>OU015636.1:10000000-19035000 GCA_907165235.1 Zeuzera pyrina | reverse complement strand
TCCTTGTGTGTCAATCTCTACTCTGTGCGACTGTTTGATCCAAGGAAGTTACGTATATGTGATCACAAACTATTATGAGTTTGATATTGACAGTTTTTTTGACATTGGCAATATGAAAACGTAAACAATAAGTGATTTATTTAATTAAATGTATTTCTAATGCATCTTACATAAAAATATAAGCTTTTTCCTGTCCTTCTCCATATAAACTTTAAGTGTACCAAATTTCACACACCTCCATCCGCGCAATTTTCTTAAAAACTTAAATTAAAAAAAAATCTGCGGCTGAACAAAAACATCCAAAAAGTAAAAAAAATAATTAGTATCTCATAGCCCTTTAAATTTGTGATGTGTCAATATAAATAGTTGTAGTAATATATCCAAGCGTCGTCACGTCGGGGGACCGCAAAGTTTACTTGTATGTGATCCATCTGAGTATCTGAGTATTTTGACAATAGTTGTCTGATCCATCATCAGACCCTAATCACCATCTATCTATAACCTATTCATAGAGACCATTTCAATGAGCCTGAACATGATACCTCTACTGTAAGTGGCGAGGAGTTGGATATCCTGCTGACTTCAGACGATGCTGCAGCATCTGGTCGAGGTTACTATGTTATTGTGACATTATTGAAATCACAGTATACTAAATTTTGCATCGATTAGACTAATAAAAGATGCTCGCTTCTCTTTAGAAACTAAAAAAAGAGCTGATATTTTTCAAACGACTGAACCGATTTTGATAAAACATGTCTAAGAACCACCGCTAGAAAACCTGATTTCAAATAAAAAATACCGCATCATAATCGGATTATTCGTTTAGGAGTTACGATGCTACAGATAGACACACAGACACGTTAAACTTATAACACCCCTTCTTTTGCGTCGGAGGTTAAAAAATTAAACCAAAGTTTTCGCTCACGTAATAATCTATCTATATTAAGAGCCTGTCTACACACCCCTGCGCAAACGAGTTCTTTATCCCCTTGCCCTAAGACGAACGCGATAAGGTTGATTTTCGTAATTGCATTTATTTGAGCATATTTAAGCGCCGAGAAGTCTCAACTTTTGTTTTTAAGTAAGATTAAGGCATAAATGTAAGTGTCAATCTGCCACATTGTATGAACTGTCATATTAATTTGCAGAAAGCCATTTCAGTAATTCATCTATGTACATTTTTTTCAACTGTTTTAAAGACATGTTTCAGGAATATTCTTAGCCCGGACTCGGTCAGGTACCTAACACTCGGTGCTGAGTGTCAATTAACAAATTATTCATCACACTGCTCCATTGGGGTCGCCGTAATCGGGTGAAAAACATTTACTAACCTATCTTTCTGACACACAAACAAATTGAAACTATTCTCTGCACCAAGGAATGTGTCGTCATCCAATATCTCCACCGCCGTCATCCAATTGGGAGTGTAATCACGCGCTATTTCTTCGAAACTACCCTCCATCTGTAACGAACAAATAATTATTAATTGAGTTTACCATAGATAATTTACTGAGATTAACAGACAGAAATACGTGACGGACTGATTACTGTCATATTTAACAAAAAATGCATATTTTTCGTTAGGGGTGGCTTGCCCAACGATTTAAACTTCATTTAAGGATTTTTCAGGATCAATTACTTAAATCAGGCTTAAATAGTTGATACAAGCCACCCTAAAAGTGAGAGATTTATGCCTAATTTCACAAACAATTCCCAAACCTAATATATAAAAATCAATGTTTGTTTGTTCGTATTTTATGGGCTGCCTACCATTCATCCGACTGCAATGAAATTTGATATGGATATACTTTGACACCAGGCGACGGACTTAGCCTATGCTACTTTTTTCAAAAATCTACCCCTAAAGGGGTGAAAAGAGGGATGAAACTTTGTGAGGGAAATGCTAAACCACTGAACTGATTAAGATAAAATTTGATAGAGGTAAACTTTTTTATTAAAAAACATAGGCTCCTTTTTTTTGTCAAAGTCTTCTCCTAAAGGAGTGAAAAGGGGATTGATACTTCATATGGTAAATGCTAAACCGCCAAACCGATTAAGATGAAATTTAGTGCATAAGTAGACTTCTTTTATTAAAAAACATAGGCTACTTTTTTGTCAAAAATCTACCCCCAAAGAGGTGATAAGGGGGACGAAATTTCGTATGGGAAATGCTAAACCGATGAACCGATTATGATGAAACAAGAATGGCAGTTCCAGGGTCGGTTTAAATAAGCCGTGTGTGTAAGAAGAAAGCATATATATTTTATAAAGCACATACAATGCTTTATTTTCAATCAATTAGTTTCTGTACATCCGCCATATTAGATTTATGATGACGTCACGTCATCATAAATCCAATATGGCGGATGCTCTGCGATAGACCTCCAACAATATGGGTATCAAATGAAATAGAATACACAGGAGATGGTCTCTGTATATGTGACGTCATCACAAATCCAATATGGTGGATGCTCCATAATAGGAAATAACTTTTTTCAATGCCTCCAACAATATGGGTAGGTATCATTAGAAATATTATGATACACAGGAGAAGGTTTCTCTACATGTGATGTCATCGTAAATCCAACATGGCGGACGTTAAAATAATAAGAAATTACTTATTGTTCAACACCATCATATGGGTATCAAATGAAATGGAATACGCAGGGGAAGATTTATGAGTACGGAAGGTACGGGGCCACTACGAAAACTAGGAACTGCCGTAATTGATTTCGCATGTATAAAAAAAATTACTGCCCTCAGCTCGTAACAATAGTATTATTACTTACCTGTTTATATTGTAGTAAAGACATAGACCGCATTAGATCGCCAACAAGTATAAAATCACCCTTCACTTTGAGGTACAATGCCACTACGTTGTTGAAATGACTGCATTCAAGTCTCAGTTCCTTCTCTGAAGTCCACTCAAATAGTCGTACCTGGTGATTAAAGAAAGTATTTTTTAGGTATAATAACCAATATCGATATAGCTTATCTTTTCAAACAAATCTATATTTTTTCCCATATGTGTACATAATATGTGCATTACAATTTGAAATCAAACGTAAATTTCACAGAAAAAATATAACCTAATCCCTACATTTTACAGATCTCCAGAAATTAGGTTCAAAAGAGAGATCTTTCGTTTCTGGACATCACTATGTACAGTGTATGTAGCAATCAAGAAAAATACTGGGAACAAGATTATTCTAACAAAATATTAATTTGTTAAGTTTTTTTTTTTTGAATCTTCTACAGAAAAGCAAATTTTGTCATTTAAACCATAATAAGCAGAGATCGGAAGTTAGCGAGCATAAATACTTAAACGTCATCTGCGGAATGAAATAGAGTTGGTGAAACGGATTTACGGGGACCCCAATTTAATTTCTAGATATTGTAAATGTGATGTTGCCAATAAATTATCTTAAATATACAAATAGAAACTGTCTTCATACATTTTGCGATTAAAGAGATTTCGATGACATTTGACGGAAAAGGTTTCGAGTGCTTAGAATGAAGAACAAAATTATTAAATACAAATATTTTGGCAATAATTATCAAGTATTTTGGTCTCTAAATCATATCTCAATCATATCAGGTTTTCATGTTATTTTTTAACATTTCATACAATAAGTAGCCAAGGCCCAAGGGGCTCCTTATATTTAAATATTTTATTTCTTAGTTTTGATATTTAAAAATTGTTGAAGCGGTTTTTAAACGCATTAAAATTATTCTTTTAAATTTATGCGATTGAATTTCTGTTTTCGTAGATATTTAAAAAGTTCGAAAAACGTAAAAATAATTTGATTCACAAATATCAGCAATATTTTATGTGTAGAAAGTACAGTGCGGCCCTTGTGCAAGAGAGAGACAACGCTATTTAGCTAATAGTAAGATTATCTTGAGTGGTGCTAATACAGCTACAGTACAGTGTACACTGTTACTGTTTTTGCCGGGAATTGGCTAATTCCCGGAAAAAACAGTTTGTGCAACCTTTTCAATACAGGTTCTTTTGTTTTGTGGGCGTTTTTATGACCAGGTAGTTTCATTTGCACAGAAAGGCAAGCATTGCAACTAATTTCCTGCTTTGGCTCACAGAGTGCGCTTGTTTCTGTGTTTGTGGTTGTGTTTGATTGTGATAGTTTACTTTATTGACCTCGGTTAATTGATCTTCTTGCGATGACAACTTTGGATCAGACACATGGACTTGGCTTTGATATTTCAGATTCAATATGTTTTATATTGGTAAATCAAAAACTATTAATAAAAAAATATTATTATAGACATTTCTGCTATGTTCCGAGTATTCACAACAAAGCTATACCTGGATATAACTCTAGCAAGTCAGCAGAACACGAAAACCATTTTAGACATTTTTCCAATTTTATTTTAGAATATTCTTTGGTATGTATTGTTTTCATTTTAGGTATCTGCACTTCTGTTGCACTGATTTGATTTTGAACAGGGCGAATCAAGCGAGACCAGAAGTAGTACAAAGCTAGATCCTTAACGAGCCAGAACTGTTATACGATTACTCCAGTGGAATTATCTTTTGCGCTAAATGTGAAGTCCAAATAACAAATGTGAAGAAAGCAACATTGATCGTTACTTAAGATCAGCAACACATTAAGGTAGACGGCGAAGGTCGGATGATGAATATTATTTAGATTTCATTGAATTTTGAATATTATGTAATATACCTTGGTCCCAAATCAACAACAGCGCATTCCAAAAGTTATTTAGCAAATATATTTGTTACAAGTGTTGTTGTACTTGTGTATAAAGCTAAACCCTTGGGTATAAAGGGAAATTCCGTCATAATCTCTGCTTAGAAAATCATATTTTAACAAGTTATTTCTTCAATAAGTTAAACTATATTTACGAAATTGTTTCAAATAACAATATTTGGATTTCTTTAGATGAAACCACAGATTTTTTGGGCAGATATGTAGTAAATTTTTTGGTGATGCCACTTATTTCTAATGTGCCAACTAAACCATATGTATTAGCATGTAAAATGCTGAATTTGTAAACGGCGTTATTGTAACGGAATGTTTAAGAAATTTGTAGGGAGATTCTTTTGAAAATAATGTAGGCAGAGTGTTATGCTTAGTACTGATAATGTGGCATATATGTTGAGAGTTGGACGACTACTGAAGACCGATTACCCGAACACGATTCATGTAACATGTTTAGCTCATGCCATTAACCGAGTAGCAGAACAAGTCTGATCTCATTATGAAACTGTAGACGAATTAATTTCAAATATAAAAAAGATTTTTTAAAGGCTCCAAAAAAATTAAGATTTTTAAAACGATGTACCCCAACTTGCCATTGCCTCCACAGCTGGTGATCACTAGATGGGGCACTTGGTTGGCGACGCATTGATAAACAATAATTTAATCTAAAATAGACCCTTCTGTTCTATGCAAATGTGCGTGCGCTTACGAAAAATACGAAAAAACAGTTATTTTCGTTTATTTTAAAACTATAATTAATTTTTAAAAATCTAATTGTCATTTTTAGGAATATGTTTAAAGTAAATTATACAAAAAATTTGGAACGTTAAATCGCTCCCGTCACTCAGAAATCCCTGTTTTAAAAGAGGTTTATTTGATATATTTTTTTGTGTTACAAAAGTTAATCAACCGTGTATCGCAACTGTCAAAATAAAGTCAATGAAATGAAGAATCAGGATATCAAATATCACTGTCACACGTTTTGTAGTCACTTAGAAAAATTGAGATCACTGGCGTCAAAATTTACAATACGTCGCTTTAAAAGCAGTTGCATACTTATAGTCCATAAAGAGCCCAGTGAGAGATTGCAAAGTGACATGCCTAGGGCTGCGACGATGTAAAAAATAGATCATAATAATTATCGATTATTGTTACACATTTTAAATGAAACATTTTTTTTCGATTTTACGTAGTGTTAGGTTATTTAAATAATGATAATGAATTTAAAAATTTAATTATTGTTTCAGTTTATTTCATTTGCAAAGTTGATAGTTTTATATTCTGTAGTTACGATGACTCGTCGTACATCGCGCAGTCCTACCAATAAAGTACGATGTTGTCGTAGGTTAAAACCGTTACAAAATTCGGAACTTCATGGGCGTGATTTCGTTGATAGCTGTCACAGGGCTCAAGCTATATTCTACGGACTATAAGAAAATATTTCTTTACCTATGAAATTGCCGTTTAGTTTTTTTTTTATATTTTTTTTATTTCTATTAATCAAAGTATGAACCCATGTTATCGATACATCTCTGCGAGCGCAGTGGTAATTTTTCATTGCCCTTCTTGAAGAAGTCAGTCAGAAGAAGTGTACGGAAGGCAACAAACTCTTCAAAGGCATTTTGTACTGCCTCTCGGGTATAGAACTTTTTTCCTGCCAAAAAGCTGTCCAAACTTTGGAAAATGTAGTCTGTCGGCGCAAGGTCTGGTGAGTACGGTGGATGACGCAAAACTTCCAACCCTTCCCCCTTGTAGCTTAGAGACCGTCTGTTGTGCCGTGTGAGGTCGAGGGTTGTCGTGCAGGAGCAGCGGGGACGAGCGATAAACCAAGGCTGGCTGGAGATTTGCGAGCTTCTCCATTATCGTGTCCAGTTCCTCACAGCACATCTGCAGTAATGCTCGTGCCATTTGGTAAGAAGCTGTGATGAATTACACCGGCACTAGACCACCAAACAGTAACCATCACTTTTCTAGGGGTAAGTTTTCGTTTGGGGCATTGCCTAGGTGCTGAACCAGGGTCCAACCAACATGATGACCGCTTACGATTGTCAAAAAGAATCCATTTTTCATCGCAAGTGACAATGCGGTTCAAAATCCGTTCGTTTCCGTGTCTATTAAGCAACGCGAGGCATACCTCAACGCGTTCGTCGCGCTGGCATTCGTTAATTTCATGCGGCACCCACTTATCAAGATTTTTTATCTTGCCGATTTGACGCAAATGGACCAATATTGTTTTGATGCTAACATGCCAAGCTGCTGCTAACTCAGCAGTAGATTGAGTATCGTCAGCTTCCACTATCGCCTTTATTCGTCGTTGTTAACTTTAGTTTTCGGGCGACCTCGGGGTTTCATTTTTCAGATAAAAATTTCCATGTCGGAAGCGTTCAAACCAATAACGGTTCGTGCGTGCGTTTGTAGTGTTCACTCCTTACGTCGTTAACGTTGCGAGGCGTTTGTGCCGCATTGCAACCGCGACGGAACTCGTATTCCGTAATTACTCGTATTTTTATCGTGTCCATACTGACGAAAAAGATACAAATGTAGTGAAAACAAAACACTAATCAATAAACAAATGACTGAATTTCAAAATAAAATTCCATATTTTTTAAATGAAGTTCATTTCAATTCAGCAGTTATTGCCAGCCATACACAAATTACATTTCAAATGGCCAGTATTGTAGAACGGCAAGTTCATAGGTAAAGACCTATTATTTTCAAGAAATTTCGAATGTCCTTAATCATCTGAACAGTAGCGAAGCTTAAGTATAAGTAAGGCAAAAATGATTATCCAAAATGAAAATATTTTCAACGATTTACTGCATATAGACGACAATTTTAATATAATAGAAAAAATCCTTGTTGATATTCAAAAAACAAATCTATATCAGAATCGTTAATTATATTTGATTCCGTTACATTAGTTTTGTATTGGACACACAGCGAAAGAATTATAAACAAAATGGAAAAAGTAATACCGAAATTCAAACTTCGATATAATTATAAATATAAGCGAGAATATCGAGAAAGGAATTGAAAAAGATAACCAAGTTGTCTATAAGTTTGCACCTCTTACTTCAGTTGATGTTGAAAGATCATTTTCGTCATAGAAATGGATATTAGACGTTAAAAGAAATAGGTTGACACCTGAAAACACAGAGAAAATACTGATTATCTATTTCAATTCTAAACAGAAAATTAATCCGGACTACAGTAATCAGTAGCATAAGATTTAAAGTCGATTTAAACACAAATTGTAGAATTGGTTAATTGAAAGCTGATTTTTACTCCGTAGATGAATATTTTGACTATTTTACGTGTACGGTAACCTAAATAACTCTTTGATTTAACCATGTATATAAAGCTGTAGTAACCAGTAAAGCTCACACACACAAAAGCGTTGCGGCAACGAGGCGCAACAACCGGCGGCGGGCTTCATACAAATAACAACGCACCGCCGAAAGTGGCGTTGTTTTTTTCTTCACATAAATTCACGCGTTGCGTTGCGGCGCCACGCCGCGGCGTTTTTATGCGTGTGAGAATTTGTGAGACTTTTGTGATTTTTATTAATTTGACCAAATATAATGTACACACTTTCGAGAGAAATAATCACACTGAAAGAAATAACTGATTTTCTATTCTACTCCCATTCTATTCTCCAATGAAACTGAGGCCCTCTTAAATCAGTTTTAGAGATCCGTTATAGCAACTCTATATCATTCCACGAATGAAGTTTAGGTATTTATACTCCCTAATTCCCGAGCTCTGATAATAAGACACCTCTAATGTTAAATCACGTAAGCCGTAATTCATCAGAATCAGGGATAGCTCCTTGTGACGTGACGAAGGCTCTTTTAAAAATATATTTTTTAAATGTTCGAATTTAAAATTTATACTAGTATGAAGTGTTCATGCACTAAATTAATTGACTATTTATTATTAATCGAAATATAGATCTAAGGATTCCGTTCTTATATAGGTATCTAACATATTTAACATTATCGTATTTATCAATTAAGCTCATTATACATACCGTGCTATTGATTGAAGCTAGAAGTTTCCCATTAAATTCAACAAGTGTATAACAACCTCCTTTTATTTCTTTTTCTGCGACTTGCACCAGTTTACCTTCTGACCAGTGAAAGAGTAGAATTCTGCCCTGAATACAGATAATAAACATAAATTCTTATAGGTAATTTCTCGAGAACAGTGCAGGTACTTATGATTAACTCCTGGATATGTCAATAGTACATTAAAACATACCTCGAACAAATTTTGTGAGGAGAATGACGAGGAGACAAAAGGGTTACATAAGGTGTAACAGAATTAACTAGAAATATATACTTGATGTTTATAAGTACAGTATTAATAAAAGCCTTTTTTTTTGTTCATAAATCTATCAAATGCAACAACTTAACAGTTTTAAAACATTGATTATACCGATAGAAACAAAATATGTATATTGTTATCCCTTTCTATTACGAGCTTACGCCATATATTTCTTTCAGTCTTACAATTCGAAGCGATATCTATTAGTGGTAAATCTGTGGCCGGACATAACGCTAACACACACAAATACGCCCGTATTACGTAATTTTGGATAGCAGTTTATTGAACAAAAATGCGCGTTATCGCGCTCTACATAAGGTTAATTTTAGTCATCTCAACTTATACGGGCACGATTTCAGTTACTTGATTAAATTGAATCAAGCTACCACTCAATTTTGCTCTGTATATTTTCTTCATTAATTATCCATCACTCATTCTTTCTACGTATCCGTAACATGTAAGCATTCCTTTCTTGATTTTTACGATAACACTGTCGTCCAATCCTGTCACACTGCGTATCTGTTACGCAGTATGACAGGATTGAATGATAGTGTTATCATTGCTTATATTGGATGAAGGTGAGACCGCACATATTTCTAAATGATCGCAACTCCTCTGTATTTACTTTCACTCGATTTCAAGTGATTCCAACATCGGATTCTGGTTGGCAGCTCACAATTATTTCACAGTATAAATACTGAATACACGACATTTGTAGATACAAGACACCATTCCCATTAGAGGCTGACAGATCATCAAAATGTAAAAAAACAACGACTTGACATGACTTCTGGCAGAAAGTACATATGTATTTGGGCTTACATGAATAGAGTATAGGCTAGCGATCCACATGGTTCCGTAATTCTACTTGTAAGCTTAAAATAAAATTAAAAATTTTAAAACTGGCTACATTAAAAATTTTAAGCAGGGACATTTAAAAAGATTTTAAAGACAAAAGCAGAGAACCCTTTTAAAACTACGAATCAAAACTAAAGGTTTTGAAGATGGCTTCCCCGATGTCCATCAAAAAACAGTCAAGAATATTTACGAAAAAGTGGCTTCCAACATTTTTTTTCGTAGGGGTAAAAAATAGTCATTGAATTTCAAAAATTCTGTGAGGTTCTTGCTTATATGTGTGTGTGAATGTATGTGAGTGTTTATCTCGTATTAATCATTGTCCACATTATTACGTACCAGTTTAGGTTCATATTCGTCTGGATTGGTGTCAACTTACATTAAGTTTTACTGTCAGGTGTTAAAAATATGAAGTAATTAAAGAACAATTGCTGACCTAACGCACGTGACTCTACGTTATTACGTACCTGTTTAGGTTCAGATTCCTCTGGATTTAGCATGGCTGTACCAACAGCATAGTAGTAATTAGGGTCGTCGCCCAATTTGCACGACACCAGCGACATGGCGAACTCACTTGTCATTAGTTGATGTGCATGTAGAACTGAAAGCATTATATTGCAGAAAACAAGATATACATACAATCAACGTTCCAAATGAGTATTTGAATGCACTTTTGTTGTAGTAGTAAACACGTCAAAATGCTACTTCAAAATTTTAAAAAACGACACGTCTAGAATGACTAGACTGAGATTCTTATTTTCGGCAAATAAATCAAATAATTGTATTTACGTGTGCATTATTTCGTTATAATAATAACTTTATATAGTTCTTTTTAATAAGAATCGTAATCATATTTTTCAAATATTGCCTATCTTCGATCACAAATAAAGATCGAGGCTGACTATATAATATCTTATCCTTGTCACATTCATGTAATAAATCCTAAGAATAATAACTAAAGGCAATCACAATGACGTAGTGATGCAAATAAATTAAGTGAATTATACGAAGCACGAAATGACAGATTAATTAGTTATTAGTGTAAAACGAAACGTTGTGAATGCATTTTAAACATTTTTTATGCGCGGAATCGTTTGTAGATGGTTTTAGGTTATTTTTTGAATTCCATAGACAAATCTATCATAGGTACAAAATTTTCATTCACGTCTACCTTCGCGGGCGGGTAAGGGTTTGTGAAGTATAAAGCACGTAATGCAACGTGGTTCCCGCACTCGCGACCGGTGACGCTGTAAAAGTCATTAGGACTATCAGCAAAGAGGGGGGTATTTTTAGTCGGTTCGAGTGCAACACTACTCAGTCCGGCCAAAGAATATGTAGAAAAGAAGGCCGACTTCCGCCTCGTGCGTAACGGAATCGCCTATTTTCAGCCGGATATGTAGGGTTGATGCGTTGGGTGTGAAGCGGATCTCGTTTAGTTACATATCTAGTACATAATAATAAAAAATAATGCACACGGTTTTTTCGTATTTTTAAATTTAATTTCTTATAGTTACGTTGAAGAATGATAATAATATAATAATAACAATAATATACTCAGACATTTCACACAGCGCCATCTAGTCCCAAAGTAAGCAGCACAGCGCCTGTGTTATGGATACTAGACAACTGATATACTACGAGGGCTGCTATTTATGTATCCGGAACTGGCCAGTTACAGAACAATATTAAAAAAGTAATTATAACATTTAAAAATGGAACTCTTTGGCTGAAAAATACAATTTGTTTCATGTAGCTGTCATTTGTTTATCCTTTGTGGCGTCATTTTGAAAATTGCGAGTCTTTATCACCATGGATTTAAGTCGTGAAAATTTTCGTGCTATGATTTATTACGATTTTCGGCGAGGGCTAACTCAAAAACAGTGCATCGATCAACTCACTTCGACTTTTGTGGACGAAGCACCGTCGAAAACTACTGTGTATCACTGGTTTAGTGAGTTTAATCGTGGGCGGTCTGTGCTCACGGACGAAGTTAAAGAAGGTCGCCCTAAATCGGTTGTTGTACCTCCAAATATTGATGCTGTGCGGGAACTAATAATACAAGATCATCATGTTACATATCGCGAGATAGAGGCGTCTCTGGGCATAAGTATGACGAGTATGTATAAAATATTACACGAACATTTAGCTGTAAAAAAAATTTGTTCACGTTGGATTCCGCACAACTTGAGAATTGACCAAAAATGGGCTCGTGTCGATTGGTGTGAAAAAATGTTACAAAAGTACAATCAGGGTGCGTCAAAAGCTGTCTATAATATCTACGCAGGTGACGAATCTTGGATATATACGTATGATCCTGAAATTAAACAACAATCAACGGTTTGAGTGTTCCAAGATGAGCCGAACCCACCAAAAGTCATTCGTTCAAAAAGCACTTCGAAGCAAATGGTCACTTGTTTTTTTGGTATAAATGGACATGTAGCTACAGTGCCACTAGAGGGTCTTAAAACGGTTAATTCTGAATGGTACACGACCATTTGTTTGCCAGAAGTCTTTGAAGAAATAAGAAAGAACAACCGACAACGCAGAATCCTTCTTCATCATGACAATGCTAGCTGCCACACATCGGCCGAAACAACTCGGTATTTGGAAGATCAAAAGATCGAATTAACTGGTCATCCGCCGTACAGCCTCGACTTGGCCCCCAACGACTTCTATTTATTCCCAACCGTGAAGAATAAATTACATGGTCAACGTTTTTCGAGCCGTGAAGAGGCTGTTGATGCGTTCAAAATGCACGTTTTGGAGATACCTCGATCCGAATGGAAAAAGTGCTATGAAAATTGGTTCCAACGCATGCAAAAGTGCATCGATCATCATGGTGAATATTTTGAAAAGCAATAAAACTATAATAAATGCTACATGTTTGTTTCACTTTGTTATTCCGGATACATAAATAGCAGTCCTCGTACATACACAGGAAGAATTTTTTCGCACTACGGAAACTTAAATATTAAGATCTGTGATGAAAATAGAAATACTTGTATTTTTTTTTAGGGTCGCTTTGTACAAAAATCATAAGTTATAAAATCATAAATTTTCCCAAAATCATCGCGACGTTCATGCGCACCTCGGACCAGCTGGCGGCCGGGTCATTCACCTCATTCATACGATGCAAATTTTGCCTTCATACTTTCACGGGCTTGAGACCGTTAAATTACAAAAGGTTTGTTCGATTTTTTGTGATTTCAATGACTAATAATTGATTAAAAGAAATTTTATAAACTGTTGTTTAAAGTAACAAAATCAGATAACAGCTTTTGCATTCAGGCGTATTTTAAAAAATTGAATCAACTTATGTAACAATTAATTAATTAAAAATAAAATAAACACACCTTTACTAAAAATCAAACTCCATTTCTCTCTAAACAAAGTCTAGTAGGTATTTTCAATTTTGTATGACTTTCAATTTAGATTTGGTTGGCCACGTCCTTGAACGTAGGTCGCACAGAATTCCTAGGAACGTCTCACGGAGGTAGCGGAGGGGGCGGTAGGCGCTTGAGCCGCGCACACAGGGGGTCGCGTCAGTCGGCTCAGTCGTCCGCGCAACCCTGTGTGATATGATCGCTTTTGTTTTTCTCTCCTGTATTCCGCTGGTCGCGTGCGCGAGTAGGTACTCACACCGCGAATATTACGTGATGGTGCGGTGTTACATTTGGCTCAAAGAGGCTCAAAGCCTTGCAGACTTAAGTGCTTATAGTACGTGTGTTTGACGAAGTGAAAAATAACAATTTAGTGCTCAGCAAATTAAAAAAAAATGTACAAAAACATGCTAGACTTTGTATAGAAAGAAAAGGATTGCATTTTGAACATTTGTTAAAGTATAATGAAGTTTGATTTTTAGTGAATAGGCGATTATTTCATTTTTAATTATTTATAATTGTACATAAGTTGATTCACATTTTTTAAATACGCCTGAATGCAAAAGCTATTATCTGATTTTGTTACTTTAAACAAGTTGTTTATTAAATTTCTTTTAATCAATTATTAGTTACATTCAAATCACAAAAAAACGAACAACCCTTTTGCATTTTGACGGTCCTAAGCCCGTGAAAGTATGAAGGGAAAATTTGCAACTTATGAATGAGGTGAACGGCCCGGCGGCGTGCGGACCAGCTGAGCTTAGGTGCGCTTGAACGTCGCGATTATTTTGAAACAACTTTGTGGTGTCATAACTTATGATTTTAGTACTGAACGACACTAAAAAAAATACGTATATTTTTATTTTCATCACAGATCATTATATTTAAGTTTGCATAATGCGAAAAAAATCAGCCTGTATACTTTTCTTTTGTAAATAAATACATATTATACATAAACACCCAGACGCGAGGCGGGAATCGAACCCCCAACCCCCATTTTCCGATGCGCACAGCCTTTGTGCCACGGAGGTCGTCAAATTATATGAATGATTCGAATGACTAAAATTACTCGGGCATCTATGGACATTATAATACGTCTGTTTATGCGATTTACACATTTTCATATTTGTGACGATGTGAAGAACGAATTACAGACAAACGAAAGTGGTCGCATGTTTGCGGCGCGTACGACCCCGACTGGTGCTACAATAGTTACCCATATTCGCTTAAAATATTATCGCTGCGTGCGTGCCACGGCGCGTACGTATTACCGCGCACACTTACAAACCGCGTTCTCTAGCTTTCTATGAAGGCATCCTACTGTTATATTTATGTTGTGGGTCGGGCTGAGTGCCCGTGGGGATATTTTCCCCTAAAAAGAAAAGAAACAAAAAAAGAAATATGTGCGGTGTCACCCTTGAGGGCAATAAAGCAATGAAGAGATACGCAGTGTGACAGGGTTGCACGACAGTGTTATTGTAAAAATGAAAAAAGGAATGCTGAGATGGATCGGACATATGGAAAGAATGAGTGATGAAAAACTGACGAAGAAAATCTATAGAGCGAAAGTGAGTGGTAAAAGAAGCCAAGGAAGACCAAGGCTTATGAACTTTATGCTTATGAAGGCTTTGACTTATGAAGATCAAATAGCTAGTGTTAGCCGACGGAAATGTCAAAGCACTCGCATACCTAGGCCAAAATGTGTGAGGAGAATGATGAGATTTGAGGAAGCGAAAGAATCATTTAAGGACCGCGACGCTTGGCGCTCCGTCCTCTCTGACTACCCCGTTGGCGATACAGCGTGAAGATATGTATGTATGTATAAACTTAAAACCCTTAAATCTTGGTAAGAACCCGTTCATTTGTATTGAATAATAATAAAATGTCTTGTATGTGCCAGTCCGCGTCCATCTTTCGTCCACGTCAATCCAGTCAAAACTTTGATAAATGTATAATTCTTATTACATTATAAAACAATGCTCAATTTCACCAATACTATCATACTATACTATCAAAGGCGTCACAAAATTACGTATTAACCCAGATTAAAAGGAACCCTAAACCAGTTCTTAGTTATTATTCGTTTTCACCAGTCTAACGGTTCCCTAGTATTTTAAGACATACTTATGTAACGTTTTGTTGTTTCCATAATTGACCATTCGTTTCCAAAAGTTAATCGATAAAACAAATATTATTGTTTTACTTCTAATTTTCCATATTACATAATAAATTATTCTCCATAATGTTAGGAGGTTAGGGGAAAGTTAGGGGAACTATATAGGGGCTCCTAACGTTTCGTGAAACGCAAAATCATCGTTAGCGGACCCCTGTCCTTTTCTAGGGGTTCGCTAAGTATTAGGAGACTACGTGACAACTATTATGAAAGACTACACGCTTAGTTTAATAATTGTACAACAGATGGCGTAATTAATATTCTATATCACGCTCTGCTCATCTCATCGTATTCTGCATATAAAATTATATACTGCATTTAAACAGTGTCAAATTTGAGAGAAACACAATATTTCTTGAAAGGGCTTTGGTAGCTTTACTTATGTAATGCTGCCTTTGCCTCTAAATTATTATCTGTAAATATTAGAAGCCTTTCTTTACAAATAATATCACATGTTTTATGTAGTAATTTTACATTGTTTTTATTTTTTAATACCTATATCATGTGGTATCAGCGACACATTAGATTTCATGGTAAACTAAGAACAATCAAAGATGTCACTACCAGTATCGGTAGAATGTGAACATAAAGTAATTCTTTTGTAATTGCAAATGTATCCAAAAATATAGTTTGTATTGGTATTTAGAACTGAATACTTTTAGATTTACGCACATTTTATGTGTTAATTTCAATTATAAAAATGAAAAACCTTTTATTAAATTTTAATGTCAGTGGCATCAAGTAATACCTTTTATATTTATGTTAAAATGTTTAGAGAGTATCAACGCAAGTGTTTTATTCTACTCAACGACAGATGGCCTCATAATACAACAAAATTAGGATAATGCTCTAATTACATGATGATACCTAAAGCGCACTGACTTTTCTATTCGGTAAAGTTAAAAACTAAAAGGGATATATAGATATGTCAAAACAATTCTATTTCGCGACAGAGGGCCATTACATTACAAAAAAAGATGATGTTCTTCAATATCAAGGATTAAATCAAACCACCAACTTCTTTATTTGGTAGGTGTTATAGACCTAAGTTATCCTTTTTATATTTCAAACAGCGTTGCCAGATTGGGGTTTTTTGCAATTATTTTGGAAGACAATTCAAATCTTTTGAGAAATATTTTCGTAAAAAAATATGCGATAACGCTATTTTCGGAAATTATTTTTTTTATGATCTAAATTAACAGATCTAAACAATAGGTTCGCAAACAAAGCAAACGACATCGCAAACAAAATCAAATCATCAAAGCCTAAAAACTTGGACTTTATCCAACGATGCTTTCGGGGTTTTTGAATTTAGTTCCTGCGCAACACTTCTATTTGTTTGCAATCTACATTAAACATTAAAACCTCGATAGTTTTGATTTTCGATAGTTGGTCAGATTCCCCTTTTTAGGGTTCCATAGCCAAATGGCAAAAAACGAAACCCGTATAATTTCATTCTGTCCGTATGTCAGTCATTTTACTCGGAGACTACAATTGGCACAACATAGATAGAATTTGGAAGATAGGTGTATTTCACAAAGCGCTATACAATGCTGTAGCGAAATCTTGAAAATGTAACTGAAGTATGAAAAAAGATCCCAGCACACTTAGCGTGGGATTTATATTCACATAGGTGTTCAATGACATAGTGGTTTCGAAGTGACATCTAAGTCAATAGTTCCTGATACTCGCACTTCTAAAGTAGTATGACCGGCAAGTGCGTGTCGGACCACGCGCAGGGAAGGGTTCCAGACGGGATGCGCAATATTAATTTAATCTCCCGTAAAAACGAATTTCCATTTAATAACGTTTCACAGTGAACTATAATACAAAGTTATTTCTGCAGTCACTGAGCGCATAACCGAGAATACCCCATATCTCAAAAACTGCACGATACATTCTTATTCAATTCAATTCAATTCAAGGAGAATGATGAGATTCGAGGAAGCGAAAGAAGTATGTAAGGAACGCGACGCTTGGCGCTCCGCCCTCTCTGACTACCCCGTTAGGGATGCGGTGTGAAGATATGTATGTATGTATATCCTTATTCAAATCAATTTTCCAAATGAAATTATAACGGTTCCGTTTTTTACCATTTAGCTACGGAACTCTAAAAGTGTGCCCTTACTCTTAAACTTCAATTATGAATGGAGTGGAAAATTCTGAAAAAAATTTGAGAGAGTAGACCTTAAAAAGCACTTTCCACGAAAATTAGTTTCAATAAAATTTTCGATTACACGTTCAGCGACCGCAAAAATATTTTGTTTCTTACAGTATTATTGCGAAATGCTATGAAATACAAACTTAATTTTGCTGGCAATTAAATGAATATTGTTCATTCCAACTACGCAATCCTTCACTGCGTAGTCCGATACGCACTTGGCCGATTTTTTTATTACCTACCTAGTAGTAATTTCCATAATTAGGTAGGTACCTAATTATAGAAATTACTACTTTATTGCTCCGTCGTCTGTGACTACCCCGTTAGGGATACGGCGTGAAGATATGCATGTATGTACTACTTTATTGATTCATTCATGACTTTTTGACAGTTTGAAAATAATCAGTATTCAATAATAATATCAATGTTAGGTTTTAATGTAGTTCGCACAGGATCCTTTTCAACTCTTTAGCGTGAGCTGTTTTTAACGATTTAGATAGACTTTCTGACTTTCCGTGCGCGATCACACTTATCATGGAAGTTATAAAATCACTTCGCACTTATCATGGACTTATAATAAAAGTTAAAAAGACATGGATGGATGGATATATAAATAGCTAATGCGGGAATTTCAGCTATATAAATCGTGCATCCGCCTCTAGCAAAATATTAAGACAAGTGATTTTTTTAACAAGGCTCATATGAACATTGAGGATCGAAGCGGTTAATCAAAATATGCCACCGACGCTTTTTACACAAGGCTTTTTTTAGCTCTCGTGCGAACGCATACTTTTGACACAGGCATTATTTTATAAAGACTACATTTCCTTTTTGTGCAATTTCAACATGCCAGTTATAAAATTATATAAGTACCGTGAAGATCGTATTCAAAAATTTCAATGAAATACTTGGAAATGTAAAATTCAGCAAAGCATGTCCCCCGCTAAATTTTAAACTGCAAAGAATATCTGAAATATTTTTGTTAGCTCTTTAAATACCTTCAATTAAAAATTATAGCGAACATTGTAGAAGAAATACCTAGCTTGTGAAAAGAAATAATTTATTTCGTCAACAAAACAACGCTCGCGCCGCAGTGATTGTACCTACTTTTCTCACGCATACACGCATATCTGTACAGTATTTCACCACCTATTATAATATTAAGTAATCTTTATTTATTTTATTTATTGAGTAACGCGCGAAATAATTGTTAACAGTAGGTATGTTTATGTACTATGTAGCAGGCGCGAGCCACGTGCCGTCGGGACGTAGTACAGCTTGCGAGAGTTAACAGACACGTATATCTGTACAATATGTCAGCATCTATTATTTATTAAGTAGCTTTTGCACATACATTTCTTCACGCTGTATCACTAACGGTCAGAGAGGACGGAGCGCCAGGCTTTGCAGTTCTTGCATACTTCTTTCGCTTCTTCTCTCATCATTTGCCTCACACATTTGTGTGTATGTGCATACCTAGACGAAGTAGCTTTTATTTTTTATTATCTACTAAGTAACGCGCGATTTAATTACTAACGATAGGTATAGGTGTACTATGTTGCGGGTGCGAGCCGCGTGCCCACGGCACATAGCATTGAACAATAGATACTTATCTACACAACTATCTAACAGCTGTGGGCGTGGTCTCCTAGTAGCCTAGCGAATGAGGGAGTTAGCAGGTAATTCACTACTCCATGGGATTGTATATGGGTCATGAACTCAAAATAGTGATGCCGTCAGTTTAGTCGATACCTTTATTTATCGTTAAAATTATTTAAGTTTTATCAAAATTAAAATATCACAGGACTTGTAATCTCATAGGTGAACTCTCTACTTGACATGCTTATAATAAATACCTTTCACGGATTAGGGGGACTTTTGTAACACCTTGTATATTATATATATTTGATATCGCTTTCTCGAAAACGGCTCTAGCGATTTCGATGAAATTTACAATATATGGTTTGAGGAGGGTAAGAAATCGACGTAGCTAAAACTTCGAAGCTAAATTTCGAAACTTTTTTATTTTTGCAGCAGTTTACCTTCTCTATAGCACAATGGCTAGAACGTAGGTCTACCACGCAGAAATCGCGGGTTCGGATCCTGCAATGCGGTCAGACCTTCCTTTGTTTTTTTTGTTAGCCCTTTAGTACTTTTAATCAAGAATTATTGCGAACATTGTAGAAGAAATACCTAGCTTGTGAAAAAAAATATATTTTTTCGTCAACAAAACAACGCCATAGTGAAATGTACCTAATTTTCTTATATGTATAAAAGGAAAAGCTAGCTGACAGACAAATTACACATGAGATTCTTATACGATGTCGAAAGTGAAGTTCAACCCCTAAAAAGGTTAAAAGGATGTAAAATGGATTTTAATTATTTTATTTACACAGAATGTAAATAAAATAATTTAAATCCAAATTCTAAACCCAAAACTTTGTGTACCCATATTATAATATTCAATATTTACTTGGACGTGTATTTTTTCAATTTAGAAAAATTAACCTCTGAACAGGTTTAATTTTTATGAAAAAAGTTAAGAACGTGTAACAAAGTAAAACTTTACGCTAGTAAACTAATTAATCTGTGGTAAAACTTTGAAAGTATGCAGAAACTATAAATAAATAATTGAATATGCATTTGGTCGATTTTTAAAAATCAACGGCCGAAGGGATGATAAGGGGTGTCAAATAAGTAGGTACTATAAAAATAAAAAACACACTTTCTGTATAAAATCAAGATAAAATCCATTAAAAAAATTACGAAACACGGATTTAGCAAATTTTGATAAATCAACTCATAACGGGGCGAAAAGGAGTGTCAAAAAATATTGAAACAAAAAAAAATGCATATTGTATACAGATTCATTCGGGTAATCAATGAAACATGTATTTAGCAGATTGTTAGATATCAACTCCTGTGAAAAGGGGTATCAAATCGATTTTAAAAAATAATAACGTTATTTAAAAATAATTCTACTTTACATAAAATATTTCGTTTTTTAGTTTATTGAAATAATAGCCTTTAAACTTAAAAAACCAAATAATATTTTTTCATGCCGCAAAGATATAGAGGAAGCACATTATAGAGTAGTGCACTATAGAGTAGATAAGATAATCAAATTATTTAAATTCAGTAAAATTACAAACGAAATAAGAAATACATCAGGGTGTGCTGAAAGCACCTAAATAAAAAAACTACCTAACGAACTATTTATCTATGATACTTCGCGACTAATATTTACCTTTTATTCCATGTATTCGTTACGTAATGATTGGGATCTTCTAAAATCTAAATAAAATGACAACTCACTTCTCCCGTTCCCGCCAAAAAGTCTCCATAATAAACTTTCATAGAAGCAGAAATGAGTTTGAATAAGGAACACGAATATTATTCCGTACTAGTTCCGCGATCAAAGAGGTCGAACGAAAATAATGTTTGAAGAAATTTACTGGCTGATAACGACGACGTGAGTAGTCACGCGCCAGAGAGAAAAAGAAATAAATTTTTTAAATACGCTCGGGACTAGAACGTTTGGCTCTGCTCTAGACGACAAAAATAAAATATGCATATATTATATTACATATATACATATCTTCACGCTGCATCCCCAACGGGATAGTCAGAGAGGACGGAGCGCCAAGCGTCGCGGTCCTTAGATACTTCTTTCGTCTCCTCGAATCTCATCATTCTCCTCACACATTTTCGCTAGGTATGCGAGTGCTTTTGACACTTCCGTCGGCTAACACTCTAGCTATTTGATCTTCATAAGTCAGCCTTGGTCTTCCTTGGCTTCTTTTATCACTCACTTTTGCTCTATACATTTTCTTCGTCGGTCTCATCACTCATTCTTTCCATGTGCCCAAACCATCTTAGCATTCCTTTCTTTATTTTTACAATAACATTGTCGTGCAACCCCGTCATACTGCGTATCTCTTCATTGCTTATTTTGTCTGCAAGGGTGACACCGCACATATTTCTAAGAGATCGCATTTTTACTGCATTTATCTTAATTTCACTCGATTTCTCACTCGATTGACATTATGAAATTTTTTGGTCAAGTGCGAGATGTCCATAAAAATTGGAGTACAATTGGCAATTTTTCTTTTAATGCACATCGCCTCAGTTTTATTTAAGCATCATTTCGTTGTATGGGAAGAAAAAATGTGGATAACAGAAGTTAGTTAAATTGAATAAATAATTTTTTCATGCAATAGAAGAAGCCAATGTACTAAATCATAATCGACTTACTCGGGAAGAATTCATTTAAAGTGTTCCATAACTGAATTTCACGTCGATACGTCCTACATGAAATTCAAATGTGGAACACTTGGGAAGAATTAATTTAAAGTGTTCCATAGTAGAATTCGTGTCGATGCGTCATACTCGAAATTCAAACATGGAACACTTACGTAGTACACAAAAGTTTTTGTCACTTTGAATTATTGTTTTCGACTAATCTACTTGACCGCCTCATTATTATCGCCATCTTTCGTGTAATAGAAATATGTAATAACTAAAGACATCTATTGTGAAGAGGACAGAAAAAAGTCATAGCTGTGACCAGTATCAAATGTATTCAGAGTATGCCGCCATCTAGTTCAATTTAAATGTAAACTTTCTAGCCAGTTGCGTTGCCAGTTTTAATGTGGGACAGTTTGTCTCTATGCCACTGACCATCTGTTTACGGTAGTAAACTAATTAATCTGTGCCTATATGTACAGTGTACACTGTACCAGTGGCATACACAACGTTATCTACAACTATAATATGAGTATTTTAGCAGTGACGTGTATTCCATAGAGACAAATAGACACTGTCTATTGATCTACTCTGATAATTTGATCATTAAATAAAGTAAAAAAAAAATATATCGCAACCAACGAATTGACGACCTCCGTGGCGCAACGGCTAAGCGCGTAGGAAGGTAAACGGGGGTTGCGGGTTCGATTCCCGCCCCGTGTCTGGGTGTTTATGAATAATAATATATATTCATTTACAAAAGAAAAGTATATTGGTAGTTTATCAGTTGTTTGGTATCCATAACAAAAGCGCTATGCTGTTTACTTTGTGACTAGATGGCGCTGTGTGAAATGTCAAAAAAAAAACGAATTAGAAATACTAGTGTAATTTAGAACAATTATGGTCGACAAACACGGTACCATGCGTCTGATTCAAATACTCCGAAACACGAACAACAGTCAACTCATTTTTCAAACCCGCACCTTCTTTATTCAACTGTAGGCTGGTGTTTGAAACGTTTTGTATAAACGATCTGTGTGGGTATGGGAGCTCGTATAAGTGGTTGTACGGCAAGTAGAGTTAGTTAGGGGCTAACGTACCCTCGAAGGTGTGATGGTCGACGACGAGGAGGTTGTGCACCTCGAGGTCGGCGGCCTGCGGCGCGTGCTTCTGCGGCGGCGGCGGCGCCCCGCTGGAGCTGCCGCACGCCGTGCTGGCCGACGGCCGCACCGTCCCTGTCCCCACTCCACCCCCCACTCCACCGCCGCCTCCCACTCCACCGCCCATCCACTCCACTTTGTCCACTCGCATCGTTATCACGCCGAACGTCTGCCCCATACACGTATTATGTTTACATTTTTTTTTCTGGCATGGCGCACAGACTAGCGCATTTGCCAATGTCGCATATTAATAAGTAGAATCGCTAATGAGTTAAACAGGCAGTGCAATGCACACGTCACAGTATTATTACAATTCATGACGAACACATGGAGCATGTTTGAAGAAAATTCGTTTTTTCTTCTTATCGTAAAACTGTACAGACGCGTTAACTGCTAGACGTCGAGCAACTGTTAAGATGCGACCAATTTACTTACAACACTACTTAATAGCGCAATCTACTAGTTACTTAAACGATTGTGACCGATGTGCGGTCAGCCTTAAGATCGACTCACATTTACTAGCCAGACTTCTATATAAACATAAAAAAGCTTGACTGCATTCACTTAACTCAAATTAAGTTTGTCATAAAGTATATCCTTTAACATATTTTTTGACAGAAACAGGAAGAGTGCAGTTTACTTAGACTTTATTGTTTACAGCTTCAATATACGAAAGTATATTGTGCGTTAAAGATCTGCGCAAGAGTGAGCAAATTGAAAATCTATACTAATATAATAAAGAGAAAAAATTTAATTGTTTGTTTGTAATGGATAAACTCAAAAACTTCTCAACCGATTTCAAAAATTCTTTCACCTATAGAAAGCTACATTATCAGTGAGTAACATGGGCCTGTCGATCACAAATAAAAAACTAGATACACAATTAACGCTCCAAAAATGTCCGAATCAAATGTGCACTTAAATGAATATTTGCGTGCACTTTAAATAGTATTCGAAAACGCTAACAGCGAACATGTCAGTATTCCTTCAAAAATTGCAAAAACATCATCTTGAACGCTAAAAAAAGACGCGAGTTCTTATTTTCGGTTAACTAATAAATAATATTATTTACGTGTTCATTATTTGATTATAATAATAATTCCTAATCATATTTTTAAATATTGCCTTATCCTTGACAATATATGTCTTATCTTTGTCACTTTCAAAATGAATTACAATCAAAATGAAGATTATTTGAATTATACTTTATGCACGAGACGTAAGATTGCATTTTCAATATTTTATTTAACAGACTTCGTTTCAATGTCATGCAAGAATCGTTTACGAGCGTTTATAACCTTATGGTTTGACGGTAAGGTCTAACTTTAGATTAACACAATATTGCAGATAATACTATACGATATTAAAAATATACGAGTATACGTCAATTCGGACAATAATTTGTTTAAATTTTATAGAAGATTATTAATCTAGTTATTTATTTGTGATCGAAGCATGGGCCGTATTTTATTTTCAAAAAAATATCTACCCGTGCGAAGCCAGGGAGGGTAGATAGTTGTAAATAAAGAAGTGCGACTAAAATTTTCACGTTCTCTTTTAAGTCCAGTAAAGTTTATTATCACTTTGCTAGAGGAGAGTTAGGAACTTAAGGATAAGAAAATTAGCAATATTATTTCAGACAGGCTCTATGGTCACAGACTTTTGCCTTACCGTATGGGATATACAGAAACAAGGAATGAATTAGGTCGTACCTGTGAAGTCTCTTGATACGCAATCCTACGCGGTGTTTCTCCCAATGGCACTGTTCTTATATGTAGCTTTTGTATTTCATCTATTGTGCCTATGGTTACTGTGCTGTCTGTAGCTAAAGCCAAACTGAAATAAAATAAAATATATTGTTATGTTCGACTTTCATTCAAATACAAAATCATGTATTATATTAAAATAAACAAGGCATCTTTATTAGCAGTTCAGAAAAAACGTGCGCTGAGAAAAAACGGAAAGAATATCAGGAATGTTTTTAAATATAAAAGCAAAATAATGTTATTGAATCTTGGCACAAGAGCACTTCTTGTTCGTTTCATTCATATTTCATACATACATACATATCCTCACGCTGTGTCCCTAACGCGGTAGTCAGAGAGGACGAAGCGCCAAGCGTCGCGGTTCTTACATACTTCTTTCGCTTCCTCAAATCTCATCATTCTCCTCACACATTTTCGCCTAGGTAAGCGAGAGCTTTTGACATTTCCATTCGCTAACACTGGCTATTTGATCTTCATAAGTCAGCCTTGGTCTTCCTTGGCTTCTTTTACCACTCACTTTCGCTCTGTATATTTTCTTCGTCAGTCTTTTATCACTCATTCTTTCTATATGCCCGAACCATCTAAGCATTCCTTTCTTCATTTTTACAATAACACTGTCGCGCAAGCCTGTCATACTGCGTATCTCTTCATTGCTTATCCTGTCCGCAAGGGTGACACCGCACATCTTTCTAAGAGATCTCATTTCTACTGCATTTATTATATTAAAATAAACAAGGTATCTTTATTAGCGGTTAAAAAAAAGTGCGCTGAGAAGAAACGGCAAGAATATCAGGAATGTTTTTAAAAATAAAAAAGCAAAATAATGTTATTGAATCTTGGCTCGAAATACATGGGGAGTGAGTCACGAGAGTGCTACTTATTCGTTTCATTCATATTTAATCTAACGATGTTATTATATTATGTACAAGAAAATAGTTCTCTTTGATTTTGTCATATAGCCCACTCTTATACATATACTTCTGAGCAGGCTATAACATAACATAGTACAGGATTCTACTAAAATATAATAGACTTCTGGAATAAAAATGGACTTTATCGCGCTCTATATAAAATGTATTTCAATTTGTAGCCAGCTTGTGCAACAACATAATTTTAATACGATTATTAAAAAATATAACACAATAAAAACACTTGAAATATATTCAGTTAATAATTTGGAACAAATTATTTCTGCCTTTTGGTTAATTCTTTAACGTTGTATAGGGTGTTACTTTCCTCACCTGTCGGGGTAAGCGGCTGCGTTAAGCGAGCACATATGCGTCACTTCCTTGAGATTAACGTTGGAAAACACCAGTTTGTGGTTCGATGAGAATATCACAGTGGGCCGGTCCGAGCATGCGAATATGTTCGTTGTGGATAGGGACCTGAAAAATAATAATTTCTTGGGCAAGGCAAGAAGGCATTACCGGTTGATAAAAATTATATTGTAAAGTTCTGTGTAAGTGCTGAGTATTGTAAAGTTTGAATAAATAAGTGCAGCTGAAGTTTTCATATCTTTCCAAGAAGTCATTTCCTATTGGAAAGTGTTACTGTGTTACGGACTTAGTAATTAGAGGACAGACATTTTACATTAGAGATACACTAATGGCAAAAATGAAAATGGCAGAAATGTTTGCAATATATACTATAAGAAATGAGTTGCCAATATATAAAAGAAAAGAAGAAGTATGTACTTAGGGGGCAGACTTGAATCATATCGTCTACAATAACAGAATTTGAGGACATACACGCATTTTTTTTTAAGAAACTGTTGTACAGTCGTCATCAAAAGTATTCGATTAAAAGCTCTCAAAAAAGATGAACAAGTTACTAATATACACTTTTTTAAACATATTGTTATGAGCTGTGGGTAATAAGATGCCGGTTAAGGGTGCAAAGAGTTTATTTCCGTTTGTAGAAACCAGACGTCAAGAACTCGCGAATTTAATTACGGCGGTTCCTAGTCTTCTTAGTCACCGCTCGAAGTAGGTACTCGCGTAGTAGTCACCGAAGGTACACGCTTCACTCACACACAATGTTCTCAAATCGCAGAAATCTGCTATCCGAAGTCGTCGTAGTAGTCTTTGTAATACGCCTCAATATAGTTTTGATATACCGCTTCGATCGTAGTTGAAGAACTGACTCAGGCACAGAAATAAAGAGGGTGGAACCTTCCTTCTAGTTAATTACGCTTCCTAACAATAATTCGACATTGTTCTTGACGCCGCCGCGCCCTCTATTTGCATGAGTAGGCATATGACTCGTCATCGCTCCGAAATTTTCGGAGAACAACTTTGTTCTTGTTGCTTATTTTTGCTTATACCATTCGATAGATGACCATAAACCTAACAATGCATTTTTAGGTCATAGCTCTGCAAAGCCTAGGTCTCTAGATATAAGAGCTAAAAGATGCGTGTCTCATGTCATATAAAAATTGACCTTATTGCGTGGACATAAGGTCGAACCAAAAGACGTGGACATAAGGTCGAAAGAGCTTCAATTTTCGTCAGTAAGAAATGTAATTTATGATAGGTAAGCTTGTTACCATAATATGTTTACCTAGTTGTTACATAAGAATGGCAGCTAACAAATATGAGATGAGTTGCCAGTATACAGAAGAGGCACAGAGTCAAGGGCGTCGCCAAGGGGGGGCCAGGGGGGGGGGGCGGTTGCCCCCCCTAGAGATCAAAAGTAGCTAGCCGCAAAGCGACCAAAGTGCGAGCAATTGACTTCCTTACCTATTAATAAATTCCGCATCGCATGACAAAACGTAAATAAATTCACAAGGTTTAATGTATATTGTAGAAAGTATTGAAATATTCAGAACAACATTAAGATTTTTACATCCGTTTTTAAAATCGCCGCCATTTTCATCACGACTATATCAGATTTGCCAAAACGCAAGGCCATTAAACAGTGTAAAAATATGTAGTGTAATAATATGGTGTGTGTGTGCATTGCATTTCTTTCTACGACAGCCGTTCACCAGCATTCACGTTAGTTTTGTATAATTTGTATGCGGCATACCTAAATAAAGTAGAAGTTATTGTTACGAACATACAATTTTAATTGGTTTTGTGGACAATGCCATCTGTAAGTGTTCATAAGAAACACCTACGCATTCGCATTATCTAAGTTACACCCGGCGCAGATGCAAAAGATGACAACTGAAAATCTGAAACAAACTTGTGAATCTATTGCCCAGTTTTATGATTTACCGAACATAAAGAATGAAATCGAACTTTGGCAGCAATTGTGGCACGATAGGCTTAATGTAACAAATCTAACAGTTGTTGATGTCCTAAAAGAAACAAATTCCTTCTTTCCCGAAACGGAAAAAGCATTGAAAATTTTGATCGCTTTACTATGCACGACCTGTACAGTAGAGCGATCCTTTAACAGCCTTAGAAGACTAAAAACATGGCTAAGAAGCACCATGGCAGAAGATTGTCTTAATGGTCTGGCCATGATGAGTGTACACAGAGCTATAATAACTAAAAACCTAAATAATTTTAATGATAAAGTGGTTGAAAGTTTTATGTTTTAATTAAATATTCTTGTTGTTAAAATAAATAATTATAACTGTGTTTAAAAGTTTGATTTAGTTATTGCGCTGTCGAGGGCTTGTGAAGTTTTATACATTGATATTAGAACCGTTCTTATTACAATCGTCATCGAGGCAAAGACTTCCAAAGTGTAACGTTTCATGCTCTCGGCGTTCATATTTTTTATCATCCATAATATTGCCCCATTGCCTCCCCCCCCCCCTGTCATAAGCTGGCGACGCCCTTGCACAGAGTCACTGTCACAGGCGCAAGTCACAGAGGTACAGAGTCATAGGGCCCGTACACACTCAAGCCCAATCACAATCTGTGATTAAAATCAATGATCGTGATCCAGATTGATTGTATACGAAGAGTAGATTGACCGATTGATACATCTCATCACAGAATATTTAATTAATTTGAAATCAAGAAATCAAGATTGCGATCCGCTGATCGTGATCGAGATTGACTGTGTATGGGCCGCCTAATGTAACGCAATGCTGTGATCCATGATGGTAATCGGGGTACACGCGATTGCGATCCAGATTGACTGTGTAAGGGTCGCACAGAGTTCATACAAGCCTAGAGTCACAGAGGAACAGTCATAGAGTCACAGAGGCAGAGTCATGGTCACAGAGTCGCAGAGGCACAGTGACAGTCACAACAAAGCGTACCTGAAGCTGCGCAGCACCGTGGGCTGCGTGCCCAGCGTGACCTTCTTCCTGTTGGCGAGCGCGCCCGTGCGCGGGTCCACCGTGAAGTAGAACATGGACCCGTCGCCCAGCGCGCACAGCAGGTAGCACACGCCCTCTAGCACGCAGATGAGCAGCGACCGCGGGATTATCTCTGCAAGGGCCGGGGGGCACACTCACTTCACTACTCGCACTGTGCGTTACTAATAACACTGTTTACTTAACTACCTATAACCTACGTCTATTGCCTTTGCCTGTGTACCTATATCTGTATTCGTACCACTCATAGTTGTAAACCCCGCCCCAGTAAGTTGTATTATAGCTGTGACGCTGTACGGACGAATCGGTGTTGTAGCCCCTTCTTGGACTTGAATTTGTGTTGTGCTTTGTGTGTGCTCGTGATTAGTCACTACGGAGACGCTCAAAACGAACAGACCTAGAACAGTAAGTGATTTCAAGGTAACTACCACTAAGACTGACATTTAGTACATAATAATTTTGTTTTCTCCCCTTTTAATTTTCTGGATAATTTTCTGGTAGCAGAGTGGTTATTCCCCCTTTTTTCTACACACTCATGGAGCACTCAATCTATAGAGCCTAATATCGGACCATCTTACTCACCACTGCTCTAGTTTTTTGACACTAATAAATATCAACTCTCGCTCGCATTAAAACAGTACATAACCAATACTGGACCTGTGTACGTCTCTGTAAATTCCGACAGATATTATATTTAAATACTTATGTAACGCCTAACTGTTCTATTTGGTGATGTGGCAAAGACAGCAATAAAATTAATCTATAAAACAGACACAATATCATTTCATCGACAATGTACAGTTAATATACAATTTTCAAATTAACAACCATTTCGTAACAAATAAGTTAAACTGTATTTTCACTTTATCAATTGATGTGTTCGATGATGTGTATCTAGGCGTATCACTTTTACCTTGATGCAACCTCTATTTCGTTAGTTCAGTCTTTTCATATGCATTTGTATACATCTTTAATTCGATTTTGGGCTGACCTTTCGGCGCGCAATAACTGCAGCAGTATTTATTGACATTTCCACTCCTAGGTTGAGTGCTCTATGTACACAGTATATTTTCTTGAAGCATAGAATTAAAACAATTACACCACTTATCTTTTGCTATATCTATAACGTCGCGTCCACAGCAAATGCTAAAAAAATCCCAACTTTCCCTGACCAACCATGTTCGTTAGATTCAAGAAATTAACGTAAAACTTTTCAAAAAATAACGATAATTAGGTAATTACTTAATTAAAGGATTATTTCATAGCCTTCACATTATTGTTTTTTGTAAAAAATAGAAATGCTTCAACAGTCAAGATTAAGGCGAGCATTTCTAACACCCGTATTCTAAAATGTTTCCTCAAAACTTTCTCGACTCGACTCAACCTCACTCAGTCAAATTTGTATTCTCGGCAAAAGCAAAAATTTAGCAAAGCAAAAAATTCCTCCACTCGAATCTTTTCGCATTCGAGTGGAGGAAACGAACTGTGAGAGTTAAGGTAGCTCACGATCTTCCTTCCTCCCTTCACTCAAGCAATAAAAATATTGTGTTCGTTTTGCGTTTATTGGTTTTATTGAACACAACAATGAATTTCGAAGAATTTAATGATTTTATAGAATATGTTTACGACCGTCCTTATGTTTATTTGTCACGCCGTTATATACGAGATGCAGAAAACCCTTTGGAGTGTTATAATAACAATGAATTGGATTATACTTATGTTTAATTATACTTCCATGAATTGTGGATGCCATGTTAAGCTTATATTTTATTATAAGCTCTTATAATCAAAGTTTTTCACTTTCCGAAAAAAATTGCCTTCCTGCTTGCCTGCCTGACATTTTTATGACATTACATCTAATTAAGACACTAAATAAGAAAAATTTGTTTTACTCAAAAAATCGCTAGAAGTTTTAACTCAGATATACGTAATGCAAATCGGACTTTAGTTTTTAGGGTTCCGTACCTCAAAAGGAAAAAAGGATCCCTTATAGGATCACTTCGTTGCCCGTCCGTCTGTCTGTCAAGACCTTTTTTCTCAAAAAAGATCCTTTCTTTCAGAAATTCGTGGAGGTATCACAGGTTGAAATTGATATAAATACTTAAGTCTGTAGTCTCTCGGAGCTGTAAAAAAATTAAACTTCTATGTCAACGCAATCAAAAAATGTGACCATATATGGTATGCCTTATATTTTGACACTCGCAAGCAATGATGTTATAATACAAAAGAGGTAGATAGGTTACATGCACTCAAAAAGTGGCACCCCAAAACTTTGCTAATTAGCCAACCCGGACTTGGTCAAAGAATATCAAAAGTAATGTTACAGAACCAACAATGTCATGCAATGCCTATTGCACATTCAAAGTTCTAAAATCTTTTAATAATCCAAACGTTTTTTATAATATACACGATCATGTGATGACGCAGCCACTGAGTTTTAATCATAGTTTACATTTATTAAAAGCAATAATATATAATTCATCATTTTCAAATTTATAATTAAAAAATATGTTCTCATTTTTCAAAATTCAAAAAAAACGAAATTCGAAAAAAGCAAAGATAATTTTTTACTGTCTAATCCCATTAGGTAACAATCATATTTTTTTAAATGTCTGTTCTGTGGCATTAATTACTAATATTCTATGAATTAGTCACGGATTAGCTTAAAATGTAGTAAGAAATTGAAATTGACCAATCACAATGACATAGAGAGCTATGTGATTTGTTAGTTTGAAATGCAATTATGTTTTACATTGCGTAGCCACGCAGTGCAATGTATATTTGTCTCACTTTGTAACGTTGTAACTGGGACAATATTTTACTTGGATTAGTACTAAGATAACCTATCTATCTCTTTTGTATTATAATATCATCGCTTGCAAGTCAATCAAAACTTACAGGGTCCCATTGATCTAGAACACTGGTTCTCAAACTTATTTTGTCTACTGAGTCGAGAGCTCATGCAGTCGTTGTCTAAGATGCCTCCTAGCTAAATGAAATTACAAATCACCCCCCAGGCCTCTACACAACGTCCCCATTTTTTTTCTGGGTCTCTTACCGCCTCCCTTTAGGCCTGCAGCGCCCACAAGGGGGCGTTATCGCCCACTTTGGGAATGGCTGATCTAGAAACATGAAATTTGGCAAGAAGCAGTCTCACAATACGAGTAAAGGAAAAAATCCGAAAACTCTTAATTTGTAATTATTTGCTATTACAAATTTACATTTGAGGTGGACGGTATGGGGGAAAGTGTCTTTCAATTACAAAGTTGTTTGTTTTTGAATCCAACTTATACCTTCTCGCTAAATACATAATACGAATACATTGCATGGTGGTACGGAACCCTCAATGAGCGAGTACGACTCGCACTTGGCAATATTATTATTCTGATGACTCACCTCCAGTAAGTTTCTCGGTGTGCAACGGTGTGAGGTCCGGCAACCGGAGAACTCGCACCGAGATATCAGTCCACAGGCCCACCCCCAGGAGCGCCTCGTCGTCGCCGGGGCCGAGGTCCAGGCACGCCACTTCTTCTTCCATGCACACCTCTCTACGTAACATGTAGTTCATTTCATCATTGAGGTTCACACTAGTAATTAATCGATTTGTGTTTGAGATCTTTCTGTTACGATTACATAACATAAATAACAAATATTTAAGAATAAGGCATCTACTTAAATAAAATATCTAAAACGGGAAATTAACGCGATTACCTTTAATTTTGGTTTGATGTTTCGACCGAATTGCATCGGCCATGGTCTCAAGCAAACTGCTTCTCTCAAGCAAATGAGTTTGCTGTTTGCAAACTAACTGCAGGCAATTGAGCTTGACCGAAGAATTGATTACAAAGGCTGCAAGCAACGGTTTACGAATAGGTAAGTGTGCATTAACCTTTTTTAAAGAACCAGCATAGCATAACGCAACCCTCCAGAGTGCTCACGCCCGATACAAATCGGTCGTAACGTCAAGCCAAAATAAAAGGTAATCGCGTTAATTTCCCGTTTTTTAGATTAATTTTATAATGCTAATAAAGTTTAAAAGTTTATTTAAATACTACTAAAATCTAATTTTTACAATGGTATTCCTCAAGTGAATACTTTATTAGTACCAACAATGTAAAAACATTGTGCGTGTGGTTTAATCATGTATCTGTGAGAATGTGTGTATTTATACACTGTTTCAACAAATAAACATACAAAGTATATTACATAAGCTTGTACTTGTGTGATTGTTTCCATGTATTAGTTTTTCTACTGAGGTCCAATAGCACCTACGCATATTTGGGTCCCTATCTCCATTGCACGTGTGTTTCTGACCTCCCTATGTGTGTATATGTATTTATATTCTTTACCATACAAGTGTGTGTGTCGCTCACTTGTGAATTTGTCCCTGAAATGTCTTCATGTGTGTATGCGTTCTTACGTGTGTAAGTGTGCTTCTATTGTTTGGTCACAAGCGAGTATGTATATTATTGTATTCAGGTGTACATTCTAATTCACCACGCTTGTGTATATTGTCGTTTACAAGCATGTATACCCCCGTTTCCAGGCGTGTATATGTACTTATCTTCGGACATGTGTATATTGACGTCATCAGGCTTCTGTATATTCCCTTTTCCAGGTATGTGTATGTCTTTATCTCTCGGCGTGTATTTATCAGTCTTTAGGCATGAATATGTCCCTGTTTTCAGGTGTGTGTATGTCCTCGTCTTCTGGTGTGTATATATCCCCGTGCTCAGGCTGTCATATGTATATCCCTGTCTCTGGGCGTGTGTATGACCTCGTCCTTAAGCGTATGTTTCCGTCTTGAAACTTGTGTATGTCTTTGTTCTGAGGCGTGTGTATATCCCCGTCCCGAGGCGTGTGTGTTGTCCCGTCACGAGGTGTGTGTGTCTCCCCGTCCCGAGGCGTGTGTGTGCGTTTTCATCTCAAGGCGTGTGTGTGTCCCCGTCTCAAGGTGACTGTGTGTCATTCCATTCCGAGGCGTGTGTCTCTACGTCCCGAGGCGTGTCCCCCCATTCCGAGGCCGGTCCCCCCATTCCGAGGCGTGTCCCCCCCCATCCCGAGGCGTGTCCTCCCCCCGGCCCGAGGTGTGTGTAAGAGGCGCGTGCGTGTCCCCGCCGGCGCGCGTGTCGCGGGCGCAGGTGTCTCACCGCACGAGGTCGAGCGCGCCGCGGCGCACGGCCACGAGGTAGAGGCGCGGGCCGGCCGCGCACACGGCGCGCGCGCCGCCGCACGCCACCACGGACAGCGCGCGCGCGCCGTGCGCACCGGCCGCCGCCCACTGCGCCGCCAGCGCCCAGCCGCCGTCCGCGCCGCGCGCCACCAGGCGGATGCCCTCGTCGGTCACCTGCACGCACCGCACACACCGCACACACATTACATGTAAGGGACGTCGATAGACCTAGTTAAAAGATAGTGGTTAGTATCTTAAAAGCCTAGAGTCCAAAGCGCATTTTATTAGGTCGGTATTAAGTTAAGTTCAATTAAGTTGGTAAAGTGTGTACCCCTTCCCTTCCTCACTGTCATTGCACCTAGTCAAACGCATTACAATCGTATTAAATCTAAATAATTAAATAATATCAATTTCGTGTAATAACAGTGTTTCATGAAGTGTGGGTCGACCCAATGATAAAATAAAATAATAGAACTACAAAGTGCACGTCTCGAACGCGAAAGAATCAGCACCAGTCAAGCGAGGAAATCGAGAAAATTGTTATTCGCTTTTAAAATTTAGAAATGGGAACAAAATGGTGATGTGTTCTGTCTTTGTCACTCCTAGGACTGTACAATGTCATTGCGACTTTGTGACGTCACAGCTTTGTAGCGCTATCTCCCTCTAGCTTATCCCCACAGTATTTCCACTACTGAAGTTTAAAACCCAGTTTCACTCAATTAATATCAATAACTTTTTTCTCAATTGTAATCAAAACGTTTAATTATTTTATTACCACATTTATTAGCAGTGATCTGACCTATTGAAACTTAATCTTCTCGAACACATCAGTCTCTTTCACACACTAGCTGTCGAACTGCACTAATTCTCACATATATAACAAAAACCCATACTTCCGTCTCTCTCGCACATGTATAACATTCGCTTGCATGTTTATACATACATACATATCTTCACGCTTCCCACGAATCCCCAACGGGGTAGTCACAGAGGACAGAGCGCCAACCGTCAGAGCCCTTACATACTTCTTTCGACCCCTCAAATAATTATACCTTACAAATATGTAGAAAAAAGAGGCCTACTCTCGCCACATGTGTAACGGCATTACCTAATCTCGAGCGGATTCGTAGGATTATTACGTTAGGTGTAAGATGCGGAGAACATCCCGTTTAGTTATACATTTAATACCAACTTTAGTACATAATTATAGAACACAGTGCACACCGATAAGTTTTTCGTGTTTGGTAAATTTAATTTCTTACAGTTATGTTAAAGAATAATAACTCTGCATTTGAACGACTAAAATTATTCAGGCATCTAAGGACAATATTTAGACGTTTTCGTATTTGCGGCGATGTGAAGAACGAATTAAAGACAAACGTAGGCGGGCACATGTTTACGTCACGTGCGACCCCAACTGGCGATAATAATCACCCATATTCGCCCAAAATATTGCCGTTGTGTTAGCGTACATACATATAAACCGCGTATTTGTTTTTTTCTATGAAGACATCCTACTGTTATGTTTATACTGTGCCACATAACACATTCACAGACACGACACACGTCACTGAGACAAGTAAATGGTGCACCGCAGGTACAGTGGGACACCGGCACACACAATGAACAGATTCAGAAAGTTATAAAACCAAAACATGGTAAAAGGTATTTAACAATACTTTGCCAATAAAATATGTGTGCGATCGAAATCGACCCGTCAGGAACGAAGTTAATTTGCTACAGTTTCCGTTTCTCAAAACTTAATTGTAATAAACTATACTACTACATCTCTAGCGTCTGTCTGCAATTACAATTTTACTGTCCAATTTTGTGATAGTCGATTTATGACTCACTGATGTGTTGGATTCTACCATTTTTTTAAATTTTTGTCTGTCTGTCTATATGTCTTTTTATAACTGAAGAACGGTTTGACCGATCTTTATGAAAATTGGTATATAGTAAGAACATGTGATTGTGCAAAAGATAGGTTAGGTGTAGATGATAGGTAGGTGCGTAGTTTTTCATATATTAAATTAAATAATTCAGAAATCTTCGCGGGCGACGCTGAACAACTCACCAAAGTTTCATCACAATCAAGCTTAGGAACGCATTGAGGACAAATGTCGGTACTCTACAAGTACCTACTTAAATATGTGTCTAGATGCTGGTTAATTTTGGTAAGTAAATAAAACAGGAAGTTCACGATTAGTTCTTATGTAATGTCCACCACAAGTACATACAATATTTTATGTGGAGACGTTCACCGGACGCGCTAGTATGTCAAGACTGAGTGCCGCGAAATCCTCTAGCTAGTAACTGACACCATACCTGCATTGCGCTATATATATATGTCGCAATGTACGTATGTGTCCCTACAACAAACATACAAAGAAACATTCGTTTTTATATATAAGATTACTTACTTGAATTAATTGATCATGGCATACATTGCCCGTAAAGAAGGTTTGTCGATCTGATACAAAACCTTTGATTTCTGTCTCTTCGACTTCTTCGCCGTTCAGTGTTAGAACCCTGACAAAAATAAAATAATTTGACATAGAGAATATTGTTGCACTTATTTTTCTTGTTTAATTCAAACTCAATAACAATTAATAATTAATCGAATCACTGAAAGCAATCTTCTAAAGTCAGGTTCAACCGTTGACGAGTGTGTACAGTTAAAATGCAGTAAATTAAGCAGGTAGGAAACGGCGACCGATCTTATTTTCTCGGACAATAATTTCTCAGTACATAAATTCTCTGTAATAATTTCTCAAACGAAAATATCTCATTGTAATAATTTCTCATAGCAATAATTTCTAATGTATAAAATTTCTCCGGCTATAACTTATAATTATTATAATATATATTTTCATATTAATATTTTTAAGTGCCGCGGCAGCGGCCGGCGAAGCGCCAGAAGAGAATCCGCCTTATAAGAACACTCTTACTGGGTAGGTTAGGTTAGGTAAGCACAACGCGCGAGCCGTAGCAGCGGCCGGCGCAGCGCCAGAACAGATTTCGCCCTATAAGAACACTCTTTGGGTAGGTTACGTTAGGTAAGTATGTGAGAATATATCTGAGAAATATTTGTACTGAGTAAATGTATGAGAAAATTTTGTCAGAGAAATTTTTGCCTGAGAAATACTTTTTGAGAAAATAAGACGGGGAGCCGTAGGAAACATACCTAGTTTGACCAACAAAAGACAGTACGAGAGTATCGTGGTGGGGCGAGTCTGGCGCGAGTGTGAGTGCCCACATGCCCTTGATGCCGGGCAAGTCGATGGAAGCCTGTTCTTGTATGCCGATGCCGTTGCGGATTATGCGCAGTGAGCCCATTTTGAATGCACCTGATCGATAAACAGCTTGTATTTTGATGGTTAAATTGCTAAGTTAACAAAAAATAAATAAAACGCTTTCTTAAAAACAGTCTCTTAAAAAAAAATGAAAGATAGATGTAACAATCATGAGTACCAAAAAGATATATGAAATAAATTAAAAAAAAAAACTGCTTTTGATCTTAAGTAGTGAGAACAGAGGGGATTAAGCTCTAGTCTCTGGTACTTCTGGCACTTACTATTGACCGTATGATTTGCAACCTCACACTTCGGTAGCGTTATCTCTCTAATTTGTGCTTACTACTGGAACTGAAAGTAATAATTCCTATATATTTTAGACTTCTCAAGTAGCCCAACGGGACCTTATTACTATTTTTACACTGTCTGTCTGTCGTATATTTAAAGGGATATATCTTTTAAACCGTAATAGATAAGCTGGTTGAAATTTTCACAGAATATTTTGTGTGTGGTGGACATATTAACAAATAATAACAAAACAAAAAGTAAAAAATTGGGACGGGGTTCCGTTCACGAGACAATTTTCTTTTCCCACGTTTTTTTTAAACTTGTTTCTATCGTAAAAATGGCAATATATACAAATGTCAAACTTGATGTGATTATACTACGAACTCCAAACTAAAATAATCAAAACCAGCCAAGTGTGACACGGGCTGGCGCTAAGAACTCCTAACTAAATTTAAAAAAAACAATTTTTTTTGGTAAATCCATAACAGAAATATATTGAGCACGAGTCCGACTCGCACTTGGCTGTTTTTAATTAATTTTAGAAATGTCGCTGCTTTATTAATATAATTCAGAAACCAGATGCAAGGACATCCACATATACAATTACCTGAACATGTAATGAGCTGATTCTGCCCCTGCCTCTCCAAGTCGACGACACACATGTCGACTATGGGCGCCAGGCTCGTGAAACTCTCCATGAGCTGCACGTATTGCGCTGACTCATCTCGAGTAGCTGACAGGCGCACCAGCGCTGAGTCGCCGAGCCGCGAGCCGATAAACACCACACCATTGTCGAGGTACGTCATGCACTCAGGAATTGGGATTTCGCCTGGAAAACAAATTAAATGGTTTTTTTTCCTTTCTTTATTGCATGGCGCACAGTTTAGCGTATTTGTCAAAGTCACCTATTAATAAAGTAGCATCATAAGTAAATTAGTTTTTTCTAATCGTAAAACTCCTCCAGTAAAGTGATAGTAGGCTTTACTGAAGTTACAAAGGACTTCTTGGAAGAGCGCGAGAACTTCAGCTACACATGTTTATTTAGATCTACTCCACTCTTTTCACTTACACAGAACTTTAAAACACAATATACTATCACTTTTGTACCTTAAAACTCCCAAAAACGTAAAAAATAGAAAATCGAAATAAAATGACAATCGCGCTTCTCCCGTTCCCGCCAAAAAGTCATAAATGGGTTTTGATTTATCTGTGACAACAACGAGGCTTCGTTACAATTTTTATTTACATGTGCGCTTGTGAATGTGTGTTGGTGGTTTTATTTATATGCGTCTAAACGCATATATATACAGCATACACCTACACTCCTATGAGTTTGTGTATGTAGTGTGTTGCAGTGATGTATATATTTTACATATTTACATAATATGTACTATATACGTGTTGTTTGTGGTTTTATGCGCGCACGCATGCCTATTGCTTACTGTGCGTATTTAAGTACAAACCGTCCTTGGTTTGTACTTGTGTATGTGTATGAAGACATGTGTGCGTGTGTGTATTTGTATGAGTAATGTCCTTGTCACTCACAGTGTGATTCGATGTTTATATTTATGCATAAATGTTTTTCGCGAAAGTGAGAGGTAAAAGAAGTCAAGGAAGACCAAGGCTGACTTATGAAGATCAAATAGCCAGAATGTTACCAGACGGAAACGTTAAAAGCATTCGCATACCTAGGCGAAAAAATGTGAGGAGAATGATGAGATTTGAGGAAGCGAAAGAGGTGTGTCAGGACCGCGACGCTTAGCGCTCCGTCCTCTCTGACTACCCCGTTAGGGATACAGCGTGAAGATATGTATTTGTGTAAAATTAAAACTTTTTAACTTGGTAAAAACCCGATTATTTATATTGTATAATAATAAAATGTCTTGTCGATGACAGTCCGCATCCATCCTTCGTCCACGTCAATCCAGTCAAAACTTTGATAATTGTATAATTTTTATTACATTATAAAACAATGCCCAATTTTACCAATACTATCAAAGTCGTCACATAACTATTATATACCCCAGATTAAAAGGACCCTTAAACCAGTTCTTGGTTAATAATATTAGTTTTCACCAGTCTAATGGTTCCCTAGCAATGTAAGACATACTTATGTAACGTTTTGTTGTTTCCATTGTGACCATTCGTTTTCTAAAGTTAATTGATAAAACAAATATTATTGTTTTACTTCTGATTTTCCATATTAAATAATAAATTGTTCTACATATTGTCAAAAACTAACACAAAAACTGTCATATAGTGTTATGGGTTCGAAATAGTTTCTAAAATTAAGGGGATTTTTAAATACATAGGGGCTCCTAACGTTTCGTAAAACCCAAAAGCGGACCCCCTATCCTTTTCTAGGGCAAATACGTTAAAAAGTCCTTCAGCAGATGCTCGACCAGGAATTGATTTGCAAAAAAGCATATTTTCTTTAATAGACTCCTCGCATTCATGTCGGACAAAACATAAAATTGCGCCAAGTTCGACACGTCTGTTGACTCGTCAAACCGAATGGCAAAAAATTCACTTAATTTATTTTTTCAATTATTTGATTGTGAATATCGATGCCCGTTTCATTAATACGTCTCGATATTGTATCATTTGAAAGGAGTATAGTTTTTAATTTTTTAGCTTCTTCCGGACTTATAATATTGACCATATCAATGGCAGCAGGTAAAAGGATCTTTCTGCAATAGTATGGGGCTTATATATACTTTCCTTTTTTATGATATTGTATAGACTCAGGTGTTACTTTGCGGAAATCTACTTAGTCAGCTAACCAGCACCGGATTCGGTGCTGGTTAGCTGACCGAATCCTATCTCTGATATATCCTGGGGATGCTTCGTTGAGAGGCGAAACACGTGTGGATTGGTGGTTTTTGGAGTTTGAGCGGAAAACAGCTAAAGATTTTGGGAATTTATCACATTTCCTTTCTTAAACCCGTTTGCTTGAGACCACGGCCGATGCAACTTGGTCGAAACGTCAACCCAAAATAAAAAGATAATCGCGTTAAATTTCCCGTTTTAGATAATTTAGTATGGGGCTTAGATTGCTTCGCGACTCGCAGTGCTACTAAGTAGGATGAATGAAGTGCTGCAGTCTCATTACGGCTGAATATTTTTATAGCAATTTGTAGATTTTTCAAAACAAGTGACTTACGCTTGAAGAATTCTTACGGTTTGCTTTGTGAAGACGGGTGTCTTATTTCCAGATGCCGGAGTAATTTTGAAGGTTTCATGCTTTCCGCGGATAGGACTTGAAAACAAACAACACATTATGGCTTGTCATCCGATGCCATAAATCCATATTTTAAATGTGTCGTTGTATAACTTGGCCTTTTCTTCACCGTTTCACCAGACATAGAAGGCACATTTCATTTTGTTACAAATTTGTCCATTTTAATTTATCTTTTTTACTGTTATTTATAAAAATTAAGCACTGGGTGAGTGAGATAAGATCGTTATTGTATGTACTTGCTTCCTTGTGCTACTTCCCTTAAAATGTCAATGACAATGAAATTGCCTCGCGTCCTTTTCTGTTTATAACTAAGGCATTTAACATGTACGAACCTGTCTAGCGCACGTGTCACGAGATGCGCGGGCGGCTTTTTTGACAAGTTCGTGCAAGTACAACGCTGGGTAAAACCTCGCCCAGACAGTTATTTTAGACCCTCAGAGTGGCGGGCGCTATTTACACGCGCGATAATTTATATTTGTAATGCGCGGTTTTGCGTTTTCATCGCCTGGTGAGAGCCTTGAAAATTTAAATTAAACGTATAAATAAACTATTAATCTAAACATTATTATAATTATAAGTTTATACTGAAGGAGTCGCAAGACTATACTTAATTTTTTGGCTTTTTCGTGAGTCGCGACAAAAAATAGTTGAGATACAATGCTTACTGTGTAATTTATTTATTTAGTCTGTGTTTATTAGAATTTAATAAAGAATCTTTTTTTTATCAAACAGCACGGAGAAACGCGTAATTATTACTCTTTTAAAATACTTTTTATTAAAATAGTGTCGCGATCTGAACTGCTGCTTGTTTGTTTTTAATAACTGTAATTATGTCTATTCATTCTATAGTTTTTGAGAAATTTCCATTTAGAATCACTGCAAGATTTCAGTCTTCAATTAGATAACAGGCGATGCCTCTACAACAAGAATAGATTGCTTCATTTTCAAAATGTATAGAGCACACCCTATTGGCATTAGTTGGTAACCAGTCATCTTCTCTTCTTTCTAAGCGAACTGTTTTAAATCACCTTAATCACCGAAGCTCATTTTTTGTAAAATTAAAGGAATAAATTTATAGATTCCATTCAGTAAAGAGAATTCCCTTACTTAGCATAAAAATACAATAAAAATAACTTATGTACTAAAAACTGGCTGGCTACTAGTTGCATAACACAGATCACAAGATTCTTATTAAATTTATTGTAAGCATCAGGTATCATTTTTTCAACATCATTTTACAGCAGGTTTATTAAAATACAATATTCAGAAAGCCAGTAAGTGCATGTGCAGAGAAGATTATTTCCAGACTATTGTTTTATCTTCAACGAAATTGTTTATTTTATAGTATGATTGTCTAATCAATGACCGTTTTATAACTAATCTAAATCTATTTTCTGTCCATTGAGTGACTTCTTGAGGAACTTTATTATAAAAACGAATGCAGTTACCCAAAAATGAAACATTTGATACATATAATTTAAATTTTGGGATAACCAATTTATCACGACCTCGAGTTTCCATACCGCCAATATCGCCTTTCTTTATAAACAGATATATATTTTCCCTCGTCTACATAATAATTTCAAAGATGTATCTCTTAGTGATTCTCGTGCATTCATACTGTAGATGGCTCGTATCGCTCTTTTTTGTAAAATAAAAATGGAGTTAATATGCCCCGCTGATCCCTACAGCAAAAGGCATTAGACTATGAAAATATGCAAAGTACATCAATCTAGCCGTATCCACATCCGTTAATTATCCGTTAGGCATATATCGCGGAACCGAGCTTACTTGCCGATATGGTCCGCGTACTGCAATTTATTACCTGCCATTAAAACAAGAAAACTGGCAAACAACTAATTCCAATTGTTTCCCACCGAGTTCTATTTTATCATGGATTCTGGGTATATTAGAAAGGGTATTTGGTTTTTTGTGCATTCAGTAGTAAATTATTAACAACTAACCATCTCGAGGCGTCTGTTAGGATCCTGTCCTTTCCAACATTTTTGCTCAAAAACGTCTCTGCTGTATGCGAAGACGATCCTAAGTTATCATATCATGACTTCTTTCTGTCTTCTACACCACTTAACCACACAGGAAACCATTTTTAATTTACATTTGGCCAGTTTTCACGACAACAAATCAATTTTATTTGCGACGGCTGACTGTCACAGAGCGCACGATAGACTAAATAGTGCGTTGTTGTGGTTTTTTAGACCCGCCCACTGTATTGGGGTTTGCGTTGTGTCACATTTTTAAGTGAATGCGAGTTCCATAGTATTTCCGAATTCGTTGATCGCAACCAAAAACATGATTTTATAATTCCCAAGCTCGTCTTATCTTTATCCAAACGCGACAAGAAAGCGTCACAGCAACTGTTCGCTCGAGAGACAAATTTAAATCGAGGCTCGATTTACACATGTTCAAAGCTTTTCTAACACTGTGTTACGTATAATTACACGCGTGCATCTGTAGTGATTGTGAATGTTTACTTAGCTGAAAACACGCACACAAGTTAATAAAGAGACAAAGTCTCTAAACAACAACGGCACACGAAAAAGAAATTGTCAATGGTTTGAATCTGTTATAAGTTATAGATTAATTTTAATTAATAGTTGTTAAGTTATAGTTTAATTTAGCCTAATAGGTAAAAACTCCATAAAAAATATCAACATCTTCATTAAATGTTATAATCTCTTTGAATTAATAATACGAACCATTTATTTCTTATTGTACGTAACGTCCTCTGAATGTTTTTCAGTGACGTTCTCTTCCTTACTTATGCAATTTTTACTAGATATGTATAAAAACAACAGATGGCGTTTATCGGCTTTCAATTTAAAAAAAAATTATATCTAATTAATGAGTAATGTTAATATAGGTGTGTTAGGTTTAATTGACATTTCTTTGTTGTTGTAGCTTTATAAGATGGCAAGTAGCAATTTGGCTATTATTGAAAAATTTTTCAAAGTAGTTCCAGTGAATAAACAATGCAAAATTAAATCACATTAATATAATTCATTACATACGAATTATAAGTGGCGATTTTGGTGAACTTGCTTTTTGTCTACCTCACCGGAAATATCTGTGCACGTCACTGAGAGAGCAGTGAGTTAACGCGCGTCCGTGTGTGTGCTAGTGTCTCGCACGCGTGCATGAGTGTGTGTGTGAGCTAACGTGCGCGTCCGTGTGGATGCTAGTGTCTCGCGTGCGTGCATGTGTGAGTTAACGCGCGTCCGTGTGCGTGCTAGTGTCTCGCGTGCGTGCACGAGTGCGTGTGCGTGTGCGTGTGCGAGCTAGCGCGCGTCCGTGTGCGTGCACGTGTGCGTGCGCGCGGCACTCACCGAGCGGCTCGACCTTGAGGTCGCGCACGGCGAGGGTGGCGAGGGAGGCGGGCGCGCCGGCGGCGGGGCCGGCGGTGCCGGCGGGGCCGGCGGGCGCGGGCGGAGCGCCGGCGGGCGGCTCGCGCGGGGCCACGTCCAGCAGGAGCATGAACAGGCGGCCGGCCACGTCGCCCAGCAAGTATCGCAGCCCGCGCGCGTCCACGCGGCAGTAGCAGTGGATCGGCGTCAGCTGTGACCATCGACTTACTATATACTGGCGTATAGACGTACGAAGACTCCGAGTGAGAATGTAAGCTTTTACGATAGTGCCACGAGTAGGAAAGGAACAACGAACGAGACGCTATTGTAACCCTTTTCGAATGACAGGTCGTCACAAGTCGTCACGCTGTGGACAACGCTGTTGACTTAACTTATTATTTTCTGTTATACTGTACTGTTTTTCAATAATAATTACGTGTTCTGTATGTGGTTGTGATATTACACATTGCAATAATTAAGGGAATAATTCATTTCATAGGTGACATTGACAAATAAAAAATCGCCACGCGTCAACGAGCTCCATGTTCGTCTCATGGGATTATTCGTTACTGTCTAATAAGTAATGTAGTCCACAGACTACATTACTTATATACAATAATAATGTTTCATTAATATTATTATATGTTATTATTATTATTGTATGAAATAAAATAAAGTGAAAATAAAATTAAAAATATACCACTGGAACGGTATCGATTATCAATTGTCGAGAATTAGCAGCATAAAAATTTTCTGGTCTGAAGTGGAGACTACATACGACGGAAATAACTTTTTGCGATATCGGAACAACGTCCAACCACATTCACCTTCTTATTTCATTCTTCAGAAAACTTTTATCAAATCAAAACACGGAGGGTTACATATTTTTCTTGGCAGCATTGGGACCTATATGGCAGTGGCGTGCACTCCATAGAGACAAAAGACTGTCTACACTAGCAATTTGCTAATAAATTAATGTAAGAAAAATAAATAAATCGCAACCGAAAACATTTTCAAAATTCCCTCGCTCGCCTTTTTATCGTTCGCCCGAGAGACAATTCGCATCAAAGGCTGAATTTACACACATGCAAATATTTTCTAACGTTGTGTTTCGTATAATTACACGCGTGCATCTGTAGTGGTTTTGAATGTTTACTTATCCCAAAACACGCACACAAGTTAAAAAAGAGACAGTCTCTAATCAATACCAGCGTCAGACAAAAAAATCATAAATAGTTTTAATTTTATTAGTTATTATTGTATGTGCCTTCATTTCACTGAAAGGTTATTGGTTAAAATTGCGTGCCGTCCTTTTCCTGATATCTTATTGGTTAACATCAGATACAACACTTAATGCACCCGAGTTTAAAATGCATTAATTTTTATTATTTCTTAATAATACAAGTACATTTATTTTAGCCGTATAACATTTTCGTATTTCATTGCTAGAGTTGGACCTTCAATAATCAAATTCGCTCGTTTTTAGTCATTTAATATATTGAGCTAGGTCGTTCATTTAGTTTACTTGATCGTCAATTAGTATTAAATATAATCACGGCAAATAGTGCAAGACTTGTGCAAAACTTCTGCTATCAAAATACATAAACTTTTATATGACGAAAAGAAACGAGTAATTGCAAATGGCCGATGTCTACGAGATTTAGATTTCGCGATGAGTAAAAGTTTATACAAATAATTTAACATATTAAGAAAAGTAACATATAACTTAATTAGAAAATAATCTAATTTCTTTGAATGGATAACACGAGCCAGCGATCTCTTTTTTTATACGCTCCCTCTAAACCATTTCTAGTGACTTTCTTCCTTACTTAAAGAATATTTAACAAATAGGTAATAAAAATAACAGATGGCGCTCGTCGGCATTCAGATTTAAACGAAATTATTGAGTAAGATTGATATAGGCAAAGATTTATTAGTCACTGACGTAAAATATAGGTAATGACTTTTCAAATTTGTTATTAAATATTACAAGATAATCTTTTTACAAAAATTATAATAAGCAGTTGTGCTACCGTTGAAAGATTCTTCATAGTAGTTCCGATGAATAAATATTTTCATGATTCATCATGACGTAAAAAATATTTTCATTTACACACAAACTTTCAATGATGAATTTGGTGTTTTGTTTTTAGTCTACCCTATTGAAAGTGTCTGTGCACGTCACTGCTATATGGACCAGTGGACTGCAGTACAATAAGAATTGATTATACCAGAATCGCATTATGAATTTCACGATTGGTGATAAGTGTTACAAGTTATTTTTCAATTAAATAGTGTTATCTACCTAAAAAAATTTAGTAAAAGTGAGACACCGCATACGTGTCTCAAGAACTTACGAGTCACGATTCTCGCTCTCGTTATAAGTACATAGATACTATGTGTAGGGTCCTAAAGGACTTAAAAGAAAGTGGACAGTAATTTTCATTCGTTTATATTGGACAGAAGATATATAACAAATACAATAAATAATTAGGATATAATTAACACCGTGCGCGTGAGATCGTCTCGGAAGTTAAGTAAGAAGTCCTTTGGTCGAGCCCCCGCGTCTTTCGCTCCTCTTCGTACACCCGAACCGCCCCGAGAATTCACGAGTCGCGACACTATGTATGGTCGTACTCGTGCCGTTATACGGCGACCGCGCGAGTAGTGTGAGTATGCTTTCATACTTTTCGTTTGTATAATTTTTTTACTGCATGTTTCAAATAAGTTATTTACATGAAAAGACTAAATAGATGTTACCTACTTGATTGATTGCTTGAATTATTGATTGCCAAAACTGTGTTTTAATTTCCCGACGGTCCTAAAAGTCATACGGTAAAACCAATGAAAAGTCATTGGTTTTCCTTAATCCTAGTGCATTTGATTCATAAAAAGTACATACATATGTTAATATTTACAAACTTAAAACTACACATTATCTTAAATAATAAACTTCCTCAAAGTTGCCGCTTAGAAAGCTGTCATTGCTCAAGGCACCTAGCAGACTGGCAGCATTGCCTCTTTGAATAGCCAAACTGATTCGTTGGCGGAAGAAGCTGCCAGCCCGGCGGTCTCCCGAAGCCTCGACCAGTCTCTTACAAATATCAGAAACCAGTCGATGGGCTTCGGGGCCCCAGGGACCCAAAGTTTCGACTGCAAAGGGCGTAAATATGAAACTCTCAGAGAGAGTCGCATACTTACGCCGCTTCAAGTTGTCGGCAGTGCTGGCCGCGGCACCTGCTGACTTGGAAGTCGCCGCCACATGGGAAACAGCGAGTTTATTATTTAAGATAATGTGTAGTTTTAAGTTTGTAAATATTAACATATGTATGTACTTTTCCTTAATTATAAATTCTTTCGATAACCATCAATTTCGATATTTCATATCTCCTGGACATCCCGTGACGGTCGCATTTTTTAAAAATAAAGAGCTAATAGCTCTTTAGCCTCGTGCAGTAGGCAAATACCGTAACCTTATTCAATGGCCTGGCAAGAGTATTTTAGCGACACACTCCTAATAATGGAAATTCTCATACCTTTATCTGTGGTGGTGCGACAGCAACATAGCTCTGTCCATCGTGATATACTATTGACTCTTGACCAATAACAATTGCTCCACCTATAAAACATTTGTACAAAATTATATGTATGTATATTTGTCACCATATGATTTTAAATACCGTTAGCATATAATCTACCTCGCGAGACTGTGAACTGTCGGTAGATTGTGAACTGTACCATACTGCTTACAATATAACGTATTAATTTTCGATAGTTTATAATCTGTCCATGTCAGACTGTCAAATTGTGAACGAATCATCATCATCAATCATCATTTGTAAGCTATCCAAAATTAATACGTTATATTTTAAGCAGTATGGTACAGTTCACAATTTACCGACAAATTATTCTAATATACGAAAAATTAGTTATTTTTAATTAAATAATTATCATATAATTTTTGACCGAGTTCACTGTGGGAAAATAAATTACTTGTATTTATAGGATTTTATTGACTTCCGGTCCAGTTCCGAATATCGTCCATAATAATATATGTTTAGAAACGTAATGAGTGAAATAATCAATTACAAGAACTTAAGATGAAAAGATATCGGAGCTATTTTGTTACAATTATTGACAAAATATTTAGATAAAATATGTTCAACAGCATTATAAATATAGAGATTTGTGGGTGTCCAAGCAAAAAAGGGTCCAGTGGTCGGTATTTAGTTTCCGAGATGTATATACACGTGTATACACAGTTTTGTAAAGTTGATTGAAAAAATGGCATTTCGTGATTTTAATTGATTATTAATTAATCCTCAATTATTATCTACAAGTTCATATAGTAAATCACTTTATATGGTGTTTCTAAGTAGAAACAAACCAATAGAAGTATGTTTTTTGTTCAACCAAACTTTAAAAATGTTTTTTCTCAAAACAAGCTTTTTGAGTTTTAACTTTAAATGTCTGATAAAAAAAATATATGACAATTTTTGAACATTTTTTTAATCCTTATTATCAATTGACTAATGTAAATTTCGAATCTAGTCTTAACTCAATACTGGACCCTTTTTGATTGGACGCCCACATATTATTATGTTGGAAATACTTAATACTGTTATGAATCCGTTATTCTGTTTTCGAATGTTATTGTTATATCATCTTACATTTGAAAGTGTCAAATCAAATGTGTCAAATAATAACGGACTTTTTTTTTATCGTCGTGTACAAACTGTGCTATATAAATCACCTTTTTTTAATTAAAATACTTTTTTGCATAAAATATAAAAACGTTCGTGTAGACTGCCTGAATAACTAGATTAACAGAATTAAAAATTAATTTCGCTTTCAGACCTTTATTGAAAGAGTCAAACGAAATTCGATTTTCAATTTCCCTCTCACCATCGGCAGCCTGTAGCCTGCAGTATCACATATTTATAGACATTTGAAATAATATTTTTTTTACTTTTTGTAAACTGTAAGACCTAAGCTAAGCTTTCAAATGAATATTTGTTCTTATTGTTCATGGAAATTTTTGGGTGGGGCATGGGCACATACAAAATTGGGATTCCGTAGGTACCTTAAAAAGAACAATACTTATAAGACCACTCATATCTGTCTGTTTCTCAAAAGGATTTTCTCAGAAACTAAGTGACGAGCAAACTTTATTAACCCACATATTTTGAATACAGACTAACGCAAAACCACAGAAATAACAAAAATAGGTGTGTGTTCATGTACGCACGTAAAAAGATTTACTTCATTGATGTGTATAAAAACAAAAAATAAAACTGGCCACATATAAAAAAATAAAACTGGCTGCTTGTAATGAATGAATAAAATATAAAATTAGTCACATATAACAAAAATAAACTCTTATATGCCAACTTCATGTTGTGATAGATTGACGCGCGCAACTTTCGTTGTTAACTTCATGCTGTTTTACATGGATGATGTAACTTCTGTTGCTTGCTGATACTACATTTTGATGTTTAAATGTACTGTGCCAAAAAAGTATAACTCCAATAATATATATGTAAACTCACCTAGAGGACTGGGCACGGGAATCAAAATAGAAGCTTCTGTCTCTACATTATCTTGTTTCCATGGTATTTTCATGAATTCTTTATCACGTAAAGTAATTTCGTGTGTCTATAAATAAAAAAATAATAGAACATATATCATTGTTCATAAACATTATATTTTTAATTATGCAGTAACAGTAATCAGTCTACTATTGTAATTCGTATATAAAACTAAAATATGAAACTCATTGATCCTATAAATACATTAATATTACAAATTATATACAGATATTTGCTATGATTTAAAATGATACAATGATTTTAAAAAAATACCTTAATATGTCTACCGTTGAGATCTTGATGAATTAAAATTAATGTAGGATTTGCACAGCCATGCAAAAATTCAACATCATACACATTCAGTTCTTCTAGTCTGAAAACAAATATAAAATAAAAAATCTTTTGGAATACCTATTCCAACAACAGTAGACCTAGTACAACAGCTATAGGCATAATATGGCAGAATATTGTCCTTACAAGATAAATAATTTCATGCTATTTCTCACACAAGGTTGACAGAGAAATAAAGTGCAACAAAATCACATTTTGACGTTACATCTGCATCATACAATTATTTGGACTTATGATGTATTATCTGCAAGCCCAATTATCTGGCTCTACTGACCATCCACAAGCCCAAATATTTAATGGAAATATAATATATATTTTTTTTTCCAAGATGACTGAAACCTACCACTTTGGGGAAATACACATAATATTTAATCAAATATTTTTATATGAGGCAAAAGAAGTGTGTAAGTACTGCAATGCTTGATATTCCATACTCTTTAGTTACCTCTTTGGAGATACAGCATTAGGATATGTCTATGAAATAGACAACAGATGATGCAACAGATAATGTAAAAACTAATAAAATGTTATTTTGTAAGTTTTTTTTTCATTTATTATTCTTTTTTTTTATACTCCAGACAATTACAGATTGTGTGACCCCAAACTAAGCAGTAAGCTTGTACTATGGGTACCACACAACAAACTGGAGGAGTTCCCAGTAACACCCAGACTCCAAGCCAACTTAGAAAAGTTTGTTTCCTAAACTAACCTGACTGGGGATCGGGGATCGAACCCGGGACCCTAGCTTGGAAAGCAGATGTATATGCCATTGCGCCAACGGGCCAGTTAATTGAATTAAAGTAGTTTATACAATGAAAAGTGCTAGTAAAGTGAAAGTAATAGCGACATAAAAAGTAGCTAAAAAAATTAAACCTGTGAACAAATACAGTAAACACGCTTCCTTCATTTTTTAATATTATAAAAATAATAGTACACATACACTATTTCACTTAATTTTTAATATTATACATAATAAGTATATTACATATAAGTTGCTTGCTCATCCCCTTTGTAAGCTCTATCTCATGGTTAACTTTTCTAGCCAGGACAGATAATTGTAAAAATATAAACAGCAGGTACATTCTGGTTTTCTTTATCTACCAGACCAGCATGAATTAAGAATTAAGTGGAACATTACACACTGAATTGCTTTCATTCTAACTAACGAGTCCATTTCAACCCATATTTTGAATAATAAGATTTCAGAATTTTTCTGCCTATCCCGGGCCTTCAGTATTGTCACAGGATTAAAGACGCCATTATGAAAAATAGCAAATACAGTTAGAAATCATTATGAAAAAAAGTTAAGTCTTCTAATTTAACAATTATGTTAAAACTTGTTTATGTAAGAAATAAACAAAAAAATTAAGTAAGAAATAATCATCATTTTTTATTATGTAAATCATACTAGATTAGAACCTACAAAGAAGATTGGCAGAAACCCATGCAGTTTCAGTGTCCCACACAGTTTGCATTATATTACATATACATATTTTCTTACCTCAAACTCACTGCTTTAAGCTCTGTAGAGTCCTTATCAAGCGGTATAATTTTAAATAATCCGTCATAAAGTCGCAATCCAATTACTCTGGACTGGGGATCAATGACTGCTAGTATGCCATTTTCTGATGGCTTCCCAATGCGATCAGATACATTCCCATGAGCTCTAGTGACCACTTCCAATTCTCCATTAGGACCTGTCCTCCATTCTAATATCATTGCATTGTATCGTGCTGTCAGAATAAATACTAAATCTTTTTTCTCATACTGAAAATAGAGAATGTTAATTATGAGACAATATTTACATACGATATTTACATATGTATATGTTAAACATCATATCATTTCATACACAAGTTTTACACCTTTATATGGAAAAACAAGCAGCTGGCAATTTCTGTTTTTTTTCTACCAGATCTGCATGAAAAGAATACCCTAGACCAGCGTTTCCCATTTGGTGGGTGGCGACCCGGAACCGGGGCACAAAAAAAAAGTACAGGGTCGCAGCACTGTATCCTTGTTATAATAGTACTAGAATGCATCAATCGTCGTCACACCAGACCAAAGAATAAAGCTCTCATCGTTTCTGGCAAACTTGGATTTGCTGGTCAATAATAAACAGCTTCATATGGAAAAGCAAACTTCCCAAATTTCTCGGGCGGTGTACTCAATGTAATAAAGTAATAAACATCTTTGTCGAGTACGAAAAAATGGACTGTATAGGTACTAGTAATTTATCGCGAATGCACTTGCAAGACACTTCCAAAAAGGGATGTGTTTCTATGCAGCCGTAGGAGCTGGAGATAGTTGATAAATACAGCTGACAAAGGGAAGGAAAAAACATGCACACTTACTTGCCTCACTCTGCAGTCCTTTGTTTGCGATTTAGTCCAAGCTTCTAGAAAACGTCACAAACACACGGAATAACACAATCCCTTGGTAAAGCAAGCACACTCGGTTTTTAAATATGCGAAATATAAATATGCGAGATTTATACGATGAAAATAATTAAATTGCGTTTATTATGGCAGGTCACAAGCACACGGCATTTGCATTCGCGAGATGATCGAAGAGTGCATGTGGGAAAGGGATGATTGCGGTTAGGAAAAAGTACCCACAAGTGCGAAGTTTGTTGTCAATTATTGAAATGACATAACGATACCAAACACCCCCCCGGCCTTGAAGGAACGCCTTCAAAAAGAAAATAAATTAATATGCGAATTCTATAACACTAAATGAGAAAAAGAAAAAATATATAATATATAACATATGTATTAGCGGTATGAGAAATATTATAATTATATGCTAATGGGGTAAATTATTGAGACGGCAGTGGACAAAGCCGCACAATCGGCCTGTTTAACGTACTGCTTTTAGTCTTGATTTCCGCGACACGTACCACACCGTCTTTGCCCGGAAATAATTTCGTGATTATTCCTAATGGCCAATGCAAAGGCGGTGCGTTATCGACGTTTACCAGGACAACAGTTCCCACCGTTACAAGATTGATAGACGTGTTCCATTTCTCCCGCGATTGTAAATTATGCAGATATTCTAATTTGAAGCGTTTCCAAAATGATTGAACTAAAGTGTTCAACATCGAAAACCCTTTTAAAAGATTCGTACGCTCGCCACTTAGATCAACTGCAAGTAATAGAATGGGATGTTTGTGAGAGTATTGCAATGATGAATTTCGCAGGCGACCTCTCACTCGCAAAATGTTGTCAGCGATAAATGGATACAGTTTTCTTAAGGCGGGTGAACACAATTTCGATTGGTGAATCCTTCGAACGTCTTCAGCAAACGCGGCTCGTTGAACAGCTTGTATAATTATTAACTCGGCCGCATCTAAATCATTCGCGGTTATAACGTTGTCACGCGGAAGTTTCTTTAAAAATCTTAGAAAATAAACTGTAGCTCTAAGAAATTTATTCCAAGAAGAAAATTTATGGCTTAAACTTAATAGCGGGTGGTGTATATTGTTGTTTGATGCGGTATGTGACACAGTTTTCTGTTCAAGCGCTCGAGAAGATGATATAAATGGAGTAACTGGCCATTGGCTAGGATCCAGTAAGGTCCACGAAGGACCGTGAAACCATAAACTATGATCTCTAAGGTGCGAAGGTGAAAGAGCCCGTGACAAGCAATCAGCAGGATTATTTGAACCTGGAGTATAATAAAAATGTTCCGGCGGAAAATTGGATTGACATTGCGCAATACGATTTGCGACAAATGTGTTAAATCTGTGGGGTGATGAATGAACCCAACACAGTGCAACCTCTGAATCTGAAAAGGCATAAATGTTATTAATTTTATGTCTTTGGGACAACGTATCATAAACTACACGCAACAATTTCGACATTAATACAATAGCACACAGTTCTAACCTAGCCAGGGTTACTGTTTTTATTGGTGCTACCTTTGATTTCGAACAAAGGAGTCTAACAATAGGTTTTTCATTTTTATTCAAAACGTGAACATAAATGACACAGCCATATGCCTTTTCACTTGCATCAGCGAATGCCAAGAGCGAAACCTGCGAAGACTTCGTAATCCCAAGGTAACGAGGGAATCGAAGTTCGGAAATGAGCGGTAATTCAGTAACGAAATCATGCCACAACGCGAGAACATGTTGCGGGGGTTGATCATCCCAACCAAGCCTCAGTAACCAAAGTTCTTTAATTAATAATTTAGAAAATAAAATTATAGGACCCACTAAACCCAGTACGTCATATAATCGTGCGGTTGCGGACAAAATAGAACGTTTTGTGATGATAAGCTGCGGTGGAGAAACTGCAAACACAAAAACATCAGAAGCAGGAAGCCATCGCAGTCCTAAAATTTTAAATTCGCTGCGTTCATCGAAAGAGACAAACTCTGACTGCCGGTGAGTTATGGGAATGGATTCTAGCAACTCTGTGGAATTGCTAGTCCACTTGACTAGATCAAACCCACCAGCCTTGAAGCATAGGATCAACTGCTCGGCTATCTTGACTGCTTCCTGCAAGGAAGAAGCAGAAGAAGCGAGGTCGTCCATATAAATATCCCTTTCAATGACATCAGCTGCAAGCGGAAAATTGTGTCTCTCATCTTTGGCTAACTGACGCAGAGTGCGTAATGCAAGAAACGGTGATGAACGAAGTCCGAAAGTGACCCGATTAAAATTATATGTTTCTAAAGGACCTTCAGGTGAAAATCTGTAAAGGATTCGCTGAAAGTTGCGGTGATCGGGATAGACCTCTATACATAAATACATCATGCGTACGTCTGCGCAAAAGGCTATCTTAAAAATGCGAACATTCAAAAGAATGTGAAAAATATCTGCCTGTAAATTATTGCCAGTGTGTAAGATATCATTTAAAGACAGTCCACTATCCGACTTTGCGCTGCCATCCAGCACAATTCGTAACTTTGTTGTAATTTTGTCATTGCGTATGACAGGATGATGCGGTAAATAAAAACCTGGTTGAAGACATTGTTCAGTGGGAACCAAAGAAAGAATTCCTCTTTCAATATAATCATGAATGACTTTATCATATTCTTTACGCAGCTGAGGCGCTTTTGAAAATTTATTTTCAAGTAACAAAAATCTTTTTTTTGCGGTAATAAAAGAATTCCCAAGACTATTCGGATCCTTTATGAAAGGCAAACTAACTGAATAACTTCCGTTTTTATTTCGAACAGTTGTCGATGTGAAAATATTTTCACAATCTTGGTCCTCAGGACTTAAAAACCTTTTAACTGGCACCTCCTCTAAATGCCAAAACTTTTGTAAAGTGTGGTCAAGCGATTCATGTGAGAATGAACAAAGTGTTTTACAGGTACGCTGAGGTACTATCATTGGGGCATCTCCAATAATTACGTATCCTAAGGTAGTCTCCAAAGCGGAAGGCGTACCATTGACGTTACTAGTAATTTTGTCAAAAAGTAAAATGTTACAATAAATATTTACACCTAAAAGGATTTCAATGGGGCCCGGCTCATGATAATTATCATCCGCTAAAGGTAAATTATGTAAGTATCTTAAATCGGTGACACTAACACGAGAGTCAGGCAACTGAGTAGTAATTTGATCGACTACAAGCGGTTGAATAGAATATTTATTGTTATCTTGAAAACGAGATGTAAATTCTAGTTTGACTACTCCGATAATTTTTTGTGATGTGTTGCCTATACCGCGAACTTCACTGTAACGATTTTGTGTAGAAATTGGAAGTGAAAGACGCTTGCAACACGCCGAAGAAATATAATCACATTGTGAGCCCGGGTCAATCAAACACCTGACCAAATGCGTGCGCCCATAAGAATCAATTATTTTTATTTTTGCGGTACCTAGAAGTGTAGTAGTTGCATAACCACTTAAATAATGAGAAGAGTTATTGCACATAAATGCGTTATTGTAATTTGTACAAGTTTTTTGTGAAGAAGAATCGACCTTATTTATAGCAGCAACAAGACTGTCATTCGAGAGCGATGGTGTGATGTTCGGTAAACAATTATCTCGGGTGCGTTCTGCGGAATGAGCTGTCGCGAGTGCGGGAGCGGATAAAGTATTATGTACGTGTGTGGGTGTAACATCTGACGAATTTTTAATTGTATTTGCGGGTGTCGTAGTTTCGACATGTGATGAAGATGGTGCGGTGCTATTAAAATGAAGCATTGAATGGTGACGTGCTGAACAATAATGGCAGCCACGTTGCGATGTACACATATAATATTTATGTTTTACACTCAAACAGTTGCTACAAATAGAATTCTTTTTAACAAACTTAAATCTTTCGTGTGGAGTCAGCTTTATAAATATCGGGCAACGGTATAAATGGTCATGATTGTCTTTTTTACATAATATACAATTATTACATTTATGTGTATCTGTGTTAACAAAAGATTTTGTATGAGTTGGTTTCTGAACGGAAACATATTTACTTCGTGTTTTATTAAAAGATAGTTCAGACTGTTTGTTTGTAGAACGCAATAAAACTTTATTTTCTTCTCTAATAAATTCTATAAGATTGTTGTAAGTAGGCATCTTTTGTTTGCGGTGAGACATTTCAAACATTTTCACCGTTTCCGAATCCAACTTTCGTAATGCGATATGCAATAATATAAAGTCACTTAAATCCGATAAATTCAACTGTTTAAGTGCTCTTAACGATGTATCAAAATTATTAATAAATAAATCGAGACCATCAGCGGAATTATTGACAAGCGGTTTAAAATCTAATAATTGATTTAAATACATAGAAGCGGTTGAACGCGGATCGTCATATTTTTGTATAAGCGACTCCCAAATAACAGAATAATTTTCTGCTGTAGGGGGTAAACCAGCGCAAACTGCTGCGGCCTTATCTGTGAGTTTCCCTACTAAATAATAAACTCGTTCACTATCAGATAATTTCGGATTATTATGTATTACGTTTTTAAATTGATGGTAGAAAAGTGGCCATGAACGGACATCGCCATTAAATGACACGAGTTCTATGGGTGGCAAATGAAGTTTCGACTTTGAAAAATTACTATCTGAAGCGATGTTAAGGGAATTCGAGGAATTATCAATTTTAGAAATGACCTTTTTTATATGACAATACATTTCCTCAAATGCAATCCACGGTTGGTAATTAACCACATATTTAGAGTTTATTTTTAAATTAATTAAATTACATTCGTCAAGTAACCGCTCATAGTCACTTCGTAAATTATCTATATTTTCTACATTATTTAAAAATGATTCACGCTGTTGTTCGTTATCAACATTTTTCGATAAATTAAAAATAGACTGAAGCCTTTGAAAATAGACATTGCGCTTTGATTCTAAAATTGCCAAACTTATTTGTTCAGCGGTAAGTTGTTCCGGGATTTCAACTTTCGATTTACTCATTTTTTGAGAGTGAAAAATTAGTTATAAATATATGAGTAATAAAAATATACGGTCTATAAATTAATAAGTTACAAATTAGCGATATTAATGTATGAAGGTAAATGCGGTGCGGTTTATATAAAAAGTGTGCGGTGAAGAAATAAACAATAGTTAATATTCAAAATAAAAGTAACTACTTTGATGAGCAATATGCAATATTACCGTTACGTGACCTTAGCCGTGGCGAGTGTACGAACGTACACTTTTATAAAATTATGCGGGTACCAAAAAAGTGGAATCTACCAACAACTAAACTTATTAAATGAAATAACACCCAAGTAAATGAATTTACGGAATAACAAATAACGCCGATTGTGCGGTTTGAATAAGAAATAAATATCTATAATGCGGTGCGGTAAGAATTAAATAAATAAATAATGTTATAGATATTTATGTAATCAACGCTATTGTAAACCAATTCTGAATTAGGTATATGTAATTAATTACTCTTAATGCAAATTAGTTGAAGGGAGTTCAAACATGCGGCCGAAGGAACATAAAAAAATGGAAAAGCAAACTTCCCAAATTTCTCGGGCGGTGTACTCAATGTAATAAAGTAATAAACATCTTTGTCGAGTACGAAAAAATGGACTGTATAGGTACTAGTAATTTATCGCGAATGCACTTGCAAGACACTTCCAAAAAGGGATGTGTTTCTATGCAGCCGTAGGAGCTGGAGATAGTTGATAAATACAGCTGACAAAGGGAAGGAAAAAACATGCACACTTACTTGCCTCACTCTGCAGTCCTTTGTTTGCGATTTAGTCCAAGCTTCTAGAAAACGTCACAAACACACGGAATAACACAATCCCTTGGTAAAGCAAGCACACTCGGTTTTTAAATATGCGAAATATAAATATGCGAGATTTATACGATGAAAATAATTAAATTGCGTTTATTATGGCAGGTCACAAGCACACGGCATTTGCATTCGCGAGATGATCGAAGAGTGCATGTGGGAAAGGGATGATTGCGGTTAGGAAAAAGTACCCACAAGTGCGAAGTTTGTTGTCAATTATTGAAATGACATAACGATACCAAACATCATAGTTCTCACTAAGTCAACAATCAAAGCCAAATCAATTTATTAAAGTAAACCCAATTGCAATGTATTTAATTTAAATTAAAATCTATTTTAGTTCGGTATAAAAAGAAAACCGACAAGACACTCAGTCAGGTATCATTTTTTCAACATCATTCTATAGGTAGTAGTTATTTAAAATATAATTTTCATAAAGTCAGTAAATGCATGTGCAGAGGGGATTATTTCCAGACTAGTATACTTTTCCAATCAGTGTGCATTTAATAACAAGTTTAAATCTCTTTTCGTTAATTAAGTAATTTCTTAAGGAATTAAATTTCTTAAAACGAACACAGTTGCCCAAAAATTAACCGCTTGACTTTTGAATTTAATATCATTGCAATTACAACCATTAATTATAGTTAATAGTTATAAGTAAAACACTCTTTTTTATATTTTTTTATATTATCAATGAATGTGTTTTATTTTACTTAATGTACCAGTTTACAAACTTGAGTGGGTCATGAAGGTGATGTGTGAAAATTACCGGGCCAGAGCAAAGCAATGTTTGGGAAACCCTGCCCTATACTGTCAAGGGTCTATACCCTTGACAGTCTAAGGCATATATCATATATATATGCCAGTTAGGAGTATACCTACATAGACATATCCTCACAATGTATCCCTAACAAGGATAGTCAGTACTCAGACAGGATGGAATGCCAACTGAGGACCGCAATGGTCCTCACTTACTTTTTTTGTCTACTCAAATCATCTATCATCCATTGATATCAAAATTCATAACAATATCTCTAAGTGTATCAATAGTTACTCACTGGAGGCCTGAAAAGTTTCATCTTGGCCACTCTGCCATATAGTCCAACCTCCTTCATCGGTCTGAGACCCTCAGGTGTTACGAGATACATTTCCAGCCGGTTCACTTTCGCGACGAGAAGGTTCAAGTCGGTTGGAGATGTGAAATTGCCTTTAAAAAATGTATGTATTTTACGAAACTTATCCTAAGTATTTTAAATTGATACATTTAGCAGGTCATTTTAAAAGATTACTAGTATAGTTTGAGCCTGTTTATTCTAGAATATTCTGTATGAAAATGTCTTAAAAACATCCCTTGGAAAGCATAGAAGACGTCTTATTTCTTTGGAACGAGTATAGCGTTATTTCATGAAATAACTTAAAGTACGTAACTTCTTACAAAATTAAAAGCATTGCTAAGTCTAGTCCGATTCATGTAGGTATTTCAAAAGCACCCAACTACAAAATATTGTTATGACATCAGTAAGTAGAAAATAGCAACTTATAAAATAACCTCAAATTAATAATACAAACGAAAATTAGTAATTTACCTGTGACGCATGCCGTTACGGCGGTGGGTTTTTGAGCAGTAACGACGTAGTGATAAGCCATGGTAAAATTTTTCAAGTTATTCCTATATTTTCAAACAAAAACGATTTCATTAGATTTCCATTTAGCAACAACCCCAACAATCCGTTCGATGTTGGTTTTTTATTTTTTTTTCCGCAGCTACGTTCCATTTGATGTTATTACTAACATTCCCTACACACCTTTTTTTTTGCTTCCTTCTTCCTTTATGGCATGGCGCTTAGATTAGCGCATTTGCCAAGAATCACAAGTAAATTAGTTTTTTCTTATCGTAAAAGTCCTCTAGTAAAGTGATAGTAGGCTTTACTGAAGTTTTAAAGGATTTCTTGGAAGACCGCAAGAACTTCAGCTATACATGTTTATTTAGATCTACTCCATTCTTTTCACTTACGCGGAACTTTAAAACACAATATACTATCCCTGTTGTACTTTAAAACTCCTAAAAATATAAAAAATAGAAAATCTAAATAAAATGCCAACCTCACTTCTACTGTTCCCGCGAAAAAGTCCTCCCTATACACCTTCCAATTTGTTGGAACAACTTTCCTAGGGATGGCGATACGAGATCGATTAATAGAAAAATTGATAGATCGATGTCGAATAGAGAATCGATTTAGTGAATTGATTGGGGATACCCAAAAATGGAGTTTCCATTATATTTGTATTGCTAAGAACGCAATTATAAAATAACAAGCTAGCGTGGAATTTTTTAATAAATTACACATGCACATATCGAATACTGCCGTCACCTTAGCGCTTCTCTATTCAACTTTTATCTATCCCATGCAAAATTTTAAAAAACCTGTAGAACGATTTTTGAGTGTCTGTCGTCTATTCACTGGATCGATTCACTGCTTGACATCGAATGATCGATTCTTCCATTAATTGATCTCAGATCGCCATTCCTAGGAAAGTTGTACGTGTAGCGTGTAGGGCATTCTACAATATTATGATGAGATTGAGAATCAAGTTTTTATTTGGTTGATAGGAGAGCAGTTGAACGTTTGATTATTTGCAAATTGTTTCTAGTAGATATTGCTCCGAATACTCAAAAGGTAATCAAATCAAATCAAGGTAATCAAGTCAAGTCTTCATTAAAATTGATCTTGGGTAGAATTAAACTGGTATACTGAAAGTTCAACATAAATTAATGGTGTCAACCAATGATGTTATAATACAAAAAAGGTTACTAGCACTCGAAAGTGGCACCCCAAAACTTTGCTAATTAACCAACCCGGACATGGGTCAAAAAATATGAAAAGTAATGTTACAGAACCCACAATGTCATGCAATGCCTATTGCGCATTCAAAATTCAAAAATCTATTAATAATCCAAACATTTTTTATAATATACACCAATGATGTTAAATACAAAAGAGGTAGATAGGTTACATGCACTCGACAAGTGACACCCCAATACTTTGCTAATTAGCCAACCCGGACTTGGTCAAAGAATATGAAAAGTAATGTTACAGAACCAACAATGTCATGCAATGCCTACGAGGGCTGCTATTTATGTATCCGGAATAACAAAGTGAAACAAACATAGCATTTATTATAGTTTTATTGCTTTTCAAAATATTCACCATGATGATTGATGCACTTTTGTATGCGTTGGAACCAATTTTCGTAGCACTTTTTCCATTCGGATTGAGGTATTTCCAAAACGTGCATTTTGAACGCATCAACAGCCTCTTCACGGCTCGAAAAACGTTGACCACGTAATTTATTCTTCACGGTTGGGAATAAATAGAAGTCGTTGGGGGCCAAGTCGGGGCTGTACGGCGGATGACCCGTTAATTCGATCTTTTGATCTTCCAAATACCGAGTTGTTTCGGCCGATGTGTGGCAGCTAGCATTGTCATGATGAAGAAGGATTCTGCGTTGTCGGTTGTTCTTTCTTATTTCTTCGAAGACTTCTGGCAAACAAATTAATGGTCGTGTACCATTCAGAATTAACCGTTTTACGATCCTCTAGTGGCACTGTAGCTACATGTCCAGCTAACCATGTTCCACACATTTTACTAATCGTAAACTCTGTTATAAAACACAATCAAAGCATATAAAAGTCAAAAAACTTAAATTAACAATAACAACAAAGAAACACAAATGTCAACGATAGTTGTTTGGCCATCATAGATTAGAGATTTGGGTACACTTTTGTCAAAATCGACGATTGTGATCGCAAATTTTCGGTCACGATGATAAGAACAAAAAACCATATTGGCATCATCTTCTTCTAAAGCATCATGTAATTAATGTTCTCTAACAATTCAGTGACGTCAGATACTCTACTTCTAAGATGCCGCCCATATGCCGCCACACTCTGGCACACCACAATGGCACACACTGGCACACACCCACAGACTACCTAGGCGATACTATCACACACCACATAACTTTGGCACACTCGTTAAATATGTAGGACGCCCGTGAATTGATCAAGCCGGCTGAAGCGGAAAAGGATTTGCATCAAGTAAAACTGATCATGGCAAATTGACCGCCACACACGTTGAAATTTGCTTGATGCAACCTCAGCTTCATGCAAATTGGACGGGCTTGATCATGCACAGTTGATCGTGTGTGGTGGGCATCACTAACCGAACAAAGCACGACAGCAATAGATGCTGTTGTTTCGCGCCGATATTCTGTGAGAGGGTGGTATTTGCTGTGATGCAGCATGGCTCTACTACACAAAAACAAGAATGGAAGTAACTGATTTTTACAATGTTAACATAAGCTAAACTCGTGTTTTATTATTTCTTATCTTTTTATAAGTATACAATCATGAATTATATTACTTATCTCAAATTTAAAAAAAAGTTTTGCTATGGGTGTCGAACATGATGTTATAATATTACATTAAATATAACATCATTGGTGCAGTTAACTGATGACTAATTGGGATGTATTTAATTAAAAGAGTATTTTTATTGACACACTAATTTTATTACTATTTTAATACAGAAGATAGGCAAGGTGTTAACAGTGTCAAGCTCTAGGCACGAATGCTTAGACTACATAGCTTGTTGGCAGAGTTTCTTTGCAGAGTTGACGTTTTATAAGCTTAGCACCCAGATACTATAACGCCTCCCGCTAAAAAGGGAAGCTAGGGCTCGTAGTTGCTTCCCATTGGATTCGACTCCATCTGCTGTTGATTACCAGGCAGTTTTAGTCTCCGCGGTAGGCGATTCATTCTGTACTTAGTTCTCAGAATGTAAGACGAGTGCAGTTTCACACGATGGGTCATCATCCGATGCAAACTTCTGCAGCGACGGGCAGAGATAAGTACGTGCAGTGGTTTTGCATTGGTTTAAATGCACTCTGACCCTGGGTTATAAGCTAAGTACGAGTGAGGATTATGGTAAAATAGGAATATTTTGTAAAAAGGAATGAGGGAAGTGTGAATGGTAATAATACCTGTGTAATTATATTGAAGAAATTAAAATAAGAATTATACATTGTCCTCTACTTGATATTTGACTGATATACTAAACATAATTAAAACTACAATTTATTCTAATATAAAATTGCAATTGAATGGTAGCGATATAAGTGGTAAAGTAGTTAATACAGGATCGCAGGGCGTAATTATTGTAGGATACATTGTTCCCAGTATATGGCAAAATTTCTATAGATTTCAAAATGATATGTGAATAAAAGTATCTGAACCCTTTTAGAAATATGAATTTATTGTAGTAGAGATCTCGACCTGCCATTCTGACCAAAAACCTAGCCTTATCCCTTATTTTATTATTTTGTATAGAATTAAAAGTTACATAAGTAAAAAAATAGTGTTCAGTGTTAGCCGACGGAAATGTCCGAAACACTCGCATACCTAAGCGAAAATGTGTGAGGAGAATGATGAGATTAGAGGAAGCGAAATTTACCGCGACGATTGGCGCTCCGTCCTTTCTGACTACCCCGTTAGGGATGTGGCGTAAATATATGTATGTATGTATTAAGTGTTAGTAGCCTAGCACCGAATTCGGTGCTGGTTAGCTGACAGAATCCTATCTCTGGTATATCCTGAGGATGCTTCGTTGAGAGGCGAAACACGTGTCGATTGGTGGTTTTTGGAGTTTGAGCGGAAATAGCTAAAGATTTTAGGAATTTATCACATGAAATGGATTTCCGCAAAGCAACACCTGAGTTTATACAATATGTTAGTAGTTTATTAACCTATTGTTAGTTAAAATGTTAGTTACTAATTTATGTGTATAATGCTTGGATTGCTTATTTCAGTTTTTGGAACCCGTCGCGGACGTCTACGTTCCCCGGTAATCCCCTTGATAACGACGCTTAAACCGTTTAGAAGTCCATTCTTTTATAATTGCATCTTTAGTCCTTAAAAACATATTACAGGCACGTCTTAATAAACCTACGGATTTATTTAATAAAATCGGTTTTGTAAAGGATTCTTGTTCATATTTTTTATCGCGAGTACCTACTATTTGCTTGTTACTTGTTAGGATTCCATAGTTTTTGTAAGAATTATGGCAACTTCTCTCATCTAAATTTATCGACATCGACTCTTCTATATATGTTCTATTGTAGAAAACAGAATTTTTAGTATATCATTATTACGTATTACTTCATAATTGTATTCCCGCAATTTTGAACACCAACGCATAAGTCCAAGGGCGTCGCCAGCTTATGACTATGGGGGGTCAATGGGGCAATATTATGGAGGATAAAAAATATGAACGCCGAGAGCATGAAGCGTTACACTTTGGAAATCTTTGCCTCGATGACGATTGTAATAAGAACGGTTCTAATATCAATATATAAAACTTACAATAACTAAATCAAACTTTTAAACACAGTAATAATTATTTATTTTGAGATCTTATTATTTAATAAATTTAAATAAATATTGACTAACACAGGCAAGCCGGTAGTCTTATATTCGCTTTCCAATTAAAAAGTGACTCGCTCGCGGCGGCTCACGTCTTTATATACCCAAACGAACATCATACTAGAATGTACGGTAACATTCTACCTGGTCTAGTAACTGCTACCAAATTCCAGAGAGTTCATTGAACAAGTGCCATCTAGCGTCGAGTAGCAATACTAGGTTTTACAAGGATTGTAGTCGATTTATTCAACTGTAGGTGTTTCTTATGAACACTTGCAGATGGCATTGTCCACAAAACCAATTAAAATTGTATGTTCGTAACAATAACTTCTACTTTATTTAGGTATGCCGCATACAAATTATACAAAACTAACGTGAATGCTGATGAACGGCTGTCGTAGAAAGAAATGCAATGCACACACACACACCATACCGACCTACATATTTTTACACTGTTTAATGGCCTTGCGTTTTGGCAAATTTGATATAGCTGTGATGAAAATGGCGGCGATTTTAAAAACGGATGTCAAAATCTTAATGTTATTCTGAATATTTCAATACTTTCTACAATATACATTAAATCTTGTGAATTTACTTACGTTTTGTCATGCGATGCGGAATTTATTAATAGGTAAGGAAGTCCATTGCTCGCACTTTGGTCGCTTTGCGGTTAGCTACATGTGATCTCTAGGTGGGGGGCAACAGCCACCCCTGCCCCCCCTTGGTGACGCCTTTGCATAAGTCTAGTATTGGGTGCATTAATAATGGATAACCCAATGAAAGACTCGTGATCATTGTTAATATTGAATCTTCTGCCAAACAAATAGGGTCGAAAGTACTTTGTCGCCCACACTAACGACAAAAGCTCTTTTTCAGTTGTAGAGTAATTTCGTTCAGTATCACTCAAGGCACGCGATGCGTAGGCGACCGGCGGGTTATTACCTAAAAATTTGCAGACAGCGACAGCCACGCGATCACTACGCGACCGGTGACTAATTGTAATAAAAAATTAGTATCATGTGTGACGATTGCGTATTTATTCCTGTATGACCGTAAAATGCACTTTTCGCGGTTGATTTAGCGCCACTATACAAATTACATTACACAAATTCTCGTTTTGACAGCAGATATCGCGCGATAATGGCTGTCGCATGCTGTTTGCAAGTTACGTAATAAGCGTGCGGCTTATTACGAGACAGTACCCGGGCAATATTAGATGCGTAAGTCATCAATACGAAGTCTTTATCAAAATTAGGGCATTGTAACAATGGAGCTTTTTCAAAGACTGTGTCATTGGCTTAACTATTTTCGCGAAATCTTTTAATAAAATCCTATAAAAACTTAATAACACTAGAAATGATTTTATGTCAGAAACTGTCTTTGGTATCTCGATTCGCGGAATATTCGCTGAAAGGTCGGAGTTTTTTCCATATTAACTTCTGACGCCTGGTGATAATTATAAGCCAAAAATGTACAAAAATAAGTACAACGCCCTAATTTATCAAATATATTACTTATATTAGGCAGTGAATACTTGTCACTTTTATGTTCATTTAAACGCCTGTAGTCGATAGCCAGTTGCCACTTTTGTTGATTGTGCGAATCGCATTTCTTGGGAATGATATGCGCCAGGCTATTCCATGGCGATAACGATGATTGGATGACATTATTATTTAATAAACTACGAACTTCTGAACTACGAAACGATGGTTATTTATGAGGGCTTTGATAAATAGACGTCTAATCATACTACACTTAATTACGGTAGTACCTAATTAATCTGTACTATAGCTATATGTATGATTGTAATGGCATGTGTGTGACCAAGTGTGACTGTATGAATAAACGTTTTATCTGTCTATCTATCCAATCAATTAATTTTAAGTTACGTTCTGTCTCATTACTGACAGTCATTGGGAAAAATGCTCGGAATAGAATACGTCCTTGTAGTTGTGATATAAATCATATAAAGCTTCGCTTTCTTCCACGTTTGAATGAATGAATGAATGATTTATTGAAAAACTAAGTTAACAACTAATAATAGGTATATGCATTATAAAGATTGTACATAAAACAATTTAATTGATCGGTATTGAGATTTTTTAAATTTTCCCGTTGTGAAACATCTCATCTATTTTCTCAGGTGTTAAATCTACATGTGTATTAAGTTCGCATTTATGTGATTCTACGTGCATCTCTGGGCATGTGGGGACGTAATATTTTCGCAATAAATGATGTACTTCGACAGTTTTGAATTACAGTTAGCGCCATACCATTTTTATCCTTCATTAAACAACACGGAATATACATTCGTTCTGCTATCTCATGATATGGAATAACAGCTTCACCAATATACATATTAACGGGAATTGGCACTATAATTTCCGTACGAAGAGGTATCCAAACAGTTTTTGGCTTAAATTGTGGTTCGTAGTATAAAGGTATAACATTCCTTTGTTTGCAATGTCATACTTGTAAAATCAATTGTTGCATTAAGTTGCTTCAATAAATCCATGCCGATTAAGCCGTCATATTTGGAATTCACGGTAAAAATGTGAAAACGATGCCAAATGGTGCTTTTAAAAGCTTTAGGCAAAGGTATATCGATGACGTAATTATGATGTGTTACTCCATGAGCGGATTGGATCACAAAACTAACGTTTTTTACAAATTGCGCAAAAAAATGTTTTATCTTTTCAGGACTGATATAAGATTTATTATTTCCGTTTTCCGTCAAATGTCATCGAAATCTCAAATTTAATCTCAAAATGTATAAAGACAGTTTCTATTTGTATATAAGAGTATTTATATTGGCAACATCACATTTACAATATCTAGAAATTAAATAGGTGCCCCCGTAAATCCGTTTTAGGGATTGTCTTAGCAACTATATATCATTCCGCAAATGAAGTTTAGGTATATATTTAATATTTATGCTCCCTAATTTCCAATCTCTGCTTATTACTTATTAGTTTCGGTGTTGCAAAATGAAGATTGATCCATACAATTGAAATATAATATTTTTGCATACTATGTATTTCTTCAACAGTATATAGTACGCACTACGCAGACCCGAGATATGGTACAATACTAATTAATACTACTATATATATAGTACGGTTGGTAGACCTAAGTATGAAGATAAATTACATTAACAGATAATTTGAAGAATTCTACAGAACTTAGCATACATACAGATAAAAATCATTCTAACTATTTACATAGTATTATTATATGGTTTCGTCACGGATAGAATATAGATCTAATTTACTCAGATATTATCTATAAGGTCTAAATTAGTCTAGATTCTAGGTTCCCAAACTTATTTTGTCTACTGAGTCGAGAGCTCATGCAGTCGTTGTCTAAGATGCCTCCTAGCTAAATGAAATTACAAATCACCCCCCAGGCCTCTACACAACGTCACCATTTTTTTTTTCTGGGTCTCTTAGCCCCAGCCCGCCCCCCTTTAGGCCTGCAGCGCCCACAGGGGGGCGCTATCGCCCACTTTGGGAATGGGTGGTCTAGATCGTCAAGAAATTTTATGTTCTCGTAAAATAAGGACATAAATAAAACACAGGTTTGTAGTAGGTACCACTTATATTAACAATAATACAGTTCGTTATTCTTGTTTGTACTATATTTACAACTTACAGGCAATGTCTACTTAACTAATATTTTATGAAGGAATAAATCAATCAGTCTTCATGTTTACTCGGCGGAACGCTTTCGAACAACACTTGCGTGAGGAATGTGAATTTATCTAGAAAAAAAAAGTAAATTAATGTTCATTGCTAATTATTTTTTTATTTTCGCATCATTCTGACTTGTTCATACAAACAGGTTACATCCCAGATAACAATATTAACTTGAACCAGACATAAACAAAGTTTACCATGCCACTGTATACACTCAAGAGAAGTTTAAATTAGATTTTCTAGTAACTATGCGAGAAAGATACAATGTTGACAGTAGCGGATTTAGGGGCTAAGGGGCTTGAGCCCCCCCAAAAGCATCTGAGTCCCTTCATGAAAAATTTTAGGGTCCCGGAACGCCCTAGCCTCATTGGGTTCAAGTCCCTCCCAAACCAAAATCCTGGATCCACCACTGAATGTTGACATAACGAACAGAACGAATTGCGGTCATGTTGCGGTGGAATTATTCAGGTATGACACGTCGTCGTCGTAGCTGAAGTCAACTGTGCGATAAAATACACAAAAGGTACCAAAATATAAACTAAACTTTATACCTACTAAAAGTAATAAGATTGCAGCAATACTCTCGAAAGCTTTGATATCTTATTTCACAGCAATTTTTAATTACTAAATGTCAAAAACTTACATACATACATATCTTCACGCCGTATTAGAGAGGACGGACCACCAAGCGTCGCGGTCCTTACATACTTCGCTTCCTCAAATCTCATCACTCTCCTCACACATTTTCGCATAGGTATGCGATTGCTTTTGACTTTTCCGTCGGCTAACTAGCTATTTAATCTTCATAAGTCAGCCTTGGTCTTCCTTGACTTCTTTTACCACTCACTTTCGCACTATAGATTTTCTTCGTCAGTCTTTCATCACTTATTTTTTCCATGTGCTCGAACCATCTTAGCATTTCTTTCTTCATTTTTACAGTAACACTATCATGCAACTCTGTCATACTGCGTATCTCTTCATTGCTTATTTTGTCCGCAAGGGTGACACCGCACATACTTCTGTGTCAAAAACTTGTCTCATCATATTTGATTTTGCAATTAACAATCAAAGAAAAAACTACATGCAGTAACTTTACATGCTATCTGGGATATATCCTAGAGAGTGCGCAATTAGAACTAAATAAACGGTCCAAAATCTATCTGTGATCTTGAGCTAATCGAAAGGCACGAATTAGACGCTTTAACCGTTTCCCTCAAGGGTGTGCATAAAACAAAGTCTTATGCGGACATATTCATTAAATCAGAGAAACTAATTATATAAGTTATAGTAATTAATAATACAAGTCACAATTGAATTCCTAATTTTTAACAGACTTCAAAAAAGGAGGTGATTGTTAATTCATCTGCATAGATTTTTTTTTATGTATGTTCGGGCATAACTTTATTTATGAATCGATTTCAATGATTCTTTTCCCGTTGGGGTCAGTATTAGAACAACTAATACAGTTATATAACTACCTATACAGTTAAGTCTACAACTAACTTCTTTTCTATTCTAATTCTGGAATACACGCAAGAATCATCGGTATAAATAAAGCTTATAAGCAGTTAAGATTATTTATTTGGTGTTTTTTCGCAGTAAAAGTTCCAATATTAGTGAAATTTAAATGGAATCACCATGGAGCTGTATTGAACTCAATTCTTAATATTCTTGCCAATTCTGCTATTGCGATAGTTTTTAACCGACTTCAGAACAAGCCTGCCTAGACTTTCTGTTGTTGCACATTTAGCACCGACTTCAATAACTGTCAAATTTAATTGTATGGTTAGTGTATCGCATTTATAAAGTTATTTTAATTGTACTTAGGTTTCGATTAGTAAAGGTAGTAAAGGATAGTTATTTTGTACTTTTTAGTGTTTTTTTTTGAAGGCGGTTTAATTAGTTTTATAAAAAAAAATTATTTCTCCCTTTTGAGTGACCTTGACCTAAATAAATATCTAGGGCAGGTCTGCAATTAATTCCGGAGCTTAACGATATATACAAGAGAATCATCAATATAAATAAAGGTTATAATCAAGTCGCGTTATTTGGTGTATCTTCGAAGTCCGAGCTCCAATACCGGTGAAATTTAAATGGGACCACCTCTGAACTATTACCTACCAAACAAAAAAAGAATTTTCAAAATCGGTTCATCAATGACGGAGTTATGAGGTAACATACAAAAAAAAAACAACATACAGTCGAATTGAGAACCTCCTCCTTTTTTTGAAGTCGGTTAAAAAAGAGGAGGTTCTCAATTGGACTGTTTTTTTTTTTGTATGTTTTGTGTATTAGACTTTGAAGATACACTAAATAACGGGACCTGGTTATAACCTTTATTTACATGGATGATTCTCTTGTATATCGTAACGTTCCAGAATTAGAAAGAAGTTAATTGCAGACCTGCCCTAGATGTTTATTTAGGTCAAGGTCACTCAAAAGGGAGAAATAAACAATTTTTGAGGAAAAAAATTAAGTCGCCTTCAAAAAATAATACACTGAAAAGTACAAAATAACTATCCTTTACTAATCAAAACTCAAGTACAATTTAAACTTAACTTTATAAATACGATACACATACCTGTATAATTAAATTTGACAGTTATTGAAGTCGGTGCCAAATCAATGTGCAACAACAGTCTATTAGTTTGGTAGGCTTGGTACTGATTTCAGTCTGTCAAATTTAATTATATAGATATGGGTATCGTATTTATAAAGTTTAAATTGTACTTGAGTTTTGATTAGCAAAAGATAGTTATTTTGTACTTTTCAGTTTTTTTTTGAAGGCGGTTTAATTTTTTTTTATAAGTGATTATTATTATTGATAATAGTTTTTGTAATTTGGAAACAAATTAATACTTACTTAACAATTTTCTTGGAGTTTTTTTATAATACACGAACACAGTGTAAACGCCCCAACCCATCGCAAGAAATCCGATGGCAATAACGTATTTCATTGACGGATCGTGTACTATTGGCAACACTGATAGAAATATTGCCACTAGCAACACGAAGCATGGTACAAGTGTGGGTACTCTGTAAGGTCGGGGTTTGTCAGCTTGAGTTTTTCGTAATACGAGGAGTGCCACCATGGCCAAGCCGTAAAAGAACCATAGAAACCAGCTGGCGAATTCTATGAGGGTCCGTATGTTTCCCACTGATATGAATATAACTGTGAGCAGAGCCTGAAAAAAATGATACCATTAGTTCATACTGTAGGTAGATATTATATAATTCTATGAGAATTTGATATGAAAATAAATAAAACTGAAATGTGTGTTTTGTGATTTGAAAAAGAAGGGCTTTTTTAGCTAATATACACACATCAAAAGTGTCTAGGGATCAATTAATTATCCAACTTATCAAATCTAGTCTTCCAGACTGGCTTCTTACTTTAATTCCTGTTTAAGTTAACAACTTATCCCTATATTTTGTAAAAATTAAGAAAAATTAAAATTCTTGCAAATTGTGGGAAATTAACCTAAGTTAATGTCGTCAATTAAATGGCAAAAAAAAGGCAAAAATGAGGATTTTTTAAATTTTTATTGTAAAGATAAAAAAATTAATAATCTGCGTTTCCACCATTGACACGAATTAACACAATCACAGCGATTTGGCATGCTTAAAATCAGTTCATCGAAATCACTTTGAGGAATGGCCGCCCATATTCTTTCTAACAAGTCAAAAAGTTGTTGTGGGGTATGCACGGCATCCATACTCGGCAGAGCTCTTCTTTGAAGCATATCCCATGCGTGTTCAATTGGGTTGAGGTCTGGCGATTGAGCAGGCCACGGCAGAACGTTGATGTGAGCATCGGCAAGAGCGCGTGTTACGACTCTAGCCGTGTGTGGACGTGCATTGTCCTGCATTAGTCGAAACGAATCATCTAACCGGCTTCGCACAGGGATGATCACGTCTGAAACAATCCTCTCCGCATAAGTCTGAGCATCGAGGTTGCCCCTGATCCAAATGAGATCGGTTCTTCCACCGATTCCAAACCATTATTGTTCCCCCTCCATATGAATGAACTTCCTGACAAAATTTCAAACGTTCTTGACGTCCAGAGGTCCTCCAAACTCGAGTACGTCTTGTATCCGGCCTCATACCGAAACGAGATTCATCAGAAAAGCAAACACAACGTCACTCTTCTTCCTCCCAATTTCTGTGTTTGCGAGCCCATTGTAAACGGGTCCTACGATTTCAGGCTGCTATAGGCAGAACTCTCAGCGGCCTTCGGGAATGCAGACTCACTTCACGTAAACGATTTCGGATGGTTTGGTCGCTTATCAGCAAGCCTAAAGAGCTGTGGAGGCTCGTAGCCAACATCATGGCGGTCATAGTATGATTCCGTCGAGCAATATTTTGGATGTATCGGTCCTGTCTGCGAGTGGTGATGCGAGATCGTCCTCTATGTCGCTCGGCCACGCTGCCCGTGATACGATAGCGTGTCCAGATACGGCTTATGACGCACTGTGTAGTGCCAAGAGCGACAGCCACAGTACGTTGCCTGGAACCAGCTTGCTACATTCTGACGGCTCTCATGATCTCTTCTCGTGTCAAATGATGTCGTCGCTCCATATCGATGCAATTTTTTTCAGTTCCGATGCAGAAATTGTAACGGTTTTGTAAAAACGCTATTACACATTTTTATAGGAATCCTGATTGACAGTTGGTTTTCTATTTTTAATCAAAATTTAAAGAAAATTCTTTATTCAAATAGTGAAAATGACTAAAAAGAATCAATAACGATCCAAAAAAGTTAAAATAATAATCCTCAATTGCGGCGATACTCTAAAACGTACTTGATCCCTAGACACTTTTGATGTGTGTATGTGTAGCTACTTTCAAGTTGCTAGAACTCAAACACGTATTGGCAATTTGTCCATCAGTTTGTTTGTTTGGGTTATTCTTCGAAACGGCTTAATCGCTTTAGACGGTACTTTCAATGGGAGGTAGAGCTCTTTTTAAAGAGTAATCTAGGTTACTTTTTTTTAAGGAAAATACCAAATCTAACATGGTTGAAATCGCGGAGCACGGCTATTAATCTATAATTTACCTGAAAAGCCACAGCTGGAGCTGGCGTCAAACGCTTTACATTTACGTATGAGAATACTTCTAACATGTGACCACCTCTGGCAGCGGTGTAACACACCCTATAAAACAGCGAATAAATACCATAAATGAATACAGTAATACCTCGACTTACGCTACTCCGACTTACGCGAACCCGGAGTTACGCGATTTTCAAATCTCGTCGATTCGTCTTTTGTTTGGGGTCACACAACTCGATTATCGATTATAGACACTGCCCCCACACTATTACTCAGTTAATGTACATGTTCGGACTTGTCGCGCGGAATCAACGAATAGCTACAATTTATTTTGTATTATGTGCGTAATATTTATTTCTTATCTATGGAGTGCGTGTTTGTTATTACATGTTTATACCGTGTTTTTTATTTTATATCTACGAAGACTTGAAATACTACTAATGTCATCCAAACGAAGTAAAACTGATTCTTCTGCATCAAACAAGAAAAGGAAAACTTTATCTTTGGAATGTAAAGTAATCTAAGATTTTATTAAACGTTTTTTATCTAAATTATTATTTTCTTTAGCTTACGGTACTAATTAAAAATAATTTATATGTATTTATATGCGAAATTATACCCCGACTTACGCGGTTATCGCTCAGTCTCACTTATCGCGTAAGTTCGGGGTATTACTGTATAAGAAAGCTTTGTTTCTAGGAAGTCCATCACAGGTGATTAATTTTTTAAATGAATAAATTGGTCGACCAACTGTTTTTTGCATCACTGCTGTCCCCGAGTTCATGATAAAAATTACTCAGAAAATATAATTACGTATTCATCTATATTCTATACTAATATTACAAAGAGCAAAGTCCCACCTCTAATCCTAAGTTATGTCACTTATTTCTCACCTGGTAACACCGAATTGTACGCTCATGGCGCACCCAAAAGTGGCAATAGCGACACCCAACGGTATGAGAAAACTGGCCGGTCCTAGTACACGTTCACCGAAAGCCACGGCGACAGCCGGCACTGACGTCATCTCGGCGTAACTCAGGACTGACATGTAGGCTACGTTCATGAACACGTATAGCCCCGTAATTACGGGCACAGCGATGGATATGCTTAGCGGGACGTTCCTGAAAGAAATAAAAAATGTAGTATTAGTTTTTATGCAAAGTTCTGGTATTGTCTATAGTTAGAATGCTTTTTTTTAGAGTTTAGATGATATACCTAACAATTTATGCTTTCCCTAAAACGCTGTTTATTTTAACGAGACGTTATAAAATCTTGTTGTAAAAACCTATAAGGCCTATGAGGCCTTTTCGATGCAATGGGCCTATATTAATTTTAAGTAATTGTTTGCTATGTTTGTTAATTTTATTTCGTAAGTATATGTTTTATCAGTTAATGTACTGTACGTCAGCTCCGACTACCCGTATCAGTTACGTATCAGTTAATGAATTTTTTTTAAATTTTCTAATTTTTAATAGTGTGTCGAATAAAAAAAGCAAAAAAACTATTTAAAATGACAATATAGAAAACGATATTGAAGTTATAAGTGAATTTATATTTAATTATATGAGATTCTAAAATACAAAACGTTTGCTATTAGCAAAATTAAAATTGCGTCACGAACGATAATGAGAACGTTAACTGATATCGTAATAGAAGTCTTAACCGCATAGCTTATCTCGGACTGATTCAATTGCGATACTGTGAACGCCACGTTGGCGCTAGTATCGATTTTACACCATACGTGAACCGAATTAAGCATGCAGGAAGGCAATTGTAATCTATCCACCTATAGTTACATCGAATCTGTCATGTGCGCCGTAGCGCCGCCAATTAAAATTATACGCGGCTCGTGTTATAGCGGCATTTTACCAATTTGCCTAAGTAATCAACTCACAGAACGCTGCATTGTCAGCGAGTAACGCGCTGTATTTTATTTAAAAAAAAATGTCTACTCGTGCCAAACCAGAGCAGGTCGCTAGTGTTTAAATAAGTTATAATCCTATAGAAAAAAGCACTTTCATTTTTTTCCGACTTCTACTTTTTCGGGCAATTTTTCTCTCCCTGAAAACCTGATTCGAGCTAGCCGTTCTCAAGTGACGGGCTTACCAACGAAAAAAAGCTTTATTATTAATATAAATAGTATTATTAAAAAAATTGAACCCGCACTGCAGCACTGCATTCCGTTCGATATTTATAATTTCTGAAGATCGATAAGATAAGCTATAATAGATACCTTGAAGTTTTTTGTTGGGAATCAGAGATAGAACAGTAAGGTCCGAGTACAAATAAAGCCGCTCGTTTAATTTTAGTGTTAGTAGCCAGTGCAAAATATGTGACATTTGTCAAAATAAGTCGCCGCATAGTTTCAACATCGAATGCGACAGACGAAGAAACGACCAGAAGAAAAAGTGAACTTATAAGGATTCCATACTTTCTTTCGAAGGTACGGAAACCAAAAGATGGAAATTAGTTTTTATACTAACACTCCAGGATTAATAATCTCTTCCGTGACTACTGTTACGCTGTTCCAACCATCGTATGCCCATAGACCAGAATAAAGTGCTAGAGCAATACCTCCAGGGTTTGTAGTACTCCCTTCGAAGCCTTTATTCAAGTGGGCAGTATTACCTACAAAATTAAAACGACATTTTAAACTACATGTATGATACTTAGGTCAGGATTACTAATTAAGTATATACATTTCGACTACTTATTTTGAACTAGCTGTGATTTGAGGTTTCATCCGCGTTAAATTTCCGATATAAAAAGTTGACTAGATTACTCTCTGAAAAGTCCTCTACCTGCCAATGAAAGTCCCGCCAAAATCGGTTCAGCCGTTTCGGAAATTAACCTGTGGCCCAGACAAACAGACAAGAGACACAAAAATTCGAAAAAAGCGTGTTTAGGTTTTGGGTACGTGCAAACAACTTAAGAATAAGGCTTCCTTTCGAAATCACGGACTTCAATACTTCAATTTTACTTATATGTTTAGATAGATTACGAATTAGACGACTGTTTGGGATTTTTTTGATGTAGTGAATTAAAACAGATCTTGTAACAAATGGCCGGCATAATTGCAAGAAAAATGGTTAAATAACATATATTTTTTTATAGTTCTGAATCTGATTTTCAAATACAACATTCTTAAAATCATACTCAAAGAGGTACTTTCGGGAAACCTCGCCTTAATGCATAGAAACACAGTCAAGGGCAAAAACTAATGAAAATGGTTACCTTTAGCAATTTCGTAGATCCCTCCGCCGATAACAATGAGGCAGGCGGCGACTTTGCATACACCAAAGACATTTTGAACTTTTACGAATAATTTCACACTGGTTATGTTGATGTAAGTCATAATAACTGAAAAAAATAGTATATCGAGTGAAATGTGCTGGTTGGGTAAGGGAAAGAGACATATTGTACTTGTTAGGTACTTATAGGCGATGGAATAACAAGTAACAACCTCGCACAATTAACAAGCCTCTGAGACGTCTCTAGTTCTGTGGATTTTCTTGGTTAAAAATGAAATAGTTCCAATACACAGTGGCTTAACTTTATTATAATACAGTATAGTACAAAATTCAAATAACGACACTAAAACTACTCATGGAATTTAATAAAGGAAAAGTTTCCAAACTACTCAGAGCATCATTAGTGCCTCTAATATAACTTGAGAGTTACATTTCAATTTAGCAACATATTTATCCAGTAATTTAGTAAAATATATTTAAATACATACTCAAAGATATTTCTTATTAATATATGTTACTAATGTGATTATTACAATAGGATAACAATCTTATACGTTAAAAAAAGAGAAACTAATTAACAGTACAAACCTGCCATTAATAATTGAAGTTCCTTTTAATCATTTTACAATATTCTGATTCGTTAAGTTGATACAGATCCGTGTCCCTTGAAATATCTAGTCTACCAGTCACTACACACATAACGTTTGATCTGGCTCAACAAATATCTACTACCATTAAACAATATAGCCAGGAGCAACGACGCAAGGCACTGTAGTCAGCAAGATGTCATTATTATAATGTTTAGTTCCAACGATTTTCATTAAAAAATTCTATTTAGTACTTGAAAACTTCGATCATTTGTGATCGAAGGTTGAAAATGAAGACTGTCAATCAAGAAATCAATGTTTAAATTAGGAAGTACCAAAAGAGGGTATTGATTACAGCAATGAGCTGGCCCTGAGGTTTAATGGCGATGGCAGTTTAAAATACACAAGGCTCAAGAGTAATATTTCCTAATCTATAAAACAAATTCGCCTGCACACAGTAAGGGTCTAAGGGAAGCCCTATGGTATGAAAAAACCACTCATATAAAATATTTTAAACATTGAAATTGCCTTAAACAGGTTGCCTTGTTATAGGAGTTACAAAAGGGACAAAAAGAGGTCGTAGATTGATGTCACGAGTTACGACATCACAATATTCATTTTATTTTGTTATACTATAGCATCAATCAAGATCAACTCATTAAATCACTGGCTTTGCACAACGATGCCAACGTCAACGATTGTTAAACAACAATGACAATACTATAGTACTAGTTGTGCCTAATATAGCGTCGCTTTGGATGTCAATAGATCTAAGCCACAATTCTGTCAAAATAAATACTAACCTACCATGAAACATTGAGATTATATTGGACAATAGGTCTAACAATCATCTGTGCCCAAATTTGAAAATAAATATTATTTTCAAATTTGGCATTAGACCTACGTGAAAACTAATAATATTATGAAAAAAGCATAGGTCAATAGTTTCAAGCCACATAATTACAAAATTTTTTGGTTTAGCTTTTGATAAATTACATTTCATATTCGTACAATTTTCAAGAATTTCCTGTAAAAATGATATCTCTTTATAAGCAGTAGTAGCTAGAAAACAAAAGTAAAATGTTCTTCACGCGTGGCAATATTTATGTAAACTTCATTTACTCAATTATTTAACATAACATAACATAACTCCACGCTATATCCCCAACGGGGTAGTCAGAGAGGATGGAGCGCCAGGAGTCGCGGTCCTTACTCAATTATTTGTTGTGTGGAATAGGTCCAATGGCCTCCAAAGCGAAGATACATAAACAATTAGTGTTGTTTTTTCTTTCTTTATAGCATGGCGCACAAATTAGCGCATTTGCCAATGTCACATATTAATAAGTAGAATAAGAAGTAAATTAGTTTTTTCTTATCGTAAAACTCCTCCAGTAAAGCGATAGTAGGCTATACTGAAGTTATAAAGGACTTTTTGGAAGAGCGCGAGAACTTTAGCTACACATGCTTATACATTCTGTCAAGAAAGTATCGGGAATGGATGATTTGTTTATGATTCCAAATTCAATTTTTTGTTTTTTTTGTTGTTGTTAGATTGGCACAACTGTTTTCCATTTTGGCGCGGAGTTTGAGTTGCATCTGTTATTTAGATTAAATAGTGCTGTTTTTAGTTATATAGTAAACTAATTAATCTGTGGTTACATCATTCTAGTGTATATTGCGAATTTCATAATGGACAAAAACATCGAACAAAGAGTTTGTCTTAAATTTTGCATCGCCAATGGAATTTCGTGTTCGGAGTCACTGAAAATGTTACAGAAGGCTTACGGTGAATCGACTTTATCAAAAACACGTGCTTATGAGTGGTACAAAGCGTTTAAAAGCGGTCGAGATGTGATGGAAGATTTGCCTCGCTCTGGTAGGCCATCAACGTCTGCAACTGAAGTTAACATCGTAAAAGTGAAGGAAATAGTGACTGAAAATCCTCATTAAATTTGAGAAAGATAGCCGCCGAAATTACTGTGTCTCAGGAGTCGATCCGTACCATTTTAAATAATCACTTGGGTATGAAACATGTTGCCGCTCGGCTAGTCCCAAAAGACCTGAATTTTCTCCAAAAACTCAATCGCATAAAAGTAGCTGAGGACATGCTAGAACGAGTCAATTCCGATCCAACATTCATGAAACGCATTGTTACTGGTGACGAGACCTGGGTTTACGAGTTTGACATGCAAACTAGTCAACAAGCTTCGGAGTGGCGCCTTCCAACTGAACCGAAATCGAAAAAACCACGCCAAAGTCGATTAAAAGTCAAAGTCATGTTGACTGTTTTCTTTAACTATCGCGGTGTTGTGCACTCGGAATTCTTGCCGGCAGGTCAAACGGTAAATAAAGAACGGTAGAATATTATTTGGGCGTTATGCGGCGTTTAAGAGAGCAAATTCGACGAAAAAGGCCAGGTTTGTGGAAAGAAAATTCTTGGATTTTGCACCACGATAATGTGCCTTCGCACAAGGACATCATTGTGAACAAATTTTTGACCAAAAACTCAACAAATACCATCGAGCAACCACCTTATTCACCAGATATGGCTCCAGCCGACTTCTTTCTTTTTACTAAACTGAAATTACCACTTCGTGGCACCCGTTTTCATTCGGTAGAAGACATAAAGGAGAATTCGCGGCGAGCACTGAACTCAATTCCGGAAAAAGCGTTTGAAAAATGTTTTGATGATTGGATTATTCGTTGGCGTAAGTGTATCGTTTCGAAGGAGTATACTTTGAAGGTGATAAAATAAATTTGGATGAAATACTAACATTTCGTGTATTATTGATCTTTTCCGGTACTTTCTTGACAGAGTGTATGTACCTACTCCATTATTTTCGGTTATACAGAACTTTAAAACACAATATACTATAAGTTTTGTACTTAAATTCCCAAAAATGTAAAAAGTAGAAAATCTAAATAAAATGACCTCACTTCTCCCGTTCCCGCCAAAAAGTCCAATTAGTGTGTTATAATATAAGGCATATATTCTGGGTTCTTATTGGGAGCGTTGTGTGATATCTATAGTAAAAACCTAGTGCTCTTTAGGGTCATATAATTTGTGTAATTGTCTGGACTATTATATTATAATTAAAAAACGTGACATCAAAAAATTCATTTATTGTTATCAAAATATCATTCCTTAATTACAACATCAGGCTTTGCTAGTAATTAATTTTAAATTCCATATTATTGTATGGATTTTCTTTCACAATATTCATGTCCTTCAACAACTCGATCAAATGGAAATTTTCTTCAGAAATTTCAATATATCCACTTGAAGTCACATTCAGTCTCTCTTGCATAAGTTGCTGAAATTAGAAAATATGGAACTTTAGCAAATGCCTATTTACATAAGTAATAGAAAAAATACATCTACTTATGGTGAGCAATTAGCAAGCTGACGGAAATGTTAAAAACACTAGTACACCTCAGTGAGTGTATAATGAGAATGACGAGATTTAATGAAGCTATAGTAGTTCGTAAGAACCACGATGCTTTGCACTCCATCCTCTCTGCCTACCCTGATAGGGATACAGTGCGAAGTATGTAATACTACTTTCAAAGTTCAATGCCTCCACCACTTATGAAGGAAACAGGTAATAATGCCATACTCAGGCAGAAGACTCCACAATGTCTGTCGCACTACTCTATCGAATGCTTTTTCTAGATCCACGAAAGCGCAGAAAACTTTCTGACCTATAGCCAGAAACTTCCCCACGATAACGCGAAGCAAGAAAATCTGATCCATACAACCTCTACCGTTCCTAAAACCACCTTGCGCCTCCCACAAATATCTTTCTGAAACGCCTTTCATACGTTCAGTCAATACCTTAGTATAGACTTTACTTTCTAAGCTGACCAAGCTGATGGCCCTGTAGCACGCGCAGTCCAAATGAGAACCTTTCCCTTTATAGAGAGGTACTATGACTGCGGTGCGCCAATGACTGCGGTGCGCCAGTCCTCTGGAACCTCCCCTTTCTGCAAACAAAGGTTGCAGAGTGCACAGAAGGCATCCCAGACCCTAGGACCACCATACTTGATCATCTCAGTAGTCACGTCGTCAATTCCCGCAGCCTTTCCACATTTCAAACTTCTTATCACTTTCTCGACCTCTTTCATACTAATGACATCCTCCAGTCCCTGACCCGAGTGTGGTAATTCATCAGAATCGCTCTCAGTATCAGAGAGACGAAGTCGCCACTCTCATACAGTTCTCCATAGTATCCACTCCATCGCTGCAGAACATCTTTTTTATCTGTTAGCAAGTTGTTTTCTTTCGAACGCACTTTATCCATTCTGCAAGGTGCCGGGCCACTTCGGTACTTACGCACTTCTTTCCAAAAAAATTCGAGAAAAATTCCAAATTTTTCTCGAAGTTGTCCGACATCTTGTTTTCGTCTAACATCCTACACCTTTCACGCTTCTCTTTCACAAGTGCTTTCGTTTCTGCTTTCTGCAGCTTATATCTATCTTTCATCAAATTCTTCATATCACAGTCATTTTTTGTAGCAAGGTAGTCTCGCCATGCTTTCTTCTTCTTATACACAGACTGTTTTACCTCATCATCCAACCACACATCACGCTTTTTACCGTTCCCAATCTTATTCGTTCCACACACTTCTTTTGCAGCCTCGATCATACTATCCCTAAGGTTCTGCCAACATTCTTCAACATCCTCGCTCATCACTTTCAATCTATCATCAAGCTTACCGGATACTACCCTTTCATATTCATTCCTGGTAGTCGCATCTTGCAGTTTCCAGCTTTTGATGCGACAAACCGCTGCAGGTTTGGACACTACGCGATGTCGCCATGCTGCAAACAGACACCTTATTCTGGTTATCACCAGAAAGTGGTCCGTTCCCAGATCGGCTCCTCTATGCGCTCTTGTGTCCATAACCTGCTTCTTGAGCCTGTTATCTACCAGGAATAAATCAATCATACTTCTATCATGCTTTCTTTCCCAAGAGTACTGATGGATCCTTTTGTGCTTAAATACGGTATTAGCAACAAAAAGATCCTTTTCCATACACACGCCTAACAGAATCCTACCAGCATCATTCACTCTCCTATCTCCATATTTGCCTAGGACAGTCTCAAATCCAGTTCGAGCTGTCCCGACCCATCCATCATGCCTCCACACAAAACAATTCTCTCATTCTCTTCAACCGTCGCTAGAACTTCTCTAACATTCTCCCAAAACCGCTCTAGCTCACCTACGCCGACGGAGGACACTGGAGCATACACCGCCAAAATAAAAATTCTCGTCAACCCCATCTTGAGGCGCACCCAGAGCAGTCTAGGGTTTACACATTTATACTCAGTCATACAATTAACCAAACGAGAGGACAGCAAAACGCCCACCCCCTGGCATCCTCTATCTCCAAGTGGTACCCCTGACCACAGAGCGATGCCCCCTCCGGGCAAGTCAGCAAGTTCACTGCCCCTTCGCTTCGTTTCACTCAAACATAACACATCCAGTCTTTTCTCTTCCATAATATCAATCATTTCATTCATCTTCTCTTCAATCCCACCTCTCACATTCCACGCAGCTATTCTGCACTCCTCCCTCCACTTCCCGCCGCTAGGTGCACAGCGTGTTGGGTGGCAGTCCCCAACGTCGAACTGCACTTTGCTTACACCAGCGGGGACATACTGGTGTCCGTCGCTTTCGGGGGACGCCCTAGCATTTAAATCTGCGTTGTCCCGCATGGTAAGCATAGTAGAGGAATTGCAGCCCTGAAAAGGGCTGGCAGGGGTCGCGACGAGCACGCTTCCTCAGTTGACCCCCAAAAATCCAGATGATAATACGCAAATATCAAATACTAGCGAACACCAGCGACTTCTTCGTTCGAGTGAAGTTCAATACACAAAATATCTTTATAATAATATAGCCTATGAAGCTATCTTCCTGTAAAGTTTTATCAAAATCTGTTCACCAGTTTTTGTGTGAAAGAGTAATTAATATCCGTCCTTACAAAGTTTTGCATTTTTAATATTAGTAGGATGATCTACATTATGCAAAAATTGAATAAATCTTAATTTTGAAAATTCAAAAATAAACTACAAAATATATTTATAAGAGACTGGTCGAGGCTTTGGGAGACCGTCGGACTAACAGCTGCTTCCGCCAACGTATCAGTTTGGCTATTGAAAGAGGTAATGCTGCCAGTCTGCTGGGCACCATAAGCAATGACAGTTTTCTAAGCGGCAACTTTGAGAAAGTCTATTATTTAAGATAATGTTTACTTTTAAGTTTAATATTAACATTAAGATAAAATATGTATTGATTTATAGTTATAAAATTAAAACCCAATTACAAAGAATATGTAATAGACACTTGCAAACAAGTGAAATTAGTGTCAAAGGCCTAAATATATTGTTACGGTTGGGCCTTATGTCCAAGCGATAGGGTCGATTTTTAAAAACACGAGATACGCAACTTTTAGTGCTTGTATCTCGAGACTTAGGCTGTGTAGAGCTATGACCTAAAAAGGAATTGCTAGGTTTAAGGTTTACTATCGAATGGTATAAGCAAAATTAAGAAACAAAAAACAAAATTGTATATCTGGGGAGTGCGTTTTCGAGGAATGGAAGATGTGAGATGGATGTGGAGAGACAGGTAGCAGCCGGCAATAAAGTGAACGGTGCTCTGTCCCCATTAGTAGGCAGTGTGAATATACCTAATTCAGCCAAAACGGCCATAAACAATGCGGTGTTGGTGTACATCATTACATACTTTATTGTATGGTAGTGAGCCCTGTATATGCCCGAAACCGAGTGAAAGTAAAGACAAATGCAGTAGAAATGCGATCTCTTAGAAATACGTGCGATGTCACCCTTGCGGACAAAATAAGCAATGAAGAGATATGCAGTATGACAAGGTTGCACATGACAGGACAGGACAGTGACACATGGAAAGAATGAGTGATGATAGACTGACGAAAAAAATCTATAGAGCGAAAGTGAGTGGTAAAAGAAGCCAAGGAAGACCAAGGCTGACTTATGAAGATCAAATAGCTAGAGTGTTAGCCGACGGAAATGTCAAAAGCACTCGCATGCCTAGGCGAAAATGTGTGAGGAGAATGATAAGATTTGAGGAAGCGAAAGAAGTATGTAAGGATCGCGACACTTGGCGCTCCGTCCTTGCTGACTACCCCGTTAGGGATACGGCGTGAAGATAATATGTATGTGTAAAAACAGAGTTGTACTTCGAAAATTCCGGAGCGGTAACCTGTCATATACCTGAGCATGCAAACAGATGGCGTCGAGAACAATGTCGAATTATTGGTAGCGAGCGTAATTAACTAGAAGGTTCCACCTTCTTTATTTCTATGTGTTATTACTACTAGCATTTGGGTGTGCTCTTGAACTTTCGATCTGATGCCATTTTTGTCCCTGCTTAAATATCTACTAAAAACGCTTCATTGAAATTTTCAAAAAATAATGTAGCATGTCACATGCATAATAAAGACAAATTCAATTATACTTCATATCTGGAAAAGGTTCATTCTTTTTCAGTTTAAATGAGTTCGGCTCTATGAGTCAACAGATGAACATATGTGTATACATACATATTATGTTGCTAAATCATAACTCCTTTTTGCTCTGCCATAGACGAGTAAAAAGGAGATCATCCAAAGTTGTCTTACTTTTAGCAGTATAAGACAATGGAAAAGATATTTGTGGACCACTATGTCTGACACTACATTCTCCCTGTGTACCATATTGGGGACATACTATTTTATGCATAGATTATATTTTTTTAAACAGAAATCGATCCATATCTGAACATGTTCTAAAACAAGACTAAATTATTAAAAAAAAATCATTTTATAATTTTTATTAGTTATCATATATTTGGAATTGCCTATTTATTACCTTTCGTTTGATACCCATATTGTTATACTTTCCTCCCTCTACTTTTTTTCCTCTACTTTTTACCCTAGAATTAAAACAAATCTAATGATACCTAATTTCTTAAAATCCGTCAAGTCCTTTAGGTTAGAGCGTGCCAAAGAAATGCACATACATACATACATACAAGCACTCGAAAAACATAACCCTCTTTTGCAGTCAGATAAAAACAACTTACCCCTAAAATAGCAATCATTTCCTCAGCAAATTTTGGGAATATTGAATGTATTAGACCATGTAGCTCTGATTTCATGTAATGGAACTTCTCTCTAGCTTTTCGCAAATGTTCTGGTTTAATATCATTCTTCAGTATTATCGGCTGCGATTTGGCTTGCTGGACAACTGCAATTTGTGATTTTAACCTGAAAAAAATTAAGAACTGATAATTTTTATTATTTGACAAGTCATCATAATTATTATGCACATTGCATAATAATAATAAAGCCTTTTATTAAGATCAACTCAGTATTCTATCTACATTCTACATAAATAAATAAAAATCAATTGCAACATATATTGGAGCATCACTTGAGAACAGCTCGACCGATTTAGCTGATTTTTGTTGTGTTCCTAATTGTCAGAACAAGGTTTGTATGAAAGACAATTTTGGGAAAATTATGGAGTGTGTGTAAGAGAAAGTATATAAATTTTATAAAGCACATACAATGACTTATTTTCAATCTATTAGTTTTTATATAAAGCGGCACAAACAGAAAAAATAATAAAATAAATTATATTACATTCGCAGTAAACCAAGCAATATTAAAATGCAAAACCAATGCAAAAATACTGAAGTTGCCATACTCTGTAGTTTAGTACATAATTATAATAGTGGTTTGTTTATTCAAATATTAACAACAATATATTTTATTACATTATCAACAAAGGTAGATGATAGGGAAGTCATAGTCATCACATTAGTGATACTGATTCATTGTTATATTACTAAAATCAATGTTGTATTTCATTTAATATGTTAAAGAAAGTAAATAATCATATGGTTTTTGAGAATGTGTTTGCAACATTATAACCCTTTGCATGGAGCACTCAACCTATAGAGCAGCAATGTCATTTATTTTGTCTATGTAAACACTGTTCCAGTTATTAGCATTCTGTTTTATAGTTTGATTTTTAGCTGTTTTTGCCATAACACCAAATAGAGCAATAAGCCATTACATAAATATTTAAATATATGTCCAGTTTGGTTATGTACTGCCTAATGCGAGTGAGAGTTGATACTTGTTAGTGTAAATAAACTGAGCAGTGGTGAATAAAATGGTCCGATATTTCATCTCTATAGGTTGAGTGCTCTATGACCCAATGTCATGTTGTTTTGTTTTGCACCCGTGTTCTGCTTTTGTGTTATTGTTATTGTAGATTGCAATCAACTGAAATGACATACTAGTCTGTGGTAAAAATGACTAAGGAATCAAAGAAGGAGAGTTTGTACATCAATGTGTAATTGTGATTTGATTGTAATTTCTTTCAAGTCTGCTTCAAAGACAATCTGTTCAGGTGGAATCTTGTAACTGATTTAAAACTAAAACTTCCCCATAAGATAGAGACTTGAAAATTTTAACATAGTTTAGAATTGGATGACAATACAAGAAAATGACTAAAAAGTAAAAAAATAAATCTGCAATTTGTCATAAGCTCATATTCTATAATTTTATCAAAAGTTTGAAATTAACTACAAAATTCATCACATGCAATACTAAAAAGCTGAAAGCAATTTGATTATTATAATTATTAATTGATTGATGAATATGAGGGTAGAGAAATTATTTTATACTTTTTAGTATATAATTCTTATTTATAATTTAAAAAAAATTATAAATAAAAATTAATTTAAATAATTATTTCTTTAACTACTCAAAAGACCTATTAAAAACAAATTGTGATTGACTCCTTATTAAGTGTTAATTAACCCTTTCATACATTTTTTTAAAAAGAGATGTTCAAGCTCTTCTAATTCATATTAATAACTGAAAACCTTTTAATATTAATTTATGTATATTAATATAGCTTAAAATTCTGAATAATAAAAAGTAATATAATAAAAAGAATTCAATATAGATGCCATTAAATTACTAATCCACTAGGCACTTGATATTCTATGTATGATTATCTTGAGGCTACATCCTCTCTGACTACCCCGTTAGGTATACAGTGTGAACGTATGCATGTATAATGTATACGTAATAAGCTTAGTATAAGCTGTTAGCATAATTTATACCAGTTATGCTATGAGTGGCTCATACTTGGAATAGTCTGGCGTAGTAAGATTGTAATTCAATGTAAGTAAGGTGAGTTTCATGCCCCCTACTAAGGCAAGGCATCCAGATACCGCACCCCTAGCAGCGCAAGACATCCTTTTTATTACAAGTAGACAGAGGGAACAAAACATGTTAGAGTATGAGGTTATGGAAGACCCACATCACATTCAGCTTTCCTGCTTATGAATGTAATCATATATACATACATACCTTCACACTGAACTCCGCCTCGATGCTGGGTTTTCTGGATGGGGCGAATTATGTCTCAACCAAAAACCCCAGTATGGTGCCGGTCCCAAGCCCGGATAAAGGAGGAGGGCACAGGGGATGATATCGGAATTTCGGCTTCAGATATTATCCTCACAGCTGTGCATCACATGCGGAGGGAAACCCGTATGTAATGTACAAATCCCCCTCCCTAGCACCTTCCTTAATCCAATCCAAACCATCCTACCACATCCTCATCCTGTCCCTACATCCGCCACTAAAGCGAGGAGGTGGTGAATGTGTAATCCAACATCCTCGCACCCCCTGGGGTCACGGTTGGAGAGCTCGTGCCAACGATCCCGCGGCTCGAGAGCTGGCCTATCCAGCTCACGAGCCGTTTCGTAGACGGGGGTCGTGAGTGCTGGATTCGTCAACGGGGATGGGAAGCGACTCGGAGGGAGACATCTGGAGAAAGGTGGGGAAAGTAGAGGAGGCCATAAGAGGTATTACTTATCCGGTACCTACTGATTATCCAGAGAGTCAAACTCGCCGAGTAACTTTCCAGACCCAGGGAGGAACCCAGCACTCATAACGTCTGCGTCGTACGAGCCTGAGTACAGGGGAGCGGCGCCCCCTGTATCCGCGAAAATGTAGCTGGCACCTGGGCAAGGGAGCTCTGCCGGGGTGCCTTACTTTATTTCTCACCATTAAAAAAACCCAAGTGTATGGATAATTTAAATAAAAACAATATAATGGAGAGGAAGCCCGAAGGTAACACTGAGGGAGTACCTCCTAAAGAACTGACAGAATTAAAGCCAAGTACAGTTGAGGTTGAGGATGCACTTTCCCTTGCCAATCTGCACTTAGAAGAGGAGACACTTCTGAAAAGCCCCATTTCCACAGGTAACACTATGGAGGAGGGAGAATCTTTCAGTCGAGTTCCCACCAAGGAGGAAAAGAAAATGGAGAAGGCACGGCGTCGGAGGAAGGTACGAGCCGAAAGGAACAGAGATGTGGAGCTAACAGCACCATCATGTTCCTCTGCCCCCCAGAGACCTAGAAAGATGAAAAGACAGAGCACGGACCCGGAGCTGAGGCCACCGCCGAAGCGAGTAAACTGGGGAGCTGCCGAGAACGATGACGGACCGCGCGGCCTATCGCGAAGACAGACGGGACTCGCCATCGCAATAGGAAGGGCAGACGGGAAACCAGTAGATGAAGCCCTGGCCTCTATCATACGACAAAAACTCGGCGAAATGATAGAGAAGGCGGTGGAGGAAGAGGATGCAGACACGACGAGGGTCTCATTTGCCACCTCGGGGTTGGTGTCAGAAGGTCATTACCTTGTGACACCAATGAACGAGGGGGCGAGGGACTGGCTCTTGGCATGCTCCTTCGGAGACCACGACGGCGTCTCTATCATTGCGCGGAGAGTCGATAGGGCCAAGGCTATGGTGTGGATACCAGGTCCAAAAGAACACCTCCCCAAGGACCCATTCAGGCTCTTGGTGAGACAGAACAGACACCTGACAGATACGAGGACATGCGACTGGACTGAGATCTCAAAGGAGCTACTGCCTTTGGGAACTCGACTCATAGTGGGTATTCCTCACGAAGATGCAGAAAGCTGGAAGGACTACCATCGTTGGCTTAGCTTTCAGGCAACCCAAGTCCAGGTGAGACTACTCAGGTCAAGCCTGAGAGGAGGTGAGCTTCCGGCGGCCAAAGGTGTAGTAGTCAAGAAGGCAGGATGCAAATGCTGTACATGCGTATGCAAGTGCGTGCACAGGTGCGCGCCCTCAGAGGTGGGTGAGACATCTATGAGTGGGGGTGGGCACCAGTTCACGCGGGTGCAGGAGGATGTCAGCATTAGGACCTTAAGTACTCCGACTGGACCGAGACAGGCGGACAAAGGACAGGGGAAACCGGCGGGGAGTGGGTGCTTCTCTGGGGGTGCTGGCCGTGCCAAGACTGGCGGAGGCAGTGCGTCTGGGGGGGGACCGACTTCTAGGACGGTACCAAAGACGAAAAACAAAAATGGACAAACACGCAAACAGTAACACTACGCATACACATAACACACAGAATAGCACACACAACACACAGTATAGCACACAGAACACACAACCCACGACACGCAATACACAACACAAAACACAAAGATCAATAAGAATATGTCAAATAAATCTTCACCATTGCAAAGAGGCGATGCACGACCTCTGCAAAACCATCATCGAGAAGAAAATTGACATAGCTCTCTTACAAGAACCGTACACGTACAACAACCGGGTAGTGGGAGTCGGTTCTCTGGGGGGTGAAATCATCTACCACACGGAAGGTGAGCTCCCTCCCAGAGCATGTATATATATTGGTAAGAACATAAAGAACGTAGGCTATACGGCCATTATGTGTTACAGAGATCTAGTGGCTGTAGAAGTCCCTACGAAAACTGAAGAAGGCAGAACCATGAGCATCGGCGTAGCCTCAAGTTACACTCCTAGTGAAAGAGACTTCGACCCACCCGCAGCGAAGGTACAAGAACTGATCAATAGATGCAAAGGTAAGAATGTTCCTATTCTAGTAGGGTGCGATGCTAATGCTCATAACACTGTTTGGGGTAGCACAGACACAAACTGGAAAGGCGAGAGATATTTAGACTTCATTTTAGTTAATGAACTAGACGTCCTAAACATTGGCAACGAACCTACCTTCGTTACCAAAAACAGAAAAGAAGTACTAGACATTACCTATAGCTCAAAACAGATTAGTTCACTTGTGAAGGGATGGAAAGTGGACACAAACTATGCCTTCTCAGACCATAGAAGAATCTTTTTTGAGTTAGAGAGTAAAGTAGAAATAAAGAAAATAAGAATCCCCAAAAAAACGGACTGGGATAAATTTGATTCAATCATCAACGGTTGGGTACCCAAGACCACAGGATTTGGGAGTATTCAGGACCTTGAAAGAGAAGCTGAGGAACTTAAAGAACTACTAAAGCAAGCCTATCACGAATCATGTCCACTACGAGAAATTAAAGTAGGGAAAGGACAACCATGGTGGACAAAAGAACTTAGCAAGCTAAGGAAGAAAACGCGAAAAGCTCTGAGGATAGCCCTTCATAAAGGTGACGAAAACAGCTGGAGCGTATATAGGAATGAAAGAAACAGTTTTAAAAAGAAATGCTCAGAAGAAAGTAGGAGAGGATGGAGGACATATTGCGAGAGCATCTCCACACACTCTGAAGCCTCTAGAATAATGAAAATGCTAGCGGGCAACACAGCATGCACATTAAGCAGCATTAAGGATGGCGACCGTCTTATCACGGAACCAAAAGAAGTCCTAAAGAAAATGATTGAAACACATTTTCCAGATAGTGCAGAATACACTGCCGAAGGAACAATGTGCGAACAGTATGAAGAACCAGCAGCGGCAGTAGCAGAGGAGATGATTACAGAACAAAGGATAGAATGGGCAGTGATGTCGTTCATGCCATTTAAAGCGGCAGGACCGGACGAAATTTTCCCCAAAATTCTACAGAGAAGCTTGAAGAAAATTATGCCCATACTAAAGAACCTATACACACAAAGTATAGCATTGAGACACATTCCAGCTACATGGAGACAAGTGAGAGTTGTCTTCATTCCGAAACCTGGAAAAAAGACATATCAAGAAGTGAAAGCGTATAGATGTATCAGTCTATCATCTTTTGTGTTAAAAACACTAGAAAAAATAATAGACAATCACATTAGAACACTACTTGAAGCATGCAACTTCCCAATTCACAAGCATCAACATGCTTACATGACTGGGAAATCAACAGAAACAGCACTGCACAGTCTAACTGTAAAAATAGACAGAGCAATAAGTAATGACAAAGAATATGCAGTAGCATGCTTTTTCGATATTGAGGGAGCTTTTGATAGAGCAACCTTTGAATCGATTGGAAGATCGATGAAGAGGAAAGGCATACCGGACTGCATAGCAGAATGGATAATAAAAATGATTAAAAACAGAATAATCACCGCACAGTTAGGAAACACGACATATATTGCGGAGGCAAGGAGAGGTTTCCCGCAGGGAGGATGTCTGTCTCCACTACTATGGTGCTTACTGCTAGACTCACTGGTGAAAAAGATTAACGAGATGCACATATATATGCAAGCATACTCGGATGACGGAGTAATACTAGTGACGGGAAAATCTCTGAACGGTATTAGAGAAGTAATAACGGAAGGAATAAAAACTATTCTAGAATGGTCCCTGGATAAGGGTCTGGGGATACACCCGGACAAAACCAAACTGGTAGTATTTACGAAGAAAAGGAAAATAATGATAATGCCAGACATAGTGCTATCAGGAAAAGAACTAGAAATAGTCAAAGAAATTAAATACTTAGGTATAAATCTAGACGACAAGCTAAGTTTCTGCAGTCATATTAAAGAAGTAAGTACTAGAGCTAAAACAGCCCTAATACAATGTCAAAGAGCGGTGGGTAAAAGCTGGGGCATAAAGCCTCACATGACACACTGGATATACAGAACCATAATACTACCAAGACTAACCTATGGCGCGGTGGTATGGTGGCACAAAGCACAGATCAAGAGCAATAAGAAGGAACTAGATAGAATACAGAGAATGGCCTGCCTGATGATGACAGGAGCGCTAAGGTCGACACCAACGGCAGCTCTTGAAATTATCCTAGGCATGAATCCACTCGAAATAGAAATTAAAAAGAAAGCAATAGAACAATGGTATGTCATGAAAACATATAAGGAATGGAAAGCAAATCATCTAGATAAAGGACATACACAAATAGATACCATATATGCAGGAAAACTGTCAATGGTATTACAAAACAATGACCTAATAAAGAAACAAAAAATTTTTGACAAGAAATACAGAGTACACATCGGCGAGAGAGACGATTGGGAAATAAGAAACAATACAAGAACATGTATAGGGTATACAGATGGATCTCGCAGAGAGAGCACAAAACTCTCGGGAGCGGGCATTTACACACCCAAATCAAAACAAAAGGAAATGAGCATATCGTTAGGTCTATATACTAGCGTGTTCCAAGCTGAGGTATACGCGGTATTGACATGTGCTCAAAAGATGCTAGAAGAAGACAATAGCATGTACACAGATGTGGTAATCTACACGGATAGTCAAGCCACATTAAAGGCATTGAATAGACCTAGCACCAAATCAGCCTTGGTACTAGAATGTAAAAGAACGTTAAATCGGTTAGCATCCTCGATAGAAACAACCATTGCCTGGATCCCAGGTCACCAAGGGAATGAGGGCAATGAGAAGGCGGACGAACTTGCAAGAGAGGGAGCGGAAAGGAGGTTCACCGGACCTGAACCAGTTCTCCCAATATCAGAAAGAATAATAAAAGGAATCATCAGAACCATAGCTATGAAAGAAACAATCAAAGCATGGAAGAATAAAGTAGGCTGTAGACAGTCAAAGATGTTCCTAAAGGAAATAGATAAGAAGAAGGTACAAAAGATCCTAAGAATGAGCAAAACAAACATTAGGACGATCACAGGAATAATAACAGGACACAACTTACTAAATAGACACAAGGCTCTAATCAGTAAGGGAAGTGAAAGTGCACAGTGCCCGCACTGTGACAAAGAGGAAACTAGCAAACACTTCATAGCGGAATGTGTAACGTATTCGAGAATAAGATGGGAGATTTTCGGAACAGACCTACTCGGGGAGGAGGAACTGAAGTCTCTCAGCTACGAGGACATAATAGAATTTTGTAGGCGTACAAGAAGGTTTGATGGGGAACGTTTTCTAGGCCATCAGTAGACCATACTCCATGTAAGGGAAATGGGTGAAATGGTCCAAAAGAGGACTGATCACCCGTCTGGGCCTGGCAGACGTCCCTCATCAACAATAATAATAATAATACCTTCACACTGTATCTCTAACGGGTAGTCAGAGATATATAAATAGAGCAAAGATTATCATAGAATATAAACTAACAATTGATAACAAACCTGTTAATTTCGCTGTCAACATCTTGCAGTAGACCCTTAGTATAAGCTGTTTGCTCTTCAACATGCTGTGTTTTTTCCTTCATTTCATTCAAGAACTGGACCGTGAGCAAGTTATTATCAACTGTAATGGGCGTCTTCTCTTTTTCAATGGTTATGGACAGACCCTCCACGTAGCAAAGCGTTTTCTCATCAACATTTTCTGGAGTAATATTTTGAATTTCTATTCGAGCGTTGTTTTCATTCACGTAACACGCATCCACACATTGAGACTTTAAAGCTTTGATTTCTTCAGAAATAGCCATTTCAGAGGCTCTGTTTGGTTCATATGACATTTTGAAAAATTTTCAGTATCTACATAAAACAAAATAAAATAAAAAACTACAAAATGAAAACATTGACTGTAAATAAACAGTACAAGGTTATAACAGTTTGAATTACTACTTACTTGGCACTAATATATAATCACTAAGAGACACGATTAAAACAGTTTTTTACGCGGAACACTAAAACATTCACGAATCAGGTTAAAAATATAAAAATTGGTTTATAACTAGTATTTGTATATTGTTTAAAATAACGACTGAAACGACGCGCTGACGGACTGACGCGTGACATTACGATAACAGATATGAATTGTCAAATTTAGTTTGACATTAACATAGGAATGCTTCATTTCAGTCGTTGTCGAAATCGATACAATTCTCTTTCAATTAATAATCGATTACACAATTAATAAATAAATAATACTTACACAACGCCGCCAGAGATGCCAGTTTAATAGCTATAGATTGGTAGTATGTTTCTATATTACTAGCAAAAGGTTGTATTGCGTACTCAGCAAACGTCATTACTATGATAGCGACCTCTGCTGGTCTTAGGATGACGACATAAATCCACGCACATATAAACGATGGCAGTGAGCCCCAATATTTGTGAATTTTTCCAAATGCTTCCTGGAAATATGAATATTCGGCTCCAGATTTACCAAGAACGGTGCCTAATTCGGCAAACGATAACGCTCCTGGAATCGTATTTAAAAAAATTAAGTTCATAGTCGGTTTGTTTTTGTTAATTGTTTCTGTTAAATAGGCGTCTTACCTACACCCACCTAATAAGGATATTATTCCAGATACAGTCCATACGATTAAACATAAAGCAACAGAACCAGAATGTTCCAAAGCTGAGGCGGGGGATACAAAAATTCCTGATCCTATCATTACACCGAGTATTAAATTCACTGCTGAAAATAGTCCCAATTCTCGCTTTAATTTAACTGTGCTTCCACACGCACTTTGTGGACGTTTGTCTGGCTCACGTTTCTCTACTAAAACGTCCAGTGCTGCTTCCTCTTTAGCAGCCATTATCTTCTGAAACAACAACAAAGTTTGTAAAAGGTTAAATTTTAAAACTGGTATAAATAACAATAAAAATGCAATTTATCGCAATAAAAAAAATAATGTTCTGAAATAAAATGTTTTACCGCTTCATTAAATGTAATATTTTACTTTAAAACCCTTATTTAGACGAATTATTAAATTATAGAATATGAAATAACAATATAAAATAATAGTTCGTGGGTAAAATATGCACTACTTTTTAACATATTTTATGCTGTCGTCGTGACAATTATATTTGCTCATGGTTGAGTATATATTAGTGGTTTTCAATGGTTACAGCAAAAAAAAAGATACATATTTGTATGTATAATGTTATTCATTATTTATGCCTACAATATATACAGTATAGTTCTCCGGTCAAATGGTATCACTTCTTTCAATATAGTTAATAGTTTGGAAAAAGATATTAACGTTAGATCATAGTAAAAATGGATATAATATAATAGTTTTATACTATCGAAATACTCAAATTCTGAATATAATTTCTTCTAATATAATTTCTATGTCATCCAGATGACATTTGTTCAAAGTTCACAATTATAAATAAAAATTTAAAAAATATGTGAAAACTATTAATTTTAAATTAAATTTGGTGTAAATAGGAAATATTAAATTTAATGAGAAAAGTATCAATTTTTAGTAGTATCTATAATAAGTATTTTGAATCACTCTATTGCCCATTTAATGTTTTCCATATTCAAATGAAACTACGTACTTCTATTTTTGAACACCTAATCTACCATATACGGATAAAACATAACCAGCAAGAAATCAAGTCAAGTATTAGGTAAGTAAATACTTGAATTTTCAATCACTTAAATAAGCAAAAGTGTATGAGAAGTATGATGACATTTGAGGAGGCGAAAGAAGTATGCGAAGCTTGGCGTTTTATTCTCTGACTACCCCGTTAAAGATACAGCGTCAGGATATGTATGTATGTATATAAATTAGTTTAGGTTCGACAATATCGGATTTAAGTGATTTTATTTAGTTTTGAGTACCTACATTCCAACCCAAGCATTGTAACTATATTCTTGATAACAAAATACCTATACAATGATGTTATAATCCTATATAGCATAATATTACCGACTGAATCGGAACTATAACTGTAATCATACGAACGAGCGTAACAACGAATGAGTGTAAATAATTGTGTATGTAAGAATTCGATAATACAACTGTGTTGCCAATGATTACTTAGTTGACGGTGAACGAACTTACACTCACGTGACTGCAATACCCATTGAAAATTACAAGAGGTCACACAGGATCGTACTGACGTTGTCGAATTAAGCCGGATGAGCCAACCACTTAACCTAATCAAGGGATAACAGAAATCTGTTTTATGTATGAGCATAATGTGGCTATAATAAGTCTTTAGTTATAATTACTTATTATCATACCTACATGAAGTCGAGATACATGACATTTGAGGAAGCGAAAGAAGTATTTAAGGAATGCGATATTTGGCATTTCATACTCACTAACTACCCCGTTAGGCATACAGCGTGAATATAAGGTATATATTTTCGGATTATCTATTTTTTTTGTTTATTTTATATATTTATTTGTTCATCAAAACAACATTACATTCCGACATTGTTTCCCTGTGGTCTCCATCTGTATCGTGGGGTACAGTTGTATGTATGTACGTACGTATTTAATACATTATTAAGATTCCAGTAAGCAGAATACAATAATATTAAACTAAGAACAAACATATTACGTTTTCACAATTGAACCAATTTTGATTACATTGGATATGGAGATAGTTAAGCAAAATTTTTGGTACTTTTTTAAATTCCAAGCGAATGAAGTGACGGCTAACAGTTAGTAGATACACATGGACTTAAGTAATAAAAAGATATGTCGAGTAGTACTACAAAATTGATGTAGCCACAGTAAGCCATCTCGCACGTAAATACTACAAGCATTTACATTAAAAAGCCATTCGGCTGTCATTTCACTAAAAGAATTTCTAGGAAACGAAGATCAATTAGTGTGTCGCAGTTACAAGCAGGTCGGCTTATTGCCGATGCTTCTATTTGAAGTACATGATCAGGAGTTTACATTGTTAGGTCTATGGTTACATACCTAAAACTATTTTTAGTGTAAGTGACGACAGTAATACGAGTTCAAACGCAAAATATTTTATTTATTCAAGAAAATTTTATAAGATGTTTTTCGGTTCGGAACAGAACTTGTTAAGAGTTTTTTTTCCGTCATTATGTTATTTATAATTGATAGCGAATTTTTGTTTAAAAGTATTATCACACTTTGTTTTTTAGGATTCCATAGTTTAAAAGGCAAGGTGGAACCCTTATAAGCCCTTGTATACCCTCATTTGTGCATCCGCCTCGCCTTCTGTCCGTCCGAGTCTGTCACAATTTTCCTCAAAGTTATAAGAGTTATAAAGGCGTAGTCATACATCTTGTTAGTCCACATACGGCACATGTTAACTATATAGCTACTAACGTAAGCTTATGAGACGTCATGTGAGACATATACAAATACTATAAAATAAATGATTTCGTTGAAGATAAAACAATAGTCTGGAAATGATCTTCTCTGCACATGTATTTACTGGCTCTCTGAATATTGTATTTTAAAAAAACAATTTGTGCAATCGATAAAAATAGCATTAAAAATGCTATTTACAGGCTATAATCTAACTACAATAAAATATTACCGCTTCATTCAAAACACGATGACTTGAAAAAATATAATAACGCCATAAAATAATTGTAAGATAAAAGCAATTTTTTTCAATGTGATTTCTGCTGTCATCCTAACAGTGACTTTCGCCCTCAGATCAAGAAACATAACGGACGGAGTCATGATAAGTCGCCGTTCTTATCACCACGTTCTTATCACACGTTCTTAGAGTAAACGCTTAATCCATTTCGATTTTTGGTCCGAGCTTTCACCTGTGGTTAAAAAAATGATGTCCTAACTGTTAGTTTTAAATATTGTATAGACTCAGGTGTTATTTTGCGGAAATCCATTTCATGTTATGAGTTTCTATATTTTTTACCTATATTCCGTCCAAAATCCAAAACCACTAATCGACACGTGTTTTGCTTCTCAACAGCATCCTCAGGATATTTCTGAGAGCAGACTCGGTCAGAGGTAACCACAGACAAATTAGCCGAATTCGATTCCGAATGGTTAGCTGACCGAATTCAATCTCTGGAATATTCCGAGGAAACACGTATCGATTAGTGGTTTTGGAATTTTGGGAGGAAGAGAGTTAAAAATTATAAGAATTCATCACGGTAGTAGAGCATAAATGACACACAAAAGCGTATTTTGATATGCTGAAAGAAAATAGTCCTGCAGTCGAAACGTTTTCGTTTGACTGTCTTCGTTTGACGGCCTTCACATAAATCAGTGCCTTCACACTGGCCCTACAAGGTAATGCGGTGCAAATGTTGGAAAATGTTTTTAACAAAAAAAGGCATTACGCAGTCGTGTTTAAAACGTTGCAGTCACGGAATAGTTCACAATAGTTAATAATTAAAATAATACATTTGTCGTGGCAATTATTAATCTTAAATTGCATATGATTATAGTCATAAATAGTAAATTTTAAGTGAAATCTATAAATTAAAATATAACAAGTTGTAGTTTGATTTACTATTTCTGTTACTATTTCATTAGGTACATTTTTCCATATCATTCTAGTTTACCACTTTATAAATATCGCGGATGGCAAGACTTTGTGTGGGGCCCGTTCTCTCTCATCTCATTCGCGCAAACTTTGCCACGAAATAGCAGTGCTTGCTATATTGTGTTCCGGTGTGGAGGGTAAAATAGCCGGTGAAATTTCTAGCACAAAAGGCACAACATCTATCCGTTCCGTATTCAAAGAATGACAACTGGAAACCTTAGTACTAAGTCTGTACATCCACCAGTCTGTCCTACCTTTAAAGGGTTGTATCTTTTGAACCGTAATAGGCATAAAAAGTGCGAGTAAGATTTGCTCAGCGAGGGCTCCGTAAGTCCGTACCACCACAACGTAATATTTTGTGTGACGTATTTGTCAAAAAATATTGTTTTCATTCATTTGGTTTGACTTCTTCTTCACAAGCCCGACTCACACTTGATCGATTTTTATTATTTGTTATTTTATTTTATTATACTGTACTAAAACCAAATTTGGAGTTCGTATTACCATTATTACGATCAAAATAAAAAAACGTTCAAAAATCACGTTTTTTATTTATTTGTTAGGATATCCCCATAATAACGCATAAGTATAATGTGAAGATTCTGACCTGCTATCTACTGCGATTCAAAAACTACAGCTCTTTAAACGCCGGAAAACAGACAGACGAATAACAGACGGGCGGATGGTTTCGTTGGCATCCTTTGGCTACGCAATCTGTAAAATTATCAATTTTCGAAAAATAATTTAATTCTTAACGCATATTAATACCTAATTACTAAGTTAAATAATAATTTTGTCAACTGTACTGATTATTATTGTAGAGCAGTACATTCATTGCATAAAATGTAGAGCACGTATATCTGTAAATGCGATGGTTTATCACGGTGTCTGCAAACACTGTATGACCGATTAGAACGGTGATTAGAGTAATGAATACAATTACATTATTATCAGACGTCGATAGGCTTGATAAGCGTATCTCGTTAATATGTTGTGAAAAGTAAATCTTTTTACCCCTTTTTAAGCATATTGCGCGCACGGAGGAGTGTGAGATTTGGTATAGTTAAAGTTTATATGAAGAAGGAATGCGGAAAGCTAAAATTGTATTTATTTATTTACTACTACCACTACAACCAAATACATTACATTAAATTAAATAGTTTTTCCAGTCCATGGAGTATATGTCAAGAGAAAAAAGCATTTATTTTATATTCACCTCAGACCAAGTAACAATGGATGAAGCATTTGCTCTAAAAGCATCTCCTTAAAATGCCCTTTTTTGTTGACCGACTTTCTAGATTTTTACTAATAAGTGTGACTAGGGAAAGTCACCGTCCAGCGATACACAGCTGATTATGACATAAGACGTAACACTTAAGATTTACGAGTATTTTGCAAATAATTCAGTAATGTACGTGAAGCCTGTCATGAGATGACATGAATTACAATGAGATGTTGCCATACTTATTATAGCTATCTGTTTTACTTGTGGTTACGTTCAATGAGACAGAAAGAGACAGACAAATTTGTTTAACACACGGTGGTAAGAGCGGCAACTTATTATGGTGCTGTTCCATTATGTTCCTTGCTCCGGGACATTTATGGTCGAAGTTTGACCACTGGGCGACCGTTAGTACGGATAAATTTTTCTCCGGTCATAGGTCCAATTAAACGAATAATTTGAACAATATAGGGTAAATAGCAAACGTTAGTTGATATGGATGCAACTAGATCACCCCATTCTGTAGGAAAACATGAGCACAATTACATAATCTTAGTAATTCTATTAAACATTGAAGCTCTATTATTGTAAGCTACTAAATAACACAGTTTTTTAAGGAAGGAGAGTGGGGATATTGCGGACAGTTAAGGAAACTCTTTAATAAAAACCAAAATATTAGCGCTAATCGATCTTCTTTTAGTAATTATTAAACTTTAATTATTACCTTAAAAATCAACATAAGAAACATGCGCATCTTACCGTTGCGACTATTACCTGCACACTAGAAATGGCGAACACGATTGAGCCAGAGTGGTCGCAGGGTGCGGAAGGGGCTAGGCTGAATTACCTAGTGTTCGTGTTTAACAGGTGTTGGTTTAACCCACTCTCCCATACAACAAAGTTTTGTTAGGGGTAATACGTTGAGGATTTTTCGATACTATTTTTGTTAGACTATTCTTAAAGTTCAAATTCCATTAAAAGTCATTTTATATTAAACCAATTGTTTTGATTAATTGATTAGTTTTATGTAACATCTTGTTTATATTTGTTTTTGAAGCGGTAACAATACAAATGCTAGTCCATGTGGGATGTGGGTGATGAAAAAATAAAAGTTAGGAACCACTTGAGATTTACAGAAAAATTAGCAATTAAATTTAAACGAAATATCTAATGACATGTAAATTCCTACCAGAAAAATATTTTTATTCTATTTATTATTTAAAACTTTTGAGGAACCTTTCACGTTCAACGTGCGAATTCAACTCGTAGGACCATTTTTTTCCTGTTTGTAGCAAATGCACTGTTTAGTGTCGTTTTATTTTGCAGAAAAAATAAATACCAAATAAAAAGAAATGTTAACATAATATCTTCTTACAACAGATTTTAGTAATCTTTCCCTGAATTAATATTGCTTGCTTGTCCTTCTAAGAAGTAATGAATACAAGCCTTCGTAGTAAGGTAAATAATGTTTTATCGCTATCTTCAGCAATGTAAAATGTTCATTCTCACGTTATTTAACGTTAGCTCAAGACCGCGAGTTTGCTCATGTTTACGACAATAGCCACAGTCCACTCTCATTCAACTCTTCCTGACTCTACCGTACTAACTTCATATTATACTGATTTTGATTATAGTTAACTCAAATTCTTTATCGATCTCTATCTTTCTCTACATGTCATAACAAATCTTTTAGTTTCTGATATACATTTTGCCTAGAAGCTGTTAAAAGATGTGTTTTGTCGAGGTTGTGGAATGAGTTCCCTGTCGAGGTTTTCCCACAACTTGGGCTTCTTCAAAAAGAGCGTGAAAAGGTTTTTACAAGGTCGGCAACGTGCAAGTGACACACCCCTGTAGTGCGATTCTTTAACGCAAATTATTCAAATTCACTTCTGAATCCGCGGTGAGATTGTCAACTGTGATTTGGTATTCTCTAAAGTCGACAGAGATACTAGCGCCGCCACGATGAGTGCCGGCGGCGAGTTGTACTATCGTATATTATTTTTATGAAGTTTCGCTAAATATAACAATCCAATCTAAATAAACGAATTTTATTTAACGTAATTATCTCAGAAGAAGTTAAAATACTCTAAGACGAAATATCGACTGAGATGTTTACTCTTAAAGCAATCCCCGACCAACTCGCATCTAAGATCACTTCACTTCGCTCCTAGAATGTTTGCTTTAGAGAATTCCATTTGAAGGTCAAGTGAGTTCGAATGCGAAGTGGGGTGAATTGTCGAGCGAGTCTCGCTTTGGGTGATTCGAGTTTTTACAGAATTGCATGGCTGATGTCAAAAACCATTTAACGTCAGGCGGGCCGTATGCTTACTCGTCGCCTTTTATATGTAAAACCGGCCGTGACCTGAATACTAGTGTGTAATTTATTGTGATTTGCTATCGAGAAGCTTAGAACTAACAGCTCTCTTGAAATCACGCTGGTAAAGCGGGATCGAAATATCATAATTTGATTTTTCCATTAACTGTGTGGAAAATTTAGTTTCGTATGGGGCCACAAGAGATGGAGCTGAAGATAAAATAAATAGTAATTTTCTATAGTTTGTATGGTTTCGTTGTCGAAATAGAAAAATAGATTTATTCATAGCTATTTGTCCGTCATTCCGTCGTTTTTACACTTACGATCTACAACCATGTTCACTGCATGAGCGCATGATATTTCTAACCGGCGTCATGAATTAACTGGAAATCGTACATACGCTATCGTCTAAAGTTCTTTAGTTATAACGTTACGATCACGACATTTCATGGCGTTCTAATTATGATTTGATTTCGTTGTGTACGTACTACGTATGTATAAGGCTTTAAGAGAAATAACGAGATTGGAAGTAACTGGTTTATACAATGTTAATTTAAGAAAATCTTGTGTTTTATTACTTCTTATCTTTTTTTATAAGTATACAAACATGAATTTATATTATCTCGAATAAAAAGTTTTGCTATGGATGCCAAACAACGAATTGAGATTTTTTGTCTATCATTTTGTTTCCTTGGTCAAACATCTTTCAAAAACTTTGATTTGTTAGGATTCTAGTGAGGATTGTACCGTTATGAAAGACTGGCCCAATATAAATCACTGTGCTATCTTCAGTAAAAAAACGTTACAATAGTCGATATTTTTTTTGTAATCCACTGCGGATGATACCATTGTTACAATAAATGGCGCTAAAACTAAGCTCACTGGACAGACAGAGGAAGCAGGAACGGCCACTAAATGTATGTGAAATTGTAACAACCTGTTTGTACGTTTAAAAAGTGAGTTTGCTTGAGACCACGGCCAATGCAACTCGGTCGAAATGTCAAGTCAAAATAAAAAGGTAACCGCGTTAAATTTCTCGTTTTAGATATTTTATAATGCAATGCGAAGGTTTAAAAGTTTAAGCGTGTACGTTAATGATATTAATGTAAAATATGGTTGGGATACGCTTCTTACGTTACTCTGAATTCAAAATAGGTATTATCGGAGCTGATATTTTTTATTGATTTGTTTGTTTGTTTACTCAACAATCAAATATACTACTTAAATTAACTTAGAAACGATTTCCAATGTTTGAACGAATATAAAGTTGGAACGAGAACAATTTTAAAGAATAATAAGATCTAAAGGATAATAAAGTGATCTGATCTCAATTTTTTCTGAAAGTTATGCGGACAAAATCGCATGCAAAAGTTAGTAAGCAATAAAACATAGTGACACATATAAGGAGGAGGCTAGGGGGTGTGAGGTCAGTTGCCTCCCTCATCTCCTTCCCTTTACCTGTAAAACCAATGAATAGGTGTGTATAATTAATGAACTCATGCGAAAAGGTTACAGTGGATATTAAATTTTATACTATACTACGAAATATAGAATATAATTAATGATAATCTTCAAACAGTTACTAGATGACCCCAAACTAAACTTTACTCTCTGACTGTTCGAGCATCGCTGGAAAATTTCTAAAGTGATTTCAATGCAACGTTTGATATAATAGAGTCCCTTTTCTTTATTAATAGTAATCTTTATTGAATATTCCACAAAAACTCTAGGAAGTTCATTGAGTTCTGGCCATGGACATATTCTGACTCTTGGTTTAGAGCACCCATTCCCAAAGTGGGCGATAACGCCCCCCTGTGGGCGCTGCAGGCCTAAAGGAGGGCGGTAAGAGACCCAGAAAAAAAATGGGGGCGTTCTGTAGAGGCCTGGGGGGTGATTTGTAATTTCATTTAGCTAGGAGGCATCTTAGACAACGACTGCATGAGCTCTCGACTCAGTAGACAAAATAAGTTTGGGAACCTAGAGTTTAGAGTTACCTGTGTCAAAAGACTGTTTCCTCATAATCACCAGCTGTCATTGCTACTTCAGTATTATCTAAACTAAATTATTAATAATGTAAATGTAGAGAGCGGATTTTGTAAGTTTTAGTGTTAGTTTTTTATACGTGAAGGCTTATCTTCGGAACCGCAACACCTTTTTTTTAAAAATCTCACTATTTGAAAGTTACATTATTCCAGATGGACGCAGGATATCTGTGCTAATATGTATTATAAAGAGGTAAACTTTGTTTGTTTGTAATGAATAAACTCTAAAACTACTAACCGATTTCAAAAATTCTTTCACCTATAGAAAGCTACGTTATCAGTGAGTAACGTGGGCTGTATGTTACAAAAAAATTCTACCCGTGCGAAGCCGGAGCGGGTCGTTAGTATATTACATATTCAACTCGAGCGAAATCGGGAGGGGCCGTTAGTAGATAGTACAATTGATATACATTCTTTTAAATATTATATAATATCATAAATTGTATACCTATATAATATACATCTAAAGCGTAATAGAATAGTGATATTTATAGGGTATAGGTTATCTTCATCGTAAGGAAAGTAAGTTAAGTACATTTTGTAACCTATGCGCATGAAGCTACGGGTAAAAGGTCATATTAATTAGTGATATTTATAAATATGGCGAACTAGTCAATGATTAGAGAAGTAAGAGAGTAGACTCTTATGCACCCGTTGCCTAAAAGGCAGCTAATCATGTCATAGTCAATTTTGACTTCTAAATGTGAAGGAACAAGATTAAATTCTATCAATCTCTCTAGGTGTCGTAACAATATCTTTAATACTTTCTGGAACCAAGTGCTTTATCTAGATGCCATAAAATAACGTATTTTTCTTAATTTACAATATTGTATAGACTCAGGTGTTACTTTACGGAAATCCATTTTATGTGATGAATTCCTAAAATCTTTAGCTATTTTCTGCTCAAACACCGATTCGGTGCTGGTTAGCTGACCGAGTTTGATCTCTGGAATATCCTGAGGATGCTTCGTTGAGAAGCGAAACACATGTCGATTGGTGGTTTTTGGAGTTTGAGCGGAAAATATCTAAAGATTTTAGGAATTCATCACATTAATTTATAATGTAAATTGGTAGCTAAACTACAATTATAAGTAATATGTGGGTTAGTTGCCTTTTACTCAACGGGCAGCAGTATTTACTCAGTGCCCGTTATTGCTTGCCTTGAATCGTGACGTCACCAAGCTTCACCCTGAAAGCGGTTTTCATAATACTGAAAGCCCATATTACGTGTATATCTGTCTCTTCAAATTTTCTTTTTTAGCTCTAAGTAGTAAATACTGTGTTTGTTTTATAAATAGTGAGAGTGTCTTGGGTTTTGGACCTCAAAAATAAAATGATGAATTTGTTTAAAACGTGCGGCACCAAGGGCCATAATTTTGGACTTTTTGGCTCAATGTCAGTTTTTTGATTCATCATTTTTTGTGAAAATATAAATATATAATAAAATTAAAAAAACTTTAAATTTATTTTTTGTACATACTTCTCTATTTGCGATTGCGTCACTATTTATTGCGTCATTATGCCGCATCTCGTGTGTGCTGCGTGTTAAGTGATTATTTACTAATTGTTTAATAAAGTAGGTACTCATAACGTTACAAAAGAATAATTAGATAACATCAGCTGTATCCACCTAATTAAACTGGATGATTACAATTAAACATAATTTGTATAACATACAGTTTGTATACCTACTTTGACAGTACTTTGACAGTATTTTATTGTCGGCATTCATTTTTTAAATCTTATTTAAATAGCTTAATAAGCAAGAAGTACTAATATTACCATTTTACTATCTATAAATCGATGAGTAAAACATGAAAATGTAAAATATGCTTTACCCGAGTGACGAGTGATGCGAGGGCGAGTGTAATGTAACAGGAAAACATTTTTTGTAACAAAATGCACATGTAGGTAAATCGAAACAATGATCGTGGCGCCGCACGCTGGCAGAGCGCGACATTGACATGACGCGTAAATCTGTTATCATAGAGTAAAAAATCAGATACGTCGTTTTTGCACCGCGACCATTTCTACCCCATGGGTGCGACTTGACTGCAAAATAAAACATTTTATTTGCTATTCAAATCATTTCTTTATTATTGTTATTGTATTTTTGATAATATTTTGCAATACCTAAATACGCGTGTCGGCATAATTACATTATTATACGAAGCTTACCTTGCGTAAAGAGTTCACTGCATAAGCGTTGAATTTAAAGTGAGCTAGCTAGCAGGTAGGTGCGGTTCCTAAACAGCGGTTGAGTGCAACACAGCGCTTGTTTCGAACAATAATTTTATAACACGTTAGGTATAAAGAATACAATGTTTTTTTTTAACTGAGAGAGTATGGAGAAATCCGAATCCATAAGAGATACAGGGAAACTGTCTTAGAAACCATTTTTTATGACAACAATTTTGACATTATCAATTTTTTGGTCAAGCGTGAGATGTCTATAAAAATTGGCACAATTGGTAAAAAAACTTTTAATGCGGATCGACTCAGTTTTATTTAGGTAAGCAGACGGAAAAGAATCTGGACATCAAAGTTGGTCAAATTTAATAAAATATTTTTTCATCCAATGCAGTATGGGGAAATCCGAATCCATAGGAACCATAGGAACATACAAAGGAATCGTCTTAAGGATCATTCGGTCTCTTTTGTGTAAACAATTTTAGCATTATAAATTTTTTGGTCAAGCGTGAGTTGTCCATAAAAATTAGTAAAATTGACTATTTCTTTGTTTCAATGAAGATCGACTCAGTTTCGTGTGAATTGTTCTCGAGTAAGTCGACTATGACTTAGTACATTGAATATTCTTCTATTGCATGAACAATTTTTCATTGAATTTAACTAACTTCTGCTGCCCGGATTTTGTTCGTCCGATGCAATAAAATGACGCCTACGTAAAACTGAGTCGATCCGCATTAAGAAAAGTCACGCGTGACCACAAAATTCATAATGCCAAAATTGTGTTCACAAAAAGGACCAAATGGTCTTTAAGACGGTTCCTTTGAATCTTCTATGGATTCGGACGTCCTCATACTGTATAGTATGAAAAAATATTTTTTTAAATATGACCAACTTCTGCTCTCCAGATTTATTCTCTCTAATATAATGCTTACATGAAACTAAATCCATCCGCATTAAAAAAGTTTTTGCCAATTTTACTAATTTTTATGGTCATCTCACGCTTGACTAAAAAAATGATAATGCCAAAATTGTTATCACAAGAAAATACCTAATGATTCTTAAAACGGTTTCCCTGTATCTCTTATGGGTTAAGATTTTCCCATACTGTCCCAGTAAAAAAAATACTCGGTATATTGTGTTTCCTACTTTTTTAACTTAAATAGCTACTTATATAAACTTTTCGAAAAATTTAAAATAAGCAGCTTTTTTAAGATGAAATTATGAACACAACGAATTCACTATCAATTCTGCATTTCGACTAATCCGCCGGGTTATTACCTAAAAATTTGCAGACAGCGACAGCTACGCGATCATTATGCGCCGGTGACTAAATGTAATAAAAAATTGATATCATGTATAACGATTGTATGTCTAATGCGCCATTACCGTAAAATGTACTTTTTACGCTAGATTTAGCGCCACTATACAAATTACATCACACAAATTCTCGTTTTGACAGCAGATATTGCGCGATATTTGGCTGTCGCATGCTGATTGCAAGTTATGTAATAAACGTGCCGATTATGTTTGTAACTAACTGTGCCTCGCAGTTTAACTCACATTAACTTCTGACACAAAAAGTAACATAGATTATTGCCTAAGAAGTCTTTTATCTACTAATGAAAGTGCTGTCAAAATGGATTCAGCCGTTTCATAGATTAACCCAGACAAACAAACAGACAGAATGACTGACCAAACTTCCAAAAAAACGTGTTCAAGTTTTGGTTACATGCAAAAAACCATAAAAGCTTATGATAAAGCCTTTGTTTCGAAAGCACAAACAGACACTTCGATTTTATTTATATATAGGTAGGTAGTACATGGATGTATAGATTGTCTCTCAATTCAGACATGCAATCACCAAAAACACAGAAAAAACTATTGAAATAAGTGTCAAGTTAAGCGATAAAAGCTAGCGATGACAATACAACCAACAGTACCAACAGACTACACAATATAATGTGAACCTTCTCTTGTCGTCCATGAACCTTGTGTGTAATAGGTATAAAACCTACCTCAACTACTTTTGTATTTTGTCAACGTCCTCGATATTGTAATCTACTCATAAGCGAGCATTGTACGTTTTAAAGGTTGCAATATCGTGCTTACTCGTATTTGTAAACATTTCAATTTTGTTACTTTGGACTTAGACGGGAACAAAAGGCAAAAGCAATGTTTACATCTAGCTTATATTTCTAATCCAGTCAATCTGACGTTAAAACACTTAAAATAGTTGGTCCAGAGTCTATCGGACACACATTAATTTGTGATTGCATAGCAATTTTTAGACAAGATAGAGGCTTAACAAATTAAGATATTGATTTACATCTGCGTCAAACACTGTGTCGCGTGGGTGCGTGAAGTACTTAATCTATAGAGCCGAAATATTGGACCATCTACTCACCACTGCTCAAGTGCTCAGTTTTTTCATATTGATAAATTCTCATTCGAATTACAATTACACATCAAAAATTAAAAGAATACTTCGTTAAACATGTGATTTCGATAATTAGGATTTTATTAGAGGATTTTCGCGTGGAAATCACGACGAAGACGGCAGTTTATTTATAAATGATATTCAAAGTTATTTTCGTATGTAACCTGCTGCTGAGAGTTTGTACGTGAATAACTAAAATTTGACTAAAACGTTTACGACGTAAATATATTTTCGTTGAATTTAAAAAATAATAAACGCTAACGAAATGAATTATATCATTATATGTAAACCAGTAAAGAACTTTGTTGCACAAATTAGAGTAAGAGTACCTACCAAGTATTGGTTAACTATTTAATTTACTTTCAAATCATGAATACTCGTAGCACTTCACGTCTATTTGATTTCAATCTGTTTTTAATACTGTCCCAGTATCGAACGTCGGTATAATTTTCTTATAAAGTGATAAAAGTATGATAAAATTAATACTTTCCTTAGATTTAATCTGAGGTACTTAGTTTGATAACTTTTTCTTATAGTGTTGACACTAATTTCGCACCTGCCAGTGTTGTACAAAATTAAATTGATGTTGTTAAGTTTGGTGCTACGTTTATATCTAAGTCTATTTCGACTGCCAATATAAATTCCTAGATATGCTTTATCTTTACAATGCACTAATGTGAATATTGAGGTTCTTTTACATTTAACATTGCTTCGAGCTGATTCAGCTGAAGCATTGTTATTGACAAGTGCATTAATCGTTCGACTAGTAGATAGACGTACTTTTTTTTTTAAATAAGTCGTTCAATGTATTTATACAGTATCTACGTGCGGCTATTCCACAATATTTTACAAGAGAGCGCAAAAAACAAATAAACGCAGCCCTTATACAGCTTTGATTATAATATTTTAATGTAAAATATTTTTTATTATTAGATAGAGTACTACAATCAACATGAATATATAATACCATAAATAATTCAATATTTTTTTGTTCTTTAGTGAAATAAAGCAAAAAATAAGAAAATATTTGTATATACGCAGTCTTATAAGTACTAGGTTTTGACATGACACAGCTGTATATGTGTGAGGCCACAATTAAAAGTTATTTATTACTTACTTGAAGTTTGTTGTAATGTCGAGCATATTCCAACACAGATATCACTGCAACTCTACTCACCATCGGCAAGGTTAGCATATTTATGTGATGAAAATTTATGCTTGGACTTGTCCTTACATTGTCAGAATTTATAATTTAATATAACGACAATATACATATTTCGAGATTCGATTCTGTATAAATGACCTTGCCTTGTCGTTTGTAAGTAAATATACTCTGTTTTGTTTACACATATTTTTCTTTGTATTTAATTTTAAATGTACATGAAAAATTAACGTGCAGGTCAACCAACCGGACCTAAACCCACTAGATTTGTGACATTATTTTTTCATTACCTATATAAATGTTTTTAATTCATATGAATGTTTTGTTAATAGACTAGCTGAGCAAGACTACATGCGTAGTTTATAAAATCCCACATATTTAATATATTAATATTCCCAATTTTTGCGTTCCACCGTATTTTTACATTACTTATCTATTCTGTGCTTTTACATAGCAATGTATTACGTCTAACCAGTTGATAAAGGAACTATATCCTTATCTAGGCCCGTAGCCATACAATTCCAATGCAAAATTTTCATATCTTTAGATTGAGTTGAAATAAGACTAATTGCTACAACAAGGTGCTTGAGCCTTATATTTTTATAAAAACTTTATTGTAGCCGTTTAGTATTAAGTATTTTTGTATGATACGTGAACAGAGAAACTGAATATGCATTCACGGTTTTATTAAAATGTAATTTGCATATTGATAACAGATTAGCATTTTGTGACAATCCTACCTGTGTCGATTAGCAAAACAATGTCTTAAAATACTCTTTAAGATTAGCCATATTCATAATACTTCTAGAGTTCAATGGCACTATTCACCCTAATCATAAATAAAGCGTAATGGTGGTATATATGTAAATATAAGTAGATACTATAGTAAATAACTAAAATCTTAACGTTTATCCATGCATTAAAATTAAAATCTAGCCAGTACGATATATTTATCATTTTTTCTGTAAAGCTCTAATAAACACTTAATGCCCGATTTCATCAATGTCCCCTAATACTTAGCGAACCCCTAAAATGATAGTACGCTAATGATTATTTTTCATCGTTAGCGAACCCCTATCCTTTTTTGATGAAAAATCATCGTTAGCGGACTCCTATCCTTTTTAAGGAGCTGGCTTAGTATTAGAAGACTGGTGAAATAAGACGTTAGACCGACAGTAACTAAAAAAAAAAGTTTTGGAATCAATAAGTCTGAATTATTTTTTCATGAATATCTACATGTACAGACAAGGCTCTGTTACTGTTTTGTGATTATGAATAAGTAATAGCTATAATATAATTTATTTATAATTATTAGGTATACGTACCTCATAAAGTAGGTACATTACCCGCTCTTTATTATGCAGTCGGTAAAAAATAAAAATAATGATAATAGAATACTATATTACTTAAGTATGGTAATATAATATTAATAACACTGATGTATATTAATAAGAACATATCCAACAAAATACTATGCACAATATTCCCTTAAGTACAAGTATTTTCTAAGATTTTGTTATCAGTCACTCCGACTTACAAAATTTTAAGTATACTCAGTAATTTACCTGTTATTTAATCTGCTCTAGTTTGTACACAAAAATTAATATGAACAATTAGTCGCGAACACAGCGGAAATATTTCACTGCTTAAAATTATACTAATTTCCCGCCAAAATTGTTGCGTAAATGCGCACTATTACAATGCATTCCAATCGCGGACTGAGCGACTGAGCGACAAACTCGACAAAACACGGAAAGCTAACAGGCCAAAGATAAACGATGTGAAATGTATGTAATAAGTAATAACATGACTGTGTCCATGTGTATTTCCCACGTGTTGTTCTCATCTAATAGTGATTAGTGACTATAGTTGGACTATAGTGACTACACACATAAAAAGTTGACTTTTTGGCGGGAACGGGAGAAGTTAGGTTGCCATTTTTTTAGATTTTCTATTTTTTACATTTTTAGGAGCTTTAAAGTATAACATTGATAGCATTGTGTTTTAAAGTTCTGTATAAGTGCAAAGAATGGATGAGATCTAAATAAATATGTGTAGCTGAAGTTTTCGCGCTCTTTCAAGAAGTCCTTTTTAACTTCAGTAAAGCCTATTGTCACTTTACTGGAGGAGTGTTACAGACAGATAATATTTCTCCAGAAGTTACGTTATTAGGCCGATGGTCTCGTTACCAATGCCTTAAGAAATATAAATAAAAAATAAAATAAAACATAAAAAGTTCATAACTAGTAACTAGGACTTTTTGGCGAGAACGGGAGAAGTGAGGTTGTCATTTTATTTAGATTTTCTATTTTTTACATTGTTAGGAGTTTTAAAGTACAACAGTGATAGTATATTGTGTTTTAAATTTCCGTGTAAGTGGATGGAATGGAGTAGATCTAAATAAACATGTGTAGCTGAAGTTCTCGCGCTCTTTCAAGAAGTCCTTTGAAACTTCAGTAAAGCTTACTATCACTTTACTGGAGGGGTTTTACTATAGGAAAAAACTAATTTACTTGTCATTCTACTTATTGATACGTGACATTGGCAAATGCGCTGGTCTACGCGCCATGCTATGAAGAAATAAAGAAGAAGAACATTGCTTCTTGAAAAAAGGGCGGGAAACTTCGTTTCCCTTACTTTCGACTTATATTACTTGGCCAATGGCTAAATTGCAATCTGCGAAGCCAAAACAAAGAGAAAAAAAAAACTAGTAACTAATTAATCTGTGCGCATAATATTTAATTGAGACAGTGTCTACGTAATGTACATGTTTCACAAGAAAAGAAGGGCTTTTACTTTTAACTATTAAAATATGTATGTACTAGCCGTACCCGCGACTTTGTCCGCGTGGAAAAATTTTCCAGCGGTTTAGCATTTCCACTATAAAGTTTCGTCCCCTTTTTCACCTTTTAAGGGGTAGATTAATGATAAAAAAAGTCTATGTTTTTTTAATAGAAAAGGTGTATCAATATTATATTTCTTAATTTTCACTTAATTTTCACTCAGTGTCAAAAGCCTGGTAAGCTCGATAATATATTTCTCTATGTAGAAGTCATGAATGATCAAAATCAGAAGCAAGAAGCAGTAACCTGCAAGAAAATAATTATGCTAAACTTTTTAATCTATACTACAAATTTACAATATGCGAAAGTGTTTCTATCAGTTTGAGGAAGCGTGCTCGTCGTGACCCCTGCCAGCCCTTGTCAGGGCTGCAATTCCTCTAATATGCTTACCATGCGGGACAACGCAGATTTAAATGCTAGGGCGTACCCCGAAAGCGACGGACACCAGTGTGTCTCCGCTGGTGTAAGCAAAGTGCAGTTCGGCGTTGGGGACCGCCACTCAACACGCTGTGCACCTAGCGGTGGGAAGTGGAGGGAGGAGTGCAGAATAGCTGAGTGGAATGTGAGAGGTGGGATTGAAGAGAAGATGAATGAAGTGATTGATATTATGGAAGAGAAAAGACTGGATGTGTTATGTTTGAGTGAAACCAAGCGAAGGGGCAGTGAACTTGCTGACTTGCCCGGAGGGGGCATCGCTCTGTCGCTCTGTGGTCAGGGGTACCATAGAGGATGCCAGGGGATGGACGTTTTGCTGTCCTCTCGTTTGGTTAATTGTATGACTGAGTATAAATGTGTAAACCCTAGACTGCTCTGGGTGCGCTTCAAGATGGGGTTGACGGGAATTTTTATTTTGGAGGTGTATGCTCCAGTGTCCTCCGTCGGCGCGGGTGAGCTAGAGCGGTTTTGGGAGAATGTTAGAGAAGTTCTAGCGACGGTTGAAGAGAATGAGAGAATTGTTTTGTGTGGAGACATGAATGGATGGGTCGGGACAGCTCGAACTGGATTTGAGACTGTCCTAGGCAAATATGGAGATAGGAGAGTGAATGATGCTGGTAGGAGTCTGTTACGGCGTGTGTATAGAAAAGGATAATTTTTGTTGCTAATACCGTATTTAAGCACAAAAGGATCCATCAGTACTCTTAGGAAAGAAAGCATGAGAGAAGTATGATTGATTTATTCTTGGTAGATAACAGGCTCAAGAAGCAGGTTATGGACACAAGAGCGCATAGAGGAGCCGATCTGGGAACGAACCACTTTCTGGTGATAGCCAGAATAAGGGGTCTGTTTGCAGCATGGCGACATCGCGTAGTGTCCAAACCTGCAGCGCTTTGTCGCATCAAAAGCTGGAAACTGCAAGATGCGACTACCAGGAATGAATATGAAAGGGTAGTATCCAGTAAGCTTGATGATAGATTGAAAGTAATGGGCGAGGATGTTGAAGAATGTTGGCAGAACCTTAGGGATAGTATGATCGAGGCTGCAAAAGAAGTGTGTGGAACGAATAAGATTGGGAACGGTAAAACGCGTGATGTGTGGTGGGATGATGAGGTGAAAGAGTCTGTGTATAAGAAGAAGAAAGAATGGCGAGACTACCTTGCTACAAAAAATGACTATGGTATGAATAATTTGATGAAAGATAGATATAAGCTGCAGAAAGCAGAAACGAAAGCACTAGTGAAAGAGAAGCGTGAAAGGTGTAGAATGTTAGACGAAAACAAGATGTCGGACAACTTCGAGAAAAATTCCAAATTATTTTTGAAAGAAGTGCGTAAGTACCGAAGTGGCCCGGCGCCTTGCAGAATGAATAAAGTGCGTTCGAAGGAAAACAACTTGCTAACAGATAAAAAAGATGTTCTGCAGCGATGGAGTGAATACTATGGAGAACTGTATGAGAGTGGCGACTTCGTCTCTGATACTGAGAGCCATTCTAATGAATTGCCACACTCGGGTCAGGGACTGGAGGATGTCATTAGTATAAAAGAGATCGAGAAAGTGATAAGAAGTTTGAAATGTGAAAAGGCTGCGGGAATTGATGACGTGACTGCTGAGATGATCAAGTATGGTGGTCCTAGGGTCTGGGATACCTTCTGTGCACTCTGCAACCTTTGTTTGCAGAAGGGAGAGGTTCCAGAGGACTGGCGCACGGCAGTCATAGTACCTCTCTATAAAGGGAAAGGTTCTCATTTGGACTGCGCGTGCTACAGGGTCATCAGCTTGGTCAGCTTAGCAAGTAAAGTCTATACTAAGGTATTGACTGAACGTATGAAAGGCGTTTCAGAAAGATATTTGTAGGAGGCGCAAGGTGGTTTTAGGAACGGTAGAGGTTGTATGGATCAGATTTTTTCGCTTCGCGAGAGAGTCTTCTGCCTGAGTATGGCGTGGGGGGCTCCTTACTACGGGCTGTGAGGTCATTATATAGCGGCTACAGAGCCTGTGCAAGGATAGAGGGTGACACGTCGCCCTGGTTTGATGTCTGTTCAGGCCTCAGACAGGGCTGCGTGATGTCTGCCTGGCTGTTCGTGCTGTATTTGGACAGTTGCCTCCAGAAAATGAAAGGTAGTATGAGTGGTATGTTATGTGTTGACTCAGTGGTAAACTGCTTATTGTACGGTGACGATGCTGTGCTTATAGCACCATCAGAAGCCGAGTTGCAGGCACTAGTCACGTGCATGAAAGAAGAATGTGAAGTAAAAGGATTGTATATGAATGTGAACAAAACTAAGGTTCTGGTGTTTGAAAGGGAAGAGGTACAAACGAAATGTGATATTTGGGTAAATGGAAAATGCCTAGAACAAATGAATGAAATTGTATATCTGGGGAGGGCGTTTTCGAGGTATGGAAGATGTGACTTGGATGTGGAGAGACGGGTAGCAGCTGGCAAAAAAGTAAATGGTGCTCTGTCCGCATTAGCAGATAGTGTGAATATATCTAACACTGCCAAAATGGCCATCCACAATGCGGTGTTGGTGCCAACTTTATTGTACGGTAGTGAGGCCTGGATATGCCCGAAATCGAGTGAAAGTATGATAAATGCAGTAGAAATGCGATCTCTTAGAAAGATGTGCGGTGTCACCCTTGCGGACAGGATAAGCAATGAGGAGATACGCAAGATGATAGGGTCGCACGACAGTGTTATTGTAAAAATGAAGAAAGGAATGCTTAGATGGTTCGGGCACATAGAAAGAATGAGTGATGAAAGACTGACGAAGAAAATATACAGAGCGAAAGTGAGTGGTAAAAGAAGGTAAGGATGACCAAGGCTGACTTATGAAGATCAAATAACCAGAGTGTTAGCAGACGGAAATGTCAAAAGCTCTCGCATACCTAGGCGAAAATATGTGAGGAGAATGATGAGATTTGAGGAAGCGAAAGAAGTATGTAAGAACCGCGACGCTTGGCGCTCCGTCCTCTCTGACTACCCCATTAGGGACACAGCGTGAGGATATGTATGTATGTATGTTTCTATCAGTCTGTCTGTTATGTTTAGACCAATTTTTATGTATGGATATTGAACGTTGAACTCTGAGAAAGAACATAATATGCAACGATTATGACATAGGTCACGTTTTATTGAATTCCACGCAAACGAAATCACGGGCAACAGCTAGCAATTCATATAGGCTTATTTACATACACATATATCTTCACGCTGTGTCCCTAGAGAGAATAGAGCGCCAAGCTTCGTGGTTCATAAATCTTTCGCTTCTTCAAATCTCAGAGCGCGTTTATTTGACAGGAATTTCTTCGCACTGTTACAACGCGGTCGACGCGCGGTCACCGCGCGGGCGGACCACCGAGCTATGACCGTGTTCTAGAATCCGTGCTGTACAGCAAAACATGCTCTATTTATTTAACAATTACATTTGAAGTTAAATGAGCAATGAAACAACAACTTCACTCCGCCACTGCTAGCCGTCTTCGATTCATTCAGTTACTCAAATTTGAAAATAAATTCGGAAATATTTCAAAAATTGAAAAATGTCGGAAAATTAATTGAAAAATATGAAAAATTTCAATGACTCATTATTATTACCGTGTAACCGAAGCCGCCTCTATCTTGCAATAAGTTTTTGATCTACATTAATTTAAAAATTGAATGCGTTAAAGCATAATATAACATTTTCATTGTCGATAAAATGTTGTTAAAAAATACAAGAAGTGCAAAAAATATAATTTTTATAAAAATAAATAAGCAACAAATATATCTTTGTCTATTTTTTACTCTTTCCATAAAATGTTATATTATTTATTAAATACTGTAATCAACCGAAGAAATTTTGGCAATCGTACGCTAGCGGGGTAGGTTGACATTCTCGTGTATTTATTAAAAGCGAATGTAAACTCTATCCACTAGTCAACAACGTTCGAATTTCTGGGAACTACCCAACCGCGCGGTTACCGTGACCAAACGTGCGGGCGGGTAGTTCCCAGAAATTCGAACGTTGTTGCCTAGTGAATAGAGTTTACATTCGCTTTTAATAAATATACGAGAATACCCATAGCGTGGCCACCGCGCGGCGGTCGCAAGAAAGTTTTTTCGTCGTATCTACGCTGTCATTTTTCTTCTCACACATTTTCGCCTAGGTTTGCGAGTGTTTTCTTTATTACCGTATTTACATACACAAGTAAAATATAAAATTTATTTTCTAAGGATCGTGTTGAGATTCTGATTTATGACATAAAATATAAAAAGTAGCTACATTTCAAACCGTGTTTCAAACTCTTAAAGCTTTAGAAGTATTACTATTTAAACATTATCATACAGATAAAAAAAAATGCACACAAATTGTTACACTTGAAATATTTCATACAAGTATTTAATTTCTATAATCGTAATGTAAAATATTACTGTAATGTAAATTGATTAGAAATTAGCATCACATGAGCAGCACATCCAGCACTCACTGTTTTTTTTATTCAATTTTCCTTTGAGAAGAAAGGCAAAGTAATCTATGTCCATAATAGCCAGTTTCTTCAGTATCAACAGTTAATATTATACTCATTGCATTATTTCATTAAAATATCGACGTAAGTTCGTTGTAGTTTCTAGAGACAATATATATAGTTACTCAATCTTTCTATTAAGTTCCGATGAGACAGGCTGCTACTAAATAAGAAATAAGCTACTACTAAATAAGCACTTATTTTAACAATTCCACATACTGCACAATAGAATAAATACTTAGAACGCAAAACTACACCATTTTTATATTAGAAATTGCACCAGAAACGATTTGCAAATAAATAAAATAAAAGTCCAACGACTCTTCGTAAAATCCCGCCAAAAAGGAAAATCTTCTTTTTAAACGTTTTCCCTTGAGAAGGAAGACAAGGGATTTGTGCCTACGGCAACCGATGTCGGCGATGTTTTTAGTAATAGATATATTCTTCACATTACTTCATAATATATTGAAGTCGTGTTTCTAGTAGGATCCGCTGAAGCAGACTAAAACCATTTAAAAAAATTTCAACATCGCATTGAGGTTAAATATGCATATTTCAAAAAATCCACATATTGTAAAACAGAGTAGATACTAGAGACCACGGACCACGCTAGGGACGCAAAACTACCAACTACGGCAATTTTGGCATTCGTATTTGCCAATTTGCCAATGTTACGTATTAATCATGTTTGAAGTGAATTCGTTTCTTCTTCTTATCGTAAAACTCCTTCAGTAAAGTGATAGTAAGCGTTACTGAAGTTATAAAGGACATCTTGGAAGATCGCAAGAACTTCAGCTACACATGTTTATTTAGATCTCCTCCATTCTTTTCACTTACATAGAACTTTAAAACACAATATACTATTACTTTTGTACTTTAAAACTCCTAAAAATGTAAAAAATAAAAAAATCTAAACAAAATGACAACCTCACTTCTCCCGTTCCCCCCAAAAAGTCCTACGCCGATTTTATATCACGATATCGACTAGAAACAAAGCTCAACTGTTTGCTCTGTTTTTTTTTAATGGCGTAGAGCAAGTTTAGCGCACGGGGAAAGCAAAGAGTATATAACTATATTTAGAGTTATGGTAATTGGTAACAAGGAATTTAGGAAATTTGGAAGAATCAAGATTGGAGAGCATGCAGAAATTAAAAATACATAATAAATAATTAAACATTACAACTATTTATATAATAATGATACGGAATTGTGAAAGAAATAGAAAAAAGAAGAACATATACATACCTACCTAATTCTAGATTTTAATATTCTTACAGGAAACAAAAGATGCAAATATTTTATTTATTAAAGGATAATACTTAAAAGCAAGGAATTTATGGACAACTGTTTTGTTTGCCCTCAATACCTATGCCCTAGTTTAAATGTTGCTAGAAGTACTTTCAAGCAAAAAATACAAATCTTACAAACGGTTATTATTAAGTTTTTAGAATTATTTGTTAACGTAAGTTAAGTAAATAATGTGATATCTGTTTGTTTGACTGTATTTTTCGTATTTTAACACACTTGAAATGTAAAAACATCTCAAGTGTTTTTATGTAATCATCGAGGAGCAATATATTACCATTTTCATCACGGGTATTCATATTCTATTCTTTTATATGGCAACTTTATGAAAAAGCTCGTTCGTTGTATCGAGCGTTTTGTCTAAAATTTTCTCAAATTGTGATAATTATTTCTATAATCGCCTAGTTATTAGTGATAGTTAGTTTATCCTAAGTTTAATACAAGTGATTATTTGAAAGAGAAGTCATCACAAACGTGCCGTCATTAGGTCATAGTCGGCTTAGCATTGCGCACCAATTATAGGTTATAATTAGAATTTGATTCTTTTTTCCACTTGTAAATGTTTGAAATGGAAACCATGGACGTCGCTCAAGAAGGTGCCTCGGTGGCAGCATCGCCCGTCAAAGAAAATGGTGAGTATTGTAAGAAAAATTTTCTAACGACGCCGGTGCTTGGCAAAAAACGTGCGTCATTGTTCGCGGTATAACCGATGTTTTATTTTTTGCTACTCTCAGGGCCGGATAAGAATGTAACCGCGGAGGAGATGACTTCCCGCGATTATTACTTCGACTCTTACGCACATTTTGGCATCCATGAAGAAATGCTTAAAGATGAGGTGCGCACGCTTACTTACAGGAACGCAATGTACCACAATAAACACTTGTTCAAGGGGAAAGTGAGTATTTATTGTTTATTTTATCACCAGCAGCACTATTGGTTAACTTTTTTGTGTCTCACTGCTGTCTCTATATTCCTTACAAAAAATGTCAATGATAATGTTATTAATAATGTCATTCCATATATTAAATTAACTTTTGACAATATTTCCATATTTTCCTCAGATTAGTGGTTGTCCAGGAGACGAAGCACTTTGAGTTGTTTAAAGGATAATTTTACAATTCTGAGGTTTTTTTCGATTTTACAAGAAATCTGATGTGTAAAAGTATGTTTTGTAGCAAGTATTTATAAATAATATGTATGTTATCTATCCTTTAGAGTTAAAAACAAGTAAAAAAAAAATGTGTGCAGTCGGGGGTACCCCCATCAGGAACAAAGTACCTTAGCTGCAGTTTCCATTTCTCAAAACTTAATTGCAATAATGAGACCAATAAAACTCATGTATGATTTAAAACAAAAACAAAAAATATAAATTTCGATACTCCTGTGTAATAGAAAGACAGATATCACCATGAATCTATGTATATAGTTAACAAACCTAGTGCCGCACGACGCGCGGGTCCAACCCCATGGGACAATTTCTACCAACTCAAACCTCCCGCTAGCCATGTTAAAGAACTTTGTTCCAAGAATATTTCAGCAAACTAACCGGCCAGTACAAGAAACAGTTGATTAACCCAATTACATCTTATTATAACAATATTTGTGAATGACTCCATTCAAACATTTCTATCAGGGAACAGTCTAGCATGCCCACACCATACCACAAAATATTTATTATAGTTCTATAACTCTCATTAATGGATAATTAATATTGTTAGTAATTAATCTCATTAGTAGATTCACCTGCACAGAGTAACAGAACCCCAAGAGCTCTAATGCTACCTATGCCAAAAAGATATGTCAGATAAATGAATATAAGACTCTCAAATTGGCTTATTGTTATAAAACAGATTGCTATGTTACAATACAAATAAAAAAAATAAAAAATTGTGTGTGTCAGCTCCGCACAACTGGAGTATACTGGTTTTTTCCATATTTTATATACTTTTATTCACTTCACTGTATACAGTAATATTAAATATCAATATTAATAGATATAAGTAAAGTAAAACTTTAAAATCAAAACATAAATTGATCATTGCTATTTGTATAGGTACAGTAAATAGTAAATACATGCGTCAGCTGTCGCACAGCATACTCTGTACACGTCGACTGTATACAAGTATACATATACATGATTTCAATGTAAAAGGTGCGCAAGGTTACATTGCGCAGAAAATGTAACGTTTTTATTTAATGCTTGTATAAATTTTACTCCTCATAAAATTTCCATACTGGGGGCCTTATATAAAAATCGATTCTTAAGGAGTAAACTCCAAAAACTTTGCAACATCTATTTGCTTTAGATGCGCTTTTATTGAGTATCATGTGTATGTTTGTATATTGCAGACTGTGCTGGATATAGGCTGCGGTACAGGCATCCTCTCAATGTTTGCTGCAAAGGCTGGAGCAGCAAAAGTGATAGCTGTAGAATGCTCCAATATAGTGGATTATGCTAGGAAGATTGTAGAAGCAAACAGATTGGATGACATCATTGAAATTGTTAAGGGGAAGGTAAGTTAGTTGATTTTAGAATTTGTGGTGATTGGAGTAGTTTTTTGTCATCTTATCAACTCAAAATAGTGAATATGTGTGTCCACATAATCAGGGAAAAGTCAGGGAAATTAAAGGCGGAAAGGGAAAGTCAACCAGGTCAATAGGTCATCTGAAAAGTCGGGGAAAAAATGAGAATTTACGCTACTCCACATACTTTCCCAATTATTGTAAAATAAGCGATGTATTTCTTGCTTTAGCGTAAGCCATAATGCAGCCTAATGAAGTATTTGCACTTATTTCAAAAAGTAACAATTGGAGGCTTAAAATTAAATAATCGTCTATTATTTTTTGAATAATTGGAAACTACCTTAAATTGTATGTCGGACAGGTTGGTCAGGAAAACTTGGCAAAATGGTCACAGAAAGTCAGAGAAAAGTCATGAATTTTTTTTAGCATTTGCAATGGACACCCTAGTGCAGCCAATTAATAAATCCAACAGTGCTAAAATGTAAATTATTAGACTTGTTTATTTTTCTTACACAGACATTTTTTTTTATTTCTTAGATTAAGCAGACACAAACTACATACATACATACTGTATAAAATGTCACTACAGAGGTTGACAAATTATTGGTTTGTAAAAATACTACTATTGAACTTTCCGCTTGAAAGAGTATTTAAGTTCTTAGGTCTTTGTTATTCATTATTACTGAATCATGCGAAAAATCGTCTTTTCTTTCCCATCTGTCTTGTCAATCTACCTTTTATGTTAGTCTAGTTAATTAGCACTTGTAGGTAGGCTCAGTGTCGGTTTTAGCAATTCCGGCGCCCTGGGTGATATTTTTACTCTTCAGTTTACGTATGGAAAAAAATTGAAAAAAAAAGCAAACTTTATTTCAAGTGAATTTAATAGTAATGTAGGCGCCTTTGGGCAATCCCCCAACCGCGCCCTGCCCTCACGCCTCTATTGGGTAGACTGTACAAGCATAGTGTCCCTCACACCACTGAAGATTACTTATTAAATATTCTCAGGTGGAAGAAGTGGAACTCCCTGTGGACAAAGTGGACATTATCATATCAGAGTGGATGGGTTACTGTCTATTCTATGAGAGCATGCTGGACACTGTTCTGTATGCGAGGGACAAATGGCTGAAACCAGATGGAATGCTGTTTCCTGATAGGTGAGAATTATGTACATTTGAGCTAGCATTTCTTCTTCTTGAGTGTGGACATACGACATATTACAAGAACAAAAGATGATTCCTTACTAATCACTGTCTGGAGGGGATCAAACAAAGGCAAAGGTGATCTCCTTACATTGTATTTATAACTGTGGAAGATTGGATGAGTACCGCCAAAGGAAGGGAGAAATTGCTAAAGATGGAGAGTCTTAATACTAAGGTCACCCATGTGTTACTTTATTCAAACATTGATTGATTTTTTACTGTTTTTGAAAGATTTTATTTTTACGTATTTTCAAAAAACATTTCAATTATTTAAAATTGATTTTATCAGACTTCAGTAACCTGCTCATATTATCTATACATACTGCTATTTTAATCTCTAGTGTCAGTCTGTAATTTACAGTACATTACAATTTTACTGTCGAATTTTGCGACAGGTATTTTATGACTCACTGACTTAATAATTGTTTGTCTGTCTCTTTTATAACTGAAGAACGCTTGACCGATTTGATCAGTCGGCCGGATCGAAAAATCGGTACGCAATAAGAACATGTGATTGTGCAAAAGATAGCCTATTTTTTTTTTCGAAAATCTACCCCTAGAGCGGTGAAAGGGGGGATGACTTTCTACGGGAAATGCTAAATTGCTGAACCGATTATGATGAAATTTGGCTCGGAAATAGTTTGGCATCACAGAACGGACAGGTTACTTTTTTATCAAAAATCTACCCCTAAGAAGGTGAAAAGGGGATGAAACTGTATGGGAAATACTAAACTTCAGTAATGATAAAATTGGGTGCAGTGATAGACTTTACAGTAGTACAACTAGTATACACACAAAAACATATCTCTTTTTCATGTATCATATCCCTAACAAGGTGGACAAGTCTCAAATCATGTAGAAACATGAATTCTCTAAAGGTATCCCAAAAGCAAACCTTTAGAGAAGGTCTATTGGTCTTAGATTCAAATAATTTATAACTAATATTACACATGTTGTGATTAGATGCACGCTGTTCATCTGCGGCATCGAGGACCGACAGTACAAGGATGAGAAGATCAACTGGTGGGATGATGTGTACGGATTTGACATGTCTTCCATCAGGAAGGTGGCTATCTCAGAGCCTCTTGTTGACGTTGTGGATGCCAAACAGGTATATAGACAGTACTTGTTTAAATAGATTTGTAAATATTTTAACTTCAAAAATTGTATTAAATACAGAATTTGAAATTTTTTATTTTATTTTAGTGAAATATAATTAGAAATGAATATTTTTACGCTATTATTACGAATAAGTTTACGCTTGTGATTAATTATTAAATATGAGTATAAATTTATTAATGGATTGGATTTCTAGAAAATATCACCCAAATCTGTACAAAATATACTTTGACATTGTACACGAATTGGGCCCGTCCGGCTCGTCGGTTAAATACCACCCTCTCACAGAATATCGGCGTTAAATAACTATTGCTGTTAGGTGTTCCCTTCATTAAAACAATTAAAAAAAACAATTGTATACTCAATATTTTCATTTTCGATTAGAATTTAAACAAATGTAGCGACTGACATTTATGACATAACTAGAAACGGGTAGTTTGCAAATGATTGACTCAGTTGCTTATTAATTGACGACCTTCGTGGCGCAACGGCTAAGCGCGTCAGAAAGTAAACAGGGGTTGCGGGTTCGATTCCCGCTCTGAGTCTGGGTGTTTATGTATAATATCTATTTATTTACAAAAGAAAAGTATATAAGTAGTACATCAGTTGTCTAGTACCCATAACACAAGCGCTGTGCTGCTTATTTTGCGACTAGATGGCGCTGTGTGAAATGTCGGAGTATATTATATATTATATTTATTATTATTAATTATTAGTGACGTGTAGAAATCTTTTTAGTTTAGTAGTGGGGATAAACTAGGGAAGATGTCGTCATTAAACTTTACGACACAAACTTGTGTCATTACCCAGCACTAGGAGTGACAAAGAGCTTAAAACCAATAAATTCTATATTTTTCGATAATATTTCAAGTTTTTTTCATACTTGTGTTCAATAAAATTATTTCTCACTTAATTTTAGAATATAGTAAAGAATTAAATAGGCTATTATGTTTTGTATTTTTATAGGTGGTGACAAACTCTTGCCTTTTGAAAGAGATAGACTTATACACAGTCAAGAAAGAAGATCTCAACTTTGAATCGAAGTTTCATCTTCAGGTATAGTTTTGTGTACTCATGTACTGTCTCTTTGGAACATTATATCATAATTTTAGGAGATTGTTTCTAGTCTACTGTGGTTTGGAAAATAATCAAAATTGCGACGATGGTACTATGCTAAAGTCGAACCTCTATTGTAGTCTGTTTAGAATAACTATAACCTTATGAAAAAAATTAAATCAACTTCAAAATAATAAAAATACCAAAAACTACAAAATAATGTATTATCCTTTACTAATCACAACTCATGTACAATAATGACTTCATAAATATAAAACAAATACCTATATAATAAATTTAACAGTTACTGAAGTTTGGGTATCAGACAACATTTTTTGGTGGTAAGGACGATTTAATTTTTTTCTTAGAAAGTTATTTATTTTTCTTTTTCCGAATGGGGTTGCCCTAAATAAATGAAATCAAAGATTAAATAAAAGGATTATCAAAATATGTAAGCTATTGAGAAGTACTTATGTTTGAGCAGTACAGTTTGCTACAAGTTTCACTCTATGTCCGAGGCAGAAGCATTTGACTAAATAAAATATATCGCATTAATTTCCTGTGTTTTAGACTACTCCTTTTTATCAGTCACTTCGTCTTCTGAACCATAACCATGTCATCATTTTGAGAGTTTATTTCGATTGGCTAATTTTGTTATTGACTACATGATGCATATTGTATGTACAGGTCCGTCGTAATGATTTCATCCAGGCGCTAGTAACATTCTTCAATGTGGAGTTCACCAAGTCCCATAAACGACTGGGCTTCAGTACTGCACCGGAGGCGCCCTACACTCATTGGAAGCAAACTGTCTTCTATTTCGACGATTACATGACGGTATGGCATACATTCTTATTTGACTGGCTATAGGCAGACATGTATATGGGCGGCATTGATTTATTACTAATAGATATTGCATTGATATGGCGACTATGGTCTTTCTTGCTTTGACAACCTATGTGTTCAATCCGGCCTTTGCAGACTACGCGTGACGATTTTTAATTTTCAATGTCACATATGAAATGAATAATTCCCTTGATTATTGTAGTATGTGCGATATGTTATATCACAATCACTTACAGAACACAACCATTATTAAAATACAGTACTTGTTTGAAATAATACAGAAATAACACTAAATAATAAAATAGTTCAACAGCGTCCACCACAGTGTGACGACTTGTGACGACCTGTCATTCAAAAAGGGTTACAACACCGTCCCGTTCGCTGTCCCTTTCCTACTCGCGGCACTAACATAAAACATTACATTCTAACTCGTACTCTTTGTACGTCTATATGCCAGTACCTATGTACTAAGTATATGCTAGTAATGCTACTGACGATTAGATGGATAAAATAAATAGCCAAAATAAATGCCTGAGGAATTAAACAGATAAATAGAATTGATTTTAGTGCTTGATATGTTGTTATAATTATAAGAAATTCGTAAAAGAAATAGTATTAGAAATGAAACTAATTTATTACGTCCTTTCCGAATAATTTTGTTTGACATGGGGAAACTTAGATGAACGAGAAAGGCGGGCAGTTGTTTTATTGACAAAGTCGAGCTTAGAAATGGAGCTAAAATCTGCTGGTGAACAGCCAACATTTACGTACAAATGTCTAATAGTAAATAAATGGATTGTTGTATTTCTCGAATTATTGGAGTTGATTTGATATAAACATTTTTATTTAATTTTTTTATTTTATTTGGAATGACACAGAAGTGCATTCATTACATTACAGACAATTTATATATTTGCAACAGGAACAATAGATGCACACCCCACAGCTTCACTCACAGGTTACTAACGTGTCGAAGTACCATTTAGATGAAGTGATTTTATGTTTTATTATTATTATTATTTTTAATGTTAATTATACGTAAGATGTATTTAAATTTGAATTTTGAAAAAAAAAAATAAAAAGAAATCTTACAAACAGGAGATAAGTTCTGGTACATGTTGTGCTTTTATTGTCTGACGATTAAATCCAAAACAGATTTTATAAATTTTTGCCATGACAGCGATGAGATATCTAATTCCTGATGATACTTATTATAATTATACATTATGCGGCGCAAGAGTATGCGCCGGCCGGCATTGGTACGGCTAGTGCCAGTAGCAAACAAACGGCCAGCGGACGCCTCTCTCCTATGAAAAGTTCTAGGTACACTATAAGACAGACCACTACACAATTCAATACAGTCGTACCTGTCATGACACAAGCCATGTAAAAACATCATCTGATGTAGCACACGTCTTGACTCAAGTGTTGGCATAAACATAATTTTTTGGTGGTCATTCTGGTCAGATGGGGAAGAATGAAAGTACTAAACGTGCCGAATACAGAATGTACTAAATGTTTGTCTTCACTCGCAGGTCGGTAAAGTCAGCCAGGAATAGGTTTGCTACGACTAAAAAATTGAAATCGAAAAACAAAACACACTGCCAACTGTTTCTGGATATCACACTAGCACAGCAATAGAGATACAATTTAAGTGTATGGTGTCTATAGTACCGCATAAATATAGCGTACTACTTATTCAAGACATCAAAATCAAACATAATCTGTATTACATAAAGTCCATTTTATATTAAAGAATTGTCATTAAATTTGACAGCAACGGAAGGCCACGCATTGAATAAAACCATATTTTTGTTCATTAAATTCTTACGAAAATCATTTTTTTTAGTTATTTATTAAAATATTTAATATTTCCAGGTGAAGAAAGGGGAAGAGATAACTGGTGTGTTTTCAATGCGTCAAAATGCAAGAAATAATCGTGACTTAGATTTTGAAATAGAGATCGACTTCAAAGGAGAGTTGTGCCAAGTTCAAGAGAAAAACCATTACAGGATGCGTTGAGCACACGTCGTATAAGTGTGTTGCAGCCTTAGGTGTTAACTGTAACTATAACTTAAAGGTCGAGCCACACCAAGGACAGATGCAGTACATGTGCAGTGTGCAGTGAGGAGTGTTATTTGTAATGTATGAAATTATGTGAGATGTCGCTATGTATGCAGTGCGATGGCGTCGCTTGTTCGCTGCAGTAGGGATTATGAAAATATATATTTTGTTTCATTAATCATTAAATAATCTCATTAGTTAAAAAAATGAGATAATATTAAGTTATCATAAAAAAAAAATGGGTACTACAGTTCAATTCTCCGCCATATTTGTATGCATTATGTGACGTCACAAGGAAAGATGATCAGTTGTATAATATTTGTTGAATGTAAGAAAATAAGCATACATTTTTCGTCGACAATACAAAAATTGTCATAAACAAAAAGGCTTTTGGATTTATACCCACCATTTAAACCAATAACATAGTTGCTTATCAACCTTTTTACGTACGTCGCTTATCAGCCTTTTTACGTCGCAATGAAATTAGCCATAGCTCCGCGTTTCGTATTTATGTTTCGTTTCAGCAAAAGTTAAGATTCATGAGAAATCACAAATTATGTTATGGATTTTAATTTAATTATTAAGTTTCTGTTACATAAGAATGTAGAAGAAATATTTGCTCGATTTCATGTAGATCTTCTATTGCACTGCTTTCGGTGTATTGTCTCACATAAAGTTATATACAAATAAAGGTCTCTGCTTTTTGCGTGGACAACACATGTACTGCACTTGAGTTTGGTGTGACCCAGCCTTAAAACACGTACAGCCGAGAGGTAGAATCTGTAAGTAAACGTTCACTGTTCCCATAGGTGGTTTTTCTCAAATACAAGGACAATACAGTATTATTTTGCTATGACTTACCCAGTTTATATAATTGAATTTATAACTTTTGTATATAAAAATCTGAAAGTACTTTTTTTTAGCTTAAAAGCAAAACATTAGCAAAGCTTATTTCGTGTATGCATATTTTGAGATTATCTTAAAAAAATATATCGCCTCCCCCAACGTATGATGTGGTTTACAATATGAAAATTATTTTTTGTAAAAAAAGAAAACTGATTTTAATGTCTAAAAAATTTCAAGTTTTTTTGTTTTATGTATGAGTGACAACTTTGTTTAGATATTAATAAAAACAGTTTTATATTTTCTCTCCAAAATTTTATTGTCTTCGGTTACTATGTTTATTGTCTGTCGCTGGCGATTATTATTTTTACAACATGAAACTCACTGTAATACAAGCTTTATGAAACTATTTAATTTTTTATAGTTCTCAGTTTGTTTAAGCAGATTATTTTAAAAGTTTTTCAAAATATTATAGTGAACTTACAGCTTTTTGCATCTCGAGTATATAAGACATGACACAATATTTGATTCATTTTTTGGGTACCAAGTGTATGATGGTTCAGTACGATTAGTACCAAACTATGAATAAACAATTGTAAAAATTTAAGCTATTTATACACTTACACTGAATGCAACTTATATGGAAAAGCAACTATAAGTTTTATAGATGTTACAATATTTGTAAAATCAGCCGACCAATCCGATAAATTGCTACGTCTGTATTATGGTTGGCCAAATTTTGTTATGAAAAATATCGCCTCAATTTGTCGGAATAAATTGTCCCTACAAACTGTAACGTCTATAAGGAGTTTAAAATTCCAGCAGTGACAGCTTTATATATTCATGTCTCATGTAAATATAACATAGATTTGACAAATAGTCCATTTTTAAAGCCCGACGGATAAGAAGGGTGTTATAAGTTATGTAGACGTCAATGTCTGTTTGTGCATTTGTCTGTTGTCACGAATGGATAAACGTATTGGCATGCATTTTTTCCAGTTGAAAGCTACTTTTCCAGAACTTTCCTAGCTATGTTTCTAGGATCTTATGTACTATTGTAACTAAAAAATTTTTTTAAGAATTTACTCAGTTTTTTCTGTATTTCTAAAATTTTTGTTAATAATTACCTTTTTTCTCTACATACGTAGAAAAAAACTGTTTATGAAATATTATTTCTAGAAAATTAATGATAAAAAAATGATCTTATTTGATCATTTGAAATTAATTACTAATAAGCTTTGATCGAGATTAATCGTTATTATTTGAAACTATTTGTCTAATCTGTACAGCGTCCAGTAAAAATATGATAAAATTTTCATAAAAACTGCTATATTTCGGTCTAAATACGAGGTAACTTTTATTTTGTCAATTTTTTCGGGAGAGAAAAAACTAACGCACTGATTTCTTTTTTGCAATTCTATTTTAAAAACCTTATATTAGAGGAAAATCAGTGTTACCATTTGGTAGTCTCAGATTTATTTGCATTAAATTGTATAGTTTTTTTTTTTTAATTTTTAGTTACAAGGTTCGCAATTAGACCGACGTAAATTAGTGCTAAACATTTTGGAAATATTTAATGCGATTCTCATTGTTTATTTTCCTTCACTTGTTAGAAATCTCACGGAAAATTGGTAGTAATATTTGTGACAACGAACTTTTTTGCCTGTGAATAAATAAAGGTTAGACCTATTTTTATGTAACATTGATATTATGTATTCATACTGGCGAGGATTCCATTCAAGAGGTTTTATTTAAAAAAAAAACAACCTAAAATTACACGAGCTAAACTGGTAAAGCATAAAATTGGTACGCACCATAGACGTATTATGTATAGATTGGCAATGAAGTGATTACGGCGAGACCAAAAAGCAAATACAGCAGTGTGCGTGTAAGTGCATGTGTGTGAAGTGATGGGATTGGTACCGATACATATCAACGAGTCCCTATCAAAATGAGGTTATGATTAGCAGAATTAATGTATGTATGACAGTTCAAACTGACCTCGTAAGTATTCAGAGCAGTAATGTCGTTAATTGCGATAATTTTTCCTACCTATTTAAGTCCAAAACTTTTGTGGTAATTCTAAAACATTGCAGTTAGACAACAAAATATTTTAATAGTACTTGCATCTGAAATGTATAATTTTGTAAGTATTTTTCTGTGATACATAGCTATAATCAACTCCCTCTGGTGAAAACAAAATTACGCTATAAGATTTTGCAAACAAGCAGGATAAATTTCGTTCATAACTGAGGCTGGTATTGGGACTATGGCGTGTACGTGAATTGTCTCGTCTATCTATCTCGCTCTAACATATCTGATACTATGCTCCATCTCTTTCATATTGCCCATCTATGATAATATATTAAATCTATGGTAGTTTTTATATAAAGGAAGCAGAGACGTTTTATTTTTGTATTATTTGCGGCATAATTTGATTACATCATTGGTTTTATCCTCTTATTATATTTTTTACTTCCGTTATGTACTCTAAATAAAATCTGAATAAAATATTAATTTTTGTATTAATAGAAATAATGATTAATCGAAAATGATCTTTCAGTGTAAGTGTATTAACGCTTTTTCATAGTGAATTATAAATATAATTCTTTTTCTGTACCTAATATTTTAAAATACAGTACAGAAATTTTAAACTCATTAAGAAAAGTATACATAATATATCTATTGTGACGTTGTTCAACTGGAAGTAAAGTAAATGTGGAAATGCGATCTCTCAGAAATATGTGCGGAGTAACAACCTCGCGGATAAGATAAGAACTGAAGACATGCAGTATGGCAAGATTGGATGGCAGTGTTATTGTTAAAATGAAGAAAGGAATGCTTAGATGCTTCGGACACGTGTATGAGTGATGAACGATTGTCTAAGAAAATCTACGCAGCGAAAGTGAGAAGCCAAGGAAGACCAAGGCTGACTTATGCAGTACTTGCTGACGTAAATGTCAAAAGCAGTCTCATACTTCGAAAGTATGTGCGAAATTATATGAAGAGAATGAGATTTGAGGAGGTAAAAGAAGTGTGTAAGAACTGCTATGTTTGGCACGCATACCTCTGACTGCTCCGTTAGGGATACAGCGTAAGCTTTGGTAGTATACGTATGGTATGGTATTTGGTAGTATATGCATGGATGTAGTATAACGATGAATTAAAAAGTAATAAAAATGGTAGAGTTATCAAATTCGCTATTACCATCTTTGTTTCATTGTGATCTAATTGATGTATATTTTTAGCAACAATACTAAACTTCAAATCAAATGAGCAGTCAATATATCTATACTTCTGTACTATAGTCGGCCCGCGGAACCTTGATCCCTATGACAGTTCATGTTAGTGATGGGTCGTGTCGATGTAACTTAACTTTTTTATAGTCAAAGGCGTGACTTGCATTCAGCCACGTTGGTAAATATGTTTTTAAAAATATAATCTGCATTTCTAATGTTTGTTATATTGTTGTTGTAATGATTTAAGTTTTTTGGTATAGATTAAGTAAGTAAAACGAAAGTTTTCCAAAAACAAAAATGCACCTATTTCATTTTCGTGTCATATTTTTTTACCCGGTAAACACGCGTTCGTTACGGGAACCAGGTCATTTATATAATTTATCATAAAATAGGATATCCCCATTTAATGTGCCCGGAAAACTTCCATTATCGACATTTGTTTATCGATACTTCGGCACTAGTCGATATCTTCCAAAGGAAGTAAGTTTTGCAGGACGTAAACGTAAAGTCTGATTGAGATAATTTCTTGCAAATGTTAAGAATTGTTATAATTCCAACGGAATATCATTGTAATGGCATATATCTACCTAAAATTAATAAATGTCATTTTTAGACGCCTCCAATTCGATTCTAATGTAACGGTGACGCCACTACAAGGTTGTGTCGTCGGAATAACTGTCAGTGTCATAGGGATCAAGGTTCCCCGGGCCGACTATAATATATACTTAATATTATAGAGTGAGAGCAGATTTCATAAGTTTGTTTGTATGTAGAGAATAATCTGCGGAACCACAGCACCTATTTAAAAAAAAAATTGTTTCACCATTTGTAAGGTTTGTTATTCCATATGGACATAACGTTTATATTATGTATTCAACCCGGTCGAAGTCGGGACGGGCCGCTGGTATATAATTTTCCAGAGGATGTTTAGTCGAGCAACGAACACGTCAATTAATAGTTTTGAATTTGCCGGAATGTAGTGAAAATATACGGAATAATATGTAAATAATATACTAGATGGATTTCTGAATAGCACCTGAGACATTGTAATAAAATCTGCAATGTATTTGTCATTATGTTGTAATTTGATCTTGCCAAGGAAGGCGCATTTCGTCCAAGGGTCAAAGGCATATTATGTATACTTTCTTTAAGCTATTGGTTTTGTATACTGTATCTTGCACAGTTCTATGTGTAGAATTTCATTGTATTTATTTTGATACAAATATAAACAACAACTTACAACAGTTATTTATTTTGCTTTATTACCAGAATTCTGTGTTACACCTACCCACGAAGCTTATTTAAAATGTTATTTTATGATAAGTTGTGATAATGAGCGCACCTGAATAATTAGGTTGAATTTTTATGTAAATAAATATATACCGGCTCTTTTATTTTGAGATTTTGAGACATTGGAATCGGTGACCTTGTCCTTCAGTCATTCGAAGGTTAAGTTTTTTAAATTTGGAAATACACGTTTTTTATTCCAGTAGCAGAAAGAGCGAGAAACAAGAAGTGTGATATGATTAAAAATTCGCAATTTTTGGAATTTTAAATTTTATTCTGCTGTGAGACCTTGCTTTTTGCCAAGTTTAATTATTCTAGGTCAACAGGCAGTACCCTATAGATTTTTGTTTGAGTACAAAAATGATCGTAGCTTGATTGTGTTGACTTACAATCCTGAATTTTGTGCACCTCCAAGTGTCCATAGACCTCAGTGTTATAAATTTTCTCTTGATACCTGTACTCATTTTTGATATAAAGAGTTTTGGCTGGTCGGACAGACGGACCCACTGGCAACGAAGTAATGCTATTATGATTTCTTTATTTCCTTTTGAGGTACTGAACTAGGGTTTTTAGGAAACGACTACCTTCAATTGATTTTGAATATCATTAATTACCTCTTCGAAAAGTTTGAAACCCTATGACTTGTATAAAACTATTAAATAGTTAAAATCTAATTAATATGAATGAATGAATGTATTTCATTGTCTCAAGATAAATAGATAAGTTATCCGATATACAGGTGGCTCTCTGAGGACGTCCAAAGGAAGTAAGGTGGCGAAGAACTAGTAACTACCTAAAAAACTCGGTTATAATGGGCGCTTACTATTGTTTTAGAAAAAATAATAAGAAAACTTTCTTGATAAAAGCCACTGGGCTGAAACAATTTTTTTAAGTGACAGTTTTTTTTGTTTATTCAGTTTTTGTATTTTTGTTTTATTTATATTTATTTAATTATATTTATGTACATACACACACTTGTAAAAGAGACATGAAATGTAACTTAGGCACAAAAGTATGTATGTATGCATTGCTTATTTCAAAATGAAATTTCTTCCAACAGATCTATGATTGGCAAAGGCGTTGGAATGGCAAAATTTAATGTGTATGAAAAAAAAAAGATACATTACATACATAAATATATAACACATAAGATTACTACATATAATATATAATCTATAAATACCTGCTCTGACGACCTCCGTGGCGCAACGGCTAAGCGCGTCGGAAAGTAAACGGGGGTTGCGGGTTCGATCCCCGCCCCTAGTTTGGGTGTTTATGTATAATATGTATTTATTTACAAAAGAAAAGTATATAACTAGTATATCAGTTGTCTAGTACCCATAACACAAGCGCTGTGCTGCTTACTTTGGTACTAGATGGCGCTGTGTGAAATGTCTGAGTATATTATTATTACCTACATATTACCACAGATTAATTAGTTTACTACCGTAAAATATTACTTTACGGTAGTAAACTAATTAATCTGTGATATTACGTAAACATATCAGTTTATGATGAAAGGAAAGGTAGTGATTTAGCAGATAGTATAGATTAGATATATAGTACGCAAAGTGAAAAAATGGATTGCTCATTTTAAAAACAATGTTTGTAATATTGCATCGACAAAAATTTTTATTAACAAAAATTAAACCACCTTCAAAAAAAACGCTGAAAAGTATAAAATATCTATCCTTTACTAGTCAAAACCTAAGTACAATTAAAATAACTTTATAAATACGATACACATACCTATATAATTAAATTTTACAGTGACTGAAGTCGCCCAAGCCCACCATACTAATTGACTTTCTGTTGTTGCACATTGATTTGGCACCGACTTCAATAACTGTCAAATTTAATTATATAGGTATGTGTACCGTATTTATTAAGTTATTTTAATTGTACTTGAGTTTTGACTAGTAAAGGATAGTTATTTTATACTTTTCAGTGTTTTTTTTGCGGTTTAATTTTTTTTAATAAAAAACTATTTCGTGTAGTTTAGAGTGTATTTACACTCCCTTTTGAGTGATCTTGACCCAAATAAATATCTAAGGCAGGTCTGCAATTAACTTCATTCTAATTCCGGAGCGCAACGATATACAAGAGAATCATCAATATAAATAAAGGTTATAACCAGGTCGCGTTATTTAGTTTATCTTCGAAGTCCAAGCTCCAATATCGGTGAAATTCAAATGGGACCACCTCTGAAGTATTACCTACCAAACGTAAAAAGAATTTTCGAAATCGGTTCATAAATGACGGAGTTATGAGGTAACAAACATACAAAAAAAAAACTAATAAAAAAACATACAGACGAATTGAGAACCTCCTCCTTTTTTTGAAGTCGGTAAAAAATAACTGTTAAATGTATACAATCTTTATTGGTTTGTAGAATATAAAAAATGTATTAAATACTTTAAATTAAAATAGTCGCTCAATTTTCATTACTTTTGAATATTACGTTTACTCATGTAAGCTATTTAATATTTAGCCAGGATCGGTTGTATGAAGCTGATATTACTTGGAAATTCAGTGGTGAGCGAATAGTGTATGCTGGAACCTTTTTATTGAAGATCTGAGTATGCGAAACCGAAGTACATATCACCTACTGAACAGATACAACAAAAGCATAACTCGAAATTTATTAAACTATCTTAAACTAGGTATTTTACCTGCAATAAAAGTACTTATTAGTTCCTCTATTTTTGGTAGACATCATTATGTGTCATGTGTTTTCTGGTGCGCCAGAGATAGTTAAACTAAGTTTTCTCATTCATTACAAGTAATGCCATTGTTGTATTCTGTAGGCGATACATGGTTTATCGATTAGCTCTTGTAAAATAATATAATCTTACGTACTGGACGACATTCAAATCATTCAACGTTCCCTGTTTATGTCATCGACAAAAATTAAGTACAGAACGAAAATTGAGCAAGTACATATTACAATTTTAAATTACGTAGAACTTTGAATCACAAAGAATAAAGTATTTTGTGTCTATATAATTGAATCTTAGATTATACTACAACAGGTTGCACAGGAGCTGCGCTCTTCTGCAGATCGATGCAGCAGCAATTCGAGATCAGCTGATATTCTTGGCAGGAGTTGGCGTATATGTATTTGCAGTCAGATTTACGGCAATGGAATGGAAGATCTGTGGGGAAACATATTTATTTAAGTTAATTATAAGTATTATCTATCAAGTAGCTAGAGTGTTAGCCGACGGAAATGTCAAAACACTCCCATATCTAGTCGAAAATATGTGAGGAGAATGATAAGATTTGAGGAAGCGAAAGAAGTATGTATGGATCGCGACGCTATTGGCGCTCCGTCCTCTCTGACTACCTCGTTAGGGATACGGCGTGAAGATATGTCTATCTATCAGTATTCACTTCAATATCGGTTTTTGAGAGAAATAAAAACTGGCCAAGTGCGTACGGGATCAAAACGTTCAATTTCAAAAGTCGAAGGTCAAAAATTCAATTTACGTGCTTTTTTATACCATAAAGGTGGCAAATAAGCACACGGCCCTCCCAATGTTAAGTGGTTATCATAGCCTATGAACACTTGTCTATTGCCGACACTGTAAAAACCTTCTTCACGCTATTTTTGAAGAACCCCATGCTTTTCAAGTTCCCACTTCAAGATCCCCAAGTCTTTTGAGAAAACCTCGACAGGGAGCTCTTTCCACAACCTCAATGTTCGAGGGAGGAAGCTCCTTTGAAACTGGACTGTGTGCGATTATTTTTGTTCCAAATTGTGAGGATGAATTCCCTGCTGTGGCGAGCGTTGCGGTGGTAGAAGATGGCCGTGGGCATCATGTCGAACAATTCCTCTGAACACAGCCCATTATTCAAGCGCTAGAACACACGCAGGAAGGCGATGTCTCTCGTCATACTCAAAGTGTTCGAGACCGCTTGTGCTTACATACTTTGTTTGGTTTTAGAGTAGAATAAAATATTCACGCATGCACAACACTAATTTTATCTGCAGAAAAAACGAATTTGTAACAGTATTTCTCGAAAACTGAAAAACAAAGTTAATTCTGCCATTGCTAAACTACTATTTTAGTGTGGTACCGAAAATCTTCCATATTTAAAAAACTACACATATATTATTCAATCTTTAATTTGTGGGTATGGGGATAAGTTCTTTGTCACTCCTAGGACTGAGCAATGTCTGAGCGAACTTGTGACGCTACAGCATTGGCCACAACCACGTAACAAAACTGTGATGTGATGTAACACTATCCCGCTAAACCATGAAGTAAATATTATATTACGTTTATGCGCTAAAACCCTAAAAGCTTATGACCATTCAATTCGTACTGCTGAAGTTAAAAACTCAATAACCCATTTTGAGAAAACTTTTAGGCGCATCTGCGCTCTTTCTGAACGGTGAACGAAACTTAACAACTGAACCGTTCCGTTCAGGTCGGTGACGCTGAATCGGGTATATCAACTCAGCTCTATATAATCGACATCAAGCGTGCTCGCATATATTTTAAAATTAGAATATTATATAAATTTTCACTTCTGTCGTGTGGTCATAAGCACAGACCGAATTTTTTCGTGTCTGTATGTCTGTATTATGTATTTGTATTTCGAGTAGCTTTTTTACAGTTACATTCGAAATTTTTAATTACTTTAACCTTCGATCACAACAAAGACTTTATTACAATGTGTACTGGTAATTATCCAGTACACATTGTACACACTGGTATATACCAGTTCTAAAAGCAGTCATCTAGCCTATTTTTGTTTTTCTTTTCAGACTAATGAATGGACGTAGGTAATATTCATCCACTTATTTTGATTTCTCTGATCTAATGACATCTATAAAGATACTTACACGAAGGATTATCACAACAACACGAATCGTGAGCTTGCTTATGCGAGCAGTAGCTGTACACCGAAGAGTCACACAGGGGACATCCTGGATGCGCGCCTGGGGGGCCAGCCGGTCCTGGATAGTTCGGGTAGTTGCTTCCTGGGTACTGCCCTGGATAACCCGGTCCGCTCGGATACAATCCCGGTCCCGGGTTGCTTGGATAATTACTAGGGTAATTGCCTCCGTAGTTAGGATATTGTCCGTAGCCTCCTCCTAATAAATAGTTGGCTATTTCTTTAAGGTTGAAACCTGGTGATGATAAGTTTACTATATGATGATGATGTGATCTCTTATGAGAATGATGTGATTAGTATTTGAGGCCACCACAAAAAAAAAGAAAGCTACATTCGAAGCACGTGCTTAAAACTATTATATTTTTTGGGTCAAAATATGCTTTTACAGTGCCATTGGTAGTTTATTGGTTTCAGAGATGAATTATTAACATTTTCTGTCCAACAGTGTGATTCCGTAACGTAAATTAATCGAATTCACTTCCGAATGCGCGGTGAGATTGTAAACTGTGAATTGATATTCTATAAAGTCGACAGAAATACTAGCGCCGCCTCGATGTGTTGTTTGAAATTTCGCTTAATATAATAATTTAATCTAAATAAACTTTATTTAATGTAAATATCTCAGAAGAAGTTAAAATACACTAAGACGAAATATCGACTGAGATGTTTACTTTTAAAGCAATCCCCGACAAACTCGCATCCAAGATCACTTCACTTCGCTCCTAGACTTGAAGGCCAAGTGAGTTCAAATGCGAAGTGAGATGAAGCATTCTGCTGATCTATTGTATCGTGGATGGTAACAACGTGACGATAAAGACGTATTGTGATAAATAATTATAAAAGCACCCAATGGCCGCAGCTCTAAAATCGTATTAACTGCAGCTGCATGTCTATTCCGTCAGTAGCGCAGTAAAATACATTGAAAAAACAATTCGTTGTAAGACATTAGTTTTTATAATCGTTAAATACGCAGATAAAGAGATATGCAGTATGACAGGGTTGCACGACAGAGTTATTGTAAAAATGAAGAAAGGAATGCTTAAATGGTTCGTGCACGTAGAAAGAATGAGTGATGAAAGACTGACGAAGAAAATCTACAGAGCGAAAGCGAGTGGTAAAAGAAGCCAAGGAAGACCAAGGCTGAATTATGAAGATCAATGAGAAAGATAAGATTTGAGAAAGCGAAAGAAATATGTAAGGACAGCTAAGCTTGGCGCTCGTCCTCTCTGATTACTGCGTTAGGGGTACGGCGTGAAGATATGTATGTAGCTATACATCTATCATCTGTACATACACATACGCTTTATTGAAATTTTCGTATTTCTGTTTGTTAATTTGTCTGGGCTAATGTCTGAAACGGTTGAACCGATTTTGACGGAACTTTCATTAGCAGGTACAGGACTTTTCAGTGTAATCTGGGCTACTATTTATGCATAAAAAATATCTAATTTAACGCGAATGAAACCGCAAGTGACATCTAGTTTCAAAATAAAATGTTTAAATTTAAATGTGTTTTTTGAAATGTATTCTGTTCAGAAATATCGGTGAGAAAATAATTTTTACAAACTGAAAAATATTCAACTGATGGCACTTTTTTTTATAATTTTTGAGAAAGTGCATTTATATATTTCATAATTTCAATTATTTCCATATACTTTTTTAGATGAATTCATTAAATATTTAGTAACAACTAATTGATCTTTCTATTAACTTTCTATTAAACAAGAAAGTAGCTAATATATAAATTTTACATCTCACCATATTCTAACTTCACTGCGCCATTCTCTCTATTACTTGCGAATCTTAAAGTTAAAAAAAATTCATGTTTCCATATATTGTTAAAAGACCTTCCATACAGCAGTTAAAAGACATGTTCTCCCATATTCCCCAACTGCAAATGTAAGTTTGCAATAACAAAAAAGTGTGATATAATTACAAATTCGCAATTTTTGGATTTTTTCCTTACATTTCATTTTATAGTTTTAATTGAAACTACAATTAGTTGTTACTAAATATTTAATGAATTTACCTCTTTACAAGTTACAAACTCATAATTTTATTTCGGTTTCCTTCAGATTTTCGACGTTATATTATGTCTATACAAATAGGTGTGCATATTAAACGTACTTAAATAATTCAAATATTTCTAATTAGTCGTCTAATTGCTAAAGTAACGACAAGGAAACAATAACTCCAGTTAAAAAACAAGGCCAAGTTACTTCTACGTACGTTTTCAAAGTTAATTGTTGTCCGTAATTACCTAAAAATAAGTAGATCCTTCGTAAGATAATGCATAATGTGCTGTGAATTGTAAGTTTTCGGTGAGACGGAAAACTTGAGATTAAAATTTTTTTTATTCATAAAGTTTTAACAATAAAATAGTTTTAGTTAATTTAAAAAAAAAAATTGTGTTATACTAGCAATGACTCGCTGTTTCACCCGATCTACACTTGATGTTGAAAAGCCCTCTATCTACCACTGAAAGTTCCGTCAAAATCAATTTAGCCATTTCGGAAAATTAGCTCGGATAAATAAATAGACAGACAGACAAAAATTTTAAAGAGCTTGTTTCAGTTTTGATTACGAGCAAATAGCCATATAAGCTAAAAAGAAGCTTTTATTGCGAAATTATGTACCTACCCGCAAAGACAAAATAAGCTGTTTATCAGTGTCGATTTAGTACCGCTCATAGGTTATTTAAAAGCCCTTTAAAATTGGAAAACGACGATAAAAATGCTATTTTTGCAAAAATATTTTGCCCTAATAAATATAGGTAAGTGCCTAATTAACATTCGATCTTATAGGAGAGCTTAGGGCCATAGGGCCACTTCATTAGAAATAGGTATTTTATTGTCATAAACTTGGTATATACTAGCATATAGACGTATAATGAGTGCGAGTGAGAATGTAATATTATATGATATTGCCACGAGTAGGAAAGGGACGTTATTGTAATCCATTTTGAACGATCCATAATCTTACTAATTTGTGGATAGATCGTCACAAGTCGTCACGTTGTGGAGAACGCTGTTGACTTATTTTATTATTTTGTATTATTCCTGTTCTATTTCAAAGAAATACTATATTTTTCAATACCGGTTAGGTACGTGTTCTGTGTGATTGTGATCATCTGATCATTCATTGCATAGATGACAATGACAAATTAAAAATCGTCACGCATCATCGAAATCTACGTTGGTCTGTACGCCAGTATGTACTAAGTTAATGATTATTATCGTAGGTACTAGATTACTTTAAAAAATATAAGAATAATACGACGTTACCTATAAATTAATTAAAAAAAACGGCCAAGTGCGTTTCGGACCGCACACATTGAAGGGTTCTGTAGTTGGCATGTACTTTCACGGTTAACGATGTAATTCTTTTCAATACAATTTTTGGTGTTGTTGTGACAATGACATCTCATTTAAAAAAAAATACTGTTAAAAATAGTAATTTTATTCGCAAATATTAAGGGTTACGAACCTGAGTTTCAATGTACAAAGCAAGTAAAAACCACCACCTTTGTTTTTATTTATTTATGTGTGTGTACTTACTGTATCTAGCTACTTTCATTTGACGAAATCTGTAATCGTTAGTAAATCCAGCACTTTCGGTATTTGTAGCGAGAATATTTGTGAAATTCATTGTAAAAATTTATGACACGTGTACTTACCTACTTATAATTTGTACCTAGTTACACGTGTCACAAATTTTCGTAAACAAATTAATTAGTAGAAGCGTTTCCAAGTTCCAAGTTCTTAGCGTAAAGGCACGTGCGTACTGCGGTCACCGGGCTGAATGAACCGAGTAATTTCGAGTCAGTGTTACTCCGCTGTGAAGAATTACTTCAGAATTAAACTTGCATGTTAGATTTGGACTAATAACATTTGTGTTACATCTTGCATACTTGTCCTGATGTGAGCTTAGTTTTATGCTTTTATATCATCTTACAATGTGAAATGCTTATTAACAGTCAGCAGGCTGACTCTCGACAGATATATTGATATGCACACGAGGGCGGCTCTATTCGTGGGTGCAAGGGATCATGTCTTTTTGTCGGTCGTTGACTTAAGGATAACTGAACCACAAGCTAACACACAAATGCTTTTGAGATACGCTTTCCCTAAAAGTAAACGATATATTTCTTTTAATTTAAAAGTTGGTTAAACCACGACTTTAATATGTAATTTAGCTACCTTTTAGTCAACGGCCGTCAGAATGGTAAAGCTCGTATCCGGTTCCGGATAGGTTTGGGCCATTACAATGTGCACGTGCCCTACAGAAAATGTTTTGTAATGAGAGGTATGAAGATTTATAAAGATAGGTAGGTACCTATGTGGGTGGATGATAAAAATAACGTTCCGACTCACCACCGCCGCTGCCTAGCTTGTTCGTCTGTCTGCTTAAATCATAATTTGTAGCTTGGAGACCTATTTTTGCAGCAACAATGCATAACAATTTATTATTATTAATGTACATTTGCGCGTTCGAGAAATAGGATTTCATTTTGGAGAATTAGACAAAATATTAACATCTTAAAATTATTAATAAACATACCTACTTTCGCGTTTAAGCAAGTGTGACAAAGAAAGTGGTTTGGTAAGTAAACAAGTCCCAAATTCGATTCTCGGTCATGTTAATTTATAAAATAATTTTTTTGATATGTCCCCAAGTCTTAGTAGGTTGGTCATCAGTAATGTAACACTTTAAACTTGAAGTAGTATTTAAAAGAATGTTATTTTACATTGAAATATTAAAATCTTTAAAACTTAAAGCTACAGAATTAGGCTACGCTAAACTTAGAGTATAGTTAGAACACAGATTAATTAGTTTACTACCGTAAGTTAGAAGTTTATTTAGATTTTAGGTGCCTATATAACTGTGCAACATTAATTTATTACTGATAATTCACTTAATAATGATTCTAGCGGATCTAAGGTAACAAAAGTGAGTGAGCTTAAAATCTCAAATGTTTTTTTAGGCAATGAAAATTATCAGAATGCCTCGTTGTAATACAAGTGCCGTTAGGGTGGGCAAGGCATGGCCCCTGAAAACTGTGGAGTAAAAACTTTTTTTATTATAAAAGAGAAGGCATACGTGCAAGCGAGTCACCTGATGGAAAGTGATCACACCCATGGATACCCACAACGTCCGGGGAATCACGGGTGCGTAGCCGGCCTTTAAGGATAAAATGGGGAGGGGGGAAATAGGCCACCGGCACTCACTCACCGAACGAAACACAACAGCATTAGATGCTGTTATTTCACGTTTATATTCTGTGAGAGGGTAGTATTTCACCGGGCGAGCCGGCCCAATTCCTACTGCAATGTAGCATGGCTCTACCACATTGAAAACTATGGAAACGATTGGTCTTAGACCTAGCACCACAGCTTGTATGAGGCTATTTGATGAATTCGCGCTATTATATTCAATACGAACGAATCGAACGAATTCGATACTATCGTGTAATACACTCAATAGGGTATGAATAACATAATTATTATTTAATTATTTGGTATTAAAAATGGGTTACACTTCTGTGAAAATCTTGAGGGGCCCTCGAGGTTGAGCTAACCCAAATTAAAGTTCTGGATTCACCCTAGATCTAATCAATTAACAAAAATTTGCATTGTCTTGGTACTGGACAGACTGAAAAATCACATTTAATTATTAATAATAGATTCAATCAAGATTCTCTAATGCCCGATTTCACAAAAGTGTAATACTTAGCAAACCCCTAAAAAAGATAAGGTCCCGCTTTCACGCGTGCCGCGTTTCACGAAACATTAGGAGCCTCTATGTAGTTAAAAGGTCCCCTAAATTTAGAAACTCGTTTTTCGAACCCATAACACTGTGGCAGTTTTATGTGTTACTTTTTAACAATATAATTTAAATGATTTAATAAATTATGTAGTAACTTAGAAGTAAAACAATAATACCTGTTTTACCGATAAACTTTTGGACACAAATAGTGACTACGGAAACAATTAAACGTCACATAACCGACATATGTCTGACATTACTAGGGAACCGTTAGATTGGTAAAAACGAATATTATCTAATAACCGGTTAAGGGATCCTTTTAATTTAGGGATACATAGTTATGTGATGACTTAGATGATAGCGTTGGTGAAATCGGGCATAAGACTGTTTTATCACGCGATTATTGTTAGAATTTTCAAGTAATTAGAGAGTAAGGTAGGAAACGATATTTGAAATAACTATTGGGTTATTTTAGAAACATATTTCTACCTAATTATCTAATTAATTAATTATCTACTTGCGTCATGCTGTGAGAATATAACTACAATAAATTAACGTTAATTTTTTTTGTTTAACTGCCACAGAAAGAAAGATGTAAATGAAATTACAAAAAATAGAAAAATGAAAAATATTGTCTCAATTCTACCCTTTTATCTAAACTTGGTTCTTGTGACGTATAACTTGACGTTTGACAAACTCCGGGAGGAAGATAATTTAAATTAATTAGATTTAGAAGACATTACTCTAAAAGAATTTTCATTTTTAAAATATAAGAATGAAAGACATTATTACTCTTTGGTTACATTAACATAAAAAATAGTTAGATATAATAACCACATAAATCATAATTATTTTATTACTTATAAGTCATAAATAACCTAATACAATACACAATTTACAATAGGCACAATTTGCAAATAAAAATAATATTAAAACTTAACCCCATTTTTTTTGCTTTTCACCGGAAATATTCCAGTTCAGAAATTTCACTTACATCCTAATTTCTTTCTCTGGCTAAAACCTTGCTAAAACTACCAAAATATACTCTAGTAACATATTTTGTAATTCTACTTTTACTAAGACTACTTAATGAAGTAATTAAAATACTTACCGTTACTCAAAGCAAGAGTCGCAGCGAAAATAACGAACAATTTTGCGTACATTTTTGTTGCAACACTGAACAAAATCAGACTTCGTTCGTTTATACCCGTACGTAACTCATGAACTAATATGAGCGACTTGTCTCGCAGTGGCGAGGACGAGGTTTGAATATAATAATGCGAATAAGCTGTTATGAGCCTTCTTAAAGGTAGGTTTACTTGTACAGTTATGTAGAAAAGCGTTGCACTGAATTATTTCTTTGTGTAACTGCAATGTAGTTTTTTTTTTATAATTTTTTTTTTATTTTTTATAAACTCAGACATTTCACACAGCGCCATCTAGTCCCAAAGTAAGCAGCACAGCGCTTGTGTTATGGGTACTAGACAACTGATATACTACTTATATAATTTTTTTTTTGTAAATAAATACATATTATACATAAACACCCAGACTCGGGACGGGAATCGAACCCGCAACCCCCGTTTACTTTCCGACGCATTAAACCATTGCGCCACGGAGGTCGTCAATTTTATTTAAAAAAACAATTTTCAAGTGGCGTCTATAAATTAAATCATACGTTTTGTCCACAAAATGTGACAGACAGGGATGTAAACTTTTGTATGTCACACATAAAAGGAAATTGCTACCTAAGCAGAATAGAATAGGATTTTAAAACAAATAATAATAGCAGTGTTGTTTTCAACAACATTGAGAAGTGAAAAGTATTAATGAGAAGTGAAGAGGCGAAGGTTTTCAATTTCTCTGTATAGTTTAGTTATATAAAGCTAGTCGAACGCTGCCACGCCTCGCAGTGGCTATTATTTTCAAACTGAAAATTGTTTGAACTAGTTTCTTAACATATTGTATAGACAGGTGTTATTTTGCGAAATTCATTTCGTGTGATGAATTCTTATAATTCTTAGATATATTCCGCTCAAAATATCGAAAAAGTCCTGAGGATCCTTCGTTGAGAGACGAAACACGTGTCGATTTTTGGAATTTTGAACGGAAGATAGCCATAACATATAGGATTTCATCGCATATTTCCTTAACCTTCCGTATGTCCAAAATAACCTATATAGAGCTCTATCGATCCAGTGTTATTCAAGTCTATAAGTGACACATAATCTAACATTGATTTATATTATGTGTAAACTTGCTTTCCCTGTTTGTGCTTGAATGAAAAAACTATACGAAAGTGTTGTGGACTATGTAATTTTATTTCTATATTCTATATTTTATAACGTCTCGTCATCGCCATCGTGGCGATAAGTATAACCAGTTTCTGTACTTCTGGAACCCTAAACAGCACAAAATGGTAAACTATATCAAAGTTCGATTACTAGTCCTTACGTGAAGCGAGGAAAAATATAGGATCTCAATTAATAGTGTTTTAAATATACTTCTACGTTTTTTAACTTCTGATGGAAAAGTAAGTTTGATGTAGTTGTTTCTGGGAGTTGTAGCACCGTAGCTTTGGAACGGATGAATCCATGTGTTTTTTTATTCAAAATCTCCTGTTTTCAAGAATGTTCTTTACTATCTTCAGTGAAGATTGTCCAAGCCACGCTCAGGACCTCTGAATAGTAATCATGAAGGAATCTTAGGTTAATGCAGTTAAAATACTTAAAAATGTCTGTCGTGTTCTCTATTAGGAATCTTAAATGTTTGTTTGGATTCGTTTTATTTTATTCTTGTAAAGTAGATAGGCACTTTTGTTTGCGAATGTATGTACTTCAAGTGCATAATATTAATAGTAGTCCAAGTTCCAAGGGTTAATGTAGTCGTCCTTAACTCTCTCATTAAGGACTTGTTCTCCAGTTCTCTAGTGCTTAGGTACATAAGTTGTGACTTAATCGATCTATAGGTACTATTGAGCCAATTACAATTGACAACAGATTAGTAATTTTAAATGGAGCAGGTACCTATACATATCTTTTAATGTCATAGAAAATGTAAAGTGATAAAATCGAACATTTAGCATCATTTATCTTTATATATATAATTCTTTTGTACGCGTGTTTGTCACTGAATTCCTCCTAAGCAGCTGGACCGATTCTGAAGAAATTTTTGTTCGTGTTTCAGTGGGTCCCTGGATGGTTTAGATTCAAAATTGGACCCAGTAGGTGGCGCCGTAATCGGGTTTAAGGATTTTTTTTATTATTTTTAACCCGCTAAAAGTGGGCAAGCCAACATTTGCGCAAACAAAGTCTCTCGGGTCCACTAGTTAAGTATAACTAGTCTAGCCATAAACATTATTACTTAAAAATTTTTCTTTTTTCAACCCTATAATTATTTTGAATTTGGAACGCGTTTATTATGTTAAAAACTGCGTTCGATTTCCCGCCATTTCACATATTTTTTTCGTGTTTATTATCAAATTGCCATATGGAATGGTGTTAAAGAAAATAGGATTGCAGTGATTGCCTTGTACAAAGTGGGTATGGAGCCGTCGGTCATATTCAAGACACTTCAAAAGCTTGGTATCAGCCGTATGTTAGTATATCGTGCTATCGACAGATATACCAACACTTCTTCTGTCGAAGACCATAAAAGATCGGGTGGGCCGCGTGCTGTTAGAACTACAAAGACTGTTAATGCTGTTAAAGCCGGAATTCGCCGAAATCCCATTAGAAAACAAAAAATTTATCGCGAGAAATGAAGATTCCCGCTAGGACTGTCGCGCACAATAAAACAAGACTTGGGGGCCTAGACAAGTGGCTCAATGGTCGTAAACACTAGTAGAATATAATGACAAATACCACGTAATCTAGCGTAATGAATTATAAATTCGTAATCAAACGTTGTTAATCTTCTTATATATCAAACGAAACGCAAAGTCTATGACTAGGTAATTCTGATGAGCAAAAACACCAGTAAGCTTTTCAATTGTACAAAGCGTACAGCCGCTCAGAACCTTCGCGGGCGCACGTAGAACAATTCGCATGAATGGTTTAGGAACGCATAGAGGACAAACATATAAAGAAACATTCAATTTTATATTTATAGATTACTTTAAATATCTACTAATGTACAGACTAGATTGCGACGGTAGTTCATATCTCCCAGTAAAGTGATAGTAGGCTACGTTTATTTAGATTTTCCAATTGTTCCACACTTGCACAGAACTTTAATGCACTGATATTTGGCTACACATCTGATATTTGGCTAACTTTCTTGATTGTCTGTTCTTATCAGTATGTAAGTTTTGTATTGGAACCGAACGAAGGTATGGATTCTACGTTCAAAAAAGCTATGCGATTGGATTTATTTATTTCAATAATTTGATTGACTTGTAAGATTTGTGATGAATTCTTATAATTATTTGCTTCAATCCGTCTAAAATTCCGAACCCATCGATACGTGCTTCGACTCTTAAGACCCGGCTGCCAAAATTTTGAACGTTTTTGAATAAGTTTGCTGAGGCACACATTTAATGAATATGAGATTCAAATATTTCTTTATACATTCTTCTATTGACTAAAACCATAACGCAATTTATGTATTTTTGTTCGATACTTTTTTTCTGCATTGTGACGCCTTTTTGAGAGATTTTTAAGTATTTCTTCTAAATTACTTGAATCAGTTACATAAAATTGCGGCTAACAGAAAGACAATACAGTCTACTAAATACGGACTAAAGAATATTTTATTATATAAATTAATACTCCAGTTATAACAATAATGTCACGTTCAGGTGGCGGAGTGTGAGGGTGGAGCCCACGAAAGAACTTATTTTGGGAGCTTGCTCTTAAGAGGCCGCCCATGCAGACTTTGATGTGTTTGGTAACATGGGTCTCGATATCTAAGACAACTGAGTGTTAGATATCTGAATACATACAACTTCAACTCTTTATCTTGAGATCCTTAAACGGGGAAAAATGATTAGATAAAAAAATCTCAATGAAAAGAATTCCAGAAAAAACCCTGTTTAGCACAAAGATCTAATGCATCTACGAACTACTACGGAATTTTAAAATAATTTTTACTAAAGTGGATAGGTAATAATAATATCTCAAATATTTTTAATTTGTTTTTTTAATATTAGAGGAGGGAAACGAGCAAGCGGGTCACCTGATGGAAAGTGACCACCGCCGCCCATGGACACCCGCAACGTCCGGGGAATCACGGGTGCTTTGCAGGCTTATAGGAAAATAGGGAAAGAAAGGAAAGGAGGGAAGGGGGTGATGGGCTACCGGCACTCTCAATCATCGAACAGAACACAACATCAATAGATGCTGTTATTTCACACCGATATTTTCTGAGAGGGTGGTATTTCACCGGGTGAGCCGGCCCAATTTGTGCAGCAATGCAGCATGGCTCTACCACATAATGCAGTTTTTTCGCAAATTTCAATTATGTGCAAAAACAAATGTTGAAATTTGTTCGCGCTAAATCAACTTTATTGTTGTCGTCATAGGGCGCTAGGGCAATGAACGAATTTGGCTGCGCTGGGCTGCATAGGCGGACTCTTATCGAAGCATCCATGAGATATTCCAGAGATCAGACTCTAGTCTTATATGGAGTTGGGTACCATTCTGCATTTTACAAGTTTGTTTTGTGCACCTCTAGTATAAGTTGATACGAGCTTATACCTTTCTTTTTACTAGGAGAAATATGAACACAAGATCATACCTGGGGAAAGACTGGATTATGTAGAGTATTAAACACTTAAAACATTTGGATTATGTAGAGTATTAAACACTTAAAACATGTGGATTATGTAGAGTATTAAACACTTAAAACACTCACCGAACGAAACATAAAAGCAATAGATGCTATTATTTAACGCCGATATTCTATTCAATCGACTCGACGTTCTTACCAAGTTCTTGTAAGTTCGTCAGTATTTACTGGTCAAAATTACGCAAACTGCAAAACTAATCTCTTGCTCGAACTACATGAGCTACCTCAGCTACTAGTATATTATTTAAACTATTACTTATTACTAAAAAAATGTAGTTTACTAAAAATAATATGTTTAATAATAATAACAGTTGGCTGTAGTCTTAGTCGAAAAGGCCGGCCCGAATCGTACCTAATGCAAAAGTGCCCATAACGCTTGCGCCATATGTTATGTGATTAGAGTATGCAACTTTTCATCTTTCTCATTATCTTGACATCACAATTTATTTATAAACATGCACTAGCCACCTGCCCCGGCTTCGCATGGGTAGCAGAGCCATTTTGGACAGAACTTTCATAAAATCCGTTCTTAGTGAGCGAAAGGAGTAACTATGCTAAATTTTAAATCAATCGGACCTATAGTTTCGGAGGTCTCATGTTGAGTCAGTCAGTGAGCAGTATTTCGCTTACATAGATATAAATAAATATCTTCACACCATATCCCTAACGAGGTAAGCAGACAGGACGGAGCGCCAAGCTTCGCGGTCCTTACATACTTCTTCCGCTTCCTCAAATCTTATCATTCTCCCCACACATTTCCGCCTAGGTAACCGAGTGCTTTTCGCATTTCCGTCAGCTAACACTGACTATTTAATCTTCGTAAGTCAGCCTTGGTCTTCTCTGGATTCTTTTACCACTCGCTTTCGCTCTGTAGATTTTCTTTGTCAGTTTTGCATCACTCATTCTTTCCATGTGCCTGAACGATCTAAGCATTCCTTTCTTCATTTTTACGATAAAACTATCATGCAACCCTGTCATACTGCGTATCTTTTCATTGCTTATCCTGTCCGTATTTATCTGTATCTTACTTATATTTAATAATATATTTCTGAAATCAAAATAAGACGTTTTGTTCGTTCCTTCTGATTAACATCATTTTACAAGTATTTAAAAAAACTGTTGAAAAAAAAAGTGTCCCAATGTCAGTGCCAAAAAAAAAAATTATTAATGAAAATAAAACTGTTATTGTCATTTGAAATACACGTTTTTTATATCTATTACTCAAAAATCTGGTAAATTGTCAAAACGTGACAATACCATCGTTATCTGTGTGTATAAAACTCCTCATTTAATTAAATCTTATTTTATTTAATTTTTTTTTTTACTTACTAACTGAAAAGGATTATATGAATAAAACCGAATTTGGTACGTAATAATACCGTAAATAATGCAATTTGGCGAGAAGTTTCTTTGAATAATGATTGTGGTTTTTGACAGACGATGTTTTGACAAATGTTCGTTATTTTTGTAGGAACACAAAAAATAGAGAGGAAATTGACGCGATGTAAGAGGATTATACGGTATCTACGTCACCTCCAGAGTTCGAACCGACGTCTCGTCTAAAGACATGTTTCGTTAGATAATATCAATTTATATTTAGGGTTCGTTAGATAAGATAATTAAGGCCATTCTAAAATTAAACTTGAAACTGAATATTCCTTTTGAGGGTTATGTATTAATTCATCTTTAACTTAACGGCACGAGGGGTACGAGTTGAGCGCCCCTGGCATGATGTGGGCCACGAAATATTGAAATCCATGTCCACAAAATTTTAATTTAATAAAATTAATTAAAAAAAAAACATTGCACATACACGTCGACGTAAGTTCCTTTCGTGGAAGAGTAATCACATTTTGATGTTTCTATTAACCTTTTTGCCATTTTAAATGGGATCCCAAATTCGGTGTAACAATGGCCCAGACTACATACAGTATACACACATACATACATATCCTCATGCCGTAATCCTGACGGGGTAGGCATGAGCATGCCAAGTACCAAGTGCGCATTGCAGTGCGCGTGCAGTAAGATAAAAGCGAAGTAATCAGAAATTAAAACTTCCATGGAATAAATACAAAAATACAAAAGATTACTTTAAGTACTAGTTACAGTATCTACTTAAACAATTACCCTGTTAGGGAAATAGCGTGAAGATATTTATGAAAATACAATACACATGTTATGTTAAACTAAAACATTTTTTTAAGATTATTAGAGTCTAATAAATATTGAATTTTACTGTATTAAAAAATAAAATAAGCAATGAAGAAATACGAAGTATGACAGGGTTGAATGACAGTGTTATCGCAAAAATAAAGAAAGGAATGCTTAGATCGTTTGCGCACAGTATAGAATGGATTGAATGATTGACAAAGGATTGACGAATTGACGGAGCAAAAGCGAAGGAGGACCAAGGCTGACTTATGAAGATCGAATAGCCAGTGTCGCTGAAGAAAATGTCAAAAGCACTCGCATACAAATGATGAGATTTGAGAAGGTGAAAGAAGTAGGTAAAGGACCGCGATACTTGATACAGCGTGAGAATACGTGTGTATTAAAGTCGAAGTCGTAATAATAACTCTTGATTCTATTTTTAATTTCGTTTGGTGTACTTATTTAAGAATTTTGTTCATTGACGGAACCCTTGCTTGAATATTCACACATGACCAACTTTTAATTAGTTTTTTTAATTAGCAAGGTCTGTGTATATTAATGCCAATGTCTATAAGTGAATGACCGCTGCGAGCTAGTACCGTAATTGCAAACCGGCTCAGTGGGTGCGCCCGCGCACATCAGTGTGATCTCGTGATTGAGATTAAAGTTTATGTTTATAGCAACTTTTTAGCAGCTATTTTTATAGCTTACAAAAGGTTTTCTGTTTACTTTGAATTTAAGATATCAATAAGCGAATAAAATAATGATTTTGGGGAGAGTTTGAATCAGATACGAGTTCAGTTTTTATTGTTAGATATTTAGAATTACAGAATTACTAAGAATTAGATATTTGATTCCATTACGTAAACTTTAACATTCATGATTTTAAAGGTCATTGGTATATGCATAACTACATGAATACATTGACGTAATTAAATAACTACCTACTATGTATGAATTATGTAATAGGTAATGTTGCACCGCGCCATTTGACTACGTTAGTTTGTTTGAATGGTGCTAATGCCCATTGTCCATATTGTTCGCCATTATTTACTTGAGTATATTTCGAGAAAAAATTAAAAAAAATGAAACGTAATCTCTTCTTTTTTTTGGCGTAAATAAAAAAGCAAAAATAAAGTACAGGACATAGGAAACTTGAAATATTTTGACATGTAACAGTTAATCTACACAACAGACCGTTCATAATTATGTTAAAAATTAAACCGACTTCAAAATGAAAACATCGCAAAGTAAAAAAAATATCCTTTACTAATAAAAATTTTAGAACAAAAATACCTTCATAAATACGATACAAATGCCTATATGCCTGCGGACAGGATAAACAATGAAGAGATACGCAGTATTACAGAGTTGCACGACAGTATTATTGTAAAAATGAAGAAAGGAATGCTTAGATGATTTGGGCACTTAGAAAGAATGAGTGATGAAAGACTGACGAAGAAAGTGAGAGGTAAAAGAAGCCAAGGAAAACCATGGCTGATTTATAAAGATCAAATAGCCAGAGTGCTAGCAGACGGAAATGTCAAAAAAACTCGCAAACCTAGGCGAAAATCTGTGAGGAATGACGAGATTTGAGGAAGCGAAAAGGTTATGTAAGGACCGCGACGCTTGGCGGTCCGTCCTGCCTGACTACCCCGTTAGGGATACAGGGTGAAGATATGTATGTGTGCATGTATACCTATATAATTAAATTTAATTATTACTGAAGTAGGTGCCAAACCTATCTATAGGCTTTTTGTTATTGTTTTAATGATTGGTCCCATATTGACACTGTATTCAATAATGTTCAAATGTAATTATTACGGGTATTTGTACAGTATTTATGAATTTATTCTTGTACTTAAGTTTTGATAAGAAAAGGATAAATATTTTGTATTTTTTTTTTTTTCTAGTTACAAACCTGGAAGTATCAGTTGTCATGGTTTTATATCTGAGTAATTTGTAATAATAGCCAGTGTTAGCTGATGTAAATGTCAAAAGTATAGCACATCTCAGCAAAAGTAATCTGAGGCGAATGAGATTTGAGGAGGTGAAAAGAGCACGTGGGAACCGTGAGTCTTTGCGCTGCACTCTTTCTGCCCACCTGTTAGGGATGTAGAGTGAAGACATGTATGTAGTCTATGTAGATATGTTTGTAAGCTTTTATGCAATTTATTACTGAAATAGTACTTTTTTGGATTTCACGTGATCAATTAAATTGCTCATATTTAATTACTAGCGACCCGCCCGGCTTCGCACGGGTAGCAGAGCCTTTGGACAGAACTTTCATAAAATCCGTTCATAGTGAGCGTCTACACCGCGACAGGAGTAACTATGCTAAATTTCAAGTCAATAGGAGCTATAGTTTCGGAGTCAGTCAGTGAGTGGTATTTCGCTTATACAGGTTAATTTAAAAATACTAATAACCTCTTAGTTCAAAATTCCTGTCATTATACCTAACAACTTTTGTTCTACGACTTTGTCAAAGCATAATACGATCGTCAAAAAATATTTGTTAAGTTTCGTTGTACTGTCTGAAACGTAATTACTCTGTAAGTATTTCCAATGATGCAGTGCATGCGCACCGGCGGGGTTATTACCTAAAAATTTGCATACAGCGACAGCCACGCGATCACTGCGCGACCGGTAATTAATTATAATAAAAAATTAGTATCATGTATGACGATTGCGTATCTATTAATCTATGACCGTAAAATGCACTTTTCGTGGTACATTTAGCGCCACTATACAAATTACATTACACGAATTTCGGAGATTAGCCCGGACAAACAAACTATGAGACAGACCGACAGACTGAAAATAATCGCGATATCGCGCTATATTGGCTGTCGCATGCTGTCTACAAGTTACGTAATAAGCGTGCCGGCCTCAGCGCCGCGCTGTGCGTGTGCCACTTTAGCGACAGGGTAGATAGAGTAGGTGCCATTATCAGAAACGTTTGTATGTATTTTTAAATATTTTTAAATGTATTTTTATTTTTGTATGAAAGATAAAAATTATGAATTTTTGAAAGTAGTTTTTAGTTTTTTGTACAAAACACTAAGAAGCTATTAGCATTTTTAAATTAACCCTGTATAGATATAGATTTTTGAAATTAAATAAATACATAAGCATATTACCTTTTTGTTAAAACATTAAAATAAAAAAATAATAATTAAACGAATTTATAATATACTTAAAACACTTAAAATTAACCTTATAAAACGCAAATATAAATAATACAACATAAATCTTAAAGGCACTGAACTCTAATCCAATTTAATATAGGGTTCTAATTTCATTGCCCTCATTATATCTCCTGTAACAGAACATCTGCCCGCCTGCATAATAACTCTGGGGTCTTCTCTACCCTGCACCAGTTGTCTGAAGTTGTGTTCGGATAACGTGAACGTTGTGTCTGGGTCTTGTTCGGGTTCACCTTCGTATACGGTCACGTTGTCGAGGTCTAATGCTGAAATAAATTAAAAAACAATTTAAGTGTTATTTCAACACAAATGCAGAAGGTTCGGTTCAATCATCATACTAGCTGTCTTGCGATTTCACTCGCGGTACAAAAACGTTGCCTAGATTACTCTCTGAAAAGTCCTCTCTTTGCTAATCAGTCGGAGATTTTGGAGTTAATTTTGGAGATTAGCCTGGACAAAGAAACTATGAGACAGACCGACAGACAGAAAATAATTTAAAAAAAAGTGTGTATGTGTATTAGTTACGTGCAAATAACCATGTAAGTTTAAGAAAAAGCCTTTATTTGGAAATCGCAGACAGACGATTTTATTTATATGTATAGATATGTAGATATACCTATGTATAATATCAAACTTCTTAAACAGAATCATAAAAACAAGAATTTGATACTGACTCCACGAATATACGGAAGTTCCTTTGATGATGTTGAATAAAAACACGCCTCCCAGTTCCTGTGCCTTCTTCGGGTCCGCAGAAGCGACGCGAGCTTTTATTTTATTCACCAGATCGCCTTTGCTCGCGTTGGTTTGATCACTTTGGTTCGCACCCTGGAAAAATATTGGTAAAGGATTTATAAAGAACTGGTATATAAAGACCTCATCTAAGTTCGTTTAGGCGTGTCTAAGCACGGAAGGTTCCGGGTTCTATTCCCGGCAGGGTCAACTTAGGAAACGAACGTTTCTAGATTGTCTCAGATCTGGGTGTACTGGGAGACGCCCCCAGTTATCGTCGTCGTCTGGTTCTCATAGTAAAGGGAATGCCCGTGATTTGAGACCAGATGATCGGTATATATTGCTGGCGCATTTGAAAAAAACGCATACAATAATATGCGATAGATGGACAAGTCAGGATAGTATCATGTCTTCGGACCTAACTATACCTATTGGGGTACTGATTGATCCAGGTGCAAACCAGATACGTATCCTTTGGTACGAATCATTTGTCAGCAAAGTGAAATGGATCATATTTGAATAAAAGTGTATAAATAATAGAACTTAAAATTTCAGAATTCTGTGATTGATCCCTTACAGGTTTGTGAAACCGGATATACATCCGGACACACATCCTTTAAAATTTCGGACGCATGTATCGCTTTGGTAAATAACGACGATGAGCTAGAAATCCTTACTATCTGATGTCTAATTATTTTAGAAGACACAATGATTCCTCAATCAGACGGTAATTTACCAGTTACAGAATATTTCAGCACGACAATGATCCAAAGTAAACAGCAAGCAACGTTAAAGCATTTGTGAGAGACCAATCGGCGCCTATAGTAGAGTGGCCCACAAACAGTCAGGATTTGAATCAAATTGAGAATTTGTGGTAGGTACATTATATAGAAAAAATTGTAGACTAAACATCACTGTCATCAATGAACTTTGTAACGCATTTGCAGATGGTCGGAGAAATATTTTTCTGGGGATGTGCGAAAAATGATTAGAATCAATGCCACGTTGTTGTAGAGCTGTTCTTTTTTTATATCGCAAAGGTGGCAAACAAGCAAACGACGTGCTTGTTGGTAAGCTATTACCGTAGCCAATGGACGGTACGCACCAGCAACACAACATCAGTAGCATTACTTTCGCTTAAACCACAGTACAAGTAAGCATACAGTATTCTATCTCGGCAGTGTCCTAGAGATAATTACCTACGGTCGTTTGGTACGTAAACACGCAATAGGGCTATTGACTTGGACTGAATGTTTTTTTGGGTTACGTATTTGATAATAGGTACTATATTAAATTGTCGTATTATCTTTTCACTATATATTATTGCAAATTTAATACGTTTTTATTTATATAATTTTACTAGTATTTTATATCTAGTTTCAAAAGTTTGTGAGTTAGTATGGTGGAAATAGACAAAAAAAATCCTTTTTTATGTGCAGTATAATTAAAAATCAGCAATAATATTTAGTCAGTAAATGCGCAGGAGCGTCTAATAGCATCCGACGGCAACCGCGGCGCGCTCGCAACTGTCGTATGTCGAGATATGGTGACATTTCGAGCGCGTCGTTTGGGAGCGTTTGTATGAAGATAGAATACTGTATGCTTACTTGTACTGTGCTTAAACGCTCAGTGCGTGATCATTTACGTTCCAAAATGTGATGATGAACTCCCTGCCGACGGCGAACAGTTCGTTAGAAGAAACGTATCTCTACAGTTGAGCGTAGTTGTTATAGCTACGACTTCGTTCGCGTAGAATTTAAGAAATATGTATGACGAGATATATGGATTAAAGTGCAAAAATAAATGAAGGAATGCTGAGATGGTTCGAGCTTATAGAAAGAATGAATGATGAAAGATCGACGAAGAATATCTAAGGACGATCTGAAGGCTTACCTGGTGGTTTGGTATGGATGGTTCTCAGCATTATTATTTTAATGTTACTTGACTTGACTTACGGGGTAGATAGATACGGGGTAGTTGGATGGCTAAACATCGCGGTTCTTACGTATTTCTTTCGTTTACTGATGATTGAATGTCGAATGATAAAACTAATCACTAACTTACTGTCAGAATTTCGAATTTTCTAAGTCAAGTAATATTAAAAGTGAAGTGAGTGAGGAGAATGTTGAGATATGAGGAGGCGAAAGAAGTACGTATGTAAGTACCGCGATGCTTGGCGCTCCGTCCTCTCTGACTATCCAATCAAAGATACAGCGTGAGGATTTTTTTGTATGTAGTAAAATAACGTTCTATTCAGGTTAGACAGGGCAAAGATCCAATGAAACTCACCGCGACACCACTTTATTAAATATTTACGCTTACATTAGGGATTTAAGTATTTGCAAACAAAAATATTTTAAGAACGAGAGAAACTCGTTTATTTAAGATTCCATTGCAATTTTGGACAACCTAGAAAGTTAATTTGATATATTATTAACGTTAAATTAAAAATAACAAAATGCGTTCAAAACATTTATTATTTAATTTAAGTTACACATTGACATCTCTGTGGTTTTCAGTTCAGTAAGTTTAATAGACAGACAGACAGACAGACCAATAGACGGATATTATGAAATTATAAGGGTTTCGTTTTAGTTATTTAGGTCACGGAACCCTAAAAAATAACATTAACATTTCAGTAATTTTATTAAAAAAACGTAATTTCTCTTTGAAATACCTAATACGTAATGTTCTAACTAATTACAATTTTCAAATTATTCTCACAACTTATATATACACACTACTATATACACACACTGCTAGTCTCTTTAAAATATAACAATAATAAAAATTCAAAAAAATACTCACCATTTTGTGTATCGCGTGCTGCGTTACCGAGTACCGTTATGGCAGACCGACTTGCGTCCGTCTGAATGAACTCTCGCTGCGTCATCAAGCTTTCACTCTCGCCTCTCAGTGGTTACAAAAGTTGCGTTTTGTGTGAATAGAGGTGACCACGCTGTTCGAGAATTAGATACAAACAAACCTAGAGTTACAAAAATAAAGATTAGCAAAGTGCATCAGGTGAGATATTTGTGAGCTAATCGATTTGGTTAATAATGCGATGTTTCTTTCGTGTGACCATTCATCAGATGTTGATTCTGATTCTGATTCTGTCGTACATCGGTTTGACCCCGCTGGTGTGAGCAGACTGCAGTTTGGCGTTGGGGACCGCCACCCAACACGCTGTGCATCTCGCGACGGGAAGTGGAGGGAGGAGTGCAGATTAGCTGCGTAGAATGTGAGAGGTGGGATTGAAAAAAGATGACTGAAGTGATTGATATTATAGAAGAAAGACGATTGAATGTGTAATGTTTGAGTGACTTGCCTGGAGGTGGCATTGCTTTGTGGTCAGGGGTACCACAAGAAGAAAGGGGATGCCAATGGGTAGGTGTCTTATTGTCCTCTTGTTTGATTAATTATTTAACCGAGTGTAAGTGTGTAAACCAGAGACTGCTATGGATGCGTCTCAAGACACGGTTGACGAGGATATTTGTTTTGGTGGTGTATACCCCAGTGTCCTCTGTCGGCTTGGGCGAGCTAGAGCAGTTTTGGGAGAATGTTAGTGAAGTTTTAGCAACGGCTGAAGAGAATGAGAAAGTTATTCTGTGTGGAGATATGAATGGGTCGGGACAGCTCGAACAGGATTTGAGTCTGTCCTAGGCAACTATGGAAAAGAGTGAATAATGCTGGTAGGATTGTGTTAAGACTGTATATGGAAAAGGATCTTTTTGTTGCTAATACCACATTTAAGCACAAAAGGATTCATCGGTAGGAAAGGAATTATGATAGGAGTATGATTGATTTACTCCTGGTGGACAGCTGGCTCAAAAAGCAGGTTATGGACACGAAAGTACACAGAGGAGCCGACCCGGGAACAGAGCATTTTCTAGTGGTAAGTAGAATAAGGAGTATGTTTGCAACGTGGCGATGTTGCGTAGCGTCCAAATCTGCAGCGGTCTGTCGCATCAAGAGCTGGAAACTGCAAGATGCGACAACCAGAAATGAATATGAAAGCGTAGTATCCGGAAAGCTTGATAATAAATTGAAAGTGACGAGCGAGGATGTTGAAGAATGTTAACATAACGTTAGGTATGGTATGATCGAGGCTGCGAAAGCAGTGCGTGGAACGAATAAGTTGGTAATGGTAAAAAGCGTGACGTGTGGTGGGATGATGAAGTGAAAGAGTCTGTTTATAAGAAGAAGAAGGCACGGCGGGACTACCTTGCTCCTAAAAATGACTGTGGTATAAAAATTTTGATGAAATACAGATATAAATTGCAGAAAGCAAAAACGAAGGCACTAGTGAAAGAGAAGCGTGAAAGGTGTAAGGTGTTAGACGAAAACAAGATGTCGGACAACTTCGAGGAAAATTCCAAATTATTTTGGAAAGAAGTACGTAAGTACCGGAGTGGTCCGGCACCTTGCAGAATGAATAAAGTGCGTTCGAAAGAAAATCATCTGCTAACATATAAAAAAGATGTTCTGCAGCGATGGAGTGAATACTATGGAGAACTGTATGAGAGTGGCGACTCCGTCTCTGATACTGAGAGTGATTCTAATAAATTGCCACACTCGGGTCAGGAACTGGAGGATGCCACTAGTATGAAAGAGATGAAAAGTGATAAGAAGTCTGAAATGTGGAAAGACTGTGGGAAATGATGAGGTTACTACTGAGATGATCAAGTATGATGGTCCTAGGGTCTGGAATACCTTCTGTGCACTGTGCAACCTTTGTTGGCAGAAGGAGGAGGTGCGGACTGGATCGCCGCAGTCATAGTGCTTACATATAAAGAGAAAGGTTCTTATTTAGACTGTGCGTGCTATAGGGCCATCGGCTTGCTCAGCTTAGCAAGTAAAGTCTATACCAAGGTATTGACTGCACATATGGAAGAAGTTCCTGAAAGATATCTGTGGGAAGCGCATGGTGGTTTTAGGAACAGTAGGGGTTGTACGGATCAGATTTTATCGCTTCTCGTTATCGTGGGGAAGTTTCTGGCCATAGGTCAGAAAGTTTTCTGTGCTTTCGTGGATCTTGAAAAAGCATATCGATAGAGTAGTGTGAAAGAAACTGTGAAGTCTTCTGCCTGAATATGGCGCGAAAGGCTTCTCACTGCAGGCTATGAGGTCATTATATCGAGACCACAGAGCCTGTGTAAGGATAAATGGTGCCATGTCGCCCTGGTTCGAAGTCTGTTTAGGCGTCAGACCTCCAGACATTGGAAAGTAGTATGAGTGGTATGACATGTGATGATACAGTGGTAAACTGCTCATTGTACGCTGACGATGCTGTACTTATAGCACCATCAGGAGCAGAGTTGCGGACACTATTCACGTGCATGACAGAAGAATGTGAAGTGAAAGGATTGAATATGAACAAAACTAAGGTTCTGGTGTTTGAAAGCGAAGCGGTACAGACGAAATGTGAAATTTGGGTACATGGAAAAAGTTTAGAACAAGTGAAAGAAATTGTGAATCTGGGGAGTGCGTTTTCGAGAGATGGAAGATGTGAGTTCGATGTGCAGAGACGGATAGTATCTGGCAATAAAGTGAACCGTGCTCTGTTCGCATTAGTAGGCAGTGTGAATATATCTAATACAGCCAAAATGGCTATCCACAATGCGGTGTTGGTGCGACCGCAACTTTATTATATGGTAGTGAGTCCTGGACATGCCCGAAATCGAGTGAAAGTAAGATAAATGCAGTAGAAATGAGATCTCTTAAAAGTATGTGCGGTGTCACCTTTGCAGACAAAATAAGCAATGAAGAGATACGTAGGATGACCGGCTTGCACGACAGTGTTATTGAAAAAATGAAGAAAGGAATGCTAAGATGATACCGGCACATGGAAAGAATGAGTGATGAAAGACTGACGAAGAAGATCTATAGAGCGAAAGTGAGTGATAAAAGAAGCCAAGGAAGACCAAGACTGACTTATGAAGACCAAATAGTTAGAGGGTTAGCCGACGGACATGTCAAAAGCACTCGCATACCTAGGCGAAAATGTGTGAGGAGAATGATGAGATTTGAGGGAGCGAAAGAAGTGTGTATAAGGACCGCGACGCTTGGCTCTCCGTCCCGTCTGACTAGCCATGTATGTATTTAATGTTGTTACGGAGAATTTGAAATGTTGTTTTTTTATTTTTGTTATAGTTTCATTATACATGTATTAGTTTATGTATTATTATATCTCTGCATTTAAAATAAGCATGGTCACCCTATCGGGAGACAACAGTAGGTTCCGTAGACACTTTGTTGACACAGTATGCTCCATGTTAGATAGATACTTATGAAATTTTCACTTTTTTTCTTAACTCATGTTTTGAATTAACCTCATTTTTGAACCTATAATTACTTAGACAAAAAAGCAGTTTATCGTTATTGTGTAGTTGATATATTTGGCTTTAAAAAATAACTTGTATTGGAGTTTGTTTACATAAAACATATATGTACAAATATACGTCTACACTAATTTCATATTATTTCATATTATTTTCATATAATATGAAAATAATATGAAATAATATGAAATTTATTTTCATAATTAATATAAATGCGGAAGTGCCTGTCTGTTTGTCGGTTGCGTTTTCATGGCTAAACCACTGGATCGATTTCCTTAAAATTTGAATGGAGATAGATAAGTTCTGGGACAGGACACCGGATATTTTTTTAATTTCACGGGAATGAAGTCTAGCGCAAAAGCTATTAGGTATATGTACACAAATTTATTTCTGTTCAATTTGCCTAAAAGGTACCTAAATAAGATTTAGAGTTTAGTTTACTTAAACTATTTAAATTAATTTTATTTCATAAAAGCTGACGCCCTCGACTTTGTCCGCGTTTTTTTTATTATTAAAATAGCCTATGTCCGTTCCCTGGTGTCAAACTATCTCCTTACCAAATTTCATCGCAATGGGATGGACGGTATGGCAGCCCATAAAATACAAACAACCAAAAAAGAAACATTGATTTTATATATCTAATATGTAAAAAGTACATTTAATATCTCTGTACTAAATTTCATCGCAATCGGATAAATGGCATGGCAGACCAAAAAATACGAACGAACAAACAAACATTGATTTTTGTATATTAGATAAGCATTCAAAATATAGTTTATATTTATTTGTGTATTCAATTGTACCTTAAGTTTATACACCTCCTCTCGCATACATACACGTACACACACACCTATATTATGAAAGGATAATTTATAACTAAATATTAAATAGTATTTGTTGTCAGAAAACTAAGCATCAAACCTAGCTAACCTGGCTAAACTAGTAGACATATTTTATTTCAATTACTTTGCTGAGGGAGTGGCGCCAAATGCTGAAATACAGATTTTTAACCTAGTCGGCAGTTTTTGTCATATTAATTTTGTCACGTTTAGCTAAGGTATTGTAATCATATTGTAAAATAATTTTTGGCACTGAATATCATTATCATTATTATTTTTGGCAAATTAGTTGGAAATGTATCATTAATATAACGTCATTTCTTATTCAAGATAAACGCACGGAGACACTTGATATAGATGCCACTAAATCGCCCATCCAGTAGGTGACCGGGCGCAACATTGTATAACCTCAGTGATCGAGTCAAACACTGAAGCTCCACTGTACCACGAGCTCTTCTTTTACCTCACATAAATTATCACAATCTGGCTATAAAAATTGCTCGGACGACTAAACGAGATCGCCAGTATTTACTGGTAGGTACTCGATAAATTGTTAATAGCGCGACGTTTCGCTTCCACGCCATATTTCTCGGATTATGGTCCGTGTGCATTTTGAAATACTATGGCTCAATGTACGAGATACAGCGGCGTCGCATTTCCAGAAATACTCGGAATTGGGAGAGACTGATACGTAATATAATACCGAGAATTGCACGTTTTCAAATTTTTTTACTGTATGTGTATAAAAACATGTAATTATATACCACGGGAAGAAAAGGAAATGCCCTACAAAAATTTAAAACAGCCTCACATAAGTGGCTCATAGAAAAAATACTTTACACACTACAAGAATTTGTGAATTACAATAGTGACATGTATTATTGACTTGTTTATTGTGATTGTTGTTTTATTTTGACTGTATAATTATTATTTCTGTCAATTTTTAATTGACATTATTCAATAATAATCGAATGTAATTTTTTTTGACTGTAAATGATAAAATAGTTAATTACTAATGAATTATAGTTCCAAGTTGTGTATTTGCATGCTAATATTTATTGGCTGAATCGGCGGTCGCTTTAACGTCTAATCCTAAATACCATTTGTATATCATGTATCCTGTTCAAAAGCAAATAAATGATTTATTGTTATTATTATTATATGTATGTTGTCATATGATTGTAAAATCACGTACCATCTCCACATATGTAACAAAATATGTGGAGATGGTAAGACCTTGTGCGCGGTCCATCTACTACTACGTCTACGTCTACTAGGCCATGGACTTCAGCCCTGTGGCTCGGGTACGAATAAAGCTACAGTGTTCCTTGCCTGTCGTAAGAGGTTACTATAGAGGCCTTCGGCAGAGAATATTATGTATAGAAGAATACGACTCCCGCCTCGCACTTAACGGAATTGCATATTTTCGGCTGGATACGTAGGGTCGTTCCGTTAGCTCTGAGAGAGAGCATTTCTTTTAGTAATACATATAATAGACAATAATAAACAAAATAATGCGCATGGATACGTTTTTCATATTTGTGAAATTTAATTTCTTGTACTTATGTACAAAATAACTAAGGATACAAATAACTAAATTATTAAGGCATCCAAGAACATTACAATACATTCGTTTATGCGATTTACAAATTTTTATATTTCTGACGATTTCACGAACGAATTAAAGACAAACAGAAACAGAAGCGGTCGAGTGTTTGCGTCGCGTGTGAGCCCGACTGGCGCTACAATATTCTCCCATAGTTGCCCAAAATATTGCCGTCGTGTGTGTCACGGCGTGTGTGCATTAGCGGGCACACATACCAACCACTTACGCTAGCTTTCTATGAAGACGTCCCGCTGTATGTACGTAATGCGCCTTCGGGGTTGTGGTCGAGAAGAATTGGGGCTATAGTCGTGTATCCATGCGACCCCGAGGAGGACGAGTGTGTGTGGTCCGCGCTATCTTGCCACTGTGACGGCGCAGTGGGGACTTGTAACTGCCCTCCCCAAGAAGTACTTCGGCATAGAGCGAGGGTGTTGGGTAAAATTGCTGTAAGCTATCATGCACTGATGATGAATAATATAATACAAAACAATACAATTAAAAAAAAGTAAAGTAAAAAAAAACAAGGTATTATATTACATTGCATTGTATTACACTGCATTGGAATACAATGTAATAAATAATTTTGGTTTTTTACTTTACTTTTTTTTCTTTTTTCATGGCATGGCGCATTTTTTAGCTTAGTTTGATTATCGGATTTGCCAATGTCGCGTATTAATAAGAAGAATCGCCAATGAATAAAACACTTAAACAGTTATGCAATGCAATGCACACGTCACTGTATTGTTACAATTCGTGACGAACACGTGAAGTACGTTCGAAGTAAATTCGTTTCTTCTTCCTATCGTAAAACTCCTCCAGTAAAGTGGTGGCATTAAAGTTTCTCAGTTCCTGACAAATATTGTTCGGAAAATATATTTACGTATTAATTTGGTACATAAATAGATATTGCTGACTTTATCTACCTTTTAAAAATTATCAGAGCAGACATTGATTGTCCAAAACTTTTGGCTAAAGTAGGCTTTTAAATACGGATTAATTCTTCTCGGAAAAATTATTTATAGTAAAAAGCAATTATCATCAAAATTCCTTTCTCTGGCGTTCTCCACAGTGTTTTCAATATTCTAAGGCAAATAAACTTCTTTCACATGTTGACATAAATGTATTTACAGATAGTTACAAGTCGGTAAGGCGAAAATTAGTGGGTCACTATAGTTAAATTTTGTTATAACTTAACTATATTGTAATTATTGTCTTACTTTATTTTTTCTGTTTGTGGTCTCATTGTTATTATTTAATTTTTAACAGTCTATTGTTATTATTTCCAATCTACACTTCTGATTTTTCACGTGCTGTCCAATCTAGTATGTTATTATAATATTTATACTATATGAAATCTTGTAATTGACCTTGATTTCAACTTAAATATAAATATCTTTACTTATTTTAGGCTGTAAGGTTTCCTGAATAAATGAAATAAAAATAAAATAAAACTATTCCGCGTAGATTAAATCGCTGACATCTCCTATTTGGGACAAACCAATACAATTCATGTGATTCTGTGGAATTTTAATTGTTTATCGATACAAACTGTTCGCGTTTGGGTTTAGCGCGAAATGAATATCTAGTCCAGCAAGCAATTTATGTAATGTGTAAGTGCTTGTAAAAGTACTTTTTTTACATACTTCGAGAGGAAAAACCGAAGTCCTTATGCGATAAATTAACAGCTCTTTCGCCTGTCCATCTGTGGCAGACGATTTTCTCAGAAACTATGTGATGTAAAACATTGAATGTTCGGTTCAAGATTCAAAACGGACGGAGTATTTGCTCTAAGAGCGTGTGCGTTTTTGGTGGATCGAGTTTCTAAACTAACGTGCGTGACTAGGAAATGGTTATAATACAACAATACACAGTTGAACATGATATATTTTTATTTTTGCGGATACTAATATATATATTTTTTATGAAAGAGCGGCCAAACGAGCAAGCGGATCATCTGATGAAGAGTGACCGCCGCCCATGGACACCCGCAACGTCCGCAGAATCACGGGTGCGTTACCGGCCTTTAGGGAAATAGGGAAAGGAAAGAGAGGAAGGGGTGGGGGAGATGGGCCACCAGCAATCACTCACCGAACGAAACACAACAGCAATAGAAGCTGTTATTTCACACCAATATTCTGTGAAGGGGTGGTATTTCACCGGGTGACCCAACCCAATTCGTTCTGCAATGCAGCATGGCTCTATCACTCTTAAAATAAAATAGCCAAAACATTTAATATCTACTCGTATTTTGCAAATAATTATTTCGGTAATGTATGTGAAGTTGGTCATGAGCTGACATGAATTACACTGGCAGAGTGCGAGGTTACATACTATAGCTAACTGTTTTACTCATGGTCTCGCTCAATGAGATAGAAAGAGACATGAAAATTCGTTTGACACACGGCAACTTATTAAGGCTCTGCCCATTATGTTTTTTGGTCAGAGATTGAATGCGTAGTGTAAGTCTTGTTAGTCCACATGTTTTCCACTAGTCAACGCTTAGAAATACTCATAGCAGTATTAATGGAGGGGATAAATAAATTAAGTGCTTGTATTGACTATCTCCCCTTATCTCCGAAAGTATTGACCCGAGAATTTTACAAACCCCAGACAATACAAAGCCTTGATACGATACGATACGATGATACCGCACCAAGCAGGCGTCGAGTGAGTCGCAAAGTACACGCCACTCGCATACCGCACCTGCTGCTATTCGCGCACGCAGCGTATTATCCGCGGAACTATGTTATGCGGCAACACATTTGGAATTAGTGAGCCGACACGTCTGGCGTAGTGGATTTGCCGCAAATGCGCGGCGTAGCGCAGTGCTACCTATGTCTAGTACGAATCCCGTATAAGATCCAACCACCCGTACCCTGTTTGAAAGTCTACAATTCCAGTTATTTATAGGGTAGATATATTATATCAAAGGTTCTGAAAACTTTTTGATTTACCGCCCATTTAGCAAGACTAACATTTGAACCCTCTCTGCTCCATCATACATTTAAATTACAAACGAATTTTCCATTTGAAGTCGTTAAAAAAATTGGGAATAGTGTAAAATTAAAATTAAATTTTTAAATTATAGGTATTACTAACCATATCGCGTGGTTTTACCCGCGTTAAGTTTCTTTTTATGGAAAAAAAGTGTCCTAGATCACTCTCTGAAGACATTTCAGCTTTCGAACGGCGGATCACGTTAAAACAAACTCCAATGTGTAAGAGTGGTGGAGCCATTCTGCATTGTAGCACGAATTGGGCCGACTCGCTCGGTGAAATACCACGCTCTCAGAGAATATCGGCGCGAAATATTAGCATCATATCGCTGTTGTGTTTCGTTTGATGAATAAGAGTCCCGGTTGTCCATCTCACCGCTCCCCTTCCTATCCCTATTTCCCTAAAGGCCGGCAACGCACCCATGATTCCCCGGACGTTGCGGGTGTCACTCTCCATCAGCTGAGCCGTTTGCTCATTTGCCTCCTCTTTCATAAAAAGCCTGACCTAAAGAGTTGCGACTAAGAAAACCACTTTACGTATTTATAGATTACAACGTAGAATTTGAACCTATAGACTTACCCTTAATTTCTAGAGTTTTTCAATTTTTACGTAGGAACCATAAATACTTCTCGCTCATGAAGTAGCCTATACTATTCTATTTGAGATATTCTCTACCTTCTAAAGAAAGTTCTGTCAAAATAATTAGTTCTGCCGGTTTGGAGAGAAGTCCGGACAAACAAATAAACAGACAGACAAAGATAGAAAAAAAGGTTTTGCGTTATGATTATGTCCAAATAACCGTATAAGCTTAAGAAGGAGATTTTATTACGTAATCACAGACGGACACTTCGACTTTATTTGAATGTAGATATAAAATATGTCGGTATATCAAATATCTTGATACGTCACGTAGTTGTGCGATGTCACCCTGAAAGAGATACGAAGAATGATAAGATTAGACGAAAGTGTTATTGTAAAAATGAAGAAAAGAAATGATTAGATGGTTCGGGCATGTAGAAGGGATGAGTCATGAACGATTTTCGAAAAAAAATATAAAGACTAAATGAGTGCTAGAAGAGGACAAGTAACAGGAAGGATGTGTGGTAGAAAGACGATGCATTGCAGAACAAATTGGGTTGGCTCTCCCGGTGAAATACCACCCTCCCACAGAATATCGGTGTGATATAACAGCATCAATTGCTGTTGTGTTTCGTTCGGTGAGTGAGAGCGCCGGTGGCCCATCTGCTCCCTCCCACTTCATTCCTTAAAGGCCAGCAACGCACCCGTGGGGTTCCCCGGACGTTGCGGGTGTCCAATGGGCCACGAACGTCAATGGAATTTCCATCAGGTGACTCGCTTGCTCGTTTACCTCTCTTTTATTAAAAAAAAGGCCTAGGCTGATTTCTAAAAACAAATAGCCAGAGTGCTAGCGGAATGAAATGCTAAAAGCAGTCGCATACCTAGGGGAAAGTATGTGAGGATAATAATTAGATATGAGGAGGCAACCCAAGTATGTGACCGAAGTTACATGAGTATTCTAAGAAAACTGACAGTGTCACACAAACGGGCTCAAGAATGATCATTTAACTTAAAATTCTTTTAAATTAACTTATAAGCTTTTTATAAAAATTTTTAACTTGACATAACATTTTTTACATCTCCAAGGGATCATAAGCCTCAGAGATTGTTATACATTTGAACTTTGTACCTCTAGCCGTTCTTGAACTAAAGAATCTTGACTGATCGGACAGATGGAGCCACATACATACGGACAACGAGGTGGTCCCCGTTTTTTCCGTAATAATGTTGAATCTATTTCTCGAAACTCTCTCTCTAGGCTATTTCCACTTTGTCCTCACTACTGATGTGTAAAACTCAATAATTCATTTTTGGTCAAAGTATTTCAAGCATTTTTTTCAACGATTATATTTGAAATTTTTAATTATTTAATTATTATTAAAATGCATAAAATATACTCTTTTTAAGAGCACTCGTCTAGTCTATTGTCTCTGAGGTCTGAATCCCTATAGATTCCTTCCGTGCCCTACAGGAGTAACATTGAACTGTGATCGCCCAGACCACCACGCCTACTGCCGCGCCCGCGCCCGCGTCCTCCACGTGAACGAGCACTTATACTTGATACAAGATCTGACGTAAACAGATTATTAGATAATTTTAGGCGAATTACAATAAATAATGTATATGTGTATTATGTATGTACCTATGTAGTGTATGTGTCATGTGTATGTATGTAAATAATTTTGTACGTACTTAGGATTTTAATATTCGATATTTAAATTAAAGGATTTAAGATTATTTTGGTATCAGGACCACGGATTACGAACGTAGGAACGTACATACGTTAAAGTATATGAGAGTTTTATTATCAGTATAGGCTCACCTCTCAATTCAATTCTTTTTTAAGGTTAACTTCCTGTGTAAAAGCTATGCAATAAAATACATTTGTATCATGTACAAGTATGTATATATATATAAGATCGTATTAGACGGCAACAGTGCAATATTGTGTTTCTGTTTTCTATTTTCAAAAACTAGTTGTTTTAATTTGTTTATTGTTAAGTTTTCACAAATATTTTAAAAAGTAGATATCTATTACAAAGCATTTTTATACATTTAATTTCTGTAAAAGAATAACTAAAACTTTCGTTATAAATATTTTGTAAACTTCAAGTGAGGCGTCATATTTACTGAATTTCATAAAGTTTTAAATACAGCAGTTATAATAAAAGGTAAAAGGGAAATCGTCGAGCTGAGTTTGAATACTCAGTTAGCCTTCTATTACTGAGTATTTTATTGTGTGCAGGTTAATATCATGTATTTATTTCTATGTCAAACTTGAATATTCTTTGCCATATACTTTCTAAGAAAATTCACTGCAAGTACACAGCGAACAGATAGATGGTCGGTCGCATAAATCTTAAAATAGTTCCATTTTTCCTTTCATAATACGAAATCATAAAAGTTGGCATTACTATGTGACAGATTTGTATTAGCAAAAAAGTATTAGCTGCCTATTAAAAGCGTCGTAATTTTATGAACACAGTGACCCTTCACCCTTTGTTGTAATCACTCAGAATAAAGTTACACTCGTGCGACTACTAGATGGATGACCTAATGGTATCCATTAAACGTTTTCAGTGCTTTGGAATGTCCCAATATTGAACTTTACACTCTTTTGCTTTTGTAAAGACTTGAATAAAAGTCGCGAGATATTTACAGAATTAAAATCGATAGCGCATAGCTACCAGTGTGTTTGACCCTTTAAGTCTTAAAGGTTTTACGGTTTTCATTTCGTAATTGACGAATCCACTTATCTTCAACATATCTCTTGTTGGAAGACTAGTAAGTGAGATTAACACTTCTTTTTTACTATTACGATTTTATTCATGTATTTAACGTGTAATGTTGTATATATTTATGACTATGTACCATGTAACATAATTTTATTATTTATCAGGATTAAAATAACTATTAAATTTATTATATAGGCTTAATTGAAAAATACAAATAAGCACTTAGTGTGAAATTCCTGTCAACATACCTAACAACTTTAATTCTACTTTTTTCAAAACTTAATACATTCCCCAAAAATCATTTTTTAAGTTTTCTTGTACTCTCAGAAACGAATACGTATTTTTAAAAAACTACGTATTTTTATCCCCTCATAACGACTCTGCCAGGATTGGAACCTGGAACCTTCTGATATATCCACTCAGTATTTTAAAGTTCTGTATAAGTGAAGAGAATGGAGTAGGTCTAAATAAACATGTGTATCTGTAGTTCACGCGCTCTTCCAATAAGTCAATAAGTTTTAAGTGGTAGAGCCATGCTGCATAGCAGCATGGCCCAAAGCCGGCTATGCTGCTATGCTATGCTCTACCACTCTTAAATTGGGCCGGCTCGCCCGGTGAAATAACACCCCCTCATAGAATATCGGCGTGAAATAACAGCATCTATTGCTGTTGTGTTTCGGTCGGTGAGTGAGAGTGCCGATGGCCCGTCACCCCCTTTCCCTCCTTTCCTATTTCCCTAAAGGCCGGCAACGCACTCGTGATTCCTCGGACGTTGCCGGTGTCCATGGGCGGTGGTGGTCACTCTCCATCAGGAGACTCGCTTGCTCGTTTGTTCCCATATTTTATAACCAAAAAAAAGTTCTGTATAAGTTCAGTAAAGCCTACTATCACTTTACTGCAGGAGTTTTACACTAAGAAGAAAAAGCGGATTTACTTCGAAAGTGCTTCATGTGTTCGTCATGAATTACCATATAACAATACTGCGACGTATGTTTTGCTTTGCCGATTAACTTAGCAGCGATTCTACTTATTAATAAGTCTGTGCGCCATGCTATGAAGAAAGAAAAAAAAAGTGCGAGCCGTCCATAGCACAGATTAAGTATTTGTAGCAAGCTACAGATGCGACAGTCACTTTGTCCTAATTGTTATGTATTTCGTTTTGGCGCTACTATCGCCTACTTTTTTGACAACCGTACTATACGTACATACCAATCGTTTTCATATATCTTTATGTAGGTATATCCTAGTGATTCCGAAAAACCACTAACGCAGCGGTTAAGCAGATTATTTACATGAAATAATAGAGGAAAATAGGCATTTCAAGGTTCTCAACTCTAGCATGAAATCAAAGAAAACAAGGTAAGCCAAAACTCAAATCGAAATAGAAAAGTAGACAGAGTCTGAGTATGTGTCAGACTGACAGCACACTGCGGATAGTCAAGACGGCAGAAGCGATTACAGCGCCAATACAACACGTTCGGAACTAAAACTGTCACAGGCTTGGCGCACAGCATCACAACGACGCGACGCCCTCCCTCCTCGTTGTCTGTGTGCCGCTTTAGCAGGGTAGAGTAGGTGGAATAGGCTAGATGAGTATTTCTTCACGACCCAGATAAAAATAGGTTCAATAATCATCAACAAAACTGTGTATAAATATTCGAATTACAATAAAAACAAGTTATTCGCTTTTAAACTTTAGTAATGGAACAGAGTGGGGATATGTTCTGTCTCTGTCACTCCTAGAGCTGTACAAAGTCATTGCGACTTTGTTACGCCACCGCTTTGTAACGCTATCTCCCTCTAGCTCATCCCCACACTTTATGTCCAAATAACCGTATAAGCTTAAGAAGGAGATTTTATTTCGTAATCACAGACGGACACTTCAACTTTATTTGAATGTAGATGTAAAATATCTCGGTATATCAAATGTCTTGATACGTCACATAGTTGTGCGATGTCACCCTGAAAGAGATACGAAGAATGATAAGATTAGACGACAGTGTTATTGTAAAAATGAAGAAAAGAAATGATTAGATGGTTCGGGCATGTAGCAGGGATGAGTCATGAACGATTTTCGAAAAAAAAATATAAAGACAAAATGAGTGCTAGAAGAGGACAAGTAATAGGAAGGATGTGTGGTAGAACCACGATGCATTGCAGCACAAATTGGGTTGGCTCTCTCGGTGAAATACCACCCTCCCACAGAATATCGGTGTGATATAACAGCATCAATTGCTGTTGTGTTTCGCTCGGTGAGTGAGAGCGCCGGTGGCACATCTCCTCCCTCCCGAAAACCGGGGAAAAAAACCGAATAACTCAGTTTCTGTCAATGGCCGCTTTTATAATTTTCCGTTGCACGTTTTTATCGCCACGTGTTTTCCGTCCACGGTACAATGGGGAAGCAAAATGTATGCAGTTGTATGGAGACGCTTTTATATTTCCGTACACGATAACGCCATGCTGTAGACGTTGAAAAAGCGTCTTTATTGCCGAATGGTAGGTAAAAACGTGACGATAAAAACGCGCAACGATAAATTATAAACGCGCGCAATGGATATCAATTACTTTTTCGTCAATTATAATCAAAACGTTCAATTATTTTAATACAATGTATAAATTATACCACATTCAACAGCGGTCATCTAGCCTTTATTCAGAAATATTTAATGTATATTTATTTTTGTATAAAAAAGAAAGTTATTAGGTTATTAGTATTTTTTAATTAACGCTGTATAGGTAAAGCTTATTTAGTACAAGGAACTGGTTTAAGCGATGGGTGAGCAACATTTCAACTTTTGGTTTCGATTTGTGGTGATGACATACAAAGATTTTTATATAATCTAAGTTATTGCGCCCTATACTTCAAATTATAAAGCATTAAATAGGTTAATCTACACCAGCGTACTCGGTTATCACTTATTATCACTGATACGCTGTCACCCTTGTATGTCCCGCTGTCTCATAAAAAGTATTGTTTAAAAATAGAAAAGACTTAAACTATCATCATACGCATAGTTTAAGTTTAGTTACAATGAAATACTATTTAATATTTATTACTTAAAATGATGTATATACGTACTAATTTATTTTGTAAGTACCCGCAATTTGAATTTAAATTGTCTCCAGCGCTTATTACACCTTCTAATTTGTTGGAACAACTTTCCTAGGGATGGCGATCTGAGATTGATTAATGGAAAAATTTATCGATCGATCTCGAGTAGAGAATGGATTTAGTGAATTGAATGCGGACACCTAAAAATGGAGTTTCCATTATATTTGTATTGGTAAGAACTATAAAATAATGAGATAGCGTGGAATTTTTTAATAAATTATGCATACTATATCGAACACTACCGTCACCTTAGCGCTCTCGGAGCCAGATTTAGCGCTTTTTTGAGTCGTCTAACTTTTATCTATCCCATGCAAAATTTAAGAAAACCCATAGAACGATTTTTGAGTGTCTGTCATCTATTCATTGGATCGATTCACTGCTCAAGATCGAATGATCGACTCTTCCATTAATCGATCTCAGATCGCCATCCCTAGGAAAGTTGTTCCAACAAATTGGAAGGTGTAAGTGCGCTTTACTTAATCTCGCTTATATTACCAAATTATATACCTAAGTATTCGAGTATTTAAATCGCCCATTATAATAGGCAATCGTCGCCCTTAGGCAGCATAATACTTGATGAACTACAAAATACGGGGAATTATTATTTATATAATATAATACAAAGACTTGTGCAATCCTGTAATCAACGAATTCGGAAACCTATAATTGATAATCTCTATCATCCTACATTCAGTCAAGAAAGTATCGGGAAAGGATGATTTGTTTATGGTTCCAAATTCAATTTTTGTTTTTTTGTTGTTGTTAGATTGGCACTGTTTCCATTTTGGCGCGGAGTTTGAGTTGCATCTGTTACTTAGAAAATACAGTGCTGTTTTTAGTTACATCATTCTAGTGTATATTGCGAATTTCATAACGGACAAAAACATCGAACAAAGAGTTTGTCTTAAATTTTGCATCGCCAATGGAATTTCGTGTTCGGAGTCACTGAAAATGTTACAGAAGGCTTACGGTGAATAGACTTTATCTAAAACACGTGCTTATGAGTGGTACAAAGCGTTCAAAAGCGGTCGAGATGTGATGGAAGATTTGCCTCGCTCTGGTAGGCCATCAACGTCTGCAACTGAAGTTAACATCGCAAAAGTGAAGGAAATAGTGACTGAAAATGCTCATTCAAGTTTGAGAGAGATAGCCGCCGAACTTTCTATGTCTCACGAGTCGATCCGTGCCATTTTAAATAATCACTTGGGTATGAAACATGTTGCCGCTCGACTAGTCAAAAAGACCTGTATTTTCTTCAAAAACACAATCGCATAAGAGTCGCTGAGGACATGCTAGAACGAGTCAATTCCAACCCAACATTCATGAACCGCATTGTTACTGGTGACGAGACGTGGGTTTACGAGTTTGACATGCAAACTAGTCAACAAACTACGGAGTGGCGCCTTCCAACTGAACCGAAACCGAAAAAACCACGCCAAAGTCGATCAAAAGTCATAGTCATGTTGACTGTTTTCTTTAACTATCGCGGTGTGTTGCGGTGTTGTGCACTCGGAATTCTTGCCGGAAGGTCAAACGGTAAATAAAGAATATTATTTGGGCGTTATGCGGCGTTTAAGAGAGCAAATTCGACGAAAAAGGCCAGATTTGTGGAAAGAAAATTCTTGGATTTTGCACCACGATAATGCGCCTTCGCACAAGGCCATCATTGTGAATGAATTTTTGACCAAAAACTCAACAAATACCATCGAGCAACCACCTTATTCACCAGATATGGCTCTAGCCGACTTCTTTCTTTTTCCTAAACTCAAATTATCACTTCTTGGCACCCATTTTCATTCGGTAGAAGACATAAAGGAGAATTCGCAGCGAGCACTGAACTCAATTCTGGAAAAAGCGTTTAAAAAATGTTTTGATGATTGGATTATTCGTTGGCGTAAGTGTATCGTTTCTGAAGGAGCATACTTTGAAGGTGATAAAATAAATTTGGATGAATAACTAACATTTCGTGTATTATTGATCTTTTCCCGGTACTTTCTTGATAGAGTAGTATAATTGATAAACTCTATGATAGCACATCGTGAAATTTCGTTTCCTGCTCGGGTGTCGTCGGCAGCCGTTATGCTTTCTCGTTTACTTTTCGGATTCATACATTATAAGTATTATTATTTTCTAGTTATACATAAACAAACATTATATAAACGAACAATAATAATATAAATTGTTTGTTTATGTGTGTAATAATGTCAATGTTTGAGAATTGCTTAAAAATGGAGCTTAGAGTAGGGCGGGTCTATCTCAGTTTAAGTAGAAGTCTTTGAAGACAAAACGTCACATCCAGCCACAAGTAGACAATAGTTGGTTTGCTCTGTCCAGTGTCCCGCCGAATAAACATGTCGTGGAGTTATGTATTAATAGAAACATGATAATTACGCGATAATAGTAATTAGTTGGTTTAAAGAAATGCACTTTTTAACATTAAATTGAAATAAAATTTTCTATACTTTTCAATCGCTAACTGAACTTGGTACGTCATTTTGTTTTGGTATTTAGTATGGAAGAAATGTCTTTCTCGGTTATTATAAATTACTGACGAACCATCCTGACTGTGCACGGGTAGAAATATTTTTTAAAATAAAATACAGCTCTTGTTACTCGCTGATAATGTAGCTTTCTATGGGTGAAAAAGTTTTTGAAATATTGATTGAGTAGTTTTGGTGTTTATCCATTACATACCAACAAACGAAGTCTACCTTTTTATAATATTAGTATAGAATAATAGATAGATGACGGTTATGTAAGATGTTACCGGCATTAAATTTTTTATAAGTGCCTGTAAAAAAGTAATAGCAAAAATGTGTACTCAAGTTATAAATAATATTATGAAAAAGTAAATTGGAAAAAATTGTTACTGTGAGAAACAAATATTTTTTATAAAAAATGAGTAGTAATGACTGGCATGCGGGCGAATTCACTTTCTCAGATTTTGAGATTTCGTTGAAAAAGTTATGTAGGTATTGAATTCTAAGAATGTCCTGTGATATTGTGAATCTAAACCATCCGGAGACTAACTCAACTCGACAGACATTTTCATGCCCGAAATACAAAAGTCCTGGAACCCAATTGCAGCGCCACCTACCAGGTCCAATCATGAATCTAAACCCACTCAAACACACACAAAAAAATTCATCAAAATCGGTCCAGCAGTTTAAGAAAATGAAATAGTAATACAAGTAGGTATATAACCTTTCTCTATGCTCTATTGCTATAATATTTAAGTGAAACATGAATGAAACGGTCCGCAGAATTTTTACTCCTAAATAAATATTCATTTACTCGACTCTAGTCGCATTACGTTTCCACTTCATAATCTGTGGGTCCAAATATTTACTGTCAAAGGTAGTGTTGCGTGAAATAGGTGTGTTGCGTTGTAACTTGTATTGTACTTTCATTTTTGTTTGGTATACTCCGTATAGGAAATGCCGTAATGTTATGCATGTAAGTGAAATCTGCATAAAAATCCATACAATAATTTTTCGTTGATAAGAAACCATAAAAAAAAACTAGATAAAATTAAAAAAAATAACAGAAATAGAAAAGCCGAAAACAAATATTGTTGAGAGAAAAAAGAGAAAAAATATAGATTGCGAATCGGTCCATCGGTTTAAAACTTGGTTAGCTACGAGCTACGACCATAAACCTATATAGTATAGATAGTGGTACGAGTAGGAAAGGGTCAGCAAACGAGAAGCTATTGTAACCCTTTTTGAATGACATGTCGTTACAAGTCGTCACGCTCTTGAGAACGCTGTTGACTTACTTTGTTATTTTGTGTTATTCCTGATTTATATCAAACAAGTAATGTATTTTTCAATAATGATTACGTGTTCTGTATGTGATTGTGATATTACATATCGCAATAATCAAAGAAATTATTTTATAAGTGACATTGACAGATTAAAAATCGCCACGCATCAACAAGCTCTATGTTCGTCTATACCCCAGTAATACTAAGTTTATGGCTACGACAGATAATAGTGCCTTCTAGATAAAAATTCTGAATGCGGTGTTGCCATGTTAATTCACTGTCAAACATAATATTATGTGTGATACATTTACTAATCGTGGTCCCACAAATAAACATAATGTGATATCTTCCTGAAAGCTGTGTAAAGAGAATACACAGATTACTAATACAAAGGTCAATAAGAGGTAAGTTGTGTTGTAAGAGTGTGTTCATATAACACTTAGGTGCCTCGCACACTATGCGGCCTCGACATGACCGATGGTCGCATATGGCCAGAACTATAGAAAGAGGTCACTGATTACATTTGGCTACATAATATAGGAGCAGCCCTTGTGACTGAACTTATTATAAATAACTACGAGCCACCACATGTGCAATTCGGCTTCCGATTATTAAGGCTGAACTGGTACCACGATGACATCAATACTTTTACTCATTCAAACTAAGTAATGTCACCACGATTGGTAACATTATTAATTGAATGTTTGAATGGTTGGTAGTAAGAAGAGCGACCAGTATTGCAAATACGACCACGACTCATGATAGCACGACAACCACAACACACACACACCCCAAAAACATTCATACATAAGCACATTCAGCTGTAGAATGTGTATAAAGCCGTTAAAATGACGTATAACTTGTCATATGCACACATACATATTTAATATATTAAGCGAAATACCACTCATCTGACTGACTCATCACGAGACCTTCGAAAATATAGGTCCGATTGAAGGAAATTAAGCATAGTTACTTCTTTCTCAGTGTAACCGCTCACTTAGAACGAATTTTACGAAATGGCTCTGCTACTCGTGGGAAGCCGGGACGGATCGCTAGTATTTAACATACGTGATAGGAAACCAATGTAGAAAAGTAACCACTATGGATCGGCCGCTATGTTTATTGTTATGGCATAGTATTGTGGGTTCAATGTGGACTTGTAGTTGGAAATATTTGGAACAACATGCCGCTAAGCTCATAATCAGTGGTCGATTTTACATTTGGTGTGGACGTGCACTAATTCTATTGCGAGATACTTAACCATCGCTCGTTTCTTGTGGCGAGCAGTCCAAGCGATTGTCGAACCTATCCGAACAGCATAAAGAACAAAACTCAATTTATTTATTTGCTAATGTGGTTATTTGGTGAGTCCTAAGTAAACTCACGGCACTTCCTTTGCTACATACTCCCGTATTTAACATGTTGAGAATAAAAAAAGTTGTTTGGAATACGTAATGGAATTCTTGTTTTCCTTTCTGGTTAGTTTCCTCCTAAAGCGTTGCGTGAGTCATTGGTTTTTATTTCTTTCGTTAAGTATTTAGTCTATTGGTTTTTCGGCTGTTCAAATGTAATGAAATTTAGAGAAGTCATGTATGCTATATAGCAATAGCCGTTAAACCAGGAGCCTAGATTATTCATCACTGTGTTTCGGAAGTAGAAGAATAGGGTATCGCGAAGGGTATCACCTGATTTTTGTACTTCCATTTAGTTAGGTTTTAGTTTTTTAGGGGATACATTGTAGTAGAAAGAAACTAGTAGAGAGTCTTCAGGGTCACGACCAATCGTAGTATATTGTCTTCTTCCGCTTACCCCGAGGAGCAGGGTAGTGCGTGTATTTCGTACTGTCGTAGCAGTGTGAGAGTCATAGGGGGAGTGCTTTGTGTCTCCCTTAAGATATGCTTCGGCAAAACACTAGGGGGCTCTGGTACGTATAATATTGAAGTCTTTCGATATGTTTCGAGTCGTAGGTGGTAAAAATCGTACATAACTCAATCACTATCCAAGGGGTTGGCTACCTTTTAAAAGTTTCTTTTGTGTCACTATAAAGGCCAAATAGAAGTCTTATAGAGATTGATAACTTCGATAGCGATCTTGTGGGCGGTAAGATCTTGTGCGAGGTCTGTTTATATCAATATCACTATCTTTCTCGCTGAACCTGTGAAATTTCTGGCACAGCAGCAGCAACCAAATTTTAGCCCTCAGAGACGCTTTCGAATTTGGAATCCGAAGTGCTCCCTTAACTCTGACATTGTAAATATCCGTAGACCTCAGTCTAGCATCATTTGGACGATTTCCTCGTTCGTTTCCTATGTAGTAGAAAAAAAACCTAGCCACTAGTTTACCTTTACTAATATATACTGGTCCCTCGTGATATGCATATGCGCCATTTAATACAATATAGTAAGGTCTATGTCGACCCAATAGTAGGACCTATGCCGTAGTACATATACTGTTAATTTAATTGGTGAGAAGAAGCCGGTACGTATCAGTGAGGTCAATACAGGCTGTTACTTTGTATTAAAGCTTGTTCTTGCTAAACTTCGGATCTTGATTCCGATTTCTGGTTATTAAAAATCATTGGAAATTTAATTTCCGTAGCAATTTGGAAGAAGTACAAGTCAAATTAAAAATAAATTATGTCCAAAATAACAATCGTTTAATTTTGTTATATTATTGTTATATGTAATCTTCGTTTAATTTTGTTTCTCATTTCTGATTTTTAGTTACCAATTCACGTTTAACATACATTATGTACATACACATGTATCTTCACGCTGTATCCCTAACGAGAGAGAAGACGAAGCGCCACGTGTCGCGGTGTTTATACCATATACTTCTTTCCCTTTTTCAAATCTCATCATTTTTCTCACACATTTTTGTCTAGATATGAGAGTGCTATTGACAATTTCGTCAGTTAACATTTTGGCCACTTGATCTTCATCAATCAGCCTTGGTGTTCCTTGCTACCACTTAAGTGGTAGGAGAAAATCTACAGAGCGGAAGTTCGCTCTATAGATTTTCTTCGTCAGTCTGTCATCACTCATTCTTTTTATGTGATCGAACCATCTAAGCATTCCTTTTTTCATTTTTACAATAATACCGTCCTTGTTTATTTGCATTGCATACTCATTAAATTTGTTTGATATTTTTACTATAGCTCCCAGCAACGGCAAGACGTTAACAGCGAGCGTTCCGAGTTCAAAACTATAACCAAAGACAATGTAAAATTGAGAACGTAAAATTACTACGTAATAAGAGTTGGGACTTCCGTAGAGCTAAATGACGTTAGTCTTCCCAATGTCAAAAAAAGCCAATCTGGCGACTTAAAACTAATCAGCTCTACCAACATAAAGAACAAAATATATACGTGCCGCCTTATATTCAAATCTATCGATATCGATTATAATTAACGTGACATGCAGTACTAGAAATTGGTAAAAAGAATTTAAATACTGGTTTTGTTTAAGTGCTACTTAAGCAAAACTAGTGACACCAGTTTGTGATGTCTATTCAATAAAAATATGTATAAAATGCAATAAATATTGTTAACGCCTCACCAATAGTCATAGCAAATCAGTCTGTTCAACTTCGTAGGCGCTTTTTGTTTGAAATTTATACTGTTACATGTTTTACTTTATTACCTACAATTCAAATGTTCGTATTATTATAACTGTTATTACAATCAATTGACAAGTCACTCGCTAAAGGTGACCGTTTGTTCTAATTTCTATAAATATACCAAATCGCATTATTATCTCAAGTATTTTTATTTGGGAACATTTATGTATCCAAAACATAAAATTGGCGACCGTGACAGGACATTAAATAGCAAATTATCGTCAACAAAATTAGTACGAGTTCCGAAGCGAAGGTCTGAATAAGAGTTCATCGTCGCAAGCATTGTGAAATGAAGATTTGTGGATAACAGCAACGTTTTCATGCAATAATATCTTTGGCGTGAACATAAGAAGCGGACTTTTGTAGCGGCCCTGTAAAACAATTTGGACGACGAAGTGCAGTAAATCAGCTAAAGATTACCACCGTAGCAGTCTTCTGGATTGGATGCAGCCGTACCTAAACTCAACAAAGTCAACGAGGACAGCAAAACAGCGCATAGCAACCAACTGTGTTGACCTTTGAGCTAAGTGTCCTTCCTTTGTTTTATCCTATATATCCTTCTTAAACTAAATTTAACTTAAAATATTTACAAAATACGCATAGTGCATTTGTTGTTTTTCATTCTAAATTCATAAATTTCATGCAAATCTTTATGCAAATTTTGATTCTAAATAAAATATTAATTCCTACTACAAACTATATACAATACTCCACTTGTACCCGCGAATTTATTTGTTACATACTAGTCTAAATGATTATAGTAATTCTTAACCTCAATCACATGTTTCATTATTAAATGTTTAATTAAAATAAAGTTAGCTAAATTTTGTTGATATTTTTTAGTGTCTATTAAATTAATTCTATTCTTTGTATTCTCGGTTCCTTATGAGCTAACCTGAAAGAGAACACCTGAAAAGAACCATCTTTGATCAATTATTGTAAACGCATGTTTCATTTTTATTGCTGAATATTTCAGGAACATATCCGTGTGACGGATAAATAACTGCACGCCAATAATCATCGGCGTGTATCTCTGCGGAGTTATCTTCTCGCCGCCAGGTGTCGCTTCAGTGAGGATCGTGAGACAATAAATTTATCTATTATTTGATTGCTACCACGACTGGCATCGAGCTTTCCTCCACCAAATTAAATTAATATTGTTAGTTTATTGGTTGAAGTTTAAAGATTTTTGTTATAAAATATTAACAATCAATATCATGGCGAATACAAAGGGAGAGCCCTCTGCTAGGTCGACTAGCAATTCAGATCTTTTGAAGAATTTAAGTACAAAACGTAGTTCAATTAAAGGTCAAATTTCAAAGTTTCAAAATTATCTAGATAGAATTAGCAACATTAAATCAGAATTGTCAGATATTGAAGTAGCAGAGTTAACTGTTAAACTTGGCAGATTTGAGAGTTTATTTTTAAAATTCGATGAGTTGCAAACTGAAATAGAGGTCTTAAATTCTAATAATCTTGATATTGAAATCGATGAGCGAAATAGCATTGAGCAGGATATAACGATTGGCATAGCTACCGCAAAATGCTTGATCAAGCGAGTTGGCAACAACAATCATGAGAGTAATACATCTCATATGAGTCAAGAAACTCAATGCCATCTCGACCATCATGATACAGGCATTAAACTACCGCAAATTCAAATAGCTAAATTCGACGGCACCTATTTTCGCTGGCTTGAATTTCGAGACACGTTTACGAGTCTTATTCACAATAATTCAAATATAACACCCATTCATAAGTTCCACTACCTCATTTCTTATCTTGAAGGTGAAGCTGCTCGAATTATTTCCAATCTTGAAGTATCTACAGCTAATTATAACGAAGCATGGCAATTGCTTCACGAACGATATGACAATAAACGTTTGCTAATCAATCACCATCTTGATTCTTTGTTAAATATTAAGCCTCTCGCTCGTGAATCTGAGAGATCATTGCGATTTTTAGTTGACCACGTTACTAAAAATTTACGTGCTTTGTCAAATTTGGGACAAGCAACCGACAAATGGGATGTTCTGATTATTTTCACGTTGTCTTCAAAATTAGATAACCGAACCGATAATTATCAAATGGGATGAATTCCGAAATACCTTAGAGGACGTTCCTACTTTAGAAACATTCAATAAATTTTTAAATGATAGAGCAGATGTTCTTGAAGCTTTAAATCGAAATAAATTTGATAATAATTCAACTAAATTTTCACAATCGAATATTCGCTTTAACACACAGTCTAATAATAATAGAAAACATGAAAAGGATTCCATAGTAAAATCATTTACATTTAACCAAAGAAAATCAAATCATTTTCTTTGCGTTATTTGCAACGACAATCATAAGATTTATGATTGTCCTACATTCAAATCAAAAAATGTACAAGATAGGCTAGCCGATGTAACTAAATACAAATTATGTACGAATTGCTTAAGGCAAGGGCATACTTCTAAATATTGTCATATGGGTCCGTGCCGTAAGTGCGAGAAGAAGCACAACACTTTACTTCATAAACCTCAGACCGTTAATCACAGTAACGCATCTGTTAGTGCGTCAGAATCTGTTGCTGCCTTTTCGAAACAAAATACGAGTGAAGTTCTTTTATCTACGGCTTGGATTGATGTATCCAATCCTGTCACTAATGAAACTATTAGGGTACGCGCTTTGTTAGATAGTGGAAGCCAATCGTCATTTATTAAAAAATCTTTAATGCAAAAGTTATCATTAAAATCCAATTATATTAACACGCTAACTGTAATAGGTATTGGTAACAATTCTTCACACTGTGTAAAGAAGACTTGTACTGCAAAACTAAATTCTTTATGTACTTCTTACCAAGTGACACACTCCTTGCTCGTCTTAGATGAGTTGACAGGTGATATTCCAAAGGCACCTATAAACATAAAAAATATGTATATTCCTAAAAATATACAATTAGCGGACCCTACCTTTAATCAACCAGCTCCGATTGACATTTTAATTGGTGCTGACCTGTTCTGGGATATTCTCGGAAACGAACAATATTCCCTAGGTCCAAACAATCCTAAATTTAGAAATTCTCAATTTGGTTGGTTAATAGCTGGCCCCATAAATTCATTCCCTAAAAATAATAATCAATCTTATCATACTGTAATTTCTCAATCATCTAAAGATATCAATATCGATAATATGCTTACCAAATTCTGGGAATTGGAGGAAATACCTCCAAAAATATTTCTAACTGAAGCTGAAAGGGAATGTGAAAATCATTTCGTAATTCATACAACTCGTAAGAACACAGGCAGATTTTGTGTTAAGTTGCCTCTTAGGGATTCTCCGGATTGCCTTGGAGACTCTTATCACCAAGCTAGAAAACAATTATTCAGTTTAGAAAAACGATTTCGTGGGAATCCGTCTCTGAAACATCAATACGTACAATTTATTCGTGAATACGCTGAACTGGGTCACCTTTCTGAATCTTCTGTATTGAAACCAAACACGTCATATTTTTTATATCATCATGCTGTATTTAAAGAAAGTAGCGAATCAACGAAACTCCGAGTAGTTTTCGATGGCTCGAAACCCACATCCTCTGGCTATTCACTTAATGACATCCTATTGGTCGGCCCAACTATACAAGATTCTCTTTTCTCTATATTAGTAAGAGCCCGACAGTACAAATATATGTTGTGTGGCGACATCGAAAAAATGTACCGCCAGATAGAGGTTCAGGAAAATGATCGTGACTTACAATTAAAATTGTGGAGAGAAGAAGAGTCTTTACCTATCAAAACACTACGACTGAATACTCTCACTTACGGTACTGCAAGTGCGAGCTATTTAAGCACTAGATGTCTTTGGCAGGCAGGAGAGGAATGTGGGGCCGCAGATATTAAACTATTATTCAGAGTGATTTTTATATCGATGACCTAATAACCGGTTGTGATAAGGAGATCAACTGCGCTATATTCAAAAATCAGTTTCGGAAGCGTTACGATCTGCGTGTTTTAACTTACGAAAATATAAAAGTAATCTAACTACTCTTTTTGATAGTTCAAATCAAAATACAATAGATAATCTTACTCTAAGCGAATCGTCAAGTACTCTTGGACTAAACTGGAGTCCAACTAATGATTGTTTAAGTTTTCCCATAAAGATTCCATCCCAAAATGAAAATATCACTAAACGATATATACTTTCGAGTTCATTTAAAATTTTCGATCCTTTAGGCCTCTTAAGTCCTTGCATTATTCAACCTAAACTTATTTTACAGGATTTGTGGGCACTTAAAATTGATTGGGATCAAAGTGTTCCGTCAGAAATCAAGCAAGCTTGGCTTGATTTTTCTACTAGATTACCCACATTATCTAATTTACAAGTACCCAGACGTGTTATTTGTAATTCACCAAAATTAATAGAATTTCATACCTTTAGTGATGCTTCACAGCGCGCATATGGAGCCTGTATTTATATAAGATCCGTAGATGAACTGGATATTGTTCACGTGAATTTACTGTGCGCAAAATCTAAAGTTGCTCACATAAAGCCGATGACAATTCCTCGTCTGGAGTTATGTGCTGCTTTACTTGGTGCTAAATTGAGTGAAAGTGTCATTGGTTCTATTCGCTACAAACCTTCACGCGTTATACATTGGTGTGACTCCAGTGTTGTGCTCGGATGGTTGAAAAGTAACCCAAGAAATCTGAAGGCTTTCGTAGCCAATAGGGTTGTGGAAATAAATGACTTAACACAAACATCATTGTGGCGATACGTACCTACAAATTTGAATCCAGCAGACCTCATATCCAGAGGTGTCAGCGCCAATAATTTATGTAATTTTAAATTATGGTGGTCAGGTCCTTGTTTCTTAACCAAAGACGAATCGTGTTGGCCCGTGCTAAATAAACAAGATGATGAGGTTTTACCTGAAAACAAAAAAATAAATCAACAAAATATTAAATATAAAACTAAAGGTATTAAAAATCACTTACCTGATTATACTCCTAAAAGCTTACCTGAAATAGAAATAAATATTGCACTTACAGTATCAGATTCTATAATAAAGTATGAGAATTTCTCTAAATTAAATAAATTACAAAGAGTAGTTGCTTATATTAAACGATTTGTAAATAATCTAAAAAATCCTAAGAATAAAGTCTTAGAAAAACTTACTGTTGACGAATTAGATGAGTCATTTAGATACCTGTGCTCTATATCTCAACGACAGTCCTTTCCTGCTGAATATGGCATGCTAATTAAGAAAGCTCCTCTAAATAGTAAATCTAAATTATTAACACTATCTCCATTTCTTGACGAACACAATTTAATTAGAGTTGGTGGTCGTATCAATTCATCCAATTATGCGTTTGACAAAAGGCATCCTATTCTTCTTGATTCTTCACATTATTTAGCCGAGCTCATATTTGAACAGGAGCATTTGCGTAATATGCACGCTGGTCCACAATTATTATTAAGCATTATAAGAGAATTTGTGTGGCCTATAAACGCAAGACGTCTTGCACGGCGTGTAGTTAATGACTGTGTCCGATGCAGGCGGATCCGAGGTTTAACACTGTGCCCAAAAATGGGTAATCTTCCAATTCAAAGAGTTTCTCCAGATTTTCCTTTTAAATCAGTGGGTGTAGATTTTGCTGGACCCTTCTGGATTGTTAATAAAAGAGGTCGTGGTGCTAAATTGCTTAAATGCTATCTTTGTTTATTTGTTTGTTTAAGATACAAATGCTTACATTTGGAAGCAGTCAGTGATCTTTCTAAAGACGCATTTATTATGACTTTACGTAGATTCGTGTCTCGTAGAGGAAAGCCGGTCGAAATATTGTGCGATAATGGACGTAATTTTGTGTCTACCGCGAAAGAATTAGAGCATTTTCTAAAAACTAATGAAGGCTCTCTGTCTGAGTTTGCAAATCAGGAGGGAATTAAATTTAATTTTATACCTACCTACGCTCCTCACTTTGGCGGGATCTGGGAGGCTGGCGTGAAATCTGCAAAATACCATATCAAACGCGTAATGGGCAATACTCACTTAACTTACGAAGAGATTACAACTCACTTTGCGCAAGTGGAGGCTGTATTAAATAGTCGTCCGTTGTGTCCCCTATCCTCATCTCCCGATGATTTCACTCCGCTATCCCCTGGTCACTTTCTCATCGGAAGGCCGTTGACAGCAGTTCCAGCACCAAAGTTGGAAAATTATTCGGAAGGTAGCTTGAAACGTTATGCTCGTCTGGAACAAATACGGCAGCATTTTTGGACAAGATGGCTACGAGAATACATCTGCGAGCTGCAACAAAGAACCAAATGGAAGTCTGCGATGCAAAGGGGAAATTTAAAGATTGGAGATCTCGTCTTGCTTCAGGAAGATTGCGTGCCACCATTAAGTTGGCGACTCGGCAGAGTAGTTCGTCTTTTCCCTGGTGCAGATGGAATATCCCGCGTGGCGGAAATCAAAACAACTAAAGGATGCGTTCGCCGACCGCTGGTTCGCATATGTCCTCTATTATCCGACGAAAACTTATAATTCAGAAAGTCGAAGCCTTTCAGCAGGAGGGAAGATGTTAACGCCTCACCAATAGTCATAGCAAATCAGTCTGTTCAACTTCGTAGGCGCTTTTTGTTTGAAATTTATACTGTTACATGTTTTACTTTATTACCCACAATTCAAATGTTCGTATTATTATAACTGTTATTACAATCAATTGACAAGTCACTCGCTAAAGGTGACCGTTTGTTCTAATTTCTATAAATATACCAAATCGCATTATTATCTCAAGTATTTTTATTTGGGAACATTTATGTATCCAAAACAAATATTTATTTCATAATTTCGTGGTGGCGTCTATCGTGCCACATAAACGTTCTGAGTTTTACATCGCACTGGCGAACAAAAACAAATCCATACAAGCATATGTAACGCTAAGCCTGATGTTATTTTGCTCTAGAAACTTCTTTCTTCTTCTCCCTGCCACTTTGATTGGTTCCTGACTAGTGTCTTCCTTCTCCCTAGGACTAAACGGTAGGCTTTCAGTTTTGTTTTTCTTGCTTCGCGTTTTTTCCTCGGAGCTGTAAACATAAAGAACTATTAGAAAATATTGAAATAATAAGTTTTAAGAAGTTCTTTAAAGTCAAAGTCAAATCAATTTATTCAAGTAAACACAACTGCGAGGTGTTTTTAGTGTCAAATATAACTAACAGTCGAAAGGAAAACCTACGCACAGAAAAGAACCCACGAGAAATCCAGTCAGGTCATATTTGCAACATTTTACAATAGGCAATATTGAAATACAAATTCAGAAAGCTTCCCTCGAAAAGTATTAGAAAAATCCTCATCCAAGTGGTTTAGCAGTGATTCTCATTTTTTCCTCTTTAAATTTTTGTCAATAAAATACTCACCTTATACAAATTTTAATTAGTGAAGTTTTTCGAATGGTGTTTTGTACCATGTCCTTGTCATTTTCATACATTTTTTTCCATCAAAAAATAAAAACATTCATATCGACAGTCATCAATGTATGGTACATTTATTACTGTCGATATGGATGTACCGACACTATTTTTAATGAACGAAAGTTATTCTCAAAACTAAAATAAATTTTCTCCCGAAGTTGGGACTGATGAATTAGTTAATGGTCTACTCACCGAACTTCATACAGAGGATATCTTGAACTTGTATCAAACTGTTACGTTGTCATAATTAAACTAAAACCACTGGATCGATTTTGATGATCTGAGTTTGATGAATTTTTAAATATAGATGAAATGAAGCCCAGGCAAGGTATTAAAAATTAATTTATTGAATTCCCGTGACTTCATAAGAAATTATGGGTTTATGATAGTTCTCTCTTTCATTACTTCTTAAGCATGCATGTAGAGTGGGAAAACGATCCTCCCACTCTTTCCTTTCAATTACCGATTGAAGTTGAAAAGGAGGAAGTTCTTCACTTTTAGTCTAATCCAGGCTAATTCGCTCTACTGTGCTTAAATAACTTTAAATTCAATAACACGATTAAAAATTTTTGCAAGTCAAAACTTAAAAAGTAAATAACATAATGTTTTAAATACGATAAACTTTACATGTTACGTGCTCTTTTCTTTTACAGTTTACGGGTGCGTATTGATAGAAATGGTTTGCGAGATTTCCGCTGTTGAAAATTAGACAAATTTCCATAATATAACTAATTTTTGCCAATTATTTATTTATATGCAAGGCCTTATTGACCATCGTTTCTTTTCGGATCTATTTCGCCGATTAATTATATGTGTATGCCTCAGGTCGTGGGTGCTCAGCACGCACTAATGATTTTCATGGTTGCTCGAACCCTTGAGTCAGCACCTAGTACACCGATTTTATAATTTTGATATTGTGTTTACTAAGATCCTCCTATGTAATAAGCGTCAGTACAGTCAAAATGCTACTTATTTTATTTTACGACGACCTCCGTGGCGCAACGGCTATTAAGCACGTCGGAAAGTAAACGTGGGTCTGCGGGTTCGATTCCCGCCCCGATTTTTAATTACCTATTTACCTCTTTCTGCCAAGCATCACTGTAGATGCAGAGACGACGGAATAAATCTTCATAATTCAGACAGACAGACATGTCGAAACTTTTGAGGTTCTACTTTTGTCTTTTCGGCTACGGAATCTTAAAAAATGTTGTAGACTCTTTACATTATGACGTAATGACGACCTTTGTGGCGCAACGGCTAAGCGCGTCAGAAACTAAACGGGGGCTGCGGGTTCGATTCCCGCCCCGAGCCTGGGTGTTTATGTATAATGTGTATTTATTTACAAATGACAAGTATATAAGTAGTATATCAGTTGTCTAGTACCCATAACACAAGCGCTCTGCTGCTTACTTTGGGACTAGATGGCGCTGTGTGAAATGTCTGAGTATATTATTATTATTACTTACGTTTTAACAGTACATTTTGAACCTTCCATTTTAAAGGTTTGTTTAAAAAGTTTTCTTTTGTATATTTTATTTTAAAAATATATTCACTGTACAGACTAACGTACATAGATGTAAAAAACAATTGACTTTTCAAAAGAACAATGAGCATACGAAAAGAAAGCTTTATAATACTGATTACACAATGCATTGTGAATTCACGGAATTAATTCATGAATAAGAGATAACGTTGAACGCAATGTGACGTAGAATTTCACGTTTTTCATAGTAAATTCCATATTGCAGACTCGCAAAATATTGATCAATAATGTAGACCTTTGTAGGCCTTACAATCATGCAGGCTATACTGCAGATAAAAAGTACATTATTTATCTATCTTCTATCTTATCTGCATACATAAAAATGGGTATTTGTAGGTAAATTCCAACACCATTTGATCAATCACCGTGAAAGTTGGCAGTTTGGCACGTATTGGCTTGGGATATAGCTTTTCATTGAGAAGATTTTTATGCTACGGCACGTATAGACTTATATATTTTTTAATATAGAAGGCTTTTATGCTATCCTCTTTGTTGTAAGTCGCCAACACGCGGACAAAGTCGCGGGCAAAAGTATATGTCGGAAAAGACACGGGGCAATTCGTGTTTTTGTAACTCAGCCATGAGAACCTAATCTTACAAGAGGGGAACTACTCCGTAAAATACAAGGTTAAGACAAAGTTAATGTGCAAACGACAGAAAACTCTTTGTAACAATTATTGCGTAGGTAATTGGAAATTTAATAATGGCAAACAATCTGTCGGAGAAATGCTATCGCACCGGCCGCCGTACTCTGAACTCAGTGCCGGCCACGACGTTCCGTTAGCGCGTTATCCCTTCCAAACCGGAAGTCGCGTTTTGCCATAGTATAGTCAAATGAGTGCCTTTTATTATTTCCACCGACATATATAAAAACTCAACTTCTGTATGTTCGTGGTCGCAAAACTCATAAAGTATTCGGTCATTTGATTAGATGTCCGTTTGTTTAACGCACGCCACATTAAAGCGTGACTCGTGCGCTTATTACCTATAAACATGCAGTCAGCATACGACAGTTAAATATCGAGCGAAAACTGCTGTCCAAACGAGAATTTGTATAATGTAATTTATATAGTGGCGCTATCGTTCGTTTTTTCTTCATGGCATGGCGCACAGATTAGCGCATTTGCCAATGTCACGCATTGTATTTATTAATCGTTATCGTAAAACTCCTCCAGTAAAGTGATATTAAATTATACCGAAGTTTTATAGGACTTCTTGGAAGAGCGCGAGAAATTCAGCTGCACATGTTTATTTAAACCCACTCCATTCTTTTCATTTGCACAGAACATTAAAACACAATATACTATTTTGTATTAAAATTCCCAAAAATGTTAAAAATAGTATATCTAAATAAAATGTCAACCTCACCTACCCCGTTCGCGTCAAAAAGTCCATAGTGGCGTTATATCTACCGCGAAAAGAGCATTTTAGGGTCATGACGCAATTTTTTGTTACAATTAGTCACCGGCGGGTTTATTACCTAAAAATTGATTGTAATAAGAAATCGGTATCACGTATGACGATTGCGTGTCTATTGCGTCATAACCATAAAATGCACTTTTCGTGGTAGATTCAGCGCCACTGAACAAATTATATTACGCAAATCAATAATCATTTTTTAAAAGTACCTGGGGCCATCCAAGATTCTTCTGATAAATTAAACTACTGACTGATAAATGAAACTACTGACAAAAGATATATGTATCATTTACTTGAAACAATTCTTACACTGACTTTATATGATAAATTAAACTACTGATTGATAACTTAGACTACTGACAAAACATATAAGTATAATTTACTTGAAACAATTTTACACTCATTTAACGCCTTCTCGTTCCGAGCACGACAGTTAGAGTGAGCGTCGCCATCATTAATTTTTATTTCATGTCGAGTTTTAATCATTACAAGTATTCATTTAAATAAATTGATAATGTAACTCATAAAGAGAAATACAATAATCAATAAATAACATTTCCATAGTTACTACAGCTTAAATCATCATTTGTCCCTTAAAATTCATACACATATTAAAGAAGATGTAATATGACTTTAGTATTAATCAAATTATAATAATAAAAATCACAACAAACATCAATGTTTTTAACACTTCGCACTTATCCACATTTGAGTAGCAATGTAGTGTCAGATCGGCTTTTGCTTTAAAAGCCGTAGAGAAACACATGGTGCAAAAAATAATATTATCGCTAAAGTCGAATGCTGTAGGAGTGATGATATATCGCTTGATATGTTGCAGCTAGCTTTAACACTTCGCACTTATCCACATTTGAGTAGCAATGTAGTGTCAGATCGGCTTTTGCTTTAAAAGCCGTAGAGAAACACATGGTGCAAAAAATAATATTATCACTAAAGTCGAATGCTGTAGGAGTGATGATATATCGCTTGATATGTTGCAGCTAGCTTTAACACTTCGCACTTATCCACATTTGAGTAGCAATGTAGTGTCAGATCGGCTTTTGCTTTAAAAGCCGTAGAGAAACACATGGTGCAAAAAATAATATTATCGCTAAAGTCGAATGCTGTAGGAGTGATGATATATCGCTTGATATGTTGCAGCTAGCTTTAACACTTCGCACTTATCCACATTTGAGTAGCAATGTAGTGTCAGATCGGCTTTTGCTTTAAAAGCCGTAGAGAAACACATGGTGCAAAAAATAATATTATCGCTAAAGTCGAATGCTGTAGGAGTGATGATATATCGCTTGATATGTTGCAGCTAGCTTTACCTGTCATTCTACCTGCGATAATCCACATAGTTAACAAATCAATTGATACAAGCGCTTTTCCATGTGCGTGGCAGAAAGCGTTAGTGAAGCCCATTCCCAAGGTCACAAACCCTACCACTCTGAAATACATACGATCCATTAGTATTTTGCCCTATGTGTCGAAGGTACTGGAAAAAATCGTACCTAAATAAGTTATCAAATATTTAGAAATAATTCCATTCTACCCACAACACAGGTTTTGGAATAAACAGCACAGTACAACGACTGCAATGTTTAATGTGGTAGATGACATCTTAACTGCATAGGATAATGGAAAAAGAACCATACTTTATTAGATTTTTCCAACGTTTTCGACAGCATAAATGTTGAACTAATTATGGCCAAATTAAATTATTATGGTTTTAACCCCTCTACAGTCTACAAATTACGGTTTAAAAGTTATTTTGAAAACAGAGCTCAGCAAGCAAAATTACCTGAATACAAACTTTTTTCGAACATATGAGATGTAAAAAGTGGAGTACCGTAGGGCTCAATTCTAGGTCCAATATTATTAATCATGCATAATGCCGATGTAATCAACAGTATCAAACACTGCAAATACCATATTTACGCGATGATATACACATCTACACATCTTATAAACCAGAAGAAACCATAGCGGTCACTATTAGAATGAACTAGGACTTGGAGAGGGTTGCTGTATGGTCGGACTCAAATACCTTGGTATTAATTAAATGGTAGTAAGACGAAGTATCTAATTCTTGGGACATGTAAACAAATCGCTAATATTGAGAACCACGGTATAAATATTGCAATCAAGGGAGAGTGTATTGAACGTGTGAGGGAAGCAAAAAACTTAGGTCTTCTTATGGATGAGCAGCTTCGATTTGAAAAACATGTACTTAACACCGCACAAAATTGTTTATTTATTTATATTTATTGCACACACAAACATTAGAAAAAAGATACATACAGAAAGAATGAGCAAAAGGTACAGCTTATTTCTAAAAGAAATTTCTTCCATTTCTATTCCATTTTTTTAATAGGATTAGAGCGTTGTATCATATTAGAAATTGCCTTAGTACAGCTTCTCTCATTCGGCTTTGCGACTCGCCGGTTTTATCAAAATCCAAGTAGATGGACATAGTTTATGGGCCGTGCCTCCTGGCGCGCACACAACAACTGATCCAAAGAGTGCAAAATGCCTGTGCGAGATTTTGTTTCACTATACCACCAGGCACTCACGTTATTCCCTATATTGACGCTAATATTTTAAAAATTAAGTATCGGAGAGATTCACATCTGGCAAATCTTCTATTTGGAGTTATTAAATATAATGTTCCGCTTTATCTTGCAGAAAAGTTGGTATGGTACCGCGACGTGAAAACATACACCACGCGGTCAACTTTCAGTGATCGACTAGAAATACCTCCACACCGTACAGCCGCTTTCCGCGGCAGTTTCAAATTTGCCGCTTCCAAGTGTCGGAACGACCTGCCGCCGCCATTGCGTAGCCTACAATCGTATACTCGTTCAAATTACAAATAAAAAAACTATTATTGGAAGAGAAAAAAAAGTTAATTTACTGGGAGAATTTACTGTGACAATTTTTAATATATATCTATTGTATGATCCTCGAGACAACATACTATCTGACAGACGGGAGCGGAGTTGCTTCTTTTTAGTCGTTGTTGTAATGGTTATACATATATTAAGTATAAGGAATTGTTATTAGACTGAATTTATTCAATTTATTCATTTATTTTTTGAGTTACATGCTCTACGTATCTATGTACTGGATCCATCTAGGCAATATGACACACTCATATGACTTGTCAATAGCACGAGCAGCTCTAATTTTTTTTTTATTAACATAAGAATTGATTATATCCGAACTTTTTTCGTTTCCAATTTACATATATATTATGTAAGTGCATAAAATTATAAGCAATAAAAAAAAGTACATACATATGTTAATATTTACAAACTTAAAGCTACACATTATCTTAAATAATAAACTTCCTCAAAGTTGCCGCTTAGAAAGCTGTCATTGCTCAAGGTACCCAGCAGACTGGCAGCATTGCCTCTTTGAATAGCCAAACTGATTCGTTGGCGGAAGAAGCTGCCAGCCCGGCGGTCTCCCCAAGCCTCGACCAGTCTCTTACTAATATCAGAAACCAGTCCATGGGCTTCGGGGCCCCAGGGACCCAAAGTTTCGACTGCAAAGGGCGTAAATATGAAATGAATGAAAGAGTCGCATATTACGCCGCTTCAAGTTCTCGGCAGTGCTGGCCGCGGCATCTGCTGACTTGGAAGTCGCCGGCACATGGGAAACAGCAAGTGTATCGACACAAGTGGCATCCCACACCAGCGATCTTCCAAGTTTCCAAGGAATGAGCGTCAAACCATCCGGTCCAAGCAATAACTGACTTATATAATTACTCACATATATTTAGTAACATGTCACTCTTTACACTGAACTTACACGTATATAAATACACGATCATAGATTTTAATGTCCGTGAAGATCACTACTCGGAGGCGCTGAAAACCAGCGTCGTGGTGTTGTGCGCCGATTGCGGCATAATGCTGAGCGTTCCCCATTTTCAGGGGCTGAAGTACAGCAGGTGACAGCGTTGTTTATGTTTTTTTTTATAGTTTGAATATTTTATCATCTGCGATCTGCGTAGATTATGTGTTTTAAGGTGGGTGCTTCACTGTACCCATGTATTGTCATGTTTTGTGTTGTAGCGATGAAATAAATACATTCTATTCTTTTCTATTCATATTCGCGTTTTGACAGCAGATATCATGCGATATTTGGCTGTCGCATGCAGACTATAAGTTAAGTAATTAGCATGCGGTCGTGCAATGATCGCATAGCTGTCGCTGTTTCCAAATTTTTAGGTAACAACCTTCGGCCGGTCAGCTAGTTATTTATATTTTACTTCTATTTTTTAAAAGCGCATATAATATTATATTACTAACAGTTGCCGCAACTTAGTTTGGGTGGATTTCATATGAGCGTTAATGTCGTCTGTCCTAACGTGTCTAGCCGTTAGAGTCAGCATACGTAACCATGCGGCCTACGTAAAAAAGTAGCCTACGTTTGTCTCCAGGTTCATACTGTCTCTGTACGGATATTTCATCATAATTCAGCGGTTCAGCATTTCTCATAAAAAGTTTAATTCCCCTTTTCACCCCTTTAGGGGTAGATTTTTGATAAAAAAAATAGTTCATGTCAATCCCAAAGTATCAAACTATCTCCGTGCCGAATTTCATTACAATTGGTACGGCTAAAGCAGCAGTAAAAATATAACAGACAGAAAAAGATGACAGCTTGGACCACAACAGAATATTAAAACTTGGCACACTTGTTTTTGGGGCAGCCTTTTAAACTGAACAAGTACTATCAAGCAACTCTAATTGAACAACTCCAGTAAGTCGGAGAAATGAAAGTTCAACTCAAATTTTTATGTCGTCATAATGTCTGATAACGAACTAAATTTCGTACTAAATTGGGTTCTTTACTTAGATTTCACAAACAAATGAAGATTTTGTTGAAGTTAAATATTTCTGGAAGGCTACAATTAGGCTTGGAACACAATATTCGGTTACTGGTAGGAATATAATATTCAGCCCTGTAGGCCGGGTCAGATAATAAAGCTGAAGCGTTCCCCGCCTGTCATTAGAGGAGTGTAAGGGCTTTATCATGGCCGCACTGATTGGGGGCTCCGGTTGTCCATCCATGAGATTTCCAGGAGTACGACAGCCTGTGGTACGAACTATCTAGCCAACGCGTGCGTGTAGGCAATGTCGTTGCCTCCCCAAACTGCTTCAGTACATCGCGAGAAGGCTCCAATGCGTTCCATAGGAGGTCCCGGATCCCCTCGTCAACGCACCGATGATGACTATTGCAGGAGATAAGCCATTCTCATTTCAGGGGGCTAGGTACTGGTGCTAGGTTTCTCTTTCGTTACGAAAATCAGGTATGTAATGATAATTTCGTGTCCAATTAGGGTCATTTATTAAGATATTTTCAAATTGATAGAATTCACTCACGGATACATAGTGTGGTATATCATATCTCTTTAAATCACGAATTCAAAGCTATTTCCAAATTCTAAAAGTCTAATCTGTACGTGGTGGCCCTGTAGGTACATCTATTTTCAAGCTCGTTCCAAAACTAAGCTAGAAGATACTGTTAAAAGCAGAAATAATAGCGCATTTATTTAAATGGATTTGCATATTTAAACACATTTTGTTAACACTAGGCTTCATTCGTAGTAATTAGTTCAAACTCCATCGTTATTATCCGACAAATTGTGTAATTGAAAAGTATTCGTCTGAAAAGTTGAAAATTACTACAGCAAAAGCTGTAACGAGATACCTTTTTGTATTAATTATGTGTAGAATTAATTGCGTAATATGATTTTACGTTACTTAAATATAATTAAAGATATTTTGATTCTTAGAATAGTTTTATACATAATATAATACTGTAATTTATTTATAATATGGTAACTGATACGTAGGTGTTTTTTGCTCCCGAAGAAAAAAAGGTGTGCTACGAGTTTAATAAGTTAGTCACAGTCAAATCAATTTAAGTAAGTAAGGTATTTTTGAATGTTAAATCTACTTTAGTTCGGTTCAAAGAGAAAACCTGGACATTGAGAAGAACCGACAAGAAACGTTTTTGTAACATCATTTTATAAAAGGTTTAATAAAATACAATATTCAATATTCAGTTAAAGTTAACAAATACGTAGTAAAAAAAAAACAAAAAAGTCTGACCATATAGCGGGATTCGAACCCGCGCACTTCGGCAGATCTACGCACTAGCCAATACAATGAGAAAGTAAACCTGTTGCGAAAATACCAAATACCAATTACTCATTTCAAGTGTCTGAAAACAAGGAAGAAACTAATTTCCCTGAATTGAGACCTATAGATAGGTTTTTAAATCCTGTAAACCCCTATCCTATATAAGCGAAATACCACTCACTGACTGACTGACTCATCACGAGATCTCCGAAACTATAGCTCCGATTGACTTGTAGTTGACTGAGAATGGGTTTTACTGAAAGCCCTGTCCAAAATGGCTCTGCTACCCGTGCAAAGCCGGAGGGGTCGTTAGTAAATAAATATAATGAATGCTTCACAAGCTCCAATAAGTATAATTCAAAAAAGGTTGATGCCCTGGAGATATGGTGCTGGAAGTGCATGCTGAGGATAAAATGGACCGCTCACCACAATAATAACGTTTCTATCCTTGAGTGGCCCGTTCGCGCAGTGGCTTATATATCTGCTTTCCAAGCTTAGGGTCTCGGGTTCGATCCCCGGTCAGGTCAATTTAGGAAACGAACTTTTCTAAATTGGCTTGGATTCTGGGTGTTACTGGGAACTCCCTCAGAGTTCGTTGTGTGGTACCCATAGCTTACTGCTTAGTTTGGGGTAACACAATCTGTGTAATTGTCTGGAGTATTATTATTATTATCCTGAAAGAGCTTCCAATCAAACAAAGACTTCCGTCGATTGTGCAAGCGTGAATCATTTCATCCCCATTAAAAGCTTATTGATACGATGAATAGTACAAGGAAGAGTGGAAGGTCAACGTTCTCGCAGCTGATCACTCACAAGATGGACAGATCTCATTAAATCGTCCACGAAGTCTTCCGTTACTGAATGTATACGCAGTGCTACGAATGGAGAGAGTTGGAGAAGTCTCGTAAAAGCCACAACCAACTTATCAAATAATCCATTACCACGACCGCTCCGCCAGGAGTACGACTCAGAAGAAGAAAACCCCTATACCTATTGTTAATTTTCGAGAACGCGATTGCAAATATACAAATATTGCTCGCATTCTAGTATAGTATAGGATAAAATAAGTTCGACGCCGCTGTATATCTGTCTACAGACAAAACAAATGAGCACACCGTCCACTTATAATAATGGTAAGTGGACTAACTGGTAAGTGGACTAACTGGTTAGTGGACAAAATGGTTGGATATGCATATGTGAGTATATTGTACACATGTACATAAACATCACAGTAACTATTGCACTCACGTCAGTGAACAACGCAATCATAAAGTCTTATGAATTCAGTCTTAGTAATTTCATAAATTACATTCAATCCATTTAAATATGTAACGCATTTGGATACTTTGACATAACGATACACAATGATAAAACCTGCGATCTGTACATACGTTTCTTTAAATAGTAATAGGGAACAAAAAGGCGCTTTATCGCCTACCGCACATTTCTAACTAGTGCGGCCACAATTTACTAATAGATAACATAAAACACGCTGTATCCTTAATGGAGTAGTCAGAGAGGACGGAGCGCCAAGCTTAGCGGTCTTTACATACCTCTTTCGCTTCCTTTTAAATCTTATCATTCTCCTCACACACTTTCGCCTAGGTATGCGCGTGCTTTTTACATTTCCGTCAGCTAACACTGGCAATTTGATCTTCGTAAAGCAGCCTTGGTCTTTTATGGATTCTTTCACCACTTGCTTTCACTCTGTAGATTTTTTCGTCAGACTTTTATGGTCTTTCATCGCTCATTCTTTCTATGTGCCTGAACCATAAGCATTCCTTTCTTCATTTTTACAACAACACCGTCGTGCAACTCTACTACTGATACGTGATACTGCGTATCTCTTAATTGCTTATGCTGTCCGCAACGGTGACACCGCAGATATTTCTAAGAGATCGCATTTCTTCTGCATTTATCTTACTTTCACTTGATTTCGGGCATATCCAGGCCTCCGTACAATAAAGTTGGCGACAACACCACATTGTGGATGGCCATTTTTACTGTTTTAGATATATTCACACGACCTACTAATGCATGAGGAAAGAGCATTGTTCACTTTATTGCCAGTTGCTACCCGTCTTTCCACATCCAACTCGAAAACGCACTGCCCAGATACACAATTTAATTCACTTGTTCCAGACATTTTCCATATATCCATATCTCACATTTCGTCTGTACTTCTTCCCTTTCAAACACGAGAACCTTAGTTTTGTTCATATCTGAGAGATTTTAATAGATAATTTTTAATGAAATTGATTCAGTTAATATGTAATTCTGAACAATGTCGTTTTGCATTCCGGTTAATTTTATTACCGTTTTACAAAAACGTGTTAATTAGTTTTAGCCTGAAATGCACCTCGGCCATATTGCATCAGTAATGGGTTAATTTACGTACCATGTTTATGTAATAACGTTATATTCGTCACAGGGCACAGCACTAATAAAATATGTAAATAAAGGAATGAACCGCGTGATGTAATATTGGTGGTCGGGTTGAATAATAAAATCGACCCGTTTAACCTGAGTATTGTGGGAAAATAGAATACGTTTGCGCGTAGCTGCGTTCACATTGATTAGCGAACTTGAGCTAGCTATAACAGAAACGTTCTGTAAATTTTTCCGGGCTAGTCACTCTGACTTTTTTTTTAAGTTCCTCCTATTTTCAATTTTCAGGTCATAAAATGTCTAGAGACTAAGAAGATAAATATTTTTATACTTGGAAATGCAAATTTTGAAGTCATTTGTGTTTCATAAAAAACCGAGATTTTTGTTTTGAATTACACCAATTATACTACTCAGAACTAACGTCTAGGTTTGTACTATAAGAGACACACAACGAATTGAGAAAACATCCAACAAAAAATCTTTTGATTGTATAATCGTTATAAACTTTTAACGTTTGTTCTTTTTGTTCTTTGTTTTAGTATCTCGGCAATCACTAGTCGCTCTAAACACTCCTGTAAGACGCGGCCGCAAGGGAAATTACCCCGGCCGGGTCTGCCCGCGGATAATATGTCCTTGTCTGGTCGCTGATGATTGCCGCGAGTTGACATGTGTGTTTTTACTGGGCCGACGGAATATCACTCAGATAATGACATAAACATATAATTTGAGCACGTATTCGCGTTTGTGCCAACATGTAACAAAATATAGGTCTAAATGAGCAACAGAATCAAGCAGTAATTCAAACTACATGTTATATTTAACTTTAATAGTTTCCACTGTAAATTTACTGCTGATAACCGTTGAACCGTTGCTGAAACTATTGAAAATTAAAAAAAACTATTGTTTTTACTCTTAATTTTTTTTAACTTAACGTAGAATTCGTATGATTTGATTTTATAATGCAACGCAAAAGTTTAAAGTTTATATGGTAATATTATATTTTTTATCCCATAACATATAATTAGCATTTTTTATTATCTTTAAGATTTCAAAGCGCTTTCAAATGAATCTCTGTCTCTAATTTATAACTAGGGTTGCCAAAATTCCTTCGGTTGATAATAGTATTTTTCAGAATAACCTATAGAAAACAAGTACACTTAAAAAAATAGTATTTTAAGAAAAGGTAACTTTTTTGTCTACAATAAAAGTGTCATATGCTTTATCGCATTCTATGTTTAAATTCAAAGTCAAAGTCAAATCAATTTATTTGATTGGAAATAAATATGGCATGATAAAAAACATAACGTTCCGATTTTTTTTAAAGAAAGAAATTATTCTTTATTTAAAAAATACAGACGTGTTCCGAAGTGAATAACAACACTGCAGACTTTTTTGGCGGGAACGGGAGAAGTGAGGTTGTCATTTTATTTAGATTTTCTATTTTTTACATTTTTAGGAGTTTTAAACTTTTAAAAGTACAACAGTGATAGTATATTGTGTTTTAAAGTTCTGTGTAAGTGACAAGAATGGAGGAGATCCAAATAAACATGTTTAGCTGAAGTATTCGCGCTCTTCCTAGAAGTCCTTTATAACTTCAGTAAAGCCTACTATCACTTTACTGAAGGAGTTTTATGATAAGAGGAAACTAATTTGCTTGTGATTCTACACTATGGATTACTTATTAATACGTGAAATTGGCAAATGCGCTAAACTGTGCGCCATGCCATAAAGGAAGAAGAAGAATAGAAAAAGAGCGGGAAACTTCGTTTCCCTAACTTTCGACTCATATTTACTTGGTCAATGGCTAAATGCAATCTGCGAAGCCAAAACAAAGAGAAAAAAAAAAATCAATTTATTCAAGTAAATCCAATTACAAGGTTACAAAATGGAGGTAGATCTTCTTGAGGCCTCTTTTCAAGATAGAAGTGCGTTGAATTACACTCACATCACATCAGCCGACCCTCGAAATATAGTATTTTTGCGTACTATACATTTCTTCGACAGTATATAGTACGCAGACCCCAAATACAGTACAATACTATATATTATAGTACGATTGGAAGCCCTACTAATAACCTACACAAAGCACAATGTATAATGTCTTTCCAGGATTACCTGCGGAACCGGAGTTCTCTCACGCTGTACTGAAGCGTTTCTTCGGGGGAGGAGCCCTCCCTGTACCCTAACAGTGACACGACAGTGCTCACACTCGGGGCTACATTAGCGGTGGTCATCCTCGTGATCGCACCTCGCATGGATGGACAATGTGGTCGCAGGCGAGCAACACCATAGTCATATTCTTAAACCCGGGCTACAGTTAGGGCTGCCTTTCAAAAATAGCAGACCCGGAGATTTAGGAAAAATCGCTATTTTCCTTCAATAAAACAATGTTTTTTGAGGTAGATATTATTTACATAATGATTGAGGTAGGTATTGACCCGAGAGTTCCGAGCCCGACATAAATTTTATAATTAAAATTTTATTTCTGTGTTTTGTTGATTAGGTATTTGTTTCGATTTTTAGTAAAGGCTTTACTATAATTATCATTATTTATTGAAATTAAGTAAGTAGGCATTTCACAAACGCAAATAGAGCTGTTAGTGCTGGGAGTCCCAGCACTCGGAGCTTCATTTCATTTGAGTCTGGGATCAGCTATATTTTTAAAACTATAATTTTTATTTGAAAGAAATTGTTTTTGTTTCGTCGTCCACCGCCTGGAGATATCAATCAAAAAGCCGTAGCCCGGATATGAACCATTCAACCCCGGAGACTCCGGATCAAACCCGGAGGGGTGGTAGCCCTAGCTACAGATAACTTGAGTTTAACTGGACGGGATTTTATGTCGCTTTTATTAAAAATATTTATTATTTTTAACTAAAGGTATATGAAATGAGAATCTATTACTTACAATCAACTTGTATATTAAACTTGCGTCTGAGACGAGCTTGGACTGTTATTAATAAACCGAAAAATAATTAATTTTAAGCGTTCAAATCACAGACATGATTTGTAGCTGTTTAGTCTAGCTGTTTTGCATGTTTCATGATTGAATATGGGTTCCTGCGTTGAATTCTATCCTTATTTTGTGTCGCGCTCATGATTGCGTCGGTCACGAATAAGTATGTAAGTAGTTAAGTATGTATTGATCAAATCACACTAAAAATAATCAGAAATAACAATGGCTGCTTATAAGTGTATCAGGTACATTGGATGTGAAGCGAGCAATAGCTATAAGCGCACTTAAACATTAATTTATATTTTTCAATTTATTTTTAATATAAAGAACGTTACTGTGGCTTAAATATAAAAGCGAGGTATGTATGTATATTGTCTTCAACTTTTTTTAGATTTAGATTTTTGTAGTATAGGTACATTATTTTCACGTAGGAATGGAACTATTTGGCCAGTATACTGATGAAACAGCCATAAGCAACGCTTTTTCTTCAGACTCTATTTACATACACTGAAACTTCAAACTGAAAATGCATTTTAATCAAAATGAAATATTGCCTATATTACTCAGGGACAATAGCTTTCTATTAGAACAGTGAAACAATTACCTCCTACATACCTACAAACAAATTTTATCGTTTTATATTTATAACATCAGTGTAGATTAGGGTCGCCGTCTTCTTTGTTGAGCAAATAAAGTATATTTATAGTCCTCAGGTAAAAAATAAAATACAAAGTGTAAAAATTTTTATCAAAAAAAATTACACCGCCTTCAAAAAAAACACTGAAAAGTACAAAATAACTTTCCTTTACTAATCTAAACTCAATTACAATTAAAATAACTTTATAAACACGATACACATACCTATATGTAATTAAATTTGACAGTTACTGAAGTCGGTGCCGAGCCTATCAAACTAATAGACTTTCTGTTGTAGCACATTGATTTTGATAATAATTTTCAATATCGGTTAATAAATGACGGAGTTATGAGGTAACAAACATACAAAAAAAAAACAACATACAGTTGAACCTCCTTTTTTTGAAGTCTGTTAAAAACAGAGTAATAAGTACTTTTTTATATGAGAGGGGGCAAACGAGCAAACGGGTCACCTGGTGGAGAGCACCGGATGCGGAGCACAGGATGATCACCACCGCCCATGGACACCCGTAACGTTCGGGGAGTCACGGGTGCGTTGCCGACCGTTACGAAACACAGCAGCAATCGATGCTGTTATTTCACGCCGATATTCTGTGAGAGGGGGGTAATTCACCGGGCGAGCCGACCCCATTTGTGCTGCAATGCAGCATGTCCCTAGCACACATTACTTACGTTATGACCACACCATACCTCCAACACACGTTATTGGACTTACTACTTTTTTCCTTATTTACATATTTTTTGTTGCTACTTTTGTTGTCGTTCTTAAATATTAAAACGAATCGGATGTGACGAAAGCGACGTGCAACAACTTCTTGACGTACTTCACACCGTAGCTGCGACAAAATGGTGGCGGGAGAAAAGTCGACCGGTCACTTTTGCTCGAGCCTTCTTCTCTATTGTCTATCTAGTGAAATTAAATTATATCTAATAGATTATATTAATATATAAATAAAAGCAAATAATTGAATAAAATAGATATATGTATGTTGTAACTGTAAGTAATAAGTGTAGTCAAGAATAGAGGACAAATTATGCATAGAATATTGTTTTATCAATTGTCTGATTAAATGTTATGTTACATGTAGGTAACCGTTAGGATACTCGGCAACTAAGAACATTTACTTACTGCATTTATCTTTTACTTTGAGTTTTTTTTACATTGAGTATCTAATTTTTTGCCATTAATTTGAATTGGCGCTTACGTTATTAAATATTAATGCTCATTATCATTGAACGATGCGATCACCACCGTTATACCCAAAAATCACTAACACTTATCTTTCTTTTAGTAAATAATGAAATGAAACTTGAAAAAGTCATATTCGTTTTAACTTAAGTAAAAATGAAACTAAAAATTGTATTTATGTCAACGTACAATATTATGAAGTACAAGTGGAAATAGTTCATCATGATAATGATGTTCTTGTCTGCGCAACTCTTTATTAGTTACCTACTGTTTTAGAAGTAAACGAGAAACCTAATCTTCAGAAGTATTTAAGACTCGAAGTAGTTTTCTTTGCGTTGGATTTATGTTTGAAATACCCGGAGAGATCCAAGCTTATGTCAATCTTGTCTTTTAATTAGAAATTTCGGCAGCTTAAATTTATTGAAGTATTTCAAGTGTAAAACTATAGCAAATTTAGAATATCTTTTATCCCCGTGATATCACTTTAATTAATAAGTATAAAAGTGAAATAACACTCACTCACCGACTCTCTGACTGATTTTTTTTTAATTTAATCTGCTTACCCTTTCAGAGATCCTATCTTACTTTATATTATTATTTCTTTTTCTTCTTTTATATCATTACTCTTGGACCCTTCGTCCTTCTTTACTTTCATCTTACAAGTCTATCTTACTACTACTACATTTATTCATTTACTAGTTCTTAGGCGGGACTTCGTCCGCTCGAATTTGCGATAGAAATATTGTTGTAGTAAATCTTTATGTAGGGATTATATACACTAAATTACATAGTCACGTTGTCACGGACGCAGATGTAGAGTTGAGAGTGACCAGTCAACATTGGGCATACATAATATCGTGCTTGAATGACTGAAATGAACACTCTGCATTTGCTGGTGCAACTTCTGTGGTTTGTTATTAAAGGACAAGGAAAAATTTCCAAGAATTTCTGATACTTTTCGTCAAAAGCTTATTCTTATTACATATACGTAGAATTTTATCCAATAAATATATCTATGCATTTCTAAGATCAAAATAAATATTATATCAATTGTATTGATGTTATTTTAATTAAAATTATTATAATTTGCATTTAATATTATTTATTATATTTTAGTTTAGGTGTACACATACGGTTATTGTGTTAATTCTACAAGTCATGTAAGTAATCATAGAGAGTAGATTTACCAATAGCTAGTGGTTCCACAGATTATATTTAAATAGTTTAGACCCGTTTACATATATACACTACGTCGATATGGTAACATATAAAGAAACATGCAATTTTGCTTTTCCATTTAGTTCTCTTTCCGTTACATATCTAAAAATACTTTACTCGTATTCAATCCGTATCTGCAACTAACATACAATCTAAAACCGATTGTCGAAATGATTTTGGTTAGAATACATAATGTACTAAAATAAAATACACATGCTTGTCTCATTGTCTAAGAAAGCTTATAGCCATCTGTGAAGCCTATGCAGAGCGGAACGGTTTGGTCTATAATGCTAAGAAAAGTCAAACCATGGTCTTTGAGTCTGGTAGTCAAAAAGTAGATAGAATGCCGCCTGTCTATCTAAGAGGGGTTACACTACAAAGAGTGTACAAATTTAAGTATCTGGGACACCTGTTGACCGCTGGACTCAAGGACGATGAGGACATTGAACGGGAGCGGAGAGCGTTATCGGTTAGAGCGAATATGTTGGCGCGCAGATTTGCACGTTGCTCGAGGGAAGTAAAAATTACACTATTCAGAGCATATTGCACCTCATTCTACACGTGGAGTCTGTGGGCCGCCTATACTCAGAAGTCGTACGGTGCTCTCCGCGTCCAGTACAACGACACGTTCAGGGTGCTGGTGGGGCTGCCTCGCTTCTGTAGTGCATCAGGAATGTTCGCAGTGGCTCTCGTTGACTGCTTTTATGCTACAATGCGTAAAAGATGCACATCCCTGGTGGGCAGAGTGCGAGGCAGCGCTAACAGCATCCTAAACATGATTGCAAACAGGTTTGATTGCAAATATATGAGTCATTGCTCACTCACATTCTAGATTAATAATAATGTAACTTAATTTAATTTGTTTTGTGTTACTAACATAGCTTGTAAGTATTTTGTCACTAACAAAAATTGATTGAGTCTTTGTTACTTGGTAAATAAATAAATAATAATAATAATTTTTGAAACAAAAACGTCGTGAACTGTTAGTAAACTGTTCTTTATACATCCGTGATATAGTCGTCAATGCAACTGGAAATAGTTTTCGTCTAGGTACATACATTGCAGATAGGAGATCGTCATGGACATTTTGCTCGAACGGAAGCTCAAACAAACAAAAATTTAAAAAATACTTATTTTGCTATTTAAAAATGCCCCAAAAGCTTATAACGTCTTATATCTGTCAAATCGTTTTTAAACATTTCTCATAACATTTCTCATGTAAACGTATTCGATAGAGTTTTTGAAACGCAGACTTGTGTAATGTGCAAAATATTCTGTATTGTAACACGTTCGCGCATTTTTCTTAGGCGATCGACAGCTTTCCAGACAGATGTCTCTACTGTGTCTGTTTCTGTTATTAAATTATATGCAGGCGTTCCAGCAAAAAGGGTCCAGTAGTGGCGTATCTGAAACTGAATGCCGACCACTGGACCCTTTTTGCTTGGACGCCCACATGTATTATACCCACTACAGGTGCCGTTCAACTTAAGAGAGCTCATTTCAGATCTCAGCTTCTGGACGGCGGTTCACGATAGAAAATAGAACACATTTTAATGTGAAAATCTGACTTAAAAAGTGTAACTGGGAAACCCACTTTTCATACTTGTACATTTGTATGAACGTTTATAGATTTATTTATGCCTTATTTATAGAGTTATTCAGCTTTCATGCAGGCACCTAAATACTTGACAGATAAAAAGTAACAAAAATTTTTTTTTAATCTCTACCTTTCATCGAAAGTCTCGTCTAAGTAGGCTTCGGCTTAAGGCTTCGAAATTAAACCCGGACAAACAAACAGACAGACAACATTTTAAAATGCTTGTTCGGCTTTATGTTACGTGCTAATAATCATATTAGCCCTTTATTCGATATCTCTGACACTTCAAATTTATTTACTATTATGTATATATGTACTCGTAACAAGCATAGATGTATAGATTTACAAAGAATAAACATATGAACGCACAGACAATTTCTATAAATATTTATTTTGGAATCGAAAAAGCCTAAAATATTTAATTCAATGCGTTTTTAAAAATATTTACAACGTATAAAACACAATTTTGTTGCTGTTTTATATTTTCATGGATAGATGTCTCTGCTGTCTGTTTCTGTTAATAAATGAAGGTCAACGGATACACTATAAGTTAAACCCACTTTAAAGGCGCCGCTCAGCTAAAAAGAGCTCATTTCAGATCTCAGCTTCCAGACGGCGGATCACAATAGAACGTACTTTAATGCGCAAGTCTGACTTAAACACAACTGTTAAAACCATGTTTGATACTATAGATTTTTGCATGTATACTACTCTGTCAAGAAAGTACCGGGAAATGATTAATAATACACGAAATGTTAGTTATTCATCCAAATTTATTTTATCACCTTCAAAGTATACTCCTTCAGAAACGATACACTTACGCCAACGAATAATCCAATCATCAAAACATTTTTTAAACACTTTTTCCGGAATTGAGCTCAGTGCTCACCGCGAATTCTCCTTTATGTCTTCTACCGAACGAAAACGGGTGCCACGAAGTGGTAATTTGAGTTTAGGAAAAAGAAAGTAGTCGGCTGGAGCCATATCTGGTGAATAAGGTGGTTGTTCGATGGTATTTGTTGAGTTTTTGGTCAAAAATTCATTCACAATGATGGCCTTGTGCGAATGCGCATTATCGTGGTGCAAAATCCAAGAATTTTCTTTCCACAAATCTGGCCTTTTTCGTCGAATTTGCTCTCTTAAACGCCGCATAACGCCCAAATAATATTCTTTATTTACCGTTTGACCTTCCGGCAAGAATTCCGAGTGCACAACACCGCGATAGTTAAAGAAAACAGTCAACATGACTTTGACTTTTGATCGAATTTGGCGTGATTTTTTCGGTTTCGGTTCAGTTGGAAGGCGCCACTTCGAAGCTTGTTGACTAGTTTGCATGTCAAACTCGTAAACCCACGTCTCGTCACCAGTAACAATGCGTTTCATGAATGTTGGATTGGAATTGACTCGTTCTAGCATGTCCTCAGCGACTCTTATGCGATTGAGTTTTTGGAGAAAATTCAGGTCTTTTGGGACTAGCCGAGCGGCAACATATTTCATATCCAAGTGATTATTTAAAATGGTATGGATCGACTCGTGAGACACAGAAAGTTCGGCGGCTATCTTTCTCAAACCTGAATGAGGATTTTTAGTCACTATATCCTTCACTTTTGCGATGTTAACTTCAGTTGCCGACGTTGATGGCCTACCAGAGCGAGGCAAATCTTCCATCACATCTCAACCGCTTTGGAACGCTTTGTACTACTCATAGGCATGTATTTTTGATAAAGTCGATTCACCGTAAGCCTTCTGTAACATTTTCAGTGATTCCGATCACGAAATTCCATTGGCGATGCAAAATTTAAGACAAACTCTTTGTTCGATGTTTTTGTCCATTATGAAATTCGCGATATAGACTAGAATGATATAACTAAAAACAGCACTGTATTTAATCTAAATAACAGATGCAACTCAAACTCCGCGCCAAAATGGAAAACAGTTGTGCCAATCTAACAAAAACAAAAAAAACAAAAAATTGAATTTGGAACCATAAACAAATCATCCATTCCCGATACTTTCTTGACTGAATGTATTTATAGATTTACTCTAAATTATAAGGATTTTCAATTTACGCAGGAACCCTAAACACTTCCTGGATAAACAGTAAATAGTCTGGATTATTCTTCGGAAAACCCTCTATCTTCTAGTGGACATCTCGCCGAAATCGGTTCAACCGTTTCAAAGATTTGCTGGGATAAACAGACAGACAGCCAGACAAGAATTTTAATAACATGTGTTTGGGTCTTGGTTCCGTGCAGAAAATTATATACGCTTTAGAAAAAGCCTTTGTTTTGAAAACACAGACAGACACTTCAATTTTATTTATTTACATATACAGATTTTATTTTTTACGAAATAAATTTTCTTTTAATTGTAATATAGTGTACATACTCGTTGTCTTTTACATTTGTTCTGTTCCTTATTTGCTAATTTACAGATATTTATCTTAATTTTTTATTTACATTACAACTTATCGTATATTTCTTGATATACTGTATCTTCTTATATAAATTAGCTTATTTTAACAATTAATTCATTTTGTTTAGATTTTCTATTTTTTACATTTTTGGGAGTTTTAAAGTAAAATAGTGATAGTATAGTGTGTTTTAAAGTTCCGTATAAGTGAAAAGAATGGAGTAGGTCTAAATAAACTTGTGTAACTGAAGTCCTTATGCTCTTCCAAGAAGTCCTTTATAACTTGAATAAAGCCTACTGTCACTTTACTGGAAGAGTTTTACGATAAGAAAAAACTAATATACCTGTGCTTCTACTTATTAATGCGTGACATTGGCAAATGCGCTCAACTGTGCTCCGTCCAATAAAGAAAGAAAAAAAAAACTAGATATTTTTATATAGGTACTGTAAATACGGGTCGGGTTTCATTGTTTTCTATTATTTCACTATCATTGACTGATTAGTGATTAATCATAAAATCTCAGAAATAGATATAATAGTATAGTATAAGATATAATTTGTGTAATGTAGGAGTCCATTAAAGGGATATTTTATATTTTAAGGCGTTGAGAGGGGGAGGGGAGGAGGGATTAAACTTCGTTTATGTTAAACTGTTGCCCCGAGTTTGATGAAACAAATGAATTCTGTTCTGAGGAAGGACGTGGGATACTTTTTCTTAGTTCCACGCGGACGAAGTCGCGGGCAATAGCTATCTCATTGACCCGCGTTCAATTTGGTATTTTTCCAATATAAAAAGTAGCCTACTTTTTTCGTACTTACAATTACCAATAAAATACCGGCCAATTGCGAGTTGTACCACGCACAGTGAATGGTTCCGTAATCAGAATGAACAATATTATTAATTAACTCGGTAGCAAAAGTGAGTTTATATTTCATAGCGTTTCTCAATACAGCGTGAAAAGCAAAGTTATTTCTGCGGTCGCTGAACGTGTAACCAAATATACCTCATATCTCATAAACTGCACAACATTTATTAATAAATCTGGTTTTAATCGAAAGTGTTTTTTAAGTTTTAATACTATTTCGAATTTTTTGAGATTTTTTCATTCCACTTTTCAAAGAAAAGTGAGAGAGGGGGACACTTCTCGGCAAATACTATACTCAGACCAAAAAGCCACTTTGAAATCTTTGTATTTTGTATTGAAATTTGTATTTGAAGCCCTATCTAAAGATACACATGTGCATTGGAATTTTTTCTTTCATCCGTCAGTTACATGTATGGCGTGCCAACCCTAATTTTTTTTTCCAAAATGTCGATTTACCATATAATAGACCTAATTTTAAATTTTATCTTTATAGTGCCAATAATCTCAGAGTAAAATGGCTTAAAATGGCTGTAACATATAGGGATAGACAGACTTACAGATAGACAGACAGATAAACAGACAGTCAGACAGACAAACAGACAGGCGAACGGACAGACAAACAGGACGAAATTATTAGGAGTCCGTTTTTCGTCACTTAGCTACTGAACTCTAAAAATGGTAAAGTCATCAGTACAGATTAATATAGTATCAGTAATACAAAAAAATACGATATTGGTTAGTACTAGGAAAAGAAGTTTATTTGTGCATTAGAAGTTTCAATCTCAATATACAAATAGAGTTATTATACTGCAAGATTAAGTTTCATTTTTGAGCGTATTGTGTACTGACAGATAAGGGGTAGACTTCCTCTCTAGCTTGCAGCTTTGTATCGAACGCTGGGACAACGTGCAGGTGGTGTTTATGGTTGAAACAGACGTCATCGGTCCAGGGCACGATTGGCTCGGGATTGGACTTGTGCTAACGGTCCGTTGGTTGGTGTGCGCTCTCTCCTGAAGTCGTTGTCGGTGGCGTTCCACTGTAAGCATGATTTATTCAGATTTTAATTATTTTATTTTAACACATATATGTGTATTTACACACACTTTCCTATTTGGAGTGAACAGCATCAAAATGCAACAAAATTACAAATCGACGCAATTTCTAGTGATATTTAGGCTCACAGGTGAGAACCAGAATCAGATATTGAGTTTGCTAATTCGTCGCCTCGCCTATGTTACACCTATCACAATTAACGACAAAGCAGACAGAGAATATGTATTGAAGAAAGCCGACTCCCGCCTCGTGCGTAACAGAGTTTAGTCCATTATAACCCCAAGTATCCTACGATAGTGAGAGCGGACGCGGGTCCAGCGGGGCTAGGCTTGGTGCAGGCGCAGCGGCAGCCGGACGGCGGTGAGCGAGCTATTGCGTACGCTTCGGGATCGCTTACACCGGCTGAACGTAATTATGCACAAATACAGAATGAGGCCACATCTATTATATTTGCTATAAAAAAGTTTCATCATTATCTCTATGGCCGTAGCATTCCGGTCATTTTAAGAACCGATCATAAGGTTTTAGTTACGATTTTTGGAACTAAAAGAGGGAGACCCGATTTAGCGGCGAAGCGTCTCTAAAGATACGACTTATTTTTATCAATGTATAATTTTGATATTGAATACGTAAAAACTGAACAAAATGTAGAAGATTTTTGTCACGTGCTACAGAATCAATATTGAGTATTAACGAAGCGACGTATGAAGACTTGGATAAGATTTTATTTATAAATTATATTACAGATGTAGTTCTGAAATCGACTATAAAAGATATTCTGATAGTAATCGAAAAAAATACAATATAAAAGAAAGTTAAAGATTTTATTAAAAACCGTTGGCCTTCGAAAATATCAGATCCGAAAATAAAACCGTATTTTACAAATCGTTTTGAGTTATGCGTGGAAAATGGTTGTGTTTTACGAGGACATAAAGTAGTTATTCCAACAAAATTTCGCGAACAATTATTTAATGAATTACATAATTCGTATTTTGGGGTTGTAAAAACAAAAACAGAGGTCCGAGCACGCATGTGGTGGCCTAATATTGATAAGCACATTGAAGAAAAATTCGGTTCTTGTACGATATGTAATACACTTCGCAGTCTACCTCGCTCACCGCTCGTGCCGTGGCCATACCCCCATAAACCGTGGCAACGCGTACGTTTCGATATGTTTTCATTGCAAGGCAAGCAATTTCTAGTCGCAGTAGATGCCTATTCATAATGGGTCGAATGTTATTCATTGACTAATATGAATAGCGAAAATGTCACGAAATTTAGTGATATGTTTAGTAGATTCGGGTTGGTGCAAACTTTAGTAACGGATAATGTTACAAATTTTTCTTCAAATCAAATTGAGGAATTCTTCATTGCTAATAGCATACAACTCGTAACCATTTCTCCTTACCAGCCAGCATCAAACGGTCAGCCAGACAATACTGTAAAAACTATTAAAAAAGGTATTAAAATAATTGGAACGATAGTTCCTTACGGCAGGCTTGGAGAAGATAGGGATTTTGCTGCGCGACCGAACTGAAAAAAAATGTGAGACTAAAACCGTAAGAAAAATATATAACGGAAGTTATGTAGTAATATTACATTCTCTGAACGGAAGTGCTATAGTCGTATTTGCAACGAAGTTCCTTATTCTTTGTACGATTTTCCACTGCAAGGGAAGGCAAAGAGATATACGAGTATGCTCATAACAGCCGATGTCTTCAGTAATGTGTAGACATATTTTTTTCGTTTTTTACGAAAATGATGTTCATTTTGAAATCCAAGATGGCGAATGTTACTTTTTTTTGGATAAATCGATATGGTTATCAAATTTTAGGTTTTTCGGGGTGCTGATTACGAAAATGACTTTCATTTTCAAATCCAAGATGGCGAATATTACTTTTTTGGATAAATCGATATGGGTATCAAATTCTAGGTTTTTCGGGGTGCTGATTACGAAAATGACGTTCATTATTAAGTCTAAGATGGCGAATATTACTTTTGTTTTGCAAACCGTGTTGCTTCTATATTATCCGAAGGAACTTCGTTCCTAACTGGTGTCCCATGACACCACATTTTTTTTAAACGAAAATCGCAGTTTAAATGTATTTAAAATAAAATTAATAAATTTTTATTCGATCATAAAAATTCCATACACTGCACAACCGGGTTTTCACCGGCACAACTGATGCTGGGTCATAAGTTGCATTGTCGACTTGATCTGATGCGAAGCAGTGATGATGACGTCAATGACAGAGGGAATCACGGTTCGCCGTCAGCTGAATCACTGAATGAATCAGATCTTATAGCGTAAACAGTGTGGTGGATGTCGTAAGACACATTTTAATTGTAATGATAAAGTACTCATAAAATGTTATTATGGTAACGGCATGAAACATATGTGGAAAACTGGTTTTACAATAGGGAAAATTGGTTCGAGAATATTCATTGTACGAGGGCTGCTATTTATGTATCCGGAATAACAAAGTGAAACAAACATATAGCATTTATTATAGTTTTATTGCTTTTCAAAATATTCACCGTGATGATCGATGCACTTTTGCATGCGTTGGAACCAATTTTCGTAGCACTTTTTCCATTCGGATTGAGGTATCTCCAAAACGTGCATTTTGGACGCATCAACAACGTCGTCACGGCTCGAAAAACGTTGACCACGTAATTTATTCTTCACGATTGGGAATAAATAGAAGTCGTTGGGGGCCAAGTAGGGGCTGTACGGCGGATGACCCGTTAATTCGATCTTTTGATCTTCCAAATATCGAATTATTTCGGCCGATGTGTGGTAGCTAGCATTGTCATGATGAAGAAGGATTCTGCGTTGTCGGTTGTTGTTTGTTATTTCTTCAAAGACTTCTGGCAAACAAATGGTCGTGTACCATTCAGAATTAACCGTTTTACGATCCTCTAGTAGCACTGTAGCTACATGTCCATTTATACCAAAGAAACAAGCGAGCATTTGCTTCAAAGTGCGCTTTGAACGAATGACTTTTGTTGGGTTCGGCTCATCTTGGAACACCCACACCGTTAATTGTTGTTTAGTTTCAGGATCATACACATAGATCCAAGATTCATCACCTGTGTAGATATTATAGACAGCTTTTGACGCACCCTGATTGTACTTTTGTAACATTTTTCACACCTATCTACACGAGCCCATTTTTGGTCAATTCTCAAGTTGTGCGTGAACTCCAACGTGAACAAATTTTTTTTACAGCTAAATGTTCGTGTAATATTTTATATATACTCGTCATACTTATGCCCAGAGACGCCTCTATCTCGCGATATGTAACATGACGATCTTGTATTATTAGTTCCCGCACAGCATCAATATTTCGAGGTACAACAACCGATTTAGGGCGATCTTCTTTAACTTCGTCCGTGAGCACAGACCGCCCACGCTTAAACTCACTAAACCAGTGATACACAGTAGTTTTCGATGGTGCTTCGTCCCCAAAAGTCGAAGTGAGTTGATCGATGCACTGTTTTTGAGTTAGCCCCGCCGAAAATCGTAATAAATCATAGCACGAAAATTTTCACGACTTAAATCCATGGTGATAAAGATTCGCAATTTTCAAAATGATACTACAAAGGATAAACAAATGACAGCTACATGAAACAAATTGTATTCTTCAGCCAAAGAGTTCCATTTTTAAATGTTATAATTACTTTTTAAATATTGTTCTGTAACTGGCCAGTTCCGGATACATAAATAGCAGCCCTCGTATATACCTATTCCAGAATTAAATATTGAGGTTAAAAAAAACATATAGATCAGCTACTACTCTATAAGGGAACAGATACAATAGAAAACTCTCAGGAGGATACAATAAGTATTTCGGGTTGTATAGGAAATGGGGCGATTCCGCTTCCGACTAGGGAAAATTCTGTAGATCATATTAATGATTTTTCTATAGACCGTGATAATATAACACTTTTAACGCCACCATTGGATGAAAATAGGTCGGAGGAAGAAAATGTACAGACAGTCAAACTGCTAACATCCCCATCGGAGGCGGAACCTTGTTTCGAAACCGATGAGAGTTCTCGTGATGAAGAGATTACTCACCGATATCCCTTACCTTTAATTAGAACTAAAGATGTTAATTATAAGTTACAATTTTGTAAATATGAAAAAAAAAGAATGTTTTATGAATTAGCGGTGGACAGTTTTTTCTGTCAGTCTGTTGACAAGAAATAACTGCGTTGTGTAACGTATTTGTTTTATTTTGAAAAATTTCCTAAATATACAATAATAGTCGAGGCGTATACGTTTTCTAGTTAATTCTGTTACGCGTTGAATAACTTCCATAAAATAAACCCGAAAATGAGCAGAGAGTACATTGCACCGTTTTTCTCTTTTTTTAATACTATAGAGATGGCAAAAAAGAATACGTTCCGCCCGCTGGTAAGCGGTTACTGTAACCTATGGACGCCTGCAATGTCACTATCACGGTGAGCACGCCAATATTCTTACCAAGATATATACGACGAGGCTCTCTAAAGCGCATGAAATTCATGTAAATAAAAGCTGGTTTATATGCGATATAAAAGAAAATGGAAGCGAGGACTAACCTGGATTGTGGATGGATAATTGATAGGTATACCTGGCCCCTGCGTCCGTCCCGTGGTCTGTGCACAAATCCCCTGGCGGCGCCTCTTCTCGGGGATCAATTTCTTCCAACTCGCACACAATTCACAGTTCGGCGACCACAACACATGGACCACAGGGTCAAGGAAAGCGTGGTGGAATAGGTTTAGCGTATTAATTGAATTAAATTTGTTTTATGGAAAAGCGATTAAGCGAGCGAAGAGAAAAACGGCAAGATATAATTTTTTCTATAACGGTAAGTAAGTCACTGTTCGTGATTAGCGCACGAACAGCGACAAAATAAAACGAAGAAAGCCGAATCTATTAGCGGCAAAATAAAAATACATAAAGGGCGTGAACACACGGTCTAGCGCGTCACGAACTAGCGCGTTATCAACCCTGTAAAAATCTATTCACGATCTTTTGAAGAACCGCATGCTGCAGTCTCTTGGGAAAGCCACGACAGGGAGTTCATTACGAAACCTCAGTTTTCGAGAATGAAAGTTTCTTTGAAATCGTAGTGTGCGCTCCCTTTTCTGTTCCAAAATGTGAAGACGAATTCTCTGGTGGTAGTGAGCAGTGCAATGGTATAAAGTGGCCGTGGACATCATGCGAAACAATACTACCAGAAATATAGTAGTTTGTAATATCGTTTAGTTATATCAAATTGAAATTCTGACATGGTTTTTACTACGCTCTATATGAAAGCTTCTTGTTCTTCTAGGATATAGACGGAAATAGAAACGTAGGATATATTATAGAGATATAATGAAAAGATGGGCTTTAGCTAGCTCGTGTATTTCTCGACGAATTTATTTTTGGCATTCGAAAATATTAACTCTCATAATCGGAACTACTTATTTATTATTATACTAGCAAACCCGGCCCGTTTCACTGGGCGTTAGTTTCACTGGGCGTAAAAAACAAAAAAAAAATTCTACTGATCCGATCGCTACCAAACTTTACAGGATTACCCGCTAGGTCAATCTGAAGATTCCCTGAAAATTTCATCGAAATCGGTCCAGCCGTTTCGGAGTCCATAAGGAACATACATACATACATACATCGCCTTTTATATATATAGATGGATAACAGTTAATCACAATGAATATTTTAAATCAATAAATATGTACAATAGTTATCGTATGTATATGGTAGTACATACATAAGTCAAGGATTATTATCTTTATATACAGGGTTAATTTAAAAATACTAATAACTTCTTAGTATTTTGTACTAAACATTATCCCCAATAACTTTTATTTTACTTTCATAAACTCATAAATTTTTTTTTCATACAAAAATAAAAATATATTAAATGTTTCTGAAAATGGCACCTACTCTACCCAGTTGCTAAAGCGGCACACGCCCGGCGCGGTGCTGAGGCCCGGTGCGCAGTGGTGCAGTGCAAGCACCATTGGAAATACGTACAGAGTAATTACAGTTACAGTACAACAAAACTTAACAGATATTATTTAAGAAACATATTGAATTTTGAAAAAAGTCTTAGAACAAAAGTTGTTAGGTATGTTGACAGGAATTTTGCACTAAGAAATTATTAGTATTTTCAAATTAACCCTGTATATAATTTGAAGAAGCAAAAGAAGTATGTAAGGACCGCGACGCTTGGCGCTCCGTCCTGACCACCCCATTAAAGATACAGCATATATGATATATAAGAATATAATAAGCATATATAATATATAAATTAATATATGCTTCTTCTGTACATGTCTTTGTCACTGAACTCCTAAATGGTTGGACCGATTTTGATAAATTTTTTTGTGTGATTAAATGGGTCCTTAAATAGTTTAGATTCACAACTGGACCCGGTAGGTGGCACTGCAATCGGGTTCTAGGAATTTTATTTTTATTTGGGCAGGACGTTTGTTGGGTCCACTAGTTAGAAGATAAAAGATACTAATTTAAGTGGTCAACGTTGACCCATAGTTCAACATACTCACGTATTCGTCGTATCGTGGCTTCGATCCTTCGCTCACATACCGTTCCTACCAGAAGGAACATTACTATCGCCAATATTATAGGGCCATAAAACCACCATTCCATAGATTTGTCACGTTACTGTACATTAAGTAATTTTTTATTAAGGTACCAAGCGTCGTCACGTCGGAGTAACGCTAAGTTTACTTTTATTTAAAATTCATACATACTTTATCATTTCTAGTTGTATTCTCTTTTTATTACTTTATTCACTTAGCGGTCCCCCGACGTGACGACCCTTGGATATATTACTACTACTATTTATATTGAAACCTATTCCAAATTTAAAGCGCTATGAGGTATAAATTATTTTTTTACTTTTTGGAGGTTTTTTTTGAGTCGGGGGTTTTTAAAATTTAAAATTTAAGTTTTTTAATGTTGAATATTTCATGAAGTTGTTTGCAACATGTGAGACAAAATACTTACCTCTGAAAGACGTATATAGAATTTCAACTATTTAAAAACGTAGAATACTTTACAACTTGAAGGCAACATTATTATATTCACATTTTCGTTCAGTTACGTTCAAATATTGTTTTATTATTATTTTGTGAGTTTTTGCGAGCCATACTGATTTCGTTTGGATTTTTGTGGTCTTTGAAGTTTCCAAATTTGACAACTAAAAGCTTAATAATTTGTTAAGAAAAAAAAACATATTCTAGTAGAAGTTATTACATTGTATTATTATCTATGGTATTTTATACATCAGATTTTGGTAGACCTATAAAAAATAAGCTAGATCCCGCGATATTATTGCCTAAAAATTTGCAAATAGCCACAACCATGCGATCGCTGCGCGACCAATGACTAATTGTAATATTACGTAGTAATATTATATTCTCTTTGCCCATAGCCTTGTCTAGTTTGAGGCAAGATGAACGCATGTAAAATTCGTTTCCACGTTTTTGTGGGAGCTAATATATCTAGGTGACATCCATCAAGAAAACCTAACACTCAGTTCATTTAATAAAAAACAAAATTTTTTAATGATATTTATTTCTTAATTACTGTAATCAAAACTTGTATTCAACATTTCTACACGCATAGATTCATCAGAGTCACTGGTGTCGCCGTTTCTCACATTGATTATGAAACTTTCTAAATTTTCTTCAGTAATTCTATCTCTTTTCTTCTATCTCTTTCTTACCTTCAACGTGCATGGTGTGCTCTGTCATTTGCTTCAAATCTTCTGGCGTTATTCTTTTAAATGATTCTTTGATCGGTTTTTCTAACTCCACCATAGTAAGGCCTATATTTTTACTTGCCACTTCACGTTTTGCAAAACTCCATACAAAGTCTATGGCATTTAAATAACAATGGTAGGGGGGAAGTCTCAATACCTCATGACCATTTTTCTTCAAAAGTTCATCGGCTTTATACGAAGGTTCTGGCTCTGGTTCTTCAAATGGAATTTCATTCAAAGTAAGCCATTCTCTTACTTCATTTTTATATTTTTCTGATGTAGGAGTTTTATTTAAAATGGCTGAATGATAACTGGCATATCATATTAGACTCGGCTCATTCAGATTAGATATGACCTTTTCTTGTGGGCATTTATGAAAGTTTGAGGCGTTCATATCGTGATGGTAATCTGCCATTTTAGATTTAGAGCTAAACACTACCAATGAGTTTGGTACAGGGCCTTTCTCCGAGCCAGCATGTACTTATGTACTTTTTCCCCGATGTCATTTTTTCAATGGCCCCGCTTGTAGATGGACCTTGCCGAGATTTCTTGGGTTTGTAGTTTTGATGGACTTAGGTCTCATCTAAATAAATTATTGGTTTTCCTTCCGTACGCTTTGAAGTTATGGTTCTTAAAAACCGATGTCTCCAGGCAGATATATCTTAGCGTTCAATTAACAATGAACGCTCATTCTTGTTTGTTTTAAATTCAAAGCCCATTTGGTCATTAATATTCGACGAAGAGTTTCCCGACGTCCATTAAATCCAATATTTTCTTTTAATTTCACCAAAAATATTCTCAATGTAGGAACTTGTTTTCTGACGATATAAAATTTATTGATTTTGTTACGAATAGCATCTATGTAAAACTATCTAGGTCAGAAACAGTGGGTTTATGAGGCCGTTTTTTGCCTGAGATATTCCAGACATCTTCATTTACAGCACCTTCCTTTTTATTCTTTTTAATGTTGTGACTCTCACATCTGTAAACAATGATGAAACCAAATGATTAGGTTTTATGCTACATTAACATCAGCAAAACAAATCTTATGTAGGTAGGTACTCAGTAAAAGCTTACTAGTGATTGAACCTATTTCTTCCAAGTACTAGTGGTGGGTTTTGATTTGATCTTTTTCTAAATAAGTAAGATTTATGATAGTTTCCACTATTTTGTCAACCCCTGCTCTATCCTCTTATTTGTCTGTCACAAAAAACTGTTTTAAAATTTTAATATAATATTTACGTAGGTATCTATGGTCAATCATAGATCAAGCTATACACTTTGGGACTTCGTACCGTCCTTATCTTGTGCACGTAAGTTTGCACTATACATAGACGGGAGATGCATAATTATTTACAACGTAAAATGGATGTGGTGGATAATAAAATTTTTGTAATACTCAAAATTATAGTTATGAAATATTTCAATTCCAACTAAAGATCAAAATTATAGCGTCAACTAACCCAAAAAGTCTAATACCACACGCAAACAATCTTGTTTTTGTTTGAATTCGACGTCTTTCTCCTGTTGTTTTTCTGAAACTTGCAAATCATGCAAAACAACATCTTCTGCACTTCGCTTTTAATAGTTTTATCCATTTTTAATCTCGTAAAACGCTGAAACTGAAATAAATTCACTTCTTCTTCTTTAGTTGAATGGCACCTTCGCGATTGCGAATATTGCCAAGATGAGGATCACAAAAACATCATAATTATGGTAACCATAAAAAAGATTCCAACAATTGAAGTAGGAGAATACACAATGGGGATCAATAAAATGTTCCTTTCGATTATAATTTGGAAAGTTGAGCAAATATTCACACCTAAAAAGGAAAACATCACAGTACAAAATACAGACAAATCACAGGACAACACATTTTATAGACAAACACACAAACACTATGTATAACATCCCACATATAACATTAGTTATTACTGAGTTAAATCTCTAGTATATAGACACATGCATGAACATTATAATAAATATTACAAATAAACTACAATTTAATGTTATTAACTGAGATAAAATTAGAGAGTATTCTAACAAAAGGAGAATTAGCTAAGGACAATAAGAGTTTAAAATAGGTAGGACGAGGAATATCAGGAGGAAGAACATCATAGAGGGAAAATATTAGTTTGGGACAGTTAAAAAATAAGTGATCAGGTGTACCCTCTTCTAAACCACACTCACAGATAGTGATCACGGATATGTAATTTAGCCAGGTGAACTGGTGTGCAAGCATGATTCAGCCTGAGTCTGCAAATAGTAGAGGTAACCTTTTTGCTTGCATCTCTGAATGAGAAAAACCAGGGTTTAGGAGGAATTTCATTCTGAATGTCGCCATAAAATTTGCCCTTGACCGATTTAGAAAAATAAATTCACAATAACACAAAGACAACAAAGGTGACAACAACCGACAACTTCAAAAATTGACATTGATGTTTGTATTAGCGTTGCCAAGTAAAAAGTTGATGAAAAAACTACTTTCATTAGCCAGACTCTAGGAACCAATAACGACACGTGCAGGGCTCATGAAGATACACAAGGAGTTATTGGCGGGAACAGGAGAAGTGATGTCATTTTATTTAGATCTTCTATTTCTTACATTTTTGAGAGTTTTAAAGTACAAAAGTGATATTATGTTAAAGTTCTGTATAAGTGAAAAGAATTGAGTAGGTTTAAAAAAATATGAGTAGCTGAAGTTCTCGCACTCTGCCAAGAAGTCCTTCATAACTTCAATAAAGTCTACTGTCACTTTCCTGGAGGAGTTTTACGATAAGAAGAAAAAACGAATTTATTTCGAACGTGCTTCATGTCGATTCTACTTATTAATACGTGACATTGGCAAATGTGCTAATCTGTGCACCATGCTATGAAGAAAGAAAAAAAAAGTGCACCGTCCACAGCAGAGATTAAGTATTTGTAGTAAGCTACAGATGCGACAGTCACTTTGCCGTAATTGTTATGTATTTAGTTAGTTTTGGCGCTACTATCGTCTACTTTTTTGACAACCGTGCTATACATACATACCAATACTTTTTATATATCTTTATGTAGGTATATCCTAGTGATTCCGAAAAACCACCAACGCAGCGGTTTAGGAGATTATTTACTTTAACAGAGAAGAATAGACATTTCAAGGTTCTCAATTCAAACATGAAATCGAAGAAAACACAAAAGAAAAAATAATAAGATACACAAGCGACTAGACTGCCATTGAGCGTCAATGCAGGATTTGTCCAGAGAGTTCTACGGCGCAACGTGTGGTGTGAGGCTCGTATAGTATGTAGTGAATGCTGGGCTGATAGAGACAGAGCTTATTTCTTACTCGGTACGGGACGAATGAGTGATCATAATATAATAATTCTGTTTTTTTTTATTCGAGGCAAGAATCCTAGAAACCAGCCAAGAATTAGTCAAATAAAAGAACAAGAACTAGACACAGTAAAAGTTAATTAAAAAATAACAGTCGAGTATAGCCGTTATTTAATATTGTATGTTGCTTTTTATTTCTGGATTTATTTACCATTTAATCTCTGTGCTCTGTATCAAATTGTAGCTCAATAGGTGTAAAGATGACAAACAAACGGACAGGCAGACAGATAGATATAACGAAACCGTAAGGGTTTAGTCTCCCATTTTCAGGACTCTAAAACTTGTGAATCACAAAATAATTTGGAATTTTTTTTTTTAAGTTTTTGTATTCGAATATGTCTCCAATCAACAGAAGATTGACAATGTGTCACTTTAAAGGACTGGAGTAACAGTCACAAGTGGATATTCTTCAGTTAACCCCCTTGTGGGATTCTGTTAGAAGGCCGTACAAAAATACTTAAAATGTAGGTTATCGAGTTATCTATCTACATTCGAGAAACTTCTTGTACAATAATCTTGCCCGCAAATAATATCTTAAAAGATCATCTGCCATTTCACGCCTTTCCGAGGGTTGTTTGACTGATACACTACATACGGGCGGGCTGTGCAGTTAACATTCTTTAAAAATTAAACTAATTTTAGAACATTAACTGGTCCGTTGTAGGTCTGAGTTGGATTCGATTCGATTCAATTTAAGAATTAAAATTTTAAAATTGGATCAGAGTCTGGGTGTTACTGAGAGCTCCCCTAGTTCGACGTCTGGTACACAGAGCACAATCTGATTGGTTGGTTTGAGATTATACAATTGGTGTAATTGCTTCGAATATTATTATTAAAGAGAAATAGCATTTGATACAGCAAACCACGATCAAAAATTATTTTTTAAAGTTTCGAGTGTTTCAACTCGCAAAATACACATATACTTTAGAGTAAACACGACTTCTGAAGTTAACGTCTGTCATAGTCTTGGGACACCATATATTATAACTTTCAGTTGCTTACGTCAAATGGTCTCTGAAAAATAGACATATGACAGACAGACACACAGACAGACGGACGGACGGACACCGAGCTTTCCACAAGGTGTGCAAAGAGTATTCCATAAGTGGCTCTTTTTTACAACTTTGAAACTGAAAACTAATTAAGGTAATTATTCCATGCTCGTCTGTGTTCTTTAATGTTGGCCTATTGTAAGTTTATTCATATGTGTAAAATAACCTCTGGAACCACTCCACCTATATGAAAAATATTTTTAGACTGGAAAATATACATTTAAAATAGATTGAGTTAATTTACTGTATCAAATTAATTTTATTAAAACGTCGTCCGTAAATCCATTGTCGCACATTGAATTGAACTTGCCTATTCGGAACGATGACACAGTAACACTGACTCGCATTTACTTAAAGCGAAATGCCAGTTCCCACACCATGTTCTGCCAGCGCGTGTCGTCACGATCATTGATTTGATTTACTGTTCCAATGTAACGAATAATTCAATGGTTTAGTTAGAGCAATGTTTTCGATTCTCGTTAGACCTGTGTCTCAAATCGTCAGAGCAAGGCAGCCCGGATAAAAAACCCTGGTACCGGGTGGAAACCGTAAAGATTTAACGGACATCTGCTGCTTTCAGACCGCTTTATGACGAAGAAAAAAATCGCTGTAAGATGGGAAGCCGATGCGATAATGATAAGACATTTTTTATTTGTGAACGAGGTAACCGGATGGTGCCTTCAGTATTTGTTAGACACTTTGTTAAAATATATTCCAGGCTGTGTTGCATTGTTATTCTAAATACGTAACAGATGTACATATATGTTTTCGTTAAATGATTTATTATACTTAATAATAAAACAGTAGTATGCAGTAATAGTAGAAGCAGACTTGAAAAATATATTTGAAGAACTATTTTTAAGTAAGGTTTTAATTTGTGAATGAGTTGGTGAATTTAATAATGAATACTCCAGATACGCTAATTGTGTAACCACTAACTAGACACGCGGCTTGTACTAAGAGTTCTACATAATGAAGTAGGTGAGTAGATACTCTGTAATATCCATCAAAGTCTAAGAGTCCAAGACAGTTTACAGTTCGTTTTTTAAATATTGCAGGGACTCAAACCGTGATTATTGGTTAAAAAGTTACTAGAGGACCTGTGCTGCTCCACAGCATTGTATAGATAATATAATTCAATAATAAAGCTCTCATATGATGAGTAATTGTAACCTAACCTAAGTTGAATACAAAAATTGAACAAGCTCTTTCATATGAAAGAGCTCGTTTCAGTGAGAGTTTATAGACCAAAACGAATCGCGTACTTTAATTAGGGCCGGAGATATAGATAAAGAAAGCTATGAAAATATAAGAAATGTACAGGAGGAAATCACGTTTGAGTATAACTTGTTGAGAAGGGTGAAAGTTGGGTGATTTCCAATGCTTGAATAAAAAAAATTAAGCAAATCGTTGGACTAAACGGCGGGACGGACTCGTAATACATTTTATAATTTTTTTTAATATATAGAAAGAGTTTTAACCGCCATGCCAACGTACTAGTTCGAATTTCAATACATTGACTGGCCCGTTGGCGCAGTGGCATATGCATCTACTTTCCAGGCTAGGGTCCCGGGTTCGATCCCCGGTCAGGTCAATTTAGGAAACAAACTTTTCTAAATTGGTTTGGAGTCTGGGTGTTACTGGGAACTCCCCCAGAGTTCGTTGTGTGGTACCCATAGTACAAGCTTACTGCTTAGTTTGGGGTCACACAATCTGTTTTATTGTCTGGAGTGTTATTATTATAATATTATTATTATGAGTTTTTGAAATTTTTCTTTTTTCTCATTGTCCATTTGTCTGTCTTTGACACTGTTTTCTTTGATATACACTAAGTAAGACCTTAAAACTTTTTTTGCATTGTCGTTATGTGGGGTATCCTACGAAAGCTTTAAGAATCACGAAATTGAAAATGTATTGTTAGCTTCACTACATTATAATCACTTCGATTAATCATCTATGACAATTTTGTGACATTTTAATAGCAAAAGTGGGGTCAAAATACTTTGTCTACGTATTGATGAGGCTTTATAAAAGAATCTGACGTTAGTCTTTCGTAGTAGTTATCAAGTAGCAACGAGCGATCGTGTACAGTAAATGGAATGGAGGTAGTCAGAGATTATTTTTGGCTGTATCCGCGAACGGTCGTTGTTAAAATATAGTCAAAAATTAGTGTTCAGTGAGTTATTCAGTGAGTTTTATACGTAGCGTTTTAGTGAGTGAGTGACGTAGTGGGTTTTATAGTGCATTAAATATACGTATTGATTAGTGTGCTTTTAGTATAATAATGTAAAGTTAATAATTTTAAGAGAAAAACTGCAAAAGAGCCCTATTATACATAATTACAAAAGTGGCATACACTTGGTCGATAATTATTTTTCTTTTATTTTTTAGTATGTTGTACTTATAAAGCTCAAAACGTGTTATTTTTAGTTTTATTTAAATTATTAATTATCTCCGGTAAAGCCTGCCGTCACTGGAGAGTGTTACTGGACAGACTACTAGGTACATTTCTGCATGAGAACGGCAAGAGTGTTTCTAGTAAATATGAAACGAGTTGCCAGTATAGATAACACAAAAAAAAGAAGACTGTTTTACTATTGGTAACAATCTATTTGTACTTCGCCGTTTTTTTTTAAATTATAACAAGCGTATGTGTTACTTCAGTTCAGCCTCATTCTAAAGCAATGATGATTGATAATTATACTGCGTATCAGATATCGAGAATGACATAGTCTTCGAATGAATCCAATTATCATATCATATATGTATATTTGCAATGTCTTCGGAAATAAGACTTAAAAGAAATTGTCTGCCAAAAGAATTACTTGGGATTTAAAGTTTCCGTTTGTATTAACGTTCGTTACTCTGTAATATTGTATTACTTGTTCTAAGTTAGCAATAATATTGTTCTTTAATTCTTGCCAGAAAATTGTTTGAAGTAGAAAAAAAATTCATTTAATAGGTTTTTTAGAAAAAGTGAACTGTTGCTTATAAAAATATGCTAAAATATTTTGTGATTCAATTAATGTACAAGAATTGGTTGAAATAATTTAATTCAAGATAATATGTCAGTGTTTTCGCATCGGTCAGATTTGGTAGCCCAGTGAATTGGGCATTTAACTGCGCGTTTTGTATAAGGCGCGATTTTATTTTATTGCGTACCAACGACCCGCCCTGGCTTCTCACGGACAGATGCATATTTTTTTTGAAAATAAAATACAACCTACTTAATTGCTGATAATGTAGCTTTCTATAGATGAAAGAATTCTTGAAATTGGTTGAGTAATTTTTGAGTTTATCCGTTACAAATAAACAATCGAATTTTTTCTCTTCAGAAAGTTACGATCAAATTTTTTTTTGCAATATTAGCTTAGACACACACGCAATACAAATAAATTCAAAATTAAAACAAATAAGTCTGAAGATAACTATTATTATTAGACGTACCATACATTACCTGATATTTTGTACTTTTTATCAATCGAGTTTTATGGAATTTTTCTTATATTACGACCAACACTCTTCTTCAGCTATTACATTATATCACAATCACGATTTACACGTCGTATTGTGGAAATCTTTGAGTGTGTTTATCGCAGAGGCTCACGAGAGAAAAATTTGGCCCAACACTCCCAGCTCCTATTAACTGCATTTAAGATTCGCGCCACGTTCCTTTGGCTGGCAAAAACAATCGACACGCTACAAATCCGGGGAAATGTTCGACAAAACCGATTGTAACCAGTTCGCACTGGTTTCCGCCAGTTTCTCCCGGATTATTCTAACGGCTACTAATTGCTACGTGCGCTGAATCGTAATTAAGTGCGAAACACCTGACAAAATGTAGGTTAATCAGAGAATCAGTACTTCACATCAGTGATTGATTACATAAACTTAAATTTTTTTTCATTTCCATTTATAAAAATATTATCAAAGTCGGAGGCCTAGTATTATTATTACTTCTTATTTTTCTTTGCTCATGGCCTCAAACTCCGGCAATGAGTTCAAAGAGTCACAGATTTTGTTTGCAAGTGTTTGTAAAACCAATATGAGAAACATTGTTGTAAATCAGACTATTTCCCTTTATGTCAGATATTCTGAAATGGTCTGATGAAGTTTTCTTTTAGTGTTTGTATTCATGTCGTACTATAGACGCTACATTGAATTTTCTAAAACCATCTTTTTTTATTGGTTACGTAGGAGAAATCTGCACACAGATACCCATTCTCCTGGGGGAGTGACTGGGTTATGTGGGGCTTTTGCTCATCAAATCCCCAAAGGTGGTCGTCCTCGGGGCGTTGTCGAGGGTTCCTACGGAATGTACCGGAGTTTCTATCGCTGTACCGAAGTACTTCTCCTAGCAAAGCCTATGACATGGATGCAATTTAGGCGAATCTAAAAATACTTTATACGTATAGCATTAGCGGGCGCACTTTATTTTAAGGCGACGAATTGAAAATTTTGACGGCAGGGATTTCAATTTATCTAAGTGGTTACAAAACAATTCAAAGAAAATGATATTTGGTAACATGATTCTTTATTTTATTGGCTTCATTTTGTCAGTTGCGATACACGATTGGTTAATTTTTGTAACAAAAAAAATACCAGAGAAACCACTTTTAAAACAGAGATTTACAGTTTTCGGACTAATCGAATCGATGTATGCTTATGCTTCTAAATTTTCTGTGTTGATTAATATAAACTCTCTTCAAAATGCCCGTCTGATTTTTTAAAATTAATTATAGTTTTTAATATCATCATCATCATCATCGTCAGCCCGTGTTCGTCCACTGCTGGACATAAGCCTTAATTCCAATACTGTGCCACCATATCCGGTCATCGGCTCTCCGTTTTTAATATAAACGAAAATAATTGTTTTTTTCTTATTTTTAGTAAGTTAGCGCACGCACGTATGGTGCAGCAGATTTTTTCCAGATTAAATTACTGTTTATCAATGCGTCAATTTAAACAACGTTCCAAAGCGTCAAGAAATAAAATGGATATGAAATAAAATGATTGAACGATATATTTTTCGTTGTATTAGATTTTCTGATGTTCGTAATGTTTCAATAAGCAAAAAAATTACCGAAACTATTCATATTTCGAAGTACTAAGTAAAAGTTTGTACAAACAGTAAATTTTGCTAAAAATTCTAACGAGAAAATTTTATCCAATTTTGTATTCCTTTTACCATAATGTACACTGTAGGATCAAAATTTATAATTCGAAAATGTATTATGTAAAATAATATAATATGTACTACAGATAAAATTTTGTCGATAAACATTATCTTAAATAATAGACGTCCTGAAAGTTGCCGCTTAGAAGCTGTCATTGCTTAGGGTGTACAGCACATAGTGTCTGGCACCAGTGACTGACAGCATTACCTCTTTGAATAGCCAAACATGCGTTGGCGGAAGAAACTGCCTGCTCGACAATCTCCCGAAGCCTCGACCAGTCTCTTGCAATTATCAGTAACTAATCGATGGGCTCCGGAACCGCAGGGTCCCAAAGGTTCGACTTCAAAGAACTTAAATGTGGAACTCTCAGAGAGAGTTGCATACTTACTCCGCTTCAAGTTCTCGACAGTGCTGGCCGCTAATCAAAAATTTTAAATTTTCAGCATATCTACAGTGCTGGCCGCTAATCAAAAATTTTAAATTTTCAGCATATCTACAATTGTTAACAACTTAAGTGTTTTTGGCTCTATGATTTACAAGCTAAACATAAAACTTACATACATGAGCTGCTGAAATCTTAAGTGTTTTTACTTTACCGTAACAATAACTACGATAGAATTAAACAATGTGTAAGATACCTCTATAGGTATCTTACACATTCATGTTCCTATGAACAGAACACCTACAAGTTTACTCAATCAATAATCAATTAGTTTGTATTTAAAAAGTTCACGTGGCAGTCTTAACGGGAAAAATCAAAAGAGAGATGGCGCGCTCGAGCTTTGACTTTTATAATCTCGCAGCGAAGCTGTCAGTCCTTGGTCGTTCCTTTTGATGACGTCACGAATACCGTCGTGCTCTGCTAGAGGGCACCAGTGTTCGCTTACTTCTTAATCGTTGGTGTTGCTGACAGTAGTGAATAAGAGAAAAGAAGCGTTTTGAAGTGCAAGATAATCGACCAGAATCTACGCTTTCAGGATATTAAGAGCGTCAAATCAATAACACATCTATGAAGTATTTGTACCGGTTCTGTCAATTACCGTACTTGGAGAGGGTAGTGTTTGCTAACCGTACAACCCCAATTTTGGCCCACATCTCGTGCAACAATAAACGTCGTATTTCAGAGAGCTTTTTAATGGCGTATATTTTGGCGGCTTGCGTCCGAAATGAAATTCATTGTGCCCCCAAAATGAGTTCTATTGTTCACTGCCTAGATAAAACAAGGCAGGAAAATTACGGAGGCCGTCGTCGATTGTGTCAGTCATTGAATGCTCAGTGTTACACAATATTGTCGGATTTTTTCGGCGTTGGAGTTACGCCGGAGGTTTTTTGTATCGTGGATGGTTGAGTCGTTATTTTCGGGAATAATGGGTAAGTGGCAAATTGGTTGTTTTGGTTTGAATGAGATGTTACAGTGATATATGTATATAAAGCCTATTATCTTTCATTTAATTAGATTAGATATTTATCTGTAGGGCAATAGATAGTTTGTCCTTTTCATTTGTTCTTCGTACCTACCTTCAAAGCGAAACATCCGACGAATTGCTACATTGTATTGTTACAGAAATTTTCTCTGAAATTATCTTATCTGGTAGGAATGGTTGAATAATAATTGACTTTTGAGGCAAATACATTATTAGATAACTGCATCTACAACATTGAAAACTAGGAATACTGCCTGGGAATGATTCTTTTTGATAATGTGTTCATTGGCCTTCGGTAAATTGTTATATTACAAAATCTTCTGATCGAGTTTCTTGTCGATTCTCCTCAGTGTATGTTATTTCCGAATCTGTTGTAGATTTGACTCTACAAAATACCTCGTAATGTGATTTAATAGACTTACAATTGTTTTACTTTATCTAGTGACCTATAAGAAGTTATGAATGCAAACTAGTTTCGATTTCCTTGCGTCCCTTTCTAGACATTTTAAATGCCGCGCTAGACAATACGTACCTACCGATCATCTGGTCTCAAACTAGGGCATTCCCTAAGCTATGAGAACCGAACGACGACTACCTAGGGCTGCCCAGTACACTCGAGACAATCTAGAAACGTTAGTTTCGTAAACCGACGTGCGCTTAGATATACAAGGACCTAACCTTTGCGCCATTGAGGTCGTCCTGTACTGTACCAGAATCCATACGTTTTATATAATAAAGCATTGAATAAATTTATCATGAAATGAGTGTGGGCGATAAAAAAAAGTGCAAAAGAACATAAAAAACATTTAAAAAATTTTTGTCTGTTTGTATGTACACGATAATCTCCGCAACTACTGAACAAATTTTCTTGTCGTTTTTACAGGTAGATTAACCTCAACTTGCAGCAACATTTAGGCTTTGTTTCATTGAAATTGGATGACAGTGAAAAAACTTATCGTCGTTTAAAAAATAATTTTAAATTCGTCGCTCGCCTGTTACACGTTCGAGGACACAACAGCGGTGCGTAATAAAACCGAGTTTCAGGCGAACGAAGTCGCGGGCACCAGCTTGTTTTAAGGTTAAGAGCTTGTTTCTGTCTTTCACAACATTTCTTAAGCTCTGTATTTCTGTAGCATAATTTTAAATTTTATCACTAGAAATGTTATTGTATTGTAGAAAATAAGTAGGAATACAAAGCTTTTATACGGTGCTTTGTTTGATATTTCGAAGGAGAACGCTTTAATCCTACCGGAATTTCGAATTATGTTTGATTTTGAGCTTTATGCTGTGAACAAACTGCACATTTTAAATTTGTATCAAAACGTGAGAACATCTGGAATTCCGTCAAAAAGTCTTTGGCTGTAACGAACAAGTGTTGCGCTTTGAGAACTTTGAGAATAGTGTTGATGTTACGTAGCATGGTTTCATATTGTTAATTTATTTTGTGCTAACTTCGAAATGGCGGTGCATTGGCTGTATGTGAAAAGTCAAACTCGTGACGCAAGTCTCTCGAGTTTGGTGTGTAATTGACCTAATAAGACATCATATTTTCACAATTACTATTACTGTTAATGGATTTGAGAAAAATGTTTTGACCCACCCTAATAACCATAACGAAGTTATTTGATATATATTTGAAATCCAAGATCCCATACCATTGAAATTAAAACGGGACCGCCTTGGAGCCATATTGACCCCAAACGCAATAAAAATAATTGAAATCAGTCTATAACAAATATGTTATGACCGATCATACATACTAAAAAAATTTATTTATTAATAATAACAAAAAAGTACCTATCCTAACGCTAATATTGACAAATTGAAAACTACACGTTATCTTAAATAACAGACTTCCACAAAGTTGCCGCTTAGAAAGCTGTCATTGCTTAAGGTGCCTAGCAGACTGGCAGCATTACCTCTTTAAATAGCCAAACTTATTCGTTAGTGGAAGAACCTGCCAGCCCGGCGGTCTCGCGAAGCCTCGAACAGTCAGTCCAGTACAAATACCAGAAACCAGTCGATGGGCTTCGGGGCCCCAGGAACCTAAAGTTTCGACTGCAAAGGGCGCAAATATGAAACTCTCAGAGAGAGTCGCATACTTACGCCGCTTCAAGTTCTCAGCAGTGCTGGCCGCGGCACCTGCTGACTTGGAAGTCGCCGGTACATGGGAAACAGCGAGTGTGTCCACACAAGTGGCTAATATAAGAATAAAAATATATGTAAATACAAACAAATTGAGAGCGTCCTCCTTTTTTTGGAGCCGTTCATAAAAGGCAATTTTTTAAAAGATAATAATAATAATAATACTCAGACATTTCACTCAGCGCCATCTAGTCCCAAAGTAAGCTGCATAGCGCTTGTGTTATGGGTACTAGACAACTGATATACTACTAATATACTTTTCTTTTGTAAATATATACATATTATACATAAACACCCAGACTCGAGACGGGAATCGAACCCGCAACCCCCGTTTTACTTTGCAACGCGCTAAGCCGTTGCGCCACGGAGGTCGTCAAAAGAGAATTAAATTATTGCTCGTCAGTAATACTGGGAAATAACATAACATAACATAACATAACTTCACGCTGTATCCCCAACGGGGTAGTCAGAGAGGACGGAGCGCCAGGAGTCGCGGTCCTTACACACCTCTTTCGCTTCCTCAAATCTCATCATTCTCCTCACACATTTTCGCCTAGGTATGCGAGTGCTTTTGACATTTCCGTCTGCTAACACTCTGGCTATTTGATACTGGGAAATATTTATCTAAAAAACAATAATAAATATAACAAAAAGTAAGCATTATTATCATTATCTCGTTAACATTGAAAAGTCCTCTATAAACATATTACGACCATTTGACCTCCAATAAAGCTTGCTCACACAAGAAAACTATAATTTATGATTGTGATTAAGTCGCCTAACAAAGGATCGACACCATTATTACTCATTAACTATATAGCATATCTGCGCCTCGATCATTAATTCTAATCTTCGTGCAGAGTGTGATTAATTTTCAGCATGCGTTAATATATGTAGAATATACAGCGTGAGGATATGTATGTATGTTAATATATTCCTCAGTTTACTTTGTACGTAATCTTATTAAATATTAAACTAACACTGTAGGTTAATAGAAGTTTTGAGGACAAACTTCAACAGGTCCATTACGATAACTACGACCCTCATTTAGCCGGTTTTTAGGGTTCCACAGCGAAAATAGCAAAATAGTTCTTTCCCTAAAGGCCGGCAACGCACCCGTGATTTCCTGGATGTTGCAGGTATCCATGGGCGGCAGTGATGACTTTTCACCAGGTGACTCAATTGCTCGTTTGCCCTCTCTTTTATATATGTCGGAAAAGACACGGGGCAATTCGTGCTTTTGCAACTCAGCCATGAGAAATAGGTATCTAATCTTACAAGAGGCGAACTACTCCATAAAATACTACGTTAAGACAAAGTTAATGTGCAAACGACAGATAACTCATTGTAACAATTATTATGTAGGTAAATTTAATAATGGCAAACGATCCGTCGGAGATATGCTATCGCACCGACCGCCGTAGTCTAACAGACTCTCAGCGCCGGCCCCGACGTTCCGTTAGCGCGTCATCGGAAGTCGCGCTTTGCCATAGTATAGTCAAATGAGTGCCTTTTATTATTTCCACCGACATATATATATTTCGGTATAACTGTAGCGAGTGCTATACGCGTAATGTATGTGATGACGTGATGGAGGTACGTTATGTAGCATCTTGTTGACAGACTGCAAGGCGCAGGTCTGTAGCGAGTGTTATACACGTAACTTGTGTGCGGGTGTTTAGGGTGTTCGTCATTGGGTACCTTGTGTTAGCGTGTTCGGGGTGTTTGTGATTGCGTGCGTACCTTGTATGAAGCTCTTTAGGATGTTTGTGAAGCTCTTTAGGATGTTTGTGAAGATGTTTAGGGTGTATGTGAAGATGTTTAGGGTGTATGTGAAGATGTTTAAGGTGTTTGTGAAGACGTTTAGGGTGTCTGTGATAGAATGAAGAGATGTATGTTGCAGAGACGTGCAGATTTCGTTTTATTTCTTTTCGAATGAGAATGAGATGAAGAATGCATGAGGACGTGCGTATTGTCAGGAAGGCCGTGTCGGTGGAAATAATAAAAGGCACTCATTTGACTATACTATGGCTAAGCGCGACTGCCGATTTCCGATCGTTTGCCATTATTAAATTTCCAATTACCTACGTAATAATTGTTATGAAGAGTTTTCTGTCGTTTGTACATTAACTTTGTCTTAACGTTATATTTTATGGAGTAGTTCGCCTCTTGTAAGATTTGGTACCTATTTCTCAAGGCTGAGTTGCAAAAGCATGAATTGCCCCGTGTCTTTTCCGACATATAAAAAATAAAAACACACTCACATACGTTGTATGGTTGCACGGAGTCCTCGGTGCTCGAATACTACTCGCACTTGGCTGGTTCCTTTAAAATCAGAACCCTATGTTAATAACGTTCTTGGTCAGTATTTTATTTCATCATTTCATTGTTTAAATTACGGCTGTTCTTTTGTATAGCGGTAGAACTTCATTGGAATTCACGTCACTCTTGATTTGAGTTCCTTATCAATAATAGCTCGATATTTTTAAGAGCGTTATCTCGCCGATATCTTAGCGTAATTGATTGACGTCACGTTGCTGCGGGAAAGAGACAAATTGTGCTGACCGGACCGCTGACCCTTGTCACGGTGCGCCGTGACTGGAATCACCTAGGATACTGACTGCACCTTTTTCCCAAGCCATTTTGTATAAGTAATAATGTGTATACTGTACACGCTTCTATGTAATCATAGTGTAAAATACACTCATAGGTTCACACTGTATTGCTAATGCGCGTTAACGATTTGAAGCTTTAAGCGTAGATCCTTACATACTTCTTTTGCGTCCTCAACTCTCATTATTCTCCTCACACTCACCTAATGCATACTATACTATTGTACAACGGTTCACAGAAGGCGATTATCTTCCAAGTTTCATCTGTTTAGTGTCAATAGACTTCAAGTAAAATGACTGTGACGTACGGACAATGAGATGGACAGACGGGACGAAATACAGGAGTTCGTTATTGCCAGTTGGCTATGAAACCCTAAAAAAGGTATTAAATAATATAAAAGAAGTAAACGCACAGACGGATAGAAACAGCGACTTTGTTTTGTTTATATTGTAAATTATATATTTATTATTTATACATCTATACATCTAGGTATACATATTAATAAAATTAAAGTGTCTGTCTGTGATTAGCGATGTGTGCAATAGAGGCTTTTTGTTAAGCTTATGTAGTTAGTTTTAGGTTTAGGTTTTGGTCACGTACAATTGTACGTGACCAAAACCTAAACACGCTTCTTCAAAATTTTTATTTGTCTGTCTGTTTATCCGGGCTAATCTCCGAAATGGCTGAACTGACTTTGACGAAATTTTCATTGGCAGGTAGAGGACTTTTCAGAGTATAAGGTAGGTTTCTTTTCAAACCAGGAAAATACCAAACTTAATGCGGTTGAATCAGTGCGACGCAGCTAGTTTAACATGTAAGAGATATACAGTTCACATAATTCTTTTTTGGCATAATTTCTATAAATCTGTTATTTTTTACTAGAAAACAAAACACACAGGACCTGATGAAAAATTAGCTTTTTTATGAACCTGTAGGTAAGTATATTTTTAGTAGAATTGAAAATGATAACCCCTGGACGTTGGCTATTCTCCCACGCGGTGTGAGATCATACCATTTCTACGCACTGCGTCTTTTATATCAAAACAACTGGTATAAAAACATTACAAATAATATTGGTATTATTACATTGCAACTATGAGTATTTAAGTAAATAGTAACAGATAACAAAAATTGAATATGTTGGAAACATCAAAAGATTAACAGTGCGTTCCGAGCGTGGCAGAAATATATTTTTATGTATCGCAAAGAAGTGATAGGGTTGGATTTATGGGGCGGAGTGACAGACGGGCCGCGATAACGGGTTGAATAGTTACTATACAACTAAACTAGTCACATTGATACATCGTCGCTTTTAGTTATACTTTTTTCGAATTTAAATATTTTATTCAAGTAAATTTTATTATTAGCAATTTTTTAAAGTCTTATTTTACCGAACCAGGGGAAACCCTGTTTCGGTTTATGTCTCTGTGACAAAGGCAACTAAGGACAAACGTGAGTTCATTAAATTTTTTATTATGTAACTTAAGGCATTGACAACCAGACCATCAGCCTAATCACTTAGCTGGAAAGACACTATTGTTGGTTGTAATCATGTCACAGCATTGTTATAATTCATGACGAACACATAGAGCACAATGTTCGATATAATAATATATTATAACAACAATAATAATAATATAATAATATACTCAGACATTTCACACAGCGCCATCTAGTCCCAAAGTAAGCAGCACAGCGCTTGTGTTATGGGTACTAGACAACTGATATATTACTTATATACTTTTGTAAATAAATACATACTATACATAAACACCCAGACGCGGAACGGGAATCGAACCCGCAACCCCTGTTTAGTTTCTGACGCGCTTAGCCGTTGCGCCACGGAGGTCGTCTGTAATTTCGTCTAATATAAATTGTTTTTCTTTTCTTATACCAAAGTACCTAATACTCCTCCAGTAAAGTGATAGTAGGATTTATTGAAGTCAAAAAGAACTTTTTGGAAGAATGCGTAAACTTCAGCAACACGTGTTTATTTAGACTTCCTCCATTCTTTTCACTTACACAGAATTTTACACATTTACATATGTGTCTATATGATTTAAGTCTTGGGCTGTGACATGCGGACAGATAGAGTTATACGATATACGAAATTAGGGCATTTCGGCAACAAAATCCTGATAAGACATTTTCATTAAAAGAAAATGCGCCTCCGAAAACATTTTTAAGTAATTACAAGAGTGTAAATAAAACAGCAGACAATTTAAATGAAGAGAGACAAATAGAAAGGCTGAGTTACTTTCTTCGGAGCAGTAAATCCACGATTAGCCGCCGCTTAACGCCAGCTTACCACGTTCAGATAGGCTTTGACGACTTGTACCAATATACAGCAACACCCCAACCTTGAGTTTATGTTATCAGTACTCGATAGCGATCAAGACGAAGTTTTGTATGACAGTACTTAGTTTCCTGTACTTACCGCTTGGGCGTTACAAAGATTTCGACGTCGTTAGTTTATGGTAGAGACACAGTTACACACAGACTTATGTGCCCTAAAGTTAGTATATGCTAGCGTATAGACGAAAATGGAGCTCGTTGACGCGTGACGATTTTTAATTTGTCAAAGTCGTCTATGAAATGAATGATTCCCTTGATTATTGCGATACGTAATATCACTATCACATGTAGAATACGTAACCATTATTGAAAAATACAGTACTTCTTTGAAATAAAACAGGAATAACATGAAATAATAAAATAAGTCAACGGCTTTCTCCACAGCGTAACGACTTGTGACGGCCTGTCATTCAAAACTGGTTACAATAGCGTCTCGTCCCTTTCCTACTCGTGCCACTATCATAAAATATTACATTCTCACTCGCACTCTTTGTACGCCTATACGCAAGTATATACCAAGTTTATGTTATGTCCATTTTAGGGTTCTATGGGATAATTAGGAAAATATAATAGATTTGGTGAATAAAAACCGGCGCAGTGCAAGTCATATTTGCGTAGTCAGTGTGCCGTTCCGACATCTGTTACCAACCCGCCAATCGCAAAACAAAGTTTGTTGCAAACTTTTTTTAATTTTACTCAAGTTGTTATATGTGATCCGATATCTGCTTTTGGAGATAAGGGCCAAAATTTATATCTTTTTTAGAAAAAGCGTTAAAGTAAGTATGACGTAACTTGTGAAAGTTGATAAATTTTTGATTTGTGATATAAAGACATTTCGTTTGACATTCCACACAAGGACACCAAAAATAATTGTTTTTAATTTTCTAAAAGTCACTTGGCCATGTGAAGGAAGTGTGTAAGGACCGAGCTGCTTCGCAGTCCATCCCCCTGACATAGCGTGAATATGTGTATGTATGTAAATAAAAATTAAACAGATTTCAATATAAAAACACTGAAAAGTGAAAAATAATTATCTTGTACTAATCAAAACTCGAGACAATAATATGAGTTCACGTTGGAGCTATCTATACTCAATCCACGCAAAAAGAATCATTAAAACAACAGAACATTGAACACAGAAGTTACGTCCGAACATACATAAAAAAAAATTCATATATGACATACATAAAAAAAATATAGACATTCGAATTGAGAACCTTCTCCTTTTTTTAAGGCTGTTACAAACAATTCCGTAATTAATTGAAAAAGCAGTATCAGTTTTCACACGAAGGTTAAGATGTAAAATCGAATTTATTGTATTATAGCATCTGCCCGAAGTCTCGACTCTACCCACTTCAGTTTACTACCATTAATGAACGTCCAACCCAGTCTCATGAAAAAGGCCTCTGGAAAATTCTATACGTAAGTACGAGTGTCTTTTAGTCTCGAAAAGAAGTTCCGTTTTAGGTGCCGCGATTGGAGATACTTAAAATGCTGCAACACATTTCTTCGAAAATTTTTTTACAGTTCGATATAAATTGTTAAATTTGAAAGACTAGGGTTTCATTGAAATTATCATGTATGTATGATATTTTGTAAAAAAAAAATCATTCGTGTGTTAGTTTTACGACATTTTATTACGAAAATTACTAAATATTTTCATGTTTTTATTTCGTTTATTAGGAATAAACCAAGACTAGGCTTGATTAAAAATGGGTGACACTGAGAACTGATTTTCAACTTAGTTTTTTGTTATCGTGTTCATAACATGAAGCATGAATAAAGTTGAATTATTGAGAAAACTTAATATGCCTTGCGGCAAAAATTCTTTATTTTTATAACGTATTTTTATTATTATACATTTATTTATAACATTTGCTATAAAAATATGACAGAAACACGGTAACATACCACGATATTGTCCATTCATCGTACATCCATCGTACTTCTTCATACGTCCATCGTACTTCTTTCTAAATGTACTTGTAGCGCCATTTTAGGCACTTGATTCCACTTGGTACTCGCTACTTGCTTCAAAACGTCGGATTAATGGCTCTTGTTTAGTTCGGAAATGTTTGTCATTGGCCAGGTGGGCCCTCACATTGATTTACTGTTAGCTATCTCAGTGAAAAATATAAGAAAAATAACCTTAAAGAAAGTATGAAATTACTTGGGAACGGTATAAGGATGAAACGTCCACTTGAGTGTAAATGATTATTTGCTAACTGTTGCGATATTGCTTGAAAATGATTCATGTTTGTCATTCTTAAACGATAAGTTTCTTATCTTATCTTCTGTAATATTCTGTAAATAAGTTCTGTACGTACTAAATATCAAATTTCTAATTAAAATTGCAATTTATATGTTCGATAGATTTTTATATGTAAGTAATATAATAACATAATTTCACTATATCTTAAATTATACAGTAATCTAAAAAAGTTGATTAACGTTTAAAATTTTAAAATAAAACGTTTAAAATAACGTTGTAGGTGTTTGTAGAGTGGTGTAGCTAGTCCTAGATGAGCCATATATGGATATTTGTCGGGGGACCCTTTTACGCAACTATGGCGGACCCAAAAGAAGGTTTTGTTTTATAAAATAAACAAAAACACTCGCATTAACAGATAAGTACCTATATTTACAAGTATAATATACTATTAATGTTTTTAAACCTTCACGACTTGTACAAATCTTACAATATTCATTCACGGGTCTATGTCGCGTTTATATTTTAAGGCTAATTACCTATTTTATTCCAACGTTTCGACCGGATTGCACCGATTGTGGTCACGGGCAGACTGATGAGGATGAATGTCATCTTCGTAGTGTGCGGTTTCTTGCAACTACCCACACTCATTCATCACATTTTTTTTAAATTTTATTGTTGTCACTGTCGGTATTTCGACACACTACACTAACAACGTCTACATGGAGTATATGTGTTCTGTGATCTACACACTCGCGACGTCCGGTTTCCCGGTTACGGACACACTCACTGATGACTTAGTATTGTGTATAGTAGCATTAGTAGACTGATGAGTTAGTATTGTAAGACAATTTAAGCTTTTGTCTTAGCTTTCGTGATAGGCAGCCTCTTGTAATAAGCTTTTTTAAAGTTCAAATCGAATTCTTTTGCAGGTCGATGGCTGTGGAGTCCGTATACGCAGATATTTTTTCGAATTGTCCATTTCGATTGACCCTTTTTTCAAAACATTGAGTCATGTTTATATTGAATGATGTTATGACTTTTTTCTTCACAATTAAGTTTATGGTATTTCATCACCCTCAGAACCCAAATTCTTACTCTGCATTAAGTTGTCTCTAAAACATTTTAAATCCGAAATATCTGAGTAATCCATTATATTATTGTTCATAAGGCTATTTAATGAGTGTTCTATTTTAGGATGAGGAGAAGGAGGCGAAAGAAGTAAGGTAAGGCCTGTAAAGCTTGACGTTTCGTCCTCTCTGACTACCCCGTTAGGGAAATAGCGTGAAAATATGTACGTGTCCTTATTTGTTTGGCGGTTGGGCCTCTCTAATTTTATGGCATTGTATAGATCAATCATTTTTAAAACGAAATATTGCTCTAACTACAAAATAAATTGGCTTCGATTTTAACCTTTGCATGAGCCGGAAAACATCGATACCCATTTGACCAAGGCACGGTAAAGTTAAATCACTATTTCATAAGTTCCACTTTTTCACACGCATAATTTAAAGAACGTACTTTAATAAAAAGTAATTACCGGCCGTAGAATAGTTTCAAAATAGATCGCTAAAATATCATAAATTTTAACGCAGTCTTACTGTTTGCTGTTTGATGTATTGATAATTCAACAGAAGACATCAACAAACAATAGTTAGTTTTAACGGCACTAAAATTAATGGTAATGGACAACACTAATTTGGAGAAAGTCATTAAGGCGACGGATTGGAAATATTGACGGCAGGGATCTCAATTATTCTAAGTGACTACAAAACGTATGAAAGTGATATTTGGTAACCTTATTCTTCATTTCATTGACTTTATTTTGAAAGTTGCAATACATGATTGGTTACCTTTTGTGATACAAAAAATATCAAATCAAATATAGTTTATTGACCAAAAAACCAACCAAAAATATCAAAGATATCTCTTTTAAAACAGAGATTTACATTTTTAGGAGTAACGAGACCGATTTATGTTTCTAAATTTGCTGTATAGTTTTAATCTAAACATATTCTTCAAAATGATAGTTGGATTTTTTAAAATTAATTGTAATTTTTAAAATAAACGAAACTAATTTTTCGGATATTTCGTAAGCTAGCGCGCGCACTTTTGCAGAGACCAGAAGGTCTATTTTGGATTAAATTATTTTTTATCAATGCGTCGCCTTAAAATAATGTAATGATTTTTATGCCTCGGAAAATAATTTGCTGAAGTCATGATCAGTACATACCGAAGTTAAACTAAACACTAAGGACATTTAAAAAAGATGTTAAGTCTTAAGTTGTTTTAGGATCAAAATACGTGATGTTATTTTTTAAAACTGTTTTATTAAAAGCTGTTAATGAAAATAAGTAAATTTCATAATTTCCAATAAAGACAAAATTGAAATTAAAGACTTTATGAAGAAGTCATAACGGCGAAATTTGGAAAACTACAAATAAATGTGTTTTTGCGTCATATAGAACTAAACGAGATCAACCCATAGGTACTATTATCTGTACTTAGAGTCTTTTGGCCTCTAGTGACTTCTAGCAATAAGCCGACGATATTAATTCATATTTCGTACATATGTCGTATCACGACCAATAGCTATTATTATTAAGTATATCCCGTTTCAAGCTTTAATCCAATTTGCTAAAAAGGCGAACAATTTTTTAAGTCTGTTCAGATTAAACGAGTTTTGGGATATGGTTTATCAAATACAATAAATATATATATTTATATTGTAATTGTAAGACAATGATCTATCTTTTTTTTATTAGCTTGCTCATTCAGTCTTTCTTTTATACGTGTTACTTCATTGAACAATATTATAATAATTTAGTAGATTTTAGTAGATTAGATACATAATTATTTGCGTGTTACAGAAACCCAAACACATATTTCTGAAATTTTTGTCTATTCCCCTTTTCTTTGTCCGGGCTTATTTCCAAAATGGCTGAACGAAATTAACAGAACTCATTCTTAATTTTTCAGAGAGTATTCTAGGCTACATTCTATGTCGGAAAATAGCAATTTTATGGGACGCAATGTAAACTAAAAATTGGTAAATGGTAATTAAATCATAGCAAGCAATTCCGTAAAAAATTTTGTAATACGAGTATACTATTTTAACACGTCTTGTATAATTCAGTGAAACACTATTGCTATAATTGTACTCTCATTTACTTTTTTCCTATAGGTGTATTTTTTTACAATGCTTTTCCGCTAACCAACAGAAAATTAAACATTGACATTTTGGGTCTGTGCGAAGTCGAGCTCGCAATCATTAATAAAAACGAAGGCAGTTTTTATGGCTTTTGTGTGAAAGAACTCTCACATTATTTATTTATTTGCATTGATGTGAGTGGATGTGAAAGGGAGGCGTGTCGCATGTGGTCACGTGTGGTCGCGTGAATGCGCGACACGCCTTGCGCTCATTTGTCTCGGCAGGGGACACGTTGTAGGAAAAGGTGAGCCTACACGAGGCTTGTATACAAAACTCGTAAGCCACGAAACGATTCTAACGCTTTTTTCGAAAACAAACTATATGGAACTAATCTTCTCTACATAGGTACACATTTAATGGCTTTTTAACCGACTTCAAAAAAAGGAGGAGGTTCTCAATTCAAAGGTTCAAAGGTGAGCCTACACCAGCCTTGTATACAAAACTCGTAAGCCACGAAACGATTCTAACGCTTTTTTCGAAAACAAACTATATGGAACTACTCTTCTCTACATTGGTACTCATTTAATGGCTTTTTAACCGACTTCAAAAAAAGGAGGAGGTTCTCAATTCGGTTGTACTTTTTGTTTTTTTTTATGTTTGTTACCTCGGAACTCTGTCATTTATGAACCGATTTGGAAAATTATTTTATTTGAAAGGTTATATTTCCAAATAACGCGAACTGGTTACAAGCTTTTATTTATCTATATATTCTCTTGTATATCATTGCGCTTCAGAATTAGAAAAGAAGTTAATTGTAGACCTGCCCTAGAAATTTATTATATTTAGACTAAGGTCACTTAAAACCGAGAAATAATAAAAAAATAATAAAAAAATTAAAGCGATTACAAAAAAAACACTGGAAAGTACTAAATAACATTTACTAATCCTAATTTTAGTAAAAAAATAACTATATAAATACGATACAAATACCTATATAGTTAAATTTGACAGTTATTGAAGTCGGTGCTAAATCAATGTGCAACAATAAAGTCTATTAATTTAGTAGGCTTGGCACCGACTTTAGTAACTGTCAGAGTTAATTATAGAGATATTTGTATCGTAATAATAAGGTTATTTTTGAATTTAAGCTTTGATTAGTAAAAAATAGTTATTTCCTAATTTTCAGTGATTTATTTTTTAAAGTCTGTTTATTTTATTAAATTTTTTAGTTGTGTATTTAAATATGTTAGCTTGACTATAATTTTAATCGCGACGACTAATCCGTGATAATTTCGTGACGTTTTAATAGCAAAAGTGGGGTTAAAATAGGTTGCCTACGTATTAATGAGGCTGTATAATAGAGGTTAGCTTTAGTCTTTGTGTAGTATACGTAGTAGTAACAACAAGCAATTGCGTATAATTTATTCGAATGGAGGTAGTCAGAGATAATTTTATTATACCCTCTGCCATGTGCTGTTAAATAGAAGTAATCTAATTAAACCAGTATTAATATACTCTCGGAGTACATCTTTGGTTGTCCGCGAACGGTTGTTGTTAAAATATAGTCAAAATTACAAGTTTTCGGGAGCCTTATACGTAGTCTTTTAATGAGTATTTAGTGAGTTTTATAGTGCGTTTAACTCTGACCAAGAAACATAATGGCCGGAGTCATAATAAGTAGCCGCTCTTACCACCGTGTGTCCAACGAATTTTCTTGTCTCTTTCTATCTCAATGAGTGTAACCACGAGTAAAAAAGTAGCTATAGTAAGTATAGCAAACTTGTACTGTCAGTGTATTTAGTGTCAGCTTTTGATTCGGTCATGAAATAATTTTTTGCAAATACTCGTAAATTTTAAGTGTTTTGGGTAGGTACTGGTATTCACAATAATAAAAATATGCCATGTTCAGCTGTTTCGTTGTACCGTAACCTTCCCTAGTCACGCGCATTAGTAAAAATCTAGAAAGTCGGTCAATGAAAAAGGTCACTTTAAGGAAACGCTAAGCAAATACTCCGTCCATTGATACTTGGTCCGAGGTGTTTTCTATACGTATTATCTAGTGCGTCCGCACAGAGTTAATTTAAAAATACGAATAACTTCTTAGCATTTTATTGTGAACATTATTCCAATAACTTTTGTTCTATGATTTTAATAATTCATAACTTTTTCTTCACACAATAATAAAATACATTAAATGTTTCTGAAAATGGCACCTACTCTACCCGGAGCTCCTCACGTACGGAGGGGCGCGGGAAGACGGTGCGCTTGCACCTTACAATTGGAAATACGTACACAGAGTAATTACGTTACAGCATGGAGCACTCAGCCTATAGAGGCGAAATATCGGACCATCTTATTCACCACTGCTCTGTTTATTTATACTAACCAATATCAACTCTCGCTCGCATTAAGCAGTACATAACCAGTACTGGACCTGTGTGTACATCTCTGTATATTCCGACAGACATTTAAATATTAATGTAATGGCTTATTGTTCTACTCGGTGGTGTGGTAAAAATAGCAAAAAATCAAACTGTGAAACCGAATGCAGTAACAGTGTTTAGACGTAAATTGTTTTCATACAAAATAAATGACATTGCCACTCTATAGGTTGAGTGCTCCATACGTTACAGACAGTAGCACTGTTAGATATTAAGAATTAGTGTCATTCCTACATAATTGTAAATGGGTAATCAGAAAGAGGAACAGGGGGCTGCGAGCCCCATCCCCCACCCCTCCCTCGTTGGTCTATAAATACGCGGGTAACATGCGAAGGAGGGGCACTCCGCCCTACATACGAGGCATCCCTCGGGTGGAGGAACCCTCAGGCGGTCGACCATCTGGCAGGGCGCCTTCAGCGCTCGCCCCAACGCGACCTGTGACGCTGTAAAAGCCACTAGAGCTAACAGCAAAGAGGGGTTTTGTTTAGTCGGTTCGAGTCCGACACTCCCCAGTCGGCGTAGAGTCCGGTTGGGTAGTCCGCGGGGATTTGATTTCGCCTCTCAGAAACCAAAAAAAAAAGGAGGGGCACTTGTTGTATACTTAGTATAGTACTAATATCTGGTACATAGCAATAAACAAAATTTAAAAAATAAGCGAGCAGTTATTTTAACAGTGGCGACGAGGTAAACAAGGAATTCGTACAATATTTCATAAATTACTGTTAGTAATGGCCAAAGTGACTATAGGCTCTTTTTTTTTTTTTTTTTTTTTTTATCTGCATCCCCTAGCGTGGGCAAAGCCAGGGCCCTTTTCTGTCTGCCATTCTAGTTCTCTCATTCATATTATCAATCTGGGTTAAACTCCCTTCCATCCTACTAGCTACCTAATCGTTGCTTAGCTGCTGAAATTTTTATTTTTCATGAAAAATCATCTTATATATATTACATTTCTGTTCACTTCTTATCTTATAACATATTGCTTATTTTCTACCTTTACCTTATCTGTTTTTTACATCATTTCTCTTATATGCTACGCTACACTACTATGCCTATACCTATATGTCATACATTTTTGTTTAATTACTACTTAACATTACTCTTATCATTTGTTCTTATATGTTTCATTTATTCATTATACATCGTATTTCATACATGTCACTTAACTATTATTTAACTTACTCACTAACATGTTTTTCATCTTAGTTACTATTACACTATTTATTACAATGTATATTTATTATGCACTGGCACATTGTGCAGCATTACATTTGATTAGCATTTGTTCTAACATTTGACTTATAGTTGCTCGTCACATTTTTTGCAACCTTTCTATCTTACATATTATTTATATCACTTAATCAAGCAGCTTGCAATATATCGTCATCTTAGCTAGCTCCATGTCCTACGTATTGCCAATAGGCACCATGTCAATTATACCATACTCATTTTTATTTTATATCGTACTCTATTGAGTATTGTCTTTTTAGTATGGTCTATTTTGTTTTATTCTTACTTATAACTTCTGTTGCCACTTTCTTACAGTAGCTTACTAATTTATCCCTCTTATTCTTTTCTTGTATCAGCTCGTTCAGCGTTTGCACGCTGATAACGCAATCCAATCCAACTCCATTTCAATTTCATATCTATACCTGCTGTAGGCGGGGCATTCACATAGCACATGCATCACACTTTCACTCACATTCACGTCACAGACACACGACGGACTCTCCTTGCACCGAAAACGGTGCAAATACTCGGAGAACCCCCCGTGGCCTGTGAACACTTGCACTATCACACTATCCATTCTGATCTTTCTCACTACCGTATGGGCCTTAATGGCGTCCGGGAAAAACACTTTAGTGACGGAGGCCGTTGTCTCACTTACGTACCTCCTGTCCCATTCATCAATCGATTCCAATCGGATCTGTCGCTTGATGAATGAGACGAGGCACTTGTCGTAATCCGGCCTCGTCTTTTTATGAAGTGCCGCGTCCTTCGCCAGCTCATCGGCCCTTTCGTTGCCCTGCATCCCAACGTGCGCTCGGATCCAGAACAATCTTACAGATTTGCCTGCATTCATCATCTCAACGATGTCTGCCTTGCACTTCATCACTATGGGATGCAGAGACTTCATTCCTACCACGGCGTCCAGAGCAGATCTGGAATCTGTAAAAATGCAGCAGCTGGGCGTGTCACAGCGGCGTACATACTCCACTGCCTTAGACAGAGCCAAGAGTTCCGCCTGGAAGACGGTGCAATAGCGTTCCAACCTTAGTTTTTTCCTATCATATTCTGCGGCGCCATCCCATATAGACAGCGCCGCCCCAACTTTCCCATCTATCTTGCTTCCGTCGGTGTATACATTACACCGACTATCCTTTCGTAAGCTCTGCACCGTCCTCCACGCGTTCATACTCCAGCTCCGTCAGGCACGCTGGGTGTGGCATTTCCGTGAAAGGTACCGGTCTCTCCACATCTCGATCGCCCACCACCTGCCTGGAGTACCCCCTCTTGACTTCGTAAAGAAGGGCGGTTTCCCGCACCCTCACATCAAGAGGTAGCATCCCCGCGAGCAGAAGCACCGAGTTGAGAGAGACCGTCCTGTATGCCTTGACGAACTTCTGTCCGATACCCCGCTGTACCACGCTCAGCCGCTTGCGAATTCCCAGTCTGTTGGACGCCGGTGCCCAAACATTCGCAGCATACAATACTATTGGTTCGACCACTGCCATATATATGGTCCTAATGACCTCCGGTTCTAACCCCCAGTTGACCCCAGCTGCTCGCCACACCTGCTTGTATACGTTCAGCGTTTTGCGGCATACATTGTCCACATGGGCGCTGAACGTAAGTTTCCGGTCGATCGTGAGCCCCAGGATCTTGATCTCGTCCGAAAGCCCGATGCGCTCCCCGCCCATGTCCAGCACTAGAGGATCGTACTTTAGTTTGTTCGTGACTAGCATGGCCTTGGTCTTGCTAGGCGCGAATCTTAACTTATTCCGAATCCCCCAATCCCGAACGCAGGCAAGCGCTGCATCAGCCTTCCTTTTGAGACTCTGGGTGTCTTCCTTGGAGAAGATCAGGACCATATCGTCTGCGAATGCTTGACAGTGGTCTCCCCTTTCATTCACTTCTTTCAATAGGGGGTCCAACAATATGTTCCAAAATGTCGGTCCCCCTATCGAACCTTGCACACACCCTTTCGTAGTACTCCTTATACACTCCTCACCAGCATACCTTACTCGTACCTTTCGGTCGGACAGATACGAGTCCACAAGCCGCCTAAGGTTTGCCGGACAATTTGTTCTGGCGAGCCCGCACCGTATTGCCGGCCACCACGCGTTATCGAAGGCTCCCTCTATGTCTAGGGACACGACCAGCACGATCCTTTTTTGTCGTACCTGTTCCCTAATATTGTTAACCATGACATAGAGGGAGTCCTCGGTTCCACGCTGTGGTGTGAATCCGTATTGGTGCGGACTCTGGTCCGGCAAAACGTACCACCTGATCCTGTTAATTAAAAGTTTTTCCAGAATTTTTCCTAACACAGGTAATAGGCCTATTGGTCTGTACGACTTGGGACTCGTATAATCCGACCTACCAGGCTTCCTCAACACCACAATCGCGGCCTCCTTCCAGATGGTGGGGAAACACGCTAACTCTAGGCATCTATTATACATCTCTAAAAAGAGATCAGGATACAAGGTGATAGCTGCTTTACAAATGTCGGATGTGAAGCCGTCCAGCCCTGGCGCCTTCTTTGCGCTGAAGCTCGACGCAGCCCACACGAGTTCGTTCATTGTAAATGGTGGATCTAAACATCCATCATGCTCAATTTCATTAATTGTTCTAGCCGTAGTTCTTATCCTCGTGTGGTCCGCGTCGTCGCTATCAGCGCTATCCTCCGGATAGAAGGCTTGTGCCAAGAAACTGGTCGACTCCGCCCCTTCAAGTGCAACGCCGTTCCGGACGAGGGGAATATCCTCGTCCTTCGCGGCTGTGCTGCGTATCACCCTGTATATCCCGTCCCACATACTCTCCCTTTCTTGCTTCTCACAAAAATTCTTCCAACAGCTGGTCCGAGCCCTCCTCGACGCAGCCAGGTATTCCTCTTTGGACGCCAGGTATTGCTCCACCACCCATGCTCTCCGCACCGGTGCTGCGTAAGATATACGACGCTTGTGGCGATTCACCTCCCTTTTAAGGCGGGTGAGTTCCTCGGTCCACCAAGGCAATCCCATCCTCTTACCGGTCCCGACTTTGGGTATACACCTTTCACACACATTCTTGATCGAGTCCGTGAGCTCCTCCACCCTATCTTCGAGCTCACGGACATCATCTGTCATTCTAAACGACTCAGCGTCAATACGCCTTTCCTTCCAGATTTGGCCCAGCTCCTGACTGAGCTGGGTCCAATTGGCCTTCCTCGTGTTGTATACCCTAGTCGTTACCGTTTTGGCTCCCTCCCCCCTTGCCAATTGTAGGTCGAATCGGATCGCCCTATGGTCCGAGGTCGTCACATCCGCCTCCACACGCCAGTTCTGCACTGCAGGTAACATGTCGGTGGAGCAAACCGTGACGTCTACACAGCTCGTGTACCTCCTATTCCCTCTGACTGAGTCAAACGTTGGCTCGGACCCTCTGTTAAGGATCTGAAGATCCTTCTCATCAATCAAGCATCCTAGCATTTCACCTCTTGCATCCATCCTCTCACTACCCCACCAGGGGTTCCAAGTATTTAGGTCCCCTCCTAGCAGCAGCTTCCTAGTGCCGATGTTCTCAATAAGGTTTTCCATACACTGGATATACGGGTCGAGTGGTTGGTCCCCTTCCAGGTAGACCGACACCACCCCAACGTCCCCGACACCTGTTTTTATTTTGGCGACCATGATGTTGGGGGTCGCCAGTGTCGGGCACTGAATGATGTCGATCCGCCTGTCGAAGACCAGGATTGCAGCCTTTACAAGGCCTCCGGGGTGTCGTTGGTGTTGCAAAATTCTGACCCCCGGGTATGGCCTCACTCTCCCTATATTTCCAGTGTATGGCTCCTGCACCAGTGCAATATCAAAGCCTTTGGCCTGAGCGGCCACCAGCAGCTCCGAGGTAGCCTGCTGGCTCCTCTGGAGATTCGCTTGTATAATCCTAACCTTAACATTCCTATTTTCCCGTGGGACGCCCTTAGCAATACGCTATTGTCGCCCTAGCTAAGGCGTCCCACATTTTCCTTATGGGGCACTCTATATCAAACGCGTTGTGCGCTTTGCCCATAATACTATTTCTCACGCAGTTCTTACACGTGGGCCCTTCTCCACGCCGGCTAACCGGGCAGTCCCTTTTCATATGTTCCCCTCCGCAGTGACTGCACAGGTCCCTCTCGTCCTTGCAGAATCTACGGCTGTGACCATAACCCAGACACCTTGTACACTGTACAAGGGGGGATTGGTCATCCACCCGCACATTCTGCAAGTCCACCCGCACGTGCCCCAGGCCGGTCGCCCTCTGCCAAAGCAGGGGCGACACGGTCAGGACCACGTCACAACAGAGGGGGTTCCTTGCTCTCTTTCTAAACTTCACATTCATTCTATCATCTTTCTTGCCTAAGTCCCGAAAGAGACCCCCATTCTGGTTCCTCACCGCCTTGATTATTTCCTCGTCGGTGTGAACCTTGAGGACATCCTTTAGGACCAGAAGAGGGTCCCTGTTCTGGACCTCCTCAACCACCAGCCCATTACCCCTTCCATTTATCCTCTGCACTATTTTCTTCCTTTCTTCTTCATTCTTGCATCCAACTACGACCTTCCTATCCTTCACCTTTCTTACCCTCTCCACTTGTACCCAACCGTCCTTCGCATCCACTGCCTTCCTAATCCTCTCTAGCACCTCCTCTCCCGTTTCCTCTTTCTTTTCTGAGGACACGATCAATGAGTGCAGCGCCGTACGGCCCGGTAGGTTTACCTTCGCCGTCCCGGCCACTGCTCCCGCATAAGTGATCGGTCCTCTCTTTCTTTCCTCTCTATCTTTCCTAATCTCCTCCTTTAACTCATTCATCCTCTCACTACTTTCTTTGAACATTCTTACATACTCATCCATCTTTTCTTTATTTTCCTCCAATACCTTCATTCTTTCATCCCATTTTTTCATCATTTCTTCATTCTTCTTACCTTCTTGCATATCCTCATCCACTATAGGCTCGTTAGCGGCATTTAATTACGAACAACAAGAATGGTGTATATGCAAAGATAGGCTAGAACAGTGGTTTTTGGCCAACGACGTCTGGGAAAAATCAGATAAATCTGGTAGTAAACGTCATGCTATTCTACTGAGCAGCTTAGCAGAAACTACCTACAAACATGGACGCGATTTAGCACTACCCACACAAGTTGGTACCTTCAGCTATGACGGCGTTATTACATTGCTGGATGGACATTTTACACCTAAGGAATGTGGATTTGCAGAGAGGTACAAATTTCACATCGCTACACAACATCCCGGCGAAGTTGTGACGGAATGGGCAGCGCGCGTAAGGAGTCTAGCTATCCACTCTGGATTCAATGCTGCGGTGCTGGATGAGTCACTTCGCGACCGTATCGTGTTAGGCATGTCTCCTGGCCCCGAACGTGATAAGCTGTTTACAATGGACATGGCCGAGCTAACGTTGAGCAAAGCGTTAGATATAGCTGTAAGTGTACACAGCGCGCGTAAGGAGTCTAGCTATCCACTGTGGATTCAATGCTGCGGTGCTGGATGAGTCACTTCGCGACCGTTTTGTGTTAGGCATGACTCCTGGCCCAGAATGTGATAAGCTGTTTACAATGGACATGGCCGAGCTAACGTTGAGCAAAGCGTTAGATATAGCTCTAAGTGTACACAGCGCGCGTATGGGGGCTCAGCAGGCAACACCCATGCTGCAATAGTAGGCTCATCAGGTCAAGATCCATTTTAGGTGTTTAGGATGCGGACCGCACCAAAGAAAACACATGGAGCCTCCAACAAACCTGCTGTAACTGTCGGAGTTAATACAGAGACGAACGGCTGTTCAGCATGTGGGTACTTCAGTCACCAGGTGGAAACGTGCCGTTTCTCAAGTTATAAGTGTAAAAAGTGCGGTGTAAAAGAGCATTTAAAGAGAGTGTCGCAATAAAATTGTCTATAAGCAAAATTTCATTGAGTGTTGTTCAGATAGTGAGAACTGTGATTACTGTGATCGTTCAATTCACGGTAACCATTGAAGGAATCTGTATTAGTTTACAACATAAAATTAGATTTCGAAGTAGATACAGGGTCCCCTGTTACAACAATTCCAGAAAAAAATTACGCGTAATATTTTAATACGCATAGTTTAAATCCGAGTTAATACTCTCAATAATGCTCCAGACAAATACACAGATTGTGTGACCCCAAACTAAGCAGTAAGCTTCTACTATGGGTACCACATAACGAACTCTGGGGGAGTTCCCAGTAACACCCAGACTCCAAGCTAATTTAGAAAAGGCGTTTCCTAAATTGACCTGACCGGGGATCGAACCCGGGACCCTAGCTTGGAAAGCAGATGCATATGCCACTGCGCCAACGGGCCAGTAACATCAATTTACAGAGTTATAATGGCGGACGTATCGTAACACTCGGCACTGTCGACTTACCGTTTTTTACTATAAAAATGTAAAAATAAACATTAGTTGTGTACGTAGTGAGAGGTGGAGGCCCGCTATTGTTGGGAAGGGACTTCATCTCACGATTTAATTTACAAATCGCGACCATTGTAACAGTATTTCGTTTAATGATATAATCAATAAGTATCCACACTTATTTTCTGATAAGCTCGGTTGTTTTAAAAATATTTCAGTCGACTTAAAATTAAAAGAAAACTGGACAGTTAGTGAAGTCGGTGCCAAGCCTACCAGACTAATAGACTTTATGTTGTTGCACACTGATTTGGCACCGATTTCAATAACAAATTTAATTATATAGGTATGTGTATCGTATTTATAAAGTTATTTTAATTGTACTTGAGTTTTAATTAGTAAAGGATAGTTATTTTATATTTTTCAGTGTTTTTTTTGAAGGCGGTTTAATTTTTTTTAATAAATTTTTTTTATTTCTTCTTTTTGAGTGGTTTTGACCTAAATAAATATCTAGAGCAGGTCTGCAATTAACTTCATTCTAATTCCGGAGCGCAACGATATACAAGAGAATCGTCAATATAGATAAAGGTTATAAACCAGGTCGTGTTATCCAGTGTATCTTCTAAGTCCAAGCTCCAATATCGGTGAAATTGAAATGTGATTACCTCTGAAGTATTAACTACCAAACGAAAAAAGAATTTTCGAAATCGGTTCATAAATGACGGAGTTATGAGGTAACAAACATACAAAAAAGACATACAGACGAATTGAGAACCTCCTTCTTTTTTTGAAGTCGGTTAAAAATAGACCTTCTGTTCTGAAAAATACGAAAAAACATTTATTTTTGTTTATTTTAAAAAGTAATTAATTCTTAAAAATCCAACTGACATTTTAAGGAATATGTTTAAAGTAAACTATACAGTAAATTTAGAAATATTAATCGGTACCGTTGCTCCGAAAAATGTAAATCTCTGTTTTAAAAGAGGTTTCTTTGATATTTTTTTTGTTACTTAAGTTAATCAACCGTGTATGGCAACTATCAACATGAAGGCAATGAAATGTAGAATCAGGATACCAAATATTACAGCCATATGTTTTGTAGTTACTTAGAAAAATTGAGATCCTTGGCGTCGAAATTTCCAATGCGTCGCCTTAAATCGAGCAAGATATAATGTTGCGAATCGCTATTGCTGTCTCTGTTGATTAATCAGTGAACTAAAAACTATTGCTAGCGACTTAGTCGAAATTTCCAATGCGTCGCCTTAAATCGAGCAAGATATAATGTTGTGAATCGCTATTGCTGTCTCTGTTGATTAATCAGTGAACTAAAAACTATTGCTAGCGACTTAGTCGAAATTTCCAATGCGTCGCCTTAAATCGAGCAAGATATAATGTTGTGAATCGCTATTGCTGTCTCTGTTGATTAATCAGTGAACTAAAAACTATTGCTAGCGACTTAGTCGAAATTTCCAATGCGTCGCCTTAAATCGAGCAAGATATAATGTTGTGAATCGCTATTGCTGTCTCTGTTGATTAATCAGTGAACTAAAAACTATTGCTAGCGACTTAGTCGAAATTTCCAATGCGTCGCCTTAAATCGAGCAAGATATAATGTTGCGAATCGCTATTGCTGTCTCTGTTGATTAATCAGTGAACTAAAAACTATTGCTAGCGACGTAGTCGAAATTTCCAATGCGTCGCCTTAAATCGAGCAAGATATAATGTTGCGAATCGCTATTGCTGTCTCTGTTGATTAATCAGTGAACTAAAAACTATTGCTAGCGACTTAGTCGAAATTTCCAATGCGTCGCCTTAAATCGAGCAAGATATAATGTTGTGAATCGCTATTGCTGTCTATGTTGATTAATCAGTGAACTAAAAACTATTGCTAGCGACTTAGTCGAAATTTCCAATGCGTCGCCTTAAATCGAGCAAGATATAATGTTGTGAATCGCTATTGCTGTCTATGTTGATTAATCAGTGAACTAAAAACTATTGCTAGCGACGTAGTCGAAATTTCCAATGCGTCGCCTTAAATCGAGCAAGATATAATGTTGCGAATCGCTATTGCTGTCTCTGTTGATTAATCAGTGAACTAAAAACTATTGCTAGCGACTTAGTCGAAATTTCCAATGCGTCGCCTTAAATCGAGCAAGATATAATGTTGCGAATCGCTATTGCTGTCTCTGTTGATTAATCAGTGAACTAAAAACTATTGCTAGCGACTTAGTCGAAATTTCCAATGCGTCGCCTTAAATCGAGCAAGATATAATGTTGCGAATCGCTATTGCTGTCTCTGTTGATTCATCAGTGAACTAAAAACTATTGCTAGCGACTTTATGTACGCTATAAAAGGTTATTTTACGTTATGGCAAAGTGATCCTAATTTAAAACAATCGTCGCGCGACTGCGGCAGTTATCGTTCTTTATATAATAACCCAGCGAAGACACAAACGGAGCATGAACGATCTTTTAAGAGTTAGATTTTTCTTTTTAAGACTCGTTTTGGCTATTGTTGATATTCGTTATTAAATATTACAGTAATGATCATTGAAAGTTTGCAACACCGTCGTCTGTGAGTGTTGCTACATAATCATAATTTATTCGTGATTTGATAGTTGATATTATTGAGCGGCAGTTTAAAAAAAAAATAATGCGCCAGACAATAACACTAATCATCTGATCTCAAACTAGGGTATCCCTGTGCTATGAGAACCAGACGACAACTATTGGGGGCGTCTCCCAGCACCCACAGACCCGAGACAATCTAGAAAAGTTAATTTTATAATTTGACCCGATCGGGAATCGAACCCGGAATGTTCCGCGTTTGGGTTAACGTCTAAACCACTGCGCCATCAAGGTCGTCAAAAAAAATAGGCAGTGGAGAATAGGCTAGATGACTGCTCTTAAATGCTCTTCATATTATTGTATTAACTGATTAAACATTTTTAATACGATTGAGATAAAACTAATCGACATTCACTGACAAAAACTGAGTTATTGAATTCTAAACTTCAGTAGCGGGAACAGAGTGGGGATGAGTTGGAGGGAGATAGCGTTACATAGCTGTGACGTCACAAAGTATCAATGACATTGCGCAGCCTTGGTTGTGACAGAGACGGAACTTATCCTCACTGTTCCCACTAGTAATGATTAGAAGCAAATAACTTGTGTTTTTCATAGTATTTCGAATATTTTTTCACAGTTTTGTAAAAACTCATCTATCCTATTACACGAGTTAGCAAAAGCACGTCTTTTCATTATATCTCAGTATATCCTCCTATTCCATCCACGCCAATATCCTAGAAGAACGAAAAGCTTTCATTCAGAACCCCAAAAACAGGTAAAAAAGAAATATTCACATGGAAACCGAGTCGCATAAACCAAAGATACATTTCGACAAGGGCATAAATCGGCTTCACGCTATATTAAATATTCGTTAAGTCGACCCCGAATCTCAATGTGCCATTAATAATAATGTTGAATACATCGTTGTATTCGGGAACACTTTGAAGCTGATGCGAACGAACGAATTCTTATTACTCACAATCTAGACTTCATAGAAATTTAAATTAAGAATATTTTTATGTTTTCTTCGCGGTTTTGCCTGACTGCCTTGTTGCTTATGCCTATAGAAAGGGTACAACTGCTTCCCGTTGTCTTCTTCTGAGTAATATACTATACGCAACATGAATACATATAGCAAACATACAAAGGAACACGCACACATATGCAACTGAACTGCACCTCGCATTATGAGTTTCAGCTATTCTGTTAAAGGACTGGGACGTAATTATTTTCATTATTTTACTGTGAGAATGCCAAATTATACGGTTAAAATGTAAAAAAACCAGCCTTCGAAGAATAAGAATCAAGATGGAATCATGTTTTATTCGTAAATAAACTTAGAAACCCATATTCTCAATAAATCAACATAAAAATTAGGCTTGGAACCTCGACATGTGTTGACATTGGTGGTTGTTATAAATATTCTAATTATATTAGGTAAGTAAGGTTACATGCAAGATAACATTATTTGTTTGTTTTAAACAAAGATGTCAAATAAGTCCAAGGTATAGGCAACTATGTAAGTTGCGAACAAATTCTAGTTCTATTATAAAAGTGTAAGACGTGTCTGTGCCTATATTAGAGATATTTTTGAAAAATTCATTAGTGTCTGTTTGATATGGTATCTCGAAAAAACTACTGAACGTATTTTAATGCCATTTCCTTTGTTTGAAAGCATAGGCTCCAACTTAGAAAACGAGCCCCGTTTTATAAAGAACACTGAGTGAAACCGATCGTCTGCCCATGGCCATTTTAGTTTGAGAACATAACGGAGGGCATCTGTTAGATTTGTTCTCTGTCTTATGTGTTAACTTCTTACTTTCTGTATTATCCCTTTCAGTTTGCTACTTTTCATTGCCCTCTGGCGTGTAATTGCCTGGCATTGTCTGGCATGTAAAAAATCGATGCAACTTGGACAACTTGGATTTATTTTTTGAATATTCAAATCTTATAGTCTATGTACAATAAATAGAAATAAAGGCTCTGTTATATTTTTTTATTATCTCATAAATTATATAAGACGTCGTATTATAAAAATAAGTTACTAATAAAATAACGTTACCTGTAGAATAAACTCGTGGAACGATAACATTATATTTTTAATAACTGAGGTATTAGGAATCAGTGTGGCAATACTGTACAAGTACGTACCACATATTTAAAAGTCCTTCTTCCAAGTTTAAAACACCGACCTCAAAGTGTTACTCGCGGCGTTATGCCTTTTGGATACACTTTATTCGAATTCATAGTAAAAAAGTGAAATGATTGTTGTGTTTCACGTGCTATTTGTGAATTCTCTAACACTATGTAACTTGTAAGAAAACAGTTAAATTCAAAAGACTTTGAATACTACAAAAGAATATATTGTAGGCAATAAATACTAACCGAGTAAGCTAACCCACACACATCACACTCCTCTTGTTGCCTTGCAGATCCTCCTAGTGAGTCCTGGAGCTTATTAAACAGGCGAACTTGCACCCTTCTTTTGGTTATAATGCACGTGACTGCTCTGTCAAATTCATAGTGGGCTAAAGCCCTACGACTAGAGGCTTGTGTTAATAGTAGACCCTTGTTCGAAACGGTGTCATAATACAGCCGTTCGCCGTCGTGTGTAGAGCAGCCTTGCCATGATATTAAGTGGTCATAAATTACGGAGGCGTCGAGATATTTCCAACGGTTTCACTTTTACTGCTTTACTTATTTTCAGCATTCGCCATCTTGGCGAAACGTTTAAGTTATGGCTACAAGATTTATATTATTTATCTAGTTTTGACGAGTCCGATAGCTCTACGAATTGAATATACGGTTACCAATAGAACTGGTTAAAGATTGAAGTATTTATCAACATCAGAGGTTCTCACTTTTTCTTATGTAGTGTATGAAAGAAGTATATTCATGTCTAGTTTTTATAACCAAGTAGCCATGATCCAAGAAGCTAGTGTTATAAAATATTTTGCAAATGACGTTGAGCTTTCCACTGCAGAAAGCGAGACCGAGTGGTTTCTGATGTAAAGGTCGAGAGATCAATTCTACGATGTGGGATTAATAATTCAGTCATAAAGCAAGATCGTAGAAATAGATAGAAGTAGATAGAGATCACAGCAATATAGAGAGGAAGCAACGAACAATTCTTGCATTTTTGAGCATGATTGCTCAATAATGCAGGAACTGTTTATTTACGTAAGATACGAGATATCCTTTAACATCTTATAAATGTTTTAGTTTCCAAAATTTCGTGATGAGGCAGTTAGTCCGTGAGTGGGTGGTATTTCGCCTATACATATTTGTACGTATACATATAGATTAGAGCATTTGAAGAGAGCGCAATAAAAGTACGTAGGAAAACATTCATTCGAAACCACTACAGGTGCGTATGATGCTGTTTCGAATATTTCGTAAACAGTAATTGATTGATGCTGGGGTGCGATACCCTTCACTAAGGGGTGGGACAACGTGTTCTGAATATATAATACATAAACTATTATAAATGTCGCAAAAAATGGGGCTGGAGATAAATAGATCAAAGGGGAAACAAATGCGAAGATGCTGTGTTTTACACAAGAGGCGAAAGTCAAGAAGAAAGATGTCCCAAATCTTTTAAAAGCGTATGTTCCTGCATTTTATTATAATTCATTGTGTATAAAATAATACTTGAGTTTTTCTGGTTCTTCTAAGTGCAAGTTGCAAGTCAGTGCAAGTGTTTGAACTTTCGTAGCTGGAATTGCAAATACGGATCCCTGTTAATTTCAGTTTGTTTGCCTCTCATTCCGTCCTTATGCGACTGTTCATCATTGAGACGCAAACTGATACCTAACCTACAATATCAGAAATGAGGAAAAACCAGTTATGGGTGTGTCAGAGAGCCGTTAACTTAGGATTCGAATACATTAGACGTTAATTTAATAAACTAACGTCAAATTAAAAAGAACGGCCTAGTACCAATAGGACTCGCGCACCGAGGGTCCCGTACCACCATTCAATGTAAATATTTCTGTTATGTGCTTACCAAAAGATATAAATCGAATTCAAGAACAAACTTTGCAGTTAAAGGAAACTGTTCTACGTACTCTATATCTGTAGAAATAAGTTTGAAGTAAAAAGTGTGATATAATTACAAATTTACGATTTTTGGATTTTTACTTTTTATTGCACTGTGAGATCTTACTTCTTGACGAATTTCATGAATCTAGGTCAATGGGTTTGACCCTATAGGTTTTGATTCACATGCAAGTGTCAAAATATAAGGCGCAAATAGTCGTATGTTTTGATCACGTTAAAAAATTTTTTTTACAGCTCTAAGGGACTGCAAACATAGGTATTTGATATTAATTTCAACTTGATACTTCCGTGCGAAAAAAGAAGAAGAGAAGAGATGTTGTAAAGGATAAATTCAAAAACTGCATAACCGATTTCGAAAATTCTTTCACCTATGAGCTCCATTATCAGCGAACAACAAGGGTTGCATTTTCTTAAAAAAAAATTCTACCCGTGCGTAGCCGGGTTGGGTCGCTTATCTGCATTTATAATTTAAAAACTTAGTTTCTTAACATGTCTGCAATTGAAATACGACGAAAGAATACTTGTAATTATTATAATTAAAATATTATAAATATAGCGCGCTGGATGCAAGCCGCTACCAACAGGTCTTATTGGGGATCTTTAGGGGAGGCCTATGTCCAGCAGTGGACGTCCTATGGCTGAAAGGAAGGAAGAAGGAAGAAATATAGTAACGATTATTAGTTTATAAATAATGTCAAAAGCAGTCACGTTTGTTTCCTTTGGCGTAGATTTAAAAATCCAGGTCGTTTCTGTGTATAAAATGTGCGTCGCTGGCAGCCTAAGTGACTTTCTAATTAATAAAAAACAGGGGAATTGCTTTAATTACGTAAGCGCCCTTTACAAGTGATTTATGAATGACAAGTGTTGTATACAGGGTTTTTCCGGACTTTAAAACTGCGTGTGCAGGGAGAGAAGAGAAAGAAGAGATTAGGTAAACGAAGTGTGAAATATGGGTAAATGGAGAAATTCTGGAGCAGGTGTACGTAATTGCATAACTGAGGAGTATGTTTTTAGGAGACGGAAGATGTGACTTAGATGTGCAAAAGCGTGTGGAAGTTGACAATAAATCAATTTTTTGTTTATAAAAGAGGGGGCAAACGAGCTAGCGGGTCACCTGATGGAGAGTGACCACCACACCACAGTCCGGGGAATCACGGGTGCGTTGCCGGCCTTTAGGGAAATAGGGAAAGGAGGGAAAGGAGGAGGACGGAGTTATGGGCCACAGGCACTCTCACTCACCGAATGAAACACAACAGCAATAGATGCTGCTATTTCACGCCGATATTCTATGGGAGAGTGGTATTTCACCGGGCGACCCGGCCCAATTCCTGCTGTAATGCAGCATGGCTCTACCACTCACTCATTGACGCGAATATGTCTAAGTTTATCAAAATCCACAACCTGCCATTCACAATGTGGTGTCGATGCCAACTCTATTGTATGGTAAATTGAGTGAAAAAAAGATTAATGCAGTGAAAATGAAATCTGTCGGAAGTACGTGCGGTGCCCTCGCAGACAGAATACATAGAATAGACAAACATAGAATAACTGATTTGGATGAAAATGCTGTTGTAAAAAATTAAGAAAGAAATGCTTATGCCTTGAGCATGTGGAAAGAATAAGTGAAGAAGGACTGTCCAAGAAAATCTGCAGAACCAAATTGAGTAGAAGCCAAGAAAGACCAAATCTTAATTGTAAAAAGCACCGGCATATCTCGGCGAAAGTTTTCCAAGTGGTAGAGCCATACTCCATTGTAGCACGAATAGAGCCGGCTCGCCCAGTGAAATACCACCCTTTCACAGAATATCTGCGTGAAATAACAGCATCTATTGGTGTTATGTTTCGTTCGGTGAGTAAGAGTGCCGGTGGTCCATCTGCCCTCTTCCTCTCCTTTCCCTCCTTCCTTACAGGCCGACAATGTACCCGTGATTCCCCGTAAATTGCGGATGTCCATGAGCGGCGATGATTACTTTCTACCAGATAAATCGTATGCTCGTTTTCGTTTGGGGCTGATGGGCGCCGGTGGCCCATCACCCCCTCCCCCTCTTATCCCTCCTTTCCCTATTTCCCTAAAGGCCGGCAACGCACCCGTGATTCTCCGGACGTTGCGGGTGTCCATGGGCGGCGGTTGGTCACTCTCCATCAGGTGAACCGCAGGCTCATTTCTCCCCTCTTTTATAAAAAAAAAAGTGATTAGGAGATTAATAAGATTCGAGGATGTGAAAGACGTACTAAATGATCGCGACGCTTGGCGCTTCGTCCATAAGTTTATCCTGTTATGGGTATAGCTTGAAGATATGAATAAATGTAGGTAGGTACGTAGGACATTAATGCTTTTCGTATTCCAATTTTGTTACCAAATAGTTTATTAATAGCCTACTGGTATTTGTTATTTTACTTTTATTCACAACCATAATATTAATATTCAATCCAAAGTTTTCGATATTTTAATTTGTACCAAAATTACAATGTCGTGGCATACAATTTATTATTTTTAACCAAAATCAGTAACTGTCAAAATTAATTATATAGGTATTTGTATCGTATTTATAAAGTTATTGTTGTACTTGAGTTTCGATTTTTAAAGGATATAGTTATTTCGTACATTTCCATGTTTTTTTATATGTTAATTCTTTATAGGTAAATAAAGACATAAACATTACCAATCAGGCTAAAAATATTTGTTTTGTAAAATACTTATTTTGCACTTTAAAGTGACGTAATTACTTAAATGATATATGGTTTTTTTACTTAATGAAAATAATTCTAAATCTCTGTGATAATTTTCTAAAAACTCGCACTTTCACAAAAAGTCTAGATTATTCTTTTTGAAACTAGTATCTTTAACATAACATCATAAAAACCGTGAACTTAACTATAAAAGGATATTTAAAATTAATCGATAATGTATCTATATGTTTTTTATATGAGAAATCCAAAAAAAGTATGATATAAAAAAATTTGCTCCGAGAATTAAAAAAATTCTGGATCTCGACAACAGCGCCATCTACTACTGGGTTCAAAAATAGCTAAGAACCATCCAGGTTATGGTCAAAAGTACAAAAAAATCATCAAAATCCGTCAAACCGTTTAGGAGGAGATGAATTACGAACACGGGCACACCGGAATTTTATATATAAAGATTTTATATATAAATTCTAGTAAGAAGGACAGAGTTGGTATTAATAGAGGGTGACAAGTGACAACGCTACTGAACTCTGAAGCTACAATCTCGTGGAGTCATTACTTAGCGCTGTGAACCACAGATTTACCACTAACAGATATCGCCTATCAAACGTCACGAGTTGTTAGATTGAAAGAAGTATGTACACTCGGCTAAGAAAGTGGTTGAGCAATTTTGAAAGTATGTTCTAACTAATAAAAATATTGCTTAGGCCGATATTGAAAATTTTGCAAGTATTAACGTGAATGGCTGATTAGCATCCAATCAAAAGGCATAGGCAAAGATGCATTCTATTTTAACCTGTATTAACAAGCATTGAATATTATTTTTTACAAGCTATCTATGTAATATGTCAAAGGCAACCATCAAATGTTATAAAAAAGTTTTGCTACATTCACTACCTTCTTGCTTGTTACATTTAAATCTAAAAAAGATTTTGACAAGCTTCTTTCTGACAGCGGTTCATTGAAAATATATAACTATTAAACATATATACTATTGTAATTTGCCTAAGGTTAATTGAACATAATGCCTCGTAATTTATCTTTAGTTGAAAGGGCAGAAATCATAGCATTATATAGAAATGGTCAAAATAACTGAAATTTCAAGAAACTTACATATATCCGTATGATTGTCTGAATGTTATCTTTTTTGTTTGTAATCGGTTTACTATACAAAATGCAATAATATTAATGTCTCGGTTTTATAATTTCAGCGAAACACAGTTTCTATTTGGATTTCGCGCGAAGGTGAAGAAGGTTCAACACAAGAAGAAGTGGTCGTCGGCCTAGCATAACTGATATGCATGTGGAAACGATGAGACGTGCCTATGAAGGAAATGTTTTTTTTTACGGAAATGTATTGGATTGCACTATAGAAGTCATTCCAAAAAGGTTCATTTGAAGAATAGCAGCTCGTTCGAATTATGCTAGAGAATTTTTAAATTTTGATTGGTCAACTACAATATTTACTGATGAGAAGACGTTCAAATCTAGCCAATATGGCTGGTTAAGTCTGTGGCGTTACAATAACACAAGATGCGATGTAACTAATTTAGTTCTAAACATGGAATTTGCTAAAATTTGTCTTAACATATGGGGCTGGATAGCCACTCTTAAAGTGCTCAACCAATTTCTTACCCGACTGTACATGGCGTAAGCTAATACTAAAGAGAAGAGATGTGAAATACGCAATGAAGTACATATATTTCGTATCGGTGTGCTTAATATTTTAAGGCTTTTTCATTTGACCCAACAAATCTTTGTTCGTTAATACTTTTAAGTTTTTTAATTGTTTTTGAACTTTGCAAGTGAAAAATTAATACAAAATTATTATAAATATATGTGAGACTCTTTTGGGCGTGATGGTGGAATGCATTGTTGTAGACTGCAAAGGCCGGCTTGACAAACACTGGTCGTCAAAGCGAAAAATACTATGGCGGCAATATTAACGCAATATCTATTAAAGCCCTTACTCACGGTGCAATCTGACTAGCAATTTGTTGCTGCAATCTGTTGCAAGGCAGCTAATTGCATCGTAAATAGGCAGGTTGCAGGTCGCGTGCAACTTATCTTACAATCCAATTTGTTGTCTTGCAACAGATTTCAGCAATAAATTGCTAGTCAGATTGCACCGTGAGTAAGGCCTTTTAGCAGTAGATCTGTGCTGTAAACTTATTACATAACATGATCGTCTATTCGTAAATTATTGCCGTAACAATATCGATAGAAATGTGTCTATAAAATATGACATACAAATATAGAACAAGGCAAATATTATTGTCACGTAAAGTAAGATACGAGTATTATGTCATAAGTAGGTTACAAGAAAGAAAAATATCTACGTATTTCTTTTAATATCTTGAAATACTCCATAGAGACCTGTGTAGCAATCATTTGGTAGTTTTGTATACGAATATTACAAAAGACCTTGCAATGTCCTTTTTATTACTCATGGTATATGTACACTTTCAAGGTTCTCGCCTTGAAAATGTTCTACGACAGAGAGCTTCTGCTAAACAGAGATTAATAAAGACTGAAGTCGAACATAGAAAATGTAAATACATTTAGTCATTATTAACAATTGTTTGTTAGTCTTTTCTGTAATTAAATTTTCTTGTAGAAAGCTGAATGGCATATATCTGATTGAATTCTTTGCCGAATCTATTTAAGTTTTTTTCAAATACTAGATGACTGCACTTAATTGTGGCATATTTTTTACATTGTATCAAAACAATTAAACAATTTGGATAAAATTCAGGAAAAATTAATTGACATTCATTTACATAAACTGAATTATTGGATTTTGAACTTCAGTAGTGGGAGCAGAGTTGGGATGAGCTAGAGGGAGATAGCGATACATAGCTATAGCATCACAGTCGCAATGACATTGCACAGCGCTAGGAATGACAGAGACGAAACCTATCTACGTTCTGTTCCTACTACTAATGTTTAAAAACGAATTAGTGAGTGTTATGTTTTATATTGCATTTTGAATATTTTTTGCATATTTTTGTTCATGCCTTTTGGTGTGCGATGGTAAACACGAGGTCGACGTGAGGTAATTTTGTTCATTAGAATTGAATTAATTAGCCTAAGGTTTTAAATAAAAAATAATAAGTGTGAATTACATGTAATGAATTTTTATAATATTTAGTTATCTTCCATTCAAAATTCCAAAAGTAATCGACACGTGTTTCGCCTCAACGAAGCATCCTCAGGATATTCCAGTGATGAGACTCAGTCAGCTAACCAGTATTCGGAGCTGGTTAGCTGATTAGTTAGCTAGTAAACATTACTGAGAATTCATCACGTGAAATGGATTTCCGTAAATTATTAGTATTTATTTATTAGTATTTTCTTTTAGCGGTCCGTCCTCTCTGACTACCCCGTTGGGGATACAGCGTAAGGATATGTATGTATAATTACATTTTGACATCTAAAGTTGAAGTTGAGAACGAGAGGTCATCGGATTTCTCTTTCTCACGCTGTTATATCCGTGACGTCGTGAATACCAATTTCATAAATTAGTATGAAAAATTCTTGCATCTGATGATCATCGGATGCAAACAATCTTGGCGTATTCACAATCGAAGACCCACGGATGCTTCATCTTATGCAAGGATGTTTTTCGTGTGAATAGCACTCCTGAAAAACTGGTATTAATAGCGTATTTGGGTCGATCGACAATTTTTTGTCTCACTACAGCAGTGAGAGGGTGAAAAAATAGTTGGGTGGGAACTGACATGATATCCCATGGGGCATGCAACCTATAGAGTGGCAATGTCATTTATTTTGAATGAAAACAATTTACGTCTAGACTGTTGCGGTTAATGCGTTCTGTTTTATAGTTTGATTTTTTGCTGTTTTTGCCACACCACCGAATAGGACAATAAGCCATAGCCAAATATTTAAATATACAGTGAATATACAGTGATGTATACACAGGTTCCGTATTGGTTATGTACTGCTTAATGCGAGCGGGAGTTGTTATGTGTTAGTGTAAATAAACTGAGCAGTGGTGAATAAGATGGATATATTTCGTCTGTATAGATTGAGTGCTCCATGTGAATTCCTGACAAAAATGATTCGGAAGATAGGTATAGTTACGTGTTCATTTCACATATAAATATTGTATCTATACTATAATATTATATGAGTAATACTTGTATATTAGTAAAGGTGCATTCTCGAAAACGACTCTTAACGATTTCAATGAAATTTACGCTATAGGTAGGGGTTCACGAGGCAGAAAAATCGATCTAGCTAGGTCTTGATTCTAAAAAAAAAATCGTGTTTTCCCTGTTTTCTCACGCTTAAAATTGGTATTTGGTATTGATTAGTAACAAAGCAACAAAGTTTAGCTTCTCAATGGCATTGTGTCTAGAGTCTCTAGAGTGTCTGGAGTCTCTAGAATGTCTAGAGTCTCTAGAGTGTCTAGAGTCTCTAGAGTGTCTAGAGTCTCTAGAGTGTCTAGAGTCTCTAGAGTGTCTAGAGTGTAGGTGTCAACCACATCGAAGTTCTCGGGTTCGAATCTTCCAATGAGTTCAGAATTGTTTTTTTTGATAATCAAATCAAAGGCGCCGAGCAAAGCTTCGGTCGCCCAGGTACTTTATTATACAGGTAATATCTCCTTATCTTTTTAAATTAACTTTTAACAATATTTAGATTTTTTCCCTACTTAAGTGGTTGCCCAAGAGACAAAGCACAAAGTTCAGTTTCAGTTGTTCAAGGATCAATTTTACTGCTTTTTGTGTTTTTTTTCGATTTCATATTAATTTTTGTTCTTATAAGTACGTTTCTCAGACGGATTTATAATTATGTAATTCATTGTCTATTTTTTCAATTATTAAGGCAATAAATAAATGAAAAAAAAAATTATCTAACCGAGCAGTGTGAAAAATAATCGATCTACCTATTTATAAATTATAAATGGATCTCTAAAAATACAGATTTTTAGGGATCCCTATAAATACAGTTTTTTAGGGATCCATAGGTAAAATGGCAAAAACGAAACCATTATAGCTTCGTCGTGTGTGTCTGTCTGTGTGTATGGCGTAGGCGATTTATATATCTTAACCCTTATTGAGGTGAAAATTGATATAGAGACGTAAATCGGTAACCTAAAGTAAAAAAGAAATGCAAAGTCCATTTTTAATTTTTTATATTTGCCATTAATTCACTAAATTAAACTACTATTTGTCCCAAATTGCTATTGAACCTCCTTATCTTAATGCATGTCTAATATCATCATGTCAATAGCACTTTGTCTTTTTTAGTGTGTTTTATTCTAATATTTGTATACTAGCTGTGCCTGCGGTTTTATACGCGTTGAATTCGTTATTTTCGGTATAAAAAATAGTCTGAATACCAGTGAAAGTCCCGTCAATATCAGCTTAGTCGTTTTGGAGATTAGGCCAATCAAACAAACAGCGAGACAATATAAACGTGTATTATGGGTTTGATAACGTGTAAATAACTATATTAGCTTAAGTAAAAGCCATTCAAAATCACAGACGGACACTACAGTTTCATTTATTTAAATAGATGTAATAGATAATTTGTATTTTAAAATAAAAAGATTTCAACATACAAACGAAACTTCATCCTGTCCTCGTTATATACAGAACAGGAATGATTTTTTGTTACATATTTATGTATATTAAGGCCAACTTTTAATTTCGCAATGTAATGCTTCAGCTATTTATTTAAAGCGGGTTATAAAACTGTCAGCTTATAATATTTATTGTGCTGTAATGTACCTTAATGTTTCGGCGTAAACGTGACATACTGGTTACGTGCCCTGGGTTTGTTTTCCTAATTAAAGTTTGATTCAATATAATTTGTCTTTATATTCTTTCTTTTCCTAATTAAAGTTTGATTCAATATAATTTGTCTTTATATTCTTTCTTTTCCTAATTAAAGTTTGATTCAATATAATTTGTCTTTATATTCGTTTGTTGTCCTAATTAAAGTTTGATTCAATATAATTTGTCTTTATATTCGTTTGTTGTCCTAATTAAAGTTTGATTCAATATAATTTGTCTTTATATTCGTTTGTTTTCCTAATTAAAGTTTGATTCAATATAATTTGTCTTTATATTCTTTCTTTTCCTAATTAAAGTTTGATTCAATATAATTTGTCTTTATATTCGTTTGTTGTCCTAATTAAAGTTTGATTCAATATAATTTGTCTTTATATTCGTTTGTTGTCCTAATTAAAGTTTGATTCAATATAATTTGTCTTTATATTCGTTTGTTTTCCTAATTAAAGTTTGATTCAATATAATTTGTCTTTATATTCTTTCTTTTCCTAATTAAAGTTTGATTCAATATAATTTGTCTTTATATTCGTTTGTTGTCCTAATTAAAGTTTGATTCAATATAATTTGTCTTTATATTCGTTTGTTGTCCTAATTAAAGTTTGATTCAATATAATTTGTCTTTATATTCGTTTGTTGTCCTAATTAAAGTTTGATTCAATATAATTTGTCTTTATATTCGTTTGTTGTCCTAATTAAAGTTTGATTCAATATAATTTGTCTTTATATTCGTTTGTTGTCCTAATTAAAGTTTGATTCAATATAATTTGTCTTTATATTCGTTTGTTGTCCTAATTAAAGTTTGATTCAATATAATTTGTCTTTATATTCTTTCTTTTCCTAATTAAAGTTTGATTCAATATAATTTGTCTTTATATTCGTTTGTTGTCCTAATTAAAGTTTGATTCAATATAATTTGTCTTTATATTCTCAAACATAAATTGGTAATTTTTCAATGGCCCTAAAATTACTTTTAAAAGTTAAACTGAACTTTAAGCCTACTTTCCAAGGAGGCGTATAGTTTCAAAGACTTGTAACATTCGTCATCATATAATTGTTTTATGCTTTTTTTTTAAAAAAAAACGAAAACGAGCATACGATTTATCTGGTAGAAAGTAATCATCGCCGCTCATGGACACCCGCAATTTACGGGGAATCACGGGTACATTGTCGGCCTGTAAGGAAGGAGGGAAAGGAGAGGAAGAGGGCAGATGGACCACCGGCACTCTCACTCACTGAACGGAACACAACAGGAATAGATGTTATTTCACGCCGTTATTCTGTGAGAGGGTAGTATTTCACCGGGCGAGCCGGCTCAATTCGTGCTGGGATGCAGCATGGCTCTACCACTGCTTGCTTGAAGTTCTCAATTCGTCTGTATATATAATACTTGCTGCATCCGCGACTTCGTCCGCGTGGTAAAATTTTCCATGGTTTTTTAGAGGTAGTTTTTTCAAAAAAATGTTTAAAAAAGTTAAAGCTTACGTCTGTCTCCAAATACATACTATTTCTATACCAAATTTCATCATAATCGGTTCAGCAGTTTAGTATTTCTATTAAAGTTTCATCCCACTCTTCACCCCCTTAGGTGTTGTAGACTTTTAGTAAAAAAGCAGACTGTCTGTTTGAAAAAAAAAGCCTATTTCCGTACCAAATTAAGTCATAATCAGCTCCAAGACATCATTTCTCGCACGAAGTTTCATTCCATTTATCAATCTCTTAGGGGTAGATTTTTGATAAAAAATATGTCTTCCTGCCAGACTTCATCAAATATTTCCGTGCCAAATTTCATCAAAATCGTACTGGTGGTTTATCCGTGAAAACGTAACAATGCAGACAGACTTGGATTTCTAATATTACCCTTAGTATGATATGTTCTTTTTTATGTTCGGGTATTCCTTGGCTATAAACCGATTTCAATTTTTTTTTTGCGTTGAGCAGTATGATTTCAAGGTCGTCTCATTTTAATTAAATTGGTATTGAACCATGGATTCGAAGATATACCAAATAAATCCTCAACGGTTTATACATTCTGATGATTCTTTTTCATATATCTTCTAGAAGTTGTAAAAAGTTAGTAGTAGACCTACAGGTAGGTATAAATAAAAACAAAAACACTAAAAAGTACAAGTTCGGTCTTAGATTTCGTGAAAAATATTTGTAAAGTAGTTAGCAAGTAGTTGTGTGTAGTCGATTAGCTTGGTAGATAATTCTAGCCACTGCCATGTGCTGTCAAACGGAAATAATCTATAGCAGTCATAATTAGTGTAACTTTTAAGAGCAGCCGCGAGGACGTTTTGGCGGGAACGGGAAAAGTGTGGTGGACATTTTGTTTGGATATTCTATTTTTTACAGTTCTGGGTGTTTTATAGTATAAAAGTGATAGTATATTGTGTTTTAAAGTTCTGTATAAGTGAAAAGAATGAAGTAGGTCTAAATAAACATGTGTAGCTGAAGTTCTCGCGTTCTTCCAAGAAGTCCTTTATAACTTCAGTAAAGCCTACTATTACTGGAAGAGTTTTACGATAAGAAAAAACTAATATACTTGTGATTCTACTTAATAATACGTTACATTGGCATATGCGCTAAACTGTGCGCCATGCCATAAAAAAAGAAAAAAAAAGTGTAGCCGAGAATAGTCTTTGTCGTTTAAATTTAATATTTAGATCAGAAAAGTCAAAATTATAATTTAAATCGGTAAAATTTTAGTGAAAGCGTCCGTTTACTGTGCGTTTTACAAAAGAGACAACGGTTGAGACAGACAGACTGACACCGAGGTGATTCCACACGATGGCACACAAGTCATTATTATAATACATACAAACATATCTATGTATATATTATATCTTCACGCCGTATCCCTAACGGGGTAGTCAGAGAGGACGGAGCGCCAAGCGTCGCAGTCTTTACATACTGGTACTTCTTTCGCTTCTTCAAATTTCATCATTCTCCTCACATATTTTCGCTTAGGTATGCGAGTGGTTTGTTTTGACATTTCCATTGCTTCTTTCGCTTCCTCAAATCTCATCATTCTCCTCTCACATTTGATATTTCCGTCGGGTAACACTCTGGCTATTTGATCCTCATAAGACAGTCTTGGTCTTCCTTGGGTCCGCAAGGGTGACATCGCACACATTTTAAGGAGATCGCATTTTTACTGCATTTATCATCCTTTCACTCGATTTCGGACATATCCAGGCCTCACTACAGTACAATAAAGTTGGCTTCAACACCGCATTGTTATAATGACGGGAGAAATTATCATCATCATCAACATATCAGTCGAAAAAAGTCCGGTGTTGAACAAAGGCCTCCCCCAAAGATTTCCACTAAGACCAATCCTGCGCTGCCCGCATCCAACGACAATTAAATTATATTATATTATGAAATAATATAGAAATGATATTGAAAGAAATTATCCGATATATGGAGTTGTCTTTTATTGGCACGAACTATTATTTGATATCGTTTTAATTATTTTTATTAGTTTGCAATTATTTTAGAGCGATATTACATATATATTTTCAAGTTAGTATATTTTTAATGAAGTTGCAATATATCATTGCAGTGGATTTTATTTTTATAGCTATAAATAGCATTTTTATTGCTATTACACTCTATTATAGTGTTTTTACAAGTGTTTCTTTTAATAAATGATAAACTCCGTAATAAATTTAAAACAGTCGGTGCTGTTCTTGAGAAATTATGATATCATGGCGTCTGAATTCTCGTGGGTAGGTGAGCCTCAGACATGGCCATAATACCAGGTGTCTAGTTTATCTGTGTATATTGTCTTTGGACACCCTCGGGGTATACGGTCTATCCTGTTTGACTAATTTTGATAGACACTGAGAACTCTACATACATAGATTGCATTAACATCAGACAATTACTCAGAATGCTTTGTTAACGAGTGAAACATCTGTCGAACGGATTAATATTGAATGCGATGTTATGGAATTAGTATTTTAATGAAATTTGCAATGGCTTTACATAAAATTCCTATACTTGACTAAGGGTTCTACTCGCGTACTTAGGCGATAATATGTGAGGAAAATAATGAGATTTGTTTATTATTATTATTGTGCACGGGATTTTTTTTCATTCATCAGTTACATGAATGGAGTGCCACCCCTAATTTCATTTTTTCAAAATTTCATTAATTTGTTGGACAGCGGTGCATAGAATACACTTATCTTCCAAATCGTATCTTTTAATTTTGATTAATTATTTTTCGTGCTAGGAGTATTTAAAATTTTTAATTTGAAAAGTTTCACAAATTAAGGTAAAAGAGAAGGTAATAAGAGTCTCATAAAAATACGCTCAGAAGCAGGCAGAACGTATGTCGCAACGCAGCTCTAGTGTCGCTCGATCTTGCAGTGCACATATTAGACGGTAAAACGAAAGTGAACCTTCAGCGTCATATGCGTATAGGCTATAGAGGCCATCAGCTGGGCCGTATGCTTGTTTTTCATCCTTGTGGCAAATAGATGTTGGTATAATATATTATGTAGGCAGAAATAAAATATTTCTACCGGCATTATTTGGCTGGTTCTTTATTGGATAGTGTATCTGATTTCCAAGGTAAGGATTGGGTTTTATCAGAGAATATGTAGAAAAAAAGGCCGACTCCCGCCTCATGCGTAAAGGAATTCCTTAATCTCGCCCGGATACGTGGGGTTGTTGCGTTGAGTGTGTGAGATACAGAGCGTCTCGTTTAGTTATGCTTTAGTACGTAATAATAAAAAGTATCTGGGCAACCGAGATTTACTCGGTGTCTTACAAAAAAAATAATAAAAAAAAGTCTGACCACATTGCAGGATTCCAACCCGCGTATTTCAGTTGGGTAAACCTACGCTCTAGCCACTGTACTGCTGAGAAGCTAAACTCTGTTGTGGGAACCGAAGAGTTTGAAGTTTTGAAGTTTTAAATGTGTGAAAACATAGAGAAATTTTTTCAGAAATGAACTCTAGCTAGATCGATTTTTGACCACCGTAAAACTGTACATTGTAAATTTCATCGAAATCGTTAGAGCCGTTTTCGAGACCGCGATTATAAATATACAAATATAGCTTGTATAATACTACTCCTTAAAATAACGTTGTATCTTTAATTAAAGAGTCCATGAAATTTAAATAAATAAAAATAAATTCATTGTTCAGGAAAACAAATAAGAGATTTTCTCCATTACTTTTAGACATAGACAGGTATCAGAGCAACGGTGAGCTAAATCACATAACCTGACTCACCTGTACATACGATACATATTTATTATCAAATAAGCTGATCGGTCGCCATTTCGCTGGAAAACAGGACCCGCACATCTATATTTTATCTGATATTATTTGCCTCACTTCATAGTACGGGACAGGCTATCTGAACATATGAAGTATAGGCTTTTATTATTATTTTTCATTTTATTTTATTTCCTTATTATTAGTACATTATTAAAGTGAAATGTCTTATTTATAGGTACTTGTAGCCAATTGAACTTAGACACATTATTTCAACTTATTAAAAAAAAAGGTTTGACCACATTACATGATTCAAACCCGCGCATTTAGGCGTAGCAGACCAACACTCAGCCACTGTGCTATTGAGAAGGAAAATTTGCTGCGAAATTAAAAAGTTTAAAAGTTAGAGTTTAGAAGTTTTAAGTGTGTGTAAGAATAAGAAAACAATTTTTCTCAGAAACGAGACCTAACTAGATCGATTTCTCATCCCCCTCAACCCCTATATTGTAAATTTCATCAAAATCGTTAAAATCGTTTTCGAGAATATACATATATAATGTATATAAAAATATCGCTCGTTTAATATAGTAGTAGATAATGCACGCGGATAAGTTTTTGTTTGTTAAACTTAATTTCATGTAGTTATGTTGAAGAATAATAACTCTGGATTCGAATAACTAAAATTATTTAGGCAACTAAGGACTTTATAACACGTTCGCATATGCAATTTAGACATTTTGTTTGCGACGATGTGAAGAACGAATTAGACAAACGGAACTGGTCACATGTTTGCGTCACGTGCAACCCCGACCCCCATATTCACCCAAAATATTGCCGTTGTGTGTGTGCCATGGTGCGTGCGTGTTAGCGCGCACACATACAAACTGAGTACGCTAGGTTTTATGAAGACATCCTACTGTTATGTCTATACTGTGGTCTTATGAAGATGAATTCACAAAAAACTTGTTGAAATTAACTTGAAGTTTGCATATTAGTGGATGCTCTCGCTGTCACTATGCGGTAACAATAGTTCAAACCTAGTGTACAGTTTGAGGTCACACATCACGCTGTATGCTTAACGGGGTAATCAGAAAGAACGTAGCACCAAGCATAGCGGTCCTTACATACTTCTTTCGCTTCGTCAAATCTCATTATTCTCCTCACACATTTTCGCCAAGATATGCAATTGTTTTTGACATTTCTGTTAGCTAACGCTCTGGCTACTTGATCTTCCTAAGTCAGCCTTGGTCTTTTTTAATGTCACGGAATAGGTGTAATTGTCTGAGGCATTTATTTATTCATATTCTGAAGTTACGTGACACTGACTCAGTTCAGCAAAGATCTCTACACTACTATCTAGCAATAATTCATACCGGCTATTATCACTCACTAGTTCATAATAATCTTCAACAATAAACACTGTGTTATGGCAATAAACACAGCATTAAATGGGTGCTTTGATACATTAGTAGAGCCTTAGGTTGAATACTAGAATATAAATTACTACATATGTAGGTATGTGGCGAATTGTCGTTTATCATCGCGCAGTATATTATTGATATAAGGACAATGTTACGTCGGAAATATGCGCGATAAACTAATCAAAGTTTTAGTTATTTTAATTTGATTTAAAGATAAATCTAATGCTAGTTCAAAAGCTTGCACTTAGAAGAAATGACAAGATATTAAATTCATGATTTTAATGATGTGGTATATCTCCTGTTGAAAGACACCATACAGTAGTGTACTTTTGGTTTAAAACATATTTTTGAAGATACTGTAACATTTTTTTCGCTATTGTACCTTCTTTTTAAGAGCTTAGAAGTTGTCAGAGAAAATAATTGTAGAACTGGCAAGTTAAAAATTTAAAGATGTTTTTTTTTTGGAAGAATAGAACAGGATTTGAAAAATGAGAAAAAAAAGAGAGCGAGGTCGTTTTTTTGAAAAAAGAAGGAAGGTTGTGATGGAGTGAGGAGATTTTTTTTTCCTTCAAAAAGATATTTGATTTCTTTGTAAAAGTAAAGTCTGTTAAGAATATTAAAGAAGATGTTGGCAGAGTGAAAAAGAAAGAGGCTCGAACCAGAAGACTGATGTCGCCCAAACTTTCAAGGCAAATGGACCCCTCGACAAGAATAAGGGGGAGCAATGGCTTGAATCGGATAAAGAGCACATTAATCAAGATGACGCACCAGTTTCAAACGAGTTTATAGAACTTATATTTACAATGACGATGCTGATTGCAGAATTATATAGTCGACTTATAATTTTGGAGATAACATTCGAAATTGAAGTATGGGACAATACAATCTAATTTAAGCCAGTGGTTTGTGTTTTTTTATCATAATGTGTAAATTATAAGGTGAAAGGTATTTCTATCTGATTTTTGTAAACTACACCACACCATCACAACCACTTTTGGTATCTTTCTGTTTCTCTCTTATTTACAAAATTAGTATTGGTTTATTTGTGTCAAATTATATTACAATTTTCCTTTTTAAAATAGAATTTTATTTAAAAAGATTTCCAATGAATTTCAAAATTTACTTTATCCATTCCCTTTTTGTGGCATCCGGGTGGGAATGGTATAATACGTAGGGCTATATTTTTAAACGGTTTTATTTAGCTTGCCCTGTTTGTTGGGTCACTGTAACCCTAGTAGTAGGGTAAATTTCAGTTTAGTAGTTACTAAACTGAAATTTTATCCCTGTCCTGTTGACTGGCTCATCTGAAATTTAGTACACACACTTAATTCTGATGACAATACAATTATGTATATTCAGTATTATTTTAAATCCAAGATGGCCGCCGCCACAGAATGGCGGATAACGGATGGGTATCAAAGAAAAGGGCTTGACTAGTAGAATACAGTACGCCATGTAAAATTTCAAATCTAAGATGGCGGCCCGTACAAAATGGTGGATTTCATATTTGTATGAAAGGGGTCGCAGTGCATGGCGGATCATAGAGTTTAGACAGTTTATACACTAAATAGAATGAAAAATATTAAGTAACAAAATGAAAACTAAAAACTTGAAAATACAAAATAAATAAAAATAAATTTTTAAGTTAAACGGTTTAATTAAAAGAAAATATAATAAAGATGAAGATAATGATAATAAACCGTTTAAAAAATAAAATTTCACGCGCCCCACGATTTTTCAAACGATTTTATTAGTCTGATCAATGCTCTAGATTGATGGGGAGAGAGGTGTGATGACTGGTACCTAGGACCTACCTAATTATTTTTTAGCTTTTAGTGCATTATCTACATCATTATTATATTTCTTTTAAATTAAACCGTTTAAATTAAAAAAAATTATTACTTATTTTTTTCAAGATACATGAGAACGTTAACATTAAAGAATGCAGTTCTTGTGAATACACAAGAAACTGCATCTGCTAGGCATCTGTTAAAACAACGGAAAAACGAAGGATGAAACATCAGATGGAACATCGAATGATTCATCTGCTGTGAATCGATACTTGTTAACATCAAATTAAGTCGCTCATAGATGTATTATTTACTATGTAAAGGTATTTGAGCTTTCTAAATAGCATTGTAATATGTACGTCGATCACTCTGAAACGCCACTGATGACGATTCTCGAAAATTCATACTACATCTCTATTGGCTATGAGCGACTCAATTCAATTTCAATTTTGATAAAATCATTAAAATATTGTTGGATTTGGAATAACTCATTAGTATATCAAGCCAAATCATGAATACTCAGAGCCCTCAGAGGTTTATTTTTTGCCGTAAAACAATCAGGAGTAAGCCAACAACCTGTGGATTGCCACATTCATTACTAAATCTGTTCAAATCCCAACAATCACGCCATTAATTTCTTTCTAAAGAAAATTTCCTGACTGCTTTCGTGTTAAACTTAAAGGGGGCAGGGGGTTGTTTTTTTCACGGTGAAGAAAGGAAGATTAATGTTCTAGTGATTCTGTGCAGGTGGCGAGGTGCCGGACATTTTCCTGACGCAAATATGGCTATAGGACAGTTATATCGTGGACAAGTAATTGGGTTTTTATGGTTGCGATTGGTAACAATAAGGAGGTAGGTACATTAATAAATGCATACAAAATATAAAACACATCTACTTGTAGATGTAATAGGCTAGCCGTTTTAAAATAATTAAACATTTTGAATACGATTGAGATAAAACTAATTGATATTAATCGACAGAAATGAGTTATTGAGTTTTAAGCTTCAATGGCGGGAACAGATTGGGGATGGGATAGAGGGAGATAGCGATATATACGTCTTCGGCGTCATAAAGTAGCAGTGACATTGCACAACGCTAGGAGTCCTAGAACTGGCTGAGACGGAACTTACTCTCACTCTGTTTCCATTACTAAAAAACGAATAACTCTGTGTTTTTCATTGTATTTCGAATATTTTTTCACACTTTTGTTGAAGATTAGTAAACGTATCTTTTAACTTGATCGTTAGTAACAGTCATCTTGCATGTTGAAAAATACATTTTTCGTTAACATAACTATGGAATAACCTAGGTGTCAAATCTGCCTGCAATCCTCTGCGCTATTATTTAATAGTGGCTGTGCCTCGCGTTTTCTCCCGCGTTAAATTTGACATTATTCTGGTATAAGTAGAAACCTAAATTATTCTGAAAAATTGCCTACCAATGAAACTTTTGTCGAAATCGGTTCAGCTGTAGCCCGGACAAACAGACGGACAGACAGACACAAACAATAAAAAAATTGTGTTTGCATTTTTGGTTACGTGCAAATAACCATAGAAGTTTAAGAAAATGTCTTTATATTGAAATCACAGACAGATATTCACAACCACAGACAGATCATATTATTTATCAAACCCATTGATCTATATGTACTACGCACTAGATTACGCGGTCAGAACACCTTACTTAGTGTGGCTTCAACTGTCATAGCTTGTGTGCGTGTGCCGAGCAGTGTTTATAAATACGAGAAATCAAATCGAAGTGTGAACTTACAATTATTCAGCAAAATATTTCTATTTAATTTGTTTTTAAATTAACCTAAACATATTTCATCATGAATAAACGCGTATTCCAAAATTTACGAATTTTTAATTTAATGAACAATTATTATGTCCGTTCTGTAATGTAAAATCTATAACTGAGCCATATTGTCACGCTAAGTTAGACGACCTTGTCGTTGCGTGAAAACTGTACACTATTTGCGATTCAGCGCTACATGCGCTGTTTGGCTAGATGACACAATTATTACCTCAGCGCTAGAGCGAACTTTAGCTTAAACCCTTTCAAAAGTCGGGCCACAGTTTTTTTGAGAACAGCTTCTCTAGTACGTAGTACATATGTTTGTATGTAGTAGTAAGGTTTGATCATACCTCAATGATCAAACCCTGTATAATTTTAGAAAGCGATGCCCAAATTGTAGTCGTAGATAGGGTGTAAAAATATATATTTATAAGCGAAAGTGAACAATAATTAACTTTTGTTGCTCTCAAAGGAAAGGATTTTCTAATTCTTGAAAATACGATTAGGGATTTGAAATTCATTGCGGACAGGTGTCGAACATTTTAAGCGTTTTAATAGACATCAAAAGGTAAGAAATATTTATTTGTATTTTGTACTATATTAAAACGAAGCAGTTGTAATTTTTACGCCCAAATTATATAAATATCATTATAGGAGTCTAGTAATTTTTTTTCTACAACAATGAACTGCTACTAATATAAACTGTGCTATTTCCAAATAATTAATATTGTGTTCAACTATATTTCAATCAATACAGTTCTTGCGAAAAATGACACTATTTTTCAATCTTCAAATATTGAGAGCACTATTTGTAAGTATATTTTATGTATTGTATTTAAACAAAAATCATGTTGTATTGTTGAGTTAGAGTTAGTGAAAACTTTATTAAGATGAAAAACATATTAAAATCTCTTATTTTTGTCTCTAATTTCTCGCGAAATGTGACATTAATCTTCAACATTCGAAACTTGAAATAAAGATCTCGTTAGGGACAAAAAATTATGGAGGTACATTTAAATCCGTTTAACACTTTTCGCAAAAAATGTCGTTAAACAATTTGCAACAAAGAAGAGTGATATTTGGCTAGCAATTTTTTTATTACTCGACAAAAGACTATTTGAATGTAATTTTCTAAATGATACAGAATATATTTTGTAAAGAAGTGGTCAAGAGGAACAGGGCGGGATTAGGCGAGACGAGCGGAGTGTGAGGCAGAGGAGAGGAGCGATGTGGGGCAGCAGGGGGAAGGAGAAGAGGGGAGAGGAAAGTAGAGGAGAAGAGAGGTGAGGTGAGGAGGGGAGAGGAGGGGTGAGGAGAAAAGACGCGATAAAACGAGATGTCGAGACAGGTTTATTTTTACAGAATTATCTAGTAATTAATTACTAGATAATTCTGTAAAAATAAACCTTAATATATAACAAAAATAGCGATAATTGAAATAAAATTACAAAAGGATGAAACGTTACAGGGTAACTGTTCACTATGAACTCACTATCGTATCTCTAAAACAACTACAGTGTACTTGATTACTCGACAACTGAACGACAACTATCACATTTTTTTGAAAAGATACGGAAAAATGGTAGTTTCACAAATACTTCAAGTACAATATCATGATCTGGCCAAATCTACGGTCATACAAGGACAAGTCTGTATTGTGTTCAAGGACGTCTCATAGAAGCAACCCTACTCGTACCTTTCAAGGTCGTTTCATAAAGAAACGTTAGCAGTAGCCTTTAGATAGGGCTGACACTTATAGCATGCACTATTCCACACTACACCAATACAGGCACATCCACCCTAATCCCCATTGTTCCGGACAACAAGGGTGTGGCGGGGAGATAAGACCGTTATTGTATCTTAACGGAAACGTGGCGGGAACGTCACGGCTTATTTACATAGTGTGATCATTGAGTCGAGACGGAGATATTTAGGTTACTAGGTATTTGCGTTTCGTTAGTTTAGGCAGATTAAGTATAGGCATACATGTTCAAGCTAGACTATATTAGCATATATGTTCTTAACCGGCCACCAGCGATTACCGAAGCCACCTAAGGGGTGGCTTAGAAGAAAGTAGAAAATGTTGAGGTGGTAATGAGCTGGCTACTTTTTTCCTTTTTTGGATTCCATGCTTCAAGAGGAAAAACAACTTTGGCAGTCTTTAAACTACTACTTTTAGGATTGATAAAATTATAGTAACTGATGGTCACCCAGTAGTTCTACCGCAAATATAAAATAAATGCTTTTTGTCTTGTCCTATACGCCAGACTCAAAACAGCTTACAACTCTCAAATCATGTAAAAATCACACCTCGAAACTCATTCACTCAATCTGTCAGTAATTATATATGCAACATTTTATAATTCATTGACGATAATCTCTACTGCGACTGTTTGACCTTCGGATCAAGAATCGTAAAGGAGAAAGCTTTTGCTCCGAAGAGTGTGCCCATTTTTTTTGTTGATGTGAGGTTCTAGACTTGTACCAATGTGCGTGACTAGGGAAGGGTCCCAATATAACAATATTTTTATTTTTGTGAATTACGAGATTTATGAGTATTTGCAAATCATTATATCAAACAATTATACGTATGTCGAACCGGTCTTGAGCCGACAGGAATATCTCCGACAGTGTGAGGTTGCCAAACGTACTATAGCTATGTCCAGTATCCCTAAATAGCCTGTGACTATGGCTGTTTTATTCGTGGTTACCGCTTTATGAGATAGAGAGACGCGAAAATTCGTTTGACACAAGTGATAAGAGCAGCAACTCATTATGGCTCCGTCTATTCTGGTTTTTGGGCCGAGGTTTGACCACAGACCACAAACTAATAATAATAATTACATTTATTTGACTTTTTTTAAAATACAAATTTTTATATTTGAGCTGTGATACCCACCCCACGCTAATAATAAACTTGTGTTTTGGATGTCAGTGCTCCCTTTACATTTCAAAACTTATAGTTAATTAAGCAGTAGAAAAGTTACAAAGACGAATTCAACAATAATATCCTTACGTATGTAAATGTATATAGGTTCCAGTGAATGTGTTAATATATGTGTGTTCCAAAATGTTCAGTACTTAAATAGCGTTACCTGATAAACATAATTTAGAAGTCTCTGTCTCACGATCATTAAGTTTTTGTAACCGATTATAAACTTTAATGAATGTTACAGTATTTATTGGCTGTGTTATACAAATGACTGCCCACAATTAAAAAGTGGCGTTTACCATAGTAAAGGCAAATCTGAGTCGGTTAAGTTGACAAACCTGTTCTAGCACATGATTCAAGTCAGAATCGAGATGTTTCCTCAAGATTGTCCGAAGAACGAAAAGCTGTCTCACGGTGAGGACCTAATACTCTTGATACAGTAAATATGTAGAGTATCTGTAAGGTTTGAAAGTCATCACCTTCGAGACTGCACGCCGCGCACGTTCAAGAGGCAGAATAGCTGTCTTTGGTGTTCCCCCCAAACAGTAATACACTAAAACAGGATTGATTACTAATGCAAAGTTAACAATTTTAAGTGTGGTATAATCGGATGAAAATCTAAGAGATTTAACGACAGGTTGACGTTTAACACATATGTGGACAACGTGTGTAGGAAAACCGTCAACCTGTACAAGCAATTGACTAGAGCTGCCGAGGTACATTGGGGGCTCGAACCCGAGATCATTAGGACCATCCCATTATTTTGTACGCAGCTAGTGCATGGGCGCCCGCGTCACACAAACTGGGAGTGAGAAAGCGGATTGGAGCGGTGCACCGAGGGTTTGCATTAAAAATAGTAAAGGCGTACTGTACTGTCTCGCACGATTCAGCCCTGTTACAGTGCTTAGTTTAGCATACGTAATTGGTGTGATTGTTTAGAATCTTTTGAAAAAATCGGTTAAGATCGTGACGGACACGAGTCAACTTATGGTACTATAACAATTTCGAACAAAACGAAAGTTGTAATTTAAACGTTACTATTTACAAACTTAAAACTGAGTATTATATTAAACAATAGACTTCCTTGAAGTCTTTGTATAAAAGGTTGTCGATGCTTACTTAGGGTGTAACCAAATTGGTAGAATTACCTCTTTGAAAAGCCAAGATAATTCGGTGGAGAAAGAAGCTGCCAGCTCGGCGAAGGTTCCCCAAAGGCTCGACCAGTTGCTTACAAACAGCAAACAGTCGAAGTTATAACAAAATTTCAATTTTAAATCTAAGAAAAATAACAAAATATATAAAAAAATATAAAATCGCAAAATAACTATTATATGTATTATAATGTGTTTGTGTTTCATGTCTGATTTTTAATTATCTATTTACGTCTTTCTGCCAAGCATCTCTGTAGATGCAGAGATGACGGAATAAATCTTTATAATTCAGACAGACAGACGTGTCGAAACGGATTCTTTACATTATTTCATCATGCTGTTACGGTGAAAAGAAATCAGTACAAAAATACGTTCCTCGTAGGTGAAGTTGTAATAGCTAGTGCAGATATGATGTCTAAAAAGAAATCTTTAATCAGACAGGTCTTTAAGACGTGGTCCCTACAAGATACGTTAAATAAATCAATTTTCGTATTCTCCAGAGGAATTACCGAGATCACGAGTGCTGGTTCATCGATCATCCTGTAGGTATAACCACAACGATATTTCACTCGACAGCGCCATTTTTCACTATGTGTTAGTGTTAGTAGTTTATTATAACCTTGAAGTTTAATCGATTTAACTGACCCTCATAGCTTTATAAATATTTTACTCTCGAGCATTCGAATTATTTCTTTCTACGGAACAGTTGTACGACAATTTGAAGTCCAAACTTCAGCTGTCTTTGTTGGATCTTGGGCATAATTGCCTAGGTTCCTGTAAAAAATTACAACAATATTAATGATTCATTAAATTTACTAGACCTAGGGCACAATTTCTTAACGGCTACTGAGTGGTAGTGAATACAATAGTCCATAATTTTTATCAGAACTTCCATTGAATTACTAAAAGTTCATGATATATCATTATCCGAAGTCGGATCCTAAAGCTATAGCTAAGATTTTTATGGAAAAATTTAAAGTAAGTTCACCTCTGGATCCCTCACGGTCGGTGTGCGGTGCTGGGCCTGGTCAGTCTCGGGAGTGTGTGCGTTTCTCGGCTAAGCAAGTTAGCACCGTTATTAGAAACATGACAAGAGGCAAGTCGCCGGTACATGACGGACTCAGCATCGAGCACCTGCAGTGCGCGGGATCACATTTACCAAGAACATTATCTATGTTTTATTCTTTGTGTATAAATCACGCCTATTTGCTTGCGGATCTTATGAAAACTATAGTTATACCCATAGTAAAGAACAAGACAGGAGATATATCAGATACCAATAACTATAGGCCTATTTCACTGGCTACTATTATAGCAAAAGTGCTGGACGGTGTGCTTGGATCACAGTTGGACAAATATTTAAAATTTAATGATGCACAATTTGGGTTTCAAACAGGTTTGTCGACAGAAAGTGCCATACTGAGTCTTAAGCATACTGTCCGGTACTATACGGATAGGAAAACTCCTATTTATGCCTGTTTTCTCGACCTCTCCAGGGCTTTTGATTTAGTCTCCTACGATGTGCTTTGGAGAAAACTGAGAGAGAAAAATGTACCCAGTGAAATAGTCCTAGTATTTGAATATTGGTATGGACAGCAAATTAATTGCGTCAGATAGGCGAACGCGTTGTCTGACGCGTACAGGTTGGAATGTCGGGTGAGGCAGGGGGGGTTGACCTCGCCCACGCTTTTCAATCTGTACGTGGACCAGCTCATTGGCCGTCTCAGCAGCATGCGTGTCGGATGCCGGATTGATGATGTTAGTGTAAACAACATCAGTTACGCAGACGACATGGTGCTGCTAGCTCCCACTGTGGCCGCGCTGAGGAAGCTTATTAGTACATGTGAGGCATACGCGGCCGATCACGGCCTGCGGTATAATGTAAAGAAAAGCGAATACTTGATCTTTGGGGCAGGCGGTTAATCGCCGGAAATCAGTCCCGTAATCTCTCGAAACGGAGATACGTTAAAACGAGTCCACAGTTTTAAATATCTAGGACATTATGTTATCGACGACCTTAAGGATCAGGTAGATATTGAAAGAGAACGCAGAGCCTTGACCGTGCAGTGTAATATGTTGGCCCGCAGGTTTGCTCGGTGTACTGAACAAGTAAAAATCACGCTTTTTAAGGCATATTGTCAAAGCTTTTATACCAGCAACATGTCGACCAACTACACGAAAAAGGCCATAGAGACATTGCGTGTCCAATATAATAATGGATTCAGGATGCTGTTGGGACTGCCTCGCTATTGTAGTGCCTCAGAAATGTTCGCGCAGGTACACACGGACGGTTTTCATGCCGTCATTCGAAAGAAGACGGCATCACTACTTAGCAGAGTGCGATCGTCCCCCAACAGTATCCTGCGTACCATAACGGAGAGGTATGACTCTCCTATATTTTACCATTTTATCAAATTGTTAATTAGATAAGTTATTACTAACACTAAACTTTTAAACTCATTTGTTACTAACACCATGGATCTTTGTTATCCCAATAAATAAAATAAATAAATTATCTTTGGTAGATCTTGGGTTTTAAATATCTAACTTCCATTGAACGGTAATGGACATAATAGTTCATTTTTAATTGTAGTGCGATTCTCTAACGCAAATTAGTCAAATTCACTTCTGAATCCACGGTGAGATTGTCAACTGTGATTTGATATTCTCTAAAGTCGACAGAGATACTAGCGCCGCCTCGATGAGTAGCGGCGGCGAGCTGTACTATCGTAAATGAATTTTATGAAGTTTCGCTAAATATAACAATCCAATCCTAATAAACGAGTTTTATTTAATCTAATTATCTCAGAAGAAGTTAAAATACTCGAAGACGAAATATCGACAGATGTTTACTCTTAAAGCAATCCCCGACAAACTCGCATCTAAGATCACTTCACATCTCTCCTAGAATGTTTGGTTTAGAGAATTCCATTTGAAGGTCAAGTGAGTTCGAATGCGAAGTGGGGTGAATTGTCGAGCGAGTCTCGCTTTGGGTGATTCGACTTTTTACAGAATTGCATGGCTGATTTCAAAAAAGGAGGAGGTTCTGTGTTCGTCCCTATGTACTTTTTTTATGTTTATTCACCTATAACTTCATCAATTCTAGATCGATTTCAAAAAATTTTCTTTTGTTTGAAAGTATAGACTTCCGAGGTGGTGATCACATTTAAATTTTACCGGTATTGGACCTTGGACTTTGAAAATACACCAAATGACGCGAACTGCTTACAACCTTTATTTACATTGATGATTTTCATGTATGTCATTACGCTCTAGAATTAGAAAAGAAGTCATTTGCAGTCCCTAGGTATTGCTAGATATTTATTATAGGCCATGATCACTCAAAAGGAAGAAATAAAAAAATTTAAGAAAAAATTGAACCGCCTTCAAAAAAGCACTGAAAAATACAAAAAAAAATATTTTTTTGTAACCGCCTTCATAAAAATTCAAGTACAAAATAACTTTAGAAATTAATGAGCAACAACAGAAAGTTTATTAGTTTGGTACCCTTGGCACCGACTTCAGTAACTGTCAAATTTAATTATGTATGTATTTGTATCGTATTTATAAAGTTATTTTTGTTCTCGAGTTTTGATTAGTATAGTCATTTTGTAATTTTTCTTTTAGATCGGGTCATCATTTTTTAACTTCCATTAAATATTGAATATAATAAGTTCGTTATTCAAAGCGAAACTCGAAGCCGTGAACATAGCTAGTTAATCGTACATTGTCAGACTCACTCAATGTCGAAGTTAACTGGAATCCGGCAAGCTAACATACCCAAACTGTAATTAAAAAGTTCATTACAGTGCAGCAACACAACTCTCGACATATTTTCTTTCCTTTACGGTTAGGAATCAAGATAATGACATCGCATTTGATTCTTAAACCATTTAATTGAATCGTGGACACTGCCGAGAAAATATACCTACATTTATTATTTGAAATACTAAAAAAATATAGTTAGAAGTTATTGGCTTTAAGCTTAGGTAGTGAGAATAAGCTTGCTTTAGTTGAATTGAAATTCCAATGAAATTTTCGCAATTTAATTCGAATATTATTAACGATAGCTATTATTGTGAAATAGAATCTTAATTTAAAATAATAAAATTTCTATCAGTTTCGAGGACCGTCATTTATTGGCCTATTAGCAAAAATATGTGGCATTATCCTAGGATTCTTAAGATTCATAGACACGCCTTTCTTCACACCTCTTTTTGTCTTAATGCCAATACTAGGTAGACAGAGAGGTGTAACAAAATGATAGCTCGATGCTGCATTCAGCTATGAGTCTGGACTTACAAATAAAAAAAAATGATGTGGTGTCATGGGACACCAGTTAGGAACGAAGTTCCTTCGGATGATATAGAAGCAACACAATTTGCAAAAAAAAAGTAATATTCGCCATCTTAGATTTGAAAATGAACATCATTTTCGTAATAATATGAAGAATATATCTACACATTACTGAAGACATCGGCTGTTATGAGCATATATCTCTTTGCCTTCCCTTGCAATGGAAAATTGTACAAAGAATAAAGAACTTCTTTCCAAATACGACTATAGCACTTCCGTTCAAAGAGAATGTAATATTACTACGTAACTTCCGTTATATTTTTTTCTTACGGTTTTAGTCTCACATTTTTTTCAGTTCGGTCGCGCAGCAAAATCCCTATCTCCTCCAAGCCTGCCGTAAGGAACTATCGTTCCAATAAAGACAGAGTAGGTGTTCGATTTTTCAGGTTTGTAGCTCTGACCAGAAAATAAGTATACGGTGCTCAGTACCCGTTGTAAAAGGAGACTAAAGGCACCTTCGGGGTCGCGGCGTTCACCGCGGGGCACGTTACGGCGAATCAGAGTAGGTACTCCAGTCAGTCCATACGACCCCGAGGAAGACCACAGTACGTGTGATCCGCGTTGTCATGGCACTGCGTCGGCACAGGGGGTCTGTGTGGCCTCTTGCGAAGTGATTTAGCACAGCGCGAGAACGGTGCAGTGTGATCCGTATAAGATCAACGAGCCCCTCCACAGCACGTCGAGGATAACCACAGCAGAAGCTGTAGCAGGTAAAAAAGACCCACCTAATCCAGTCTCGTCCCAGGAGGCTAGGAGCACTGAAAATATACTAGTTGAATTTTGAGGGTTGATCTGATGTTTCGAAAAACCAACTAAAGTCATTAAAGTATTAGCTATTTTTACAATGTCACGAATGTTCCATTCGCAAAATAAAAAAAATTGAAGTTACAACCTCAATTATTACAAAATTTACAAAATTTTAGGTTAAATTTATTAAAGAGTTTAGTTTGATGGTGTGCATCGGAGTTCCGGTCGTTATATAACAGTTTTGTAAATATTTCAACATCCTAAGTTTAGTGAAATGAACAATTTCCGTGTGTTAGTCTGAAATTGAACTTTTGTAAAACCGACTAAAGTATTTTTTCAGTGTGACTGTTTCAGATTTCCTTGCGTTACCAAAAAAAGTGCTAGACTGTCACCCATATATGTACATAAATTGCTTATAATAAGCTTCACATTTGGCTGATTTTTGCGAATTACACGGAAATATAAACTCATGGCCCATTCTCAACCATAGGTGTATAGGTACTTAAACAAATGTGTAAAAATTCTGAAATATTTATTTTGAAATCGCAAAAGCGCAATAAGCTTATTTTATTCATTTTTTCAATAACATTTCGATATGGTGTGTCGTGACACTGTGTTATAATAGGAAATTGAGATGTCCAATAAGTTCACAAAAGAATAAAGCGCATTCAATAAGCTCACGTAATAGACTTGGTAGCAAAAATATTTACCAAACCGGGATTCTCCCTCGAGTGCAGTGTGTGTCCAAAAACAACGGTGTTCGCATTACCGTTGAAACACATGGGCTCTCGACGGCGCCATGAAAAATTCATAACTGTTGTCATAGACTATAAAAATTAAAAGGTATTGTACGACTAAAATGACAGACATTCCACTGGCAATTCTAAATGCGTTATAATTGCGAGTAATAGTACAATACAAAATCTATACAAAAAAGAACGGAAGTGTATTGGATATATGCATTTAATTTGCGTTCTGAAATAATGTAGAATAAGCTAGAAGCCAAATTTAATAAGTTTAGGAAAAATAATACTGGCTGCTGAAAGTTAATGTATTAAAAATTAAATATGGTCACATGTAAAGAAAATAAACTCGTCGTTGCTAACTCTATGTTGTCTTGGATCGACGCGCGCAACTTTCGTTGCTAATTTCATGTAGTGTTACATCAATTACGCAATTTTCGTTGCCTGCTGAAATTTCACTCTGAACTTTTTCACCCAACGTGTCAAAAGAAGTATAACTTAAAAAAAAAATATAATACTAAGATTATACAATATTGGGTCCTTACATATGAAATTGGCGTTTTGTACGGGAGGAATATAAAGTTAATTTTTTTTTGTAAAATATATTTAATTAATCAAAGTATGCACCGTTGTTATCTATGCACTTTTGCCATCTCATAGGTAGTTCATTGATCCGTTTACTAAAAAAACTATGGGGGCGAGAATCAATAAACTCTTTGAAGGCGGTTTGGACTGCCGCATCGGAGTTGAATTTTTTTCCTTGTAAGAAGTTGTCCGAATTCCGGAAAAAATGGTAATCTGTTGGAGCAAGGTCCGGGGAGTACGGTGGATGTCGCAGACATTCCAATTGTAGCCCATCTAACTTAGTGGTTGTTTGTGGTGCAGTGTGTGGTCTTGCGTTGTCGTGAAGTAGCAGTGTCCTAGAGCGATTGACCAATCTCGGTTGTTTAGTAGCTAGTTCTTCCTTCATGGTTTGCAGTTGCTGACAATTGATATCTGCCGTAATCGTTTGGCCAGATTTTAGAAAGCTGTAGTGAACGACACCGGCGCTAGTCCACCAAACACTCACAAGTAACTTTTTCTGAGTCAATTTTCGTTTAGGGCAGGATTTGGCTGGGTCTCCAGGGTTCAGCCATTGCGACGAGCGCTTCCGATTATCGTACAGTATCCATTTTTCATCACAAGTAATGATTCGATTTAAAATCCCTTCATTATTGTGTCGGTTGAGCAAAGTAACACAGCAGTCGACGCGTGTTTGCAAGTTCGATTCACTCAATTCATGAAATACCCATCGTTCAAGTTTTTTTACTTTCCCGATTTGCTTCAAGTGGATTAATACAGTTTTGTCACTTACCCCGAAGCCTGCAGCTCTGAAGTGCTTTGTGATGGATCCGCTTCCACAATAGCCTTTAATTCTTCATTTTCCACTTTGGTCTCCGGCCGTCCACGGGGTTGATTCTGAAGGTCGAAATTTCCAGAACGAAAACGTTGAAACCAAAAACGTACCGTGCTTTCTTTTGCGACACTAACGCCGTACACATCATTAATCCTTCGAGCTGTTTCTGCAGCACTGGTGCCACGGTAGAACTCGTACTCGTAAATATACCGATATTTCATGTTTTCCATTGTGTGGTAATAAGCGACGCCAAAGAAAAAAATAATGAGGAAAAAAACATATGAATGACTGTTTTCAAAACTCAAATGTACCAGCTAAATGAATTTATAAATTTGAATTTGGAATTCTTAACCAAAGAGGAGATATTTCAGATCAAAGTGGTCATTACGACAAAACGCTAATTTCATATGTAAGGACCCAATATAATTTCGTCTTCCTTTTGGTTACGGGTTACCAGTTGACGTCGTCATGCCAAAACTCATCTAAGTAATGAAATAAATTCGCTATGACATGTGGATAGATGGACACATATAACGAGTGTTGTAACAAAGTGTTTTTACAATTTTGGCAAATTTTGGCAAAAGAAACTTTAAAGCGCGCATTTGCATTGCCTTCAAACTCTAAATGACTTAAAAAATGCAATTGTCAGCCACGTTTATCATCGGTTGGAAAAGAAACCTGTACTGAAAACTGGGAGAAAACCCAGTTTAATATTATTATTTCAACCACTTACATTTATTTTAATCGCAGATAAAAATGACATTGTTCATTGTGTTGTTATATTGTTCAGACATGGCCGTGACTGCTCTGTTTTCGCGCCAATTTTTTATTCTAAGGACAGTTCGATGTTTGAAGTTTGAGTAATAATAATGCCGGCGCAGTCACATTGTATAAGAACAATATTCGGACAATTATTATGAATCTACAGCGAATTCCCATTAAAATCGTTACTACATAACATATTCATTCGTAACACACTAATTGATAACAGCAATTTGGACTAATAATCATGTTAAATTTGAAATGGGCATTCAAAACAATATAATTATTAGTTTCATAATAATTAACGTATAATTTTTTTAAATAGGTATAATTTTTTAAGAAAAACATTAAATCGACTTCAAAATGAAAACTGAAAAATAATTATCGTCTACGAATCAAAATTTAAATACAGAAATAACTTTATAAATACGACACACACAATATAGTAAAAATAAAGTTGTAATTAAGATATCTCTTAGTACTTGAATTTTGGTTAGCGAAGGATAATAAAGTAACAATTATTATGTATATTTAGTGAGCTTTTTTTTTTTTTTAAACATGAGAATTCGATTTATTAACAAAAAGTACATACATATGTTAATATTTACAAACTTAAAACTACACATTATCTTAAATAATAAACTTCCTCAAAGTTGCCGCTTAGAAAGCTGTCATTGCTCAAGGTACCTAGCAGACTGGCAGCATTGCCTCTTTGAATAGCCAAACTGATTCGTTGGCGGAAGAAGCTGCCAGCCCGGCGGTCTCCCGAAGCCTCGACCAGTCTCTTACAAATATCAGAAACCAGTCGATGGGCTTCGGGGCCCCATGGACCCAAAGTTTCGACTGCAAAGGGCGTAAATATGAAACTCTCAGAGAGAATCGCATACTTACGCCGCTTCAAGTTCACGGCAGTGCTGGCCGCGGCACCTGCTGACTTGGAAGTCGCCGGCACATGGGAAACAGCAAGTGTATCGACACAAGTGGCATCCCACACCAGCGAGCTTCCAAGTTTCCAAGGAATGAGCGTCAAACCATCCGGTCTCCTGCCGTCGCTGCGCACAATACCTACAGGCTCTAAGACTGCAGGAACGCCAGCGGCGACAAGAGCCCGCCGAATGACGTCATTCAAGGCAGCATGTCGTGACATGCGGCCCGCACTACGTAAACAGGATAAACCGTGGTGACCTAGTACATCGACGAGATCACCACAGCGGCAACGGTGAAGAAGGTTAGTCCTGGCCCCCAGACGAAGGGATACTATGAGAGAAAGCGTGGTATTGTCGATTAAGGTTCCTAAGTTTTTTGAAGGTATTACCTTCAACCAGTGTTCTGACTCCTTCTCAGAAACAGCTAGGAGGCGAGACCGATCTTTTTCGGTACTACAAGAATCTAAAAGTTGTAAATGAACATTTTTGCATAGAGGCTCATCCCAGTGTTTTTGAGAAAAGGTCGAGGTAGGCAGGTTAGTACTCGGACAAACACTTAACCAAGCATTTCGAGCATCAGTCAAGCACGGTACCTCAACCGATCCTAAGGAAGGGCGAATAACAGATAGGAAAAGGTTTTCCGTGCTGTAGGCTGACGAAAGAAAAGCTGGCAGTGACACACTCGAGATTTTGCGTATGCCCAGGCCTCCATAACAGATGGGAAGCGAGGCTTGATTCCAGACCCTGTCATCAACAAAGGAGCAATTTAATATTTTAGATAATGCATTTTTTAGAATATTGTCTACAGATTTTAAAAGCGTTTGAAATTTAAAAAGCTGAGAACAGCGAAGAGCATATGTAAGTTTTGGAACGAAAAGGCAAAAGCGGACAATGAGGAGAGCCATGTAGGAATTAATTTTGAAAAGTTTGTCTGAAGACTGGCTAAATTTTTGTATTTGATCATTGATAAAGCAGGGTATGGAGACATCTAAGACGGGAGCACCTAGGAGGTACAGCGATTCTTTTGACAAGACTTTAATACCTGGTGCCAGATTGTTAAATTTATTAATTATTTCATTTTTTGTAATAGTTGGAACAGAATCGGAAACAAAGAGTTCACATTTAGAAAAATTTAATTCTAAGCCAATATCTTTAAACCTTTGAATGAGGGTTTTAAGGTCTTCTAAAACAGTAATTGCTTTACCTCCTATTGTTCCGTCGTCAAGGTACCAAATATTAAATTTTGAATTTAAATTACAAATCGCAGGATGGATAGCCAGACTAAAAATAGCTGGTCCGAGAGGATCACCTTGTTGACAGCCAACTTCGGAATGTAATAAATTATCTTTATATATTAATTTTGAAGGACTGCTGTAAGATTTCCAGAGGTAGGGATATATGTCCGGAACATGCTGTTTTATCTGTGTCAACAAGGTGGATCTATCAACAGAATTAAATGCATTTTTTATATCTACTTTGAGGAGTACCTCACCTCCATCATGTGTCAGGAAAGCACGCGCCGCATGCACTGCCGCTTCATATCCTCTCTTTGAGCCAAAACCTACTTGTGTAGGACAAAAATAGTTTGATACGGTAGAGAGAATGTGACGGCAACAAATTTTGGAGGCAATGCGGCGTATAGTTGCACCTACGGCAATTGGCCTAACGCCACCGTCTTTTTTTTTCAGGGCACATAAATTGGCACCATACAGGATGTCGGTTATCTCCGGGGGCACCTTACCAGCCAGCATAACGTTTATTAGAGCTGTTAAACTAGATAAGAGTGTCTTACCGGTATCACCGACAGAGCCTGTAATCAGATCTTTATAATGTTGTGGCGTTAAGCCATCGAGACCTCCCGCGGAACCGCTTTTAAAAGAATTTATTGCGGCAAGCACATCTTCCTCCGTAGTTCGAGTCGACACATCATTTGGATGCGGGGGATCTGGCAGACAACAAGCCACAGAGGAAGAGGGATGCTTTGATCTGAGAGCAAAAAGAGTCTCGGCCGTATTCGGTGCCAAAACATCGCTGGAAAATGGCAAGTGGGCGGCACCTCTTAGATCGCCGTCGCTAATTTTTGTTTCTATTTTTGGAATACTGTCAGAATTGAAAGATTTATAAATGGGCCGAACATGAATGCTCGGAACTGAAGAGTTAGAGCACTCATGTTTAATTTTTTGTGTTAAGGAAATTTTGTCTTTATCGTTTTGTTCCAAACATAATGTTCTATAACCGAAAATGAGCAGTTCTTCCCAATCGCATTTGTCATTTCGGTTTAATATTCTTTGTATTATTAAATTAAGAGATTTGGCAACACTGATGCGTGCGCCACGTGGAATACGCTTTATTAAGCATACATTGTTTTTGAGCGAACCAATATATTTCCAAAAAGGTGTGCGATTGTGATTGGAATTTGAGGAATTAGTCAAATTATTGGACTGAGATGGCACTGATAAGGAAGTGGGGCCTGAAGCAATGCCGGCAGTGTCACACCGTTTGTGTACTCTGCCGACATGAATCTTCAAGCCCCTATTTCCACGAAAAAAACGAGGTTGGGAACACTGCTCACATTTTATTAAATTTTCCAACGATGTGTCATTAATTATAATATGTGAGCTAGACGAAGGTGAGGATGTGAGGGCCGGGAGCATATCACGACATAATATTACGAAAAATTACAAAAAAACTACAGTGAAAAATAAGCTATAAGCGCTAAAATCTCTAAGCAACCGTTCTTGTTGACGTTGCTATGGCAGAACTGTCACACCCGGCTGGATGAGAAAAACCCAGCAATATGTGGACTGCAGCTGCGTCCACCACCTGAAACAAAAACACCACTGTGAAAACCAGATATGGGGAAAATGATGGTAATGAAATTTCGTGAGCTTAATTTTTTTTTAAAAAGTCATTTATTTTTTCTCTTCTCAATGAAACTCGTTCTTACGATATTGTTATCACAATCTGTAAACATCTTGGTTTCTTTGGTTTCTGCGAACACTCACTTCTGTAAAATTTTTTCTTCAGTCGTTCGTGACTCATTCTTTCTGTGTTCTAAGTATACCTAAGCATGCATACATTTCTAAGTAAGCGAGTCGATGAGCAATATACATACCACATTTTTTATAAAAAATACCTTGAGAATTACTTAAATAAACTAGTTTTGATATGAAGTCAACCAAGATATCAAAGATATTATGTAGAACGTACATATAGTTACTATGTGATGTGGTACGTACGTACTCCGTCGTCTCTTCAAGCGAGACGTTAATTTCGCTGACGTTTAGCGGTATACCGCATGTTGCCTACCGTGCTTAGATGTGATGTGTATCTCGAATTTACACTAAAAACTGGCTGAAAAAACATGGAGTTTCTTAGTTATTTTAGACATATGAAAATATGTCCAAAATCTATTCATTATTTACTTTTTGTCATTTTATTTGGAAGGTTAAGTATCACTTTACATTTCTGTGTCTTTCAGTTCAGTAGATAAATATGATGTAATAAAGAGACTATGACAGACAGACATTATGATGAAACTGTAAAGGTTCCTTTTTGCTAGTTGGGTTACATACACACATACATAAATCCATAATGCGGTAAAAAGAGACGAAGTAGCGCCGAGTGTCACTGTCTTTACCAAAGACTTCTATATAAACCGAGGTAGACCAGCCTTTACTTCAAGAAATGAACATTTTATGCAATCCTCGAACTGAAATATTGAGAATAAAACACACACGAATAAATAGTATTTACGTAAGTGTTATTAGAAATCAATATGTCCATACATCATCAGTTAAAGAGAATTATAACGGCTACCGATGACACCACATGAACACAGCGTATAACGAAATTCCCCGTGTTTAATAGTTCGAAACTCGTTCGTCACGTATTATTGCTATTTAAGAACGAAAAGTGTTCATTACATCGATAGCTCCTATTTTAATACATCAGAATATGTGCGTAGGGCGCATCTATTTTAGTTTATACAGAAGCTTTTATCGCTCTCTTAACACACTTCGATTATGGAATTTTAGTCTTGGTTAGGAAACGTTTAAACACGTTTAAAACCTCGTAGTAGATAATATAATATGTGTACCCTCTGTTTAAATTGTACTTAATATATTTAGTTTTCACTCACATATATACGCATGTGTGTACGTACATTTATAGGTCCTGTGAATTTAAGATACTTATAACGTATGTAGTTGTGGCTTGTGGGTAAGATAAATAAAGGACTGTCCTAAGGCTAGTATGTATGCCATTCATGGGCTCGAATCAGTGGTATTCGAGTACATGATCCACGATCGTTTGAGCTTTTTATGGGTTGTGTTTGACACGTTACTAGAAAGGTTTAGAAGTAGTTTGAGCGGCGGTTTCTCTGAAATCAATGAAGATGAAATCGCTGGCAAAAGATAGCAAATATATGATAAAAATTCAGTATAGTTTAATACATAGTCTTATATTATGTGATATAAACTCGGTATGAATTATTATATGACATAAATTCAGTATGATTCCACATCGCAGCTTAAACCGCGTTTTAGAGGCAGTGACGTCACGCTCACCGCGGCCCCGCAAGCTCTATGTATGCTACCAACCTTCTAGTCGATTACATAAACACTGTAGTGAGTATGAAACATCATGCAAATATTATAGAAGCAGGACATTGTTCGTATCGCTGCACGATGCACACTGCATTAACTCAATTAGCTATAATGAGCTATAACAACGTAATGGAAATTTTAATGGAAACGTAGGCTTGGTACAACGAATACTTACATACATACACAAAAAGTTACGCTATTTTCGAAGTAAATATTGTCTTTTTGAACGCGTTTAGGGAAAATTTATTTCAAATGTCATTTAAGGTATAATAAATACGGAACAGATTGACTAAGACTCGGGGCGATTCCAAGACATATCAACAATCGAAACAATGGAATTTTTACGACGTGTTAAAAATAATCAAGTGCGAGTCGTATTTAGACAACGAGGATTCAACACCAAACAATCACTTAGAGCAGCCATTCCCAAAGTGGGCGATAACGCCCCCTTGTGGGCGCTGCAGGCCTAAAGGAAGGCGGTAAGAGACCCAGAAAAAAAATGGGGGCGTTGTGTAGAGGCCTGGGGGGTGATTTGTAATTTCATTTAGCTAGGAGGCATCTTAGACAAGGACTGCATGAGCTCTCGACTCAGTAGACAAAATAAGTTTGGGAACCAGTGACTTAGAGGAATCACTTAATATCAATAGTTATGTGCATGTCCTACATGATAAAATCAAATAAAATAAATTTACATACGACAAAAGAAAAACCTACCTGTGTAAATACCTACACAATTAAAAGATCCAAAACGTTACATTCATATGTAGGTATCTCACCAATTTTTAAACTTGCTATATCTTTTAAGATTTTTAACTTCAGTTTTATTGATTGATTTGACATGTTTTAAATTGATTTAAAGGACATCGATCTGCGGTAAATGTTCGGTTAATGAGATGTTTAATTCGATAGGGTTTTGTACTGAATTGGTTAGGATTGCTGTAAAGTTATTAGCAACCGTAATCGATGAAACAAATTATATAATGATACGCTAGTGCTCACTTTTATGTAGATTATTTAATTTTATACAATTGTTTACTACCTGCGCAATTTTTTTGTATCTCTAACGGATTAGGCGGCGTTTTCCATTGAGAAAGCAATTTTTTCCCATCTTGATTCGCTAATGCTGTTAATGCTCGGCACCTATTTATGCTAGAACAATTTTTAATATACAAAAATCATCCTGGAGAAATGCAGACTATAACTAAAAAACCGTATATAAATCCGTTTAGTGGTTCTCGAGATTAGCGCGAACAAACATACAGAAGGACAGACGCTCGCCGGGAACTTCCTTTCATGTTATGTATTGAATGATGATATCACATGGAACACACTGTACGTGAGTCGGAACCACGCTGGACCAATTTTTAAAGGGTAGGATTTACTAATTATTTTTTGTGTCCGAGCTTTTTATTTTAACTTTTATTACATCTTTCTGTTATCTTAATAAAATAATATTTCTGACAGCTCTTTTGTGTGTTCGCGTGGAGCGTTATAACTTCACGCACCACCCCAATGTTACGTCAAATACTCGTCTTACGCACTCCAGAACCATTCACAGGGTTTACTCGCAGTAGCAACTAATTAGTCAAGCGGATTGCCACACGAGGGCTTTCTCTACATCTCGTGTTTGGATTAATATCGTGTGAGGTAGAACTGAATATATATGGAAATTTAAGCGTAAATTATAATTTTGAGATTTATATTAACGAAATTAATTCGCGGAAATGCTGTTATAAGTTGAATATAATCGCTTGAAAGGCGTCAATACGAAATTAACTTAGTACGTTAAGCTAAGTATGTAAATTAAATAATATTAAAGTTAAAATGTAATAGCAAAACGGATCAATATGAACTTGCTAGCATTTCTCCATCACAGCTGCTATGTACTTGACTAATCAAAGACTGAACGACAGCTATCCCCTACATTTTTTGTTTGTTTCTGAGACGGGAACATCTGAACATGAACATGAACCTCCTGACATGAACACTCAGTCGGACTCTCCACCAATCGAGTAGTGTGGGACTCGAACCCACAATCCTCCCTTTTGCTATTAGCGCTAGTGGCTATTACAACGTCACCGGTCGCGTTGGCGCGAGCGCAGAAGGCGCTCTGTCAGATGGTCGACTGCCTGAGGGTTCCTCCAGCTGATGGACTTGACTCCTACGAGGCTAAAGTTAGCCTCTTATATACAGGTCCACTACACGCAGGCAACCAATTTTATCTCCGCTTTTGATTACGAAATGTTATTATAAAACTGAAAGACTGACGAAGAAAATCTACAGAGCGGAAGCGAGTGGTAAAAGGCCAAGAAAGTTCAAGGTTGACTTATGAAGGTCAAATATCCAAAATGTTAGCCAATGGGAACATCTTAGCACTCGCATACCTAGGCGAAAATGTGTGAGGAGAATAATGAGATTTGAAGAAGCGAAAGAAGTACGTAACGACCGCGAAGCTTGGCGCTCTGTCCTCTGTCTACCCCGTTAGGGATATAGCGTGAAGATATGTATATATGTAAATGTTAATATAAAATATCGCACGTGGCTAATTGACGTGATTATTAAAGGGAAGCTAACACTAAGTACGGATTCATATTTTCTGAATTTTTTTGAACTTAAAAGAGTAGCAGTTTTGAAGATACCGAATGTGACGAAATCTACTTCTTGGACTCAATTTGCCAAATCTTTAATTCTCCTATGAACATTTTAATGCGTAGACTAGTGCAAAATATGTGCGCGAGCAAGATGCATTATTAGCTGTGATTGGAATCACGGGTTTGATTACTATTATAAGTAAGGATATGATTAAAAATTCCAAGGATTTATTGTTATTTTCATTTGATTGTTTTGTAAAAGCAGTAAAATGTTGTTTATTTTTATGAAAAATATAGACTCCAAGAATCACAATGATTGTTATTTACTTATTTTAGTAACAAATTTGCTATCGTTAATCTTTGTAAGTGTAACGTAGATTTTATGAAGAAAGATTTTGTATATGAGCATTAGAATCATCTTCGTTCGGAATCCTAGTAATGTATTTACATTTGTTACTAAGATATCGAATCTCGGGTCAACCCAGAAATTTTTGGCCATACTTTTGATAGTAATCACACTCATTATTCCGATTACTGATTATTTTGACTGGCCTGTTGAAGCAGTGGCATATGCATCTGCTTTCCAAGCTAAGGTCCCCGGTTCGATCCCCGGTCAGGTCAATTTAGGAAACAAACTTTTCTAAATTGACTTGGAGTCTGGGTGTTACTGGTAACTCCCCCAGAGTTCATTGTGTGGTACCCATAGTACAAGCTTACTGCTTAGTTTGGGGTCACACAATCTGTGTAATTGTCTGGAGTATTATTTATTTATTTATTTGTTGCATAGTTTCTAAATATACTGTGACAGATGGACAAACAGACAGATGTAAAAGTGTACAGGGTTCCGTTTCTAACCTATTTAAAAAAAGGAGGAGTTTATCAATTACTGTACGTACTGTAACATTTTTTCGCTATTGTACCTTCTTTTTAAGAGCTTAGAGGTTGTCAGAGAAAATAATTATGGAACTGGCAAGTTAAAAATTTAAATATGTTTTTTTTTTGAGAAGAAAAATAATCTCCTTTTTACTCCATCACAACCATTATTGTTCTCTCTAAAAAAACACCTCGCTCTCTTTTTTTTCTCATTTTTCAAATCCTGTTCTATTCTCTCAAAAAAAAAACATATTTAAATTTTTAACTTGCCAGTTCCATAATTATTTTCTCTGACAACCTCTAAGCTCTTAAAAAGAAGGTACAATAGCGAAAAAATGTTACAGTACGTACATAATGATTATACGTTTGACTGTTCATTTTCTAAATTGTAAAGTGGTTACTGTATAATCCCTTCCGCTTTTAATGTCTCAATAATGAATGACATAGCGGAAATAATCACTTGATGAATGACTCAGGTTCTGACACATTTCAGCTTATTTTATATTTACTTGGTATGGTATAATTATTCACAGATCTACCACTAATTCTTATTCTATGATTTGGTGGCAAAAAGATAGTCTAGAAGTAAAAATTCCTAAATTTAAATAAATTTGCTTTTCTAAACGCTAAATGCGTTCAGAAAAGCAATTTTTACTTTCATGGTGACATTATTGAACTCGAGTTATGTCTAGCATGTAGCATGTCACATCGACTAGACAGACCCGCGGGTTATTACCTAAACATTTTCAGACAGTGACAGCTACATCTCTGCGCGACCAGACCTGCGTGTCTATTGCGTTATGACCGTAAAATGCACTTTTCGCGGTAGATTAAGCACCACTTTACAATTTTACTTTCATGGTGACATTATTGAACTCGACTTATGTCTGGCATGTAGCATGTCACATCGACTAGACAGACCCGCGGGTTATTATCTAAAAATTTTCAGACAGTGACAGCTACATCTCTGCGCGACCAGACCTGCGTGTCTATTGCGTTATGACCGTAAAATGCACTTTTCGCGGTAGATTAAGCACCACTTTACAAATTGCTTTATACAAATTTTCATTTTGACAGCAGATATCGTTCGATATTTGGCTGGCGCATGCTGACTGCACGTTTGATTAGGTAATAAGCGTGCCGGCAATATTAGTGACACATGCTATAAGATCAAGAAATTAATAGCTCTGTTGCCACTTTTTCCATTTTTAAAACCTATAATTATCGTATGGTGTCATTATATTTCTTTAAGATTATTATCGTATGGTGTCATTATATTTCTTTAAGATTAGGATTTACTTTAAGTTTTTTACTGTAGGCGAAATATATTTTTCTTGAATAATTTTTGTGGTTATATCACAAATATTTTTTAAAAGCATCTAGTAAAATATTTTGCTGTGAATTTAAAAGTAAATAAGTCTTAAAATAGCAATGTTTTTTCACATTAAATGATTTCGATGTGTTTCAAATCAAATGTAGTCAACGTTATGCTATACAACAGCTGGCTTGATTCGGTTTGTTTGATGTTTAATATGAATTTCGTCTGCATTCGCTGACTTTGAGATGGTCTCTTTGACTGTATTGCGTTATTGAACGCGTGGCCCAGTATCAGCGAGAATCACAGTTACCAATAATAGACATCATCTTTCACATGTCACGAATTGTTAGACCAAAAGAAATATATGGCGTAAGCCCGTAATAGAAAGGGATGGGACTACACATATTTGACTCTATCGGTATGCTCAATGTTTCAAGACTGTTAAGCTGTTGCTTTTGACAAACCTATGAATAAAACAAATCTTTGTTCGTTGGTACTTTTAAGGTTTTTAATTATTTTTGAACTTAGAAGCTGTAACGTTGTCCGTGCGCAGTTGATAATTTTGTAATGTTATTTATCGGTAGATATGAGATATTAAGGGTATTGGGGTTCTTTATGGCCACTCTGGAGAGAAATACAGATCGAATTTTTATTAGGGCGCCTTCACTGTATTACTGCAATCGATTTCAGTTGTGAAATAAGAGACACTATATTCCAACCTTCACCAATTTATTAAAAGATACATCCCCTAATTTATTCTCATGAGTTCCATATTCACTAAGTCTATGAAATCCCAATTGTAAGTTATTAAAATTATAATTGTGATTTTACAATCATATAAAATACACTTATATCTGAAATTACAATATACTCGTAAATGTTACAACCATAGTGTAATAAGTGTAAAATCGCTTCTTAATATTAAGTATAAATTAAAACACTAAGATGTACTACAATAACGAAATATAAGGTTAGTAAAGTATATTTGTTACAGATTGTTAACAATTTTTATATTTTATTGTACATTACCATCTAAAGAGATAACCATGTATATATATAGCCAGTCGAGTTGTCCCACCAATGGTCCATAAGATTATCCACGGTGTTCACTAAACCCTTAGTGACTGCCCAATTAAGTTATTTATTCCGCAAGCCGAGTTGTCCCTCCAATGGTCTCAAAGAATTCCCATGAAATCCACTATACTCGTAGTTAACAAATAAATCTCATAGAAAAGAGACTAAATATGTATAGAGGTAATTCAACCTAATACTGCAATGCAAAAACAAATGATCCGAGTATTAAAATCCACCAGATCACGGAATTTATTAAAAAAAGGTATCCAACTAAAAGTGGAATACACCTTAATACATGGTGTTTATGGAATTAAGAATATACTGTTAGTCCACGGTGTTTATGGAACCCTGTAACAAAATTCCTAGGGTTAATCCACTAGACTAAACACCAAGGAAAATCCTTTTAAAAGAAAACTACTACTTCTACATTCTTCTTACCATGAGGTCTATCATGGGACTTTAAAATATTAAAAATAATGAAATATATTTCTATACAACACTATAAAAATCTTAACTATATAGTTATATAAAGTTTATTCCTATATTTCCATTTTTGTCTGCCACTTAACCACCACCAAAAGTGAATGGCTCCCTCCATGATGGAACTACACCTCGACAAAATTTGTACCCTCTAACATCATCAGAATTTGTTACTGAAACTACTCAGATTTCAGTCTGAGGTTTCCGGCATAAGAAAGAGACAGCAAGTTTTTGAAAAGATATCCAACAATAGGAAGTGTCTGAAAATTTCAAAGTGACAATCTAAAAGTCAGTGACAGTTCCACAATAGATTTAGAATGATCTCGATAAAAGTAGCCACTGAAAAACAAACCGGAAGCAATGCCCATTTGCTCGAACATTCTATTCTACTTGATTTGTGAAACCGATATATATAGCAACACTCGTCTCTCTTTTATAGAACACAATCGATTACCAGGAATTACTCGTATTTACAATTTTTAAAACTTAATTTATTTATCCCATCGTCAAAATGGGAAAGCAAACCTGGACAAATTATGTTAATATTGAATTATATTACGAGTATTATTACTTAAACTTTGTTTATTTTGCTTATAACAAATATATATTTTATACAAAAAAATCGATTATCGATTTATTACCACGATAATTATTATTATCGATGTATTCAAACATGCAACGTGATTACTGAACGAAACGTAAGTAAATGTACATTTTAACGAAAGTAACCAAGAACATTACAATGAAAACAATTTAAATAATTAATAGTTTACTATATTAAGTTCTGGTTTAAATAACATACATTTCAATTGTAATATTTATTGATTTTTCTGGAGAAGAAATGTAGTACTAGGTACTCAATTCCGAACAAATTTCCGAACGCGTTACCTTTCAATCACCGCCCCTATGACAATTGGCATCTGTCACACACTAAATGTAAATAAAATTCGTGATTGAGTCCAATATGTATGTAATTAAACCGTAAGTATATACCTATAAAAAAATGTGTTACAAAACGAGAACTGAATATAATTTTTTTTGTAAATATAGTATGTAAGCTAGAGGCTCTTTTGAGCGTGATGCAGTGTTTTAGACTGCAAAGGCCGGTTTGACAAACATCTGTGGCGAGAATAGTGTATGATGTTACATACCTTCACCTTTCACCTTCACGCTGTATCTCTAACGGGGTAGTCAGAGAGGACGGAGCGCCAAGCGTCTTGGTCCTTACATACTTCTTTCGCTTCCTCAAATCTCATCATTCTCCTTACACGTTTTCGGCTGGATATACGAGTGCTTTTGACATTTCTGTCGGCTAACACTCTATATAAAAAAGGCTATTTGATCTTCATAAGTCAGCCTTGATCTTCCTTGGCCTCTTTTACCACTCACTTTCGCTCTGTAGAATTTCTTCGTCAGTCTTTCATCACTCATTCTTTCAAGACATTACAAACTATGATATTAGGAAGGTACGCATTTAAAAGTTCTTCAAAGTTGGGAAAAATAACGATTAAAATGAAAAAAAAAATAGAATGCTATTGCAATGCAATAAAATATAAAACTTCATTGTAAATATGTGTATACATGACCTTGAAAACCATAATTTAACCATCGTAAAAGTAAACGCCATCTTAATTTAATACCTCGATATTCCTTTATCACAAAGGTGACGATAAATAATGACTAAAGCTATTAATTTTAAATTATATATTATTTAAATTAGAAATAACAAACTCAAAGTGGAAACTATTCACTTTACATGTAAATTGTAGTCTAATTTACTAATTCTGTTGATCATTTACCAATTTATCAATGAAAAATAATAAAAATAACATTGTTTTTCAAACATTAGCACATTCATCTTATGCAAGTTTCACTGAAGCCCTGTGTTGCCACGATTAATAATAACTAAATTATCATGTAATTGAAAAATGGTGCAATTTTTAATTGTGAATGTGTACATTCATTATACTCATTAATTATAGAATTGTATCGAGACGTTCAAGAATGAGTGTAAAATGACAGATTGATATTAATTTTTATCAGTGTAAGATGTGTAATATAGGCCTCAAATAGTTTAGAAAATTAAGTAATGTAGTTATAACGATAATAAATAAATATTCTAGACAATATAATCAAACATGTCGTCCAAAACTAAGCACTAGGCTTGCATTAAGGGTGGTTTGCACCAACTATTTAAACTCAATTTAAGGATTTGACATACTGCTTGCATCGATTATTTAATCGTTGGTGCAAGCGAAATGTCAAATCCTTAATCGAGTATAAATAATTGGTGCAAACCACCCTAAGTGTAACAAGCGCGGGTATCTTCCAGTAACACCCAGTCTCGAAGATAACTTAGTGAAGTTTGTTTCCTATATTTCTTGGTTGGGTATCGAACTGAAAACTATTGGATTGGAAGGTAGATAGACTAATAACTGCGCAATGGGTCATTATAATTGATAAGTTTTTGGTGACATGACCTCGTGCAGTGGGACCGCACCAAGAATATTAATTTTAAGCGTTACTATTTGATTATATAAATATCCTAAGCCGCTCTTTCCCGACGTTTAAAGTAACGGTGCAATTATAATATATTGTAGATTTTACAGAAATCCGTTTCAAAAGCTGCAGTTTTCAAGAATTTTCTTATGTCTGGTTGGAACGGTGGGGTTATACCTTAAAATTAGCAGACAGCGACAGCCACGCGATCACTGCGCGACCGGTGACTAATTGTAATAAAAAAATGGTGACATGTATGACGATTACGTGTAGATATAGGTCACTATACAAATTACATTATACTAATTTTAATTTTGACAGTAGATATCGCGCGACATTTGAATTTCGTAAGCTGCTAGGATAGGTTCTGAATCTTATGTCAAGGGATCTTAGAATCTTAGGCACTCTTGCAGATATACATTTCGAGTTTGATCTCTGTTGGAAGCCGAAGGTCTGATGATGAACAACATATTGTTGGGTTAGATATTATGCCGCTAAAAAGCAGATTACAGCAATTACGTGGATTTGTATACCCACTGGTCCATATATTAAGTGACATATTTATGACACATATTTTTGATTGTGTAATAAATATGTCACTTAATATATGGACCAGTGTGATTATCTTTAAATTGAAAATTTAATATTTCAATTTCAAAATATAGAATTTCGTTTTCATTAATTTGTTTCTTTTTTAAGAGAAACTCATGAAAAAATTCTTGTGTCATGATTTATCGATATGTAAAATATCGGCATCTCCGATCACATATAATAACTAAATACACAATCAATGCTCGAAAAATGTCCTAATCAAATGTGCACTCAAACGAGTATTTGAGTGCACTTTTGTTTTAATAGTATTTGAAAACGCTAACAGCAAACATGACAAAGTGCTCCTTTAAAAATGTAAAAACGACTCGTCTAGAACGCTAAAAAGGACGGCGATTCTTATTTCGGTAAGTAAATTAAATAATTTTATTTACGTGTTTATTATTTCGTTATAATAATATTGTTCGTAATCACATTTTTCAAAAATGGCCTGACAATATGTGTCACTTTCACGTAATAAATCAAAATGACGTAAATTGCGATGAAAATGTATTAAGTGAATTATACTTTAAGTACGAAACTTAAGATTGTATTGTTACGAGCTGAAGGTAATAAGATGCCGATTAAGGGTGCAAGGAGCTTATTTTCCTTCGTACAAGCAGATGTCAAGAACACGCGAACTTAATTACGGCGGTTCCTAATCTTCGTAGTCGCCCTCGAAGTAGGTACTCGCGTAGTAGTCACCGAAGGTACACGCTTCACTCAATAACAACGTTCCCGAATTGCAGAGTTCTTCTATCCAAGGTCGTCGCAGTAGTCGTCGTAGTAGTATATGTAATTCGCCTTGATGTCGCCTCGATATGTCGCTTCGAACGATAGTTGAGAAACACTGACTTTGCGTCGCGTGGTCCTTCTCACAGTCCTTTGTGGAGCTGTGGAGAAACTTGTCCGAGGCTTAATGTGCCTCTCTCAAGTGGTCATCATTCGCCTCCCGCTTCAGCGGGAGGGTCATTGGGGGTGGGTTGACTACTTGAGTCTTCCCGTTTGGGTTTCACTCGGGGGCATCTTAATGCTGATCTCCTGTAATTTTGTTATGCCGTCCCTGACGGCAGGAATCGGGTCTTCGTTACTTGTTAAAGCTTCTAGAATTCTCAACATAGCCTCTAGGGCTATTTGGAGAATCCTCCCCGCTGCTGTTTCCGGGCTGTCCTTTGTTCGGATTCGCGGGCTCATTTTCGCCCTCTTCCCCTCTTTTATGGGGGTTGTTGTGGTGGCGATCGGCTCAGGTGGTGAGGGTCGTCCCTTCCACTCTTTAGTGGAAGCTGTAGTGGTGGCGGTTGGCTCTAGTGGGGGAGATAATGAAATTTCCTCCATCGGCTTATCCGCTGGCTTCACTTTCTTTGACTTCTTTTCCTTTTTGGTTTGTCGCTGGGCGGGGGGTGAGGGCCCGCCTCTCTTGGTGGCCGCGTTTGCGGGGGCCATGAGTGAGGCCTCCGCATGTTCTTCGACATCTTTCCTCTCTGGAGGTGTCGTTGTTTGGGAATCAAGAGGAACTCTCTGGGGCCGGGTTAAGGCCACGGTACCCGCTTTCGAGTTCCTTAGTTCTTGTCGCCGTCTTGTGCACGTAGGGCTGTTAGCCGTGTGGGCCTCACCACAGTTTGCGCAGGTCGGCGGGTCCTCTCGAGGCCGGGAACATTCCCTTGCCGCGTGGGGGCCGCCGCATCGAACGCAGGCTACTCTACGGTGGCAGTTATGCGACGAATGGCGGAAGCCTTGGCATCGGTGGCATTGTGCCACCCCGCGCTTTCCTCGCCAGGCCTCGATTTGGACCCCGGGAATGCATAACAGCTCGCTGATGTTGTAGATCGCTGGGGTCGTCTGCGGTCCACTTTTGACCTCCACGAAGAATAAACCCCCGGGTCTGCCCCCGCGCGCTCGTATAGGGCGCACGTACGCCACCTCAAACCCGAGGTCGTTCAGCTCTCCTCGGATGTCCTCTACATCAGTGTCCTCCGGCAATCCTTTGATGGCTAACTTTAGGTTGCGCTGGCTCGGTAATGTATACGCGAACCAGCTTATCCCGTTAGCCTCATTTTCTTGAAGGTAGCTCTGTAAAGTGTTGGCTTCCTTTTCGTCCGCGGGGAAAAAGCGGAAGCCCTTTCCATAGGGACGGACATTCGGTGTTCTTCCCAACTTCGCCTTGAGGGCCTTAAGGTGTGCTCCCCAGTTCGGGAGAGTTTCAACGACTATCGGCGGGTACTTTCTGTTCCTCGTCGATTTTTGTACTGTTGAAGTCTGTGACGACGTTAACGACATCGCCGCTGGGGCCAGGACGCATTTCGTTTTCGTCGCTGAAGCGTAGGTCCTCACTGGCGCCATCTCGTGGTCGATAGCGGAACTACCGACGTGCGGCGGCGCTGTTGCTTCATAGTTGCAAGTAGTCGGTGGCGCCATCTCGTGGTCGGTAGCTAAGCTATCGAAGTGCGGTGGCGCTGTTGCAGGCGTGCAGGCTTCATTTTCTTCAAACAGCAGTTCAGGTGATGTCTGGGTGGCTGCGATGTGAGGTGGCATCAATATATAGATGCCCTTGTATATGTCCATGATTTCTGGGTCGTGCCTTGCATAGCGCAAGGTCATTTGCAGAAGTTTAAGGTAATCGGCTTCCACTCCTGCTAGGGTATCATTTTCCAGTAGCTTCTCGGGGGTGACCGTTCCGATCATGCTGTCGGGTTCCCACCTTAAGTATAGGTCCTCGAAAAGGTCCCTATACATGTCCGGGTCGCCGCTTGCGAGGTTTATGGCTTCGGTTATTAAGTCCTGGAAACGGGGTCTCACGTTTCCGTCTAGGATGTCTAGTGCGCCCTTAAAAGGGCGGTTTGGTGAGCCCTGAAAAGGGCTGTTTGGATCCGACGAGCCGGGGCTTGACACGGAGGCCTCACTTTCGGGTGGTGTCGGTGGCGCCATCTCGTGGGCGATAGCGGAACTATCGCCGTATGATGCCGTAACTACGGGTCTTCTAGACGATTCGGATGAATTCTCCGCGAGTTGGTGAGAGTTACGCGCTCGGCGGGCGCGTCGGCTGCATTGTGCGCCCTTAAAAGGGCGGTTTGATGAGCTCTGAAAAGGGCTGTTCGGATCCGACGAGCCGAGGCTCGACATAGGGGCCTCACTTTCGGGTGGTGTCGGTGGCGCCATCTCGTATTCGATAGCGGTACTGTCGCTATACGGTGACGTCAACGCAGGCGTTCGCGGCAGCACGGTTGCGTTAACCACGCGGTGTTGGGGTTTCGGAGCTCTAGGAGCCCGTCGGCTGCTCTGCGCGCCCTTAAAAGGGCGGTTTGGTGAGCCCTGAAAAGGGCTGTTTGGGTCCGTCGAGTCGGAGCTCGACATGGAGGCTTCGAGGGGTGTACTCACCGGCACCGCGACCTATAGGCGTCGGTTCGTCGGCCGGACACCGCGCCCCCTCCCCCGGTGGTTCCCGCTGGTGGGAGGCCGGGTTCGGGAGGAACGGCGTGGGCCGAACCGAACGCCTAAGACGCACTCGGGATCAGGAACTCCCCGCTGCGCTCCACGACGAGTGACGTCGACGGCGCAGGTGGTGTATTCGGCTAGTTATACGAAATGATAACCGTCGAATACCCGTAAAGCGAGAGGTCCGTGCGGTAGCTCGGCTAGGCGGCACTCTGACTTTGCGGTGGACACGGAGCTCTATTTATAGTCGGATAAAACGAGGGTGGAACTTTCTAGTTAACGCTCGCTAACAGTAATTCGACATTGTTCTCGACGCCGCCTGTTTGCATGAGTCATAGCACAGGTCATGGGTACATGACACGTCATCGCTCGGGAATATTCGAGGTGCAACTTGGTTCTTCCTTCTTAATTTGACTTACATCATTCGATAGTAGACCTTAAACCTAGGAATGCATTTTTAGGTCATAACTCTGCAAAGCCTAGGTCTCGAGCTATAAGCACTAAAAGTTACGTTTTAGTTACATTAAAAATCGACCTTATTCCTTACGCATAAGGTCCAACCATAACAGTATTTCAAATATTTTTTTTAACAAACTTCGTTTCAATGTTATGCAAGGATCTTTTACCAGCTGTTACACCATTATGCTTTGACAGTAAGTTCTACTTTAAATTAGTACAATGTTACGGATAATACTATACGATATTAGAAAGATATAGATAAAGATAACTAGTAAATAATTTTTATATTCTGTCGTTTATTGAAAAAGTGTGCCAGTTAACCGCATCGCATTGCGTACGACTCAGTGTAAATTGACCCTTACACTTGTTCCTCGTATAATGTGCAGGTCCACTACTGTCCTCACCGGGAAGTACAGGTTCTCGTCTTAAGGGTCTTCAAAGTTAAGAATTGCCTTGGCGAGAAATCCCACCTAACCTTAGAGAGAAAACTAAGTTGAAACTTTTTTCTAGTTTCCGATAATGTACAACATTGCTTTGTAAATATAGTCCATTTTTGATTTTTTCTCATAAAATAAAAAAATGGAGCACTCGTGGAATTATCTTGGTGTTTATCTGTCTGTCACAAATTTTAAAATTTTCAACGAATTTTTCAGAAAAAATTTCAGAAGCTATGTGACATAAAGACGCGTAAGGTATTGAAATTTGGAGCAATCGCGTTGTAGTCAATAGAAGTTGAAATACAGACATAAACTTTACATTTTGAATTTTTAGGGGTCAGTTTCGAAGGGTTAAGTGGTAAGTTAAGCAAATTTTTTGATACCATCTTGTTGGATGTCAAGTGAGAGTTCGTAGCGCACAATTTTGAAAAAAAAATACATTAATAACATCACATTACTTTGCATTGCCTTGTTAAACAATTTTCTGGAGAAAAGGGCTGAAAATGACTGTCCTTATCTAAAGAGATAGATATAACTCAAAATAGTCTGAGAAAGAAACTGACATGCACTGAGAATAAGATATAGGTACAGTGAAAATTTGCAAACCTGTATTACATTAGATAGTTTATAGTGTTCTGTAGTGAAAGGCAAAAAGTGAAACCCTTGTAATTCTGTTCTGTCTGTCTGTCTGTCTGTCCATATGTAACAGCTATTTAACCCTAATACTTAACAGCACAATAAGGCGCACGTGTATTTAAGGAATTACTACAATGGCGTAGCGCGTAACAATGGCGTGGAAAAAAAAATTACGGGAGTAACTCCATACATGCAACCGAAAGATGAAAATATAATTATGTACATTAAGCGTGTCCCTTCAAACCCTCTAAAAATTATATAGAGGTTTCGAAGTAACTTTTTTTAAGTCGACAGTTGTCGAGATATGCGCTGCTAAAGTTGTAAGAAGTGTCCCGCCCTCTAACTCTTCAACTATGGGTGAAAAATTTTGAAAAATTTTTTAGAAAGTAGAATTTAAAAAGCAATTTTATTGAGTCGGTTTAAATAATAAACGTATGCGTATGAGGTATGTGGTATTTTTGGATACGCGTAACAAAAAATATACAGTGACCGCAAAAATTTCTTTGATTTTCCGTCATTGAGAAACACTGTGAAATACAAACTTGTTTTTGCTGCCGACCAAATGAAAATTCTACATCCCGAGTACGGAACCCTTCACTGTTCGTAGTGACACGCACTAAGGTCGGCTTTTTTAAAATTTGTACAGTGCTTTTTACCTTATTACCAAGCCCCCCTTTTTAACTTATTACATTCTTCATTAGAGTATCTCTAGTTACATCAAAAATAAAATACAATAAAGAGATACGCAGTATGACAGGGTTGCACGACAGTGTTATTATAAATATGTAGAAAGGAATGCTTAGATGGTTCGGGCACATGGAAAGAACGAATGATGAAAGACTGACGAAGAAAATCTACAGAGCGAAAGTGAGAGGTAAAAAAAGCCAAGGAAGGCCAAGGCTGAATTATGAAGATCAAATAGCCAGTGTTAGCAGACGGAAATGTCAAAAGCACTCGCATACCTAGGCGAAAATGTGCGAGGAGAATGATGAGATTTGAGGAAGCGAAAGAGGTATGTAAGGACCGCGACGCTTGGCGCTCAGTCCTCTCTGACCCCGTTAGGGATACAGCGTGAAGATATGTATGTATGTAAATACAAATGCATTGGTACCTGGTCTTTTTACTTTTTAAAATATCTACACGTTATTTCTATTCATCTGAAGGTCATATATTATTCGAATACACACATTTTTTATGAGTATATGTCGTGTATTGTTAGCGAAATTGCCTATTTCATTCACATTTCCTATCTGATTCTATGTCACACATAGAATTTGGGTCGTTAGGGTTGGCACAAGAAATGTAATAATGATTAAATAAAATGTAATAATGTAAATTGTAAATAAACTAACTACCATCCCGACTTTGCACGGATGGATATGTAAGTAATGGTATGAAATTTTTAAGACCGCGCAATTTTTTGTCATAAGTAAATGGAATCCTTGCACTGGAATCATAATGATGTCTCTGTTTCTATTTTTACACCTACTGTGCTGAAAGTCACGCAGTCGTAAACCGGTAACCCTAAACAGGGAAAAAGGACTAACATCAGAATTTGGACATTTATTTCTTAAACAGGAAAAAACAGCCAAGAGAATATTGGACACGCATTAACTTAGACATTCATAGCAATTTCGGACAAAGTCGTACCAAATTAAGGGCCGATTTTTCAATCCTCAGATAAACGTACAGATAGCGTTTATTCGACAGATAGCAAAACATTTGATTTTTCAATCTTCAGATAAGCTCTATTTGGCGAATAACCCCAATAACTGAGGAATAAATATATCTGCCTCTTTGACGACCAGATAACCGCCTATTCAACAGTTAGTTTGACTTTGACATTGGTTTGACGCCTTTAAATTGAGGTTATTTCTTGCGTTATAAAATATTACCCGGTTCCACTCATGATAGTATGATATTTGCAAATTCATCCGTAAAATTCCAATTTGAGAATGGTGAATTTGATAATGGAATTCTACTTGGAGATGGTGGTTATGAACAAAGCAATTATCTATTAACTCCTTTTCAAGAAACAAACACACAAGCTCAAAGTTTATATAATGAATCACAAATACGAATACGGAATGTCATAGAGAAATGCTTTGGTGTGTGGAAAAGACGCTTCGCAATTTTGAGCATCGGTTTAAGATGTAAGCTACCATTAGCACCAGATGTAATTGTAGCCTGTGCTGTATTACACAATTCGGCAAGAATCAAAAATGAAGAGGAACCTCCACATGATCCAGATGTACTTATTCCACCACAGCCAATTTTTACAACCACTATAGCCACTCCCACAAGTGAAGAAAGGCACCTGACTAGGGAAATTATGTTGGAATATTTTCATTCTTTAATATTACAATACGTATGTACAAATCTAATTTCGAAATAATATTTTCATAATAAATTATAGTTTTATTAATAAAATATGGATAGATATTTATTTTTTATGTACATATATTATTACAATAATTATGTAAACCTAATTTCGAGTAAGTAATATTTTCATAACAAATTATAATTGTTATTAAAAATGAACGAATCTTTATTTTTTGTCTTAAGTTTAGAATTCTTTTAGAATGTTTTCATTCTTTTCTTTGTTCGTCACCGCGTCAGTCTTTTTATTTTCGATAATATATTTATATTTATCTACTAAATTTACGAGCAATTCTATCTCGGCAGTAGTAAAATTCGCCGAATGCTCTCTTTTTTTTGATTCCATTGCGAGTTTAATTATTAATGAAATAAGAAGCACAAAGCAAAACTCAAATCACACAATGTGCCACACAAACATTACCTCGAAGAGACAGTCACATGACAGTAACAACAGTGACAGCATGACAAAAGAAATTATAAAATAGTTTGTCCTCCTCTAACATTTGTATAATTAATATATTTGTTTCACCTCGCTGAACTTAGTGCTGCCAGAGTTGAAATATTTGGTCAGATAGTTATTCATGAGATAAATGTCAATTGAAAAATAGACAACAAATTATCTGATAGATAAACAGCCTAATAAGTTTATTCGCTGGGTAATTATTAGACCTTTTATCTGAGGATTGAAAAATCGGCCCTTAATCTTAAAAATTGTTAAGAGAGAAATTGAGAACGAAATACACATAATATAATCTTTTTTGCTCTTTGCTCAACTTTGGATTGAATTTAAGTCCGTGCACTCCATTTCAGCTCAGTATATTAGATGATAAAGATGATGTAATACATCGACTGTGACATACAGACAGACAAGCAGATAGATGCAATGGTTTCGTTTTTAACCCCAAAAGAGGGGTGTTATAAGTTTAACGTGTGTATCTGTGTACCAGTATATCTGTGTGTCTATGTTTTTGTGTGTCTGCGTATCCGTGTATCCGTGTATGTCTGTCTGTGGCATCGTAGTTTCTAAACAGACGAACTAATTTTAATTTAGTTTTTTTTTGTTTGAAAGATGACTTGATCGAAAGTGTTCTTAGCTATGATTCAAGAAAAACTGTTCAGTCGTTTAAAGATATCAGAATTTCTCTAGTTGTTGAAGGGATGTGAGCAACTTTTACTGGTCTTGATAGATTCCAAATGTGTATCCTGTGCCTAAACAACAATAACGTTGTAAACTTGATGCACAAAAATGTCAGTTGATTTAAACTATTATTGAATATAGTAGCCAAATTACTCAAATAAATCACTATCTTTTTCGAATATGCAGGTAATGTAATAAAAAGTGCCAACGGTTTTACTGTACCAACAGGTGTCGCCATATGTCTCGTTGATAATTTAGGTAATTACGGCAAATTTCACCTGTGCGCGTTGTCGAGTCGGGACCCCGCTAAGTACATACATACATACATACACGACGTATCCCTAGCGGGGTAGTTAGAGAGGACAGAGCGCCAAGCGTCGCGGTCCTCTTACATACTTCTTTCGCTTCCTCAAATCTCATCATTCTCCTTATACATTTTCGCCTAAGTATGCGAGCGCTTTTCACATTTCCGTCACCGCTAAGTAAATAAATTAAAAACCGAATACAACTAAAAATGATAGAGTAGGTACGAAACTTAAATATAAGTAATTTATTGTATAGATTCAGGTGTTACTTTGCGGAAATCTATCGCATGTGATAAATTCCTAAAATCTTTAGCTATCTTCCGCTCAAACTCTAAAAATCACAAATCGACACGTGTTTCGCCTCTCAATGAAGCATCCCCAGGATATACCAGAAATAGAATTCGGCCACCTAACCAGCACCGAATCGTTTCGGTAAATTGTGATTTTTAGAGTTTGAGCGGAAGATAGCTAAAGATTTTAGGAATTTATCACATAAGTAATTTACTTAACGGTCCCCTGACGCGACGACACTTGGATATATTACTATTACTATTTATACTAGAACTTATCATAAACTTAAAAAGCCAATAAGTACGTACATATTATTTTTTTTACTTTTTAGAGGTTTCTTTTGAGTCGGAGCTTTTTTAAACGTTTAATTTATGTTTTAGCTATTTTGTTTGAGAATTCCTAAAAGAAAATATTTTCAAGAGAACTATGTGTTTATTTTATTAACTTCGTTTATCGACAACCCTATAACGTTACAGAAGTTATAAATCTTACAATATCTCTTCCCAATACATGGTTGAAAAACAAAAAAAAAATCATAGAACTTTCTTTTACAATACAAGGGAACGCAAGTGGTTTTGTGTTTTACATATTAAGGAGTTCTGCATACAATGCAAAAAGTAAATCATTGGTTCCTTGGTGTAGAACAGTGGTTTCCAACTGGTGGTCCGCGGATCACCAGCGGTCCGCAAGAATTTTATTAAAATCCCCAAAACAACGTTTTAATTCAATAATAAATTAATATTATCCCCAGAATGAGCTAGATGACTGCTCTTAAAACAGGCATATTTTATACATTTATATAAAAACAAGCTACTTGAAATTAATTGATAAAATTGAATTTTTATTGTTATTATTGGCGACCTCTATGGCGCAGTAGTGTAGAAGCACCCAAGCGCGGAAGGTTCCGGTTTCGATTCCCGGTCGGGTCAATTTAGAAAATGAATTTTTCTAGATCGTCTCAGGCCTGGGTGCACTGGGGGACACCCCAATAGTCGTCGGTCGTCTGGTTCTCATAGCACAAGGAATGCCCTAATTTGAAACCAGATGATTTGTGTGTATTGTCTGGCACATTATTAGTATTATTAGGTTCTTAGGCTGACTTATGAAGATCAAATAGCCAGAGTGTTAGCAGACGGAAATGTCAAAAGCATTCGCATACCTAGGCTGAAATGTGTAAGGAGAATGATGAGATTGAGGAAGCGAAAGAGGTATGTAAGGACTCCTGGCGCTCCGTTCTCTCTGACTACCCCGTTAGGGATACAGCGTGAAGATATGTATGTACGTATGTACGTGTATGTATGTATTAGGTTCTTTAAATTCATTAGTGCGAACAGAATAGGGATAAGCTAGAAGGTGCTGCATAATTAGGTACATAGCTGCGGCGTCACGAGCTCGCAGTGACATTGCCCAGTGCCAAGAGCGACAGAGACGGAACTAAACCTTACTCTGTTTCCATTACTTAACTTTAAAAGCGAATAACTCTTAAATTTTTCATTGTATTACAATATATTCCAATGTTATTTCACATTTTTGTTCAGGATTACAAAACTCATCTCATTATTCAAGTTTATTTTTAAATTCTCAGAAGTTTTCATTTTGAATCTTGGAGGTCCTTGTACCTTACAAAAACTTTGTAATGCTCCCTGGTCAAACGAAGATTGAGGACCACTGGTATAGAGCCTGCCAGGAGTAACGTTACGGTGTTTTTTTTATGTGCACCTTGATTAGATTCAGTTTTGATTTTGGCAGCAAATCTGCCGAAACTATGATCGGAACTTAATCTATTTCGTGACTTTTTGTGCCTTTGGTGGAGATCAGCATTCTAGAAAGTCACCTAACCTCATCTCATACCAAGTACAGTTAAGAATGTTCAATATTGAACGAAGTTCCTTATCGTACGTTACACTCCATACTCTTGGCGAATGGGAGCAAGGCCGAAAAAAGAAAAAAAACCGTCACGACACTACTTTAAGGTTCCGTACCTCAAAGAAAAAAAGGAACCCTTATGGGATCACTTCGTTGTCCGTCTGTCTGTTTGTCAGTCAAGACCTTTTTTCTCAAGATCGCGTGGAGGTACCAAGTTGAAATTGATATTAAATATTCATGTCTGTAATTTCTTGAAACTATGAAATAATCAAACTTCTAAGTCAACGCAATTAAAAGATACGACCGCTTACGCCGCATGTTTTGACACTTGCAAGGGAATCAAAACCTATAGGATACTTCCCGTTGACCTAGAATCATGAAATTTGGAAAGAAGCAAGATCTCAGAGCACAAGTAAAGGAAAAAATCCGAAATTTGTTAATTTGTATTTATTTGCCATTACAAATTTACATTTGCAGTTGGAGAGTATGGGAGAACGTGTCTTTCAACTGCAAAGTTAAGTTTGTTTTTTAATGTAACTTATATTTTATGGGTAAATATTGAATACAACATAACAAATACATTGTATGGTGGCACAGACCTTCGATGCGCGAGTATGACTCGCACTTGGTCGGTTTTTTTATTAAATTACACTCTAACGTAGTTAATTCATTTTATTGTGCCCGTTACTTAATAATAATATATGGCAAAAGTACATTCATTCCAACCGGACGTCCCACGACCTCCCATTTATTTCTACATAGAAATAAAAAATAGATAATTTTTTAATCACTAAATATTTAGTAACAACTAAATTGATATTTTAATTAATATAATATTGAATAAAATACAATATTTTAATTAGCATAATTAATCGTAACTTTACTAGGCTATACAGAAAAACGAAAGATTCTTGTGTGAGAAAACCTCAAATTAGGCTATTATGCAGTGATTCCGATAAGTGTTCTTATCAAGATACGCAAATTCTTTCGGCTTTTTACATTGAAACCATCCGTTGTTAGCTTTATATCAAAAATGACGATATTCCTTTTATAATTTCAATCAAATTTCAAATCATTCGAACAATTACAACGTTTTCGAAGGTTCGATACGATAATCTGTATAAATAGTGGCATTATCGTTGATATATACGTGCAGATAAATTTATGTAATACATATGTATGTACATTCATTCTCGGTGTCAGCTTTTGGGTCATATCGTTGAAATAAAGCTGTGTTTACACATGTGATTTGCACATGTCCGCTGTTTAGTAGGTACACTCATACTAGCAAAACTGCTTATATTATTTGCCTACTAGTATTATTTGAGTAGTGTTGTTTATGTGATTGATACTGTCGTCGAGGTTAAATGACTTGCGTGTGTATTCACTATTGGTGTGATCGTGATGGTATTAGTCGAACACTTATTCATTATTGATATATATATATAGATGTTTACATTTTCATTGTATTTTATTTCAACGATAACTAAATCTTTGTGATATTGTATACTCAGGTGTTATTTTGCGGCAATCTATTTCATGTGATGAATTCCTAAAATCTTTATTTTCCGCTCAAATTAAAAAACCACCAATCGACAGGTGTTTTGCCTCTCAACGATGCTTCGTTGAGAGCTCAGGATATACCAGTTTAGATTCGGTGCTGGTTGGCTGACCGATTCCAATCTCTGGTATATCCTGAGCATGCTTCGTTGAGAAGCGAAACACGTGTCGATTGGCGGTTTTTGAGTTTGAGCGGAAAATAGCTAAAGATTTTAGGAATTCATCACATAAATCTTTGGTATTTTTAAAGATTAGATGCTTAAATGTAAATGTGATTTGGTCGTAGATCAATGATGTTATATTTAAAAAAGAGGTAGATAGGTTACGTTAGTACTAATGCTTGTAAAATATTGTCCCGGTTACGCACACACATAAGCCACACACTTTGTTTATACACACTAATATAATGATGAAGTGTAAATAAGATAGCATGAAAATTACCATAAGCAAAGTGAGACAAATATACATTGCACTGCGTCGCTATACAATGTAAGATTTCAATTGCATTTCAAACTAACAAATCACACGACTCTCTAAAACCATTGTGATTGGTCAATTTCACTTTCTTACTGCATTTTAAGCGAATCCGTGACTACTTCATAGAATATTAGTAATTAATGCCAGAGAACAGACATTTTCGAAAAATATGATTGATGCCTAATGGCTTTAGACAGTAAAAAGGATTTATGTTTGATTTTTAAAATTAATTTTTCTTGAGTCATGTACATTTGGAAACAGAATTATTTAAGTACATACATTTATAAAACACGTTTGTTATAAATTTGAAAATGATTAAAAATAAAACACTAGGTATTTTCATGTAAAATATTTTTTATTGTGTGGGATTATTGGGATATTAGACTCTCTGCTAAAACTTCTGATTCGTTTTAAAAAATACGTATATTATATCTTATATACCAAATAAATAAACGTAATCAAATGTTTAATAGGCACTGCATGACATTGACGGTTCTGTAACATAACTTTTTATATTCTTTGACCAAATATAATATATTGATCTCTGTCGCACTTGGTAGCTGGGGTATTACCCATCGCATTTCAGTTTTTTATGATTTAATATTTTACTGATATTTTAGATTTTGGAAAAAATGGTGACACAAATGAAATAAGTATGTACACTTACGCATGGTACGTGATTCGTGAACCTTTGGAAGTCTTGCTAGTATAGTTTCTGCAGTATCTAATAACACAGGATGTGATTTTAATTAATATTAGGAACGCACATACGTTTTGACACTGTCACGTTATAACACAAATGAGCTCCAGGTTGGCTAATTAGCAAAGTTTTAGGGTGCCAGTTTTCGAGCGCAATAACTCATCTACCTCTTTTGTAATTCATTGTCGTAGATCATTATGTTTTATTTTTTAAAACGCGTTTTAATTCTTAAATATCTTACAAAATGTATTTGAGAAAATTCTGTATACTTATGTATTATTATTGTTCTTGTTTCTATTATTGTATTTCGTTATTGAGGACCTCATTTTGTCTTTAATTACTGAAGTTATACTTCAATTGGCGCGTTTGGAAAAATACATCATAGTGTAATTTCAGCATGTAGCGGAAGTTCCGTCATCGATGTAATATATAATTTATTATTTTTTATTTCATTCATTACAAGCGGCCAGTTTAATTTTTTATCTAGTTTTGTTTTTTATATGTGGCCAGTTTTGCTTAAAACCTGAAAGAAGTATAACTTTTTACGTGCGTACATGAGTACACACATGCATGCTACCTATCCATACTAATCCATACTAATATTATAAATGCGAAAGTCTCTCTATCTCTCTATCTGTCTGTCTGTCTGTCTGCTTGGTTTTCACGGCTAAACCGCCGGACCGATTTTGATAAAATTGGGCATGGAGATAATTTGACACTAGGTGGTGAACATAGGCTACTTTATTTTTAAAAAATCTACCCCTAAAGGGATGAAAAGGGGAATGAAACTTTGTATGGGAAATTTTTAACCGCTGAACCGATTAAGATGTAATTTGGTACAAAGATACATCTTTTCTATTAAAAAAACATAGTTTTCTTTTTTATCAAAAATCTATCTCTAAAGGGGGGAAAAAGGGGATGAAACTTAACAGGGGAAATGCTATACCGCTGAACCGATTAAGACGAAATTTAGTACATAGATAAAGCCTTTTTCATTAAAAAACATACTTCTTTTTTTTTCCAAAAATCTACCCCTAAAGTAGTGGAAAGGGGGATGAAACTTTGTATGGGAAATTTTTAACCACTGAACCGATTAAGATGTAATTGGGTACAGAGATACACCTTTTCTATTAAAAAGCATAATTTTCTTTTTATCAAAAATCTACCTCTAAAGGGGTGAAAAAGGGGATGAAACTTTTTAGGGGAACTTGATAATGCAATGCAATGCACTTGATAATAATGGAATACACAGAGGAAGGTTTCTGGACATGTGACGTCATCATAAATCCAATATGGCGGATGTTCCATAATAGGAAATAAGTTTTTCATTCGACACCAACAATATGGGTATCAAATGAAATGGAATACGCAGAGGAAGGTTTCTGTATACGTGACGTCATCATAAATCCAATATGGCGGATGTTCCATAGCAGGAAATAACTTTTTAGTTCAATACCAACAATATGGGTATTAAATGAAATGGAATACGCAAGGGAAGGTTTCTATGTAAGTGGTGTCATCATAAATCCAATATGGCGGATGTTCCATAATAGGAAATAACTTTTTTGTTCAGCACCAACAATATGGGTATCAAAAGAAATGGAATGTGCATGGGAAGGTTTTTGTATATATGACGTCATCATAAACCTAATATGCGGATGTTCCATTACAGAGAATAACTTTTTTGTTTAACACCAACAATATGAGTACCTCGGGTAACCTCGGAAATCTAAATAGGTCAAGGAAAATTTTTCCACGCGGACGAAGTCGCGGGTACAGCTAGTAATATCTATATATCAACACGTGCAGTGAAAACTTTGTACTTACACATTTTTAAGCATCTTGCGCGCAAGGAGGAATGTTAGATATAGTAGTTAAAGTTAAATTCCAAGAATAAATTGATGGACATATTGACTGAATGAGTTTTGAACTGTGAATTATGTATGATTAGAGAGCTGAGAGCTGTGAGTTGTGTTGTTTGGAGACTGTGGAGTGTATATTATGAGAAAAATAGTTTATTTTATATTTCGGTCGAATTTTAAACTATTTAATTTAATATATCATGCGTATTGTATTGTTAAAGATACGATTTTGCGGAAATACATCTCACGTAATATTTGTTACATATTTATAGCTCAATTCTTCTAAATTTAAGCATACTAATTGAATAGCTATGTTCCACGGTTTTACCGGCGTTAAATTTAGCATTTTTCCGGGATAAAGTAGATTACTCTTTGAAAGTTTCTCTACCTGCCAAAGAATGTCTCATGAAAATCGGTTCAGCCGTTTTGAAGATTAGCTCGGACAAACAATAGACGAAAATTAAAAAGAAAACATGTTTATACGTACGCTTAAGAAAAGTCTTTCGAAATCACAAACAGACACTTCAATTTTATTTATCTATTTGTATATATATTACATCGATATATTATATAGATGTTATATATATTTATTCATTATATTTTATACTAGACTTGCCTCGCGGTTTCGCCCGCGCTAAATTCGGTATTTTTCTGATATAAAAAGTAATCTAGATTGCTTCCTGAAAAGTCCTCTACCTGCCAGGGAAAGTCCTGTCGGTTCAGCCGTTTCGGAGACAACAAACGGACGGACGAAGACGGACAAACAAAAATCCTAAAAACGCGTATTTGGATTTGATTACGTGCAAATAACCATTAATATAAGCTTAAGAAAAAGCCTTCATTTTTAAATTATAGACAAATATTTCCATTTTATTGTGTACAGATGTTGGGGATTACCTCAAACAAATCCCTTCATGATTCCTGTTGTCGTTATAACGATCATTGATACTATCCAGTGATCATTGGTAGACATGTGATGGCTCAGAGCCAAATGTGATAGCCCCAAGGTACAGCTAGTACAAAACATACATCATTATATTAACAAAATATCTAAAAACACGGGAAATTAAGGCGATTACCTTTTATTTCGGATATCAGATTAACCGACGAATGAGGCGGTCTAAAAAGAAGGACAGACATCCGGACGTGAGCAGACAACCCGCCTATATGCCTTATGTGAAAGGAGTGACGGACAAAATAGGATCTATTTTAAAAAAGTATTCCATCCATACCTTGTACACACCGGGAACTAAGGTAAACAAAATAGTGGGCACACCGAAGGATGTCTTACCGTTGCAGACACCAGGGGTCTACAAAATAGATTGCAGTTGCGGTAGCTCATACATTGGCCAAACGAAGCGGACTATTGCTGAAAGGATTAAGGAACACATTGCAGCTGTAAAAAACCAGCAAATTACCAAATCAGCGATAGCGGAACATCTCCAATCGGATACGAATCATTGGATAGAATTTTATCGCCCACAAGTCCTTTCCACTGATCGCCACTTTTATCCAAGAGTCGTGCGTGAAGCAATTGAAATCAAGAGACACAAAAATTTCAATCGGGAAAGCGGATACAATTTATCAACAGCGTGGAATCCTGTGATTCAAATGACAAAACCTCGTTTTTCACATCCGGTTCAGTGTGTGGACACCGTGAGTGTTGTGTGAAGGAACCCTAATAATTATTTACAAATATCGGGGGTAGATGAAATAAAATCTGCCTCTGACACGGAGTGAAGCTTGCTGCGACAGTTTACTTGAGACCACGGCCGATGAAACTCGGCGGAAACGTCAAGAGAAAATAAAAGGTAATCGCGTTAATTTCCCGTGTTTTTAGATATTTTATAATGCAGCGCGAAAGTTTAAAGGTTTATATTATATTAACAAGTGAAGAGAAAACTTTGTAGCCATTTTTAAGCATATCGCGCGCACGAAGGAGTATGAGATTTGGCATAGTTAAAGTTTACATAGAGAAGGAGTGCAGAAAGCTAAATCTGATAAATAATATATGTTACATTCATTGCCAATGTCAAAAAGACTGTCAATGCGAAACTCATATTAGTTTTTGATCATGTTTTGGACCATATATTTAACAATCCTTAGATCAAACAATCGCACAGAGTAGAGATTGTTACTAAAGAGTTTAATATGTTATAAGTCTATGTTTATATTTAAGGTCGAATTTCGACAACCGGGCGAGGTCTAGTAAAAATTAATGTCAGTCCGTGTGTCATTTATAAATTCGTATACAATTCAATCAATTGTACTCAAATTTATAGATTAATTTTGACACATTACTGGAAAGGCATATTAAATAACATTTTGAGCAACTTAATCAAGAGTCTCCATGCATAATCGGAGCGGGTCGATAGTATAAAATAAATAATATAGGGCATCACGTGGTTTTATTTCACATAACTTTAGCAGTATGCACGAGACAGCTGCGTATCACTGAACTGACTGAACGCTGTAAGCTTCAATGTACACACGCCCCGCGCGGGATAGGGTTCCCATAAATTTACAGGAATCACCCTTTTTGTCAACTGGACATGTTTAGGTTTAGGGCTCGTATGATTTATAATTTCGACGGGCGGCCGGTATTGCTTCTATTTTTTTCCTCTGGTAAAATCGAAACGTTTCTGTGTGTGATGATTTTGGACGGGCATAGAGAAATTGTCGTTCCTTTCACGGCCCTCATGATAAATTGTGTTGTAGATTCGCAGTTCGCAGCACGCGTGTGTTTCCAGTGTGATCTAGCGTTATGATTTTTCGTGTTTAGTGACAGTCACTGTGTATTTATTATCTTTACTGGTAATTTTAGCTCTCTCTACATTAATCTCGTTTAAATCAACTTAAATGAAAAGGTGAAGGTACTCGTTTCACCAGTTTTTTGTGTGTTCAGCGATAATTCCGTATTATTTTTAATGACGAAGTCGCAAGAATAGCTACTAGTTACTATTATATAAAATGGAAATAAATATAAATGAGAATAAATATATGTCGGAAAAGACACAGGGCGATTCGTGCTCTTGTGACTCAGCTATGAGAAATGGGTAATCTACAAGAGGAAAACGATTAAATAAAATACCACGTAGTGACAAAGATAACGTGGAAACAACAGAACTCTCATAGTTTAACAAGGGGTTGTGATTCAAACACGAACAACCTCAGTTAACACCATTAATATTTATAAAACATTAAAAATAACAAAGAAAGGTCGTGAGGTCTGTACATAAAATGAGTCCGTCTGATTTTATGTCCGAGGTTCCTCCACTTCCCTGAGGTGGCAGATGGTCAGTCTGCGGAAAGCAGTACAGCTCTGGAGGACGGGAACTGGAGTGGCGTCCGGGTCTCGTAGGCTGATGCACCGTATACGCATAACACGCAGATCGAGCAGCAGATAGATGGGTTGGTCAAGCCGCAACCCTAATCATGGACCCATGGAACGAGCCGCAATGATGATCAGACTCCTGGAATTTCACCGATCGGATACACCACCAAAAACATAGCGAAGCAGAAGGCGTAGCGGTGAAGTGGCGATCCCGACAAGAAGCTCGGAGTTTACACAAAGCATCGATAGTAAAGCTAATAAAAGCAATTTGGTAGAAAAAACAAAATTAATTAGTTACAACGATTCTAATAAGAAATAACAATATGTAAAAAAATGCGTTTGTAAAAAAAGTATTCCATCTGTCGCGACTCGCGAATCCTCGGGGTAGTTCGGGTCTACGAAGAGGAGCGAAAGACGCGGGGACCCGAACAAAACACTACTATCAGAACTTCCGAAACAGTCTCACGCGCACGGTGTTAATTGCATTGGATTAATTATTTATTGTATTTATTATATATCTTTTGTAATCAAATATAAACCACCAAAATTACAGTCTACTTTCAATTCAAGTCCTTTAGGACCCTACACCATCCGTTTTAAAAAAAACGGTTCACTGTTTAAACTAGGAAGGGAATAAAAGCTATAATATTGATAAAACACAGTTGCACAACACTTATCCGGTGAAAATGAATGCATCTAAGGAAACTGCAGGATCTCGCCTATACATAGCGATTTTATAAATTGTTTAAATTTCATATCAAATAAAAAATAACGTTCAAAATGAATATTGATGAACAGTGAAACAAGTGTGTACAACAAGCCGATAGCAGAAAAAGTCCCGAGAGCGAGAACAAGGTCATACCTTCGGCGCATCCACTGTCGCGCTCACAACTTTCGAACACGGCCGATCTTCCCCGAATCCATCGTTTACCGTTACAATATTTATGCATTTAACAAATAAAATTCATAGGCCTGTCTTTTGCACATAAATAGATTTATAAATATGTATTAATTCAATATAGTTAGTGTGAGAGTTAGCTGTAGGGTATTTCAAAAGTAATCGCACACCCCGGCGAAAGCGTGTGAAGAAAATGATGAGATTAGAGGATGTAAAAGAAACAAACAAGGATCGCGATGCTTGGTGCTCAGTGCTCTCTGACCACTCCGTTAGAGACACAGCGTGAAATATACACTATGTAATGTATGTACTGAGTTAATATCCGATTTGTTTAGGAGGAAATTATTATGATGAATATATGTTGTACTCGTATAATATGTTGTTAAATAAAAAGAAAAAATACTATAAATTATAAATATTATTCATGTAACGAATATTTTTACGTTACGACAGTGACAATAATTGGGTAGGTAATTGGAACTTTAATACTGGCAAACGATCCGTCGGAGAAATGTGAGTGCACCGGACGCCGTATACCTTTCCAAACTGGAAGGCGCGCTTTGCCTCAGTGTAGTCAAATGAGTGCATTTTATCACAGTCTCTGCTTTTTTTTTCATCGACATATAAATAAAAATAAATATATAAAACATTTTATTAAAGTACACAATTATTAAAATTATTACTCTGTTTTATTAGTGTCTGAAGAAGATAGATTTTAACCAAATATATTACGTGGTATTTTTCAAAGAGAGTATTTATAAAATGTTCGTGTGATCTCATATTTATGATAATATTTTCTTACAGTTACTTTCTTTAAACTTACGTAAACATGAAGCTCTATTTCAACTAGACATAAACACGAAAACTAGCGCAAGAATTTTTACAGCCTACTCTCGATTTTATTTAAACAAAATATACGATGTATGATGGTATGCTTGGTATTTATTTTGTTGTAATATTTTGTTGATTGAAACATACTTATGTCATAATTTTGTTTTGGTATTTATTTTGTCGAAATATTTTGTCGTTGAAACATATGTCAAAGGGATTTAGCAATAAATTTGATGTTATTGAAAGTTTTGTGGTAAAATATCCATGTATTGAAAAATACTTATGAACATTGTAGCATGAAAGCAATGGATTCATTAAAAGCGAAAACAATAGGGGAATAATCCTCATTGTGCATGTTTTTACTGGTTTTTCGAACATTGTAAATAACTTTTTTTGTCTCTTATGGACAAACTGTATGTGGTGCCTTAGAGTCTGATACTGGACTAATAGATCATGTACCAATGCCGTACGGTTTGCGTGTGGAAGGACCTTGAAGGGCGTTATTTGAGGTCCGTGATCGCCACGACTGTCTTACTCGCTAATCTTGTCGCCAAATGGCGACAAGATTACTAGAGTACTAGCTCTGTTGTGTTTTGGTGTGAAGTATAAGACAGCCGGTGACATTTCTGGCACAAGAGGCACAACATCTTATTTATCAGGCTTGACAACACGTTTTATTTCTAAAGAGCTTTCTTAACCTTAACATAGTGAATGTCCATGGGCCTCAGTTCACTGAAAGCTTAGTATTAAAAATCCTCCTATGTAGACTTTGGAGTGTTTGGTGACCTGGATCTTGATATTTAAGAAGAATGAGGGTTAGATGTATGGATATATGTCACTTCAACTCTTTATCTTGAACTCTTCAAACGCGGAAACAGGATTGGATAAAAAAAAATCCAGAAAAATCCCTGTTTTGCACAAAGATTCGTTGTATTAATTGAATGCAACGATGTCAAGCGTGTTTGTTGGCCTTTAGCAATTGTGTTAGAGGTGTACCCTGATAAAGATGGTTTGGGACGTGTTGTTCGGTTAAAGACAGCAGCAGGGGAGAGAACAAGAGCACTGCAAAATCTCTATCCATTGGAGATTTCTAGTTTTATGGAACCACCGGACAACCTTGTGTAATCAACACTAGATAGCGTTACGGAGACTGCACAGACTGGCCTGTCAGAGATACCAGCTACGGTAACTTCTCCTAAGCAGTCATCTACATGCTGTGGACGTCCGGTGAAAGTGCCTCAAAAATTAAATATTTAGATTATTTTATTATATTAACATTTATTACTTTGGTCACCAAGAAGCGTATATTTTACTTTAGTTTTTGTTAATAGTCAGTGTAATTTTGCATACATGCAAGGGGGCGGAGTATGTTATGTAATCTGTGTAATGTTAGATTCTCTTTGTTGGAAGTGTTGTGAACGTTGAAGAAAACAATATTATTTATACATCTGTCATTAGGTTTTGAGTGAGTCTGTGAAAAATAAAAGAAATGGTGGATTGTTGAAATTGTTTTAATTATAAAAAATCATCTTTGCTCTATTTAAAATTTCCAACAAAACTAGAATCCACATGAAGTAGGGGAGACCGGGGTTGGTTGACTAACTTTTTACTTAAGCCTGTATATCTTTTTAGTTTCAATTGATACAGGGAAAACTATCTCTGTCACATACAGGAGAACTATTTAGCTAACAAAAATAGTCATTACTAACCTAAATATTTATTACTATAGTGGTTATCTAGTCGGTTTTGTGAAACTGTAAATCTTGGTCAACCAGCCCCATACTCGGGGTTGGTTGACAATATGCACGGGGTAGGTTGACCTAGGGCGTAATTAGTGCAAATACAGAGGATTAGTGTAGAATAAAACCTATTAGTTATTATTGAGTCCTTATTACATTTGTAAACAAACATAATTTTTTGTTTAATCATAATCAACCTAAAAATAAGAGATCCATACTCGGTTAACAGAAACTTAAATATCAATAAAATAGAACACTCTTTTAATAACAATTTTCTAAAAAAATAATTTAATAACTTTAATTGACACCATTTTTAGTTTTTGTACTTAATAATCATTGTAGTAAACACGCCATCAGAGATCAAATTGCTCTTAGAGAAATATTAACTAACATTTATAAACAGCATATCAAACAAAATATTTTTCATGTGATGAAGTACTAAAATCTTTAGCTATTTTGTCAAAAGTCAAATGTAAATTTATTTGAAGTGAATAAAATTAGAAAACAAAATTAGCCGCTTAAAAAAAACTGGCCGCTTGAAATGAATGAAATAAAAATAACAAAATAATTTATGATATATCGGCGCGCGCAATTACATTACACGCTAAAAAATACACTCCGATTCTATACTCTTTTTTCAAACGCGCCATAAGAAGTAGGTATAACTTCATTATATTACAATTGTGTTTTAATACAATATTTTGAATTAATTTGTTAAATTAATAATAAAGAAAATCTTTACGATTTTGAATTTCGATCCCTAAAATCGGTTGCTTATTTAATACGATAATACATAAAAATTAATGCCTTAAGGAATAAACAATTTTACTGAGGACGCCAAAGCACATTTTTACGACAAAAATTTCGACTAACACTTCATTTATCCGTCAGATTATAATTATATTGAATTTCCATCAAAAGCTTTAAAAATAATAAATAAGTAACGATATAATACAAAACATTTTAATTAAGTATATTTCCAGGGATCTCCGAATCGGCTTGGTGTACAATAGCGGACCATAAATATCGAAGGTAAATTTTTAACTGGGCGATAAAGATTTATTGATAAAAGAGTTTTGTTACAGAGTACCCTTTGTTAAGTTAATTTGTTGAAAAAACATTCCCGTTGGTATTAAACACACAATAACAGTTCAGTAACTTTGGTAACAAATGCAACTTTATGATGTCACAACAATTAGTATTTACTCTCAGCATTGTTTTTAAAGTTCCTTGCTGAAATGGCGAAAATGAAATATTTATAGTGTTGTTATGTCCGTCTGTTCATCTCTCTTTCTGTTCCTATAACAGTTCAGTAACTTTACTTGGTAACAAGTATAACTTTATGATGTCACAACAATTAATACCTAATATTAGAGTTGTTTTAAGGTTCCTTAACACAAATGGTAAAAATGAAACATTTACACGTTGTCATGTCACGTTCATTTATTTCTCTGTTCCTTTGTCTGTCCTGATTATCAGTCGCTTTATTCAATCACCTTTAGATTTACAGAGCTGATATTAAAAAAATTAAAAAAAAGGAATAATCGGTATTTCGAATCAAATAACATTTAAAAGTTTATCTCTAAATACTAAATTAAATTAATTAATTAGTTTAATTATTTATTTAACATGTGAATTACAGGTATTAATGGTGTTATAATACATATTCCCGTTCACTGTGTTCCACCCCTAACTTATCATTATATTTAAAAATCACCCGTAGTTCATCATTACATTTAAAAATATATTACTGTGAAACCTGGTTGAGTGGGCCCTGGATATATGAGAAACCTCTGTTATTGATAATTACAATGAGTTCCCGACACTTTTGCATTGAAATACTGTTACTGTTACTGGGAATTTTCAAACCTTGTTAACTGAGAGTAGATTTCATAGATTTTTTGATGTTTGCCTCTATAATTGGGACTTCGTAGCTCAATAACCCGCATAAGTGAGACAATTTATCAGGTTTAGACAAGTTATGACACGCTTGTTCACAAACAGCCTAATTTCATCTATACTTGCTTCGTTTATCACAGTTGAACCCTCTATAAATAAGACAACAGTCATGTTAACCTACCTACTTGGGAAATTGGGTAAGTGAAAAGGCTCTATAAGTGATAAAAAATTCTAAGTCCCTTGAGATTCCAGTTGCACCTTGAGAAACCAGGTTTCACTGTATTAAGAAAAGTAAAGTGTTATTTACATCAAATCATTAAATCATTGTCATTTTTTACAAATTACCGTCGTTTAGAAACTTTAAATTTATAATATGTCTTATATATTAATATTTTTTTCACGTTATTTTTAAAAGAATATGTAATATTATTGTTTCTTATTACCTTTGCTATTTAATTGTATATTTTTTAAGCCTGACAAAATATAGTACCATGTTATAATTTTTTTTCGAAACGGCCGAGTACAATTGTCCTTCACGTCTACCCTCTATGGGTCTTGGAAACATATCGATATTTGATTTTAAAAGTACTAGTGATTCATATAGGGAAGGCAGAGTTAATATCTTTAGACTTTTAAAAAGAGATTTACATGAATCACAAATTGCTCTAACGCAGTGTTTCTGCGCCTCAAATATCTTCAGTTCAAAATTACATTTCTTACATACATACATATGTATGTATGTATTTATGGAAGTATGCATGTATAAATAAGTATGTATGTATGTATGCGTGAATGTACATATCGTCACGCCGTATCCCTAACGGGGTAGTCAGAGAGGACGGAGCGCCAAGCGTCGTGGTCCTTACATACTTCTTTCGCTTCCTCAATGCGCATCATTTTCCTCACATATTCGCCTACATTTCTTATTTATTCTATAACCATAAAAATATATGAAATATATCGAGTACATAATTATACACTTTATGTAGGTACATAAATACTAAATATATATACTGTCGATAATACTTTTAATTTTAATTTTTTTTTAATATTGTTTCTAGAAAGTTTAATAGAATTCGTAATTTCATTCCAAGTTCTTAAGATCATGATAACATTATGACACCGAGTCAATTTGATTTATTGTTTATTGATTTTGATAAATTAAGTCGCTCTTAAAAAGTTCAAGTAGTATAATCTTTGTTACTTACACTTGAACTTCTTAACTTGCTGATTGACGTTAATTAAAATATTTCCTGCGATAAACCGTTTACTGTTTGTTTAGGTGTTCTTCTGTGAATTAAAATAAATCTACTAGTAAACAATCATTTCTCGGAAATAAGTAAGTACATCGTTCGGTATTGTAATTATTGCTACATGTACAAATTAAGTGGTAGGATAATCTAAGGAAAATTAAGGATGATATATACACACACACATACAAATACTTTTCATATGCGTGTACTTTAATAGCACGTATTTTTAAAACTATTAACTTAAATTAAAAATATCACTTTGAAACCTCTATATTTTTTTAGACATCTAAAAATACTCCACACGCTTATGTGCATTGGATTTTTTTTTATCAGTCGTTTAAAAGTATGGAGTGCCACCCCTAATATTTATGCATTTCACTACGCTATTGTACAGAGATCTATTTAATATACCTACCTTCCAAATTTCATGAATATAGTGCCCGTAGTATCCGAGCAAAATAGTTGTAAAAAATAGTTGTAAATCGTGACATAAGGACAGACAGACGGACAGACAGGACGAAATTCTAAGAGACATTCTAAGGGCCAAGCTTTTTGCCATTTCGTTACGGAATCCTAAAAAGTTACTAGAGGTTCTAACAACATAACATAACATATCTTCGCGCTGTATCCCCAACGGGGTAGTCAGAGAGTACGGAGCGCCAGGAGTCGCGGTCCTTACACACCTCTTTCGCTTCCTCAAAACTCATCATTCTCTTCACACATTTTCGCCTAGGTATGCGAGTGCTTTTGACATTTCCGTCTGCTAACACTCTGGCTATTTGATCTTCATAAGTCAGCCTTGGTCTTCCTTGGCTTTTTTTACCACTCACTTTCGCTCTGTAGATTTTCTTCGTCAGTCTTTCATCATTCATTCTTTCCATGTGCCCGAACCATCTAAGCATTCCTTTCTTCATTTTTACAATAACACTGTCGTGCAACCCTGTCATACTGCGTATCTCTTTATCTGCGTATTTAACGATTATGAAAACTAATATCTTACAACGAATTGTTTTTTCAATGTATTTATAATTTAGCTTTCTGTAAGTGAAAGAATTTTTGAAATCGGTTGAGTAGTTTTTGAATTCACCCATTACATACAAACAAACAAAATTTTACCTCTTTATGACATTAGTATAGGTACGAGGAAAAATATAGATACATTTAAAAAGGATGGCGATATTAATGGTATGGAAACCCGAGGTCATAATAAATTGGTTATTCCAAAATTTAAATTACAGTCAAATGTTTCATTTTTGGGTGACTGCGTTCGTTCGTTTTTGTAATAAAATTCCTCAGGAAGTTGCTCAAATAACGGAAAACAGATTTAGAATTACTATAAAACGTACATCGATTAGACAATTATACTTTAACGATTTCGTTGAAGACAAAAGAATATTCTGGAAATAATCTTCTCTGCACATGCATTTACTGGCTTTCTAGACATTGTCACCTATTGTAAAATCTATTGTAAAAGTGTTAAAAAAATGTCTCAGTTTCTTGTCGGTTCTTCTGTACAGGTTTTCTTTCGAACCGAACTAAAGTAGATTTGTCATTCATAAACACCTTGTAATTGGATTTACTTGAATGAATTGATTTGACTTTGTCTCTCGGTCTATATGTCTATCCGTGTATTTGTTTCAGTCTGTTCATTACATACGTGTTTTTCAGAGACTTAAACAACTCTAATTTGGAACAGTTATAGTAAATACTGGTCCAAAGACAGGCCTTAAATTTAAAAGTCAAATTTTTACTTTCGTAAAAATTTCGGTTTTGGGGCTTAAACCTAAAGTTACAAAAACATGTAGTCATCTCGTATGTGGTGTTAAATGGATACTCTTTACATTATGACGAATACAAAAATTACACGTTACATTGGATAACCTTTTTTTATGCATGTAAAAATTGTTTCCCCTTAATATAATCTCTAAAAGTATCATGTCTCTGAAAAATTAAAAAAAAAAACAAAACATCGTGAACATCAAGTACATGTTGTCGATGTCGATTAAAAGAAAATTATCTAGATTGTTTTATACTACAAACAATTAAAAAATAAACCGACTTCAAAAAGAACATTCAAAAATACCAAATAACTATCCTTTACTAATCGAAAGAAGTACAAAAATCCATACTAATATTATAAATGTGAAAGTCTCTCTGTCTGTCTGTCTGCTTGATTTTCACGGCTAAACTGCTGAATCGATTTTGATAAAATTTAGCATGGAGATAGTTTGACACCAGGGGGTGAATATAGGCTAATTTATTTTTCATAAATCTACCCCTAAAGGGGTGAAAAGGGGGATGAAACTTTGTTTGGGAAATTTTTAACCGCTGAACCGATTAAGATATAATTTGATAAATCCAATATGGCGGATGTTCCATAATAGGAAATAATTTTTTCGTTCAACACCAACAATATGGGTATCAAATGAAATGAAATACGCAGGGGAAAGTTTCTATGTATGTGACGTCATCGTAAATCCAATATGGCGGATGTTCCATAATAGGAAATAATTTTTTCGTTCAACACCAACAATATGGGTATCAAATGAAATGGAATACGCAGGGGAAGGTTTCTGGACATGTGACGTCATCATAAATGCAATGTGGCGGATATTCCATAATAGGAAATAACTTATTCGTTCAACACCAACAATATGGGTATCAAATGAAATGGTATACGCAGAGGAAGGTTTCTGCATATGTGACGTCATCATAAATTCAATATGGCGGATGTTCCATTACAGAGAATAACTTTTTTGTTTAACGCCAACAATATAAGTACCTCGGGTAACCTCAGTAACCTAAAGAGGTCAAAGAAAATTTTTCCAAGTTACAAAAGTTACAGCTAGTAACTTTATATAAAAATATAAATGTCCTAAAAATATGTGCGATAGCTCATTCAGAATGACATCTAGAAAAATGTATTTTAGGGATTTTACAGCACCTAAAAAATTGCAAGTTATTAACAAATTAAGATAAAAAAAGGTATTTAGTTTTTCGCCATAATTCAAGAACTAATAATATTTAAGAAATTAAAAAAAAAAAATGTATTTTTAAAAAGGAGGAAACTTCCTAAAAAAAGTGCCACATTTTGTAACTACATCCATTGTTTACAATTTAAATTTAACACTGAAAATAGGGCTCCGCGTGGCCTGGACGGCATGGGCTCACCACCGCTGAAGAGAGTATACCACGTAAAATATTTTTTTTATAGTAACAAATATGAATATTAAAATTTGAAAAATTTATGGTGTCATCAGAACACTTCAAAAAATAAAACCCTGTTGGAAAAAAAGTCATGTTGATTTAAAAAAAGTTACTGTTGCTAACTAAATAGTTTTTCGCGGACTTCCGTTTTCACAAAACGCGGCACAAAAGTTTAAATAATTGGCCTAAAAATGTTATGCTTCTTGGAGTCCTTCGTACATAAAAGTTTTTAAAAGTTTTATATTTTGTTGTATTACAATTTTTTAATTAACAAAAAATGAAATGTCGACAAAATGTTGCTACAAAACTTTTTATTCAGATGTTATGTTACTGCTGTTTTTGCATCTAACAATGGCATTAGGTAACTTCGAGAATTTTTTTTTTTGTCATTTGTTGATAAATTTATCTAAAAATAAAGTTTAATATTAAAAAAAGATTTTTTTTGCTATTTTGTTTTCATTTCTTAAATTATCTAGGGTAGGTCTACCTTCGATACCAATGAAATTTAATTGGGACCACGTCGGAAGTATTATACCCTTTCAAACAAAGAAAGAATTTTTCAAATCGGTTTATAAATGACGGAGTTCTGAGGAAAGAAATATAAAAAACCTACAACCGATTTGAGAACCTCCTTCTTTGAAGTCGGTTAAAAAGGGAGCTCTTACAAACTTTTGTCATTGGCAGCGCGAAACACTAATTGCGTACCTACAAGTTGTATTTAGCGGCTACTTAGGGTATTTGTTGGGTATAAAGGGTATTTATGTGTTATTGCAGCAGATATCCTAAAAAACAAGATCAATAAAAAAAAATATTCATTAATTGAAAGGAATCTGCATCGAATTATTTAGGAATATTGTGTTAAACAATATACATATATGCTTGTGTTAGAACATTCCGCTTCTCCTCATGTTATTTTCCAGTTAAGTGAATTTAGATCAAAATGTGAACATATTATATTATTAATAAAAGAAAACATAAAATACTTAGATATTGTGTGTGTGTCTGTTTAAGTATGAATGTGAAATACTTTAGAATAGAGGAATTATAAAATTGTAATTATGATGTAGGATATACCAATACCTAAATATAAGTATGTGATACAACGAAATGGGAGGGAAAAATGTGAAAAATCAATTTGGTTTCTGTGGTAAAGAAGTGAATTAGTCCTACAATCTTGTCATTGTGTGTGATTTGTGTAAATGGAAAATGTCTAGAACAAGTGTATGAAATTGTGTATCTGGGGAGTGCGTTTTCGAGGGATGGAAGATGTGAGTTGGATGTGGAAAGACGGGTAGCAGCTGGCAATAAAGTGAACGGTGCTCTGTCCGCATTAGTGGGTAGTGTGAATATATCTAACACTGCTAAAATGGCTATCCACAATGCGGTGTTGGTGCCAACTTTGTTGTACGGTAGTGAGGCCTGGATATGCCCGAAATCGAGTGAAAGTATGATAAATGCTGTGGAGATGCGGTCTCTCAGAAATATGTGCGGTGTCACGCTTGCGGACAGGATAAGCAATGATGAGATACGCAGTATGACAGGGTTGCACATCAGCGTTATTGTAAAAATGAAGAAAGGAATGCTTAGATGGTTCGGGCACTTGGAAAGAATGAGTGATGAATGACTAACGAAGAAAATCTACAGAGCGCAAGTGAGTGGTAAAAGAAGCTAAGGAAGACCAAGGCTGACTTATAAAGATCAAATAGCCAGAGTGTTAGCAGACGGAAATGTCAAAAGCACTCGCATACCTAGGCGAAAATGTGTGAAGAGAATTATGAGATTTGAGCAAGCGAAAGAGGTGTGTAAGGACCGCGACTCCTGGCGCTCCGTCCTCTCTGACTACCCCGTTAGGGATACAGCGTGAAGATATGTTATGTTATGTTACTCGTATCTTGTCATTGGAATCGAAAGATGTTGCAGGCCAACACTTTCGAGTAACCAGTGTTTGTGATAGTTATAAAGTGAGTAGTAGTTGTTGGCGTAGCTATAAGTAATTAGTTTTCTTCGTGAAATTATTTTTGTATAAGACTTTCAACCCCAACATAGGTTTTGGAGTTGAACCACGTGATCAGTACTTTTTGCAATCGTAAATGCTTAATTCCTTATTAACCTCGTTATACAAATGAGATGATTGGCTACAGCGTATTGTCTTTTTGCAAATGTTGCTTTTTCAGTAACTACAGGAGTTATAGCATAATTCCCTCTATATTTAAGCAAAGAGGGGTCGAAATTTGGAGATTTATGTTATTTATGAAAAGTAAACAATGAAGGGCGGTTTTTGCAAATAATGAAAACAGGCCAAGCTTCAATCCAGTTTGTGACAGATTAATCGATCAATCCACCAAACGACAGACAACCAACAATTAACAAATCTATCAATCAACCGATCGATCGACTTATCAATTAACTGAATCGATGAATCGATCAACCCCTCAACCGGTCGACTGATCAACTGGGTCTGTCAGCCTGTCAGCATAACAGTATGTCTGTCTGTCAGTCGGTAAGTTTGTCAGTCTGTCAGTTTTTCTTCCTTTTCAATTTTTTCTTTTCAATTTGCTACGTAATGCTAATTTCAAGTATTTGACACCCCTTTACCTGTTTTTTTTAAATTTTATAGAGACTTGAAAGCAACATATCGTGTCTGATCTTGTTAATAAATAATTCATAATACATTGAACAACAGTTTTAATCTATTTTAATCTATTATGTGAATTCACTGTAAAATTGGTTTTACAGGCTATTACTCTGTATATTCAGTGTCGCTATGCTTCTAATAGAACCACATTTTATTCGTTACAATACAATTTACAATACAATACAAAACAATAGCATTATTTTTTCAACGTAGGAAAACTCAAACATAGCGAAGAACATTATGGAAAACTGGGGCTTTCAAATAAAAAACTGGTCAAGTGTGGATTTACTCACAAAAAAACGGTTCTGTGCGATATTTATATTTGTATAATTTTATTAAATTAACTTAGAATTTAGAACTCTTGTTATATTCTTTCCTGTAAAGTAGATTAATGAGAAACTGTACAAGATCCATCCACAAAAAACAATCGTGGCACTGTGAGCAGGACGGACACGGTTATCCTCATTGTGTATTTCAATTTATACTAAATCCGACTTCGCACAGGTAGAAATTTTTTTGAAAATAAATACAACCCATGTTACTCGCTGATAATGTAGCTTTCTAGAAAGAATTTTTGAAATCATTGAATAGGTTTTGAGTTTATAAATATAATATAATATTTATAACAGTAGTATCGATGGAACACTGGAATTGAATTGGACAAAAAAATATTAGCATTACAATATGAAAAATTTTCCCATGCGTACTTGCATTTTAACTAACTTGGGATCGCGCTAATAATAGATTCAGTGACGTTATTTTTAGGAAATATATGTACATCATGTATAAAGAGTAGATAATTAAAACAACAATTACAATAATTGTTCATAATGCTACGATTTTTTTTGCGATTACTTTCGCCTCTTTTTTCAAGTGAAGTTTTATGTTCTTCAATTTTTTAAATTTTTAGTGTCTGTAGTTTCAGACACAAGGAGGAATAGACAAGTCAAGTCTGAGTACCCGATTTTCCGCCTTTTTAATTCTCCTATGAGTATTTTAAAACGTTAACCAGCGAAGACGGGTTCCGTTCCTTGACGTTTGTCAACAAAATCTTAAATAACCGCATGCAAATCGATTTATCCGTTCAACAGCTACAATGCTAACACGTCTGTGTTACAATTATAAAAACTCTATTTTGCGTTAGGGGTTAACAATGAGAGTAGAAGGGTTGCAAAGATGGATAAACAAATGTATGTAGATATTCACACTAGGGCTTCTAGTTATTTACCAAACTCTGGCAGTTACCAAACTGTGATGGCAGTGTTACTTTAATTCTTGTACTGTACAATTCTTCTAGTAATTTCGCAGCATTGTATCGTAACCTTACTTCGTAATTTAAAAGGGTCTACCAAAATAACAGTAAGTACAGGCATTCCCCAAAAGCGTATGTGTCTCCTAGGAATAGTTAGTAACGGATAAAAACACAAAATCCAGTGGGACCTTCAGGAGTAACCTTCGACATACGTGCCGCCCTTTATATTTAAGCAATTAGGCAGCGCGCGTACGACCGAGCTCGCACGTATCGTCGCATTCCAGCCATCGGATGTGGAGCAAATTTTAAGAAGAAGCGTATATATTATTACGGGAGAAAGTTAATTAAATGATGTTTATACACAGGGTGGAGATATATAATTGCAGGGAATAATCTCAACAATTATAGAAATAAATGAAAAATGTTAGTTATAAATGTGTTTATTGTCTGCAGTTTTCATTCTACTTAAAAATATTTTATAATTGACAGATGCCACTTTAAAAAGTTTCTCGCTGGCTGATTTTTTTCTGTGTTGTTAATGATGACTCAGACATTTTTGTCGTCATCAAAAGTACCTACTTTTGATGATGACAAAAATGTTTAAGAACAACATATAGAACAACATATGGTATTTTTTGGTGACGGAATGTTTGCGTAGACTAGTTCAATTTCATCAGAATAGGTAGTTGAGATTTAGAGCTGATAGTGAGTTGATTGTGATCACTCATTATTCATGTTTCGTATTCATTTCATCTTTAACTTATCTATACCCACATACATATATTATAAAACTCAATGTCTCTCTGTCTGTCCGTTTATGTTCTTTTCGCACGAGGACCACTAATCTGATTTGTTTGATTTTTTTTTATTCATAACTATGTTATCTGGCCAGGGTATAGGATATATTTTGTTACATAAAGCAACGTACAAAATAAGCAGAGATTATAATACTGAATCAAGTCGGAAAAAAAATGCTTTTCGGGCACTTAAAAGGCCGTGGGCTTATTTTCAATAAAAATTCTTCAATATTGGTAATCGGGAATGTAGACTTGAAATCTTGCATTTCTTTTCGTTGGTAATTTACTCCTTGATATATCGGTAGTACAGGGTGTTCCAGAAACCTACCGCTGAACTATGTATACTATAGTGATATTACTTTACTGTAAATCCAGGCCTATTTGTAGAGCTCCGAATAATCCGACCGCACTCCTCTATGTGTCGTAAAGGTCTGAAGACTAATGATTAAACAAAGGTCATATCAACACCTGGAGGACAGCACTATAGTTTCAACAAAATCAGACTCTTTGGTAAAGAGTGAGTAAAGTCCTGTCCGTTGACCAAAGGCAGCTAAGCCGCACATAGTTCATTTGTGACTAGGATGACATAACTCAAAATAGGGGATAATTAAAATATTTGCACAGTAATATCAGGCATCGACTAGCGGATGACTAGTTGTCGAAGTTCGACCATAAACATAACACATAAATATTATTTTCCACAGATTCGAAACTACACAGCTCACAAGTCACAGAAAATTCACAGTTCGAAACTCATTTAGTTTATTTGTCAGTAGTTAATTTTGTTAGCAACATTTTAAAATTCTTTGACGATAAACTCAAGTCTGAGCGACGGTTTGACTAGAATAATAACCTAGTTTGACCATAAACTATTATGTGTTTGACATTGACAGTATAACTGCTATATGTATTTGTATGAACATAAATAATTAATGTCATATTTAATTCAATTTAATGTATTTTTTTTACAGATTTTTACATTTATTAATAACAAAAAAGTACATACAAATGTTAATATTTACAAAATTAAAACTACACAATATCTTAAATAATAGACTTCCTCAAAGTTGCCGCTTAGAAAGCTGTCATTGCTTAAGCTGCTCAGCAGACTGACAGTATTAACTCTTATATGTACTTTTTTGTTATTAGTAAATGTCAAAAATCTATAAAAAAAAATTATGTATTTGTAACACATATCGGTTTGGTTATTCCAAAATTTAAATTACATAAGTCAAATGTTTCATTTTTGGGTAACTGCATTCGTTTTTATAACAAAGTTCCTCTGGAAATTACTCAGTTGACAGAGAATAAATTTAGATTGGTTATAAAATGTACATTGGTTAGACGATCTTACTATAAAATAAATGATTTCATTGAAGATAAAACAATAGTCTGGAAATGATCTTTTCTCCACATGCATTTACTGGCTCTTTGAATATTGCATTTTAATAAACCTCTTGTAAAATGAAGTAGAAAAAAAAAATCTAACTGAGTTTCTTGTCGGTTCTTCTCAGTTCGAACCGAACTAAAGTAGATTCGACGTTCAAAAACACTTTGTAATTGGGTTTACTTGAATAAATTGATTTGACTTTGACTATTACATCATTTAGCTTTTTGCACTCCTTTTCCATATAAACTTTAACTATGCCAAATCTCACACTCCTCCGTGCACGCAATATAGTTAAAAAGGGGTACAGAATTTTCTCTTCGTGTACCTATTAATTCAAATTTGCATTTGTATTTAGTGTACAGAAATAGAGAGACATCGACGTTATATTGTACGGGAATATAAATTCCCGTACAAAATCGTTGCGGTATTTGTAAATTATTATGTGTGTTTCGGATTGAAATGTAGTTGCAGAATTCGATGATTATTCTCTTGTATTAATTATACATCAATTGTTGCTTTAAAGATATTTATTTTATAATAAAATGATTACAACAATTAGCCGTTAGTTTTCGTCAGTTGTCGTTATCACAGAGTATTCTGAATTATATTGACAGTTGGTTGACGTTTCTGTTGCTCCTCTCGCTCGCCACTAGTGATGCGCGCCGACATATTCCCCCCCCTCGAAAATCGTGAGTTTTCGAGGATGAATAAGGCTGAAGCTGGTGGTAGGCAGGGGACTCACGTTGCTGATCGCCCGTCGAACAATGCCTTTATTTGTCTGCACATCGATGACTCTGATTACGCCATCCTTGCCAGGGTAAGTTTGATGTATACGCCCCATAAGCCATTTTAGAGGAGGCGCATTAGGGTTTTTCAGTACAACCATATCGCCTTGTTGAAGTGATGGTTTGTTGGATCGCCATTTTGATCGCTGTTGCATCTCAGACAGAAACTCACTGCGCCAGCGTTCCCAGAAATATTGTCTCATCTGCTCGAGTAACTGGTATCTGGATAGCTTCGTCGTCTTAACATCGAGCAGAACTGGTGATGGAAGTGACGTAAGTGCTCTGCCGATCAGAAAGTGCCCGGGAGTCAAGGGATCAAGGTCATTAGGATCAGAAGACAACGGTGTTAAAGGTCAAAATTTAGGATTGCCTCTATTTGAGTGAACAAAGTTGATAATTCCTCGAAAGTTAAGTGTTTGTCTCCCAATATTCTAGTTATATGGTGTTTAGCCGATTTTACTCCCGCTTCCCAAAGTCCACCAAAATGTGGTGAGTACGCCGGCGAGAATTTGAACCGGATACCCTCGGAAGCCGCCCATGAAGATAAGCCCTCACTGTGTGACTTTATGAAATTATTTATGTCATTGTTTGCACCCACAAAGTTGGTACCGTTATCGCAATGTAAAATAGATGGTATTCCTCTGCGAGAGATGAACCGCTTTAGACATAGGAGAAAAACATCCTTGCTCTAATCACTAGCAACTTCTAGATGTAGTGCTTTCGTGGTGAAACAAATGAAGAGACATAAGTAACATTTAGTGATTTTACAACCACGACCCTTGCGATCACTAATTAGGAACGGTCCAGCGAAGTCGACTCCACTTACCTCAAAGGGGAAGCTTGAAGTTACACGTGAAGCAGGTAAATTTCCCATTATTGGGTTTTTACATTCGGCTTTAATTAACTTACATAATCTACAAGCATTTACAACACTTCTTGCTAATACTCTCCCTCTCACAGGCCAATATTGATTTCTTAAATTAGATAATAGCATTTGTGGTCCACAATGAAAAAGTTTTCTGTGTTCATTTTTACATAATAATTTAGTGAACGCATGATTACTGTCCAATAAAATAGGATGTTTTTTTGTGTATGTTTCAGACGAGTTTTGGATGCGGCCACCAACTCTGATGAGTTCTTCGCTATCGATGAACGGATTGAGAGACAATATACGTGATTTTAAAGGTAAATTTTGATTATTTTGTAACAATGTTAGTTCTTTAGCAAAACATTCACTTTGATGGGTTTTAATTAAGTACATTAGAGACGCATTCAGTTCATCGACGCTTAAATGACCGATTCGCTTTAAGTTGTATAATGAAATTGCATCTATGTAGCCTTTTCGGTGTAGTGTTGCTTGTCTTAAGTTGTGAATATAGCGCAAAACGTAGGCGATACTTCTTTGCAAGACGGTAAAATTTGAATGCCTCTCGAAATTAACCACCCGCAAATGTTTAGTAATCATAGTAGTGCATGTAGTTGTAGTAGTATTTGTGTGTACTGTAGAGTTTGTAGTTTTGCATGAGTTGTTTTTAGCATAAGTTTTATTTTCAGGTAATTCATCGAATGATATTTGAGATTTACATTGAGGCCAGTCACTGCTGTCCTCTTTCAAAAAAAATGGTCCGTTCCACCACAGTGTAGTTTTGTAAATTTTACTTGTTTCTACGCCTCTTGAGACTAAATCAGCAGGATTTTCTTGTCCTGCTACATGTCTCCATGTTCCAGTCTTGGTTAGTTCTTGTATTTCACTGACGCGATTAGAGACAAATGGTTTTAGATTGCGTGGTGGAGTAGACAGCCATCCCAACACCACTGTAGAATCTGTCCAGTAGGTTGTGCTTGTGATATGGCAACGTAGAGCATTTATCACTTTCGAACACAATCGAGCAGATAATAGGGCTCCGCAAAGCTCCAGTCGCGGGATTGTTATTGCTTTGAGTGGAGCAACCTTGCTTTTAGCACATAGAAGCCTAATTATAAATTCGCCCTTTTTATTTGTTGAGCGTAAATATATACATGCTGCGTATGCTTCTTGTGAAGCATCAGAAAAAGAGTGTAGTTCGATACAGATTAGTGTACTGATAAGAGCATGTCTTGGCACTTCAATTTTTGTGAGATTAATTAAGCCTTTTTCAAACTTACGCCATAATTTTTCTAATTCGACTGGAATTGGGTCATCCCAATCCAATTTTGACAGCCATAACCTTTGTAAAATTATTTTTGGAGTTATGGTACATGGGCTTAGTAATCCTAAAGGATCAAATAATTTGGCAGATTGTGATAATATGACCCTTTTTGAAAGTGATGAAGTTGAACTACCGATTTCAACGGGGAATCTGAATAAGTCTTGAGAAGGGTCCCATTTCAGACCCAGCACACTAGACTCAGAATTTAAATTCAGTTCGTGAGGGATAAGTGTTGAGTTGGTGTCAATAATAGAAGGGATGTTGGTACGAAATTTACGTAGAGGGAAACACGCCGAACTAAGTGTTTCCATAACAGCATTGACAATATATTTTAAATCAACTGCACTATCCGCTCCCGACAAAAAATCGTCCACATAAAAATCCTCCTTAATTAGTCTAGCTATATATTCGTTTGTACATTCCTTCGATAACTGCAGTAAGCATCGCGTACTCAGGAATGGCGCAGAAGCTGTACCATATGTTAAAGCGTTGAGCTGAAATATTTTAATAGGTTGTGGATTTTCATCTCGCCAAAGTATCATTTGTAAGTTACGTTGCTTGGGATCTACAAGAACCTGACGATACATTTTTTCGATATCAGCCTGAACTACATACTTATGTTGTCTAAACCTTAGTAAAATTGAGAACAAGTCATCTTGTACTACTGGACCAACTACTTGAATATCATTGAATGATTTTCCAGTTGAAGTCTTAGCAGAAGCATTAAATACCACCCTAAGTTTTGTGGTCTCGCTACTTTCCCTAACGACTGCGTGGTGTGGTAAATAACCACCAAAATCTGGTATTGGTACTTCACTCAGATGTCCTAACGTTTGATATTCTTTTATAAATTCTACATAATTTTGTTTAAATTCAGAATTTTTGCCCATTTTATTTTCCATTTGGATTAATCTTTTTTCAGCTAGTTTGTATGATTCGCCTAGAACATCTGAGCTCTCGCAAAGTGGTATCTGTACACAAATCTACCATCAGATTCACGAGTAGTAGTTTCATTGTATAATTTTTCACAGTTATTATCCTCAATAGATTTATTATCACAAGTGGGTAGCTCTTCGAGCTCCCAGAATTTAACAAGTTGGTCTTTGATGTCTTGAGAAAAATGACAATGTATATTTTTCGTGGAATTAGGGTAGAACATTCCCCCCATAGGGCCTGCTACGATCCATCCTAATTTTGTTTCGCGCAAGAAATTGCGTAAAGCTACAGGTTTATGACTGTTTAGTTCTAATTTGTCTGACTGAATGATTTCCCAAAATACATCAGCTCCTAGCAACAGATCAACTTTGCTGCTTTTGTAGAATTGTGGATCTGCTAATTTGATGTGTTTAGGAATGCTTAAGTCGTGTATTCTTATGGTTGTATGTGGTAGTTTGTCTGTTATTGTCGGTACAATGTAGCATTTAACAGGGATATGGAATGCTGTATGTATAGAGTTGACTTGTATGCTGCAGTGCTCATTTATCGGCATGGTAATTTGATTGAGACCAGATACAATCTGACAGCTATTTTGTATTTTACAGGTACCAATTCTCCTCTGTGCTTCCTCACTTATGAAAGAGGATTGGCTACCACTATCTAGAAGTGCTCTTAAGGTGAATGATTTGCCATTGTTTGTCACTTCAACCAACGCCGTAGACATAAGAGCGTGGTTCGAAGAGACAGCAGACATTGTTACAGATGGACTCACTGAAGACGCATCTCCATGTGAATCAGGTAAGTTTGCTTTAGAATCTTGCTGTGTACTGATAATACCTAGTGGTTTAGTAGTAGGAGTGAAATTGTGACTTTGTAGTGATTGTTGTCTATGTAATAAAGTGTTATGTTTTCTTTTGCAGATTCTACAACCACCCAGCCTACACTGATAAGATAAGTGGCCACTGCGGAAGCAGTTGCCACATATTCTCCATTGCGATACCTTTGTATTTCTCTCCTCGACAGGCATTGCCTTAAACTTTGAGCACTCATATAATTTATGTTGTTGCTTACAGGCTAAGCACGCATTAGTCCTGGAGAAGTCTGGAGGAGAGTTAGCAGAAGCAATAAATGACTTTGACTTTCCAAAGCTATGGCATTTTTCATTTTTATTACTTTTACTAGCATGCATAGTTTTTAAAATTGTAGCCCTATCGCCAAGAAATGTATAAAAATCACTTAAAGTAGGTGATTCTAAACGGTTTCTATTCTCTTCCCAATTCCTAGCGGTAACCGGGTCTAACTTCGCTGATACCATGTATATTATGAGTGTATCCCACTTGTCTGTGGGTTCCCCAAGCGAATTCAATGCAGATAAGTTTTTAGACATAGTATCAACTAAATTACGCAAGCTTTTGTCTGATTCTTTCGTTAAATGTTCAATGGAAAACAAACATTTGAGATGTTCGTTTATAAGCAAACGCTTGTTATCGTACCTCTTGCATAAAGTCGACCAAGCGGTACTGTAATTATTAACTGAAACTAGAAAGATAAGATTTTAAATAATGAAAGATTTAAAAAAGATAAGATTTTAAATAATGAAATTTACTAATATCGTTAATTTGTTCATTGTTATGAATTAATGATAAATAGGTGTCTCGAAAGGTAATCCATCTACTAGAATCCCCATCGAAAGGAGCAATTTTCAACGGTGGCAACTTGAAATTAACTACATTATGACCTGAGCTATTCGTTGAAACTTCCTCCTGTTTACGAGAGTCATTCCATTTTTCCAACAGATTTTGTGCTTTAGCTATGATATTAAAGAACCTATTTTCACTATCCTCCCTTTCCAATATTTGTTTGTCTATATCGGGATCTAAATTTTCGATTTTATTTTGTGTCTCATCAAAGTTGTATGAAAGGTCTTGAATTTTATTTAAGCGCAGATTTAGTTCATTAATTCTCACATTATCACTTTCTCGCGGTTCACTTTTCAACAGAGGAATTAAATAATTTTCAAAAGAAGTTAATCGAGATCTAATTATGGCTCTTTGTTTAATTAGGTCTTTTAATTCGGTCATTTTGCGAACACAAACAATCTGAACTATGTAAATAACAATTAATTTGAACACAATAACTAAATGTAATTTAAACTTTTTACTAAATACAAACCGAATTAAGCGTGTTTTGGTGAGTCACACAATGTAATAAATAGGCTTACCTTCACGATGCGTAAACAAACCCGATGCAACAAAGTTATGCGTATGTGACTGATGCAACAATGTTAATCAGCTGTTATTCTCGCCCAGTAACTCCGTAAGATACCTGGAATAAGTCGGCGATTGTAATTACAATGTGATCCGTAAATTGTATTATTAAACTCAAACCAAAACACTCGTATTTTTTATGGGAAACAAACAAGACCATTAATTTTTTATCTATAACCCAATATGCAGATTTCAAATTAAGTTTTTAATGTTATTATTTCTGAATTTGGGTATACTTAATAGTAATTTGTATTGTAGTTGTAATAAATCTCGTGATTATATACGCCAAATAGACAACATGTAACATTTATTAGAAATTACAACGAAATTACGATATATTTTAGAATTAACAATTTTGTTGGGGGTAATTTTACACTGACGAAACAACTCAAATAGAAGTAATTTTGGATAATAATAAGATGGACAATAGTAGAAGGCACAAGTAGGAACGGGCGTACTTCCCTCGGCAAATATGTTGACGATGTCCTAAGATGATCCTTAGGGAATAGGTACGTCTTCCAGTGATCCTCCTAATGTCCTGTCACGGTCGCCAATTTGTTTCGGATTGAAATGTAGTTGCAGAATTCGATGATTATTCTCTTGTATTAATTATACATCAATTGTTGCTTTAAAGATATTTATTTTATAATAAAATGATTACAACAATTAGCCGTTAGTTTTCGTCAGTTGTCGTTATCACAGAGTATTCTAAATTATATTGACAGTTGGTTGACGTTTCTGTCGCTCCTCTCGCTCGCCACTAGTGATGCGCGCCGACAATGTGCGTTAGTCATTTTTACTCTCTTCCAAAAAGAGCGGTGTTTGACTCCGTTATCTGTCTGAATGCTTTTCTATGCGATTGTAACTTTCCAAAACATGACCCAATTTCCAGGTGGCGCTTTTTGCTTTAAAGTTGTAGTTTTTGGAAATGCACTTAGACTCTATATATGGAAATATGTCCGATTTATTTTCTACTATCCGTTGTCCGCGACAACTATATGGAATTAAAAAAAAGTAGCTTATGCCCTTCCTTTGGATTTAATCTATCTCCATTTTAAATTTCGTTAAAATCGGTCCATCGATTTAACGGTGAAGCCGACCACGCAGAGAGATTTTCGCTTTTATATTTGTATGGATTCTGAATGAATAAATGTGTGATGAATTTTTAATTTTCAGGACTTTTTAAATAATGTTAATCTAAAAAGGTACGTACTTTAAGATACATTAATTTACACTAGTCACGTTGTGTGTACATATCACATTTACAGTTAATATCAATGGTAAACAAACTGAGCTAATGAAGCAGAAGTAATTGTTAGTCAGAATGCGAATAGCTAGCTACCTCGAAAGGGAATGAGGAATATCCCTAACAAACTGCATTCAGATGAATACGAAGAAATTTAGCCTCATTAACATTAAACAAGGAATAATTATCACGCATTATTCTGTTTATTTAAATTCAATATTTTTCATCATACTGCGAAAAGCAGTAGGAAAGTAAGTATAAGTTACAATCAATAAAATAAATCTTGATGATGATGATGATGATGATGAATGAAAATAAAATAAACATTGATACAAAGAGACACAAAAAAATTTGAATTGAGAACAAATATGGAGATTGGAATCCTTGTATTTGTTTGAACTCAATGTAATGAAGTTGTTAACCTTTTCTGATCGTATCTGTCTCATTAATCCGTCAAATTGATAAATTCTTAATTCGTCTGTAATGATTAGAAAGCGTAGGTATTGTCACCATAATGCTGTCGTGCTGTCATTTATTGACCACATATTTATTAGAATTATGGTTTAGCTATGTAGTACCTGCTATCGGAATATTAGGTTCGAGGTAGTCTTTTAAAAAAAATAAAGCGGTTAGCTAAAAAACATTTTTCGTTTTCTTTATGTATCTTTTATAGATTCCATTTGATTTTCGGCACATGCACAAGCTGTTTCGGGGACAAAATAAATTAACCTTCAGTAACCATAAAAGTCTCGATATCATAAAGGGCGTTCAGGGTTAACGCCTACACAAGTGATTACGGTAATACAAGTATTGTGCAGGCACTCACGTGCAGACAATAAGTTTAGAGTGGTGTAGTGTGTACGTGGTCTAACGATTCTGGAGCCAATCATCTGCAAATTAAAGGAAAATGTTAGGTTTCATAATGATGGCGGGGTTACTAAGGTTATTACAATAATAACTCACTATGGTATGTGAAATGTGCACATTATGTATATTTATATACGCATAATGCACATATTTTACATCTACTGAGATATGTTTCATACTTGAAGTCAAGTAAACGTAAAATGATAGCGTTGACAATGCTATCTCTCAGAAAAAATTGCGATTAAATATTCACAGCAGGATACGCAATGAGAAAATAAGAAAAGAAAAAATAAGAAAAGATTGCTTACATGGTTTTCGAATGTACAATCCCGGAAAGTAAATGTTTAGCAGTTTAAAAAACCTTTGAATTTGCCGTGTAATAGACTGTTTTATCGACTCCACAAGGTTAGCAAATTGAAGTTTTTATCTTTGTCGTTTCTAAATTCGAAATAAACGTACGGGATACCAATCGGCAATCTTCGTATTCCGAACTAACACGAATGACGAGATTCGAAGAGCGACATGTTCTAATGAACAATAAATAAAAATTAACTGCAATTTATGAACGTGTTGTCAAATTTGGAACCCTTATGATTTGGTCGTAGTTCACGAATAACAATTTTTAAGTAACTCTTCATAATTTGTGTTAATTATTTTAAGTTAATTGGATGGAAACGACTAAGAGAAATTTCCTAGATGAGTGGAAACGGATAGCCAACTAAGATATTCCAAACAAACACAAACGACGAGAAATTGAATTGGTAGCGAGTGCGATTATTTCATGCCCGATTATGTCATTTAGTATCGATTTATGATTCGATTATAAATAAAACTAATACAGCGTGACAATAAACTGATGGTAGCATTGTTACACTGGGTGTATCCTACTATTATTGCAATGGGAAGAAAAAAGTCCAATCAGGTTGGGATTTATAGTTGCAATGACTGACGTAAGCAACCAAAAAATCAGAGAATATTTTTACATAGTCAATTCCAATTATTATTTTTTACGAACTAGATCAAAACTAATTATAACTATATATTATAAATTCGAACGTTTGTTTGTCCTTCTTTCACTTCCTTTCCATTCCATTCCATTACAATCACGTACATTCCAGAAATAGCTCATGCAATTTTTATTGAGGACCGTTACAGAATTATTATTCTGCACCAACAAGGACGAAGTATTAGTGCCATATCGAGAGAATTATTCATATCCCGTAGGCTCATAATAATGTCATTAATCTATCAACGCATTATTCAGCTGTATATTTTTTTCAGAACTATTAACTTTATTTTTTTAGCGAAATACAGAAAGCTTATGGGTCAGAAGGTATGCGGAAAAGGCGACGTACTAGACCATCGTCAAGGAAATTTTAAAGGTTATCAAATGAACAACGCTTGGAAATGTTAAGAGCTTACGAAATAGTTTATATCAACTAGACATTTGGCGGAGCGTTTCGAAGTGCATACTAAGACTATAAGAAATCATTTACATTCAATGAATTTACATTACATATATCCTGCTTACAAAGTAGATCTAACCTAAGCTCATAAAATTGTACGTGTTAATTTTGCACGTCAATATTTGAATTTTGATTGGTCATCTACAATTTATTCGGTTGAAAAAACGTTTAAATCAAATGATCAAGATCGACTGAATCCATGGCGGTATAACCATACACGCTGCCAAGAAAAAAACGTTATACGTAACAGAGAATCGGGCCGTATCTCGTGTAACTTGTGGGGCTGGATACTTTGATGGAGTGGATGACTTTTGATGGAGTGGGAGAACTCCTGGAGCTGCCTCTTGGAGCGAATGCTATCAATTATATCAACATGTTGGAGGATAGTATGCTGCCCACTTTGCGAGTTGTGTATCCTCCGCAACAAATGCCCAGGTTGTTTTACGTACACGATAACAGTAAAACACACACTGCAAGGATCACCAATGCCTGGTTCCTCCAACACCCTGACATTACGGTAATTTCATCTCAATCGCCTCACCTTAACCCCACAGAAAAGTTATGGGGTTTAATGGTGTAGAGATGGGATCACCGTAATGAAAGGAGAACGGAAGATCTCGTGCAACATTGTAGAGACATATGGGAAAATTTGTGAGGGACCAACATTTGCACTAGCTTAGGCGAGTCTATGCGTACGCACTCCAAACTGTTATTGATAACAACGGTGCATATAGGTACTCTATATTGATAGCAAATGTCGGTCGTTCGACCGACATTTGCAATCCTATCCAATACGAGTATTACTGCATTTGCATTGCCAAATCAATGCGCAACAACATAAAGTCTATTAGTTTGGTAGGCTTGGTACCGACTTCATTAACTGTCAAATTTAATTATATATGTATGTGTATCGTATTTAAGAAGTTATTTTAATTGTACTTGAGTTTCGATTTGTGAAGGATAGTTATTTTGTACTTTTCAGTGTTTTTTTTTGAAGATGGTTTATTTATTTTTTCATAAAATTTTTTGTAACAGAAATTTCGGCGGTTGTTTTACCCTCCACATACAGGATCACAGTACAGTACACAACAGTACAAGCAGTGCTGCTTAAAGTTTGTAACTTTACGTATTGTTGATGTTTCATTTCGTTAAATAATAACTCATACATTAAAACGTGAAGAGAAATTTTATGTACCCCTTTTTAAGCACATTGCGCGCACGGAGGAGTCTGAGATTTGGCATTGCTAGAATTAAGGTGTGTTAAATGTTTTTTTTCTTTCTTAACTTTCTTTCTTTCACGTATTAATAAGTAGAATCACACGTAAATTAGTTTATTCTTATCGTGAAACTCCTCCACTAAAGTGATAGTAGGCTTTACTGAAGATATAAAGGACTTTTTGGAAGAGCGCGAGAACTTCAGCTACACATGTTTATTTAGACCTATTCCATTCTTTTCACTTGTACAAAACTTTAAAACACAATATACTAACACTTTCGTACTTTAAAACTTCCATAAACGTAAAAAATAGAAAATCTAAACAAAATATCAACCTCACTTCTCCCGTTCCCGCCAAAAAGTCGTGTTAAATGTTATGATTTTGTATTTGATATGATTTGTGGTTTGATTTTTGTCTGTGGTTGATTGTAGCTGTGTATTCAGTGCTGTGATTCTGTTTTTGATTCTGTGTAGTAATAAATGCGTAAACTATGGAGGTTGAATAGAAAGTATTTTAATTAGAATGTTAGAAGTAAATTTACAACATACATAGTTAGAGTTTATGTGGAGAAGTGCAAAAAAGTAAAATTTGTATAATATAACATACCTATATTACAAATATATTAAAGAAAATAATACAAAACATTGTTATTTAAGTTCATACTGCCAATGTCAAACACATAATAGCACTGTCAACGTCGAATGCGTCAAACACTTAATAGTTTGAGGTCAAACAGTCGCACAGTCCCTGCGCAAAGTTGTAGCAAAGATCCTTGCCAAAGAATTACAAAATATTACTAACAAATAATTACTGACAGATTTACTGGATAAGTTTCGAGCAGTGAATTTCATGTGATATCTGAACTCGTATGAGCTGTTTCGAGTGTCTGTGGAGTGTATGTCAAAGAAACAAAAACGTTTATTGTATATTTACTGTTAAATTTCGACCACTGGTCGAGCACTCATAAAATTCGTCAATAGTTTTTTAAGGAATAAAACAATAAATTTTACGATTTCATGTATCAATGTTCATCTCAAGCTGGATCAGCCATTTTTGCATTATTTTCACTTTATTAATTCGTAAGTAAACTTAAGCAAATTTCTGTGAATCTTGGTAACCATCTCTTGCTGCAGAGTGGCTATAAAAGCAGTTTACGAGCTTTCCACAACGGATGCACCGATTCGAGAGCTACTGATAACTTTTACGAGAGTAGGAACTTGTCAAGTGTGATTTATTGCTAGATACGAGTAGGCACTCAGCGAAATATATTTATATGGCACCAAAAATTTGACAGGTAGGTGTGCTTGCTCCAAATCGATTATTATACATCGTATAACGTACGAACACTTATCTTATGTGTCATAACATAATGTATATTCAATTATGTTTAATCAAGTGGTTTCGATTTGTTTTGTTATATTGTTGTTTTTAGGATTCTATGGCAAAGACGGTACCCCTATTGTTTTTAAGTCAGTCGGTCCGTTTGTTACAAACGCTTTATTCTGTCATCTTTACACCTAAATTATGCACATAAATCGGTAACCCAAAACCAGAAATAACAAACTGAAAATTAAATAATATATTTTACACCCATTTTATTTCCTTTCATTTATCTAATAAACTAGCTATATCCGTGGCTCCGCTCGATTGGAGTCCTGAATTATTGTCCAGGTTTTTAACGAACCCACTGAATGCGAATGCCGTCGCGTCTGTCGAAAGCATGCGCGAATCGTGCTGCAGACTACATGAACTAATTATGTACTGAGTTGGATTTCTACAAAGTTCCACCTTTTGCTTTATACCAAACTAGGTGCAAAAAGGCATTGTGAATTTAGCAGTGTATGTATGTATGTATGCGTATATGGTATGGGCGTATATGTATGTGTATGCGGATGTGTGTGTGTATATGTGTGCGTCTGTGTGCGTGTACGCGATGTGTTGCGAGTTGTGAGTGGTTTAGAGTCTGTGGAGTGTATATCAAGGGAAAAAAGCATTTATTTTATATTTACTGTCGAATTTAGACCACTGAGCGACCACTAGCTCAAGAAATTATAGCTATTTAGTCTTGTTCGCACGTTTTTATTTAATAAGTAGTCGGATTTTAGTTTTATAACCCTTATTTCTATCTCTGTTTATGAATAGCCACATCTACATTTTATTGATCTAACCGTTCGTGTATACGTTAGCGTTACTGGCATCCATTATCCCATAGAATAGCCACTGAATAATATCGACGTATATTCAGTGTACTCATAAGGCAACATTGTTCGCCGAAAGAGCCGATTAGCGCCGAATCTTATTGCTGGGGAAAAAGGGCAAAAGCGAATCTCGTGTTTGCACGTCAGGGTGTTTTTTTCACGTAAAACCTTTGATTAAACGTTATAGTGTGCGTACACTGCTGTACTGTACAACCTGTGTGGCTAATCTATTACGTAAACAAGTTATGCAATAGACTATATTCGTTCCAGTGGTGGGCTGAGGCTGCTTCTATACGAAGTAATAAGATAGGCCTTATTGCACGACTGGGAGTTACTATAAGGGTAGGTCTTACTTATGAAGGTGTCTTATTAAACAACCGGGCCGTACTGTACGGCTAGTCCGTACTATATAGCTCAGCTCTGTTTTAATCTGTGATCGTACATCCTTATGATCAAAGGCTTCCTCTGATATATGAAAGATGAATATATTTCGGATAAAGAAGAAATAAAAAAGAAATTACCGTTTGTAATTGTTACTTTTTTTGAATTGTACTTTTTTTGTGCAAATAAATTAAAAAAAAAAGAAAAAAGAAATTATAAATAAATTCGAAATACCCATTATTGAATTTTTGTTAATCATTTCTGGTTTCAAGTTACAACTTCTTTGTATCAAATTGCAGCTTAGTAATTGTGAAAAAGACGGAACTTTGCTGTGATATACAGACAGGCAGCTACAGGCAGGCAGCAGTCATTGGGCGAATCTGTAAAGTTTCACTTTTCCTGTTTTATTATCGATTCACTGAAAACTTATAGCTTATTTATTCGTTAATTAGGCTGAGTCCAAATTTTTCGACGCAAAACTTCTAGAGGTACGAAGACCAGCGGGGTTATTACCTAAAAATTTGCAGACAGCGACAGCCACGCGATAACTGCGCGACCAGTGACTAACTGTAATAAAAAATTGGTATGATGTATGACGATTGCGTATCTATTATTTTTTGATCGTAAAATGCACTTTTCGCAGTAGATTTAGAGCCACTCAATGATGTTACATTTAGCGCCACTATACAAATTACACTACACGAATTTTCATTTTGACAGCAGATATCGCACGATATTGGCTATCGCATGCTGTCTGCAAGTTACTTAATAAGCGGGCCGCTCTACTCCAAGAAATGAACAATGTTATGGATACCACGTACTAAAACACTGTCAATATTGCATACAAATAAACAATATTTTCATAAGTATAAAAGAAAAGCTTAAGCTTTTTTAATTTTAAGCAACACTTTTCATAAGACCACGTGACGTGCAACGATAATAGCGTCTCTCAAGGACTGGTGTTAATTAACTCCTATTTAACATTTCAGAATTTGATACGTAGGGCGCGTCTACCTCAGTTCATATAGAAGTCTGTGTTCAGAAGAAGTTTTATTGAGAAACGAACCAATTACCGATTAATACGTTTTGTTTTTTGTTGAATGTAGCTAGAAATATACAAAACAACATTGACCTATCGTCACGGGGATCAGTGTAGTAGATGCTAGGTAGGTAAGGTAGTCCGTGAAAAGGAGACTAAGAAAGTTGGTTAAATAAACCAGCTATAGTAGGTAGGCAGTTAGGTTTATTATGCTGATAAAAATACGGTATACACCGCACAGCCTGGTCTTCATTAGATACAAAGGAGTCACAGGCTTCAACCGTCCCGGAGATTCTAAACGATGAACTCCGGTTTGGTCTGTTGCCTGTCCAGGTTTTTGATCAGAGACTGCAGAGGTTTCCGCTTCCTGGTCCCTGGCTCCATCAGCAGTTCTAAAGGTCCAGTTATGATTAGATAGTAGGAATTCTTTGATTATTCTTTGAAGACTTTAGATTAGTTGGAATTCTTGAATCTAGAATCAGGCATCTGGAAACTTGCATCTGGAATTCCCAGCGGGAATACAACGTATTGTGTAAGCAGCATTCAAACTAGTAACTAGGAAAGTAAATAATTAATATACGTGAGTTCAATTTAGAGAAGTGATTATTAATCGCCGCTAACTGTGCTAAAATACCCTCGGCAATTTAAATTCACGACTCGCTTCAGATGCAGACTATGCAGACGAAGTTTTGAGAACTAAGTACTTAGTGATTACCTTTATCATATAGGTTTCGTAGATATTTATTTTTGTTTATTTTTTTAGTTTATTAAGTCGTTTACAATATTTGTCGATGGAAATAATAAAAGGCACGTACTCGACTAAACAATGGCAAAGCACGACTTCCGGTTTGGAAGGGATAATGCGCTAACGGAACGTCGGGGCCGGCACTGAGAGTCCGTTAGACTACGGCGGCCGGTGCAATAGCATTTCTCCGACGGATCGTTTGCCATTATTAAATTTCCAATTACCTACGTAATAATTGTTACAAAGAGTTTTCTGTCGTTTGCACATTAACTTTGTCTTAGCGTTGTACTTTATAGAGTAGTAGGCGGCTCTTGTAAGATTAGGTACCTATTTCTCATTGCTGAGTCGAAAGAGCACGAATTGCCCTGTGCCTTTTCCGACATATTTATTTAGTTTAATTAATTTAATTATTTGATACATTTATATTATTTATTATAAGGCCAATTTACGATACACAATGTATTTTTGTAGATTTAGCCTTCACTTCCTTAGCTTTAGCTACCATCTGTTTCGTTCTTTAAATGCAGTCCTTACAAATTACGATAATAAATAAAAATATACAGGCAATGTACAAATTACTCTGCATTTTATGTATGTAAGTAGAGTTTTTTAAAGTCAAAGTCAAAACGATTTATTCAAGTAAACCCAGTTATTTATAGGTACAAGGTATTTTTGAACGTCAAATCTACTTTAGTTCGGTTCGAAGAGGAAACCTGGACTCTGAGAAGAACTGACAAGAAATTCAGTCGGGTATCATTATTCCAACATCATTTTAAAAATTGTTAATTAAAATACAATATTTAGAGCCAGTAAGTGCATGTGCAGTGAAGATCATTTCCAGACTATTGTTTTATCTTGAACGAAATCTTTTATTTTATAGTATGATTATCAAATCAATGTACGTTTTATGACCAATCGAAATCTATTTTCTGTTAATTGAGTGACTTCTTGAGCAACTTTATTATAAAAACGAATGCAGTTACCCAAAATTGAAACATTTGATTTATGTAATTTAAATTTGGAATAACCAATTTATCACGACCTTTGGTTTCCGTACCACCAATATCGCCTTTCTTTATAAACAATCTATATTTTTCTTCGTAAACATAATAATTTCAAGGATGTATAAGGACGGCAAGGTGAGTACATCAATGTCTTTAAAACGATCTCTTAGTGATTCTCGTGCGTTCATACTGTAAATGGCATACGTGCCATTTCTGGCCTTTTTTGTAAAATAAAAATGGAATTAATATGGGCCGCTGATCCCCACAGAAAAAAGCCCAAAGGACATTAGGCTATGAAAATATGCAAAGTACACCAACCTAGACGTATCCACATCCATCAATTGCCTCCATCAATTGCCTAATACGTCTAATGGCATATACCGCGAACCGAGCTTGTTGGTCAATGCCCCAATATGGTCCGCCCACTGCAATTTACTGTCTACCGTTAAACCAAGAAAACTGGCAGACTTAACTAATTCTAATTGTTTTCCACAGAGTTCTATTTTATCTTGAATTCTGGGTACATTAGAATGGGAAAATTGAATACATTTGGTTTTTTGTGCATTCAGTAGTAAATTATTAACAGCGAACCATCTCGAGACGTCTTCCGTTAGTTCCCATTAATTTCATCTGTTTGTATGAAGAATTTACGACATTTTTTGGGTAGCAGTGTACGACTACATTTAGAGAATAGATTTTTATACGCAAGCAAGAAGTGGTAGGGCGTGTAGCTCTCACGGTAATGCACAATTAATGGAGCACCCGCAGTAATGCTGGCAAATTAGATTGGTTCGCGAGTTCGTGCCCCGCGGTGTGTGCCGTCTTGGGCCAATATGGCACTGAGTGGTCGTTCTAGATTTAAGTACCTACTCTGTGTTATACTGCACGCTTATCGAAGGTAGAGGCATCAATGTGGTAGAAGGTAGGACTTGCTCAATTGTATACAAATATACTCCTCGAATAGCATAATATTAAAATGGCGCTGCTGTTCTAAAAGAACTAACATTAATAAACACACATATCTTCACGCTGTAACCCTGTCGGTCAGAAAGGACGGAGCGCCAAGCGTTGCGACCCTTACATACTTCTCTTGCTTCCTCAAATCTCATCATTCTCTTCACACATTTTTGCCTAGGCATGCGAGTGCTTTTGACATTTCCGTCAGCTAACACTCTGGCTAATGATTTTCGTAAGTCAGCCTTGATCTACCTTGGCTTCTTCTACCACTCGTTTTCGCTCTGTAGATTTTATTCGTCGGTCTCTCATCACTCATTCTTTTTTTTTAAATTTTTTTTAAATTTTTTCTATAATACTGTCATGCAACCCTATTATATTGCTTATCTCTTCATTGCTTATCCTGTCCGCAAGGATGACATCGCACGTATTTCTAAGAGATCGCATTTCTATTACTAACAACTAACAGAACTAACATTAAATTATTGAGAACGAATTAATGTCCACTTTCACCAACAATAGTAATTCTCAAATTTTAGTTAACTTCTATAAGACAATTTAAGTGATAATTGTCGCTAGAATTGTTTTTCGTTTAAAACACCTAAGGCACAAAGAATTCGTTATGTAGATGTATTTAATCTAAAGTTTAGCCTAGTTAGTGTTCTGTATATACGTGGTATATATACTGTCGGCTGCTACCAGCCACCGATTATTGAAAAATTTTTATCGTAGAGATCTCTCTTTATGTTGTTAACTTTAAAAAAATAGACCCAAATTCGAAATAAAAAAAAACGAAAAAGTTCAAAATAAAATCCTTTACTACCTAAACAAAACTTAGGTACATAATTAACAACATGAAGATGATACCAATACGTAGTAGAATTAAAGATTGAAGTCGGTACGAAGACTAATATTATAGATATTCTGTTGTTATTTATTTGCTATATGGCTATTTTGATTTCATTTTAAATTAAAAATTATTTATTTCTCTCTTTCGAGTGGCCTAATAAATGTCTAGAGTAGGTTTATAACTGATATTTTAGAATGGAACATTAAAAAAAAGAATCATCAAAATCGGTTCTCAAACAAAGAAGTTCGAGAAGCGAAAGAAGAAAAATTAAAAATTATATATACAGACGAATCTTTCCTCCTGTTTGAAGTCGGTTATTAATACAAGGATCATAAAAATATATAAACCCTGGAGAATTTCTTATGTTTAAGCAGCTCTTTATCACCAGATATTAAGTCGCTCCCCCAGGCAAACGTATAGAGCACCTCATACTAGAATTCGTAAAATTCTTTATGTAATCTAGTAATTATTGATTTTACTAATGAGAAAAGGGTCTTTTGAAAAAATTTAAATGGTCAAGTTTTAGATCATAAAATTATCTATACATTAGTGTATATCGCAAGTAAATATAACTTCTATTTATGAAGTAGATGCACGTATTTCTAATTTTTAGGCTTTCTTTTGAATACAGATTTCATATGTATTTTATATATAATTTAAAAATATGAGACGGCAAAAGTATTGTTAAAATGTCGAAGATTATTACAATATTTTTATTACTTTTTATATATTTTCAAATAACGAGAAGATAGCCTCTGAAACTAGCAAAAAAACCGTGTTTGACTAGGGGAAGCGCCTTAACTAATTTTCTATCGCACCACCCAATTAAAGAATAATCGAAATCGGTCCAATCATTGTTGATCTACAAAGCACTATAAGGAAAGAAAAAATAGTTAAGAAAGCCAGAGAGTTCAACATCAAAAATAAGACCAATAAGCTTAGCACTACGCATTTATCAATCGAGGGCCCCACAAAACCAATTTATGTATCGGAAAGCCTGACACCTAAAAGCCAACGTCTATACTATTTGGCCCGCGTTTTCGCTAAAGAAAACCGGTATAAATATTGCTGGACCTCATTTGGGAGAATATACTTACGTCAAGAGGAAGGATCTCGTCACGTAAGAGTAGAAAGTGAATCTGATCTTGCGAAACTTAAAATCTCTGATAAATGACTCTTTTGCAGACGGTTTACTATTGTGATTGATATGCTTCTAGTTAACTTAATCTTACTGTTTAAAATCTATTATATGAAATCGCTACTTATAATGTTACACAAATACACTTACACAATCAAACAAAACAAAACAAACAAAACTCAAATTACTCAATACACTACTTCCTACAGTACACTAATTCCCGGTGCCAGTCACTACAAAAACAACTATTTATGCTTGCTCTTAAACAAATCTATCTCAATCATGAAACTGAAGTGGTTACGCGTGTTGTATCAATCTTTTGGCTTTTTAAGCAGGAACACAACGAATAAACCCATCATAAATGGCTAACACTCATGATAACAACATCATATCCGATATCGATAAAATATCGGTAACTGAATCATACAGCTGTGATCCAGAAGCATGTAATGCATTAATTAACCACACTCGGGGGTCCTTAAATATAATCACTCAAAATATTAGAAGTGTGTATAAAAATATGACAAGTTTTATCGCCCAAATGTCTAGACTGAAATCTGAACCAGACATAATTATTTTGACAGAGTGTTGGTTAAATGAACACAAATCCCCACCTCTTCTGGATGATTATGCTTCTTATTTCACCAAAAACTGCCAGAATCAGAACGATGGAATAATTGCTTATGTTAAAAATGGTATAAACTGCACCGCTGAGGAGCCAAATCAGGTAGGAGCAAACTTTCTATTGCTAAGGATAAATACTGACACCATTATTTTAGCTATATATAGATCACCATCGATATATTGTACTGATAATTTTATTAATTCTATAGATAATATTCTGAGACATGTAAAAGTAAAAAACGTCATTTTGATTGGTGATATGAATATAGATATAAAGCCAGGAAATAGTGACAAAAATAGCTTGCCATATCTGAACATTACTGCAGAATTGGGTTTGTTGCCCGGTCATACTTTCCCCACACGGTTACAGAACTGCCTTGACCATATCATGATGAAAACCATTTACTCCGCCAAGGTATTTGTCATAGATTCCACGGTGACAGATCATGCATCCGTATTACTACATCTCACAAGTAGCTATACCTACTCTATAGGTATTGCCCCAGTTCTAAAAACAGACTATTTGGCAGCTCTTAAATTTATTGAGATGACAGATTTTTCATTTATAACAACTTCCTCTAATGCTAATGAGGCAGCTTCAAAATTCGTGGAATTATTATCTTTGGCAGTGACATCTAATACTAAAGTGATCGTGGTTACTCGAAGGAAAAAGACACTAAAGCCATGGATTACCCCTGGGTTGCTAAAGTGTATTAGGCATAGAGACAAACTCCATCAATCACTTAAAAAAAGACCTAATAACGAAATTCTGATCATAACTTATAAAAGGTATAGAAATTTCTGTAACTCACTACTGAGAAAACTAAGAAGGGAATACGACAAAAGTCTTCTAGCTAATGCCAGAAATAATAAGCAGATATGGACAGCCATTAAGTATATAGCTAATATTAAGAATAATAAAAGTTCATCCGATGAGTTATTGGGTAAAGGTAGTTTTAAAGAAAATGCCCAGCAAATTGATATTATAAATAACCACTTCGCAAAAGTTGGACCGAACCTAGCCAAAGAAATTTTAAATTCTATGGAAAGCAATAGCTGTAGAAGGGAAGTAAGGCATGACTTTAAATATACTAGTATCTCAAATTCTATTGTTCTGCTCCCCCCTGATGAAGCAGAGGTAGAGTCACTGATTATAAATCTTAAAAATGATTCTGCCGTCGGCTGGGACTCTATTCCTAATAAGTTCCTTAAAATGACCAGAACTGTTATAACTCCGCCACTCACTAAACTCCTACAACTTTGCCTAAATCAAGGAATCTTTCCTAAAGTTTTCAAACGCTCTCTTATTACTCCAGTATATAAGAGTGGAGATCGAGATAGGGTTGCCAATTACAGGCCAATCTCTGTACTCCCGGCTCTATCCAAAATATTAGAAAAGCTTTTAAATAATCGGCTTATGAAATTTTTAGAGCAACATAATCTCTTGTCGCCTTGTCAGTACGGTTTTAGGTCGGGAAAAAGCACGGAAGATGCAGTTAGAGATTTCTCAAATTGCGTCACAAACAGCCTTGACAAAAAACAGAAATGTTTAGGTGTCTTTCTCGACCTAGCTAAGGCATTCGACACTGTCTCGATTCCAATTCTGATAAATAAACTGGAACGAATCGGCATACGAGGCCTTCCCCTTGCAATATTTAAAGACTTCCTGTGTGAACGTTTTCAAAAAGTCAAAATAGGGAATGTGATTAGTTCGGATATGGCAACTACTTTCGGTGTCCCACAAGGCAGCATTCTCGGCCCGAGTCTCTTTCTCATCTACATAAATGACCTTTGTCAAATACAACTCGATAAAGGAAAAATTTTTACGTACGCGGATGATATGGCACTTGTTTTTAGTGGAGAGACTTGGGACGAAGTTCGCCAAAATGCTGAAGAGGGCTTACATAAGATTTCCTGTTCGTTAAGACAAAACTTACTTACTCTCAATCTTTCCAAAACATCTTTTATTAAATTTCACCTACCTAGAGCGCAACTAGACTCTTTTGAACTCACTGTACACTCTTGCAATATGAAGGATCAATCGTGTCTATGTCTTCCGATCACTATGTCAAAGACAATTAAGTACCTTGGAGTATTAATGGACGAGAACTTGAACTGGTATTCTCAAATAGAGGCAGTCGCGACGCGAATCAGAAAACTTGTATGGGTATTCAGAAATTTGAGATATGTCGCGGATTTCTCTTTGCTGCGTAATATATATTTCGCTTTAGGCCGCTCGGTGCTCACATATTGTTTGGGGGTGTGGGGCGGAGCCTGTCAGACTCGAATGATGCAGCTTGAAAGAGCGCAACGATCGTTACTGAAAACAATAACATTCAGTCCATGCCGGTTCCCTACCATACAATTGTATGAAAAATGCCGAGTTTTGACCGTAAGACAATTACATATCTTTAAACTGGTTACAAACCAACATCGACGTACGCCTTTTGATCCCGAATTATACATAAATAAGCGTATAACGCCAAATGTCATTGAACATGTCACAAAACGTACAGCGTTTGCTAGAAGACAGGAGGGCTATCTTTCAGTGTATTTGTACAATAAAATAAATAAAATGATCAATTTTTACCCATTGTCTTTTCACGAATGTCAGTACAAAGTCCGAAATTGGCTGCTTTCATTATCTTACACAGAAACAGAAGAATTATATAATACATAAATAATCGCATACATTAATAATAGCACCCATGAACCCACACATACGCGCACGCACGCACGCACGCACGCACGCACACACACACACACACACACTCACTGACTCACACACACTCAGACACACACACACTCTCTCTCACACACACACACACACACACACACACACACACATACATAATACGTACTTTTATATTTTATTTGTTGTTTTAGTTGGTATCTGCATGTCAATCAAATTAGTTTTAATTAGTGTTTGTAATTACTAAAACTAATAGTATTATTTATATAACATAGTTACTTACCCCTACGCCTAACACGTACGTAATTGAATTGTGATAAGTTTTGGAGAAGATACTGACTCCTGAGATACAGGTTATACACCTAGTTCAGGAGACAGAGACTTTATGAATTTGTAAAATATGTATGAATAAAGAATTTATTATTATTATTATTATTATTATATGGTAATGAATTATCGTTGAATAAAAAAAAAAGATTTCGACCAATTTAGATCCTCCGTTGTTTGAAGTCGGTTGATAATACTGTTAACCGCAAAACAAAATTTGTGCGAAGCTTTTCTTTTGCCTAAAAAAATTAATTTATTGTACATAATGTAAAATTTATTGTTTTTTTTCATTGTGCATCTTATTCTCAATGAATTTCAATCAATGCGAGAGTGTTAGAAAGAAAATTAACTTTAACGTACACGTTTACAAACCGTATACATTTTTGAATTTATGGTGAGAGATCTTTCATTCGATGTACCTCATACGATAACCCTGAAAAATTTTTTGAAATTAAGTTTCTAACTTTTTAGATAAGCTTCAACAATTATATTATGCTTAATGTGGTTGCGAGAAGTTTATTGTATTTTTATTGACGACAGGTAACAATATGAGAGTCCTTATAATGTTTATTTTCGTCTTTTTGAAGTTTAAAGCTTTAAAAACCATCAAAGAATGCTGTCCCTTTAAAATTACACGACTAGGCAAGTTTTGGCTTATTAAAAATGGAGGCTTCAAATAAATTGGGGCGATCAACAGATGTGCCGACGCAGCGATGGTAGCGATTAGGGAAGTCCGCTGACGAGAAGTCCCAAGGACTTGTTACCACTGACACTTACGTAATCATGGAATGGATTCCTAAAACAAGAAGTTATTTGAATTTGCACATTTCTACCTAGTTATTAGGCCTCGAACGAACGTTTATTGTTTCGTCTTGTCTGCCTATAAATGCGAAATATCACTCACTGACTAATCATTAAATGTCAAAAACTGCTAAAGGATCATGCAATTTGGTCTGATGGTAGTTTGTGTAATGTAAAGGCTTGCAAAGAAAGTATTTTTTATTTTGAAAATTTACATGATATTTGGAGGTTCAACTTTGTGTATAATTTTGGTCGGAATACGACTGCGAAATTGAGTAAAAATGTTGCTTATTAAAAGTAGTGTTTTACGTTTTGCAAAATTTCACTCAAAAAGGGCTGAACTTTATATGAAACTGTGAGGCAAGTTTTAGAGATGGCTAGTTCCGGATGGATACGTGTCCGCGGACCCGTATCCCTAGTGGTACTGTTGGATGTATGTACATGCAAACGAAAATCGACACATATCCTTTGGAACAGAAATGTATGCCGGCGGAGTGAAACGTATACTGAACTCCGTATGAACACAGATTAATAGCGAATGATTCTATTACCTAGTTCTACATTACATCCAGCTCCGCGCATTGCGTAAGTCTGGTTCGGGAGTTGGTACCAAATTACCAATACAGGTTCGTGGACTTGGAACCTGGACCTGCATCTGCGGAGTAGGATTTATATCCGGACCTGTATTCTTAAAAAAGCCGGATCTACCCATCTCTAGTAAGTTTTTGCGATTAAATCGCTGAACCGATTTTGATATAATCTAGAATGGAGATAGATTAAGCCTCAAGGAAGCACGTAGGCTTCTATTTTGAATTCGAATTCGAATTTCCAATCAAGTCGCAGGCGACCGCAATGTTTTTATTATTTAACCAGTTATTTAAAACGATGACCATACGCATATTCAATGACAATACATTTTTAAAAATAATACTGAACTGTACTGACAAAGCGACAATATCAGTGACTCATAATATAAAATTGTTATACTAACTCAAAACATTGGACTAATTCGCTTGTAGTAAACAATTGTTGTCACCGAATTATAGGTTATATCTAGTCTAAGTATATTTAGCAAAGTGTTCTATTTAATGCTCTAATCAGGGTCGTATACTTTGATGTAATGTATTTCTATTAAATACTAACTTATTCAATAAATGCAATTAGATGATTTAGCTATGGTACACTCATACGCTGTAATGTAAGTCGAGCGAATCCAAAGAGCAAAGACGACCCGTCTCTACAGCAATAAATTAATTACATATTACATTAAATGCCTGAGTCATATACATGGAGTCAAGTTATTATTAGTGAGTCGTTTACCAGTTTTTATGTGAATTTAGTGACTCTCAGTACAAGCTGTTTAGTTTACGGCTGTTCAATGAATGTTTGTCTGTAGATGAATTATTAACAAGAACTTCTTATATCACATTCCCTAGTTTCGTTGACATACTGAAGTAGGTATAGCTCTCAATATTAAACATATTTACATAACATTTTTATGTTCAACAAATCGTTATCTGCCTGCTTCACTGGGCGTAAATGAAAATTTTGTTCCTATAGTAAATTTTTTCTTGAATAATGGTGAAGGGTCTATGGAATTCATAAAATAAATAGTCTAAAATCATCTACAAACGATTCCGCGTCGAATGGTCAGTTTCATATCGATACGTTCACTAGATTTTACGTGATTGCGTGGCAAAGAAAACCATTTCCATTATATGCTGTATAGATTTATTACATCAATTTCTTTTTGTAATTATCAACGTTTTATAAATTGCTTTATTTCGACAAATAATAAATGAAACTATCTCCGGGGATTATAATACTAAGAGCTCTCATGAATATTTATGTACAGGGTCGACCGTTTATTATAATGTTGCCATTTTCCCCCTTATTCGGGGGAATTATATTTGTTTATAAGCCTTCGTTATAAGCCGAAATGCTCGTGGTTTTCGTTATACTGAACGACTATTTTTCATTAATTTAAAATTTTATTGAATTGAATGTCCCAGGCCTTGCTTCGTTGTCATATAAAAGGTTTAAGACTTTCATTTTATTGGCCAGTGAATACAAGTAAGTGGCAATACACGCTACAATAGACTTGAGGGTTAATTGTAAAACTTTCATTATATAAAAACGGACATAGTGCAACAATTCTAGTGTTGCCGCTGTAAAAATCTAATAGATCTAATCTGTGAAATTGTACCTATCTTGTTGACATTCATTAATTAGTTTAAAATGTCAAATTAATACTTATTGTCAGTTAATGACAATTACGCATTGGAGGCTAATTAAACGTTTTCTTCTATATTGTTTCTAAGTGAATTTAAATTTATTTATTAATATTATTATTTCGACTTAAACATTAATTTAGAATTCAGACTTATTGATGAGCATTTGGAATGGGAATGCCAACGAATCAGTTTGGCCATTCAAAGAGGTAGTGCTGCCAGTCTGCTGGGCACCTTAAACAATGACAGCTTGCTAAGCGACAACTTTGAGGAAGTCTATGAGTTAAGATAATGTTTAGTTTTAATTTTAGTTTGTTATTAGTTAATTTAGTTTGTTATAAATAAATTTCAATGGGAATATTAAACAGTTCCATTTCCATTTAGCCATTGGTTTCGTTGTCTGACCGAATGAGATTAGAAAAGCCTCGGCGAGAAACAAAACTATCAAAGTTGGCAATAAAGGCCTCAGTATTCAAAGCAGATACTAGTTCCAAGTGGTTGACAAACAAACAAAAAAATACAAGTAAGCCTTGAGTGATTTAGCTTTACGCAAGTGTAAAGCCTACACAAAGAATGTTCCCGCACGCAAGTCGGTACCGACAGCCGCGAAAGGGTGTGCTTCATTAACACGCTCCGTGGAAGCTCTTCTCCATACAGGGTTGCATCAATGGAGTCTTAAGACGATAACAGGGAATGCAAAGGAATTTTATGGCGTGAATAGCCCAACGGGCAGACAAAATCCAAATCTCGCGCTGTAAGATAGCAAGTAACGAGTGCAACCGGCGAGTGCGTTCTTTAAATGCCGGTCACGAATAACGAGTTCTACAAAACGATCGTTTTCCGACATTAATAAAGGATGAAAGGGCATCGTATGGTATGGTATGGTACAGAGACCGAGTTCATCCAAGGAGGGACTCAAACGCAACAATGAACGTAAAGCAGATAATTCAGATTCAAAGTGTTTAGCCTGCACAATACGGACCGAAACCAACAAGGCTTCACGTGTTTCAACAACCGTGAGGGAAGGTTCAAGATAGTTGTGTTGAGGATATAAAACGGTATGTCCTGCCGACCACTCCAACAAGTTTGTCCAAAGAACTATACTTTTCCAACAGAAACCCTGTATCAAAACTGGCTTCAACTTCAACCAAAAGGGACCCAAAAACAAACACTAATTCAAGGAAATTCCAGTGAAAGTGTGCGCTAAACCATTAAATACAACCCGAATTTTTCCACCAGGCGTCTTAAAGACATTATAGTGAGGTATAAAATAATGCTCCACGGAGCTCAAATCCAGTGTGGAAACTGACATACTCCCCAAATTAAAATACTCGCGCATGAGGTCAATATACTTCTCGCGGAACACCGAGTCTCATGCCATTCGGCAAGAGGGCGGGAGTCACCAAGCACGGGTCTGGAAGGCAAGAAGCGCAAACGGGTAACAAGACGACCAGAACGGTGACGGCCCGTATTGCTCTGATAGAACAATTCGCACTCCGTATGAGAGGGTTCGACCCGTGAAGCCGAAGGTGGCTCCTCGGATTCCCAAAATCGTTGGATGATATCGGACAGTGACACACCGAGAACAAACGTACTCTGTGAGTGGTAAGTAGCTATCGGTGTTGAAAGCATTGGACCTAACACAATCTAACCAAACGAATACCAATATGACACCAAACCACCAGCCTGGAGCTCTAATTTATTCCCTATTAGGAGAGTTCCAATAACGTCGGAACCGAAGAGCATATCAACAAAATTAGGAACTGAGAATTAAATTTAAAATTAGAATTAAACCAGAAGTCAAAGCAACCTGGGGAGATAACTCCGCCTGTGGATGACGACCAAGTATACTACGCAGTACAACAATTGCCGGTGTAGTGATGATGGGAGAATTTTTATGAACCGAGAAAAAGGCGAGTGTCACTCTACCAAGCAATCCAGAGACTGGAAGCTCTCCGATACTCCGTATCACCATGGGGCTCCAAAATTAAGTTCAAACGCTTCACCAGCCACGCTGAAATGCTACCCTGAGCTAGAAAAATGATAGTGGATATACCTTTTGGAGGAAAGGTGACCAGCCACTAATATTTCCGTCCGGTATCAACTCCGACTGCACATCACTTTACATCAAAGGTTTAAAGATTGCCGCAGTCCAATATTCAACGTAAAATCTGCAATAAATGAGGATAATTGAACATCAAAATTACACTCGACGCGGTGGATTAACGATTCATGAAACAAGCCTTACATCAAAAAACATTCAATACGTACCCATAAATAACGTCAACATTATACAGAATCTATCCACAGAAACCAAAAATCAAACAAAAAAACGAAACAGAACTAAACCTACGTGCAACCTATTGTGCGCACCTTTCACTTTTCAGTCGTGAGTATTAAGACGTACATAGGGTATTCTGCGGGGCAGATTACGCATGTAAGTATTATAAAATATACGCATGTAAATGTATATAATATACGTGCGGGCCGCATGTCACGACATGCTGCCTTGAATGACGTCATTCGGCGGGCTCTTGTCGCTGCTGGCATTCTTGCAGTCTTAGAGCCTCTAGGTATTACGCGCACCGACGGCAGGAGATCGGATGTTTTGACGCTCAACTTGGAAGCGGAAACTTGGAAGATCACTGGTGTGGGATGCCACTTGTGTCGATACACTTGCTGTTTCCCATGTGCCGGTGACTTCCAAGTCAGCAGGTGCCGCGGCCAGCACTGCCGAGAACTTGAAGCGGCGTAAGTATGCGACTCTCTCTGAGAGTTTCATATATACGCCCTTTGCAGTCGAAACTTTGGGTCCCTGGGGCCCCGAAGCCCATCGACTGGTTTCTGATATTTGTAAGAGACTGGTCGAGGCTTCGGGAGACCGCCGGGCTGGCCGCTTCTTCCGCCAACGAATCAGTTTGGCTATTCAAAGAGGCAATGCTGCCAGTCTGCTGGGTACCTTGAGCAATGACAGCTTTCTAAGCGGCAACTTTGAGGAAGTTTATTATTTAAGATAATGTGTAGTTTTAAGTTTGTAAATATTGGACGTTATTTCTATATAAAATATATAGGTATATAATATACTCTACAGCGTCTTCAAATTATGAATATATATATACTACTCTGTCAAGAAAGTACCGGGAAAAGATCAATAATACACGAAATGTTAGTTATTCATCCAAATTTATTTTATCACCTTCAAAGTATGCTGCTTCAGAAACGATACACTTGCGCCAACGAATAATACAATCATCAAAACATTTTTTAAACGCTTTTTCCGGAATTGAGTTCAGTGCTCGCCGCGAATTCTCTTTTATGTCTTCTACCGAATGAAAACGGGTGTCACGTACTGGTAATTTGAGTTTAGGAAAAAGAAAGAAGTCGGCTGGAGCCATATCTGGTGAATAAGGTGGTTGCTCGATGGTATTTGTTGAGTTTTTGGTCAAAAATTCGTACAAAATGATGGCCTTATGCGAAGGCGCATTATCGTGGTGCAAAATCCAAGAATTTTCTTTCCACAAATCTGACCTTTTTCGTCGAATTTGCTCCTTTAAACGCCGCATAACAAATAATATTCTTTATTTACCGTTTGACTTTCCGGCAAGAATTCAGAGTGCACAACATCGCGATAGTTAAAGAAAACAGTCAACATGACTTTGACTTTTGATCGACTTTGGCGTGGTTTTTTCGGTTTCGGTTCAATTGGAAGGCGCCACTCCGAAGCTTGTTGACTAGATTGCATGCCAAACTCGTAAACCCACGTCTCGTCACCAGTAAAAATGCGTTTCATGAATGTTGGGTCGGAATTGACTCGTTCTACCATGTCCTCAGCGACTCTTATGCGATTGTGTTTTTGAAGAAAATTAAGGTTTTTGGGACTAGCCAAGCGGCAACATGTTACATACCCAAGTGATTATTTAAAATGGTACGGACGACTCGTGAGACACAGAAAGTTCGGCGGCTATCTCTCTCAAACTTGAATGAGCATTTTCAGTCACTATTTCTTTCACTTTTGCGATGTTAACTTCAGTTGCAGACGTTGATGGCCTACCAGAGCGAGGCAAACCTTCCATCACATCTCAACCGTTTTTGAACGCTTTGTACCACTCATAAGCACGTGCTTTTGATAAAGTCGATTCACCGTAAGCCTTCTGTAACATTTTCAGTGACTCCGAACACGAAATTCCATTGGCGATGCAAAATTTAAGACAAACTCTTTGTTCGATGTTTTTGTCCATTATGAAATTCGCAATATACACTAGAATGCTATAACTAAAAATAGCACTGTATTTAATCTAAATAACAGATGCAACTCAAACTCCGCGCCAAAATGGAAAACAGTTGTGCTAATCTAACAACAACAAAAAAAAACAAAAAATTGAATTTGGAACCATAAACGAATCATCCATTCCCGATACTTTCTTGACTGAATGTATATATCTCTAGGTTTCTCGGGGTGCTGATTACGAAAATGACTTTCACTTTCAAATCCAAGATGGCGAATATCACTATTTGGATAAATCGATATGGGTTTTCTCGTGGTGCTGATTACGAAAATTATGTCTATTTTCGAATCCAAGATGGCGATTATTATTTTTTTGGATAAATCGACGTAGGTATCATATTCTAGGTTTCTCGGGGTGGTAATTACGAAAATGATGTTCATTTTCAAATACAAGATGGCGAATATTACTTTTTTGGATAAATCGATATGGGTGTCAAATTGTAAGTATCTCGGGGTGCCGATTACAAAAATGACGTTCATTTTGTAATCCAAGATGGCGAAAATGACTTTTTTGGATAAATCAAAATGGGTGTCACATTATAGGTTTCTCGGGGTGCAGATTATGAAAATTATGTTTATTTTCGAATCCAAGATGGCGATTATTATTTTTTTGGATAAATCGACGTAGGTATCATATTCTAGGTGTCTCGGGGTGCCAATTACGAAAATGATGTTCATTTTCAAATCTAAGATGGCGAATATTACTTTTTTGGATAAATCGATATGGCTGTCAAATTCTAAATACCTCGGGGTGCTGATTACGAAAATGACGGTCATTTTGTAATCCAAGATGGCGAATATTATTTTTTTTGATAGATCTACATGGCTGTCATGTTCTAGGTTTCTCGGGGTACTCATTACGAAAATGACGTTCATTTTCAAATCGAGGATGGCAAATACTACTTTTTTTATATCTATTAATATTGATATTTAATATTACTGTATACAGTGAAGTGAATAAAAGTATATAAAATATGGAAAAAAACCAGTAAACTCCAGTCGTGCGTCGGAGCTGACACACACACTTTTTTTTTAATTGTACTAGTTTCGATTAGTAAAGGATAGTTATTTTGCACTATTCAGTGTTTTTTTTAAAGCGGTTTAATTCTTTTTCATATTTTTTTTTATTTCTCCCTTTTGAGTGATCTTGACCTAAATAAATATCTAGGGCAGGTCTGCAATTAACTTCTTTCTAATTCCGGAACGTAACGATATACAAGAGAGTCATCAGTCATCAATATAAATAAAGGTTATAACCAGGTCGTATTATTTGGTGTATTTTCGAAGTCCAAGTTCCAATACCGGTGAAATTTAAATGGGACAATCTCTGAAATATTACCTACCAAACGGGACCACCTCTAAACAAAAAAAAGAATATTCAAAATCGGTTCATAAATGACGGAGTTATGAGGTAACAAACATACAAAAAACCATAAAACCATGAAGAATAAAAGGATGCGCTAGATACAAAATTGGGACTATAAGCGTCTGAAAAAGAAATACAGTAAAATAAAAGTTCCGAAGATTTTTCTAAAGCATTGTTTACTTCTTAAGTGGGAAACATGAATTACGAAGGGCAACAGAAATGCAGCCGGCGCGGATGCAAACCCGCACGCTTATTACGTAACTAACAGACAGCATGCAACAGCCAATAAACATTTGTGTAATGTAATGTGTACAGTGGCGCTAAATTCACCGCGAAAAGTGCATTTTTTACGGCCATAGACAATAGATACGCAATCGTCATACATGATACTAATTTTATATTACAATTAAACACCAGTCGCACAGTAATCGCGTGGCTGTCGCTGTCTGCAAATTTTCAAGTAATAAGCCCACGGTTTGCATTGGACTGTAAAGAAATCATAAAGTGCGTTCAGAAATTAAATTAAAAGATATAACACGCTACAATATTTTTATTAAAAATGAATAATATGTAACACATGTACAATATATATATATGTGCAAATAAAAAAATAAATTAAATAAATACGTCGCGCAACAAAAGTAGAGAAAGATACCCCTAAAATTACACCTCGCGCTATCGAGCAGCCACTCAGGACCTTAACCACTAACAAGGTTTATTCTGGTCTAACAACAACCACTTTTTAAATTTTAATTTAAAAGTTCCCTACAGAGGGAATTTCTTAAAGGTGCCCCCACCTTTATTATTTCAACGCTTTGTAGCCTTATAGCGGAAACTACCTTCGAATGTCCTAGTTTTATGAAATGGCGTGGCCAGTAAGACGCCATTCACCCTATATTCAAGAGTAGACCATTTCAGTTTTTTCATAAATATACTTTGGTTTCTTGTCTCTTATAATTATAATATTATTAAATAGGACTACGAAATGTAATTTTCTACGAATCTCCATGTTATGCAAACTGGCACGCTTATTAAGTAACTTGCATTCAACATGCGACAGCCAATATCGCGCGATATCTGCTGTCAAAACGAGAATTTGCGTAATGTAATTTGTATAGTGGCGCTAAATCTACCGCGAAAAGTACATTTTACGATCATAGAATAATAGATACGCAATCGTCATACATGATACCAATTTTATATTACAGTTAGTCACCGGTCGCGAGGTGATCGCTTGGTTGTCGCTGTCTGCAAATTTTTAGGTAATAACCCCGCGGCTCTATTTAAATATGGAACAATGTGACTTCGAGGAGGCACTCTGTAACAAAATCGAATACATGCATTTTGGACACGCTGAATAACACGCTTAGTGCGTGTTAATAGAGAAGGACCATTAACAGCATCTGCATAATTGAGCTTTGACAAAATCAATACCTCACACAGTTTCAATCTGGTATCTTCTTTGAGGAAATGCCTGAACATATAGTGTTAGTTCCACATTAATTTTAATCACATAAAGTACCCACGTGTGATATTTTGTAACATTTTAGTAACAAGAACGAGGGTAGAATGGATTTCCTGCGTGTAGTGGGGCTGCATAAAAGCCTGATTTTGGTCTTTTAAGAGTTCAGTTGTTGAGAAGCCGTCGAATAGTCAAGTACATAATAGTTGTGATGAAGAATTGATAACGTGTTCATAGTGATGATCAGTGCTCCTGTTACATTTCATATTTAACAATAAATATTTGCAACGTATTTGTAAAGCTATATTCGTACTTGAGTTTTGATTAGTATAGGAAAAGTATTTGTACTTTTCCGTGTTCCATTTTAATTAAAACATTTGTTGTTTGGTATTTTAGATGAAACATCCAATCAAAATGGCCAAGCAGTTTTAGATAGAAAGACGCAAGGGCACTCACGACATCTCATAGCGAGTGCCGCCCTTTGCTCACGGCTTATCTGGAGTGCACTTGATCTGCTGCGATAAGTATTGAGTGAAACCTCACGTTCTTACACACCTCGCCTATTTATTTTACGCAGTGTAAATTTATTCTGTGAAAGAATTGAAAGTAGGTCATCTTCTCTGGAGATAAGTTTAGACATTTTATAGTCTGTAATTTACCCTGTTTTATGGAGAAGGGACGGAAGTTTAACTCGATTTGTTTAATGGCAAGCGTATCGCTCGTGTCTATTAGCGATATTATTAGACCATTATTAGAAGATGCTCTACATACAACGTCTATATACGTATTAATTTAGGCGATAAAGTAAAATTTAATTTAAAAAAAGTGGTCCAAAATGCCAATAATTAATTTTTTTTTTTTTATGTATTTGGGTAAAATTAGTAAGTTGTAGTGTAAATTACTAAATTAAGAATATTAATTAATTTAAATTGGTAATAGCGGTATAAATTACTTTTAGGTCTTTGAACCTTTCTGCTTAGCCGTTGTAAAGATGACGGGATAAATTGGTTGTGACATACGGACAGATAAATATGATGTAACTATAAGGGGTCAATTTTAACAATTTTAGCTAAGAAATTTTAAAAATAGAAATCAGTTAGTAGTCTATATACGTGTACGTTCCACTGATATCCGCATTCCTTTCTTCACAAATACGGTGAAAAGGGAACAGGTCATCCATCACGTACATAGGTCTAATGTGAAATGTCGGAGGTAGACTAATGGGTAACTCATTGTCAGTTTAAAAGTCACTGACCTTTTTCTTGTAGACGTATGAGATGTCTGACAAGATCTAACCCTTAGAAGAAGACTGTTTTATGTGAGATTAAAGTTCGATTGTCCTATGCGCACACGAGGAACTCTAGGATGTCAAAAGCACCAATTCTAGCACTGTGTAAGCACACGTTGTGAGGAATATTAGCGGTCTCCTTAGCGTCTTCGCAATGCTATTTTCGCGACTCGCAAAAGCTTCGGATAAACTCGGGTCACCACGAGAAGCGGGTGACATAGTTTCTCGCATGGTTGACGTTGAATATGAACTTGTGAGATGCATGTTTAGCATGCGCGAAAGGCTCGATACGAATGCCATTTCATCACCTATCAAGCAGGGGACCGCTCGTTTCGTTACTTCACCGTATTAAACATCAGACCATCACTATAATTTACCGTTTAATGGAGAACGACCGGAAGTTGATGTATTTGTTTGATGTCAAGTAAATCCTTTCTAATAAGCAGAGGTCGGAAATTAGGGAGCATAAATACCTAAACTTCATTTGCGGAATGATATAGAGTTGCTAAAACGGGTCGTAAAATATTGCTGATATTGCGTGCTAGTTATTTTATGAATAGGACAAGATCGTAGAAATACATTTACATGAAATACTTATTTCTTGTAGTCTTCATCCCAATTTAATACGTTTAGTTGTTTTTGATGCTTTGCGAATCTTAAATTTTATCCCTCTTGAACTCTTAACTCTTGAATAACTCCATCATTTAAGAGAATACAATCATTATCTAGTTTTATTTTCAAAGAAATATGAAATTTAAAACAAAAGACGTTGGTCCTAAGTAGTTTATGAATAACTGTTAAAAGTACTTATAAAACAAAAGCTTGAAATATTTGTGAATCAAATTATTATTACGTTTTTGTTATCCGTAAATTAAAATAGGTACATTTTTGATTTTTTTTAAATAACTCAAAATAATTGACAGCTGTAAACAATATTTCAAGCAACTAAAAATACTCACATTGCCGTCATTGTATATTATGGAAGTTGCAATGTTTGTTAAGCATAACCAAATTTATTTCCTACGGTTGGCGGAGGTAGACACCAAGGCAAAGTATACATAAAGTCTAGAAAGACAGAATTACATAATAGAAGCATGTTCGCCATGGGCAGTAAAATTTATAATAAACTACCCACAAAAATAACCCAATACAATGACATATTAATATTTAGATTATTAAAATGAAAAGACATTAGTCAGTACAAGAATTTTCGACGTAATTTAAAAATTATACTAAATAGGAACTACAATTGCAATTGATTATTTGAAATACATTTGACAGTTGTTTTTAAATTTTGACATTTTGTTTATTGACATTCACTCTTTTTTCTACATTGAATCTATTATTTTTTTCTGTTTATATGTTATGACATTAAATTATTTATTGGAATTCACTTTTTTCATTGTTGGTAAAATAATTTGTCGTTGTATTATAATAGTTCTTGTGATTTATTCTACATTGATTGTGCATGATTTTTTGGTTTTTATTTTCTATTTGTACGCTAATGGCGGATTGCAGAGAACTGATTTCTTATATTTGTATCTATATAATAGATTCAATGTAGAAAAAAGACACATAATCACAGACAAATAAAGAATTTGAATCGCAAAATGTATAAAGACAGTTTCTATTTGTATATTTAAGAGAATTTATTGGCAACATCACATTTACAATATCAAGAAATTAAATTGAGGCCGTAAATTCGTTTTAGAGACTCGTTTTAGCAACTCTATATCATTCCGCAAATGAAGTTTAGGTATTTATGCTCCCTAATTTCCGATCTCTGATAATAAGCGTTATAATTATATCGTAATTAATGTCGTAGCTCCTTATTATCGACAAACAATTGTGAGCGTAATTAAAAAGTATTTTCTGGGGTTTAGAAACATCTTTTTGACTTCTATTTGTTATTTTTAAGCACTCAGCGAACGTTTTTTATAACGAAAAAGAAATTATTTCAAGTAAAACTTAGCAAAGCGTTTTAAGTCTTTTTGAGGGATACTGATAACAGCAGTAAATAGTTATATATGGGCTGAAAATACATATGTGCGAGTGTCTTTTTTGCCATGGAACAGAGAATAAAAGCGACTACGTTTTTTGACATCACTTTCAGTATTTCTTTACCTTACGTAACCACGAGATTATGGATGGTAAAAATCCATCCTACCCATCCACTCATCAATCTACTTTGTGCAATTGCCGCCATCAGATATCATAACTTACTATTGTCAACATAATATATCATTGTCTAGTAACGGCATTCCGTGTCGGCAACTTGAAGTGTCCACGTTTGTATAGCGCCTCTAAGACAATTATATATAAGTACCAACTTTTCTGTAATTTTTCTTAATAAAAGAGGCATATATTACAGGTAATGTTAGTAGAATAACTATACCCAGGTTTATTTCGCTACATTAGACTTAATGGGCGCTTGGTGTTTTCGGTCCTGTTTCTGACTTTAATGACTCGTTGTTTGGGTTTGTGCAGCAGCTCCTGTAATGGATAATCTCGACTACAATTGTAGAAGGGACAATTTAGTAAAAGTTTTATAAATGTATTTCAGGCTTTATAAAATTTTTAGTAATTTTTTTACAGTTTTATCAATGTGTTCCTGAGTAACGCCCGGTTTGTTTGTTGATATCCATGGCAGGGATTAAAACGCCGCTATTTTGAGTATTACACTAATTCAAATGTTACAAGGGCTGCTATTTATGTATCCAGAATAACAAAGTGAAACAAACATATAGCATTTATTACAGTTTTATTGCTTTTCAAAATATTCACCATGATGATCGACGCACTTTTGCATGCGTTGGAACCAATTTTCGTAGCACTTTTTCCATTCGGATTGAGGTATCTCCAAAACGTGCATTTTGAACGCATCAACAGCGTCTTCACGGCTCGAAAAACGTTGACCACGTAATTTATTCTTCACGGTTGGGAATAAATAGAAGTCGTTGGGGGCCAAGTCGGGGCTGTACGGCGGATGACCCGTTAATTCGATCTTTTGATCTTCCAAATACCGAGTTGTTTCGGCCGATGTGTGGCAGCTAGCATTGTCATGATGAAGAAGGATTCTGCGTTGTCGGTTGTTCTTTCTTATTTCTTCAAAGACTTCTAGCAAACAAATGGTCGTGTACCATTCAGAATTACCCGTTTTACGATCCTCTAGTGGCACTGTAGCTACATGTCCATTTATACCAAAAAAACAAACGACCATTTGCTTCAAAGTGCTTTTTGAACGAATGACTTTTGTTGGGTTCGGCTCATCTTGGAACACCCAAACTCTTGATTGTTATTTAGTTTCAGGATCATACATCTTGGATCATATATCCAAGATTCATCACCTGTGTAGATATTACAGACAGCTTTTGACGCGCCCTGATTGTACTTTTGTAACATTTTTTCACACCAATCGACACGAGCCCGTTTTTGGTCAATTCTCAAGTTGTGCGGAATCCAACGTGAACAAATTTTTTTTACAGCTAAATGTTCGTGTAATATTTTATAGACACTCGTCATACTTATGCCCAGAGACGCCTCTACCTTGCGATATGTAACATGACGATCTTGCATTATTAGTTCCCGTACAGCATAAATATTTTGAGGTACAACAACCGATTTAGGGCGACCTTCTTTAACTTCGTCCGTGAGCACAGACCGCCCACGATTAAACTCACTTAACCAGTGACACACAGTAGTTTTCGGTGGTGCTTCGTCCCCAAAAGTCGAAGTGAGTTGATCGATGCCCTGTTTTTGAGTTAGTCCTCGCCGAAAATCGTCATAAATCATAGCATGAAAATTTTCACGACTTAATCCATGGTAATAAAGACTCGCAAGTTTAAAAATGACGCCACAAAGGATAAACAAATGACAGGTACATGAAACAAATTGTATTCTTCAGCCAAGGAGTTCCATTTTTAAATGTTATAATTACTTTTTTAATATTGTTCTGTAACTGGCCAGTTCCGGGTACATAAATAGCAACCCTCGTATTTTGCTTGAAGAAATTTGTCTAATGTATCCTATTTTATGTCTAATTTATCTGATGTCTAATGTATGCCAACACCTCCCATACTCCAAATACTTGTTATACAGAGCGATGCGCCGGATACTTGCGTAACTATTTCTTGATTGTCTTCCAATAAATCTCAATGCTTTAGCATAGTGTATTCCACCTTTCTCCTTAAAGAGCGTGAGAACACAGCAGCAACGTAATGACATTTCTTGTCCGCAGTAGACTATATTGCTGATTCTCTAATTACTATTCCATCTCCTTTTTATTGCTGTGCCGAGCGTGCGCGAAACGGTTAAACGACTTGCAATTCCGGCAGGCAACAAAATACTGTAACGGTTTTATTATTTATAACTTGTCGTCCCCCAGTGGTCGCAATTCGACGGAATATGTAATTATAAACGCTTTTCCCTCTCGACATACACCCCATAGAGTCGAATCAGCTCACGTCTCACAAATTACACAAAATTCACAGTTTGAAACACATTCAGTCAATCTGTCAGTAATTATTCGTTGGTAACATTTTAAAATTCTTTGGTAACAATCACTATATACTTTGAACGACTATTTAACACTCAGACCAATAATAAAAATGGACGGTGTATTTGCTCTAAGAGCGTGTCCTTTTTATGTTGACTGAGTTTTTAGACTTTCACTAATGCGCGTGAATAGAGTAGGGTCACAGTACAACGATACATAACTAATATGATATATTTTTATTTCTGTTAATACTGGTAACCAAACCATTTAAGATTAACGAATATTCTGCAAATGATTATTTCAGTGATCTATGTAAAGTCGGTCATGAGCTGACACGAATTATAATGACGGAGCCGGGCTGCCATATTTACTATAGCATACTCGTATATATATTCACGCCAAAGTCGGTCATGAGCTGACTTATATTGTCAGAGCAGGCCTGCCATATTTACTATAGCATACATACATAGATAGTTTCTCACTGTATCCTTAACGGGGTAGTCAGAGAGGACGGAGCGCCAAGCGTCGCGATCCTTACATACTTCTTTCGCTTCCTCAAATATTATCACTCTCCTCACACATTTTCGCCTAAGTATACAAGTGCTTTTGTCATTTCCGTCGGCAAACACTCTAGCTATTTGATAATTCGTAATTCAGCCTTGGTCTTCCTTGGCTTGTTTTACCACTCGCTTTCGCTCTATAGATTTTCTTCATCAGTCTTTCATCACTCATTCTTTCCATGTGCTCGAACTATCTTAGCATTCCTTTCTTCATTTTTTCAATAACACTAATTACTACAGCTAACTATTAAACACGATAATTCGATTGACACATTGTGACAGAGCGGCAACTTTGCGACAACTTATTAGGAATCCGTCCCTTATGTTCCTTCGTCCGAGGTTTGATCACGAACTATTATGATTTTGAAAATTTGACATTTACAGTTGCCTCTCCAAGACGTGCTTCGAAAGATCGCGAGAAGGGCTTTGGTGACTTTTGTTGGAGATCCCGGATCCCCACTAGAACGTGCTGAAGGCGATTAGTGTTTAAAAATACTACATAACAGTTTTACCTGCCTTCTTTGTACCTGGGGGATACGCAAGTAACGTTGCCAAAAACCTCACATGACACAAGCACCCCTAGAAGTCCGATGTTTTCCTATTTACCAACGAAAAGGTGACCAATATTAAAGTATGAAATTAAGGAATAATCAAGAATCTTAAATAACGTTTGAATTTGATTCCATTGGTTAGAAAGTCATAGAATTCTATTAATGTCCAAAAAATCTGTTTTAATTTGAATTGCAAATTCCAAGTAATTTGTAATGGAAGCAAACTGTACTTAAGTTTAATCTTTAGACCGTTTAAGTGGGTATGAGTAGGAATAATCGTTAAAATATTGAATAAATGTGTACAAAATAAGTCTAACCGCATTTATCTCAACGGCGCACGCCACCGCCGGCTCAGTGCGGTACGTCTACTTAAACTATAAACTATGGCAAAAAGATGATGACTCTTTAAACGATTAAATATGAGAGGTCTCTTTCACAAAAGAGCTGAAAAAGAGACTGGTTCACTGGATTAGTGCGGATCGGAAGTATGCTTAGTGGTTTACTGTCAGAATTTTCAGTCAACCCATAAAGTTTCTCATCATGCATGTAGGATTGAAAAACAAACTTAAACTTCGAACTACTTTGTTTATTCGCTTTTTATAATTTTTTTACACGTCTTAGCCTAAGCATATCAAATCGTTAGTTCCACCATCTTTTTTTTTCACTTTCACACATACTCCCTACTCTTGCATACACTCGGATACACTTCACTCATTCATTCCTTAACACGAAATATCTTATTACACATGTATAATAATGGGGATCAATGGCTTAATCTTTCTTTCGAGTACAGTTAGGCTCCATATGAATGTCACTAAATGATGCATCTAGTAGATGGCTAACGAATGCCTCAGTCAATTCACGCAACTACATATAATTAGCACCTCGTATTGAAAAGTTGTCTATTTGAAAATGTGTCCCTCATTAGTTGTGATATGATCATTATTAATTAATTATTTTGACTAATTGGTCAACATCATATAACTGTTAATGGAATCTTTAAAATTTCAAAGACATCTATCATATGATGGCGTCTGAAATCAATAGTGTACAACGAAATCAAAGTTATTAGTAATTGGATATGTTATATTATTAATAGTTGGATAGTTGGTCCACGATGTAAAAGATTTAAATATATAATTTGTAACTTTCAATGCCAGCTTTGTCTGATTAGCGCCAATTATTTTTTAGAAGTGGAAAATTAATTACTGTTATCGTTCACTACATCAAATTCTGTTGACCAATTGTGACCAAATCATGACCAATTGTAATTGCTTTGAAACCGTTATACATAATTGAATTAGGATGCCATCAAGTCATGAAGTCTTAAGATTTTAAACACTCCAGAATAAGTAATGAAATTCTGACCAATTAATCAAAATAATTGATCAATACTGATTTATTTCGTTACAAATTAGTACCACATTTTCGAATAGCAAAATCCTTAATTCGTGGCGCTAATAAGGTGGAGCTAATGTGCATCATTACCAAGTTACTGTTGAAGATTATTAAAACAAGATTTTGGTCAGTGTTTCGAAGTCGAAAGTCACAGTGGTCGCTAACTCCACTGTTTCTCCATTACCCGTTCTGATCCGAGGCGACTGTATTTTATTTGCTGAATAGTGGATGTTGAGTATTTATACTTAAGAATTGTTTAAAGAGTAACGCAGACACTCCGCCGCGGCTCAGACTTTGGCAAACATTTGATAAGACGGATTATGCTACAGTTTTTACCTAACTCTTAGAGAATGAAATATTTGGGCAGTTGCTTTCCGAGGCTGTTTCGTTTTGATAAAATACTGACAATTACGAGAATTTGACTACGGTTTGACGAAAAATTATAAACAAAGCGATACAAGTACATTACACAAATTTGTTCATACACTGCTAGTGGCAGAAGCATCTTAACAATACTTTCTTATGACTTCGAAGACCACCGTTTATAATGTGTTTGCTGCAATTGTTTTTTGTTTATATAAATAATGGATGTGTCAAAAGCACTTTCGTACATAGACGGTAGTGTGTGAGAAGAATAATAAGATTTGAGGAGATGAAAGAAGTAGGTATAGAAGGACCGCAATGCTCAGCGCTTCGTCCTCCCTGACTACCCCGTTAGTTTAACCGCAGTTTAGCTGTGATAACGTAACAGTCGAGCACAGGTTATTTCCTATTTATGATATAATAGCTGTTATCCGCGACTTGATTGGGGTCAACGACGTTGTAAATTACATGTTTTTTTTCAACTTCCATGTAGTTTTATACAAAATTCAACCTCCCCACCCTTTCGGATGGAAATTTACAAAATATTGCAAATAAGTGTCTCGTTATTAATAAGCAATAAATTTTACAGCCCTTTTCGAATCCATATAAAACTTTTATACGACATCTCATTTTTATAATTATATAATTAATGACTATATAAATAATTAATGACTATATAAACAAATATTATTGAACCAAAATGCCATGAGTTCATGTAATAAAGAAAACGTTGAATTTTAGGTTCAATTTAATGAGGGTGATACTGCTTTCTATTATAAACAGTCTAACAATATCGTAAAATGTCAAAAAAAAATGTTTATAAAAATATTCGGGGTCTAATTTATTAAATAAACAAATTTAATTGTCATATTCGGTTTTATCTCGTCGAGCTACCCCAGATTAAGTTCAAAAGGGTTTTTTGTACGTCATTTAGAAGTCGAGATATTAAAGATTTTGAGAGCGCGAACGATTTCGAACGCGCGAATTCAGTTTCCGAAGCGGCCGAGCGCGGCATCCCCACTCCACGGCCCGCTCGCGACGCGCTAGCACGCTTCACTTTGGAATTTGTTAAAATATGTTAAAAGCCAATGAAATGAGTTCATCTATTTTTTTATTGAAAACATAAGTATTCAACTTTATTTTACGTAAGAATGGACGCTGTAGCACGCAAATAGCGCCCTCTGGAATTTGTTGAAAAAAAAAATTATCTCGGCTCCAAAAATTCGTAGAGCAATTTTTTTTTTTTTAAATACGCGTAAAAATGCCAGCAATCAAGTTACGTAATAGACTTTATTGAGAAATAATAATTGACAAAATTATCAAGGAAAAACGTGACCAAACATTTTTTTATTTGTTTAAAGGCGTTTTTGGAGCCTTAAATATAAAAAAAACGTTACAATTTTTAATTAGCATAAAAGTACAACTTTTAACGAAAAAATGAGCCCAGATTCGTTTATCTAGGATCACCCCTCGAGCAAGAGGAGCCGATTTCCGAGACGACCTTTTTTCGAAAAATCGATATATCTCGAAAAATTACCAATATTTTTTAATTTTTAAAAAGGCATATTTTTTGCCTCGCTATATTTGCAGCGAGTAACAATTTCCTAAACGTTAATTTGCAAAAGATACAGCAAAAATAAAAATGTTTGATTTTCGACGGTTTTTTCGATTTATCTCGAAATCTAACGGACCGATCGACTTCAGCAAAAAATGAATCGATAGATATTTTTAATATCTACAACTTTTTCATTTAACTTATTCCTCTACAAGCCTTAGTTTTTTTTTATTCGCAAAAAACCGTTTTTTTCGACTTTACGAATTTTTTTTGCCATTTGTGAGCAGGTAGACAAAAACGCTATCTTTCTTAGAATTTTTTTTCTATACGATCAATTTTTTATTTGCTGTTAAAAATTTTTAGGGTGACCTTATACCTATTGATTGGACTAAATGTCCGACGACAGCCTGGCGGAGTGAAACTGTCGTAAGGCAGAAACACAACTTACAAAATTATATAATGTAGAATGGTTATGTTAACGATAATTAAAATTTCTCTGGCTGTGAATAAATGCTAATGATATTGATTTGTATTGCGGTAACGTTGACTGGGGAACCGTGATACAGTGCATAGCTGAATAGTAATATATTACTATGACATCGTAAGCACATCTGAGTCAGTTGTTACCAAATTCGATTTTAATTTTTTTTTTAAAGTTGATCCCAAAACTGATTCCTTTGTTTCCGAATATATCCGAAGCTCATTTCGAGGCCACGTTTCATTTTTTTTTGAAGCTATTTCTGAAGTCCAATACATTTTTATTCGACTGCTCAAGAAGGAGGGTAATGTTTTTCGGATGTATGTATGTACATATGTATGTATGTATGTCTGTTTCTTAGTGTTTCCTGCAGGCTAAACAGTTTCTTGGATTTTGAAGCGCAAGGTATTGTTGGTTTTTACTTAATTTAAGAATTGTCATATTAACCTGTGATCATCAAATTTGAAAATAAAAAAAAATAAACGAAATCATTGAGAAAAGAATTAAAAAGATGTTAACCCTTGATATGCCTGGTGAAAACAATTCACACGACATGCCTAGTGGACCTGACGGACCCGTAATTAATATAATTTGTTTCTGTAGTGTCCATCTTTTTTATTATTGTCGGCTTTTATAAATCAATACATACACACATATCTTTGATGTCTTTGATAATATTTTTAATTTTCAGTCATGAAAAGTAGGCATGTCTTTTATTTGACACGCCGTAACCATGTGGGATCAATTTTTGACATTTTACGACTTGATGAAACAGTATAAATTAACTTGCCGATAAAATGTTTATGTATAACTAACTACTTATGGATGATCGTGTTTTTCAGACACGCATTTCCCTTCACACCCGTGGCATTTCAACAGGAATGCATTCTGGATTGCGGGAGTGGAGAAAATATAACCACTAGTCTAAGACCTGAAGTTACTCAGGATCACGGCGCACGTTAATTACAATTTTAAAAGATATCGTCGTTTTTAAGCTATGGTGGGTCTGTCAGACCCTACTGGTCCTGCGAAAGGTTAAAGTGACGTGAACCAGACGGGTTTATAATAAAATGAATGCCATTAAATTTTAACATGCAGTCAGAGGCTACAAATATTTTTAGCCACTTTATGAATTTGGTAGCTACACACCTAGATAGCTGGTGTTGTTGCACCTTCTCTACTCGTTTTATCTTTTGATACACATTTTTAGTATAGTTACATATTGTTTTTTTTTTTATATCAGAGGGGGCAAACGAGCAAGTGTATCATGCGATGGAAAATGATCATCGTCGCTCATGGACACCCGCAACGTCCAGGGAATCACGGATGCGTTGCCGCCCTTTAAGGAAAGAGTAGGCTCGTTTTTTGAAGGTCTTGAATTGTAGAAAACTATATATAATACACATATATAATGCACAAATCTTTGCGCTATATCTCTAACGGCTAGCTTGTTAGAGAGCATAGAAACCCAAGCAATGCGGTCTCTACGTATTTCTTTTGTCTCCCCAAATCTCATCATTCCTCTCACACACTTTCGCCTAAGCAATGCGAGTGCTTTTGAGATTTCCGTCAGTTAGCATTCAAGCTATTTAATCTTCATAAGTTAGTTTCGATATTTCATGACTACTGTTACTATGCGCTTTTGCTCTGTAGATTTCTTCGTCAATCTTTCATCACTAACCAAATGTATAATACCTATACTCGTATAACGTTGTTTGTATTAGCTTTATAAACTAACATATAATACAAAACGTACATTGGCTTAAGTTTTATGTCGTCTTTTGTACCGCGATTACCAGATAAAAGGAATGAAAAAGTAAATAACGACAAAACGACCCTCGATCTAGAAGATGCTAGCATGGAACATGATGCATAGAATAAAAAAGAAATCGAATAATCTGGGTACAATAACAATAGCCGCTTATATCAAAAGAAATGTATTTTGATAAATAAAAAAGCGTTGCAATGTTTCGGTATGAATACCATAATTATTATTAACGTAAGCAGTTGACAGCTGTAAAATAATAAAATATTAAAAAAAAAAAATTAAACCACCTTCAAAAAAAGCACTGAAAAGTACAATATACTAATCAAAACTCAAGTACCATAAAATCTATACTACTATATAAATCTCTAGCGTCTGTCTGTAATTATAATTTTACTGTCAAATTTAGTGACAAATAGCCATTTTAAGACTCACTGACTTCGATTCTACCATTTTTAAAATTTTTGTCTGTCTGTCTGTGTATTTGTCTGTCTGTATGTCTGTCTGTCTGTATGTATGTCCTTTTATAACTGAAGAACGACTTGACCGATCTTGATGAAAATCGGTAAGCAGTAAGAACATGTGATTGCGCTAATGATAGGCTAATTATTTTTTAGAAAAGGCAGGTGAAACTTTGTATGGGAAATGGTAAACCGCTGAACTGATTATGATGAAATTTGGCAAGAAGATAGAATGACTTCAGAGAACGGACATAGGCTATTTTTTATAAAAAAATCTACCACTAAGAGGGTGAAAAGAGGAATGAAACTTTGTATGGGGAACGCTAAATCTAAGTAATGATAAAATTTGGTGCGGTGATAACACATTATTTATCAAAAATACAAAGACTACTTTTTTATTAAAAATCTGTAAAATGAGGGACGGAGGCGAGGGGTACGAAACTTACGGGAAATGCTAAACCACTGAACTGATTATGATGTAGCATGAATATATGTAGTTTGACACATGGGAACGGACATAGGCTACTTTTTATAAAAAATCTATCTCTAAGACGGTGAAAAGAGGGTACGAAGGCAGGTACAGACGTAGGCTAGACACAGACTTTTTTTTAAAACAATCTTTAAACATACTATGTACATTGTACATGTACATATAATGAAGTCACGAAAAAGTTTTCCGCGCAGAAGAAGTCGCGGGTACATCTAGTAACTTTATAAGTACGATACATATACCTATGTAATTAAATTTGACAATTACTGAAGTCAGTGCCAAATCAATGTGCAACAAAAGAAGTTTATTAGTTTGATAGACTTGGCACCGACTTCAGTAACTGACAAATTTAATATTTTTCTTGCACTTGCGTTCTGATTTTTTTGTTTTATAATGTAATAGATCTACGTTTGGCCACTAACTACATGTTGCTAAGCGACGATGTGGCCGAAGATGGAGCACGTCGATCTACGAAATATCTATTCACTCTAGCCCTAAAGATGCCTGGATTATAGTTTGCAGGAAACACAGAAGACGGCAAGGAATTCCATTCCTGGGCAGTGCGTATTATGAATGTGTATTTGGTTTTTGGAATTGCCACAAGGTACGGGTGATAGTGAGCCGTCTTCCTACTAGTCCTGTAGTAGAAGGGAGAGGGTGGGATAAGGTCGTGAAGCTCTTGCGCACACTCACCGAAATGTATCCGATAGAAAACAGACAGACATGCTACTTTACGGCGGTGCTCGAGGCTAAGCAATTTTTTGGCAATGAGTTTGTCATCACTTATCAACCTCACAGCACGCCGGCCAATTGACTCTAAAGCTTCCAGCTGGTATTTGGCTGCTCCGTGGAAAAGGTGGCAGCAGTACTCTACACATGATCTGACTTGTGCTTGATATAGATGAAGCAACTGCTCTGGTGAGAAATACCGTTTAACCTCATTAAGGATTCCAAGTTTTTTACTAACCAGTTTAGCTTTATTGTCAAGATAGGCTCCGTAGTTTAGTGTAGGAGTTAATATAAGTCCAAGTAGCTCTAAATGGTCTGACAGAGCCACGGACACATCCCGGAAAGTGGGAGACAATGAAAACTGACTCTTCTTAGCGGAAAAAAGGCAAGCCTGTGTCTTGTTGGCGTTAAATTTGACGGGATTACATATGAAAAAAAAACAGTAAAATTGAAAACCTCCATTTTTTGAAGTCGGTTAAAAATTCGAGTTTTCGGTACATGTTCTTGCACCGAGTTCTTGCACATGCACGTTTATTTAAAGTTTTCTCATCCATATAGCAGCCATAATTTATAAGTTGAAGTTGTAAATTCAAATATTCGTGTCCGTTAATCAACATTGTTTATAATATTATTGCTTTCTGTAGCCAAGGTCTTAGTAAAAGACCCTTAATATTGTGATATCATGTAACGAAAAGCGAAATTCGTTTGGCAGATAACATCAAATATAATCTTGAACACGGGGCCCTCCACTTATAAAGCAGACATAATTTATAGCACGTCGATGTTTAGGACTAAATTAAATATTATGTGTTTTCAATATTCATTTCACACAGCGCTATCTAGTCCCAAAGTAAGCAGCACAGCGCTTGTGTTATGGGTACTAGACAACTGATATACTACTTATACACTTTTCTTTTGTAAATAAACACATATTATACATAAACACCCAGACTCGGGGCGGGAATCGAGCCCGCAACCCCCGTTTACTTTCAGACGCGCTTAGCCGTTGCTCCACGGAGGTCGCACAGGGTATAGACTATATAGCATTGCGATATTTTTGTATTATATTTATTTTTAATTGAAGATTGATTTCTTACATTAAATTTTTAATTTGTCTGAAATTGCAATGGAATCCAGAGTTATGCGTGTCCAGGACACTACATTAAATAGACATCTATATATCAATACTTAGACTAACTTCAGATCCGCTATGCAGATCAGACTGCAATAGGGAAAAAACACTTTATCCATGCCTGGAATGCATTAGATACTTATACACTAGATTCCACACACTAGGCTTAGACACACTGAGAGAAGAAGAACTGAAGTATTCCAAATTAAGGGACATCCTCATATTTTGTAGTAAAACTGGAAGATTCGTGAATTAATCAGAGGAGCGAGGAACACCAGGCCAGCACTAACTGGCGCTCCAAAAGGGCTGAATGGCCACCTCTCTAGGAAGGCCGACAGCCCGTCTGCAGCCTTGCGGACGTTCCATAGATTCTACATCTACATCTATGTGCCTCTGTCACACTCTTCGCCATATTTTCGGTTTTTGAAAACGCTTTCTGAGCTCAAACATGTGGGCATTTTCCTGTTGCTGACTTAGGTAACTTATTTCTAATCAACCTTTTAATTCAGTAATACGACAGAATGAAAGAAATACGAGTGAAATTACAGACCAAATATAATTTTAAGTTAAGCCCGACATTTTTCTGAAAAAATCATACGAATAGGTTTTGTACTTTTTACGTGATATCTTCACAGAATTCAAGGAAGACCGAGGTTCACTTACGAAGATCGAATAACCAGAGGACTAGCTGACGGAAATGTCAAAAGCATTCTCATATCTAAGCAAATGTGTGAGGAGAACGATGAGATTTGAAAAAGCGTATGCAAGGACCGCTAAGCTTGGTGCTCTAGAGTATTAATTGACCGATGTAGATATTATGTTGTAAAGTTTCTAGGAAGTAATCCTAACGATAGCTAAAACAAGAAAACAATTCAGAGAATATTGTACGCTCCAGTAGAGACTTACACCTTTTTCGCTGATTAAGACAATGACAATTAATTACGTAAAAATGTCAGTTATATCCTTATTTCTTACGACGGTAGAGCGGTTTCATAAGCAATAAATTGTACATTTCTGCTCGGCGATGGACGAAATTATTTTAAGACAAGCACTAATTTGGATAATAAACGCCTTTGCGACTTTCGACGTTCGGGAGGTTCTCGGGAGCTCTCAAGTATCTAAATATTCACTTCTCCTGTTATTACTATACAAAACTCAAGTACAAAAACATTGGACAATAACTTTTTAAATACGGTACAATTAGACAGTTACTGCAGTCAGTATAAAGTAGCTCGAATAAAGTATTACAATGGACGGAGTATTGGCTCCTTAAAGTGTCCCTTTTTGTTGACAGACTTTCTAGATTTTTACTAATGTGCGTGACTAGGAAGGTCATAATACAACGATTCACAGCCGAATGTGACGTATTTTTATTTTAGAGAATACTAATATCGAAAACACTTACGATTTACAAGTATTTTGCAAATAATAAAAGCTGCAACTTATTATGGTTGCATCCGTTATATTTCTTGGTTCGTGGTGTCAAGCCTACCAAATTAAGATTTTTATGTTGTTGTTCATTGATTTGGCATCGACTTCAATAACTATCAAATTTAATTATATGGGTATCTGCATCGTATTTATAAAGTACCTAAGCGATATTTTTGTCCTCGAGTTTTGGTAAGTAAATGATAATTTTTTGGACTTCATATTTTCGGTGTTTTTCTTTTGAAGTCGGTTCAATTTTTTTCCTAAAAATGTTTTTTATTTCTCCTTTTTGAGTGACCTTGGCCTAAATAAATACCTAGTACAGATCTTCGACTAACTTATCATAAATCGTTAGAATTATTTGGTGTAACTTTGAAGTCCGAGCTTCAATATCTGTGAAATTTAAATGAAACCTTGGAGCTTTACTGAACTCAACGAAAAAAAAAATTTAAATCGTTTCATAAACAAAGGAGTAATGTCCTAACGTACATAAAAATATACGAATTGAAAACTTCCTCGTTTTTTTGAAGTAGGTTAAAAAGAGAAACTGAATTTATGTTTGCACAAAATAATTACCATTACATTAGTGTACAAGGGTGTGATTAGTGTGAAAAGGATTTTAGAGAACATACTATTCATCATCGTCAATTATCCATCACACAAAACAGCCGATAATCATCTGATTTATTGTATTTATCTATTCGATATACTTGGCGCTTTGTATTTTATTTAAAAAAAAATCCCAGCCGTGCGGAGCTGTGGCAGCTCGCTAGTAATATTGTAAAAAGTAAACTTTGTTTGTATGTAATGGATAAACTAACAGATTTCAAAAATTCTTTCACCTATAGAGAGCTACATTATCGGCGAGTAACATAGGCTGTATTTTATTTTAAAAAAAATTTCTACCAATGTGAAGTCAGGGCGGGTTGCCAAATTTATACATTTATAATGTTTTTTTTGTTTTTTTTTTATTTAATTTAATTATTTTATGTACATACACACACTCTTTAAGAAATACATGAACTGAAATGTATAGACAAAGGTACTGCTCATTTCATCATGAAATTTCTTCCAGCAGACCTGTGATAGAAAAGCCGTTAAGAAAGCAAAATCTAATGTGTATGAATCGCAAAAAAAGTATACAAAATATAACACACACTATATGAGTCATATATACATATTATATACATACATATTATGATCATACAACATATTATAAATATACATACACTAAACCACATTTAAAATATATATCAAATACACAACTACATGTACTAAGGTAATGATTATATAATGTGATTTTTTGTTAGGTATTATGTTTTTTTTTCCCACCCTACGCATTTAGCTACATGGGCAGTTTGTCTATTTGTTTTAACAATAGTAGAGCCCGAAATGGTTTCCGCTATTTCATGCGGGTCCACATGGTTAGGTTAGTTAGGCATGTGGTTAGGTTGGTTAAGCATAGTTTTGAACATCAAATCTACCATTAACTTGGAAAAAACCTACACTGATTGGTACCGACAAGATATCTCAGATGTTATTTTGTCCACAATAAACGTTATAAATAAATAACTTCGGACGCCAAGTCTCGTACAGAAACGGTGAGGCAAATAATGTAAGCTGACTCATCTGTACATATGACATTTATTATTATCATTTATTATCAGATAAATTGGTTGGGCGCCATTTCGTCGCAAAATAGCACCCACGCATCTTTACATTTGCCTCACTTTATAGTACAAGACAGGCTGTTCTCGAGTTATAAACTCTACGTATGTCGTCAAAATGATTTTAAAATATATTAAAATACATTATTCTGAAAGCCAGTAAATGCAAATGCATTTACCGGAGTTCAGGAATATTATTTCTAGACTGTAGTTTTCTCTCCAATGATACCGTATATTTGACAGCATGATTTTTAAATCAAAATACGTTCCATATTTTAAATCTTCTTTCTGTTGATTGAATCGCCATCTGCGGATACATACTGTTAGCTCCACATTAATTTTAATCACATAAATTACCCACGTGTGATATTATGTAACATTTTAGTAACAAGAACGAGAGTAGAATGGATTTCCTGCGTGTAGTGGGGCTGCATAAAAGCCTGATTTTGGTCTTGTAAGAGTTCAGTTGTTGAGAAGTAGTCGAATAGTCAATTACATAATAGTTGTGATGAAGCATTGATAGTGTATTCATAGTGATCAGTGCTTCTGTAACATTTCATATTTAACATATCAGAATTGGGATTTTACCACGTGCCTAATGAGCGGTTATTCTGCGTGTCATCACATTGTTTAAAGTGACAATGGTGACGAAGTTTTCTCAGTGTAAGAAAAAAAAGGTGGTATTTAACATTACTGGAATTATTAATATTATTCAATGTTCAAATACATTTATTTACCATTGTTTTATTAAATTTCATAGACGTTAGTTTGTCAGTAATAAAAGTCCTAACACATAGTCACAGTATGAATTTTTTGTCTTAAACCATAATATCTTAAATTGTAGTTTCAATGTAATGTCAATGCAATGTCAAGATAAAAAGTAGCTGAATAATAAATATGAATGTCCAATATTATTGGATGTATTTGATAAATTCTGATTGTATGATGACATTGTTCTGCTTGTTGTGGCACTGCAGTGTTTTAGTTGTGACCTTGGTTTGTGCCAATGGCCATACATGGACATTACTATGTGAGTGTATTCTGTCTACAAATAAAAGGGTGTGTCCCGCAAAAAAAAGGGTATGTCCCGCAAATAAAAGGGTATATCCTGCAAATAAAAGGGTGTGCCCCGCAAATAAAAGGGTGTGTCCCGCAAATGAAAGGGTGTGTCCCGCAAGTGAAAGGGTGTGTCCCGCAAATGAAAGGGTGTGTCCCGCAAATGAAAGGGTGTGTCCCGCAAATGAAAGGGTGTGTCCCGCAAATAAAAGGGTGTGTCCCCCAAATAAAAGGGTATGTCCCGCAACTAAAATAAGTGTCTTACAGCGATAATAAAAGGGTTTCCATCTCAGTTGAAGTAAAAGGTGAGTTTCACAGCTACATCAACTTAAATTAATTGTTTGAGAGTGATACTTGTCTGGATTTCTCGTCAGTCCTTCTCAGATTAACTTTCCAAAGTATTGGTGAATTGGCTAACGTTCAGAATATTTTGTAACTGGGTTTCTCGAATAAATTTATTTGACCATGAAAATAAAACTATTTCTCAAAAGAGAAAACTAGTGTTCCATTATTTAAATCTGAGGGTATGAGGATCCATTAGAAAGCAAATTTTTGACAAGTGGGTAAAAAAGAAAATTTTTTTTTACCCATCTAAATTTTATGCATCTGTAAGTACATAAGTATATTTTTTTTTAGTGTTTAATCATTACTTGCCAACCATTGTATTACGAGGGCGTAATTAGTTATCAGGAAGGCCGATGCTAAAAGGGTTAATTGTTTTACCGGGAATTTTTATATTTTTATGGATCGTGTGCTGACATTTATTCTCAAGTTCTTCAGTTTTCATCCTAACAGTTTCGATTGTTGCATATCCGCTATTGACGAAACAGTTTATGTTAAACATATTGTTACCTTTATTAATTTTAATCGTTTAATATTTTGATTCGAATCTTATAAATCTCTTGGACATAGAAATTATAATATTGTACGAGATTGTACGCAAGAAAAACTATTACAAGGACGTAATTTGTATTGTCAGGAAAGGCCGAGTGTTAGTTCCACATTAATTTTAATCACATTAGTTACCCACGTGTGATATTATGTAACATTCTAGTAACAAGAACGAGGGTAGAATGGATTTCCTGCGTGTAGTGGGGCTGCATAAAAGCCTGATTTTGGTCTTGTAAGAGTTCAGTTGTTGAGAAGTCGTCGCATAGTCAATTACATAATAGTTGTGATGAAGCATTGATAGTGTGTTCATAGTGATCAGTGCTTCTGTTGCAATTCATATTTAACAATACATATATCTTCACGCTGTATCCCTAACGGGGTAGTCAAAGTGGATGGAGCGCCAAGCGTCGCGGTTCTTACATACTTCTTTCGCTTCCTCAAATTTCATCATTTTCCTCGCAGATTTTCACTTTTCTGAGAATTTTATTTATAAAATGGAATTTCCCAAAAGTATTTTGTTTTAGTTAACATAGTTTAGTAATGTGACGTATCTAGTATAGCCATGTGATTAGAAAGACAGATTTAAGACATTTTTCAAAAATGGATAGAAAAAATATGTGCTGCTACCAACTACGGTCTTTATGAAATACGTCGGCGTCGCCGCCACACAACAAGGGTCGCATTCAGTCGTTCGCGCTGTTTATTTCGATCGACGAGTAATTTTCGCCTTGTGATGATTGCAGTCGTGTAGAAAGCGGTACCTGCGTGATTGGTTTAATTTAGAATAAGAAAGTTTTTAGTAATAACTTTATGCTCCGCTTTGTATTTGATTTTAATTATCGTTACAAGTGTCCAAAAAATTGGCACATATTGATATATGGTGATTCGAAAATGGACAGACAGCTGTCGTAAAAATAGAGAACATAAATAAGCTATTATTAAAATATTGCATCGTCGATTTGGTTAAAAGATAATATTTTTTTATAGTGTAAATGTTGATCAACTTACTTACTTAACTTAAATGTTGATACTTTTATTGGGTTGTTAAAAACGAGAAATATATATTATAAATAAAACGGCCAAATGCGAGTCGGACTCGCACAATTTGCCAAAAGTATACCAAAAAAGTTGTGTTTTCTTTCATTTAGTTCGACATTCTTAGCGCAAGTCCGATTCACACTTAGCAGTATTTATTTTTCGGTATTTTCCTTTAAAGTTTTCGCTAATAATCACTCTTAGTTTAGTCAAAAACAAAAAATATTTTTGTCTACACTAATATTATAATGAGCAAGAGTGGATTTCGTGATATTGTTTATCTTCGGAACCACAGAACCTATTCGAAAAATTGTTGGGACTTTTTAGCGGGAACGGGAGAAGTGACGTTGTTATTTTAAGTAGATTATCTATTTTTTACATTTTTGGGAGTTTAAAGTACAAAAGTCATAATATATTGTGTTTTAAAGTTCTGTGTAAGTGAAAAGAATGAAGTAGGTCTAATAAACACGTGTAGCTGAAGTTCTCGCGCTCTTCTAATTCTCGCGCTCTTCCAAGAAGTCCTTTATAACTTCAGTAAAGCCTACTATCACTTTACTGTAGGAGTTTTACGATATGAAGAAAAGCAAATTTACTTCGAACGTGATTCATGTCGATTCCACTTATTAATGCATGACATTGGCGAATGTGCAAATCTGTGCGCCATGCCATGAAGAAAAAAAAATTGTTTTAACATTTGAAAGGTACATTATTCCAGATGAACATAAGCTATATATAGTGTGACGAAGCAATATAACGTCACTGTCACCGGGTCTGCCTAGCTGACATCACATCCTGCCTGTCACATCTGTTGTCGCCAAGGCGTGGGAGAAGTGACGTCAGCAAGTCTATATAAGCCGATGCGTGCCAAGATATTGATCATTCTATATAATTCTGCAGCTTTAACTGTTGATTGTACGTCGTCGGCTATTAGTGACAACGTGTTATAATTTGTAATTTGCTATTAATTATTGAGAAATTAAATGTAAAAGTGACTATGCGAGTGTGTGTTCTTAATTATCGCAACAATAATGTATTCAAAGAGAGCGAAGTCTAGACGGGCCGCTAGTGTGATATAACTACAAGGTAGCAAATTTTTAATTTTTTGGAATCTTGCTTCTTGCTAAATTTTATAATTCTAGGTCAATATAATTTATGGGTACCTACTTTCACAGTAGTATCAAAATACGTGACAAACGTGACATTGATTGCTTTGTCTTAGGAGCTCGAATATTTTACACTTTCAAGATACCGTAGACTTCCAACTTAATACTTGTACACGAGGAAAAGGAGTTTTTGAGAAAAAAGAGATTTTTACATAGACGGATAGATGGACAACAAAGTGATCTCATAAGGGTTCTGCTTTTTCTCTTGAGGTATGGAACTATAACAGTTATTGTGTTCAGAATATTTACTTTTTTTAATTAAAAAAATGTTGTGTATAAATTGGTTTTTATCTAATCTCTTCAAATAGCAAACTCTGGCTGTGCGCAGGAAATACTGATCCATCGAACACTAATCATTGTATGGGTATTCGTTATGTAAATAAAAATGAAAGGATTTTCTTGATCGTTATACCGCTTAAACTAAAAAAAATATTACGGGGAAACTTCAAATAACATATTTAATAGTAAAGATTATGTTAAAATATGTAAAGTTGTTATTGAAATAACCTCAAACAGATGCAAATAGAAAAAATGAGTAGAATAGAAAAAATATATTTGGAAGCGTTCTTATTACGTGCTCTACGAAGAAATTAAAATGTTTTAATCATTTAGTGGCATATTGTTTAGAACTTTTTATGTATATATCAAAGAAAGCTTTAATTATTTATAAGAACATTAATGGTATAAAATAATCGTTAATAAATACCCATAAGAACAGTTAAATACCTCGAAATCAAGTATACCTACTATCAACATCTTGCAAAGTCACATAATAGTCATCCTACGCTCGTTCATTATCTCTATCACCGAGGTGTGCTGGAAGAAATATCTTAAAGAGATAAGCATTGCCTTTTGTCATTGTTACTTTTTAGACTACTGTTTCTGTGTACTTTTTTACGCAAATAAAAAAAAAAAAAATAATACATTATTATTCCATAGTCTGTTAGTTCATTTCAATGCTGCCAGTCTGCTAGGTACCTTAAGCATTGACAGCTTTCTAAGCGGCAACTTTGAGGAAGTCTATTATTTTTAATAGTTTTAAGTTTGTAAATATTAACGTATGTATGTACTTTTTGTTAATGTAAATATAGTCTGTTACTTTTATAATTTGTTTGTTGAGTTTCATTGCGTTTCAGCGTTATGTCTTTCGTGAGGTATTATTAGTTGAAACTGGTGGAAAAACTTGTTATTACACAATAACTATTTATTTGGACGTTACTTGTTTCTGGCGTTCATAAATACAAATATTCCAATGCGAACAAAGCAGTTTGTTAGTGCAGTACTTTGGCTTTACGCCGCCTCTCTAAACGTCGAGTGCTTTTTCATTTCCGGCCGCTAGAGGGCGCTAGAATATTTATTTTATTTTTGTTAATGCTCGCCGTGGGGCGTTATGCAATTAAAGCTGTTTTTCGGCGTTCTAGAGAAAGCTTTTATGCGAAAGCTTCAAAGTGAAGCGCGATTTTCAGTAGTCGAGTTTTCAATCTGTACAGTGTGGATCATATGAGTTTCATTTATAAATTAACTAGCCACCGTCCCGGCTTCGCACGGGTGCAATGCAGATACTAATTCCTGGTATCGGTCTAAATAGCTTTCCAAACTCCACATAATTCGTATCAATTATTTTAAACATTAAAATAGTTATAGAAGGCTATCCGTATAATATAGGCATATGCGATCCCAGACTTTTTTGTAGTCCTAATAAAGAGGAACAATTCCATCATACATTCAGTCAAGAAAGTATCGGGAATGGATGATTTCTTTATGGTTCCAAATTCAATTTTTTGTTTTTTTTTGTTGTTGTTAGATTGGCACAACTGTTATCCATTTTGGCGCGGAGTTTGAGTTGCATCTGTTATTTAGATTAAATACAGTGCTGTTTTTAGTTATATCATTCTAGTGTATATTGCGAATTTCATAATGGACAAAAACATCGAACAAAGAGTTGGTCTTAAATTTTGCATGGCCAATGGAATTTCGTGTTCGGAGTCACTGAAAATGTTACAGAAGGCTTACGGTGAATCGACTTTATCAAAAAGTCATGCTTATGAGTGGAGTGAGTGGTACAAAGCGTTCAAAAGCGTCGTGATGTGATGGAAGATTTGCCTCGCTCTGGTAAGCCATCAACGTCTGCAACTGAAGTTAACAGCGCAAAAGTCAAGAAAATAGTGACTGAAAATGTTCATTCAAGTTTGAGAGAGATAGCCGCCGAACTTTCTGTGTCTCACGAGTCGTCCGTACCATTTTAAATAATCACTTGGGTATGTAACATGTTTCCACTTGGCTAGTCCCAAAACCTTAATTTTCTTCAAAAACGCAATCGCATAAGAGTCGCTGAGGACATGGTAGAACGAGTCAATTCCGACCCAACATTCATGAAACGCATTGTTACTGGTGACGAGACGTGGGTTACGAGTTTGACATGCAAACTAGTCAACAAGCTTCGGAGTGGCGCCTTCCAAGTGAACCGAAACCGAAAAAACCACGCCAAAGTCGATCAAAAGTCAAAGTCATGTTGACTGTTTTCTTTAACTATCGCGATGTTGTGCACTCGGAATTCTTGCCGGAAGGTCAAACGGTAAATAAAGAATATTATTTGGGCGTTATGCGGCGTTTAAGAGAACAAATTCGACGAAAAAGGCCAGATTTGTGGAAAGAAAATTCTTGGATTTTGCACCACGATAATGTGCCTTCGCACAAGGCCATCATTGTGAACGAATTTTTGACCAAAAACTCCACAAACACCATCGAGCAACCACCTTATTCACCAGATATGGCTCCAGCCGACTTCTTTCTTTTTCCTAAACTCAATTTACCAGTATGTGACAACTGTTTTCATTCGGTAGAAGACATAAAGGAGAATTCGGGGCGAGAACTGAACACAATTCCGGAAAAAGCGTTTAAAAAATGTTGTGATGATTGGATTATTCGTTGGCGTAAGTGTATAGTTTCTGAAGGAGTATACTTTGAAGGTGATAAAATAAATTTGGATGAATAACTAACATTTCCTGTACTATTGATCTTTTCCCGGTACTTTCTTGACAGAGTAGTACATTGTTTTGGAATAAGACAGCATTTTCGATGAAAGCTCTTAGTCGGCTTGAGTTTTTCCGACGTCTTAAACTATTATCATCATATTTCAACAAATTAACACAAAACAATATTAAACTATACATATAAACCTTTCTCTTGAATCACTCCATCTTTTGATGGAAAGCGCATTAAAATCAGTTGCGTAGTTTAAAAGATCTAAGCGTACAGAGGGACAGACGGTGGGAAGCGACTTCGTTTTATACTATGTATAGATATAGATAGATATAGATTTACGTCAATGGTGTCCTCCAGTACTTACTTCGTATAGTATCCATTAGTGTTTAATTTGGAGTAACACAATTGATAATAATTTGCAGAGATATTACTATTTTAGTTAAAGATTGTTAGTTACATAAAAAATATAGTGTAACTCACAAGGCAGTAAACCGTATTTTTTTATTATTGCATTTCCTTACATATTTAATGTAGAAAACGTTCTTCACGGTTTATCTTCAAAGGGATAGAACGAAATCCAAAACCAAAATCCAATCATTCTCTTCATAATTTGCATCGACATTGCTTTTGATATTGCAAGAAGAGTATTTAAAACGGAAAATTTAACGCGATTATCTTTTTATTTTAGCTTGACGTTTCGACCGAGTTGCGTCGGCCGCGGTCTCAAGCAAGCTAGCTTGCGTTTCCCGTTTTAGATATGTTATAATGCAACGCGAAAGTTTAAAAGTTTATAATCCAAGAAGAGCTCCATCACGCGCGCCGGTAATTTCAGACGATTGTCGGGCGGAAAACAACTATAAAAACACATGCCGAATTGCAGCACACAGCTATTTTTTTCCAGTCACATACTACACGCCAGGTAGTCTACACTAGTCCAGGTAGTTTTCACTATGAACCAGTTCGATACTTATTATGTATTTATTATTGATAAGAAGAAGAACAATACAAAGTTTTAAAAATCGTATCACTTGGCTGAATTTTGGATGAATAACTAACATTTCCTGTATTATTGATCTTTTCCCGGTACTTTCTTGACAGAGTAGTACATTGTTTTGGAATAAGACAGCATTTTCGATGAAAGCTCTTAGTCGGCTTGAGTGGTAGTATCTGTACGTTATTTAAACACAGGATTTTACAAGAGAGGTAAGATTCAACCGAGAATTCCGGACTGAATTTTGATTACATGCGTCGCCACGGATACACTTTCATAATGTTTGACGTCGGACGGATAGACGGCGGACATCGGCCGGCCTGTGCTGGTGATTTCGGTAGTTTCCCTTTTTCCTTCCAGCTCCGGACTGAAATTACTTTGCGGGTGACAACTCTCACTAACTTCATATGCCGTCCAGAATATCCCGAAGAATCCCGGTGTAAGTGTTATCACGCTAAGGAAGCTTCCTTAGCGTGATAACCCATACGCCGGGATTACGGCTACTAGTGCAGTAGAATTAGATTATCAATTTACATTGATTATGGTACTAATGATTTTTGGCACATCGATAGAGTTATGTCTATGTATGATTACCTTAAATTCGCAACCGATTTGGAAGTGCGGAAAATGGTGAAAAATGAGAAAATCTTGGATTTTTGAATAATTCCAAAACAAAAATTGTGGTACTATTTGCGAGAATACCATGTGTTTGGAGTACGAATACCTACCTACTCAAGCAATTTGGATCGGTTGCGACATACGGAACATACCTAAATTTAAATAAAGTGATTTTTCGTCTTTATCTCCTAGGCAAAATTTGTGGTACTAGTTGCGAACTCATCGGACACTTGTTTTAGCTTAATATACTTAGTTTTAAATTTGCAACCGGTTGCGACCTACGGAACCCTAAGAAAATACTTTTTTCAAAATTCTACTTCCAGCAAAATTAATGTAGTCAATATTATTGCTTATATCACATTAATAGGTCGTATTCCAACTGCATTGCGATCGCAACCTCTGAAACCACTACGGAACATAGTCTATTTTGTAAATTAAATATACGCTTATTACGCATATTTCGAGGGGAATGCGAGCGGCGCGGGAGACAGGGTACGGCTCGAGCGACTACGACTCGCCGTGCGGTTCATTCATACATTGTTAAATATTAACGCATTAGCAGGCTATTATTCCAAATTGATAATAGATGGACGTAGACCGAAAAGTCGGTATGGTGGAGTGTTTTCTTTTTATAATTATGAGAAATAGGTAATAATTCTATCTTAACAACTTTTGACAGTAGAAAAAAAATTACACCGGTTAGTTTTCGTTAAAAAAAATTGGCAGTCATTAAGGACTGCCGACAGAAGTGAAAACCCAAAATTATGAAATAATTTAAAAAATTATGTCCAGTCAAGACTATTATACATTTTCAATTCAAATTACATTTATTTTCAAATATTCCTACTTATATTTTTCTACCTGAAATTTCGTTAGTATTTGCTAATAAACCCTAAATTTGAAATGAAAGTCAGTTTGCATAACTAGGTTTGAATTGAACATCTAACGCTATTTTGAAAATTTTTCAGTCTAAAATTTGTATATTATATGGTAATAAACAATAACTTTGCATTAGTAACCATATTTCTGAAAATTTAACATATAAATTTAAAATTGTTATAAAATTTTACAGATTTTTTAATTTTAATATCCACGAGGAAAATATTATCGAACACATAGAAATTTGTTGTACCACGCTAGTGAAATAACTCATATCATATGTATAGCAGAGAGCAAATTTAAAAAGAAAGAAATATCATGTCGTGACGCGAACTCATAAAATTTTACTCATTCAAAATTTAATTTAAATTTGGAATTCTAGGTGCAATGAATGACATCGATATTCACACTGAAATCATAGGTATTAAAAATCGATTTTATAGGTAAAGATCTAATAAAAAAATCGATTAAGGTTAATGACTTTGGGTTCTACTTCTTCTTTGTGTTTGTATTATTGATGTTCTAGCTGTACCCGCGACTTCTTCCGCGTGGAAAAATTTTCCGTGACTTTTCCGAGTTAGTGTTTCTTTTTCACCCCTTTATGGGTAGATTTCTCATAAAAAGTAGCCTTTGTGTTTTCCTTTAAAAAAGTCTATCACTGTCTTAAACATCGTAATCGCTTCACCGGTTTAGCATTTCCCACACAAAGTTGTATCCCTGTTTCCATCCCGTTATGAAAAGATTTTTGATAAACGAAGCAGCCTATGTTCGACTCCCGGTTTGAAACTAGATAGTTTGAAGTTCGATTCGATTTCGATTTCCGTTGAAAATATTCCGTTGAAAATATTCATTTGAAAATCGAAATGGCGGTTTAGCTGTGAAAACGTAACAGACAGACAGACATACTTTTGCAAGAATAATACTTATTATTATGAGATAGTATGGATCGTATCGTATCGTATGGATCGATAGCATACTATGTACGTTTTAATGTACATTTTATGTTTAAGAAAAAATATTATTTTCGTAATCTGCACCGGGAGCAACTTCATAAATGACACCCATAACATTTTACTAAAAGAATAATGTCCTCCATCTTGGATTTTAAGATCAACGTCATTTTCGTAATCTACACTCCGAAAAACCTTAAAAATGAAGCCTATATCAATTTATTGAATAAGCTTATAGTAATGTCTGCCATTTCAGATTTGAAAATAGACTTTTGTAAGCAGTACTCCGAGAAACCTCGAAAATAATACCCATGTCATATCAGTTAAAAAAATTAACATGCATTATTAATTTTTTTATAATTATGACAAAGACGTCGATTTGAAAATAGACGTCTTTGTTATAATTAGTTCCCCGAAGAACCTAGAAATTTCACCCATTATCACTTTATACAAAAAATTAATTTCGGCCGAGAACCAGCATGTGTTGCAATGCCGCACGTGCGCAGATCACATAATATACAGAAACCTTCTCCTGTGTTGTCCATTACATTGGATACCGATACTATAGAAGATCTTAAACAAAAAGTCACTTCCTTTCGCGTAGCATCCGCTATATTGAATTTATGATGACGTCACATGTTCAGTAACCTTCCTTTGCGTCTTCCATTTCATTTGATACCTATATTGTTGGTGTTGAACAAAAAAGTTAGCCATATTGGATTTATGATGACGTCACATATACAAAAATCTTCTTCTGTGTATGTCTTATCATTTGATACCCATATTGATGGAAGTCTTGAAAAAAAGTTATTTCCTATTGTGGATCATCCGCCATATTGGCATATCATATTGTATATGATGACGTCACATATACAAAATCCATATCACTTTTTCAATCACAAAATTTTTTGAACAAATAGCCTACATTTGCTTTCGGGCAATTACTATCTCTGTACCAAATATCATCATAATCGGTTCAGCGGTTTAGCATTTCCCTTACATAGTCCGGTGGTTTAACAGTGAAGATGCAGACTTTCGTATTTATAATATTAGTATGGATGTAGACAATTTTTTATTTATTTCGATTCAGACAAAACATAACGCCGTCTCAGTTTTATTTCCAAATATATTTTCATTGTACGTACTACATTTTCATTGTACATACATATACGAAAAAAGCACTTCTTCCCGGTGACGTGTTGCACGGTTGTCTGTGAGGTTTCGATTTCTTTTAATATTTTGATTGAGTGGGTCGATTTCGATAAAATAGACACTGTATGTTACTCGGATAGAAGGTTCATTTTTTTTCAGAAATTAGATTTTTAATTCAATGTGGTATATGCGTGATGTGATTACAAATGAATACAGTCTACGATTTTATTACGTGTATAGATTATTCAAAAAAATTTGATGCAAGTGGACTCTGTTTCAATTAATTTTATTTCAAGCTGACTTGTTGGACGTAAATTAATTATAACTAAATTTTGCATATTGAAAGATGTATGAAAAGATAATAAAAATAAACGTAAACTAAAATGAATATACACGTATACATACATACATATCTTCACGCTGTATCCCTAACGGGGTAGTCAGAGTGGACGGAGCGCCACGCTTCGCGATCGATGCATACTTCTTTAGCTTCCTCAAATACGCGTATAAAAAGAATTAATTGCTAGTTTAAAGGATGCTTCTTTAAGCTCTGTAAAAACGTTAGACTATAGTTAGGACAATAAATCACTGTCCTGTATAGTCAGTAAAATACAGATACGCTGAATTTTTGTTAAAACAAAAAAAATCTAAATTATTTTTCGAAAAAAAAGAAGACATAAAAAATCTTTTGTTTAAGCAGTACTCATCACTCACCGACATCCCGTCTTAACTAAATTTTTATTGGAATATATTTCCAATAAAAATTTAGTTAAGACGGGATTTAAAATATTAAAAACAGTTATCATACGCAACGCTAATTTCAACGCTAGTCCCGTACCTGTATCGCCCGCCGCGCGCCGCCCGCATTCCCCTTGCAAGACTCGTAATTATACGTACTTTTTATTTACAAAATAGACTAGGTTCCGTAGTTTTTTCAGAGGTTGCGATCACAAAGCAGTTGGAATACGACCTATAAATGTGTTATAAGCAATAATATTGACTACACTAATTTTGCCGGAAGTAGAATTTTGAAAAAAGTATTTTTTTAGGGTTCCGTAGGTCGCAACCGGTTGCAAATTTTAAACTAAGTATATTAAACTAAAACAAGTGTCCGATGAGTTCGCAACTAGTACCACAAATTTTGCCTAGGAGATAAAGACGAAAAATCACTTTATTTAAATTTAGGTATGTTCCGTATGTCGCAACCGCTCCAAATTGCTTGAGTAGGTAGGTATTCGTACTCCAAACACGTGGTATTCTCGCAACTAGTACCACAATTTTTGTTTTGGAATTATTCAAAAATCCAAGATTTTCTCAATTTTCACCATTTTTCGCACTTTCAAATCATCAATTCAATCTTTCAAAAATCATTAGTACCACAATTAATGCAAAATCATGCCTTATTTTGAGCTAATTCTACTGGACTATACTTCAGAAGGATTCGATCCATGAAAGCATAAAATAATGTAAGCCCATCACTCCTACAAGCTAATTTGGCGTAGAACCCTTGACTGAATTTACTTAGAGGAAGAGCAGTCATAAGAAAATGATCACCAGATTGATAATTAGGGTCAACTCTTGGATTATTCCTCGTATTGTTCTTCTGCACGTATTCTTCCTTTTCTCTTCTTCCTTGTGATAAATATTTTAGTAACGGTTTATGCCTCCTGCTTTACTTCAATTATTTCTTGAATTATTTGTAGGTAAGTTCTCGGACAAATCTTTCAATTCTTGTACAATTGTTTAATTCTTTGACAGCAAATTACAGCTTCTTCAGTAAGCAAAGGCGAAAGTCCGTCTAGTACATCCTTATCACTGACTGTTTCACGTCGCTTCGTGACAATGAGTGGAAAGAAGAAAAATGAATTAAGGTAAGTACTCACTGTCCTGGTTTCGTTAAGTGATTTTTCCCGAAGTTTCTTACTCCATACATCATAGATACGAGTAAAGTCACATTCGCTTGCTTTTGCCTTCGGATCTTACTTGGATACAAATTAAGAATCACTGTTCAGCTCCGAGATACAAAAATCGTCCGCGCCACTTGTGGTTCGATTTTCCAAGCCTCTCCTCGGCCCCCGTAATATCCCCTACCTAAACCGCAAGATATTATCTCAGAGAGTAGTTGGAAAATCGGGTGACGGGTAGAAATAGTAAGGAATACTCATTGTCGCAGCTTATATGTATATCGACAAGTTACCAAAAAGGATTCTACTTCGGTTGAATCACATTCTCCTCTAAATCGCGTACTGTATTGCGTAAAAGAGCCTTTTTTCTCCTCGTTACATTGTATCTTTACGGTAGACGTGATAAAAGATGCCAATTCCTTTAGATATTCCGTGGTTAGACTTAATGGTGACGTCATTTCTCCAACTTCAGGTTTTCTCTTCTTCACAGGTTTAGTTTACCGATTTAAAACATAAGCAATTTTTGGCCTCGCCATAGAGTAATTCGGTTTGGCCATAAAGAATAATTTTGTTAAATTGAATTTTGCTAAATTGGGCGTCAATTTAAAATATGAACACACGCAGTTTGGTTTTTAAATAACGATACTCTACTTAGAGGAAGGCGTAACGAAACATAGAAGCTTTTACAGCCCTAGTAGGCGAGATTCATGAGAAGACCGTGAGTCCCAGTAGATCGGAAGCTTTTGTACATCCACTAATATAGGTATCCATGTCCAGACATTCCATGGTTACTCGGAAATACCTGTACGGTCATTGACCAGGTAGCTGTGTGAAGAATAGCACAACAAAATCCCATTTATTGTAAGGATTTGCACAGCGAAGTTGACTATAGCGCGATTTAAATTGTTATTTTACCATATATACATATATATTTTCACGCTGTATCCCTAACGGCGTAGTCGGAGACGAAGGAGCGCCAAGCGTTGCGATCCTTACATACTTCTTTCGCTTCCTCAAATCTCATCATTCTCCTCACAATTTTCGCCTAGGTATGCGAGTGCTTTTGATATTTACGTCGGCTAACACTCTAGCTATTTGATCTTAATAATTCAGCCTTGGTCTTCCTTGGCTTCTTTTACCACTCACTTTTGCTCTATAGTTTTTCTTCGTCAGTCTTTCATCACCCATTCTTTCCATGTGCCCGAACCATGTTAGCATTCCTCTCTTTATTTTTACAATAACACTGTCGTGCAACCCTGTCATACTGCGTACCTCTTCAAAGCTTATTTTGTCCGCAAGAGTGACACCGCACATATATCTAAGAGATCGCATTTCTACTGCATTTATCTTACTTTCACTCGATTTCGGGCATATCCAGAGCTCACTACCATACAATAAAGTTGGCACCAACACCGCATTGTGTATGGCCATTTTGGCTGAGTTAGATATATTCACGCGGCCTTGGTAATGCCGACAGAGCACCATGTTAATAATAACGTGATCTTGGTGCGCCATGATCCGAAGTTAAAGTTATTTTTCAATAAAAGAGCTAGTAATGGGCGACCGCAGCTACTAGCAGTTAGTTTTAAAGCGACTGCGAGTGCAACTGGTCGCCCGCGACTGTACCTATTCTCTGTTCTACAAACAACAGCTCATTTTCAAAATTGACTTCGAAGAAATCATATATCTACAAGAAAATGAAAATATAGTTTTATTGTAAAAATGAAGAAAGGAATGCTTAGATGGTTCGGGCACTTGGAAAGAATGAGTGATGAAAGACTGACGAAGAAAATCTACAGAGCGAAAGTGAGTGGTAAAAGAAGCCAAGGAAGACTAAGGCTGACTTCTGAAGATCAAATAGCCAGAGTGTTAGCAGACGGAAATGTCAAAAGCACTCGCATACCTAGGCGAAAATGTGTGAAGAGAATGATGAGTTTTGAGGAAGCGAAAGAGGTGTGTAAGGACCGCGACTCCTGGCGCTCCGTCCTCTCTGACTACCCTGTTGGGGATACAGCGTGAAGATATGTTATGTTATGATTGGTTCGGTAATTATATGTAGATGTTGAGTCGCCCACCGCTATTCTACTCGCATGTTCTTTTACAGTCGCGACAACTTAAGAGACGCGGCCTCATCAATGTTCATGCTATTTGACTTATTTGAATAAACAAGAATCGCGTGCGGCCAGTTGCCCACCACTAAGCGTTTAGTGGACAACAGCTCTTATACCTATTCTTATATATTTCGAAATAATAAATGTAACGTATATTGACACGAATTTGTATACACTTCGATTTGAGAGAATCTTAGTGTTACATAGTATGCTGCAATAAATTATTTTGACAAAATATTGGTCTTGGTAGAACAGGTTCGATTCAGTTTTGAGTTTTAGTATTATTGGATGATCCCCGATTCGCAGTATAATACTTACAGTACAAGGCTACTTTATTGGTGTAATATCCGATGAATTAATTACATCTTATTTGAATTATCAAATCAACTAAAATTATCTTAACATGGTATTTTCTCTAGTAGTTCGCCTCCTACTGTGTAATCTACGCAGATTAAGTACCTATTTCTCATACCTGAGTCGCAAGAGCACGAATCGCCATGTGTCTTTTCCGATATACATGTCTAAAGAATTATTCCCAGTTATAATTTGAGTGAGTTTCCAATGTCACCTTGTAGCGACCTACAATTACTGCCTCATTAACCATGCGGAGACCTTGATTCGAAGGCTCCGATAATTACATTAGGTAGCGCTTTTTCCATTAAATTTTTAAACTGCAATTTGGCTGGTGTACTGAATGGAGGAGTTTCGACTTCACATAAATATTATAGTAGCTGTGTCCATTTCTTAGTTTGCGTTAAATTGAGAATGGCGGTGTACGTGATAATAGTAAGATCCTACAATGATTTTAATAATAATAAATAATAATATAATAGGGATTATATTACAAACATACCCTTTCTAAATAATTCCAGACGCCGTATCTGAGTTAAATAAACTGATAAAACCCACACATCTACATACTATTTGATTTTATTTGCCTCACTTCGTAGTATTGGATAGGCTGTCTGGAATTATAAAGTCTATGATTATAAACAGTTATATGCCAAAATATATGGTGTCTGTTCAGTATTAACTAAAAAAGTGCCTGTTTTGTGGTCGTTCAAAGATTAATATGGAAAAATATCGTAATCTGTCCAACCTTATTTTACATTAATAGTAGCGGACCCGACAGATGTTGTCCTGTCCGAACGTTGGTTTATCTGCTGTTAGCGGGTTAAAAATTAAAAAATCCCAGAATCCGATTGCAGCGCTACCTACCGAGTCTAGTTGTCAATCTAAACCATCTAGGGACCCACTCAAATCCACACACAAAGTTTCATCAAAATCGGTTCAGCCGTTTAAGAGGAGTTCAGTGACGCGTTCAAAGGAATTATATAATTATTTAAAAGGTTTAAAAGGCAAGCCGTTACCTGCTCGCTTCGTTGGGCGTAAATGAAAATTTTGTATCTGTAGTAGATTTTTATATGAACAATGGTCTATGAAATTCAAAAAATTAATATCATAAAACCATCTATAAACGATTCCGCGTCGAATAGTCATAGTCTCATACCGATACGTTCAGTAGTTTTCACGTAATTGCGTTACAACCATTTTTATTAAATATAAAATAATAATAATGTATATATATATATATATATAAATGTATATATATTTATACATATATAAATATATATACATATATAAACTATAGCTACGTTAGCGACGAGCTTTAGAGCATGTTTATCAATTGCTCGTGTAATAACTATTTTTTACTTCTCTGTTAATTGAGTAGAAACTTATGGACATGAACTTGACTAACAGTTGAAACTCCCCTGGTCTCCGGAACTAATAAAATTTAAATATTAAGAAGTCATAATTTTAAGACAGTTTATAATTTTAGGAAATTTTAAGGATGTACAATAATAAGTCAGGAAAAAACATTTTATATAACGTTCATAGGTTCATAGCAAATGAAAGGAAATAAAGTGAAACAAAAATATTTTAAAAATTAATTTTATGAAATCATTGTATAAATAATATGTTACATTCTTTTAAAAAATACATAGATAGAGCAACAGAACCGAAAAATGAAGCATTTCTAATCCATTGAATTCACTGGTCACGTCATTCTAACATTGGCGGTCATATAATTCACATAATTTTTGTGCAACTCGTATTTACGTCTAATATGTCAGATTCTAGCTCAGTAACATACAAAGTTAGAATAAAGAACGCAAATAACATCGATGGAGTAACAGATCACACCTTAAACATCATTCTAAATTATTATTTTTCAAAATAAAAGTAAAATTAAAACTATAGACAAGAATTTGTTCAGTGAGGCCATATTCGAATTTTTTTACCCAGTTTTACATTTTATTTGTTATAGTACTTTATATTATTATGCAATAAGACCAGATATTTCTAAATAATGAATGAGTTGAGAAGTGATACAGAGGTGAAGAAATAGGGTAGAGATTCATAAAGCAAAATGAAGGCTCACTATTTTTAAAATGTTCGAAAATGATAAACTTTATAAAAAATGTAATTGATAAATCATTAAATTCATATTCACTTCATATTAAAAAAAACGTGCAGGTATCTCGCATAAACGGGAACTACGGAAACAAATTTTATTTAATTGAATATTGAATTGAGTAATTTTCCTTTATACATGATTTTTCTAAATGTTTTTTTCGGAGTTTCCAGCTGTAGTAGAGGTGTCAACTCTTCGTCGCCAAATTGGTCTCTTATAATATTATGATGTGTCTAATATAATAAAAAACGTAAAGTGAATATGTGCGGTGTCACGCTTGCTGACAGGATAAGCAATGATGAGATACGCAGTATGACAGGGTTGCACAACAGTGTTATTGTAAAAATGAAGAAAGGAATAAATAGATGGTTCGGGCACATGGAAAGAATGAGTGATGAAAGACTGACGAAGAAAATATACAGAGCGAAAGTGAGTGGTAAAAGAAGCCAAGGAAGACCAAGGCTGACTTATGAAGATCAAATAGCCAGAGTGTTAGCAGACGGAAATGTCAAAAGCACCCGCATACCTAGGCGAAAATGTGTGAGGAGAATGATGAGATTTGAGGAAGCGAAAGAGGTGTGTAAGGACCGCGACTCCTGGCGCTCCGTCCTCTCTGACTACCCCGTTGGGGATACAGCGTGAAGATATGTTATGTTATGTTATGTTATGTAAAGTGAATTGTATTTAAATTAAAAGAAAAATGTACATTTTACTTTTTTTACCGAACAGCGTTTCAAACTATTCCAAAAAATGTTTACATTTTCAGTTCTGATCATACTTAATACAAGTGTTAAAGTATGTACCTGTCTTTCGAAAGACGCGGTTATCATTATCTTTAGCAAGCTTTATTTTATTCTAATGTATAAAATAAATTACTTATTGAAAATTATGCCATATGTCACACTCCTCTCTCACACTCGCAAAACGTTCTTAAAAAGGAATCCGAAGTTTACCCTTCACGTATTAATATAACTGTTTCCAATTTTTTTTTGATAACAATAAAACTTGTCAATACCTACTAAACAAAAAAAAAATCAGTTGATAAACAGAGCAGAAAAAGACACTGATCCGTTTTGTCTTTTCCTATTTATGTATGATATCTGTTGTAACAACCTAATTAATATTTATTAATAATAGACTGTAAGAAGAAGGTGAATCATTATATACAAACAGTAATTACACAATAATAAACAGTAAATATAACTCCAAATACCTTATTTAAAACAAATATTTAATAACAAATCATCTTGTCATGCTACCTCTCATTTCGGGTAAACGAATTGGTATTGCAATAATAATAATAATGCGCCAGACAATACACACCAATCATCTGATCTCAAACTAGGGTTATTCCCTGTGTTATGAGAACCAGACGACGACTACTGGGGGCATCTCCTAGTACACCCAGACCCGAGACAATCTAGAAAAGTTCATTTTCTTATTTGACCCGACTGGGAATCGAACCCGGAATCTTCCGCGCTTGGGTTAACGTCTAAACCACTGCGCCATCTAGGTCGTCAACGCAATGCTCCTACATTGGTTCTCCTACAGTGAGGAATTTTAATATGATTGCGAGAAATATTATTAACCTTTCCTTATGTTTGTTACCTCCAATAAAATACATATTTCCTCATTTTTTTGCAACTAAATTACGTTAGAACAGATGGTGTTACTAGGTGAAATGAGCTTATTGTGCAAAATATTTTATTTTAATTGCAACCCTTTCTTCTTTTGTTGTGTTCACTCATTTTGTATGGTTTATCCATGTACTTTTTTTAATCTAAGGTTACATTATATTTAGGTCTAGTTATCTAAGTGCGCTCTTGATCAAACATTTTTGCTTATAAAAGTATTTACTCCGAGATGTGTGTAGTTGTTCAAACAGCTACGAAATAAACATACATTAAAATACAAATTATTTTGTGTAAGTAACACTGGATGGGTACTAAGTTTCAATATTTTTCATTAATTTTAAAATTTGGATGAAGAATTAGTAATATTATTTTACTAGTAATTATTAATTGTATGTCTGCAAAGTTGGTGAACAATATTCAAAATGAAATTAAATTTCGAGAGAGCTAATTTGCTTTGCGGGTATACGCAGTATGGGGCGTCACAGCTAAAAGCCAACACACGTTACATTATTTTTAATGATAATGTTATTGATCATAATTTTCACTTCACTAGAAATAATTTTCGTCTATCTTTTTTTAATATCTTTATCGGGCGGAGAGACCTTGTGCAATGTTTCGTTGAATGGCGGGTGGTAGGACCTTATGCGGGGTTCTTCCGGATCACTACCACCATCTTACTTGACTTTACTTGCTTGCCAATTCTGTCTCCAAACAACAGTACTTGCACTTTTGTGCACCGATGTGGAGGATGAGGCGGTTTGTATACTTTCTGACACAAGAGGAACAACGTCTAAGTCTTTACTCCCAGACGGCTGCAATACATTTGCAGTTGGAAAAGTTTTTTTGTCTTGTAATGTTCACGAGCCTCACTTACTATTGTATTTTATTTTTATTTTATTTTTCTTTATTGGGGAAAAAAACAGATACAGACGCAAACATTGCAAAATAAATTAGAACTTAATGCTGTATACATAGTCTACACCCTAAATCAATTCCCACTTAGAGTTATTGGTAGACGTGGCAATTAATTCAAAACATGTTTCAGCAACTAGCTACCTAAAACTGACAGACTTAACAATCTTAAGCACATGCGGACTCTACAAAAGAATGCCTTATAAATATAACAATCAACGCAAACATCAGGGCTCACTACTAAAAATAAATAATTTACAAATACAGTTTCTAGGCTACATTTTTTTTTATTTAACAATAGGGTTACTCGACGCTTATATTTATCGTACGAACTACCGAACATGTCAACCGAGGTTAGTTGCTTGTTGTATGAATCACAGAGTCTACGGAGCGGCGCACGGATACCTGCCATAAAGTGAATACTAACTATCAATTGCATTGTGGCATTAAATGTTTTTTAAAAACACTAGTAATTGCCAAATGACATTTTGATATATTTAATAAACTTTCGTTAAATTAAGTTAAATCGTTAATTAATAAAATCATAACGAAATCCCTAATTCCTGTGCTACAAAATGAGCAACCAGCTTCCCCACCATGGTGACTTTGCTGGATTCCAACCGTGTAGACAATGGTTAGTCGCCAAATTTTATTTGACCTTTAAACTTTTGGCAGACGGGCGTATGTTTGCAGCCGCGATGAGATTCGACCTTGTGTGAACAGTGTAGATACTTGTTGACGACCAAACAAGTGCAATTGCGAATGCGGACGTATAATGTTCAAATCCAGCGGATTGATTAAATTTAAATGATTCAGTGTTTGTCGTTTGTTTGGTCAGTTCGTCCAAGTCCTTTTCTTTTTGTCAACATATTGAAATTTCGAAAACACTAATATTATGAAAGTTTTCAAGACAAAGAGCCATGTCGTATATAGTTCTCGAAGCGTATTTTTTGTACATACATAAGATACCTATAATGTACTCTGTGTACTGTACGAGACTGCTAAACAACCGAAGTTGTGGCTTTGTATTTGAAAACGACGACAGCAGTCAGCAACCAACCTCACACCAAGGTGATCTTGATAGAGAGACTGGTTGTACTATCAGAATATAGTTTATTTTATCATGTATGAATGTAGAAAGCCTTCTGTGAGCAAATCGATAATCTTAGTGTACTAATACGTACATAGATACATATATATCTTCACGCTGTATCCCTAACGGGGTAGTCAGAGAACGCTAAGCGTCGTGCTTCTTACATACTTCTTTCGCTTCCTCAAATCTCATCATTCTCAATACACAGTTGACTAATGTGTTCTAGAAAAATTGACAATCCTTATTTAGAAGTTTCTATTAGCTAGTTAATAGATTTTTTGTGTTATAACACTGTATTTGACGTTCTATTAACGGCTTTCAGAGTTTAATCAGGATTTTTTCGCTGAGATTTAAATTAGCAATTAATTTTGAAGGTTAACGTTTATTAATCACTCCAACCCCCGAGAAACACCGCCTCGCCTGGAGTGGTAAAGATTCGTTATAATGTGGACTTTTCATACACTCACTCTAGGATCGGATAGGTATACACTCACTTAGCAAATTCATAATACCGCTATTGTTCTGCGCGCCACCCGCATGTGGTTCGGATATGGTTTGGTACTAAATTCGAGACTGACAAGGAGAGGACCAGGCCTTCGGGTCTCAGATATTGGTGAAACTTTGCAGAGGGTCTTCACTACATTAGAAAAAACTAAAGCTACTAATTTTAGGGTCCAACGATGCCCCAGCTAGAAGCTATGATACATTTTATAATGCAAAATTATATAAATTTATTAATTCATGTTATACCTTATTCACCTACTTTTGTTGTATTCCATGACTTTATCCGCTGTAGCTGATGCTGTAGATGATTATGGCAGGTTAAACGAGAGCTATAAATAACATCCTATTCTCATATAAGCAGTTTTAAGGCCTAGAAGAATATTTAAAACTATTATTTTTTTTTATTAAATGCGAATATCTTATATATAACAATTTGCTGACACTCTGACGAGTATTTCCTTTTTTTAAACTTTAAAAAATATTAAATAGAAAGCGAGAAAAATTGGAACTACGATATTATCGTAGTTATCGTACTATCGTATCGTATCAAATTTGTCCAAATAAAACTGTGGTAATAGATTTATAATTAGTTATAAGTAATAGTGTATAGTGAATTGTTGAAGTAAAACTAGAAAAACATAGATAAGTAAACATAACCTCTCAAAATTGTAAACATTTAAATGAAAATTCTCTCCATAGAAAGAATTTTGATTCTTTGTACTAATTTTCAGGTTTAATTGGAATATTAATTTGGTAGGGTTGGATGATCGTGTAAAAAATCTCTTTAAAATGATAAAAAAAAGTTAAAAAATTAGTAAGACTTTATTCCAATATTATTATTTTTATAATATTTTCCTATACAAATTATTTATCTACAATAACTTATAAATTTTAAGTTTTTAATAATGAATATTATCATTTTTCATAAATTAAATTGTGATAAAATATTAAATATATGTATTAATACAATAAAATTGTTATATATGAGATATTCGCATTTAATAAAAAATTAATAGTTTTAAATATTTTTCTAGGCCTTAGAACTGCTTATGTGAGAATGGGATGTTATTTATAGCTCTTATTTAACCTGCCATAATCATCTACAGCATCAGCTACAGCGGATAAAGTCATGGGATACAACAAAAGTGGGTGAATAAGGTATAAGATGAATTAATAAATTTATATAATTTTGCATTATAAAATGTATCATAGCTTCTAGCTGGGGCATCATTGGACCCTAAAATTGTAGCTTTAGTGTTTTCTAATGTAGTGAAGACCCTCTGCAAAGTTTCACCAAAATCTGAGACCCGAAGGCCTGGTCCTCTCCTTGTGAGTACATTAAATAAATGACAGTCGGAATGGGAAACAAATAATAAAGAGGAATGTGGTAACTGGATACAAATATTGATTCCAGACATAAGAATGTGGATAATAAGGAAATGGGTGCTTATTTGCAGTATTTGAAAAGGACCGGAAAAGTGGAAAGTGACGAATGTTTTTACTTTCACAAAGAAGATACCGCTGGACACAATACTTGAGTGCATTAGGTGGTAGAACGCCACTAACGTTACAGCGAAAAATTTTGTGGACACAACGACAAGAGACGAGGAAAGTTGGAGAGAAATAACGAAATTCGATTCCGGAATCATGAAAGAAAAAGAAGCGGGAGAAAGAGAAAAAGGATAAGAAAGGAGGTTAGAAGCTGATGTTACAACAATCAATTCGAACTACAGTAAAGCAAAGCCGAAAGGCGGTTCCACCATGGTTGAAGAGAGCAAAAGAGCGGTTTTTAGTAGGTAGGAGCGGAGTGCCAGGAGTTCTACACTACTTGGATTAACGATTCCGTCTCCATAAAAAAATAGAAATTCCGGTCCATTAAGTTGCCTGACCGGATGCATTCCGTAAGAGATCCTGGAGCCCGTTGATAACGCGTCGATTATGACCTACGTTAGGTTGTAGTCGGCATAATAAGTATAGAGAAATCCCGCATAGCCTCCGAGCAGGACAGGGCTGCATAAAGCATTTCCTGACGTAAAAAAATGTATTAAATTCTGTTCTTACTAGGTCTCCACCAGTAGATTTATTTTAAGGTCGGTCTAGAGTTAAGAATGGTTATAAAGACTTGTATAAGCTATTGGCAAGTAATCTGTTACTATCTAGTGTGTTTTGTCATCTGAGAATTCAAGTACTTATTACTTATTGCTAGAAATAGCGTTGAGTGTATTTATTTGTGGTTTCTGGAATTTGACTCTCTGTCCACTCTGAATGGTAAATGGTCGAATCAAAAAAATCGACCTAGCTTTTGTTTTCAGCAGATGGATACAATATTTTTGGCTAAATTTATTCTTAAATGGAAACAAGAAACAACAATGTTACTGTCTCTTTCTTAAGATGGTACTAAAAATCTTACATAGGTAGTCCGTTTTAATGTCATGAAATAATCTCTAAAAAACAGAGAGATAGACGAATGAATAGATAAGCAGACACTTAAAAACCGCAGACTCCCTAAATTTTACGTTTTGTTAAAGAACAGAAAATAGTAAAAAACTTGAATAAGCCAAATTAATTTCTAACGAGCAAAGTTTAATCGTCGAACTCAATAACGCGACTTGATTGACGAACGTTTCTAAAATCTTCTCCTAAAACTGTCAATCGTGCTAATCGTGATAGATGCCCGTCACTAGCGGCTGACCGATCGCCGGATTGCACCAATCGCTCCGGATACGACGGGCGCAGTCGGATTAGCGCTGTCAAAAGCATCCGTCCAGTTGAAGCGGATACAGTTTTGTTTCTTTGTTACGATAAAATTAAAACTGGTATTTATTTTTATAGCGACCCGTACGGCGACTTGATTACCAAAATTCAATATTTATCTACTTCTATAGACAAATTGGTAATACATTATACTTATACAAATTTCTCACGGGTGTAGCTATAATTTTCACATGGGGGGAGGCTAACAAGGCGTACTTAGAATTTGCCCGTGAATTCAAGCCTTAAAAGGAAAAGTTCTAAACATCAATAAAATTAATCAATTAGAAATTACATCGACATATTATCTAATCATGCCACCATTATTTTGTGGTTCGGATGCAAAAGTTCGATGAATACTCGTAATAGTGTAAGTGAAGCGGTTGGTGTGTCCGGACCCCCTAAATATTTCCCCTTTTCTGCATAAATTCACTCTTAATACTCAAGTACTTTAAGGTGTGTGTGTCTCTGAAATAAAATGCGGTGTTGGTGCCAACTTTATTGTGCGGTAGTGAGCCCTGGATATGTTCGAAATCCAGTGAAAGTAAGATAAATGCAGTATAAGTGCGATCTCGTAGAAATATGTGCGGTGTCACCTTTGCGACAAAATAAGCAAATAAGAGATACGCGGCATGACAGGGTTGCAGGACAGTGTTATTGTATAATTGAAGAAAGGAATGCTTAGATAGTTAGGGCACATAAAAAAGAAAAGATGAAAGTCTTACGAACAGAGCTAAAGCGAGTGGTGAAAAAAGCCAAGGCAGACCAAGGCTGACTTATGAAGGTCAAATGGCCAGAGCGTTAGCTGACGAAAATGTCATAAGTACTCGCATACCTAGGCGATACAGTGTAAGGAGAACGATGAGATTGAGGAAGCGAAAGAAGTATGTAAGGACTGGGACGCTTGGCGTTCCATCTTCTTTGACATCATCGTCTGACATCGGACATTAGGGATACAGCGTGAAGATATGTATGTATGTATAAATGTGTGTCTGTATGTACAGGCAGTCGGTATAAACAGTCAGTTTATTCGATTTACTGCACCGTTACTGCTCAGGCACGGAGTCTGGAATTATTTATGAGGTCTAAGGCAAAAGGTTACAAAAGGTATTAACCTTTTGTAAGCCGACGTTTCGACCAGATTGCACCAATCGTAGTCATGGGCAGACAGATGAGGATGAGCGTCTTCTTTATAGTATGTGGTTCCTGTCACTACCCACATTTAGTAATATTTTTTATACGAATACATACGAATGCGGATTCGGTGCTGGTTAGCTGACCGAGTCTGAACTCTGGAATATCCTGAGGATATTTCGTTGAGAAGCGAAACATGTGTCGATTGGTGGTTTTGGAGTTTTGAGCGGAAAATAGCTAAAGATTGTGGGATTTTATCACATGAAATGGATTTCCGTAAAGTAACACCTGAGTCTATACTCGTACAATTAACCCATTTAATTTCTTTTTAGTGTTGGTTTAAAAACATTAACTGAACACAGATCCATATACTGATTGCGATTTTGTTTTATGCTAACTATTAAGCAACTTTGTCCACATGAACTACTTTTTGAACCTTTCCAGTAATAAATATGTGGATAATAAGCATAACCCTTACGCTTATTACGTAACTTGCAGACAGCATGCGACAGCCAATATCGCGCGATACCTGCTGTCAAAACGAGTTTGTGTAATGTAATTTGTATAGCGACAAACAACCGCGAAAAATGCATTTTATGGTTATAGAAGAATAGATACGCAATCGTCATACATGATACATGATAATTAGTCACCGGTCGCGTAGTGATCGCGTGACTATGTCTGTAAATTTTTAGGTAATAACCCTGCCGTTTCGACCTCGATTGGTATTAGTGGTAGTAGTGGTGGTATTTTAATTTATAAGTGACACACAAACTAACAGTGATTTTTGTATATATACGTACAATATATAGATATTAAATATATAAATGTGTATTTATGAATTATTCTATATCTACATAGATATGTAAACATATAGAAATGTTTGTCTGTGATTTCGAAATACAAAAACCGGCCAAGTGCGAGTCGAACTCGCGCACCGAGGGTTCCGTACAAGCTTGAGGGAGCAAAATAAGTATATTAAGAAAAATGAAGTTACAAAAATTCAATTAAAAAAAAAATTAAGTCAAGACAAAAATTAGTTACATTTATTTTAAGAAATAATTAAGTCTTAAGTTGAAAATACAAATAAGCGGGTCGTGGATCAGGCTAGCGATGAGTTTAGATCTACTGCAGTCACCGTCCTTTCGCGACACCATACTCCCCTTGTCCTCCTTTTCTGGGTATGGCCGGATGTTGCAACTCGTACAGCCGCGCTGTAGGTAGATTATTGGTTGGTGACTGATGTTGGTGTTTGCGATATAGATATAAGGGTCAGAGTCCAATCCCAACGGAGTTCCTGGAACGTGCGTGGATCGAGTTATAACAAGTACTTTCCTCATTCTGGACTGCCATAGCCGATTATCATATAATATACAAGGGGGTAGGTTTACAATTAGCAACGAAGCAAACTGGGTGATGCGGCAGTGCAGGTAATGAAAATTAGCACTAATTTACAGCAGTAGATACAAAGCGTTATGTAAGAATAAACAGTGAATGATACTATATAAGTTTAAAATGTTGTGAAAACAAAATGACGGTTTGCAACCAGTATGATTTAAATAATTTAAAAATGTGAGATATTCGGAATGAACTAGTTCTATATATAATCTAGATACATTTATTTAGCATTTAAGTTTCAAATCAATCAGCAATAAACATGAAGATACTAAAAAAACAAACCTACAATGTATGAAGCCCAAAGATGATTATTAATATAGTTAAAAGTAGGTATGCACATTGCAACAACTTACCCGGTACGGGATCACACTCGATTCACGATTATATTTTGTATTATTTAAAATTTTACGCTTATTATAAATTTAGAAAGATTGTCACCAAAACGATAGTACGTTGGAGAAGATTACAAATATTAGGTATACTCGTATTATAATAGTTGAATAGCTTTTCTATTAATATTTGTACTTAGAACAACTAAGACGAGTGAGCGCTGGTAGTATAGAAACAATTTTAGCAGAATGAATGTTATTCGTTCTCTTCGAGAATGAATGTTACGAACGCATCGCGGTGTAGCTACCGAGCGTCTATTGTACGAATTCACTATATAAAACTTTTATTAATAAATTCAGAATCTGTCTGTATATTGATTTCTTATATTATATGTTTGTAAATAATGTAATTTTGTTTTAATATTGTTATTAATAAGTTATAGACAACAATTCAGGGATAACAAATTAATTATTTTTGCAAAACATATTTTATTTTGCATAAAAAATTTTATTCGCAATCACGAATTTAAAACACCGTTCTTACAAAATAGTGTTACGTTACAGCACATAATATATTCGTGTACGTATTCACAAAAAATATAAGTCAAATTCAAAAACAAACTTCGCAGTTTTAAGACATTCTCTCTCGCACATTCTCCAACTGCAAATTTAAGTTTGTAATGGCAAAAAAATATTTGTTACGTACATACATCTTCACGCTGTATGCTATCGGGGTCAGAGGGGAAGGACCGCCAAGCATCGCGGTCGTTACATACTTCTTTAAAATGTTTTATCACGTGATGTACCTACAAATTAATAGTTTCCGAATTATTCCCTTTACTTGTGCTATAAAACATAGTTTTTTTGCCAAATTTCATGATTCTTAGGTCAACGAGTTTTGGTTACCTAGCGAGTCTCGAAATATGTGGCATAAACGGCCGTATCTTATGAATGCGGTCACTTAGAAATTTTATTTTTTCACAGCTCCAAGTGATTGCAAGTATTTCATACTAATTTCAACTTGATATCTTTACGCGTTCCTGACAAAATGGGTCAAACAAAATGTCTGGACAGACAGACGGACAACGAAGTGATCCTATGAGGTTCCTTTTTTTCTTTGAGTTATGGAATCTTAAAAACGGTAAAAAGTATAAAAAGACTAGCTGAACCTGTCTGTGGTCCTTTGGCTCTGTTGGTACAAGTCTGTAGACCGGTAGCTTAGTGATTAGCGACCCTGTCTTCCAGCCAAAAATGCCACGTCCTATTCTGGGCCAGGTTATTTGTAATGCAATTTTTTAAAGTTGTTTTGTAGCTTGAGCGTCACTCTTTTTTGTGTGATACCTATCGATACAACCTCTGCTTAGTTTGCTATCAGCAACGACATTGCAGACCAGAAACGCTGTCGTCCGCCTCGGGATCGTGTGGCATGAATGACCGCTGTCCATTGTCTTTTATAATTATACGTATGTATTATGTTACAAAAGTTATCAAGAAAAACCAATAATATCGTTATTGATTTTAAAATGGAGCCTTGACAGACTAATGGGAAGAAAAATACCTTTTACATAAAATCGAGATTATGTGATTATTAGTATTATATTATGTGTTCTGTGTGTCTGTCTGTGGCATCGTAGCTCTTAAACAAATGGATCGATTATGATGCGGTTTTCTTTGTTTGAAAGCAGATTTTCCAGCAGTGGTTCCTAGATATGTTTTATCAAAATCGGTTCAGCCGTTTGAAAAATATCCGCTCTTTTTTAGTTTTTAAAGGGACGCGAGCATCTTCTATTAGTCTAATCGATGCGAAATGTATATACTGTGACTTCAATAATGTCACAATAATATAGTAACCAAATGCGGCAGCATCATCTGAAATCAGCAGGATATCCAACTCCTCGCCAATTACAGTAGAGGTAACATGTTTAGGGTCATTTAAATGGTATCTATGAATAAGTTATAGATAGATAGATACATGGTGATCAGGGTCTGATAATGGATCTGACAACTATTGTCAGAATACTCAGATTTCGGCGAGGCATGATCTAGTGTCGCAATTTCGTGTATCATCCCGGAAAGTATTTGCGTGAATGTGGGGATAGAGTGTAGATCGTAGAGTGTTTAAAAAGCGTGAAATAAAACTTAAATTAAAAATTTTAAAAACCCCCCATTCAAAAGAAACCTCCAAAAAGTAAAAAAATAACATGTACCTCATAGCCCTTTAAATTTGTGATAAGTTTCAATATAAATAGTAGTAGTAATATATCCAAGCGTCATCACGTCGGGGGACCGCTAAGTAAATAAGGTAATAAAAAGAGAATACAACTAATAAAAATGATAAAGTATGTATGAAATTTAAATAGAAGTAAACTTAGCGGTCCTCCAACGTGACGACGCTTGGATACATTACTTCTACTTATTTCTTTACTTTTTTTAAATAAAATATATCGTATAGTATGTACGAAATAAGCTACGGTTGTTTAGCAGATTTAGATTGTCAACTTTCGTTTGAATTGTCTGACCCTAAGCGAATAAATCTTTTGTTTCTTTCTTCTTGTACATAATACGTACTTGAAAAATTTCAACAAATATTCTTAAAACTTCTCGGATTTAGACAGATCTTAAGTCAGCGTTAATTAATCAAGTTAAAAGGATAGAAAAAATTGGACAGAAGATTTAATCATTTAACTGCAGTTTAAAATTTCAATGTTTCTCTGTTCGTTCCCTTGTTTCTATAAAGCCTTCCCTCCCGAGGCTACATTAAGTATCACTTTAAACCTTATTAAGCCTTATTAAACCTTATTAATCATTAATAAGTCTTATAAGTCTTATTTAGCCTTATTAATCCTCATAAATCTCATTAAGCCTTACTAAGCATTACAAGTCTTATAAAGCCTTATGAAGATAAAAGAGTACCTCAGCATTTCGTTCCATTTGTTCGGCTAACAGTGTTTCTTTACAACTAAATTTCATTTTATACCTTACAAATTTCAATAAACACAGTATTTTGGAATGTCCGCTCCTTGCGGCAACATGTAAGGATAAGCGTGAAGATAATAATATAAAAAATGAGCTGTGAACTTAACGTTCTTGTTGGCGATAGAGCAGTGGAGGATTGAAAAAATTGCTCTCTTTTACGTTCATATGTCAGCCACAGAATAAGATCAAGGAAGCGTGCATCGACTGCTTACATCAGCTAATTGATCCACCAACAGACAGCTGGCTCTAGAGACGCAATCAATTCCGTTAAGTGAAGCGGCGCTACGTGTCGATGGAGCGAGTGAATGGGTAAATAAATATCGATATTCAAGGCGTTACGCTTTTAATTCAATTTCAAATAATATTAATGTTTCTAACACATTATTTCTAACCAGTTACAAAAACATACAGAATTATATTTTTCACACGTGGATGGTTCTCGGATCAAAAATCAAAATGGACGAAGTATTTGCTCTAAGAGCGTGTCCTTACGGTATTTTTTCTTTCTTGACCGATTTTCTAAACGTTTAATGTGCGTACCTATTAAATGATCACAGTGCAATGATACACAGCCGAACATGACATATATTTATATTTGTGAATACCAGTAGCCAAAACATTTAAGATTTATGAGTATTTTGTAAATAATTATTTCATGACTCATAAGCTGACACGATATACACTGACAGTGCGTGGTTGCCATACTTACCATATCTAACTGTTTTAGTCATGATTACGCTCAATGACATAGAAAGAGACACGAAAATTCATTTGATACTGTTACAATAGCTGCAATTTATTATGACTCCGTCCATGAAATTTCTTGCTCCAAGGCATGGATACTAAGCACTGTCCAATATTGTTTGAATGCTTTAATCGATTTAGACAAGAAGACAAACATGGAATGTCAAAAGTCATAAATATATTTTTCATATTCACTTATAAATCAAGTCAGGGGCACGGGTATTCAGTAAATTATATTTTGCATCGCCTGCCCCAACTGCCATCACATTTCATTAATTAGTAGGTTAGTTCCAGAAAGTAGTAATTTTATGATCACAAAGATTATTGTGATGAATTAAATTATTTTACTGCTTCGATAAAAAGTGTTAAAGGTTTAGGTCTAAAATTGAGCCTTTTACATTGCCTACTGTAGAATAAAAATGGTTCAATTTCAGAACAAGTTTCGTGCAAAAAATAATGATGCCATAGTCCACAGATAACGATAGCCAAAATTGCGGAACCCTAGCGTCTTTTACATAACGGAACCCACTTAAGGAATCGCGGATATGAAGAACTTAGTCTGTTATACCAACGGTGTTAGCTACTATGAGTTCTGATTACAACCGACTTCTAGAAAAGGAGGAGGTTCTCGATTCATCTAAATATCTTTTTTAATTTTTTTAAAGTATATGTTACGCGATATCTTCGGCATTTGTGCACTTATTTTGATCATTTTTTTTTATTTGAGAAGGTATATGTCCCAAATAGAATAAGAGAATCCAAGAATAATGTCTAGGTTACATCTATTATTTCGGACAACGCCACTCAAAAGGAAAAATTAAATACTAAAACAATAGACACCGACAGAAAGTCTACTAGTTTGGTAGGGTTGGCACTGCTTTCAGTAACTACGAAATTTAATTATATTAAAAATATTTGTAACTTAGTTCTGAAGTTATTTTTGTACTCGAGTTTTGATTAAAAAGGGATAATTATTTTTTACTTTTAAGTGTTTTTATTCTGAAATCGTGAACTAGATATTACAAGTATCGTTTCAAACCATTTTTTCACGACTTTTATTGAGAAAATTTTAATATTCCCTAATAAAGAAAGTCGAAATCAAAGCCATTTGTTGAGTGATGGATAATATTACAGCATGAATTCCACGGCTGTAGCTTCAGAATTACAAATGAGGTAAAAAGATACAGGCCTTTGTTCGGTGGCCTGCATAATTCATTCCGTGACACCTGTCGATGTGTCTGTGTTAGAAGGATATTTTTTGTCAATTATTTTCCTAATTTTCGTGTATGTGACTTGAAAGGAGAGATTGTTGTATTTATAGATCATAATGTTTTATGAGACTACACATACACTATAAACGTTATTGGTATATATAGTGTTGCTTATATACACTTTACTGATGGATTTAATTACGAGCAAATACGTGTACAAGAATGTTAATTTAAAACTTTTATGTACTTATTAACAAAACGTTAAACACACATACATACACGTCTTCACGATATACCCCTAACGGGTTAGTCAGGTAGTCAAAACGTTATACCTATAAATTTAATTTTAAGAATCTTTAAGTTGAATAAATCATAAGGTCGAGCATTGCATTGTATTGTTTCATACATACATACATATCTTCACGCTGTATCCCCAACGGGGTAGTCAGAGAGGACGGAGCGCCAAGCGTTGCGGTCCTTACATATTTTTTTCGCTTCCTCAAATCTCATCATTCTCCTCACATATTTTCGCCTAGGTATGCTAGGTATTGCTTCAAATTATTTAAAAGTTTTTCAATGATATTGACGCATTTCAGTAATAACCACGGATTAGGCTAGTTGACTGGTCTTAAAACATACTTAAAAAATTAAAAATTTTGAACACGATTCTGAAAAATTACTTCAAATTCGTTAAAAAAAAGAAGTTATTAAGTTCCAACCAATGCCAGCATTTATAACTCTACACGCACAAGATTCGTAATATCGTAATAATCGTAACTAATTACGATTATAATTGTATCAGCGATGTGCGTAAGATGCGTTAGCCTCCGTGATCACAGTTCAAAATTGAACAATTTTTATTTCCACTAATTTTTTAATAAATCACTCATTGGTGTCGGTCCAGAATGAGTGAGATAGTGTGATACGATGTGCGCATGCGGAACAAGGATGCGTATAGAATGCGTGTACAACCACTCAATTGAGACGTTTGCAAACATTATTCACTTAACTTAAATACTCTGTCTACTCCGTTGAGGATATAGCGTGAAAATATGTGTTTATTTTACAAAAAAACAATTTTATAAAATAACTGGACACAAAGTATACCTTATTGCGCAATTTATCGCTAAATATGATAACATCGCAGTATAGACTATGCTTAACAAAGCATGAGATTCAAGCCTGGTTTATTCGTGACTGCGAAAGTATGTCCTTGAAGTCTGACGTAACGTACAACATATTTCAAGAACTTAATAGCTACGGGTAAGTTTAATATTTAAGACAACTCGGAGGATGTGTATTCAGTACCGCGGACGCACTTTCAGGCTTAGACCATACAGAGCCCAGAAAGAAAAAAATCTCGTTTTACATTCGATTTTGTGTTGGAAAGCTGCAGTTCTTGAGAATGTTATCTTTTATTTTTCGTGTCAGGGGTCCACTAAGTTACAAACTTCAATTTTTTAATTACTTCATTGGCGATCTTCGAAAAAAGGAGAAAACTCACGTCTGCATGCATTTTTTCTTTTTTTATGTGTGTTCACCGATAACTTCCTCAATTGTGAACCGATTTGGAAAATTCTTTTTTTGTTGTAAAAGGTATAATTCCGAGGTGGTTTCATTTAAATTTCGCTGGTATTGGAGCTTAGACTTCGAAGATACACCAAATGACGTTAACTGCTTACAAGTTTTATTTATGTTGATGATTCTCTTGTACATTATTTCGCTCCAGAATTAGAAAAGAAGTTTATTGTAGACCTTCCCTAGATATTTATTTAGACCAAGGTCATTCAAGAAGAAGTAATAAATATTTTAAGAAATAAATTAAACCGACTCAAAGAAATCACTGAAAAGTCCGAAATAACTACCCCTTTAATAATCAAAACCCAAGTATAATAAGTAACTTTATGAATACGATACGATGCAAATACCTATGTAATTAAATTTTATAGTTATTGAAGTCTGTGCTAAATCAATATACAACAACGGGTAGACTATTAGTTTCATATTAGTTTGGTAAGCTTGCCACCAACTTCGGTAACTGTCATATTTATTTGTACAGGTATTTGTATCTTATTTGTAAAGTTATTTTTGTACTTAAGTTTTGAAAATAAACTTTTAAACTTTCGGGTTACATTATAAAATATCTAAAAACACGGGAAATTAACGCGATTACCTTTTCCGCTTGACGTTTCGGCCGAGTTCCATCGGCCGTGGTGTCAAGTAAACTGTCGCAGCAAGCTTCGCTCCGTGTCCGAGGCAGATTTTATTTCATCTACCCCCGATATTTGTAAATAATTATTGGGGTTCCTACACACAACACTCACGGTGTCCACACACAACCGGATGTGAAAAACGAGGTTTTGTCAATTGAATCACAGGATTCCACGCTGTTGATAAATTGTATCCGTTTTCCCGAATGAAATTTGTGTCTATTGATTTCAAAAAAACGTCAAGCTAAAAAAAAAGGTAATCGTGTTAATTTCCCGTGTTTTTAGATATTTTAAGTTTTGAAGTCGGATTAATTTTTTTACAAAATAATTTAAGTTTTAAATGTTTGCCATATCACCCAGGACTTTTAGCAACTGTGAACTGTACCATTTTAATTCTCTTCACATTTTCTTATTCTTTTCTCTTAAGAAAATCCTTAGGAAATATACGAACTTCCATTTCTTTACAGTGAGAATAAGTGGAACGACCTATTTCTTAATGAAAACTGTGAAAATACTAATATTTGCTCTTAACGTAACAGTTTTTTGGCACCAGAAAGTGGCATTTACTAGTCACAGTTTGCTTTCCATTGTTCTGCAGAACTAATATAAACATAACATAACTTCACGCTGTATCCCCAACGGGGTAGCCAGAGAGGACGGAGCGCCAGGAGTCGCGGTCCTTACACACCTCTTTCGCTTCCTCAAATCTCATCATTCTCCTCACACATTTTCGCCTAGGTATGCGAGTGCTTTTGACATTTCCGTCTGCTAACACTCTGGCTATTTGATCTTCATAAGTCAGCCTTGGTCTTCCTTGGCTTCTTTTACCACTCACTTTCGCTCTGTATATTTTCTTCGTCAGTCTTTCATCACTCATTCTTTCCATGTGCCCGAACCATCTAAGCATTCCTTTCTTCATTTTTACAATAACACTGTTGTGCAACGCTGTCATACTGCGTATCTCGTCATTGCTTATCCTGTCCGCAAGCGTGACACCGCACATATTTCTGAGAGACCGCATCTCCACAGCATTTATCATACTTTCACTCGATTTCGGGCATATCCAGGCCTCACTGCCGTACAACAAAGTTGGCACCAACACCGCATTGTGGATGGCCATTTTAGCAGTGTTAGATATATTCACACTACCCACTAATGCGGACAGAGCACCGTTCACTTTATTGCCAGCTGCTACCCGTCTCTCCACATCCAACTCACATCTTCCATCCCTCGAAAACGCACTCCCCAGGTACACAATTTCATTCACCTGTTCTAGACATTTTCCATTTACACTAATCACACATTTCGTTTGTACCGCTTCTCTTTCAAACACCAGAACCTTAGTTTTGTTCACATTCATTTTCAATCCTTTTACTTCACAATCTTCTTTCATACACGTGACTAGTGTCTGCAACTTTGCTTCTGATGGTGCTATTAGCACAGCATCGTCAGCGTACAATAGGCAGTTTACCATTGTGTCACCACATCCCATACCACTCATATTACCTTTCAATCTCTGGAGGCAACTGTCCAAATACAGCACGAATAGCCAGGCAGACATCACGCAGCCCTGTCTGACACCAGAACAGACTTCAAACCAGGGCGACATGTCACCGTCTATCCTTACACAGGCTCTGTGGTCTCGATATAATGACCTCACAGCCTGCAGTGCCTCACAGAACTAATATAGATAAATCTAATAAGTGAAATTTCACTCATTCACTCATTGACTGACTGATTAACTGATTAAATTAACTATCAAAGCCAGTATCGCGAAATTTGGCCTGATGATAGTTTGTATAATTAACTTTTTGTGAACCGATTGCAAAAAATAAGTTAAAAAGTAACAGTTTATTACGGTACTATGAAATTTTCAAGAAATTTCCCAATTCTTATGCTTTAAATCGCTTTAACTCGGATAATATGACATTTACGACAAAAAAACAGAATAGCAATTTTACGTAAAACTACGTTCTATAATTTGTGCTTAGAACTCTTTTGTCTAAGACTTACCGTTTTAGAGTAATTTAGCAAACAACACTTTTCTGACTTCCTGTCGTTAGTTTTGCAAGCGAAACCGAGGGGCTAACGTATTGAAATTTTACATGAATGTTTAAAATACTATTGTGGAAATTTTTTTTGACATAAAAACTTTTATTTATTAACAAAAAGTACATACATATGTTAATATTTACAAACTTAAAACTACACATTATCTTAAATAATAAACTTCCTCAAAGTTGCCGCTTAGAAAGCTGTCATTGCTCAAGGTACCTAGCAGACTGGCAGCATTGCCTCTTTGAATAGCCAAACTGATTCGTTGGCGGAAGAAGCTGCCAGCCCGGCGGTCTCCCGAAGCCTCGACCAGTCTCTTACAAATATCAGAAACCAGTCGATGGGCTTCGGGGCCCCAGGGACAGGGATTGTGGAAATTATATCAAAAATTCAGCCTTATTATCGAAATTTCGAATTCAAATGTTACTTGATTGGACTATAAGTAATCTGAGTTACTCAAATATTTATCTTATAAAAAGAATTAAAAAATATTGTTTGCAAGGTCTACTAAAATTTCTTTGACCAAGCCCATTTGAGAATATTTATCTTGGTAATTGATTCAACTAATAACTATATTAATAAAGCCTTCATAATTGGTTAATTAACCGATTCAGGGATATTTCTACGGTTACTCGAAAAAGCGCTTTCAGAATGAAAGGACGGCGCCCAAAGTTTCAATGTGACTTGAATGACAGTGAAGTTCACACTACAGACGAATCAACGGAGGAACTAAAAAGTAAGCTCAAAGCTTCAATGTGAGTATTAAGACATTTGGTATAAGGCTCACATTAAGTTCACAAATGTGTTCGTACAGTAGAGTTGCTTCGTTATTTGACGCGATTACTTAGGTTAAGTATCGTTGCGCGGTCACCTACTTGCGGGAGACTTTAGTCACAGTATAAACACAATAGTAGGATATCTTTGTAGAATGCTAGCGTACGCGGTTTGTATGTGTGCGCGCTAATATGCACTGCGTGGCACGCAAATAACTGCACTATTTTGGGTGAATATGGGTAATTACTGTAGCACAAGTCAAGGTCGCATACGACACAAACATTCCATTTATCTTTAATTCGTTCTTCACATCGTCGCAAATACAACAATGTCTAAATCCGAACGTATTCTAATGTCCTTAGATGCCCAAATAATTTTATTCGAATTACATTTTATTCAAATACAGAGTTATATCATTCTTCAACATAACTACAAGAAATTAAGTTTAACCAACATGAAAAATGTATCCATATGTATTGTTTTTTATTATTATGTACTAAACGAGATGCTCTCCGCATCTCACACCCAACGTAACAACCCTACGTATCCGGCCGAGAGTAGGCAATGAGGCGGGAGTGAGCCTTCTTTTCTACATATTATCTGCTTTAGTGGTATCCGTGTAGACGTGTAGAGGTTCCTGGGTTTCTCGAGGTACTTTAAATAGTCAGTCTTAGCTATTGCTATATTACAGTATTAGTTGAAACCGGTCAGAGACTATAAGGGCGGTTTAAAAATTCTGATAACAATAAAAATAATAATATACATTTCTATACTTTCGCGTTGCATTATAAAATTTCTAAAAAAAAAGGTAACGTACGCGATTACCTTTTATTTTGGCTTGACGCTTTTTGATGTGATTTTGACGTGGCGTTGAGCGTTGTGTGTAGGTGGCTTAAAAACAATTTACAAATATCGGGGGTAGGTGAATAAAACTTTTACCTCGGACACGGAGTGAAACTTGCTGCGACAATTTACTTGAGACCACGGCCGATGCAACTTGGCCGAAATATCAAGCCAAAATGTAAGGTATTTTAAAAATAAAAATAATTCTGAACTAAACGGGTCTATGTCGTGTTAATAGCCAATAAAGGCCAATACTTTTTTAGCCTTAAAGTATTTTATCTTATACTTTAAGGCTAATACCTTTTTAGCCTTAAAATATTTTTATCTTATATTTCAGGGCTAATATCTTTTTAGCTTTAAAGTATTAATGACATAGACCCTTTTAGTTGAGAATTGTAAGATAACGATAATACACCAGAGAATTAGACAAATTGTGTACCTCCAAACTCAGCACAAGGCTTATGCACTACACAATGAAACCACACAATGAAAGAGAGCTTCCAGTGACACCCAGACGTCAAGCCAGTTGAGAAAAGTTCATATCCTTAACTAACATGACTGATAATCAAACGCAGGTCTCCGGCTTAGAAAGCAAATGCTCTGCCACTGTGCCAACGAGCCGGCCAATAATCGCTAACTGAAACAATAGTTGTTAGTTGGAGTTCGCTGAGCTACTTTACGCTTATTATATATTGTGACGTGTTGTATACGACGTACTGGTATATAACATTCTGGAAAGGAAAGCAGTACAGATGAAATGTGAGATTTGGGTACATGGAAAATGTCTAGAACATTTAATGAATCTGGGGAGTGCATTTTCGAGGGCTGGAAGATGTGAGTTTGAAGTGGAGAGACAGATAGCGCTGACAAGGTGCTCTTTCTGCATTAGTAGGCAGTGTGAATATTTCTACCACAGCCAAATTGGTCATCCACAATGCGGTGTTGGTTCCAAGTTTATTGTACGGTAGTGAGGCCTGGATATGCCCGAAATCGAGTAAAAGTATGACAAAAGCAGTAGAAATGCGATCTCTTAGAAATATGTGCGATGTAACCCTTGCGGACAAGATAAGCAATGAAGAGATACTCAGTATGACAGGGTTGCACGACAGTGTTGTTGTAAAAATGAAGAAAGGAATGCTTAGATGGTTCAGGCACATAAAAAGACTTGAGTGATGAAAGACTGACGAAGAAAATCTAAAGAGCAAAAGCGAGTGGTAAAAGAAGTCAAGGAAGACCAAAACTGACTTATGAAGATTCAATATCCAGAGTGTTAGCCGACGGAAATATTAAAAGCACTCGCATATCTAGGCGAAAATGCGTGAGAAGAATGATGAGATTTGAGGAAGCGAAAGAAGTATGTAAGGATCGCGATGCTTGCCGCTCCGTGTTCTCTGACCCCGTTAGAAATACAGCGCGAAGATAATGTATGTATGTATGTATGTATGTTGTATACAACGCATAAGAATTTACTAACAAGCTCACACATACTAACTAAATAATATTTTTTTAATATGAATGAAATTAATAAATATAATTTTTAATAAACTGCTTCAGTTACTTCGTGATTTATTAATTCCAGTACACTAGCACACAGCGACATGATCCGCTTTGTATATGTTTTTATTCTAGTCTAATAGAATAATATGTGCTTTGTCGTAAGTTTTGATTTGAAGGTTTTATTGAAAAATATGTATGAATAATGTAATAAAAATATTCTGCATTTTGCGATTTCTGCTATTTGGATTATTATGCTAAACGTTTAACTATAATGCAGAATGTGAATCAACTTGCCATATTAACATCTTTCTCATACTTCCAAAAGGCCTTTCCTACCTCTCGATAGTACATTTCCTTGTATATTTCTTTATGATCTAACCTTAATTACTAAATGAGTTTATTTATTTTGAGCATAGTTTTAGTGTATTGTCCAACAAGTGCGGTAAGTTGTCGTTTGTTCGTGCGCTCATTCGCTCGAGTGGGCAATCGACAACACCACACGAGTTGCAGGTACTATTTTTTATTTCGGTGCAAACAAAAATTATAGAAAGTCATAACTTTATTATTATTTATTATTATATTAATCTAAAACTTCGAAATCAATATTTTCTTTACCTTTCACACTGATGTCAATTGGTACAAAATCGATTGTGTTTTTTCTTAGTTATCCATTTTACATTCTTTTTTTAAATCGTAAATTTGCGTGTGCTAAGCAAAATTTGTGTGCGACAAGTCAACTTGTCGCACTTAAATTGTAAACTGAGAAAATAGCTACTTATCAACCGCAAAAATGTGTGTTTAGAAATAAATAGACAAAAAAGCTCAAAAAAATTATGCCCAACGTACAAGTCTATTCAGTGAGTGGTTATGCCTTCAAAAATGGAATAAGTATTCCCGACCAACGGTCGTAAGCTGCAGTCGCCATCTTAGATTATATTAAATTTATATCTTCCCGCTGTACCCCTGACGGGGTAGTCTGAGAGGACGGAGTGCCAAGCGTCGCGGACCTTACATACTTCTTTCGTTTCCTCAAGTCTCATCAATTTCTTCACATATTTTTGCCTATGTTTGGCATTTCCGTCAGCTAACACTGGCCATTTGATCTTCATAAATCAGCCTTGGTCTTCCTTGACTTCTTTTACTATTCGCTTTGGCTCTGTAGATTTTCTTAGTTAGTCTTTCATCACTCATTCTTTCTATGTGCCCGAACCATACAAGCATTCCTTACTTCATTTTTACAATAACACTGTCGTGCAGCCCTGTCATACTGCATCTTATCCTATACCTTATACAACCTTAGATTAAATGTGAGGAAAACTATTCTTTTTGCAAATATCTCGTAATAGTTATGTTATGTTCTGACAAAAGTATCTCGGACAAAGTAAATAACATTTTACAATTTTTTCTTTTTGTGCTAAAGTTTTAATTTAAATTTTACAGGGACTGATATACAAAAGAGTAAAGTTATTAAATAATGAAATTTTCCTCAAATTATCGCCAAAACTCTTAATAACCATTTTTTACGTACGCAACACTAATTGCCAGGGTTGCCAGTGAAGCCAACTTGTTTTATACCGTTGGTTCCCTGAAATTACTATATACACATACAAAACCAAATCTTATTAAACAAACCAACAAAACTGTTAAGAAATAGTCTATAACAAATACAATTATTAATTACTAGTGATCCGACCCGGCTTCGCACGGGTAGAATTTTTTTTAAATTTAGATACAGCTCATGTTACTTGCTGATAATGTAGCTTTCTATAGATGAAACCATGTTTGAAAACCGTTGACTAGTTTCTGACTTTATTTATTACATACAAAGTTCAGCACTTTATGATATTACTACAGATAAATACCTTGAATGTCAGGAGCAGAACCCCACCCAAAAAATATACCCACATAATTGTGTCGTTTTAATTATTATTATAGTTATTCTGTATTGATTGTGCATGATTTTTGAATTTGAATCTATCTCATATAATTTTAAATTGCTTATTATCACACGTACATACAATTTGTAATCACAGACCAATAAAATTGAATTTGAATTATAGGTTATATTTATAATCATAGGTTATGTGTTTAAAATTATATCTAAACACAAGCTCAAGTTGCTCAGATTTAAAACAGTAATTTTTTATTTGTATTGCTAACGAATACCTACAACCCAGAGAGCGTTATTTACGATTAGAGTAATTTAGAAAAGTGTATGCTTGACATCAACGATTAAGAAACTTCCGATTTATCGATATTTTAACGACTGTTAATTTACGAAAGGAATGCAATGTAATATCGATGTTATAATTCTCGCAATTAACTTTACATTTGATTTTTTTTATTTTATTTATTTTTTTCACATTTCTTGTAATATCTAATGAAGAAACGAAACTACAAGACACAATTAGACATGGCAATCTAAATAATACTATACAAATAGAAGCCTCAAGATAACCACATTGTACACATTTTGTATCCAATTATACGATCTGGCAACCCTGCTAATTGTACAAATACGACTACGACTTTGTCACGACAAAGTACGCGTCGAGTTTAAACATAATATTATGTGGTAGCAGATTATCTTTGAAAGAAACCTAACCTCTACAGTCTATGCTTGAAATCCTTTTATTTCCTCATTCAGCATCAATTTAGTAAAATTTCGTGAAAGACGTTACTTTGTAATTTATTTTGAGACAATAATGAAATTAGGCATGTCAAATAACCAAAGCGGTGTTCATTTGAATAACAATTTCTGAGTAAAACCTCAAAATGAACTACAAAACGAACTTTGTTTTTAACAGAAAAGAAAGAAAAGACAAATCTCGTTCAGTCACAGTGAGACACAATTTATGCACGGCAGTTTCTTTTTCAATTTGTGCGGAGGAGTCGTGGTTAAAAATTCAGCGAGCATAGGCTGTATAAGGTACGGCGGGCACACAATGTGGCGCTTTAGACGCCGCGTTTTTGGGCAAAGATAAAAGAGTGGCCTACTTTATTTATCTTGCATTGCTGAACATAAACTTTCTGTTTCACTTCTGTGGGTAAAAAAGTGACGAGTCACACTCTAATGCCGGTTTACATGTTATTAGTAAGTTAGAAAGTTGGAATGTCAATTAAATTTCCGCGTGGAAACAGCTCGCTAAGTCGCAAGTCGTAAGTTGCCGCCTATGTCATTTCTTAAACTCGCTACTTGTCGAACTGTTTACACGTGAAAATTTAGTTGACTCATTACTCATCGATTTTCCAACATATTATAAAGTATAAGCATATGCGCGTCTAGTAGGGGTAGGTGGAGCAAGGCCAGTAGTTATCGCGAGATATACAACCACAGAGATATCGATACTTTCACGCGCTGTGTCCATCAAAAGAGAAGTATAGATATTAACTTAAATTAGAAGTCACCCGGTGGTCAAAGTCAATGTCAAATCAATTTATTCAAGTAAACCCCATTGCAAGGTGTTTTTGAACGTCAAATCTACTTTAGTTCGGTTCGAAAAGAAAACCTGAACAGTGAGAAGAACCGACAAGAAACTCAGTCAGGTGTCATTGAATTGAAAGCTATTGAATTATTCGAAATACAATATTCATAAAGCTAGTAAATCCGTGTGCAGAGTGGATTATTTCCAAACTTGTTTTTTCTTCAATGAAATCGCTAATGTTGTAGTATGATTTTCCAATCATTGTGCGTTTAATAACAAGTTTAAATCTCTTTTTTCGTTTAAATCTCTTGAGTAATTTCTTGAGGAATTTTATTATAAAAACGAACACAGTTGCCGAAAAATGACCCACTTGACTTTTGTAATTTAAATTTAGGAATAACTAGCTGATCACGACTACGAGTTTCCATACCATTAATAACACCTTTCCTTTGAAATAGATCAATTTTTTTTCTAGTGTACATTATGTTTTCAAAGATATATAACAAGGGTAAGATGAGTACATTAATGTCTTTAAAACGGTTTCTTGGCGATTCTTTTGCAGTCATACTGTAGATGGTACGTATTGCACTCTTTTGTAAAATAAAGATAGAATTAATATGCGCCGCTGATCCCCACAGTCGTATAAGACATAAGGCTATGGAAATATGCTAAGTACACCAGCCTAACCGTGGTCACATCTGTCAACTGTCTAATGCGTCTAATAGCATATATTGTCGAACTGATCTTATTAACCCAAAACCCCCATATGATTTGCTCACTGTAACTTATTATCTACTGTTAAACAAGAAAAGTAGTTGATTTCGCTAATTCTAATTGTTTCCCACCCAGTTCTAGTCTATTATGGATTCTGGGTACATTGGATAGGCAATACTTGACACAATTGGTTTTTTGTGCATTCAGTAGTAAATTATTAGCAGTGAACCACCTTGAGACCTTTGCCAAGGTCCTATTATGTCCGCTAATATCTATGTCTTTTCTAGTTACTTTAAACAATAGTGCTATGTCATCAGCAAATAATGTTATATCACATAGGTCTTTAAGCATAAATGGGAGATCATTAATATAAACCAAAAACAGGAAAGGTCCAAAGATTGATCCTTGGGGAATATCCCTCTTTAATTTAGAACCAACAGATGTAACCCCATTTACACTCACTTTTTGTACTCGGTCAGCCAGAAATGAAAGCACGAGATCGAGAGCTTTATCGCGTATTCCATAATATTCCAGAATACGATACAAATATCCATGTAATGAACTTTGACAGTTATTGAAGTCGGTGCCAAATGAATGTTCGACAACGGAAAGTCTATTAGTTTAGTAGGCTTGGCACCGACTTCAGTAACTGTCAAATTTAATTATATGGGTATTTGTATCGTATTTATAAAGTTATTTTTGTACTTAAGTTTCGATCCGTAAGGGATAGTTATTTCATACTTTTCAGTGTTCTTTTTTGAAGTCGGTTTAATTTTTTTATAAAAGTTTTTTTTAATGATTTTTGTCGCCCAACCAGAGAAATGTAACTTGTCAGCAATTATTTTTGTCTTCTTTGGACAATTTTTAATATAAATATCGGTTAAATTTTGTAATAGATTCTCATATATGATATTCGGATCAACAGAGGGAACAATGCTTGCTAAATTTGTTGCTTCATTAGTAAAACGTGGTAACTAATTTCCGCCTAATGGTCTAAACTCAATTATTCGTTCTTATTGATTTTTCACACAATCTAATTTAATTACTTGAGCTTTATGATCTGAGCGAATACCACTATTAATTTAATGCTCTCTAAATCTGTTCTTATTCATGAAAACATTATCAATGCACGTCGCCGAATGGTATGTAACCCTGGTCGGTTCATCAAAAATGTGCACAATATCCAATGAAAGAAAGAGTGAAATTAGCATCTCCCTTTCCTTAGAGCTAATTATTATGTCCACATTGCAGTCATCACATGCTATGATTGATTTGTTACATTTGCTAAGCCAGATAAGACTCTGCTTTATAGAAATTAAAAATTGAGACTAATCAGACAAGGGAGGTTTGTAAACACATAAGAATATGTACTGATCCGTCTTCGCACACGATATTTTAGATACACGTTTAACAGAGCGAGTAACTATGTTTTTGCGGATTTTTATTTTAAGATGATTTTTACCCAAATTCATACTACTACCGCCCCATATGTCGATACTCTGTTGAGTGCTCTGTTAATATTCATATTTGTGGTCGAAATTCGACCGCAAATATTATTATAAACTTTCTAGCTTGTGACTGCGACTTCGTTCGCGTGAAGTTTAAAAACTTTCTTTATAATTTATAACCTATGTTTTACTCTGATGTATGAGCTATATTATTGTAAAGTTTCATGAAAATCTATTGAGTAGTTTTTGCGTGAAAGAGTAACAAACATCCACACATCCATCCTCACAAACTTTCGCGGCGTTATTTTTATTACTGCCTCCCTGGCGTGGGCAATGTCAGAGCCTTTATTTATCAATTTCTCATTTTCACTTATTGCTGTTGCAAAGAAAAGAAAAGTATCGATCAATCTCTTCATACCAAATCTTTTTAAGGGCGATAATTGAAAATTACTAAACGCTTCACATCCACACATCCATCCTCACAAACTTTCGCGGCGTTTTTTTTTTACTGCTTCCCCTGGCGTGGGCAATGTCAGGGCCTTTATTTATCAATTTCTCATTTTCACTTGTTGCTGTTGCAAAGAAAAGAAAAGTATCGATCAATCTGTTCATACCAAATTTTTTAAGGGCGAGAATTGAAAATTACTAAACGCTTATCTATTAAATACATAATTTTGCTGTTCATTTGCAATAACTTAATTTAAGTCACGCCAAGACCTAAAATGTTAAATTTAAGTAAAACTTTATTTCAAAAAATTTTGAAATTCTATGTCCAGTAGTTTTAGATCAAATGTACTTATCAAAATGTATCGCTATGACGAATTTTAAGTTTCTAAATCATACAGTTTCTTAGAAAATGCACTGTGACAGACAGATAAATGAGTGATCTTAAAAGGATCCTACTTGTAAGGTATGGAAAATGAAAAAATTTAGCGGAGTTATTAATTATCGACTTCATGAATTTTCCGAACACCGTAAAACTGCTTGTTTGTGGTATCCGCTTCGCAAATACCTAGAGGCTACGTCGACTCATCTATAGGTATATTTGGTTTATTAATCATCCAAATCTTTCAGGATAACTGAAATGATAACCTTAATTTTTAATATCGAATTGTCGCAATGTTATTACCTAAAAACAACTGAGGAGTAATTTTCTTGGTTTATCCTGACTGTATATGGAAGTGCACATAGCGTAGTGGTTTCGTATGACGACGGTTAAGTAAAGTTACACACGGTCACTTGCAGGATGGATACTTAGTTTATGATTTAAATAGTGTATTCATATTTATATTTTATTGACATGTATGTATGTTCGTATTAACATATTTCCTGTAAATCTTAGGTAAAGCCTTACATTACATGAAATTTTTAAATTCTATGGTCCTTTACCTACACAGATAAAGTCAAAAAACGAGTATTTAATTTAATTCTTCCATTCCATTTTAAAGTTTTAAATAAATTATGTGGATTATTAAAATGCATTACTATGCCAAATTATAAGTTTGTACATCGCATAATCTATTAGAAAATAAACGGCGACAGACGGAAGGACACATGAGTCATCTTATATGGGTTTCCTTTGGAAGTTCGAAATTCCGAAATTGTAGGTAAACCGAATGCAGCTTAGGCGAACCGAACACTTCAATTTCTTTTCGAACATAAATTAATAATAAATATTCTTCGTTCAGCAGTTTATCTCCGGGCGGAAGCCGTATAGTAGGTATTATGAAACTTGGACAGTAGTTCCATTTTGTGATGTGGGTAGCTACTAAGAAAGGATTATTCGATTGGAAAGGGATGAAAAGGTAAAAGGTATTATTTTTAATAAGACTTCCATATCTCGGGATCGGGCGTAGAGACTATTCATTTGGAAAAAATATGAACGTTTTGAGTGTTTTCGATTTATTTATTTTTTCCATACTATAAAATAGGAAGCAAACGATGAAGCGAGTCAGTTGATGGAAAATGATCACCACCGCCCATGGACACCCGCAACGTCTGAGGAATTACGGGTGCGTTGCCGGCCTTTAGGGAAAGGAGGGGGAGAGGAGAGATGGACCACCGGCACTCACACTCACCAAACGAAACACAACAGCAATAGATGCTGTTGTTTCACGTCGATATTCTCCGTGACGGGACGACCTCCGTGGCGCAACGGCTTAGCGCGTCGGAAAGTAAACGGAGGTTGCGGGTTCGATTCCCGTCCCGAGTCTGGGTGTTTATGTATAATATGTATATATTTACAAAAGAAAAGTATATAAGTAGTATATCAGTTGTCTAGTACCCATAACACAAGCGCTATGCAGCTTACTTTGGGACTAGATGGCGCTGTGTGAAATGTCTGATTATATTATTATTATTATTATTCTGTGAGAGGGTGGTATTTCACCGGGCGAGCCGGCGCAATTCGTGCTGCAATGCAGAATGGCTCTACCACGTAACATTTCTGATTAACAATGTTTAAAAAAATTATGTCGCCTTGACAAAAAGTAAAATGAAGCTCGACGACACGAATTTTTCTTTTTACGGTTCCGTAGCCAAATGTCAAACACGGAACGCTATTATTTTTGTTGGCAGTACATAGATGAAAGGACGGTAGATGTATACTATAAAACGTTAAACAGCGGTACAGTGAAAATTAAAAAAAATAAAAATTTAGGGATGGCACTTCAAACACGTAACTGAGGAATGAAAAAAAACTTAATGCACATAAGCGTGTGACTCTATCTGATTATTTATCTATACACGACTGTCCTTAATCGATTGATTACATTCGGTGCTGGTTAGCTGACCGAGTCTGATCTGTGGAATATCCTGAGGATAATTAGTTGACGCTTACTCGTTTGACTTTCTCGTGGTATGAAAAGGTAACCCATTTTATTCTTGCTCTTATCATAGAATTATTACCTATAACATTAACACAGAAGCCAACTGGAGTCTTTAATATTATGCATACATATCTTCACGCTGTATCCCTAACGCAGTAGTCAGAGAACGGAGCGTCAAGCGTCGCGGTCCTTACATACTTCTTTCGCTTTCTCAAATCTCATCATTCTCCTCATACATTTTCGCCTAGGTATGCGAGTGCTTCTGACGTTTCCGTCAACTAACGGTTATTTGATCTTTGTAAGTCCGTTTTGGTCATCTTTAACTTCTTTTACCATTCGCTTTCACTCTATAGATTTTCTTCGTGAGTCTTTCATCACTCACTCCTTCTATATCCCTGAACCATCTAAGCATTCCTTTTTTCATTTTTAGAATAACAATGTCTACAGAACGAAGAATATATAAAAATCTTCAGTTTGCGTGTTATACCAGGTAAATTACAGGTATTACATTAAATGTATTGTGACCCTTCAAAATATTATGTCGTGCCACAGTGTGGTCAGGCCTTAAATCAATAGTGATAAGTATTTCTACTGCTTGGTGACACAATCTGCAAACAATCACAAAGTGAGAACGCGATACAAACTCTTAAACATAACATATCTTTACGCTGTATCCCCCAACGGGGTAGTCAGAGAGGACGGAGTGCCAGGAGTTGCGGTCCTTACACACCTCTTTCGCTTCCTCAAAACTCATCATTCTCTTCACACATTTTCGTTTAGGTATGCGAGTGCTTTCGACATTTCCGTGTGCTAACACTCTGGTTATTTGATCTTCATAAGTCAGCCTTGGTCTTCCTTGGCTTCGTTTACCACTCACTTTCGCTCTGTAGATTTTCTTCGTCAGTCTTTCATCACTCATTCTTTCGAAGTGCCCGAACCATCAAAGCATTCCTTTCTTCATTTTTACAATAACACTGTTGTGCAACCCTGTCATACTGCATATCTCTTCATTTCTTATCCTGTCCCTAAGGGTCACACTACACATATTTCTAAGAAATCGCATTTCTACTGCATTTATCTTATTTTCACTTGATTTCGGGCATATCCAGGCCTCACTACCGTACCATAAAGTTGACACCAACATCGAATTGTGGATGGCTGTTTTGGCTGTGTTAGATACATTCACATTGCCTACTAATGCGGACAGAGCACCGTTCACTTTAATGCTAGCTGCTAAGCGTCTTTCCACATTCATCTCACATCTTCCATCCATAGAAAACGGACTTCCCAGATACATAATTTTATTCACTTGTTCTAGATATTTTCCATGTACCTATATCTCACATTCCGGCTATATGTTTTCCGTTTCAAACACCAAAACCTTAGTTTTGTTCACATTCATATTCAATCTATCAATCAACGAGAAACTAACAATGTATATACAAACGACATTTATTTTGGATTTAGGATTACAAAATCCATATCGTGATTATCGTGATATAAGCAAACGCTGAGACGGAATCAAAATCCCGCGGGAATTTGAAAGGGACAGGCAACTTCTCAGACGATGGAAGTTATTCTGTAATATATGTTGTACATATATATAAAACTCAGTTAAAGTAACGATGAAAAGTTACGAGGTATAAGTGTTAGAAAGCACTGCGAAAAATCAAGGCTAATTTGTCGTTATACAGATAAAGATCCTCATTGCTAGCTAAATTACATATGTATATATGTACTCGAAAGCGATAAAATAGGGACCAATGATGTTTCCAGCATGAATACCACACCATACAGTTGTTTTTAGTGGATGCAATGATGTTTCATGAATTAATTGAGGATTATGTGTATCCCAAAACTGACAGTTCTGTTTATTGACGTGGCCACTGAGAAGAAAATGGGCTGCATCGCTCATTATCAACTTAGACGAAAAATCTTCGATTTCACCAGACAGCCTTAGGATTGCATTACTGTACTCAACTCGTTGATCAGAATCCCTCGGTAGTAATTTATGGACTAATTGAATTTTGTACGGGAACATTTTCAAATCAGTTTTCAAAATTCGCCTTAAACTGCGTGCAGAAATGTGTAACTGGGAACCACGTCTCCGAATTGATGTTTCTGGAGACTATGCAATACTATCGCGCACCAGAGCCACATTTTCAGCGTTACGAGACGTCCGTTGTCTTCCAGAACGAGGTCTGTCTGCTGTCGTACCGTACTGTCGAAAATTCGCATGAAAACGATAAATTGTGGTTTTGTGAGGCACTGGACGATTAGGATATTTTTGATGCAATTTCCGCTGAGTGGCAATAATGGAACGATTATTTTCAATAAATATTGTCACTATTTCTGCTCGTTCTTGTGGTGTATATTTATCCATTATAAAATTGGGGCGTCTACACAACACAATGCTTAAAGCGAAACTGATCTAAACGTCACATAACCAAGATGGCGCGCAATCAAAATGGTAGCGGGACTTTTGCCTCACCCGCTATAACAATAGGAATAGAAAGCTAGCATATGCGGTTTGTATGTGTGCGCGCTAATACGCACGTGCCTTGGCACGCACACAACAGCAATATTTTGGCCGAATATGGGCAATTATTGTGGCGCCGATTGTGGTCGTATGCGACGCAAACATGCGACCGCTTCGGTTTGTATTTAATAAATGCCTATATAATTTTAGTCATTCGAATGCAGAGTTATCATTCTTCAACATAACAAGAAATTAAATTTAACAATCACGAAAAACTTATCCTTGTGCATTGTTTTGTATTATGTATGTACTAAATGTATAACTAAACGAGACGCTTTCCGTATCTCATACCCAATGAAACAATCCTACGTATCCAGCCGAGAGTAGCTAATTCCTTTACGCATAAGACAGGAGTCGGCTTTCTTTTCTACAAATTCTGACAGAAGTCTATATAAACTCGCATCTAAGCGTTGCAAGCGTAAATCCATTAAGATGCACGCAGATGCGGAAAGCTCCCCTGGTGACGCCTTGAGCCGGAGGTCCGCCCTCCATACGAAGTATCCCTCGGCTGGAGGAACCCTCAGGCGGTCGATAATCTCGCAGAGCGCCTTTAGCGCTCGCCCCAATGCGACCTGTGACGCTGTAAAAGCCACTAGGGGCAACAAAACAGCAAAGAGGGGTTTGATTTAGTCGGTTCAAGTCCGACACTACTCAGTCGGCGTAGAGTCCGGCTGAGTGTCCGTGGGGATTTTGCCTCTCAGAAGCAAAAAAAAAGCAAGTGTAAAGGTGCGCAAAGAGGGTGCCTGGAAGGATCGCACTAATGCTGTTATACGCCCGTCCGACCAAGTCCGATTCACGGCCGGAAAACGGGAACGCTTGATCTAATTCGTGACAGATTTATATACAATTTACGTACGTACATCTGGTTCAATAATCTAATTTTGGTGAAATAATCTTGCATTTTAATATAATAAAAGTTAAGAAAGTTTATTTTAATAAGCAAACATAATAAACACATATAAAATTAGTTATTATAGGAATACATAAATTTGTCTCTGCATTGGAAAACTAAAATACGAGTAATCTGTGCGACAGTACTTCTTCTCGCTCACTATGCGCAGAGGTACTTAGTCGTTCTACCCCCGTTTAGTTTGGAAATCCGCGCGAGACGTAACAAACGGTAAATGCAAGGACGGTGCTCAAAAACTGATATTATCGTTTTGTTTTCGAAAAAGCATTTCAAATTATACTAATCAATACGTAACATATTGATTATTGATTATCTTCGTTCTCCGGCGTACGTAATTTACGTGGGAACATTATTATTTATTATAATTATCACCTCATTTTATTGGGGTCCTAAGTACGGATTCAATAGTGCCCGACACCTGCTCTGTCGGGTGTGTACTGCTGAACCGCGCAACACCAGCCGCATCACCAACTTCCGGCATCGGTTCTTCTGCCGACCGCGGACAGTCAGGGAAGTGCTGTGCTGCGAGGCAAGGACTTTAGACCCCAAGAATCAACTCCGACCCTGTGTGGTATCCCGTTAAATAAATTTGTGTTTGCTCGCTCCCGAGTTTTCTTTTTTCATGTCCGTTTCATGTTCAAGCCACCACAACATATAAAAACTGACGTACTTTCTTAGTCTTGACTTAGTGATTATCCGTGGCCCTGGGTCTTCTTACCATTTGGTAGTCTGTTTGCTCTTCATCTTTTCCATACTATACTAAGGAGAGAAATAAAGTTTTTTTTTAACATCATATTGCAAAAGGTATATCAAAATACAAATTCGCGAAAGCCATAAATTAAAAATTCTTATATGTAGAGAAGATAATTTCCTGACTAATATTAGAGTTTTGTCTTCGATGAAATTTCTCTATTTTGTGTTTTCTGTTGATTTATTGACTGATTGACTGTCTGAAGACTCGTCGATGAACTTTATTATAAAAACGAACATAGTTATGGAATATTACTGATCTGCGTATAGCCTGAACGTCTAAACAATTGAAATCTTGCGTTTTTGGTTTCTTGTTTAATAAGTACTAATATTTTTTGGGAAATTTCAACGTCTAATAAATATGTATGTATGAATATGTATGAAAAGTGTACCGACACTGCGTATAATAACCATAAAGTCGACAAAGAATTTATCAAATAAACCATTAAGAATATATTTAGTAGATTCCGAAATATCAATTTCTATTTTTCAAAGGAGTAAAAGAAGTGTGTTCTGTACGAAAATAAATCAAACACCTCACCGACGAAGTTGTAGGAAGACGCAATTCAATAATACATAGATAATACAGAGGAGAGAGCACGACTTGAAAAAAAACTTGTCTATTTTATTTTTTAATTTTATCTTCTATAATGTAAATAAATGTGGCTGGCGACTATGACATTGATAACATAACTAGAGATGGGCTAGCTCATAAATGATTTGATTCAGTTGTCATATTTAATGGTTATTAACAAAGCAAACATTTTTAGAATTCTTGTCCGTTTGTGTGTTTGTGCTTCAATAACAACTACCAAGAATTAAGAGAATAATAAACGTTATGATAAGTGTAAACATTTATATTTTTAGAAAACACTTAAAAATAAAGAATAGGAGATTATCATTGTTTGCACATCGCAAACAATAATATTCTTCTGTTATTATTCCGTTTTACATTTCGAATGAATCGTGCCATTCGCACCTTAGAGTGAATTGATCGATGACACTAATTTAATGTAGGAACATAGACAACATCGATAACACTACAAATTAAAAACAAAACGCTTTACAAGTAACTTAAATTTTTTCAATGCTTTACTATATTGGATAATACATACATACAATATCTACACGCTGATTCCCCAACGGGGTAGTCATTGGATAATATTAATGTTATATGTGCGTAATCATAATTTGTTGCACATAGCAGTAAAGAAGTGTTATTAGAGTGCTACGTGTAATTAACGTGTACGTGTACGTACGTGTACTAAATTTGATATTGTAATAAATTTGACAGTTACTGAAGTCGGTGCCAAGTCAACCAAGCTAATAAACTTTCAGTTGTTGCACATTGATTTGGCACCGACTTCAATAATTGTCCAATTTAATTATATAGGTATGTGTATCGTATTTATAAAGTTATTTTAATTGTACTTGAGTTTCGATTGGTAAAGGATAGTTATTTTGTAATTTTCAGTGTTTTCTTTTGAAGGCGGTTTAATTTTTTTTAATAATTTTATTTTATTTCTCCCTTTTGAGTGGTCTTGACCTAAATAAATATCTAGGGCAGGTCTGAAATTAACTTCTTTCTGAATCCGCAACGTAACGATATACAAGAGAATCATCAATATAAATAAAGGTTATAACCAGGTCGTGTTATCTAGTGTATCTTCGAAGTCCAAGCTCCGATATCGATGAAATTTAAATCGAACCACCTCTAAAGTATTACCTACCAAACAAAAATATAATTGTCGAAATCGGTTCCTAAATGACGGAGTTATGAGGTAACAAACACATAAAAAAAAACGACATACAGTCGAATTGAGAACCTCCTCCTTTTTTGAAGTCGGTTAAAAAATAGGACATATAGTTTTGGACTCCAGTGACTCCCCGTTATCATTATATGTTACGGCTATGAGCTATACATACCATTAGTCAATCTATCTATCTTCTATATATATAAAAGGCGATGTATGTATGTATGTTCCTTATGGAATCCGAAACGGCTGGACCGATTTCGATGAAATTTTCAGGGAAACTTTAGATTGGCCTAGCGGGTGATCCTGTAAAGTTTGGTAGCGATCGGATTAGTAAAATTTTTTTTTTGTTTTTTTTTGCAGTATCAAAATAATTATAAAAACTGTTTAATTTATTTTAACTTTTAACTAACGCCCAGAGAAACGGGCCGGGTTTGCTAGTCTATATATATAAAAGGTGATGTATGTGTGTATGTATGTATGTATGTTCCTTAGGGACTCTGAAACAGCTGGATCGATTTTGATGAAATTTTCAGGGAATCTTCAGATTGGCCTAGCGGGTGTTCCTGTAAAATTTTTTTTTTGTTTTTTTTTTTTTTTGCAGTATCAAAATAATTATAAAAACTGTTTAATTTATTTTAATTTCAACTAACGCCCAGTGAAACCGGCCGGGTTTGCTAGTATTGTTATAAAACTTTAAAGAGCACGAAAGTAAGAAACCCGAACGTAATTGAAACTTCACTTCTTTCGCTCATGTTAAAAATTCCTTTTATAATGTATACATATTGAAGAACGAGAAACATAATCTCTTCCAAGAAAGACTACTTAAAATCGATATTGCGTCGATTGACGACACAATTTGTGACGTTTTCCTCTTTGATCGTTACAAAAACAACTCTGAGAAAATTATAATTTCTACATCAAAGTACTGCTGCCAATCGAACTAATCACAAGAAATTTTCTATGAGTATATATTATTATATTTTCTATTCGATTATAATATTTATGCGTATTGGGTGGCCAAAAAAAAACGAATAATTTTTTTTTCGTGTCTCCTATGTAAAAGTATGTTAGTTTATTATGTTTTAAGAGCCCTCTCCAAAGATCAGCTCAAAACAAAATTTTTGAGAGGTTGCTCCAAACATTTTAAAATTTCCTAAATCGTTGAAAATCGATTTAAAGAAAAATATTTAGAGACAGTTTTCATTACTATAGTGTAAGTGACAAATATTCATAATTTTTATTAAAATTATTCAATAATTTTCAAAAATTATCACTTTTATAAGCTTTTTATTGATTTTAGAGACAACTAAAGTAAATTATTTAACATATATTTAAGTTAACAATATTTTATAATTTTCTCTTTCAGAACAATTTTTTATATTTTTTTTGCGTCTCTCTTGCTTTATATCTATTCTTTAGTATGTCAACTTCAATGAAAAAAATAAAAAGTTCATTAATATTCATATTAAGATGTCGCTCGAAAACAGCTGAAGTATTCTACTTGGAAAGTTAAAAAAATCTAGAGCGACCTTTAAAAAACAAAATAACGACTTGAAATTTTTAGGATCTTATCATTTTTATTATAGAAAATAGTGGAATATTGAGAAAAAAAAATGAAAAAAATGAAAAAATCGATTTCCGACGATTTTGGAAATTTAAAAAAATTTGGAGTGACCTCTAAAAAAATTTTTTTAAACTGATCTTTGGAAAGGGCTCTTAAAACAAATAAAGTAACATATTTTCATAGGACACTCAAAAAAAAAAACATTCGTTTTTTTAGGCCATCCTAGTATACAGTATAGTAGTATTTTCTATGCGCTTATAGACATAATATGTAGGTACTCAGTCGACTTCTTATTTAGAGAGGTCACGTTATAAATACATAGAAACACACCTAGACGTCATCTTTAGTAACAAATATTTAGGTTTACAGATGGTAAAGTGACGCCAGCCGAAGTTAGCTTCCTAGGTAATAGTCTAATGAGTTAATGGTTATAGATTATGACATTTATTAAATTATCTATGTAGCGATACTAAAAATCAAAAGAAACATGCAGTAGAAAGGCGATCTCTTAGAAATATGCGCGGTGCCACTCTTGTGGACGAAATAAGCAATTAAGAGGTACGCAGTATAACAGGATTGCACGACAGTGTTATTGTGAAAATGGAGAAGGGAACGCAAAGACTGATGGTTCGGACATATAGAAATAATGAGTGATGAAAGATTTATGAAGAAAATTACAGAGCGAACTTGAGTGGTAGCAGAAGACCAAGGCTGACTTACGAAGATCAAATAGCCAGTTTGTTAGAAATTAGTCTGTTCGACAAGTTTAAAATGGTGTTAATTCTTGATAAAGGTCCTAAAAATATGTGCGATAGCTCATTGGATTCAGAATGACGCGGACGTGTAAAAAAATGTATTTTAAGGATTTCACAGCACATAAAAAATTGAAAAGTTATTAACAAATTAAGATGAGAAAAGGTATTTAGTTTTCGCCTATAATGCAAAACTATTAATATTTAAGATATTAAAAAAAAAGATTCTTAAAGATGAAAAAATTCTAAAAAATTCTAAAAAAATTTTATCTTCTGGAACTACTTTCATTATTTATAATTTTAATTTAACGCTGAAAATAGGGCTCCGCGTGGCCGGTACGGTATGGGCGCACCGCCGCTAAAAAGAGTATACCACGTAAAATAATTTTTCTATAGTATTAAACATGAATATTAAAAATTTAAAAAATTATGGTGTTATCAAAATACTTCAATGTAAGTTATTTATATTGTATTTAAAGTAAGTTATTTTTTCTTTAGAAATCATAATTGGCATTCCTCAATAGGTTAGAAAAAAATGTTTATTTTATTAATAATTTGATTGTTTATTAAGTTAACAATTTGTTATAAACAAATTCCGACTACCTTTATACTTTTTTCTAAAACTAAAAAAAAATACAAAAACAACCATATGTAACAAAATAGCGAAAAAAATTTTTTATATCTTTTATTGTAACACTTTTTCTAACAAAACTTCCATATCAAGTTTCCATATCAGTTTGAACTGTTTGATTATCTCTTCCGTTGTCGAAGCAATCTCCTGTGAATACTTACAATTTTCACTTCATATATGCTTGTCTGTTTTGTTCGCTAATAACCCGAAAATCACTGAAGAGATTATCGTGGACCTTCGTTGATGGAAAGTTTAAGGTCCCAGGTCCGAGTTAAATTACTTTTATCCGGTCAAAGCTTTCCTTGGGTTTTGACGGAGTTACAGTTTCGCAAACGAAGCTGTAAGGTATGTGATAGTCAATTATGAGGTTTCATGATAAGATCAAAGACTTCTACATAAGCTTAGGTGGACATCCCGTCTGCACCAAATTTTGAAATGGTAAATAGGCGCTAATGAGCACCAATGCGCTCAGTCCTCACAAAAATACCGTTACCGTTGTATGTCACGCGGTCTTACAGAAGGTGCTGTTTAAAATTTGAAAAAGCTTAAACTACCTTCATACTCATGGTAAGTTTAGTAATCTACAAAGATGACGTACCAATTTACTTCGTAAGTATTTACAATTTATACGTAAATCCTTTAATTATTTTTCTAAATATTACTTTCGCTGTTATATTGTCAAATTATATATGCCTGAGTATTTAACTCGCGCAATGTAATCGAAAATCTTCGTTTTTTAGCAGAATTGTATTTGACGAACGAGAAAACACGGGGAATTTCGTTGCAAGTGCTGTTCACGTGAAGTCGGGAGACGTTATGTTGTTTTTTACTCTTGTCTTTACATTGGTTCCTAATTACACTTATATAAATATTGTTTGTTTGTGTATGTAACATTTTTAATGTTTTAGTTTAAATATTTCATAAAAATATTTGTTTCTCGCATTAAGGCGGGTCTATTTCAGGTTATATAGAAGTCTTTGGATACGGTTCATTACAATACGGGGTTAATTTAAAAATACTAATAACCTCTTAGTATTTTGTACTAAACATTATCCCCAATAACTTTTGTTCTACGACTTTTAGAAATTCATAAGTTTTTTCTTTAATATAAAAAAAATACATTAAATGTTTCTGAAAATGGCACCTATTCTACCCAGTCGCTAAAGCGGCACACGCACAGCGCGGCGCTGAGGCCCGGAGCTCTTGCACTACACCATTGGAATACGTACACAGAGTAATTACGTTTCAGACAGTACAACAAAACTTAAAAAATATTTTTTGACGAACGTATTAAGTTTTGAAAAAAGTCGTAGAACAAAAGTTGTTAGGTATGATGACAGGAATTTTGCACCAAGAGGTTATTAGTATTTTTCAATTAACCCAGTATATAAAGTATTTTTCATTTCATCCTTAACATAGGTGAACGATTCTAATGTTACTTCCCATGGATTGCCACTTATGCTTACATAAAAAATGTTTGGTGGAGTCTAATTATGACTAGCGTAGAGATTTTTGTTCATATTTATTAAATGGCAAAGCAAATTATTTTTAAAGATTAGTAAATGTTAGATTCGTTGACGTTAAATAAATTAATACGATTAAGATTTTAAGTTTTTATATCCCAAAATCAAAATTCAGCTGTTAAAAATCAATTCAAAATTTAGGCAAACGGACAGACATAATTTATCACTACTGAATTTTCATACCTAAATAAATATTCTCAAATTATGTGGTACTCCTTTATTGACATGTTTCAGTTTCACTATTGTATAGCTAAAACGTAATTTTCCTATTTTAATTTGCCATGACCTGCTTATCCCCAGGCATTGTAACATGAAACATTCAAATACATTTAATTAAAAGGACCAATCTCGCTCCTCCCAACTGAGTTCGGTACAAAAGCACCGGACGTGCAAATAAACAGTTGTTATTATTAGAAATAAGCCCAAACTTTGGTTAGGACGTAATTAACTGGAAGGAAAAAGTTGGTAATACGCAAGTCAGGCTTTTTGCTTCCCGGGATAGAGGCTAAAGCGCGTGCGTGGATCGCAGCCGCTGGAGCTGGTGGTAAAGGCTACAAGCGTTAGCGAATTGTAATTAAAATAGAAACTATGTTTTCAATTTTTAGAATACTTCAACATGTAACATTTTCTTAAGACAAATATGTGGTTATCGTCGACCGCCGTGAATGCATTGTTTATTTGAATATACATAATTTTGAAATTGAATTTGAACATGAATTGTCTCGGATTCGATTCACGTACAGGTCAGTTTAGGCAATAAACTGTGGAAAGTTGTTTTGAAGCCTGAGGAGTTCTCTCACTTAGATGTGTAGTACACATGTTAGTGCTTGGATACAAGCTTAGATACAAGCATAGTGCTTGGTGTGGGATCACACAATTGGAGTAATTGTCTAGGACATTGTTTCTCAACTATTTTTATGTCGCGTCCCACGAAAAAGTCAAAAAGTTAAGTATAAAGTCTTGCGACCCCTTCACTATAAATTTGTAATTATAATAATATTTTAAATAATAGTTTATTTATATGTTTAATTTAAATTTTCAAAGCTCCTTGAGGCGATAAAAACAAAAAACTGCGCATTACAAATATAAATTACCGCGCGTGTAAATCGCGCCCGTCTGTCTGAGGGCCTAAAATTACTGTCTAAACGACATTTTATCTGCGTTGTACTTGCACGAACTTGTCAAATAAGCCGCCCGCGCATCTCGTGACACGTGCGCTAGACAGATTCGTACACGTTAAATGCCTTAGTTACAAAAATAAAAAGACGCTAAGCAGAGTTTCATTGTTATTTAAATTTTTAGGAAAGTAGCACAAGGAAGCAAGTACCTACAACAACGATCTTATCTCACTCACCCAGTGTTTAATTTTTATTATTAACAGTAAAAAAGTTAAATCAAAATGGACAAGTTTGTGACAAAACGAAATGTGCCTTCTACGTCTGGTGAAACGGTGAAGAAAAAGACCAGGTCATATAACAACAGATGTTTAAAATATGGATTTTTTGCATTGCATAACAAGTCACAAAGTGTTGTTTGTTTTCAAGTCCTGAAAGCATGAAGCCTTTAAAATTACTCTGACATCTGGAAACACGACACTCGTCTTTACAAAGCAAACCATTAGAATTCTTCGAGGGTAAGTCACTTGTTTTGAAAAATCAACAAATTGCTATAAAAAATCCAGCTGTAATGAGACTGCAGCACTTCATGTTTCCTACTTAGTAGCATTACGAGTTGCGAGGAAATTTAAGCCTCATACTATTGTGGAAAGGCTAGTTTTACCCGCTGCCTTTGATATGGTCAATATTATGATAAGTCCGGAAGAAGCTAAAAAATTAAAAACTATGCCCCTTTCAAATGATACAATATCGAGACGTATTAATGAAATGGCCATCGATATTAAAAACCAAATAATTGAAAGTTAAATTAAGAGAATTTTTTGCTATTCATTTTGACGAGTCAACAGACGTGTCGAACTTGGCTTAATTTTTATGTTTTGTCCGATATGAATGCGAGGATTCTATTAAAGAAAATATGCTTTTTTGCAAAACATCTATCAATTGTATTCTTACCTGAGCGAAAAAGGATTCTGATCTATTGTGGCTTTGAAAACTAAATACAGAAATCGTCTGTTATCACTCGAAAATAATTTACTTATGAGTGTTTGCAAAGATGATCCAAGTATAGAAACATGTATAAGTGAGAAACAAAGCCAACCATCGCAATAATTAATTAATGTTCATGATTAATTGATATAATTCAACAAAATGAGCTAGAAGTATATTTTTTCACGTTATTAATACAAGGTAATATTTAATTTTATAACAATACACTAAAATTAATTCCTTTAATAAACTAATCTTTTGCATAAAAATTTTATTTTTTTAACAGACTGCGACCCCTTTTATAACAAACGCGACCCCCCAAGGGCCGCGACCCCCAGGTTGAGAAATTAGGGTCTAGAGTGTTATATTATATACACACCGGCACAATTAGCGGAACACAAAAAAAGCAGGATTTTAAAATCTTTTACTTGAGGAACTGGCCAGTTATGATATTTTTTTAATTTATTGTCAAATTTGAAAATAGAAAATTAGATGACATACACTTTTTTCATTCATTTGTTTTATTTTCCCGAACAATACGTTTTGTCAACTTGTTCGAGTAATAACTACGTAATTGTAATTTTTTTGAAAAATTGCACTTAATGGTTTTTTATAAATTTGTTATTCTATAGGCAATTTTGTTTATTAAAAGCTCTTTATTATGCCTGACTTAACATCACTGTAAATCATTAGGGCTGATGAAATGAGAAGAAATGGCCATACCTACAGATCGATTGCCTCAAGGCTTCGTCGACCAGTATCAACGATTCATCGCAGCATCCAGCGGTACAGATCGTCTAATTCTCTTGTGAGGAGGAGGGGTCAAGGTAGAAAAAGATGTACATCGAGGCGAGATGACAGTTTTTTACAACTTGGAGTTCGTAGGAATACGCGATTAACGGCTGTACAAGCTCGAAATGAACTGGAAGACGTTCGAGGAGTACGAGTAAGTGAGCGTACAGTTCGCAGGAGATTTGAAGAAGTTGGTTTAGGGTCGTATATACCTGCCAAAGGCCCAAAACTTGGGAGACGTCACCGCGTAAACCGATTAAGCTATGCGCGAGAACATCGTCATTGGGATTTGAACGAATGGCAGCAGGTTCTCTTTACTGATGAGTGCAGAGTTCTTTTAAAACAGATCGATGGGAGACAGCGAATATGGAGACGCAAAGGAGAACGCCACATACAGTCTAATTTTGAACACACAGTGGCTTATGGTGGCGGCTCGATTATGGTTTGGGGAGGGATATGTTTGGGAGCTCGCACGGAGTTAGTGATAGTCACAGGAGGGACCATGACAGCAGATCGATACATCAGAGACATTTTAGAAGAATATGTTGTACCATTTGCCCCATTTATTGGTGACGACTTTATTCTAATGCAAGATAATGCTCGTGCTCATAGTGCACAATCGGTACAGGCATATCTGAGCCACGTAGGTATACCGGTGATGCAGTGGCCAGCAAATTCCCCCGATATGAATCCGATAGAGCATGTCTGGGACTTGCTAAAAAGAAGGGTTAAATCCAGAATGCCACCCCCCAACAATCTGAATGAACTTGGAAACGCATTACTTGAGGAGTGGGAGCGGTTGCCTCAAGAAATCATCGATAACATAATCTGTAGCATGCCCAGACGAATGGAAACCGTAATCAGAGCAAGAGGGGGAAACACTCGTTATTAATTTTGCTTTAATTTTATTGTTAAATCATTTAATGCTTACTTTTTTTTATTTTTTGTAATGGTTCATAATCATCTAAAAATTTCACTTATTTCAAATTTCTTTATTTTTCAATAAAAAATAACGAAGACTTTTCAAAGTCGTTGTTAAAAGATGTTAATCAATTTGTTATTTTGTGTCTAATTACATTTTCGTCAAATATATGCGTTATTATCTCATAGTCTCACTTTTTTTTCTGTTCCGCTAATTGTGCCGGTGTGTATATTATGATATTATTGTAAATGCAATTGTATACATTTGTTCATAATAATACTAATAATTCTATGTTGTAACAATCTGAGGCATTTTGAAATTTATATTTTCGAATACAAATATTTGCCAGTCATGTAGAAAAGTGTTTCGATATTTTAATGTGTTTTTGGACTATTTATTTTATTATTTGACATTGCCCATATATATTGCCATATCGTATTTATTTAATATTTTGTAATAAATAATCCAAAGTCGCATCTATGATTTTTTTTTCATTTGAAGGATAAGTTAACGATGGTTTAACGATGATAAAACAGTGAGACTTAGTAACAACAAAGATTTATGCGTTTTTAATTATGTCCAATCTATAATTTAACCAGAGCATGTAGTTTTGATTTAAATCGATATTCTAATTTTAGCGTCACATAGTTCCGGTTTGCTCGCAAACTTTCTATTTCTACGCGTCGCATTCAAAAATAATTACATTATTATCTTTGCACTTCCTCCTGAAAGAGCTAAGCTCCACCTACTGTACTTCCTAAAATGTACAAAGAGAAAGTATTAGCAATGTCTATCCATTTTACGTAAGTTTGCATAGTTTATGTCGTTTTCGTCTTAAATTTAACAATCATCTGATTTTAACCTTGGCTAAGGAAAGGTCTCATTTGCTTGATGATGGAACAACGACGAAAAATTAAAATTAAACAATTACAAAGCGGAGTTAGTTTTAAATGAAATAAAATAAACAATTATAAGATCTGAATCGTATCTACAAAGACATGTGTTATAAAAATCCCGATACGTAATAAAGCCTATTTGACTTTTTAAACAACGACATTCGTACATTTACTTCAATATTGTCTGATGGAAACCCATAACGTGAGAAAATGTGACCGCTTGTCTAAAAATTACGTAGCCTTGTCTAAAAGCTAGGTAGCTATTCATCCTGATTTGAAGATGTGCAAGTTGTATAACTGAAAATTTTTATTACATCCACATTCTAGTCTGCTAGAGTTCTAGTCTCTATTCTAAACTTATATACACCTATATAGAATAATATAATACTAGTAATAATAGAACTCATATACAATTCTCTTTTCTAGATTTATATAATTCCAGACTGATAAATTCTAGACAAGCTGTATGACTGAAAATTTGTATAACATTGACGTTCTAGACCTAGCAATATGTAGGTATTATAAAAGTTTCCAACCATCACAAAAAGTTTTGATATTGATATCATTCACATATTTACATCTCTCTCGTCTTGGACTAAATATTACATCAAGGCACAATAAAATCCCACGATAAGATGTCATTTCAGCGATAAGTATTCCATAGAATAATTACGTTTTATTGGGTTTCAAATCTTCAAAAGACCTTTCACATTTAATTGTATTTTCATCCCCTCTGTCGCTTATTTCTTGGCCCACGGTCTAAGGGTGTATGAACCGACAGTACTGAGGGAGTACGAGACAGACATGCCTAACCCAGCTTCTACTAAAAATTATAGCGCTGTTAATCGAATATGGTTCTGTTTACTAGTAATAATTTTATTATCAGGGATTATTTCTTTTTGTCGTATTATCGTAACTGTCTTTATGCGCATGATATTATCTGGTACTCATATTAACAATGTATAACGGAGTGTTTAGTGAAGAGTAAATATGTAGATTCAGCAGTATATTAAGGTCAAGGTCAGTCATTTTCAAACAGCAACATTATAGAGAAATATGTGATGTAATTTTTCTCTCTATTAATGTTTTATAATGCGCGGTGTGCCTAGTAATTTCACTAACGTTAAAGATTTGTTACTAATTTGAGTACGGCGCTACCAAACGAATATGATCATAATTATGAACCTACGTCTGAACGTAACATAACGTAAACGTATATTGAAGGAATATGACTTCAACCTGTCGAGTCGTTCAGAAAACACACGATAGCGAACAATTTACACATGATAACAATTACAAACTTAACAATTACATATGTATGTAAGTATAGTGAAAGCTCGTTCTTCTAGGATATCGATGTTTGTGGAAATGTAGGATATACTGGGATGAAAAGACGTGCTTTCGCTAGCTCGTGTATTTCTTCACCGACTTATATTTTTGACATCCGAAAATACCAACTCTCATAAACACAAATAAATAACAACACCCTCAAAATAATGGTGTTGCCATCCGTTAATGATTATGACAATAACAATTAATCACGAATATTGACAAAACAGTAGTATATATTCGTACATATTATGAATAACAGACTCGTTCTTATCTTAGAGTGTTGGTTCATAGAGAAATATAATGTGTGGATATCTGTTCAACTCTTCAAATTAAAAACAAAGAGAAAACTTCGTGTAAAGGTATCGGGTATTATCCTACTTCAAATGTTGGAATCTTTATTAAACCTATCAATCATGTCGTTACTTTGTATTACGTGACGTCGGCAAATTTTGCAATCGCGACGGTGCCATTATAAATAATAAAAAAAAGAAACGAGTGTTAGTCAAAGTCAAATCAATTTATTCAATTATTATATATTGTAATATTTTTCTACAGGCAACCTAATGTATATCTCGAGAAGTACCTCAGAACAGGGCTACCTTCATCCATGCATCATCCTTAGGCACACAAATTTGAGGGCCCCTTATCAAAAGATCCAGATCCAAATTTCTTTGCAAACACACACATTGCCAACAACCCAAGTGTAACGAAGCAATATAACGTCACTGTCACCGGGTCTGCCTAGCTGACATCACATCCTGCCTGTCACATCTGTTGTCGCCAAGGCGTGGGAGAAGTGACGTCAGCAAGTCTATATAAGCCGATGCGTGCCAAGATCTGGATCATTCTATATCATTCTGCGGCTTTAACTGTTGATTGTTCATCGTTGGCTATTCGTGACAACGTGTTATAGTTTGTAGTTTGCTATTAATTATTGAGAAATTAAATGTAAAAGTGACTATGCGAGTGTGTGTTCTTAATTATCGCAACACAAGTTATTGGAGTAAAAACCGAAGAGTCTCAGTTGGATAGTTTTATGATGCCTATTGTTCGTCATAATGTTGATCTATTGATCATATCTCTAGAAATGTAATCATTCTATACGTGTCGCAGCATGCGCCGTCCGTTCGTTGAATCGTCTCACTCGAAAGTGTTTGAAAGTCTACAGCGCCCGTCTACGTTAAGAATGTCAAGCGGCCATTTTCCCGCTTCAACTGTCCCGCTATTTCTGATTCTACTCAGGTACTTTACTTGGCGTTTTGAAATGAAATTCAACGTTTAAACGTTTTCAATAATCACCATACAAGTTACTAATTTGCACATACTCTGATATGTAAATTTTTTTCAATACTTTAATTAATGTATTTTTACTTTTACTTACTTAAGTTTATAAGTACTGAAATAAAAAAAAACATCCAAGAGCGTCTTGCTCACGAGTTAACTTATTTAAAAGTAAAATTAATGCAGTGGAATCGCGATCTTTCAGAAATATATGCAGTGTCACCCTCACGGATAAAATAAGCGAGAAGGAGATGTACAGTATGACAGGGTCTGCGTGACAGTTTTATCGCAAAAATCATAAAGAATGCGTGATGAACGATTGACGCTGAAAATTTATTGAGCATAATTGAGAGGTAGCAGAAGCCAAGAAAGACTTAACTTATGAAGGAAGGAAGAAATACTTATAAAGGGCAGAAGACTGACTTATGAAAATCAAATAGCCAAAAGTTGACTGCTGACTGGACTAGGCTTAAACTTAGTCGACTGCAATATAAAAAGCACATTTTGGTGAAACCGTGTGAGGAAAAAAATGTGATTTGAAGAAGCAATGGAGGTAAGAATCGTGATATAAACTTTTGAACTTTTGTGTTGCATTATAAAGTATAAAAAAACGGGAAACTAACGCCGTGGTCTCAAGTTTGCTTGAGACCACGGCCAATACAACTCAGTGAAATGTCAAGCCAAATTAAAAGGTAATCGCGTTAATTTCCTGTTTTAGAATCGCGATGCTTGGCGCTATCTTTGCCGACTGTCATATATGTATACATGTACATACATATATGTATATATCCGCTAGTAACAGGGTAATGTATTAAGTTAACATTATGTTGTAATTTCGGTCAAAGCGGGAATTAAATTTGAAAAGGAAATCAGGTCAAAAATACTAATCAAGTAGTTTCTCCTTTTTTGCCATCGATTTATGTCTTCATACGAAATTTAACATACTTCATCGACTGCGATATACACAGATAAATAGGTGGACAATACATATAGACAAGATGGAACAATAAAAGTTGCGTTTTTGCTATTTTGATTATGGAACTGTAAAATGACTTAAATTATTTAAATAACTAATTACAATTGTCGATTGCAGTTCAACGCGGCACTGCTGCTAGCGTAATGGGTACATTTGGATCAGTTAAGTCTTTGGAGTCCTTCAACATTATATGATTCCATAATATTTATTTTAAATTACTTTACACATTTTAGAATAAGTTTTTAAAATTTTAAATCTTATTTTGTTATTTATGTTATATTTTAAACCAGAGTTTTTAATTAATATTACTTATTTGCAATTTTAAAAGAAAATAATTATGATTTTACTAAAAAATACCTTTCCCTATTTTTAATTATAATTGAAACATTGTGTAACATTGTGTAACATTAAACCACAATATTTGGCGGTTTCTTTCAAAAGCATACAATTTTTAAATTATAGCTTCTGCACCAGGAGTAACAACACATTGCAAACAAAAGATGATAAGTGTTTCAAACCACATACGTGGCGTGTACGTGGTAATCTTTATGAGGCTTATTAAAACGAAACAAACACAAAATGGAATGTGTTCAACGTGATCAATTCCAAAATCTTAGTTATTTTCCGTTCAAATTCCAAAATCCACCAATTGACACGTGATTCGCCTCGCAACAAAGCATCTTTAGAATATTCCAGAGATCAGACTCGGGCAGCTAAGCAGCACCGAATCAACAAATAATTTTTTTTTTTTGTTTGTTTATCGGAAGGGAAGAAACTCCGAACGAGCACCCAACCGCCTCCGACGCCTCACGAGAGAACGTCGGGCGCGGCCGGGTAGTGCCGGGCTCGAACCGGCTAAAACTACCCTCCACCGCCACTTCACCCTACAGGCCGTCGTAGCGAGCCGAACGCGTAGCGGGGAAGCGCGGAGGGCGCTCCCCCAAGAGAGGTCGACAAAGCCTGAGGGCCCCTCCGTCCGGCGGGTACCCGGGACGGAGGACGGAACCTCGGCTCAGGTTGTCGACGGGAAAAATATGCACCTGCGTGCCGTCTAGAAACCTATACGGGTGAGGGCCGGTCCCAGAGTGGTTTTGACCGGCCGGCGTACAATCGGCTGAAGGCCCGAAATGGTGTGTGCCTATCTTGTAACTCAGCGCGAGCGGAAAGCCCGCGCTCAAGTGAGGCCCTATCTGTGAGTGAGTGATGTAATCGTCGAAGAGAACCTACAGAGAGGCCCTAGTGTTAACGCGCAAGACATCGACGCCCCCTCCGGAGGGGGCGGTGTGATGTCGCATCGTTGTATGTACTGTTTAACAGGGCGTCGTTCGCCGCTGTTATGATGTCGTCCGGGTCCGTCAAAAAGTCCCTAGGACGTCTACGGTGGGGTAGACAACAAATAAGTCAGCTGCACGACTATTTATACTAATTGCCCTACCCACGACCAGAGAGTGAGTTACCAATCAGAGCTCACCACTAATGGTCCCGCCTACTTAATGGACGAATCAGTATTATGTTGAATTTAAATTCAATAGTCAAATGTAATTAAATTTAAACAGATTTACATTTGTTGATTCGGTGTCAGTTAGTTGACCAAGTCTGATCTCTGGAATATCCTGAGGATGCCTTGTTGAGAGGCGAAATACGTGTCAATTGGTGTTTTTTGGAGTTTCAGTGAAAAATAGCTAAGGATTTTAGAAATTCATCACACGAAATAGATTTCCGCAAAATATCACCTGAGTCTATACAATATGTTGTGTTCAACGTACAAACAGTTCTATTACAGCTTCATACCTATGCACTTAGACGTATTTAATATGAACAGAAACTGGCTATTACTACATCTGAAGGAAGAAACAAAAAAATCTACGTATTTTATTGTAAGAAAACAAACCGTAGATATTTACTTTAATGTATCTGACCTGATTTCTTTCATACCATTTATTTCGTTTAGAATAACAATAATATTACGAATAAAAAGCTGTCCTAGTGTTCCATGTCAAATATGGTTTATATTGACTGGCAATAAATTGCATATACCTGTAATTTATTGCCAGTCAATGTATGTAGTCTCTGTTTCATTTATAAAGAAAACCATTCTCGGTATTATAGTCTGTTAATTTTTTTCAAGAATTCTCATCAGAAAGAGCGCGGAGAACTAAGATCAAGGAATATACTGGACAGAGTCTTTTCTCTAAAAGCGTTTCCGTTTTTTCATTGACGTGAGGTCCGACATGTACAAAAGTGCGTAACTGGGGATGGGTTATAATACTACAATGGTATTACAATACAAAATCTTATCGATACAATTATATCGAGCTATCGACAAATAGGTAACTATAACTCGTCGATTCATTATAAAGAGAGGGTAAACTTCTTTTTGTTATATAGGTATACTGGTATACTGACGCTCTATTGGATATATAATTTTCACAAATGTTTAAACAAAAGAATAATAAAAAGCTTTTAAGTAGATAACTATAGAAGGGAAATTAATTAATTTAATTATATTTTGTAAAATTTATAAATATTTAAGGGTTTTAATTTTTGATTTCATATAGTATTTTTTAAAAACTCCTTCATTTTTTTTGCAATATTTCTAACAGAATGAAAATAACACACGTTTAACACAATTACCAATTTATTAACAAACTTACAAAATGTGAAATGAAAAAACAATAAAAATTGACTCCTGATATTGTTGGCGCACTAAATAAACGATAATTCCAATTGTAAATATAATAAGGAGTATTAAACACGAGTCTGAGTTTATGGAACTCGTCTTCGCTTCGCACGGTTCGTCCCATATTATCATTACATGTGTTTTAATACCTAATAACTGGTGTTCATTCAAACATTCAAACATTGACAAATATTTTCGTAATTTGATACATACATACATAAACACATATCTTCACGCCGTATCCCTAATGTGTGCATATTTTGCAATGTCACATCTCGGATTTACAAATAAACATTTTCACTTAATTTACAAATAAAATTATACATCTTGTATCCTCTAAACGCTTTAATAGTTCTCAGACGTCTCAACGCGACCACCTATGATTTTGCTAACGCTTTTAAAAGCTTCACTCTTTGCCTGGGAGTAGTAAAAATGTTTTCTATTTCGACACCATGCTTTTGCATCCTTTTCTTTGTCCTATGGCTAATTACTATGTTTTTTTTACCACGTGCAGACGGTTTTCTCTTTTTTGCCATCAACGGAACTAACAGACGAAAGTATTACATATCTACTACTTTTCCCGACGAATCTGCTGGCGTGGTGATGTGACCTTTCTGGTTGTCAGCTAACATTAGTTATCTGTTTTAGTTTTTAATTTAGAAAAGTTTCGTTCTTAAATTGAGCCGACCGGTAATTGAAACCGGGACCACAGCTTGGAAAACAGATTCTCCGCCATTGCACCAATGGGCCAGTTACTGGTATATAGAATAGGTAATTGAAATTACGAGTAGAATAATACATGCGCACTTACCGATTGATAGTATTACGGTACTGTATCAATTTTTAGTCGTCTGACTGATAGTCCAGAAACAAAACTGGGTTTTTCTAAATCTTTAGAGCAAAGCCTACAATGTTTTGTTGGTTCCCAATTTTTCCGCTTTACAACTTCGATACATTAATTTCTAGTTTCAAGACATTTAGGAAACCTAAAAAGGAAATCCACGATAAAAAATCGTGAGTATCGATATAACTAATTTCGATATAGAGAAACGTCACTAGAAATAATGCCAAAATAATGAATTAAATAACATGAATTATTGGAATATTATCATAATTTTTTTTATGACTTTTAATTCTATGACACAAAATATAGTTATCTTTAATGTCAATCTCTTATCTTGTTACAAAATTGAATATTTTAACGATGATTTTTAGAGAAACATACGACAATGACTTACGTATGAAACGATAATTCTGGGTTTTTCACCCCTCTTATCAATGATATTATAATACATCTTTTGTATTATAACATCATTGCCTCTTATCGTTATTGTTCATGATGAACAATACACAGCTGAATATGACATATTTTCATTTTTGTAGATATTATTAGCAAAAACACTTAAGATTTACGAGTATTTCGGAAATAATTATTTCAGCACTGCAATATTTTGAACGACCAGCCAACCATGAGCTGACATAAATTACACTGACAGTACGAGGTTGCCATACTATAGCTGACTATAGCTAACTGTTTTACTCGTGGATACGTTCAATGAGATAGAAAGAGAAACACGAAACGAATTCGTTTGCCACGGTGATATGAGCGACACTTATTATGATTCCATCCATTATGTTCCTTGATCCTAGGTGGAGAGAGTGATATTGAAGGTTAGGACTTGAAAATCTTTTAATTTGGCATTCCACTGCTATGCTTTACTCTGGTATGATGGTTTTGTCTGTGAGACAACTCTATATGGTTTTTTAGTGATCTATAGACTTAATTAATTTAAGGAAGTGCGTTAAAACATATTATTTAGATAAGAAAGAAAAGATTCGATATAGATTACTTTATGGGACCACCTTTGTTAAACGTCACTTTCGTGCACTCATCAGCCATCTGAACTTTTAACCTGTGACTAAATATAAGTGTAAAATCGAAGTCACTATCTAAATGAAACATCTAATTTATTATTATTGAAAACTCATACAGATATATCTTTACTACTCCCAATCACATACAATATAATCAGTCAATACTAAAATTTTGTTTTTCTCACAATAATAGTCTGTTTATTTTTTTTTTTCCTTCATGGCATGGCGCGCAGATTAGCGCATTTGCCAATGTCACGTATTGTAATAGTATAAGTAAAATCGTTATCTAAAACTTCTCCAGTAAAGTGATAGTAGACTTTACTGAAGTCTACTATCACTTTTACAGGACTTCTTGGAAGAGCGCGAAAACTTCACCTACACATATTTATTTAGACATACTCCATTCTTTTAACTTACACAGAACTTTAAAACACAATATACTATCACTTTTGTACTTTAAAACTTCCAAAAATGTAAAAAATAGAAAACCAAAATTAAATGATAACCTTACTTCTCCCGTTCCCGCCAAAAATTCAAGTCCGTTAAGGTAAGATCATTCCTAAATTCAATGTCCCCGCGAGAAGTGTTTCGGGAAAGCTCAAAGGGAACTGCGATGTGCTCTAGGAGATCCCACAGCCCCTCGAAAATTCACCGAAGATGACAATTTTTGAAGAAATTTTTGTGGGTAAAATCCCACATAACTTAGTCTCTTCTACAGGGAGCTGAGTACCTATGTTCAGGTTTCTCCTGCGTTACCAAAAAAAATATATACATACATATCTTCACGCTGTATCGTCAACGGGGTAGTCAGAGAGGACGGAGTGCCAAGCGTCGCGGTCTTTACATACAACAATATCAAGATCACTGCTTAATGCAAATTTTAGGAACAAATATTTAGGCCTATAGATGACAAAGCAGAACCACATATTGAAAATTTGCCAAGCCATCACCTATGCAATACATATGTAATACATATATCTTAACGCTATATCCCTAACGAGGTAGTCAGAGAGGACAGAGCGCCAAGCGATCCTTACATACTTCTTTTGCTTCCTCAAATCTCATTATTCTCCTCAGACATTTTTGCCTAGGTATGCGAGTGCTTTTGACGTATCAATTAAAAAAAAATCATGTCTACAATACCAATTTGCAACTTCAACTACGCTAGTAACAAATTGTTATAATATACCTTACCTACCTATGTTCCTTAATGTAGTTCTATGCTCTGTACACATAGCACCTAGAATATGCAGTATAATACGAGTAACATGTATATTGCGATGGAGATATTATACCATATGTTTGACCGTGGCGAAGTCTACCCTTTCAAGACACAGTTTCAATCGTAGGTCGGGTGTGGATTGCGTGCGTCGGAGCTATGTCTCCTTATAGATCTTTAGATAAGTATTATTTTATGTAACGTGTACTTGCTATAGAGAGCAATATTAGTTATTTTTTGTTTTTGAGAAAATAGGTCGTGACTGTTGGACGGACGTATGAGTGATCGGACGGACGCAAGATGGACCGGACGGACTCATGAATAACGGGACGGGCGCATATAAGCGAACGGGCAGACATGAGTTGCTCTTTTACATGAGGAACCCCAAAAACGAAATTTTTAGCCAGCTTGAGTTGTAATCATACAATAGGATTATTTGTTTCGTTACGAGGCGCGTCAAGTAAAGTACAAGTTTGTAATATATTTAGTCTTATTTTGAGGTCACATATGTAATTAGTTAGGTAATAATAATGCTTAGATGGTTCGGGCACATAGAGCGAATGAGTGATGAAAGACTGACGAAGAAAATCTACAGAGCGAAAGCGAGTGCTCGTGAAAGCAAGAAAAGACCAAGACTGTCTTACAAAGATCAAATAGCCCGAGTGTTAGCTGACAGAAATGTCAAAAGCACTCGTATATGTAGGCAAAAATTTGTGTGGAGAATAATGAGATTTGAGGAAGCGAAAGAAGAATGTAAGGATCGCTTGGCGCTCTGTCCTCTCTTGACTACCTCGTTAGGGATATAGCGTTAAGATATATGTATTACATATGTATTGCATAGGTGATGGCTTGGCAAATTTTCAATATGTGGTTCTGCTTTGTCATCTATAGGCCTAAATATTTGTTCCTAAAATTTGCATTAAGCAGTGATCTTGTTATCATCTTGATGCTCTGTTTGTGAAAGATAAATGGCGAAACGTTATGTAAAATCATATTGAAAGATATTTTACTGTAATTGATTCGTCAAATGATACTGACATCTCTTAAAGTTTGTTGGCTCCAAGATTTGTGAAAGATCTCGCTTATAGCATGACATCTGTTTTTGACTGTTTCAGGTCGAACCCGATAGTAGGACTGAAATGAAATCATTCGTATTCTATGCTACCTTAAAAAATAAAGCTTCTTAGTAACGTTGCTCTTAAGGGCTCAGATTTGGAGCAAACATCTCGTACTCTGATTTTTAGAATTGTTCCCTAACAGTGTAAAAATATAAACATTTTGCGATAATAAAAGAATTTTGTGATGAAACGACAGAACATGTGATGTAAGACAGTGATAATAGGAAACTTGTATAACCATTTAGGTTATCAGCAGTGCCTTTGCATATTTTACAATAGTCTATTTAAAAAAAAGTGCAGTCAGCATGTTGCGATGCTGCGATCAAAAAAAATTTCAAAATGAAGGTAACTTGATTGAGGTTTACAACTGACTCCCTATACGTTTTAAAGCATATTATGGCAATAAAGACTATATTTTTTTAAGAATGTTTTGATATAACCACAGAAAAAATTGAAATTATTATAAACGTGTTTTTGTCGTCTGTTTAGAAAATATGAATGTAAGTCAAAATCAAGCCGTCATTTATTGTTTTTTTTTTATCTACTACTTTTGATGCTGACTGTGTGTTTATTATTACATTAAATATGAGATAGCTTTTAAACTCTGACTTGCTCACGTTACATTCAAATTCTACTATGTTATTAGAAAATTATTACAATATTTTATGAAGATTTAATTTAAATTAGATTAATGTTTTCATAAATTGCCTAGATTATACATATGTACGTATAAATAATGTAAGTGATAACAATACAGTAAACTAAATATAATAATCTAATAAGTAAAATAAATCTAAAGTACCAGGCATCTCAGTGCTGCGCCGAGGCGGGCAGCGGCGAGGGGTGGGGTCTACGGCAGTCGTAGAACGCGCGTAGCTCGTAGCACACGCTACGCCGTAGTTTTTACACGATTATAATAATCCGTGTTAAAATATAATTCCTGTAATACACAGTGTGTGTTGAACATATATTTGTGTGTGTGTATATGTGTAAATTACATTCGGATAGTGCAGTGAAGAGTGTGTGTGGATAAAATTTTTGGAGGTAAATATGTACTCTCTTTCGTAGCTACCATGTAAAGTGTTGTATATAAGATTATTGAAGCAGTTGTAATACGTACTTATGTAATATATTGAAAGATATTATTCGGTAAGATGTGATAACAGCGGCCCGTCTTACAAAGAACTGTTTGTGGAAAAATCCGAATATATTGAATCCCTTTTCACAGTAAGCGGATTCTTTTTGACGTTACATATTTTCTTATTTACCGAGTTCACATAGACGTAATTTTACAGAATGCTATTAAATTATTATTTCTGTTATAATTTTGTTTTAAGCAGATGTTAAAATTCTCGTCTGAATTAATTCTTTATATTTTTCAGTAAATTATAAGGATAATTAAATATAATTCTTGCTTATGGGCTGTGAAAAATAGTCGTGGATATTAAAAAGTCATACATTATGTTAGTTATGTACAATTTCCTTTAATACGGATAATTTAGCTATCCCGTTGGTGTTCTAGTGCTTCGACGTCCAAGTCGGAGGGTCCTGATCAAGCCGATTGAAAGTATAAACTTTATTAAACGTTTTCGAAGTTTTGATACTACTCGGTGTTATCCAATCTGTTATATAGAACTCATTATACAAGTCTAGAGCTTATTTCAATAAACGATTGCTGTCTATATTCTTTTAAAATAATAGAGGAAATTAACATTGATATTTTATTAAAGATTCAACCTTTTTTGCTATACATTAAAATACAGTTATAGATTGACGTATAAATAATTGAGCGTTTGCTTCCAATCTTGTTTGTTTAGAATTTGAAACAAACTTTCAAATGATAGCAGACACTACGTATCACTGTCTTAAGAGTTCTATGGCAATCTGTAATTTGATTACAGATTGCCATAGAACTCTTAAGTCGCTGTTGCCTGCGACTTTGTCCGCGTGGAACTTAAAAGAGTAGGCTATTCCTTCCCCAAGGATTAATCTATCTCAATTCTTCATCAAAATCGCTCCAACTTTTAACAGAGAGACAGAGACAGTTTCGCATTTATAATAATCATAACTGTTACCCGCGACTTGACTTGAGTGGAGGAGGAGGAGGAGTGAGACTGGAGGACTGGACTATTTAGAACCATATTTTAGAACTTCTATGTTTATGTTTAATATGGTTTCAAACAAAGTTCGACCCCCCCGCCCTTCTCCGTTTTTCAATTGAATTTTACAAAAATATGAAACACGTGTCTCATTCTTTTTAATAAGAAATTTTTGTACAGCCGTATTCCATTCCAGACATGGAGCACTGAACCTATAGAAACGAAATATCGGGTCGTCTTATTCACCACTGCCTAGTTGATTTACACTAACAAATATCAACTCTCGCTCGAATAAGGCAGTAACCAATATTGAACTTGTGTGTACATCTCTGTATATTCCGACAGATAATTAAATATTTGTGTAATGGCCTATTGTTCCATTCGGTGGTGTGGTAAAAGCAGCAGAAAAACTATAAAATAGAACGCAGCAACCGCAACAGTGTTTAGACGTTAATTGTTTTCATATAAAATAAATGACATTGCCACTCTATAGGTTGAGTGCTCTAAACTATCATTAGACTTAATATCATTTACCTAGTCTTAGTAATCTGTTTGTGATTAATAATCAGTCAGTAAAAGAATGATATTTCGCTGTTATACGAGTATATATAAATAGATATCACTTTTCAATGTAGATATTAAGAGTTACATTCACAGATAAAGCTTAGGTTTCTAAACACTTCATGTAGTAGTGGAAATATTATTGCGTTAGATATAATCGTAAAAAAGTGGTGAATACTCTCTAGTTGAACTACGATTAAATAAAAAAAATAATAGTAATGTCACTCTTATACTTTTAGAGTCCAAAAGCATTATTTGCTCTTATTAGAATGTTGTAGCCAAAACAGTTAAAACAGGACTCTATATAGTTTTGTCATGTGTGTTTGTGGTGTGTTACAGTTGAGGTGTAAATTAGTAAAATAAATTCAAAAATCAAGTGGAAAAAATTAAATAACGATAACAATTTCAACCTAACTTTTTAAAATTCTCCAGTCAGAAATTTCTGTGGAACCTTCATGTAATACGTACCCAACACTCGCTTAGCCGATTTTTTATAAAATGGTTAAACTAATATAATAATTAACTGAACTAAATATAATTACTACCTTAGTCTTTCAAACACGGTATTTTTCTTAATATTCAAACAGCAGTTTTACAAATAAGCTCGAACAAACAAATACAGACCAATAAAAATTCCGCAAATATAGACTTACATATCTTCACGCTGTATCCATAACGGGGCAGTCGGAGAGTATGGAGCGTCAAGCGTCGTGGTGCTCACATACTTTTTTAGCTTCCTTAAATGCTTTCATTCTCCCAACACATTTTCGCCTAGGTATGCAAGCGCTTTTGACATTTCCGTCGGCTAATTCTTCGTTATACATCCTTAGTCTTCCTTGCCTTCTGCCACCACTCACTTTCACTCTGTAGATTTTCTTCGTCAGTCTTTCATCACTCATTCTTTCTATAAATACTTATTTTAATATATTGTATAGATTCGGGTGTTTATTTGCGTAAAAGTTCGATTATTTATATATATTTTTTATTAAATGCTTTTTATTAGCTTTACTTGTGTGTTTGTGCTTATACAATATCTAAGTAACGAACATGTATTAATAATTTTCACTCACTTCCAAATGTCTCCATAAATTGAAATTTTGTACACGTACTAAGAAATGATAACAATATATTAATTTCAGGACTGTGATCAAATGTCCTAACCAAGGTAATCGGGATATGTGTTTTTTTAGTTTTTTTTAACTATAATTATTAGCTATTGCGCGTGTTAAGTCAGTGGGCTATATAGTATGATTTTTTATCACAAGATGAAAAAGGGATGAGCCGTCTAAAGGAAAAAATTCGTTGACAATTTGGTTCGCCAAATTGAAAGCAATATCAAAAATGACTTCCCTCGCATGTGCTGTACATACAGACATAAATATCTTCACGCCGTATCCCTAACGGGGTAGTCAGAGAAGACGGAGCACCAAGCGTCGCGGTCCTTACATACTTCTTTCGCTTCCTCTAATCTCATCATTCTCCTCACACATTTTCGCCTAAGTATGTATGCGAGTGCTTTTGACATTTCAGTCGGCTAACACTCTAGCGGTTTGATCTTCATAAGTAAGCCTTGGTCTTCCTTGGCTTCATTTACCACTCACTTTTGCTCTATAGATTTTCTTCGTCAGTCTTTCATCACTTATTCTTTCCATGTGCCCGAACCATCTTAGCATTCCTCTCTTCATTTTTACAATAACATTGTCGCGCACACACAACAACAACAACACATGGAAAGCCATGTGTTGTGTAACAATAAAACTTAAATCAAAGATTTAAAAAACCCGCAACATAAAAAAACCTCTATAAAATAAGAAAATAATATGTACCTATTAGCCCTTCAAGTTTATGATAAGTTATAATGTAAATATTAGTAGTAATATATCCAAGCGTCGTCGCGTCGAGGGACCACTTAAATTTCCTACTTTATCATTTTTAGTTGTATTCTGTTTTGACTTTATTTAACAGTCCAGGGATGCGACAACGCTTGAATATATTACTAGTACAATTTAGATTACAATTTATCATAATCTTAAAGAACCAATAGATGCACATTGTTTTCTTACTTTTTAGACGCATTTTTTTAATCAGGGATTTTTTAATATTAATTTAAGTTTTATTTCATGTTTTTTAAACCGCTACGATCGACACTATTCTCACATTCACACGAATTTGAGACCCTGGTCACCATCTATCTATCTATAATAATTGAGACCATTCCAATGAGCGCAAACACGATATACTTCTGCTGTAAGTTAATGAGGAGTTATATATTGTGCTGATTGCAGATGATGCTGCAGCATCAGTTCAAAGTTTCCATGTCATTGTAATGTCATTGAAGTTTCAGGACATTAAATTTTGAACTAGTAGAAGTTGCTGACATCCCTTCAATAATTAGAAAAAAGTAAATGATCTTCAATTGGCTGAACAGATTTATTTAAATAATAGACAAAACTCAGTCAAAATCGATTCATCTGTTTAGGTATTACGATGGCACAGAGAGACACACAGATACAGACATCAAATTTATAATAATAATAATAATATACTCGGACATTTCACACAGTGCCATCTAGTCCAAAGTAAGCAGCACAGCGCTTGTGTTATGGGTACTAGACAACTGATATACTATGTATATATTTTTCTTTTGTAAATAAATACATATTATATATAAACACACAGACTCGGGGCTGGAATCGAACCCGCAACCCCCGTTTACTTTACGACGCGCTTAGCCGTTGCGCCACAGAGGTCCTCAAACTTATAACACCCGTCTTTTTGCGTCGGGGGTTAAAATACAATAAAATTGACTAAGATTTCAAACACCACCTTAAGCATTGGGCGAAAGACAGCTTAAACATACAAAACCACTTGTTTTTAAATGAAAGAAGCCTGAAAAGACTGTCGCAATTATTTATTCAAAAATATTTTGCACAGACACGGCCCCGTTACTACTACTGAGTATAGATTAGAAATTCGTTTGCTAATTTCGGTAAAATATTACGAGAATTTACAAAATTCAGTGAGCGAATGCTGCAGATCAGACGAAATATTATACATTGTACAAGAATTATAGGGCATTATAGGATTGTAAATTATTCTGTAAGTTAACTTCAAGTCACGGTGTGCTTAACTGTTAAGTGATACAAAGTCAAGAATAAATAAAGTCTTCTCTGCACATGTGTTTACTGGCCTTTGGTTTGATTGTAAAATTGTATTATGAATTAAATTATTAAAACTTTCGTGAGACATTATTAACTAAATAATTATTCAACACAGCTATACTCACGTCCAAACGGTATCGGTACCGACTAGTTAGAGGACTAGCGTCCGCGAACTCATCCCACTAACCTTGATGAAGGATCTCCAGTAGGTCCGAAACTAATCGGTACCTATACCGTTTGGATGTGAGTATAGCCGTGTTCAATAATTAATTACTTGTATTATGAAGTTGCGATGTGAAGAAATTGGTCAAGGGTGAATTTGACTCATGCACAGTCTTCCTAACGACATTAAAAAAACTGTAAATTTATGAACTGTAAATTTCTGGAAATCTATCGGACCTAGGACTTTCTTTATATTTTTGAGTAAATAACGAAGGTTTTATATTTAAGGAATTTTTAAATGTTTAAATTTTTTTAAATCAAGTAGTTTCAGAGATATGGGTGAGAATGGTCAAATGTACTTTTTTATACCTAATTTGCCTCTTACGGTGCTAGTTAATGTTGGTGTTAGTTGGGTGATCGCGTCTGGAATATCCTGAGGATGCTTCGTTGAGAGGCGAAATGCGTATCGATTAACAAGTTTGAGATTTTGAGTGGATGATCGTTAAAAATTATAACAATTCATCACATGAAATATATTTCTGAATGGTAACACCTAAGCCAACATTTATAGGTACATATAATACAGCAGTAGAAACCGTGTGTCTGTATATTGAATAATTATCAAAAAATTTGTGTGGGCTATAAGAAAAGAGTAACAGATCACAAAAAAAAGTATTAAAATGTTTGTCTGTCTTTCTGTCTGTATGTGTATTGTATATGCTAATCTCCGAAATCACTGAACGGATTATCTTGCCGTTTTCACAGGTAGATTAAGCTCAACTTAAGGCATCATTTAGGTTTTGTTTCATTAAAATCTGATGACAGTCAAAAAAGTAATTTTAAAGATAATTTATAATGTAATAAAGCATTAGAAACCGTGTATGTACATCGTACACGCTAATCTCCGAAACTATTGAACGGATTTTTTTGTAATTTTCACAAATAATTATTTTTTCTTTCTTTTTGGCATGGTGTACAGTTTAACGCATTTGTCAATGTCTTAATAAGTAGAATTACAAGTACATTAGTTTTGTCACCCGGATGCCACGAAAAGAGAATGGATAAATTAAATTTTAAATAGAATTTGGAAATTTCTTAAATAAAAATTGTATTTGGAAACGAAAACATATAATGGCGAAATTTACCAAGAAAAAAAAAAATAAAAAAACAATATTAATTTTACAAATGAATAAAAATGTGTAAAAAGTGGGAGTGATGGTGTGGTGTTGAAAAAAAGTATAAATTACCTTTTAAATTCACTTTGAAATTATAATTAACATGTAATTAGAAAAGTCACTTTAACCACTGGCTTGTGCTAGATGTTATTGTCCCATATACATGAATTCCACTCGTGAATGATATCTTCACATTTAGGCAAGTTTTTCGTAGTCTTTTACTTGTTTCATATAATCCTCCGAATTGGACTGTCAGACGTGTCCACGCGAGGTAGCAAAACAAATATTCAATAAATACCTTTTTTTTTAGTTATAGAAATATCCGCTGTTTATTTCCACCTCCATTTAAGCGTATGAATCTAGCTTCATTTATAAATCTATCGGTTATTATTTACCGCTTCCAAACTCCTTTTTCTACATGGTCCCTGCTTGGACCAGACTGGTATTTATTTTTATATTCTCCAAATTTTTCTAATTTTTATATTTCCAAAATCAACTTGATCTCACGCCATCACATCATCGTCCTTTTTCTTCTGTTTTTCCTCTCACCAAAAATTCTATTCCATTCTTCCAAAAAAAAAAAATTCAAATTTTTAACTTGCCAGTTCTACATTTAATTTTTTTGTCTTAGCCTTTATGCTTTAAAAAAAGTAGAAAAGAAAAAAATGGTACAACACGCATTTACTGGCTTTATGAATATTGTAATTTACATAACTGTTGTAGAATAATGTTTAAAAAATTATACCTAATTGAGTTGTTGGTTCTTCTCAGTGTCCAGGTTATATTTTCGAACCAAACGATACTAGATTTAACGTTTAAAAATACCTTAGGTACATTGGGTATACTTTACTAAATTGATTTGACTGTAATTTTGACTTTGAAATTTTTTTTAAACACCACACTAATTACATCAATTACGAGACTACAAATTAACCACTAACCTTGTACTATGGGTACCACCTAACGAACTGAGAAGTCACCTTATAATGTTCTAACTACATGTAATGACATACGGCGAAGTACTGTTTCCAAAAGAACAAGTAATTTTGTCTAAAGAGAAATATTAATTTTCTAAATTCGACTGTCTATCGAAGTCGGTACCCTCAGCATGGAAGCCACCGTGCCAACGGTCCGGTTTTTTAAATAACTTAACCGTAAGAAATTTTATTACGAAGATGAAAGGGACATAACGGAGTCTTGATGAAATAAATTGTTATAATTTTTTTGTCATATCCCCTTTTAGTCTGATGTTACATTAGGAGATAATGTCATTGATAAGTATGTGTGTTTTGTTATGAAGATACTAGAGTATTGCTAGGTAAATGTTTCCTTTGATCTTGCGTATCTTATGAATTTGCGATGGATGGAGTCAGTTATTTTCTTAGAAGATTTCTCAAAGCTCTGAATAATTCTCGAATTTTAAAAGTAAAAAACGAAACTTTCATAAAACGACTCATGAATCTGTCTATCCGTCCGTCACAGCCGTATTCTATGAAACCTTGAAATTTGACATAGAATTATATTTTACCAATCCATTTATTTTGCACTAGATATAATAAAACTTAGGAGATACATTGCACATTACTATTCGCCTCCTTTTATATCTCAAACTAGAATTTAACAAAAGTTAACAAATATATCACTTTTACTTGAAGCTTTCAGGAAAATATTATAAAGAAAAATCTAATTCTTGCAGATCTACATAAAGTAATTTTACAAGTAACGAGTATTACATCAGTAGGCTCAATTTCCGCCCCAACAGCAAGAAAAATTATATTGGAAAAATATGGATATATTTTATACATTTTCTTATGGCGTGTGAACCGCAATCTTAAAATATTTAATGCATTGACTGCATAGATTGTGTATCTTTCTGCTGTTCTCACTGTTTCAATGCTCTGTGTGGTCTGTGTTTGAAACGAAATATGTGTGTCGAATTAAATATTGTTCTTTTTATTTTAATAATATAAAAATATACTACGCTATAAGAAATAAAATTACTACATTTTCTGTAAATAGATTAACTTTGTCGTTATACGAGCTAACTTAAATAATATAATGCGATAATTTTTATATACAACGCCGAGTTTGGTTTATACATGCTTTTCTTCAAAATTATGCATTTCTTTAAGAAAAATTATCGCGTTTTACATAGATCGCGAGTGGTTTTTCTAAGTATTCATTTTTATTTCTTTAGTGTGCTATAAAAAATATTGAATTACGTTTTTTACTTAAAATGCAATTACAATGCTATTTTTTATCAGGCAGATAGATGATCTTCTTATATAAAATGAAAATACATCTACATTTTTCTATAATAATTCTTTTTCATTTTGGTGCGGATGTTTGGGTTTAATCAGGTTCATCCTTTATGGGACACTCAGCGCGTGAGTTGAACTTAAGTAAACCTTCGTAGAGCTCAACAGAAATGATGAGATTTGAGGAGGTGAAAGGAGTATGAAAGGAGTGAGGACCACGATACTTAGCGCTCCTTCCTCATTGACTGCCCCATTAGGGATACAGCGTGAAGATGTGCTATATTGTTGTATGTATCTATTTCATGTTACACAATTTTTATGTATACAGATATAAGACAAAAAACATCGTCCATTAACAGATTGCCAGTGTTAGACGCAATCAGTGCGAGACCTCCTCAATTTGCTACAACCACTGGAATATTTCGAGGGAGATTCGGGAGTACAACTTCAAAGGGAGCAAACAAACCCAACAGAACTTGGTAGACACTTCATTTTCGTTTAAATAATAAATTTCCGGCACGGAGACTTGCCTTCTTTGCGAAATTCACACCAATTTAGATAATAATATGCTGAGTGATGAATAACGAAGTTGGGTGTCGTATACCATTTTTTCAGAATTTTACGTTCGCTTGATTCACTGCATTGTAATAAGATAACTCACTTATAACTCAGCTAACAATCGTCTTATAATAATAGCAATTTCATTAATCATTCATACACCCAAAAGTCTGCGAAAGATATTATTTTCCATGGAATGAAAGGCGAAGACTAATCAAATTTAAAAACACAGGTGGCAAAGTCATTTAGCTTTCTGTGATGTCAATCTACTAACATCAGTGCTATAATATGTCTAAGGAGTGGAACAGTATGGCCTGGTTAGAACCAATGACTAAGGAAACTAAAGGACATGGCATGTTGATCTATAGCAACATTTAGTTATATATATTCTAATGCATAACATTCAAACGTAGCGTTGTCTCTTTTTGACTTACGGCTTCTTGTGTGTGTAAGAGAAAACAAAGGTACTTTTCTCAAAAAGTAATTGTTTTATGTGACGTCATTTACATCGTTTCAAAACATATCAATGAATTTAATATTTTTTAATGTTTCTGTGATTTTGTGCTGGATTGTGTGAACTGTTTTGTTAAAGGAGAAGCTAGCATAATGCCACAAACATTTTTAAGTGTAGTGTGTTAGGTTGTGGCTCGAGGAAAAGCAATAATCATCGAAATCTATAATTGCACTGGTACGTAACAGAAATTCATTATTTAGTCTGACGTCGTACATATTTCCATGTAATTATTGTGTTTCTTAGTTTATTGTATTACGGTCAAGTATATTTTTAGTTATTAACAGTTTTTATTCATATAAAACAGTAAATTACTTTATATCAATTTTCGTTGTTGTTGCAGTTAGGGCTGTCCATGTATGGCATGTCCATCGGACAAAACATAAAAATTACGCCTAGTTCATCACGTCTGTTGACTTGTCAAACTGAATGGCAAAAAATTCACTTAATTTAATTTTTCAATTATTTGGTTGTCAATATCGATGGTCATTTCACGAATACGAATCGATATTGTATCTTTTGAAAGAGTTATAGTTGTAATTTTTTTATTATTATAGCTTTTAATAATAATAATAATTAAAAAAAATAATGTGGGCCTCAGGTTCCCTCGCGACTCGCAGTGCTACTAAGTAGGATGCATGAAGTGCTGCAGTCTCATTACGGCTGGATTTTTTATAGCAATTTGTTGATTTTTCAAAACAAGTGACACGCTCGAAGAATTCTAAGGGTTTGCTTTGTAAAGATGGGTGTTTTGTTTCCAGATGCTGGAGTAATTTTGAAGGCTTCATGCTTTTTCGAATAAACAACACATTGTGGTTTGTCATCCAATGCAATAAATCCATATTTTAAATATGTGTCATTGTAAAACCTGGTCTTTTTTTTCACCGTTTCAACAGATGGCACATTTCGTTTTGTTCCAAATTTGTCCATTTTAATTTAACTTTTTCGTTGTTATTTATAAAAATTAAACACTGGGTGAGTGAGATAAGATCGTTGTTGTATGTACTTGCTTCCCTGTGCTACTTCCCTAAAAATGTAAATGACAGTGAAACTCTCCCTCGCATCCTTTTGTTTTTATACTAAGGCATTTAACATGTACGAATCTGTCTAGCGCACGTGTCACGGGATGCGCGGGCGGCATATTTAACAAGTTCGTGCAAGTACAACGTAGGTTGAAATCTCGCACATTAATTCTAAAGCCTAGACAGTAATTTTAGACCCTCAGACAGGCGGGCGCGATTTACACGCGCGATAATTTATATTTGTAATGCGCGGTTTTGCGTTTTTATTGCCTGAAAGATGAGCCTTGAAAGTTTAAATTAAACGTATAAATAAACTATCAATTAAAATAGTATTACAATTATAACTGTATAGTGAAGTGGTCGCAAGACTTTATACTTAAGGCGACACATTGATAAACAATAATTCAATCAAAAATAGACTTTTTGCTCTCTGCAAACGTGTACGCGTTGCTAGCTTAAGAAAAATACGAAAAAACGGTTATTTTCGTTTATTTTAAAAACTATAATTAATTTTAAAAAATGCAACTGTCATTTTGAAGGATATGTTTAGAATACTCGTTACTCCGAAAAATGTAAATCTGTTTTAATTAAGGTTTTTTTGATATTTTTTTTTGTCTTACAAAAGTTAACAAATCGTGTATCGCAACTGGCAAAATGAAGTTCATGAAATGAATAAAAAATGATGTGGTGTCATGGGACACCAGTTAGGAACGACGTTCCTTAATATAGAAGCAACACAATTTGCAAAAAAAAAAGTAATATTCGTCATCTTGGATTTGAAAATGAACATCATATTCGTAATTAGCACACCTAGAATATGATACCTATGTCGATTTATCCAAAAAAATAATAATCGCCATCTTGGATTCGAAAATAAACATAATTTTCTTAATAAGCACCCCGAGAAACCTAGAATATCATACCTATGTCGATTTATCAAAAACAAAGTAATATTCGCCATCTTGGATTTGAAAATGAACATAATTTTCGTAATTAGCACCCCTAGAAACCTCGAATATGATACCTATGTCGATTTATCCAAAAAAATAATAATCGCCATCTTGGATTCGAAAATAAACATAATTTTCGTAATCAGTACCCCGAGAAACCTATAATGTGACACCCATATCGATTTATCCAAAAAAGTCATTTTCGCCATCTTCGATTTGAAAATGAACGTCATTTTCGTAATCAGCACCCCGAAAAACCTAGAATTTGATACCCACATCGATTTATCCAAAAAAGTAATATTCGCCATCTTGGATTTGAAAATGAAAGTCATTTTCCTAATCAGCACCCCGAAAAACTTAGAATTTGATACTCATATCGATTTATCCCAAAAAAATAATATTCGCCATCTTGGATTTGAAAATGAACATCAATTTCGTAATAATATGAAGAATATATCTACACATTACTGAAGACATCGGCTGTTATGAGCATATATCTCTTTGCCTTCGGAAAATCGTACAAAGAATAAGGAACTTCGTTCCAAATATGACTATAGCACTTCCGTTCAGAGAATGTAATATTACTACGTAACTTCCGTTATATATTTTTCTTACGGTTTTAGTCTCACATTTTTTTCAGTTCGGTCGCGCTGCAAAATCCCTATCCCTCCAAGCCTGCCGTAAGGAACTATCGTTCCAACTATCGTTCCAATAATCAGGTTACCAAATATCAGTTTCATACGTTTTATAGTCTACTTAGAAAAATTTAGATCTCTGCGGTCAAAATTTCCAATGTAGGCGACACATTGAAAATTTTGACCGCAGAGATCTAAATAACTTTTTGGATTTTTTTGTGGGTCGCTACATAAAAATGGTTGAAAAACAATGACTTAGAGGATAAATGAGTCTATTGCATCTATATCGAGCACATTTGCGTTGGTACACTGTCGACTCATGTACCTCTTTATCTGCACTGGGTTTGTAACATGATAATTTTTGTGGAAACTGTTGTTTTATAGCTATGCCCCGCGCTTTTACCTGGTTTAAATATAAAATTTGGTTAATAATTTGACTACAGCGCCATCTATCGCATTCTTGGACAGCTATGAACCAATATCTCCACCAAACAAATACATAATAATATATTGTGGGAATATAACTTCAGTGGGTCAACTGGATCAAAGACACGATAACTAATATTAATGTTATGAAGAGAGAGCGGATCTTGTTATTTGTGGAGGCTAATTTTCAGAACCACTGCACCTATTTGAAAAATTCACTATTTAAAAGATATATTATTTTAGATGGGCTATCTATATATATAAAAGGCGATGTATGTATGTATGTATGTATGTTCCTTATGGACTCCGAAACGGCTGGACCAATTTCGATGAAATTTTCAGGGAATCTTCAGATTGGCCTAGCAGGTGTTCCTGTAAAGTTTGGTAGCGACCGGATCAGTAGAATTTTTTTTTTGCAGTATCAAAATAATTATAAAAACTGTTTAATTAATAATTATAATTATTAGACTCCGAAACGGCTGGACCGATTTCGATGAAATTTTCAGGGAATCTTCAAATTGACCTAGCGGGTGTTCCTGTAAAGTTTGGTAGCGATCGGATCAGTAGATTTTTTTTTATTTTTTTTTTTTGCAGTATCAAAATAATTATAAAAACTGTTTAATTTATTTTAACTTCAACTAACGCCCAGTGAAACGGGCCGGGTTTGCTAGTAGATTATAAATATAAATTTAACCTGAGCCGAGTCAGGACGACTCGCCGGTTATTTTAATAAAGTTAAAAGTTTCGTAATATTAATTCGATTTTTACAACTTAGAACTTTTAGAAGTTTTTAAAATTGGACGTTGAAGTATTTTCTTGTAATTTCTGGCCTATGAGGCACATCGTCTGTTCTCAGGGCTGTTAACACATTTCCAATCTCAAGTGCTTCCTTGGCCTTGATATTGTTGATGCCCATGGGTCTCAGTCGCATACCGTCCAATGGGTTGCAAGGAAACAGTCCATTGTTTGTTGTTTGAGTTGTTTGCTCATTTATCTTCACCGTAGTATAAAAAAAAAATGGCAACTGCTGCAGGAAGTCAGTTTAGTCTTATGCGGAATGCAGTCAGGGTTGACACAAAGATAAAAATAGAACGGGAAAAATTAGGGTCCTTTAACAATGAAGAGACATTACCGCTTTGACCTGCTTCATTGAAAATATCTTTATTGCCGGGTCACCGTGCTGCAGGGCATAAAATGTCCTTTGAAAACACAGATTTTCTTGCTTTCATCTCTTTGCAGTGTAAAAACCAATTTTCTTCTGTTGTTCCACTTGGCTGGACTAATTTAAAAGTTAATTTGAATTAATTTTTGGGGTATTTGTATTGTTTTAGGGTACTTGTGGAGATTCTTCTTACTTTTATTATTCTTACATCAGTTTCACCTATTTCTTGGAGGAGTAGAAAACGAGGAGTAACATGTTATGTAAATTAGGGGTTAAATATAATATATCAGTGTATCCTAGAAGTATATCTTTTTATTTTCGCAATCATCAAACTGCCAAGAATTCACAATTTTTTTATAACGTCTTCAAACAACATTTTCTATACAATATACATTACGGTTCAGTACAACACGTAGTTCCGTATGCGACTCGTTTAATAAAACATTTCGCTCGCAACTAACAATTCTCTCCATCAAGAATTCGCGAAGTTCTAAAATTGTTTGCAGGAAAAAGCGGCATGAGAGTAATACGTGAATCCCTGGCGACTGTAGGCTTTAACGGTGAAATTTAGTTCACGTTACGAGAACTAAGTTTTCGCCATCGATACAATTGATGAGCGGAAAGCGAAAGCTGTGACAAGGGTATATTCGACAAAAGGTATATTAATTTAAAATCTTATGTATGAATAAAACAAATAAATGACTGACAAATCGACTTATATATCAGCACACAGCTCAGTTCTTCATATAATGTAGGCAAGAACTAAGAAGGGTTTTAGAAATGCGTCCCCAAAGAAAATGAAAAGTACGAAAAAAAAATTTTAAATGTTTTTAATTACCTAAAATTTTCTATGAAACATTATTATATAATGAAATACGTATGATTTTGAAAGACTTAATTCCTAAGGGAATAAAGATGAATGCCAACGATAGTTAAAAATAATTAAATTACACATGGATTAGTAGTAGGTAAAAGCTATACGATTTAACAAGTCAAAAAATAATTAAATTAAATTAAGTTATGAGATGGTATGGAAATATTGAAAGAACGATAACAGCTTACCGATTATTCCTGGTAGGTACATACAGGTTTTTTTTGTTTCAAAACTATTATACGTTGTGCAGCTGTGCTACGTGTGTTAGGGCATAGGTAGCTAATGAAATCGATACTACTTCTAAGATTAAATTCATTCACAACCCTTTGTTTTGCGTGATACTTTATCGTTACTATTTATTATGCGATGGTTCATTTTAACTACGTTAGTTAATACACACACAGTTATTACATAAAAAAATAAAACAACTAATAATAACATATAAAATTAAAAATTATAAAAGAATAAAATGTAGTATTCGTAAAATTAATTTAAGAAATTAAATTAAGAAAAAATAATGAAATTTAAGTGTGTATGTGTACTAGCCTTAAGATTTATAATATTGACTAGCCTTAAATCGCTACCGCTTATAAATTGAAAATCATTCATGGTCCTTTGTCTTGCACGGTTGGTTAGTCTTACTTTGATCAGATGTGACTGACGGGGGCTTGCGGAGTTTGTTAACACTTCTGTTAGGACTGTCTGGTTAGATGAAAGGCAGATTTAGTTGTTTCAGGGACGTGGGTAATGCGATTTCAAATGTGTCTTTGACATAGTTTGGAGGACTTCAATAATATTTGATGATCAAAACTTAGTAATGAAGCTCGTATTGTGTAAATTGTGCTCTCCAGTTTTTCCTATGACTAGTAATGAAATCCTGAAAATTAGTGTCGATTCAGATATTTTTTTACAAATAACCATAAACTCTAATATTTTTAAGTTTATCACTTGGTGTGAAGTAACTGGCCGACTAAAATTTCTTGTAGATACTTCGTTATAATAATATAATAAATGCGCCAGACATTACACACCATATATAGATATAGATTATGTATGTTTATATATATATATATAGATTATGTAGACTATATATATAGATTATATAGTCTCTAACCAGGGCATTCACTGTGCTATGAGATCCAGACGACGATAACGACTGGGGCTGTCTCCCAGTACGCCCAGACGTGACACAAACTAGAAATGTTCGTTTGCTAAATTGACCTAGCCGAAAATTGAATCCGGAACCTTCCGTGTTTAGACACAAAGCCAAAATCACTACGCCATCGGTGTCGTCATCGCAGTCGTTATGAAGCAAAAAAAATTGATAGGTTTGATATCGGTGAGATACGAGATATATTATACAAATTATTATAATATTTACAAAGCTGTAGGTAAACGTATAAAAGTCTGTATTAACGGTATTAACAAATTTAAAACTTAGCAATTATACGAAAAAAAATAATTTGCGTAATGTGTTCACACTGATTTCCAAATAAATATTTTGTCGGATCAGGTCGCAACAGAAAATAAAACACCAACAATTCTGTTTTTGCTAACGATGAATAATTGATTTTTTATTATATGTATAAAGGTGAACTACCCTGCTATGTAAAATATAAGTTGTTACATTGATACTAAAGGACAGCTAACGCCATCTATCAGCTTATGACGAATTTAAATCAATGTAATTTTATGTAACAAATATGTGAACTATACATATATCGCCCACCAAGGACAAACTCAGCTTTGTCCTTATATAAAGGAAATCGCCCACCATGATACAATATATATAACGTTGCATGATACAATATAACGTGTACATATAATAATATAATAAAATAAGTATACAAAAACAATCTAGTAAAATAATAACGAAATAAAATGAGTTCAACAAACCACGATTCTACTGCTAAAATCAATTTGTAACAGGAAGGAGACATATCCTAGATACTGGCCTTTTGAGCGTACCATTTTTGACCTTTAAAGTGACAACTCTAACTATATTATCGTTTCCTGGATGAGTTGCAATCACTCTGCCATACAACCAGCGACTAGCAGGTAAATGATCTTCCTTCACTACAACAACATCACCAATCTTAAGCTGAGGACTCTCCGACGACCACCGATGTCTTTGGTAAAATTTTGTTAAGTATTGCCGCGACCAATGACGCCAGAAATTCTGAATCATTCGTTGAGTGAGCTGCCATCTACGCAGCGAACCCACACTCGAGGACTCGAAGTTCTTCTCTGGCGGAATAACTAATGCTTCACCAACAAGGAAATGACCAGGCGTTAAAATTGTCGTATCATTATCTTCGTTACAGGCGAGCACCGACAGAGGTCTAGAATTTAAACAGGCCTCTATCTGTGTCAACACTGTAGTAATCTCCTCGAACGTTAAAGTAGATTGTCCAATAACCCTTTTCAAGTGGTATTTGACGGATTTAACACCGGCCTCCCATAACCCACCGAAGTTGGGTGAGTGCGAAGGAATAAAATGCCAGGTACATCCATTCGTTGCTAACGTTTCTGCCACTTCCCGTAACATTGAACTCTTTTCCTTAATAAATAATCTTTTTAGTTCATTGGCTGCTCCTATAAAATTGGTGGCATTGTCGCTCCAAATATCCGAGCAGTACCCTCGCCTGGCTACAAACCTCTTGAAGGCTTGGAGGAAACCCTCAGAAGTAAGATCGGTTACCACCTCTAGATGGATAGCTCGAGTTGCCATACATACAAACAAACAGATGTAACCCTTTTGTGACTTATGGCCTCGGCCTTTAGCCGTCCTTATCTGGATGGGACCTGCGTAATCTACTCCACTGGACTTAAAAGGCCGTGAAGGTGTCACCCTCACAGAAGGTAACTGTCCCATCAGTTGTGTTTGTACGTTGCCGGTGTTTTTTACACAAACGACACACTTTCTAAATTGAGATTTTACAAGTTGTTTGACTCCCATTATCCAATATTTGAACTGCAAATAGCATATCATGAGCTGTGGACCACCGTGAAGTGTCTGTTTGTGAGCATCCGCAACTATAAGACTACTCAAGTGTGACTTCTTAGGTATTAGTATGGGATGTTTCCTACGTTCATTCAGCTGTGAATGTTCAAGCCTGCCACCAACTCTCAATATATTATTCCCATCAAGAAATGGATTCAAAGCCCGGAGACTGCTTCGCCGAGGTAAATTTTCTTTTTTCTTTAGTTTAGCTATTTCTTCACTAAAATAGCTAGCCTGACATTGTACTATGCATGCGTTCATTGCTTTGTTTAACTCCTGTGTAGTTAGATATCCAAATTGCCTATCACGCCCTTCTTTCTTCACATTGTCGACAAATCGTTTACAGTATGCAATAACTCTCACCATTTTTGTGAGTGAGGAAAATCTCTCCCATATGCTCTCCTCTATCATAGTGCAGTGAGTTTTCATTTTAACTAATTCCAAGTTAGTACCAATATCTGCCGATTTTTTATATTCTATTTGTTCTTTATATAGAAACTCTGGACCCCGAAACCACACAGTACTTTCCACCAAATCGCCTGGATATAGTCCTCGAGATGCACAGTCCGCAGGATTATCCTTGGACGCCACGTGTGACCAATGATGTGAATCTAAATTACTAATAATTTCGGACACACGATTCGCTACAAATACCTTCCAGCGGTTTGGGTGACTATTCAACCATGCGAGGACCACTGTTGAGTCTGTCCAAGCATGCAGATGACTTTTCTCAATCCCTAATACTGAAGCTACTTCCACCATTAATCGAGTCAACAGCACAGCACCACATAATTCAAGTCTCGGTATTGATACTTGTTTTACCGGTGCTACCTTAGTCTTTGCAGAAATTAAGACAACTCGAATTTTCCCAGTAGATTCAACTACACGACTGTAAACGACCGCCGCATACGCATCCTTCGATGCGTCACAGAACCCATGTAGTTCCATAAACTCACCAGCCCTAATCCCGATCCAACGTGGTATGGAAATGTTACTCAGCAATGTCAACTCTTTTCGGTAAGTAAGCCATTGATCTGAAATTTTATTAGGCACTACATCATCCCAATCTATCCCTGCTAACCATAGTTTCTGGATTAATATCTTTGAAATTATTATGCTGGGCCCTACCCAACCGAGAGGGTCATAAAAACGTGATATATCGGAAATTATTTTTCTTTTTGTTGCAGGTTCATTTATAGGGGGCAGTTTCACTTCGTAGCGGAAGGAGTCATCGCTGCGGTTCCAGGTAAGTCCTACGATCTTTATTATTTCATCTGTTTTTATTTTCAGACCATTCTTGACTTCCTCCTGGTCTCCTTCATCCTTTCCCCTTTCCATTTCAGATTCCTTCATTTCCTTCAATAATTCTTCGCTGTTAGTTGTCCATTTTTGTAGTTTAAATCCTCCTTTAGCCAAAAGATTATTCATATCCGTATAAAGCTTGATTCCTTCCTCATTACTTTCACATCCTGTCATCAAATCATCCATATAGAAATCAGATAAAACTTTTTCAGCCGCTGTCGGGTAATTATGCCCTTCATCTAGCGCTACTTGTTGTAAAGTTTTCACCGCAAGATATGGAGCAGAAGCTACTCCAAAGGTTACTCTCAACATTCTATAATGATGGACCTTATCCTTTGTATCCTTTCTCCACAGTATCCTCTGAAAATCAATATCCGCATGGTCTACCTTTATCTGTCGATACATTTTTACAATATCAGCCGTTAAACAGATAGGTGGAATTCGCCAACGCATGACAATGTGTCTTAAATCAGGTTGTATAGTTGGTCCTACTAACAAATGGTCATTCAAAGACTTATTATTAGTGCCTTTACAGGACGCATCAAAAACTGCTCTTACCTTGGTGGTATCTTTATCATCCCGGACAACAACATGATGGGGTAAGTATATAGCCTTTAAATTTGTCAATTCGTCTTCTGGAACCAATTCCATGTGATTCATTAAAATGTATTCATTAATAACCTCTTGATATTTTTCTTTCAAGTCTCCGTTCTGCAGTCTTCTTTCTAAAGAATATAACCTCTTTTCGGCTATCCGTAAGGAATTGGTTACTTCTAGATTTTCTGTGACGAGTGGAAGTCGCACGATATATCTACCACATTCGTCCCTTCTAGTTGTTTTAGCATACATTTCTTCACACCTTTTTTCGTCTTCGCTATAACTTTTTTCTTTTGACATCGTTACATCCTCTTCCAGTTCCCAAAACCTCTTTAACATTTTATTATCTTCTACCTGACAATGCATGACACTAACCTTTTCAGAAAGTGCACTTGTCACATCAACAGGCCCTGATAATATCCAACCAAATAACGTAGATTGTGCAACCGGAGAACCAAGCGGTGCTTTCTTAACTCCTTCGAAAAGAATTTGACTGTATATTTCAGCACCCAATAACAAATCAATACGACTTGGCGTATCATAATCAGGGTCCGCTAAAACCATTTCTGTAAGTTCCTTCCATTCCACAGCTTCTATCTTATTAGTAGGTAATAAAGTGGTAATGGACTTTAAAACATATGCCTTCACGTTTATGGTCACATTTTGATCAATTCGTGATGATATTTTAATATTTACCATAGCCTTAGAGAAAGGACCCTTTTCTCCACCTACTCCTGAGATTTGACTCTTGATAGGAGTTTTCTTTAATCCTAACAGTTGAACCGTCGACTCTGTCACAAATGACGTTTGCGAACCTTGATCCAATAAAGCACGAATTGTGTAATATTGACCATTTCTCGACATGGTTTTTACTAACGCCGTCGCAAGTAAAACCTGATTACTTTTTACTTTCCTTGTCGAAAAACACGAAACTACTGTATTAGATCGCGAGTCTTCAGCATTTGCAGATGTACTAGGTTGGGCCATTTTATTAAAACTTGAAGTACCCTTTATCGTATCATTCCCCTGCTCCTCAGAACTACCTTTGTTCGTAGGGTGTAAAAGAGAATGATGTTTTCTCTTGCAGATCCGACATTTAATGTTATTTTGACAGGATTTGGCAGAGTGATTACTTCCCAAACAACAGAAACAGATATTGTTCGATTGAACAAAATCACGCCGAGAATTTACCGACTCCTTAAAAAACTTTTTGCAGTAACCAAGCCTATGTTCCTCCGTACAAAAAGGACAACGCAAACTCGCAGTGTGCATTGATTTCATTTTATTAACAGGCGAATTATTGGCGATATTTCTATTAGTACTGGACCGAGAATCTAGAAACTCCAACGCTCTATAGCGATTTGTTAAGAAAGTTTGAAATTGATTATATGTAGGCAATGCGTCCGATTGGTTATTATCGGTCGCACTGAATTCCCACTGTCTTCTAGACTCTGGATCCAATTTTAAAGCTAATATATGAATTACCAATATATCCCAACTTTCAGTATTTATACCAATGTTTGACAGCGCTGATAAACAGTCTTTTGTAGTGTCCATTAATTCCTTCAAACTGCTGGCTGACTCGCGAATAATATTTTTTTGACTTAATAACCTCTTCAAAATGTGATGGCAAATATATCTTTTATTATTATACCTTTCCTCTAATAACTTCCAGCACCTACTATAATTACTTTCAGTAATTGGTATATTACTTAATAATTGTTCAGCTTCTCCACTTAAATATCCTTTTAAATATAATAACTTTTGAACATCCCCCAAATCGCTATTATTGTGTATTAAAGATTGGAATAAGTCACGGAATGTATTCCATTCTGAGTATTTACCGGAAAAGTTTGGAATGGTAATTTTAGGTAATTTTACGTTACAAGATCTTGTGCTAGAAGTGCCAGCAGTTTCATTGGACGACAGTGATGATAAAAATGTTTTTAATTCCAATTTATAACTGAAATAAACCTCCTCTCCTTTATCAAAAATGTCATCCTTTACGTAATTTGTGTTAGCTATTTCCTTTGATGATGATACTGAACGCATTAATTCCTTATGACCCGCCAAAAACTCAAACCACAATTGATCGATAATTTCTAATCTTCCTTCTATATATTCTTTACTAATACGATCTTTCGGACTCTTTTTGAAATTCAATCTAGCCTTAGTAATTCTAGTATACAATTCCTCTTGGAAACTAATTAACGATTCCATTTTTGACATTAGAGTAAATAAAGTTTTCAAACAAGTTATAATAAATTATAAATAATTCGTTTTCTCTGACTACACCGCCAGGGACACAGCGCGAAGATATGTATGTATAAATAATTATAAAAGAAGTACTTAAACAAAAGATAAAATTTTCTAGGTTCATAAAACAATCAAAATTCGCAAACAACAAAATTGTATACAAAAGCAGATTAATAAGTTACTAGCGTTAAATATAAGTACCTACATGAAACTAACAAACAATAAAATGTTCAAAAATTATCAAAGTAAACCAACAACAAATTTTTCTGAGATCACAAAATGACAAACAATAAATTTTGAAGTTCATATCAAATTAAATAAACATCTAAATTTACAACTTGGTATACTTACAATAACATTTTCTAAGTTCATAAAATTATCACCACACTGTTGTACTTATTTATTCGTAAAAACTTTCTATTTAAAGTTTAAAAATTCACAATTTTTTACTTCCCAGGCTTGTGGTTCTGACTTAGTTCTCAGTCTATTTCACTCGATATATATATATATATAATCACCTGCCGCCAAGCAACTATGTTTGACCTCCTAACAGTATTTCCACTGCAGCGAACTTCCTCCGCCAGCCAGCAACTATCACAGTCCTGACAGCGTTCCTCTCAAAACACTGTCTAGATTGAATTCTCAGTCTTGTCGCAGACTTCCTCCAGCAGCGAGCAATTATCACAGGCTACAGGCCCTGACAACGTTCCTTTCAAAACGCTGTCTAGACTGAGTTCTCCTCAGTCTACTCGTCACGTAGCGATGATAGAACACCGTCCGCGATGACAATAAAATCCTGCATCAACTAGATGCCTCGCCGGAATACGGGTCGATGGACCATGTTCACACTGATTTCCAAATAAATATTTTGTCGGATCAGGTCGCAACAGAAAATAAAACACCAACAATTCTGTTTTTGCTAACGATGAATAATTGATTTTTTATTATATGTATAAAGGTGAACTACCCTGCTATGTAAAATATAAGTTGTTACATTGATACTAAAGGACAGCTAACGCCATCTATCAGCTTATGACGAATTTAAATCAATGTAATTTTATGTAACAAATATGTGAACTATACATAATGCATACATAATATGATGTGTTTTTAAACGACTTCAAAAAAGGAGGAGATTCTCAATTCGGGTGTTCTTTTTTTATGTTTGTTACCTTATGAGGTATAATGTATATATGTGATAATATATGTGAGGTATAATATACTCCTCATAACATAAGTTACTGAAGTCGGTGCCAATCCTATTAAATTAAAAAGACTTTCTGTTGTTGCACATTGATTTGGCAACGACTTTAATAACTATTATTCAATTATATGGGCATTTGTATCGTATTTACAGTTATTTTTGTACTTAAGTTTTGATTAGTAAGGGATAGTTATTTCGTACTTTTCATTGTTATTGTTTGAAGTCGGTTTGATTTTTTTATTAATTTTTTTTTTATTTACTTATCTAAATCTAGAGGATTTATTATTTAATTATTCACATGTTCTACACATTAACTAATATTTTATTAATTCATTTAAAAAATTCGCTATTATATCGTAATATTATAGTATATTACAATGACGGCAGCGAAGTGTATTGATGTGTGTAGAATTTACAAGTGTGTATTTATGTCTAACTCTAATTTTATAATACGTGTGTTTTTGTGCGTATAACGTAGGTACTTAGGTAGGTAGGTGCATGTGCTTGCGCGCACGCCTGTGTCTGTGTGCTTGTGTAATTACGGCTGGCTTGTCGATGCATTTTCGTATTTATTTCCAAGCCCAATACCAAATTCAGTTCAACCTACGAAGAGAATCATTCTAAACTAGTGCTGTGTATTTTACCCTGCTATTGTGTAGCATCCACATATGTATACGAGTTCGACACGATATACGAGAAAGTTCACATTGAAGTAACACAATGGGATTTATTTATTTATCCGTACATACATATCTTAACGCTGTATCCCTAACGAGTCAGAGAGGATGGAGCGCCAAGCGTCGCGGACTTAGCCTTACATAAATTTTTCTTTCTTATTTCTTTCATACATACATATCTTCACGCTGTATACCTAACGGGGTAATCAGAGAGGACGGTACTACTTTCGCTTCCTTAAATCTCAATATTTATTTATTTATGTTGTACTACATATTTAATACCGGTCTATCCCATTAGGAATACAGCATGAAAATATATATGTATGTATTAATTTAAAATCGGATTGCCAACCGACTTAAGACGTAGCTACTTATGTGCAAAAGTATTACTATATTTTGTAAGACACCGATAAAGCTCGGTCGCCCTGGTACTATGTATAACATGTGTTTACAATTTTATTGTAGGTAACGGACAAACAACTTGAGGCTATGTATAAAGCATAGTTTGATGGATTTCTATTAAATGAATGGATACAATAAAAGGAGGTAAAATCCTAAAAGAAAGTAATATTATTATTAAAATATATATTGTGTAGACTCAGGTGTTACTTCGCGGAAATCCATTTCATGTGATAAATTCCTGAAATCTTTAGCTATTTTCCGCTCGAACTCCAAAAACCACCAATCGACACGTGTTATGCCTCTCAATGAAGCATCCTCAGGATATTCCAGAGATCAGACTCGGTCAGCTAGCCAGCACCGACTCATTCGAACCGAATTAGCGCTGGTTAGCTGACTGAGTCTAATCTCTGGAATATCCTGAGGATGCTTCATTGAGAGGCATAACACGTGTCGATTGGTGGTTTTTGGAGTTTGCGAGACAAATAGCTAAAGATTTCAGGAATTTATCACATTAAAAAGTAAGTATTTAACGTGGCCAAAAAGAACGCAACATGTCCAGGTGTATAGATCTAACGAGGACGTTATGCTTACGAGACATTCTATAAAATATATTTTAGAAACCTATAGGTATTCTTGAAGTTGAGGTTTCCTAAAGTAACTGAAGTAACTGAAAGATGTTGCTGAAAAACGATTACAGTTTCAGTCGGGTACTAATTGGCACGATTCTATGAACGTTATTATTATTATGTGTATCGTTACGTTGTGGTCACTACAACAGTAGCGCACTTTCGAAACTCGGTTAGGTCGCATGATGGCGTCCAGTGGGAACTCGCCCAGAACTTTCGCCTCAGAGCTGTCGTTTGCATTAATCTCTGCTTACCGTACGACGGTCTTTAATTCGTTTTGAATTTTAAACGGTCGTTTAAACGTTTTGTTGACTATTTAGAGCGAATTTAAATAGTGCTTTGAAGTGGTTTGCGTCAGGCTATGTCTATTCATTCAGTTACTTTTACGTTGGTCTATTATTAACTAGATGTGATCTGCAATTGCATAGCGTTCGCTGGTTTATATACTATTAGCGACATGCCCCGGCTTTGGACGGTTTTACAGTGTGTGTGACGTAGCTCGTATAAGTATTAAATGTCTTTACATACAATAGTTAGAGCTGTTTTTTCTATTAGACAACACATTCCGTTTGCGATTGATAATTTTAAATCTGTGATATCTTCTAAGATATTCATTTTAATGATATGCTGCGAAGGGCAATTTTGATCTACATTAAATTCACAACGTATCTAACGTATTTAATCGCATAAGGATTAATATTTATTGTTAAAAATAGCTTCGTAAATAACCCACTATTTTTTAGTAATATGTAAAACAGGGAAATGGTTACTGTGGGTTATCCTTAGGAAATAGACATATTTCATCGCAGACTTTTCTGTAGACTTTTTAAAGATATACAATTCCGTAGTACATTATTTTGATGTATCTCGTAAGGTTTACCCAGCATTAGCAATGTAAGCTCCCAAAAATATGTTTTTTTTATGACATCATTAAAAATCATTGAAATTCTCGGCTTTTCTCTATTATATGCATGTCTTATACATATAAATTTTGCTGAAAAAATCTTTAAATGACAATGAAAACCATATCATAATCCGTTGCTTTAGAAGAAGTTAGCGGAGAAGCAGACAGATGAAAACAGCGACTTTACTCTATACTATTTGGAGAAGATAGAGATTAGAGGAGAGAATGAAGAAGATACACTCTTCATTCTCTTCTCTAATGATGTTTTGTACATAGATAACTTATCCACATTTTAAAATGTGTGTAACCCTATAACGTATGTGCATTATATGTTTGTCTAGTAAATGTGTAGAATTTTATTATGATATGGTTTTAAAAATGAATCAAATATTAATCGATAGTATTATACGAGCAATATTTGTGTATTTGTAATCGTATTCTCGAAAACGGCTCTTGACGATTTTGATGAAATTTATAATATAGGAGAATACGCAGGCAAAAAATCGATTTAGCTAAGTCTTAATTCTGTGAAAAATCGTTTTTCTGTGTTGTCACACACATAAAACTTCAAAACTTGCCTGTGAAAAATGATAAGTAATTTTGCAACAGAGTTTACTTTCTCAATAGCACATAGCACATTGGATGGATGCTTCTTTCGCTTCCTCATCTCATCATTCTCCTCACACATTTTCGCCTAGGTATCCGAGTACTTTTGTCATTTTTGTCAGTTAACATTCTGGCTATTTGATTCTTGTAAGTTAGCGTTGGTCTTCCTTGGCTTCTTTTACCACTCGCTTTCACCACAGTACAAGTAAGCATACAGTATTCTATCTTCATACAAACGCTCCCAAACGACGCGCTCGAAATCTCGACATTTCTCGCCATACAACAGTCGCGAGTGAGCCGCGGTTGTCGTCGGACGCTATAAGACGCTCCCGCGCATTTACTGACGAAATATTATGTCAATCAAGTTTACGAGCATAATGTTCAGTGTATGGATGTTTGAATACATCTATATCGAAACCGGAAATATTTCTCTGTTGCTAATTTGTAGGAAATATATTATCATAATGATATATATTATCATGATGATTTTTAATTATACTGCACACAAAATGCATTTTTTTTGTCTATTTCCACCATATTAACTCACAAACTTTTGAAACTAGAAATAAAATACTAGTAGAATTATATAAATAAAAATTTATTAAATTTGCAATAATATAAAATGAAAAGATAATATGACAATTTAATATAGTACCTATTATCAAATACGTAACCCAAGAAAAACATTCAGTCCAAGTCGGTAGCCCTATTGCGTGTTTACGTACCGAGCGACCGTAGGTAATTATCTCTAAGACACTGCCGAGATAGCATACTGTATGCTTACTTGTACTGTGCTTTCACTCTATAGATTTTCTTCGTCAGTCTTTCATCACTCATTTTTTCTATGTGCCCGCACCATCTAAGCATTCCTGTGTTCATTTTAACAATAACACAGTCTAAAATAAAACAATACAAATAAAGTAATAGATTACAAAATAATAATAATAGTGATATGAACGTATGTATGTACTTTTTTGTTATTAATAAACAAAAAATAATAAGTAAAAGTTATAATTATGTTACAAGTAAGTACAAATATAATCAAAAGTATTAATTTATATTAACAAACTACATAAAATGAAATCGTAAGCTTATAGTCCGGCCGCTGAGAGAATGCGTTTCTGACGTCTGTCAGTTGACTATAACTAGTTATGGGCGAAAATTAAACCTGTTATATTTCTGTTATATTATTTCTTCAACCGACTTAAGAAAAGAGTAACATAAGTTTCAACACTTGTTCCTCTGGCTTTTCGTTCTTTATGTAACTAGCGTAAAGAAAATAATAATGCGAGAGCAATGTTCAAAAAAATCTAATATGAAAATCAACAACAAAAATATCTTGAAAAATATTCACGACTGACAAACGAACAAGTTTAATCAGATTTCGATATAAAAGTAGCTAGTCCTATACGGTTTGCGCCCAGTTTTATAATATTATGAAATTTATTAGTACATTCCATTGTCATGAATTTATTAGAAAGAAAAACGTATTATTTTATAGTATAATGACATATAACGTTACAATTGCCTGTTATTTTTGGCACATCACTTCAAAAATAAATATCACATAACTTTGTGGCAGCGCAGTATAGCATAGCGCAGTAATATTGTTTTCCTAATTATTTAACATTAAATTTAACGCAAAATTTTAACATTTATTGTCGGTTAACATTATACTATTGTTTTTAATGATAATTATTAGTTGGATAAATAAAGAATAAAATATTTTGTGGTAAATTCAACGCCCTTTCAAAGTTACGTCGTCCATTCGATGACGACCTGTCAGGAACGCATTCTGACTGTAAGTAGTTTTTTTTTGCAAGTAGATTTATTTACTTGCAACGGCATTGCATTCGTTATATTTTTCAGTTACTATAATTTATATAATTACATATTCTGCCGGTTTCAAAGTTATTAATCGACAAGTAGTTTGCTCCTCAATGAAGAACCCTTAGGAATGTTTAGAGCTTAGAAACAGTTGTAGACCAGCGCTAGGTAATTGACAGAGTCTAAGCTTTTAACTAAGAAAAGTTAGTACTTTAACTTTAGAAGTTAACTTTAGAGTTTAGACTCAGCTGTAAACTCAATGTTGGCTAATTGAGCGAGTCTAAGCTTTTAACCTTAGATTAGCTTTTAACTAAGCAAAGTTAGCAAACTGTAAAGCTTAGACTCAATTGCAAACTCAGTGCTGGGTAATTGACCGAATCTAAGCTTTTAAATAATTAAAGTTTACTAAGTAAACTTTGAATATTAGATAGAAAATAAATAAAATTGGTCAAGGTCATTTCGGACACGGGTTAACTTGGGGTTTAATAACAGTACAGACAAAAGGTGTATTTAAAAAATAATTAAATGTCCAAATTATCGTATTTGGATTTGGTTAAGTCCAAAATATCCTCTTTGGCTGAGGAACACTAAAGATGATATAAAAATAAAATAATAAAAATAAAATCAAATTGTCTGTTTGTGGTTTTAAAACAAAAAGGCTTTTTTTAAGCTAATATGGTTTATTTGCACTTAACCGAAACCAAGTAGGGACGCTTTTTATAATTTTTGGCTATTTGTCTGTTTGTTTGACCCGCCTAAATACCCAAAACGGCTGAAGAAATTTTGATGGGACTTTCCAAAAAGTAGTCTAGGCTATTTTATATACTGGAAATATATAAAATTAAACGCGAGCGAAACCGCGAGGCACAGCTAATCTGAAATAAATTTCCGTAAAACAACAGTTGAATCTATGCAATATATTGCATTTGTATTATTATATATTTGTACTCGTATTGGCAAGTGCCTTTCGCTATGAGAATGAGAAATTATTTGCTTTCACTAATGCTCCTATAACGTTACATAATCCCTTTGGCGAAAAAATTAAACACATTAGCGTATTCAGGAAACAGGCTTTTAGATTAAATGTGGGAAGCTTAAACGGTGATTATAAAGCTGCGGCCGACGTTTGTTTTGGACATTAACGTGTTCCAGTTCTATTTTGAAATGCTAATTGCGATGTATTTTAAACATATTTTCTAAGTTTGGCTAGTCCGTTGGCGTGGTAGTTAGGATATCTGTTTTCTAAGCCTGGTTCGATTTCTAGTCAGTGTAGTAATCAGTGAATAAAATTTTTGAAATTTTTGTTGAGTTCGGATGTTACTGAAAGTTTATCGAAAAAGTTCTCTATTAGCTTACAGTTAGTTCACATTACATGAAGAATTACGAACACTTGTGACAGCTCTATGTGCAATCCCAAACATTTGCACAGAGACGTGTGGCCTCTGGTCCAAGTTCCGTCTTCTGTTCAGTTAAAACTGCGGTTTTAACTGTGCAGGTAACGCGAAGCGTGTGTAGAAGCATAAACTTTCATAAGGATATTTTGTTGAAATGCGAAATATACGTCGCTTATAAGTTGGAATTTTGGAGCAATACGTGTTATTAAAAATACATATAAAAATACAGACGATTACAAATTTTATAATATGTAATAATTGGTTATAAATGACTATAACACATAAGAAAAAAATAAAAAAGGTCTTATTTTTACAACTTAAAATAATTTAGGCCGGTAATGTAATACGGTTTTTTAACATATATTGACAGAACAGGTGCAAAAATAATTACACCTTCACGCCACCTGCAACAAATAAGTATTAATGGCTTTATAGATGGTAAAGAACAACTAGGTGGTTACTGTTTTGTGTCCTTGGCCAATCTTTTCTATTAACCCTGATAGCTAAACTGCATTCAGCATTCGGCATTTGTAATCAAATGATAAAAAAAAAAATATATAATTTCGTTCTTAATTCATAGCCATTTTATTACGAGACTATCGTCGTTATATAGATGAAATTTGGAAGTTATATGTTTTCTATGAGCTGTTTGTTACACAATGACGTAGTGACGGGGTGGCACTTCATACATGTAACCAAGGGTTGAAAAAAGTGTACTCAGTGTACACAAGTGTGTAAATACTTACACTGAAAAAATACTTCACTTGAATTCCGAGGGTTGATCTATTCGAAAAAATAACCAAAGTTCACTAAAGTATTAATTTTTACAATATCGCAAATGTTCAATTTACACAATAAAAAATATTGAAGTTACACGTTGTAACATAATAAAATTTACAAAATTTTATGTTAAATTTACTAGAGTTTAGTTTCAGAGTATGTTGATGGTGAGCATCGAACTTACTGTGGTTAATATTACTTAACAAATTTAATAATTATTATAGTAGTATTATAGTTAGTATTGCAAATATTTCAAGATTTTGAGTTTAGTGAAATCAAAACTTTCAGTGTGTTAGTCCGAAATTAACCTGTGTTTACTAAAACTTGAAGAACCGATTTAAGTATTTTTTCAGTGTAGGTCCGCAAAAAAGTTCAAGAAGATTTAAAACAACTTTTTATGTAAGTCAATAGTGAGACATGCGCTTTTAAAGTTGTAAAAACTTGTTTAACTTCTCAACCATTTCTTTCTCTTCAGACCAACTTGAAAGTGGTGCATAAAATATTTTGAATTTTAATATAAATCTACGTGCAACAGAGGTCGTCTGCTTTCTATTAAAGCCACAAATTGGAAACTTCCCGAATGCGGTATCCGCACGTATCGTATGTTACGACTAATACAGTCTTGTAACGCACACCTGTCTAATTTGTACGCGAAGTGAGTACGTGATGTAACTACGTGTTTATTGTAACTCGCGTTTTAGTACACGAGTTATTTGCGCGTATCGAGTTACGAAGCAAACGATGTGGCGCAAGATTTAGCCATTAGCGGATTCTAATTCATCTCCTACCTCTGCCTCCTTTTCCTAATGAAGTTTCATGAGAGATGGACAGAGGCGAACGCTAAAAGTAAGAGTAATCTGTTAGTGCAGAAATTCGTACATTGCTTGAAAGGTCAAAGTCTTGTCACACTTTCGAAACATCTGGTCGGACGAGCTGGGGGTGATCGAAGAAGAACTGGGCCGAGCTGTATGGCGTCTCACAGCACGAAATACTGCGCCCGGTCCAGACGGTATCCCTGGCCGGGCGCTAGCGTTAGCCCTCGCCGCCGGCTTGGGAGACAGGTTGAGGCAGTTATTCAACAGCTGCCTCCTAGAATCGAAGAGCTGAGTCTTCGGGTAGCGCCTCAGAAAACTGAGGCGATATGGTTCTATAGACTCCCGCGAGGGCGAGAGCCGCCCAGCTTGACGATTCTCATCAGTGACGCGCCGGTCCAGGTGGGCCGGTACATGAAGTACCTGGGACTCATCCTGGACAGTCGCTGGGGCTTCGAGGAGCACTTTGACCACCTAGTCCCCCGGATCGAAAGGGCAGCGGGTGGCTTTCACCGCTTGCTGCCGAATCTCGGAGGACCAAAGGAGGAGGTTCGCCGCCTCTACACAGGAGTCGTGCGATCCATGGCTCTCTACGGGGCGCTCGTTTGGTCACAAAGACTGACGGGCGTCCGACGCTGCAGAGCCAAACTCAATAGCCTGCAACGCAAGATGGCCATTCGGGTCGCACGGGGGTATAGAACTATATCCCTAGAGGCGGCTTGATCCGGGGGGATTTCCGCCCCTGGACTTCCTGGCGGAGATACACGCATGGGTCTACGTCCGCCTCCGAGCTAAAGATAGGGAAATCGCTCCAGCGACGGCGGAAGAAGTGCGTCTGCAGGAGCGCCGGCGCGTAATGGAGAAATGGCGCGAGCGGTTAGAAGAGATCCTGCCGCACTTCGAAGCCTGGTTTCAGAGGGGTTGGCACGTCACTTATCGACTGACACGGCCGATCGGAGTGAGGGCTCCGGTCGTCTGTACATGAGATCTCGAGGCGGACGACAGTGCATGTGGTCCGCGTTGTCGTGACAATGCGAAAGTGCCGGGGGGGCTCTGTAGTTGCCCCCCGAGAAGTGCTTCGGCACAGCGCGAGAGGGGCTCCGGCGCCTTCCGTAGGAGTTCCCGGAGAGCGCCGAGGACGACCACCGCAGGAGTTTTGGTGGGTAAAGCCCTACATAACCCAGCGTCTTCCCCAGCGGTCTGGGTATCTGTGTGCAGATTTCTCCTGCGTAATCAAAAAAAAAAGAAAGGTCTTTTCCAGACTTGGGCAGTGTAGAAAACGGCATCTCTTTTGTATTAACCCCTATTATAAATTTTTTTCGACTTTCGAAGAAAAAAAAGATGACTGCCTGTTTGTCGCATCGTAGCTCGTGGCCCAAACATGTATGTGGGTTTTGGTAATGTGCAAATAAGGATATCAAAAAGGATATGAGATTAAGAAAAAGCGTTTATTTCTTACTTATTATATATAATTTGTATAGATGAACACAAAATACACATTGAATATACAACTACCTACAAACACAACATACATTCATTACATAACATTTTTTAAATTTATTTTAAACATTTACTAGCCCGTGACGTCGTCCGCGTGGAATTAATGGGATTATATGTTATTATGTGTGAGAAATAAAAAAGAAACATTAAAAAAATTTGGTAGGAAAATTTAAAAAAGAATTATGGATCGCGATAACAGCGCCACCTACCAGGTCCAACTACTAAGAACCATCTATCTCGCATTGAGTTGCTTGTCCTTGCATAAATAAGTCCTTTATGACCTGCGCGAGGAGATAAACTTCTTGCACCTTCTATGTTTATCTTGTGTTTTTTTCTCTCTCACAGAACAGCATAAAGACAGAACAATGTGTTGATGACAAACGCGTATTTTTTGTGGCAATCCTTAGCATAAGTTACGAAAGACTATATTATTTTTCATGATAAAATACTTTTCTTTGCAAGGAAATTCTATAAAAAATTAAATTATGTTTTATTACAGAAGCTTTTTGATAAAGTCGTAGAATATGTTATTTAAGGCTGATATTACATTACAAAAGATGTACATTTCAAAGCTTCCTTTGATCTAGCGTCTGTTGAAATAAAATATGTGATTTTAATAACATTTTGATATTCTGAATTAAGATGTGAAAGTTTTATTAAAAATCTTTGAAATTAACGCGTTATATAACTCTTTCAGATTTTGAAGATAAAACTCGTTAATTTAAAAAATAAGAATCTACTTATAAATATCAACAATCTGCACTAGATTTGCGTGCTAAAGTATTACCTGTTTGTTTCGCGCCTCATCTGCGACAAGAGGCTTACCTACACCCACTATTGATACTTATGGACGACCACAATTTTTTTTTTTTAAAAGGAGGGGGCACGCGAGCGACCGGAGCACTTGGTGGAGAGTAACCACCGCAACCCATGGACACCATCAACAGACAAAGTCCGAGGAATAATGGGTGCGTTGCCGGCCTTTAAGCAAATACGGAAATGAGGGAAAGGAGGGGGAGGGAGTGATGGGCCACCGGCACTCTCACTCACCGAACGAAACACAACAACAATAGATGTTATTGTATAGACTCAGGTGTAACTCGCTCGCAAAATCGCTCAAACTCCAAAAACCACCAATCGACACGTGTTTCGCTTCTCAACGAAGCATCCTCGGGATATACCAGAGATAGGATTCGGTCAGCTAACCAGCACCGAATAGAGCACAACACTAATTGTGCCAGTACAACTCGAATTTGATCGGTTTTAAATTGTTTTTATCGATATGGGCATCTCTTCTCGTTTGAATCGGCAGCCTTATCGTTAATCGCTGCCGCTCATAGCTTGTCTCATCGAACGACATTAGGCCATGTTTCAACTTGTTTCTGTCACGCTCGCAACTTGTTTGCGTCACGTCGTGACATGTCGGTGACGGCGATGCTATCTTCGTTATTTCGTTAAGGACTTGCGTAATACACTTCCTCTTATGTCGTTTGCAGCTTAATGTGGAGGTAAAATGGATTACGTCGTTGAGTTTTAGTGGTTGTGAACGTTTGGCACGCATTTTCCAGACGTGGGTAGCAAGCCAACTCAAAGTTTTATTGGAGGTTCGTCAACGTAAAGTCGGTTTGAAATATTTCATTCCATATTTCTTCTTATTACGACCTTACCAAAGTAGTTCGGTGGGAACGTAACAGATGAATGAGTTTCAGAATTCGTATGATGCTTTCAGTGCGGTTATGGCTATTTATATGTATTTTGGCAGGATAAGAGGAATATTGAAAAGGATATGAAAAGCAATCGTGAGAATTGCAAGCTGTTAAGCCAAGTTTCAAATCCGGCATAGACATAGTATACATACATATCTTCACGCTGTATTCCTAACGGGGTAGCCAGAGAGAACGGAGCGCCAAGCTTTGCGGTTTTTAAGTACTTCTTTCGCTTCCTCAAATCTCATCATTATCCTCACACATTTTCGCCTGCGAGTGCTTTTGACATTTCCGTCGGCTAACACTGGCTATTTGTTCTTCATAAGTCAGCTTTGGTCTTCCTTGGCTCCTTTTACCACTCGCTTTAGCTCTATAGATTTTCTTCGTCAGTCTTTCATCACTCATTCTTTCTATGTGCCCGAACCATCTAAACATTCCTTTCTTCATTTTTACGACTTAGTATATCGAATAATACGACTTTAAAATATCTTAAATCCATAGACTTTAAATTCCACACAGCTTGTCCAGTACTACGAAGTGTGAGAAATAAAATCAAATAAATTGTACATGTGTGGGTGTCGTTCTCTAACGAAATGGAGGTCGATTAGAATAGCTGATAATAAATGTGTATCGTATGTGTAAATAAGTCAGCTTATCTTATTTGACTCACCGTTGCTGCTTGGACACGGCGTCAGAAGTTATTTATCTATGTTTAATTCAATGAATTTCGCGAAGCTTCATTAAGTAAAACTGGATCAATATATGTGAGAGATAAACAGAATGTTTGTCTTTATTTTGGTATGTCGAAGAAAGAAACAGAGGCATAGAATTAATTAAGGGATAGACTTGTTGTCGTGTACGTAAAAAATGAGGATAATTCGGACTGCCTCTAAGCATTCTTTTAGGACTCCTTATGCACTCGGCGAAAGTGCGTAACGCGAACGAAAATCTCATTTTAGCATCTTCAGTTCTCTCACTGCGAAATCGTAAAAATATTTCCATGCAATGCAGGAACGTTTTTATCATAAAAAACAGTCAAAAACTAAAGTAAAACTACAAGAGTATTGACGAAATAAATTTCCTTTTCTTTCCTTCCTTTTCCTTTTTTCCTTATTTAATTTGAAAGGAAAAACGCTAACCAAATTGTTGGATATATATAAATAAGGTAATACAAAAATGTTAGACATCAATGGATCTAAAATATATGCACCAATATTGTACCTATTGTACTTAAAAGTAGCCATTGTTATTCAGTTATTACATTCTTTATAAATTTCATCACAATCCGCTCTGTAATTTGAACGTTCAGTGGAAACAACCAAACGAAATTTACACTTTCACCATAATGTTATATTATTGGGATGTGATAGATAATTTTAAGTTTCGAGGTTACTAAGCCATAAACATCTATACATGTACGCCACAGATTTAACACAGTATTGCACTTATGTACGCGCATGAATAACGCAAACGTGAACGCGACATAGGATAAGAATTACTCCACGTGGGTGGAATCGCAGGACGGAGTTAGCGAGTAATAAAGTGAAAAATCACGGCTATATTTACTTGGAGCAAGGTCATGCCAACTGGCAGTGACAAGGCGCCTCCGCAAGTTTCATTGTTCCAGCAAGTTGGTGTGTAAATCTTCAGAGAGGTTGCGGCTAGAATTGTTGAACAATTCCAGCGGCTTACCCTTGTTAAACGCAACTTACCTTACTGTTTCTTGGCTGCGAAGTTTCATATTTATTGCGGAGTTTTGCGAGTTTAGGGAGCACCTACTCGGTGGCTAACGCTGTTAAAACAGTTTTTGGGGCCTTAATATAGTTTTAAAGGATTAACTAATTTTAAATTTATGCTAAGAATATTAAAGTATTTTCATAGAGACTCCACTTTACGTACACTTGTATGTTTGTTCATAACGTCTCTGCGATTTTTAATGATCCGTTCCAAAACCGATAAAAGCCAAAATGCTCGTTTCGAACCAGGTGAAGTGAAGGGTCGCGCAATCGGTATGTACAACATTCATTTAATCAGTAATAAAAACAGGTTTGCGTTTCTCAATGATACTGAAAAGTGAAGATATTTCTGAGGTCGCTGAGCGTGTAACCGAAAATACCCCATTATTCATAAACTAAATAGTTGTGCAGCTGACTCATTTATCGGTTCGGTGCTGGTTAGTTGACCGAGTCTGAGCTCTGGAATATCCCGAGGATGCTTCGTTAAGAGGCGAAACACGTGTCTATTGGTGGTTTAAGGAGTTTACCACATGAAATAAAAAAGTCACTGTGAAAAATTTATGTCATTACCTATGTAAAGATACCCCACATGTTTATCTGCGCTGGAATTTCTTTTTCGTCCTTCAGACATGGATAAAGTACATCCCTAATTCTATTTTCCAAAATTTCACTGCACCATTGTATAGTTGTTCATAGAATACACCTGCCTTCCAAAACTCATCTCCATAATGCCAACAGTCTTAGAGGACATACTCACAGACATAAGGACACACGGACAGTCAGACAGAACGGAAGATTTGGTTTTTTTGCCATTTGGGTAGGGAACTCTAAAAAAAGGAATATTTATAAAATAACCCAGCGGTCTGTCAGTTAAAATTTTTTTTTCAGAAACTAATTGACGTTAACAGTTGAGGAACAGTTAAAGTAATGATTCAATTAACTTATCCACAGAGAAACATACATACATATGTATATATCTTTACTATATGACTGAAGTTATAATCAAAATCAATTTCGACTTGAGTATTGACTGGAGGAATGTAAAAAATATTCTATGAGTGGCACTCAGTAATTTATAGGGCTTTTTAATAAATTTAGAGAAAGGTGAAGTAAAAAAAAGCAATTTTGTATTCATGTAAGTACGTAAGAAGTCATATTTCTTTGAAGTGAATAAAAATAAAAAACAAAACTGGCCATGTATAAAAAACTGAAACTGGCCGTGTGAAATAAATGAAATAAAAATTTAAACTGGTCATATGTAAAAAAATAAACTCTCTTCATTGCTAACTTCATGTTGTGTTAGATCGACGCGCGCGACTTTCGTTACTAATTTCATGTGTGTTACATCGATTACGTAACTTCCGTTGCCTGCTGAATGGACACTTTTTTTACCTAACGCGCCAAAAGAAGTTCTTATAACTTCTTATATGTATATATAAATATCGGTTCCAGAACACCCATTTTTTTTGTTTATTTCTGGGTTCGAATTACCAGTTTACGTCTCTGTACCAAATTGTTGCTAAAGAAGTGTTATAAATCGGCTGTGCTATGCGGTCTACCCGTACAGACAGACAGACAAACGGACATACAGACATGATGAAACTCTAATTAAAAGTAATTTAGTAAAAAAACAGAAAAACTACAAAAACCCGAGCTTAAAAACAAGAATAGCTTACCTAAAACCAGAAAAAAACAGTGAAAAAAAACAATTGAAAAGGAGAGCGGTGGCCATGATCTTGTTGCTCATTTCCCTAGATCCGAACCGAACTTCACTACAACGAACAAATATATGACTAATAGTCTATCATGCGCGTCTAAATTGTCCGTTTACGTTACGCGAATATAAGTTGCTTTCCTATATGGACTTTGCCGGGCATCAAACTCGAGGCTCACGGGTTGTAAGTAAATGCACTAAACGCTGCGCCAATTCAATCAACTCATCACTAAGCTACCGAAGGTACTCGTATAACATAGAACATGCAGAATATTACGGATTAAATTTTTGTTCAAATTATCCTTGTTATGTTACTTTTAACCACATTATACGTACTCATTTAAGAACCCTCTTGTAATACAGAACTGGATTCCTTAATACGAATAACTCCTTATGTAAAGGCCAAAACTTGAAGTAACTTTCAAGCTGCTTAAAGCGCGCCACTCAAGGGACGACTCGCGAACTTTTATTTGATGTCATTTCGTTGGGTTATGTAAATATTCTATTTATAACGAATAAATGTTTATTTCGTGGAAAGGATAAAACTCGGTGAAGTTGATTTAAATGTCATTCCCATACTGCTTCACTATTATATTAAAGGATTTTATTGAAGGTAGAAGTATAGCTCAAGTACGATCACCCCTATAGCACAAAGGTCTTAAAACAGTAAAATTAAAAAAATTAAAAACTCGAGACACAAAACATATCCGGAAGTTACACACAAAAATATAAAGACCGACAGATAATTACATCACACTTACAACATCCTTGTTTTTGGTCACGGGTTAATAGTTTTGTTGTAAGATGATACCTGACTTTCTAACGGCCCTATTATAATTCTACGTTGAACGTTTTTATAGCAATACAATGCGGAAGCAAAATGTATGCAGTTGTATGGAGACGCTTTTATATTTTCGTGCACGATAACGTCATTCTGTGGACGTTGAAAAAGAGTCTTTATCAGCGATATTATAGGGAAGCATTTTGCTTAACGATAACGTCATTCTGTGGACGTTGAAAAAGAGTCTTTATCAGCGATATTATAGGGAAGCATTTTGCTTACCTATTGTATTTTGGACGGTAGAAACGTGACGATAAAAACGTTAAACGGAAAATTATATAAGCGTCCAACCGGTACTTATAAAATTTCAAACCGATATATTTAAGCGATTTGATGTAACTAATATCATGAAATAGTATTTTTTGATTATTTTATTTTAATCTAGCTGTGCCCAGCCACGCTTTACTAAGCTTCGGTAGGTATAATATTATTATTCGTGAGTTATGGATTTGTGTTTTCACAAAAATCTTATAAAAAAACCCTTTCAGTTTCTTCCTAATTTTCCAATTTACCTGGCAATTTTTTGAATTTTTCAGGAATTATTTCAATTTTTCAGCAGATTTTGTCAGGAATTCAAGGACAGGCAACGAAACGAAAATACTTGATTTATCCAAAAATAGATCCTACTGTTTGGCCGCTCTTATAAATTACCGTTAAACGATTTTATCGCCACGATTTTACCGTACACCATACAATAGGCAAGCAAAATACTTTATTGTCTTGGAAAAAGACGCTTTTCTCTCGACGATAACGTCATGCCGTGGATGTCATCGTCTACGGAATTTCAAAAGCGTCTTCACACAACTGCATATATTTTGCTTCCCTATTGTATCGTGGACGATAAAATCGTTCAACGGAAAATTATAAAAAGTGGCCTTTGACAATATAGTCGCTAATCGCCTTACGTGATAATTATAAACATCAGTCGTACGCCGTTTATACATTTCTATGCGATGCTTCATCCGATCGTGCGGTTAATGAATAGCGTTCTCACAGTTGAGATGCGTAATTAAACCGGCGTTGTTCTGAAGTACAAGCCTGCAATTACTTTTACGCCGCTGCAAAGTTTTAATACGTTTATTTTGTTACGTTCCGCTTGTTGCTGAGCGACTGTTTGTCTACTGTTCCTTATGATTCTATAAACAAAACCGTTGGAATTTGACATTGGAATTGTAGATTTAATATTGTTGGTTCAAGTATTAGGTGAATTAAATTTGTGAACGGGTTGTTGATTTCTTTTTATTATGATTCGACTGCGATTTTAATTACTGAAAATGAAAATGAGGGACGAAGAAAATTTTTAATTTTTTTATCGTAAATAACTATGTAAACACATTTTTACAATGTAATTTTTAAATTGTATTACATTAAATAAATTAAAACAATCAGAATTTTAGAAAACCAATATCAAAAAACATTAATAATATCAATAGTCGATCATGCTGAATATTTCATGTCAAAAAAGAATAATCGGAAAATGTCAATAGCAATAATAATAATAATTTTATTTGCATGAACGTTTTATTTTTAACATGAATAGAATAGAATAAGAATAGAAAAAGAAAATCTACAGAGCAAAAGTGAGTGGCAGCAGAACCCAAGAATAACTAACGCTGACTTATGAATATGAAACAGTGTTAGCTGACAGAAATGTCCAAAGCACTCGCATACCTAGACGAAAATGTGTGAGAAAATGATGGGATTTGAGGAGGTAAAAAATGTATGCAGAGACCGCGAAGCTTGGCGCTCCGTTTTCTCTGACTACCCCATTAGGGAAACAGCGTGAAAATACACATGTATGCACAACATATGAGCACAAGAGTTGAGTTGCACACAAATATATAATGAGCACTACATAATTTGTTAACGACATAATGAGCAAATATTTCATTAGATAAGACACTATACAATATATTCAATTAATAGACCAACTAATAGAATATATTTAAATAACTTCGACAGTTACTGGAGTCGATGCCAAGCCCACTAAACTAATAGGCGTTCTGTTGTTACTCATTTATTTGAAAAACGACTTCAATAACTACCAACTTAAATGATGTAGGTATTTGTATCATACAATATTTATGTAATTACTTTTGCGATTGAGCTCAATAAATATAAAAATAACTATAAATAAACTTGTAAAAATAAATACATTATACCGTGCGTGGACCATCATTGGTCCAATAATAAACCTTAGGAAATAATTTGCTCGTGTGCTCACTCGCGCGAGTGGGCAATCGATAACACCGCACGAGTTGGAGATACTATTTTTTATTACTAATGTGGAGATAATTTCGGTACAAATAAAAAATAAAAAGTAATAACTTTATTATTTATTATTATATAAATCTAAAACTTCGAAATCAAGATTTTCTTTATCTTTCATACTGATGCAATGGGTACTAAAATCGATTGTTTTTTTTATATATTCATTTTACAATCTTTGTTTAAATCGTGAATTAGCGTGTGCCAGTCAAAATTTGAGTGCAACAAGTAAACTTGTCGCACTCAAATTGTAATATGATAAAGAAACTAACTTTTTAACCGCAAAAAAACAGCACATACATTCATCGAATATTTCCAGAGAAATTCGTAAACACAAACACATTTTTTATTCCTCTATACTGTCTATGCATGTTATGGATACAAATGATATAAAACTATGTGAGCAAAGCATTGCATAGTAGTACATAAGTAAACGGAGAGAAACGACACACAAAACATCGCGTTTCTTATTTACCGCTTTGAATTTCTCCAATATCATTTTCTTCACGTTTAGACCAAGGTGCATTGATGTTGGCGGTTCCGTCAATTAACGAGTAAATTGACCTTCATAAAGTGGCTTTGTCCTTGCTCGATATTTACAAGTAGGCCCTTTCGTTATGCTCTCCTTCATCAGTCATTGTTCATTTGTTTCCTTTGCGTAGATTTTGATGCAGTTTTCTCTATCGCTAACGTGAAAGATACTCTGTAAAGTTACTGTACAAAGTTAGGTGAGTTAACCAAATTTAATTTAACCAAGTAATAAAATGAATAGTGTTTATTAATGACAAAAAAGTACATACACATACTAACGTTAATATTTACAAAGTTAAAACTACACATTATCTTAATTAATAAACTTCCTCAAAGTTGCCGCCTAAAAAGCTGTCAAAGCAGACTGGGAGCATTACTTAGTTATATTAGTTTAAGTTTATTTAATAGTATGATGTATTTAATGTATACGTAATGGTAATAAATTTAATGTAATCGTTACCACTTAGGGACCTTTCAGAAACGAGCATACTCTTTCCTTAAAGGCCGGCAACGCACCCGTGATACCCCGGACGTTGCGGATGTCCATGGGCAGCGGTGATCACTTTCCATCAGGTTACGCGCTTGCTCGTTTGCCCCTCTGATATAAAAGTAAATAAATGTATAAGCTTATATAATTTAGATGTGAACAGATGTAAGCAGAGCTATGCTTACTTAGTTTAAAGTCTATGTGTTAATGAATCAATCTTTTTGTAATTTGCAGTGGGACCAGAAAAACAGCTATAACGTTGTGCTAAGCTAATTATAATTAAATTAAGATTCGCTTGCAATGGCCATCATGCATGTACGGATGTTTTGTGATATTTGCGCAGGTTAGAAACGAAATGGATGTTGAGTATATTCCTTTCACTCTGTAAGGGAAATATGTTACAAATTAGTAGTAGCCATTAGATGTATAAGTAGAAATCAACTAACTGATTGATTATTACATCAATTCGCAATCTTAAAACTTGAAATTTTAAACAAAGTTCCTTTTACAATGTAGGCAAATAGGGAGAAGGGATCATTGTCAATTTAACCCCTAACAGAAAAAGTTAGTATGGAAAAAAAAAATAAAAAAATTAAACCGACTACAAAAAAATCATTGAAATGTACGAAATAACTATTCTTTACTTATAAAAATTCAAGTACAAAAGTAACTTTATAAATACGATATAAATACCTACATAATTAAATTTGACTGTTACTGAAGTCGGTGCCAAACCTACTAAACTAATAGACTTTCTATTGTTGCACATTGATTTGGCGCCGACTTCAATAACTGTCAAATTTAATTATATGGGTTCTTGAATCTTATTTATAAAGTTATTTTTGTACTTAAGTTAATTTTTTACTTAGATATCTATCGTACATTTCAGTGTTTTTTTTTTGTCGGTAAATTTTTTTTATTAAATTGTTTTTATTTCTTCCTATTAAGTGACCTTGGCCTAAATAAATATCTAGGGGAGTTCTACGGTTAACTTCTTTTCCAATTCTGTAGAGCGCAAATACCTTCCAAGGGAATCATCAATATAAATAAATGAAGGTTATAAGTAGTTTGCGTCGTTTGGTGTTATTTGGTGTACATTCGAAACCCGAGCTGCAATATCAGCGAAATTTAAATATGATCAATCTGGAAGTATATCCTGTCAAATAAAAAAGAATTTTCCAAATTAGTTCATAAATGACGGAGTTCTGCGATAAATAAAACAACATTAATAAAAATACATCCGAATTAAGAATCTCTTCTTTTTTTTGAAATCGGTTAATAAATTAGTTCCACGTATACGAAATCGTGGTTAAAAGCTAGTGTGTAGTAAATATAGAACTCTTGCTAACTAAAACATTTAAAATCGATGGATCTGCTTGTAATCCTGGTAATCCTTCTTAAAACTATGTTTGAGTGATAATTTCCCGATTTTGCGGGTTGATATTTCCAGTTACTGCTTTTACGTGTTACTCGTAATTATATTAAAACAAGATGCACGCAGTACTTTTAGCAGTGTAGCGACATGATGTAATTATTCCCCAAAATTGACGGCATATTAAACTGACATCCAATAATATTTATTACCCGACTGCCGAAGGAGGGTTATGTTTTTCGAGTGTATGTATGTATGTAGTATGTATATATGTGATTATGTATGTATGTCCATTTTTTTGGTACACTCGGTACCCTAAATAACTTGACGGATTTTAACATAAGAGGTGTCATTAGATTTGTCTTAACTGTGGGAGTGATATAGGGTACACAATTTCAATATGGCGCCCAAAAAAAAGAAAATAGAGGGGGAAGAGTTTAACAAGATGGGTATCAAATGAAAGGTAATAAAAAACCCATTCCAAATATATAATAACTAATAATAACAAATATGGTAATGCACTTGGGTTTTTTTTTTAATAATTAAGTTTATTTTTCAATGTTGTTAAGATAGCTATTTTTTATTAGTTAATGAAAAAGCAGATATTAACCGAAGTGCGTTAATGTGAGCAGGTGTGATTAGAAATGAGTAGATGTGAAGAGATGTGCTACATATGAGTAATGACGACCTCCGCGGCGCAAAGGCTAAGCGTATCGAAAAGTAAACGGGGATTGCGGGTTCGATTCCCGCCCCGAGTCTGGGTGTTTATGTACAATATGTATTTATTTACAAAAGAAAAGAATATAAGCAGTATATCGGTTGACTAGTACCCATAACACAAGCGCTGTGCTGCTTACTTTGGGACTAGATGGCGCTGAGTGAAATATCTGAGTATATTATTATTGTATTATTATTATTAAATATAGCAAACGTGAGCAGTTGTGAGCAGATGCGTCAGATGTGAGCGGATGTAAATACTTGTGAGCAGATGTGAGTAGATCTGAATTTAACGTTCTGTTTTGAGTGTACGCGTTTGTAATAATAATTTCAAAAAATTTATCGGTAACTTTTGCATGAGTTAAGATTCAGGCTATTTGATTTCCTTAGTCAGTGACCTTCAGCTTCTACTGTCAAACGAAAGACTCTAAATTTTTTTATAATTATTCATTTTTCATTTATTCTTTTTACGTATTCGATTCATCTCTAAGCATTCCTTTCTAAAAACAATGTTGCTTCAAAAGAGTTTAAAATCAATTAACACATTGTTGATTCGTGGGTTGTGTGTACCGACCCTTAGGCTCGACTTACACGTTGACGAAGGCTGGTTTCACGCATGGCCGAAATTAAATTAAAACCCGACAAGCACGTTATCGGATGTAGGTAACGATTTATTTGCAACCGGTCCCGTCGGTTTTGCTCAATGCTATTTATTGAATTGTTTAATAAAAGGTCTTTGGGATACGTTTCTGCTACAAACAGGGACTTGATACCTCTAAAATACCGTATATTTCGTTTAAAATATTTGGGTAATCATAATTTTCAGATAGGCACAAAATAAGCTATTTCGACAATGTTAAAGAACATGAACAAATGACATCACACAAAATATGCACAGAAATATGCACGCAAAATCTTTCGAATTAGGGTCGTGGTATTTTCAGGTCCTACCAATTATACGTCGTGCGAGGTCCATCGGGATGGCTGCTAACATCACTCGCTAATCAGTGTGCTTGCACATATTCCGGTTAGACTTATGTAACACTGCACTACACAGCGCAACTCCGTTAATTGTGTCAGATGTGTCGGCTCACTTATTCCAAATGTATTGACACATAAAATACTTCAGCGCGTAATACGCTGCCTGTTCTAAAGGCCTGTGGGCGCGGATCGTGGGTGGCGCGGAATGTGGGTGGCGCGCGCTTTGCTTCTCACTTAGCGCACAACTTTTGCTACACCATGGCGCAATTTTGAGTCAACTTAAAGCGCCAACGGTGTGAGATGCGCCCGAGTTCCTAAGTTAGCGTAAGAAATTTTATTAAGTTCCCCGTGCCTAGTTCCGGTGTGGAAGACAAGACAGCCGGTTAATTTTTTGGCACAGGGGGCACCAGGGGGCACAAGATCTTAGTCGTCAGGGTACCGACGCATTAATAATATGCAGTTCTTTCTGAGCCTTGAAATTATAAATGTCAACAGACCTCGGTCCACATATAATCAGGTGCTCATTTGTCATGCCCCGTGGTACGTACTTTATAACTCTAGACAGACTGTATAAACTTTTCTAGACAGACTGTCTCGTACTATGAAATGAGGTAAATAAAATTAAATGAAATGTATAAGTGTGGAAGCTGTTTTCTAACGAAAAGACGGCTGATATGCTTATCTTATCAGCTTATCAGATTTACCTCACCGTTGTTGTTCGGGCAAGAAATCTGTAGTTATTTATAACCTGTGCCTCGTGGTATTAAAAATGTATTTGATAGCTATCACCTGTCCACTAGGATGCTTGATAGGAATGCCACTAAATCACCCATCTATTAGGTAACTGTGCACAACGTAACTTAACCTGAGATCATATCATAACAGAGAGTTCAGGGTGCCAAACATCACTGTCGCTACATATCTCTTTTGCCTTTTCAACCCAATGTTTTTGCTCTCACCAAGATATACGAGTGTTTTTGACATTTCCGTCAGCCAACATTAATGCTATTTCAGCTTCACAAAGCAACCTTGGTCTTTCCATTTTCTGCCATCAATTTTTATCGCTCTTTAAGTTTTCTTCGTTAGTTGTTCATCAACAGCAAGTCTCCAATATCCACAAATGTAAATATCACTTTTTTTTCATTCGTTTTATCGCAATCATTTCCTTCCGTCAATAAAAGTGGGTAGAATACGAAGCAGCGTGTATTAAAGACATAAAATACGGTACTTCCCAGAAGAACGCGTAAAAAATTAACTTTGCTTCGCGTAGCTTTTCCTTTTACCTTTTACATAAACAAGGCTCGTGTGAAATCAAACTCGGGCGCGATTCGCTCCAGCGGAGACTAAATTAATGTAAACGTGCCTGAATGTATGAACGTACAGTTATCGACAAACGCGTTATCGTTTAAATACGAAATATTTCAGACGTTTTTTATAATATTGGAATCCAAATACTAACATTGTAAATATTAGGATTCATTCACTATCGCCCCGGGACATCGCCATATTGTATGTATGATGACGTCACATATATATGAGTTGTAGGGCTGTTATTTATATCTTAATTCTTTATTAATCGACTTCACAATTTTTTTTAAGTTAAACGGTTTTACTGAAAAGAAATATAATAATGCAAACTATAAATGCAATAATGGCAACTATAAATATAATTATGCCAACTATAAATATAATAATGCCAACTATAAATAAATATAAATATAATAATGTAGACAATGTATAAAATCTAAAAAATAATTAGGTAGGTCCTAGGTGGCAGTCATTACACCACTCTCCTCAGCAGTCTAGGGCATTGATCAGACTAAATAAAATCGTGAGGCGCATGAAATTTCACGCATAAATAAAATTTCACGCACCCCACGATTTTATTGAAAGAAAGAAATTAGTTGTAGAGTTACCCTCGATATTTATATAAGCCAAAGTCACTTATAAAAACAATTAAACTGACTTGTCAATAAAAAAACACTGGAAATTGCAAAATAATTATCCTTAACTAATTATAATTATAATAATAATATACTCAGACATTTCACACAGCGCCATCTAGTCCCAAAATAAGCAGCACAGCGCTTGTGTTATGGATACTAGACAACTGATATACTACTTATATACTTTTCTTTTGTAAATAAATACATATTATATATGAACACCCAGACTCGGGGCGGGAATCGAACCCGCAACCCCCGTTTACTTCCCACGCGTTAAGCCGTTGCGCCACAGAGGTGTCGCACGCGTTGAGTGTAGTTATAGCCAGGCAAAGTGGGTGAGAGTGGTGCGATTTGAGAAGACGAACGAAGTATGTAAGGACCACGATACTTGGCGCTCTTATTCTCACTTTAACTACCTCTCTAGGATACAACACGAAGAAAAGTTACGTTTGTTATGAAATGCATTACGTCTTCTTGGTTACGCTTAAATATAAAAGTATATACATATAACAAAAAACTAATTCAACGCCTTTTTGAGTAATATCAAGTGTTGAAGGTACGTAATATAGTACAGGATAATTGTACTGTATTTTGCACTACCTCTTAAAGTTCGTGACATTTAATAAAGTGCGATTTCATTCGTAAAAATTAATGTGAAAACCGTGTTATAATTGTGGTTATAATGTATGGAATAAGACAAATAATATACCATTCCACATTCAGATTGCTTTATCTTAACAGGACTAATTATTCCTAGAGAGCTAGTTTCGATCCACGAGATAATTACCTTTACAAAACGGTAAGCCAAAAGAAATGAGATATTATATACTATTATATATTTGCTGTACTAGTTTGTACTTTCAACTTCGCCCGTAATTACGAAAATAATTTCTAATGCCCTATCAAAAACTTTTATATCTATTTTGTGTATTTAAATATTATCTCGACATTATCGTAGCGTTCCTTGTACATAGGTTATCTAATTATGAACTTAACCTAAGAACTGCTTATATATTGCAATCTCGACATTATCGTAGCGTTCCTTGTACATAGGTTATCTAATTATGAACTTAACCTAAGAACTGCTTATATATTGCAATAATCTGTCATTGATCGTGAACATTTTATTAACTGTGTAACTCTTTTTAAATAATTGATTAAAATTATTAAATAATTTACGATGCGTACTCATGAATAAACTCGGCCTCAGTATCACACTGCGGAAAGCCCAATTAACGTCTATCCGATGATATGCATAAACGTTAACGCTCCAATTAGTTTCGGGTCTATGTATGCACGTTTCGACATCGCTAACAATGGGTTTTTAACCCCTGACTGAAAAGAGGGCAGTTATAAGTTTGACGCCGTTGCCTGTTTCTGTTGTCTGTTTGCTTGTGGTATCGTGTCGCAAACGTTGAGTGTAGTCATTACGTACATGCATTTTTTTGCACAATTTTCCCTTGAGAAGGAAGGCAAAGGGAGCTATGCCCATAACAGCCCATGTCTTCAGTAATAGAGTTGGTAACAGATTTGTTTTTTTGTTTGTATTATATCTTATATGTGATTGTTGTATGTGTTAGTAATAGATTTGAATCTTCACATTATTTCATTTCGACCTAATACATTTTAATCTTTCTTGGAGTTTCTGGCGAAAAATATATTGAGGCAGTCTTTCTAGTAAGATCCACAGAGGCAGACTAAGCCACTAAAAAAATTTCAACATTAAGCTACTAACTTATTTTAACAATTACTTATTATCCTTACTTATTTTAACAATTCCACAAATTCCACAACAGCGTAGATACTTGGGACACCACACAACGCCAATTTCGCATCACAATATCCACTAGAAACCATTTGCAAATGATTAAAATAAACGCCCTACCGCTCCTTATTATTATTAGTATTTTAGTATGGAAAAAAAATGCAAAAATTAAACCGACTACAAAAAAATCATTGAAATGTACGAAATAACTAGTCTTTACTTATCAAAATTCAAGTACAAAAGTAACTTTATAAATACGATATAAATACCTACATAATTAAATTTGACTGTTACTGAAGTCGGTGCCAAGCCTACCAAACTAATAGACTTTCTGTTGTTGCACATTGATTTGGCACCGACTTCAATAACTATCAAATTTAATTATATAGGTATGTGTATCGTATTTATAAAGTTATTTTAATTGTACTTGAGTTTTGATTAGTAAAGTACAGTTATTTTTTCTTGTCAGGGTTTTTTTTGAAGGGGGTTTAATTTTTTTTTAATAATTTTTTTTTATTTCTCCCTTTTGAGTGATCTCGACCTAAATAAATATCGAGGGCAGGTCTACAATTAAAAAGACATAAATAAAGGTTGCCAAATGATCAGGTCGCGTTACTTAGCGTATCTTCGTAGTCCAAGAGCTCCAATATCGGTGAAATTTAAATGGAACCACCTCTGAAGTATTACCTACGAAACCAAAAAGGAATTTTCGAAATCAATTCATAAATGACGGAGTTATGAGGTAACAAACATACAAAAAAAAACAACAAAAAAAAAGCAACATACAGACGAATTGAGAACTCCTTCTTTTTTGAAGTTGGTTAAAAATACGGTCGAAAGTCTATAGTTTTTCACTGTATGCTGAGGCTTTTACATATCTAGGCGAAAATGTGTGAGGAGAATGATGAGATTTGAGGAAGCGCAAGAACGTAAGAACCGCGAAACTTGGTGCTCCGTCCTCTCTGACCACAGCGTTAGGGATACAGCGTGAAGATATGTATGTATGTACTAAGAATTTTGTGACTTTCACAAATAACTCCTGCTGACCTCTAATTTCAAAATTGCCGTTTCCTCATCAATTACTTATAAGATTTTTTGTTGACATAATACTCAACTCGTATTGACGCAGCCATCTTACACGTGCGTAAACCAATCAAAGAGCTGCGGACATCGCTACTAGTGGCGTGAAATACAACTATTTTGCGTTATGCCCAGCTAAATCATAATATGGTGAAATATTTAGATTGGAATATCGACAAACATAGTACTCTTATATCTTGTTCTCATCAGATTTGTAATGAATTCCTAAAATCCTTAGCTATTTTCCGCTCAAACTCCAAAAACCACCAATCGACACGTGTTTCGCGTCTCAACGAAGTGTTCTCAGGATATACCAGAGATTAGACTCGGTCAGCTAACCAGCATTAAATCAGTTAACCGAGTTTCTATTGAGTTCTATTGAAGTTGTTAATAACGAATCATTTATAACGTCACGTTAATAACGAAACATTTATAACGTCACGTTAATAACGTAACGTTAATAACGTCACGTTACTTTACGTACATAACATCATGCCATGTCCATTCGGTGTGGACAGAGCATAAGCGTCAATAAAAATCGCGCTTTGAAATCATTTTTACCTATAAGGCTTGTATGCGAAAATAAATCTGATAGAGTGGAATCCGATAATGATAACTTACTAGCCCATCGCCTGTGCAAGTTCCTTATTCTAAACCCTATCCTTCGGACGACTTTTGCTATCTACGAGCGAAGGTACGCTAATAAATTACATGTATGTTTTTCTTTTTCTTCCAGTTCAGGATGAGAGCTGGACAATATCTTTAAATATAGTAGCATAGTAAGCACACAAACGCGCGCAAGCATGCTCATATATGTCGTTTGCTTCATTTTATAAATGAGATGATTTTAGACTAGATACCTACTAACTATAAATTTCAAGAGCCATTCTAGCAATTTGTAAAATGACAAATTAATTACGACTCACTGATCTGATTGAAGATTATAGATTACTTTATAACTGCGAAACTAGATTAATCATTTCGTCAGGTGATAAAATTTTATAATCGATTTGATACTTGTTTTGATGTTATTACGTAAAACTAGGAATTACATCTTACTGACTACAAAACTAGATTAACCGTTTTGTAGGGTCCTAAAGGACTTAAAATAAGAAGAGTGGACTGTAATATATGCTGGTTTATATTGCTTTACAAAAGATAATAAAATACAATAATTAATGAATCCAATGCACCGTGCGCTTGAGACTGTTTCGTAAGTTCATATCGTGTCCGTGTTTTGTTCAGGCCGCCGCGTCTTTCGCATCTCTTCATAGGCCCGAACTGCCCCGAGCATTCGCGAGTCGCGACACGTTTCATAAAATGATGAAAATTTAATTTCGACCGCTACGCCTGTAGCAATGTTACTAATTATTTTCTATTTTAATGCCGTATTGAAATACTTATTAACTGTGGAAATAGGCCAGCCATTTCATAAGGTGATAAAATTTTAATTTCGACTGTGACACTCATTTCAATTTTACTATGTAAAATTAAACAGTTATAGAGCAGTAACTACGTAACAAGGCTACCACTTCATAAAGTGACAAAATTTTAATTTAAACTGCGATGCCTGTTTTAATGTTACTATGTTGTAAAATGAAGACCTAACTAATGAACTAAGCTAGCCATTTCAAAGCGACCTACATTTTAATTTCGGCTGCAACTTTGGCGTCAACCTAACCTAAGACTTCACAGCACAATTGTATTATGAAATGTAATTTAATTTCGGTGGATGAATCTTTCGGTGAATAAACTCTACATATAAATATTTAGTTAACTATTCACATTATACAACGAAATGTTTAGTTATGTAATATAACTTCTCCACCTGTACTCAGAGAGACTGTACTCGGAATTATTTAATAACCTGCCTCTTCATATGGATTCGAGCGTGACTAACAATGGTATAGCATCTAACTAGATGTGGCTAGAACAAGCTCTATAGCGACAATACTATATAGTAAAAATGTCCTTGGTATTGATTTATTTATTTCATTTATACGGCTAGTCTATTCTTCCAGACTAGGAGTATTGAGTTCAATCCTCGTTTTTAGGTCATGTTAAATAATGTTTGTCTGTGAGCATAACATCAATGTTTCGCACCAAAATACATATAATATATATTATCATATAGGTCTTTACTAGTATTTTTACTGCTTAAATAATTTAGTTATGAAAAAATTAGGGAGTCATTAAGGATTTCCGACAGAAGTAAAAACCAAAAACTATGAAATACATATTATATAGGAAAAATATTTTCTCGCGTCGATATACATATATATATTTTTCAATTTGAAATTTGGATAGTATATACTAATCAATCCTAAATCTGGTATAAAGATCAATTTGCGTGTTTAGGTTTGAATTGCAAAATTTAAGGCTCCTTCGCGAATTTTTCAATTCAACATTTTGATTATAATATATATAAACTAGTGACAGTAATTTTGCATCAGTAACCATATTTTCAAAATTCAACACATTAGTCTACAGTTATTATACAAATTCATAGAATTTTTAATTTTGAAAACTACAAATAGTTTTACCATGCTGGTCAGGTAACTCCTTGAGCGAATATGAAATAGCTATTCGTTGCATGAGGTGTAGCAGAGGTGAAATATTTAAAAAATTTAAAATAAATGGTATGTCGGAGACGCGAACTCATGAGATTTACCCATCCAAAAATCGGCCAACGTGCTTATAAAGGTTTTCACTTCAAAAAATAGGAGTAGCAAGAAACGAAGTGACAAAAATAATGCACGTGAAGCTTAGTGGTGGATGTCAAGTAACGTTATGCGCTGTTACTTACCGGTTCAGTAATCTGGTTACCGGTAAAGTCCTTGTTAGTTAATAATAAAGTGGACTGTATAATTTCATAGACCAACAATTATAATGCACGGAGTCGTAATAGACAAATTTTCGTCTCTTTTATCTCATTGAGCATAACCACGAATAAAACAGTTAGCTGTAGTAAGTACGACAGCTTCGCACTGTCAATAAAATTCGTGTCAGCTCATGACCGACTTCACGTGCGTTACCGATATCTGCGACTTCCCCTAGTCACGCACATTAGTAAAAATCTGACAACTCGGTCATAAGAAAAGGAAACTGTAAGAACACGCTTAGAGCAAATACTCCGTCAATGTTGATAGTTGGTCTGAGATCGAAAACGAATTAGCAAGTGTGCCTATTACAATAAAATAGATATAAAACAGTATGTTGTAGATATATATGTATATAGATATATATGTAGATAAATATGTATATGTATGGTGTATATATGTATACATTATGTTTTATATTTATTTGAAAGTATTTATTTGTGTATCTTTATTTCTTCTGCTTCATACACATTAAATTTTGCTACTTTAACAGCTTTCCTATCATTGGTTTGCTGGAAGAAATTTCATTTTGAAATAAGCAGTTCCTTTGTGCATAATTTACATTTCATGTCTCTTTACAAGTGTGTGTATGTACCTAAATAGTTAAATTAAAAAAAAATAATAAAGTAAGCACCCTCTTCAAGAAATATGTTGTTGTTCTGAGCCTGTGCCTCCTTTAAAATTAGACGATAGGAATTTCGCTTAATGAAGATTTCATTTCATTTTCAAAAGCAAGTAACTGTATTCAAAGGTTCTTAGAAAGAATTCTAAGAAATAAGGAAAAGTCATAGAGAAAAGTACATTTTTTATTTTCCTGACCAAAATTTTAAGATACTACGTTATTTAGAAGAGTCGTTATCGTTAACTCTTTGAGTCAACCTAAACGATCTAGTCTACTAGGAAAAAGTTATGCCACTTCCAGATTAAATTAACTCACTCGTCAGAAGGAATGTCACAGCGAGCATAAGGTGCAATTTCGCTTGAATAATTCCAACAATTTACTTCCACGGCCTTAAATTTAAGTCGCAATATACATTTCTGTAACTAGAGAAAAATGTATAGAGTGACAGTTTATTACGCGTTTCTTTTGATGATCACGATTTATTTGGAAATGTGGAGTTTTGCGAATTCACAGTCACCTACGTATGATTTTATTTTTGTAACACAAATTTTTCTTTGATTTGTTTTTGCTTCCTCTCTGATCTGGGAGGTAAAGAAAATCGGTCAAGAGTGTTATACGCATAGGTTAAGGTTTCTTTGGACAAAGACGTTAAAATGAAAAGAAAATTGGCTCCAAATTATCAAATATTAATTTCTTGTTTTTGTAGTAATTTATATCTTTCTACTAAAATTCAGGTCTTTGGATGTATAGGTGACGAAATGAATCACTATGATGTATGCGCAGACAGACGAACATACAGATGAACAGAACATACGGATAGACAGACAGACAGCAGAGTGACAATCAGGCAAGCAGGCAGACGAGAACACATAGATAACAAAAACAGATAGACGTCACAGATATGACTAACCTATTGTGATTTTGGCAACGAAATTCTGAATAAAAATAGTTTAATTAATTTATTTATTACGGGCTTGCCGACAGGTTTTACACTAGAAATAACAATTTTAACATGTAATTGTAACTAAATGTGGCGCAAACCTAATAATAGACAAGCAGAACATACGTTTATTTTGTAGGAAATGAACAAATACAACATGACAAAGATCAAATATGTAAAGTATAGTGTAACAGATTTTCTAAATTATTGGATACATTAAAAAAGGAAAGAAAAACCTGATCAGTACATACGGGAACAACATATACTACTCAACGACTACAATTAAAAAGTGCGTGTTTAAACCATGGTTAAAGAAGAACTGAAAACATCCAGGTGTGCAGACTTGGCGAAGACGTTACGTCCACGACATATTTTAGAAAATGTACTTAAAAACCCATATTAATTCTAGAAAATTTTACTACTAGGATTTTAAAAGTTATATGAGCATTAGGACATGGGATAGTGAAACCAGTTTTATAATGCGTTTTCAGACGATCAATGATATTTCTAAGGATTTCACATAAGACAATTTGGTTAGTAGTCAGGGCGTACTGGGAGACGCGCCCAGTAGGTGTCGTCTGATCGTAATATCACAGGAAAAGCTCTAGTTTCAAATCAGATGATTGGTGTGTACTGTTTAGCGCATTATTATTTAAAAAAAAGTTATCCAGCGACAGTTGTCTAAGGTTTTGAATTTAAAGTGAAGAAGAGAAAGCATTAAAAGTTTTTTATCATGGACAATTAAAAAATATAAAAAATTAAACCACCTTCAAAAAAACACTGAAAAGTATAAAATAACTATCCTTTACTAATCAAAACTCAAGTACAATTAAAATAACTTTATAAATCCGATACACATACCCATATAATTAAGTTTGACAGTTACTGAAGTCGGTGCCAAGTCCACCAAACTAATAGATAGACTTTATGTTGTTGCACATGATTTGGCACCGAATAGTTTTCAGTGTTTTTTTTGAAGGCGGCTTAATTTTTTTTAACAAAAATTTTGTATTTCTCCCTTTTGAGTGGTCTTGACCTAAATAAATATCTAGAGCAGGTCTGCAATTAACTTCATTCTAATTCCGGAGCGCAACGATATACAAGAGAATCGTCAATATAGATAAGGATTATAACCAGGTCGTGTTACCTAGTGTATTTTCGAAGTCCAAGCTCCAATATCGATGAAATTTAAATGGGATTACCTCTGAAGTATTATTACCTACCAAACGAAAAAAGAATTTTCGAAATCGCTCCATAAATGACGGAGTTATGAGGTAACAAACATACAAAAAAAAAACAAAACAAAACAAAAAAAAAACAACATACAGACGAATTGAGAATCTCCTTCTTTTTTTGAAGTCAGTTAAAAATCTTTTATATATCTCTTCAAGTCAATCAATGTGACAAACTAGAATTTCGAATATCTGAAAAATACTCTCGGATATCCAGAATTTTCAATGGTAAATTGTTTTTATATTGACAAGGGTTATTATAAGTAACATTTATATAGTTAGATCAGCAAGTTTTTACTACAAGCTAAAACACCATTGATAATATCAAATTGCTACCCACAATTCACCCCTTAACTATAACACCGATTGTAACAGTAGCAAAATATCGAGAATCACAAGTCACTAGTGCTGTCTCAAGTACGGCTAATAATTTCGCTAATAACTTCTTCAACAAAAGATGTATTTTTAACCTTCAACGGAAAATAAGGATGTTACAAGTTTGACAATGTCTGACCGAATGAACTTATTTGCACATTTTTTTGTTTGAAAGCAGCAGATTTCGAGAATGTTCAAAGCGAATTTTATGGAAACAGGTCCAACCATTCATAGAATAATCAGCTCTGGACATTAATCTTAGGCACTATATTGTTGCTTAAAACTTCGAGATTGTTCTCTGTTCGTAATTGGTCTGACGGTGACCAGCGTAAGATAAAAACAGGTACTAGTTTTCTTTTATCTATCTTTGAAAAATATCACATAACAATAAAGTTAAAAGAAACCAGACAAAAAAAATTGAGTAGGTACTTTTAAAAAGCGATAAGTAATTATATTTCACTGTGATCTACCCTCTGAGGGACTTATATTTCACAGTGGACTTTAAAAATTAATAAATGAATTGGGGATCGACATTAACAGAAGTAAACAATGTTACGAGGCTGTCCCCGACGCATTTGTTAATCTATTAATTCGACTCATTAACAATTAGAGTAAAAAAGGACAACATACACACATACACTCACACATCCTCACGCTGTATCCCTAACGGGGTAGTCAGAGAGGACGGAGCGCCAAGCGTCGCGGTCCTTACATATATCTCTCGCTTCCTCGAATCTCATCATTCTTCTTACACATTTTAGCCTAGGTATGCGAGTGTTTTTGACACTTCCGTCGGCTAACACTCTAGCTATTTGATCTTCATAAGTCAGCCTTGGTCTTCCTTGGCTTTTTTTACCACACTCTTTTGCTCTATAGAATTTCTTCGTCGTCTTCGTCTTTCATCACTTATTCTTTCCATGTCCCCGAACCATCTTAGCATTCCTTTCTTCATTTTTACATTTTTCCTCATTTTTCCCTTTCCTGTAAAAATGAAGAAAAGGACAACAGTGGAAGATAATTACAAAACAAAATAATATCGAACGATTTTTAAGGTTAACTATTTATTATTTTTTGTGCCGAGAGTTGTTTAAATTTTTAATAATTACGGTCTTAGAAATGACACAGGAAATGTGATTCAAGGGGGCAAAAGAAGTATCTAAGGACCGCGATGCTTAGACTCTATCCTCTCTGACTACCCCGTCACATATACGGTGTGAGGAAATACCATATGTGCTATACTATTTTCTTTTTATGTGGTAACACAGCTATTCAATTATCGCATAATTTATACAATGTACTACTCAATAATTAGTCGAATCACATTTGTGTATAACGCTATTGACAGCGAGCTGTTCATTGAGAATTCGAGCGTGTATAACCGACCGATATCTGGGGATACTAATTAAGCCTCTCTAGATGACACCTGAGTCCTTTAATACGACAGCTACAAAATATAGTGATATGGGTTGTGTTACGGAGTGTGCTACACGGTGCTCCAATTTAGGTGTCAATTTGCTTATTAGGTAATTAGATGACTCGCCAATGTCTATTGCTTTGTATGCGTGGTTACGATAACGTATAGGTACAACCAATTATAACTTGAATGGTATGGACAATAAGATTTTTTTGTGTGCTAAAAGAGATTATGTATCAAACGGTCAGTATAATTACAAGAAATTACGTTAAATAATATATTTTTTAAATATTTGAAATCTCCATAATTTCCGTATAAAGTTGTAACTCACAACTATTCACAATTTATAACAACAATCTATATACATTTTTTGGGAACATTCAACGTGAATTGGATTTTTACATCTATAATTTGAATTGTTTTACGACCGTTTTTTGCGTCAAATTGAGGAGTTTAACGCGTTTAAAATTTTTTGACATTGTTAGTCGACGATGTACTTGATACTCGATCCCTTTTCAGTACTTGAAGAATACCGCTTGTAAATAAAGTTGTTCTTGCAATCCGAACTGATGCATACGACAATTAAAATGGGACTCAACAAAATCTTCAGTCAATTACATAACATATCTTCACGCTGTATCCCCAACGGGGTAGTCAGAGAGGACGGAGCGCCAGGAGTCGCGGTCCTTACACACCTCTTTCGCTTCCTCAAAACTCATCATTTTCTTCACACATTTTCGCCTAGGTATGCGAGTGCTTTTGACATTTCCGTCTGCTAACACTCTGGCTATTTGATCTTCATAAGTCAGCCTTGGTCTTCCTTGGCTTCTTTTACCACTCACTTTCGCTCTGTAAATTTTCTTCGTCAGTCTTTCATCACTCATTCTTTCCAAGTGCCCGAACACAGCATTTATCATACTTTCACTCGATCTTCAGTCAATTGTTTCATAAAATTATTGCTGTAACTCTTGCGACTGACGCTTGAGTCTGATTGACACTCACTATTGATTACGTGGTCCACTAGATCATATCCTATGCCACTGTAGTTTTTGTTTGGTATTTCTGGTATGTTCCTGCCAGTGTTAGTCGACGAAAATGTCAGCTAACACTCTGCGAATTGAGTGAAAGTGCGTGAGGAGGATGATGAAATTCGAAGAGGCACAAGAAGTACGTAAGGACCGCGATGCTTAGCGCTCCGTTCTCACTGACTACCTTGTTAGGGATACAGCGTGAAAATATGTATGTATGAAAACAAAAACAAAGTGTTTGTAATAAAAATAACATAGCAGTAGTCACCATGACCGCAAGCAAACTATCATTACCTATAATATCTTGCGTATTACTATATAATTTTTAAATAACAACGGAAATATTTAAAAACAAGAAACACGAGTCACTGCGACCGACAAATATTTATATTATGAGAATAATAGAAGCTAGACGTAAATTTGAACATTCCTTCCTGTAGTGTATGTAGGAATGTGCATACACTGTCTCGCGTGGTTATGTACAAGTCGATACGTTACGTCAGTATCACGAGAGCCGGCGGCGAGAGTAGACGTAGTGCGACATTGTACATATAAATCGTCGAGCCAGTGCTTCTAGGCTAGGGCAAAGAAGATGGCCCCTATAAATGCTACGCTCCCCATTTTTCCAAAACTACATGTCTTTAACTTTAAAAAATACAGTTTCGGAGATCAGGGGTTGTCATTAAACCTTATTTAATTGTTAGGTAAATATAATAAAACATTAATATTTTAAGATAATAGAATGTATGTCTCAAATTTCAAGTTCCTATGACACACTTTCTGAGAAAATCGAGTTTAATAGACGGACCAGCGACTAGCAAGAAAATCAGGTGTTTTATGAGACTGTGACAATTTTTGACTAAATTTCTAATCTATTACTGAACAAGAACCGCAAAATAAATTTCTGTAAGCAGTGAACTTCTCCTTTGCGTGTACCGCAGCGGTGTTTGTCGGTGTTTGCCTGTAACATTAATTTACAGCATAACTTTTGTCAGGGCGGTGTGTTCCTGTCTTGTTGAATTTTTAACTTTCTCTTAATGAACTTTGATAACTTTGATTATTATTTAGGCTGTTTATTATTTTGTGAGAATGAAGTGGGAAATATTTTATAATTATGATGTTATTTTAGATATTGTGTAGACTCAGGTGTTACTTTGCGGCAATCCATTTCATTTCACACGTAAACATGTTGAACAACTTTAAAATTAAGTTTAATTTCAACACAAATATTGATTCGTCCAAATTAAGTGGTGTTGGGTTAGGGGGCAATGGGTTTAAATAGTCGTGCAGCTGATTAATTTGTGGATTAATCACCTCAGAGGCTCCCAACTCCTCCAAGTTGCGGTCACGAGCCTAGGCGAGTGTTTCCGTCTTTGGAGAATCCAAGTCAACCCCGAGAAAAGCGCCGCCGTGCGACAACCATCCGCTCCCGCCGCGCTAACACTCTCCGTACTATCACATTTTTCGGCCAGGATATCCTTTGGACTAAGAAAGTCAAATACTTAGGAGTCGCCCTTGACAGTGCCATGACCTTCGGCTAACACATCAAAACGGTCCGCGACCGCGCCGCGTTCGTCTTCGATCGTCTCAATATGGTCATTTGTGTGAAAAGTAAAATGTCCCTCAGACATAAAGTTACTTTATATAAGACGCGCGTCACGCCTATCATGACGTACGCCAGCGTAGTATTCGCTCACGCCGCACCCACTCATATCAACTCCCTCCAAGTCATTCAGAATCGTTTCATGCGCAGGGCTACCGGCGCCCCTCCTTACGTGCGCAACGTAGACCTGCACTACGATCTAGAATTGCCCTCAATCTCAATATCTAAAAAGGCGTCCCAACGCTTCTTTCACCGTTCGTTCTTATACCCAAACCCCCTAGTGGTCAGGGCGTCATCCTACACCCCCAAGCCCCGCGTCCGCAAACGCTATCGAAGGCCTAGCCATGTGACATTACACTTTCGAACTCGAACATGCCAACTTACATACTACGACCGCACCGGCGGGGGTGAGGACGACCCCCGCGACACCTGTAGAGTCTCACGTTTAGAAGCTCGATCACGTAGCTCTACACGCACACACGCGGGCCTTAAGCCACATTGTAAACTGCTACGCGGAACACTAGGCACACTAACCGGCCCTCAGCCGCCTCGCCGGCCGGGTCCGTTAGAGGCCCGGCCCTCACCCGAATAGGAAGCCCGATAAGATGCATGCAGGTGCGGAAAGCTCTCCTGGCGACGCCTTAAGTCCGAAGTCCACCTTCCATATGAGGTATCTCTCTGCTGGATGAACCCTCAGGCGGTCGACCATCTGGCAGGGCGCCTTTAACGCTCGCCCCAACGCGACCTGTGACGCTGTAAAAGCCACTAGGGCTAACAGCAAAGAGGGGTTTTGTTTAGTCGGTGCGAGTCCGACACTACCCAGTCGGCGTAGAGTCCGGATAAAAAAAAAATTGTGAATTCGGTACTGGTTAGCTGACCGAGTCTCTGATATATCCTGAGGATGCTTCGTTGAGAGGCGAAATACGTGTCGATTGGTGGTTTTTGAAGTTTGAGCGGAAAATAGCTGAAGATTTTAGGAATTCATCACATGTTATTTTTGATTTCCCCTGCGGGATACGTCCCACTCTTTCTATATTTCCACGGATACGAATTGCTACGAACTTGTACATACACGCAATGCTAGCCATTAGCCCCCGCCTTCAGTAGGAAAATAACAAATTTTCGTCACATAATCTTTAAAGCCTCTAGCCTCTTAGGGGCTGAATATTGAACAATACTGAAATATTTTAAAACAATGCCATTTAGTTGGATAAGCGTCTGTTTCTTATTTTGTTTTCGCTTGAAATTGTACAAAAACTTGTGTTGACAAATAAAGATCGAAAGTTGACCGCACTGAAAAAGAAACACAAAATTGTTACTCAATTATAACTTGTTCGAAGTTGACTCGCTTATTAGAATGATTTCGGCTAATCAAAAATTTTTCAGAAAAGTAACTAAAATAATCTTAAATTATATGTATAATTAAATCGACCTAGATGGCTCAGTGGTTTAAACGTTAATCCAAGCGCGGAAGGTTCTGGGTTCGATTCCCGGTAGGGATCAGTTTAGAAAATGAACTTTTCTGGATTATCTCGGGTCTGAGTGTACTGGGAGACGCCCCCAGTAGTCATCGTCTGGTTCTCATAGCACAGGGAATACACTATTTTGAGATCAGATGATTGGTGTGTATTGTCGGGCGCATTATTACATATTATTACATTATTTTTTCCGCGTCAACATAAAACAAACAAATTAATAACATTATAAGATATATATACTAGCGACCCGCCCCGGTTTCGCGCGGGTCCAATGTAGATACTAATTCCTTGTAGCTGTCTAAATAGAATTCCAAACTCCACATAATTTGTATCAATTTTTTTAAACATTAAAGTAGTTATAGAAAGCTATCCATATAATATAGACATATGCCATCGCTGACTTTTTTGTAGTCCTAATAAAGAGGAACAATTCCATCATACATTGTTTTGGAATAAGACAGCATTTTCGATGAAAGCTCTCTGTCGGCTTGATTTTTTCCGACATCTTGAACTATTATCGTCATATTTCAACAAATTAACACAAAACAATATTAAACTATACGTATAAACCTTCCTCTTGAATCACTCTATCTATTGATGAAAACCACATTAAAATCCTTTGCGTAGATTAAAAGATCTAAGCGTACAGAGGGACAGACGGTGGGAAGCGACTTCGTATTATACTATGCACTAACGGTCCGTCCCGACTTCGTCCGGGTTGAATACATATCATATAGCCTATGTCCATCTGGAATAATGTACCTTTCAAATGGAGAAACAATAATTCAAATAGGTGTAGTGCTTCCAGATTACCCTCCATACATAAACTTACGTAATCCGATTTTTCTTTCTTTATAATATTACCACAGATTAATTAGTTTACTACCGTAAAATATTACATAGATCTATATACCCGTCACATATACACAAACCTTCCTCCTCGTAATACATTTCATTTGATACCCATACCGTTGGTGTTGACCCAAAAAGTAATTTCCTATTGTGGAACATCCGCCATATTGGATGTATAATGACGGCACATATACAGAATTTCCCCTGCATATTCCAAAAATCTGTCAATGTTTTGTCAATATATTGAAGATCTCTCACAGTCTTCTGTCTCATTCACTCACTCACTTCTCATATTATGTGATTTAAAATTTTTTTTTCCTTTTTTTAAATTTTTTTTACAAATCTGACGAAACCAACACAAAAAAAGAATTATCCAATTTGGTGCAGTCGTTTGGAAGTTATGCGCGTACATACATTTCGGCGATTCATTTTTTTTATATAAGATAGATTATTATTTTATTTATAATATATACATAATCATATATTACAATATATACACAATTATATATTACAATATATACATAATATATACATCTTATAATGTTTTTAATTTGATTTCCTCGATGTCGCGGTGGTTTAAGCATTGCATCCAAGCGCACAATGTTCCGTATTCGATTCCCGGTTGGGTACTGGGAGACGCCCCTAGTAGGCGTTGTTTGGTTCTCATAGCACAGTGAATGTCCTACTATGAGATCATATTATCGGTGTGTACCTATTGTCTGGCCCATTATAAAAATCTTCATAAATTCTTTAAAGAAAAAAAATGGTTTCCAGACAACCGATGAATATTTACGACAAAAAGATCGCGTCTATTAATAAGTTGGAATTAAAAACCACTTCTGAAAGTACGCTAAGTAAGTTACGCATTACGTATTTTAACATAATTACTATACGTATATGTATACTGAAAGACGGACGGAGAAAATCTACAGAGCGAAAGCGAGTGGTAAAAGAAGCCAAGGAAGACCAAGACTGACTTATGAATATCAAATAGCCAAAGTGTTAGCCGACGGAAATGTCAAAAGCACTCGCATACCTAGGTGAAAATGTGTGAGGAGAATGATGAGATTTGAGGAAGCGAAAGAAGTATGTAAGGACCACGACGCTTAGCGCTCCGTCATCTCTGACTAACTCGTTAGGTATACAGCGTGAGATATGTATGTATATGTATAATACCGTAATTGTCAATGATATTGTCGTTATAAGGTTTATATTAAATAATATTAATTTCATTTCTAATTTTCTAGGTAAGTACTCGTGCGTGGGGGATACCGTCTCTCTTAACTGGTAATTGTATTTAATTTGATATTATGTCTCACATTATCTTGTGTGTAAAGAGGTGTGTTACTCGCGCTTTATTTTGGTGTAATCTCGTCTGTATTACATATTTTAATTGTCAGACTTTAAATAACATTTCCCAATCAAATACAGTTGAAATTATTGGAACATATTAAACTCATAATTAAATGTATGTCCTGCAATCCATATTTTGGTACTGAATGGAAACAGAACAAAGTAAAAGAGGTAAACGCTGTTTTAAGGAACTACATACATATCTACACGCTATATCCCTAACGGGGTAGTCAGAAAGGACGAAGCGCCGAGCGTCGCGGTCCTCACATATTTCCTCTCACTTCTTCAAATTTTACATACAATATATTTCAATACATTACAATACCTTCTCGCCTAGTTATGTGAGTGCTTTTTATATTTCCGTCAGCTACTACTCTGCCTATTCAAGTTCCAGTTCCAGAGAGAGTTCAATTTACCCACCGTAAATTTTACCCACCGTAAATTTTACTCACCGTAAATAAGTACCTCAAAGAAGCGTCAAAGCGCTACTTCGAGGTTGCTTCTCGCCATGCGAACGCTCTTAAAGCGAACGCCGCGGACTACTCCCCTTCAGGGAACTCCCAACCCCATCGTAGACGTCCTAGGGACACTCTGACGGACCCGGACGACCTCATAATAGTGGCGAACGACGCCCTGTTAAACATTACAAATAACGCTGCGACATCACACCGCCCCCTTCGGAGGGGGCGTCGACGTCTTGCGCGCTAACACCAGGGCCTTATGTAGGTTCTCTTCGACGATCACATCACACACACACAGATAGAGCCTTACTTGAGCGCGGGTCTTCCGCTCGCGCTGAGTCACAAGATAGGCACACACCATTTCGGGCCTTCAGCCGATTATACGCCGGCCGGTTAAAACCACTCTGGGACCGGCCCTCACCCGTATAGGTTTCTCAACGGCACGCAGGTGCATACTATCCCGTCGCCAACCTGAGCCGAGGTTCCGTCCTCCGTCCCGGGTACCCCCCAGAAGGAGGGGCCCTCAGGCTTTGTCGACCTCTCTTGGGCGAGCGCTCTTCGCGCTTCCCCGCTACGCGTTCGGCTCGCTACGACGGCCTGTAGGGTCAAGTGGCAGTGGAGGGTAGTTTTAGCCGGTTCGAGCCCGGCACTACCCGGTCGCGCCCGATGTTCTTTCGTGAGGCGTCGGAGGCGGTTGGGTGCTCGTGCGGAGTTTCTTCTCTTCCGACAAACAAAAAAAAAAGAGTTCAAAGAACTAGTATTTCATAAAAGAATTTTACAATTTCAACCAGTAAATGTTCACAAGATGTGTTCTATTTTTTGTCGAAACAAAACGTATCTACTCACATCGTTAATCGCTCTTCAATGACTTTTGTTCGTCAATGACTTGATTCGTTGACGTTGATACAGTAGTGGATAAAATTACCCTTTTTATCACGTAACTGATGATTTAAATGCATTTTGTTGATGTTAAAATGACCACGGCTCACCTCTACACAGCATACGCCACGCATACACTGAGTTCCAGAAGGACAATGCATCTGGGTAATCGATTCGATAAAGAGCGAGTGAGAGCAAGGAACAGCAAGGAATAGAGAAAGTGCCACGGTGGCTTTAAACTGTAAACGTGAACGGCCTTGAATTGTCTTTGTATTCTTACATGATGACTCCAGGTTTTGAGAGTTGAAAATTAATTACATTTTTTTTCAATTTAGGTGATTTCAGTCTTAGTCTAATATGTATAACGACGTCTTACTATTGGTTTAAAAAAACGCTAAATTTCAAAGTCAACCTGCGGATATGTTTATAATTATAAATATAAACCGTAAAAAAAGTTAAAGTAATCTTAAAAAGCTTCGAAGTATTCTAGTTTAAAATACGACATTTTCAGAACCGATCGTGAAATTGATGAAGGGTTATTAAAAAAATATAAAAAAGTCGAGAGCATCCGGTTGTCGGCCCGTCGATTTATGAAAAGGATCAAAGTTATTATTTATTAGGGTTGCCATCAACGGAGTTCTACATTAATGAGATATCGATAAAAAAAATGTAATATCCGATATTGATGTAAGCCAGAATGAGAAGATTTGATTTGAGCAATATAAAAAATATGACTGCAATATCAAAAGCACGCGCTTTCCTAGGCGAAAATGTGTGAGGACCACGATTCTTGGCGCTCCGTCCTCTCTGACTACCCCGTTAGGGATACAGCTTGAAGATATGTTAACAAAAATATTCATATATAATTCTATATTCATACATAGTTATATAATATAGCTGATTTCAATACAAATTACCAAAAATATAAAGAGTATTGAGTCTCATGAGATAAAATTTGTTGCATGAAATAAAGCAATATTTTTATGAAATATAATTCACTAAATTTACTAGTTTTTTGCTAAGTAGTAAGTTTAAATAACTACAATATACAATCTATACTTAATATTATAAAGAAGTTAACTTTGTTTGTATGTAATGGATAACCACAAAAACTACCCAACCGATTTCAAACATTCTTTCACCTGTAAAAACATCATCAGAGATTAACGTGAGTTGCATTTTATTTAAAAAAAATATCTACGAAGCCGGAGCGGGTCGCTATATACAATACACCAGTCGTGCACCAAATTAATTAAGCGCAAGGCTTATCCTACGGATATCACGCAACTACCTGGAGAGCTTCCACTCACATCTAAAAAGGAAACCAATTGAGAACTGGAAACTTGGTTTACTGAATTGATTTGACGAGGAATTTTGTCTATGGGGCCATATTGTCTATGGGGCAGTCAAGCCGCTGTTCAAAACCGCTGTTTTGTATTGTCTTAACATGATAATATAAAACAGCACTATTGAGTCAAATCTCATCATTCTCCTCACACATTTTCGTCTAGGCATGCGAGTGCTTCTGACATTTCCGTCGAATAACACTGGCTATTTAATCTTCATAAGTCAGCTTTGGTCTTCCTTGGCTTCTTTTGCCACTCACTTTACAATAATATAAATGACTAAAATTTTAGCAATCAAAATAAAATAACAAATAATTCCTCAATTGCCTAATATACTTTAAAAACCCTAATATACTAATATAATTATACCAAAAATCGAGTGAAAATAAGATAAATGCAGTAGAAATGCGATCTCTTAGAAATATGTGCGATGTCACCCTTACAGACAAAATAAGCATTGAAGAGATACGCAGTATGACAGAGTTGCACGACAGTGTTATTGTAAAAATGAAAAAAGGAATGCTTAAATGATTCGGGCATATAGTGATGAAAGACTGACGAAGAAAATTTACAGAGCGAAAGCGAGTGGTAAAAGAGGCCAGGGAAGACCAAGGGTGACTTATGAAGATCAAATAGGCGGAGTGTTAGCAGACATAAATGTCAAAAGCACTCGCGAACCTAGGCGAAAATGTGTGAGGAGAATAATGAGATTTGAGGAAGCGAAAGAAGTATCTAAGGACAGCGATGCTTGGCGCTCCCTCCTCTCTTACTACACAGTTAGGGATACGGCGTGAAGATATGTATGTATGTATACTAAATACATTACAAAAAAAGTCAATAATATATAAAAAAGATGTCTAGATATTAATTCGAAAATTCAATTTAAAGAAAGTAATTATAAATAGAACTAGTATCGTGACTAAGAAATTCCAATGCCAGTCTAACAAACAATTTTTTAGTTTCATTTTGATTGTTTGATTACCAATAACTTCGACCACCAGACGAGCTCTAGTATAAAGAAAACGATTGAAGTAAGTTTCCAGCGAAGTGATAATGGGAGCAGTATTATATACTAACAGTGTATAATAGGTCTTTACCTATGAAGTTGCCGTTTTACAATTCTGGCCAATTTGAAAGGCTGGCAATAAATTTTAAATTCAAATTAATTTTATTTTAAAAATATGGAATTTTATTTTCATATTCAGTCATTTGTTTATTGGTTAGTGTTTTGTTTTCACTACACTTGTATCTTTTTCATTAGCATGGACACGATAAAAATACGAATAATTATTACCGCTACCGCATTGCTACCGCGACGGAACACGGAAATACGAATTCCGTTGCGGTAGCAATGCGGCACAAACGCCTCACGACATTAACGACATGTACGGAGTGAATACTACAAACGAACGCACGACTCGTTATTGGTTTGAACGCTTCCAACATGAAAATTTCGATCTGGAAAATAAACCCCATGGTCACCTGAAAACTAAAGTCAACAACGACGAATTAAAGGCGATAGTGGAAGCTGACTATACTCATTCTACTGCTGAGTTAGCAGCAGCTTTCGATATTAGCATCAAAACAATATTGGTCCATTTGCGTCAAATTGGCAAGGTAAAAAAGCTTGATAAGTGGGTGTCGCATGAAATAAATGATCGCGCTGAGGTATGTCTTGTGTTGCTTAATAGACACAGAAACGATAAGATTTTGAACCACATTGTCACTTGCGATAAAAATTCTTTTTGATAATCGTAAGCGGTTATCATGTGGGTTAAACCCTGGTTCGGCATCTAGGTAATGCTCCAAACGAAAACTTACCACTAGAAAAGTGATGGTTACTGTTTGGTGATCTAGTACCGGTGTAATTCATCACAGTTTCTTACCAAATGGCACGAGCATTATTGCAGATGTGTACTGTAAGGAACTGGACACAACGATGGAGAAGCTCGCAAATCTCCGGCTAGCCTTGGTTAATCGCTCATCCCCGCTGCTCCTGCAAGACAATGCTCGACCTCACAGGGCACAACAGATGGTCTCTAAGCCACAAGAGCCAGGCTTGGAAGTTTTACGTCATCCACCGTACTCACCAGACCTTGCGCTGACAGACTTCTACTTTCTCCTAAATTTACACAACTTCTTGGCAGGAAAAAAGTTCTATACCCGAGAGGTAGTACAAAATGCCTTTGGAGAGTTTGTTGCTTCCCGTACACCTGACTTCTTTAAGAAGGCCATTGAAAAATTACCACTGCGCTGGCAGAGATGCATCAATGGCATGGGTGCAACTTTGATTAATAGAAATAAAAAAAAAATATATGAAAAAAATACAACTTTTTGTTTCGGCAACAATTTTGTAGGTAAAGACCTAATATTATATACTATGCATTTGTGTATGTATGACATGTTTCTCAATAAGATGTTATGTAGTGGTATAATGTCATATCGGCCAGTTAATGGATCTTTTATCATCATGACAATCAATAACGGTTTCTGTTGTCCAATAAAAATGATTAATATAACGGACGCTCGTTCGTGTTTGATAGATGCTTCATGAAGTGTACACTTTTTTGACCAACATTTTTGTCGTAAATTAACATCAATCACAGTCTGAAATTTCGGATTAAAAACTTTTATTTCCGAGCAAAAAATTGGATTTTAGTAATTACTTTTTTGCTGTTCAATTGGGCTTTGGGTATGTTGGCGATAATTTATAAAATAAATGAGTTTAATCCTTTTTTAGTCCATTGTTATTAAGGTATCATACCTCATTAGGCAAAAGCGGAAACCCTATTTCGCATCATTGTTCGTGTGTCTGTCTGTCCGATCAGTCAAGACATTTCATCTCAAAACCGGGTATTAGAGGTATCAAGTTAGAATTTATATAAAACACAAAGATTTATGGTCTCTTGGAGGTGTAAAAAATTTAAAGTTGAGGCAGTAAATAAATACGGCCATTTATGTAGTCAATCAAAAACCTATAAGGTACTTTCGGTTCACCAAGAATCATTAAATTTGGCAAAAGGAAGATCTCACAGGTAAATAAAAGTAAAAAGTTCAATAATCAATTTCGTTTCGAATTGATGTCCAAAGATTGCGAATTTGTAAATATATTACAATTTTTTTCCATTAAACTTACAATTGCAGTTGGAGAGTATGTGAGAACATATTCAAAGCCAAACTTAACTTTGCAGTCGAACTGCAAAGTTAACTTTGCAGTTCGACTGCAAAGTTAAGTTTGGCTTTGAATCAGACTTCTATTTTTTTATTAAATACATAACACAGATACATTGCATGGTGGCATGGAACCCTCGGCGCGCGAGGGTTCGACTCGCACTTGGCCGGTTTTGTTAAGGTTCCATAACTTAAAAGGAGAAAAGTAATAAGATCACTCACATATGTCTGTCTAATTGTCCGTTGGTTCTTCATTCATAGTCAATTTTCTCATAAACCATGTGATATTATATGGCACAGTAATATATCTTGTTATGCCACATATGCTGCATTAATTTACATTATAAATGTTGATTGGAGAATTCAAGAAAAGGAAATTTAAGTACTGGAACACTTAAAAACTTCTGCGCAAGCGCAATACTAACATTTATCCGGTTTTTTTACATTGTGTTTGAAAATATTTACTCATAATGAAACTTTAGAACACGTTCAGGCATTCCTGGCATAATGGAACTCTTTTATTTATATCAAAGAATTTATTACATAGACATGTGTATGCAATGTACATACATTTGTATACATACATACATATCTTCACGCTGTATCCCTAACGGGGTAGTCAGAGAGGACAGAGCGCCAGGAGTTGCGGTCCTTACATACCTCTTTCGCTTCCTCAAATCTTATCGTTTTCTTCACACATTTTTGCCTAGGTATGCCAGTGCTTTCGACATTTGTTAAACGTTGATTATGTATTATCTGAGAAAAAATATAATTAGTACATATATATCTTCACGTCATTTCCGTAAACGGGGTAGTCAGAGAGGACAGGGCGCCAAGCTTCGCGGTCTTTACATACTTCTTTCGCTTCGTCAAACTTCATCATTTTCCTCACGCATTTTCGCCTCGGTATGCGAGTGCTTTTGAATTTCCGTCGGCTAATTCTCTGGATATTTGATCTTCATAAGTTAGCCTTGGTCTTCCTTGGCTTCTTTTACCACTCGCTTTCGCTCTGTAGATTTTCTTCGTCAGTCTTTCATCACTCATTCTTTCTATGTGCCCGAACCCTCTAAGCATTCCTTACTTCATTTTTATAATTACACTGTCGTGCAACTCTGCCATACCGCGTATCTCTTCATTGCTTGTTCTGTCCGCAACGGTGACACCGCACATATTTCTGAGAGATTGCATTTCTACTGCGTTTATCATACTATCATACTTTCACTCGATTTCGGGCATATCCAGGCCTCGCTACCATACAATAAAATTGTAAATATAATTTGTAGTGATATAATTATATAATTAGTAAATAATTAAATAATATAATTATTAAGTAAATAATGTAATTAGTGAAAACAAAATATTTAAAAATATAAATTACATTACAAACATTATGTATGACATATATTATAACATTATAACATAGTTATAACTCTCGTGAATAGAAAAAAATCGATCAAGTTTATACGACATTCACAAAATAGTAATTTTTTTTAAATATTTAGTGCACGGACGGACAGACAGAAGCATGAATAATCTTATGAGGTTTTCTTTTGTTTTATAGTAAATGAGCGAAACCCTAACTAGTACCACTTAGTGACGTACGATCTTCGTTCTCACTTTAGCTTTTTTATATCGAGTGCAAAATTAATCTTCATACCTATACATACGTTTAGTGTATATTTTATTTTATTTATTTACTATTTATAAAATAAATATTAAATATAAACAAAAACACATCTCGCAAAACTCATATAACTTTGTATGCGATGCGATATGTATACAAGTATATGTATGTTGTTTATTTAACGGTCGAATACCAATGATTCTGTTTGAAATTAGGCAAAATAATCTACATAGTTCAAGTCTACAACTCCATTTATGTATAAACTAGGGACGTCGGTTATTCGTATCCGTATCCGTAGTTCCGTTCGCAGAAATAGTCTGTATTCCTATCCCCATCCATTTCGTTTCAGATCTCAAAGAAAATAAACTTATTCGTTTGATCTTAAAACAAGAGTGACAAAGAAATAACATAATGCTTATGTTTCGCTTTTGTGACAAAACACAAATAATATAACGTTATTTCTATAATATTTCCGAAGTGTTATTATTCTGTAGACTAATGTTGAATGTTCTCGTTAAATGTTTTAAATTATGGTGAAAATCGCGTTGAAGTACACCAGAAGTTATATGTGAATACACTGTTGCAAAATCGGCATCCACAGTCGTGGATTTCGTTACGATTAATCCAAATCTGTATTTACATATCTTATGGATCCATTTCTTGGTAAAAACGATAAGAAGTACCAATTTCTTCAGTTCAATTCCATTCTGAAAATTATCAGTTACGTGACAAACACGCATACTTTCTGGATAAAAACTAATGCGCTTCAAACGATCACATAAAAATTATGTGAATTGAATACAAGCGCACGAAGTGTGAATTCCGCATTCAAAGTGCGGCTCAAACAGATAATCCGTTTCCGTATTCGGTAACCTTGAATTTGGAACATGCAGCACATCCCTAATACAAACATATTTATTTTGTTTCATCAGCATATTTGAATCAAAGCACTGAAGTTACACGGGTTAGTTATATGTACTGAATAAGAAACATATGTGTACATTAATACACAACTAACATATTCAGTCCAATTAACACGTGTTTCAGTGTTTAAGTTTGTGTAACTATGTTAAGTAGCGCGGAGAACTGTAATGAGAACAAGTACAGCTCAATTTTAGAATAAACAAATAAAGAAAATAAACTCCGTTTCTATCTGAAGTCCAAAATGAGCAATAAAACAAATTTCGTTTGATGTCTGTATATATACAATGTATGTTTCAATACACATAAGCACATAAATTATGTATTAGAAGTCTGTAGATGTAAATACTCCTTTATATACATAATTATTAGAGTGTGGGCGCACTTTCACCTAATGATAATTAATTATGTACTTCACTTGTATATTTGTACACATTAATATAAACATATTACATTACGTAAATAATAAGCAAACTAAATTTCGCCTACAACATTGTCTAGTCATATTCATATTTTTTTAATAGAAATGATTTAATAATGATTTTAATAATATAAATCATTACATAAAATATGAGAGTACAAATCGTTACTAATCCAGATGCACTGTGAAGATGTATGTGTGTGTGTGAGTGTGTGTGGATGCGTGTGTGTGTGAGTGTGCGTCTGAGTGTGTATGGATGCGTGAGTGCGTGAATGTAAGCGTGTGTGTGTACGTGCGTATAGGTGTGTGTATTTTTAATAATTATTATACATAATACATCTAATTAAAAAAACTACCAACAAAATAAATAATATAAAAGCTAATATTAAAGAGATATGATAAAAAAATGTGTGCCAAAAATAAAATTCATAGCAATTGTTCGACGCAAATGTAGCTAATGCCGTTAGATTACTTCTATTCGAACGTTCATCTTGACGAACAGTCAGACTACCTCGATATGGTCAAACTACCGACTATTATTTCGATTTCCAGTTAATGAGTCACCAAGTCATTTCGGTATTATTCCAGGAGCCTGACAGTGTTAATAACGTACATGATTTACATCTGAAATTAACGGTATTAGCAGTCATGTACCGATATTGCCATCATCTATCATAAAAATATGTGTATGTCTAAAAATATCATGTCATTAATTTTACAGGGCCGTTAGAAAACACCTACTCGTTCCTCTTTATTGAAGAGATTGACTTGGATTTTCAAAGAATTTCATCGACTTGACAGTTTCATAGAATCTATTACTATTGTATGGTGTTATTTCCGGCTAGGAAAAAGGCTTTCAGATACCTACTGCGTGGGTGTTATACTGGCTATAACGGATTTCAAGGAAAACTCGTCATCAAAATTAGTTTGTTTTTCTGATTAGATTGTAGTAGCAAACTAGTTCTGGAGTAGACACCGTGTTTTGGTAAACGTAGGTACACTGTATTTGCCTAGGATAACCATTACGATCTACGTAAAATAGCCGGCAAAACTGGATCCATGAAACACGCCTTGAAAGGGTCTCATCAGTGGATAGTATTGGCTGATGATGAGAATTATTAAGATGGTCAGCTATTGGTGAAACTTAATTCATACATATGACACACAATTCAAAACCATTACTTGCTCTGTCATCCATCAGAGTAGTGCAGTTGAACAAAGCAGCATTTGTCCGCAACACAGAAGTTAGTGAAGACTACAAAATCTTTTATCAGACTCTCATATCAGTGTCTTCAGTCGAACCAGTCTATTCTAATATTCAAAGTTTCTTAGCAAAGAAGAGGATTACGCAGGATAATTATTTAAGTAGAAAAGTTCGGAAAAAGAATATTTATCTAAAAATTTACTGAGCGCTCAGACGACGGGCAAACAAAGTGACAACGTACATCGATCATATTCATTAAAGAGCCGATGAATATTGGAATAGACAAGCTTTTTAAGCACTTACAGGAAAGTATAGAGGAACGCTACTATTAGATGGATTCATTACTTATAAGTCATAAGCTAGAAGTGTCTAGAAGAGAAAAATGAAGAATTTGTGTTTAGAGAACACTGGGAGCACTAGAACAAATCTTTTCTTAGATTTGCCACTTAGAGAAAACGATATTGATTTCTTTTCCTCAGCTGTATTTGTAATTAAATATAGTCCACTTTTATTATATTTACTTTTAATAATAATAATAATAATAATACTCCAGACAATTACACAGATTATTGTGTGACCCAAAACTAAACAGTAAGCTTGTACTATGAATACCACACAATGAACTCTGGGGGAGTTCCCAGTAACACCCAGACTCCAAGCCAATTTAGAAAAGTTCGTTTCCTAAATTGACCTGACCGGGGATCGAACCCGGGACCCTAGCTTGGAAAGCAGATGCATATGCCACTGCGCCAACGGGCCAGTCGTTTACTTTATTATATTACTTTAGATTTATCTCCCTTTATGCAAATAATTTCAGTGTTTTAATTCTAAACAGGGTATGTTCAGGAACAGAATCATTTCAATTTGATTCTAATCATTACTTTTTATAAGCAAGCAGATAAATGCAGATTAGATACTATTTTAATCTCTGTTACGAAAGGTATGGAAGACTGAAAAACAAATCCCCATGAAACCGTATGAATAAATCTATTGTAAATTTTCAAAGGGCACGTAAAGCCAAATCCATTGGGGCTGAATCGAGCCGAAAGTGTACGAACATCCGACATAAATCATGTTAATTAACCCCAACTTTCAGAGCAGCGCGCTTATCCAGTATTGTATGCTATAAATAATTGTTCTTACAGACAAAATTATTAGTTTTATTTCCACATAAAGTTATATTAGTTTCTAATAACTTGATCAGAAATGCAACGAAGTGTTGAGAGAAGTACCAGGTCTGTAGAAATTACTGCGTTAGTAATGACGATTCGCGCTGACGAAATTAATAAATAGTCCGAGATAAATGAATGTGATTGAAGTAACTGTATGAATACAATAAATGAAATAGTGCTTCGTTTCTATAACGCTGGTACAGATTAAAAAAGAATAACATGGAGACCTTTTTTGTATCATAAATCACTTAATTATGAGACACAATTCCAATTCTAAACTATTATAAATCACGCGTCGACAGTAAGAATGATGAAACATAAGTGTCCGGTACTCAGCCTGCAGTGACTGATATAAGCACGTTGTCTGATGGCGCTACTTACTGAGAAGTAGCGAGGGCGCTGCTAACAATGGTATAAATATGGCTCTTTGTACAGAATATGAATGAAGCCCACTGAGGGTGCCCAAGTGTCGTCTTATAGGCCTCGCTCATTTTCTGCTAATACTCGGCTATATTCGGCTATTTTCGCCCATTTTCGGTGTAAACGTTAACCGATTTCGAAGTTGTAGTAGCAATTAGCACAAAAAAGAGACAAGCAATGTACAATCATTATTAAATTTAATTTATTAATAATTAATGACAAATTACAGCTACGGTAAGAATATTTAGTATCGCATGGCGTATGACGTATAATGATAATTAGTAATGAATAATCCAGAGAGATTTGAGGAGACGAAAGAAGTGTAAGGACCGTGAAGCTTGGTGCTCCGTCCTGTCTGACTACCCCGTTAGGGATACAGCGTGAAGATATATATATAATCCAGATCTTGGCACATATCGGCTTATATAATATATATTTACTTGACGTTAGTTCGTTCTTCCAAGACTTGGCGGTAGTAGGCGTGGCAGGGAGGATGTGACGTCAGCTAGACCGACCCAACAACAGTGGCGAAGTCTCGCTCCGTCACACGTTATTAAGTACTTATAAGATAGTTTTCTATAATGCTATTCTAGGAATATAATTTGAATATGTACAATGTCAGAATTAGAATTAACATCAGTCTATTTATAAAGAAGTGCTTAGGCAAATTTTAACCGAGACAAGAATACGAGATAAAACAATGCAAATTTTGAACAAACGTCAAATTATGGAAAGTGGTTTTATGTACATCTGTTAAAATTATTTGAATTATTAATTTGACGTCGCCATAATTTCTCAGAGATGAGAAATGACTGACTTGTAGTAACGTTCAACTGTTATTCTCGAGCGGTAGAATGATATTGAATTGCTTGTAAATATTTTGTTTTCGTGAACATTATTCTATCATTTAAATATGAAATAAAAACTTATTTTTATTTAGGTAGGTATTATTTTAAACTAATCACTTAGCGCTAGGACCGAGCGCTTATGTTACAAGTTCCATGGGTTGTTACCCTTGCGGCTAGACTAACACACACCATGATTCATCAACTGCAAGTCCGAATACTTATTGCTGGAAGGTGGGGTCAATAATTGAGTTTACTGGGTTTTGATATCAGTACAATCATGTAAGTATTATTTAAGATACATACATACATACATACATACGCACGCACGTACACACACACACACACACACACACACATACATATATACATACATACATATCTTCACGCTGTATCCTTAACGGGGTAGTCGGAGAGCATGGAGCGCGGTCCTTACATACTTATTATTTAAGATAAAGGATATATAAGTCATTACTGATCACTGATCACTGACAACTCTTCATCTCGATCACGACATAGAAAGTAACAAACCAACAAACCCTTAAATGAAACTAAAACATTTGAAGTTTTTACAACTATTGCTATTTCAATTTATATCGTCAAATTATCTCTAAGAATTACTTCTGTCATGAATATTTTTGTAATTTTTGTTCAAATTCAAATTCATTTATTTGCCATTGTGTTGTTAGTATTACATATTTGCTTATATATCAGTCATAAAAGTCTCAAAAGCATAGTCATAGAATAACAGGCAAATATTAATATTCAACAAATATATACAGGTTTGTAATACTTACAAGGATTTTTTATTGTCAACGATATTCACATGATAAAGTTATACAAATAACAGTCAGTTCCGAAATATATCTGTCGATGTACACATAGCTTTACGTCGAATGCGGGAAAAGAAATGAAAATTATTTATCAACGTCCGAGAAAATGGCAGCCAAGGATAGCAACGTTATGACGACGGATCCTATATAAATCGTAGGAGATATTGGGGTTCAACAGATTTGCGGACGCACCGATTGTTTATCTTGTAATATATCAGATTTATCTAGTTATCGGCTGATGTCATTACAATTGAGTTATTGAATAAATTTTGAAATAGTGTAATTTATGTAGGTGTCACTGCAGCTGGTGAGACATGTCGCAGCAGTGTGACACATTTTAGGATTATGTTTTGAAATTAGAAATGGAACTTCTATCAACATCATACACCTACGTCACTAATTGGAACAAAGTTCTTTAACGCGGCTTGCGGGATGTGATTTGGTAGAAATCGTCACGTAACGAAAGAGCGTTATGCCGTTCGAGCGTTCTCAGCGACTCTCGCTCAGCCATTAACACATGGTAGTTAATTGAGCAACATATAGTGGGATCCGCGCCGCGCGGCGCCATGTACCTTAGCTCTATACAGGTCTTCGAGCACTAAACCTACATGGCAGCAATGTCATTTACTTCGTATGAAAACAAATTACGTCTATGGTAAACACTGTTGTAGTTACTGGAGTTCTGTTTTATGCTTTGATTTTCTGCTATTTTTGCCATAACATCGAATAAAGCAATAAACCATTACATAAATATTTAAATATATATCCAGTTTTGGTTATATACTGCTTAATGCAAGCGAGAGATGAAACTTGTTAGTGTAAATAAACTGAGCAGTGGTAAACAAAATGGTCCGATATGTCATCTCTATAGGTTGAGTGCTTTATGATACAGATTAACAGTGATCTTTCTGTCTCTTTCTATTATATACGAGTGTGCGTGCGTGTGCACGAGTATCGACATTCGAGTAGCGAGCAGCGTGCGCGGCCAGCTGTAGAACCTCATTATTTCACACAAGGAAACTTTGTTAAAGCTTATTTGTTTTTGTTTTAAATCATATGTGTTAAAAATTAAAAAAAATCTCAAAACTGCAATGTAAAAACTCGTTCTATAAACTTTTATGGAATTTCCAACTTAGGAAAACCGGTTTTTACTTCCATAAACAAAGGTAACAACAATGCACATATTATGACATTTTTATATACATATATCTACATATAAATAAAATTGAAGTGTTTTGTCTGTGATTACGAAATAAAGGCTTTTTAAACTTATATGATTTTTTGTACGTAACCAAGACCCAAACAAGCGTTTTTAAAACTTTTGTGGTCTGTCCGTCTATCTGTTTGTTTGTCCAGGCTTCTTCTATCTTCAAAATGACTGAACCAATTTAGACGAGATTTCTACTGTAAGATAGAAGATTTTCCAAAGAATAATCTAGAGTACTTTTTATCCAGAAAGTGCTTAGGGTTCCTGCATAAACCTACGTACAAAAATCTATAAGTATCGGAAATGGTTTTCATAGTTGCGTTTCTTTAAGTCAGACTTGCATGTTAAAATATGTTCCATAGTGATATTCCGTCTGGAATCTGAGATCTAAAATGAGCTCACTTTAGTTGAACGGCGCCTGTAAAGTGGGCTTAACTTAAAGTGGTTTATCTGTTGACCTACATTTAAATGTAGGTCAACAGAATTATTAATAACAGAAACAGACATAGCAGAGACATCTATCCATAATAATTCAAAGCAGCAACGAAATTGTGTTTTGTACATTGAAAATATTTAAAAAAATGTGATTGAATTAGATATTTTAGGCTTTTCTGATTCTAAAATAAATATTTACAGCTATTGTCTGTGCTTTCGTATGTTCATTCTTTGGAAATCTTTATATCTATACAAGTACATTATACATACATAATATCTGTACATCTATACATATAAATAAAATTGAAGTGTCTGTCTGTGATTTCGATATAAGGGCTTTTTCTTAAGCTTATATAACTTTCTGCACGTAATAAAGACTCAAACAAGCGTTTTTAAAATTTTTGTCTGTTTGTCTATCTGTCTGTCTGTTTGTTTGTCCGGGCTAATCTTCGAAACGCCTAAACCGATTTCATTGAGATTTTCACTGGAAGATTGAGGATTTTCCGAAGAATAATCTAGACTACTATTTATTCGGGAAGTTCTTGCGTAAATTGAAAAACTCTTGAACTTAGAGGTATATCTATAAATATTACATACAAAAATCTATAAGTATAAAAAATGGTTTCCACAGTTGAGTCTCTTTAAGTCAGACTTCCACATTAAAGTACGTTCTGTCGTGATCCGCCGTCGGGAAGCTGAGATCTAAAATGAGCTCCCTTTAGCTGAACGGCGCCTGTAAAGTGGGTTTAACTTATGGTTGTTTATCCGTTGAGCTACATTTAATAACAGAAACAGACATGGCAGAGACATCTGTCCATGACTATTTAAAACAGCAGCCAAATTTTATCTGTACATTGGAGATGTTTTTGAAAAAGTGATTGAATTAGGTATTTTAGAGTTTTCCGTATCTAAAATAAATATTTATAGAAATTGTCTGTGATAGTATAGATTATAGAAGCTAGCAATATTTTTGAGAGAGAATTTCAGGTCAGCTGATTTTCTGATAGGTTGTCCTTCTTACTCTTTCGGTTAGAGTCTGAGCGAGCTGGCTGTCGGTAGTGGTTGCGTTGATTACTGCGCACATCCTACCTGCACAGGTAATATTTCTGGATATTTAAACAATTTCTAAAGACGTAATTTTCCAATTTTTGCCTTCAGATAGGTCTAACAGACATAAATTTTTCATTGTCAGACATTTTTATTATTGTTAATCATGTCCCATACGCCAATTTTTTATTTTTAAAATAAAAAATTCAAAGTATTTTTTAATGTTTGTAATTTTTATATTATGTTCTTTGAAGATAAAAAAATCTAAAATTAATTTGCCAAACGTTAATTCGGTTGTTAAATCTTAAATAAAAATTGTCTCTCTCTGACTACCAGCATCATACGGCAATACTTTTCATGAGTTTTTAATTTTTATTCAAGATTTAACAACCGAATGAACGTTTGGCAAATTAATTTTAGATTTTTTTATCTTCAAAGAACATAATATAAAAATTACAACCATTAAGTTATTTTGAATTTTTTATTTTAAAAAATGGCAAATTGGCGTATGGGACATGATTAACAATAATAAAAATGTCTGGCAATGAAAAATTTATGTCTGGTAGACCTATCTGAAGGCAAAAATTGGAAAATTACGTCTTTAGAAATTGTTTAAATATCCAGAAATATTACCTGTGCAGGTAGGATGTGCGCAGTAATCAACGCAACCACTACCGGCAGCCATCTCGCCCAGACTCTAACCGAAAGAGTAAGAAGGACAACATATCAGAAAATCAGCTGACCTAAAATTCTTGTTTTCTAAACGTTGCTAGCTCCCATACTATGAGTTCATATATTTATTTTTTGGAAATCTATACATTTATACATAATATTTATATTACATTTATACATATAAACGAAATTGAAGTGTCTGTCTGTGACTTCGGAAAAAAGGGTTCTTCTAAATCATATATGATTTTTGGCTCGTAATCAAGATCCAAATACGCCTTTAAAAAAATTTTCTGTCTATTTGTTTATTCGGGTTGATGTTGTAATCCACCGAACTGATTTAGACGAAACTTTCATTGAAAGGTAGGGGATTTTTAAAGAAAAATTAAGGGTACTATTTATCCGAGAAGTATTTAGGTTCCTGCTTGAAGGCTGAAAAACTAGAAATTAGAGGTAAAGAAATAAATCTATAAATACATACATACGTACAAATGTACAAATATGAAAAGTGTTTTTCGCAGTTGTAGCATCAGTATCTTTTTAAGACATTAAAGTACTGTTCTATCGTGATCCGCCGTCCAGAAGCTGAGATCTGAAATGAGCTCTCTTAAGTTGAGGGGCGCCTGTGAACTGGGTTTAACATAAATATATATGTATTATATAATAACAGAAACATACACAACAGAGACATCTATACACAGCATTTTACAATAGCAGGGAAGCCGTTTCATTGGAGATATTTTTGTAAGAGTATTTGAATTAGACATTTTAAGCATTTCTGATTACAAAATAAATATTAATAGAAATGTCTGTGTGTTTGTGTGTTTATTTTTAAGAAATTAAGAAACTGCTAATAAATTTATATGCAAAGGACAATGCTCAAAAACTGGGGAACTTTGCCCCATCCATAAATTTGCATGCCCAATATTAATATTTATTTTATCATATGTGTTATTATGAGCACTTCGAAATAATATAGCAACAAAAACGAAATAGCGAATCTAAAGATATTATAAAAAAAATTGCACGCGCAACGCGATATATTCCACATCGATAAGCAGATCCAATGTCCGTTGAATACGACTAAAAGCAATCATATAGACAGTCAAAGTACCTAAAACACAGTAGGGGTCATTATTTACATACAATCTTATGAAATCGCTAGAAAAAAAGTTCACACATCCAGAGTCAAGCGTGTATGTATGTAGATGTAGGTACATACATCTTAAAAATTCGAAACGTCAATGTCGATTGTGACATTAGATGTGTCTAATTTTAACTTATTAAAGAACTGGTTTCATTATCAGTGCCTATATAATAGTTTAGAAAATTTGGCGCTATTAAATTCTAAGATCTTCAAAAATCTACGTATAACGTAATATGAAGACCAAAAATGTCAATGTTTTCAGCCTTATTTAGCCGTAATTAATGTGTGGTTACTAAAATTACTTTTTATTTTGATCATTGCTCGCGCTAGCTTAAGTAGCATATAAACCACATAGAAAATAGCAAGAAATTAAAATATACTTTTAAATAGAATGGTTACTCTGGGACCAGAGATAGCGAATTTGGGCATTGTCATTTCGCTGCTTGAAAAACAAGACTTTCAGTTACTTAATTATGTGTAAATATTACGCTATATTTGGGTGTAGAGCGACTACAATGCAAACTTATAAAATCTCTATCAATGAAACATTATATCCAAGAAAAGTAAAATAGAAGACATAGAAAAGGGGTGAAGTTAAATTGCATAATAGGGTGGTGAAAACATACAAATTAAAAAAGTATTGCGCCTAAGATACGATTCGTAAATTAAAAAAATGTTGTAATAGAATATTGACGAATAAATATGTATTATCAATCAAAGTTGTGAATTATGATCGCCATTGCCGTCGGTCGCCTAAGAAATATGCACGAAGATGTTAGAATACAGTATATTTTGTACATTACATAAATCTTCGTTTCAAAAACTTTATTAAATAACGTGTACGTGGAAGTTGAAAAGGTTTGACAGTTAAGCCTTTGGGGCATTTATGAACAATAAAATATTTTTTTCTAAAATCTTTGTTTCTTTGTTTGAGCTTTTGTTCGAGCAAAATGTCCATGATGATCTATTTGCGATGTATTTATCAAAAGTAGGGCTATTATCAGTTATAGGCATTGATGGCTATAATGCGGATATATGTATAAAAGTCAGTTTCAACAAATCAGATAAGCACTCCAGCTTTTGTCTATTTTATGAATGGTATATATTCTAACCAAGATTATTAGTTAGACGATCCGTTTTAGATGCAGACACAGATAGAAAACGAGTAAAGAGTTTTTAGATACGTCACGAAAAGGGAACTCAACGGAAAAGCAAAATTATATTTTATTTTGTCACCACACTGACGACGATAAATAGCTTCTTCAATAATAACTATTTTGATCTTAGAAATATATAGATACATAGGCATATTTAGCAGAAAAAGTTGTAAATATTAGTATATGTAACAAGAAAAAGTTTTTGGGGAAAATCCACACAAAATCTTGGAAATTTTTCGCTCGACATCCCTATTCCTTTAACAACAAACCACAAAAGTTGCACCAGCAAATACAAACGGACTATTTTGTCACATACATGCTCGATGATGACTGGTCGCTCTCAGCTCTACCTCTGCGTCCTTGACAACAACGTGTCTATGCAATATAGTGTTTATAATCCATGTTTAACCATAGCGATATATTCATCCTAAATTCACGCGGACAAAGTCGCGGGTTACAGCTAGTTATAAATATGTGCAGACAGGATAAGCAATCCGATGTACAAAATACTATTTCGTTGCTGTTTTAAATTATTATGGATAGATGTCTCTGCTATGTCTGTTTCTGTAATTAAATGTAGGTCAACAGATAAACCACTATACGTTAAACCCACTTTACAGGCGCCGTTCAGCTAAGAGAGCTCATTTCAGATCTCAGATTCCAGACGGAAGATCACCATGGAATGTACTTTAATGTGCAAGTCTGACTTAAAGAAACGCAACGATCAAAACCATTTCTGATACTTACAGATTTTTGTATGTATATTAGAGATATATATACTTCTGTTCTAGAGATTTTTAATTTACGCAGGAACCCTAAACACTTTCTGGATAAAAAGATTAAGATAAGATAAGAAAGATTATTCTTTAGAAAATCATCTAACAGTGGAAATCTCGTCCAAGTCGTTTCAGCCGATTTTAAGATTAGCCAGGACAAACAAACTGATAGACAGTCAGACAGACAAAAATTTTAAAAACGCTTCTTTGGGTCTTTGTTACGTGCAGAAAGTCATATAAGCTTAAAAGAAAACCTTTATTTCGAAATTACAGACAGACACTTCAATTTTATTTATACGTATAGGTTATTGTTAGTTGGATATGAGTTTTATATAGCTAATGATTTTATGTTATGTATTAAAACATACATAATTAATTAACTATAATATAATAATATCACGATGACATCTACATCAATAAGTTTCGAAGACTTGTTAGGTTGCTCTTAGTTACATAAAGCTAATTTTACAGGAATGGAAAAGCGAGTTCGCTGTAAATTCCTATAACATTATGAAAAATTAATAAATATTTCTAAAATAATTGCTATTAGTTTTGAAATGAAAATTCTTGAAATATCCAATTAACATTAAAAAGGAAATCTTTTTTTCGTCAAGAACATGTAATGAAAAATTGTTTTTAAAGATTGCCGCATTAAATGAAATCTATAATAATACAACAAAAGTATAACATTACCGAAGACACATTTCAAATGCCATGCATGGATATAACGAGGTATTTTTATAATAATAATTCTATTAATTTTATTAGCATTTTCATAATATATACACACCGGCACAATTAGCGGAACACAAAAAAAGCAGGATTTTAAAATCTTTTACTTGAGGAACTGGCCAGTTATGATATTTTTTTAATTTATTGTCAAATTTGAAAATAGAAAATTAGATGACATACACTTTTTTCATTCATTTGTTTTATTTTCCCGAACAATACGTTTTGTCAACTTGTTCGAGTAATAACTACGTAATTGTAATTTTTTTGAAAAATTGCACTTAATGGTTTTTTATAAATTTGTTATTCTATAGGCAATTTTGTTTATTAAAAGCTCTTTATTATGCCTGACTTAACATCACTGGAAATCATTAGGGCTGATGAAATGAGAAGAAATGGCCATACCTACAGATCGATTGCCTCAAGGCTTCGTCGACCAGTATCAACGATTCATCGCAGCATCCAGCGGTACAGATCGTCTAATTCTCTTGTGAGGAGGAGGGGTCAAGGTAGAAAAAGATGTACATCGAGGCGAGATGACAGTTTTTTACAACTTGGAGTTCGTAGGAATACGCGATTAACGGCTGTACAAGCTCGAAATGAACTGGAAGACGTTCGAGGAGTACGAGTAAGTGAGCGTACAGTTCGCAGGAGATTTGAAGAAGTTGGTTTAGGGTCGTATATACCTGCCAAAGGCCCAAAACTTGAGAGACGTCACCGCGTAAACCGATTAAGCTATGCGCGAGAACATCGTCATTGGGATTTGAACGAATGGCAGCAGGTTCTCTTTACTGATGAGTGCAGAGTTCTTTTAAAACAGATCGATGGGAGACAGCGAATATGGAGACGCAAAGGAGAACGCCACATACAGTCTACTTTTGAACACACAGTGGCTTATGGTGGCGGCTCGATTATGGTTTGGGGAGGGATATGTTTGGGAGCTCGCACGGAGTTAGTGATAGTCACAGGAGGGACCATGACAGCAGATCGATACATCAGAGACATTTTAGAAGAACATGTTGTACCATTTGCCCCATTTATTGGTGACGACTTTATTCTAATGCAAGATAATGCTCGTGCTCATAGTGCACAATCGGTACAGGCATATCTGAGCCACGTAGGTATACCGGTGATGCAGTGGCCAGCAAATTCCCCCGATATGAATCCGATAGAGCATGTCTGGGACTTGCTAAAAAGAAGGGTTAAATCCAGAATGCCACCCCCCAACAATCTGAATGAACTTGGAAACGCATTACTTGAGGAGTGGGAGCGGTTGCCTCAAGAAATCATGGATAACATAACCTGTAGCATGCCCAGACGAATGGAAACCGTAATCAGAGCAAGAGGGGGAAACACTCGTTATTAATTTTGCTTTAATTTTATTGTTAAATCATTTAATGCTTACTTTTTTTTATTTTTTGTGATGGTTCATAATCATCTAAAAATTTCACTTATTTCAAATTTCTTTATTTTTCAATAAAAAATAACGAAGACTTTTCAAAGTCGTTGTTAAAAGATGTTAATCAATTTGTTATTTTGTGTCTAATTACATTTTCGTCAAATATATGCGTTATTATCTCATAGTCTCACTTTTTTTTCTGTTCCGCTAATTGTGCCGGTGTGTATAGTTCCAAATTTTATTCAGTGTACTTAACCCTTTTAACTCATTACATTAACTGAACTGTCCAAATTGGGAGCAGTTAAAACAAAATCACAAGTAAAACTTCTAACCGAACATTCAAACGTCCAACCCTTCTCGTATCAAGAGACCATCCCATCTCCTATCGTTCGAAATGTTCCACAACTGCAACTCCCGAACAGTTACTACGTACAATTTTTGTTTCCACCTCAAAGAACTCTACGTTAAGGGATTAAGGTCCAGTTTCAATTGCCGGATAGTAATGACAACTTTGGCTTCGATAATGTGCCAGTTCTCAAATGTCAATTACACTGTCATCTAAGCAAGCTGCTAGTGGTTAGTGTTCTATAATCGAGCCAAATCTGGGCAATTTAATAATTGACCGTATGGAATCTAAAACTTCTTCGTTAAGTTATTTGATATCGTTGGTTTGAAATAAGGCAACAATTCTAATAAAAAGAAGCAGATACTACTTTGTTAAGAATTATTAACTATTTCAACAATTGTACAACATTATTGTCTTGTATTTCTTAACTTCATTAAATTAAAAACTAATCGTGGTTACATAAATTTCATACAAATGAAAATGAATTACAGCAGTATTCTTTAAAGCACATTATGGTACAATATACTATCGCGTTTACTTGGTATGGGGTCGTATCATTGTGTGTTAGAGCGCCATATCTGGGTGTTCACAAAATAATGTCTTAAATAAATGGGATTATTTATTTACAAAATAATTAGGACAGAGTTAAAAAAAAATAGTCTTAATTAGTTAAAAAAATAGTTTATGAAAACGTTTTATTAATTTAATATTTAATTCACAGGAACCTTGATGTTGGATTTCTGGCTAGAGCGGCTAGACAGTTTCCATTTCAAAGAACAGTAATGCTTTAGTTTTAGCGATATTCGATGGTAGCCAAAGTTACAAGAAGAATGCAAACGCTCATTCTATTCGTTGATTCGATAAAAAACACAATATTGTCTATGTTTTCGATTGCGAACGGCAATTGTCAGTTCGGTTTTACATTAAACACAGTAAACAGACAGACTAAATACATTACGTATAATTGTTATACTCTTTTGATATTGTGTAATTAACCCTTCGCATGCCTGGTAGGGTCTGACATATCCACAATAGCTTAAAAATGACAATATCTTTTAAATTCAAATCTACGAGCGCTCCTGAGTAGCTGCAGGTGTTAGACTAGTGGATAAATTTCCGCCACTTCCACAATGCAGAATGCATTCCTGTTCAAATGCTACGGGTGTAAAGTGTATACAAGTCGGAAAAACCCGTTAATGCATAAGTATAATACATAAACATTGTATTAGCGAGTTAAATTTTAGGTTTCCAAAGTTACAAAATGTCAAAAATGGAACCCATGTGGTTCCGTCGTTTCAAATAAAAGACATCTACTTGACCTGAAATGTTTTTATATTTTTAGGACTAAGAATAAAAAATAATACCATAAATTATACTAACCACTTGATTCGAAACAAGGGGCAAAGTTCTTTGACCGAATATGCATATTCTAAGGCGATTTATTAATAAAGACCAACAGTAATTTATAGTTTATTATTTAATTTTACCTAACCATAACTTACAAATACTAGAAAACATAGACACGACATAAACAAATTATATTTAGTTACGGGTCCATCAGACCCACAAGGCATGTCGTGTTATTTCTTTTCACCAGGCATAGGTTAAATAGTCACTAATACGCTTCGTTTTCTACAGCACACAAGTTTGCGTACAACGAAAAGCTTTCTGGCTTTATTTCTTGTCAAAAGTGCCAGTTAGCTATGCTTTATGCGGCGGTTCTCACACGACCACGTTTCGATTGATTGAATAGGAAGTTAACAATGTTTGTCTACAAATTTAAAATTCGTTACGCTAGATCACGTGGCTTTTCGTTTGCTAATGTCAATCCCATACATTTGTCATTCTATTCTATTAGCGTATACGCAATTGAGAGCCACTTGTCTAGGCCTGCAGATCAATTCTGGAAATGAACTTTTCTACGTTGTCTAGGAGTGTGTATGTTATTGAGTACTCGCCCAGTTTGTTGAGTGGTTCGTTGGGTTAGTGCTTATTTCGGAGCCATATGTAATATAAACGTATTGATGTATTTTGTACATGGTGGAAATGTTAGATATTTATATATAATTGTTTTCTTTCTGTATTCTGCTTCTGTAACACAAAAGACAGTGATTAAATGAAAGAATCACTTTGTTTAGAAACTTAAAACTTTGTGCATAGATTCGTTTTATAACTGAGACAAGAACAAAAAAGGTATTTTTGCAAATTCAGCTCTTAAGGGTTTGTAAAGAGGCATCAAAAATATGAAAAATATTAAAATTTAACGCAATTTAAGTTGACACTAATTTATATAGGTAAAGCATATATCTAAAAAGCCTTCATTTTTGCTCGGTGAATAACGAAGACAAACAAACCTACAAACATAAAAGTAAACTAGCGGGCAAAGCCTGGCTTTGCCCGGGTACCATCCTGAACGGCCATCGTGACGCTATTTCTGCCATTATTTTATTGAGATTTTCATGTACAACGAAAATTTCATGCAAATTTTCTTTCATTTAAACCTTATCCTGACAATTACGAATACAAAAAAAAAAACAGTAAAATCGGTCGAGCTGTTCACGAGTTGATCTTTCACATGGAGCAATATATTTTTATTTATATTGGTATTTATTTAATTCAAAATTCAAAACAAATTATTTGAAAATTTGTAATAAATTTATCTTAAATTCAAAATCACGATACATTGTTGTAACATGAGATATATCGTTCAACAAGATGTCTGCAGTTTGCATACATTGAGTAGACATCGAGTTATCGAATCGATTTTCATCGCACGTGCTTTGCATCGGACAACGGAGGCATCTGGATTTCGTATTTTATTGGGGTTTAAAGTATACTATCACACTGACATACATAGCTTAACTATGTACTTTCCACTGATGTTTTGTTCGTTGCAAAATGTCTGAAAAGCAGTTTGGTACTTCTTCTTTTTTATGTACTAGCAAACCGTTTTATATTTTTTTTTTTTCTTTCTTCATGGCATGGCGCACAGTTTAGCGCATTTGCCAATGTCACGTATTAATAAGTAGAAGCACACGTAAATTAGTTTAATCTTATCATAAAACTCCTCCAGTAAGGTGATAGTAGGCTTTACTGAAGTTATAAAAGACTTCTTGGAAGAGCACGATAACTTCAGCTGTACATGTTTATTTAGATCTAGTCCATTCTTTTCACTTGTACAGAACTTTAAAACACAATATACTATCACTTTTGTACTTTAAAACTCCCAAAAATGTAAAAAATAGAAAATCTAAACAAAATATCAACTTCACTTCTCCCGTTCCCGCCAAAAAGTCTTTATATTTACTTAACTTAGCAACTTAAAAACCTCGGACCAAATATACAATGGATGGAGCATTTGCTCTGAGAGTGTGTCCTTGAAGTGTCCCTTGTTTGTAGACCGAGTGTCTAGATTTTTACGAATGTGTGTAAAAATCTAGATACTCGGTCACAGTACGACACACAGCTAAATATGACATAATTTTATTTTTGTGAAAACTAGTAGCCAAAACACTAGATTTACAAGTATTTTGCAAATAATTATTTAATAAATCATTCATAAGCTGACACGAATTACACTCACAGTGCGAGGTTGCCATACTTACGCTAACTATTTTACTCGTGGTTACGCTCAATAAGATAGAAAGAGACACGACAAATTCGTTTGACAGACGGTGATAAGAACGGCAACTTATTATGATTCCGTCCATTATGTTTCTTGGTCCGAGTTAGAAATAGTTTTGCTATTAAACTATTTACGTAGTGTGTCAGTGACACAATTATGATGTAAAAATTTTCTTTCTTTCTTACCAAAGAGGCGCTCAACATATTAGACGCTGCAAAAAAGGAGAGAAAAAACAATATGAATCAGAAACTAATTTTATGATATGAATCACATCTTTCAGAAATATACAATAATTTTTTTTTTAATTAATAGTTAATTTAAAAATACTAATAACTTCTTAGTGCATAATTCTTATCAACATACCTAACCACTCAATACATTCCTCAAAAAATATTTGTTAAGTTTTGTTGTACTGTCTGAAACGTATTTATTCTGTACGTATTTCCAATGGTGAAGTACAAGCGCACCGGGCCTCAGTGCCGTGCTGCACGTGTGCCGTTTTCGAATGGGTAGAATAGGTGCCATTTTCAGAAACATTTAATGTATTTTTATTTTTGTATGAAACAAAAACTTTATGAATTTTTTTCTATAAGAAAAAAGATGATGGAAAAACTCGACTGCGACATACAGATAGACAGCCAAACAAACAGATATTATGACATAAAGATATGGATTCGGTCTTAGCCATTTAGACATAGACATATGTAGAAAGACATTACACGTACACAGGGTTAATTTAAAAATACTAATAACCTCTTCAAAACTCCTGTCAACATACCTAAGAACTTTTGTTCTATGACTTTTTTCAAAACTCTATACGTTCCTCGAAAAATATTTGTTAAGTTTTGTTGTACTGTCTGAAACGTAACTACTCAGTACGTATTTCCAATGGTGCAGTACAAGCGTAGAGGTAGGTGCTGTGTAGAGTAGTTGCCATTTTCAGAAACATTTAATGTATTTTTATGTTTGTATGAAAGAAAAACTATATTAATTTTTGAGTCGTAAAACAAAAGTTATTGGAGATAATGTTTAGTACAATAATAAGAGGTTATTAGTTATTTAAATTAATCCTGTATAAAATCATTTTATAATTGTTCATATTTTTAATTTATTCCCATATTTTTCTGAAAATATTTTTTATTAGCGACCCGCCCCGGCTTCGCACTGGTAGAAATTCTTTTAAAAATAAAATACAGTTTATGTTACTTGCTGATAATGTAGCTTTCTATTGGTGAAAAAATTTTTGAAATCGGTTGAGTAGTTATTGAGTTTATCCATTACATACAAACAATCAAATTTTTTCTCTTTACATAAAATCTTTCGCATGTTTTTTTAACATTTTTGTATTATTTGTATTCCATTTTTTTTATATTTTTATATTTTTACACAAATATAAATATCGTCATATTGCTTAAATTGTATTATTTGTATAGAAAGTCTAAATACAGCTTGCGAATTGCGTGCGAAATTTAACAATGTTTATTGTGAATGCTCCATTTTTCCAACTCCGCATATTTGAATACGATTCGAATATCGTGTCCGGATATACGTGACGATTTAATAATTCTTATAAACTGTTCGGATAAAAATTCGGGGAAACCGAATTGTTGGTATGAATGTAAGCTTTATTCGATTAAATTGCTTTCGGCGTTGATTTGTGTGCTACCGTTTTTGAATGCCAAACAAGGCTTTAGCGGTAATTCGTATGAATTATATTCACTTTGCTGAATATGATACTGATTGAATTATGGTTTTTATATGGTCGGTAAAATAAGTAGGGTTTCTGACTTTTTGAAAATTATTCCAAAAAACTGAAATACTACAAATAGAGAGAACTATCGATACAAATGAATAAAATTCAAAAAAATTAAATCGATTGAAAAAAAGACTGAAAAGTACAAAATAACTATCATTTACTAATCAAAACTCAAGTACAAAAATAACTATACACGAACGATACAAATGCCCACATAATTAAATTTGTCAGTTTTTGAAGTCGGTGCCAAGCTTACGAAACTAGTCAGACTTTCTGATGTTGTACGTTGATTTGGCACCGACTTTAATAACTGTCAAACTTAATTATATAGGTATTTACATCGTATTTACAAAGTTATTTTTGCACTTCAGTTTTATTTAGTAATGATATAAAATTTGGTAAAAATAAGGTATGAGATTTGAGGAAGCGAAAGAAGTCTGTAAGGATCGCGACGCTTGGCGCTCCACCCTCTCTGACTACCCCGTTAGGGATACAGCGTGAAGATATGTATGTAAGTATAATTTTTTTTACTTTTCAGTGTTTTTTTTAAATCGTTTAATTTTTACTTAAAAAGTTTTTTATTTGTCCCTTTTGAGTGACCTTGGCCTAAATAAATATCCAGGTAGGTCTACAAATTACTTATTTTCTAATTCTGGACGAAATGATGATATACAAAAGAATCATCGATATACATAAATAAACCATTATAAGCTGTTAGGCTTATTTGTTGTGTCTTTGAAGTTAAAGCTACAATATCGGTGGCATTTAAATGAGACCACTTTGAACCTGTACTGAACGAAAAAGAATCATTTAAATCGGTTCCTAAACAAAGAAGTTTTGTCCGAACTTTCATAAAAAAATACATACAGACGAATTGAGAACTTCCTTCTTTCTTTTTGAAAAGGCGCCTAAATGAAATCTTGGACTCTTTATTACTGGATTTACTCCGAATGGGTAGAGCCTTTTATAAATATGATATATTTTACGTGAAAGTCGAACTGTACTTAACCTAATAGTATCTAGGCGACCGAGATTTACTCAGTGTCTCGCAAAAAAAATAACAAAAAAAGGTCTGGCCACATTGCAGGATTCGAACCCGCATATTTCAGCTTGGTAGATTTACGCTCTGGCAACTGTAATACTGAGAAGATAAACTCTGTTGTGAAACCAGAGAGTTTAGAGTTTCGAAGTTTTAAGTGTTTGAAAACATAAAGAAAACGTATTCTTTCAGAACTGAATCCCAGCTAAATCTCTTAATCTCAAAACTACTATTTTGAAATAAAGTAGTCCCTTAAAATGAAGGAAGTCCATGAAATTTAACATGAAATTCATTGTTCAGGAAAATAAATAATGGATTTTCCTCCATGACTTTTATCCATAGACCTTAAGTAACGGAACTAAATCAGACAACCTGACTCACCTGTACATACGACACACATTTATTATCAGATAAGCTAATCGGTAGCCATTTCGTTAGAAAAGAGCACCCACACATTTCATCGAATGTTATGTGCCTCACTTCGTTGTACGGGACAGGCTGTCTGAAGTTATGAAGTCTATAATTTTATAATTATATTTCATTTTATTTCCTTATTATAAGTACATTATTAAAGTGATATGTGTTTTTAATGAGTACTTGTTGCAAACTGAACTCATTATTTCAACTAATTAAAAAAAAACAAAAAAGGTCTGACCACATTGCGTTATTCGCAATGTGGTCAGACCGCAATGTGGTGTGGTCTACCACAATGTGGTGTGGTCTACCACACTTCGGTGTGGTAGACCGTAGACCTACGCTCTACCCATTGTGCTATTGAGAAGAGTATAGAAATTTTAAGTGTGTGAAAGATGTAGAAAACGATTTTTCCCAGAACTGAGACCTAGCTAGATCCATTTCTCGCCGCCCCTCAAGCCCTAAATTGTAAATTTCATCGAAATCGCTAGAGCCGTTTTCGAGAGAGAGAAATATATATATCTCAAAAACGATATATTTGATAAAATATGTATACAAATATTGTTCGTTTAATATAATAGTGGATTTTGGATTTAATAAGTCCAATGCTAAGGAGTTGATACGTGAGCGCATATGTATGGGAAGTAGATATAAGTAGATATAACAAGTCGCGACTATTCTAGGAAAAGCGCTGCTCGTTTGGTGTCGGATTGATAAAAGCGACAAGCTCGAAACTCTTACAAAGTATCACGAGAGTGTCGCCTCTTACATGCGTCTCAACGATCCTCCTGATTTCCCTGAAGTAAATTAGTTTAAATTTTGATTGGTACTATGGTTAAATTATTGAATACTTTACTGGTGTCCGGCAGAGAACAGTCACCTATTCAAAATTTCAGTTTCGGTAACTTTGTTTTGGTTTAAGCCTTACCAAATTACAAATAGGTACTAGTAACTTGCCACTATATGAATCAGCTTTACTATTCATAAGTGTAAACAATCCTGACAAAAAAGCGGCAAGGGCTTGGTTTTCTTGTATTTTGATGCTTTGTTCATCCCCAATAATTAATATAGTGATGTCCATTTTGCACTCCTTTTTTCCCCTGATTTTTGTCAGGGTTCTTCCTTTCCTATGTTTTTCATTCCTCTATTTCCTTTTTTTTCTCTTGTATTTACTTTTATTTACTTTCACATTCAATTTTATCTTCTAATCTTATATATTATTAGCTTTTGCCCGCGACTTTGTCCACGCGGTGGTGACTTACAACAAAGGGGATAGCATAAAAACCTTCTCCATGGAGAAATACACATACGTGCCAACTTTCATGGCGATCGGTCAAACGGTGTTGGAATTTAGTGATTACATAATATACATATTACATACAAACATTCGTTTTTATAAATACAGATTATATACAAAATTCAATGACAACATTTCATTTTGACACAAACAGAAAGCGTAATATGTACCCACCAACATTATATTTCATTTTTAATTTATATTTCATAATTATATACACATACACACATACTATTTTTTTCCTCTCTCGGTATATTCAATATCTGCAGTAATTTCATTAGATTTTAAACATTTTATTTGCTTTTGCTGTTTTGCTTGATTTTATTGAATAGGTAGATACATTATATTACATGCGTATAGTTTTCATTAATATTGCTAATAAATAACATTCAATATTTAATTAATAGTGCAATATTGTATATGTCACGCTATTAATTATTGAATGTGATCGATGGTTTTACGTGGATGCTATATGGGTTAAGTGAAATGAAATGAGCATAATATGTGACGCAGTCTACTGGAAAATGATTACAAAATATGTACTGTGCAATATACAGTCACATCTGTCTGTATTAAAGGTATACACTTTTAATAAAAAAATTAATAAAAAACTTTCGTATATCTGTGGTCACAAAACTTAAAAAATAGTCGGTCGATTGACTTGAAATTTTGAAAACGCGCGTGTTTTTGTATGCTAATATCTATGTAAATAACAGATAAATATTCGTTTGTTCAACGCGAACCACAGCAACGTGTCAACATTTTTTTTTTTTTTATAAATTAATGGCAATGCAGTCAACATGCGACAGCCAAATATCGCGCGATATCTGCTGTCAAAACGAGAATTTGGATAAAATAGCGCTACATATACCGCGAAATGCGCATTTTACGGTTATGGCGCAATAGACACGCAATCGTCATACATGATACTAATTTAATATTATAATTATTCATTTTTAATTACAATTAGTCATCGGTCGCGCAATGATCGCGTGGCTGTCGCTGTTTGCAAATATTTAGATAAATAACCCCGTCGAACCAACTAGTATTTATATAAAAACATATCTGTAAAAATTAAGTTATTACTTTGAAAGAGGACAGTCATATTGATACAAGACGCATTAATGAGTATACATTCTGTCAAGAAAGTATCGGGAATGGATGATTTGTTTATGGTTCCAAATTCAATTTTTAGTTTTTGTTAGGTTGGCACAACTGTTTTCCATTTTGGTACGGAGTTTGAGTTGCATCTGTTATTTAGATTAAATACAGTGCTGTTTTCAGTTATATCATTCTAGTGTATATTGTGAATTTCATAATGGACAAAAACATCGAACAAAGTGTATGTCTTAAATTTTGCATCGCCAATGGAATTTCGTGTTCGGAGTCACTGAAAATGTTACAGAAGGCTTACGGTGAATCGACTTTATCAAAAACATGTGCTTATAAGTGGTACAAAGCGTTCAAAAGCGGTCGAGATGTGATGGAAGATTCGCCTCGCTCTGGTAGGCCATCAACGTTTGCAACTGAAGTTAACATCGCAAAAGTGAAGGAAATAGTGACTGAAAATCCTCATTCAAGTTTGAGAGAGATAGCCGCCGAATTTTCTGTGTCTCACGAGTCGATCCGTACCATTTTAAATAATCACTTGGGTGTGAAACATGTTGCCGCTCGGCTAGTCCCAAAAGACCTGAATTTTCTCCAAAAACTCAATCCCATAAGAGTCGCTAAGGACATGCTAGAACGAGTCAATTCCAATCCAACATTCATGAAACGCATTGTTATTGGTAACGAGACGTGGGTTTACGAGTTTGACAACTTCGGACTTCGGTCAACAAGCTTCGGAGTGGCGCCGAAACCGAAAAAACCACGCCAAAATCGATCAAAAGTCAAAGTCATGTTGACTGTTTTCTTTAACTATCGCGGTGTTGTGCACTCGGAATTCTTGCCGGAAGGTCAAACGGTAAATAAATAATATTATTTGGGCGTTATGCGGCGTTTAAGAGAGCGAATTCGACGAAAAAGGCCAGATTTGTGGAAAGAAAATTCTTGGATTTTGCACTACGATAATGCGCCTTCGCACAAGCCCATCATTGTGAACGAATTTTTGAGCAAAAACTCAACAAATCAACAAATACCATCGAGCAACCACCTTATTCAGCAGATATGGCTCCAGCCGACTTCTTTCTTTTTCCTAAACTCAAATTACCACTTCGTGGCACCCGTCTTCATTCGGTAGAAGACATAAAGGAGAATTCGCGGCGAGCACCGAACTCAATTCCGGAAAAAGCGTTTCAAAAATGTTTTGATAATTGCATTATTCGTTGGCGTTATACTTTGAAGGTGATAAAATAAATTTGCATGAATAACTAACATTTCGTGTATTATTGATCTTTTCCCGGTACTTTCTTGACAGAGTGTATATCCTACTTTTTTCATTTTCGACTATAATGTAAACAGACAAGAAACGAACTAAAATTTCACTAAATTTTCATCATTTGCTAGTCCGACGTATCACACGTAGCACTCTAATAACACTGCTTTTCCGTTGTGTGCACGAAACTATGAAATATTAATAAATAACACTAAATATTATCCAATGTAGTACAGCTTTGAAAAAATTTTGGTTATTTGTCAAGCGTTTTGTTTTTAATCTGCATGTCACTTAAAAGTTGCCTATATTCCTAAATCAAATTAATGTCACAAATCGGTTCACACATGTTAACTCCGTTATGTGAATGGCACAATTCATTCTAAATGTTAGACAGAAAAAAAAGAAAATTTTTATAGTTTGCGATGTGCAAACAATAATAATCCTATTCTTTATATTTACGTGTTTTTTAAAAATACAAATTTTTACAAGTATAATGACATTTTAATTCATGGTCGTTTTCATTGAAGGACAAACACACAAACGAACAAAAATTTTCAAAATCTTTTATTTCACTAATAACCAATAAGTATGACAAAGGAGTCAATCATTTGCGAACTAGCCCATCTCTAGTTATGTTATAAATGTCATAGTCATCACGTTTGCTTACATTTAAGACAAAAATGAAAAAAATAGGATGTAAATGACGTATTGTAGGAAATGAGTTAAAAATAAGTATAATGTTGAATAACGCTTGCATTCATAATATTCATTGCTCTACTGATTCCTGATTGATGTGTTAAAAATTTTGATATTCTTTCATTGCACATTTATGAGGGGTCCAAAACGATTTTCTTAAAATACATTTTGAGCTAAAAGACAACTTTTATGTTTATTTTTTATCATTTGACAGAAACATAATTATGTATAAGTAGTGTTGGAGATTATGAAGAGTATGACGCCGTAGGTTTTTTCTGTCGTTCACGATTTTTTTTTATCAAATTAAAATTTAAAATTAAAAAACCAGGACGATTTTTTTTTAATTCTTTTTCATTTACTCATTTTAAGTCTTTCTTTTTTATATATTATTGTTGCTGTACTCCCCTTATTTTCAAAAGTATTGCAAAAGTCATAGAAACCACAAACTAGGAGAATAAAATGCAAATTGACGACCTCCGTGGCGCAACGGTTTAGCGCGTCGGAAAGTAAAACGGGGGTTGCGGGTTCGATTCCCGTCCCGAGTCTGGGTGTTTATGTATAATATGTATATATTTACAAAAGAAAAGTATATAAGTAGTATATCAGTTATATAAGTAGTATACAAGCGCTATGCAGCTTACTTTGGGACTAGATGGCGCTGTGTGAAATGTCTGTGTTAAAAAAAAAATTAAGAAAATGTTATCAATACCGAATACCTTCATACTTTTTTTATTTAATCTAATTTAAGGAAAATGAAATCATGAACATTTAGAATTATCTTATTTACTGTTTTAGGAAGAATTATATTTTAAATCTAAGGAACGTTACAATTAAAATTGCTCCAAAATTAACAGCTCTCCTGTGAAACTAGCGTTTTCTGTTCATGTATTTTAGATGTCAATATGAGTGCGAATATACAAATGCCTGTAATTTCGATTGGATTCGAGCCACATGCCTGAAAATGTGCCCAAAATAAAAGCGAAATAGCGCAAAAACAAAGGTGGAGTATCAGGTGTCGAAATTCACAAATCTGTTTCGCTCCCTCTAACTTAATATTTTTCTGACACGTCTTTGACAGTTACAGAAAGCACGAGAATGTTAGTAAGTACATAATAAAGTATGTAAGTGCTTTCAAAAATTTCGTCAGCTAACGCTTGAGCTATATGATTTTTACTATAACTCAATGTAACTAAATGTATGAAATTAATCTGTTTTGTAGATAGTTTATCCTTAACTTGTTTTACGTAGGTAACTGTTTATTTAAGCTTTAGTAAAAATATATTTTTGGACGGCTTATCTCAATCCGAGTGTATTATAAAAAAGAAATGCTTACTCTATTGAGAAGGAACACGATAAAAAAATAGCTACTGCCCTGTCAAACTGAAAACTTTGGCCGTACATTATACGATAAGCGTTCACAAAGAAAGTCTATCTTTAACAAAAAAGGTCTCTATATGACGATCCTAAACGAGCCGAGGACAATCGATTTTGTTAAATGGACCATGAAATACCCACCGACCACCGAATTCCCACCATTGAATATAACGTGACCACTCACGTTTCATCGTGTGGCGTGTGAAACGATCTAAAATACGAGAAAGTTTGTTGTAATAATAACTTTAATAAAATGTCGTTTAAATGGCATAAGTCTTAGTTCACATGAATATTTACATATTTTTATGGCATTCATTAATGTCGACGTCTTATTTATAAGCGGTCATATTAAGCTTCCATTTTTTTTATTATATTCGATTTTATTGAGATCGTGGCAGCGAAATGAGTTTTTTTTATAATTAAAGCACAGTGATGAAACTTAATACCTTTATTGTTTTTTTAAATAAAAAAATGTGTTTTGTTCATAATATGTATATTGAATTAATAGCTAATTACTAGACAAATTCGCTCCCTAAGTTTTAAATTGTATAGATTAAAAGTAGATAAAAATAGAAAATACGTTAATTGATTGAAAATCTTAATTACAGCTTATGAAATGTAGATATTAAGTAGTAAAATATGCCATCTTTCCTCGTGCTGCAACATCAAAAATAAAAGAAAAGAAAAAGTCTGAGGAGTTCAATGATTTATCAAACTATACTAAAAAATGATCGGCGTGATTATTGACATCAAATGACGATCGGCTTCAGTTACAAATGCAGTCAAACACCTACGTCCGTGTATTACTATTTTTCATGGGAAAACTGAACTAAACTAAAATAAACTAAACATGTCTAATGATAGAGAAAAAGCTGGTTTTGATTATATGAATAGCAAGTACACATTATACATAAAATTATTTTGTAAATAATTTCAATAATGTTATTTCCTAAATTAGGACAAGATTAAAACTAATTTGGAGATCGATTAAATGCAAGTGCAATAGCGAGTAACGATTTCGAAGTGGTAATGTTACATTAAGTTAATTTCTTCCGCGAGAAAGAAAATGAGTTTTCCAAACGACTTCCCACAAGAAATATTTTCAACTCGGCCCTCTCGAATGCTCGATAAATTATTAAGGTTCTATTTACTAGTTACTTGAATTGATTTATCTAGCGCTCCGCCCAACGAGATCAGTGTCCTGATTCCATTAAATATTCTAGCCATTGATCTGGAATACGAAGATCTGAATTAGAATAGGTAATTTGTCAATATGACGTTTTATTTGCCATATTTTGTACGAGCCAATTACTTCTTATACTCTGTAAATAAGTAGAACAACTACGAACCTAAATAATTTCTGGAATTTTCTTGTATCGCTTCGGCGACTGTCTACCTGTTACAGACGTTTTTCTCAGAGATTATTAGAGCAGTGAACTTCAAAGGTTGAATTTATGCCTTAGGAACTTAAAAATTTAGAAAGCATATTTTTTGTGGTCATTGTGAAAAATATCAAATTAATCTCCTTTACATCGCCAATTTAAAAATGTGTAAGGTATATTAGGTTATTCTTTCAATACCTCTTCCGAGAAATGCTTAAAAATCAATGTCTCCAAAGTTCTCTAAATATAAAATTTCTTGCATAAGAGGCATGACAACTTAGTCCTCAGGGTTGTCAACATATTTGGAATCTGATCTGTTTTATTAATTAAATAAAAATTACCCATGCATTCAACTATTATTGAAAGATTTTGAAGCGAGTTCCCTTTGATACAAGAGTTTTGATTAGAAGAAAAAAAAATTTAAACGAAAGCAGTCTTCATGTAACACAACCTGAAATGCTTTCTTGTCCTTGATATTGCATAATATCCATTTGTCTCAATTTACTGACATCAGGTAACTGTAGCTTGCGTGTCTTCTCCTCGGTATGAACGAATCACTGAGAATATTCTACAAAAAGAAAATAGGTGTGTGCTTAAGGTCACACGATAGGAGTGAGCACTTATACATACACACAAACATTACATATCTTCACGCTGTCAAGCTTCGCGGTCGTTATGAAAACTTATGATATTCTAATTTCAAAATATATGCACATACGAGTGCGCTTGATGTCGACTGTAGCCGAATACACTCGATTCAGCTTCACTGATCCGAGCTTGACGGTTCAGTTTCGTTCACAGTTCAGAAAGAGCGCATCAAAGTGCGCCTAAAGAAGTTTTCACTTCAATATCAACATTGAGAATGAAGTGTAAATAGAAAGCAAATTATCTGTACCTATTGAATTATGTTAAGGCGATGCATTGATAAATAATAATTTAATCTAAAATAAACCTTCTGTTCTAAGCAAATGTGCGCGCGCTAGCTTACGAAAAATACGAAAAACCAGTTACTTTCGTTTATTTTAAAAACTATAATTACTTTTAAAAAATCCAACTGTCATTTTGAGAATATGTTTAAAGTAAACTAACGATACAGAAAATTTAGAAACATAAATCTGTCCCGTTGCTCCGAAAAATGTAAACCTCTGTTTTAAAAGAGGTCTCTTTGATATTTTTTTTTGTGTTCAAAAGTTAACCTACCGTATATTGTAACTGTCAAAATGAAGTCAATGAAATGAGCAATCAGGATATCAAATATAAATATCATACGTTTTGTAGTCATTTAGAAAAATTTAAATCCCTGGCGTCAAAATTTCCAATGCGTCGCCTTAAATAATTGTTTAATATGATACATAAAAATCTGGTGATAAACTAGTTTTGCGTTTAGAAATAACTAATATTATAGACTAGAGGTCGCCCGGTGATCGAAATTCGAACTAAATTTAAATATAAACTTAAAATATAAACTCTTTGGCGACAATCTCTACTCTGTGCGACTTTTTGATCCAAGGAGTTTACATATATGTATATGATCACGAATTATTATGACCTCGACATTTTTGACATTGGCAGTATGAACATAAAACTATGCCAAATCTCACACTCCTCCGTGCGCGTAATATTCTTAAAAAGGGATCCCAAGCTTTCGATTCATGTATTGATATAACAGATTCCAAAATTTAATTTTGATTATTTTGATTTGATTAATTTATTGAGGACACTAAAACTTGTTAATGCCGACTAAAAAAAAAAATTATCGGTTTCCGAAGAGAAGGAAAAGGTGCCGAACTGTTTGGTCTTTACCTATGTATTAATACATTCTATATTTTTAGTTATTACTACAAATACCGTTCGCCCTTGGTCGGCTCTAATTTTATTTCATTTTGATACTGACAAAGGTCAAAGTATGCGACGGTTTATATGTAGAGCAAAATTTCGATAAGATACTAATCGTAATCTTAATGCTATAACAAAGAACGGGCATACGTCTGCCCGTTGTTATCGATACGGCAATAGTTTGACCATTTTGGCCACGTGCGGCTCTAACTGCGTTCAGATTGGGGGTGAAATACGTATGAACTCCGTTTAACGACTGTAGTTGTCAGAACACTGTAATATATAAATGAGAAAGTATTTCCGTACCATACTGTATTTCAGGGTGAATTTGAGTTCACATAACAAAATCAAAATCATGTAAAAATTGTTATTGTAATCAATTACATTTTGTTAGGCAACCAATTAATATTTACAAAAATTAATTGTTATTGTTTTTACAATTACTTTGCTCAACACTGTGCATACTGTGATATATCTATACTCTAGATTTCTAGATATTAGTTTTTTAGCAAATGTTTTTAAATTTGGAACCGGAGAAAATTATATTGTAGGCTCTAAGATTTTTTCTGATTTTTAGGTGCTTAAATAATGTCTATTTTTTTAAATTTCGGGTTGCTAAATTACTGTCTAATTAATGTCAATCATGAATAGCGCTCCTCATTTCAATTCGCTGAATGTTTTAGGATTCACCCCTTGTAACGGTCTATAGTATACATAATAATTGTTGCCCCCGACTTTGTCCGCGTAAAATTTCGCAATACAAATAGAAACAGTTTGCTTGAGACCACGGCCGATGCAACTCTGTCGAGACGTCAAGGCAGAATAAAAAGGTAATCGCGTTAAATTTCCCGTTTTAGATATATTTTATTTTTTATTTTTTTCCTAAGAGGTTATTACTATTTTTAAATTAACCGTGTATATGTATAATGTCTGTCTATATATGTCTATGTCTAAATGGGTAAGATAGAATCCTTATCTTTTCGTCATAATATCTGTTTGTTTGGCTGTCTCTCTGTATATCGCAGTCGACTTTTTCCATCATCTTTGTTCTTATAAAAAACAAAATGGATTCGACGTAACAGTTATTTAATTTCTTGGTTTTCGTTTTTTGTTTTGGCTCATCAATTTACGTATATTTGTGAAATTTGAGCTCAGTAGGTGTAAAAATAATAAAATGAATCTGCTGCGATATCTTCACAAACGAACAGAAATATAAACTGTAAACTATATACATTCTGTTTTGGGTATTTTTGGCTATGAACCTCTAAAAATACACTCAGTATGCAAAAATGAAAATTTATTCTACAAATGAGTAATATACACGAATTGGTACTTGGACACCATGAAGTAGGAGACATAAAGGCATTTCACATAAGCGTGCAAGTCGACATGGCACATGCACAAAGACGGGTAAATTGGAAACGTCGCGGCGGCACGCGAACACATTATTTGTTACGTTTACGACACAATTCTCAAGCGGTAGCGATAGGGAATGCTGATAATGAAGCTTTCCTTTTTAGCACAAAAAAGCATAAAGTCACCGAGGGACACCCGGACCGTCGAAATTTATTTATTTATGAGTCGGTCTGAAGCAAGTATGTTTTCCTGTCTTAAGTAATAGAAGCATAAATGTACGATCATGCTGATCAGCAATATGCAACATAAGCTATTTCAGCCATTGTAAATACTTACGTAAATAGAATATAAATAAAACACACTTGTTAGTTTTAAGTTCAGTCTCGTATAATTTGTCAGATAATATTTGAATATTATACATCATTGTAAATATATTAAATTTTTTTTTTTAAGTTTTTCGGTTGCCAACACTTAACTTTTGCCACGATAGATTAAATTTTACCCCCATTGACGTGCTTAAAGATGTTTCACATTAAAAACTCGTAACGTACTTTAAAGCGAGTCTATAGTTTTGGCAAGCTTGTGTTATGAAACCATACGACGAAATAAGGTCATCCCGTGATACCTAGATTCTAAGCCGATATGAAAAATATGGCTACTTGGCCGTTTTTCGCGGTTCCAGGCGTGTCGGAACAATCACGGCAATAGATTTCGTACTCGGGATGCACAATATTTAATTAATCGGCAGCAAATATAGGTAAGTTTGCGTTTCATAGCCTTTTAGGTTATCTGATTTAGCTCCCCGTTGCTGCTCGTGATCTGGCTCTGGAGTTATTAATAAAGTCTGTGGTCAAAAGTCACGGAGAAAAGACTATTATTTATTTTCCTGAACTGTGAATTGAATGTTATATTTCATGGCCTTTCTTTAATTTAAGATACTATGTTACTTAGAAGAATAGTATTATAAGGAATAGTATTATACAAGCGATGTATTTCTAATTGTATACAATTAAACGATTATATGTATTTTTAATTTAATTCTCGATAACGGCTCTAACGATTTTGATTAAATTTACGATATAGGGATTAACGAGGGCAAGAAATCGATCTAGCTAGATCTCAGTTATGGAAAAATTCTTTTTCTCTATGTTTATACACAATTAAAACTTGTAAGCTCTAAACTCTTCTAATTTTGCAACAGAATTTACTTTCTCGATAGAACAGTGGCCAAAGCATATGTCTACCACGCTGAAATGCGCGGGCTGAAATCCTGCAATGTGGTCAGGACTTTTTTGTGTTTTTTTTATAAAACATACAACCGAATTGAGACCCTCCTACTTTTTTTGAAGTCGGTTAAAAATATCTCACATCCTTTCATTTCTCTTTGGTAATCCTTCCAAGTTCTGCTACCTTAAATATTGTTAGTAAAATTGTTATAATTGTTGTAATATTGTTAGTAAAGGACAACAATTACTTTGTACTTAGTTTTTTTAAGTCGGATTAATTTTTTAAAATCGTATTATTAATAGTAACCTCTCACCTCTTATGAAATACGCGGAAGTGTCTCGAGTATCACTACTGTGTCCAATTGTAAAATGGAAAACATCCTTCCATTGTTTTGTTCTCTGAAAGTAGAATAGTTAGGCACCGAAATATGTCGTTCTTTAAGGCCACCTGTTTCTGAATACAATAAATACAATGTTAAAATAGGTATGTGGTATATAATATACTCAGCTGCGAACGTAGTCTAAAAAAAGAATTATCTATGAAAAAGTTTCAAAATATTCAAAATAAATTTGACATAACTTAGAATATAGTGGCGTATAGACGTACAAAGAGTGCGAGTGACACTGTAATATTTTATGATAATGGCACGAGTAGGAAAGGGACAGCAAACGAGACGCTATTGTAAGTCGTTTTAAACGACAGATTGTCACAAGTCGTCACGCTGTGAAGAACGCTGTTGAGTTATTTTGTGTTATTTCTGTTTTATTTTAAAGAAGTACTGTATTTTTCAATAATGGCTACGTGATCTGTATATGATTGTGATATAACATATCGCAATAAACAAGAGAATAATTCATTTCCTAGGTGACATTGACAAATTAAAAAACGTCACGCGGCAACGGGCTCTAACTTTGTCTATACGCCAGTATGTATTAAGTTTATGGAATTTAGAGTTACAAAATGGCGGAAGAGTAAAAAGACGTTAGACGAAATTGAATATAGTTTTTTTGTTTTCTAAATTAATAAATTAATTAATAGTAAAACGAATATCGTTCCAGTATTTGTTTGTGTTATGTATTGTATTTAACTATATATGTGTAGTTCGGTGTTTACATTATTTTGTTGTTGGAATCATAGATTAGAGAGGTACAGATTAATCGCAGAAGATGACAAACACAACAACAAGCAAGCCGTGCTAAATTATAAATATGTAACGACTTTTTTACTCTGTTTTTATAATAGTCTTGTAGATACAAACGAAAGACCAAAAAATATTACTTGTTGTTTTTGTTACGTGCCACAAAGTCACCAGCATAAATAAAACGAACCTTTGACACCTGACACTATTACTAAACATGCAATCTACATAATACGTGAAAGGGAAACTTTGTACCCCTTTTTGAGCATATTGCGCGCACGGAGGAGTGTGAGATTTGGCATAAAGTAAATGTGGAGAAGGAGTGCACAAAGCTATTTATGTGCAATATTGGTTACAAATATACTAAACGAAATAAAATAAAACATTCATTGTTTACATTCATACTGCCAATGTCAAACATATACTAATTATACTGTCAATGTCAAACACATGGTAATTTGTGGTCAAACCAATTTGTTATTATATTTCTTAAGGCATTGGTAACAAGACCATCAGCTTAATGACGCAACTTCTGGAGAAACACTAAGTCCCTAACAATCCTCCAGTAAAGTAATAATAGGCTTTACTGAAGTTAAAAAAGACTTCTTGGAAGAGCACGACAATTTTAGCTATGCATGTTATTTAGATATCCTCCATTCTTTTAACTTACACAGAACTTTAAAACACACTATACTATCACTGTTGTACTTTAAAACTCCTAAAAATGTAAAAAAAAGAAAATTAAATAAAATGACAACCTCACTTCTCCTGTTCCCGCCAAAAAGTCCCTGGTCAAACCAAGTTCTAACGGTAGCACAGAGTATAGATTGTCATCAAAGATATTTAAAATGTTGCCAACACATAATTACTGACAGATTGACTTATTGAAATTCGAACTGTGAATTTTATGTGATTTGTGTACTGTGAGCTGTTTCGTGTCAGTGAAGTATATGTCAAGGGAAAAAAGCGGTTATTTTATAGTGACTGTCGAATGTCTTTCTAATTATAAGAAAAATAGAATAAACTATGTTATTTTTAGCTCGATTTCGGTTTGTCGTTGTTTTGAGAAATGAATATTAATAAATCTAGCTGCCATTGGCAGCTACGATGTCACGTTCTAATAACTCGATTTAATTTCTACCTAAAACTAATTATTTCATTATTTATACGTTTTCAATGGATTCGTTCGTTGAAATGAGTCATCGATTTTATGTTTTTGATTTTATTTCTTGAATAATAAATAGAAATAGTCCATCAACAATTTTTTGTCTCCTGACATAAATTGCTCAGAAAATATAGTTACGTATTCATTTCATACATCAATATTGTATCTTTCATAAAGCTAATATTATCTCATCATTATATTTAATTAAATTTTGACAGCATTTCGATGTTTTTCCTACTTTAGTGGTTGTCCCGTAAACAGAGCACTTTCAGTTGTCCAAGGGACAATTGTGCCATTATTTGAAGTATTTTTTCGATTTTATATTAATTCTTGTCGGTGGGTGTGTACGTGCGCGTGTGCGTGTGCGTATGTATGTGCGTGTACGTATGTGTGTGTGTGTATGGATGTACGAATATTTTGATTATACTAATTTGTAATGAAATATTAGTAACATTTTTTTAATAGTCAAATTTTTACGCACATAACTTCGGCCCATTTTTCCTTCAAAACCAAACTACACTTTGGCACCATTTCTTGCAGTAATTGATTGTCCTACAGATGAAAAGGTGAAATTCTTCTTACTTTCTTCTACTTACTTTCTTCTTTTAAACCATGGAGAAGATACACAAGCAAACAGTCTACTCGATGGTAAATGAATCGAGTGCCATGGGTATTTACGATGTCAAGGCTAACAAAGGATTTCCGATTGCAAATACTTTGGCAACCCCGAGAGCTAAGATATTATGGGTCTTATGCCAGAAATTTCATTGGCCGTCTTACTTTTCACACAAGTACACAATAGTCCAAGCAGCGTTCTTTCTAAGATCCCGCCCAGCATACACTGGAAGGAATGCCCTGCGTGCAATTTTAATCATCGAGTCCTGGGGACTGGATCGGATGATATCTCTCTCTATCATTCATAGTTGTGGCTATCGTGGCGGACCAAGACTCCTAGAAGGTAGTGGTTTCTTTTGCAGAGACAGTAAGTCTCGTTCCCGGAGACAGTAATGCTCCGCAAATAGGTCGTGAAGCAAGATCAGATCGGAGACGGCGACGCGGGGATTCAGTTCCCTCATAGTCACTGAGAAATCGGTGCAGGACGCCCAACAGAGTCAGACCGCACACGACGTCTTCCTATCTGCAAAACTTTATCAGTTTCATATATGAAATTGGTCAAGTCTTGGTCGACTCACATGACCTACGCGTAAAGCTGCAATTTTTTATTTTTTTTTATTCTCAAACTTTAATTACCTTTTAGAAAAAGTTGAAAATCATACATACATACATAATCGTATTTTTAAGCTATATCCCTGACGGGGTAGTCAGAGAGGACGGAGCGTCAAGCGTCGCGGTCCTTACATATTTCTTTCGCTTCCTCAACACTTTTCCAACGTCAACGTTTCCTCACACATTTTCGCCTAGGTATGCGAGTGCTTTCCACATTTCTGTCGGCTAACACTCTGGCTATTAGATATAGTCTAAGTAATCCTTGGTATTCTTTGGCTTTGTTTACCACTCGCTTTCGCTCTGTAGATTTTCTTCGTCAGCGTTCCATCATTCATTCTTTCAGTGTGCCCGAACAATCAAAGCATTCCTTTCTTCATTTTTACAACAACGCTGTCGTGCAACCCTGTCATACTGCTCGTTTCTTCATTGCTTATCCTGTCTACAAGGGTGACACTGCACATATTTCTATGAAATCGCATTTTTACTGCATTTATCTTACTATCACTCGTTTTTCGGCATATCCAGGCCTCACTACCGTACAATAACGTTGGCACAAAAACCGTATTGTGAATGGCCATTTTGGCTGAGTTAGATATATTGACATTCCCCACTAATGCCGACAGAGCACCGTTCACTTTATTGCCAGCTGCTACCTGTCTCTCCACATCCAGCTCATATCTTCCATCCCTCGAAATCAATTCTTTAAAACCGAAAATTACTTTTATTGAAAGAATATTTGTAAAGAAAACATGTGTATACTTTTGTAGTGCTAAAATTTTGCTATCCGGTCACGTTTAAAATCGAGTGCAAAACATGTAATCAGAATGACGGTAACGTACCCATTCTCCGGACACATGAGCGGCAGGAAATTAAATTTTGTGTTGCGACGTTGCAACTCTCGCGGGATGTGGGACAACCGGTTGAAAACATCCTATTTCGGGATTTGCTATTATAAATACATATCTGCAAAATAAGTGTTTTTTTTAGACTCTCACGGTTTGTGTCCATTATAACAATAAATTAACGAGTCATTACCACGATATTAAATATTTTTGAGTTTCCCGATATTTCGATGCTGTTGAAAGCACCATGTTCACGGATTAAGGTTAACCCGGGTTTATATTAACCCGTGAACATAGTGCTTGCAAAAGCATCGAAATATCGGAAAACTCAAAAATATTTAATATCGCGGTAAGAACCCTTTCATTTATTGTTATGTGTTTTTTATTCTTAAGTTAAGAATTGTTCTCGACAAGTTTTCCAAGTTTTTGCGCGGTGATAGCACATCTGCTTTCAAGTCTAGGCTATGGGTTCGATTTCTAGCTAGAATAATTTAAAAAAGATATGAATACAGCATAGGATTGCAATGGCGGCGACCGGTACAAATGATAGGCTATAACTATGTACATTACGACTGCTTTGTCACAAGTGCATGACGTACAAAATAATTTAGAGATGTTTGGAACTGCTATCTATGGATTGAAAGGGCCACTCGACGGTATAATATTCTCACAGTTTTAATATTCCAATTGGAGGTAGGAAATGATAATATTTTTAGTGTCAAAAAACAAATGGTTAATTATTGGAAAATTTTTTCAACTGGTTATTTACGTCATCAAAATAACAAGTTTACAAACGAAGCGATCATTGATGTGTGTCAGTAGTTAGTTTAGTTTCCTTGAAAGAATGGGTTGCTATTATGTTTATTATGAAACATATGTGGTCACAATGTACTCATAATTATATCTGCATAAACTTTTTATTATACATACATATCTACGCTGTATCCCCAAATCAGAGACAATGGAGCGCCAAGCATCGCGGTCCTTACATACTTCAATGGCTTCCTCAAATCTCATCATTCTCCACACACATTTTCGCCTACGTATGTGAGTGCTTTTGACATTTCCGTCGGCTAACTCTCTGGGTATTTGATCTTCATAAGTCAGCCTTGGTCTTCTTTGGCTTCTTTTACCACTCGCTTTCACTGTCGATTTTCTTCGTCAGTCTTTCATCACTCACTACTCTACTCTACTCTTTCGCTACTCTTTATTATCTCCACCATATTTATCATTTTCCCAAAAACACAAGTAACAACATCAACCAATAAAAATGCTGTAATGTTTAGTTCATAATTACCATGACGGTTGTCTTTACGATATCATTGATCAACATTTGAATATAAATAAGCTTATAAAAAGTCAAATGTCATCTAAAGATTATTTGCGTTTCATTAAAAGAAAACTAGACGAAACCCACACTTCACTTTCTTTTTTTTCTTGAAAGAAGGAAACTATTGATACTTTGACCAATATACACTGTTGATTTAATTAGTTCGCTAAATCTATACATATAAATTAAATTCAAGTGTCTGTCTGTGATTACAAAATTAAGGCTGTTTCTTATGTTTAAATAGTTATTCGCAAGTAACTAAAACCTAAATACGCTTTTTAAAATTTTTATCAGTCTGTCTGTGTGTTTGTCTGGGCTAATGTCCGAAATGGCTGAACCGATTTCTACTTTTGATTTTGATATTAAGTGTAGCGGTTATTATATTTGTCAATTGGACTGTTTATCCCTAATTATATGTTCTATACTACCTCTCATATACACATACATTGTTGGGTCCAAAATGATACATTTGGAAGTGACCATTACGACACACATTTACTAATCAGTAAACGTACGTGTGGTCTTCCAAATTTAACCTGAATTTCCCGTCGGAATGCGTATTAATGATACCGGAAAATACCGTTCGGTGCCGATAGTTGGAATAGGGTTAACCATAGACAAACCGCGGTATCGAATGACAAAATAATTGGTAAATACTTAGCGGATTGGTGCAGTTATAATTGTATTTTATTTTCATTTTCGAGATAAGGATATTATTTTTAGTCAATCTTGATTTCCTTTAATAGCTATCACTCACTGCACACTGGCACGCGTTGCAATACCGCACGTCACATAATATATATACAGAAACCTCCAGCATAATCCCTTTATTTGGCTTACTATACTCTTTCACTTGAAGTTTTGGAGCGTTCACTATATTGGATTAGCAATGACGTCACATATACAGAAAGCTTTCCCGGCACATTACATACGCTTACCATACTGTTTCATTTAAAACGTATATCGTGATTTTAGAACATCCGCCATATTGAATTTATGAAGACGTCACATGCACAGAGGCTTCCCCTTTTTCTCCTGCGCATAACTTTTCATTTAATACCTGCTGATACCCATATCGTTGAGGGTTTTCAACAAAGAAGTAACTTCCTATCTTAGAGCATCCGCCATATTGGATTTATAATGACATCACATCATAGAAATCTTTTCCGGCGTGCACACATCAACTCGTTAAAATTGCATAGCATGCGGATGAATAGTATAAGATCGCATAGAAAACAAACGTACATAGAACCATTCATTTTTACATAAAAGGTAAATTGAAAAATACTAATAACCACTTAGAACAACATTGCTATCATCATACTTAAAAAGTTTTATTCCACAATTTATTTCTATACTTAATATGTTTTCCAAACAAATTCTTTTCATTTCAGTACTCTGTCTAAATAGTAATTTTACTCTGTATACGTAATTTTTTTTAATTTTTTTTCTTTCTTCATGGCATGTCACAGTCAAAGTCAAATCAATTCATTCAAGTAAACCCAATCACAAAGTATTTTTGAACGTCAAATCTACTTTAGTTCGGTTCAAAGAGAAGAGAAAAGAAAACCTGGACACTGAGAAGAACCGACAAGAAACTCAGTCAGGTATAATCTTTTCAACATCATTTTACAAAAGGTTTATTAAAATACAATATTCAGAGAGCCAGTAAATGCATGTGCAGAGAAAATCATTTCCAGACTATTGTTTTGTCTTCAACGAAATCGTTTATTTTATAGTAAGATTGTCTAATAAATGTACGTTTTATAACTAATCTAAATATATTTTCTGTTAATTGAGTGACTTCTTGAGGAACTTTATTATAAAAACAAACGCAGTTACCCAAAAATGAAACATTTGACTTATATAATTTAAATTTTGGAACAACCAATTTATCACGACCTCGGGTTTCCATACCGCCAATATCGCTTTTTTTTGTAAATCGATCTATATTTTTCCTCGTATACATCATAATTTCAAAGATATATAAGAACGGCAAGGTCAGTACATCAATGTCTTTAAAACGATCTCTTAGTGATTCTCGTGCATTCATACTGTAAATAGCACGTATCGCTCATTTTTGTAAAATAAAAATCGAGTTAATATGTGCCGCTGATCCCCACAGCAAGAGGCCATAGGACATTGGGCTATGAAAATATGCGAAGTACACCAACCTAGCCGTATCCGCATCCGTCAATTGCCTAATGCATTCGCATGGCTCACAGATTAGCGCATTTGTCAATGTCACGTATTAATAAATAGAATCGCTCGATGAGTTAAATCGGTTAAAACAGTTGGGCAATGCAACGCACACGTCACAGTATTGTTATAATTAAAGAGTATGGTAATGTTATAATTCATGAAGTGACAACACCTGAAGATATTATGAAACTCCTCCAGAAGGGTGGTAAGAGCCCTTACTGCAGTTATAAAGAACTTCTTGGAAGAGCGCGCGAGCTTCAGCTACACATGTTTATTTAGATCTACTCCATTCTTTTCACTTATACAGAACTTTAAAACACAATTTACTATCACTGTTGTACTAAAACTCCCAAAAATGTAAAAAATAGAAAATCTAAATAAAATGACAACCTCACTTCTCCCGTTCCCGCCAAAAAGTCAAATATAAAATTTCTTGCATAAGAGGCATGACATCTTGACGACGAGGCAAATCGTATAAGTTGACTCGCCTGTACATACAACACACATTCATTATAAGATAGTTTTCTTGGTTCAACATTAGACAATAAGTTACAGTGGGCGGACCATAGCGGCGCTTTGGCTAATAAGCTCGGTTCCGCGATATACGCCATTAGACGCATTAGGCAATTGACGGATGTGGGTACGGCTAGGCTGGTGTATTTCGCATATTTCCATAGCCTAACGTCCTATGGCCTTCTGCTGAGGGGATCGGCGGCGCATATTAACTCCATTTTTATTTTACAAAAACGAGCAATTCGTGTCATCTACAGTGTGAATGCACGGGAATCTCTAGGAAATAGATTTAAAGACATTGATGTACTCATCTTACCGTTCTTTTATTTCTTCGAAATTATTATGTATACGGGGAGTAATATAGATCTATCTGTTTAAAAAGAATGGCGATATTAATGGCATGGAAACTGAAGGTCATAATATATTGGTTATATCAAAATTAAAATACATATATCAAATGTTTAATTTTTGAGTAACTGCATTCGTTTATTAAATAAAGTTCCTCAGGAAAATAGATTTAGATTTATTATGAAATGGACTTTGATTAGACAATCATACTATTAAATAACCGAGAAGACAAAACGATAAGTCTGGAAGTAATCTGCTCTGCATATGCATTTATTGGCTTTCTGAACATTATATTTTATTAACCCTTTTGTAAAATGATAAAAAAATTATACCTGACTGAGTTTTTTGCCGGTTTTTCTCAGTGTCCAGATTTTCTTTTCGAACCGTAGTAAAATAGATTCGACTTGTAAACACACTTTTTTTGAATAAGTTGTTAAACTTTGAATTTAACAAGATGATCAGCCGTTGTATGGTTAGACAACAACACCCACACATCTGCATTTTATTTGCCTAACTTCTTAGTGGTCAGACTGTCTGGAGCGAAAAAGCCTATGACTGCATTTAAAACAAAAAAGAATAAAATATATCGATAGCAGGTATATAAAATAAAATAACATTTCATCAAATCGCGTTAAAATTTAACTGAAATTCAGCAGTGATTTTCAGGCACCAGAATAATGAAACTCTTACAGCCAACAATGAACCAATATTCTAAACTAACGAACCGCGAACGTTACCAACCGTTTTGCAGATGGTGACGACTCCGCGATTACACGGCAATTTCACCCTTATTACTTTGAAAGGGAAAGCATCGCTCTCTATTAATTTCGACCTGAAAAAAATCAAATTTATTTCCAAGGTTCGGAGATAATAATCTCATTGAAAATTTTGCTTGAGTTATTGGGTTGAAATTTACCTAAATACATTACTTTTTCCTGTTAGTCTAATTTGCATATTTATCGTATTATTTACACATAAATATAATAATAATAACACATAATTTTGCACTCAGAATAAACAGATAAAAAGTTACAATGAAATCCTGTCTTAACATTACATTTAGCAGTAAGTAACCTCACTGGTTTGAAATTTCGTTACAACAATTTTAACATTTGTGACCTTTTTTGTACAGATGCACACTAATAGATATCGCCTTTCACAGGTCCCGAAATTGTTAGATAGAAAGAAATATATTGCGTAAGCCTATAATTGTGGAGCATTGCCTATGGGGTGGCAATGTCATTTATTTTGTATGAAAACAATTTACGTCTAAAAACTGTTGCGGTTACTGCGTTCTGTTTTACAGTTTTATTTTTGGCTGTTTTTGCCACACGAATAAAACAATAAGCCATTACATAAATATTCAAATATGTTGGAACAAACAGAGATGGACACACAGGTCCAGTATTGGTTATGTACTGATAATGCGAGCGAGAGTTAATATTTGTTAATGTAAATGAACTGAGCAGTGGTGAATAAGATGATCGGCGGGGTTATTACCTAATAATTAGCAGACAGCGACAGCCACGCAATCCCTGCGCGACCGGTGAATAATTGTAATAAAAAATGAGTATCATGTATAACGATTGCGTATCTATTATTCTATGACCGTAAAATGCACTTTTCGCGGTAGATTTAGCGCCACAATGCAAATTATATTACACAAATTCTCGTTTTGACAGCAGATATCGCGCGATATTCGCTGTCGCATGCTGTGTGCAAGTTACGTAATAAGCGTGCCGATTTCGTCTCTATAAACGAAAGAAATGGGAATACACATATCTCGTCTCTATCGGTATGCTCAATATTTTAAGATAAATGTTGCATCTGACAGACCTATATGACATGAAATAAATCTTGGTCAGTTAGTACTTTTAAGTTTTTTAATTATTTTTGAACTTTAGAAGTGAAAATTTAATATAACATTTTTTGTAAATATATGAGAGATACAGGTGTGATGGTATAATGTAGTATTTTGGGCTTCGAAGGCCGGTTTGACAAACGTAGGTCGTTAAATCGGGAAAGATTCTAGTGGTCGAATAAACTTAATAGCAAATCTGTGTTTTTATGGGCTAATTTTAGAAAAAATGTATTACATTGACTGGCTTACTGACTAAATGAATGTTCTAATTTCAAATGTTTCAACTCGGTGAAGATAAATTAAATGAAGACACCTAATATTATTTAATAATTTGAAGTTTAAATTATAAAATAATAGACTTACCTTTAGTTTAAATTTTGAACTGAAGGTATATTGTCAGTCGTATAATGTGAACACGTACTCGTTTATTCTTAGATTGATAATAGTCAACAGAAAAGAATAATGAAACTTCGTAATTATAATGTTCCGAGTTAATGAAATCAGCGCAACTGTACGGTTTTCAAATAACGAAAATCAATTTGTCATTTCACTGTCATTGATGAAGGTCATTAAAATGAATTATACTATTTTTACAATAAGAACTCAGAGAGAATGAGTCTTATTGTTAAAATAATATCGCTTAGAAACCAATTAAACCAATTTTCTTCGAGGCATAAACAGCTTTAATTGGAGGGCAAACATTTGTCTGTCGCATTTTCCTGAAATGTAGTAGAAAATTCGGTCATGTATCAGCCGAACTCGCGCACTAATGGTTTCCTACCGCCATATAATTTATTTGTGATACATATTTATTATTTATCCAAAAAATATAAGTCGGATTCAAAAACAACCTTAACTTTGCAGTTGAAGGACATGTTCTCTCGTGCTCTCTAACCGTAATGTAAGTTTCTAATGAAAAAAAGTATCCATATTTATTAATAAGTAAAAAGAAAACTTGGTAGACCTTATACCCGTTTTTAAGGATATTGCGCACGAGTTAACTTTTGAAGGAAATGCCGGTGATTATCTATGTGTCTTTTTATTATTCTATTCTATATATATTATATTATTATTCTATATAATATAGATATATATTCTATTATAGGTCTCAACTACAGCTTATTCGATGTAGGAATGCCCTCAGTAGAGGGTGTGTAGAAGGAAACACATAAATAGTCACAATTTTGTCAATCGCTTTTATTACACTAATTAATAATTAAAATTAACACTATATTTTAATTTTAAAGACACTGTTTTATATACATGTACCGCGTGGCAAAGCTGAGACGGAAGTGAGACAGACTTATATCTTATTTTTATTGAACAGAATGTCTACGTATTTATAACTAAGTTAGCGTCGGTGGGGTACGCTGTGTTCCCACGGCGGTATGTCTTTTACAGAAATAACAGATAACTTAAATGTGAACTTATTTTAGAAATGGCCCAGAGTGCAGGGTTTTGGTTAACGTCAACTAACACAACAAATGAAAAGTTTAGTAATGTGTTCTCATAAAATACCGTGCAATCTGGTTATTATTGGCTACCACACATGCGACCGCTTATCTGCGTTTTAAGAGGTCCGTTTACTCGCGCGAAGGAGTGTGAAATTTGGCATAGTTAAAGTTTATACGGAGAAGGAGTGCAGAAAGCTAAAATTTATGTATAATATGTGTTATATACACAAATCTAAATTGTATTTGTACACACATTCAATTGTGAACAAGTTCAATTTGTACCACATATTACACATAATATTATTAAATTAAAACAAAATTAAATAATGTATTCGTTCATGCCAGTGTTAAATACATATTAGTTTGTCTTCTTCTTCTTTCTCCTTCATGGCATGGCGCGTAGATTAGTGCATTTGCCAATGTCACGTATTAATAAGTAGAATCACAAGTAAATTAGTTATTTCTTATTATAAAACTCCTCCAGTAAAGTGATAATAGGCTTTGCTGAAGTTTTAAAGGAGTTTTTGGAAGAGCGCGAGAACTTCAGCTACGCATGTTTATTTAGATCTACTCCATTCTTTTCACTTACACGGAACGTTAAAACACAATATACTATCATTGTTGTAGTTTAAAACTACTAAAAATATAAAAAATAGAAAATCTAAATAAAATGCCAACCTCACTTCTCCCGTTCCCGCCAAAAAGTCCTCCATACTAGTTTGTAGTCAAACAGTCGCACAGAGTAGAGATCGTCGCTAAAGAATTTTTAAAGTGTTGCCAACAAATAATTACTGTGAGATTGACTGAACGAGTTCCAAATGTGAACTTTGCGTGTTTTGTAAGCCATGAGTTAATTCGAGTCTCGAGTGTATGTCAATGGAAAGAAAGCATTAATTTCATATTTACGGTCAAAATTACTACCACTGAACGATCACTAGCAACTATAAATTCGCAATTTATTTATTTTTCCTATTTATTCTGCTGTGAGAGCCTTCTTGTCACATAATTTTAGGTACTGGTAGTATAGGTTTTTGTTTGAAAACATTCGTACACTCATATTTTTTGATTACATTAACTTGAAGTTTGAATTTTTTACGCCTCCAAATAACCGTAGACCAGAAACCATAGCGTTTGACGTTTTCGATTTGATATGACTACCCTTTCTTGAGATAAAAGGACTTGATTGGTCAAGACAAACGGCCACGGACAATAAAATTTCCTTTTAAATTGCAGATTCCTAAAAGTAACAGATTTTAAGAAATGAACTATTTGTATAGACTCAGGTGTTACTTTGTGGAAATCCATTACATGTAATGAATTACTAAAATCTTTAGCTATTTTTCGATCAAACTCCAAAAACCACCAATCACATGTTTCGCCTCTCAACAAAGCATCCTCAGGATATACCAAAGATCGGACTCGGTCAGCTTACCAGCAGCGATCGCTTCGGTGCTAATAAACTGAGAGGTTCGTTGAGGGGCGAATCACGTGTCGATTGGTGGTTTTTGGAGTTTGAGCCGAGAATAGCTAAATATTTTAGTAATTTATCAAATGAACAATACACAATAGGTATATCATATTAGTTGCAAGATGTTTGTTGATTGATTGTGCGAGTTGTTGCAATTGAGCGAGTTAAAATTAACGCGTGTCTTCGAGTAGGTAAAACGCGTCTAACCCTCTTCGTAAAACAAATTTAATGAAAGCAATTTGAAAATTTCGTATTAAATAAATAGGGGCGTGCTTAGAATAAAAAACGGGTCAGTGATTTTTGAACAATTTGCGCAGAAACACGCTTGAAGTGTTCAAGAAATTTAACAAACGTTCTTTCTCTAATACTTTCTTGCTATTTGCGCGTTACGCGGGCAATTGCGTTATCTACGATCCATTTATTTTTTAGCAAAGAATCTCCTCAAGTTTTTGTACTGAAATTTCGGACACTTTGAAACCATTTCTGATTTCCAAAGCAAAAGAAAGTTGTTCGATTTTATTACAATGATGTGGGGAACTCATTATTTTCCCGTACATGATTTATTTTAGATTACATACATACTATTTAAAATATTATTTAGAATATATTATATACGCACAGTTTGGTATACGAAAAGAAAAAAAAATCATTGATTTAGAGATTTTGTCAATAAAATACCATCTTTATTAATATTAATAATAATAATATTATGAATAATAAATTGAACAAATACAAAGATTTGGCTATTGAATTACAGACGCAATGGAAAGTACGCAGAGTTCATATAGTTCCCATAATTATATCATCCACCGGTCTTATACCAAAATCTCTAATAAGTAGCTTAGAAACACTAAATATGCCTTTAAACATAACACACACTTTTCAAATAGCAGTAATTTTAAATACTTGTCGCATCGTTAGAAAATTCCTTACTACTTCCATTATAAGATGCATATAACACAACGATAATATTAAATACAGTACAGGCAATTGAGTATATATAGATTAGCCGCCACGTTTGGCCCCCAGGCCCGCATGTTGGAGAAATCTCTCTATAGAGACAAGAAAGTGTTTTTTAAATAATAATAATAATATTAAAAATAATGATAATAATAATAATAATATTGGAATCTACTGAATTTAAAATATACTGGGACCGTGCTATTATAACCGACAGAACAGTGCGCTGTAACAGACCAGACATAACGCTTCATGATAAAAAAAGTAAAATCATTTACCTGATAGATATAGCCGTTCCAAACACACACAATATATTATTATTATTATTACAATATACAGACCACTTGCAGTGAGAAAATATCTAAATACGAAGATCTAGCGGCTGAAATCAAAACACAGTGGCGGGTGGATATTGTTAAGACAATACCTAGTCCTTTCATTGACAGGCGTCATTCCGTACACACTACACAATAGCCTAAAACCACTCAACATTCATTCTCTAACGTATACCCTCATTCAGAAAGCGGTTGTTCTAAATACATGCCGAATTGTCCGAAAGTTTCTTTCATTATAACATAACATTACACACATCATTTTTTTTTCTATGCAACTGTCATTTGCGTTTTAGCCAAAAGCTCGCGAAAATGATAATCTTCCCCAAAAATATAAAATGTTAAACAAAAATATTATTGATACTCAGACATTTCACACAGCGCCATCTAGTCCCAAAGTAAGCAGCACAGCGCTTGTGTTATGGGTACTATACAACTGATATACTACTTATATACTTTTCTTTTGTAAATAAATACATATTATACATAAACACCCAGACTCGGGGCGGGAATCGAACCCGCAACCCCCGTTTACTTTCCTACGCGCTTAGACGTTGCGCCACGGAGGTCGTTAATTAATTAATGTTAATTAATGTTAAAGATCTTTCTTTTTCCGTCTACTCCTTTTTTATTCCATTGCACACAATGCAATACTGCCTATTTCAGAATAAAAATTAGTTCCCTACGATATTGATAAAATAATAATTCTATACCTCTTTATTCTCTGGAACTTTAAAAAATTATTTTCGAACCGAAGATTTAAAAAAGCACGTACACTGTGTTTATTAAATATGTGACTAATGCCCGTCCCGACTTCGCCTGGGTTGAATACACAATATATAGCCTGTGTCTATTTGGAATAATGTACCATTCGATGGTGAGAGAATTATTGAAGTAAGTGCTATTGTTCCGCGGATTCCCCTCCATAAATAAACAATCTTACGTAATCCGCTCTCTCTTTTTAGAGAGATTTAACTATTAATTTTGACTATACTTAAACAACGACCGTTCGCGGATACAGCTAATGATATACTAATTTTGATTGCACTAGATTTCTTCTATCTGACAGCATTTGACAGCGGCTATAATTGAACTATCTCTGACTATCTACATTCGATGAACTTCACAAAGACTTAATTTGGACTCTGATACATAGCCTCGTTAATACGTATCTTGCCGATGTATTTTGTCCTCACTCTTGTCTTTGAAACGTTATGAAATTATCACAGATTGATTGATATGTCTAAAATTGTTGCGAAACTAACAATACGACAGCTATAAAGCCTCGCATTTGTGTTTACTTGAATCTTGGATCAAGAAACGCAATGGACGGAGTCATAAAAATAAGTGCCGCTCTTATCACCGTGTGTCAAAGGAATTTTCGTGTCTCTCTTTCTATCTCATTGAGTGTAACCACGAGTAAAACAGTAAGCTATAACAAGTATGACAATCTCGCACTGTCGGTGTAATTCGTGTCAGGTCATGACCGACTTACGTACATTACTGAAATAGTTATTTGCAAAATATTCGTAAATCACTTAATGTTTTGGCTACTAGTATTGACAATAATAAAAATATGTCATTTTCAGCTGTATGTTCAGCCCACAACCTAGATGGCGCAGTGGTTCAGACGTTAACCTAAGCGCGGAAGATTCCGGGTTCGACTCCCGGTCGGGACAATATAGAAAAGATGACTTTTCTAGGTTGTTTCGAGTCTGGGTGTATGGGCAGAGACGCCCCGAGTTCGTTATCTGGTTTTCATGGCACAGGGAAATCCTAGTTTGAGATCAGTTGATTGGTGTGATTGTTTAAAAAAAAAATGTTGTACCGTGACCCTTCCCTAGACATGCACATTAGTAAAGTTTAGGAACTCGGTCAACAAAAAAAGGACACGCTCTTAGAGCGAATGCGTCGTCCATGTGGATTCTTGATCAGAGACTTCAATAAATTAATTTGATTTTGACTTTGAAATCGTGCAATTATCATTTTGCGTGACGCTTGCACGAACATGTAACGGCCGCATTAGAACTCACAATGTTCTATGTTCAGGGACGCCATATCTAGCCTTTTATTTAGTCAAAGACTGCTATCAATACTGTCATTGTCTCTTAAAATATCAGTCGCAGTCTAGTTATTAATTTCCCCATAAAATACATCGACATCATAGCTCACGGTGATACCACTAAAACCCACACCTATCACCTCCAATGCCTTCCTATAACCTAAATTTATGTTTTAACGACTTTCATAATTTAGTAGCCTATAAAGCTCGACCTTTTCCAAATGATTCATTAACACGGCCGACTAGTTATGACACGCTATTAAACGGGCTGTTAGGGGAATCTAAAACAAATACAATGGACTTTGAAGGTTTTAGGAGTGCTTCCGAGCGTGTCAGGTGTGAAAAGTGTTAATGCGGTTGACTTTGAATGTACTTAAACAACTTTTTTATAGCTGAAAGTAGTAATTTCTATGAATATTCAGTATTATTGGCACTCAGAGTGAGATTAAATAATAACGATAGATTAATATATTATAGTAAGTAAGGTTTCTAGATATAGAAATCAATGTTGGTCTGTATTTACAGACTCGTATACAACTTAATCGTATACAACTTAAACGTTATTATTATAACATTACATTATTATTGTTCAGAAAGTAGAAAGTAGTTTGAACAATTCCTGATCTCGGGAAAAATCTTCAGGAGGTATGTGTCCTATTTGGAAGAGGCGGAATTATGTGAGATTTTTTGTCACTAGAGCAAGTTCGGCAGGTTCAAGGGTCCACCCAGGTGCTATGGCAGCCTTGAATACATGCGCTGGTGAGCCATAACCTTATTTTTACTCTAACGTTGTTGCAAAACGTGCTTTCTATATCAAGAAGACACTTGATATAGATTTTATTAATTTATCTGTTAGATTCACTACATTCTAATCACGTCAATAAGTCATCTACGACAATTTTGTGAGATTTTGATAGCAAAAGCGGGGTCAAAATATTTTGCCTACGTATTAATGAGGCTTTATAAAAGAATCTGGCATTATTTTTGTGTAGTAGTTACCAAGTAGCAACAAGCGATCGTGTACAGTTTATTCGATTGGAGGTAGTCAGATTTAATTTAATTATACCCTCTGCCATGCGCCGTTAAATAGAAGTAGTCTAGTGCAATCAGTGTTAGTATATCTTTAACTGTACCCGCGAACCGTCGCCAAAATTAGTGTTCAGTGAGTTATTCAGTATGCAATGAATTATTCATTGAGTTTTATACGTAGTGTTTTAATGAGTGATTAGTGAGTTTATAGTGCGTTAAGTATACGTATTGATTAGTGTGCTTTCATGCTCTACGTGTCTATAACGTTTGATTGTATCAAAACACTACTATGTTACGAGTGAATCTAACTTCGGGAAACTTTGGGATTGCAAGATAATTGGAGGTACTTACGACGTTACTTATACCCTGGTTAATTCTTCTAAACTTATGTATCTAGAGGATTCAACGACAGCATTTCATTGGAGATCTAAATTTAGATCACGTGTTCTGACTCTCATCCTGAAACTATCGAGTTGCGGATAGAATGTTAGTTAGGAACAGCTATTGGTGCATTCGTTAAGCAATTTAAATATATGGAAATTGTAGTAAAATTAATGCGATAATACGTTATTTAAATCAGCCAATAGCGAGACCAGTGCAATTTGAAACTTGGAATTGGAAATCAGCACGATCCGCAATTCATCTGATGCGGCAAACGTCGCTTGTACACGTTCGAAAATTGAAATTTGGCGCCTGATGCAGACATTTCGTTGGGATGTCAAAGCGAAAATGAATTTGGTTAAATTGCTTCAATTTAGTACATTTGTGCACGGAATACTGTTTGAGAATAACATTGTGTTTTGCAAACACACTAGTAACATACATTTTCTCTAATGTTATTATAGCATTTCTTTACCCAAAGATTTCCTGAAAGAGATTACTTTAGCGACAAGATCGCAAAAATTAAGCTGTTCCATTGTTTTTTTTATAAGGTCTTCATAGAAGGCTAACGTGCGCAGTTTGTATGCGTGCACGCTAATACGCAATCTCGATTATTGTAACGCGAATATTGTATGTATTAAATTATCCCTCTCAAATGTACCCAGAATCCATGATAAAATAAAACTGGGTGGGAAACAATTGGAATTAGTTAAGTCTGCCAGTTTTCTTGGTTTAACGGTAGATGTTAAATTGCAGTGGGCGGACCATATCGGAGGATTGGCTAGTAATCTCTGTTACGCGATATATGCCATTAGACGCATTAAGTATTGGACGGATGTGGATACGGCTAGGTTGGTGTACTTTGAACATTTTCATAGCCTAATCTCCCATGGCCTTTTGCTGTGGGGATCAGCGGCGCATATTAACTCCATTTTTATTATACAAAAAAGAGCGATACGTGCCATCTACAGTATGAATGCACGAGAATCACTACGAAATCGTTTTAAAGACATTGATGTACTCACCTTGCCGTCCTTATACACCTTTGAAATTATTATGCGTACAAGGAAAAATATAGATCTGTTCATAAAGAAAGCATTATTTGTGGTACGGAAACGAGGTCGTGATAAATTGGTTATTCCAAAATTTTAATTACATAAGTCAAATGTTTATGGATGGAATGTGTATGGATAACTGCATTCGTTTTTATAATAAAGTTCCTCAAGAACACTCAATTAACAAAAAATAGATTTATATAGTTATAAGACGTACACTGATTAGATCATTAATCATACTATAAAATAAGCGATTTCGTTGAAAATAAACCAATAGTCTGGAAATGATCTTCTCTGCACATGCATTTACTGGCTCTCTGAATATTGTCTTTTAATAAACCATATGTAAAATGATGTTGAAAAAATGATTCCTGAGTGAGTTTCTTGTGGGTTCTTACCTGTGTCCAGGTTTTCTCTTTGAAACGAACTAAAGTAGATTTGACGTTCAAAATACCTTGTAATTGGTTGGTTGGTTTACTTGAATAAATTGATTCGACTTTGACTTTGACGCCAGTCGGGGTCGCACGCGTCGCAAACATGCGACCGCTCCCGTTTGTCTTTAATTCACTCTTAACATCGCCACAAATACCAAAATGTCTGCATCGCTCAAACCAACGTATTATAATGTCCTTAAATACCTAAATAATTTTAATTATTCGAATCCAAAGTTATCAATCTTCAATTTAATTTAATTTATTTATTTTATTGCACACAAACGAAAATTACATATAATTGAAATTGGAAGCAGTAATCTACAAAAGGCAATGCTTATCTCTTTAAGAGATCTCTACCAGCACACCTTAAAAAAGAAAATGTATGAGGGTAGTGTGTGCTCATTAAAAAATAATAATATATATTATGCACAATGTTTTATATAACTACAAGAACACTTCAACTTCAACATAACTACATGAAATTAAATTTAACAAAAACGAAAAGATTATCCGTTCGCATTATTTTTTGTTATTATATACTGAATGATAACCAAACGAGATGCTTTCCACATCTCACACCCAACACCCTACGTATCCGGCCAAGAGCAGGCAATTCCGTTAAGCATGACGTGGGAGTCGCCCTTTTTTCTAGACATTCCTTGCTTCATAGACAAGGATAGAAACAAAGTCAATATTCAAGTTTATAAAAATAAATGTTCAAGAACAGGCGGTGTTATCCCTTAGAATCTAGGTTCCCAAACTTATTTTGTCTACTGAGTCGAGAGCTCATGCAGTCGTTGTATAAGATGCCTCCTAGCTAAATGAAATTACAAATCACCCCCCAGGCCTCTACTCAACGCCCCCATTTTTTTTCTGGGTCTCTTACCGCACCCCTTTAGGCCTGCAGCGCCCACAGGGGGGCGTTATCGCCCACTTTGGGACTGGGTGCCTTAGAACAATCTCTTCTAGACAACCATAGGGTGCATAGTAGCATTGAAAACTGATACGAAAGGCGATGCCTTACCAATTATAAAAATTATAATATGTGTATAAATCTACACATATATACATCTATCTCTATACATGCATACATATCGTCACGCTGTATCCCTAATATCTCCATACATATAAATAAAATAGAAGCCTGTCTCTGATTTTGAAATAAAAACTTTCTCTTGAAATAATATGGTTATTTGCACGTAATCAAAACCGAAACACGCTTTTTAAAATTTTTTTTTGTTTGTCTGGTTTAATCTCCGGAACGGCTGAACCGATTTTGACGGTACTCTCATTGGCAGTTAGAGGATGTTTTAGGAAGTAATATAGACTATTCTTTACACTAGAGAATTGCTAAATTTAACGCGGGTGAATAAAGATTTTATTTAAAGAAGCACTTTTGTTAAATTTGCGCCGTCTGCAACTAATCATAATATATTTCCCGTAACGTATAAATCTTATTCATTCTTAAAATGAGAATTAAAATGACAATTTATTTCTTTCCAGATGCTGTCTACAATGAATACACAGAATGATCAATACAAAAAAGTGTAAGTGCAAATTATGTCGATGCTCTAATGTCTCTGGACTGTAGAGTGACGGTAGTGAGTGGTAAGTGATGTGATGGTAGTGAGTGATGGTAAGTGATAGTGAAACATAATGCTGCCGGCGTTGTGTCGGTTGCTGATCACCGCTGCGCTGTTCGGCGCGACGCTGATCGCGATGGCCGCTAAGAACGGTGAGTACATTGTTGCTTGAATTTTATCGTTTACTAGACGTTGTCCGCGACTTCGCCCGCGTGGAATTGAATGGGATGATGATGATATACAACTTATGTCCACCCTGAAGGTCCATTTTAAATGTTGCTGAAAGAATTTTTGAAATTGGCTGAATAGTTTCGAAGATTACCTCCTACATCCAAACTTCCGAACTTTACCTCTTTATAATATTAGTTAAGACTTAAAGTTTTTGACTGCTTTTGGAATCTTTGTTTTATAAATTAAATCAGAATAATCAAAATCATAACACGACAACGAAAATATATTTGAATTCATTGAAAAATACAGGAGTTATCGGCTTGTAAATCCCAGTAGCGGAGACGAATGAAGATAAACTAGAAAGAGATCAAAAGTACGAAATTTTAGTGTAATATTATTGAATACAATCTAACATATTTTACACTCAAATTGAAACTAACGTCGAAAATAATTGATACATAAACAATGAACGATTAACGAAAAATTTAATTAACGATTAACGATTAACGGTGAACGATTTTAACTGCATAATCTATGACGCAACACAATTGTATGCGGTCAAGAAAACGACTTATGTTGGCTCCCGTCGAAATAACACTACACTTTGTACTTTTTTATACTTTTACATTTATTAACCACACAGTTCTTACACATTTGTATCAACAGAATATGAGCACACTTGACGACATCTTAACAAAAACTGCCGTATTCCAAAAATGACTGAGAGAATGAGTCGTCTACCTCCCACTATTTTTATCGTCACATTGTTATGTTGCCATATGCAAAAATATAATTTTTATTATTTAAAGACATTACTTACTATCATTTTTTTTTATGATTGTTAACACTTACTATAACTTTTGTATTTGATAACTACTGGACGATTGTCGATTTGGTCGCGAGCTACGCTTATACTCTTACAAAACTGCCCAGACGACAAACATTCGCTACAAATAAAATTAAGTCTGAAATTGTGACAGATAAAAGTCAAGAAATATGATGTCATACGAAGCTTACAGGAAATATACTGTGTATAACAAAAGTCTCACAGTTCCCATGGAATGCACCTATCATTTTATCTATGCGTCAATCTAATTAGTACTTGACTAAATATTTCTTTGATTCTTTTTTTTTCATGTTCTGGAAGCTACTTTACAGGTAGTAGTACAATTCTCACTTAGCAGGGAAGGTAAAGGGATCTTAGCTCATACACCCGATGTCTTCAGTAATAAATAAATAAATTCTTCATATTATTTCATTAAACTGTTGACGTAATACACTTTAAATGTTTCTTGGAGTTTCTAGGGACAAATATATTGAATCAGTTTTTCTAGTAGCATCCCCTGAGGCAGACTAAGGGTCTAAAAACAATCAACATCACACTACTAAATAAGCACCTATTTTAAGAATTTCACATAATGCGCAAGAACTTCGGGCGCAAAATTACGCCCATTTTACATCACAATATCTACTAGTAAACGATTTGCAATTAATTAAAATAAATGCCCAACCATTCCTTATAAAATCCCGCCAAAAGCAAGCCATTTTACTACTTAGTTTTTTTTTTTTATAAAACAATGTCGTCAAGGATTTTAAACTTGTTCGCTATTCACGACATAGCATTGATGGATACGGCCCACGATAAACGGAAGAAACACACTAAACTGATGTTTGTGACTCATTACACACAGAGCACTTCAAACATTGATATACCCCAGCGAATATCGATCCATTAACAAAGTCCATAAGGCTCGAAATCGCGTGCGAACAGTCAATGATCCGGATTTTATTGAAATCTCGCCCGAGACAGCCACCATAAAATCTCGAAGCTTCTTTGCAGCGCTCTTTAATTCAGCTCATGGATTTGCAAAGTTCCACAGAGTCGAAACCGTTATGGCGATTGCAAAATGAAAAGGTTTTGTTTTATAGTTTTTCGATAATTTCGGTGTACAATGAAAGTGTTCCAGCTGGCTGAATAATACAAAAAAGAGGCGTACAAATTTGAATTTAAATATTATACTAACATGTGCCGCTGGAACAGTTCATGCCATTTTAATACAATATTTTCCAGTGTACTCTAACGTCGTTGCTATAAAACAATGCAATATAATTTATTGCACCAAGTAAAAAAACCCCAAAAGCGTATTGAATACGCATTGATTAAGGGTTTCTTAGTAATTTCGGAAAAGATAGAACATAAGTTTATCTAACATATAGGAAATTAATGCAATTATCTTTTATTTCGACTCACATTTCACCCAAGTTGCATCGGCCGCGGTCTCAACCGAACTGTCGCAAAGTATCTGCGTCCAATGCATATGTTTTATCATCTACCCTCGATATTTGTAAATAGTTTTCAGTACTCCTACATACAACACAGTTTGCACACATTTAACTGAATGTTACAAACGAGATTTTGTTCCTTTAAGCATTGGGTTCCTCGCGGTCCATAAGTTGTATCCGTTTTCCCGATCTAAATGTGTATGTCTCTTGATTTCAATCGCTTCACGCACTACTTATGAATAGAGGTGGCGATCGGTAGAAAGGACTTGTTGGTGATGAAACCCAATCCAATGATTGATATCTGATTAAAGATTTTCGGCTGTCGCTGATTTCGTTACGTGCCGATTTTTTAGCGTTGTAATTTATTAAGGTTTTAGCAATAGTCCATTTCGTTTGGCGGCGTTATGAACTACTGCAGTTACAATTTATTTATCTACAACAACAAAGGTAGTCGCGTTAATTTCCCGTGTGTTAGATAAATCTAATAATTCAATGCGAAGGCTTAAATAAAATTAAAGGTACAAATAAAATTTAACAAAATATAAAAAAAATGGATTCAAATACCTATTATTTATTATTATTATTATTTACAGGTATATACATACATACATAGGTACATACATATTTTCACGCTGTATCCCAACGGCGTAGTCAGAGAGGACGGAGCGCCAAGCGTCGCGGTCCTTACATACCGCTTTCGCTTCCTCAAATCGCATCATTCTCCTCACACATTTTCACCTAGGTATGCGAGTGCTTTTAACATTTTCGTCGGCTAACACTTTATAGGTATATAATATACTATAATGTCTACTGTTCAATAATAAAGTTCGTATGACATCGCACGGCGCGGCGCGCGGGGTGTGTTTAAAAAACACTAGATAAGAACTATTGCGCTCGTTAACACGCGTCGGTCTTCTCTCGGGTGTTTCGGTGTAGTTCGAGTGCTCGTTGTCCATATTTTTCTTGCTCAGTATTTTATCTTCCCGATCCAGTGTATATCCTTCTCTGGTTTCCTTATTCCTGTCGACGGTCGCCACCGTAAGGAAAGAACCCGGTAAGTTATTAAACTTAGTGTCGTTTTGAGATAGAAAAAAACCCTAAATTAACATGTACCAAATTTCAAATGTACGAACAGAAAGACGAATAGACAAATCACAAAATGAATAACTCCTGCTTTAGCTATATTGTCTACAAAATTCGTTAAAACTTTAGACAAACTAGAACTTTAATAAATGAACGTTAAATGAAAAAAAAATGTCCAAAATTGAAATGTTACTTTTCATTTATGGTTATCGGCTGTGATATATGAATAAGCAGATTGACATGACGAAACTATGTAGCAGTCGCGTTTTTCACATTTTGACTATATATATCTTTACGTCATTTTTTCCTTTTGGATTTGACAAAGCATCAAGGAATAACAAAATTACACTTTCAGCTATGTCTGTGTTTAAAGATGATAAAGCGAAACTGGTTAGAAACAACTTGCTAGCTAGTTTCATAAGATAGCTCCTCTCTCTTGGCCAACTTTTACAATTTGTGTGGAAGAATAATATTAAAGATATACAAAAACAAAGGTCGAGGTTCTTAAGTTGACCTGGTTGGGAAACAAACTTAGAGTTTTCGGTTTGGAAGTCGAATTAACTTCAAAGAATTAACTGAGTTCAATAGAGAACAATATAATCTAATTTCTCTTAAATTAAAAAAATGGATTTTCACAATTAATAACAAAAAAATTAATTTGTTACCAAATATAAAAAATTTAATGGACCAAGGCTGACTTCTTACAAAGATGAAATAGCTCTGGACTTCTAGGCGCAAAAGTGTGAGGAGAATGATGATATTTGAGGAAGCGAAAGAAGTATGAAAGGACTGGGAAGCTTGGCGCTCCGTCCTCTCTGACTACCCCGTTAGGTATACACCGTGAAGATATCTATGTATGTATGTGAACAATTTAATGCTCTATAAAATGTTACCAATTCATTAAATATGTAATTTATACTAAATTTATGAAATAACAATGGAGTTAAAAATAATTATAGGGTACAATAAAAGTAATTAAAACAATGTAAAATAATACTTTGTACTACATATTGAATTCCGTATATAATTTTTAATATAATATATTAGAATTCTGATGACGGTCAAATAACCAGTGTTGATCGAAATGTGAAAAGCACTCGCGAGAGTGCTTTTCATATTGAGATTCCTAGGCGAGAGTTTGCGTGGAGAACAATGATATTCGAGGAGGCGAAAGAAGTACGTGCGATGACCGTGGTGTTTGGAGCCCCATCTTCTCTGACTACCCCGTTAGAGATACAACGTTGGTGCAGTGGCATATGCATCTGACTTCCAAGCTAGGGTCCCGGGTTCGATCCCCGGTCAGGACAATTTAGGAAACGAACTTTTCTAAATTGGCTTGGTGTCCCAGACACCAAGCCAATACAGGGAACTCCCCCAGAGTTTGTTGTGTAGTACCCATAGTACAAGCTTACTGCTTAGTTTGGGGTCCCACAATCTGGTCTAATTGCCTGGAGTATTATTATTATTATTATTATATTTATTCTCATCCTGGCATTGATATCACCATGTGGTTTACAACATATGATTTAAGTTAAAAAAACGCATGCGGCCGGGAGATCCCCGTCAGGAACGAAATTCCTTAGTTGCAGTTTCCATTTCTCGAAGCTTAATTGCAATAATGGGACCAATAAAACTCAAAACTCACGTATGAGATGAGCCACCGGCACTCTCACTCACCGAACGAAACACAACAGCAATAGATGCTGTTATTTTACTCCGATATTCTGTGAAAGGGTGGTATTTCACCGGCCCAATTCGTGCTGCAATACAGCGTGGGTCTACCACTGATATTGTACTAATATTGTACCAGTAGTATTGCACCGCGAACAGTAAAATTGTGGCGATAAAAATTTTCAACGGAAAATTATATAAGAGGCCATTGTTTATTCTCCGTTCCCAGTACAACGTCGAATTTTGAGACCCCATAATATTATGTCTTTCTATTTTAAAAATGTAATGAATAACTTTCAGTTTTAGCAATGAAATAATTTTAGAAAGAACATTTTCTTTCCATTCCATTTAGAAGATTCTGACAAGTATTTTCGTCTTCAAACAAAGTTTTCGATAAAATTTACTATAAAATACTTTCAAGACTCTCTTACAATGTTCTTGATTTTATCGTGATCCTTGGAATTCAATTTATCTATAAAATCGTCTGAAGACTATTTGACTCAAGCTGTATTATACTATTTAATTTTGGTGTTTAAGTAAGGAGTGCTTGAAATACTACTTGTATAATATTATGTATTATGCGTCATTTTTATACGTGCTTTTTTCTTACAATATGGCAATCGTCGAAATGTGTTGATTTTGGAGACATAAAATTTTGAGAATAGGAACACTTACATTTGTAATTACATGGAAGACAAATTTCTTAATTTACTAAATATGTTGAATTGAAGTTGAATTAAGGCTTTTTTTCTTCATGGCATGGCGCACACAATAGCGCATTTGCCAATGTCACATATTAATATGGTAAGTACAATCGACATGCAGCACGTTCGACATAAATTCGTTTCTTTTTTCTTATCGTAAAAACTTCTCCAGTAAAGTGATAATAGGCTTTACTGTAATTATAAAGGACTCCTTGGAATAGCGCGAGAATTTCAACTGTACACGTTTATTAGAGTTACTCCATTCTTTTGACTTATAAAGAACTTTAAAACACAATATACTATCATTTTTATACTTTAAAACTCCCAAAAATATAGTGAATAGAAAATCTAAATAAAATGTCAATCTCACTTCTCCCGTTTCCGCCAAAAAGTCTTGAATTAAGGTTCTGATGTCTGAAAGAGAAGATATACAAACGAAATGTAAATGGTAAAAAATGATAATGGTAAATGGGTAAATGAAATATCAAAAGTACTCGCATATCTAGGCGAAAAGTGCGTGAGGAGATTGATGAGCTAGAGGGCAAAAGAAGTATGTAAGGATCACGATTCTTGGCATTCTATTTTCTCAGACTGCCCCCGTTAGAGATACAGTGTGATGATAGGTATGTCGTATGTATTTTTTTGTTTTTGGAGTGTGTGAAGTAAGTGTAGGTATTTCTTTCTTTCTTTTCTTACAAATATAAAAAATATAAAAATGCGGCTGATTATGTAAAAATTATCTTTGCCATCTGTGCTTCAATGTATCAAGTTTCAGGCGGTCTGAGTATCAAGTATCGTCTCTCGGGTACTGTGTCGCCAACGATCATTCAGTTTGCTATTCTCAATGCCATCGAGGTTGTTTCTGCCTTTGATCCCGCCAGAGTCCCCCAGCGAACGTTTCGCCTTGTCTTTCGTTTTTATCTAGCGTCGAAACTCTAATAGGTTCATTTGCATTATGGTCTTTTGTTGTAATATTATCTATAGAGAAACGCTTTAATTAGAACTTCGTTGTAATATCGTTAAAGGTATTAAGAAAACGCATTGTTTTCTTAACGATTATGTAAATAATGTCGATGCTTTTAGTGTAGGGTAAAATAGCAGACTGCATTATATTATACATAAAAGGCAAATGTTACGAGTATCTTGAATATTTAGCATAACATTAGCATATCGTATACCACACTTTGAAATCACAAGATAAGGTATAAGAGGTTATTATAAGAGAATTGTTTAATTGGGTACTGTAGCCCTGTAGGAGCCAGAGAATAAGACTACGGTGTTTCCCGCCTGCCGTAGAGTCCTCTAAAGGGGCTTTCGGGGTCGATCCAAATGGTTGCTCTGGCTGTTCATCCATGCGACACCGAGAAAGACGACAATGCGTGTGGTCCGCGCTATTTTTAAATAGAATTAGGGGTAAAGAAGTGGGAGGGGGGGGTTCTGTCACTGCATCCCAAGAAATACTTCGGTACGGCGCAAGAGGGGTCCGGTGCGTTTCATAGGAATCGCGGAGCCTTTTGATAACGCACCGAAGACGACCGCCGCAGAGTTTTGGTGCTTAAAAGATCCACATGTCTCAGTCTCAGTTCCAGAGAGCTGGATACAGGTACCTCTGTGCAGGTTTCTCCTGCGAAGGAACAAAAAAAAGTGAGCACTAGGAACTTGTCTTTTGTCTTAAAGTGATTAACGATTTACAAAAAAAACACTAGAAATATACATACTTATTTACATACATACATATCTTTATGCTGTATCCCTAACGGGGTAGTGAGAGAGGACGGAGCGCCAAGCGTCGTGGTCCTTACATACTTCTTTTGCTTCTTCAAATCTCATCATTCTCCTCACACAATTTCACCCAGGTATGCGAGTGCTGTTGACATTTCCGTCTGCTAACTCTCTGGCTATTTGAAATATGCTAGTCAATATTATCAAATAAAGAAATATGTTAGTCAATATTATCAAATGAAGTTGGGGTTAGTGTTGTCCTCAAACGTTAGTATTACCTTCGGCTGATAGATTTATCAATAGATATATGTAATTTACGAGACATTTGTTTATGAAATTTTTGTAAAAATTTACTTGCAAAAGACTTTATATGAAACTTATGTTTTTATGGCTAAATCACCGCGTAGATTAAGCCCTGTGAAGGACATATGTTACTTTTTTAAATCCATGAGAACAAAGTCGCGGGCTACAACTAGTATTAAATAAACTTCAAGCACTAAGCTTTCCTTATAGTTAACATAAAGTAACAGGGGAACCACCCAGTAACAACCACAATCTAAGACGATTCGGAAATCTGAACGGAATTCCCCTCCGACCTCTTGGAAAGCAGAAGAAAGTTACAAAATTCAATCACGAATACAACAATAACAACCATTATTGTTGGACGAGAGAAAGTGCTACAATATTTTGTGATGTGTTCCCAATACAATTCTAGTTACTACGACGGCTAACACAGACCAATAAATAAGTTTCCTCGACAAGAGTAGCAACTTATAATTTCTTTTCCATACACCACTTAGCACTTCATGGCCTAAACTTAGTGACGTGCCAAGCAAGTTAACTTGTGTATTATAACTTCTGTAAGCACACTACTTGCGTACCTTGTCGCAATGCGGTTATGAAGAGGCATTTTTATTAGAATTCTCCTAAATGGTTAGTGTTACCACATACACACATATCTTCACACTGTAACACCAAAGGGGTAGTCGGAAAGGACGGAGCGCCTAGCGTCACGGTCCTTACTTTCGCTTCCTCAAATCGCATTATTCTCCTCTCACATTTTCGCTTAGTTATGCGAGTGCTTTTAACATTTCCGTCAGCTGACACTCCGACTATATGATCTTCGTAAGTTAGCCTTGGTCGTCCTTGGTCTCTTTTACCACTGTGGTTAGTGTTCCGTAGCTTATATCTATAATATCTACTTGTTTAATTTTGTTTTATTCCGTAGTCGCGTTTTTAATTTGGCCTATTGTTAAAGACTTATTTATTTTTTCAACAGTTTTTTTTCTTCATGGTATGGCGCATGGATTAGCGCATTTGCCAATGCCATTTATTAATAAGTAGAACCCACATGAAGCACGTTCGAAGTAAATCCGTTTTTTCTTCTTATCGTAAAACTCCTCCAATAAAGTGATACTGGCTTTACTGAAGTTATAAAGGACTTCTTGGAAGACCGTGAGAATTTCAGCTACGCATGCTTATTTAGACCTACTCCATTCCTTTCACTTAAACAGAACTTTAAAGCACAATAAACTATCAGTTTTGTACTTTAAAACTCTCGAAAATGTAAAAAATGGAAAATCTAAATAAAATGACAATCTCACTTCTCTCGTTCCTGCCAAAAAATTCTATTCAACAGGTAATGCGGTCACACAATAAACATTATTATATATAGATATACGCATACATAAAAAGAGCAAAATGTACTGATTACTGAAATCTCTCATTAGACCCGCAAAAAAGATATTTTATGAGAATGTTAGACGCTGTACTGTTCCTACTAATTACTATTTACTACGTTACTGTACTATGATAAATAAAAAGAATTAATAATCAATTCAAGTATGTATCTAATATGTTATATAAAAATCAACATGCTAACATATATCTTCTATATCTATATATATATATATGTAAAGAAAAATGCAATTTTCTTCAATTTAAATATTCCCGCGAATCAAACGTCATAGAATAGGGTCACATAGGAATTAAACAAATGCAAACAATGATCAGCTCATGGCACACAGCAGAAAACATGACAAAAAACATAAAAAGAATCTGTGAAAGTTGTATAGTATGTATAAAGAACAAATCAAGAGGACAAAACAAGTATGGATTGATGTCTCACTTGGGTCCCGCCACAAAGCCTTTTGAAATATGTTCCATTGATACGATTGGAGGATTTGGGGGTTCAAGGTCAACAAAGAAATACTTGCACTTGCTGTCAGATCATTTCACAAGGTACGCATACATTTTAACGTCAAGTACACAAAATGCAAATGATTTCATGAAACTAGTGAGAAACTGTGCGGAGACTAATGACATTGGCATGATTCTCTCAGATCAATACCCAGGTATCAATTCTAGACATTTCAAAAGATTTTTGGATGATCAGAATATTCCAATAATTTTTACTGCTATAGACTCACCCTTTTCAAATGGATTAAACGAAAGACTAAATCAAACGTTAGTCAATAAAATCAGATGCAAGATAAACGAAAGTGACGCTAAATTAGCATGGACAACTATAGCACAAAATTATGTAAAGTATAACCAAACGGAGCACACTATCTCTGGATATGCTCCAAAGTATCTTCTAAACGGTACAAATGTTGCGATTTTGCCAAATGAGCTGAAACCTAAAAAGACAGAGTATGATTTGTTCCAAGACAGAAAAAAAGCTTTGGAAAATACATTAAGATCACATAATTACAAGACGATTTATGATAAAAATCGAAGACATATAGACTTCAAAGTTGGTGATACCGTTTTTGTGGATAATGGAAACAAATTGAATAGGAAAAAGCTTGACGAATTGAGAATTGGACCCTATAAAATCATAGAAAAAATATCGAACTCAATTTACAAGATAAACACGAACAACAAGAAATCAGAGTCAACTTCTTCCACATCTCGAAACTAACTCCAGCCCCTGCACTTGAAGACCAAGAAGAGGATGTGTGATTAGTCGTATTGTTATATCTTGTCTGGGAGGGGGGAGATGTAAAGAAAAATGCAATTTTCTTCAATTTAAATATTCCCGCGAATCAAACGTCATCGTGATAGAACGCGAGATACACGGAGAGACTTTGTACTCTATGAAAAATTATAACCTATGAGTGCTGTCACGACAAAGCAATTCTTTAAAATAATTTCGTTAGCGGTAAAGTAAAGCTTAGAATAAAAACTAATTGCGATTTAGGATCGACATTGTGATTAATAACATTAAATGTCGTTTCTTTTCTTACAGGTAAAGTTTGTTTTTGTTACTTAATTCATAGGGTTATTTATATGAATCATACATGTAAATTAACACAGTAAAATCTTTTCTTACAGAGAAACTCAGTTGTGTTTTAATTAACTGTGTCGTCCAAATCACCACAATCAAATAAAACACCATATCTTATATATAACATAACATAACATAACATAACTTCACGCTGTATCCCCAACGGGGTAGCCAGAGAGGACGGAGCGCCAGGAGTCGCGGTCCTTACACACCTCTTTCCATCTTATATATATATGATTATAATGAAGTTATATTTTCTTTGTGCGTCAATCACGTTAAAACTACTGAACGTATCGACATGGGACCACGACCATTCGATGCGGAATCGTTTGTAGATGGTTTAAGTCTATTAATTTTTTCAATTTTAGAGACCCTTCACCATTCACAAAATTTTCACTTACGCCCAGCGGAGCGGGCGAGAAACGGCTTGTATTACATAAAAATTAAATATAATACTAAAAAACATATTTATGTTAGGTACTAACGACGCGCCCCTGCTTTGCATGAGTAGATAATTTTTTTTTAAATAAAATACACCCCATGTTTCTATAGGTGAAAGAATTTTTAAAATCGGTTGAACAGTTTTTGAATTTATCCATTACATACCAACAAACAAAGTTTAACCCTTCATAATATTAGCATAGAAGTATAAATATAGATTTATACTTTAGATCTTATACGTGGTTTGAAAGTAGAAAGAAAACTTTGACAGTAGAATGAATTGTAGAAAGTAGTCTTAAGTTCGATGTATTGTGATCATCTCATTTGTGGAAAGATATCTGTTCCCGACAGTGGCTGTTACGGAAGGCTATAACAACTTTGGAAGTGACAAAATGTATGTACATACTAATGTTAAATCAACTACCTTCTTGTCTATGAGAGAATATGAAATGTAAAGTGAATTGCTAAATAAAAATGAGACAATAAAATAACAATAAGAAACCCGGAAGAATAGAAACGTTCTCCATCTAAGAAATATAACGAAACGAACGCAAAGGGAGCCAAGATGAAAAGAAAACAACAATCGTCCAAATTTGTATTCGGGATCCTGGCTGGAATAACAGAAATATAAAAACCTTTCGTATAAAAACCTTCGAAATTAGACGTAGGGCCATAATAGCCAGGGGTGAGGAAATAGCTATATTGCTGCCACATATGATGGAAAAAATGGCCACGTTGCAGATACTCTGTATTTTTCCTTTTTTATTGAAAAAGTATTTTCACCTTTATTGCTATATTTTTTACTTAATAGGTAAAAGAATAACATCTTTTACCGACACAATAATAAATGATGATTTTATAACAGTTATTAGTAAGCTCTAAATATTGTTTTAATTTGCTGTTTTAGAAAGAAAATGTGATTTACTCAAAAATACGTATAACACACATCCAAATATTTTCGGAGATTCTCACAGTTTAAGTTTTACTTAAGTTTAAGTTTAAGCCCTACTGCACTATAATAATATAATATACTCAGACATTTCACATAGCGCCATCTAGTCCCAAAGTAAGCAGCACAGCGCTTGTGTTATGGGTACTAGACAACTGATATACTACTTATATACTTTTTCTTTTGTAAATAAATATATATTTTACATAAACACTCAGACTCGAGGCGGGAATCGAACCCGCAACCCCCGTTTACTTTCCGACGCGCTTAGCCTTTGCGCCGCGGAGGTCGTCAACTATATATTCACCTATATACATACCTGAGGATAGTGTTGCTGAACGTTTGCTGCCTAGTGCCTTATCTTATGTTGCCATAATTTAGACCTTACATAATGTATGCTCTAAGTTTGCTATCATACTGTATATCGAAACATCACTTTGTTTGTTACAACAAATATTTAGAGACAGATAATATAATTAACGTAATTTAATTAATCAGGCCTCAGGTAACAGCTGTTATGACGATTCGGGAAATCCCAGCAGTTCGTTGATTAGTTGGCATGTATGTAATGTAAGGCTGAATAAAACGAAGCCAAATTATTTAAAATCTCTCGATAAAACATTGATACAAAAATAAACCACTAATCCGATTTAAAAAAAAAATCAGCAAAAACCATAAACTTAATTTATACTAGCGTATAGACGAATGTAGAGCTCGTTGACGCCTGACTGTTTTTAATTTGTCAATGTTATCTATGAAATGAATGATTACCTTGATTATTGCGATATGTAATATCACAATCACATACAGAACACGTAACCATTATTGAAAAATACAGATCTTCTTTACAATAAAACAAGAATAACATGAAATAATAAAATAAGCTAACAGCGTTCTCCATAGCGTGACGACTTGTGACGACCTCTAATTCAAAACTGGTTACAATACCGTCCCGTTCGCTGTCCCTTTCTTACTCGTGGCACTATCATAAAAAATTACATTCTCACTCGCATGCGTTGTACGTGTATACGCCAGTATATACTAAGTTTATGGCAAAAGCCATTCTTTATTTGAAGAGTATTTAAGGTTGATACAGACTTGTCTTATGTAATACTTTTATAACATAATACTCTTATTTTTCAATGGAGACTCCATGGAAATAATGTTTATTAAAATTAACATTGGAAATAACTGAGTCAAGTTATTAATCTAGTTGGTTACAATTCGTATTGATTCAAACTTTTATTAGACTTTAATTACATTTAATATTTTCAAAAATTATTCAAGTAGTGAAAGGTATTATTTGTCGGTTAGAGCAGATTAGTACATCTATTCATCAGTCTACTCGTCTACATCTCTATGGTGTACTACGTAATCAGTGTGATCATTTGTATATGTTAGAATCTGTTTATTTTTGTGTTACATTCAGGTTTTACTTTGCCCAAATCCATCGCAAAGTGTTTAACTTAGTACAATGTGTGCGAGTGGTCTCAGTGTGGGGTATCTGACTGAGTAAACTCTAGTTTCTTGAGGATGCTTCGTTGAGAAATGAAACACGTGTCAATTAATAGGTATGACATTTTGGTGCTGGCGACATTTCGATCTTTATGTATGTAATTCTTCTGTACGTGTGTATGTCACTGAAGTCCTCCTAAATGGCTGGACCCATTTTTATGAAATTTCTTGTGTTTGAGTGGATCCCTGGATGACTTAGATTAACAATTGGACTTGGTAGGTGGCGCTACAATCAGTTCTAGGATGTTGGTTTTGTTATGACGAATTATTTTTATTTCTGGCTGGATAAGTCCCCTAATAAATTATAAAAAATATTTGTTCATTCCTATGACGGTAAAGTGAACCAAAATATTGACGGAAAATTGTAACCCCAAAAATGAATTATTACGAAATATTACGAAAGATATATATACATTCATACTTATCTTCACACCGTATCCCTAACGGAGTAAAGAGAGATATATATGTCGGTAGCAATAATAAAAGGCACTCATTTGACTACACTAAGGCAAAGCGCGACTTCCGTTTTCAAAGGGATAACGCGCTAACGTAACGTCGGGGCCGGCGCTGACAGTCTGTAGGACTACGGCGGCCGGTGCGATTCGGTGCGATGTCGGATTTCTCCGACGGATCGTTTGCCATTATTAAATTTTCAATTACCTACTTAATACATACGTGGATACATACATATCTTCACGCTGTAGCCCCAATGGGGTAGTCAGAGAGGACTGAGCACCAAGCGTCGCGATTCTTCCATATCTCTTTCACTTCCTCAAATCTCATCATTCTCCTCACACATTTTCGCCTATGTAATAATTATTACAAAGAGTTTTCTGTCGTTTGCATATTAACTTTGCCTTAACGTGGTATTTTATAGAGCGAACCTCTTGTGATATTAGGTACCTATTTCTCAAAGCTGAGTCACAAGAGCACGAATTCCCCTGTGTCTTTTCCGACATATATATTAACAATAAGACTTTTTTTTAAAGTATTTTTTCTTGTAAAAATGTTTGGGATGAAATTCCCTGAGTGGCGTCACGTAGCGTAAGTAAGCTTCATTTACAAACTTAATCTGTTTCCGCCTTTAGATTATGAGGAATGTTCTCATTAGCCTTCTCTGAGTCAGCATCGATTCTCGGTTTCCGAACTCCAATAGCGTTACTCTCTAGATGAAGCCGGCTTGTGTAAACATTTTTCACTGGCTTTGATGTTTCCAACCTTAAAAGGATTGAAAAAAAATTATCCCTTTCGACTGATGCAGCGAATTTTTTGACGACGTTTGTTAGTTCATAATTGATATAATACAGTCATTAGAGGGTTTAAAATGTACACATTTCTTTCACATTTATATATTTTTTTGTATATAAATTCCTGAAGCAGTCACTTTATTAATGTGTAGAAAGTTTAAACTTATTATGAAATTAGTGTAAATCCTTTAGGAAGTAATATTATACAACCAGCGATTTTATTGGAAGACAAAAATAATTTTTGGAAATGATATTTGTTAGTAAGTCAAGTTTGATTTTATTAATACTCGAATATTTGTTATGTCATAACACAGTACCTGGGCAACAGAGTTTTGGTCTTCGATTGTATATCGAAAAAAAAAAAAAAAAAAAGTTCTGACCACTTCAGGATTGGATTTTTTTTTATAAAAGATTGTGCAAACGAGGTGGTTCCACCTGGTGGAAAGCGGTCACCGCCGCCCGTGTACACATTGTACACCCGCAACATCCGGGGAATCATGTGTGCGTTGCCGGCCTTTAGGGAAAGAGATATTATTGTTTTACTTCTAAGTTTCTATATAATATAATAAACTATTATCCATATTGTCAAAAACTAACTCACAAAACTGTCACATAGTCTTATGGGTTCGAAAATTTAGTTTGTAAATTTAGGGGTTCTTTTAGCTAACGTTTCGGTACACGCAAAATCATTGTAAGCGGACCCCTAAGTTTTTAGGGGTTCGCTAAGTATTAGAGGACTTTGGTGAAATCGGGCATTACTCTGATTGACTGAGGGGGAGGGGGTAATTACTATAAACGTGCAGCCTAAATCGGTGGGTCTGAAAACATAAAATTCGAGACAGAATATCCTTGGATCCTTATGTAATGTAAATGAGCAATAAAAAATTTTTCGAAAATTCATCACCTAAGGCAGTTAAATTGTACATGAAATTCGTATGGCAGTTCATCATTTTTCAGTTAGAAATATGAAAATTGATGCATAAGCTTCTATTTCTCGCCACGACCAAAGAGTAAAAGAGGGCATGAGCATAGCAAGTTACCCAAGAACGACGATATTATGGTATAGGAACCCGAACTCACGATTAACTTATTATTCCCAAATTTAAATTAAAAAAGTCGTGAGTCATTTCTGGGTAACTGTGTTCGTTCTTATGTTAATGTTTCTCAAGAAATCGCTTAACTAGTTCACGAAAAGGAGATTTAAACTTGTTATTAAACGTACCGTACAAAATTAACCATTTTATAGAAGACAAAACCATAGCTGCAAGTAATTTTCAATGCACATGCATTTGCTGGCTTTTTGAATATTGTACTTTAATATATTGTAGAACGATGTTGACTAAATACTACTTTAGTGAGTATAATGTCGGTTCTTTATAAGTGCCTTGTAACTGGGTCTATTTGAATAAAATTATTTGACTTTGACTGAAAAAAATTGTTCGATATGACGTGAGTTAATGTTGCCAACCGAAGACTTTGTAAAAAAAATATTGTTAATATTTATTTAATTCAATTATAATCACTTATACTTAAATTAAATAAATAAATATTATAACGTCATAACGTGTCAGGTTAACAAAGATAATGAGCATTTGAAATATTAATATGAACACTATAGGTCTATAGATTATGTACACTGTAATATGTGTTATCTGTACTAATATTAGAAAGAGGTAAACTTTCTTCGTTTGTATGTAACGGATAAATTTGAAAACTCTTCAACTGATTTCAAAAATTCTTTCACTTATAGAAAGCAAAATAATAATAATAATAATACTCCAGACAATTACACAGATTGTGTGACCCCAAACTAAGCAGTAAGCTTGTACTATTGATACCACACAACGAACTCTGAGTTCCCAGTAACACCCAGACTCCAAGCCAATTTAGAAAAGTTCATTTCCTAAATTGACTTGACCGGGGATCGAACCCGGGACTCTAGCTTGGAAAGCAAATGCATATGCCACTGCGCCAACGGGCCAGTTGAAATTATCAGCAAGTAACATGTTACAAGAAAAAGTCTACTTACTCGTGCGAAGCCGGGGTGAATCGCTAGTAATACATATTAGACATATTTAAATATTTATAAATAGATTTTCTAGTCAACGATACATTGCTTTTTACTAAAACGAAATACAGTATTAAGCTGTTAATAAAAAATAACAAGCGGAATACGGATAAAGCTTATGCTAGTGCAGACTAACAGCGCAGAACGAGACAAGTTTTCTAACAAGTAACGTAGCAGCTGTCTGCAACACTCGACCGTCAAGTACCGAGATATTTCCACCCAAGGAGCCTCGTTTCGAAGTCACGTGAATGCGTCTTGCGGTGTCACTGAGAAATAACTATTTTTGTAACGAAATATGCAAAAGGTATTTACATATTGTAAAGTAAAAGGTTAGGGCTTTGTGAAAATTATTGAAGGTATAAAGAGATAGAAAACATTTTTTAGAAGTCACGCCGAAAAAAATGAAATATGTGATTTTTAAGCAGCATATTTATATTAAGTATTTATATTATCATGTTCGTTCGTTTGTTCACAGAGGCAAAATTACGTAAACGATTTCGCTTATGTAATAACAATACTCCAAGCAATTTTTCTTTTTCATAGTACATTTACAATTACACATATTGTGTGACCCAAACTAAGCGCAAAGCTTATGGGTACCTCATTACAAACTGGGGAAGATACCAGTAATAACCAGATTCCAGGACCCAGGGACGGATCCAGCTTTCAAGTCAGGGGGGAGGGGGGGGGGGGGGGGGGGGGGGTCATATAGTCGACATCTAGTCAGGACAGGTTCCAATTCGATTACAATGAGATTAGAAAAATTATCACTAGTCAACCTAGTCCCAGCTCATGGGGGCAATGACCCCCCCCCCCCCCTTGGGTCTTCTCTTGATTTGACCTGACCGGTGATCGAAACCGGGACCCCGTCTTGGAAGGTAGATGCTCTGCTACCGCCGCAATGGGCCAATCTATGTAGCATGAGGTATCATTAGATGCATTTTGTATCTTTTATATTCGTATTTGCACATAAAAATATACAGAAACAGTAGTCATAGAAGCAATGACAAAAGACAATAATCTCTTTAAGAGATTTTTTCAGCACATCACGGTAATAGGGAAAATAAATGTGGATAGTATATGCTTATAAGTAATTAAAAATTTAAAAAAGATTAGTTTTAATTATGCGCATAATAAATGATGGATTGACTTTTGAAAAATACAATATGGCGCTTGTACGATTAGAAAATCACCGAATCTCATCATGATGAGTATCAAATTCAAGAGTTTAAGAAGGGTATCTCGTTAAAAATTTTGAAAATAGGAATCATTGGGTTTAGAACTTCAGTGGTGGGCACAGAGTGAGAATATGCTAGAGGGAGATGGCGTTATGGAACTGTGCCGTCACAAGCTTACGACGGCATTGTCCAGCACTGGGAGTGTCAAAAATAGAACTTATTCCCACTCTGTTCTCACTACTTGAGTCTGAAAGTCTATCGCTTTTGTTTTACATTGTATTTTTAATATTTTCTTGCAGTTTTATTCACGAACATCAAACTTATATTTTAATTAAGTTCTTAGAAAATAGTCAAGAAAATAGCTCCAGCTTCGCCCGGATGGGATGCGGAATGTCTGCACCATACCAAATTTTTTCATTAAGTTTTTCATACTAAAATACCATCCAAATATCACTTCACTTTCACTCTATAATCGATACTCGACACGATCATTTTCCGATAGATTTTCACAAGATTTTCTTACATACTAACCTTGTCTTGACAATTATAAATACAACAAAGAAAAGTCAAATCGGTCAAGCCGTTCTCAGGTATAGATTCTAGTAGGTTATATCCTAGAAATGTTTTAACATCGATGGCAAAATACTAACAACAATATACTGAATGAAGTCTTCATAATAAATGTGAACTCGTACTTAAGACAGCTGGTAGTAGTGAAATAGAATAGTTTAACTTACAGCATATTGTATTTGCAAGCTCTCTTATAATATAATGGAACTGTTCGCTGAATTTGGAAATGGAGGAGCTAAGATTAGCTTTTTGAAATACAGTGCCGTAGCTGAAGGACGGTGGCAGGATTACACTGCAATTCTGTCACCTTTTTATGGTCAGGGTTAGAAATTTTAATAAAAATATGTATACATGTATATCTAACGCGGTAGTTAGAGAGGACAGAGCGCAAGCATCTCGATTCTTACATATTTATTTCGCTTCATTGAATCTCATCATTCTCTTATACTTTTGTCGAGGTATGAAAGTGCTCACCTCCGTCAGCTAACACTCTGGCTATATGATCTTCATAGGTCAGTTTTGGTCTTCCTTGGCTTCTACTCACATTCAATTTCACTTTGTAGATTTTCTTGGTCAATTGTTGGTCCGAACAATCTGAAGTCTTTTCCTCATTTTTGCAATAACATTTTTCATTATAACTTGCTATATTGTGTACCTCTTCATTACGTATTCTATTCATGAAGGTGACACCACACATACTTCTGAGATAATAATATTGCTTAAAACGGATCGATATAGTTAAATATCGTTTTTTGATTGGATAATGGGGTTATTAATAATTTTTAAAGATTTATTTTAGTAATCCTGGAGAAACTAGAACATACCCTGCTCACCTGGGGTGGGTTATGTTGATATCTCATGAAATATAAGAACTTCTACGTTGGTTGTGTTTGGTTCGTTGTCGAAAGTTCAAAATCTTCCAAGGGAACGCACCGGAGTTCCTTTCGCGCGGTGTCAAAGTACTTCCCGAGGGTGCAGTGACAAAACCTCTCTAGCACACGGGCAGTTATGAGAACACAGACCACAAGCGCTATCATTCTCCTCGAGATCACTTGGATACTGAATAGACGACCGAAGCATCCACTCCAATCGGCTGAAACTCTGAAGGCTTATCAGTAACCTCTCACAACAGGCGAGGAACAACGTAGGGTTATGTCCGACCTAGACTACAGGGCTGAACCCTTATTAGCCTGTATGGTGTTTCAATAATTATTTATTTAGATATGTTTTCATCCGTTCCTTTGGTCTGATGATTAAGGATAATACTGTCAATAAAGTCACACCTAAAAGTAAAATAAAATCATTAAAAAAATTATGAGAATAATACAAAATGAAACGCGATGGCTCTATTGCTAGAGCCATCGCGTTTCATTTATCAAAAGGATCGCGTTCAACAAAGAGCTATTTTTGGCTCAATGGCTGAGAAAATTCTTCGAAATCGTGGTAAGGCAAATGAAATGTGGCTGCTTCATGAGATTGTTCTTTGTGTTGCTTAGCGAGTGTATTCAGGGTTCTGCGCCAAAAATGATTAAATGAAACCCTTATAGCGCGACTTCGTATGGCTGTCCGTCTATCAATGTATCGTAACTGCTAATTTCGGCAACTAGATATTCTGTTTCAAATAATACTAGCTTATCTTTATTGGAAACCAGCCGTAACTTGCGGTTTCACCCGCGTTAAATTAGATATTCTCCCGGTATAAAAAATAGCCTAGATTACTTTCTGAAAAGTCCTCTATTTGACAATGAAAGTCCGGTCAAAATCGGTTTAGCTGTTTCGAAAATTAGCCCAGACAAACAAAAGACAGACAAAAGTAAAAAAAGCATGATTGGGTTTTTGTTACGCACAAATAAATTAAATTAAATAAAAAATTAATTGTTTAGATTCATACTACCACTGTCGAACAGATAATAGTTATACTGTTAATGTCAAACATAATAGTTTGTGGTCAAACTATCACACAGAGTACAGATTGTCGCCAAATAATTTTAAAATGTTGCAAACAAATAATTACTGATTGACGGAATGACTTTAGAGCTATGAGTTTTGTGTAGTTCGTGAGTTGTGGGCTGTGTCGTTTTCCAGTCTGTGAAGTGTATGTCAAGATAAAAAAGCGTTTACTTTACTCCAGTTGCGACCACTAGGCGATCACTAAACTGAGTTTGTAAATTCATATCTCTACGCTCAACTCATGTACATACCCATTTTGGTTTTTCAAACCCCACAATTCTTGCTTGCTTGTACATTTATCCTTATCGACAATATTTTAAAAGCTAGCCTTTTATTTGTGATTTGTACATGTATTTTCAATTTTTTAAGAAAAAAATTTACCTATTCAGAAGCCCTTTAACTTCAGTCCTAACAATTTTAACTGAAAGCCTTTTAAGTTCTTTGTATTCTAACAATACTTGTAGAAATATAGTGATCTCCTCAAAATGGGCTTAATACATGATTCAAGAGAATCTAAAGTAATAATAAACTTGGAATGTTACAAATAAATTAACTAGACGGTTATATCCAAAACACCGAGGCACGGACGCTGCGAGCCTAACGTGGCGGCCATTTTGGAAATAAATCATGTCACAACTCGAAAGCACTGATAACAGCAGGGCCATTCGCATTTTTCTTAAGAAAACTGAAAGTCTGAATTGTTGATGCGAAAAGTTTTCGAGATTACACTAGTGACCCTTTCGCGTGAATAATGTTTTACATTTCCTTTTTAATATTTTCAAAAGTTTGTTAAAAGATGTTCTCATTAGAAGGCTATTAATCCTGTCCTATGTTATTATACGAGCAATATTATTTTGTGTATAAATATGTTTGTACCCGCTTTCTCGAAAACGACTCTAAGGATTTCGATGAAATTTATAATATAGGGGTTACGCGGTCAAGAAATTGATTTAGCTAGGTCTTCGTCTTTAAATTGTCTTCGTGTTTTCTCACACTTAAAATTGGTAATTCCTTTCTTCATTTTTACAATAACACTGATGTGTAACCCCGCCAGGTGCTATACTGCGTATCTCGATGATTCGGACACATAGAAAAAATGAGTGACGAAAGACTGACGAAGAAAATCAACAGAGCGAATGGGAGTGGTAAAAGAAGCCAAGGAAGACCAAGTCTGTCTTACAGAGATCAAATAGCCAGTGTGTTAGCTGATGGAAATGTCAAAAGCTCTCGCATATCTAGGCGAACATGAGCAGAATGACGAGATTTGAGAAAGCGAAATAAGTATGTAAGGACCACGACGTTTGGCGCTTCCTCCTCTCTGACTACTCCGTTAGGGATACTGCGAGAGAATATGTATGTATGTAAAATTGGTAATTGGTATTGACTGGTAACTTTGCAACAGAGTTTACTTTCTAAATATCACAGTGGCTAGAACATAGATCTACTATCCGAAATGCGCGGGTTCAAACCCTACAAAGTGCTCAATGCTCGATCGCACAGGTACTTAATAAGTATAGGTACAATGTTGAAAACCACTCTATCAGTCCCTAGGAGTTGAATTTCAAAATACGACACATCGGTTTCATTATTTGTATAAACAAAAATTCAAATTCATTCCCCATCCCATGCTTTTATTACATAACTTGCAGTCATTACATCTAGTAATTCTACCACTATCATAAAAGCACACATTAAAACTACTAATGATATTTCACCTATAATAATTTAAAACTTCATACTTAAAGTTTTATATGTGGCATTGATAAAACACATAATTGAAACTTGCCAACAAAAAATCCTGCATATTTTATTCGAACTTTACTCACTACAGCGCGTCAAGTTTCGACTTGTTTTGAAAGGCCTTTGTTGAGGATATAACTTATACTTGCTGTCACACTGTCTACTTATGAAATTCATTATCCATATAATATACCGCAACGCTAATATTACGCTTTCAAAAGAATTATGGTTGTTATCGTGTATTTAGCTTTCAAACAAATTCTCAAGTCTCTCTTTTCCTATTTCATTACTTGTAACCACGAATAAAACAGCTGTAGTCAGTATGGCAATCTTGCACTGTCGGTGTAATTGGTGTCAGCTCATGACCGACTTCATATAGTAAGTATGGCAACCTCGCACTGTCAGTGTAATTCGTGTCAGCTCATGACCGACTTCATATAGTAAGTATGGCAACCTCGCACTGTCAGTGTATTACGTGTCAGCTCATGACCGACTTCATATAGTAAGAATGGCAACCTCGCACTCTCAGTGTATTTCATGTCGGCTCATCACCGACTTCATATAGTAAGTATGGCAACCTCGCGCTGTCAGTGTAATTCGTGTCATCTCATCACGGACGTCACGTACATTACTGAAATAATTATTTGCAAAATACTCATAAATCTTGTGTTTCGGTTACTAGTATTCAAAAAAAACAAAAATATGTCATGTTAAGCTGAGTATTGTCGTAATGTGACTCTTGTCTAGTCACTGCGTAAACTGCTAGTAAACTGCTAGTAAACTGCTAGTAAACTGCTAGTAAAAGTCCAGAAAATCAGTGAATAAAAAATACACACGCTTCTGAGGCTAATGCTCTGCTCACTTTTATTCTTGGTCCCAGGAACAAACGCTCCGTCCATTTAGATTATTGGTCCGAGTTAACTAGAGACTAGCCATTGCTTTACAAGGGGTTGAATTGTTTTTAATATGATAATGTAGCTTTCTAATAGTAAAATAATTTTTAGAATCGATTCAGTAGTTAGTAATAGTAATGTAGCAGTAGTAGTAATTAAAGTAGACATTATGAACATTATTAAAAAAATAATAAGATGTTTTTAAGGTAAAATGTTTTGTCTTCATTTTCATATTGATTTTGGTCTTGAACTAATAGAAACAAAATATACTTTAGCTGGCGTAGGTTTATTAATCGTTTATGTATAAAGGTTATCATAGGTATAGTTTGTAGCGACCTCAATTTAATTACAACAACTTTAATTAAAGTTTTAACTAGCGAACTAATTGTTTTATAAATCCTGTATGAAGGTTGAATTACAACTAGTTACACTATGGTGTGACACGCGGCTCGAACTTAGCGACCTACTTTATAAGGCAGACGACATGTTTATGAGCAAAGTTCGTGTTGACGACGACTATCTGTCAGTTGGGGACTTGACACTTAAGGAAAATTGACTGGGCGACATTGTGGGATACAGTTAAGTGAGGGTAGATTTAAAACTCGATACAATATTTAGTATGGTCCGTTTCAATCTATGTTGCTGAAAACATAAACAATCTTTTGGATTTTTTCGGGTAAAATGGGTGTTTTAAGTACAGAGAATGTCCATATTAAATAAAACTTTCTGAAAATTGTTCTTATGTTACACCATGTAACATGTCCTGTTCAATGAAATGAAACACTCAATCTTATTTGCGTGTTTGGAAAATTCTATTGAAACAGACCTTAAATAAACAACACGCAAGCACTATTTACTCAAGGAATTTTGTTCATACAATCACATATTTTATTTAATTTTAATGTAATCCGATTCATTCCGGTTGGAACGAACGGTTCCATAGCGACATCTGTTGTTATAGTTACGATCCAATGAATACAGTGTTCTTATTGGTTGATTTTCTTACCTGTACTTTAGCCACAATATACGTTTGAGTCTCGCATTAAGAATCAAAATGGATGCGGATGCATTTGCTTTAAGAGCATGTCCGGTTTTTGTCGACAGACTTTCTGGACTTTTACTAATGTGCGTGACTAGGGAAGAGTCACAGTATAACAATACACAAATCAACATGAAATGTGTATTTTTTTCCAAAACACTTAAGGTTTACCAGTATTTTGCAAATATTTATTTCAGTAATATACGTGAAGTTGGTCATGAGTTGACACGACTTAAACTGACTCGGTTTACTCGTGGTTACGCTCAACGAGATAGAAAGAGATGAAAATTCGTTGGACACATAGCGATAAGCACTACAGATTATTATGGCTCTATTACCTTTCTTGGTCCGAGATATGAGTAGAAGAGCAATTACAAATACTTCAGAGTTCATATTAATTAATAAATGTATACTATGTTAGCAACACCGACGATTAAACATAAAGGGGAACACTGGCGCCCTCTAGCAGAGCGCGACGGTGTTCGTGACGTCATAGAAAAGAACGACTGACGGCTTGTTCCCCACTACCGCTCGAGATTATATAAGTCAAAATTCGAGCGCTCCACGTCTCTTTTGCTTTTTACCTTCACGACTGCAGCACGAAGTGTTTGAATACAAATTAATTAATTATTAATTGATATTAAATATTAATCGATTAATCGATAATTTATGTAAAGTTTGGGGTGTTCCATTGCTATAAGTATGTAACTTACTATTTAATTTTTTTGTAGCTAACAACTAATGGTATCAATCGAACCATTCTACAAAATTTTATCACATTCAACAAAATTAATAGCTTCCTTAGTTCTATTGCGGGAGACAGGCCTCTTCCAAAAGTCTGTGGTAACTCCAATTTATGGCTTCAGCAAGATTCGTGTAATGGTAAGTTATTGGTTCTTACCAAACATTTACAAAAAAAGTTTTCCATTGAATTGGAATGAAGCGAAGATATTGAGTTCATGGCTTGGATAGCTCGACTTCAAGGTTTACATTCGATTTAGTTCCATTAATTACCATTAATTTACGAATACCATTAATTTATGAATCCATCCAGATGGACATGTTTTACTTACATGTGTATCATTATCTTTGTATATACTGGCGTATACACGAACATAGAGCTCATTGACCCGTGACGATTTTTAATATGTCACCTATGAAATGAATGATTCCCTTGATTATTATGATATGTAATATGACAATCACATACAGTACACGTAGACACGTAACCATTATTGAAAAATACAGTACTTATTTGAAATAAAACAGGAATAATACAAAATAAAAAAAATAAGTCAACAGCGTTCTACCACGGCGTGACGACTTGAGACGATCTGTCATCCAAAAAGGGTTACAATAGCGTCACGCTTGCTGTCCCTTTCCTACTCGTGCCACTATCATAAATGATTACATGCTCAGTCGCACTCTTTGTACGTCTATACGCCAGTATATACTAAGTTTAAGATATGTATACTTTTGCTTAGATGGAGCAATCAAGAAATAATTTGTTTCCGCGTTCCCCTTATAAAAATATGTATATTTGACGTTCATTAATGAGTCTAAAATACTAGATTGATATTCAATAACGGTAAAATTTATGTATTTGTATCGCACTTATAAAGTTATTTTTGTTCTTAAGTATTGACTAGTAAAGGATAGTCTGTTATTTTGTACTTTAGTATATTTTTTGAAGTCGGTTTAATTTTTTTTAATGTTTTTTATTTCTCCCATTAAGTGATATTAGTCTCTATCAATATCTACGGTACGTCTTCAACTAAGTTCTTCTCTAATTCTGAAAAGGAATATTACACCAAAGAATCAAAAAATATAGACGAATATATAACATTCTCCTTTTTGAATCGTTTCATAAAAGCCAGAACTAACTCATTTTTATTTATTTATCAGAAGAACGATCTCATCATATATGTATATAACAAATATCTGACAAGTTTAATTGTTTGACAGCTTTAGTTTTGATATACTTACTTGTATATGTGACTGAAACGATGTATAGCTAAATAGGTATCTATTACCACATAATGATAAATACGCTTAGGCATTACCGGACTAATATATTCAAATCTGGCATCCGGTTACTGTGTATTTAATACGTTTAAAGTTTTTATTGTAGGAGACACAGGCCGAGGTTAGTTCGACGAAAGGTATGTACAAAGTTGGATCATTTTTGCGACTCTAATGACTGTACATATATGTTTAGATCGAAGAATGAATATCTCTTTAGATCTAAAAAGACATATCCTTAACTTTTTTTATATATATGAATAAAAAAGACTGGCCAAATGCGTGTGGGGCCATGTGCAGTGTAAGATTCCGTAGTTATCCGTCATAATATGCATATTTACAATTAGAGGGTGGTTTAAATACTATGGGCATATTACTCGTTATTTTGTAGAGCCTACTTAGCCGTGACAGTTTTCCTTTTAAATACGTTATGTATACCATTTCCGTGAATTTTTCACGTATCCATAAACAACGGAATACCTTTAAAGTTTACCACCTTAAGCTTAGTATTTCGCAAACGAATTCATGAATCGAAAAATTTTTTTCACATACGCAAAACATTGAAGAATGGGATCGGTTAAAAAAAAAATTCCAGTACGCCTGGTATAATTCTTAACTTATTCTGTATATTTACTCTCGTCTGCTCAATTCTCATATTATTTTTATTATTGTAACGTAAATAAAATATACACATACATTAAATAATATAAAGTAAATCTACGGAACCTACATATTAAAAATAATCAATGAAAGGTTCTCGAAACTGCGTCTACGTAATTCTAAAGCGCGTCGCGAGTGTGGCATTGTGAGGGTAATTTTTACCCAAGCAACAAAAAGTGGTGTAGTAATTATCCTGGAACCACCAATTTATCAGGACTATAACGGGATAGTAAGCGCTTAAAACAACGGAAAAGGGCCCAATTTATAGGCGTATTTATACTAATAAAACGCTCATAGTAGACTTGGTGACTACCACTAAGACCAATAGTAACCTTATAGTTGGACTACGCAGAACTATCTGCTCCCGCGAAGATAACTATAAGCATCTTACAAAACCAAACACGCCTCTAACGTACCGCGTGCTTCTGTTACAAGCTCTTTCAATAACTGTGATTTTGTGCGGGGGTGTGGTGAATTTGTGCGGACATTGATAAAAGATATTAATATTTTATTTATAGTGCGTTATGTATAAGATGTACATATGTCCGCATGGCAAAAGAATATTTTCGGTGAAGTATATTATGCTTTAAATCAAAGTTTTTACGCGCCTCTTCAAATTAGCATATTTAGTAAGTTACATTTGAAAATAATATTGTTTTCAATAGGATATGCAATGAAAAGTTGCCATTTTTTTAGAACTAGTATTTTAAAGTACATTACCACACCCTTACAGGGGTACTTGGTTTTAAAATGGTGTTCATCAGAACCAACGGCATCATTGCCATATTGTTAGAAATTAGGGTTCCACAATACGATCTTTAAATACTTTTGGGAAACCACTTAAGATTTTTCATTATGGCATACTTTAAATGCACATAATTAATATTTCCTGCCGAGTCCACTCCATTTCCAGTAAAAATACCAACGTCCACATTACATCATTTTTCAGTAAATAATCTCTAAATTGTATTTGTCTTTTGTACTTGTTTGTATACAGTGTACTTATTTTAAAATGATCATTTACAAATGGTAAACAGTGCCAATGTGCATAAAATACATCGAAAAATACTGTCTGATAAATCGTGACATTGTGATGTAATAGCGTAAATCAGAACATCTTGACGCGATCAAACCTAAAAAAAAATTGATTTCTGTTTCTCATACAAATTATATATATCTCTGGAGAAATTTTACTAAAGTTTTTCTAAATTAAAATTTATTGGATTACGGCATTTCGATAAATATTTTTGATGCAGTCAAATACCCTATTTTAATGACCGAACGATTTTTTAAATTGCGGTCGTGTCTTATTTTTAATATTTTTGTGTTTAGGTATCAAGCTTCGATTGACCTACCTAACATGGTAGTGTTTCTGGACATCGACTGCTTTTTGACGAAAAAGGATTTTCGAGCTTTAAACACTTTAAGATGGCCTTGGAACGAAACACACTTTTTGTTGTCTCACAAATGCCATGGTTGTGGCCACAGAGTTTCAAAAAATGGTGGAGAAAGACCTGTTCACTTCGTTATGAATGAAAAACACATAAGATCATTGCTAAAAGAACATAAGTTTTGGTGCGAAAACTGCAATTTCTACTCGGTTTATGACCACTTCATCAGTGACGAATGTGAACTTGGTAATTTATTCAATAGTGCTGATTCGAGTCCAAAATTTCCTAAAGCTAAACCTAATTTGACGCAACCAATTTTAATTCTATCTCTTTTTAACTACGTGTTAGTCATACGGAAGGATACTATGATTTTGCCTGTCAAGTTAGGTTTAGTTTAGAAAATTGCGCTTCCAAAACGATACTATAGCCTATCTGACTCGTTCATATACATATACAGATATTATGTATAACGTTCAAATATTATATACACAATTACATGAATACACTCACAGTCTCACACCTATATTCCCTGAAGTGGTAGGCAGAACGTTCAAACACTAACTCGAATTAATATAAATGAATATAAGATACTAAAACAGTACCTAGTAAGTATTGCTAAAAATAAATACTATACTAAGTAGGTATTTTTTAAAACTTCATAGGTATTAAACTTCAAAAATCTGTTAAATCATAGAAAATAAACCCGTGGTAGCCAACGGTAGGCGACAAAATTAGTAAATGTAGCTGTGGGGAATCCCCGCGTCTTCATATATGGAGACTGGCGCGCGTAAGTAGGTATAGTTCAGAGTTCAGTAACACAGAATAGTAATAGTTCAGTAAGCTCTAACCTGTGCAACTGTGACAACGTGAGTGAGTGAAGTTAGCGGCAATTTTATGTTCAGTCGGGAAGGTTGACGTTAGGTTTTTAGGTACGTAGGTAATCTATTATTTGTTTTAAATTACTAGCATTTTTATATTGTATTTAATTAAATGGGTAAATATTATTTTTATCTATTTTTATTCTCATCGCATATGGAAAAAGAGATGCAATGTTTTGTATGTTTTAATCAATTCTAATGAAAAAATAAACTAAAGAAAAGCTTGTAAAAATAAAGGACATAAGCTACCTTTTTCATTCTTATCCCTGAATAGTAAAAGTGGAACATTAGACAGACTTTGGCATTTATAATATTAGCATGGATAGTTTGCAAGTGTGGATTTAGAATTTTTTACCAGTTTTTACTAGTCTATACCTATGATTTAAGTGGAGATGATATATTTATTTAAACCTAATCTATGTTCATTATTTTGCAGATTCTTGCCATGCCTTTCAAAGTAGTGCAAACCATTGAAAAAGGGCAACTAAAGTTAACAGCAGTACCAGATCTATGGGAGATAGTAAAATAAAAATTTGTTTTAAAGCGTTTAAGAGGACTATTAGTCTTTTTTTTGATATTGTAAATGCAACAGCCAAAACGTTCACAAAAGCGGACTGCGATAATTTTTTTTAAATTATTTTGAAAAATGCTCGTAAACGCAGTGATAGCAGTCAGAGGATGTCGGCTCCGAAAGTATGAATAGTAAAAAAAAGATGAACACTCTTCCACTTGTTCAAAGAGAAATTGTTAACGAAGAGACAGCCGATCAAAATCTTCCAACTGTTCAAGGAGATATTATTAACGAGAAATCCCCGATGAAATAGATCCTACAGTACCCATTTTATCCTAATAGCAACTTCTAGGGCCTTGAATTGTCTGCCAAAATTTTAAACTTTGATGTCTTTAAATAAAAAAACTATAAAAATTACTTTAATTGCAATTTTTTGTAATGATTTGTTTTCACTAACCTACATTAGATGGACACTATTTTTATTAATGTCATTTAGATTCTCTAAGTTAGATTTAAGTTTGTAAGTACCAGCAAAAATTTTACTAGATACTGCAAGCTGAGGCAGCTGCAATAACTTTCTAGAAAGTATATATGCCATTGATTTTGTTTCTAAATTTAGCTTGCAGGTTATGTTGTTCCATTTTTTTAACTGAGGTTGCTACAGAGATTATGTTGAAATATTCCAACATGGTTTAATTTATTTGGTAGTTATTAAAAAGGGGAGGCCACAACCTTGGGGAAACGGATTTTGGTAATATCTCGTGTAGTGGTAGTGTACCATGTGGATAATACTACCCATGAAACAATAAGATGCGATACTAAAAAATAGCTGTGAAAAAAGCACTCAAAATTTACCCGGCCTATATAAGTTATGTTAAATTCTAATTAAGCATGCTGTGGCATATGAGATAACGCTATCGACTCGTACTCTCGTGTACACTGGTTCAAGAGGACCTCATAGATCTTATTCCTTTCTTTTGCTCGTTTTCTTATTTGTTTATTATCATTCAGTGAATTACAAAATTATGTAAACTATTTTTTTTTTATTATAAACAAATTAACGAGAAAGAAAGGGAAATAATATCAATCAGGTCGTTTTGAATCCGTGCACGCGAGTGTAAGGCGGCAGCGTTACCCCGTATGCCACAGCACACTTAATCAGAGTTTAACATAACTTATACATAAAGTACTGGGTAAAAGTACTGGTTTTTCTCAGCTATTTTTGAGTATTGCACATTAGTATTTCATGAGTAGTATATCCATATGGTACACTATCACTCACTACACGAGATATCAAAATCCGTTTCCTTAAGGTCGTGGCCTCTCCTTGTAAGTTTATTTGATTAAAAAAGTGAGTTTTATAACTAGTACTTTGTTTTAAAGTTACTTAGTATTTTTGTTATTTCTGATTTTCCACATTTATATCTAAGCCTAATTTTAATTTGTTATGATTATAAATAACCTCTAAAAAATTTAGTACCTCTTTATTATTAATTTTATTAACTCTAAAATTTTCTGAAACATGTTTGTTATATCCACAAGATAATGTAAGACTGATTACGACCTGATGAATCATTACAAAGATTTCTCGCTAATACTCTCCTCGTGGTCTGAATCTAAATCACGTATCGTTGATAAAGGGGCATTTTGTACAGAACCATCAATACTAACATTTTGTTTAAAATTTTCAAAGTGACTGTTTTGTCCGGAACCTTTGTCAACTTCTACGTTACGTCCTTTTCCCGATATAAAGCTAGAACCCGATACTTGCATTATTTGTTGATATGTTTTTTGAACTTTTCTCTCATATGAACCACTTTTTTTCAACCGCTTCCATTTATTTAAATCCATTTTTGTAAACGATTTGTGGCCAAAGTAAGCTAACGAACATACTACGATACAAGAAATCAAAATGTTCGTGATGAGACCATAACGGCATTTACGAGACCATTAAAAACAATTGTACTCTTTTACGGGACTTCACGAAGATGATTTTGGATACTAATTGTATCACACTAGACCCTTATAAACATGTTAAGATTATAATAGCATTTGATTAATCCACAATAAAACAAGCACACTTACTCTTGGAATAAGCCGTTAAATAACTTACTTACTTATAATTGATCCACAACGTGGACCTATAAACTCTTATTAATTCAAGTAACAAGTGCAAATGGTTTCCAGTACGTTTAGTTTTACTTATTGCTCTTCTTAGCATACTTTATTTATAACGGATTTATATTGCTTCTTATAAGCAATTATAAGTATAGCTTACCAGAGTACGTATTCTCAAGCACATTTACACCTTTGAAACACTTTTATAAGACACCTTAACTTATACTGTGCCACTAATTTGGACTTATAGGCGATAATAAGTTAACTTATAAGAAAAGATGTGCTAGAAGGTCAAACAAGCTTGCGCTCTTGCGCTCTTTTAGAGCACGCTCGAAAGAGAACAGAGAAGAGAATTGTTACTGTTCGCTTGTCCTCATCATGTTTATGAATTGGTCCTAAAACTGTCTTCGAAACCAAGATAAAACATATTACTAACAGCCCAGATATTCCGATCTTCAAGAAGTTGAGAGACAATTGGAAAAACATCGATTCAAATAAAATTGAACTATCCCTTGATTTCGTAAAAGAACATGTTGCTGAGACAAATATTACATCTTTGATAATGTTGTATAAAGCAGAACTGGAAAAATCTTTTATAAGAGACGATTATCGTGAATTAGTTGAAATTTGCGTAGTGTTTCTGGGAGGAGATACAAAGAAGAAAATAAAAATCAGGCCCCCTGGAGCTATGCATCAGGCACGGTGGATGGTTAGAGCGATTTACTCTTTAAAAATATGTTTCCTCCAATCTCAGGTCAGAATGATTGTGAAGGACAAAAAGGCTCTACAAGATGTTTACTTATTTATCGTTATATTGTATGTAAAGCCTTGGCTTGAATGCTCAGTAGCGATTAAAACACCTAACCAAGGTTTGTACTTCTTGAAGGCTTTAAAAGAGTACGAAAAAGTTGATGTTATACTCGTAGTATCTAAAGCTGCTATAAGCAAGTTTAGCCACCACCTTGTACTTGTGTGAAGAGATAGTCATTTTATCACTTTTTGATAATGAGGTTGATAACCAAACCAAAATGAAAATGATTAAAAACTTCAGAGGAAGAAAGGTAAAAAAGGTCAGATGTTGGCAAACGCTATATCCCATCAAAGGAAGAAATGTCCCAAACGTTGTTTGGTAAGCTAAACATATTTTTTGTGGAGAAGCGCTTTTGTGGACAAATAAAAGCTTATTTTAAAATAAACTCTATTACAACTGCCTAATAACAAAATTTACTTAATCAACTGTCAATTAACATCATACTATTAAATTACTTTGGCAATCAACTTTACAAATAATGACAATTAAAAAACAACCGATTTGGCCTCCATTCGACCGAGGTGTGGGTAATGAGAGTCGAATTAAATTTAACATATCACAGACATACTCTTGGACTCAATTCCACACAGCGCTATCCATTTGAACCCCCAGCTCATATGAAGTGCATATGTATCATATCTCGTTCTTGGACTCAATTCCCCACAGCGCTATCCAATTAAACCCGCAGTCCATATAAAGTACATATGTATCATATCTCATTGTTTTTTTCCGAATTTTGAGGTTTTCATCTTTTATGTTTGTTTCAATTAGACGAAAATTTTCATCGGCGAGACGTAAAAACGAAACACGATTATCACTTTGAACCACGCTGTGGCTGCTGGCGTGAGTCATTGGGGTCATTTACGCGCCTCTTGGATGTATAGTTTTGTAAATCTGTGGGTGACTACTATTGCCCGCTGACTCTCATTACCTCCTCTTCCCCTGTCCAATAGCGATGACGCAATCTGTCCTAATTTAAGTGAAACTGTGTACTTAAAGTGATTGCAAATAAATATATGTCGGAAAAGACACCAGGCAATTCGTGCTTTTGCAACTCAGCCATGAGAAATAGGTACCTAATCTTACAAGAGGCGAACTACTTCATAAAATACAACGTTAAGACAAAGTTAATGTGCAAACGACAGAAAACTTTTTGTAACAATTATTACGCAGGTAATTGGAAATTTAATAATGGCAAACGATCCGTCGGAGAAATGCTATCGCACTGGCCGCCGTAGTCTAACAACCTCTCAGTGCCGGCCCCGACGTTCCGTTAGCGCGGTATCCCTTCCAAACCGGAAGCCGCACTTTGCCATAGTATAGATAAATGAGTGCCTTTTATTATTTCCACCGACATATATAAAAAAAAAATTGTAATTTTGTCAAGTTACAGCTTTTTAGCACCAAGAGTCTTTGAGTTAAACCGTGAACAGATAGACGGACAGACGAACGTGGCGAAACTGTAATGGTTCCTTATTGACTACTGTTAGTGACTGGCTGCGGAACTCCTTTTTATAAAGAATATTTCCTTTTTTAACATTTACATTTTTACAATTTAGTTCGTTTTGACATTGTGATCCGGTTATAAAATTGGCTGTGTTCGTTGTTGGTAGTACCTATTTGTGACTTAGTTTATGTCTTAAATATATACGTTTGAATCAAGCTACGTGTTTTCCATTCCCATTAAGTAACACAGTCCCTGTTCCTTAAAAACTACGGAACCTTGAAAAGAGGTCTATTAATAATATGAGTGATCCAAAAACATTTTAAATGTACATGGCCATTTGAATGATTTCATAATATTATACAATATGAAACGACCGATTTATTTCTATATTGTATCTGAAAGGGAGGATTAATAGCAAGTGGGAACATCAAAGAGAAGAAATCCGCAAAACGAAAGAAGTATTGTACGTAAAAGGAAATGCTCTAGATATTATACTTTTATAAATTCCTTTAGCTTCTACTGGTGTCTTATATTATGTAATTCGGTGGTCGGAAGTTACAAAGGAACAGGGCAATGCGGGTGGGTGGACCTCGACTACCTCAACTGATGTAATGGTTGAGGCAATTAATACTGTTAGGTGTGCCTGAATTAAGGAGATAAATGGATAAACCTATGCGTAGAGTATATTGAGTATAAATATCCTTTATTATAGATTCCTCGTGAACAGAGTATGTAGGCTCAACAGTCATATTTAGACATAAAAACAGAATTTTAAATAGGGATGTATTTAATGATATTTGCTATTGGTAAAAGTATCTATAAAAATGCTATATTGCATACGAAATAAATATAATGCCATACAATGATAAAGCGGTCATAGGAATAAGTGGCGCATATAGGACAATTTTATTTAATAAATTATTTTAATCTGAATAACATTAAAGACTTGAGCTGTATGAAAGTTGTTCCATAGTCTTCTAAGAATAATAAAAGTTGCCCCTGACTGAATTGGACTATTTAATTTATTGTGTCTTTTGATATTATTGACATCCGCTCAGCGAAATTTTTGTGCAACGCATATTCAACTATATTATTATCGATTAAATAATGCATTTTGATATCTTTCCAAGTATTTCACTGTCTTTCACCTACATCATAATTCTAACGTTATGTTCTCGACTATTCGACGAAATATGGTTACGCGTACGAGTTGGGCTTTTACGAGTTTGGTTGAGACAAAAACACAGTCATTATTCATGGCTTGCCCCATTTTGTTGCTTACCTATTCACCCATATTGTTTGAAAGATTGCTTTGAGAAGTGCAGTCGAAAGAAGAGGTGTTTTGGAAGTTAGAGAAATGTTTATTGAGCTGTTTGAGCCATTATGGTGACAATGGAAACTATATAGTCCGTATAATCGTTATTTGTCGTTAATGATCGTTAGAATTCGTTGTTCTCTCTTATACCTAGTTCAGACTAGGCTAGTAACTAGTAATTTAGTCGAGTGATGAGCAATTTAGTAACTAAACGTGTCTGAACAATGATAACTGCTTAGTGGTTCATCAACTAAGCGAGTCCATACCTGTCGTTTTAGTCGAGTTCATTAGCTGCCGCAAAAACATCGTTTAGCTTTAGCAGCGAACAATCCACTTTAAATTTTGTTTCGAAATATATTATAGAACACGAATGTTTGTAAGATATTAAGTAATTGGTAGCTCCTAGTTTGTCTCTTCTATTAATCAATTTTCGGATTCATATAGTTTTCCTCTCTTTACCACACAATTTTCTTCTTCCATCGCTTCTAAAATAGCCATTACCATATAAACCTTATTAGCTTATTCACTTTATATCGTTGCAGTCCGTGCATCTCGTAAAACACTATTCACTAATATACTGTACTCGATTGTAGTGCGAACGATTTTTTGGACAGTAGCGAGTATTTTATGTACTAAATTACTCACCACTCGATTAAATGCTGGCGTAGTCCGAACTCGGCTTTAGTCAATATATCACAACCGATTTAATCCGTCATCTTTACACCTATAGAGTTCTTTGTTATAGTGATGTAATAAATTGGTGACCCAGAATGAAAAAAAATTTTTTTTTAAATTATTGAAGCAAGATATTTTAATCTGAAACCCAGGCTAAGGTCAGGGGTTAGATGTCATACAATGGGTGGAATTGTCTGGAGCGTTATTTGTAAATAGCTGTTGCTAAGGAACGTAAGATTAAGAGCAGTTAAAACTATGGATTTCGTAATCTACAATAAAATTTGATCGACAGTTTAATCCACTGTCCTAATATCAAATGGAAATAGTGAACGGATTAGTAAAACCGAGAATAATGTTTTACACATGATAATATTACTCGTTTTGTTCACAGTTCGTTCGTTCTTTTAAAGATTCTTTGTCAATATTCGATAATTTAATCTGCTCGTAATCGATTAACTGCCATTGTTCTGACGAAATAATCGAAAACAGAAGATTAAACTCTCTTCCGTCGTTTAAACTACCACTCTTGCCAATAACTAGCATGTAATTTTCTTTATCTAGATATCGCATTATAAAAATGTCTGCGAATTTCCAACAACAGAAAGTACTCATGCCAAAATTGTCTTTAATCCTGGTATGTATGTAGTAAAGAGAAATCGCAAGATATGCTTTGTAAGTTTGATGGATCCGTAACTTAATATAGACAGACAGATTTTATTTGGCATCATTACTAACTGCAACAATTGATTAAAAAAACATTAATGAAAGAGAAACATAACATAAAGACTTTATATAACCTATGAGTGATGTGATGCCAAAACTGGACGCTGACTCAGCATAAAAATGCTGACGTAAGCACTACCGCTCCGAATTTGAGCCTGTAACCGAAAATATCCTATAACTCAAAAACTTCGCGAAATATCTTAGTCAAAACAATTTTCTTTGAAAGTGTTTTCCAAGTTGTACTACTTTTAAATTTTTCAGAATTTTGCGCCCCATAGTTGAAAAATTAGAGGAGAACACTTTTTGCGACTTTATAAGCGCATATCTGAGTTAATATTTACTTTTTTTTATGAAACAGGGGGCAAACGAGCAAGCGAGTCACCTGATGGAAAGTGATTACCGCCGCCCATGCACACCTGCAACGTCCGGGGAATCACGGATACGTTGCCGGCTTTTAAGGAAGAGAGGGGGAGGGTGGAGCACCTGGTGGGCCACCGGCACTCTTACTGATCGAACCATACACAACAGCAATAAATTCTGTTCAGTTGCGTGCCTAGGGCTTCAGAATAGGGCAAGCCCTGCATGAATATTCTTTATTGTTTATTTTAATGTATAGGGAAGGCTAAAATATTATCGATTACTTATTAATCATGACTTTGGCCCAACCGGTGCACGAGAAGAGAGCAAGAAATTGCTCTGCGCGTTTTTTTTTTAATAAAATAATTTTATAATACTTTGTGCAATTAAAAATGTCCAGGCGTAAATAGTTCATCACTTCTTAATATGTCTCAATTCGTTGTGTATCCAAATTACTGAAAAAAACACTGTATTCATGTGTTTTTGTAAATTCATGTCTCTTTTATGGCGTCAGTACAGTTTTTTATCATCATAACCAGAACGATTCTAAATATTTTCGTCATTTAAATAAAATATAGAGCACCGATAATAATAAGTATACCACCTACCTATAACTTGATAGGAGAACAAAAAAATCCAATCAGTTTCGTAAACTGATACATTAAATTGTTTTTCATGCGAATTACTAGACAGAGAAACACATTCATAATTTAAAAAGTTTTGTACACCGATTTATTATTGTCTCGCAATTTACTAGTCGAGTAATACACCAATCAGGCGTAGGTTTTAACAAAACAATTAGTTGTTTTTCTGTGCAAAGTTCAAAGATTTTACATTCTCTATACCGATTAAAACTTCTATACACTTAAAGTCCTCACAATGAACAACTTATTGGATTTTTTATTACAAATTAACTCGCTTATGATGGAAATTAAAAAAATACTCTTCACTAATCTACTGCCTCAAACAAATAAATATTAGGTAACAACAACGAAGTTGAATGGTATTAGTATTCGTGTCATATCTCTCAATCTGTACAAAGTTCGGTATTTGTTTCCTAGGATTTTTGTTTCATACTAATTGCTATATGAACCTTAGTAAAAAAGCTACAGCTATAAAGAATTTTGCCATTAGAGAGAAAGAGAGGTTGCAAGCCTCGTTGCAAGCCAACGCGTGAGAGTGAGACGATTGATTACTCTGATTTTTGCTCTGATTATGTCTTGAGAGGTCGTTAGTGTCGATCGACTGACTGATTGGTCGTGACTTGGGGTCAAAAACCTGTTTCATTTCTCTAGGATTTCTATACTGTTTTCGTTTGTCAAGTAACCTGCGGGAGTTTTTAAAACTGTTTGATATGATTGGAAGTTGATATTTAGTAATTATTGATACGTTAGTACTCTGTGTTCTTTACTGGGCATTTTAGTAAGGCAAGCGGGGCTTTTGAGCTTGTATGGAGGGACCGCCAATGATGCTGTTATTTCATACCGATAATATTCTGTGAGAGGGTGGTATTTCACCAGGCGAGCCGGCTCAATTCGTGCTGCAATGCAGCATGGCTCTACCACACATATTTTTAATAACCACTTATATATACTTATACATGTGTACACTACTTATATATAATAAATAACATACTTTATTAAAAAAGTTATTTTGCTACCTCTCCATCATTTTTGACGACCTATCTAAACGTAACCGACTGGCTTATGTGCACTGGATTTTTTTAACCTTCAGTTACGTGTATGGAGTATCACCCTAATTTTCTTCTGTTAATTTATTACACAATTTTAAAGAGATTCATAGTAAACGCCTACTTTATTTTCATAAACATAGTGTCAATATTATACGAGTAAAGCTATGATATATGCAGAAACAGACAGACAGAAGGAAATTATAAGGGCGGAACTCATTGTTATTTTACTACAGAATCCTAAAAAGAAATTAATAGAAGCCTTTCACTCCTTGTATTATTAATGTCACCCGTTTCGACCCATGTATATTTATTTTTCGCTGTCTTGAATACTAGTCCATTTCAAGTTTATGTAATATGTTACACGTGGTTTCTTGGCGGCTTAGCTTTATGAGCATTCCAAGAAATAAGATGGATAGATCACTCTGCGAAAATATAGTTAAGTGTGAGTTCAAATCTTGCGAATATGTTCCGTGTCCACTGTCCATAGAACTAAATTCTAAAAACTTACGGCTGAGGATTTGCGTACAATGTATTGTCCTTGTAGATAAGCTCCAAGCAAGGCTTCATAATCATTTGCTTCATATTTAAATCTATATTATGAATATAATAATATAGTAATAACTAGAACAAAGAATGTGAACTAATAAGGTATTACTATTAGAAATTTCAAGTATATCGCATAGCCTGTAAAAAAACCGCTGTTAGGTAGAATATGTATCACATACATGCATATCCTCACGCTGTATTCCTAACTGCGTTGTAAGAAAGGACAATGGGCCAAGATTCGTGGTCCTTACATTCTCCATTTGCCTCCTCAACTCTCATCATTCTTCTTTCACCATTCACCTAGATTTACGAGTGCTTTTGAAATTAATATAATCTAATACTCCGACTATTTGATCTTCATAAGTCACCCTAGCATGTATTGCCGTAAAAAAAATCCGAACTTTACTTTTCGCACACGTTACAATCGACGGAAAGAGGTCGACAGCTAGACATTTGGTTCAACATGAGTGGACGAGTGAATTATCTTGTAGGGTTTTTTAGTTCAGTTTTTCGTCATTAAATACGGTACCCTAAAACTTACAACACGTCCAAGAAGTACGCAAAACATGCCGTCCACGATCACGTCGCTCCATGACAAGAATGAAACTTATTCTTTTCAAAGTTACTCTGTGACACTTTTAGAGCAAGTTGAATTTACGACTAAACTTGCCTCTTACTATCTGTCACACGAGTCGGGGCAGTGAACAAAATAGATCAGACGAGTTTGGGATTCGGGAAAACTTTTCCCAAGAGCGATGGGTCTTTCTTTATGTGGGCTCAATTGGTTTAAATCCGATGTTGATGTCAAGGTTTCTTTCAAAGACCGAAGTTAAATTTATGTGCTTAATATAATAACAAGGGAAATATTAATTATCTTTGATAATTTTGTAATATTGTTAGTGTAGTTACGATTCTGTTTTGGAGACATTTTCTTTTTGGAGAGAACTTGAGATCTTCAGTTCCAATAATGGACACTATCCATCGAGCCCATAGGAGAGCATATTATTTCTTTATACATACATAAAAGTCAAAGCCAAATCAATTCATTGAATTAAACCCATTTGCAAGGGGCTCGAACGTTAATCTACCTTCGGTACGAAGAGAAAGAACCTGGACTCTGAGAATAACCGACAAGAAACTGACGAGGACACAAACAAAAAATTAATATATCATGTCCTCACGCTATATCAGTGGAGACGGAGAGCTAAGCATAGTGGTCCTTACATGGATCTTACGCCTCCTTAAATTTCATCAATCTCCTCACACTTCCGCTGAGGTATGCGAGTGTTTTTGATAAATCATCGTTATATTTAAATGCTTATATTTAGAATTATTGCAAAATATAATCGGTACTTGAATCTCTGAGATGAAAAGTCTTAATTTTATTTGAATATTCAATATTCCGCAGTGAAGTTTTACAGCAATGCTAATCACATCAATTAGCCACTTGTGATGGATATGTAACCTTCTAATAACAATAACTTGGGTAAAACAATAATATTAAAATGGGTTGCTTTGTGTTAATAGGGCCGTATATGAGTCTGAAATTAGCCTTTGTATGAAGTAAATCTCAAGTAGTTGTCGAGTAGCGGCCAAGTGGTCGTGTACAGAGTATTCGGATGCAGGTAATCAGAAATTGAATGGCCTATTAGGGTGGCGGCAGAGCACCTGCTTACTAGTCCGCGGTCATGGGTTAGATCCTCGGTCGGGTCAATTTATAAAATAATTATTTTGTTTTTTATGTTATATTAAGGCTCACGCGATTTGGGTAATTGTTTGGATAATTATTGTCATTATTATATGTATTAGGAATGCTATGGTTCGGGCACATGGAGAGTATGAGTGATGAAAGACTAACGAAGAAAATCTACAGAGCGAAGCGAAGTAAGTGGTAGCAGAAGCCAAGAAAGACCAAAGCTGACTTACGTAGATCAAATAGACAGAGAGAGCTGATGGAAATGTCAAAAGGACTCGCATACCTAGGGAAAATGAGCGAGGAGAATGATGATATTCGAGAAGACTAATCTCATCATTCTAATGCACCGGCATTAAGGTGCAGGTACCAACCCCGGCTGACTATCGGGAGCTCACGGCGCTCTTACGCTCGGAGCGCATAGGTATTCAATTCACAATTATGCGCTCCCAGAGAAGCGCCAGCTCCGCGTGGTCATCTGCGTCCTCCCCAAGGAGCTCCCGGAAGAGCTCATTCTCGGCGACATTAAGTCGCAAAATCTCCCGGCGCGTGAAGTCCACCGCCTTTACAAGCCCCGTTCGAAGGAGGCCTTCGACCTCGTATTGGTCGTACTCGACCTCTCCCCCGAGGAACCGGCTGTCTCTAAAGTAAAATCTATTTGTAGGATTTCTAGCCTCTCCGTAGAGGCCCCACACAAGCGCGGCATGGTGGGTAAATGCCACCGCTGCCAATTGTACGGGCACTCGGCCCGCAGCTGCTTCGCACGACCTAGGTGCGTCAAGTGCCACGTGGACCACGGCACCCCGGTTGTGTACTGTGCAGAAAATTCGGACATCCCGCGAACTATCGCAGTTGCCCGAAAGCTCCGCGCCGTCGTCGCCGCAGGGGTAAGTCACGCCGAGCCGGCGGAGTTTCTCAGGGCCAACGCCGCGGCCCCCCTGCGCACCCAGCGCAACCTAAGGCCGCCCCTATCGCGACCCCCGCACCCGCACGGCCCGCGCACTCTGCGCCGGTCAAACCCGCGCCCTCAGCGCCGTCACAACCCGCGTTCCAGCGCCAACTCAACCTGCGCCCTCAGCGCAAACAGCGCCGACGCCAGCACAACAACCGTGGCGTAAAGGACCCGCGCTTCAAACGCGTTCAGCGGCGCCGGCTCCTTCAGCGTCGACGTCCGATCTCCTCGGCGACATCAAAATGCTCGCCGACCTCGTTAAGGACATCAACCTTAACGAAATCAAATTAGTCGCGCGTAAAATTGTAGAGACGGGATGGGACGGGATGGGACCCGCGCCTCAAACGCGTTCAGCGGCGCCGGCTCCTTCAGCGTCGACGTCCGATCTCCTCGGCGACATCAAAATGCTCGCCGACCTCGTTAAGGACATCAACCTTAACGAAATCAAATTAGTCGCGCGTAAAATTGTAGAGACGGGATGGGACGGCTCATCATACTTGCCGAGCACGCGTCCCTTCTGGACAGCCTAAGCCGCTCCACGGCGGCTGTTCGTAGGTTATAAAACCGGGCACTCACAAGAGTACTCCCTCCGCGCGCATTAAACCGCGTGGACTCTGAATTTCGAATGTAAAAAAAGAATGTTAGGACTGCGAAGCTTAGCTCTCCGTCCTCTCTGACTACCCCGTTAGGGATACAGCGTGAAGATATTTATGTACATATAACACTATTATTGACTGCGTATATCTTCCGCGTTAAATTTGGTATTTTTCTGGTATAAAATTACTTTTATGCCAGATTGCCTAGATTACTTTTTGAAATGTTTTCTACCTGCCAAGGAAAGTCCCATCAATAAAAAAGCAGCCGTTTCGGAGATTAGCCCGGACAAACGAACAAACAGACGAACACTTAAAAACTGTATTTGAGTTTGGGTTATGTCTAAATAACGCTAAAGAAGGTCTTTATTTTGAAATCACAGACAGACAGACAGATACGTATACGTATTGATGTATTAATAGTTTAATTGTCACCACCGCCATGTGCTGTCAGACGGAAATAGTCTAATGCAATCAGAATTAGTTACCGCGAGCGGTCGTTACTTGTAACGAAAACTAAAAGTTAAATCAGTAATAAATTTAGCGAACGCAGTGCTTTCAGCAGCCAAGTAATTTCACGATTTCATTTTAAACATCAATTTTCTGGCTAAAATATTAATTTAACACGTGCGTGCTCGTATAATACCATGCTACCAAATATTCTCACTTCGTTCGCTCACAAAGAAACCGCTTGTCTCCAAATGAAGATTTTTCGGTCTACCAAATTCGTCTTTCATTTGAAATACGTTTAAATGAAATTAATGTAATTGAATATTCTCGTTATATTATTACGTAAGTGTTACTGAGTGAGTATTTGCAGCTCAGTGGGTTGAAGATAGAACTTCAATGACTTGTTTGTCATCTATTTGACTCGTTTTAGCGTCCTGTAGCGAGATTAACTAAAACAGAAACGTCATTTAGTCATGTCTGTGCGTCTGTCTGTACAGGCGATTTATTCTGACATTTGTACCTTTAATGAACTGTAAGTTGGCATTGAGGCGTTAATTGATAACCCAAAAACAGAAACGAGATGGAAAATATTAAATTCGTAGGTAAATGAAACCGGAAATACGAAAAAAAATTAATCAAATTTTGGACCAATTTTTTTTTTCAATTCCCTAAGCTCCTGGTCCTCCAAAGTTTTTAAAGTTTAATCTCAAACTCGTCTGATCTATTTTGTTCACTTCAATACATTGTTTATTTCAACACATTACTGAGAAGATTTAGAAATTAAACCATTTTCAATTCGTAGGAATAAACAATTAATTCGGCCCCGTACGAAGTCGGGGCAGATCGCAAGTGTAAAATTACATAACATGTTATATATTACATGATTTTTTTGTAAAATAACGCCTGTATTAACACAATATAGCTTGTTCAAAACTGCGCAGAATGCACTTATCAAATAATAAAATCTTGATATAAATTACATATATACATATCTATCTTTACGCTGTATCCCTAACGGGGTAGTCAGAGAGGACGAGGCGCCAAGCGTCGCGGTCCTAACATACTTCTTTCGTTTCTTCAAATCTCATCATTCTCATCACACATTTACGCCTAGGTATGCGAGTGCTTATGACATTTCCATCTGCTAACACTCTGGCCATTTGATCTTCATAAGTCAGCCTTGGTCTTCTTTGGCCTCTTTTACCACTCACTTTTTTTCGTCAGTCCTTCATCACTCATTCTTTCTATTAAATAAATTACGTATAACGATATTTACTTTTATTTTTAATTTTTGTACCATTGTTTGTAAAAATGCTTTCACTTTACAGATCAAACGTTTTAATTTTTTCCAATTCGAAATCACATGAAACAGATCGCGTAATTAAATGTGAAAACATAGCGTTTGCAAATGCAAAAATTTTTAGAGTTCGAGCCATTTGCCTGTCATGGTGACGGAGCAGAAAAAAAAAACAATGAAACGTACACACACAAACGCAGTGACGTAATAGAAACTCAGTGTTCCAATTTCAAATTTGCCAATCACCGGGCGCCCCGTGTCGTAACGCCATTTTCTAAGGCAAGCTTGATTAAATTCACTCTTTATGTGCGTGGGAGCACGCTACTTGAAATTAACTACGCTCCGTATATTGTGACAATATTATTTTTTGTTATTTCGACAAGATATAACATAATTTGTTCTGGGAATAATGGGTGCCGCTTTTGATGAAAACGTCTACTCAGGGGATACGTCTGGAATTAGAAACACTAGACCGTAATAAATAAGTATATTGACAGTATTAAGATATTTACCTCATTTTGGAGCATTGTCGGAAGAGGGATAAACATATTGGCTAAGAACGTGTCGGACACGTATTAACTTATGGTTCAAAAAGTAGTGGTTCAAAATTTTCGATTCAAAAAAAATTAAACCGCCTTCAAAAAAACACTGAAAAGTATAAAATAACTATCCTTTACTAATCAAAACTCAAGTACAATTAAAATAACTTTATAAATACGATACACATACCTATATAATTAAATTTAACAGTTACTGAAGTCGGTGCCAAGCTCACCAAACTAATAGACTTTATGTTGTTGCACATTGATTTTGCACCGACTTCAATAACTGACAAATTTAATTATATAGGTATGTGTATTGTATTTATAAAGTTATTTTAATTGTACTTGAGTTTTGATTAGTAAAGGGTAGTTATTTTATACTTTTCAGTACTTTTTTTGAAGGCGGTTTCATTTTTTTTAATAAAAATTTTTTATTTCTCCCTTTTGAGTGGTCTTGACCTAAATAAATATCTAGAGTAGGTCTGCAATTAACTTCATTCTAATTCCGAAACGCAACGATATACAAGAGAATCGTCAATATAGATAAAGGTTATAACCAGGTCGGTGAAATTTAAATGGAAACACCTCTGAAGTATTACCTACCAAACGAAAAAAGAATTTTCGAAATCGGTTCATAAATGACGGAGTTATGAGGTAACAAACATACAAAAAAAACATACAGACGAATTGAGAACCTCCTTCTTTTTTTGAAGTCTGTTAAAAATACACATTATTTGTTTTAAGAAATTGTAAGAACACCGTAACGTACACGTACAGACACGGACATGCGGACAAACAGACATGATGTAATTAAAAGGGTCTTATTTCAGTCAAATTCGCTACACAACCCTAAAATGTCATTTCCACATACCTCGTACAAAGCTGGTTTACTGAATTTAATTCCATTATTTATCGTCGTAGGGTGTTATTAGGTACACCTTTGATGTGTAGATTAGACGAATAATGAAACAACTTTTTACATAGCATTAGTTATTTGAGAAAGAAAAAATGAATAACACGAAAATTTACAATTTATTCATAGCAGTAATTTACATTTTCATAAAATAGTTTAGACTTTTAAAGTATTTCGTCGCTTATTACTAACCTGTAGTGCGATTCTCTAACGCAAATTAGTCAAATTCACTTCTGAATCCGCGGTGAGATTGTCAACTATGATTTGGTATTCTCTAAAGTCGACAGAGATACTAGCGCCGCCTCGATGAGTGGCGGCGGCGAGTTGTACTATCGTAAATAAATTTTATGAAGTTCTGTAAATATAACAATCCAATCTAAATAAACGAGTTTTATTTAACGTAATTATCTCAGAAGAAGTTAAAATACTCTAAGACGAAATATCGACTGCGATGTTTACTCTTAAAGCAGTCCCCGACCAACTCGCATCTAAGATCACTTCACTTCGCTCCTGGAATATTTGGTTTAGAGAATTCAATTTGAAGGTCAAGTAAGTTCGAATGCGAAGTGGCGTGAATTGTCGAGCGAGTCTCGCTTTGGGTGATTCGAGTTTTTACATAATTGCATGGCTGATCATCACCTAACCTGCTTGCCCCTCTTCGAGTGGATGGGATTACTTATATTCACTCCATATATCCATATACATATATAAATACGCTCACTTTAACACGTCTATAATGGTGCCGGAACGACTTGTCCGTAAGCTATCCGTAATGAGTTTCGGTAACAAATTCTCGACGTATCATCGACCATACAACGTCCATTCGCTGAACACACAGTGGCCATTGACTACGAGTCGTCGATTCGCTACCGCTTTTAACCACTCATTAAGAATATGCGAATATTAAATGTCCGGTATTGTCTTATCGTACCTTTAAATTGTTCTCCTGAAAGATTTAATTTATTGAGCTACGTCATTGTTGTCGATTTTGACCGATTTATAACACTTACAGTGTTGATACTTACAGTTCATAAACTCAGCAAACGCTTAGAATCTATGACAACACATAACTCGACAAGCACTCCAGGTTATATTGATCGCTTGCTTTAAAAGGCACTGTGTAAAATCTTTGGCAACGAAAACAATTTTTTACGTACCAATCATTTAGTTCGCGAGAGTTCTTGTTACTGTTGCGTAAGGAATACTTTTATATGACACGTGAATTTCTGGGTGAAAAATAAACTGGTGAAGGTGTATCATGTTTTTTCGTCAAGTAGAACGTATAGGAAGAGCACGCTATTATGTAAGCACTTAATCTGAGAGCGTTTCGCGACCCGTAAAATGTTGCTTGTATAGAAACGGAGAATCGTTGGCGCTTCGCCGTGATTTAACTGCATTATACTACATTATACGCTTCGACAATGAAAATGAGTATGTACATAAGCTGTTGGATAGATTGGTTTTTTGGACTACGCATAATATGTGTATTCCCTAGCGAAGTCGAGGCGGATGGTGTTGAAAAAGGGCATCAACATTCTTAAATTAAGATCGCGTTTTTTTGTTACAGAATCTACCAGATAATGATACACTGACTTAACAGCTTTGAAAAAATTTACAAGAGATTAAAAAGGAACTATGGAAGAAATTAGAAATAATTGTAGTAACTTTGCGTAAATTACGTTAATCTATACATATAAAAGAACATATCCCAGCCGAAATTGCTGTGTCTAGAGACTTGAAATATTGCACGAAGTGCAACGGTTATACAGTATAGGTTACCACTAAGGAGGAATATTTGTAAGAGATTTAGAAGGGCTGTCAAAGTTCTACTTTGTTTATACACTATCAAATAAACAATTAAATACGTATTTTTCTAATTTTAGAATATTGATCCATGAAAGGACAAAAAAGAATGTCAAAGCTACAGCGAATGAAAATGAAATTACTAATGAAGAAAGGTGCTAACCTTTCTTCTTAACTTCGTTCTCGGTGCGATTTTAGGCTACTATTTATCTATCCAGCCGTGCGAAGCTGAGGCGGTTCGCTAGTATTTTTTATATAGAAACGTAACAAAATATTCGTTAAAATATTTACCATTCATTGGGACGGACCTATACTGAGAAAAAATAACAAGAAACTACAATGAATTTTGAAATAAAAAGTATAATTTTTCAGGTCCATAGCCAAAAAGACCTTATAGTTTCGTCATTCTATCTGTCTGTCTGTCCGTTACAGCCGATTTATTTAAAACTCAAACATAAAGTCAAATCAATTTATTCTAGTAAGATTATCGATTTATTTGAATAAACTGATTTAATTTTCTTTCAATTAGATAATTCAGTGTTTTTCAACGTCAGTTCCCTTCGGTTCAATATAAAAACCTGAAGACTGAGAGGAATGAAAAAGAAATTCAGTTAGATATCATTTTTACAACATTCAGAAAGCCGGTCAGGAAGTCAGTAAACGTATGCGCAGTGATTATTCCCAGAGTATTTGTTTACAATGAAATTTAAATTCCGTCGTCTTTACATCTGAACTGATTGATTTGTGTACTATACATTCCTATATGTACGAATATATTACGTTAAGCTTACGTTTCTTGATTTTCGATCTCGAATATAAGATCGAAACACGAACCTTCACAAATAATCTGCTACATGTTTTTTTGTAATTACAATATTACAATCTCCTTGTAAGAGGGCTTTCCGTACAGAATTTTAAAGATAGATGTAATTCAGGAGCTAAATCACAAAGCGGAAAAGAACATATCAAAAATTCATTCGCTAGCTGCGACGCGGATTTCATAATTTACACAAAAGTGCCTTGAAAGCAGTTTAAAATTATACTCTAACGCGATTGGTTTAAAGTTTAATTCTTATAAACGAAAATTACGTGAAATAAAACAACTGTTTTTGCTGTCTGTGATTCATTGATTCTTGTTTCGTCCGAATTTCTCAATTCCGTTGCTTAGTATCTTATTACTGTGGTTTTCGCTTTGTTTTTACTCCAATATCGAGTTTATTAAGGATTTTTCGTGTCGTATGTTCTGAGCAGCTTATTATAAAAGTATTTTTGCTTTTAAAAATAAACAACATTTACTCTAAGATTTTAGTAGGCATGGCATTTTGGCACCGACTTCAATAACTGTGGAATTTAATTATGTAGGCGTTTGTATTGTATTAATAAAGTTATTTTTGAACTTGAGTTTCGATTAGTAAGGGATAATTATTTCACACTTTTCAGTGTTTTTATTTTTGAAGTCGAGTTCATTTTTTTCTTAAAAGATATTAATTTCAAACGGCTGCAATTTCGAATAGTTAAGGTACATCCAATACGTATGGTACAATGTAAGTGGAGTCCCAAGACAGAGATGATAAATTCAAAAATCAACTTTAGACTTTTGGAGCATAAATTAAAAGTTAAAAGTAAATGATTTGTTAAGAGTGCAAAAATGCTGTAACATATGTACTATATTAATATAATATTCGAAAGAAAGATGTCTACGGTCTATTGTTTCCTTATTCTAAATTTTTTGTTGTTAACAAATGGTATACGAACGATTTAAATGTTAAAAATTCTTCGGGGATTGGTTTAGGATTTATTCTAAATTTAAACGGTTCTATTTAGCTTGCCCTGTTTTTTTGGGTCTTTATTAATTAAAATTTTACCCTCTTCCTGTTGACAGATTGATCTGATATTTAGTACACATCTTTAGTATGATGACAATACATTTGAATATATTCAGTATCATTGTCAAATCTAAGATGGCCGCCGCCACAAAATGGCGCATTACATATTTTTTCATAATCTTCTCAAACTGAGTGTCAAATAAAAGGGCTTGACTAGTAGAATACTGTACACCAGCCTTTCCCAAAGTGGGCGATAACGCCCCCTTGTGGGCGCTGCAGGCCTAAAGGGGGGCGGTAAGAGACCCAGAAAAAAAATGGGGGCGTTGTGTAGAGGCCTGGGGGGTGATTTGTAATTTCATTTAGCTAGGAGGCATCTTAGACAACGACTGCATGACTCAAAGTAGGCAGTAGACAAAATAAGTTTGGGAACCCCTTCTGTATACCATGAAAAATTTTAAATCTAAGATGGTCGCCGGTATAAAATGGCGGATTTCATATTTGTTTCAATCCCCTTAATATGAGTAATGGGTATTAAATGAAAGGGCTTTACAAGTAGAACACAGTGCATGGCAAATCATAGAATTTAAATAGTCTATACACTAAATAGAATGAGAAATATTAAGTACCGTTATAAAACATAGATAATCGAAGTTTTCTAAATTCACTTGAAGTCCAGGTGTTACTTGGAGCTCTCCCAGTGCGTCGACTTCGTTTTGCGGCACCCATAATATAAGCTCGGTGTTTAGTTTGAGGCATGGTTCTCATACTACATAGAGGAAATGCCATTTGCTTTGTTTGAAATCAAAACAAAAGTTTGAAACAAAAGTTGTTAGGTATGATGACAGTAATTTTGCACTAAGAGGTTATTAGTATTTTTCAATTAAGCCTGTATATATATATGTATAGTCTGAGATAACGTAATAGAAGTTGCACCAGTGAAAGCAAAATATATAGATTGACGTCATCGAGTACGTCATTAATGTCCAGTTGTCAACTTGATCCGTGTCAAAGTGAATGTTAATTTGAAAATTGTAATTTACGGTTACTTACCGATGAAATGAGATTGTGTCTGTTTGATAGTTTGAATTTTTGCTTGGTTAATTACTGTTTTAATGCAAGCAAAAGTTGATATTTATTAATGTCAATAAACTGAGCAGTATTGAATATCATAGTGGTGAGATATTTCGGCTCTATAGGTTGAGTGCTCCATAGTTTAAGGTCACACATTTGTCAAATTTTTATTAATCGCATTATTAATATCGTACGGAATCATCTGTAGGCGAGTGGATGTTGGACTTGACCGATTTTTCCTTTTAAGTTATGGTACCCTAAAAACATACTAAGTAGGCACTACTTCAGGAGGTGATTTTACAGCATCTATTAAGTCTCTTTTTATTTTTAATCTTCAGTCAGATACAGTTAAACACACATACCCACATACGTACCTTCATACTGTAATATTAATTAGAGTTAGAGAGAGTTAGAGAGGGTGGACTGCCAAGCATGGCGGCAGTTACATATTTCTTTTACACCCTCAAATCATCAAACTCTTTATACACTTTCGCCTAAGTATGCGAGTGATTTGATATTTTCGTCCGCAGTTTAACCTGCATAAGTCAGTCTTCATAAGTCTTGGTTTTCTTGGCTTCTGGTAGTACTCGTTTGTACTTTGATTAAAGTTATTTATGGTCTTAATTTGGAATACACATGGAATTTCCCGTTAGAATTTATCTTCAAATTATTGTAACTGTGTCCTCGTTAATTTTTCTCTTAACAATGTCAGGCATTGGCATTCCTAAAGTTTCTGTTTCAAAGTTCCACATAAAGTCTCACAAACACTCGTGTTGGCAACTCTTGACAATTTCTGAACAAAGCGAATGTGGCAGGTGCAATTTCGAGGAAACTTTCCTCGTATAAAACCCTCACTCTCGAGCCGAGTAAATATTAATACTCGAACGTTAAAGTTGAATTTTCCAATAACTTTCTCGTACAAATTTCCTTACATGTGAATAACTGTTCGAATGAATATATGTGTATATACATTTTTAGCAAGTCCGCAGTTATATTAGAGTTGAATATTCGGATTGAAGATTCCGTGCTGGTTAGCTGACCGAGTCTGCTCTCTGGGATAACCTGAAGATGCTTCGTTGAGAAGCGAAACACGTGTCGATTGGTAGTTATTGGAGTTTGAGCGGAAAATAATTAAAGATTTTAGGAATTCATCACATAGTAGAATTAACTTTTAGCGTGCGTGCTTGATAAATAGAAATCACACAACATGCCTATTTGGTCTGGCAAACCATTTCTATCATTTTTATTTAACAAATGACGGAATAATATTTTCGTTTAGTTTTTAGGTTCCGTACCTGACATGGGAAAAACGAACTCTTGTAGAATAACTTCGTTGTCCATCTGTCCGTTTGTCTCTCTGTCAATACCCTTTTTCTCAAGAACACGTAAATATATCAAATTGAAATTGATATAAAATAAATATGTCTGAAGTCACTGGAAGCTGTAAAAAAAATCTAGCTTCTGAGTCAACACGCAATCAAAAAATGTGGCCATTTATATTGCATAGACTCAGATGCTACCTTGCCGAAATCTATTTCATGTAATCAATTCCTACAATCTTTAGTTATTTTCTCAGAATATTCCAGAGATCAAACTCGCTCAGCTAACCAGCACTGATTCATCACATGGCCATTTGTGCCTTATATCTGGACACTCCAATAAATCAAAATCTATAGGGTACTTCCATTGACCTAGAATCATGAAATTTGACAAGGAAAGTCTCACAGCGGAAGTAAAGAAATAATCCGAAAATCGTTAACTTGTATTTATTTGCCATTGCAAATTTACATTTGCAGTTGGATAGTGCATAGCTCTATAAAAATTTGTTTTATGCCTAATATGCTGTACATTTTTAGAAAGGCTTCTCAAGCTTTTAAAATTAATGACCACCATAATGACATCCGATTAGCTTTTTAGCCTTTAATCTTATATTTTACTGTAGACGTCATGTTACTTTAAAAAAACTATCTTGCCTATATCACGCGCGACAATGACAAATGCAATGATACCTCATAAGTTATGACTTAAAATGGGTAAAATGGCCACATATTAGCCATAGATTCATCCTCTGATCATAACTCTCTTTTACTCTTCGCGTTTGTTGGTTAAAAAACCCCAGGCGAGCGAATGCGTATGTATATTCCAAACGAAATATAAAACAAAGAAGAACACGTCTAGACGTTGGTAAGAAATTAACTTTGTACCACCATAATCCATAACACAAGAATTAATTCCACTGACTACTAGTCCTACAGAAAGCGACTCGAAACTTCTACATTCTACAAGAACGAAGCTCGAAAGGAAGCAACTTTGAATTACTTTTCGTTGGTGAAAGACGCATAATGAATCAGGTCCGCTCGCTCGACATATTTGTTCCAAACTCAGACGAAATTTTCCAGTGAAAGCCGAAGTTGTTCTACGTAATGATTGCTTCAGAGATCGCGGAATTGAAAACATCGACAAATCCTCGAATTATTTTGCTAAGATAATTTAAAAAAGAATATGCATGGTAAGCGATAAGGTTGCCTTAGTTGTGCTGTCCTAATTGTTTTTTCTTATTTTGTTGTTTAGTCCCCGACGAAAAAGTTGTCAGTCTATTCCTCTGTTCGTTTGTGTGTCTATCTCCCGATTTGTTTGCATTTTCTTGTTTTTGGCTCTGCATGAACAATTAATGAGATATTGCGCAAGCGGTGGCACTATATACACTCGTATACTTTAAAAGAGGAAAAAAGAGAAATCAGAGAGAGTGCAATTAAAAATAATACTAATAACAAAACTGATAACATTTTTACGAACGAAATATTCAAGTGCTCTGTATTTTAAGCAATCGATAGTGTTTCTGATACGTTACTTATATTCCTAATTATTTGTTTCAGGTAAACAATATCTACAAACAGGATTCCGGCCGCTGTTTATGAAGAATAGATGCAGTATTTAAAATAGGTTACCACAAATCGTTTAAGCTTTCCTGTAAATAAAAAAAGGAATTGCCATATTCTCAAAACGAAACTTATCTCTAGCTGTAGGTTTTTCATTTTGTGTCCTATTATTGATTTCTCAATTTAGGTATCCTGATTTATTAAATATTTAATTTTCCTTATCTTACGTCAATTTATTTTTACAACTCAGCGTTAAATTATATAGGTCAGAAGGTCAGATGCTTTCTGAGGGTGTCAAGTATTTTTAGCTGACCAAACACATTTTCTTTGCTAGGTCACCCATTCAATGTGAAACCCAAGTTGCTTAACCTAAGCTATTGCTTTACCACCAAAATGCCGTTACACTACGAGTAAATGTCACATTTAATAACGCAATTTTGTAGTTCAGGGCCCTAATTTAGGTGGGAAATAACAAACGAGTTTAATTCCCTGATGAAAAGCGAAGCGATATAATCTGTGGTCTTTGTGTTTCACCTCTTGAGAATTCGGAGGCATCGGGCTTAAGGAATTAGGTACAGAATAAAAGCATTACAGTGTTTCAAGCATTATTAATTTTGAACAATATTTTGTTCTATTAAGTGTGTCGTTTGCTTTGAGTTTTCAACGAGCACAGAAGGAAAATATTGCAGTGTTCATAGAAAAATAATTTGAAATTGTAAATACAAATCGCCTTTGAACCGGTAAAGAAAAAATCGTCCAAGAATGAAGTAGAATCGCACACAAAGAGTTCCGCACAATAATTATAAAATTATAAATTTCCAAAGTTAATTTCTAAAGATCAGTAAGACATACGACTTTTGTTATAGTACAGGGTGTATATGAAAACGGGACAGTTACTTTAATGGATGAAAGGGCATAACTTTAGTATGTAGTTACAAAAAGAGTTATCGAAAAAAACGTATCCGTTTAAGAGTTGTGACCGTTTTAATTTTCAAGTGTTATCCCCACCATTTCTCGTAAAATTGGGTTGATCGTGTACAGTTACAGATTTTAAATCTTACGTTTTTTTTTATTTTGTAATAATTTCATCCGCTACTGAAATACAGCCTTAAAACCCCCATTGGGGTATACGCATTATTTTCGAAAATGGTTTTCAGGCTGTATTTCAGTAAATGTACTGTGTTTCAGTACTGAAATACAGCCTGAAAACCCCCATTGGGGTATACGCATTATTTTCGAAAATGGTTTTCAGGCTGTATTTCAGTAACGGATGAAATTATTACAAAATAAAAAAATACGTAAGATTTAAAATCTGTAATTGTACACGATCAACCCAATTTTACGATAAATGGTGGGGATAACACTTGAAAATTAAAACGGTCACAACTCTTAAACGGATACGTTTTTTTCGATGATTCTTTTTGTAACTACATACTAAAGTTATGCCCTTTCATCCATTAAAGTAACTGTCCCGTTTTCATATACACCCTGTATATTTCCTGTAAACATTCAATGAAAAGTTTAAAGTTCCATCTATATTGAAGTAACTAATCTGTGCTAATAATATGAAGAGGAAGAGAAAAATTGGATTCTTTGTTTTTAATGGATAAACTCAAAAATTTCTGAACGAATTTCAAAAATTCTTTAACCAATAGAAAGATATCTGAAGCCTGGGCGGGTGTTAGCGACCCGCCCAGTCTTCACACGGGTTCAATTACTTTCGATGAGAAGAAGAAGGGAGGGGATACAGTCAAGTAGCGTATTTAATATATCTCCTTTACTCTCCTTAATTCTCCTATGGCTGTCGTTTTCGTTTCGCATAATTTCTTAAAAAATTGACTGGGACTGACGGAAAGGTTTATTATATTATTACGGTTCCGTTTTCCCTTTTGAGGTACTGAACCCTAATTTACTCTTATATCAATACAGTCTAAATTACTGTCCTTACTGTCTTTTACTCCAAAAAACCTCATCATTCTGCCAACAAGTTTTAATCGCAATATATACTTTTAAGATATCCATCAGCTAATACCCAAGTTATTTGACCTTCAAAAGTCAGTCTTGGGCTTCCTTGGCTTCTAAATGCTATTCACTTTCGTTCTGTATATTTTTTTCTCAAGTCGTTATCCAATTATTCTTTTTACATATTACAAATGATTTTGAATAATAATAATACTCCTGAAAATTACACAGATTGTGTGAGCCCAAATTGAACACTAGGTTTATACTGTAGGTACCACACAACGGACTGAGGAGCTCATAGGGACACCATGACTCCAAGCCAACTTAGAAAAGTTCTATTCTTAAATCGCCCTGATCATGGATCGAACCTGGGAGCTCGGCTTGGCAGGCAAATGTTCTCAGGCCACCGAGGAAACGGTGTGTCAAATTAAAATATTAAATATTGTACTCGAAACTAAAATCGTAAACGTTTATTTCTGTTTTCTGCATATTTTTTAATCTGTGACAAAATGGAGCATTCACCTTGGGTAGATCTGATAGGTTCAACAACTGTTAACCGCTAATCCATGAAACCTCGATAGTTTACTTTGAACTTAGTTTAAACTTTAGAAAGATTATCTCTGGTGCTGGATTTCGTTCTCTTATGCATTCAGTATGTTAAGTTGTAAGTTGAAACTAAGTAAATCGACCCGACATGGAGATTCTTGACTGGAATGTTACTGGGTCATCCTTCCTAGACGTGATTGAGCTTAAGCCTAGGCATGCTCACGAGACAAATTTTTGTATACATGAAGGCATGTCATGCTAAAATACCGACGGAAATTAATAAGCAAGTCCACTTAGAAAGGTTTTAGTTGCGATGGTACTTAAGAGCTTTTCGCAATTAGAAATCAGAGACGAATTTCCTGAGGATGGCTGATCCGATTTTTACCAAACAGCTAAGAATAATTTTAAAAACTGCCGCTTTCAAACAAAAAAGAAACTCATGCAAATTAGTTCATTCTTTCGAGATATGCGATGCTACAGATAAACACAAATAGATAGAAGCATCAAGCTATGACATTCCTCTTTTATGTCAAAAGCAAATGAGTATATACAGCCATATATCGAACCCACGCGATGCAAGTAAGCCCTAAAAACAAATTGTTCTGTGCTAAATTGTACGTCCTGCGTCTACTCTATCATTTTTGTTAACCCAAGTAAAGAATAGATTATTTTTTTATTTGAAAATATAAAAATCTTAGAGCAAAAAAATTAACACTCCGATTAAATTTAATAACTGTGTTACTTAATTTTTAACCGACGTCAAAAAAAGAGGATTCAATTCGGTTGTACATATATATTTTTTTATGTTTGTTAGCTCATAACTCCGTCATTTATGAACCGATTAAAAATGTCTTATTTTATTTGAAAGGATACACTTCCAGATTGGTCCCATTTATATTTCACTGATATAGGAGCTTAGGTTTCGGAGATGCAGCAAATAGCAGTGCCAAATCAATGTGCAACAACAGAAAGTCTATTAGTTTTGGTATTAGGCTTCAGTAACTGTCAAATTTAATTACATGGGTATTTGTATTGTATTTATAAAGTTATTTTTGAACTTAAGTTTTGATTAGTAAAGGATAGTTATTTCGTACTTTTCAGTGTTTTTTTTTGAAGTCGGTTTAATTATTTTATTAATTTTTTTTTGCCATAACTGTCTCATCGCTGAACTGCAGATTTGCAAAAAAAATTAATAAAGCACATTTCACTTTTGGTTACATGTACATAACCACATAAGCTTAAGAAAAAGCCTGGATTTATAAATCACAGACGGACACTTCAGTTTTATTTATATGTATCCATAGACGTATAAATTGGAAAATCTTAATAGTTTTTAAATAATGTAGAAAACATTTCCGCTTCCTGGCCTTATTGAAGTTTAGTTTGTCGCACATTTATACTCGTGTAAGTTTTGAAAACTAACGAGTTTTATATACCTTACAACAAATTTTCTAGAAACTTCTTGACTATTCTTTCTAGAAAAACATAAAAACGGTAAGAACTTTCAGATCGATTTATCTCCGTTTGTCCCCAATCGATCCATCTCTGTTGGTCTTTGTTATTGTTGGATAATTAATGACCACAATTTCTTCATTTTCTTCCCTGGAACCGCGCCTGGCGCCATTAATGGACGGTCACACTTTCTGTCTAAAAATAGTTTTTGTTACAGAAGATATTTGTATAGGTTAATGCCATACTCTTAGGCACTCAATAGCGCTGGTAATCTTTGAATCACCATCGGATTTAATGAGCTAATGATTTTGTCTTAGCCTTTTTGAAGGTGTTTCTCTGTTTGGAAACAATTACGTTAGATCTCTGTTAAAGATATTGAATTGTATATTATTCAGTGAAGGTGTGAAAAGATATTTGGTATAAAAAACTGATTTGTGAAATAAATAAAACTGGCCCACTTCATGTCGGACACGCATTAACGCGGAAGACTATTATGCAAGATGTATTCTGAAGAAAAAATAAGGAGGTAACTAACTTTTTTGAGGAACTTCTCGAGAATGATTTGCTATTTTAATTTCATCCAAAATTAATTAAAGTGTGCAATATTGTAATTCTGTATTCGAGATATACTATTTAAAAACATGAATTCTTCTCAATGACTTCTCAATACTTATTTTTTTATAATCTATGTAAATAATAATGAAATGTCGTTCGTTGCTAAGCGCATGACTTGAGAACGGCTAGATTGATTTGGCAATATTTTTTTACATGTTTGTAATAGACCGAGTTTTTTAAGATTTAAGATTTTTACGCAAAGAAAAATTAAAAAAGTTGCCAGGAAAATGGAAAAATTCGGTAAACCCGAAAGTGCTTTTTTCTATGGGATTTTTGTATGAACTCAAAACCATAATTCACGAAAAATAATGTAATAACTGTTGAGTCACAGTAAAGCGTGACCGGGCACTGCTAGTTTAGATATGACAAAATTGACATTTGAATGAGTTTTTTTGCTGGTTTTTCTCAGTGCAGACGTTTTTTTCTGGCGTATCTGTAGCAATTTCGGTTAAGTAGAAATTAAATAAAAAGAAAGTATAGAAATATTCAATACACATGATTTAATTTTTTGTTTTTTATTTCTGGGTTCGTGTTACCAAAAAAATATCTTCAACGTTTCTGAAACACAATTTATTAGATGTAAAGATAGCGGATTAAATCTACTATGACATACGGAAACCATAAGAACTTAATTTTGCTACTTCGGTTACGGAATTCTAGAAAACAAAATTTAATACGAAGTTAATTTTTTTGTATTTGATATGAAAGAATAATACAAGTACAAAATTACTGTAAATACTCTGCGAAATTCAAGCTAATGCTTTTTTACAAGGAAACATTTTATTTTGATGTGACACGAATGTTATTATCGTAGAGTAGTAAGTCGTAACTGCTTTTTGTTTAATAATAAAGATAAATTGTGAGCATTGAATATATTTTTTAATTATAATCGGTTTAACTTTTAGGTGTTCCTGAAGACAATTATTTCTAAAATTTGTAACTACTTATTTGTTCGAATATTACTAAAAAAAACTACTACTGATTTGATTACGTATTACGCTTAGTTACATACAAAGTTACGTACAAAGGTACTGCTTATTTCATAATAAAATTTCTTCCAGCAGTCCTGTAATGCACCAGTATTAAGGTGAAACACTCCAACGACGTCCATTATTTTACGAAAATAGAGTCAAATTAATTTAATCGCGATAATTTATGATTTAATAGAGTCGCTTGCACTGAGAAAAACTAACAAAAACCACATTAAATATACATTTTTTTAAATGTTATAAATAACTAGTCATTGAGAAAAATTAATAGAAGTGCTTTTAAAATATGTCACAAATACAGAAATGAAATAATACTTTACTATATATGAAATTCTTCAAAAAAAAGTTAGTTACTTCCTTATTTTTTACTGTGGAATACATGTTGTATAATAGTCTTCCACGTTTATATTTCAAATGAAAGTCGAGATTTCTTCGAAAGATACAAGAATATTGCACCTCGGTGTGCTGTTAACATCAGATGGTAACACCGCGAAGATAAACAGCTCCCAGCTGACTTTTTATGCGGCAGTAAGTCTAGATGTCATAATTCAACCGTGTTTATAGCACCTTTTAAAACTTAGCAGAATTGTAACTTTAAATAATTATGTACAGAACAACTATTCTCAGTATTGTTAAACACTCGAAAAAAGCGGGATTAAGTGTTAACAAAGTACAAAAATTGGTGTCCTGTTTTAGCCTCCGACAAAAGAAGAGGGGTATATTACGTTAGTCAGGCTAGTAATGTTCAAAAATAATAATTTTTTAACCAACGTCAATAAAAGAAGAAGGTTCCCAATTCGTCTGTTTATATACACATTTTTTATGTGTGTTCAGTCATAATTTTTTTTATTGACTGATTGATGTAAAAAGTGGAGTCTACAAAATCAGTCGACTTTCTGTTATTGCACATTGATTTGGTACCGACTTCAAAACTGTTAAATTTAACTATATAGGTATTTGCATTCTATTTATAAAGTTATTTCTGTACTTAAGTTTTGATTCGTAAAGAATAGTTATTTTGTACTTTTTAGAATTTTTTTGGAGTCTGTTTAATTTTTTCCTTTTTTAAACTTACTATTTTTGGCTTGGAGTTTTTATGGTTCCGTAGAAGTATTAAAAAACGGAACCTCTACAATTTCTTCTTGTCCCTTTGTACATCTGTCTGTCTGTATGTCGCAATCATTTTACTCGGGAATTATTGGCGGTACCTATGTATATCAATATTGTTAAGGTAAGTGTATCACATGAATTGCTTTACAATGGTGTACCTATATGAAAAAAACTAGGGTTGGCACTTTAAAGACGTAACTGAAAAAAATTCCAGTGTACATAAGCGCTTAGGGTATCTTTAGATAGGTACTCAAAAATGATAGAGAGGCTTTAAAATGACTTTTTTATTTAAATAGTTTGTAAAACATGCGCTTCTGAAGTCATAAAAAATGTCTCCTCTCCTATAATTTTCGAAGTACGGGGCGACATAGGAAAAAATGTATGGTAGACTTTGAAAAACATTTTAAACGAAAATTGGTCTTAATTTTGTTTCTGCAAATTGCAACACACTAAACAGAAATATTATACTTACAGTGTCTTTGAGAAATAATATGAAATGGAAACTTATTTTAGCTGCCGATTCCAATTATATTTTGCGTTCAGACTACGAAACCCTTCACCGAACTTAGCTGGTTTTTTATTCAAAATAGTGGACTTAGATAGTGGTCTCTACAACTATAAACAACGAATTGAGAAACATTAATATGTTAAGAACTGTTAAACTGTACGCTTGTACATTTTTAATAGCAAAATATTATAAAAATCGTTTTGTTGAAAGATATCGACTCGTAATCGTTGGTTGAAGCGATCTCTTTCCTCTCTTCTTGTCGACCGGTTGTGCCAAAGTCATAATTAATTAGTAATCTATAATATTTTAGCTTTCACTTTACTTTTACAAAAGCAATGAAGTACATGGATGTCGGGCTTGCCCTCTCCTGAAGCCCTAGGCACGCCACTGCATATAATAACAAATATTTTAATATGTACATGTAACGTTACAAGCTCGAGTGCTAGTGTCATAAAATCTCTAATAAAATTTTCGTGGAGGCGCGGAGGCGAAGTCTTTCAGTCCTAAGCAGTCAAATTTGAAGAAAATTAAACGCGGAGGGTTCTACAAAATTAAGACATCATAGCAATATTTGTAAAACTAAAAATAGTTACCAGTGCTCAACATTTCAACACAATTTTAACATATTACGAAAGTATTCTTTTGTTGCTTGCAACACTTAAATTACCACCTACTGAAAGCTGTAAATAAATTACAGCTTTCAGTGTTGCCAGCCATTTCTGTATAACAATGTTACCTGGGTACTTACAGTGAAGAGGAAATTAGAGTGTTTAAAACTATTCAGAAAATCCTCTTAGCAAACTAAAAGGCCAGCAATTTTGCTCTGGCAAAATGGTACAACGTGAAAAGCAATACGGCTTAAAAAAGTAGTGTTCCGTATAAAATATATTTCTTTTTATTTAACAATTTATTGCAGAAACGAGAACATAAATACAAATAGATACATGCAGAAAGAAAAGTAAAGGCCGCTTATTTCATAAGAAGTTTTCCCAGTAAACCCTCTTACAAACCGTGCATATTATCTCTAATTACATAATAGTCTACGTAAATGAACATGTTAATGTTCGTATGTTCAAAATCTTAAATCTCAGAAAACTCTTTATCCATTGCTTTAAAATTTTGACACAACCTTGCATTCGAATAAGCACGTGTTACATAAAATACCTAAAACGAATATGTCGAATAATATATGTAATGAGCTGTAGCAACGCGTGGCTGGCGGGGTTGTTTCTTAAAAATTTGCAAATAGCGACAGCCACGCGATCACTGCGCGACCGGTGTTTTTTGCTTTTAATTTTTTATTACAATTAGTGTATGACGATAGCGTGTCTATTGCGCCATTACCGTAAAATGCACTTTTCGCGGTAGATTTAGCGCCATTATACAAATTACATGTCACAAATTCTCGTTTTGACTGCAGATGTAGCGCGATATTTAGCTGTCGCATGCTGATCGCAAGTTAGGTACAGAATAAACGTGCGTGCTACAGCACACAAAAAAAGAATAAAGTCGCAATCTGTATTGGTTTGTTGATTCGTAAATAAAAATCAATTATACATGTATACGTAAATGAACGTTTCTTTGTATGTTTGTCCTCTATGCGTTTCTAAATTATTTGTCCGATTGTGATGAAACTTTGGTGACTTGTTCTGTGTACGCTCGCGAAGGTTTTGAATTATTTAATTTAGCAATAAAACACTACGGGAAAGAGGTCGCGGTAGCAGCCAGCAATTACAAAACTTCTAAGTGGATTTAAATGTGGTATTCGCTATCATTTAGACCGTTTAATGAGAAAGGTTTATGCGTACATAACACATTCACATTTAGTCTATGTAAGGATGAAAAATCGTAGTTACTTGTCAAGTTCTCGTGTAAAGTAGAATCGTCATGCTTATTATTTAACTTGCAGTCGGCATTCGACAAACAAATATCGCGCGATATCTGCTGTCAAAACAAGAATTTGTATAATGTAATTTGTTATTGGCGCTATATCTACCGCGAAAAGTGCATTTTACGGTCATAGCGCAATAGACACGCAATCGTCATACATGATATCAAGTTTTTATTACAATTAGTCACCGGTCGCGCAATAATCGCGTGGCTGTGGTTGTTTGAAAATTAGTTAATAACGTCGCGGGTCACTAGCGTAGTTTACCTATATTTGTACATCACTTAATGAACTAACTCGTTTAGAAATTATTCGTTATTTTATTCAAATAACGAATATATACGTATCGAAGAATTACATTTAATTTTAAATTAAAACCACTGGTTCTTCAATTAGGCTTCAGGCATCACTTTCCTAGCATCGCAAATGTTTTTTGAAAATGGCTCTTCGTTATTGGAGATTGCGTTTCAGTATTTCTTTAAAGAACCCTAAAAGTTGTAGATAGTATAGTAAATATGTATTTCTCTAATTCTTATCTGATAGTATATATTATAATGTATAACAATCTTACCCTGTCTAATATCGTATTAAGTGTCCGCTTAACTTTGTCACTTATTGTTTTACTTTACATCTGTTTGTAATTCTAAAATATGTATTACTATCCTGTTATTAAATTACCTTTATTTTAAATTATTTGTCTAATACTTTGTACATTATTGTGTACTAAATTGTGTTTTGGCGTTTTATATTTGACATATACATGTTTACTAATATTGTATTATGCCAAAATTTTGTAGTTTTAAAATAAATTTGTGTTTTTTTGATATAAAATAAGTATGTATAACAACTCTTCGTATAGTTCTGGCCGGAGTCAGTACTAAGAAAAAAAGATTGAATTTGAAATTTCGAAGAGGGAAGGCGGAAAAAATAGGCAGATGACTCTAGGAATATAGGTGAACATAGAGAAAATTATACGGAGGAGAAAAAGTAAATTGTAGTTGTAACAACTGATACTATAAAGTTTTTGGTGAAATAAGTTAATTGTTAACCGGTAAATCGATAATTAGGTAATACTAATATGTGGTTATAATGGTTGACAAAGAACAAGTTATACAAGTACTACGAGCTACACTTATATCTGTTACAGGAGCGTTGACTATAAGACAATGTAACAGAGATTATCATGAACTTCAAAGAGATACCCTTTAAAAAATTGGGCTACCCATCTCTAGAAAACATTTTCTAGATGTTGCTGGACTGAAAACGAAATGACTTGATGATAATTCAAATCAATGGGGAATCCAATGCTACACGGAAAGCTGGCCGTGGCAGAGGGCCAGTTTAAGCCTCTGACATCTGTATATGTCGTCTTTAAGTCGACATGTATGGGTTTTATGGGTTTAATATAAAATAGTAATACAATTTTAAAAAAAACTTAATATGTCCAATTTTTTAAATACATAATTTACTAAGCAGATGTTTCTAGCTATTGTCGCTACACGACAATAGCTAGAAACATCTGCTTTAAAACAGACATCAAACTATGCGAACCTTTACGTTCGTGTGTATCATAACGTTCAATTCCCTTTGTACATATGTAGCAAATCGAGGTTTGATCACTAGAACGTCGTTGAAATTGAAAATTGTTTTAGTTAACATGTACGAGATACAGAATGAACAAACGTTGAGTAGATGTATTGAAATCACATTGGTCTATTACATTATTGTAATGTTATACGTATTAGAAATAAGGATTATAATGAACTCTATCGACTCTTTTATTAAAAGAGTTTCACAGTATTTATAATTTCTCCTTACCCAATGTGCTGTCATCAAAAACACGGGTAATAGAATTGGCCAATAAGACCACTGTGTTCTTTAGTTTATTACTGTCACGACAGATGTCGCTGTAGGGACATCGATCAAGTTTTTAGACCAGGGATGGCGAACCATTATTTATCTACGTGCCATTTTTCCTAAAGAAATATTTAACGAGGCCATGACGTGTCATCGACCAATGTTGACTTAGCTATGAATAGAAAGAGAAAACAGCAAATGCACGAAAAACTGTATGTATATGAAAAAATATATTGTTTCGATTAGGTACTTACTGTTAGTTCCACATTAATTTTAATCACATGAATTACCCACGTGTGATATTATGTAAAATTTTAGTAACAAGAACGAGGGTAGAATGGATTTTCTGCGTGTAGTGGGGCTGCATAGAAGCCTGATTTTGGTCTTGTAAGAGTTCAGTTGTTGAGAAGTCGTCGAGTAGTCAAGTACATAATAGCTGTGATCAGTGCTTCTGTTACATTACATATTTAACATTACATACTTTAGTTTTTATAGTCGTGCCCCAATTATTGTGTCAAGTGTTATCAATGGCGCGCGTGCCATTGGTTCTCAATCGCAGTTTTAGACAGTCAGACGGTCATCAGATGGTCTGTCCGTTACTACGAAATGAGGAAAAAAAACAAATAAAACGTTGATGTGTGGGTGCTGTTATCTAACAAAATGGCGGCCAATCAGCTTACCTGATAATAATGTGTGTCGTATGTACAGGTGAGTCAACTTATCTGATTTACCGCACCGTTCTGTTTAGACATGCCTTTGCAGTTGTTTACAAACTCTATGTAGATAACAAACATTTAGTAAAAAGTATTTATTAATAACAAAAAAGTACATACATACGTTAATATTTACAAACTTAAAACTACACATTATCTTATATAATAGACTTCCTCAAAGTTGTCGCTAAGAAAGCTGCCCTTGCTTAAGGTACCCAGAAGACTGGCAGCATTGCCTCTTTGAATAGCCAAACTGATTTGTATTCTATTTATTACAATTTAAAATTTCAAACTTATTGACATGAATCAGTACATACATATTTTAACGTTAATATTTATAAACTTAAAACTAAACATTATCTTAAATCTTAATACTTCCCCAAAATTACCGCTTAGAAAGCTGTCACTGTTTAGGATATCCAGCAGACTGGCAGCATTACCTCTTTATATAGCTAAGCTGATTCGTTAGTGGATGAAGCTACCAGCCTGACTGTCTCCCGAAACCTCGACCAGCCGAACATCAGAAACCAGTTGATGGGTTTCGGGGCGCCGAGATGCCATAAATATTTATATTTATGTTTTATTTAAAAAAAGATAAAGAAAAATACCTTAGCTTTTTGTTATATCTGTAAAAAAATGCTAGAGTAAGTTTTACAAAATCGTCTGGTTATAATTTTAATAAAACATACATATTTTTAAATTTTAAAGCTGTTCATTATTATTTGCGGTGTGGTTTGTATTTTCGAGACACAGCAATACATTTTCCAGCGTCCACGTCGTTCCGGTTTTCCCACTAATGCCTCAAAATGAATTGTGCTCAATGAAATTTTCCAATTATCGAGCACGGTGTAAAAACAGGAAAACAATGCCCTTCATGGACCGAAACTGTATTAAACATACCTACATTGCTTGCTTTTTCAGATACGTCGTAAAAATTCCCGTAACATAAGGTCATTTCGTTTTATAGCACTGTGTTAGAGTGCTGGGATAGTCTGAATTTTTGACATCGTCACGTATTTTTTTAGGTATTTTACGGTCGGCGTGGCGGCTCGGCTTACGTTTATAACACCCTGTATTATGATTATGTCATTTTAGATCTTATAGGAATCGATTCGGGCAGGTCATGGTTGCGAATATTTACTGCGGGTAGTCACGAATTCATCATAAAACGTGATGTATTTGACGGGGGAATGAACCTATAAATCACGGCAAGCATTCACTTTGTTTTCAGTGTTTCGTTGCTAAATCGAAAAATAGAATACTTGTGGAATAAGCTTATTTGTTTGTACATTTATTTTTTCGAAATAATTTTTATAATTTTCTCATTTCGTTTTCTTAAAATAATTTTAATGCTTCAATTTTTTACTTTTTTTTTATTCATTACGAAAAAAATCTTTGCAGGTAATAACCAGAATTTAAGAGTCATGATGGATTTGGCGTTAAAAAAATAAAACGAAACCAGATTTAGAAATTATCCATTTTATATCGACTTAACAAAAGAGGAGGTTCTCAATTTGATTGTATTTTTTTATGTTTAATACCTCAGAACTCCGTCATTTATGAACCGATTTGGAATAATATTCCCTTTTTATTTGAAAGTACACACTTCCAGATTGGTCACATTTAAATTTCACTAATACGGAAGCATGGGTTTCGAAGATACACAAAATAAGGCGAATTGGTTTTAATCTTTATTTATTTATTTCACGACCTCCGTGGCGCAACGGCTAAACGCGTCGTTAAGTAAACGGGGCTTGCGGGTTCGATTCCCGCCCCGAGTCCGGGTGTTTATGTATAATATGTATTTATTTACAAAAAAAAAGTATGTAAGTAGTATATCAGTTGTCTAGTACCCATAACACAAGCGCTTACTTTGGGACTAGATGGCGCCGTGTGAAATGTCTGAGTATATTATTATTATTTTTTATATTGGTGATTCTATTGATGATTCTATTGTATGTCATTGCGCTCAAGAATTAGAAAAGAAGTTAACTGTAGACATGCCCTAGACATATGTATTTAGGCTAAGGTCACTCAAAAGGGATAAATAAAAAAAAATTTGACAGTTATTGCAGTCGGCGCCAAATCATTGTGCAACAACAGAAAATCTATTAGTTTAGTAGGTTTGGCACCGACTTCGGTAACTATCAAAAATTATATGGGTATTTGTATCATATTTATGAAGTTATTTTTTAGTAAAGGATAGTTATTTTGTACTTTTTAATGGTTTTTTAAAAGTTGGTTTAGTATTTTTTATGAATATTGCACGTGGTAAATTGCACTTTTAAAAATACTTACAATAGAGCTAGTTATAAAGAAAAAAACATTTTGATTGGGATTACTGTAAAACAAAGAATTTCATCGAAAACGAAATTATACTTTTGAACTGGCATATGATGTGTGTACTATATAATATCTATACTAATATTGCAAAGAGAGAGAGAGGATATCATAAGTCTGTTTATATGTGGAGGCTAGTTTCCTGAACCACTGCGCCGATTTGAAACATTCTTTTACCATTTGAAAAGTACATTATTACACATAAATATAGGAAGTGTAGCCTATATTTATAACTACGTAGCCTATGTATATAGGCTATGTATTTAATTCGCGAAGTTGGGACGAGCCGCTTGTTCTAAATATTGTGTTTTAAGACCCGGCTGCCAAAATTTGGGGCGTTTCTAAATAAGTTTGCTGAGGCAGGGACACGTTTAATGGATGTGAAATTTAAATATGTATTTCTTTATACATTTTTCTATCGACTGCCTAAAAGCTTAATGTAATTTATATATTTTCGTAAAACACTTTTTTCTGCAATGTGATACTTTTTTGAGAGTTTTTTTTGTTTAAGTATTTCTCAGAAATTACCTGAGTAAGTTACTTAAAATTGCAGCTAACAGGAAGACGATACAGTTTACTAAATACTGGCTTAGGGATATTTTATTTTATGAATTAATATTCCAGTTATAACGATATTGTATGTCGCGTTTGGTGGCGCAGTGTGAGGGCGGAGCCTACGCAAGAAACTTTTTTTGGGAGCTCTCTCTTAATATGTCGTAAAATGAAGTTGAAAATATGACATTTAGTTATGTTTTTAGTCTGTTATCGAATTTTTCCAAGTCGATGTTAGATTAGACGTTAAAAATATCTTATAATTTTACTCGAATACATTGATTTTATTTGGATTGTTAGTATAAAATATTGGTTTATGTCGTATTGAATCAGATGTTATTTTGCGGACTCTGTCTCATACAATATTTATATTTTATATATTTTTAGCTATGTATATTTCGCACGAAGTTCAAACCTAGCTATTGGCACGTGATTTATTTATCAATAAAGTAGCAAAGGGAACGATTATAGTCGATCAGCTACTCGCATAGCGCGCTCGTTAAAGTGAGTTCTTGAGTGAATACTCGAAACTTAATAAATGTCAGTCTAAAGTTCCCGGAAAATGATTCGTTGAGAAGCAAAACATGTCGGTTTCGAAATTTCAAAATTATGAAAAGAATACAAGTAACGTTTTTTTTTCTAGTTAAATGAATCGAATTCATAGATATTTGACGCTATAACTTTTTGAATATCTTCCCACGAGCCGGTTACTCCAAAGAAAACCGCCGACGCAAACGTATAGAACTCTCGAAGGCTGAATCGAGTGAATGAAACTTTCTGAACTCTATTTTCAATAGAGAAGTAATTCAAACTTTGTCATCTACGTCGAAATTTATTACGGCATATTTCAGTTATTTTGACATCGTGTCCTTGGTTAGAATTTGTAATATCTATTTTCACGTAAATTGTCTTTGAACAATTCCGCATAACTCCAAGGGAATGGAATATAATATATACGTGTAGACACAATGGTGTGTGAGCATGTATGTGTAAGTAATGAGCGAGTGTGTAATTATGGTAACTTTATAATTATTCTTGGTGAAGACTTGACAAAGTTGAAAGTAAAACTACTTTCAAGTCGTCTTAATTTTATTTAATTACATCATGAAATGAAATAATAATAATAGTTCTCAACAAATATATTTAATGTCTGGTGCCAAACAAAAACTTAACCTTATACTTTGAATACCACACACTGAATGTCTGGTAATAGCATCTGGAAATCTTTGAATTAACTACAAAAGACTTTTTAGATTATAACAAAATTCAAAATCCCCATCGTGTCTGTCTGTTTGACATTTATCTCATCCTCTTTACACCTACTGAGCCAAGCAGAATGAGAAAAATATTAAACAATCAGATTTGGGAATCATATTTTAAGCGCAGACTACAGCCGCTGTCGTCTTCCTAGGAATCGTATGGACAGACGGCCAGGCAGCCACTCCGATTGGACGCAACACCGAAGGCCTCTTTACTGACCTTTTACGAAAGCAAAGAACACTGTAGTCTCATTCAAGCTACAGGGGCGAGGAATCAAAGGCCTGTTATTTTTGCATAACACATTTACATTGCCGTCTAAAAAGACTATGAATGTATATCCAAGTGAAGTATAATATTTATCCTTTGTCTTTTTGTCTCTATTGAAGTCGGGTAAAAAATAAAAGCACAAGCACTGCGTTCACTGAACTTATATCTTTTTATTAATTTACAATACAAGCAACGACTGTTTGCAGCTATAGTCAAAGTATATAATCGGTCTTGCCGCATATAACACTAATCAGATTTTGACTATATCTCTCAGCACACGAGGACGGGCAGAATTAGATCATGATCTGATCTACGCCTTCTGATCCTGTCCTATTAACGGGAAATTGTAAATTGTAAGCGCTCGCAACACATTTTCCAATCAGTGCTTCTTATTTTCAGATAGAAAAAAAAATACGCAGGTCACTTCATCCATATTTTAGTTACTGAAATATAATAAATGATCACAGGTGGTTATATAATTGATGTGATTTTGTTTCGAGGCTAATAAAAGTATTCTATTTATTTCGTTGCAATAGATAATACAAATATAGATAACGTAGGATATGCCAGGCAAATATAAACCAAAAGACGAAAGTTTATTCAATAAGGTGGTTAAACTGCTATTTTATTAACCTTATAAAACGGTTTGAGCTGTAATTGGAAACTTTTAAGTTTTATGACCAGACGACTTTCTACGAAGCTTTAAAGGATTTAAATTCTACTAAAAATATTCAAAAGGTGTTTCAAAACTTTCAAAAAATCTCATAACTTCGACTTTTAGAGTTTTATAGGTAAATACAGGATTGTCATTGAAGTGAGGATCAAATTGTTCTGAGGCAGAGGGGTTTTTTTTTTCTTTATGGCATGGCGCACAGATTAGTGCATTTGTCAATGTCACGTATAATTAAATAGAATCACAATCACAAGTAAGTTTTTTTCTTATCGTAAAACCCCTCCAGTAAAGTGATAGTAGGCTTTACTGAAGTTATAAAGGACTTCTTGGAAGAGCGCGAGAACTTCAGCTACATATGTTTATTTCGACATACATATATCTATTCTTTTCTCTTATACAGAACATTAAAATACAATATACTATCACTTTTGTACTTTAAAACTCCCAAAATTGTAAAAAATAGAAAATCTAAACAAAATGTCAACTTCACTTCTCTCGTACCCGCCAAAAAGTCCAGAGCGGAGTTATTTTGCTTTTTAATCAACTGTCAGTCAGACTGTGTCATTATGACCCAGCCAGCTTTAATTCCTGTTAATTTTATTTTTTTGTTACGATGTTTTATTGTTATGGCGGAGGGGGCAAACGAGCAAGCGACTCAACAGAAGGAAAGGGATCATCGCCGCCCATAGACATCAGCGACGTCCGGGGTATCACGTTAGCGTTGCTGGCCTTTAATAAGAAAAGAGTAGGCTCATTTTTTGAAGGTCCCTAAGTTATAACTCTCCGGGAATACCGCTGCTTTAAGCTGGTTACATAAAAGTGCCGTAGGTAGTAAGTAGCATGTACAACGATTCGGTGTTTTTCGGATATAAACGTGTAGAAAAGTAAAAAAAGAATAGATTTATCACTGACGAATATCGTCTTTCAGACGTCACGAATTGCTAGACGGAAAGACATTCATATGGCGTAAGCCTATAATAGAAAGGGATGGGAATACTCACGTTTCATCTCTATCGGCATGCTCAATGTTTTAAGCCTGTTATGCTGTTGCATTTGACAGACCTACAAGGGCTGCTATTTATGTATCCGAAATTGGCCAGTTAAAGAACAATATTAAAAAGTAATTATAACATTTAGAAATGGAACTTATTGGCTGACGAATACAATTTGTTTCATGTAGCTGTCATTTGTTTATCGTTTGTGGCGTCATTTTGAAAATTGCGAGTCTTTATCACTATGAATTTAAGTCGTGAAAATTTTCGTGCTATGATTTATTACGATTTTCGGCGAGGGCTAACTCAAAAACAGTGCATCGATCAACTCACTTTGACTTTTGGGGACGAAGCACCATCGAAAACTACTGTGTATCATTGGTTTAGTGAGTTTAATGGTGGGCGGTCTGTGCTCACAGACGAAGTTAAAGAAGGTCGCCCTAAATCGGTTGTTGTACCTTATAATTATGATGCTGTGCGGGAACTAATAATGCAAGATGGTCATGTCACATATCGCGAGATAGAGGCGTCTCTGGGCATAAGTATGACGAGTATATATAAAATATTACACGAACATTTAGCTGTAAAAAAAATTTGTTCACGTTGGATTCCGCACAACTTGAGAATTGACCAAAAACGGGCTCGTGTCGATTGGTGTGAAAAAATGTTACAAAAGTACAATCAGGGTGTGTTAAAAGTTGTCTATAATATCTACACAGGTGATGAATCTTGGATATAGGCGTATGATCCTGAAACTAAACAACAATCAACGGTTTGGGTGTTCCAAGATGACCCGAACCCAACAAAAGTCATTCATTCAAAAAGCACTTTGAAGCAAATGATCGCGTGTTTTTTTGGTATAAATGGACATGTAGCTACAGTGTCCCTAGAGGATCGTAAAACGGTTAATTCTGAATGGTACACGATCATTTGTTTGCCAGAAGTCTTTGAAGAAATAAGAAAGAACAACCGACAACGCAGAATCCTTCTTCATCATGACAATGCTAGCTGCCATACATCGGCCGAAACAACTCGGTATTTGGAAGATCAAAAGATCGAATTAACGGGACATCCGCCGTACAGCCCCGACTTGGCCCCCAACGACTTCTATTTATTCCCAACCGTGAAGAATAAATTACGTGGTCAACGTTTTTTGAGCCGTGAAGAGGCTGTTGGTGCGTTCAAAATGCACGTTTTGGAGATACCTCAATCCGAATGGAAAAAGTGCTACGAAAATTGGTTCCAACGCATGCAAAAGTGCATCAATCATCATGATGAAAATTTTGAAAAGCAATAAAACTATAATAATTGCTATATGTTTGTTTCACTTTGTTATTCCGGATACATAAATAGCAGCCCTCGTATGACACAAAACAAACCTTTGTTCGAGAGTACTTTTAATTTTTTTAATTATTTTTGAACTTTACCAGTGAAAATTTAATATAATATTTTTTGTAAACATATGCATTATTTTAGCCTGTGAAGGCCGTTTTGACAATCATAGGTCGTTAAAAAAGACTATAGCAGTCACATTACCACAATATATATTAAAGGTCATAGTCATATTTACTTTTTTGACACAGATCCTCTACTAAAAGGCCTTACTCACGTGCAATCTGACTAACAATTATTGCTGCAATCTGTTGCAAGGCAATTAATTGCATTGTAAGATAAGTTGCATGCGACCTGCAACCTGTCTATTTTGCCTTGCAACAGATTGCAGCAACATATTGTTAATCAGAGTGCACCATGAGTAAGCCCTTTTAGTAGAGGATCTGTGTCAAAAAGTAAATATGACTCAACCCTACAGTTGATGTTACGACTCCGAGTAATATTTATTATTTATATTTCATTTGTCGGTTTTCCTTGAACATGATTTGCTAGGGACGTCAACATTTTTATCTATATTCGAATATTTGATTCAGAATAATGTAATAATTCCACAGAATCTGACGTTGATGAAGATCGCAAACTCATCCATAGGCAGGGAAAAACGTTTTCTAATTAAGTATCAAAAAAAAAATGCTGAAGAGCACGAGCAATTTTATTGTAGAAACTTGTAGATCTATCAGAAAAAGTTAAAGATGTACGGAGAAGTTCGTCTCGTTATAAACATATTGCTCTGTACTCCAACATATATACTGGTACTTTGACGATAACAAGAATGTTTTTCGTATTTTTATTTTGTATGTAGTTTTGAAAGATCTTATTAATTTACACCATAATGTAAGATTTACGTTAAAATCTTTTTTATGTCTAAACTCAGTGAAAATGAACACATCATATTTTTCTTCTGGAAGAAATATTTTAGTGCAATCAAAATCTAGATTCTTTAAATAGAATTACAGTTTCAGTATCCTCGAGCAGTACACGTCGAGCAAATACTCAGGTCACGCCCGTCAGTTTTTGGACAAGCGCCAATCTCATCTGGCCCCTAAAGCGTACTTAGTACAGCTAATACATCATAAACGTACTCATTGAAAAATTTAAGGCTGTAGCCCGAATAATAACGAGCTATTTCACGAACAGAAACTATTTTTGAGATTATAAAACCATAATATATAAATATTTTGTTAGAAGCCAAGGAAGACCAAGGCTGACTTATGAAGATCAAATAGCCAGAGTGTTAGCAGACGGAAATGTCAAAAGCACTCGCATACCTAGGCGAAAATGTGTGAGGAGAATGATGAGATTTGAGGAAGCGAAAGAGGTGTGTAAGGACCGCGACTCCTGGCGCTCCGTCCTCTCTGGCTACCCCGTTGGGGATACAGCGTGAAGTTATGTTATGTTATGTTATTTTGTTAGATTTTAATACATAATTGAATTATGAATAAGAAAAAGTACTGCAGACAATTATATCAATTAAGAGACCCCAAAATAAGCACTAGGCTTGTACTACACACCACCACCACATCACACAACGATCTGGGAGCTTCGAGTAACATCTAGGCTTCAACTCAATTATAAAGTTCATCTGACCTAACTGTCCTATGATTTGAAGTCAAGACCCCGCCCTAGAAGACATCCTTTGCTATCTCACCAACAGACTTGTTCTAAGTCAGTCATAATTAAATAAGAATTAATCGCTTTTGATGACACCTCGCGCACGAGGAAAGTGATTACCACCAGTCATAATCGTAGTCGTCGTAGGCTAAAAGCTGATCAATAGATCAACAATTGACCGGTAAGGCGGATGGATTAAAACTGCTCGCCTGAATTTAAAAATTTGTTCACGTGTGGTGGCAAAATTGACACTAAGGCCAACACGTTTACGTGTACGTTAACTGTACATACCATATATCGGAATTGAATCAGCCGATCGCAGACAAGCTGTGTAATTAGACTTCCACTCCTTACGATATCAATTGACGTTTTCATTATCGTTCACATTCCGCTTGTTAGGCGTTACCAGTCAACATTGTCAGCCTAGGCCCTAGACATATGTGTATTAAGAGACAGAAACAATGACATTACATCTTCTAACGTGCACATGCCTTATGCAGATTATAAATACGCCACATGTAATGGCGGAGGTGAAGATGTCTTCCGCGATACCAGTAGGGAATCGTGTTTAATAGTTCTTTCAAGCAAACAATGGGCACTCGAATTGGCTTGCAATCACTCTGTTGGCTAGATCCACTCAGACCTCATCCTTGTGCCGAAGAAGAAGGTATAGATTTTCCTGACGATGCCCCGAGCTGAGATATCTCTCGGCTGGAGAAACCTCAGGTCTTAACCATCTGGCAGGGCGCCTTTAGTGCTCGCCGCAACGTGACCATTGATAATATAAACCGCTAGGGCTAACAGCACATTGATAATATAAGGGTTTTTTTTAGTTGGTTCTAGTCCGACACCACTCAGGTGGCTAGAGACCGGTTTAGAGTCCTTAGTGATTTTCCTTTTCATAGAAAGGAAGCAAAACAAAAAAGCGTTTAATAAATTTGAATTATCATAACTAAAACTTGTAAATAACACCTGAGTCCGAACAATGAATTAAATAGACAAGCAATCAAATTAGTGTATCCTCTGCCACAACACTTGTTTCATATTGCCGTGTAAAAGCAGGCCCACTCTAATATTCGCGTTCATTAGTCAGCGCTCATTTAGAGAACACACTGTGACCTACATGCGCAGTTTGTATGGGGTCCAACGATACAGTAAAAGCGACTTTTCATCCGTCTTTATTGCTTGTGAAAGTCATGTCTCTTTGTCTTTGTCTCGACTTCTACCGAACGAGTTTTGATGTGATTCACAAAGTAATTTAGGTCAAGGTTAAAGGCGCTTTTAGTTTAATCTGACACACCCGTTACAAAGAGTAATAAGATAAGACCAAACAGTGAGCTGCAATGCTATTGACATGGTAGAAGGAGAGCCGGTATAAAATCGCGAGCTTATTTTTATGTATAACGATTAGAAGAACCGGGGGAAAACATGGTACCTCGAGCACATGATATGTCGAATATTTTTTTTTCTTATATCATTCATTATACGTTGCTATAACGTCTGAGAGAAAAAAAATCATAACGTACCAATTTTTAGATACACAGGAGAAATGTGTACTCAACAGTAGTAAGAACAGCAGTCTGTGTACAGCCTCTCCATGGGAGAAGACTGGGTCATTTGAGGCTTTTACCTACTAAAACGTTTATGGTGGTCTTTTTTAACGCATTATCTAGGGGCTACAAGATCTTCGTAATGTAAGTCTCTTTCGCGTTGAGCCGAAGCACTTCTTGGTGGTGAGTAGTTACAGAGCTCCCGCTCTACATCCTCGCAGTGCTACTGTAGCACTGAATATACGCGCTGTCGTTCTCCTTAGGACTTCAATATTACTCTAGATACACCGTTCTCGTTAAGTGTTCTAAATGATAGTTAAAACCACGTTGAAATCAATTTAGAAGTTTCAAAGTTACAAACGGAATTTACATTTTGTTTTGTATCATTTATAGATAAAAGATCGAAAATAAATTGTAACGTGTTAGCCCCAGCGAAATATAAATAAAATAAACTAAGAAATGACCGCAAGGGAGTTGATGGATGCCAGCGACTCATATCAGCTACCTAATATAAGGAACTCGGGATGAGCAAGCAACCTGTCATTGTCGTTCCACTTGCTATACATTTGCTTGAACTTGACTCAAACGAAAACTTGCAAACAAACTAAATAACTAATTTTTTGAATTCTTTGCTGGAATCGGAGGCCATAAGCAAGGGAAAGTGTAATAGGCTTCCGACTCTAAGATTACAATTGTTTCAATTTGTTTGCAAGTTTCGAGTTTTTGTTACTTACTGTTTGTGTGCTGTATAATTTTGAAATTATCTTATCAAGCTCTTGTATTTGATATCTATCGTGATGAAGTTAGTTCAATATTTTTTAGTACTTGAATACATTATGTTGTCTTGGCTTGCTATATGTCATACTATAGACGTCACGTTGGACTTTGACTTTTCAAAAATAAATTAATAGCACGCGCGAAACTGAGAAGAATTCAATGATATCTTATACGTTGAAATTGGTTGAGTAGTTTTGACTCTGTATGGGAATAGACAAATACATACATCGTACAAATCAATATAAACATAAAACATACATATTATGTACATATGCTGCTAAAATTAGGGGCCGTTCTCCGTCGTCGGGTAAAAAGTGTGATATATTTACGGATTGATGCTCTGTCTACCGTGACAAAAATGTCGTGACGTCATGTTATTTAATATTTATTATAGAAAACGTTCCTAAATACGTTTTTTCGAGGATGACATTTATAAGAAAAAAACTATGTCCATGAATTAATTATTAATGTGGTGGGTTTCTAATATAAGAGCTTTCAGCTTTCTGAATAAATGATTTTTCTCTGAATAGCATAGTCAGGCTTAATTTAATTACAGAAATTAAAAATAGTTTAAGTGATATTAACTAGCCAACAATGTCTTCTTCAAATAAAAATAAAATATCTCTGAAAAGGCGCCTTTTTGTTCCTAGAATTGGGAATTACTTATTACAGTGGATATTAAATATTCTTTATAATAAGTATGTAGCCTCATTAATCGGCAGGTTGCATTAAAAAGATGTTTCAATATCTTAACTTAAAAAACAAAATCTATTATAGGTAAAATTTCCAATTTGTGATCGAAGAACACAAGTATGTAAGGCGATGTAATGGAATAAGCGGTTGCTAGATATACTATGAATTGACATATCAGCTTATAGGTGAGAGCGAATAAAGCATCCTTTCACTTGGACCTCGTTTTAAGAGCACGTTGTTGTGGACGTGGCCTTTTTAGTCCGATATAGTGGAGTTTTGTAGGGCGTGCTGAAGCGGGTTTCTGCTGTCAAAAAGATTTTCGGGAATAAGTGTCTACACGTTTTCATTGCTGGTATAAATAGACCTAGTGCTACAAGGTCTTACTGCTGCTCAATCCACACAGATTTTCATGTTGCCTTTATTAATATTCGCGTATAGTTATAGCAATAACTATAGTGCGTGAGTGTTCGTTTATTGAGTATCTACGGGTTTCTTCTTACAGATGGCCCGTTCGCTTTTCAAATTGAGGTAATGAATTTTTCAAAATTTTCTTGGTATCCGGTGGGTGCTCCAGCAGTTGATCTGTTGATATATATAGAAAAAACTTAGTTTTTAGATTGACAAAAATCGTCTGAAATATTTCTGTAGATATTTCTTAAAACGAAACAGAAAAAATAAAAAAATTGAGCCGTCGCGGGACGTCTGGTAGATAGATGGCACACATCGAAACTATTTTATATAGAAAATATGTATAAAAGGATGGTTTATTAAAGGAAATAAATATGGTATAATAAAAACAAAATACTTAGATTTTTTTGAAGAAAAAAATATTCTTTATTTAAAAAAATGTGAATTTTATACCAAAATTTAAAAAAAATCTTAAAAATTGAGACGGCTGCGGCGGAGAGGAGGGATCGCTGAGTCTAGTAGATATATACATATATAGATAGTCGTGTAGTAATAAGTACGTGGCGACGCGTCGCCATGCCAACAGCCGGTCTGACCTGCCGCATAAGAAGTTTTACATCAAAAGAAATTGGAAAAAAGATACTATGTACAATGTACTATGTACTTCGCCAAAAAATTACAGTAGGTTAACGAGCAACCCACCATTAGAGTTTTCAAGGTAAGGTCTTTAACTTATTATTAGCTGTCGTAACGTGTAGCTGTAGATGTCAAATCTAAATAATTACAAAATATAGGATCACTCTACATAAATGTTACTAAATCTCTCCATTCAAAACGTGATCACATACACAGCAGATCTGCGTCCTTTAATTGTAAAAACATCGAAGCTTCACCACGTCAAAATCGACTTACTCGTACAAAGAATTACTTAACAAACTTATTTACTTTATTGGCTTTGGTGCTTTAAATTACGTTGTATTTTCTTAGCAGAATTTAATCCAAATTACAATTGTTTCACCCTTTTCACTAGGCCTTGAAATAAAAACGGTCTCTCCGGTTAAGTGGCAACTAAAAGGGCATGGGGCCATTGGACGGTCAGATTAATTCGTTCCTCGTAACATCTGCTCTTTGTCCTCTACCGGAATGGAATGGAAAAGAGGTTGATTACTACTTGAAAAAGTTTCTCGCTATAAAGTTTTAACTGCGGATTATCGGTTTTACGTAAATTAACCATAACATTTTATGTTAACATTTTATGTTTACTATAAAAGTGTAACAATGGTACAGACTCAGCTTTAAATAAAATTAAAAAATTTGAACCAAGGTAACACGACAGAAAAAGTGTTCAAATTCAGACATGCTGTTTTAAGGTAATTTGTTACTGCGGCAATGGTAATACGGTAGTGTCACAGTGACAATTGCGTACGTCGACTTCACTTTGCTTTCTTTCGATGGCGGCACGAATCACATACAACGTTTTAATTTTTCTAAGATATAGGCATTATTTTAATTTTTTTAAGATATAGAATCCGACTGAAGTTACAAATCAGAGATCTTGATATTATTTATAATTAAGATGGTCATAAGTAATTCCAAATTTATTAAGTATCATCAAGAGTTATACAAAATTTTAATTGTACCTATCTTTACCAAATTATGTCCGCTACGAAAGACGGGACAACCGATTGTTAGTCATCAGAGTCAATATAATGATGAAAATCCCAGACGTAAGTGGACGGATAGAATGGATTTAGGATGGAATTAGGAAATGGAAATTAGGAATGTTTGTACAGGTTTTGAAAAGAAATGGCCGAAAATTTAGAAAAGGTAATTTAACTGAATCCACGACTCATCTTAGTTTGGACATTATTTGACAATGATTTATTTATTCTTTTCTGATAGCAATAAGTAAATTTTAAGGAAAAGTATACTTCATTCCTTCTAAATTTAAAACAGTATGGTAATAAGACTTTCAAGATGGTAACCTTTTCCTGTTAAACTCAACCTTTATACAGAGTTCTTTATATTTACTGCCACTAAAACGGGATAACATTAAAGTCTCTTTTATAGTGTCGTTCAGGATTGACCGAATTGGGATGTTTGATGTTTATGTAATGGGGTTACCGTGATGGTTGTCATCAAGAATCTTTGTAATATTATCGTATGAATGTCCGTCACTTTTGTTCGCCGCATCCGTTCCTTTTTTGAAGATAACCTTATCGCTGTAGCAATCCCATTGAGTCAGAACCTTCGACTCGTAATAAGCTCAATTTTAACTTTTCTTTTATTTGCCTAATATTCCATGTCAGAATGAGTGATAAGCGATTCAAGAAGAAAATGTACAGAGCAAAATTGAGTAGTAACGGAAGATGAGGAAGACCAAGCTGGTTTATGAAGATCAAATAGCCAGAGTCTTAGCTGGAAATCTTTAAAATGAGATTGATGAATTTGGAAGGAACGAAAGAAGTACGTAATATATTTATTAAAAAGAATAATTTGCAATGCGCCAACTGCTCTTCTTCTTGTTATGGAAACTTCTATAACAAGCGATGAGGTGATAACCAGTCATCACTGGGTTCCACTTCTTATCTGTAAGCCTACTTATCGTCAAAAGTAAAATTGAATTAGTATTTAATTGTACCGTGTTACTCTGTATACTCGGATAGAAAATGGTGTTATTTTATGTACGTATATAAACGTATGTAAGAATTACAGTTATAGTAAAATATCATTTTGTTATCAAAAAAAAGCAAAAGTTACTTTCCGGCCAGTTTCATTTAAGAAAAGGAATTTTTTTTTTTGGCTTGGAGTGTGTTTTTGGTTCACATCTATGTACTATTTGTGTACGTCCTTTTTAATTCGGGGTGAACAAAATATCAAAAGATCAAAACTCACATATAACCGTCAGTAACATTCAGTGTTGACATGATCAAGACCTAACAATATCACAGCTTGACGTCATTTTTGCCTATAAATATTTAAGGTCATAGATAGCAACTATAGTTTAACTTAGTTCTTTCGAATAATGTTTGTGTAGCATTTCAAGTCCATGTATTTAATGACCTTGAACATATGTTTAAAATAATTGGTCATTGCAAGTTCATAAAGGGTTCTGTACTTTATTTATAAAATAACGAATTTCTAATTGCTTAATATTAATCATTTCCAGGTCACTTTTAGGTTATAGGGTATAGTTAACTATTCACTATAATATTCTATTAAAAGAATGTGAGAATCGAAAACTCTATTTTCACATCGTTAACTACAATTTAAGTCAAACTTTGTACAAAAACGAAGACGACAGTAACTGTAGGATCTATAACAACAAGGCTGGATAATTCTAGTTAGCAACAGACTGATCACTTAGCGTGTTTTAATTCCGAGAATCAAAGATCGAGAGATTTCTGATTACACACCCGGTTCTACGAAAACACAGCTTTTAAATTGAAGGTTTTACTACTTTTAGACGTTCAAGAATTGTTCATACACAATTAAATTAATTTTAACGATTTCGTTAAACTTGTTATAACTAACAACGTATCTATGATAATATAAAAAGATAAACTTCGTTTTATATCCGTAATTGGGTAGATGAAAAAACACTTTCACTCACTAATTCTTTGTCAGTTACTCTTTATTTATTAACCGACTTCAAAAAAGGAAGGAGGTTCTCAATTCGTCCGTATGTTGTTTTTTTTTGTATATTTGTTACCTCATAACTCCGTCATTTATGAACCGATTTCGAAAATTCTTTTTTCGTTTAGTAGGTAATACTTCAGAGGTAGTCCCTTTAAATTTCACCGATATTGGAGCTTGGACTTCAAAGATACACTAGATAACACGACCTGGTTATAACCTTTATGTTGACGATTCTCTTGTATATCGTTGCGCTCCGGAATTAGAATGAAGTTAATTGCAGACCTGCCCTATATATTTATTTAAGTCAAGACCACTCAAAAGGGAGAAATAAAATTGTTTAATTAAAAACCATTAAACCGCCTTCAAAAAAACACTGAAAAGTATAAAATAACTATCTTTTACTAATCAAAACTCAAGTACAATTAAAATAACTTTATAAATAAGTTAATTAAATATTTTACACACCTATATAATTAAATTTGACAGTTTTTTCTCTCAACGTTTCGAATCATATAAACATTTTTGTTTTTACAATAACACTTTCATATCACATTCCATATCAGTCATAATACATATAATACAATGTATTTTTCTTTAACCATTTATAATATTTCTACAAAAATATTTTACACGCTTCAGGATTAAAATAAATGTCACTAGAACATATCTGTAGGTAATTCCATACTTTTTTTAAGCGCCTAAGTACACTTACTTTCTGCTTTAAGCATTGCCGATTTAATCGCTGTTAGAAAGTTCGGGGCAGCGATTGAACTGAATTCTTACGTTTGATTAGTCTGATATTGTTTCGGTAGCTGTATGCAACGACTAAACGCTTCATTCGGAATATATTCGAACGAAATCGCAGCGATGTATCGACGCAGTCGCAATAACGCCAGATCTCGATGCCGTCATCGAAAGCAAGGAATTACCAAAACGCGGTGCGCTTTCGCCATAATCACAAATCGCTAGTTTTCGATGTTAAAAGACTCGAATGTGCTCGTCTCTTAAATTGGAGTCGTCTTTTAACTGTAAGTACTTTTGTATGCGTGTGACGAGATGAGTTTTAACCGCTTTGAGATCTTGCAGAAATGTGTGCGAGCTATTTTATTGCCTCCACATAAAACGAGGGAAGATTCATTGTCGAGGTGATAACCTTATAATCCGTTGTGAGGTCTTATGCTTTTATGACTTTATGACATAATGAAAAATTTAGATGCGTTCGAAATAGGGTTGCCATTAGCACTGTGTTGCAAGTTTGAAAACGACAAGAGTAATGATGCAGGTGTTACTAATATAAAAATTTTTATGTGTTGATCGATGCCGAGGAACATGAACTGCTTTCCGGGAACCAGGGTACCTTTTAACGATTTCTCCTCAGTCATAAATAAAGATGAATTATTCCTCGTTTTTGACATGCTCGCGTGCTGCCAACAAGTAGAATAAAATGTGGCTCCTGTTATGGTGGTATATTGTCGCTTTGCCTGAGTATCCGACTACATGGACTACATGGAATATATCACAAAATGCGACTATGTATCACCTATTGTACCGCCAATGGCCGCGTCTATACTACTAATAGTAAGTAACCTTAAAAACGAGAAGCGTTTTAAGTAATCCGTAGCAATTACTCTAAGAATACTTCGATATGTTAATAACCAAATGAAATGAAAAAGATATTTAAGTGTTTTATTCTTTTGCGCGGAAACCCTGGGGCATCGAAAATGTGTTCGGTCATAAATTTTATTATGATGGGAAACCATATCCAGATGTTTCTTTCAGAAAAGTCTTCGTCTTTACAATAAACTTGAACGTTAATATAATTTGAAGGTATTAAACTCTTTTTTTTGTTTATGAGAAAGAGAAATACAAAGCGGCGCAAAAGTAATCACTATTAGAATTATTTATAGTTTTCAGGACTTTTTGGCGGGAACGGGAGAAACATTTTTTTTCTAAGTTTTAAGTTCCCTGCCGTATATAATGACTATTGTACATCATTTTATACGGTAAGGTATACCCTTCATGTGCATTTGTCTCTCAAAATCTTTGAACTTTAGTACATTGCTTTTCTTATCGGACTGTTTCCTACAATTATATTTTTCAACATTCCCTTTCAAATAGTCTTTGAGAAATGATCCCTGAGGCAGGACATATAGATAGGCAGACAACAAAATGATTCCAATTTGGCAAGGAACGCGCTGTTTCACAAAAGAGTTTTAATTTGTTTGTGTTATTTAAGAAACGTAGGCATTGAAACAATACATAGTGAGCAAAACAAATTTTAACTGAAAGGACTTATTAGTACTACAACGGATTTCATTAATATACTAGCGGCTCGTCCCGACTACGCCCGGGTCGAATACATGATGTATAGCCTATGTCCATCTGTAATAATATACCTGTCAGATGGGGAAATAATTTTTAAAATCGATGCAGTGGCTCCGGATATTACTTATAAACAAACTTACGACACTCGTTTTCTCTTTGTACATTTTTAGTTTTTATTTTATTTTACGTATTTTAGGAAGACTTACAGACAAATTATCTTATGACTCCACTGATAACATGTATTTAATCTTCTTTACAAAGAAAGTAACACAACTGTAAACATTTTTATCAATATTTTGCCTACTTTAAATTTATATTATTCAAAACGATACACGGTACAGCTACGTACGTTACGCTTGTGTTTATCACTCATCATTGAAATATATGTCCGCTAACATGCGTTTTACAATTGCTGTGCTTGAGCAGTAGATGTCTATATCATCATGATTGCTGCTTAAGTGGTTAAACAATTTAATACTACGTAATACTTTGTTTTGGTAAATGGTACACTCAGGACTAGCCGATGTCGAAAACCTAGTAAGTTTTTGCGCAGATTTATTTTTGACGGTAAATCTGGACTATCTGACTATCTACGCGACTATTGACTATGTTCATCAAGTAGCATATTAGTACAGATAGTTTTATAATCAGAAGGAGGGTTTATTTAAAAAAAAGACCAACACAAAATTATCATGTTACTTAATTTCAATCTACAGTTACCATATTCTTCCAGAAAATAAATCACAATAGAAATATGTAACATGTAAAATAATAATATCATTCTAATAAATCTAAAAACGCTAAGGGTGGTTGGGCCAACTATTTAAACTCGATTTAAGGATTTGACATCTCGCTTGCACTAACTATTTAATAGTATGTGCAAGCCACTCTAAGTCTTAATAAGAGAAAACAGAAATAATGTAAAAATCAGAGGCCAGTACTTCTACCATGAGTTAACGACGTCGATATTCGCTGTCGACAACGTAAAACTTTGTATGAAGAATTGGACAGTGGTTACTGTAGTGAACTAAAAATTGTCATACAAAACTTCGATGGAGTCGTTATCGAGTATCGACTGCGTAAATTCATGGTAAGGCTACAGGCGCTACTCCGTCGGTGTTAGGCGCAAGTGAATCACGCTCGCGTCGACCGTCGTTTTCGGAAACCTCGCCTTCCGGGTGAACGTTATATGACATCTGTCAATTGTCTTCGATTGCTTGTTCTTTTTTCTCTGTAGTTTTTCTTTTTTTAATTAAAACAACAGACCTTCTTTACTAATAGTATAGGTTACAATCTGACTCTCTTTGTATAGAAAGATTAGATTATTTAAAAGACTAGCAACTCGAATATTAATTTCTATACTCAAAGACCGTCGTCCTTCAATATTCTTAGTTATGGTGAAAACTGCATTGAAATCCATTTAGAATTTTAGAAAGTATGAGCAAATTGCAAAATACCACGGGCTAGGTCTATTATGACTTTCTCTTATATTAATTAATGATACCTAATACGACTAGAATATCCTTATACATTATACATATCAACTTATACATATATTACCATAACGAGGTAGCCAAAAAAGACGACAGGATGTCGGCAGGACGTATTTCATGTCTCACGTTTTTAGTATTCAATTGTACAATCCTTCCTACAAAGAAAATAGTGTAATCATTTTTTATTCTGTCAATATATGTCAATAGTCAATACTGTAAAAACTATTTTTTTTTAGAAAACTAAAAGGCTATGACAAAAATATTTCGAAAGTCAAATGAGTTTATACAAGTAAACGCAATTCTCAAGATATTTTTGAACGTCGAATGTATCTTCGTTTCGGAAAGAATACTTGTACTGAGAAGAACCGGCAAAAAATTCAGTCGGGTATCAGTTTTCGAAATTCATACATAATATATTAATGTACAATGCTTCGTTTCTATATTGGTCTGATAGAGAAAGAAACAAGGAACGTGCCAGCTGCTCGTTTTTTTGCGCAGGTTCTAAAATATGCGTTGCTAAATGTGACATCTTGGCTAGTTTTTCGAGATGTGCTTCGGCACAACGTGAAAGGGGCTCTTAGTTTTCTTATCTTCGTAATTCGTTTCACTCACGAGATCAAGATCACTCACGCGTTTCAGTGGGTAAACTTAAGCCAGTCTGTCTCCCAAGCGGTTGTGTGCCTCTGTTCTAATTTCTATGTATCGTCATATTATGGTAAGCAACTGATGCTACAAAGTCAAAATATCCCGTAAAGTGTCGATGTTAATAGTACTAGTTGCTGACGTTGTGTACTACTTTTAACAATAGAAAATAAATCTTTGAAGCGCTAAACTTATATCAGTATTATTCAATACTCACGAGCAATCATATGACATTACATCCGCTCAATCCCCAGAGTCAGAAGTGAAACGTCTCGTTAGCCGACAGCGCTGTACGTGACCAGCCCAGTTAGGGATGTTATGAAGGAGGATTTATTGTCTATGTATCATACCTATACTATGATAAAACAGAAAGAGAACCGTGTCTGTAGTCTCTACATTGAAAAAACAAGGGAAAAATATCGGGCTAAGCTTTTAGACTACTCTAAATACAAAATAAATATTTTTGTAATTTTGTTTGTACATGTTTGTCAGTTTGTCAGCTTGTCAGTTCATCAGCTTATCGGTTCATCAGCTCGTCTGTTCTTTAATTCTCTAGTTCATCAGTTTTTCAATTTGTCTATTTGTTAGCTCGTCAGTTTAATTATTTTAATTTCATTTACAATGCTATAAATTAACAACGCAAATGAAAGAATAGAGACCAAAATATTTAATTTACCGTACACATTAAATACAAACTATTTCCTTCACAGAACAAGTAATGATGATACTTTAGACGTTAAAGGTGGACGTCGCCAGTGTGTAGATGTCGTTAGTGTTGTGTGTCGAACTACCGACAGTGACAATAACAAAAATGAAAAAATGCATTGAATGAGTGTGTGACTAGTTGCAAGAAACCGTACGCTACGAAGACGACATTCATCCCCATCAGTCTGCCCGTTACCACAATCGGTGGAAACCGGTCGAAACGTCGGGATAAAATAGGTAATTAGCCTTAAAATATTACAGCGACATAGACCCATGAGTAAATATTGTAAGATGTTAAAGGTGGAGATCGATGACCTCTCTATGAGATTGTCTGTCATGTAGAGCTCGTTTCTATACGTAGGTTGATATTTTCTCAATTTCCTTTAGAAAATTGCGTAGCACATCATCAATAGCAACTACGTGCCCCCGTATCCACGTATGTTAATCAAACACACACATACCTTGTGTGTATAGATCCTGTACAAAAGTGGAGTATCAATTTCTTCTTGAATATAAAATATCGAAACATTGGTTTAACAATATAGAGATTTTCCACATAATTTAAACAGTTAAAATGTCGAACGGTAGCCACTAAAACTTATCAAAGCACATTAAAAAGTGTAATTTAGATCTTTCAGAGGATTTATGGTAACACAGGATACAATTACGTTTTATTTTGGTGTGACGTTTAAATGCGTAAAGACATTACTTTTCCGAATTTGATATCTTATAATGCAACGCAAAAGTTTAAAAGATTTGATTTTAATGATCTATGTATGTATGATATTATACAACCAAGCTCTATCCGCGACAGAAGTTTCGTCAGATTTCCCGCGGCTATATCCTAAATATCTGCAGACAGCGCGCCACGCGATCACTGCGCGACTGGTGACTAACTTTAATATAAATTGGTACCATGAATGACGATTGTGCGTCTATTGCACCACTTAAAATACAGTTTCCTCCGTAGATTTAGCGCCACTATACGAATACATATAAATAGTCGATTCGACAGCAGATATGGCGCGATATTTGGCTGTCGCAAGCTGACTGCAAGTTAGGTAATAAGTGTGCCGATATTTCGGCACTGTTGCAGGCACCATGAACGTATATAAGAGCAGATTCTGTTATTTCTGCCTCCTCTCCTTCCAGTTAGGTTTCCTTCACTTTCATTATCACTGCCAGAAGTCATTCGACAGTCGACTTATTTATTTTAAACCGCTATAGCGATTAGCGTTGTGGGTCGTCAGTCAGTACTCTTTCGCTACTCCTTAGTGCAAAATGGTCTGTGTTTTTGTTGTGGAATCCATATCTATAAGCTGCTATACATTCGACAAAGGTCAAAGTGACCATGTAACGTAAGGTTATGACATGAGATACCAACAACACTTCGTCTATACATATATATATATAAATATTAAGTATCTGTTTATGATTTAGAAATATAGACTTTTTTTAAGCTTAAGCTTAAAACCCAAACACGATTTTATGCAATTTTTGTCTGTTTGCCGATTTTTTGTTTGTCCAGGTTAATCTTCGGAAAGGGTTGAACGGATTTTGACCAAACTTTCATTGGTGGATAGAAAATTAACTAAACTAAAGTAAAACTAAACTAAAAGTAGTTTAAGCTACTTTTTATACCAAAAAAATGTCAAATTTAACTCTGGTGAAACCGTGAGCCAGAGCTAGTTAACGATAAAATACTACAATAATAAAATTGTCATATGGTATGGTAGAAATTGGCCATCCGATCTCACCTCTGCGTCTTATCCACTTTCTTTCTAAGCAGATGGTCGGCCAGCAAGCAACCCCAACTTTGAGTCCTCTATCCTGGACCCCAATTCTTAGACCCTACAATGTGTCCCATTGCGTCTTCTCTTTGAACCGAACTAAAGTAGATTTGACGTTCAAAAATACCTCGTGATTGGGTTTACTTGAATAAATCGATTTGACTTTGACTTTGACTAACACTTTAGAAATTTCGACGATCGGGATCACTACAGCCACAGCGAAGCGGAAGTCATAGATGATTATCGTACACTGATATATTATGAGAACCTATGAATAACTCACTAAACGTAATAATAGAAGTGGTTGAATTTTTACGAGGATGCTACAGACCAACAGAAGATTTTACGACGGCATAAATTAAACGTAAAACTATCTCTGAATATAACCCACTTTATTACAAGTTGCGACTCTAAGTAATCGCTTTATTACAGCTTTATTGTAATCTTTATAGTTTCAGTTAACTTTCTTGCGTTTTCATATTGTCAAGGGACTTTGCCAGAAGCAACTTTATTACAAACTAACCTTATCTTGCGACTTCATCTGCGTGAAATAAAAATAAAAGTAGTCTATGTCCTCCCATAGAGCTTAATCTATCTCCATTCTCGATCAATCTCGGCTCGGTGAAATTTGGTTTGATGATAGTTTGTACATCATGTTTGTAGACAGCAAGACACACATACACAACCATACTTGCTACACTTGCCCACTTGCTTTAGCAGTTTTTGAAATTTAGTGATTAATCAGTCAGTCTGTGAGTTTTATTTTGCTTTTACATATATAGGTGAGCTGTCCAGACTTTGTTTAGGTGGTTATAATTTAGACTTATTGAAGATACAAATGCGTCACAAAATATCTAAGAAGGAGAGAGATAACATGCAAGCACGTACGGATCGGTGAAAGTAGAAGGTGAATTACTATCAGTTTTTAAAATTCCTACAAAAGATCTCAATTCTACCTCGCTGTAAAGATTGTCGCTTAATAATCCTACGCACACACATACACACTATTAATCTCACGCTGTTAGTGTTCTGTTCCACAATTGAGACATAGTAACTCGGTGTCCTTCTGTTTCTCTGCCGCGACTGTTTTTTTCGTGACTGTAATATTTGACGTTATTTGACGTAAACAGCTGTTTGATACTCTTAAACAGCTGGCACTTTCATATTATACTTTTCAACCTACACCATATATAAAATCAGTGTTGGTGTTTGATTAGGTGCTCACGGAATGTCTGATATGTCACTCGCAGCGGTAATGAAGAGTGCGTCGCTCTCGCTAATTGGGAGCGGGGCTGGCGATGTTTGATATATCGCTAATTATTTTTGATGCTCTCGTCGCTACCTGGATGATGAATGAGTAATATAAATATTTAGATGGGGAATAGGCAATACAAGAAAAATAATACATCTAGAACTAAAATCACATTTAAATATGTAATGATTCAGTTATATCATATATTAAATTTCCAAGATGAACTGTTGGTTGAAAATTTTAAAAATTGAACACAGCAATCTTTTTAGTACTTAAGCAAATGTCGAAATAAATAGCCAGCAGATATATTTCGAAACTAAGAATAACTAACTTCTTGAATGCCATTGCTTTGCAACGGAATAAGCCATTTGCTTCACTGCAAATCATATTTTATGAAAACCGAACATTTCTAAATTTCAGTCAAAGGGAAATTTCAACATATTTCATTTTCCGGCGTTATTCATCAATGTTTCGCGAATGCACCAACTTGATATCAACATTTTGTACATGTCAAGTCGTCGTATGGATTTTTTGCTAAATAAATAATATGTTGTCTGGTTGTATACATGCACATGTCACGATTGTTACGAAGTTTGATTTATTGATGTTGCTTTGTGTTGTATGCCGAATACGGCCTTATATTTTGTTGGAGAACTTTGTAAAATAAATGTAAAAGTCTGGCCCATACTATGTTTGGTTTCTAAGGGTAGCTTGCACCTACTAATTGAACTCGATTTAAGGAATTGACATCTCGCTTGCATCAACTATTAAATAGTAGGTGCAAACGAGATGATAAATCCTTAAATCGAGTTTAATAGTTGGTACAAACTCTAAGGGACTAATTCGAGCGTTTTTCTAAACTTATTATATTCTTATTATATATTCGAATTTCTAAACTTATTTTTCTAATTTCAGTTCGATGTCTATAAGCCCTACGCTTGATTTCACCAATATCCTCTACGATTTAAGTAACTCGAAATAAGACACAACCCCTAACGCTTTTTGAGAGTCACTAAACGCAAGAGCCCTACCTAAATATTATTTAAAACCTGTTAATTACTAGCAATACACGGTGGTTTTGGTGGGTCAGCTCAGTAGGTATGTTAGTTTTAGGTGAATAAAAATACGCGCGTATTCTAATGCAAAGTCGTGTCAAAATTTCAAAGCAATCGGTGTAGTTTAAGATTTTGAACAAACGAACATTTACATACATACATATCTTCACGCTGTTACACTTAATGGGGTAGACAGAGAGGACGGAGCGCCAAGTACCGTGGTCTTTACGTGGTACTTCTTTCACCTCTTCAAATCTCATCGTGCCCCTCACACACTTTCGCCTAGGTATGCGAGTGCTTTTGACATTTCCGTCAGCTGACACTTTAGCTATTTGATCTTCATAATTCAGCATTGGTTTCCTTTGATATCTGCTGTCACTCACTTTCACTCTGTAGATTTTTTCGTCTATTTTTCATCACTCATGTTTCTATGTGCTCAGCCGTCTAAACATTCAATACATCTTTCGTCATTTACAAAAGAACAAACATTTATATTTATACTAGGGACCCGCCCCGGCTTCGCACGGATGCAATGTAGATACTAATTCCTCGTATCCGTCTAAATAGCTTTCCAAACCACATAATTTGTATCAATTTTTTTAAACATTAAAATGGTTATAGAAGGCTATCCGTATAATATAGACATATGCCATCACTGACTTTTTTGTAGTCCTAATAAAGAGGAACAATTCCATCATAGATTGTTTTGGAATAAGACAGCATTTTCGATGAAAGCTCTCAGTCGGCTTGATTTTTTCCGACATCTTGAACTATTATCGTCATATTTCAACAAATTAATACAAAACAATATTTAACTATACGTATAAACCTTTCTCTGGAATTGCTCTATCTATTAGTGAAAACCCCATTAAAACGCGTTACGTAGTTTAAAAGATCTAAGCGTACAGAGGGACAGACGGCGGGAAGCGACTTTATTTTATACTATGTATCGATTACCGATATACATACTCGTATAATATGTTAGCTAACCCAGCAGATTTTGTTTTCTGCGTTGCGTATGTGGCACGTTGGATTGGATTTGGTTATAATACTTTGAATGCTGCGTCACTCATTGAATCCTAGCTATAGTTATGACCCGTAGCTATGAGGCATTGTCTCGACAAAACAAATATAATATGAGAATATGAGCTCAATCGATTATGTCCTCCAGAAGTTACCTCTAACTAATACCCGCGCTAACGTATACATATGTAAAACCTCAAAAATCAGGGATTTCCATCCAATTCAATACAACATTTTTCTTCCCATTCTTCAAGTTGTAATCTACCGGTAAAAGGATTAGCCATGCCACTACCGAGAAGATTCATCTTATTCATGTTGCCCCTGGTGTTACTCCTGCCTCGTAAATAAGCCCGGCTGTAATAAAACCGACTGGCCTACTGAAATTTTTAGCGTTCACGTTTTCAGAAAGGATTACCGTTTTTTTATCTGCCAGAGTGATTGGGGCACATTTTGGGAATATTTGGGCAGCTCGCGCAGAGCATGAGATCGGTTCATTTATGTGATGGATATTTTGTAATAGTGCTTGTTTAAAAAGTCATTCAATTGCTACATATAAAGTACGTAATATGTTATAATAATCACACTCCAGATAAATACACAAATTTTTGATTCCAAACTCAGGTGAAATAAGGTAAAATTTGTAACATTTTAATATCAGTAGATGTCTTCAATGCAATGAATAACAAAACAATTGTAGCGAAAAGTCTAAAAAAATGTATAATGTGAAAGTTTTTCACATCCATCACCGAGTCAAAGTTTCAGAGTTTTAGGTAACAGCAAGTGAATTAAATAGGGATGGTTAAATCAATGCCACCGATTCATCACGCGCGTAAAACGAAAGAGGATTGTCGAAATCGTGAACCTTTTTGAACATGATTGTTTGAAAATCGACAACTGTCTTCATTTAAAAACGGTTTTTCCTTACAACCACCATTTGTACAGCTCCAGGTTAAACTATTTCAAACTACTGAAAACTATTGGAAATAAAATAGAGCTATCGACTCTCTCAACTTTCTTTTTATTCCCTTTATTAAAACGAACGAACGAATTATACTTATAACAATCTGTGCTTCGCGGATTCACCTGCTTTAAATTTGGTATTATTTCGGTATAAAAAGTAGTATATATTACTCTCTAAAACATTATTTACATGCCAATGAGAATCGCGTCAAAATCGGTTAAGCCGTTTTAGAGATTAGAGCCGATCAAACAAACAGACAAACAGACCGACAAAACATTTGAAGAAAAAAAATTAAATCACCTTCAAAAAAGACACTGATAAGTACAAAATAACTATTCTTTACTAATCAATAAGGAGGTCGGTGCCAAATCAATGTGCAACAAAAGAAATTTATTACTTTGATAGACTTTGCACCGACTTCAGTATGTGACAAATTCAATTACATAGGTATGTGTATCGTACTTATAAAGTTATTTTTATTGTACTTGAGTTTTGATTATTATGATATTTTGTACTTTTCAGTGTTTTTTTTAAAGCGGTTTAATTTTTTTTCTTAAAATTTTTTTATTTCTCCCTTTTGAGTGATCTTGGTCTAAATAAATATCTAGAGCAGTTCTGCAATTAACTTCTTTCTAATTTTGGAGCGCAAGGATATACAAGAAAATCATCAATATGAATAAAGGTTATAAACTGGTCGCGTTATTTGGTGTATCTTCGAAGTCCAAATTCTAATACCGGTGATATTTAAATGGGACCACCTCTGAAGTATGACCTACCACCAAACAAAAAAATGATCATCGAAATCAATTCATAATTTGTAATCACAAAACAAAAAAAAACAGACAGTGGAATTCAAAACCTCCTTTTTTTGAAGTCTGTTAAAAATTAAAAAAAGCGTATTTGGGTTTTGGTTACATGCAAATAAACGTAATATAAGCTTTTTGAAATCACATACAGAAACTTCAATTTTATTTATGTGTAAAGATTGTCCCGCTCATCAAAAGATGTCGCTGCGAATTGCTTATCAACTTTTTAACGAAATTTTGTAAAAAGTGAAATATTATATGACAATTATTAGTGTATTAAAATTCACAGATAAAGAAAAAATAAAAGTTATAAAATTACATATATCTATATAAATAAAAATCAATTGCCACATGTATGACTGAGCATCTAAAACAGCTTGACTGCTTTGGCTGTTTCATTTTTTGTTGTGTTCGTAATTTCAAGATAAGGTTCGTATAAAAATCTTAGGGCAAAACCGGGGCGAGTCGCTTGTATTTAATAAAAATCGACTCGGCTACGTATGTATTTATTAAAACTCAACTCGACTACGTATTGAATCAATATTTGCAAATAAAATGGAATAACTGTAATTTCTTAATTTCGTTGTCGGATTCGAAGACCATAAGCAAAGAAAAGTATAATGTGCTTCAGACTCCAGTAATGACAACAAATTACTCTGATTTCATATCATTTGCAATTTTTGTTAAATATCTAATTCTAATTGGGTGTTAATTTTAAAACTTTAGGTTATTTTTGGCATAAAACACATTTTTAGATAACGATATTTAAGTGGTACTAGATTGTTTCCACTCAACTGCAGTTTGGGAACCACACCTAGCTCACATCAGCTTGGACACTTCGTTGCGTCACATAATTTCGTACTTACAACGATTAATAATTAAACAATTGAGTGATTTTACACTTGCAAAATACTTTTATGGTAACTAATAAAGAAAATTAACGCTCAACTCAATATTAGATTGCATATATTCGCAAAATTAAAAGGTCGTGGAAAAGTCCATAGTCGCACATTGAATGTTGAACTTTCCCATTTGGAGCGACGACATAATACCACTGTCTCGCTTTTTCTTACAGCGAAGCGCTAGTTCCTTTGCTAGGCTTTGCTAGCGCGTGACACCGCGATCATTACTTTGATTTGCTGGTCTCTTGTAACGTATACTCGTAATTTAATGTATTTAGGCTGAACCTATGTACCAAACATTTTTGAAATAGCCTGAAACTCTTGATCTTAATACCTATAGTGATGGGTCTGTTGAACTTTTGCGCAGTAATTTTGAATGAAGTGTTTGACTTCATTTCAAAATTACAAATTGCGTATTACAGAGGTTACACGCATATTGAATTGTTCAAAAAGCAACCTTTTTATACTTAAGATAAATGACAAGTGAAGTAATAACTGCAGGCAATAATAATATAATTAGCACCGCAGGCAATAATAATATAATTAGCACCGCAGGCAATAATAATATAATTAGCACCGCAGGCAATAATAATATAATTAGCACCGCAGGCAATAATAATATAATTAGCACCGCAGGCAATAATAATATAATTAGCACCGCAGGCAATAATAATATAATTAGCACCGCAGGCAATAATAATTTTGCGTTTGGTAACAATTATGAAACTCTCGATCGATTTATAATTGGCTCTTTTTCTTTTTATTGTAAATCCACCTGCCACATTTCCAAGCCAGAAAGTACTTCTGAAGTTGTAATACTTGTTATTATAAGAATTCTTAAACATTTCTTTCCAATATTTTTCTTTACACAAAAAGAAACGTTATGAGGTCAAAGTTTTTTCAAATGTCTTCTAGCAATAATTCATCATGTCAGTAAATATTATAAGAATTATATCATATAATATGCAATAAATGCCACTCTCGAGAAGTAATGTCGGCGGAAAGTACTCGCATATCATAATAACTTAGATAAAAATGGATTACACCATCATATACCTAGCTAGGTAGTAAATGTCAAGGAAGACAAAGACTACCTAAACCTATGGAGATCAAATATCTGACTTTGACTGAAATGTCAAAAGCATTATCAGCGTATTTCTGTGAGGAAGATGACTAGATTTGAGGGGATGAAAGAAGTACCTAAATAAGAACCGCGATGCTTAAGGCTGCGTCTCTTTCAACCTTATTAGTACTTGATAATGTGTACCTTGGTGTTTGATCGTCTTTAACCATTAATTTTTACGTGTTTATTTAATAGCTTTTTACGGCATTTGTTGGGGAGTTAGTACCACTATTCAAGGTCAATTACAGCGAAATTAGTGGCTCTTTGATATGGCGAAAGTAGCAGTGCTTTAGCTCTGTTCGTTTACATCTCATGATTTACATACTACTTATACACTACTTATAAACTAGTATACTACTTATAAACTATCTACCTATACTAATATTGTAAAGAGATAAACTTTGTCTGTATGTAATCGCTAAACTCAAAAACTACCCAACAGATTTCAAAAATTCTTTCACCTATAGAAAGCTACATTATCATCGAGTAACATGGGCTGTATTTTATTTTTAAAAAAAATTATACCCGTGCGAAGCTAAGACGGGTCGCTGGTGTTAATATATTTAATACAATAGTATTACCACAGATTAATTAGTTTACTACCGTGTATTACTATGATATCATTGCAGCAATGTGGATATTTACTTCACCGATACATTATTTTCTTAACATTATATTCGTGCAATAAGATTAAGAAAATTTGTCAGCTTAATAGCTCGCTCAATCACAGTTGACATATCAACGACAAAAGGTTATATGTTTCTAATATTAAAATAATGCGAGAGTCAGCTCCATTTCTTTAACTTCGTGGTAGAGACGTTGATACTAAAATGATTGAAAACCGAGCCGACGCTCTCAAGTATCGAGTACTCATCGTCGCGGTAAAAGCAATTCTGAATTCGAATAGATGGACTTGGAAATTGACGGCTAGTGCTCTAGATGCCCGAGCTGATATTGAAACGATTCAAACGCATTGGACCTGTTATCCATTCCCTCATCGGTATTCACAGCATTAGATTTGTTTAACCATTATCAGATATTTACTTTTACGTATCCTATTCTCTTGATTTTTTTTATTAAAACCGCTGAACAGATTTCAATAATATTTGACAAGGAGATAGATTTCATCCTGGGAAAGGACATAGGCTACCTTTTGTCTCAAACATATAAATCCTGAAGGAATTGAAACTTGGGATGAAATTTTGTGCGGGGAACTCTTCATTTTACAAGTTAGAAATGTGAAAATTAAAATTTTTGCTCTTTTAAAAAAAATAGAGAATACGTGTTTCACCGTTTTTACAAAATCACCCAATAAGAGGGTGAAATAAGGGATAATCTCAGAATTCACATAAATCTTTATATCCGTACTGTCATAAATACATTTCTGATCTGGCAATGAGATAGATTTTATCCCGAGGAATATTTCTTTCTTTAATTATTATAAAATTGAATAGAACACCATGGGTATCACACAATGAACTGAGGAATCACTTAAAACTAGACACCAAGACAATTATTAAATGAGTTTGCTCCATTTTTTATCTCTCCTTATGAACAATCTACAATTACAGAAGAATTAAGTTATTCCAATTTGAAACTTGTTTCCTTGTTGTTCTTTGTAGTGTAACAAATTTTTATCTCGTTATTGGTGAATAAGTTTATCTGCGCATTGAAAATGAAAGAATGGGAAACTTTTGCTTTGCATTATAAAATATCTAAGAAATAGGAAATTAACGCGATTACCTTTTATTTTGGCTTGACGTTTCGACCGAGTTGCTTCGATCGCAGGTGAGTTTTCTTTATACTGCGTAATCGCCTTAATTTCCCGGTTTTTAGAAAAGCAACGTAGATCAAGACTGACATATGAAGATCAAATAGTCAGAGTTTTAGCTGACGGTAATGACAAAAGCACTCGCAAACGTAGGCAAAAGTGTGTAAGAATGACGAGGATTAAGAAGGCGAAAGAAATATGCAAAACCGCGATACTTGGCACTTTGCCCTCTCTGACTACGCCGTTACGGATACAGCGTGAGGATATGTATGTATTAATACATTGTATACGGCTGTGTCTTTGTATGGTTCGGCAATACGGGTTGTACAGCAATTTAAATACGTAGAACATGCATTGATGGAGTGCCTAAGTGGCGATTCTGATATTGAAAGAGTGAGGAAGGCGCTTGCCGTCCGTTGTAACATGCTGGCGCGTAGATTTGGCACGTGTAGTAGCGATGTAAAATTAACGTTATTTAATTCGTACTGTCAGTCTTTACACTTGCCATCTCTAGGTAAAATATCGTAGAAGATAATTTGCTGCCATAAGGGTGCAATACAATGACGCTTTTCGTATCCTTATGGGGTTACCGAGATTCTGCACCGCTTTTTGCATTTTTGCGGAAAGGCGGATGCGCGACTTTTGTGGTATTCTTTTGAGAGAGGCTGCGATGCTAGGACTATGCTGTACTCAGAGTCGTCTATGGTAACATGTCAAGCCCAATATACACATTGGTTCAATGTACATAGGGACGGGAACCGATTATTATGTGTTAACCTTAAGATTATTATTGTTATTATTATGACTATGTCTTTATTTTATTACATTATACATTCAGTCAAGAAAGTATCGGGAATGGATGATTTGTTTATGGTTCCAAATTCAATTTTTTGTTTTTTTTGTTTTTGTTAGACTGGCACAACTGTTTTCCATTTTGGCGCGGAGTTTGAGTTGCATCTGTTATTTAGATTAAATGCAGTGCTGTTTTTAGTTATATCATTCTAGTCTATATCGCGAATTTCATAATGGACAAAAACATCGAACAAAGAGTTTGTCTTAAATTTTGCATGGCCAATGGAATTTCGTGTTCGGAGTCACTGAAAATGTTACAGAAGGCTTACGGTGAATCGACTTTATCAAAAACACGTGCTTATGAGTGGTACAAAGCGTTCAAAAGCGGTCGAGATGTGATGGAAGATTTGCCTCGCTCTGGTAGGCCATCAACGTCTGGAACTGAAGTTAATATCGCAAAAGTGAAGGAAATAGTGACTGAAAATGCTCATTCAAGTTTGAGAGAGATAGCCGCGGAACTTTCTGTCTCACGAGTCGATCCGTACCATTTTAAATAATCACTTCGGTATGAAACATGTTGCCGCTCGGCTAGTCCCAAAGACCTGAATTTTCTTCAAAAACACAATCGCATAAGAGTCGCTGAGGACATGCTAGAACGAGTCAATTCCGACCCAACATTCATGAAACGCATTGTTACTGATGACGAGACGTGGGTTTACGAGTTTGACATGCAAACTAGTTAACAAGCTTCGGAGTGGCGCCTTCCAACTGAACCGAAACTGCAAAAACCACGCCAAAGTCGATCAAAAGTCAAAGTTATGTTGACTGTTTTTTTTGACTATCGCGGTGTTGTGCACTCGGAATTCTAGCCGGAAGATCAAACGGTAAATAAAGAATATTATTTGGGCGTTATGCGGCGTTTAAGAGAGCAAATTCGACGAAAAAGGCCAGATTTGTGGAAAGAAAATTTTTGGATTTTGCACCACGATAATGTGCCTTCGCACAACAAGGCCATCATTGTGAACGAATTTTTGACTAAAAACTCAACAAATACCATCAAGCAACCACCTTATTCAGCAGATATGGCTCCAGCCGACTTCTTTCTTTTCCTAAACTCAAATTACCACTTCGTGGCACCCGTCTTCATTCGGTAGAAGACATAAAGGAGAATTCGCGGCGAGCACTGAACTCAATTCCGGAAAAAGCGTTTAAAAAATGTTTTGATGATTGGATTATTCATTGGCGTAAGTGTATCGTTTCTGAAGGAGCATACTTTGAAGGTGATAAAATAAATTTGGATGAATAACTAAGATTTCGTGTATTATTGATATTTTCCCGGTACTTTCTTGACAGAGTAGTACTTTAATATTTTGTAATAATACAGGAACATAACATAATACTATGTATTAATATGGGTGCATTACCTCAAAATAGATGATTATTATTATTATTGTATAAATTGTATACCTACTTGAGAAAAATTTTTCGAAATATTATTCAAAAGTCAAGCTAATTTTTCTGTTATTCAATTACATCTTACAGAATAACGAATAGTTGCTTCATATACGCCGATTTTTACTAACACAGATGTACGACTCCTACTTGACTCCTAAGTAATACTTAATGTTAGGTTATACCTAAAAGATTGCGTTCCTTTACTCACTTAGGCGTTACCTAGAGGTTAGTGAAATACATTTTCGTTCGACTAATTCATTAAGCATTTACTTTAGGCGACTCCTAAGTTTAGTGAAAACGGCCGATAGTATATTAGAGAAGTAAAGTTACATGTCAAAGACATTAAAAGTTGAAATACGATTTCATAGCACTAAAGCTAAGTGTGTATAGAAATACGTGAATACATGCAATCGTCCCTACCGTAAAAGCCTGTAATAAACAGAAACTAATAAAACCCTTAGGGGACCATCAAAAACTTTTTCTGTTTTACGATATTTCGTACACGGGCTTTCAGACCACTGTCGACGCTATGTGATAGCATTTCATAATATTGCTCTGTCGTGTGACTTTTTTCGTGAATTTTCAGGCACTAATACCGCTGGACCCTAGAAAATATGTAGCTTAATAGCAAAATTTTTCATATATACATTTAGGTAGCAGTCTTGACCAATTGTCTGAAAACTGGTACATTTTGTACGTTATACTGAAATAATTAAAAATACATACATACATACATACGTACATAAATTGTAAAGTCTTCTTCATGAATATGGCGTGGAGGGCCCTTTACTTCAGGCTGTGAGGTCATTACATCGAGGTCACAGAGCCTGTGTAAGGATAGATAGTGACATGTCGCCTTGGTTCAAAGTCTGTTCAGGCGTCAGGCAGGGCGGCGTGATGTCTGCTTGGCAATTCGTGCTGAACTTGGACAGAAGCCTTCAAACACTGAAAGGTAGTATGAGTGGTATGAGATGTTGTATCACTCTTTTTTTTCGTAGGTATATACTTACGGTTAATTACATACAAATTAGAATCGATCACAAATTTCATTTGCATTCCATAGTAATATTTGTTGAGGTTGGTGTGTGACAGATGACAATTGACTGCGATACAATGATTAATAGGTAACGCGTTCGGAAAGTTGTTCGGAATCGAGTACATAGTACTACTTCCTTTCTTCTCAAGTAGAATCAATAAATATTGCAATTTAAGTGTATATTATTTAAACCAGGACATAATATAGTAAACTTTTAATTATTTAGTTGTTTTCATTATAAAGTTCATTGTTACTTTCGTTAAAATCTACATTTACTTACGTCACGTTCAGTAATTACATTGAATGTTTGGACACATCGATAGTAATAATTATCGTGGTAATAAATCAATAATCGATTTTCTTTGTATAAAAATATAGATTTGTCATAAATAAAATAAAACAATTTTAGGTATCAATATAATTTTTCTAGGCTTGCTTTCCCATTTTGACGATGAGATAAATAAATTGTTGTAAAAATTTAAATACAACTAAATAAATTTCATTAGCAAAATATACATAACTAACCTTATATTTTGTTATTGTAGTTCATCTTAATGTTTTAGTTATACCAAATATTAAGAAACAGTTACACTTATTATTGGTTACAGTACTCATTTTTGTAATTTCCAATACAGATGTAATTTGTTTGTTTTGTATGTAAAATCTCATTTAAAATTCTTCTATATAACATTTAAGATTTCATTTGGTGAGCTCATGAGATCTATATTTAGGGATAATTTTAATTTTCTTTAATAAATTGGTGAAGGTTGTAATAAAGAGGGTATTTATTTCACAACTGAAATCGCTTGTAGCAATACAGGGAAGGCGCCCTTATTAAAATTTACTCTGTATTCCTCTCCAGGGTGGCCCTAAAGAAACCCAATATCCTGAGTAGTTCATACCTACCAATAATATAACATTCAAAGTTAATATCACCGTAGCCACGTTATAATGTAAGGGTACAGTGGTAAACTGCCTGTTGTACGCTGACAATACTGTGTTTATAGCACCGTCAGAAGCAGAGTAACAGGCACTAGTCACGTGTGTGAAAGAAGAATGTGAAGTGGAAGGATTGAATATGAATGTGAACAAAACTAAGGTTCTGGTGTTTGAAAGGGAAGCGGTACCGACGAAATGTAAGATGTGGGTACATGGAAAATGTCTAGAACACCGAATAAAATTGTGAATCTGGTTAGTGCGTTTTCGAGGGATGGAAGGTGTGAGTTGGATGTGGAGAGACGGGTATCAGCTTGCGACAAAGTGAACGGTGTTCTTTCCGCATTAGTAGGCAGTCTGAATATATCTAACACAGTCAAAATGCCCATCCACAATGCGGTGTTGGTGCCAATTTTATTGTATGGTAGCGAGGCCTGGATATGCCCGAAATCGAGTTTTATTGTAAAGACGAAGCGACAGTGTATTGTTAGAATAAAGAAAGGAATGCTTAGATGGTTCAGGCACATAGAAAGAATGAGTGATGAAAGACTGACGAAGTAAATCTGACGGATGAGATTTGAGGAAGCGAAAGAAGTATGTAGGAACCGCGAAGCTTGGTGCTGCGTCCTCTCTGACTACCACGTTAGGGATATAGCGTGAAGATTTGTATGTATGTTAAAAATTTTATAAAAGAAACGTTAAAACACTTTTATACTTAGTCGAAAAAATTGTTTTTATCAAAGAGAGGGCAAACGAGCTAGCGAGGCACCTGATGGAAAGTGATCACAGTCGGACATGGACACCCGCAACGTCCGGGGAATCACGGGTGCGTTGTCGGCCTTTAGGGAAAGGTGGGAAAGAAGGGGGAGGGGAGATGGGCCACCAGCACTCTCAATCACCGAACGAAACACAACAGCAATAGATGCTGTTATTTCACGCCGATATTCTGTGAGTGTGTGGTATGCAAATATATGAATGTTAATCTCACTTGTATGTAACCTAATTATATACGTAAAAGGACACTTAACGCAATATGCGATCTTCGTTAGGAATAGCAAGGTTAATATTTGAAGATCAAATAGCCAGAGTCTTAGCAGAGGGAAATATTAAAAACACTCGCAATCATAGTCGAAAATGTGTAAGGAGAATGTCCAGATTTGAGGAGGTGATAGAAGTATGTAAAAATCGCGATACTTGGCTCTCCGTTCTCTCTTATTTTAGGGATACGGCGTGTGGATATGTCGTGTGTAATACAAAGTCGCAATCCGCGTTTGTCTGTCTATCGTATTCGCATATAATTTCTAAATGGATGTAGGTTTATGTGCATATCACATAAACATTATATTTGGTAAAGAAATATTTAATCAAATTATTATTTTAACTAATATTAAGAGCAAAAACACGTGATACATATTCGATTAGATTTTCTACACTTTGTAGTTTACATGTGGAAAAGAATATTGTATATCCGAAATTGTTTTTTTCTAGTTTCAACGTTTCCGCATAGATATTTCACATGCCGAGTATATTTCCGGCATCCGACTCAATACATCAGCCTGTCATTGTGAGGAACAAACCTAAAACGAAGCATTGCTTCGTTGCACTGAAATGAATGTCTGTTCACAATATTGCACAGATGACAAATGCATCGGAAGCGACATGACACGAAAAACAAAATAGGATATTGGACTATTTTGTGATCACATTATTAAACCAATTTCAACATCCATATATATGTTTACTAATATTAAAAAGAGTGAGAGTGGATTTCTAAGATTGATTATATGTGGAGTATAGTCTTCGGAACTGTTTCACTTATTCGAAAAATTATTTCACCATTTGAAAGCTACATTATTGCAGATGGACGCAGGCTATATACCATATTATGTATTCAACTCGGGTGAAGTCGAATCGAACCGCTAGTATTGTCGTTACTGTCTATACTGTCTATATACGAGTATGTCAGTAACGAAATGAAAGACAAATGTTTAATATGGAAAAAATTGTAATACATGAGCATAACACCTTAGAGTCAATGCATTTGCAATCCCAAGTGGTTTCTTAGCTTTTTTATTCTTATTTGTCATAAGATGGTTTGTTAATCGTTTGTCTTCCCAGTAGTATAAATAATGTACGCTGGTGTACAATGATAGTTGAAACGTATTGACTAATACAAAAGTAAGTTCGTCGCTATCACTGATCACGCTTAGCAATAATAATACGACTTCGTGACATCACAATTCCTTAACAACATCTCTCTCCACTCTTTTTCCGTTCCCTCTACTGAAGTTTAAGAGCCAGCAACTCCTATATTTTTCAAAGACATTCAAGTATTTTTCACAGTTATATTCATGACTTTCATTCATTTTAGTTTATCATTTGTGCTATTGCGTCTCAATTTAAGAGGTTCTAGACGTTTTTATGAAACAGGTGAAACAAATGTATTCAAACATTTCTAAAAGCTTCTATAAATACTCCAAACAGTTTCATAATCTGTGCGATTTTAACAGTATTAAGCTAGTACTATAAATACTCGAGTACCACACAACAAACAGGGAAAACTCTCAGTAACGTCCAGAATCCAAATAGCTCAAACGATTTCGTTTTCTGAATTGGTTTTACCAGGATTTAGCCACAAACCCTAAGCTCAGAAAGCAGATACTCTACCGTAGCATAAATAGTTCTAAAACTTTTGAAACATTACTGGGGGCAGCAATTATAGTCTATAACATGTACGAGCTTGGAAATTCTAATAATAAATTCGACAGAAATAAATTCAATTACGTTAAGAAAAAGGATGTTTTTTCCTTATTTATTGCATTTGCTTTTTTACCAGAGTTCCAAGGTAAACAATTGTTTATAAATATCTTTGAAATCTGAGAGTCATTGGGTATTTATACAATCCGTTGTATAGCATCCAAAGATCAAAGTCAAAGTTAAATCAATTTATTCAAGTAAACCCAATTGCAAGTTATTTTTGAACGTCAAATCTACTTTAGTTCAGTTCGAAAAGAAATCCTGAACACAGAAGAATCGACAAGAAACTCAGTCAGATATAATTTTTTCAACGTCATTCTACAATAGCTATTTAAAATACAATATTTATAAAGTCATTAATAAGATGTTTACTTCTTAGTTTTGAGGTACATTAATGATGAGTCCCAATGATGTTATAATACAAAAGAGGTAGATAGGTTACATGCACTCGAAAAGTGGCACCCCAAAAACTTTGCTAATTAGCTAACCTGGACTTGGTCAAAAAATATGAAAAGTAATGTTACAGAACCAACAATGCCATGCAATGCCTATTGCGCATTCAAAATTCTAAAATATTTTAATAATCCAAACGCTTTTTATAATATACACGATCATGTGATGACGCAGCCAGCCAGTTTTAATCATTGTTTACATTTATTAAAAGCAATAATATGTAATTCATCATTTTCAAATTTATAATTAAAAAATGTTGGCGATCTTTTAAAATAAATGTGTTCTCATGTACATGATTCAAGAAAAATGAAATTAGAAAAAAAAGCAAACATCATTTTTTACTGTCTAATCCCATTAGGTATCAATCATTTATTTTTTAAATGTCTGTTCTGTAGAATTAATTACTAATATTCTATGAATTAGTCACGGATTCGCTTAAAATATAGTAAGAAATTTAAATTGACCAATCACAATGATTTAGAGAGCTATGTGATTTGTTAGTTTGAAATGCGATTATGTTTTACATTGCATAGCAACGCAGTGCAATGTATATTTGTCTCACTTTGTAACGTTGTAACTGGGACAATATTTTACTTGGATTAGTACTAAGGTAACCTATCTACCTCTTTTGGATTATAATATCATTGATGAGTCCGGTTAGAAGTGTTGTTATACATAATGTAAGAAATAATTTCAAGCCGCTTCCCGTCCGGAATTGGACCAACCACCAAGGTGTAACAAAATGATATTGAAGCTATTTCTAGAAATGTGTATTTGGTATTAATGTTTTTAAAATTTCACGACTAGTACATCTTACAAAACTACATATAATTAATTTAAAAAAATTCAAATGTCATTTGAAGGATATATTTAGAATAAACTATACAGAATATTTGAAAATGTCATTTTGAAGGATATATTTAGGATAAACTATACAGAATATTTGAAAACATAAATCGGTCCCGTTACTCTGAAATATGTAAATCTCCATTTAAGAGGTTTCTTTGATTTTTTTTATATTGAAACAGTTAACCAGTCATGTAACGCAACTGGCAAAATGAATGAAATGAAGAATCAGGTTACCAAATATCACTTTCATACGTTTTGTATTCATTTACAAATATTGAAATCCCTGCCATTGAAATTTGTAATTCGTCGCCTTAATTAATATTTTCCCGCGTTTCTATTGTACAAAATATTACTTAACTACATTTTGCCCGCGAATTCGTTCGCGCGAAGTTCAAAAACACATAATATCTTTATAAATGACAGCCTATGTGGTATTCTGATGTATGAGCTATATTATTGTAGTTTCATTAAAAGCCATTGAGTACTTTTTGCATGGAAGAGTAACAAACATCCATACGTCCATCCTCACACTTTTGCGTTTATAATATTGGTAGGATTATGTTATTTGTATGAAATGTTAATTTTTCATTTAATTGTAACAAGAAACTTTAAAATCTTAATCAAGATTAAATTCAAACTTTTAATATAATAAAAAAATGTTGCGCAACTGCTTAAGACAAGTCTAAAAGAACTATAGTAATATTTTGATAGAAGAATTCTCAGAGCAAAAAATATTATCGCTGATAACGAGAAAACTTTCACATGATAAATAGATCAAAGTACGTAAGAGAAGTTTGAAAGAATATAAACGATGCGTTACATGGCTTGAGGCGGATAAGATTAAAACCATAAAGGTACTGCCATTCTGATAGTCTCTACTCAACTTTGAATATTACCTCAAGTTGATTTATGAAATAGGAAGTATTTTATTAAAATTCAGCATAAGTTATTCAGGTGCTAATTTACATCATAATAAGAAAGTGTGTGAAGAGAATGATGAGATTTTAAGAGGCAAAAGAAGTGTGTAAATACTTATTTCGCCTTTCTACATACTTCTTTTGAAGATAGGAATACGTAAACAGTTTGGACACATAGGAATAATGAGTGACGAAATATTGACGAAGAAAATCTACAGAGTGAAAGTGTGGTAGCAAAAGCCAAGGAAGATCAAGGTTGACTTATGAATATCAGCTGACGAAAATGTCAAAAGCACTTGCACACCTAAGCGAAAGTGTGTAAGGAGAATGATGAGTTTTGAGGAGGCCAAAGAATTATGTAAGAACTATGATGATTAGAGTGCCATCCCCTCTTACTACCATAGAATATATGTATTGTAATAACTTCATGGCTCGATTTCTAATTTCGTATTATTATAGATGCTTATATGATAATAATAATAATATACTCGGACATTTCACACAGCGCCATCTAGTCCCAAAGTAAGCTGCATAGCGCTTGTGTTATGGGTACTAGACAACTGATATACTACTTATATACTTTTCTTTTGTAAATAAATACATATTATACATAAACACCCAGACTCGAGACGGGAATCGAACCCGCAACCCCCGTTTACTTTCCGACGCGCTAAGCCATTGCGCCACGGAGGTCGTCAAAGTGACGTCGTCGCTTAGAATATAATAGAACAACAAGAAAACAAAAGCTCAAGAAAAATGCATTATGTTAAATTTGTTTCTCTGGCTCGCCCCGCGGATAAATAGAGTTGAAATTACCTTTAAATCAGGGTAAATTTATGCATTGTACAAAGTAACACAACATGCTGGCTACTCGCACCAAAAAAGCAATTCTGATTACCTTCACAACCCAAACGGGTTTCTCTCGTGTAAATAGAGGTGTACCTGTAAATAGAGGTTATGTGGTGTAAATAGAATGTGTAATATACCTAATAACCGATGTAAAAATTTAAAAATTATGATCCAAAAACACCATTAAAATCAAGGATTTTCCTTGAATTTTTTGCCAAGTTTTACTACTAAATTAATTTTAATAGGTTAATATGAATGTCTACATAAATATGTATATTTCACATTTAAGCATGACATTTGTTTAAGAATGAATTCAGTATACGTACAAATGTACATACGTATAGAATTATGTATCGAATCATTATAATTTCTGTAACTGAGCAAATTTTTCCTCATTGAAAGCAACACTATATTTGGCGTTCTATTCGGCTTTGACATTTTAATTTTTCAATATTAATTAATTAAATATACTTCAAAAAGTAAAAAAGTCAGAAAATTTATGTGTTCTGTTTTCCTGATGTATTTTATGTTTTTACAGGCTGCACACGTCGGCATATTTCATACATAAAATAAATTCTCTTTTCACCGATCTGACAAACGGAAAATCCATGAAACATTCACTTGATTATGACAAAAGTATTCTTAGTACAAGTATCTCGAACCGGACCAAGTGAAGCAACGAAATGTGATTTCTAATTTGTTATATGTTCCCAGTACATAGATGCCACAAAAAAAGCTGGAATACTGAGTACCACCAATATTCCAGGAGGCGAAGTTTTAAAATACCGTCAATATCAAAAGGGCGAAGTTGACAAATGCCTTTTAAGAGTTCAAAGTTACAATTTATACATACTAGGTATTTGAGTTTGTAATATTACATAACAGTAAGAGTATTTCTTTTTTACTTCCCTGATATTTCCCTCAATAAATTCCGTTTGAAAGTTCTCTCGTTGTTTTAAACGATACGTAACTTTCAAACTGTCTCTTCCACATAAACTTTAAATCTTTGTCGTTTTAGAATGGATGAAGTTAAAGAAATACTGTGCAGTGTACAGCGTACAAGGAATTTATTGCCGTAAGGTTGTGCTTTGTGAGTTTGTTGGGTGCTTCAATTTGTTACGTTTTCTAAGGCTATTTGAAAGCCTATATTGTTTTCCTGTTACGACACAATGTTGTTCATTGTAAAACGTTTATTTAAAAAAAAAGAAGTCATATCTCGTCATTGTGAAGCAGTTATACCCTTTCAGCAATATCTAAACAAGACGGAGTATTGCTGAAAGCGTTAAACAACATATTACAATGGTAAAAAACAGGAACACAACCAAATCAGCGAAAGCGAGCATCTTCTCCAATTAGATACTAATCACTGGATTGAACTTCATCGCTAACAAGTCCTTTTTACTGATCGCCACTTTTATCCAGGAGTGGTAAATGAAGCGATTAAAATCAAGAGGCATAAAAATTTTATTTGGGAAGAAGTGGAATCTAGTATTAACTTCGGGTTCCTCTTTAATTTTGTACAATTACCAAACAGCTTAGTAGATGTTTAGATAGCGGAATATATCAGATCAGACAGACACAGGGTTCATTTTAGACCTGCACATGGGCATCGAGATGTCCGTTTGCTAATAAAGAGCTATGAAAACGATATTTTCAATTACATTTCGCCAACGTGCGACATTTTCCACACAAAGTGACTCAGATAAAAGTAATTAATTAGCATGACCTGATTTGTTAATTCTGTTGGCATGTGCTCGCCCGGTCCTTGATGAATGAACACCCTCGCACGCTTAGATAAAGGACACATTCTGGCTATTCATTCAACCTGTTAGCCGTTACCCGACCAAAATAAAATACCATTTATTTCCAGGGATGTCGCCGGCAATTAACCAAAAAATATATAGTGATTTTATGGCTGATACGTTTTTTGATAGCCTCCGCAAGGTATTAGAGATTTGGTAATTGATTCGGACATACCAAATTCGAAGTCGATTTTTGTAGATTGGCACGTGGATATGAAGGTTTGCCTTATGAATCGAATATCCTGGCTAATCCTAATAGGTAATGAATGTTGAATTGATATTTTACATCCATTGATGAATTTCATTTAATTATATTTTTACAACAGAATCGCTAAAATAGCTTGATACCTGCGACAGCTGTCAACAATACCGATGATACGAACAATACGAACTTTGAACAAGCGTCATTATAATAATTTTGTTTTGCAACAATTGCCATCTCTGTTTTTCACATGCTAAAACACATTACAAATGAAAATAAGTATGATTAACGCTTAAAATATACCCATCAAACAGATGTGACAGGTATCAAGTTATTCTGTGCGATGTATACTGAATGAGTTAATGAAATATTATGCCAATTCAAAATCAAATAATAACGTATTTTTGTACGTCAAACCCACCATCGGTATTTTTAAATAAAATCTGAAGTACGCAGAGAAGATTATTTCTAGACTATCAATGTATTATCGAAATCGCTATTACAGTACTATGACTTTACAATCAATGTACGTCTTATAACTTTAAATTTTTTTTCCGTTAATAGACTAGACTTCTTAAGGAATCTTATTATGAAAACGAATGCAACAGAAGTTTCACAATCATGCTTCTGGTTAATTATCTTGGAATTTACAAGTTACTAGACATTCATAGAACTGAGCTCACTGAGAGTAGATACTTACTAATAACATCAAATTATTTTAGTCACAAGGGCTCTTTAGCGAAGTGATAAGTGCACCTATCTTCTAAACAAGGGCCTTGGTCTCGATTCCTGGGCAGCTTACATTCAGAAGTGAACATTTTTAAATTGTCTATGAGTCCGATGTTACTGGATGCTCCACTATTCCGTTTTTTTTCTTTCTTCATTGCATGACGCACAGATTAGCGCATTTGCCAATGTCGCGTATTAATAAGTAGAATCCACATGAAGCACGATCGCAGTAAATTTGTATAGTAGTAGTAGGCTTTACTCAAGTTATATAGGATTTCTTGGAAGAGCGCGAGAACTTCAGCTACGCATATTTATTTAGACCCACTCCATTCTTTTCACTTACACAGAACTTTTAAACACAATATCAACATAATATCAAAATATAATATCACTTTTGTACTTTAAAACTAACGAAAGTGTGAAAAATAGAAAATCTAAATAAAATTACAACCTCACTTCTACCGTTCCCGCCAATTTTTTATTTTTGTTTTTCGGAAGAGAAATAACTCCGCACAAGCACCCAGCCGCCTCCGACGCCTCACGAGAGAACGTTGGGCGCAACCGGGTAGTGCCGGGCTCGAACCGGCTAAAACTACCCTCCACCGCCACTTGACTCTACAGGCCGTCGCAGCGAGCCGAATGCGTAGCGGGGAAGCGCGGAGGGCGCTTCCCCCAGAGAGGTCGACAAAGCCTGAGGGACCCTCCGTCCGGGGGGTACCTGGGACGGTGTACGGAACCTTGGCTCAGGTTGTCGACGGGAAAATATGCACCTGCGTGCCGTCGAGAAATCTATACGGGTAGGGGTCGGTCCCGGAGTGGTTTTAAGTGGTGGCCGGCGTACAATTGGCTGAAGGCCCGAAATGGTGAGTGCCTATCGTGTGACTCAGCGCGGGCGGAGGGCCTGCGCTCGAGTGAGGCCCCTATCTGTGGTGGCGTCGGAGAGAACCTACAGAGGCCCTAGTGTTAGCGCGCAAGATGTCGACGCCCCCTCCGGAGGGGGCGGTGAGATGTCGCAGCGTTGGTTGTGGCATTTAACAGGGCGTCGTTCGCCGCTGTTATGAGGTCGTCCGGGTCGGTTAAAATGTCCCTCAGTCGTCTACGGTGGGGTCGGGAGCTCCCTGAAGAGGAGTAATCCGCGGCGTTCGCTATAAGAGCGTTCGCGTGGCGAGAAGACACCTCGAAGTAGCGCTTTGACGCCCCCTTGAGGCACTTATTTACGGTTGGTAAATCTAAATCGCGGTGGAGGTCTACGTTGCGCACGTACAATGGGGCTCCGGTGGCGGTGCGCATGAATCTATTCTGTAGGGTCTGGAGCCGCCGGAGATGGGGCCTAGCGGCGTGTGCGAACACTACGCCTGCCTAGGTGAAAATAGGTCTGATACACGTTTTAAAGTCCCATCATTCCGTTATGTAGTACAAGTGTAGTGCTTATGCCTTGATTACAAGTAACGAGGACGGGGGTGAGACAGTGCATTCGGCCGAGTGCTCGGTATGTATAAACACATGACCGAGTGCTCGGCCGAGCGCCCGGCCGAATAAATGAATGAGACAGTCACTTGGACCCTATACTATTTACTAGACCGAGTATCCATGTACGACGCTTCCACGCACTGACTCGTTAGCGCACTCGTCCACATCTAGTGACATCTTGCTGTCTCGTTATTGCACTCATTACGTGTAATCAAAGCATAGTTTTATCCTTTCTTTTATTCTTTTATTCGCACCCATTAATTGTTTGTCTTGGCTTTGTGGCGGGAACGGGAGAAGTGAGGTTGTCATTTTATTTAGATTTTCGATTTTTTACATTTTTGAGAGTTTTTAAGTACAAAAGTGATAGTATATTGTCTTTTAAAGTTCTGTATAAGTGAAAAGAAAGGAGTAGGTCTAAATAAACATGTGCTGAAGTTCTCGCGCTCTTCCAAGAAGTCTTTTATAACTTCAGTAACGCCTACTATCACTTTAATGGAGGAGTTTGTTTCATGTCGATTCTACTTATGTTATTAATACGTGACATTGGCAAATGCGCTATAATCTGTGTGCATGCTTAGAAGAAAGAATAAAATTGTTTTTCTTGTATATTATTGATGTCGAGATGGTAACATAGTATTCAATGATTTTTAAAAAGAAACCGTTGTAGAAAAAACTTTCATAACTGAGTTTTTTTGCCAGTTTTTCTCAATACAACAATAGAGTAAGTTTCAAATGTAATTCGGTTCATTTTAATAAATTCCATTGGATTTGAATTTGTATTCGAATAATGATTTCGTACGTTTATCAAAAAAATTATAGCTATTTCAGGCGAAAACCTTCCATTACTAACCACCTAAACTTATTTGCGGTTATAACTTCTGGAACGTATTTTTGTCGACCTACACCCTTATATGCCAAGCCAAATTGGACCTTTCGACCTTTCATTATGATTTAAAATATTTTTTCGCAGAAATCCATACGATGCGTGCAAAATAGCCGGGACATGGGAAAAGAATATGCGTGGCGATTGCTTTCAAAACGACGAGCGCGTCATACGGAAATGCGTCGTATTTCTTTGAGATAAGCTCCTGTTTCGGTCGTCAAATACCAGCTAGGTAGTGAGGGGCGATCCCATAATCTTCGAGTCAGCATCTCTGACGCCCGCAAACTCCTTAAAGTGCTATCTGTGAGGCTTATAGCTAAATGGAACACAACTTTTTCATCCAAAAGGCAGCCTATAAGCGCGAAAATTGCTAACAGACTCAAGGATCTGAGCGTTTACCACTTTCGGTTTTTTTGGTAATTTTTGATATAGGTAATATTCACGTCGTACTTCTTACTTACTTTTGTTAGAAATGAGTTCAAGTATAGAATATGCAATGTAATGTTTGCTGTTGAAAGTTTTATCTTATTATTCCTTTGGATACGTATGGGATGTCATTTATTATGCAAATGAGAAATTCAGTTTTTGGAAATCCAAATATTATATCTACAAGGTTATTGTGAAATGGGCTATAAATTCAGGATTTCGACGTGTCAATGTTGCCTGCTCTATTGCAGATATAATAATTACGGGATATATTTATTTTGTTGTCCATACAAAAAAATATAATAGAAAGAAATGTATAATCTTATCGTTATACTTTACATTCCAAATGTTTGCTAGCGACGTAAAAATGCTAAAATAGGGTTGCCTCAACTTTTTTTTTTTAATTTTAAGGTTTTACACTACAACTATTGACTTTTGGCGAAGTTATAGAATGCAAATTTTTTGTTGTCATTGGTACTTTAATATCCTTTCGCATTTACACATCCTTTCTAAATAACCTTGTATAAACGACATATAGATAGAAGCACAGGTAATACGTCTGCTTTCGACAAAGGCTTTAGTATAATTGACATTTAACAATACAAATACCAATGTAATTGTAATATGCACGAGGTATATTAGTTACACATATACCTAAGTTATTCTCAAACAATACACCACACAACTCACGGGTTCCTATCACAGCCGGCGAGATGACAGTGGGGGTTGTGCCGAGCGGGTCACTTGCCGTCCCGATACGAACGGTTTGCGAGTGAGCCATTGATGATGATACGGTGTTGATAATTGAGTGTATGCAGGTGAAATTGAAAACATTGGCATCCTTTTAAAGTCAGATTTTACACATATTATATATTAAAAAAAAAATTAATTAAAAAAAATTAAATAAATACTAATTTACAGAAAATGAATGTAAAAGACAGTTGAAATAAGAATATTGAAAAAATATATCATACCTAAAAACATTGTTAACTAGCTGACTTGACCAAATAAATTTCGAAATAAATTTTCAAATTGGTCCAGCTGTTCTCAAGCGGTGCGCCGCCAATGAACACCATATAACTTTTAATTACATAGATATAAACAAATATTTCTGTTACCTAAAACACTGTACTGTACTATGAAGAATGTCGACAAAATGTAAACAAACAACTAGCCCTCGCGCTATTTCCGAAACTGACAAATATCTATAGCCCAATTATGTATTTATTGTGAATAAAAATGTATCAGGGTCCTCCGCGCACTATAAGCGCATATTACTGTCTCCTTATTTCACCATTCCTAGCGGAAAAGTTTCCTTTCACGTCGCGCACGCGTCGCGCACTTAGCGAGGGCTGAGGTGTAGACATAGACTGGAACGTAGTGCGCGAGCCACACTGTTTTGTAACTTGTCAGATTATTAAAATTTTAAATCGTGTCTTTTTAATGTGTTTGCACTGATTTAATTAATTTAAAAGTTCCACAAAGTAAATAATTATTGTCCCCCCTCCCCCCATTTGATTGTCGCCAATGAAGTCAATTTTATCTTACATATCGGGAAACTCTATGTAACAAATACCACACGACGTCCATGAGCTTGCGGGGGCCATGACTGCTCGGCTCCCACGCCCTGCTTAGAGTAGTTGGATTAATGCTCTAAGACTCTTTGACCGTGACGCGTTAAGTTGCCTTCACATAGTAGGCCGTTGATAACGAGTAGACGACGAGCAGCGAGGTGATAATATCTCAGTCCCTTTCCCAGGAGTTTGGATAGCTGTGTGCAGGTTTCTTCTGCGTACCCAAATGAGAAATAAGGTGGTGCTGTTTAGATGCTGAGGTGGTCAAATGAGACATTTGACATTTAATCGACGTGTAATAATACTTACCAAGCACAGTGATACTGTACACTGTATAGACCGAATAACCAAGTTATTGGTTAATCTGTGTCATAACGTCATTGAAAATACAAACGTCTCTAAATCTTAGTTCAGTGAAAACACAAGTCTACAAACTTGTTTATTTAGAAGCAACGAAAGCGAAGTTTCGCACTGCCATCAGTCCAGTGAAGCGGTAAATGGCTTTATTGTTTTCGATATTTCATTTGTATGCTCGCCATGTTGTTTACACTCAGCTGAGAAAGTTTTCTCAGTTGTTATTCCTACTTTTTCTATTACACTTTGGACTGCAGACCAACCCTATATTTTGTTTATAAGCGTCCACAAATGAACATCCAGTAAAGGATGCCCTTTGTTTTTTTACTTCATTCTTTGCTGTGTTTTTTTTATATGATTCAATAGACTAAATGTCAAAAACAGAACTCTTGTAGTTTCGTCATGTCTGTCTGTCAGTTTGTCTGTATTTCTCTGTAATCATCTTAACATTTACTTAGTTGAAATTTGGCACAGAAACGTGAAATGGTAACCCAGAATTTATATTTGCCTATGACATCGTCACTCTCGAACTTATGAACAGATTTGCATCGAATAGAGCCGTTCGAGAATATTTTCTGCAGATTATTAATCAGTTGTTTTGTGATTTTAAACTTAGTATTTTTTTTAATATACAATACGTACAACAATACGAACAATATTGTAAAGTTCAGTTCCTATGTCTTTAGATCTAAAGCTTTCAAAGCAACGCTTCCGTGTAACAAGTCGTCAGAAGCGATAGCCAAGAAATATAGCTGGGTCTTGAAACTGTACGGATTTCGGTCGATCGGGGCAACAGCTGATTTGAGGAACGGGTGTGTTCCCTTTAAGAATTTATCCGTCTTATTTATTTTACTCAACGAAACAAAGGTGTACTTAACCGTTAAACTTGCGAATGGGAATTATACATTTGTATGTATGGTAGTATAGGTATCAAAATTAGTTACATAAACTACAACTTATTGTATTTAAAATTGACAGTTGCTATTACAATTTTCCTATTTTTGAGTTCAGTGATATTTGCAATGTACAATTTCCACAATTAACTTATTATGTATAATGATTATTTACTATTCATTACAAAATTTTTATTTAACAGTTTTAACAACAATTTCTTTAACTTACACACATACATATATACCTACATATCTTCACGCTGTATCCCTAAGAGAGAGCAATTTCTTTAACTTAAATTATGTTACCCACAGGCAAATGTTATTGTTACGACGACAGCAGAAATTATATTGGAAAAGCTTATTTCAATTTTACGTCACATCTTTTTCAAGGTGAGCATCACCACAATTTTCTCATTTTATAAAAATCAAATCTATATAAATAAACAAAATTGAAACATTTGCCTGTGATTTCGAAATAAAGGCTTTATCCTAAGCTCATATAACTATTTACGGACGTTACCAAAACCTAAACGCATGGTTTTCATATTTTTATCTATCAGTTTGTTTGACCGGGCTAGTTTCCGAAATGGTCAAATACATTTTGACGAGACTTTTATTGTCACGTAGAAAATATCTCAAAGAAAAATCTAAGCTAGTTTATAGATTTTATATATATATATATACATATATACCCAATTTAACGGGAACATACCCGCGACGCTTAGCTGATCATATGTAAGCCATAATGTTTTAATGCTTCTTCCAAGTCAATAAATATTAGGCTTACAGAGGTCGTGGCGAACCAGTCAGTGACAGCTTGGTAACCCAATCCATAGCATATACATAATTTATACCCTTTTCTACAATTATCTTTTAATAAACCTTATTCCTAGGATGATTTTTACGAATTTGATAATTCATGGAATCAATCAATTATTTCATATATGTCGTCATTTTTATAAAATACAGATTACCTGTCACGCTTCGCAGCGGCTAATTTTTTAATTAAAAACTGCTCAGACTATTTTGGAACTCTTTCCAGTAATATTGTCAAACATAGCCCATAAATTCAATCAATTCAGTTCAATCGGTCCAGTGATGTTTGATTCTATAACACAAACCGCTGATTTATGTATAAACCTACGGCATCTCAGGCCATTCTCAACAACCATTTCTCAACGATCAACCATCAACCAACAACCATCTCAACTATTCGACATTTCTCAAATCTTAGGTCTTGGGTAACCTGCCTTCTTAATGCCCTCTTTTTACTCTTTGGTCTTGGCGAGAAATAGACCTAAACACCAATTTACATATTTCTAACTTGAATAATGACGCACTTTCATACAAAACTCCACAGATAATTTATTTGACTCCTTTAGGGGATGAATTTATAAAAAATCTTTTTAGTGATCATCTATGTTCTATGTTATGTATTATTAACTTTTGCCTGTGACTTTGTCCGCGTGGTGACGACTTACAACAGAAGGATAGCATAAGAACCTTCTCCATGAAAAAATACACGTATATGTCAACTTTTATGGTGATCGGTCAAACGGTCTTGGAGTTTATCCATTACATATACACAAACGGAAGAGAAGAGAAGATAAGGAACTTCTTTGCAAAATTGAACGTTTTAAGACCTGGTTTAAGCTCTGCATTATTCATATCTCGGACCAAGAAATATAATGTGCGGATTTATAATAAGTTACCGCTCTTACCACTGTGTGACAAACTAATTTTCGTGTCTCTTTCTATCCCACTGAATGTAACCACGAGTAAAACGGTTAGCTATAGTAAGTATGGCAACCTCGCACTGTCAGTGTAATTCGTGTCAGCTTACGAGTCGGACATGAAATAATTATTTGCAAAACACACGTAAAATGTTTTAGGAACTACATACATATCTTCACACTGTATCCCTAACGGGGTAGTCAGAGAGGACGGAGCGCCAAGAATCGCGGTCCTTACATATTTCTTTCGCTTCCTCAAATCTCATCATTTTCCTCGCACATTTTCGCCTAGGTATGCGAGTGCATACCTAGGCGGAATTGACATTTCCGTCGGCTAACACTCTGGCTATTTGATCTTCATAAGTCAGCCTTGGTCTTCCTTGGCTTCTTTTACCCCTCACTTTTGGTCTGTAGATTTTCTTCGTCAGTCTTTCATCACCCATTCTTTCTATATGCCCGAACCATCTAAGCCTTCCTTTTTTGTTTTTACAGTAACACTATCGTGTAACCCTGTCATACTGCATATCTCTTCATTGAATTTTTTGTCACATGACACACATATTTCTAAGAGATCGCATTTCTACTGCATTTATCGTATTTTATTCGATTTTGGGCATGTCCAGGCCTCATTACCGTACAATAAAGTCGGAACCAACATCACATTGTATGGCTCTTTTGGCTGAGTTAGATATATTCACACTGCTTACTAATGCGGACAGAGCGCCGTCCACTTTATTGCCAGCTGCTACCCGTCTCTGTACATCCAACTCACACCTTCCATTCCTCGAAAAAGCACTCCCCAGATACTCGTTCACTTGTTCTAGACATTTTCCATTTACCCATATTTAACATTTTGTCAGTACGTCTTCCCTTTCAAACACCAGAACCTTAGTTTTGATCACATTCATATTAATTCTTTAACTTCACTAGTATTCACAAAATTTAAAATGTGTAATGTTCAGCTGGGTATCGTTGTGCTGTGACCTTTCCTAGTTACGCAGATTAGCAAAAATCTAAAAATCAGTCAATAAAAAAAGGACATTTTGAGGTCACGCTTTTAGAGCAACTGCTCCATCCATTGTGGTACTTGGTCCGAGATATAATTTACATCTGCATCATCTGTATCAATAAATATCTGTGTTCTGTCAGAATTTAAAATTTAACTATATGTATGTCACCTCTCAACGAATCGTCTTCAAGAACGATACATCTCAGCCACTCTTGGTGTAAGGTAACTGACCGATAATTACCTTCACATACGGTACCTACTACATATTATCATCATACCATTAGGAGTGTACAGGGCATCAATTTGAAGTGTGGTAGAGCCATGCTGTATTGCAGCACGAATTGGGCCGGCTCGCCCGGTGAAATCCCACCCTCTCACGCGTGAATTACCAGCATCTATTGCTGTTGTGTTTCGTTCGGTGAGTGAGAGTGCCGGTGGTCCATCTCCTCCCTTCCCCTCCTTTCCTTAAAGCCCGGCAACGCACCCGTGATTATCCAGACGTAGCGGGTGTTCATGGGCGGCAGTGATTACTTGCCATCAGGTTACCCCCTTGCTCGGTTACTCCATATTTTATAAAAAAAAATGAAGGTGAATAAAATTGCACCTTACACTACATTCAACAAGAATTACACTATTTGGACTCACGTGTGGTAAAATGAAATTAAACAATGGCGGGTTCTTAACCTGTTGTCTGTACAGTTTCTAAATAATAAGCCTGCCTGTGCGAGAAAATAAGCTCCCAGATCAATGCGAAGGAATAGGAAAACACTGTATTTGTATCTACTACAGCATAGGTAAAATTACGAGACAGTTTTCGACAAAGTAATGGATGAGTTTATATATATATATATATATACAATTTAGCCTTCGTATATTTGTGCTCACAATACTCGAAAAATAGTTCTCATGTTTTTATGCTATCCTTTTAGAAAAGTGAACGTTGCATTCAATAAGAGCGTGTTTTTATTTACTAATAAAAATGTAAATGTTGGTTTGTTAATATAATATTATTGAATATAATATAACATATTATTATTATATTATTTGCGATAATGTGTAGTTTTAAGTTTGTTATTATTATTAATCAATCGTTTATAAATTTAACAGTAAAAGTAACATGTCTGATCTTACCTATAGTCGACTTGTGAACATAAATCACTTCATTCCAATCGGTACGTGTCAAAAACCTTCGTAAAAACGTACACTCGATGAGTATACGACAGACGTGTGTGTCCTTTAATATAGCTTAATGGAAGAGGAAAATACAGGGGTGATGGAAAACAAATGCCTCCAGTCTACTCATACTCTGTTGTAGTGCGCGGCTACAAAATCAGCGACTTTTCACAGCTCTTGTTTTGAATGAACTTCTAAAGAGAATAACGTTTACAAAAGTCCTAAAACTAGCTATTATCAATTTACTAAAATTAAAACGTTACAATTTGTGCCATCTCCAGTCCAATAGTTTAAATTGGAAATTGTAATTCTTAGACTTTTGATTCAAATCGCGATAACGAAATAACGAAATAAAATAATTAGGTTTGCTTGTTGCTACAGTATTAATAGCGCATTTAAATATTATTTAATGTTATTTTTTCAATTTATTTACGTAATTACATTTATTTACGCTAACATTTTCAATAATGACATAACATCGTCTAAAATGACTTTAATATTCGTATTTTTTTTTAATTTAATTAATTTATCAGCTGTACAAATACAGCGTTATTTTTAGTATGATATTCATTTCTGGTTTATTTTTACAAGACTAATGTGTGTTATTTTGTTACAGGTGAGTGTTGTAACGTATACAAAGCTATCACAATGAAGAAATTGCATGTTGCGATTCGTAAGTCTTTTTAAATATTTAATATGCGTGTTTGAATTTCTCGTAACTATCTCTTAATAATACTTAATCACTGTATAAGAAAAATGAAAACGCATTAACTATAATTGTAAAATTTCTTATGTACTATGAAATTGCGTCATTGGTTTATTGTTTTTTATTACCTATAGTTTATCATTGACCACTTTACTATTGAGAAATAAAATATAGCATTAACTTAAATAATAAGATACATACAGATATATTTTTATGTCATTTACGTTTCGTGCAGAGCATCACTTTTAGTAATAAGAAGGGGTACCAATTAGGAGAGGATTGCTAATCTATCACCCGTACGCTGTACCAGTTCCTTATAGTGAGCGCTATTCCTCAAATTGTGTATTCTAAGTTTTTCCGCCATTTCTCCTATACAAGCATAGAATCAAGCAATAACGTCATAAAAAAATATTTCTGACATTCTTCCGTTTCGTGGCCCCACTAGTTGCCAGTACCAACATCACGGCCTCGCTTCTTGTAACGATCTATGCTGGAAATATCTCTTTGTGGCGAGGCCCGCAGCTCTCCGGTTATTTTACGCCGTCTCTGTCATAACTACAACGTTGGGTAGAGATAGATAACCTGATACTCTTGTTCTTGTTATTAATAGCCTGGTGTTTATCCAATTTTCTGAAGTAACATTCTGAGGACACTCCTTGGTTCCTTGACTTTGAGAATGCTTTTTTAAATTTTAAAAGATTAAAAATTTTTTAAATATATTTAAATAAAATTAGTTCCTTGAATAAATTATGTTAAATATTGCTGTAGACAGTGCAAGAAGATCCATTTGAATGTTAATATATTTATTATGCGAAAAAAGGCCAAGAGCATAATAGAACTTTTCAAGAAAAGAGGCGTTTTAGAAATTTGTCTCCGTTGTCTGTCTGTCTGTGTTGTTTTCGGCATTGTAGCTTTTGGACGGATAAATCAATTTGGGTGTGATTTTTTTCTATTTGAATGCTGCACTTGAGAATATTTTTGAGCTATTTGATAATGTTGTTTTGTAACAGATCCATATTATTTTTACTGTAGAGGGTTTTAAAGTTTTACTTCCAGCTACAGTTATCTATACTAATATTATGAAGAGGGAAACTTTGTTTGTTTGTACGTAATGGGTAAACTCAAAAACTATTCAACCGATTTCAAAAATTCTTTCATCTATAAAATACTACATTATTAGCGAGTAACAAAAGCTGTATTTTATTTACAAAAACGATTCTACCCGTGTCAAACCGGCGGGGTTATTACCTAAAAATTTGCAGACAGCGACAGCCCCGCGATAACTGCGCGACCGGTGATTAATTGTAATACAAAATTAGTATCATGTATGACGATTGCGTATCTATTATTGTGTGACCGTAAAATGCACTTTTCGCCGTAGATTTAGCGCCACTGTACAAATTACATTACGCGCGATATTGGCTGTCGCATGCTGTCTGCAAGTTACGTAATAAGCGTGTGGGGCGGGTCGCGAGCACATTCACACGTAGATCGGCCAATCAACTACAATATTCACAAGTTAGAAAAGTTACAGACGAATATTTTTATAACATTAAAACATCCTTTTTTTTGATTTTTGTACTTTATTTAATTATTACTTACTTTAACCTATTAAAAAACAGCACACACTCCTGAAAACTGTTTTTTGCGTTACTTGTAAATAATATAAGTCGATGTTATCATTATTTATGGTTTTCTTATTCAATTTCAACTTCTAGTTAATGGCTTCTAATGTGTCAATCACACTAATTCTGCCAATGTCAGATGTCAAAAAGACACTATAGAGAGGTTGTTAAAAATAATTTAAATTTAGATTTGCTGTTCTGTTTGTTCAGACAGATGTAGGTTGGCTTTGTTATTATTTTATAGTTTAAATATGTTGTAGTTTATATTCTGTCATAGTTTATCGACTAATTGCATTGGTGTTCAATATAGATGGAGGTGAATTTATTCGAAGTTCGACGCCTATACTCCATGCTACGTGTCGAACTAACTAATCCCATTGCCTAGCCGTCCACGTTCGATATAGCCTTGCTAATTAATACCCGAACAGAATGTATACCTATATTACATCTCTACACTAGAGATAGAAAGATATATTATGTCTGTACATATTTTTAAATTTGTTAGAGTAATATTTAGAAACTAGTATTTATTTCCAACGACTTCGCTTGGATATTATTTCTTTTGATTTCAATAACTCTCTCATTATTTAATTGTTGATTGTTCGAAATCGGTGAAATACGTTCTTTTTTGAATTCGTTAATTTCTGAACACATTTTGATTGGTTTTTCAACATTTACTTCCTTTAAACCCCATGATAGTTTAATTTTAAAAACCCCTTCTCGATGATTTCTTTATTTATATATATAAAGGGAGATATGGCCTTATTCATCAGCATCCAGCCTTATTTGGATAGTAGCATCCTTTTGTGACGTAGTGCCGATATTCACATACACATACGCATACACATTGAATTATATATATCACGATAGAGTTGGTTGTTTATTTTTTGCCTATTTTTTGATGTATCTAATTATCAACTTATCTTTTGTTTGTTTAAGGTTCATTGAAAACTACTTAATACATTTTAATATAGTTTACAATGTTTCATAGACTTGGAGCAAATTTACTTTCATTACTTCAACATAACTACAAACAAATCTTTGATCACCATAATTTTGAATGAACAATTCTGTAATTTGTCTTTAAATGAAAGAATAAAGAACAGTTGTTTTCTGGACTAACTAAATTATGAATTGAACAAAGACCAAGTACCTAATTGCATAACTTCTATTCTATGGATATATCAATTTGTCATTTGAGACACATTGACAAACGTTAGGTAATTAGATATATTTGATAATGGTAATACTGAAATGTATAAACAATAAATCGATTTTAATTGATGAGTGTTATACAACTAGATCCTCTTGTGTAACTTTCATTATCTAAAAGTAGGTTTCAATCTCGCGTTTTAAACTGACTTATGAACGTCAATCAATAACATAACATAACATAACATAACTTCACGCTGTATCCCCAACGGGGTAGTCAGAGAGGACGGAGCGCCAGGAGTCGCGGTCCTTACACACCTCTTTCGCTTCCTCAAATCTCATCATTCTCCTCACACATTGAATGATGAGATACGCAGTATGACAGGGTTGCACAACAGTGTTATTGTAAAAATGAAGAAAGGAATGCTTAGATGGTTCGGGCACATGGAAAGAATGAGTGATGAAAGACTGACGAAGAAAATATACAGAGCGAAAGTGAGTGGTAAAAGAAGCCAAGGAAGACCAAGGCTGACTTATGAAGATCAAATAGCCAGAGTGTTAGCAGACGGAAATGTCAAAAGCACTCGCATACCTAGACGTCAATCAATACATTTTTGTAATGGCAGTACTGCATTTTAATCTATATACAATATTAAATACGTGAAGCGAAAACTTTGGTTCCCTTTTTAAGAAAATTGCGCGGATGGAGGAGTGTGAAATTTGGTACATTTAAAATTTATATGGAAAGAGACTGGAGAAAGCTAATATTTTTATATAATATGCATTAGAAATACATTAAATTAAATAAATCATTAAATATTTACGTTCATACTGCCAATGTTCTGTCAAAGTTCTGTCGATTTCAAACTCATAATAGTTTGTGATCTTAGACCAAACAGTCGCACAGAAAATATCTATCTATCTATCTAATAAAATCTAACAGTCGCACAGAAAATATCTATCTATCTATCTAATAAAATATCTAGTAATAACTTTTTCTCCATCTTATCTTCTTCTTATCATCTTGTCTAGCAATAACTATTGCTCCAGATATTACTCACCAATCATTTGGTCTCAAACTAGGGCATTCCATACGATATGAAAACCAGATGACGACTGCTGGGGGCGTCTCCAAAGTACAGCCAGACTGGATAAAATATAAAAAAGTTAGTTTCCCAAATTGATTCCACCGAGAATTGAATCCGGAGCCTTCCGCGTGTAGATACAAGACCTAACCACTGCACCGTCGAGTTCGTCTATTGTATTGAACTTTGGCAATGCAGGGAACTACGATTATTGTGAACAAACTCAAAACTGTTCGTAAACGTCTTGTACATCTTATATTATATGAACCGGAAGTCGCTAATGTGTAGATGTCGTAACTGTTGATTGTCAAAATACTATAGACAGTGAATATAATAAAAGAAGGGATATATATTATATACAAGGTTATTTCGAAAAGATGGGTGAATGCGAAAGGGTATTAAAGTACCCATGACAAAAGAAAACTTGCGCTCTACAACTTGACCAAAAGTCAATAGTTAGTGTAACACTTCAAATTATAAAATAAATAGAGGTGAGGCAACCGTAATATCAGTGTTTATACGTCTCTAGCAAACTTTTGGAATATAGAGCATATGATAGGGTTGTACATATTCTTCTCTATTAAACGAATGTTTTTTTTTGTATGAAAACGAAATAAACATATCCCGTAATTATTACATCTGCAATATAAGAGCCAACAGGAACACATTGCTACCCCGGCGGATTTATACCCCCTTCCACAATAACCTCGCATATAATGGAGCTATAGAATTAGTAAATCTATCTACAACTCACAATTTTTAAAATTAATGATCTTTTTTATAAAGTTACTACGGTTCATTTTAATTACATGTACTTTAAAATTAATGGTTTCCGCAATAAATTTACTATTATTATCTACTAAGTAAGAAAATTTCAAAATTAACAGTTTCGCTATAAAATTTTGTGTACCACTTTAATTACTGAAACTTTAATAAGTGTAATGGTAATAATAAATGCTCGGGAGGCGTTTGCAAAGACAAATACACGCTAAAGATAAGAGTGGTTCACGTTGGCTAAATTTTGCAAAAATCTTTTGCAAAATTATGCAACATGACGGTATATTTATAACACAAGGTAATCTACATAAGTATTCAAGATCTAAAGTGTGACTTTTAATTTTTTAAATTTAAGTTTTTTGCGATAATTTGTAATTTCTATATGAATACACTTTTAGCTGTTTTTGGTATTTTTAGAACATAACACTTTTTTACAAGATATTTAATCTTCAAACATCTCTATTCCCTTCCATCTCTTTTCAGTTAGAAAGAGACAACAATTAAACGTTAATGATCAAAGGTTACTCGAGGTTATATAATTTGTCTTCAACTACCTCTTCGGAATACGGTATATAGCTAGATTCAAAGATTCTTAGCGGTAGCAGAGTTTGAACTGTTGCGAGACATTTGTAACTTCACGGCAGACGTTATTGTCAGGATGACAGCTTATCAAGTTTGTTCATTCATTTTATAGAGAATTTTATTTTTCATAGCAAAATCTATTACTTTAAATGATTTCATATATTTTTTATAGATGCTAAGATTATTTTATTGCGTCTAAAGTTTGACTACTTCATTAGGGATACAGCGTGAAGATGTGTATGTGTACATTTTTTTTAAGACAGTACATTTTTAATGAAGGAGTAACATTTAATTGTATGACGTTATAGTTTTATATAGTAATTAATAGCAATTTTGTCTACATTTTCACCAATTTTGAAGACAGTTTAAATACATTTCAAAAAAAGTGGTGACTAAGTGAGGGTAGCTTTGCCAGAAACTGCACACTACAGAGACAACGCTAAGCCTCATAATTGTATGCCCGTGAGCCCGATTGATACAATTTAGTCTAAATAACTGGAATAAAAAGTATTCGTTTTAAAGTATTGTTAACATGATATCGATACGTATATTTTATAATTGTAAAACACAATATCCATTCAAATCAATGGAAATAATGCAGTTAACCCCCAGTTTTGTTTAGTCCTACTCTATCTACTTTTAGATGAATCAAACTGGCCCAAAAACTATTATATGAATTTGATTAGACAATAAAAAATTTGAAAACGCGTTTGTGGTTGAAGGCTTTTTTTATATTTCACGGAAATGGAGATAGCATCGTTCAATATTTGTTAGCATATTTTATTATTCAGTTTCGCTTCTCAGTGACCTTGTTTTAGAAAAAATAAAAAGGTAGAAGCGAAGGGAACAAAGGCCTCAATTTATTCATTCACAGATGTGCACGTAGAGTATATAATTTTTGAACTTCTGTATGAAATTCTGACGGAAAAACTGAAGAAAAATAACATGGATGTGTTAGAAGATAATGAGTGTTATCATATTGAATTTAAATTAGATTTGTACGTGTTAGTAGCAAACACCTAATACTGCTTCGTAATAAAAAGTGATACTGCACGGTTATTTATAAGGTGTCTTGATGCTTAGAGGCATCTCTTATTTTGGATTTCTCTGAAGTAACGGTAGTAGTTAATCTTTTTATTTAATCTTAGAATGATTTATTCATTGACACTTTATTTTATTATTATTATTTTTTACTGTTGACATGTCTGATATTGTTATATTTTGACATTATTATTTAATGTGATAATTGATTATTTTGTGATATTAGTTAAAAATCCTGATTATTCAATTTTTAATATGAATTTTTTTATTATTATATGACGTTGTAAACATATGTGCACACACTTGTAATAAAAATTATTATTGTAGTTGTCAAGCTAGGTAAAAGATGTTTTTTTTTGCAACATAGGAAAAACCTGCATACAGATACCTAACCCCTTTACCTGGTAGAAATACAGAGTGGTTTCAATTTTATTATATCGTCTTCTTAGAAGTAAACAGAATATATAACAAGTCTGAATTTTGTGTAATCTCAATTTGAAAGTTTGACGGTAAAGTATGCTATAGTTCTTTTCTTGTATTAGTTGTTAACAATAATCAAAAATATATTCAAGTATTACTCAATATAATAAGAACTTTAAAAATGTAATGTTATCTTATATTATATCTAAAAAAATGAAGTATACTTCCAGGAAATGAGTGAGTTAGTCGTTTTATCCAAATAGTGAAAAACGGTTTTAAGCCTCGAAATAAAGCATATGTGCCTATATTTTTTTGTATTCTTTTTTTAACTTATATGAATAAATCATAGAATGACAAACAGGAGATTAAAAGTAGCGCACCAAAAATCACTTAACTGTAGAACTACGAAATTATTATTCTAGATGCTTTTTCTTGAATGAATAGGTAATAAAAATGACTTTAAGTGAGTAATCTCTTTTCATTTTTGCAATCTTCTAAATTAAGCGTATTAGCTGGAAATCCGTTCCACCAGTAGAAGTAATGTAAAATAATAATTCAGTTGGTGTAAATAATTAAAACAGTTATTTTACTAAAACATTTGATGGTCCAATAGATGACCATCACGGGAGTACCTTCTCAGGGTACTGGATAATTGTTAAACGTTTCATCCGCCTCTCAAAAATAAATTAACCGTATTATGGACTTTTAAACGTTTAATACTGCTTCGTATTAAAAGGTGCTACTCGGCGGGTATTTATAGGGAGTCTCATTGCTTAGAGCGCTATGCTGTTTGCTTTGGGACTAGATGGCGCTGTGTGAAATGTCTGAGTATATTATTATTATATCTTGTTTTGGACGACATTGAAGTAACGGTTTGTAGTAATTAAGCTGGGTAAAAGATGTTTTTTTTCTGCAGTACAGGAGAAATCTGCACACAGGTGCCTAGCCCTACTTTTTAGTTATATCTGTAAGTGGTGCTACTCCCACCAATATGCAGTTGGTCCGCTTAACAGAGTACATAATAGGGTGCACTCTAGTATGGAGAAAAAAAAATTGAAAATGATTTTCTTTTGACTTGTAATAGCAATAAAAATGTGTCAGTTATAGGAACTAACTTAGAAAGTTTCATGACGATTGGATATTACCTTCTGCCTCCGGATTGACCTTGAAATTCTGAAATTTTGAATAAATTTCATATTTTTTAAAACCCTTTTAATTATTTATTATTTAATTTTGTTGTTGGACAGATGTGATAAATAAATGTTCATAAACAAGCTATATTTTATTTGATAATAAAGCTTTAAAACCGAATGGGATTCATCCCATTAGATCTCAGAGGATCTTTGGATATCTATCAAATTGAACGAACACAGAGGACGCAATTTACATATTGCAGTTCTATATCTCTGTAGCCAACCGGAATTGTACTCTTTTTCCCAACAATTAATTCACTTTCTTACACGGCTAAATGACATTGTTACACCACATCCTCTAGATAAGTTTTTTATTCTCGGCGATTTCAATTTGAGTGATATTACTTGGGATCTCTGTGTGTGATTTTTTAGTTCCAACAAATGCTCGCACTACTGATGGGCTCCTTTTATTGGACGAGTTGAACACTTGTAACCTGCATCAGTATAATTTTTTAAATAATGCTTTTGGTAATATATTAGATCTCGTTCTCTTTAATGAAGATATTAAAATAATTAACACCGAAAATCCTGTGGTTCTCTTATACCCAGCTCACAAAGCGTTCTGTGTGAATATGAATATAACAGTTGTAACAAATCTTCAACCTGCAACATTCATAAATTATAATTACTCTTAAGCTAATTATGAGGAAATTTGTTAAGATATTGCTAGTAAAGATTGGGTACAGAAGTTTTCTTTCCAGTCATGTGAGCGCTCCACAGAGTTCTTTTATACAACTTTATATCGTCTTCGCGACATGTATGTCCCAAAAAAATCCTTGGTACTCTTTTGCATTAAGAAGAGTACTGAGAGAAAAGTATAAGTTTTGGCGCAAGTTTAATAAATATGGTGTGAAAAGCGATAAATTAACAGTTGACATGCTAAGTAGAAGGGCTAAAAACTTAGAATCAAATTGTTATAAACGATATATATGTGTAATTGAGAGTGCGATAAGTAATCCTAACGTTTTTGGTCATATGTTAAAAACTTTCCTCTAACTCAAATTCCATGCCATCTAATATGACTTATAATGGAGAAATTAGTAAATCAGGAACAGAGGCGGCCAACGACTTTGCTGATTATTTTTATTCTATGTTCCTAAAACCAGAAAATACCACCACACCATCCATTTCCGACGATTCTGACGAAATTTGTGTTGATATTTCTAACGTAGAAATTAGTGCCGATATTATACTTAAGGAGCTCCGTAATCTTGATATGTCTAAAACAGCTGGTCCGGACGAATTCCCACCCATCTGTTTAGTAAAGTGTGCAAATGTATTAGCTAAGCCTCTCGCTTAATTGTTTGCATAGTCTATTTGTAAAGGTATCGTACAGAGTATCTGGAAGTCGGCATTTATTACACCCATACACAAAAAAGATGCTAAGGATGTTGTTAATAATTACAGACCCATTTCTAAGTCGTGTATTATTTCAAAAGTGCTCGAAAAGTTAGTCTATAATCAGATATATTCAGCTTTGAAGGGATCCTTCAGTTTAACACAGCATGGTTTTCTCAGGGGTCGTTATACAGTTACTAATTTAATACTCCGTAATGAAAGACTAACAGACAGTATGGAGAATGGTTTTCCAACGGATGTAATATATACTGACTACAGTAAAGCCTTTGACCGAGTTGATCACAGTATTCTGTTATTAAAGTTACAGAGGGCAGGTATTAGAGGTAATTTGTTCCGATGGGTTTCCTCTTACATTGATAGGCGATCTCAGGCAGTAACAGTTAGTAATTTCATGTCTGGATTGGTAACGATACCTAGTGGGGTCCTACAGGGTTCTTTGTTAGGACCTTTGCTGTTTCTCATCTTTATCAGTGACATAGACAACTGTTTTCACAATTCCAACCTTCTATGCTTTGCTGATGACATGAAAGTCTGCAAAACTTTTTCTTCCTTGGCCGATACAAAGGCGTTGCAGGATGACCTACAGCGACTTGATGATTACTGTGCAGTAAATAAGTTGGATCTGAATCCTCTTAAGTGTTTCTCTATGACATTTAGTATAAAATCTAAGAACATTAATTACAACTACAGTTTAAAAAACCATAACCCTAATAAAGTAACGCATGTTAAGGACTTGGGGGTCACACATGATTCCAAATTATTATTTGATGAGCATATTGACAGCGTTGTTAAAAGCGCCACTAAGCGACTAGGTTTTATTATGCGCATGTCAAAAAATTTTAATAGTGTCAAAATCATACTGTTGCTTTATTGCTCCTTTGTTAGGAGTATACTAGAGTATGCATCACAGATATGGAGCCCTAGATATGGTACGTATATAGATCGGCTTGAAAGAACACAGATGAAGTTCGTAAGGTACCTTCATTTTCGTACTAGATCTAACGCCGTTGATTATTTTGACTCATGCCGTAGATTCCATTTGTTACCCCTTAGTCGAATACGAGATATTGCAGACCTACTTCTGCTACACAAGTTATTTAATGGCGGGATTGACTGTCCTGAAATTTTATCTAAATTGAATTTCTTTGCTACACCAAAACAGTTAAGATACACCCCCACCTTTTACGTTCCCAGTGTCTCCACGAGTTATAGACAGAATTCGTATTTGTGGCGAGCTTGCAACTATTATGTTAAAGCACCTTATCAGTTATCTCAGAAATAGATGTTTTTGACGATAGTCTACCAAAAATGAAGAGAAAACTCAGTTGATTATTGTTTGATTAATTTATATTTTTATGTATACTTGTTAGATGCTATTGTTTTTGTTCACTTTAACTACTGTATTTGTTTTTATTTTTATATGCATATTAATATATGTGTTAGTATTTCTCTTTTTCTTAACTTGTATGTATATTCTATCACTATTTGAGAAAACTTTTATTGACTCTTTTGTTTCCTATGTCACCTCTTTGTTCTATACTGTTATATCGAGTCGCAAGTTTTCCCTGTAACTAAATAAATAAATAAATAAAATAAGCTATAGACCTAAGTAAATACGTTTTTTTTTAGTTATGAGGTATTTCTCTCCACACGAAAATTCTTTTTACAATCGAATTTTGGGAGACGTTTAGGAGACTCAATCTTCGCTCCAATGAAACCTTCACGCGCTGATTTTGTGCACAGACTTCCTGAAGTTTCTTTTACAGTTTTGACTGATCTGTCAACTGCTTCAGTATGGCAAGGTAAACACAAAAGAGCTATTTCATCGTTTTCCTCAAGCAATGAGAGATTCAAGTTCTTCGTTAGATTTGCTTAAGGATCGGTGGTTCTGTAACATGAGTCTCCCAGTAAATGAAATCGTAATAATTGTTTGCATGCATCTTTACGTCAAAACCTGATGTAGCCTCAACTTCTGTGTTTTTTGCCGCATGCTTTCAAAATACGACGCAGTGCCAATTCTCTTACATATTTTCAAGTCCGAATAACTTTGCTAGCAGTAGATTTTCAGGATGAGCGAAATAAATGTTGCGTTGTATTACCAGATAAATAACATCCTTCAGTTCTGTTAACAAATAACAAGATCTCGAGGTTAATTGACATAAACACCTTCCTCCATCTTTGTAACTTGCTGCAACATCTGCATTTCCTATTATCATTTTTCTTGCAGGTCTTTGGTCGGTGAAAAAAATTTGCTCATTAGGTGGGACTTTTTTCTCCTTAGGGCAAGTACGTTTGGTAAAATCTGAGCACTAACAAAAAGAAATATCAAATAAAACTCAGCTGGAAGCGAGGAAGTCTTCTAAACACTTCTTAGTTATTCTAGGATGAGATTTTAAAATATTTTTAAAGACGATAACCATTAATTCTTTGTTGCACTCTTACGTGTGATGAAATTGGTAGTGACGCTTTATTCCTTATATTTTCCATTTTTAAGGTGACAATATCAGCAACTTCTAGAAAATTTGGTACCTTTGTCGTATTTTTGGTCATTTTAATTTTAAACCTCATCCACTCATAGCATTTCATTACTTCGTCGTAAGTTGGAAGCACATTATCCTTCAGGTCAGCTGTATCATTAAATATGGGACAATTCCAAACTTTTCGAATTAGATTTGTTTTAAAAATCACAGTAGCACACATTTGCAAAAAATTTAAAGTACAAATGCTGTATATTTATTACTAGGATTAGTCCGAAAAATGAGCTAATTTATTGAAAATACTTCCTTGAATTTTGAAAAATTTCAAAACTTTAAACCTGAACCGGAGGAAGTTATACTACACCGATTGCAATAATATTTTAAACACATCATATCAGTTCCAATTGACAACGAATTATCGCTATTAAAAACCATAATTAAAAAAAAACTTTTTGACGCACCCTAGTACATAATAGAGTACGTTCTACTTCCTACGCACTCCTTTTATAAGCAGAGATCTACCAACTGAACGTACATATTCCATTATATACTATTGTCATTTCAAACTAAACATGATCTTAAATAATAGAGGTTGCCGCTTAGAAAGCTGTCATTCCTTAGGGTGCCCAGCAAACTGACAGCATTCCTCTTTGAGTAGCCAAACTGATTCGTTTACGAAAGAAGCTGCCAGCACGACGACGGTCTTCTGAAGCATCGACCAGTCGCTACAAATATCAGAAACCAGTCGATGGGCTTCAGATCTCAAGGGTCCCAAAGTTTCGACTACAAAAGGTGAAAATATGAAACTCTCAGAGAGAATTACGCCGCATCAAGTTTTGCCCGCGGCGCCTACTGACTTGGAAATCGCCGGTACATGGGAAACAGCAAGTGTATGGACACAAGTGACGTCCCATACCAGCGATCTTATCATTATAATAACAATAATTATCACGAAACTACAAGCTGGATTATAATTGTGAAAGCATAGTCAGACATGAACCTAGCGACAGCGCGTCTACACAATCACAACCACAGTTACTTTCTCTATATCAGAACTACACTTGTATCGTAATATTTATCTTACTGAAATCTTCCAACGAACAATATATTAGTGTTATGAGCATTTAATAAATTATTAAATACATACATACATATAAATCTTCACATTGTACCCCAACGGGGTGGTCAGAGAGGACGGAGCGCCAAGTGTCGCGGCCCTTACACACCTCTTTCGCTTCCTCAAATCTCATCATTCTCCTCACACATTTTTATGAGTGAGGTGACCTAGGTATGAGAGTGCTTTTGACGTTTCCATCTGCTAGCACTCTGCTATTTGATCTTCATAAGTCAGCATTGGTCTTCCTTGGCTCCTTTTACCTCTCATTTTCGCTCTGTAGATTTTCTTCGTCAGTCTTTCATCACTCATTCTAAGTGCGAGAACTATCTAAGCATTCCTTTCTTCATTTTTACAATAACACTGACGTACAATCCTGTCATAGTGCGTATCTCTAATAATTTAATTATTAAATAATTATATTAATCAATTAAATTCATTAAAATTACATACTACTACTTAGTTACTATTAAAATTAAAATTTAGAAATAGTAAAAGACCAAAAAATTACTGGATCTACTCAACAACAATAACAAAGCTATACCTAGTCTAAAAATAACAATTGTGTAAAATTTGAAAGGTAGGTTAATTGTTTCTTATTATCTTCGTGGCAATAATCAGAAATTTGGATACAAATCACCAAATTTCGTCTCCCTTGTCACAACTTATAAGCCTTTACAGATATCACTAATAACTAAGTCAGACAAGGTCGGCAACACAAGTTACCAGGCACTATTAGTCGCTAATCCTGGGGAAGCAGGCAATTCGTCGGGAGGTAGCTATCCCTCTGGATTACGTTTCACTAGGGACTTTTAGCACGTGAATACTACCTTTGTGACACACTGTCACAACTCTTTCGTAAAAAATAATAAACAATGATATACAACGTGTACCAGAACCGACCAGAAATCAGAAACTACTTTTTTTAGAATCATTAACTGAATCAATTGCAACTATTTATTTGATATATTATACTTATTTACCAATTCTTAATAAATTGATATAAAATTTTTTTTTTTCACATACTAAAGTACATGCCAAATAAAACAAAACCGTACAGAATAACTTTAAAAAAAATTAAACTGACATCAAAATAAAAATACAAAATCATTGTCCTTCATTAATCAAAATTCAATTATAAAAATAGCTGCATAATCATGATGAAAATACCTACATAATTAAATTAAACAGTTACTGAAATTGGTGCCAAGCCTGCCGACATGTTACTGTTTAGATCTGCTACTGTTTATTGGTACCGACTTAATATAGGAAATATAATGAACCCAACTTAAAAAATAATTGAATTCGGTTCATAAACAAAGAGATTATGCTCGAACACAGGTAAAAAATATATTATTTATCTACATAACATGTAGAATGTAGATGTACAGACGAATTGAGAACCTCCTCTTTTTTTGAAAACGGTTAAAAACGCGGAACATATAACGAACTGGAAAAATTACCCTTTTATATTTTTTAGTTTTATTTTTTACGACTAATATCGGGTATTGCGACCAAACAAATTTTGAGAACGTGTCATCCGTGTGTCACGTAACATGATCTCTTTCGTTGTGTGCCGGATTCACGACGGAAATTAGTTTCGTTTCCGGTAATTTTCCGACGATAGATTTACGAGTGTGCGATATATTGATGAATACTGGAAATATGATTGGTTACCTTGTTCCAGAAGGAAACGTTTCGATAAGTCTTGAGTTACATATTCTATGTATATAGTTAGTTGGACCGCATTACATTGAAACAATAATTGAGCTTCTCTTAGTAACATCTTATTTTTAACCTATGAATATTAATAAGAATAAAAGAAGCTAAGGATAAATAATCGGTAACAATCAACTCAATATTGATTTCCATCAACTTTCTATTTTAGCTCTTAATCAAATGAACTCTATAGTATTTCCTCGGGTAATTGTTCCGCAAATAAAAAATGCTGTCACCAAAAACACCGGTAACAAAATCAACCAATGGCAACACTGTATTCTTTGGTTATTAACTGTCACGACATATATCGCTGTGGAATTATCTGGGGATTATTGATGTGAAACATCTTATGTGGCGAGTCAAACCTGCTCGTATATCTATAGCATATGCAGTTTTGTTGTTCACTTCGGAACATGTTGCCTGTGTTTTTTAAGTAATGAATAATTTGATTCTTTAAAAAAAATCTAAATATTTTATCTAAATAATATTTTATCTACATCTAATTATTTACTTCCTTTAATAAACCATTCTTTCTTCATATTTTCTATACAAAATAGTTTCAATGTTCCACATCCGCCAGGCGTCACACGACGGCTCATTTCAAAAAAAATGAAAGGTATAGAAAAGATTGAAATAAATTTCGAGTGCAGTGAAAATGGCAAGCAGTAAAATTACAACTAACTATATAACATGCACATATTCTATGCCTGTTTTCGTTTTCCTTTGTCATAAAGGGCGAGAAGGAGTCATATTACGCTATGTAGCACAGTATAAATATAATGGTAGAATGTTTTCATAGAAAGCTAGCATACGCGGTTTGCATGTGTGCGCGCTAATACGTACGCCTCGTAGCACGCACACAAAACGGTAATATTTTGGGCGAATAAGGTAATTATGTAGCGACAGGTTGGGTCGCGCGTGACGCAAACATGCGATCGCTTCCGTTTGTCTTTAATTCATTTTTCACATCGTTGCAAATAATAAAATGTCTGAATCGCATAAACGAACGTATTAAAATGTCCTTAGATGCCTAAATAATTTTAGTCATTCGAATGCAGTTGTTATCATTATTCGACATAACTACAAAAAATTAAATTTGATAAACACGAAGAATTTATCCGTGTGCATTGTTTTCTATTATTATGTACTAAATGTATAACTAAATGAGATGCTCTCCACATCTTAAACCCAACGTAACAACCCACGTATCCGGCCGAGAGTAGGCTATTCCCTTACGCATGAGATGGGACCTTCGACCTTCTTTTCTACATATTCTTTGTATGTAGGAATACTTTAAGAATTAGAGATAGCCTTGTGGCGGAAGTACGAGATGCAACTTATTTTTATTTGACCTTGCCAATACGTAATATTTCTTGTAGCGTCTTCATAACAACTTCAAATATCAAAATATTACCTGCCATCATCACTCATCCTAAACACATTTTTTTTTTCTATTTCGATCATAAGAAACGATAACAGAATATGGAAATACACTGTACTCAATAACATAAAACACGTGTAAGAACATGTAGGCATACATTGTCAGTATGGGAACGTATGTATATTACATACGTTTCCATACTGACATTCGCATTATAACCTAATTTTGTTAAATAAGATATCCTGTATTTTTGTCACGTTCCAACATTGTGAAACATCTGACAAACAGAGTTCAGGTAAAATAATAATCCGGCGACGAATATGAATTATTCATTCGACATAACTTAAACCTACCAGTTTAACTTGGTATATATGTCAACGTGATCATATTTTTAGAATAAATACTTATTTGAAATAGACTGCCTTTATAACGTACCAATTATAACTTTCTTTCGCGGATAACTCATTAAAAAAGTAGAACTTGTATGAGCCAGTTCGATAAATATGGGGTTAGGTAAAAGAATTTATTTCCAAAACTAATTTTCTTGAATCATGTCGAATTTATGCCCATATTTATAGGGATGTTAAAATCTAGGCCTATTCAGATCCGTTCTAAATATAAATTGGTTTTACGTGACATTCAAAAACTTATTGAAACTGTTCTATGAAAAACGAAACGTGATGCCCAAAAAATTACAACTTCATTTTTAATGAAGAGGGTATTGTAAAGCAGTAAGTGTATGGAAAATTTTAATACTTCTGACATTTGAATATTTTATTCTTCTTTTAAGAAAGAGACAATGAACGAAAAAAGAGACTTCATCCATACCTAATCTCTTTTTCACAACCACGAAGTGATTTGTTTCATTCTTTTAGCCGACTACGAAGAAATATGAGGGTTATGATTTTAGCAGCTTATGTATAAACATACAAATACATTTATGTATATTCATCTGTTTTCTCACAGAGCTCAAAACACTTAACCGATTTGAAAGTATGAGATATCATTGGATTTGTCTCAATTAGGCGCATGATATAGACTAGGTTGTTTTTGAAAAATTCAGGACGGCATATTACTTTAAAAGCAATCTTACGCCTTTGTTATTGAGTTCATTTTCATTTGTCACAATTTTTGTAGTGTAGCTTCCAGTTACTGTAGTATATTAATTCCGTGGTACCAAGCCTACCGAACTAGTATACTTCATGTTGTTGTTTATTGGTTTGTCACCGACTTGCGAAATTTGTCAAATTGAATTCGTATCGCATGTATGAAATTATTTTTGTACTTGAGTTTTGAGTTTTTGTTTTAAATCGGTTAATTTTTTTGTAAAGTTTATTTTTTTTTTTTCGAGTGTCCTTGGTTTAAATAAATATTTAGGTCTACAACCGACAATTTATTTTTCAATTCCGGAACGTGACATTAAATAAAAAGATCATCAAATTATGTAAACCGTTGAGACGTTCCTTTGCTTGCAGTACTCCATCATCAGATCATAACTATATTTCTATGACACTACGCTGAATCTTCACTATTTCAAAAAAAATTCATCAAAATCGTTGAGCAAATGGCGGAGAAATCGGTGAACAAACATAAAAAAAATATTCCGATGAATCGAGATCGTTTTCCTTTTTTACAAGCTTTTATTTAACTTGCCGTGTTAGTATATATGTTTGTGTGGATCAAATCTTGGAAGGAAAATCAGAACCATTTTCTAGATTTCGATTGGGCTCAAATTTGGTAGAATTGCGTATTTTCGGTGACGATGCAATAATATGGTACCATGGAGCTGGTTTGATGATGGAGCCGGAAGGTGGCCATAGAAACTCCTAAACTAAACAAGATAAACCCATCAAGTTGGAATTCATGTGTTTTTTCTTTGCAAACACTCTGATGCTACATGATATCCAGGGTCTGCAGATGGAGACGGTAGGTGGTCATAGGAACTTCTGAACTAAACAAGATAGATCTGTCGTGTTTGGGCTCGTTTGATTGCCTTGGCAAGCACTTTGGTGTTACATGAAATCCAGGGCGTGAAGATGGAGCCAAAAGGTGGCCAAAGGAACTCTGTAACAAAACCATGCATTCCTATCGAGGTTGGAGTCATTTGTATTGTCTTGGCAAACACTCTGGTCCTATATGATATCTAGGTTCTGAGTGGAGCACGCCGTCGTGTATTTGTGCCCTTAACTTTTATCCGCTAAGTATGCTTATGTTGCCCTTAGTCGATTAAAATCTTTAGACGGACTCGTCATCGAGAAAATAGTTTGAAATTAACAGGAAAAATATTTTGCAATATTATTTACTAAATGCATTACTTGAAATGCACAGATTAAGACAAAACTAAAAAGTTGAAAATAAAATCATTAAATAAAAAACAACTTTTTTTAAAACGAGCTTTATTCAAAAATTCAGTTACAATAAAACGAAAATAATATTTTATGCAAGGACTGTTGTGCTGATGAATATTATTTATATAGATGAATATAATAAAATATCTCGATCGAAATCCTGCATAGAACTATCTACTTATATAGGCACGATGTTAGGATAATCACTAAAAAATAAATTTCCATAAAATTGTACCTAATGTTCTTTATACCAAATAATTTCGAAAGCTTGTTTTGCTTGTGTTACCTTTCAAAGATAAGGTTCCGATTTTGATTGCCGGTCACGTAAATTTAAGGAAGAATTTTTAATATTGTTTGATTGTGACTGGGTGCTCCCTCAGTTTGCTACAGAACCCAAGGTACAAAGCTAGAATTGAATTTGGAGTTATACAATTAGTGTAACAAAAAAAAGAAATTGAAATCCCTCGTTGGAAACTGAGTAATTCCATTTGTTCAAGAGGTCTCCTAGATTTGATTCGAACAAAGTGTATTAAGTGGCTTAGAGTATAAGTGTCACAGGATGTTCCTCCAGTTCATACATGTAGATGTAGATTATCAGTAGGGACGTCCGCCACGCTGCGGACGGGCTGTCGGCTTCTCACAAGTGGCGCCATTCAGCCCTATTCCCCAGTTGAGCACCAGTTACTTTTGGCCTGATCGTTTTCCCTCTCTGGTTTCGTCCGTGAATCTTCCAGTTTTCCTACAAAACATGAGGATATCCCTTAGTTTAGTTGTCCTCAGTTTTTCTTCATCTAGTATATCAGACCCTAGTGTATTGAACCTAATACCTGCATACATATTGCATTTTGCTATAAAGTGTAAACAAGTTTCCTCCCCATTACAGTGTTTGCATAGAGGATCTATTGTTAGTCTTAATAGTGATAGGTGTCTGTTTAGTGTACAGTGATTTATTACGATACCTAGCAGTATTCTTACGTTACCTTTTTCCAACCTTAAGATGTACTTAGCCTTTGTTTTGTCTTTTCTTCCAAAGTACATTGTGGTTTGTCTACATGTTTTTGATCTTTTCCATTCTTCATTTCTTTCTTCATCGATTAGTTTTTCTATTACACTTTTTGTGTTACTTTGTTTGAGATCGGAAGATATGGTTCTGGTCATGTTATTGGTATGACCGCACCACATCTTACTAGCTTATCTGCCTTGTCATTACCTTCGTTGCCGCTGTGTCCAGGGATCCAGGATATAAAGACGTTCCTTCCCTCTCCTAATTTATTTAGAATTGCTTTGCTCTCCCCAACCAGAGCCGATGTAGTTGTTGGCTTATCTAGTGATTTGAGTGCTGCTTGACTGTCAGAGTATATTATGATATTCTATGTCACAGTAGTCACTGAGTCTAGTATTGCTGATGCACATTCTATGATCGCATATATTTCCGCCTGAAATACGCTTGCGAACTTGCCCAAAGGTTTAATTATTTCTCTATTCAAGCAGGGAATGAAAATTCCCGCGCCTGCCTTTTTTGATGATTTTCTCCTTGAGCCATTTGTATAGCATGTGATGGCATCCTTGTCTATTTTTAGTTCCCAATCCTCTCTGGTTCCTAAATGTATTCTGTATTTCTTGTCAAAGATTCTTCTTTTTCTTATTAGGTCATTATTGTAAATAAGCATTCTTAGCTTTTCTTCTGATAATGACTCTATACTTGTGTGTCCTTTGTCAAATGGTTTGCCCTTCCACTCCCCATATATCTTCATTCTATAACATTCTTCCATGGCTATCTTCTTTAGCTCTAATTCGACAGGGTTAAGATTTAAAATAATTTCTAGAGAGGTGGTAGGAGTTCATCTCATCGCCCCTGTGATCATCAAACGCGCCAACCTTTGTACCTTGCTTAACTCTGCTATTATTTCCTTTGTTTTCTTATGCCACCAGATCACCGCACCATAATTTATTCTGGGTTTGATGACAGCTGTGTATATCCAGTGTACTATTCTCGGTTTTAGGCCTCGTCTGTTTCCGACAGCCTTTTTGCATTGAAATAATGTAACCGTAGCTTTTTCACACACTTCTTTAACATGCTTTGTGAATCATAGAGCATGATCAAGCGTTATCCCTAAATATTTAACTTCTTTGACTGGCTTTCTTTCTAATCCTTTAATTGTGATTGGTCTCATATCCAATCCTTTCCTTTTGTTTGTAAAGAGACTATTTGTGTTTTCAGAGGATTCAAATCTAATTCTCTTACATTACACCACTCTAAGATTGTCTTAATAGCCTTATTTAATACTGATCTAATAGTTTCTAGATGCTTCCCGGTTACGAGCATCACTCCATCGTATGAGTATGCTTGCATGTATATACCCATGCTATTGATGGAGTATATCAGCGAGTCTATTAGTAGGCACCACAGAAGAGGTGATAGACATCCTCCTTGTGGAAAACCTCTTTTTGCTTCAACTCCGCTTACTGTATTACCCAATTGTGCTGTAATTACTCTATTTCTTAGCATGCAAACAGTCCATTTTTTTAAGGTTTCAGTATTGCTCTTTCCATAGCTTCAAATTTTGCTTTATCAAAAGCTCCCTCGATATCGAAGAAGCATGCCACTACAAATTCCTTATTTGTAATAGCCCTTTCCAGCCTGATAGTGAGATTATGTAAGGCCGTTTTCGTGGACTTACCCTCCACATATTATGCATGCTGATTACTTGGAAGTTTGTCTTCACTTTTCCTTAACTTGTGTCTAATATGTTGATCTATTATTTTCTCCAGAGCTTTCAGTAGAAATGAAGATAGACTGATGCATTTGAATGATTTTGCCTCTTTATAGCATTTTTTTCCCGGTTTTGGTATAAATGCCGCCTTCACTTCTCTCCAATCTTTTGGAATGTATCCTAGTGCTATACTACCCCTATATAACTTAATTCAATGCTCTTTTATTAATTTTAGCCCTTTTTGTAACAATATTGGTATTACGCCGTCAGGACCTGCTGTTTTTCTGCTGCTGCTGCTGCAGTTCATACATAGTTTTAATTTGAAGTCACTTAATTGATATGATTTTCTGAAGGTAAGGTAGCGAAAAGAGAATGTTTAGCAGGTTGGCCGTTACTTTAAATTGGCCGTATTATACAATCAACACGATTGATGTCGCATAGAAAGACACGAATTGCAGACAATGAGATGGCAGCTTAAATTTTGAAATTCAATTTTATATTCGTTTCAAGGTCCAACCTTGAACGGGAGTTTTCTCATGTATGCAAAAATAAATAAATAAGGCTACTTTCATAATTATTTCTAAGTCGTGCATGACATAACTAAAATAATAAGAAATTGAAGAAATTAAATTTGGTTAATTTCCGATCATTTATTTAAATAATCACAAAAAAATAAGAGAAAAAAAATAAAAACAACGTCGTCAACCGAATTAAAAACTACTTTCGATAGTAATGCAGAGTCGAAGCTCATCAAAGCGACTCTTATTTAAAAAAAATTCCTGAAGAGAAAATAAATGCGTGCTTTCCACCGAATGCGCAAAACATTCACAAAAAGTTTAATTCTTTTTAATTTGCGGCAGCTGAATGTCCCATATGTTTTTACGTAATCAATGAATTTACATTACAGATATCCTGCTTTCTAGATCTAACTAAACTAACTAAAGCTATAGAAACATGTGTAAATTTTGCACGGCAATATACGTCAAATGTTCAGTAAGCAGTATGTTAGATAGATAGATAATTTCTTTGTTGCGCGTTTTCTAACAAAAATCGTTTACAATTAAACTTAAAATTAATGTGTGCAAGGCGATCTTGTCGCTCAAAGCGAGAGACAACGTTTGTGGACGACACATCATATGAAACTGCAGTGTAGACGAATATAAATACTCATAATAAATAATAATAATAGATTTAAATATTAATGATGAAGTGACAATAGTATCATGTTTAGTTACAACAACTTAGGAATTTTGCAAGAAAATTTTTGAGCAGGTTTTTCCTAAAGATGGTCAGTGACTTGGAATGACGGACATGAGAAGAAAGGTTTCAAGTTCAATGTTGCTTGCATATGAGAAAATACACGAACGACTGACATTTGCAATCAATATCGAGTGCATACATACCATTGCTATCAGTAGCAGCAAATGTTAGGCACTCGCAAATTTTTCCATATGTCTCTACAATGTTGCACAAGATCCTCCATTTTCCTCTCATTACGGTGATTCCATCTCTGCACCATTAAACCCTATAAATTTTCTGTGGCGTTAAGATCAGGCGATTTAGCTGGCGTTGGAGTCATCGTAATGTCAGTGCGTTGGAGGAACCAGGCATTGGATAGGTATCCTTGCAGTATGTGTTCTACTGTTGTCGTGCACGTAGAACACCCTGGGCATTTCTTGCTGTGGATACACGATTCGCAAAGTGGGCAGCATACTCTTTTCCTACATGTTGACATAACTGATAGCATTTGCTCTAGGAGGTAGCTCAACGAGTTCTCCCACTCCATCAAAAGTCATCCAGCCCCACAAGTTACGCGAGATACGGCTCGACTCTCTATTTCGTAGAACGTTTTTTTCTTGGCAGCGCGTATGGTTATACCGCCATAGATTCAGTCGACCGTGATCACTTAATTTAAACGTTTTATTCATCCGAAAAAATTGTAAACGACTAATCAAAATTCAAATATTGCCGTGCAAAACTAACACGTGCAAATTTATGAGCTTCGGTTAGATCTACTTTGTAAGCAGGATATTTGTGATGTAAATTCATTGAATGTAAATGATTTCTTATAGTCTTAGTATTCACACCGAAACGCTCCGCCAAATGTCTAGTTGTTTAGAGTATACCCATCTATTTCGTAAGCTCGTAACGTTTCCAAGGGTTGTTCATTTGATAACGCCGCAATGTCACGATTTCCTTGACGATGGTCTAGCACGTCGCCTTCTTCCGCATACCTTCTGACCCATAAGCTTACTGTATTTCGTAAAAAAATAAAGTAAATAGTTTTGGAAAATATACATAAAGCTGAACAATGCGTTGATAGATTAGTGACATTATTATCAGCCTACCGATATTAATAATTCTCTCGATATGGCACTAATACTTCTGTAACAGTGCTCAGTAGAAATCGCAGGAAGCATGTTCCAAATGAAATAAATAACAATTTTTTAGTATTTGTCTATTCCTTCCAATTAACTCACAACAATTACCACAAATTATAAAGAGTGACTTGAAAAATTTTATTCGTGACCTACGACCAAATCATAAGAGTTCCAAGTTTGACTACGCATCCATAAATTGTAGTTAATTTTTATTTACTGTTCTTTGGCACATGTCGCTCTTCGATTCTCATCATTCATGTTAGTTCGGAATACAAAGATTACCGATTCGTATCCCGTACGTTTATTCTTCAATTTTGAATTTAGAAATTACAAAGATACCAATAGAAAAGTAAATTGCTGACTTCGTCGGGTCGATAAAACAGTCTATTGCACGGCAAATTCTAAGTTTTTTTAAACTGCTAAATATTCACTTTCCGCGATAGTACATTAACGTTTTTAATATTTTCTTAATCAAAAAAAGTTTTATAGAATATAAATATGCGTTAGATATTTAAGTGACGACGTATTTATTTTCATACTATAAAATATAACCCTTGGTTACGTTTGCTCAGCAAGAAATTTTACTTACTTCCATAAGACGTTGAATGATGAATCCAGAACGAAGATCGGGAAAGAAAAATGACACTCTGACTCATATTCATATGCTAATGCGTTGTCACTGAGGACAAGCTACCCTCTTATACAGCTGTATCTATTTCTAAACCTCGGTCAGGGGTGCCTTAGCGATGTTTTGTTATGAGCAAAACAACCCTCGTCTTGCTGTATTCCTTTCAAATAGACTTCGTTTCTTGTGACCCAGTTTATAAACAAATAAGTGAAACAAATCAGCATGTATGCGGCAGATAGTAGGTTACGCTAGCTGGTCCATTAGTTTTAGAAACAAGGAATTGTCCTTGTTTCTAACTGATAACTGATAACTCTAATTTTTGAAGACTGTTAATGAACAGTCTTCAAAAATTTTGAGTTAGAATCTCATAACGTAATGGTGGTCCATTGTAGTCAAATAACCACACAATATAGTCTTATGAAATGTATACAAACTAGTGATGCGACATTCATATCGAAACTCTGAAAGGTAAACTAATTGGTTAACGCTAACTATTGCTATTATTAAATGTAGCGACCCGCCTGCGCTTCGCTTCGGAAAACAGTGTACTGAAACCTTGTTTTCATCAAGAAAAATATTATATTATAATTAGCCTGTATTAGATATGGATAACGTAGCCTATCGCTTGTGAAAACATTTTGAAATCAGTAAATTTTTCCTTTATGTAATATTATAGATAGTTGACGACCTAGATGGCGCAGTGGTTTAGACGTTTACCCAAGCGCGGGAGGTTCCAGGTTCGATTCCCGGTCGGGTCAAATTAGAAAATGAGTTTTTCTAGATTGTCTCGGGTCTGGGTGTATTGGGAGACGCCCCTAGTAGTCGTCGTCTGGTTCTCATAGTACAGGGAATACCCTAGTTTGAGATCAGATGATTGGTGTGTATTGTCTGGCGCATTATTATTATTATTATAGTCTTTAAGCAATTCCGAAATTTGCTCATGCAAATGTTTTTAGGGTTGTGTACCCAAAAGGAACCAACGAGACCCTATTAGTAAATCTACACTAATCTACACTATCCTTCCATTTGTCTGTCTGTCTACCATCAAACGGCAGTACCTTTTTAACCGACTTCAAATAAGAGGAGTCTCAATGTTCGTCAGATGTATTTTTTTTTATGTATGTTAATCGATAACTTCGTCAATTGTGGACCGCTTCGAAAATTCTTTTCTTGTTTGAAAAGGTGGTCCTTCAGAGGTAGTCCCATTTAAATTTCACTGGTATTAAAGTTTGCACTTCGAAGATACATCAAATAACACCACATAACGCGAACTATAATAATAATAATAAATATTTTTATTTACTATCAACACCAGGTACACATATTATATAAAATGTACATAATATTTATATCTAACGCTAGACACCAAGGTCCAGCCGCACGCGATCCATCCCCGAACTAGGACTTAAGCTGTATCTCGAAAAGGTAGACCCCGCCACGATTAAATGTAGTGTCCTTATCTCGAAGTGTACGTAAGCATGTACTAGGTGTCATGTATATGGATCATAGAAAAAAATAAATCACACCATTTTCCCAATAGTGTGGCTGAAGTCGGGAATTGGTATAGCGGGTATGATCTTAGCATAACATTGAACTAAAAAACTACTGTTATAAGTAAGAAACAAACATAGTGTTGAATAATTGTGTGAAGTGTATGGAGTGAATATGTGTGTGTAAGAAGTTGTGTGGGATACATATGTGATTGGTAACTTCACTATCGATGGAATATCAAGTATGGAAACGGATCAACAGAAAAATCAGGCTATTAGGAACTATAAGAAATTAAGTAATGTTACTATCTCGGAATAATTTTGTTGTTTCAACCAATTAGTGACCTCGATTTTACATTTGCATTTGGTCATAGGGTAAATATGTATACTCTTATTGATTTTGTTATAAAGGTTTTGTTATAACTGAGAACACAAAAGTGACGCTTAGCCAGGGTAGTCCTGTAAGGTATTCTAGGACACACTATATCAGATCTTCGCTTTCTTATGTATATGGTATGGTCATACTTGGTTTGTACATGCTTCCTCAAAATAATTAGTAATATATAGAGTTGTCTCACATACATCAGAGTATCAGAGTAAAGCATGTGAGTGGGATACTAAAAAGATTTTCCACTCATAACCTTCAAGATCGCTCTCTGTACCCTTTCTATTTGCAATAAAGTTGTTTTTGCCGCATCTCCCCACACAGTAATACAATATGAGAGTATGGATTGGCAAAGAGCAAAGTAAACCATTTTTAAGATGTTAAAATCAGCTATGTACCTAAGATTTCTAAAAATATAAATCAACTTTTTAACCCGTGTCGTTAAGGATATGATATGAGGCAATATGAGTATTCCAGTTAAGAGACTGATCCAAAAATAGACCAAGATATTTTGTGGAAGGAACTCTATCAATTACAGGACAACTACAGTTTAAGGAATGATCAAAGCAAGCGTGCGCTTTCATCATGCTGAAATTAAGGGGTGGTAAGGAAGAAGTTCTCATAGTAAAAACAATGTAGTGTTATTTATGTTCAGAGTCAACAAGTTAGATTTTAGCCAAGACATTACAGTAGACAGTGTGGCTTCAGCCCGAAATTGTGTTTCTTTCAAATCAGGACCAAAAACCAGGATAGCAGTATCATCAGCATACGCGAAAATTTTGGAATAAGACATTTGCAACTGCGTACAATCATTATTTATATTGATGATTCTCTTGTATGTCGTTTCACTTTAGAATTCGAAATGAGTTAATTGTAGACTTGCTTTAGATGTAAAGCATTAAAATAAAAACATTAAAATAACATTAATTTAAAAAATAAAAATAAAAAATGCGGTGTTGGTGCCAACCTTATTGTAGGCCTGGATATGCCCGAAATCGAGTTAAAGTATGATAAATGCAGTAGAAATGCAATCTTTTAGAAGGATGTTCGGTGTCACCCTTGCGGACAGGATAAACAATGAAGAGATATGCAGTATGACAAGGTTGCGCGACAGTGTTATTGTAAAAATGAAGAAAGGAATGCTTACATGGTTCGGGCACATAGAAAGAATGAGTGATGAAAGACTGACGAAGAAAATATCTAGAGCGAAAGTGAGTGGTAAAAGAAGCCACGGAAGACCAAGGCTGACTTATGAAGATCAAATAGCCAGAGTGTTAGCAGATGGAAACGTCAAAAGCTCTCGCATACCTAGGCGTAAATGTGTGAAGAGAATGATGAGATTTGAGGAAGCGAAAGAAGTATGTAAGAACCGCGACGCTTGGCGCTCCGTCATCTCTGACTACCCCCTTAGGGATACAGCGTGAGGATATGTACGTGAAATAAAACTATTATAATTTTTATTTAATTACTATATTTGTTATGTACATTTAATGAAGTTATGATTTAGTTGATGTAATAATTATTAGCACTGAGCACAAAACCACAGTACAGCATACAGTATGCTATCTTCATACAAACGCTCCCAAACAACGCGCTCGAAATCTCGACATATCTCGACATACGACAGTAGCGAGCGCGCCGCGGTTGTCGTCGGACGGTATGAGACGCTCCTGCGCATTTATTGACTAAATATTATGTCATTCAAGTTTACGAGCACAATGTTCAGTTAATGGATGTTTGAATACATCTATATCGAAACCAGAAATATTTCTCTGTTGCTAATTTGTAGGAAATATATTATCATAATGATCTAGTTAATTTATTGCTGATTTTTAATTATACTGCACTTATGTGCATTTTTTTGTCCATTTCCACCATACTAACTCACAAACTTTTGAAACTAGATATAAAATACTAGTAAAATTATATAAATAAAAACGTTTTAAATTTGCAATAATATAAAATGAAAAGATAATATGACAATTTAATATAGTACCTATTATCAAATAAGTAACCCAAGAAAAACATTCAGTCCAAGTCGGTAGCCCTATTGCGCGTTTACGTACCAAACGACCGTAGGTAATTATCTCTAGGACACTGCCGAGATAGCATACTGTATGCTTACTTGTACTGTGACAAAACTGAGTAACCTATATCTACGGATCTCACGATACAGGCTGAGCCTAGAGTGGGGGGTCGCTGTAATTTAATCTACATGAATAATCTGTTTTTGGTAAACTATTATTATTATGACCCTTTAAACACAGTTCACACTGGGATTGTTAAAGCTGCACACTGTCTTTTTGAACCATAATTATATGAACTAATACGCCGGCTATTGTTATGCATATAACAAATAATAATAAAAAAAATTGAAAAAATATGGGGGACTCGCGCTTGGCTCATTTTTTTTATCTGTATGATATGCAAAAATGGATGTCTGTATATTTTTAGCGATGAGACGGATTTTATTATTTCTGATCGTTAGTGCCGGTTGTTACAATCATATCAGCGTGCTCCTTTTCCAGTCGATGACGTCACATGAAGTGCGTGGGCGCAAGCCACGCCCATTGTATGATCGTTTGTTGGTTATAATATATATTTAAACGCCAACTAATAGAACTTTGAAATACAATACAATAAATAAAATACAACAATAGACTCTAGGATAAACTCCAACACTGTTTGAAGGATCACCATGAAAGTCAGCACGTATCGTTAAATAATTTAATACGGAAACATTTTGTGGAATTCATTTACATAAAAATACATATTTTGTTTAGCACGAGCATCGATTTATCTCTCAACAAAGCATCCCCTCAGAAAATTTCAGTCAGACTCAGGCCTACCTAGTACCGAGGATGCTTCGTTGAGAGGAGAAACGACGATTTTGACGACCCCCGTGGCGCAACGGCTAAGCACGTCCGAAAGTAAACGGGGGTTGGGTATTCGATTCCCGCCCCGAGTCTGGGTATGTATGTATAATATGTATTTATTTACGAAAGAAAAGTATAAAAGTAGTATATCAGCTGTCTAGTACCCATATCACAAGCGCTATGCTGCTTACTTTGGGACTAGATGGCGCTGTGTGAAATGTCTGAGTACATTAAAAAAAGACACTAACAGCGTAAATTTGAGCAAAAAAAGCTAAAAAAATGTGTAGTATAATTTAATTACTTTTATTATTTTTTCATTAAGAAGATTTTTATGCTATCCCCTTTGTTTTAAGTCGTGGGCACGCGGACGAATACGTGGGCGAAAGCTAGTATAATATAAGCGCAACCATGCCTATTTAAAAACTGCTCAATGTAGTTTATAACGCTTCTCAGTAACGTGTTAAACATAAACCATGAGGTCAATCGATCCAGAGGTATTCGATTCTGCATGTGTTATACAAACAAACCCTATATGTATGTATATGGTACAGAAGAAGACAAGTAACGCTAACGGCTCGTGTATTCATACCGTGAATTACATTTGACGTTGCCATAATTAATTAAAAACATTCTATAACTACAATAATGCTATCCCTACAACCTTCTGAATAGGCAGAAAAATCATACGCTACGAAAAGCCTAACGGTACAAATATATATAGCGTCCTACATTTTTTCTTCTTGAAAGCTCTGACAAGCAAAATTACGGTTAACGCTATTTTATTACTACACGTAATTACAAGAAGCTAATGAGCCGCGAAAGCAAATTACCCAAATACAATTATAGTTCTAAATAATTTCCGAGGTACATTAGTCGGTGATTTTCTTTTTTTTTTGTATAATGACACTATAATTAAAATGAATGGACTTACAGACATTTTTATAATAATACTAGCTATGCCTTGTAGTTTTTCACGTTAAATTTGGCATTTTCTCGGTATAAAAAGTAACCCAGATTACTTTATAAAAAATCGTCTACCTTCTAATGTAACATCCGTCAAAATCGGTGAGCCCATTTCGGAGATTAGCTCGGTCAAACAGACAGACAAAAATTTTGAAAAAGCATGTTGTTTGGGTTTTGGATACTTGCAAATAATTATAATCACACAAAATTAAGAAAAAGCCTTTATTTTGAAAACACAGACACTTCAATTTTATTTATATGTATAGATGTATAAATATATGTATAGCTACATAGATGTATTGTATAGATTTTTAAATACGTGTAATTAGGTATCAGTATTAAATTTTTGTCCTGTTTTTAAATAGGCATTTTCATAGTATTAGCAATATAATTTTTTTCATTTCATCTTAACGTTTGACAAAAGAATTCAAAGCAAATCCTTCCATTAGAGCCACAATATGTAATATTGTGTTTGTTAGTGACAAAGTTGATAAAAGAATAGGTACAAACATAAGTTATTCAACATCGTCCATTTTATTTGATTCTTCAAACTATTACTATTACTGGGTGTGAATTTCTTTAATGCACCCACGTAAAATGTTTCTATTTAAAACATCTCAGCGAAAGAAGTGCGTATACAGCTACAAAATATACGGTACAATGTATTTCACATGTTTATATATAAATGTTTATAGATTGTGTTATAGATACAACATAACATGTCGTAGAAAACGGATACTGTGTCAAATGCGAGCTACAATTTCTCTGGGAAACGTCGTCTGTATCTCAGTACAGCACAACCACCCGCATCCCACTCTCCCTGTTTAACGGCTGGCGTAAGTGATGAGAGAATTTAGAATCGATATCGAAAAGTAGTTACGGTTTCGTTAGAGAATATAATATGGAAATATTTTGTGGAATTCATTTACATAAAAATACATATTTTTTATAGCACGAGCGTCGATTTATCTCTCAACTAAGTATCCTCAGGAAATATCAGTCTGACTCAGGCAGCTACCTAATACCGAGAATGCTTCGTTGAGAGGAGAAACACGTATCGATCAATAATATTCTAAATTTGAACCAAAAAAGCTAAAAAAATGTGTAGTAAAATTTAATTACTGAAGTAGAATTTCGCATTGCAACAACTAAGTCTTGTAAAAGGCGACTGAAATAAATTGAGTGTAAGTGAGCGTAATTCAAAACACCAAGATCTTTGGTCTTAATAAGGCCGACCTATGAAAATCAGACACCTCGAGTGTTAGCAAAGAACATCAGAAGCACTGAAATACTTAGATATAAATGTGTAAAAGGAATGCTATTTATTTATTACTAATATTAAATTAGTTGTAAGAGATATATTTAGTTCTTTCCCTTTTTCAACTGTGTTGTCAACTAGCTGTAACCCGCGACTTCGTGCGCGTGATTTTACGATCAAAATATCGCTTAAGTAAATCTTATATAAGGATTATACACACTAAATTTAGTCGTCGTTGTAGTCACGTTGTTGTCAAGGACGCAGATGTAGAGCTGAGAGCGACCAGTCATCATCGGACATAATGTGATGTTTGAATAACTGTGAAAAAAAAACACTGTAATTGCTGGTGGAATTTTGTGGTTTGTTGTTAAAGGAATAGGGATGTCGATTGAAAAAATTCCAAGTTTCTTTGTAACTTTTCTCAAAAACTTATTCTTATTACATATACAAATTTTTCCTATAAATATGACTATATATAGAAATTAAATATTATTTCGATGTGGTGACATATAAAGAAAAATGTAATTTTGCTTTTCCATTTAGTTCCCTTTCCGTTAGGTACCTATCTAAAATCAAACAATAAGAACACTGCACTTACTCTCCATATATTTAATATATTTTTAAATCTTTGGTACTATCCGATTCATAATTGACAATATAACGCGGAATCGTTAATCTGACAATATTATTAGTGTATTTTAAAATCAAAAGATATAGGAAATAACGAAATTATTAAAATAAGTTTCACGGTAGTATGACCGTATTTTTTATATTGACACACTACTGACCCGACTGATCTCGCTCGATTGATATTACACTCGATTGCTCTCACACTCGACCGATCTCAGACTTGATTGACCTCACATTCACCCTATTTCACACTTGGCTTGCCTTGCAGTCCATATTTTTAACATTTTTATTTTGAATTCGGTTTTCTTACCTGTGAATACACCGCTGTAATCTTATCGTTTGTGGACGATAGTGTATGTGTGCTTCACTATCAGCACGCCACAGACTCGGCGGTCAATTTGCTATAGGTTATGTATCGCATCAACGCATAACGATATTGGGTTGACAAATAGGAATTTCAAAGAGATATAAACCAGCTTTGACTCGATTTTATCAGATTTCTGTATTACAAAATGTTTTTGTTATTGTAAGATCTTGTTTAATGACTTTATACAAAGACGATATTTATAAAACCTATTTATACAAAGTCTGGCCATAAATACTGTTACAATAAAAAAAAATTGTACATGTGAATTTGGAAACTATCCTTCTCATTTGAATATTCATGGTCTTTTCTCATTTTCGCGCCAATGTTTGTTAAATATTCTTGTGACATTAAAATGGAATGAAGTGATAAAGAGAACCGAATTGCTGTGATAGCATTACGCAAAGTAGGTATGGAGCCAAATGCAATTTTTGAAATTCTCCATCCGCTTGGTATTAGTTGAATGGTAAATTTTGATTTATGATCTCTTTTCTCTAAAAGATACCATAAATCAAATTTTACTATGTACCATTATGGCGTGCTCTAAATTCCATGATAATTTGGAGTCCTTAAAACATTCCGTAATATTGGCAGCAGTGAATTTTCCCATGGATAAAGTGCGTATTTCAGTCGGTAACTGGCCACGACGTTTAAAGGATTGTATTAAGTCCAATGAAGACCATTTTAAATGAGCTTAACTTTTTAAAATGCTATTATGTTAATGTATAAACTAACGCACACTGCAGTAATAAACGTTACATGTAATAGAAAAAAAAAGATGTTTGTGTTGTAGAAATATTTATAGCAAGACTTGTACAAGATTTGTAGCAAGCAGTAGCAAGGTACGCGGATCCGTGGACATATAGGTACATACGTCCGGACCAACCCATTTATATTCAGAGTATATATGTACGTATTTAAGCATATTTGGCAAGTACTACTTAAATAAATTTTCTCAGAGTTGATGATCCGTAGGTCCAATATTGTGATGGATATGAGTTCGGATATACATACATCTAGCTCTGCAGGTCTACATTCAGGTTCCATGTTCGTGAAGTTGTATCACTGTATAGGTCCTCATTACTCCCTTTATCTTTATTACGAGAAGAGAACTTTATTACGACTTACATTTGTGACAACATAGAATTTGTGCGTAACATCCACGTCCGTGGACCTGTACAGGTCTAACCATCCAATTCTACTGATAACGCACACGATCCATATCACTACTGAGTATATTTGTGTCATGCTACCACTTATATACATTCTTTTTCTCTCGTTTAAAACTCATAACAATAGATACGTGTTCGAATTTCATTTGAATGCATGGAGCACTCAACCTATAGAGTGGCAATGTCATTTATTTTGTATGAAAACAGTTTACGTCTAAAAACTGTTGCGGTTACTGCGTTCTATTTTATTTTATAGTTTGATTTTTTTCTGTTAGTCATTACATAAATATTTAAATCTCTCGGAATATACAGAAATGTACACACAGGTCCAGTATTGATTACGTACTGCTTTATGCAAGGGAGAGTTGATATTTGTTAGTGTAAATAAACTGAGCAGTTGTGAATAAGATGATTAAATATTTCGGCCCTATAGGTTGAGTGCTCCATGCTTGGAGCATGGAGCACTCAACCTATTTACCACTAACCATTTTTTGCTTGGATGTGTAACATACATTTTTGTAGCAAGGAGTAGCAAGGTACGCGGGTCCGTGGACATATAGGTTCATACGTCCGGACCAACCCATTTATATTCAGAGTGTATTAATGATGCAATGTATTAATTATCTCAATAGGTACTGTATCTGCTATTATTTACAATATATTATGTTCATTTTATCATAATAAACTATTACCTAAAATAACGCTTGTATTTATGAGGCTGTAATTATTTTAAGTTCCTTATAAAAAGCCGTAGGGGGTCAACTGAGGAAGCGTGCTCGTCGCGACCCCTGCCAGCCCTTTTCAGGGCTGCAATTCCTCTTCTGTGCATACCATGCGGGACAACGGCAATTATAATGTTAGGGCGTCCCCCGGAAGCGACGTACACCGGTCTGTCCCCGCTGGTGTGTGCAGAGTGCAGTTCGGCGTTGGGGACCGCCACCCAACACGCTGTGCACCTAGCGGCGGGAAGTGGAGGGAGGAGTGCAGAGTAGCTGCGTGGAATGTGAGAGGTGGGATTGAGGAGAAGATGAATGAAGTGATTGATATTATGGAAGAGAAAAGATTGGATGTGCTATGTTTGAGTGAAACCAAGCGAGGAGGCAGTGAACTTGCCGACTTGCCCGGAGGAGGCATCGCTTTGTGGTCAGGGGTACCACAAGGAGATAGGGGATGCCAAGGGGTAGGCGTTTTACTGTCCTCTCGTATGGTTAATTGTATGACTGAGTATGAATGTATAAATCCCAGACTGCTCTGGGTACGCCTCAAGATGGGGTTGACAAGAATTTTTGTTTTGGCAGTATATGCCCCAGTGTCCTCTGTCGGTTTGGCTGAACTAGAGCAGTTCTGGGAAAATGTTAGAGAAGTTCTAGCGACGGTTGAAGAGAACGAAAGAATTGTTGTGTGTGGAGACATGAATGGATGGGTCGGGACAGCTCGAACAGGATTTGAGTCTGTCCTAGGCAAATATGGAGATAAGAGAGTAAATGATGCTGGTAAGATTGTGCTAGGACTGTGTATGGAAAAGGATCTTTTTGTGGCTAATACCATGTTTGGGCACAAAAGGATCCATCAGTACACGTGGGAAAGAAAGGGTGCGAGAAGTATGATTGATTTATTCCTGGTGGATAGCAGACTTAAAAAGCAGGTAATGGACACAAGAGCGTATAGAGGAGCCGATCTCGGGACGGACCACTTTCTGGTGATAACCAGAATAAGGGGTCTGTTCGCAGCATGGCGACATCGCGTAGTGTCCAAACCTGCAGCGGTTAGCCGCATTAAAAGCTGGAAACTGCAGGATGCGACCACCAGGAATGAATATGAAAGGGTATTATCCAGTAAGCTTGATGATAGATTGAAAGTGTTGAGCGAGGATGTTGAAGAATGCTGGCAGAACCTTAGAGATAGTATGGTTGAGGCTGCGAAAGAAGTGTGTGGAATGAATAAGATTGGGAACGGCAAAAAGCGTGATGTGTGGTGGGATGATGAGGTGAAAGTGGCTGTGTATAAGAAAAAGAAAGCATGGCGAGACTACCTTGCTACTAATGACTGTGGTATGAAAAATTTGATGAAAGACAGGTATAAGCTGCAGAAAGCAGAAACGAAGGCACTAGTGAAAGAGAAGCGTGAAAGGTGTAGGGTGTTAGATGAAAACAAGATGTCGGACAACTTCGAGGAAAATTCCAAATTATTTTGGAAAGAAGTACGTAAGATCCGAAGTGGTCCGGCACCTTGCAGAATGAATAAAGTGCGTTCGAAAGAAAACAACCTGCTTACAAATAAAAAGGATGTTCTGCAGCGATGGAGTGAATACTATGGAGAACTGTATGAGAGTGGCGACTCCGTCTCTGATACTGAGAGCGATTCTAATGAATTGCCACACTCGGGCCAGGGACTGGAGGATGCCATTAGTATGAAAGAGATTGAGAAAGTGATAAGAAGTTTGAAATGTGGAAAGGCTGCGGGAATTGATGAGGTGACTGCTGAAATGATCAAGTATGGTGGTCCTAGGGTCTGGGATGCCTTCTGTGCACTCTGCAACCTTTGTTGGCAGAAGGGGGAGGTTCCAGAGGACTGGCGCACGGCAGTCATAGTACCTCTATATAAAGGGAAAGGTTCCTACCTAGACTGTGCGTGCTATAGGGCCATCAGCTTGGTCAGCTTAGCGAGTAAAGTCTATACTAAAGTATTGACTGAACGTATGAAAGGTGTTTCAGAAAGATATTTGTGGGAGGCGCAAGGTGGATTCAGGAACGGTAGGGGTTGTATGGATCAGATTTTCTCGCTTCGCGTTATCGTGGGAAGGTTTCTGGCTTTAGGTCAGAATGTTTTCTGCGCTTTCGTGGATCTAGAGAAAGCATTCGATAGAGTAGTGCGGAAGAAATTGTGGAGTCTTCTGCCTGAATATGGCGTGGAGGGCTCCTTACTGCAGGCTGTGAGGTCATTATATCGAGACCACAGAGCCTGTGTAAGGATAGACGGTGACATGTCGCCCTGGTTTGAAGTCTGTTCTGGTGTCAGACAGGGCTGCGTGATGTCTGCCTGGCTATTCGTGCTGTATTTGGACAGTTGCCTCCAGAGATTGAAAGGTAATATGAGTGGTATGGGATGTGGTGACACAGTGGTAAACTGCCTATTGTACGCTGACGATGCTGTGCTAATAGCACCATCAGAAGCAGAGTTGCAGACACTAGTCACGTGCATGAAAGAAGATTGTGAAGTAAAAGGATTGAAAATGAATGTGAACAAAACTAAGGTTCTGGTGTTTGAAAGAGAAGCGGAACAAACGAAATGTGTGATTAGTGTAAATGGAAAATGTCTAGAACAGGTGAATGAAATTGTGTACCTGGGGAGTGCGTTTTCGAGGGATGGAAGATGTGAGTTGGATGTGGAGAGACGGGTAGCAGCTGGCAATAAAGTGAACGGTGCTCTGTCCGCATTAGTGGGTAGTGAGAATATATCTAACACTGCTAAAATGGCCATCCACAATGCGGTGTTGGTGCCAACTTTGTTGTACGGCAGTGAGGCCTGGATATGCCCGAAATCGAGTGAAAGTATGATAAATGCTGTGGAGATGCGATCTCTCAGAAATATGTGCGGTGTCACGCTTGCGGACAGGATAAGCAATGATGAGATACGCAGTATGACAGGGTTGCACAACAGTGTTATTGTAAAAATGAAGAAAGGAATGCTTAGATGGTTCGGGCACATGGAAAGAATGAGTGATGAAAGACTGACGAAGAAAATATACAGAGCGAAAGTGAGTGGTAAAAGAAGCCAAGGAAGACCAAGGCTGACTTATGAAGATCAAATAGCCAGAGTGTTAGCAGACGGAAATGTCAAAAGCACTCGCATACCTAGGCGAAAATGTGTGAGGAGAATGATGAGATTTGAGGAAGCGAAAGAGGTGTGTAAGGACCGCGACTCCTGGCGCTCCGTCCTCTCTGACTACCCCGTTGGGGATACAGCGTGAAGTTATGTTATGTTATGTTATGTTATAAAAAGCCATATCCTTTGACCGATTTATAGTATACGACTTGCACAAAAATATAGCAGCTGACATTGTTCGGGCATATTCGGAATACTTCGGACATAATCGGACCATCACGATGATCGGCAAAGATCGTCGCGCCTTTCGGGCTCGCTCGACATGTTTTTGTTACCATATTTTTTAAATTCTTATTGCATTATAAGCTCTGAGTTAGGAAACCCTTGTACTGGTTTGTTTTTAACGCTGATTACAATATTATCAAGCAATACATTCAAGTTTTATTTATTTTCAAAGTATTATTTCAAAAGTATTAAAAAACAATATTCCAAAGTAAATAATAGTCAAGACCTATAAATACAGTCCAATACAGACATATTGAGTAAGTATATATTTTTTTCTCTCCATCTCAAACCAACATGCAGATCTAAATTCATATTATAAAGACATAAACAGACATGTTTGCTTGTATGCAATGGATAAACTCAAAAACAAACCGATTTCAAACATTCTTTCACATTTATATTTTTACATTGTAAAACAAGTAATATGGGCTGTATTTCTTTTATAATTTTTACCCGTGCATAGCCGGGGCGGGTCGCTGGTAAGTAATAAAGTCATCTTAGTTATATTCACTAAAAGAAATATAATAAATTAAAAATACGAGGAAAAAGGTGCTTGATGTATTTCATCAGCGAGTTTGTTAAAGTCATCTTAGTTATATTCACTAAAAGAAATATAATAAATTAAAAATACGAGGAAAAAGGTGCTTGATGTATTCATCAGCGAGTTTGATGGCTTCTGTTTTTCCTCATTTCTATAACGTAGCACGAATCCCCATAGAAAGATTCGACTGTGAAAAAATACAATTTTATTTGACACCAAAAAGTAATTTTGGAACGTAATCACGATTCATTCGTCCGAACGGTTAGGTCTGAAAAGAAATACAATATTTCAACAAAAATAAAAGCGGAACGAAACCCCGTTCAACCCTTTCGACAATAAATTCAGAATTAATTAAATCGGCCGACATCTTGGGATGACGAATTGGTACGAGCCGGGTATGAGACTTCGGTCCGATTGGGACAATTAGACCGTATTCATTGCCCGTTCACCTAACGCTGTAACGTCGTTGATTAGGAATCGGTTAGAATTTGAATATTGCAATTAAAAGTCAATTTTTGGGAGCTTTTAATGTAAGTTTTCATACATTAAACTTTAAATTAAGAATGAAAATTTGACTTTATATTTTCGAAAATAACTTTTTTAGTGTGTGTATTTTCAAAAATATTAAAATTATTAAGTCAAGTTAAAATAACAAGTTTGTAAATATTAACATATGTATGTACTTTTTGTTAATGAAAATAAATCAAATAAAAAAAAAAACAAGAGATTCTAATAATAAATAATATAAGAATAGCTAGTGTCGCGTATAACTCCCGACTCAAAATTTTGTATTAGATACATTTCGTTTTGGAGTTGCGATATTGTTATCATAAAAGACTGTACCCACCATTTTATCTTTGTAAAGTTTTCTGAAAACGTTTAATAAACATCTCGTACCCAAATCACCCAACAAATTACCAGTCGAAAAAGGTTTTATTTAATTAAAGCTGTCGCAACCCTATTCACTGCAAACGTAACTGAGATAAACCGAAAAAAATCAAAATCCGCAACACAACACTAATGCTGAGCATGCCGGAATGATGTATGACGAAGTCAATTAACATTAGACATTGAGTAATGTTACTAACAAAATATTCTGGAAAAAACGAGGAAACGCAGAGACTGAATATTTATCTTCATTCTGAAGCTACGTATATGAATCACTGTGCATTAAAAAAGCGTTCGAAAATTGGTGACATTTCGACTTTCTCGCTGAATAATATATCTTTTCTACGACAATGGAAAAGCCAACTATATTTTTTCGGTACATGCTATTTTCTAAGTTCTATTTCATTGTTGTCTTTTGTACATATAAAAAATTGTTTCCAATTATTTTAAGAGACTAAAAGAAAAGAGCAATTTTAATAGTAAGATTTTTTTCCTATCGATTTCCAGACCCAGAAAAATTCTTGATGCATAAGTATTGGCAACGACGTTTCATGATGTGTCTGGAATTATTCTATACATACATACGTACATACATATCTTCACGCTGTATCCCCAACGGAGTAGTCAGAGAGGACGGAGCACCCAGCGTCGCGGTCCTTACACACCTCTTTCGCTTCCTCAAATCTCATCGTTCCCCTCACACACTTCGCCTAGGTATGCGAGTGCTTCCGACATTTCTTTCTGCTAACACTCTGGCTATTTGATTCTCATAAGTCAGCCTTGGTCTTCCTTGGCTTCTTTTATCCCTCACTTTCGCTCTGTAGATTTTCTTCGTCAGTCTTTCATCACTCATTCTTTCTAAGTGCCCGAACCGTCTAAGCATTCCTTTCTTCATTTTTACAGTAACACTGTCGTGAAACCCTGTCATACTGCGTATCTCTTCATTGCTTATCCTGTCTGTAAGAGTAACACCGTACATAATTATTTTATGTCTGTTAATGTACAAATTGTAATCGTACATAAAGAAAACATTTTAATAACATTTTGCATCTTTGAAAATTTAAATGTAAATTGCTAACAATTATTTCATATTTGCAAAACAATATATAGTGGTATGATTTCAGTCATGTTATCTGAAATATAATTAACAGTATCTACTTAATCTAAAATTAAGATTTAGACTCCTGCCTCTCATTATAATTCCAATTCTTAAATTACTAATAATGTAAATGTGTGTGTCATGTCAGTCAAACAATTTGTCAACAATTTAATCTCTAATTATGCTATGAAACAAATCAGCGATCCGCGTTTGTCTATTGTCTGTGTGCCGACAACTTCGAATTAATATCAATGTGGTTTTACCATCATTCAGAACATTTAACAAGGAAGGTTTAAAAAAAGTGAAACGCTTTTCGTTGCTAAACGCAAACTTGAGAACTTGAAAACCGAAATGGTAATTTTTTTTACGTGTTCGTACTAGTCCGAATAAGGTTTTATGGTAAGAAAAATTGGTTAAGTTTCCCGAAAAATTGAAAAATTCAGAAAATCGAAAGTGTCTTTTTCTACGGGATTTTTGTATTATTTCGTAACTTTCGAATAATAATAAAATACCTACTGAACCTATAAATACATTCACATTTAGTCAAGAAAAGTAGATAAATACTGACTTTTCCTAGTCAAGTTTAGTGCGTAGCGGAGGGGGTCGCTACTTTTACGTAAACGTATAATTACAATAAGTATGTGTTCTAAGTCGGCCATAGGCTGACCTGTTACTCCAAATAACTAAACGTATCCATCAGACGTATACGTATGGTAAATAGATCAGAAAATCTGGAATAGTAATGTCTGTAATGGTCTGTAAGGAAAGGTTCGAAAGTATTATAATACTAGCTATCTGTGTGATTCCTCTGAAAAGTCCTCTACCTGCCAATGAAAGTCCTATCAAAATCAGTCTATCCGTTTTAGAAATTAGCCCAGACAAACAAACAGATGACAGACAAAAATTTAAAACATGCCTATTTAGGTATTTGTTGCGTGCAAATAACGATGTAAACTTAAGAAAAAGCCTTTATTTCGAAATTACAGACAGACACTTCAATTTTATTTATATTTATAGGGTTATGTGGCTGTGTATGTTTCTTATTTTATTTATTTATTTTATTTATTTATTCAATACAATGACTCTTAACACACTAACACCATAATACCATAAATCAAATTACTAGTTACATTATACAAAAAAAAAAAAACATTTAAAATTAACACAATGATCGCACAATCCATTCACAAAAGGTAATACTGAAATTTTTTTTTTTTGCTAAACGAAATATACTACAACTTTATTCGTCGCTAATGAAGAACCAATCATTTTGCAATTTATTTATGCATATTAGATACTCAGAAACAGTTTGAAATATATTGTCATTTGTTAGTAACTTCTGTCATACCTATACTGTTCATTCATGTTTTATTTCCCAATGAAACGGGAAGTCTACAAACAAAACTCGGCTCGCATCGAATATTTCAAGCTCGGTACAGGCCGCTAGCAATAATAATGACCTAATGAATATGCGACGACAGTTCCCTGTTCGAGGGACGACAGTGGGCCAGAAAAACGCGGCGTTTTTAAATTAGTGTTTTTGTTTATCTTGTATTGAAGAATTTTATTGTACACATAATAGGTATATTTTAATGAAACGAAATTATGTAAAACAAATTAATATTTTTGAGCATTTTTTGTACATTATATTTATTTTTTAAAATTTAAAGGTGTCTAAATATTTGCGTGAGTATTATCTTATGAAAATGTATCAGGATCGCTACGACCACAATATTTGCTATTATCGCAACAAAGTCATCTTTTACATAATATGACATGTGACATATATTCATTTAACGCTTAGATGTGTAACATTGTATCATATTTTACTAATATTGAAATTCTTACAACGCCATTTTGTTTTATAATGAAAGTAGTGCAATTAAAATGTACCTACCTATACAAATACAATATTATGTAAAATAATATTCATATATGCAAATATGTTAATGTTTCTCCGAACTCAATAACTGAACCTAAAAGCTTAGAAATAAGTGATTTTTTTCTTATCGTCTAGAGTCTAGGTTCCCAAACTTATTTTGTCTACTGAGTGGAGAGCTCATGCAGTCGTTGTCTAAGATGCCTCCTAGCTAAATGAAATTACAAATCACCCCCCAGGCCTCTACACAACGCCCCCATTTCTTTTCTGGGTCTCTTACCGCACCCCTTTAGGGCTGCAGCGCCCACAGGGGGGCGTTATCGCCTACTTTGGGAATGGGTGGTCTAGAGAGAGCTGTTAGCGTGTCAACCGCAGCGTTTCATCGCCGAACTGTGTTCTCCTAGACCATCACCGCAGGATTTGCTCATTTTACTTTCATAAGGCATAAAATGTCGCACGCTTTAAAAACTTTAAACACCGCTACATAAATTGCTTGGGTCCGCTTGACGTTCGTAATTAAATACACACATTTGCATTGTATTGTATTTTGTTAATGTAATTATGAAATGGTGCTCGCTTAGCGTCCTCAAAGAAATATTATTTCGCATAAATTAAGCAAAAATGCGGCTCTAATTTAAATTCTTTTGACTGAAATGTCGCTTGCCGCCCTTTATGTAAACAGTTTTGATATTTAATTAGGTCATAATATGCATACGTATTTATACAAAAGAAGTGTAAAATGATACAAGAAACAATTTTATTTTATTGCAGTAACTTAATTTAGGGCAATCTTGATAATATCACATTATATAGGCTGGCCCTTTGGTACGTAGGTTAGAGTATCTGTAAGTTTAATTAATTGGCTAATTTTTATAGAGATTATTATGTAGCCTCTACGCAAAGACCGAGCGATCCACGGCCCTTTACGGGGCGCTCGTTTGGTCACATAGACTGACGAGCGTCCGGCGTTGCGAAGGTAAGCTCATTAACCGACCGTAAGATATCGAAAAATGTTCCTAGAGGCGGCGTTGGTTCTGCCGCAGTTTTTGCTCCTAGACACATGTGCATCTCCGCAGTGAGGATGGAGAAACCGCGCCCATGACTGCGAGAAAAGAGTGTCGACAGGCCAACGCGCAGTGTTGAAATGCTGAGAGCGGCTAGAAAACTGAAAAGCTCGCGCCAACGCGTAGTCGGCGCAATCCTGCTGAACATCGACGTCTGGCTTCAAACCCGCGATGACAAGTCACCTACCAACTGACGCTGATACTGACCGAGCACGGCTGCTTCAAGTCCTGCGCTGGCTGTGCCAAGTCCTGGTCCACCAGATTGGGTAAGATCTATCCCTGCCAGCGGTGGTAGCAGCTATGCTGGCAGTTGAAAAGTCGTAAAAGGCCATATCTTACTTCTGCGAGTACGTCATGGTGCAATAGGAAGACATCGAACGGGAGCGGGAGAGGCCGATCCCGCTCGGAAACGACGACACTGGAGACGTACATGCCAGACCGCCTTGTAGCCCGGGTCAGAGAAAAAGACCATGGTGTTCCCCGCCTGTCACAAAAGGCAACTAAGGAGGCTTTGGTATAAGGGACGACTGAAGGACGATATTGCATGTAAGGGTGTAGGGGGCTCTATTACTGCCCCCTTAAGAAGTGCTTCCGCACAGTGCGGTTCCATGGCGTGTTTTTCAGAAGATTCCAAAGCCCCTCGACAACGCGCCAAGGACAACCGCAGCCGAAGTTGTTGTGGTAAAAGCCTCACCAAACTCTGTTTCTCTCCCAAGAGACTGGGGTTCTGTGTACAGATTTCTTTGCGTAACAAAAAAGGCTAACGGATTATGTAGGAACCACATAATTACGATTGTTCCTTTAACGGCAAGATTTGAACCGTTATCAACCGACTTCCAAAAAAGGAGGAGGTTCTCAATTCGGTTGTATGTTTTTTTTATGTTTGTTACCTCATAACTCCGTCATTTATGAACCGATTTCGAAAATTCTTTTTTTGTATGAAAGGATTTACACTGTTTTTTTATAAATGATTGATATTGATATGATATGATATTGGTGATATTGATAATGGCCATAATGGGCAATAATATCCCATGTTCGATCAGTTCGCATCTTTTATTGTGAAAGCCCACGGTTTATGCTCTTCAATAGAATGGAAGTTTACACATTGCGGTCCCGAATTAGAAAATAAACTTGTAGACCTGCCCTAAATATTTATTTAGGCCAAGGTCACTCAAAAGGGCAAAATAATTTTTTTTTATAAAAAAATTAAACCGACTTCAAAAAAGAACACTGAAAAGTATGAAATAATTATCCTTTACTAATTAAAACTGAAGTACAAAAATAACTTTATAAATACGATACATAACATAACATATCTTCACGCTGTATCCCTAACCTTACACACCTCTTTCGCTTCCTCAAATCTCATCATTCTCCTCACGCATTTTCGCCTAGGTATGCGAGTGCTTTTGACATTTCCGTCTGCTAACATTCTGGCTATTTGATCTTCATACATACATTTTTCTTAGAAAACATGGTATCGAGGAAATCAAAATTTCTAATTATTTTAAGTGAAGTGTTTTGAGGGGCGTCTGACTGAATAAATAAAATTGAAGATTGTTAGAGGAAATACATGAGTAATATATAACATATAACTAGATCTTTTACTGTTCAAAATGAATGAAATATTGTTAATGATTCAAGGAACTTAAGCCCGATTTTACAATATCGTGATAGGTAAAGTATTTATTACTTTGATATTCGAGGTAGCAACGATGATGTTAATAGAAAATGAGTATATAAAGCAGTATAGCGCATTATTCTTTTACAGGCAAGTTATATCTGAGTAAGATTTCAATACAAAGTTTTCAAATCTTTAAACGCTTCCGTTCGCTTTGAATGGATGGTCGTACTCGAATGTCTAATCCTAATACTCGCCGTCAAAGACGATGTCAAGAAGTCTTTTGAAGATAAAATCGAATTTGGAATAGAATACAAGAACAAAGGTAAAAAATTTTGATCACTATGAGATAATTTCATGAGTAGTTCTGATTCTTCTGATACATTTTAGATAGCAAGTTTAATACTGTACAGTCTATTTGATTTCAAAGAGGACAATATTACATGTGCTTTGCACTGTCGTAGCACTGCGAGGGTTTCTACATACGTAAGGCGTCCTTACATACGTAATACGTACGTCCTTACATACGTAAGGACCGCGACTCCTAGCGCTCCGTGCTTTCTGACTACCCCGTTAGGGAGACAGCGTGAAGATATATATGTATGTATGTATGTAAATGTAGGGGAAGTACATTAAATATTGAAGGTAGGCATTTTGGAGACTGCAATTTCTTTTTAAAAGTAAAGTAATACCACAGTACTACATAACACAATTTTTAAACATCGACTTGACCTGGGCCGATATTGCACTAACCAAATGGAAAAAAAAGTATTAAAAAAAATTAAACCGTCTTAAAAAAAAACACTGAAAAGTATAAAATAACTATCCTTTACTAATCAAAACTCAAGTACAATTAAAATAACTTTGTAAATACTATAAACATACCTGTATAATTAAATTCGACAGTTACTTAAGTCGGTGCCAAGCTCACCAAACTAAGACTTTCAGTTGTTGCACACTGATTTGGCACCGACTTCAATGATCTTGACCTAAATAAATATCTAAGGCAGGTCTGCAATTAACATCATTGTAATTCCGGCGCACAACGATATACAAGAGAATCATCAATATAAGTAAAGGTCGTGTTATCTAGTGTATCTTCGAAGTCCAAGCTCCAATATCGGTGAAATTTAAATGGGACCACCTCTGAAGTATTATCTATCAAACGTGAGAGAGTTTTCGAAATCGGTTCATAAATGACGGAGTTATGAGTTAACAAACATACAAAAAAAAAACAAAAAAAAAACAACATACAGACGAATTGATAAGTCTTTTTTTGAAGTCGGTTAAAAATGAAATAAAATTAGTCTTTAATAGTTAAAGTCATTTCCACGGCCGTGACAAAACCTGTATAATTACAAAGTAATAAAAAATATTGTTTGTAATTCTTGTGTTATTATTTATGTTGGTCAAATGTATACATTTATTTATTAACAAAAAGTACATACATATGTTAATATTTACAAACTTAAAACTACACATTATCTTAAATAATAAACTTCCTCAAAGTTGCCGCTTAGAAAGCTGTCATTGCTCAAGGTACCTAGCAGACTGGCAGCATTGCCTCTTTGAATAGCCAAACTGATTCGTTGGCGGAAGAAGCTGCCAGCCCGGCGGTCTCCCGAAGCCTCGACCAGTCTCTTACAAATATCAGAAACCAGTCGATGGGCTTCGGGGCCCCAGGGACCCAAAGTTTCGACTGCAAAGGGCGTAAATATGAAACTCTCAGAGAGAGTCGCATACTTACGCCGCTTCAAGTTCTCGGCAGTGCTGGCCGCGGCACCTGCTGACTTGGAAGATGTCTTATGTTGGTATTTTTCTTCTAGGAAAATAAACAATTTGTTAATTCGATTTGAAAGATACAGAAAAATTCACAGCTTTCTAAACAAATAAGTTTGGTAAGCAGGAAAGTTTAGCAAACAATAAACACTTTATTTGCTCAATAAACAATTCTACGATAAATAAAAACTGTATTTTTATATTTACGCAAAATAAATATTTCTTTCATCGCCCGTGACTTTATAGATATACTTTCAATTGATAAGTAGGTAGGTTAGCGTCTCTTTACATGTATACTCTACAAGCATGTATACTTACCACATAGAAATACTAAACCAACAGGAATGAGAGCTCTCTTCAAATGATAATAACATGCAATTATCAATTCCAGTCTTTATCACGACTATGACAGGCGAGAGGTTCTCCCCTCTCGCTCGTCGTTTAATCCCTTCTATCACTGACCTTCTTGTTGCAATTTTCAAATGTTTCGAATTTAGAAGGAAAAATATAGACAGCAGCGCAGGTATTGAAATCGTGGGCTTGTGTTCTTCTTTTTAATTATATGGTAGCTATATTCGGTTTATTTGACGTAATTGGGTGTTGTAGTTACAGGTGGAGCGTCTTTTTAGGTTGCTTTGCTTCTGAAATAGGTGCTGTAGAGGATATGTTTTTAGAATGTCTAAGCAAATCGACTTTATTTTAAAGTTTTCGATTAATTAAAAGAAATAAAATATATTTTATTGAAAATTTTTATTCAAAAATACGGTAATTTGAATTTGTACGGCAATACAGAATTTTCCAATGAGGACACTGAGTTCCTCTTTTTGCACGTATTTGCAACTTATCGAAGCAATTTATACATTTCAAAATGGTGAAGACATGTTTAGTGAAAGCTTCCAAACAGAGATATTACCCGGGCTGTGGATTGTCATTTCGTAGGTAATTTTTTTGTATATTTTTTATGCCTTGAATATGTTAGAAGATAGGGTTACCATGATAATGTATTTCTATTTAATTGTATCTTGTTAGCTATTAAATTTGAACATTTTTATTTAAAGTACAAATATAAATAAAGGTATGAACGCATAAAGGTAAGATATATGTATACCTAAATTAGTTTGCATACGCCAAAAAGAGATGCTCATAAGTCATAACACAGGCCTACAAGGTATTCCCTTTTTTAATTTCAAGAAGCGATTTACATAGAATTTAGTCTATTTCGAAAAAAATAGTGACAGAAACGTCACAATTTAATTCCGTCACGTCATAATTAATTTTTGGCAACTTAAATTTCTACATTTTTTATGGATAAGCTCTCGCTTTGAAGTATTTATGACGTCCAATGGTGAAAAATCAACCGTAAATAAATATAAACGCTTTTTTCGCTTGAGATACATTTCACAGACTCCAAACAGCTCACAAGTTACATAAAAGTCACAGCACGAAACTCTATAAACTCTACTTAAGTCAAGCTGTCAGTAATTACTTGTTGACAACATTTTAAACTTCTTTGGCGAAAATCTCTATTCCGTGAGACTGTTTGGCCATTAACATTGACAGTATATGATGCGAAATATGATGTGTTAGTCATTGGCAGTATAAACGTAAACAATGAATATTTTATTTATTTTAATTTACGTATCGTTACGTATCGTATTTGTAACACACACTACACATAAATTGTAGTTTTTTCCATTCTTTCTCCTTATAAACTTTAACCCTTAAATACTATTGTTATTCTCATAGTACACAATTACTATTATGGGTCCGTACAGACCCTAATTCTTGTTAAGTCAGTATATCTAAAATAGATAAATTCAATTAGTTAATTATAGTTTACTTTGTCATTTGATCTTCGTTGTACATACAAATAAGCGTATCATAAAATTTGACCGAGAAACTTCCCAAGTTATCACAAGATTAAAATTGTTCTTCCGAATGACGTTGATTATTAAAGTATGTCGAGATGAACAAAAAAAGAATTACAAGTGACAGAACATGGGGACTTTTATTCTAAAAGAAATTGAAAACTAACTAAAAGAACAAAAGTTCTTCATAAAAAAATAACGAAAAAAACATATGTAGCTTAAACCTCTAAACTTTGGACTTACAAATCAAAAAAACTAGGAACCTGCTCTTTTGACTATTTACCATACATATCGTAATAAGACACCACTTTTTCTATCAAGAACATTTAGGTAAATGTAAAAAATATTCTCTAATTATTTGAGGTACGTGCATTACAAATAACAGTAAAACAGTAACAACAACATAACAAACCCAAACTGAAGCAATTATCATAAAAACAAACAACAAAGGCACAACAACTTCACACTATAATTTTGACATAAACTCATAATATATTGTAACCTTAAAACAAAAAGGTATACGTGAAATAACTTTCGAGTCATTACAAAATGAAAAAAACTTATCTGAACAAAATAACTCCTATTATTATTGTGAGTCCGCACGGTCCCGGATTTTCCAAAATCTTAAAAACGCAAAATCTTATGCGTCGTATTACTGTTTGGCGAGTATTGATGAATTAGGAGGGCACACGGGAACAGAGGGCGTTAACTTACTAGATAAGTGTGGTATAAACGAAAATGCTGTTTCGGCTCGAATCTGTACGGACCACAATAGCATTTAAGGGTTACCTAGGCATAACGCAAATCTCACACTCGTCTGTGCGCGCGATGTGCTTAAGGCGACGCATTGCTAAACAATAATTTAATTCAAAATAGACCTTCTGGTCTATGCAAAAGTGCGCGCGCTTACGAAATGTACGAAAAAGTACTTATTCTCGTTTATTTTAAAAACTATAATTAGTTTTAAAAAAATCCAACTGTCATTTTGAAGAATATGTCTAGATTAAACTATACGGAAAATTTAAAAACATAAATCGCTTCTGTTACTCCTAAAAATGTAAATCTCTGTTTTAAAAGAGGTTTCTTCGATATTTTTTTCATGTCACAAAAGTTAACCAATCGTGTATTGCAACTGTCAAAATAAAGTCAATGAAATGAAACATCAAGTTACCAAATATCATTTTCATACATTTTGTAGTCACTTAGAAAAATTGAGATCCCTGCCGTGAAAATTTCCAATGCGTCGCCTTAACAAGGGGTACGTAGTTTTCTCTTCATGTATGAATATATAGTGTTAAATAAGAAATGTAACAGAAACACTGATCACTATGAACACACTATCAATTCTTCATCACAACTATTATGTACTTGACTATTCAACGGCTGCTCGACAACTGAACTCTTACAAGACCAAAATCAAGCTTTTATGTAGCCCCACTACACGCAGGAAATCAATTCTACCCTCGTTCTTGTTACTAAAATAGTACAAAATATTACACGTGGGTAATTTATGTGATTAAAATTAATGTGGAACTAACAATAGACAAAGACATAGATTTTATTTAGCATCATCACACACAATACAAACAAATAAATAAAAAAATTTAAACGCATACAACAAACAATGTGTACTGTGAGTGATATGATGCTAAAATGGACACCGACTCAGTATGTGGTGCAGCACAAGTGCTACAGCGCTGATTTTCAGCTGCGACCAATATTTGTGGAGTACGTCGGTCTAATAGATGGCCATAGCAATTAAATTAACAAATAGTAAATAATACATACATACATACATAAATAATACATCCCCACGCCACATCTCCAGCGGGGTAGTCAGAGGACTAGTAAATAATAATTATAAGAAAATTGAAAATATGTTATCATATTAGCTACACAATATACACGCTATATATCAATATAAATACATATATTTTCATGCCAATCGATTAATTCGCTATTATATTAGGTTTCGTGTTTCTATAACTTAAGTATCGAGTTGCGAAGTAAACCAGATAGTAGCTTAGACGTGATTAGTATTCAAAGTTGCGGTTTATTTTGCCTTTCATGTAATACGGCATACCGCAGCTCTGTAAGCGACAAGTGTATTAACATACATTAATTAGCGATTTCGAAAACAGTTGCTTATGATTTGAGAGTCTACTCGATCGTGATAGCTGATTAACTCAAAGTCAAATCAATTTATTCAAATAAACTCGGTTAGAAGATACTTTTGAATGTCAAATGAATCATCAAATCGGAAAAAAATCTGCACTGAGAAGTAGCAACAAAAAAATCGAATCGCTACGCTAAGTTACGTTGAAATATACCTTAAGCTTCTTAAGTCGTCTTTAGCTAGAAAGGGCTTTATAGAGTGAAACTTTAAATCAAGAGTACTTGTAGTGGGTGCCTTCTATTATGAGTATAACACGCTACCAAAATAGTAAAAATAATATAAACCTTCGCCTCAAGTCTGATCTTTGGAGTTTCCTAAGGATGCTTCACTGAAAATTAAGTTCACAATCAACAAGTACTAAGCTTTGAGTAAAAAATATCTAAAAAGTGTGTACGATTTGATAACTTGAAATGATTTTCCACGAAGTAACACCATAGAGCAGCTACACTCAAAGTGTGCTCTGCGGAGCCCCGGGGCTCCGTAAGGCCTCTGCGAGAGCTCCGCCAAAATAATTAATATGAAATAAAAAAGAAAATTATATATAAGTAATGTTATCAAAAAAATACCGAAATACATCAACATTATTATGACAATGTCACATCACGTCTATTTCTGAACGTAATTTCACGAAATCTGTAAGACCTCTTTTCATTACATTTTTCCCGTAAGCTATAAAGCTTTATATTCTCTGAATCACATAATAGCCAAATATGAGGTGTAGATTAAAAAAATTCTTCATACTTCCCATTAAAAGGAAAGAATTTCATAAATTTATAATGGTATCATTATAATACTTTTAATTTGAATAAAATATATATTTTTAGATATTTTTTATTAAAATTAGAATAAGCATAAAACCAGGATTATTTATTTCAAGGCTCCGTAAAATATTTAGATGTTCTAAAAGGGTTCCGTTGCAAAAAAATTTGAGTACCGCTGCCATAGACTATACAACAAAATGAACAATTGAGTCAATACGACATGAACCTTACCTTTCTTATCTTCGCTTTATTTACTACAATTATTTTCTTGTTTTTCTATCGTTTTTTCAGTCTATACATTCTAATTCTAATTTATAATAATATTCTAATTCATTTCCATATAGGTATTTCTCTTAATCTGCTTTGTATTCTATACTTTTCACCAAACAACTTTGCTTTTCTTACTCTTACTCTATTTAATTTGTTACCTTTTAACTTCCTAATACATAGCGTAACTTTATTTCTTATTTATATTAATTACCTTTTGTGTTTCTTGTTTCTCCTTAATATTTTTAACTCACCTGTCTACTTTTATTGTATCACTATACTTTTTCACTGTTTGGGATTAATAAGGTTTCAAATTACTTACATTTAACTCCCAAATAATGGGAATAATTATCATTTTTTTTTTAAAAAACTGTATTGCGTTTTGTGCATTAAATTAATTATTTAATTAATTTTAATTTTGTATATTCTATGCGAATTCAATAAATGATTTAAAAAGAATACAACATAAACATAGCAAAATGGAAATATTTTTGTCTAATAAGTTTTTTATATTACCTCAATGTCACCATTCAAAATCGGCTATATTTTTAATTAAAGCCTGTGACTTTTACAGCCATGGTTGGTATATTATTGTGAACTTCTTACAACAATGTCGAGGTCATTTCACTTTACAATCATATTTACTTTGAAGCATTAGCGCAATAAAAGTAATCATATAAAACGATAAGCCAGTCATGTTCAAAGCAAGAATAGCATAGCCCACTGGGGCTTTAAACAATTATCGTGAGTTGTTATCAAAATGGGGCAGATTTTTATAATAATTGTTACGAACTACGAGTAATTCTAACGCGGCAGCTGATCGGCACGATTATTTACACGCGATGCGAGCTAGTTTCATATTTTAATAGCGGAAAGAAGTGGGTCGGAAATGAATGGAGTTTGGACAGCGGCTTTGGACTTTGAATAGTGTCCTTACCGAATTAAACCCGAGTTTCTTACCGAATTCGAATAGCGAATCGAATTCTTACCTAATTACACCTGACTGAGTATCTAGCCGGTTCTTTTTAGTGTTAGTTGACTGCAAACTAGTGGAAGATTTGGCTTGCAAAATTGCCTGGTTTATTAAAATAAATTAATTAATTTCTCACAGTACTTATAACAATATTCTCGAAAACGTGCCAAGAGTTGACTTATATGAGCTTGTACTACTAGGTAAAAGCATGTAGCTCAGTTAGGGCTTCTTTCTTTATTCAGTTCAAAGCCAAAATAAAAGTCAAATAAGTTTATTCAAGTGAACCTAATTGCAAAATATTTTTGAACGTAACGTCTACTTTATGGTAGGTCGGTTCGAAAAGAAAACCTGGATATTAAGAGAAACCTACAAGAAACTTAGTCAGGTATTATTTTTCAACGTCATTCTACAATAGTTATTTCAAGTACAATATTCATAAAGCCAGTAAGTTTATGTATGTGCTGAGAGGATTATTTCCGGATTATTCAGTTAGGATGAGAGAGAAAGAAAAATGTATAATGTTCGTTCTATTTATTTTTCTGTGCAAAAGCTTAGCCTTTCCTGGTTCCACTTTATTATGACAAGCCTTATATATTTCTGGAAATGGAGTCAAGGCGTAATTTTGTACCACCTAAATGATCTGTCAACCTAGAATGCGAATGGACTAAGATTGTATAGGATACACAGTTACACACATAGAAAAATGAATGAATGAAAATTATTACATTTACCTTCCAGTTCGAAGATCGGAAGACATGTGAAAGATCCATGTGTGGTATCCCTTTTTTAGGAACGCAGAAGAAATTCGAGCACAGGTATACCTATGTACCTAACTCTCCAGGAATTAGACTGGCCCTGAAATCTCACACAGAAGGTACCGGAGCTCCTCTCGCGCTGTGCCGAAGAATTTCTCGGGGGGATGCGTGATATCCTCAGTACATTACTTATTCTCTAGAAGAATCTCACTGACAGTGATTCCCATATAATCGTACTACAATCCAAACTACTGACTTCAAAACTTATACTTTCTCACAGAGATTTCTTAAATTCTAAGCGATATACAGAGATAGTTGAATAATTTTTGATAATCCAATTAAAAGATGATTATTTCTTGATAATCAAATTAGAATGAGCTTAAAATTGTAAGAAATATTCGAAATACAGTAATAAATATATTCGCTTTTAAACTCAAGTGATAGGAACAGAGTAGAGATAAATTCATCCCCTAAATAAAGTCGTGCTTAATAACAAGGATTGTTTCTTTGTGCTAAGAACATATCTATACCTACAAATATGTATGTATGTATGTGTATTTATTGTCTATCTGCGATTTCGAAATATAGGCTTTATCCTAAGGTCGTATAGTTATCTGAAAGTTACCAAACCCAAACATTTGTTTTTATAATTTTCGTCTGTCGCTTGTACGGTCTTACCTTAAAAACGGCTGAACTGATTTCGATTGGCACGTAAAAGGCTCTTCAGAGAGCAATTCAGGCTGCTTTTCATTCCGGAAAAATGACAAAGACGCGAATGAAACCGCGGCGCATCTATTGTATATATTATGAAACATGCATTCGATCAATATTGGAAAATTTAGGAGCATGAAAAGAGATTTCAGAATTAGTACAAAATACATTAAAAATTTATACAATGAGCTTGTGAGCGAGCTAATTTAGGAGCGTGAAAAGAGATTTCAGAATTAGTACAAAATACATTTAAAATTTATACAATGAGCTTGTGAGCGAGCTAATTTAGGAGCGTGAAAAGAGATTTTAGAATTAGTACAAAATACATTTAAATTTGATACAATGAGCTTGTGAGCGAGCTAATTTAGGAGCGTGAAAAGAGATTTCAGAATTAGTACAAAATACATTTTAATTTTATACGGATGTGCTCGTGAGCAAGCTAATTTTTACTCGTATGAAAACTAAGGATTCAGTTGACTAGCTAGACGATTGTTGACTAGATTAAAGTCTGTTTACGCGAAGTTAGTTGCACAGTCGTATTATTCAGACTTAATTCATTATCTCATATCGCCGAGACCTTTGATTGGGTATTTAAAGAATCAAAGTCCGAGACATAGAGTACTATCCTGGTATAATACACTAGTTTACTCTAGCTTGCCATTTTAAGATGTTATAAATATTATTATTCACATTATATGTCATGTCGTGTAATTTTATATTAGTAATATTAGTAGGTATTTTAGGATGTTTGATTCGTTCTTGTTCTGGAATCAAGTATAAGAGGAACTTTTTGTCGACTTTTATTTCACAAACAGTTGAACACAAACTGACCTTCTTCCACGTAGCTATTTAGTTTCCTGTTAACGTTTCATCTTATAAATGTATTTCTTAAATGACAATTTCAGATGCCCTCTGTCAAGTCAGTCACCTTCTGCACAAACGAAATTCGAATCTGTGAAAATACTCCTTCAGAATTTTTGATAATCTGATCAAAAAAGAAATATGTTTCCCTAAGTAACGTATTGAAGTAGAATAATATTTGTCTTTTCCGTTTCATGCAAATTTATATACGTATTATTAAGTCGCAGTAGCGTTCCTTTGAGCAAACGTAAAAGATCTCTTTTGAGTAGAATTCAGTAGAAATTAGGCACATATGTATGTAATTTGTGAATGAACTGAAACTTTATTTGATATATTATGTTTTTGCTAAAAGTAAGAGGTAAGCTACGTGGGCAAAAATCGTACCGTAAATAATTTTTTTAATCATCCCATTGACTTATTTTTAAAATAAGTCATTGCATCGTGCACAAGGATTTGGAATACCACTAGATTACCCATGCATTAGTCGACGGCGAACAACATGGACCAAGAAACAATTGAAGAACAATTAAACAAGATGAAGCATTTGCTCTAAGAACGTGTTCATTTTTCTTGACCTAATTTCTAGACTTTTACTAACATGCGTGCCTTATTGACCTACAAGACAAGTAATTGCAAACGAAAACTTTGTAACACATCAGACGTCACCACGAAAGACATCACAAGCTAATTACTTGAAATAAGGCACATAAGTATGCACGATGTAACTTCAATAAACAATTTAATAATAAACACGTTTTTAATTAAGTGTTCAAATATTTAGCTCAGAAATCAGACAACCTACTCCGATAATTGCATGTAAACAACTAAATCAGTTGTAACCAATTGACTATCCTTTAGGGTTTAGGTGGACAAATTTTTAGTTCCACACTGCCAGTCTTGTAGGTCGATACACAGTTAAATATGACATATTTTTATTTATATTTTTGTGAACATAAGTAGCCAAACCTCGTAAGATTTACAGGTATTTTGCAAATAATTATTTCAGTAACGTACGCAAAATCGGTCATGAGGTGACACGGATTACATCGACAATGCGCGGTCGCTCTGCCCCATTTTATTTCTTGGCCCGAGACGCACAACGTTGTTTAAGGGGACGCATTGGAAATTTTGACGGCAGGGACCTCAATTTTTCTAAATGACTACAAAACGTATGAAAATGATATTTGGTAACATGATTTTTCATTTCATTGACTATTTTACCAGTTGCGATACACGATTGGTTAACTTTTGTAACACAAAAAATACATATCAAAGAAACCTCTTTTAAACAGAGATCTAAATATTTCGGAGTAACAGGACGGATTTAAGTTTCTAAATTTTCTGTATAGTTTATTCTAAACATATTTTTCAAAATGTCAGTTGGATTTTTTAACTTACTGTAGTTTTTAAAATAAACGAAAATGACTGCTTTTTCGTATTTTTCGTAAGCTTGCACGCACGCACACACATGCGCGCACGTTTGCATAGAGCCTAAGGTCTATTTTAGATTAAATTATTGTTTATCAATGTGTCGCTTTAACTTCAAATATTGTATCAAATACCGAAACACGACCATACACTTTTTGGCGGGAACGGGAGAAGCTAGGTTGTCATTTTATTAAAATTTTCTATTTTTACATCTTTGGGAGTTTTAAAGTATAAAAGTAAAATAGTATATTGTGTTCTAAAGTTCTATATAAGTGAAAAGAATGAAGAAGATCTTAATAAACATGTGTAGCTGAAGTTCTCGCGCTCTTCCAAGAAGTCCTTTATAAGTTCAGTAAAGCCTACTATCATTTTACCGGAGGAGTTTTACGATACCGCTGGTAAATTTCGCAAATCAATCTATTATTGCATTGGACTGGCATAGATAGTATTCCTTCTTTAGATTTTTAAGTGTGGTCAGTGATATTGTGATAACTTAAAGAAACACTTGCTGCGCCAATATAGCTATACTATATTACAAAGTTAAGTTTACAGTTTACACTTTATATAAACTGAAATATTATATTAACCTATAATATAAGATGATATGTTATATTAACTTATAATAGTGTTGCATGTGGAGCTTATCTGTAAGAGACTGTTATACTTAGTAATTATCTTTAGAATCATGTATATTTTAGAATGTATTAGTGTAAACAGTTGTTGATAAGCCTAAATAAATAAAAAAAAATAAATAAATAAAAAAAATAAAAAAAAAATAAGAAAAAATTAATTTACTTGTGATTCTACTTATTAATACGTGACATTGGCAAATGCGCTAATATGTGCGTCATTTCGTAAAAAAAGAAAAAATAAGTACCACCTTGCTACGAGTATCAGCAATAGTGACAGTTTGAAGTTGGGTCTATTTAATTCTTAGGAATTATTCACCCTATTTGTTAGTAGTTCGCCTGAGTGTTACGGCCGTTGCCGGAACGCCTTTTCGTTGTAGCGAACTGCTTTCGAATTAGTCGCGTGATGTGTTTACTGGTTGCATCGCACTAGGAAACATTGTTTTACTTTATAACTACCTTTTACAAGTGATTAGGTGTTCGCTCTCATGTGTTTAAAAAATGTTTCCAATGTTTCAATTTGAACTTGAAATCGTTAGGTAAAAAGATAATATTGAGATTTTCTCATAACACATAAAATCTGTATTTTATTTACGGTAAATCTAATAACAGAAACATCAAGAACCATCTAATACAGGAGTATTTATCAAATGTAATAATCATCCATTAATATTTAAGTATTTATTTCGTTACATACTTTTGTAAATAATTTAAATAAACAGCGGGGTACAGCTAGTCATACATATAATCACATTATATGAAATAAATACGATTTCAAATTGGCAATACCTCTCAATTATTGGTAATCTATTGTTTGCTAATCATAAGTACATTGAACTAAAGAATTAAAATGTAAACATGTATAGCTATTGTTCGGTTATGCTATTAAACTTATATTTATAATTTCGCGCCTTTTCTATTCATAGTGACAGAATATCAAGCATGGAGCAGTATTTAAAATTACAATTTTTCCTTTCCTTTTTTGTTGTTTGGTATATCTATAGTAATAAAATACTAAGTAGTAAGTGTATTTCCGAGTTATTTCCAGAAGTTAGAAAGAGAGAAATGAAATGTTAGTAATCAAAGATTACTCGTTGTCATATAATTTGTCTTCAACTCTTCAGAGTACGGTATCCAGCTAGATTCAAAGATTTTTATTTATTTATTTACTTATTTATTTAGACACCAACGAATGATTCCAATCATAAAACCAATGATCCAATACATAGTATCAGTTTTCGATTTATGTGGTTAAGAGTCCCGTGAACCTATCAGGTAACCAATTACAGGTGCGTACAACCGTCATTATAATTTATTACGCATAGCCAACTTATTTGTTCGACACAAATACTCTAGAAATCCAAATACAACAAAAATATATAAACATGTAACAGATATATAAGAACATGGTATATATAAAGATAATATTTCATTATATTACGATAACAAATGTCTACTGTTAAGCAGATTAAATAGGTTTGTTAATTAATAAATAAGGATTTATAATAATAATAATTAATAATATAATTTTTGATATGGAGATACTACAAAGTTACACTTAGATGTCATTTCTGAGAATAAACTATTTGAACTAATATAGTATGAAAAAGCCGAACCAAAGTTATAGATTTCATATCCCATACGATATTTTTTAAGACTACGAAAAAAAACGAGCAAACATAACGGTATTTAACTAGATTGAGCCCTATTAGACATTTACTATATCGAGGCTATGAAAACACTACCGACTGCAAAATTTACAATGTACTTGACAACCCTTAGAACTAAGATATTGTGCCCCTTGAATCAGAAATTTCGCTGAAATTTCAAGATAATTACTTATAAAAAGCTTTATCTCTTATATGGAATATGGAAGTTAGATTACATTTATGTTACATCAATTCCTAAATATGATTATAAAATGTATCACCTTTTTAAAGATATTTTCATTCAGACTTTTCTACATTAAATTTAATCATTTTAGTGACAAATTGAGCACGCTTCGATTCTGAAATCACCTGACTGAAGGTCGAGGACCTCGATTTGGATTTAGATCTTCTTAGACCAAGGGCTTTGAGGACAACAGAGAGCAATGAACTTTTATTTGAATTATATCGATGTATAAAAGGATATCGATTGTCGAATATTTCACTGAGATTTAATGGAGAATAGAAACGTTAAAGTGGTTTAAAGCGTTATATGTACTATAATATAATTATAATTTTATATGTTGTGATTGGACATTATATGCTATCGGTAAACCGTATGATAACCAAAAAAAATAAACTGAGATTTTCTCTGAAACTCTGATTTTCTTAAATTTCTGAGAAACCACCAGCACTACCAGACCGATTTTTATGAAATTTGGCAAAGAGATAGTTTGACACCAGGCGACGTACATAGGCTCCTTTTTTTCATCAAAAATCTACCCCTAAGAGGATGAAAGGGGGGATAAAACTATGCGGGAAATGCTAAACTGCTGAATCAATTATGATTAAAACTGTATGAAAATTATGATTGTCGTTTATGTAGTCTTAGCTGCCTATTACCTATTAGCATGCTTAAGTTTTATTAGTGTATTAGAGTTGTTTTTTTTTTCGTTATGGCATGGCGCACAGTTTAGCGCATTTACCAATTTCACGTATTAATAAGTAGAATCACAAGTAAATTAGTTTTTTCTTATCGTAAAACTCCTCCGGTAAAATGATAGTAGGCTTTACTGAACTTATAAAGGACTTCTTGGAAGAGCGCGAGAACTTCAGCTACACATGTTTATTTAGATCTTCTTCATTCTTTTCACTTATACAAAACTTTAAAACACAATATACGATCACTTTTGTACTTTAAAACTCCCAAAAATGTAAAAAAATAGAAAATCTAAACAAAATAACAACCTCACTTCTCCCGTTCCCGCCAAAAAGTCTGTATTAGAGTTGTTGTCAATAATAATTTTGTATAATAAACGTCAAATTTATTAATCACTGTCCGATGAACGTGACTTCACTCTAAGCCCTTAGGCTCTGCTGAAAATCAGCGCGGCTACTTTCTACAGAGGGAAGGCTTCTTTATGCTGAGTTGGAGTCCTTTTCGTCGCCATGTAGTCGTATATACGTAGTCAATAGTGGTCTAGCTACTTATTGCTTCTTGTATTTTAATTGTATTATTTGCCTATGTATTTCATGGTAACAAATAAATATATTTATTACTGTTATTATATTTTCATTCAATAAAATAGGATTCATTGTTACCAGTCACTGTTGAAGAAATGAGTAAAAAATAATCGTTGAAGGTTTATAGAGGAAAAGATATTGTATATCATAATTAACTTGTCAATAAATTCAAGAAAAAAACATATAAATATACTTGAAGGCAATACGTTGCCTAATCTCAACGACCATATCAAACAATTAAGTATCTGGATTGGCGTATTTATCTAGAAGTCTAGAATATCTATATATATACATCCAGCGAAAACTTTGATTTCCTTTTTAAGAAAATTACGCAGACAGAGGAGTGTGAAATTTGATACACGTAAAGTTTATACGGGGAAGAACAGGTGAAAACCAACTGTTTTATATAGTACACTGGTTCCCAAACTTATTTTGTGTACTGAGTCGAGAGCTCATGCAGTCGTTGTCTAAGATGCCTCCTAGCTAAATGAAATTACAAATCACCCCTCAGGCCTCTACACAACGCCCCTATTTTTTTTCTGGGTCTCTTACCGCCTCCCTTTAGGCCTGCAGCGCCCACAAGGGGGCGTTATCGCCCACAAGGGGGCGTTATCGCCCACTTTGGGAATGGCTGATATAGTACGAGTATGTTTTTGTTTTTATATAATTGTTTACATTAATACTGCCAATGTCAAAAATACTCTTCCTTGGAAATTTCAAACTCAATAGTTTGTGATCACATATACATCCTTGGATCAAACAGTCACACATAGTAAAGATTGTTGCCAAAGAGTTTATATTGTAAGTTTATATTTACGGTTGAATTTCGACCACAGAGTGACCTCTAGTATTTATAATTGAAACATGAAAAACAGGCTTACTTCCATGACCCGACCATTAGATACACGTCGTGTTGCATCACAGTAAGGACGACGCTACTTTTGTTATATCAGCTCCTCCAGAAAGATCAAAGCATTCCAAAAGGTTGTCACCCCATTGCCTTTCAGTAAAACGTGAGCGGCCTTTTAACGACCTCTGTTAAGGAGCTTTTTAGAAACATCAATATTTAATATAAAAACGACGTTTGTTATTAAGACAATGAGTGATTACAGTGCCCACCGTAACACAGATAGTGCTCTTGTTAGAACTATTAGGCGAAGGAATCGGGGATTTATCTTCGATAAGGCATCTGCGGTACTACAGCAGTGGAATTTTCGTGGGTTAATTTTCCCGCAATTATCGTCCTCGGTGTTTATCGCAAGGCTCTTGGATCTCCTAATGAACGTATAAGAGCCTTCTAAGAATACGCATGTCTTGAGAGGCGGAGAAATATGGTTTCCTAGTACTCTCAGTGCTACGACAACGTGGTTCGCATGCACTGCTGTCTTCCTTGGGATCACTTGAAATGTACGACTTCAGCCCATGGATGCGATTGGCCGCGGTCGTAAGGGTTTCCCTTTAGTCGCTGTTTTGGCAGACGGAGGATATCGTATTCTGTGACGTGTCCTGATCTACAGGGATGATGGTCTGAAAAATACTCAGTACATATAGTTTTCTAACCTAATAACCTGGTTGCACATTTATTTGTATAGACCATAGGACAGGATTCGTCACTTAAATCATACCTATAGATATTGTACCTGTACATAAGTTTCCGTGATAAATACGTACGGGAATCGTCAATGAATTCCCATTCATCAACAATATTCTAGATAAATACCCATGCGTGAGATCTATTATTAAATAAATTAATAAGACACTGTGGAAAACCAATTTTTCTACCCATTGTGCGCAGTACAGCGATGATGTGAACAAAGCTTTTTGAGAACAAAGAGCATACAATATGCTTTCAATGTGAGTTAGAGCTGGCGCTTCACAGTAGGGACGCCACTTACACTCTGTTTTTAATAATCAACATGTTATTAATAATTAAAACTAGTCTGGTTCCCCGCAACGATGATAAGAAGAGTCTAAGATATTACTGAGCGGTAAGCATTGGGCAAATATAAGCTAATGTTAATGATTTTGATGACAATTTATCACCGGCGTGCCATCGTCTATCCCATGGCGTCCGACAAACGCGCATAGAAAGCATTACGGAAACTAAATGAGAATTACACAATGTTTCGCTAAATAGTCACTCTGCCGTCAGTCACTACATTATACGTACATATCTTCACGCTATCATAGTCAGAGAGGACGGAGCGCCAAGCTTCGCAGTCCTTACATACTTCTTTCGCCTCTTCGAATCTCCTCATTCTCCTCATGCATTTTCGCTTTTGACATTTCCGTTAACTAACGCTCTGTCTATTTGATCTTCATAAGTCAGCCTTGATCTTCCTTGGCTTCAGCTACCACTCACCTTCGTTCTGTATAGATTTTCTTCGTCAGTCTTTCATCACTCATTATTTCCATGTGCCCGAATCATCTAAGCATTCCTTTCTTCTTCATTATACGTTAATTGTTAATGTTGGACCCAGATCGAGCCACGATTTAATAGACTAACAACCTATTTTTGGCGACGCAAGAGAAACTCAAACAAAGCTACTCAGCCCCCTGACGGCGAGACTGGGTTATAGGGGGTTTTTACCCACTAAACCTCCTGTGTTTGTCGTACTCGGGGTGAACATCGAACTGATTTAGAATTTTATATGCTATATCTAGTACCTAAATTGTTCTATTTAAAAAATACATCGACAATACAGAACATTTTGTACTCGACAGATCAGATTGAGCATAGAGTCATTATCATATGCTAGCAGAGAAGGTAGAATGATACAATGGCCAGTAGCAAGATAATGTTATTATTTTGACTGCTCAAGGACATATTTTAACATGTACTTCGACTCCATTAAAGACCAATATCTGCAAGACGATTTTACCATAAATTTATCTCCCTGTTTGTTTAGGTTAATGATTTACAAGTAATTTATTGCATCATATTATTACCATAACAGAAGAAAAAATAACTACGTTCACAGACGTCACGTTACACTATTTTGTCATTTAATAGTGAAATTTTTATAAACTTAGATTTCACTTCTGGAAATCTGTAAGACCTAAGACTTTCATTATTTTTGTTCCTGTAATTTTTATCTAAGATTTGTGTAACTTCAACTGCAGGCATTAATATCGGGATACATTTAGAAGCACTTTATAATTTGTAAAAATAACTATAAATGTGCTATTTAAACACATTAAAAAATATAATCCACTATAGTAAAATGTTGTCACATCGATAAAAATACGCTAACTTGAAAAAATGTAACGACGCTATAAAATAATTATGAGCTAGGAAAAGATTGAAACGACAAAATAATATTTTAAATTTTTTGCCATATTTATATATTTCTTGCTGTCATCCTAACAATGACATAATTAGTCTGTGATTTACATGATTTAAGTTAAAAATATTGTATAAACTATTACTTTTAATGTTAATAACAGATAATGGTTAAATGTAGTGAATTCACAGTGGAAGCTATTAATTTTAAATCTATATAAATAAATAAAATTGATGTATCTGCCTGTGATTTTAAATTAAAAATCTGTTCTTAATAGGGATTGCAATCCAGGGGCATTTTCATTCCAGCTATAATTTCGATGGACCAAAGCAAATCCAGCTGGATCTAGCGCGGATCCGGCATTAATCGATTTTTTAAAGAAATAAAACAATTTTTTATAACTCTAGAAACTTTCATAACTAACTATAACTACATTACATACCTATTCAATTGTAGTTATAACTAATTTTTGGTGTTAGTAAAATACTCTATATCTAATAGTAAGTAACAGTTACGAGTACAGTACAATCATATATCACATAAATTGATATCGTAGATATCTAAAATAGCTATTCTAAAATAATGACTAATAGCTAAAACTTTGGGTCCCTGAGGCCCCGAAGCCCATCGACTGGTTTCTGATATTTATATTTGTAAGACTGGTTGAGGCTTTGGGAGACCGCCGGGCTGGCAGCTTCTTCCGCCAACGAATCAGTTTGGCTATTCAAAGAGGCAATGCTGCCAGTCTGCTGGGTACCTTAAGCAATGACAGCTTTCTAAGCGGCAACTTTAAGGAAGTCTATTATTTAAGATAATGTGTAGTTTTAAGTTTGTAAATATTAACGTATGTATGTACTTTTTTATATATAAATGTTACTTTAAAAATATCTATTCTATTACCTATTTTTATTAGTCTCGGTTTCTTAGTACCACTAATTTTCGAAATAAAATTGCGTACTCCGCTTATAAAATCTTTAATTAACTCTTATTAGAAGTAAAATTTGTAATACGCGAAAACGCTACCAAAATCTTCAATTGATTTTGGTAGCGTCTATTGATCGTGATATTGTCTTGATAGTCCCGAGTGGAAGGCAACGTGAATTTAGGTATCACGTTAATTATTATTATTATCGTTGGACTCCTCACGATGTTCCTTGTATTTACTTTCATTGAAATATTTCGACAAAGGAATTCTTCTATTATATACATTACTTCATTACTTTAACGAACAAGAAACGTAGGAAATTCCACTTTTCTTGATACCATTCTCGAATATCACATTTCTCTCTTTCTCCGACTTCCCTCTTCAAAATTTCAAATTTCAATCCAATTCTTAGTACTGATTCTGGCCAGTATTAAATGAAGAGTCATTCCACAGACTTATTTTATATCAAGAGTTATTATACAAACGTATTTCATAACTATAGAATTTTGGCATAATACAATAAAAAGTAAACAAGTATGAATATGTCAAATTTAAAAAGTCAAAACACATAACTTAGTACACAATAATATAAAAAATATTACAGGAATAATTTAATATAAAGGTATATTAATAAACAGAATAATAATACAGATTTTAGAATGACAAATAGAATAAACAGATGTAAGCCTGTAGGAAAACAATAACTAACGAGGTAAACAGAAACTTAACACAATATAAGACAACGTAAAGCTCATTATACATTATAATATAAATTAACAGATAAGAATAAGAGAAATACATATTTACTACACTATCGCATTTACATTAATGCTAAATTTATAGTTTCTACATACGTTACACAGTTTTTGTAAACTTTGTTATAGTGACAGACGGCCAGACAGATGAAAATATGAATAACCTTTATAAGATGTCAACTTGTACAAGAGAAACGGTATTTTTGAAGTACAAATTTTTAACCAATTTTTTCTTACTATTTTCAATTTGTTATGAACCCTAAGTACGTTGTCATGCTCCTGGGCATTTTTCTAATATTTACACAACGATTTAGTAGGCAAATATTGTGTTTCATAAAATATACTTATGAGCTCAATTTCCAAACTACAAATTTGTGTCAATGTCGAACAAAATCAATAAAAAATATCCCGAAAAAAGGTTTCTAACTTTGGAGCCTAAACAGAAGCGCTGAATAAAAGTTCCTAAAACAGTACGAAGTTTGTATTAGCTTTGGAAACAAACGTGAAATATAACAGCTCTATGAAAGTTAGATATTGAAGTCTCAGAATGTAGTTTTAAAATTCCAAATATTGTTTAGATATAAGTTCGCAAGTAGAATAGCTTTAGAGGTGCATGTAAACAACTATCGCTACGAAGTCGCGGTCGTGTTCGCGATCGTGATGTATTTGGAATAAATTAGTATATACTCAGACATTTCACACAGTGCCATCTAGTCCCAAAATAACAGCACAGTGCGTGTGTTATGGGTACTAGACAACTGATATACTATTTATATACTTTTCTTTGTGTAAATAAATACATATTATACATAAACACCCAGACTCGGGGCGGGAATCGAACTCGTAACCTCCGTTTACTTTCCGACGCGCTTAGCCGTTGCGCTACGGAGGTCGTACAGTTCAATGCAGCATACAAAAAAGCATTTTTTGGACTGTTAAAAACATTAAAGAAAATAACTAAATCAGCCTAACCATTCTCAAATAATGTATTTAATAACGAATGGCGTTTCATTCTTATTTTTGTTAATAGATCCGACAGACATTGTCCTGCTCGCACGTTGAAATAAAAAAAAAATGTATAAAACACGATTGCAACGCCACCTACCAGGTGCAATTGTATATGTAAAGACTAGCTGTATCCCGCGACTTCATTTGCGTATTCTTTTATTTACTAAATTAAATTATTCATAAACCTTTACTGGTATACGCGAAGTTACACCAGAGTTTAATCGCAATCGGATGAAAGGTTTAGAAACGCGTAGGGGAAAACACAAAGAAAACCGCCCTGGCTTCGCTAGAAGCCCGGTAAAAATTTTTTTTATAATATAATATAGCTCATGTTACTCGCAGATAATGTAACTTCTATAGCTGAAAGAATTGTTTAAATTGGTTTAGTAGTTTTTGAAACTATCCATTACATACATACAAAGCTTACCTCTTCATAATATTAATATAGAAGAAGATAGATATGTAGATAGATAACACTTAAATAGTGCGCCTAGACTGACTTATCAATTAAATAAAAAATAGTGTTAATAAGTATTTACTCTAACGCAATTAAATTAATTACTGAACACAATTATATTTATTAAGTATAAAAATTAACTAAGAGTATTTTCCTGATTTCAATTTCTAAGTATAATAAATTACTGTAATTATCCACAATTCTTTCTAAAAACCAACCGCTACCCGAGTCCGTAAGTAATTATGTTGTCAGTTTAGTTTCACTTAATTATACGTCGCATTTAGTTTACCGACGTAATGGTAACTATGCTGTTTACTTTTTCATAATAAGAGACGCAGTAATAGGGGTTATTATTTTGAAGGTTCCGTGTCTTAGGAGCTAAAACGCAACTCTTTTAAAATTACTTATGTGTTCGTCAGTCCGACCGTTCGTGGTGTCTGTCCGTCTGTCGCGTCTGTACCGTCTGTCCGACTGTCCGACTGTCCGTCTGTCCCGTCTGTCCATCTGTCTGTCTGTCCCATCTGTCCATTCGTCCTTATGTCTTATCTGTCCCGTCTGTCGGTCTTCATATCTATCTTTTGTTGTCTGGCCCGTCTGACTTTGTCCGTCTGTCTGCCTATGCCGTCTGTCCCATCCGTACATCCGATTTTATGTTCCATTTGTCTCGTTTGCCCGTCTGCCGGTATATCACTTCTGTCAGTCTGTCCCGTCTGACTGTCTTTACGTCTGTCTGCATGTGCCGTCTGTCCTATTTGTCCGTCCGTCCTTCTGTCCCATCTGTCCCGTCTGCCCGTCTGGTCATATGGGATAATAGCCGTTTGGCACAATCGATTAACTCAGAAAATTTTTGACGAGCAAACTTAAATTTTTGTTTAGTACGAGTAGGTATCTTGTGAACCCACAAATTTTGCCCTTAATTAATATTTCAAAATATTCATACGATGAGAAGGCAACAAAGAGACAAGTCATCGATTCGACCATCACAATCTCAAAAACTATTTGACCTAGAATTATAAAAATTTGAGTTAAAGCCTTATAATATACATAAATTTTACAGAAACATTATTTATAAGGAAGTCTTAGGTTTCATAGATTTTCAGAAGCGATGTTTACAAATTACAGATAGAATTTAGAAAATACGGAACCCTTTGTGCGATAGTCGAACTCACACTTGGACGAATTATATTTTTTTTGAGGTTTGTAAAAAATATTTCGTAGAGAAATGTTTTGCGAAAAATCAGTAAAATCCGTGCCTGAATACGCATAACAAAGGGTTCCGTAGACGGGATGCAAAATATTAATTTAATTAACAGCGAAAATAATGTTGTATTTCATGTTTCTGGATGAGATTCACGTGTAGAAGTAATTTCTGCGCTGAACGCGTAATCCCAAAACATAATGTAAAACAGCCAATTTCTCAAAAACAGCATAACATATCTCATACAAACAGATTTTCGTTGAAAATCGTTCTTGAAGATCTACTATCCCAAATGTTCTCATAATGTAAAATAAAAGGGGGGGCACACTTATACGACTTTAGAAGCACATATCTCAGCAGCTTGACTTAAACTTATTGAAATAAATAAGTCTTCAAATAGAATATATAGGTGTCGAAGTGACTTTTTATCCGTGTCTGTTTTTTTTTCGTTCCACATTTATTATATATGTACAGAATAATTGGAGTGCCACCCCTAATTTTATCTTGTTCGAAATTCCACTGCACTATTCTGTCAAAGAATATGTTTTTATTCCAAATTTAATCTTTATAATGTTGCCAGTGTACGAGAAAGATACCCGTCACATACGTTTAGACAGACGGACAGGAATTTGCCATTGACTACGGAACTCGAATAATGTCGAAAGTTTATTGGACACAGTTTTGTATTAGCTTTATGTTGTGAATCTATTACTACAATAAATGTCGCATCCACAATATTCTTCCTTTCTGACAAAATACATAGAAGGGGAGGATAATTCGTTTAGGGGAGAATTTCATTTCCCATGTTTGTCTTGCTTATCACCTTTCTTAGTAGTGATTCACTTCGTTATCAGTCTATATATTCATTGTTTGTCTATTAACAAGCCGTAGATTGTTTCAACACTGGCGTATTTGAACTACTTGGAGAAGTTATGCGTGGCTTTGTAAGGAAATAGCAAAGATTGTAATGTAATTATTATAACGAAATACTGTAATTATTATAACGAAATGTAAAGATATTGGATTTTGCTCTTTTTGCGAAAGAAGGTTATGTTTTTCGAGTGTATGTCTGTGAGTATGTATGTAATATGTCTATTTCTTTGGCACGCTCTGTAGTCTAAACGGCTTGATGGGTTTTGTAATACGAGGTATCGCTAGATTTGTCTTAATTGTGGAAGTGACATAGGGTATAAAATAACAATATGGCGCCCGAAAAAAATAAAGTAAGGGGAAACATACAACAATATGGGTATCAAGTGAAAGGTAATAAATAATAAATAGCCAATTCCAAATATATAGATAATAACTAATAAAAATTGTGAAATGCAGTCGGAATGCTCAATAACCATTTATTTCATCGATGCACAAATAATATTTACATATAGTAAAGCAGTAAAAACCGTGTGTCTGTGACATTGAATAAATTCCAAAAAAATGAGTGCGGGCGATAAAAAAAGTCACAGAATACAAAAAAGCATTTTTTGTAATATTTATCTGCTTTTCTCTCTCTTTATGTACGCCCTAATCTCCGAAACTACAGAACGGATTAAAAAAAAAAATGTAATCGGTTTGGTACGTACGTAATTATTAAATTACAACGAACCGTAAAGATATTATTACTCCGTGCGATTTTACTATAATGATTTCAATGAACTTTAAAGACATTAGATTTTGATCTTTTTGACACCTGTATAGTCGGCTCAATAATCATTTGTTTCATTGATGTACAAGTATTGATATATATTGACATAGCACGATATATTTCATAACAGAGAACATCGGCATTTGAATAATTATATTTTTAGTTCCAAGTTTTGTTTTCTATTAATGGAGACCATTTATCGGCAGGCATATTAGTTGGTGAAGCGCATTTCACCCAAAAATGGATTTATAAACACAGATGACTGGTTCACGTGAAAGGTCGAGTTACGTAATTTCGGTACGTAATTCGGTGTTGCTGTAATAGCAGTAATTTACTGAATTCTAAATAATTGCTCGCCCTATCCATAATAAAGAAAGTTTGTTCGGTATTGCCAGTTTAATGTTCTATTTGACCTTGAATAATATGTAATTAAATATTTTTCGTTTCGTTCCAAAATTAGAAAAATCGAACACTTATGAAAGGTCCTCGGTGTTGTTTATCACAGTATTTTGCTTCAAAGACTATTTATTTATATAGTGTAGATTTGAAACAATTATAGTTAGTAGCCCAAAGACGATTTTATAGTTATAGCCCAAAGATAGCCATGAATTTACAAAACGGAAGTGCAAAAACAAAAAGCAAATAAAGAATAATAAAATAATAATAGAATGTAGGATTGTAATAGAATTATCTTCTGAGGTATAATTGAATGAGAACTAATAATTCAGGAGTTCAAATACATAAATAAGGTTACATTTCTTGAATATCTTTTCGAAAAAATGTTAAAAAATTGTTGTCCTTCCACCATGTACCCAAAAGCAGCGCTCGAAGAATTTAAAAAAATGAACGTTGAGAAGATATACGTTAAAGAAAAAAACATCAATTTAAAACTTTTCATGATAAGGAAGCTCTTAGATGACTTTTGAATTGTAGCTGGCGGTTGGTAACAAGTAATAACTACGGTACAGAATACTGACGGCTCACCCTGCATGCAGTGACTCGGTTGAATAGTGTTTGAAAATATCGGTTTCATTTATAAATACCTTTTTAATATTATCTTGAAAGCAAATACTTCTAGTGATTGCGGAGTTTAAATCAAAACATCCAAAATATTTTTTTAAGTTATACTTCTTTACGTTAGGTGAAAAGATCAGAGTGTAATTTCAGCAGTTAATGAAACTTACGTTAATGATGCAATACACCATGAAATTAGTAACGAAAATAGCACGCGTCAATTCCTCACAATGCGAAATTAGCAACGAAGAGAGTTTATTTTGTTAATGTGTGACCAGTTTTAATTTTTATTTCATTCATTTTGAGCGGTCTGTTTTAACTTTCTTCAAATGTGATTAGTTTTATTTAGTTGTGATTAGTTGTTACTCACGCGGGATAAATAACGCATTTTTTGTGGTTAACAAGTATTCTATCTCCTCATTTCACAAGTTGAGTGCGACAAGTTTACTTGTCGCACGCAAATTTTGCTCGGTACACACAAATTTACGATTTAAAAAAAGAATGTAAAATGAATATTTAAAAAAAAACACTATCGAGTTTAGTACCCATTGCATCAGTATGAAAGATAAAGAAAATCTTGATTTCGAAGTTTTAGATTAATATAATAATAAATAATAATAGTTATTACTTTCTATAATTTTTCTTAGTACCGAAAGTATCTCCGCATTAGTAATAAAAAATATTATAAATAACTTCCGCACTTGTTGCACAATATATTATTTTCGAATGGGATGTAATGAAAGGGAAAAATGAAGCTTATGTAACTATAAAGATATTTCAAAATGTTTAGCTGTCAGTGTCAATCTGTTATTCACGCTAAAGAGATTATATTACATTATAATGAAAAAAATGAATGTCTCCTCGTTGTAGGGAGTAACTTCTTTGTTCAAGATCCCCAACAATATGGGGAATGCAAAAAAAAGGAATAACGCACGGGCAGGTTTCTGTGTGTGTCGTCGTCATAAATTGTTTAGAGTGGATGCTACAAAATCAGAATATGGACATCAAATGAAATGTATAATCTATAAAATGTATAATATATATATAAATGTGATAATGTGAAACCTATAGCATAAATAACATGACAGACAGACGAATCGACGGATGCATAGATCGAAACTACAAGGATTTCTAGTTTTACTACGGACCCCTAAAATTGCGTCCTGTTTATTGCCACTTATATTGACGCTCCATTATGTGAGATTTCGAAATACTTGCTTCCTTTTAGAGTTTAGACCTTTTTGATTTGGCAAAACAGCCATTTTCTTTCAGTGAGAGCTTTCAAGGCTTTCTAATGGAAGCAATTATTTTTAACTTAGCCCCCATTTTTGTTAATTTCTTTCTGTTTAATTGCGTGCCGGATCGTGTTTCTTCCGTTTTAGATTACAAGTAATTTGTCAGTATACTGTAACGCAAATTGTTTCTCCGTTAATTCCCTGTTGAACTTTCGAATATTCATCTAAAATGTCTTCTTCAGCAAATAATCTTAAGTAACATTTATTTGCATATTACAAACGTGTTACGTAATATTTTCGCAAAAATAATAGCAACTTTCAACCTGAACACGATGAACATAGAAGGTATACGTTTATGGACTAAAGGCCTCTACCAAATAACAAATCTTGTCAGAAGTAACATTAAAACGTTAGGCTCATTATAAAAAATTTGTCTTAGCGGTATACTAACAACTTCTCTTTAACTGGTTTATCATCAGTATTATTGCTTGTATGTATACAAGTGGTATCAAAATGTCATCTTATTACACCTTGACGTTTCATTCACCCTGTAACCGTGAAAGCCGTGAAACGGCATAAAATTATGTAGGTACATAATGCATTGGTACCATTTAATTACATTTGCAATTATTGAAATAGGTGCAAACTAAATACAATAAAAAGTCTACTAGTTCAGCAAGCTTGGCACCAATTTTAGTAACCGCTAAATTTTCAGTTATTTTAAAGTCGGTTTAATTTTTATTTCGATAATTTACTAGCGATTATGTGCCACAACATTCTGTTGTCTTTCAAATATTAAATTAAATAAGCTTATAAATATCTAAATGTAATAAAATGGGTTTAATCTAATCTTTGAATTTTCATAACCATGATGGGTGAAAGAAAACTATTTTTTAACCAACTTCAAAAAAAGATGGAGGTTCTATATTCGTCTGCATGTGTTTTTTTATGTATGTTCACAGATATCTTCGTCAACTGTGGACCGATTTCGAAAAATTTCTTTTTGGTTGTAAAACTTAAATGGGACCACTTCCAAGGTGGGCACATTTAAATTTTAATTACGAAATTAAAGATTATTTCGAAAACAGAAATATAGTCTGGGAGTTATTTTTTTTGCACAAACGTTCAACCGTTTTCAAATTGTATTTATAAAATTATATTACGAAGTTATATAAGGTTAAAAAAATGATACCTGACTGAGTTCCTTCCTGGTTCTTCTGATCGCAGATTCCTTACGAGCCGAAGGGAGGTTTAACGTTCAGAAATATCTCGTAGTTATTGAATAAAAATGTTTCGACTTCGATATCTCTCAAATCTTAATTTAACGCAACCAGCTTCTAGACTACGATAATGTTAATGAAACGTAGGTACTTAGATCGTCCTATGTGAAGCTTTATCGACATGAAGTGCTGAGATTTCCGTTTAATTTCCGGCTTGCGTCGAAACATCGGTTTGCTTTAATCTCAAACTCTAGACGCCATCTTGGGCGCTCCGTTTGTTTGCACTGTTGTTGTTTACATGAGCAACTGTGGTTTTAATAATCATTTATATTCACTTTGAAATAAAACAATATTTATTGTTTACTGAATAAGAACATCTGTTTTTTCATGAAGTTGCCTTTTCGTTACTTTTTTGTAAAATACTTTGCTTCTGATGAGATTAATTTAGTTTTCAAGCTTTGCCTTTGCAATTAAATTAAACATTGTATATTTTTCTTGATATTCCGACAACAATTTCACCTGTAAAAGCTGTATTTGATTAAAATTAATTATCTATTCCATTAGAATTAATAAATGGAATAATGCGACTACGGTCTAAAAACATCCTACGAGGACATTTATCAATGTATTCAATCACGCATTCGTACACGCACGCATAATGTACCCTCAAAATGAATGAAAAATGAGCATTTGTTTCATTTTCGTGGCTTGTTATGTGTCATGTTTCTATGATACGAGCAAAAGTGTCACACTTTATAATGTGTCACGATATTTGTATACGAGTCGCGCGGTTTGAGTGAATTGTAGTAAGCACATAAAGAAGAGAGCCGCGACGAACAAAGGCAGAAATAAAGGTTCTCATAGCGATGTTTCTAGTCTCTTTTTACTTTTTATGAACTCTTTGTTTGGAATAAGCTCGTTTAATGTAAACACAGGGGTTTATATGTGTTACAGGGATATAGCGTGAGAATATGTATGCACCTACCACGTTTACTGATGTAGCTGTTTTGCAACTAATATTTTATGTGTATTTTTTCACCTTTATTGTATTAATGGAATGGAAACCCCAAGTTATAATAAATCGGTTATTCCAAAATTTAAGTTACACAAGTCAAACGTTTCATTTTTGGAAAACTGCATTCGCTTTTATAATAAGGTTCCTCAGGAAACTAGATTAGGAACGAATTAACGAAAAATAAATTTAGATTTGTTATAAAATGTGTTTTGATGAAAAAAACATACTTTTAAACGTATTTAGTACTTTGAAGCGTACTATAAAATAAGCGATGTCATTGAAGACAAAAAGTCTGGAAATAATGCACGTGCTTTTACTGGCTTTCTTAATATTGTATATATTAATAAATCAATTGTAAAATAATGTTAAAAAAATGATACCTGAGTTTCTTGTCGGTTCTACTCAGTGCAAAAGTTTTCTTTTCAAAACGAATTAAAGTAGATTCGACGTTAATAAAAAATAAAAAATATTAAATAAAAATTTCATGATGAACACTTCTCGAATATGCAGCCAATTCTGATCGAACGTATGGTTTGTGCTCTGTGTAACACCTTGTAATTGGGTTTAATTGAATAATTTGATTTGACTTCGGACTTTTTTAATTTTTAGGGTTTTTCAAAAGTAAAAATGTTCGCTTGTTCGTCTGTCTATCACAGCCGAATTTTTCTAAAATTATGGGATGTTAAACCAAGAAAGTTATCTACTACATTGTCTTGTATTAGTTGTATCTTGTGCCGGAATCACCAGCTGTCATACACCCGCACCGGAACACACCGGTGCAAGCACTGCTGATTCGCAGCAGGATTAACGAGTGAGATGGTGGTAGTGCTCCTGGCGGACCTTGTATAAGTTTCTACCTCCTGCAAAATCTCTATACCTTTTATGTTTGCATGTCATACAATTTCCCTAAAAATCTATAATGATAGATTGACAGATAACTGACGCTTGAGTCATTTTATACAGTTCTGTTTGTCCTTTAACGTGCAGAATCCTGAAAATACGTACAAAAATAATTTAATGTCTGTGCATTGCATTAGCCATATCGTTTTATTATTATTCTGTAGGAAGTTTGTAATGCAACATGGAGTGTAAATACGACATCATTATTCAACGGATCCGGCTCTGATGAAGCACGAAATATTTCACCTTAATTAAAGAATCGCGACCCAGCTCCGTGTACAGTTCAAATCCTTGCACACAGAACACAAACTATACGTTTGACCAGAAGGGGCATATTTGAGAAGTGTAAACGTTCGCCATGAAATTTTTATTTAATATTTTGTCGTATACAACATCGTATTTTTTGCCATTTGAATTCAAGTGACACGGACAAGCGATAATTAGTGTGCAGTGCAGTGCAAGGAAAATTGAAGAGATAATACCTAGTTACTAATATTTGTACTAAGCATAATGACAGTAAGTTTATCATTTCATCACAATCCTAAAGGTTTACATTATATTACGTACACAACTCTGTTACTGCTAAAGTGCAGAAATCAGTTATTCTACAGTTCATCTAAGTAAAATGCAGATTAACTAGGGTGATCCGTTAAAGTACCAAAAATTGTTTTGGTATTTTAGCACAATACGCGAGCCGAGCGAGCGAAGCGACCGTACTGCAACAACGGCCGGCGAAGCGCCAGATCAGAATCTGAAACTTTGTTCCCATTTTCTCCTTCGTTTTATACTTCAAATTCAACATCACTTTAAGTAATAATGATCTATGCTTGTAAATTACAAAACGGAACTAAATAGAAGCAAATCGCTAGTGAGTCGACTCTACAAATTTTGCATAATAAGCGCTATCCTCTGGGTAACTTGCTCTTATATCATCCACTCAAGAAGATCTGCTGATGCATTCTGTTTTCCTTTCTCTTCAAACTAATATAAAATTAACTCACTGACTAGTTGCTTTTAATAAGGTATTATACGTATTTGTCGTGGCATTTCTAGCCAGTTATACTCTGTGGAGGTTTCTGCGACACAGCTTTGCTGGCCGTACGAGTGTGGATTTTAATTTAATTAAAAAGTAATGAAGTGGCCGTGGAGGGCTAATTAACGATGTTAATGTTGTGCTTGTATGTTTAGAAAAGCTTGAACAAAGATTTTGAACCGGAATACCACGATTGTACTGAAAATGTTAAAACAATTTAGAATACTTTCCGTACAATATGAACTTCAATAGTTCACTATTCAATTGCAGAATATATCTACTTCATAAATCTCTAACGTTGACTAACTGAATGAACAGATAACGAACAGCCTAAACCGGAATGTCTGAAAACTGAAAATTTTCTCTAGAGATTCCTATATAATGTAGGTAAGTAATAAAAAAGAATTTTTGAAAATTCACCCCTAATCTATTTACTACCTATAAATAGGTAAAGACAAAACAGTTCAGTACCTTTTATCCTGTATTTGTCGACTGATTTTTTTTATTTTATTAGCTAATAACGAGCTTTAGTGTTATCAACAAACAAAAAATTTGGGAACAATTGTATTAATACGCAAAGCGAAAACTTCGGATCCCTTTTTAAGTATATTGCGGGCACGGAGAAGTGTACGATTTGGCATAGTTTTACGTTGATTTTGCCAATGTCAAAAAGACTGTCAATGTCAAACTCGTAATAGTTTGCGATCATATATATGTAACCTTCTTGAATCATAGTCGCACGGAGTAGAGATTGTCGCTAAAGTGTTTATATTACAGGTTTGTAATTATATTTACGGTCTTTTTTTCGCTCTGGCTCTCCCTCTGTAATGCAAATGGCTTGCTTATTACTTGTATAGCTGCAGCCAGTATGCGACAGTCGAATTTCACGCGATATTTGTTTTGAAATTAGCGATAATGTGACGTGTTACGTCGAAGATCATCAGTGCCGTCTTTATCGAATAATCACTGAACTGAAGCTACTGTTATTAGTGCTACTTCTGCAACAAAAAGGTCACTTGCTGTATAGTATTCGAGGATTTGCCTCATATGATACTAATTTCGAGATCTGTCGGGCGACAGTGGCGCAGCTATTATATTATTCTGCAAATTTTTATATTATTAATCATACAGCAAATTGAGGAACTATATACTATCCATTTCGAATATCACACGGGTATTATTATTTACGTAATTATGTATGTATGTACATACGTTACACAAGTACCAAATAATACTGTCCTGTAATTCCGCAGACAAGTAAAACCAAAATTAAACAACCCCTGACATAAAAATAATTTGAACAGATTTTCACCAAGCATTTGTTTTATCTGTATAATGAAAATTAAATACCGTTTATTGGTAAGCGCATCATTTGAGAACGGCTGGACCGATTTGGCTATTTTTTTAATGTTCGTAATATTCCGAATAAGGTTTTAGAGGAAGCGATATTAGAAAAAAATGAAAAACCATATAGCCAGAGTGTTAGCTGACGGAAATGTGAAAAGCACTTTCATACCTAGGCGAAAATGTGTGAGGAGGGTGATGAGATTTGAGGAAGCGAAAGTATGTAAGAACCGCGAAGCTTGGCGCTCCGTCCTCTCTGACTACCCCGTTAGGGATTCAGCGTGGAGATATGTATGTTTGGAAAATTCGAGAAAAAGTTAAAACGCTTTTTTCTACGGGATTATTAAGATCACTGTGCAAATTTATGCTGACACATTTCCGTAATCTCAATGCACGACCTTTGATAGATAAATTTGATAGACAAATATCGGCTAAATCAATGTCCGTGTCGTTGCAAAGACATTGCAATAATATCTCATAAATAATTAGTATAAATAGTTAGTAAATATAGTAATAAGGATGAGATATGAACGACAGCACTATGGCCTTAACACGCGAAATCAGTACCAATATAGTACTATCTACTAAACCTCCGCGGTATTTTCATCTTGAAATCACTGTAGAATTACGGCAACAATAGCCACAAATACATTTATTTAAATGTGAACGAGACGTTTGTCCGGTCCGGTTCGATAAAAAAAAGCATGCGAGTCAGTTAAAGAGATACATACGATTTAACAGACAAATACGCAAACAGATAGACAGACGTTGCGAAACCACTCTTCCGAAAGTTCAAAAAGAAGAGACCGTCTTTTGTATATATAGTACTTTCGTTTAAAAACTTTAAAAGATCAGCTGCTGAGTAGTAATACATCTGTGGTAATACTCAAAGTAATCCAGTGTTTGTAGTATTGTCCATTATATACGCAAACACTGCGGGAGACAATGCATTTTCTCTTGTTAGAACGTTCATTGTCCTTATTGTGAGAATTGCAAAACAATGTTACTGTAACCGGGTATCAATCTTTGTACTTTGAAGTCGTATATAGGTATAAATAACTAAAAAAATAAACACAATGAAAATGTATTTGCAATGATTTGATACATTAGTATGAAGGTTGAAATCATGCTGTATTAAGAAATTATTTGGTTTCTGATTAAGATTGGTATTGACATTGTATTTATTTTGGATGCAGTACGAAATGATTAGTATTAGTGATGCAGTACGAAAACACTGCGTATTGTGAGATTTGACATAAATAAAGTTTATATGGAAAAGAAGGGCAGAAAGCTAAAATGTATGCGTAATACGTGTTACGGATGCATTAATTAAAATAAAAATAAATAAATATAGTTAACGTTCATACTGCCATTGTCAAACACATAACAGTTTGTGTCGGACAGTCGCACAGAGCAAATAAAGATTGTTGCCAAAGAATTTCAAAATGTTGCCAACAAATTACTAACGGATTGACTGAATGATTTCCGAGCTGTAAACTTTGTTTGATTTGTGAGTTGTGAGCTAGGAGCTGTCTCGAGCTGTAGAGTGTACTATATCAAGGGAAAAAAGATTTACGCTCAAATTTTGACCATTAGGCGACCACCAGCATGATTATGTCAACGATAAAAAATGTCGATATTCTCTATTTAAGCTTAAGATACTGAAACGAATATTAGAATCCATTGCTCCTAAACGTAACTTAAAATGAGCACTTGGTATGTCTAAAATCTCGTCTAAATACGTCTGAAATCTCCCTTTGGGAGCAAATTGTAGTGTGCCTATTTAACGATTCATGTGTGTAATCCAGAACAGTGTTAGGTTCTAAACTATGAGAATCTGGGTCAGGAAGATGAATGTGCTGTGTAGAATAACTAAACAAGTTACATATAGGAATTAGTATAATTTACGTACTAAATCGTCTATTTCTCTTGAGAATGTAAGAGATATAATGAAAAGACGTGCTTTTGCTAGATCATGTAAATTTCTACTGAATTATGTTTAAAAACCAACATCCAAAAATATCAACTCGCAAAATCAATAATCTTGGCATAAGTAATCGCTACATAAGTAGCAACATTAGTCATTAACATAGAGCCCTCAACCTATAGAGATGAAATATCGGACTATTTTATTCACCACTGCTCAGTTTATTTACACTAACAAATATCAACTCTCTCTCGCATTAAGCAGTAAATAACCAAAACTGGATATATATTTAAATATGTATGTAATGGCTTATTGCTCTATTCGGTATTATGGCAAAAACAGCAAAAAATCAAACTATAAAATGGAAAGCCAGTAACTGCAACAGTGTTTACCATAGACGTAAAATGTTTTCATACAAAATAAATGACATTTCTGCTCTATAGGTTGAGTGCTCCATGGTCATCAATGACAGTTCAGTCAACTATTAGTGATTATGATTATCTTCTACATATAAATAGGTTTAAAGACAAAACAGTTGAGTACCTTTTTGTACCCTGTTTGACAACAAATTTTCTTTTTTTTTGTTTAGTAGCCATTGACGAGCTTTAATGTTATCAATAAAAAAATTTGGAAACAGTTATATTAATACGTGAAGGAAAACCTTCGGATCCCTTTTTAAGATTCTTGTGTTTAGTGCGGAGTGTGCGATTTGGCATAGTTTTACCACAGATTAATTAAGTTTTACGTTCAAACTACCAATGTCAAAGAAACTGTCGATGTAACACTCATAATATTTTAAATATATTTCCACTTTGGTCTGGGAGGCAAAACTATTTCGCAGCTGATTTATTGTTTCAACAAATAAAAGAATACATATAACTATTAACTTTGCACTACAAGTAATGCCCATTGGCGGTTATAGCGAAAATTATAATAATTCTAACTGCATTCGACTATTTCTGTTTATAAATTAAATACTGACTGGCCCGTTGGCGCAGTGGTATATGCATCTGCTTTCCAAGCTAGGGTCCCGGGTTCGATCTCCGGTCAGGTCAATTAAGGAAATGAACTTTTCTAAATTGGCTTGGAGTCTGGGTGTTACTGGGAACTCCCCCAGAGTTCGTTGTGTAGTACCCATAGTACAAGCTTACTGCTTAGTTTGGGGTCACACAATCTGTGTGATTGTCTGGAGTATTATTATTACTATCTCTATAGTTTTAATATCGAATTCTCTATCTCCACTTGACATGAAAACTAGACTACTACTTGCACAGACTTAAAATAATAGATATTGCGTTGATGCGGCCGCTATAGTCTTTCTCGCTTTGCCGTCCCATATGAAACCGGTCTTTTCAGCCTGAAATACATACATTCCATTGTATTCTATCGTACGACCAAAAGACTCTCCACCTCACATATATTTACAAAAATTTATATTTTTATTTTGTCACTTGTAAAGTTCAAAATAATTAAAAACCTTAAAAGCACCAACGAGGAAAGTTTTGTTTTGTTCATAGATCTGTCAAATGCGACAGCTTAACGGTCTTAAAACATTGAGCATACCAATAGAGCCGAAATATGTGTATTCCCATCCCTTTTTATTACGGACTTACGCCATATTTCCATTCTTTCAGTCTAATAATTCATGGCGTGAAACGCGACATCTATTAGTGGCAAATCTGTGGCTACTTGATTACTACTAATGTTGTAAAGAGTTTAACTCTTTAACTCTATATAGGCTCTCTATCTTATCCTCGCTTTTGCGATTTAAATATTACAAAATTATCGCTAGTGTAATTTTTTGTTTCCTGTCTGAAAAAAAGTGGCTCAAATCCGAGACGTGATTTTATGAAAAATAAATAACCCTGTCAGTAAAGCAACGAGCAACTGCTACTTACATATATCTATTTAAAATGTGTTAATTAAGCCTTTCATTTAAAACTCAACATGGCACCTTTCCAAATTTTTTTAATTTATGACTTTATGTCCTCTAGTTAGCGTCATATTGAATTTACTGTGACGTCACATAGTCTATAAGCGGACAATCAAGACACTTCCAACGATAATTTGCTTGTCAAATTAAGATAAGCATTTTAGAAGTTATACGGGAACAAATGAACTTACATACATACAGGATTAAATTATGGCCCTCCTATTGGCTTCGCCGTATTAGTAAATCCTGTTTGTAAATAAAACAGGTACCTACATGTGCAACTGTATTTTCTCTGTAATCCTTTATTTCCACTTCAGCCGGGTGACCTCAGTGTAGTAAATTCGGTTTTACGACCGGCCATAACAAAATAGCTAATATGTTCATAAACATGCATGGTGTAACGTAAACTAAATACCTTCCCCATAAAGAGCCCTCGCTGCCAACATGATTTTGCACATTAATTAAAATGTTAATGACTGCACAAAATACACCACGTGTTTAACGCAGTACTTATAATACGCGAAAAGCGAAAAGGGAAGATTCTAGTTGGGAAAATAAAATTGTACTCTATTGCCACCTTGTTATGGCTTCCATTTGTGTGTATGGTTCCCTCTTAAGACCTACATGAAACCTTATACTATCATCTTATGCTTAAAGGATGTAATCAATCATATCGCTATAAGTACATACCTAAGTGTTATGTAGCTCTAAGTATTTATCTAGAAAACGTAGAGAGCGTTCTCTAGGCAAATTCTATTTTAGTCTTCGATGTGTTTGTATAACACATATCGCAATTTTTTTTTTATAAATCTGGCATCAAATGTAACAAAATTTATTGACGCTTCATCTAACCGTAATTTTGGTTTTGAAGTAAGTAAGCGGAACCATAGAGCTGCCTGTTCGGCCGTTTGTTTGTCAGCTTGTTTGCTTTGTTATACAGCTGACTTATTTCGTTATTTATAAGGTGTGATTGACTACATAAGCTCCATACATACTTCTAAAGAAATAGTTTTCTCCATTTTACACAATCTCGATGTAACTAAGGGCTCTGGGAGCGATGGTATTCCCTCGTCTTTTATAGTCAATGGTGCCGCCTCGCTCGCTTATCCTTTATACCTAATTTTTAACAAATCTATAAGTGGTGGTGTCTTTCCAGCCAAATGGAAGGAAGCACGTATTGTTCCTGTTCATAAAAAGGGATCAGTTAGTAAAATCGAAAACTACAGACCAATATCTATTTTGAATATATTTAGTAAAGTGTTTGAAAAAATTGTTTATAATACTATATACCCCTCCATTTCACACTGTATCCCTAAGCAACAACACGGGTTTCTAAGGAAAAGGTCTTCTACCACGAACTTAGTCTCTTTCTCTAGATTTATATTGAATCGCATTGAGTCTGGTGGACAAGTTGATGTGATTTATACCGACTTCGAAAAGGCATTTGACCGCGTCGACCACGTTATTCTTTTATCCAAGTTGTACAACCTGGGGATTCACGGCGATTTGCTGCGGTGGGTGGAATCTTACCTCACTAACCGTTGTCAAGCTGTAGTTATAGGTGGATGCAGATCTAGTTTTATAGACATTAGTTCCGGTGTACCGCAGGGATCTCATCTGGGTCCGTTATTTTACAGTGTTTATTTGTATGATGTATATACGTGTTTTCGGCATTCCGAGTTTTTGATGTATGCTGATGACACAAAAATATTTAAAGAGATCCGAAACGTAGACGATGTTAGATTACTTCAGCTTGACCTAAATCGTCTCACTGAATACTATAATCGTAATAGAATCTCCGTAAATATTGATAAATGTCAGTTAATTTCCCTTACAAGACGGCGTCATCCCATTGCATGTAATTATGTTATCGGGAACAATATTATAACACGTACTGAAATGATACGAGATTTGGGTATCCATTACGATAGTAAATTTTCTTTTAGTCCACATATTGACATAATTGTTTCTAGGTCATTGAAAAACCTCGGGTTCGTCATGCGTACATGTTCCGTATTCACAAATGCCAATTGCATAAAGAATGTGTACGTAGCGTTCGTACGAAGTGTATTGGAATATGGTTCTTGTGTTTGGTCTCCGTGTTATGGCGGTCAAATTCAGCGTGTTGAACAAATTCAAAGAAAATTTATCAGATACTTAAACTATCGCTTATCGCATTCCCACTTGTCATACGAGAATGGGTGTCTAGATCAAAACTTAATGACCCTCAAAAATAGAAGAACATTTCTCGATATGTCGCTTTTGTATGACATAGTGCGCGCTGAGATTGACTGTCCTGACTTGGTGGCCGAACTAGCAGTTTGTGCTCCGCGGAGGCGTACACGTCATACGAAGCTGCTGTATGTCCCTCTAAGAGGTACAAACTACACAAAGAATAAAACCTTGACTCGCATTGCACACACCTATAATGAATCATTTGTTGAAGCAGATCCATTTCAATCCACAAGGCGTTGCTTTCGATGGCAGGTTAGGCGTATTTTAATGGAAAATAGGGGTAGTCAATGTTAACAGTTGTGGACCGCCATCCATTAAGTTGATTACGATGGAAAATGGATGGATGAATAATAAGAAGGGAAGAGATAATAATAATAATAAAAAGAATACTGTAATTTCCACAAATTAACTAAGTTAGGGTAATCTGTTATTGGCCTTTTGTGTATTACTTGCTTCTGTATATTATTATTAATGAAATGGCTGTTGATTACCTGAATAAACAAAATAAAATAAAATAAAATAAATAAATCTACTAAGCTTAAATTTAGATGTAATTAGATGTAAGATGTAAATTGTTAACCCGAAACCAAACACGAGAAACTAATAATGTTATTCTGAACTCATTTTTTTTATTTGATTTATTCTTTGTCCGAATTGAATCCTAAGTTAATACGTGTTCGATGTATTCAGAGTTGTTTTGTTACTAAAGTCAACAAGAATACGGGAAATATCCAGCTCTCAGTCCAACTTATAAAAGCCTAACCCACAAAACTAATTAAGGAAAAAAGTGTTCCAAGGTGGAGATTATCCCATCTTGTACTCGGTTTTAATAAACGTTCCCTACTTTATTTTAATTAAAAATTCTCACGTCGGTGTGAAGTTTAGGATTACTCGTGAGTGATGTCTGGTTATTCAGAAAGAGCACGGTGTTACAGAAATTCTTCTAAATTCGGAAGACGAACTCAAGTAGATACGGAAGAATTTTGATCTTTTAAAGGCTGGTTATTTCATATATTCTATTTTAGATACTGGCAACTCCTTTCACATTTATTAGAAATATGGACTTTTTGGCGGGAACGGGAGAAGTGAGGTTGTCATTTTTATTTAGATTTTCTATTTTTAACATTTTTAGGAGTTTTAAAGTACAACAGTGATAGCGTATTGTGTTTTAAAGTTCTGTGTAAGTGAAAAGAATGGAGGAGATCGAAATAAACATGTGTAGCTGAAGTTTTCGCGCTCTTCCAAGAAGTCCTTTTTTAACTTTAGTAAAGCCTACTATCACTTTACTGCAGGAGTGTTAGGGACAGTTAATGTTTCTCTAGAAGTCTTTAATATTTCGACTGAAGGACTACATTGTCCATGGTCAAGAATAAATTAAACTAAAAAATAAAAATAAATTATTAGAAATATTGCTGCCATTTGCGAAAGGGGTATGTAAGGACTGCGACGCTTGGCGCTCCATCCTCTCTGACTACCCCGTTGGGGATACAACGTGAAGATATGTATGTATGTACGTATTTCTGCCATTCTCAAGTAAAGAAATGGTGTATCTCTTATATGTAAAACGTCTGTCTTCTTATTACTAAGTCCCTAACACTCCACAATAACGTGATAGTTGGCTTCATTGGTAGCACTGAAAACTTAGCACATATTTATTCAACCTTTCCAATTCTGAACACATGCACAGAACTTAACGCACAATAAATACACTGTCACTTTTGTACCTTAAAACTCCCAAAAACGCAATTAGTAGAAAATCTAAATAAAGTGCTTCTTAAACTTCACTTCTCCAGTTCCCTCCAAATGATCATACCAGTTTTTATTTTTTTTATTTTTTTTTATTTGTAAATGGCACCGTACGTGAGTACATTGCCAACGTCAAGTAATGCGAGAAGACAATTCAGTAGACGATTAGCGCATTTGCCAATGTCACGCATTAACACAAACTAGTATACAGAATAAGTAGAATCCATGTAGAATCACAAGTAAATTAGTTCTTTCTTATCGTAAAACTCCTCCAGTAAAGTGATAATAGGCTTTACTGAAGTTATAAAGGACTTCTTCTTGAAAAACTTCAGCTACACATGTTTATTTAGATCTCCTCCATTCTTGTCACTTACACAGAACTTTAAAACACAATATAGTATCACTGTTGTACTTTAAAACTCCTAAAAATGTAAAAAAAAAATCTAAATAAACTGACAACCTCACTTCTCCCGTTCCCGCCAGAAAGTCATCATACCAGTTTGATTTAAAACAAACATTAAAAAAGAATATGTTTTCCAGTCAGCGTGTCAGTTTTCTAGCTACCCATATAATCGATGTTTAGCGAAACGAAATCGATTTTAATATCTAATTTTTAAAATATTGTAGTCAAAATAGCATAAATGGAAACTTTATAGTTCCGCAATGTCTATCTGGCTGTTTATCCGTTTGTCTGTTCTTATGTAGCAGCTGATTTATCATCTTCAAACGTACCGAGGTTGAAGATACAAAACGTCAATTGGTAATGTAATCTCGAAATGGAAAATAAAATTTTAAATAATTGTTGCTTTAGGCGCAATATTTTATTTTTTATTTTTTATAAATATAAAAATATGTTTCGTTTTTTATCTTATAATTTAGCCGAAATTTGTACAGAGCTAATGCATGTCCGACGCGCTCTCGCTAGTTTATTATGTTATGTAAATTGTAATGACGTTTTCAGTTTTTACCTCTGCGCCATTCAAGATGGCGGAATGAATAGGTTATGCTGCGACATACGATAGACATGATGAAAATACAACGCTTTCGTTTTTTTACACTTAGTTATGGAACGCTAAAACAGGCTGATGTTGTTGCATTTTATAAATAAAAAAAGGAAACATATTTCAAGAGTGAGGTTTAAGAATGACTATATATTTCGTTTCCGACTGTACGGCGTCTACATAATTCGCAGGAAACAATCCTTAGCCAGCTCCCTCGGGATAATGGATGTTTATTAGCGTTACACACGCTACGGTCTAGTTTTTCTTATTTTTTTGTCACGTAAAGGGCGTGTTAAAATCAAGGAACCCGTAATTTGTTAGTGGGTTAATTAATTGCTTTATTTCTAGAATAGTGAAATAGGTATTTGAAAGGTGTACCAAAACGGCTATTGTATTTAGCCAGTAAGCGACAGCCGAATCTCACGCGACTATTATAGTGCCATGAGCAATCGTATCAACTGTTATTAGGACTTTTTGGCGGGAACGGGAGAACCGAGGTTGCCATTTTAGTTAGATTTTAAATTTTTTACATTTTTGGGAGTTTTAAAGTACAAAAGTGATAATATATTGTGTTTTAAAGTTCTGTGTAAGTAAAAAAAATTGAATGGAGTAGGTCTAAATAAACATGTGTAGCTGTAATTCTCGCGCTCTTTCAGGAAGTCCTTTATAACTTCAGTAAAGCCTACGATCACTTTACTGGAGGAATTTTACGTTATGAAAAAACGAATTTATTTGTGATTCTACTTATTAATACGTGACATTGGCAAATGTGTTAAAGTGTGCGCTATGCCATAAAGAAAGAAAAAAAAACTGTAATTACTAATCGCTAGTGCTGCCTCTGTTGACCAATCAACAAACTAAAATTTACTAGTAGAAGCGACACTTCTACAAAAAGTTATTTTAACATCATGACAACGCTGTATCAGGTAACCGTTTTACGTGATGCCAATTTTAGACGTGAGCTATCGCTAATTGCAAAATTTGCAATACGTTTCTTTTTTATAAAAGAGGGGGCAAACGAGCAAGCGAGTCACCTGACGGAAAGTGATTACCGCTGTCTATGGACACCAGCAACGTCCGGGGAATCACGGGTGAGTTACCGGCCTTTAAAGAAAAAAAGGGGAGGGGAAGAGATGGGTCACCGGCACTCTTACTCACCGAACGAAACACAACAGCAATAGATGCTGTTATTTTCCGCCGATTTATGTGAGAGAGTGGCATTTCACCTACCACTACGTTAAATGTATAACTATTTGCATAATTACCTACCCATTTAACTACCATTAATCGAAATTGAATATACAACTTAGAATCTGTTCATAAATTGACATTTGATACTGCATAGGTATAATTTCATAATGAGACACAAGAAAATTTATTTGTATTTTTTATGTATTGGGTCCTTACATATGAAATTAGCGTTTTGTCGTACTGACCACTTTGATCTGAAATATTCCTTTCCTCTTTGGTTAAGAATTCCAAATTCAAATTTATAAATTCATTTAGCTGGTACATTTGAGTTTTGAAAACAGTCATTCATTTGTTTTTGCCTCATTATGTTTTTCTTTGGCGTCGCTTATTACCGCACAATGGAAAACATGAAATATCGGTATATTTACGAGTACGAGTTCTACCATGGCACCAGTGCTGCAGAAACAGCTCGAAGGATTAATGATGTGTACGGCGCTGGTGTCGCAAAAGAAAGCACGGTACGTTTTTGGTTTCAACGTTTTCGTTCTGGAAATTTCGACCTTCAGAACCAACCCCGTAGACGGCCGGAGACCAAAGTGGAAAATGAAGAATTAAAGGCTATTGTGGAAGCGGATCCATCACAAAGCACTCCAGAGATAGCTGCAGGCTTCGGGGAAAGTGACAAAACTGTATTAATCCACTTGAAGCAAATCGGGAAAGTAAAAAAACTTGAACGATGGGTGCACATGAATTGAGTGAATCGAACTTGCAAACACGCGTCGACTGCTGTGTTACTTTGCTCAACCGACACAATAATGAAGGGATTTTAAATCGAATCATTACTTGTGATGAAAAGTGGATACTTTACGATAATCGGAAGCGCTCGTCGCAATGGCTGAACCCTGGACACCCAGCCAAATCCTGCCCTAAACGAAAATTGACTCAGAAAAAGTTACTTGTGAGTGTTTGGTGGACTAGCGTCGGTGTCGTTCACTACAGCTTTCTAAAATCTGGCCTAACGATTACGGCAGATATCTATTGTCAGCAACTGCAAACCATGAAGGAAGAACTAGCTGCTAAACAACCGAGATTGGTCAATCGCTCTAGGCCACTACTGCTTCACGACAACGCAAGACCACACACTGCACAACAAACAACCACTAAGTTAGATGAGCTACAATTGGAATGTCTGCGACATCCACCGTATTCCCCGGACCTTGCTCCAACAGATTACCTTTTTTTCCGGAATTTGGACAACTTCTTACAAGAAAAAAAATTCAACTCCGATGCGGCAGTCCAAACCGCCTTCAAAGAGTTTATTGATTCTCGCCCCCATGGTTTTTTTAGTAAAGGGATCAATGAACTACCTATGAGATGGCAAAAGTGCATAGATAACAACGGTGCATACTTGGATTAATTATATATATTTTACAAAAAAAAAATTGACTTTATATTCCTCCCGTACAAAACGCCAATTTCATATGTAAGGACCCAATATTTATTTTATATCCGAAATGTATGAAATGCCGTCTGAAACTACTATCACATAATGCAATAAGCTAGATGATTATTTTGTAACGATTTAATTAAAAGATAGGTTTAGTAATTTTAAGCAAAACTGTGAATTAATATTCGAAATACAATAAAAAACGTAAGAGTTATTCGTTTGTAAATTTTAGGAGTTACCAGTGGGGATAAGTGCCGTCTCTATCACTCCTAGCGCTGTATAATGTCATTGCGACTTTCTGACGTTACGGCTATGTAACGCTATCTCCGTCTAGCTCATCTTCGTTCTATTCCCACTATTGAGGTTTAAACCCCAATAACTCTGTTCCTGTCAATGAATGTCAATTACTTTTATCTCAGTCGTATCCAATATGTTCAATTATTTTAATAGAATGTACAAGATAAAAAAGTAGTATATATAAGTATAAAGATTTTTTGTCGCAGATGTAGCGCAACGAAGACTAACTTTTAGGTCATTGATCGCTCGACAAAGGCAGCACTAATGATTTATAAATTATAATATCACGGAATATCATTGCTCATTTTGACAATTCTATGCTTAATATTATAAAAAGAGAAAGCGAATTTCGTAAGAGCGAAGTTCGTTATAAAAAGAGAGAGCGAATCACTGCACCCATTTGAAAAATTTATTGCCATTAGAAAGATACGTTATTCCAGATGGACATAGGTTATACGTTACGTATTCAACCCAGGCGAAGTCGGGACGGGGCGCTTGTAAATAATATAACGTGACATTCAGCCGTCGCGTCCTGGTTACCGGGTATTGTAACATACAGACAGACGAACGCTGCGTCACATTTACAAATTTAACTCCAAATATCGTAACTACTTATGTACCAACATCTTTAAATTAGAACTATTAGAGCACTCAGTGTGGGGTAGCTAACTGAGTTTTAACTCTACCTTTCCCGTGGTTGCTTCTTTAAGAAATGAACGTGTCAATCGAAGTCCGAACTTTTGACAGCTGTAACATTATTACTAAAAACTTAAGTACAAAAATGACTTTATAAATACGATACAAATACCCATATAATTAAATTTGACAGTTACTGAAATCGGTGCCAAGCTTAATAAACTAATAGACTTTCCGTTGTCGAAAATTGATTTGGCACCGACTTCAATGACTGTCAAATTTAATTCTATGGGTATTTGTATCGTATTTATAAAGTTATTTTTGTACTTAAGTTTCGATCCGTAAGGGATAGTTATTTCATACTTTTCAGTGTTCTTTTTTGAAGTCGGTTTAATTTTTTTATAAACGTTTTTTTATTTCTCCCTTTTGAGTGACCTTGAGAGCAGGTCTACAATTAGTTTATTTTCTATTTCTGGAGCGCAATGTGTTAACTTCCATTCCATTGAGGAGCACAAACCGTGGGCTTTCACAATAAAGGATGCGAACAGATCGAACATAGGATATTATTGCCCATTATGGCCATTATCAATATCATCAATATAATATCATATCAATATCAATCAGTTATGAAAGAACAGTGTAAAGGTTGCATCATAATTGCACCCTAGCAGTATTCTTACAATTCGAAGACGACAGTCACCAGCCGTATTCTCTGTCCGCCACAAGACTGACTCTACTGACTGAATTTATTATAACACAGCCAATTTATATCTTCTCCCTACTTTACCATTATACCATACTACCATTATACCATGTGGGAACAACGATAGTTAACAAATGACATACAAGAGAATAGTCAATATAAATAACCGGGTCGCGTTATTTGGTGTATCTTCGAAACCAAAGCTTCAATACCAGTGAATTTCAATGGGACCAATCTGGAAGTGTATCCTTTCGAACAAAAAAAGAATTTTCCAAATCGGTTCATAAATGACGGAGTTATGAGGTAACAAACATAAAAAAAAACATACAACCGAATTGAGAACCTCCTCCTTTTTTGGAAGTCGGTTGAAAATGGCGTCATAATATAATTTTGTTGGTCTTCATGGTATGTCCATCCCGAAAGGAAAATGGCGTGAAGATACGTAGAAAAACTATGTATAGTTAAAACAGTATGTCAGAGGGAAGAAATACAAAGTGAGATTTTATTATTGCAATAGGTATTTAATTCTTTAAAATATAATCTTAAAGGAAAACCAAATCAGACTAACGAAATGAGAAGATTTCGTTCATTAATTTATTCTAACAATTTCATCCATTCGGAATTCTAAACTATAGACTTCGTGCGCTTCAATTTAATTAAATTCGCTGTCTGATATCAATTTATCATTTCATTGTTATAAGTTATAGAGGGCGCTATTTGTTTTATTATTGTATTTCACATTTTATCACGCAATATCTTAGACAATTTGATATTAAATGTTTAATATCCATGTATTTGCCATCCGCTGGTATTGTGATGTTTTTAATAATGTACCTATCTAACGCTTTTTCGTTCCAGATAACTAATTCTATATTTTAGGTATGTACATTGTACACAACATTTAATTTGAAGTGTCTGACTTTTTGCAACAATTTTTAAATATTTTCAATTGAGATGCTTTTAAAATATCCGCGTGAATCGATCCCTTCTTTTTTATTTTTTAAAAATACGACTTCGGGGTATTTTAGTTTAATGTTAACCCCTCCAAAAATCTTATAAGTCTTATTTTTTATTCCAAACTAACCTATCGAAAAGTATTTGTTGGCTTATGATTCAAATACTTTTGTCCATAACGTGTCCATGGGCGGTAGTGATCACTTTCCATCAGGAGACGCGCTTGCTCGTATGCCCACTCTGATATAAAAAAAAAAATCTTTTTTTTGGCGAAAAATTTCTTGCAACTTTCTCATCTGCGCAGTACCTGCCGTACTCAGGTAGATGAGGCAAACAGTCCATTACCTACGCATCTATTCTGTTGATACCACTATGTAATACTTCTACACAAATCAAATATTTCATGGAACACGTCTCACAAGCTCTTGGACTATCATTTAAGATCGATAATAAAGTGGTATACAGCACAAAATATAGTCTGAAACAATTTTCATCAGACTTATCCAAACATTTTCTAAAAATTATAGCTTTCAAACAATAAAATCCCTTGTAAACTGTTTACAGAGAATTTAACGCACTGAGAGCCTGATACTCGTAGGCAGATAGAAAATGACGTAGAACTCAGTATTTTACATACTCTTCTTTCAGTCTTAGATTAAGCATTAAAAAACACCTTATTTTTATAGAAATAACGCACATTTCACAACTGGAAACACATCTCTTCTATATTGCTTCTACATAATATAGATTTCATTCAAAGATAAAAAAAAACTTCAAAAGAGAGCTTTCGTTTACGAATTAATAATGTTTATTCTAAAAGCTCTGCCAACGTCAGATCGGACTTTGAAGCAAACATTTTAATAGCAAGTGAAGGCTTTAAAATTAAAAAGCCCTGAAGCTTGTAACAAAGCTACTAACGATGTTTTGTGTTAAAGACCTTCATGCAGACACTCATTTTGTGTGATTAAAAAAGTTTTGGCTTTTTTTTGTTTTGTTTTGTAAAACGATCTGGTTCCACAATTGCAATTTATTTCGTTATGAGAAGAATTGAAAATTAATTTGATGGTTATGAAAATGTTCAATATTTTAATGAGTATAAATTTCTGATCATACCTAACTTCCGAAGTTTTGACTGCATTAAATTTGGTATTTTTCCGAGATAAAAGTATACTGTATTACTATCCAAAAAGTCCTCTACCTGCTTATGAAAGTCCCATCAAATCAGTTCAGCCGTATCGGAGATAAACCCGGACAAACAAACAGACAGCCGGATGATAATTTTAAAAACGAGTGTTAGGGTTTTGGTAATATATAAATAATCATATGACTAAGTATTAGCATTTGTCTCGAAAGCATAGGCCACTTTATAATTTACCGTTAAACGTTTTTATCGGCACGGTTTTACCGTCCGCGATACAATCGGCAAGAAAAATGCTTCCCTATTGTGTCGCAGAAAAATCGCTTTTTCCGTTAACGATAATCCGTCATCCATCATGCCGTGAACGTTTTCGTCGACGGAAATGTAAAAACGGTCTGGTCTGGATGGATACGTGTTGACGGACCCATATCCCTAGTGGTAATGTTGGATGTACATCGGAACAAAAATCGGACACGTATCCTTTGGAACAGAAATGTTTGCCAGCGGAGCGGAATGTACGCTGAACACGGTACGATCACAGACTGATAAAGTACGATTCTGTCACCTGGTACTACATAAGTTTCAGCTCCGCGCACTCCGTAAGTTCGGTTCGGGAGTTAGTACCAAATTACAATACAGGTCCGCGGAGACGGATCATGGACCCGTAGCGTATCGGCATTTCAGGATTTACATCCGGATCCGATTCTAAAAAAAGCCGGACCTATCCATCTCTAACCCACGCATTACATGCATTACATATAGAACTGCATACATTTTGCTTCCCTATTGTATCGTGGACGGTAAAATCGTGGCGATAAAAACGTTCAATGGTATACTGTAAAAGCAACTACACATTTCAATTTTATTTATATGTATATACAAATATATGTATATGTCTACATATGTGCTCATATATATAAATATGTAGATGCATAGATAGGAGAATTCACAGTTCGTAAATACTATTATTTGCTAACGATTTTGCTAGCGTGTAAAATAATCCTGAATTTGGTTGGAAACCATAATAAATAACTTGGAAGTAACAGCCATTGCAGCAACTGCTACTTTCATTCAGTGTAACAGAAATTATGAACAGCGAATCCTGAACCGTGAATATTTCACTTCAAAAAATTACGTAAATGTGATAAATTCTTTCATTTATTAAGCTGTATTCTGCCGCCTACAATTTCACTCTTGTTCATCAACACATGTTTTACTTCGCAATGAAGCATTCTCAGGAAATTATAACCTTGTTATTTTATAATTATTATGTAACCGCTTACCATCAAATGGGCCGTGCGACCTTTATAGTATAGTATCCAGGTGAACGAGCTTTGTTCGGAGTCTCATAAAAAAAAAAACAAAAAAATTCCGATGACATTGCAGAATTTGAACCCATGCACTTCAGCGTGATAGACCTATGGTCTAGCCATTGTGCTATTGAGAAAGTAAACTATGGTACAAAATTAACAAAGTTTAGAAGGTTAGAGTTTAGAAGTTTTATGTGTGTGACAGAGAAAACGAATTTTTGCAGAATTGAGATCTAGCTAGATCGATTTCTCGCTTCCGTAAATTTCATCGAAATCATTAGAGCCGTTTTCGAGAACGCAATTACAAATATACAAATATTGATCATACAATACTGTTCTTTATAATAAATGCTATTCTTCTAAACAACATAGTATCTTAAATTAAAGAATGCCCATGAAGTTTACCATTCGATTCATTGTTCAATTAAATGGCTTTTCTCCGTGACTTTTAGCCATAGACTTTATAAATAACCCTAGAGCCAGAGGCCGTGTTTGAGCAGCAACGGTGAGTTAAATCAGATAACCTGATTCACTTTTACATACTACACACACTTATTAACAGATAAGCTGATCGGTTGCGATTTTATTAGAAAACAACACCCACACATCTATATTTTCATTTTATTTACCTCACTTCGTAGTACGGGACAGGCTGTCTGAAGTTATGAACTCATGCACTTATTGTTATTTTTCGTTTTATTTCCTTATTATGAGTACATTATTAAAGTGATATGTGTTTTTAATAGATACTTGTTGCAAACTGAACCTAAGTTCAGTTTTGCAGTACATTATTTCAAAATATTAAAAAAAAAACAAAAAAAATTCTACCACATCGAACCCGCGCACTTCGGCGTGGTAGACCTACACTCAGCCACTGAGATTGTGGATTGAGATTGTGAGATTGAGTTTATTGAGAAGATAAACTCCACTGCGAAATTAAAAAAGTTTTGAAGTTTCCGAGTTTAGAAGTTTTAAGTGTGTGAAAGACGGAGAAAACGATTTTTCCCAGAATTGAGACCTAGGTAGATTGATTTTTCGCCCCGTCAACGCCTGTGTTGTAAATTGCGTCAATATCAAATCAGGGATATCAAATATAAATAATGCAATTGAAAATACTGCTCGTTTAATATTGGGTCCTTACATATGAAATTAGCGTTTTGTCGTACTGACCACTTTGATCTGAAATATCTCCTCTTTGGTTAAGAATTCCAAATTCAAATTTATAAATTCATTTAGCTGGTACATTTGAGTTTTGAAAACAGTCATTCATTTGTTTTTTTCCTCATTATTTTTTTCTTTGGCTTCGCTTATTACCGCACAATGGAAAACATGAAATATCGGTATATTTACGAGTACAAGTTCTACCGTGGCACCAGTGCTGCGGAAACAGCTCGAAGGATTAATGATGTGTATGGCGCTGGTGTCGCAAAAGAAAGCACGGTACGTTTTTGGTTTCAACGTTTTCGTTCTGGAAATTTCGACCTTCAGAACCAACCCCGTGGACGGCCGGAGACCAAAGTGGAAAATGAAGAATTAAAGGCTATTGTGGAAGCGGATCCAACACAAAGCACTTCAGAGATAGCTGCAGGCTTCGGGGTAAGTGACAAAACTGTATTAATCTACTTGAAACAAATCGGGAAAGTAAAAAAACTTTAACGATGGGTACCTCATGAATTGAGTGAATCGAACTTGCAAACACGCGTCGACTGCTGTTTTACCTTGCTCAACCGACACAATAATGAAGGGATTTTAAATCGAGTCATTACTTGTGATGAAAAGTAGATACTGTACGATAATCGGAAGCGCTCGTCGCAATGGCTGAACCCTGGACACCCAGCCAAATCCTGCCCTAAACGAAAATTGTCTCAGAAAAAGTTACTTGTGAGTGTTTGGTGGCCTAGCACCGGTGTCGTTCACTACAGCTTTCTAAAATCTGGCATAACGATTACGGCAGATATCTATTGTCAGCAACTGCAAACCATGAAGGAAGAACTAGCTGCTAAACAACCGAGATTGGTCAATCGCTCTAGGCCACTGCTGCTTCACGACAACGCAAGACCACACACTGCACAACAAACAACCACTAAGTTAGATGAGCTACAATTGGAATGTCTGCGACATCTACCGTACTCCCCGGACCTTGCTCCAACAGATTACCATTTTTTCCGGAATTTGGATAACTTCCAAGTCCAAACCGTCTTCAAAGAGTTTATTGATTCTCGCCTCATGGTTTTTTTTGTCAAGGGATCAATGAACTACCTATGAGATGACAAAAGTGCATAGATAACAACGGTGCATACTTTGATTAATTAAATATATTTTACGAAAAAAAAATTGTCTTTATATTCCTCCCGTACAAAACGCCAATTTCATATGTAAGGACCCAATATAATAGTGGATAAGTGAAAAAATTCCAGAGATCAGATTTGGTCACGTAACTAGCACAAAATCGTTACTTACCAGCGCTGAACTAGGGAAACGCAAGAAATTCCAGAAATGAGATTAATGTCTTCGATTATTTGTTAAATCTTTGCATCCTTTATACAAAATGTTGATACGTTAAACGCCTTTTTATTTTTTTCGTACTAACTTTAATTCTTTAGGGGTTGAATTACCGAAAGTTTTTTCTTTATTTATATAAAAACTTACATGAAAAAAGTTCCAAAAAAAATTAAGTTTCTGTACGCGGCGATTTAGGTTGTGCGTTGATGTCTGTCAATCAGTAGCTTTATTCTTTCTATTATAATTTTTTTCTTCTCTTTTACATGTATGAAGAACAGTAATAAAGAAGCGTCTTCAATGCAGTTTATGTAGACACATACATAGTACAATATATGTATATTGTACTAGTATATATAAGCGAGTAACCTCTGGCCCCAGTTTGGAGAGCCCTACTAATTCGCGGTCTACGGGCCTCAATATTGCCAATTTCAATAATAACAGTGATGGTTATTCGATCGACAGATGCCTTGAATGCGTAGTCATGTAATAATATTGTAACCCAAGTATAACTCGACTACAACATTTTTATCCCTTCTGGAATATTAAAAATTTTTAGTATAATTTTTTCTCAGCAAATCTGCCTATTATATACCGTGAAATATCAGTTAATGATTATATGTATGGTATGTAAATAAAAAGGTAAATGTTCGTTTGTTCAAAATCTTAAATTTCCCAAATTTGTTCACTGATTGCTTTGAAATGTTGACGCAACATTGACTCGAATACGCGCGTGTTTACAGGATGAAATCGATAATATTGACACCCTTTTAAAGTAAGTTTATACACATGATACTGAATTGATTATTACCAAAATTTTTGAAATGAAAAATTATAAAAACAAAAAATGTTGAAATAAACATATAAAATGAAACTTTCTTGTTCTTCCATCCTTCCCATCGCGAACGCTTCACTTCGGATCGCGGATATAGCGGAGACCGGTGCGTGAATATAGTGGACGTACTCAGCTCGGACATATTCAGCTGAATACACGACCGCGGCCTCAGCGCGTGATGGAAAAGGCGCACTGTTTTGAAACTTGTCACATTTTTCATATTTTTTAATTATTTTTTATGTTTACTCTAATTTAATTTATTTAAAACAATCACAAAAGTAAACAGAATCTCCCATTTTATCGATGACAATGATGTTGATTTAATCCTGTATATACCTTAAATAACTAATACATCTACCGAGCCACTGCAACACATGGCCAACTATGGTACAACTAGTTTCAAATAACCTTACAAATTTATATATAATAGCATATTAGACACTATTAATTAACAAACAATAAAATTTCAAAACATTAGTACATTACAAATATAAATTACAAAACGTAAGTATTACGTTTAACTGTGTTATCTAGCGTAAAAGAGCGAGATAACGTCAGTCACCGGGTCTGCTTAGCTGGCATCATATCCTGCCTGTCACATCTGTACCTCTATTATGAGTTTACAAAACTGTACTCGCTAGCGACTATATTAAATTCATTAGTATGAAATTTAATACAGTGCCTCTAGCGGTAACAGCATAAACTAAAAATGGCATTATGAGTTGTCATGGTTTACTTGTGTTTACTGTTCTATTTGTAGTATAGTAAACTACATTACCAGTACCTCTATTATGAGTTTACAAAACTGTACTCGCTAGCGACTATATTAAATTCATTAGTATGAAATTTAATACAGCGCCTCTGGCGGTAACAGCATAAACTAAAAATGGCATTATGAGTTTTCATGGTTTACTTATGTTTACTGTTCTATTTGTAGTATAGTAAACTACATTAAGAGTTCCACTTCTCCTTTTCAATTTGCGGAACTCTAAACAAACTCAAGCATTTCATTTTTTTTTAGTCACATTACACCACAAATTTATTTCTTAAGCTGTCTTAATAAATACAGATAATGTACCACAGTATACAAATAACAGTAGGATGTCTTCATAGAAAGAAACGCATTTGCCGTGGCATGCACACTACGGCAATATTTAATGCGATTATGGGTGATTACTGTAGCGTCAATACTGTAGCGCGCACCCGATGCAAACACGCGACTGCTTCCGTTTAACTTTAATTCGTTCTTCACGTCGTCATTAATGAAGAATGTCTAATTTGTATAAATAATTTTTAATTTTAGTTATTCGAATCCATAGTTATCGTTCTTTAACATAACTACTAGAAATTAAAACGAACATGAAACAGGTATCGATGTGCATTCTTTTTTTATTATTATGTACTATATTTATAACTAAATGATGCTCTCCGCATCTCACACTGAACCCAAGCAATCCTACGTACCCGGCCGAGAGTACTCAGACTTTTTTATAGATATTCTTGGTATGTATTTTAGAAAGTTGTACAGGCATAACTAGGTGAACTAAATAAGTACACATTCATTACCTGTGGGATTTGTTCCCGTAGAAATAAGTAACTAGTCTTTCTGAGAAACTTTTAGTTGATCGCCAATAAAACCTAAGTATTACTTTACGTTAGTAAACTAATTAATCTGTGGTATTACTTCGTAACACATTTTGTTGTATTAGACGGGTGTTTCTCGAACTATTTAGTATAGCTAGGATGGTCTTGACTTTCCCTTGTAACCACTTAAAATGTTATAGCCTTTAAGGCTTACATGAATACACTTAACTACGTATGTTATTTCATTTATTGTGTGAATTTTATTAATGAAATATGTAATTCTAATACAATGCCTTGAATGACGACATTCGGCGGGCTCTTGTCGCCGCTGGCGTTTCTGCAGTCTTAGAGTCTGTAGGTATTGCGCGCAGCGACGGCAGGAGACCGGATGGTTTGACGCTCATTTCTTGGAAACTTGAAAGATCACTGGCGTGGGATGCCACTTATGTCGATACAACTGATGTTTCCCATGTATCGGTGACTTCCAAGTCAGCAGGTGCGGCGGCCAGCACTGCCGAGAACTAGAAGCGGCGTAAGTATGCGCCTCTCTCTGAAAATTTCATATTTACGCCCTTTGCAGTTGAAACTTTGGGTCCCTGGGGCCCCGAAGCCCATCGACTGGTATCTGATATTTGTAAGAGACTGGCCGAGGCTTCAGGAGACCGCCGGGCTCGCAGCTTCTTCTGCCAACGAATCAGTTTGGCTATTCAAAGAGGCAATGCTGCCAGTCTGCTAGGTACCTTAAGCAATGACAGCTTTCTAAGCGGCAACTTTGAGGAAGTCTATTATTTAAGATAATGTGTAGTCTTAAGTTTGTAAATTTTAACGTATGTATGTATTTTTTTGTTATTAATAAATTATTCTAAAACAATGCCTATAATATGTCGAATTTTTACACTGACATAATGATATTAATATGTATTTTATTACATACAAACATTTTTCTGCGAATCCGTTAATGTGGATATAGAAACTACTATGTCCCGCGGTTTCACTTGCGTTAAATAAATAGTTTATTAATGACGACTACAGCGCCACATATGGGATTCTATAATAGCTTTAAACCATCGTTACAACAAAAGGAATCGTTTACAAATTACATATAATCAACAATCTTACTAACGTTTATATATATGTATATGTCGTAAAAGTTACAGGGCAATTGGTGTTCTTGCGACTCAGCTATGACCAATAGGTACCTAGTCTACACTGGAAGCGAACTACTTGGTAAATTACCACGTTAAACAAAGTTAATGTGCAAACAACAGAAAATTCTTAGTAACAATTGTAAGGTAAAGTAAATAGAAATTTAATAATGGCGAAAGATCCGTCGGAGAAATGCTAACGCACCGGACTTCGTAGTCTAACAGACCGCCAGCGACGTGCGCCGGCCCTGACGTTCCGTTAGCGCGCATCCCTTCCAAGCCGGAAGGGGGGTTTTACGTTAAATAGTCAAATGAGTGCGTTTTATTACTTCCACCGATATATAAGTATAAAGGTTAGATATTAACATTGTACCTAAACTTTTACAATTATAACATAACATATCATATCTTCATGCTGTATCCCCAACGGGGTAGTCAGGGAGGACGGAGCGCCAGGAGTCGCGGTCCTTACACACCTCTTTCGCTTCTTCAAAACTCATCATTCTCTTCACACATTTTCGCCTAGGTATGCGAGTACTTTTGCCATTTCCGTCTGCTAACACTCTGGCTATTTGATCTCATAAGTCAGCCTTGGTCTTCCTTGGCTTCTTTTACCACTCACTTTCGCTCTGTAGATTTTCTTCGTCAGTCTTTTATCACTCATTCTTTCCAATAGCCCGAACCATCTAAGCATTCCTTTCTTCATTTTTACAATAACACTGTTGTGCAACCCTGTCATACTGCGTATTTCATCATTGCTTATCCTGTCTGCAAGCGTGACACCGCACATATTTCTGAGAGACCGCCTCTCCACAGCATTTATCATCCTTTCACTCGATTTCGGGCATATCCAGGCCTCACTAAACACCGCAATGTGGATGGCCATTTTAGCAGTGTTAGATATATTCATACTACCCACTAATGCGGACAGAGCACCGTTCACTTTATTGCCAGCTGCTACCCGTCTCTCCACATCCAACTCACATCTTCCATCCCTCGAAAACGCACTCCCCAGATACACAATTTCATTCACTTGTTCTAGACATTTTCCATTTACACAAATCACACATTTCGTTTGTACCGCTTCTCTTTCAAACACCAGAACCTTAGTTTTGTTCACATTCATTTTACATTTATATTATCATTTTCAGAAAAATAATAATTATAGCGTAATAATACACATAAATGTAGGTATTCGGTACCGGTTATTTCAGTTGCAACTTAATTTTTCAAACAGTGATATCTTCATAAAATCCATTTAATATTTTCTACATAATGTTCAAAAACAGACAAAGGTCTAAAAGTATAATTTCATTATAATATTCCAATATATGATAGTTGATAAACTTATCTGTCATTTTTGAAGCATATTCTTTAATGTACAGACGCAACTCTATAGACTTTTATAGATATTATCTTATTTTCATATCTCACCCTGGTAAGGACATAAATATAATATATAACGTGTATTTTTAGTTGTATACTCGTAATAATTTGTCTAAAGTACATTGTAAGTAGAACATTGTATAACACAGCGACAATATAAAGCCCACATAATGTAATCTCTCAATTGAATTTATGTTGCATGAAACGCTTTTAATACCACATAACAAGCGCTCACTTCGAAGTAATCACGTTACAGAGTGTACCGCAGTAAAAGTAACAGTGGGCGGTCGGTGCTGCATAAAACTGTAATAAAATTATACAAGCCGTTTGGAAGAAAGCCTAATAGCGAGGTCGGCCATACGGGTGAACAATTAATTTTTTTCATAAAAGCCACTTTTCCGCATTCGTCAGCTGATTATATTAATGTTTCTTATTTATAAGCACTAATTATACGATTTTTTTAACTGTAATTATCGAAATAAATCAGTACCTACAAATATATCAATGTTTTTGCAAACTTAACACTTAGTATTATCTTAAATAATATACTTCCTCAAAGTTGCCGCTTAGAAAGCCGTTATTGCTTAGAGTGCCCAGCAGACTGGCAGCATTACCTCTTTGAATAGCCAAAGTGATTCGTTTGCGGAAGAAGCTACATACTATAATATATTGTATGTTAGCAACACTAACAGACAATTTATTATTCTAGTAACACAGTTGCCCCTCTCTCTCTCTCTCTCTTTCTGCCATTTTATACACGCAGCAATGTACGCTCTAGTAAAATAAATTTAAATACAGTAAAAGAAGTTGCAATTCAATAAATAATATATTATAGACCTTAATAATGTCAGACTCTAACAGTATGATCTTCCATTCTGTAGCTTAATTGCGTATCTTGTATTAAAAGTCGATATGTATGAATTTGATAGTTTACTCACTAATGAAAATTAATGATGAATGAGAATTTCAAAATTAGAACACCAAATTTAATACTTTCCGTCAATATAAATTATGCATTTTGGCCCATATAAAAAAAAAGACAAAAAACACAATTATGTAGAATGTAGCAACTGCATTCATGGCCGATTTTTAAAGTATAACATTTTTTTAAATTCCTAATGGCGAAAATACTGAAAAGAGAATTACAGAGCAATAAAATCAAATGTAAATCTTTAAAAAATTGTAATAAGCGCACACATTACAATATTGTTAATATAATTCAAAGTTTTTCAATTATACTGGCATATTGGCAGAGAGATTACATAACCACTTTTATTTTTTTGTAACCTGTATGTGATTTAGAGAAAAAATAATAAGCGAATTTTGATTAAGTTTCCCGTAACGTACAGATCCCTAGGTGTAAGATAAGCGTAAATGGGACCACTAAAGCGCGGAGGAAAGGAACAGTGGGAAAACTAGCTATTTTCTCTTCATTACGTAGAGTCGTAAAAGTTCAATATAACAAATTCTACTACAGAGCAAAAGGTTATTATTGTATAGTATCCACTTAATTTTCATTAATCGGTTGTGAATGTAATTATTATTCAACATGGCATGCTCTATATGTGGTTTACTATTAACCCACATAGTATTTCTTCTCACCTTTTTTTTTTCATTGTGGCATGGCGCACAGTAAAGCGGATTTGCCAATGTCACGTATTAATAAGAAGAATTGTGATTCTTGTATGAATGAAGTGTATTAGTTTTTTCTTATTGTAAAACTCCTCCAGTAAAGTGACAGTATAGATAGATAGACTTCTTGGAAGAGCGTGAGAACTTTAGCTGCACATGTTTCTTTAGACCTACTCCATTCTTTTCACTTATACAGAACTATAAAACACAATATATTATCACTTTTGTACTTTAAAACTCCCAAAAATGGAAATAATGGAAAATCTAAACAAAATGTCAACCTTTCTTATCTCGTCCCCGCACAAAAGTCAACAATTTTATAAAGGTGAGAAAGCTCACCTTTATAAAATTGTTTAAAATGCACTCACGTTTTTAATATGATAAAAGTATGTGTTACATCGGCGCGCGCAACTTCGTCACATGCTGAAAAATACACTCAGATCTTCAGGTTTCGAAACGCGGCAAAAAGATTATAAGTACAGAAACAAAACTGGCCACATAAATATAAAAGAAATAAAACTGGCTGCTTGAAATAAATGAAATAAAAAGTAAAGAATTATGTGTTACATCGGTGCGCGCAACTTCATCACACATTAATAAACGCACTCTGATCTGTTTTTCCAAACGTGCCAAAAGAAGCAAAACTTCATAAAATTTCCAGGAAGGCGTGAGATTTCTATTCTTGAAGATATTGAGACTGTAGTTAAATAAATTCTCTTTGGCGACCCATAACAGTCTTTCCAGCAAAGCTTTTAAAGCAAACTCGATTTTTCATGTAATAGCAATGGCAGCAGTTCATAAAGTATAGAAGAATCTCACAAAGCCCGAGTATCATCTGATCTCACACTCATGCAGTCTGTTAACATAAAATGATAATAAAATTATTCTTTGGCACAAACGCAACGTTTCCTCGCCTTCAACCGCAATATGACGGTGGGAATTAAATCGTTTGAATGTTTTGTGAGTTCAGCGAAATTATTCTCGCGGTTATCATTGTTAAGGCGTTGAATAGACGGAGCGAATAAGAATTTTCTAATGTTCAAACAATCTTCAGGCTTTACAGCCACGGGGACGTTTTTATCCCGCAATATTGCATAATAAAATAAACCTAAAATGTTTATATGTCAGACACGTATGCTACTAGTTTCATTTTTGAGTTATATGTTATATCAAAACAAAGCGAGACAAAATTCACATATATAACATACAAACAAACGTCTTCACCTCATAAAATAAGAATTAAAATTATGGAATGTCAAGTAAGAATTAGTAATTACACATATAATATAGTATATAATTATAGCTTAATGTAGTTAATAAAATTTTTATTAAAAAAAATTAAACCGCCTTCAAAAAAAACACTGAAAAATATAAAATAACTATCCTTTACTAATCAAAACTCAAGTACAATTATAATAACTTTATAAATACGATACACATACCTATATAATTAAATTTGGCAGTTACTGAAGTCGGTGCCAAGCCCACCAAACTAATAGACTTTATGTTGTTGCACATTGATTTGGCACCGACTTCAATAACTGTAAAATTTAATTATATAGGTATGTGTATCGTATTTATAAAGTTATTTTAATTGTACTTGAGTTTTGATTAGTAAAGGATAGTTATTTTATACTTTTCAGTGGTTTTTTTGAAGGCGGTTTAATTTTTTTTAATAAAAATTTTTTATTTCTCCCTTTTGAGTGGTCTTGACCTCAATAAATATCTAGGGCAGGTCTGCAATTAACTTCATTCTAATTCCGGAGCGCAAGGATATACAAGAGAATCATCAATATAAATAAAGGTTATAACCAGGTCGTGTTATCTAGTATATCTTCAAAGTCCAAGCTCCAATATCGGTGAAATTTAAATGGGACTACCTCTGAAATATTACCTACCAAAGGTAAAAAGAATTTTTGAAATCGGTTCATAAACGACGGAGTTATGAGGTAACAAACATACAAAAACAAAAAAAAAACAAATAAAAAAAAACAACATACAGACGAATTGAGAACCTCCTTCTTTTTTTGAAGTCGGTTAAAAATATGAGAGCGGGAATATTTTTAACACAAGAGCTTCTATACAGCTTCTAAATAAATAGATTCTACAGATGATTATTATTGTCATAGTATAAACATAACAGGATGTCTTCATAGAAAGCCATCGTGCGCGGTTTGTATGTGTGTGCGCGGATACGAACTCGCCGTAGCACGCATCAACGGCAATATTTTTGAATGTGAATTTTTGAATGTCTGAAGGTGAATTCGAATAATTGTTGTAGCGCCAGTCAGGGTCGCACGCGACTCATACATGCGACGCTTCCGTTTGTTTCCGTTTGTTTGTGTAATTCGTTCTTCACGTCGTCACAATTACGAAAATATCCAAATCACATAAACAAACTTGTTACATTATCCTTCTAATTGCCTAAATAATTTTGCTTATTCGAATCCAGAGTTATCTTTCTTCGGCATAACTACAAGAAACCAAAAACAAACATGAAAACTTATCCGTATGTATTGTTTTTTATTATATAGTAAATGTAGAACTAAACGAGACGCTCTCCACATCTCACACCCAACGAAACAACTACGTGTTGGGCCAAAAATAGGCAAGTCCATTACGCATGAAGTAGGAGGCGGCCTTCTTTTCTGGATATTCTCTGTCTTTGTCTTACATTACATTAGAGCACTGGTTCCCAAACTTATTTTGTCTACTGAGTCGAGAGCTCATGCAGTCGTTGTCTAAGATGCCTCCTAGCTAAATGAAATTACAAATCACCCCCCAGGCCACACAACGCCCCCATTTTTTTTCTGAGTCTCTTACCTTTAGGCCTGCAGCGCCCACAAGGGGGCGTTATCGCCCACTTTGGGAATGGCTGCATTAGAGCCACAGACCAGTAAACCTTAGACAACGCTTATGAGGGCACCTGCGCCTGCCTTTAGTGATATATTATTATGGAATGACGACTACATTACCTGCTGTCTATCTGTCACAGGCGTTTTTCTCATAAGTGGACGATAAACAGTTATTTGAATGGAGTAGTGACTGAATCATAAACGCGAAGTTTAGGTTGCGTTTTGACATGTACATAGATTTAGCTCCTAAGCAGACTGTTAAAAAAATGTTGGTTGTTAGTTATTGAATTATTTCAAATGGTTTTAAATTAATTGGACCGACCCGTCATTAGTGCGGTGATAACTTATCACTGAAAAGGCAACTATCTTCCAAACGTTGATGCCCAAATAGCCAATTTCGGATATTCCCAATTGGTTTGTAGCTTAGGTGTTGCTGTGAGTCCCCCAGTTAGTAGTGTAATATTCATAGCACAAGCTTAATTCAAAGTCAAACAATTGATTTCAATGTGAACTGTATCAAGAGTACTTTTCATAGTTAATGAAACATTAAATGCAATTACATAACTTTATTGTAACATTTCACAATACTTCCATTTGATAAATAATCGTAACCACAGATCATACCTGACCATAGACTATTATCTTGTAGGTACTCCGTTTCCTTCCTCTTCTCTTTTATATACTGGCAACTCCTTTCATATTTATTGGAAACTTTTCTGCCATTTTCTTTTTACTAATTCCTTAACACTCACCAGTAAAGTGATTGTAAGCTTTACTGGAGTTAAAAAGGACTATTTGAAAGAATGGGAAAACTGCAGTTGCACATACTTATTCAAACTTTCTAATTCTTAACACTTGTACAGAACTTTAACGCACAATATACTAACACTTTCGAACCTTAAAACTCCCAAAAAGGCAAAAAATGGAAAATTTATATAAAATGCGGAATTCACTTCTCCCGTTCCTGCCAGGAAGACAACACAAGTTTCAACTGATATTCAAATTACAAACAATAATATTGTAAATAACAGTACTTAAACATTACCAACAGCAAAAAAAGGTATAAATAGTAATACAATACTATAGGTACATATATAATAAACGCAATTAAAGTTACCAACCATCTTGAACAGGTTCAAACCATTTTTCTTTGCACAAAGAGTTTATCGTTCAAAGGAAATTCTATATTCCAGTGCCGCCTTCGAATCAAATTTCCAGAGGGAGTGTCCTCCATTGCGGAAAAAATAACAAAAATATTTTTCTTCCATCCGAAGGTCTCTACACTGAACTGAGCGTTAAGTTATAGTGAATTGTTTTCATATTATAGTGTCGATTGCTTTTAAATTACTTTGATATTATTTCGCTCCGTATACTTGTTTTTTTGGCTTGACCTTGATGTTGCAGTGACTTAGGTGTAGCATCCAAGCGCAGAAGATTCCGGGTTTGATCCTTGTCGAGTCAATTTAAGAAACGAACTAATCTGAACTTCGGCACAGAAACGTAAATTGATATGCTAAAACCAAACTGAAAATAAAAAAATCAAAATAGATATTTTAAATCAATTTACGTGATTTACTTTTTTTTATTTAATTAAATCTTGTAAATGCGTGTCTGACACGTTCTTTTCGGATTTCTTCTATTAACAACTTGAAAAAACCCGTTAAACGTCGAATTCACACACTAAGAGTTTCGTGCTATGGATACGAACAAACATATTCCTAGTGTCGTTAGCACAACTATGCCTAGTGAAATTTTCTTCTGACAGAATTACAGTCATATTTTCCGATCACAAGTGGTACGATTTCTGCTTGAAATAGCAATAAAATGGGACCGAATCGAACGTGTGACACCTGCGTTTGACAGCTCGAAATATATGTATTATGAGTTGTTGCCAATAATCAGGATTGTTAACGTACCTAACTATGCGTTAACTATATTCTACAATCATGTATTTATAAGCGTCCATGGTTCCAGAATGCAAAATCATAAAATGGACATATGTTTAATTTTTATTACGAATAAATTACACTTTTAACTATCATAAATAATTTTCATATTGTCCAATGAAATAGAATATTGAAATCAAAATTTTCAAGCGGATCTACAATCTTCATCTATATAATTTTTCTAAGACGTATTCATGGATAATGTATTTTTTTCGAAAGAATCTTGGGTGTAATTGTTTTAAAATTCGGACTCTAATATTACTGAAAATATTCGAAGATTTCATTACTTTATTTGATTGGATTAAATTCATGTTATTCAACAGTTATTTTGGGAAAAGTCGATAAGAACTGTTAGTTACACATTTTTATAGATTTATAATTCTTCTCTTTTATTGATAAATCTTCAACTAAACAACAAAAACATTAGACAGTAGCAACAAGAAAGAAATGAATAAAAATTATCGTTACAAATAAATGCGGACTGTGAATGTTTTCTAAGAAGTTTCTATCGCTTTTCTTGCAGTCTCTGTTAACTTTTTCCCTCATAGAACATTAGAGAAAATTCTACGCCTTATAATAGCATAAGTTTAAAACACAATTTCTTTGTTGGCAAATAAAAAAGAATTTCACCCTTACACAAGCAGAAAAAGTTAATTGCTTGCGTCGCGGAAAATGCCTTGATCTAAAAAAATCAGCTTAAAAATATTTTCAAATTACGAACAATAATTTTCAAATCGCTGCCGGCATTTTCACGAAACGAAATTGGAAACAAAAAGGGACGCGAATCTGATATCTTTGTCTTTGAACTGGATTCGAAATTCGAATCGCTATTTGCTTTTCATTTTTGTGATATGCCAGTAATTGGAGCATATATTTTGTAGTTATGGCTGGGATTGTCTTTTTTTTTCTTGAAAGGAATGTAGGATTAATAAAGGTAGACCCCGTAAGAAGTTTTAATAAAATCTTGCTCCAGAGCTTGAGTGTCACTCAGGATATGAGCCCGCCTTTATTACAGTCCGTAAAAACCAGGGCCATAAGATTAATATTAAAGCTCTTTTTTGTGTAAATTGTAGTCATGTTTCAGGTATGGATCATAAAATTTTAATATTTTATTCAAGTCGTTTAATTTTTTATCGCGACCAAAATATATAGAAACAACGGTTGCATTTCAGTGACGAATCGATATATTAAATTTTACAATGGCAACACTGATGCAAGCTCGAACAGTGGTGCATGAAATCACGTTCGGCTTTACACTAGAACAATCCAATCGGTGTAAAATACTTCGAGTCCCCAGAGGGATGTTGCTATGGCAACCGTGCGGGTGGGTACAGCACCCGGGGGCTGAAAGGGGTCACAAAATCCAAACTTATCTCATAAATTTGCACGGCAGGTCGATCTCATTTCGACGCGCGGCGTTCCAAATTTCATTTTGTGTTCAAAACCTGCGCGTTTAATTGGTTTGAAAAATTAAGCGGGTCATATCCGAGTAGTTGGTGTTGGTTCGTGCAAGAGGCTATATTATTCAAGCGATTAAACTGATTTGTGTAACAGTTATTTGAGTAAAACGAATATTGCGAACTACATGATATTTATTTACTCAAGTAAATATCAGGAAAAGAGGTTCCGGAGGACCGATACACCTTAGCCATAGTACCACTTTATGAAGCAAAGATTCTCACCTAGACTGTACGCGTTATAGAGCTATAGAACTTGGCTAGTTTAGAAATAGTCTATACCAAGGTATTAACCGACCACATGAAAGGCATCTGACGAACATATTTGTGGAAGGTATAAGGCAGTTTTAAGAACGGTAGGGGTTGTATGGATCAGATTTTCTCGCTCTCCATGATCGTGGGTAGAGATCTAGTCATAGGTCAGAAAAAAATCTGCGCTATTTTGTATCTAATAAAAGCATTTGATAGAGTACTGCGGAAGAAACTCTGAAATCTCCGTCTAAAAATTACGTGGAAGGTTTTTCAATTTCAATGTGCGGTTGTTATATCGTGATCGTGGCCAAAGATAATATTTTAGTATACATGGTTTCATATAGCCCTGGTTCAAAGTTTATCCAATTATTAGACAGGGCTATTCGTGCAATATTTAGAGAATTGCGTTCAAACATTAAAAGGTGGCATGTGGATGTCATTATCTGTGATGACAAAGTGATAAATTATCTTTATACGCTGATGATCCTAAGCTTAAAGCGCCATCAGAAGCAGAATTAAAGATCCTAGTCCATACATGTGTAGCGACCTGGCGATGCTAAAAGTGCTGAATTGCGTTTTAGTAGAATATAAAGCAATTTGAACGCATGGCTCGCCAGTCGCTTACATACCATCGCCCTGCAATGCCACTTTGTACTCGTTAGGCTGTGTAAGAAGAAATATAAACTCTGATACCGACATGTAATTTATTTATTTGGAGTTACAACAAAAGGAGACAGAAATGAACACGAAGACGATCCCTAAACATGAAAGAAAAATGTGAAAAGGTTGAATATGAAAGTGGATAAAAGGAACGTTCTGGTGTTCGAAAGAGAAGATGTGCAGACGAATTGTGAAATACAAGTGTGGATAAGTGTAAATTAACAACAGGTGATTGAAACTGTATGTGACAGTTTGTTGTCGAGAGATACAAGATGGAAGTGGAAAAACAGGTAGCAATTGTCAACAAAGTGAACGGTGTTTTATCTGGACTAGTCAACAGTGTGAACAGATCCAAATTTTTGAAATTTATCTGTAGATAAACGTTTTGGGAGAGATTAACTCTATTGTACGGTAATAGTTATTTCGTACTTATCAGTGTTTCTTTTTAAGTCGGTTTAATTTTTTTTTTATTTCTCACTTTTGAGTGGCCTTAGCCTAAATAAATTCAGGTCAACAATTAATTTCTTTTTTAATTCTGGAGCGCAATGTGTTAACTTCCATTCTATTTAAGAGCTCAAACCGTGGACTCTCACAATAAAAGATGCGAACAGATCGAACATGTTATATTATTACCCAGTATCAATATCAATATCATACCAACAAGTTAAAAAAGAACAGTGAAAAGATTACGTCGTAATTACTTTAGCTATTATTAATTATTTTAGCTGTGTAGAAAAAATCGTTCCAGATTTTTTTCGTTGGTGTTTTAAATTTTCAATCTGAGTTATAATAATTTACTATTTCATCAATTGTTTTATTTTTATTTTTAGCGTTACTGTGATCTATTGTAAAACTGTAAATACATTCATAAAGGAGTTTTAAAAGGAGCCATTACGTGCGTATAATTTTTGTATTGCTAAATGTAGGCAAAATTATTTGTTAAATTAGTAGGCGAATTAATTTTATAAAAAAAAAATAAGGCACTGGCAACTAGGCCCTCAGTTTTTTTTTTCAAACGAGCACGCCGGTCGCTTAATTCCAAATGAAGCTCTAAATAAGCTAAATTAAGATGGATGTTGTATAACGAAATGAGTGTAGATACCCGGTGACAGCAAAACTCCAAATGAATTTAGAAAAGCCGTTTATAAAGTTTCAGTACATAATTCAAACGGAAAAAACACATTCAGACTTCAGTCTAGGGTCTAGGGCAAGTTCGACTCGTGGACAGAGTATATGTTTCATATGATTATTACGATATTTATGAAATAACAAACTAAATTCAGTCATAAAATTCTATATCTCGAATTTTTGTTATATTCTTCCTGTAAACTTAGTCATGTTCTGACTTTATATTTCCATTATTCAATAAATACTTTATTATATCACACAGAGGAAAATTGAGTGGTAGCAGAAGCCAATCAAGATCAAGACTGACTCATTTAAATCAAATAAGCCAGTGATAATCAACAGAAATCTAGGAGAAAGCGTGTAAGAAGAATGATGAGATTTGAGGAATTGAAAGAAGTATGTAAGGACTGCTTTGGCGCTCCGTCCTCTCTGACTACCCCTTTTTTTTAGCTGATTCTCCTGACATGTATTCAGAGACCTTATCTTTCTTACATTTATTCTTTTTTCTTTCTTCGTTTTATCTTTCTCTCTAAGATCTGTTGTCCTTCATTGTTCCTCACCCATAATTCCTTCTTACTTTCGGTTTTCCTCTTATTAATCTATTACTTATTCTTTCTTTCTTATTCTATTACTATTGCTATTCATTTCTTTACATTTCAAACAATTACACATTTACTTATGCTGATTACAATTTCCACTATTTCTATTATTTATATGCCTTTTATTCATTACTACTCCGTTAGGGATACAGCAAGAGATTTAGTATGTATGTGTGTATATGTTCCCAGAGATATTTTAATTTATGTCCAGTAGTTTTAAAGCTAAAGTTGGAAGAATATATAAATAAATAATAAAGCCTTTTTTCTTTATTAAAGATATGTTTAAATTTGTATAGTACCAATTTTAGATATAAATTTTTAGTTTAGATTAATGTTATTATAAGATATTAATAATTCATATAACTATTAGTTTTTTTTTAAAAGGGTGGAAGAATATATTGAGTAATATCATATTATATGGTATTGCAGCAACAATGTATAAAAAATATATATAAAAAATAAAAAATATTGCAAGTAACCTTTTAAAAGCATGTACCGAAAAATGAGCAATATCATGTACAGTTATCATTTAAAACATAAAAAATATTACAGTAACCACTTAAGATTTTTTGGTGGGATTTTATGGAGAGCTGTCGGGCATTTATTTTAATTATTTACAAATTGTTTCTAGTGGATTTTGTAATGTAAAATTGGCGTAGTTTTCCATCTCAAAGTGTCTACGCTGTTGCGCATTATGTGGAATTGTTGAAATAAGTGCTTATTTAGTAGTGTGATGTTGAGTTTTTTTTTTGTGGTTTAGTCGTCTGCAGAGGATCCTACTAAAAAGACTGCCTCAAAATGTTTATCGCCAAAAATTTCAAGAAACAATTAAAATGTATTACGCCGACATTTTAATAAAATAATATGACGAATTTATCTATTTATCAATGAAGACATCGGTTGTATGGGCAATCACCCCTTTACCTTCCCTTCCAAGAGAGAATCGTACTACTACTTGTAACCTTTTAAAATGTACATTTCTAATGAAGCCTTTTATTTGTTACAAAAATGTCACATTTGATTATCATTTGAAAACAACTAGTTACAGTTTCGTTTTTATGTGTTAATCATTTAATTATCTCTTTATAGTGCACACACATTTTTTTTAAGCTTGCGATGCGATAGAATTACATACATTTTCTAAGTTATGGTCTTCGACTCCGGCAATGACTTCAATGAAATAGTCTTGAAATATTTTTTGTTATTCACTGCTATTACACCGCAATTATTGTTATTCACTGCTATTTTTTGTTATCCATATACGCAGTCGAGTTATAGATTTGTAACTTTTACCTATTTGTCCATGACTATGAAGTCAAAAGCGATAAACAGAAACCTAAACACCAATTTATATACTTCTAGTTTCAAAAATGACAAACTTTGATACAAACTTTCATCCACTATTTAAATACCTTAAGGGATGAACTTTCAAAAATCGTCTCTTACTGGTCATCTGCGTTATTTAGGAAACTCTTTGCAAGATGTTTTACCGGTTTAAGCTGTGTATTGTCTGTCTTTCACATTAATTTTTTTTTGTTGACTGTCAGTTTTATTCAGTAGACTATCTACTGCACTGGTTCCCAAACTTATTTTGTCTACTGAGTCGAGAGCTCATGCAGTCGTTGCCTAAGATGCCTCCTAGCTAAATGAAATTACAAATCACCCCCCAGGCCTCTACACAACGCCCCCATTTTTTTTCTGGGTCTCTTACCGCCCCCCTTACCCCCTTACCCCCCCGGCCTGCAGCGCCCACAAGGGGGCGTTATCGCCCATTTTGGGAATGGCTGATCTACTGTCTGCGATTTCGTCCACGTGGAATTAAAAAATCAACTTATGTCCTCCTCAGGACTTAACTTTTCTCTATTCTAAATTTCATTACAATCGGTCAAGGTTTAATCGTTCACGATTAAACCTTGACGTAACGTAACAGACAGACAGAAGCGTTTTGCCTTTATAATATTAGTATGGATAGCTGTTACACGCGACTTGACTGGAGGTTGTGACGAAAATTACCATATATGTAATTCCATTTTTTTTAATTTTTAATATAATTTCATACAAAGTTCAAAAGAACCATATTTACACATTACATTTATATTACGTGTTATTTTTAATTTCCATGTATAAGTTTCACAGAAAATTCAACCTCCCCTTTCTTTCTTAAAATCAACGAATTTGAAATTCGTTGCTTAAAATGTAAAGTTCCAAAACTCCTTTCTTAGTGGGCCCCTACATTACACAAACCTCTGACCAAATTTCATAATCCTGGCTTTAGTAGTTTTTGAGATTTCATGATTAACCTTTTAATCAGTGAGTGAATGTTATTTATTTCGATTCATTTTTATTTGTATTTTAAACAAATAATTACGAAACATATTTTTCTACGTCATATTATAAGAAGCATCTTCACTGTCACTCTTTAACGTAACGTTGTTATTCACTTTAAAATATTTCAATTTCTGTGTACTTTCAAAATTCTGCTCATGCCGTTTAAGATCTCATTATGAAAGCATGGAGTTATGTGTGTCTGTGTTATGTGTGTACTGTCATTTATCTGATTGCTTTCAAAGGGTTGCTTGTAAATTTGACGTCCTACTGCATACGAGTTGGTTAAATCGAAATTGTTTTCGAGTTATACAGTAACAGGTGCGCCAAACGTGGGATTATGCGGTGACTAACGGCGAGAAGCCTTTACATAATTATAATTTCGTGTTATGCACAGGATGTTCAAGAAACCTTTACTAAAATGAAACTGGCAAGCAATAACATTAATCATGTTCTATCACTTATAAAAAAAAAACAGTCTAGTACGTGGCGGACCATGCAATAGCAAAAAGTTTCGTAATCGAGATTAAAGTTTATGGTTCAGATTTGAAGGTTATTAATAAATGTAATAATAATTTTAATGTTTTCGTATGCACAATACCACAATTTTATCGGCGGCAAAAATAAGTGTATTTGTCAAAAACAAATATATATGTCAAAAAAAAATATAATTTTTCTTGAACGTGTTTCTATATACTCCTCAAACTTTTTGTTTACGACTTTATAAGCGAATATCTCGCTGTCTAATGAATCAAATATTAAATTTTAAAACTTCTGCGTCGTTTTTGAAGACCTCTAAAAATACATCATAAAGATATAAAGATTTTCACGCCTTGATTACATGTAGATACCTGTAATTGAGGGATGAAAATTTTTGCCATCCCTAATTTTTTTTTTCGTAGTTAATTTTAACTCCACTATTATATTAAACAAGCAACATTTATACATATACATTTATTTGTACTTGTACATATTTGATATCGCTTTTTGAAAACGGCTCTAGCGATTTCAATGAAATTTACAATATAGGAATTGAGGGAGGTGAAAAATCGATCTAGCTAGATCTCAATTCCGGGAAAAATCGTTTTCTCTGTCTTTCACACACTTAAAACTTCTAAACTCTAACCTTCTAAACTTCGTTAATTTTGTACCATAGTTTACCTTCTCAATAGCACAATGGCTAGAGCATAGGTCTACCACGCTGAAGTGCACGGGTTCAAACCCTGTAATATGGTCAGACCTTTTTAATTTTTTTTGTTGTTGTTGAGTTAAATTGAAAAAAGTTGAAATAATATGTCTAAGTTCAGTTTGCCACAAGTACCTATTAAAAATACACATCACTTTATTAATGTACTTATAATCTATATATATATATGTATATATAATGAAAGTTGTTTTTCTTTGACCGCGATAAACTTGAAAAATTCTGGACCGACCGGCATGGGACCATGAGCATTCGACGCGGAATTAGGTGGTTATAGGCTACTTATTTTTTGAACTCCATAGACCCTTCACCAACAAAAATGTACTATTACGTACAAAATTTTCACTGACGCCCAGCAAAGCGGGCGGGAAACGGCTTGTAAGGAAATAAAATGAAAAATAATAATAAAAGCATGGACTTCATAACTTCAGACAGCCTGTCTCGTACTACGAAGTGAGGCAAATAACATCAGATAAAGTATAGATGTGGGGGTGCTGTTTTCTAACGAAATGGTGACAGATCAGTTCATCTGGTAATAAATGTGTGTCGTATGTACAGGTAAGTCACCTTATCTAATTTAGCTCTCCGTTGCTGGCCGAATACGGCGTCTGGCTTTCGAGTTATTTATAAAGTCTATGGCTAAATGTCTTGGAGAAAAATCTATTATTTATTTTCTTGAACAATGAATTTAATGTTAAATCTCATGGATTTCGTTCATTTTAAGATACTATGTTATTTAAAAGAGTAGTTTCATACAAGCAATATTTGTATATTTATAATCGCGTTCTCAAAAACGGTTCTAACGATTTTGATGAAATTTACAATATAGAGCTTCACGATGGTCAAAAACTATCTAGCTAGAATCCAATTCTGAGAAAATTCGTTTTCTCTATGTTTTTACACACTTAAAACTTCTAAACTCTATACTCTTCTGATTTCACAATAGAGTTTTCATTCTCAGTAGTGCAGTGGTTAGAGCCTAGATCTACCAAGCTGAAATACGCGGTTTTGAATCCTGCAATGTAGTCAAACTTATTTTGTTATTTTCTTTGTAAGACACTGTGTAAAGCTCAGGTACTTGCTATAATACTATATACGGCAGCCTAATAATTATGTGTCGATTTATACGACATAATCTTTACGCCCACTTAGTTCGAATTTGCTACAGATATACAAATTGGTTATCGAAACGCAAAAATGAAAAATAAAAAATGAAATTGTTACTATTTTGGACTAAATAGTTTTTTAAATTGCTACGGAACTCGTAGGTCAACGCGTGTCTTACACTCTTAGCGGGTTTTCTAATGTATAATAAAGCATGTAGGTATTAAATTTTATTAAATTCAGTTTGCTTAAAGTTTTCTGAAACACCCTGTGTGCACAATCAGATTTATGTTTGTACCAAATCCACATCATAGTTAATACCGAATGTTAATAAATAATGCTTTTACGCTGGTCTGAGAGAGGAAAAACATATGATGTACCAGCTGCTTACCTTCATGCGCAGGTTCTAGAATTTGATCACAGACCAATAAGCCATAGGCGACGCTCTTAAAGGCACCTGCGCCTGCCCATAGTTAAGTAACATATTACTTAAACGGGAACCACGCCCACAGCTCTCGCCTATATGTGCCCTCTATTATTTAGTATGCAGTTTCAATGTTCAATAAAATTGAAACTAAAGATCGTATGAGATCGTATAAGCGCTTTATCATTAGTGTTAACGCAAACAAAGATGGCGTTGGTAATTTTATTAACTTTATTGTACATTTATAATCAATCTTAGGTATTCACTATTGACAAATTATCACGTAGCGTACACACTGGTTTTTTTATAAAAGAGGCGGCCAACGAGCAAGCGAGTCACCTGATGGCAAGTGATTACCGCCGCCTGTGGATACCCGCAACGTCCGGGGAATCACAGGTGCCTTGCTGGCCTTTAGGGAAATAGAGAAAGGAAGGAAAGAAGGGGAAGAGGGAGATTTGCCATCGGACTAACTCACCGAACGAAGCACAACAACAATAGATGCTGTTATTTCACGCCAATATTTTGTGAGAGGGTGGTATTTTACCGGGCGAGCCGGCCCAGTTCGTTCTGCAATGCAACATGGCTCTACCACTCTCAATGTGTGTGGTGTCCGAAGGACAAGTGCCGACAGAGGTGCTCTCTCCCCGGGGTGGCGCCATCACTTGTATTATGTAAGCGATATTATAAAATCATATTAATTAATTAATGTAAGGTAATTATAGACCAATATCTATACTTCCATCTTTCAGTAAAATTTATGAGAAAATAATATTAAGCCACCTTCTTGTAACCGCCTTCTTGGGAACGCTGTAATACATTGAGCATTGTAGATGAAGTATTTGTTAAATAAATTATTTGTATTTGTATTTTATTCTTAACCATTTTAATATTCATCATATTTTTGATAATAGGCAGTACGGTTTTACAAAAAATAGATCCACTGCCGATGCAGGTATAATGCTTCTAAGGTACTTCTAAGGTACATATTCGAGGCTTGGGAGGATTCAAAGAATGCTATTGGTGTTTTTTGTGATCTATTTAAGGCCTTCGATTGCGTTGAGCACAAAACATTGCTTGTTAAGCTAAAGTACTATGGTTTAGACAATAAATCACTTAGTCTTATAGCTTCTTATCTTAATAATAGACTACAAAAATCTCGGTTAATGGAGTTGAATCTGCTGGATCACCTGCAAGGATGGGGGTTCCTCAGGTCTCAATTTTGGGTCCCTTCTTGTTTTTGACTTACATAAACGACCTACTATATTATCTCAATAATATTTGTGACGTAGTATTATTTGCTGATGATACCTCATTAATTTTCAAAGTAGATAGAAGAAAAGAAAACTTTGAGGACGTAAATAAGGCGCTCTCTCTGGCACAACATTGTTTTACAATCAATAACCTTATGTTATACACCAAAAAGACTAAATGTGTTGAATTCGTTCTGCCTAATGTTGAAGTGAGTCCTAAAAATTTAATTCTAAATGGAATGAACCTTGAAATTGTTGAATCTGCAACGTTTCTTGGAATAACTCTAGATTGTAAACTTCAGTGGCAATTACACATAAGCTCTCTTTCAGCAAAGCTTAGCTCGGCCGCTTACGCTGTTAGGAAAATTAGACAAATTGCCGACGTTGATACAGCTCGTTTGATCTATTTCAGTAACTTTCATAGCGTCATGTCTTATTGCATCTTATTATGGGGTGCGGCGGACATTGAAAATATATTTATTTTACAAAAAAGAGCTGTACGTTCTATTTACAAGTTAGGAACCCGTTCTTCCCTTAGGGAGAAATTTAAGGAGATAGGTATTCTTACTGTGGCGTCGCAATTTATACATAGCAACATAATACATATTCACAAAAATAGTAATTATTATGTCAAAAACAGTGATATACACAGTATCAATACTAGAAATAAAAATAAGTTTGTGACACAGCTTTTTCGACTGTCAAAAATACAAAAGTCATTCATGGGTGTAGGTACAAGACTGTAATAAGATACCGCCAATTATTTTAGATTTACCATTTCCAAGGTTTAAAACCAAAGTAAAGGACAATTTAATTTAAAAAGCGTATTACTCAGTGGCCGAATATTTAAAAGATAAAAACGCATGGATATAAGTTTGACAAACCTCTACACATTTTTTTTTCTCTTTGACATTTTTATTGACATAGTTCTTTTAAAATATTATTTTATTATTGACATTTGTTGTTTTTAAGTATTATTTTATTAATTATATTGTGTCTGTTATGTTTTATGCTTTTTTTTCTGTATTCTCACTTTCTGTATTAATGTTGATAATTGTCTCAATGATTTATACGATTGTTTTTGTTATGACGATTCAAAAGTGCTTCTCGGGAAGTCTAATTGAATAAAATATTTTGATTTGATTATGGTGTTAACAATTAGCCTACATTAATTGGCTGACTTTTGTTCTCTACATGGAAAGAAAAGCAGCTGGAATTTTTATGATTATGATTCTTTTCTCTCGGGTCCGGTATGATACATTTTCCGTCAAGTAGATCGTATCATATCATTTCCAGAACCACACAGTTATCAGTATGGTATCTAAAATAAATAAATACGGTTCTATCCATGTTATTTTTATGAGTTGATTTAAACAATGGACTCATCTCCTATATTCATATTACAAACGGATAATGCCTGAGGGGATATCAACAATGATAAGGGTATCAAGTGACGTTACGCTAGGCCGCTACCCCATGATACTTCAACTTTGTCCTACCCCTCGGTCTAAGACAACGGGGTTATTGAAACCGTTCAAAAATTTATTTTGATACTAAACTTTAATAAAACAATTAATATTATTATAAAGATCATAAATATCGTAAAAATGAAGAAAGGAATGCTTAGATGGTTCGGGCACATAGAATGATGGATGAAAGATTGACGAAGAAAATCTACAGAATAAAAGTAGTGGTCACAAAAGCCAAGGAAGACCAAGGCCATTTTACGAAGATCAAATAGCCAGAGTGTTAACTGACGGAAATGTCAAAAGCATTCGCAAACCTAGGCAAAAGTGTGTAAGAAGAATGGAGCATCTCCGTTCCTTAGACTACCTCGTCACGTATACGGCGTGTATGTATATTATCATACAACTGTAAAATGCCTCACCTATATACTGAATGTTTTTTTTTAATATCTTAGGCATAGATCATTTATATTGACTGCAGAACGTCTCTTATCTAAACGAAGACCCAGGTTCGATTTTGTGGTTATTTTGCAAACGAACTTTTCAAAATTGGCCTGTAGTTTGGATGTAAATGGAAGCTCCAGTCCGTTGTGTAATACCTTCAGTACAAGCCTTGTGCTTAGCAAGGGATCACAGAATTGGTGTGATGGCATATTATACACTGTAACATTTTCTTATGTGAACACACCCTAACTTGTTGTACCTATTTTTTTATTTGATGTAAGTAGCAAATCAGATAAAAAAAGTTCTAACTAATAATACAATTCTTGCGCAGTTTGGGTTCACAGAATTGATGTAATGGTGTTAACAATGGCTACAATATTCTCTTAGATGAATATAAAGGACTGTATGAGAATAGAGTCAGGGATAATGGAAGAAAAGGCAAGAAAAGCAGACACGACCAATTTATTCCTTAGCTATCAAAAGAATACATAACAAAAGCGTAGTAAAACTGACAAATATTTTAAATTATATTCTAAATTAAAAATAACATAAAGAAGAAAAATAATATAAAATGGAGGTCCATCTTGCACAATGAACACACCCTAACCCGTTAGACCTAAGTAGGCCCAGAGGCGTGTCCCGAAGAACATTGATCCATAGCTTTAGCGGCCTTACTTCGTGTCTTGTTAAACGTAAGGTTCACACGTACATAAGCCGGTATTGTATAAATGTTAAATGTTTTAAGCTATAATATAAATAAAAATCAATTGCCACGTGTATGACGGAGCATAACTTGAGAACGACTCAACCGATTTGGATGATTTTGTTTTTGTTGTATTCGTAACTGTCAGGATAACATTTTCATGACATACAATTTTTGGAAAATCCACGGAAAAAGTCGGAAATTCAGATGATTCTTTTGTATGAAAATCTCAATGAAAAAATATTCGGTGTGTTGCAAACATTCAACATCCCACTCAAGCGAAGCCTGGACGGGTTTAGCAGTGTATATTTTGATACATCTTTGCAGAATTTGATGATAATGTATTACATTTCTTCATTTCTTCCATTTCTTCCCTTAGGCGTCGTGCAAGGTAGAAGCGGGTTGTAGGTTTTACTTATAGTTAGAATGAATACTAAGTTGTGTGTGTAAACTTTGAACAGGCAATCTTTAGTTGAACCTGACTTTGGTCTAGCACTGCAGAATATGTTCCCAAACTAAGCACTAAACTTTCAATATGAATACCCTACAACGAATTACCATACAGTGACTCCTAAACTCCTAAATGACGTAGATAATTCATTTCAAAAATTGAGAGGAATAATTACCGAATTCAAGAATCAAAACCCTTGCATTCGAAGCACAAGCAGGCAGTTAGATTTAAATAACAAAAGTTCTGTCCTGTTCGTAAATACGAAACGCATTTACTCATAACTAGAGGTCGCCCTGTGGTCGAAATATGGCCGTAAATATACATAAATATGAATTTGTAACACACATAAACTCTGGCGACAATATCTACTCTGTGCGACTGTTTGATCCAAGGAGTTTACATAATATGATCACGAACTATTATGAGTTTGACATTGACAGTCTTTTTGACATTGGCAGTATGAACGTAAAACTATGCCAGCTCGAGGCCCTCCGTGTGCACAATATTCTTAAAAGGGATTCGAAATGTTTGCTTCACATGATTAATATAACTGTTTCAAAAAAAATTTTTTTGACAACACAAACTCGCCAATATCTATTAAAAAAAATCGGTTGACAAACAGAAGAGAAAAAGGTACGTATTGTACTGTTTTGCCTGTGCCTATTTATAAATAGATATGTTAGTAATGAACTCCTAAAGTCTTTAGATATTTTCCGCTCAAACTCTAAAAACCACCAGTCGACACGTGTTTAGGCACCGATTCGATGCTGGTTAGCTGACCGAGCTTTTGATCTCTCGAATATCCTGAGAACGCTTCATTGAGAGGCGAAACACGTGTCGATTGGTGGTTTTTGGAGTTTGAGCGGAAATCAGCTAAAGATTTTAGGAATATATCATATAAAATGGATTTCCGCAAAGTAACACCTGAGTCTATACAATAAGATATGTTAGTTTTTAAATTCAGCTACCCGACCCGACAGCCTTTGTTCTGTCCAAATAAATAAAAATCCTATTGAAAAAAGTACTCTGTTTTTTCAGAATTTTCCGATTTTCCGGACAATTTTTCCAATTTTTTCTTTCCCTGAAACCTTTATTTGAACTATTACAGAAATTTAGAAAAAATTAGTCAAATCGACCCAGCCCTTTTCAAGTGATGCGTTTACCAACGAACAGTAAAGGAACAATATTTAATTTTTATTTACATAGATTTCAGTTTTATGTGATAGTTATTATTGACATGAATGCTCTAGAGACTATCCTAGACTTCAACTGCAAAATCATCGAGTGTTTAAAGGCGCTTAACTTTTATCCACTCCTCTGTATATCTTCGTTATCTCTTTGTTTTTGCGTCAAAATTGATCGGTTTCCGTCAAAAGAAATCCTGGGCCACTGTACCTATTTTCCGAGTGAGCAAATTTCCTTTCGTTGTGAGAACCCTTCAAATCGCATCTTCGGAATATTATTTCGACGCAACCCTTGTATGAGCGCGAAATAGCTCAGCAATAGATTTATTGACTTCAAATTATACCTGATATTTTTTGAATAATTCTGTACGTATTTATCACGAGATTTGGCACATTTTAGTTAGATTTTATGCGTAAATACAATACCAATTTTACGCCACTTTCCATTCAGAGTGGACAGAAAATCAGCGCATAACTAAGTTTTGGTAATATGCATTACATTAATTACTTATTCGCACGAAGCGATTCGTGAACTTTAAGATCTGAAGCGCACTCAAAGCTTTTTTCATTCTTATGAATTGGCCACTTTCAAGACAAAGGCGAATCTTCTGTGCAAATATGAATAATATTTTATTCCATCATCGCTTTTTATTAAATAAGACGGAAGGCAAACGTACACCTATTCATATTAGAAAAAAATTGCAGCTTGGTACCAGTTCTAGCAATTAACGTTTGGGATGGATGGATAGTGTCAAATTGCTTACCTAGGACTACTTACTGATTTAGTTAATCCATCAAATATATGAGGTTCTTTTAGTGCGATCTCTATACCAGCTTAAACGCTGTGAGGGAATAACAACACTTGACTTGATTTGATGATAACTGCATTTAGCAGACTACTCGTATTGTCCAAATTGCTAGTGTGACCATAATACACTTAGTTTTCAATTATTAAAGTCTCCGCTACTAGAATATGAGCGTTTCTGTCGAGTAAAAAGCAGTAGTATAGTTTGCCAGACTATTTGATCCCAAACCACCGGATAAATTAAATGACCGGACTTTATGATTTTTTTTAATGAATACCTTATTCACCTTATATGGTAAGGACGGGGTAAAGTGGTCCCATATTCTATTCATCCGGTAACAACGCGGCAAAAACAATACCAAACATCGAATAATGAACTCCGAATCTTCACTTATTCAAAACAAATTCGGGATTCAAACTTACACCTCACTTTACCGTATCGATCCCGTCACTATAGCAACACATAATAAATATTTATGCACGTCTTTTCATACATAAATATGTATGGAATCGTTAAACGCAGCCCCCTGTATAACACAGCGTGTTCCATCCCAATTAATATACAGGGAGCGCTGAGTGCAATCTGATAGCGTAATGGAAAATGCGTTATTATTTTTATCGTAAGAATAAATAATTCCGTAATATGTAGTACTCGTAATATGTAGTACGTAATCCGTAGTACTGTTAAATAAGCAATATTCTTGAAAAAAAAAGGATTACGATAACATATTTATAGCAATAACTCTTCAATATCAGTATATTGGAAATTTGGATTTATTGTCGTGAATAACACACTTGACTAAATATTGTAGTTTGCGAAAATATAATTATTATTTTTGTCATTTATAATATTCTCATTTTCAGTAATATAATTTTTAGCTTCGTTTTGCAGACTTAAGCTAAAAATAAATTGACGTTTATTTGGGTGTAAATAAGTCTTTAGACAATCACATTCCAATTATACGTGTACCTACATTACCAACTAAGCTCTCTTTCACTCTATTTCGTTACGGATACAGCGTGAAGATATCCACGTAGAGAGCTTAGACTCGTTAGCTCCGTATTACGGACCAATATAGAGTCCGCCCTGATCTCTGTGTAACGTGTGTGTTCACGTGAGAATCTATCAAGGTTGGTATGAAAGCAACATAGAAAAAATTAGGTGTCATATATAATAACACATAAATTGAAAAACTGTTTTTTATTCTACGTATATATTGACGGTGCTGACATATTAGGATTTCCTTTAAAACAAGATGTCACCTTTGTCCCGAAAGGCACAAGTTAGCCTGACTACAATAGCTAATATAACACATGACAACTGGTTAATGCGAATTGTTTAAGCAGCCGAAAATGAATGAACCGTAAATGAAGACGCTGACCAGTTAAAGTAATGTTCTTCGTGTCGAAAGCCTCTTCTTGCTGGTGACTGTAAGCACTTCAGATAAACTGTCTAAAATTGTAGCTTTCCCAATCTCTTCGCTGTCCAGTAGGTTACTGGCCTTAATGTATCTATATATATACCTACTTATCATTAGCATCGCCATGTACTCGATCATAACGCCTATCATCACTCGAAAGGGCCGGAAGACGTCCTCCCTTCATCCTTCGCAACCCTCATCCTCACGCATAATCATAACGTCAACAATATTATTGTTCTTTGAATACCATACTACGAATAGCTATCGTTAAGACAACTTTTGATGTTAAATTCAAATATAGGGATATGAGGTTTTAAATATAAACACTAGAATACATCAGTGTATGCTGACATATATACTTTCACACTATATCTCTAAAGGGGTAGATAGAGAGGATGGAGCGCCAAGAATCGTCACCTTAAATACTTATTTCGTTCTCAAACCTAATCATTCTTCTCAAGCACCTAAGCTACAGTGAGCCAGTACCTTTCCGTCAGCAAAAACTGGTAATTTGATTAACATAGGTCAGTTTTGGTGTTCCTTGGCATCTGCTACCACTCATTTTTGCTCTATAGATTTTGTTCATCAGTCGTTCTTCACCCATTTTTTGTACACGTCTGAACTATTTCAGCACGACCCTATTCATTTTTACATTCATATTTCCCTCTAAACCTGCCGGGTACATAAGACTATGATGCTTGGTGCACCGTCCTCTCTACCTTCCCATTAAGAATACAAGCGTAAAGATATACATTTATTCTTCCAACTTAAAGCACAAAATGCATTTAGTGGTAATAAATTGATTTCGTTGGCGACATTCCAGTCATGTAGTACCGGAAAAGGTGCCAATCCATAGCACTGTGGGCCACATACTTTTCACATCGCATACCTACATACATACCTACACATAAAATGAAATCGCCATTAATAAGATTAATTTCTTGTCCGACTTTTACGACCTGTGTGGAAAAATAAGCAGCTGGTACACGCATTGTTTTTTTTTACTCTCTTTCAGGTGAGATGGTGAACAAAACATCAGTATTTTTGTCCTCTCCTATTCACTTACGAACAACTATGGAAGAGACTCTGTCCTTACGTTGCCATGACATTCAAATGTACGAAGCAATTCGCTTCTTCATTTATAATGTGTAATGCAAAGATCTGGAACATCCTTCTAGTGACGACGTTTCCTTGGAAATATAACTAAAGCATCTTCAAAGCAAGAATTAATAGATATTTTTCGTACAACTGTAATTAACATTCATCTGCGTCATTGCTTCCTATCTAACGGAACTGAGATCAGTCGTACACCATTAGATTAAAAAAAGTGTATCATTATTTAGTACGAAACTAAATAATAACGGCTACTTCTGTTTTCCAGTTATTATGTTTTACTAATGGAGTAGGTTTTTTATTACTAAAGAGTTAAAATGAGACTGAATCAAAATGTCGGTACCTCATGTTTTATTCCATCGGGATCTGTTGCACGTCATTCTTGTAGAAGAGTCCAGGGCGTCGGATATATCTTTCTGAGTAACAATTAGTCTGAGCATACTCAGGAAACGGGAAAAAAAATTGATATTAGAAGAAAATATGTAGAGAAGCGTATGTAGAGTTCTAGTGTGATCGCCGAAATTTCCCATTGTAAACATGTAGAAACCATGCAACTTTCCCCAAATGTTATATTTTTTGGGTGACCTGCTCCGCCCATGCTCTCTTGGTTGCTCTTGATCCTTAAGTCGCTGTAAGAATCAGAAGCCTAAATATCCATTTTTATATTTCTTACTGTACAATTTACGAACTTCCATGCAAACTTTTATCCCCTATTTGTAGTAACCTCCTCGAAGGATGAATTTTCGATAATCCTCTCAGTGCTTAATCGTTTACGGAATTTCTTTGCAAATTTCATGTTTAAAAATCACACCGGTTTAGAATGTATTTTTACTGTTAGTCCGTTTTTTTTTTTCTTTATTTATTTGTTATAACTTTAAGTATCTAGTATATGTGTCAGCAATCTGTCTTACAAAGTCTTTAATATATATATATACATATAGATATATATATCTGTACATATATATGTGTGTCGGAGGAAATAATAAAAGGCACAGATTTAACTATACTAAGGCAAAGCCTGCGCTGGCAGTCTGTTAGACTACGGTGACCGGTGCGTTAGCACTACGTAATAGTTGTTACAAAGAGTTTTCTGTCGTTTGTGCATTAACTTTGTTTTAAAGTTTACTTTATCGAGTAGTTCGCCTGCTGCGTAGATTAGGTACATATTTCTCATATCTGAGCAAAAACATGAATTGCCCTGTGTCTTTTCTGACACACACATATATATATATATATATTTACATGTTAGGGATACAGCATTTAGTTTTATTAGGTAGATTAACAGATTAACTGTTGCCCAAGACTTCGTCCGTATGGTATCACAAAAGTAGCCTATATGTTTTTCTCTAAGGTTTAATATATTTCCATTCTAAATTTCATCAAAATACAGAGTTCGTACTCTTTCTTTTTTGCTAATGGAATTTTAGAAAAATTTGAAACACGTGTTTTTTTATTTTTAATAAGCAATGTTGTACTCAATTTCACAGCCGTATTCCGTTTTATATAAAAGATTCATACGAAGCTCGACCCTTCCCCCTTTTCCGCCATAAAATGTTAATTTTGCAAATTTTGCAAAAGCAGAAGCTAAGAAAGACCAAGGCTGACTTATGAAGATCAAATATACAGTGTTATGTCAAAAGCGCCTGCATACCTAGGCGAAAATGCGTGAAGAGGATGATGAGATTCGAATAGGCGAAAGAAGTATGTAAGGATTTGGACTTGGCGCTCTGACCGCTCTGACTACCCTGTTAGGGATACAGCATGATGATGTGTATGAAAATATAAATTCACAGTCTATCATCAGACCACATTTCATGATCTTAGCGTTGTTTTTATATTTCGCGATTAATCAATGAATGAGTGGTACCAATTTCACTTCTATATACATGTAGGCGTAATGTATATATATATATATGTGTGGAATATATTATTGGCTTACCGTGTTAAGAAACTGCGATAATTGTAGCTTTCTTTATACGGTTGTTGGGAAGTTGAAAGTAAATTGAGAACAGACACCACTCCGAGAATACATTCCCATTTCATCAATTTTTTCTCATTCTCATGTTTTGCCTTACAAAAGAATTCCATCAAGCTCCGAGATGTTGAATTGAAATACATATTTTCACAGACCAACGGACAGTTATGCAGACATTAGCATTCCGCCTGCAATGAAATAAAATAAAAACGAATATCTCAAAGAATCTGTTGCACGTCGTACTTGTAAAAGAATCCAATGAGTCGGAAAATTAATCTCAGCTGCGGTGTTCTTAGGTACTTAAAAAAAAATTAATTCCTTCTGTAACACCGTTATCATACAATGTTAGTCTTTTTATACATACGAAAGATACTGTTAGTATTACTTTGGTGTATAATGCTATGTCTGTGGTTACATAATAATCTAATAATATCCACAAAAGAGTCTAAGCTTTTCAAAGTTTAGACTCTTTTGTGGATATTATTAGACATAAAATAAATCAAAAATTATCTTTTTTGTCTTAAGATAAAATATTATCTCTTTGGTCATAACTGTAAAACTGTAGTCGTTAGGCTAGATCAGAAGTCTTGAGAGAAGAAGGAGATCCCGGAGCTCCTCGACATGTGCAGAGTACGGCCACCACTGGAGCTTTCATGGGTAAGAATCTCACATAATCCAGTTTCTTCCCTGGCGATCAGGGTACTTTTTGAAGATTTCTCCCACGTTACCGAAAAAAGAGGTCAGGTGGCTTACCGCCATCTCTTATAGCACTGTTATTTTAATGTTACTTATGAAGCTCGAAATTCCGACAGTAGGTTAGTGATTAGTTTTATCATTCGACATTCAATCATCAGTAGGCGAAAGAAATACGTAAGAACTGCGATGTTTAGTACCGCGTAAGTCAAGTCAAGTAATATTAAAATAAAAATACTAAGAAATGGTGGTAAGCCCTCAAAAGACATAGGAGGGTCGAAAATTCTGAAGCTTACACGACTGTATTTCAACACATTGGATCTACGTGGTGCAGTTCGGCTTGTCTTCTTCTCACCTACTTTCTTGTAAGAACCCTATGGCTGACATGAGGCCGTTATTTAGTGTAAAAAATATAGGAAACCATGGCGTAATAAAGAGGGACCGACCTTCTTGCTCTTATAGTACTGTCTTTAAGTTTCGGCAGTAATGCCGTTTATTGACTATCTGTGATGTCAATCTGTAGACGTTATATTTTATGTCGCAACGAGTTAGAGACACGCAATAGGCATGTGCTGTCTAACGATTATTAGCCGATTGATTTTAAATGTATATTGTGTAGAATCAGATGTTACTTTGTGAACATTCATCTCAAATGTTCAATTGTACGTATTTCTTAGCTATCTTTCGATCAAAGTTTTAAATTTATTAATCGACACTTGTTTCACTTCTAACGAAACATCTCAGGAGGATGATTTCGTAGAGAGATTCGTCGAGAAATGGAATCTTTCGTTAAAGTTAAGTAAAATATGTATATAATATTTGGTATTTGATATAATATTTGATATAAACGAGCTATACAATGGAGGGTAGAACTATTACGCGACATGAAAGCACAACAAGTTCTTTTATGAATGATAGAACTCACACCATTTTAATCCGACAGATCATATAATGACGACTAAAGTCAGTCTGTAGCTATACGGTACTACGGGCACCCAAAAAAACTTACATTGTTCCTGCTCGCGTAATTGTATAATTGTATCTATAAAATTATTTCAGTTGGAAAATAATATGACTAATTTTGTTATGACATTAGCGTTCAATAACAACGAATTCTTCGAAATTCGACCCCTTAACGACTAAACTGGAGTGTCATAATTTGTGTTGACGACAAGTCTATTGTCTTAAAACTTGGCATAAAAATATATTAATATTTAAAATACGAAAATGTTTCTCTGTCTGTTTATTACAATTTTACGAATGAGCCGCTGGACCGCTTTTCATTTAAATGTATTATGGACATAGATTTAACCCTGAAAAAGGACATAGGCTACTTTGTTCTTATTCCACGCAAATTCAAGGCCTCGTTGACTACGAAGCCATGAATTTTCGAGGCGACTGTTAGCAACGACTGGACGCCATACGGTCAACGAACCGTAGAGATGTTGTTACCGAACATCACACGAACAGATCAGAGAAACATTATCACATCATCATCATGAACATCAGGTGGCGAGCGGTCCACTGACAACCGGCACGTTACAAGTGAGTGTAGTCGATTTTTACCGAGTGGTTGACTTGCCGTCCGCATACGGACAGTTTGTGAGGGAAGTATTCCAGTGTCGATGTGGAAATAATAAGTGAACGAATATGTATGGAAAGTCTAAATAACAAATCTCAATTATTCAGCAATAAGTAGTGCTGGTCGGTCAAAGAGTAGGAAGTGATCAACAACCTTTATTGAGCAAGTAAGTACACATAGAGTCAACATTATTTTTAATTCTGAAAACGGTAATTATTGTTTTCCTGCTTGATGGATGATCTAGTGACATTAAAATGTCAGCGTGTTTTAGAGCATCTTTTGTTCATCCAATCTGGTGCCTCGGGGCGCAATTCCTAATCAGATCAATTTGGGAAATGAGTTTTTTTGAATTGGTTTGGAGGGCCAGTAGTAGCTTGCCTGTGTGTTGTGTTATGTTCTGCAGCAGTGTCGTGTTGTACCCATAGCACAACGTTAGCGCTTTGTTTGTAGCCACGCAATTAGCGTAACTGTCTGATGTATCATTCATTCTTCATATCAGCTTCTATTTCGGAAGGCTCCCGGCTATCGCTGTATGTTGGTGGTGATGCGGAATGGCGAGAGGTTTTACGTTATTGTCAAGATTAATATCTTGATAGTTCTCGTTGTTTCACACATCTATTCGAGTGAATTCAGAATCAATTGAGTGAAAATGACTTGAGAAAAACAATCCAAGCAATCGTCGAGTCGAAATCAATGTACGATAGGGGTTATGAAGCGATGTGTGAGAGGAAGTGTCGTGAGATCTTTTTTGGTCGTCGGAAGCATTCATTCGAAATAATCGAAAAACAACTCAATAGCTTTCTCGATGATTCACTGGTTTGTTCCACGATTGAAAAATTCTATCGCTGCTTAAGTCAGATCAAAAGTATTAAAACGGTTTAAATTACTCTGAAAATGAGTTGATCGTTAGCTCCACAGATGCATACTGGCTCCATTTACTTTGTCCTCTTTCAATCGGGGTTGGATCTCCTCATCATTTTCTACCCGTCACATCTGATCTGGATCTTTGCATTATTTGCTGTGGCTTTCTCCATATAGTTATTAATAACTGACGTCCATAGGTTTGAAGAGATATATCATATACTCATTCTGTTGATTATATATATATAAAATATATTCTTTCGTACCGTAAGTGGTAAAACATACGACAACAACTGAGCAATTTCCAAACTAGGGATGTACATAAATAGTTCATTCATGTCAGTATTCAATACATAAAAATATATCTGAATGACGTTCATTAATGTAAAAGATAACGTAAAAAACGAAATCTAAAATGTAACAGAATTGATATTCATTTTCAAATAATAGAAGTTACGCAGTTGATTTGAGATACCATTTACAATTTCATTGTACTTACAGTGTATAATTTAACAAGAATGAAGACACAGTAGAGTCAACTGAGTACCTACATTTAATAATTCCGAGAAATCGTTTTGATTGAGAGCATTTAATATACCCAACCAAGTTTCTACAGTTACGTTGAATTTAACCAGAGCTCAGAATCGACTAATTCTATTCCAAGAACATGACTAAATGAAATCACAAGGAGATTTTGCTTGTTGCTTATTTAGAATATTCGTTTATCAACGTCTCGTAACAGAAAATAATAAAGTCATTTTCATTTCACGATGTAAATTATTAAAACACATTATGAACGTAATATTATAATAATGTTGTAAGAGAAAATTGCTTTCTAACGTTGAGCAGAAAAATAGTGATTATAGACGTCATTTCATTTTATTTTAATAACTCCAACGGAGTGTTTAATTCTCGGATCAAAAATCAAAATGGACAGAGTTTATGCTCTAAGAGCGTGTCTGTTTTTTCCTTACGTAGTTTCTATACTTTTACTAATATGCGCAAGGGAAGGGTCACAGTAGCAGCACAACAATACACATATGAACGTGACATTCTTATTTTCGTGAATATTAGTAGCCAACACTTAAGATTTACGAGTATTTTGCAAATAATTATTTCAGTATTATACGTCAAGTCGGTCATGAGCTAACACGAATTACACCGACGGTGCGAAGTTGCCATACTTGCTATAGCTATATAGAGGCATAACCTCTGAGAATAAAAACACCGTACTATACCGTATAGTACACATTTCATTCTGTAGAAGTTATCACTACCACCAGTAAATATTATTTAAGTTTGATTATATCCTCTATTCCTACAAAGCCTTGGTTTCTTAACGGAGCATTTGCTCTAAAAGCGTGTCTATAAAGTGTCTTTTTTTTGTTGACCGACTCTCTAGATTTTTACTAATGTGCGTGACTAGGGAAGGTCACAACACAACGATGCATAGCTGAAAATGATACGTTTTTATTTCTATGGATATCCAAAACACTTAAGATATACGAGTATTTTGCAAATAATTATTTCATGATCGACTCATAAGCTGACACGAAATACAATGATAGTGCGAGGTTGCCATACTTACTATAGCTAAATATATTATTTCATGGTTACGCTCAATTAGATAGAAAGAGACAGGAAGATTCGTTTGACACATGGTGGTAAGGGCGGCAACTTATTATGACTCCATCCATTGTTTCTTGATCAGAGGTTTTTTATATTTCAAGATTGTGACAGTCATGTCATCATACAATGATTTGTCTACGATTACTTCGCATTTGTATGGTCTCTTGTTTCCATTTTAAAATTATAATTCTTAATCACTGTTTTAGTGGGTGTGGATTAAAAGAAATATCGTATATTTTATCTGCCCTAAATTACGATTCTCTTTAAAAGTATAGCGATTTACCGCTTGAAAAACCTCATCCGATTAATCTTTCTTTTCTTTTAACTTTTACTTTTACGATTTTTATTGAGATTTTATGTGAATTCATTAAAATGTATAATATCAAATTATAATAACAATTATGTTTCAGTGGACAACTTAATTCAAAAATTTCTAAATAGCTGGTACCATTTTCTATGCCTTTTGATAAGTTTGTCACTACGGACAAGTTTACTACAAAGGATTATTAGGATATTGGAAAAATTATCCTAAAAAATAGTAGGCATTTCAAAAATATCATTCCAATTAACACGTGTCCGCACGATGAATTTTTTACACACTGTTTAAGCACCTTTAAGTGACGTGCTTGTTGCAAAACTGACCTAATCGCAACCTGTACATTGCGTGTTGCAACACGTTAAAATGTCACAGCAAATTGATTGCGTCTGCAGCTATAAAAACGTATGTAAAACGCTACACGAAGCCACATTTTTTAATTAGTTTTTTCTTGTACTTTTAATGAGTCTGGAAAAAAACTGACAGATGCATCGATTGGAACGCGTTTTAAAATATAATATTTTAGGTACACCAGATTAATCATGGCATACTTATCAAATAAACCAATACCTAAATAGTATCAATATTAAAAAACGCCACGAAGGTTTGAGTGATACATTCGATAATGTGTTCTATCGCAATAGCATATATTGTGATGTGAGTGTATAGCGGCATTGGTAAATGCTTCGGAAATCCATACACATTCGTAATGCTCCCAATGCTACATCCGCTGTGATTTATTATAGTGAAATATCAAATCGAAACGCCCACTCTGTATATACATTTGCACGAATAAACTAAATATACACGTTGTGATGTTGTGAGAGATTGTGTAGTTTTTAACCATCTGTCCTCTTTATCAAATCGTCTATTTTTTTTACACAGCGCGTTCTTGTAAATCGTTGTGAAAGTGTTTCTCTAAGCCGTCTAAGCGGTAAAGACTACAAATCTTTGACCGTACCCCTTTCCTGTGGTAGGTGAAGTGATTGTCGTTTCCCTTAGGAACAGTTTAAATTCGTAGCCCATTCTTGGATAATTTTAGTATTTCTGTTACATGCCTAATTCTTGTGTAACATAGATAGGTATATACAATCCCAATTATAATAATATGTAGTAGTGAAATTTTTAATCTTGTTAGATCGGCCTTTAATTTAGAAATCAAATAGCTAGTCGATACATAAAAATAAGTTTTGGTTAAAAACTGCGAACTAAGTTGTTATCAATACCTACTTCTTTTTTTAAATATTATTCACCTCTTTCACCTCCACAAATATCATAATTTTCCTCACACAGTTTCGCCGAGGTGTGCGATTGCTTTTCCGTCAGATTATATTCTGGTTTTTTTATATTCGTAAGCATCGTCTTTTTTAATTACGAATTTCTTTCACTCTTGCTATTCCTTATTTATTAATACTACGACAAAGAAAAAATTTCCATTCCATTAGACAAAGAACAATATATTCTTACAGTAACATAATAAATTAACAATTTATGATTTATTCCTGGGCACAAAATTCTTCTAAATGGTGGAGGTAAGAGGAAACTGAACCTCATCTCCTCTTTCTCTCATCTACTCGTCATGAGGCCAGAGCAGATTGTTAGAGTTATGTTAGTGGTCATTCTTTTTAGGGGTAAAATTTGGTAGATATCTTTTGAAGGTTTTTGCCACGTTGCCAAAAAAAGTGCTCAGCCCACTGTTACAATTTTCTAGCCACCTACAAGCATTGAGCCTTTGCTTACATAGAACATAGAGCCTCTTTTAACGACTTAGCGTTATAGTCAGGACTAACGTTCGATAGGAATATCATTGGATCATCCGCCCCTGCGTGCAATACAATACTCCATTTTATCCATCATGTCAAATACCAAGGCACCATATTATGACATGTTACAAAATTATAATTTATTAGTGGTTGTACATAATTATTTGAATGTTAATACGAGTTTTTACATTTTTAAAACTAAGTATTAGCTTAAATAATATACTTTCTCATAGTCGAAGTTGTTATTGCTTAGGATGCGTGACAGAGCGGCAGCATTATTTTTTTAAATAGGCAAGCTAATTCGCCGGCAGAAGTGACCGTCAAAATGATTATGGCGAATAGTTCATAGCATAAAAATTCACGTTGGTTTTGAAGGGTTAAACTAAACGTTATCTAAACTTGCTAACATTAGAATATTTTCGCTCAGGGCTGTTTCTCAACATCTTATTCGATACAATAGCAAATAAACATGAACACAATACGAAATTTACATATGCCATCGATCACACGACGCTGACCGCTGTTCCCGGACCGTGGGCCCGCAATAAATCCAGCGAGCCGGCCTCTATATCACCATACCGATGTTAGATAGATGGGTTTCAGTATAGATCCACCGCTTTGATGGTTTACGAAACGCTAAAGAGATTTACTCTATCGAGCTCTCTTATGATTTCTTACGTTTTTTTCTGAGGTCTTTTGGCGAAAAATTCTATACACACACACATTCAGCTATATACTGAGTATGCGCATATCTGTAGGTATATGTAAAAGTGGAATTATGTAGTATGTATATTATGTAATCGCTAAACTTAAACACCGTTTGACCGATCGCCATGAATGTGGGTATGTATTTCTTCATGGAGAAGGATTTATTAACCGACTTTAAAATAAAAAGGATTCTCAATTCGGCTGTATTTTTTTTTGACGTTTGTTATTTCAGAACTTCGTTATTTATAAATCGATTTGGAAAATTCTTTTTTTGTTTGAAAGGATATTTGTACTTCCAGATTTGTCTCAATTATATTTCATTGGTTTGGATCTTGGACTTCGAAGATACACCAAATAACAGAAAGTCTATTAGTTCGGTGGGTTTGGCACCGACTTTCATAACTGTCGATTTTAATTATATAGGTATTTTATGGTATTTGTATGATATAATTATACCCTACCTATGAAGTAATGTTTGTGCTTGAGTTTTGATTAGTAAAGGATAGTTATTTTGAATTGTACTTTTCAGTGTTTTTTTTAATGTCGGTTTTGCTATCCCCTTTGCTGTAAGTCACCACCATGCCGACGAAGTCGTGGGCAAAAGCTAATATATATGCATTTGTACGTCTACAGTGTAGATGTACAAATGCATATACTAATTTGGCGGGACACAAAAGTGCCGCGGCACAGTGGTTGAGAATCACTGATCTACACATACTAGTGGTTGCCCTATGCCAATTCTTACACTCCTCCGTGTGCGCAATATGCTTAAAAAGGGTACACATTTTTTTCTTTACGTATAAACATATGGATTATGATGTGTAAAATTGTTACATAAATCGTTTTCTCGAATATCGTCCAACGCTGACTTAGTTTCGTATTTTCATGAAATTACTATAATCGTTCAGTAAAATCACTTATTAAGACTTCCTCTATGTGATATTTAGAGTTTTTACAAAACTCCTCACGTCTTCGTGAAAATACAAATTACGCGATTCTACGACAACATACGAATACATACCTTTTAACAACTATTAACGCTTTTTATGCGATAATTTCTTACAATTATAGCTCCCTGATGTCTGTCTCGCTTTTCGTGCTGTATTTGGACAGTTGCTTTCAGACGTTGAAAGGTAGTATGAGTGGTATCATATGTGATGATACAGTGGTAAACTGCCTATTGTACGCTGACGATGCTGTGCTTATAGCACCATCAGAAGCAGAGTTGCAGACACTAGTGACGTGCATGAAAGGAGAATGTGTAGATTGAATATGAATGTGAACAAAACTAAGGTTCTGGTGTTTGAAAGGGAAGCGTTATAGACGAAATAAGAGATTTGGGTCTGAGTTGGGTTGGTGGGTAAATTTCTAGAACAAGTGAATGAAATCGTGTATATGGGGAGTGCCTTTTCGAGGGACGCAAAATGTTAGTTGGATGTGGAGAGACGGGTAGCAGCTGGCAATAAAGTGAACGGTGCTCTGTCCGCATTAGTAGGCAGTGTGAATATATCTAACACCGCCGAAATGGCCATCTACAATGCGGCGTTGATTCCAACTTTATTGCACGGTAGTGAGGCCTGGATATGGTTGCACGACAGTGTTACTGTAAAAATGAAGAAAGGAATGTTTAGATGGTTCGGACACATAAACATAATGAATGATGAAAGACTGACGAAGAAAATCTACAGAGCGAAAGCGTTTGGTGAAAGAAACCAAGGAAGACCAAAGCTAACTTATGAAGATCCAGATCCAAATAACCAGAGTGTTATCCGACGAAAATGTTAAAAACACTCGCATATCTAGGCAAAAATATGTGAGGAGAATGATGAGATTTGAGGAAGCAAAAGAAGTATGTAAGAACCGCGACGCTCGGCCCTACGTACTCTACTATTACCCGTTGGGGATACAGCTTGAATATATCTATGTATGTTTGTTATAGCTATCTTCCGCTCAATCTCTCGAACTTATGAATCGACACGACGTGTTTGCCTACGTTAGTTATTGGACGGACTCTTATCTCTGGAATATCCTGAAGATGTTTCGTTAAGAGATGAAACACGTGACAATTAATAAATTTGAGATTTTGAGCGGAAGAGCTAAAGTAAGAATCATCACATGAAATTGATTTCCGCAAGCTTGCACCCAAATCTATATAATAATAGCGAACGCCCGCTACTTCTTTGATAATTGTAGCCTGTGTTGGTCAAAATATAAAAAAAATTTGGTAGTAATATTAGATAAAAAAATTTTGGTTCATGACAACAGCGCCACCCACCGAGCGCTTCACCATTCAGGTGATCAAATACAAAGAAAAATTTCATCAAAATCGGTCAATCCGTTTAAGAGAATAATTACGAACACACACACACCGGAATCTCATATACAAGGTATTAACACTTGTCCGTCTCCATTGAACTGTTAAACTACTAATGTATGTGACTAGGTTGCTGGCACTATACGGTTTAAATTCAAAAAAATAGCGTCATAAAACCATGTGCACTGAGTCGTGTCACTGCTCTGCATCATTGGGAAATCAGTTTGGACCGTCGCCCACACCGCTCCATAGATTTTGATGGGGCATAGTCTGCCAACATGATGTACCAACTATAAAGTTAATGGTGAGTGAAGTTGTTTGTTTTCTATTCTTCTTGGGTTAAGGTAACAAATGTTTCCCTTTTTGTTAACTCAGATTTATTAAGTGATAGCAATTTATAGTTTAAAGTAGCTTTGTGGAACTTTTGATAATTACAATTAATTTGCTAAAGAGGTTTAACATTTAACTAATTAAATTTCTAAATATACCAGTAAATATATGCACTTGATTAGAGTTAAATTACACTTATTTAAATATTATAATAAGGTTATATCATACATGTTAGATAAATAAAAATGTACACAATTTGTTCGTTAGTTCAAATTCTTAAATCTTTGAAAGTTATTCACTTATAGCTTCGAAATTTTGAAACGACGTTATATTTAAATACCTGCGCATTTTATATATATAATATACCTACTGGCCCAAAGAAATACGTAGTCGGCTACAGTTAGTACTATTATAGCTGTATAATTGCTGTTATATTAAATATATATTAAATATAACAGCAATTATACAGCTAGCATTATATATTAAATATTTTATCTTAACCTGTAATTAACTGTAATGTGCTTACTGGTTGTTATCTTTTGTTATCTCTATATTTTTGAGAATTAGCTAATATTGACGTAAAGTTGTAAAATATATTTTTATTGCTTATATAATTTATTTCAATGTGACTGAATTCATTACCTATTTTAGTGAAATCGATGTGAATTATGGTATATACATTAGTACATACATACATATCCTCACGCTGTATCCCTAACGGGGTAGTCAAAGAGGACGCAGCGCCAAACGTCGCGGCTCTTACATACTTCTTTCGTTTCCTCAAATCTCATCATTCTTCTCACACATTTTCGCCTAGGTATGCGAGAGCTTTTGACATTCCATCCGCTAACATTCTGGCTATTTGATCTTCATAAATCAGCATTGGTCTTTCTTGACTTCTTTTACTACTCACTTTCTCTCTGTATATTGTCTTCGTCAGTCTTTCGTCTAAACTTCATGTGTTAAAAAAACAGTACTGTTGAAAATAAAGAGTCAAGAGTAGTCGCACAATGTTATTCTCGCAGTACTTAAAATATTGAAGAGAAGTATTAAAAACTTACCTCCTCCAGAAAGCACATTTAGATAATAAAATCCGAATAAGGACTCTAAACTTAGTGAAAGTATATTTCTAAAACTGATTATAACTATGACTGTTCCGTTCTTTTCTCGCCCAAAAATTTTCGTACAGCCAAAAATTTTCCCGATAGGCCCTATCGGGGGCAACATCCGACGAGAGTAACAATTCGAAAGTCGATTTAACTTGGGCCTTTTTCGAACAATCTCCGTCGGTGCGGCCCCGGGCGAAAATTTATTTCCCATATCTGGAAAACAAAGAATTTCCTTTCGCCTGCCCAATTCAGAGTTTCACGAGCGAATGCGACGCGATGCGAAGTTTTCGATTATTTTGAATTAAGTGAATCTTTGGCATGTTTTGCGAATCCAATCTTGTAATTCGCTTTTTTTCTGAACGTTCTGCGCCTTGATTTTGAATGCTGTTTTTGTGCTTTCTAATAATTCTACCGTAAAACAGTGCAATTATACAATATAATTATATTTCTATCCATTTTATGTTGAAATTGGATTTAATGTTTAAAATTTAATTTTGCTGTGATATATTTCTAGTTATTATAAAATATTGAATACGAAAGGCAAGCTGTATTTTCTCGTATATTAAATACTGTAACTTGCGAGCGGCTGCTTGCAGATGTCATCCGACTTTTGTGCTAGACTTTAATACAGTATTTCTTAGTGAAATTTTTCGAAGCATAATAATTTAATTATGTTATTTCTTTCTTAATATTCAATCTAGAACTTATTGCAAATACGACTACTAAATACTTTAAACTTAAATGCTTTTAAGTTATTTATTTATATTCATGGATGATCGCCAGCTATGCAATAAAAATAATACAACCTAAATTACAAAATGACATGCCGGTGTATCATCTCCAATCTCCACTAATAATAAACAAAATAGCGACAATAATTAAATTTAAAAAAATATATACATAGGTTAAATGTGTACTTTTAAAAAAATACAAATTCAATTAAAAAAAAATGAATATAACTAATATTACAAATAGACGATGATATCTGGATAGTCCCGAGCTGATAGAAACTGCAACATGACGAGAAGCAGTTTAAATTTAGGGTATCACGATGCGTTGTATTTTTATTAGATTCCTCACGGTAATTCCAGTATTAACTTTTATTAAGTTGTTTCCACAGAAGAATTAATCTATTTATATAATATTTCTATTCATTTATCTATTTATTTATTAATGAAGAAAGGAATGCTTAGATGGTTCAGGCACATAGAAAAAATGAGTGATGAAAGACTGACGAAGAAAATATACAGAGCGAAAGTGAGTGGCAAAAGAAGCCAAGGAAGACCAAGGCTGACTTATGAAGATCAAATAGCCAGAGTGTTAGCGGATGGAAATGTCAAAAGCTCTCGCATACCTACGCGAAAATGTGTGAGGAGAGTGATGAGAATTGAGGAAGCGAAAGAAGTATGTAAGAACCGCGACGCTTGGCGCTCCGTCCTCTCTGACTACCCCGTTAGGGATATAGCGTGAGATATGTTTGTATATATAAAATATTTCATCAATTTTAACTTTTGAAAGTCTGTGCCAAGCCCACCAAACTAATAGACTTTATGTTGTTGCACATTGATTTTGCACCGACTTCAATATCTGTCAAATTTAATTATATAGGTATGTGTATCGTATTTATAAAGTTATTTTAATTGTACTTGAGTTCTGATTAGTAAAGGATAGTTATTTTATACTTATCAGTGTTTTTTTTGAAGGCAGTTTAATTTTTTTTAATAAAAAATTTTTATTTCTCCCTTTTGAGTAGTCTTGACCTAAATAAATATCTAGGGCAGGTCTGCAATTTGCTTCATTCTAATTCCGGAACGCAACGTATACAAGATATATATAGAGTCGTCAATATAAATAAAGGTTATAACCAGGTCGTGTTATCTAGTATATCTTCGAAGTCCAAGCTCCAATATAGGTGAAATTTAAATGAGACCACCTCTGAAGTATTACCTACCAAACGTAAAAAGAATTTTAGAAATCGGTTCATAAATGACAGAGTTATGAGGTAACAAACACACACAAAAAAAACAAAAACAAAAAAAAATACAACATATAGACGAATTGAGAACCTCCTTCTTTTTTTGAAGTCGGTTAACAAAATCAACATTCACTTTATTTCACACACACACACATATATATCACACACATATACTCGTATATAATAGAAAGAGTCGGAAATATGTGATGTGGACAGAAATATGGTTATGTAGAACTTACTGCCTAATCTGATAAGATGTTATTAAATAAGCTTCACTTGTCTCATTAGTCGAAATTTAATTACACTAAAGTACTATTTTGTACTTCTGCCTTAATCGTTCCTGTGGTATAGTAAGTATGAACGACGTGTACATTGGAATTAGCAAACTTATTATTTATTATGATATTCGTAACTTCTATTATTTTTAACCGCTTCAAAAAAGGAGGAGGGCCTCAATTCGACTGTATGTTGTTTTTTTTTTGTATGTTTGTTACCTCATAACTCCGTCATTTAAAAACCGATTTTGAAAATTCTTTTTTTGATTGGTAGATAACACTTCAGACGTGGTTTTATTTAAATTTCATCGATATTGGAGCTTAAACTTGAGCTTGAACGACCTGGTTATAACCTTTATTTATATTGATGATTCTCTTGTATATCGTTATGTTACGGAATTAGAAAGAAGTTAAATGCAGACCTGCCTTAGATATTTATTTAGGTCAAGATCACTCAAAAGGGAGAAATAAAAAATTTTATGAAAAAAAATTAAACCGCCTTCAAAAAAAAACTAAAAAGTATAAAATAACTATCCTTTACTAATCGAAACTCAAGTACAATTAAAATAACTTCTTAAGTACGATACACATACCTATATAATTAAATTTGACAGTTATTGAAGTCGGTGCCCAATCAATGTGCAACAACAGAAAGTCTATTAGTTTGGTAGGCTTGGCACCGACTTCAGTAACGGTCAAATTTAATTATATAGGTATGAGTATCGTATTTAAGATCTTATTTTAATTGTACTTGAGTTTCGATTAGTAAAGGATAGTTATTTTGTACTTTTTAGTATTTTTTTGAAGGCGGTTTAATTTTTTTCACAAAAAATTTTTTCTTGAAATGAAATCATGAAGATATGTAATGAAAATATAAAGGACTAAGCATTATTAATTTTTATTCATAATCTACTCAATATTTATCCTTGGATAAGTCCAAAGATTTTCTTCTTTTTAGTTTTTCCTTCTAACATTGCAACATTAACATAAATACACTGACATACACATACATTTAGCCATATGGCTACGGAAGCCTAAAAACGGATATATATGGAATCATCTCGATGTTCGTGTGTCATTGTCTGTAATGTTTTTGGGATCATTATGTGGTACATCAAATGCAAGCTCTTTAGACCACAAATTCAAGAATGTGTAGTACTTTACGATGGTTACTTTTTAACACTATTTCGAAAATACTCATTAAAATTGCTGTGCTTTATCTTATTTTGAAAAGTATCACTCAAATAAATAAAAAAGAAATTCAACCATTAACTTAAGATGAATATTGAAAGAAAATGGTAAGGTTATGGTTCACTATACAAGTTTAATTGAAAACTACTAATAACCTTTTAACATTCTATTACCACTATTCAAAATTACTTTTGTTCTACGTCTTTTCTTTCATATCATTCATATCTTTTTCTTTCATACTAAAACACAAATATATTAATTTTAACGTTTCTAAAAATTGCACCTACTCTACCCAGTCGCTAAAGAGTCGAATGGGAGTAAAAGAGATAAGCAGTGTGGTACAGTGCTCTACGAAAAACGTCATTTTTTTATTGATTATTGGATTATTGGTAACAGTTGGCAGAAAAAAAATAAAAAAGGCTCATAACACAAACAGATTACATTTAACAAATAAAATCGAAATGTTGTTCGTTGCTAAGAGAAAAACTTGAAAAAAATTTGCCAACCCATTTAACAAATTTTATTAAATTTATTTTCGAAATAGTCTAAATTCATATATTTATTCATATATTTGTATACTTTTAATGGTGCAATAAAAGAGTATTATTATTATTACTCACAGTAAAGTTTTTATGGAAAGAAAAAAATAGAAAACATGCACGCAAAATTGGAAAATTCAGGAAAAGTTTCAAGTGCTTCTTATGAGATTTTCGTATGAACTCAACTCACGAATAATAATAATATAGCATAACCCACTGAGTCTTATCAACATGTGATCAGGCACAGCTAGTGTGTAATAATAAAGAAAGGGCCGATGTAAAATTCCTAATCCGGGTAAAATTTATGTACCCGAAGGTACATTACATAACTCAATGTTAATACAATAAGACGTTCGTTGTATAATAGATATATTAAGGTAGTAATCCGTAGCTTATAATTAATTAATAGCAGTAGTTAGCCTCCTACATCGTCTTATTAACACTGTTTGTGGACTGAGAAATAGGTTTAATGAGCACCACACCATTGGAATTCGCTTACACATTATGTGGATATTGTACTGTAGGTATAATCTGTAATTAAATATCTGATTCTCACTTCATGTGCCGCTCTCCAAACGTCAGTTCTCTGAAACCATCTGCACTCAAAAGATGTACCTATTCTAGTTTGTAATTCTCCTTTCGAAATTTAGCGCTCGCTACTATTTATATAGATAGATGTAGACGCGTAAAGGACAGTAAAATATTATTGTCTCTTTCGTATTTATATACGACATTACATATCACATAAAAATAAATAAATACCGTGCATGATATGGGATGAGGTGATCTCCTACTATCCCGATCGTGGCCAAAGGTATCGCAAAAACTGACGAAATATTAGGAGGCCAGGGTGCTTAGACAAGTGGCTCAATTGTCGTAAACGCTAGTAGAATAAGTGACAAATACTACATAATATAGCGTAACGAATTTTAAATTGGTAGTCAAAAGTTATTAACTTTCTATTAAATCAAACGAAAAGTAAAGTCGTGTGAAAACCGCCGTACGAAACGTAGCTAAATGGCACTTTTAACGAGCAATAACGTCACCAAGCGTTTCGATTGTGCGAAACGTTTGCCACTTGTCTACCCGCTCTGGTCTGGTAGACTTTTTAAAAAACACTTGTTTCATCAATAATTTATTGCAGTGAATTGGTTCCTCAAAGTTTTCTTTAGGGACCTGCTCTGAAAGTGGTTGATAATGGATTTAATATGACTGATTCGATGAGACTGACTGACTGGTTTAGAATGACTAGATTGGTTTAGAAATACTAGATTGGTTTAGAATGACTAGATTGGTTTAGAATGACTAAATTGACTGATTGATTTGACTGACTGGCAGTCGTGCGTAAAAGCGTCTTAATACTATTGGCTAAAGCGTGGCGCATTTGTGATGCGTTGTTTTATAAAGCATAGAATAAATAAAGATCGATAAAGCATAGAAGACGTCAAACAAAAATGTAAGAAAATTACTACTCATTTTAACCATTCAACCATTGCTCAAAAGCAACTTGAAAAAATTCAGGACAGACTTAATCAACCGCATTTTAAAGTATTCCAGGAGGACTGGAACAGCACGTTCTACATGTTTGAGCGTTTTTTGAAGATAAAAGATGCATTAAGTCTTTATGCCCATGACAATAACATTGAATCAATTTTGCCTGAAGAGTGGAAAATAATATAATGCTGTCTTGAAGTATTGAAACCGTTTGAGGAAGCCACTCGTGAAATGAGCAGCTCTCAGGCACTCATATCATCTGTGATTCCTATCATACAAATGATTTTGAAAAAACTTGACCACTATTTAACAAAACCACGAGAAAGTGATGCTATTCGGTTGGCAGTCTCTAATCTGAAATCACAATTTTCAGCGAAATTTTCTTCTTTGGAAGATAACAACTTATATGCAATTTCCACATATTTAGATCCTCGCTATAAGCATAAATTTTTCAAACCAGTCACCGAAGAAAAAATAAAAGATGAAATAATAAAGATGGTAAATGACCCTGTCGTCACTGATTCTCCTCTGTCGCCGGCGGAAAAAACAAAAAGAATGAGAATGGGAGATTCTCTCGATCCTGAACCAGGAACGTCCAGTACGGATAAGAAGACTTGTTTAAAAAGCGATCTTGCCATGATATTAGATTCATCGAGCGAAGATGAAGGTGAAGGAGAACCGGACAACAGTAGCCCCGATGCTCTTCTTCGCAAAGAATTAGTTATTTATTGTAACAAAAAAAGACTGGATTTAGATGAAAATCCACTTAATTGGTGGAAAGTTAACCGTTATGAATTTAAAATTCTCTCCAAATTAGCATGCAGATATTTATCACCTCCACCAGCCAGTGTTCCCAGCGAGCAACTATTGAGTGGAGCTGAGTTAATATATAATCCACTAAGAAACAGGTTGGAAGCTGAGAAGGCTGCAATATTGCTATTTATTAAATATAATTCACCAATTTTTAAGTTTAATTATTAAACAAAGGTTTTTGATTAGGAAACTCGAAGCTTAAAATTCTGTTGTGTCATAAGTAAAACTAAAAACTTGTGTAATTTTGTTCTAAAAATATGATTAAATAAATAAAAAGTTAAAATTAAATTGATTTTCAGTTATTTATGCACTTAAAATTTAAATAATTATCCTTTTAAAATCCCAAAATCCGCATCCGCATCGCATCCACATCCGCATCAAATCCGCATCCGCGGATGTGAACTTCTAATAATCCGCATCCGCATCTGCATCCGCGGATGTCTAAATTTTTGCATCCGTAACAACCCTGATATGGAGTGAGGTCATCCACTATGCCGATCACCACCAAAGGTAGCGTAAATACTGATGAACATAATTTCGATTTCGCTCACATATGAAAATCAAATTTTGCGACGAAACTTAGCAAAACCGAAAGCAAAAGTTCGGTCATAAACTAGAAATTAAAGTTAAAAGTCGGTTTCAACATCTAAATTTACTGGTAGTGAGACCTTGTGCGGGGTATGCCCTGATCCCTACCAACGTCACACTCGCTAATCCTGCCGCCAAACAGTAATATTTACACTATTGTATACCGGAGTAGAGGGTAAGACGGCCGGTGAAAATTTTGGCACAAGTGGCACAATATTTTATTCCTCAGGGTTGCCGACGCAGTTCCAATTCAAAGTGCTTTCTTAGCTTTGGTAAATGTCTATGGGTCATTCAGTTCACTTACAAGTAAGTAAACTGTTTGCTCGTTTGTTTCCCAGGTCTATAAAAAAAAATAAGAGTTCCCAGATAAGTAATTTTATAAATTAAAAAAACATTAATGGTATTGCAATCGAAAACATAATGGAAATAAAAATCTGAAAAATACGACTGAAATACAAATCTTAGAATGACATCAATTAAGTGTTGTGAAATCAGAATCATGTTTCACAATACACAAATTAAAACTGTTTTACTAAGATAGAAGATTTGATAATCCACTGAAAATATTACAGATAGCCGACGCGTATAATAAATGCTTTTGGGCTATTTATTCTACGCAAACATGCGTTCGTCCCTTGTGTAATTCCATTATGAATGTGTGTAGACCTGGGAAGGCTCCATGAGTATTATTCAACGTCTCGGAAAATCTTTGGGAAAAGATATTATCTCCTATTTCTATTTCCACACACTTTGAACTTCATTTTTCCAGTCGTTCTCTTTTAGTAAAATCCCATTCAAATTATTATGAAACTAAACAACTCTAAAACGAAACCGCTAATTTCGAATTTTTTTACGACTTCTACAATACTTGCCATTTACAATTAAGTAGCAAAATATTTAAATACGTAGTTTTAATTGAATGTATAACTTGTAATTCTTTCTTATGTAATTCACATTTTACTTAATTTAAAATAATGAAAAGATACTAATTAATTACTTAGGTAAGTATCTCATTACTTTAAATACTAGATACATATTTTTCTATTTATTTTAAAAATTAGTAATGATAATTTCTATAATGAAACTTCAATAATAAAGTACAAAATCTTTTAGAAATTACTGAAAAAATAATTAATCACGTTAAAAGACGAAAAGTAATTATAATTATAAATTACTTTTAGAAAACAGACAGAAATAATAATAATAATAATATACTTTATTGCACACAAAACAAAAGAAATAAAAATTAATATAATATGTACAATATAACAGACGGTCTTATCGCTAACAGCGATCTCTTCCAGACAACCTAGAGATGAACAGATTAGTCGGAAATAACTGAAAACGTGGGTTTTGCAGCAACATATACGACACATTTATACACACACACAACAATATCTATAATATAAACACACACACACATACGCAAACAAATAGGTATTCACTACATACATAAATACACACACCACACAATACGTACAACAACTTATAATGACAATATTTCATGTGTAAGATAAATAATTAATACAGACACTTTGACAGTAATGCAGTACATGAATATACATATAGCAAGAAAAAAAAACCACATTGACAAGTAATGTTCCTTCACCAGTTGTTTAAAGGAGTTCAAATGTTGTGCACATCTTATAGTTACTGGCAAGGAATTCCACAAACGCGCACCCTCCACAGTAAAAGATTTAGCCAAAAATTTAGTAGTATGTTTAGGAATTTCCAATTCCAAATTCTCCGATGATCGCAAGAATCTAGTATTAGTTTCAGAAAGAAACTTGAAACGCTTTTTAAGGTAGATAGGGGCAGTAAGATTAAATAGAATGCCGCCCATGGACACCCGCATCGTCCGGAGAGTTACGGGTGCGTTGCCGGCCTTTAAGGAAAGGAGGGGAAGGGGGGAGATGGGCCACCGGCACTCTCACTCACCAAACAAAAAACAACGGCAACAGATGCTGTTATTACACTCCAATATTCTGTAAGAGGGTGATATTTCACCTGGCGAGCCGGCCCAATTTGCGCTAGAATGCAGCATGGTTCAACCACATCTCACGTCTATAGCCTATTACCACTACAGCCAGTAGGTTATATATCCATAGACCATCGTCATTGTAGCTCGAGAGTAGATGAATAAGGCAACAGTACTCTCGTTCTCTCGGGTTGCGGCTATCGTATTGGGCTCTTTATTCGTTCCTCTCAGGCGACCTCGAGGACGCAGTGCCTGTGGTCTGTACTGTCATAGCACTTCAGGGATGACGGGACGGTCGCTAAGCTCTCCCCGAGGCGTGCTTTGGGCGTTCGGCGTCTCCGGCGCATTTCTCAGAAATTCCTGAAGATTTCTCGTAATACCTTCTGAATATTCCTTCCTCCAGAGTAACTAAAAAAAATACGTTCGTGGCCGCACTGACAGCATTCAAACCGTCTATTAGACTTTTGACCTGGCTTAAGGATCACTGTTATGTAGTGGCAGTAGAGACTAATGGCTTAACGTGTCTTCCAAATTATAAATAACCGCGTCTAACTTTATTTCCATATAAATTAGCTTAAGTTCGCGACTTTGTCTGCGTGGTGGCGACTTGTAACAATGGCTATAACATAAAAACTCACCATGAAAAAATACATGTACGTGCCAACGCCATGAACTGAAAATCGGTCAATCAGTGTTGGAGTTTAGCGATGACATAATTATGTACATCTATTTTTACAAAGTGTTCGTGTAACTTTTGAACGATTTGATTAAGGTCATGCATGTTATGCTTAGCTCAAATAGATGGCGCTATATTACAGTTTTCAACAAATGTTTTATTTAACTTACCTGACACCGCGGAGCATATTACATTTGTTAATAATAATTAATTATTAATCAATTCCTTTAAAATATAAATAAAAGACGTAACAATAGATAGTATGGGTTAAAATAAAAATTAACACGTTATAGAACCGGTTATAGAATATACATACATACATCCTCTACTATGCTTACCATGCGGGACAACGTAGATTTAAATGCTAGGGCGTCCCCCGAAAGCGACGGACACCAGTGTGTCCCCGCTGGTGTAAGCAAAGTGCAGTTCGGCGTTGGGGATGCCACCCAACACGCTGTGCACCTAGCAGAGGGTAGTGGAGGGAGGAGTGCAGAATAGCTGCGTGGAATGTGAGAGGTGGGATTGAAGAGAAGATGAATGAAGTGATTGATATTATGGAAGAGAAAAGACTGGATGTGTTATGTTTGAGTGAAACCAAGCGGTGGAGCAGTGAACTTGCTGACTTGCCCGGAGGAAGCATCGCTCTGTGGTCAGGGGTACCACTTGGAGATAGAGGATGCCAGGGGGTGGGCGTTTTGCTGTCCTTTCGTTTGGTTAATTGTATGACTGAGTATAAATGTGTAAACCCTAGACTGCTCTGGGTGCGCCTCAAGATGAGGTTGACGAGAATTTTTATTTTGGCGGTGTATGCTCGTGTCCTCCATCGGCGTGGGTGAGCTAGAGCGGTTTCGGGAGAATGTTAGAGAAGTTCTAGCGACGGTTGAAGAGAATGAGAGAATTGTTTTGTGTGGAGACATGAATGGATGGGTCGGGACAGCTCGAACTGGATTTAAGACTGTCTTAGGCAAATATGGAGATAGGATAGTGAACGATGCTGGTAGGATTCTGTTAGGCGTGTGTATGGAAAAGGATCTTTTTGTTGCTAATACCGTATTTAAGCACAAAAGGATCCATCAGTACACTTGGGAAAGAAAGCATGAGAGAAGTATGATTGATTTATTCCTGGTAGATAACAGGCTCAAGAAGCAGGCTATGGACACAAGAGCGCATAGAGGAGCCGATCTGGGAACGGACCACTTTCTGGTGATAATCAGAATAAGGGGTCTGTTTGCAGCATGGCGACATCGCGTAGTGTCCAAACCTGCAGCGGTTTGTCGCATCAAAAGCTGGAAACTGCAAGATGCGACTAGCAAGAATGAATATGAACGGATAGTAATCGGTAAGCTTGATGATAGATTGAAGTGATGAGCGAGGATGTTGAAGAATGTTGGCAGAACCTTAGGGATAGTATGATCGAGGCTGCAAAAGAAGTGTGTGGAACGAATAAGATTGGGAACGGTAAAAAGCGTGATGTGTGGTTGGATGATGAGGTGAAAGAGTCTGTGTATAAGAAGAAGAAAGCATGGCGAGACTACCTTGCTACAAAAAATGACTGTGATATGAAGAATTTGATGAAAGATAGATATAAGCTGCAGAAAGCAGAAACGAAAGCACTAGTGAAAGAGAAGCGTGAAAGGTGTAGGATGTTAGACGAAAACAGGATGTCGGACAACTTCGAGGAAAATTCCAAATTATTTTGGTAAGAAATGCGTAAGTACCGAAGTGGCCCGGCATCTTGCAGAATGAATAAAATACGTTCGAAAGAAAACAACTTGCTAACAGATAAAAAAGATGTTCTGCAGCGATGGAGCGAATACTATGGAGAACTGTATGAGAGTGGAGACTTCGTCTCTGATACTGAGACCGATTCTAATGAATTGCCACACTCATGTCAGGGACTGGAGGATGTCATTAGTATGAAAGAGATCGAGCAAGTGATAAAAAGTTTGAAATGTGGAAAGGCTGCGGGAATTGATGACGTGACTGCTGAGATGATCAAGTATGGTGGTCCTAGGGTCTGGGATGCCTTCTGTGCACTCTGCAACCTTTGTTTGCAGAAGGGGGAGGTTCCAGAGGACTGGCGCACCGCAGACATAGTACCTCTCTATAAAGGGAAAGGTTCTCATTTGGACTGCGCGTGCTACAGGGCCATCAGTTTGGTCAGCTTAGCAAGTAAAGTCTATACTAAGGTATTGACTGAACGTATGAAAGGCGTTTCAGAAAGATATTTGTGAGAGGCGCAAGGTTGTTTTAGGAACGGTAGAGGTTGTATGGATCAGATTTTCTCGCTTCGCGTTATCGTGGGGAAGTTTCTGGCTATATGTCAGAAAGTTTTCTGCGTTTTCGTGGATCTAGAAAAGGCATTCGATAGAGTAGTGCGACAGAAATTGTGGAGTCTTCTGGCTAAGTATGGCGTGGGGGGCTCCTTACTACCGTTAGGGATACAGCTTAAAGATATGTATGTACATATATACATACCTTTAAGCTGTATCCCTGATAGGGTAGTCAGAGAGAACGGAGTGCCAAGCGCGGTCCTTGCGTATTTCTTTTGCCTCCTCAAATCTCAACACATGATGTAATGATGATCTCACTACCATGTAAGATGTGTCTTCCAAAATACGGAGACGCTTGATATGAATGCCACTAGATCTTTAACTAAGTGACTACGTGTGATGTTACCTCGAAGGTAACGAACAATAAAGCGCCAATTGTACCAATACTCTACGACAGCCTTTCCCAAAGTGGGCAATAACGCCCCCGTGTGGGCGCTGCAGGCCTAAAGGGGGGCGGTAAGAGACCCAGAAAAAAATGGGGGCGTTGTGTAGAGGCCTGGGGGGTGATTTGTAATTTCATTTAGCTAGGAGGCATCTTAGACAACGACTGCATGAGCTCTCGACTCTCAACTACAACTTGTGAACATCAACTAATATTAATTAAAAGATTGCTCAAACTCGGTTCGATATTTCTCTCCGCGTAGTTCATATATCTGTCCTGTTTTATTGAATATACAAAATAAAAATCATGTCAATCGGTCGTTCCGTTTCGAAATGAAAGTAGACACAAACAAACAAATAAAAAGGCAACAGACACACTTTCGCATTTTAATAATTATTAGTACTCCCAGATAGGTAACTTTCGTAGATAATAGACCGCGGGCAATCATGTTTTAACAAGTTTTTGTTAAATAACCCGAATTGTGCATTCCTGTATCAATCGGCTGGTTCATAGAATACTTGTTCTGACTTGTTGAGTACGATTGAGCGTCAAATGAGATAAACGAGTTTATGCATGTTTGTTTTATTCCTGTCGGTGCGTGCTGCTTATGCAATCCTATATAAACAACGTAATATTTATTTTATTTTCATTTGCGGTTTCGCGCGCAATAGATGAGCAGTACTTATGTTCAACACTTACTTACGTATTTCTCAAAACAAAACAATGTCGGAAGTAAAAAAGAAGAGACGGCAATACTGTGCGGAATATATTAAATTCGGATTCATTGAAAATCCGACAAACCCATCGTCGCCTTTGTGTCTTCTATGTCTAAAAACATTTTCGAATGAAGCAATGAAGCCTTCAAGACTGCAAGATCATTTGAATAAAATGCATCCAGATAAGAAAGACAAGAATATAGCATATTTTGAAGATCTAGAGAAGAAGCATAATACTCGGCCAAGTGTAGCAAAACTATTTTCGGCGGCTGCTAAGCAAGATGACGACGCACTTCGAGCTTCGTACAATATTTCTTTGTTAATTCCTCAAAAAGGCAAACCACATAACATCGGAGAAGAGTTAATTTTGCCAGCAATAAAGGAAGTAATAACTACTGTGCTTCATAAACCAGCCGAAGATATTATCCGAAAAATTCCTTTGAGTAATAATTCTGTGCAAAGACGAACTGATGAAATGGCTGAAAACATTGAAGGATCATTGTGTGATCACCTGAAGACAAGTCAATTCTCAATTCAGCTCGATGAGTCCACTTTACCAACTAATGAAGCATCGTTGCTGTCTTACGTGAGATTAATTAAAGATGAGAAAATATGTGAAGAACTATTCTTTGCTAGAAATTTAGAGACCGATACAAAAGGCGAAACCATATTCAATACATTGGAAAAGTTTTGTGATGAAAAAGAAATTCCCTTAAAAAATATTACAACACTTGCTACGGATGGCGCTCCGGCTATGATAGGGTGCCATAAAGGCTTCATAGCGTACTTAAAAAATAAAATTCCAGATGTCCTTGCTGTACATTGCGTTATTCATAGACAACATTTGATTGCTAGAAACTTAAGTGAACGACTATTTCAATCACTGCAATATGACATCAAAGCAGTCAATAAAATCCGCAACAACTCTTTGAACGATAGATTATTTCATCAGCTTTGTGTTACTAATGACGAGGAATTCAACAGTTTCTTGTTTTATACTGAAGTTCGTTGGCTATCAAGAGGCAATTGTCTGACTCGATTTTACAACCTGTTTGACTCTGTTATAGAGTTCTTGGAAACTAAAGATACAGAATTGCACAACAAGCTCATTACATCAAAGAATGATATAGCTTACATGACAGACCTGTATAAATTGTTCAACGACATGAATCTCCAACTGCAAGGCGATGAACTAAATTTAATTAAAACAAAAAATGTCGTTGCTGCTTTCGCAGCCAAACTGCTTCTACACAAAAAGAATATGGGCAGACGTGAGTTTCACAATTTTCCGAATTTATCAGTATCATGCAGTAACGAATTCTTTGCCTACTGCCAACATTTGGAAAACCTCCACATTGACTTCATCGAACGATACCAGAACATTTTGAACTTGGAAATACCAGACTGGGTGTTGGATCCGTTTTCAAATGTCAACACAGTAATGTCACCTCAGCTGGAAGAAGAACTTATAGAATTGACAACAAACGAGGAAATAAAAATCAAGTTCAAAAATGGTTACCAAGAATTTTGGCTAAAAAACCGATCCCGCAATTGTACCCTGGATTGTGGGTAATCGTTCAGCGATTCTTGATAGCATTCCCATCGTCATATTTGTGTGAACGTGGATTTAGTGCTGTGGCAACACTGCTTACTAAAAAGAGAAATCGTTTGCATGTTACCAAACGTGGCGACTTGCGACTGTTCTTGAGTAAATTGGAACCTGATATCAACAAACTTATTAAACAGCATCAGATTCATCCTTCACATTAGTTTTTATATAAGGATCGATTATATTTGTTTTATTTTGAATAAAAGATACTCTGTTTGAATACTATAAAGTCGCGTTTCAATAATCATTCTCATTGGCAGGTGTAGCCCGTAAGAGTTAACTTGAGACCTGAGCGCCGTTGTGTATTACCTACTGCGCTCAGGTTTCAAGTTAACTCTTGCGGGTTACAGTAAAAGTCTCGTTTGGAATTAATGTTTAATCTCCGCTAATATAGCTCACAATAATTAATTAATTAAATTTGAAGTTATAGTGGTTTTTCAGTAGGTGAAAAAATGGGGGCGCTAAAAAATAATTTATTCTCAAAGTGGGCAGTAGACAAAATAAGTTTGGGAACCCCTGCTCCACGAGGACCTCAAATTAAGGCTCAAAACCGGTTAACGAGGCTTAAAAATCCTTTATTGAAAAAGGATTTTTACGCTGGTGTTAATTGGATTAACTGGTATTAACCCATATTAACGAATTAATAAAGGTTATGAAAAGTTTTTGACCTTTATTAATCCATTCATATATAAACAATTAAGGAGTGTCAACTTTTAATGATTCGTTTATACAGGTTCTCGGTTAAAACCGGTTAATACTGCTTAAAAACCTATGTGAAAATTATTTGTCAGGAAAAACCGCCCCCGAACCCTGTCTTAATTAAAGCTAATCGCATGATATATTTGACAGTCAAGTCCAACTGTGAATATGTATATTTTAATAATATAATTTAGTTACAGTTACGCAGTAATAATTTGATTTTCTGTCGGAGATTGTAAGATGAATGAAATTTAATATTTTGTAAATGAGGATTATTTCATGTTGGAACCCTGGCAGGAATGAATTGACTAATGGACGTCTGTAAAATGTATTCAACATTTAAAAAAAAAAATAACATACAGGCTTTTTTAGGGATCCTTAACCAATATGATAAAATGGTCTATCTGTCTGCCAGTCCGTAACACTTATTCGATTCATTCCGGCATCTTTCGAAATACTGAACTGAAATTTGATATGATGTAATTTGATAAACCGAACCCAGAAATGAAAAACAAAAATTTAATGATTATGAGTGTACCAGGTCCATTTTATTATAAATTTATTTTAATTGAAAATGAGTAATTTTGTATTAGATCCGTGCCAAAAATAAAATAAATTGTAGCACTATGAGCAATAATGGGAATCGTTATCCTCATGGAATATTTTAATTTATACTAAAAAGTATACTTGAACTGAAAACAAAAATTCATATTACAAGATTAAAATTTTTCCTTTGAGTCACTTGCTAACAGTTTCAGTGGCCTGTCATTTTTAGGATATGCGATTCTTCCTACATGATATGGAATAAATTGAAGTGGTACAATAGTAACAACAACAGTCATTGTTTATAATTGGACACCATTACCCATTTTCTTTTAGATTCAATTTAACTGAAATTATTACAGAATTTAAGTAAACGCGTGTCCGACGCGCAATTAGGTTTTTTAATTATATCGGCAACAAGGTTCATTTTGAACCATCGTTAGAAATCGTCGTTCGTAATATGCTAAGAATGTTTTTGAGTAATTAGACAAGGAATCGTTCAAACATAGTCCGTTGCTTTATTACTTGAATACTGTAAGTAATACTGTAAGTGGTATGAAGACAAGAGTTATTGAAGCATTTTTTCTGCAATTAAAGAATACACCCCGAGCAAAACGAAACAATTAATCGATAACGTGGAATCTAGTGATTCAAGGACAAAACCTCATTTTTCAAATTCAGTTGAACGTGTAGACACCAGGCCTGTGACAGTTTTAATTCCGAACAAGTTGTATTCGCGCTGGAATCGCTTCTGCCGTCTTAACTATACGCCTTAAAAGTCAATTGCATGTTAGTGTGCTGTCAGTCTGACTCATACTCTGACTCTGGCTACTTTTCTAGTTTTAGTTTTGATTTACCTTCTGTTTTCGTCGCTTTTATGCTTGAGTTGAGAACCTTGAAAAGCCTATTCTCCTCAGTTGTTCGATGTAAATAATCTCCTAAAGCGCTGCGTTGGTGAAAAAATCCTTTCCATCCGTTGGTGAAAAACACACAGGCCTTTTGAAAAAATATAAATCTTTTAAAAGTTAAGATAGTAAATTGCTAGGCACTATAAGGGCGACCAATGTCAGACTAGTCATATCTAATGTATAGTAACATATTATTTTACTGGGTTTGAAAAATAAAACCGTTTGTTAATAATACTGTTTGTAAAATAATAATTATATTAAGAACATAAATTTTTTAATAACATATTTACAAATAAACTGACTTCAAAAAAGAACACTGAAAAGTATGAAATAACTATCCTTTACTAATCAAAACTTAAGTACAAAAATAACTTTATAAATACGATACAAATACCCATATCATTAAATTTGGCAGTCACTGAAGTCGGTGCCAAGCTTACTAAACCAATATACTTTCTGTTGTCGAACATTAATTTGGCATATATATATATATATGATATATACATTCATATCTGTAATTTTTACAGAGGCGTTTCAATTTTCTTTTCCGATAATATCAAGCCATTCTTTTCCTCTAATAATAATACCTGATGGTAATCTGAAACGAGATAATTACGACATATAAACATGATACCCGTATTTTGATATTTTATGAATATAGGGTACATGGTCAACCCTAACTCCAATAACAACAAAAATTGACATGAAGTAATTTACTGTACTATGTGAATAAAAACTGCAAAGAGCTAAAAATATACATGACTATAATCCAGTTAACCAAAAAAACACTGCAATTACGTTGGATTTATATACGACATCAGACTAAATTAATGAATTTCTGTTACGTACCGGTGCTATGATAAATTTTGTTGATTATTGGTTTTCCTCGAGCCACATCTTAACACACTACACTTAGGAATTATTGTAGCATTATGCTAGCTTCTTTTTTAACAAAAGAGTTCCAATATCAAGAACAAAATCATAAAAACATTATAAAATATTAAATTCGTTAATATGTTTTGACACTTCGTCTACATGTCAGCGTGTCGCAAAGAATGGCGGACCGGCACGTTTTGACATTACGATAACGTCACATAAAATAATTACTCTTTGAGAAAACTATTGTTGTTTTCTCTTACACACGCAAGAAGAGTCAAAAAGAGACAACGCTACATTTGAATGTTATAAGTTAGAATATATATAATTAAATGTTGCTACAGATCATCATGCCACGTCCTTTAGTTTCCTTAGTCATTGGATGCAACACGGTCGAAACGTAAAGCCAAAATAAAAGGTAATCGCGTTAATTTCACGTTTTTAAGATATTGAACATCCCAAGCAAACAGTACATATTACAGCGAATATTTAAGCCATCGTATTTATTTCTGCCTTTAAAGGAAAACTGGTATGTGAGTTAATACTATATTGATTGTGGTCCTCCACTGAATGAATAATTAGTTAAAATACAACCAATACGAGTGACCGAATGAAACTCAACTCAAACAATACGAATAAATAATGAAATCGATCGTTACAAAAGGGATGTCAGTACCTTCGAAATTTGTTTGTTGCTTTAGGGGTTGTTTTCTAATTCTAAATTAGACTGAGGTTGCCATTGTTGTTCGATATTCTTAAAAACAAATCGGCGCGTGCTCATTACCGCACGATAGAAGTGAAAATATATTAGCTATGTGTACAGCAGTAACGCCATCTAGCATGCGCAACTATTCAGGGTTATGTCAAATAATGACATACAAATGTTTTATTGATTTTTAGAAAGAATGAGTGATGAAAGCTGACGAAGGAAATATACAGAGCGAAAGCGAGTGGTAAAAGAAGTCAAGGAAGACTAAGGCTGACTTATGAAGATCAAATAGCAAGTGTTAGCGGATGGAAATGTCAAAAGCATACCTAGGCGAAAATGTGTGAGGAGAATGATGAGATTTGAGGAAGCGAAAGAAGTATGTAAGAACCGCGACGCTTGGCGCTCCGTCTTCTCTTACTACCCCGTTAGGGATGCAGCGTGAGGGTATGTATGTATGTATTGATTTTTAATAAATAAAGTATTTAAAAGATGGAATTTGTTAATATAGTACTAAGAAAAATAGATATTATTATAAAAACCAGTTTTGAAAGTATAAAACACAATATAAGTTTCCAACCTCAGACTGTGATGAAAAAAAATAAATTAGTTTTAGCACAACATGTAAGAAATGTTGAAGAGCTACAAAATCATAGCAATAGTTATTTAATACGAGCCCACATCATTCGTCAAACATCAGTGCCATTAACAACCTATAAAACAAGTTTATACGTAAGTACTCTCATAACTACAAATGTTATGAAACACACTTAATTTAGTATTTTACAGTAGGTAAAGTACTTCAATTAACATTATAATTTATTTAATAATAATAATAAGACAGACAGACACACCAATCATCTGATCTCAAACCATGCAATATACACCAACCATCTGACCTCAAACTGGGCCTTTCCCTGTGAGAACTAGACGACAACAACTGGAGGCGTCACCCAGTACACTCAGACCCGAGACAATCTAGAAAAGTTCGTTTTCTGAATTGACCCGACCGAGAATCGAACTCAAAATCTTCCGCGCTTAGGTACAATGTCTAAACAACTGCGCCGAGGTTGTCAATCAACTTTATTACAGATCATTGATTCTCGTGTTATCACTGAAGTAAATATAACCAAATGTACTACCCCGAATTGTTGCAGATTTCTGCCACGGCATGCGCTGCGATCGCTTTACTATACCTCCACCATGCATTTCGCACATAGCGAATACGATATTCTAATTTTGAAATATGTATACGAATTAGGTTATTATTGTTAGACGCGCTTGATGTAGACTGGAGCAGAGTATACCTGATTCAGCGTCTCCAACCCGAGCGTGACAGTTGGCGATTATTATTATTTATATTTCTTAAGGCATTGGTTACAAAACCATCAGCCTAATGACGTAATTTCTAGAGAAACATTTACTGTCCCTAACACTACTCCAGTAAAGTGATAGCAGGCTTTACTGAAGTTAAAAAGGACTTCTTGGAAGAGCGCGAAAACTTCAGCTAGGTACACATGTTTATTTAGATCTCCTCCATTCTTTTCACTTACACAGAACTTTAAAACACAATATACTATCACTGTTGTAGTTTCAAACTCCTAAAAATGTAAAAAACAGAAAATCTAAATAAAATGACAACCTCACTTCTCCCGTTCCCGCCAAAAAGCTCCGACAGTTGGTGACAGTTCAGTTTCGTTCACTGTTCAGAAAAAGCTAAGGTGCGCCTAAATAAAATTTCACTTCAAAAATGGAATGGAGAAACAAATCGCTACTATGGTAGTGGACGTCTTACATACTTTATGTTACATTAAACGCAAATATTAGTAGTTTTACAGTTTTCATAAGGAAATAGGTCGTTGCATTTCCCATTTGCATAAAATCTCACTGTAAAGAAACGGGAGTTAATAGATTCCCTGAAGACTTCGTTACGAGAAATTATGAGGTGATGAGAATTAAAATAGTAAGTGTAAAGTTATTTATAAAATATAGGATGCGGAAAAAACAATTCAAAGTGACGTTCATACATATTTATATAACGTATGTGTTAGTGTCATTGTAAAAATGAGGAAAGGTATGCTTAGATCGTTTGGGCGCATATTCACTCATAAAAAATGAGTAATAAAAGAGTGACAAAAAAACGTACTATGCGAGAGTGGTAGCAGAGTGCAAGGAAGATCAAGGCTGAATGAAGATCAAATAGCCAGAGCGTAAGCTGACGGAAACGTCAAAAGCACTCGCATACCTATGCGTATGTGAAAAGAATGAGAAGATTCGAGGAAGCGAAAGAAGTATGTAAAGATCGCGATACTTGGCGTTCCATTCTCTGACTACCCTGTTGGGGATACAGCGCGAAGATGTCTGTATAACGGGTTAATTTAAGAATATGAATAACCTCTCAGTATTTTGTTCTTAACATTATCCCCAATAGCTTTTGTTTTACGACTTTTAAAAATTCATAACTTTTTCTTTCATTCAAATATAAAAATATATTAAACGTTTCTGAAAATGCCACCTACTCTACCCGGTCGCTCCAGCGGCACACACACAGTGGGACACGGGAGGGCGGCGCAGTGGCACGGCGCTGAGGCCCGGTGCGCTTGCACTGTACCATATACACAGAGTAATTACGTTTCAGACAGTACAATAAAACCTAACAAATATTTTTTGATGAACGTTTTAAATTTTGAAAAAAGTAGCAGAATAAAAGTTATTAGGTATAATGACAGGAATTTTGTACTAAGAGGTTATTAGTATTTTCATTTATCCCTATGTATATACAAGGTTATTTCGAAAGGATGGGTAAATACGAAAGGGTATAAAAGTACCCATGATAGCGAAAAATTTGCGTTCTACAACTTCGACAGAAGTCAATAGTTCTTGTGTAAAACCTTAAAGTTTAAACAAAAATAAAGGTGAGGCAACCCTAATATCAGCGTTTTCCGGTCGCTAATAAACATTTGGAATATAGGGTTGTTCATTTTTTTTCGTTATATGAATGTTTTTTTTTTTGTATGGAAAACATAATAAACTTTTTCCGTAATTATTACATCTGCAATGTAACAGTCAACAGTGATACGTTGGGATCCTGGCGTATTTATACCCCCTTTCACAACAACCTTGTAACCTTCTTAAATTACATAATCTTTCCACTAAAAGATTTTTTTCCTGGTACTAAAGTACCAATTCTATTTAGTTCCACCTTTAACAGGCAGATGATCCACTTTTTTTAAATCTCTCATACATTTTTTTTAATGTACTCAGACATTTTACACAGCGCCATCTAGTCCCAAAGTAAGCAGCGCAGCTCTTGAGTTATCGAGTACTAGACAACACTGATATACTACTTATATACTTTTCTTTTGTAAATAAATACATATTATACATAAACACCCAGACTCGGGGCGGGAATCGAACCCGCAACCCCTGTTTACTTTCCGACGCGTTAAGCCGTTGCGCCACGGAGGTGGTCAAATACATTATATGTATAAGACATATACTCGTTGAATATACACTTATAACTATGTATATTCTACGTAGTCTCGTTTATCCATTTCTCGATATTGATGAACGAAGGATAATATTTCAAAATCCGTATAGTGGATAGGCATTTTAATTTTCAATAAGTATGTGTATATACCTATACATGAACACTTACAGTATAAATATTGTCTTGGCAGACCCTAGTCAGTAGCTGTCCCTAGGAGCTCGTGTTTACACAGCTCAGGACGACAGACATTGAAAAATTGCGGCTACACCTACGTCACTGAACTGTTACCAACGTTACGTAAATATATAAGCAATATGTGTTAAAGAATGACGCGCTGTTTTTTGGATATAGCTGGTTTTCTGTATCTCATAAGAAAAATCGAAACGCTTACAAAATCAATCAAGTATACGTAATTTTATTACGTCTCTGCGTTTGTTTGTCTATCATTGTTCATTTTATCGGAAATAATGCGGAATAAAAACTTGAACTTAACATGACAATATCTATATTTCATTGAGCCACATATTTTGCACTAATTAACACTTTAAAAAGTTCAAATCCAAATAAAACAGGGCGAACAAATTAGGTACAATAGGTACTTGAACTTGTTTTGAGGTTACTCCCCCTCCCCGCTCCCCTTTCCCCTCCCTCATACATAACTCTGAACATTTGAGTACCGTATCAATAATACAAGAAATAGAATAAGTAAGTATTATAAGAAAAAGAATTTGTGAAAAAGGTTCTTAATTCGGTTGTATGTTTTTTTTGTTTGTTACTTCAAAATTCCGTCATTTTTAAATCGATTTGTAAAATTCTTTTTTTATTTAAAAGGATATACTTTCGAATTGGTCCCATTTGAATTTGAACTGATATTGGAGCTTAGACTTCGAAGATACACTAAATCTCACCAAATAATTATACACACCGGCACAATTAGCGGAACACAAAAAAAGCAGGATTTTAAAATCTTTTACTTGAGGAACTGGCCAGTTATGATATTTTTTTAATTTATTGTCAAATTTGAAAATAGAAAATTAGATGACATACACTTTTTTCATTCATTTGTTTTATTTTCCCGAACAATACGTTTTGTCAACTTGTTCGAGTAATAACTACGTAATTGTAATTTTTTTGAAAAATTGCACTTAATGGTTTTTTATAAATTTGTTATTCTATAGGCAATTTTGTTTATTAAAAGCTCTTTATTATGCCTGACTTAACATCACTGGAAATCATTAGGGCTGATGAAATGAGAAGAAATGGCCATACCTACAGATCGATTGCCTCAAGGCTTCGTCGACCAGTATCAACGATTCATCGCAGCATCCAGCGGTACAGATCGTCTAATTCTCTTGTGAGGAGGAGGGGTCAAGGTAGAAAAAGATGTACATCGAGGCGAGATGACAACTTTTTTCAACTTGGAGTTCGTAGGAATACGCGATTAACGGCTGTACAAGCTCGAAATGAACTGGAAGACGTTCGAGGAGTACGAGTAAGTGAGCGTACAGTTCGCAGGAGATTTGAAGAAGTTGGTTTAGGGTCGTATATACCTGCCAAAGGCCCAAAACTTGAGAGACGTCACCGCGTAAACCGATTAAGCTATGCGCGAGAACATCGTCATTGGGATTTGAACGAATGGCAGCAGGTTCTCTTTACTGATGAGTGCAGAGTTCTTTTAAAACAGATCGATGGGAGACAGCGAATTTGGAGACGCAAAGGAGAACGCCACATACAGTCTAATTTTGAACACACAGTGGCTTATGGTGGCGGCTCGATTATGGTTTGGGGAGGGATATGTTTGGGAGCTCGCACGGAGTTAGTGATAGTCACAGGAGGGACCAGGACAGCAGATCGATACATCAGAGACATTTTAGAAGAACATGTTGTACCATTTGCCCCATTTATTGGTGACGACTTTATTCTAATGCAAGATAATGCTCGTGCTCATAGTGCACAATCGGTACAGGCATATCTGAGCTACGTAGGTATACCGGTGATGCAGTGGCCAGCAAATTCCCCGATATGAATCCGATAGAGCATGTCTGGGACTTGCTAAAAAGAAGGGTTAAATCCAGAATGCCACCCCCCAACAATCTGAATGAACTTGGAAACGCATTACTTGAGGAGTGGGAGCGGTTGCCTCAAGAAATCATCGATAACATAATCTGTAGCATGCCCAGACGAATGGAAACCGTAATCAGAGCAAGAGGGGGAAACACTCGTTATTAATTTTGCTTTAATTTTATTGTTAAATCATTTAATGCTTACTTTTTTTTATTTTTTGTGATGGTTCATAATCATCTAAAAATTTCACTTATTTCAAATTTCTTTATTTTTCAATCTAAAATAACGAAGACTTTTCAAAGTCGTTGTTAAAAGATGTTAATCAATTTGTTATTTTGTGTCTAATTACATTTTTGTCAAATATATGCGTTATTATCTCATAGTCTCACTTTTTTTTCTGTTCCGCTAATTGTGCCGGTGTGTATATTTTCATGATTCTCTTGTACGTCATTCCGCTATATAATAATTAGAAAAGAAGTCTCTCAAAACTCAAAAGGGAAAAATTAAAAAAAAATTAAAATTAAACCTACTTCAAAACAAAAATACTGAAAGTACGAAATAACTATCCTTTATTATTCAAAAGTAAAGTACCAAAATATCTTTATAAATACGATACAAATACCTAAATAATTAAATTTGACATCAGTTAATGAAGTCAGTGCCAAATCAATGAGCAACAACAGGAAGTCTATTAATTAGTTTGGCAGGCTTGGAATCGACTTCAGTGCCTGTCAAATTTAATTATATAGGTATTTGTATATTTATAAAGTTATTTTTTATTTAAGTTTTGATTAGTGAAGCATATTTATTTCGTACTTTTCAGTGTTTTGGTTTTGAAGTCGGTTTAATTTTCCTTTTTAATTTTTTTTTTAATTTTTAATAATGTTTCTACCTCGTTCATAACTGTTACATAACAATTGCTGTACAAATTTCAATTATAACCCATTTTAATTCCTATACAATATAATCTATTCTAATACTGTAAGAAAAAGCGAATTTTGTAAGTTCGTTTATGTGGAGCGTAATCTCCGGAACCACTGCACTTTTTTGAAAAATTCTTTTACCATTGGAAAGGTAGATTATTCCAGATGGACATTATGTATTAAACCCGGGCGAAGTCGGAACGGACTGCTAGTAAATAGAAAATTCGGTACCCTCGAAGTCGAAATAGCATGTGACCAATTATTTTTGTTTTTATCTAACTACAGCGAAAACATAAGAACTTTAGTAATGAACGTCTCAAGAAATATGAGTAAATATGCTAAGTTAAAATGTTATCAAAATCTATCTATATAATAAATCTGTCTATGTAAATAAGTATGAAATGTTGTTTGTTTGTGCATAAAACTTGAGAATGACTGACCAAATGACAATGCCCAAAAACTATGGAACTTTGCCCATCTACAAATTTGTATGCCCAGTATTAATATTAGTTTTATTGTATGGTCTATTAAGAGCACTTCAAAATAGCATGGTAACTAAAGCGAAATAGCTACCGAATATAAAGATACATACATACACTCTATCTACGTATCCCTAACGGATTAGTCAAAGAGGACGGAGCGCCACGATATTAATCTAATAATAATATAATCTAAAAATATTACAAAAAAAAATTAAAAGCGCCTACTAAAAATAGCACGCACATCGCGACATTTTCAAAACGACTACAGAAGTCGAATTGAATACAGTCACAAACAAAGCACCTAGAAATACAGCAGGAGTTGTTATTTACACATAATCTAATTAAATCGACAGAAAACCAAGTTCGCACGTTCTTTCGCAGGCAAATATGTATGTAGATTATGTAGAAATATGTATGTAATGCAACTTTTTAAAAATTCGAAATATCAAAGTCAATGACGTTAGGTGTATTATAATTTATAAGTCAAACTCGGACATCGTCGTTGATTTGCTATCTTCCTGTCACTCATTTCATTTACAAAGGAAGTAATTTCATTTTTTAGGGATTCTCAGTAATAGTTCAGAAAATCTAGCGCTATTAAATTCTAGAACACAGTCATTTTTATCATAAATCTGCATATAACATAACATAAAGAACAAAAAAGTCAATGTTTACAGCCTTGTTCAGCCATAATGAATGTCTAGTAAAAATATTTTTTATTTTGATCATTGCTTGCGCTAGCTTTAGAAAGTTATGAACCACACAGAAAATCAGAAGAATTTTTTTTAAATGGAATGGTTACTCTGGCACCAGTGGTAGATTTTAAGCATTTGTAATTTTTTTACATGTTTTTAACAATTCATGTAAGGTTTTTATGGAATGGAAATTTGAAAAACATGCTTAATAAATTGAAAAATTCGGAAAAAACTGAACAAACTGAACATAACCCACGAATAGTAATGTAATATCTATTGAGCCACACCGCAACGCGTAGCCGGGCATGCCTAGTTAAATATAAAATTGAAGCCCGATCCGCAAACACTTATTTCTCTTTAAATGTTCTGAGAGCTATGCAAAGTTAAGTCTAGCCATTCTTATTGCCCTTGACTACCTATTAAAGTCACAACTCGATAGCTATAAATCTCCATTGTAAAGAATATCCTAGACTTTTCGGCGGGAACGGGAGAAATGAGGTTGTCATTTTATTTAAGATTTTCTATTTTTTACATTTTTGGGAGTTTTAAAATACAAAAGTGATAGCATATTGGGTTTTAAAGTTCCGTGTAAGTGGAAAGAATGGAATAGGTCTTGTAGGGACATTGTAAGTGTGTTAGAAAAGACGAATCAGCAGTTTTGTGTGGAAGCGTGATGTATGCGAGCGTCGACGGCAGTTACTGCGCACTGCCCTATCGGAACGAACGCGACCTAAATTGGGGTTCAGTTGGGACAATAAAATTGTACGGAACTCTCTAAATTTACATCTTTATTTCTGCCAGTGATTCCCAGTATAACTCATATAAATAGGAATATCCTAAAGTCTAAATAAACATGTGTAGCTAAAGTTTTCGCGCTCTTCCAAGAATTCCTGTAAAACTTCAATAAGGCCTCTATCACTTTACGGGAGAAGCTTTACGATAACGATTCTACTTATACTATTACAATACGTGACATTGGCAAATGCGCTAATCTGTGCGCCATGCCATGAAGAAAGAAAAAAAAAGAATACTCCATGGTTTTTCATTTTTTGCAATTTTGGTAGTAAAAATCAATTTTTCACGGTTAAATTCGCGGGCAATAATCAATAACTAGTCATTTATAATTGTTATGCTAACACAGCAAAAATGTAATTTTTCTTTCAATAACATAGGTATATTTATTTAGTGCTAATGGAGTTTAAAAATAACTTTTGATTTTATGGGTGAGGCAGTATAATATTATTATACATATAAATGTAATATAGACTTTCCCCTAGATAAGCAAATCCTTTTAACATTTCAGTAAGTAAACACTCTGGGTATTTGATCCTCATAAGTCAACCTTGGTCTTCATTGGCTTCTGCTACCCACTCATTTTCGCTCTGTAGATTTTCTTCGTCAATCTTTCGTCACTAATTCTTTCTATATACCATCCTAACATTCCATTCTTCATTTTTGAAATAAAACTATTTCTATACATAATATCGTATTGCTTTCCTGCAAACTTTACGAGTTTGTATTGCCTAAAACTTTCTACATTCTTCGTCTTCTTCGTGCCCTTGCACAGTAGTTTCTACGTCATTCCACTTCTGATATAAAGACTTCTCGTTCTTCTAGGATATCGATGTGGGTGGAAACTCAGTATATACAGAGATATAATGAAAAGACGTACTTTCGCTCATGTAATTCTCGACCACAGGTAACAATGTATCGACTGCCCATTATTAAAACTGTCGTTCAAAAATACCAACTGTCAAATTACGAGTACATTATCGAGTCACAAACGACGGTGGTGCCATCTATTGAGGATAATTATTGTATCATTTATTCACGAATATTATTAACAATTAATGTAAGAGATAAGTTTTCTTTCTAAAGTACGTAACCTAAAAAATCGTTGAGTCACCACAATTTTGTTCACGCTCTTAGTAAGCACAGTAAAAAGCAAGTCTGAAGGTTATATAAATATTTAATTTGTCGATTCCGATAAATTTCAAATGAGTTGTGAGCTCCTCAAGCACAACGAAGGTTCAGATTAAAATTAAAGTTCAATTTCTTTTAACATTAATAGTCTAGGTACCTACCTCCTAATTAATCCAAATTCCTACCTTCAACCTACAAAAATATGATAAAATGACATGTTTTGAGCTCATTTTATCAATAACTTCTTAAGAGATAATTGAATCGACTTCAAAATAATTACACTGATGAGTAAATAATAATTAGCCTTCGCTAATCAAAACTTAAGTACAAAACCGAGCAAGCCTTACAGTAGTCGCGTATGACGTGTAACATCTGACATCTCATCTTGGTAATCAGCAACATTATATCCTAAAAAAAATTATTCAGGTATTATTTGAAATGAATTTCGTAACGAAGAATAATTCTTTTAAATGAATATTGTATTTTATTTAATTAAAGTTCTGGTGTTTGAAAGGGAAGATGTACAGACAAAGTGTGAAATATAGGTAAATGGAAAATATCTAGAACAGGTGAAAGAAATTGTATATCTGGGAAGTGCGTTTTCAAGGGACGTAAGATGTGAGTTGGATGTGGAGCGACGGGTAGCAGCCGGCAATAAAGTGAACGGTGCTCTGTCTGCATTAGTAAGCAGTATGAATATATCTAACAGCCAAAATGGCCATACACAATGCGGTGTTGGTGCCAACTTTATTGTATGGTAGTGAGTACTGGATATGGCCGAAATCGAGTCAAAGTAAGATAAATGCAGTAGAAATGCAATCTCTTAGATATATGTGCGGTGTCAACCTTGCGGACTAAATATGCAATAAAGAGATACGCAGTACGACAGGCTTGCACGACAGTGTTGTTCGAAGGATGAAGAAAGGAATGTTAAGATGGTTCGAGCACATGGAAAGAATGTGTGACGAAAGACTGACGAAGAAAATCTATAGAGCGAAAGTGACCCAGTTCTAGTCTATTATGGATTTTGGGTACATTGGATAGGAAAAACTCGACACAATTGTTTTTTTGTGCAATTAGTACTCAATGATTAGCAGTGAACCATCTCGAGGCATACTCCGTGGTCCTATTCTGTCCATTAATATCTATATATTTTCTATTTACTTTGACTATTTACTATTTACCTGCACTGTCGTCTAAGGATGTTGCTACGTAACCATTTTATTTTGTGACTTTGACAGCTGATATTTTTGTTAGCTAATTTTGATATCAGTCGATAATAACACGAGCGAAACACTAGCGAAAGCACATCTTTTCATTATTACTCTTTGTTCTTCATTTCTACCCACGTTGACATCATAAAACGGTATAAATACCATGAAACACGTATTCAGGGCGATTTAGCGTTTTTATAATCTCGTATATTCACTTAACAGTCGAGGTCATGTAAGATAATAAAATTGGCCAAGAGTGTGTCGAACACGAAACTGCTATAATTTCGAAGAAAGAAGTTATGATAAATAAAAAATAAGGCGTAATTTTTGTTCTTGCTTCTGATTGCGGGTTATCGATTTATGTCTTTGTGCCAAACATCACGGTGGTTATAAAAAGATGACGTAATAACTTATCTGTGACGTACAGAAAAGTAGACTGACAGATTGAAAGACAAACATTAAGAAATTACAAAGCAAAGCACTTCTAATTAATCGTTGCGCGTTATTTTTTTGTCTGTCTGAATGTTAATTTGTTTTCATTTGACATGAAAACTACTAAAATAATCCACCGCTTTAGTTTAAAGAGGCTGTTCTATAAGAGACGTCAACATTTTTTCGCCACGGTGTACCAATATCCAAATCTCAGTTATTTTTGTATTTGGAACCTTCTTCGATATGGGAAATATTACGCCGACACATGACCTTGTTACATTGTACCCTTCGGGAAATCTGTGCCCGTCTACGGCGGAGCTCACGCGTGAGATATGACCACGACGTAGAGTAATGTTCGAGTCATCTAGATGAGGGCGAAGGATTGTTGGATTAAGAATGGTAACCCTTTATTGGTCTCTGACGTCACTGGCGACTAAATATGTTTTGTTTTATACGTATGTACGTACGTATTTAAAATATGTTGCATATTTTAAGTAACATTGTTCGATTCTACAAATTAAAGTTGTTTATTTGTGACTATGATCGCGTGGAACTTATTTGGGGTTCCTTACTTAAAAATCAATAACGTCTATCACAGTCGACCTTCTCAGAAACATTTCGTAGGGCATCTTGTTTACCTACACATGTTAAAATATTTATTTACATGTCTATACACATAAATAAAACCGACGCGTATCTCCGTAATTTCAATTTTTTTTTACTTAAACTTTAAATGTGGTTAAGTAACCAAACGTAACCAAATCCCAAGCACGCTTTTCGAAATTTTGTGTCTGTGTGTTTGTTTGTTTGTTTGTCCGGGCTGATCACCGAAACAGCTGAACCGAATTGATGGAATTTATTCGCAGGTAGTGGACTTTAGCTATTTTTTATAACGGAAAAATACCAAATTTTACACGGGTCGTGGCACAGTTAGTAGAATAATAAAGAAGGAACAAAACATGGTACTCGAATTTACCTTAACCATTCCTTCTCTCATTTCTGAAGCTACTGAATATTTATTCATAGAGAATTCAGGGAACCTAAGGCTTTATTTAAAGTTTTCATTAAAAATAAAACGTCCCAAATCTTTTCTCTACGCTTTTCTCTCTCTTTCTGAAGGCAGAAGCCTTCAAAAATTATTTTTCCAAAATGTATCGTTTAATAAATATCGTATGGAATCCTCTGCGCGCGAATCGTCTCTCGTGCTTCGCCAATTTTATTATTAAATGCGTACTCATTAAAAAATAAACTACAAAGAAAAACTGATTAAAAAACAAACTACGAAGAAGAACTTTGTAGACGATGGTCTCAAAAAGTTTCTTTTTGCACTCATTTATTCATTGGCAATTAAAATACAGTAATCATACTCTATTTGTAAGATACATAGATATGTACACAATCTCACGCTATATCTCTTTTTGTGAAATGATTTAAAAAAAAAAACCAGCCAAGCGCGAGTCCAACTCGCGCACTGAGAGTTCCGTACCAGCACATAATGTATTTGTGTCATGTATTTACAAAGAAAAATATGTCGAATTCAAAAACAAGCTTAACTTTGCAGTTTTAAGACACATTCTCCCTTACTCTCCAACTGCAAATTTAAATTTGTAATCGCAAAAAAAAAAAAATCAAACCCGCTGCTACTGTTTTAAGCCTTGGTGTGCCTGGTGAAAAGAAATCACACGACATGCCTGGTAGGTCCGACGGACCCGTAACTAAATATCATTTGTTTATGTCTTGTCCATGTTTTCTAGTATTTTGTATGTTATGTTAAGGTGAAATTAAATAGTGAACTTTGAATTACTGTCCTGTTCTACTGTACTACTGTCCTGAACTACTGTACTGTTTAATAAATCCCCTTAGAATGTGCATATTCGGTCAAAAAACTTTGCCCCTTGTTTTTAATCATGCGGTTAGTATGATCTGAGATATTTTTGATAACATTTTGATAACATGAGTGAAATTTATCACTCATACGAAGATGAAAACATTTCAGCTCAAGTAGGCATGTCTTTCATTCGACAGACGGAACCAAATGGGTATCATTCTTTATTTTTTATATTTTACGACTTCGGAACTAAAAATTAACTTACCAATAAAATGTTTATGTATTAGTACCTACTTATGCACGATCGGGTTTTTCAGATTCTCATACACTTTACATCCGTGGCATTTCAACAGGAATGCATTCTGCATTGCGGGAGTGTGAGGAGATATAACTATCAGTCTAAGACCTACTAAGCTACTCAGGCTTGTGGCGCTCGTAGGTTTAAATTTTAAAAGATTACGTTTTTAAGCTATGGTCTGTCAGACCCTACCAGGCATGCGAAGGGTTAAATTGTTATTAAAATCCAGCTCAATATCAGTCTTAAAAGTCTACATGCTATTTCTGTTAAGTTACCCACTCAACCAGTCACGTGTAACTAGCTTAACCTCGGTGATTCAATCATTCACCCAAGCACCACTACATTACGAGCACGTTGAATACTCTATCCAGTTAGAATTATGTGAAATGAAGCCAAACCCGACACGAATGTTTGTGCAACGTGAACAAACCAACCGATGTTTGCGGAACAATGTTTCTTTTACGCGCTACTGTTTCGCTGTGGACATTTCGTCATGCAAGAGACAATCATAGTTAAATACGTGACGAGCTAAATTTATGAAACGTGCTGTTTACCCGACTACGACATAACGAAAGGGGTTATGCTTTTAACAGCAAATGTATGTTTGTTTGATTGTTTATTCGTTCCTTCGTAAAGCCAAATTCACTTAACCGTTTTCAACATTCGATGTACTGTACATAACTATGATTGTCTCTTGCATGACGAAATGTCCACAGCGAAACAGTAGCGCGTAAAAGAAACATTGTTCCGCAAACATCGGTTGGTTGGTACTGTACATGCTATAAGATGACAAAAGATAAACTGTCTAGAAATAATGACTATGCTCTGGAATAAGGTATAAGTTATACATTCCTTTAAGGAATTATTGAGATTAGTTTTAAGATAAATGTAATGAACACGGATGGTATATGTAAACAACAGAGTAAGACGATATATGTTAAATAAATATTGTGATATTAGATATAGTTAGGTAATAAGATGCAATAGATATGGCAAGATTAAATTGACAAACCGAAAAATTGCAAAACTAAATGACTAAATGGAAATGTTCCAGAACACATACTAATTATAAGAAATGATCCAAAAACAGTATTATATACAAATTAATAGTTAAGTACAGTAGTTTATAAGAATAAATGTAAATAGTCATTAAGACGAAAATGTGAACTAGGATAAGGCTTTTTATGCTAGGCTTGAATAAAAGGGAATTTATACCCAGATGAAGAAGTACTTGCGAGAACTGGTATGAATGGAGAAATAAGGGCCCTGGCTTTGCCCACGCTAGGGGAACGAATAAACAATAAAAAAAAAAACATTCGATGTATCATTTGAATCGTCTGAATTATGCGCGTGACATAAGCTAGATTGATTGTTGAAAAATTTGATAAGGCTTGGTACGTCATAAAGTCAGTAACTAAAAAAAATCATCAGGCTCCATCAATGTGGATATCAAATTCAAGAACTTAAAAAGGCCATTTTAAAAAATAAAGTAATAAAAAGACAAGATAAAATGCATCAAAACGCATTAAAATTACGTTCTAATACCACTTAAAGCATTAAATATGGTATGTTCTGACAGGCGATAATGTGTGAAACGTATTACTGGCCTGTAACATATGGAAGTTCTTTATAACTAGTACTATTCTGCGCGAGATGTTAAGCAGTTGATGAATTGTATATATTTGACTTTCTTTGAAGACACAATACAGTAATACAATAATTACAGCAAAATTATAATGTTTAATTTAACGATGTAAACCAAATACAAATTATGATTGTAAAGTTCATGCCAAAAGTTTAAACACAAAAAGATCTGATCTTTGAAAAAATCCAGCGCTGCCGCTGGAGCCAAAAGCTGTCAAGTACTCTCAGAAATTTCGTAGTGAAATTGGCACAATTGCAACTCCAGCTGTAACAACGAGAAACTGAATAAATAGATAAAGCCACTTTTTAATTATTCAAATGATGTCCCACTACCGTCCTCGAATCCAACTGTATTTTTCACCAAATACAACCAAATTTGAGCTTAGTCTCAACCGCCTTAGGATTTGTTTTTCTTTGAGGGAAATATTGAATAGAAGTGGAACCATTTGCTTTTGCGATATTGGTGCTTTATTAAGCTTTTTGCGAGTTTCAGCTTGCAGTTTGGGAGTAATAACGTTTTTGAACAATTTGGTGATGCGACAAAAAAGATTGGATTAGGTGTTGATAGCCTTATTTCCATATTAAGTCTGTGGGTTGTTAACAGTAATGGAACCGCTATTTTGCAACATACGAAATTCCTCTATGATATAAGCTTCAATATCTTCATCTTTTTAACCGACTTCAAAAAAAGGAGGTTCTCAATTCGTCTACATATTATACATAGATACATACATATCTTCACGCTGTTCCTAACGGGGTAGTCAAAGAGGACGGAGCGCCAAGCTTCGCGGTTCTTACACACTTTTTTCGCCTTTTTTTGTACATGTTATGTACATAATTTATGCATACATATATTATTTTACATATGTTCCAGCATAACTTTTTTGTTTAAGAACCGATTTCAATGAGTGTTAAGTATTGGATTAAGTGTAGCTCTAAAATAGTCCCATTTAAATTTTAATGATATCGGAGTTTGGACTTCGAAGATACATCAAATAATCCTAACTGTTTATATGCGTTTATTTATATTGATGATTTTTTTGTACATCATTCTGTTCCAGAATTAAAAAGAAGTTAGTTGTAGACTTACCATAGATATTTATTTAAGCCAAGGTCAAGGTATTTATCGAGACTTCAATAACTGTCAAATTTAATTGTATACATACATACATATCTTCACGCCGTATCCCCAACGGGGTAGTCAGAGAGGACGGAGTGCCAAGCGCCGCGGTCTTTGCATACTTCTTTCGCTTTCTCAAATCTCATCATTTTCTTCACACATTTTCGCCTAGGTATGCGAGTGCTTTTGACATTTCCGTCGTATTTAAATTATTTAAACTAGTTACATTCAAACCTATATAATGTAATTACATAGGTTTGAATAGTAAATACGGATAGTTATTTTCTACTTTTCATTATTTTTTGAAGTCGGTTTAATTTATCTTGAAAAGTTTTTTCAATAGTAATAAGTATAGTTCTATGTATAACATGCAGATCATTATACAAATTTTAACGATGGTCCAGGTACCACAGAGCGATTATACACAGTGTCACATCCAATACAGTACGTCGTGTATTAAATAAGTAAGAGTGGGACAAGCTGTCATTATTCATATAATTTCGTGTCACTCGGCACTGTACCGCTTTATTTTAGAACTATGGGACATGGAGTCTATTTATTTGTGTAATATTTATGTAGTAGCTTATTTTGACTAAAAGTACAGTCGTTCTATGCATTTGAAGGACGACAAATTAATCTTTTTAACTTATCTTATTTTTTTTTCTTATATTAACAACAGATTCTTTCATAAATTTCAATTTATCTAAGACAAATCATCGAAATTGATTGATCATGATCGAAGTGACAAGAGAAACTCCATAAATCTTCTAATAAATGATAGTCAATAACGTTCCAATAGCACATCGTTAATGGTTTCCAAAGTGTTTAGGTAATAAACCAATAACAAAGTCTCTAAACAGATCAGTATTATGTATTGTAAAAATGATATTATGACAATATAATACCCACGTAATTAAAATGTCATTCAAAATTACGAGTAAATCCCTCGAAATTTATTGCAGCGTGCTCTTTTTCTTTCACGCCAAAAATATAAAGTGAAATTCTCAATACGGCTGTTTCCATGACCTAGTGAACTTCGAACAAAATAGCGAAATTTTGCCTCAACGTTCTAGCCTGAGTAACTAAACAGGATTTTGCTCGAATACGGTGGCTCTTGCAAGGTCGCAAAACAAGATTACGGGTTCCGTAACAAAAGATACTGGTGGAACTCAGGCTTTAATTTGAGATCTTTTGTCAGAATTGACAACGGGCTTAAGCAAAACGTGCGTGCGATGCGTAACGAAGTTTTGTGCCTTTGCTCACAAATTTCTGTGAATAGACCTTATAAACATAATAGCTGACGTCGACATTTACTTTAACTACTACTTATTGCTCCCGAGTTTGTCTGATTGTAAATAACAATTTCTATTAACTCCATTTAATAGACTGTAACAAGCTACATGACTATTTTTTATTTTTTCTTAAAATAACTGACAGATAACATTATTTATGATCACAACTGTACAATCATACTCGTGTAACTCGTGTGTATTTAAAGAATTAACCCGACATCAAAAAAAAGACACTGAAAATTACGTAATCACAATTCTTTACTAATCAAAACTCAAGTACAAAAATAACTTTATAAATACGATACAAATACCTATACAATTAAATTTGTCGGTTATTGAAGTCGGTGCCAAATCAATATGCAACAACAGAAAGTCTATTAGTTTGGTGGGCTTGGAATGGACTTCAGTACCTGCCAAATTTAATTATATAGGTATTTGTATAATTATTAAGTTATTTTTTACCTGAGTTTTGACTAGTAAAGAATAGCTATTTCGTACTGTTCAGTGATTTTTTTTTAAATCGGTTTAATTTTTTTATTCATTATGCGTTCAGCGACGCCAGAAATAAACTTGGTTTTAGTAGTATCTTTGAAAAACGCTATGAATTGCAACCTAGTTATTGCTGCCGATTAAAAGAATATTATGCATCCCGACTACAAAATTCTTCACTGTACGTGGTTCGACACGCACTTAATCGGTTTTTTTATTTACCTTCTTTTTTGTCCTGTATTGCTATGAAAATGAGCTTCGACAGATAAAGATGAATTCCAGTCCAGTGTGGAAACATAAATATATTTTTTTTAAATTGAATTCTACCGTAACATACTTGACTTGAATACTTTGAAACGTAAACAATAACAGACACTGAACAGACAGTGAGTAAACAAACCTTTATTAACTTCTGTCCACGATGTAACTAAATATTTAATGTTTATTGAAGCGTCTACGTTCTATGTTTCTATGGTCTGAAAGTAAAATCACCGGAAGATTTATATGATCCCAAATTGTGAAGAAAATCAATAACATAATATGTACATATTAGTTTTTATGCACACACACGGGAGAATTTATTGCGTACATGCAACCACATACAACACCCACGCACACACACTGACATAACTGTACACATATACATGCATACACCTACACATGGCCATGTATACGTACACAAATACATTCATTCAATTTTAACTCATATTACCCACAAACATACAGTTTCATAGGCAGAAACGATTATTCCCTCTCGTCTATGTTACATACCGCACCCTCAGAATGAAACCGACCCAAATCAAAATCGTAAGATTTTGTTTTAAAAAGTTTCGACAACGAATTCTATTAAAACAATGAAACTGATTTTTCACGAATGCATATTTAAATATTCTTACGATGTATAGCTAATGTGGCAGACAGATAGGAAAGTTCATATTATATTTAGGTAGTAGGTAGGTTAAGTTTAATATTACAACTCAAAATTTTGAATTAGGTCAGTTTCATTCTAAGGGTACGATACAAAGAAAATTTTTTTTTTTGTCCTTCAATCACGTGAAAACTACTGAACGCATTGGTATGGGATTATGACCATTTGACGTGGAATCTTTTGTAGATGGTTTCAAGGTGTTTATTTTTTTAATTCCATAGACCCTTCACCGTTTTTGAAACAAAAATCTGCTACTAGGTACAACATTTTCATTCTCATCGAAGCGGGCGAGTAGCAGCTGGATTGTATAAATTTAAGATGTAACATAAACATAACATAACATAACTTCACGCTGTATCCCCAACGGGGTAGTCAGAGAGGACGGAGCGCCAGGAGTCGCGGTCCTTACACACCTCTTTCGCTTCCTCAAATCTCATCATTCTCCTCACACATTTTCGCCTAGGTATGCGAGTGCTTAATGTGCTTAATTTAAGATGTAATTTGTCTAATTTCATAATTGGTGAATTATATGTCAATTCAAATATTATATTCAATACCTGACCACGCCTTTTTGTGGTTTAGTAGTTATTGTATTATTATTCGTGAGTTATGGACTTGAGTTAATACAAAAATTCCACAGAAAAAAAGCATTTTCTGTTTTTGTCGAATTTCCCATTTTCCGGACAACTTTTCTAATTTTTCTTTCCATATAAATCTTATTCGGACTATTACGAAGATTATAAAAAAGATAACCAAATCGGCGCTGTCATATCTATATATTCATATAAAATAATAAACTTTATAAAAAATAATAATGACATAATAATACATAAAGTTTACAGAAAAAATATAACGTGAAAGTTCTAGGTCTTATAGATCTTCAGATTAGAATGTTTTTATTTTAAATAACGTACCAACACTAACTCTTTTGTGCCCAAGTCGAACTAGCACTTTGCAATTATTAATTATATCAAGATTTAGATATACAACGTGTTACTTTAAAAAACAATAAAGCAGTCTGTAAGTTAAAGGAAACCGTTTTTTTTACTCAAGTAAACTCATTCCTAATATATTTTTATAAAATATGATTTGACCTTTTTCTATTTTTTCCTCCTTGTCGATTGGAAAGTAACGTGGAGTTATTTTTATACAAATAAGTAAAATTAAAGTTTTTGAAGTAAATTAAATGCGAACTAAGAATTGTAGAACCTATTGCTTCTGAGGGAAATGCCAATGTATTTCCTGAAGTTCACAATAAATCGTCTAATGCAACTGCAAGCACACGCGACGCGGGTAAGTGGCGCATCCGGGGCGGACTGGACTTCCGGACGTACCTTACTGACCCGGTTCCATTGCTTCCCAAACGCAACCGGATGCACGGAGACAATGTAACTGTGAAGCGCACTAGATTTTTGGTCTGATATAATGTGACTAGTGAAGATTTATGATTTCTTCCTGTAAACTATATTGGGACGCTACTTTACAAGCTTTTATTCGTGCTCGTCTACCTCTATATATCTTTTACGAAGTCTTGCTAATCGATAGCATATTATATTGCTATAAGTATGTAGAGTTCTGCATGATTATTTCCTTGTAATTAATTATATACACACCTGATCAAGATGAATTTTTTTTACGCACAGAAGTTACTCCAGCTTAAAAGAGGTCCAACAAGAAGTAAATAGATATTGTTAGTTTCCTTATTATGCTCGAGCTGAAATTGGACACATATGGACTACATGTTTTGATTAAAATGTAATATTACGATACCGTATCCTCTACAAGGTCTTGTTTAGTGTTTGCGTCGTGTGAAGTATCAAGCAGTCTCCTATTGTTGCATAAGGTAGCAGTATTTTGATCCATTAAGCTACTCCATCCATCTATCCATTCATCCATCCATCCATCCATCCATCCATCCGTCCGTCCGTCCGTCCGTCCGTCCATCCGTCCATCCGTCCATCCATCCATCCATCTGTACATATTGCAAAACACAATCTCTCGGTCTACCTATTTGTTCGTATATGCACTTATTTAACTCGGAGCATGATTGTATATTAAAACCTGACAAGGTAAAGTATTTTCATTATAGTAAAAAATCGCGTAAATCGGGACCAGTAACAAACAAACGGACAGACAGAAGTTATGTTTTATAACATGTAATAAATAACGTTTTAATATTTTCACGTGAAAATAATATATTAAACAAAGATACATCAAAGATCGATCTTCCATTTTCTCTTTCTTTTCTATTTTTATATTTACATCAAGGTATGGGAGTGCTTTTTTTTTAAAGGAATCTATAACTCTCATTAATTAATGATAATTTAAATGTATTTAATATATACTGTATTATTATTAAACTCGCACAATTTGGTAACTCCCTTAACCTTTTATCCCTTTGAGGGTGAAGTTATAATAATGAACTACAATAAATAAAATTGGAGTCATCTTAAAACAATCTTGAAAGCTTCTTGCCAAAAAACACATCGTGAAAATACAAAAATCGAAAGCAATACTCTAGTATGTTTACATTAGCAAACTCAATTCAAGTTGAAAGTTTTCGATGTGGACATACCGGCACCCGAAATCGCGAGCAGTATCAGACTATCTACTTTTAATGCACAAATTTATATTTGAAGGATTGCGTTTTGTGAAAATTCCAAAATAATGAAGGACTAAAACATCTCAGGCTGGAAACAGTGCTCGAGTGCGTACTTCGGTCGGACGTAGTATGGAATGTAGACGTATCAATGCAAGTATACTACGCGTTCAGCGCTGACAATTTGCTACGCACATATATTTACATCGGGTTGACAGGAATCGTGGGCCGAGCTCGTCGGTTGAGCTTGCATCGGCTGACCTATGAGCTATGAAAATGTATTAACACATTTAGTACGACACTGAATGAGCAACTGACCTTTCGTTATTGTTTGCGTAAATAGTAAAGTCAAAGTCAAATCAATTTATTCAAGTAAACCCAAATGCAAGGTATTTTTGAACGTCAAATCTACTTTAGTTCGGTTCGAAAAGAAAACCTTGACACTGAGAAGAACCGACAAGAAACTCAGTCAGGTATCATTTTTTCAAAATCATTCTACGATAGTTATTTAAAATACAATATCCATAACGCCAGAAAATGCATGTGCTGAGAAGATTACTTCCAGTCTATTGTTGTGTCTTCAATGAAGTCGCTAATTTTGTAGTATGCTTTTCCAATCAGTGTCCGTTTAATACCAAGTTTAAACCTCTTTTCCGTTGTGTGCACGCATTATAGAATTCACTGCAAAGGGGATTCATTTCTCTTCGCAACTGTACATTACACAAGCGACTCAGTTTAACATCATAACGCATTTCCACAACTGACGATCAGCAACCTAATTGTTTAACTCCACTCGTAATCGATATCAGCATATTGAAGTTGAACTTTGCAATCGCGTAGTGATTGTAACACTCGTAATCGTATTAGATGATTGCGATTGCGATCAATTCGTTACAGTTACAATATTGTTAACCATTCTCACATAACCGTTGTCACAAAATTTCAAAGTTAGTAGTGAATTTAATTAATAAAAATCTTATTTCATAAAAGTTTTTAAAAATTAATTAACCTTTAGAAGCAAAGAAAATAATTTAGAAACTTAAACTACACACCTAATTACTAAGTATTTGTTTATAACATAAATTGTTCCTAGCATTGATTAGTATAAGTTGTTTTTTTATCATTATCTAGAAATAAAACAACAATTACATGTGTATTTTTATTTAAGATGATATTGGCTTACTCGAATAGCGATCTATTAGCTCTGATTCTCAGGGCCTCTACGCAAAGTCGTCTTCTTCGATGACGTGATCTCAAGTAGGAGGAACTACTGCTGAACAAATCTGAAATAAAATTGTTTTTTCTTGTAATTTTTAGGTTTGCGACAAAAACACTACCTTTATACTTTCGTTACGTTCGTCCGTCTGTTCCTTAGTTAGTTAAGACTCATGTCTCATCTACGTTGATTTAATTTTACAGGCATATGTCTTATATCTATTATGTCTAGGATGCAATAAAATTGCAAAAATATATTAATTTACATGTGACTATGTGATGTGACTGATATGATGATACGTCACGGTTGTGGTGGCCGAGTGGCTGAGGACTGCGCCTTACATAATACGATAGGTCGTGGTTTCAATTCCCGCTGACCAATAAGTTCCTGATTAATAAAAAATTATATCAAAAGAAGGATTACACTTACAAACTCTACGTTGTCTGTGTCGTCGTATTACGCTCGCATCGCTTTGCGTTACTGTATGCATCAAAATTGACAATCTGCAAGAATGTGTAAATCCATCTATAATTGAATATTGTTGATTTTTCCATTTCTTGTTTCTGTAAAATGTTTAAAATGTACCGTAGATGTGCGAATTACGATTTCTTCCCTCGCTTCTACTAACACCTGCGACAGCATTATTAAATCAAGCTACAAAATACAAAATAGTATTAATTTGTTATTATATAAAATATCATTAGTTTTACAATTTCTTATATCGGTTATATTTCTTCAAATATATCTTAGGTGCAGAAGCTATGTTTTCTTCTTTTGCTACAGCCAAAGAAACCTACGACATCCCCTGTGAAGGCATTTAATCAATCTGCAATGTATATCTGTATAACATAATATGTAGTGTTTTATTGTAGCGATAAATACCTTTTTTTATCATTATTTTCACCAATTTTATTGTGCTTTTACACTTTCACTCACTGACTTATTTAATTGAGTTACTCAGAGAATACTACAGTTAAGATCATAAAATTTTGTGTAATTATAGTTTTAGTAGTGTAGGAGCCTGATAAAAAGGATTTTTGATTTATAATTTAAGGGGGATAAGAGGAGGTTAAACTTTGTATAAAACTTTAATAACTTTTTATACCTGGCCCACACGGATTAAGTCGCGGGCAACGACGAGTTATAAATATGAAGTAAAAGCGAATATTTTGGCTGTGTGGTTATTTATGTACCATTTATACAAGGTAAAGAAATCATTACGATCAATTGAACACAGTGTAATTTTGTTAGTGGCTGAAACGAAGTACACGCGACGAGATACCGAATCCCGAGCAGCGACACATACGTCAACACACTAATTCGACACAGAGCGAGAAGGAGTCACATATCGCATATTATGGCGATAGAGTGGCGCAACACTTTGCAAACGGAAGTAGTCCCGAATTACCTTTTAATTGCCCATGACAAGTTCAAGGTATAGGAATTTAACAAGGTATAGGAAAAGTTATTCGACTTTGTTTTTATTGATTTTCGTGATTTCAGTCCTAATGAAGTTGAATGGTCTTCATTTTAAAGGAAGCCAATGACTTACAAATTATCGTGTATGCGTACGTAAATTTTAAATAGCGTTTGTTTACTCGCCATTTTACACGTCAGTGTGTAGTGAAGCCTTCACTTAGGGTAACTGCACAATTTATATCCTGTACTTATCGAAGAAAAGCTCCAGATGTTGGACGAAACTTTTTGGATCACTTTTACTCAGATTGTACCCGCGAACTTAGCAACCATTTTTGCCCAAATAAAACTTTGTTTGGTCGTTGTTTTCAATGTCCTAAAGTAAATTATCATTACCATCCTCCGAGTTTCTCTATAATTATTATGAATGGTAGCATTTTCATGCTGTTTGTATACTCATAACATGTTTTACTCACGACTTTTACCAAAAAACAAGCGAAGGAGGCTCATTTCTTCAACTTCTTAAAGTACAAGAACATAATACGTAGATAATATATTTCAATATTCTAACCGTAAAATACATAACGACAGTGTATTAATTAATAAATCACGACAAAAATTGTATCCTCTAAACTACGAATGATTTGACTCCATGAACTTTTAATTTTATTAACATTGTATTAATTCTTACATTATCATTTGATCGAAATGAAGTTAGTTGGATGCAAGTATCTCATTTGGAATTATATAGAGTAGAGAGTATAGAGCAAATCTAAAATTTACGTGAATATAGTTATCAAATAAATGCGTGATTATCGTTATAGTTTTATTTTTGCCTAACCTTATCGCACACTTTATCAGGTTATAATCAGTCTTGGTCGACTAGTCAATCTAATAACGAAACAGGCAAGTCACGGGGCACCTATGAATGTATGTATATAAAAATGTATATACATATTCATATAAACTGATATGTTTTACACATAATTTAATAATTATTAAAATAACCAAAAATCATGAATACACCTGTGACATAATATTTGAAATTCATAAAAATATGGGAATTATATGCTCTTAATTTTCAGCAGTGGGGACATGTGGACAAGCTAGAAAAAAATGATGCTATAGTTATTGCTTAGCACTAGGAGTGACAGAGACAGCTTGTTTCCGCTCAGTCCTCACTATTTCTTATATTTCTCAATGTGTTTTGAATGGTTTTTAAAACTGTGATCGAGATTAATAATAATAATCTTTCAGTTAGTCTAAGAAACAACTAGCCAGCCTAATTATGTAACCACAAATTTCTGTGTCTTTAATACGCTACATAATGAACTACATAGTAGTGTACTAATCACACTCCAACTCCAAGCCATTTAGAAAAGTTGTATGCTTGTTATAAGTCAGAAAATATTATTCCTTTATTTTTATACTTTGGAATATTCGAATAAAATAAAATAGAATTAAAATTATTACATTAATTTTACATAATAAATTATATAAAATTAAAGTCATAAAATCAAATTCTGGAGATAATCTGTTTTCGACTAACGGTGGTTGATGTCGCATAAGGAAAAAACGTTGCATAAAATCTTTTATTACATTACCACTGCAATATCTATAGAAATCCTGTACTTAACTTCAAACAACACAATGAATAATTCCTTATAATCTTCCATAATATGATTAAAATATTTCTTTCTCTTTTTGCCACAGTGCCAATGACACAAGTGATCGCCGTAGCTGGCGAGCCCGTGTATCTGCCGTGCGATATCTCCACGCAGGACGAAGACGATGCCGTATTGCTGGTGCTCTGGTACAGGGAAGATCTGGGAACGCCAATATATAGGTAAAGAATTTATGAATAATTAATAAATAAACATTATTATTATTTCAAAGTAGGGTCATTGCGCTAGTATTTGACCGATTAGTGGAGTTGCTAAGTTTGAGCAATAAAACAAAATAGTTTCACATATTAAAAATGTATTTAAAATATGCAATATGGTTGTAAACATAGTCTAGATGGTTTTTAATTAAGAACGAAGTAAATCACGTTATTTTTATAAAAAATTAAAACCAAAAATTAAGCTATGTGTTTCGCTAGTTTTCGACCACAGAATTTAGTTTTCGACCAGTATTAAATCAGTTTTCGGCCATAACACTTCTCAGTCTAAGTTGACGGAGTTGGAGTTTTATAAATAAAATCACGCTTAATATATTGTTTTATATGAAATGATATCGGTCTTACTGTAGGTATTTTCTTTAAAAAAATTCGGATTTTTTCTCATAGGTATAAGTAAATCTTCTTCAATCTTATCAGTTGCACATTTACCATGGATTACTTTTCTCCTGTTATCACTACTAAAGTTCATTCTTAATTTAATCTCTTGCCCAAGATTTTTCAATGTATGGTTTTCAATATCTCGATCATTCTTTGCATCACCAGCTTTTTCAACTTGTTAATCCCCTTAGTCATGTCGTCATGTTGTAGTCATCATGTTCAGCTTTAGAGTTTTCGCTTGAAACTTGAACTTTTCTCATAACATTTTCTTTCGTCATCTTTTTCTGATTTTAATCAATTTCTATTTGTGATTCTCACTTCTTTCCAGTCGTTTCTTTTTAGATGCGTCTTTCTTTTCTACATTGATATTTCTTTATATTTTTGAAACTTCCTTCAAGTTGAATATGAAATTGCAGCTAGAAAGATTACAGCCGCAATATCATCTTCAGCTTGGAGAAAGTATATTTATTAAAAATTTGTTTTTACTTTTTCATTAGCGTTAGGACAAATAAATGTTTACCAAAGAGATCGTTATTTTCACGCGGCGAGAAGTGGAGAGAGGAATAATTGTTTTCTAATATTAGCGTACGAGTTTGGGTTTGTATAGTTAAAATGTCGTCTAGTGAAACTAGGACACAGACTTCCAAATAACTATCAGATAGACAAAGAATTGAAAACGCTTGATCATCTGTTAGAGATTCATTGGCTTTTACTGGCTCGAACGGTGTAAGCTCTTTCTGAGGACTCGGGATTGAATTCTTGTAATAATATTGGTTTTGTCAATATAATATATCTTATGGGGTTTTAGAAGTGAGAAGTTGCCCATGTTGCTCCTGGCCGTATAACTATTTCGGTGCAAAATATCATAGTGATCCATTGCTCTGCTGACTTGTGACGTGATAAAAGGACAAATAAACAAACTTTTGCATTTATGAGTATTAGCTAGGATCACAGACCTAGAGTAGTTTATTTTCAGTTTTGTAGTTACAATTGATATGTTTATTTTTCCGACCGATTTTAAAAATAACAAGTGAAATTCCTGGGCAAGTGCAGTGGACAATATGACTCGAAATCCTTCATGCGAAGGTAGGCTTGTGTCCCAGCAGTGGTAACTTTTATAGGATAACAATAGTGAAAAAAACGCAAATTTTATTAACTTTAAACGGAAATAGAAAATTTCAAAACAACGACGGCCGGTACTTAGACATAATAAATTGCACTTTTAGTTTTCGGCCGTTATGTTTTCCATATAAATGATAGACAACCGAATACTCAACTAAAATCGGAACACATTTGGTTTTCGTCCACTGATATTTGAATCTTATATTTTACGTGAAATATGTATCATTGTCGTAGTCGAAAACTAACTAGCTAATTCAGTTGATTTAAATGAATTCACAACTCTAAAAGAAAATAAATTACTCTAAGCTTCAATAATATAGAATCAAAAGTTACTTTCTGTTGCTTAAGCTAGTAATCCGACCACCCGGTCGAAAACCAGAATTACCAAAGAAATATTATTCGGTATCCGCCCATCTCGAATTTTAAATACGCATCAAATAATTAATGAAAAGTTAAGTGTATAAATTTTTTTTAGGGTTTTAAAAAAGTAACAAACTTACTTTTGTGTAAGTACGACTCACGAAACAAGTTGAAATTTGCCGTGCAATTTCGATCTCGTCACTAGTTTTTATGCACTTTCAGATACAATTTGTGTACGCGGATGCGGGCTCAAAACTTAGAATAGTTATATATATATATATAGTGTCTATTCTTTCTACCTTTAATATTCTATTATAATAGGGCTAGAAGATTAAAGTTTGTCCACGTATAAATTTGACAATATAAAATAAAACCACAACCACTATTATTTCATTTTGAAATGAAAGAGGCAGTCAATTGGCCGACAACTAGAGGCGGCCGAGAAATCGGCGCAACGACCCTATTTTTAAACGCGTAATATATTACTACTATTTAGAATAGAACTTCTTTTTTCCGTTCTTCGTGGCATGGCGCACAGATTAGCGCATTTGCCAATGTCACGTATTGTAATAGTATTATAATTAGAATCGTTTGTAGTAAAACTTTTCCAGTAAAGTGATAGTAGTAGACTTTACTGAAGTTTTACAGGACTTTTAGACCTACTCCATTCTTTTAATTTACACAGAACTTTAAAACGCAATGTACTATCAACTTTTGTACTTTAAAACTCCCTAAAATTTTAAAAATAGAAAATCTAAATAAAATTACAATCTCATTTCACCAGTGCCTGCCGAAAATTCCAGAATAGAAGTAATACTGAGAACATCCAGCAAAAGAAATCATAGAGAAAATACAATAAGAACTTGTATGGATGTCCCATTAATCGCTATAGATCCCATGTAATGAAATTGGAAATTCCCCAATTTTCTAAATTCTCAAAAGTTGATTCTTAGCGGAACATCCCACAGTTCGTTTTAAAGCACTTGTGCTACAAGTTTAGAGTTCAGATTATACAAATGATATGTTGTTCGAACCTCCTTAAAAGTGTGAACTATGAGCGCCACTTATTACAAGTCGTTTAAACTCATGCAAAAACTTTAAATAATCTTAAGTGTCGGGAAGGCTTGTCACTAGTTCATTGGGAAATTCAAGGAACACTCAAACTTAACTGGAATCCCCAATCCGAGAATCTCCAATTACGTAGGAATTAACACAAGTCATAAGTGACGAACGTTATTACTGCCCTTATATTGAAACATATTATTTTTAAAGTTATTTAAGTTTTAAAATTGTTATAGTATTTTAGGGTAAGTAAACGTTAAAATGTATATACAGCCTCATTCATAAACGCAAATTGAATTCATAAACTTTATTTAGCACTAATCATCTGTTTAAAAGAAATTGTTAGTTTACACCTCTCTGGGATGCTGTTTAAACTTTTGAAACAGCAAAATGGTGGTCAGACCACAGAAACAGTATTTGTATCTCGAACCAAGTGACACATTGGACGGCGCATTTGCTCTAAGAGCGTGTCCTCACGTTGTCCGCATTTGCTCTAAGAGCGTGTCCTCACGGTGTCCGCATTTGCCCTAAGAGCGTGTCTTCACGGTTTCCGCATTTGCTCTAAGAGCGTGTCCTCACCGTGTCCGCATTTGCTCTAAGAGCGTGTCCTCACGGTGTCCTCTTTTTTTGACCTAGTTTTTACATTGTTATTAATGTGCGTGACTAGGGGAGATGACTCACAGCTGAACATGACATATTTTTATTTTTGTGATTACTAGTACCCAAAACACTTATGTAGAATGAATTAAGTATATCTATCTTTCTTATATATTTTTTAGTTTGTAAAAATAATTACTGTTACAAAACGGATAAATCATTACAAAATCGCTTATCAAAACAAACTTTGCCACGTGCTGCGCGACGAGAGAGCGCAACCGCCATTATTTCTCCACCCCCCTCTCTCTGGGGTGTGGGAGGTGAGATAGTCGATAGCGGCCGACCCCGATCGGAAACGGCCGATGTCTCCCGAATGCCCCTTCGAGTGAGTGCGGTTTGACGGTGGCGACGTTACACTCATGATTTACGAGTATTTTGCTAATAATCATTTCATGATCGACTCATAAGCTGACACGAATTACATTAACAGTGCGAGGTTGCCATACTTACTAAAGCTAACTGTTGTACTCGTGGTTACACTCAACGAGATAGAAAGAGACACGTAATTTAGTTTGACACACAGTGGTAAGAGTGGTAACTTATTATAACTCCGTCCATTGTATTGCTTGGTATGAGATTCGTATCGTGATCGTAAGCAAATTGTATGACATTTAGTGCAACGCCGCTATAGGACTTAAAAATAACTATTTCCACGAGAATGAATAACTTTCTTATTGCTTTCGTATCGTAACGTAAACGTAACATGAACCATTTGAATTGAAACCATGAGAATTTCGACAACTGACTATCGAGAACGTGGGAATATAGGACATTTCATTGTGTTCAGTCGCTTGTATTTACATTCTGTTATGGTTGTGTTAGCTATAAATATGAAGTTCTTTCCGTAAGCTATTTTTATACGACCGACGGAGTTATCTAGGAGTCTTTGTCAACATGTCACTGTCTGAGAAAAACTACTGTTTTTCTCAACTGACGGCAACAACTAAAATTGGGAGCATTAATAGTAAACGGTCAAAGACAGATGTGAACTTACAAAGTTAGCCTTTGCCTTTGGGCGTTAATTTTAGGGCTTATTTTTTTTGTTGTTTATTTATTTATTAGGTATTACACAAAAAACAATCACATAAAATTTAAAGATAAAAATGCTCAAAAAGATTTGAACAAGAATGCAATCAAAAACATGAACACGCAGATAGATAAAGCTAAACTAATGGGTATGTGTAATATGTTATCATAATAGGTATAAAAAACATAAGAGATACAAATCAGAAAATAAATAATTATTATGAGAGATTAAAAATAAAAGCAGTGTGGAGGTTTAGCATAATTGAACTGTTTATTTTATTATGTATTGCTAAATACAACGTGTCTGGGATCCAGTCCCAGATCCATGTCCAGATATAGAATAATATTCAATAGCTATTTCATTATAGAGACGGACACATGCGTGTTATGGGATTATGGTATGGCGTTGCGTGGAGTACCCCAAAAAAGCTTTATAGATTACGAATTTAAAGTAGTGTAAAGCGTTACTTATTGTCTCATTCTTACAAATTATAAATGCTTAAAATAATAAGTTCTAAATAACCGTGGTCACACCTTTTTACCTCCCAAAGTACAAACATACAAAACTTATAAGATTAAGTAGTTGAGGGATGAAAAAATAATCCAGTGGACATAAGTTCATGCGGCATCTTTATCGGCATCGGCGGTTTTGAAGCGACGTATTTATTTAAGTCAATAGTTGCTGGACATACGGTCCAAAAATCGCGAAATGTGTGCCTCTCTATCTTTTCGAACAATGAGGTTGAAAATTCTGAAAAAACTTGAGGTAGTAAAACTTAAAAAGGAGCTCCAACGGAAATTGGTTTGATTAATATACATGTCGTTTTTTTTTGTTTTTGTTTCTTTTTTTTGGGGTAGGTAGTAGTTAGGGTTAGGTTTAGTATTGGATATTTTCGGTTACATGATCAGCGGGTATTTCTGTGTTTTACACTGTAATTGAGAAATAATGTTATGAAAAACCAATTTATTTTTACTACCGATTAAATTAATAATGTCAATTTCAACTATAGAATTCTTCGCTGTGTGTGGTTCTACACGCATTTAGTCGGTTCTTTACTACATAGGCACAGTACGATGTGAGAGGACTTCTCATTATGCTGATCGCCATTAAAGGCATCGCGACGACTCACAAATGTAGTTTCGATTTATTGCTGTAACCGATATAAGTCGAAACTCTTATTTTGCGCCAATATTCGCCGAAATAAAAATCGAAACAGCATGTTTGGTTAGGCACCACTAATTTTTAATTTTCCTTTTTAAATTATAATCATCCGCTAATTACTTAGACCACGCCATAACTTCAATCAGAACACTTTCGAGCGAGGCGATACTCGGAAGTTGTTCAAGGACTTTAGTTTGATCAATAATAAGATTTCCTTTACATAAAATGTCCACGTGAATAATTTAGGTCATTAATTCCACAGGCACATTATTTACCCACTTACGGGTAATAATGATCATCTGACTCTCATTGCCCACAAGTACACTAATGAGAAAAAATCAAAATTATTATTACTATCATGTTGTTCGTCACATTTGTAATGTCAGACTAAATACATGTGCAAGTCTTTATTTAACTACGTTATAATATTCCACACTTAGCGTTTGTTTTATTTCGACGATTTACATTGATGACGCGTAAAAACAAAACACGCACGCTTAAAATGTCGCGCGATATCTGCTGACAAAACGAGAATTTGTATAATTTATACAGTGGCGCTAAATCTACCGCAAAAAGTGCATTCTACGGTCATGGCGCAATAGACACGCAATAGTCATACATGTAACCAATTTTTTGTTACAATTAGTCACCGGCCTTGCAATGATCGCGTAGCTGTCGTTAGGTGCAAATTTTAGGTAAAAATCCCGACGATTGTCGGGTGGCTGTTGACACGAGTCGTTCGCGGCAGTGGCGAAGCGGACAGAGCGAGGAAATGAAGTCATATACGCGACTTTGTAAATGTGTGGGTGACTACCATTGCTCACTGACTCTCATTACCCTCTTCCCTTAATATATTTCACTATTTCATTTGTCCTCTTGAATACTCATACTATAACAGATGGAAAATTATGAAACGCTTCGAGGATCGCTTAATTTCTTGTAAAATGTTTTTGTAGTGGTCCTCAATGGATTTATTAACCTAATAACTTCTTTGTTAAAATGTGTGTTCCACAGGGCTGACAAAACAGTGTATATAATTATTTATCGCTTTTAAAGATAAGTACCTGTTATTAAGTACATGTAATTTTATTTTTATAAGAAACTTTTTAAAGTCAGAAATCATTCTGTCAGACAACTATCTAATACTTATTTTTAATCCCTTATACTAGACATTGTCAGACCTTCGTCTGTCAACGACCACCAAATTACAAGCTTTGCGAAACAATAGTGTCTAATATCTCTTCACATATAGAAGAGGCAATAAAGTAAAGTAACGAAGTAATTATCCTGAAAATGGCTGGACTAATTTCCTCCAAACATAAGTAGGAACATTCAGGTAAATTGTAGCTTTCAAACGAATCGCATACCTGTCAGTTTATTCGCTCGATAGCTCTCATTCTCAAGTCCGTCGTGGGTTAAAAGAGTAAAAGAATAAATAAGAGTTATTATTAATTTATTAATAATAAAATATATTTCCATTTAAATCACTTACCATAATATCATTTTTCTATAAACTATTTCATACTAGCTGTACTCCGCAGATACGCCAAGGGTAAATTTGATATTTTTCCGTGATAAAAAGCAATATTATTATGAAATTTTTATTGCAAGTGTTTTACGCACATTTTTACAAGGCCATTATCAATAACATTAATTTAAATCGTATTATAAATTAACATAATCAGGACCTTTCTGTTGAAGTAGAATGTCACAAAATACAATCATCACACTAATTATTTAATAATGTTAAAATAGAATAATAGTACTGAAGTAGCCTAGATTACTCTCTAAATATGCTTTACCAACAAATGAGTGTCGTCAAAATCGGTTCAGCTATTTTAGAAATTAGCTCGGACAAACAGAGGTAGATTAAAATTTCAAATACTAAATTCTACTCCTATCATATTTTATATCAAATCATGCCCATATTTTTTTCTTTTTTTTTTCTTTTATTTGAGAAACAAACGGTCATTCACAATAAATTTACAGAGAGATATATATATATATATATATACTAGACCTACAGTTTCCTGTATTCGTAAAAGAAACAGTGACATTTTAATGATAGTAGTTACAATAACAACACAAAATACATAGATAAATAAATAAAATTACAACCAGAAAATACCGATCCATCATTTACACTTTTTATCATTTTTATTACACTGCAATAAAGTTTTTATTTCTTTCTTAAATTTAGATAATTTGTTACTAAATAAATCTACACTTGAAAATTTAACATATGTAACGTAAATAACTATATGAGCAAAAAAACATATACTGCGAAATTACAAATAGACAATTCAATTTTATTTATTTGTATAGGTTGCTTATTATATATATTTTTTAGGCGAAAATGTGTGAGGAGAATGATGAGATTTGAGGAAGCGAAAGAAGTATATAAGAACCACGACGCTTGGCGCTCCATCCGCTCTGACTACCCCGTTAGGAATACAGCGTGAGAATATGTATGTATGTATGTAATAGTTTGTAACACCCATTTCAACTTCAAGGACTCAATAAGATGTTAAAGTTTTGACAAATAGTATTGAAAGTTGAAACCTATTAACTTTTGAACTTTCTTTATGATATAGTTATCCTAATAATAATAATAATAATAATAATAATACTCAGACATTTCACACAGCGCCATCTAGTCCCAAAGTAAGCTGCATAGCGCTTGTGTTATGGGTACTAGACAACTGATATACTACTTATATACTTTTCTTTTGTAAATATATACATATTATACATAAACACCCAGACTCGGGACGGGAATCGAACCCGCAACCCCCGTTTTACTTTCCGACGCGCTAAACCGTTGCGCCACGGAGGTCGTCAAAATTCCTGATATTAAACAAGAGATCAGTTTTTGCGAACATCCTGTGCCTATAGATACATATTTGTAATATACAGGATTTGTGAATTATAAAATGCTCCAGATGTTACATCCAAGCTATCATAATCACAAAAGGGAACATTGTTATCGGTGTATTTTTTATATTTTTCTTCACCGATTTCACAAAAGAAAATATCTCAGAAACCCTCCGACGTATTTCATGGGGACAGGGGACCGTTCAAAAGGCGAATAAAGGCGTTCTTAAAAGGCGGAAAAGAGCCGGATATGCGTTCCCAATCTCTTTAGCTGTAGACGTACACTGGAGACGTGAATCACTTATCTACAGGTGGAATGTTAGCTGCGGTACTAGTAATCTCAAAAAAATCAAACCTATTCTTTTTAAACATTGAATTTTTTATATATATATTTGATTTAACAGAAATTAAATAATGATAAAGTAGTTTTAAGGAAAGTTTAAAGTTTTTCGTTGAAATATGTTAGTAATTAACATTACGTATTTTTAGGATTCTCTAAGAGAACTCAAAAGAAAATACTGGCCTTAGAGTGTGTCGGATACGCTGTTGTAATTTCGAATAAATTAGAAATTTTATTTAATAAGTTAAATTCTAAATTATTTGTTTCTCATTTTTTTTTACACCACTGTGCAAAATTTCAGCAAAATTATAAAAATGAAGTAATTAATTGGTTTCAACAAAGGAATAGAAAGACATACAGAGAGACAGACGGATAAATAGAAATGAAGATGACGGTTTCAATTATGCTATTTTGAACCTAACAATAACTTATAAGAAAAGAAAAATATTAAAGGATCGCTCAAGCTTCTTTCCTTCTTTCCCTCTCAATCGATTTTATAAAAAACTAAGTTTTGCCTGCGACTTCGTTCGCATGAGGTTCAAAAATACACAATAGCCTAATATTTTATAGCCTATGTGTTATTGTAAAGTTTCATCAAAATCCGTTCAGTAGTTTTTGCGTGAAAGAGTAAATAACATCCATCCATCCTCACAAACTTTCACATTTATAATAGTATTAGCAGGATAGTAGAATTCGTCACAGAAACTCACTATTAATAGTGCAATTAATCCAATATAACGATATTTTTTTCTTCTACAGCGTCGACGCCCGTGAGCGAGACTTCGGGGTCGCTGAGCGTTGGTCAGATGAAAGTGTCTTCGCGTCGCGAGCATACTTCCTGCCCGAGAGAAGGCCGGCTGAGCTTGGTGTGGACCGAGTGAAGGCTACAGACCAGGGCGTTTATCGATGTAGGGTCGATTTCAAGCAAGCACAGACCCGAAATTCTAGAGTCAATCTTACTGTTATTGGTAAGTTCATTATATTCAAACGCCTTAGAGGTGGCATGAAAACAGTAGGTATGCCGTTAGCCTACATGTACCACTATACATGGTGAGTTTTTATATTAAGATAAGCAAACCTCTGTATACCCAACTGTGTTTCCCGCTGTTATCATTACTGGGGTCAAAAACGTGTATTCCTATTTAGAAAAACAATCTGTTCTTCAAATAACTTTAAAGTTAAAGATCACATCCAAGGACACTAATTGATTGTCTCTGCGAAACCCTACAACTTTTATCTGAACTTTCTTCCGAAACAATGGAATTCAATTAAAATATTGATTGAGACATTGATGCGAGTTGTAGGAAAATGAAGAATACAGGAAGAAGAGTTAAATCGTCTCAATTGGTGTTACGAGTTCTCTGACTTTTCGTGGCTTTTATGATCACTCTTGGTTAGATTTCCGTTTTAGTTAAATGCTACGAGCGTACATCGAAAACACAATCCTAAGAATTTTTAGAAACTTTAAAATGTACAGAAAGAAACGGTAAAATAAAATGACAAACTTATTATTTTATGCATTACCACATCGATTACGAGTGCCTTTGTTCATATGTATTTTGACCTAGAAATATATAGCGGAGAATATTCTAAATTGCGTAAACTTTTGATTGCTCGTAAGGTCGTACGTAATAACTTTTTATATTCTTACATTAAAACTTAAAACACAATATAGATTATACGAACACTGTCTTTCGTTTTATGCAAGGAAAAAATGCAATTTTGTTAAACGAGGTTAATAAACTAGCTTCAGCAAGTCTTTTTAAACATCGATAATAAAAAGCTTCTTTTAAAACAAACATCCGCTCCTACAGGATTTAAAAGACACGACACAATAGTCCCTAAACTATTATAGCCTTCTAAAGACTTCATAGAAGCCCCGAATTTAACGAAAAATCGATGGAAGCAAAATTTCCAAATAAATACACGTGTTGTGACAACCCTACTATGACGCAACTGAAATTCATAATACACCTTAAGATTGATACGTAGAATCGAAATTTGTTTGGCAACTGTCCAGATTAACGGTAAAAGCGCAGTGGTTAGATTAGTGAGCCCCACAACTGGAAAAATTAACATGAAGTAAATCCCGGCCGTAATCCTCTTACTACGGATCTGTGGACGAAGGATTATTGATTTTGCGTGAGCTAACAAAAAAGATACACACACGGGAAATATTTAAAATTCCTCTAAACGTTGGGGGTACCTGCACTTCAATGGCTGCTAACGTGCTAACACAGAAATAAATTAAGTTAGAAGGCCACGAAGATTTATTAGACCTATAATCACTACGTATAATCTTTTCAGTTGCCCGTATCTAAATTTGAAAACCGGCCAAGTTTATATCGAGTCACGCTCAGTGTAGTGCTCCGTAGACGGGATTAAAAGTAATGGTTAAAATTCAAAGTCAATAATATTAATAATAATTTTAGTAATTACTAATTATGCTTGCAATATATGCATATTTTATCGACAGCAAAAATAAGTTTGTACTTCGTTTTACTTTTCAAAGACGCTGTGAAAAAAACAAAATTATTATTACGCATATAGCGTGTTACCGAAAATATCATATGTAGCAAAAGTCCCAAAACATAATTTCTTATTAAAACTATTCTTCTTGTTTCTGTTTTTCATATTTATTGATACTGCGACCCTAAAATAATTATAACAGCAATCCCCTGGTACATTCGAGTCGTTGTTAATTATAATTATTGATTTTTTTTTTTGAGTACAGTTCTCCTTCCTTAGGAGGGAAGGTAAAGGGTTTTTTCTGTGCCCATATAATCGATGTTTTCAGTAGTAAATAGATAAATTATTCATATTATTTCATTAAAACGTCGACGTCATACATATTAATATCTCTTGGAGTTTTTCGCGACAAATGTATTGAGGCAGTCTTTTAGTAGGTTTCACTGAGGCGGACTAGGCCATAATAAAAGTCTCAACGTCACGCTACTAATTAGCACTTATTTCAACAATTCCAAAACGCAAAAATACGCTAATTTTACATCACAATATCCGCCAGTAACAATTTGCAAATAATTAAAATAAACGCCCAACCGCTCGCCATAAAATCCCGCCAAAAACTCTTATTATTGATAAGTATTTGTACCTTGTTTATTATTAATACGTATCGAGAGTATTTTCCGCCAATAGGTAGCAAGACGGATGGCGGTGCGTAGGATGATTAAAATATTTTGTAATTGAAATCATGTACTTGAGATAGTTGGCGTTCTGTCCTCTCTGACTACCCCGTCATGAATACAGTGTGAGGATATGTTGTACGTATACGAAATCATCATTTTTCTTAAATTAATTTTTTCCTAAAACTAAATACTTACCTAATTATATACACACTATCTTGGCACAATGTCACTCATTTGCCAATATCTATTTATCATGTAACTAAACTTTAAAAAAAATTGTAGTGTTATATTAAAGAGCAATCCCCATGAAACATGGCTTTGACCCCAACAAGGCTCGTGACCTACACTTCCTAAAACATTGCAATAGATGGCATAAACTGTTCAAATTTGGAATAACTAGATCACAATAATAGTGACAATGTATCATCACATTACGTAACACTTGACAAGAACAATTGTATTTATTTCCTAATAGTAAAAATGTATATTGATACTGTCCACTAAGCTGCAATACACTGTGAGCGCCAGTTGCATATAATTTTGCATATTCAATTAATTTACGTTTTTAAAGGGTACCTTGCGTCCAAAGTCTTATACTCATTGACGTGTCATTTTACCTGACTGCGACGGAGGTTTATGTTTTCCGAGTGTCTGAATGTAAGTGAGTATGTATGTATGCCCATTTCTTTGGCCCGCTCTACAGCCTAAACGGCTAGACGGATTTTAACAAATGAGGCGTCGTTCTCTTTTATACACGTCATTCTTTATTTTTAGACACGTTGAGAAAATACTTCATATTATAGCAGAGGTCGCCCTTACGTCGAAATTCGACCGTAAATATAAACTTACAATACAAACTCTTTGGAGAGAATCCCTACTCTGTACGATTGTTTGATCCAAGGAGGTTACGTATATGTTATCGCAAACTATTATGAGTTTGAAATTGACAATCTTTTTGGCATTGGCAGTATGAACGTAAACGATGAGTGATTTATTTAATTTAATGTATTTGTAATGCATATTACATAAAAATTTAGCTTTCTCCATTCCTTCTCCATATGAAGTTTAAATGTACCAAATTTCACGCTCCTCCGTTCGCACAATTTTTTTAAAAAGGGAGCCAAAGTTTTCGCTTCACATATTAATTTTAGCTAATAAATGTTTGTTCACAGTTCCTCCTAGCAAGATGGTGATAACAGATGATAAGGGCGACTTGAAACAAGCCATCGTGGGACCATACGTCGAAGGAGACTCGTTTAGTTTAAAATGTGACGTCACAGGAGGTAAAATTAAACCTGCATATCTATTACCGAGAAACAAAAGCTTAGATGAAGAAATAAAATTAAGCTATTGTGATACAGAACACAGTTATAAATAGAAAACTCCGACTCTTAGAATTAGAATAACGTCTTGAATTCAAATAAACTTTGTGTAAACGTGGTCAAAATTTCCAATCGCATTGGAAACTTTAACAACAGGAATCTCAATTTTTCTAAGTGATTACAAAATGTATGAAAATGATATTTGGTAACCTGATTCTTTGACTTCGTTTTTTCGGTTGCGATACACGATTGGTTAAGTTTTGTAACAGAAAATAATATATCAAGAAACCTCTTTTAAAACAGAGATTAACATTTTTCGGAGTAACGGGACCGATTTATGCTTCTAAATTGTCTCTGTAGATTCATTTAAATACACTCTTTGTAATGCCAGTTGGATTTTATGAGATTAAGTCTAATTTTTAAAATAACTGTTATTTCGTATTTTTCGTGAGCTAACGCGCGCACGTTTGTGTGGGACAGAAGGTCTATTTTAGATTGATTTTATTGTTTATCACTGCGTCACCTTAAGCAACACTCGGCAGGACTGTCACACTACTACAGAATAAACACACAGCGACCCTGAGGTTGCCTGAAACGGGCAATTTCGAAGACATCCTTCAGTTACCTTGTCCGATAAGCGCAGGATACTGACGCCTTATTCTTCTTGACTTGAATATAAAGATTAAATAAAGACCGTATATTAATTGAAAACCACACTGGGTCATTATACACCTAACATTTATTTTCCGATATATATAAAGGTTAAAGGCCTGAGGAATGAGGAAAGGTTTATGTATTTAGTACCTACCTACCCTTATTATGCAGCGTTGGGACATTGACATAGAAATTGTTTTGTAAAATTCACCTTTACCCTTTCATCCTGTTTTATATTCATAATGAAAGTCGACGAATTAGACGCATGAGGATGAAAATTAATTAATTTTCGACAACAAGAATTTATTACCATGGGAGTTCGCTTTATGGCACCAGTGTAATACTTATTAAGTCCACTTTTCGAATTTCCCATAAATGTTGATAGATTACTGATGTTGAAGCAAATTGAAAATGTTTTTATTCTTACATTTGTTTAATAAAACTGACTGTGCGACCGACAACGATAGAAATATGTTTGGGAGATATGTTACTTAGGGTGTATACAGGTGCAGGTAAGCTTTTTGGAAATTCAACCCTTTAGAGAGTAAAATAGAAAACATGAGCTTGTTTGAAAATTCGTTATTTTTTACGATAAATCAAAAAAAAATTGCATATGGCTTTACAATTAGGATTTAGAATTAGGGCCATGTACTGTGTTAAACTCGGTAAGGAACCGGGTTTAAGTCATTTATATTTATGTCGGTGTTAGCCATTGCTATTCGTTTAAATTAGTTTGCCATCCGTCACTATGATTTATTTACCTCCATTAAACCAAACAAGATTCGCGGTATATCTCTTTCTCAATACATTGCGGGTGCTAAGAACTAGTACGGAGTCCGTCTAAATGATTAATTCTACCGTTAAGCGGCAGTGCTTCCGCTGTTGTATTCTGGTGCGGCAAGTAAGAAAGCCGGTGAAATTTCTGGTACAAAAGGCACAATACCAGTTTTCAGGGTTGCCAACATATTTACAATCAGTGCTTTGTAAACTGACGCTTACCATTAGATAGACTGCTCGTTTGTCTTTTCTGTATTATAAAGAAAACCTACGAAACTTAATCATCATAAGTCTTATATTCATCCTTATCAGTCTGCCCGTGACCCAGAGTATGTGTTCTATGCGGCGACCACGATCGGTGCAATCCGGTCAAAACGTCGGGATAAAATAGGTAATTAGTCTTAAAGTATAAACGCGACATAGACCCGTGAGTAAATATTGTAAGGTCTTATATCTGTTGGGTTGGGTATCTAAATAAATTTTAAACAAGCAGCTGACACATTCATATTTTGCTATCTCTACCACATCAACGCAGACGCAACAGAAATTGAAAATTTTGGGTAAATAATTGTCAACTTATTGTCAGTGACACAGTTTACTATTGCACTAACGCTATGTTAACCAATATAAATTTTAACTACACACTTTAACCATTAAACTCCGATATTAACCATCTTTTATGACCTTTGTTGGAAGACAGTGGGTACCTACGTTTATATAATGCGGTTTACATAAATAATGACATGTCGAACGGTAATTAATTTGAAGTCTTAAAAAGATTATTTATTGAGAAGAAACATGAAATTCCATCTTCTGATACTGGAGAATAGGTACCTATATTAAATTACTTATCAAATTGAAATTACAAATCGAACAAGATCAGGTGAGCTCAGGAATATCAATATTTGATTTTAGATATTGGAGACTACCTAACCTACATTAGTATTTATCTCGCAAAGTTGGTTAACCTTAACATAACATAACATAACATAACTTCACGCTGTATCCCCAACGGGGTAGTCAGAGAGGACGGAGCGCCAGGAGTCGCGGTCCTTACACACCTCTTTCGCTTCCTCAAATCTCATCATTCTCCTCACACATTAACCTTAACCGTATCAGATATTAGGGTTACCACCTATTGTTAGGCAAACTGACAAGTTCCGAGAAAGAAAATAAACGGTGTTTAGGATAGAGATACATTTTTTCTACGCGCGTCTCTTTTAAAGTCGGTTTCATGACTTTGCATACTATGTTTTAGTGACTGTTGTCAAAAACAGTATTTTGTATACTGTATTGTTCTTCAACAGTAAACAGTATTACTCTACAAAGTAAAATAAAGTATAATACTCTTTTAAATGGCACAGTTGGCAACCCTATCAGTTACATAACGTTTGAACAAGTGCGAGTTTGACTGGCGCACAGACGGTTCCGTACAACGTTCATGAATTTGTAAATTTCTACACCTGATTTCTGGAAATCTATAAGTTTTAGAACTTTCGTTATAATTTACCAGAAAGCGTATGAGGGCAGACGACATTGCCACTTAAAATCCACACAGACGAAGTCGCGGGCAACAGCGAGTACATTCATATTATTACGTTATGTATATACTTATTATATAAATTATATTACATATATTACATTTTAATCATATTGTGTCAGGTCGACCAAGACCATGGGTCAAATGGTTCAGAGACGAAGTGGAGACTGATACCCCAGCGACGCCATTGGCGAACAATGGTGTCAGGGGCGTTTTACGAGTGGGACCACTGACACGAGCTGATGTACGAGCTACATTGACCTGCAGAGCATCAAACCATCTAAGAGCCCATCCTATTGAGACGACTCTTACTTTAGATATGAACTGTGAGTTTTTTTTATTCTTTCTTGAATAATTTCATATGTAACACATTGTAAACTATATTTACCTATGTAACACATCACCCGTATTTCCTGTCTTACGATAATAACTTAATTTCAAATTTTTTAGCATTGTAACAACTTTAGATAAAACAAATAACAATTTAATGAAAATACTTCGTTATTTCACAATAAATTCATCAAATGCCATTTTCGTTGAGTCTGACAGTATAAATATCCGTATTGTAATTTATTAATAGTTACAGGGATTTTGTTATGAGTATACCAAATATTTCAAAAACCTAGTCAGACTCAATTTTTTTATCACCATTTTTTTTCACAGTTCCACCACTTACAGTCCACATTCTTGGCTCAAATCAGCCGCTATCAGCCAGCAGAAGATATGACTTGCTTTGTCAAAGTTCAGGGTCAAGACCGCCGGCGTCAATCACTTGGTGGAAAAATGGACATAGGATAAACAACGCTAAAGAAACGGTAAGAAGATTTCACTTAAATGTTCAACTTCTAAGGAAATCGTTTAAAGACCGTGGAACTAACTGCTCAACAGATTTTTTCCGAACCGATGACATAATTTACTTTTAGAAACTCTGTAGCTTACTTGAACAAAGGACTTTGAATTTGAATTCATTTCTGTGTTCTCATTGTAAAATATACATGTTTATCAATGAGTCCTGAAATGTCAAATTGATATTCATTTTCAGGGAATAGAATTTACGCAATTTGCCTTCATATTTCTCAATTAATTTACCATTTAAATTTGTATATATCTTGGGAAATACAGTGATAGATTTTAAACCAAATAATGACTATGCTATTTCTACAGTTTTCTTACCATTCCTATTTTACATTTTTTACAATCAACTGATAACGCCCGCTATTTCTTCCAGGGGTGTTCATAATAAAATACGTCTAATTTATCGACAGCTATAAGATGTGCAAAGTCACGGCACATCAATTCCCAATTTTCGTCGCGAACAAAGCTAATTTGGCGCCAACTAAACGCTCGCAAATTCCTCTTTCTCCCGTAATCTTTATTACCATAAGGAACAACATCTCAGAGTCAACTTAAAATAAGAGCACGTAAAAGTAATAAATGTAGATTGAATGGGACAGCCAGTGCTTGGGGCATGCTCAAATCGGTCGTAAGGGACTGCCCATCTAAGTTTCTACGCGAAATGTTTGACATAAACTGCAGGAGTAATACAAAATGACCGTCTTCGGAATTTGAAAATTATCTTTTGACTGACTTACGAGCTGTTTCTATCATCGAATTGTTAATGGCATTTATGAAAGAGAACGTCTTCGTGGAGGTTTATTACACGCAAATTGTCACTGCATATTTTCACCGTTACTATTAGGATTCCACAAATGGATAGATATTCCAAACTACTGTAAGGTATTGTATAGACTCAGGTGTTACTTTGCGGAAATCCATTTCATGTGATAAATTCCTAAAATCTTTAGCTAATTTCCGCTCAAACTCCAAAAACCACCAATCGACACGTGTTTGTTTGATTCGGTGCTGGTTAGCTGACCGAATCCTATCTCTGGTATATCCTGAGGGTGCTTCGTTGAGAGGCAAAATACGTGTCGATTAGTTGGTTTTTGGAGTTTGAGCGGAAAATAACTAAAGATTTTAGGAATTTATCACATACTGTTAGGTAGTTTGGAATATCTATCCATTTGCTATTCGGAATTGTTGGGAATATCTATTCCTTAGCGCAAGTCCGACTCACATTTGACTGATTTTAATTATTCGTTGTTTTACTTTAGAGCTTGCTTTATAGTCACACCAAGTTTTATGTGTGTGTGTATTGCCGTTTTTACGATAGAGCAAAAATTATTAGTCAACACATGTAGTACGTTTTTCGTAATCCTTAACTTGAAATATTCTCAAACTGTCTCAAGCTTAATAACATAGACATGATCTGGCAAAATTGGAATCAAAGTTTAATATTGGATCTTATTGATATGCAGAGGTCAACATTTTTTTTATTTTAATTCCGACAAATTTATGCATATAAAAACCAGTTACCAGATAAATATTTAAATTGATAAACTGTTTGTGAAAGAAATGCCACGGTTTCACGCTTACTTATGTTTTTCAAAGCTTGCTATCGTGTATCACTTTCTGCTTGCAATACATCGGCAATACTGCGTTTACGGCGGCTTGGTATAATGCAGAAGATATCAACCGCCTAACTTTACGCACAGGGCTTAAAAGTTAATCAAGGGATAAGATTTATATAAATAACGGTTATAATGTGACTATTGTGAATATTTGCATTCATATTTACAAAAATTACGAGAATAATTCGGTGAGAATCTCTTGTAAGAAAAAAAAATTAAACTGACTCCAAAAAAAACACCGAAAAGCACAAAATAACTTATCCTTTACTAATAAAAACTCAAGTACAATAATAACTTTATATATAGCATACAAGTACCTATTAATTATATAGGTATTTGTGATATATTCATGAAATGATTTAATTGTAATTGAGTTTTAATTAGTAAAGAACTACAAAATCATTATGTTATAGTTTTCACTATTTTTATTTTTAAGTTGGTTTAGTTTTTTGTATTAATAAGTTATTTATGGTTCGCTTTTGAGTGGCCTTGTCCTAAGTAAGTATCTAGAGCAGGTAGTAGGTTTGGTTTACATTTATTTTTCTTCTAATTCTGAAACGAAACATCCCCAGTTGACGATCCAGTCACAGAATGTAAGTCGTCAGGGAGTTCTTTTGTTTAAGCAGTACTCTACTGATAAGTACAAAAAAATCAGATTAAAATTAAATTTCTATAGCACCGCCCTTCAGTTATATCCTTTGAAATAAAAAAGAATTATTAAAATCGGTGCACAATGACTGAAAAATTGGTGAACATGCATACGACGAATTGAGTACCTCATCTTTTTTTTGAAGTCGGTTAAAAATCTGTGCAATGATAAAGATTCGTTGCATCATTTACTACAAAATTTTTAAAAATTTAGTATGTTTTTAAATTTAATCAAAACACACAATCGAAAATACTAACCGTAAATAATTCTTCGTCCTCTTTTTCACCCTGTTAGGAACAAAGCCTGAAAATATTTGTAGCGCGCATATGTAGTTATCTAACACAGTATTTTAAGCTATGTACTGTGTAATGTGTATGCACTACGTAAAGACTAAATACTCAGAAGGTTTTGAAACTACGACGTAAAATATAATATTAGGTATATATAACAGATACATACATAAATGCGATGTCGGTTGTTTGAATTAATTAAACTCTGCGTTCTGGAGCCAACATGTCTACCAGATATTAATATTAACGGAAACTAATTAATCTGATTCAAGGAAGCGGTATTGATTATCTAGTTAGTTAAATCACTGAATTAAATTTGACTAGTAGTTGCGGCAATTTTATTGTCATTCTGTGGCTAATTTGAGAAGATCCTGGAACACTGTTACGACAACACTAACAGTTAATACTAACGATTCAGGAAGTCAAATTAAATAAAAAACGACCAATTGCAACTTCCGTACCATCACGCAATATATTCTTGATATGTACCAATTTATTTATTTATGAAAAAAATAAGTTTTCTTTGAAATCGAGATGCTTAGCGCAAGCCCAACTCACTCTTGACTGATTTTAATTATTCGTTGTTTTACTTTTGAGCTTGCTTTATAGTCACATTAAGTTCTGTAATTGTATGTATTGCCGTTTCTACGATAGAGCAAAAGTAACAAAACATATCTGTACGATTAACCTAATAACCTTGCTTCTTGCTATAAATCTGATTCCAGGTCAATGGAAAGTACTTTATAGCTTTTAGGTTATGTTGAGTGAATTTACGAGTTACGGAATATATGACTTGTATGAGAGTATCTTATGAGCTCTGTATGTATCTTTTGACCGATGATGACGTAGAAACTTGAGTTTTTTTACACCGGCATGGGACCGTAGTAGACCTTAGCATTTGATATTAATGTTTACTTGATATCTCTACTTGTCCCTGAGAAATTGACGTTTTGACAGACGGACAGACAAACAACACCAAGAGGCGATAGCCTATAAATGTTCATGTGGACATGCTTAAAAAGTTTGTCATGTAAAATGTCATACTAAGGTTATAAAAAGCTCTTCTTACTGCCAAGAAAAAGTGCAGTTTTTCATGTAATTTTGTTACCTAAATGTTTTCATTTATATTTTTTTTTCTTTTCTCTTTATAACATAAATCTTCCCAAGAAATACGTTAAACTTCCTCGATGAAAACGAGAAAAAAAAACACTGTAAAGAAAGACTGCTTGTTATAAAAAGAGACGTTAGTTCTCTTCCCCAAAAGAGTCGTAACATTAACATTACTGTCGCGATTAATTTATTGAATTACTATTTGAAATGTAAAGTATTTAGCACTGAGTTCTGCAATGTAGACGGTTTGTCAACAGTTGTCGACGGACGGCAACACCACTACCTCAACCGTATCACTACAGCTCACGAAGGCTGATGCTGGAGCCAGACTTGCTTGCAGAGCCTCTAATCCACAAATGCCTGCAATTGCTGCGTTAGAAGACGGATGGACTTTGGACATTCAATGTAAGTATGGGGTATTGCGTCATCACTAACTTTATACTTACCTATTCAAATTTAAAGCTTCCAGGCTGGTCGTAAAAAGAGAAAAATGTATAAGGTGCTAGATTTAACTTCCGGTGTAAGTTGTACAAATCAGCCAAGACAGGCCGTGTTACAAGAAACTTCTATAGGCGATGTACGAGCAACTTATGTCATTTTGAGGTTTTCTTTGCCATATGTGAGCTTTGTCTGGTGACTTGATATTGTGTTCTCTCCGAATATGTAATTAAGAGGAATGTACGAAAAATGACTGCAATGCGTAATTCTGTCAAGTAATGCTGGAGCTAAATATTGATCATCATAGATATTTGTAATGTGTTATGACGTGTGGTAGAGCCATGCTGCATTGCAGCACAAATTAGGTCGGCTCGCCTGATGAAATACTCCCCTGTTACAGAATATCGGAGTGAAATAACAGCATCTATTGCCGTTATGTTTCGTTCGGTGGGTGAGAGTACCAGTCGCCAATCCCCCTTCCCCTCCTTTCATCTTTTCCCTCTTTCCCTAAAGGCCGATATCCATGATTCCCCTGACATCGCGGGTGTCCATGGGCGGTGGTGATCACTTTTCAACAGGTCATTTGTTCTTTTGCCACCTATTACATTAAAAAAAAACTCTTGTCTGAGTCTCCTTTGGTCCTCCACTCCCCACTGTTTCACTGCTTTTTACCGCTCTGTAGTCTTATTATACGACAATTAAAAATCCGTTTTTGTCCACAGATGTTCCAGAAACTACCGTGCGCTTAGGAACCAATTTGGACCCCTCAAATATCAGAGAAGGTTCCGACGTGTATTTTGACTGCGTCATAAAGGCGCATCCCTACGTTTACAAAGTCGAATGGAGACATAATGTAAGTCTCCAAATATGAAAAATTATTAGTATGTGTTTACAGTAAAAACTTCAATTGTAGAATTTTTTGGCTCAGAGGTACTCATAGGTTCATTATGCTTCACCCATTGTTTGGGAGATCTACTTCATTCGTTTGAGGAAATAATTTTAAGAAAATATTCAACAAAAAACCCTTGAGGACTAATTACCGTTGAGTGTTAACGGAGTTCAATGAGTTTTAACTATCGCTGGTAGGAGTTAGCTCGCGCATAGTCCTCAACGACCTTGAGCATCGAGCCTTGAAGGTGTGACCAAACCTTTTTTCGCAACGACATCCGCGACACAATACTCCGCAATAAAACAGCGCGTGCATCCGCCGCCTAGCCGCAACTTTTCACAATCACACTTATTGACAAATGCATTTTAAAAGACTCATAAAATTATGATTTGAGAAATTAATCACGTTAATACACACATCAAAAATGTCTAGGGATCAAGTACGTTTTAGAGTATCGCCGCAATTGAGGATTATTATTTTAACTTTTTAGGATCGATATTGATTCTTTTTAGTGATTTTCACTATTTGAATAAAGAATTTTCTTTAAATTTTGATTAAAAATAGAAAATGAACTGTCAATCAGGATTCTTATAAAAGTGTGTAGTAGCGTTTTTACAAAACCATTACAATTTCTGCATCGAAACTGAAAAAAAATGCATCTAATGGAGCGACGACATCATTTGACACGAGGAGATCATGAGAGCCGTCGGAGTATTGCAAGCTGGTTCCAGGCAACGTACTGTGGCTGTCGTTCTTGGCACTACGCAGAGCGTCATAAGCCGTATCTGGACACGCTATCGTATCACGGGCAGAGTGGCCGAGCGACATAGAGGACGATCTCGCATCACCACTCGCAGACAGGACCGCCACATCCAAAATATTGCTCGACGGAATCGTACTATGACCGCCATGACGTTGGCTACGAAGGCCGCTGAGAGTTCCGCCTATAGCACCCTGCAATCGTAGGGCCCGTTTACAATGGGCTCGTGAACACAGAAATTGGGAGGAAGAAGACTGGCGTTGTGTTTGCTTTTCCGATGAATCTCGTTTTGGTATGAGGCCGGATATAAGACGTACTCGAGTTTGGATGACCTCCGGACGTCAAGACGTTTGAAATTTTGTCAGGAAGTTATAGAAGTTTTGACAAGAAGTCATATGGAGGGGGAACAATAATGGTTTGGGCTGGTATTTGGATCGGTGGAAGAACCGATCTCATTTGGATCAGGGGCAACCTCAATGCTCAGATTTATGCGGAGAGGATTGTTTCAGACGTGATCATCCCTCTGCGAAGCCGGTTGGATGATTCGTTTCGACTAATGCACGACAATGCACGTCCACACACGGCTAGAGTCGTAGCACGTGCTCTTGCCGACGCTCACATCAACGTTCTGCCGTGGCCTGCTCAATCGCCAGACCTCAACCCAATTGAGCGCGCATGGGATATGATTCAAAGAAGAGCTCTGCCGAGTATGGATGCCGGGCATACCCAACAACAACTTTTTGAGTTGTTAGAAAGAATGTGGGCGGCCATTCCTCAAAGTAATTTTGATGAACTGATTTTAAGCATGCCAAATCACTGCGATTGTGTAATTCGATACACAGATTATTAATTTTTTTATCTTTACAGTAAAAATTTAAAAAATGCTCATTTTGCCTTTTTTTGCCATTTAATTGACGACATTAACTTAGGTTAATTTCCCACAATTTGCAAAATTGTAATTTTTCTTAATTTTCACAAAATAGTTCCTATGTTTAAGTTGTTAACTTAAACAGTAGGAGTAAGAAGCCAGTCTGGAAGACTAGATTTGATAAATATTAATTGGATAATTTTTTTATAGTTAAAAATGTACCTGATCCCTAGACACTTGATGTGTGTATTAGTTGTCAAATACAAATAAATAATAATTGTTAAATACTAATAAAATAAAGTATATTTATAAAGGGATGCAATTATAATTATTACATTACAATTCATGCCATTCTAAACAGTTTTAAGCCCACAACATACTGTGAGTTCTCTGTATCATACCATCATAGGGAACCTTACTCATAAAATTAAAACGAAACCGAATTGTATAATGTTATGTAGACATCGCGTATTGTTACTCACAGCACTTTAAATAAGATTTTGGTGTGTGATGTGAACGTGTCTTTGGCTCAACTGACAACTATTACCGTTTCTTTTCGAAAATCATTCTTATGTTGTGTGTTCAAATTTCGACTCAGTCGCTCCACACAATTTTTTTTTTCAATTGAAATGAATTTCAAGACAATTTTTATCGGCCATTGATAATATTCTAAATATATAATAATTCTGTATAATAAAAATTTCTGTAAACTGCCTATTGTACGCTGACGATGCTGTGCTTAAAGCACCATCAGAAGCGGAGTTGCAGACACTAGTTACGTCCATGAAAGTAGACTGTGAAGTGAAAGGATTTAATGTGAATGTGAATAAAACTAAGGTTCTGGTGTTTGAAATTGAAGATGTACAGACAACAGACAGAAAGTGAAGATGTCTAGAACAGGTGAATGAAATTGTATATCTGGGGAGTGCGTTTTCGAGGGATGGAAGATGTGAGTTTAATGTGGAGAGACGGGTAGCAGCCGGCAATAAAGTAAACGGTTCTCTGTTTGCATTAGTAAGCAGTATGAATATATCAAACTCAGCCAAAATGGCCACACACAATGCGGTGTTGGTGCTAACTTTATTGTATGGTAGTGAGTCCTGGATATGCCCGAAATCGAGTGAAAGTAAGATAAATGCAGTAGAAATGCGATCTCTTAGAAATATGTGTGGTGTCACCCTTGCAGATAAAATAAGCAATAAAGAGATACGGAGTATGACAGGGTTACACGACAGTGTTATTGAAAAAATGAAGAAAGGAATGCTAAGATGGTTCAGGCACATGGAAAATGGGCAAAGATTGACGAAGTAAATCTATAGAGCGAAAGTGAGTGGTAAAAGTAGCCAAGGAAGATCAAGGCTGAAAGATCTTCCTTGGAAAGTCTTCCTAGATTTATTAGCCGACGGAAATGTCAGAAGCACTCGCATAGCTAGGCGAAAATGTGTGAGGAGAATGATGAGATTTCAGGAAGCGAAAGAAGTACGTAAGGATCGTGGCGCTTGGTGCTCCGACCTCTCTAACTGTGAAGATATGTATGTATGTATGTATGTAATATACTACTGGATATATTGAAATCGTTTAATAATAATTGAATTTTTCAAACAATGCGTAACAAACTTCGCTTTTTGTCGGAAGTACCGCTTGTTTCGAGGACTGGAGGAGGTTATAATGGTATTGTAATCATTTTGCGTAAATACCGAAAGTAATGGTATATTTGAAAACACTTTCAAATGAGTAGAAATAACAATAAAAATGCTATTTGTCGTTGTATACATAATATAATCCACTACAATACGATATTTCCAAATCATTGTAAATACACTAACTTGAAAAAATATGAAACATACACACATAAATACATATCCTCATATTCATATCATATCCTGCTGCGTCCCTAACCGGGTGGTCAGAGAGCGTAGTGTCCAGCATCGCAGTCCTTACTTATTACTTCCGCCTCATTTCAATTATTTTCATCTTATTATTTTCCTTATGCACTTTCACCTAAGTATGTGAGTGATTTTGATATTTCAGTCAGCTAACACAATAATAATAATTATTAACTATTAATATAAATTGAAAGAATATTAAAGGGAAATATTAAAATTAGTAACGTAGTCAGTTATTCAAACTGCAACTTAATGGTATATAAGTAAAAAAAATAGAGTTATTAATTTTAGCGAGAAAAGTAATATTTCTAACTTAATTACATTCAATATAAAAATAATGGTTCCCACAAAAACGTATTATATTTACCATGAAATACCTAAACATGAAAACTTTATTATTAACGATTTTTTTTTAACTTATCGATAAAAACAGCATGCAAAAGTCATTGTCAAGATGACAAGAAGTTATGATGCAAGAATTGTGTAGCATGGTTTTGTATTTTAACAGTACTTACAAAATAGGTAAATTATAGTTTCAATACTGTTTCACTTATAGCTTATTATTATTTCATTAATTATTATATATCTTCAAGATAGCGTATTTATAATGAAGTATAATCTAAATAAGTACAATATCGTTTTTTTTTGTGGTGGATAAAGAATAGTTGGAACAACAATAATATGAAGGTCAGTACAGTTATTAATACAGTCACTTAGGCTAAATTAAATTTAAAATTTATAAAACCCTTGACTCAAAAAAAACCTCCGAAAATTAAAAAAATAATGGCTACCTCATGGCCCTTTAAATTTGTGATGTTTCAATATAAATAGTAGTAGTAATATATCCAAACATCGTCGCATCGGGGGACCGCTACGTAAATAAAGTAAAAACAGTATACAACTGAAAGCGATAAAGTATGTATGAAATTTAAATACAAGTAAACTTAGCGGTCCCCCGACATGACGACGCTTGGATATATTACTAATACTATTTACATTGAAACTTATCACAAGTTTAAAGAGCCATGAGGTACAAATTTTTTTTTACTTTTTGGAGGTTTTTTGGAGTCGGGGGTTTTTAAATTTTTAATTTAAGTTTTATTTCATGCTTTTTAAACATTACGATCTGCACTCTATTCCCACATTCACGCAAATACTTTCCGGGACGATACACCAAATTGCGACACGAGATCGTGCCTCGCCGAAATCTGAGTATTCTGGCAATAGTTGTCTGATCCATCATCAGATCCTGATCACCATCTATCTATCTATAACCTATTCATAGAGACTATTTTAATGAGCCTCAACATGATACCTTTATTGTAAGGGGCGAGGAGTTGGATATCCTGCTGACTTCAGATAATGCTGCAGCATCTGGTCAAGGTTACTATGTTATTGTGACATTACTGAAGTCACAGTATACTAAATTTCGCATCGATTAGACTAATAGAATATGCTCGCATCCCTTCAAAGATTAAAAACAACTGAACCGATTTTGATAAAACATGTCTGAAAAACCTGCTTTCAAATTAAAAAAACCCGCATTCAAATCGATTTATACGTTTAAGAGCTACGGTGCCACAGACACACACACACATACACACATAGCGGTCAAAATTATAACACCCTTCTTTTTTGCGTCGGGGGTTAAAAATGAAGTTAACCTCTGAATGAAACGGAATAAACTGAATATCTTTGTAAACCTTTATATTGGCATTCTAAATGCTGTCTGAAAAGTCTCTTAAGATCACGAGTGAGCGTCCTTAGATATTCAAGGTCAAAGGTCGCAAAAATCAGTTTTTTGGAAATATCTCGCTTCCTTTGCCTGAAATCCCTGAAATATTTTCTTCATTTCTTTCCTACTTAAAACTATCTTTAATAAGAATGTTATTAAAACATATTTAATAAAATGGAATTATTTTATTAAGAAGCAATTAAGTGAATACTTAATTACTTCATTATTTCTATGAAAAAGGTAAGTAATATTAAATTACTATTTGATTTTAAGTAATATTTATAAATGTGATGTATTAAATAGTTAATTAACTAATATTTAACGAATAATGATGCTATAAAACCGTCTTGTGGACTGAGATTTGCGATTGACCTTGCCCTATAGCATGTATGGCTGAGCACTCCGCACTCTTCGCGCTCTATCTCAAAAACGGTTACACATATACAAAATCGTTGAGACAAAATTTGTTAAGAACTTTATACTCTACAATATTCATTCTAAATGCAAATACGATTCGAAGCAAAGAAAGCGAGATATTTCCAAAAAACTGATTTTTACAACATTTAACCTTGAATATCTAAAAACGCTCACATGTGACCTTACGAGACTTTTGAGACAACATTTAGAATGCCAACACAAAAACACAAATATTTAGCTTGTTCCGTTTCATTCCAAGGTGAAACCCCTAAGATGACTGCATTGTATATTATAATACTTAAATAAGTAATAGCATGAATAATCCAGTCTATAATTTATCATATTTAAAAGTAATAGTTTTTGCTATAAGTTTGCTGTTTCTTATTTCAATCACTGTACTTCAAAATTAATAATTTTCTCAATAAAAATCTTTAAAATTAAAAGTTTTCACAACAGAATTTTGTTTGCAACTTTAGTCAATCTTAACGAGTGTCTTGTGCGACAAAACGTTACAGGTAATTGTAGATACGTATAATATTCCACTCATATTCTATTCTATTTATAACTTTATGGCTAGGTTATTATTTTAACTATTCGAAAGTTTTCTGTCGAAAAACAAATTCTATCATCGGCAACTAAGTTTGAACTTTCGCGGGACGCTCGTTAACCTTGTACGATGGCTGCTATTTATATATCCGGAATAACAAAGTGAAACAAACATATGGCATTTATTATTGTTTTATTGCTTTTCAAAATATTCACCATGATGATTGATGCACTTTTGCATGCGTTGAGGTATCTCCAAAACGTGCATTTTGAACGCATGAACAGCCTCTTCACGGCTCGAAAAACGTTGACCACGGAATTTATTTTTCACGGTTGGGAATAAATATAAGTCATTGGGGGCCAAGTCGGCTGTACGGCAGATGACCCGTTAATTCGACCTTTTGATCTTCCAAATGCCGAGTTCTTTCGGCCGATGTGTGGCAGCTAGCATTCTCATGATGAAGAAGGATTCTGCGTTGTCGGTTGTTCTTTCTTATTACTTAAAGACTTCTGGGAAACAAATGGTCGTGTACCATTCAGAATTAATCGTTTTACGATCTTCTAGTGGCACTGTAGCTACATGTCCATTTATACCAAAAAAACAAGCGACCATTTGCTTCAAAGTGCTTTTTGAACGAATGACTTTTGTTGGGTTCGGCTCATCTTGGAACACCCAAACCGTTGATTATTGTTTAGTTTCAGGATCATACGCATATATCCAAGATTCATCACCTGTGTAGATATTATAGACGGCTTTTAACGCACCCTGATTGTACTTTTGTAACATTTTTTCACACCAATTGACACGAGCCCGTTTTGGGTCAATTCTCAAGTTGTGCGGAATCCAACGTGAACAAATTTTTTTATAGCTAAATGTTCGTATAATATTTTATATATACTCGTTATACTTATGCCCAGAGACGCCTCTATCTCGCGATATGTAACATGAGGATTTTGCATTATTAGTTCCCGCACAGCATCAATACTTTGAGGTACAACAACCGATTTAGGGCGACCTTCGTCCGTGAGTGATACACAGTAGTTTTCGATGGTGCTTCGTCCCCAAAAGTCGAAGTGAGTTAATCAATGCACTGTTTTTGAGTTAGCCCTCACCGAAAATCGTAATAAATCATAGCACAAAAATTTTCACGACTTAAATCCATGGTGATAAAGACTCGCAATTTTCAAAATAATACTGTACAAAATAATACAAAATAATAAACAAATGACAGCTACATGAAACAAATTGTATTCTTCAGCCAAAGAGTTCCATTTTTAGATGTTATAATTACTTTTTTAATATTGTTCTGTAACTGGCCAGTTCCGGATACATAAATAGCAGCCCTCGTAGCAGACTACGTCAATGTCAGAATTACAGCTAGGCAGTTTCTCACGATTATTGATTTATTTTAAGGAGAAATTTTATTTTAAAACACAATCTAATATTTTAAACAAATACCATGTTTTTTTAAAATAATGCATTATAAATGAAGGAAAAACATTTCATTGATAGGCATTATAGTTTAAACAGCAATTTTGTTAATATTTTTACCAATTTCGAAATGCCCTTAAATGTGTGCTCTAAACTCAAAAGCAACAGTATGTCAGATATAATATTAAATTTTCAATGTAGGTTATAGTTTGAATTACTAATACTGTTTCGTTTTTTACTGTGTAAGGCTGAATTACAAAGATCAAATAGCTGAACATAAAAGCTAATTAAGGTAAATACTAATTGTACATAGACTGACAGAGTACCATGAAGTCTCGTATTCATTATTATATTCATATTATGCTTTTTGAGTCAATGCAATATATCAGAGACTTCATCAAAATTACACTTGAACCACAATTACACGTTAAAGTAGAAAGTCTACTTGATTCCTTAGTTGCAATTGCAATTGCAATTTGCAACAACAATACATAACAACAAAACACGGGCGACTGCCGACAGCCATAAATGACACATGAAAGAATGAAATGGGGCTATAATGTTACCAGGACATTCTCGAAAAACGTGTGATTACTTACTTTCTTTTACGTATTAAATAAAATTGAATGTTTTTGGTGATACAACAATGAATCAGTGTCACTAACGTCGCTATGAATTCTCTATCATCTACCTTTGCTGTTAATATAATAAAATATATTGTTAATATTTGCATGAAAAAACTACTATTAAAATTTTGTACCAAACTATAAAGTATCGCACCTTCATTAGTTTTGCATTGGTTTTGCGTTTTTATATTGCTACATAAATGTAGCAATATAAAAACTAGAGACGTAAAACAATATTTTTATTATTTAAAAAAATAACTAATCGATTGTAAATAAACCATTGTATGTTCTTTATAAAATGTGAAAAAGCAAACTTCCCAAATTTTTCGGGCGGTATACTCAACGTAGTAAATATATTTGTTGAGTAAGAACGAAATGGACTGTATACATAGGTACTTATAATTTGTCGCGAATGCACTTGCAAGATACTTCCAAAAAGGGATGTGTTTTTATGCAGCCGTAAGAGCTGGAGACAGATACAACTGACAAAGGGAAGGAAAAAACATGCACACTTCCTTGATTCTCTTTACATAACACCATCCTTCGGAAATGCAAGTACATTCGTTTGTAAGATATATGCGAGATTTATATCACGAAAATAATTTAATCGTGGTTTATGATGGCAGGTCACAAGCACACGGCATTTCCAATTGCGAGATGATTGAAGAGAGTGCATGTGGGAAAGGGATGGTTGCGGTTAGGAAACGAGTACATACAAGCGCGAAGTTTATTGTCAATTATTAAAATGACATAACGATACCAAACAAAATGTATATATTTTCTTTTACACATACTCCGTAATTAAAACAACACTGGAACTGCCATTCCTCTTTATAGCGAAAACTATTACTTTAAATGTTAAATAAATTTTACTGTAGACTGAATTACTAATTTATATTATTGTTCCAACTATTCTTTACCCGCCACAATAAAAACGATATTATACTTATTTAGATAAATACTTCATTAGAAATACACTAACTTGAAAAAATATAATAATTAATGAAATAATAATAAGCTATAAGACATATTGAAACAAAGTTAAAATTATAATTTATTTTGTAATAAGTACCACTAAAATACGAAACCATACTATATAATTTTTGCATCATAATTTCTTGTCATCCCAACAATGACTTTTGCATGCTGGTTTTATCGATAAGTTAAAAAAATTGTTAAAACCGTTAATTATAAAGTTTTCATTTTTAGGTAGTTAATGATAAATATACGTTTTTGTGGAAACCATTATTTTTATTTGCATGTGATAAAAGTTAGAAATTAATAGCTAAAACTATTAACCTTAAGAACATTTAGTTGTAGGATTGACTCCGTTGCTAATTAAATATTTCCCTCTCATATTGTTACAATTTATCTTCATAGTTTACAATTATTTTAGAGCGGCATTATATTTTTTTTATGTTAGCTGACTGAAATATCAAAATCACCCGCTTACTTAGGCGAAAGTGCGTAAGGAAAATAATGAGACGAAAATAATTGAAATAAGGCGGAAGGAATAAGCAAGGACTGCGATGCTGGGCATTCTACCCTCTCTGACCGTTAGGGACACAGCGTGAGGATATTCATTTATGTGTACATGTATTATATTTTTACAAGTTAGAGTATTTACAATGAATTGGAAATGTCGTGTTGTAGTGGATTCTATTAGTTATGCAACGACAAATAGCATTTTGACTGCTATTTCTACCAATTTGAAAGTGCTTTCAAATGTAGCATTACTTTCGGTATTTACGCAAAATGACTACAATACTACTACAACTAGTCCTTGTAACAAGCGAGACTTCCGACAAAGAGCGAAGTTTGTTACGCATTGTTTGAAAAATGTAATTATTATTAAACAATTTCAATATAACTAGTAGTATATTATTTTGTAGATATATTTTATATTTAAGACACTATCAACGGCCGATAAAAAAAATCTCTTGAAATTGAAAACAACATGAAAAACAACATAAGAATGATTCTCGAAAAGACACGAGACGAGTTGTCAATTGGACTAAAGACACGTTGACGTCATACGCCAAAACCTTGTGTTTAAAGCGCTCAAAGCAACAATACGCTATATAATATTACACAATTCGGTTGCATTTTAATTGTATGAGTAAAGATAAGAAGAAGAAAGAGAGAAGATAGGAAGAGCTTAGCTCCAATATCAGAAACAATTATAATTTCGAAATTAAAGAGGAACAAATACAGATCCATTTAGCAGCATGCCTCAGCGATCACTGTCGAGTCGCATAGGAGTGATAGAGAAGGAACAACGCGACATCGCTCAAAATAAAATGGCTTAAGAGAAAGCAATATAATAGCAATAAGCCATGTATTTTCTTCTAAACTATTGAATTATTCGAAAATCTGAATCGTCCAAATCTTTTATTTTGATAAATGCCGAATTTTGAAAATAATTTTGAAAAGAGATTTCTTCCCCATAAATTCCGTACAGAGGTGACTTTAAGATTTTTTTCATCAAAAAAATTTACTTTAAATGTCATTTTGAAGGTCTGATTGATTTTAAATATGATGTAGATTCACGTATATTTTTAACCGAAATTTTAACCAACTCCTTTGATTGCGTGGTTATTCCTAAAAATTTGCTGCTTGTGGTCTGTTTGCGGCATTACGCGCCTTAAGGCGAATTTTAAGTGCTTTTGGTTAATGTCAGATCTGAACTTTAATCCAAAACGTAACTGTTCATTAAAAGCTTTTGGTTTGACAACTAGAAATATAGTATTATCAATATATCATTCGAATTGTAACATTATTACTTGCTTTAATACTACATTACTTACTACTTGATTTCATTTTCTTTTTAAGAGCTTTGATAACTTATTATCACAAAGTTACATTAGTAACTTAATAAAAATTTACTATTTCCTCAATTAAATTAATATTTCCGCAAATATTTTCTAACACGAGTTTATTTATTATTACAAATAATTAATCGATGAATATTATTTTCTTCTTACCTAGGGTAAAATTCTTCTCCACAATGTGGGTCAAGGCGTCATCATCAGCAACCAGTCTCTCGTACTGCAGGGCGTTGGCAGAAAAACTGCTGGTAACTACACCTGTGTTGGCTTTAACGCTGAAGGCGATGGGGAAAGCAAACCATTCTCTTTAGACGTCCTATGTAAGTACTAAATTTTGTATATTTTTGTACACCACTATGGTCCACTATCGAAAGCAATCTATAAAATCTCTGAAATTATACGAAATAAGAGCAACCACGAAATTCTGTAAAATCTCGAATCGTCCAAGCGAAACTCTCTCAATAATTCACCTCACTGTGTTTTCACGTTATGAAACATTTTTTTATATCCATATAACCTAAAGGACATCAAACAAATGAAGAAACATTAAATCATTTAATTTTATCAATTCGCTCAAAGATGTTTCATCCAGTGGAATGCAATGGAATTTCTTCACAGCATAAGAACATCCAATAAATAAACGATGAAAGATCAGATTATTAATACACTCGATCACAGATGTTTCCGTGGATGTTTCATCCGATGCAATGATGTTTGCGTTTGGTGAATAGCACTTCAATTTTCATCTGAGTATTTAAGAGAACTCACTTGGCCTTTCAATGGAATTCTCTAAACCAAACATAATAGGAGCGAAGTGAAGTGATCTTGGATGCGAGTTTGTTAAGGTTCGCCTAAAGAGTAAGCATCGCTGTCGATATTTCATCTTATGTTAGTGTATTTTAACTTCTTCACACATTAAAAACATGTTTTATATACAGAGTTAATTTACAAATACTAATAACCTCTTAGTGCAAAATTCCTGTCAACATACCCAACAACTTTTGTTCTACAACTTTTTTCATAACTCAATACGTTCCTCAAAAGATATTTCTTAAGTTTTGTTGTACTGTCTGAAACGTAATTACTCTGTACGTATTTCCGATGATGCAGTGCAAGCGCATCTGCACGCTTATTACGTAACTTGCCGACAACATGCGACAGCCAATATCGCGCGATATCTGCTGTCAAAACGAGAATTTGTGTAATATAATTTGTATATTTGTATGGCGCTAAATCTACCGCGAAAAGTGCATTTTACGGTCATTGAATAATAGATACGCAATCGTCATACATGATACTAATTTTTTATTACAATTAATGACCGGTCGCGCAGTGATCGCTTGGCTGTCGCTGTCTGCAAATTTTTAGGTAATAACCCCGCGGAGCTCAGCGCCGCGCTGTGCGTGTGCCACTTTAGCGACTGGGTAGACGAGGTGCCATTTTCAGAAACATTTAATGTATTTTTATTTTTTTATGGAAGAAAAAACTTATGAATTTTTGAAAGTCGTAAAACTAAAGTTATTGGGGATAATGTTTAGTACAAAATACTAAGAGGTTGTTAGTATTTTTAAATTAACCCTGCATTTAATTTATTTAATATTTAGTTAGATTAGATTGTTATATTTAGCGATACGTAAAAAAATTCATTTACGATAGTACGACTTGCTACAGCACTCATCGAGTCAGCGCTAGGTATCTTTGTCGACTTTAGAGAATACCTCACACAGTTCCAGTTCATAATCGAACTGCGGATTTAGCAATGAATTCGACCAATTTGCGTTAGAGAATAGCGATGCAGGTTTTGTAAAGAGTTGTTGGTCTAAAATCTAAATAGTGGAAACTCAATTTGGCAGTATAGAGCCATTGATGGACATCGATCGATACGTTTTTACAAGGACGACATCAGGATAAATGAAACAATTATTGGAAGTTGTGTGTTAACTTTATTTGTCATCGTGTAGTTCTTTAATTCAAACATAAATGGATTAGCTACAAGTAGTTTTATCTATAAAAGTACACATACAAATTAAGTTGAAGAATCTGTCTGTGATTTCGAAATAAGGACTTTTCTTCAGTAACCAAAACTCGAACACACTTTTTTAAATTAATATGTATTTAATTTAATTTACATTTGTTTGTTTGTCCAACCTAATCTCCAAATTGACTGAACCAATTTTTACGAGACTTTCGATGGCAGATAGAGGACTTTTCAGGGACTAATCTAAGCTACTGTTCAAAATAGAAAAATACTAAATTTATCCCAGATGATACCGCGACACACAGCTAGGATAAAATAAAAGAACAAACTTGTTAACATAAACTATTCATTTAAAACTCGAAATGCATTTGTAAACCTTGTAAACCTTGTAATTCGGTAAAGAATACGAGCCCCCGTTACATTCCTCCGAAGTTTGTTCTTTTATACTTAGATATATTTCGAAGTATAAAAGTCTTTAACTTTTTTCACGTTATGAAACATTTTTTTATATCCATATAACCTAAAGGACATCAAACAAATGAAGAAACATTAAATCATTTAATTTTATCAATTCGCTCAAAGATGTTTCATCCAGTGGAATGCAATGGAATTTCTTCACAGCATTAGAACATCCAATAAATAAACGATGAAAGATCAGATTATTAATACACTCGATCACAGATGTTTCCGTGGATGTTTCATCCGATGCAATGATGTTTGCGTTTGGTGAATAGCACTTCAATTTTCATCTGAGTATTTAAGAGATGTTTCCTTTTTACTAAGAGATGATTTTTTTTACCCAAAAAACTACAAACATCTTATGTCTTTTTAAACAGATGCACCAACGTGCCGGAGTTCCCAACAACGAGTTCATGGTGTTGCGAAACAAGAACGAGCGCATATCACCTGTCATGTTGACGCTAATCCACCAGAAGTAACGGTAAGAAAATGTGTCTATTTTATTATTAATATTACGCATTTAAAAAATGTATGACCAAAACCTAACTATATTTGTCGTCAAGCCATGCCATGCCACGATATAATTGAAATCCAAAGTAAAATCATATAAATTCATATTATTGTAATAAAATATAGTTTGTAACAATATAAATGAATTAAATATATACGAGTACACAATTATATGTAGGTTATTATAATAAAGAAAAAAAAAGAAATATTGTTACATAATATGTTTGTTATCCCCTTATACCCCATTGATGTATGTAAAAGAGCTGATGATGCGTTCTCATTAGTCTGATGTGCCAGCACATCAGAAAGGATGGACGAGTCAACGGACTGAATAGTCAGTCCGGGATAGACCTCAGTACGGGTCGGAACACTCTAAATCTTACCATTTCTATTTCTAATTATATTATTTTACTATTTCAATTTCTATTAACAAATCCATACACTATAATTGTCTATTATAATAGAATAAATAATTTTTTTAAAACCTAAACTCGTTGCAATATTTTGTTATCTGTCTATTCGATATTATTTTTTATTGGGCTATTTACTGTTCGATAAACAACCATTTAATTCATGAAAATTTGGAAAATGCTGATATTTTGTTCCTTAACGCGTGACATTATCTCAAATTATACTATTTTAGATCTATTAAACCTCAATCTGTATTTGTCATAACATAATTTTAGTAAAATTTAAGTTTCAGATTAATCAAACTCAGAATACAGAATCAACCAGAAACCGTCACTAATAGTAGTTGCATACATCGAATTGTGTTCTAAAACAGATCCCATACCTGCGTAATATTGCCAGAACATGAACTGTTTACAAATTTTGGGGTAACCTAAAAACAATACAATACAAAAACTACAAGTGTTATCTTCTATTATAGAAAAAAAAGCGGTCGGGTAACCGCCGTTAGGAACGAAGCTCCTCAGCTGCAGTTTCCATTTTTCAAACCTTAATTGCGATAATGAGTCCAATAAAACTCACATATGATTTGAATAAAAACAAAAAATAAAAATTTCGATACTCGTACGCACATATATATTCGTATATAATAGAAAGAGACAGAAATATCACTGTGAATCTATGTAAACAGCTAACGAACCTGATGCCACGCGGGTCCGCACGACGTAACGTTTTTTTCCTTACGTGACGATTTCTACCAATTAAAACTTCCCGCAACCTGCAGAGAACTTCCTTCCAAAAAAGTTTTTTTCTTAAAATAGAAAAGCGTTAGTGCGTTAGTAAGCATTAGTAGTTTGATGATAAATCCATCTAACCGTACTCTTTGTATTGTTTTTGTTCTATTTATTTTCATCTATTTTATCTATTTATATTGATAAAATATAACATTAAGTAAATTACACAATTGAATATGTAGAAAAGGCATTCATTAATGTAAAGTAAGTAAAAACTTCGATTACACTGGCAACATTAACAAAATGAACCAGTCCGAAGACCGCACACCATTTTCTATGACTAAATTATGGATAGTAAAACATTGCATAATATTTTCTGTGATGAATTCCTAAAATCTTTAGCTATTTTCCGCTCAAACTCCAAAAACCACCAATAGACACGTCTTTCGCCTCTCAACGAAGCATTCTCAGGATATACCAGAGATCGGACTCGGCCAGCTAACCAGCACCGAATCAAGAAATTAAATGAATTCGATGCTGGTTAGCTGGCCGAGTCCAATCTCTGGTATATCCTGAGGATGCTTCTTTGAGAGGCGAAACACGTGTCGATTGATGGTTTTTGGAGTTTGAGCGGAATATAGCTAAAGATTTTAGGAAATCATCACATGAAATGGATTTCCGCAAAGTAACATCTAAGTCTATACAATATATTAGATAATATTGTATGTAAATGAGCTATAAACAGCACCGAATCAAGAAATTAAATGAATTCGATGCTGATTAGCTGGCCGAGTCCGATCTCTGGTATATCCTGAGGATGCTTCTTTGAGAGGCGAAACACGTATCGATTGGTGGTTTTTGGAGTTTGAGCGGAATATAGCTAAAGATTTTAGGAAATCATCACATGAAATGGATTTCCGCAAAGTAACATCTAAGTCTATACAATATATTAGATAATATTGTATGTAAATGAGCTATAAACAGCACCGAATCAAGAAATTAAATGAATTCGATGCTGATTAGCTGGCCGAGTCCGATCTCTGGTATATCCTGAGGATGCTTCTTTGAGAGGCGAAACACGTATCGATTGGTGGTTTTTGGAGTTTGAGCGGAAAATAGCTACAGATTTTAGGAAATCATCACATGATATGGATTTCCGCAAAGTAACACCTGAGTCCTATACAATATATTAGATAATATTATATGTAAATGAGCTATAAACACGTGAAATGTAATTCCGTCCAGTTTCGTTTTGAGCGCAACGAAATTACTACACATAGGGACGACATAAGATGGCATAAGTGACACTTAAAGAGTAATCGTTTTCATACGACGTCCACAGTCTCACTCATCGACGAAGCGTACTAATTTTTGGTGGGTTGCACCTTGCAAGGATTTCACATCTCGCTTGCACCAACGATTTAATAGTTGATGCAAGCGAGATGTCACTTCCTTAAATCGAGTTTAAGTAGTTGGTGCAAGCCACCCTTAGTGTAATTTTTTTTGCCTCAGTTTTAGGCGCGTTTGCGCCTTGTAGTTAATTCTGTATTCTGAGAATATTAATTAAAATCTCACAGTCTTACAGATTAATTGAAATTCGATATAACAAAACCTTAAGCCATCAGTAACAAAACTAATTAGAACTAGAGTAACCAAAACAGACAACCTTTAAATAATAATGTTTGAAAACTAATAGACAAGATTAAGACATTATTGTTAATTTTTTTATTTCCTTCAAGCACTTAGTTATCGACTTTATGCTAGCTAAACTCTTTTTTTTTCTTTTTTGTTTAATCTCTAATTTTTGGCATATCCTGTATGCCAATGTGAATGTCTTAATGAAGAATAAAGTGGATGTCATATCGGATGACTAAGGAATCTCAATGTTCATTAACAAAGTTAAATATTTCTAGGAAGTAGATAGACAGATAATTCTATTCGCTGCACACAATACATTTACAAATACACAAATACATATACAATTTAAATAATACAGAATAATACATTTTTTTCTTTTTTGCGTTACACGACAAAAGACCAGCACTGCAGCAGCGAAATGGCTCCCAACTCAGTACAATGTCAAGTGACGCGCACATGACGCTGATTTTCAGTTGGGAACACAATAAATAAATAAGATATCGAGTGCAGTGCAAGATATCTAAGCCTATATTCTTGCAAAGAGGGTAATATTATACTAAATGATTAATTGAGATGATTCTAACGAACTTTCGTTAATGTAATAATGGCGTACGCAGTTTCATTCGAAAAACATTAGGAAATCCCTGAAACTCAAGTAATGTGCCATGAACTTTTTACTATACTAAGTTTTTACCACATAATGAAAAATCCATACTGTTCTTAATTAATAATTTATGGCAGATGAATTTCCTAAATGTATTTATCAAGTATCCAGTATAAAACCTGTTTAAACTTTTAAAGTAACAAGTTTGTTCAAATCATTACGTTTACAAATTCGGCGAGATCCTTTGCTTCATACATAAATAACGAGAACATCTTTATGAAGATGGAATTAGTTTACACAAACTGTTTGACAAGTCCATTTACTAAAGTGTATCATTATCTTATTTTGTTATAGCCCAGTGAATAACCCCGCCTCTCACCACGGATATAAGTCCGTTTCTACAATCCCTCTTGGAGGAAATCACTATCTTACATAAAATATACAATAATACTTACAATTAGTCTTTAGCTGCCGGAAGTCACATGACTTGACTTACCGTCAAATTACGTCAAATTCGTACATTTCGAGGCCCAACCAGACTCTCGCCGAGAACTCCCGAGAACACCTGAGAAACGTGAATGTGAGTAATTTCTCACCGTATCGTTCTCGCTCTCGCCTATTCTCCAGTTAGTGTCGGTGTTTTTTCCCGCTTCAAAGGGTTTCTCGGGCGAGAGTAGAGAGCCCTATTCCATTCTAGTTTGGTCTCGGCACGATCTAAAGGAGTGTCGAATGCACATGTAATCTGCGTGATCCACTGTTACCTGCACCTTCTTTTCTCAATTTTACTTTTTATTTCAATGTTTAGAAGGTTATAGTATGCTAAGGCATGCAATACTAAAGCCGCTGCACTGATAATGACGTCCATAGTATAGGAACGAGAACACAAATGAGAGCACTGCGGGAATATACATTTGTACCTGTGTTGCATTGGTATCTGTGACGAGAAAGCTCGCCGAGAATGTCTGGGATGGCCCATCAACGTTTCAATGGTAATAGTTTGGTTACTACGTTTTACAGAAAACTTTAATAACTCTATCAAAACCATATGCTGTCTCCAAATCATGTAACTTAATCAACGATTATTTCGGCCTAAATTGTTAGGAATATTAACATCCCTTATTTTTCAGTTCCGCTGGACTTTCAACAACACTGCCAACAGCAATGAGGTTAGCGACACATATATCTCGAGGGCCGGCACCAGCTCTACCGTGACGTACACACCGCACACCGAAATGGATTATGGAACGCTGCTATGCTGGGCACACAATAGAATTGGAAAGCAGCGGGTACCGTGTGTGTATCACATTATTGCCGCTGGTGAGTAACCTCTAAAACATGTTCTGACATTTTCACCACCGATACATATATTTGAAGAGTAAATGATCCTCGTACTTTGAAGAATTCAGTAAACATTAATAAAAATTATGAATCATTAAATTATATCCACATTTCCGTGTTTTAAATTAAGTATTAAATTCACACCTCTACTTCTTTTTACGTTAAGTGCAAAGTTAAATACGTTTCTTGTACTCTATTTGTGTAGGCCGGCCTGACCAAGTACACAACTGTACAATAGTGAATGCTTCGCTAACATCATTCGGGGTTCGATGCTCCGAAGGTTTCAACGGAGGAATGCCCCAGTCTTTCTTGTTGGAAGTTAGAGACATCGTCACTCAGGTAAATCGCTGGAATTAAAATATGAACTGTAATTAATATTGTTTGATAACCCTTTCATTTGTTGCAATTCAGCAATGTGTGATATATCGTACGACATAACATACGCTTAGCTGTGCTTTCTTAATCCATTACTTACCAGTGTCATATTTTCAGGACACTAACTATAGCATATTTTTTAATTATGTATACCGTTTTAAAGTATAATATTTCTTCTTATTTACAATTTTAGGTTAATCTTTTTTAAAAAATAAATTATGTTTATTTACATAACGACTTTAAACTGGACATGTTTTACCATAATATTCAAAGTATTAAAATTTGTTCGCTTTTTAAAATTAAAACAAAATTTAAATAAGTTAAACCGAGTTAAAATTAATCTAATAATCTTTCAAAAGGGTAATATGTAATTTATGTATTGTACTAAGACAAGATTGCAATTTGTTATACACATTTAAAACGTGGTGTCATATAAATATGACACTGAGAAAATGTGTTCTCAATTCTGAATTACAAGTTCAACCTATACGACTAGTACAAGTCATCCTTTGTTGGCACGTTTTATCTTGTTGACAGAGTATTTGATTCTGTTTTTTATTAGATGATCTCGTATGTAATTTAAGCAACAAAATTGAACATTATTTGACGAATAACCAATGATGTTATATTTAAAAAAGAGGTAGATAGGTTACGTTAGTACTAATGCTTGTAAAATATTGTCCCGGTTACGCACACACATAAGCCATACGCTTTGTTTATACACACTAATAAAATGATGAAGTGTAAATAAGATAGCATGACAATTACCATAAGCAAAGTGAGACAAATATACATTGCACTGCGTCGCTATACAATGTAAGACTTCAATTGCATTTCAAACTAACAAATCACACAGCTCTCTAAAACCATTGTGATTGGTCAATTTCACTTTCTTACTGCATTTTAAGCGAATCCGTGACTAATTCATAGAATATTAGTAATTAATGCCACAGAACAGACATTTTCGAAAAATATGATTGATGCCTAATGCTAAGACAGTAAAAAAGGATTTATGTTTGATTTTTAAATTTAATTTTTTTTAAGTCGTGTACATTTGGAAACAGAATTATTTAAGTATATACATTTACAAAACAATTTTGTTATAAATTTGAAAATGATAAAAATAAAACACTAGGCATTTTCATGTAAAATATTTTTTACTGTGTGGGATTTTTGAATTATTAGACTCACTGCTAAAGCTTCTGATTCATTTTAAAAAATACGTATATTATAACTTATATACCAACAAAATACACGTAATCAAATGTTTAATAGGCACTGCATGATATTGACGGTTCTGTAACATAACTTTTTATATTTTTTGACCAAATATAATATATTGCTCTCTGTCGCACTTGGTAATTGGGGTATTACCTATCGCATTTCATTTTTTTATGATTTAATATTTTACTGATATTTTAGATTTTGGAAAAAATTGTGACATAAATGAATTAAATAAGTATACTTACGCATGATACGTGATTCGTGAACCTTTGGAAGTCATGCTAGTATAGTTTCTGCAGTATCTAATAACACAGGACGGCATTTTAATATTAATATTAGGAACGTACATACGAGTTGTCACTGTCACGTTGTTACACGAATGAGCTCCAGGTTGAGTAATTAGCAAAGTTTTGGGGTGCCAGTTTTTGAGCGCAATAACTCATCTACCTCTTTTAAATATAACATCATTGCGAATAACTATAAGAGAGTAACTGTCCAAATACATAAAGATGATTTCGTGGTGTTATTACATCGTTTACTGTTAAAGCAATATTATTGTTAATATTATATATTATTTATATTATTATTTCTATTATTTGTATTCTAAGTGCATATTGTTTATTTTTATTTACTATTTTTCCACTATGCAGGGCATGAAGAAGAGAGAAGTCTTGGGTTTTCCGGTCCTAGTTTTGATAAAAACCAATGAAATATTATACATAAAATGGCATGATAACAACATGATAAATATGTCTTTTGACTAGTTTGTACGCTATTGAACAAAGATCCAAAGACAGAAAAGTTTAAGTCGTCATCAATCAACCTAAACAAATTCATAGTTATAACGAAAATATGGGGAATAAATAAGCATGACTGGTTTTCTAAATAACCCATTCATATTAGGAGGAAAAATGATATTGACTTAGATAAGTCATTTGAGTTTTAGACATGATTCTGGTGAATACGACATTTACGATTCGGTGGTCCCGGTTAAAGTAATTCTTGTTTTGGATTTTAGCAGAGGTGTACGTTTTTCTTGGACAAAAACAAATTGAGAACATGTAAACCTGCCTGGTACTGCATCTCTTACCGTGTATTTGTAGGAAATGATAATAACATTATTAATATAATGTCGCTATGACAAAGTTAAACCTCTCCATCATTGAAAAGAAACTAACTAACAAAGGTGTTGACAAAAGAAAAACTGTAAAAATAAGCCATTATCTTTTTGCGACAAACGAAAGAATACTCTTTGCAGTGATCGTTTTCTGTACTATCACACGAAATAATACATAATTCATTTAATTTTCTTAAAACTTATATAGTCAGTAATCTATATACATACTATGCGTGATAATATTATAAATGCGAAACTGTCTATCTTTCCATTATGTTTTCAAGACTAAATTACTGAACCGATTTCGATGAAATTTGGTATAGAGATAGTTTAAACCCTAGAAAAGGACAACAGTTAATTTAAATTTAAATTCAAATATAAGACATTAATCAAACTCTTTATTATTTTATAACTTATGTTCCCAGTGTCATATTTATACGACAGACTGGTGCAAGACCCCAGGACAGAAAAAACTCTTGTCGTGTTAATAACTAGAATTGATAATATGAGCTCAATAATCCTAAGATTTCAATGGCTGGGAAGTAATGGGTTAACATAAAACCGTAAAGTAATTCTTAGCTACATGATTAAGATATTTAAAACCATACTTTTTTCTACAGGAAATTGTGACCAATGTATCTAGTGCAGTACCTCGATTCACAGCAGTAGGCTTGGCCCCAGGCAGGACTTATACAGTAGCTGTCCTTGCATACAATGCTAAAGGACGAGGAGATCCTTACCCGCTAAGAGCGAGCACATTACGGCCTCCAGAAAAGCATCACGTCCATGATAAAAGTTTGGGTAAGTTCTGTCGTATTTTCTTTGTAGTATCGCAGTGTTGGAATTTGCTTTTCATTGACTTGATTTGATTTATTTACAGAATTGTCCACAGATCTGCCGAGGACCGCGTTCCAGATGTCCGGGGCTATGTCAGCAGCAGTTGGAGGGGGTGGAGTTTTAATGGTGGTGCTCGTTCTCTTCATGATAGCGGTTAGACAGCGATGTGCTAAGCGGAAGCCGAGGTCAGCTCCCCCACCATCATCGCAGCCAGCATCTCCTGACAAGTTAAGGGAGAAAGACGACAGCGAAAGCGATGACAGAAATCCTGACATTATTCCGTCTGATACAGATCAAATGCAGGTTGGTTCTTTTTTGTTTTATTTCTTTCAACGGATGGTCCATTGTCCATGATGGTCAGGGAAAATAAAGATAATTTGCTAATAATCTTTCTACACAAATAAAAGTCACTCAATAGATACTATGTTTAAGGAATGTCTATAGGCGTAAATTAGTTCCGCTTTCTAATCCTAGATTAGATCTGCTTTCTAATCTAACTTGAACTTAAATAATTTTAGTTATTGAACGCGGCGACAAGGTATAATTTTGTTGCAGTTTAGTGTGTTGTCTATCCCTTACGATAATCTTAAGGATTGTACGTTTTACATCTTATATATTTCTTTTAGCAGATGGACTACTTTCGACAACAGCAAGTGTCAACAATCTCCCCTCCTCCGGGCAACCGTGGACCACGAGGTAGCGTCGCAGGAGTCCGTGGAGGCCTACCTGGATACTGTCCCTTACGGACTGCGCCGCCATCGAACCATTCGCAAATGCATGAGACGTCAGTGAGTGTCCTCAGATTTCAGTACGCAGTATAATACTCGTATCTACATACACATTACACATATCTTTCAACCATGTAAATGTACATACATGTAAAACAAGTAATACCTACTTTTAGAATCCATCGTCGGGCATTCCACCGCCAGCGCGGTTCGCATCGGGCTCTTGCACGTTACCGCGGGGTGCGGGCTCTGTAGGGGTAGGTGTGAATGCGGGAGGCGACGTCCGCTGCGGCATCCCGCTGCAACACTTGCGCACGCTCCCGCGCCCGCTTCCCGCTCCCGCGCCGCCTGCAGCCCGCCTCACGCCCCGCGACACGCCGCTCTGACAGACCACGCAGCTATAGGACAAGTGTACATACGACTGAACTGACGGTGTCGTCTGCTCAACGTTTTTTAAACGATCCACATTTAGGATAGTTTTATATTACATTATATTAGATTCATCTGTGGACAAACGTAACTGTAATTTTACCGTTATGTAACATAACTGTGGATGGTCGGTGTCTCTTGTTTTATGAACAATTCCGATCGAAAATTTTCGGCACATTTTAAAATTAATAAATGGTTCCTTATCCAAAATTAACAATTTAAATTTCTAATATAGTCCATAAAAAAATCTCGTTTTTTTTTCTTCCAAAAATAATGAAAACAGTATCTTCCAGATGCGAAAGCCCTGCGATTTTGAATAAAAGTAGAATAGACCTGAAATTCAGAGCAGTTCTTCGGAAAAGTCCTTTTTACCTCTTCACGAATATGTGTTTAAATGTAATGCTATATTATGACACAGTTACGTATGTCCAGAATTTTTTAAATATAATAAAAGACATCGTCTCGTTCATGAGAATTTACGAATAAAGTTTTCATGGAATTAAACTGATACATTTGAAGAATTATAATGTGTATTCGTAAGTGACGATTACGGTATATTGAAATTACATTTGGCACTATTATTGACCAAGAAACCTTGAGCCTCCAAAATACTGTAAAATGCTAGTGGCTTTTGTTATGTTTGAATACCTTAAACAATAGTAAGATAAGTCTCAAAGTTACGATTTCTCTATTGGTTCCGCAATCTTTTAGGCAAATGAAAGAAACAAGCCTAAGATTTTTAAGTTTTTTTGCTTTTGTGAACCCTTTTGGACATAGAATAATGATGAACTGCAGATTATAATTTTTCGGTCATGTATAAGAATTGAAAAATCACAAATATGTGACTTCAGTTTCTCAAAAAGTTCTTAAGAGTATCATTGTAGTTTATTAGCACTTCAACGAATAACTGATACAATTATAAAAATAAATACGAACAATAAGAACTAAAAAAATAAAAGTTATTGAGAACGAAAAATATTTGATTACTTATGAAATGTTATTCATGAAATTACATGTTAAATAATATATAAAAACAACGTACACAAGACGAAAGCCCAATAAAATCAGGACTTTTGCTTCCTAAGAATCGGAAAGTTATAATAAAAAAATATAGTGGAAATCAATAGAGATATATTTCTTACCATTTCACAATGTGGTAACATTTTGTCACAGATTTAACAATAATAGATGTCGCTTTTCACACGTCACGAATTGTTAGACTAAAAGAAGTATATGGCGTAAGCCTGTAATAGAAAGGGATAGGAATACAGATGTTTCATCTCTATCAGACTATAGTGGCCACATCAATGCAATATCTATTAATAGTAGGTCTGTGCATTTTATTGTATTTGGTAACGCTCCCATATATGCAAAAAAACTACGGAAAATTATACTTTGACATATTATTATCTCACAATAGGTTTAAGATATTAATACAGAAACAGAAATAAAGCTACTAACATTTATTAAATTACTTAAATGTTTACGTTATTTGAATTAATAATCGAACAAAATGCGACTTCGAATACCGTACTCGAAATAATCAATATAACAACAGCTACATATAGTTAGTCTAGTTAGAATAAAAATAACAAAGTTATGTTTGTTTGTAAAATAATGTATATAAGTAATAATAAATAGCAAAGAAATCCTACATAATTAAGTTTTTTCATTTTATTGTTCAAGGTTGTGAAGTGTTAAGTTCTTATCACAAATAACATAGTTTAAATACTTGCAATATATAAAATAAAATATATTATATGTATATTCGTTTACAAAATCTCTTTGTACAGTGAATATTAGTATATTGATCACAATAAAATGTGATATGCTATAAAAAAATGTCTGTAGATGCCTCAGTTCTTGTTAAACTTTTCCTCATTTTATGAAAATTTTATATACGTGAAAGCATTTAACTAACTGATATTTGTCAAATTTTTGATAACTATTTTAATTTGTAGCATTTGATTTTTTTTTGTATTTGATTGATTTGATGATTTTCAGTTATAGTTATTATTTTTATTATTATGTAGTTATTCATTTCAGTGACAACATATTTAAGATGAGAGATAAGAACTCTAACTAACAATCAAATTAGAAGACTTCAATAGAGATATATAATTTCAATAGAAAGTACTTTGGGTACAATATGTACAATGTACTCATCGATACAATGTATTCGATACAATGAATTCATCGATACAATGTATTCGATACAACATACTTATCGATAAAATGTATTCGATTCGTTCTGATCGAAATACACTCTTTTTTTTTAATTCCCTAACGCCTTACAACCTGATTCCATCAAATTAATAGATTTTTGAACTATGAAGATATTGTAATCTTTTTACATAGAAATCATAGGAACATTTTGTTTCAAAATTAACCTAGGATATTTTGTGCAAATAAAGTTTTAAAGATTATTTTTATTCGATTTTATAGAAGATTGCTTTAACCAATACGCCAATGAAATTTGAAAATACAATCAAAACAGCTTACTAAGTTTAATCGTTTTGAACTTCCAAATAATATTCTCTCTGTAAATACTAAACCAATTCGTACAGAGAGTGAAAACAAACAAGTTAGTTCTATTTTAAGAAAATTACTCGATTTAATTCACGGTTTAGAAAGGAAAAGGTTTAAAGGAAGAAGTTTATATGTATAACACACATTCACGTTAAGTCTACACAAAACAGAGGAATATTTAATTTCTGTTATCAAGTTACCTTGCGAAGTCAGGTCGCGTCGCTATTGTAATTTTAAATCGATAAAAATTATATTAAGTTCAATACAACATTAAATCGATTACTTTTTGTAAATATTAATATAATGTTATTTCTTTAAATAAATAAGAATAACATTTTACTTGACAAGTTAATATTTGCAGGGCGTTACATCTTAATTCATTAATATCTTTCCAGCTGTGAAAAATATAATTTTTGGAAACTTCGACGACGAAACTAGCTTTCATAAGGATATTATTACTGCGATTTATTCGTGCTTTTAGGAACACAGAACGCCTTCTTTTAAGAGTGCGTAAAACCTGCTGTTATTTTCCACTTTCTCTACTAAAAGTAACTTAAATTCTTTTGAAATTAACTGAAACCCTTACACGTCAGTCAAACTACAACTTATAACTGTCGTTGTCTACTTGTCTTAGTTTCAATTAATGACAGAAATTTATCAAAATATCAGACTGAAATTCAATGAAAATTGGAAGAACCTTCGATATTTCCATTTGTACAATACATCGTCTCGTTCATTTTAAAATGTACAATTAGGTTATTAGTTCCATTCTGTGAGGAAATGAATGACGATAGTGAAATGAGGCACCTACGCTTACATTTAGTTATGTATATTAGTATCTATAGTAATATATTATGTAATTTATAAATTGTCCATTGAGAGGATTTTGTAAATATCGTGTTATGTAAATATGTTTTGTATAATATGGTTAATACTATTTGTGTCTTACAGTGATATTATGTATGATATACATTATATAGGAGTGTCAGAATTCGGATATAGTACGAGGCTAAATACAGATTGTTGTAAATGAATGAAATAAAGCTTTAAGTTTAATCTTTAATGAAAATTATGTCGATTTATTCCATATTATTTTTCGTAATTTTTTTTTTCTTTCTTTATGGCATGGCGCACAGTTTAGCGCATTTGCCAATGTCGCGTATTTTAATAAGTAGAATCACAAGTAAATTAGTTTTTTCTTATTGTAAAACTCATCTAGTAAGGTAGACTTTACTGAAGTTAGACAGGTGGTAGTAGACTTTACTGAAGTTAGACTTCTTGGAAGAGCGCGAGAATTTCAGCTACACATGTTTATTTAGACCTACTCCTTTCCGTTCACTTATTCAGAACTTTAAAATATAACTATCACTTTTGTACTTTAAAACTCCCAAAACTAAAAAATATAAAATCTAACAAAATGACAACCTCACTTCTCTCGTTCCCGCCAGAAAGTCCATTTTCCGTAATTTGGCATCTGTAAAGTTTTTTGTAAGTGACTACACCTACAAAAAAAATATGATTCATATATACAGTATGTATAGTACCAAAATTATGCTACTCTTACCTACCAAAATACATAAAGAGTAGACTATAACAAATACATTTGCAATTCCTCAATGCCACTAATGGAAATAGTAAAGATGAAAAAAATAGATAACAAATTAAAGTAATTCATTCTTCTAAACATTCGACTATTTATTAACTGATCAGAAAAAGCTAAAATTATTTTTAATTTTTAAAATAACGGAAATAAATTGTTAAAAACCTTTTATGATTCTCCGATATGTATCTCTAGTGAAATTAGTTTCTGAGAGTTATTACTGCATACATAGTACACAATAACTGTTTTGATTTAGAACTAACGAAATCGAAAACAGGTTATTGAAATCCGTTTCGTTGGAAACTTTTGTGCTCTTTGTTTTTAATATATTTTAAGTGAGAAAATGAAATCTTATATATTTTTTATTTATTTCTTACAATTGATAAAACATCATGAATATATTTTAAAATGTGTCTATGATACTTATATGACAAAATTTTCGATACTTACCATAGTTTGCGGCGCTCGGTGGTTAGTATGAGTACCACAAAGGCACTATTACAGAACCACAATTTTAGATTAGAAAACAGATAATTTCTGATTCTTTTCTTAAGACGTATGCGTCATAGGATAATGACAAATATGGAAACTCGTCTAGAATAAAAACATAGTAACAGCTTTCATACTCAATTTTTGTAACATCCTGTTGAATGCGAATCCGTGAAACAAAAAATATTACTGTCGTTATTATCGCGTTTACTTGTAACAATATGTCACAATGTTTATGAAATGAATTATATGAATGAATATCGCCTCAAGCGAACCTCTCACAGCCTATACTTCGTCTGTACAATCACAAAACTTACAATTACAAGTATAATTAACTAAACTATCATGAACATTTTTATTTTGTTGCTATTTCAGACCAACTTCTATATAATTTGTTGTTCTATATAATTCTGAGATACGCATAGGTATTAAAAATGTACTGCGCAAGCATGATGAAAAAATATAAGTACACATTCATTTTATCATTGGCACAAAATAATTTTTAAATGGCTGTTCTACTCTATAATCTTTGATATTTGTTTTCATGGTTTTATCGCATCGAGAGTGTTATGAGAGTAGTAATAATGTGAATAAAACCTTATAATTGAAAGAACGTGCTAAAGATATACAGAGTATCCCAGAAAAGATCGGATAAATACCTTTGTTTGTTTTCAAAGATGTATCAAATTTTCAATAATTTACAGCTAAAGACATTTTTATGTTTTTTAGTTAGAAATATTCACCCTGATTAATAAGTTATTTTATTGTGATTTCTACAAATAATACCAAAGATACTTTAATTCTTTAAGTATCTTGAAAATATATTTATATAATACTTTCTAGGGATATGATACAGAAATAAGATTGCGAAAATGTAAGTATTTTCCGAAACCGCAGTGACATGAATGATTCTGTTCGATTAAAATTTTATTCTATGTTATTAGTTTCATGGATAAAAATACACAGTTAATATTTATATTAAATTTATATATGTATTGTCTGCTATTTCTGTTCATTTAACGATCTGTAATTTAGCCCTAAGGAAAATTAAATCTAGAGGAAACAAAAGGAATTCATCGAAGAAATCAATTTGTAATATTAAAAATAGTGTAACTAATATTTGCGATTTTATTTTTTTGGATATGAGATATCCTGTTACGTTGCTAAGTAAATAATTTTATTGTAAGTTTTATAGTTAATAATGATATAGTTTTTGTTTTTTTTTGAAGTTTGTGAACAATTGTAAATAGTTTGAAAGGAATTTTTCTGTCGAAATGTTTTCACTAAACTATTGGGAGAGAAAATAAACGGAATTATAAAAAAAAGTTTGTTCATTTTTTACAAGCCTAAACATGGTTTCCATGGTTTATTTTATTACTATTCGTTACTAAGTTTTATCTAGTTATATATAAAATATATAGGCTTCCCCAAAATTCGATGTCAAACCGGAAAAGGAAGGCCAGTTTTACAAGAGTAAAAAAAAAAAAAAATTACAGAACAACAATTTTGGCTTGAAGTTGAGTTTTGGGGCACCTGTATATAAAATATTATAATTATAATTTGTTTATATAATTATTATAATTATAATTTGTTTAAATAATTATTATAATTATAAGAAGTAAGAATAAAATAATACAATTTTTATAAAACTTAATGTACCTATGTACAGTTCGTTTTGATCCAATTTGCCAAAAAGGTAATCATTGTTTGCCTTCTTTTATATAAAACGAATGTTACAATAAAGCACTGACAATATGAATAAAAAGTTGAAAACATCTTTATGATAAGTAATTTGAGAAAAATATGATTTAAAAGTATTTTAGTTATTTTTTATTTAATTAAATGGAACGCTTAATCTTTTTCACCTTATTGACAAATATCATTGAAATAGACATCGATATACTTTTTGAAATAATATTTGGAAAATTCTATTTTGGAAAAAAGTGATTATAAATATAATCACTGGGTAGGCTTTACACTTCTTCTAAATATTTTGACAACGTTTATCCCTTTATCTGTGTCTAAATTAATAAATTATTGAGTGCATTTCAATACACATTGTGCTCTTTTTGGGTTTTCAAATTGGGATCCTGTTCAATGAACTAGGTAATCATATTATGTTATGATAATACGTAACCGTAGGTACGGTGTAAGGTATACTTATATACGGTTAAGTACGGTGGTTGTACGGTATGGTATACGGTATTAATGTACCTATCACCGCTACGTACATGGTGTAATACCTGGTACAGATACGATACGGTAAGATACAGTTATGGTTTGTGAGGCTGAAAGCTGTAACTTTGTTGCACTGTGTCCGCCCCGATAGCAAAATGACATGAATATGTGTAATTAGAATTTACAATTCTTAGAACCAAATAATGTGCAGTTTTAAGATTGTAAATATTAACGTATGTATGTACTTTTTTGTTATTACCAAATATTAAATAAATTACTTCATCCTTGTTAAGCGATGAAGAAGTAATAGGTTTAAAAAACAGTGTAACATTTTTTTTTAATCAGAAATAATCAAATAATATTTGATACTGCAAGTTTGCTCGCTTTTGATTTGTTTGTATTGTTCCCCCACGAGCACTTGGAACATATTTTAATTTAGAAAATATGCGGAATGGAACCCGGGAGCTAGGCCTAGAAGGCATAAACTAACATGGATGATGGTTTTAATAACGTCAGTGCGAGACGGGGCGCGTCCGGGAGCTCATCCCACTCACCCTGATGAAGTACCTCCAATAGGTCCGAAACTAGTCGGTACCTATACCGATTGCACGCGAGTATAGCCGTGTTCAGTAATTAGTTTATTAACGTTAACGGAATTATAAATAAAAGTATCGTCAAAATATATTAAGCCATTGAGAAGTTCGTTTCTTCTTCTTATTTTCAAGCAATGCTCTATTATCAGATCTTAACCAAATTTCTATAGGAAAATCCCGGACGCACATATTTATACCATTTCAAATAAAACAGAATCAGTTCACAAATGGCTAAGATAACGAGTAACATAAAAAAGTGACAAAAAAACGAATCGAGAACTCCCTTTTTTGAGTCGGTTAATAAAAATCCTTGAAATACTAAATTAGAGGAAAACTAGCTCAGTTGCCAAGATAGATTTATGACATCTAATATTATTATTATTATTATAAGCCTTTTATTAAACCATGAATTAATACCTACATATTTACATTGTATTCAATAATAACATTCTTTACAATTAATGAATTAAGATAATATATAATTAAACTAAGATTACAATTTTTAATTAATTAATTAACATAATATTGAATAAATTGAAATTATAAATTTTTAAATTCTCAATTAAATAAAAGCAACTATTTCAGTTCATGGCCCCTTTCGGTATAGGCCTCCTCCAAATGCCTCCATTTATTTCTATCATTTGCCATGCACATCCAGTCCCTCCCCGCTGTCTTCTCTATGTCGTCGCTCCAACGGTCTCTAGGTCGGCCTCTGTTTCTTTTTTCTCCTGGACCTTTCCATTGCGTTGCCTGTTTCGTCCATCTGCCGTCGGACGCCCGAGCCAAATGTCCTGCCCATCTCCATTTTAAGCGGCGTGCTTCTATTTCTATTCTTCTTTTTTTTTCTACGAAATCTACCGGAACTAAATATAAATTCTCAATAAAATAGGTATTGGTGCTACAAAGCAGAAGGAAAGGCATGTAACTTTAATATAGATAGATACGTCGCTATAAAGCCCACTGTGAGCGGATTTCAATTTCAACTAAATATATATGTAGTTACATCTTTAATTAAAAGGACAATAACAGGAAATTATTTCATTATGCGACTCACTCACATATATAATGCTAAAATCATAATCCCTGTAGCTTTACCGTAGTCGAGTAAATATGAAACAAAGTCCAAAAGTTGTAGAACGTATGTAGTGCGTGCAGAATGTAAGCAAATACACTATTTGCTTTTTTACATTTGTAGAATTGTCTAATTAAAAACTAAAAACTAATGTACATATAGGGCCTACATTTGTGGCCCACTAATTTATATATCACATTATAGGTAATTATAACTTTATAAAACAACTAGTTTTTGTTCCGTGACTTCTTCCGCGTGGAATTAATCGGATTGTAATATGTTTTTTATGTAAGAAATCCAAAAAAATATAAAAATAAAATTTTGTCGGAAAATAAAAATAAAAACATTCTGAATCTCGACGACTGCGCCACCTACCAGGTCCAACTGTAGCTAAGAACCGTCCAAGTGACCCCGTAAGTACGAAAAAAAAATCATCAGAATCAGTCAAGCCATTTAAAGAAAAAGAATTACGAACACACGCACACCGGAATTTTACAGAATAATACTTTCATTTGAAGACAGGTCATTCAACTTTCACTATGAAAGCAAAATAAATTCAATGAATAATTTGAACTACTAACCGAAAACTAATACTTTTAAGAATTTTTGTAGCCATATTTCTTTAAAAAATACGATAAAATTAAAGTATAGCAAATCGCTGGCAGTGGCGCCACACACCAAACCAGCTTAATGCTTTAACCCTCAGAAATATCACGGACTCACTATGTGGGAGGCCATACTAAGCCGGGATTATCGTTTTTTTGTTCCACATTCCGTACTAAACCTGGGTAAGCCTGCACGTTAGTCCTGCTCTCCTTTGGAATGTGCATTTGAGGGAGGGAGATTTGTACGCGGATTTTTGGACAGGTTTTTAAGGACCGTACATATTACGTGTTCGTCCTTTACTGCTAATATTTCAATGCAAGTAAATGTGTAACAATGATATTACAATACTAAATTAAATGGCTGTATGTCGTGTTAATGCTTCAAGGCTATCTTTTTTTATCCCGGCGTTTCGATCGGATTGCATCGATCGTGGTAACGAACAGGCTGATGAGGCATCGTCTTCATAGTGTACCGTTCCTGGTAACCCACAATTATTCTTCACATTCATGAATTTTTATTGTCATTGTCGGTACTTGGAGACACCACACTAACAACGTCTACACACCGGCGACATCCAGTTTTCCGGCTCCGGACACACTTACTGATGACAAGATTCCATAATGTTTATAAGCGGTATCCATCTTCCCGTTTGAAATTATGCTATTTTTTTTATTTCAACCGCCTCTCGTGCTATTCTGGAATAATGGAGTCGAACAGTGGACAGGGCTTGTGGCTGATGTAATTCAATCCAGTGGTTGGGTCCTGACTCCAGCAAATGCTCGACAATAGCTGACTTTGTGGTCTCTTGTTTCCTGATAGCCATGATATATTCTCGGACTCTTTCCGCTACTGCTCTTTTGTCCGATATAGGAAGTACCACAACTGCAATACAACTCGTAGATACCAGGTGTCTGGAAGGGAATAACATCTTTACGGAGTATGCAGGTGACTTGCCATTTTGGAATGTGGGCTATATTGTATATTGCCCGCTTAGTTACTGTTCATAATGGAGTACTTCTTTAGTACTGTTCCAACTTTATCCGTTACTCCTTTTACATATGGTAAGAATACTTGCACCTCTGTCGACCACAGGGCAATACTCCCTTCTCCTCGGACGTCGTAAGTTCATTCTTTATCCGTTTAGTTTTAGAACCTCGTGAACATGTGTGAGTTCACTATTTAAATGTTCAGGGTCGCATAGGTCGTATGCTCTATTCACCAGCAAAACTGCTACGGATGGAAGGTGTAATAATGATTTTCAGATATTTGCATCAATTTGAGCTCAAATTAGGTGGCTTGTCATTGCGACCCCAGTTCTTTAAGTGGGACTTATGCTACAAACTTAGTACTTTGTTTGGGCAAAGAAAATAAAAGGAAAAAGCTCCTGAAAATTGCTTCAGTTACATGACCCCTACTCACAATATACTTTAATTAACCTGTCGCTGGATATTATCTACTACTTCAGTTTTTTGTGGTCACATTTATTGTATAGATTTTTTTTATTTAAATCTCCACAAAAGAAAAGTTACAGAATTTGTTCCATAGTAACGATATAGCATAAACTTCAAAAAGCAAATAAATATTTCTGTATATCGCCAATTCGCTAACACACTCACAGTTATAATTTTACAAATGAGGTAAGCCATATAATATTATTATGATGTATTAGTGTGTCGTGCGTGCATTATGCAGTGTACGTCTTGATCTTTAGTGACAACCTGACAAGTGTATACAATGTAAAGGGTGTTTGGAACATTATATTTATTTAAATGCTTGAGAGAGAGTGAGATAAATAAATACACCAATGTTATACGCTATAAATAAATAAATCTGCAATATGCATGCACACAAACATATTATACATATCCTTTTTTTTAGAGGTTATCCATATAATTCTGCTTCAATTTGCATTTAATGTTTTTTTCGTTAATATCTGTTTTAGATCGCCAGGTAACTCGTTTATTATATATGCATTTTATCAGATTTCGTCCGTATAGGTTATTATAACTAGGAATTATTAATTTATGTTTCGTGACAGTTGTGTATTTTTCCCCGTGTTATAATAAGTTTTTATACGGTCGTTGAAGTAGTTTTCTGTTAGTAGCATATACATAATTTTTTTATGTACTGGTAAAATTTTGTAGAATCGAAAAAGACCACTGTGATTATCTGTGTATCGTTGTTTAATTTTTTCTGCTACTATTGTTTTCAGTATTCGCCATTGGAGTTCGTATATTTTATTTTAATGTGTTTTACAAGTTTAACCGTAACTACTCAAGCCATAACCTATAATTGATTCACCAAGAGAGTTGTATAGTGTTAACAATGTTTTGTAAGGTATTTTTGATTTTATCAAATACAATTTGGCTAGAGTTGCTCTCAGCTTGTTATATACCATATCAATGTGTTCAGTCCATTTCATATTTTTATCAATTATTAGTCCTAAATATCTTCGTTGATCTACGTGTTCTATAAAAGGACAGTTACATATACTATTGGTATCATTATTTGATATGTGCAGACATTTGTGATTTTGAGCTATTAGTTTAATATTCTGATGTTTTCTATTTTGAACTGAGCTTATATACATAAGTTTAGTTTTGTCTGCATTAAATACCAATCCCGCATCATGCTACCATTTCATCAATCCCGTAAAGTCCTCCTGTAGTCGGTGCAAAGCAACGACATGGGGAGATGACATGCTTCACTACACTTACTAAGAACTCAGTTGGACAAAGAACGCATAGTTGTGGTCCATAGGCGGTTTTAATAGTTTAGAAGTTTTATTAAGTAAAGTCCTACACACAGACAACCTGGCTAACGAGACCAGAAATTTTCAAGCAAACTATTCTGCCAATGTCAAGGGACTGAGACGTAAGCGGGCGGCAGCGGGTAAATTATCGTGAATAGATGTCTCTGCTATGTCTGTTTGTGTTGTTAAATGTAGGTCAACAGATAAACCACTATAAGTTAAACCCACTTTATAGGCGCCACTCAGCTAAAGAGAGCTCATTTTAGATCTCAGCTTCCGGACGGCAGATCGCGATAGCACCTACTTTAATGTGCAAGTCTGACTTAAAGAAACGTAACTACGAAAATTATTTTTGATACTTATACATTTTTTTATGTCATGTATTATACATGGATTTACTCTAAATTCTAGAGATTTTCAATTTACGCAGGAATCCTAAACACTCTCTGGATAAGATATAATCTAAATTATTCTTTGGAAAATTCTCTATCTTCCAGCAAAAATCTCGACGAAATCGGTTCAACCGTTTCGAAGATTAGCCCGTACAAACAGACAGACAGACAGATATAGAAAAATTAAAAAAATGCGTGTTTGGGTCTTGGTTACGTACAGAAAATCATATAAGCTTAAAAAAGCCTTTATTTCTAAATCAGACAGACACTCCAATTTTATTTATATGTATTGATACAGGTCACGTATCTGCTTCCTGGTTGCTACTAAACAAACGCGCGTTTATATTTGAATTTACATGAGCATTTGTCCAGATGAATGGCAGAATACGGTGCCTTTCTATTTCAAGTCTCGTAGGCTAGGTTGTCTTTGGTCTCACATAACTCGGTCTCACCCCAGGGAACTGGGTACCTTTTAAAGGTACCCAGCCTTTCTTCTTTCTTCTTTTAAGTTCTTTTAAGGACTTTAAAAGTTGAAAAGCATTCCTTAGCAACAAACGAAGTAAAATTCAATTGAAAAAAATAATAAAAATACAAGCATTAAGCTTATATTTTACCCATAACAATATATGTGTCTGAAAATTTAATATTTATTATTGTAGGCATACATAAACCTAAATCGTCTTTGTCGAAAAAGAAAGGCAAGATACATTCAAGTTTCGCCAACAATTTCACCCACCTAGTAAACAACAATCTCACGGAATGTTCCAAAAAGGAGACCTTGAAAACTTTGACATTCCAAAAGTTACAAGTTACTGCGTAACTGGAAGAAAACTTTCGAGAACTGTTTCACGCGGTTACAGCATAAACTGAAACGTGGGTAGAGGTGACGTTCAGAGTCAAAGAATTTTGTGCCTTTTCAGGGTTCTGTACTGTAAATAAACGGAACTCTTGCGAGGTCATTCATGTCTCTCCGTCAGTCCATTTGTAACCGTCAGTTTTCTTCAAAAACTATGTAATATGCAACCCTGAATTAACCCACGTTTTGCACTAGATAAAGTTTTTAATTATTAATAGGAAAGTTAAAGAATGGCTTTCGTACTTAAAACTAACTCAGATTGTTGATACGCTTCATTCTTCCAGGACCATGTTCTTCCACCTGTGGTTCACGATCCCCGCCGAGGTGGTCGCAAAGTAGGGTCGAGTGAATCGTGATTGCTAGCTATAGGTAAAAGTAAAAAGCAACTATTTTGAGTAGGAAGGCTACGCTACGGAACGGCCACGCTAAGGAATACAACACTGTCCGCGAACTTGATTTCCCAATCAGCACAATCGCAATCGAACGAAAAAGATTAAATACATCGTCTTTCAAATAATCACCGAATAATCACCAGCTTTATTACGGTCTGGGGATCGCCTGAACTTTTTACCTGTATGAAGATTACGTATTCAAAAAGGTTGGAAAAAACTGTTCTAGGATATCCGCGAGTGTACGTTAACTGAAGATATAATAATAAAAAACGTGCTTTTGCCAGCTTGTGTAACTCTCAAATGCGCATTTTTTAAATTGCCGTTCAAAAACTGTCAAAATCTTGAATATATTTATCGCACTAATTATTGAATACGGCTTTACTCACGTAATTCAATTCAATAATTATTCAATAATTCAATATTCAATGATTAGTGCGTTAATAATGTCTCACGAAAGTTTTAATAATTTAATATTATTTATCGTTAAATAAAATGACTCACGAACGACAGCCAACTATCAATGATTATAGTTGTAACAATATTAACAATAGCACTTCATACTTTCATATCCTCTCTTAATCGAAACTTCAGAAAATATAATAATTTAGCTAAAGTTTTATTACCATAAATTTTAAATGTTTCCAAAGCATAAAAAAGTAAGGACTAAAAAACTTTCAGAAATTAAGTCGCGAAATATACTGTTTTATAAATCTCAATGTCATCTCAACGTCAACGTTAACATTTGGAGAACAAATAATTTATTTTATCAAAATATTTTTGTTAATTTAGAGAAAATGATAAAGTTAATAACAAATATAACCAATAAATCATTTAATTCAACAGTAGGTACTCTGTTCACATTTGCAAAAGGATTAAATTTATTAAAGGATGCTTCTAAATTTTCTGCGTAGATTAATCTAAACACACTCTTCAAAATGCCAGTTGTATATTTTAAAATCAATTCTAATTTTTAATATAAACGAAAATATTTGTTTTTCATAAGCTAACGCGCGCGCATTTGTGGGGAGAATGTATATAAGAAAAAGAATGAACTTTTTAAATGCAAATTATTGTAAAATATTATGTTGTACTGATAAGAATTCAATTTACTGGTATGAGCGTAGGCGGACATAAACAAAAATAAAAATGAAACGTAGTACATCTTCGCTTACAAAACCAACAGTATTCGGAATGAAATAAAAAAGTTTCAATAATTTCTGACTCCTATGCAGTTACAAAAGATCTTATGACAAAGAACACGTGACAAATACATCGGTAGGCAAAAAATGTGACTCTGGAAAGAATTAAATTCTCACCTCGTGACCTAAATGTGCTCGGCCTACATCTCAACTTTTTACAGGGTTCATTGACAGTGCAAAATAGACTTTGTACAAGCAAGATATTCAACACCGTTCATGCCGCCGCGCGTATAGCGGTCAGAATTTACGATCCGCCTCCGACACCCTTTCAGCGTGTCTCTCGTTAATGTAATTAAATTCGGCACTATTATACCATTCTTCTGCCGTTGTTAAGTATACATATATAATATTTAATAAGTTCGTTTTTCGCAGCTTCCTCTGCCAACGAATCAGTTTGGCTATTCAAAGAGGTAATGCTGCCAGTCTGTTAGGCACCTTAAGCAATGACAGCTTTCTGAGCGGCAACTTTGAGGAAGTCTATTATTTAAGATAATGTGTAGTTTTAATTTTTTAAATATTAACGTTAGAATATGCATGTACTTTTTTGCTATTAATACATTCCTAGGTTCATGCGTATTTTTTAGTATGAAATAAATTAAAATTCGCTTAACACGAAAAAGAGAGACGTGTAAAATGACCGGATATTTTGAGATTTGGCACGGTTAATGTTTTACGGAGTGGTGTAGAAAGCTGAAATCTATATATAGCATGCTAGACAATATGTTTTACAAACACATTAAATAAAATAAAACATTCATTGTTTCCACATACTGTACGATAACGTAGATACTCGGGACGCAAAACTATGCCAATTTTACATCACAATATCCTATAGAAACGATTTTCAAATAATTAAAATAAACGCCCAACTGTTCTTCGTAAAATCCCGCCAAAAACTCCATTATAATATTATTAGTTTATGGCTCTGTGGTCAGATAGTCGCACAGAGTAGATATTGTCACCAAAGAATTTTAAAATGTTGCCGATAAATAATTACCGACAGATTGACTGAAGAGTTTCGAGCCTTGAATTGTGTATAATTTGTAAGCTGTGAGCTGTAAGCTGTGTGCTGAAAGCTGTTTCAAGTCTGTGGAAGCTATGTCAAGGAAAAGGAGAGTTTATTTTATATTTACGATCGAATTTCGAGCACCAAGCTACCACTAGTACAAATAATTGTTTTAAAATATCATAAGAAAATCTTTAATAAGAGGAACCCCGCTGTCCTGTACATCCGAGTGGAGGAGGGCGTCAGCATTTAGGAAGGGGAGAACAGCCCAAAGAGAGTGCTTCGAGCAATTTGCATTTATTTACTGCTTTTCACAGGTAAGGCATGTGCGAAACAAAAGGTTCGTAGAGATGGTACTCTTTTAGAGTCACTGGCTTCTTTATTAGCAGACATTCGTTTTATTATGCGTACACTTCTTAATAAATAAAATGCTATAGGGTCTCGGCATTAAGAAAAATTTTGCTACAAGTTTGCTGATTACAAGCATGATAACAAACCAATACCGAGTTTCTATTTAAATACTTCAGAAAATAGTTTACATTTTAAACTCTAAAAGCTCTTCTGCGAGAAGTCTTTTCGAAAGATTTCGAAAGGTTTCGATATGGTGAAATGCGCTTTTTAGTAAATTTTACCGATAATTCAATAAAAATAGAAATTACGTAACAAAAAAAAAACCTCGTGTAGTATATATATATAGGTTTACATAGATATATGACAACCGCGAATTAAAAAATAAAAGTGCTAAAAACTTTTTTGATTTATCTAAAAACAAATTTATAACGTTTTGTAAATCGATTGCAATAAAAGTTGCAAGTTGGTTACAAGTTACATTATTTCACGGTTTTATGAAGTTTTTTTAAGTGATTTCTCATTTTAAAAAGTCTTAACTCCGTTAATCACAACGACTAAAAAATACAGAAGCACTCTCATAAAATTTTATGTTCTATAATTTTTACTTGGAACTTTTTTGTACATGACTTACAGGTGTACTTACCACTTTGAGAATTTTTTTAGAACCTCTCAATTTTTTTTTGTTTACCATCTGTCGCGAATCTGAAACATAATCGTGGCAATAGTGCACGATTATATTTACACGTGTAATATTATACAGACGTAAGATAGGATATGACCAATATCCTATTTCCAAGTGTAAACAAGAATGTTTCAATGAGAGCAATTAAAACGCATACTTAACTACATTGAGAAGTATTTTTATTAACATTCAAAAGACATTAATTTTATAACTTATTTAATAAGAAGATTTAATTTGATGCATTTTTAGGGGTTTGTTAATAACAGGCTCGATTTTACTTAAAAACCATCGTAAGTCGCTGCGTTCAGTAACATGAAACCGATTTTTTTTAGTTACCAACGTTGCTACAGCACTAAATCCTAGATCAGCTAAATAGGACGATGGGAATGCTATCAGTCATCGTTGAACAATCGACCATAATCCTGGGTACAGTTGCGAAATGGGCTTCCGCAGCCAAAATTCTTGGTATGCTTAAATTTAATATTTAATTCCTCATTTGCCGTCAGTTCTATTAGTTCTTCTTCTAACTGGGAAGAGCCTGCTGTGTTGACGTTTGAAAAAGGATCTAAAACCCAGTCTGGTATATTCCATGTTTAAAATATCCTGGAATCATTCCTATAATTCCGTGGAGGTTTTCCAAGTGTTTACAGTATGGAGGCGTTCAATCAGATTTTTCACAACCAAATGATGGCGATGAATTACGTAATGTACAGCAAGCACGTCAGGAACTTTATTTTTTAAGCACGCTATGAAGCCTTTGTGACGCCCTGTCATAGCCAGTGCGCCATCCGTAGCAACTGACAAAATATTAGTAAAAGGAATTACACTTTCATCGCAAAACTTTTCCAGTATACTAAATACGGATTTATTTTTTGTATCTGTTTCCAAATTTGTAGCAAACAATAGTTCTTGACATATTTTCTCATTTTTGATGAGCCTAACGTAGAAAAATAACAATGCTTCAATGGTTGGTGAAGTGGACTCATCCAGCTGAATTGAAAATTGACAAGTCTGCAGATGATTGCACAATGATTCTTCAATGTTTTTAGCCATCTCATCAATTCGTCTTTGCAAAGAACTATTGCTTAAAAGAATTTTTCGGATAATATCTGCAGCTGGTTTATGGAGCACAGTGGTTATTACTTCTTTTACTGCTGGTAAAATTAAATCTTCCCCAATAGTACGTCGTTTACCTGTTTTAGCAATCAATAATGAGATATTGTATGAAGCTCGAAGTCCGTCATCATCTTGCTTAGAAGACTATTCTTTTTTGCTTCCGACATAGTTTTTACTTTACAAATACGTGAGTAAAAGATCAACTTTTAAAACCTTGTTATCAATTGCGCGCGATGTAATGAAAATGAAATGAACAATCATGGCCTTTTTGGAAACATATAACACGCATCGACAGGAATAAGATAAACATGCAGTGACTCGTTTATAACAACCAGCGCTGAAGTAACGCGCGGGCGCCATGCGGGATAAGGGCGACGCGGGAACAGAGTGCGGGTCTGGAGCTGCGGGACTCAGTCATGTCGCGGCATGTATATGCTCACTCGCTGACTCCCAAATGTCCCAAAGACACTGAGCAAGTTAGAACAAGCACAAATAATACTGTCAATTCTTGCAGGATTGCTAAAATCGTGATATTAAACAAAAACTTGTTACTATTTAATCGCTACAAATATATATTTTTTTTCTAATTTTAATTAACAGGCTTTTCTTAACTTCACCTGTATATGAGAAATTTCACGTGAAATCAGAAGGTTTGAAATTTTTTAATTCAAATGCAAAATTGAAATTTTTAATGTGAAAATGAAAATGAAATGAAAATATAACGAACAGAAACATCTAACCAGAAGCCATAACAGTACTATCAATCAGTAAGTAAGTGTTAGTGCTTGTAGCGATTTAGCGTTAAATATAATCACTAAGACCAAGCAACGTTGCACGTGATCATGTAGTTGATAGGTGATGTAAAGCAAGTGTATAGAGCATCTCATTTGTGTGTAGGTATTGGTCTTAGCTATTGCTACTCCTTTTACTTGAATGGACATCTACCAGTATGGCTTATACTTCCCTCCATTAATCCAAATAAGGTTCGCGGTGTATCTCTCTATCAATACATTACGGGTGCTAAGAACTTGTGCGAAATTCCACCGTCTTACTCGATAACCCTATTGCCAAACAGTAGTGCTTGCATTGTGTGTTTTGGTGTGAAGAGGAAGACGGTAAATCATAACCATGTAAAAGCAAGAGAGTAAGGCGGTGAAAATTCTGGCACGAGACGCACATTTTAATTCTCAGGGCTACCAACGCATTTGCAACATGTCTTACATTCCTAACCTTGATTTCGTAAATAATAATACTTACAACAAACAATTACACAAATTGTGTGACCCCATATTAAGCACTGGGCTTGAATATGGGTATCACACAACGGACTATGGGAGAGTTACCAGCAACACCCAGACTCCAAGTCTATTTAGAAAAATTAGTATCTTAAATTGGCCTGACCGGCTACCCCATTACGTGACTGCAGCCATTAAGCGATAGCCGAATCATACGCAATCGATCGCGATATGTCGATGTAGTTAAAATCGAACACGATGCAATGTCGCGAATCGCTACAACTGCCTCCTCCTACCTACTTAATTAGTAAATTAAAAACTACTGCTAGGGACCAGATTTATTCTACAAAAAGCCATTTTACCGCATGGGACCGTAATTACCAATTTAAAACAATTGTCGCGCGACTGCGGTGCAGCTATTCTTTACATGATGACCCCACGGGTCCGACCCTAAGAAACCGGCTTGGCCCCGGCTCTGCCACTGAGCCAAAAGGTCAGTCAATATCCATGTACTTCAGTCCATTTACCGTCAAGTAGTTTGCGTGTTAGTTTACCTTCCTCATATTATAAAAAAATTAAAAAAGGGTTCGGTAGTCAGACAAAATTAAATTCATGTAAAATAACGAAATTGAACAGCCTACATACATGTATAGAGCCTATTCACAGGCTGATGCGAATACTCGTATTAAGCACAAACGCTCACGGCACATTTACACAGCATTATGTGTTGTTTAGGCCAAGCTGTGATATGATCAGTGATGTACTCGATGTTTTGACATCGTATTAGTAGCTGCAAATTATACGAAAACTAAGAATCTTAAAAAAACATGTATTTAATTACTTTCAATATGTACATTATAACACAAGAATAAGTCGCCATCAATATCTAATTAAAACAAAAAATAATAACAATAAAAAAGGCAGGTTAAGTGCGGGTCGTACCAAGCACAATGTCTTTCTGAGTCGCACTTTCTTAGTCGAGATACAGAGTAATCATTTAATCGGCCGCAAAGATAAATTTGTATATCATGGCGGCTCAATGACATTGTGAAAAACAAACCGAAAATACCCCATATCTCAAAAACTACGCACTATATTTTGTTCAAACTAATTTTCATTGAAAATGGTTTTTGAGTTGCATTTAAGGATTGCAATGCTGGATCCAGCAATCCAGCTGTCCAGCTGGATCCAGCACATTTTTGGGCGTGCTGGATCCAGCACTCGGCGCTAGATTCAGCGGTGCGGATCCGCAATCAATTAAAAACAAGTATGCATCTTTCTCTCCGCGTGAATATGCCACAAATTTTTACGTGCTTTGTTACATTTTATAAGCGGGCTACGCAATTTTATTTCTAAAAGTGAGATTGAGAAAATCAATAGCTATTTCAGATTTAAAGGATGTTATTTATAATAATATAATACTATACATAGTCAGTAAAATAAGTAAATTAATAGCTATTCCAGATATATAGGATATCAATTTGTGCGATTTATGACTGTACGTATTGTGATAATTAATAATAATACTTATAACTATTATTTACTATTAGATTTAGAGTGCTTTACTAACACCAAAAATTACTTAAAACTACAAACGAATATGTGATGTAAATGTAAGTAGTTAGTTATTAGTTTCTAGAGTTTTGAAAAAAAATGTTTCGTTTATTTGAAAAATTGACCAATACTGGATCCAGCTGTATTTGTTTTGATCCAGCAAAAATGTATTATTTTTCTTCCCCACTTCAATCAACTGAAGACGACGACAGAGCCTGTGGTTCATACTTCTTAGTCATTGTGAGAGTGTTGGCTCAACTAGTAATTAATGAAGGTAACGATGTAGAGAACGTTTATATTGTAGACAAACATGCCCCAATCTCAGTTTTAAGTGTCACGACTTACAAATGTCAAAGACTCTTAGAAAGAAGTTAGTAGTCCACCGCATATACAAGGTACATATTATCTTCGCGCTGTCTCAAATCTCATCATTTTCCTCACACATTCTCGCCTAGGTAAGCGAGTGCTTTTAACATTTCCGTCAGCTAACACTCTGGCTATTTGATCTTCAAAAGTCAGACTTAGATTTCTTTGGCTTCTGCTACCACTAATTTTCCGCTCTGTAGACTTTTTTCGTCAGCCTTTCATTGCTCATTCTTTTTATGTGCCCAAACCAGTCATTCCATTCTTAATTTTTCCAATAATTCTATTTCTATACATATTATTTATTATATATATTTTCCTATAATATAGCTCTATATTTTTCACGGTTCCGGTGCCAAAATTTCAAAAATAGAATTCTTTAGTTTCATCATGTCCGTAAATTATTTAACGGAAACTTAAATTGGCAACTCGACCTCAGAAACGAAATACAAAATTTAAATAATAAATACATTACGTCGAAGTTTTTCAATAATTTTAAGTTTTTCTTTGTCAGTAATTGCTACGTAGCTCCAGTTAATGCGTCTTAGTCTATTAGTCCATTTTTTTATTCTTTCTCCCATGCCCATAACGTCATTTATTTCAATTGTATCGAATATCGTTAACGTTAACACAAGCACTTTTATTAGCAACGATTAAAACAACTGCGTGGCCGCAAGGCATGATGGCTACTACCGACTGTTAGCAACCTTTGTTGACCATATCGTTGGATAATCTCGTTATTGCGTACGTGCTTACAACCTCGCCCGTACAATAAGCTTAAATATAAAAATAAGCAACTTTTCCAACAGATATGAAAGTAACGAATGAGAGTTGAACGATTAATGAATTTAATATATAAAAAAAACTGTTCCAACAAATGTCTGAACCATAATATTATGTGCTTTTAGTACATATTATACTATCTATATATAATATGTACATATAATATTGTAATATATGGTATGTCCTTGTACAATACATTTTTTTACCCGACTGCCGAAGGAGGGTTATGTTTTTCTAATGCATGTATGTGCGTATCTCCATTTCTTTGGCACGCTCTGGAACCTAAATGGCTTGATGGATTTTAACGTATGAGGTGTCATTGAATTCAACTTAAATGTGGGAGTAACATACAGTATAAAATTTCAATATGGCGCCGAGAAAAAGAAAGTAGAAGGGGAAAAGTATAACAATGTGGGTATGAAATGAAAGGTAATAAATACCCAATTCTAAATATATAATAACTAATGAAAATCGTCAAAATATGTGATAACTAATAAAAATTCAGTCAAAAATGTTAATGCAGTCGGGTTTTTTGTTTTCTTTTCAAACAATTTAATTCATAAAATTTTCTATTAGCGTTAAATACAATTGGTGCCTCACCGCTAGGTAAAAATTATGATTAGTAGGAAGGTAATGTAACTCAAGAATTATTGCGACTTTTAAACATACATATATGCATAAATACACACACGCACACACATATCTTCACGCTGTATCCCGAACGGGGTAGCCAGAGGAGAGGGGATGGAGCTCCAAGCATCGCGATCTTTATATAATTCTTTCGCCAGCTTAAACTTCATCATTCTTTTAGTTTATTCTCAAAAAGAGAACTTATAAGTAGAGTGTATAACTAATGAAAATTCTATCGAAAATGTTAATACTGTCGGGTTTTTGTTTTCATTTTAAACATAAATTTATAGCATATCACTGCGACTATCTCATATTGTAATTATCATTTTGTTACAAAATATTGCAAAGCCCCAGCGCAGCTAAGAAACGTAGAATATTCCTCGCAGTGACATGCGAAGTCCCTTTTGGTAGCAGAAAATATCGTCCAAGCAATTTAGACGAGTACAAATCATTGCTCACGAACATACAGGATGTTCAATGGGGCTTCTTCCTACTCTTGGCAATACCAGCCCAATCTTGTGACAGAAAGCCCCAAATCAGAGATATTATTTCAGCAACAATATCCAGTACTTTCTCTTACCAAAGTATACAATTATTCTCGCTTGTTGCTTCTACACTAGAGGCCTATATCTATATCTCGTTGAGAGCATTTGAATGTTCTTGACTTGAAATATGTAAACGCACGATATATTCACGACATATCAATATTTGATGCGAAGCTGATGACAGCGAGTATTTCTCTTTTTAAATTGAGCTCATATTTCAATGGTCCAACAGCCAAATCAATAATAGGAACGAACTTAAATAACTTGTAGTAATTTATATAGCGTATGTCCGAGTATTACTAAAATTGAGTAAAATAAATCGATTGGTGGAGAGTATTACTAAAATTGAGTAAAATAAATCGATTGGTGGAATTCGATTTTTCAGGATATGTAGTGTCACCCTTGTAAACAGTACATGCAATGAATTCGAGATGGCAGAGTTGGTAAATTATGCATTAAAAAAGAGGAATGTTTCGTTGGTTCAGAAACATAGAAAGAATTAGCGACAAATTGAAATGTGTGGTAATACCACAAGTATACAAAACCAAGGCTGACCTAAGAAGATCAAATAGCTGACGAAAACGTCGAAAACGCCTGAAAACTCCGGCATGTAAGAAAATGTACGAATTATGCAACGGCAACAAAGCAGCAGCAGTACGTTTTGTATGTACTTGTATAGTGTACATTCCCCGAGCTTGGTGCTTAGTCTCAGAACATAGAATCAAAACCATTGTTTCAATATGCAGTTCACATACATAGTCATTAACGAATAATTTGTAAACGAAGCTTGTAAATTTCAGGTACGCAATAAAAAGGGTTTTCAGAATTACCTAAGTTTTCTATTTTTGTACAAATTTCGATTAAGCGTTACGCCCGCCGAGCAAAAGGACTTAACTATTTTACGTCGCGAATCGAGAGCCTCGGCCAATTTGCATTTATTACCCTCACGTGCTTTTGTCTGCGAATCGAGGGTCCGTATCTATTTACGAGGGTAATATTAGAAGTCTCTATTCTACAGGTTCGTTTATATAACAATGAAATTCCATTAATTCTTTGGGTGTAATAAAACATAATCGCATATCTTGAAGAGGTAACATTACTATAATTTAATTTGTTACGGTTTGATTCGCGGAAAGTAGTTTATTGTATTTTTGTGTCGAAAATCTCAGGTTCAAGTTCCAATCAGGTCGATTCAGGCAACGAAATTTTGTAAATTTTGACTATTGCTGGGTGCTGGAAGTACGTTAGACCTGCACCCCATATCTGCGATACAGCTCCAGGCACGACCACTGCGCGTGCTGGGTCCTTTATAATTTCGGCAGGTTAACAAACTTGGCGGGAACTGCGCCGACATCGACCGCGTTACGTGGAGCTAATAAACAAAGTTGTACAAATAAGAGAGGCTAAATATCTTTAATGTCCGTTAGTTTTCAGAGTGGTGGAAGTCGGAGGTAACTTCCGGCGCCGTAAAGCCACAAAACGGAAAATAGATCCACCTAACACCTCCCTAATGTCTTTGCCTACCACTTCAAGTATTATATATTAACAGTATAATGCAAAACGATCGAATACTAATTCCAGTCAGCGAACACAACATAACATGTAAACACGACACGACAGAATTTCTTTTAGCTTCAAAACAAAAAGGATAAATGAGATTTACAACCAATATTCCAAAAACTTTTCCTTTTTCTTGTCAAAAAGCGATCGACCCCTTTTAAGAGTTCTTCATAACAACTCAATTCACTCACATTAAATTAACTCACATACCAATAAAAAATTAATTAAATCGGCGCTGACGGGACAACAAGCGCCATCTCTTGGTATCGAGAGACAATAGAAACAAAAATATGTTTTATTCCTAACATCATATCTGATCCTAAACTATACTATAGCTACGTGACATGAAAATATATCTATGTATGTATATATACTTATGTAAATTAATACCAATGTATATATGGTATGTAAGAAATCTAACCGCATTTAACATTATTGTACTAAAATTTTATCTTCTTCTGTTGAACCATAAATTGGTTACACTTCGACTCGACCACAGTACCTTTAATTTTCTTTTTCCCTCGTCTCAGTTGGATTTCCGATGAATGCCCACCTGTCTTTTATCAGTTGATTTTCATAGATATAAACAAACGTAAAATATGTTTTACTAAAGTGTAAGGAGATACGGCGCAACTGAAAAGTGCTTTATCTCCTCCTGACCTTATCGTTACTGTATGTAACTGTCTAAGTACATTAAATATTTTTGAAATTGTTTGAATGCAATATATAGTACGAAATCACCACCCAAAAATCCACAACACAAATCATAAATAGATGCAATTAATCGTAATTGTAATAACTTAGAAATTATGCAGAAAGTAATTAAAACAAAATTTAGTTTTCTTTAACAAATTTGACATTTAGATAATTTTTTGTACCAGATAAAAATTTACTAGATAAAAATTCGAATGGTTATTGAAGGATGACCTTGATTTGAATTTACTGACACAGTTTTAATTTAATATACGTAAATTTTTATAATAACTTCGATTGTCTCCCAATTCTAATGAAAAATAAAAAAATGGTACAACATTCATATTTTTCCTTTTCATTTTTAAAACAATTTTTTAGTTCAAAAGTCATAACATAAAATTGTTTAAGAAACACCAAGTAAAATCTATAAAGAACAGCAGATTTGTAGTTTCAAAATGTACCTCCATTACTTACGACGACGACAAAATATCAACCTCATTACTAGAATAATTTTAAAAATAACATGACATATCTTCACGATATATCGCTAACGGGGTAATCAGAGAGGACGGAGCGCCAAGCTTCGCGGCCCTTACATACTTCTTTCGTTCCTCAAATCTCACCATTCTTCTCACACATTTTCGCCTAGGTATGCGAGTGCCTATCATATGTCCGTTTGATAACGCTCTGGCTATTTGATCTTCGTAAGTCAGCCTTAGTTTTTCTTGGCTTCTTTTACCGCTTGCTTTCGCTCTGTAGATTTTCTTCGTCAGTCTTTCACCACTTATTCTTTCTATGTGCCCGAACCATCTAAGCATTCCTTTCTTTAGTATTACAATAACACTGCCGTGCAGCCCTGTCATACAGCGTATCTCTTCATTGCCTATCCTGCCCGCAAGGGTGACACCGCACATATTTCTAATAGATCGCATTTCTACTGCATTTATCATACTTTGATTCGATTTCAGGCAATTCTTCAATCTTCTTTCAGTCAATTTTGCACCAACACCGTATCGTGGAAGGCCATTTTGGGTGTATTAGATATATTCACACTGCCTACTAATGCGGACAGAGCACCGTTCACTTAATTGCCAGCTACTACCCCTCTCTCCACCTCCGACTAACATCTTACATCCCTCGAAAACGCACTCCTCAGACACACAATTTAATTTACTTGTTCTAGCCTTTTTTCATATACCCATATGCCTATATTTCACCATTCGTCCGTACCGCTCCTCTTTTAATTTTAAAAATAGGTACACATTATATTAGATGGTATTATATTATTATTTTATTTTACTCGTATGTTTTAGATTATTACTTACATGCTTGTAACACGTAGATAAAACACATCTGGTTAATTTATGTTCAGTAAGTTCGTAAAAACCTATAGAAAAAGTTTAAAAAGAGGAATTAAATAATAACAACGTCAACCGACATAATTAATGAAAAAATTCTGAGACAACTACTTACTATTACGCATCTCGTACCTGCACCGACCACCGGGCCTTTATTGTACCAGTGACAAACTACATCTGACGTTTAATAAAAGCAACGTTGAGAAATGTCGCTCCGTTCCTACGTCCACGGGCCTTTGTTACACCACCATTTGTAAATGCGCCGCGAATAAATAATAGTAAGAGGGTTTGAAAATACGCGCCGAGTAAAAGAAGAGTTGGTTAACTAGGTGTTTTGCGTTTGTCAGGAGCATTTAAATCAAGTTGTAATTTTGTCAATGCTTTGTATTATTGTAACAAATTATAACTGTATCCATACTAAAAAAGAAGATACTGACTAGCCGAGTAAGGCATTATTTACCCAAGCCAATCGGTTTAGAACTTAAATTCTTACAGTAGTACAAAACAAGCATTAAAAAGTAAAAATTTCGAAATTCTTCGAAATTAATGGTCTTTGCTACAAAAAAATGGCAAACTTAAAAATTAACAGTTTTCACGATAAAATTTTGGTTACAACTTCAATTACTGAAACTTTAATATGGTGTAATGGTGATAATGAATGCTTGAAATCGTGAGGACAAATGCAGGCTAAGGTTTAAATTGTTTCACATTGGGTAAAATTTTTAATTTTTTTTTGTAATTTTATACAAACACGACGATATATTTCTAACACTTTTTTGGTTAGATTAGATCTTTTTACAGATTGGAATCCGCTTTATACATGGAGCAGTATTGAAACAAGAGTGTACACTCCAAAGATATAATTGAAGGCGAGAAATTTAATCTTGAAACATTTCTATAATCCTCCATCTTTTTTCATCTTTTGCTCTTGGCATATTTATATATAGCAATATTATATATACTATTAGGTGTATTTCCAACTTATTACGAGTTACGAGTAAGGAAGAGACATTACGCAATTGCACCAACTCCATCAAGGAATATAATACTCCTCTAACTCCATTCACTGCGCGGGATATGCCGCATTGTCAGAATGACAGCTTGTCAAGTTTATTTGTTTAGTTTACAGAAAATGTTATTTTACATAGCACAATCTATTATTTTAAATGATTGCTTTATTTTATTGGCAATAATTATTTTACAGCGTCTTAACTTTTTTTAAAGCTAATATCGCATTAATGAAGGAGTAACATTTTATTGTATGACATTATATTTTTTATTAGCAATTTTGTCTTTATTTTCACCAATTTTGAAGTGCCGTTAAATGCATCCCTATATTATATGAGTTGACAAAATGTTTGATGTTTATACGTCACGTAATATACTTATCTATAGTTTCTGAGATAAACAATTGTGACAGATGAAAAGACGGATAGACAGATGGAGTCATAAGTCTGAATAGGTTCAAGTAATGTAAATTAAAATCATTATATTTGTGTGTAAATGATTGCGAACATTCATTTAGGAACATTGTCTCTAATTATTGTATGCAATAATTATATTTTGTGTATTACCAAAGATAATAAGAGACAACAATAACGTTAATTCCTTTAAAAATAATATGAAAAAATATTAATAGATGAATTTCTAAATTGTGATAAATTATAAAAAAATGACAACGAATATAGTACATTTATACATACATACATATCCTCACGCTGTATCCCTAACACGGTAGTCAGAGAGGACGGAGCGCCAAGCGTCGCGGTTCTTACATACTTATTTGGGTTCCTCAAATCTTATCATTCTCCTCACACATTTTTGCTTACTTTTTCGCCTAGAGGAATATAACGATTTCATGTAACACTTTTCTTCTTATTTACTTAATATTGACAAACTCAAAAACTAAACCAATTTCAAAAATTATTTCACCTATAAAAAATTAAATTATCAGCGAGTTACATTGGCTGTATTTTCTTTTTTTTTAATTATCCCGTGGGAAGCCGGGGCGGTTTGCTAGCGATATTATATTATTATATAAACTTTGTTTGTTTATATGTAATGAATAAACTCAAAAACTGTTTTCAAAAATTCCTTCCCCTATGGAAATATAAAGACGTAAACTTTGTTTGCATGTAACGGAAAAATTCAAAAACTACTCAACCGATTTCAAAAATTCTTTCACCTGTAGATAGCTACATTATCAGCGAGTAACATAGGTTAAATTTTATTTTCAAAAAAATATTCTAATCGAACGAAGCCGGGGCTTGCTGCTAGTGTTAAATAAATCAATAAATAAATCATTTTGGTAGGTAACTCATTTATCTATATTATAGATTCTATAAAAGCACTCGTATATCTAGGGGAAAATGAGTGAGGAAATTGATGAGATATGAGGCGAAGGAAGTATGTAAGGACCGGAGGCTTGGTGATCCGTCCTCTCTGACTACCCTGTTGACGATACAGCGTGAAGATATGTGTATACACCATGTAATTTACGATCGAATATTATACTCTCAGGGCATAATAAGCAAGTCAATTTTAATGAAATAGTACAAGAGTTACACAACACGTAATAAGTGTAGTATATTTAATGCGCGTACAGATTATGCGTAATATAGATATACCTACAGTGAATGTCACGAAAATTACTACAAAACATATTTGAGTACATTTCAAAACAAAAGCATTCACTTTCTCTCATTTGTATAACTAATTAGAATAAATGATTAAATGTGATAAATTCCTGAAATCTTTAGCTATTTTCCGCTCAAACTACAAAAACCACTAATTGACACGTGTTTCCCCTCTCAATGAAGCATCCTCAGGATATTCCAGAGATGGGAGTCGGTCAGCTAACCAGCACCGAATCCAATCCGAAGGATTCGGTCCTGGTTAGGTTCGGTTAGGTTAGGTTAGCCAACCAGGTGGTGCTGGGTTGGGCAACCTCCACGTGGTGCACCCTGGGCGCCGACCGGTAACTGCTCGTTTTTTAATGGGTTGTTACTGGGCGGCGGCTAATAGCCCGACCAACGGGGGGTAAAGGGTGTCCATCAGGCGTGTATCCTGAAGGATGCACGTTAACGGGCTTCTTAGTTCCGTGTTGGGACCGAGTAAAGGACCTGGCCCGGACCGGGGGGTGGGAAATGTCTCCATTTATGGGAATAAGTTGTGGTCCCCGTCCTCTGCGTGAGGGCGGGGGTCAGATATCGAGGTCACTTGCCCCTCTTTTAGGAAGGGTATTGTGGCCCTGGAGGTGGAAAGATGGAAAACTTTTAAAAATCCGTGAGGAAACACGTAAAAATCTGAGGTGGAGAGAAGGAAAACTCGAAATGAAACCAGTGAGAAAACACGTTAAAATCAGAGGTGGAGAGAAGGAAATCTCGAAATGAAACCCGTGAGACAACACGTTAAAATCAGAGATGAGAAGAAGAAAAACTTGTAAAAACCCGTGATTAAACACGTAAAAATACCGTGGTGCAGGCGAGGTGCGGAAGCCGCCACTTTAGAGGCCTGGGGTGTCATTCGGGGGAAGGAGCCTCACCCAATGGCCTCGGGACGGTGCGCGCGGTGATTCCGCGCGCCTCTCAGGAGAGCGGCCAGGTCAAACTACCCGCAAACGGAGGAGGGTTTGGCTTTGGCTAGGCATGGCCGCCAGGGTCGCGGCAGATTGCTAACGCGCCCCCGTTGCCCCGGCACTATGGCCCCGAGAAGGAACACCGTTAGGTTTTAGTGGGTAGACTCGGCCTAGCACCTTAATGTCGAGGAGTTCCACATATCCCCCTGCCACCCCCCTAGGTGGTACGGGATACGTAACGCATTTCCTGACGTAAAAAGAAAAGATTAGCTAACCAGCACCGAATCCAATCCGAAGGATTTGTATATATCTGATTAAATTAGAAGGAATTATATTATATCTGATTAAATATATAATCTGCCGTATAAATCTAAATACTTCGAACTGAGAAACTAATTTGTAGGTCGAACATAAAACAGGCATATTTTTTTTATATTTACGCTGATTTTTTAGAAATACCTAACAATAAAAGATTTTCTTAACAAGAAACATTATTTTAGCAGCATAGAAACCAGCCAGACCGAGGATGACTTATGAGGATCAAATAGTCAGCGTTAGCTGACGGAAATGTCAAAAGCACTCGCAAAACTTGTCGAGTGTGGGAGGAGATTTGAGGAGGTGAAAGTATGTAAAGATCACGATAACGTAAGGACTCTCTGACCTCTGAATATCCCATTAAGGATACAGCGTGAGAATATGTAGATATGTAGATATAAAAACTCGATGTCGTGATAAGTTAGATCAAGTAAACATTCGAGATCGTGTAAATAGTAAAATTTCTCAAAACTTATTCAACAGAGAACTTTGAAGTTGTTTTAAACAAATAGTTTTTACTTGTTCAATTACATGTAGCCTCTTTAAATCTCGATTACCCCGCGGGAGCCTTATAGTAAATATGTATTTCTATAATTCTTATCTGTTATTATTATTATATAATAAAATGTATAATAATCTTTACCTTGTCTAATATTGTGTTAAGTTTCCGTTTACCTCGTCGCTTATTGTTTTACTACAGGCTTAAGTCTGTTTATTCTGTTTGTCATACTAAAATCTGTATTATTATCCAGTTTATTAATGTACCTTTATTATATATTATTCGTGTAATACTTTTCATATTATTGTGAAATACTTTTTATATTATTGTGTATTAGATTATATGTTTTGACTTTTTATATTTGACATATTCATGCATGTTTACTTTTTATAGTATTATGCCAAAATTCTCTTGATATAAAATAAGTTCGTATAATAACTCTTGATATAAAATGAGTTTTACAAAACAACAGATCAACCCTCGGAATTTAACTAAAGTATTTCTTCAGTGCATTTTCTAACTGAAAAAGAAACTGCCATTTCACGTCAATATATCATCCCATTGCCGATCAGCACTTCATTTAGAATGTTCTTTTGTTTTTGTTCTTATTTTTAAAAAAAACGTTAACAAGCTAATATATTTTACAGTCCTTTATTATTTTTTAAAAGCCATATTTTTTATTTTATAATAATTATTTAAAGCAAATAATATTTCACTGATTCACTTTGTAGGACACATACCACACTACACTACATACATATATACTTACACTTTATTTATATTTTATGTAACTATTTATATTATAAGAATATTCATTATTGTACATACACACAAACTCACGCAAAAATAAATTTTATATATTAAAATATTTAAATATAATTTGGACATGCAAACATTTTATATACGTATTTTATTTTACACCTACCGACACTTTTCAACATTTTACACGACACTGTGCACGCCCGTGCGAACAAAATATAACGGTCACGCCGACAGTGTACGACACAAAAAATTCATTCCGCGTTCGTTCTCAACGATTATTACATGTAACAATTGTGCTGATATATTTGCCTTGTTTATAATCCTTCATATCTGTTGTTATTTCATAATTATTGTCCTATCTGCATATCGTTGTATATTATAATAACTGTGACTGTAAATCGTGTGTTTCAAAAATATATTGTTACCTTTGTGAAGTGTTCGTGTCAGTTATTTGTGATCGTCAACTAAGTGTCCTTTTCTTTTTTATGTGTGTGGTGTAATTAGATAACCATATCTACACCCCCACATATTGGTGACCCCGACGAAGAAAATTTGGATTTTCGGAAAATCAGAATTCGTTATCACAAATTATTCGGAAGTACCGACACAATTTTTGAACTGTGACCGAACACAATTGTGAGCGATTTCGAACATGAGTCAACCTAGCAGAGTACATGACCTGGATGGAGTGGACAGCAAGGACGAGGTACTACGAGTAGGAGTACGTGTTCCTCCATTTTGGCCGGAAGAACCTGCTTTATAGTTTGCTCAGGTTGAAGGTCAGTTTGTGTTATCTAAAATTATTAACGATGACACTAAATTTTATTACGTAATTTCACAATTAGACCACCAATTTGCTCTAGAGGTAAAAGACATTATTACGAATCCTCCAGCTACCAACAAATATGACAAATTAAAAACCGAGCTGATAAAACGCCTTTCAGCCTCACAGGAAAAGCGAGTGAAGCAACTGCTGATGCATGAGGAGCTCGGAGACCGCAAACCTTCCCAGTTTCTGCGACATCTTGCAGGACTGGCAGGTCCAGCTGTGCCTAAAGATTTTTTGGCTACCCTCTGGTCTAGTCGTTTGCCACAAAACATACAAACAGTGATTGCTTCACAGATGGACTTACCTCTGGACAAACTAGGCGAATTGGCAGACAGGGTACACGAGATTGCTCCATCCACGGCTCAAGTGGCAAGTACAAGCACATCCGCTGCTCCATCATCAGCTTACGACGACATGGCTAGACAGATAAGCGAACTGACAAGGCAAGTAGCTGCACTAACTACTAGAATTAGTCAGAACGAACGCTCGCGCTCTCGATCTCGCCGGTTTAGCCGCTCGCGCAGTTGCTCTAGACATAGACAACCACCGTCGAACCACCCGTATTGCTTCTACCACTACACGTTCGGGTCAAAAGCGAAGAAGTGCAAGCAACCCTGTAGTTTTCAGTCGGAAAACTCACAGGGCAGTCGCAAGTAGCGGCCAACGACTGCCCTTCATCAACAGGCCGTCTATTCGTCACTGACCGCACATCAAAAATGCAGTTCCTAGTGGACACTGGCTCAGACTTGTGTGTTTTTCCGCGGTCAGCTGTCAGAACGCCCTGTGTGAAGTCCAAGTATGACTTAATAGCAGCCAATAACACCATCATTCATACTTACGGACCAGTTCAAATTCATCTAAACTTGGGACTTAGGCGTGCTTTCACTTGGAACTTCACTATAGCTGATGTATCGAAGCCTATAATTGGTGTGGACTTTCTAAGCTATTACAACTTGCTTGTAGATTGCAGGAACCAACGCCTGGTTGACGGGACGACTACGCTGTCAGTGGCAGCAACTACATTAAAGGTTCCTAAAGACATCGCGTCTGTCAAAGCTGTCACCGGAGAAACTGAATTTCACCAGCTGTTGCGTGAGTTCCCGGAAATAACCCGACCTGCAGGCGTTCATCTTCCATCCAAGCACAATACGCTACATTACATCAAGACCACACCAGGTCCTCCTGTCTCCTGCAAGCCTCGTCGTCTCGATCCAGTCCGATTGCAAGCAGCGAAGAAAGAGTTCGAGGACATGCTCGCAAGTGGAACAGCCAGGCGTTCAGAGAGTACCTGGTCTTCGGCGCTACACCTGGTCAAGAAGAAAGATGACGGTTGGAGACCGTGTGGAGACTACAGAGCCCTAAACGCAAGAACCGTGCCAGACAGGTACCCCATACGCCACATCCACGATTTTTCGCACCAGTTGTCAGGATGCTCTGTCTTCTCTACGATTGATCTAGTGAAGGCATATAACCAAATACCCGTCAATCCAGAGGATATACCCAAGACCGCCATCACAACACCTTTCGGATTATTCGAATTCCAATATATGACCTTCGGATTGAGAAATGCTGCGCAAACATTCCAAAGGTTCATCGACGAAGTACTTCTGGGTCTCGACTTTTGCTTCGGATACATCGACGACATTTTGGTATCCTCATCGTCAATCGAAGAGCATAAGGCACATCTCAGGCAACTGTTCGATCGCCTAAAAAAATACGGCATTCTTGTCAATACGACGAAGTGTATACTCGGTCAACCAGAGGTCACATTTTTAGGTTACCGTGTATCTGCTGCTGGTACTAAGCCTCTAGAAACGAAAGTGCAGGCACTACAGGACTTCACCACCCCAAAAACGGTTAAAGAAGTTAGACGTTTTTTGGGCATGCTCAATTATTATCGTCGGTTTATTCCTAATGCGGCGAAACTTCAAGCACCATTGAACGAAGTTCTAGCAGGTCCTAAAATCAAAGGCTCACACCCAGTTGAAATGACCCCAGCACTACTACAGGCTTTCGAAAATTGCAAAACCTCGTTGTCTCAAGCAACACTACTCGCTCATCCGGATCCATCGGCCGAACTAGCGATAGTCACTGACGCTTCAGACTCTGCTATCGGAGCTGTATTACAACAACGTAGTGGGAAAGATTGGCAACCACTGGCATTCTTCTCGCAGAAGTTGAGTGGTTCTCAGAAAAAGTATAGCCCTTATGACAGAGAGCTTCTGGCTGTGTACGAAGCGATAAAATACTTTCGTCATATGGTTGAAGCCAGAACCTTTGCTGTATTTACAGACCACAAACCACTCACGTTTGCCTTCTCAACCAACAGAGAAAAGTGCTCGCCTAGACAGTTCCGATACCTAGACTTCATCGCACAGTTTACTACCGATCTGAGGTTCATACCTGGAAAAGAAAACGTAGTCGCTGATGCCTTGTCTCGTGTCGAAGAAGTCGCATCAACTCTCGACTACCAGATTCTTGCACGATCTCAGGACAAGGATCCAGAACTGCAAGAACTGCTTCTCCATGGCTCGTCTCTGAAACTGAAGAAAATACCATCCCTTAGTAGCGACTTACCTATTATAGGATATTGCTCGGTGCATAGATACTTGGTAGAGGACTCACAGACTATCCGTTACTGTTTTCACTAGCACACGGCAATTGTGAGAAACATTTTAATTGATATTATTTGCACTTCGTGGTACGGGACAGTTTGTCTAAAGTTATAAAGGCTATGACTACGTATTAATGAAAAAATAATCGGCAACGAGCGTGTTGGACACGTTTAAACTTACGGTTTCATTCCGGTACCGGTACGGTTCCGGTAATTTTCAACAGAGTAGAAAGTGTACTAAGTTAATTAATTATCGAATTAATTAATTATTAAATTAAAATAGAAATTGATTCAAAATGGTATTTACATTTATTTTAGGTATTTGTTTTTGCCCTAATTTCTTTTGGTTATCAATTTACGTCTCTGTGCTAAATTTCAACTTGGTAAGTGTAGAAATGACGAAAGTCGATGTCAAATAAATGTGCAACAACAGAAAGTATATTAGTTTGGTAGGCTTGGCAACGCTTCAGTAACTGTCAAAAATTGTATAGGTATTTGTATAGTATTTTTAAAGTTACTTTGTGCTTGAGTTTTCATTAGTAAAGAATAACTATTCAGTACTTTTCAGTGTTTCTTTTAGAGTCGGTTTAATTTTTTTTAAGCTTTTATTTCTCTATATTTTCTAAATATCTTGGGTAGAACTGCAATTAACTTCTTTTCTTATTTCAGAGCGAAATGATATACAAGAGAATCATCAATATCAATAAAAGAATCATAAATATAAATAAAACTTACAGCAGTTCCGATAATTAGTGAAATTTAATGAGACCTTGGAGCTTTGGGTTACAACTGAACCCAAAGGAAAAGAAAAGGAATCATTGAAATCGATCCACAATTAACAAAGTTATCGGTGAACATACATAAAAAAATACATGCATAGAGACGAACATAGAAGCTTTTTTAAGTCGGTTAGAAAGGTCCTGTACTTAATAGGTACATGCTGAAAAATAAGGAAGTAAAATGATGCAATAGTATTTATAGCTTCCTAACATAAGCTTGGATGGATTTGACTTACATGCCACAGCCTCTTGTTGCAATGGAAACTCACAAAGGCTTAACACTTAGTGTTCAGTCCAGATGCAGACAACGTTCTCATCGAACCACCTTAACACTTAGTTTTCAGCCCAGATGCAGACAACGTTCTCATCGAACCACCTTAACACTTAGTTTTCAGCCCAGATGCAGACAACGTTCTCATCGAACCACCTTAACACTTAGTTTTCAGCCCAGATGCAGACAACGTTCTCATCGAACCACCTTAACACTTAGTTTTCAGCCCAGATGCAGACAACGTTCTCATCGAACCACCTTAACACTTAGTTTTCAGCCCAGATGCAGACAACGTTCTCATCGAACCACCTTAACACTTAGTTTTCAGCCCAGATGCAGACAACGTTCTCATCGAACCACGTTGAAGCAGACAACGACATTGTTTATTAACAGTGTCTAGATAACGTTTGTGTTTGAACTAAGCATAATAGAAAAATATGGAGGTGACCACTACTTGTCTTACGTAGGCTGCTATTTATGTATTCGGAATAACAAAGTGAAACGAACATATGGCATTTATTATAGTTTTATTGCTTTTCAAAATATTCACCATGATGATCGATGCACTTTTGCATGCGTTGGAACCAATTCTCGTAGCACTTTTTCCATTCGGATTGAGGTATCTCCACAACTTGCATTTTCAACGCATCAACAGCCTCTTCACGGCTCGAAAAACGTTGACCACGTAATTTATTCTTCACGGTTGGGAATAAATAGAAGTCATTGGGGGCCAAGTCGGGGCTGTACGGGGGATGACCCGTTAATTCGATCTTTTGATCTTCCAAATACCGAGTTGTTTCGGCCGATGTGTGTTGTCATGATGAAGAAGGATTCTGCGTTGTCGGTTGTTCTTTCTTATTTCTTCAAAGACTTCTGGCAAACAAATGGTCGTGTACCATTCAGAATTAACCGTTTTACGATCCTCTAGTAGCACTGTAGCTACATGTCCATTTATACCAAAAAAACAAGCGACCATTTGCTTCAAAGTGCTTTTTGAAAGAAAGACTTTTGTTGGGTTCGGCTCATCTTGGAACACCCAAACCGTTGATTGTTGTTTAGTTTCAGGATCATACACGCATATATCCAAGATTCATCACCTGTGTAGATATTATAGACAGCTTTTGACGCACCCTGATTCTACTTTTGTAACATTTTTCACACCAATCGACACGAGCCCGTTTTTAGTCAATTCTCAAGTCAACGTGAACAAATTTTTTTTACAGCTAAATGTCATGTAATATTTTATTTATACTCGTCATACTTATGCCCAGAGACGCCTCTATCTCGCGATATGTAACATGACGATCTTGCATTATTAGTTCCCGCACAGCATCAATATTTTGAGGTACAACAACCGATTTAGGGCGACCTTCTTTAACTTTGTCCGTGAGCACAGACCGCCCACGATTTAACTCACTAAACCAGTGATACACAGTAGTTTTCGATGGTGCTTCGTCCCCAAAAGTCGAAGTGAGTTGATCGATGCACTGTTTTTGAGTTAGCCCTCGCCGAAAATCGTAATAAATCATAGCACGAAAATTTTCACGACTTAAATCCATGGTGATAAAGACTCGCAATTTTCAAAATGACGCCACAAAGGATAAACAAATGACAGCTACATGTAACAAATTGTATTCTTCAGCCAAATAGTTCCATTTTTAAATGTTATAATTACTATTTTAATATTGTTCTGTAACTGGCCAGTTCCGGATACATAAATAGCAGCCCTCGTAGTGCTGCAATAATGGCACAAACCATACAAAAAACATGAAATATTAAACACCTCAAAGCAAGTTTTTCTGAGCAATCATGACTAACATTCAGCCTCGTTATTACTTTCCTTTGTCAGCAAAAATGAGTTTAAAACGTGAGTATTTTATTATGATTTAAAAATATAGTTATCCTACATTTTTCGGGACAGATATTTTTGGAGTTGGTTTCAAAATAAGATAGCAACAAATTATATCTACAGAACGCATATAAAATATAACTGCTTCTTATTTTAAAAATAAATCTTACGAGGAAATAGTCTACTCAAATTAAACAATTGTGTGATCTCAAACTTAGCGCTATGCTTTTACTATGGATTTATCAATGAACTGGGGACGTGGCTAGAAACACCCGGACTCCATAACAAGTAGCTCCTTTTCTTAATTGACTTGCTTGGGAATCGAACTCGGGACTTCCGACTTGGAAAACAGATGCAGGAAACTGCCAACAGATCAGTTAAAAAGTCAGTGCAAGATTAGTCGTGTATATAATTCTCTCGTCAAAGAGAGTACAACTGGTATTTGTCATGTTTCACTAACAAGAACTAAAAAGGTGGAAGGTGCGGGTTCTCTCCGGATTTTTACTACCATCTTTAGTCGCTAATCCTGCCGCAAAAGTGCAGTGTACTATTCCACTGCACAGGACAAGACAGTCAATGAACTTTCTGGGACAAAAACCACATCTTATTGCTCAAAGTTACCAACGTGTTCGCAAACTGAAGTGCGATCTTAGCCATGATATAGTAAATATTTATGGGCCTCAATCCTTTACTATCAAGTAGAACGTTTTTTTGTGTTTCCTATGGTAAGAAAAAATCAATATTAAATAACTCTACAAACATGTTTACAATAGTTTATTGCTGACACAACGAAAACACGAGATAATCTCTAAACCGAGTATTCCCCAAGTCATTGTCAGAGAAATGAATTCCCAACGCAATCTCTTATAACGCCGAAAGTGATAATTAATTCCCTTATGAAGGTTTTTTGTACAGCCCAAGCTTAGGGCAACAAAGACATTAAAAGAATGAGGAATGGTTGGTACAATATTGTAGTGGAAAGATTTTCTTATTAATGAATGCAGTGTCTATAGTGGAAAAAATACAGAAGTATGTTTTGCTTTTAATAGTAGACAATATATTTAGTTGTACAATTTTAATCGAAAAGTTAAAGGTAAGAATTAGTAAAGAAAGAAGATAAGAAAGAGAAAAAGAAAAGGAAGAGAAAATAAATATGGCTAGCGATTTGCCCCGGGTTCGCACAGGTACAATTTTTTTTTAAATACAGCCCATGTCACTCGCTGATAATGTAGCTTTCTATAAGTGAAAGAATTTTTGAAATCGATTGAGCACTTATGAGTTTATCCATTATATACAAACAAACAAAGTTTACCTCTTTATAATATTAAGTACTAGCTGTACTCGCGACTTCGTCCGCGTAGAAAACTTTTCTGTGACCTCTCCGGGTTATGGAAGTAACCCGAGATATCCATATTGTTGGTGTTGAACAAAAAAGTTATTTTCTATTAAGGAACATCAGCCATATTGGATTTATGATGATGTCACATAATATACAGAAACCTTACCCTGCGTATTCCATTTCATTTCATACCCATGTTGTTGGTGTTTAATAAAAAAAATATTTACTGTTATGGAACAACCGCCATATTGGATGTATGATGACGTCACATATACAAAAACCATCCCCTGCGTATTCCAATCGATTTGATACCCATATTATTGGTTTGAACAAAAAACTTATTTTCTATTATGGAACAGCAGCCATATTGGATTTCTGATGACGTCACATGTATAAAAAACCGCATGTCATTTTTTACAAAAGAAAGTAGCCTACATTTGTTTTCGAGAGCATACTATCTCTGTACCAAATTTCATCATAATCGGTTCAGTGGTTTAGCATTTCCCCTATAAACTTTCATCCCCCTTTTCACCTTTCCAGGGGTAAATTTTTGATAAAAACGAAGTCTATGCTTTTTAATAGAAGAGTTTTGTCTCTGTACCAAATCTCATCTTAATCGGTTCAGCGATTTAGCATTTCCCACATAAAACTTCATCCATTTTTACGCCCCTTTAGGGGTAGAGTTTTGATAAAAGAAGATATCTAGGGTTTTTAATAAAAAAGGTTTATCTTTGTATTCAATTTCATCTTAATCAGTTCAGCGGTTTAGAATTTCCCACACAAAGTTTCATCTTCCTTTTTACCACTTTAGGGGTCGATTTTTGAAAAAAAAAGTAGACTGTTGAAATTTTATTAAAATCGGTTTCGCAGTTTAGCCGTGAAAACCAAGCAGACAGGCAGATCGAGAGACTTTCGCATTTATAATATTAGTATGGATAGATATCGCCAATATTTGGGTTGATAAATATTGGGGGTGGACCGATGGCAAAAGAAGATTCTACACTGTTCTATCCTAAGAGATCCTGATATGGACTTCCGATAGTTTTGTTTCAAAAGTAGGTTATTTTCTGGGGGAACTGGGCGAGTTCCCAATAAACAGTAAGACCTTGATTACAACCCAATTCAGAACAGTTCATTTTCTAATTCCTTCGACTGGTAATAGAAACCAGGACCACGACTTGGATCGATATAGACTAGGAGAAATTATTTACGACCATATAGAATGTGGAGTAGTGAAGAGATCTTTAAGGCCTAATGAGCCGGTAAAGGTCAAATTAAAAAAACATTATAGCGCGAGTTCGATTGAGAGAGAGAGAGAGAGTGTGAGTGAGACTGAGCACAGAAAGTTCCTTGGGATATTTCACAAAGTGGAAAACTTCTGAACTAAATTTCTGGAGATTAATAAGAATTAGGATTTTGGTTATATACATATCTTCGCGCCGTGTCCCGAACGGGATAGTCAGAGTGGACGGAGCACCAAGCTTCGCGGTCCTTACACACTTCCTTCGCCTCTTTAAATGTCATTATTCTACTGACACATTTTCGACTAGGTATGCTAGTGCTTTTTACATTTCCATCAGGTTATTTGATCTTCGTAAGTCAGCCTTGGTCTTCCTTGGCTTCTGCTACGATTCACTTTTGCTCTGTAGATTTTCTTCGCCGGTCTTTTGATTCTTTCTGTATGCCCGAACCATCTTTTCTTCATTTTTGCAATAAAATTTTACATTCCCGTAAATTAAAATTCCAGATATATTGGCTTTGGAGAAGGGTGGGGAGGGTGCGAAGTCGAATTTTAATACTCAATTCTCTTCTTCTTTGACTCTCCTTTTAATATATAGTTTTTATCTTAACGAGTGCAACATTGTAGTTTTTCAAGATGTATCATTATGTCAAATAAGTTTATACACTACATGGTTCCTTAGAAAAAATCAACTGTTATTCTATGACAAAACAGACGAAGAGAGGAACTTACAATAAATAGGATTACTTTTAACGTACGGAACTCAAAAAAACTGAGATTACAATATCAATATTCCCTGAAATAATGACATGAGATAAAATGTCCTTTCCAACCTTCCCATACCCAGGACGTAGCAATTAAACATGTTAAACAAATTCAACTTATTTATAACCCAACAATTCTGAACTAACATACAATACGCACACACATGCTTATCTTGCTGCGTCTAATTAACACCTTAGACCCTTACCCGAAGTGAAACTCCCTCGAAATGAAGTCTAAATCGAAACTATTTTACCTGTTTCACTAATCATAAGATAATCGGCCTTATATACGTATCAATAAGAGTTATTTAAACTGCAAACGTTACTATGTAAATCTGTTAAGTCCCTCGTCACGGTGGATAGAAATAAATTAATTATTTCAGCAAAATTATTTCGGATATGTTTCAGATAAAAGGTTGGTTATTCTAATCATTGGTGTTGATAATCATCCGATTGAACTTTTATATCGGGATTGTAACCTTAAATAAGTGAAAAACTCGTGAATATTGTCCGCCCGCCTTTCAAATATGTTGATCAACACATAATATTACGTATTTCACTTCTCAACTAACTATTATCATGTACATTTCAAAGTACACGGGCGGAGACTGCCGGCATTGGACGATCCAAGTTGAAGAGCGCAGCGCACACCGTCCATAGACGCTCGCGTTCCATTGCTTGTTATGTGACACAGAATGTGTACCTGGCATTAGAATTCATGATTTAAAACGCCTTAATTTCATACCCCGCGCGATGACCCCTAAACATTTCTTTTATGTTCTACCTTTTCTTTGGTTACGCAGGTGTGACGGCACAACCGACACATTGAACAGGAAAGTTACGAATTAATTTGAAGAACTGTTACGAATGTTCCACTCCAAAATAAATAGGGATTCTTACCTCCAGCCACGTACGTTCTCTCGTTCGATAGCCTCAGCGTTGATTCAGGGAGCTCCTGGCAACATCAGTCCATATTACTCCAGAGATTTGAAGTTGGCTGGGCCCAGCTCTTTTAATTTAGACACGATACACATATAGGATTTAACTAATACACGCGACGGTGTTCCCTCCTGCAAGTGATTCAGAGCTTTTTAAGCAAATTTTCAATTTCTTCTTTTACATCATATAACGCCGGTAGAAGTTCGTATTGAAGACTGTGTCGTTAATTACGTACAACGCCATCACTCTGGCGGCACGTCGAGTCGCGGCGGCTTCTCATTGGACGAAACATATGAGCATGGACAATTACGCTCTGCTATTGGTTAAAAATCCCTTTAACTGGAGCAGAACATATTACAATTTTTAACGAAAATGGCTACGAAACAGCAGGAGAAATCTGCACACAGATACCCTGCCCCTTGGAGAGAGAGACATCTACCCACCCAATCCCCATAAATGGTCGTTCTCGGCGCATTGGGGAATGGCGCTCTCCTACGGAAGGCATCTTCTACGGAACGCACCGAATGCATTCCGAATCAAATACACAATCAACTTCTTGTTATTCAAGAAGTTCTAGTCTCCTGAACCTGTCTCAAGAACTTCTTGAGACAGAATTTCTGTTGATCTATCACGGATATTTTTATGACGTAAACAGATGTTTGAAACAATCGCAGTAAATAAATCAGATACAGACCTGAACTACAAAAATTTAACTTTGACTTATGGTGGTTCCAGATATTGTGTATATATTTGCAAAGATGTGCAATGTGGGGAGGCCGTTTGCCAATTATATTTACGATGATTGTGTCGATTTTTTACAGATGTTAAAGGACGCAAACAGTAAATATTTAGTCTCATGCCAACGAATTCGGAAATAATATGGAAGTGTAATTCAGAACAATTATGGCCGAAAAACACGGTACCACGCGTCTGATTCAAATATTCCGAAACACGAAAGGTCGCAAACTCAACAATCTACTTTTAAAATGAACTCTATTTTAAAGCCGCATGATCTTTATTCAACTGTGGCCTGGCGTTTAAAACGTTTCGTATTACATTCCAAAGTCAACGGTGACTGCGATCCCGTGCGATCACTGATCACGTGATCGCACGAGAAAGTCCTAGCAAGCGACAATGTTTATATGCATTACTACGCATCGCAACTTATTGGTAATATTTATTTACCTTATTTATGTGAAGTGACATTTTATTTTGATTCTCGCATATGAGAAAATACTTAAAAATTATTTGAAAAGATAAAAAAAACATATTTAGGAGTTCATCTGCATTTTATTTACAAGTTTTTTATGTTATGTTACCTTAGAGCATTGTTTCTCAACCATTCTTTTCGTCGTGACCCATGAATAAGCCAAAAAGTTAAGTACCTATAAAGGCTTGCGGCCCCTTCACTATAAAATTATAATTATAATAATATTTTAATAAATGGCTTATTTATACGTTTAATTTAAATTTTCAAGGCTCCCTCAGGAGATAAAAACGCAAAACCGCGCATTACAAATATAAATTATCGCGCGTGTAAATCGAGCCCGCCTGTCTGAGCTTCTAAAATTACTGTCTAGGCGAGGTTTTCACCTGCCTTGTACTTGCACAAACTTGTCAAATAAGCCGCCCGCACATCCCGTGACACGTGCGCTAGGCAAGTTCGTACATGTTAAATTCTTTAGTTATAAAAACAAAAGGACGCGAGGCAGAGTTTCATTGTCATTTACATTTTTTGAGAAGTTGCACAGGGAATCAAGTACATACAACAACGATCTTATCTCACTTACTCAGTGTTTAAGTTTTATAAATAACAGTAAAAAAGGTAGATTCAAATGAACAAATTTGTGACAAAACGAAATGTGCCTTCTACTTCTGGTATAACGGTGAAGAAAAAGACCAGGTTATACAACGACACATATTTAAAATATGGATTCATTGCATTGAATGACAAGTCCTATCCGCGGAAAGCGTGAAGCCTTAAAAATTACTCGGGCATCTGAAAACAAGACACCCGTCTTTACTTTACAAAACAAACCGTTAGAATTCTTCGAGCGTCGCTTGTTTTGAAAAATCAACAAATTGCTGCAAATAGAAAAATCAAGCCGTAATGGAACTATAGCACTTCATGCATCCTACTTAATAGCACTGCGAGTCGCGAGGGAATCTAAACCCCATACTATTGCGGAAAGACTCATTTTATCCGCTGTCATTGATATGGTCAATATAATATTAAGTCCGGAAAGAGCTAATAAATTAAAAACTACGCCCCTTTCAAATGATACAATATCGAGACGTTTTAAAGATATGGCCATCGATATTCACAACCAAATAATTGAAAAATTAAATTAAGTGAATTGTTTGCCATTCAGTTTGTCAATTTTCACGTTTATTAAAGAAACTATGCTTTGTGGCAAATCAATTCCTGGTCGAGCATCTCTTCTTACCTGCGCGAAAAAGGTTTCTCGTCTGTGGTGGCTTTGACAACTAAATACAGAAATCGTCTGTTATCACTCGAAAATAATTTGCTTACGAGTGTTTGCAAGATGATCCACGTAAAGAAATACTTTCAAGTGAGAAACAATCAACCATCGCATTCATTAATTTTTGCTCATGATTAATCATTTTATTAAACAAAGTAAGAGCTATAATTTTATTTTTTCATGTTGTTATTACATGGTACTATTTCATTTTATAACACTACATTAAAATGCATTTCTTTAATTAACGAATCTTTTGTATATAGGTCTTATTATTTTAACAGACTGCGACCCCCTTTAATAACAAGGGCGAGGTTTGCGTTGTGTCATATTTTTAAATGAATGCGAGTTTCATAGTATTTCCGAATTCGTTGTCTCACGCATAGTTTTTGTGCAAAAAAATCAAGATTGTTCTATTACATCTTTTAACTTTGTTTTGCAGTTTGTGCAAGTAAGACTTAAATTTATATAAATTTTTAAACTGTCACGTTGCATTAAAATATATTTCGAATACGAGAAATTAAGGCGATTATTACAACCATTACAATGATTACAAGATCGATGTCGATGCAACTCAGACGAAACGTCAAGCCTAAATAAAAGGTAATCGCGCTAATTTTCCATGTTTTAAAGGCTTATGTGCTTATATATTTACACTTAAAAGACTCAAAGATAATTCTGCAGTGTCAAATTATATTAAAACTTTAGATAATAAGTTTTTAAAGACGATAACGTCTGTCCGTCCTCTCAGACTACCCCGTTGGGAATACAGCGCGAAGATATGTCTGTATGTATGTATAATGTCTGTCTCTTTGTTATTTCCTACCATCAAATGTAAAATACACCATTTATATTCAGAAGATCTAGATTTTCCATTTACTGACGCATTCAATGACCTGAATCGATATTTCAAAGCACTCAGCCTAAATCCGTCACATCATCTTTGTAAGCGTCGCCTACTCTCTCCCCAAAAATGTGAAGTCTTCAGAAGGCTTTTGCTAAGGCCTTTTCGTCCCTTAACCTTAAAAACCTTTATATTTGCATATAATGTGTACTTATGAAATATTTCAGCCGCAGAGATAACGCGTTATATTTCTAGCAATCGGTGTCTAAGCCCTAATTTACAAATATACAAAATGATGTTACAATTTTTCGATGTGACTCATCTTATGCGGTGGGTCAGTGCAGCTGTTCGCATGGCGACGTAGCGACACGCTTGGACTGAGCTCGTATATCTATAGTGTATGCAGTGTTGTTATACACTTCGGAACACGTTGCCTGTGTTTTTTAAATAAAGAATAATTGTTCCTTTAATAAAAATCTGAATATTTTGTTTTTGATTACGCCATATTTAATTACTTTAATAATCCATTCTTTTATGCATATTTTCTACACAAAATAGTTTCGATGATTCGATGATGACAGGGTAAATTTAAAAATAGTCATAAGTATTTTTAAATTAGTATTTTGTACTAAACATTATCCCCAAAAATTTTTGCTCTACGACTTATAAATCTCATAAGTTTTTCCTTTCATGCAAAAATAAAAATACATTAAATGTTTCTGAAAATCCGGTCGCTAAAGCGACACACGCGCAGCGCGGCGCTGAGGCCCGGTGCGTTTACACTGTGTCATTGGAAATGCGTACAGAGTAATTACGTTTCAGACAGTACAACAAAACTTAACAAATATTTTTTGACGAATGTATTAAGTTATGAAAAAAGTCGTAGAACAAAAGTTGTTAGGTATGATGACAAGAGTTTTACACTAAGAGGTTATTAGTATTTTTCAATTAATCCTGTACAGAAGATAACGACGAGCAAGATGTCGCATTCGCACCTGGCGCCTCTTTCATTGAGGGAAAGTCTCTCAATATGATACGGAACGGTGACGACGACAGCTTGTTTCGCTTCCACTGCAGTCTATTGCATCATTTCGATGATGATATTGATATTGATGATTGAAGTTTTTTCATAACTAAAATTCAATACCTACAGCAGAAACGATGTTCCATGGTGAAAAGCAAATTTGTTTTCATAAACTTTATTAATAACTTCAGACGCCACGTCCCAGCAGCAACGGTGAGACAAATCAGATAAGCTGACTCACCTATATATTAGATAATAGATCGGCCACCATTTCGATAGCACTCACACATCTACATTTTAATTAATTTTATTTGCCTCACTTCGTAGTAAGGCAAGCTGAATTTTATGTTGTTTTTATGCAAAATAACAGTAGGTATATCCAACAAAACACATTAGAATATCATTGCGTGAAGTCTACTAACGATGCTTGTAATTTATGCAACCGCTTACTGTGTAAGTTTTCTTGCGACAAATGCATGCAAGTTAGTTTCGGTAGAGATACGAAAAGTGAACCTATTTTAATTTTAACTTCACTCAGCTTATTCTCTTCAAAAGCATAAATTCGGTCACTTTTTCATGGTAAAAAGTGAAATGTGCAACAAGTTGTTATACTTAATGACATTTGTGCCAGATATTACTCTGACACAGCAAATCGTAACCTTGTGCGCGACCTAAAATAAAATATCTGCATCGCTGCAAAGGAAATTGTCACGTACATATCCGATATAAATAGCTGTAAGAACTAGTATAAGACATGAGATGTAAACGACAGCTCTATGGCGTAACCACGCTGCACGGTACCAATATAATATCTACCACATAGTCCACAGTATTATTTACCAACATGAAGACTATACTACTACCAATATACTACTTATTACAATTTTTTATATGTAATAAAAAAAGTGTCGTGCACTTTTTGTGGCGACCGTCCGAATTGCTGCCACCATCTAATTCGCTAATTCTACCGCCAAACAAAAAAGTTCTTGCACTGTTGTACTTCGGTATGAAAGGTAAGATAGTCGGCAAAATTTCTAGGGATATAAGATCTTGGCCCTCAGGTCACCATCGTGTTTGCAATATGAAGTACTTTTTTAGACTTTATTAACCTACCTCAAAAAAAGAGGAAGTTCTCAATTCAAAGGATTTTTCTATGTTTATCGATTTATCGCCATTTGTGCACCTATTTTGATAACTATTAGAAACGGTTAAAGTCTAGGATCGGACATAGATATTTATTTATTATCCAATAATGAAGTGTACTGCTTAAACATAAGAACTCTTCAACGGTTTGTGTATAATTATAATATTCCTTTTAATTAATGTTCAGTTCCACAATTTGGGAAAAAGTTTGCTGTACCCTTGACATTTATTTAAAGTGAACCACTCAGAAGGTAAAATAAATAAATTTTTAAGGAAAAAATTTCTTCAAAATAAAAACTGAAAAATGTGATGAATTTCTAAAATCTTTAGCTATTTTCCGTTCAAACTCAAAAAACCACCAAACGATACATGATTTGCCTCTCAACAAAGCATCCTCAGGATATTCCAGCGATCAGACTCGGCCAGCTAACCAGCACAAGTGAAAAATAGTTAAAGATTTTAAGAATTCATCACATGTAATGGATTTTTGCAAAGTAATGCCTGAGTCTATACAATAACACTGAAAAATATAAAATAACTATCCTTTACCAAACAAAACTCAAATACAAAAATAACTTCATAAATACGACACGAATACTTATATACTTAAATATTAAAGGTTTGAAGTCGGTGCCAAACCAGCAAGCAGTTAGATAAAGTCTACTACTTTGGTAAGCTTGGCAACGACTTCAATAAATAAATGTCAAATTTCATTAGAAAAGTATTTGTATAGTATTTATGATGTTATTTTGCACTTGAATTTTGATTAGAAAAAGATAATTATTTTTTTAATTTTCAGTGTTTTTATCTTGAAGTCGATTTCGTTTTTTTTTAAATATTTTATTGTAAATATTCATGGTCCGCAGTGCATTTCCCATCAGGTGAGATGTTGTTTCTTTTCCCAGTAGTATAAAAAAAATTCGAAAGTGAAGCAACTGAGATGTAGTCTGTCTGTAAAATTGACACACATTTATAACAGTTAAGGCAATCGACCGCCATTTTAGTAGAAAACAACGCAAAAAATATTTTATAGATTTTCAGAAATCAAAGTTTAAATTTAAATTTATAAAAAAATATTTTATTTCGTTTGTTTTATTTCTTTATATTGTTTGAGTTGAGCTCACACTTGACTGATTTTTTTATTTATTATGTCTCTATTATTATCACAGAATTACTATATCATAGCTTGTGTTCTTGAACAAAAGTACATAAATACTATATAATATTCTTATACTGCATTTTCAAGTAGGTTTTAAAAGTCTGAGAGAACTTCAAGAAAAATTTTCATTTTTAAGTTTCCAAGGCGAAGAGCTTATCGGAGGTGACTCCAGCAGTCATAAAGATTAAAACAACGGAAGCGTTATAGCTTTCTACGTGTTACGAGAAAAATTATTATCCTCCGGGTGAAAAGACTGAGCTTTGGTATCGAATGGGAAACAAACAAAAGTCGCAATTAGTATTCCTTACTGTGAATAATACAAAAGCGTTTCATGTGGAGCTTTGTTTTGCCATAAAAGTGTTTATACTACAATGCAATCATAATAATTTTTCTGCAATCTGCACTTATTCTCAATGTTCACGATTTTTTCTAAAAAATTTCTTCAAAATAAAAACTGAAAAATGTGATGAATTTCTAAAATCTTTAGCTATTTTCCGTTCAAACTCAAAAAACCACCAAACGATACATGTTTTGCCTCTCAACAAAGCATCCTCAGGATATTCCAGCGATCAGACTCGGCCAGCTAACCAGCACAAGTGAAAAATAGCTAAAGATTATAAGAATTCATCACAGAACATTGATTTAGAAATGAATTGCAACTCGGCAATTTTTACCCGTTTTTTTTCGTAATTGTGTTAAAAACTGTCCAATTGCAAGTCGAACTCGAGGGTTCTGTACCACAATAAAATGTATTTATGTACATAATACAAAATAGAAGTCGGATTTAAAAACAAACTTAAATTTGTGGTCGAAAGACACTTTCCCCAACTCCAACTTCAAAAGTAAGTTTGTAATGGCAAAGATGTCTGATATAATCAAAAATTCGAAATTTTTAAACTATTTTCTTTTAGTGTGCTGTGAGATCTCGCTTCTTGCTAAAACTCACAATTCCATGTCCAGTTTTTTACCCGCGAGTTGCACTTATAGAAAATATAACAAAAGCCCTAAGTATTGAGGCGACAGTGCCCAATAGTATCTCTGTTAGAAGTTAGACCAAGAACCGAAATGGACGAAGTCATAATGAGATGCCGCTCTTATCACCGTGTCAAACGAATTTTCTTGACCTTCTATCTCATGGAGTGTAACCACGAGTAAAACAATTAGCTGTAACTATAGTAATAGCTGTAACTCGCACTGTCGTAATTCGTGTCAGCTCATTACCGACTTGACGTACAAAATATTGCAGTACTGAAATATTTTTTTGCAAAATACTCGTAAATCTTATGTTTTGGCTACTAGTGTCCATGAAAATAAAAATATGTCATGTTCAGTTGTGTAACGTTGTAATGTGACCTTTCCCTAATCATGCATATTAGTAAAAATATAAAAACTAGCTCAACCTTTTTTTTGTTTTTTTCTAGTTTGACATGTTATGTTCATTTTCATTCATTTATATTTCTTAAGGCATTGGTAACAAGACCATCAGCCTACTGACGAAACTTCTGGAGAAACATTAACTGTCCCTAATACTCCTCCAGTAAAGTGATAGTAGGCTTTACTGTAGTTAAAAAAGGACTTCTTGGAAGAGCGCGAAAACTTCAGCTACACATGTTTATTTAGATCTCCTCCATTCTTTTCACTTACACAGACCTTTAAAACACAATATACTATAACTGTTGTACTTTAAAACTCCTAAAAATGTAAAAAAATAGAAAATCTAAATAAAATGACAACCTCACTTCTCCCGTTCCCGCCAAAAAGTCACATGTTATGTTCATTTGACGTTTATTTGACATTTTATAACTTATTTGTAATTATAATTTTGATTATCCATAACATTTTATACAATTGTTTATTAAATATTTGCATGCTATATTGTTAGCAGAATGTGAAGAGCTTTATATTCATGTGTTAAAAACTGTGTTAAAAACAAAAAAAAACTGTGTTATCAACATCAATGTTATACTCATATTCACGCAGATAAATATTATTATTAAAAGAAAAAAAAATAAAAACCGGATACGCTCTCAGAGCAAAAGCTTCGTCCATTTTGATTCTTGATTCGAGGGTTAAAGCACAGAGATTTTAAATCTATAAAAAATGCATTTAACAATATTTAACAATTTTTCTTGTAATTATGTCGCCCATTTAGACAATCTGTTCTGTTTCGTTCAAAATTCCAAATAATCGTCTAATTTGTAAATTAAATATCAAACCATGTACGTTATACTTGGTTGTGGGTATGAAAAATTTAACAAACTAATCGCCATTAAATGAGTAAGCAATGATAAACTTGTTAACTGAAAGTGAATTTCTTCATTTCCACATCATCATCCACAATCGACGCTCGCGGAGTCCGCGTGACGATTTTTCACCCTTTTAAATTGTTTCTACGCTTGGTAACGCTCGCCATAAAGATTATTAATTAATTATACAAATAAAATATATTATTTATGCAGATATAATAATATTAATCTTATCCTTGTTTTTATATGATACGGAACAAGTTATGCTTAAATCAATCTCGCCTTTAACCTTTAACTTTTTTTATTCTAATAACAGACAAATCACTAAATAGGTATTCAAAATTTAAAGGCAAATCACTAAGAAACACGTTCTCATCCAGCTTACCCTCCGACATTAACATCGTAATCCTGAATAAATATTTAAAACGATTTAATGGTTTAAAAATCCTGCATAAGGCTATTTTGAGGCTAGGGATAAACAGATTTATGTAATATAAGGACATACTCGATGCTTTTAATTCGACACCAAGTACTTACCTACGCTGTATTTTAATTGCGTTCAGACCTATTTTGTATTCAATGAAACTTTTATAAAAAAATTAAACCGACTTCAAAAAAGAACACTGAAAAGTATGAAATAATTATCCCTAACGGATCGAAACTTAAGTAGAAAAATAACTTTATAAAAATACGATACAAATACCCATATAATTAAATTTGACAGTTACTGAAGTCGGTTCCAAGCCTACTAAACTAATAGACTTTCCGTTGTCGAACATTGATTTGCCACCGACTTCAATAACTGTCAAATTTAATTATATGGGTATTTGTATCGTATTTTTATAAAGCTATTTTTGTACTTAAGTTTCGATCCGTAAGGGATAGTTATTTCATACTTTTCAGTGTTCTTTTTTGAAGTCGGTTTAATTTTTTTATAAAAGTTTTTTTTATTTCTCCCTTTTGAGTGACCTTGGCCTAAATAAATATCTAGAGCAGGTCTACAATTAGTTTATTTTCTAATTCTGGAGCGCAATGTGTTAACTTCCATTCTATTGAGGAGCACAAACCGTGAGCTTGCACAATAAAGGATGCGAACAGATCGAACATGGGATATTATTGCCCATTATGGCCATTATCAATATCATCAATATAATATCATATCAATATCAATCAGTTATAAAAGAACAAATTTAAAGTTTCGCTTATAGTTTTATTCGTCAGTAACTATTGACTTTGAGTGCAGAATCTGTAGAACGTTTGACATAAGAGGTGTCGCAAGACCATTTTCTTTCTCGTAGTCTAATTGTCGAAATACTTCGAAATGTCTATTCCAAACAAGTCGTTGGCAAAATTATCGACGGGTAGTTGCCATTAATTTATAAAAAAAAAAAATACTTCGAATTTCAAATTCATAACCCATTCAATAGGTTTCAACACTTTTCTGTCAGTACTAAATAGGTATCAATATTTATCTTTAATAAAGGTAATAAGTAAAAATATCGATGTCTTCGTGATATCGCGTCATGCTTATTTGAGGCGTCAAAAATATAACAAAACGCTGCAAACGTTTAGTTAGTACGAAAAAGCTGATTCGATTGTAACTAAAATAATTTAAAAAATAGATTAATATATAAATAGAATAATTAAAGATGACATTTATGTAAGTATGCAAAGCATAAGAAAAATTAAAAATTACAAAAAAACGAGCCATGAGTGTGTCGCATCGCATACACATTACGGTTCCATAGTAATGTCGGAACTTAAAAAGAAATTAATTTAATTAAAAAGTTAGTTCGAAATTCGATTATTAATTTTTTCTCATTTATGGTTTTGAATGACAGCTTACCTTCAAATTTCAACTGAATACATCTACATGTAAATTATAAACAGACAAAGACACATGACGAAATTTTAATAGTTTATTTCCACCATATTTTATTAGCTACAGAACTTCAAATACTTGAAGGGATAAGATTTGATTCGAATTTCCAAAGAAATGCGTGTTATATTTTTGACAACTAATACAATAAATATAATTATAATAATATTTTAAATATAGGGTTAATTTACATACATATTTGTATTAATATTATATAAGTATCTTCACATCATAGAATACAGCAAATATACTGTACGCATGAATAATTCGCTACCAAATATTTTGGTATAATAAACAAATCTTCATCACTTTACTATTACAACTAAACCACTATTGCTATCGTGTACTTGTTATATTGTTGATATATATGAATTTAAATTCAAAGACCAAATAAATTACTTACTTTGCCATAGTTTCCTTCCATCGGATAGATAAATCATTCTATTCTAACATTTTATGGTGACTACTACAAATTTAATTCTCATTTCATATGGATACTTATAAATTTTTACTAATTACAATTAACTGGCTAATTGTCATTAGTACGAAACAATAAGCCAGAGATAAAAACGAATTACAGATAATAATAAATTGTTTTGTAATTTCATTTTCGGTTCCGTAAATTAAGTCTGAAATGAAGTGATATATGTATGTATGTTTATATTCGTAATTATTTTTCGTAATTTGCAAAACGTGTTTGCTAATTACAATGAATTAGCTAAAAAGTTGAACATTAAAGATAAGCGGGTTTAAGCTCAAAGAAATACTCACAAATTAATTGATTGTATGGTAATTGGGAATTATGAACTATTTCTTAAATCAAAGAATTTGTTGTTGTCGAACTAGTAGAACCAGTTTCTCACAAACTTAAAATCAAAAAATTTTAAGTGATTATCGAGCGAGATTTTAACAAATAGTACTATAGTCATAGTTCTATCTGCACCATTGTACAAACCGGACAAGGGGCCAATTCTGGGCCATTCAAATCTTAGTCTGAATCGGAACACGAACGGCTAGAGATGAACAATTATTTGGATTGTAAACGTGATTAATATCGTGGGATAGTCCACAACCCTATTTTGTAACATGTTGAGCCGAATCTATGCTATTATAGTTCTGCTAAGTGTACATTAAAAATTATTACACTGATTAACTTAAAATTACTGGTTTACACTTTAATTTGACTTTGATTATTAGATATTTTTTGTAGATGAAGACAAAAAGCTATCTTCACATACAATTTTAATAACGATTAAGACAAATAAAAGTGCTTACTGTACAATGGGTCGATTTTATTGCCTGAAAATGAATTTATGCTGATTTATTCCTAGTAAATGCAATAAAGTTTTATGTTTCCAGTATTTACAGTTTCTTGCATCTTTAAACAAATCACTCGATAAGAATTCCATTTATTTATTTCCGTCCGTCAAAGACGAGTAGAGAGTAGTACAGTAGTAGTAACTTATTTTTATTTCTAATTGAATAGAGCGCGCTTTGAAGGAAATAAGCGCACTGCATTTGAAAAATTACTGCAGGTGCAAACAGTTCCTTTTATGAAATTCAAGTTATACAGAAATGTTCTTGAGACCTACAGTAATTTTTTCATCTCTACGAAGTAATGAATAAGAAACTCGAGTGGTTAGGAAATAATAATCAGCCAGGTGCAAACCGGACCCAGATCCACTGCAATATTGATGAGTGAACATCCAATTGTAAATCAGACACGTATTTTTCAACGAAGTGTACCGGAAAAATGGAATGGAACACGTTTAAATGAGCAGTAATACAGTATTATAATATGTTTAGCTTCATACTAAACTGCGGATACAGGTCTTGCATATAGAGCTGGATATAAGCACAATTCAGTGTTCTTTAAGAAATCGAACCTACCCATCCCACTGAGCACAGATCTCTTTCTTACACACCTGTAGCCCGGGTCGAATAGTATGATTGTGATATCCCATACCTAACACACGAAGCGACTAAACGGGGCATTCGGAACCGCGAATGATCGAAGTGGGCTCCGGTTGTCCATTAGTGCGACCCTGAGGAGCACAACAGCGTGTTCGATCCGCGCTGTCGCAGCACTATTAGAATGCTTGAAAGTATCTCTCGTCCCCCTGACACATGCTTCTGACAACAGACATGACCACTGCCGGGTTTTTAGTGGGTAACACCAGACATAAATCAGTCTTGCTCTTAAAAGACCGAGTTCAGATTTCACTAGCGTTACCAAAAAAAGGTCTATTCACACAAATGATGTCATAAAAGGTGTCTAGTGATACTACGTGTAGTTAATTTAGATTAGAGAAGGTTAGCTAGTTTTCAAGATTGAATAAATAGAGGTATAATTAGAAACTATAGTAGACCTAATATTGCAAAGATCAAAAATCTAGGACAGACATTTGTTATCACATGTACAATAAAGAAGATTAAGGAAATTGTATATGAACTCTTTGTAAATTAATTATTATATTTTTTAGATGTAAATAAAGTCACTATTCATTTATTTTTTCTTCAGTATAAAAATCTCTTTTCCACCATCTTCAACGTACTTTTATTTTATTTTATCTATTATTCCTAAACAAAGATCATGAAAGCTACTGAGAGCGTTGAAAGAAAGTTATTAGCAAAGATTACATGAAGACGACTACCATATCTCTCTAAAGAATTGCAATAGCGGTAACCTGGGAGAAAACGCGGTGAAATAAAGGCTAATTTCTAACTTAATGTCAAAGTTTTCAAGCCAATACCTCTATATTCATATTCAAACGGAATTTTTAGTTGCAATCCCTAAAAATATATAGCTCAAAACATTTTCCTCTCAAAAAGGCAGCATTATGCTTACGCTGAAAAGGTTCTCTTTGAAAAGCGATAGAGCATGTCTGAACACTCCTTTGTGGACCATAATGATTTTTTTGATAGAATCCTTTACCGTATGTGGTCGGCTCATTAATGACTGAGATAAGGTTTTCTGTTTGTTTGTTAACATGTTAAAGATATTACAAATACATGCTTTAACAAAAACGCAATCCACTTATTTCATATAGTAAAGAATCCATCGAAAAGGCCAGCTGACTATTCTTCAAACTGTATTTCATTAACAGTGTTAAAACAATTAAAATATTGAATGCAGTAGTGACAATTTCTTGTCAATTATTGAGGAAATAGCAGTTATGGGATACAGTTAGTGTGCAATATGTAGTGGACATAATCGATACTCACATTCCACTCAATTCCGTTGATCTATAAGTCATAAGTCATACAATAAAGAAAATTAGAGAATAAATAGAGATAAACTGAAGTTTACAGAAAATTTCTATTGAAATCTCTAAAAATCATTGAACTTTGCATTGACATTGTATTTTCATATGATTTGAAAACCTCTGCGTACGTCGAACCCCGCGACCACCAACTATCGAGAGCTCGCTACGATTATGAAGGTGACGTCATCCTTTCGTAACTAGGGACTGGCAAGTTTGAGTAAACTACACAATTTATTGAATGAAGGGTGCGTCCTAAAACGAAATCAGAGTAAGTTTTAGATTTTTATTTGAAATGTAAAACTCTATTATAATAAATTTATTAAAAAAGGAGTAAATCTTTAAAAAATATATTGTATTAGATATTTATAACTTATTTATATCTAAAACAATATATTATTGTTTTACAATTGTGCATTATTTTTCACAATGAAATTAGTTTTTATATTATAGTTGATAGTTTCGAACGGCTTAGATTTCACGGTTGTTTGACTTACTTGTCGTTTTAATAACCTCTCGATGTCACATTTATTTATGTTAACACTATTGAAACATTCTTGCGGAAAAGTTTATTGCGTTTTTTGGGTAGGTTTTGATTTTAATTTCATCACATGAAAATGAGAACAAGTCCCACACAATATTATTATTATTATGAAAAAGTATTCGTGCGTCTGTCATCGAGATTTACGTTACCGTACGTCAAAATAAGGTTCGTGCTCGTGATTTTACTCTATTTCAATACAAATGGCTTACATTACGAAGGCGATACGAAACTACTACTACTACTACTACTACTACTACTACTTTTTACGTCCTATAGGGGCGCTGTACTAAAAGTCATACAATTTGCTTACGCTTACGATACGAATACTTTGTCGATAGAATTCGTGCTCGCGCTACTGGTCAAATATTGAAGACGTTGCGCGCTCGGCTGTCATAACTAACTTCAGTAGTGGGGTTACAGAGGATAGGCTTAAAGGAGAAGGAGTTACAGCGTTACAATATCGCAAACTCGCAGTGTCTTGCCCAAAGTAAAGAGTGACAGAGACGGGACTTATCCCCACAATATTCTCACTATTTTAGTTTAAACACTTAAATTTTAATAACTTTTATATTTCTTATCCCATTTCGATTACTTTTCAGTTAGGGATACCCCGTTAGGAATACAACTACGACTTGAAGATATGTCATGTTATCTTGTTATTTCTCAGTTCATTTTTTAATATTTTTTCGCAGTTTTGTTCACGAAATATCTAAACTGTGGGCGTTTTCTAATTTTAGTCTCGGAGAATATACAATGCTATCCGGAAGAGACAGAAAGATAAAGAATGCCCTAACGACTTGCCTTCCCACGCAGGTAGTAAAATCAATATAACATCAAAGTCACATTCAAATCAATTTATTCAAGTAAACCCAATTGCAAGGTATTTTTGAATGTCAAATCTATTTCAGTTCGATTCAAAAAGAAAATCTGAACACTCAAAAGAACCCACAAAAAACTCAGTCAGGTATCATTTTCATCATTCTACAATAGTTATTTAAAATGCAATATTCATAAAGTCAGTAAATGCGTCTCGTGTTTTTTCTTCAATGAAATCGCTAACTTTGTAGTAAGCTTTTCCAATCAGTGTGCGTTTAGTAACAAGTTTAAATTGCTTTTCCGTTAATTGAATAATTTCTTGAGGAATTTTATTATAAAAACGAACACAGTTGCCAAAAAATGACCCACTTGACTTTTGCAATTTAAATTTAGCAGTAACTAACTGATCACGACCACGAGTTTCCATACCATTAATAACACCTTTCCTTTGAAATAGATCTATATTTTTTCTAGTGTACATTATGTTTTCATAAATGTATAACGAGGGTAAGATGAGTACATCAATGTCTTAAAAAGTGGTCTCTTAACGACTCTCGTGCATTTATACTGTAAATGGTACGTATTGGCCTCTTTTGTAATATAACATAAAAACAATGTCCGTCTGTCTGTCGCTTATAGACTCTAATATCGCTCCATTGATTGAGCTTAGATTCGACACATTTCAGGAATAATATGATCAATTTCCGATACAAAAAATAGCGACTTAACATTAAGTCAAATATTATATACGGATACAGTTTTATACATAACACAAATAAATAAAATTAATGTATATCTGTGATTTCAAAACAAGGGCTTTCTTAAATGATTATCCCTCTATCTGTCTATGTGTTTGTCCGGGCTAATCTCCGACACAGCTATAATGCATTAATTTTAACGAGGGTTTTCATTGGCAGTTTGAGGACTTTTCAAAGATTAATTTAGACTACTTTAGGACCATCTAGTAATAATGAATTAAGATACTTTAGGCAAATAAATAAAAGGGGTTAAGAGAAACAAAGAAATACGAAAAAGATTTGAGATACATAGAAATTCATCAAAATCCGTTGTTAAAATATAACTAAGATTCGGAGTAAATCAAGTGAAACTGGACCATAGCGAATCGATCCGCAAATTTGAAAGTAAAATTTCCAAACTCTGTATTCTTAATTACTCGACCCTTCTAAACTGTTTCGAGGTAATTATGCTTTACAATTTGCATTGCAAGCAGGATGAGGCAGGAGGAGTGACAAAAAAAAACGAAATTCTTATTTCAGACCATTTTCATTCGAACTGTTTTTCGATGGTTTTCTCGCAATTAAACTTTTATGTACCCAAATGGAATCGACGAGTGACGACTTCTGGAAAAAAAATTAAAGATGGCGATCGGGGAGGCCCGACAGACTGCAGCTTTAGTATGTATTTCTCGGTGAAAGCAATTGTCGGTGGAAGTGTATTGTGTATTACAGCGTGCAACACTGTGTGTGTATTCGAGACTGTAGTGTAAGTGACACATACGCGCTGTAGAGGGGAAAGTTAACGGTGACGTCTTTCCTCGGTTTGCTTTCCGGCGGCCGAGCGCGCAACGACATTATAGAAACTTTCCTTCAGTATTTGAACAACTTACTTGAGGTTTGTCTTACGCAGAGGGTTTCATTTAATACGAAAATACAATCTCAATATAAAGTTGAATGATTTTTAGAGATTCCATTAGAAATTTTTAATAAACTTCAGTTTCTCTCTATTTAGTCTCTAATTTTCTTTATAGATTTTATGACTTGTAGATCGACGGAATTAAGTGGAATGAGCATCGATTATGTCCACTCTCTACATATTTCACACTAACTGGTACCGTCGACTCCGTCCGCGTGAAAGTCAATTTTACTACGCACTCTTGTTGTGTCCTTGAACGTGTAACAGGCGAGCGGCGAATTTAAAATTATCTTTAAATGACGATAATTTTTTTCACTCTCGTCCGATTTCAATGAAACAAAGCCTAGTTATTGCTCCAAGCTGAACTTAATCTACCTGTGGAAACCGCAATAAATTTCGTTCAACAGTTTCAGAGATTAGCGCATATATGTACAGATAAACAGGCAAACAAAAAATGTTAAATAATGCTTCTTTTGTGTTCTGTTACTTTTTTATCGCCTACACTCATTTTTTGATAAATTTATTCAGTTCTCAGACACAAGGTTTCTACTGCTTTATTATACGCTTAGATACGAGTATGAATATTTAGTACAAAATACAGAGGTTGATAACACGTAGGTAGGTATTTGTATTACTATAGTAAGTTTATGATAAAGCGAATTTTTGATTCAATACTAGTGTATTGGATTGTACAAAAACATGAGATGTATACAAACATCTTATACAGATGAGTCTCGTCTTTATATTCTGAGTAAAATTAATGAATCTCACTTTACTTTATGGTAACAACTTTCAGAAATAAGTATTTCATGCTCTTGGTATGTTCTTTTGGTACATATTTCACAAACTGTCTTTGTTTTCTGATTTTTTCTCCAGTTACAATCTTCATAGTGAGACGTATATTATGGATATTGGTGTAATTGTCAATTTTTGCAAATATTCATCCAAAAAAATAAATTCCAATCTTCTGAAATAGTGAAACAATTTTTCGCTGCTCTTATAGGTCCTGGCAAATGAATAATAAAATTATGAGACCCCGACATTCACTGACGGTTGTTGTATAAGACATTGAGATCGTCTATTATTATTATTATATTTCAGTAATACCTCTTCTAAATAGTCTTTACCCGTTGCACAGTTAACGTTGGCTCTTGGTCTACCTTATATCAGAATCGGTTTCTTGCTCGATATCGCTGTTGTGGTACTGTACTCTTCATGACCCTCGTTTCGGATACGATATCTGTCTCATTATCTTCTTCTTGTAAAATATCTTCTATAATACTGTCTTTCAATTGGAGATCTACAGTAATGAAGCACTAAAATAAATACAGACACTAAGAGTATAAAAAAAAAGTAGTTACATGAATGGTCGCTGCCGGGTATTTTTCATCCATACTTACTTCACATGTCCAATGCGACCGAGTGTGTCAACTGATAGCCGCGTGGGGAGCACGTATCTTGTTTCTATACCGAAAGGTACCTAAAGCGACAAGTTGTTAAATTACGCAGAAAAATAAATACATGTATTTTTACTACCACTGTGGTATTTTTTACCCAGTAGCGACGAACGCCGGGTTAATAGGAGAAAACAGAAATAATGTAACAATTAGAGGTTAATAATCGTGGCCAGGCGTTATTCCATCGGTGTCAGGAGCAAAAGAGAATCACGCTTGCGTCTACCGTCGCCTTCCAGGTGAACGTCATATGACATTTGTTTTGTTTAGAACAACAAATCATTTTTAACACGGCTGTTCCTGACCGCGGAACGTCCCCGTCCGCTCAATATTCCTGCACATCTATGAGTTCAACTTACAGCTCGTCGTTGTCGTCGTTGGCGTCACAGACATCTCGACTGGCTGGGTCGACTCGTCATCTGGAAATTTGTTGAATCGTCGACTGTGAAGATTGAGAAGAAAATGCTTCAATGAAATTTTAATTGTTTTAATGTTATTATTACCCATTTCAAACAGATTTTGTACAGTGATTAGGTATGGTGTCGTCTCAGACAACCAGTCAAGGTTCACACGAGATTCATTCCGTATTCATTAACAAATAAAATAAGAACTGTTCATTAAATTTTATGCATCACACATCTCGCGCACAATCCCTAGACGCCTTATGGAAGCCGTCTGCCATGGTATCTAAAGCCATTACTGTAGTATAGAGCAGTGTAATGGCTTAACTAGTTACCACCGCTAACATATTGGTATAGACTTTACTTGCTAAGCTGACCAAGCTGATGGCCCATACTTGATCACATTGATTGATGAAATGTGATCTCTTAGAAATATATGCGATGTCGCTCTCGCAGACAAGATAAGCAATGAAGAGATATGCAATATGCTAAGGTTGGACGATAGCGCGACATTGTAAAAACGAAGAAAAGAATGAGTGGTGAAAGATTAACGAAGAAAATCAATCGACAGAACTAAAGTGAGTGGTAGTAGAAGCCAAAGGAGATCAAGGCTGACTCATGAAGATAAAATATCCAGAGTATTAGCTGACGGAAATGGTTAAGAACACTCGCATACCTAGACAAAAGTGTGTCAGGAGAATAATGAGATTTGAGGAGGTGAGAGAAGTATACAAGGTTATTGTGGAATAGGGTATAAATCTGCCGGGGTTTCTACGTATCACTGTTGACTGTTATGTTGCAGATGTAGTAATTATGGGTACGTTTATTTTGTTTTCCATACAAAAAAAACATTAATTTAATTGAAACAAAATTGACAACCCTATCATTATGCCTTATATTCCAAATGTTTGCTAGCGACGGTAAAACTGATATTAGGGTTGCCTCGCCTCTATTTTTGTTTAAACTTTAAGGTTTTACACTAGAATTATTGACTTTTGGCGAAATTGTAGAACGCAAGTTTTCCGTTGGCATGGGTACATTTATACCCTTCCATATTTACCCATCCTTTCGGAATAACCTTGTGAATCTAAGGACCGTAATGCTTGACTTTCCGGCTTCTTTGATAATCCCATTAGAGGTACAGCGTGAAGATATTATGTATGTATAAATATCCTGCAGAATCCTCTGTGCGCGAGTCAAGATCGCCTTTGACCAACATTTAAATCCCTGAAATGGGAATTGTGACACATTATAGTATAGTATTCCACTGTATACATGAGTGCCTATGTTTGTAGATAAAAATACTAATTTTTAGTGATTAGTCATACGTATCGCATACCTCGAACCATGTTAACATTTTCTTTTCAAATAAAATTTGATAACTAACTTAAATTTAAAGTAAAAAAGATATAACTTAATAAATCACAAATGGAAGCAAACGCAACGAAGTTAGTCGAATTGCGTTACAAATTAAGCTTAGTATACACGAAATAAATGTAATATTAGTGATCTGTGAACGTAACCATGAGATATTAAGTGACTGTTGTCTTGACATTTATAAATTAGGGTATTATTCTAGGACCAAGTATCACAATGGACGAAGTATTTGATCTAAAACGTGTCCTTAAAGTATAATTTTTTGTTGACCGACTTTCTATATTTTTACTAATGTGTGTGACTAGCGAAAGATACAGTCCAACAATACACAGATGAACATGGCATATTTTTATTTTTGTGAATACTAGTACCGAAAATACTTAAGATATACGAGTATTTTGCAAATAATTATTTCATGATCGATTCATAAGCTGACATGAAATACACTACAGTGTGAGGTTGGCATACATACGATTACTAACTGTTTTACTCGTGGTTAGAAACGCGAGATAGAAAGAGACAGGAAGATTCGTTTGACAAATGGTGGTAAGAGAGGCAATGTATTACAATAATAATAATAATTTTTTATTCACAGGCAGAACTCAAATATCATATATAACAATAACTATACTAACAATAGGTAACAATAAACTGACAATAAAATTAAATAAAAAAACTAAATGACCATAAAATTTTATGATGTTATTTTTTATTAGGGCTGCGGTGCACAGAAAGCCAGTGCTTAAAAATCGTATTGGACACATTCTCACCGACGCTCCCTAATATATTGTTTTCAGAGATTTCACCGCAAAATAATCTGGAAGCCATTGCAATGGAAAACATAGCATTGGCGCTGAAAAAACGAGGCAGTCTCATGAGAGTGTGGAAAGCGTCATTATACTGCACTCTCAAGGCGCTATGCGACGGTTTTAAATTATTAATTCAGAGTTGAGAGGTGTAGAAACGCTGACAAAATGCTTTGAATAAGGTTATCTTTAAAGTATCGCTACACCCACCAAATCTTCGTGCTATCATATTGACCCTGACCGAAGTTATACTCCGTCTGTTGTGTTTCTCGATCTGAAGTATTATTGTAGTACTTATTATATTATATTCAAATATGTATGTTTTTTCGCATCGTCGCCCATATCTACACGGTATTATTTCATCTATTTTTACACTTATGTCATATTATCTAGGCTGAAAGTCAAACGTGTTTTCGAAACTGTCTCCAAAGATTTATATTTTATATTATTTATCTATTTACGATGGAAAAGGTAATTTTCGGAAACGCTTCCAAGGACTTATGTATTATTTATTTGTAAAGCTACATACCGATAAGTTCCAGAATAAGCTCATAAATAGGTTTCTATATTTTACCACAGAGGTCACTAGTTACATTATTTACTACAGGAAATTATGAATTTTGATACATTCATTGTTGAAAAGCATTGTGTTGTAACTATTGTATTAACAGTGTGATAGAAATTAACTTATGCGACTATGCGACTTGTCTACAATTTGTGTGACACACTTTATGCTTTCTATAATTTATTTAACATGAATAAGTATATAAAACATGGATATGATGGAGGATATGATGTATATAGGTTAGTAAAATAACAAGGATGTACTCACCTTGCCTTAATAATTTCAACCTTTGAAATTATTATGTATACGAGGAAAAATATAGATCTGTTTATAAAGAAAGGCGATATTGGTAGTATGGAAACATGAGGTCGTGATAAATTGGTTATTCCAAAAATTAAATTACATAAGTCAAATGTTTCATTTTTGGGTAACTGCATTAGTTTTTATAATAAAGTTCCTCAAGAAGTCACTCAATTAACAGAAAATAAATTTAGATTAGTTATAAAATGTACATTGATTATACAGTCCTTTCCATGCACCCATGACTGCCCGGACGTCGCGAGTGTCCTTAGGCGGCGGTGATCAGATTCCATCAGGTGATGGAATCCACCATCCACAAATCCAATTCCACTTGCTCGTTTGCACCCTCTTTTTATAAAAAAAAAGAAATTAGTATACATATCTTAACTGAAGCCGCTAGCTGTCATTTTTGTAGTGCCAATTAATTCGTTTTTATAACAAAGTCCCTCAGGAAGTTACTCAATCAACAGAAAATAAACTTAGATTGGTTATAAAACGTATTTTGTCTAGACAACCATACTATAAAATAAACGATTTCATTGATGATAAAACAATAGTCTGGAAATGATCTTTTCTGCACATGCATTTACTGGCTTAATGAATGATGTATTTAAACAAACCTTTTGTAAAATGAAGTTGAAAAAATGAAACCTAACTGAGTTTCTTGTCAGTTCTTTTCAGTGTCCAGGTTTTCTATTTGAACCGAACTGAAGTAGATTTGACGTTCAAAAATACCTTGTAATTGGGTTTACTTGAATAAATTGATTTGACTTTGACTTTTAAAAGTCAAATCAATAAAAGTAAAAGTGTAACCTTAGCGGTGAGTGTGCTTTGATGTTTATAGCTGAGTGCCTCCCATCGGAAACGCCTCAAAAACCATCCGCGGGGTTATTACTTAAAAATTTCCAGACAGCCACAGCCACACGATCACTGCGCGACCGGTGATTAACTGTAATAAAAAATTAGTATCATGTATTATGTATATTATTCTATGACCGTAAAATGCACTTTTCGCGGTGAGATTTAGCGGCACTATACAAATTACATACACAAATTCTCGTTTTGACAGCAGATATCGCGCGATATGAGTATTGGCTGTCGCATGCTGTCTGCAAGTTACGTAATAACCGCGCCGGCTTTTCTCAATGGTAGAGTTTTTGGGTAACCTGCTCTGTTCATGTTCTCTTTTTACCCTTCGGTCGCGGCGAAAAACAGAAGCCAGAAGAAATCACCATTCCATAATTCCAACGAGAAAGACGAACTTCCATACAAATATTTAATCTAATATTCAACGTCTTTAGCGGACGAATTTTAAAAATCCTTTCTTAGTGCTCGCTTACGTTATATAAAGAAATATTCTCGAATGTGCAAAACTTCATATTTCTAAACTTGCTGGTACACCGTTAGCTATCAGTCACTCAGTGTTAAACATGCATTAAACAAAATATGTCCAAATTCCGAAACAAATAATTATATATATCTCATTAACTACACATCTTTTATTATCTACGATAGTGTGTACCTACCTCTAAACAAATCACGTTACAATCGTATACAAGTTGTTTACAGCACAAATTAATGTTGAACCTTTTAATTAACTGCGTTGCTTGTGCCTCGAATCAGAGCAACTTCGCTTTCAACATTGTGTTATTGTTTAGTAAAGATTTTAGGGTGTTCACGGAGAATGCTAATATTAAGGTGAACTTCTAAAAGTACCTACGCTCAATTTATTTCAATTTATTTCGGTGTAAAGTAAACGCTTTATCTTTAACACGGTTTAATTTTCAAACTAATTTAAAAGGTTTTAATAACCTTTAATTTAATTTCACTAAACAGGTATTAGTATAATTCCTAAATTCTACAAGACTGGCAATGTAGAACTAAAAATTTGTCCACCTAAAAACTTATTAATTAGATACAACTCATGTAGTCGATCACATGCAACTATCAGAACAGGCAGTCTGATTTTTGAATTAAATATTTGAAAATTTCATTAAAAAGACGTTTATTATTAAATGGCTAATTACAGTTATATCGTGCAATATTTATGTGCTTTATTTCAAGTAATGAGCTCGTGGTGTCTTCTGTGGTGATGTCTGATGTGTGACAAAGTTTTTGTTTGCAATTGCTTGTCTTGTAGGCCAATGCCTATCAATCAATTTAAAATCTGAAACGCTTTCTTAACTGTGTCTATGGGCGTCGATCACAGATTTACCACTAATAAATATTGCCTTTCACACGTCATGAATTGTTACCACAGACCAGCGGTTCTCGAATTTTTTGATCAACAGAACTCTTTTAGAACATCCTGAAATAAAAATCTTGGTTTCACGTTCATTCTAAGTTAAATAAAAATAAATTAAATCATACAAAAAAAGATATTAAAAAAATACTGCCATTGTAAATTAATGAGATTCTTTCCTATTAATGTGAACTATGAAGTTGTTCTTATTTTTTACCTCATTTTCGGCTATTATGTGACTCAAAGAGCATAAAACTTTATTGTTTAAAGAAAAAATGAAATGAAAATAGGTCTTATAGATTTCGTAAAATTACGTTCAAAAATCAACTTGGCGTGATGTTCTTATAAAGATATTGATGTTCTTTTGATATTATTTTGATAATAATATTAGATATTTTTTGTTTGGTATACATACATATCTTCTCGCTGTATCCCTAACGGGGTAGTCAGAGAAGACGGAGTGCCAAGCGTCGCGGTCCTTACATACCTCTTTCGCTTCTTCAAATCTCATCACTCTCCTCATTGTATGATACAAACATTAATTTACGGAGCTTACAGAGCCCTGGGGCTCCGCGGAGCATACTTTGAGTATGGCTGCCAAAGTCTGAAAGACGTATATGGCGTAACCCTATAATAGAAAGGGATATGAATACGCGTATTGCGTTTCCATCTGTGTGCTCAATGTTTTAAGGCTGTTATGCTGTGCATTTGACGGACCTTCACGAATAACAAAACTTTGTTCGTAACTTTTAAGCTTCTTAATTATTTCTGAACTTTACAATTGAAAAATAATATAACCTTTTTTGTAATTTTTTTGTAAGATATGAAATCTTTTGAGAGTTATGATAGAACGCGGTATTTGAGGCTGCAAAGGCCGATTTGACAAGCAGAGGTTGTCAAAGCGAGAAGAACAGAGAATCCTGTGCTGTGAAAAAAGTGATTACAAGAATTCATCACTTTTTTCATGTAAAAGAGGGGGGCAAACGAGCAAGCGAGTCAACTGGTTGAAAGCAATCACCGCCACCCATGGACACCCGCAACATCCATGTAATCACGGGTGTGTTGCCGACGTTTAGGGAAAGAGGTAAAGGGGTGGGAGAGGGGAGAGGAGCCATCAGCTCTCTCACTCACCGAACGAAACACAACAGCAATAGATGCTGTTATTTAACGCCGGTATTCTGTGAGTGGCTGGTATTTCACCGGGCGAGCCGGCCAAATTCATGTTACAATGCAGCTTGGCTCTACCACATATAAATGCATTTCCGTAAAATTAACACCTGGGTCTATTTAATATGCATTATCTATTAGTAGATAGTAAAGCCGGTGGCCTCTATCATTTACCATCAGTTCGACAGTATGTTTATTTGTCTTGTTCGTATTAAAAAAAATTTAAGAAGCGAACATTTTATTTACCTACTATAAAGTTCTAATACTTATGTATTGGAACCATTAATCCACTTAAATCTAGAAGACGTCCACTTCCATTGAAAATGCACTTATAATGTGTTTATCTGAAGCAAGTTAAAAGGTCCAGCATCCTCAGGGAGCTTGTAGAAGAAACATTTTTCTTGTCACAGGTGTCCGAAGATTAGTTTCGTCGATGCAATGGAGTTTCTAACTTTTGTGAGGTAACCATGATGCACGTGGGTACAATTTTTTTTTTAATTAAGCTACGTGCTACCGTACTTTGTTTAGTACTAATAATACAAGCCTAGAGCTTATTTTATGCTCATACAGTCTGCAATTGTTTAGAGTACTAATTTTCTATTAATTAATTATTTATTTAGGTATTTTGCAGTAATTTTATACATATTCTTAAACGTCATTTTTTCATTAAAATGTTGCAATTGATTTGTATCTTAACTAAATATCTATATATATTTTAGTTCATAAAATAATTTCTCTCCTAAAAAACTCTACTATATTCCTTAGTTTAATGATAGAATTGATGACAATGATTAAAGAAGGTTTCATTTAACAAATGTAATCCTTTAAAATGTAGATAAGTATATGTAATTAACAGTGAATTTTTAATTCGATTTTTTGTAATTTATGGTCACCGTATGCTTAATATTTCCTATCTGCTCACATGTATTTTTTTTTCTAGTTCATTTTAAATAGAATCTCTTAACTTTAAAAAAACGTCAAGTGAACTAATAATGTACCAAATCTTTTTTAATACACGTTCGTACAACAACATACAATGTATTTTTTAAATTACGTTTTAATAACTGTTACAGTTTCGTTTTATTAACACGTCGGCGAGGAGATTAAAGCAAAGTGAAGTTCCCAGTCAAGTAAAGTATCGATCGCTATATTAAACTACTCTTGACGATCTCATGAACAATACAATGTGGGTTGTCTAATTATCATAGAAAAGCTTCGGTATTTCTCGGCTCCGACTACTTATCACTCGTCCTTTGGGAGTTTTGCGTTTCTTCATTGCTTATACTCTCTGTATTGAGAAAACATAAAGACATCTATTTAGTAGTTGGAATTTCACATAATCAGGATAAGTTATAACTATAATTTTACTTTAATTTTTTATTATAATTTTACTCTACATCTCTCAAAGCATGCACTTTACTAATTGAGTTTGCCCGCTTAATTAAGCGCTGTGGTTGCTGTCTCGCAATAAGTGAGGCACTAACACTATACTGTAGTCCGAGAGCTACATTAAATATTTGCAGAGATTTCGCACAGGGATGTGAATCAGCAATCTCAAATCAGAAATGAAAAAAAAATTAAATAATAGGTGTAATGGTAACATTATGATTTTTTTTAAATTTATGTTAATATAATATAATGTTTATGTTAATATTAATATTTTTAAAATTTAATGTTAATTTAGTATTCAATTAAACTTCTATTTTATTGGAAATTACTGCGGTACTTTAAGTCATTGAGTTTCGAATATTTTCTTAGCCGGTATTTATTCTGTATATGTAATAATAAACAATAAAAATATTTAATGGTAACAGATTTTTTTTTTTAATTTGTCAGAAACATTAACGCTTGGTACTACTATTCATGTTTATTTTTGCTCTCCTTTGTTTTATTGATGATAATAGTTATTTCATTACCATTTCGTTCTTATATATTTTGGAAAAAAATTCTCGTACTGTGTATAACTCAAATATACCTACTACGAAGAATCTTCCATTAAAACTGTAGTTTCTTAAACCGCTATTATTTATTTCAATATTGATATATTTTTATCGTTTCCCACACTTCAACAGTGATACCATTCCTCCAGATCATTTTCTTTACCGAATATTACTTTTTCCATTTATTATATCTATACACCATATTGTACCAAAAATTTCCAATTTTAATTTTAATTTATCTCAAATTGTTCTCAATTCCGACGTTTCTAAAGCGTTGCTAAATAAAGCGTGGAACGTGTTCTCGGCTTCCGGTCTATAAAACATACAACCAACGTTTATTATGACAAGAGGAAAATTCATTAAACATGGGTTACATAGTAAATCGATTTCAATTACCATTGCAAAATAACAAGTATAAATGAATAAAGTTAGAAATAGAACGGTACGCGGTGTGATATATGATAGAGAAAATGTAATGTAATTATGACTCCATTAAATTAAAAATTTTAATGAACGTTTTTGATTGCTACTGAAGTGTGGTATTAGTATTAATTTTTTTTAATATTTTGACGTAATTACAGAAATAAACGTAAGTAAATAAACTTGAAACTTATTGTCAAGTTTATTATAAAATTTTCATGATATTTTCTAGTCTATTTTAATCAACTGCTGTTAACACCGATCATTTTTGTAATAGTTCTATAATAGCTCTATAATATCTGACAGTATTCCAATTCAGTGCATAAGAATAATAAAAATATCCAACATTTTACATATTAGCTACATTAGCCACAAAGGTAATTTCGCTCACGAATAAATAATATTTGGTTACTAAAATAAAAACTTATATTAGAATTGACTATAAAGTAATTAGCAGTGAGTCTCATGACATTAAAACCTTTCCAGGCATGAAAATTGCAAGTCCAAGTTTGTTGGCTGCGATAAATAATTCAAGAAATTCGTTTTCATGCTTTTAGTGCATTTCTGTGTAATGACAAGGAAGTAATAATGCTTACCACGATAGATACGGCAATTTCAGAAGACAGAAAAAAAATCAACTGAAGAAGTTTTAACAGCACTTGGCATTTGAATAAACACAATATCCGATTTGAATACCAAGAATAAAGTAAATCGATATCTTAGAGCATATTTTATGATATTTTACGTCTCTTATTATGGGAAACGCTGATTTGAAGTGAATATAACCATAATTTTTATTGCTTGTTCATTGGTTTTATAAGATTATTAAATATTATAAAAAAAAACTATTGAGTTATTTTGAAAAACTAATGTCCCAATTACTTGAATGTTACAACGTTATTCTTTTGATAAGATGAGTATAGGGCGCTCGCCCCAACGCGAGCGATGACGCTGTAAAAGCCACTAGGGCTAACAGCAAAGAGGGTTTTTTAGTCGGTCGAGTCCGATACTACTCAGCGTTCATTGGGATTTTTTCCTTTCTCAGAAACAAAAAAGATAGGATGAGTATTGCCATTGAATTCTGACGATAAAAAACTGTTCATATTAGATTATTACTTCATCTTTTTTTTTTATCATTGACTTTATTGACTACAGCTACAGATGTAATATAAAATTTTCAAAAAAAACAACTTAGCCCAATTAACTGGGACTTTAACAACACTCAATATCAGTGAAATGGTTTCGGCTCTGTTAGAAAAGAAACAAACGTACATACATATATACACTGATAAAATCATATTCCTCATTTTTGTTTCGTCGTAGTCGTGTAAAACGAGATCTCTGTTCAAAACAAATTGTTCAAGAGCACACCTAATTCTTAGTATTTCCGCGACACTTAGTCTCAAGTACGCTTGTGGAGAGTACTCAAATTAATAGCCTACGAACATTAACCTAATTTTTAGGTTATATCCAATGTTGAGCTTTATTGCATCCCATACAGATTTATCTGTTCTCATTTCTTTGTAAGAATTCTTATATTGTTGTTTCTAAATTCATGCACTAGTATTGTAAACGCGAACGTTTGTATGTCTGTCTGTTACTGTTAGGAGTCCTAAAGGACTTAAAAGAAAGTGGACTGTAATTTTCTAGGGTTTATATAGGACAGAAGATATATAATAAATACAATTAATAATTAGGAAATAATTATCACAGTGTGCGTGAGATCGTCTCGAAAGTTAAGTTAGAAGTCTTTTCTCGGGCCCACGGGTATTTCGCTCCTCTTTGTAGACCCGAACTGCCCCGAGGATTTGCGAGTCGCGACAGTTACATTGTCATGACTAAACTACTGAACCGATTTTAATGATTTTAATGAAATTTAGTGTTGAGATAGCATGAACCCTGAGGAAGGACATAAGTTGTTCGAAAAAAAATCAACGCCTAATTTAGTCATTATACAAAAGGACTATTTCAATGCGAACCAAGTCGTGGTCTTAAGCTAATGTGCAGTAATTTAATAGGATACTAAAAGTTAAAAAGCTTCGTGTTTTTATGTTTAATTTCAGTCTTCGTCTATTTTATACTAGCAGTATCCGTCCACACATTGCTGTGGCTTAAATAGGTATAAAATGCATTTGCATTAATTTCAAATCAAACACAATGTTTTGTCAAAATTTCAAAGCAATCGATGAAGAAGTTTCGGAGATTTAAGATTTCGAACAAAAAAACATTCACGTGTTTATTTGTATAGATATTGAGGTTAACACAACAGTCTTTCGTTTTCGAGCGAAGTTCAACCAACCAGCAGTAATGTTCAACGTCCGATGAAAAAGAAAATAAACAATGTAAAAAATTTTCGAGAAAGCACATACATCCAAGCTTTTTCTAATTACTAAATTGTTCGAGTTTTATTTTACTTAAAGAAAAACAAAGTTCCGAACAAGCTACAGCCTTCCTACGTACAATGTTTTTGGAGAAAAATTATTTTAACGAGATAACTTCGAATTTCTAACAAAGTTTCATAACAAAATGATATTCTTCTACGAGACAACTTATTATTTTTAATTGGGATTGCCTTATTAAGCAAATTACTTAGATATACAGGTTGGTCAATATATCCTAAAACAAAAAAAAAACATTTTGTGAAGAGAGAGTTCTAAAATAGTGTACCTAGGGTTCCATACCACATTGTTGCTATGAAACAATACATAAGTTCGTAAAATTGACTTACAATAGTAACGTAATGAACGTAGGTCCGTTAATACGTATGTATATATATGGACCTACCCACCTCCAAATCCAAAAGATATATATGTAAAGAATAACATTATGAAGTTGGAATGACAAAAATTTATATCAAACTAGCTGTTCCCCTCGACTTCGTCTGCATCGATTTTATGTGTGCGTCAATGTCGTCTGCTTCACGTGCCCAAAATATTAAAAAAAAACTGTTACCAGTCACTTTCGCTCTGTAGTTTTCTTCGTCAGTCTTTCATCACTCATTCTTTCCATGTGCCCGAACTAACTCACAACGGAACGCACCGGCGAGCTGTCAAAATCAGCTGCTTATGAAATTAATTTTAAATTTGGTTATTCTTGTTAAATTCGTATAAATTTGTACTACAAATAGATGCAAATAATCATAAATATAAAGGAAAAGTGTTTGTGATATAATTGAAAGTGAATAAAGTCTACAACTGAACTTAAAGTGGTACCGGCATCTGTCAACGGACATACGTTTTTGAATTATACTTAATTCTACGTTAACCCGGAGAGTATTGTTTTTTATATTGATTAATATACATAATCGATTGCTTATTATGTTCGACTATTGCTAACATATTGCTAAAATTACTGTTAACAAGAAGCACCACTCCCCAGTTCTCACTACTTGTGAGACACGTCAAATAACACACACTTGGCAGGTTGCAATCTCTTTTTGCTTGACTATCAGGTGGAAGCAAAACTGAAGAATAACAACATATTGCCACAGACATTATTTACTGCTTTACTCAACAAACACAACTTCAGAGAGTAAATTTAAAAATAAAACCTTTCATTTATTTCAAAACAATTTGTTTCATAATTAGTTTATTGAAAACACATTCTTTATTTTAAATTACTTTAAGTATTACATTAATTTGTTTTTAATTCAAGTATTTAATTAAATAAAATTTACGTTTACGTATTTACGTTATTTAATTTATTCAAGTACTAAAGGTGAAATAAGTAATCTACCTACAAAAAAAAAAACTAATAACATAATAATAACTCTTTAATTGTAAATAATTGCAGTTTTTTAAGGACTTATTTCATATATACATAAACTATTTCAGGATATTGGCCACCAAAACAGGAGTGATGACACATAAGGTAGCCTCTCGTGACATAGAAAGTAAATTGAAGGCCGTACTCTCACAACTGAAGGAGGCCCGTGACCTCAACGAGCAATTGTTGAGGGAGCAAGAAGAACATGAAGAGGAGGCTAAGCGTGTCGTTGATCAAAATACAGAGCTCAAAAGTCAACTGGTCGAATTGCACAAACAGTTTATGGAAGCAATGGAAAAACAAAACCAGCTCCAAGAGATGGTGGATATGTTCCACCAATGCAGTAACACCTACGAACAGACCCTGGGAAAAATTCATGAACTGGAAGGCGAGCTGAATGAGTCCCACCAGCTCGATCAGCAATTGCAAGACTACAGAAAAGACCAGGAAGCTTGGCATACACAGAACCTGTTCGAGGAGCTGGTCGCTGCTAATACAGATGAGTTATTGTCAGGCGGACCAGATGGACCAACAGATGCAGGTGTTCACTTTAGACCAATTAATAATAAAATCCAAATACAAAGTAGAAATAAGTTACGTAAATATATTAAAATTAGAAAATTTATTAATAAAACTGAAAAATTAATCAAAAAACAGAAGTCATTTTATAAAAACATTAAATTGAGGAAAGACCGCAGGGATCTGTTGGACCAAATGGAAATCTGTACTCATAAATTACATGAAAGCAGGGAAAGATATGATGTGGAGACCAGAGAGCTGCATGGTGTCATAAATAAATTAAAAGATAACATTTCAGATATCACTAATAAGTACAACATAGCTCAAAAAGAATATAATGAACTTAGGCTTCTATCAAAACAAATAGAAAGTGAAATATCTGTATGTAAAAGTACTTGTATAAATACAAAAATGTCATCTGAATTTTCTAGGGTGAATAGGTCATACTCGCAGGTTATTAATGACAGATTTGATGACTGCAGTCCTCAAATAAAGAAAAACTTACTGACTGTAGTAATATTAAAAATAACATTGCAATATTTTCTGACAGATTAGGATTAGGTTTGGGTAGTTTAATTAACAACAGTGTCAGTCAGCCAGTCACTAATTATTGTTTCCCAGAGGCACCTGTTTCTCAAATATTTAAACTAATTCTAAATAAAAAGTTTAATGTAAATACCACCTTAGTACTTGTATTGGGAAATTCAACAAATGTAATGAAGCATGAATTAGCTGATAGCTTGAATTCTTTGGCTAGAATAAAAATGTGAACAAAATTGTGCTATGTGCGTTCCCCTATTCCACATGGTTGCCAAAAAATTATAATAATTATATTCAAAATTTAAATGATATATTGAGTAGGGTGACACTTTGTCATAGTGACAAATTTATATTTTTTGACACCAATAAATATATTGGTAACATTTTATACAAATTTAGACTGACAAAAGGTACTTTGTACTTGTCAAAAAAGGCAAAGCATAAATTCGCTACATTAGTAGCTAAATGTATTAACTCGGTTATAGGGTCTATAACTAGGAACGTAGTCAGGGACGAAGCAAGTTTTAGTAGTAATACTAATATGAATGCTGAAAAGAATTATTTAAATTAAACAATCAGACAACAGAGAAACTTCATAATAATATAATTACGTGTGTACATCAAAATATCAATAGTTTCTCTGGCAAAATATTGGATGCTGAATTATTAATAGAAAAATATAACATAGACATCTTGTGCCTCACCGAGACGTGGTTGAAGGCAAACAAAATGTCTTTTAATATAAATAATTTTAATGTGGCCAGTGTGTACAACAGAGCGTCGACGGATGGCGGCGGTAGCATAATTTTGTGTAAAAACTTTCTTAAATTAAAAAACCGCAAAGACATAGTTGCTCTCTCTGTTGAACGTGTATGTGAAATGTCGTGTGCAGAGACGGATCAGTACATATTCTTATGTGTTTACAGACCTCCGTCGTCTGATTTTAGCCAATTTTTTATTTCTATGGAGGAGAGTCTCACAAGACTCGGCAAATGTAAGAAGTCGGTAATAGCGTGTGGTGACTTCAATGTAGACATATTAAATAGTTCGAAGGAAAAAGATATGCTCATCTCGCTCTTTCTCTCATTTAACTTAGTGCATATTTTCGATGAACCGACCAGGGTTACATACCATTCCGCGACATGTATAGATAACATTTTTATGAATAAGTGTGAAATTATAGAACATACTATTGTTAGTGGTATCCGTTCAGATCATAAAGCTCAGTTAATAAAAATAGAGGACATGAAACATAAATCAGAACAAATATTTGAATTTAGGCCATTGGGAGAGAGCAAGATAAAAAATTTTACTCATGATGTAGCCAAATTTGCAAACAGGGCTCTTCTGGTTGATGATCCAAACATCATATATGAATCTTTAGTCAAAAACCTATCCAAAATATTTAATAAGAATTGTCCAAAGAAAAAGAAAGTAGTCGTTAATAACAAGTTACGTTTTGTGGATTGGGCGACGAAGGGCATAAGAAAAAGTAGGGATAGGCTTTATGAGTTATATGATGAAAAATCTTACACTGCAGATGAAAATTTTCATAACTATGTTCGCACTTATTCGAAAATATTTAAAAGAGTATCAAAACACGCGAAGGCAATCTATATCGCGAATAAAATTAAAAAGTCAGACATTGCGATAAAGGCTACATGGAACACTATTAATAACGAAGTTGGTAGTAAACGAAATAGAAATAACGAAGATTTTTCAATACAAATTGGTAATAAGGTTGTTACTAATAAAATTGAGGTTGCTAATGCTTTTGAAAATTATTTTTCGAATACACCTATAGAAATAACGAATGGTTTGGGAGCGTCTTCGCAAACAGCAGAGACGTTTTTGAGAAAAAATGTTGGAAAATGGTTCCCTAATTTTCAATTTAGGTACACATCTTCACTTGAGATAGAAAAAATTTTCAAGCAATTACATAAAAAGAAAAGTGAAGATTTATGGGGACTATCAGTTCATGTCATGACTGGTGTAATACCTTTATTATCGCCAATTTTGGTAGAGATATTTAATAAATGTGTCGATCAAGGGGTGTTTCCCAATTTAATGAAACACAGTAAAATTATTCCATTATTTAAGTCAGGTTGTATGTTGAGTCTAACAAATTATCGCCCGGTGTCAATATTGCCAGCATTGAGTAAAATATTCGAAAAAATAATACTCAATCAAATGCTAGCACATTTTAACATTCACGGGGTGTTTCACGGTCAACAGTACGGGTTCACGAGAGGGCGGTCAACAACTCATGCGGGAGCAAGCTTGATCAAGACTGTACTTCAGGCTTGGGAGGGATCTCAGGATGCCATTGGTGTTTTTTGCGATCTTTCCAAGGCTTTTGATTGTGTTAGTCACGAAATTTTAATTTGCAAGCTTAAATACTATGGAATTCGTGGTAACGCTCTCGATCTCGTGGTCTCGTATTTGTCTGGCCGGGAGCAAAAAGTGAGTGTCAATCGGGTTTTGTCTGTTGGTTCGAGGTTAAGAATGGGCGTTCCCCAAGGATCAATTTTGGGACCTTTTCCGTTTCTAGTCTACATTAATGATCTCCCATTTATGCTCAGGAACTTATGCGAAATATATTATTTGCTGATGACACTTCATTGCTATTTAAACTGGACAGAAAGAACTTAGATATTACCTGGGTGAACGGGATCCTGGCGGACGTCTCGGGGTGGTTTGCTGTTAATAATTTACTACTGAATGCACAAAAAACCAAATGTATTAAATTTTCCCTTTCTAATGTACCCAGAATCCATGATAAAATAGAATTAGGTGGGAAACAGTTAGAATTAGTTAGATCTGCCAGTTTTCTTGGTTTAACAGTAGATAGTAAATTGCAATGGGCGGATCATATCGGGGCATTGGCTAGTAAGCTCGGTTCCGCGATATATGCCATTAGACGTATTAGGCAATTGACGGACGCGGATACGGCTAGGTTGGTGTACTTCGCACATTTTCATAGCCTAATGTCCTATGGCCTTTTGCTGTGGGGATCAGCGGCGCATATTAACTCTATTTTTATTTTACAAAAAAGAGCAATACGTGCTATTTACAGTATGAATGCACGAGAATCACTAAGAGATTGTTTTAAAGACATTGATGTACTGACCTTGCCGTCCTTATACATCTTTGAAATTATTATGTATACGAGGAAAAATATAGATCGATTTACAAAAAAAGGCAATATTGGTGGTATGGAAACCCGAGGTCGTGATAAATTTAAATTACATAAGTCAAATGTTTCATTTTTGGGTAACTGCGTTCGTTTTTATAATAAAGTTCCTCAAGAAGTCACTCAATTAACAGAAAATATATTTAGATTAGTTATAAAACGTACATTGATTAGACAATCATACTATAAAATAAACGATTTCGTTGAAGATAAAACAATAGTCTGGAAATGATTTTCTCTGCACATGCATTTACTGGCTCTCTGAATATTGTATTTTAATAAACCTTTTGTAAAATGATGTTGAAAAAATTATACCTGACTGAGTTTCTTGTCGGTTCTTCTCAGTGTCCAGGTTTTCTTTTCTCTTCTCTTTGAACCGAACTAAAGTAGATTTGACGTTCAAAAATACCTCGTGATTGGGTTTACTTGAATAATTTGATTTGACTTTGACTTTGACTAACTAAGCATTCCTTTCATCATTTTTACAATAACGCTGTCGTGCAATCCTGTCATACTGCGTATCTCTTCGTTCCTTATTTTATCCACAAGGGTGACACCACACATATTTCTAAGAGAAATGTATCTGCATTTATCGTACTTTTATTTGATTTAGGGCATATTTGATTAGGCCAAGCCTCACTACCATAAAATACGGTACTACAATAAAATTGGCACCAACACCGCATTGTGAATGGCCATTTTAACCGAGTTAGATATATTCACACTGCCTACTAATGCTGCCAGAGCACAGTTTATTTTATTGTCAGCTATTACCAGTCTCTCCACATCCAACTCACATCCTCTGTCCTTCGAAAACGCACTCCCCAGATACACAATTTAATTCACTTGATCTAAACATTTTCCATGTACCTATATCTCACATTTCATCTGTGCATCTTCCCTTTCAAACACCCGAAGCTTGGTTTTGTTCACATTCATATTCAATCCTTTCATTTCACATTCTTCTCTCGTGCACGTGGCTAGTGTCTGCAATTCTGCTTCTGATGGCGCTATAACCACAGCACCGTCAGCATACAAAAGGCAGTTTTCCATTGTATTTAGTACTTACCACTTATACTACCTTTCAATGTCTGCAGGCAACTGTCCAAATACAGTACAAATAGCCAGGCAGACATCACGCAGCCCTATCTCACGCCTTAACAGATTTCGAACTAGCGCGACATGTCACCATCTATCCTTACATAGGCTCTGTGGCCTTGACATAATTACCCCACAGCCTGCGGTAGGGGACTCTCCACGCCATATAACCACCAGGCTGAAGACTCCACAATTTCTTTAGCACTAATTTAAAGAATGCTTTTTCTAGATCCACGAAAGCGCACAAAATTTCCTTACCTATGGCCAGAAACTTCCCCACGATATTGCGAAGCGAGAAAATCTTATCCATACAACCCCTACCGTTCCTAAAACTAAAATTGTTTTATAAGTTACTCTAAAATACAACATATTATAAGTTTACACCATTTCCTAAACAGTGTGTACAAAGCATCAAAAAAATATATATATGAAGACAACAAGAGTAAAAGAGAGACTAATCAAAGCAGTTTCTTGCTTTAAACAACACTTTTTGCAAGACTCTGGACTCTGGTGTTAATTAACTTCTATTTAACGGTGCAGAATTTCGTGCATAGGGCGCGTCTAACTCGGTTTATATTCTTTGATCACAGCATTATCTTTTACACTACTATTTTCAGTTTTCGAATCTAAGATAGATTAAGGCGCTCCCCCAGGCAAACGTATAGAACCCCTCATTCTAGAATTCATGAAATTCTTTATGTAATCTAGTAATGATTGGTGTTACTTATGAAGAAGGGGTCTTTGGAAAAAACTTCAATAATCAAGTTTAATATCATACAATTATCTATACACTATGAGATTTGAGGAAGCGAAAGAGGTGTGTAAGGACCGCGACTCCTGGCGCTCCGTCTACTGACTACCCCGTTGGGGATACAGCGTGAAGATATGTTATGTTATGTTTATCTATACACTGGTGTATGTGGCAAGTAAATATAACTTCTACTTATGAAGTAGATGCGCGTATTTAAAATTTTTGGGCTTTCTTTTGAATACAGATTTCACATGTGTTTTATATATAAATGAAAAATATGGGACGGCAAAAATTTTGTTAAAATATTGAAGATTTTTACTATATTTTTATTATTATTTATATTTTTTCAAATAACGAGAAGATAGACTCTAAAACTTGCGAAAAACAGTATTTGACTAGGGAAAGCGCCTTAATGTTCAAAAACACATAGCTATTGTTTTTACTGGAACAATTTAAATAAAACCGGCACGGAAGCATAGCTTTGAAATGAAACACGTGCAATGTGAAAACATATATAAGCGTTACTTCTTTTTTTAATCTTGCAAATAAAGCTCTAAGCCGCGTTCACAAGTGCTAATGACCATCCATTTAACACTCTGTGCACGTCGATTCTCATAATATTAGCAGCTGCAGGTTAAGGAGAAGCTCAAATTTTTTCAATTTTCTATTGTATTCGAAAAATATTGTACAAACAAGATCCTCAAATTTTGGTGTTTTGTTCCAATAGGAAAAGGGATGCATTTAAAATCATTTTATAATTGTTAGAAAAGGTAATAAAAATAAAAAAGTTTTAATCACTACAAAAAATATAAGCCACGCCAATGAAATGTAAATGTAAATTAAATTTTAAGCTCGTATTCCAGAATGATACTAAAATGTCTAATATTTGGCATTAGCAAAATAAACAAGATCCTCAAATTTTGGTGTTTTGTTCCAATAGGAAAAGGGATGCATTTAAAATCATTTTATAATTGTTAGAAAAGGTAATAAAAATAAAAAAGTTTTAATCACTACAAAAAATATAAACCACGCCAATGAAATGTAAATGTAAATTAAATTTTAAGCTCGTATTCCAGAATGATACTAAAATGTCTAATATTTGGCATTAGCAAAATAAACAAGATCCTCAAATTTTGGTGTTTTGTTCCAATAGGAAAAGGGATGCATTTGAAATCACTTCATAATTGTTAGAAAAGGTAATAAAAATAAAAAAGTTTTAATCACTACAAAATATATAAGCCACGCCAATTAAATGTAATAAAATTTTAAGCTCGTATTCCAGAATGATACTAAAATATCTAATTCAGCACAATTAGAAAGGGATGCCGCTACATGTTATCAATAGCAGTATTTCTTTTTAACTAACCTCAAGATTCAGATCTCAGAGGTTCAGTTTCAGTATCGTTCTGGAATACGAACCTTTGACAATACATTGCGATTTATTGCATATGAAGATAGTTTCTTAGTTAAGTGAATAGTTGCTGAGAAATACGTTTCTTAATTCGAGAAAACTGTGTCCATCCCCCCTTTAACTTTTCAACTATGAGATGAAACGATTGTACAAAAAATTAAGATAGTAGAATTTAAAAATTATTGGCAATAAAAACTGCTTCGAATAAGATCCGTTGTATGTTATCTGAAGAGCCCTGCTAATTTCAGAATGAATTGGACCGGCTCGCCCGGTGAAATACCATCCTCTCACAGAATATGAGCGTGAAATAACAACACCTATTGCTGTTGTGTTTCGTTTGGTGAGTGAGAGTGCCGGTGGCCCACCACCCCCTCCCCCTGCTTTCCCTCTTTGCCTATTTCCCTAAAGGCTGGCAACGTACCTGTGACTCTCCGCACGCTGCGGGTGTCCATGGGCTGCGCTGGTCATTCTCCATCAAATGACCCGCTTGCTCGTTTGCCTCCTCTTATATATGTTGTATTTTATGGAGTAGTTCGCCTCTTGTAAGATTAGGTACCTATTTCTCATGGCTGAGTTGCAAAAGCACGAATTACCCCGTGTCTTTTCCGACATCAGAAGTGGGATTACGGGACCAGCGAGTCTGATTGAGGTGTAATCGCGAGTGAACAAAATGCAGAAGCCTGCCTATCCACATTGTTAACGCCCTTACTCGTCGCATCCACGGTCTTTTGTAAAAGGAGAGTTCGGCTACTGATCGACATGTGGACGCTTGCGGAACGCAGGGATTACGTTAACAACTGAAACTACAACCCGGTGAGTCGTAGCCATTTTATTCTGATTCTAGCGCCCGATGCTCTGTGTGTTGATTCTAGTTTTAGTATTACTGGCATTGGTGATTTAGGAGTGTATAGTACCGAGCAAATATCGTGAGAGGTTATGATTAAAGTTATTGGTGTGAAAATTTTATTTTATTTCGAATTGTGAAGGTGTGATCTAATTAATAACCGTGAAACTAAAACCTTATTGTCGCTATGACCAAACCAAGTTTAAGCATTGCTAGCGCTTTTGAAATCTCATTAAAGTAGGATAACTAACTGTTTGAAACTGAATACGGATAGGGAATGAACCCGATGTTGCGAATACGACGGAACACGTGGTAACGAATATTGAAGAGAACGCTGGAACGCTACATTAGATTTGATAGCAATGAATTAAAATTGATTTAATTTAGCGTAGGTGGTTTTGTGTTGAAAAATAACTACGAGAGTTATACAATATGCTGTTTGGGAGTCCATTTAAAGTTAGTTGCTTGAAGGTTACCATTAAATTTTAAAAACTTTGATTAGTAGTCGGATCTACAAGTACCTACGCTCATGAACGTTTTCGTAAAATGTTACGAGGTAAAATTCTCAGTTAGATTCGTGCGATGTTAATGAGAGTGGAGGAGGTTATGTTATACCATTACTACTTTGGCCACGATACACACACTAAGCGTAGTCGTAACTGCGCTCTGAATTATTATCCAGAGCGCGTTGGGTGGCTGGTGATGTGACGGTGACCTGGGTGACACGTGTCGCTACGTTTCTGGTAGCAACTGGGCCATAATTGTTGGTGTGTGTGTTCATGACTGATGGTTGATAAGTCTGTGTAAATAGTTGTTAAAGATTACCAAAAGCTTACTGCGCTTTCTTTTTTTCTCTCTCCTCATTCCGATTAATTATTGCAACGTGCGTCAGGTAGGCCAAAGCTGTAATAACCTCAAACTGCAGTTGAATTTTGTTATGTTCACGGGAACACATGAAGTCCTGTGATACGTCTGTATGGCTATGTAGTAACGAGCGATAATTAAGCGAGAATTTATAATCGAATTGATTTTTATGATACCGTCATTGTTAAAATCTGCTGCATAATGCTAGTAGTTTGTGAAAATGAGTCAATTAATATGGCGGCCGCGTGGACAGAGTTGTTGTATGTGGCAGCGATCATTCGTTTTCGGTTGTCTGTCATCGTTGGCAAAGGTGTCCTTGCGTGACATCACTGTCTGTTCACTCCTTTGTCACGAAGAAGCGTGTAGATAGGTAGGTTAGGTACCCCGTGAACAGATAGATAGGTAAAGTATAGACTAGGGGAGTAGGTCAAATAAACTAGTTACATTAGGTAGGTTAGGTACAGTTGGGTTTATTATCCAATCAATTCTCAATACGCCTCACAACTACGTCTTCTGTAGTTATGAGGGAGTCACTGGCCTGAATGTTGCGTTTTGGTAGGCCTGTTGTGGAATAATGTTGAAAGAGTGGTGCCTGGCTGAGTTTCTTGTCGGTTCTTCAAGGTATCTGGATTTGGCGTTCTGGCGGATCTGGCGTTCGTGAACACCTTGTGGCTGGGTTTGCTTGAGTGGATTAGGGTGACTTTGACTTAGTTGGAGTTGGAAATTCTGATTTAAAACTTACTAAGCGAATGAGGTGTACGATGAGTGTTCAAGGGTAAACTTTAAGAAATTGAAGTATCGTGTACCCCACAAGTTTGCATAAGGTACCTAAAGGGAGTGAAGGACTCATGGTGACGATAAAATCACTATGTAGTCTGCTTAAGAGTAAAGTAAGTTCGCGTCGGCTATGACGTTGTTGAGGAGAGAGGAGCACGAGAGTGACGCGGTGGTTGTGGGACCATTCGGCGTGTGAGATGTTGAAGGTACGTAATGTAGCATCTCGTTGACGATTGCAAGCCGCGCTGGCCTGCCTCGTGCTATATGCGCGTTGGTCCCGAGTGTGTGGCGCAGATCTGTAGCGAGTGCTATACGCGTAGTTTGTGACGACGTGATGAAGGTACGTTATGTAGCATCTTGTTGACAGACTGCAAGACGCATGTCTGTAGCGAGTGTTATACGCGTAACTTGTGTGGGGGTGTTTAGGATGTTCGTCATTGGGTACCTTGTGTTAGCGTGTTCGGGGTGATTGTGATTGCGTACCTTGTATGAAGCTGTTTAGGATGTTTGTGAAGATGTTTAGGATGTTTGTGAAAATGTTTAGGATGTTTGTGAAGATGTTTAGGGTGTATGTAAAGATGTTTAGGGTATTTGTGAAGACGTTTAGGGTGTCTGTGATAGAATGAAGAGATGTTTGTTGCAGAGACATGCAGATTTCGTTTTATTTCTTTTCGAATGAGAATGAAATGAAGAACGCACGAGGACGTGCGTGTTGTCAAGAAGGCCGTGTCGGTGGAAATAATAAAAGGCACTCATTTGACTATAGTATGGCAAAGCGCGTCTTCCGATGACGCGCTAACGGAACGTCGGGGTCGGCGCTGAGAGTCAGTTAGACTACGGCGGCCGGTGCGATAGCATTTCTCTGACGGATCGTTTGCCATTATTAAATTTACAATTACCTACGTAATAATTGTTACAAAGAGTTTTCTGTCATTTGCACATAAACTTTGTCTTAAGTGTTGTATTTTATGGAGTAGTTCGCCTCTTGTAAGATTAGGTACCTATTTCTCATGGCTGAGTTGCAAAAGCACGAATTACCCCGTGTCTTTTCCGACATATATATAAATAACAAAGTATAATTATTGAGATAAAAATAATTCTATTATCTGAGCGTTAATGAAAAACGCTATGAAATACGAATTTATTTTTGCCGCCTATTAAATTAATATTGCTGATCTCGACTACGGAACCATTTACTGTGTGTGGTCTCACACATACTTAGCCAGTTGTTTCCCTTTTTATTATAAAAACAAATTTTTCTAGCATCGAAGCTCGCTTAACCTTTGTTAAAGTTGTGTAAAAAATATATTACATACGGTCCATTGAAAAATGTATACAAGTATAAATATCTCCCACTTAAATACCAACTAGGAATTAATAATGAAAGTTTCCAGCTTTTACACAATATCCTTCGTGATTCATTACCATATATTGAAATTTTAATTGAAATCAGAAATTGCTCGTACAATGGACTGGATAGTCTCTCATAAATTTATATTCAATCTTTACCGAACCAAAAAGTTATTGAGATATTAATATTAAAAATTAATTTTTCATTTAATTTATTGTATCAGATAACGTTGTAGGTTTAAAATAAAAATGAATTGATCAAAAACTCACAGCAGACGTAAGATTTTTACTTTGCAGTCTCCTCCGCGTAAATTAGATATGGAAAAATGCCTAACAATCTGTTAAAATTAATGTTCGATGAGAGTCAAGGGTGGATACATTGAAACATAGGGTAGAGTATTACACTTACTGAAGTGTTTGGCACAAAAGCATAAGCTTAAAATTAAAAAAGAGAAATCATAAAAAAATTACAGAATGTTGTTATTTTTACATAGCAATAATTTGTGAAAATACAATCATATTTTTCTCAAATTGCTACGGAACATTTATGCGTATCTGACACGTTCTTGACCGGTTTTTCACTTATAAAACAATAAAAAACATGCAATACCGACATATTAAAATAATACGTATCCGCAAACAATATTACAGTTCCTATGTGTAGGACCAGAACCCAATATTTGCTCGTATCTCAATTTTATTGTCCCATACCGCGGTGCACAAACAAGTATACTTACATACATACATATTTATTCGCATTACATTATGTATAGAGTACTTCCGACCTAAAATCTATTCACATTTGAAATGTTATTGTTTTGAACCAAAGTGTATTTTAGTGACTTCACAGAAAAAGTTATTTTTCATTTCATCTATTCATCAAAATAGGTCTTATCTCTTAAAGGCTTTCATGGAGGGCAGACATGAGTTTGAATAAGGAACACAATTGATGAAATGAAAATATTGTATGAAAAATGTTACTGACTGTTTTACCTGGGCGGCGGTCATTCAGGCAGTAACCGCGCGCCAGAAATAAAAAAGAAATTAAAAATTTAAAAATGTAAAAATACAAAATATCTTTGTACTTTTCTTTGTACGTATATCGAATAACGTTTCTCATTTATTTTTCTAATAAAGGGTAATGAAAAGTAGAGTGTATCACTCGGTTGTAAAATTATTTTTTACCTCGGGCGCCGTATCCCTCGCTGCGCTCAGGATTCTACTCTAGAAGCGTCCGCTCCGCCCTGGACTCAAAATGGCGCCGCGCCATAAAAATGTTATTCTACTTGTTATACAATCTACTATTTTACTCCACAATTATAAAAAAAATTCTAGAAGAAATGTTTCTATATGTGTAAATAAGGTTAATAAATAATAACTAACTACGTCTATCTTGCTGTACGTATCTTTCTATAAATAAGGCATAATAATATTAAGAAAAAAATTTTAACTAGTCTAGGAAAACCATGTTTGTCTATCCTATTTGTCCGTATTTTTATTGTTCATTAAGGAGTAAAATATATAGCAGAAACAATATTTGCAAAATCAGTAAGGTATTGTTAAGCATTATCCACAAATTAAACACAAAGTATTGAACAGAAAATAATAGAAAACAACAATACATACTAACAAAACAAAAGTTAATGAAACCAAAAAGTACAAAGTAAAAATCAGGCCAGGAGTACAAAATAACAATGTGTTTTATTTATTTAGTAAGTACGTAAGTATTCAGTATTCAAAGCTTTCGGCATCTAAAATATGTTACCTCCACGTAGATCACTGGTTCCCAAACTTATTTTGTCTACTGAGTCGAGAGCTCATGCAGTCGTTGTCTAAGATGCCTCCTAGCTAAATGAAATTACAAATCACCCCCCAGGCCTCTACACAACGCCCCCATTTTTTTCTGGGTCTCTTACCGCCCCCCTTTAGGCCTGCAGCGCCCACTAGGGGGCGTTATCGCCCACTTTGGGAATGGCTGACGTAGATGGTGGGTCGTTTATTAATATACTAACAATTAATGTATTATGTATAGTTAGTACCTTCAGTTTATTTCTCAATGTAATATTTACACACATTATTCCCCATGTTTCCTGCTGGTTCTTATCAGTGCCGACAAAATCGACAGGCATATCAAACAGCAAAATATACAAGCAAAGGCACTCTGTGAATGCACGAAAGCCAAATTTGCATATGACTTGATGGATATCGAGACGACGGATTTTGGAATACTAGTATATTTGCCTGTGTTTACACCGTTAATTTTATTGTATAGACTCAGGTGCCACCCTGCGGAAATTCATTTCATGTGATAAATTCGTAAAATCATTAGCTATTTTCCGCTCAAACTCCAAAAACCACCAATCGACACGTATTTCGCCCCTCAACGGAGCATCCTTAGGATATATCAGAGATAGGACTCGGTCAGCTAAACAGCACCGAATCGGATTCGGCTGCTCCGTTGAGGGGCGAAACACGTGTCGATTGGTGGTTTTTGGAGTTTGAGCGGAAAATAGCTAAAGATTTTGGGAATTTATCACCGTTCATTTTACAATATACTATTCGCTTATATTCACTTGTTGAAATCTGGTTCGAAGGACCACAAATTGTAACCGAGGTATACAATACTCTTTATTGTACCAGTAAAAATACATTATACAAACCGCCCAAGCACGAGTCTGACTCGCGCACCGAGGGTGTCCGTAGCACCATACAATCGAATTGTTCTATATATTTACCAAAAACAAATCGGACTCTAAAACAAATTTAGCGTTTAGTTGAAAGACACATTGTTACATACTCTCCAACTGCAAATGTAAGTTTGTAGTGGTATAAAAATGTGATACAATTGCAAATTCACAATATTTTGAATTTTTCCTTATATTGTGCTATGAGACTTTGCTTGTAGTTAACTTTAATGATTCTAGAACAATGGGAAGTACCTTAAGTTTTTGTTTGTACCTACATAAATGGCCCCAGCTTTCGTTTATATTGACTTAGGAATTTGCATTATTTACACTTCCAACAGTGGACAATGAAGTAATGCTATAAGCGTTCCGTTTTTTACTTCTGAGGTACGGAACCCTAACAATAATTAGACCGTTTGTTGGTGCGGTGATAGGACATCAGTTTTTCAAACAAAATACGTTACACAATTGTTGTGATGATCTATTTAATTGTTTCTTAAACTCTATTACTAAAGTAACTGAAAAATAGGTTTACTAATGTTATAAAGAGGTACACTTTGTTTGTTTGTATGTAATGGATAAACTCAAAAACTGCTTAATCGATTTCAATAATTCTTTCACCTATATATGGCTACATTATCAGCGAGTAACATGAGCTGTATTTAATTTTTAAATTTTCTACCCGTGCGAAGCCGGAGCTGATTGCTAGTAATCTATAAGTACATATAATAATATATAATAATGAACACAATTGTAAGAGAATATTATTTGAAATACATTAAAAAATATGTAAAAAAACGAAAAGGCGAAAGAAGTACGTAAGGGCAGCAAAGCTTGAGACTCCTTCCTCTCTGACTACCCGTTTGGAATACAGCGTGAAGATATGTATGTATATGTATTAAAAATATAAGTTATTGTCTTTTTAACAAGAACGCATGGAGAGTGACTTGGCAATAACTTTACGAGTTTGTGATGACACAGTGCTAATGAGTCAATTCCTCGAGCTTATAGATTTGTACCGGTCGTGACTGAATCATTCGAGAGTATTAATAATTTTTGAAACAATTGCCAGGGCCTCGATAAAAGTTGATATTGGATTGATTATGTATGTTGTGTATTTAGACAAAAGGTATTCTGACAAAATACGATAAACTCATGCTACAATAAAATTATAACAAACATTTAAAAAAGATCAAAATCGTGAAAGATTGATCGGATCTAATATGAGGTCAATATCGCACACAATCATTCGATCTTTTAAGTTAAATAAAAATAATGAAGGGGTTATTCACAAACGTCGGAAACTTTCCGTGGTGGAAAGGCCGATCGTCAAAAAGCATAAATTCAAGCCGACGGCTTGGATTTGTGAATACGACTATATGTAATATGATATATATATATACGATTTCGGATTTGTGAATCGCGTATAGACAAAATCATCGAATAGTTTCCCGTCGGATACGGAAAGTCGAGTTTCCGACGTTTGTGAATAACCCGCTGTATCTTTGTAACAATGAACAGGTGATTACCATCGACAAATCTTTTTTTAAATTAATATTTCAAGTTCAAATAATTGATCAAACCACAGAGCAAAAATATTCGCACAGCCCTACAACTAGGGCCGCGAACATGATTAGATTTCTTGCTCTGTGGAACGAGCCACTAAACATGAACGATTGACATTGGTCTATTAGTTTATCCTTATTCTGTCGCCGCTGTTGAAATTCAAAAATAACCATTATTTTTAAAAATTGCGGTTCTATTTTTTACTATTTTAATTTATAACGTGCAAGATTTAAGAAATTAAATATCCTATTTCATTTATGCTGGTAATTATAGACAAACTCTCCAATCCTGTTTTATCATAGTGAATCGATAAACACCAAACTAATATACTCACATGTATTAGTATGGTGAGTTTCAGGGGCACATTCATAAGCAAATGAGGTAGCGCTCACAACGCTCTGTGTTGCCTATCTATTGATCTGTTTGTACAATCACATTGAATTGAATACCATAGTATGTGAGCTAATCAGATTTAACACATGATAGATATTGAATCCATATTTAGACATCAATCTTAACTTAATTTTTTAGGACACCGTAATCAATCAGTGTTTAAAAGAGATATGCAGACGAAGAGTAAAATATTTATTTTATTTATTTATTTATATTTATTGCACACACAAACATTACAAAAAAGATACATACAGAAAGGCTCATGCAAAAGGTACAGCTTATTTCTAAAAGAAATTTCTTCCAGTAGATCTGCGAAAGTGATAAATTCAAAATAGAAAAGATAGACACTTGCTATAATGATACTAAAATACACTAATATAAATTACATATATATACCTAGTAAACTAATTAATCTGTGTATATACTATACACAAATATAATACATATTATATTTTAATTACATAAATATAAATATATACATAGGGACAGATAAATATACTTAAAGCTGTAAATAAATTAATAAAAGTTTAACGTAGGTACATCTATTTATTATTATAAATTGTTATAAATATAATAATTTATAATAATAATGATTAAATACATGTGATATTATATATATGATAATTGATAATTAATATAAATATTATTATAAATTATTATAAATATAATAATTTATTATAAATTATTATAAATAATATATAATAATAATGCACCAGACAATGCACACCAATCGTCTGATCTCAAGCTAGGGTATTTCCTGTGCTATGAGAAACAGAGGACGACTACTGCAGACGTCTCCCAATATGGGATCCTCAGTATGGGTAAATGGAGAAATTTATAAGACATTAATGAAATTGTATATCTTGAGGGCGCGTTTTCAAGAGACGGAAGAGAGACGGTTTGGGTGTGGAGAGGCGTGTTGCTGTTGTTGCACCTGGCAATAATGTCAACGTCTTTTTTTTTTTATTAGCCGTAGAAATATATTTATATCTGTCAGAAAGGTCATTATGAGTAAACATTATTGAACTATTGTTTAAATATTTCAATAGAAATTGACCCAATAGGAATTAATTGTAGTATCTCCACCAATGTATGTCCAATGTCCAATACTTTCAAAGGAATGAAACGAGTTATAATGACTACAAATTTTTCGTTGGTGGTCAGACGCAAGTAGGCAGGTTGGCACTTATTTGAAACAATTGAAAAACATAACCCGACACTATATTATTCATTGTACATTGTTGATTGATCTAACACCTGAATATGCTAGAAATTGAGTAAGATTCATGCGGGTAAATTGCTATGTCTTAGAAATATATGCGGAAATATATACCCTCAGAGATAGAATACGTAATTGGTCAAAGTTACTTAATGATTCGAAATTATGATATTTTAATAACGACTCTTTTTCTAATATTCGTCACTATTTGTCGCAGGCCAGAAATGGAATGACGATAATATAGAATTCGCCAGCTGTTTATGTGCAGAAGTCACACCGCATAGCACGAAAATAGAACCCGAGACCCTATGCTAGGAAGACAAACGCACTAACCACCGCGCCAACACGCAAAATATCTCTCAGAGTGCTTACAAACATAATTTGAATGCCTCTTTTTATTTTTCTTTCGCCTTTTTAATAGGTTTTTTAAACCAAGGGGAAGACATATGAGCAAACGATCTAGCTAGACATATTATGTAGATTGATGCCCATTGTATTTATAATATACATACATACATATCCTCACGCAGTATCTATAACGGGGTAGTCAGAGAGCATGGAGCGCCAAGCGTCGCGGTACTTACACAGTTCTTTAATTTCTTGTCTTCTTTACGTAATATCAAAGCTAAAAAAACACTTTAGACTTCAAAAGCGTTGAAAACCCTTGGGACTAACATCCATTCACGAGCTTATCGTAATAAAAGCGATCCAAAGGAGGCGAAAAAAGACTAAAGGTTAAGATGTTATAGCTCTTGTGCCATAAATTCTACTGGCTGTCTTACCTTCCACACCGGAACACAGAAGAGCACCACACTGCTGTTTAACGGTAGCATTAACGGGTAAGGTAGCGATCCAGAAGGACCCCGTACAGAATCCTATCACCTGCAGGTAAGGCTTATTACTATATGTCGGGTCGTGAGCCACTTCGATAGTAGGTGAACCGCCGTCATCGACTCTTGGTACGAGGTCCATGGCGATGGGTACTCGGGCAATCCCAAGTAAAAGTATCGTTAGAGTAATTAGGGTTTCAATCACCTTTAGAATGAAACAGTGACACTAGTCGAATCACATTGCTAAGGGAACCGACAGTTCTGTCGTGCAAGGACACCTTCGTCAAGGAAGTCAGACAACCGTACTCGACTGCTCCTTGAAAACAAATGAACGCCGCCACACACAACAACTCTGTCCACGCGGCCACCATGTTAATCGACTGTGGCGCCACGGTGTTCGCTCATTTGCACAAACTACTAGCATTTAGCAGCAGATTAAAACAATTACGGTAGTAGGAAAATCAATTCCATTTTTAATTGTCGCTTTATTCATGGCTATATGTAATATACATACCTATCTTCACGCTGTATCCCTAACGGAGTCAGAGAGGACGGAGCGCCAAGCGTCGCGGCCCTACATACCTCTTTCGCTTCCTCAAATATCATCATTCTCCTCACATATTTTCGCCTAGGTAAGCGAGTGCTTTTGACATTACCGTCTGCTAACACTCTGGCTATTTGATCTTCATAAGTCAGCCTTGGTCTTCCTTGGCTTCTTTTAGCTCTCACTTTCGCTTTATAGATTTTCTTCGTCAGTGTTTCGTCACTCATTCTTTCTAAGCGCCCGAACCATCTAAGCATTCCTTTCTTCACTATTACAATAACATTGTCGTGCAACTCTGTCATACTGCGTATCTCTTCGTTGTTTATCCTGTTCGCAAGAGTGACACCGCACATACTTCAGAGAGATCGCATTTCTACTGCATTTATCTTTCTATCTTTCACTAGATTTCGGTAATATACATTTAATGCCATATTTATGTGTCTATATTTCAGATGCACTTAAGGGCATATTAATGCCACAGATCGCCGAATCAGCTGGTAATCAATGGTCAAATCAAACATCGATGTCCTTACGATACGAGCGATAGTTTTGATGCGAAGTATTAAAACAGGTTTAAAGTTTGAATAGAATTCAACAGTAAAAAGCATTGAATCAATTAAAATCCGGTATCGTACTAAAGCTTCCCGCATTAGCCATTCAGTTTCGAAAGCCAATCTGAAAGGGTCCGTGAAAAATAAAAGAGCTACGGCCTTTCTATAGAGCATAGCGTGACAATGGCGTCGCAGGCAATTTTTCACGCGTGTATAGATGTTATTTAGGGTTGCTAGAGTGAGCCAAAAATAAACATTATAAAATATATTAAACTAGGAAAATACTAGTATTTTAGTCTGAATAAAACTGTAACTTATATGTTATTAAAAAATTGGTTAATTACGAGTTGCACAGACGGTTCCGCACAATATATAAAAAATAATTTTCTGAACTTCATTGCTAGAGATCTATAAGACTGGAGATTTGAAAATTATACTTTTTTTGGCATTAGTTGAAAAGATCAGTGTAATTTCAGCAAGCAACGGAAGTTACATCATCGACGTAACGCACTATTTAGCTAGCAACAAAAATTGCGCACGTTGATCTAACACAACGTGAAGTTTTTTTGAAGTTTACTCCTTAAGAATCGATTTTCATATAAGGCCCCCGGTATGAAAAAATCATTACGTTTTTTGTGCGCAACCTATTGTGCGCATCTTTCACTTTTCAGTCGTGAATATTAAGACGTACATAGGGTATGCTGCGGGGCAGCTTACGCATGTAAGTATTGTATATAATATACCTATATGTTATTTCTATATAAAATATATAGGTATATAATATATACTCTACAGCGTCTTCAAATGGTGAATATATATATATGTATATATATCTATATCTATATATATCTGGGTTTCTCGGATTGTTGATTACGAAAATGATGTTTATTTTCAAATCCAAGATGTCGAGTATTACTTTTTTTTGGATAAATCGGTATAGGTATCAAATTCTAGGTTTTTCGGGGTGCTGATTACGAAAATGACTTTCATTTTCAAATCCAAGATGGCGAATATTACTTTTTTGGATAAATCGATATGGCTGTCAAATTTTAAGTACCTCGGTGTGCTGATTACGAAAATGACGTTCATTTTGTAATCCAAGATGGCGAATATTATTTTTTTTGATAGATCTACATGGGTGTCGTGTTCTAGGTTTCTCAGGGTACTGATTACGAAAATGACGTTCATTTTCAAATCGAAGATGGCAAATGCTACTTTTTTTATATCTATTAATATTGATATTTAATTATATTGTATACAGTGAAGTGAATAAAAATATATAAAATATGGAAAAAGCCAGTAAACTCCAGTCGTGCGTCGGAGCTGACACACACACTTTTTTTTTCTTTCTTCATGGCATGGCGCACAGATTAGCGTATTTGCCAATATTACGTAATGTATTAATAAGTAGAATCGTTATCGTAAAACTGCTCCAGTAAAGTGATACTAGACTTTACTGAAGTTTTATAGGACTTCTTGGAAGAGCGCGAGAACTTCAGCCACACATGTTGATTTAGACCTACTCCATTCTTTTCACTTATACAGAACTTCAAAACACAATATACTATCACTTTTGTACTTTAAAACTCCCAAAAATGCAAAAAATAGAAAATCTAAATAAAATGACAACTGCACTTGTTCCGTTCCCGCCAAAAAGTCCAACGTGAAGTTAGCAAAAAAGCGTTTATTCTCTATATATCTACGTAATCTTTTTTAATTTTTATTTTAATCATGTCAAGTGGCCAGTTTTAATTTTCCATTAAGAAGTATAACTTTTTTTGTGCATACATAAATACTCACGCGTTTCTTTTTAAATTATTCTTCTATACTTTAGATAAGAAATAGTACATTTTCCCTGATATTTTCGAAATTATAAGTCTAGCAATTTTGAAATAAGGTATGAGAGGACGGTCAAATTGAGTTTAAGTACCAAATTCTTCCCAGCTGCATTTCTTCTGTCAATTCACTATTATATTAAATAAGCAATATTTGTATATGTATATATATATATATATATATGATATCGCTGTCTCGAAAATGGCTCTAGCGATTTAGATAAAATTTACAATATAGAGATTAAAGGGTGAGAAATCTATCTAGCTAGGTGTCAAATCTGGGAAAAATCTTATTCTTCGTCTTTCAGACACTTAAAACTTTTGAACTCTAAACTTAAAATTTTTTTAATTTCGCAGCAGAGTTTACTTTCTCAATAGCAATAGCTTTCTGAGTGTAGATCTCCCATGCCGAAGTGCGCGGGTTCGAATTCTGCAATGTGGTCAGACCTTTTTTGTTTTTTTTTAATAAGTTGAAATAATATGTCTTAAGTTCAGTTTGCAACAAGAACCTATTAAAAACACATATCACTTTAAAATGTACTTATAATAAGGAAATTAAATGAAAAATAACGATAAAAGCATAGACTTCATAAATTCAGACAGCGTGTTCCGTACTACGAAGTTGGCAAATAACATCAGATAAAATATAGATGTGTGGGTGCTGTTTTCTAACGAAATGGCGACCGACCAGTTTATCTGATAATAAATGTGTGTCGTATGTACAGATGAGTCAAGTTATGTGATTTAGCTCACCGTTGCTGCTCGGATACGGTGTCTGGCTTTGGAGTTATTCTAAAACTGAATGGCTAAAAGTTATGGAAAAAAATCTATTATTTATTTTCCTTAACAATGAATTTACTGTTAAATTTCATGGACTGCCTTTATTTTAAAAGAGTAGTATTATGAGAGCAATATTTGTACATTTGTAATTGCATTCACGAAAACGGCTCTAACGATTTCAATAGGGATTTAGGGGGGCGAGAAGTCGATCTAGCTAGGTCTCGATTTTGGGAAAATTCGTTTTCTCTGTTTCCACACACTCAAAACACTAAGCTCTTCTAATTTCGCAACTAAATTTACTTTTTCAATAGAAAAGTGGTTAAAGCGTATGTCTACCACGCTGAAGTGCGCGGGTTCTAATCCTGCAATGTATAGTCAGACTTCTTATTTTTTTAGAAGACATCTAGTAAAGTTCGAGCGCTCAGGTACTATCTTATCATATTAACTAGTGAAATATATTATGTGGTTGAAATATGTTCTTATTACCGTGACTTATTCTTACAATCATTCATTCTCACAATAATTCTGAAAAAATCGACTGTAATAGACCGAACAGGCAAACGAACGTGTGAATAAAGAATGAATGAAAGAATGAATAAAGGTTTCGTTTTTGCTATTTTTTTTCCTTTTTCCTTCACAGTATTTATAACAACTCATATCGAACATAATAAAGCCTGAGTATTAGCTATGGATAATCTGAAGCATTCACATATTTCAGTGTTTTAGTTTGAGAAAGAAAAAAAATGCACAAAGACTGCGATGCTAAGAGCTCTGCCTTCTCTATCTATTCTCTATCGTTAAGAATATACTGTGTGAAGATATTGCATTTGTAAAATAACAAATTATCTTAATAATTTACGCAAAATTAGCATAAAAATTGTTTAGAAACTGTTGTTAACTTAAAATTAAAATATTATTATTTAAACCTAAAAAAAATTACATCAAATTCATAATTTAAGAAATATCTTGAGGACCTCTGCTGCTCTGCAGCATTGTGTTGACAATATAATTAAAAAATAACGCTCTTATGTGATGAGTAATTGTAACGTAACCTAAGTTGAATACAAAAATCGAAAGGCAAGTTGAATGTTCACACCTAACTTACCTAACCTAACTTAACTTGAGAAGAGTGAGAGTTAGGTGATTACTAATGCCTGATAACAAATCTGCGCATCAATACCTTTCATTTAAAAAAAATAAGGCAAATTGTTTGCTTAGAACGGCTGGACGGACTCGTAATAGATTTTATAATTTTTTTCAATGTACAGATATTGTTATAATCCAATTCTTATTTTTAGAGTGGTAGAGCCATGCACGAATAGGGCCGGCTCGCCCGGGGAAATACCACCCTCTCACAGAATATCGGCGTGAAATAACAGCATCTATTACTTTTGTGTTTCGTTCGGTGAGTGAGAGTGCCGGTGGTCCATCACCCCCTCCCCCTCCTTTCCCTCCTTTCCCTCCTTTCCCTAATTCCTTAAGGGCCGGCAACGCACCCGTGATTCTCCGGACGTTGTGAGTGTCCACGGGCGGCGCTGGCCACTCTCTATCAAGTAACCCGGTTACACGTTTGCCCCCTTTTATAAAAAAAAAAAATTATAATCAATTCAATTCATTCAATTTTCAGTCACAGACAACCCTAATGTTTCATTTTCGGCATCATGTAACCTTTTGTGTGCTCGTTGATAATTGTGTTCTATTGTATCCAAAAATTTGGTATAACAGTAACGGTAATTATTGAAGGTTCATTACGTAGGTATGTTTGATGGATAGCTAATTAACATAGTAACATAATACTTATTAACTACTGATTAAATTGTTTAATGGTCGCCTAATGGTCGAAATTCAACTGTAATTATAAAATGAATGCTTTTTCTTTGACATATCTCAGACTCGAAACAGCTCACAGCTCACAAATCACACCTTGAATTCAAGTAATAGTATTAGTAAAAAGTAAATATTTGCTGGCACCTTTTTAAAATTCTTTGGCGCCCCGTCCTCCCTGACTACCCTGTTAGATATGTATAACGACGTGAAGATAGAAGAAATCATGAGGATATTTCCAATTTGTATAACTGTAGCACGGAATAGATGGTATATGATAATGGCGGAGAGTGCCAGAGTCTGTTAGAGACTCTTACTAGAGGGTCTCTAACAGACAGACAGATAGAGACAAAGTCAATTATATTATTATTATAAATGTAAATATCGATTATTCAATTTTTCAGATGTAATAGTGTTAATATGTTACCAAAACTAATCCATAAATTACATATAGGTAAATAATACATTGTTTATTTTTTAATATTTATTAATAAAAGCATTTAGGTTTATATTCATTTAAATTATTCATTGTAACTAACGAGGTATTTGTTCATTATTATTACCTGGCCAAATTGAAATAATAAAGCATTCTGAAGTTATTTGGGCAGGTAAATCCGATGATTTATTCAGTTACTAATTGTTAATAAATTAATTTAATTTAATTCTCCAGATGTAATAGTGTTAATACTTATGTCACCGAAAATAATCTCGAATTCCTCAAAATTCTTTAAAAATGTATGGTATTCCTCCATTTCCTGAATTTAACCGAAAATAAAATTGAAAAACGCTGAGCATATACCGGATTTATATGAAAATAATCTCCCTGCCATCCAATAGCATAGCGCTCTTGCATTCAACGAGCTTAGAGCTTATAGAGACAGCTTTCAGTTCCTCCGTATCGCAATTCAAGTGGGTATTCATTTAGAAGTCGCCTTGGCAATTCAACTGGTCGTCTAGGTAAATAAGCACTTTATTTCTTAGTATATCCCCTAGTTTTTTAGGGTTCCGTAACTTATGAGGAAAAACGAATATGTAAGGTCACTCACACGTCTCACTGTCTGTCTGTCTATTGTGATCGATTTTCTCAGAAATTATGTAACGTATAAACTTTAAACATTCACAGCTGGCGATAAATACTGTTACAATAAAAAAAACAATAATATTATATTTAAATTTGTTACCTTTCATTCTCATATGAATTACTGCCGAAAATGAAAAAGGGTTTTCTTACTTTCCCGCCAATCATTCAATCGATAGCTGGCCGCAATGTTTAAGGGATTCTATTAAAGCCAATGGAGATCATTTTGAATGACCTTCATATTTTTAAAATACTATTATATTAATGTATAAACTAATGCACATTGCAGTAATAAACGTTTTATGTAATAGAAAAAAAACGATGTTTTTCTTGTAACAATATTTATGGCAAGACTAGGTATAATAATACTTATATGACTTCGAAATGAAGGTCCCTTTCCTAAGCTTCTAAATGGTTATTTGCATGTAACAAAAAAAAAACAATAAAGTTTTTTTTTGTCAGTCTGTTCATTTGTCTAGGCTAATCTGCGAAACAGCTGAACCAATTTTGACGTGATTTTTCAGAAAGTAGCCTCGACCATAAAACACCAAATTTAACTAGGCACAGCCAGTTTAAAGTATTTACAAGAATTAAAGAAGGGTTAAATTAGATAGGTACTCAAAATCGACTTATACATTGTCCACCTTTAGGGGGCGTCCATTAATTACGTGAGGCGATTAGGAAGCAGGGGGTCGAGCCGAATCTCATCTCATGTGGGGGCCTCGGCAAATATCACGTAATTTTATTTTCCGCAAGAAACTGTAAAATTGCGAGAGAACATAAATCGAGTACCTAAAATATGCTTCTCCACTAAAATATGGCTATATCCTACAAAATAACATTTATTTATGTAATATTTATGTAGGTAGTAAATAGGAATATTTAAGTATTTTATTGTTCGATTTTCTCACTGCGATTCTAGACTATGTTCTTAGCAGTCTTAAATACTAGTCTTAAGTAGTGTTAAATAAAAATAATTAAGCATAAATATAATATATTAAATATGTTGTTGTTTGTATGTTTTTTAAATAAATCCAACGCAATGGAGCACAGATTAACGTATTTACACTTAAAATATGCATTTTGAATCCTCTTAAATAAAAAATAGAAAAAGAAGTAAAAAAAAATTCCCACCAGCCTAATTAGGGGGGTGTTCTCAGTTAAATACTATGTATGGCCATTTAGGTATGACACTTTTCAAAACATGGTTTTTCAACACAATGTATTTTATGGTATTTCTCACACTCTAAGTACATTCTTGAATAGGATATTACGGAACGCAATTGCTTTTCAAGTTTTTTAGTGTAATGTCCCGAAGTACCGAACCATCTTGAGGCAAACAGTGTACTGTACATAATGATGGTTTGGTCTTCTTTTGCATTTCTTGATGTAAATACATATAATAATAATAATAAGATTCGAATATCTACTGAGAGATCGCATCTGATGATAATGTTAGGGAAGAATACTTTGTGATTTGCTAGGTTGGTGTCAAGTTTTTGGAATAAAAACTTCACAACTCTAGATCCCAAAAGATTAATGGTAACATCAGATGATTTTCCACAATAACAATCGAAAGCGTAACAATATCCAGATAATCTAGTTGCAACACCATTACCATGACATGGCACTAGACACTAATCTAACTCTCTCGTCTTCATCTACAGACCAGAACATGGCTTCTCGAGGTAACTTTCGCTATCCAGATAATAACAATATACGTAAAAATGATTTTTTGCAAGATCAATGCGTCGACTTGAAAGGCATGTCTATTATTGTGACAGGCAAATAAACTGATATAAGAAAGTATAAACTGAATTACCTGTTCATCAAATATTTTTTTAATATCTGAACGGAAGATTGAGATTTTTTAGTGTTCCTTTCAATATATATTTTATATATATAGTGTCTATTTTTCGCTATAGAATTTCATTGAAGTCTAGAGGAATATGTCGGAGAATATTACGCCTTACAGGCCAACGGTTCGTCATCACAGCTGTCATCGATATTAAAAGTGTCACTCATGTTATTAGTGAATACCACAATATTACCAGGTAGGTATATCTTGTCGTAGTGCCACTTTCTGACCAGTGACCACCCCAGGATCTGATATGATTTCGCGATATGTCGCGAATTCATATTCATCACCACTCTCTTGAATGATGGCTTAAATAGCTATATCAAGTACTTCGAAACATAGTTGATTCACTCATACAGAAATCAGAAAATAGTAATATTTTTTTAACCGACTTCAAAGAAAAGAGGAGGTTCTCAATTCGTCTGTATGTTTTTTTTTTTGTATGTTTGTTACCTCATAAGTACTCATAACTCCGTCATTTATGAACCGATTTCGAAAATTCTTTTCTCGTTTGGTAGGTAATAACCTCAGAGGTGGTCCCATTTAAATGTCACCGGTATTGGAGCGTGGACTTTGAAGATACACTAAGTAACGAGATCTGGTTATAACCTTTATTTATATTGATGATTTTCTGGTATATCGTTGCGCTCCGGAATTAGAAATAAGTTAATTGCGGACCTGCCCTAGATATTTATTAAGGTCAAGATCACTCAAAAGGGAGAAATAAAAAAATTTTATTAAAAAAAAATCAAACCTCCTTCAAAAAAAACACCGAAATCTATAAAATAACTATCCTTTACTAATCAAAACTCAAGTACAATTAAAATAACTTTATAAATACGACACACATACCTATATGAGTAAATTTGACAGTTATTGAAGTCGGTGTCAAATCAATGTGCAACAACAGAAAGTCTATTAGTTTGGTAGGCTTGGCACCGACTCCTGTAACTGTCAAATTTAATTACATAGATATGTGTATCGTATTTATAAAGTTATTTTAATTGTACTTGAGTTTTGATTAGTAAAGGATAGTTATTTTATACTTTACAGTGTTTTTTTTGAAGGCGGTTTAATTTTTTGTAATAAAAATGTTTGGGTAACTGTATTCGTTTTTATAACAAAGTTCCTCAGGAAATTACTCAATTAACACAGAATAAATTTAGATTGGTTATAAAACGTACATTGATTAGACAATCATACTATAAAATAAACGATTTCATTGAAGATAAAATAATAGTCTTGAAGTGATCTTCTCTGCACATGCACATGCATTTACTGGCTTAATGAAAATATTGTATTTTCAGAAACCTTTTATAAAATGTAGTTAAAAAAATGATACCTGACTGAGTTTCTTGTCGGTTCTTCTCAGTGTCCAGGTTTTCTATTTGAACCGAACTAAAGTAGATTTGACGTTCAAAAATACCTTGTAATTGGGTTTACTTCAATAAATTGATTTGACTTTGACTTTGACTTTATCGTAATTAGTACTGAAAATGTATTTAATTTAAGAAAGTACAGAGTAAATAATTAAATATTACACTTATTTGCGTGAACTTTTCGGTGCGTAACTTTAGATGACTCGAAATAGCAAAAAATATTGTAATACCTCCATATGTTGTTTTTGTTTACATAAACAATATCACCCTTGATGTAAATCGCGTAAAATTAATTTGCAGAATTTTAAAATCGTTAATTTACAGTAAAAATGTTTCGGTAGATTATGTGACTGAGTATAGGTGTGTAAACTCGAGGCTCCTCTGGGTGCATCTTAAGACAGGGTTGACGAGGATTTTTTTTTTGGTGGTGTATGCCCCAGTGTCCTCTGTCGGTTCGGGTGAGCTAGAGCAGTTTTCGAAGAATGTTAGGAAAGTTTTAGAGACGAAGTCGAAGTCGAAGTGTGTGGAGACATGAATAAATGAGTCAGGACAGCTCGATTTGAGTCTGTCCTAGGCAACCGCAATCATAATGCCTCTCTATAAAGGGAAGGCACCAATTTAGACTGCGCGTGGTATAGGATCATCGGCTTGGTCAGCTTAGCAAGTAAAGTCTATACCAAGGTATTGACTGCAAGAAAGGCATTTCGGAAAGATATTTGTGGGAGGCACAAGGCGTTCTTAGGAACAGTACGGGTTGTATGGAGAAGATTTTGTCGCTCCGTGGTATCGTGGAGAAGTTTCTGGCCATGGGTCGGAAAGTTTTCTGTGCTTTCGTGGACCTTGAAAAAGCATTTGATCGAGTAGTGCGAAAGACATTATGAAGTTTTCTGTCTGAATATGACGTGGAGGGCCCCTTACTGCAGGCTGCGAGGTCATTATATCGAGGCCACAGAGCCTGCGTATGGATAGATAGTGACTTGTCGCCCTAGTTTAAAGTCTGTTCAGGCGTCAGTCAGAGCTGCGTGATGTCTGCCTCCAATTTGTGCTGTATTTGGACATTTGCCTCCAGACATTGAAAGGTAGTATGAGTGGTATGAAATGTGATGGTACAGTAGTAGTAAACTGCCTAGTCTGCTGTGTTTATGGCACCATCAGAAGCTGAGTTGCAGACACTAGTTACGTGCATGAAAAAAGACTGTGAAGTGAATGGATTGAATATGAATGTGAACAAAACTAAGGTTCTGGTGTTTAAAAGGGAAGATGTACAGACAAAATGTGAAATATGGGTAAATGGAAAATGTCTACTCGTAGAACAATTGAATGAAATTGTATATCTGGGGAGTGCGTTTTCAAGGGATGAAAGATGTGAATTGGATGTGGAGAGACGGATAGCAGCCGGCAGTAAAGTGAACGGTGCTCTGTCCGCATTACAGTGTGAATGTATTTAACTCAGCCAAAATGGCCATACACGATGCGGTGTTGGTGCAAACTTTATTGTACGGTAGTGAGGCCTAGATATGCCCGAAATCGAGTGAAAGTATGATAAATGCAGTAGAAATGCGATCTCTTAGAAATATGTGCAGTTTCACCATTGCGGACAAGCAATGAAGATACACATACACAGTGTGACAGGGTTGCATGACAGTGTTATTTCAAAAATAAAGAAAAGAAGGCTGAGATGGTTTGGGCACATAGAAAAATGAGTGAAGTAAGACTGACGAAGAAAATCTACAAAGCGAAAGTGAGTAGTAAAAGAAGGCAAGGAAGACCAAGCCTGACTTATGAAGATCAAATTACCAGAGTGTTAGCCAACAGAAATGTCAGAAGTTCTCGCATACCTAGGCGAAAATGTGTGAGAAGAATGATGAGATTTGAGGAAGCGAAAGAAGTATGTAAGGACCACAATGCTTGGCGCTCCGTTCTCTTTGACTACCCCGTTGGGGATACAGCGTGAAAATACGTATATGTATGTACGTATGTATGTACTAAGTTAATGTATAGATTTTATAGTTGTTGATTATAAATCTTAAGCACAAGACTGCAATGAGCACAGTCTAGTAACGACAAGGCAAAGCTCCGGATATCCGGCGCGGCCATCTTAAAAGCGTATGTAACAAATACACCGGCTACGTGATACGGAGTTTACGGGCGGATAGCCAAAAGGACAAATATTGTTAAATTGTACAAACTTCAGTACCCGTTACATATCTTACAATATGATCATGTCTTGGACAGCTGAGTTATTTGTCCATTCTTCTCTGTGTACGTTATATATTATATTTTCGATACGTAATATCCCGATATAACAACCTATAGCAGATTTTTATAGGAAAAAAAGAGGAGATTCTATGTTCGTCTGCATGTATATATTTTTGTTGTGAAACATCTTATGCGGTGGGTCAGACCGGCTGTTGGCGTGGCGACGTGGCGGCGCGTCATCGTCTTCATGTTACTTCATTAAAATGTCAATGTGATACATTTTAATGTTTCTTGTAGTTTCTAGCAACAAATATATTAGAGGCAGTCTACCTAGTAGGATCTGCTGAAGCAGATTAGGCCACTAAAAAAGTCTCAACATCACACTACTAAAAGATAAAACCTTATTTTAACTAATCTACATATTGCACAACAGCGAAGATATTTGGGACGCAAAACTACATGAAATTTACATCACAATATCAACTACAAAAAATTTTCAAATAATTAAAATAAAACGCAATTTTAAATTATTTAAATGAATTACATATTTATTAAACATATTCGCGACGGTTTCACAAAATGAAACTGAAATGTAAAATTTACCTCACCTTCTACATAAAAATATTTCTACTCTGAAAAGGTTTTCTAAAGCTATGTGAAAGAAAGAACATGTTATACTGACCCGAAATATATTCATAACAAACCTACAGAGCCTCCACAACATGGAACAAAAAATGACAACGAATTACGTACATGAAGTCAATGGTTGTTAAAATAATTTCTTAATACAGTCAGCATAAAAATCACTTCACAATATTCTTGAAAAGGTAAATATTCTGGCAATAAAAATGTATCTTTTCTTAAAAGTATAAGTAAATATAATAACGGCTTAGGATGAGTCAATTGAGTATGAATAAAATATTAACTTTTCCTGAAGTTAATACCACTCCAATAACCATTTCAGGGCCGTGATCCTGTTCATATTTATCTTGTGTGTTTTAAATATGTATACACAAAAATTACAGATCTTTTTTTATACCACAAGCAAGACAAATCAGCCAACAGCTCACCTGATGGGTTGATGTCTGAGGCTCATAGACATTTACAATAACAAAACTAAGAAGGTACTTCAGATTGCTAATGTGTTAATAACTCAGAACACTAAGACGACGTGTTCCTTATGCCAGAAACACTGATTGTCCTACCTTCCGCATACACTACAGTACAAACATTGCCGTTAATTCAATATAAAATTTATAAAGAAAATATAAAGGATATAACGGCTGACAAAGTAACAAGAAATAAATTGTTAAAATATATTAAAGGAATAGTTGTTGAAACAATAAAGAGGAATAAATAATGATTGTAATGTAAAATAAGATAAAAAAGAAATGCGATATTAGGATAAGTAAAATAAGCCATGTAAAAAATAAGAAATTAAGAAATAATGTATTAGTATTAAGAAAAAAAAATGAAAACTAAATCGTAAATAAGGGGAACCCTAGCTACCCAACAGATAGGTACAGTGTGTGTAAGAATGAATTCCTCGAGGATGAGTGTATGAGAAGGAATGGAGGAAAAGACAGACGAACAAGGACCTTGACTTATATACCAGGGGAAGCAATATAAAAAAAAAGATGGTGATAGCAATTCAAATGGACCCCGCACAATGTCGCACTACCCACAAAAGTTCTTCTCAAATCTCAAATATAGGCTGTTCCTTTAATTTTTATCTTTAGGTTTTAGACTAACAAAACCCAAACACGCATCTTTTAAATGTTTGCCTGTCTGATTGTTCGTCCGGTTTTATCTCAGAAACGGCTGAATCGATTTTGACGGAAATTTTATTGGCAGGTAGAAGACTTTTCAGAAAGTATATTAGGTTACTTTTGTTCAGAAAGTCAAATTTCACACATGTGAAATCGCGGAGCACAGTTCGTTTATTAAAAGTTATCTAAAATTACCAAATTAAAGTAAAAAATTACTTAACTGTTAAAAATTATTAATAATAAAAAGAACTACTTTTTTAATGATAGTCTTGTTGACGTTACAAACAATGCATGACTGAACAAACTACACGAACATACCGTATATTTTCAAAGAATAATCCCTGGGTATTGTTTACATCTGGGGACCCGTGTTACCCGGTTTACAAAGAGAGTAAAAGATCATGGCCCGCAGTGAAAAAGCGCAGAAACTATATACCATTTACAGTTTACCGAGACGATGCATTGTGTTAATTGCATTTTAATTAAAACAGTGGTATGATGCAATTGTAATTATTAGTTAATATAATGAAGATAGACATTTACATCAATTGTGTGAGCCTAAACTGCGTACTAGGCTAGGGGTGTTACGAGTTTGAGTTTAATCACACAGATAATCATTGATTATGATTGTGATAAATCATAATCATTAATAGATGGCAACACTGTCATTTGTGGTGGTTCATATTTAATGATAATTTATTTGTGATTTTGACAGTTAGTAATTTTTAATGTCACTTTTTGAAAATGTGTTATAGAGAATTACACGAATTAGTAAAAACACGTCTTTCCTTTTTTCCTTCCTAGCTGTTGCCGGCGACTTCGTCCGTGTGGAATTTACAAAGGCAGCTGAGTCCTTTTCTAGGGCTTAATCAATCTCCGATCCAAAATTCGTTCGTCAAAATCGGTTTAGACGTGGAAACGTAACAGACACATAAAGGCACTTTCGAATTAATAATATTATTAGCTTTAAATTATATCACACATAGTGTTATATACATACATATCTTCACGCCGTATCCCTAACGGGGTAGTCAGAGATGACGGAGCGCCAAACGTCGCGTTTCTTACATACTTCTTTCGCTTCCCCAAATCTCATTATTCTCCTCACACATTTTCGCCTCAGTATGCGAGTGCTTTTGACTTTTCCGTCGGCTATCACTCTTTGATCTTCATAAGTCAGCCTTGGTCTTCCATGACTTCTTTTACCACTCCCTTTTGCTCTGTAGATTTTCTTCGTCGGGCTTTCATCACTCATTCTTTCCATGTGCCCGAACTATCCTAGCATTCATTCATTTTTACAATAACACTGTCGTGCAACCCTGTCATACTGCGTATCTCTTCATTGCTTATTTTGTCCGCAAGGGTACCGCACATACTTCTAAGAGATCGCATTTCTACTGCATTTATCTTACTTTCATTTGATCACACGCCTATGTGTTATTCTGATGTATTAGCTACATTATTGTAAAGTTTCATCAAAATCCGTTGAGCAATTTTTGCGTTAAAGAGTAATAAACATCCATCAAACCTCACAAACTTTCGCGTTTATAATATTAGTAGAATAGCATGGATGTAATATTCTACAATTCCACCCACGTCAATATCTTAGAAGAAATAAAAGATTGTTTACAATAGGTAGGTATCTATCGCACAAAGAATTAGGGGATCACCAAGTATCAGGCATAATACAAAACATTTTGGAAAATGAGATTTTCGTAACCTGTTTAAGGTTCTATTCAAATACTCAACACATTAACTCAAAGTCTAACTATTGAAATTCATTGATAATTTATTAGCTACCAGCTTCATTCACACAGAGATCTCCATATGACGTTTGTATTTTTTTAATTCATAATAAGTGTTTTATTATAATTGATAATACATATTATATAACTCAAAGTTGATATTTATAAATTTCAAACTAAGTAGGTATTACATTTAAATTATAGACTTTTACGCTTACCGCTTAGAAAGGTGTCACTGCTTAGGGTGTTTCTTTTATTATATTTGACTTCAAAATCTATAAGAATATAAAAGAAAGAAGAAAGAATATAAAAAAAATAAAAGAATATTGAAATAATTCAAACCCGCGATTATATGACAGACGAACTATTTTGAGACACAAAACCCTATAAGTAAAATGTATATTTTTGAACGATCGAAAATATTTTAAAATTATAAAAATAAAACTTCATGACAACCAAGGTATTTTTAACCCCCGCCAAAAAAGGAGATATTTTAAGTTTGACCTCGTTGTACGTCCGTTTGTTTGTCTGTGACATTGTAGCTTTTGAACACATAATTGATTTGTATGCAATTTTTTCATTTGAAAGCTAGTTTTTAATTTTAGTTTTTTAGTTTTTAGCTAGACGAAAACTGTTCAGATTATTTTATGTGTTAGGTACTTTATTTCATTAATTATATTTATTAAAAAACAAATACAGAAGAACTGACTATATATTGTTGTTCGCTTTCAATGCTCCCATTTAAAAACAGATTTCCATGTTAAAATAAATTATACAGCTCCTAATGTTTCCAGGAACGTATAGGAATCAGGAGTCGTAAATAAGACGCGTCAGTTTTTTTAAATCGCATTATAAGAAAAAGGTCGTATTTACGACTTGACACGGGTGCACCCAGGAGGCTGGTCCTAATTTATTTATAGCCCAGTCGTATCGGAGAAATCCATATTGACGTCATTTGTTTACATAAACATATTGTTTAAGGCCATATCGGAGTGCACGGACAAGTAGAAACTAGATTCACATGTCATTCTATTACAGTGTAGAGATTCATACGTCGCTGACAGAATACAATAATGGAACAATGGCTAAGTTCGTGACTCGCATAGAAAGGGTTTCGTACGATTTTCATATTAAAATGATAAAATTTTAAGCTTACGTTGTGAAGATCCTTAAGATATAGGACTTTTGTTACATTTTTAACCGACTTCAAAAATGACGAAGTTCAGAATCCGTTGGTATCTTGTGTTTTATGTATGCTAAGCAATAATTCTTTACCACGTTGACCGATTTCAATAATTCTTTTTTTGTTTGAAAGGGTATGTGTTGAGGATAGCCCCATAGAAAATTACTTAAGATCCAAGATGGACTATTGCTAAGACAAAAGTACTAACCGATGGCTTGTACATTTCAATGACGTGTTTGTTTAATATTCCTTTCCAGAATTATATTTCCTTACGACAAGACCACACTAAAAGACAAAATCGCTTTAAAAAAAAATTAAACCGACTTTAAAATAAAAATACTGGAAAGTACAAAATAAATATTGTTACGGTTGCGCCTTATGTCTAAGGAATAAAGTCAAATTTTTCTTATGAATATTTTAAAATGTTAAATAAGGCTGTCACTACACTATACATATATTTTTCATGTCATATTTGCGTCCTACAAACTAAACGCATGTTCTGCTTGCTTATTATTGATTCGGCGCTATATTATTTTGTAACTAGCTCCCGTCTCGACTTCGTCCGAGTTGAATACATAATACATAGCCTATGTTCATCTGTACCTTACAAATAGTGAAAGAATTTTTCAAATTGGTGTAATAGTTCCGGGAGATTAGATAGATAATCCTCCATATACAAATTCACAAAATTTCTTAAATATTATTAATCTTATGGATTATATGTAAAAATTGTTATTTGTGATGTAAAACCGGTTAGCAAGACTAATAAATAAATGCAATATATATGGGTTATCAAAATGTATCAATATGCTAACACGAACGGACGCAAGAGTGACCATACGGTCCGTATTTCTTTTTCAAGTACGAAACTAAGAGCAGGAGTAAGCAAGAGTACTTACATATGTCGAATAAGCATTGGCTATGTCAAATCAGAAATTAATTTAACGCATAACGTTCATTTTATTACCTTAAATGAGTTCAAAAGTTGATTACGTATGTATATAATTTTTTTTTTTATTCTAGTTCTAGGTTAACTGTAGGTATGTAATAATTACGGGATGCGTTTATTTTGTTTTCCATACAGAAAAAACATTCGTTTAATAGAAAAAAATGTACAACCCTACATTCTCTACATATTATATTCCAATCCTGTTATTATTAAAAATGTATTTCGAAGTTTAAGTTCGGAATAAATTTTTGTCCCTCTCCATCATTTTCTTCCGCTCATAAGCTTGAATATGACAGAAGGCTGTCATAATCATTCCATGCCTAAGCTGCGTTTATTAGTAAGGCTCTAAATGTTTGCTAGCGACGTAAAAACGCTGATATTAGAGTACCCTCACCTTTATTTTTTTAAACTTTGAAATTTCACTCTAAAACTAAAGATTTTTGCCAAAATTGTAGATCGCAATCGTTGCCATGGGTACTCTAATACCCTTCGCATTTACCCATTATTTTAAAATAACCTTGTTTATATATAACAATATATATATATTGATACTAAATTGTATTATTATAATAATCTCGAAATAATTAACAATAGCCACCACAACAAAGCGAGGGCAGGTCGCAAGGCTTCTTTTGCGATCAATGTAAGTACATGTAAAAACTATACATATATAAATAAATATAAGAATGTTGTTTAACTTAACAAAGCTGAAAAGCCAAATCCACAAATATTAAACTCAGCTTTGATGTGAAATTCCAAGTCGTATTACAATATTTAGGTAAGTCCATGTTTTCTGTTAGAAGATTTCAATTCTAATGATCCCTTGTCACGGTTCCCTAAGGCAAATATTGTAAATTTTGTTCCTGCACCCACTAATAATTGGACAGATCCATTAGGATAAGGGGATGAGGAATGTAAAAATATTAGTCAAATTCTTTAACGATTTTAATAGCTATAGCAAAATAAATCCAAAAGTAAACTGTATATTAATATAACATACATACATATCGTCACGCCAGCCGTATCCCCAACGGGGTAGCCAGAGAGGACGTATCGCCAAGCGTCGCGGTCCTTACATACTTCCGTCGCTTTCTCAATCTCATTCTCATCATCCAAAATCCCATCATTCTCCACAGACATTTTCGCCTAGGTATGCGAGTGATTTCGACATTTTCGTCAGCTAACACTCTGGCTATTTGAACTTCGTAAGTCAGCCTTGGTCTTTCTTGGCTTCTGCTACCACTCACTTTTGCTCTGCAGATTAATAGATGAAAATGATGCACTGAAAAGATTTTGGGAGTTAGAAGCTGAACCAAGTAATGTAAGACATATGACATAGGAAGAAAAGAAGTGTGAGAGAATATATTAAAGAAAGTACAAAACTAGATGAATACAGCAGGTATATTGTTAAATTATCTTTTCGTAGTTCAGACCCTGGCTGTCAATATTGAAATTCAAGGCAAATAGCAGAGTCGCGACGAGACCCTAGAAAGGAAATCGTTAAAAATTCCAACATTAAAATAGCAATATTCGAATGTAATCAAGAAATATCTGGACCTAGGTCATATGAAGCTCGTTCCTGAGGAATTTAGAAATCAACTATAAGCAATCTATCTTCGCCATCATACTATAGTAACTGAAGACAAAACTACCACTAAAGCACGGGTAGTTTAGATTTAATGGTTAACACAGCACTGCAGCCGGAGCTAAGACATCTTATTATGAAAGGCGTTGCCATTCGATATGTTTAGTTGCCAATTTCGTGAAAATGTATCGTCAAATAAGAGTTACCGATCCAGAAGCTGATTGTCAACGCATTTTATGGCGTAATCCAGAAGACTCAAAAGTAGAACCATTCCGATTCTATTACAGAATGTTGAGTGACATTCGGCACGTCTTCTGCACCTTACCTTGCTGTTAATGCCTTACAACTGGTAACAATAGATGAAGGTTATGCTTTTCCACTAGCTGCAAAATGTATTATGAATGATTTTTATGTAAATGACTTGTTATCAGGCTGTAAAAATGTGACAGAAGGAAAACAGCTATACAATGAATTTAATAAACTATTGGAAAAGGCAGGTTTTAGGTTACGGAAGTGGACAAACAATGATAATAAATTGTTAAAGGAGATTCAAGAAAAAATTTCAAGCGGAGCGCTCTTGTTTCGACTTATAGATATCTGATCTCTGGAATATCCTGGGGATGCTTCGTTGAGAGGCAAAATACGTGTCGTTTGGTGGTTTTTGGAGTTCGAGCGCAAAATAGCTAAAGATTTAAGGAATTTATCGCCTAATTTATTTACAAAAATTTACACAAATTAGCATACCGTATGTTACTCTTAAACTGCCACGTCCTTAATAAGTTTATAATATGTTGTTAAGCCTCAAATAAATAATAATAATTTTCATAAATAATAATAAATAAACCAAACGACGACTACTAGGGGCGTTGATTGACCCGACCGGGAATCGAACTCGGAACCTCCCGCGCTTGCCTTTAACATCGGAAACCACTACGCCGTAACGTAAAAATTTCTGCTAGTAAAATTATTTGCCTTATCTATTCACATACAGTATTCACTATTGCGTAATCCGAGTAAGAAAGTCGTAACGGAATCTCCGGTTTAGACCGTCTTTGTGCAATCAGAATGAATGAACTATATGTCAATTTTCTGTCCATTGAAATTATGCTTTTGGGTGCCAAAATTTCTTACATACAGTAATTTCCACAAACTCAGCAAAAACAGTAATACAGCTCGCGCCAAATAACTTGACCCAAAGATAGCGTCGACTGCAAATGTACGGACACGCATATTATAATGCTTTGTGCAAAATAAATTTCAATGTATCATACTGTATTTCAATGTATAATACAATGTATATTTGAGGATTAGAAAAAACTATAGTTTTATTTTGAAGAGTTACCCCCGAAAGTCGATCATTGCGCATGTTGAAGTAATTTGCGCGAGCTATTCTCGTACAATGATTTGAACCTAATGCTTCAACAAATTGTCACAGACTGAAGCAAATACTGGTCAGAGAGGTCAGCAAACGCCCTGATATCGGCAAATACACCAACCGTAGACAAACCGGCCCCAACAGTGTTTATACGGGAAATAACATTACACAACAGGCTGAAAGGGACCAGCTTTGCCTCGCTCAAGTGACATAAACATCACAATTTTTTAGGGTTCTGTGGCTGAAAAGGAAAAACCGGAACCCCTTCGTTGTCCGTCCATGTATCCCTCTGTCCGACCAGTTAAGGCTCTATCTCAAGAACGGGTACCTTGTATACCAAAACTGTGACATAATTTGTAAATATAAAAATTTAGACAATGGAATTAAGAAAAATCATTATCAGTTTTATTAAATTATCTAGTGTATAATTTCTTCACTTCATTTTGCATAATAATGTTATTATTATACAGTCTAATTGGAGGTGATTAAATAGTATACAAGCAATCATTGTAAACTCGTAATTCATGATTAGAATAAACTAGGTGAAGGTATTAAATAAATGTAGGTAAAAGGATCATATGCTATGTGGATAACAGAGCTCAGGCCGCCGCTATTGTACGAATATACAGTTCGCAGAGCCGTGACCTGACTTAAGAGTCCCACCTATGCTGATTTTGGTGTGTTTGGTGACCTGGATCTCTATATCTAATAACACTCAGACTTAGATATTTGGATACATACAACTTCAACTCTTTATCTTGAAATCCTTCGACGTGGAAACATGATTGGATAAAAAAATCTCGATGATAAAAATTCCAGAAAAAATCCTGTTTTACACAATGATCCAGTTGCATCTCCGAAATTCTACAGAATTTTAAATTGATTTTTCTAAAATGTACAGATAATTATGTTATCTCAAATCTCTAAAACCGGTTTTTTAATTAGTAATGCAGTATTCTTTCAAATCACAATTATGTCCAAAAACAGAAGTTAAGATTTGTCTCGTCAAAATATGATACAACCGCAACTGTGAAAATCAACTTCATTGTTATCGCCACAGAGCGCGGGGGTAATAAACGAATTTGGTTGAACTGAGCTTCATAAGTGGACTCTTAAACCAATGTGAAACACATTTACCATTGTTTACTAATTTAAAAAAGAACGCTGAGGTTTGTGGTTTAACAGAGGTGTACAAAATTATATCTAAACTAATATTATAATATTTGTAAATTTGAATATAGACGGCAACGTTCAAAAATACCTTGCATTTGGGTTTACTTAAATAAATTGATTTGACTTTGATTTTAATCTCCGGTTATATTATCCGATTTCAAAAATTCTTGCACCAAAGCTTAAAATGGAATTATAAGGTGTTCAACTGTTTTTGTGGAAAGTAAAGAGTAGTATCACAGAGATTAAGTGGTATCAGAAATTTGGGTAGGATTACCAAAGTTGAATTATAGAACCCATTTTGCCCTTTTTTAATTCTCTTATATTACTTTAATATTATTTTTATACCGCAAAGGTGATAAACAAGCATACGGCCCGCCTGATGGACGCTCACCATGGCTTATGGATACCTTCGACACCAAGGGTGTCACGTCACTTACACGTTGCAGACCCTGTAAACAACCTTTCTTCGAAGAACACCATGCTGTATTTGTTGGAAAAATCTCGACAGGGAGCTCGTTCCACAATCTTAGTGTTCTAAGGAGTAAGCTCCTTTGAAAGCGTACTGCGCTTTAAACTGTTACACTACGGAATATGTAGGTTAGTTCGTACGGATTAGCTGACATATGTCACAGATTCTAGTGAAGGAATATTGAGTTTGATGGGTATATTTTAAGTGTTAATCATATTTATTTTTACTAATAATGTGTTTTACCATTGTAGAACAGGATGGCAATTGTTGCAAAATAAAATTATGATCAGTACGCTTGTTTAAAGTTACATTTTTGGTATTGTGGACAGATGTCACGGGAATGTATATACATATTTTTTTTATATTTTCATATTGCACAGAGTGCATCATGTTGGCTGTACATGGGCATGCTTGTACATGCACATGTGTAAGTATACCTATGATAGTGAAGTTGTAATGTGCGTGTGTGAGCGGTGGCGGCGTGAGGCGTTGTCAGATGTTTATAAGTACATATATATGTTTATAAGTAGTGCATAAGGTTCAATTTTTTAATTATTAATGTTAGTTAATATGTGGATAACGGTGTTGGTTACATTATTAATAAGTCGCACGATGACTATATTGTATTTAATTTTAAACATATAATGTAACTGTTTGTTATTCCAAATTAAATTAAAAAAAAAATTACCTACCAGTTATCAAAGTTCGACACATAATATATGGAGAAAATCAATCATTACATACGGACAGATGGAAAGTATGAATAAACTTATAAGAATTTCTTTTTCCTGTTCAAGTACGATACTCCAAAAACCTCGTTATTTAATTCAGAAAATGGCATTCCCGTTGTAAAAACGTTGATTAATGTTCATCAATAAATGCAAAATGTTGAATTTTTAGCTATTGTCTTCTTCCCACGGTTCTTTGATTTTGTTATTTAATGTTCTGTTCCAGAATTCGGAAATAGCTAGTTATAAACTTACTATCCTGGACATTCATTTAGAATAAGGTCACTCTACAGATACATAAAAAAATATATATATAACCGACTTCAAAATAAAAGTATCGACAACTGCAAAATATTTACTAATCAAATCTAAAGTATAATATTACTTCATAAATACGACACAAGTACCTTATAATTAATTTTACAGTTATTGGAGTCGATACCAAACCAATGAACAACAACAAGACACCTAATAATTTAATAGGCTTCGCACCAACTTTGGTAACTGTCAAATTTAATTAAAAAATATGTATTTGCATTTTATTTATGAAGTTATTTTTGTACTTGAGGTTCCATTAGTAAAGAAAAATATTTTATATTCTGCTTTGGTCGGTTTAGTTTTTTTTACTGTATGGTATTTATAGTGCGAAATTTGAGATAATAGTACAATTAAGAAATAACTGGGTTGTTGGCTCAGTGACAGAGCATCTGTTTTCCAAATCGAAGGCCCAGGTTCGATCTCGTTCAAACCAATTGAAATGATCTTTTCTAAATTAAAACTCAAGTACAACATTAAAATTTCGTTGCAAGTGTCCATGGGCGGCGATGATCACTTACCATCAGGTGACTAGCTTGATCGTTTGCTGCCTCTGCCATAAAAAAAAATTGGCTTGCGGTGTCTAGGTATTACTAGAACCTGCCTCTGTTCTTTGTGTGGTACCCATCCGTAGTACAAGTCTAATTCTCAGTTTGGGCCACACAATTTGTGTAATTGTTGCAGAGTAGTAATTATGGTTATTATTATTCGTAGCCATGTAGTAAAGTACAGTTTATCATTTTCTCATCGCATATTATCCTTGAAAACAAAAACATCTCCATTTAAGCCACAATTCTGGAATATAACCAAAGGAGGAAAGAAACTGAAAACAGTAATAAGAAAAATCAACTTATTTAATTTGGCACAAGACAAGCCCAAGGGGAAGTTCCGTTTCAGAAATTAAAAATTTTTCGCTCGTTCATTATAGCCGGCTCTTTTTTCGTTCGACTCCCTGCCTTTAATTAATTAAAAGTAGACAGATAAGTTAGAGTCGCATCTGATGCTCGCTATTATATAGAGTAAAACGTAAAAACATATACTTACAACGTATTAGCAACTGAGGACTAGTTCTGTCTTATTTACTTATACAAAACACGTTTAAGGCATACATACAATAAAAAGACAGCCACAGAGTAGCGCACTTCAAAAGTGAAGCAAACAAAATATAATAAGCAATCTCAACACAGAGCTGCAGAATTAAAATCATTGCTTGGTGAGTCTTATATTTTTATTATTAAGGTGTCAAATTACACTGGCCAACACTATTTTCATAACACAGTTCATCCCATTATTTTCACTATGAATAAATTCTAATACGACTACTTTTCAGTAGGCTCATTAGACACTTTTGTATTGGCAAATAGTAAATTTTATGAGGGGTCATTAGCAAGGGCTTGTATTAGAAAACGGAAAGATAAATTTCAATAGATTATTTATAACATTGATGTTATTCTCTTATTAATTATTTTTTTAAACTTCAATTTGAGTGACTCTAAAATATCTAAAACGGGAAATTTAACGAGTTTATCTTATTTTGGCCTGACGTTTCGACCGAGTTTCATCGGCCGTGGTCTCAGGCAAACACGGCGAACATCGCGAAAGTTTAAAAAAAAAGATTCTGTGTAGTTAAGAAAGTTTTTACAACGATGAAATATCAAGTGAGACGCGCCGCGGTTGCAGACTTTCTACTGACAGGTTTTGTTATATTTGTGGAGAATTTCTAGTTAAGTCACCAGCAAACCCTTTTCTGAAAATGTGAAAAAAGTCTACTACATGTATGTTGATGATTTAATCGGAGATCAAGACAAGCAGTGTGGATCAACAACTGGGATCTCAAAATGTTAAGTACAGTATGCCACTTGTAGACCTTAAAAATGTTCTTTAGCCTCCTCCTCAGATTAAACTTAGACTAATGGAAACCTTTTTGAAGGTTATGAACAAAAAAGGTGAAGAATTTAAATACTTAAGATAAGTCTTTCCCCAGTCAGGTGCCGCCAAATTAATAGAAAACATTTTTATAGTCTCAAATCAGAAAATTGCTTGATAATGTTTATTTTGTAGAAAAGCTCACCACGAAAGAACTTAGAGCTTGAAACTCATTTGTAAATGTGGTGAGAGGATTTTGGGCAACAATATGGATGCAGACAACTAGTTAGTGAACTTTTAGACTCTTGCAAATTGCTTGGTTGCCGAACGTTACTACAAATTCATTTTCTCCATTCTGATTTATCATTTTTTCCTAAGAATTTTGGCGCTGTGAGCAACCAGCAGGCTGATAGGTTTCCTTAACATATCAGGACAATGGCAATTCGGTACTGTAACAACCACGACCCTTTTGTTGGTGTCATGGACATCACGCATCTATTCGCGCTCGCCCAACCTACCTATTTATTTCTAATTCCCTACATCATAGCTTCCTATCTCTACCTTAGTCTTTAGTGTCCTAACTTAGGATACCCAGGTCTATCTAGATTTAACCTAATATAATTTGGCCATGGCTTGATCGTCTATTTCCCTAATACGGATCCTAATGTTGTGGAATAATGCTTTTCGCCTAACATTAACACAACGAAATATAGTACCTATACACTTACAATTATAAATTATAGGAGAGAGAGGAGAAAGCATGAATCTTATCGTAGTTTCCAGAAATCGTATTTTTGATGTCCCGTCCTACCTTCTAGGCACGTCTATATATCTATACTATATATATATATATATATATCCTACACACAACACTCGCGGTGTCCACGCTGTTGATAATTCCTGTGATTCAACTGACAAAACCTCGTTTTTCACAACCGGTTAAGTGTGTGATATAGACGTATATATATACAGCTATATATTTACCTATATATTTCTCATTTCACAACCGGTTAAGTGTGTGATATAGACGTATATATATACACCTATATATATATACACCTTTATATATATACGTCTATATCACACACTTAACCGGTTGTGAAAAACGAGGTTTTGTCATTTGAATCACAGGAATTATCAACAGCGTGGACACCGCGAGTGTTGTGTGTAGGAACCCTAATAATTATTTACAAATATCGGGGGTAGATGAAATAAAATCTGCCTCGGACACGGAGTGAAGCTTGCTGCGACAGTTTACTTGAGACCACGGCCGATGCAACTCGGCCGAAACGTCAAAATAAAAGGTAATCGCGTCAATTTCCCGTGTTTTTAGATATCTCATGATTTGTTGTCGATTATAATACAACAATATAGTCAACAGGTTACTGTTTAGAACTGTTATTTATGTTAATATGATTCGTCACCATTTATGGAGGCAACGAAGGAAATCACAGCTGATACTATGACATTGCACAGGTTAGTGGGTTTGCAAAACATTATAATTTACATTAGATGGCTGATAGGAATTTACCGTGGCTTCCTTTATCATGGAGGTTTCAAAGAACTCGTGTAGTGAGTTGGAGGTTTTAGATTATATTATAAATCTCTAATAAATATATTGCAATTATACTATACATAATATATATAAAGCATGGAAATCAAAACGGGCTCACCGAGCTCTTCTAGTGATGCGATTTTACGTTATCAGTAACACTTGTATTTAACGCTATGCCCAGTATTAGATAAATATTCAGGTCGCGGTACTAGGACGTCCATCCTTCGCCGTGGCTGAAAGTCCAGTCGCCTAATCACCGTCTCACTCTCTCTCCAAAACTCGCAAGCATTTATTTTTTTGTAGTATTTCAATTTTTTGTCAAGCATTTCTAATATCTCTCAAAACACTTAGGCAATAATAAACTTGTTAAATTTATGGCCATACCGATAGCTCGGGACAAAGAACTTGGACATGTGGCTCTCGTTTTCTCCAAACTTGTCTTTCAATTACTTGGACGTTTGTAAGTGCTAAAGTTTGGTTTATGAGACAAAGGTCGAATATAACGAAAAATTGTAAATAGTTTTATATTGCACTCATATCTGCTTGGTAGCTACTTAGAACAACAACATGCGCTCCTTTTGTTATTTAAGATTTGGCTATTCATCCGTAGTACGTACAGATACTATACAGGGTTAATTGAAAAATATTAATAACCTCTTAGTGTAAAATTCCTGTCATCATACCTAACAACTTTTGTAGTACGACTTTTTTCAAAACTTAATACGTTCGTCAAAAAACATTTGTTAAGTTTTGTTGTACTGTCTGAAACGTAATTACTCTGTAGTATGTGTTTACAATGGTACAGTGCAAGCACACCGGGCCTCAGCGCCGAGCCGCTTATTTGATATTTCTCAATAATTAATAACAAATTATAAACTATAACATGTTGTAACGAATAGTTAACGACGAATAATTAACAGCTCATCCTGCATAATGATGTAGAATGACCCAGATCTTGGCATGCATCGACTTACATAGACTTGCTGACGTCTCTTCCGCGACTTGTCGACTATAGACCTGGCAGGCAGGATATGATGTCAGCTAGGCAGACCCGGTGACAGTGACGTCATCTCGCTCCGTTACAAGAGTTTTGGGCTACACAACGGTATATTATACGTTACATATCACTTGTAATAGGCAAGATAATTTCTAAAACTCATGCTAATTGCACTTTCTTTTAGAAGTATAATTTCCAACATGCCTTTTAAAATCTAATGGGGCATTTAACTGAAGTCGTAAGATACACAATGGTATAAAAGTATTACCTGTGTTATATATAGTTTGGTAAAAACAGTTAAGGATAGACAAAACGATTACTCTCTCCCGCAGTTAGAGTTGAAATAAATGGATAAAATAAAATAATGCGCTGTTGGTGCTTCATTGTATAGTAGTGAGACTTCGTAAGCTAAAAATCGTGTGAAAATAAAATAAATGCAGTGGTAATACGATCTCACAAAAATACATACGAGTAAGTGCACATCTTCGCGGACAAAATAAGCAATGAAGAGATACACAGTATAATAGAGTTGAGTGACAGTATTATAGTAAAAATACACAAGGGAAAATACAACTAAAGTCTTACATTTTACAAATCTCTAGAAATTAAGTTTAGTAGGTATATCTTTTCATAAATACCTATCGTACCTGTGGAGCTTTATCTTCACAAATTGAAGTCTCTTCCGACCAACTTTTATTTTAAGTCAACGTCAAGTCACCAACGAACAAGTATGTTTTTCGTTTGCTTTGAATACCACTTCGACCCAATCAAAATTAAGAGCTTCCTAATCAAAAGTGGTAAATAAATGTTTAAAATCCTTTAAAGTCGCTTACGCCAATTCATAACGTTTTATATAAAAGTTTGTACTAGCTAAGTAAAATAACATTGAAACCCCTTTGACGCATGGAAATAAAATTATCCGTTATATAAATTTGCTGAAACTCCACCGTTCTTCAGCCATAAGGCATCCAACAAATTTTATGATCTATTAAAGTAGCCGTACCTCACACCGTTATTCCTGCATCTTATGCGTAGAATATAGTTGTAACTAGGTTAGTGGAGAATGTCGAATGCTTTCAACGTACATATAACTTTTACGCAGTAGAACTTTTTCATTTCCATTTTAGTATCAATCAAAAAGAGCTAATAATTTTGAATCTATATATTTCATAATAAATAAATAATAATAAAAAAGAATAACTGTGCCAGATGATACGTAAACTGGTCTCAAATAGGGCATTTCCGGTGCTATGAGAACCAGACAACGACTACCAGGGACGTCTCCCAATACATCTAGACCCGAGACAATCAATAAAGGTTCATTTCCTAAAGTCGTCTAATATCTGACAGGAAACGTTAAATAAAAGAATCATCGAAATATTTAGTTTTGAGGAAGCGACAGAGGTGTGTAAGGACCGTGACTCCTGGCGCTCCGTCCTCTCTGACTACCCCGTTGGGGATACCTACAGCGTGAAGATATGTTATGTTATGTTTGTTATCGAAATATTTAAACTGTTGAGGAATTCTTTCGTTTAAACAATACTCCATCATCAAATCTTAACTAAATTTCTGTCAGACTACACCGAACATATACATTTCAAATTAAAAGATTATCATTAAAATCGGTAGACAAATGGGGAAAAATCAAGAAACGTATATAACAAATATCTATGAATTTAGAATCATTTTATGAAAGATATTAAATAAGGTAGGTTTTATAATAAAAAAAACAATTAACGGTGTAATATGCGGTTATTACAAGCTCTTAACTTTGTTTGTACTAGATTAAGTGGACGATTACAGTTCTTAATTCATTTCTGTTAAAAGCTAAATTCGTTTGCGTCCGAAATTGCAGCTAAAATATCCTGTCCGGATAATGTTTTTATTGTTGTCATTTGGTATTCTAATTCAAATTGCAATGAGGCACTTCGGTTACGAAGTGAAATGTAGGGTTTTTAATTAAGTATTCGGATCTCACGAATGATAAAAATAAAAATTGCAGTCGGTAATAAAAATTTTTTTAATGTTCCTCACCCTGAAAGTGAGAGCCTTACAAAGTAATCCATACGACTGTCCATCTGTTATAATCAATTTTCTAATAAATTACTTGACGTACAAAGTTTGCCAGTTATATAATTTATAGACCTACATAATTCGCACTAGTTAAATTATGAAATATTAATAGGAGAAATGAAGAAAAGACAAAATGGGTACACCATCTCAACTTGACCATTTCGACCTCTTATCTCAGAACTACTGAACCTAACTCTAAAAGTATACACCCTTAAAAAAGACGTTCTATCTATAAATCTCTTAAAATGTACCATTTTAAAATCAACTAGGTTCCAGTTTCAAAATAGAGTGCTTTTTCCCGATTTAATAGCAAAGATTTATTTGCCTGCAAATGTGATATAATAACGTGATAAAATGCTTTTCATCCATTTTTTTCTGATATGGCGCGCTACAATCATACCGAAATCAATCGATAAAGGAAGCATATACCACCTCATGTTCCAATATCCTTAATTGCCGGGTTTACGAGATATTTGGAAAATTCATTTACCTTTAAAATATGATTGACATAGAGCCCTAAATAGAATTTATATTCACAAAAGAAATTATTTCAATATCCGTCACTTTTTGCGACAGATTTTTATCCTGTCACTTATGCTCGATTTCACTAATATCCCCTACGATTTAGGTGACCCGTAATAAAAATGTACAGAGGACCCCCAATATCTCTTTACATTTCACCAAACGATACAGGCCCCCTATTTTTATGAACTGGTTTATAGATTTCTTATTATAGTTAACACATAGGTGACAAGCGCTGCTGAAATAGAGCATTAGAATATTATAACTTTAGGAGATTGTTTACGCCACCGATCATCAGCTATCGATCATCATCGGTCAGATCTCGGCCTGTCATTTTAGTAAAAAGAATAAAATGGTTATAAACGAATTTGTTTAAGTCTAGGGTTTGAGATCCTTTTTCATCAAGTCAAAAGCCAGCAAAATGCATCTGTTAATAGGTTTTTGCCCGCTTTATATTTAATTAAATCTAAACCAGTCTCAGTCAGAATCGCACTTGGCCAGTTTTTGTTTGGGTTTCGTAGTAAAACAGGGAACCCTTACAGTCAAAGTCAAAGTCAAATCAATTTATTCGAGTAAACTCGATTACAAGGTAGTTTTGAACGTCAAATCTACTTCTTACTAAGCCAAGAAGAAAGTCATTCAGGTATTATTCTTTCATCTTCATTTTACAAAAGATTTATTAAAATACAATATTCATTAAGCCAGTACATGCATGTGCAGAGAAGATCATTTCCAGACTATTGCTTTTATCTTCAATGAAATCGTTTATTTTATAGATGATTGTCTAATCAATGTTCGTTTTATAACCAATCTAAATTTATTCTCTGTTAATTGAGTAACTCGCTGAGGAACTTTGTTATAAAAACGAATGCAGTTACTCAAAAATGAAACATTTGACTTATGTAATTTAAATTTTGGAATGACCAATTTATCACGACCTCGGGTTTTCGGTTTGAGCGGAAAATAGCTACAGATTTTGGGAAATCATCACATGAAATAGATTTCTGCAAAGTGACAAGTCTATACAATGTCATTATCGTTGCTAGTTAAACTTTTTACTTTATTTTTTCTAATATATAGATTGGTTATAAAACGAACATTGATTAGACAATCATCTATAAAATAAACGATTTCATTGAAGACAAAAGCAATAGTCTGGAAATGATCTTCTCTGCACATGCATGTACTGGCTTAATGAATATTGTATTTTAATAAATCTTTTGTAAAATGAAGATGAAAGAATAATACCTGACTGACTTTCTTCTTGGTTCAGTAAGAAGTAGATTTGACGTTCAAAACTACCTTGTAATCGAGTTTACTCGAATAAATTGATTTGACTTTGACTTTGACTGTAAGGGTTCCCTGTTTTACTACGAAACCCAAACAAAAACTGGCCAAGTGCGATTCTGACTGAGACTGGTTTAGATTTAATTAAATATAAAGCGGGCAAAAACCTATTAACAGATGCATTTTGCTGGCTTTTGACTTGATGAAAAAGGATCTCAAACCCTAGACTTAAACAAATTCGTTTATAACCATTTTATTCTTTTTACTAAAATGACAGTCAGACAATCAAAATGGACGAATTAGCTCTAAGGACGTGCCCATTTTATGTTGATTGACTTTATGGACTTTTACTAATATAGACTAGAGAAGAGTCACAGTACAACAACACAAAACTAAACATGACATATTATTATATTATATTTTTGAATACTAGTAGCTAAAACACAAGATTTACGAGTATTTAGCAAATGATTATTTCAGTAATGTACGTGAAGTCGGTCATGACCTGACACGAATTACACTGACAGTGCGAGGTGGCCATATTTTTTTTCCTAATTCCCCCGTCATGGTCTGGGCAGGGACTTTGCTATTCCTAAGTTCTTTTTCTTTCTTACTTTTTTCATCCTCTCCTATACTTCTCCTTTTATCTCATTCTTTCCACTACCTATTCTATCTTATGCTAATCCTATTCTAATTGGTTCATTCCTTAAATTTTCTTACTTTACTTCCATTTCCATCAACTACTTACATTTTCCTTATCCTATTACATTTATGTATATATTAAACCAGTTATATTAGTGCATATATTTCTTCATTCCTTATACTAAACTTACGATACTAGGTGACATTTATTATAACTATATCTCATGGGTCGCTTACATCTAATTATCCTTATTCTAGTATCACAGTTTAGCTATTTATATCACAATTATTATCACTTATATATTTTTCCATTTTTAAGTATACATGTAATCATCATTCTACTATCCCTTTGTCCTATTTCTATTTATTACTATTGTTGTAACTTTCTTACAATATTTCAAAAACAAAGTTCTTTTCTTTTTAACCCGCATTATTTTATATATGTAAGGTGGCCATATTTACTGTAGTTAACTGTTTTACTCGTAATTAAGATCAATAAGAAAGTATAAAAATATTGTATAGACTCAGGTGTTACCTTGCGGAAATCCATTTCCTGTGATAAATTCCCAAATCTTTAGCTATTTTCCGCTCAAACTCCAAAAACCACCAATCGACACGTGTTTCGCCTCTCAACGAAGCATCCTCAGGATATACCAGAGATCAGATTCCCAGCACCGAATCGAATTCGGTGCTGGTTGGCTGACCGAATCTGTCTCTGAAACACGTGTCGATTGGTGGTTTTTGTAATTTAAGGGGAAAATACCTAAAAATTTAAGAATTTATCACATAGTATAAAAAGAGACACGTAATTTCGTTTCACACACGGTGATAATACCGGCAACTTGTTTATAGCTCCATTATATTTCTTGGTTTGAGATTTGAATTCAGTCGCATCTCGTCGACTACTGACTACCTTACTTGATATTCTTATTAGATAAATTCCAGTTGTTGTATCCTCATAAGTCTCTGTTTAACATTCTCAGCTTCGACAACCACACACTTTAGAACTACATTCCTAATCACTTTTCCTCGTACTAACAAATCTTAAATGCTCAGTATAAATCAACTTCATCTACCTACCTTCTTCTCAAACAAGATAATTAACAGACAGACAACGTATTCATTAGATTAGTATGGATATAAGCGGTGGATAAATTCGCTTGCCATATATTATTAATGACTATGAAGGGTAAGCTTCGTTATTTCCGCTTTGATCATGTACAACACAGATAACAACTACTAGATAAGCCTATACAATATTATAATACGCTTGAAACAAGTATGAATTTAATGAATGTACGGAGCATTTGCTCTAAAAGTGTGTCCTTAAAGTATTGTATAGACTCAGATTTTACTTTGCGGAAATCCTATCTCTGGTATATCCTGAGGATGCTTCGTTGAGAAGCGAAACACGTGTCGCTTGGTGGTTTTTGGAGTTTGAGCGGAAAATAGCTAAAGATTTTGGGAATTTATCATATGTCCTTAAAGTGTCCTTTTTTTGATCGACTTCTTAGATTTTTAATAATGCGCGTGACTAGGGAAGGTCACAGTATAACGATACACACCTGAACATGACATATTTTTATTTTTGTGAATGCTAGTACCCTATAAGATTTACGAGTATTTTCCAAATCATTATTTCATGACCGACTCATAAGCTGACATGAAATACACTGACAGTGCGAGGTTACCATAATTACTATAGCTATAAATTTGCTTGACACACAGTGGTAGGAGCGGCAACTTATTATGACTCCGTTCATTGTGTTTCTTGGTTCGAGATTATATGTAAAGCCTGAATGGATGTGCACGAAATCGAGTGAAATTAAGATGAATGTGATGAAAATGCGATCGACGCAAAATTATGCAATGCGAATACTAAATTACTTATTTAATACTGGTTGTGTTTCGCAGTTACACCTGTCTTTTTGGTATTTTTCCGTTATAAAAAGTAATCTAGATTACTCTCTGAAAAGCCTTTTATCTGCGAATGAAAGTTCCGTCAAAATCGTTCAGCCGTTTCGGAAAATATCCCATACAAATAAACAGACAGACAGACAAAAATTAAAAAAGCACACACTACGATTTTATTTGTTTATATTGATGTATAGATTACGTTTTGCCCCACGTATTATATCTTCTTGTAGTGATCTCCTAAAGCTCTTGAACTTATTATCATTTATCATCATTCTCCTCACGCATTTTCGCATAGGTATACGTGTGCATTTGACATTTCGATCAACTAACACTCTGGCTATTTGATCTTCCTAAGTCAGACTTAGTTTTCGACTTCTGCTACCACTCACTTTTGCTCTGTAGATTTTCTTCGTCAGTCTTTCATCACTCATTCTTTCCATGTGCTCGAACTATCTAAGCATTCTTTTCATTATTTTTACAATAACACTGTAATACACAATATGACAGAGTTGCAACCCAAATTGTACCAAATGAGTAATTGCACCAGTACAAATATACAAAGTCAAAAAGAAAAATGTAATGAAAATGTACAATTTAGGCAACCTTATCGCTTAAGCAATCTCTTTCAAGCAACCTTAAAGTGAAGAAAAAAAGCATAGGGAAAACCTGCTGGGTGGCGCGATAATAAAATTATTTATAAATATACAATTCTTTATCTATTACAAATTATATAAATATATAAAAACTAACAAAGATGAATTATTAACATAGTTTAAGGAATCACATTACGAATGAAACGAAAGACATTACTTGCATCTATCTGCTTCTTTATACAAGTAAATGCAAGGCAATATCCAGAAGGTATTGAGTAAGATAGTACATTTTGAGTTTACGTGACGACCTCCGTGGCGCAACGGTTTAGCGCGTTAGAAAGTAAAACGGGGGTTGCGGGTTCGATTCCCGTCCCGAGTCTGGGTGTTTATGTATAATATGTATATATTTACAAAAGAAAAGTATATAAGTAGTATATCAGTTGTCTAGTACCCATAACACAAGCGCTATGCAGCTTACTTTGGGACTAGATGGCGCTGTGTGAAATGTCTGAGTATTATTATTATTATTGAGCAAGTGTGTTAGCACTTCTTTATCAGTCAATGGGTGCGAGTTCCATAAACGAACTGCTTGAACGCTGTAGCAATAAGAAAATAACTTAGTAGGTTGGGAAGGAATTGCAAGACGGAGAGTTTCACAGGATTGTAGGCTTCGATTTCGACCACTGCGAAATTAAAAATTATTTTTTAGATAAGTTGCTATCAAAGGATTGAACAGAATGGAATAACGAAGATGTGTGTGTTACGACGAAGACGAATTGGAAGCCACTTGAGCCGTGCACAAAGCTCTGAAATGTGATCATATTTGCGTAGTCCAAATATGGACCTGATACAAAAATTTTGAAGACGCTCAAGTTGATTTAATTGCTCCTCTGTGAAATCCAGATAAGTGAAATCCACGTAATCAAGAATAGGCAGCAATAATTACTAAACAAGCGCCACTCTGGTGCCAAAAGGCAAGAAATTACACAGTGTTCCGAGTGATCCTGCAGCAGCAAATTACCAGGACAAAGTACGATCAATATAAATTCGAAGACCCTTCACATGTTCGCAATATGAAATACAAAGTCAACGAAAACGTAAGGAATGGAATTCCAGTCAATTTTCGAAATCATATTGGAGCTGCCAGCAACGATGGGTCTTGGAAAGATTTAATTTTAAGCCGTAAGACTTACTCCACACTGAAATTTTACTCAAGTCACCCTTTATGATTGCCACAGCATCGCCTATATTTTCCAATTTCGCATGTGTATGCAATTGAAGATCGTCTGCATGTAGATGGTAGGAAGAATAAATATGAAGAGTAATAGAATAAATGAAGATGAAAAACAGAAGAGGACGCAATACGCCACCTTTCGGGATGCCAGTAGATGTATGACACCAGATAGAAACGGAGTCATCTATGCGAATGCGTTGCCGGCATCCATACAAGTAACTGTGAAACCAGTTGATTGCTGTTGAAGATATGTTAAGGAGGCGAAGTAACATTAATAAAACGTCAAAATCCACAGTATTAAATGCGTTACTAAAATCTAATAGAGGCAACACTGTAAGCTGTTTATTTTCCATCGCCAATCTTATATCGTCAGTGATTTTGACACTGAAACAAGACACTCAGCACTTTAGAAAGGAAAGGTAATATTGAAATAGGACGATAGTCGGAAAAAGAGGAAGGATTAGCTTTTTTAGAAGAGGGAAAGGGAATATGAGCGTTTTTTCAGACAAAAGGGAAAATTCCAGTAGAAATGAATTGATTAAAAATGTTAGTAATAATGGGAAGGAATATATCTGGGAGAGGAATATCCATATGGCGGCTAATGCTATCACAACCCACAGCGTTAAATGTGCTATAAATAATACTCTTCTTAACATCACAAGACGAGAATTGACTAAAAGATAAAGCTGGAAAATAGAAGCAAGAAAATTCAAAGTGCGTATTTTAGCCTCTTCATTGAAATCAGAGGCACAAAACGAAAAGAGTTGATTTAAGGAATCTATATTAAGATTATTGTTAAGAGATTCATTCCGAGATTTTCCGACTCCTAGAATTCTCAAGAAGTTCCAAACTTTTTCTGGATCTTCATTTTCTACCGACTTGTGAATATGGCGTCGTTGTGTATCCCTACACGACGTATTGCAGCGATTTCTTAAGGTTCTGTAATCTCCGAATCCAATATCTTCAATAATAGATAATGTTTAAAGTTTGTAAATATTAACGTTAAGACATGTCTGTAATAATTTATGATAATGAAGTTACAATATATACAATAATAAATTATTATCTTCGATATGCCACACACCGCCACTAAACGTAATCATCTTTTCATTGAGGGCGTCTTTTCATTGAATCACAACAATGCGATTAACATTGTTGTGAAGCTAACATTACTGTTTCCGTCTCTAGGTTATGATAGTAATAGATTTAGGCTTCCGGTTAAATAACGTAAGAAGTAGGCTAAAACACTCCTATCTTGCTTATGATAATTAATAATAGTAGGCTTTAAGATGCTTTCACATTTCATGTCAAGACATATCCAGAAACTTCGTAATCTTAATTCAATACTAACTGTACTGATTAAGGACTCAGGTGTTATGGAGCATACCTTTAACACACCTGTCAAGCTATACACAGACGTATATTTGAAGTAGATGCAAAATGGGTGGTTATCTACCTGTGAAACATTTTATAACCTACTAGAAATGCTTCTGGATGAGGATTGTGTTCACCTCAATTTTTGTAGTGAGACCTATAATACTCGAAGAAAAATTAATTTAATTATTATTTATCTGTGTTTTCTACAGACTTCAAATACTTGTTCTTTCATTTATGAATTTATTTTTATTTATTGCTGTCACATTCATACTCACACTCATATTTACACTCGCATACATACACACACTATAATTTCCTCAAACCTTTATCCATCACATCTTTAAACACTCATATTCCATCACAAACTCACATCCTCACGCTCTCATACACTGGTATACACTCCCACACTCTCAAGCTGACGCACACACACGCACTCACATACTCCGATGCTCACACACGTGTACACACTAACGCACGCGTATCTACACACGTGTATGTACACGCTCACACAAAAATACAGACACAAAGACACGAAGACAAGCCAAGAGCTCATTGATCACGTATTTAGTTAGAATTCCTTGTCAATTTCGATCACAGTAAAAATTAAATTTAAAAAAAACTATACATTAAAACCGAAATACACTACTTTTTATTTGTGGTTCTGGGTTACAAATTTAATGTATCTTTACCTAAAATGTCAAAATAACGAAAGATTTAAAAATCTTTTTACTTTAACGCTGCTAAATATGTTGTATCAACTATTCGAGGACATAATGATGGTGCTCAACCTTTGAAACAACCATTAATAATAGTTATTGATAGTCAGACGTATCCGGAACTAACGACTTCATAAATAATTGAGGCGACCCTGTGAAATTTTGGATCAATGTTTATAAAAACGTAGCATTAATTATGAAACACGTCTGTGAGAAAACAAGCTCTATAACAGAAATGTTTGTTCGATTCGCGTACAAACTATAAATACGTCAAAAAAAAACTTAGTACCCCTTTTTTTATTGACTAGAAGTGTTCCATTGGTTGGTTTGAGAGAGAGAAAAAAATGAATGATCTAGCTGCTCATCATCCATTGTAAGTCGTAAAAAAGTAAAAATCAGCCAACTTAAAGAAAAGACTTATCTAAATATTACAATACATACATACATACATACATATATATCCTAACGGGGTATGTATGTGTATAGTAAGAGAGTAAGAGAGGACTGAACGCCAAGCGTCGCGGTTCTTACATAATTCTTACGCTTCCTCAAATCTCATAATTCTCCTCACAATTTTCGCCTAGGTATGCGAGAGCTTTTGACATTTCCATTCGCTGACACTCTGGCTATTTGATCTTCATAAGTCAACCTTGGTCTTCCTTGGCTTCCACTCACTCCCTCTGTGTACCACTCACTTTCGCTCTGTATATTTTCTTCGTCAGTCTTTCATCACTCATTCTTTCTATCTAAATATTAATAGGTGAAAAGATAACTTTCTACCCTTTTTTAAGCATATTGTGCATATGAAGGAGCGTGAGATTTGGCATAGTTATGGTTCGTATGGAGGAGTGCAGAAAGCTAAAATGTATATGCAATATGTGTTCAAATACATTAAATGAAATGAAATAACACATTTCTTGTTCATGTTCATACTACCACATAATAGTTCGTAGTAATAATAGCTCGCCCGGTGAAATACCACCCTCTCACAGAATACCGGCGTGAAATAACAGCATCTATTGCTGTTGTGTTTCGTTCGGTGAGTGAGAGTGCCGGCGGGCCATCACCCCTCCCCCTCCTTTCCCTATTACCTAAAGGCCGGCAACGCGCCCGTGATTCTCCGGATGTTGCGAGTGTCCATGGGCGGCGGTTGGTTACTCTCCATCACGTGACTCGCTTGCCGTTTGCCCCCTCTTTCATAAAAAAAAAGTCAAGCCTCGGATCGAAGTATCACAATGGACGGAGCATTTTCTCTAAGAGCGTGTCCTTAAAGTATCCTTTTTCGTCGACGGAGTTTCTATATTTTTACTAATGTGCGTGACTAAGGAAGGTCACAGTACAACGATAAACAACCAAACATGACATATTTTCATTTTTGCGACTAATAGTAGTCAAAACACTTAAGATTTACAAGTATTTTGCAAATAATTATTTCATGACCGACTCATAAGCGGACACGAATTACACTGACAGGGCGAGGTTGCCATACTTACTATAGCTAACTCTTTTATTCGTGGTTACACTCAATGAGATAGAGACATGAAAATTCGTTTGACACATTGTGGTAAAAGTGACAATTTATTGTAGGTCCATCCATTAATGTTTCTTGGTCCAAGGGTCAAACAGTCTCACAGAGTAGAGATTATCACCAAAGAGTAGTTTCTGAGATTTGCGCTTCAAAACTCGTAAAAAACGTGTCCCCCTCTAACATTTCAAGTACAGGGTGGAAAAGTCTAAAAAAAATGTATGACATTACACTGTTAAAAAGCACTTTCAATCAAAATTGATTTGCATACGATATGGTATGTGTTGTTTTTGGAATATGGAATATTTTCTGTTACGCATTCAACATTCGCAGAAAGAACTTTGTTTTTCATATTGTCATTGATAAACACTAAGAAATATGAACTTGTTTTTGGTGCCAATGAAATAAATACTATGTATTCGGACTACCGGACCCTTCAGTAGCGTTGTTCGACAAGTACTTGGACTTTTAAGGGTTTCGTGTCCTCAAAGGAACAAAGGAACCCTTATAGGATCACTTCATTGTCTGTCTGTCTGTCTGTCTGTCAAGACCCTTTTTCTCAGGAACTACCTCGGGTGGAGGTATCAAATTGAAATTAATGTTAAATACTCAGGTCTGCAATCCGTTGGAGCTGTGAAAAAATCAATATTTTAAGCTAACGCAATCAAAAGATATGGCCATTTATACCGCATATTTTGACACTTGCAAGCGAATCAAAACCTATCAGGTATTTCCTGTTGATGTAGAATCATGAAATTTGGCAAGAATCAATAATGTCTTATAGCACAAGTAAAGGAGGAAATCCGAAAACCGATCCGAAAAGAAATTGTAGTTATATCACGTGAAAAAAATTTTTTTTGCGATTACGATTAATTTGCAGTTGGAGAGTACGGGAGAATGTATCTTAAAACTGTAAGGTTAAGTTTATTTTTGTATTGGACTTGTATTGTTTTGTAAATATATGACACAAATACATTATGTGCTGGTACAAAACCCTAGTTGCGCGAGTTCGGCTCCCATTTGGCCTGTTTTTTTTTCTAATTTCAGCACTACAAATTACATTGAAAAACGTCAGTGATCTTTACTACCTGCTTTCATTAACATGATAAGTATTGTACAACACATAATATTATTGTTTCATTGCAGTGTTTATTATAGTTAATAATGAGAAGTGAAGAATAATCAGATGAGTGAGATGGAATATTTAAAAATATCAATTTCGATATTTTTAAATATATTTTCACAAGACAAAAATGAACTTATTTAAGTTCATTTTTGTCTTGTTAAATATTATTACTGCAAATTATGATTAGTGAATTAGAATTATGATTAGAGAAGATTCTGTCAAAAGCAATATAACTTGTATTATGTAATCGTAATACAAGTTATATTGCTGTTGACAGAATCTTCTCTTTTTGGAGACTTCGGGGGTGAGATTGGATTATGTGAGATTGGATTGGGTGGGATTGGATTATGTGAGATTGGATTAGATTGGGTGGGATTGGATTATGTGTTCGCCACTAAAACTGCTACAGTGGTCGTCCTCGGTGGGTTGTCGAGGGGCTCTGAGATCTCTCAATTACGCACCCGAGTCTTGTACCGAAGCAATTCTCAGAAGGATAGTGACAGAATCTCATATATCTTTTCCTTATAGAATCCTAATTAAAGGCTACTAAAGATTTCGCACTCAGCTTGTATATCTGATGACCGTGATTCTAGCTCCTTACATTCTCTCTCTAAAGTATATATTGTATATACATTATACATATATACGCACATATTGCCTATAAGACAACTTACATTGGCGCCCAAAAGTAAAACTTTAAGTCTCGGAAATAATGTGTTTGTTGTTTGCGGTGTGAAGCGAACAGCTTATTATTCCGATCAGGCGTACGAGGGTTCATAATGTGGGTAACTCGGAACCCTGCTTCGATGACACCCTCTTCCAACTATTATCTTCAGCGAGAATAGCGGAAGTAAGGCTCATTTCCCACAACACTATTTAGAGGCGATTTGGTTACCATGTCAGTTGTACACGTAGATAGTTTGTAACTAAATTGTGATTTAAAATAGACAATTTTTGATGCTAGTATCAGCTACTGAACACTTTTAGTGATGAGTTTGTGATGAGTTGCGGACACTGAACACTTTTTGATCTGTGATCAGTGTAATTGAACGTCAAGCGTTAAAAGTCGTTATTTTTGTGCATGAAATCAATTAAACAAACACTCGTTAGTTCGGAAATGTAAAATTAAATGTGTTAGCTATTATCAATATTCTCGATTAATCGTTCTAATCATAATCGTTAACAAATGGCAGCACTGTTTTTTTGAAGGTGTTGCTACTTTCATAATAACATGGTATTTTTGAATGTCAGAAAATAAGTCAGTTGAGAAATACACGAGCTAGCGAAAGCACGTCTTTTAATTATATCTCGTCATCCTACGTTTCCATCCAAGTCAACATCCTAGAAGAACGTTTAGTTTTCAATATGAAGCTCAATTTTATGAAATATACTGGAAACTAGCAATGAAATAAATTGGGTACTCGAACTCAATTTGAACATCCCCGCCCACATTTTTGATACTATTGGACCTAGAATTTAAGAAATTTTAAAAAGTACTTAACTAAAAGCTTACCTAAAGTTAACAGAAAGCATAATTATAAAAAAACTCTGGATTTTATAGATCTCCAGTAATAAAGTTACAGTTTTACCGTTTTTTATATATCATGCGGAACCCTCTGGAGCCTAACTTATACTTGACAAATATCTCATCCTCCAGACAATCACTCCACTCGTATGACCCCTATCGAAGCGCTTAGAATCCTATCGTAGGTACCTTACAACAAATTGGGGGAGCGCCCATTCACCCAGATTCCAGCACAATTTAGAAAAGTTTACTTCGAAAATTTACCTTATATATTAATAACATTACGATGACCGGCTTAATATCATGTACTTAGAATAATTCCAAGTTTACAAGTAATACAGACGTGCGATTTTTAATCTGACATACGATTTATTATTAAATTGACCTGTATTTATTACCAAACATATTGTTTGACAGTAATCATTATCATCGCAATCATCGTCCACAGCCCGTTACAGTTCATTGAAAGACAGACTAAAGACTCTTCATTAGCACATCATTTTCCTCTATTCCACGCCGGTCTCGTCCAGTTACTTCCTGTCGCCTTCGCGATATAATTCCTCCATCTGACTGATGAAGTATCAACACTCCTGTATCCTATTATCGTGTATCACTCCAGCAGCTTACAACCCTTTTGGCTTTCCTTCTATCGTCTATTCCTTTTTTCAACTACATTGTGTACCTATTCGATATTCCCAGCATCTCCATTGCCCGTTGTACTACTTGCCGGTGGTGCACAATATTTTTCCAGATGTAAACTTCCGAGTCCAAGCTTCTGCAGCGTATGTTAATGTGCCTAAAGATTATTGATATTCATTTTTCTTAAAATAGTTGATGCGATACAGCTTCCAGTCTAAGAAATAGAGGTGTAAGCAAAGGAGAGCGCTTCAGAAGCCACAACACATCTTCAAGTACCTCCACTTGAGGACGCTTCTGCTTTAATGATTATGGTTCCCATATCAGATGTGGTCTACACATTCTCACTTCAACGTGCTTATTCTGCATGTTATTTCGGTCGTTTTAGTTCTTCGTAGCTTTAAAAATGTACGAATTGTAAATTGTACCACCAAGTATTCAGGACGTTCCAAAAGAAGAGCACTAACGGAGTTATCCGAACATTTTGAGATCAAAATGTTGGCCTTCCTTTCATTGTCTACCTCAACAATGAAGCGAGATGTAGCGTGAACACATTTCTACATGTGCAAAGATCCGGTCGCATGTCTGCTCAAATCCTCTCGGGGTCCACGTAACACAATTTGCTTTAGAGGCTCTCCTACTTAAATATTCACGAGTTATGTGCTAGCGTGTTCACTAGTTAGGTACTATCTAGCAGTGAAGATTTCGAGCACACAAATGAAAAACGTCGTAATTGAAAATTTGAAAGTGTTTGTCCCGTACTACTATGGAACTAATAGAGCTACCATCTTGTACGCTAAACCTGCCGTCAAACAGCTCTGTTGCATAGTTGTGTTTCAGTTTGAGGATAAGACAGATAGTGAAATTTCTGACACAAGATTCACTTTGTCATCATCGTTGCCAGCACACTTGCAGCCTGAAAAGCTTTCGTAGCCTTAATATTGTAAATGTACACAGTTCTCAATGCATTTACTATGAGGTGCTCGTTTGCCTTCAACGTGGTATATTGAAAAAGCCAACCAAGTGAATGTCGAGCCACGCGCAGTGTAGGGTTCCGTAGTTTCCTGTCACAATATGCGAACTTAGAAAGGTGATTAGAAGAGGGATTCGCATATTATGTGAGTTCGCGGTTTAAGGGCTAACAACGATTAAAGCTCGTTAACTTGTAAAGCCTGCTTAGCTGTAATAATTATCCTTTTAACTTCATTGTATATATTCTTCGTTGTTTGATATGTAATACTTTTTAGCCGACTTCAAGAAAAGGAGAAGGTTCTCAATTCAGTTGCATTTTTATTTATTTAATATTTGTTACCTGAGAACTACGTCATTTATGAACTGATTTGGAACTTTTTTTATAGGATATACTTCCAGATTGATCTCATTTAAATTTCACTGGTATTGGAGCTTGGGTTTCGAAGATTCGAAGACACCAAATAACGCGAACTGCTTGTAATCTTTATTTATTTATATTGATGATTCTCTTTTATGTCATTTCGCTCCAGAATTAGATAAAAAGTTAATTGTAAACCTGCCCTAAATATTTATTTAGGCCAATGTCACTCAAAAGGGAGAAATTTAAAAAAAAATATAATAAAATTAAACAGATCTTATAATATTTAATTGCGGGTCTATGTCACGTTTATGTTTTAAGGCTAATTGCCTATTTTATCACGACGTTTCCACCCACGCACACTGACAGGTATCTACATGCTAATTTGCATCACCATCCGCGACATATTCAATCCGTGGTAGCTTCACTGGTGACCAGAGCGTACGACCTATGTGACCCTGAACATTTAGATGTGTTAGTGTTAGTGAACTCTCACATGTTCAGGAGATACTAAAGCAAAACGGATATAGAGGAAACATACGACGTCCGCGGAGATGGGAGCGTCGCCCCGAGGTCAGCAAAGTGCCAACATTCTTGCCATATATAAAAGGAGTAACGGACAAAGTTGGAACTGCACTAAAGAAATACTCCATTAAGACTGTGTATAGTCCGCACTCTATAATGGCAAATCACCTGCTTATTCCGAAGGATGTCATTCCCTTCCAGACACCTGGTGTCTACAAGGTGGAATGCAGCTGTGGTTGTTCCTACATCGGACAGACGAAAAGAACAATAGCAGAAAGAGTCGGAGAACATATCACAGCTGTCAGAAAACGACAGACAAATAGGTCAGCCATTGCCGAGCACTCGCTGGAGTCAGGACCCAATCAGTGGATTAAATTACATCAGCCACAGGTCCTTTCCACCGATCGACACTATTATTCCAGAATAGCACGAGAGGCGGTTGAAATCAAGAAATACCAACATTTCAACAGGGAAGATGGATACCGATTATCAACATCATGGAATCCTGTCATCAGTGAGTGTGTCCGGAGCTGGAAAACCGGACGTCGCCAGTGTGTAGGTGTCGTACAGTAACAGTAATAAAAATTAAAAAAAAGGCGTTGAGTGAGTGTGAGTAGTTCTCCAAGAAACTTCACACTACGAAGATGACATTCATTCTCATCAGTCGGCCCGTGACCACGATCGGTGCAGTCCGGTCGAAACGTCGGGATAAAATAGGTAATATAAAATAGTATAGTAATAGTAGTAGCTACGATAAAATTAAATAGTAAATTAGATACTTATAGCAATGGAACACCCCACACTTTACTTAAATTATAGATTAATCGATTAATTTTAATATTTAATATCAATTAATAATTAATTAATTTGTATTCTAACACTTCGTGCTGCAGTCGTCGAGGTAAAAACAATAGAGCAAAGTGAAGCACTCGAGTTTTGAGTTATATAATCTCGCAGCGGTAGTGGACAACAAGCCGTCAGTCGTTCTTTTCTATGACGTCACGAACACCCTCGCGCTCTGCTAGAGGGCCCCAGTGTTCCCCTTTATGTTTATTCGTCGGTGTTGCTAACAGTAATTAGCCTTAAAATTGAAACGCGACATAGACTCGCAATTAAATAATATAAAATTAAACAGAGTAAAAAAAAACTGAAAAGTACAAAATAATTATCCTTCACTAATCAAAACTCAAGTACAAAAATAACTTTATAAATACGACACAAATACCTATACAATTAAATTTGACAGATACTGTAGTCGGTGCCACTACCAAGCCTATTAAACTATTGATTTATAGGTGTATAAAAATAATTATATAATATATATATAAACAATTTTTTTATATAGGGACATACCTCTTGTATTTTACATCTACCCACACATTATACACTACTCACGCCGCGTATGTAAAATTAACTTAGTCGAGTCGAACTATTGTACTTGGTGTAACGTCGTAAATGGGATATTAAATTATTTAAAATACTAACCGACCTAAGTACTTACATAATATATATTATACACAATTCCGCAGTCTATTTCGCATAATGTGTCAGCTTCACAACAATGGTTTATTTTGATGTTAATCACATAAATGAGCCACTTAAAATAATTTTGTAACATTTCAATAACGAGAACATAATAAAATAGGTTGTCTTCTTGTTAATAGGACCACAAATAAGAGTTTTCTTTTAGTTTTGTATTAAACAGTAGTCAAGTAGACTATTTTTTTTTACTTCCGTTTAGAAAAAGAGCCCCATGATCACACCAGACGAGTGTAAGTATGAGTGGTAGAGCCATACTGCTTTGCAGTACGAATTGGGTCGTCTTGCCTGGGGAAATACCACCCTCTCACAGAATATTGGCGTGAAATAACAGCATCTACTTCTGTCGTATTTCGTTCGGTGAGTGAGAGTGCCAGTGGTCCATCACCCCCTCCCCCTCCTTTCTTTTCTTTTCCTATGTCTTTAAAAGCCGGCAACGCACCCGTGAGTCCCCGATGTTGCGGTTATTCATTGGCGGCGGTAGTCACTCTCCATCGGGTAAACCGCTTGTTCGTTTGTCCCCTCTTTCATAAAAAAAACCAGATCTATGCTGAGTAAGTAGTGTTGGACTCGAACCAACTAAAAAAAATCCCCTCGTTACTGTTACCCTTTGTGGCTTTTATACTGTCACCGATCAGGCTACGGGCGGCGGAGGAGGGCGGACTTCGGCTTAGGACGCCAAGTAGCTGTCAAGTAGTCAATGGCAAAAACGAAATTCTTAGGTATATGTCTAATGGTTTTCATCATGTCTCAGCAAGGAACTTTTAACGCACTAATTATTGAATACGGCTTTACTCACGTATAATCGGTATAGGTACCGACTAGTTTCGGACCATCCATCATCAGGGTGAGTGGAATGAGTTCGCAGCCGCGCCCCGTCCGTTACGGACGCACAAAATGCGCGCATTTTATGCGCCCGTAAACACCAATATTGACGTAGACGCATCGGTCTCGCGGAGTTCGTCACCATCGCCGGCGCACCCCGCGCCCCCCGCTCTGTCAAGCCGCGCGTTGCGAGCTCAGGCGCGCAGTGCGAGACGGGGCGCGGCCGCGAACTCATCCCTCTCACCCTGATGATGGACCTCCAATAGGTCCGAAACTAGTCGGTACCTATACCGATTATACGTGAGTAAAGCCGTATTCAATAATTAGTGCGTTAATAATGTCTCACGAAAGTTTTAATAATTTAAAGGAACTTTTAAGTCAATGGGTGTCCAACACACTCATGTCTGGTTATATTCCTTATGTAGTACGGAACCCGAAAGCGTCAAAAGAGAAAATTCAGCTACACCTTTCAATAAATTAAGCATGCAGATTTTAGTGTATGTACCTCCTGCTTTACTTGGGGCGTAAGACCTAAGATGGCTTACTTAGCTATTCGTAATTATGTTTGGGCAAGTTTACATAACTTTAATATTGCAACAAAGTGATGACAAAGTGATGGGTACAAAGTATGTACACCTAGCACATACCTACCTAATATTTATTTGCATATGCGAAAATAAACGACATAAGTAACTGTAGGTTTCTTGTAAGTTTTTCTTGAAGAATTTTCATTAAAACTTGCAAAGTTTTAAATATTGGAAGTGTAAAACACTAATAAGTAATAGAATTTTCATTAAAACTTGCAAAGTTTTAGATATTGGACGTGTAAAACACTAATAAGTAATATGTATATGAAACTCAATTTCTCTTTGTCTGTCTGTTTATGTTCTTTTCACACTAGAACCACTAATCCGTGGGGTTATTACATGATAATTTGCAGACAGCGACAGCTACGCGATCACTACGCGACCGGTGACGAATTGTAATAAAAAATTGATATGTTGTATGAGGATTACGTGTCTATTATCTTATGACCGTAAAATGCACTTTTCGCGGTTGATTTAGCGCCACTATACATACTATACTACACAAATTCTCGTTTTGACAGCAGATATCGCGCGATATTGGCCGTCGCATGCTGTCTGCAAGTTATGTAATAAGTGTTTCGATTTACATGTTTCTTTTTAAACTCAAAGCTATGTTATCTGGCCAAGTCATATTTTGTTATAGAAAGTAACGTACCAAATTAGCAATAACGATAATGGTAAGTAAGTCGGAAAAAAGACGCCTTTGGTGCGGTTAAATGGCTTACGCTGAGTAAACCGTAAAAGATATATCAAAATAATGTACTACATAATTATAGATCTTAAAAAGACCTATTTGTACAAAAAAGTCCACGGCAGCATACGTCTGTCTTCTAAGGGTTACCCGCAATAAGCATTTTTTTCTATAAAATAACCGACGGGCGACCGCCATGGGCGGCGGCGATGAGAGCGGGAGCAACACGACCCACGCAAGCGGAACCACAAGCACAGCTAGTAAGAATAAGTTAAAAAATTTAAAAGAAATAACATTTTTAAATGTTCAAAATAAAGAAATAATTATTATTAATAATAAATAATGACACATCGCTGGAAAATTTAATAAGATGTGAGCAGTGTTCCCAACCTTGTTTCTTTTATGGAAATAGGGGCTCAAAGATTCATGTCGGCAGAGTACACAAACGGTGTGACACTGTCGGCATTGCTTCAGACCCTTCTTTCTCACCACAGCCATCTCGGTCCAATAATTTGACTAATTCTTCGAATTCTATTCATAATCGCATACCTTTGCAATGGCAATATATTAGTTCGCTCAAAAACAATGTATGCTTAGTAAAGCGTATTCCATGTGGTGCACGCATCAACGTTGTCAAATCCCTTAAATCTCGTATACAAAAAATATTGAAGCGAAATGACAAATCTGATTAGGAAACTGATCATTTTTGGCTATAAAACTTCATGTTTGGAACAAAATGATAAAGACTAAATTTCCTTAACACAAAAAATTGAACATAAGTGTTTTAAATTTTCAGATCCAAGCATTCATGTTCGGCCCATTTATAAAACTTTCAATTCAGAGAGTATTCCAGAAATAGAAACCAAAATTAGCTACGGCGATCTAAGAGGAGCCGCCCGCTTACTATATTCAAGCGATATTATGGCACCGAATACTCCAGAAACTCTTACTCTAACTTCTACTCTCTGAGATCAAAACATCCTTCTTCTTTCTGTAGCTTGTTACCTGCCAGGTCCCCTACACACACACACACATACAAACTATGTGTCGACTCGAGCTACGAAGAAAGATGTGCTACCGCAATAAATTCTTTTAAAAGCGGTTCTGCGGAAGGTCTCGATAGTTTAACACCACAACATTATAAAGATTAGTTTACAGGCTCTGTTGGTCGTGCCAGTAAGACACTCTTATCTAGTTTAACAGCTCTAATAAACATTATGCTGGCTGGTAGGTAAGGTGCCCCCGGAGATAACCGATATCCCGTATGGCGCTACTTTATGTGCCATCAAAAAATAAAAGATGGTGGTCCACCATTGCTTCCAAAATTTGTTGCCATCACATTCTCCCTACCGTTTCAAACTATTTTCGTCCTACACAAGTAGGTTTTGGCTCAAGTGATGGTTTGATCAAAGGTAATGTGAGGCGACAGTGCATGTGGCGCGCGCTTTTTCGATGCATGATGGAGGTGAGGTACTCCTCAAAGTAGACATAAAAAATGCATGTAGTGTTGCACCTTGTTGACACAGATAAAACAGTATGTTCCGGACATATATCCCTGCCTCTGGCAATCTTACAGCAGTCCTTCAAAATCAATATATAAAGATAATTTATGACATTACGAATTTGCCTGTCTACAAGATGATTCTCTTGGACCAGCTAGCTTCAGTTTGGCTATTCATCCTTGTACCTTGTACCTTGTACCTTGACGACGGAACAATAGGAAGTTAAGCAATTACTGTTTTAGATGATCTTAAAACCCTCATTCAAAGGTTTTCAAAATAATATTGGCTTAGAATTAAAATTTTCGAAATGTGAACTCTTTGTTTCCGATTCTGTTGAGATTATTAAAAAAAATTAAATAATTAATAAATTTAACAATTTGGCACCAAATATTAAAGTTTGGTCAAAAGAAGCACTGTACCTCCTAGGTGCTCTCGTTTTAAATGACTCCATACCTTGCTTTACCAATGATCAAATACAAAGATTTAGCCAGTCTTCAGATATAGTTTTCAAAATTAATTCCCACATGGCTCTCCTCATTGTTCGCTTTTGCCCTTTTATTCCAAAATTTACATATGCTCTTTGCTGCTCTCGGATTTTGAAATTTCAAACTCTTTTAATATCTGTAGACAATAATCTCAAAAATACATTATCTAAAATATTAAATTGCTCCTTTGTTTATGACAGGGTAATCAAGCCTCACTTCCTTTCCGTTATGAAGGCCTGGGCATAAGCAAAATCTCGAGCGTGTCACTGCCTGCTTTTCTTTCGACAGCCTACACCACGGAAAACCTTTCCCTATCTGTTATTCTCCCTTCCTTAGGATCGGTTGAAGTGCTGTGCTTGACTAATGTTTGAAATGCTTGGTTAAGTGTTTGTCCGAGTATTAACCTGTCTACCTCGACCAATTGTCAGAAACATTGGGTGAGCCTCTGTGCAAAAATGTTTATTTACATCTTTTAGATTCTCTTAGTACCGAAAAAGATCAGTCTCGCCTCTTGGCTGTTTCTGAGAAGGAGTCATGACACTGGTTGCAGATAATACCTTCAAAAAACTTAGAAACCTTCACTGATACCACATTTTCTCTCATATTATCCCTACGTTTGGGAGCCAGGACTAACCTTCCTCACCGTTGCCGCTGTGGTGATCTCGTCGATGTACTAGGTCACCACGGTTTATCCTGTTTACGTAGTGCGGGCCGCATGTCACGACATGCTGCCTTGAACGACGTCATTCGGCGGGGTCTTGTCGCCGCTGGCGTTTCTGCAGTCTTAGAGCCTGTTGGTGTTGCGCGCAGCGATGGCTAGGGACCGGATGGTTTGACGCTCATTACTTGGAAATTTGGAAGATCGCTGGTGTGGGACGCCACTTGAGTCAATATACTTGCTGTTTCCCATATACTAGCGACTACCAAGTCAGCAGGTGCCGCGGCCAGGATTGTCGAGAACTTGAAGCGGCGTAAATATTCGACTCTCCCTGAGACTTTCATATTTACGCCCTTTGCAGTCGAAACTTTGGGTCCCTAGGGCCCCGAAGCCCATCCACTAGTTTCTGATATTTGTAAGAGATTGGTCGAGGCTTCGGGAGACCGCCAGGCTGGCAGCTTCTTCCGTCAACGAGTCAGTTTGATTTGGTTCCGGCAGACGCTTTTCTACTCTTCCCGGTAGGTGACGCAATGAGTTGTAATTGGTTGAACTTTGTGTGAAACTATATTTTCAGTTTAAAAAAATAGAATCACAATTACATGGGGTAATTTACATCATCATCGATCTCCAGTCAAGTCGTGGTTGAAAGCCATATATAGTAGAAACAAAAGTGTTTGTCAGTTACACGATGAACCGATTTTGATGAGGATAGAGAAAGATTAAACTCTGGGGAAGGACATACGCTACTTTATTTTAAATCTACGCGGACCAAGTTGTGCACAACAGCTAGTTGTTTAGTATTTTATATTAATTTATTATTTAAGAAGTTCAGGTAGCATATCTTTTAAGGGAATTCAGCAGCAAAAAACAATCGAATGTTCTTATTTATTTGTTACGCACATACTTAAAGAGTTGAATTATTGCACAGAAAGCAATCCTTATCTTTCTAGGGACGCTTCAAGTATACTTTATTATAACATAGCAAAAGAATAGAACCGATTTTTTCTAAATATTAAATTTACAACATTATTTACGTATTCAATTTAATAACAATAAATGCATGAAAACGACACAACATGTATTAGTTAGAGCAAACCAAACTCAACAGTCGTAGGGATACTGAATTCAATAGGCCAAATTGCAGGGCAAGCTTAGCTCTGCAAATGGCTAAACTCTTGTATGGTCTAAATACGAACGTAAACAGTTTAAACTTAATTTCTGACTTCTCCTTAATATGTACTAAATAACTCTTAACATATCCTCACATTGTATTTCAAAGGGCGCCTTTCTTCGATACGAATTTCTTCGCGCCGTCACAACGCGATCGCCGCGCGTTTGGCGCGCGGTCGCCTCGCGGTCGCTATGCGGATGGCGCAAAAGAGAGCAAAATACACTGTATATTTACATATCTACCATAAGCTCATGTCATGTGCAACTAACTCTACTCTGGGGAAGTCTAGAGTAGCCGGATAGGAATGGAATGCGGGGGTGGGATAGTTTTAGAACGCGTGGTGATCGCATGTGACCGCGCGGCAGCGCGCCGGCGCGCAAAGACATTCATAGAAATAGGTAGGTAATTCCCAGAAATTCCAATGTTGTTGCCTAGTTAATAAAGTTCACATTCACCATTAATAAATACATGAGAATGGCAAGAGCGCGGCAGCCGCGCGGCGGCTGCAACAAAAGTTACGTGTTGTTTAACTACGCCGTAACGAGGTATAGACAGAGAGAACGGAGCCCCAAGTATCGCGACCCTTACATATTCCTTACATTTTTCGCCTTCTTAAAACTCATAATTCTCCTCAGATACTTTTGTCTTAATATACGAGTTCCGTTGACATTTCCGTCAACTAACATCTTTGGTTATTTGAAATTTTTATAATATTGCGGTCACCAATGTTAAGTTACCGTCAAAAGTCATAATACTGACAAAGATACACGTACATTATTTTAGGTTTCAGGCAAGGTTTATGAAAAAAAAAACTTAAAATAAAAAACAATTAAGTGGTCGCCCAGTGTTTGAAATATAAACGCTTTTTTCCGTTGACATACACTCCACAGACTCGAAACAAATCACAGCTCACAAATCACACCAAATTTACAGCTCGACACTCATCCATTCAATCTATCAGTAATTATTTGTTGCCAACATTTTAAAATTCTTTAGTGACAATCTCTACTCTGTGCGAATGTTTGACCCTCGGACCAAGAACCAAAATAGACGGAGTATTTGCTCTAAGAGCGAATCCTTTTCTTGTTGACCAAGTTTCTAGATTTTTCCTTATATACGTAACTAGTTAAGCATCACAGTACATCAATACACAGACGAACATGACGTATATATATTTTTGTTAACACTAATAGCCGAAACTTGTGATTTATAATATTTTGTAAATAATCATTTCAGTAATATTGGTACGTGAAGTCGATTCTGAGCGATACGAATTGCACTGAAAGTGACAGGTTGCCATACTTTATTGTAGTTATGTCCGTAGTAATCTGGAATATAGTTCGCAAGTCTGGAATCCTTATTACACATGCCATATAAAACGCATTGAAGGAATTCAAAAGAAATTTATTGGATACCTACAATACAAGTCTCATCGTTTTTATGAATCATATGAGGAACGTTGTAAGCAGTTCCACCTTCTACCTTTGAGCGTAAGACGAGATACTGCTGATGTTACTTTACTATTTAAGATCATTAAGGGGCACGTCCAGAGCTATTGAATAGGATCGACTTCAGAATACCTGCATTTTCTACCAGAAAGCGATCAGTTTTTGCACTCTCTCTTGCTAAAACCAATTATAGTAGAAGCTCTTTCTTTTGGCGGGCACATCATTGTGCTAATAATTTAATTAGACAATTAGATATTGATATCAATATTGAAAATGTGAATACAATTAATGGTAAAATTATTGCAGGTTAGGGTTCTCCAACTTCATAGTTATTTTCACCTCATTGTTTTTGTATTTTATTAATTCTCTAAACTGTTACTACTTTTTCTATTTGCCTTTTTTCTGCTCTTTCAACTGGTGTTACTTATTGTTTCAAATTTTAAATTGTTGCTATTAGTGAAACTTTATAATCGGCCTATTGTACTTTTATATGTTTAATTATATTGTTAGGCTGTTAAGTTTCCAAATAAATAAAATAAAAATAAAATAAAAATAAAATAAAATAAATACTTACTATAGCTAACTGTTTTACTCGTGGTTATGCATAATGAGTTAGAAAGAGACAAAAATTATTTTGGCACGCTGTGATAATAGTGGCAATTTATTATGGATCCGTTCATTATGTTTCTTGATCCGAGGTTTGACCACAAAATCAGTATTTATAGGTGGTTCGCACCAACTATGGAGGGTTGCGTTATGCTATGCGGGTTCTTTAAAAAAGGTTTCGATATCTCGAGAGATTAATAAGCGGACTGTATTTTTTGCGGTGAATTTAAAAACCATAGGTGCTTAATGGATAATATAAAACTGTCTCCGACCACTTGTAAATTACGTGTAGCTGCACAGGTATGGAAACAGAGCTGCAAAGGGCTAATATTTGAAAAGGAAAAACAGTTCTGTAAGGGTGGAAGTAATGCACAATTACCTATTTGTAATCCGGTGCTTGCAGCCTTTGTGATCAAGTCCTCGGTCAGGCTCAATTGCCTGCAGTTTTATATCATGTATAATTTGCTTGACAAAAACAACACACAACGTAGTCACTTGCGATTAAAACAGTTCACACAAATCTATGTTATAATCATTTAGCACGTGCTGTCGTTGAGAGTTATGCGGTAGATAATTTTAGAAGAGTTAAATTGATGAGTTCAAGTTCAAGATTGGAATCACACATACAGCACTCGCGTGTTATAATATATACACGAACAGTGTGCATTGTAGGAAAAGGATAGATGCGTAATGGGAAAAACAGTAACGATTCACTAGTGCGTTACGAGTTAAATATAAAATTATTCACTTTAAATCCACCAAACTATTTAAACACGATTTAAGGATTTGACATCTCGCTTGTACCAACTATTAAATCGTAAGTGCAAGAGATTTTAAATCCTTAAATCGAGTTTAAATAGGTGGTGCAAGCCACCTAACATCGACGTTATATTATATGTTTGACATTGGCGGTTGTTAACGCCAAATAATATATATCTTATTTTGTTCTACCCGCAATAATTTTGTTATGTCATTCTGTCCGCTGTATCTTTCCTGCTAATTGTTATTAGTAGTCTACGATCGACCTCTGACGTCGCCGCGCGTTGGTCGTAGTACCGTCCGCACCGCTTCGGTCACCTTTGACCACACCCACATTGTTTGGGTTCCGCGCCGCTCTACTTCATTATTTAATTACGCAAAATACAGTCCACTTAATAAGAAGAACGCTGCACAAGAAAGGCCGAGAAGAAGCGCTGCCAGGCCCAGGATCACGACAGGACGCGTCATCCACACCTCCGAACATCTGAGGTATAGGTCGTAGTTGTCTGGTGCAGCACTTTTGAAGGTACGCTTTTCTTGTCATAACTATAACCAGCACCTAACCCCGCCAAGCGCGTCGGTGTTACCGGCTGTATTGCTCAGCCGCCATTGGCGCATACAGCGGTATAAACATAAACGATGACTGTTTTATTTTATTTAAGTTGATGTATTTGTAACACATATTATACATAGATTTTAACCTTCTGCACTCCTTTTGCATATAAAGTTTAACTATAATATGTTAAATCTCACACACCTCATAACACAAAGTTTTCTCTTCAAGTATTCATAATAATACATATATAGATGTCCTAACTTTGGCCTAAAGTATCAAACTTGTTTATCACACGCGCTTCTCTTCTCAACAAAGCATGAAATCCAAGACCGAATTTCCTACATTACCTGAGGACGCTTTATTGAGAAGTATCAGTCAACAAGTTCGAAACAGACGGAATATAGAGCTTTTCAAATGAAATACAATGTACGAGGTAGATCTTGTCTTCTTAGCGCTATCGCTTGTGACTTAAGACACTACCTTAGTCTTGTACAGGAAGACTGTAAGCTGTTGGGCGCTGCAGGAAATTGCGCGGGTTGCAGGGGAGGGGGTGCGAATCAACGTTCACCGTACCACCGTACTGTTCATTGTAATGCCATAGAATTGTAACAGTATATAATTGTACTTCTCAACGCAATTGCAACTGAAGTGGATATTTTTTATAGAATTCATGCACATACCTGCTGCTATTAATTATACAACACCCCTGTAAACTGTGTAAAGGGACTATGAAATAGTTAATTTTTTTAATGCTTATGTGGATATTAAATGAGTGTAGTGTAGTACAAAGCGGCTGATATATATTGTTAGAGTTCTGCATTTTAAAAAAAAATTTGAACCGTTGTAACGTCAATCATGCGTCCTTTCGTACACACATATAATCTACAACAGTCGCTTTTCTTAATACTTATGTGACGTACTCTTTTTGATTACTAACACATGCATTACTTAGAACAATGCTCACAAATTTTTATAGTTAATCCTTGTTTTTCCATATTCCATTTCGTATTACATTGTTTTATCTCAATCAAAGGTATTGTGTGTACTTGTGTGTAATATATATGTATATTTGTGCCACATATACTGAGCTGAGACATTAAAAAAATTAAAACTGGTCACATGTAAAGAAAATAAACTCTCGTCGTATTTTCGCAACGCGACGACGTAACTTCCGTTGCCTGCTGAAATTGCACTCTGATGTTTTATACCTAAGTGCCAAAACAAGTAGGTATAAACTCAAAAAAATTCGGAGAATTTAAAGCCTTACTTGTTAAAGACCCTACTTGAAATACATCGAAAGTCCTAAGTCTTATAGATCTCCAGAAATTAGCTTATAAAATAATTTTATAAAAGTCGTACGGAACCCTGAATGCGATTCGAACTCGCCCTCGATCAATTTTTTGTACTACATAAGAGACAAGCGATGTCGCTACAGTGTCTGTTTGAAAAAGTCATACCTATTCCTTTAGACTTTAGTTTCGCAGTTATTCAAAGTTGTCTCTTGCTTCAAGAAAATTAATTTTGAACTCATTGCTTGCAGTCGACTTCTCATTCTTAGAAGTTGAATTGTAGAAAGTTATAGAACGATTGTTTCTTTGTGAAAGTAGTTTTTCCCATTCAATTTAAGATACCAACTGAAATTAAATATCATAGTAGGTAATTAAAAAAAATGAATTCTGGCATATTTTAATTTAAAATCATAAACACAATAGAACAAGATTTATCTTTTATATCCAAATAAGGTCTTAAGAATTTTCAGTTCCTATTCAACAAATGTCAATTATACCCTTACTAATTAATTTTCTTTGCTTAAAATTTAAATTGTGTAGAAATGTTTTGTTTTTTATCAAGTTAATGATGTGAAATATCGGGAGACTTCATGAATTCTGTTGATTTCAAATAGTCTCTAACGTTCATTCATTGTTCATTTATAGTTCATTCATGTTTCATTCATAGCTAATTCATACACATAGTTTATTCATAGTTCACCTTTCACGATTCTACCTCGCTCGGTGTCCGAGATGGACAGATGGGCCGTCGTACGAATATGTGAATGTATAGTAAAGGTATTTATGTTCCTTTGGAAAAACTCTCTAATAACGTGAAATTTAAACTTTACTTTTCCTAATTTCATCAAAAACTTGAAGAGCACGACTATTATTACTATTGGAACGAAGTTACTTAACGCGGCTTGCGGTAGAAAGTGCCTGCTAGAAACCCCCTCTCGAGACGTTCGGTTCCGTCTGGCGTAGTTCGGATATTATTGTCAGCGCTGGCCGCCATACTTGTTCACCTCATGTGTTTGTTAAATGTGACTTTTGTCTGATGGTCAGAGTATACTCTCGTTAAATAATTTTTTTTAATAACTAACAATGCCATTTAAACTTTTTAATAATAAATATCCAGCGAATTTCTTTTTGTGATTGTTTTAATTCATACGTGAGTTACATTGTCTGATTATTGCAATTTTGTAATGGAGATTCAGGAAATGGAAACTGTAGCAAGTATATGTAATACGAATATAGAAAAGTAAGTTAATAAAATTTTATATTTTGATACAAGTATTTACCGTTTACATGCGTTTAATGTTATTTGAGTGTGAATTATTTTTATTCTCTATTTTTAATTCTTGGGAGGCACAGGGAATCAAGCCCATACAGCCTCGTCTTTCGTGTTCATTATTCAGATTTCAATAGCACTCGTCTGATGTACAATTTGTTTTTTCTGTTATCGCTAAGTTTCTAACACTTCTCCAGTGAAGTGATTACAGGCTGTACTGGATTCATTACTGAAGACCTCGACCATATGGGCTTACATCCCTTTGCCTCCCTCATAAGGGAGAATCTCACAAACAACAAGAGCAATAAATAAATAGCAGTTTCGTTACATATCGCATATTAATGAACAGCTTTATTTATTATTTTTACAATTCTGTTTATCTTTAAATTATTTAAAATACAATCTCTATCGTCGACTTTTTCAATCATGAAGTAAACGATAAATCTAATAATTTATTTAGCCTTCCCCCAGGCGTACCGACTTAGTCAAAATTAAAGCATAAATCTTTGTGCAGCTATCATATTTTTTCTGGATTAAACTTGCGACAAAGCGATCAAAGTTTTTGTAATACAATTGTTAATAATTTGGGTCAATCTACATCAAATTTTCCTCAAATAACATTACTTTCTAGATCGTTATTTATTTTTTTAATTGTATACTTATACTACCTAGCGATGCTAAAAGAGCTGAATTACATTTGCGGAACTGTGGAATAACAGTAAATCGAACGCGCGCCTCGCCAGTCATTTATGTGTACCACCGCCTGTCACGTCATGTTATAATTAATTTATGAATTGTTTTAGAACTAAATAAATAGTTTGGCCGCAAGTCATAATTTATTTATTAAATGAACAATAGAATTTCTAAATGAAATTATAATGTATCATTAATGCAATGTTATGGTCAATAATATACTAAAAGAGTGAGAACTAGTAGCGGCCAGACTAAAAAATTGTGGCTTGAAATTTTGGCGCGGACGTGTGCTTTGATTAAGTTACTAATATTTCGAATCTTATAGAACGAGACATCTTAAAGTACGAGATCTCACCGTGAGATGTTTACGTTGATCTCAGTGGCGGTACCTTCATACAAGCCCAACAGCCTGGGCATACCTTACTAAAATGCTCACTCAAGCATAAAATAATGAAATAAAAACTAATTTCAAATCGTAGCGTTTTTAAAATTTCAAAATTCGCGTCGAAACGGAAATGACTGCATGCAATGGCAACGAAGACGTGACTAACACGTGACGGCCGTTCCAGTTCGACACTCGCGACCTCTCAAGGCGCAATCAGTGTACTGCGTAACTATGTAATCAGCCGTCTCGCTCTCACGCGTTGGCTTGCAATGTGGCTTGCAACCTTTCTCTCTAATGGACAATAATTGATAAAGCTGTAACTTGTTTATTAGGGTTTATATAGCAATTAGTATGAACCACAAAGCCCGGCTTTCATACTGAACTTTCTACAGATTGAGCGATACGATACGAATACGAATACAATTAATTCCACGTGATTCAACGTCGTTGTTTTTACCTAATATTTATTTGTTTGAACCGGTGGACGAATGATAAGTATTTTTTAATTTTCATCATAAGTAAAATTATTAGTAGAGGAATATATTTCTGCCCGGTTGGCTATCGTAATATGGCCGCAAGTATTTTTAAACAAAATAAAATAAATTTATTTTCTCCCAACAATTCGTCCACATGTTTTTAAAGTGAAATATAAATCATTTCACAGCAATATATTTAAAAAGCTTAGAAATTTGGATTGCCATCTATTGGCAGCAACCTCTTGGTAGCCAGATGTAAAAAGGTATTACATAGTTAAGCGTCTTCCATAGTGTACGGAAAAAAATTAGACTTATATAATATATAATTTAAGAGAATACGTTATGAACGTATAAATTTATAGAGTAATATCTATTTACACCTAGCTACCTAGAGGTTGCGGTCAACAGAGCAATGGCAACCCAAACTTTTTAAACTCTTTACATATCTTGTTGTAAAATAAATTATATTTTAATAGCTATTGCCCGTTCGCGTGAAGTTCAAACACAAATAATATCCTTATAAATTATAGCCTATGTGTTATTCTGATGTATGAGCTACATTATTGTAAAGTTTCATTAAAATGCGTAAATGCGTTGAGTACTTTTTGCGTGAAAGAGTAACAAACATCCATACATACATCCATCCTCACAAACTCACATTTATAATATTAGTAGGATAATAATTAATAATAGGAATAATAGGATTTGAATAACAAATGAACGAAATTGTTTTAAAGAAATCGGTTAATTTTATTTTAATTAAAAATACTTGCGGCCATATTTTGATAGGCAACCGGGCAGAAATATATTCCTCTATTAATAATTATCTATCAAATAAATTTGCATTTCGCTTATAAAACAAATCAACGAAGAAATATCGCGGCGGGATCTCGTACTGTAGCGAATGGACGGATCAAGCTGACTCTTTCATAACTACGTTTCAAGCGATAATAATTACTGAACAATCATTATAGTAACTTACATTATACGAGTATACTTAATAGAGTACATTATTCACCCCTGTATATATATTAAGCGTTACATTTCTCCGTCACGGGGTTAAAAGTGCCTAAATTAGACAAAAAGAGACTTCGAAAATCTTCAGTTCTGTTTTATATTATAACGCAGTAAAGAAACATCATATCAAAACCCAAAAGTCATTTAAAAAGAATTTTTTCTTCCAAGCATAAAATGGAGACAATATTTTGTAGGAATATCGCGCTCCCCTCGTTTCCAAAGCCTTACATTTCAGCTTTCACGTAATGAAATATCGGAAAGCATACTGCAAAGACGTGAGCATATCTTCCAGGGTTTGACGTCGGCGAGAATATTGAACTCAGGTTAAATCAGTCGTGTGGAGCCGCCGGCCAACGTTAACTTTCTATAAATCATACGCAATGACTTTTTAAACTTAGTTTCGTGAAGTGGAATTTTATTAATCAAATGAAGATAATATTTTATCTATTGACTGATATATCAGTGCATTTGCTAAGTGTCCAATGTTTGTACCCGCGGGGTGAATACCTAAACATTTTCAAACAGCGACAGCCACATTATCATTTTGATATTGTTGTATGGCGATTGCGTATCTATTGCGTCAAAGTCAAATCAATTTATTCGAGTAATCCCGATTTCAAGGTATTTTTGAACATCAAATCTACTTTAGTTCGGTTCAAAGAGAAAACCTGGACACTAAGAAGAACCGACAAGAAACTCAGTCAGGTATCATTTTTTCAACATCATTTTACAAAAAGTTTATTAAAATACAATATTCAGAGAGCCAGTAAATGCATGTGCACAGAAGATCATTTCCAGACTATTGTTTTATCTTAAACGAAATCGTTTTCTTTATAGTATGATTGGCTATTCAATGTACGTTTTATAACGAATCTAAATCTATTTTCTGTTAATTGAGTGACATCTTGAATCAAGAAGTTCCTCAAGATTCTTGAGGAACTTTATTATATAAACGAATGCAGTTACCTGAAAATGAAACATTTGACTTATGTAATTTAAATTTTGGAATAACCAATTTATCACCAACTCGGCTTTCCATACCATTAAGATAGATTTTCTTTTAAAACAGATCTATATTTTTCCTCATATACATAATAATTTCAAAGATGTATAAGGACGGCAAGGTGAGTACATCAATGTCTTTAAAACGATCTCTTAGTGATTCTCGTGCATTCATACTGTAAATAGCACGTATCGCTCTTTTTTGTAAAATAAAAATGGAGTTAATATGCGCCGCTGATCCCCACAGCAAAAGGCCTTAGGACACTAGGCTTTGAAAATATGCAAAGGACACCAACCTAGCCGTATCAATCGCCGCGTCATGAACGTAAAATGTACTTTTCGCGGTAGATATAGCGCTACTATACAAATTACATTAGGTATACAAATTCTCGTTTTGACAGCAGATATCGCGCGATATTTGGCTGTCACATGCTGACTGCAAGTTATTAAGTATTCCGATCATAGCTCTAATTGTACAACATTCATTTACTGAAAATGGCTGCAATGGTTTATCCGTTCTAGCGTGTCTGTTGTAATAAAAGGCTTGAATGCAAGTAATTCTTGCGTAATTAGTGGTCTATATTGTTCTATATACCTCTATATACAACTGCCAACTGCTAAGCAGAGTTTCAAGTTTATCGTGAATCTTTCTTCATAATTGATAACCGCTTACAAAGTCTTTCATATGACTTTAAAATGTATTCATCAAAAATATTTAATATCACATATACATAACTTCACGCTGTATCCATAACGTGGTAATAGGAGAGGACGGAAAGCCAAGCGACGCGGTCCTTACATACTTCTTTCACCTCCTCATATCTCATCATTCTCCTCATACCTCCTCCTCTTATAAGTTCATATATGTATATTTAAATAAAAAATATTAGTTTCATTAAAAAACGTCTGTTTTTTGTCTCACTGTTGTTCCCAAATTCCTGACAAAAACTATTCGGAGAATATAATTACGTTTTCGTTTTATACTTAAATATTACTAATATCGTAAAGTCAATGTCTATTCCATCAATATATTAAAGTAACTCTTGTCAATAACTTGATATATTTTCCTACTTTAGTGGTTATCCAAGAGACGAAGCACTTTTAGTTGTCCAAAAGAGAATTTCATTATTCTTTGAGGTTTTTTCGATTTTATGATAATTCCCGTTCATTGTTTTATTTGCTAAGCACGGATTTATAAATATTAGATAAATTATTGTTTATGTTTTTCGGTTATTAAGGCAATAAATAAATAAAAAAAGTATGCGTGTGTACTCAGGTACAAACGCAAGTTATAATTCTTAGAAGTTTTTAAGCAAAACTGGCCACATATTAAAAAAACAAAACTGGCCACTTGAAATGAATGAAATAAAAATAACAAATGTGTTACATCGATGACGTAACTTCCGGCTACATGCCGAAATTATACTCTTATCTGTTTTTCCAAACTTCAAAAATAATAAATTAGCAGGGTAACCGACCAATAAAAAAAAAATTAATCAACCCATGTAATACATTCTTTAACAGTTGTTTATTCATTTTATTTATTAATTTATTATAAGTATCAAAAAGAATATAAAATTACTAAATTCTTGGTATTTTCCTGTCAACTTGATATTTTTTGTCAACAATTGTCAACAACAACAATTAAATTCGGTCGGCTAACCAGTATCGGTGCTGGTTATTACTGGTGGTTACCGCTGTTGTTCTAATGGTGGCTGGTTACCAGTGGTGGTTACCGGTGCTATTCGGTGCCATTTAGCTGACCGAGTCTTATCTCTAGAATGTTCTGAAGATGCTTCGTTAAGAAGCGAAACACATATTGAATAGTTGTTTTGAAATTTTTGCCGGTAGATAGCTAAAATTTATGACATCATTACATGAATTGGATTTCTGCAAAGTAACAATGTCGAAAAAGATACGGCAATTCGTGCTCTTGCTACTCCGCTATGAGAAATAGATAGCTGTTCTACGCAGGAGGCGAACTACTCGATAAAATACCACGTTAGGACAAAGATAATGTGCAAACAACGAGAGATCTTAGTAGCAATTATTGGGTAGGTAATTGGAAATATAATAATGGCAAACGATCCTTCGGAGAAATGCTAACGCACCGGCCGCCGTATTCTAACAGACTGCCAGCGCCGGCCCCGACATTCCGTTAGCGCGCATCCCTTCCAAGCCGAAAGTCGCGCTTTAAATTAGTATAGTCCAATAAGTGCCTTTTAGTATTTCCACCGACAGAGTCTATACAATATATAAATGTTAATTAATTATTAATTAACTAGCGACCTACCCCGGCTTCGCTCAGAGATTGAAGTTGTCGAAGATTTGCAACACGCCATATATTTTTATTGAGATTTTCATACAAAAATACCATCCAAATTTCCAACATTTCCATTAGGTTTTTAAAATTGTCTTTTATACATACCTTGTCCAGACAATTACAAACGCGACAGAAAAACAGGCAAATCTGTTAAGCCGTTTTCCAAGTGATCTTTCATATATGTGGCAATGGATTTTTATCTTTATAGGTTATTTGAATGTCGATAGTATTGAAATAACAAATACTATTAAAGTCTGATTAAATTAACACGAATATAATTGTGCGAATAAAATTTTAGAGATTTTATACAACTTCTTGTCCACCGAGTTTCCACTATATCCTTCCATTGTTACAATTCCCAATGTATCAACTGTTATTCATTTTTCACTTGTTTTTTTCCATTTCTAAGAGGCGTAACTGTAACGGCATCGGGACCGGATCGTTGTTTTTATTTACGAATTCAGCGTTATTCAAGGCTTGAACATTAAAAGAAAGCGTCTCGTTGGTCTGAAGCCAGATTATATCGTGTGTTCGCTACACTGATTTTAATCACAAAGCCGTTCCACCAAAACGTGCCAAGACGTCGAGAATATTGCCAACTTTAGAAATTTGTCGCTTTATAGAGGTATTATTGGTTATATGACTCTCTTTGAGTGAAAATCAAATTAGAGCTGAACTCGCTCCAGCTTTTTGCCTGGCTTATTGGTGTCAAAGGTTAAGACATTTGCTTTTTTAAGCAGAGGTTCAAATTGAAAGCAATTTATTCAGTATTTTTTATTAGTACTGTTTTTTCCCCAAACCACAAAAATGTGCGTTTAGATACTGTTACGAGTAGTATCTAAACGCACATTGTTGTGGTTGATAATTAGCTATTTTCTCAATGTACAATTTGAGTGCGACAAGTTTACTTGGCACACGCAAATTTACAATTTAAAAAAGAATGTAAAATGATTATCTAAAAAAAACACAATCAATTTTATTACCCATTGACATCAGTGTGAAAGATAAAGAAAAATCTTGATTTCGAAGTTTTAGATTAATATAATAATAAGTAATAATAAAGTAATTACTTTCTATAATGTTTCTTTGTACCGAAATTGTCTTCGCATTAGTAATAAAAGATAGTATCTGCAACTCGTGCGGTGTTGTCGATTGCCCACACGAGCGAATGAGCGCACTCGCTTAGTATTTCCAAACATCAAATCTGTCCAATAATTGAGGGAACATCACAATCGGAGGTGTTATAGTATATTATAATAATAACAACAGATTAAACATGAGGTTGATCTATGTGTAAGTAGTTTCGTTTTACATTTATGAAATGATAAACTTGTAAAATTAATTTGAGCTTAACTAGTATCGTTGAGTCTTTGTAACTCCCACTCAAGATTTGCTGTAAAAGACCTACAAGACTTCTCTCGTTATATTTTTTAAGTAAACTTCAAGTAAAGCTTTACATTGTAAAATTTTAAAATTCTATCTTTAGTAATATCAAAGATAAGGGGAAGGGTTGGGCTAAAATGCTCAAGTCGACTTCGAGTACCCAATCTATTCTACTACAAATGTCATAAATTGTTGATGAGTGCAAAATATTTGTCTTAGTAAAATGTCAATGCCAAGTCTGAACTGTCGTCGAAACCCAAATTTTTGTTGTTTCAAAACATCAAAATATGCCGAAAACGTATATATTTCATCGATAATTCAAGAACTAATTCTTGGTAACATGTTTATCTTCTAAAATATTGAAAATAAAATGTGAAAAGGATATTAAAAATATAAATTGCAATTGTTTCTTTACCTGTTACAAAGATAGAATCAAACCAAATGAAAAATAATGACTGCAGCAAATAAACCTTGCCACCTCGGACGAAGAAAAAGAATGGAATAAACCATACTTATTAAGTTGCCGCTTTTGTCGCCGTGTGTCAAATGAATTTTCGTGTCTCTTTCTATCTCTTTCACGTCACGAGTCAAACAGTTAGCTGTATGGCGACCTCGCACTGTCAGTGTAATTCGTGTCAACTTATGAGTCGGTCATAATCAAGTCATAATATATTCTCAGATATTCTCATACATTTCACACAGCATTATCTAGTCCCAAAGTAAGCAGCACAGCGCTTGTGTTATGGGTACTAGACAACTGATATACTAGTTATATACTTTTCTTTTGTAAATAAATACATATAATACATAGATACCCAAACTCGGAGCGGGAATTGAAGCCGCAACCCTCGTTTTACTTTCCGACGCACTTAACCGTTGCGCCACGGAGGTCATGAAATAACTATTTGCAAAACACTCGTGAATGTTAAGTCTTTTGGAGATTAGTATTCACAACAATAAAAATATGTCATGTTCAGGTGTGTATCATTGTACCGTGACCTTCCCTAGTTGCATACTTTAGTAAAAATCTAGAAACTCAAAATGCAACCCCCAAACCCCTTCCAAATACAGACCTACAGCCATTATTATAATCAGTGCACTTTTATTTTATATTCAGTCGAAATTTGCATAATTAAACTTGAGAAGTCTTTTCGAAACAGCCTGTGAACTACAAATTGTATTTGTTACTGAAACTAAAAGTTTTCTGTATACTTTGTTTTGCCAATTAGAATTTGGTAATTCGTTCAAATTATTATGTTAGCAAAGACATTATTTGTTATTGTTGGAAGCACTCGTGTACCTAGGTGAAAATGTATGAGGAGAATGATGAGATTTGAGGACGTGAAACAAGTATGCAAGGACCACGGTGGCTGGCACTTCGTCCATTAAGACTAACTTCTCACGGTTACGGTGTGAGGATTTTTATTTACACATACATCTTCATGTTGTATTCCTAAAGGAGGAAGTCAGAGAGGACAGAGTGCCAAGCTTATATACTTCTATCGCTTCCTCAAATCTCATCATTCGCCTCACACATTTTCACCTAGGTATGTGGGTGCCTTTGACATTTTTGCCTTTGACAAATGTATGTATAATATTATTACTTGTAATTTTCATTTTACTAGAAACTTGAAACTTCACTAATAATAATCATCACATGGTATTTTCCTGTTCATAACCCTTTGACAAAAACTTAGAAGCACAATTATAAATATGGAGTTCATTTTAACGAAGATAATTGAGATTGAGAATTGTAAGTAGGTTTATTGTCATCACTTATCTTTTATCTTAGCATTTATAATGATTATATTTGATTGCATTTATGATGAGATTAGAGGAGGCGAAAGAAGTACGTAAGGCCTGAGAAGCTTGGCGCTCTTTACTCTCTGACTACTCTGTTAAGGAGACAGCGTGAAAACATGTAGGTATGTATATTCTCCACTAATTACCAAGCTTGAACGTGTATGTGCTTTTCATGATATAATTTGGCGAGTATGCGTTCCAATTACTTGATTTAGTTCCACCATCGCCTTTTCACTATCGAATAACATATGATACAAGTAGGAACTCAATTCCTATGTTTTTGACATCATGCTTCATTCATATGCTTATCGCTAAGGTTTCGATTACTCTCCCGTCAGTGCAATTTCTTGACTAATTTGGAAGTTTTAAAGGAAACTTCTTAACTGAGTTAGAGAAATTAGTTTAGAGCCTGGGTGTTAGTGAGAACACCCAGTTCGTTGTGTGGAATCTATAGTAAGAGTCTAATGTTTAGATAGGAGTCATACATTTTATGTTATTATCTGAAGTTATTGCATGTGGAGCTTATCTGTAAGAGACTGTTACGCTTAGTAATTATCTAAGTAAACAGTTGTTGATAAGCCTAAATAAATTAAAAAAAATATTACAAAAAAAAGGCAAACGTGATTGAAATTGGGCCTCATCTATGCCTTCCATCAAGCAGTACTAAGGTCTAACGTACACTCATTACAAGTAAAGAAACTCGTAGCTAAACTACTATCGAAGTATATCTGTACTGTAATGCTCTATAGTGCAATGTACTACACTGCATTGTACTGCACTACAATGCACTGTACAGTACTGCACTATACTGTAACAGCCTATATAAATTCCATTTCTAGGCAGTAGGCACAGACATATTTTCACAAATAAAGTGATAAAACGACGGATCGTACTACACTACGTGACTCAGTAAAAAAGGTATTCGAATGAATATAATACCACTTACAATGAATATTGTATTATATAAATCTTTGCGAAGATAACGTAGGAGTTACCACAACACGTTTAAAACAAAAATGTAATATTTTTTATATGTAATGGCTAAGTCGGTCGGTTTTCCCAACCAGCAATTTAAGGTCGAGAGTTCAAACCCAACGTGCGCACGTACAACGCTTTCAGAACTTTCTTCTGTACATGTGTAATTTATTTCAGTACGTAACGACGAACTTTTGTGAATTTATGTACTTACATATTTTTTATTTAGAGCTCACATCTGAATTCTAAACAATAAATGTTAGTGAAAGAAGCATTAAGTGCCTCCATACTTCATTTAAATACAGTGAGTATAAAAAATCTGCCAAGGGCGTATCGAAAACACAATAAATTTGGCCCCGTTGTAATTTATGTTACCCGTATTCAATAATAATAATAATGAAAGTATATTGTACCTATTGTCCTTTCCACAACAGGTGTAATCCTTATAAGTCTTAGCAATAGCCTAAAGTTGAGTGACCTTAAAGAAAATATCTACATTACATTACAAAAGGCCACAATACTAAATACTTGTAATATAATATTAACGCAATATTCACGATAATTCACGCAAATAGAGGAAAATGATGTTAATGGATATTAAATCCAAGTACATCACATTACACTTTATTTCTAAACGACATGTAGTCTTGGCCCGTAAATTGTAACAAAAACCAAGTGAGAGCTGAAAAAAATATATAATAATAAGTAATAATGCGCCAGACGATACACACCAATCATATTATGTTCTCGATCTAGGGCATTCCTTGTGGTATAAGAACCAGACGACGGCTAACAGGGGCGTCTCCCAGTACACCCTGTACAATTGTTTGTTTCTCATGTCTAGTTTTGGATTAATAATTTACGTTCCTGTGCCTAATTTCTGCTTAAATGACGGTAATCAGTTGATTACAGAACAAATCATGATATAACGATGTCATGACGGTTTCATTTTAGTCAATTTGGTTATGGAACTCTAAAAATGAGACCCTAAATGGATTATGTAACGCGAAGATTTTCTTTAAACACACACAATCGACAACTACTTTAAGTAATTCTCATTTTGTAGCCTGTGGGTTGTCTTACTCGATAACATCTAAGCTCCTAACCCATCTTAGCAAAAAAAAAAAACACGAGAAAAACTTTATTTTCATCAGTTTTGTTAATAGTGATTTTGTAGAGATTATTATCAAGGTTATAGCTTCCACCGTGTGTTCACGTACATCTGGAAAAAAATAGAAATACAAATTTATACGGTAAAGAAATAAATAACCTAGTAAACTCCGCATAGCACGTCTGCGTAAATTACATTTTCTGTACCCTGACACAAAATATAATTTGAATCGATTTCTACCAAATAAAAAACTTAATTGCAAAATGGTCCATCAATTCAACAGCTACGACGCCACAATTATATAGGGATGAAATGATTATAAGAAAATACAAGTACTTACTCGATACTTTTCAGTCTTACTATACGTATCGATACTTTTAAACCAGGCGATAAGTATATATCATCGATAAAAAGTACTCGTATCCTAACTCAGTTAATTAAAGACAAGACGTAAAATGGAAAAGGGTCTCAAGTCAATTCATACCAATTGTTTTTTTTTGTTTGGCCACGCATAATTTTTTACGGCGTAGTCACATTTTGATGCCCTTTTTGTAGGTCAAATTCGGTGCTAAATCGATAAACGATATCACTATTACTAGTCTTGGTAAGCTGAGCACCGACTTCAATTAGTGTCAAATTTAATTATACCTGGTCTTGCCATAAATATTGTTACAAGGAAAACATTTTTTTTTTTCTATTATGTAAAACTTTCATTACTGCAGTGTGCGTTAATTGATACAGTAATATAATATAATTTTAAAAACATGAAGTTCATTCAAAGTTATCTCCATTGGCTTGTATCCATGTATAATACTTTAAACGTTGTGGCCAGCTATCGATTGAAACACGCACTTTCTCTGTGGGAAAATTCGCCACTGCCAATCTTATGAATGTTTTAGGGATTCCAAATTATTAAGGTGTTTAAAGCACGCCATACTCTATAAAAGCGGCCATAAATCATAATCAAGTGGATTAAGATCGGAACTAGATGACGGCCAGTCTTCAGCTCTCATACATCAGCAACATTCCTTTCTAGCCACGTTTATGTGGATCGAGCTTTATGACCCCGTGCTAAGTCTTGCTGAAAGGACCATTCTTGGTAATAGAACATGCTGTTGTTAAGAGGCTTAATTATCTTCTCAAATATCGTATCTTGATACACCTAGGCCGATATTTTGACACCACTTTTCACAAAAACAGCCCACCAAACCATCACTGAAACCGAATAATGCCCACGTTGTACCCTACTGAGTAATTGAGAAGAGTCTCTAGAGCTTTGAGCATAAACTCGGCAATTCTGTAAAAAAATTCTCGATTTTGACACCCCATTCATTATTAAATTATCGATTAAGTAATGACCAGTGCATCTCTTAAAAGCTGCAAGTCCTAAGTCATATTTTGAAATAGGCGACATAGTTCTGGGTGCTATATTTCCCATTTTGCTTTCGGACAGGATTTCTTCGAATTCTTTGTTTCGCTGCTTTGATTGCCTTTTTATTACGAATACTATGTAACGGCCAGATCTTTTTCTGTCACAAACAGAGGACGTTTCATTATACCTATCAATAATAGATACACAAACTTTCCATGTTATATACTTCCGGTTCCATACTTAGTATTTCAGTTCTCTTTATCATCCCACTTCATTGTAATATCACAAGAATATTTAACAAAGATTGGCGCGAAAATAAGAAAACATTATGAATATCACATGAGAATGACAGGTTCCAAATTCGAATATTATTTGATGATTTATTGTTTTTTTTTTACTGTAATAGTATTTATGGCTAGGCTGTGTATAGTCATTGTCACCATAAGAAGTCTTTTTTTTATTACATTAAAAAGACATATTTTTGTACATGAGTTTCGATTGGTAAAGGGGTAAAGGACAATTATTTTGTAATTTTCAGTGTTTTTATTTTGAAGTGGAATTATTCTTTTTTTAAGTTATTCTTGGACCTATTTGTGATGTTAATGAACGTATATAACTTTTTGACAGTTGGCAGGCTAGAACTTCCCACTTGGTCGCTCCTTCTCATACATTTTAATTATAACCACCAACTCTTGCTATTCCTTAGTGCGCATAACGTCAAATGATAATGTATCCTAACTTTTAATTTTATGAAATAATAATAAAGTCGGAAGTTACAGAGCAGCATCTTTTAAAATTCATTCAGTATTCAGCATCTTTTTAAATTGTTTTTAGGCAGCACTGGGAAAGCAGACATTTTTCATAAATTTCTCGAAATAAGATTAATCAAGTCACTAACGATGCATGTCATTTCATACCGACTAGGTATCGATGCTTTCTTTCGATACAACTAACAAGTAAAAATATCTATACCTATATGGTATTACTTCATTCCTACAAATACATAGACAAACAGGCATGCAGACAACGGCGTCAAATCTACAACGTCCGTCTTTTCCGTCGAGAGTTGAAAATAATGTATGTTTTATCGTGATCGCGTTCAGAAGTCGAGATTTAAATGGAGCTCATTTAAGCTAAGCCGCACTCATGAATCGGATTCGATTTAAATGGGTTTTATAACTACGGTAAAAAGTATTTATTTTTATATAACGTAACGTTAAATCCGAGAGTGATATAAATTCATTAATTTTGGTATTAAAGATAGCCACAGACCGTATTCAAAGCGGCTAGCCTATTACCTACAGTCCGCCCGCTGAAAGAATACGTCCCTGACAAGTCATGATCGAATGGACGACATCCTGGTCCCAGGAGCGTATAAAACAAAATGTAATGATGAGAAAACAGGAGCTCTGGGGAAGAATAAACCTTTGCAAATGGTACAGATTAACTTACAGAGGAAAGAATTGGCAACTAAAGAGCTCCTACTAGAAGCTGTCGAAAGGAAGGTTACCCTTGCACTGATCCAGGAACCGTATGTGGGGGGAATAGGTTGTATGAGGGCGTGTAGAGGTGCTAGAATATTTCAGGATTTAACAATGGGCAATGGCGTGGTCAAGGCTGCTATTGCAGTCTTTGATCCAGACTTGGATGTTGAATTCTGTGCCGATGTCACCAACAATAATATGGCAGTAATTAAGATCGGTACCAGCAGTGTGAAACTGTACGTAACCTCATTCTATTTCGAACCCAAGGTATCGTTTTTTGGTGAGTTGCAGCTGGAGGTGTTGAATATTGGAGATATTCCGACTTTCGACACTATTAGAGGTCACACGAGATACACTAGCAGGATTGATGTGACGGCTTGTTCAGTTAACATGCTGGGTTTTGTTGAAGAATGGAACGTGGTCGATAACCTGGTTAACTCTGACCGCAACAGCATCGTTTCCAAAGTGAATATGGGTAGGTGAAAAACAATAGAGATTAGAAGAAGAACTCGACTGTATAATACAAAAAAGGCTGACTGGGGTAAATTCCATGAGAACATAAAGAAGAACAAAGATAAAGAAGACATAAATGTAGAAGAGTTAAAAACGATAAATAATAGTGAAGACTTGGAAAAATTCGTCATGAAATATATGGATATAGTTGAAAAAGTATGTCAAGAAACGATGCTTAAAAAGAAGAGTAAGGAGTTACTCTCCTTTTCTTGGTGGTCTAAAGAACTGGTAGTTATGAAAAGGAAAGTTACCACGTGAAACGCAGAATCCGGTGTGCAGCTCGGGTTCGTCACGAATACGTGATTGGGGAATACTTAAAAACGAAAGAAAATTATGAAAAAGCAGTAAAGAAAGCCCGTTTAGAGAGTTGGAAAAACTTTTGTGGTGGACAGAGTAGGGAAAAGTTTTGGACTGGGATATATAGGGTCATAGGAAAAGTAACTGAAAGAAAGGAAGAGTTGCCGTTGAGTAAGAATGGTGAGATTTTGGACGCCGAGGCCTCTCTTAAACTGTTAGCGACAACATTTTACCCGGAGGATGATCAGAGTGAGGAAAAGGAATGTCACCTTAGTATTAGAGAGAGAGTTGATAGAGTAAATGAGGTGGAACATGGTGTATATGATCCGCCCTTTATCATGGGCGAAATAATGAACGTGGTTGATTCCTTCAATCAACTATAAATCATCAAATAAATGCCTGGAACTAGGATACTTTCCAAAATTGTGGAAAGGGCTACCGTGGTTATTCTCCAAAAACCTGGAAGGGAGAAATATACAGATCTCAAATCGTACAGGCCCATAGGTCTTCTGCCAGTGATGGGCAAGGTTCTTGAAAAGATGCTTGTCAAAAGAATGAGTTATTACATTACCCCAACAGTTAGCCCCCGCCAATACGGATTCATGCCCTCCACGAAGCACGGAAGACTCACTCTATGATCTATTAAAGCATATACGGCAAAAAATTACTGAAAAAGAAATTGTAATCTTAGTTAGCTTGAACATAGAGGGGGCTTTTGGCTCGGCATGGTGGCCAGCAATTAGGATTCGGTTGGCGGAGGCTGATTGTCCCATAAACATAAGAAGGGTTCTGGACAGTTATCTGCGGGAGAGAAGTGTTATAGTTAGGTATGCAGACAAACAGTACGAAACGGCAACAGCGAAGGGATGTGTGCAGGGCTCTATTGGCGGTCTACTGTTGTGGAACATCTTAATAGATCCCTTATTAAGAGAAATGGACAAATTTGGAAACTACTGCCAAGCATTTGCAGATGATATGGTCCTGGTTTTCTTGGGCAGCAGCACTCATATTCTCCAGGAGTAGGTTACTTCCACCCTCCGGCGAGTTCATGAGTGGGGAGTCGTAAATAAACTTCGCTTAGCGCCATCCAAAACTAAGGCGATGGTGCTAACAAAAAAGTTGAAGTACGACCTCCTTCTCCTGAACATGGCCGGGGTGGATATTGGCCTATCCAAAGAGATTAAGATCCTGGGTCTGACAATTGATAGCGGATTGACTTTCAACACACACGTAGCAAATGTGTGTCGGAAGTCGCTCTACTTCTATAAACAATTGTCTAGAGCAGCCGGGGTCCATTGGGGGCTGGCACCGGGGATAGTCAGGACTATATACAGGGCGGTGATTGAGCCGACGATTTTATATGCGGCAAGTGTCTGGGCACCTGCTGTAAATAAACTCGGCCTAAGAAAGCAACTGAATGCGGTTCAGCGGGGATTTGCGCACAAAATTATAAAATCGTACAAAACAGTTTCGCTTAACTCTGCCCTGCTACTCGCCGGAATTCTACCGTTGGATCTCAGAGTTAGGGAAGCTGCTTTATTGTATGAGATAAAGAGGGGTCATTCTAGGCGGGTAGTAGGAGACAGGGAACTAGAAAGACCGATTAGTTATTTGGAAATGCCGCACCCCACGGAACAAATAGAGTTGGAATTTGAGTGCCTAGTAGACGGTGAAATACTGGACCGACAAGAAGAGCATAGCATGATAATATATACAGATGGTAGTAAAATAGACGGAAAGGTTGGTGCCGCAATATCCATCAGGGATAGTGTAGAGGAAATAAGGAATAAGGAATTAAAACTGGATCGGTATTGCACCGTCTATCAGGCGGAATTACTGGCCTTATCGGTAGCTGCTGAAAGTGCCTCGAAGAGTGCGGTGTCTTCTGTCGTCATCTTTAGCAACTCGAGGTCCGCATTAGAAGCGGTAGCTGGCGGACTCTCATTCCACCCCTTGGCGGCAAAAATGAGAAACCTAATGAAGGGAATTTTAGATGGGGGAAAAATTTGAAAATTATATTGGATTATGTCGCATACTACGCCACGCTCCACAAAAAGACAAAGGCTGACTATGACAGGTGCCCGCTTTCATTCGTCAAGCGGGAAATTCGTGTTGAAACGATTGACGAATGGACGATGGATACACGATATAAGGAGGGAGTAACGGCCGAGACTACTAAGGTGTTCTTTCCTGATGCCAAGATTGCCCATAGTATTATTTTCAAAATTAATTTTGATTACGTTTTGGTACAAATTATGACGGGGCATGGCGGGTTCTCCAAGTACTTGCATCGTTTCAAGCGCAAGGAGAGCCCGGCGTGTCCCTGCGATCCGACTCAGGAGGAGAGCGCTCTGCACGTCATTGTTGATTGCCCCATATATGGTAGAGAAAGATGTGAATTGGTAACGGAAATTGGGATGGAAGTAACCATCGATAATATAAGTAAAATCATTGAAAACAATGAAGCTTATTGCCCGTCATGGATAAAATTCTAGAAAAACTGATGGTCAATCGCATTAAATGGCATGTGTTGCCGGACCAGAGTTCGCGTCAATACGGTTTCACACCACAGCGTGGAACCGAGGACTCCCTCTATGTCATGGTTAATCACATCAGGGAACAGATGCAACAAAAAAAGATTGTGCTTGTGGTGTCCCTGGACATAGAGGGAGCCTTCGATAATGCGTGGTGCCCGGCGCTACGATGAGAACTTGCAAACACAAATTGTCCGGCAAACCTAAGAAGGCTCGTGGACTCGTATCTGACCGACCGAAAGGTACGAGTGAGGTATGCTGGTGAGGAGTGTACGAGAGCAACTACGAAAGGGTGTGTGCAAGGTTTGATAGGGGGACCGACATTTTGGAATATATTGTTGGACCCCCTATTGAAACAGTTGGAAGAAAGGGGAGACTACTGCCAAGCATTCGCGGACGATGTGGTCTTGATTTTCTCCGAGGAAGACACCCAGAGTCTCCAAAGGAAGACCGATGCTGCGCCTCGCTGCGTTAGGCAATGGGGGAATCGGAATAAGTTGAAATTCGCACCTAACAAGACTAGGCCATGTTAGTTACGAAAAGACTGAAGTACGATCCTCTAGTGCTGGACATGGATGGGGTGAGCATCGGGCTTTCGGAAGAGATTAAGATCCTGGGGCTCACGATAGACCGGAACCTTATGTTCAGCGCTCATGTGGACAACGTATGCCGCAGAGTGCTGAACATATACAAGCAGGTTTCGCGAGCGGCCAGAGTCAACTGGGGGTTGGAATCGGAGATCATTAGGACCATATATATGGCAGTGGTCGAACCGATTGTTTTGTATGCGGCGAACGTATGGGCACCGGCGTCCAACAGACTGGGGATACGCAAGCGGTTGGGCGTGGTACAGCGGGGTATCGGGCAGAAGATCGCCGAGGCATATAGGACAGTCTCACTCAACTCGGTGCTGCTGCTCGCGGGGATGCTGCCTCTTGATGTGAGGGTGCGAGAAACCGCCCTTCTCTACGAGATCAGGAGGGGGTACTCCCGGCGGGTGGTGGGTGATCGAGATGTGGAGAGACCGATACCTTTCACTGAGATGCCACATCCTGCGTGCCTGATGGAGCTGGAGTATAAACGTGTGGAGGACAGTGCGGAGCTGGAACAATGTAAGGATAGTCGGTGTAACATTTACACCGACGGAAGCAAGATCGATGGAAAGGTGGGGGCGGCGCTATCCATATGGAATGGCGTCGCCGAGTATAAGAGTAAAAAACTAAGACTGGAACGCTACCGCACTGTCTTTCAGGCGGAACTCCTAGCTCTATCTAAGGCAGTGGATTACGTGGTCAGCTGTGACACGCCTAGCTGCTGCATTTTTACCGACTCCAGATCTGCTCTGGATGCCGTTATTGGAAGTAACTCTCTGCATCCCTTGGTTATAAAATGCAGAACAAACATCGGTAAGATGATAAATACAGGCAGATCCGTAAGACTGCACTGGATTCGTTCTCATGCAGGGATGCAGGGCAATGAAAGGGCCGATGAGCTGGCGAAGGACGCGGCACTCAACAGGAAGACGAGGCCGGATTACGATTAGTGCCCCGTCTCATTCATCAAGCATTGGATCCGACTGGAATCGATTGATGAATGGGACAGGAGGTAGGTAAGTGAGAAAACGGCCTCTGTCACCAAAGTGTTTTTCCCGGACGCCACTAAAGCTCACTCGGTAGTAAGAAAGATTAGTATGGACAGCGTGATACTGCAAGTGTTCACGGGCCATGGGGGGTTCTCCGAGTACCTGCACCGTTTCAGGTGCAAGTAACCGGCGTGTGTCTGTGATGAGAATGTGAGTGAGAGCGTGATGCATGTTTTATGTGAATGCCCCGCCTACAGCAGTGACAGGTTGGGTATAGAATTGGAAATTAATAGTGGTATAAAGGAGGAAACATTACATGAATTGATATTAGACAAAAATAAAAGAGAAAAATTTGTGGATTACTGTAGAAAGGTAGCTATGAAAGTTATCAGAAGGAATAAAACAAAATAATGAATAACTGGATCTGTGATGATAAGAAATAGTGTTAGAGTTGCACTAAATGCTAATGGATAGTTATTGGCCAGAGTAATCTATGATAAGATGGTTTAGTATAAAGAATAATGAGTACTGTGATATTAGTAATAAGGAAATTGACCAAAGATAATTATCGTAAGCAATGTAGATTATAAGACGATAGTAATTAAGGAACTTGAAAGCTAAAGATAAGTACTATGACGAAGTAGTATGAAGGTGCAACATTCCATAAAAACGCTGTTCTTATTGTAATTGCTATACTCGAGGGGTTGTATATTACTGTTACATACCATAGTATATGTGATAATGTTAAAGTTGGATATTGGAACAATTGTCACGTTCTGGACCAAACTAAAGCGAAATGTATATTATATATAGTTAGGTAATAACATAACATATCTTCACGCTGTATCCCCAACGGGGTAGTCAGAGAGGTTAGGTAATAATTTATTAGATATAAGAAATATTACAAGTTGACAAACCGAAAAGTTGTAAAACTAAATATATAGGATGTGACAGTGTTATTATTGTATGTTATGTAATTTAAGAACAATTGTAAAAATAATTATAAGGAAAATATGAATTAGTATAAGGCTTTTTTATGGAAAATAAAAATTTTAGCGTAGCTAACCAACAGTTAGGACAGCATAGCAGAATATAAGGCAGTTTATACCCAGATGAAAGAATAAATGAGAGAACTGGAATGTTAGAGAGATAAGGGCCCTGGCTTTGCCCACGCTAGGGGAACAAGTATAAAAAAAAACAGTGAAGCTAGAAATAGTTTTATTAATTATTGTAAATGGGTAGGAAAGAAAGTGATAGCTAAAAATAAAACTGTCAAAAAATAGTTAACAGTACATATACTAAGTATATGTAACGTATAACAATTTGTATATATAAAAATAACGAAACTATGAATTAAGTTGTAAATAAAGATAGATTAAAATAAGCAATAAATAATAGCAAATAGACTGTAAGGGATGGATGTTGGGGAAGAGGAATGCATAATAACAGATATAGGGATTGTAAGGTTAAAGTATTAAAATAGTGTAATAATGATAAATAAATAAGAAAATTGTAAATGGAATAATAAATAAATAACGAAATTGCAGCTAGATCGATAAATGGATAAGTAAATTGTGATTAGAATAAGAAATGTAAAAAGAAGAAGAATAAGAAAGATCAAAAGTATCATAATGTCTCTGACACTAGGTTAGGGGAAACAGAATAAATAAATTTAAAAAAAAATGGACGACATAACTTTGAAATGGCGTTGAATTTATGACAAAATATTTTTAGTGTTTATTTAGTAACGAATGATTATCATTAAAAACTACATTATTATGTCAACTGGCAATGAATGTTATAATTTTGCGCTAAATTTATTCTCAAATAAATAAGAAAACAATATTTTTTTAAATCCATACTGCGCTGTTAGAAGGTTATGTGAACTATTTATTTTTGTAATGATGTGCCAAACGTATTGTAACGTTATCTGTCGTTATACTATAAAACAGCCTTTCCCAAAGTGGGCGATAATGCCCCCTTGTGGGCGCTGCAGGCCTAAAGGGGGGCGGTAAGACACCCAGAAAAAAAATGGGGGCGTTGTGTAGAGGCCTGGGGGGTGATTTGTAATTTCATTTAGCTAGGAGGCATCATAGACAACGACTGCATGACTCAAAGTGGGCAGTAGACAAAATAAGTTTGGGAACCCCTGCTATAAAATAATAAGTTTTTCTTTTAAATAATTTGATAATAATGGAATGTACTAATAAATTTCATAATATTACAAAACCGCGCCCAAACCGAACGCGCGAAAGCAAGTAGCGTAATATGGCTAAGTCTTTTTATTTTTAATGTTTTAAACTTTCACGAGTTGTACACATTTTACAATATTTAATCACGGGTCTATGTCGCGTTTATACTTTAAGGCTAAATACCTATTTTATCCTGACGCTTCGACTGGATTGCACCGATCGTGGTCACGGGCAGACTAATGAGGATGAATGTCGTCTTCATAGTGTACGGTTTCTTGAAACTACCTACAAGAATTCAACACATTTTTTAATTTTTATTATTGTCACTGTCGATACTTCGATAAACTACACTAACGACATCTACATAAATATTGTAACATTTAATAAAATTTTAAATCGAGCTCTTTTACTATGTATACAACAACAATATTTAATTTACTATGTAATCTACACACTTAGTCTGTACCAATAATTTTTATATCTGCTAACACTATCCATCCATCTTAGTGTTTATTTTTACTTAATATATATTAATCCAATTTCTTATCACAACAAATATTTAAATATTACACTGACGGTTACATACTAATTACAGAAATTGCAAATCATATCAAGTTTTATCTTGAACTTACAATTTTTTATGAGAAATGACAATTCAAATAAACATCTTACATACATACATACACACATACGTACATACATACATACATATCCTCACGCTGTAACCCTAACGGGGTAGTCAGAGAGGACGGAGCGCCAGGAGTCGCGGTCCTTACATACCTCTTTCGCTTCCTCAAATTTCATCATCATCTAACGTGAAAGATTAATCTAGTAACATGTTTCTCATTTTAACAAGTTTTTCCTTTCCCAAATTTTTAATAAAAATATCTGCAATATTACTTTCTGAACATACATATTCAATACTTATTACATCTTTCATGACTAAATTTATACATATATACATATAAATAAAATTGAAATGGCTGTCTGTGATTTAGTAGTAGTAAATAAAGGCTTTTTCTTAATCTTATATGATTTTCTGCACGTAACCAAGACCAAAACAAGCGTTTTTAAAATTTTTGTCCGTCTGTCTGACCGTCTGTTTAATAGTAAATAGGTAACTATCCTACAATAACTTCATACTAGTATATTTCTTTATAATACGTATAACTAATTGGTTTTTTGTTTTTTATTTCATTTATTTAGCGGTCCCCCGACACGACGACGCTTGAATCACAAAATATTACAAATTAATTATAAAGTTAAAGGACCAAGCCCAGAAATTTTATTTTTTACTTTTTATAGGTTTTTTTGTGTAGGGGGTTTTTTAAATTTTGAATTTCATTCCTTACGTTATTCACATAACATATTTAATCCACCATTTTCACACAGAGCACTTACTTTTCACTATAGAGTAGACAATAGACTTCCATTCCAGAGATGACACACAAACTAAGATTATATCTAACAGGAACTTCATTTTGACGTATAGGCGATAACCGAATATTGGTGTCAAAATGAGCCATGTTATCACGTGGCATGATATCACGTGGCTCGTTGCTATAAAATATAAAACAAGTCACAAAAAGCAACATGCCATTGTAACATAAAATTGACATATTTTCCATACATTTTAACAAATAGGGAAAATACTCCAGTTACACATTCTTATTTTTCCGGCTATAAATATTGTAATAAGCAAAACGGTCGCGCATTCGATTTCCTGAAACAATTATCTGATAGTACCAACGTTCTGCGTCTGCGGTTATCGTATAAATTTATTGTTTTTACCCGCTGCTGTGGGAATTGTGACTTTTGTTAAGAAATTTCCTGTATATTACATATTTGTACTGAACCCATATATATTTTCACATCTGTAACAGTAATGCTTTATGATTACTACTTCGATAAAGTACATACGCGTTTATTCACTATTCAGGTAATACAGGTCGTACAGAACCTCGAATCAAGAACCAAAGTGGACGGAGCAATTGCTCTAAGAGCGTGTTCGTTTTTGTTGATCGACTTTCTGGATTTTTCAAAGTACAACAATACACAGCTGAACATGACATATTGATATTTTATTTAATACAAGTAGCCAAAACACAAAGTTTTAAAGAACAGGGACTGTATTACTTAATGGGAATGGAAAACACGTAGCTTGATTCAAACGTATATATTTAAGACATAAACTAAGTCACAAATAGGTACTACCAACAACGATCACAGCAAATTTTATAACAGGATGACAATGTCAAAACGAACTAAATTGTAAAAATATAAATGTTAAAAAAGGAAATATTCTTTATAAAAAGGAGTTCCGCAGCCAGTCACTAACACAAAGATTTATTAGTATTTTGTAATAATTATTCCACTAATATGAGAAGTCGATTGAGAGCTGATGTGAATTACACTGACAGTGTGAGGTTGCCATACTTACTAAAGTTAATTTTTTTACTTGTGATAACGCTTAATGAGATAGAAAGAGACACGAAATTTCGTTTGTCACGCAGCGATAAGAGCAGCAACTTATTATGACTCCTTCCACTATGTCTCTTGGTCCAATTAGAGAATACCTTGAAACCTGTGATAGCTGTCAACAATACTAGCGATATAACTTTGAACAAGCGTCATGATAATAATTTTATTTTGCAACAATTGCCGTCTCTGTTTTACAATGGTAAAACACATTATAAATATAAATAAATACGATCGAAACTTGTACTCATCAAACTCGACATTCTATCACTAGACATGACTGAGACAGATGTCACAGGTAAAGCTATTGTGAACGAACTGTATATGACAATAGGATATTCTATAACTGTTACGTCGCAATTAGAAGATTAGTGATAAGTTTATTTAAAAATATAGATGTTATTGACTCTTAAACTCCAGTTGTGGGAACAGTGAGAAGCTAGAAGATGACGCTACAGTATAGGACGTCGCGCAATAACAGCGTCAGATAGCGCTAGTAGTGGGCTACTTGAGTTAGACATCTTATATTTTTCAATGTAATTCGAATATTTTTTGCAATGGGGCTCATGATTTTAATCTTCATTTTAATCTTTCACTTACTTTAAGAATGTAGCTTTAGAAACAGTAAAATAACCTTTTGCTGTTGTATGACGTCACAAACTCCTATCTAAGAATGACAAAAACAATGTTTATCTCTACTCTATCCCCGCTATTTGAGTTTAAAAGCGACCAGCTCTCATATTATTCAAAATTATTAACGAATATTTTTCACAGTTGGCGAGTTCGGGTTTCTCAATAAAAATTAATGGTAACATTCGCTTCTCGATTGATTCGTAAACCAAGAAGAAGTCATGTTTTTGATAGACTTTTTTACAAGTATGAAATAAAGACCTATCCATTTTCTGTAATATTTTATACAGACTTGTAAACGTTATTCTTGGCTGAAAATAATTAATCGTAAATTACGTTTGTTGCGTGGTCTAATTTACGAGAGAATGTATGGTAACAACTTACCAAACGTTCATTCGTAAGGATGTGTTTCTGATCAAATACATTCAGCCAACAGGGCCGATTTGTTCGGTATGTTTTAACGTGTGCGGTACAGCTCCAGACACGACAACTGTGCGTGCTGGATCCTTTGTAATTTCGGCAGGGTAACAAACGTGCCGGGAACTGCGCCGACATCGACCGCGATACGCGACGCTGATCAATGGTCAACAATATTATACAAATAAGAGAGGCTAAATACCTTTAATGTCCGTTAGTCTTCAGGGTGGTGGATGTTGGACGTGGTTTCCGGCGCCGTAAAGCCACAAAACGGAAGTTATTTTCACTTTTCACCTACCTAACCTTTTGGTCCACCACTTTTGAATTATAAAGTAACAATATAATATAATACAATCAACTGCTAATTTCAGTCGGCGAACACACAACAACACGACAGAACTTCTTTCAGCTTCAAAACGAATAAGATAATTGAGATTGAATTGAATATTGGTTGTACCAATATTCCAAAAACTTTCCCTTTTTCTTGTCAAAAAGCCGCTGACACCTATTTTAAACTTCTCCATTACTAAATTCAATTCATAGACTCAATTACCCACATACAAAAAATGCATAAACTGAACCAACACTGACGAGACAACTAGCGCCATCTCTTAGTATCGAGAGACAATAGAAACAATAATATGTTTTATGTCTAACATAACGTATACCTAACACGTATATATACATTGTTTTACTATCACGCATAATATCCTATCATAGAGGCAAGATGCGAGACATTGACGCTAAAACGACACTTAATAATATATAGCTCATTCACGTGTCGTGCACATATAAGCGGACGGCATATTCCGTTACTGTATCGCATCCCGCATCAAATCTTTATATTAATACGTGAAGGGAAAACTTTTGTACCACTTTTTAAGCATATTGCACGCACGGTAGAGTTAAAATGTATATGAAGAAGTTGCGCAGAAAGTTAAAAATATATTTAATATGTGTTAGAAATAATAATTAAATAAAATAAAACAAATAATTCATTATTTATGTTCATATTGCCAATGTCAAACACATAGTAATTTGCGGTGAAACTCGCGGTCAAACAACACACAGAGTAGAGATTTTCACCAAATAACTTTAAAATGTTGCCAACAAATAATTACTGAGAGATTGACTGAATGAGTTTCTAGCTGTTAATTTTGTGGAATGTGAGCTGTTTCGAGTTTTCCAATTGTATGTCAAGGAAAAAGCGTTTATTGTATATTTACAATTGAGTTTGGAACACTGGGCGACCACTAGCAATAATAAACCAATATAATACTGATTGATATTATTCCTTAGATTCACATGCGAAACAATAACACATAGGCTAACAAGCATTCAATATTAGTACTTTCCAGTCGATAACATTAACTTTCATACTAAAGCCACTACAAATTATGTATTGCTATATCTTATCACTTAGATCAACAATAAGGCTATGATGAATATGTCGCAAAGGCTTATATGAATCCCAAGGTGTATTTTCGAAAGGCAAATAAACGGTCGACTTTACAGTGTTAAAGGAACGTGATTACTTAATTAAGAAAAATAATTAAGGGGGATGTAACAAAACCTTTAATATTTACGCAATCTTTATTGTTTACGAGAAGTGATACTTGTTTATTTACATTGTGCTACAGAGAATTCCTGAGGCGAGAAAATAAAACAATGGTTCCACGCCATAAAAACACTTATAAAAGAAAATAAAATGAAATTAAAAAGCTTTTTATTTCTTTGCAATAAATGTTAGTTTGCAAAACAATCGTAATCTATATTAAATTTTTTTTATTCTGAGTGTTGATATAAAATTTAAATTTATTAGTCTGTTATGTGTTATGTTATATGTTACAATTTATATATTTGCAAGAACTCCCCTACAGATAAAAGTCTCCTCCAAAGAATGCCAATCCTCTCTAGATTAGGCTGTTTTAAATCAGTTTAGACCGGCTCTTTTTTATCTCATCTTCACATCTACCATACAGTATCCTCTTTTTGCCTTGTGGACCCTTCCTTGTTGGAATTACATACCAGATTTAATATTAAGAGTGAGTGCTATTTACACTGAAAAATAGAACACGTGATGCCACATCGAACGTCTGTAGAAACATCTGACAAAACGTCCGATAACTTTGATGAAATATTCATGAAGCGTCTGACGAAATTCGATAGACAATAAATACTTAGTTCCATGTAAAGTAGCCACATTTCGGATCATTACATCAACTAGACTGCGTGCTGAGTCAGTCATATAATGTTGCCATGAATTCGATAAAGCAACTAACCCTAGGACATTAGTCTGGAGTCTAGAGTAAATCTAACACAGCGTTACTTAAAAATTCCTTTATGACAATTTTTATTTATAAGATCGTTCAAAATGTATTTTAAACAAACTTCTTTTAAAGATAAACTATTAAAATTAAGAGGAGTCAACTATTGATTACTTTATGTAATATAAAATTAATGATTCCTTTAATTACTTTCAGGACTTTTAGATCAAATTAAAACTTCTTAAATGTGCCGTCACTTATCAAATTTTACAGGAGATCGTAAAATTTTAGACTTCTATAAAAGTAAAGGATTAATAAAAAAAAATTATTTATTTTGTAAATATAATAACTAAACCAGTCAGGAATGTATTGAACACATATTGTTGAAGTTTATATTGAAAATCGAAAATAATTAGTTCAAATCCTGTTTATTTATTTCCATTATAATTTATGGTTTTAAGTTACCAATTAACGTATTTGTGCCAAACAATTCAATGGTGCAAAGATCTCTTAGAACTGTTTGCGGTGTCACCGATACGCAGTATAACAGGGTTGCACGACAGTGATATTGTAAAAACGAAGAACGAAAGTGTGCGGTACCGCTCCAAGCACGACCACTGCACGTGCTGGGCCCTTTATAATTTGGGTAACAAACGTGCGGGAACTGCGCCGACATCGACCGCGATACACGGCGCTAATAAACAAAATTTCACAAATAAGAGAGGCTAAATATCTTTAATGTCCGTTAGTTTTCAGGGTGGTGGAAATCAGAGGTGGCTTCCGGCGCCGTAAAGCCACAAAACGGAAGATAGATCCACTTATCACCTTCCTAACCTCTTTGCCTTCCACTTCAATAATTATATAGTAACAGTATAATGCAAAACAATTAAATACCAATTTCACACAACATAACACAACACAACATGTAAACACGACACGGCAGAAATTCTTTTAGCTTCAAAACAAAAAAGATAATTGAGATTCACAACCAATATTCCAAAAACTTTCCCTTTTTCTAATCACAAAGCGACTGACCCTTTTTCAAGACTTCTCCATTACAACACAATTCACACACTGATTCTGTTGATAAATCCACCTTGTTGACACAGATAAAACAGTATGTTCCGGACATATATCCCTACCTCTGGCATTCTTACAGCAGTCCTTCAAAATTAATATATAAAGATAATTTATTACATTCCGAAGTTGGTTGTCAACAAGGTGATCCTCTCGGATCAGCTATTTTCAGTTTGGCTATCCATCCTGCGATTTGTAATTTAAATTCCAAATTTAATATTTGGTACCTTGACGACGGAACAATAGGAGGTAAAGCAATTACTGTTTTAGAAGACCTTAAAACCCTCATTCAAAGGTTTAAAGATATTGGCTTAGAATTAAATTTTTCTAAATGTGAACTCTTTGTTTCCGATTCTGTTCCAATTATCACAAAAAATTAAATAATTCATAAATTTATCAATCTGGCACCAAATATTAAAGTCTTGTCAAAAGAATCGCTGTACCTCCTAGGTGCTCCCGTTTTAGATGACTCCATACCCTGCTTTATCAATGATCAAATACAAAAATTTAGCCAGTCTTCAAACAAACTTTTCAAAATTAATTCCCACATGACTCTCCTCATTGTCCGCTTTTGCCTTTTTGTTCCAAAATTTACATATGCTCTTCGCTGTTCTCAGCTTTTTAAATTTCAAACGCTTTTAAAATCTGTACACAATATTCTAAAAAATACATTATCTAAAATATTAAATTGCCTCTTTGTTGATGACAGGGTCTGGAATCAAGCCTCGCTTCCTATCTGTTATGGAGGTCTGAGCATACGCAAAATTTCGAGTGTGTCTCTGCCTGCTTTTCTTTCGTCAGCCTACAGCACGGAAAACCTTTTCCTAGCTGTTATTCGCCCTTCGTTAGGATCGGTTGAGGTGCCGTGCTTGACTGATGCTCGAAATGCTTGATTAGGTGTTTGTCCGAGTACTAACCTGCCTACCTCTACCTTTTCTCAAAAACACTGGGACGAGCCTCTATGCAAAAATGTTCATTTACAACTTAAAGATTCATGTAATACCGAAAAAGATCGGTCTTGCCTCCTGGCTGTTTCTGAGAAGGAGTCAGGACACTGGTTGAAGGTAATACCTTCAAAAAACTTAGGAACCTTAATTGACAATACCACGCTTTCTCTCATAGTATTCCTTCGTCTGGGGGCCAGGACTAACCTTCCTCACCGTTGCCGCTGTGGTGATCTCGTCGATGTACTAGGTCACCACTGTTTACCCTGTTTACGTCGTTAAGGCCGCATGTCACGACATGCTGCCTTGAATGACGTCATTCGGCGGGCTCTTGTCGCCGCTGGCGTTCCTGCAGTCTCAGAGCCTGTAGGTATTGCGCGCAGCAACGGCAGGAGACCGAATGGTTTGACACTCATTCTTTGGAAACTTGGAAGATGGACTGGTTTGGGCTGCCACTTGTGTCGATACACTTGCTGTTTCCCATGTGCCGGCGACTTCCAAGTCAGCAGGTACCGCGGCCAGCACTGCCGCGAACTTGAAGCCGCGTAAGTATGCGACTCTCTCTGAGAGTTTCATATTTACGCCCTTTGCAGTCGAAACTTTGGATCCCTGGGGCCTCGAAGCCCATCGACTGGTTTCTGATATTTGTAAGAGACTGGTCGAGGCTTCGAGAGACCGCCGGGCTGGCAGCTTCTTCGGAATCAGTTTGGCTATTCAAAGAGGCAATGCTGCGAGTCTGCTTGGTACCTTAAGCAATGACAGCTTTCTAAGCGCCAACTTTGAGGAAGTTTATTATTTAAGAAATGTGTAGTTTTTAAATTTGTAAATATTAACATATGAATGTACTTTTTTGTTATTAATAAATTCACACACTAAATTACCCACTTACCCACATACCAAAAAGAAATAAACTAAAAAGGCGCTGACGGGACAACTAGCGCTATTTCTAGGTATCGAGAGACAATAGAAACAATAATATGTTTTATTTCTAACAGAAATGCTTAGATGGTTAGGATACATGAGTATAAGAGTACAAGGAAAGAATGAGTGATAAAAGGCTGACAAAGAAAATCTACAGAGCGAAAGCGAATGGTATAAGAGGACAGGAAAGACCAAGATTGACTTATGAAGGTCAAATGGTCAAAGTGTTAGCCGACGGAAATGTCAAAAGCACTCGCATACCTATGCGAAAATGTGTGAGGAGAATGAGATTTGAGGACGCGAAAGAATTATGTAAGGCGCTTGGCGCTCCGTCGTCTCTGACTACCCCGATAGGGATACAGCGTGAAGATATGTATATATGTATTTATGGTACAAAGATGACGAAATAAATCGCCTGTAACCAACAGGCGGATATTACGCAACTTTATATTTACAATTTTGGCTACGCAACCTTAAAAAACTGTAATCGTTCAGTAGCGTTCGAAACTTATAATTTGAAACATTTTCATCAAGATAACCACTTTTAAAGTGTGCAGCGTCGTCTGCCAAATTTGTAAACGCAATCTCAAAGGAGCCGGAGCAAAGGATCAAACAATAAACATCTCTGTTTCTACCCATTTTACGAGTATGAAATAATGATATTGCCTTTGGCATTATACGCTGTTTTCATTCGCGATGTTGGGAAGATGTCTCCGTGAATTAAAATTTTAAAAAGCAAATATGAAGCCAAGTACGTCTCTGTTTTTGAGAACATCTGAAAGGCTAATGTGTATTTCATCTTTTAAAAACTGCGAGTTTTCCTCAGAAAATGTGCTCTTTATTTTATGTATTATATGTATTTTCGTACATTTTAAAAATAAAATAAGTGGCTATATTATTTTGAGTAAGAACTTTACATAACAATAACTGAATCAAATATTATAATTCTGTGAAAAAATGCAAAATGTAATTTCACTGCTACGTTGATATTAATATTCTTTTTTATTTATCATCTAATGTTAAGTTTCTTAGAATTCTAATAAGGCTCGAAGAACAAAATTACGTACAGCAGTGTGAACTATATTATTATGTAAGGAAGCGATAATTAGATAAGTAATTTACTGTATATATATTTCCCAGCAAATATATTTTATCATACTAAAATATAACAATATTCATGGTAATAAAACACACAAAACAAATAAAAATGGATGAGCATGTATACGTGTGTGTGTAATAATGTGTGTATGCATGTATGGAAGTGTGTGTGTGTGTATGTGTGTTGTTTGTGTTGCGTAATAATAAAAATAGACAGTGTGACTTAACCATAATTAATACAAGAATATTATTATGTGCCGATAGTCTATATGTAGAACTTTCCGATTCTTTGTCACAAAAGCTTAATGTTTATACTTATCTTAAAAGGCACAATAACAAAATTAATATACCTAATAACGAAATTAATAAAGATGATCTCAATAAATCCAATTAAAACGTCTTATTCATCAGAAGGAAAACAGTATTTAGGAGATTAGAAGATCTTGTACGCTCGGAGGCATAAATTGACTGAACTTAATAAAGAAAAAATTGGAAGGTAGGTTTCCTGAACATTTATTAAAAGTTTAGTCAAAGAAAAAATGTTGCAAATAAAATAACGACTAAAAAAGACTAAGCCATAGTTATCAACATGTTTAGTGTCGCGACCCAAATAGCCAAAAAATTAAGTTTTTCTTCAGAATAAAAAAAATCCTCGTTCGAATCCTGGCAGGGTCACCATCGCCATATAAGGTCGGAAACCGAAGACATGTCAATACTACGAGAAGAGTTTGAAGCGACGCATTTTAAATTTTGACCGCAGAGATCTCAATTTTTCTAAGTGACTACAAAACATATGAAAGTGATATCTTCTAATCTGATTTTTCATTTTATAGACATTATTTTGGCAATTGCGATACACGATTGGTTAACTTTTGTAACACAAAAAAAAATATCAAAGAAACCTCCTTTAAAACAGAGATTTACATTTTTCAGAGTAACGGGACCGATATATGTTTTCAAATTTTCTGTATAATTTAATCTAAACAAATCCTTTAAAATGTCACTTGAATTTTTTTAAATTAATTATAGTTTTTTAAATAAACGAAAATAACAGTTTTTTCGTATTTTTCGTAAGCTAGCGCGTGTACGTTTGCATAGAGCAGAAGGTCTATTTTAGATTAAATTATTTATTATTTCTCAATGCATCGCCTTAAAGACTAACTCCATTTAATTAATAAAAGCGATTATGAGCGTAAAACCATAATATGCGTAGTAGGTACCTATAAAATCTACATGGCTCTTACAAAGTCAATAGCTTACAACCTCCTCACTGTAATATTTTAATTGTTATAATGGTTATAAAGCTATAGTTTGTTTTGTAACGTTATTAAGAGCTGGTAAGATTTTTAATTTTGTAACACGTGATAATAATTCCATACTAATTTAAAAAAAAATTTATTAAAAAAAATTAAACCGCCTTAAAAAAAAACACTGAAAAGTATCAAATAACTATCCTTCACTAATCGAAACTCAAGTACAATTAATATAACTTTATAAATACGATACACATACCTATATGATTAAATTTGACAGTTACTGAAGTCGGTGACAAGCCTACCAAACTAATAGTCTTTCTGTTGTTGCACATTGATTTAGAAGTTGCATCGGCCGTGGTCTCAAGAAAAAAAAAAGCAAGCGAGTTTGCTTGAGACCACGGCCGATGCAACTCGGTCGAAAGGTCAAGCCAGAATAAAAAGGTAATCGCGTTAAATTTCCCGTTTTAGATATTTTATAATGGAACACGAAAGTTTAAAAGTTTATAATTTTAATTTTTTTTAATAGTTTATAATTTTTATTTTTTTTTAAAGTTTATAATTTTAATTTTTTTTTAAAGTTTATAATTTTAATTTTCTTTAAAAGTTTATAATTTTAATTTTCTTTAAAAGTTTATAATTTTAATTTTTTATACCTACACAATTAGACCCACAGTAAAGCGAAAACGAATCAAATTTGTGATCTTTATAAAGAAGAAAAAAATGTTTGTATAAAATTATTTTCAAATTTAGGTAAGATTTACTTATTTGTTTATGTATGTATAAGTAACGTATTATTCTATCATCGATATCTGTCGCCGTAATGAGACGCTGTTGTCTCAAGCAAAGCCTTTCGAGACCATTTAATACTCTATTAAGGAGCATTGTAGCGGTCAAGTGGATTAGAAACATAACTTGAGCTGTTGATATACACTGAGTGTAATGCAATGCTTTGGTGACTAATTAAATTATTAACCATGGTAGTAGTTGCCCGAGTCTTTGTCAGAAAATAAAAAACATTAGCCTATGTTCTTTCTTAAGGTTCTGGCTATCTTCAGAATACCTCTTCAAAATTAATCAGCGGTTTAGCTGTAAAAACGCAACGAACAGACGGACAAAGACAGTTTCGAATTTATAATATTAGTGAGTTGAAGAATGAAATTCAAGGCAAACGAATGGAACCAATAGATGTCAGTGAATGATCAAAAGACGCCAGAAAAAAAAAGAGATAGATGTGAAACAGACTGATGTGAAAATAGAGACAAAATTCCATGTATGAACTAACACTTTAAAACAGTGGTGAACTTACCCGTCGTTTATCAATTCGATTCTTCTTCTTAGTTGTACACCCTTGGCGGAGCGGTCGTGGTCATGGATCAACTGATAGTTTGGTTGCAGCTTTTACGGTACTTCTCCATCTCTCCCTATTCTTGGCACTGCCTGTACATTCAATAACGGAACATCATCAAACTATTTAATAATCTATATAAATACAAATGTTCGTCTGTTCAAAATCTTAAATCTTCAAAAATTCTTCATCGATTGCTTTGAAATGTTAACACGATGTTGCATTTGCATATGAACGTGTTTTTATATGTCTAAAACTAATATACCTACTTAATATACCTACTGATTCACAGCAACGCGAGATCTAATAACTAGCACATAATACAATATGATTTACATTTACATGTAAATCTATGATTATTAATAGATGTATTTTGTACTAAATCTATGCGTATAATAATAATTTGTAGTTTCAACATTTTAAAGAATGCAGTTCTCTATTTGTCCCAACGATGCACATCCATCTCTGCGAACCTATGTATGTACCTACGTCCGTTCTGTATCCAGGGATCCATAGATAACTAAGAATTTAGGTAACTACTACTATATAAGGGTCCAACCGTTATTATGATTGTCGTTAGTCATCCTCAGTGATCCTCCCGCGGACGTGGGAGGCGAATGAAGATCACCCTAAGAAGGCACATAGCCTCGGAGAGGTTTCCTCACGGCCCCCAATTGGCTGTGAAAAGAACCACGAGTGTATAATTGTCGATCTCATAATATTATTGCAATCGACGCATTCAAGCTATGTCATACTTTAATTTACACAGATTACAGATACATGTTCCAAGACGTGTAAACAAAAAGTAAAAGTTACATACTCGGATCAAGAAATATAATGAATGGAGCCATAACAAATTGCCGCTCCTATCACCGTGTGTCAAACGAATTTTCTTGTCACTTTCTATCTCATTGAGCGTAACCACGAGTAACACAGTTGCCTATAGTAAGTATGGCAACCTCTCATTGTCGATGTCGTGTCAGCTCATGACCGACTTTATGTTACTGATATCATTATTTTTGTATTCTAAGTGTTAAATCTTAAGTGTTTTGGCTGCTAGTATTAAAATCTAAATAAAATACTCATTAGGCGAAAGGCTTCGGGTTTTATGAAAATGAGATGGTGCCAATTGTTTAACAAAAACATAAGGCAGTTACAAGATTAGGGGCTTTATACAGGATAAAGGAAATTTGAATATTATAGAGATTATTTTTTATTAAATTTTTAGCTTATAAGTATTCCTTTCCACTAAAAACTATATTTTGAACCCCGACGTGACAAATAAAATTTCAGTATTTTGAACATTTATATATATGTCATGTATAGCCGTGTATTGTTGTACTCTTCCCTACTCACACAAATTAGTATAAATCCAGAAAGTCGGTCAACAAAAACTGGACACGCTCTTAGAGCAAATGCTCCGTACATTTTAATTCTTGATCCTAGTTCGGTTCCAATGCGCGCGAACAACAAGTAAAGGATTCAGTCCTTAAACACGTACTCATCCAGACCTACCCGTCTCTACTGCAAAATATTCAACCGCAATATTATAACCGCTATCGCAGAGAACCGCGTTTTGTACTTTTTCTTGTTAATATTTCTTGTTGCTCCATTAGCAATATTATCGTTTAAACGGTACTCGCTACTAAGCGTAGAATAATTCGAGTAATTTATTTCTATAAAACGCAGGCCTAACGACTTCATGTTTCCCGGCAGGGTTAATGGATCGAACGGTAATGATGTGATGAAAATTGACGTAAGAATTTTTTTTCTGCTTTTTTTTATACTTTAATAACATTCAAATGGTCAAAACAAGTTACATATTTACAAACTTAATATCTATTTTCTATGATTTTACGATTCCTTAATAGCTTGGTGTCAAATAACTTACGTGCATTATTTGTGATCTAGTGACATTCACCTCAAGCGTTCACGTGCTTTGAGAGGCACGTAATGTAAGGGCTGCCACTAAAAGACATTCGATAAATTGAATTATTTATCACTTTCTCCACAACTGATAAGGTATAGAAGCAAAAATTGGTCAAATTTGACATTAACTAACGCACAACGGGTTCCAAACAATACAAAACATGACTTTTACACAAGTTGAGAATATGCATTTGTGAAACTCGTTACAAACTCACTGCACTTTCAATTAGTAGAACAATTCAAAATTACAACATCGAATTACAACGAATACGAATTATCGAATTTACAACACAACAGAAGGCCTGAACATACTACTTTTATAGCATCGCCTTATGATTCTTGGATGCTACGTCGCGTCTTGCGTTCTCTGATTTCAATCGTAGTGTCAAAATTTCACGTTTTTGCGACGGCATAAATGCTATATCGCATTTTAATAATTCTGTGTTCCATGGTTACGATATCGAGCTCCAAATTTGTTGCTTGTTAACGCTAACATTAAGCGAATACCAAAATGTGCAAAGTCTAGAGTCTAACTCTTGATCATTGACGTAAGTAGCAAGTGCACTATGACCTTATTTACATTTCACGCGAGATCAGCGTGAGAAAAAACATTCTCATAATTTATATATATATGTAGGGTGGAGTTGCATAATTTGTACCGGTGCTTAAATTGTACCACCATAAAATAGGCTAGAAACGGTAATATTTTTTTAGGCTTGCAACACTAATCAGTAGCGCCAACAATATAATCTCATTGATGCCATTTTGGCTGGCGTACGACAAAGGTTGAACTCTGAAGAAATAAAATCTTGTTTTATAACGTTACTTTGTAATTATTTTGGTGATTAACTTAAGGTATCCAAGTGGTAATCGTAAGCACATTTTTATTTGGATATATTTTTTTTAAACTATATACATCATCACAATTTTTTTTAGAAATTTTGTCTTATTTATTTAAGGTTATATTAACGGCTAAACAATAAACATACGACCTACATGTTGCTTAATTTGTACCAGTTAATATTTCCTAAATTGTACCAGTCCAATTTAAGATTATGTTTTTTTTATTAACACTTGAGTAACTCAAATCATTTCAGATTGCTGAAGTAGAAAAAAACTTATTATAAATGGACTATAGAAAATTTGGAAAAAGCCCTAAAGTGTTTACAAAATAAAACAATGGGCATAAATGCATGTTCACGGATATTTGAACTCAACCTACTTTGAGAAGACATTTCTTAAACTAATAAATATGCCAACAAAAATTCAGTTATAAAGGACAGGCCAAAAGTATTTCGATGGACATTTTATTTATTAAGAAAATACATAATTATCTAGTTAATATTTTGAAATCGCAAGGGCGATTGAGATTTTTTAATTTAAATTCTATTAAGAGACAAGTGAGAATAGATATTTATGTTATTAAGCGGGCTAATACCTATCTAATTTTGAAATCGCAAGGCTGATTTTGTTCGTTTTTAATTTAAATTTTATTAATGGACAAGAGAGAATAGTAGATATTTTAGTTAAATTGGCTAATACCTATTTAGTTTGAAATCGCAAGATTGATTAGTGTTTTTTCTTCATTAAATTTTTTTAATAAATAACAAGGAAGAGTAAATGTGTTTTTTAAATAGTTAATTATTCTATATCATTGAGATTTCAAAATCGCAAGACTAATTTGTGTTCCTATTATACATTTAAAGTGATTACACTGTGTGGTCCAATTTAAAAAACCTGTGGTACGAATAAGGCAACTGGTTTCTTAAATTGTACTTATTAAGACTTAAGAAAAACTTATTATTATGACCTACCGTTAATGTTTGTACTATTTTGAGTAATAAAATGTTAAAGCAGACGAAACAAAGTTTTTACGGACATAAACAGACCTTCATAACTAATCAAGTTTTCTGCTAAAATTTAAAAACACGTTAAGGGGGACAATATACGCAACTTTACCCTATGTATATGACACAGTATCTGTAACATAGGAATCAATTAAAATAACAAACACATTAACTTCGTAGTACGGGACAGGCTGTCTGAAATTATGAAATCTATGACAGCAGACTGAAATCTTATCTCGTGCTCGAAGAGGTTTGGCATTCCGAGTTTAGATGCTAGTAAATATATAAATTTCTAAACAAAATAAATACCGCTCGCTGCTCTGTGAAATGGAGCATAACTTAAAGAAAAAAATATATAATCATATTTTATAGTTCTGTATTTTTTTGCTATTTGGCTACAGAACTCTTACAACGAAATAATAACAATAATAATTATTTTGTATCTTTATTTCATTTTAATTAGTGTGGACGTACGTAATTCCTACTACATTGAATTTTGTCTAAATTAAATTATGATTATAATGTGTCATATCTAAATACATAATGCTGAGACACGAGTACGCGACAACTGCATTTCCGCTGTATGAAACTATTTATATGCGTATGTGTGTAGTTTGTGGATGTATGCGTAGCGTCTTGTGCGGAATTGTGTCTACTTTTGACTACAGGCCGTGGGGACTCCAACCCTTAAACTGAAAAATCGGATTACATTTGTGACATTTTAATGTGATAAAATATCGAAAGAAAGAAAAAACAAAATAAAACAGTCCTACGTTAGATAAAGGAACGAAACATTTCAAATTTGCGAATTTGTTAACCAAATTGGATAACTCAAGACTCGAGTAATTACTTATTCTTTTACTTTCAGAAATAATTTGAAGACTGGTTGTTAATCAGTCGAAATTTATTGTTGGGACCGACGATGTTTAGAGTTCAACATATTTTATTATAAACTGAATTGTTAAATCATTGACTGAAACAGTTATTTTCAAGGTTTCTTATCTCAAAAAAAACCCTTATGAGATCAACTCACGCATCTGTCTGTCTGTTCATTTGTTCCATTGTCCGTTTGTTGTCTGTTCCTCTAAATCAGAAGATTTTCTCAAAAATGGTTCTATATTTTGCAATCGTCAACACTAAAACTTTCATGTAAGAATTAAAAAGAGGACAAACTAGTATATGACTTTCGTAAACTCTTTCATGTTTATGGGTTACTAAGTGTTGCCCGTGACTTCGACGAATTAAAAAATAGCCTTTATTCTTCCCCGAAGCTTAATATATTTCCATTCTAATTTACATCAAAACCAATCGAGCGGTTCAGCCATGAAAATGCAAACTGACAGTTTCATGCAAAGTTTAACTACCTCCGGCCATTTTATTTATTTAACTATTTATGTTACATACACACACTTGTAAAAGAGATATGAAATGTAACTTATGCACAAAGGTACAGCTCATTTCAAAATGAAATTTCTTCCAGCAGACCTAACTTCATAGAGTGGAATTTTGCAAAAATGAGAACCACGTGTCTCATCATTTTGAATATTTGTACTGAATTTCGTATTCGTATTCTGCTACATATAAAGTTTCATTCACAGTCTAACCCACTCCCTTTTTCTCTATAAAATGTGAATTTCCAAAAATCCTTTCTTAACCGACACTCGTATTACAGAAACTAACATCAGACCAAATTTCATGACCCTATCTTTACTTACAAGCCGTTTCCCACCCGCTCCGCTAGGCGTAAGTGAACATTTTGTACGTAATAGTACATTATTGTTTGAAAAATGTGAAGGGTCTATAAAATCGAAAAAATGAATAGACTTAAACCATCTACAAACGATTCCGCATCGAATGGTCATGGTCCCATGTCGATCCGTTCAGTAGTTTTAACGTGATTGACGCACAAAGAAAACATGACTTCATTATATATATATATAGATTGAAATTTCATGATTAATCAGTCGGCGAGACAGTGAGTGAGTAGTTCTCTTTTGTGTATATATAGATCACTGGTTCCCAAACTTATTTTGTCTACTCTGACTGAGCTCATGCAGTCGTTGTCTAAGATGCCTCCTAGCTAAATGAAATCAGTCGGCGAGACAGTGAGTTAGTTCTCTTTTGTGTATATATAGATCACTGGTTCCCAAACTTATTTTGTCTACTCTGACTGAGCTCATGCAGTCGTTGTCTAAGATGCCTCCTAGCTAAATGAAATTACAAATCACCCCCCAGGCCTCTACACAACGCCCCCATTTTTTTTCTGGGTCTCTTACCGCCCCCCTTTAGGCCTGCAGCGCCCACAAGGGGGCGTTATCGCCCACTTTGGGAATGGCTGATATAGATGCACACTGTAGCATTTTTTTTTCCTATTGTACCTTTTTTATGAGTTTAGAGGTTGTCAGAGAAATTAATTGTAGAACTGGCAAGTTAAAACTTTAAATATGTTTTTTGTAAGAATAGAAGAAAATTTTTGAAGAATAGAAAAAAAAACAAAAAGTGAGAATGAGAAGGAAGGATGTGATGGAGTGAGGACAAGATTTTTTTCTCTAAATGATATTCTATTTGATTATAAAACAAAGATGATATAACGAGTTCAGTAAAAGTAGGAAAATTGACATGATTTGAAGAAAATAATCAAGGCAAAAATTCAATAACCAAAAATGGTAAATAATTACTATTAAAACAGTATATATGTTTATTTTGTCACCTCGCCGAGACATAATCTAATAAGAGTGTCGAGATTGATGTAGAAGATTACAGAATTATGAAAAGGTGGTTTGAAATTTGAAGACATAGTTCGAGAGTGAGTGTGGAACAATAATATATAATATAAGCCAATAGTTAGTGTTTTTTTATCATATGTAAATTATAATTTAAAAGGTGAATGTAAAAGGTATTTATATTTAATTTTATAAACTCCACACCACACCATCACACCCACTTTTATACCTTTCTGTTGTTTTTTTCATTTTAAAATTGATATTGTTTTTATTTTTAAATTTCATTATATATATCCCTTTTCAAAAAGAATTTTATTTTAAAAATTTCCAATGGTTTCAAAATTTATTTTATCCATTCCCTTTTCGTGGCATCCGGGTGGGAATGGTATAACACGTAGGTATGGATATAAACTCATACAAAGTAAACGCCCTACGTCTAATAAAGTGCAGCCCATAATTCACAATCTTAACCCTTTAATCGCGAGGCAAAAAACAATAAATTGGCGTTGCTTTGCTGTGCTGCAGCGCAATCATGCAACCGCCCCTAGACGGCACGGGTTATTGCTTCATAGCCAATCATCGAAGCACTCGAGAAAGTATTTATACCAATCATTTTCTCGCATGATTTAATATTTCCTATATTTTAGTTAGTAGTACTGATACTAAAGGTAGAGCAAGTGATATAGTGTCGGTCTTGCCTTTTCCCGGTCGTGACTTTTCCGATAGACTTGTCTCCTTGGTGGTCCAAGTTTCTCTGTACGCCTAAAATTCCCATTTGATCTTCTCGTATTTACATGTGAGAGATTTTGACGACCTCCGTGGCGCAACGGTTTAGCGCGCCGGAAATTAAAACGGGGGTTGCGGGTTCGATTCCCGTCCCGAGTCTGGGTGTTTATGTATAATATGTATATATTTACAAAAGAAAAGTATATAAGTAGTATATCAGTTGTCTAGTACCCATAACACAAGCGCTATGCAGCTTACTTTGGGACTAGATGGCGCTGTGTGAAATGTCTGAGTATTATTATTATTATTATTATTGCATAGCTACAGGGTTGATATATACAATAAGACCCATCTTTTGGCCAACTTCTACTACCTACAGAGGAAGATAAATAGCTCCGATATGTAACATTCTTTAATAATAATTTTCTCTATCTCCTTTAACAACAGAACTAATCCTTCTAATCTTTAAATGCATATTAATCTAAAAGTATTAGGGTATGTACTGTCGTAAATTATATTTTATCGCATAAGTCTCATAATAGTCCCCAAGTTTATTGCGAAACCGGCAACTACCGGCAATTAAGTGTTGAAACTCAATTACATCAACAACTTTGAAGAAAATGCGAGGTCTCATTCGCGCTTCGAGCGGTAACCATAAAATAGTGTAATGAAGGAAAAATATCGAGTTTAGTGCAAGTTTTACTGCCTTTTTAACTAGCGAGCAAGTTGTCGGTAAGAGATATAACTGACGTTGAATGATACAAGTGACGTGTTTAGTGTCTTATAAAGTAATTCTGTCTCTACCACTGGTTTTTTTTATCTTCTCTATCTATCTCTCTAGAGAAGATCTCACTGTTTCGAAATGAATTGAACGAATGAATTGAATTGAATGAAATGTAAAATTATAGGGTATCGAAAAGCAAATTAATTGGTGTACCTGGATGTGACTTTGACCTTTACCTTCGAAATCATTTTAAGGCGAAGCATTTTTTGAAATGGGTCTGATGATACGGTTTTAACTTCTTGACTTTACGTTTTTTTTATAGGTAGAAAAGGGGGCAAACGAGCAATCGAGTCACTTGATGAGAAGTGATTACCGCCGCAAATGGACACCCACAACGATCGGGGAATCAAGGGTGCGTTGCCAGTCTTTAAGGTAAGGAGGGGGCTGGAGGAGATGAGCCAGCAATAGATACTGTTATTTCAAGTCGTTATTCTGTGAGAGGTGGTATTACACCGGGCGAGCCGGTCTAATTCGTGCTGCAATGCAGCACGGCTCTACCACACACACAGTACAGTTGTACAGTACACGCCGTATTGAATTCTTCAAAAAAAAACCTGGCTTTGATCCTACTAGTAACTCAAATCCAACGATATCTCATACGTTAAAATGTATCGAATCATTTTGACTCTACCAGGAAACATGAATAAACGCACAAGCATATACACGCTACTAAAACCATAGCCTTCCTTTTTATTTTGCTGTAGTTGGGTAAAAAGAGTAGTGCACAACATAAGTACTAAGTTACATCATTATGCTAAAATCTTGAAGATGAGTTTTGCTATTAAATCCTAAACAAGGCTGATCTTTATTGTCTTCGAAATATACACGAACGAAGGCTCCAACGAAAAGTAACACAGCGTTATACATGCATTATTAACTTCCCTTAATTCAAGAAGGTATTTGGATACATAATATTTATCTTACAGGGGATTTAACGGGAAAGAGCTTACTTATCTTAATTATTTCTTATTATGGAAAGGTTTCCGTCTTACGTAAAAGACTCGAGTACAGAATAAGAATTAATTTCACACACACGTTTTCTTATTTTACTCTTCTCTCAGACAGCGCATAAAGATTTAACTGCTTGTGCAAAAAACCGCCTAATGGGAGCAGAAGAAGTCCGATTCCTAAGCTCTGCGACATGGACCAAGTACAGCCACCGCCATAACTCGGGCTCATGTATAAGTCCAACATGACTCAGCTCCCCTGTGACGGGAAAACTAAGTTCTCTCAGAAACTACGTACGAAAAGGCCTACCACTGCTGAACATGGAGCTCTTCTCATAAAGTAAGTGACAAGAAGACGAACCATAATCCCCTACGTGGGCTCACAATAATACAACGGTACGTTATCCTTTTTGATTCCTCTATGTCATAGTTCCGAATGAACGCGTTCCGAACGCCCACATTCTCATAGAGTCTATGAGAATGTGGGCGTTCGGAACAGACTCCAACGGTCAATTCGAAGAGAACCTAGAGAGGACAACATTGCGCGTGACGCGAGCACCAACGTCACTGAGAGGTTTATGGGAAGTTTCAGCCCTCTTCGCTTAGCTTTTAGACAGAATTAAGAGCAGTGTCTCTTGTGTGTACTATCAAGACTTGCATGAAGGAGTTCTGACATGAATTGCGTGAGCAAGACCACTATTTGCGTAAAAGCATTCGTTGGTGCGCTTTATTTTACTCAACTTTCTTAAGCCCAAGTAATAAAATGACTATAAAATGAAAACGAAAGAAGAAATTTTTTTTGTTACAGGTATCAGGTTTTTTAATGTTCGTACTGTTTCAATAAGCAAAAAAAATTATTACACATGATAGCATAAAACTATTATCTTTTAGAAGAACTAAATGAAAGTTTACAAAAACAGAGTCTAATTTGGTAAATAATAATACCAAGAAAATTTATTAAATTGTGTTTTCCTTTTACAAGAACGTACATTATATTATGTTCAAAATTAATAATTAAAAAATTACATTTCTAGCCTTTTTCTAGCATATGTACAATAGTCATACGACGATTTAATGGATCGCGCTTTTTAACATGCTTTTATTGCTCTTGTGGCCCCATAATGCAGTGTTTACGAAAGCATGTATGGTATACGTAGATAGTAGCAGGTGGTGACTGTTTAGAGAAAGGTAAGCGTTAGCTACGAACGGTATTTTTGTCTGCAGACCGCTCCAGAGAGGTGCAAGAAAGTACATGTCGAGAACGAACTTGGCGAGAGGTACTTATATACCATATCCACACAATGAAATGGTCTTTTCACAGCGGTCTTCTGCGACATGCACCGCAGAAGACCACTATGTGTTTTGCAGGCAAAAGTCCTACGTAATCTAATCTCCCCTATTCCATGAAAGGCTGGATTTATTTGTACATTTACAAAAAAAAAATTGAGTTAATGATGCACCTACTGTCAATTTTCAAACCCTCTTAGACGATCAAGAACACTGTATCGTTCAAAAATACCCTATAACTGTACACAGGGATTTGGACAAGTTTATTTAATATTGAACTATAACCGTCAGAAATCTTAACGTCTAACCCTATATTGACGACCTACATGGAGCAGTGGTTTAGACGTTAACCCAAGCACGGAAGGTTTCGGGTTCGATTCCCGGTCGGGTCAAATTAGAAAATGAACTTTTCTAGATTGTCTCGGGTCTGGGTGTACTGGGAGACGCCGCCAGCAGCCGTCGTCTGGTTCTCATAGCACAGAGAATACACTAGTTTGAGATTAGATGATTGGTGTGTATTGTCTGGCGCATATATATGAATAACCAGTATCAACGCCCTAATCTGCCTTCCAAAATTCATAACCACATACAATGGGTGCTTAACCCCAATCAATCACAAAAGCACTGAAGGACGTGCGTCAAGGACAAAGTAAGAAAAATTTCAGATACGTACATCTGACGAGTTCATATTTAGAGTTAATTTCAGTCCAGGAATAGGAGTCTGTGAAAATTCGAAAACCTGTCGAGACGAGTTCGCATCGACATTGCTTGGAATTCAATTTGCTAGCTGGAATTAGTTCGCGGAGTTTTCTCTACATGTTATGTAGTGGAATGTCATTCTATCGGGTATTTGTTGAGAGAACTACATCAATGTAAACCAATCTGCGAAAATTTTCTTAATGAATTTTCGTCCAAAACTAGCATATTACATATTAGTTCCAAAATGATATAAAAAGCTTTGAAGTAGAAATAATTGTGACTAATAATGTTAATGTCCACGGTGGAAAGGGAAAAGAGATAAATCACCAAACAGGTTTTTTGTTCTTATTACCATGTAACCCAATTCTTTCTGTATCTGTAATATTAACATTTCTTTACTTTACTAAAAGCTAGTTATACCAAGGAATTCTTATTAATGAGAAGCGAAAAGATGCTTCATAAGAGGATTGAGGCTATACATAGATTTATGAATTCTGGGAATAAAGGTTGAAAGTATATAGTTGTGAAACATCTTATGCGGCGGGTTAGACCGGCTGTTGCCTTGGCGACGTGGCGACGCGTACCCACAGAGTATATTAAATATGAAATAGAGGTGTCAGTCATTCATTCGCCATCTAGTGTCATCTACTAAAACTAGACTCAAACCGTGAAGTAAACTTCATACATATAACAAAACTACGTAAAAATTTTATTACTAGATTAATAACAATTAATAATAATATGAAATTAAATATTGAATATATACAATAAATTGAAATTGCAATGAGGAGATACACAGTATGATAGGGTCGCACGACAGTGTTATTGTAAAAATGAAGAAAGGAATGTTTAGATGGTTAGGACACATAGAAAGAATGAGTGATGAAAGACTGACGAAGAAAGTATACAGAGCGAAAGTGAGTGGTAAAAGAAGGCAAGGAAGACCAAGGCTGACTTATGAAGATCAAATAGCCAGAGTCTTAGCAGACGGAAATGTCAAAAGCTCTCGCATACCTAGGCGAAAATGTGTGAGGAGAATGATGAGATTTGAGGAAGCGAAAGAAGTATGTAAGAACCGCGACGCTTGGCGCTCCGTCCTCTCTGACTACCCCGTTCGGGATACAGCGTGAGGATATGTATGTATGAAATTGAATAATAATGAAATAATAATAACAATAAACTAAAATTCAATGGTTGTCATCAAGATTTGTACTTTGAATGTTATACGAGCTCTATATAGGAGGCAACGTCGAATGAATCTAAGCTAACACTATTTTTAATGTAATGACTAAAAAGTTCAATACTTGACATAAAAAACTAATAGTGACATCTAACTATGCTAGACTACACTACTACAAAGGCCAAAAATTCATTGGATTTTTTTTGTATGAAGTGAAATGACCCTGCGCGTACCCACGCGCTTGTACTCGTATACCTCTAGCGTATGCAGTGTTGTTATTCACTTCGAAACACGTTGCCTGTTTTTAAATTAAGAATAATTTTTTTCTTTAAAAAAGCTGAATATTTTGTTTTTAATTAAGCCATATTTATTTCCTTTAATAAACTTTCATGCATATTTTCCATGCAAAATAGTTTCGATGTTTTTTAATGAGTTTTTCGCTTGAACTTGAATGATAAACATTTTTACATTTACTTTGTATTATCTATCATTGTCAGTTTTAAAATCTTTGTTATTTAAGTCGCATATTTTTGCTGTTTAAACCAAGACATACATTTATATGTAAATAAAAGGGGATTTTAAAAATCGAGTCTAAAAATCGAATTCGTATCTCTGTGATTTCATAAGCTTACATACTTATATGGTTATTCGCACATAACCATACCCCGAATACACTTTTTTTAATTTTTGTCTGTCTGTTTGTTGTCCAGGCGAACGGAATGAAAAACGGTTGAACCGATTTTGACGGGACTTTCATTGACAGGTAGAAGACCTTTCAGAGAGTAATCTGACCTTTTTGTTTATACCAAAAAATACCAAATTTAACGCAGGTGAAACCACGAGGTACAGCTAGCATTCAATAAATTCTACGATCAGTGGTTTCAAAGAACGATGTCGCTTAGCTCTCAAGATATGTAGAGTATTTTCAAAGGGTCATGAATCAATAAATAGGTAATTTCATATTATAATATCATCCAGAAGACTAGACACAATCCCATACAATTTCATGTTAGCTTTGTGTAGCATTATCGTTGTGTAGCATTATTATAAGTTCTTAAAACAGGTACAAATAAAAGTTTAAATACAATTAGATATTTATTCAAAATTTTGTGTTACTCGTATAGTGTAGAAATTAGAGGTGTGATTATGATAAAAAGTCTCGTGGTTAAAGTTAAAAAAATATTAAAAGGTATAGGAATATTGTTTGTTTTATTTTAGAAAGCTATCCAAAGACACTGCGATAAATGCAAAAAAAAGTCGAGGATACCAGTGTATGAAATGGAAGTCCAAAAAAAATTTTTGAAAAATCTCATCATTTCTTTTTATGGGTCATCAGTCTGTGTTCGTACTAAATTTCATCTTAATCAGTGTCTTATTTAGGGAATATGCATACAAACAGATTAGCGGATGGACAATCCAAAAAGGGTTCCCAGTTTGCCTACTCCTAAGGAATCCTACAAATCCTTTTCCTCTTATTTTCGGGCTTATCTATAATCAGATTACAATAGGTAAACAACCCATTTCGTAAAAAAGCAGCTTGTTTACCTCAAACTTACTAAGCTCCTTATTTCGTCATATCAAATACACGTAATTTAAAAGCTCCAATTACCCGAACTCCAAGGTTCAATTTCGGTCGCCTCCTAATCAATATGAGCGAGCAGTCCAACAAAGGGCTACTATGATTTAACACATTCACAATCTTTTGTCGGTCGTACCAATTTGCATTTAGGAAGGCTTTATCGGAATTCTTATTAAGGGGGAATTAAGGGGGAATTATATTTATGGCGGCTGTTATCGCACTACAATTACCAGGGCCGGCTTAGGTAGATAGCCGAGCGATGATTTAGTGGGCGGGCTTTGCAGATGGATATTAAGATTTCGCTAGGTTACATTTTTTGTTTTAAAATGTTTAAGTGAAGAAATATTGGTTGACTTTCATACGATTCATGTATTTTACTACGATGTTACAAATTTTGTTACAAATTCTGACTACCCCGTTAGGAATACAGCGTGAAAATATGTATGTATGTTATAATTTTTCTTTGATTGCACTTTGATCTAAAATTACCGACCCGACGCAATGGTGGAGGGACATTGTTCCAACACTAAAGCTGCACTATAGTTGAAGCTACCTCTAAATGCAAAAGTTCTATGCCGTTTTATAAGTAGGACAGCAGATAATGTACGCGATTCAAACTTCCTTAAATCGCTCATCCAATCGAATTTGGCGTGCAGGTATTGAGGTGCTTCTGTTTTAATGACGTCGGACAATACAAGTGCAAGTCTATTTGGTACTGAATCTTTAGAATATTCCCTTCATTTAGGTAAGAACTTACATGAGCTTTAGGTGGTGTATTGTAACAAAATCGCGCGTAGGCATTTTGTACCCTCTGTATAAGTTTTGAAGTCTTGGAAAGTAGCCTAGGTCCATAAATCGCGTCCAGATAATTAAATTTAGATAACACTAACACCTCACGTACATCAGTACAAAGATAGCTACGCACACTATGTAAAAGCTTAAGTCGGTAAAAACAGTTCCTAACTACTTCTGTGATATGTTTTTCAAAACGCCATTCTTCATCCATTATTAAGTCGAGATTACGTGCTTCTTGGACTCGTTCAATTTGAACACCGTCTTCATCAATCTGCAAACTCTTAACACTATCCTTAATCTGTCTCTTGCAGCTTATGACCATAAACTGTGTTTTGTTTGCATTTAACATAAGAGAATTACGTTTAGCCCAGTTCGATATGTTATCCAGATCCTCGTTTATTTTAGCAACTGCGACAGAGATGGAGATGAGTTGCCGCTTTTAATACTTTGTGTTGAACAAATTTTCATGTCTCTCTGTCTATCTCATTGAGCGTAACCACGAGTAAAAGAGTTAGCAGTAAATTTGGTAACCTTACATATTTGACTACTATTCACAAAAATAAAAATATTACATTCGGCTGTGTATTGTTGTGACCCGTCTCTAGTCTAGAAACTAGAAAGTCAAGTCTAGAAACTAGGTAAACCAAAACGGACAAGCTTTTAGAGCAAAAGCTTCGTTCGTTTTGGTATCTTGGTCCGATACAATGAGATCCTCAACTGACGATGAGATAGATACATTTCAGAAATGTCTTCATAGTATAAAAACGTAAATGTTTTCAGATATTTTCTCATAAGAATTGACTCGTTAGCATTGCCCGTTGGTGGCAGAGTATTTGACTTCCAAGTTGGGCCCCGAGTTCGATACCCATTCAGATAGATTTCCTAACGAAATTTTCTAAATTGACTTGAAGTCTGAATGTTTCTGGGAGCTCCTCCTGTTATTTGTGTAGTTATCCGTAGTACAAGACTATTTTCAATAAAAATAAAACGAATGAGTTCTTACCGTGATATTAAATATTTTTGAGCTTCAGGCAAGTTGTTGCACGCACCATGGCTACAAGTTAAGTGGCGAAATTGCGGACGGATCGTGGTACTTCTAACAGCATCGAAATACCGGGAAATTCAAAAATATTTCATATCGCTGTAAAAACTCGTTGATTTTATTGTTATAATGGATACAAACCGAGAGACTAAAAAAGCGCATTATCAATAAAAGTTTCCCAGCAAAGTCGCTGTGAAAGTTTTATCAGCTTTCTCAGAACTACATCCAAGTATAAAAATTTTGCCACCTCCCTCACTTTTCACTCTTAGGGGTTAATTTTAGAAAAATCCCTTTTTATTTTTGCATTACGTCGCAAAAGGAAGCCACAGTCATATTTTCATGTTTCTAGCTTCAGTAGATTATAATGAGGCGACCATGAATCAGTCAGGATATCTTCTTTTACACATATAGATAGATCTTTTTTTGTATATGTAGATTTGTAGGAGGATTACAGACGGGGCGATCCATCCATCCACATACTCACGCTGTATGCCTAACGGGGTGTTCGGAAAGGATGGAATGCCAAGCATGGTAGTCTATAAAGAAGTATGTAGTTTTTTCGCCTTCTCGAATCTCATCATACTCCTTACACACTTTCGCCTAGATATGCAAAACCAATACATAATACAGTCTATAAATAACGGAGTGTAGGTAGCCAGGACACACTTGTAATTTTAAGTCTTTCATCATGTCGTCGGTTGCGAGGTAAAATGCTACAGTGAAAGGCGCTCGCCGTCTGGGCTCTTTTGAGCGGTCAGAATAAAGTACCTCGTTGTGTGAGCTGCCATTTTGCACCCAAGTAGAAACGAGTAGTTAATTCCATACTACAAACTTGTCTGTGTGGAGTCTGTTGCAATGCTTCTTCTTAGTTTCTTCATGTTGGTAAAATAATACTGTGGACTATGTGGTAGATATTATATTGGTACTGTGCGGCGTGGTTACGCCATAGAGCTGTCGTTTACATCTCATTCCTTATACTAATTGTTACAGCTATTTATAACAAATATGTACGTGACAATTTCCTTTGCAGCGACGCAGATATTTTGTTAGTAGGTTACGATATTGCACGAGTTTACGAAGTGCTGTGTCAGAGTAATATCTGGCATAAGTCTATATTGTAAAACATTATTTGTACATACAACATACACACGTTGACCTATCCAACTTAAAAAAAAAATGCCCATAGATAAAAGCACTTTCAGTACATCCTATTTTTTTCATTTTTGTCTTTAATGTGAACTAATGTGGCGACTTGACATTTATAACATAACTAGAGATGGGATAGTTCGCAAATACTTGACTTAGTAGTCATACTTATTAGTTATTAGTAAAACAAAAGATTTTTATAATTTTTGTCGGTTTGTGCGTTTGTGCTTCAATAAAAAGCACAAAGAATGAAAACGTCTTGATAAGATAAAAATTTGTATTTTAAAGAAATACTTAAAAATAAAGAATTTATATTTAAAAAGAAAACACTTAAATATAAGGAACAGGAGTTTATTTTCGTTTGCACATCGCAAACAATAATATTCTTCTGTTATTATTCTGTCTTACATTTAGAACGAATTGCGTCATTCACATATTAAAGTGAACCCGAATGAATTGATTTATGACACTAATTTAATCCAGAAATTTAGGCAACCTTTAAGTGACATGTAAAGTAAAAACAAAACGCTTGACAAATAACCAAAATTATTTCAATACTGTTCTGTAATATTTAGTGTTATTTGTTAATATTTCATAGTTTCGTGTATATAACGGCAAAGCAGTGTTATTAGAGTGCTACGTGTAATATGTCGGACCAGAGAATGGTGAAAATTTAGCGAAATTATGATTAGTTTCTTGTTTTTTTACATTACATCAAAGTCAAAAATAAAAAATAAAAGTTAGAATTACATCATTATGTATGCAATGTAATGAGATGTCATTTTATTTGCCATTGCAAATATATTATATAACTATCTGTTACCTAACCGTTTTTTGGGTAGGTATATCGAAATTGAATAATAATATCTAATATTCGTAATGATAATTAAGAGAAAATAAATTAATAAACATGCCAAACACATATTAACAATAAAATAATTGAGTAATAACAATGGAATTACATAATAATTTATATCTATACAGACAGACAGACGAAAATTTGAAAACTGGTAGAATTGAAGTCAATGAGTCATAAAATGATAATTGTCACAAAACTTGTCAAAAATATTGTATGTATAGACACAACCTACAGATTCTGAAAAAAATTAGAATAGTAGAATTTAAAATACGATGGGCAATTTTTGAGATATGGGCTATTTCATATTTGGGACCGCAGAAATAACTTTGTTTTTCACTGTGTCATTGTGAAACACGTTGAAATTCAAACTTATTTTTGCTGCTAAGTAAATGAATATTGTGCATTCCGACTACGGAACTCTCTACTGTCTGTGGTCCTGTTTCGGCTACACACTTTGTAGATGTTTTACTTTATAGTTAATTTTTTCGCCATTAACTTTAAGTAATCATTTAAGGGTCCGCAGTCTTTTCTCCGCTACTTATGATCCTTTGAGTCTGATCTGCACCAGATACTAATATGGTATTAGTTCCATAGGTTGCACGTACCAAAAGACATATAGATCATCAAGACGATACTCAGATTCCAAAATAATATCTATTTCAAGTTAAATATTTAATGTAATATCGTACCTACTTATCTACCATTTTAATTAGTGAGCAGACTCGAGACGGAAAATTAAAAGTTTTATGCTGCTTTTATGGAAAATAATTATGTGGCACCTCTAATGAATAACAGTGGAAAACCAACATTCTTAATAAAATTTTGGTTGAGTTTGTTCAATACACACAGATATGCATACATAGACAATGTTGAAATCTGCTCCTGAGAAAATTTCCAAGAGAAATCATGATTCATCGAACTTTTCATTACACACTTCGTAAACGCCAAAATTAGTTTAAAATTTAATTAAATTTGGCCTTAAAGGCCGGCAACGAGCCCATGATTCCTCGGACGTTGCGGGTGACCACGGACGGTTGTGATCACTTTCCATCAGGTGACTCAATTGCTCGTTTGCCCCCTCTTGTATAAAGATAAAAATGCTTTTTCTAATCGAAAGTTTCTGGTCTGTGGAAAATGTAGAGGAAAAAAACCAGCCAAGTGAGAGTCGGACTTGCACACCGAGATTTCCGTAGCACCATACAATGTATTTGTGTTACGCATTTACCAAAAAAATTAGTTTAATTCGAAATTAATCTTAAATTTGCATTTGAAAGACGTTCTTCCATACTCTCCAACTGCAAGTATTCAGTTTCTAATAAGGAAATAGTTTTTTTTCATGTGCTGTAACTACAAATTAACAATTTTTGGATTTTTATATTTACTTGTGCTGTGAGACCTTGCTTTTTGCCAAATTTCATGATTCTAGGTCAATGGGAAGTATCCTATAGGTTTCAACTTACTTGCGAGTGTTGAAATATAAGCATAAATGACCTCATTTTTTTGATTGCCTTGACTTAGAAGCATGATTTTTTTACAGCGCTAAGGAACTGTAAATATAAGTATTTGATACTAATTTCGACTTGATACCTTCATGTGTTCTTAAAAAAAAGAGCCTTGACAGACACACAACTAAAAATAAGCTTTCCTTTAAGGGTTGCTTTATTCTTTTCGATATACGGTACCCTTAAATAAAATAATTGAGCATAGAATGTATCAGCTGTTTATCTTTCCTTTTAGGTCGTAAAAGTTGGTTTAAGGCAGTAAAATAGTCTCATTATAAAGAACTTAAGGCGATGGATTATCAACCTCTCACTATTAGATTTCGCTCGCTGTGAACTCAAATGGGTGAATTTCCCATCAGTGAATCTTTTATGGCGCAGCTCAGAACCATATTAAAGAGCACTTGAATATTGTGCATTCCGACCGCAGAATTTATGAAGGTTGTTCCGACAATTTTATAGAACTAACTTACAGCGGCGGTTTTCCCGGACAGTTATGACTTAGAGACCTTCAAGAAACGAGCCTACTCTTTCCTTAAAGGCCGGCAACATATCCGTGATTCCCCGGACGTTGGGAGTGTCCATGGGCGGCGGTCATTACTTTCCATCAGGTGACTCATTTATTCGTTTGTCCCCTCCGCCATAAAAAAAAAGCCACGACATATATATGTATTTTATATGTATATACGTAGATACGTATGAAAATATGGTTGTCTTCATATAAAGCTATTAACAATGTGTGTGATTCGTATTATATTTAAATTTTAAAAAAGTGAAAGCTCATTATCTAATTTGAGTGGAACGTCACATTTTTTTTTATGAAATCAACTAACTCACTTCTGACAAAGATAAAAAAAAATTATGCGAGAACTAACATTAACATTTGGTTTTATTACACCTTGATACTTTGTCCTACAGCTTGACTGTAACAGATAAGGTGACTTCTCACTATGCTGAATGCCACCGAATCCATCGTGAAAACACACGACGTTTAGGTTTGGACGATTGCTGCTAAAGACAAATGAAATCGCAACTAAGCCGAAACCTAATTTACAGAACAGAAACTAGAACCCCTAAATCTGTTATCACTAAAGTAAAAATAAAAATAAACGATAGACTGCTTTGACACTGAGTTGTGTATACGTGTGAACCTTTTTTGGTAGCCAGGAGTAACGATCGATCTTCAGAGTATAGTGTTGTAGCTCGCCATATCTTTTTTTGTTACTCAGGAGACACCTGAATGCAGATACTTAGCCCCTGGGGGTGAAACTAGGTTATACATTTACGACTTTTAGTCACTTAAAAGCCTACAGTAGTGGTTCTTGGCGCATTATCGAGTGGCTCCGGAATCTACCGCAGAACAAATGGAAGTCCCTTTCTGGACCGCTGTTGCAGTGACAAAACCTCTCCAGCACCAACGTAATGCTATAAAAGCGCAGACCACACGTGCTGTCACCCTTCTCAGGGTCGCTTAATTAGTCGATCGAAGACTTCACTCTAATCGACTGCGACCTTTACATAAGTCCCCCTTAGTCGCATCTTATGCTGGGCGTGATACTCTGTAGCCTTATCTTTGGTTCGGACTACAGGGTTGACTATTCCATATATTTTATTTAATAAAAGCGTGATAAATTCCAATTAATTGATGTTTAACCTCGATGATTGTATCTACCACTGACGTGTTATTATGATAATAATCTAAATACCATTGTATTAAAAGCTAATAAACTTTAAAATAAATTAAACATAAGCTACTTTGTAGGACGTCGTGTACTCAAAAGCACGGGACGCCCGCTCGTAAACATACTTCATTAGTCAAGGGTTTAATCAAGTTACGGACTGTTTTTAATCAGTTTTCACGAAACCGAGAATATTTTACGTAGATTATTTCTAATATTTTTTCCACGTAATTAAATCGTTGGTTCAGGCTTGCTTTACGTTTTTATAGGTAGCATTAAATGAAAAAGTCTGAACTTAGCATAGTAACAAGTAACAGGGAATAAAAAGCTGAAAAAATCCGTAAGTACTTTATTCAGGAAAATTCATTATGTGCGAATTCGACTAGTGTCTAAGGATTCCGCACAATATTTATAAGATGGTAAATTGGAGTTCTACGAGACGTAGTTTCCGAATTTTTTTTTTGTTAAATTAAGTAAGACTTTTTGAAGTTATACTTATTTTGGCGCGTTTGGTGAAATGGATCAGCGTAATCTCAATAGATAACGGAAGTTACGTCATTGATGTTATACATCATAACTTTAGCAACGAAAATGCAACGAAAGTTGTGCACGTCGATCTGACAGAACATGTTAGCACGAAGAGTTTATCTCCTTTATTTGCGACTAGTTTTAATTATTATTTCTAATTAGAATTGTATGTATTTTTTAATAAAAGAAATTTAAACGGGAAAATTTCGCGAATACCTTTTATATCATGTGAAATTGTATAATGTCACAAAATGGTGAGTTTAATTTACTTCGAAGTTTCTTCTTTTTACAGCATTTAAATACAAGCTTGTTTTGAAAAACGCTGTTTACTAATAATTTATTTATTTATTGTTTAATTTTCACTGGACATGTTTCTAAGTTTATTCATTTCAATTAATGTGTCATTCTTGCGCGGTCGCTTGTTTGTTTCCGGGTTTGATTTTGGAGCTTTCCTTCTTCTAGACAGGCTGGAAGCCAGTTCTAATGTCGCTCATCTCGCCTAATTACACAAGTCATGGCGTGAAGCCAACCAAGGTGCACTGTCCATATTATGCCAGACTAGAACAGGTAATCATAATTGAGCGCGTATACAAAATGTCGTGTCTGTGCTGTTGACCGTTGAGCCGTTCCCTCGTCGGGAGCCAACCCTGTGTGCAGCAACCATATCATGATGACACTTAGAACGGTCTATCGTAATTGAATTCGTATACAAAATTTAGTGACTGTGCTGTGAACCGTTGAGGAGGTCCAGGGGATTGAAAAGGAAATATAACCGCCATCTTGGAGCAGCGGCCATATTGAGTTTAGTGTGATCTTTATCGACTCACTTTATCGTTTCTACCCTTCAAGTCCCTTTATCCGATACCCATATTAACAGGGTGGACGAAAAAGACATCTTAGGTCATCTTGTGGCGCCGGTCATTTTGAAAACATTACAATATTGAGTATAGCGTATTGTATATTGTATTGTCACCAGAACTAGGCCCAAATTTAAACAAAATCGACTAAAAGGAACTGGTTCTAAATTCAGCTTGCAAGATTTGCCCTTGACAAACCAACGAACATTGCAAGTTAAATAAAAGCTTGGAATAATAATACTTCTCACTATTTTTTCTGTTATCAGCGACTAAAATAAAATTATTATTAAGCAAATTAAAAACACACACTCGCATACTCACTTTTACATTATATTTCTTAATATTTAATAACAAATTGCAAACTATAACACGTTGTCACGAATAGCTGACGACGAACAATCAACAGCTATACCCGCAGAATAATGTAGAAAGATCCAGATCTTGGCACGCATCGGCTTATATAGACTTGCTGACGTCACTTTTCCCACGCCTTGGTGACAACAGATGTGACAGGCAGGATGTGATGTCAGCTAGGCAGACCCGGTGACAGTGACGTAATATTGCTTCGTTACATTATACTTTATAGTATTTCTCATAGACACTATGAAAAACAAAATTCTAAATATATTTATCTTATTACGGCGACGCAAAAAGACCATTATGGTTTTAACAGCGAATGTGCGTATGTATAGTCGTCTGTTCCGTCACAGAGCCGAAACCACTTAATCAATTTTAATAAGGTATCTTTTTTTTATTATTTCAATTGCGCTTGACATAGGCTAGATTGTTTTGTGAAAAGATCAATATGGCGTCAATGGTATAACCTTAAATTACGGACTTGAAACAATTTTATCAAACCTTATTAAAATGGGTATCAAATTCAAAAGCATGAGAAATCCAGTTCAGAAATATACAACACATGAGACATAAATGCAATATCGGGCAATGATTTTCATATTAAAAAGTTTAAGTCAAAATAAAAGTTACACATACGTACCTCACGATCAATCCGTGAAGGGCAGTCAGACTACCAAGCCTTGCAGTCCTTGCGTACTTCTTTCGACTCCTCAAATCTTTTATCTTCTCGTTGCTTCTGGCTTTGCCGTCAGCTAACACCGATATAGGAATCAGCCTTTGTCTTCCTTGGCTTCTGGTGCCACTTACTCTTGTCTTGTAGATTCTATTCATCACTCATTCTTTCTATGTGCCCGAATCATCTGAGCTTTCTTTTCTTCGTTTTTACAATAACACTGTCCCCTGTCCTACCCTGTCGTACTGCGTATCGACAAATCACAAATGTTATAAAGGCTTTAAAGCAAGAGAAAGTATAATAGGCCACCGATGCCAGCAATGAATTTGAGTAATTACATTATATATTTCAATTAATTTCAAGTTTAAAAAAATACGTATTTAGATTTTAATTACATAACTTTTTTTGTCTGATTTTCACGACTCGATATTGTTTGCGAAGGAAAATGGAATGAGAACTACACCACTTAACAAAGCGAAAGCAATTTATCTAAAAACAATTATTCAATTGGTAAATAAATCTCGAACTGTAGTTTAAACATAGTTACTATCAAACACCAATAAATCTCTAAAACAGATGCGAGGATTCCAACAATTGAAATAAAGTACGGTCGAATATCAACGCAAGTGAATAAAGAATAGTGTTTAATTTTGTTTGAATCATTAGCAGATTGGAGTCCATGAATTTATTTCCATAGCTTTCCTTCTTTCCAATGCGGACTAATGAAGAACCTTGTTGCATGAAGTTTTATTTATATATTTTACCTACGGCTCGCAATAAAAAAAGGCTTTAAGTTGAATTACGATTCCATGAAAGCAAAATACTTGTATACTATTGGAGATGAACAGAGCCATCAACTAAAAACAAGTTTATAAGTACCATAACGTTATTCTTGCATTTTGTATATTTTAACTTATACCTAAGTTTCCATACTACAAATGAAAAAATAATACCCTTAGTTAAGTGTTGGTAACCGAAACACTTTTAAAAATTAAAATATTTATTTATTTAATATAATTACATTAATTTATAATACTAAAATATTATTAGACAAATTACACGAGACTGGCTTACTAAAGTAATGTGTGTCTTATTTATAATAAATTCATGTATGTTGCAATAGCTGAAATTGCTGAAGTTGCATACTGCTGCCTAAGCGCGATCGTAGGTTTATGCTTCTATAACTCCTCCCTTCTCAAGAGAGAAGCTCATCTTAGAGCTTCTGGCAGCGTCCTCGCTTGCCTTGATCTTCTTTGCTTTTGCTTGTTTGTACTCGTAGGTCTTCTTAACTAGAAGGGTGATACCAATGGCACATAAGACCAGTGTTGTCCAACTTGGTGTAGTCATCATTGTTTGCCACTTTATTTCAGAAGAAACGGGAGATTTGTTCTTGATTTCTTCGGCTCTACTCATGAGCTCGTATACGTTGTCCAAAGAGTAATCTTCTAGTTTTATTTCATATGACTTTTCTGTCTGTGAAAAGTTGTGTATTGTTGGAAGTGGTATGATTTCTTGATTGAAGATTTTATATGTATTGCTTGATTCTAATGTAGTATTTAGAGTGTGAAGTCTGCAGTCCCTCGTGATGGTTACTATAGCGCTTCCTAGCAGGGTTTTATAGTCGCTCTTGTCTCCGCATCTGCATTTTATAAATTCTTTAGTGTTAGTTATTATTACCCAATTATTGTCTTGAATTTTCTGAATTTTTCTTCCTCCTTTTATGTTTAAGCGCGTCTGTGTGCAGTTAGGTTTCTTATGTTGTATCAGCGATATAATGCAATCTTCAGAATTTTCAATGGGTTGTTTATTGATGAGCTTGCATAGTTGTAGGCCGTCGCTGATTCGATAGTCTTCTTGCATGTAAGCGTTCTCATCGCTTCCAAGTGCTAGGTATTTGGATGGTGGAATTATAGTTAATTGATTTTGATTGGGAATGGAATAGAGATGTATAAGGTCATATATATTAGGATCTACACATGGGATTTCTAATATAAACGTCAGCGTTTGTCTAGTACTGTAGGCTTTGACATTTATGGATTTCTCTATTTCGTGAATATTATTAACATAAATGTCAGCTACTGGTCTAAATTCTTTTATATTACTTTTTAGAGTTAATATTTTTAATATTAAATTTCTAGAACTTAATATACTGGGGTGCATTATTCCCAATTGCGCGAAAGTCATAGCGTCTTCTAACATCATTAGCTTGTCTAGTATAATTTGTAAACTAAAATCTATTTGCACATATATATTTAAAAAGTTCAATTAGATTAGTACTATCAGTAGTATTATGCAACACTTCGGCTAAGTTTAATTGATTATTATTTATTTTACTCAATTGATGACTAAATTCTTTAATAGTATTCTCAGCTAAGACTAATGATTGTTCTTGTGAATTATGTATGCCGTTAATCTGATTACGGATGTTAAAAATTTCCTTCTCGAATTTAATTGCATCATCATTATCCAAATTGCCAGTAATTGCTTCTACTACCGAACCTAGCCCATTTATGAGGCCACGCTTAACTCTAATACTTGGTAAAATAAACGCTATTTTCTTATCAATAATATTTAATATATGTTTTATTTGATCCCTATATGCCTTATGTAATTCATAAGAAGTGAACTTTTCTTCTACCAACTTTGTACCCGCATATAATGATGTGAGTTTTATAGATGTAAAATGAATATCGGTTATATTATAAATACATGCAAGGTTTATTACATTAGTATGTCTCATTACTTGGCCTTGTTTAAGCAAAAGTATGCCATTTGTACTATCTATGGGAGTGATAGTCAGTTTTGCTCTTGCGTTGAGCATGAAGGTCCCGGTGATGACAATGATCCTGTAACAAGATGAGGTCTACGTAATAATTTAAAATGTCCTCGGATGGATTTTGAGTTAGGATGATCACCTATTATCTCTGCTATATTGTTAGGATGAAGATGAATGATCTTATAAGGGCCTTTATATACTGGCTTAGTCTTATCGTTGCGTGTCGTTTTAGCGACTTGTTTATAGACTGTTTCACCTACCTTAAAAGCAATTGCTTCCGCGTCTTTATTTCGTTTGGCTATTACCTGTTCTTTGTTTTTAGACATGCATGCGGCTACACATTCTTGTACAGCCTCTGCATTTATCCGATGTTTTAATACGTAATCTTGATAAAATTCCTTAGGGTAATATTATTCTAATGGGTTTCTAGATGCTATATGACCGAATAAAATTTCATGAAGAGTGTACCCTGTAGTCGAATGAATTGAGTTGTTATGTGCAATTATCGAGTATTTCATTATTAGTTGTATGGGATCGTCTTTGTTAGTTAATCTCTGTATTCTAATAATTTCTGCAATTGTAGAATGAAATCGTTCTATTGGTGAGTTGGAATTAGGATTATATGGTGTTGTAAAATGTATGTTAATATTATGTAATGCACATATCTCTTTAATAACATCATTGTCGAATTTACTGTCAGAGTCTGTTGTTATTTTTAATGGTAGTCCCAATATTGAAAATATTTGTAGTAGTGCTTCCGCTATGTGAATACTACTAAAAACCGTTAGAGGTACTGCCTGTGCATATTTAGAGAAATTATCTATTATTGTCAAAAACGTTGCGCCACCTGTGGAGTACAGATCAATAAATAAATGCTGCAAAGGTTTGGTAGGGGTCTCTGTAAGAGCCAATGGTGGTTTAATTGGATTTCTATCATATTTTGTCTTTAAGCATGTGTCACATTGATTTATATATTTCTGTATTATTAACAACATATTGGGCCAATGATAATTTCTATGCAACTGCTTGTATGTTTCCTGTATTCCTCTACGAACCGTTTTGCCTTCATGGTACTTTTTTATAAGTTCCTCTTATTCGGATTTGTTTTCAACTGATGTAACTCTAGAAGTACATCTATATAATTTTGGTCCTCTATCGTTAAATACAGTCGTATAGACTCTAGAAAATGCGTGATACAAGTCTTCGTTATAAAAATAACAATAGAACACTCTATCGGGTATAGTATGCTCCTTCAAAAATTTAATAATTTCCTTCTCGGTACCGTTTATGGGAATAAATACATCTTTTACTACAACTATTGTATTAGTAGATCTATCCTCTACTCTGTGCGTTGATCCTGGTGTAGATCTTACGTGAAATTGTTTCAATTGCCTATCTATTGCATCAGAAAGTATTGGTATGCCACGATTTTCGTTATCAGCTTGGGTATGATTCGTTGAAATTAAGTGGTCATTATCCCCTGTTACTACACTCATACTATCGGATTCATTATCAATTGGTAATTCTGAAGGGATATTAGGTTGATTTCTACTTACATTATCAAATATTTGATTTATGATTTCATCATTATTATTGTCCTCTAAATTTACAGCTAAAGAATCAATACTGTTATGAAATAATTTTGCTCTAGATAGTCCGTCCGCGTTGGTATTTTGTTTGCCCTTTTTATAAATAATCTTGTAGTCATATTCCGCAAGCTTTAGTTTCCAGCGTGTAAATTTAGAGTTAGGATCTTTTAATGACATAAGCCAAGTGAGAGGTCTATGATCGGTATATATTATGAACTTACGTCTGTAAAGATAAGGCCTGAAATATTTAACTGCCCAAATTATCGCTAGTAATTCCTTTTCAATAGTTGAATATCGTGATTCTGTATCAGATAGCGTGCGTGATGCATAAGCTACTAGTTTATCAGATCCCACTTTACCTTGTGAAAGTACGGCACCAAGAGCTACATCTGACGCATCTGTAGTTAATATGAAGGGTTCATCGAAATCTGGGAATTGAAGTAATGGTGCATTAGTTAATATCTGTTCACATTTATCAAATGCATCGAGAATGCATTCTGGACTATGTACAACTTTACTATTTTTCTTAAGACATAACGTCATTGGTTTAGTTAATTTAGCAAAATTCTTGATGAATTTCCTGTAATAACCAACTAATCCTAAAAAGGCTTTTATATCTTTTTGTGTTTGAGGCAAAGGGAAATCGAGTACTGCTCTAATTTTGTCTTTGTTCGGTTTCAATCCTTCACTAGTTAGTTCATGTCCTAAAAACTTAACTTCTTTTTGTAGAAATTCGCTTTTATCTAATTGGATTTTTAAATTATGAATTTTAAATCTTTCAAAGACCTGTTTCAACTTTTTCTATGTGTTCCTGTAACGAAACTGACACTATTATTACGTCATCTAAATATGTAAAAACGTTTTCAATACCTCTTAGAATATGGTCCATCAATCTTTGAAACGTACTAGGTGCATTTTTGAGCCCAAACGGCATTCTAAGGAATTCATAATGTCCTCTTTCAGTAGTAAATGCTGTTTTCTCTACATCATCGGGATGCATCTAGACCTGATGATATCCACTGGCAAGATCAAGAGTGCTGAAGTATTGCGCACTCCCTAGACGGTCCAAAATGTCATGAATATTTGGAAGTGGATATTTGTCTTCTATCATGCGGTCGTTGAGTCTTCTGTAATCGATGACCATTCTCCATTTCATTTTGCCAGAGGCGTCTGCTTTTTAGGTACCATGTGTACTGGACAAGACCATGGAGAGATACTTTCCCGGATAATTCCTTGTTTTAATAGTTGATCTACTTGATTTTGTATTTCCTTTCGTTGCTGTGGAGGTTGTCTATAACTTCTGACAAATATAGGCGTCTCATCAGTTAACCTAAGTTCATGTTTAACTGCGTGGTTGAATGTTAAAGGTATGTTTTCAGAGTAGAATAAGTCACGATATTGATAACATATTCTTGTTATTTCTCTCTTCTGTTCTTCATTCATATGTTCCGTGCGAATTTTACTTAAATTGTCACGTAGTTCTTGGTCAACGTTATTTGTTATTTGTATAGAGTTTAATGTGTATCGAGAATTGTTTCTGTCATTATAATTATACGGTTCTAATTCAATTTTAGTTTTATTACATATAACTTTCTTGTTATCACTAAAATTAATGATCGACGTTTGAAATGTGCCGTTCTCAACGCGTACAATTGCAGCTGGTGATTTTATATACTTATCTCAATGTATCATATACGTATTGTCCGTCTGTATAATTGGTTTTAAAGATCATAAATTTTTCACATTTTCGTTCTATTTTTACTTGTTTTGTAGGATAAATGAAGTGATTGATATTATGGAAGAGAAAAGATTGGATGTGCTATGTTTGAGTGAAACCAAGCGAGGCGGCAGTGAACTTGCCGACTTGCCCGGAGAAGGCATCGCTTTGTGGTCAGGGGTACCACAAGGAGATAGGGGATGTCAAGGGGTAGGCGTTTTACTGTCCTCTCGTATGGTTAATTGTATGACTGAGTATGAATGTATAAATCCCAGACTGCTCTGGGTACGCCTTAAGATTGGGTTGACAAGAATTTTTGTTTTGGCAGTATATGCCCCAGTGTCCTCTGTCGGTTTGGCTGAACTAGAGCAGTTCTGGGAAAATGTTAGAGAAGTTCTAGCGACGGTTGAAGAGAACGAAAGAATTGTTGTGTGTGGAGACATGAATGGATGGGTCGGGACAGCTCGAACAGGATTTGAGTCTGTCCTAGGCAAATATGGAGATAAGAGAGTAAATGATGCTGGTAAGATTGTGCTAGGACTGTGTATGGAAAAGGATCTTTTTGTGGCTAATACCATGTTTGGGCACAAAAGGATCCATCAGTACACGTGGGAAAGAAAGGGTGCGAGAAGTATGATTGATTTATTCCTGGTGGATAGCAGACTTAAGAAGCAGGTAATGGACACAAGAGCGTATAGAGGAGCCGATCTCGGGACAGACCACTTTCTGGTGATAACCAGAATAAGGGGTCTGTTCGCAGCATGGCGACATCGCGTAGTGTCCAAACCTGCAGCGGTTAGCCGCATTAAAAGCTGGAAACTGCAGGATGCGACCACCAGGAATGAATATGAAAGGGTATTATCCAGTAAGCTTGATGATAGATTGAAAGTGTTGAGCGAGGATGTTGAAGAATGCTGGCAGAACCTTAGAGATAGTATGGTTGAGGCTGCGAAAGGAGTGTGTGGAATGAATAAGATTGGGAACGGCAAAAAGCGTGATGTGTGGTGGGATGATGAGGTGAAAGTGGCTGTGTATAAGAAAAAGAAAGCATGGCGAGACTACCTCGCTACTAATGACTGTGGTATGAAAAATTTGATGAAAGACAGGTATAAGCTGCAGAAAGCAGAAACGAAGGCACTAGTGAAAGAGAAGCGTGAAAGGTGTAGGGTGTTAGATGAAAACAAGATGTCGGACAACTTCGAGGAAAATTCCAAATTATTTTGGAAAGAAGTACGTAAAATCCGAAGTGGTCCGGCACCTTGCAGAATGAATAAAGTGCGTTCGAAAGAAAACAACCTGCTTGCAAATAAAAAGGATGTTCTGCAGCGATGGAGTGAATACTATGGAGAACTGTATGAGAGTGGCGACTCCGTCTCTGATACTGAGAGCGATTCTAATGAATTGCCACACTCGGGCCAGGGACTGGAGGATGCCATTAGTATGAAAGAGATTGAGAAAGTGATAAGAAGTTTGAAATGTGGAAAGGCTGCGGGAATTGATGAGGTGACTGCTGAGATGATCAAGTATGGTGGTCCTAGGGTCTGGGATGCCTTCTGTGCACTCTGCAACCTTTGTTGGCAGAAGGGGGAGGTTCCAGAGGACTGGCGCACGGCAGTCATAGTACCTCTATATAAAGGGAAAGGTTCCTACCTAGACTGTGCGTGCTATAGGGCCATCAGCTTGGTCAGCTTAGCGAGTAAAGTTTATACTAAAGTATTGACTGAACGTATGAAAGGCGTTTCAGAAAGATATTTGTGGGAGGCGCAAGGTGGATTCAGGAACGGTAGGGGTTGTATGGATCAGATTTTCTCGCTTCGCGTTATCGTGGGAAGGTTTCTGGCTTTAGGTCAGAAAGTTTTCTGCGCTTTCGTGGATCTAGAGAAAGCATTCGATAGAGTAGTGCGGAAGAAATTGTGGAGTCTTCTGCCTGAATATGGCGTGGAGGGCTCCTTACTGCAGGCTGTGAGGTCATTATATCGAGACCACAGAGCCTGTGTAAGGATAGACGGTGACATGTCGCCCTGGTTTGAAGTCTGTTCTGGTGTCAGACAGGGCTGCGTGATGTCTGCCTGGCTATTCGTGCTGTATTTGGACAGTTGCCTCCAGAGATTGAAAGGTAATATGAGTGGTATGGGATGTGGTGACACAATGGTAAACTGCCTATTGTACGCTGACGATGCTGTGCTAATAGCACCATCAGAAGCAAAGTTGCAGACACTAGTCACGTGTATGAAAGAAGATTGTGAAGTAAAAGGATTGAAAATGAATGTGAACAAAACTAAGGTTCTGGTGTTTGAAAGAGAAGCGGTACAAACGAAATGTGTGATTAGTGTAAATGGAAAATGTCTAGAACAGGTGAATGAAATTGTGTACCTGGGGAGTGCGTTTTCGAGGGATGGAAGATGTGACTTGGATGTGGAGAGACGGGTAGCAGCTGGCAATAAAGTGAACGGTGCTCTGTCCGCATTAGTGGGTAGTGTGAATATATCTAACACTGCTAAAATGGCCATCCACAATGCGGTGTTGGTGCCAACTTTGTTGTACGGCAGTGAGGCCTGGATATGCCCGAAATCGAGTGAAAGTATGATAAATGCTGTGGAGATGCGGTCTCTCAGAAATATGTGCGGTGTTACGCTTGCGGACAGGATAAGCAATGACGAGATACGCAGTATGACAGGGTTGCACAACAGTGTTATTGTAAAAATGAAGAAAGGAATGCTTAGATGGTTCGGGCACATGGAAAGAATGAGTGATGAAAGACTGACGAAGAAAATATACAGAGCGAAAGTGAGTGGTAAAAGAAGCCAAGGAAGACCAAGGCTGACTTATGAAGATCAAATAGCCAGAGTGTTAGCAGACGGAAATGTCAAAAGCACTCGCATACCTAGGCGAAAATGTGTGAGGAGAATGATGAGATTTGAGGAAGCGAAAGAGGTGTGTAAGGACCGCGACTCCTGGCGCTCCGTCCTCTCTGGCTACCCCGTTGGGGATACAGCGTGAAGTTATGTTATGTTATGTTATGTTGTAGGATAATCAAAGAACATCGGAATGACGGTAGATGAAGTGCGTAATATTTTGTTTTTTAAATCTACATTACAAGATAAAGCTTTTAATAAGTCTAATCCTATAAGACCTTTATATTTATTGTCAAAATTAAATATTAGAAATTTATGAACCAAATCACTTTCGAATACGGGTGGTAAAGATAAATATGCAACGTAATTGTGTTTAGTTTTAGCATGGGCTGTTTTTACTTCAAAAGGTTCAAATTCAACAAGATTTTCAAATATTGTACCGCGAATAGCATCTGGAGAAATCATTGAACATGATGCTCCTGTGTCTATCAGAAATTTACCTTTAAATTCGGGTATATCAATATATACTAAGTGATCTTTATCTTGATAATTCAGTTTAACTAGCTTACGTCGTTGTCGTCTTTGTCCATAATAAAATCCTAAGTCATTTTCATCTCATCTTCATTCTGAGGCTCGTACATTTCATCCTGACTGTATTGTTCACCGTATTCTTCATATCCAGATTCCGGTGTATAGTATAATTCCTCGAAAGCAAATTGAGGCTTTTCTGGTTTATTTATTGACCTCATAGTAACGTCCGAACTTTTCTGAGGTGGATTTATTTGTTGTGGAACCTGCTGCGGAACATTTGGTTGGGTTCCTTTATTTGGTGTTATATAATTACCAGATTGGCGGAAATTACCTGATGATCGATTTTTCCATGGCAGCATAGATTGTACCCATTGTTGTCGATACTCAGGTAACCAGTTATTTTGTTGCTGACTAAATGGTTGATTATTAAATGATTGGTGGTTTAATGGATGGTTGTTAAATGGTCGATGATTATTCGTATAATGAGGGTTCATTTTTGGTAGATCTGTTCTTGGCTTAACCTGAGATGTTGATGGTGCGTTAAGAGACATATTTCTATTAAAAGATAAGCGTGCCTCCTCTTGCCTAGCAGTTACAATAGCTAATTCTAATGTTATGGGTTTTGCTATTCTTACGCCAATAGATACATGAAAATCTAATTGGTTTATATATTGCTCAATAACCATATTTTCGTAATAGGTTTTATCATTGTGCTTACCTATAGAGTATAAAGTATCTAGCATTTCTCGCAATCTTTTTCCGTAGGATTCTGCATCCTCTGATTTATGACGGCGCATGCAAGAGAGTTCCTGCATTACTTGAATTTCGTTTCGAGGTTCTCCTAATCTTCTAATTAAAGCAGTTTTAATATCGTTCCACGAATTCAACGACTCTTCATATGCTATAGCGTCTATAGCCGCGCCACTGAGTCTACTTTTAATTAAACATAACAAAGTTGGGTGTCGTTTTACATCCGTTTGTGGCGGCGATGTCACGAAATTTATTATACTATCTACTTCGCGTATGTAGTAATTTAATGTTTTAGGATTCCCATCGTAACTTGGCATTAAATCCAACGTATATTTAAACGTTGAATCGAAGTCAGTAAGTGCCATTTTATTTAATAAATAGTGCACTTGTACTTAATAATAACAAAAGAGCGTGAGCCTAGCGATGTCAGCCTATAGACAAACAAACACATGAATATTTATATATATATAACGATTGGAAATAGAGCACGGGATAGCAACTTGGAAGGTCAAGAGTACTCACCACAGCATCCTTTGCATCTCCAACCGGGTCTCGATGGGTACAGTTATCCAATTTTCCGGAGTTCTGTACGTAGTGCGTCACCAACAGGTTCAAAGTTCAACTCGCGGTAGCAACGATTAATACCGTTCACTTTAGACTTTGATTTTAAAAGTCGTAATAGTGCCGCGATCCTACCGACTGCGCCAGTTAAGTGTTGGTAACCGAAACACTTTTAAAAAAAATAAAATATTTATTTATTTAATATAATTACATTAATTTATAATACTAAAATATTATTAGACAAATTACACGAGACTGGCTTACTAAAGTAATGTGTGTCTTATTTATAATAAATTCATGTATATTGCAATAGCTGAAGTTGCATACTGCTGCCTAAGCGCGATCGTAGGTTTATGCTTCTATAACTCCTTGTAAGAACAACTTTGGTGACGATTGATATTCTCAACAACCATTCACCACTTTACTATAATAAATTAATTAAGAACCAAGAACCATTAAAATTTCAGTTCAATTAACGTCAACAAATTGTATTATTCACTAAGAATTAAATGACTATTATTGCAATAAATATATTGTCTTCTAATTCCTCTAGTTCAGCAACATTCGCATGTCATAATTTTGGTAACCTAGTTATCATCCTAGAGGTTTTCTGAAGAGAGCAATCACGGCCACGAACACTTAGCCCGTGCGCCACTTGAGTAGTTCTTGGCTAGAAGGATGATGGTCCGGAACCTAAGTTGGCACTACCCTGGAAGTTGGAACTGAATTACGCCTACAAATATAGGCATAATTCAGTTCCAAGAATCGAAGAATCAATACCTACAAATGTAGGTGTTGATTCTTTTTTCCTTTGCTCTTCCTCTTTTAGTATTTTTCTGGAAATCTATACAAATAAATAAAAAAATTGTCTGTGTGTGATTTAGAAGCAAAGGCTTTTTTTTTAACTCATAGTCACGTTACCAACATTCAAACGCGCAAATATTAAAAATTCGTATGTCTGTCTGTCCAGGTGAATCTCCAAAACTGCTGAACCAATCGTGACGGAGCTTTCGTTGGAAGGTATAGGAGTTTTCAAAGAATAATCTAAGGTACTTTCTATCCCGGAGAAGTAATAAATTTTATGTGACGCAGTGATAAACAATAATTAATCAAAAATAGAGCTTCTGCGCCCATACGAACATACACGCGCTAGCTTACGAAAAATATGAAAAAACAGTTATTTTAGTTTATATTGAAAACTATAATTAAATTAAAAAAAAACCAACTGGCATTTTGAAGAGTAAGTATAGATAAATGTACACAGAAAGTTTAAAGACATAAATCGGCTCCGTTAGTTGGAAAAATGTAAATCTTTGTTTCAATAAAGATTTCTATGATTTTTTTTCTGTTAAAAAAGTAAACTAAAAGTATTGCAACTAACAAAATGAAATCAATGAAATGAAGAATCAGGTTCCCAAATATTACTGTCATAAGTTTTGTAATTACGTAGAAAAATTGATATCCCCACCGTCAAAATTTTCATTGTGTCGCCTTAACGCGGGTGACTCCGCAAGATACAGTTAGTATTTATTAAATATGTCACTGCCCATCCGTCGATTATATTATGTATGTATATGGTAGAAGGCTTAAGTATGTCTACCAGCAAATTTTTTATTAAAAGTCGTCTAGGTGTTTTATTTTAATGTCACACGATAAAATCTCGCATATTCTGCGGAATATGCGAGATTTTCAAGAATTATTTCTTAATGTTAACACAAAGTTCGCTTCAATCCAATTTGCTAAAAAGATAAATAAGATTTAATGTGCCATTTAATTAAACAAGACAGTGCAAAATATTAAAATAAATACATAATTGTTGATATATTATGTTACTTACCACAAAGACAATTTTCAGTTTTTATTTTATTTAAGCATAACATAACATATCTTCACGCTGTATCCCCAAAGGGGTAGTCAGAGAGGACGGAGCGCCAGGAGTCGCGGTCCTTACACACCTCTTTCGCTTCCTCAAAACTCATCATTCCCTTCACACATTTTCGCCTAGGTATGCGAGTGCTTTTGACATTTCCATCTGCTAACATTCTGGCTATTTGATCTTCATAAGTCAGCCTTGGTCTTCTTTGGCTTCTTTTACCACTCACTTTCGCTCTGTAGATTTTCTTCGTCAGTCTTTCATCACTCATTCTTTCCAAGTGCCCGAACCACCTAAGCATTCCTTCCTTCATTTTTACAATAACACTTTTGTGCAACCCTGTCATACTACGTATCTCATCATTGCTTATCCTGTCCGCAAGCGTGACACTGCACATATTTTTGAGAGACCGCATCTCCACAGCATTTATCATACTTTCACTTGATTTCCGGCATATCCAGGCCTCACTACCGTACAACAAAGTTGGCACCAACACCACATTGTGGATGGCCATTTTAGCAGTGTTAGATATATTCACACAACCCACTAACGCGGACAGAGCACCGTTCACTTTATTGCCAGCTGCTACCCGTCTCTCCACATCCAACTCACATCTTCCATCTCTCGAAAACGCACTCCCCAGATACACAATTTCATTCACTTGTTCTAGACATTTTCCATTTACACAAATCACACATTTCGTTTGTACCGCTTCTCTTTCAAACACCAAAACCTTAGTTTTGTTCACATTCATTTTCAATCCTTTTACTTCACTATCTTCTTTCATACACGTGACTAGTGTCTGCAACTCTGCTTCTGATGGTGCTATTAGCTAGCATCGTCAGCGTACAATAGGCAGTTTACCACTGTGTCATTACATCCCATGCCACTCATATTACCTTTCAATCTTTGGAGGCAACTGTCCAAATACAGCACGAACAGCCAGGCAGACATCACGCAGCCCTGTCTGACACCAGAACAGACTTCAAACCAAGGCGACATGTCACCGTCTATCCTCACACAGGCTCTGTGGCCACGATATAATGACCTCACAGCCCCTGCAGTAAGGAGCCCCCCACGCCATATTCAGGCAGAAGACTCCACAATTTCTTCCGCACTGCTCTATCGAATGCTTTTTCTAGATCCACGAAAGCGGAGAAAACTTTCTGGCCTATAGCCAGAAATCTTCTCACAATAACGCGAAGCGAGAAAATCTGATCCATACAACCTCTACCGTTCCTGTAACCACCTTGCGCCTCCCACAAATATCTTTCTGAAACGCCTTTCATACGTTCAGTCAATACCTTAGTATAGACTTTACTCGCTAAGCTGACCAAGGTGATGGCTCTATAGCACGCACAGTCTAGATAGGAACCTTTCCCTTTATAAAGAGGTACTACGACTGCCGTGCGCCAGTCCTCTGGAACCTCGCCCTTCTGCCAACAAAGGTTGCAGAGTGCACAGCAGGCATCCCAGAACCTAGGACCACCATACATGATCATCTCAGCAGTAACCTCATCAATTCCCGCAGCCTTTCCACATTTCAAACTTCTTATTACTTTCTCAATCTCTTTCATACTAATGGCATCCTCCAGTCCCTGGCCCGAGTGTGGCAATTCATTAGAATCATTCTGAGTATCAGAGACGATATTATTTAAGAATTATTTTATAACATGTTTTTTTATTTGATTAGGCTCAAAGGAAATGTTTACCTTGCAGACTAGTCTGCCTGACAAATTGTCTACCTGGTGAACTAAGTAGACAATTTACTAGGCCTGGTGAACTAAACCTGGTAAACTAAAACTGACCATAACTTTACTTCCTTTACTGATTTCTTTTCAGTTCTGATTAAACTATCTATGTATTTCCCACTGTTGGGAAAAGATCTCTTCTTACTAGAAAGCCGCTGGAGAAAGCCACTTAATCTTTCCCAGAGTGCTCCAACTCCCTTTTGGTAGTCAAACAATCTTTAAAAAGAACCCAGCCTCTTATCGGAAAGACAGGGTTACTAGGGTTTTTACACACTAAAACTTTCGTAGCGGTCGATTTCGTACAGAACGTGCCGGAACACTTTAGCACTGTGCCGAAATACGTCTTGGATCTCAACAACACCACTGTTTCAGTTCCCTCTTAGTCCAATAATAGTGCGAACCATACTTACTATCGTCTCTCTCACAAAAATATGCGGTACTCGGATGCAGTGGATCGGAAACATACCTGCCTACATCAGCATACTACATGTAATTTTTTTTTAATTTATGTGAAAAATATACCATAATATGTACAGGCGTATTTTACATTAATGTAAATTATCTGTAACAATACATATAATAAAGCAGTAGAAATCACGTGTCTGTACATTGAATAAATTTATCAAAAAATGAGTGTGGGCGATAAAAAAAGAGTATCAAAACACAAAAAAGCATTTTTTTTATTTTTGTCTCTCTGTTTGTATGTACACGCCAATCTCCGAAACTACTGATAGAATTTTCTTGCGGTTTTTACAGGTAGATTAAGTTCAGCTTGGAGTAACATTTAGTGTTGTTTCGTTGAAATCAGATGATAGTGAAAAAAGTTATCGTCATTTAAAGATAATTTTAAATTCGTCATTCGCCTGTTACACGTTCAAAGACACAACAGGGGTGCGTAATAAAATTGGCTTTTACGAGGATGAAGTCGCGGGAACCAGCTTGTGCCTTCTTCGTCACCAGTAAATTAGTCATACATAAATAATAACTAAACTGCACACGAGTAAGAGCAATTGAAAAACTGTTAGATATCCCTAGGGAAAAGAATTTGAATAAAAATTATCGCGTAATTTTAGAATATGTCCTATGTTTGCCTTCAGTATGTGAAGACTAACAGAGTAAATTAAATATTGACAGACGAAATATTATGAAACAACACAAGTTTTAATATGTTGTCGACAAACAATTTGTTTGGTTCTTGAGTTACTGAAAGATACATATCTTCACGCTGTATCCCTAACAGGGTAGTCAGAGAGGACGAAGCGCCAAACGTCACGGTTCTTACATATTTTCAAATCTCATCATTCTTTTCACACATTTTCGCCTAGGTGTTCGAGTGCTTTTGACATTTCACATTTGACATTTTATTAATATAGGTAATAGATAGCATAGAAATAAAGACTTATTAACTAAAGTGATGCCTATAAAAGTTGAGTATTACAATCTATGTAACGTGTAAAATTCCAAATACTTCTTTGTTCGCGTGAAAAACTATTCCGTGGCTTTCCCGAATTTGCGATTGTTTTTTGAAAAAAAGTAGCTTACGTCTGTCTCCGGGCATATACTATCTATGTATCAAATTTCGTCATAGTCGGTTCAGCGGTTTAACATTTTTCATACAAAGTTTCATCCGCCTTGTCACCCCCTAATATTATAATACAAAAGAGGTAGATAGGTTACCTTAGTACTAATCCAATTAAAATATTGTCTAAGTTACAACGTTACAAAGTGAGATAAATATACATTTTGCACTGCGTCGCTATGCAATGTAAAACATAATTGCATTTCAAACTAACAAATCACGTAGCTCTCTAAATCATTGTGATTGGTCAATTTCAATTTCTTACTATATTTTAAGCGAATCCGTGACTATATCATAGAATATTAGTAATTAATGCCACAGAACATGCATTTAAGAAAATATGATTGATACCTAATGGGATTAGATAGTAAAAAATGATGTTTGCTTTTTATCGAATTTCGTTTTTGTTAAATTATGTACAAATTGTACATGAGAACATATTTATTTAAAAAGATCGCCAACATTTTTTAATTATAAATTTGAAAATGATGTATTTTATATGTTATTGCTTTTAATGATCGTGCATATTATAAAAAACGTTTGGATTATTAAAAGATTTTAGAATTTTGAATGCGCAATAGGCATTGCATGAAATTGTTGGTTCTGTAACATTACTTTTCATATTCTTTGACCAAGTTCGGGTTGGCTAATTAGCAAAGTTTTGGGGTGCCACTTTTCGAGTGCATGTAACCTATCTACCTCTTTTGTGTTATAACATCATTGCCCTAAGGGGCAGTTTTTTGTTAAAAGAGTAATCTATATCTTATTGATGAAAAAAAATCTATCTCTGTACTGAATTTATTGGCAATCGGTTCAGCGGTTTAGCATTTTCCGTACAAAGTTTCATCCCCTTTTTCACCCCTTTAGGATGGTAGATTTTTGTTAAAAGTAGCCTATTTTCGTCCCTGGTCTCAAACTATCTCCATGCTAAATTTCATCAAATCGGTCTGGCAGTTTAGCAGTGAAAACGTAATAGAGAAACATATAGACTTTGGCATACGTAAGATTAGTATGGGTTATTTATTAATTGAATCTATTTTACATACATATAAATCTTCACGTTGTATCCCTAACGGGGTAGTCAGAGAGGATGGACCACCATGCTTCGCGGTCCTTACATACTTCTTTCGCTTCCTCAAATCTCATCATTCTCCTCACACATTTATCCTCGCCTAGGTATTCGAGTGCTTTTGACATTTCCGTCTGCTAACACTCCGGCTATATGATCTACATAAGTCAGTCTTGGTCTTCCTTGGCTTCTTTTACCACTCGCTTTCGCTGTGTAGATTTTCTTCGTTAGTCTTTCATCACTCATTCTTTCTATGTGCTCGAACCATCTCAGCATTCCTTTCTTCATTTTTATATTAACACTCTCCTGCAACCCTGTCATACTGCGTATTTCCTTTATTGTGATACAAACGATATTATTATGAAATAGTATTTACCTATGTAATATTATCGTATAACTAACACATGCGTCGTTGATGCATGTGTTAGTTATCCCATAACTTTTGAACGACTTCACTGATTGAGGCTGTATTTCCACTATATTTGTTTTGTAGGAAACGATGGTTCATAGTTTTGCTAGGATTCAATAGGAGGCGCTAAAGTAGACTTGTGGGTAAAACCGCGAGGTTTAACTAGTATAGACATTAAATAGATAAATAAAATATATATACTGTTTGCTAATCATATAATAGTAACGTTTTTTTTCTAAGTATGGAAAACTTGAAATTTTGTTAATTTTTCAATCAAATTTCAAACAGGGAAAATTGATTGAAACGATAGGACAGACGCATGCATTCGCATGAACGATCTATAACTACTAGTGGTCGCTCAGAGGTCGAAATTTGACCTCAAAACTAAACTAAACGCCTTTTTCTTTTGATTTACAATCTACAGGAGTCAAAAAGCTCACAACCCACAAGTCACAGAATAATCTGAGTTCTAAACTCATTCAGTCAATCTGTTGGTAATTATTTGTTGGCAACACTTTAAAATTCTTCGGCGACAATCGCCACTCTGTGTGGCTGTTTTACTCTGTTTGACTCTAGGTTTGACTACAAACTATCGTATGTTTGACATTGACAGTATAACTAAATTATATGTTTAACTTTAGCATTATGAACATAAACAATGAATGTTTTATCATATTTAATTTAATGTATTTGTAACACGTATTATATGTACAGATATACTTTTTTTCCATACTCCTTCTCCATATAAACGTTAACTATTCCAAATCTCACGCTTCTGTGCGTAAAATATCTACACAATATAATATTATAAAAAGGTTAATTTTGTTTGTTTGTATGTAATGAATAAACTAAAAAACTACTTAACCGATTTTAAAAATTCTTTCACCTATAGAAATCTACATTATCTGCGAGTAACATGAATTGCATTTTATTTTCTAAACATTACCTTCTATGGCATACAAGAGAATCATCACTATAAATAAAGGTCATAATCGGTGTTATTTGGTGTATCTTCAAAATCCAAGCTTCAATATCAGTGAAATTTAAGTGAGGCCAATCTGGAAGTATATCCTGTCAAATGAAAAAAAGAACTTTTAAATCGGTTCATAAACGACAGAGTTCTAGGGTAACAAACATAAAAAAAAATACGACCGAGTTGAGAATCTCCTCCTTTTTTTGAAGTTGGTTAAGAAGGGGTACAAAGTTTTCTCTTTACATATTAATATATAGATTTTATTTTCTCTTTTAGGGTATCGAACTTTAGCAAAAAATACGTACAAACTTCCGTAGAAGGTTCCGTACATTTTTGATGTAGTGGTAAATTTTTTAAAAGGATTTCTAAAAATCTATGAGGGCTAAGACTTAACAATAAAAACGAAAAATACTTACGTTATAAGTATTTTTCCTTTTTATTGTTATTTCTGAAAAGGAAGAGATATCCCTGCGGACACTCAGCCGGACTCTAGACCGACTGAGTAGTGAATGCTGGATTTTCCTTCAAAGTATTGGTGAAGCTTTATAAGGTGTTACAAAATACCTATAATTGTGAATTAAAGCATGTAGAGAGTCCATCTACAAGGTTACAAAAGTCCTCATGTTAATGAAATAATTTTAATATATACATCTATCTATACATGTAAATAAAATTGAAATGTTTGTGTGATTTTGAAATAAAGGCTTTTCCTTAAATTATCTAGTTATTTGCACGTAATTAAAATCTAAATACTTTTTTTACCATTTTTGTCTGTCTGTCTTTCTGTCTGGCTATTTGTCCGGGCTTATTTCCGAAACGGCTGAACGGAATTTGAAGTAACTTTTATTAGCAGATAAAGAACTTTTTAGATAGTAATCTAGGCTACTTTTTTTAACACGCTTTTATTTGCTTCACCTGTATGTTTGTTTGTAAGTACGTCTTCAAAACGTCAGATTTAACTGAAACTTTGCACACTCTTCAAGGATCGATGACAATACAATAATTTGATATTGAAATGAAATATTTTGAAAATAATTTTTTGATTTGTTCCGGAAAAATACTAAATATTAACGTGGATGGAACCATGAATGATAAATAAAAATGCAATATTTGAAGTTCATGATGATATGATGAGTGATGTTCTCGACACTCTTAATAGCTAATCACTAGTAGCGATGGGATTCTTTTGAATTATATAGATTTTTTTGTAAAACTTCGATAGCAGATATTTCGGAAATCGTAACAGATACAACAAAAATCTCATCATTTCATTATTACTACCATTCCATCTCATTTCAGGGATTAGGGTTTCTTTTATAATTCTTGATCCAGTACTTTTAAAGGTTAGAGAAAGAGGGGAGGGGGAAAGTAAAGTCGAGTTTGAGGGCGAAATTAGCCTATTCTTTAAATCTCATAAGAAATTTTGAAAATGGTAGTTACTGCAACATACTGTATGGGTTAACAAACTGTATCTTCTACCCTAACCCTACCCTAAAAATGCGTATAAACCCTCAAATAAAATGTGTGTAGACATTACAAATAAAAATGAGCCATCGCGAGACCCCTGGAAGATGTAACACATCGAACCTATTTTATATAGAAAATATACATGAATTGATGGCCTATTAAAGGAACTAAATATGCCATAATCAAAAAATGTGGCATAATCGAAAACAAAATATTCAGATTTTTTTACAGAAAAAAAGCAGATATGAAACATCGAAACTAGTTTCTACAAAAAATATGCATGAGAGGATGGTTTATTAAAGGAAATAAATATGGCATAATCAAAAAAACAAAAGAAAAAAGATTAAAGAAAAAATTATTCTTTATTTAGAAATATGCAACGTGTTCCGCATTGAATAACAACACTGCATACGCTATAGGTGTACGAGATTAGTGGCAACGCATCGTCACATCGCCACGCCAACAGCCGGTCTGACCGGCCGCATAAGATGTTTCACATCAAAACAGTTTTTTTTCGACTGTGTAGCCATTTACAAAGCAGAAAAGAACTCACATGAACAAAAGAAATTCGCAATAAATTACAGAGAAACAGTAGTAAGAAAATCTGGAGTAGTTTGCGAGGAAGTTGGCGAATCAATTTGAAAGTTGAACCCGGCTGGCCTACTTAGGACGCAATCAGAGACCCAGTATTTTCAAGTAAATGTCGGCTTTCTCTGTTATAGGCTTGCTTTGTTCCACTGTTTTAGTTATGAAATTGCCATATTCCAACTAGCAATTTCATAGCTGGGACTACTTTGCTACTGTTGTTATATAGTGGTCATATAAATGACTCCATGGCCCAAAAGGAGCCCAAATAATAAAACGTTTACGGACTCAGTTACACAAACACTTCTATATAATAGATAAATGATTAAAGGGTTTGAACTTAAAGAATGAAGGTTCTTATTATGTATAACATAATTATTTGCTAGTTGGGATAAGTCAAGAATCTTGTATTCTTCATGTTAACCTTGTATTCTTCATATTGCAAACATTGTATATAATATATCCATAATAGGAGTTTTGTAAAATTGAAAAATGTTACAGACCCTTCCTACAACCGGAGAATTTGTAGAAGGCCGATTCCTGAATCATGCGTAACGGAATTGCCTGCTCTCGGACTGATACGTAAGGTTGTTGCGTTGGGTGAGAGATGCGGAGAGCATTTCATTCGGTTATACATTTACTATATAATAAAAATGCATGTGGGTTAATTTTTCGTGTTTATTAAATTTAACTTCTTGTAGTTATATTGAAGAATGATTACTCTGGATTCGAATAACTGAAATTATTTTGGCGTCTAAGGATATTATAATACACATTCGTTTATGCGATTCAGACATTTTTGTATTTGCAACGACGTGAAGAACTAAAGACAAACGGAAAAGGCCGCATATTTGCGTCACGTGCGACCCCGACTGGCGTTAGAATTTTTACCCATATTCACACAAAATATTGCCGTTGTGTGCGTGCCACGATGCATGAGTATTAGCGCGCACTCATGCAGACTGCGTACACTGGCTTTTTACAAAGACGTCTTACTGTTATGCTTATACTGTGCAACAAATGATCCTGTAACAAATATTTCTAGTCGAATTTTAAGTGTAAAAGTTAAAAAACTCCCTTCAAAATCTTTTATTTATATAAAACCACTCACTGACTAACTGAATAATCACGAAAACTAAAAAACTAGTTTGATATTATGATAGTTTATATAGTGTAGTGGTCAGCTAAGAAAAGATTTTTGGAAATTTATATTTTAAGGGGGAAAGAGGTGTTGACATTTATATATATGAAACTATACCACATGGAAGTTAAAAAAAAACAAAATCACATTTATGAGGTAATTTACAAAATCAAGCCGCAGATAACAGCAATAATATTGTAAGTGCCAAAGTGCCTCTCTGTTTGTTTGTAACGTTTAACGGCAGGACCGACAATGGAGATAGTGATCTATCCCCATTCTCCATAGTAATCTATCTCCATTCTCCATTTAGCCAGGAATAATTTCCTGGCAACATTTCTTTTAAGTCACGCGGACGAAGTCGCAGGCAACAGCTAATATAAGTATGTGTAAGTTAGCAATACAAAGCGAGGAAGCGCAAATAGATGTAAGCAGGAGAACGGAAAAATGTGAAAGAAGGGAATGGACTGATGTGAGCGAAAGAGACGAACTGACGTGAAGACTCAGCGTGAGAAAAAGACACAATTCGATGTGGGGAAAAAAGGATGAACTGACGAAAGAGATTAGATAGGGTAAAGAAAGGGAGGTGAATGTTCGGTAGATGGCGATATTCATAAACAGAAACTGACTGAAGTACTGAAGCGATATTCATGAACATAACTGAAGACAGGAAGACATGAAGGTAACCCAATAGTTGAAATGGGAAAAGAAATTAACTAATGATGTTTTGGACGCATTTTTTTATTTTTATCTTTATTAGAAAATCGGAAGTTAATCGTAATATCCACCCAAAACGCTGTTTTCTTTTATATGTGTATTTTTCGTCTTTTTCTAGAAATCCAATCTTGAAACACAGTTTATGAAATGACAAAGGAATCCCTCAAACTGCATTGTCCACGTGAATCCAACACATATTTACGCGAGCTATGCATCACACGCGAGACCACGGAAGTGCGGAGAACACTGCCACATAACTCTCATACAATGAAATATAAAATGACTGGAAGAGTTCCACGATCATGCGTCAGCTGTAAATAAATTATCAAGTGTCTGTGTGTACGGGTTTATGTTTATAATATGTAAATATAAAATATGTATATGGCAGAAATACAATATTGGCAGAGTTTGGAAATGCTGTGAAAAGAAGAAAGCAATGGTGGCAGAATGATCGATGAACGATTGGCGAAGGAAATCTACAGAGCAAACAAAACAAAAAGGTAGGTCAACGCTAACTTATGGAGATCTATAATGATCTATAATGAGAAGAGCTATAATGTTAGCTGATGGAATTTTTAAAAGCTCCAGCATACCTCGGCGAAAGATTGTGAGAAGAATGATGAGATTCTACGAAGTGAAAGAAGTATATATGAACCACGATGCTTGGCGCTTCATCCTCTCCGTCCATTAAAGATACAGTGTGCAAACTCGACGTAAGATTTTGCGAATATAACTGTCATGAGGGCCTCCACGCTATACGCGTTACCGGTCAAAGACCTCACACTCCATACTGATCAAACATTTCCAGTTCAAGGTGCTTCCCTTAAAACTTCTAGAATTAAAAATCCGGTTAGAAGCGTGTCGGTAGACCATGTGGTTCGAAGTAGCAATTAGCAATGTGGCTTTTTACATACATCTTTCGATATTTTATGGAATATATTTTGGAGTGCGAGATGTAATTACTGTTCTACGTTAAACTAGATCTTTGCGATCCACATAAGGTTCTAAAGTTTTTGAATGTCCATTATCGTAATGTTACCACTTAACTTTAATTAAGTTCATAATGTTACATATTATCGGTAACATGACATTTAGATAGACATTATTTAGAAAAAAGATATGACTTCCTTGGCGCGGTGTTCTCTAAATTACCAGCTCGGGGTCTCTCGGGTGCTATTTCCGTCTGAGTCAATTTAGAAACCGAACGTTTGTGCACAGATTTACTAGTAATAGATATTGCCGTTGATGTGGCCACTGTAGTCTTGTTCGACCATTTCAGCCTAAAATTCAGCATTCTACCATCACGTCCAAAGAGTCTATCACATGTCACATACATTTACAAAAAATTTAATATTAATTTTTCACTTATAAATTTCAAAAATAATTAAAAACTTAAAAGTACTAAAGAACAAAGATTTGTTTTGTGTCATAGGCTGTAAAATGCAAGTGTTAAAATGTCGAGCATACCGATAGAAACGAAATATGTGTATTCCTATCTCTTTCTATTATAGGCTTATCACAGATCTACTATACTTGTTCTTAGAAACTTATATATCTCTTTCAGTCTAATAATTCATGACGTGTGAATAACGATATCTATTAGTGAAAAATCTGTGGTCGTGTGGTATTAATGGAAAATCTGTGGTACCCACAATACGAGCCTGTTACCTAATTTGAAATGACATTATCGTTGTAATTTACATTTCGAGAGTACTTATTCATGAATATATAAAAAAAAAAATGAAATTAATTTGAAAAAATTAATTTTAATCGATTTATAAAAAAACTAATATGTTGATTGTATCGAAACTAGAGTTAAAATTTATAAATCCTAAGCTTTCACATGTTGTTCATTATAGAATGCATTTAGTATAAATTAGGAAAGATTTTCACCATCGGAACTTGAGCACGCTCTCCCATTTCCGTTATGAGCTCTGTATCCACGTAAAATACCACTAGTTGGCGGCATGCCAGCTTAAACCCTAGTATCTCACGGCGGGTCATTTGTTCCACGATAACATAGGCACAAATTAACCAAATTAGTGCAACTTGCTGCCTGACCATGTTCACGAGACTTTTAATCTCTGTAACAATGCAAAAGGAAACTAACGAGCTCTGGTGTAATTTTTAAGGAATTTAAGAGGTTAAACAAATTTAAGGATTTTTTCTGAATTGCCTTGGTCTGGATTTGTGTCAGTCCTTTAGCCTGGGCTCAAGTATACTACGGTGTTCCCAATCTGTCGTAAGAGTCGGTGAAGATGCCTTCAGGGTTGCAGTCGCTTGGAGTGGGGGCATCGAACGTCCTTTCACGCAGCCCCGAGAAACTGAACACTGCGGAGGTACAAGGAGGGCTTTGTAACTTTACCCTCGAGAAGTGCTTCGGTAAAGCACGAGAGAGGTTCCGATGCATTAGTTTTGGTGGGTGAAAGCCTAGTCTCTTCCAGGGGACTGGGTATCTGTATGCGGATTTCTCTAACGTAACCAAAAAAAAGGTCTGGATTTGTGTAAATTCATATATAGACTGACCTATTGCCTTAAAGAACTGGGAATAAACTGTAATCATAAGTAAATCTTCCCTATGACAATGTATAATGATTCCATGTCACCTTGCACACACGAGATTAAAGAAAGAATAAAGGTATTTCCAAACATCCATCCATACATATTCTTATGTTGGGATAGTCAGAGTCAGTCTAGTCTATATACTTCTTTCGCCTCCTCAAATCCCAAAGGTAGATAAAAGAATAAATTCAAACTATTTTATTTGAATAAACGCAGAAAATACATAAAATACGGATTGAAAAAATTTAGAAAGATATAGTGTCCATTAGTATATGTTTTTTCTTTCAAACAATGTAGGTGCTCTTCCCAAATACCCTTTTTTAATGAGTATATCATCGGTAATGTATTGGAAAGCAATCACATTACAAGATAATCAATCACTCATCCCATTCAATTCAACAACAGGTCCACAACAATGACCGCAACGACTTTCATGATTGATCACAATGGACGCATCTAATTTATTCAGCTATCGTGATAATACAGTCTTTATCTCAGAATAGGACCCTTGACACGAGATGCTTTACGTACATCGTACACCGTATGGCAAAAAAAGCTCACAATAAAAATATTGATGGCAGCTATAACGTCGCATTAGTGAATGCTTTTAACTGTTAACAGTGACAGAAAAGAAATGTATATCATGAATCTTAATTTATCTGTTTACCACGTTCACTCTTTTGTTTTTTATTCTTTATCTCTGAAAAATCAGACCGCTAGCTTCGTTAGTAATACCATCAAAGTCATTACCAGAACTTGGTATCTCCAAATCCGATAGAAATATATATACATACATTTCTTCAGAGAGAATGGAGCGCCAAGCTTCGCAGTCCTTACATACTTCTTTCGGCTCCTTAAGAAGACATAAGAATCCAAAAGGACAAAGCCCAGCCCATAACATTACAACTATGTAATCTTCCCAGATATTTATCATTAATTACATGAAGCCCCAGTTGGTTAGATTATCAATAGGTAATCTCGGATGTGCACCACACTTTTGCAAAATCCATATGAACCATTGCCATAATCGGAAAAGAACAAAGGTAGGACTTTGTTCTTTATTATACGAGAATTAATTTTGCGCCAATTACGCCTTACGTTGTTACTCCAATGGTTCCGTATAAAGTTTGCAACACCGTTACGCACACAGCATCTAAAATATGGATAACCGTATTAATGGTTAACATAAGGAAGAATACATGCAAAGGAAATTATTTTTATGGGCACATACTAACAGGCGTAACGTATTAGACAGAAGAAGGCGCGCGCGCGATAAAGAATAAAAGAATTTTTCACATTCTTTGTTTTACTTCGACCGTTCCGTCCCAGTGGCGCTACATTTATATCCAGATCAAATTAGGAAACCTTCTTTTATAAATTATCTTGGAGCCTGAATATTAGTGAATGCTTATTCTTTAGTTCCTTGTGTGGATTCATAATATCAAGTCCAGTGCTTAATTTGGAATCACGCAATTATTGTAATTGTCTAAAGTGGTAATTATTGGAAGATTCTTGTTTATTACAGCTATATGTGTTTATAACTAACAATGTTTGTGAAATAAAGCATATTTATTAACGAATCCGATAAACCTCACTCGAGCCCTACACAATATTAGCTGTAAGTGTTCACAAACTTCACCTCGTCAAGTTGTTTGTTCGAACAAAGTCGTGGTTAAGTGGTTAGAAACAACATTTGATATTACGTATTAATTATAAAGCTTCCACAGAAAATTTCTTACGTTCGGTGATATAATCATTAAAACATCCAAAATTTCCTCAACAAATTAAGTTTCAAAATCAGTTTATTTTCCACATTTTCCAAAGAGGTTTCGTTTTGGTAATAGGATAAAGGTCCTCGCTCAATTAATATCCCACCACTCGACAAACATCGCCTCTCCTCTAGTGGTTAAAATTTATTTAGCTTTCCATATACAAGCGCTCACATACTAACTCTTGTCTTTATGCTTAAGTAAATCACTCTGCTCCATTCGCTTAAGTTGTGCGGTTCGTGCGCCGTCCGCGATTCTTAAATTTATGTATTAAATTAAATAAAAATAATAATCATGAATAAATTAAACAATTATGTAATAAAATTAAAATAATGTGACCATTTTTTATGTGCTTACATATATTATGGTATGTAACTCCTTTATCTGTTTTTATCTTTGAACCATAATTTTTACACTTCTTGAATAGACAATTTGCTATTTTCGAACAATATGACTGATGCGCTCCCTCGCTGCTATTATGCAACTAAATCAAATTACGAAAGTTATCTCAATCCAACTACCTCAATTACCGCACGATAGTACGATATCTACCTCTTTTAATAATAATATAATAATATTATTGCCATTAAAATCAACTTGACATCGCTTAGTCAACTATGGCGCATGGCAGTACGGCGGTGCTGAACGTGTGACGAGAAATAAATGAGCGTCGACCTTAACTCGTGAGATTTTCGACAGTAAACCATAGTGTTTTACTATAAAGTAATGTTTTACATAAAGTATATATACATAAACATAACATAATATATCTTCACACCGTATCCCCAACGAGGTAGTCAGAGAAGATGGAGCCCCAAGCGTCGCAATCCTTACATACTTCTTTCGCATCCTCAAATCTCATCATTCTTCTCACACATTTTCGCCTAGGTATGCGAGTGCTTTTGACATTTCCATCGGCTAACACTCTAGCTATTTGATCTTCATAAGTCAGCCTTGGTCTTCCTTGGCTTTTTTTACCACTCACTTTCGCTCTGTATATTTTCTTCGTCAGTCTTTCATCACTCATTCTTTCCATGTGCCCGAACCATCTAAGCATTCCTTTCTTCATTTTTACAATAACACTGTTGTGCAACCCTGTCATACTGCATATCTCATCATTGCTTATCCTGTCAGCAAGCGTGACACCGCACATATTTCTGAGAGACCGCATCTCCACAGCATTTAACATACTTTCACTCGATTTTGGGCATATCCAGGACTCACTACCATACAATAAAGTTGGCACCAACACCGCATATGGCCATTTTGGCTGAGTTAGATATATTCATACTGCTTACTAATGCGGACAGAGCACCGTTCACTTTATTGCCGGCTGCTACCCGTCTCTCCACATCCAACTCACATCTTCCATCCCTCAAGAAGCACTCCCCAGATGTACAATTTCGTTCACCTGTTCTAGACATTTTCCATTTACACAAATCACACATTTCGTTTGTACCGCTTCTCTTTCAAACACCAGAACCTTAGTTTTATTCACATTCGCATTAAATCCTTTAACTTCACAGTCATCTTTCATGCACGTAACTAGTGTCTGCAACTCCGCTTCTGATGGTGCTATAAGCACAGCAGCATACAATAGGCAGTTTACCACTTTACCATCACATATCATACCACTCATACTACCTTTTAATGTCTGGAGGCAACTGTCCAAATAAAGCACGAATAGCCAGGCAGACATCACGCAGCCCTGTCTGACGCCTAAACAGACTTCGAACCAGGGTGACATGTCACCATCTATCCTTACACAGGCTCTGTGGCCACGATATAATGACCTCACAGCCTGCAGTAAGGGGCCCTCCACGCCATATTCAGGCAGAAGACTCCACAATTTCTTTCGCACTACTCTATCAAATGCTTTTATCTAGATCCGCGAAAGCGCAGAAAACTCTATGGCCAGAAACTTCCCCATGATGACGCGAAGCGAGAAAATCTGATCCATATAACCTCTACCGTTCCTAAAGCCACCTTGCGCTTCTCACAAATATCTTTCAGAAACATCTTTCATGCGTTCAGTCAATACCTTGGTATAGACTTTACTTGCTAAGCTGACCAAGCTGATGGCCCTATAGCCGCACAGTCCAAATGAGAACCTTTCCCTTTCCCTTTACTTTATATATACATAATTATATATATTTCATACTTATATTCGTACTGTCGTACATAAAATTCAAACTTATGTACATGACAGTATTTACTTAGGGTTATCAACTATACTGGCAAAAGCAATTTTACGCTTTATTTTGTTTTAATACTATTTACTGTTAAAGAAAAGTAAAGTATCTAAAATACTGTTTTTACACCATCTCAAAAACTCGCTATCGAAAGCAATGAAACCGATTTTTAAAAAATTCCTGCACAGATAAATATTTTCTTTTTGTCTGTACTGTTCATTTTCTTACTCCGATATTATTAAATATAATTTTTTGTTATAAAAGTTGGCAACCCTATATATATTAATGTACATACATACACGCTATTTTGCATACAGGACAAACACTTGAGAAGATCTCTGCTGAATGAAACGTAATGTATCTGGAGGTCACCTCGAATTGCCTTGTCATTTTGCCTTATTACTTGTATATAAGGCTTACAGATGACAAACTAAAAGAGATAGATTGCTACAAGTGCCCTACAAACCCTAAAAGCCAAATAGGACCATATTGCTCCAAGTCCCCTAAAAGATCAAGTTCTACTTTTTTTTTATTGAATTTTGAATACAACTGTGTTAATTATTTTGGCCAGACGTGGACATCTGAAGTCGTTCAAGAACCGAGTTTCCCAACAAACCGAAGAGGCAGGCATAATGTGTACTTGAGAACAATAGCATGACGGATATGTTCTGATAACGGACAGAAGTTTATTAAGTAATAAACGAAAGCGTAGCTAATATTTGTAACAATATAAATTACCTATATAATATACATAACACATACCTTCGTGACACATGTTCCTAGTTAAGTACACAGAGAAAATGGTCTGTCAACACTACACCGTCCTTACTCTGGTTCTCTCATTTCATTAAATTTCATAATTTTCCTTTTTTTTCACGAAGGTACGCGAGTTCTTTTTACATTCGGCCTATCTCATCTTCGTATTAATGTTTCAATGGGAAATTTTTCAACGGGAATACATATCTTCCAACTGTATCCCTAACGGACTAGTCAGAGAGGCTCAAGCGCCAAGCGTTACTGTCTTATACTCCTCTCGCCGTCTCAAATCTCATCATTCTCCTCACACATTTTTATTTCAGCTAACACTGGCTATTTGATTTCCATAAGTCAGCCTTGGTGTTCCTTGGCTTCCTTTAACACTCGCTTTCCCTCTGTAGATTTTCATCGTCAGTCTTTTATTACTCATTCTTTCTTTCCAGCAGGAATAAAAAGAAATATTTTCAATATTTGAGAATATTTTCGGACATTAACTTACTGAGTTTACTAAATTTTTTAGGAATGTCACATGTCTAGATGTCATAGGCCAGTTTCTCTCTCAAGTCTCAATGAAATTTTACAACCACACAATTTTGTTACATTATATAACGATTTAATTTAGTTTTGAATCCGCTATAACTCTTCACTTTAACTCTCATTATAAGCTATACTTAACAGTACTAAATGATTAAATCAATTGAAATGCGTGGGACAATGCTTTCGTTTGAACGAAATGTTGATGCCAATATCGGCTCGAGTGTGTTTTATCCAGTTTGGAAACACCGTTTTCATTTTCGCTTTTTATAAAGTGAAATAAAAGATAACAGCATACCCTGTACGGTTTTTCATTCGTTTTGATTTATATCTTAACTATAATAACTTTATTGTATTGTAAAGACTCAGGTTAAATTAGTGGAAATCCATTTCATGTGATGAATTCTTAAATATCTATTTTCCGCCTAAACAAAATTCCGAAGCTAATCGACACGTGGTTTGTCTCTTAACGAAACATTCTTAGGATGTTCCAAAGGATATTCGGTGCTGATTAGCTGACAGAATCTGATCTTTGGAATATTCTGAGGATGCTTGGTTGAGAGGCAAAATACGTATCGACTACTTTTGGAATTTTGGGCGGAAAATACCAAGTTAAATGTTATAAGAATTCATCAGTCATCACCAGAGATTGGAAATTAGGGAGCATAAATACCTAAACTTCATTGATGTGCTAAAACGGGTCCCTAAAACTGATTTAAAAGGACCTAGTTTGATTGGAGAATAGAATAAAATGGAGTGGAATGGAATATCATTTATTTCTCTCAGTGTGGTAAATAAAATTGAAAATATGTCTAAAATAGTTTTCGTGTTTTGCTGACTTGCTAGAGAGTTATATCCAGGTAGGTATATCTTTGTTGTGAATACTCGGAACAAAGCAAAAAATGTCTACAATAATATTAATAATATATTTTTATTAATATCTTGTACTTTTGAATAACTCCATCATTTAAGGGTCCTACCTACTTTTATTTTCAAAGAAATATGAAATTCAAAACAAAAAGCCTTGGTCCTAAGTATTTTATGGATAACTATTAAAAGTACTTATAAAACAAGTTTGAAATAGTTGTGAATCAAATTATTTAACGTTTTTGTTTTCCGTAAATTTAAATAAGTACATTTTTGAATTTATTAAATATCTGTGAAAACAGAAATTCTATCGCCTAAATTTAAAATAATAATCTTAATGCGTTTAAAAACCGCTTCAAAACTTTTAAATATCAAAACTAAGAAATATACTCGTAATATTTAAATATAAGGGGCCCCTTGGGCCCTGGCTACTTATTGTATGAAATGTTACAAAATAACTTAAAAACCTAATATGTACCATGTTTGTTAGGTATTTATGCTTCCTAATTTACGATCTCTGGTCATCACATATAATAACTTCTTTTTTTCAGCATTATTGAATAACATTAAATACAAACTTGTTTTGCTGCCGATAAAATTAGTAATATAACATGCATCCTTACAACGAAACCCTTCACTGTGCGGTAACTGACACGCACTTGACTGTTCTATTTTATTTATTAATACTTTGGACAAGCTACAGAAAGGATTTACAATTCCAACTACTATCGGATATCAAACGATTTGAATTGAACGATGTGATGTCTATTTCATGAAATAGTGGTGGGCGGATTACAGTGGGTAAAAGCCCCACGTAACTGACTCCCATCCCCAAGAGGATGGGTGACTCCTATAAAACAAAAAGTTTACAGAAAAGCTTTTTTCCAATTCTGGAACGAAAAACTGAGTAAAAGATCATCAAAGAACATGAGCTGTTGAAAATTTCTTTTGTTGAAGCCGTACTCCATCATCGCATCTCAACTAAATTTCTATAAGACCACTCTGAGTATATACTCTTTCAGTTAAAAAATGAATCATTGAAATCGTTCCACATGATAAAGAATTGTCGCTGAATATATACAAAGAAAAAGACTAAGGAATTGAGCAATCTTAAGAGAATCCTTCCCATGAGAATCCTTTTTGTGAAGTCGATACAAATATTTAAATAACAAAAAGCGAACAAAAATATCTATAACTCTAATAAACGTCACCGTATCTCCGAATCTGTACCAATTAGAGCGAAATTTTCATAAACCAGATAATTTTCCTCACGGTGTTTGATTAAATTAATAGACGATCTTACTCTCCGACCCAATTCTCCAAATTTACTTTTCCGTATAACAGGTCGACATAATCTTTGCAAAGAATCGCCTGTCCAAGGGGTCGTGAACGCTACTATTAAGATTTCTCGAACGATTCTCACCATACTTGAAGATATTTATTTTGTGAAAAGTGTAAATAAAGAAATAGCATAAAATTTTTAGAACTTATTTTCCAGTATAGTACATATGAGATTATTGCTAGTTACTACATTCTCATTTTATACTATACAGTATGTTTTGTATAGTAGTGTAGTATAGTAGTATTGTATATACAATATTTACAATGGAATTTCTATATACTATATTACAATTTCTAATTTTCCAATATGTGACATAAACAGATATACGATTTCATTTTGTCGAAAACCTGCTGAATGCTTTGTTGTTACATAATAAACGCTGTAGTCATTTATTCCTGAAATTAACGAAATAAATATAGGCGTTTAAATTGCAAATTTTTACAATCATTAAAAGTTAATGTAAAATGTGTTAGATTTTATTTTATACAAATTTATCACTATTTCATTAACTTACTTCACATCGCAAACTAATAGTAACTATAGGGCATATAAAATGACATGAGAAGGTCGGAAGCCAATTTTCTCGCACCGTTATCGCAGAAATTACGCTTTTTAGAAAATACCAATGTATTGGGAGATAGCTATTGTTGCATGACTAATACTGTTAATTCATTATGCGCTAGCATGAAAATAAAAAAACCGGCCAATTATGCGTCATAACGTGCACAGTAAAAGGTTTCATAGTCGGGATAGATAAATTATTCATTTAATCGGCAGCAAGAATAAGTTTGTATTTCAGAACGTTTCGAAACAAAAATCGAAACACGTGTCGATTAGCAAATTTGAGATTTTGGCAGAAAATAGTTAAAAATCTATGTACTCGTATAAATAGGTAAAGAAAAAACAGTTCAGTTCCTCTTCTCCTGTGTTTATAACCTATTTTCTTTTTTATGTAGTAGCAATTGACGATCTTTAGTGTTATCGAAAAAAAAAATTAGGAAACAGTTCTTTTTCCCTGCCTTCGACGTTGAGTTCAAGTCTTTATTTAGAAGTCCCTAAGTTTATGTTTATATCTACGGTCTAATTTCGACTTCTAGTTACAAGAATTGATTACGTGAAATGAATGTTCTTTCAGCTATCATCTAATCAATTATATTATGTAGATGTTTTTTTCGCTTGTTAGACTACGGACTCTTTTTCTGTTTGTAGCAATTTAAATTATAAACTTCTAAAAGTTTATTTCTTAGTAGAGTCCTATATTACACAAACTATCATTAAACCAAATTTTATGTTCCTAGTTTTAGAGATTTTTGAGAATTCATGATTAATCTGTCAGTGAGTCAGTGAGCTCAGAAGCAATAACGCGAAAGCTGTAACGAAATTCATTGCTATCGTCCCGGTGCAGCAGCCAGCAAAATCCTGTTATTCCTTGCTTTTTCAAGCTGTTATTGATTTATTGGATACCATTCACAGCATTTTGATTGGAATTCGCGCTGCCGTAGAGCTACGAGGATGAGGAGAACCACTTAGCGTTCGAGACTCGCATAGCATTACGAAATGCACCGTAATCCCTGAATGTCACATGTTCACCGGAGAACCCGGAGACAACCAACGCGAAATATTAGTGGGTAATAGTCTCATGTAACTGTATCTTTTTCCCAGGAGGCTGGATTTAAAAATTTCTTCTATGCCCAAAGAAAATTTATTTTAAAACAAAAATAAAGACTACTATAATACACTACTCGAGAGGTCTCAGTTGCGTTATTCTACGAGCTGAACATAGAAAACATTTTTGGGGTTCCTTTCCTCAAAACGAAAAGACAGAACCCAAAATTTGGAAAAGAGCAATATCTCATAGTACCATTAAAGGGAAAGGTCCAAAAATTGCGAATTTGTAATTATATCAAACACTTTTGCTATTACTAAGTTACATTTGTAGTTGGAGAGTACAGGAGAACGTATCATTCAATAGCAAAGTTAAATTTGTTTTTCTATCCAACATATTTTTTTGATAAATACGTAACATAAATATATTGTATGGTGGGCTCGTTCAGAATCCAAACATTGACATATTCGCTGACAGTATTAATATATTTATTAGGAATGCCTATGTTTATTTTAATTTCGATATATTGAGTTAATATGATTATTTTGATATTTTAATATTATTTGTAATTTGACATTTTAAATTTGAATTTGACATTTTTCGATTCATATTGTATTTAATAATAATAATATAATAATAATAATAAACTCGGACATTTCCACAGCGCCATCTAGTCCCAAAGTAAGCAGCACAGCGCTTGTGTTATGGGTACTAGGCAACTGATATACTACTTATATACTTTTCTTTTGTAAATAAATACATATTATACATAAACACCCAGACTCGGGACGGGAATCGAACCCGCAACCCCCGTGTTTTACTTCCCGACGCGTTAAACCGTTGCGCCACGGAGGTCGTCTTTGACATTTTAGTATCCTAAAATTGTAAATGATTAATTAACGTAATGTTTAATTTATATTAAGACATATGGTGCTTTGTAAATACTCTGTAAACAAAATGTTCTAGTGAATAAAATTTAATTGAATTGAATTGAATTAATCATTTCATCCTTCCTTTCCCACGTGTACTGTTGAATCCTTTTGTGCTTAAATAAGGTATTAGCAACAAAAAGATCCTTTTCTGTACACAGTCCTAACACCAGCATCATTCACTCTCTTATCTCCATACTTGCCCATCCGTTCATTTCTCCACATACTATAATTCTCTCATTCTCTTCAACGGTCGCTAGAACTTCTCTGAAATTATCCCAAAACTGCTCTTACTCGCCGAAGCCGACGGAGGACACTGGAGCACATTGGGCCAATTTTTAACCGACTTCATTTTCAGTTTTGGGACTGACATACTAGGTAAACTGAGGGAATTGAGGGTAATTAGAAGCGTTCCTAATTTATAAAACGACTTTTGTGCATACCTTTCATCACAATATCAAGATCGTTATTAGAATAGGCGTTACATTAAATACAAATACTGCGTCAGAGGCACTTTCGTGCTTTTTCTGTTGACATAAAACAGTTATTTTTTAAGAAAAACATACTTTTAGTTATACTACACAATAATCTTCTTTGAACAAATAATTTAGACAACTATGTTTATACCTATATTGATAACCATAGATAATAAATGCGTTATAAAGCCATTCAACACGCATGATAAATGAGCTGCTAAAGGCGATCATCTATGAAACTACGTATCAAAGATTATTCACGAAATATAAGACTGGAACAGAAATATATTATTGCCTACCAAGAAATTACACTTATGCGACGAATGGTAAAAAGAAATACAATTAAACCGTTTTTAATTTGCTTTGGGGATAATCGAATGTCAAATAAAATTTTCACACCAATTCCCATTCAAGACGCACAAAGAGTCAAGTTGTATCCAAATGACACCTTAACTTTGGCAGCGAATAGTTAGGATTACAGTGGGCAAAGCGAAACCAGATGATAGACTACTAGCTCGGCCCCCATACCAGTTCCGTTACCGTTAACTATTTAAACATAACATAACATAACATAACATAACTTCACGCTGTATCCCCAACGGGGTAGTCAGAGAGGACGGAGCGCCAGGAGTCGCGGTCCTTACACACCTCTTTCGCTTCCTCAAATCTCATCATTCTCCTCACACATTTTCGCCTAGGTATGCGAGTGCTTTTGACATTTCCGTCTGCTAACACTCTGGCTATTTGATCTTCATAAGTCAGCCTTGGTCTTCAATCACAGTGTTAACTATTTAAACACTTCTAGTAAAAATTGTATCACTTCGACTAATCACTGATCATAAAAGACTGAATCACAATTATAATTATGGAACAAAATTAGTTGTTATTGTCATATTTAGTCAGATTAATAATGACGCATCTGGTATTACAGTTTATGATTAATTCGAAGCAATCGCATCGAGCGATAAGTGCTGCTAAATTCAAATCGTAAACTAAAACTTCTTAGACGATATAATTGATTGTTTGTTTAATTTTATTTGATCTTTATATTTTTATTTTTCAGTGTATTAAAGACCTTGAGATTGTTGTGTTATTAAATTTAAGAGAGCTTTTATCACAGAGTTCACAATGTAATTAATAATTATTCCACTCGAGGTGAGTAAAATATTTGTTATAAATTGTGTAGAGTTCAACAAAAAGTTAGAAAAAAAAACATGGCGCGTGCAGGCGCCATGTTTTTTTTTCTTCTATTTTTTTATAGGAGGAGAGCGAATGCGGTAGTGAAGTGTGTGTGGTGTTGCTAGTGTATTACGATAGAATGACACTAGGATTATTTAATTTTCCCAATAACGTGCTCTTAAAAAGCCTCTTTATCTGCTTGATGATGTACTTTAGTTGATAATTAAGGTGCCGTCCCTTAAAACAGCGGAATTCTTATGAAATCATTTATGTGTTAGTCCATTTGTCTGTCTGTCAGACTGTCACAGACGATTTTCTCATAAACTTCGTAACGTACAAAATTACAATTTGAAACAGTGATCCATTTTATCAACCTATATATGTCGCACTTCATGTTTTAAACTATTTATAGAAGAAATGAAATACTCGAGCGAGAGAATAGTCAGATTCTGAATTTAGAAAATTTTAAGAAATACTCGCGGTCCGTCCTGACTTCGCCCTGGTTGAATACATAATATATAGCCTATGTCCATATGGAATAAAGTATCTTTCAAGTAATGAAATAATTTTTCAAATAGATACAGCCGCAGTTCCGAAAATTACCCTCCACAGATAAACAAACTTACGACATCAGCTCTCCCTCTTTATATATATATAGTATAGATAATTTTATACGTAACTTAAAAAAAAAGTTAAAAAAACCATTATACAACTATCGTGGTTCTGTTTGAAAGATTAACGATGAAAATCTACAGAGCGAAAGTGACTAATAACCGAAGCCAATACAGACCAAGGCTGACTTATGAATATCAAATAGTCATAGTCTAGCTGACGGAAATGTCAAGATTACTTATGTACCTAGGTGAAAGTGTATGCAGAGAATAATGAGATTCGAGGACACGAAAGAGGTATGGCCACGTTGCCTGGCGATCAATCCTCTCTGACTACTCCGTTATATGTATATATGACCCTCTGTTTCAATTTATTTTATAATAAGCTGCATAAAGGAGAGTGAACGCAATCGTTTTAAATTTAATAAGTGGATGAATTAAAAAAACAATATTTTCTTGAATAAATAATTTAGACAGCCTCAGTTGTTTACTCACTTCTCATCTTGTAATCAATCAAATTCACTGAACTGCGTGACGATTTTTATCAATTTCCATTAAAATCTACCCCTCGCCGTTCCCCTTAAAATAGACGTGCTCGTAACGACTATCTTTTAGATAATGAAGGAATCATTTGTCAAGAATTATCTAATAGATAAATTATTACTGGGCTTAACATTCAATTTCGTTGTTCATACACAGAACATTGTATACTCTCTCTCTACTGTATTCTGGTCTCCGTTTCGTCTGTTCTTTCTATGCTCACGTTTGGTAATACAGCGTGAAGATATGTGTACATACATACATACATATCTTCACGCCGTATCTCCAACGCGGTAGACAAAGAGGACGGAGCGCCAAGCGTCGCGGTCCTTACATACTTCTTTCACTTCCTCAAATCTCATCATTCTCCTCACACATTTTCGCCTAATTATGCGAGTGCTTTTGACATTTCCGTCGGCTAACACTCTGGCTATTTGATCTTCATAAATCAGCTTTGGTCTTCCTTGGCCTCTTTTACCACTCACTTTCGCTCTGTAGATTTTCTTCGTCAGTCTTTCATCACTCATTCTTTCCATATGGCCGAACCATCTTAGCATTCCTTTCTTCATTTTTACAATCACACTGTCGTGCAACCCTGTCATACTGCATATCTCTTCATTGCTTATTTTGTCCGCAAGGGTGACACCGCACATATTTCTAAGAGATCGCATTTCTAATGCATTTATCTTACTTTCACTCGATTTCGGGCATATCCAGGCCTCATTACCGTATAATAAAGTTGGCACCAACACCGCATTGTGTATGGCCGTTTTGGTAGTGTTAGATATATTCACACTATCTACTAATGCGGACAGAGCACCGTTCAATCTATTGCCGGCTGCTACTCATCTCACAATCCAACTCACATCTTACGTCCCTTGATAAACACCATATTTGTACCGGTGTCTCAGAAAATGACTAAATGAATAAATGATAAATAAATGAATCGTGGAACCCTGTCACACTACGTGTCTCTTCCATTGCTTATTCTGTCCGCAAGGGTAACACCACTCATATTTCTAAGAGATCGCATTTCTACTGCATTTGTCTCACTTTCACTCGGTTTTCGGCACATCCAGGCCTCACTACCATACCATAAAGTTGGCACTAACACCGCAATGTTTTTTGACAGTGTTAGATATATTCACACTGCCTACTAATGCAGTCAGAGCACCGTTCACTTTATTGCTGGCTGCTACCCGTCTCTCCACATCCAACTCGCATCTTCCAACCCTTGTTGTGTTATGTATTTACTAAAAATAAAATATTTGTTGGTGAATACATACAAATACATTGTGGGGTGGTAGATTCCTTGGTATGCAGATCCTCACACTGGGCCAGGTGTTTTTTTAAAGCTGCAGTTCGCCAGAATATGTATGAAGAAATAACCATATACAGGCCTGATAGTGATTCGTAGAGAACGCAAGACTTTCTTGGTGACTATTTAAAATTCAAATATTCCATACAACATCTCATACTTTACGTGAATTCTCAAACTTCCCCAAGTTTGAGAATCCCCGTAAATAATAATAATAATATAATAATAACATATTCAGACATTTCACAAAGCGCCATCTAGTCTCAAAGTAAGCAACACAGCGCTTGTGTTATGGGTACTAGACAACTGATATACTACATATATACTTTTCTTTTGTAAATAAATAAATATTATAAATAAACACATAAACTCCGGACGGGAATCAAATCCGCAACCCCCGTTTACTTTCCGCTTAGCGCGCTTAGCCGTTGCGCCACGAAGGTCGTCAAAATACAATAAATATAAAAATATGTTTAAATTCCAGGTTTGTCTCAATGAATTCCTTCTTATAGTTCACCGTTAACTTTTCCCATTATCACATCAGTACTGAATAATGAACGAAGCTACTTGGTTATTCATACAAAATGTGACTACACTTAATCTGGATTGATTTGATATTTTTAAATTTCTATTTATTTGATAACCTTTAATTTTGAAATATTTTCCTATTTTGATAATAAAAAAACAACAAATAATAGTAGGTATAAAATAATTTAATAAACACGTGCTAAATCTGGCACATGTAAACAAACAAGCAATCAAAAAAATATCGGGAAATATGAGATTTAATCACAAAGCGATTATTGTTACGTTACTCCTAGAAAATTCTACCGTAAAAGCGTCTTAACTAAAATAGAACTTCCCGCATTCTTATTAAATTTCAGAATTGTAGCTCGCAACTTTTTGAACTTCCCTTCAACGAGCCAAGCGCTTTCAACAACAAAATTAGATTTCTTGTCTACATTTAATGTTGCTTACGATTTTCATAACATTTCACGTCGAAATTCGTGATTTGTTGGTTCCGGATCAAGAGTGCCTAAATTAAATATTGTATTCATTGATCAAATCTGAATATTTACTTAATACGTATAAATTTAACGTATTAACCTTATATAAGATATGAATAATATTACGACGGGTCCTATATATTCTGATCTAAAGTGGCGATTTTTAGAACGATGAAACAGTATAAGATTGCGATATCTTCCGTTTATTGTAAGTGTAATGGGGGTGTTCAGTGTTCTGTTTGTATCTTAGCACCTAATCCAGAAAGAATTCCAAATTCAAAATTTCATATATAATTCATTTTCCTATGTAGATCGTTGGCTTCCTCACTCGCACCATCGGTGTAGCCACCATTCACACGTAAAAAGATGGCGAACGATGTCGAGCGCTCGTTCCGCGTGGTGAAACTATAAACCGACTAAAATTATTTATTACGTCTACGGAACCCTAAATTCTGTAGAAATTGGCGCTGGTCAGAGGACTATGCGGAACCACTCTGTGGAGGGCTCGCTGGGGGCCCCCTTGGAAGTTAGCAAATCGCAGCTGCTCGGTGAGTTAGGTCAACTTTCTCTGTCAACTCTTGTGCTATCGAAGTACCTAAATGATACATGCGGTATTTTACCCAACAGGGGGCCTGGATGGTCGATGTTGGTCACAGCGGGACTCTGGTCCAGTTTAAGCAACCTCGAAGAGAATAACAGCGCCAGTGGCTTGTGCTGTCGTAGCAATACAAGCAATACAAGGGCTACCATTTTGCTTTGCCAGGATGTGCTTCGGCGCAAGGCTTCAGTTTGTTATGTGGGAAATACTAGAGCCTCTCGACATCAATAAAAGTGCCAATTAACCATTTTTGGAAGGAAGTTTTGAAACGAAGTTCGACTTACGGAAGATTTGAGTTGGTAGACATCGTCACGTAAGGAAAAATCGTTACGTGGGGAGGCACGCGCGCGTCGCGCGACACTAGATTCGTTAGCTCTGTACATATTATATTCACAACCATATTTCTGTATTTTTCTGTTATATACGAGTATATGCGTATTGTAGCATTTTTTTTCCTATTGTACCTTTTTTATGAGCTTAGAGGTTGTCATAGAAATTAGTTGTATAACTGGCAAGTTAAAAATTTAAATATGTTCTTTTGGAAGAATAGAAGAAAACTTTTGTAGAAAGAAAACAATAGCGAGGATTAGAAGGAAGGATCTGATGGAGTGAGGACAAGATTTTTTTCCTCTAAAAGATATTCTATTTGATTATAAAAACAAAGATGATATAACGAGTTCAGTAAAAGTCGGAAAAAGTGACATGACTTGAAGAAAACAATCAAGGCAAAAATTCCATAACCAAAAATGGTAAATAATTACTATTAAAACAGTATATATGTTTATTTTGTCACCTCGCCGAGACATATCTAATAAGAGTGTCGAGATTTATGTAGAAGCTTAAAGAATTATGAAAAGGTGGTTTGAAATTTGAAGACATAGTTCGAGAGTGAGAATGAAATGTGGAACAATAATATCTAATATAAGCCAATAGTTAGTGTTTTTTTATCATATGTAAATTATAATTTAAAAGGTGAATGTAAAAGGTATTTATATTTAATTTTATAAACTCCACACCACACCATCACACCCACTTTTATACTTTTCTGTTGTTTTCTTCATTTTAAAATTAATATCGTTTTTCTTTTTAAATTTCATTATATATATCCTTTTTCAAAAAGAATTTTATTTTAAAAATTTCCGATAGTTTCAAAATTTATGTTATCCATTCCCTTTTCGTGGCATCCGGGTGGGAATGGTACAGTACGTACGAGTATCGAAATTTTAATTTTTTGTTTTTGCTTTATGTAGTGTTAAGGGATTCCGTTACTAAACGAACGTATCTTGGAAATGACGTTTAATGACGAATATTTTGAAAAATGGAAAATGCAGCTACGGAACTTCGTTCCTAAAGAAGGTGTTCCGGCAGCGCACGTTTTTTTATATTGAATTCGCTCATTGGATAGACATCCATAATCTTACATTCAGTTAACAGTAATTTTATTATTGTGTATATTTTGACGTGTTGTACTTACGTATTTGTATAACATAAAACTAGTGATTTTGCCTTTTTCCTTGTTCATCATTTCACACACAGTACCTGCTCTGTTTTGTGGTACCTGAGCGACCAAGCTTTGCCCGATGTCATTTGCGTTTGATTGTATATAAAACATAAATTAAAAAATTCTAACCACATTGCAGATTCTAACCCGTGCACTTTAGCGGGGCATATCTATACTCTAGCCCCTGTGCTATTGAGAAAGCAAACGCAGTCGCGAAATTGTCAATCAATACCAATATATATATAATTATAAACGTGAAAACACGAATAAAAGGAATTTTTCCAGAATCGAGACCTAGCTAGATCGATCTTGCGCCCTAGTAAGCTCGTCCATCGAAATCGTTAGAGCCGTTTCCATTACAAATATACAACTACTTCTCGTATAATAATATAGAAATAGGATAGAATAGGATTTATGCTCATTATATCTTTACGTAGTATCAACATATTATTTTGTCGGAAGCCTTAGATTTAAATTGCTTCCGTCTAAAGTTTTCTTTGCAATTACAGTAGTACCTACACCTACATAAGACTTGTCAATTAGAGCATGTTTTCGCTGAAATAATTCTTGAGACAACGACGCGATTTAATTCAGTAACGGCACAAATTAAAAAACCGGCTGTGAGCGCGGCCAACACGTATTAATCTAGGGCAACGATTCCTAAAGTGGGTTCCGTGTTAAACACTAGGTTTCCACCAGTGTCACTTTTGTCGCTGAATCGCTTGAATATTTTGGCAGCTGTTATCGTCACAGGCATATATTTTTGCGAGAAACTTGATTTAGCATACACATTGATAAATATTAAACCTACTCGATAAAAATGTTTGATCAATTAATAGTTTTTATGGGAAGCAGTGAAATAAGGCCATGTATCTCATACTCGGAGCTAAAATCAAAACGGACGGAGCATTTTCTTTAAGAGCGAGTCCGTTTTTTGTTGACTGACTTTCTGGACCTTACTAATGTGCGTAATCACATAGTCACAGTACAACAATACATAGCTGGACATACCATACTTATATTTTTTTGAACACATATTAAATTGGATTTGAAATAATTATTTCATACATACATATCTTCACGCTGTATCCCCTCCCCAACGAGGTATTACGTCGCTTTCGGCGTCCCCCGAAAGCTACGTACACCGGTTTGTCCCCGCTGGTGTGAGCAGAGTGCAGTTCAGCGTTGGTGACCGCCACCCAACACGCTGTGCACCTAGCGGCGGGAAGTGGATGGAGGAATTATTTCAGTAATGTACATAAAGTCGGTCATGAGCTGACACGAATGACACAGACAGTGCAAGGTTGCCATACTTACTATAACTAACTGTTTTACTCGTGGTTACGTTCAATGAGACAGAAAGAGACGAAAATTCGTGTGACACACGGCGAAACAGCGGTAACTCAGTAAGTAGGTATGGCTCCGTCCAATATGTTTCTTGGTCAGAGGTCTCATGAATCTATTTTTGAAATATATGTGATGGAGGATTTTTTTGTCTTATCTTAAATTGCAATAGATATCTTATGTTTGTAATAGTATTGTAATGTAATGTAATTTTCTTTCTTTCTTTCTTTTTCTTTCTTTCATAATAAAGTATACATTGAGTATGATAAAGTATCCATAAAATAGAAAGTATTTATTGGCCTTGAAAGTTTAGGAACCTCTGATCTAGGGTTTTAATAAGGTGTCGAGTCCAAAATACCCGTCGTTTAATATTCTGTTTTTCGTTTCTATGTTTGGGTTACCTATTTACAACTCTGTACTAAACTTCAAAGCCATCAATCAAAGGAATTCAAAGGCGTCAATCGACTGTGACTTTCAGACAGACATATCACAGACATAGAGACATGGTGAAATTATGTGGCTTCTGAAATCAAAATGATTATATACATAAATTTCGAGAAATCAGCTATTAAAGTCTTCGAAATTATGCGCCCTCGCAGTAGAGGTCTTTTGATAAATGTTATTATTATTCCATTATACTCGTATTGTAGCTATATATTTTTGTGAATAATTGTAACAATGTCAAATATTTTTTCGATAAAGAGAAAAATAAATGTTTTGTTAGCGACCTCTGTAATGAATCTCTGGAAATCTGTTATTGGCCTTTTCGATATTTAAACATTATTTCTGTAACCGTTTCGCAAGTAAGCAAGCCGACCAGTTATCAGTGGCCTTATCTCAGTCGGTAATTTCAAGTCACTACGTAAATTAACTCGTGGACATTCTTTAAGGCTGCCATACGCTGAACACGAATAATTGACCGCATAATTTGAGTACTGAACACTATAAGAGCCCCCACGAATACATAATGTAAGACGCGAGCTTAACTCTGATAACATGAACTGCAAAACCAAATTGCAAGAAGACGCGAATGCTTTGGAAGCACGCCAGAAGGGTGCCATTTGCGATACACTCGATAAATAACGTGTAATATATTTAATCAGGAAGCAGAAATTAATTCTTTCAGAATTCTGCTACCACTCACATTCGCGCTGTAGATTTTTCTTTTCCTTCTTCGTTAATCACCTAAGCGTTCCTTTATGCATTTTCTACAATATCACTGTCATCCATAACTTTGCCATATTGTATATCTTTTAATTGCTTATTTCGTACAATAAAGTGGGCAACGATATCGCATTGTAGATGACCATTTTGGCATATTTGGCAGATCCGCAATGGCTTATTAACAATAATACACTGTTGATTGGAGGGCTGGTCCGTGCAAATTTATCAACTTCGACAAATTTCTTTAAAGTAAATCTCATTTGCTACCATTCGAAAATCCAAGTGACCTCGAATCAATTCGAAAGTTGAACTCGACAAGCTCACACGAGATTGGACGACATTTATCGAGTGATTCGACAATAACGGTTTGGTAGTTATTATGGATGATTTGAACACTTCAGCGAGAATATCAAATAAGGCCAGGTGCATATATAACCATATACAAAACTAAAGGGTTTTATAACTTTTAATATATACATACATAATATATAAGAAATGATATGAACCGATATGTCTAGGTATGTGTACATACATGAAAATAAAATTGAAGTGTTTGTGATTTCGAAATAGAGGTTTTTTCCTAAGCTTAAATCAAAAATAAGTACAAAAATAACTTTACACCTATATAATTAAATAATAACACCTGTATAATTAATAACAAATACCTACAATTAAATTTTACAGTTATTGAAGTCGGTGCCAAATCGATCCGTAACAACAGAAAGTGTGGTAGGCTTCGCACCGACTTCAGTAACTATAAAAATTTAATTATACAGATATTTTTATCGTATTTATGAGGTTATTTTTGTAATTCAGTTTCGATTATTAAACGATAGTTATTTTGTTATTTTCTGTGTTTTGAAGTCGGTTTATTTTTTTTATTAAATTTTTGTATATTTACGGTCGAATTTCGACCACTGGGCCACCGTCAATGTTTTTTTTTGTATATCAGAGCGAGCAACCGAGCAAGCGTGTCACCTGATGGAAAGTGATCACCTCCGCCCATAGACACCCGCAACGTCAAACAAATTTAATGGAATAATTTACATTATACATTGTTCTCTTAAGGATGTCATCGTAGACGGATAACATGGAAAAATTTAAACGTGAAAAGTCAATATATAATTTGTTATGGTAACACTGTACGTATACACATATAATCTGTTTCGTTGATACAATTACAATCAATAAACTCAATCGAGGTCATACTCAAGGGAGTAGTTGGCATCAATCAACTCCTCTTTCGGTCATTTGTGATTGGTATGATACTACATCCTTATGTATATACTTACATAATAATTGTATATTATAGCAGATTTTTCTGGGACTGTTAACATGTAATTTATTGTCTATCTTTCTACAACTGATGTAAAACAAAGTCCTGTTTCCTCATACAACCGTTTGTGACTTTTAAACTTCTAAATTGATTTCAATGTTGTCTCAACTATCATTTAGAACATTTAATAAGGATTTTCCAAATGTAATCGTATAAGGCATTCACGTTTAGACTATATAATTGAAATGCGGAATGCGGAACTACTACAAAAAATGTACATTCACGTGCAAATATGGATTATGAATCCATATGAATTATGAATCCGCACGCGGTTACTGATATGAATTTTTAACACGCTTTTATTAGCTTCACCTGTAACTAACTAATCTTGGAAGTTAAGTTTGAACCACTTTCCGGTTTCCGATTGAGCTGAAATCTTACTGACACGTTTAGTTTGGATGACAATACATAGTTAGCTCAGTGACGTCATTGTTGAGTATATTTCTATCGCACGCAATATACAAGCGACATCCGAATTCGGTCTAAGTATTCTGCTTCCGTATTTCGTTGGACATGGATCGGACGCAGTGCGAAAGCGCTCTTAAAATACTGCACTCTAAAAGTCTAAAAAAATATGGAAATAGATACACGTCTTTTTCTACTAATGTACACGTAAATAACTGTTTTAATACTCAAGTGTTAGGTCTGCGAGTTGCTGCGATATGTATATAAAATTGATTATTTACTGTGCTATGCTGGATATATATCCGTGTCCGGGAATATATAGCACAGCACTAGAATCATGCCTTTATCTCAGAGACACAGTTAACCTTTAACATTTAAGCCTTTTGACATTTGTATTTAAACTGAAATTAATGTAGTAAAGCGTAAGAGGAATTGTGTAATAAAACGAATGAAACAATAGCAGTGAATTATTATCTACGACGCCGCTCGCCCACGCGTGTAGCATCGTCGCGAGATCATATCTATTGGATTATTTCAGTTTGTTTGTCCCTTCGTAATCGGAAATTGAATCGTCTCAACGAAAATGTGTATTTAATAAACAAAACAACTTATTTTTGAGATAATATACTTCAATTATACATCTAGTTTGAAAGATATGTTCACTGTTTCAATTTTCGCGGTTTGTGATTACAGCTAAAGCTAGACTGCCTCCATATGACCCTATTAACACGCAAGCTAACCAATTTTATAGGTTTTCTTGACATTCTTAAACTAGACAGAAAAAATCTAGATATTACTTGGGTAAACAGGATCCTAACAGATGTCTCAAGAGCAAGGTGCCATTATATATTTATACATCTTTGAAATTATTATGTATACGAGAAAAAATATAGATCAGTTTAAAAAGAATGGCGATATGAATGGTATAGAAACCCGAGGTCGTGATAAATTGGTTATTCCAAAATTTAAATTACATAAGTCAAATGTTTCATTTTTAGGTAACTGCATTCGTTTTTATAATAAAGTTCCTCAAGAAATTACTCAATTAACAGAGAATAAATTTAGATTGGTTATAAAACGTACATTGACTAGACGATCATACTATAAAATAAACGATTTCATTGAAGATAAAACAATAGTCTGGAAATGATGTTCTCTGCACATGCGTTTACTGGCTTAATGAAAATATTGTATTTTAATAAACCTTTTGTAAAATGAAGTTGAAAAAATGATACCTGACTGAGTTTCTTGTCGGTTCTTCTCAGTGTCCAGGTTTTCTATTCGAACCGAACTAAAGTAGATTTGACGTTCAAAAATACCATGTAATTGGGTTTACTTGAATAAATTGATTTGACTTTGACTTTGACTTCTTTCTAAATTTCTTTGGCCACTGCACCACAGGTTTTATTTACTACGAAATAAATAAAATAATAATAATAATGTACTCAGACATTTCACACTGCGCCATCTAGTCATGAGTTATGAGTACTAGACAACTGATATACTACTTATATACTTTTCTTTTTTAAATAAATACATATTATACATAAACACCCAGACTCGGGGCGGGAATCGAATCCGCAACCCCCGTTTACTTTCCGACGTGCTTAGCCGTTGCGCCTCGGAGGTCGTAATATATACCCTAGTAACATCTAACATGTGGCGCCAAACCACAGAACACATATACTCCAGAAAAACAAAAAAAGAACTTCATACATTATTGTGCTCAAAAGACGGAGAGATTTCAAGTCGTCAGCTCGGCTTGGGTAGCAACAAATGTATTAAAACATCACATGATTCGCTATCATATACACATGCTGTTTGAAAATATGTCACAAGTGATGAACGTATCGATTTTTTAATATTTTAAAATACTAAAATGAACTGCTTGTATATTATCAACTTGTATTAAATGTATATTACAGTCAACTTGTATTAAATATCTTCCTACCACAAAGCTTTTTTTTTTCTTTTCTTTTGGCATGGCGCACAATTTAGCGCATTTGCCAATATCACGTATTAATAAGTAGAATCACAACTAAATCAATTTTTTCTTATGGTAAAACTCCTCCAGTAAAGTGACAGTAGACTACTGAAGTTATAAAGGACTTCTTGGAACATTGCGAGAACTTCAGCTACTCATGTTTATTTAGACTTAATCCATTATTTTCACTTAAACAGAACTTTAAAACACAATATATTATCACTTTTGTACTTTAAAACTCCCAAAATTGTAAAATATAGAAAATTTAAACAAAATGTCAACCTCACTTCTACCATTCCCGCCAAAAAGTCTACCAAAGCTTTTGTTAGTTATTGTTCATATTAGTGATTAACCGTTATAATCATAATCGTTGACTATCCGTCAACACTATTATTTTGAAGGTGTCGCTGCTTAATTATAATATTATGGTATTTCTAAATGTCAAAAAATAATTCAGTTGAGTAATACAGAAGCTAGCGAGAACGCGTCTTTTCATTATATCTCAATCAGTGGCGGTACCTTCATACGAGCTTTTAAACTTTCGCGTTGTTTTATAAAATATATCTAAAACGGGAAATTTGGTGGTCTTAAGCAAGTTTGCTTGAGACCACGGCCGATGCAACTCGGTCAAAACGTCAAGCCAAAATAAAAAGGTAATCGCGTTAAATTTCCCTTTTAGATATATTTTACCTTCATACAAGCTCAAAAACCTGGCATGCCTTACTAAAATGCTCAGTCAAGCATAAAATAATAAAATAAAAACGAATTTCAAACCATATCGGTTATAAAATTTCAAAATACGCGTCGAAACCAAAATGACTGCACGGAACCATGGCAACGAACACGTGACTAACACGTGACGGCCGTTCGAGTTCGACACTCGCGACCTCTCAAGGCGCCATCAGTGTACTGCGTAACTAAGTAATCAGCCGTCTCAGTGGGGATAAGTGCCGTCTCTGTCGCGCTGTACAATGTCATTGTAACTTTGTGACGTCACAGCTATGTAACGCTATCTCATTGTAGCTATCCCCATTCTACTCCCACTACTGAAATTTAACCCAATACTTTTTGGCGGGAACGGGCGAAGTGAGGTTGACATTATTACATGACATCATTATATTATGTAGATTTTCTATTTTTTAAAATTTTTGAGTTAAAATACAAAAGTGATAGTATATTGTGTTGTAAACTTCTACATAAGTGAAAAGAATGGAATAAGTCTAAATAAACATGTGTAGGTGAAGTTCTCCCGCTCTTCCAATAAGTCCTTTACAACTTCAGTAAAGCCTACTATCACTTTACTGGAGGAGTTTGAAATTTACTTGTGATTCTACTTATTAATACGTGACATTGGCAAATGCGCTAAACTGTGCGCCATGCCACAAATAAAAAAAAATAAAAAAATTTAACCCAATAACTCGGTTTTTGTCAATGAATGTCAATTACTTTTATCTCGGTCGTATTCACAATGTTCGAAACATACCACATTTAAGAGCAGTTATCTAGCCTATCTAAAAAGCTAGTACTACATATATTTGACAAATTAATTAATTTATTTATTTAACAATTTATTGCACACACAACGTTATATACAAAGAAAGATACATACAGAAAAAGGTGCAAAAGCAAAAGGTTAAGTTATTTAACAATTTCTCTTCTATTAGATGTATATGACTAACAGTGTACGTACCTTTTACACAATAAAACATATTCTTAGGAATTATCTCGGAGTATACACAGACCACCTACCGCAAGGCAAGTCATATTACGATTTTCTAAGGAAACTATTCTTTCAAGGTTAGTGAAATGGGATGTTATCTGGCGGCACGAGTAACGTCACGTACAAGAGGAAAAAGAGATTATGCTTGTCGATATTATATATACTTACACATATACCTGTAAGAAGTATGTTTCTTTTAAAAAAAGAGATGTTATAACAATCAAAACAATTTTTTTTATTTGGAAATATGAATATTTTACTGGTCTACATCATTAAACATTCAATTTAAAAACATTCTATTTTTAATCTATTTAATTTTGTACCCTACCCTCACTTTTTGTAATATTTCCTATTAAATTGTATTTATTTGTTATTTCCTTGCTTTCTTTTCTAGTTTTATGCTCCCCTAGTATCGCTGTAGGATGTTAGCGGTGACAGTTGATAATCATGAACTCTTAAAGCCGGGCCGGGTCGCTACTAGGAAATGAAAATAACAATCCGTATTTACACTTATTCGTAGGATACGACGAAACGTCATAATGAACACTGTAATAAAGTACTCTGAGGAACACCGTGTTGGGCCCGTGTTGGGCAAATTGTAATTGTAAAAACAATTACAATTAAAAATTCTAGTTGTAAAATATAATTGTAAAAACAGTTTGTAGGCAAAGAATTACAATTACAAATGGTATTGCAATTACAACTACAAATTGTATTGCAATTACAATTACAAATTATAATTCTTCCTACAATTACATGTCGCCCAACACCGCCGTTAGCACGGTGGCAGGGCATATGCCTTCCATGTTGGGGTTAACCCGGGGCGGGTTCAATCCGGATCGAGTCAATTCAGGAAGTAAACTTTTCTAAACTGATTTGTGGTTTGGGTGTTACTGAGAGTTTCCTAGTTCATTCTGTAGTACCCACAGTACAAGATTTGTGATTAAATTTTCTGGAGTCTTAGAATTAATCTAAATAAATTACTAAAAAATCCTCTCTGACTACCCCGTTAGGGATACAGCGTGAAGGCATGTTGTTCTTGTTCTCTGGAGTAGTATCTTGGGAAGTACTTTACTTCCACTACTGGTTACGTGTTTTTATGCTTAATGAGATATATTTATTGAGGTGTCAGCGATAGAATTTGTTTTTTGATTGAAGAGTTTCGAATAGTTAATAACAAACGTACAAAAAAACATACAGACGAATTGAGAACCTCCTTCTTTTATTGAAGTCGGTTAAAAAAAAATTTAACATCGAAGTCTAAGGCGATCGCTTCGCTACTCTTCGCGATCGCCATAGACTTCTAACCCGACCGCCAAAAGTCGTTTCTGGATAGAAAAAATTTCGTAAATCAAAACTTTGTTCTTAAAATTTGATTAATAGCGAAAAGACCATCTATACAGGCTTAATTTTGGCTCCCAAGAACTAGTTAACAATATCTGTTGTCAAGTGTCGAAATGGGAAGCAGTAGTTTTTCTAAAGCTTAGCCTTATCATTAAATTAATACGTAAAGCGAAAACTTCGTATCCTTTTTCTCTTCGTATCGCATCTCGGACCAAGTGTCACAAAGGACGGAGCGTTTTCTCTAAGAGCGTGTCCTTATGGTGTCCTTTTTTGTTGACCGAGTGTCTACATTTTTACTGATAAAGACAGAAAATGGATTAGGGATTTTTTTTTATAAAAGAGGGAGTAAAACGAGCAAACGGGTCACCTGATGGAGAGTAACCAACCGCCACCCATGGACACCCGCAACATCCGGAGAATCACGGGAGCGTTGCTGGCCTTTAGGGTAATAGGGAAAGGAGGGGGAGGGGTGATGTGCCACCAGCACTCTCACTCACTGAACGAAACACAACAGCAATAGATGCTGTTATTTCATGCCGATATTCTGTGAGAGGTTGGTATTTCACCGGGCGAGCCGGCCCTATTCGTGCTACAATGCAACATGGCTCTACCACCTTGATAAATGCCACAGTACAACGATTCACAGCTGAACATGACATGCATTTCTTTTTGTGAATAATTATACCAAATACTTAAGATGTACGAGTATTTTGCAATTGATTATGTCATGACCGACTCATAAACCGACACGAGTTACACTGACAATGCGAGGTTGTCATACTTATTATAGCTAACTGTTTTAATCGTGGTTACGCTCAACGAGATAGAAAGACACGCGAAAATTTGTTTGGTAAGAGCGGCCACTTATAATGGCTCCGTCCGTAATGTTTCTTGATCCAAGTTCAGCATAGTTTTACGTTCGTACCGCTAATGTCAAAAACACGGCCAGACTTTTTGGCGGGAACGGTTGAAGTGAGGTTGTCATTTTATTTAGATTATCAATTTTTTACATTCTTGGGAGTTTTAAAGTACAAAAGTGATAGTGTATTGTGTTTTAAAGTTGTATATAAATGAAAAGAATGGAGTAAGTCTAAATAAACATGTGTAGCTGAAGTTCTCGTGCTCTTCCAAGAAGTCCTAATACAAAACTTCAGTAAAGTTTACTATCACTTTACTGAAGGCGTTTTACAATAACGATTCTACTAAAATAATACAATACGTGACATTAGCAAATGCGCTAATCTATGCGCCATGCCATGTATAAGAAAAAAGAAAAAACGACCAATGTCAAACTCATATTAGTATGTGATATATGTGTAACCTCCTTGGATTAAGCAGTCGCACAGAGTAGAGATTAAAAAAGAGAGTAGAGAACCAAAGAGTTTAAGTTTATATTTACAATTAGCGGGCGACCTCTAAACAAATAGGCCAAAGCGAGGTGCTGAAATCGCCTCGCGTTCAACATCTAAACACCACTTTCTCTCAAACCCTGAGAAATTATCTGCGTCTTGTCAGAGATTAATGATTATTAAGTCAAATTCACGTTCATCCAAGGACTTGACGGAACGTAATCCGCTTCCGGGTTTGTCATTCATATCTTAATTATATTAATATTTGAATTTGAATGTCGTGTTTTTCTGATTGCAGTAAATACTACCCGTAAAGAAAACAAGAACAGTGTTTTTTTCAGAATCAGTAAGGAAAATACTATTGGACAAATTTTAAATATTATAGCAGTTATCACAACTTCGAATTACTCACAAAAAGGGTAGTATCAAGTTAACCTCCATGTCTAAACTCCTTGAACTGTAACCTTTCAAGTAATATTTTTAGATAAAACACAATAAAGTTCACCTAATTTTTTTTTTGTTACAATTTTTTTCTGTGATAGTTATAATTTCACTTGAAATGAATCTTTTTCTTAAAAATTGTTTAGTATAATCATTATTTAACAGAAAATGAACACAAGAAAACATCGTAATATAATGCCAGATATTCAAATATAGCTTTAAAAATACCGACTTTAAATGAAATCACCGAAGAGAATATAATAATTATCCTGCTTATCAGGTCGGTGGGCTTAGCACCAACTCAGTAGATGACAAATTCAATTATATAGATATTTGTCATCAGTGCCGGATTAACCACGTAGCAAGAGTAGCAATTGCTACGGGCCCCGCGCAAAAGGGGGCCCCCACGTATCCAAACCAACCGATCTCCGCCTGAGCGTAATTTTTTAAGTGAAACTTATTAAGACGTGGTATATTGAATTTATTTGATGGCACAAAAACGTGAAACGTAACACCTATTCCGACGAAGAGAGACAATCGGTAACCGATCGTTTCGTTGGCCAAAATAAAACACACAATTTCATACTGTAAACCCACAAGTTCTATAAAAAGTCACTCGTGTAATGATAATTAATCGGCTCTACAAAAAGTCTGACGTGTGCGAGCACCATTAATAAAATATATCAGCTATTCCTAAAATATAATTATACTTTGTAATAAATATAGACTATGAAATATGTACTAAGAAAAATTTATAATTTATTTTGTGTATTACTGTTAGTTTTAAATTATTAGTTTCTTATCGAAATTATTTAAAATTGCCAAAGCAACCTCATTTTTGGCTTTTTGTACTTGTCAGCGCCCAACAGCAAACACCAATTTTGTTAGTGTTTAATAGTACAGTAGATCACTATAGGCCCAACCACCACAAAAAAACCTATAGAAGGCAAATAAACGTACTGAGTATTGATTTTTTTTACCACTTTGTGTTTAAGACCCCGTAGCAGATCACGGGTCCCTCGATAGAATTTGCTACGGGCCCCGCACTTGCTTAATCCGACACTGTTTGTCATGTGTTTATATCGTGTCTTCAAAGTTATTTTTTTTATTGACTGAAGGCAATATGTTCCTGTTTCGTAAGTAATCCTTAGTTATTGAAATTTATTTGCTTACCTACGAAAAACAAAAAAGTATGTAGTAACACAAATTTTGCTAATAATTTAGAAAGTAAGAACAAATTCTAATTACAATAACCATCGTTATCTTTTTATTTACGTACATTTTAATATGTGTGTATGTTATGTCTGAGTGTATGTGTGTGCGTGCATAAGTGTTGGCGCATAAGTACCATCGTTACATAAATGAAATGTATGACTGTGTGTATGCTTACATGTGGTAGTATGACATACGTGTAATGCTACTTGATGTGGTCATCAGTTATCTTTTTATTAAATAACTGTCTGGATATATTGAATAAATCTATGTCCCTGAATTTAGCGTTATACATGTGTGTCACCCTTACCAATGTGGAATTCTGCGTGTAATTAGTGCGACGAAGAGGTACACGAAATAAAACTGTATGAGGCGTACGACGACGCGAAAATATAAGTACATTTTTATTAATATAAATACTTATGTATGCGCTTACCTAAAAATAAAATAATTTAAACCATTTTTTAATTTTACCTATTACGTCTTCAATTATTTAATAGCAGCATAAATAAAACAATGTGTATCTCTTCTCTTCTCTAAATAGTATAAAACAAAGTCGCTGTCCGCGTCAGCGACTGCTTCTCCGCTTACTTCTTTTAAGCCACGCAACGGATTTTTATGTGTTTTTACCATCATTTAGAAAATTTATTCTGGAAGGTTTCTGTATAGATTCCACTCGTGCAAGGCCAAGGCGGGTAGCTAATTTATAAGCAAAATAACGTAGATAATAAGGAGCGAATAAAGAACATAATACTTACTAAGATTTAAATGGTTTTAATGGTTCAATAATTTAATTCTTTATTTTAAAGCATGTACACTTGGAAATAATGTATACACGAATAATCACATTGTTCATAAAATATAAAATTGAAACTGGAAATCATAATAAATTGAAAATCAAGCCCTGCTGAACTGCTATTCAAAATATTCTAATTTCAAATTTTAGCAACGACAACAAGTTTCAAATTTAGAATTCTTGCCACGAAACAAATCTGCTTAGAATGGTTTAAGCGCCCAGTAGTAATAACTTCTATTTAAATAGTCGTCTAATGCTGTTCGAAGTATTTCAAATTCAGTCGGTTTATAGCCGGAGTCGAGCTGTAAATTACGCTACTGATAGAAATGCATCCATTAAATATTCAAGTTGAGATTAGAATATTAGGTACGACTTGGGTGACGAACTTCATGAACATATTTCGACGTTGAATATTAAACATACTACCTACCTATTTCAAAACATAACGGTATAGCATGTATTGTCGCGCTCTTATCGTAGCCCTTATGTAGATGCGATCACTGAGGTTAAACAATGTCTGCGATCACATTTTAGATGGATGGGCAAGTAGCATCGCAATCATTCACATATTATTCAGTCACCGAGAATAAGGACTCTTGCGATTGAGTTACATTGAGTGAATATATTTCTTATCTTTCTCGTTGAGTTAGTAAAGAAGCAGGGGTGGGTCTTTAGCAAATAACAAAATTACAAACTTAAGAACCGCAGACACGAAAAATAAACTAAACCCATTTTAAGAAACTAATAATAACAATCTAGACAATCGCGCTATTTGTGTAAATAGCAAATAACAATTACACAAATTATGTGACTTTAAACCACTGGTTCCCAAACTTATTTTGTCTACTGAGTCGAGAGCTCATGCAGTCGTTGTCTAAGATGCCTCCTAGCTAAATGAAATTACAAATCACCCCCCAGGCCTCTACACAACGCCCCCATTTTTTTTCTAGGTCTCTTACCGCCCCCCTTTAGGCCTGCAGCGCCCACAAGGGGGCGTTATCGCCCACTTTGGGAATGGCTGCTCTAAACTAAGGCCAAGGCTAGTTCAATGCAAATTCGTAATTTCGGAAAATCTTATCCAAATTCGTTTAAAACAAAAATGACAAACTATGGGCCTAATAATAGATATCTTAATAGACTGATCCTTCCCAGCATAAAAACCGATATCTATATATATAAAAGGCGATGTATGTATGTTCCTTATGGACTCCGAAACGGCTGGACCGATTTCGATGAAACTTTCAGGGAATCTTCAGATTGGATTGATTGGATTGGAAGTTTGGTAGCGATCGAATCAGTAGAATTTTTTTGTTTTATTTTGCAGTATATCAAAATAATTATAAAAACAGTTTAATTTATTTTAACTTCAACTAACGCCCAGTGAAACGGGCCGTTTTTGCTAGTTTATAATAAAAACTGTCCAAGAGTGCTATAATTCGTGTATATAATCATTTACCGGAGAACACTATACATGTAACCTATAACAAATTTAGAGTAGCTTTTTTTTATAGCGGAAGGGACAAATGAGCACGCGAGTCGCCTGAGGGAAAGTGATTACCGCTGCCTACGGACACCCGCAACGTCCGGGTGTTCATCCTGGCAACAGCTCTACGCAAATGGCTACTTGATAATTGTTTTTATTCTACCCAGGAGTACTTGAATTGTTAAAGTGACTTGTATATACGTGTTTTTCTTTGAGTGGTAAGATACCTAACATGTTGTGATCAACTTTGCATGCCAGAAATGGAAAAGAAATACCATGTAACAATCACGTATTTATGCAAATAAATTATTGTAATTGAATAGGGATAACACACAACAAGCTGGGTAAGCTCCCAGAAGCACAAAGACTATTGAAAAGTTTGTTTCTTAACCTGACTAGACGGGGCTCGACCTGGGACCTTGGCTTGGAATGAGCTTGGCTAGGAGCTTGGCTTGGGGGCTCTACCGCCGCGCTAACGGGGCAATTAAGCTGTAGTTGTATTTCAGGCTAGTAACTAATTAATCTGTGGTCACGAAAAATCGCATGTAAATAGGTTCATTTGCTTCAGAACTACGATGCTATACACAACATAGACAAACATTCCACATAGACATCATGTCATGACACATCAACTCTTGACACATGACATTCTTGCCGTAGAGGACTAAATATTAGAAATCATTCTCACAATTACACATAAACGCAATTACATCGAATATTAAAGATTGGCACAGCATCTTTTTCTCCATAAGCTCACAACATCTTCATATCATATAACGTATCTATTCCATTTTAAAATGTCACGCTCACATCGTCATGCGAGTAAAGGAGACAAAAACAAATTCCCAGAAGATCAAAACAAATTGGAAAACGTTCTAAGAACTCCTTAGAACAAAGAATCTTACTTAAAAACTTTGGAGTCCATCATTAGACACTTGTGTGAGATCAAAGACGAAGTTTGCAGTCAAATAGAGATTAAATTTCAGCATGGATCTAAAGAAACCTGTTCTAGAAGCGACATCACTTGGATTAAAAATAATCGCCTTTAAAATATCTAAAACCGCTTACATAATGAAATAATTCTACTAGGATTAGTGTATCTATAAGATGACAAAGAGATGAGATATGTGTAAGATTATTGTATTCTAATAAGATTAGTGTATTTTCCACACCAAGAGTGCCTTGATCATTGAGCCTTGATCCTAGCCCAATAGCTTAATGTAATGGACTTTATAAAGTTAGCTTGAAGTGATACTAGGCGCTTCATGTGTCAAATATACATACAATGCAAGCTTAAGGCTACACCCACTCAATATTACTGGTACTGTGTGAATTTAATTTGATTTGTTTGATAAAAAAAAGTAGACCTTCAGTATTCCTACAGTACTGATTACATAATAATTGCCATTAAATAATAATTCCTCTTTTAGAAATCACAATACATATTTAACATTTTAAATAAGGGATATAATCATTGTTATACCCAATATGACTCGATACATTACATTTTTGTTGAAAAAGTACCTTAAATAACAAACGAGATGTGTCGTAGGACATTTGGTTGGAACGAAATTCCTTTCGTTATATATTACATATTTATAAACTAACAGGCAAAATGAAATGAATTAACAATGTTTTGAGAGTAATTATACAAGAAAAAATTTTCGTTACGGTCAAGTCTTACACTTTTTTTGGCCTAGCTTTCATTGGCCAAGTGTCTAGAGTGTAAAAAAAGCGATGAGAAACTTAGTTCCAATATACGAAACCACTAAGTAATAAAATAAGTAAAAATTAAAAATGCTTAAAATTCTGCACTCCTCCCTTCACTTCCCGCCGCGAGGTGCACAGCGTGTTGGGTGGCGGTCCCCAACGCCGAACAGCACTGCTCACACCAGCGGGGACAGACCAGTGTATGTCGCTTTCTGGGGACGCCCTAAATGTACCACGGCGTTGTTCCGCATGGTGCCGCATGTGTGCACAGGAGAGGAATTGCAGCCCTTAAAAGAGCTGGGAGGGGTCGCGACGAATACGCTTCCTCAGTTGATTCCCTATAAAATTCTATTTATGAAAATTAATGTAATCTTCTATTAAAAATATGTCCTATTATAAAAATATATCGTTTAAAACAAATGTAATATGTGTAATACAAATTAAAATAATCCAGAATTAATGTAAATAAATCTTCAAATCATGAAGTCACATCAAGTCGTCACATTAAAAATACTATAAGCAGTTTCACAACTGGACTTCGAATATTTGAACTCTTTTTTGCATATGTGTAGTTATAAGTATAATATGTTACTATTATTGTTGGATACAGTGTAACGTAACACTATTTTGTAGAAAGGTGATTGGAATTCGTGATTACGAATTAAATTTTATAAGCTAAATAAAATATGTTTTCCAAAAATAATTAATTTGTTATCCTTAAAATATTGTCTATAACTAATTAATAACAATATTAAAACAAAATTACGTTATTTACAAACATATAATATAAAAAATCAATATACAGACAGATTCTGAATTTATTAATAAAAGTTTTATATAGTGAATTCGAACAATAAACGCACGGTAGCTACACCGCGATGTGTTCGTAACATTCATTCTCGAAGAGAACGAATAACATTCATTCTGCTAAAATGGTTTTTTATTTCTCACCAGCGCTCACTCCTCTTAAATGTTCCAAGTGCAAATATTAAAAGAAAAAATATTCAGCTATTATAATACGAGTATACCTAATATTTGTAATTTTCTCCAACGTACTATCGTTTTGGTGACAATCTTTCTAAATTTATAATAAGCGTAAAATTCTAAATAATACAATATAATTGTGAATCGAGTGTGATCCCGTACCGGGAACTCTGTTGGGATTGGACTATGACCCTTATATCTACATCGCAAACACCAACATCAGTCACCAACCAACAATCTACCTACAGCGCGACTGTACGGGTTGCAACATCCGGCCGACTAAGAGGAGAAGGGGAGTACGGTGGCGCGAAAGGACGGTGACCGCAGTAGATTCAAACTCATTGCTAGCCTGATCCACGACCCGCTTATTTTTGTTTCCAAATTGTGACCAATTCTTCAAATAAATGAACTAATTTTTGTCTTGACTTAATTTTCTTTAAAATATACTTATTTTGCTCCCTCAAGCTCCCCTAAGGAGTTCGAGGTGACAACAGCGGGTACTCGGTCTTGGATTAAAGCTAATAGAGTGTGCACGCGTCTTTTATTTAGCACTCTTATGATGGATTCGTATATACTTTAGCAATCTTTTGCCAAAGTTTCAAGCCCAGCGCCGGTGCTGGGTAGCTGACTGAATCTGTCCGGAAATTCTTGAAGATGCTTCGTCGAGCTGCGAAATGCAGGTCCATTAACAGGTTTGGAAGTTTGTGTAACAGATACCTAAAAAACATATGAATTCATCACTAAGGATGGATTTCCAAAGAGTAACACCCTAGTCTATACAATATACTCCTACTATCTATTACCCGCTACAGGTATTTTGCCTGCATGGAATTAAAAAAGGAGGCTATGTCCTTCCTCAGGGCTAAGAACATTCTAAACTTCAATAAAATAGCTCCGTTCTGAACTTCACCAAATCGGTCTAGCATACATACATACATACATATACATATCTTCACGCCGTATCTCCAACGAGGTAGTCAGAGAGGACGGAGCGCCAAGCGTCGCGATCCTTACATGCTTCTTTCGCTTCCTCAAATCTCATCATTCTCCTCACACATTTTCGCCTAGGTATACGAGTGCTTTTGACATTTCCGTCGGCTAACACTCTGGCTATTTGATCTTCACAAGTCAGCCTTGGTCTTCCTTGGCCTCTTTTACCACTCACTTTCGCTCTATAGATTTTCTTCGTCAGTCTATCATCGCTCATTCTTTCCATGTGCCCGAACCATCTTAGCATTCCTTTCTTCATTTTTTCAATAACACTGTCGTGCAAGCCAGTCGCACTGCGTATTTCCTTATTGCTTATTTGGTCTGCAAGGGTGACACCGCACATATTTCTAAGAGATCGCATTTCTACTGCATTTATCTTACTTTCACTCGATTTCGGGCATATCCAGGACTCAATACAATAAAGTTGGCACCAACACCGCATTATGTATGGCCATTTTGGCCGAGTTAGATATATTCATACTGCTTACTAATGCTGACAGAGCTCCGTTCACTTTATTGCCGGCTGCTACCTGCCTCTGCACATCCAACTCACATCTTCCATCCCTCAAAAACGCACTCCCCAGATATACAAATTCATTCACCTGTTCTAGACATTTTCCATTTATCCCTATGTCACACTTTGTCTGTACATCTTCTCTTTCAAACACGAGAACCTTAGTTTTATTCACATTCACATTCGATCCTTTCAGTTCACAGTCTTCTTTCATGCACGTAACTAATGTCTGCAACTCCACTTCTGATGGTGCTATAAGCACAGCATCGTCAGCGTCGTCAGCGGTCTAGCAGTTTAGCCGTATACAAAATTTAATTCCCCACCCCCCATTTGCGAATGGAATTTTGCAAAAATTCGCTTCCTCAAATCTCATCATTCTCCTCACACATTTTCGCCTAGGTATGCGAGTGCTTTTGCCATTTCCATCAGCTTATACTCTGGCTATTTGATCTTCGTAAGTCAGCCTTGGTCTTCCTTGGCTTTAATTACCACTCGCTTTTGCTCTTTAGATTTTCTTCGTCAATCTTTCATCACTCATTCTTTCTATGTAGCCGAACCATCTAAGTATTCCTTTCTTCATTTTTACAATTTTACACTGTCGTGCAACCCTGTCGGTTTAGTAAAAGCCAAACCATCGACGACGAGCAGAAAAGGAAAAGGGAAGTACTTTATCTTGTAGTAACTTGAGCTGACGGTACGAATGATCCGAGTTTTTCTTTTACGATAAAATATATTTGAGCTGATGAATAACAGACGCGCGGTGCGCAATGGCATTTTATTATACCGCAGTATAAGTTTTTATTATTTTTAAATTGAAAATTAAATTAAAACGGAACATATTAACACACTGACGTACACAGTAGCAGCGACAAATACATTGCAAACTCTTGTCATTTTGAGCTGTCGAACGATTTGCGCTCCGTTCCGCAGTAACGAAAACACCTGTCATACCGTCCTTCACCTTAAATTGTAAATTTCCAAAATTATTTTTTAGCAGACCCCTACAATCACAAACTTTATCAGTTTTTGAGATTTTGTATTTGGATATGGAGCTCTGTTATAAATATTCGATTGCTAGTACTTCCGAACGGCACCTTCGTCAACAATTTACAGCTGTAATACACATCAAAAAAGTCTAAGCAACACGCATCATTTACAGAAACTGCATGTTTTATTAATTGATACTTTTTTGAATTTTTTTCTTAGAAAAGTAGATTGGTATACAATATGTTTTGTTCTCGGAAACGTATACTGGCTGATTTTAAAAATAGAACCATTCGGTTGTGTTTTGTTTTCATTAAAATAAAAGGAATTTTTTTTTCCCGTTTTCGTTGCTTAATAAATTTGGTATTTATCGCACTTTTATCATTATGAGATATACAGTTTTTGAAAAAAATGAGTGGTGAGTCATTTTTTATGTTATGGAGCGACGCCATTTGACTGCTGATGAAATGCAGAGAGCTGTAGTAATGCTACAAGCGGGAAGAAATCAGTCCCAGATGTCTCGGCATTTTGGTGTCAATAGGAGCGTGATTTGTTGTCTTTGACAGCGATGCGTTAATACAAGGGATCCTGTTGAGCAGCACCCAGGACGTGGAAAGAGTACAAGTGCTCGACAGGACCGATACATACAACTGACTGCAAAACGTCAGCCGATGTTAACCGCCCGGGAGGTTTAAAGCTACAATTCTCAAGCGGTGTTGTTGTTAGTCACCAAACCGTGAGAAATAGGCTGTATGAATACGACCTACGAGCACGACGCCCAATTAGGTGCCCACCTATGCGCCATGGGAATCGCGCCCGTCGAAACGAATGGTGTAGGGAACACTTAACATGGACCCAGGAGCAATGGGATATAATTTTATTTTATGATGAGTCTTGGTTTGGATTTAGGCCTAATACGAGAAGGGTAAGAGTGTATCTTCGTCCCGGAAATGCTGAACGGCTGAGATTCGTCCAAGAAGTGCACCCTTACAGTGGCTCCACAGTGATGGTATGGGCGGTTATTATGAAGAACAGACGAACTGAGCTCGTTTTTGTAGAAGGCAATATGAACGCTGAAAGTTACGTTGAAGATGTCCTCGGGCCTTATGTTCACCCATTTGCACAAAGTCTTGGCTAAGATTTCAGGCTGATGCATGACAATGCGCGTTCGCACACAGCTCGGTGGACTAGAGGCAATGGAAAACATCCGGGTGTTGCCGTGGCCTGCACAATCGCCAGATCTCATCCCATCGAGCACGCATGGGACATGCTCCAGAGACGTGTTCGAGAGAACCTGGATGGAGTGTCGACAACCCAACAACTGAAAGACTTGTTAAAATTCCATTGGGACCGATTGCCGCAGGATCAGATAAACAATCTTATAAATTCAATGAAAAATCGCTGCCGACAAGTTTTAAACAACAGATGCGGTCACACTTTGTATTGAATTACCAAATAATTAAAAAAATGTCGTTATCTCTCTCAATGTAATTTTGTAAAACATGAAAACTTTAATTTCGTTTTAACTTTATTTTATACTACGCATGTTACGGTACACATATTGTTAATTACTGTGATTAAATGAACAATTGAATGAAGGATTTTGTTGCTTTAGTCACTAATGCGTCAAAAAATGTATAGTTATTATTTATAAAAGAAATATAAATATATTACAATAGTAAAAATCGTTCAAAAGTTCAAAATTGTACATGTTGCTGAGACTTTTTTGATGTGTGTATAATTGTTGTGTGTATAATTTATGTAAATTCATAACCTCTTTATGACATATCCAGATACTTTACGTCGATGGAATCTCTTCGGCACTCGGATAAAATATTCTGTTTGTAAGTTGTATTATGAGTACGCTTGACTTTAAGTCTCTCAATGAAGTTTGTGGAGTTACAGTGGCGCACAGTAATTGATGACCACGCTTTGTAGGACAACAGTTTATTTGGTTTGTTGTACAAGCATGTTATGTTAAAGATGGCCGAACGTAACGGCTTCTTGGAATATTTCTGACTGCTTAAAAAGTTGTCACGTACAACTTTTTAAGCAACTCAAAAAAAGGAGGAGATTCTATGTTCGTCTGCATGTATTCTTTTTTATGTATGTTTACCGATAACTTTGTTAATTGTGGATCGATGTCAATCATTCTTTTTCTGTTGGATTCGAGGCTCCAATAAATCAGTCTATAAGTCAATCAAGGCTCCAATAGCTCCAATGTGGTCTCATTTAAATTTCACTGATATTGGAGCTCGGACTTCAGTCCAAGATCATCAGTCCGCTCCAGAATTAGAAAAGAAGTTAATTCTGCAATTAACCTACCTACAACCTACCCCGAAGATCTACCCTAGATAATTATTTAGTTCAAAGTCACTCAAAAGGGAGAAGTAAAAAACTTTTTGGGAAAACGTTAAACCGACTTAAAAAAAAAGACACTGAGAAGTACAAAATAACTAACCTTAACTAATCGAAACTCAAGTACAAAAATAACTTTATAAATACGATATAAATACCTACCTCTTAAAGACAGTCAAAGTCGGTGCCAAATTAATACGCAACAACAGAAAATCTGCTAGTTTGGTAGGCTTGGCACCGATTTCAGTAATTGTTGATTGATGTGACTAAAATTGTTGTGAAGAATGATTTAATGATGATGATGAATTAACATGATGATGAATGTCACACACTCAAGCACCTAGGAAACACCCCTACATAACGAAGTGTATCTATCAACGTACAATGCAATATAATTGTTTGTTTAAACAGAATTCATGATTCAACGTACGATGTAATTGTTTTAAAAGAATTCGATTCCAATTCAAATACACGCACTTTTAATTCAGTAGAGCAATTTCACATTTTAATGAGTCAAAATTCTAAAATCACCCATTCCCAAAGTGGGCGATAACGCCCCTCTGTGGGCGCTGCAGGCCTAAAGGGAGGCGGTAAGAGACCCAGAAAAAAAATGGGGGCGTTGTGTAGAGGCCTGGGGGGTGATTTGTAATTTCATTTAGCTAGGAGGCATCTTAGACAACGACTGCATGAGCTCTCGACTCAGTAGACAAAATAAGTTTGGGAACCTAGATTCTAAATAATGTGGCCAGCTAAAATAATGTTGTCCAGTGATGGAGCTGAGTCGAAACCGATCGACTAGTCTAACATTTAATTCATTTATTATTAAATAATTCGACTTAATAAACATCTTTTTTTTTACTGTTTTACCCACTTCTCTTATTGCTACAAATATTTATACATTTTTGACACTACCACTATCTCATTGAAGAATGATCCAAAAAGATTAAATTATACAGATAACGCCACAAGGAATCCGCTATAGACTAATAGTAATGAAGTCGACATAGGAGGATATCACTATTTGAAAAATTGCAAGAACTGGTAATCTTATAAATATTAAAGAACTCTATTACAGTTTGCTTGAGACTACGACCGATGCAACTCGGTCGAAACGTCAAGCCAGAATAAAAAGGTAATCGCGTTAAATTTCCCGTTTTAGATATATTTTATAATGCAACGCGAAAGTTTAAAAGTTTAAGTTGGACTATGGTTCGATTTTTCGACCGTCTATGACCGAAGCATGAATTATGAGTGGCACTAAATCGTACATCCAATGCAACGAACGTTACTTAGCCGTAATGTAACCGCGACGTTTTCATTTTAACGACAATAATTGTCTCAAATACTGAACATCATCATGATCGCCTCAGAAACGAGCAGGAATCTAATGCATAGTTATACATACGTAGCGAGACAGTGAAACGACCAATCCAATCCAATCCAATTTCTCCCTCGCTCTGTTAAAGTTGTTAACTTTATAGTATATCCACATAATAAATCTCACCGCATACGCCTCAAGCGTAATAGAATTAATAGTTAATGAAGTAGGAAGTTTGTGTGGTCCATAGAGGGACCACCGTTCACGCTCCAATGAATTTGACGTCCGTCCGGCCGTTTAACAGCGGATCTAGGGTCATAAGGGTCATCCTCATTTTGGGTCTAGGTCAAGTAATAAATAATAAATAAATGAATCTCCAGGAAATCGCACTATTGGACGACTCATAAACAAAAAAAAAGCTTTGTTAGCGACACCGACGAATAAAAGAGGTCACTGGCGCCCTCTAGCAGAGCGCAACGGTTTTCGTGATGTCATCAAGAAGAACGACCGACGGCTTGTACCACACTACCGTTGCCACAGATTATATACATCAAAACTTGAGCGCGTCGCGTCTCTCTTTTTGCTTTCTCCCTTTTCGACTATAGCACGAAATTTTTAAATACAAATTAATTAATTATTAATTGAACTAAAGTTTTGGATGTTCCATTCCTCTAGGTATCTAACATATTTAATTCTATTGTAGTTATCAGCTTGTACAACTGGTGGATGCCGCGCACCATATCGATGTAGTGTTCCTTCCTTAACTAATTAATCTGTGGTATAGCTATAAATTATGCACTAAACTATGAAATTTGGACAGACGAACGGATAGCAAGGCGAGAGACGGACAGAAGATAAGATAAGAATAAAATAATAATAATAATGCACCAGACAATTCACACCAATCAATGGTTTCAAACCAGGGCACTCCCTGTGATATGAGAACTAGACGATGACTACTTACGGCGTTTCCATTTCCCCCCGACCCGAGACAATCTAGAACGGTTTCTTTCCTGAATTGACCCGACCAAGAATTGAACCCACAACTTTCCGCGCTTGGATGCAACCAACCTATGCATCAACCTAAATCACCGCGCCAGCGAAGTCGTCAAAATAATGTTCCTTTTTCCAATTTTCGAATGTAACCCTTGCGGTTTATGCAATGTATAACGCTCATTACAAACTATGCTTACTATATTAGCGCGAAACAAGAATTTTCTGACTTTTCTTGTTAAAAATTGGAATAGTCCAGCGACAGCTACTTTAATGAAAAAATATAAAAATCAGTTCAGTTTTATCCTTATGGCACCGAAGTCCAGAGAACCTTCCTACCATATTTTGGAAACAATCTCAATTTAAAAGAATTTTATGTTAAGTTCAAAATAATATTACTACATATTACTCGTACCATGATCTTTATCGATTAGTCTTAGAAATATTTGAAATTTAGGAAATTTCATGACGAGAAACAGAAAATGTGTATTGTCGTTGTTTAAAGTTTGAGATTTTTAATTTTCACTTTTTTTCAGTAGGTAGAAAGTGAAGTACATTATGGGTCTTACTGTCGTGTTATTGCAGTTCTGTATTTAAAGCCCTCCCTACATATACGCTCCAAACTGAAACATTAATAACACTTTGTGTTCGATTCAACAATGTACTATGCTCTTTTCCAGACCAGCGTGAAAGGTAAATTATAAATAAGGCTGTATAAGACAAAATTATTATGAGGACCCGCGACTTAGTGGTTTTTAAATATATATATATATATATACTCTTTATTCAATACAAAGGTTACATTAATAACATTTTGAGATTTCGTACAAAGGCGAGTTTATCTCTTGCAGCAGATTTCTTCCAGCTAACCCCACAAAGCGGTGCAAATACTGTAGAGGGTAAAAAACTGAATTTTAACTTAAAAAAAACACTAAAAAAATACATAAATAAATGAATGACAGTTATGTAAGCATTTATACATAATACATACTGTTACGAGCTGAGGGTAATAAGATGCCGGTTAAGGGTGCAAAGAGTTTATTTTTCTTCGTACAAGTAGATGTCAAGAACACGCGAACTTAATTACGGCGGTTCCTAATCTTCGTAGTCGCCCTCGAAGTAGGTACTCGCGTAGTAGTCACCGAAGGTACACGCTTCACTCAATAACAACGTTCCCGAATCGCAGAGTTCTTCTATCCAAGGTCGTCGCAGTAGTCGTCGTAGTGGTCTATGTAATTCGCCTTGATGTCGCCTCGATCGCTAGTTGAAAAACACTGACTCGGCGGCGGACACGGAGCTCTATTTATAGTTGGCTAAAAAGAGGGTGGAACTTTCTAGTGAATTACGCTCGCTAACGGTAATTCGACATTGTTCTCGACGCCGCCTGTTTGCATGAGTCATAGGTACATGACACGTCATCGCTCGGGAATATTCGAGGTGTAACTTGGTTCTCCTTTCTTAATTTGACTTATACCATTCGATAGTAGGCCTTAAACCTAGCAATGCGTTTTTAGGTAACTCGATAAAGCCTAGGTCTCGAGATATAAGCACTAAAAGTTATGTTTCGAGTTCCACCAAAAATCGACCTTATTCCCTACGCATAAGGTCCAACTGTAACAATACGTAATACTTGATATATTTACTTAATAATTACGAAATAATAATATTAATTACATACATTAAAAAAATATAAATATGTACAGAAATATAAATACATAAATGACGCAAATATTTAATAAATTGATAAGTAGTGGTCTTTAAAAATAGCATGTACCTTTCACTAATTTCATCTAAATTGAGTAAAAGCGTAACAGACAAAAACTCGCATTTATAATACTAATTATTTTTATAGGTTAAGTACTAAGGATAATAAACTAATGATAATAAACTTATGAAATAATAACTAAACCTAATGATAATGATATAATGGGATGATAAATGTGTAGTTGTAACTACAAATTTTAATATAATAGAACAAGCTTTAAAATATGTAATAAATAAAGATACATATGGCTTAGACAGAAAACAGATAGGGATAGTTGTGATAAATAAAACAAAGTAGGTATAGTTTAGAAAAGAAGAAGATAGTAATGTATGAAAGGTGGAGAGCTTATAGAGAAATAGAATGAAAGAAGAAGATAGAGAAAGGAATTGCCTACTCTTGGCCGGATATGTAGTGTTGTTGCCTTGGATGCGAGATGCGGAGAGAGCGATTCGTTTAGTTATACATTTAGTTTACAACAATAAAAAAAGAACATACACGAATAATAAATTATATCTAAAACGGGAAAAACGCGATTACCTTTTTATTCTGGCTTGACGCTTCGACCGAGTTGCGTCGGCCGTGGTCTCAAGCAAACTGTCGCAGCAAGTTTCACTCCATGTCTGAGGTAGATGTTTTGTCAACTACCCCCGATATTTGTAAATAGTTTTCGGGATACCTACACACAACACTCGCAGTGTCCACGCGTTTAATCGAGCGTTAAATTTCATTAAAAGCGTTAAATTTCATTAAAAGCGTTAAATTTCCCGTTTTATATATAACTAGCTGTACCCGCGACTTCGTCCGCGTGGAAAAATGTTCCTTGACCTCTTTAGGTTACTGAAGTTACCCGAGGTACTCATATTGTTGGTGTTAAAAAAAATGTTATTCTCTGTAATGGAACATCTGCCATATTAGATTTATGATGACGTCACATACACAAAAACCTGCGTATTCCATTTCATTCGATACCCATATTGTTAGTTTTGAACGAAAAAGTTATTTCCTTCTATGGAACATCCGCCATATTGGATTTATGATGACGTCACATATACAAAAACCTTCTCCTGCGTATTCAATTTCATTTGATACCCATATTGTTGGTAATGAACAAAAAAATTATTTCCTATTAGGGAACATCCGCCATATTGGATTTATGATGACGTCACATGTCCAGAAACGTTCCCCTGTGTATTTCATTTCATTTGATACCCATATTGTTGGTGTCGAACGAAAAACTTATTTCCTATTATGGAACATCCGCCATATTGGACTTATGATGACGTCACATGTCCGGGAATTTTCACCTGCATATTCCATTTCATTTGATACCCATATTGTTGGTGTTGAACGAAAAAGTTATTTCCTATTATGGAACATCCGCCATATTGGATTTATGATAGCGTCACATATACAAAAACCTTCCTCTGCGTATTCCACTTCATTTGACACCCATATTGTTGGTATTGAACAATACTCTGAGAAACCTAGAACATAACACCCGTGTAGATCTATAAAAAAAAAAATATTCACCATCTTAGATTACAAAATGAACGTCATTTTCGTAATCAGCACCCCGAGGTACTTAGCATTTGACAGCCATATCGATTGATCCAAAAAAGTAATATTCGCCATCTTGGATTTGAAAATAAAAGTCATTTTCGTAATCTGCACCCCGAAAAACCTAGAATTTGATACCTATATCGACTTATCCAAAAAAAGTAATATTCGCCATTTTGGATTTGAAAATGAACATCATTTTCGTAATTAGCACCCCGAGAAACCTAGAATATGATACCTATGTCGATTTAACCACAAAAATAATAATCGCCATCTTGGATTCGAAAATAAACATAATTTTCGTAATCAGCACCCCGAGAAACTTATAATGTGACACCCATATCGATTTATCCAAAAAAGTCAATTTCGCCATCTTGGATTTCAAAATGAACGTAATTTTCGTAATTAGCACCCCGAGAAACCTAGGATATGACACCCATTTCGATTAATCCAAAAAAAGTAATATTCGCCATCTTGGACTTGAAAATGAACGTCATTTTCGTAATCAGTACCCCGAGAAACCTAGAACATGACACCCATGTAGATTTTTAAAAAATAATAATATTCGCTACCTGGATTATGAAATGAACGTCATTTTCGCAATCGGCACCCCGACATACTTAGAATTTGACACTTATATCCATTTAACCAAAAAAGTAATATTCGCCATCTTGGATTTGAAAATGAAAGTCATTTTCGTAATCTGCACCCGAAAAACCTAGAATTTGATACCTATACCGATTTATCAAAAAAAAAAGTAATATTCGCCTTCTTGGATTTGAAAATGAACATCATTTTTGTAATTAGCACCCCGAGAAACCTCGAATATGATACCTATGTCGATTTATCCAAAAAAAGTAATAATCGCCATCTTGGATTTGAAAATGAATATCATAACATTCACCATATTGGATTTGTGACGTCACATATGTATCTACCTTCCCCTGCGTATTCTATTTCATTTGATACCCATATTGTTAGGGTTTAGCATTATGAAGTTCCCCTATAAAGTTTCATCCCCTTTTTCACCCCTTTAGGGGTAGATTTTTAATAAAAAAGAAAACTATGTTTTTTTAATGGAAAAGGTGTATCTCTGTACCAAATTACATCTAAATCGGCTCAGCGGTTAAAAATTTCCCATACAAAGTTTTATCCCCCTTTTCACCCCTTTAGGGGTAGATTTTTGAAAAATAAAGTAGACTATCTTCATTTCCTGGTGGTTCAAACTATCTCCATGTCTAATTTTATCGGAATCGGTCCGGCGGTTTAGCCGTAAAAACCAAGCAGACAGACAGGCAGACAAACAGAGACTTTCGCATTTATAACATTAGTATCCCCTATAAAGTTTCATCCCCCTTTTCACTCCTTTAAGGGTAGATTTTTTGAAAAAAAGAAGTCTATGTTTTTTAACAGAAAAGGTTTTATCTATATACTAAATTTCATCTTAATCGGTTTAGCGGTTTAGCATTTCCCCTATAAAGTTTCATCCCCCTTTTCACCCCTTTAGGGGTAGATTTTTAATAAAAAAAGAAAATTATTATTTTTTAATAGAAAAGGTGTATCTCTGTACCAAATTACATCTTAATCGGTTCAGCGGTTAAAAATTTCCCATACAAAGTTTCATCCCCCTTTTCACCTCTTTAGGGGTAGATTTTTGAAAAATAAAGTAGCCTATGTTCACCCCCTGGTGTCAAACTATCTCCATGCCAAATTTTATCAAAATCTGTCTGGCGGTTTAGCCGTGAAAACGGAACAGACAGACAGACAGAGAGACTTTCGCATTTATAATATTAGTATGGATAGTATGGATATAGTATGGATATGGACTAGTATGGATAGTATGGATATAGTATGGATATGGACTAGTATGGATAGTATGGATATGGATTTATAATGCAACGCGGAAGTTTAAAAGTTTATATACACAGATAAGTTTTTCATGTTCATTACATATAATTTCTTGTAGTTATGTAGAAAAATAATAACTCTGGATTCGAATAACTAATATTATTTAGGCAACTAAGGATATTATAATACGTTCGTTTATGCGATATAGACATTTTTGTATTTGCGACGAACTGAAGAACGAATTAAAGACACGGAAACGGTTGCATGTTTGCATCGCATGCGACCCCGACTGGCGCCACAATAATTACCCATATTCACCCAAAATATTGCCATTGCATGCGTGCCACGGCGCGTGTATATTACCGCGCACACATACAAACTGCGTCCGCTAATTTTCTATGGAGACATCCAACTGTTTTATCTACACTGCGCTCCACTGTGTTCCCACTAGTCGAGGTTAAAGACGAATAACTCTTATAGTATATTTCATAGTATTTCGAATGTTTTTTCTTAAATATGTTCTTGATTACTAAACCAATCTTTTAAATAAAGAGTGGTCAATTAGATTACTGTCTAGAGTAATTGTTAAACAAATAATTATAACTTTCAAAGATGAAATGTAATAGGATGACGGATTACGTCAATTCTCCATCACGATTACCGTGTACGTGACTACTCGACGGCTGCACGATAACTGTCTCGTACAAGGCTAAAATCGGTCTATGTACAACCCTACTACACACAGGCAACTGTTTTATCCTCACTCTTGTTATTGAAATGTTATAAAATACCGCACGTGGCTAATTGATGTGATTAAAATTGATGTGAAGATAGCAGTACATACTTACTCTATTTTAACATTCCTTTTTCTGAATATCCTTTTAGGATACGTATTAGCGCATATTGCTCCATTGAAAAGGGCTACAGTTAGATATTGTAATTCAACAACAACGTATTGAATCACAATATTCTATTTGTTCTCATAAACGCTTACAAGTGCAAAAATTAACTGAGGTCTTGTTCTACTATAAGTACTACCCAGTGTCCGATCTTTAAGAATATCGAATAAGGTAACCATGAATTAAACTATCAATATGAAATTGAAAGCCAATATTTAGAAAAATCATTACTCTCATAAACAGTTTTGTCGCAAATATTTTAAATTTGACAGACTTAACTTCATTTAAAAATAATATTGTAATAGTGCCTTATTTTACTCTAACATACTCAACATTTTCATTTTCACCCTATACACTTACGATTGAATGTATTTTGAAGACACGCAGTACCTCTAATGAGGGGATGGAGTGCCGGGCGTCCCAATTTAATATATTATACTTTTAAATTTTAATTTTAAATCATAAATTAGTATACAATAAATAAATGCGAACAATAAATTTTCTTCGCATGTAAGTATTTACCTGCAAAGACAATATATTGTCGATTTAAACAAATTTTTAGGTACGTAAAATGAATCTTACTTGCCTTACTTAAATACATCAGTTTTTATTTACTTTTCGGATTTTATATGTACTTACATTAACTTAAAAAAGCAGCTAATATTTATTATTAATTCTCGTAAATTTTTTGTTACATTATTCTGCGTAGTCTACGTTCTTACTAATTTAGCTGTGTACAGTTAAATTTTAATCTATCAATATTAATAAAATAATACATATCCTAATAAAAATATCATAAATACCTTAAACGTGGTCACCCTAATTAACCCTTTCACGGCGACTGAACACACGTAAGACCTGCGTCCGACCCGACTCGTCATATATAATTAATCACACACCCCTATTGACAGGGGATCATTTGGACCCTGGCGTAAGGGTTCCGGTACACGATCGACTTCTACTCGAGCAGTGTTGGTGTCGTCGATCATTAAAAATGCACGAATTCGAACACAATGTATGTATAATCTAATGAAACATTTAATTAAAATACACATGCAAACATCTGAAATGGAAAAATGTAAGAAAAAGATTAAACCGACTTTAAAAAAAACACTGAAACTTTTGAGTGACCTTGACCTAAATAAATATCTAGCGTAGGTCTACAATTAACTTATTTTCTAATTCTGGAGAGCAATGACATACAAGAGAATCATCGATACAGATAAAGCTTATAAGCAGTTGGTGTTATTTGATGTATCTTCGAAGTCCAAGCTCCAATACCAGTTAAATTTAAATGGAACCAATCTGGACATATATACTTTCAAATAAAAAAAGAATTTTCCAAATCGGTTTATAATTGGTGAAGTTCTGAGGTAACAAACAAATAAAAAATGTGTACATACAACCGAATTAAGAATCTCCTTTTCTTGTAGTCGGTTAAGTACATAATATAAATGAAATCGAGGTGTCTGTCTGTGATTTCCTAATAAAGCTTTCGCTTAGGTTCATATAATTATGTACACGTTACCAAAACTGTAATGTTTTTAAAAAAAATTCTCTATTTGTCTGTCCGTCTGTTTGTTTGTCCGAGCTAATCTCCGAAATAGCTAAATTGATTTTGACGAGACTCATTGGCAGGTTGACTTTGACATTGACTTTCAAGACTACGCTTCATCCTGGAAAAATATCAAATTTAACGCGAGTAAAACCTCGGCGTGCAGCTAATATTAAACATGAGAATCCGTTAGCAGTAGTTCATGAAAAAAAATCGGACGAAAGATTTGAAACAAATATATAAAAGTGAAATTGAACAAAAAATGGTTAACATGTGAGCTTGTACTTACTCAATACGTTCCGTTCTGTCAATTTTAATAACCGCCAACCGCAAAAAAAACCCGGTGGAATCTTTTCTTGTATTTCCAGTTTCATTGCAGATTGTACGTACTCAAATATCTGCTAAGCTTTATAAATTTATTTACATTTCTCACTGTGTTATTGGCGGAAGCAGCAGGATCACCATAAAAGAAGACATTAACAGTGTATATCAGAAGGAATTATTTTTATATAAATTTCGCATCTAACTTACTGTAATCCTCATACTTTCCAAGTTCATAATGTTTTATTTTAAAATTTTTCGAGTACGCTTTTAGAGTGTATATTTAAATAATGATTTCAAAAGCTTTTTTTTTTAATTTGGTATAGAACACTTATAAAACTTAAATATTCCAACTTAAAAGTTTATTTAAAAAAAAGAACTTGAATAACGTTCACAAACCTAAATTAATAATTTTCATACTATGCCTTCGAAAGGGTTAACAAGAAAAAATAGGCTTCTCGGTATAATTCTTTCGTTTCCACAAATCTATATATTTTCAATCACATAGTACAAAGGTTTACAATCTAGTGTCGAAGACGATGTTTTTTAAAAATCATCGTTTCTTTCTCACGGGATACCCTCACGGAAATAATTGTGGAGCGTAAGTTATCTGCACAAATTCCGTATTTCATTTTACAGGACCCATTGTTGGGCGATGATAAAGGAGGTCGAGCCCTTAAGGTTCGCCCTTTAATACGTTGTCTGCTTACCTGCGACCATAGATTAAGAATATAAAAGCTTATAAATGTTTGATTTTGTTATAGTTCGATTTTATTACATAGTACCTCGTATAGCACACTCTGCTTCATGCTGTTTAATTTTTAGACAACATTACATGTGCCTAAAAACAAGGCATGGAAATGTCAGCTTGAGTGGGTGCAGAGAAACAGTTTACTGAGTTGACCGAAGACAAGCAGTCATATACAGAATACATCACATTATGAAGTCCAGAATATGGATTTCAAAACCTGAAAAAATTAGCAGACGGTGTTTTAGTGTACCTCTCAAATTTTACATACATACATACATATCTTCACGCCGTATATATCGCCGTATTCACGCAGTCAGAGAGGACGGAGCGCCAAGCGTCGCGGTACTTATATTCTTCTTTCGCTTCCGCAAATCTTATCATTCTCCTCACACATTTTCGCCTAGGTATGCAAGTGCTTTTGACATTTCCGTCGGCTAACACTCTAGCTATTTGATCTTCATAAGTCAGCCTCTCAGATCAATAAAATCTCAAACTCAGATTATATTTAGAACTTTTCACTCGTAATATACAGTAACTTCTAGAGCAGTGTTAGGTAGACTTCTAGATACGATATCCGGCCAAGTCGTCTTAAAACACCAGCTTTTCAACATCGACTTAAAGTCAATAGTACTGGTTCCTCCGCTGATCGTTGTGTACAAGCTTGGAGATAGTTTTCAGGCCATACAATAGATACCTCGGGGTTTTATTATTATTGGAGGTAATAATATTAGATCATGTTGCCATCCATGAAAAATTTGGGATAGGAAATATAATTATCACCCAAAAAGAGTAACACCAATTCTGTTTTTACGTCTAATCTATGACTTCTCTGAAAATAATGTACGCTGTGAAAGATAATACTTCTCGGTGGATGAAACAAAATTAAAATTCATAAATCTGTAAGAGCGAACGCGAGATATTAATTTCAAATTCGAATTTTTTTGTAATTTCAATCCAGTCTTTATATTATCTGACGGCGAATAAATTAATGCTATACTATAACGTATACGTTATTTCAGTATCTCGAGTAGAGGGAATTATGTAAAATATTCTATAAAAATGGTCAACCACATTGTACTGGAAGAGATAGCGAAACAAGTATTACGGAATGATTTCGAGGACAAAAAATCTTTAAAACTTCCATGGAGTGAAGCTTGCTGCGATTATTTGCTTGAGACCGCGCCCGATGCAATTTGGCCGGCGGGGTTATTACCTAACAGACAGCGACAGCAACGCGATCACTACGCCACCGGTGACTAATTGTAATAAAACATTGGTATCATATATGACGATTGTGCATATATTATTTTATGATCATAAAATGCACTATTCGCGGTTGATTTAGCGCCACTATATTACACAAATTCTACTAAATTACATTATACAAATTCTCGTTTTGACAGCAGATATCGCGCGATATTAGCTGTTGCATGTTGTCTGCAAAATACGTAATAAGCGTGCGGAACGTTATGCCAAAATAAAAGGTAGTCGTAATTTCCCGTATTTTGGACTTTGAGACTGACCTTCCTGCATAGGTCTCATAGAATTCATGGCTATTACGTTATTGTTTCGAGACACGAATCCTGAGCTATTATATTGCGAATAATAACTTCTAAATAAACAAAAAGACAATCTAATTTTTGTATCCTTTGAAAAACATTTAAAACATCAATTAAGTTGACTACAAAAAGTTAAAACGCTTTCCAGGGCAGTTTTAACTTGACACACGACACGTAGCCGCAAGGTATTTCCTATTGTGAATAAACTCCAACTGATGTAATGTGACCATGATTAAAATATTTTGTTTGCGGTTTTTTATTCACCCAACTGGAGCGAAACCTCAGAAATGGTTTTTGATTAATATCTTTCTGATCTAATATCTTACACGTTTCCTTTTAATAATATTTTTGAAGGGCTATTAGGTATCTGGGAGAGAAAAATCGTTCAGCATATTCTTGATGTTTTTGCATTGGAGTACATGTGTCCTTCTAATAGGTACCTACTTTTATGTTCATTTGGGGGAGAATAATAATAAAGAATGCAGCTGCTAGTTTTCCCGCTTTAAAGTCGGTCAAGGAACATAGCTTATTCAAAGCAACTTGTCTATACAATGGGCTAGTAACTAAATACTATCTATTTTTCTACCTTATTTGATTACTGAAAGTGATTATTAAGGTGTAAGTTTATTGTACATTGATATACTTTCCACCCTAAAACCCAAAGAGAACTTATGATATTTATTACTCTTTCATGTGACGCTTTATTGTGACGTAAATTATTGTAATGCTTGGTTTACAGCATATAAAAATTCGAGATTTTTTGGAAAGCCAAAATATATAAAAAAATTACTTTAACTTATAGCCAAAATTGACAAAACATACAGAAATAACGGGAAAATCCGTTCGTCACGTTAATTTATGGTTAATTTTTACTGCTCATCGTATTACGTCAAATGCAATATCAGAGTCTTTGACTAACAATTGTATGGACTGTTAAATATGAAATATAACAGAAGCACTGATCACTATGAACACACTATCAATTCTTCATCACAACTATTATCTACTTGACTCTTCGACGGCTTCTTAACAACTGAACTCTTACAAGACCAAAATCAAGCTTTTATGCAGCCCCACTACACGCAGGAAATCTATTCTACCCTCGTTCTTGTTACTATAATGTTACGAAATATCACACGTGGGTACTTTATGTGATTGAAATTAATGTGGAACTAACAGAACATATCGCCTCTTTGCGAGAACATCGTGTTATCTCGAAAAATGCAATTTTACAGGAAGCTACTTTTAAACTTTCAAAAAAGTATAAAATCTAAATGAAATAATGTTTACATTAAATCTGTCATTAATCGTATAATTCAGCTAATAAACTTTCTAAAATTAAAAAAAACAACATTCAGTTTGATAGTTTTTGCTACGAATTGGCACATTTAAAAAAAAGGGAAAATATGTCACGTTTTTAACGAAAATGACATTATGTATCGATGTAACAAACCCAACAGTTTTCTTCATACGAGTATAACGTGAATGAACAATTAATAAAATCGGACAACTATCGGACGGACGCGCCCGTCTCAGCGCGAGACGGGGCGCGGCCGCGAACTCATCCCACTCACACTGATGATGGACCTCCAATAGGTCCGAAACTAGTCGGTATCTATACCGATTATACGTGAGTAAAGCCGTATTCAATAATTAATGCGTTAATAATGTCTCACGAAAGTTTGAATAATTTAATAGGCTATATAAGGCTTCAAAAAATGGCATGTGTATCACATGGGACGAGATTTTTATTAATCAAATACATGAGATCTGATTTTATTTCTCGGTTAATCTGTTATATTTGATCAACAATTAAACGTAAAATCTTCTCTGCAAGGTGGTTTCAGTTGACAATCTAGAATAGTCTTTTTAGTATTTGTTGATTCATGTGATTGACCACTATTCCTTAGTCGATTTGCAACATTTTTCTCTCAGTTTATTACTTCTCCTGGTCTTTTTTATTACTTTAACTGAAGTTGGAGTAGAATTTAGTTTTGTTGACCCTACTTGCATGGTGCTAACATTTTAAACAGCAGATGGTTCGTTTCATGTTGTGAGCAGATCTGGTTCAAATGTTTTCTCTCTGGATCAAAAATTAAATACAATTTCGTGATCACAGAAATGACATAAAAATTTGTCAGTAACATTTCATTTTGTTTTGGTTGTGTTAACAAAAACTACACCATGAGTAAAAAAAATTTGCCCTTTGGATTGTTGTCGGTACAGACATCTTGAGCATCAGATTCTGAAGAAGTTTCGATACATTTAATTTTTGGTTTTATTGCTTGATAGTTTCCGTCTATCACGGAATCGTCGCTATCTGAAAAAACAATAAAATGTAATTAGATTTATCAGTACACGGGTACTCACTCAATACCTATATTAGGATATTACTTAATATCTCGATATTATGTAATATCCCAATATAGGTGTTGAGTAAATTATTTAAAAAAACTTTTATTAAAATTTTACCTTCGTAGAAAGACGGATCATAGCTGCCTATGAACTGCTTGAAGAGGTACTCGAAGAACTACTGCTACTCAATTCACTATGGCGACGTTTGTATGATATTGCGTCTTCTTTCTCTAACATGAACATAAATATATCTAACGTTATACATACAATGAAACTCCCGACAACTATCTGCTTGATGACTGTTCATCGCGACAATTCCAACGGATCGCAACTCAAATGTTAGGCTCAAATGTTATATTGTCACTACCCTCCTGATCCATCATCAGACGTTGCTGTTATCCTTAAGCCATCTATTACCTATTGAGAACAATTAGTGTCCTCAAACATACAGAGTCTGTATTACAGATACAGGTAGGCTTCAAACATACATTAAAAAACAAAAATATTACTTACCTACTACAATCGAAGAAATGTTAGAACCATCAACTTCCTCAGTTTGGATGCTGGAGTTATCAGTTATTTCTATTTGAGTACTGCTGGAATTTTATCACTGTATTTAAACGTGTTCGTTGCTAATTAAAATAGCTTATTAGACCGCGATTTCATCTGAAAAATTAAGTCTAGATAGTTATTTCGTTTTGGCATTTATAACGTAATTGAACGATAAGTTTTAAATAAAAATAAAAAAATTCTCTGGAAAACTGAAACAACAACAAATAACCGGAACTCATTTTTTGTATTTGAAAACCATACAGGCCCCCATTTAATCGTCCCTTACAATAAGCGGAGGATATCGTAGTCTTATTCTGTTTCATAGTTTATGATGAGACAGATATCGATTCCACAGTAAGGCATGTAGAGTAATAGTTTTTTTAGAAATCGAAATACCATAATTGGATCTCATTGTTTCGGAAAAGTTTTAGACAAAAAGAAGCAATGAATTGGTGACCTTGGATGTAATCTTGACCCTGAAATTACAATCAGAAATATTGTAATATATTCGATTGTTAAATTTCTCGTTATTTGCATTACCGAGTAAAAGATGTATTCCCATTCAGAAATAACGGCATGACCTTTAAACATCCTTGAATATCGAGGTTAAGGTCTCCAATTGATTTCCCCTTAGAAACCTTACACCTTTTGTCTACGACTTTATCGAAACGACGAGATCCAATTATCTCAAGATTAAAATACTCACTTGGTATTATAACTGACGAGCTCCTTTGTTGAGTTAAATCTGAACATAGATGACAATTATTTGAAAAAATGAACAAAAACAACATTTCTCACAGAGTATAACTACTATACTAAATTCAAATTACTACTAAATTCAAATACTATAGTACTTTGTTAGTATTATATAGCTTGTATCTATATATGTAATATACATAGGTATCTTCACGCTATATCCCTAACACGGTAGTTAGAGAGGATGGAATGCTGAGCTTCGCGGTCCTTCCATACTTCTTTCGCCTCCTAATATTTGTTTTATAATTGTAAGTGTTGTATAACTCCCGTAAAAGTGATTCTCACTGTCTAAGATTTTTGTACTTCAAGTTAGTGTAATTCGTGCGTGGTAGAGCCATGCTTCATTGCAGCACGAATTGAGCCGACTCGCCCGGTGAAATACCACCCTCTCACAGAATATCGGCGTGAAATAATATGATCTATTGCTGTTGTGTTTCGTTCGGTGAGTGAGAGTGCCGGTGGCCCCCTCTCCCTCCTTTCCCTATTTCCCTAAAGGCCAGCAACGTACCCGATATTGCGGGTGTCCACGGGCGGCCTTAATTACTTTCCAGCAGGTGAGACTCGCTTGCTCGTTTGCCCCCTTTTGTATAAAACAAAAAAAAAACAAAACAATATTTTCATAATTCTGTTGGAATGTCTGTTAGATAAATAAATAAAATGATTGCAGTTGAAAATCTCAACTTTCGTTTGGCAACTAAGCGCTTCAACGCTCTACCGTTACCGCTTTAGAGCAACTCTAAGCCCCGTTGGTCCAACACACGTAGTCGCTCGTTACGTCGAGTGGCGCTACATCGCTGAACACCAAATTGGACATTAGAGTGGGTCCCAATTTGTACGGTGAATTTACACAACGAAAACATTACTAAACTTGCAAAAAAAACTGGATTTAAACTCTCTCTCAGATTTCTTTCACGCATTAAAATAAATAAAACATTATAAAAAATTAGAGAAAATAACATGCCGTCAAAAACAATGCAAAAATATGAAGACGCAATTCTTTCACTGTAAAATGTCGTGAGATATCATGTAGATTGTAGAGCCAAGTCTACCACTCTCAATACCCTTGACTTTCCGTTTAAGTAATTAATTGATAATTAGAAATATTTATTTAAAAACAATATTTTAGGTTTTAAGTGAGAACGTGAGTAGTCTCGTTAATAGATGTTTTAGATTTTTAATCTAGTGACAAAACATGAGAAGGTTAAAAGTATTAAGTTGATCCAACAAAATGGTGTACCTCCATCCTTGCTCACTGAACTTCGTTTCTTTTTTAGCATACTTCAAAAAGGAGAAGGTTCTACGTTCGTCAGTATGTATTTTTTTACAGTATGTGTGAACAACGATAATGATAGCTTCGTTAATTGTGGATCGGTTTTAACGATTCTTTCAGTGTTAGACTTAGTATAGTTCAGATGTGGTCCCCTTTAAATTTCACTGATATGGAAGCTTGGACTTCGAAAAAACACCACATAACGCGAAATGCTTATATTTATTTATACTGAAGATTCTTTTGTATATTATTCCGCCCCAGAATTAGAAAAGACGTTAATTGTAGACTTACCCTCAATATTTATGTAAGCCAACACAAAAGGGAGTAACTGAAATTTTTGAAAAAAAAAAATAAAGCGAATTCGAAAAAAAAACACTGAAAAATACAAAATAACTATATCCTTTATAATCAAAACTAAAGTTCATAAAAAATTCTTTATAAATCCGGTATAATACCTACATAAATAAATTTGACAATTATTATTAAAATCGGTGCCAAATCACTTTGCAAAAACAGAAAGTCTATTAGTTTGCTAAGTTTGACACCGACTTCAGTAACTGTCAAATTCAATTATGTAGGCAATTGTATCGTATTTATAATATAAAGTTATTTGTTATGGACTTGAGTTTTGATTAATGCAAAATAGTTATTTTATACTTTCAGTGTTTTCTTTTTGAAGTCGGTTTAATTGTTTTTAAATTTTTCATATATTTCAGGATAGAGAAACGAGCAAGTAATCCACCTAATGATAAGTGCAATGGACTAAGGCCCATGGACATTTACAATATTAATCCTAAGGATTCAGGTAGCAAAAGCGTCGACAGCTCTGAGGACTAATCGCGCCAATTTCACCAGCTGTCTTACCTTCTACACCGGAACCAGAGAATATATAGAAATAATGGGCGACTCCCGCCTCGTGCGTAACGGGAATTACCTACTCTCAGCCGGCCACGTAGGGTTGTCGCGTTGGGTGTGAGATGCGGAGAGCATCTCGTTTAGTACATACAAGTAATAAAAAACAATGCAAACAAACGGAAGCAGTCGCATGTCTGCGACGCGAGCGACCCTTACTGGCGTTACAATTATTTTGCATGTTCACCTAACATATTACCGTCGTGTGCGTGCCACGGTGCGTACGTAATTGTGCGCACACATACAAATCGCGTACGCTAGCTTTCTATGAGGACATCATACTGTTTATGTTTATATTGTGCCGAAACACAAACTGTGCATACATACATACACACACACACGCACACACACATACATATCTTCGCGCCGTATCCCTAACGGGCTAGTCAGAGAGAACGGAGCGCCAAGCGTCGCGGTCTTATATACTTCTTTTGCTTCCTCAAATCTCATCAGTCTCCTCACACATTTTCGCCTAAGTATGCGAGTGCTCTTGACATTTCTGTCGGCTAACACTAGCTATTTGATCTTCATAAGTCAGCCTTGGTCTTCCTTGGCTTCTTTTACCACCATGCAAGTATCGCTTTCACTTTATTTAGGATTAATTTGACTGGGAATCGAAATAAGAATCCTAAAATAATATAAGACAAAGTACTCTCTACTTTCTGATTAATCTTGTTACTCTCTGTATCTACCACAGTATTACGCCATTTCCCTTCCTCCGCTTAAGTGATACAGGATCAAAAGTGTTTCTACTGATCTAACTCCTTTACAATCCAGACACATTCCAGGAAAAAGGGATCAAAGAACGCGTTGAGTATATAAAATGTTAAGTAAATTATTACATGTAACTGTTTACCCACGTTTGAGATTAATTCAATTACTGCGTTGTGTATAAAAGTGTCTTTAGCTCAAAATAAAGTAAGTATTACATTATTTGTTCATGAAGAGAACCGAGTGATTGGACGCTTTTATAATTTACCGTTGAACGTTTTCATCGCCACATTTTTACCGTGCAAAATACAATAGGTAAGCAAAATGCTTCCCTATTATGTCGACGATAAAGACGCTTTTTCAACTTCCACGGAATGACGTTATCGTTATCTCCGTGCACGATAACGTCATTCCGTGGACGTTGAAAAAGCGTCTTTATCATAGACACAATAGGGAAGCATTTTGATGACCTATTGTATTTTGCACGGTAAAAATGTGGCGATAAAAACGTTCAACGGTAAATTATAAAAGCATCCATTGACGGAGAGATGAACGAAAGGTATTGAGAGACTAGACAAGTGGCAAACGAAACGCTAGCAGGCGTCATTGCTCGTCAGAAGTGCCATTTGGCTGCGTTAATAATAATAAAACGCCAGACAATACACACCAATCATCTGGTCTCAAACGAGGGCATTTCCTGTGCTATGAGAACCAGACAACGACTACTGGGGGAGTTCCTAGTACACCCAGATCCGAGACAATTTAGAAAAGTTATTTCCTAAATTGACCCGATCGGGAATCGAACCCAGAACGTTCCGCGCTTGAGTGCAACACCTAAACCACTGCGCCATAGAGGTCGTCAAAGCTTAGTTAATAGCGTTTGACTACCAATTTAAAATTCGTTGCGCTAAATCACGTTGTATTTGTCATTCTAATAGCGTTTACGCCAATTGAGCCACTTATCTAGGCCCCCTGTTTTTCCTTCTGAGGTACAAATCCCTAAAAATTGAATTAATAATAAAATTTACATTAGATACAAACAAGTCATAGCACATTTTTGGGGTTCCATATTTCAAAAGGAAAAAACGAAATCCTTATAGAATCATTTCGTTATCCATGTGTCCATCTGTCCTACCATTAAAACCTTTTATCGTAAGAACGGGTAGAACTATCAAGTTGAAAATATCAGGCACTGAAATCCGAGGTTTTTTAAAGATGTAAAAAATTTAAGGTTCTAAGTCAACGTAATCAATAGATACTAGTGATGTGCCGCATCGTTAAAAATGTATATCCCCGGATAGGGATCCGAATACGGATATTTGGTGTCAAAATCCGCGGATACGGATACGGATCTTAACTTTCTTACTCGATCGGTGTCGGTGCGCGTGACCTTGAAACGATAGTTGATGCCCCTTGACGCTTTGCGTGACGGGACATGTTTCGACTTACATAGGATTTAATCTATGTATTGAAAATTAATAAGGTAAAAGAGCCGTAAAAGATCCGCCAAAAAAGTAACGGATACGGATCTGGATCTGGATCTTTCTTCTCCCTCGGATAGCCGCGGATACGGATAGGGATATCCCGAACATCACTAATAGATACGATTAGTTGTGTATTCAAACAAAGACATGTAGGATACTTGCCGTTAACCTAGAGGCATAAAATTGAGCAAGAAACAAAATCTCAAAGCACAATAAAAGGAAAAAATCAAAAACATTGTGAATTTGTAATTGTCATACTTTTTTGACAATACAAATTTACATTTGCAATTAGATAGTATGGGAGGACGTGCGTCGCAACTGCAAAATTAAGTTTGTATTTCAAACCGACATATTTTTTTTGATAAGTACATAACAAATACATTGTATGGTGATATGGAACTATCAATACGAGAGACCAGCTGATTATAGGCGATTATAGCCGATTTTTTCAATTACTATGTGTGATAAAATTTATTTTTTGTACAAAAAAAGTATTATAACGAGTCTGCAAACTATCATAGATAAACAGTAATAATAAAATAATTCCTAAAACAGCACAAAAGAGGAAAATTAAGGCATTAATTCCCTTAATTTCAGTAGAATGTTGCGGTCACTGGCTGACATATTATATGTCGGCATTTTGTGGTTCGGGGGCGTTTTACCCATCTAAGCACAAACTTGCGATTTGCCCATCGAAATATTTTAAGAATTCCGAGAACGATGTTGTAGACATTCGGTCTGTTTTCCTTAACACAATCCGTTTTAGAGTTCCATAGTCAAAATAGCAAATACGAAAATCCTTATAGTTAGTTATCCGAAGATCTATACTAATACTCGTATTGTAAAGAAAGAGAGCGGATTCCGTGAGTCGGTGTATATGTGGAGGATAATCTTTGGAACCACTGCACCTATTTGAATTATACTATATAACCACATAAGACGGTTCGGGCACATGGAAAGAATGAGTGATGAAAGGCTGACGAAGAAAATTTATAGAGCAAAAGTGAGTGGTAAAAGAAACCAAAGAAGACCAAGGCTGACTTATGAAGATCAAATAGCTAGAGTCTTAGCCGACGGAACTGTCAAAACCACTCGGATACCAAGGCGAAAATATGTGAGGAGAATGATGAGATTTGAGGAAGCGAAAGAAGTATGTAAGGACCGCGACGCTTGGCGCTCCGTCCTCTCTGACTACCCCGTTAGAGATACTACGTGAAGATATGTATGTATGCAACTATATATATACCACTTAACCACATGTGACTATGTAATATGTATTCAACTCGGGTGAAATTGGAACGGGCCGCTAATTGTAAATAAAACAAAAGAAACCGGGCAAGTGCGTGCAGAAACCTTTCACGCACAGTGAAGGGTTCCGTAGCTGAGATGCACAATTAGTTTGCATTTTATAGCGTTTATCAATGATGGCGTGAAAAACAAAGTTATTTATGCGGTCGCTGAGCAACGAAAATACCCTGTATTACAAAAACTACACGACATATCTTATTATAACCTTAATTATAGTTGAAAATGCTTTTCGAAAATTTTCACGGAATTTTTAAACCGTAGTTCAAAAGTTAGCAGATACACTTTTTACCACTTTAGAAGCGCATATCTCGGCAACAGACTTAAATATAGGATTCACTTTAAAATTTCTATTTTATTTTTAGAGACTTTAATATCCCACTCGCTTATGTGCACTGGTATTTTTTTTTTATCACTCAGTTATAATATATTTATAGACCGCCACCCCTTATTCTTTCTTTTTCAAAACACTAACAAAATTGAAGGGTTCCTTATTTTCCATTTGACTATGGAACTTAAAAAATAATTATTAATCAACATTTATTTCATTGCCTTCAAGGGGGCCTATTGCTTGCAAAATATCGACGCTAACGCTTTACCCAGTCCTGCCTACATTTTTCGGAGGCTGATTTAGATATGACCACCAGCTGCTTCAGCTTATATTTGTATGGTTTCGATCGACTCACAACGCCTTTCTCGAAATGGTAATTTTAGATTCAAAAAAGGGAAAATTTAGAGGGCGTCATATCAGATCTACAGCTTCGTTAAAGATAGTAGAAGCCGTAGAAGCTCGGGCAATCAAGTCTTCGACGAACTGCTTTCGATGCTTGTTTTGAACGAAATTGAACACTTTTCTTACATTCTTGAATAAAAAAAAAGGAATTTGTTTTTCGAACTTTACTTGACCATTCTCCTCTGCTCTCTCTTATCTCTGAAACTGTTGAACCTGCAGTTTTAAAAAAAATAGTAAATGTAATACTATAAAAAAATATAACGAACGTGGTACTTTGGTAATATAGTCCTTCGGCAGGTCACGACGCTCCTTTAGCTTTTAATCGTATTGTTCCAACTGCGACCCAATCTTTCCGAGCCAGTTTAAACCTTAATCTATATAAAATTGAGATCAAACTTGTACTATTTTATGAAGGCGTTCTTTAATAATATCCCCTTACTTTTAACACACAAAAACATTTCTTACAACTGTTTGTAATTATTAAAACTTACATACGTTACATACATTAATAAATCCACGCAAACATAGATCATGTTCACGACTATAAAAGCTATTATTAGCGTAAATGCGATTATAAGTCGCTAGTCTGCATCGCCTGTAATAGTTAGCGAGTTTTAGAGAAAATCAAAATTAGAGCATGCCTCGTTAAAAGCGCACAGAACAGAATTTCGGTAGATTGAATTTAGAATTAGAATTATTTGCGATTGCAAACAACTGTAGACAACAGCAGTTTCCACAACAGAACATTATTCTCTAGAAATTAAAAGGCGGTATGATCGTTTTATACGACTAGTATTTCGTTAAAACTGTTTAAATAAAAGTATTGTGCTATTTTGACGCTGTACCTTTTGTGTTTCTTCATAACATTGCAACTCTTGAACTGGTGAATCGATTTACACACGTATATTTATTTTAAAGACATCGTTAACTGCAAAGTTGAAGTTGTTTTTGAATCCGACTTATATTTATTCGTAAATACTAGTGATGTGCCGGAAATCCGTATCCGTATCCGCGGATATCCGAGGGAGAAGAAAGATCCGGATCCGTACTTTTTGGCGGATCTTTTACGGATCTTTTAGCTTATTAATTTTAATTATAATAATAACAATAGAGCTTTATTCATTCCACACACAACAATCATTCTTGAAATAAAAATAATGACTAAAAATTGAAAAAATTTGAAAAAAAAAATTTTTTTCTCATATTTTCAATACATAGATTAAATTCTATATAAGTCGAAACATGTCCCGTCACGCAAAGCGTCAAGGGGCATCAACTATCGTTTCAAGGTCACGCGCACCGACACCGATCGAGTAAGAAAGTTAAGATCCGTATCCGTATCCGCGGATCTTAACACCAAATATCCGTATTCGGATCCGCGGATATATATATTTTTAACGATCTGACACATCACTAGTAAATACATAACATAATAACACAACTCCACTCGAAACGTTCTCGAAAATTACAGCTTTTTAACAGGAACATCCCATACATAGTTCAGTTCATTTGTTCAAGAGCAAAGATGTCACAGACAGACAAACAACTGCATCAACTTATAATATCCGTTTTTTCTGTAGACGGTCAGAAAAAATAAGTTAGCATTAGATTAGACTTATATTTAAATACTAATTACACACATGGTTTAGTTAATACAAAGCTCATATAACATCTGTCGCGAAATATTAGTAGTTGCTATTTGACGAGATGTGTCTACACGTATATTACATTTACATGCGTAAAAGAACAAAGATATACGTATTTTGGAAATGTCAACTACGTCCGCGCAATTCCTATTCGTATTACAGCCGTCCACATAGTATAGACTTATGTTTTAGTTATACTTTAAATGAATTGTAATTTATTGCGCGGAAAACGGTACGATAGAATTTCATTGTACGGTAGCGAAGCCTGGATATGCTTGAAATCAAGTGTAAGTAAAATAAAGCAGAAATGCGGTCTCTTAGAAATAAGTGCAGTGTTACCCTTGTGGACAAAATAAGCAATGAAGAGATACGCAGTATGACAGGATTACACGACAGCATTATTGTAAAAATAAAGAAAGAAACCTTCAGGCGAAAATGTGTGAGGAGAATGATGAGATTTGAGGAAGCAAAAGAAGTATCTAAGGACCGCGACGCTTGGCGCTCCGTTCTCTCTGACTACCCGATTAGGGATACGGCGTGAAGATATGTATGTAAGAAAGGAATACTTAGATGATTCGGGCACATGGAAAGAACGAGTGATGAAAGACAGTCGAAGAAAATCTATAGAGCGAAAGTGAGTGGTAGTAGAAGCCAAAAAAGACCAATGCCGACTTACGAAGATCAATAAGCCAGAGTGTTAGATGACAGAAATGTCAAAAGCACCCACATACCTAGACGAAAATGTCTAAGGAGAATGATGAGTTTTGAGTAGGCGAAAGAAGTACTTAAGAACCGCGAAGCGTAGCGTTCTGTCCTCTCCTACTAACCCCGTCAGGGATACAGCGTAAAAATATGTATGTATGTAACATTCATGAAATAATACAATTGTTCAGAAACACGATAATAAATCATTATTGAATTATCACGATAAATAATTCTATTCATCGTGTTTGCGGGGACCAATTTCCAACCGTACAACGCGGTCGGAGCCGCGCCGCAGGCTAACACCGCAAAATTTCCAATATCAACTATTCGAAAAAAATATTTGTTTTCGCTTTTTCCGCCCACAGCAAATAAAACATTTGTTAAAGTAATATCTTTCTGTAACGTCTTTTTGTGTACCTATTGATAATAGTATGGCTGTGAACAGAGACACCACTTAGTATTATTTTAAATTTAGACACAGGTAACAACGAACAAATTCTACTTTTAAAAAACCGGACGAATGTATGTTGGAGTACACACAGTGAGGAGTACCGAAGTCGAGATTCTGGGGATGCACGATATTTATTTTATCGGCAGCAAAAACAAGTTTTGGCAGGCATTCTATCTATCCTAGGGGTCTATTAGGGAAACGTGCTCATCGTGAACCCTGCCAGCCCTTTTAAGGGCTGCAGTTCCTCTTTGTGTACACTATGCAGAACAGTGCTAATAATTTAGTTAGGGCATCTTATTTGCATTTGCAATTTGCAAAAAGCAATACTTATTTGATAACACCGTGTATTCTTGACATGTTAAAGTTTCATAAAAAGTTCAACTCCGTTTCCCCTTTAAAACGTAAATTTACAAAAATCCTTTCATATTGGGCGCGTAAGAGCAAGCTCCCAAAAACAGTTTTTTACGTAGGCTCCACACTCACATCCGCCGCCCAAAAGCGAGATATATCGTTATAACTGGAATATTAATTCATATAATAAAATATCATTTTCCCAGTATTTAGAAAACTGTATTCTCTTCCCGTTAACTACAATTTTATGTAACTTACTCAAGTAATTTAGGAGAAATATTTAAAAATCTCTCAAAAAGGCATTACATTGAAGAAAAAAAAGTATCGAAATAAAATACATAAATCGCGTTATGGTTTTAGGCAGTCGATAAAAAAATTTATAAAAAAATACATATTTAAATTTCACATTCATTAAACGTGTGCCCGCCTAAGCAAACTTATTTAAAACGTTCAAAATTATTACGTATTACGCTTATTGCGTAACTTGTAGACAGCATGCGACAGCCAATATCGCGCGATATCTGCTGTCAAAACGGGAATTTGTGTAATATAATTTGTATATTATATTGGCGCTAAATCTACCGTGAAAAGTGCATTTTACAGTCATACAATAATAGACATGCAATCGTTATGCATGAGACTAATTTTTTATTACAATTAGTCACCGGTCGCGCAGTGATCGCGTGGCTGTCGCTGTCTGAAAATTTTTAGGTAATAAAAACGCCGGTCTTAATTACATAAACTATCATCAGACCAAATTTTATCATCCTACCTTTAGTACTTTTAAGTTTTGTAATCAATCTGTCAGCGAGTGAGTGAGTGATATATCGCTTTTGTGTGTGTATGATAAAAGATAGAAAATAGATATCTACATCTGTGTGCCTGCACAATGTCATACGTTTCTTTGAAGTGGAAGGGCTGTTAAAGTCAATGAAGGACATGCGTGTAGTCTGGATAGCGATATTACTAGCATGACAAAATATTATGGAATAATGGCTTTTTCTTCACAGAATTTTTCCAATTCAGTAAGTAGTTTATAACTACGCAGAAAAAATAGTGGTGAGAAGTGGTTTTACAAAAAGGTTATACGATAAATGTCTGTTTATACAAAAATAGTCTGGTGTATAAAGTTCAATTTTGGAACCAGACATCTTTAGAAAGTCACAAGAATTTCATTGAAGCCTTAAAAAAATATAAGAACATTACTTATTAGTTATTACCTAAGTTTCGTACAGGTTGTTTTTATTGTACTTGTTTCTATTTTAGTATGCCTTTATAATTTTGTATTTTTAGAATTTTTTTATAATTTTGATAATTAGTTATTTATATAGATAGACGATACTAATACCTATTATGAAAATAAATCGATGTTTCTCTTCGTTATAAGAGATCATAATATACGAGTTCATACATGTTAAACCGATTCTAAAGATATACAGGGAAAATTGAAAATAAAATGTGTAAGGAGAATGATGATATTTGAGGAAGCGAAAGAAGTATGTAAGGACCGCGACGCTTGGCGCTCCGTCCTCTCTGACTACACCGTTAGGGATACTGCGTGATGTGTACATTCAGTCAAAAAATTATCGGGAATGGATGATTTGTTTATGGTTCCAAATTCAATTTTTTGTTTTTTTTTGTTGTTGTTAGATTGGCATAATTGTTTTCCATTTTGGCGCGGAGTTTGAGTTGCATCTGTTAAATAGATTAAATACAGTGATGTTTTTAGTTATATCATTCTAGTGTGTATTGCGAATTTCATAATGGACAAAAACATCGAACAAAGAGTTGGTCCTAAATTTTGCATCGCCAATGGAATTTCGTGTTCGACTTCGACGAATCGACTTTATCAAAAACACGTGCTTATGAGTGGTACAAAGCGTTCAAAAGCAGTCGAGATGTGATGGAAGATTTGCCTCGCTCTGGTAGGCCATCAACGTCTGCAACTGAAGTTAACATCGCAAAAGTGAAGGAAATAGTGACTGAAAATGCTCATTCAAGTTTGAGAGAGATAGCCGCCGAAATTTCTGTGTCTCACGAGTCAATCCGTACCATTTTAAATAACTTGGGTATGAAACATGTTGCCGTTCGGCTGGTCCCAAAAGACCTGAATTTTCTTCAAAAACACAATCGCATAAGAGTCGCTGAGGACATGCTAGAACGAGTCAATTCCGACCCAACATTCATGAAATGCATTGTTTCTGGTGACGAGACGCGGGTTTACGAGTTTGACATGCAAACTAGTCAACAAGCTTCGGAGTGGCGCCTTCCAACTGAACCGAAACCGAAAAAACCATGCCAAAGTCGATCAAAAGTCAAGTCCTGTTGACTGTTTTCTTTAACTATCGCGGTGTGCACTCGGAATTCTTGCCGGAAGGTCAAACGGTAAATAAAGAATATTATTTGGGCGTTATGCGGCGTTTAAGAGAGCAAATTCGACGAAAAAGGCCAGATTTGTGGAAAGAAAATTCTTGGATTTTGCACCACGATAATGCGCGTTTGCACAAGGCCATCATTGTGAACGAATTTTTGACCAAAAACTCAACAAATACCATCGAGAAACCATCTTATTCACCAGATATGGCTTCAGCCGACTTCTTTCTTTTTTCTAAACTCAAATTACCGCTTCGTGGCACCCGTTTTCATTCGGTAGAAGACATAAAGGAGAATTCGCGGAGAGCACTGAACTCAATTCCGGAAAAAGCGTTTAAAAATGTTTTGATGATTGGATTATTCGTTGGCGTAAGTGTATCGTTTCTGAAGGAGCATACTTTGAAAGTGATAAAATAAATTTGGATGAATAACTAACATTTCGTGTATTATTGATCTTTTCCCGGTACTTTCTTGACAGAGTAGTATGTATGTACGTAATTGGAAAATACTAATAATCTCTTAGTGCAAAATTTCTATCGTCATACCTAACAACTTTTGTTCCACGACTTTTTTCTAAAGTTAAAACTTCGCCAAAAAATATGTGTTAAGTTTTGTTGTACTGTCTGAAATGTAATTACTCTGTACGTATTTCCAATGGCACAGAGCGCAGGGCCTCAGCGCCTCGCCGCCCTCCTCCTCCCGCGCCCCGCTGCGCGCGTGCCGCCTTAGCGACTGGGTAGAGTAAGTGCCATTTTCACAAATATTTAATGTATTTTTATTTTTGTATCAAATTAAAAAGTTACGAATTATTAAAAGTTATAGAACAAAAGTTATTGGGGATAATGTTAAGTACAAAATACTAAGAGGTTATTAGTATTATTAAATTAACCTTGTATACACACATAGATATATGCATACGATTACAAATATATACGCACGCACGTACACATTTAATTAGCACACATAGCTTAAAACAAACAGTACATTAATATAATAAGCAGATGACAAACTAACTCTTCTATAATTTCTCTAACTCCACGTTACAAGTTTTAACGAGGCAGGATTTGGTGCTGCAAATTCGGACTATACATACAGAACTTGGAATTAGTTTCACGACTCAATTTGTGTATCATACGCGACAAATTAAATATGCTACCAACTTTCTTTATCACACACAACCCGCGGTGACGTTTCATCCCGCCGCGCGCCGTTCATTCGATAATTTTAATAATTTCGTTACGTGGGCGTAAAGAGAATCTTTTTGTAATTTCACATTAAACAAACTATGTTTAGAAAATTGCCTACCTACCCACCCACCCATAGTAAAGCCACAAGGACAACACTTTATTTTTGTGAATACTAGTCTAGTACCAAGATACTTATGTATGGTCTGGTTCAGTCGAAATAGTTCCAAAAAGTACTTAAAATGCTATTAAATCTATTTAAATCAAACGGGCATTAGATACATAATTAAAAAACCGAACTTTTTATTTTGATCTAAGTATTTTTTCTGGTATTCCAACAATTTCAATATTCGATATGCATGCTTATTGGACGTAAACTTTATTCAAATTCTGATTTTACCATAGACCATACCATACCATATCATATCATAGGTACATACCATAACTTCAAGATATCTCATCTCAGCTATAATAGATTCGTATGATTTTCTACAGCGTTGTGCAGTCAAGTCCCTTATCATTCGAAGCACATGTGTTAGCTATTATCAATATTCTCGATTAATCGTTCTAATCATAATCATTAACAAATGGCAACATTGTTTTTTTGAAAGTGTTGCTACTTTCATAATAACATGGTATTTTTGAATGTCAGAAAATAAGTCAGTTGAGAAATTCACGAGTTAGCGAAAACACGTCTTTTAATTGTATGTCCTCATCCTACGTTTCCATCCGAGTCCACATCCTAGAGGAACGAATAGTTTTTCACATGCAGGGCAACCCTGTCTAGATATAAAATCATTTGAAACATCACTAGGAACCCAATCTGGTAATACGCACTAAAAGTAAAAATTGCTACCAAATACATAACAGAATAGTCTGACCATCATGGTCTCGACCAACCCTATCCATCCCCCTGCGGTTGACAACGATTAAATGAGGACATACTAAGAAACAGCAGACCACATATCCGAAACGAGTACAAAAGTCTCGAATTACTAGTCTCGAATGCTGAACGAAAAATAGTTTGTTTATCCTATTATTTATTATCTTTGTTTATGTTTCTTCTTTTTATCTTTCGCCTCAGCCACATTCAGATATTAACTTCTAATATGGTTATTTTTTTTTACACTCCTGTAGTAATATTATAAAGACAGAGAGTCGATTTCATAAGTTCTTTTAGATGGGGAGGGCAATCTCCAGGACCACTGCGCTTGTTTGGAAAACTCTTTCGTCGTTTGAAAGGTACATTATTCCAGATGGACATAAGCTTTATTACATATTCTAAATTTAAATTTCAAAATAAAAGAATTTCAATTTTGATTCATTTGTGTTCAGTTATAATTAGCTTTAATAAGATAGTAAGTAATAATGTATTTGTTGTCCATTATAACGCCCGTAATTATATGATAATTAATTATAAACAAAACGAGAAACACATCATATGGGAATGGCTGTATAGACACTTTAGTCGTACCTGGCTGTCTGTCCGTGTGTCACTTTGGGCTAAGCTGAAAAACAGTGCGGTAACGTTTCGCGTTATCGCTTAATGCTGAGACGAAGCCCTTTTGTTGTTACAGAGCGCTGTGCCTCCAGTGTATCAGCTTAGTCAAAACAGGTATTAGCTACTGGTTAATTTATTCTGCATTCGTTTTTATTATTTAAGTGTTTTTTGCTCTTTGGCGATAAATATATCATTTTCTTTCTTTATTTTCAACCCGAGCGAAGTCGAGAGGGACTGCTACGAGTACTATTATATATTTATGTATAGCAACAATCCACTCAAACTACAATTTCTAGCAGTCATAAAGGGCGATATTTTTTATGAACGATGGGTAACCAATTCAAAAAATAAATTGTTCAACTGTATTTTTTATCCAAAGTGTAACTTTGCTATTTTATCACGAAACTCGATAAATTCCAGGCATCAGGACCGACTATGTTATTAAAATATATCTAAAACGGGAAAAACGCGATTACCTTTTTATTCTGGCTTAACGTTTCTACCGAGTTACATCGGCCGTGGTCTCAAGCAAACTGTCGCAGCAAGTTTCACTCCGTGTCTGAGGCAGGTGTTTTGTCATCTACCCTTGATATTTGATACCTACACACAACACTCAAAGTGTCCACATGTTTAACCGAATGCGTGGACACTATGAAATGTTCACAATGGAAATCAAAAACTTTGTCAAAAATTGATAACAACAACTCTATGGATTCTTATTGATTATATCGCGAACATCGTAGACTATTTTATAAAGATAACACTAACATACTTTCCTACTATCACACAGTTAATTTTATAAATTGTTATTACGAGTATATTCATTATTCTAGAGCAATCTCGGATCAAGTATCACATGAGACGGAGCATTTGTTCTAAAAACGCGTCTTTGAAGTGTCTTTTTTCCTTGACCGACTTTCTTGATTTTTACTATGAGCGTCGAAGAATGTGCGTGACTAGAAGAAATCACAGTCCAACGATACACAGCTAAACATGACATATTTTTATTTATGTGGACACGTGTACACACAAAACAATTAAAGTTTACGAGTGCTTTGCAAATAATTATTACTTTGATTATTATTTTGTTTATTATTTTAATTATTATTATTATTATTTTTGATTTCATAAATTATTGATATTTTTATTTAATTATGATATTTGATATGATTATTTAATGATGTTTTAGATTTAGTTGATGTAATTATTGTTAGTATTGTGCACAAATATGAGTAACGTTTACGGATCCTCACGACACAGGCTGTGCCTAGTGTGGGGGGTTGCTGTATTTAATCGACATAACTAATCTGTTTTTGGTAAATAAATTATAACAATTATTAATTATTTTATTTTTATTATTTTTTTATTATTAATTATTATAATAATAATTATAATTATTATAATAATTATTAAAATTATAATTATTATAAAAATTATTATAATTATAATTATTAAATTATTTCATGACCAACTCATAAGCTGACACGAAATACTCTGACAGTGTGAGGTTATCATACTTACTTTAGCTAACTGTTTTATTGTGATTACACTCAATAGAGAGAGAAAGAGACAGGAAAATTCATTTGACACACGATAGTCAGAGTGGCAACTTATTATGACTCCTTTCATTATTTTTCTTGGACCGAGAATGTAACACTATTTTTAACTAATTTTGAAAACCACATAAGCGTCTACACTTTTGACCGATTTTTAACATGTAATTTAATATCTCCACTCTGTTCCCGCTGTTTGAGTTTAAAAGTGAATAACTCATATTTTTCATTGTCTTTTGAATATTTTTTGCAGCCCTATAATTATTAATCCTATCTTATAATTAGGTCAGAAATAGCAACCCTGTATTTAACAAAGATGTGATTTTATTCTACTCGATTCTGTCCAGGCCAAATCAAAAATACCGTGACGGTTTCCACGGATTTCCTCAAGATTAAGCTACACAAACTCATTTTAAAATTGACTTTTATAGGATTATACCATAAAAAGTTATATAAATAGTTGCTCTAAGCAAGTACTTGGGAGAACTCAACCCCAGCGTCTCTCTCGAAACTCCGCAGACAAAATGGCGTCGTATAATTGAAACGCAGTCTAATTACCCACGAAGTGGCCGAGCTAAGTGCTGCGGAATATTCCAGAACATTCCAGTATCCAGGCGAAAGTTAGCGAAGATATTATGTAAAAACTTCCAATCTGCAGGCAAGTATCGAGAGTTTATCCTGCAACTTACTGTGACTTAGCGATATTTGAGCCGCAAAATATTTTATATCCAGTGTTTTGATAAATGTATACCTGTATACATTTTAAACTATTGAATTTTATTGGAGCATTCTAAAATCTGCAGGTGCTATTTCGTACCTTAGAAGGAAATGTGTAGGTTATATTAGAGGAGATTTTCAATCGGTGCTCACTTCAAAAAGTGAATCTACTCTCAAAGAATCAATGCGCATGTTACATAAAACGTTGAGAACCGCAATTTTATAGATCTTTAAATTTTATTTACCAAACCTCTTTTTCAAAGGAAAAAGAAACAAAATTAATATTCATAACCTAAAAAAGACTAATCTCCGAAATGGGTGAACCAATTTTGATGGGATTTTCATTTGTAGGTAGAAGATTTTTCCGAGAGAAATCTAGGTTACTTTTTATACCTAAAAAAATGCAAATTAAACGTGGGTAAACTGCGAGGGACATTTAGTGTAATTTTTTTTTAAATGTTTCATGTACCTATAATACACTCAATACTGTAATATTTTACAATTTTTTATATTAAGTTATATTTGCGAATATTATATATTGTGCATAGCTAAACAAACCTGTTCTAAATCGGTAATTTAAGTGAGATGACGACTTTCAATCTCGCACAACTCATATACCTATTCGTCATTTCATTTGTTCACAAAATTAAGTTATCTACAACAAACAGATGCAAATCCTGAAAGACAAATCCCGACCTGCTAAGACGGCGGCGTGGGCAGCTCGGGCTCCCCCAACCCCTGTCTCACCCCTCACGCCTCGCGCTATTCCCCTGTCTAGAGGTTTCCATTGGCCGACTGTTAAAGCCTGGCCTAAAATTTACAGGAAAAATATGAGTAAAGTCTATGTGAAATTTCAGAAATCGAATTCATCGCTCGAGACCCAAAACGCACTTGACGATTTTGTTGAATATTTTTGATGCGATACGTGGATACTATATCAAATTGAGTACTCCGACTACTGAGCTATCGTCGATACAAAATCCGTTGTGAAAAGCCATGTTTTCCACACAATATATCAAAAAACTTGGCAAGTAACTATTGGTAAGCCCCAGGTACGTGTGTGGGCGAACTTCCAACTAATATTTAACTTTTATCAACTAATAATATGGAGATTGCAGTTTGAATCTTAAACGTTGCTAAGTTATAACTTGCAGCGATTAAATCTAAAATATGAGTCAAACAAGGTTCTATTCAGTAAGATTATAACATTTAAACAAAGTAGTTGGACTGAGACTTTAATACGGCTTCGTTTATCTTTCTTTATGCTTTGTTCACAAATACAAACATTTTATTTCAATTCAGAATAGGCTAATTTTTCAAATATTTCGTTACATTCTAATAACTCGTTGATGAACGATGTTCCGTTTCGTTTCGCTGAAAGAATAGATTGGGTTTCATTGAATCAGCCTTGTGGCCCGGGTCCGAGAATAAGGCTATGTTGTTCCATGCCTGTCGTAACAGACGACTAAAGAGGCCTACGGGGTCACAGCCGATAGGAGTGGGAGCTGTGGGCGTCCATCCATGCGACCCCGAGGAGAACGATAGCGCATGTGGTCTGCACTGTCGTAGCATTACGAGCGTGCAAGGGGACTCTGACACTGAACTAAGAAGTGCTTGTGCTCAGCGTAAGAGGGGCTCCGGTGCGATCTGTAGGAGATCCCGGAAGCCTTCGACAACGCGCCGATGACAACCATAACAAGAGTTTGGATAAAAGTCCCATACAACTCAGTTTCTTCTCCTAGGGGCTGGGTATCTATATGCAGATTCCTCCTGTGTAACCAAGTAAAAGATTTCATAGAATAAAACCAGTGCATCAACAAGCTTTTTTTAAAAATGACAGATGATTTGTTGATCAATAATCAATTGTTAGTTTTAACTACAGTTCGTTGAATCAACGGCCATCTCTGTTTTTACTCCACTACAGCAAATCAAAAGGGAAGATTATAATTTTTACAGCGTAAGTATGTGTATCTTGTATGTTCTCTAATGGTTTCTCCGAAGCCATTTAAGGCCTTGCATGGACGGCAACTGACGAGAAGTTGAGCAAATGGGAAATAGGTTGTATAACAAAGGAGTAAAATAATATTTTTACGGCAAGGTGCTATTTTGAGTCCAGAGATTCAATTAGTAGTCGAATATAGTATTAGTAGAATTCCGAGCGCACCGAGGGATTCAATGTATGTCGCTCAAGGTAAAAAATTAATTTTATTACCGAGTGATACACTCTACTTTTCATTCCCGTCTATGAGAAAACTAAACGAGAGACGTTATTGGATATGTAAAAGTACAAAGAATTTTTATATTATTAAATTTCTAAATTTTTTTCTGGCGCGTGGCTAGCCCGGCCAGGTAAATATAAAATATTTTCATTTGACCTCTGGTGCTCCTTAAATTCATTCTGCCCTCTGTGAAATTCGGTAAGAGAAAAGACCTATTTTGGTCGCGCTTATCGACGAACCAATCATCGTTTACCGAAAAGATCAAACAAATAATATTTTGTTTTACCGGATTTTTTGATACCAGTGTTTTCGTAATATTTACAAAAAACTTACAATAAAGCCATTCTTATTTCGAAGTAGAGGAAACACCACAGTCTTTGGCCCCTATGATTGGATACTTCTACATTATCGTTAAAAAATATACATTATAATAAATAATTAGTTAATTTGAAAATGTTATTTAAAGTTTAATTGAAATTATTTAGTGACAATAGATTTAAATCCCAAATAGAGATATTATATCTAGTTTATTGCTCGTGGCTATTAACTACAAGTAATATAATGAAACGGGCATTTACTGTAATTTTATTATTTTTATTTTTGATATAAATTTATTTTAAAGTTATAGAAAATATTTCTAGTCCATTCAAATTAATAAATACATACATATTTAAAGATTCACCAAATAGTATTTTTATTTACCTTTATTTTCATCTAACCCTGTTATTAAGAAAAGAGTTGGTCAGGGTAGATTAAACGGCCAATAATTGTGGTGTTTCCCCTACTAAGCGAAAGTTAGTGCATAAACAGTCTACTTTAGTAAAAAATATCGAGTAAATTTAATCTAATTGTATTTTTCGTTTACCAGAACGTACACGTGATCTAAATTTATAATTTAAAATATTCAATTTTGACATATCTACAATGTTCATATGACAAATGAATAGATCTCGCTTGTTTGCTCTTGTAGCCTCTTAACTGATTTCTCGTGTAAGATAGGTATCATTAGATTCGCCTGGATAACCTCAATTATTGTTTTTATATTTCTAAAGGCATTGGCAACAAGACTGTCAGCCTAATCACTTAACATCTGGGAAACACTCTAAATAATAATTACGTCACCGTATTGTTTGTTATAATTCATGACGAACACGGAGCACACGTTTAACGTAAATTCTTTTTTTCTTCTTACAACTAAGTCCCTAACACACCTCCAGTAAAGTGATAATAGGCTTTACTGAAGTTAAAGAGGATTCTTTGGAAGAACGTGAAAACTTCCGCTACACATGTTTATTTAGATCTTCTTTTCACCTACATAGAACTTTAAAACACAATATACTATCACTTTTGTATTTTAAAACTTCCGAAAATGTAAACAAAATGACAACCTCACTTCTCGCGTTCCCGCCAAAAAGTCTACGTTTTGAGTACACGCATGACATAGACTAGATTGATTTTTAAAAATCCAAAGACAAGAAAAAAGTGATGGGATCCTATCATGAATGGTTTAATGACAAATTACATGGCTATTTCGAAAACACCTACTAATATATACTAATCCATAACCTAACATAGCGCTACGTATGATTTAGAACAATATTTTTCATATTTACTTATTATTTATATGTACCTTCCTATGTACTAAAAAGCACCTTTCAAAGTTTCTATTGGATCCAACTGTACTTATATATATTTGTTGTCGCGAACTATATTATAATTGGTCAAAAAAGCCAAGGTATTTTGTGTCCAATTTTAAGAAAGGTTACATTTGATCAGCAAAGGTTTTACAAGGACATATATTCTATCCTCAAATTAAAAGTTAATCTAAATTAAACTCTATTACTATCTACATGAGAATACGAACTTCAGCTTTTTCGTGAAAACTTCACGACCTTTGAACGTTTTTCGGTTCAGTTAACACCTTTTTAACCCGATTTCGGCGAAACAAAAGACAGTAAAGGGGAAATTAACTGCGATAAATAGACAATGCCTTATATAGGTACATGCTAAACGTCGGAAGCCTTTGAGCCCTAAATAACAACTTTAGTCTAAAAAAGCATCAGAAAGAAAGCTTCGTGAAATTCTGTACCGCAATCCATACCATTGCTTCCGTGATTGTTAGTCATAGAGTTTATTTTTGGGTAACTGCAATCGTTTTTATAATAAAGTTCCTCAGGTAGTAGTCAGGACATAGATAGCGATCGCTTTACGACCGATTTCGGTTGAAAAGTCATAACAATTAATTTTTAACGGTTTTTGAAAGTCTCTACATTAAAACTATCATTGTGATTGGAATCATATCGAATCTAACTGTCAACTTACGACTTACGATTTTTACGATCAAATTTGACAGCTCGCAAAGTGTTCGAGCTTATCGTTACGGCAAGCGATTTTTTTCGTTATTTTTATCGATCGGTAGTTTACGGAAATAATCGCTATGTCGGGACTGCAGCCCCTGGTTTTCTCTTTGAACCAAACTAAAGTAGATTTGACGTTAAGAAATACATTGTAAATGATTTACTTGAATAAATTGATTTGACTTAGACTTTGACTTTGACAAGCAAGATTCAGCAAGATCACTTATTGGATAGATGATCTCAAATAAACATTTTTAAATTATTGTCTTCTGTCGCTTTGTCCAGTCCATAGAAATATCTACAAAAGTATTTAAATGTGTCATGTAACATCATATAACGCACAGCCAAAACCGAAATTAAATCTTCAGAATTAATCTATGATCTTGAAATTTTACATAGAGATTACTTATAAAATTTATAATAGGCAAATATACAAAAGGAATTTTTAGAACTTGATTTTAGCGGTAGAAAACAGGTGTCAAAGTCACTGTTGACAAGCTTAAAAACTAGAAATATTATTGAAATCTATCAAATGAATTATAATAATTAAACATATCTACGTAGTGAATTCTGGACAAATTTAAAAAACGTTTGAACTCCTTTCGGACGAAGTCATGAGCAACAGTAAATCAATGAAAAAAGATTAGGATTTGTTCAATTGATGTAACACGTCCAGACCCATCAAAAACTAAAGGTTCACTGTTGCTTGACAACCTGAGGGTGCGCCGGGCATTTCGTATGGCGTATGCTTGTACTAGTCTTCAAATAATCTCTCTGTGTCATTGAATTCATCATCCATTCATACCATTTCCTGCGCATTCTTCCAACTTGATTTAAATATATCCATAGTAACAGGTTTCTTTCTGAATTTTATTCCGTTTGCCTGTACTGAAGCGCTCTGGGAAATCTCATAGATAAATTATGCCAATTCTCGCGACACAACAAAGTTGCCGCGTCAAAAGGAATAAAGAACAACAGTGATATTTCAACGTTTGTAGTATTCTACCAGCCGCACTTCTTATGAATATATTTGTAACTTCATGGAACAAAACACCAAAACATAACTCCAAGAACTATACATGACTTTACAGCTCTTCGAAACAATACGAAATTTAAAACAGTTGGCATTCAGATAGCCAGAGGGTCCCTTCATGAAAACATTAAAAGCAGCTTTATACCTCAACATAAATGTAGGAAGAGAATGTTAGGATTTGAGTCCGTCTACATCTACATGTTAGAATTATACCATGAAAATTATATATTGTATAGACTCAGGTGTTACTTTGCGGAAATCCATTCCATGTGATAAATTCCTAAAATCTTTAGCTATTTTCCGCTCAAACTCCAAAAACCACCAATCGACACGTGGTTCGCCTCTCAACGAAGCATCCTCAGGAGATAGGTTACCAGAGATAGGATTGGGTCAGCTAACTAGCACCGTATCATTCGATTTGAACGGAAAATGGCTACAGATTTTAGGAATGTATCACATGAAAATTATATGTTCTATATACGTGTACAATGTACATAGAACAACGTAAAGATTCTGAACTATTCATATTTCTTTTTCTATTCTAGGGCGTATGTCGATGTTACTACTCAGAATCAGATGCGTGTTGTTCTCTGTTTATCTACAGTATGTTATTCGAAAATATACCACACCTATATTTTATCTACATTTCTATCTCAAGTTCTCTTGTTAATGTCTGTTTATTCGATCGCCATTAATGTAAAATTACAAACTGTAAAATGTAATTACAAATATGGACACAAAATGTGTAGAACACATTGCTTATATTCAATATGACAGGACAGACGATGAATATTAAATAAACTAATGTTATATAGCGGTTTACTGACCGGTTTACTAAACACCATCTAACATTTAGAATGTAAATTCGTGTAACTATAAATACAAAGTCAAGATAACATCGAGGGAGCACAGTTTGCTAACAATAATAGAGGCACCTTAATTTTTGATTCAGTTCGAAAGAGGAACAAAATGAGATGGCAAAATGGTGGCTTCAGCGCCCGCGCTTTGACGTCACCTCGAATCTTGATTGTGTGAACATCTAACTCAAGTAGTTCTAGTTGGGGGTAGTAGAACAGACGAACTATAATATAATTGAAGTAAGTTTTAAATTCTCGACATTGTTTCTTAAGTTGGGTTTTTAAATTTTTAATTTCGCTGTATTTGACATCTTTTAAAAGTTGGATAAAAAGAAATTAAAAAAGGAAACTCATTTTTAACAGTTCTTATGCTTGTCATTATCAGACCTTTGGCTGCCCACAAAAAACCATCGAGGAGCTTTTGGCTGCGATAATGCTTAAGATTCAAAGCTGAATATCCTGAGAATGGTTGAACCGATTCGTCAACGTCACTGAAATAGTAACATTGTCGAAAACCGCAGCTCTCGAACAAAAAGAAAGCACATGCAAATAGGTTCACCCATTTGAGACCTACGGTGTCACAGTCAAACACACAAACAGACATATCTATAAGCAAACAGTAGTGCGATTCTCTAACGCAAATTAGTCAAATTCACTTCTGAATCCGCGGTGAGATTGTTAACTGTGATTTGGTATTCTCTAAAGTCGACAGAGATACTAGCGCCGCCTCGATGAGTGGCGGCGGCAAGTTGTACTATCGTAAATGAATTTTATGAAGTTTCGCTAAATATAACAATCTAGTCTAAATAAACGAGTTTTATTTAACGGAATTATCTCAGGAGAAGTTAAAATACTCTAAGACGAAATATGGACTGAGATGTTTACTCTTAAAGCAATCCCCGACAAACTCGCATCTAAGATCATTTCACGTCGCTCCTAGAATGTTTGATTTAGAGAATTCCATTTGAAGGTCAAGTGAGTTCGAATGCGAAGTGGGGTGAATTTTCGAGCGAGTCTAGCTTTGGGTGATTCGAGTTTTTACAGAATTGCATGGCAGATCTTCAAACAAACAGACAGACAACGGTGCCAAACTTATAACATCCCTCTTTTTCGTAGGGGATTGAGAGGACATTAAAATATTATTTATTTGGCTTATGGATCAGATACACTACTCTCATATCGATAAGTTTTTATGAAACGCCAGCAACAAAAGAGATAGAATGACATAGAAGAATGAGTGAGCGATATTATCATTCATATGGGTAATTCAAAAACATTTCATTTTTTGTTCATTAGACTCCAGTATGTTACAGATCTTAGATAAATTTACGCCAGTTTTCCAAATTTAATAAATGTGTTTGTATATGACGTTACATTTTTTTTTTCCTAATTTTTAGTTACATTTCTTATCTTTGTTGTTAACCTAAATTCTCTTTTTTTTGTTTGTGTGCAATTAATTAGTGGAAACGATTTTTGGTTTAAGAGTGATACATGTAACATAATTCATTAATTGTTATATTGTAAACTGTATGTTTGCCTTAAATAAAGGTAAAATAAAATAAAATATGTGAGAAGCTCATTAACTTCTCATATTAGTGGTGGCTCTTACGTAACTACATCCAATGTATTCACGTTACCGGGAGTACAGTTAATACAGTGGATGTAGCGATATTGGAGTCGTATAGAGTACGACATCGTGACAGTAACCTACAGACAGACAACACACCTCTTATAATATACGACGCTGAAACTACAAATATCTACTTTTGGCTATATTTATCCATACATTTGTCTAAGTTTCGCCTCGTAAATTTGTAAAAAATTACCTAATGTATGTATGTCTCCCTAACTCTATTAAGAAGAAAAAAATGGCAAAGGGAGACGAGAATCGCAATAATATAAAATTTTAAATTTACGAATAATCAGACAACGGAATCAATGAGAGGACATTTGAACATTATAACATCACCGACGGTTCCAAGATATGTCCGAATTTGAGTGAAAGTAAGGTAGTAGAAATGCGATCCCTAAAAAAATGTTCTATATCAACCTTGCGGACAAAATACAATGAAGAAGTACAAAATATGACAAGGTTTCTAGACAGTGTTATTGTAAAAATAAAGAAAAGAATGCTAAAATGATTCGGACACTTAGGAATAACGAGTGATGAAAGATTGACTAATAAAATCTACAGAGCAAAAATGAGTGATAGCAAAAGTCAAGGTCTTCCAAGGCTAAATTATGATGATCAAAAAGCCAGAGTGTAAGCTGATGGAATTGTTCAAAGCGCTTGCATGCCTAGGCGAGAGTGTGTCAATAATGATGAGATTTGAGGATGCGAAAGAGTAAAGACCGCTATGCTTGTCCTATGAGTGTATGCGTGTATGTAAATTTTATAGATAACTTCCATGAAATGAAAAAATACCTACTAATTAAGAATTTAACAGTTACTGAAGTTGGTGTCAAGCCACTAGTATCAACAACACTACAAAACTACTAGACTTTTCTGGTGTTGTACAACTTTAGCTTTTTTTTTTATAAAAAACCTATCTTTTTATATAAAAAAAGCAAATGAGCCAGCGAGTCACGAAATACAACAGCAATCGACGCTGTTATTTCACGCCGATATTCTGTGAGAGGGTGGTATTTCACCGGGCGAGCCGGCCTATTCGTGCTGCAACGCAGCACCGCTCTGCCACACACAAAACTTTTAAATAATGGCTTCTAATCTGGCAAGCACATTCTGTTGTTGTTTGACTCCGACTTCAGTAACCGTCTAATTATGGTATGATATATAGATATTTGCACCGCATTTATGAAGTTATTTTTGTAAATTAAGTTTCGATTAGTAAAGAAAATTATATATTTTGTGTTTGTCAATGTTTTCAATTAGAGGTTGATTAAATTTTTTTGTGATCTTGACCTTGGCGCAAAACTAATGTCTGGCGTAGGTCTACGACTAACTTATTTCCAATTACGGAACGGAATACACAAAAGAATCATCAAAATATATAAACCGTTAGGAGTTTTGGTGTGTTTTCGAAGTCCAAGAACTGACATCAATGAAATTGAAATGGCACTACTTTGGAGATATACTGAAACCAATGCAAAGAGAATTATTAAAATCGGCTACCTTATTACGTAACTGCAGCCAGTAAGCGATAGCCGAATCTTTGCTATCGATCGTGACATGTTGTTAAATCGAGCACTATATAACGTCGCGAATCGCTATTGCTGTCTCTGTTGATTAATCAGTGAACTAAAAACTACTATTAGCGATCCTATTTATACTACAAAAAATCATTTTAATTTAAAACAATCGTCGTGCGACTGTAGCGCAGCAATCGTTCTTTACGTGATAACCCTGAGGTTCATAACAATAAAGTTATGTTCGAACAGACATAAAATATATATATATATATATATTGTTACGGTTGGATCTTATGCGTAAGGAATAAGGTCGATTTTTAATCGAACTAAAAACGTAACTTTTGACGTGTCATATACCTATGACTCATGCAAACAGGTGGCGTCGAGAACAATGTCAAATTACTGTTAGCGAGCGTAATTAACTAGAAAGTTCCATCCTCGTTTTTATCCGACTATAAATAAAGCTCCGTGTCCGCCGCCGAGTCAGTGTTTCTCAACTATCGATCGAAGCGACATCAAGGCGAATTACATTGACCACTACGACTACTGGGACAACCTTGGATAGAAGAACTCTGCGATTCGGGAACGTTGTTATTGAGTGAAGCGTGTACCTTCGGTGACTACTACGCGAGTAACTACTTCGAGGGCGACTACGAAGACTAGGGACCGCCGTAATTAAATTCGCGTGTTCTTGACATCTGCTTGTACGAAGGAAAATAAACTCTTTGCACCATTAACCGGCATTTTATTACCCTCAGCTCGTAACAATATGTACAGACGAATTGAAAACCTCCTCCTTTATATAAAATGGTGCTCATATTGCGCATTATCGACCGTTCTAATCAGACCGCACCGATACTTTTAATTGAAATTTCACCTTGAAATTCTGTAATAAAATCAACGTTCGTTTACGACATTTGAGGACAGATTTTAGAATCTGACCATTTAATTCGGATTGTCGGATGGCGCGTCGGTGGCTACATTTTGTGCCATAGCCTAAAAATAACATGCATGTTTGGAACTGATACTCACGGTTCCGCCGGTGAATATACTAATCTATGAATCAAAGGAAAAAGGAAATTACTTTTCAACATTATTCGTGTACCTGTATCGGTCTGCTCCACTCTCTTCCGAGCTACTGCACGACAAGACACATTACATACGGTCAACTTGTCGCAAGGGACGAACTGGAGCAGATATAAATAGAGATATCCCATAATACGATACTTACTTGAAAATATATGGCACTAAAATAGATTTTGAATTCACATTTACGACATTTTTCAGTGAAAAATTTGAAGAAATTCATCTCATACGAGGGCTGCTATTTATGTATCCGGAATAACAAAGTGAAACAAACATATAGCATTTATTATAGTTTTATTGCTTTTCAAAATATTCACCATGATGATTGATGCACTTTTGCATGCGTTGGAACCAATTTTCGTAGCACTTTTTCCATTCGGATTGAGGTATCTCCAAAACGTGCATTTTGAACGCATCAACAGCCTCTTCACGGCTCGAAAAACGTTGACCACGTAATTTATTCTTCACGGTTGGGAATAAACAGAAGTCGTCGGGGGCCAAGGTGGGGCTGTACGGCGGATGATCCTTTAATTCGATCTTTTGATCTTCCAAATACCGAGTCATTTCGGCCGATGTGTGGCAGCTAGCATTGTCATGATGAAGAAGGATTCTGCGTTGTCGGTTGTTCTTTCTTATTTCTTCAAAGACTTCTGACAAACAAATGGTCGTCTACCATTCAGAATTAACCGTCTTCCTCGTCGTCGATCCTCTAGTGGCACTGTAGCTACATGTCCATTTATACCAAAAAAACAAGCGACCATTTGCTTCAAAGTGCTTTTTGAACGAATGACTTTTGTTGGGTTCGGCTCATCTTGGAACACCCAAACCGTTGATTGTTGTTTAGTTTCAGGATCATATGCATATATCCAAGATTCATCACCTGTGTAGATATTATGGACAGCTTTTGACGCACCCTGATTGTACTTTTGTAACATTTTTTCACACCAATCGACACGAGTTATTTTTAGAGTTATTTATGAAGTGTATTAGTAGATACTACATTAAAAAACTTTACTAAAGGTTTATTTCTTTTTAACCAACTATGATAAACCTAAAAAGATATACCTAAAAAGACTTTTATGACTTTAGCAGGGTGTGTATTTCAAAGTATTAAATGTCACTATCCAGTTACATCTCATACTTCACGCGCGTAATTAAGACAAATACAGTCGTCTGAAAAAATTTAGCCTATGTCACGCGCGTAATTAAGACGAATACAATCGTCAAAATACAATACAAAATTCAATGCAGCGTCCATAGTACGACATGAAGTCGAAGGCTAAAAAATGCCATCGGGACCTTAACAGGGTTATACGTTATACATGTATACATACATATGTACGTAAATTTTTTCATTACGCTAACTTACGATTATATTCACAGAATGTAAAGAGACTTGTCCAATCTAAAAGGGACATACAGGTATCTCAATCATAATATTACTCAGAAAAATAAGAGAATTATGTTATTCGTGAAAATGAAAATGTAACTGTAATTTAAAGTAGACATTTTTTTATATCGAATTAACCGAAAATCTAGCAATTTTTTAAAATCCGACAACACTGTTGTTATTGGTAGCGGTGCGCGCCATAAACAACAAGCGACGCGCACTGGCCTCCGTGCTGAACCGCACCCTTATTACGTAACTTGTAGACAGCATGCAACAGCCAATATCGCGCGATATCTGCTGTCAAAAAGAGAATTTGTGTAATGTAATTTGTGTAGTGGCGCTAAATCTACCGCGAAAAGTACAGGTCATAGAATAATAGATACGCAATCGTCATACATGATATCAACTTTTTATTACAATAAGTCACCGGTCGCGTAGTGATCGCGTGGCTGTCGCTGTCTGCAAATTTTTAGGTAATAACCCCGCCGCCTGTATAACATAACACAACATAACATATCTTCACGCTGTATCCCCAACGGGGTAGTCAGAGAGGACGGAGCTCCAGGAGTCGCGGTCCTTACACACCTCTTTCGCTTCCTCAAATCTCATCATTCTCCTCACACATTTTCGCCTAGGTATGCGAGTGCTTTTAACATTTCCGTCTGCTAACACTCTGGCCGCCTGTATCACAGTACAAAAATAACAGTAGGATATCTTCGTAGAAAGCTAGTGTCCCGGTTTGTACGCACGTCATTAAATGCCTAAATAATTTTAGTCATTCGAATGCAAAGTCATGATTCTTCAACTTAACTACAAGAAATAAAATTTTGCAAACACGAAAAACTTATTCGTTTGCATTGTTTTTTATTATTATCTACTTAACGTATAACTAAACGAGATGCTCCGTGGCCGAGAGTTACGCAATTCCGTTACGCATGAGGCGGAAGTCGGCCTTTTTTTTTAGATTTCATTGTATTTAATTGAGGTAAAAAGATTTGCACATATAGAACCGAATCGCGATACCTAATAACATGAGATATGCGCTTTTAAAATCGTAAAAAGTATGCCCCCTCCAAATTTTTAATTATGGGTGGAAAATTCTAAAAAAATTGAGATATTTTCGCTTTCAATACGTGGCGTAGCTTTGAGATATGAGGTTTTTTCGGATACACGCTCAGTGATTGCAGAAATAACTATTTTTCTGTATCTTTAAAAAACGCTACCAAATACTTATTTTATTACAAACTTAATTTGCTGCTAATCTAATGAATATTGCGCATTATACTATAACCGTATAAGAATGAATAATTGAATACGTATGTAATTTTCTCTTTATGCATGTCTTTGTGCATAGTCCGACACGCATTTCGTCGATTCGAACACATCTCAAGTTATAAGTTTCATATTTACCTACATATGTAATATACATACATGTATGTGTGTATGTGTAAGTAGAAGTTTATCGTAAACCATTACCATCTCCATCAACACAGTTGTGTTTACTTACAAACAAACAATAGCTCTGTAAAATGAAGCATCCTTTATACAACTTGTGTGGTATAAGTTTGGAAATTAGTTTACACTTATTTATTCAATAGTAAGTAATAGGCATACTTTATGCACATATGTATCGTCACGCTATTTAACTTTCAGAGTAGACAGACCGTTTGTAGCAACAGTCTTAAAATACAATTTGATTGCAGTGTTTTTTCAAAGTTCACTTACTATTACATAATTACAGAGATTAAATCCCAGACTCTTTCTCTATCATCAATAAAATGTGACTTAGTATAATATGCCTTTTTACCCGACTGCGCGACGCAAATTAGGGTAATATGTTTATCCTATGTACGGTATGTATGTATGTTTGCTCCTTTGTGCATGGCGCTCTAGAGACCAAACGTGCGGGCTGAATTTGATGATTTTTACATCAATCGATTTGTCTTAATCTTGCAAGTGTCACTAAAGACGTAACAGTAATCAAACCTCAATATGGCGACAACCTGGCACCATATTGTGAAAAAGAAAAAAATGAAAGTCGACGAACTATATTAAGTAGGGTATCATTGAATAGGTATTTGACAATCATTTTTAGTTTTCTCTTATCATTTTTCATTTCTAATGACTATTTTTATTCAAGACACGTTTATAAGCAACTTCTAATTTCTTATTTACTGTTCGTGATTTATGAGAAATTTTGTTAAAAGGAACACTAACTCAAAAGTTCAAAACACAGGTAAGAATCATTCTTTTTTATCAAAAAGCCTTTATTATCTAGTATCTGTTCACACCGCGGTCTCGCTCGCGTAATACCTGAAAATAGTAGCCAAAGTTTTGATTAAAAGTTCATGTACCACTCACACTTGGTCGCATTTTGACATTTAAGTTTTAGGAGATGCAAACAATGCTCATTCCTTATTTTGCCTTAAATTAAATAGTGTTCCCCATCTTTTGAGTACTTTATTTAAATATTCGGAACACCAAGTATTAAATAATAGGTGCAATTGTCAGTTCCTTAAATTGAGTTTAGTTGGCGCAAGCCACCATAAGACACGCGTTAACATAGGGTTTTGTAGTAATTTCATACGAACTACTAATAATATAAAGAGGCAAAGTTTGTAAGTTTGGATATAGAAGGTAATTTGAAACGAATAATCCGATTTCGAAAATTCTTTAGCAATATTTAGAATGGACCTTCAGGGTGGACATAGGCTGGCTATTATCCCGTTTTCCAACCGGGTAAAGTCGTGGGCAACAACTATTACAAAATAAAACTTAAATGTCAAAATGCGACCAAGTGTGAGGGGGACTTGCGCAAGGTCCCGTACCACCACAGTACACGAACTTTTGATCAAAACTTGGGCTACTGTTTTCAAGTATTACGCGAGCGAGACCGCGGTGTGAACAGATACTAGATGATAAAGACTTTTTGATATAAAAGAATGAGATTCTCGGTTAATGAAATTTTCAGAAATCTGATTTCAATATGAATATTTTTTTTAAATGTTTCAGCCAATAATGACAAGGAAAGAGAGAGAGTTCTTGTTTTTTAATAATTAAAATTACTTCATTTGTCAAAACGGTAAATATGGTGTAAAAGCGTGTCACTTACTACATTAAAAGCCATTACTTAAAAGTTGAAGTTGATGTAAAGGTTGTTGTTATCCATTTTATCGATAACGAAACACAACACCAAAAAAGTTGATTTTCTTTTATTTAATTCGGGATCATTAGTCCGAATCACACTTGGCCGGTTTTAAACCGTTTTGATATTTTTTAGATATTACATTATTTATTATCCTTTGCTGTATTACCTCCTTTACGATCGAGCTAACACAAGAAATTTGTGAACTTCACATTTCATTTTCGTGTCAAAAAATACTACCACAACAGCACATACTCTAAATATTTGAACCGGTTGGCGGTTACCGTCCAAAAGATTATTAACCAAAATAATTAACCTTTTAAACGTCCGGCAGTCAACGTAGGCTTAGTAACATGATCCCTTTGGCACCCTTTGTTCCAAAAAGCAAGTATACATATTACATATTTTTTTTGGGTTTGGATTACGAATTTACATGTCGGTATCAAACAGGAGTAATTCGGACTACTAATAAAGGGCAGTCAGACAGACATGAAATTACGTAGGTTCCATTTCAGTCATATTCAGAGACATAGTTATATCACTTTATTCAAGTTAATCCAATAGCGACATGTTTTTGAACCTCAAATGTGTCTTTGTTTGAAAAAAAAAACACTAAAAAGTACAAAATAAGTATCCTTTACTAATCAAAACTTAAGTACAATAAAAATAACTTTATAAATACGATACACGGACTTATAGTGTAATCAAGTTCGACAGTTATTGAAGTCGGTGGCAACCCTGCCAAACTATTAAACTTACTGTTGTTGCACATTGATTTAGCACCGACTTCAATAACTGTCAAATTTAATTATGCTATAAGTATATGTATCGTATTTGACTACCCCGTTAGGGATACAGCGTGAAGATATGTATGTATGTATCGTATTTATAAAGTCATTTTAATTGTGCTTGACTTTTGATTACTTGATATTTCGAAATCGGTCCACAATTGACGAAGTTATCGATGAACATACATAAAATAAAATAAAAAAAAACATACATAAAGACGAACTTGACCTCCTCCTTATTTGAAGTTGGTTAAAAAGGAAACCACACACTGTGATGAGCTGAAGAGAAAGTCAAATGGGTATCTATCTAAAACGGGAAATTTAACGCCGGAAATTTAACCGTTCGGTTAAACGCCTGGACACTGTGAGTGTTGTGTGTAGGTAGGTATCCCGAAAACTATTTACAAATATCGGCGGTAGATGGCAAAACACCTACCTTAGATTGCGAGTGAAACTTGCTGTGTCAGTTTGCTTGAGACCACGGCCGATGCAACTCGGTTGAAACGTCAAGTCAGAATAAAAAAGTAATCGCGTTACCCGTCTTAGATATATTCTGTAATGCAACTCGAAAGTTTAAAAGTTTCAATTGGGTATCATTTTATCGACATCATTTTACAATAGGTATATGAAAATACAATATTCAGACAGCTAGTAAATGCATGTGCAGGAAGATTATTTACAGATTATTGTTGAATTCGTTAATTTCATAGTAAGCTAAGTATACTTTTCTCATCAGTATATGTTTAATAAAAAACGTATATAAATATGTATGTTCGTTGTAAATGGAGTAGAGTAGGATAGAGCATCAAACATCACAGCCCTTACGTACTTCTTATAATACTCTTCTCGAGTGTACGTTTAGCGACAAATGTAAATCTTCTATTAGTTTCTATAAATTGAGTAATTTCTTGAGAAACCTTATTATTAAAACGAACACAGTATTCCAAAAATGTCTTACATTACTATTGTAATTTAAATTTAAGAATAAATTGTTAATCGACGTGTTTTTTCCTATTATTAATATAGCCTTTCTTTTTAAACAGATTTATATTTTTCTTTCATTCATTACACTTTCAAAAATGTGTATGAACGGCAATGCGAACACAGCAATGCCCTTAAAACGATCTTCAGCAACACTCATGCATTTATACTGCAAAGAGCACGTATTGCTCTTTTTGTAAAATAATAAAAATGAAGTTATTATTCGCACAAGTATTTATATATGCCCACAGCAGAAGGCCATAGGACATTTTAACTAAAGAACCCTAAAAATGATATTAGCAGGCCTAAATTTCTTGTAGGCTCTATTCTGTGTGAGTTTCCAACTCAATGTCATATGCACCTACCTTGTAACTAATTCAAATTCAACTGACTCAAAAATTAAAATTTGTGTTTATTTAATTATGTATAAATAATAATAAATTTGGATTTTTGCCAGAAGCTGATGAATTACACCTTTTATCATAACATAGTCTGTATTTTACTATCCTAGTCTTTTCTACACTTAGACCAGCACCTAAGAAGGAGGCGCGTACTAATTATTGTTGATGCGAGCTATTAGAGACCTTCATTGTGCAGATACAACAAAGCGGCGGACGAATGAGAAGGACAGCGAGAGTAACACTGAATTATGACCGTTTTTGTCAGACCTCACTCAATTTGATCGATTTTGATCAATATCTGCGAAAAAAAACATTGACGACAAAACATATTCTTCGCGATTAAAAATCACAAAATTGTAACAAAATAATGCTTTGATTAGGTCAGATTAGGTTCTGTCCTGTAGCCCGTGTCCGAGAATTTGGCTACGGTGTACCCCGTCTGTCGTAAGTTGCGACTGAAGGGGCCTTCGCGGTTGCGACGCGGGCGGGCGATTGTAGTGGGGCCTCCCATCGTCCTTCCATTCGCCGTTCTTATACAACTTTGAAATTATTATGTATACGAAGAAAAATATAGATCTGTTTATAAAGAACGGTAATATTAGTGATATCGACACCCGAGGTCGTGATAAATTGGTTATTCCAAAATTTAAATTACATAAGTCAAATGTTTTATTTCTAGGTAACTGCATTCGTTTTTATAATAAAGTCCTTCAAGAAGTCACTCAATTAACAGAAAATAGATTTAGATTAGTTATAAAACGTACATTGATTAGAAAATCATACTATAAAATAAACGATTTCGTTGAAGATAAAACAATAGTCTGGAAATGATAATCTCTGCAGATGCATTTAATGGCTCTCCAATAATTTTCTGGCTTATTGTGACAAAAAATTGAAGTCATGTATGACGATTGCGTGTCTATTGCGCCATGATCGTAAAATACACTTTTATTAGTAGATATAGCTCCACTATACAAATTACATTACACAAATTATCGTTTTGACAGCAGATATAGCGCGATATTTGGCTGTCGCATGCTGACTTCAAGTTATGTAACAAGCATGCTGACTTCAAGTTATGTAACAAGCATGCTGGAACCTCTTCGACGACGCGCCGATGGCAACCACAGTGAGGTTTGAGTGGATAAGGAAACCCACATACCCTCCCTGCCGCCCCTTGAGCTAGACAGGGATGCATAATATCCTAGCGTAAAAAAGGTAAGGTTAGGTTAGATCTCTCGGTAATTTATACGCGAACTTTTTCAGATCCTTACGAGACAGGCGTCTCCTAGTACGTGATAAGTAATGGTTTCGTTGCACTTTCGATTGTTTTTTGTACGGTAGATATTTCTACATGCACACAAAATTGAATTACAAATACATTTCATATCGTCTATGACAACCACATAAAGAATACAGTGTGAGGATATGAACGATAAAAGTAATTATCCTTTACAACGTAATCAAAACTCGAGAACAAAAATAACTTCATTAACACAATACAAACTGCTACATAATTAAAATTGACAGTTATTGAAGTCGGCGCCAAATTTAACAAACTAATACTTCTGTTCTTGTTTATTGGTTTGGCACCGAGGTTAATTATTATCCCTTTCTGAATGGCCCTGGCCTAAATAAATATCTAGAATGAGTACAAAAAAAAAAATTCCAATTCAGAAACGGAACATTATAGAAAAGGATCATCAAAACCTGTGAACCGTTGAGGACAGTACTCTATAATCAGATGTTAACCGAATGTCTGTAGGGCCATTCTATACACAATATATCCTTTCAAATTTTATTAATATATATAATAAAAGGATACAAGGAGTACGTTAACTTCTGGTATAACCCGGTGAGTCGTAACCATTTTACTATGATTCTAATGTTTTGTCTATTCATTCTAGTGTTCATATTACTGGTATTGGTGATCTGGCGGGGTTATTACCTAAAAATTTACAGACAGCGACAGCCACGCGAGCACTGCGCGACCGATGATTAATTGTAATAAAAAATTAGTATAATGTATGACGATTGCGTATCTATTATTCTTTGACCGTATAATGTACTTTTCGCGGTAGATTTAGCGCCACTGTACAGATTACATTACACAAATGCTCGTTCTGACAGCAGATATCGCGCGATATTGGCTGTCGCTTGCTGTTTGCAAGTTACGTAATAAGCGTGCCGGTGTGTATAGCACCGAGCAAATATCATGGGAGGTTATAATTAACGGTCGTGGTCTGAAAATTTTATTTTATGTCGTACCCGACGATTGTAAAGATGTGATATAATTAATAGCAGTGAAATTCTAAAACCTTATCACTATGACCGAAACAAATTTAAACATTTTAGCGATTTAGAATTCTTCTTGAAGTAGTGTATCGTATTTGAAATTGAGTACGGATGAGATCGAACCTGATGTTGCGAATACGAGGGAACACATCGTAACGAATATTGAAGAGAACGCTGAGATAGATATAAGATAGAAGAGATATGACATTAAATTTGACAGCAAAATATTATTTGGAAGGAATATGTGGGCGTTCAAGCAAAATGAGTCTAGTAGTGAGGTATTGAGTTAAGACTAGATTCGGAATTTAGAATAGTCAATTGATAATAAGGTTTAATAAAATATTCAAAAACTGGCATATAATTTTTTATCAGACATTTAAAGTTGAAACTCTGAAAAAGCTTGTTTTGAAAAAGCATTTTTAAAGTTTGATTGAAAAAAAACACACTTCTACCTGTTTTTATCTACTTAGAAACATCATGTAAAGCCATTTACTATATGAACTTATACGTAATTGAGTATTAATGAATTATCAATTGAAATCGCGAAATGCCATTTTTCACCCAACTTTACAAAACTGCGAATATTTCGGAAACTAAATGCAGACTACTGGACGCTTTTTGGTTGGACGCCCACATTTATACATACCACATAATTCTGATTATGAACGGAATTTAAATTCAGTTCACAATCAGCGAAGATATCGCGTAAGATACAAAAAAGACACGTCTAATTGTTTTTTGAAGTCATTTAAAAATGACGCACTGCGCCTCGGACTAAGATATAATGGACGATATAATGGACGAAGCCATAATGAGTTGCCACTCTTATCATCTCGTATCAATCGTATTTTAGTGTCTGTCTATCTCATTGAGCTTAACCATGAGTTAAACAGATATAATAAGTTTGGCAACGTTGCACTGTCGTTATAATTCGTGGGAGCTCATAACCAGCTCGACATACAAAACGTTGCATTATTGAAATAATTATTTGCGAAATACTCGTAAATCTTCAGTTTCTTGGCTTCTAGTATTCACAAAAATAATAATATGCCATATTCAGCTGTATATTGTTGTAATGTAACCCTTCCCTAGTCACGTACATTAGTACAAGTATAAAACCTCGCACTAAGACAAAACGGATACTCTCTTAATGCAAAACCTCCGTCCATTATATTTACATATGATTTTTGGTCCAAGGTCTATGCAGTGAATTTATGTCATAAGTCATAACATAATAAAAAAAAATTAAAAAGTTTCATACAAAGACATTTCAATCATGACGCTGCTTACGCATACATGCATTAGGTATCTACTTCCTAGTTTCAGTTGCTCACACTTCTTTAATTTAAAATAAAAAATCTTCTTGAACATTGAACCTCGAATATCACATGCGTTGGCGTCCAGTCTAAAATTAGGATGTGGACATAAATGTTTAACTTCGTTAAACAAACTTGGACCGATCAATCATCTTAACCATATTGTTGTAGATAACGGACACTACCTTTATAATGGTACGTCTATTTGTCCATTACATAAAATTAATTCGCCAACCCGTCCGTTCGTAACGAGGGTAAAATAATAAACTACTGGATATTTTAGTGAACATCTTAGCTCGTTTATTTCAGGCTTCAAATTCTGCTTACATAAGAGTGAAAAATGATAGAATGTGTTAGAGTTTATATTCTCGCTCAAGACTTTAAATTCTGATAAGGGATAGGGTTTATTACGAGTACAAAAACGATGAACTGACAATCTATCTAAAGGTCAACATTCACTTACCATAGTGACATCTCACCAGCACTGCGGCGTTGGGAATCTCTCGTTGTCAACGGGTGGTCATCCAGGTAATGTCGAATTCACTCCTTACGGTCAACGAGAGAATTGTAGAAAATTTATTATCAAACCTCATGTGACCGAGGCGACAGCGTGCTGTCACTAATGTCTCTGCTACACGGGGAGCAACGAACTTCACTACCGAGGTGACCTAGCTGGTTTCCAACCGTGTAGACAGTAGTTTGCCACCATATTTCATTTGACCTTCAACGCTCTTAGCGATAGCGCGTGCATTTGCAACCGCGGTAAGATCCAACCATGTGTGCACAGTGTAAACTGTAAACGCTCGTGGTCGACCCAAACGAGAGAAGTTACGCCGTTGCAGGTAACGAGTACGGACGTAAGGCGCTCACGTAAATAGCGACTCGTTATTTTAGCTCAACAGATTTATTGAATTTAAATGATTTGTTGGTTTCTAACCGTGTAGACCGTGGTTTGCCACCAAATTCCGTTTGACCTTCAAAGCTCTTGGTGGTCGTGCGTACCTTTACATCCGCCGTGGGATCAAGCCGTGTATACACCATGTAAACGCTTGTTGGTGACCAAACGAGCGCAATTGCGTCGTTCCCAGTAACGAGTACGGACATATGGCGTTGATGTAAATGGCGACTCATTATTTGAGATCAGCAGATTTATCAAATTTAAATGATTCGGTGTTGTCGTTCCTTCAGGCAGCATTTAATCCATTTCTTTTTCTTCTAAGTTAACATTCTGAAAATTTTAGAACTCCAATATTCTTGAATATTGGTGGGAGCTTCCAGTGACACACAGATGCTAAGCCCATTTACAATAGTTAGTTTCCTAAAAAAACTTGACCAGGGTTCGAACCGCGAGCTTGGAAAGTAAATACGCTACCACCGCACCAACGAGCCAGTTAGTCAGTTATTCAGCAAGAACTTGTACAAAACTCAGCGGCAAAAGTCGCACGACTAGGTAAATAAAAAAGAACTTTTTACCGTCATTAAATCACTGAGTTTTCCAAACTTGCTGGAGAACTTTACCGCAGACCAATTGAAAGGTGCCGTCCGTCTAATTATATTGAAAAGTTGGTCCAGACGCTTTTTAGTGATTCGTACTAAAATTGTATAAACCATGGAGCACTTAACCTATAGACACGAAATATCCGACCATCTTATTCACCACTGCTCAGTTTATTTATACTAACAAATATCAACTCTTGCTCGCATTAAGAGTTTATATCTAATTCTGGTCCTGTGCGTACATGTCTGTATATTCCGATATAATATTTAAATATTTATGTAATGGCTAATTGTTTTATTCGGTGATGTGGCAAAAACAGCAAAAAATCGAACTATATAACAAAACACAGTAACTGCAACAGTGTTTAAACGTAAATTGTTTTCATACTATATCGATGACATTACCGCTCTATAGGTTGAGTGCTCCGTGGTATAAACGGAGCAGTAACTTCAATCACCTCGGACGGGAGAGAATGCGGATTACAAAACTTATGCCAAACTGCTTTTGCTAAACTTTCAAATTTATATTTACAATTTGGAATAATATGGTTTTGTTTTAGATGTGTCAAATACAGTTAAATAAAACCGGCTTAGTGCCTGTCAGACTCACAGTGACACACGGTCTTCGATGATACTACTGCGGTCACTGAGCGTGTAACCTACTAAAATTAAATAAAATATAAATTTTTAAACTTTCGCGTTGAATTATAAAATATCTAAAAACACGGGAATTAAGGAACACATTACGGCTGCAAAAAACCAGCAAACAACCAAATCAGCGATAGCGGAACATCTTCTCCAATTGGATACGAATCATTGAATAGAATTTCATCGCCCACAAGTCCTTTCCACCGATCGTCACTTTTATCCAAGAGTCGTGTGTGAAGCAGTTTAAATCAAAAGACACAGAAATTTGGAATAGAAGAAATAAAAATCATCTGTGTCGAATATAAAACCTCGTTTTATGAAGTCGTTAAAAACGAATAAACAGAAATGGAATTAACTTAGATTTTTTGAAAAGAACACCAATGGTTGATGTAGTTTTGTATATAATTTCAAATAGTTATCTAATAAACGGTTAGATATATATAATAGTTCTAAATAAATATAGTTCTAGTATTCTGTGGCTCTATGACTATGGGTAGCGGCTCGATATAAATACGGGTAAACGCTTATTTTCCAATCTGGCACAAAACCGACTACTTTGTCAACTCTTATCAATTTATTGCTAAAGGGTGGGCGAAAGCAAATTAACGCCTCACAGTCAGCGAGTGGAATTATCGAGAATTCGTTACCAAATCTCATGTGAATCACTCGCGGGCGGCACGTGGTTTAGGACAGGCGGTGATGAATGCCAGGTTGATAAACGAGCAGTGACTTTAATTTTCTTCATTCGGCCATACTTGATACTTAAAACGGACTCATTTCCGCAACTCCACATCTAACGTGCCTATGTTGCGTCACTATAAGAATGGCTCTACTCGAGTCACCATAGCTCTTCCATGAAGCCCATCTCACCTTATCGTTGATGAAAACTTCGAGGAGCAATCTTAGCGAACCGAGATGCTTCGCTTGTAAGCTGTCACTTTATTGCACTCTAATGAAACATGAGCGGCTGTGTCATCCGCCTCTAAATACCCTACAAGGAGCATATTTTTAATGTTAATGTTACTAACATAACATTCAAAATATGCTCGTTATAAGGACAAAATCCGTGAGGTTATCATGTAAATAACGGTAGCTGCGTCGCAGTCGTGCGACGATTGTTTTAAATTGATATCATTTCATCATGCGATAAAAGACTTTTATAATATAAATAGGGGCGCATGCAGTAGTGATTAATTAACAGAGGTAGCAATAGCGATTGGCGACGTTATATCGTGCTCGATTTAACAACATATCGCGATCGATCGCTTGAGATTCGGCTCTCGCTTACTGGCTGCAGTTACGTAATAAGGTAGCCGGTCAGAGCACTTCATAGTATGGAGTTTTGCTCTCATTAGACCTAGCATTGTGACGGTCGGAGGTTTGCCTTAGATAGCACCTCTCTGGCTTGCCTACATTCATAGATACTAAACCAGTGCATCCGTTCAGTCGTGCATCCAGGAGACTGTACTCTCGACCTCATTTATATCAGTCGTCAAATCACCACTACATTATAAACCGCTTACTTTAAAACACATAGGCACTATTCCATAATTGCTACCTAAAAGTCACTAAACGACATACACTTCGAATAAATTTATCAGAACGTTACCTCTCGTCCCTTTATTCAAGTCAGCCGTATTGTAAAGAACACTATTTTAAAAGTACACGTACAAAAGTAAGCCACTTTACACACGACCCTGCTGTCGGCCCTTTCTTAACATAAAAATATCATAGTACATGAGTGCCATAATACCTTCTTCGCGGTAATCCCTTCGGAGTACTGCGGTGCTCTAGGTACATCAGTCTTTTTGTACGGTGACGTTATTATGGACTAGGAGCTGTGACAAAATTGAAATACTTTAACGCTAATAAAATATCTCAATATTGTTAAACCGAAAATGTTTGATTAATATTTTCTTAAATATACACAATAGCCCAACTTTCCTCTCACAAAAGAAAGCTCTATTTTCTAGACTAAATTTATTATTATTTCGCGTGAATTTATACATATTTGTAAAAGAAATTCCTAAATAAATTATTTTTGTTCGTCATCTGATTTCAATCTTCAAAGGGCTAAGCTTCGCATAGTTGATTACACAGTCTTTAAATGCGATTACTAAAAAGTGGCATGAGCTCATCAGTGAAAACGTACTCCATAATAAAATAAAGTGAGCACGATAGTAAAAATAAAGAGGAATTCCATTTTTTTATTTTTTGGACTCACAGATTCCTAGTTCTCAATAATTATAGTCTGATATTATTATAGCATATTCGTATAAGAATTTTATACGTAATTAAGATTTCCAAAGCTAATGTTTCTGAAAATGAGGGTCTACTCTAGTTGAGTAAAACTGATCGCCAATAGTCCGTTATCAAGCAACAGGTTAGCATTCGGTTCATATTTCTGTTATTCAATTCTTACTCATAAAAAACGTACCAAAAATTTCTGCCTATGGTAGAAATAGCAAAAGACACCAGCAGCAGTTTATTGAAATTTCAGCTAATACATTGTATTTTCGAAAAAGTTTATTGATACTTCCATTTATTTTGTTTAAGTCAAAATTTCCACTGCTTAAATACATAAAAATATAATATTTATATAGTCGTGTGCTACTAGAGTAAATAAAGCTTTTTTTGTATCGCAAAACTTAAAAAATATTCCTAAAAATATCATCTCTGTAGAAACTAATAAAGCGTCAACTCCCAGACTATATTTCAGACGAAAGTTATAAACTTGATATATTACAATTGCATGTATGAAAGGTTCTTATATTATCTTCAATGATTTCAACCACGCATTTGAATATATATCTTATCATTTCTAAAGTACTATTACTGTTGAGACAGAATTGTATATTAGGTAATATAATTATAATATAATCTATTATATATATAATATAATAATATATAATAATAATTATAATATAATTTGCTCAGACATTTCACACAGCGCCATCTAGTCCCTAAGCAGCACAGCGCTTGTATAATGGGTACTAGACAACTGATATACTACTTATATACTTTTCTTTTGTAAATAAATATATACTATACATAACCTAACCCAGACTGGCGGCGGGAATCAAACCCGCAACCCCCATTTACTTTACGACACGCTGAGCCGTTGCGCCACAGAGGTCGTCATATAGGTATATCTATTGTATTTGAATCTTTTAATTCGTGTTATAAAAAATGTTGGAGAAGCTTTATTTTTTTTGTAAAGGAAAGGACGTCGTTGTTTGTATGTCTATATGACTGTGCATCGTAGCGTTTTTTCTATATGAAAAACAGCAGTTTTCAATACTGTTCTTAGTGTTATTCGTAATGCAAATCTGTCCAAACCATTCTTAAAAATATTCAGCTCTGAATCTTACATGTGAAGGGATCACTAACACTATCGCTGCTAAGAACCACGATTTTAATCATTTTTGGTTGCTGGAGGTATAATGAGACTGGTATCTAGCTATTATTTAAAATAGATACTAAATGAATCTTGTTATCTAAGGTTACAAACTGTCGACATAATTAAAATTTTAAATAATAAAATCACGGGACAGAACAGAAGTGAAACTTCATACGAATTGTATGTAAAATCCAAATATCTATATCTCCAAATCTACACATATAAATAAAATTGAAGTGTCTGTCTGTGATTTTGAAATATTTTTCTTAAGCTTATATGGTTATTTGCACGTATTTAAAACCCAAACATGTGCCTTTAAAATGTTTGTTTCTCTGTCTGTTTGTCTGTATGTCAGTTTCTTTGTTTGGGCTTATTTCCAAAAGAGCTCAACCGATTTTGGCGAGATTTTCATTGGCAGATAGACAACTTTTCAGAGAGTAATCAGACAGCTCGTTATGCCGGAGAAATATCAAATTTAACACGAGTGAAACTGCGTGGTAAAGCTAGTTAATTAATATAATTTATTGTCGATAAAGTATTAAACTATTCAGAGAAAAAGAAAATAAAACAATGTAACGAGAAGTCTTAGCGGAACCTGAGTCTAGCTTTGTAGGGGTACATCCATGATTTTTAGTTTTTTAAATGTTTAGTTTCAAAAATGTCAAGGCATTACAATTCAAACCTTTACTCCATTTCTATTAGAAACTATGTATGTTGTTTATCCATCAAAAATCGACATCTAATTAGATAGTCTTGGATATTATTCATTTCACTTTATAGATTTGTATCTCACTCAGCCTTGTGGTTGAGTGGGCACATCGCAATATTTTCTCATAACTCAGTTTTTTAGAACCATCTGTTAATTAAATATTTACAGGCTTAGTAATCAGTATTTTTGGAAAATCTGAGCAACGATAGTTTAGAAAATATAATATAATTTCAACTGTAAGGGTATTCTAGATCAAAAATGTTCCTAGGGTCTTATCATGCATGCGCATGCGCTTTACGTATGCTTATATATTGTGTATGTTCGGACATGACTTCTTTGTTGATGAACCGATTTCAATGATTTTTTTGCATTGGGTTCAGTATAGCTCCAAATCAGTCCCATTTTAATTTACCTTGGATTTCGAAGACAAATCAAATGCTCTTAATGGTGTACACATTTGTTAATGATTCTTTTATATGTTCCGTTCCATAATGGGAAAGAAGTTAATTGTACACCTACCCTAGATATTTATTTAGGCCAAGATCACTCAAAAAGAAAAAATAGTTAACATTACCGTTTTTGATATTTAGACTGTGGTTTACTAATAAAGACGAACAGAGCAATACATTCAATCAAATACAATGTAATCAAAATACAGTAATTCAACAACATGGCTGCTTTAATTCGCAACCAACTAATCTAAATTCATTAGCGGCCAGACCGTGTTGTCTAAATATTTGAATAATTCGATTTCACCTAGTCGAATAACTGCGAATTACTAGGGGTTGGCGAAAGGCCATAATTAGAAGGGACACAGGGACGACAAGGGTACAATACATAGAGCTACTAATTCTAGGAGCCGATTAAAATACGCAACGCGACATACCCGTGTTATAAAGTTGGGAGTTATGTGACCAATAATACAACAAACATCGGTATTAAACTGTCTGTATTAGAAATACGGAGTGCAATTATAATACGTGAAACGCAAACAATATTATACATCTTATAAATGCATACTCTCTCCTTGGGAGGAGAAAAAAAGTTCATTTGTATTTTTCTGTACTAATATTATAAAGAGTAGACTCCTATGCAAACACTTGTTAATAAAAATATATAGATCTCTAACTCACTTACTGTAGGGAACAAACTCACATCGACAACAAATGTTGTGACCACTTGATCCGATGTCATTTTGGAAATGAAAACAATAATTGCTTGAGTTTTAGAAGGATTGATCTTCATTCTGTACGGCCGTTCTCCAGTCACAAATACAAACTAGATCAGAGTTCACAATGTTTATAATTTCTATCAACCTTTCTAAAGTAGCCTAAGTGTAAACCTGCAAATCATCTGCATAGAGATGGTCGTTTTGGTGATGTTCAATGCAGTAATAGTATATTTCTATTATTTCTTTATCTAGAAGTATAGTTATTGATTGAAACTAAATTTTTGATGGTTCACCGTTTATTATTATTATTATTATTCTAATTTACATAAGTTATAAAGTATAATGGTTTCCAATTCAAAATTTGTGTTCTTATTCAGTGCATAACCAAAGGCACGACACAACTCACGGCTGTAGGCGGTCGAAAGAACTACATACTGCCCTACTGCACGAATGTGTCGCTACAATAAGAAGAAAGTATTTGATTCGTCATAGAGTTTACAAAAAGTGCGAAGAGTAGTGGGGATAAAACGCCACCCTGTGGTACGCTAATTTGGTTACAAAACTTCATCGGAACAAAATAATCTTCATGTATATATATAATTTATTATTCTGTACGCATGTATGTCACTGAACTCCTTAACGGCTGGACTGATTATAAAAGGCGATGGATGTATGTATGTATGGTCCTTATGGACTCCGAAACGGCTGGACCGCTTTCGATGAAATTTTAAAGTAATTTTCAGATTGGCCTAGCGGGTGTTCCTGTAAAGTTTGGTAGCGATCGGATCAGTAAAATTTTTTTTTTTTGTTTTTTTTTCAGTATCAAAATAATTATAAAAACTGTTTAATTTATTTTAACTTCAACTAACGCCCAGTGAAACGGGCCGGGTTTGCTAGTAGAAAATAGAAATAGAAAATATGTTCAAATCATGACCTTGTCTAGTCGGATATATATATATTGCCTACTCTACGAGCGCAGATTATTCGTCGCTCCGTGTTACGCGACGGACCTATTCATCAGCGAATCGAACAAAACTTTATTGTTGGAATGTTTCAGATTTCCACGGGTCACAAGTCAAACAAACGATTCGTATAATTTTATATAATTTATAATACGCACAATATACATAATACGCATTATACGTGTAGTTATTCAATAAGCATGACCTGAACAGCTAAGTAAATTTTGTAAATGTTTTAGAGAAACATTCAGCCAATTTCACAAAATTGAGTTATGGAGTACTTTGAAACCTTTTTGCTTGTTATTTACTTAGACACGTGCAAAATCTAATAACGTTCAGCACCTAATATCTATAAATGAGCACAGAGCTAAACGAATTCTAAATATAAGGTGCTACTAAGAGAAATAATTAGACATTTGACCGGCATTAGTGATGTACTTGACATCTTGACATTCAACTGACCCTTTTGTACATTGTATATGAAAAAACTGTCATCCGTATTCATATTAAGAACCACATTTATAAATGTAAGAAATGTTAAGTGTAAAAAATACTATACGAGAAAATACAAATAATATCGATAAATTAAATCAAAATTAGGTCTAAATACTAAAAATACTATAGTGCTTTACAAGTAGATATTATGTACAACATAATGATTGAATCCCATTTCGTTCGGACGAAGATTTGTCGGAAGATTCGTCAGACAATACGTTGGATTATTCGACGGGTGATTTATTGGACGATTCGTTAGATGATCCATCGGATGATTCGTCGAACTATATCAAATAAACCGGATGCATTAGATGAACTATCCGTTCAAGTCGAATGATTCATCCAATTAAAGGATATTTGGTTTGTTTCTATGTTTTCCATTTTGAAAATATAACAATTCTCTTCTATAATGTCCATCATTACCCGTGACTAAGCGTAGACACACTGATACAACTGATCCCGCAATATAGCCACAGACTCGTCAGTAAGCCTCCTAGCTCTGTTGCTGCATGAGGATAACTTCTCGCAAGACTGTTCGTTATGCCGACGAGCGTTAGTCAAGCTTAAATCTAGCTCGTATCCCAACACTACCGCTGCTCGAGACAGCTCTTTAATACACGTGCTTGCATTGCTTCTAAAAGACAAATACAACAGACATTATTATTACTATTGTATAGTCCAATCAATATATGGATTCACTATGTTAATTTCCAGATAATTGAGGGCAGAAAAAAAATGATCGTGTAGAACAAAAAATCACCAAGTAACAATTTTCTAAGTTGCTTTGATGAAAAGTTATTATTAATCGAGAAAATGCGATTATAACGGATTTTTGCATTTTTCTCCATGTATAAGACAAAAATCGATATTTTACAGGACATCAATCGAAAGATAATTTTATCACCTACAACTTTACAATCAAACTTTTTTGGATACAAGCCCAACTTTTTGTTTTATTAGCTAAACCGTTTTTTGGATTTTCGCGAACTTTTTAGGTTAGGTTCGCCATTGAAAATCCGAAAAAAAACGGTGTTTTTCTTAGAATTTTTTGTTCTACATGATCTTTTTTTTCTTGCCCTCAATTATCTGGAGCATTTCCGTAGATTGAATAGACTTGTACTCATTATGATATTCTGATACACACCACAGTACGTAAGTATGCTTATGGAATGCACATACATACGTATTAACTTCAAAACAATGTTAACGATATCAATGGAACATCTATACTTCTATATTGATATTATAAAGTGAGATAACGGATTTTATAATTTTGTTTATGTGTGGAGGGTAATCTCCGGAAACATTACATCTGTTTGAAAAATTCCGTCACTAGGCTATATATTATTTATTCAACCGCCTAAGTCGAGAAGGGCTGTTATCTGTGATATACAAAATTTTAATAACAAAAGCGGGAACAAAATGAGCTACCTACGTGTTAGTGGTTCCTTATAAATATCTGAGTTTAGTTATTGCATAAAGTAGTAGACAAGTAGCCGTGAAATAGTCATCGAGACAGTTGTCTAACTTCGGTAGTACAACGTTTAGTCGAGTACAGCGTTGTCATATACCTATCTAATTCAGACACTGGTAACGAACTAAAATAGATTTAACGTTAAAAAATACCTTGCAATTGATTTTACTTGAATAAATTGATTTGACTTTGACTTTGTAGAGTATAGACTTCCATCTGACGACAATAACTTCTTGTCGTGATAGCAGCACAGATGAAATTAGTATAACTGTGGTATAACTTTGTAGCCGTATACGGTCATCAGGTGTCGTCATGGACGCCTAATAGGGTTGTGCTTAGGGCTCTGGACTCTCCCCTTAACTTATGCTAATATTCACTAAATATCCAACTTTTGATCCGTGCCACGAAATAATAGTTGTATGATTGGATGTGTTTATGTAATTTCCAACTGATTGATTTTATTAGCGTATAAAACTCTCACTTACATACTTGTATTTTATAGTAGTTTACGTTTTCAAATATTGATAGGAGTATCAAAACAGAGACAATCGGTTCTCGAACTCTACTTGACAGTTTTGTCAATATAACATTTCTCTTTGGGTGTATACTATACAGAAATTGAAGGCCACTCACCTCTTATCGCCAGCATTAACATTAGTACTCAGCATCTTGGTGGCGTTATCCAAAATTCTTTTCATATGGTCACGGGTGATGCTAATCATTTCTTCAGCGTATCTGCCCATCTTAGCGATGGATGCTCGAGCTTCCTCTGTGCAAGCATACAGTTGGGCCACGTGCTTGCTGGCTATAGTACGGGCCGCACGACGTTCTTCGTCGCACATAGCTGGGAAGAAGGAGACAAGCGATAGGCGACGTGCTTACAGGCGATAATTAGGAAAATTTAATTTCTTAAATTGCGCTTGCCGAAAATCAGAACTTAGTCTTGCCTTGGAAGGCAAACGCAGTAACCGCCACCCGAACATGTCAGTCAGAATTAAAGTTGGCCTCTACGAGTACTTTTAGAGCTTAATAGCTTTCATTAATACATATAATGAAACTGTAAACATGAAATCATGGCGTACAAATTACTAAGGCGATTTGAGTGAACTTTCTAGAAACACAAGGCTTACTTTATAACATTTAGTTTTTATATTAACTCAATCGGATTATCCGATCAAAAGATATGCATAAATATATTTCAACAATCCAGAAGACCCAAAAGGTCGCCGAAGACTTTATTCCAAAAAATTTAAGTAGGTTCTATTTTCGCCGTTTTGGATATGAAACGAAATTTCTTACCAACCTGGCACTTGTAATTGGTTTGACAAATCTGTTAGCTCCGTATATATTTGCTGCTTCTTCTGAACAGCGGCATTGATTTCTTCCTTTATCCGTCTCAAAATCTTCCCTGTCAGCTGTTGGTATGAATTCTGAATGTTCTTATGATAAGTGTCCAGAAACGGAGCGAGCACGGTGTCCATATATCTAGACACTTCGCTGTAATGTAAAGCTTATTTAATACAAACTTTTTACAAATTCTGTTTTAAGTTCATCATAAAACCGTTTTAGTGGAATTACATTAGTTATTTTAAACATCCGAAATATTTCAGTTACTTTAATTAGCATCTATAATCTTCTATAATGTTAAACTCATGTTTTAATTTGGTCAATTATATTTCGAATGATGATAACACATATTTTTTAGCTATCTGCCCAAAATTTCGAATTTGTTATTCGACATGTGTTCGTTTCATCGATACTAAATGCTTCCGTGCATTCTGTAATCGGTAACTGACTGAATCTGATCTCCGGAATTTTCTGAGTATGCTTCGTTGAGAAACGGAACACGTAACGTCTCGGTCTATAATGCCTTGATTACACGTAACCATTGCAATAGCAAAACAGCAAGATGTCACTAGGTCGAGAGAGTGATGTGGACAAGTGAGTGTTTACGAATATTTTTTAACTTTGTACCGAGTCAGTCATTCAATTAAGAAACTTGAAGAAAATACAGTAGTATTATCTACCCGCAAGCACGCAGAGAGACAGAGAGACTTTCGCATTTCTAATATTAGTATGGAAGGTATGGATTAGTATGGATACTAGTATGGATTACAAAAGCAACGATTTTATCGAAAAAGAAAAATTTTTACATTACTCTTACACATGCGATATAAATCGTCTTTATTCCTAGAACCGTACCCATATTAACAAGGACGTAAACCATATCCTGGGGTGCAAATAATGTACCCATTTGAATTTAGCACATTTTTTACAGAAGATTCAGTTTTTATTAAAAATAAGAAATGGAATTGTTTGGAACCCTTCGGATGCTCTTTTTCCCCTAATGATACCTTCAATACTTATCTAAAGATTAGTTGGTAACGTTCGTTGAACAAACGATCTTCAAAATGAAGTTCAATGAGATAGATTGTAAGAGGCTTTAGTTATGATACGTCTATTTCTGGACATAAATCTTCATAGTCTCTACTCTACTCTAAAAGTACGTTTCGAATGTGAATTAAAAGCCGTATAAAACAAATTACCGAAATAATTTTAAAATTTATTAAGATAAAACGACAAGTAAGCAAAAAGTAATAATTAACATAATAAAACAGTACTTATGCGACCGAGCTTTACTCGATTTCTTACAAAAAAAATTAAAAAAGTTTGACCACATTGCAGGACTCGAACCCGCATATTTCAGCTTGGTAGATCTACGCTCTAGCCACTGTACTACTGAGAAGGTTAACTATGTTGTGAAATCAGAAGAGTTTAGAATTTAAAAGTTTTAAGTGTGTGAAAACATAGTGGTAATGAATTTTCTCAGAATTGTGCCCCAGCTAGATCGATTTTTGACCACCGTAAAGTTCTATATTGTAAATTTCATCAAAATCGTTAGAGCCGTTTTCGAGAACGCGATTATAAATATACAAATATTGCTTGTATAACACTACTCTTTTAAATAACATATCTTAAAATGAAGTAAGTCCATGAAATTTAATATTAAATTCATTGTTCTGCAAAACAAATAATAATTTTTTCTCCATGAGTTTTAACCATAGACTTTATAAATAACTCCAAAGCTAGACGCCGTGTCCGAGCAGCAACAGTGAGCTAAATCAGATAACCTGACTCACCTGTACATACGACACATATTTATTATCAGATAAGCTGGTCGGTCACCATTTCGTTAGAAAACAGCACCCACACGTCTATATTTTATTTGATGTTATTTGTCTCACTTCATAGTACGGGACAAGCTGTCTGAAGTTATGAAGTCTTGCTTTTATCATTATTTTTCATTTTATTTTCTTATTATAAGTACATTAATAAAGTGATATTCGTTTTCAATGGGTACTTGTTGCAAACTGAATTTAGACATTACTTCAAAATATTAAAAAAAACAAAAAAGGTCTGACCACATTGCAGGATTCGAACCCGCGCACTCCAGCGTGGTAGATCTACACTCAGCCACCGTGCTATTGAAAAGGTAAACTCTGCTGCGTAATTAAAAAAGTTTGAGAGTTTTAAGTTTGTGAAACGATTTTACCCAGAATTGAGACCTAACTAGGTCGATTTCTTGCCCCTCTTAACCACTATATTGTAAATTTTATCGAAATCACTAGAGCCGTTTTCGAGAAAGCGATATCATAGATATATGATATCGTTTTCGAGAACGCGATATCATAGATATATGATATCGCTTTCTCGAAAACGTATATATATATATATATATGATATCGCTATATATATTATATATACCTACAAATATTGCTGGTTTAATATAATAGCGGATTATCTAGCTTCAGCTAAGTGGCTTAATACTAACCAAAATATGCTCTAAATTATTATATGAACTACTAAAATTTCGTTTTTTTTTCAAGTATTAATTACAATAATACTTGAAAAAAAAACGAAATTAACAGTTATGTAAAATAACATCGACTGTAAAAATCTTACGTTAATCGTATCCTGGGGAACATGTGTACCCCAATCAGTTCCTGTAAGTGACGTACAGAACACTCCTAACTCCTCTTAAAATACATGGAGCCGCGAAATAATCATGCGTTTATGTAAAAAGTTATGACCGATTTATTTTTATTTTTTTGATTTGTACCGCGGGGTACGGTTCTAGGGTTAATAAGATAAAATGTTATTTTTATTATAAAGAAGCACAAAAAAAGGAAAAAATCTGTTTCACACCTTATATTTATTCTTAGAAATTATAATCAAAATGACGTTCACCTATTAACTAGCGCCAACTGCGAATCTCTTATCAACCGTCGTGTATTACTGCTTCCCCATCTCTCCTTCAAATGAAGTATGTGTTGTTCCAATTGAACCGGCTGATGTTGCCAAGGAGGGATTTCAAAGCATAAGCCACCGTCTTGTCGTAAATGACTACTGCGATCCTAAAATTATTTTTGTTTAAGCATGGATTACTCAATTCATCAGAATTCCATTGTTATTAAAGATTATACTGTAAAATTTTTTTGACGTGGATACATACGTCTATATTTTCGTATGTAATAGGAGTCATTTCGTGAACAGAAGCTTATGCACTAACGCCATCTGTTGGTGCATAAATGAAGGAAGTCGGTAAGTATGAGACAGGGTCATTTCACTTCATACAGAAATTTTTCATATGAATTTTTGGTCTTCGTAATAGTGTAGTCCAGCATAGTTTAATGTCGCCACTAGTTGTTTTTGTTAAGTATTGAACTTCATTACAATTAACATAAGTTAGTAACTGCATAGAAGATTTTACTTAACAGTACCACTCACAAACATATTTTTGTTTTCGATAAATTTTTTTTTTCGTTGTATTTGATACTTTTCGTATCATCGCCTTGTGCTTAATAATCTCAGTTTGAAACGTTAATTCGTATTTTTCTTTTTGTACGACCCTCCCGTGAGAGAGAAGGCAAAGGGATCTATGCCTATAACAGCTGATGTCTTCAGTAATAGATAGATATCGTCTTCATATTTTTCATTAAATTGTTGACGTAATACATTTCAATGTTCTTGGAGTTTTTGGCGACAAATACATTGAGACAGTCATTCTAGTAGGTTCCGCTGAGGCAGACCGAGCCACTAAAAACTTTAACATCCCACTACTAAATAAACACTTATTTTAACAATTCCACATATTGCACAATAATGTAGATACTTGGGACGCAAAACTACGCTAATTTTACGTCGTGATATCCACTAGAAACAATTTGCAAACAATTAAATTAATCGACCAGTGCTCAATAAACTCAGTTTGTAACATTAATTCGTATTGTTCTTTCAATTGTCCAAATATCCTCTTATACATAGACATATCCACGTAAAACTTACGGCTGTATCAAGGATACAGCCAACCAGCGATTTTTAGGTAATCAAGTTCGATTTTGTTAAATAACGTAACGGAAAGAATATTAGAACTAGTTATTAAGGGTGCCTTGCACCAACTATTTAAGCTCGATTTAAGGATTTGACATTTCGCTTGCACCAACTATTTAATAGTTCCACCCTAAATAGCTATAAACTGATGAAAGAACGTAATGTAAGATTAGAGATATTCTTAAAAGAAGAAGTAATTTTAGGATTTATCCTCTTATCTGACCTTAAAACCGGCCTTTTACTTAAAACGTATTATGGAAATCCACAAAATATTTTTTTACTTTTCTTCATTTTCATTTCTTTATTTCTGATCAGTTCATTGTCAGTTCACAACTCCAACAAATTTTAGCTCATTAAGTGTAATAATGACAGAATAAAACAATCACGCAATACGGATAAACATACAGACAGACATGAACAAGAGTAAGGATTTCTTTTTTGCCATATTGGTTACGGAACCCTGAATAATATAATTTTTCCTCGGGCCGCGTGTTTATAATAAAAAATTCAATTCGACGAATAGGCCACAAGATACGACGAAAATTAAGTAAATGTAAATTAAAAGTAAATGTAAATGAGTTTTTAAGTGGCATTATTTATTATTATATTATATTTATGGGTTTGTTGAATTGAGTATACATTTCAATAATTCTATTTAGATTATGCTTGTGATCACTGCAAGTGACTCGTAAAACATTATCCAGAATAGAATAATTAGATGCTAACCAAAACATGTTTTAACCTCATACTTTTATAAATTGAATATATAGGAATTCAAATTTAGTTTCATGCTTGGTTTGATAAGTTTTTAATGGTCCGGCCCGTAGCACTCATTGATACTCGACGGGCCATATGTGACCCACGGGCTACAGGGTAAGTATGGTTGGTATCAAAACTTACCCGACAATTAACCGAAGGTTCTATACTTTGAACCGAAACCAAACTCGTAATAAATGTAACCACATATCTCTTATACATTTTGCCTTTATTTCACAAGAAAATACTATATTGTACCTATAAAATGCGTATCATTTATTGTGTTTCTCGATTATAGCTACTAACCTAACTTAACCATGTAATTACAAACTTCATTCAATCGAAACAAAAATTGTAAAGGTCTACTCATACCTAACATACGTATATTAGAATATAAATGCACGTACCCACTAACAGATCTATATATGTCTATATCTACATAAATAAAAATTCGGTGCTGGTTAGCTGACCGAATCCTATCTCTAGTATATCCTGAGGATGCTTCGTTGAGAAGCGAAACACATGTCGATTGGTGGTTTTTGGAGTTTGAGCTAATTATTTATTATAGCTAAATATTTTAAGAATTTATCACATGGGATGGATTTCCGCAGAGTGGCACCTAAGTCTATTATAAAAATGAATGTTTGTATGTATGTTTGTCCTCTATACATTCGTAAACCAATCATGCGATTGCGATGAAACTTTGGTGAGCTGTTCTACGTACGCCCAAGATGGTTTCTGAGTTATTTAATTCAGTAAATCGCAGACCACGCGAACATGGAGCACTCAACCTATAGAGTGGCAATTTAACCTATAGGGTTTGGGGCGGCGCTATCCGTATGGAATGGCGTCGCCGAGTATGATAGGAAAAAGCTGCGACTGGAACGCTACTGCACTGTCTTCCAGGCGGAACTCCTAGCTCTGTCAAAGGCCGTAGAGTACGCGCTCAACTGCAACACGCCTAGCTGCTGCGTATTTAGCGACTCCAGGTCTGCTCTGGACGCCGTGATAGGTAGAAATTCCCTGCATCCTTTGGTAATCAAGTGTAGGCAAGACATCGTTAAGATGAACAACGCAGGCAGATCCTTAAGATTGTTCTGGGTTAGAGCGCACGTAGGGATGCAGGGTAACGAAAGGGCCGATGAGCTGGCGAAGGATGCGGCACTCAAAAGGAAGACGAGGCCGGATTACGATAAGTGCCCCATCTCATTCATCAAGCGACAGATCAGGGAAGAGTCGATTGATGAATGGGATAGGAGGTACGTAAGTGAGAAAACGGCCTCAGTCACCAAAGTGTTTTTCCCGGACGCCACCAAAGCTCATACGGTAGTGAGAAAGATTAATATGGATAGCGTGATAGTGCAAGTGTTCACGGGCCATAGGGGGTTCTCCGAGTACCTGCACCGTTTTAGGTGCAAGGAGAGCCCGGCGTGCGTCTGTGACGAGAATGTGAGTGAGAGCGTGATGCATGTTTTGTGTGAATGTCCCATCTACAGCAGGTATAGATTCGATATAAAGATGGCAATAGACAGTAACATCAATGAGGGAACAATAGCTGATATTATGATAGACAGAGATAAGAGAAACAGATTTTTAAAGTACTGCAGAGAGATAGCAGTAAAGGTGATAAAAAAGAATAAAAGATTGAAATAGTATAAAAAACTGTTTAAGAATGGAAATATAAATTGTAAACAAGAAATGTTACACTGTAATAGTATTTAGTAATGACAACCTGTGATATAGATATAAGATATCACTGTGATATTAGTGTATAAGAGTACAGCACGCAAATGAGTGTATATGTACGAATACGTGCTAATGTAATTCAAATTAAGTTAATTAGTAAGTAATTGAAATAGAAAGTAAAGATAAACTGTGATATAGAGATAAGTATATCAATGTGATAATAGCGTATAAGGAATAAATATTGATATGTAAATTAATATAGAAAAGTAAGAATATGTAAGACAACATAAGTAATTGAATAAGTAAAATTAAGAATTGCGATAGTAGCACGTAGGATCTAGATTAAGTGTAACACTAAGGACAAACTGTAATAACATTAAGAGATTTTTCATGAATTAAACTATTTCAGCAGATAACCAACAGTTAGGTAGAATAGAGGAAGGAAGGGTCATATTCCCAGAATGATGAAAGATTGCGAGAACTAGAGTGTTAGAGGAAAAAGGGCCCTAACTTTGCCCACGTTAGGGGATGTAGCAGCATATAAAAATAAAAAAAAATAAAATTTTTTTTTTTTTTTTTTTTGTTGTTGGGTTTTGTATGAAAACAATTTACGTCTAAACACTGTTGCGGTTACTGCGTTCTGTTTTATAGTTTGACTTTTTATGCTGTTTTTACCACACCACCGAATAGAACAATAAGTCATTACATAAATATTTAAATGTCTGTCGGAGTATACAGAGGTGTACACACAGGTCTAGTATTGGTTATGTAAATAAACTGGCCAGTCGTGAATAAGATCGTCCGGTATTTCGTCTCTATAGGTTGAGTGCTTCATGACACGCGGACGAATTTTAATTTTAATTCACTTTAATCGCTAATATCGGTAACTTCATTGTTTGTGACTTAAATAACTTATTCTAACTATTTTTTTCACGACAAAGCAGCTCTCAATGATCGAAACACCAGTTGTTGACGCCATTTTGTAAACAAAACGAAATTAGCACCGCGGTAGCGAATAAACACACCAATTTAGTGTTACTGAACATTTTCAACGCCTTAATGATTCAACTATTATACAAAACTAGGTGTGTGGTTGAATGGCGTTATTCAATGAAAGGGCTAGCCGTATATTAAACGGCTATTTCAAGCAGTTGACTGCGACATATTATACAGAAAAACAACTTCCGAATGTTCATGGTCACAAAATTCAAAAAATAATCGCTCCATTGCCTTGAAATTTTGACACAACATTGCATTCGAATGCGTGCGTGTTTTTATGTGCTGTTATAATTAAAAATGTAAATTTTATTTTTGTAAGGCCGGCTACCTCATTACGTAACTGCAGCCAGTAAACGACTACCAAACCCTACGCGATCGATTGCGATATGTTGTTAAATCGAGCACGATATTATGTCGCGTGGACGCTTTTATAATTTTCCGTTGCACGTTTTTATCGCCACGTTTTCAACCGACTTCCAAAAAAGGAGGAGGTTCTCAATTCGGTTGTATGTTTTTTTTTTTATGTTTGTTACCTCATAACTCCGTCATTTATGGACCTATTTGGAAAATTGTTTGAAAGGATACACTTCCAGATTGGTCCCATTGAAATTTTATTCTCATTGAAGCTTTGGTTTCAAAGATACACCAAATAACGCGATTTGGTTGTAACCTTTATTCATTTATGTTGATGATTCTCTTGTACGACATTTGTTAACTATCGTTGTCCCCACATGGTATAATGGTAATAAGGAGAAGATATAAATTGCCTGTGATATAATAAATTCAGTCAGTAGAGTCAGTCTTGTGGCGGACAGAGAATATGACTGGTAGCTGTGGTCTTCGAATTGTAAGAATACTGCTAAGGTGTCATTATGATGCAATCTTTACACTATTCTTCTATAACTGATTGACATTGAAATGATATTGATGAACTTGATAATGGCCACAATGGGCAATAATTTCCCATGTTCGATCTGTTCGCATCTTTATTGTGAAATCCCACGGTTTATGCTCTTCAATAGAATGGAAGTTAACACATTGCGCTCCAAAATTAGAAAATAAACAAATTGTAGATCTGCCCTAGATATTTTTTTAGGCCTAGGTCACTCAAAAGGGCAAAATAAAAATTTTTTATAAAAAAATTAAACCGACTTCAAAAAAGAACACTGAAAACTATGAAATAACTATCCTTTACTAATCAAAACTTAAGTACAAAAATAAATTTATAAATACGATACAAATACCCATATAATTAAATTTGACAGTTATTGAAGTCGGTGCCAAATTAATGTTCGTCAACAGAAAGTATATTTAACTTATACTAATACTAATACTTCAGTGACTGTCAAATTTAATTATATGGGTATTTGTATCGTATTTATAAAGTTATTTTTGTACTTAAGTTTTGATTAGTAAAGGATAGTTATTTCATACTTTTCAGTGTTCTTTTTTCAAGTCGGCTTATTCCGTCCACGGTACAATGGGGAAGCAAATTGTATGCAGTTGTATGCGGACGCTTTTATATTTCCGTGCACGATATCGTCATTCCGTGGACGTTAAAAAGCGTCTTTATCTTAGACACAACAGGGAAGCATTTTGCTTACCTATTGTATTTTGCACGGTAAAAATGTGGCGATAAAAAAGTTCAACGGTAAATTTTAAAAGCGTCCAATCGCTATTGCTGCTTCTGTCGATTAATCAGTGAACTAAAGACTACTGCTAGCGACCCTATTTCTGCTACAAAAAGTCATTTACCGTATATCAGTAATTACCAATTTAAAACAATCGTCGTGCGACTGCTGCGCAACTATCGTTCCTTACATGATAACCCAGCGCGAACAGCAAGTAATATACACAACAATCAATGTTTGCAGTTTCATTAATAGACTTAAAAAATTTTTCCGTTAAATAAACAATACGTCAATAAATACTCCATCGATTGAGCCTTTATTAGTTATGTTCATTTTTTATTTCAGTCATAACCTTTACCTTTCGTGTTATTTGTCAATAAGACCTTGATGCGACATGTCCGCTGAAGATCAACCCTTTAGCTAATAATTTGTACAGATATGTTTGTTGAGAATTCTTGGATAAATAACAGTATTGCCTCAAGCCCATACAACGTGTGCCTATTAAATTAATCAATTTTTTGGGTACCGTACCTCAAAAGGAAAAGGGAACCTCTATAGGATCACTTCGTTGTCTGTGCATTGAGAAAGTTGTCCAGAATGGGTAGACATAATTGAAATTTATATCAAACACTACAATATAAAGAAAAAATATAAAAAAAAATTTAATTATATGACACTATTTTGCCATTACAATCTTACATTTGCAGTTGGCGAGTGTGGAAGAATGCATCTTTCAACTGCAAAATTAAAGTTGTGTAAAAAGAAGTTAAGTTAAAGTTGTGTAAAAACAAACTTAATTTCGCAGTTGAAAAATACGTTCTCCCGTACTCTCCAACTGCAAATATAACTCTGTAGTAGGCAAAAAAGCGTCATGTGACTACGAATTCTCAATTTTTGGATTTATCCCTTTTATTGTGCTATGATATGTTGCTTCTTGGCAAGTTTCATGATTCTAGGTCATTGGAAAGTAACCCATTCGTTTTTGTTTGAATACATAAATGGGCGTATCTTTTGATTGCGTTGAATTAGAAGTTTGAATTTTTACACCTCTGAGGAACCATAGACCAGTGTTTGATATAAATTTCAACTTGATATCACCTGTTTTGAAATAAAGGATTTTGATGGTCGGACGGACGAACACACGGACGGACAATGATGATCTTATAAGGGTTCTGTTTTTCCGTTTTTATAAAACCCTGAAGAATAAGAAGTAATAACACATAACACTGTTCCAGCAGATCTATAATCTTCGTAGCAACACAACGCAGCAGTCATAAGATACACCAAAAGAAACGAATACGTGAGTACAAAAATAAATTATCAGGTATATTATACACGAAGACCATCTCAGTAGCTGATCTAGAGTCTAGACTTAGCCGTGCTTGGTACGAACCTGATTTAATTAAATACATAATTACATTTTCTCAACGTTAGAACCGGGAATAAGAAACTACGATGCCCCGTGTTGTACGCTGTGCGCTTTTTTCAGACTTTTTCAGGAATACGTTCAATTATTTTCTAATTATGTTTAATGTTTGTTAAAAATGATCTTCCTTTAAATGGAGATACTTTCAATCAGAAGGAATTGATTGTTGTGACTGACCTCCACCAAAACCTTAAAAATACAGGTGATATTTTTCACATTTGGCAGATTTGTTCCCGATGACTTCTTGAAAATATTTGAAGTTTCGCAATCAAAAATCTTTGCAGTTACATACGTGAAAATAAAATGAGGCCTTAAATACTAACAATAGGAACCCTATCATCAATATTGAAATTTGTCTTTCCATGTCTGTCCATTTGCGTGGAACTAAATTACGTTTATGACATGGATATATGCATTTATGTACGTCGACATGGCGTGGTGATTGGTACATATAGCTTTTTAAGTCAAGGGTCACGGCTAATTTATAATCTAAATGCAGTCAGTAAGCAACAGCCGAATTTCACACGACATTTATTATCAAAACAAGAATCTCAGATATTCATAATATTCTTGATCACAAATCACTAGTGCTACTTTTTCAAACAATCAGAAAACTAAAAACCAGAGCTTATTGCGCAACTTCTGCAACAAAAAGCCATTTTACTATTCTGGTGCTCTGATCGCACAATCATGAACCAATTTTCGATAATCATCGCGTGACAACGGCGCGGCTGTCGCCGCTATCTGTAATCTTTTTTAATTTATGGCTGATCCATGATCCCTAACTGAAATAAACCCTGCGAAATTAAACGAACTTTCCAAAGTTGTCTTATAGTCTTGACGTCACTGGCTGCTCCCCCCGTTCGATGTGTGCTACCATTTATATAAGACAAGTACTTCATGTCAGGTCACATATTTGGCCGATGACCCTTGACCGACTTTCATAGCATGCACGGAAAGATAAGCCGCAGGTTCATTTCATGTTTTTCTTCTTCTCGCGAATAGATAAAAGCAGCAAAAATTCATAGACAAATACTGTATCTACTTAAATTAAATGTATTTTTAAACCTCGACATCAAAGACGAGGTTGAGGTTGAAATTTGAGTTACATGTTTGACACCGCTGTCTGTCTGTCTGTTTGTCGTAGCTCTTGAATGGATGAACAGATACACGTACATGCGGTTTTTAAAGCTGCACTTTTCAAAAATGTTCTCAGTTATGTTTGATAGAAATAAGTCTAGATTATAGTTGGTGTCGATGGGTTTTTTATATGGAAAATAGATCTACGGTTGGCCACTATCTCACTTCTCACTTGTTGCTAAGTGACGGTGTGGCCGAAGGTGGACCACGTCTATCTAGAAACAATCTTTTGACTCTAGATTTGAAGATGTTTTGGAACGGTTTTTAAAATTATCATTCTAAATTTAAAATCCATATTGTAGAGTGAAGAATATAGTAGTGTACGATATATATCGTAAAATATATTCTCTACAATATGGATTTTATAAAGCACTATCGCATATTCGAGCGTATTCACAATAAAACTCAGGTGCGCTGTTTGCCTCATTTCACCGCAATTGCTGTTTCCTACGTCATTTTCTACGTAGGTACTCGCATGCTAAATATAACAAACGCAGTATTTTATTCAAATATATTTAATAGTAAAGATTTACTCTAGGAGGTAGAGGTGTAGGGATGGCCCACATACGCTATATCCATGATGAGAGTGGATACACAACCTGAGCAATTAGTCATTCCAGGAGCCTCTCTTGAGTATGAATATTCTACTGCAACCTGTCAAGAATAAGGAAAACCTTAAAATTAAACCCAAAGTAGACACCACGTCTGGTGCAACTAGGGTTCAATCCGAACTATGTGGCAGTCTCCGTTGTCAGACTGGACTGCCGGATTGGATTAGTCAGAAAAGACAAAAGAGTGGTACAGGTCTTGGACAACCTTGGATTCATCTTATTCGTGTCGCAGGCGATGCAACGTTTAATTATTCCGTGCCGTGCTACTCAAAGAAGACCAAACAATGTGCCAACTAATTATCTTTGTGAACAAGTCGTAGATGTCGACAAATTTTATTACAAGGGTCTGGGATCGCTTTACGATTCGTAAGCCCAAATGAGCCGTCAAGGTGTAGGTTTGCATTGTATTATTTTATTATACGTATATCTGTTTTAGTTAAACAGTATGAATAATAATAACACACAAGCAACACGAAAAAAATTAATATAGGTATTATGGTTGTATATGTAAAAAAAAGCATCAGTTTTTAATTTTCAAGGAAGATCAAGGCTAACTTATGAAGATCAAATAGCTAGAGTATTAGCCTACTGAAATGACAAAAGCACTCGCATACCTAGGCGAAAATGTGTGAGAAGAATAATGAGATTTGAGGAAGCGAAAGAAGTATGTAAGGACCACGACACTTGGCGCTCCATCCTCTCTGACTACCCCGTCAGGGATGTAGCGTGAAGATGTGTATAACTTTCGTTATTTTTCTTACATGGATAAGGCTTTGTCATCTCTGAAATTTGTCATATTCAAGATCCAATAAGTAGCTTCGGATGTAATTCGAGGAAATGGTCAAGTCGACTGTGAGCAGCCGATTCGCCCCTTCATTTATTCAGCTATGAACATAAGTGTATATGTGTATGAAACAAATGTATCAAGTGGAAATTTTGGAGGTTGAGACAGACTGACATAACGGACTGTTGGGCATATGAGTAATCCTATAAGGGTTTATACGGAATCTTAACAAAATGTAGTACGAAATATTGTATTTCACGAGAGAATGGACCAGTTTTTTGGCAAACTGTTTCGAAGTCTGAATATATATGTCATAATATATATTTTTTCAATCACTTCCAACTATTTTTAGATGTGCTCGCACTTGATTTAATTGACAATCTTATTCAATTTTTTTTTGTTTTTGCCATGTTCATCCAATAGGCTACTTGACTAATTCTTAATAAATGAATTAACAGTTAGATTCAGTAATCACGAACAATACTACAAAAAAGTAATCGAAAAACAATGAAAAATATAGGAGTTATTCGCTTTTAAACTCAAGTAGTGGGAGCCGTGCGGGGATACATTCCGTCTTTATCACACTTAGTGCTAGACATTGATACTGTGTTTCTGACGCCATAATTCTGTAACACCATCTCTTTTGTAGCTTATTCCCGCTCTGTCCCCAACACTGTAGTTTAACGCCCAATAATTCCTATTTTCTCAATGAATTTCAATTAGTTTCTTCACAATTGTATTAAATATTTTTAGTTATTTCATTGTAATGTACAGAATATACCAGTTTTAAGAGCAGTCAAGTAGCCTATTGTTTTGAAGACATATTATTGACACGCATACAATTGAATTTTTATATATAGTGATAAATAATAATAATAGTACTCCAAACAATTACACAAATTCTGTGACTCCAAAGTAAGCAGTAAGTTTATACTATGGGTATCACACAACGAACTCTGGGGTAGCTCCCAGTAGCACCCTGACTCCAAGACCGTTTAGAAAAGTTCGTTTACTAAATTGGCTCCGGGTATCGTACCCCGGAGCCCGGTTTGGAAGGAAGAGGCTGTGCCACCGAGCCAACGGGCCAGTCAATATATTTATTTAAGTTATGTGATGTATATGTGTGTGATATGTGATTTTGTACCTCATGTGTACTGTTGGCATGCCTAATAAAAAAAATAGTTTATTGTGTTGTAAGAAATTAGACACTTCATTCTTGCACTGAGTAGCTGCTAAGGGGGGCTCCTCTGAGATATTTTTTTGGCTCAATGTCAGGTAGACTCCGGTGTGTTCGCTACCCTGTAGTCTGTCAATATGAGCTGAGAACGACCAAGTGAGTAAAAGTCAAATAATCGGCGGGGTTATTACTTAAAATTTGCAGACAGCGACAGCCACGCGATCATAGCGCGACCGCACGCTTATTACGTAACTTGCAGACAGCATGCGACAGCCAATATTGCGCGATATCTGCTGTCAAAACGAAAATTTGTGAAATATAATTTATATAGTGGCGCTAAATTTACCGCGAAAAGTGTATTTTATGGTCATAGAATATTAGATACGCAATCGTCATACATGATACCATTTTTTTATTACAATTAATCACCGGTCGCTTAGATAATAACCCCGCCGGTGACTAATTGTAATAAAAAATTAATATCATGTATGACAATTGCGTGTCTATTGCGCCATGACTGTAAAATGTACTTTTCGCTGTAGATATAGCGCCACTATACAAATTACATTATGCAAATTCTCGTTAGACAGCAGACATCGCGCGACATTTGGCTGTCGCATGCCGACTGCAAGTTAGGTATTAAGCGTGCCGGTCTCCCTGCCCAGAGGACTGAATACCTTCTGAAGAGTTCTTCTTCGCCCGCGACACTAGAAAAATTTAGTAAATATAGACTTTACTCATAGAGTTTATAAATAACTCCAGACGCCGTGTTTAAGCAGCAACGGTGCGGCAAATCAAATAAGCTAACTCACCTGCACATACACACACATATATTATCAGATAAGCTGATCGGTCGCCCTTTCGTTAGAAAGCAGCATTTACACATCAACATTTTATTTGCCTCCCTTCTTAGTGCAGGAGAAGCTGTCTAGGGTTATGAAGTCTATGACTTTATTTATATCACAGAATCAACCCCTAAAAAGACCAACGTCGTTTGAAAATGATAATGCAGTATCAAACAGACACACAACACAGACTATATTCACTCGTGAAATAAATATCACTCACTTTGAATCGGGCAATAAATTCAATAGCGGCAAGGCGAGGCCAGAAACCAATTTTCCCGGAACGTTATCACATAAATTGCTTTTACCGTATGGAAAAATCTTGTTGAAGGACTTTCCAAATAGAACGGGAATTATGATTATTATTTTCTTTTGAAGGTTTGTTTATTAGAAAGTTTTTTGGGAATGTTCGCTGGACTTTCAAAGTACGCCTAACAATAAATAGGTGTAATAATTGCTCTCAAAACCAGGAAAAGTTTATATATGAACAAATATGAAACTGAATTACTGAAATGAAGAATTAAAGATATTTTTTTATTTCTCTTAAAAATATTTTACACATTTAGTATTTTACACATTGAGAAATTTAACATAAAATATGACTATAACGAGAATTATTTTATCGGATGATTGAAACGAAGGACGTAGAATCGCAACATACCTACTCAACTAATCTATATATACATTTTTTTTTTTTCAGACATTTCACGCAGCGCCATCTAGTCCCATACTAAGCAGCACAGCGCTTGTGTTATGGGTACTAGACAACTGATATACTACTTTTATACTTTTCTTTTGTAAATACATACATATTATACATAAACACCCAGACTCGGGGCGGGAATCGAACCCGCAACCCCCGTTTACTTTCCGACGCGCTTAACCGTTGCGCCACGGAGGTCGTCCAATATATAATCCACACACACATACATATAAATAAAATTGAAGGTGGATTTAGAAATAAAGGCTTTTGCTTCTATACTAATACTAATAATATCATAACCAGAAAAAATTTGATTGTTTGTTTGTAATGAATAAACTCAAAAACTACTCAACCGATTTAAAAAATTCTTTCACCTATAGAAAGCTACATTATCAGCAAGTAACATGAATTGTATTTAATTTTCAAAAAAATTATCTACCCGTGCGAAGCCGGGACGAGTCACTAGTAAGCTTATATAATTATTTGGACGTAACCAAAACCTAAAGACACTTTTCAAAATTTTTTTTTGTCTGTCAATCTATTTGTTTGTCCGGGCTAATCTCCGAAACCGCTGATAAAATTTTGATGGGACTTTCTTTGGCAAGTAGAGAAAACTCTTCAGAGAGTAATCTAATCACGAAAACTCAAATTTAAGTTCACAACGATGTGTTTTATTGATGAAAAAAATAATATTGCACCTATATGAAAAACACAATTTGCCTTTTATTGGCCCCAATTTACTGTACGAGTAAGTTAAGTAAATTACACGACAAGTTTTGAAATCGCATAAAACTTTAACATACTGATTATCGATAGTACTTCTCTATGTATTTATAATACTTTTGCTAATGACACTTCTGTAGAGCAGTCATATTCAACCATTTTGTGGGTTTGGGGTTTACATCATGTAATGGATTTCATGAACTCTTTGGTCTATTTTTTGTTTTTGGTGCATTTTAATAAAAGCTTGTTTTTTTAAAAACTAATTAAAAGTAAAAAAAAAATATTTTTTTTACTTTTAATTTTCGTACGTTTCATACGTTTCGTTGGTTTCGCTTTTGTTAGTAATGAATATTTATTTTGTAATTTTCAATATTTTTATTCCAAATTTCAGAAGTCCTTTAAATTTTTTTGATTCATTTTTTTTCCAATGGCAACATTACAGTATTTTTGTCTTAAATAAACATCTAATTTACAACTAAGATGTTTTCCAATTCTATAACGGAGTATTAAATAAGAGGATTATCGAAATACATAAGCTGTCGGTTAGTTCTTTTGTTTCAGCAGCACTCCAACATCAGTATGGCGAGCACGAACTTTCGACAGTTTCGTAACGTAATCGTATCGAGTTTACTATCGATTACGAGAGTCGCAGCACGAAGTGCATTTTACCAACTATCGAGAGCTCGCTACGATTACGAAGGTGACGTCATCCTAACGTAACTAGGGACTGGCAAGTTTGAGTAAACTACACAATTTATTGAATGAAGGGTGCGTCCTAAAACGAAATCAGAGAAAGTTTTAGATTTTTATTTAACTCTATTATAATAAATTTATTGAAAAAGGAGTAAACCTTTAAAAAACATATTGTTTTGTATATTTATAACTTATAAATATTTAAAACAATATACTATTGTTTTACAATTGTGTATTATTTTTCAAAATAAAATTAGTTTTTATATTATGGTTGATAGTTACGAATGGCTTAGATTTGACGGTTTTTTGACTTGCTTTTCGTTTTATTAACCTCTCGATGTCACATTTCTTTATGTTAACACTATTGAGACTTAAAACATTCTTGCGGAAAAGTTTATTGCGTTTTTTGTGTACGTTTTGATTTTAATTTCATCACATGAAAATGAAACTAAGTCCCACACAATATTATTATTATTATGAAAAAGTATTCGTGCGTCTGTCATCGAGATTTACGTTACCGTACGTCAAAATAAGGTTCGTGCTCGTGATTTTACTCTATTTCAATACAAATGGCTTACGTTACCTTTACGTTACGTTACGAAGGCGATACGAAATAGTTCTTTTTACGTCCTATAGGGGCGCTACACTAAAAGTCATACAATTTGCTTACGCTTACGATACGAATACTTTGTCGATAGGATTCGTGCTCGCGCTACAGATCTAAACTAAATTTCTGCGAGACCGCGCTGAACATAACACATTTTGAAACATAACGGGAATCACCAAAACCGGTGCATTCCATACACACAAAGTAAAATTCTGTGGAAATGAAAACCTCTTCTTTTTTGGAAGTCGGTTAACAAACACCAAACCAGGTGTCCTTGAACGATTTAACGCGAAATGTACTTGTAATTTTTTTTATTATTTTGTCGTTCGTTAGCTGACTGTTAGAACTAGTAAGAGTGCATAAATTGGACTAAAATAAATAATTTTATCTATATCTTTACATACAAATAAAATTTAGGTGGCTGTCTGTGATTTCGAAATTAAGCCTTTTTCTTAAGCTTATATGATTTTCTACACGTAACCAAGTTCCAAACAAGCGCTTTCAAAATTTTTGTCAGTCTTGTCTGTCTGCTTGTTTATTCGGGTTAATCTTAGAAACGGCTGTACCGATTGCAACGAGATTTTTACTAAAAGATAGAAGATTTTCCGAAGAATAATCTAGACTACTACTTATCCGGAAATTTTTTAGGGTTCCTCCGTAATTTCAAAAACTCTAGAACTTAGAGGTAAATCATATACATACAAAAATCTATAAGTATAGAAATGGATTTCACGGTTGAGTCTCTTTAAGTCAAACTTCTACATTAAAGTACGTTCTATCGTGATCCGCCGTCTGGAAGCTGAGATCTGAAATGAGCTCCCTTTAGCTGAGCGGCGCCTTTAAAATGGGTTCAACTTATAGTTGAGCTACATTTAATAACAGAAACAGACATAGCAGAGACATCTATCCGTGACAATTTAAAACAACAACGAAAAAATTGATCTGTACATTGAAGATATTTTTTTTAAAGTGATTGAATTAGGTATTTCAGGCTTTTCCGATTCTAAAATCAATTATAAATATTTATAGAAATTGTTTGTGCATTGGTATACCTATTTACTTTTTGGAAATCTATACATTTATCCATGTACATCATACATACATAATCTATATATATAAATAAAATTGAAGCGTCTGTCTGTGATTTCGGAAAAAAGGTTTCTTCTAAAGATTATATGATTTTTGACACGTAACCAAGACCCAAACACGCGTATTAAAAAATGTTGTCTGTCTGTTTGTTTGTCCGGGTTGATCTTCTAAGCTACCGAACCGATTTTAACGAAACCTTCAATAAAAGGTAAAGGATTTTTAAAAAAAAATTTAGTTTACTGTTTATCCGAGAAGTATTTAGGTTCCTGCTTGAAAGCTGAAAAACTCCAGACATTAGAGGTAAATAAATAAATGTATAAATATATATATACAAATACGAAACGTGCAAATAAGATAGAGTTTTACGTAGTTGCATCATCAGTATCTTTTTAAGACATTAAAGTATTGTTCTATCTTGATCCGCTGTCCACAAGCTGAGATCTGAAATGAGCTCTCTTAAGTTGAGTGGCGCCTGTGAAGTGGGTTTAACATAAATATCTATTACATAGTATATAACAGACACAGCAGAGACATCTATCCACAATATTTTACAATAGCAGCAAGGCGTACATTGGAGATATTTTTGAAAAAGTATTTGAATTAGGTATTTTAGGCATTTATGATTCCAAATAAATATTTATAGAAAAGTCTGTGTGTTTATGTTTAATTTTTAGAAATTAAAAAACTTCTAATAAATTTATGTGCAACTTTTTCGCTGTTTGAAAGACATGACTCTCAGTTACTTAATAATGTGTACATATTGTTACGATATATTTGTCACATGGGTGTAGAGCGATTAAAATGCAAACTTATAAAATCTCTATTAATAAGACACTGTATCCAAGAAAAGTGTAGTGAAAGACAAAGTCTTTTCATCGAAAAAGGGGTGAAATTCAATTATATAATAGGTCGGTGCATAGTGTACAAATTAAATAAAGATTGCGCTTATGATACGTCCATCTTTTATCTGTATAGGAGTGTATAGGGTGGTAGTGTGAAATTCGAAAATAAAAAATTGAATGTAATATATTGACGAATAAAAATGTGTTATCAATCAAAGTTGTGAATTGTGATCGCCATTGCCGTCGATCGCCTAAGAAATATGCACGAAGATGTTACAACAATATATTTTGTACATTACACATGTCTACGTTTCAAAAATTGTATTAATGAACGTGTACATGAGAAGTGTAAAAAAAAGGTTTGGCTGTATAAGCCTTTGGGCCGTTTATGAATAATAAATCAAATATATATAAAATTTTTGTTTATTTGTTTGAGCTTCTGTGCGTCTAAAATGTCCACGATGAATTATCTGCGATATAATATGCACTGAATTTACTAAAAGTTCGCGACGTTTTTGTTTCAACAAAAAACTTAAATTAAAAATTTTAAAAACCCCGTACTCAAAAAAACCTCCAAAAAGTAAAAAAATAATATGTACCTCATAGCCCTTTTTTGTGATAAGTTTCAATATAAATAGTAGTAGTATATATCCAAGCGTCGTCACTTCGGGGGACCGCTAAGTTTACTTGTATTTAAATTTCATACATACTTGTTGTATTCTCTTTTTATTACTTTATTTACTAAGCGGTTAGTATACTAAATTTCGCATCGATTAGACTAATAAAAGATGCTCGCGTCCCTTTAATGACTAGAAAAGAGCTGATATTGTTCAAACGACTGAACCGATTTTGATAAAACATGTCTAAGAACCACCGCTAGAAAACCTGCTTTCAAACAAAAAAAAAGCATTATAATCGATCCATTCGTTTAGGAGCTATGTGGCCACAGACAGACATACAGATACGTCAAACTTATAACACCCCTTGTTTTGCGTCGGGGGTTAATGAGACAAACGCTCCAGCTTTTGTGTATTTTATGAACAGTATGTATTCTAACCATGATGATCAGTTCGAAGATCAGTTTTAGATTCTATGTTAGTTGTAGATACAGATTGAAAACAAGTAGGTACTTGAAAGAATTTTTGGATACGTCACGGAAAGGGAACTAAACAGAAAAGCAAAATTACATTTTCCTTTACATGTTCTTGTGTTTTTTTGCATACCGACGACGATAATTAGCTTTTTTAATAATAACTAATATTTTGATCTTAAAAATACATAGGTACATAGCGACATAGATATATTTAGTGGAACAAATTGTAAATATTTATATATGTAACAAGAATAAGAATGTTTTTTTCACATAGATACTCGATGATGACTGGTCGCTCTCAGCTCTACATCTGCGTCCTTGACAACAACGTGACTATGCAATACAGTGTATATAATCCCTACAATAAGATTTAACAGGGCGATATTTCCATTGTAAATTCCAATGAATTTACAATGAAGCTAGCTATAATATAATATATAACGAAGCTAGTAATAAATATATTTACAATAGCTGCACATAATTGAAACGAGACATTCTTTTTACAAGCTGTTATTTAACTTGCAATGTTTGTAGAACCAATTCCTTTTATCCTACAGAGTTTAATTTTTACTTGTTGGTTCAGTTCTGATGACAATGCATTTTTATGGTAAGCACGACCTGAATGGACATCCAGGATTAGCTCCAGATAAAGGAACTCTTCAACGGTCAACAGCACAGACACGAAATTTTGTGTACGCATATTATTATGACGGTTTCAAGTTTTACCATGACATGGTTGCTTTTATATCACATAAATTGTATTAAGTATTAATTAATAGGTTCGATGTAATTTAAAGTTTATTTTATTATTTTTTGAGCATTTAAATTAAAGCTTGTTGTTATCCTTAACAGTGGTAGCATAGTTTATACGCTTTCTGAAAACGCACGACACCATCTCCGTCAATTTTTTTTTTCAAATTGTTAGGCTCTCGATTGGCGTATTTTATTATTGTGGTACTTTTTGTTTTACTTTGCCATTGTTCGAGCGCGGAAGTCGCATCTACCTCTACTAACATCATTTACGACTGTAGTATTTACCACGAATTGCGATTAAAAAAATAAACAAAAGCTCTGAATATGAACTCGAAAAAAGCGCTAAATACGCGCAGTGTTGTCTTTAAAAAAGAAACAAGCAGCAGGGACTGTCGCGTCAGCCTATATTTCATTCCAGCCAGTACAACCCTCGCCGCAAAACCCGATAAATCCAGAGATTTCTATTACAGATAACGCCTTGATTCTTTCCGGATATTTAATTTTATGTACGTTCTAGAACTTGCGACTCGTATTTCAAACTTTAGGATTTGAGAAATTTCTCGTATTTTTATTGGCTTAACTTTTTTTTTACTAAACTTAATGCCAATGTCACCGTTAGAATTCATTAATAATAGTTACGCGATCGTTTTCGAATAAAGCTATTTTTTGAAACAATGTTGTTCTGCTGCTGAGAGAAAACCTTTCGATAATTTTCTGCAGCCTGCATCTTTGGAGACTCCTGTCAACTTGGTTCACCATGTTGAAATCGTCTCACCATCATTGGCCACAAGCACTGATAAAATTCTGACTATGTATCAGTCATGAAATATGCTATAAAATTCCTAAATGAAGAACATTACCTACATACCAAAACGAGCTCAGATTTTTTTTTATACAACTGAAAATAAATGTATGTTTATACAATATAGTAAAACACGTTTCTCTGTCTGTCCATTTATGCGCGTAAAACTCTAGAACTACGGTCTAATTTATACAAGTATTTGTTTTTATAGAAATAAGTTATCTGGCCAGGTTTTACGACACGAACAGGGCACGGACGGACAGGCAGAAAGAAATGTAATAGACAAAGGACATCGCTTTTTATATTATGTATTTATAGATGGATGGATAAATGGTCAATGAAATAAAAGCTTAATTAAAAAAATAGCGATAAGTACGTAGTCTACGCGAGGGGAACCGCGGGCTAGTTAGCTAACCATAGCTAGTTAAACATAACCTATAGGTACATATGTACCTACAGAAAATCAACGAGTAAAGTTTGTTTTACTGACAAAACACTGAAAAGCTAGTTCAGTTAACATTTCGCACTCATTGATGAATGTCAATATTTTTTTTATTAAAGAGGAGCCAGATCAATGAATTTCATATCTAGTTCCATGCAATGGAAGTTACAAATATATTATCAAGTATTTTCGTCCTTAAAATTATCTTGGTTTCTACGAATTATATCAAAATAAATATTTGATTCAGTTGGAGTTCCACTCGTCCGTAAGTATCACACATATGCTCGTCTGTATCACATTAATAAAATATTAAGTTTCTAAAATTTAACTCTGGATACGAGTATTCATAAGACTGGGCTCTCATTATATTTTTTCTGTAAACTTCTTAATATAAAGCTTTATATTACTCGAAAAGACAAATTAAATCTGTACCCAACTTTTATATGTATATTTAAGTATTACTCTGAGCTAAATATATGGACTTAATAACAAGATATATTATTGCCAAATTGCAGGTTTAAACTGCGCATAAATTCTAATAGTTTTGCCTAAATAAATTGAACAATCAGAATATGGTTATTTTTATTTATCTATAATCTATATACCTTTATATTAAATCAATTGCCGTGCGTTCTCACATAAACTCTAAAATGGCTCGACCGATTTTGATGAAATTTTTTGTGTGTGTTTTAGTGGGTCCCTGGACTATTTTGGGCAAGATAACGTCTGTTGGGTCCCTGGATGGGTTAGATTTGCAATTGGACCCGATAGGTGGCACTGCAATCGAATTCTAGGATTCTTGTATTCTGGCAGAAGAACCTCTGTCGGATTGAGTGGGTCCCTGGATCAGGGTCGCGCTCGATCGGAGTGGGGTTCCGATCGTCCTTCCACGGAACCCTGAGGAGAATGAAAGTGCGTGTGGTCTGCCCTGTCGTGGTATTGCGATGGTGCGTGCAGGGTCAAGCTCTGTAACAGCCTCCCCCGAGAAGTGTGCTTCGGTACACCGCGAGGGGGGCTTCGGTTGCGTTCCGTAGGTCCCAAAGCCCCTCGACAACGAGCTGATGGCGACCACCGTCATGTTTTACTCAGTGTAGAGGAGTCCCACATACGCCCACCGCCCACCACCCCCTAGACGGGACCGGGATGATTAAAGCATTTCCTGACGTAATAAAAGGATCCCTGGATAACTTAGATTCACAATTCCCGATAAGTGGTGCTTTATTTCGGACAGGACAGCGTCTGTCGGGTCCACTAGTAAAAGATAAATCTCAAAAGTTAATATAAGTTACTGCAAAATGCAATACAATAAAAAGTATAAAAAAAAATGAAGAGCAAGGCTGACTTATGAAGATCAAATAGCTAGTGTTAGCCGACGGAAATATCAAAAGCACTTCCATACCTAGGTGAAAATATGTAAGGAGAATGATGAGATTTGAGGAAGCGAAAGAAGTATGTAAGGATCGCGACGCTTGGCGCTCCGTCCTCTCTGACTACCCCGTTGGGGATACAGCGTGAGGATGTACATGTATGTACAAAATGCCAAAGTATGCTTGCATTTTTCGTAACCATGTTCAAATCAATAAAAAGTTTTCATTGTATTTAAAATATCGACAGTGGAATATCAGATATCTCGTAACGTCACTACCTGTTGCGCGCGCTTTCGTCCCCGTGGAATCTAAAAAAGTAGCCTATGTCCTTCCCCAAAGCTTAATCTATCTCTATTCTAAATTTCATCAAAATCGGTGCAGCGATTTAGCCGTGAAAACGTAGATAACAGACAAACAGTTTCATGTAAAGTACAACCTTCGCAAGTGGAATTTTACAAACAAAAATGTGACTCATTATTTTTAATACGAGTATATGAGTATAGAATATTTTAATATTTGTACTCAATTTCACAGCCGTAGGTAGTTATTTCCATATAAAAGTTTCATAGAAAGTTTGACCCTTCCACCTCTTTTTCACCCTTGAAATGAAAAATTTCTTTTTAATAATCATCAAGTCGAATATCATGATACTTTAACTTCAGCAGTTTTTGAGATTTCGTGATCAATCAGTCACTCACTGAGTGCTATGTTGCTTTTAAATATACATTCAGTCAAGAAAGTATCGGGAATGGATGATTTCTTTATGGTTCCAAATTCAATTTTTTGTTTTTTTTTTTTGTTGTTGTTTGATTGGCACAACCGTTTTCCATTTTGGCGCGGAGTTTGAGTTGCATCTGTTATTTAGATTAAATACAGTGCTGTTTTTAGTTATATCATTACGAATTTCATAATGGACAAAAACATCGAACAAAGAGTTGGTCTTAAATTTTGCATCGCCAATGAAATTCCATATTCGGAGTCACTGAAAATGTTACAGAGAGCTTACGGTGAATCGACTTTATCAAAAACACGTGCTTATGAGTAGTACAAAACGTTCAAAAGCGGTCGAGATGTGATGGAAGATTTGCCTCGCTCTGGTAGGCCATCAACGTCTGCAACTGAAGTTAACATCGCAAAAGTGAAGGAAATAGTGACTGAAAATGCTCATTCAAGTTTGAGAGAGATAGCCGCCGAACTTTCTGTGTCTCACTAGTCGATCCGTACCATTTTAAATAATGTCTTGGGTATGAAACAATGTTGCCGCTCGACTAGTCCCAAAAGACGTGAATTTTCTTCAAAATCACAATCGCATAAGAGTCGCTGGAATGAGTCAATTCCGACCCAACATTCGTGAAACGCATTGTTACTGGTGACGAGACGTGGGTTTACGAGTTTGACGTGCGAACTAGTCAACAAGCTTCGGAGTGGCGCCTTCCAACTGAACCGAAACCGGAAAAACCACGCCAAAGTCGATCAAAAGTCAAAGTCATGTTGACTGTTTTCTTTAACTATCGCAGTGTTGTGCACTCGGAATTCTTGCCGGAAGGTCAAACGGTAAATAAAGAATATTATTTGGGCGTTATGCGGCGTTTAGGAGAGCAAATTCGAGGAAAAAGACCAGATTTGTGGAAATAAAATTCTTGGATTTTGCACCACGATAATGCGCCTTCGCACAAGGCAATCATTGTGAACGAATTTTTACCAAAAACTCAACAAATACCATCGAGAAACCACCTTTTTCACCAGATAAGGCTCCAGCCGACTTCTTTCTTTTTCCTAAACTCAAATTACCACTTCGTGGCACCCGTTTTCATTCGGTAGAAGACATAAAGGAGAATTCGCGGCAAGCACTGAACTCGATTCCAGAAAAAGCGTTTAAAAAATGTTTTGATGATTAGATTATTCGTTGGCGTAAGTGTATCGTTTCTAAAGGAGCATACTTTGAAGGTGATAAAATAAATTTGGATGAATAACTAACATTTCGTGTATTATTGATCTTTTCCCGGTACTTTCTTGACAGAGTAGTATACTTCTCATCAAAAAAATCGAAACAACCCTGAAGTTTGGTTTTGAATGAGTCTTATGAATTTTTTACGCTAAAACAAAAAAAAAGTGCCAGTTAATTGCGGATATTATAAGGTATCGTTTAACCAACATTGCTGTTACAAATTAAAATTAAATTTCTTTAGCTAGCGTGTTTTGTTCAGCAGGTATGGTTTTACCCTTTGAGAAGAATTTGTAAAATGTTAGAAACAAAGACGTGAGACAAAAAAATTTTTATAAAAAGTTTATTCAGTATCTCGTATTTCCTCCCCAGGCTCTAATTACTGCATCCATGCGGTTCCTCATGGAACGGATGAGAGTTACAATTGAGATGAGAGTCACAAAAAAGTCATTGTGTTGTGGGATGTTATCCCATTCTTATCGTATAGCTGTTTTAGGATGGCCAAGCGTCTCCGGAGCAGGATCTCTCGCTCATACTCGTCTCTTCAACTTATCCCATAGGTGTTCTATGGGATTCATATCCGTGTTTTTTTGCTGGCCAGCCCATAACCGTAATACCGACTACGTTCAGGTATTCATTTACAATGCCTGCGGTATGAACCCTGGCATTTTCCTGCATAAAAATGAACTCTTCGCCAATAAAATGTGCGTAAGGTACCACATGAGGCTCCAGACACTCTTCGATGTAACGTGACCTATTTAATGATGGTAAGCGAGGTCCAGATACAAAAGCAAGTTCGGTTTTTCCATTGGCGCTTATGCCTCCCCAAACCTTCCATGAACCGTCACCGTAACTGACTCTTTCTTCAATGCAGCACTGTGCAAAATGCTCTCCCTGCTCTTCGATACACCTTCTTTCTTCCGTCGTTACCATACAGCATGATCTTACATTCGTCAGAAAAGAGAACTTTGCTCCATTGAAGGTATAACCAAATTAAGTGCTTACATGCAAAATTAAGGCGTGCTTTTCGGTGGTCTACCGTCAATTTTAGGCCATTAGCTGGTTTATAAGGGTTCAAGCCACGCTTCGTCAATCTTCTTCTAATAGTAGAATTGCTCACAGTCAATCCTCGAATCTCACAGAGCCGCTTTCTTTTTTAGAGAAACTGATACAATATACCGGTCATCTCGTTCAGACATGACTCGATGTCTACCAGATCCTGGACGGCGAGTAAACATACCACTCTCCCGATAACGCTGATACATTCTATTGACAGCAGAGAAGCTAAGATGCAATTGTGCAGCCACAACACGTTGTCTAAGCCTTGAATTCAGCAACGCCACGACTTGGGCGCCTACCGTGGGCGAGGTATCCATATTTGTTAGGAAAATAAGGTAGGATGTTACAAAGCTTTGTTAACAATCACTATTAAAAAAACGATATTTTTGGCAAAAAAAATGTGATTAAATAGAGAAATTTGGAGATTGTTTTCTATACACATTGAAAACAATCTCCACACTGAGCTCCACATTCATTTAATCGATGAAAATTAGAAAATTTAAATTCAAATTTGGAATTGTGGTACACCATTGTGTAGACTAAACTGCCAGCTATTTATTGGAGTATTTTTTTAATGACATCAAACCTCATTCTTGTTTCAATGCCGCCTGAATAACACTTGCAGTAGTGTTTCGATTTTTTTGATGAAAAGTTTATATGTCTGTATATGTGAATATATATATGTACATAAAAATATAAATATAAGTAGATATTTATAAACGTACCTCTCTGGCTGCCCCGTTGGGGATACAGTGTGAAGATATGTGATAAATGTATATATTATATGTCGCTATATTATATTTCCCTTTGAAGGTGCCGATCTGAAAAAGTAACGCACACTAGTTCATTGTAAAAAAAATCAAAAAGATTCTAAAAAAACGATTTCCAAATTGTATAGTTCTGTGTTTGTTAGAACCATCATTCGACAATACATCAGTTGATGGACCTTTAATAATAACGTAAACTTCTACAAAAGCGATGCTGTCCATATTTATTACTGTATTCAAATTCAGCGAGAGAATTGTCATGATTACGTCAAGCATAACATGCATTGTCCATTAAACTAGTACCTAAAAGCCCTCAGGATCCATAACAGATCATTTAAATCAATATAGCTGAAAATAAACGTTTCACTCAACGTAAAGATCAAATCAAATTCAATTAAGAATGAATGTCTTAATGGTCAATGGTCCCTCGGCTTGATTCGACTGCGCCTCGACCGCTCTTCGACTACAATTTTATTGTCTCTTGATCAGATAATTGCTCGAGAATCTAGAAGGAAGGTAAATGTATTACGCTCTTATGACCTTTTTTCTCGTAACACAGGAGAAACTTGAACACAGGCAAGCAGCCCCCTAGGGGTGAGGGCTTTCAACCACAAAAACGTCTGTAGTAGTTGTGCCGAGTACATTGTTGTAGGCTCCAGGATCATCTTTGAAACGCGCCAGAGCCCATCTCACACTGTGTCAAAGCACTTTTGGACAAGATCCTTCCCATCCTTGCATGCCACGTGATAGCTTATGCGTTTATGTCAAATTTTATTAAGTGGATTGGATCTGGTTCGCGTCACTATGTCTACAAAACATGTTTTTTTCTGTTTTCCCAACTTTAAAAAAATTGCTTATTTATTGCAAAGAAACCGTAATTATAATTCAAAGTAATTTATCTTAGTAAAGCTCTAAGGGAAAAAAATAAATGAATTACTGAATACCTACAAATTTTTCTCATCAACAATTTTAAAAGATGCCGTAAAATTAATTGGGGAGTGAATGGCTCTTTACTTTAATGGGTGAGAGGGCTTTCTTTGAAATAATTAAAATTAGTAAGTAGGCGTTTTTTTTTCTTTTCTAACACATTGGAGGTTACCAAAAGGAAAATATTATTGAAATGTATATAAATGTAAAATGCCAGTCATTGACTGACTAATCATGAAATTTCGAATACTTCTAAAGCTAAGATCACGAAATTTGATCTGATGATGGTTTATGTAGGGGCGCACTAAGAAAATATTTTTGGAAATTTACATTTTAAGGAGGGAAAAATTTGAAAAATTTCACTTTGTATGATGAGATTTGAGGAAGCAAAAGAAGTATATAAGGACCGCGACGCTTGGCGCTCCGTCCTCTCTGACTACCCCGTCAGGGATACAGCGTGAAGATATGTATGTATAAATGTATGCAACTATTCTACATTGAGGTTTTAAACAAACAGAATACAATTAATTGTGTTATTAATTTCCAGCATCACCGACCTACAGTTAAGTCGAGGGTAACACCTATAATGTTATAAATGCGTAAGTGCCTCTGTCTGTAATTGTATTTATACTGTCTGAGATTGCTTTGTAATGAGTAATATAATATGTAATTGCATAATTGATGTGTTAAAGTATCAACGGCGTGACTGTAATTTAAAAAAATGAGCAGTCGCAGAACACCTGGCAGATGTGAGACATCGAAACTATTTTGTACAGAAAATATGCACGAGAGGATGGTTTATTAAAGGAATTAAATATGGCATAATCAAAACCAAAATGTAGTTTTTTTTTAAGAAAAAAATTATTCTTTATTTTAAAAACACAGGCAATGTGTTCTGGAGTATTAAATGTAGTTTAGTAAAAAGTCCAGGAGTTTGAAATAATGGATTTAATAGTAAAAAAAATTATGAAAATGTGCGCGCGCCGTGTGAATCGTATGAAGCAGCCCTACTCAAAGTGTGCTCAGCGGAGCCCCGGGGCTCTGTAAGGCCTCTGCGAGGGCTCCGGTAAAATAATATCACACAAAATAAAAAACATTTAATATTATCAAAATAATGCAAAAGAACATCAACATCCTTATAAGAACATCACATCAAGTCGATTTCTGAACGTAATTTTATAAAATCTATGAGACCTATTTTCATTACATTCTCTGAATCATATAATAGCCGAAAATGAGAGCAGATGTGTTACTGGTGGTATTGAAACCCGAGGTCGTGATTAATTGGTTATTCTAAAATTTAAATTACATAAGTCAAATGTTTCAATTTTGGGTAACTGCATTCGTTTTTATAAAAAAAAGTTCCTCAAGAAGTCACTCCATTAACAGAAAATATATTTAGATTAGTTATAAAAAGTACATTGATTAGACAATCATACTATAAAATTAACGATTTCGTTGAAGATAAAACAATAGTCTGAAAATGATCTTCTCTACACATGCATTTACTGGCTCTCTGAATATTGTGTTTTAATAAACCTTTTGTAAAATTATGTTTTTTGTGAATTTTTTTAAAAAAGTTTTTTGTCAGTTCTTCTCAGTGTCCAGGTTTTCTTTTCTCTTCTCTTTGAACAGAACTAAAGTAGATTTGATGTTCAAAAATACCTGGTAATTGGGTGTACTTGAATAAATTGATTTGACTTTGACTTTGAGGTAAAAAATAAAAAACTACTTCATACCTCTCATTAAAAGGAAATCAATACAATATTTTATAACTTGTGTAAATTATATATTTATGTATGATTTTTATTAAACTTCGAATAAACATAAAACCCTGATTTTTTTGATATTGTATAGACTCTGGTGTTACTTTAGGGAAATCCATTTCTTCTGATAAATTCCTGAAATCTTTAGCTATTTTCCGCTTTAACTCCAAAAACCACCAATCGACACGTGTTTCGCCTCTCAACGAAGCATCAGACTCGGTCAGCTAACCGTCACCGAAGTCGGTTAACTAAACGAGTTTTTATTTTAGGGCTCCCTAAAATATTTAGATGTTCTAAAAGGGTTCCCTGGCCAAAAAAAAGTTTGAGAACCATTGGAATAAAGAATATTCCTGAAGTTACCCGCCGGTTATGTATTGCTCTATCCGGCGCCGTTCGTTTTCCCCGCACACCGTACCCGACGTTTCATATATGTAACAGCTTTCTCAAAAAAAACTTACATAATGACGACCTCCGTGGCGAAACGGCTTAGCGCGTCGAAAAGTAAACGGGGCTTGCGAGTTCGATTCCCGTCCCAAGTCTGGGTGTTTATATATAATATGTATATATTTACAAAAGAAAAGTATATCAGTTGTCTAGTACCCTTAACATAAGCGCTATGCAGCTTACTTTGGGACTAGATGGCCCTGTGTGAAATGTTTGAGTATATTATTATTATTAATATAATAGGAAGAAAACACGACATGATTCAAAAGGGGGTCACTAGTCAGTGACCACACGTCACGTAATTCGAAGTACAGCGCACAGACACTGCAAGGATGCAGAGTCCTCGTGGATCTGGGGAGATAGAGAGCTCGGCAGGCAGCATGCAGTCAGAAAGGTGAAGTAAAGGCGCAGGAGTGCGAGTAAACTAATAAAAATAAGATTATAACAAGACAATTTCTACAACTAGTTGGTAAAACCAGTATAAATGTTTCTAAATTACCTTGGCGCAATGTTATCGTTGATACGGTCATTGCCAAAATATACTTCTCGTACATTATGCTTCAGACAAGGACGCCTACGGGAAAGCACAGTATAAGGCGTAAGTGTATAAGGAGAATGAAGAGATTTGAGAAGACAAAAGAAAAGTGTAAGAAGCGCGACGTTTGACAATTCATCCTCTCTTACTACTCCTCTCTTACTATTCCTCTCTTACTACATCTTCTCTTACTACTACTTACTAGGGATACAGCGTTAGGATATAGGACCAGATTTTTTTCTATTATGACTATGACATTACAATAATAAAAATAACCGGTCGGTAGTACATAAACTTTATAAAGTAAGATAAAGTGGTATATGGCAGCGTATACAGTGCCGTATCATTTTATACAGAAATTTTGGCCTTAATTGTAATACTAAATAATTAAAATACTCCAGTCAAATACACTAATTGTGTAACCTCAAACTAAGCGAACTGAGGACCTCCCTGAAACACCTAAACTGCAAGCCAATTTACAAGATTTCGTTGCCTAAATTAAACGGAAAGGGAATCTAACTCAGGACCCCGATTTACATGTTCGCACGTCTAAAAGAATACAGCAAATATGTACGGTGTACATATATGCTGTACGGTATGTGCGATGTACATATGTGCTGTGTTTTCGCACCAATGGACTAACCGTGTAAATGCATGTATGTCAGACGAATGTAGTTTACATTAGTTGCATCACTTTTGAAGTGTGCAAAATATATTTTATTATATCTCTCCAAACTGACTTGTTTTGTAAAGTTTATTGAATAATTACCATACTCAGCTATTTCCTGGAGTTTTATTCAGAAATACGTCTATTTAAATTTTTAGATACAGCCAGATAGTGTCTGTTTGTTACTGGATATTCCATTTCTTCTATTTGGTTATGGCACCCATAGTAAAATCTCGCATCTCAATTCGGAGCTAATTGGTACGTTTATCTTATGTTTATATCACCAAGGGATATCTTCGCCATAAATCTTGTCATGTGTCACTACCAGTTCACGTATACACCAATCGGCATTAAAATGAAGGTGAATGTCATTAGCAACTTCTACTCGTACGTGCCTAAGTAAATATTGAGCCAATTACGAGGTACGGTGCTCGTTAGCGAATAAACGATGAGATCAGAGAACGTGGTAGCGCAGGCTCTTGTTTAGGCGCGTTCCTCTCAGGCTCTCACGATACAGAAACTATAACCTGACTTATTAAAATAGAGAACTCGAAAAAAATTAAGAATAGCAAGCAGTGGTTAAAATTGAACATACAATCAACATATTATTATTTGGTTCCATATTTAACGTTCTTTAAATTTTAAAAATGTAGTGACAATAGCCTTTTATTATTACTAAATAATTAAGTAATGCAACTATAAATAGAAACAATACACCATGTAGGTATAAAATAATTGCTCGGAAAACAATCACTTTGTCCTTTCTTAGACATGTTTAGCGGCGTTTACTGTATTGATTTACATACATACGTACGTATCCTTATTCTGTAGTCTTAACTGGATAATCGGAGAGAATGGAGAGTCAAACATCTCGGTCTTCGCATACATAGAGACTTCTTTCATGTCATCAAATCTCATTGTTACCCTCACACATTTTTGCATACTTTTGCAGGTACTTTTCACATACGGTCTCCGATACACAGTGATTTACTTACTAACTTCACTTCCAAAGAAAGATATAAACGTGTTTATGAAATTTTTGTGTTTTATTTAATTACTTTTCATATAATTTAACTGACACTTTTTAAAGTAAGATAATTGACAAGTAATAATATCTCAAGCCACTCGTAATCGGATCTTTGGTTGTCAGTAGAGTTCAGTCTTGACGGTTTTAGTATCAAAGTGCTTAAAATTCCTTCACATATAGGATGCAGAGTTGAATATCCTGTGACTGGACCGATTTCTACTAAACCTAGCTAAGACACGCAACGACTGCTTTCAAACAAACATGCAAATCGGCCTATCTGTATAGGAGCTAGGATGCCACAGATAGACACACACACTGATAAATAAAGACTAGACTTCAAGAACTTGTAACGTCCCTCTTTTTGCGTGTGCGGTTGAAAATAATTTCAATAACTTTTAGTTATATTAAATCAAAGGCTTCAAACTCGTACTAACACCCTTTTTTGCGTCGGGTGTTAAAAATCAAAAAAATATTTAGACGTTATTAGGCGTTCATGTTGTCAGTAATAGTTTACGTTAGTAACTAATTAATCTGTGGTAATAGTGTGTCTTTAATTTTTGGGACATCTTTCGATCTCCGCACATCACGTACATGACGTTCTCTCTTTAAAGTAGTCAGGTTAACAGCATTCATACAACGAGCAACATCAGACAGCAACAAAATATAAGCAACGTCAATGTACAGGTCACAGGTACCATTTTTCTTGTTTAGTATAATGTGCTCAAATCATGCGAAGTGCCTTAAAAGGGGTTTTGTACTGGACGTTCTACTCACGACTAGAGGGAGGCGATAGGGGTGGTTCGCCCCACGAGCACCACGGCAAGAATGACAAGCGCCGATGCGATGTCATCCACGATTGATAAAAATATGAAATTTTAAACTATAAGTATTAACTTAAAATATTATTTTCATATCTCTAAATTATTGGTCAATAATATGAGCAGTGATGTGTCCTTGTGGACAAAATAAGCAATGAAGATATACGCAGTATGACCGGTTGCACGACAGTGTTATTGTAAAAATGAAGACAAGAATGCTTAGAACTTAGATGGTTCGGGCACGGAGAAAAAATTGAGGGATGAAAGACTGACGAAGAAAATCTACAGAGAGTGGTAGCAGAAGCCAAGGAAGACCAAGGCTGACGTATAAAGTTCAAATAGTCGGAGGTGTTAGCCGAAGGAAATGTCAAAACTCGAAAACGTAGGCGAAAATGTGTTAGGAGAATGATGAGATATGGGGAAGCGATATAAGTACGTAAGGACCGCGACGATAGGCGCTCTGTCCTCTCTGACAAAACAGTTAGGGTACAGCGTGAAGATATATATGTATGTACAAATTATTGATCTTTTGATTGCGTTGATTTAGAATTTGAATTTTTAACACCTCCAAGGGTACGTTAATCTTCGATTCTAATGTAAACTCCTACAGAATTTCCTTTTTGATACTAAATAAGTGTTCCACCGATGCCGTAAACAACAACGAAATGTCATGGGACGCTTATACGAACTACGTTATGTTAAAATTTAGGAAACAAACAGATACCTTTGTTCCCATCGGCCTTTGTAGAGCCGTGGTTCAGTGATTCTTTTATCGTGACTGAACTGCTGTAATACTTTTTATAAAAACGAACAGGAAAGCAAAGGATCAATTTATACTACCGTGTTCCCGCAACATCGCATAATAATGTTTTACTTGTGTTTGCTTCACAATACAATGAATAATTGGGCACCTTTTTCTTAGTTTGAGCTACACCTACCCAGCCTTCTGGGGTGGACCATCTTTTGGAAGTCAACATATTAGGAGAAATAAAAATTTAGCAAATTAACAGAAAATTATACATTTCGGCTGACTTTTAATTGTATAACATTAATTTAAAATAATAAAACTTGTAATTTCTGGAAATTGTGTTTCTAATACACAGTTCTGTCCTACTAGGGTAGTTGTGTAAAAACTATACTATATAGTACTACTGCGATTAAAGTGAATCTAATGATACCTCATTTATTAAAATGTATTGAGCCGTTTAGACTACAAGTGCGCCGGAATGCGCCAATACTAATATATTGTCTATTGCATTGAAATACATCCGAAAAAACATTACTGACCATCTGGAAATAGAAAAGTACCATATTAGCAATATTTAATTTAAAACTGTTTTCTTTTTTACGAGCTTTTATTTAACTAGCTATGTATATTTGTGTAGGTCAAATTTTGGAAGCTAAATCAGAACTACTTCCTAATGTTCGATTGGGCTCAAATTTGGTATAATTGCGTATCTTTGATGACTTCGATATGCGATAACTTTGATATGCAAAATATGGTACCATGGAGCTGGTCTGATAATCCAGTCGGAAGGTGGCCATAGGAACTCCTAAACTAAACAATATAAACCCATCGAGTTTGGGCTCATTCGTTTTGTTTGACAAACAGTCTGGTACTACATGATATTCAGGATCTGAAGATGGAGACGATAGGTGGTAATAGGAACTTCTAAGCTAAACAAGATTGATCCGTCCTGTTTGGGCTCATTTGATTTGTCTTGGCAAGCACTCTGGTGCAATATGATATCCAGGGCCTGAAGATGGAGCCGAAAGGTGGCCAAAGGAACTCTATAATAAAACTACGCATCCCTATCGAGTTTGGGGTTATTTGTTTTTTTTTTTATTTGACTTCCATCTAATATAGTTTTATACAAAGTTCAATCGCTCCTCCGCCATTTGTAAGTGGAATTTTACAAAAATATGAAACACGCGTCTCCTTATTTTTAAAAAACATGTTTGTACCTATTTTCACTGTCGTTTTATATCCCATATAAATGTTTCATACAAGGTTCGACCCTCTCTTTCCTTTTTAATTGATTAATTAATTTTCATTGAATTAATGAAAATTTCCAAAAATCTTTCTTAGCAGCCCTTACATCACTATAGAGTATAGACTGTCGTCGGACTACATGACCCTAACTTTTATCAGTTAGTGAGCCAGCAAGGAAGCAGTAATTCGCTTTTATATATGGAGATTGATTAGCTGTTGTCAACGACTTCATCTGTGTGAAAACGGGATAATATACAGCCTATGTCCACAAGGTCAATTCCAAATATTGTTGAAAGAATTTTTGAAATCGGGTGAGTAGTTTCAGATTACCTCCTACATCCAAACTAACAAACTTTACCTCTTTATAATATTAATTTAGATGTAAGAACCGTGATGCTTGGCGCTCTGCCCCCCTGTTTACCGCGTTAGACATACAATGTGAAGACATTAAATTGATATATTCTGTTTTTCTCTACCATTCTGGGGTGGAAGAGTATATGCTAGGATGGAAGAGTAAGAATGTGAAGACATTAAATTGATGTATTTTGTCTTTATCTACCATGCTAGGATGGAAGAGTAAGAATGTGAAGACATTAAATTGATATATTCTGTTTTTCTCTACCATGCTAGGTTGGAAGAGTATATTACATAAATAAATCGGCCCAGCCAACTGAATTTAGTAGGGCATCGCTCGGAGAACATTCGTACATCCAATTAATTTATGTTTTTAATGCATTTCTGCTTGCAACGGGCGTAAGAGATCGCGTACACGAGAGAATAAATTACACTGTATAAAGCTACGTAATTCCTAGCGACACAGTAGCATTTAGTATCATAGAGATAGGTAAATAAGCTAATGCTGCCGTCGGTAGTATAAATAAAAGATACGATTCGAAGGCCTTTTTCGAATTCAATATCTGCATCCCATTTGACTACCTTATTACGTAACTGCAGCCAGTAAGCGATAGCCGAATCTCAAAAGATCGATTGCGATATATTGTTAAATCAAGCACGATATAATGTCACGAATCACTATTTCCGCCTCGGTTGATTAATCAGTGAACTAAAAATTACTGATACCAACCCTATTTCTGCTACAAAAAGTCATTTTACCGCATGACACCGTAATTACCAATTTAAAACAATCGATGCGCGCCTGCGACTCAGCTATGTTTCTTTACGTAATACCCCAACTGGTAAGGCTGTCACAGTTATTACACATATCAAATGTGTCTAGGGATCAAGTATATTTTAGAGTATTGCTCCAATTACTATTTTAACTTTTTTGGGTCGTTATTGATTCTTTATAGTGATTTTCACTATTTGAATAAAGAATTTTGTTTAAATTTTGATTAAAAATAGATAATCAACTATCGATCAGGATTCCTATAAAAGTGTGCAATAGCGTTTTTACAAAACCATTACAATTTGTGCATCGGAACTGAAAAAAATTGCAACCTCCTCGTTTTTTGGAAGTCGGTTATAAAATTAAATCAACTTCAAAAAAAATCACTAGAAATTACTAAATGATAATCCTTTACAAATCAAAATTAAAGTACAAAAATAACTTTATAAATACGATACAAATACCTATATAATTACGTGTGGTAGAGCCATGCTGCATTGCAGCGTGATTGGGCCGACTCGCCCAGTGAGATGCCACCCTCTCACAGAAATTTTCACATATATGAAATAACAGATTTATCGCTGATGTTTCGTTCGGTGAGTGAGACTGCCGGTGGCCCATATCCCCTTCCTCCTCCTTTCCTTAAAGCCCGGCAACGCACCTATGATTTCTAGGACTTTGCGGGTGTCCATGGACGGCAGTGATTACTCTCCATCAGGTACTTCGCTTGCTCGTTTGCCCCCTCATTTAATAAAAAAAAATTAAATTAAATTTGACAGTTGTTGAAATCGGTGCCAAATCAATGTGCAACAACAGTAAGTCTATAAGTCTATAAAGTTTAGTAGGCTTGGCATAGAGTTCAGTAACTGACTAATTTAATTACATGGGTATTTGTATCGTATTTATAAAGTTATTTTTGTACTTCAGTTTTGATTAGTAAAGGATAATTATTTCGCAATTTTCGGTGTTTTTTTTCTACAGTTGGTTTAATTTTTTAATTTTTTTTTTTAATACCTTATACGAAGACCTTACGAAAGTAAGGCCACAAACTAACTATTCTCCAAGAGGTAAATTCAACGTTTAAACTTAAATGTCTCTGAGGCACTACTTAATAACTGACCCAATGAACTATTTGCGCCAAATAGTTTCCGAGAAAAACAGCTGTGATAATAAATAAAGTAAATAAACAACAGACAGACCTCGAAGTGATTCCATAAGTTTTCCTTTTTACGATTTTGAAACTGAACACTAAAAACCGCATGCAACTCGATTCATCCTTCATGAGATAAAAGACAAACAAATACATAGACAGACAGCGGCTTATAATTGCCCTCTTTTCCGTCTCATTGTAAAATTTAATTTTTGCACTACCAACCAGAATAAGTTAAGAGAGATACTAATTAAAACTTATTCCATAATATCTAGTTGTACCCAAGAATACAAATTTTCTTCTGAAGCGACAACAAAGCGCTTGTGCAGTACAAGTGAACTGTAGTGTGCTTCGTTTAATTTAAACGTAAAGTCAGGGGCGGCGACATGTCCACGACGTCTCCACGGTCTACTATACAAGGCGATTCACGTTTTAATTAAAATCTCTTTGACTGTACACACTGGTTCATGAAGCAAAGTTTTGGTACAGCATTAATTACATGCATTTTGTATGAGTTTGATTATATCTGTATACTCGTGTCAGTACAGTGAAAAGAAAAAAATCACACAAAAGATTACATAATTTTAATAAAGGCAAAAATAACAATTTTTGTAATTTTTGTCTATTTGTATTTTTATGTAAGGAGAATTACGAGATTTGAGGAAGCGAAAGAAGTATGTAAGAACCGCGACGCTTGGCACTCCATACTCTCTGACTACCCCGTTAGGGATACAGCGTGAAGATATGTATGTATGTATATACATATGTATTTTTATGTATTCATCATACAAAAACTGCATGAAATTGAACAAGGTTGAAGAATATTTTGTAGATGAATAAATGCAAATTAAAAAGCGACCAAGACCAGAAAACGTGGAAAAGAAGGCCGACTCCCGCCTCGCGGAATATGCGTAACGGAATTGTCTGCTCTTGGCCGGATACGTAGTCCTCCTCTGGTTGTTGCGTTGTGTGTGACATGCGGAGAGCATCTCGTGTAGTACATTTAGTACATAATATTAAAAAACAATGAACACGGATAAGTTTTTCATGTTTGTTAAATTTAATTTCTTGCAGCTATGTTTTAAAACGTCAACTCTGGATTGAATAACTAGAATTATTTGAGCAACTAAGGACCTTATAACGCGTTCGTTTATGCGACATAGGCATTTTTGTATTTGCGACGATGTGAAGAACGAATTGAAGACAAATGGAAGCTCTCGCATGTTTGCTTGCATGCGACGCTACAATAATTACCCATATTCACCCATAATATTGCCATTTGCCAGTGCCACACGGCGCGTGCATATTAGCGCGCACACATACTAACCGCGTGCGCTATCTTTCTATGAAAACATCTTACTGTTATATTGTGCCAAGACTGACAGTGTGTTGTATATCCATTGTATATCCATAGAGGTTTAATTGAGAAATTAATGCTAAAGTAAAGAAAAAAATTCTGTATTAAACAGCTCAGCGTGTAAGACCGTCGGTAAACTATTGTAACAGGTGTAAAGATGTCAAACAGACAGACGAAATTATAAGAGTTCCGTTTTTGCACTTAAAACCCTAAAAATTATGCGTATTTTATCGTGATATGTTGCCATAAACTGAGGTCTAAACTCGCTCTATTCGGCGGTAAACAAAGGAGTTACGTGTATGTCTATTCTGACATGCAAAACCTTTTGAAAGAACAAGATGATTCAGAAATTCAGGTGTTTCGTTATAAAAGATTTTAAAGTGCCCAACTTTAGAACATCATCCTTAAAGTTTATGCACAGTAAAATTTACAGTTTCTTTTACAAAGATCCTCCATACGATGCTCCTTCCAACACACAATATCAGGGATGTAAATCTTTTTCGCGAGCGCGACCATAAACTAACGCGCTGACAAAGTACGGCGGGTGTTACCACACTATGAAAATAATCTCCACGTCTACGTTAAAATTAAGTACTTAACTTCGATACGTTCGATCGTGAATTAAAGTACTTTGCTTGTGTGGGTAATATTGTGTTGTACGTGGACATCATTGTGTTTGTCTATGAAACGTTATCTTGTGTTTTGTATATATTTTATGTTGTATTGTTCTTTTACTTTTCAAGTGTTGATATCTGCTTAACTCGCCAAATTGTAAACAAAAGGAAGGTTTTACATCATCCCCAACTTGTATTTTCCGACTTCAAATGTCGGTATCTTCCTAAAAATTGCCGTGATTGTCAATAATCAATATTCGCTACTTCGATGACTGCATTCAATTAAAGACGATAAATTGCTGGTAGAACAATTTTTTGAAGTGAATTATAATGAATTAAGCATTACAAGCGACAATTATTTATGTTTTCAAAACAAAACTTTCATGATGGTAAAAATAAAAGTGAAATGTCGTCGACTATTTATGTAGACTAGACTATTAGTAGATCGTAAAAATCTAACGAGTTTGTACATATTAAAAGTGATATGTAAACCTCATACAGATGATAAGCTAGCTAATTCTCATTTTCGAGTTCTACTTTTCCATCTGTCAACCCAAATGTCAAAAGTGGAATTGGATGTAATTATAATTCTGCTTTAATGCCTTGTCCACCCCAAATATTGTTGTATGATATATTGTTATTTTAATTTTATATTTTATTTGTAAAACTATTTGTATACAATAATTGTTGAAGTGTCTTTGGGCTAAGAATTAAGGAAGAGATAAGCAAACCAAGTGAACGAGATAAATGAATGTCCTGGACGGCCTCCCATACGGAGCTGAAACCTGGATTACAACTTAAAAAAGGATACCCTTCAAAACTGGGAACTCCCCCAGAGTTTCCTTGTGTGGTACCCATAGTACAAGCTTACTGCTTAGTTTGGGGTCACACAATCTGTGTGTAATTGTCTGGAGTATTATTATTATTATTATATTATTATTATAAAAGTTAGACGTAAATCGAAGAGCGATGGAAACAAAACTAGTTGTATTACTAGTTCTAACGCTCAGAAAGGGACAGAAAGAACAATAAATGGTTCAGAAGGCAGAACAGGGCTACGGATGTGGCGTAACGGGTGATGGACAATGGTGTCGAAAAGTTTTGGAGTGGAGGGCTTGAAACCATAAAAAACCAGTGGCGAGACCGCAAATGAGGTGTAAAGATGACGTCATAAAGATGGTGTCAAACCTGCCTAAAATAGGAAGAAATGAAGATTATTGTTGGAGGTCTACACCAATATGATTTAAAATGGCTTCAGATCAGATGATGATGAGTTCTAACACCGCAGAGTGCAAAAATAATCAATCCCTCCTGAAAATTTACTTTTATCGGAAATACATTACAAAATTCGATAACGACATGGTATAATTACTGATAGTAATCACTGATAGTCATATAATATGTAGTTTAGTGACATTTTGATGCTTGAAACGATTACGAAGTAAGTGGATGTGACCCAGTGGCAACATACATGCTTTAGAACACTGTTAACCCGTTGATTTAATTATTGGGGTCGATTTCCTAAATTTTGCTGTGTGTGTAATACTAAACGTCGCCATGATTTTCATACAAAAATACCATCCATATTTCCGACTTTTCTGATTAAATTTCCCGAAATTTTTTGTCATACAAGCTTGACAATTTTTAACTTTGACAAAAAAAATCAGCCAAATCGAGCGAGCCGTTCTGAAGTAATGATCTTTCTTTGAAGATGTGGCGATTGATTTTTATTTATATAGAATTTCCTTCAAAATCTCGACTGATTTTTGTACTAGCAAAAGTAACAAATTCATGTAAATAAATCAAAGACAAAGTATTTTTTAATTTTACTTAGAAATTGGGATCGAAAAAGGAATATAAATTTTCTAATTTTTCCCCAAAAATTCGGAGTAGTTTTTAGACTAGCAACACTAATAAATTCGTGAATGTAAATAATATATCCAAGACGTTGAATCCTAAACTTTTATACCTACATAACTTCTGTCTATTTTAGTGCTCGTCTTAAACTGTAACTTATAAGAAGATTTCGTTCGTATGAATCGAAACTGAAAGGAATCGATAACCGATTAAATTGCAAACTATTTAAAACTAGGTTTTGTAATTTTTTTTTATACATCATGTCAAACTTCTAACTCCATTTCCATTTTATGCTGATCAGAAAATTAAATAATAAATCTTATATAATGTCTTCAACTACTTATCTTCCTGCGTAGGTAGTAAAAGTAACCAGGAGCATACCTCTTGCGACTTTGTCTTGAGTAACCTGTGTAGACGTTAGTATCGTATAGCAAAATCTAACAGTTTAACGCTTTACCATGAATATAATACACACACAGAGGTGAACATTATTAGAACCACATGTTACAACAATTGTTAGCATTTCAATATAGAATTCATAATAACATCTTGTTCAAATAAATAAATTGAAATACTTGTGATTAAATGCTACAATCATGATCATTAACAGATGGCAACACCATCGTTGCTGTCTATTTTGTGTTGCTATTTGAAAAATTGTCAGTAGAAAATTACTTGAGCTAGCGAAAGCATGTATCTTCATTATAATATCATTGACAGAACAGCGACTTGTCCATGTATATATTATTATTGTAAAGAAAACGTATTCAACTTAGTGAAAGCAACAATCGAAAAAAAAAAAATGGCCAGTTTGTACCAGCCGCCCACCGCAAAACAATCGTCGGCCATCTTTTTAATTAGAAAAATAAATGTGACCTAATGTAATGATGTACTGTTAATTTTGTTATGTAGGTACACCATGTTGTGCAATTTTTTTTAAACTTTGGAGATAAGCTACACATTTTTTTAAGTTACTTTTAAGGTGTCGAATGAATTCAAATGATGATAAATGCAAAGACCTTATACAACACACTACGAATAACAACATTTTCCGTTTTTTTGTTTAAGCCCCCAAAATCAACCCGTAAAAGTGAAAACTCGGTTTCAGAAAATCACACCTGTCTTTGGGAATCTCTAATTATAACTTCCAATTCTAATTCCTGGAGCTATTTACGATAAATAATCCCCGAAAAAACGATCGGTCGAGAGAATGTGACAGGCGTACAGGCACACAGACGAAAACCGAATTGATTTCGTTAGTGTTCCTTTTTCTAATTTTAGAACAGAACACTAAAAAATTCGAGCCGAACAATTCACTCAACTAAAAATTCTCAGCGAGTTTTATTTACAAGTCGTTAAACCGAAACTTTTTACGTTTATACCTACCTTCTTCACGGACGTGCTACGGGTGAACAAGGCAAAAAATAACAGACTTTGGCCAATTAAAACACGGTTTCACTGTTGTATTTGGCTTAATGATTATAATCTTCAGAAGAAAGAGTAGATGTTAACTAAGATTTAGTTTTCACTTTTTGTAATTTTAATTTTCCGCTCTGACTACCCCGTTAGGGATACAGCGTGAGGATATGTATGTATGTATGTATGTAATTTTTATATTACATACATATACATACATATCTTCACGCCGTATCCCTAACGGCGTAGTCAGGGAGAACGGAGCACCAAGCGTCGCGGTCCTTACATACTTCTTTCGCTTCCTCAAATCTCATCATTCTCCTCACACATTTTCGCCTAGATATGCGAGTCCTTTTGACATTTCCGTCGGCTAACACTCTAGCTATTTGATCTTCATAAGTCAGCCTTCGTCTTCCTTGGCTTCTTTTTATATTAATTGTGGTAATTAGTTCTAAAGTCAAAGTCAAATCAATTTATTGAAGTAAACCCAATCACAAGGTATTTTTGAACGTCAAATCTACTTTAGTTCGGTTCAAAGAGAAGAGAAAAGAAAACCTGGACACTAAGAAGAACCGACAAGAAACTCAGTCAGGTATAATTTTGTCAACATCATTTTACAAAAGGTTTATTAAAATACAATATTCAGAGAGCCAGTAAATGCATGTGCAGAGAAAATCATTTCCAGACTATTGTTTTGTCTTCAACGAAATCGTTTATTTTATAGTATGGTTGTCTAATCAATGTACGTTTTATAACTAATCTAAATATATTTTCTGTTAATTGAGTGACTTCTTGAGGAACTTTATTATAAAAACGAACGCAGTTACCCAAAAATGAAACATTTCACGTGTATACACAAAAAATAGACTACAAATACCCAATTGTCTGAAACAGTAATAATTTCACAAGTTTCGTTGAGATATTATGGGTTATTTTTAGATAGGTAATAAACCTAGCTATCCCTTCTAAAAATTACATAACTCTAAATTTGCATGGAATTAAAAGGGTTTTGTACTAACTTTGACACTCCCTTTAACCTTCGGCCAAATACATTATTAATTTAGCTAATTCTTTTAAATTTTTTACGCTTTGTCTATCGACACAAAGTTTAATGATATTAAAAGCATTTTTTATTTTTCCTTACTAACTTTACACCCCTTAGGAGTTGAAATTAAAAAATCTCCTTTTATTGTTTACCTACATTAGGACATCTACTGAATGCAACAAAGGCATAATTCGAAATTTCAGATTTTGTTAATTGAAATTTTACCCAGTTCGAAATATAATAACAAACTTTGCATAAACTTATCTGCAATAAAGGCACCTATTACAGTTCCTCTGTTTTAGGTAGAGATGGCAATATGAATCATTACGTGTTTTCGGTGCACCAGACTGTTGGACCAAGTTTTCTCTGAGTCATCTCTTTTCAAGTTATGGCTTTGTTGTATTCAGTAATCAATGCAATAAATCTTTGTGTAATATTAGAAGTTTCCGAGTCTACTTATTGCGGGTATTATGTCGAAATATAGTGAAATATTTATCTATACCAATAAATATTTTCACATAAACCTTTGAATTCTAATCAGACATGTCACGGCGAGGTGGCAAAATCAATATATATACTATTAATAATAAATATTATACCATTCTTGGTTATGGAATTATCAGTTGATTATTTTCACGTCATGTTAATTTTTCACACATTCACAGCATGTTAAATTCTTTACATAATCTTTGTTTGGACTTGATCGGTATCTCGTTTCAAATCCTTTTTAAATTTTCTTTCTACATTTCCCAAAAAATCAACTTGTCTTCACCCCATCCTTTTCTCCTCTCCTTTTGTTTTTTTTCCTCTCTCCAAAAATTCTCTTCCATTCTTCCAAAAAATATATTCAAACTTTTAACTTGCCAGTTCTACAATTAATTTTTCTCACAACCTCTAAGCTCATAAAAAGGTAGAATAGGAAAAAAAATGGTACAATATGAAGTATCTACCTATGATTTTGAAATAAAGAATATTTGGAAGTGACCAAGTGACTTTACAGGAACGGAATCCTAAAAACTACTGGCGGTAACTTCATAAGCAACTAGATATGCCTCACCGTTTCGGCCGCGTTAAATTTGACATTTTTCGGGATAAAAAGTGGTTTATATTATTTGCTAAAAAATCCTCTAGCTGGCAATGAAAATCCAGTAAAAGTTGACTTAAACTGCTTCGGAAATTAGCTCGAACAAACAAACAGACAGACGGACAGACAGCTAAAAATTTATCATAGTGTGCTTGAATTTTGGTTACGTGTAAATAACCATAAGCTTAAGAAAATGCCTTTATTTCTAAATCACAGTAAGACACTTAAATTTTATCTATACGTACAGATCTAGCGATTTGAGGAAGCGAAAGAAGTATGTAAGTACCGCGACGCTTGGCGCTCCGTCCTCTCTGACTACCCCGTTAAGGATACGGCGTGAAGATACGTATGTATAGATGTATAGATAAATACATGTACAATACTGTAGTAATAATTATACATAATAGAATAACGTAGTGTAAATAACTAAGTTAAAAGTGTGCTGAAACGTAAAACGTTAACATTCAAACTTGTTTTGAGCATAAATATTTGCTTCGAGGTTACATTATTGTCATATGCATAAGTAGCACACACACACACGTATCGACAGTGTATATTAACGTAGTACGATGGGTAATTGCTTGAAGGAACTGCGCAAGACAGCCACCCCGCGTTATTAATGATAGGCCTACCCTCCCTATTTACAAGTCATTAACCGCCTCCTACGGAACCATGTTTGCGAGTAAATATTGTGAGAAACTATGGATTTAAAATTTTGACGTCACATTGAAAACTATTGCGAATTATCACAGTCGTAGATGTAATAAATCTATGATCAAAAATTCCACTCAAAAACTATTCTCAGGAACATTCTCCAAGAAATTACCTAATTAACTAAATATACGAGTACATTCATATTGTTACGCCAATCAATTCGTTCGTTCGTTTTCACTGAGAACAGAATGCAACAAAATCACAGATTGACCTCGCCTTCGACAAAGAGGTTTAAACATATCAAAGTGATTTATTTACCTTGGGGCTTTCATATACATATTTCTGTTGTTAGTAACACAATTACTTTTCGCTTAGGGCAACACTTTTCCCCACTTCTCTCTCTGTCTGTGTCTGTACTGTGCTGCACACCTTGTAATAATAAGTTGTTATTAATTAATTAACAGCTATTTATTCAACCAAAATCATATTCCCGAGAATTGTGTTAAGGCCTATTGTAGTCGTTAAGTTTGATATGATAGCTCTCATAATCTCTGTTATTTCTGTCGTCCGGGAATAGAAGAATAGGACTAGTTTATGGTATTTTCCGTATTTATCTTTAGAAACAAGTAAATAGGGTTTTCGGAGTCGTTGTTAGAGCGATCATCTACTCCAAGCGATTCCGATGAGAATAACAGCGCAATCATGCCTGTGGTTTATGCTGTCATAACACTACAAGAGCGTTAGTACAGCGGTCTTCGCCGCCTTTCCTGTCTCCGAGCACAGCACAAGAGAAACACCGGTGCGTTCGTAAGAGTTCCCGGGACCCCTCGACAAGTGTCAAGAATGACACCACGAAAGATTTTGTGAGCAAAAGTCACACACTAAAGCTTCTCTCATGTAATATGTATTGCAGCAGGTTAACCCCTTTACCAATCCACACTTCACATCTGTATAAGAGGTGATAGTTTACCCAAGAAACATCTCTTTAACATCAGTCTTCTAGTACAATTTCTCTCTCTGCAAAGGCAGGTTAGGTTTTTTTTTTTTTTTTTTTATACTCCTTCCCCCTAGCATGGGCAAAGCCAGGGCCCTTTTATTTCTCATTCACTCCAGTTCTCGCTATCACTAATCATCTGGGTTTAAATTCCCTTCTATTCCAGCCTATCCGTTGGTTAACTAAGCTGTAAGTCTTTACTGCATGAAAAATTTTCTTACTCTAGTACAATTACTTTCTTATTTACTATTTACATTTTTATTTAACCTACTTACAATTTTTACTTGTTATATTTCACATGATGTCACTTAATAACCAGTTTGTTTTAACATTTCCATTATTCAACATTTAGTTTTATAACTTTTCGGTTTGTCCACTATACTATTTTTATTTCTAAATATCCTTACAATCTATTTAATTCTATTATCACTTTACATAATCACAGTTCAAGTTTTCAACATCACATTATTTATTTTTCACAATCATTTACATTGCATGTAGGTAAATTCACACTGTAGCATTTGTCATAGTTATATAATAATTATACCTTTACTGCACTTAACCATTAGGATTCTATGTTTCAGGCAGGTTAGGTTAGGCACAGAGCAGAATACCAAGATCAGTCTCCGAAGTCTTCATTAACATCAAAAATGCATGGAACTACCTGGAAGAGCCGGGTGGCAACTGGCATGAGAGCCATTTTCACCACACACTAATAGACACACTAAACGTCAAGTTGCGAAAACAAACCTGTCTTTCCAGTGTTCAAGTAAAGACAGGTGGTTCATTGATTGGAAGTATATATATAAAACTAGTCTTAACGGGATGTTAGATTTTGCTATCATGAGCCAAAGCTAGTCTTCCTTAAAATATAACCTTTATAAAATTCTTAAAACATTTATCACAAAAAAACGAGCAATATTCGAAGCAATATTTTAAACATAAAGCATTTTAAGTCTTCGCAGAACAGAATACTTTCTCAAACTATTTAATTTCTTCGTTTCTCAGAATCAGACAAAAATTACGAGATTATTTATTCTGTAAAAGCAGTTCAGTCCTCCCAATCTTAACTGTGGCTAAATCAAATTAATAGAAATTAATTAAGGCGAAGTTTGGAAGACCTCAAATTGGTCACGTTTCCAGCATCGCGGTTAGACTATTAAATTGATTACTATTCTTAGAGAACCGGATCATGAAGAGCTCGCTTTATGTTCTGAGTTACAATGTGAAGGTTACTTTGATGTCCTAACGACAGCTACGAGACATATTCTTAGTTGTTCGCCTATTGAATCCATTACATTACATCGAAAGTTTCGTATTTCTCTTAAAGCCTCAAAGCACCTACACAGTATAATACATACAAATATACGTTACCTATGTAGGGCCAGGCACACAGTCAAAGAGGTATCGAAGGAACACACTAACAAAAACATACAAAAATGGAGAAAATAATAATAAATATTTCACACAATTACACCATTCGTTTGACTCCAAATTAAGTGTCTTCACTTGTACTGTTCGAATATGATCTTGTAAAATCAATTTAGAAATCAAAATTTTTAAAATTGCTGCAGAATTCCCTTCTTTAGTTCGTCGTATAACATACAATTGGTGTAGTAGTCTGGTAAGGTATGTAAAGTTGGATGACAGAGTTATTGTAAGAATGAATAAAGGTATACTTATATTGTACCGAACCGGTCACATAGAAAGTATGAGTAATGAAAGATTGACGAAGAAAGTCTACAGAGTGAAAGTGACTGGTAGGAAAAGTCAAAGAAGGTTAAGATCACATAGGCAATGACGCAGCCACCTAACAACCATTTAGGTTGTTACATACATCACAATGGTCAAAAACACTCCCATAATTAGGCGTAAGTATGTGAGGAAAGTGGAAACTGAAAACGCGGATACTGACGGAGAGGCTAGTCCATGATTTCATGTAGCTTATCAAGATGCTTAGCTTATAATTCAATTTAAAACTGGAGTCATCGACGTAGCTTCCAAAGTTAGCAAGCCAAAGTAGCAATGGACTAACATCTGTCGCAAGCCAACAATACTTCAAGTAGAGTGCTATAGCGGGAACCGGCTTAGGTAAACGTAGGGTAGGGTGATGCTCTGCTAGATGACGCAACGACCTACGTAGAGCGGCTGGGAGGTACTGGATACTTAAAATCCAATGTAGCTCGGTAGCACGCTTGAGAGGCCTATGTTTAGAAGCGAACAAATGTTGGCTAATGACAACGATGAGGAATAGATGTAATGTCTGAAGTAATCTGAAAGTATCTTAATTTCAGTGATGCATAAAACATCAAACCAGCACTCCTATACCAGTCTTTGCTAAAACAACATACAATTAATTGTTATACTAAAAATTAACAAATAAGTTTCAATTAATACTTTTCCTCCTATCGGTTTCACAATCTGCTCGCAATCGGCCAACAAACACATCGACAACTTTTAATTTTCGTGTTTACGCATAATTGCCACGGGTAATTTGCTTTAAACGCCCGTAAATCTGTCCGATTTGTTATTTATTCGCTATTTTGCCTGGAAATGTAAACAGTTGGTGGTAATATACCGTTTTGCTGCCTATAAGTGTGAGAACATTTATACTACGCGGCTTTTGAATTTGTTTATTCTTTTGTTTTATATACGGGAAATCTTACGGCCTAAATACAAAAATGTTTGCGTAATATGTATAAGTTTAAATCAAGACCAATTACAAGATTTCACTCGTTAATATTATAATAAGCTAATAGATCGAAAAATCGAAGGTGTTGATAGAAAGAATAACAATACACTGATAAAAACAAAATAATAATACTATTATTTAGTTATGACGATGGATGTTTGGCGCTCCAAGCTCCATTCTCTCTAGTTCTGTAAGGGATGTGTAAGCAATGTAAGCAATAAGCAAAGACTTGTAATCATATGTACATATAAACTGCATATGGTTTTGTACATATGATTTTGTTGCGCCTTTATGTCTGTATGTATGAATCTGAAATTATTAAATCTTTTACTGGGACATGTCTGAAGGCTTTAAGTGATAATATACTCTAGTGATATATCCTATTTTTTACAATTTTATCCATAATGTAAACAAACAAGAAACAAACCAAAATTTCGATAAATTTTCACCGTTCGCTGGTCCGACATATTACACGTAGCACTCTAATAATACTACTTTTCTGTTATGTACACGAAACTGTGAAATATTCACAGATAACACTAATATTATATGATATAGTACAGTGTTGAAAAAATTTAGGTTATTAAGCGTTTTGTTTTTAATTTGTATGTCACCACGACTACGTGGGAGCTCGCTCAGGGGCTCGAACACCCGTGAAAATCATTAGTGCGTGCGGAGCATCTGTACCTGATACCTGAGGCATAAAAATATAATTAATCCAGGATATAAATCGTCTAAAATAATAAAACCTAATAATAAAATCGTCAACAAAGGCTAGTACCTATTTTATCCAAATAGTTTCATTTATAACACGCGAAAGTCTTACGCATTATTTTTTTTTTTTTACGAATTCTTTATGCGAAAATTACACATCTATCGTGGGAGGGGACCAATGAGCACCCACGGGTTTTCTTAGAAGTTGGCGTCTCTGATATCACCTAAAGGTTGCCTATGTTCCTATATCAAATTAGTACCATAAATCAGTGCACTCTAATATGGGAGTGACACTACATATTTATTTGAAATGTAAGACAGAACAATACTATTGTTTGCAGCGTGCAAACAATAATAATCTATTCTTTAGTTTTAAGTGTTTTTTAAAAATACAAATTTTTACACTTCTCATGGTTTTATTATACTTTTAATTCTTGATAGTATTTGTTGATGCACAAACACACAAACCGACAGAAATTCTAAAAATTTTTGTTTTACTAATAACTAATTAGTATGACGTCTGAGAACTAGCCCATCTCTAGTTATGTTATAAACGTCATAGTTGCCATCTTTGTTTACAAGACATTGTGGTACAATTCTCCCTTGAGAGGAAAGGCAAAGGAATCTATGCCCATTACAGCCGACGTCTTCATAAAAAAATGGTATATTTTTCATTTCATTTCATCAAAATGTCGACGTAATACATTTTAATGTATCTAGGAGTTTTTGGCGAGAAATATATTGAGGCAGTCTTTCCAGTAGAATCCACCAAGGCGGACTAAGCCGCTAAAAATATTTCAACATCACACTACTAAATAAGCACTTATTTCAACAATCCCACATAATCACAACAGCGTAGATACTTGGGACGCAAAACTATGCCAATTTTACATCACAAAATCCACTATAAACGATTTGCGAATAATTCAAATAAGCGCCCAAGCGCTCCCCATGAAATCCCGCCAGAAACTCTTTACATTGTGGACCAAAACGAAAAAAATAGGATATAAGTAATATTTTAAACGAAACTCGCGTTTCATACTGAAATGAAGACAAAAGATCAGTGGCGCTTTTCATTCTCACTTACTAAATGGAAGTCAAATCAGTATCGTATTCGAAGCGTATATTTCGAATGTAAAAGAAACAATAAGGCTTTTTTTTTGTTCGCGACTAGTAATACATATAAATAAAATTGAAGTGTCTGTCTGTGATTTCGAAATAAAAGTTTTTTATTAACCTAATATGATATTCTGCACGTAACCAAGACCCAAACACGCGTTTTTTAAATTGTTTTCTGTCTGTTTATTTATCCGGGGTAATCTTCGAGACGACTGAACCGATTGCAACGAGATTACCACTGAAAGATAAAGGATTTTCCTGTGAATAATCAAGTATACTTTTTATTCAGGAAATGCTTAGACTTCCTGCGTAAATTGAAACTTGAATAATGATAACTCTACATTCGAATGACTAAAATTATTTAGGCTTCTAAGGACATTTATAATAAGTTCTGATTTAGACATTTTCGTATTCACGACGATATGTGAAGTACGAATAAAGACAAACGGAAGCAGTCGTATGATTGCATCGCATGCAACCCTGACTGGCGCTACAATAAATGATCCATGTTCGCCCAAAATATTGCCGTTGTGCGCGTGCAACGGCGCGTGCGTATTAGCGCGCACACATACAAACCGCGTATGCTAGCTTTCTAGGAAGACATCCTACTGTTATATTTTTTATACTGTGGAGAAAGAATATGTGACACAGCTGGCCACGGGAGCTGCCGCTTCGCCGTATACTTACGGCGAAGTCGTGAGCAGGTCTTCCACATGCGGAGCGACGATACGATAGCACTATCTCACTCTTACTATTACTCACTCTTATTCGAGTGAGACAGTGCTATCGTATCGTCTCGCTCCGAATGGGCAAGTCCTGCTCACGACGTTTTAATATTACATATAATGAAATAAGTTTAATTCATTAAATATCAATTTTAAATGTATAATTTGCAGTCTTATAATAATCTGATCATCAATTTTTTAAATTATTTATTGAAAACCTTTACTTAAGTGCATTAAATATAAAATTAAGTAAGATACGCTACATTTAGATACTAGCGTGAAATATTAGTAAAGCTTATACATATCTTCACGCTGTATTCCTAACGGGGTAGTCAGAGAGGACAAAGTGCCAATAAAACTTGTAAAAGTATCTATTCCATCGATGTATTAATTTTTAATATTCGTTTACCTTTTACTTTTAATATTTCGTTATTTTTCCCTTCAATGGTTTTCCAGAAGACGAAACAATTTCAGCTGTCCAAGGAACAATTTTACTGTTTTCTGAGGTTTTTTTTAGGATTCGTGATAATTCCTATTCATAAAATTATGTTGCTCAACATGCATGGATTTCCAAGTATGAAAATTATTGTTATCTATTCTTTTCGGTTACATATCAATAAATTAAAAATATTCTAACAAACTAATCGAACGGCACAAAAAATAGTTTATCAACGCAATTAAACTATGCGTACTCCTAAAACACTAGTAAAACTCACCAGTTACTAGTGTACTAGTTAAAATTTACAAAATCCATGAATAAATATTATAAATTATGAGCTTTCTATTACTTTCACGCTTTCTGAAAATATGCGTCATATCGCTGTCCCTCCGCCCTATCTTCAAAAGTATCCCTAAGGCGCGATTCACATTTGTCAAGTGCTTAGCGAAGTAGATAAGTACAATGAGTAAGTACGGTAGTGTAAACGGATCGAACAGTAGCGAGTCAATTTCATTTGCAAGCTGCCTTGCAGGTGGATCTAAATAGAATCGTTTTCTATTTTTTGTACAAGAGATACGTCTCGCAGGCGTGCTCTGATCCCCCCGTGGATCTTGACTCGCCACCTGGTGGAGTATAAACAGCCAAATTTAGTACAATGTACAAATGACCAGCAACATTTTTATGCGATATTATAGACAAAATGACATCTAAATGGTCCGACACCACAACGGTACAGGAATACAATGCACGAATGGCTATGAAACTGCAAAAGCCCGTTATATAAATTTAAAAATGCCAGGGAGACAGCATTTAACCAGACAACATTGACGATAATTTGAGGCAAAAACGCACGTATAGTATATTAATGTCGCTCGTACATTTCGACGTAGAAATGCCACTTGACTTGCTGTAGTATGAACACAATTGCTGTTCAGGAGCTCGCCACTCGCTACTGTATTTGTACTCGCTACTCGCCACTATTTTTGACCATAGTAAATCGAGCTTAAGTTCAATTACATTGAACCAAAATCGTCAGTACTACATTATCTATGCAGTACTACACATTCTATAAATAAAATCGAAATGTCTGTCTGTGATTTCGAGATAAAGGTTTTACTTCGGCTCATATAGTTATTTACACGTTACCAAAACCCAAACATACATTTTTTAAGTTTTTGTATGTTTGTCTCTCTGTCTGTTTGTTTGTCCAGGCTAATCTCCGAAATGGCTGAACTGATTTCGACGAGACTCTCATTAGCAGGTAGAAAACTTTTTAGAGGATAATCTAAGCTACTTTTTAATTCTGAAAAATACCAAATTTAACGCAGGTGAAATCGCGGAGTTCTGCTAATCTTTATAATCTTTTTAATATGTATAATTCTTCTGTGCGTGTGTTTGTGACTGAACTCCTTCTTAACGGCTGGGCTGATTTTGATGAAATTTTTTGTGTATGTTTGAGTGTCCCTGGATTGATATAGATTCACAATTGACCCGGTAGGTGGAGCTGCAATAGGATCTGTCGGGTCCACTAGTGTTATATACAGGGTTAATTATAAATACTAATAACCTCTTAGTGCCAAATTCCTGTCAACATATCTAACAACTTTTGTTCTACGACTTTTTTCAAAACTCAATATGTTCCTCAAACAATATTTATTAAGTTTTGTTGTACTGTCTGAAACATATTTTCTCTGTGCGTATTTCCAACGGCACAATGCAAGCGCACCGGACCTCAGCGCCGCGCTGTGCGTGTTGCTTTGGCGACCGGGTAAAGTGGGTGCCATTTTCAGAAACATTTAATGTATTTTTATTTTCGTATGAACGAAAAACTTACGAATTTCTGAGTCTTAAAACAAAAATTATTGGGGATAATGTTTTGTACAAAATACTAAGGGGTTATTAGAATTTTGAAATTAACCCTGTATATATTTTTTTTTACATTAAAGTAAAACTCCAAGATAAATTTTGTTTCATGCCGAATAAAGAAAGCGCTACGACAAACACAAATGGTTTGCGGTTGGTATCAACAGTGGTATCAACTGACCGTAGAGAATTTAGATTTCGCCACCGTAATGACGAATCACTGAGGACATTATTTTATAAGTATTTTATAGGTGGACGCGAAGCCACAAGATATTGTGAATCGAGCCTAAGTCCACACATCTCTCGGGATACCCGTTCGTGACTAGAATGAGCTGCTTTTGTTTTACAAGCTCGAATAATTTTAGGACCTGTACATAATTTTACACGGACACGAATCCAAAACAAATTACATCAGTGGCCAATTTACGTTCAACGCAACTTAATGTTGTTTCAATTGTGTTTTTTGTACGACAAAAGAGAAATGAGCTCGAAAGAAATAAATATCTTTATTTTAATTGAGGTTCATAATACTAATTGCATACCTAATATCATTACGGGTATATGAGGTAACATTTTTAATGAATGTTATATTTTTGTTATTACTAGTTAGTACGAAATTTTATTACTAGCTAACTATTGCCCGCGACTTATTTCGCGTAGTCTTTTATTTACTAAATAAAATAATTCAGAAATCTTCAGAAACAGCTGAACAACTCACCAAAGTTTAATCACAATCCAATTAATGATTTACAAACGCATAAAGAAACGTTGGCTTTTTATGAGACTAATTGTTGCTCTCAACTTCGTTCGCGTAGTCTTTTATTTACCAAATTAAATAACTCATAAACATTCACTGGTATACGCAGAACAACTCACCAAAGTTTCATTGCAATCGGATCAATGGTTGAGGACAAACATTCGAAGAAACATTCGTTTTTATTTATGTAGAAAATACATATAAGAATTAATAATACATAGAAGATTAGTAGTACATTTACATACTATCCATTTGGATGGCACGTTAATGTATCTACTAATCTTCTTAAGTAAGATTATTTAATCTTACTTGACGGACTTATTGGTATAGTGGTAGTATCAGCCTTTCAATTCAAGAAAGACGGGTTTTTTAAACTTTTCTAAAAACTTTATACTATTTTTTGCGTCTCGGATTGACTTTACAACATTTAAGTGAGAGCTGTGAGAGAAAGAGGAAGTGGTGAAGGGTATTATAACTATACTCTTGGCAAAATATAGGCAAGTTACGAAAGTTTGCTTTGAAAATCGTATGAATTAGTTTACTGCTTTTCAGTAATGCCGGGTGTATTCGACACGACATGCAATGTAACGCGAACATCTATGGACATTCTGCGCGCACGTTGTGCGATTCAACTAAGAACGTCCATTCTTGACAATCTCCGCGCGCACACCATCGAGTCGCCTGGTTTTGAAATGTAGGCGTATGTAACTAATACTTGTTTATAGACGGAGATCAACAACGGTCTTTTTTCATCCCCCAGTTGTGTTTAAAATTTCATCATCTATCATCATCCCCCAGTTATATTAGATTTTAAAGTTTCAAACGCAGCTGTTAGGTATACCTCCGCCAACGAATTAATGTCCAAAGCATACTATACACTTCCAAATAGTTCGTCAAAAAACCTACAATCAATGGATCACACAGGCGCGCGAAATGTTGCATGCGTTACCTTCCATGTTGTGTTGCATATAATAAGTGTGTACCTGACCTTGAGATTTCAATGACTAACAAAAGTAATTTGCTTTTCGATGGAAAAAAAATTCGAATAGTTATAAAATTTACCTAACCTCGCCCTGCTACGTTTTGCAATCACCTGAGATTATTTACATAACAGCCAGAAGTCGTTTTTTTGGTAGAAAGATTCATAAAGTAGGACTTTAAATCTTAATTGCTTACAGTAAGTGCATGCTGTTATACATATATCGTCGTCGCCTTACCAAGAAGAACATAATCTAACGCGGAGCCGCGCTCTCTATTCGACAATAAGTTTTGCTGACGAATTGCGGAAATCCATCTGAACACAAGATACGTATGTGCTACGAAAGCTACGAAATATCTACAATTCTACTACGGTGTGCTACAAAATTGCTACGTAACTTCAATACCAAATACATGTCACTTGTTCAATAATATACATAAATCTGAGTTTATTTTACATATTATTATACATTATTTATTTGTTTTTAAGTTAGAAATGTGTACCATTAAACCTGTAAAATCAAATATTTATTGTTAGAAATGATTTTGAGATTGAATTACGCTGTAATGCTCGAAATTTAAATTATTACAAAATTAAATTATTATTCGTCAGTAATTACCAAAGGCGTAAGTAATAAAAAACGCGTATTCTGGTTTTAGTAACGTGAAACCATTTATGAGCTCAAGGAAAGGGTTTTATTTCGAAGTCGCAGACAGATATTTTAACTTATTTCTTTACGTAGATGTATGTATTGCGGAGAAATAAACGCGAAACATTTTGAATAGCGTTCAAGTTGTTTTAATCGCTACCCTTTAAAATATTTTAAGGTAATAAATTAGGACTTTATTTGCAAAATATTCGTGCCACACATACTTCCGTATAACGCATTACAAAGGGCGGCACGCAGCACGCACTCACATAATGCGAGTTGCTTTGTGTTACATTTCATAAAGAACTAGGAAGGGTTTGAGATCAAACAGCCGCCCTTAGGGGTGTCGTACTCTTTCTTTTGTGTGACAGTTTTATCCAATTTCGATGATATGAGATTTTTTTATTTGAATTTCGACTTAACTTCTCAGTGAGTTGACTTCGTTGTCATAAAAAATATTTCGTGAAGTGTGAATACGAATTAGGACTAAAGCGTTCCGTGTCAAACGCATAATAAATTAATAGTTTAAAAATAAAACTATAAAACACGCTTTTATAAGTACTGCGCTAAAAAGTCCGAAATAATAATTGTCAATCTTATTCTCACAGTTTGAGTATAAAAGCATAGGGGAGCTATTTCTTGAAATTTACTAGTAATGTTAAGCTTTTCAATCACGTAACATTAATTCGAGAAGCAAAATTTTTCATTTTGAGTCAAATATTATTACTCATAACTAAGTATTATACTTAGGCCCTTACGGGGTAGACATGGAGATCAAGATTGATAAATTATTTTATTTTTTAGTTTTAGTGCAGTAGGTTGGTAAAAAAGTGTTTTTTTTATTTTTTTAGCTCTTAATTTTATTTTATTTTTTTCACCAATGATGATAAGACGAAATAAATAGTGTATAACAGGTAAATATAAATGATTGGTAACAGGATAGGTCCCGAAATTAATTCTTGGGGAACACCCATTTTTAATTTTGAAACGATAGATAAAGCCCCATTCACACTCACTTTTTGCTCCTGACCAAACAAATACCAGATCACGAGATCGAGAATGTTACCACATATTCCACAGTATGGTCTTTCGTTTTCATAATAAAAATCCTCAGGAAGTTGCTCATTTAACGGAGAATAGATTTAGATTTGTTATAAAACGTACGTTGATTAAACATCCATACTATAAAATAAACGATTTCGTTGAAGATAAAACAATAGTCTGGGAGTAATCTTCTCTGCACATGCATTCACTGGCTTTCTGAATATTGTATTTTATTAAACCTATTGTAAAATGATATCAAAAGAATGAGACTGGATTGAGTTTCTTGTCGGTTCTTCTCAGTGTCCAGGTTTTCTTTTCGAACCGAACTAAAGTAGATTTGACGTTCAAAAACTTCTTGCAATTGGGTTTACTTGTATAAATTTATTTAACTTTGACTTTGACTTGGACGAAACGGTTAATCAATTTATAGATATCATGCGAAAAGCCAGTAAGCCCCAGACGACATTTATTAAGGCAACGACTTCGATGGGGCAGTGGTTTACGCGTTTCACCCAACCGCGGAAGGTTCCGGATTCGATTCCCAGTCAAGTCAATTTAGGTAACGAACTTTCCTAGATTGACTAAGGTCCGGGTGTACTGGGAGACGCTAGTCATTGTCTGGTTCTTATAGCATTAGGAATGCCCTAAGTTGAGAGCAGATGATTGGTATGTAATGTCTGGTAGATTATTACTATTGTTAACTAGGAATACGTGGGTATTCGTAGTTAACAATAATATTTTACCTCAACGGCGACCCCGCTTACAACTCTCCGCCTCTCCGCTCACGATATTTCAACAGACGATCTCGATATGTCCATCACATACCCTCCCACGCGAAACACGATTATGACACATTTATTTTTTCATTATATTCTTCTGTAGCCTTACTGGTCTATTATTATGAGAAGGGTAATGGAGCACACAAAAACTGTCAGACACCTCCAACTTTTATTGTGTGCAATTAATGTAAATCAACGGTAGATCAATCGACGAAGGAGAGTTCACATCATAACCCTCTTCTATTTATATGCATTAACAAGCAGTTTCCCGCCCGCTTCGCTGGGCGTAAGTGAAAATTTTGTAAGTAACAGTACATTTTTGTTTGAAAAATGGTGAAGGATCTATGGAGTTCAAAAAATAAGTGGCCTAGAACCATCTACAACTAATTGCGCGTCGAATGGTCATGGTCCCATGCCGATCGGCCCAGTAGTTTTAAAGTTTATCGCGGACAAAGAAAAAAAACTTTCATTATATATATATAGATGAAATACACACAATCAACATTAAGGATTTTTTCATTACATCCGGAAGCTGTAACATTATTTATTTTTATTTATTTATTTATTTCAGATAACTTAGGTCTATTTTGTTACATGGTACATATAAACATGACTTTGATACAATTTCATAGTCCACGTTTCTCTTATTAAAAGTTCCCATAAGATCACAAATGGTATGAGACGTACTTCGTAAGTAATGTTTGAGTATATCTTGTTTAAGTCGTAGCAAATCAAAGAAATCAGTCGTAAGTCGACGACCTTCGCTTTGAAGAAATCGTGGCAAACGACCAACAAACAGTTCGGGACATGTAACAACATGCTCAAAAACATAATCGCCTTGCAACAAAAAAGGAAAGGAAAGTATTCTTGAATCGCGCTCCTTTGATGTTCTTGCTTTGTATCAACAGTAATGGAGTCACGTGCTGACTTAAACGTCTCGATTCCTCGATTCCTTCTAAACTCGATCTTGTTACGTATGGGCTGTTATCGATTCTGAATTACCTACACGTTGTTTGGGCGGGCACGTGTTAGCTCGATTGTCGGCCTAATAGTGTCGAACGGTCGAGATGGGGCGCTACAGATTCAGATATACACTAAAGCCTAGATTTTATAACTATTATGATAATAAAAGTAGAAAATAAATAGCGGCTAAGAGCGCGTCGGACACGCATTAACTTAAGATTTCGTAGCCGTGAGGAGAAACGCACGCGCAGTGGCGCAGCGGCAGAAAAGTTCATTTCCCTCACTATTACCGACCATAGCCATAATCGACCATAACCCAGAGAGTAATATAGGCCTCATAATATACACACTACACTACATACATATATACTTACACCTTATTTCTGTTTTATCTAACTATTTATACGAGAGGTCACCCTGTGGTCGAAACTCTTTGGCGACAATTAGACCGGCAGCTAGGTGCAGATTTTTTCGATCAATCGAATCACGTATGCCCTTCAGGATTTTCGTCATTTAGTAGGTGTAGATTAACGACGCGGGTGTGCGAGATCGTGATCGCGGGACATGCCTCGTACAATTGAGTTTCAAATTGTTAAAAAAAAAACTATTTTTAATCAATTGAATCACGTATGCCATGCACTTTTAATGATGATTTGTAAAAAAAAAAACAGCGGAAAACCATCGGCATACGTGTACGTTACATTTGAAAAAAAAATGCTTTTTATTAATCGAATCACGTATGCCATGTGTACCAAATAATCATTTTGATGACAAAATTCAGCGGAAAACCTTCGGCATACGTGTAGCGCGGGTCTCGAGGATTAGTGCCTACTACTACATTTGTAAATTTTTTTTTCTTTTTTAATCAATCGAATCATTCACAAAACCTATTGCAAAATTCAGTTTATACCTTTAAATAAAAGTATACAAAATGGCATACAATTACCATGGGTCAAAACTGCAAAAAAAATTCAGAAAAGTTGCAAAATTCTGAATTTTTTTTTACCCATCGAATCACGTATGCCCTTCGAGATTACACCTTATAATCATGCAATTGTTCCAAGATTCAAGGGGCATACAAATCGTGCTGGGCAATCATCGTATAAAATTGGAATAAATGCTTACGACAAATACGATATATTTAAAAATTCGATATTATTCTTTATCAATGTAATCACGTATGCCCTTTGAAATTTAAACGTAATAATCATACAATTATTTTAAAATTCAAGAGGCATACGAATCGTGCTGGTCAATCATAGTATAAAATTGTAATTTACACGTGCAAATGAAAGAGATATATTATAAAATTCGATATTATTTTACATCAATCTAATTACGTACCTCTTAGAATTTTTAACGTGTAATCATACAATTATTTTAAATTTCAAAGGACTACGAATGATGCTGGGCAATCATTGTACTTATATAGTGCATATAAAAGTTAGTGACGAAATTCTTAGTTTTTAAATTTGATGTTTTTATTGATATTCTAATATATAAATGTTTCTCTTTGGAGCCCTACCCCCCGCAGCACCTGGCCATAAAACAAAAAAAGAACCTTTGCAATGTAGATATGTAGAATAGGTCTTAGGTCAATAAACCTTGACGCTAGTTCGCCCTGTGGCGTGTTTATTTCGAATCTTCCAAAATTTAAATAAACTACAAAATTTTCATTTTCTGTAAATCACATGTGGTATACTGCTTTTTTTTATACAATTGTTCCTCTAAATTCGTATGCCTCTTGAATTTTAAAATAATTGTATGATTATACGTTTAAATTTCAAAGGACATAAGTGATTACATTGATAAAAATTAATATCGAATTTTTTATATGTAGTGAATACTTTGGAATAGTAGTAAAATCTATTCAACATTCATCTAAACTTCAGTATGAACTAATCAAAATAGTTCTTAGAACGGTTTGGTGCACTACTCTGACTATCAAGAAGTCTAAGTCTTCTTCACTTGGGTGCTATATCGCGTGGCCAGGCCGCAGTTCCTGTTAAAGGGGAATCTTTGAGGGCCGGGGCATGTCGGTGCTGTGATGTCAGTAGATGTTCGATAAAGGGGAAGACTGAGGAGTAGGTGCAGTTGGTGGATGACCACCTCCTTCTTTAGATTGATCAGTTATAAAACTGATAACACTCTGCTTGTAACGAATAAATGATTCTCTGTTAGATATTAGCTCCACATAAAGGTATTGTGTATCTAATATATATTTTTCTCTGTGAAATGAAATACTGATTAATAAGGTATTAAATGTACTTGGGTTTATGTACCTGTAACACTAAGAATTTCAATGCAGTATATAAACAAGGTAATGGTGTTCCTTAATCTAGGAAAATACACGTTCGTGTAAACTGTTACAAAGACAATGTAACCACTGAATAAGTAATCACTAAGTTTTAAATGTAATTTTACTACTTAATAAACTGTTAGCATAACACATGTCAGTATTGTCAAAGACAATCATACAACATACAGGCATTCGTGGGTCTGTTTCAATGTCTGTTTTCATTATGTGGCCACATCTATGTTTTTATTTTCTTTCATTCTACTAATAACTAATTTATGAATATTTGTGTGACAATTTAATCGTTTCTGCTTTTTAATTTAATTTCGTGGTAATTTAACTATGTAAAAAATGTAAATATTTTTTAGTTATGGTCTTTTTTTTTTGTTTTTTTGTTTATTCCAATTGGCTGGCGGGTAAAAGTATTTATATGTGAACCTTTTTGTTTTTGAAGACTTTTTGTTAGAATTAATTATATTAATTCATTATATTTAACTAGAGGTATACATTTTATATTTATTTATTTGTTTTTAATTAATTGTTGAAACTAGTACAATTATTTTTATTTATATATTTATTTTTTATTATTATTACTGCTTATTTACTTAGGAAATGATGAATGATGTTGACGACAATAAATTTCTTACTTCATTGTCTCCTTCTTACTCTGACGCAAGTAACGACACCTTCTACAGTATTCCTACTTCTCTTTCGGATAATCTTGATCAACATTTTCTTAAATTAGCAAATAATTTTAATATTGTTCACTTCAATGCTCAAAGTGTCCCGGCTCACTTCACTGATATGCTGACGTCTTTCAATAACAAAAATATCCATGCTATACTTATTTCCGAATCATGGTTGAAACCATGTCTACCATCTTCTTCTTATTCTATACCAGGTTTCAACCTTATTCGTAATGACCGAGTTGGAAAGATGGGTGGTGGTGTAGTTATTTACTTACGTGCACATATACTGTAACGCGTCTTCGGTGATGTTAACTTTGAATGTTCTATTATTGGTAGGCATGAACTACTCAGGATATTGTGTTTCTTTAGGGCCACCCTGGAGAGGAATACAGAGTAAATTTTTATAAGGGCGCCTTCCCTGTATTGCTACAATCGATTTCAGTTGTGAAATAAATACACACTTAATACAACCTTCACCATTTATTAAAGAATTATAATTATCCCTAAATATAGATCTCATCAGCTCACTAAATGAAATCTTAAATGTTATATATAGAAGAATTTTAAATGAGATTTTACATACAAAACAAACAAATTACATCTGTATTGGAAATTACAAAAATGAGTACTGTAACCAATAATAAGTGTAACTGTTTCTTAATATTTGGTATAACTAAAACATTAAGATGAACTACAATAACAAAATATAAGGTTAGTTATGTATATTTATTCTTGAATGTTAATAATTTTTATATATGCTTATACATTACCATCTAAGGAGATAACCATGTATATATATAGCCAGTCGAGTTGTCCCACCAATGGTCCATAAGAATATCCACGGTGTTCACTAAACCCTTAGTGACTGCACAATTAAGTTAGGTCTTCTGCAAGCCGAGTTGTCCCTCCAATGGTCTCAAAGAATTTCCATGAAGTCCACTATACTCGTAACTCACAAATAAATCTCAAAGAAAAGAGATTAAATATGTGTTAAGGTAATCCAACCTCATACTGCAATGCACAAACAAATGATCCGAGAAAGTAATCCATCTGATCATGTATCTTTAAAGGAAAATATCCAACTAAATGTGGAGTACACCGTCATTCCACGGTGTTTATGAGATTAAGAAGATAACATTAGTCCACTGGGTTTATGGAACTAATATTTAGAATTAAACTTGGAAATCAAACGTAGAATTAACTTGGAAGTAAACATGTAATCACACATGGAATTACACATGAAACTTAGCCAGGAATTTAAACATGGAACTTAGCCTGGAATTTAAACATGGCACTTAGCCTGGAACTTAGCTTGGAACTTAGCTTGGAACCCTGTAACAAAATTCCTGGGGTTAATACACGGTACTAAGCACCAAGGAAAACACTTTTAAAAGAAAACTACAACTTCTACATTCTACTTACCATGAGGTCTATCATGGGACTTTTACATATTAAATATAATAAAAAAACTTCTTAACACTACTAGAAACATCCTAAATATATAGGCATGTCTATTCTATTTCTATATGGGCATTTTTGTCTGCCACTTAACCACCACCAAAAGTGAATGGCTCCTTCCATGGCTGATACTACACCTCGACAAAATTTGTACCCTCTAACGTCATTATTAATGTAACTGAAAACTACTCAGATTTCAGTCTGAGGTTTCCGACATAAGAAAGAGACAGCAAGTCTCTGAAAAGACATCGACCAATAGGAAGTGTCTGAAAATTTGTAAGTAACAACCTCAAAATGTCAGATTGACAGATCTACAATAGAATTAGAAAGATCTAGATAAAAGTAACCACTGAAAAACAAGACGGAAGCAATGCCCATTTGCTCGAACATTCCATTTTACTTGATTTGTGAAACAGATATATATCAACACTCGTCTCTCTCTCACCGAATACAATCGATTATTAGGAATTACTCGTATTTAAATTTTTACAACAATTTATTTATCTCATCGTAAAAATGGGAAAGCAAGCCTGGACAAATTATATTAATATCTATTAAAAGTATTATCACCTAAAATTGTTTTATTTTGTTTATAACTAAACTATGTTTTTATACAAAAGCAAATCGATTATCGATTTATTACCACGATACTTATTACTATCGATGTTTCCAAACATTCAATGTTATTACTGAACGTAACGTAAGTAAATGTAGATTTTAACGGAAGTACCAATGAACTTTATAATGAAACAACTAAATAATTAAAAGTTTAGTATATTATGTTCTGGTTTAACTAATATACACTTAAAGTGCAATATTTATTGATTTTACCTGAGAAGAAATGAAGTAGTACTACGTACTTGATTGCGAACAACTTTCCGAACGCGTTACCTATTAATCATTGTATCGTAGACAATTGTCATCTGTCACACACTAACCTCAACAAATATTACTGTGGAATGCAAATGAAATTTGTGATCGATTCTAATTTGTATGTAATTAACCGTAAGTATATATCTACGAAAAAAAAGTGTTACAATACCCTTTTCAATTATTAATACTTCGACTCACAACTGTCCATCGAATGAAGCGGAATATTTATTCATTCAAGTAACTTTGTGTCATACTAAAGTACTTCTCGGAGTTTTCTATAGTCCTTCTCTCCTAATTAATTACTTTTCTTCTCTTGAACAACTTTTGGAAAATATTTGCCCTTCTTTCGAGCATACTATTATAATGGGTGATTTTAATACATGTTTGCTTAAAAATGATTACCGTTCTCGTAAATTACAAACGCTAGTTGATGCTTGCAATATTCATATTCTTCCTCTTGCAGCTACACACTATTTTCCTAACCGTACACCTTCTCTTCTTGATCTTGTTATAGTCTCTTCTACAGATCACGTAGCTAAACATGGCCAATGCTCGGCAGATGCTTTCTCTTTTCATGACTTACTATTTCTTTCTTATAAAATACGTCCTCCCAAATATAAATCTAAGATACTTCTGCGACGTAACTTTGGTGGAATTGATGCTGATCAGTTGCGTGGGGACGCTATGAAAATTGACTGGGCAGCTATTACCAATGATCCCTCTCCCGATTCTCAAGTCGAACTACTGAATATACATATAACACAGCTGTTTGATAAGCACGCGCCATTACGTCCCGTTAAGCTTAGGCATCTCCCTGCTCCCTGGTTATCTGAGAAATTAAAATCCTTAATTAAAAAAAAGAACAGGGCAAAGTCCAAATTCAAACGTGACCCAAACAAGTTTGGAGATCGGTATAGAACTTTAAGAAATCGCCGCAATAGGATGTGTAGGGATGCACAACGACGCCATATCCATCAATCTGTAGAAAATGAAGAACCAGCAAAGGTCTGGAAGTTTTTGAGATCACTAGGAGTTGGAAAATCTCGTAACGAATTCTTCGACAATAATCTCGACATCGATTCCTTAAATCAACATTTCTCTTCTTCCGCCTCTGGTTTAAATAGTGACACTAAAACATGTACTTTAAACTACATTTCATCTCTTCCCTCTCCTAGTTTTCCAACTTTTACTTTTAATCAGTTTTCGGCTTGTGAAGTTAAGAAGAGCATTATGTCTATCGCATCTAATGCGGCCGGTTGTGATAATATTGGCCGTCATATGATTATTCCCATCCTGGATATAATTCTTCCTATTATAACACATGTATTCAATACATCAATTTCCTCTGGTATTTTCCCTTCCGCTTGGAAAAGTGCTGAAGTTATTCCTCTTCCTAAAAAACCAAAACCCTCCGCTTTCACCGATTATCGTCCAATCTCAATATTACCGTTCCTTTCTAAAGTATTAGAGCGTCTTGTTTTTCAACAGTTAAGCTACTTTCTTAGGTATAACAACATTTTAAATCCTCTCCAGTCTGGTTTTCGTACCGGTCATTGTACGGCTACTGCTCTTATCAAAATTACTGATGACATAAGATTGGCGATGGACAGTAGACAACTCACAGTGTTAACATTGTTAGATTTTAGTAATGCTTTTAATACTGTGGATTTTGACATTTTGCTAATTCTGCTTCGCTCTCTTAACATATCTTCAACGGGAATTGACTGGTTTCATAGTTACTTATATGGACGACGGCAGCGCATTCGTATAGATGACTCATTTTCTTCTTGGTGTCATACGACTGCCGGTGTCCCACAAGGTGGCGTATTGTCTCCTCTTCTGTTTGCTATTTTCATCAATTCTATTACTCTTCGTATATTTTCTTTCTACCATCTTTATGCAGACGATCTTCAAATTTACACACATGCCACATTAGAAAACCTTCACAATGCTGTAGCTGCCACCAACGATGACTTAAATAAAATATCTCAATGGAGTAAGTCTTACGGCTTAAAGGTAAATCCCTCTAAGACCCAGGTCATTATTGTTGGCAGCATCAGTATGATTTCGAGGATAGACTGGAAATCGCTTCCTTTAGTTTTCTTTGACGGAAACCATATTACGTATAGCGATCACGTAAAAAATCTTGGCATTTATATCGATTGCACTTTGTCCTGGTCAACACAGATTGCCGAGGTCAGCAGGAGACTGTTCGCTGCTGTGGGATCGCTAAAGAGATTACGTAACGTTCTGCCTCTTGCCACTAGAGTTGCGCTTGCACAGTCACTATTATTACCTATTCTGGACTACGCAGACGTCAGCTATCTTGATCTGACCGAGGAGCAGTTTAATAAACTTGAACGACTTCAGAATTTCTGTATACGTTTCATATTTGGTCTTCGCAAATATGATCATGTTTCTGAATTTCGTGGACAACTCAAGTGGCTCCCTATTCGTCTTGGCCGGAACACACACATTCTTTCCCTCCTTTATTCTGTTTTATTTAACCCCATGACACCGACATATTTAAAAGATAATTTCAAGTTCCGCAGCGATGCAGAACGTAGTTTGAGAACTAGTGAAACTCTTCGTCTTGAAACCCCTTTGCACACTTCCCAGTTCTTTTCTCGATCGTTCTCAGTACAAGCTGTTCGATTATGGAACTCCCTACCTATTACTGTAAGACGTGCCAACACCCTTTCTAGTTTTAAACGTCAACTTAAAATTTATTATCTTTCCTACTAGCTGTTATTTTTTTTATTTATTTAATTTTTCATTTGTCCGTGTATGTGTCCATATGTATATTATGTATATGTATAACATGTATTATGTAATATGTAGATAATATGTAGATATGTTATTATATATATTATATTATACATTATTAAGAATGTAAATAGTGCGTATTTTTTTTTATTATTTGCTTATTTATTTGTATTTTATTATTATAACTATTATTATTTTTTATTATTATTATTGTTTTTTTTTTTTTAATTAAGTAAGTATTCATGTCAATGTCAATTTTGCATCGCCTTTTTTTTTTTTTTTTTTTGCGTCAGGAAATGCTTTATGCATTCCGTCCTGCCATGGGGGATGGCAGGGGGATATGTGGGACTCCCGGCTGTGAGTGCAAGGCCGGGCTACCCACTAAAACCTGACGGTGTTCCTCGAGAGCCTTGATGCCGGGGCAACGGGAGCGCGTTCGCATTCCTCCGCGGCCCCGGCGGGCAACGGCCGGCGCTAAACCGCCAGCCTCGTCTCGTTTTGGGTGGGAGGGCAGAACTCCCACCCTAAGTGCTAGAGAGGCGCGCGGGAACACCGCGCGCGCCATCTCGAGGCTATCTGAAGGGTGGCACTCCCCCGAATGCCACCCCAAGCCTCAGTGGGCTCTCCGCCGCTCCTGTCGGCGGCGGAGGAATCGCACGCCAGAGGCGTTGGTCACCAGGGGAGGCCACTAGTCCGTGGCCATCCCCTCTACACCCGGCCTGGCAGGAGCCACACGGGCGGCGGCAAAAGCCACCCTTTCGCCCTTATTGGGCTTGGCCCCCGCACAGGCTTTCCCCCCCGTTAAGTGACCGGCAGGCAAACCGCTCGCGGCGCACAACGTGCAGTTGGGCGCCGCATTGCACCCGCCGGCCTTGTGACCTTCTTGGCCGCAGCGGTAGCACTGCCCGCTGCGGTCCACCTCCGACGTGCAGGAGACCCGCACGTGCCCGATCTTAAGGCACCTATAGCACCTTAAGGGCCTCGGCTCGAGGAGTTGCACCCCGGCCGAGACCCATCCGACCAGCAGTCGGGCACCCGCCACCTTTTTCGCTGCCTCCACTGGGCAGCGGACCCAAACTGCGCCAAGCCCCGAAGGGGCGCGGCGGATCTCTCCCACTTTTAAGTCTTCCACTGAGACGCCTCCAACCTTTGCGACGGCTGCGGCCACCTCCGCAACCGTCGCCGAGTCATCCAGACCCGATACGCGCAGTTCTGCGCACTTCGTGGGCCTGGAGACTCGGACGACCTCCAGGTTTAGGCTCTCCCGCAGTTTAATCGCGAGTGAGTCCGCCTTCGACTTGTTATCGGTGCCCGGCAATTCCGATATACCGGCTCCGGTCGCCGCCTTCCTGTACCTCATTTCTGTTATGCCTAACAGAGAGAGGTCTACCTTGTTCTTCGCCTCCGTAAGGATGGAGGCGTACGTCGCACCCTTACGCTCCGCCTCGGGCGAGAGCGTGAGGACCACAGCCGAAGTCCGCGGAGTTCGGAGCTTCGGCTTCCTCCTCTTGGGCTTGGCCTTGGGCTTTTTGCCCTTGGCCTGGTCCTCTTTGGGAGGGGGCTGAGAAGGCCCCCCCGGAGCTTTCTTTTTGCCCCTTCGGGCAACCATACTGTACGCCTCCTCCATGGAGGCCGGTGCCGGAGGCAGCGGACGGGACACAGGGGGTACCCCCGCCCCAGACGACGCCGGAACACTCTTCTTCCCTTTTCCCCCCTTTCCCTTCTCAACAACGCCGGACACCGATGACACGACGCTGGACTTTCCGCAGGGAGTTTCCGCCAGAGATGCCGGACGGAACCGCTTCTCTGGCAGCAGCCGGTCTTCCAGGGCCTCAAACCTGGCATTCATGATAGCGCCCACCTGCGCGATGATCATACGCGCTAGCTCCTATTGTGTGGGCACCACAGATTCCATCACTGCCGCGGACGAAGACGGTCCTGGGCGGCTCATAAATTGGAACATTTCCTTTTTTAGTTCCGCCAACTGGGAACGAAGCTCCTCCAATTCCGTTCGCAGGCGCCTGTTTTCATCCTGCAATCTCCGAGTCTCCTCAGTTGAGGACCTAGCACTCAGAGCCTCGGTGGTCGCCTTGATTGAGGCGACGGCATCTTTGAGGGCCTTAATGTACGGCCCCTTCAAATTTTTTGATGTCTTGGCCACCTTTTCGATGGCGGCCAAGTCCTTCGCCAAGATCTCTTCTAGGTCCGACCGACCCTCGCCACCTCCATCAGCCGATGACGCGGCTGCCGAACGCGAAGCCCTGGCGCGCGCGAGCTCTCGGGTCGTTTCCGCCATCTCCTGCTCGGCGCGCAGCTCCATCTCCTGCCTCTCGGCGTCCACGAGGGCCTGCTTGGCCTTCGCCAAGCCCACGTATTGGCCGGTTGTCGGCGGCCGGCCCCTGCCTCTCTTAGCCAGATTTTTGGCTGTTTTCCTCTTCTTCCTTTCCCTATCCTCCTGGAGGTCTTGGTACCAAGGAAGGCACTTCAACTGTTCTCTGGTCAACTCAGAGTCCGACGATGAGTCGACCATGCGCTCCCATGAAGAGGTACGCTTTCTTCCTGCTCTGGGTGTCCTTGACCCGCGTGAGTCTAAACTCTCCACGCTGCCACACGTTGAGCCTGACATGAATGTCACCTCCGGTTCCTGCTCCTTCTCGACAACCACCTTCTCTTCAACCACCTTCCTTGCATCTTTTTTATTTGGGTTTTTGTTCATCATTCATAAACGTCCCTTTTTCACGGGGGACTACGGTTTATGGAACGAAATAAAGGTCACTCCCCGGGTGACGTCCATTCCGGAGAAGGGTAAATACTGTGGGGGTCCCCAGGTACCCACAGGTTTTTACGTGTTCGCTCACGGGTTTGTTTCAAGTTTTCCTTCTCTTGGGCCGGCCAATGAAGGCAAGCCCGTCGTCGGTCCGCGCAGCCACGACGTACCCCCTTAGCACCGACACGGGGGTCGTTGAAGTGACCGCGCGGGGTCCCGGGGAGGGCGGCTGGTGCCGGTCCACCCTCCACACGCCACCCGGCGACAGGGTTAGTGCCGCCGAGCGCGTTCCACCTTGACTTTGCGTCCTCCGCGGAGGACGCAAAAACCAACAATGCGCAAACGCGCGCGACAACCATTCCCCTCTGAAAGCAGAGGGATAAGGTGACGACAACAAACCCCTTTCGTCCTCAGAGAGGACGATTTCCCCCCTTGTCCGGGCCAGGCCCTTTCGGCACTACAGCCTCATCGGCCCCGACCCGGTACTGAGGGCGCCGCCGAAGCACCACCCTCAGGAGTGTTTATCGACTCTCCAGTCTAGATCCGCAGTGTTCAGTGCAAACGAGGCCACCTCGAGAAGGATGTGGACATGAAGTCCACGCACTGCGGTCTTGGGGTGGCAGGCTAAGGCTCCACTTAATGGGAGCTGTAAGCGCCTGTTAGTCCACCCCCTGTGGCGGGTCACCCCCACCACTCGGCCCCAATTTTGCATCGCCTACCGTAAATGTACTCTTAAGCTTTCTGTAACCCTAAGGTTGCCTGGAAGAGATCGCCCAAATTGTACAACCTTTATTATTTTTTATTTTTTTTTTTTTTATTCATAAATTTGTATACTTTTAATGGTGCAATAAAAGAGTATTATTATTATTAATGGTGTCTAAGTCTTTATAACTACGTACACTTCTCTTTAATTTAAGATAACATAAATAAATTATGTTGTTGTAACTATAACAAGTAATATCTGAGCTCAATACTTGTAAAACTTTAATACTAATCAATTATTCTGTAAACTAATTAATATCTAAGTGCTGTTAGATAATAGATATTCTTATTTAATATATATGATAATAAACAGGATAATGTTGTTTAACCATAGCATTTAATCTTTTAAATTGTTATTAACTTTTATAAAAAATCCATAGAGAACTGATTGAATCCACTATAGAGATTGTTATAAGAAATAAATGTTGTTTCTTCGTGTGATGTTTTTCTGGTGTCTAATTAATTAACTTTCTATAAATATCCCATTAGATGTCGATTGCAGAGGTGTACTAGGCGCCCTTAAACAAATTAGGTACACCACTCTCCAGGTGACAGTAATAATAACATCATCAATTACTCAACCCACACCTCACTCTGCCGGCCTGAGCAAGCCACGTTGCAATCTAAATCAAGTTGCTACAGCGTTGTGTGTATTGCTAATCGTGCATGATTCGTGCTGACCTGTCGCATTGTAGCGCAACATACGAGATTTGTAGTATAGGCAGTCGGACGAGTTATATGAGGCACTCCTGGTGGTCGCAACGACTACTGTGAGCCTTTGAAACGAGAAACGCGTACGCATAGACCCAAAAGGTTATGAAACTGAAACTAGCGGAAAAGAAACCAGTGAATAGCGACATACCCGCTTTGCAAAAAAAAGATTGGATTTTTGCCAGAATTGTTAACAATCAACGACATTGCTATAAATGTGGAAGCCGAGGCCGTATTAAAGGATACAAGATTTTTTACTCTATTCTTGCCAAGCAGCTGCGCGGCGGCTAAGGCTGTTTCAAGGTTATTAGCAACGCGTCCTAGCCTGTCCTCTAGGAGAAGAGAAACGTCCTGACGCGTGCTATATGAACTGGAGCTGGGTAAGTGCTTGCGCCAATTATACTTTCCTTACATTGTGTCTCATGATGAAGTTAAGCTTACCTTCGGACCATTTTTATGGAAGCCTAGCTTACTAGGTAACTGCAATTGCTACAATTGGAGGTGCATTTAGATAAAATTAGTTCTTGCCCTTAGCAGTATTTAGCGTAATGCACTCCTTAGTCTTACAGGGTAATAATTGTTTGGCAAGGAAAATAATCGAGTTAGCCTGTTCCGATTAAGTGCAAATTCATATCAAATTGTATTCATATGAGCTTGTTTTTCGCCAATCAGGAGCAATAAAATGTCGTAACTTTTTCAGAGCAGTTAGAAGCCATTATTAAAGAGTCTAGTCTAGCATACTTGACCGTATAAAAAATATCGTGTATTTGATAATCAAGTATCCCAATTGCGGGTAACTTTATGCAATTCCACGCTTTCTACTTGAGAAGTGCTCTTCAAACTGTTGTACTATTAAACAGTCTGTATATGAGCCTGTTTGCCACCAATTGTGTCGTATAATATGTAAAACGTCATACAATGCGCAGACAAAATGTCGGAGCCATTATTATAGATGCCGGTATTTTAAAGAATTAGAACAGAGCTATGCTTAAGTAGCGCATAATGTCGTGCATTACATGCAGTCACAATTTGATATCGTTTTGCAAATTTTAACAATGCCAAATGGACGATGCATATGACAAAAGTAAACTCTGTGATATAGTGAGGAAAGCATTTATAGTAGCTGTAGCATTTACAGTGCTGATATGAGTCGGGCGTAGACCAGCCAAACAAGCATATGTGACACGGCGGTCACGGGATTTTAAAGGCTATAGTCGAGCTCGTGCTTTCTGCCACTGCTGCCGGCCAGCTGCGAAAATGGGAGCCTTATAGGAGGCAGCATAGAAATTGGATGGTGTCTCCGCTTTCCAAACGCACGAGATTACGTCCTTTTGCTATCAATAATGTCTTTTATGATTTACATTTTTATAGATTTCGTGTGCAAGCATAAGTGCAAAAAGGTTAGTCAGCCTCACCAGCCAAGCCGAGCTATCCAGCTCCGCCGGGCTTGCCAGCCCCGCAGGGTTAGCCAACCCAGCCAGCCAAGCCGAGCTAGCCAGCCAACCCAGCCAGCCAAGTCGAGCTAGCCAGCTCCGCCGGGCTTGCCAGCCCCGCCGGGTTAGCGATCCCAGCCAGCCAAGCCGAGCTAGCCAGCCCCGTCGGGCTTGCCAGCCCCGCCGGGTTAGCCAACCCAGCCAGCCAAGCCGAGCTAGCCAGCTCCACTGGCTTGCCAGCCCCGCCGGATTAGCCAACCCTACCAGCCAAGCCTAGCTAGCCAGCCAGCCTAACCTAAATAAATGACGTCTATTCTGACTCTGATATGAAAGATACTGACCCTGATATAGAGGTTAAAACGATAGGTGTAGAATGCGGAAATTAGAGGGATTTACAAGGCCATAATAAATTTACAGAGCTGGCTCGGTAGAGTCCTTTAGGCCTTGATATAAACGAGTAGATGCAGCTAGTATGTCACAGCGTAAATGCAGTATAGATAAACAGCTAGAGACTGAAAATCTCATTGACCTTTCTCCTTGGGAACTAATACTTGTTTTGTTTACAATTGCGGAAGCAATCGTCCCAGGATGGCAGAGTGTAACGGAGCAAGATGATGTCACTGTCACCGGGTCTGCCTAGCTGGCATCACATCTGGCCTGCCACATCTGTTGCCGCCGAGGCGTGCCGATGCATGCTAAGATATGAATCATTCTATATCATTCTGCTGCTTTAGCTGTTGATTGTTCGTCGTCGGCTATTCGTGGCATGTTATAGTTTAAATAAAATGTGAAAGTGAATATACGAGTCTGTGTTCTTAATTTGCGCGACAGTAATATTGTATATCACATATATGATCCCATATATGATCACACATTGATTTTTGGCGACTTTAACACATGTCTCATAAAAAACGATAATCGTTCTAGTAAACTTCAATCTCTTGTCTCTTCCAATAACCTACATATTCTTCCATTATCTGCAACTCATCATGCCCCTAATTGTTCTCCTTCTTTGCTTGACCTCATGATAGTTTCTGATTCCTCTAAAGTCACTGTTCATAGTCAATTTGAAGCTCCTTTTTCTTACCATGATCTCGTTTTCCTGTCGTATAAACTTCGACCACCAAAGAGGAAGCCGGAATATCTTACCTTGCGAAATTTTAAGGGAATCGTTTTGGAGGCGCTTAGGTCTGATTTTCTTGCAGGGGATTGGTCATCTGTTTTTAATAGCAATAACATCGATGACAAGGTCACGCGGTTTTCTGATTTATTACTTTCACTATATGATAAACATGCCCCTTCCAGGCGTGTTAGAGTCAGATATCTTCCTGCTCCCTGGCTGAATTCATCGATTCGTGAATATATGTCCAAACGTGACAAAGCTAAGTGTAAATTTAGGAAATCTCCAACAGAAGCAAATTTTGCTCATTATAAAAAGTTACGTAATGCTTGTAATAGAATGTGTAGAGATGCTAAAAGACGCTATATTCATGATTCAATCGAAAGTCTCAATTATAACTCTGTACAGGTCTGGAAGTTTCTCAAATCTCTTGGTATTGAAAAGTGTCAGTCATTATCATATGATGGTGTTGATCTAGATGCCCTCAATTACCATTTCTCACATCCTCCTTTAACTATGGATACTTCGACCAAGACTCAAACTATGGCGGGTTTGCATAGCCTACCTAAATGCAGTACATTTAGTTTCAGGTCAGTCAGTACTGAGGAGATTGTTAAGTATATCAATGATATCTCTTCAAAAGCCATAGGCGATGATAACATTTCTATTCAAATGATTCGGCTGTTATTGGATGAACTGATATGCATTTTAGTACACATGTTTAATTTTTCTTTGGAAACTGGTTCTTTCCCTGTGGCTTGGAAAAAAGTTTATGTTATTCCTCTTCCCAAATGTAATAATCCCTCTACTTTCTCTCATTTTCGTCCCATTTCTATTCTTTCTACCCTTAGAAAAAGTTGTTTATGTGCAGTTATGTGATTTCATGACAATTCTCTGTTTAATCCTTTACAATCAGGTTTCAGGAAGGGACACAGCACTGTCACCGCATTATTGAATGTCACTGAGGATATTCGGTCAGCAATGGACAATAAACAACTTACTATACTCTGTCTATTGGACTTCAGCAATGCATTTAATACAGTGGATTTTGACATTTTATTAAATATTCTATTATCTTTAAATGTTTCTTCCAGTACAGTTAAATGGTTTGATTCCTACTTAAAAGGCAGACAACAGTGCATCCGTGCTGACGATAACTTACGTTCTAAATGGTGTGAGCTTACTGCTGGTGTACCTCAGGGTGGTGTCCTCTCCCCTTTGCTTTTCTCTATATTTATCTCTCGTATCTCTTCTATTATTTCTTCTAAATTTCACCTTTACGCTGACGATCTACAAATATATCGGTTTTTTAATTTTGAAAATTTACAATCAGCGGTTTCGTCATTGAATAATGATTTGTTAAACATCCACCAGTGGGCTCATTCTCATGGGCTACTCGTTAATCCTACTAAATCACAAGCTATGTTAATAGGTAATAGATACTGGCTGCGATTACTGGAAGATTCAGACGTACCTTCTGTGGTTTATAACGGATTTCCTATTCCTTATGTAAGTACGGCTAGAAATCTAGGGCTGTTATTGGATTCTGGTTTTTCTTGGTCGGCCCATATTAATGAAATTTCTAAACGAATTAATTATGCTAGTCATTCTATGAGACGCCTTCAAAATTTTCTCCCTCAAAAAACTAAAATCCCTCTGGCACAAACACTTCTTTTGCCTTTGATGCATTACGCTGATGTTTGTTTCTTGGACATCACTGAGGAGCTGTTGGATAAACTCGAGCGCCTTCAAAACCTTTGTATTCGGTTTATATTCGGACTACGTAAATACGACCATGTTTCTACTTTCCGCAAACAGTTAAAATGGCTCCCTATCCGTTTGCGCAGGGACTCTCATATCCTTACACTTTTGTTTAATATTCTTCGTAATCATTCCTACCCTTCATATCTTCGTGATCGTTTTCATTCTCGTTTTTCCAAAGATCACAATCTCAGATACAGTACTTGTACCCTTTTGAAAACTCCTATTCACAACACTGCTGCTTATAATAGTTCCTTTTCTTGTAAAGCTGTCAGACTCTGGAATTCTCTGCCCACATCTATACGGAATTGTCTAACGCTAGCATCTTTCAAAAGACACTTGAAATTACATTATCTGTCTTTTGCATAATACCGATTTATTGTATTTAATACGTACCTGATATATTATCATGTTTTCTATATTTATAATATTTTTTGTTAGGTTTGGTTATGTTGTATAAATATATATTTTTTTTTTTACATTACATAATATGCATTACACATATCATATACCTATATGTTTATATTGGGTCCTTACATATGAAATTGGCGTTTTGTACGGGAGGAATATAAAGTCAATTTTTTTTCGTAAAATATATTTAATTAATCCAAGTATGCACCGTTGTTATCTATGCACTTTTGCCATCTCATAGGTAGTTCACTGATCCTTTACTAAAAAACCATGGGGGCGAGAATCAATAAACTCTTTGAAGGCGGTTTGGACTGCCGCATCGGAGTTGAATTTTTTTCCTTGTAAGAATTTGTCCAAATTCCGGAAAAAATGGTAATCTGTTGGAGCAAGGTCGGGGAGTACGGTGGATGTCGCAGACATTCCAATTGTAGCTCATCTAACTTAGTGGTTGTTTGTTGTGCAGTGTGTGGTCTTGCGTTGTCGTGAAGCAGCAGTGGCCTAGAGCGATTGACCAATCTCGGTTGTTTAGCAGTTAGTTCTTCCTTCATGGTTTGCAGTTGCTGACAATAGATATCTGCCGTAATCGTTTGGCCAGATTTTAGAAAGCTATAGTGAACGACACCGGCGCTAGTCCACCAAACCCTCACAAGTAACTTTTTCTGAGTCAATTTTCGTTTAGGGCAGGATTTGGCTGGGTCTCCAGGGTTCAGCCATTGCGACGAGCGCTTCTGATTATCGTATAGTATCCACTTTTCATCACAAGTAGTGATTCGATTTAAAATCCCTTCATTATTGTGTTGATTGAGCAAAGTAACAAAAGCAGTCAACGCGTGTTTGCAAGTTCGATTCACTCAATTCATGAGGTACCCATCATTCAATTTTTTTTACTTTCCCCATTTGCTTCAAGTGGATTAATACAGTTTTGTCACTTAACCCGATGCCTGCAGCTATCTCTGAAGTGCTTTGTGATGGATCCTCTTCCACAATAGCCTTTAACTCTTCATTTTTCACTTTGGTCTCCGGCCGTCCACGGGGTTGGTTCTGAAGGTCGAAATTTCCAGAACGAAAACGTCGAAACCAAAAACGTACCGTGCTTTCTTTTGCGACACCAGCGCCGTACACATCATTAATCCTTCGAGCTGTTTCTGCAGCACTGGTGCCACGATAGAACTCGTACTCGTAAATATACCGATATTTCATGTTTTCCATTGTGCGGTAATAAGCGACGCCAAAGAAAAAAATAATGAGGCAAAAACAAATGATTGACTGTTTTCAAAACTCAATTGTACCAGCTAAATGAATTTATAAATTTGAATTTAGAATTCTTAACCAAAGAGGAGATATTTCAGATCAAAGTGGTCAGTACGACAAAACGCTAATTTCATATGTAAGGACCCAATATATAGTTTACAGTATATATGTTATATTTTTAGGAATGTATTGAATTTGTATGTATGTTTATGTGTATATATGGGCATATGTATGTACATAATATTATGCATAATATATATTATTATTTTTTAATGAGCACACACTACCCTCATACATTTTCTTATTAAGGAGGTGTGCTGGTAGAAATCTCTTAAAGAGATAAGCATTGCCTTTTGTAGATAACTGCTTCCAATTTCAATTATATGTAATTTTTGTTTGTGTGCAATAAAATAAATTTAAAAAAAAATTGTCAGAATTGCAGTTTTGTATATACATGTGTGCCAAATTTCATGTGTATGTATGTAAAGGAAGTTCCTCGCCCTTCACTTAATTTAAACTTGCCCCGCATTGACATGCCAGCTCTGTCGACGTAGCTTGAAAGTATAAAGCAGTATTCTGTGGGTAGAAAAGATAGGTTATGTTTCATTGAAAGACTGTACACAATAAATTTGAAATATCATAGTGGATTAAAAGGAAAGTGTGAAATAGTAGCTTTAAATGTTGTTTCTCTTTTCAGGTAAGATATCCAATACCTATGTTATTACTATAAAGAAATAATGTAATAGGTTAATCAATATTTCATGTCTAATAACAAACTCAGAATATTCTCTTTTCAGAGCAACGCAATTTTGTTTTTATTTCGCCAGTATTAAACACATTATATACTACTCTGTCAAGAAAGTACCGGGAAAAGATCAATAATACACGAAATGTTAGTTATTCATCCAAATTTATTTTATCACCTTCAAAGTATGCTCCTTTAGAAACGATACACTTACCCCAACGAATAATCCAATCATCAAAACATTTTTTAAAAGCTTTTTTCGGAATTGAGCTCAGTGCTCGCCGCGAATTCTCCTTTATGTCTTCTACCGAATGAAAACGGGTGCCACGAAGTGGTAATTTGAGTTTATATATAATTTGAGTCATATCTGGTGAATAAGGTGGTTGCTCGATGGTATTTGTCGAGTTTTTGGTCAAAATTCGTTCACAATGATGGCCTTGTGCGAAAGCGCATCGTGGTGCAAAATCCAAGAATTTTCTTTCCACAAATCTGGCCTTTTTCGTTGAATTTCCTCTCTTAAACGCCGCATAACGCCCAAATAATATTATTTATTTACCGTTTGACCTTCCGGCGAGAATTCCGAGTGCACAACACCGCGATAGTTAAAGAAAACAGTCAACATGACTTTGACTTTTGATCGACTTTGGCGTGGTTTTTTCGGTTTCGGTTCAGTTGGAAGGCGCCACTACGAAGCTTGTTGACCAGTTTGCATGTCAAACTCGTAAACCCACGTCTCGTCACCAGTAACAATGCGGTTGATGAATGTTGGGTCGGAATTAACTCGTTCTAGCATGTCCTCTGCGACTCTTATGCGATTGTGTTTTTGAAGAAAATTCACGTCTTTTGGGACTAGCCGAGCGGCAACATGCTTCATACCCAAGAGATTATTTAAAATGGTACGGATCGACTCGTGAGATACAAAAAGTTCGGCGGCTATCTCTCTCAAACGTCAAAAGTCAAAGTCATGTTGACTCTCTCTTGAATGAGCATTTTCAGTCACTATTTCCTTCACTTTTGCGATGTTAACTTCAGTTGCAGACGTTGATGGCCTACCAGAGCGAAGCAAATCTTCCATCACATCTCGACCGCTTTTGAACGCTTTGTACCACTCATAAGCACGTGTTTTTGATAAAGTCGCTTCACCGTAAGCCTTCTGTAACATTTTCAGTGACTCCGAACACGAAATTCCATTGGCGATGCAAAATTTAAAACAAACTCTTTGTTCGATGTTTTTGTCCATTATGAAATTCGCAATATACACTAGAATGATATAACTAAAAACAGCACTGTATTTAATCTGAATAACAGATGCAACTCAAACTCCGCGCCAAAATGGAAAACAGTTGTGCCAAACAAAAAATTGAATTTGGAACCATAAACAAATCACCCATTCCCGATACTTTCTTGTCTGAATGTATATATTTGTATATATGTTTGTCCGCGTATATCTCCAATACTATAAGTCGGATTGCAAAAATGTTTTTTTAGTTGGACTAAGTATAATATATTAATATATGTGTTATATATCTTGTAGAGTGTCCGTATTTATGTGTGTGGTGTAGAAGTCTATATCCGATAAATATCGAAACCCCTCAGCAATTTCGTACAAAGTAGAAATTAAATTTACTAGCTGAACGAGTGACATAGTTTGTTGCGTACTCGCGGAAATATCGCGGAAACATACAGTATTATCCCTCTGGGTACAAGAAGATTTACAAAAGTTCATTTCCTGAAATAAAATCTTACTGGAAATTGAATCTGGAGCCCTCGACTTGTAAAGCTGATGTAGTAATTACCGCACCAACAGGCCAGTCACAAATTCAAATCCCCGCCATCTTAGGGTAGTGCACATTGACAGATAAAATTGGCAGCTTGGTGTTTTCCTCAGTTTTACCAGTAACAATTATACTTATGACTGCTCTAACATATATTATGTAGACAATGAATTCTTAAATACAAAACAGTTTCTGATACATCAACTTATCACCTCCCACATGCTTCATAGGAGAATATTAATGACACACGACGTATGATTGATTAATATTACTGACTACTCGTCGCTGTCTGCATATGATACATTTTGGGTACGTTTTATATGAATCCACGCGAATTTTAAACAATACTGCCAACTGTTTAAACACGAAAGAAAGGAAATTCCTTGACAGTTAATAATTCTACTAATCTTATAGGGAAAGACAGATCAGACAATATAGCACCTGTCGGATTTCAAAATTCCCTTTTGTCTTATCCCTAGTAAGCTTCCAGTAAACTGTTGGTAGGCTTTACTGTAGTTGAAAAGAACTTCTTAAAACAATGTGAATTACACACGTTTATTTAGTGTTAAATATGAAATGTAACAGAAGGACTGATCACTATGAACACACTATCAAATCGTCATCATAAATATTATGTACTTGACTATTCGACGGCTTTTCAACAACTGAACTCTTACAAGTCTAAAATCAGACTTTTAGGCAGCCCCACTACACGTAGGAAATTCATTCTACCCTCATTCTTGTTACTAAAATGTTACAAAATATCACACGTGGGTATTTATGTGAATTAAATTAATGGGAAACTAAAATTAGATTCTTCAATTCTTTCACACTTTCGCAGAATTTTATTACACTGCGTATTTAAACTCCCAAAAGTGCTAAGAATAGAAAATTCAAACAAAATATGTATAATCTTCACTTCTTCAACATTCTTCCGTTCCCACCAGCATCACAATGCATAGACAATGCTACGCCATTTGTAATTTGTGTTTCAGTACTACGTTATTTGTATAGGCATTATCTCTACTTAAAACACGTTTTTTCATGTATTTAACAATCAGCCAGATTGGTCAAATTTTTGAACTGTCAAACTTTAAGTTATCCTAATATAAACTCACACGGAGAGGACCAGGCCTTCGGGTCTCAGATTTTGCTGAAACTTTGGAGAGGGTCTTCAATACATTATAAAACACTAAAGCTACAATATTAGGGTCCAACAATGCCCCAGCTAGAAGCTATGATACATTTTATAATGCAAAATTATATAAATTTATTAATTCATCATTTATTAATTCATTTTTAGTTACCAATAGGTCTAGCTAATGTTTTGGTCATTTCAAAATATATATTCAAATGAAAGTTAAATTTTCATAAAAAATAAGAATATAGTTTTTAATTAGTTTGAATATCAAATTTGTCCGCATCAGCTACAGCGGATAAAGTCATGGGATACAACAAAAATTGGTGAATAAGGTATAAGATGAATTAATATATTTATATAATTTTGCATTATAAAATGTATCATAGCTTCTAGCTGGGGCATCGTTGGACCCTAAAATTGTAGCTTTAGTGTTTTCTAATGTAGTGAAAACCCTCTGCAAAGTTTCAGCAATATCTGAGACCCGAAGGCCTGATCCTCTCCGTGTCAGTTCTTTACAATAGTTATAAACTTATGTTGCACACAAGCCACCTGGGGTGCCCAGTGCCCAGTATTCATACTTGGATTCCCATCTAACGATTTCGTCATGGAGATGCCACGATTGGAATGTAGTTAGCCATACTTTATAATTCACTGATTATCGACAGGGGCAGCACTAGTGATTTGTGTTACCACCTGATGTGATTGCTCGTTTTGACAATAAATATGAATTGAGAGTCCGCTGAGATTCTGTGCAGAGATTCCGCTACAGTTAGGCAATAAGCGGACCAACTAAATCTGGATTTTAAAAAGCGCAAAGAATGTTTGCTGGCCTTCGTCGTTATCTACGCCGATACGCACTAATCGTGAACAAATTTATTTCAAACTAGTTGTGCCTAGCTGTTTCACCCGCGTTAAATTTAGTATTAAAAAAAATAATAATAAAAAAGTAGCCTATATTATTCTCTGACAAGTTTTCCACCTGCTAATGAAAGTCCCATTAAAATAGGTTTAACCGTTCTGAGATTAGCAGAGACAAACTAACAGACAGAGAGACAAAGAGACAACAATTTTAAAAAACCATGTTTTTGTTTTGGTTATGTCCAAATTACCGAATCGTATAGGCTTAAAAAAGGCCTATTTAGAAATTACTGACAGACTTCATTTTTGAACATGAAGATGAGGAATAGATGTATACGTATAGATGAATATATTCCTAGCTTTCTTTGTAGACATGTGATTACTTAGTTTTATGAATACCAATGGCTGATCGGGTTTTCCTGGTACTTCTGCATGATCAGGTTCTTCGGGAATTTCTGATACTATTGTTTTATTTGGAACGTCAGGCGTGGTCCAATACTACTGTTTGTCCAGGTTCAACGGGTGAACCTAATTCTAGTGATCATGACGGTAGATCCTATTCTGATGGTTGACTAGGAGAATCTCTCGGTTGGCTTGATATTCTTGGATTTCCTGTATTGAGATGGTTGAACCTGTTCTGCTGGTGTGACCAGTTCTGATAATGCGAGTTATGATTTAAATTACGGCACATGGAAAGAATGAGTGATAAAAGACTGACGAAGAAAATCTATAAAGCGAAAGTGAGTGGTAAAAGAGGCCAAGGAAGACCAAGGCTGACTTATGACGATCAAATAGCTAGAGTGTTAGCCGACGGAAATGTCAAAAGCACTCGCATACCTAGGCGAAAATGTGTGAGAAGAATGATGAGATTTGAGGACGCGAAAGAAGTATGTAAGGATGCGACGCTTAGCGCTCCGTCCTCTCTGACTACCTCGTTGGGGATACTGCGTGAAGATATATATGTATGTATGTACGATTTAAATTACTGTATAATAATAAAAATAAAAAACCCTTATATTACTTGCCAAAAAAATTACAACAGTTTAAATAAGGGATATACATATATAATGGAGCTGTAGAACTAGCAATTCCATCCACAACTCACATTCCTTAAGATCAATGGTTCTCTCTATAAATTTGCTACTACTCGCATAAATGACATGCTCTTTAAAACTAACAGTCTCCGCAACAAATGTACCACCTTCATCCAGTAAACAAGGCCAACTTCACAATTCACAGTTTGTAATAACAAGTAACAATTTGTAATAACAAATGTTTGGGAAGCATTCGTGAGGACAGATACAGGCTAGGTTCAGACTACTTCACATTGAATACTATAAACTACTGTATACTGAAATAATTACAGAGATATTTGCTTCATAAGGTATCATCCATCAATTACGTGAGATTTTTTCTTTTATTTTGAACCCATCGTCCCCCTCGTCCTTCACGTGAGACTTGCGCTATAGTTATTAACGGACTTTAATTCTTTTTTCTTATCTGTGTAATAAATGTACTTTCTTAAAAATTGATGCGAGGCTTTTAATTGTGTCCCTCAGTTTAAATGAGATTTTACTGAACCCCTCCCCCCATTTTGAGATTACATAATTAATGGATGCCCCCTAACCATCACAGAATCGGTCACTTTTCCAAATTACAAAAATTCATCATTTACAGCAATGACAATAGAGAGCCGTCAAAATATGTATTAGTTAGTTCCCGTAGGAAGATTAAAATTTCAGCGTTGTAATGGATGCAACCATAATATTTTTGTTAAAATATTTGAATTATTAAAACTCCTTATTTAATATTAATTCAAAAACTATTGCGTTAATTTAAATTACAAATTTTGCCTAGCGAATATTAGTACTACGAAATCCGAAACTTGATAAAATCAAATCACGAATCTTAATTCGAACTCAAAAAGGCGTAATTCTAACTCAGTCTGGAAGTTTCAGAGAATGTCAGTAAAACGAAGGAAAAGTCGTAGCAATTAGTAAGATTTAGATATATTTGCAATTCAATGGCTGCTATTAGATTTACTCGTCGATCGTGGAACGTTAATTTAGTTGCTAAGTCTTACTCAAAATAGATTAACTGCATACTAACTGTGCTGGCGATTTGGTACGCGTGGAATTTAAATTTGATTTTAATTTCAGTCGAGTGGTCGGAAACATGAACAAAGAGCTTGTTTGCATCACTAACACGGGAGATAGCCACGCAGAGCTGGACGTGCGAGAAATAACTAAAACTAAGTTCCAGGCCCGCAACACGCAGTGTCTGACCTTGCATTTTGTTTAGGGTTAAGTGCACAACATAAACTTACCGAAAACTGCACATATTTAAAACGAAATGGAAATTGTTCAGAATGAAATTATATTATTACTCGGACCAATAATAGGTCGTTACCTAGGAAATTGCCGATTTTTAATATTGGCTAATGTGAAAGAACGATATTTTTCATTCTACTTAGAATTCCAAATTCGAATTAATTTTATAATAAAGAGACCTTTGATTATACTAGACATTTCTTTTAAAAATTACTTATTCAATTGTCTTTTTACAAAATCGTTTGATTTTTTTCTTCATAAAACGGCTGTTTCTGTCTTCGTTCGTTTTATTTTTAAAATAGCCTATGTTCTTCCTCAGGACATAAGCAATTTTAAAAATGAAAAAGGTATCTCCATACCACATCGCAATCGGACGAACGTTATGGCAGCCCGTAAAATACGAACAAACAGATATTGAATTTTATATATTAGATATATATATTATATAAAAGATATAGAAAAAGAAAATGAACAGATATATAATATCTATGTATTTTCATGTTTCTAAAGTACCTTACCCGTGTAAACACCGAAATATGTCGTTCAACTTATTAGGCTAGCCTATTCGAACAGACACAAAATTTACTTAGGTACTTACCATAATTAGTACATATAGTACATATTATACTTGTAATACAGTCTTTCTTTTTAATTCAGCCAGTAACATAATATGGTTATGATATTAACAAAACAAGCACATACATACATGTAAACATAAACTTGTTGGAGGGGAAAAAGGTAAAGCTAAATTTTAAAAATTATAGTTAGAGATACAGCGTGAAGGTATGTATGTATGTATATGTGTGTGTGTGTGTGTGCGTGCGTGCGTGCGTGCGTGCGTGCGTGTGTGTGTGTGTGATATATAATATAATTACACTGTCCATTTTATTTTATTTACACTATCTTAAATATTTAGAATAAAAAAATGTTAATAACATACAAAATAACAACAACAGCAACAAATATATTAAAACGAAATACAAGTTACAAGTACTGTTATTATATTATATACAACGTTGGATGTTGTATTATTAACTTGTTTTCATATTATAAGGTACAAAGAAACCTCCCAAGAACTAGTCGGACAGACATTAATTGTGATTCACTAGAATTTTTGTTCCAAATAGAACTGAAATATTTCAAAAAACTAAAAATATTAATCCAATTTCAATATGTACCATAATAAATAATAATAAATTAATAAATGATTCATTCTTTATCTTTCATTATTATTTGATTGTTGTTTCTCATTTCTGGTGTTGTAGGTTACCCAATATACGTCTCTGTGCCAAACAGCTCAGTAGTGCGATTCTCTAAAGCAAATTAGTCAAATTCACTTCTGAATCCGCGGTGAGATTGTCAACTGTGATTTTGTATTCTCTAGTCGACAGAGATACTAGCGCCACCTCGATGAGTGGCGGCGGAGAGTTGTACTATCGTAAATGAATTTTATGAAGTTTCGCTAAATATAACAATCCAGTCTAAATAAACGAGTTTTATTTAACGTAATTATCTCAGAAGAAGTTAAAATACTCTAAGACGAAATATCGACTGAGATGTTTACTCTTAAAGCAATCCCCGACAAACTCGCATCTAAGATCACTTCACTTCGCTCCTAGAATGTTTGGTTAGAGAATTCCATTTGAAGGTCAAGTGAGTTCGAATGCGAAGTGGGGTGAATTGTCGAGCAAGTCTTGCTTTAGGTGATTCGAGTTTTTACAGAATTTCACGGCAGGAGGTAAGACGGAATAAATTGACCTATGAAGCACAGACAGATTGACGGACGGACAATATAAAAATACCATAAAAGTTCTACTTTTACTGAACCTTAGAAATTGTATTTTTATATTTTTAACACTTTTTTTTATTATTAAATTTGGTTTTCGATTGTTTATATTGAGGATGGCAAATTATAGATTATGATATACTTATAGTTAGATTTTCGCTGTTATAATTTAATAATACTTATAAGATACATTAAACTACGTTACTTTATAATAGGAATTAATTTTGTAATTTCTTAAATATAATGTGGGTGTTCTTCTTTGTATCCATGTAATGTAATAACATTTATTCGGTAAGAATCTGCTATCCAGCCTGAATAGAGTCAATTACATCCAACGAAAGCCCAATACAAAACTCATTACACAGAATTATATCCTGCGCGAAATTCAAGTTCCATTTCGCGTTCAACACATTTTTAAAGACCTTACTTGACGTTTATTCTTTTTTTATTTTTTGTAATCCGCGAATTTAATTCAACTGACATAAAAATATAACTGGCATAAAATATATCGCGAGCAAAAAAGGGAAAATGACGTATTAAATTTGAACGCGACGGCAAAATTGGAACGCTTATTTAAATTTCGAATGCTGAATGCTTTTGCGCGCGAATCGCTGGTTATTATGCAAACGCGTTTGTTCCACACGCGCACATATTTTTTATTGAATAATAAACCTTATTATAATGCAGTAAAATAACAATTTCCAAATATCTTATTCGACAGGAGAATGTGTGTTGCGTTACCCGTCAAGTGACTGTCATCGCGGTCATGACCATTTTAAGAAGACATCTGCTCACGTCTAACTGCAACAGTTGTAAAGCTTAAATTATGTTGGTCTAGCTGGATTAAAATTTTTGATCGTGGAGAATGTACTGCATCGTATACGTGGCTCATTAGGTCTAGATCTGGGGTTTAACGAGGCGCGCCTAATTGCGAGCTGCGGAGCCCGTGCCTTCAAAAATGGAGGTGGTAAGAATATATTACAGTAATTTGAAATTTATGCTTCACACACTTTTAAACTTTTTATGTTTGGATAACAGCGGAAATGACTCGCTTCTGCCAAATGGACTTCTTTTCTTTTAAAACACAAAAACGATTGTATGTAATTATAAATTACGCATTATTAAAATAGACATATTAAAAACAATAGACTCCATGTGCAATTGAAATCAAATAAAACATATGTATGTGTGAGCGATATGAGGGATACATAATGAAGCATTATTTATTTATTATTCTCCCAAAAATCGATATTACAACAATATAGAAAAATATAAATTCGATTTCATAAATATAAACTGACTGCTTAAGTTAGTCTGACAGCAGCTTTTGAACGAATGATCGTTCTAACAAAAATTAATAAGTGATGTAAACACAGTGATTAACACCTTGGTAAGAAGAAGAGGAATGAGTAAGAATCTAGGGGAATTACATTAACGAAACATCATTAAACCATAAAAACCCGATGGCGGACAATAAATCATTATGGTGTCCGACCCATTGAACAATTCACTCAAGCGTGATCCGTGCACCAATCGCCCATTATACGATCATTTGTTGTCAGTTGTTAATGGTTGACGTTTTTGCACCTACCCACAAATAACATAAACTCTTGAAGCGAGAAAGCCTGGCAATAATTGGACGTGAGCATACAAAAAATAACCACACACCGCACTAAAAAATTTGCTCTTTTATATGTGTAGCAAAGGGTGTTCCAAACACCCTTTAAGTTCCGATATTTCCACGTATAGATAACTTGCAAAACTTCCTGAAAATAATACATCGATATCTACATTCTAATGAGTGGTCAATGTTTGTCCGTCGTTATTTGAATTAAATATAAAAATATGTAAAATAACTAACTAAAGTAACTAAACCAGGTGTCGCTAATGTCGTAGTCTGCCTAGCCAACGTATCCTGCCCGTCACATCTATTGCCGTCAAGGCATGGGAAAAGTAACAACAAGCAAGCCTATTTAAGCCGATATGCGCCAAAATGCACAAAATAAAACAAAATTATTCGTCTTTCGCCTTTCGTCATTCAAACCAGTTGTAATTCGTCATACGTATCGAGAAATTAAACGAGTGACTTTTTTACGTAACACCACAGGTTAGTTAGTTACTAGCGTAATTAACATTGTGCATATTATAATATAAATGAAATATCGTCTTTTAACTATATTGGAGACATTTAACCCAATGGCGCGGTGATTAGAGCATCTGCCTATCAAGCCAAGGCTTCGATTCTTGACCAGAACTTGGCTTGGAGCTTGAGTGTTATTGGGTACACTCAATCAGTTCGTTGTGTGGTAGACAAACCTAGTGCTTAGTCTGACGTAAATAGATTAACGTGTGTAAATTGGTATTTGACAGTGTCGACAAGAAATTGTAAATGGCTTACCACGAAACAGACGCATGTATAAAATGATTGAATGTAAAGAAATGACAAAGGAACTATTTTTTAAATTAATTTTAGATTTTTTTCAAAAGCTACGACGACACTATTCTTAATCTCAAACACTTCTTGTACACAATTATTTTAACGGATAATAAAAAGTAACCTTAAAGTAAATAATTTCATCGAAATCGTTGGAGCCGTTTTCAAGAACGCGATTACAAATATGCACCTATACAAATATTGCTCGTATAAAAATATAGGACAGACACGTATGTAATAAAGTTGTTTTTGTTTGCCACATTCTATGAAAACTATATCCACGCCTGTAGTGAATATTCCACAGTATGTGTTTTTTTATTGTTATATCATGACCATGTCACTAATGTCTTTTTAATGAATAACTATGGGAACTACCAGAAAATGCCGATTGACCAAAAAATTGGTTACTCTCTGCATAACGCAGTCCAACCCGTGTGTGGTCGCGTACGAATTATATCCAACATTAAAAATAGAATTAAGAACTTCCTTTTTTTAATTGGATAAATATATGCAAATGGTTCGATTTCCATTAAGGGGTATCACACAAAATGTAGATACTCTCATAGAGGGGAAAAGTATACAGCAATGTATTCAGAACTGATTTTGTATACATATAAATATATTATATCCATCATTATGATTTATTAAAAAATAGCAACACCACCCGGATTGGCTCTGCTAAAATTTTTTTTTAACGGTACTTACACATTGTGGTAGTGACTCAAGCCAAAGAAACTCTAAGCTCGATTCATTAATACCATAAACGCTTAACTCCTATAAATGACAAGGCAAATTTCAGTCGGTGTAAACCTTCCTCAAGAAATGCGAATCAACAGAAAAGCTACACCCCAATTCGGTCAGTGGTTCGTAAGTTTAATGCTGTTATACAGTTAGACAGATGCGCGCCGAGGATGTCCTCTATGTAGTAATTAAACGATAAAGAAATAGTACATATCGATACAAGTGTGGAAAGTATATTATTTTTTCACGAGTCCCGGTTTGTTGACCCAAGTCGAAGGCGCGGGTCAACAATAGGGACGAGTGGAAATGACAAATGACATGCATCGAACGACGTTTCTTAATACATTTGCGAAAAAAATATAAATAAATAAAAAAAATGCAGAAATGTAATTTCGCGGGAGTAAGTTTCTTTTTATTTTTTTTAGAGAACATGGCAGGGCAACGGTTTCTAATGCATTCAGCCAATTCAATGACAATAATTTATCTAAATTCAAAATAATTTTAACAAACATTACATAACTTCACGCTATATCCCCAACGGGGTAGTCAGAGAGGACGGAGCGCCAGGAGTCGCGGTCCTTACACACCTCTTTCGCTTCCTCAAATCTCATCATTCTCCTCACACATTTTCGCCTAGGTATGCGAGTGCTTTTGAAATTTCCGTCTGCTAACACTCTGGCTATTTGATCTTCATAAGTCAGCCTTGGTCTTCCTTGGCTTCTTTTACCACTCACTTTCGCTCTGTATATTTTCTTCGTCAGTCTTTCATCACTCATTCTTTCCATGTGCCCGAACCATCTAAGCATTCCTTTCTTCATTTTTACAATAACACTGTTGTGCAACCCTATCATACTGCGTATCTCATCATTGCTTATCCTGTCAGCAAGCGTGACACCGCACATATTTCTGAAAGACCGCATCTCCACAGCATTTAACATACTTTCACTCGATTTTGGGCATATCCAGGCCTCACTACCGTACAACAAAGTTGGCACCAACACCGCATTGTGGATGGCTATTTTAGCAGTGTTAGATATATTCACACTACCCACTAATGCGGACAGAGCACGTTCACGACGTTCACTTTATTGCCAGCTGCTACCCGTCTCTCCACATCCAACTCACATCTTCCATCCCTCGAAAACGCACTCCCCAGGTACACAATTTCATTCACCTGTTCTAGACATTTTCCATTTACACAAATCACACATTTCGTTTGTACCGCTTCTCTTTCAAACACCAGAACCTTAGTTTTGTTCACATTCATTTTCAATTCTTTTACTTCACAATCTTCTTTCATGCACGTGACTAGTGTCTGCAACTCTGCTTCTGATGGTGCTATTAGCACAGCATCGTCAGCGTACAATAGGCAGTTTACCACTGTGTCACAACATCCCATACCACTCATATTACCTTTCAATCTCTGGAGGCAACTGTCCAAATACAGCACGAATAGCCAGGCAGACATCACGCAGCCCTGTCTGACACCAGAACAGACTTCAAACCAGGGCGACATGTCCCCGTCTATCCTTACACAGGCTCTGTGGTCTCGATATAATGACCTCACAGCCTGCAGTAAGGAGCCCTCCACGCCATATTCAGGCAGAAGACTCCACAATTTCTTCCGCACTACTCTATCGAATGCTTTCTCTAGATCCACGAAAGCGCAGAAAACTTTCCGACCTAAAGCCAGAAACCTTCCCACGATAACGCGAAGCGAGAAAATCTAATCCATACAACCCCTACCGTCCCTGAATCCACCTTGCGCCTCCCACAAATATCTTTCTGAAACGCCTTTCATACGTTCAGTCAATACTTTAGTATAGACTTTACTCGCTAAGCTGACCAAGCTGATGGCCCTATAGCATGCAAGTCTAGGTAGGAACCTTTCCCTTTATGTAGAGGTACTATGACTGCCGTGCGCCAGTCCTCTGGAACCTCCCCCTTCTGCCAACAAAGGTTGCAGAGTGCACAGAAGGCATCCCAGACCCTAGGACCACCATACTTGATCATCTCAGCAGTCACCTCATCAATTCCCGCAGCCTTTCCACATTTCAAACTTCTTATCACTTTCTCAATCTCTTTCATACTAATGGCATCCTCCAGTCCCTGGCCCGAGTGTGGCAATTCATTAGAATCGCTCTCAGTATCAGAGACGGAGTCGCCACTCTCATACAGTTCTCCATAGTATTCACTCCATCGCTGCAGAACATCCTTTTTTTTGTAAGCAGGTTGTTTTATTTCGAACGCACTTTATTCATTCTGCAAGGTGCCGGACCACTTCGGTACTTACGCACTTCTTTCCAAAATAATTTGGAATTTTCCTCGAAGTTGTCCGACATCTTGTTTTCATCTAACCCCCTACACCTTTCACGCTTCTCTTTCACTAGTGCCTTCGTTTCTGCTTTCTGCAGCTTATACCTGTCTTTCATCAAATTTTTCATACCACAGTCATTAGTAGCAAGGTAGTCTCGCCATGCTTTCTTTTTCTTATACACAGCCACTTTCACCTCATCATCCCACCACACATCACGCTTTTTGCCGTTCCCAATCTTATTCATTCCACACACTTCTTTCGCAGCCTCAATCATACTATCTCTAAGGTTCTGCCAGCATTCTTCAACATCCTCGCTCATCACTTTCAATCTATCATCAAGCTTACTGGATAATACCCTTTCATATTTATTCCTGGTGGTCGCATCCTGCAGTTTCCAGCTTTTAATGCGGCTAACCCCTGCAGGTTTGGACACTACGCGATGTCGCCATGCTGCGAACAGACCCCTTAATTAGACCTCCTTTTGTGCCCAAATATGGTATTAGCCACAAATAGATCCTTTTCCATACACAGTCCTAACACAATCTTATCAGCATCATTCACCTCTTATCTCCATATTTGCCTAGGACAGACTCAAATCCTCTTAGAGTTGTCCCGACCCATCCATTCATGTCTCCACACACAACAATTCTTTCGTTCTCTTCAACCGTCGCTAGAACTTCTCTAACATTCTCCCAGAACTGCTCTAGTTCAGCCAAACCGACAGAGGACACTGGGGCATATACTGCCAAAACAAAAATTCTTGTCAACCCAATCTTGAGGCGTACCCAGAGCAGTCTGGGATTTAGACATTCATACTCAGTCATACAATTAACCATACGAGAGGACAGTAAAACGCCTACCTCTTGGCATCCCCTATCTCCTTGTGGTACCCCTGACCACAAAGCGATGCCTCCTCCGGGCAAGTCGGCAAGTTCATTGCCGCCTCGCTTAATTTCACTCAAACATAGCACATCCAATCTTTTCTCTTCCATAATATCAATCACTTCATTCATCTGCTCCTCAATCCCACCTCTCACATTCCACGCAGCTACCCTGCACTCCTCCCTCCACTTCCCGCCGCTAGGTGCACAGCGTGTTGGGTGGCGGTCCCCAACGCCGAACTGCACTCTGCACACACCAGCGGGGACAGACCGGTGTACGTCGCTTTCGGAGGACGCCCTAACATTATCATTGCCGTTGTCCCGCATGGTATGCACAGAAAAGGAATTGCAGCCCTGAAAAGGGCTGGCAGGGGTTGCGACGAGCACGCTTCCTCAGTTGACCCCTTTTTATATATTAATTAAATTTATTATATATTAACTAAATTTTTTACATATTAATTAAATAATTTCAATTACGTTATTTATTTATTTACATTAGACGTTATATTAAAAAATATATATTTTAAATTTAATTCATGTATTAATAATATTTACGCAGAAAATAGTCATTTCATACAAAAATTTTGTACAGAATACTTTTTGATTAAAAACCTCCTTCATGCTTTTGGATGTTATATGCAGAGGAAAACAAAAAGCACTAGTGTGGAAAAGAATAACTTTCCGCAAGCTAAACACCACAAATTAGTAAGAGTATGTTAAACACACATGGAAAAGTCTACTTTTTGAGCAAATGTATTAAAAAATTAATTTTGTCGCGATAGAAAAGTTAGTTAATTTATTTCTATTGGCAAAATTCAAAAAGTCCTTGTAATGTAGGTATAATATAAAACATTTTTAGAATTAAGTTTCGACAAGACTAATGACATTAAAGTGCTTTCAAAATAGTCAATAAGCGAGTTTTGATGACGTCACGATCATTCACGATATTATGTGCTTTTTTTTAATATACTCAGACATTTCACACAGCGCCATCTAGTCCCAAAGTAAGCTGCATAGCGCTTGTGTTATGGGTACTAGACAACTGATATACTACTTATATACTTTTCTTTTGTAAATATATACATATTATACATAAACACCCAGATTCGGGACGGGAATCGAACCCGCAACCCCCGTTTACTTTCCGACGCGCTAAGCCGTTGCGCCACGGAGATCGTCGTGCTTTAATGCTGACATAATATATATCAGCATGGTATCGTCAAATAATCAAGAAGAGTAACAAATAATACTCTTAATAATAATTGATTCGATATTATTTTTAACGAAATCGATCTTACCAAATGCACAGGGAATAAAGTCTAGGACGAAATAAATTGACTTAATTATATAAGACATAAATATCTAATAAATACATCAAGAACATTTCTCTAACTTCGCCATGTTGGGGTAACTCGCACACCGATAAATTCCAACTTCGGGGTGCCGAATGCCGATTTCCGAACTGTTTTTTGGTCATTAAACGAGCACTCTCTTTGAGTAATTATCTCCATAATTTACATATATTTCCATAAAAAGTAAACTACAAAATCGATGAACATAATCGCATACATAAATAAATCCAATATTCATTTTGATTTGTAGGCAAGATGAATGCATTTTTAAACTTTTAAATGTGTTCGGCAGTGATTCTTTACTCGAAAATAAATCAATTAGACTCGCTGTGAAAAAAAAATGGACAAGTGCGTATCGGACCTTGCACAGTGAAGGGTTCCGTAGTCGAAATGCACAATATTCTAATCGACAGCAAAACAATTTGTATTTTATAGCATTTCGCAATGACACTGAAAAACACAGTTCTTTCTGCAGTCGCTGATCGTGTAACCGAAAATAACCCATATCTCAAAAACTACACAACAAAGTATCTTATTCCAACTCATTCTGGTTGAAAGTGGTTTTTAAGTTCTACTACCTATCTTAAATTTTTTATGAAATTTTCACTCCATACTTGAAAAGATAAAGGGAACATAATTTTTACGACTTTAGAAGCGAATACCTGAGCAACTATGGACTTAGGTAAATGAAAAAGTCACTTTAAAACCTCTATATAATTTTTGAAGAGCTACCTAATGATCCCCCACACACATATATGCACTAGAATTTATTTTGCATCCTTCAATTACATGTATAGAGTGCCACTCCTAATTTCTTTTTAATTTAAGCACACTATTGTACAGCGGTTCATAGAATACGCCTTTCGATTTTCATTTATATGTAAAATGGCTATGGTATACGGACAGAACGAAATCATAAAGGTTCCGTTTCTTATCATTTGGCTACGGAACCCTAGACAAAGGGCAAGGTGACGTGTAATGTATGTAGGTAGTAGGTTTGTGCAATTGTGCATGCACTGTCTCGTGTGTTTATGTACAAGTCGATACGTTAGTATATGGTCTGCTGCGACGTTTTACGTACACATACATTATAGAGCCAGTGCTTCTACGTTAGAGCTAGGAAGATGGACACTTCTAATGGTACGTCGCGTATGCGAGAAGGCAGCAGTTGCGCAGAAACAGTCAGAACTTAAATATTGTTGAGAAAATTCAAAAACCACTTTTGGAATATCTGGGTGTTTGCCTGTTTGTTTTTCTCGAAGACTATTCAGTATAAACAGTTGTAATTTCCGAACAATTTTAATAAGTAATGTCCCAAAAACAGACGTCAGCTTCAAAAGTTGAATTTTGGTTGTTGTTTTAACATTAGATATGTACTTACATTACTTTCTGTTACTTTAATTAACCATTTTTTTTAAATCGCTTAAAATGTTGTTGTTCCACTTATTATTTGCACACATTGCTTAGCTCAGATATAGTATCGATCAGAAAATTCTAAAATAAAATTTTCAACCTAAGTTATCTCAGATTTTTTTCGTGATTTCTGATTTTTCGTCTTTTGTGTGAATTTGCGTCTGCATATTTTTCACGTTAATGAATGTAAACTGAGAATGAACATACAGACAGATTGAAATTATAAAATTTCCTAATTTTACTGCAGAATCCTTAATATTACCTATTATATACAGTCGGATATCCAAAGACATTCCCAGAAAGCAGAAAGCGATTATGTCACGTTTGGCACGCGAAATTACCTAGGCTATACAACAAAATCACCTAATACAAGCTACTGTTGATCGTCTATTATGTACCCACATTAGTATTCTGTCCGATACATACTGTTTATATTCGAAGCGTGTTGCGAACCATTCCGCGAGGCGAAACAATTTGTGCGCGATTTTCGAGATAAATGCTGCACGGAGCGAGCCCGAGCTATCATCACAAATAACAGCCTAATATGTTGATGTACTGATGTATTGAGCCGCGATTTGTTCGTTTTTCCTGGATATAGAGTAAATATAGAATACCCCTCAGTTGAGTAAACTATGACTATTACTATATGCACTGTAGATAATTCAGGTATAGAATCCCATTTTTATGATAACGTTATATATGAAATCTTTGAGTCATTTAAAAAAATCTAATTCTAATTTCGAGTAAAAAATTTTAGTAAAGAAAGGTTTGTTGCCAGTTAAAATAATAAAAATACATTATCTATTTAATGTAAATACGTAGGTATTCAAAGTGAACGTGAAAAGGCCAGAAAATTGTATTCACCCAGACAAAATTCAGATTAAAAAGAAAAAGAATAAACATCTCGTAAAAAAGAAAGTCCTTTGTTTAGGTGATTCTTATTAATTTGTACTTTAGTCAAGTTGCTCTTTAATTTCAGCAGGAAACAGTGGATTATGGTGACTTTTTTGAGACGTCGTTAATTAAAAACCTTAAATGAAAACCGCGGGGTTTACGGGCAACACTTTCTCATTTTTTATTTAGGCTATTGACACACCAGTAGTACATTAACTAAATACTTTTAATTGTAATAATAAAAGTAATGAATATATTAGTTGTATAACTTCATTAGGCAATAAAATTTTATGTCATTCATAGTCTAACGAAGTACTTCTTCTTCAATCTTCATAATTTTGCTTTTTTCTTAATCTCTACACAAATACAATAATTACTACTAAAGACTCCAAACTGTAATCTAATATATTATTTTGTATGCTGTGTAACGAATTATGAAGACAGTAATATCCAAATTACAAATCGATTTACAAAAGTTTCCTTAGTCTGGCTGGCTACATCGCAGCCGCTCCACAACTGTCAGTCTACAAATAAAATAAGTAATAAATATTTAGTCGAGTTCGAGGTTAAATGACTCGTAAAGTTCCGTACCATTTTTAACATTTATAATATAACATTGTTAAATTAATTTAGAGATCTATGAGACCTACTACATTCATTTCATTCAGTAATTTTGAAACGAGTTTTTCCATTCCATGAAATTTTTAAAGTTGTAGTTTCGGCGATAAATTATATTACTGCTCAAAAAATAGAGTACTTACAAGAACCATTCTTCCTCTTGCTGTCATGAATAATATTATAACCAATTCTATCATGAATAACATTTATTATTATTTATTGTATTTTATAACGTTAACTAACGCAAAATGTGTATGATAAGGAGATTAATATTACTGTGGTACGGTATATAGTTTCTGAGAAAACTGACTGTGACAAACGGTCAGACGGATGTGCGTGTTAATGTTATATTGTTACAAACGTTATAAGGTACATTAAAAGCATTATTATTAGTATCATAAGTGTTATATTATGAGTATTGTAAAGTGTTACACAGGGATTACATTTTTCCTTTTACAATACTTATTAAAAACTTATTCTAAGGGTGACTTGCGAAACTTTGATAAATATTGTTTTAATTTTGGCTAAACATATTTAGGCGCTTAAATAAAATTATTGTTTCGCACAGCAAAAAATAACTACTTAATTGCATTTATCTAACTGTCAAATTGAAATGTTGTAAAGATGCTGTTTAACGTCCCTAAACGCATTTCGGAATATGTTGTAGTGTCAGGTTAGATGCCTTTAAATATCTTGCACAGAAATAATAAAGGATTTATTAGGTAATGAAATACGTAATATTTAATATTATGTAATATAAAATACGTATTATTAATGATAATATAATAATATAATACGTAATATTAAATATTGCGTATTTTATTATGTAAAATAATAAATAATGTTAATATTACATAAGCAAATACGTAAAACAAAATACGTACAAATGAATAATAACAATTAATAGTTGACAGCTTGTTTATTATGATATTACAATTTTTTCATTTTCATTTCACTCAAAAAAGCAATAATTTGTTAAAAATGATTTGAAATTTCGTAAATAAATAAAACGGAACGTAGATTACTGCTTTACTGACGCACTAAACGGATTAGTTAAATGACGACACCGACGACGTTACGCAATGCTATTCTAAAATGCATTTACAGTAAATATATTTAGTCAGTTAAGTTCACTTAACTAAACAATAAAATGAAATAATTTAACCAGATGTCACGCAAGCCACCCTAAGCCTCACTGTATCTTCAACCTAACTCGACCTAGCTGACTCCAACCGTTTTTACCTTCACAATTCTTTCTCCCGCCTTATTTATGTTTTAGACTCTAGTTTAATTTGCTCCTAATTACTTCGACGATTAATCTCGCCTTCTACTTAAAGGTTATTTTTTTATGTTAACCTATTAAGAGTGTTTTGATAAAGTGAAGCGTTTTTAACAGCCTTTGTTATTACAACTTGTTTTCTCAATATTAATTCTGCGAAAAAATTAAATTAAACGTCAAACTTCTCTTTTTCGTTCTCTACGAAAATTACTCAGAAAAACAATTGAGATTGTTTCAGAACAGTTTCCTCGAGCGCTGACTAATAACATTGTTTTTATTTCTAAGGACTCTCTGCATTAGATTTCAATATTCTGACCACGAGATTTTATGTTTCTGAACTTACATTGACCAATGTTTTAAGCTTCAATTACATTATATTGACAATCTCCGTAAAGATTCTAATCAGCTCAGTCTCATTTATATTGCATCTGACAACACTTCGTTTGTATAATTATAACAAGTACCTCTACGTACTTCTATAACATTATTGAAATTCTTCTTAACTTCTGTAATACATATATAAGATACATATATAAGATAGCGAAAAAAGTATGTAAGGACCGTGACGCTTGGCGCTTCGTCCTCTCTGACTACCCCGTTAGGGACACAGCGTGAAGATATGTATGTATGTATATATAAAATACGCAGTATGACAGGGTTGTGCGATAGTGTTACTGTAAAAATAATGAAAGAAATGATTAGATGGTTCGGGCACATAGAAAGAATGAGTGATGAAAAACTGATGAAGAAAATCTACAGAGCGACAGTGAGTAGTAAAAGAAGCCAAGGAAGACCAAGGCTGACTTACTAAGATCAAATAGCCAGAGTATTAGCTGACGGAAATGTGAAAAGCAGTCGCAAACCTAAACGAAAATGTGTGAGGAGATTGATGGGACTTGAGGAAGCAAAAGAAGTATGTAAGAACCGCGAATCTTGACGCTTCGCCCTCTCTGATTACTCCGTTATGGATACCGCGTGAAGATAATATGTATGTATGTATTGTATTTCCATAATATGGCCGACGCTAATATATATCTAGTCAGGCTATAAAATGGTTATGAATTTTCTGTATGTTTGTTTATACTATTCAACAACAATGCCGAACGATACCTCTATTAATTATATGTTACATGATCCAGAACAGTTTCACACAGTCTGTCTCCATCATACTCGCTACAAACAAAACTTGCTTGCAATTCATCAATCGACCGTTTGGTTATGAAATACAAATTAATTAACACTGACGAACGTCGTGCCCATTTACACGATACGACACGTGTACGACGCGTTCAAGAAGCAATACTCGGTAACTTTCGTTAGGAAACCTTTTACGCTTCTACGTAGCTTATTTCTTTTATATTAATTATGCCGTATGCTAGCTGCTTATTTTCACACATGAAAAATAATGTGTTCTTTCTTCTTTCTCTTCCAACTAGGGTTTGCCAGACGGCCAAAAAACCCCAGAATTTTGTTTCATGTCCCGTGTCCAGCAACTACTGCACATTATAGTGATATTCGCTGTTGTATATGATTGAGATTACATGGATTTCTCAGTAATCTTATCTCGTTCAAAAAGTTACACCAAATGTAAAACCAAATAAAAAAACTTTAGATCTATATTATACATTACAAATAAAATTAAATCGTCTGACTGAAATTTCGAAGTAAAGCCTTTCTCTTAATTTAATTATGGTTATTAGCACGTAACTAAAACCAAAATATGCCTTTTTTAGAATTAATTTTTGTCTGTCTGTTTGTTTGTTTGGCCGGGCTAATGCTCCGAAACGGCTGAACCCATTTTAAAGGAACTTTCATTGACGGGGAGAGTACTTTTCAGAGAGTAATCTAGGCTACTTTTTATATCGAAAAACACAAAATTTTACGCGGGCGAAACTACCAGGCGCATATGGTTTAATTATTACAATTTTAATTATGAGAGGTTGTTTTTATTTATATATTGTTCTTCTTGTATATCGACTTCAATGGTTTGTGAAAATACGAAATATTTTTTCGAGTATCGTTTCAATCACAATATATGTCTGTTAACACTGTCTAAGAAATAAGTTGAAATGTTCAATAGTTTCTAAGAAAATTGAGTGTGACAGATGGTTCGAGGGACACAAGGTATTCCCAGGTAAATAACGGGTTGAAAGGGTAGGCAGAGGTGACGAAATAAGGTTGAGATTCGTAAAGCAAAGTCTTTAACATTTGGACGACAAAATTTGTTTTTATTTTTTTAAATTTTTAAAATTATTATTTTATTTTTATTTTTAAAATTTTTTTTTTATTTTTAGAAAACGATAAACTTAATAAAAAATATAATCGATATATCTTATAATAGAATAATATTCAGTTCATATTTCCAATAAAAAACAAACCAAAATATCAAATCAAAATGTGTCGTTATCGCTCAAATGAACGAGAACTTTGAAGCTTTACATTTTTTTCCAGCTGTACAATCGTATATTTTATTTCTAAGTAAATAGTGTTTTTGATAATTTTATACGATAAAATTAAATCATGCATTTTTTTCTAAGATTACAGCTGCAGTAGGAGTGTCGAATTTTTATGGTCAAAAGGGTATTTTCCAATACGGTATTTCAGATAACCAACGGAACTCTAAAAATCTTTTAGCATAACTCTTGAAATGTCCAGGAAATGTTAAGCTTAAATCTGGCAACACTAATTCCGAATCATGTTGGTTTGGAATTAGGGTTGCCAGAAATAGGTACTATATTCCTAACTCATGCTCACGGTTAAAAAGTCGTAACCAGAAGGTTTAAAATATGTGAGCTGCGTACCCGTGTCGGAGGCAATCAATCTTGCAACAAAACGATGTTTCTAAAAACAAAGGATCGGTAGTAAGTACCAAAGTTTTCTCAATCAGTCACACGATGACAAAACTTTTTTGATGTCTGTATCTACACAAATCACTAGGTCTCCCTGGAAGTTACGTTATTACATACATAGTACATCTTCACGCTGTATTATCCCTAACGGGGTAGTCAGAGAGGACGGAGCGCCAAGCATCGAGGTCTCATCATTCTCGTCACACACTTTCGCCTAGATATGCGAGTGCTTTTGACATTTCCGTCAATGTGAAATGTCAAAACGACTGACTTATGAAAGTCATAGCCAGAGGGCTATTTGACCTTTATAAGTCAGCCTTGATCTTCCTTAGCTTCTTTTACTACTCATTTTTGCAGTATTACAGGGTTGCGCGACAGTGTATAAATGAAGAAAGGAGTGCTTGGATGGTTCGGACACATAGAAAGACTGAGTGATGACTGAGTGACTGACGAAAAAAATATACATTATTAACGAGTAAATAATTACATACGAGCATACAGCTGCTTTTTTATTGTACAATCAGACTGTAGTCATTTGTTTGCGTTATTTAATTTGATTTGATTTTACAAAAACTGATCCAGAGCGTGTCAGACACCCATTTACTTAGGGTTTTGTAGTAAATTGAACCCGGACCCCACGTCAGGAGTACTGGAGGTCCATTGAGGTCCATGGATACCCCGCTTAACGTCATTCGTTAATAATAATTAATGCAACAACTCAATTTAACGTGCTTAAACAACAAACAGCTACAACCTTCAACAAAGTTTTTGTTATGCTCCTGAGTACTGTCCTACACAATAAAAAGTATTTTTTAATTCTCTCCATTTCTTTTCGTATTAAAAAAAGGGTCTAAGAGATTTTTGGAATTTCGAAAGTTGTCCGCAACTACAAAAAGTTAAGTAAACCCGCTGTAAGTTTCATTTTTGCTGGCTTAGCTATGGAACCTTACATTTAGCCTAGGGAAGACTAAATGTCCATAAAAAAAGTTCTAATATTCCAAGAGACCAAACAGACACTGTACCATTGATAATATTTAGATCAGAATTCAATTGTGTATCTATAATTCATATACACGATTGAATTCTGAACGGGTAAACCTGTAACCATTGAGCTGTCCTATAACTCATATCCTAAAACTAAGTCAGATGCTTCGAAATACACCTATGAAAATTGCAAAACAAATCTTACAACGCGTACTTAATCAAATAGAATTTGTTATGTACCAATAGTTGTCCGACAAAACAAAACTTTTCCCGTAAGAATATTTCACGAAAACCAATAAAAGGTGAAAAATAGTGCCCATCTACAACATTACCGTGCGTGTACCGGAATATCTCACAATTGGTACGGAACGAGAATGTTTCCAGCGCATAAATCAACTTGTCAGTGTTGCCGTTATAAATTCGTGGTTCGCCGCCACCGAACACACCTGACGCTGGCAACATTACCTTGATTGCGTACTCGCGCGCTGCATTCACTATATACATTAGCTTAGGAGTTTGAAAGTCGACCGAACAGACTCATTTACAATAAAATATTACATAAACAGAAACGGTAATCTACGAAGTAACTTGAAATATTGAATTCACTGTAATGAAACACATCGTCATCATCAGCTTATAGTCACCCTTTGCTGGACATCGCGCATCGCCTTTTCTTGCGTCCACCTAAGCTCTATCTTTGGCTTTTCTCATTGAACGACTGCCAGCCACCTTGTCCGTATTGTCGCTCCATCTCCCTGGCTCACATCCCTACATATGATGACAATCTACTTATGAAACTCTCCGACTGACAACGCACAGTCTAAACCACTGAAGATAGAAACGTGCTCGAACATATATTCCTTGAGAGGTGTACAGGTGTACTAAAAAGGGGTTTTAGGAAATTCAACACTTAAAGTTATATACGGGACATAAGTTTCTCGAAAATTCGTCTGTTTTATACATGAAAATTCATATTTGGCTTTTTGGTTAGAAAAAGAATGGAATGTTTTAAAATTTTTGGAAAGTCCTTCAGTAAAATAGAGAATAAGAGTTCGTATATTAATTTAGTTATTTTTGTAATCAATATCATGAAACTTACATATAAAGTACGAAACATTAAAGCGGGCAAAATAGAGGATGGCAGCTTGTATAGGAGTTAAAAGTGAACGTCACATTACCAGTTTATTTATTTTCTTTTCTGTCAGGTTTTTAACTTTAATGTGTTTTAAAATCCACGTAGGTGGAAAGCTTTTGAATTCACCGTTTCAAAAGCAGTATTTGCACCTCGGTCCAAGAATAATAATGGGCATATGAGCCATAATGAGTTGCCACTCTTATTATCTGGTGTCAAATGAATGTTCGTATCTCTGTATTTCTTTGAGCGTAACCATGAGTGAAACAGTTATTACAGTAAATTTTGGCAACCTTGACTCACGGTGTCATTCATGTCATCTCATGACCGGCACGATGTACAAAACATTGCTGTACACAAAAATAAAAATACGACATGTTCAGCCGTGTATTGTTGTGATGTGACCCTTCTCTATTCACGCACATTAGTACTATTCTAGAACCTAGGTCGAAAAAATACGGACACGCTCTTATAGCTAAATCTCCGTCCAAATGATTCTTGGCTCGAGGTTTGTGCCGTTGTGGTCTTGTGCTATGGTGGATAAGATTGGACAGCCAGCGAAACTGGCACAAAAGGCAGAACATCAGAGTCCTCAGGGTTGCAGAAGCATTAACAATCTAAAATGCATTCTTAGCCTTAATATTATAAATAATAATGCTCCAGACAATCTCACAAATTATTTGACCACAAACTCAGCATTAGGCTCGTACTTATGGGTACTCCACAACGAACTGCGAAAGCTCCCAGTAACATCCAGGCTCCAAACCAATTTAGAAAAGATTGTTTCCTAATTTGAGCTGACCGGGGATCGACTCGGGACCCCGGCTTGAAAGGCAGGTGCTCTGCCACCACACCAACGGGCCAGTCTATGTCCATGGGCCACTCAGTCTACTTTTCGTCGAACTGTTTGTTCTTTTGTCTTCTTTGTCTAGTAGTGTAAAAAACATCATGATGCAACAATCCTGATAATTTTCCTCAATTTACACCTTATTTTCAGTACTCATGAGTTTCTCCAAATTGTTCTGAGGGATATATTCCTAGATAATGTAGGGCGACCGCAATTTATAAGCATTTTTAAAACAGCTTGCTCGAAAAGTGCAAAAAATGTTGGGTAGGTTTAGCTGTCTATTTAAACCCCAAAAAATTTAGGAATTTAGAGTTGAATTTCAAAAATCACGCCTGTATTTCAGCCGTTACTACAAATGTTCTTAATTTTACTTTGTTCCTAGAAAACCATCTGTGGCAGACATAGTGACAAATTATTACACAACTTTTGCAATTTTGATACAAAATATTAAACAATAGTACAAAACTGATGTAAAGTTTTAACAAAGCAGTTGGCAATGAATATCCATATGACGTCTACTAAGAGTCCAAAATTAGTTCAAAGTTGAATTCTGCTAGTGAATGAGTATTCATAACTTTGATATTAGTCAAATGGAGAGCTGTGTAAAAGCTGGGAAGCATGTTGTGAGTATAATTACAAGAAACTTTCGTCTCACTACTGCGGAATTGTGAAACAAAGAGCCGTCTATGAAGAACCTGCAACTTTGCTGAGCTATAGCTGTTTGGCTGTTCCGTGCTGCACCTACGAATTATTACGAGGTAAATTATAACAGGTACTGTCTTAAGCCTCCAAAAAAGGTGTATTTCTTTTGGCATAATATTTATATTTAATCGATTATGATGAAGAAAAATGAGCTATGATTTGAGCAGCATAATATTTACATAAGTATGCATACGTACGTACGTATGTTCATCTGTTCCTTCAGAGCCGAAACCACTTAATCATTATTTGTTATACTTTAAAGAACTATAATTATTTTGCAGTTTTCGGTGTTGTTATTTCGAAGTTTGTTTAATTTTTTTTAAGTTATTATTTTACCTTTTAAGTGCCTTTGTCCTAAATAAATATCTCTTAGTGGATTTACTAATAAATAACTTTTATCCAATTCTGGAAAGGAACATGAAATAAAACGATCATCGAATCATATTAGCCTTTGAGGATTTTATACTATATCTTCAAATCTTAACTGGACTACCCTGGACATAAGTATACTCTTCTGAAAAATAAGTATAATTAAAATCAGTGCACAAATGGCGGAGAAATGGGTGAACATGAAAAAACCATAAGCATCAAGTATAGAACCTCCTTTTTTTGAAGTCAAAATTTCATTTTAACACAAATTTTAATCTATGTAATACCTATTTAATATCCAAATATACGTTTAGTTGGTTTGCGCCCAAACTCAAGCTACATAACTAATCGATACGTGTTTTTCGAGTTGAAGCATAAACGAAAGAAAATTCGTTTTTCACTTTTGTAACAATTAAAACAGAATCTACGGAGCGAAAGTGAGTGGTAGCAGAAGCCGAGGAAGAACAAGGCTGACTTACGAAGATCGAGCCAGAGTGTTCGCTGACGGAAACGTTAAAAGCAAGCGCATAACTAGGCGTAAACGTGTGAGGAGAATAATGAAATTTCAGGAGGCGAAAGAAATCTGTAAGGACCTCGAAGCTTGGCGCTACGTCCTGACTACCCCGTTAAAGCTACAACGCGAAGACATATCCATGTATGCAAAATAAAATTTTCACTCGATGCAAGGTAACTAATTTAAACATTCCTGTAGATGCTTCGCTTAGAAATGAAACACGTTTCGCTTGATTAGTTTGAGTTTTGGCAAAATATACCTTGCTAAAGAATACAGTGTAATTAAATACAATAATACGTGAGGTGTGCTTCCCTAAAACGACATCTAAAACAATAGGTAACCTATTTCGATCACAATAACCCCTATAATAAAGAATGGTTTGCCGCATTTATATGGTTGTGTTCAAATGAAAATATATTTGATTATGAAAGGAAAATATAAAGAAACCACAAAGAAAAGCTAGTTGATACATTTTTGTATAAAGTGCAATATTATAGGTTGTTACTAGTAATGTGCCGGATATCCGTATCCGCGGATATCCGAGGCCAAAAAATGTTTGTATTCGTATCCGTAACCGTTGCTTTTTAGAAGATCTTGAACGGATAAAGTATTTTTCATATTTTTTATATTGAACGAATTTAGTATTTTTTATATTTATGAATTTCGTTAATTAACAAATAATTATGATAAACATTATAACAGTTTACGTTAGTAACTAATTATTCTGTGATAATAGTAAGTTACCTGACTAGGTTTATACATAAAGAAGGATTAATTTAATTATGTTACGAACGAACAAACGAATTACGAAGTCGAGGTCCGTATCCGTATTCGCGGATCTAGACGCTGAAATTCCACATCCGTGTTCGTATCCGCGGATATACATTTTTAACAATCCAGCACATCTCTAGTTGTTACATGCCACAATCACGCAAAATAACATTAAATTTTCGTTCAACACATTTCACGAATCAAAGCATTTCCTATCAAAACGACATAAGCAAAAAATATTATAAGTATATACAATAAATAAGTAGAAAAAATATTCCTAGCGTAATTCTGCTTTGATGTTGATATGATTAGCGAGGTTAATAACACTACGCGTTGTCACTTTCCGTATGTGTGGTCTAGTGGTATCTATGTTGAGTGTCTTTGAGATTCAAAATTCATATTAGTCCAGGTTAAACTTGCACTGCAAGGGCTTTGTTGAGACCACTTTGCCTCGAGAAGTGCACAGTGTCAGAGGGTCTTCGGTACGTTGCGTAGGAGATCTCGGAACTCCATGACATGCACCGAGGATGACCACTACGAGAACTCTTCTAGGTAACAGCCTCACGATCCAGTCTCATTGTTGGAAGGCCGGTAGGGTGATCAACCATACTATAATATATATTCGTTATGTCTGTAGTTGATAATCGTTATTACATTCAACAAAGATATTGAACTAATTCGTTTCTGTTTCATGGATACGATTGTTAATAACCGCACGCCTAGTACTCTAAAAACCTGTCCCTATAAAAATGGATGTTAGTATATACAGGGTTAATTTAAAAATACTAATAACCTCTTAGTATTTGGTACTAAACATTATCCCCAATAACATTCGTTTTACGACTCAAAAATGTATAAGTTTTTTCTTTCATACAAAAATAAAAATACATTAAATGTTTCTGAAAATGGCACCTACTCTATCCAGTGGCTAAAGCGGCACACGCACAGCGCGGCGCTGGGGCCCATGCACTTGCACTGAACCATTGGAAATACGTACAGAGTAATTTATTTTCAGACAGTAGAACAAAACGTAACAAATATTTTTTGAGGAACGTATTAAATTTTGAAAAAAATCGTAGAACAAAAGTTGTTAGATATGTTGACAGGAATTTTGCACTAAGAGGTTGTTAGTATTTTTAAATTAACCCCTGTATAAGGTAAAGTAAAGAAATGTATAGTACGCAAATATACCATATTTCAGTGATCAATCTTTATTTTTTCGAGTTTCGACTGTTCCTATGTCTGATGTGCGTGTAACCGAACGCGCCTCTGTCTTGAAATGAGCTTTTGGTCTACGTTAATTTGAAAATTGAATGCGATAAAGCATATGGCACTTATTGTAAACAAAATATACAAATGCAAAAAAAAATGTTTATGAAAATAAATAATTAACAAATATATCTTTGTCCATTTTTACTACTTCCATAAATTACTATATTTTTTGAAGTATATAGCTTATTCTGAAAAGTACCATAATCACCCTAAGAAAGGTCGGCAACCCTAGGGGCAGGGTACCTTAGGGTGAAAAATCCACTGGGAAACTAAAACAATTTTTATTCTTATGTTCATTATTATACACAAATAAAATCTGAACTAATTTTAATAAATGGAAGCTGTACGCGAAATTACTAATCGCCATCTCCCACCAATAGTTCGGCTTGGACTATAATATAATCTAAGATGTCATGGAGCTAGGAAAAAGTAGTTAAACATCTTATAAAAGATAAAACCCTCGTGTACCGTCAACAGACTTATATAGCATTCGAAATATATGCGTGAAATGAAACCAGCACGGTTATTACCTAAAAATTTGCAGACAGCGACAGCCACGCGATCACTGCGCGACCGGTGACTAATTGTAATAAAACATGTGTATCATGTATGACGATTGTATGTCTATTGCGCCATGGCCGTAAAATGCACTTTTCGCTTTAGATTTAGCGCTAATACAAATTAGATTATACAAATTCTCGTTTTGACAGCCGATATCGCGTGATATTTGGCTGTCACATGCTGACTGCAACTTAGATAATGAGCGTGTAGCCAAGCGCGTATTGGACCACGCACAGTGAAGGGTTCCGTAGTCAGGACTTTTATTTCATAGCGTTTTGTCAAAGACACTGTAACAAAGTTATTTCAGCGATCGTTGATAGCGGTACCGAAAATAATCCATATTCCAAAAACTATACATTATATCTTATTCAGACCATATTTATAGTGCTTTTTAAGTTCGTTGAAAGTACAAGTGTACCTCTCCAAGTCCTAATTTTAAGTAGCAAGGGTCCATACTCCACGATGAACTTGCAGACACTGGCTAATCATGAACTAGTGTCATATACTGTACATAGCGATACCCACGTCGATGGCTTAATATCCAACCTACCGTCCAAGGCACGAAAATATTCAAGATGCATGTTGCTAGAGTAGACATGACTTTTTTATGTACATACCTAGTCTAAGTTTTATAGTGAAATAAAATACACATTTTCAATTTTCATTTTAAGCTTTATTTCAAATTTGTTTTAATCGTTTTCTGTTTTAAATTTAAAATTAAATAAATGAATATTAAATTTATTTACATTAACAAAAAGTACATACAAAAAGTACATATGTTAATATTTACAAACATTTTAAATAATTGTTAAATAACCTTTACAAACTTGTTAAAAGGTTGATCAATGACTCTGCAGTTGTTCTGCAGCAACGTCTGTCGTGAGAGTCATGATATAAAAAAAAAGTGTTGTACAATAGGTTTGGTTATATTGGTCGTTTCGATTACTCGCGTTTTAATGACAATTCGTTTTAAAAAGTGGTCAATATAAATACGAGAAAAAATATGAACCTGATAAGGGGAACATAATATCAGTACGTCGTCAAAAAATAGACGTACCTATGTAACCGCCCGTCAATTTACACGACATCTAGCGATGTATAGCGGTCCCACAGGTTCTTACGTTCAGCGAGGTCGGTTATTTATTATTATACTATATAGACAATGGATAAAATTGAAATAAAAAAGAATTTAATGTAAGTATCGCGTTTTTAAAATGGACTTCTTATTTCTTTTCAGTTACTTACTTTCCATCCAATTCTGAACCTCATCGAGAACATCTATCTCAAGGAGAGTTAGTTTAAAATAGGATGCATTTAATGGCACTTAAAAATTGATGAAAATATAGACAAAATTGATATGAATTGCTAATAAAAAATATATTGTTTTACAATAAAATGTTACCCCTTAATTAAAAAGATATTAGCTTTAAAAAATTTTAAGACGCTAGAAAATAATTATTGCCAATAAAAAATCAATCATTTTAAATAATAAATCCTGCAGATTGTGCTATGAAAAATAACATTTTCTATAAACTAAATAAATATACTTGACAAGCTGTCATCCTGACCATGCCGACACATCCGGAACAGTGAATGGAGTTGGTGCATTGCGCGACATTTCTTCCCAAGTCCTGAAAATAACTCGGAAATACACTTGCTATTATATATAAGATTGCTATAGAAAAAATATTTTAAACTAAATTTAAAATTTGGAAGTTAACCATTTTTTTCTAGTAAAGACCGTTAATTTTAAAGATGTGATTTATATCAAAAATAGCAAATTTATAGAGAAAGGCATCAATTTTAAATATTGAGATTTGTATATAAAATTACTAATTCTATAGCTCCATTATATATATCCCGTTTAAAATCAATTACAAAATTTTCTATTTTAGGTTTCAAGGTCAGGTGGGCGTATTTCCCTTCTCTGGTTTATACTTTCTCCGTAAACATTATGGAGCTCGTTCTAACAAGGTAGAGTCAATAAAGAGTGAATATTGAATTAATTGAGATCACTTGTATTTATATCATTTTTAAAACTATGTATTTCTTCCTCCCCTGCTTTCTGAACTCTTAGTAGCTCCAAGTAATATTGGCTGGCACGTCGTGCATCTAAACTGTGCAGTCTACGTCGTCGATATTGGTTAATTTGGTCGGGACTATGAGAAAGTGCACTCCCGAACTAAGCGATAAACTTCACAAGTACGCTAGCCAAAACTGTAGGTATGTAGGAGCTAGGAACGGCGCTCAGGAACATATTCAGTAAGCTGCAAAAAGGGGCTAAATAAGCATTTGTCAGTACAATATTTATATTATAATAAAATATTACTATATTGTATAGACTCAGGTGTTACTTTGCGGAAATCCATTCCATGTGATGAATTTTTATAATTTGTAGCTATTCTCATCTCGAAATTCTAAAACCACTAAGGAATCGTCCATTAATTAAGTGAGGCTCGAATCTGTCTGTGTGTGTAGGCTTGTAGACAGATACCTGCACTGTCATCTGCAATCTGTTATAACTTCACTGAAGAACAGAGCGTACGATCTGTGTGACCCTGAACATCTGGAGCAAGAGCTCGATTATGTTCAGGAGGTACTGATAAAGAACGGATATAAGATTAACCGACGAATGAGGCGGTCTAAAAAGAAGGACAGACATCCGGACGTGAGCAGACAACCCGCCTATATGCCTTATGTGAAAGGAGTGACGGACAAAATAGGATCTATTTTAAAAAAGTATTCCATCCATACCGTGTACACACCGGGAACTAAGGTAAACAAAATAGTGGGCACACCGAAGGATGTCTTACCGTTGCAGACACCAGGGGTCTACAAAATAGATTGCAGTTGCGGTAGCTCATACATTGGCCAAACGAAGCGGACTATTGCTGAAAGGATTAAGGAACACATTGCAGCTGTAAAAAACCAGCAAACTACCAAATCAGCGATAGCGGAACATCTCCAATCGGATACGAATCATTGGATAGAATTTTATCGCCCACAAGTCCTTTCCACTGATCGCCACTTTTATCCAAGAGTCGTGCGTGAAGCAATTGAAATCAAGAGACACAAAAATTTCAATCGGGAAAGCGGATACAATTTATCAACAGCGTGGAATCCTGTGATTCAAATGACAAAACCTCGTTTTTCACATCCGGTTCAGTGTGTGGACACCGTAAGTGTTGTGTGTAGGAACCCTAATAATTATTTACAAATATCGGGGGTAGATGAAATAAAATCTGCCTCTGACACGGAGTGAAGCTTGCTGCGACAGTTTACTTGAGACCACGTCCGATGAAACTCGGCCGAAACGTCAAGAGAAAATAAAAGGTAATCGCGTTAATTTCCCGTGTTTTTAGATATTTCGCATTGTTTTATATAACATCTAAAAAACGGAAAATTTAGCGATTATCATTTATTTTGGTTCGACGTTTCGGTCGGTTGCATCGGCCATGGTCTCGAACAAACTGTCACAACATGCTTACGGAGCGAAGCAGTCCGAGTAAATAACTTTTATTAGGCTTCCTACATACTCCACTCACAGGGTCCATACATTTAACCAGAGCGAAAAACGAGGTTTGTTACTTGAAACACTGGATTCCACCGTTGATAAACTGCATCCGTTTTTCCCATCGAAATTTTTGCCTCTTGGTTTCCATCACTTCACGCACGACTTTCGGATTAAAGTAGCGTTCGGCGGAAAGTACTTGCAGGCGATGAAGTTCAATCCAATTATTGGTATCTAATTGGAGAACGTTCTGCTAGTGCTGATTTGGTTGTTTGCCGGTTTTTTATAGCTGTGATGTGTTCCTCAATCCTTTCAGCAACAGTCCGTTTCTTTTAGCCAATGTATGAACTACTGCAACTGCAATCTATTTTATAAACACCTGGTGTCAGTACGGCAAAACATTGTGTACACAGTACTGATACAGTACTTTTCTTAAATTCAACCAATTTTATCCATTACTCCCTCAATGAAGTATGCAGGTAGGTTGTCTGCTCACCTCTGGATGTTTGTACTTCTTTTTAGACCACCTCATTCGTCGGTTCATCTGATATCCGTTCCTTGTCAGTTCCTCCTGTCGAGCTCCTGCTCCAGATGTTCAATTTCACACAAATCGTACGCTCTGTTCTTTAGTGACCTTACAACTATATGGCTTATCACAGATACACAAGTCTAACGTGTCTTTGTCCTATCGTAAGTCAAATTGCATTTCCACGTTCTTGCGACGCATGTTGCGTACAGTTAAATATGTGGACACTGTGAGTGCGATGTGTAGGAGGCCTAATAAAAATTATTTAAGAATATCGGAGGTAGATAATAAAAAAATTTGCTTTAGAGACGTAGCGAAGCTTGCTGCAACAGTTTATTTGAAACCACTGCCGGTGCTACTCGGCCGAACGTCAAAACAAAATAAAAAATAATCACGTTAATTTCTAGTTTTTTAGATATTTTGTAATACAACTGCATACAATAAGAAGAAAGTATGACAAGACTATCTTGCTATCAAAAATAGCTATCGTACGAAAGATTTGAAAAGAGAGATATAAGCTACAGAAAGCAGAAACGAAAGCACTAGTGAAAATGAAGCGTCAGACGAAAACAAGATATCGGATGACTTGTAGGAAAATTACAAATCGTTTTGGAAGAAATACGTAAGTACCGAAGTGGTCCTGCACTTTGAAGAATGAATAAAGTGCGTTCAAAAGAAAATCACCTGATAACAGATAAAAAAGATGTTTTGCAGTGATGGAGTGATTATTATAGAGAACTGCATAAGAGTAGCGACTCCAATCCAGTCTAGTCTTCTGCCTCACGAGATTAATGGACGACCTCGATTTCAGTGCTGGTTAGCTGAACAAGTCTGGTTCTGTACTAACCTGAGGATACTCCCTTCTCTCGACAGCCGAAGACTGCCACTTCCTAAGTGTGAGTATGAGAGGACAGAATGCGATCTCTGTCATACATGTATAGGTAATAGCCTGACTACTACTCTCGAAGTCGAAGCTGCTACCGCAAGTTTTACCGGGCAAGTGCTCGCGGTCACAAATAGGATTTTATTAAGGATTTAAGAAATTTGTTACTATGGAAAACTGTATTTTTAACGTCAAACGATTACATAGCGTATACTCTATTCTTGAAAATACAGTTTCTTTGATCCAAACCCGTCGAGTAGTTACGACGTTAGCTTACTTCAATCAGAACAGTGACCGCGCAATATCTCATTTTTAGTCCACAACCTATGGTGTCGATCAATCAATCTTTATGATGGTAGAAATTACTTTTCTAATTTTAGAACTTTAGTTACAAAAACCACTTTTCCTGGATGACCCTTATCCTAACGTAAGATGTTCAACAAATTTACGTCAAAAGGTTAACGCCCCTTTAAGATTTTAGTAGCAAAAATGCCAGCCCTGCACTGGTCAACAGTATTATTATATTAATTTGATGTGTAACCCAGTACTGAGTATCGGAAGGATGTTACACAGACCAACTCAAAGTGCACAATACACTACGAACTTCACCTTTGACCTCTTAGTATTGCTAAGTTCTCGAAGTTTAACAGCAGTTGGTAGTTTAAAGGTATTTCAAAGCCACTCGAAAACTGTAGCAGACATTATATCCCCAATTTCCGCTAGGTCTTGATTGGAACAGGCAAAATAGTAAGTACTTATGTACGAAGATTCTTTTCACTAAAAAAAAAATATTATCACTGTGAAAAAATTCTTAAAAAAGTTCATAAAAAAAATCAGCTTCCGTATGTTCGTGTTCGTATAATCCGAATAGTAGATTGACTTTAGACGTTACACAACGTTGCATTTGCATAAGCGCATGTTTTACATATACTAATATCTTTATATTTATATAGGTATATAAAAATTATACTTCCATATGTTTGTGTCCACACTACTCAAAAACTAGCCAATAGATTGACTTGAAATTTGTTCACAGCATAGCTTCTGAACAGAAGAGTGTTTATATATAAAAATTTAGCTTCCGTATGTTTGTACACAAAACTCAAAAACTGTCTGAGTCACAGCGAAGCGTGGCCAGGTTCGGCTAGTCACAAATAAAATTCTAAATGTTCGTTTGTTCAACGCACGCCGCAGCATCAGCGTGGCTGAGAACAACTATAGTTGAAGTTGTAATAATAATAATAATATACTCAGACATTTCACACAGCGCCATCTAGTCCCAAAGTAAGCAGCACAGCGCTTGTGTTATGGGTACTAGACAACTATACTACATACATACTTTTATTTTGTAAATAAATACATATTATACATAAACACCCAGACTTACTTTCCGACGCGCTTAGCCGTTGCGCGTTGCGCCACGGAGGTCCATCCGAATATCTAACTCTCAGTCTTTTTGGATACCGAGATCCAGATCACCAAACACCAAAGTTTCCATAGGCGGTGTCGTAAAGGGATGCATCTGCGAAAACCACTTTTCATATTTGTACATTTGTATGAACGTTTACAGATTTATTAACACCATATTTCTAGTTTTTCAGTTTTCCCTACTAACACCTAAATAATTCTCGGATAAAAAGTAACCTAAATAATTTATTTTAAATTCTCTACATTCATTGAAATACTCGTCGACATAGGTTCATTGGCTTAAGACAACAACCCGAACAAACAAAGAGAATCATATACTTATATGTAGCGATTTTACAATGTTCGCTACACCCACTTCTCACAGGTAAGATGATACGAAAAGGCTTACAAGAGTAGATACCCAAAATTGGAGTGCACATTACAAGGTAATAGGTACTTGAAGGCGGCAATAATTATATTAAAATCTTCTTGCTCACGCTCACTGTTTGGGCGCATGGATGCCGCACGCGCGCTTGACAAGTGAGCACCATGTCATTCAACGAAGAGAATTTCTGAGCAAACCTCACGTTCCAGTCAATCTGGTGGTGGGTAGATGGCACCCAGTCCAGTGACGAAATGAATTTCATAAGTGAGCGTAACTGCACTATATTATGTATGCAACGCAATGTCCATAATTTTAAACAAAGCCCGACCACGAAATGGCGGTGAATGAGCGACAACCATTATCAAGCAGTATGATCCATTATATTTATTATAATTGCTAAAATGCTCTTTCTAATAGTAGTCAATTGCAACCTCTACCGTGTGACAAACGATTCTTAAAAAATATTCAATTCTATCAAAGCGTAAACGTTATTCTGACAGAATGCAGTAACTGTTCAGCAAACAGTAATATAATATATTATCCGCTCGGTTTTGCATTGTTATAGTTTATCGTATTGCCACAAAGAAGAATAATAATAATGTTAATAACTTGTCATATTTCATGAGTGATCATAATTATAAGAAACAATACAAAATGGTTAGTAAAAGTTAGTAAATGATGGCAAAAATTTAAGATATAGTTATAGAAAAATTGAAGGCAGGTCACAAGCCTTACATGCGACTTGAAATCTCTGACAATAAGCAGTGGCAAACATAATTATAAAAGCAATACAATTTTTAAATGTAAATGCTTGTTGTAATTACAGTTGTTTGTTTACAATTACATTTCACCCAACACTGACAATAAGTTGGCATCTAGCCTACACCTCTCGCACCAATCCACACTGAACCCGAGTGGTGGAATTCGACGCGTACACAAAAAACGCGAGAAAAAGCTTCGCAAGTTATTTGAGAGAAAACGCCTGTGTTGTTTTAATTGAAAGGCTTCTATTGTCCGTTACAAACATTTCGATTACTGCTATTATATCATTACAGCAACAATCAAAACGTTATTGCATTATCCTATTCATAAAAAATAAGTGTTTATAGATTGAGATTTTGTACTTCATTTAGTTTTTGACAAAATCATCTTTGAATGACGGACAGACGGACGAACGCATGAGTTATAAGGCATTCATTTTCCTTCTATAATATTGAACCCTAATATTTATATGTATAAGCGGTTAATAGTCTGTTCGATACCGTATATAGCAAGAATTTTAATTAAATGAATACAGAAACAAGTACTTTTTTCATTTACGTTCTGCTGTTACTGTTTTATTACCAACTTCTTTCCGTAGTAGGTAAACAGAAATATTAATTAATCTCAGACATATAAATAGAAACATGTTATTAAACTTCCAAGGAAACGTGAGAGGGAAAAAATATCCAAGCATCCAAGTGACCTCGCCGATGGTCGCCAACTAGGAGAATCGTGGTTGAGACCTTGAGATTACGTTATATACTAGTGTATGATATGTACATACACATACATATCTTCGCGCTATATCCCTAACGGGGTAGTCAGAGGGAATTGAGTGCCAAGCACCGCATTCCTAACAATCATATAAACTTCTAATATGACAAATAATATAACACTTTAGTCGCATATTGGTCGTGTTGTAGTCATGATTACGGAAATAATCTTATATAACAGTTAAGTTTATTAACAGTTAACTTTAAGTTTGTGCAAATTTTCTTATATATTACTTATGAACCCACTTTGCCAAATGGGCGTGTTCTGTTACGTACAAACTAACCGATACTTCATCTGTACCGGATGTTGTGCCTCGTCCATCTACAGATGATCCCATGGAATGATCTGAATTGATTTGGGATGTTACATTGTCTGTCGGTTTTTGGTCAATGAAACGGTGTCGGAGTTTACTGATTACGTATTATACAAACATCTACTTACTTTAAATATATTTAATGATCTATAACCTGTTACAGAATATACAATGGAAATGGTGGGTGTTTGTCTTCATAGCGATTAGCGTGTTTCTCGCCTGCCTTTTGCTCAACTTTGTCGTTAAAAAAATCAACGGTAGGTAACTTATTTTACTTATAACTACTTCTTAAAGAAATCTTTAAATGCAACACAATATATCTACTTTTATAAACGAATCGCAAAAAAGTAGGTATGAGTAAAGGTTACTCATAAATCATAAATATTTATAAATTCTGAAAATAACTAATTATATCGTAAATATCTAATTTTTTTTTCTGTCTTAGAGGCGCGTCTTGATGAGAAATATTTAAGACTTCAACGAAGATTAAGTCAAGCTACACAAGTTCAAGGACCTCTTATTGAAATGGAAACCGCAAGAAAATCATTCTGTTCAAATAATAACTTGAATTTGAACGATATAAAGTTACCACTCTTAATCAAAAAAAACAACGACATCAAAATTGATACAGATTTATCAAATAAAATAAGTATCGCATCAGGTTTTTGTTATGATGACTCTGCTCCCTACTATCTAGGTAATATTTATAAAGATATAACTATCAAAGAATCAGAACATCATGTCATGAAGAAGTCTGTAAGAAAGATTTTATATGCGTCACAAAGCGTTATCCTAAAAAATTTTGTTGATAATACGGTGAGTACAGTTCATGGAAGTAAATCGACACCGAATATCAAACAATCTAAAGAGGTCGAAAGCGGAGAAGACCTGACAGAATGGGTATTAAATTTAATCATGAAACAAATACCTGAAGAAAATTTGGTGAAGGATAATTCATCTGAGTTTACTTGAATATTTAAATAAACATTAACTGTATGAATAGATATTTCAACGGTATTTTTGTATTGGAACCCAAGGAAATAAGTAGTTGGGTTTTATCTTATAGCACAGCTTTGTTAGTGTTTTTTAAATTATAAATAATACAAAACATACATACAAAACGGTCAAGAGCGTAGTCCCATTTTCATTAACCAATTTATTTTAATTTTTACCTAACTTTCAGTCAGCGTGCGACAGCTAAATATCGCGCGATATCTGCTGTCAAAACGAGAATTTCTATAATATAATTTGTGTAGTAGCGCTAAATCTACCGCGAACAGTGCATTTTACAGTCATGGCGCAATAGACACGCAATCGTCATAAACGATACCAATTTTCTATTGCAATTAGGCACCGGTTGCGCAGCGATCGCGTGGCTGTCGCACACTGCAAACTTTTAGGTAATAACCCCGCCGGAAATGCTCTAAGCAGACACCTCTCTCACTATATCACGTCATGAGGACATTCAGCTTAAGGCCTTAACAAGCTTGAATGATCTTGACGAACCGGAGACCACATAGACCTTTGCCGATGTCAACGCTATCTAACATATATTCTTAGTAGTGCTTTGACGAGTCAAAAACTGCTAAATAGACTGCAGTGGGAACAATCAATATATATGGGGGATGCTACTTATTATGATTGATGCCACATGCATGGCGTTGGGCGTCTTCAATTACAATGCAAGGTGTGCTTTTGTAGCTTCGCTTGATAGGTGTACAAAACCATCACCAAATTGCGATTAAGTTTCAGTTAATTTTTTTTATTCTATTTTTCGAATCGTATTTATTTTATATAGACAATATTCATCTTTCAAATTCACACATTCCAATTAATACTTACTATACATAACCTATGTATTCGCTGTGCAATTCTGGATGAATTATCACTCTTCTCTACCATAATAATGAATTACACAGAATAAGAGTTAGTAGGATAAGTATGAATTGCAATGTATTAGTGTACGTATGCACGTACCTAAGCGCATGTATACGTGCGCGCGTGTGTCTGTTTGTATGGGGAAAGAGTGTAATCTGTAGTGTCTAGAGAAAAGAGCATAAGTGAGAATACATGTTCGTAAGATTGTAAGTGTGATGTAGAGAGAATAGCTTATGAGAATACATGATTTTAAGAAAAATTATGGGAGAATAATGACGATTGAATATTACAGTTATTTATTTCTTTTGGGTTCTTTTTTAGGTTATATAAAAAATTAATTAATTTCTCTAGAACAAGTGAACAAGTGTATCTAGGGATTGCGTTTTCGAGGAATAGAAGATGTGAGTTGGATGTGGAGAGACGTGTAGCAGTTGGCAATAAAGTGAACGGTGCTCTGTCCGCATTAGTAGCGTGAATGTATCTAACACTGCCAAAATGGCCATCCACAATGCGGTGTTGGTGCCGACTTTATTGTACGATAGTGAGGTCTGGATATGCCCGAAATCGAGTGAAAGTATGATAAATGCAGTAGAAATGCGATCTCTTAGTAAGATGTGTGGTGTCACCCTTGCGGACAGGATAAGCAATGAAGAGATTTGCAGTATTACAGGGTTGCACGACAGTGTTATTGTAAAAATGAAGAAAGCAATGCTTAGATGGTTAACCAGAGTGTTAGTGGATGGAAGTGTCAAAAGCTCTCGCATACCTAGGCGAAAATGTGTGATGAGAATGATAAGATTTGAGGAAGCGAAGGAAGTATGTAAGAATCGCGACGCTTGGCGCTCCGTCCTCTCTGACTACCCTGTTAATGATACAGTATGAGGATATGTATGTGTGTATGTAAATTAATTAAAAATGGTTCGTGAACAGTAAAATGGTAGTATGGACGAATCTGATTAAATAAGGCCTTCTGCGGCACCTTTTTGTCTGTCTCTTTCTTTATGAAATTATTTCTCGTGTGCAAATAAAGTATATATATTCGTTGCAGCGGATAGGGGTTCCTTACGAAACTATGCTTAGTTAGGTCCAAAAGTTAAAGAACGCTTGGGCACAAAACTGACACATACGTAAGTGTAGTAGGTATGTAAACAATTCAACTGCGCGTCAATGAGTAGACTGAACCGCATGCTTGCAAATTGTTAATATAAGTACTACACACACTTAAACTTGTCACTTTATTCAGAAGTATCTATGTATAAGTTACAATTATTATAAGTGTTATTGCAAAAATATGTAATATGAAGCTTTTGCATGTACATATATTATTTAACTTTAAGATATACAAACAATGTTCGTTTCTAAATTTATATCAATATAATTACTTATTTCTTTGTAATATTGATGACTACCCCGTTAGGTATACAGCGCGATGGTACGTATGTATACATATAAAGGTTTGTATAATACCTATAGTAAATAGATAGTAAGTAGTTTTAATGTTGGTTCGTATAAGATTTTAACGCCATTTATAATTTCATCGTTAACATTCGTTTTCACTCCAATATTCTGTTCATATAAATATATTAAGTAAATATTTATGTTTTCGTTTTATTAAAACTTTTTAATCAGCTATTACTTGCATTACTAGTTATAAATCCAAAAAACTTATAAATGCAACTCCCATTTCATTATATTTGTGTTTTTTCGATAATAAATTGTCATTTTACGTCACTATTGAAATATGTCAAAACAACCATACTTATCATGCCGCTACTGCTACTGTAGTCTGCCTCAGCAAATCTTACTCGAAAAACCGCTTCAATATATTTGTTACCTAGAACTCCAAGAAACGTTGAAATGTATTATTGTATTTTGTATTTTTGTATTATGTTGAAAGTTTAATGAAATAATATGAAGAATATGTATCTCTATCTATTACTGAAGACACTGGCTGTTATAAGCATAGATCCCTTTGCCTTCCCTCCTGTTTTTTTTTTTAAAGGCACCGTACGTGAGTACATTGCCAACGTCAAGTAAAGCGAGAAAACAATTCAGTAGATGATTAGCGCATTTGCCAATGACACGCATTAACACAAACTAGTATACAGACACAGAATAAGTAAATCATAAGTAAATTAGTTCTTTCTTATCGTAAAACTCCTCCAGTATAGTGATAGTAGGCTTTACTGAAGTTATAAAGGACTTCTTGGAAGAGCACGAAAACTTCAGCTACACATGTTTATTTAGATCTCCTCCATTCTTGTCACTTACACAGAACTTTAAAACAGAATATACTATCACTGTTGTACTTTAAAACTCCTAAAAATGTAAAAAATAGAAAATCTAAATAAAATGACAACCTCACTTCTCCCGTTCCCGCCAAAAAATCCCAAAAATGTATTATCATTGCTCGTTGTGTTTGGTTGTGTCCCTTTGGTTCTGTCGTTTGAATCCACAGACAAACTTTTTGAGTTTTTGGCGGGATTTTATGGGGAACGGTTGGGCGTATATTTTAACTAGCAAAAAGCACCGCTTTGCGAAGGCCCGCGAAGTTTTTATCTAGTAAGAATTTTGAGCACAGTGTTTTTAATATAGGATTATATTTTAATATAGGGGCCAAGGGTGGGCAATGCCCACCCCAGAAAGATTGACAGTTGTGAAGAATTAGTTAATGCTAGACTTACCACTTGTCATATATACACGCTTTGCGAGAACCGAAACGCAACGATTTTGACAAGTTTGAGAGTAGAGGGAACAGGCATGCCCAAATGTAAATGTATGCCGCATATTTAATATCTTTTTATTCTCATTTTTATAAATATCGACCATTCTAATTAAAAAACAAAGTATTAGGATTCGCTTCGGAATTAGATATTTTCCCGCGGTAAAAAGTATCTTCCTCAGGATACTATTATATCTTCTTGCCAAACTTTACTAAATTGCGTTTAAGCGTGAAAAGGTTAGAGACGGACATACGAGAATTTCTTTTGTATTTATAATGTTAATATAGGTTTAGCTAAATGACTGTGGTTAGTTCAGCTTGATGGCTGCCGCCCCTAGACAAAATCCCTAACTACGCCAATGCCTCTACCCTCCATAATTTCAGTTTCGATGTAAACTGAATGTATATTTCATGGTGAAAATTAATATATTAACTCTTTAGTTTCCTAACAGATTGCGTTAGTAGTTCAATAACATTTTAGTTGATACGAATTATTGTTATATATTTATTTTATATGATTGTTCATAAAATTATATGTTAATGATAGATAAGTGATAACACATCTAAACATTAAATTAAATTATTATGTTAAAGCTCAAACCTAAAAGTGTGATAATTTTGTTGTAAAGTGTACCACAAGAATGCACGGGTTGTGGAATAGGGACAGGGCTCGCTTCGCTCGCCCTAATTATTTGTAAATGGTTTCCAGTACATATTGTTATGTAAAATTGACGTAGTTTTGCGTCCCAAGTATTTACACTCTTGTACTGTTAATACAAATTGTTGACATAAGTAGGTACTTATTTAATAGAGTGATGTTTAGATTGTTTAGAGGCTTAGTCTGCCCCAGCGGATCAAATTAAAAAGACTGCCTCAATATATTTGTCGTCAGAAACTCCAAAAACCATCTAATATGTATTACGTTGACATTTTGATGAAATATTATGAAAAATTTTTCTATTCATTACTGAAGACGTTAGTTGTATGGGCTAAAATCCCTTTACCTTCCCTTATAAGGGAGAAACTCATACTCTAATTGCCTTAGGTCCAATTTCACCAATGTTGTCGTTATCCGAGAATAACTATTCTAGGGATAAAATTACTGCCTATGTTTACTCTCGGATAATTCAGAATACATTTCACCACTTTGTAAAGTCATAAAATTACTCCAAGAATAACTATTCTTTAGAATAGTGTTGTTATATGTATGAATGAACGAATGAATGTTACCCAGTCAAAATAAATAGTATATAGTTCTCTTTGTACGCTATGACATAGCAGGATATTTTTAAAATAGTCGTATTATTCGTCACTTTGAAGTCTTTGAATAGTGTGTCAATGTGTCATTCATCTCCAACATTTGTATTTTGGCCTTTGTTAAATTATTACTTTTATTATTTTGTTCTCAAACGCTGCATTTCTCTAGACTAGATCTTAACTAGTCTTAACACCAAACTTCATATTATTTTTCTTTTGTGGCGATCTAACACTGAACTTTTAACAATCTTAAACGATTCTGACTACAGACTACAGAACAAATTTCTGACAACCGATCAGCTGACATAAAACATTTGACGCCATTTTAGTTTATCTGAGGAATAAGCCCGTTATTCCTTCAAAATCGGTGGTATAAGAGTTACTCTCGTATAACTCCGCTATTCTTAGAATAAGAAGTTGGTGAAATAAAAATATGGTTATCTGAGAATAAATCTTTAGAATAAAATTTATTCGACTTTGGTGAAATTGACCCTTAGTCATTAAGTCTAACACATTTGCCAATGTCACGTATTAATAAGTAGAATCACTAGTACATTAGTTTTTTTTTATCGTAAAACTCCTTCAGTAAAGTGATAGTGTATTCACTGATGTTATAAAAGACTTCTTGGGAAGAGCGTGAGAACTTCAGCTACAAATGTTTATTTAAACCTACTCCATTTTTTCAGAACTTATAAAACAGAACTTTAAAACACAATATACTATCAATTTTGTACTTTAGAACTCCCAAAAAAGTAAAAAATAGAAAATCTAAATAAAATGTCGACCTCACTTCTCCAGTTTCCACCAAAAAGTCTTATTACAACTTTTTAAGGGAGTTTTTGGCGGGACTTTATTACGAGCATTTGGGCGTTTATTTTAATTATTTGCAAATTGTTTCTAGTAATTACTGTGATTTAAAATTGGCGTAGTTTTGCGTTCCAAAATAAGTGCTTATTTAGTAGTGTAAAGTTGAGATTTTTTAGTGGCTTAGTCCGCCTCAGTGGATCCTACTAGAAAGACTACCTCAACATACTTGTTGCCAGAAACTCCAAAAAACATTAAAATGGATTGCGTTGACATTTTAATGAAATAAAATGAAGAATGTATATGTCGAAGCAGATACACCAGAAGGGTTAAAAATATGTGTGACGTCAGCATTACTGACGTCACTAGTATTTCCTTTTGAATTCATGACAAAAATCACTCAATCACAATAACTCACAACAATTTATTTAAAACTGTATTTACAATCGTTACTCACTATCACTATCTATAATTTATGAACTATAAACTAAATATCACCATGTACAGGAGAGATCTCTAAGTTGTCACCACACGTCCGCACTGGTCGAGAGCTGGAGCACAAGAGATCTCTTCTTTTTACTCGTCAGTACAAGAAAACGCAATCACCCTCATGTTTCTATTATTAAAAGCAGTTGTCAAGCAAATGACACTTTATAGTTCATTTACCCTCAATTACCTATTTCTTGCTCTGACGTCACAAAACCAACACGAGTCTAGTCTATTTTACAATTAGAAATTACATACCTTCGATAGTTCATTAATTAATGCATTAATTAAATATTGACAGTGAATTTCATCTTATAATTTTATTTTGCTTCAACGCAAGATATTCTTGCGCCGATACGGCCATTCTGATAGGCGGTGCGAGCTCTGCACCAGCCTCTAACGTTTTAACAATAGTTTATTACATCTAATCACATGTTTACATTTTATGTTCAATGCGGTTGGTATTATAATTTTATAGTTTTGTCTACAGTCTTCTATACAAGACCTGTAGTTAATATTATCATGAATCATTATCATAAGTTTCATTATAAATCATTTTTATTTTATGCATTTGGACCATCCATCACGTCTCTATGCATATTGTTATTGTAAAGGGAAGGTTCGATGCTGTGCTCTGGGCGGTCCTGTGCGCCGTGGTACACAGAGGCTCTAAAGGAAAAAGATAGGGTCGATGCTGTGCTCTGGGCTATTTTTTTGGCCGTGGTACACAGTGGCTCTAGAAAACAGAAAGGAAATAAAATGTTATTATTGTAAAGGAAAGGTTCGATGCTGTGCTCTGGGCGGTCCTGTGCGCCGTGGTACACAGAGGCTCTAAAGGAAAAAGGTGGGGTCGATGCTGTGCTCTGGGCTATTTTATTGGCCGTGGTACACAGTGGCTCTAGAAAACAGAAAGGAAATAAAATGTTACAATAATTCATTAGTTACATTATTAAATACTAGATTAGTCTTACTGTCTAGGTGTTGGTGGTTCATGTATGCTCACAGGAACCGAGATGCTGCAGGCAACTGGGAGCTGATCAGTTTGCTGTCCATCGTCCTGGTTACTGTTCGCCGATATGGTCATTTGTTCACCCGGTTGCGGTGCTCTGCGAAGCTGATCATGGGCAACCTTCCGTGGACGTCCTTTGCCAACTACTTTCTTCACTAGATACCGTTCCTTTTCAAGAACTCTGTAGATTTCATACGGCTCGCTAAATTTAAGGTCTAGAGAGGTTTGATTACGAGGATTGTTTTTTATAAGCACGTAGTCTCCTCTTTGAAAGTGATTAATCTTAGCTTTAAGTTTATCAAATCTCACTTTTTCTTTTTCCGATGCCATAATCATTCTCTGCTTTACGTGCTGTTCAAGTCGTTCGAAGTCGATGGTCTCATCTTCTATATTTACGAGCTTAATCAACTCTGGCGGTACACAGTGCTTGCGCCTAGTTAGCAAAGACAATGGCGAAACACCGGTTGTCCTATGCACCACGCAATTGAGACAGAGTTGAAGCTCTTCAAGTGCTGTATGCCATTGCTCTGTGTCATAATTCTTGATCATGACCAGGGCATTTTTAAGCGTGCTCATAACACGCTCCACTTGGCCATTCGCTCGGCTAATTCCTGGCGAAATTGCATGAATATTGATACCATTAACATGGCAATAATTCTTGAATTCACCAAGGAACTCCCTGCCACCATCGACAACAACCTGAACAGGTGCACCAAACAGATGTACGGCACGTTTTAAGGCAGCTAAACTACTATATTGACTTTTATCAGTGGCATAGTACAATAGCACATATTTAGTGAATGCGTCTACTGTAACCACTACATATTCTTGGTCATTAGGTGTACCCAGCTTGCCTGTGATGTCTAAATGTATCACTTGAAAAGCAGCGGTGGGTTTCTGAATTGGGTGAAGCTGAGCTTGGACAGCGCCTGATGCACCTTTTGAGGTCCTGCACACGACACAGTTATCAACGAAATTACGTACCACGGTATTCATTCTGTCAAACCAGTAAGACTCTTTTAGTTTTTGGAGAGTCTTTTCCCAACCAGGGTGTTTGAGAGCTCCGTGGTAAGTATTAATTAAGCTCCACGTGAAAGCTTTAGGTACAACAGTAGCTTTCTGTACACCGTTTTGAGAGTCATGCCATATTTTCATCAGCAAGTCTCCTTCAAGCATGTATCCTTCAACATGCTCGTTTTGACTTAAGCTGTCGATCAATGGCCTCAGTGCACAGTCCCGCCGCTGCTCAACCTTTAACCACTCTAAATCTCTAGTCATTACGTTGACTCTATAGGATGCTGGGTTTCTGCTAAAAAAAAATCTGCGTGTTTTAATCGTTCACCTTTCCTGTATTCTACTTCAAAGTCATAGTTTTGAAGAAAAGCCCACCAGCGGTGAATGCGTGGTAGCAAATCCTTCTTGTGTTTGGACGCCTTAAGAGCGTTGCAGTCCGTAACGACCTTGAATTTACTTCCATACAAGTATTGGCGAAAATGCTTTATGGCTCTCACCACGGCAAGTGTCTCCAGCTCATATGAGTGGTAGAGACTCTCTGCATCAGTGGTACGCACACTCATGTAGGCCACTGCGTGATGTCTGCCATCGATTACCTGAACCAATACTGCTCCGTAGCCAAGACTACTAGCATCTGTATATAGTTCTATAGGTGCATTTTCTTGAAAAAGCGTTAAGACTGGGGAGGTAGTAAGATAGTGGATAATTAAGTTACGTGCCTCATCATGTCTAAGGTCCCATTCCCATTTCACGTTTCGCTTAGTTAGCTCGTAAAGAGGTAACATAATTCGCGAGAAATTGGGAATGAACCGCCTGAAGTAACTGGCAAGACCGTTAAACTGTCTCACTTGTTTGACTGTCGTTGGTATAGGCGATTTCACCAGAGCCTCTACTTTGCGAGGACACGGGCTGACTTGACCATCTGACACCACGTTACCTAAATACTCTATTGAACGTTTGAAAAACGCAGTTTTGTCTACGTTGATGGAAAAGCCAGCCACTTGCAAAGCGATGAGTATTTGTTCTATAGCCGATATCCCTTGAGAGAAATCTTTACATTTAGTGAGCACATCATCAACGTAAACTTGGGCTACCCCTTCATTTAGAAGCGGACGCAATGCTCGATTTATACAACGTTGATATACCGAACACGCATTACTCAGACCAAACGGCATTGTAAGATATTCATACAAGCCGTCCGGTGTGACAAATGCTGTTTTCTCTATTGACTGTTCAGAGACCGAATCTGGTGGAATCCAGCTGCCATATCAAATGAAGTATAGTACCGCCCACCAGCTAAATTATCAATTTGATCAGAAATCAGTGGTAAGGGATAGTGGTCACGTTGAGTATTTGCGTTCAGCTCACGATAGTCTACGCACATGCGATCATCACCATTTTTCTTTTTTACGAGAATGATGGGACTCGAATAAGGTGACTTATTTTCTCGAATAATTTTATGGTCTAATAGCTCATTTATGATTTCACGTACTTTTTCACGTTCAATAGGACTTAGTCGATAAGGTCTGCGCTCTACATATTTATCCGGATTTTTTAAACGAATTTCTAACTCTCCAGTGTTAACCCGTGTTTTTGGAAAGCCCCGTACAAATAAATGTGCGTATTTGTTTAGCAGAACACGCAATAATTCAATTTCACCTTCATCAGTAAGATCACAATCTAATTTGTCGAATAAAGCATTGGATAATCGCATATGCATGACCACCGGCCGACGAAACAACTTCGTTCCGCTTGAAGTAACGAGAACGTTAAGATTTGTCCTATTGACCAAATTCATGCCTAATAACACGTCATAGGACATTTCATAATCAGGTACTACATGAAATTCAACTTCTACACTAATATTGTCAACTACACAAATCGTTTTCAGTACAGTTAGTGATATAACAGTAAACTGGCCAATACCCTTCAAAAAACTTACAGCTTGTGACCGGCGACCCGGTAGTTTGGCAGCTGTCGATTCTCGCATGAGGGAGCACTCTGCGCCACTATCAAAAATCGCATGCAAGGAGAGATCGCCAATAATAATGTGCATGGAGTTTAATTTAGATACACCTACACAGTTCACATTAGATGTCAGAGTTCTATCACGCTTATAACAGTTTTCAAAGGAGTGACCAACTTTTTTACAAAATGTACAAGTGGGTTTGTTTTGATTGGCGGCCATAATATTTTTACGTACCTGAGAATTTTCCGCATTTTTGTACCAACATTCCTGCGTAATATGACCCGGTCTCTTACATATTGCACAGCACGAGCTTTCCTCTGGCAGACGGGTGCGTTTACTGGGTATGTGTTTACTGGAACCTGTATGAGTACGCTTTCGGCGTATTGTTGAAGCGACCGAAATGAGTTCCGGTACAGACGCAGCTTTAGCATTTAAAAGTTCAATACGTAAATGTTCATCATTTACACAACCAATAACCGCCTCTACTGCGTCTTCGTTACCCAATTTGTCTTTCGTGATTCGTCACCACAGCACCCAAGCTTGGGACAAGAACTCTGCGATATCCTTATTACAGTCGTACACGTGGTCTCTAAATCTGGCAATATCACGAGAGTACCTATTTTCCGGTTCAAAAGTAGTTATAAGGTTATCGCGTAGCTCCTCCCACGAGGAAGTAGTTATTAGTCAATTATCGACCCATAATTTTGCACGGCCTTTTAATAAACTTCCTACCTTCATTAGTACATCATAATCATTAAGGTTATAAGTTTCAATAGCTTTCGTTACATGTTGGCACCATTCACGTATGCCAACATTTGCATCCGGGTCGAATGAAGGTAGAAATATATCATTAATTCTTACCTTATTGTTGTCAGATTGATTTACCAGACGATCAGACACGCTTTTCATCACCTGCATCATTTGCATGAAAAATTCAGCTGGCACGCCTATATTGTTTGGACTTGGATTTGAGTCGACTGTCAATACAGTAGGATGACCGGCAGAAGGGTTTTGCAGGTTATGCAATCCCACTTCTGATGTCGAAGCAGATACACCAGAAGGGTTAAAAATATGTGTGACGTCAGCATTACTGACGTCACTAGTATTTCCTTTTGAATTCATGACAAAAATCACTCAATCACAATAACTCACAACAATTTATTTAAAACTGTATTTACAATCGTTACTCACTATCACTATCTATAATTTATGAACTATAAACTAAATATCACCATGTACAGGAGAGATCTCTAAGTTGTCACCACACGTCCGCACTGGTCGAGAGCTGGAGCACAAGAGATCTCTTCTTTTACTCGTCAGTACAAGAAAACGCAATCAGCCTCATGTTTCTATTATTTAAAGCAGTTGTCAAGCAAATGACACTTTATAGTTGATTTACCCTCAATTACCTATTTCTTGCTCTGACGTCACAAAACCAACACGAGTCTAGTCTATTTTACAATTAGAAATTACATACCTTCGATAGTTCATTAATTAATGCATTAATTAAATATTGACAGTGAATTTCATCTTATAATTTTATTTTGCTTCAACGCAAGATATTCTTGCGCCGATATATAATTTAATTAAATATATAATTTAATAAAAGACATCGGCTGTTACGACTTACGGGTATAGATTAGATTCCTTTGCCTTCCTTCTAATGGGAAAATTGTACAAAAAAAAACTAACTGTATTGCTTTGCTACAAATATATAATCTGTGTTTATATTTTTTGTATGACATTTAATAGCTTTGTAAGTTTGTATTCATTTTAAAACATACTGATTACTTACTCTTTTTGTTTATCTTACATTTTAATTACAGCAGTATACTTTATTTGTAACAAGAAAACACACGAATACACGTTAGAATAAGAAAAGCTGTATTTTAAGTTATAAAATTTAATTCTAAAATGACTTCAATCATAAAGCTGCACTGTCTTTCGGGGGCTGGTGATGAGACCCCGCCGTGTTACGTACTCCAGGTGGATGAATTTAAATTCCTCTTAGACTGCGGATGGGACGAGAAATTCGATATGGATTTTATAAGAGAGTTGAAGAGGTTAGTTATAGGTTATGTTTATATTTTAAACTTCGCTTTTAACCAAAAAACCCCGTCTCTTACATTGTTTTAAGAAGGGCTTGTGCCCGGCATATGTACTTATAAGTCTGTTGCACATCTATTATACATATTATTATACTTAACCTCCAGACAATTATTCCATATAGGGTGTGCCCCCAAACTAAGTACTCTGTTTGGTGGGTACAGCAAAACGAACGATTGGAGAGCACCTGGAAGTATTCAGAATATTTCGACACTAAACAATGTATTAATGACATAATTCGTTTTTCAATAGATTTTTTACAAATAGAAACACCGCCAGAAGTCAGAAATAGAAAGCATTTTGTAGTATAACCGCTTTTGGAATCTAAACTATTTGTTTGGAATCTCAAAATATTTAAGGCTATTTAATAATGGTAAAGACTGTATGCTCCTCCAACAACACTTAAATCGATTAACAACGTATTGTGAAACGAATAGCCTTAAGTGAAACATTTCTAAACGTAATTATATTAAATTTACAAAAAATAAAAGAACATATACTTATATACTTCTATGTGATACTGCTCTAGTGACTTCAGACAATAACCTTCACTTGAATCAACATATAGATAAAATAGTTAATAAAGCCTTCCAGATGTATGGATTTGTTTTAAGAGCTGCTGCTGATTTTAATAGGCCGGCCACATACTTATGTTTATATAAAGCCTTGATTCGTCCCCACCTCGAATATGCTTCTGTTGTCTGGGATCCATATTATCAATACAAAGATACTATTGAAAATGTTCGGAAAGTTTTCTTACGCACTATGCATTACAAATGTTTCCATAAATATTTACCACATAACCAAGCCTATACTAGATATAATATGCCATCACTTGAGCCAAGGTGTGTGCTACATCAGATGATGTTTTTACATGGCTTATGTCATGACAGGTACGACTGTATTGAATTGTGTAGTGGTCTGTCTTATAGTGTACCTAGAACTTTTCATCGGCGAGAGGCGTCCGCTGGCCGTTTGTTTGCTACTGGCACTAGCCATACGAATGCCGGCCGGCGCATGCCCTTGCGCCGCATAATGTATAATTATAATAAGTATCATCATGAATTAGATCTCATTGCTGTCATGCCAAAAATTTAAAAAATCTGTTTTGGATTTAGTCGTCAGACAATGAAAGCACAACGTATACCAGAACTTCTCTTGTTTGTAAGATTTTAATTTTTTAATTTTTTTTTTATTTTTCAAAATTCAAGTTTAAATATGTCTTATGTATAATTCACATTAAATATAATAATAATAATAAAAGCATAAAATCGCATCATCTAAATGGTACTTCGGCCACCTGTAAGTGACACTGTGGGTTGTGCATTTATTGTTCCTGTTGCAAATATATAAATTGTCTGTAATGTAATGCACTTCTGTCTGTCATTCCAAATAAAATAAAATAAAAAATAAAAAAATAATACCAAAACCATCACCAAAATGGACATAGTTTTTCCTCCCAAGAATTACTTAAAAAATATCTGTGATTAAGTGAAAATGGGAAACAGTTAATCTAAATTTTACACAAGCACCCAGTAACACCCAAGCTCAAAGTTAATGTAGAAAATTTTATTCCCTATCTGACCAGGAATCAAATCATCATACTTTTTTTATTTTGCCAGTACATTAGTTCATTGTACAAAGCAAATCAATAAACTAAATAAATGCCTTAGACACCACACACAAAAAAAAGATAAGTATTCTTTTCTTCTTTATTAATTTGTACTAATCTATTTACAATATATTTTGAGAAGAGATAAGTACAGAAGGACTTTTTGGCGGGAACAGGAGAAGTGAGGTTGTCATTCTATTTAGATTTTCTATTTTTTACAATTTTGGGAGTTTCAAAGTACAAAAGTGATAGTATATTGTGTTTTAAAATTCTGTATAAGTGAAAAGAATGGAGTAGGTCTAAATAAACATGTGTACCTGATGTTCTCGCGCTCTTCGAAGAAGTTCTTTATAACTTCAATAAAGCCTACTATCACTTTACTGGAGGAGATTTACGACAAGAACAGAAGAAAAACTTCGAATGTGCTTCATGTCGATTCTACTAAATAATACGTGACATTGGCAAATGCGCTAATCTGTGTGCCATGCCATGAAGAAAAAAAAAGTTACAGAAATAACAAGAGTACTAAATAATGAAAATTAACCAAAATGTTTCACGACATTCAAATTTGCAATGCCATTATTAGCTTATGCTAATAAAGATATTTTTTTTTCACATTTATTCCAGGCATATAAACAGCATAGATGCAGTATTGCTATCTCATTCGGATCCATTACACCTCGGTGCTCTACCCTATGCAGTTGGAAAACTTGGTTTAAGCTGTCCCATATATGCTACACTACCGATATACAAGATGGGTCAAATGTTCATGTATGACCTGTACCAAGCACACAGGAATGTATCAGAATTCGATATGTTCACGTTAGATGATGTTGATGCGGCATTTGATAGAATAACTCAATTGAAGTATAATCAAAGTGTGGACATGAAAGGTAAAAACATTTTATAACTTAATAAAATAAAAATAAATAAAAAATAAATGCTTAGATGATTCGGGCACTTAGAAAGAATGAATGATGAAAGACTGACGAAGAAAATGTACAGAGCGAAAGTGAGAGGTAAAAGAAGCCAAGGAAGACCAGGCTGACTTATGAAGATCAAATAGCCAAAGTGTTAGCAGACGGACATGTCAAAAGCACTCACATACCTTAGCGAAAATGTGTGAGGATAATGATGAGATTTGAGGAAGCGAAAGAGGTATGTAAGGACAGTGACTCCTGGCGCTCTGTCCTCTCTAATTACCCCATTGGGGATGCAGCGAGAAGATATATGTGTAATAACTTAAAAATTATAAAACTAAAACCTTATACAATACAATAGTACAAGGTACAAGATAGTACAAGAGCTCGCAATTAAGATTGTGAGTATACCATTGTGACTATATATTAGAAGTGGTAGAGCCATGCTGCATTGCAACACGAATGGGGCCGGCTCGCCCGGTGAAATACCACCCTCTCACAGAATATCGGCGTGAAATAACAGTATCTATTGCTGTTGTGTTTCGTTCGGTGAGTGAGAGTGCTGGTGGCCCATCATCTCTCCTCCTTCCCCTCTTTTCCCTATTTTCCTAAAAGCCGGCAACGCGCCCGTGATTCTCCGGATATTGCGGGTGTCCATGGGTGGCGGTTGGTCTCTCTCCATCAGGTGACCCGCTTGCTCTTTTGCCCCTTCTTTTGTATAAAAAAAAAAATTACTTATGTACATATTAGTATAGAAAAATACACACGTATTTGAATGTACTAGAGGTCGCCCTGTGGTCGATATTCGACCGTAAATATAAACTTATAATATGAACTCTTTGGCGACAATCTTCTTTGTGTGACTGTTTGATCCAAGGTTATATTACATATAATCACAAACTATTATGAGTTAGACATTGGCAATATGAACGTAAACAATGAACGTTTACCAGCTAAATGAATTTATAAATTTGAATTTGGAATTCTTAACCAAAGAGGAGATATTTCAGATCAAAGTGGTCAGTACGACAAAACGCTAATTTCATATGTAAGGACCCAATATAAAAATTAAGCTTTCTTATGTTTGTGTCCACAAAACTGAAAAACTAGGTGATGCATCGACTTGAAGTTTGTTCACAACATAGCTACTGAACAGGAGTGTTTATATATAAAAATTTAGCTTCGGTATGTTTGTGTTCACAAAATTAAAAAACTGACTGAGCCACAGCGAAGCGTGGCCATGTTCAGCTAGTATAATTCTTCTGTACATGTGTCTTTGTCACTGAACTCTTCCTAAATGGCTGTACCGATTTTGATGAAACTTTTTGTGTGTATTTAAGTGGGCTCCTAGATGGTTTAGATTAACATTTGGACCCAGTAAGTGGGCGCTGAAATAGTTATTTTTCTGTACGTGTGTTTGTCACTGATCTCCTAAACGGCTGGACCGATTTTGATGAAATTTTTTGTGTGTGTTTAAGTGGGTCTCTGGATGGTTTAGATTCACAATTGGATGCAGTAGGTGGCACTGCAATCAATTTTTAGATTTTTTTTTATTTTGGGCAGGGGAATGTGTCAGTCCACAACTATATTATATAAATTGTTGATATGCAATATACATCTATTTCCAGGCAAAGGCTTCGGTTTACGCATTACACCTCTCCCTGCGGGTCATTCTCTTGGTGGCACGGTGTGGCGTATATCTGCACCAGGAGAAGAAGACATAGTATATGCACCCGATATTAACCACAAAAAAGAAAGGCATCTGAACGGCTGTGAGATTGAAAGACTGATACGACCATCGCTCTTCTTGCTGGGAGCTATGAACATGGCCTACACTCAGCAAAGAAGAAGACTAAGAGATGAGAAACTTATGAGTGAGTATTGAATGTTCAATGATAGCCAAAAATATTCATGGAATAAGAATTACGACTTTTGTATCCATTGACTTGTAATTTGTTATATATGTAATCAATAAATTTCAATATCAATACCTAAAAATCTTTATACACTTTCTCTGTTATCCTAATTCTTTTTTCTTTAAAGTAGTCTCAATCGAATCCTTACTATTTGGAAAATGATAGATATGTGACACATTTTCTTCATATCATTGTTAGGGTCTGTTAGCTAACATAAAGACATTATAGTTTTTTTGTCCCATGTCACAACAGAATTATTCTGTCATCTTTACAACTACTAAAAAGGTACAGGGCTTGTACAGGGACGTAAATTAGTAATCCAAACACAGAAATATAAACAAAGAGCATTTCAAATTCTTTTTTCATTTTTTAAAAGTGAAATTCTTCTGCTTCAAAATTGCTACGAAACTGTAAGTTAATGTGTGTACGTACAGACACACCTTTGGTTGACTTGTCTTTGAACAAAATAAAAATTTTTTTTTTAATTCGCCATAAAATTGTATACGCCATGTGTATGTGTGTGTGTGTGTGCGATTCTCATTATTGAACCCATCTAAATTTATCTCCCAGCTACTATTCTTAGTACACTAAGAGGTGGAGGCTGCGTGCTGGTTTGTACCGACACAGCGGGCAGAGTACTGGAACTAGCTCATATGCTGGACCAGCTGTGGAGGAACAAGGACTCGGGTCTTGTGGCATATTCCTTGCTACTACTCTCCAATGTTAGCTACAATGTCGTGGAATTTGCTAAATCACAGGTAAAGGCAGTTTTTATTCTTTTAAACTCAAAATTAATAATTTTAATTAACAATTATCCAAATATGTCACATTTGACCTTTGACAAATCAGCCTAATTAAATCTATCTCTGATACTCTCATTCTCTCAGCATAATCTTCAATAAATCACCAGATAGAGTGGATGAGTGACAAACTCACACGAGCTTTCGAGGGAGCTCGCAGCAATCCCTTCGCACTTCGACACCTGCACCTGTGTCACTCAGTGGTTGAAGTGACTCGGACACCTGGACCTAAAGTAGTTCTGGCTTCCTTCCCCGACCTGGAAGTGGGCTTCGCAAGAGACCTGTTCCTGTTATGGGCTCCTCATCCACAGAATTCCATCGTCTTGACAGCCAGGTAATATACTCATAATGTTTGTACAGAAGAACATGACTGAAATTCGTGGCAAAAAGTGGAGTCACGTGACGTTACTTCACTACAACGAATTCAAAAACACCGGAAATCTAATTCAGAACAATTATGGCCGAAAAACACGGTACCACGCGTTGATTCAAATATTCCGAAACACACAAGGTCGCAAACTCAATAGTCAGCTCCTAAAATGAACTCTATTTTAAACCCACTCGGATCTTTATTCAACTGCAGCCGGGCATTTAAAACAGTCACTGGATGCCCAGCACACGTGATCACTGATCACATGATTGCACGGGAGAGTGCTAGCAAGCGAGGATGTTTTTATGTATTACTACGCAATGCAACTTATTGGTAATATTCTTTACCTTATTTGTGTGAAGTTAGTCTTTTATTTTGATTTTCTGAGAGAATATATGAGAAAATATACGAAAATCATTTAAAACGATAAAGAAAGCATATTTACGAGTTTGTCTGCATTATGTTTACAAGGTTTTGATATGTTATGTTACCACAGAATCTAATTAATTTATTTAGTCTGTGTCTTGTGTAATTTAATAGAGAATCTTTTTTTTTACCAAATACATACATACATAACTTCACGCTGTATCCCCAACGGGGTAGCCAGAGAGGACGGAGCGCCAGGAGTCGCGGTCCTTACACACCTCTTTCGCTTCCTCAAATCTCATCATTCTCCTCACACATTTTCGCCTAGGTATGCGAGTGCTTTTGACATTTCCGTCTGCTAACACTCTGGCTATTTGATCTTCATAAGTCAGCCTTGGTCTTCCTTGGCTTCTTTTACCACTCACTTTCGCTCTGTATATTTTCTTCGTCAGTCTTTCATCACTCATTCTTTCCATGTGCCCGAACCATCTAAGCATTCCTTTCTTCATTTTTACAATAACACTGTTGTGCAACCCTGTCATACTGCGTATCTCGTCATTGCTTATCCTGTCCGCAAGCGTAACACCGCACATATTTCTGAGAGACCGCATCTCCACAGCATTTATCATACTTTCACTCGATTTCGGGCATATCCAGGCCTCACTGCCGTACAACAAAGTTGGCACCAACACCGCATTGTGGATGGCCATTTTAGCAGTGTTAGATATATTCACACTACCCACTAATGCGGACAGAGCACCGTTCACTTTATTGCCAGCTGCTACCCGTCTCTCCACATCCAACTCACATCTTCCATCCCTCGAAAACGCACTCCCCAGGTACACAATTTCATTCACCTGTTCTAGACATTTTCCATTTACACTAATCACACATTTCGTTTGTACCGCTTCTCTTTCAAACACCAGAACCTTAGTTTTGTTCACATTCATTTTCAATCCTTTTACTTCACAATCTTCTTTCATACACGTGACTAGTGTCTGCAACTTTGCTTCTGATGGTGCTATTAGCACAGCATCGTCAGCGTACAATAGGCAGTTTACCACTGTGTCACCACATCCCATACCACTCATATTACCTTTCAATCTCTGGAGGCAACTGTCCAAATACAGCACGAATAGCCAGGCAGACATCACGCAGCCCTGTCTGACACCAGAACAGACTTCAAACCTGGGCGACATGTGCCCGTCTATCCTTACACAGGCTCTGTGGTCTCTATATAATGACCTCACAGCCTGCAGTAAGGAGCCCTCCACGCCATATTCAGGCAGAAGACTCCACAATTTCTTCCGCACTACTCTATCGAATGCTTTCTCTAGATCCACGAAAGCGCAGAAAACTTTCCGACCTAAAGCCAGAAACCTTCCCACGATAACGCGGAGCGAGAAAATCTGATCCATACAACCCCTACCGTTCCTGAATCCACCTTGCGCCTCCCACAAATATCTTTCTGAAACGCCTTTCATACGTTCAGTCAATACTTTAGTATAGACTTTACTCGCTAAGCTGACCAAGCTGATGGCCCTATAGCACGCACAGTCTAGGTAGGAACCTTTCCCTTTATATAGAGGTACTATGACTGCCGTGCGCCAGTCCTCTGGAACCTCCCCCTTCTGCCAACAAAGGTTGCAGAGTGCACAGAAGGCATCCCAGACCCTAGGACCACCATACTTGATCATCTCAGCAGTCACCTCATCAATTCCCGCAGCCTTTCCACATTTCAAACTTCTTATCACTTTCTCAATCTCTTTCATACTAATGGCATCCTCCAGTCCCTGGCCTGAGTGTGGCAATTCATTAGAATCGCTCTCAGTATCAGAGACGGAGTCGCCACTCTCATACAGTTCTCCATAGTATTCACTCCATCGCTGCAGAACATCCTTTTTATTTGTAAGCAGGTTGTTTTCTTTCGAACGCACTTTATTCATTCTGCAAGGTGCCGGACCACTTCGGATTTTACGTACTTCTTTCCAAAATAATTTGGAATTTTCCTCGAAGTTGTCCGACATCTTGTTTTCATCTAACACCCTACACCTTTCACGCTTCTCTTTCACTAGTGCCTTCGTTTCTGCTTTCTGCAGCTTATACCTGTCTTTCATCAAATTTTTCATACCACAGTCATTAGTAGCAAGGTAGTCTCGCCATGCTTTCTTTTTCTTATACACAGCCACTTTCACCTCATGATCCCACCACACATCACGCTTTTTGCCGTTCCCAATCTTATTCATTCCACACACTTCTTTCGCAGCCTCAACCATACTATCTCTAAGGTTCTGCCAGCATTCTTCAACATCCTCGCTCAACACTTTCAATCTATCATCAAGCTTACTGGATAATACCCTTTCATATTCATTCCTGGTGGTCGCATCCTGCAGTTTCCAGCTTTTAATGCGGCTAACCGCTGCAGGTTTGGACACTACGCGATGTCGCCATGCTGCGAACAGACCCCTTATTCTGGTTATCACCAGAAAGTGGTCTGTCCCGAGATCGGCTCCTCTATACGCTCTTGTGTCCATTACCTGCTTCTTAAGTCTGCTATCCACCAGGAATAAATCAATCATACTTCTCGCACCCTTTCTTTCCCACGTGTACTGATGGATCCTTTTGTGCCCAAACATGGTATTAGCCACAAGAAGATCCTTTTCCATACACAGTCCTAGCACAATCTTACCAGCATCATTTACTCTCTTATCTCCATATTTGCCTAGGACAGACTCAAATCCTGTTCGAGCTGTCCCGACCCATCCATTCATGTCTCCACACACAACAATTCTTTCGTTCTCTTCAACCGTCGCTAGAACTTCTCTAACATTTTCCCAGAACTGCTCTAGTTCAGCCAAACCGACAGAGGACACTGGGGCATATACTGCCAAAACAAAAATTCTTGTCAACCCAATCTTGAGGCGTACCCAGAGCAGTCTGGGATTTATACATTCATACTCAGTCATACAATTAACCATACGAGAGGACAGTAAAACGCCTACCCCTTGACATCCCCTATCTCCTTGTGGTACCCCTGACCACAAAGCGATGCCTCCTCGGGGCAAGTCGGCAAGTTCACTTCCGCCTCGCTTGGTTTCACTCAAACATAGCACATCCAATCTTTTCTCTTCCATAATATCAATCACTTCATTCATCTTCTCCTCAATCCCACCTCTCACATTCCACGCAGCTACTCTGCACTCCTCCCTCCACTTCCCGCCGCTAGGTGCACAGCGTGTTGGGTGGCGGTCCCCAACGCCGAACTGCACTCTGCACACACCAGCGGGGACAGACCGGTGTACGTCGCTTCCGGGGGACGCCCTAACATTATAATTGCCGTTGTCCCGCATGGTATGCACATAAGAGGAATTGCAGCCCTGAAAAGGGCTGGCAGGGGTCGCGACGAGCACGCTTCCTCAGTTGACCCCCTAATACATATATACCAAATACATACATAATATAAAAAAATATATTATAATTTTTATTAAAAGAGTGTCGTGATCTGTTTTTATAGATTATTCGATTATAGAAATATCAATTTAAAATCACCGCAAGATTTCAATTATATAACTTAGGATGCTTCTACGACAAGAATACATTTCTTCATTTTCAAAATGTATAGAGCATATCGTATTGGCATTAGTTGGTAACCAGTCATCTTCTCTTCTTTCCAATCGAAGTGCTTTAATCCACCGTAATCACCGAAGCTCATTTTAGGTAAAACAAAGAATAAATTTGTAAGACAATTAAAAAAGAGAGTTTCCATACTCAATATAAAATACAATAAAAATAACTTACGTACTAGGAACTGGCTGGCTGGTTACTAATGGCATAATATTGATCATAATATTTGTATTTAATGTCTTGTAGCCGAAAGAAGAAAGGGGATGCCAAAGGGTAGGCGTCTTACTGTCCTCTCGTTTAGTTAATTGTGTAACTGAGTAGAAGTGTCTAAACCTGAGACTGCTCTGGGTGCGTCTCAAAATAGTTGACAAGGATTTTTGTTTTGGTGGCATGTGCCCCAGTGTCCTCTGTCGGTTTGGGCAAGCTAGTGCAGTTTTGGGAGAATATTAGGGAAGTTCTAGAGACGGTTGAAGAGAATAAGAGAATTATAGTGTGTGGAGTCATGAATGGATGGGTCGGGACACATCGAAGAGGATTTGAGTCTGTCCTAAGCAAGTATGGAGATAAAAGAGTAAATGATGCTGGTAGGAGTGTTTCTTTTTGTAACTGCTTCCCCTGACGTGTCTAATATTAGGGACCTTTTCTTTATATTTCAACTTTCCATCATTCTCATTATTCTTGATAAATAAAATAGATATTGCATTGTTTAAATTTCACCATCTAACAAAAACAATTACAAATAATTTATAAATATTTAATGTTACTTAGTAGTACGAGTTAATATCATTCTAAATAAGGACATGTACTACTTTTTTTAATCCCATACAAACGAAGTTGGTGTGTATTGTCGGGCGCATTATTACATATTATTACATTATTTTTTCCGCGTCAACATAAAACAATCAAATTAATAACATTATAAGATATATATACTAGCGACCCGCCCCGGTTTCGCGCGGGTCCAATGTAGATACTAATTCTTTGTAGCTGTCTAAATAGAATTCCAAACTCCACATAATTTGTATTAATTTTTTTAAACATTAAAGTAGTTATAGAAAGCTATCCGTATAATATAGACATATGCCATCGCTGACTTTTTTGTAGTCCTAATAAAGAGGAACAATTCCATCATACATTGTTTTGGAATAAGACAGCATTTTCAATGAAAGCTCTCAGTGGTCTTGATTCGACATCTTGAACTATTATCGTAATATTTCAACAAATTAACACAAAACAATATTAAACTATACCTATAAACCTTCCTCTTGAATCGCTCTATCTATAGATGAAAACTGCATTAAAATGCATTGCGTAGTTTAAAAGATGTAAACGTACAGAGGGCCAGATGGCGGGAAGCGTCTTTGTTTTATACTATGTATAGATAAACTGATTTACTTATTACCTGCGCCACATAGCGGACCATTATCCAACCGCGGGGACAGAGTTGTCGACAGCAGTCAGTAATTTTGGCCTGTTATCTTCGTGCCATTGTAATTCAATAGAATCCCATTACAAGATCATCAGTGAGAATACTTGTTTCCCAGGACGTCCCCGGGCACACTAGCCCGGGACCTTGTGGAGAAGGGAGGGGAGCGGACCCTGGAGCTGGTGGTGCGGCGGCGGCTGCGGCTGGAGGGGTCTGAGCTGGAGGAGTTCCTCACAAACCAGAAGATGAAGATGAACAGCACCATCAAGTAAGATTCTTTATAAATGGCTCGATCAGTTATTTTTATCTCACTGCTGCTCCTGAATTCCTTGACAAAAATTACTCGGAACGTATCGTTACTTTCATTTCATACATAAATATTGTATCCATACTAATATTATAAATGCAATAGTCTGTATATCTGTGCATTCAGTTTATACAGCTAAACTACTTTACCGATTTTGATGAAATTTTAAATGGAAATAAATTAAACCCAAGGGAGCGACATAGGCTACTTTTTTTTAATTGCACGCGGACGAAGTTACGAGCAAAAGCCAGTTTATTGTAAAGCTAATATATAATCCCATTTTTAATATTCTGTTTTTTTTTTTTTTTTATAGTAATTCCTGTTCATAAAAGTACATTGCTGAGCACTGATTTTTAAATACTTTAAGTAATAATTATCCTTTTCACTTATGAAGACAATAAGTACAAGTAAATAAATAAATAAAACCTATACAAGAAATAGTTGTCAATCTTTACTTTTCTGATCTCTTTATTCAAAAACCTTTACACTGACTGAGCTGAAATTTGGTGAAGAATCGTAAATTGGTGACCAGATATAAAAAACAACTAACTGAGTAACCAATATTTTGAACCATAAAGTTTATATAGGTACAGTCAATTCCAGTTCAACATGACCCCCAACTAACGCCATCTCTGAACAGGATATTGTTAAGTAAGCTTGTATTCCTTTGTCATAGTCATAAGCGCCACCTGTCTGTAATTACTAGTCTCACATACAATAAAATCTTTTACATCACATTATGTATCTTACTTATGTATGCATATTTGAGCTAAAGAATTAGAACAGCTGTAGCTCAACGGTAATTATATCTCCTGTGATGTCTCGGATGTGGTGGATCGAATCACCACTTTGCTTTTTTATTTATTTTCTGAATTGCTCTTTTTTTTCTTTCAAGTAGGGTTTACCAAAACAACTATGCATTTTTTTATTCAAATGTAAAAAATAAAGATATTTGATAATTTTATTATGAAATCTATTTATTCAATGAAAAAAATTAATAAGTAAGTGGTTTCTGATATTTGTAAGAGACTGGTCGAGGCTTCGGGAGACCGCCGGGCTGGCAGCTTCTTCCGCCAACGAATCAGTTTGGCTATTCAAAGAGGCAATGCTGCCAGTCTGCTAGGTGCCTTGAGCAATGACAGCTTTCTAAGCGGCAACTTTGAGGAAGTTTATTATTTAAGATAATGTGTAGTTTTAAGTTTGTAAATATTAACATATGTATGTACTTTTTGTTAATAAATCAGTTCTTAATTAATACATAATAAAAAAAAAAAAGTAAGTAACAAAATAAATAAGTTCCAGTTTTATTCATGTATTTTCAAGACCGATTATGGATCTTTTATTTGCCTTATAGGAAACAGACGTGACTATAAAAATGAAACATTTACAAAATGTCATAACATAACACATAGACAACATAACATATTTTGTTTAGATTTCGTAAGAGAACCAACATGTTATCTTTAGTAAGAATAACAATTTATATCTCTATCGAAATCAAACCCAGCAACTTAATATTTTAACAATTACCTACATATTTTAAACATTAAAACTAATAGCGTAGTGGATAACCATCACTTTCTATTATTTGTTCCAAACGGCTTCGCATGTTAGAAACCATGTTGGAAGGACCCTCACTGTTACGCATCAGTTCCCAGGTTCTCATCACTTCTTCTTGCAAGCTTTCTTGTGACCTTACGTCACTGGTATCCCAGTTAAGCACTATTTGAGCCCACAAACTTTCTATTGGGTTTAAATCTGGGTTTTTAGAAGGCCAATATATTGCAGTTATGACTGGTTGTGAAGCCAGCCACTGTGTAATAACACGTGAACGGTGCACAGAGCAATTATCCTTTATAAAATAAATTTCGCCTTCGGAATAAGCATTACGAACAGTCGGTATCATGAAGTCTCTTAAAATCTCCAAGTATTTTGCGCTGTTCATCCGGCCACCGATCTCAACTATCTCTCCTGGCTCCATAGACGACATCCATCCCCAAAAGCCTGAAAATATTGTTTTAATATAACACTTTGTCATAGAAAAAATACTTAAACAAACTTATAAGCTTTAACAATAAAGAAACGCTCAAACAAATAATATATATATATATACTATATAATAAAAAAAATGTAATATATATATATATATTATATATATATATTATATATATATATATATACATATAGTATAGTTAGGAATTCATTTCTTGCCTAAAGTTATGCGACCACTTGTTCTTAATGGTAAAGTGTTTTGCGGTAAATATCGTTCGCCTCGTCTTCGCCATAATATTTTCCGCCCATCTTTGTCAGATTTAAAACATTTTTCATCTATGAAAATGACTATTTTGCCTTCCCAATCAAAGTCCAGATATTCATTTGCAAACCTTATTCTGGCCTGGCGATGAGTTTCTGTCAGCGCTATTTTTTTGGCTGGTTTGTAATTGTGGATGCCAGCAGAATGTAAATGTCTTCAGACGGTGCTCAGCGATATACCGTATAAAATAGCTGTTGAACGGGTTGTTTCAAACGGATTTTCCGTGTGAATTCTCACAACGTTTCGGTGACGTCACATTGATCAGTATATAACACTGGGGGGCGGCTTTCACATTTCACATCACCTGTCTCTTGGTATCTCTTTATCCACAATCGAACAGTGTTTCTCTGTAAATTACAGTAGACATTTGAAACCCAAATCAGGTAATTTTTAACAAGACGCATCTGTGTATATAATGTATATATATTATTATGTTATGAATTAGTAAATTACTTACCGCCACGCCTAACTTGCGTGAAATTCCTTTAATACTTTCATTTTCTTCCCACAAAACCATTATCTTTGCTTTCAAAAACACAGATAATCGCCCCATTTTGTTGAAAACAATAAAAATCTCCAAAACAATTAGCATAGTAAAACAAAAAAACAAAGCCACCTTCAATTCAAATAAAAATATGAAAGGAAAGATGCAACCATCAAATTGCAGTTAACTTAAATTGAATACGTAAGGTAATTTCGTCATGATGCATGACGATGGAGTTTTATCAGTGGTCTTAACTTGTGAATTCAATGTTTGAAACGCGGCATCGATTCCCAGCTCGGTATCAAACGATTTTAAATGCTTCGTTAATGATTTTTAATTTTGTATAGTATTATGTTCCAAAATAGGAAAAACAATCACGATTACATTAATGTCTGTCTTGGAATTCGAGTATAGAGCTATAGCAAGGTTAGCAGTTTTCAAAATGAATCTGTAGGTGGCGACACTAGCGTAAAGCTATGGTCTTGTATTGTTAATGTTTGGGGGGTCAGGTCGAGTTGGATTAGGATTGCAATTCAGAAAATAAATAAAAAAGCAATGTGGTGATTCGATCCACCACATCCGAGACATCACAGGAGATAAAATAACCGTTGAGCTACAGCTGTTGTAATTCTTTGGCTCAAATATGCATACATAAGTAAGATACATAATGTGATGTAAAAGATTTTATTTTTTGTGAGACTAGTAATTACAGACAGGTGGCGCTTATGACTATGACAAAGGAATACAAGCTTACTTAACAATATCCTGTTCAGAGATGGCGTTAGTTGGGGGGTCATGTTGAACTGGAATTGACTGTACCTACCGGAATAGGTATACTATGTTTATGTTTTTGAAAACAATTTTTTCTATTGACCGCCACACAAACATACAAAGGTGGCACGGCACTGTAGTGTTGTAATTAGCGCAATGTATCTGAGTGTCCAAAACGCGATATTGAATATAGTATTAATAATTTACGTATTAACCAAGATTGAAAGAAAGATGTGTGGTGTCACCCTTGCGGACAGGATAAGCAATGAAGAGATACGCAGTATGACAGGGTCGCACGACAGTGTTATTTTAAAAATGAAGAAAGGAATGCTTAGATAGTTCAGGCACATAGAAAGAATGAGTGATGAAAGACTGACGAAGAAAATATACAAAGCGAACGTGAGTAGTAAAAGAAGTCAAGGAAGACCAAGGCTAACTTATGAAGATCAAATAGCCAGAGTGTTAGCAGACGGAAATGTCAAAAGCTCTCGCATACCTAGGCGAAAATGTGTGAGGAGAATGATGAGATTTGAGGAAGCGAAAGAAGTATGTAAGAACGGCAACGCTTGTCGCTTCGTCTTCTCTGACTACCCCTTTAGGGATACAGCGTGAGGATATGTTATGTTAACCAAGACTGAACTTATAAAAAATTGCATTTATCAACTCAGTACTTATAAAACGTGATTATTTATAAGTATGTATGTATGTATGCCCTTTGAAGCCGAAACTTTGGGTCCCTGGGGCCCCGAATCCCATCGACTAGTTTCTGATATTTGTAAGAGACTGGTTGATATTTAGGGAGACCGTCGGGCTGGCAGTTTCTTCCGCCAACGAATCAGTTTGGCTATTCAAAGAAGTAATGCTGCCAAACTGTTGAGTACCCTAATCAATGACAGTTTCTAAGCGGCAACTTCGGGGAAGTCTATTATTTACGATAATCTTTAGTTTTAAGTTTGTTTGAACTCTGTTACACTTTGTATCACCAAATATTTGACATTTGTGTCTTACTATTATTTTAATCAATCCTCGTCTTGTGATATCTATAAATTAATTTTACACATCATTGTATAAATATATCGTAAGCCTTTTAGCCGCGAGTATAACTCACTAATTCATTTTCACAGAGAGGAAACTGCGATATCCTCAGACTCGGATTCAGATGGTGAACTAGAGATGTGGGTGGTGACAGGTCGTCATGACATACCTGTAAGTACAATATTGTTATAACCTTACTCTTTACTTCACCAGTAAAAGTACATGCTATCTATCTATATAAGTAAAAATGTAAATGCTTGCTTGTTCAAAATCTTAAATCTCCGAAAGTTCTTCATTAATGTAATTAAATCTCTTATATTTCTCAACGCTGTTCGTCGGCACATCATTTGAGAACAGCTAGACTGATTAGGCTAATTTTTTTTTAATTCTGGTCCGAATAAGGTTTTTACGGAAAGGAGAACTGTTAAAGTTGCCTGGAAAATTAGAATTTCGACAAAAACTGAAAGCAAAGGATTTTTACGATCACAAACTATTTAAATTTGGACAGGACTACATCAATCTGTTGGCGCAGCTAGTATTGAATAATAATTTATTGTAATGTCACGTCATACAGCATATATTTTTTATTTATATGGTTCACAAACAGAAATTACATTTTAAATAATACATACAAAAATACATAACAAATCACCAATGCTTACATTTAATGTAATGTCTAAAACAGCGAACACAATTTTCCTTGTACACAAACAAAAAAATTTTTTACTAAATCTTTGACGTGTTATATATATTATTCTTTCCTTTAATCCACTAATAAGAGAAATAATACTAATATTTTACTCAATGAAAAAATATTTCGTTTAGCTGAAGCCAAAGAACCAGAAAAAATATCAAAATTAACACCAATTACATTGTATCCAGCACACACATTCTTTGAAGAGGCCTATGAAGTCCAACGTTAGTTCTACAAGTTGGAAAAGCAAAAGTTTTTCGATCGCAAGGAGACTACCGTACTTTTTCCATTTTGCTAGTATATATCATGAAAATTTTTTGTCACATAGCCGTCTTTGTTTCACATGAAGAAGAAATATTTGATATTGTTGCCAGGTCCGCCACGATGCATTCCGCTCCAGTAGCTGTTTCAAATCGAACAAACGCCATCACGCCATGTATCCTTTCCACGAAGAGCGGACCAGGGCTGATGATTATGGGGAAGTTATCAAGGTAAGCCATGATACATCCACAGGGGTTAATGGGTCCAAGGCCAATTTTCAGTTGGTTCAACCGACTCGGTTGGGTCTTGTTAGAGGTCGTCGAGACAAGAATATACTTGTTGCTATCGAAGGTAAGGCATATTTTACCTTTGCTGACAACCAATCTCAGTCAGATTATAAGGTCAATAAAAACGAAACTTTTATAGCTGAGGGCAATAGCTTTGTTGACTTTGCTCAAAACAGATACATGAGCTGGCACCTTCGATCACAAATAAAGAACTATATTCACTATCACAATTATTGTCCGAATTAATATCGTTTAGTACTATCAGTAATATTGTATTAATCTTAAGTAGACCTTACCGTCAAAGCATAAGGTTGTAAAAGCTCGTAAAAGATACTTGCATAACATAAAAACGAAGTTTGTTAAAAATAAAATATTTTAAATTCAGTCTTACGCTTCGTCCTTAAAGTATAATTCACGTAATACATTTGTATTGCTATTTACGTCATTTTGATTTGTTACATGAACGTGACAAGGATAAGACATATACAGATATAATACTAGACAAAGAACAAAATGTTGCACATCAGGCAATGACGTATTCAGACGTAATTTAGAAACATAGAAAACTTGGGAGTTCCATTATATGCAATCATTAATTTTTTTTTTCAAGTGGGAAATTATAAGCGAGTTATCGGAGTTTACTTCTTAAGAATCGATTTTCATATAAGGCCCCCGGTATGGAAATTTTATGAGGAGTAAAATTTATACAAGCGTTAAATAAAAGCGTTACGTTTTCTGCGCAACGTACCTTGCGCATCTTTCACTTTTTCCTTCTCTTTCACCCCTATCCTACTCGACAGTGATCGCTGAGGCGTGTTGCTAAACAGACGTGTATGACTTATTCCTCTTGAATTTTGAAATTATAATTGTCACTTGTATTGAAGCTAAGGTCTTTCATACCACCTTTGGGATGAAATCTTACTCACAAAATTAAAACGCAACCGAATTATGTAATGTTACGTAGACGTCGTGTATTGTTGCTCATAGCGCTTTAAATACAAAATTTTGGCGTGTTACATCAACGTGTGTTTGGCTCAATTGATAAATACTCACTCTTATTTTCGAGAATCATTATTATGTTATGACTTCAAATCTCGACTCGGTCGCTCCACATTTTTTTTATATCTATTAATATTGATATTTAATATTATTGTATACAGTGAAGTGAATAAAAGTATATAAAATATTGAAAAAACCAGTAAACTCCAGTCGTGCGTCGGAGCTGACACACACACTTTTTTTATTGAATATAACATGGTTTTGGTTTTAGTTTATATCTAATATAATAGAAAGACACAGACGAACGAGGTACAACCGTTTCGTGTACGTTTAGTGTTTATAAAAATCCTTGACTGAAGAGTTAAACAAATAAATATATAAATATAATAAGGCACACAAACAAATAAACATAATGAAGACTGAAGTTGAATCGTTGTACGGTATTGACATTTCATTCTTACATCCTATGTGCATTTTACTATGAATTTCTACGAAGTGCAGTAGCAAAGCCGGATTTTTAAACAAGCCTAAGAAGCTTGGTTGCAAGCCAGCACGTGAGAGTGAGACAACTGATTACTCTGATTGTGTCTTGACCTCTTAAAACATAGAGTAATCAATTGTCTCGTTAGTGTCTGTTGGCTGGCTATTGCCATTGATTGGTCGAAACTTCGGGTTAACTACCAGTACTTTCTATTTTCGTTTGACAAATAATTCACGGACATTTTTAAAACCGTTTGATTTGCTTTAAAGTTGATACCTATTCATCATTTATTCTTCACTGAGCTTTTCAGTAAGGCGAGTCGGGCTTTTGGACTTGTATGGAAGTACAGCCAGTGGAGGAAAGCTATATTTTTTTAAATATGAGAAAAATGTTACAATGGTCAATTTACTGTTCATAAGTTCATAATTAGGAACATCAACACTTTTTCACAATCTTTAATTTTCAGTGCCGAAAATATATTTAAAAAATAAGTACCTATAAGATTAAAAATTCGATTCTATTATTCAGAATAGAAATAAAAGAATAATCCGAATAAATTAAACGTGAATGCGACAGTATGTATGGTTTTCAACTTCTTATACATGATTTCATGCTTAATGGTGTTGACGTCATGTCATTTGGAAACTATAATTACGAATTTAATAAAAAAGAGCTATTTAACGTATTTTATTACGAAATAATGAATACGTTAATGTTAATTATTTGGCAAAGAAGGAATTTTTTTAATTCTAGATGTGTTGTTTTTAACAAGTTTGAAGAAGCAATTTGACGTGTTTGCTGTTTGCTTCTTCAAATATTACTAAACAAATGTGCACTCAATTTGACGCATTTGAGTGCACATTTGGATCGGACATTTTTGGAGCGTTGATTGTGCATCTTCTTTCTTATTTGTCATCGAAGGCTGGCACGAATTACACGACAATGCTAGTTTGCCATATCTTACTATAGTTAACCGTTTTAATCGTAGTTACGCTCAATTAAATAGAAAGAGAGGCACGAAAATTCGTTCGACACACGGTGATAAGAGTGGCAACTTGCGCCTCTGTCCATTGTTTCTTGTTCAAGCAGATATCTATTCAATTTGACTATTACTGAAGTCTGACAAGCCTATAAAACTACAGACTTTCTGTTGTGGTTTATTGGTTAAATTAAACATCAACCACCATTATGAATGGTTCCGTATAATCTCACTGATATTATGAGGAAGGAAAGTACATTTAACTCATTATTATGTTGTGCTGGTGTACCCCATTCAAAAAGAAGTAAAAGGTCGTTCATTAATATTAAATATTGATTAGAAATCTTCCCTATTTTAATTATTATAAACGTTGACGCAAAAGTATCTACGTTTGGGTCAGATTACTGCATTGAGGAAAAAAAAATTGGGTCTTTGGCTTCCTATACTACGAAATAAATAATAATAAACAAAGCGTCAAATAGTATTATCTATTATTGTTTCAGCCAGAAGACTACAGGCTCGCGGAAATTGTGGACGCCGACGGTGAAATAAGAGACGCGCCGCCTGCGCCGCCGCCCAAACCTGAACCTGAGGGTGAGCTGTATACCCCACATTATATCTACATACACCGACTTTTGAAATAGATACTCACGGATATCACACCACCAGTAGAGGTACAACTAAACTGTGCTTAGTACCGCATAGGCACTGTTCACTATTTATATTTTCTAGACCACCAAAATTAGATGTAACACAGTATGTCGCTTAAAACCACCTATCTTAAATCGCACAGTGCAATCACGAGAGCATAGTTAACAATGACACTGTTAATGATATCTCTAACATTGACATTAATACTGCTTCTGTTACGAAACTGTTGTTCCAACTTGGTCCTTTTAAGTCTGCAGGCCCAGATCATTTACCTCCGCGATTCCTTAAAGGATGTGCGAGAACTATTGCAATACCAATAACTTTACGGTTTAAGCAGTCTCTTGCGCAATGTACTGTCCCAACCATGTGGAAGTCGGTATTTATCACGCCAATTCATAAAAAGGGTTCTAAGACTGACGTGACAAATTTCAGACCGATTTCAAAATTGTGTACTATTGCAAAAATCTTTGAAAGAATCATCTACAACACCATTTATTGTTCTCCTAAACACTCTTTTAGTATCTATCAACATGGTTTTTTGAAAGGACGATCCACAATATCTAATCTCGTACTCCTTAACAATTACGTGACTGTAACGTGGCCGTGACGTGACCGTCAAGTCGACGTTATTTATACTAACTACAGCAAAGCATTCGACAGAATTGATCATAATTTGCTTCTCAAGAAGATGGAAGCTATGGGTATCAGTGGAGATCTCCTCTGATGGTTTACATCTTCTATAAATAACAGATCTCAGGCTGTCGTGGTTAGATGGGTAACGGCACCTAGCGGCTTGCCACAGGGGTCCTTGCTCGGTCCTTTGTTGTTTACCATCTTCATAAATGGTATAAAAGATTGCCTACGTTATTCAAAATTACTCTGCTTTGCAGATGACATGAAAATATATTCTACTATATCATCTATGTCAGACCCAGAAGCGCTGCAAGCGGATCTACAGCGCCTTGAGAGGTATTGTTCCGAGCACAGTCTGGATTTCAATCCAACGAAGTGTAGTGTGGTTACACTCACCCATAAAGTTTACAATATACAATCTCAATATGTCTTGAAAGTTCAAACTTTGAAGAAAAATACATCTGTTAAAGATCTGGGTGTGGTTCATGACTCTAAGCTCCTCTTTGAAGCTCATATTGATACAATAATAGCCAAGGCATCGAGAGTTTCGTTATGCGTTCTTCAGTGATTTGTCCAAGCTAAAACAACAAAAATACTCTACTGTACTTTCGTCAGAAGTATTTTGGAATACGCTTCGCAGGTGTGGAATCCTCAATATCAGAAATATGTCGTGCGTATAGAAAATATCCAGCAAAAATTCATCAAATATTTATGTTTCAAATTAGGTATATTTTACGAGTCAAAGAATTATCATAATTTATGCAAAAAATTCCATTTACTACCTTTATTTAAAAGGCGTGAAATTGCGGACTTAACATAGCAAATGGTTCAATGGACTGCCCGGAATTATTAGAGAAAATTTGTTTAAGGGTTCCCAGTAAACATCTCCGAAGAAGTCCATTGCTTCATATACCGAGTGCATCCACAAACTACCGTTTGAATTCTTTTTTGCTGCGGGCGGGTACTCATTTCAACGATTTGGCAAGGATATTCGTTTTAGATTTTTTTTAGTACGAGTGTTCTATGAGTATGAGTCCTCGGCGGGAAGGATGCTCAGTAATGACTTTTTTGACAGTGTGTAAGTGTTGGCAATGTATTGATAATAATTCTTTCAGTGATCAAACTAGTGGCATAGCGTATTATATTATCTGTATTCTTTTATCTCATTATACTTGAACTTTAGCGTAGTATACTATACTTCAGTTTTATATACTGTTTCTATTAGTGAGGACCATTTATTGGCTCGCAGATTTGTTACTTAATTTTTTATTTATGTTAATATTATTGTGCAGCTGTCGGTCTTCCAAATAAATAAAAAAAATAAAAATAAAAAATCGAATTTTTATCAAACTATTGACACTGTCACACACACACACACACAATCACGTTTGGTTAATTGTGTAACTGAGTATAAGTGTGTAAACCCGAAATTGCTCAGGGTGCGTATCAAGACAGGGTTGACGAGAATTTTTGTTTTGGTGGCGTGTGCCCCAATGTCCTCTGTCGGTTCGAGCGAGTTAGAGCAGTTTTGGGAGAATATTAGGGAAATTCTAGCGACAGTGTGGAGACATGAATGGGTGGGTCGGGTCAGCTCGAACAGGATTTGAGTCTGTCCTAGGCAAGTATGGAGATAAGAGAGTGAATGATACTGGTAGGATAGTGTTAGGAGTGTGTATGGAAAAAAGGATCTTTTCGTTGCTAATACCTTATTTAAGCACAAAGGGATTCATCAGTACACGTGGGACAGGAAGGATAAAAAGAGTATGATTGATTTATTCCTCGTCGACAACCAGCTCAAAAAGCAGATTATAGACACGAGAGCACACAGAAGAGCCGATGTGGGAATGGACCACTTTCTAGTAGTAAACCTGCAGTGGTCTGTCACATCAAGAGCTGAAAACTGCAAGATGCGACCACCAGGAATGAATATGAAAGGGTAGTATCTAGTACAGTTGACGATAGGTTGAAATTGACGAGCGAAGATGTTGAAGAAAGTTGGCAAAATCTTAGAGATAGTATGATCGAGGCTGCGAAAGAAGTGTGTGGAACGAATATGATTGGGAATGGTAAAAAGCGTGATGTGTGGTGGGATGGCGAGAAAGACAAGATATTTGTGAGAAGCACAAAATAGTTTTAGGAACGATAGGGGTTGGATTAGATTTTCTCGCCCCGCGGTATCATGGGGAAATTTCTGGAAATAGATCGGAAAGTTTTCTGCGCTTTCGTGGATTTTAAAAAGCATTCGATATGGTATTGCGAAATAAATTATGAAGTCTTCTGCTTGAATATGGCGTGGAGAGCCCCTGCAGGCTGTGAGGTCGTTCTATCGGGGCCACAGAGCCTGTGTAAGGATAGATGATGACATGTCGCCATGGTTCGAAGTCTGTTCAGGCATCAGACAGGGCGGCGTGATGTCTGCCTGGCTGTGTTCGTGCTGTATTTGGACAGTTGCGTCCAGACATTTAAAGGTAGTAGAAGTGGTATGATATATGTGATGGTACAGTGATAAACTGCCTTTTGTACGATGACAATGCTGTCCTTATAGTTCCATCAGAAGAGGGGTTGCAGACATTAGTTAGTTACATGCATGAAAGAAAACTGTGAAGTGCAAGGATTGAATATGAATGTGAACAAAACTAAGGTTCTGGTGTTTGAAAGGGAAGATGTACAGACAAAATGTTAAATATGAGTAAATGGAGAATGTCTAGAACAAGTGAACGAAATTCTATATCTGGAATGTGCGTTTTCGATGGATGGAAGATGTCAGATGGATGTGGAGAGACGGGTAGCAGCTGACAATAAAGTAAACGGTGCTCTGTCCGCATTAGTAGGCGGTGTGAATATACCCAACTCAGCCAAAATGACCATACACAACGCGGTGTTGGTTCCAACTTTATTGTACGGTAGTAAGGCGTGAATATGCTCGAAAGTATTGAAATTGAGTGAAAGTAAGATAAATTCAGTAGAAATGCGATCTCTTAAATATGTGCGATGTCACCCTTACGGAGAAAATGAGCAATGAAGAGATACGCAGTACAATAGGCTTGCACGACAGTGTTATTGTAAAAATGAAGAAAGGAATGCTTAGATGGTTTGGGCAGATAGAAAAAATGAGTGATGAAAGACTGATGAAAGAAATCTACAGAAGGAAAACGAGTGGTAAAAGAGGCCAGGGAAGCCCAAGGCTGACTCATGAAGATCAAGTAGCCAGTGTTAACAGAAATGACAAAAGCATTCGCATAACTAGGCGAAAATGTGTGAGGAGACTGATGAGATTTGAGGAAGCGAAAGAAGTATGTTAGAACGCTAGGCGCTCCGTTCTTTCTGACTACCCCGTTAGGGATACAGTGTGTAGATGTGTATGTGTTCGATCCTTGCCATAACATAGTTTGGTGGGTAAGTCGAAATATCTCCACTAACTTTGAGTGACATGTCTGTCAACGACGGCTTATACTATGCCACGCGCCTTATGCGAGGTCGGACGTTCCGCCTTGCTATTGCGCTACAAATATTTTAAGACAAGCATCGTCAACCGTGCTGTTCTGTTGTTTTTCGTCAATTCGTCAGTTTGGAGTGTGAGAGTATATACCACATCGAGCTTGTCTCTGTATTGTACCGTCCGCAATCAGAAGGCTGGTTTCCCTTCGGAGATTACGTAGAGCTTAACTATAATATGAGCAATATTCGTATATTTGTAATCGGCTTCTCAAAAACGACTCTAACGATTTCGGAGAAAACTACATACTGTTATGAGCTGTGGGTAATAAGATTTAAGGTTAAGGATTCAAAGAGCTTATTTCCGTTCAGACAAACAGATGTCAAGAGAACGGGAACTTATTAGGGCGGTTCCTTGTCGCCCCTCAAAGTAGGCACTCGCGTAGTAGTCACCAAAAGTATACGCTTCACTCCCAAAGAACGTTCCCGAATCACAGAAGTCTCCTATCCAGAGTCGTCGCAATAGTCGTCGTAGTAGTCTTCGTAATTCGCCTCGATGTCGTCTTGATATATCGCTTCGATCGATAGTTAAAAAACTGACTCAGCGGCGGGCACGTAGCTTTATTTATAGCCCGCTAAAACGAGGGTGGAAACTTCTAGAGCAATGCCGAATGCTAGTAATAATAACGCATAGAAATGAAGAGGATGGAACTTTCTAGTTAATTACGCTTGCTAACAATAAAATTCGACATTGTTCTCGACGCCGCCTGTTCGCATGACTGGGTATATGACACGTCATCGCTCCGAAATTTTCGAAGTACAACTTTATTCTTGTTTCTTAATATTGCTTATACCATTCGATAGTAGACCTTAAACCTAGCAATGCGTTTTTAGGTCATAGCTCTGCAAAGCCTATGTCTCGAGATATAAGCACTAAAGGTCGCATGCCTCGTGCCATTTAAAAATCGACCTTATTATTTGAATATAAGGTCCAACCGTAACAATACATATGTGTTTACGGGAGCGAAAAATCGATCTAGCTAGGACTGAAGTCTGGGAAAATTCGTTTTCTCCATGTTTTCACACACTTAAAATTGGTAATTGGTATTGTTTCGTAATTTCGCAACAGCTTATCTTCCCAAAAACGCAATGGCTAGAACATAGGACTACCACACCGAAGTGCGCCGATTCGAATCCTGCTTTGCGGTGAGACTTTTTTGTTTTGATCCCAACCTTTTCTTCCACAGAGGAAATGACAGAGATACCAAGCAAATGCATAACAACAGTTCGTCAAGTCCATATCAAAGCAAACATCCAATACATTGAACTGGAGGGGCGATGTGACGGTGATTCTTTACAAAGAGTACTTGAGCAAGTAAGGCCGAGGGCTTTAGTAGGCTTACGGGCCAATACCCACGCATTAAACGCTATGAGGTAAGAGAATGCTCTGTATCTCTTTTTAAGCATATTGCATTTGAGCCTGGGATAGTTGACGTTTAAATAGAGGAATGCAGAAAGCTAAAATACAGTTAATTTAAAAATACTAATAACCTCTTAGTATTTTGTACTTAACATTATCCCCAATAAGTTTTGTTCTACAACTTTTCAAAAAAGTTTTTTCTTTCATACAAAAATAAAAATATATTAAATGTTTCTGAAAATGGCACCTACTCTACCCGGTCGCTAAAGCGGCACACGCACAGCGCGGCGCGGGGCGGTTGGGACGGCTTGCACTGTGCCAATGGAAATAGGTGCACAGAGTAATTACGTTTCAGACAGTACAACAAAACTTAACAAATATTTTTTACGAACGTATTAAGTTTTGAAAAAAGTCGTAGAACAAAAGTTGTTAGGTATGATGAATTTTGCACTAAGTGGTTTATTAATATTTTTCAATTAATCCTGTATATAACATTTGTTACAAATACATTAAATTAAATTAATTAAAACATTCATTATTTACGTTCATACTACCTATGTCAAACACATAATAGTTATATTGTCAGTGTCAAACATATTATGGCGGCAATTCACATGGCTATTCCTATTCGTGTATTTGTCTTATTTGCTCTAAAACGACAATGTGAAAACGATGTATTTGTCTTTATTTGTCTTATTTGCATGAACAAAACAAATACGCAAATACACGAACATGCGTATCCGCCCACTTGTCGGTTTTTGGTCACAAATCAAAGGATTCAAATATACCAAATCTATGCGTGTAGAGTCCACACATTGCTAGCTCAGTAGAATGGACAAATGATCTTGTGTTGTGATTTTTGGAGTTATCCAAATGTTTCCTTGCATTTTGTGCATGCATGACATACCAAATGCATCCTTGTATTTTGCACATAACTTGCAAACTCCAACACGTCTATAGCTTGGTGCGTCCATAAAGGGCAAACATATTCGCAAGTATTTGACGTATTTGCGGTTTGCGTCCATGTGTGGATGGCGTGTTCGTGATGTTTGAGACTTCACACGAATATCTATTCAAGCATGGCGAATACGCTGCACGAACACGAATAGCCATGGGAAGTGCCACCTTTATAGTATGAGGTCAAACCTCGGACCAAGAAACAATGGACGGAGCGAAAAATCGTCGCTTTTATCACCGTGTGTCAAACGAATTTTCTCGTCTCTTTCTTATTGAGTGTAACCACAAGTAAAGCAATTAGTATGGCTACAGTAAATATGGCAACCTCGCACTGTAAACAGTGCGAGGTTGCCATAAAACAGTAACACGACTTACAATTCGTGTCAACTCATGACCAACTTCATATACATTACTGTAATAATTATTTGCAAAATACTCGTAAATCTTAAGTGTTTTAACTACTAGTGTTCCAAAAAATGTATATTATGTTCAGCTGTGTACTGCTACTCTTCCTTAATCACACACTTTAGTAAAAGTCCAGAAAGTCAGTCAAGAAAAAATAGACATGCTCTTAGAATAAATGTTCCATCCATTTTGATTTTTGATCCGAAGGTTAAACAGTAGCACTGATCGTCGCGAAAGAATTTTAAAATGTAGCCAACAAATAATTACTGACAGATAAGACTGAATGAGTATCGAGCTATGAATTTGGGGATTGGTATTGGTCGGCCTTGAATTTAGAATTCTTGAATTTGTTTCAGAAAGTATAGTGAAACATTGGGAATAGAAAAGATTTTCACTCCCAAACGTGGTGACGTGGTGGATGCCACAACCGAATCTCATATATACCAGGTATGCTCAACATATTTTGTAATATTATTGTTAGTGTAGGTAGGTACTATTAATATATTTTTCTTGTGCATCCCAAAAAGTATAAGGTTTTTAGAATGTGTAATCCTACTAATATTATATAGTTTGAGAGTATGGATGGATGTTTGTTACTCTTTCACGCAAAAACTACTTAACGGATTTTGATGGGACTACATCAGAATAACACATAGGCTATAATTTATAAAGATATTGTGTATTTTTGAACTTTACGCGAACGAAGTCGCGGCCAAAAGCTAGTATGTAATAATTGCTTTTCGCTTTTTTATTTAAAAATACCGCATACGTCTCAGTGGTGTGTCCATGGCCATGGCCTTTGTAAAATTATTTAAAAAAAAAAAAACTACTATTAAAAAAGTTTAAAAATTACGATGAACCATGCGCGAGTTTTTGGCGGGAATTATATGGGGTGCGGTCGGGCGTTTATTTTAATTATTCGGAAATTGTTTCTGGTGTATAGATAGTGTGATTTAAAAAAGGTATAGTTTTGCGTTCCAATTTGTGCAATATATGGAATTGTTGACATAAGCGCTTATTTGGTAATGTGATGTTGAGATTTTTTTAGTGGTTTAGTCTGCCTCAGTGGACCCTACTAGACAGACCGCCTCAATATATTTGTCGTCAGAAACTCCAAGAAGCATTAAAATGTATTGCGTCAGTATTTTAATGAAATAATAAGAATATATTTAACAATTACTGCAGATATCGGCTGTTATGTGTATAGAAGATCCCTTTGCCTTCCCTTCGTGCAATCGTGCAAAGAAAAATGAATGCCATGCGAGTAACGCTAATAACCGTTTTATGTATTTGTCTCTGGCACAGGTGAAGCTGAGTGATGCGCTGATGAGTGAGCTGGCGTGGCGGCGGGCGGGTGACGTGGAGCTGGCGTGGCTGGCGGCCGCCGTGGCGCCGCGCGCCGCCGCGAGAGGTGGGCACGGACACACTGACACGCTGACACACACACACACACACACACTTACACACACTCACACGACGTGGAGCTGGCGTGGCTGGCGGCCGCCGTGGCGCCGCGCGCCGCCGCGAGAGGTGGGCACGGACACACTGACACGCTGACACACACACAGACACACACACACACACACACACTTACACACACTCACACGACGTGGAGCTGGCGTGGCTGGCGGCCGCCGTGGCGCCGCGCGCCGCCGCGAGAGGTGGGCACGGACACACTGACACGCTGACACACACACACACACACACACACACACTTACACACACTCACACGACGTGGAGCTGGCGTGGCTGGCGGCCGCCGTGGCGCCGCGCGCCGCCGCGAGAGGTGGGCACGGACACACTGACACGCTGACACACACACACACACACACACACACACACACACACACACACACACACACACACACTTACACACACTCACACGACGTGGAGCTGGCGTGGCTGGCGGCCGCCGTGGCGCCGCGCGCCGCCGCGAGAGGTGGGCACGGACACACTGACACGCTGACACACACACACACACACACACTTACACACACTCACACGACGTGGAGCTGGCGTGGCTGGCGGCCGCCGTGGCGCCGCGCGCTGCCGCGAAATGTGGGCATGAAGACACACACACGCACGCACGCACACACACACACACACACACACACACACACACACACACACACACACACACACACAACATGGAACTGTTAACAGTTATACACAAACGACGTGGGGCTGTGTGTGGAGGTAGACACAGACGAGCTCACACACACAGGCACATCATGTGGTAGAGCCGTGTTGCTTTGCAGCACGAATTGGGCCGGCTCACCCGGTGAAATACCACCCTCTCACAGAATATCGGTGTGAAATAACAGCATCTATTGCTGTTGTGTTTCGTTCGGTGAGTGACAGTCCTGGTGGCACTCTCTACCCTTTCCTTCATTTCCTTATGGCCCAGCAACGCACCCGTGATTCCCCGAACGTTACGGGTGTCCACGGGTGGCGGTGATCACTTCCCATCAGATGACTCGATTGCTCGTTTGCCCCCTCTACAATAAAAAAAAACACGTTCATTCGCACATAGTCACACATATATAGACACTCGAACTCTCGCAAACACACTATCACTCACTCTTTCACTCACTGTCTCACTTACACACTCACGGTCTCACATTTTTCACTTGCGCTCTCATTCACACTCGTTCACGCACCTGATACACCCATTCATTCTTTTAGTTTTATAGTTTATGTGAATGCGACGTGCAACAACAACCTGAATCAATCGTGCCACTCACACATCAAGAACTATAATAATTTATGATATCACTTTAATCTAAGAACATAGGAAAATTTTTAGGTAACACCACAAATGAAAACAACAGCTTGGCAAATAATATCGATGTTTTCAATTCTAAATAATATTGGAAAACAATAATAAAAATGATACTACGGAATGAGCTGGCGATGGAGTCGTTCTTCCATACCATTGCAAGCAGGATGGTAAGCAGTGGTTGGCCGATGTTGCGTACCGAGGATGGACGAGATCCGGTGGAAAAGATTGGACTCGAACTGCTTTCCACGATCAGTTGTGATCCTTTCCGGGCAGCCAAAGCGGGCCACCCAGCCAGCGATGAAGGCGCGGGCGCAGGTCTCTGCAGTGATGTCAGCAAGTGGGTATGCCTCAGGCCAACGTGTAAATCGATCGATGACCGTGAGGCAGTACCTGTAACCATGAGAAATTGGTAATGGCCCTACGATGTCCATATGGACATAGGAAAAACGTTGGGTAGGGGAAGGAAAAGGAGTCAGGGGGGAAGATGTATGGCGAAAGGTTTTGGATCGTTGGCAATCCGTGCATTCCTTGGCCCACCGGCGACAATCCTTGTCAACTCCGGGCCAAACAAATCTTTGTGCTACCAGTTTTGCAGTTGCTTTGGTACCTGGGTGACTGAGTCCATGAAGGGTGTCAAAGATCTTCTTGCGAAAGGCACTGGTAACGAATGGCCGCGGATTTGTAGTCGAGATGTCACAGTAGACATCCACGTCGCCTTGCTTGACCTTCACTAACTTTAGTGAGCAACCTTCTCTCAGCAGATCTTGCAGCTCAGGGTCGTCAGCTTGAGAATGTGCAAGATCTTTGAAATCGAGAGGTTCTGAAACTTCCTCTACTCTGGAAAGGGCATCTGCTACTATATTGTCTTTCCCAGCCACGTACCTTATGTCAGTTGAGAACTGGGAAATAAAATCGAGGTAGCGAAACTGACGAGGAGAGCAATTTTCACGTCGAGATGAGAAAGCAAACGTCAGTGGCTTATGATCCGTGTAAATAACGAAGGGCCTAGCTTCAACCATATGACGAAAATGGCGTATTGCGTCATATATGGCCAGTAACTCACGGTCATAGGGACTGTATTTTTTTTTGCGATGGCTTCAGACATCGTGAGAAAAACGCTAGTGGTTGCCAGTCTCCTTTGCATCGCTGCTGCAGGACTGCTCCTATTGAGGTGTCTGATGCGTCCGTATAAAGAGCTAGCTCGGCTTCTGGACTAGGATGAGCTAACAGAGCTGCTTGGGACATGGCGGACTTGCATTACTGAAATGCAGTCTTCATCTCCTGAGTCATGTTAATCGGCTGAGCTCCTTTCTTCTTTGGTCCAGTGAGAGCGATGTTCAAGGCTGCTTGTGCCTGCGAGGCGCCTGGAATGAAACGGCGGTAAAAATTGTACATTCCTAGGAAACGTCGAAGCTCTTTAACATTCTTGGATTCTTCGAGGATTGCTTGCACCTTGTTAGGCAATGGCTTGATTCCACTCGATGAAACCTCGTGTCCCAAGAAAGTTATGTTGGAAAGCCCAAATTCACATTTTGATGTGTTTACGAGCATCCCGAAGGTTGTCAACCGCTGAAAAAGTTGCCTGAGGTGCTGCACATGCTGCTCCTTACTGGCTGAGTGAACCAAGATGTCATCTAAATATACATAGACAAATGGCAGGTCCCGTAGCGCTTCATCCATAAAACGTTGGAATGTTTGGGCAGCATTGCGTAAACCAAACGTCATGAAAGGGAACTCGAAGAGTCCAAATGGTGTTGTAATCGCTGTCTTAGGCACATCCGGCGGGTAAACTGGTATCTGGTTATACGCCCTCACCAGGTCAACCTTCGAGAAGATGGTGCTGCCAGCCAGGTGGTGAGTGAAGTCCTGTATGTGTCGTATGGGATACCTATCAGGAATTGTACGCGCATTTAGCGCTCGGTAATCTCCACAGGGTCTCCACCCGTTGTCCTTCTTGGGAACCAGGTGTAAGGGTGAGGACCAAGAACTCTCTGACCTGACTGTGATTCCACTCTGGAGCATATCCTCGAACTCTTTCTGCGCGATCTTCAGTCTATCGGGCGGGAGACGGCGTGGACGGCTTGTTATGGGCGGTCCAGGTGTAGTCCGGATGTAGTGAACCGTGTAATGCTTCGTGACCTTAAGTGTTCCTGCTGGACGGGTAATCTCAGGGTACTCGCGTAATATGTCGTGATAGCTGGAGTCTCCGGCAACGGCCTTCACTGATGAGATGCCCTCGATAGCATTGCAGGCTGGTATAGGTACTGAGAGTGACGTCAGGGAGTCAATTAGTCGGTGTTGTCGAACATCAATTAGCAAATTGTAGTGTGACAAGAAATCAACTCCGATAATTGGCCTTGACACATCTGCTACCACAAATCTCCATCGATAAACTCGTCTCAAGCCTAGGTTGAGTTGCAGCTGTACCCAACCGTATGTGGATATGATAGCTCCATTGGCCGCAAACAGCTGATAATTGGTCTTGGTCCGCTGTTGACGAAGCATCGCCCGTGGGTACACGCACAAGTCGGATCCTGTATCTATAAGGAAACTCTTATTAGTGTTCTTGTCCACTACGAAGAGGCGGCCTGGAGAAATTTGACAGTCGTGGGCCGCTACTTCCGACTGCCTGTTGCATTTCCCGACGAGGAACCGAATGTACAGGGCGTAGTACATCTGTTAGCTTTCGAACCAAATTTTCGGTGATACCAACAGACAGACCGATCGTACGATTTTGATCGTGTTCTAGTACGGTTATATTTTTCACTATAGTTACGTGATTTAGATCGGTTTCTAGAACGTTGTACATTCAATTGACTGCGTAGTGAAGCTACTTCTTTAGTTAATTCGGCTATTTGCTTTGCAATATCGTCTGTCGGTATATTGTTATGACTACTACTAGTACTTGCCACTTGTGGGGTAGATTGCACGATATCACAAATGCAGTCAGCTAGGTCTGCTGCCTCTTCTATTGACAGCTTAGGTTGTGAAGCTACCGCGGTTTGAATATTCGTGGGTAACCGACCTGTCCATAGCGTTCTCATAAAGTCATCTGGAACAGCTGGACCAGCTAACTTCTGCAGATGGCGCAGAAATTCCGACGGCTTCCGATCTCCGAGTACCTCGTCGTTTAGTAATTGCTTTACCTTTGCTTCCTGGGAAATGGACAGCCTTTTGAGTAGCTCGCTCTTCAACTTCTCGTACTTCCCCTCTTCTGGTGGTTTTTTAATAATATCACTAACATCCAATCCATAACACATTCACTACAGATAAAAGTAGAACTAACTTAGGCAAACATAAACCATTGAATAGATTTATGCGTAAATATAATGAGCTTTGCTCCAGGGGCGATGTTGACATATTTGACGATAGCAAGAACAAATTCAAAGAAAACTGTTGCACACTAGCAACATTGGTGCAACAATAATTTAATGCAACTTCACTTAATGTAAATTAATTTAATTTAACTTGATTCTTATCTTATTTTTTTTATTTAATTTAACTTAATTCTCTCTTATTTTTCTTAAAAAGCTCTTACTAGAGTAATTCTTAGAATAATAAAGCATATGTTATAAGGAAAAACAAAAACAAATAATTGTTAATTAGTACGCTTGTTAGTTTAATCAAATTTTTAATATAAATGTTGTATACACCTGTAAAGGCATATATCACCAGGCTAATACCATAAGTTTCTTTTAATATGTAGTGTTACTTAGTGATAAGGTCGTTGGTGTATCTTTTAATATAAATAAAAAATAAATAAATAAACATGTTTAGCGTACTGTGGTTCTAGGTTTGAGGTAATATAGTAGAATTTGGTCGTATCTATTGTTATTCCGGCGAGTGCAAATTGACCTTCAATTTGTGCAAACCACACTTCGGGGTCCTCCGGCCAAAATGGCGGTATCCGCACACCGACTTTACCGACCTCCGTCATTTTGAAATTAATGTGTTCCGTGTTCTTTGTTCTTCGGGGTCACCAGTTATAGTTTATGTGAATGCGACGTGCAACAACAACCTGAATCAATCGTGCCATTCACACATCAAGAACTATAATAATTTATGATATCACTTTAATCTAAGAACATAGGAAAATTTTTAGGTAACACCACAAATGAAAACAACAGCTTGGCAAATAATATCGATGTTTTCAATTCTAAATAATATTGGAAAACAATAATAAAAATGATACTACGGAATGAATGGGCGAGCGTTTTACTGTGGCGGTGAGTAGTAGACCGACTGGAGCGCCGTACATTCACGCGCCGGTCGCTTGGGTCGTCGAGTACGTAGCGTGTTGCTATGAGAAGCAAAACAAGGCGCTCGCCGCGGGTTTGCCTTCAAATTAATTTTTATATATATTTTTTTTTATTTTCTTTTTTTTTATTTTATTTTCGTAGAGGTTCCTACAGTTACATTCTCTCACATGTATATATTACTACACTGGACTGGCAGTTGTACGCCACTTTGGCGCTATCGACATATGGTTGACATATACGAGAGTAAATTAAACTAAAATAGCCCAAGCCAGTATATGTCAAAATTAGTTCATGGCCATATCAAAATTAGTTCTCAAGAACATAGCATTTCGCAAGTGGCGCTTCAAATTGGGACACTAAATTAGCTGTCATTTGCTTCGTAATGCCTGTCTAGTGGTAATTTTTCATATACTGCATTGCAACACGAATTGGGCCGACTCGCCTGGGGAAATACCGCCTTCGCACAGAATATCAGCGTAAAATAACAACATCTATTGCATCTATTGTTTGTTAAGTGAGAGTGCCGGTTGCCCATCACCCCCTCCCCCTCCTTTCCCTATTTCCCTAAAGGCAGACAACGCACCCGTGATTATCCTGACATTGCAGGTTTCCATGGGCGGTGGTGGTCACTCTATCAGGTGACCCGCTTGCTCGATTTCCCCTTTTATAAAAATAAAAAAAGTCAAGTGTCTCACACTCATTCAAGCTCTCACTTTATCGCACTCTGACCTGTATACATAACTCATTTTCACTCAATAAATTTTCAACCAAAATAAGTAATGTTTGGTGTGTAGAGGACACAGCCGATGACGTATTAATGAGCCTGGAGCCAGTCGCGGGCGGCGCGCACACCGCCACCTTCATCAACCAAGTGCGACTGTCGGACCTCCGGACCGCCATCGCCAAGATAGGCCTCAGCGCTGAGTTCTCTGGCTCAGGCGCCCTCGAGTGCTGCAACGGCACGATAGCGATACGACGGGTCAGTACACCTATTTATACCTTTATAAATAACTAGACGCCGCTCAGACCAAGAAAAATAATGGATAAACAAATTTTCATGCCTCTTTTCATTGAGCAAATCACGAGAGCTATAGTAACTATGGCAACCTCGCACTGTCAATGTAATTCGTGCAATCTCATGACCGACTTCACGTATATTACTGAAATAATTATTCGCAAAATACTCATAAATCTTAAATGTTTCGATTACTAGTATTCACAAAATTAAAAATACGTCATATTCAGATATATATTGTTGTAGTGTGAGTCTTCCCTAGACACACACTTTAGTAAAAGTCCAAAAACTCGGTTAAGAAAAAAAAACACGCTCTTAAGAGCAAATTGTCCGCCCATTTTAATTCTTGGTACGAGAGAGGCCGTGCACCGGCAGCAACGGTGAGGTAAATCAGATAACCTGATTCACCTGTACATACGACACACATTTATTATCAAATAAGCTGATCGGCCGCCATTTCGTTAGAAAACAACACCTACAAGTCTATATTTAATTCGATTTTGTTTGCTTCAATTCAAAGTATGGGATGAGCCGTCTGGAGTTATGAAGTCTATGTTAAAACTATATTGTTTATTTTGCTTATATAGTCATCAAAATCAACAAAAAACCTAATTTAATATATATAAATAAAATTCTAATGTCTGTATGTGATTTGGAAATGAAAGCTTTTTCTTATAAGCTTATTTGCGGTTATTCGCACGTAATCAAAACCCAAACATGCTTATTTAGAATTTTTGGCTGTCTGTTTATTTATACGGGCTTATCTCCAAAAAGGCTGAACTGACTGGCAGAGAACTCATTGGCATGTAGAAGAATTTCTTGACATAATCTACGCGCGAAGCCGAGGCATGTTGCTAGTATTAAATAAAAATGTCGCATTTCTTTTTTCAGTTGGATAACAATCAGGTCGCGTTAGAAGGGGTTCTATCAGAGGAGTACTTCAAAGTTCGACAATTGTTATACGACCAATTCGCTATCGTATAAGTGTTTATCAGATAAAAATGGACTGAAGGTCAAATATACATACTTAGAGATCGTAGAGAGCTTTCGCATTGCATTCGATATAGAAAACTCGGACCATAAATCCAGATATCGCTCGTCCGCCCAAGAAAACATTCATAGACTATTTATTACACGATCGCCTATAACTTTCTATTTTATGCTATTTACAATAAATAAAATATTTACATATAAGTTAAATATTTCTCGGGTCGCACGCAGTGCACAAGTGACATCGGCTTAAGTCCGAGTTTTGTCGGATTCAGATCGAACGCAGTGTGCGAAAAGTACTCTTACACTCTCGATGTATGCGAACTTTTACCTCTACAGGAACTAATATTGTGACTGAAATCGAGTGTATTATTTTGTTAATAAATGAGACAATTAAAATAAAACTATTTTAAAATGTATATTACATCTTAAATAAATCGTAACCCTTTCCTTACTGGACAACAATTTCGATTTTCACTCACAGCATCATCTATATACATATAAATAGAACTTTCTTAAGCTTACATGGTTATTTGCACGTAACGAAAACCCAAATATGTTTTTTTTTTAATTTTTGTCTGTCTGTTTGTCCAGGCTAATATGGAGCTAATCTCCCAAACCGATTTTGACTGGGTTTTCATTGGCAGATAGAGGACTTTTCATAGAGTAATCTAGGCTACTTATTATACCAGAAAAATGCAAAGTTTAACGCGGGTGAAACCGCGAGTCACAGTTAGTCTATACATATAAATAAAGTTGAAGGATCTGTCTGTGATTTCGAAATACCGGCTTTTTCTTAAACTTATATGATTTTGATGAGCTTACATTATTTGCACACGTAACCAAAACCGAAACATGCTTTTTTCTATTTTTGTGTGTCATTTTCAACGAGCTACTATTATAGAAAAAACAAAAGTTGCGATTCCTCTCCAAGGAACATCATTCTGAATTTTTATGGCAGAGGTTGGTGATAGATACAGGAACATTTCGAATCACTTGCCATGCTCTAAAGATATGATCATTAATGCTGGCAAAATGCTATTTCGTCAGGTGCCACTTATAAAGAAAACAAATATCAGTTAATTAGTTTGTTAAAAATTCTGAAAATTGGACTAAACGTTGTGGTGGAAAAATATACCATTTACCAAAGAAATGGATTTAAAGCATACGAAGAAAACAATTAAACATGGAGGAGGAAATATCAGTTTCAGGCTGTTTTTCCGGACATGCTGCTGGGCCTGTCAGGAAAATTGTAGGTACAAGAATATTTTAGAGGAAACTATGTTAGCCTATGCCGAGGGAAATTTGGCGGTGGTTTGGACTTTCCAACAAGACGATGATCCAAAACACACAGCAACAGTAGTTAGACTTTCTACAGAATCAATCAGCAACAGTCTTAGAATTGGCCCCCATACAGTCCTCACATCCACCCTATTGCAAAATTGTGATACTATGTGAAGAAGTTGGTGGCCACAAAACGTACTACTAAAGTTCATCACCTTATATGGATTATAAAGAAACATGCGAGGAATTTCCAATATCAACTTGCAACAAATTAATCTCTTCAATGCTCAAGCGATATTGGGCTATTATTGGTGTTACATGCGACAAAATATTGATAACTTACAAAATGTCTTTAAAATATGTCTACAGTTATAATATTTAAACTTCACTTTAATATTTTCGATATTTCTTCTTTGTTAGTTACTTAGTGTGTCTTTAAAACACTTAAGTATAGATGTCGTTGACAGATAGAGTATGTTAAGGACGGATAAACTGTTTAAATGTTCTGACATCTTTGTGTGATATTTTGTTGTTTTACTAACCAATGTGTTTTAGTTTTTTCTTGCTAATTACGTAGGCTTTTTAACGTCTTCAGGCAAGTCTAGTCAAAGCCTAGGTAAGTAAAGATTGCAAAGGATCCCGGGTCTGGACTATGGCCCTCATGACCCTAGGGTAAATACGCCACTGACAGTATATGTAAGCAGGAACAGTACAATAATTAAAAATAATAGGTAATAATAAAAATCGGAGTGAATTTCACAAATTTTCCATTTATTTCACATATCTCCAGAACCGGTTCACGTGTTAACATTTTAAAATAAACAAGATACTATTATCAATATTTAAGACACTGATGTGGTTGGATTAATTAGATTTCCTTCGTATATTTGAACTGGGATTGGTAAATATAGTTACCATATGTTGGGTACAATCAAAGAAATTAATAATAATAATACTCCAGACAATTACACACATTGTGTGACCCTAAACTAAGCAGTAAGCTTGTACTATGGGTACCACACAACGAATTCTGGGGGAGTTCCCAGTAACAACCAGACTCCAAGCCAATTTCGTTTCCTAAATTGACCTGACCGGCGATCGAACCCGGGACCCTAAGCTTGGATAACAGATGCATATGCCACTGCGCCAACGGGCCAGTCGAATTATAAATTATTATTATAAATTAGCGAATACCACACGTACTAATGGAATGTATGCAAATTAGTTAATTATTTAATATTTTTCGCTTTAAACTGTAGTCTTGTGACGTCTATTAAAATCGCAGGTTCCCATAAAGTTAATACTTTTGTTACATTGAGATAGCCCACGAAATAGAACCATGTACAAAGTCCTCCGGACCTCTAAATACTACCACCGTATATAAACTTCAAAGAACAGTACGTGCACTCAGTGCTAGCCCAAGAGTAGAGTGAGGGGAGCGATCGCTCTAGGCGCTAGGTGACAAGGGGCGCCAAAATGCCAAATGCAAGCAATAATTTTGAGTGAAAAATGGGTGCTAATTTAATAAGTGTTGATTTTTGCAATGACAGTCATTTTTTTTTATTAGTAAAGTTTTTTTTATTATGTAAACCGAAATGCAATTTATGTGATTTGGAAGCCTCCACCAAAGGGCGCCGAAAGACAATCCCTCTACCCTGAGCAAGAGCTTGGACCAACGCTGTGTGCATCGTGTTCCAGTGTGGAAGGTAAAGAGTCGGTGAAATTTCTGACAAGAGGCACAAGCACAACATCTTAATCCTCAGGGATAACAACACGTTTGCAATATGAATTCTTTGAATATTAGAAGCAAGTTACTTTAGTGTTATCCTGTAAATTTTTGCAATAGTTTCACATTAGTATATGCAGGACCTTTTAAAATAGTCAAAATAAAACATTTATGAATAAATTCATAATTAAAACATACATTTAGTACTATAAAATTTGTTTTTAACTTTAAAAAAAATGAGCCGTCGCGGGACCCTTGGGATGTGAAACATCGAAACTACTTTGACAGAAAATATTGATATATGAAATAAATATATAAGAAAAACAGAATATTCAGATTTAAGAAAAAAAATCTTTATTTATTTAAAAAACGCAGGCAACTTGTTCCGAAGTGCATAACAACACTCCATACGCTAGAGGTATAAGAGTTCAGTACAAGGGTGTTGGTGTGGCGACATGGCGAGGCGTCGCCACGTCAACTGCCGGTCTGACTCGCCGCATAAGATGTTTCACATCAAAAGTCAGTACTTGATCGCCAACAACTAAATTTTAATACAAAAAAAAGATCACTGAAATAATTTCGTTGTCGTTAATCGAACATGAAAAAACAGTCCGTCGGAAGAATCTATAGACTTATCAAGTGACATCATAAGTCAGAACAGATTGTTTAATTGTTTCGTGAATTATATCTGAAACCGAATGATAAGTTCATTAATCATCATCGTTGATTAGGTTGACAACAGTAACTATGAACATTTCAAACTCACTAAAAACTACTCGTATTAAAATTTCACTCACTAAAAGACATAAGTTATTGGCTTTTAAACTCGATCATTGGGGACAAGTTCTTTCTCTGTCGCCCTAACGCGGGGCTATAACAATACGTCTTTGTTGTATGATAGTCTGCTAGCGTTATCCCCACATTAAAATCAATTAAAATTTTAATATTAATGTCGGAAACTACCTTATACTTAAAGGACGAGTGCAAAAAGGAGAAGACCGGATTCCTCAAAGATAATACCGACGGACTATTTAGATGATTTTTTATACTAAGTCAAACAAAATCACCATCATACAAAATTCTTCATTTCACCTTCCAAATATTAATTGTTAATACGAGCTTATCGCAAAACACTTATCAGTCCCAATCGCAGGTCAAATATGACGAATTAAATTAAATTTTCATAAACACCTGACACATTTCATTACACCTACACGTACCCTGACACCATCACGCCGTTCCAAAGTTAAAAACTATAAATAAAGCATATATTCTTAACATAAGAATAACTACAACAGAACATTTAAATAAACTCACTGGAATAAAGAAATAAAGTAGGTTCAGATACCAGATTCGCTAAAATTGATCTTTCATTTAAATGGAATCTGTTTCATTTTACAACCTTTAGTAATCCGTATTGCGTGTTATTTATTACAGAAGTCAATAAATTTTGTCTAACATTTATTATTTTCTAATTTATTGCTATCAATAAAGGTACTTATTTATTACTTACCATTTATTATTATCTACCAAGTTACAAAAAGAAATTATGGCAACACTTTCATTTGTGGTGACATTACTGTTTTTTTTCTATTATTCTTATGTTGCGTAATCCACAGAGTTTTTTTTTTATTTGTAAGTCAACAATCTTACAATGGCCAAAATAATATTTTTCACAAGAATGTTAACCACAGACCAGTAAGTCCACGAGTCGCTTAAGAAGGCACCTACGTCTGCTCGCAAATTAGTAATTATATCACTTAAACGGTGACTACACCCTAGGAATGAGTTACTCAGAAAAATTTCTTGCGTCGACTCATTAATTGTGGCGTATCTCACGGCGCCGTCGCTCTGAGTTTACTCAGTTGCGCCATGACACAGCAAAATGTTTACGCGCCGAGTTAGTCGCAAAACGCGCACCACACACATCCCGCGCCTGCTGGCTTTTCAGCATATTATACGCTAGAGTAGTTATGCGCCTATGCATTTGGATAAGTGAACCGATACATCTGGCAGAGTGAATGGAGTTGATGTTATCAATTAAATCGCAGCACACCGCCTCGCGCCCCGCAACAGATTTGACGTTTGATTTTATTATAAAATTACTGAAAGCGCTATAAGTGTCTGTGATACTGGTCTGTGGTCCTTATAACAATTTTAAAACGTTTAAACTAAAACATGTTTCATCTTCAATTTTCATATTGATTTTTTTTAAATAAAATAAACAAAACAAACTTAGCTAGTGTTATAGATTTATCAATCGTTTATGAATAATGGGGACAATTTCAATTACACCACAAATCATTGGTATACTAAAATATTTTTAGCGAATCCGACATCACTCACTTAAATAATAATTATCTTAAAAAGCTTATATACGACATTTTCAGTGGCTGGTAACAGGTTACTGAGGTATTTCTTAGTATACTACTGTTCCACTAGTAAATAACATCTATATACTTATATTTACAAAAAAGAAGAATTTTAAGTGATAAATTATCAACATTTTCCAACAATCCATAAATACTATACATCTAAATCAGAAAAATATATATATAGGATACTTTTATAATTTTGTTAGTGGAACAGGCTAAATATATAATATGTATATATAAATATTACCTTGGGTACGTAATCTGTTATTGGCTGTATAACAATCTTAGCTGCCCGTTACGACCTCAGATCACTTTCAAAATAGACTATCTGTATTTAGCACAGAACTGTCCAAACCACAGGTTGTTGCTTTTTGTATTTACGGAATAAGAAAACTTAGTATCACTGAAGTGGAACACTTCTAGAAACAAAGATATTATTACCATTACAATACTAATATTACTTGGTAGTATTATAATTTTCTGGCAACACAAATGATTTTGTATTGTTTTTATCTTTTAACTGTGTGACCGACAATTCTTACCTTTTATGGGTTTAGAATTTTTTAAACATCTATAAGGTAGTTGTATATATCTTGCTCATTTTACATTATATTGTAAATTAAAAAAAAGACTGAATTTTAGTAATTACTGTTTCGCGTTTTGACACTTGATAATATTTTTAACTAATTCTTAGGAACCAAAACTACGCAAATATAGCTGATGTTTTTGGTATTAATCAAATTCCAAAAGCAAACCGATAAAATATTTTCTACCCAAAAACGACTTATGGCGGTTAGGTTAAAAGTGTTAGGCTTCTTTTTTAACTATTCCAAGGCCTACTACCAAATAACAAATATTGAAGATAGAATTTGTTACTGACTCTTCAGTAATACGTCTCATTAAGTGTAAAAACACGCAAGCCGTAGTTAAACTAAAGCATTTCTAGGAAAGCGGGCCACCAGCTTATGTAGTATTTACATAAATACATTGACCCCTGAACACCTCAGGCGTGGACAGCCCTGACTTTAAAGTATGAGCTATTAACCTGACTGTCCAAGGACAGTAATTAATGATTACTATAGCAGTCAGACAGATTTTACAATTTAAAAACCAATGCAATCTTTAAAAAATAAACATGTTTAAAAAATCAGATGCCGATTGAAAGTGAAATTTATTTTGCACTACTATATTACTCTTTAAATCAACAAAAATAGAAACATGAAAGTAACGTCTCCAAACTGTGCCGAAAACGGCGTCTGCACGTATACAATCCATAAAACAAGATCTTTAATGATGGACTAACAAATTTACAATAGATGGTGACACTAGCGTGAGATCTATGACCAGAAACAACCATTTTACAAAAATAAATTAGTTAACGTAAGACTTTTTTTAAAATAGGTATGTAAACGCCATGCAAATTTTCGTTCAAGAACAAAGCACCCAGAGACAACAAAGTTAGACTGCAGATATTATGCGATAGCCGAATATCATGCGATATTTAATGTCAAAATGACCAGTGTTATTACAAAGCACCAGTGCTGCTTCTGTCGATCTTCACAGACTTAGATTATATAGACCATCAATACAGCACTGAGAAATTGCCTACTAGTTTTAAGTCAATTGGCAACTCATTTTAATGCATCACACGAGTGTGATAGAACATGTCTGATTTGTAGACATCAAAAATTTCATTTAATGTTTCAATAAAACGTGTTTAAACGTATTTTAATCAATTATCAGTTATATTGTAGTGTTAACATGCTTTATTTCATGTAACTAATTTATTCTGTATTTTAGAACAAAATAGTATTTATTTATATTTATCATAAAATACCCTTCTCACTTACTTTTTACTATACCGCGTGGTATTCTCCTTTTTCCGCTCTTGGTTATTTATGCTATGACAAATTTTCAACTTGCAATTATGTGTCTATGTAATCTAATTCTTTGTTTCTGTATTAAAAATCATTTTACCATCATGGCATCGTAATTGCTCTATTGCCTCACGTGATACCAATTTTAAACACTCATCACGTGACTGTAGCACGGCTATCCCTACCTGCAAATTTTTATGTGATGGCCCAGAAGATCACACCCTGAAGTACTTGTACTTGTCGCTGAAAGTATTTGGATAACAGATGGCCAAATGGAACTACATAAGAACAGGTTCCACGAGTTCTCTATGATAGATTCCACCCCTTAGTAATATGTATTATATATTTTTATTTTTATCTCATACATGGAAATAGAGTTTGATTACCGAATTAATAGTCCGAAGTAAATAGCACCCAAAACCCAAAAAATTATTGCTAAAAACCCTGCTTTGTTTGAAACATAACGGTATGTTATTAACGGTAATTTACGATTCATATACTTCATATTTATAATTAGAGAAACAATATTAATTACCTACTTGTATTATTATTTATATTTTTGTATCTCGTGAAATTTATAGTATAAATATCGTGTTGAATATTTCAGTGGCGTCATATCGATGGATCTCACGACGCAGTGGCGACCTCTATATCAAAATCTATTAGTCCTATACGCCCATAGACAATCTATGTTATCGCTCCGTAAAACTAGATATATTCATAATATTATACAAAAAATAGTAACAAATTTTGTACTAGATCCGTCAATTTTTGTACATGGGTAGCTCGGGGACGCGACGTGTGTTCGCCATAAATTAATTAATTATTGACAATATAAAGACCAACACTTCTTCACATTTCACAGCCATCATTCCAGGATAAAATAAAGCCTGCCAAAACAAGTTCAATAACGAAGCTTAATAAAACTGTGCCTATAATGAAAATTGAAAATGACAAACGCTATCGTTCTCTCTCACTCGCACAGTACAACTGTGTACTGACTCTGTGTACAAAGAAGTACTAAAAAGTATTTGATACTTTCATTATTTTTTCAATGTTGCCATTTTCAATATATTTTTAGATATTGACAACAGAACTAACAGCCTATTCTAAAATATTTAATACTTAAATGGCAGGTGTATAAAATTAGTTTCACTTGTAAGACAAACTTCAATTCCACTTATTTTCTTACACATATTCCATTAGCGTAAATATATACACGGTTCCCATGGAACGCTTGCTTCATAATCACTATTTACACCTCTTCGAGTACAAAAAAGATCAACAATAATTTATGGCAAATAATCTATTTTCATTTGATATGTTCAAATATCAATTGTGATGTCGTAAGTGGTCGCGACCCCGTGCCTGTATATTACAAAATTAAAAAAGTTCATCACTACATCACTGATGTCTGTTTATCCGTCACCGCTAGTCCATCATGACTCAAACCGAAGGTACATAAAATCAACGAACTTCCCATCTTGCCATATAGGCAAGTAACATCTTCCTTATTTCCCGCCTTGGCTTGCGGGCATAGACAAATGTTTCTTTTTCCTGCCAGCATAAGGCCTCATACAGCCTACCGTAAGCACGCCTCAAGCATTTCGACGAACAACTTATTCATGGGCGCGCGCCGCTCCCTGTGCACGTTGGACCAAAAGCGGCGGACTGCGACGTCTGCGTGTCTTAACGCTGGCAACACCAACAAAAGTTGCTGGAGAGCCGCATTAGCGTTATAAGGCCTGAAAGCAATTGAAATTGAACATATTTAACGCCAGTTTTATAATTTCAAAGACATTTTCCTTTAAAAGAAAAAAGAGCTGAAATAGAATTCAATTCGAATTGGGTTTTACTCAAGTCACTGGAACGGTCTTTAACAACTAAAGTGAAGAATTATTACTGATTTGAGTCCATTCATCGCTACAATCAAACATTTGAAGATTTGAACGATTGTAAGTAACAACAGAGGCTACAGTTTCAATATGCACTATTCAAAAGAATAATTTAACAATAGCAACACAGTATAGGAAGTCCCTGTATCATTTATAACTAATGAAACGGACTTTTTGTAACGTAAGTGCGCCACTCAAAAGACGTATTTAAACTGAGGAAGATGCACTCTACTCATTAATACTGAAGCGTTAAATAGGAGCTAATTAGCACCAATGCATTCAGTCTGTGGTTAAATATAATACCGGAGGTCATGCGCTCCGCCAAGGACGCGAACGCAACCATAGGCACTTTCACCGCCCATATCTGCGACTCAGTCTCCTAATGGTTCCGGGAGATCCCGGCGGCGAATGACTGCCGCTGTGAACTCCCTGGGGATATCCGTGGCTAATTAGAGCCAAAAACGCCGCGATCCGCGCTTACGATTAGTTTCCCTCAGAAACGAATAGACATAACTTACGCGCACTCCAACGCAAAGTCAAAGACCGAATTTCCGAACTTAAGGAAAATAGCTGGAGCGATCTGATGCGAGAGATCGAGCCGACATATCAGGCATACTGGAAGTTGGCTCGACCTCTCAAATTGGACACGTTCCAACCGCCTCTGACGGGTTCCCGACGAACGGGTTCCCCGTTCGGCCGTTCGGCTTTATCTATGTTTTGTTTATATGTGTTGTTTCTTGGCCGACACTTTGGAGGCCCAATGCTCCCCTACCTATCAGCCAGTAGACCAGAAACATGTAGACATATTCAATCGCGAAGTTGGCTCCCTACCGCCCGCGACCGCTCCCTGCCAACTTAGACCCGCGACGGTTGACGAGGTTCAGGAAATTGTCAAGGCTCTTAAACCTAGAAAAGCTATCGTCATCAGAATCCCGAAACCGAGTAAACCCCGCAAAAGCCCCAATAGCTACCGCACAATCAGTCTCCTTAGTGTGCTAGGGAAAATTTACGAACGGGTCCTTCTGGCTTGTCTCAAAACCCACTTAGACACTTCCGACCTCCTCATAAACCAACAATCTGGCTGTCGAGTTAAACACTCGCGCATACAACAAGTGCACCGTCTCACGGAGCACATCCTGGAGGACCTTAACCGCCCGAGTCACAACATAGCCGCGGGGGCCCTCTTCTTCGATGTAGCGAAGGCGTTCGACAAAGTCTAGCACGCCGGGCTGGTGTACAAGCTGCGTCGGCTCGGCGTGCCGAACGATCTCGTAGACCTAGTACGGGACTTTTTGTCGGACCACTCCTTCCACTATAGTCGAAGGGGTGCTCTCTTCTCCCCGCCCCATCTGGGCAGGCGTTACAATAGGACTCCGTTTTATCGCCCCCTCTCTTCTCGCTCTACAATCTACACCAACCATTCCCAAAGTGGGCGATAACGCCCCCTTGTGGGCGCTGCAGGCCTAAAGGGGGGCGGTAAGAGACCCAGAAAAAAAATGGGGGCGTTGTGTAGAGGCCTGGGGGGTGATTTGTAATTCCATTTAGCTAAGAGGCATCTTAGACAACGACTGCATGAGCTCTTGACTCAGTAGACAAAATAAGTTTGGGAACCAGTGATCTACACGAACGATGTCTCCAAAACCCCCGGTGTAGAGTTCGCCCTATTCGCAGACGATTCCGCACTTTTCATATCAGACCGTAGTCGCGTCAGTCTCTCAACTCCTCAAAGTCGCGATCACGCGTTTAGGCGAGAGGTTCCAACTTTGGAGAGTCGAGGTCAACCCCGAGTAAAGCGCCGCCGTGTATTTCTCGAGGGGCACGACGACCAGCCGCGCCCGCCGCGCTAACACTCCATACGATTACACTTTACGGTCAGGATATCCCCTGGACTAGGAAAGTCACATACCTAGGAGTCACCCTTGACAGTGCCATGACCTTCCCTCACCACATCAAAACGGTTCGCGATCGCGCCGCATTCTACCTCGGCTATCTTAACATGCTCTTTTGTGCGAAAAGCAAAATGTCCCTCAGACACAAAGTAACATTATACAAGAAAGTGCATCAGGCTTATCATAACGTACGCCAGCGTAGTATTCGCTCACGCTGCGCCCGCTCATATCAACTCCCTTCAAGTAATTCAGAACCGATTCACGCGCAGGGCCACCGGTGCCCCTTTTTACGTGCGCAGCGTAGATCTGCACTACGATTTCGAATTCCCCACAATAACTCAATATCTGAAAGAGGCGTCTAAACACTTCTTTCACCGTTCCTGTCTACACCCGAATCCCCTGGTGGTCAGAGCGTCATTGTACACCCCCGAGTCCCGCGTTCACAAAGGCGCTCTTTTAATTATTTTCGTAATATTACTCTCACATTTATATCACGAAATTGTATACGCCTGAGTATCTAACTCGCCCAATGTTTAGGTATTGGAAAGGTTTAGTCTTTTGAGTGACGTTTTCTCCGAAATCCAAGCGAACGAAGATGCGGGCATAAGCTAGTTACTTATAACTCATTTTCTTCCTGTTCCTATAAATAAATAAGTTTATAGTCGAGTCAATTATAATATCACTCGAGTACCGTTAAGCACTAAAATATCTATCGCATAACGTACCGTAAAGCAGATACAGCGTCATTAAGCGCCGCCAATATTGAGTCTCTAAAGCGACGCAACGCTGCGTGTTCATCGATGCGAGCCTCAGAGTTGGCCAATGCGAGTGCTTTCAATAAATAGCACTCTTCACGCAGCGCTGCAGCGCGTTCTAATCGCTTAGCAACACCTGTCACCTGGGAGATAGAACACCGTAACATATATTAATACAGGCGAGTACAGCAGGAAGGGAGCAATTGCTCTATACTGAGTAAAAACTGCCCCTCTGGACCTTGAAGTGAAATGTCAAAAATTATAATTATGTATAAAAATCATGATTATCGTTTTACATCATACCGGGAATATTTTTTCAATGAGGACAGGGAAAAGTTGCGGAAAAATTTGGTGAAGATCTCCAGAAACTATTTTTATATAATTTATGTGAAACCATATGGCTAAACTCACCCCAATATAAACATGCTTAAAATTACTTATTATTGGCTGTGCCTCACTGTTTCAACCGCATAAATTTTGGTGTGTTAACAGTATAAAAAGTAGCCTATATTACTCTCTGAAAAGTCCTCTACCATCTAATGAAAGTCACGTCAACATTAGTTCAGCTGTTTCGGAGATTAGTCCGGACAAACAAACAGACAGATATTAAAAAATCATTTAAAAAAAGTGTGTTCGTGTATTGGTTACGAGCAAATAACATACATAAGCTAAGAAAAAGCGTTCACATGTTTGAAACAGTTTTTAAAATGCGTGAGATATGCACAATAGGGCCATCAAATCAAAGTCACTATGTCAAAAGTAACATCGACGAACCTGTACAAAGATGTCGCTGGCGCCGATATCCCTCGCCTGCTGCTCGTCGAGAGCCAGATCGGTGGCGAATCGTAGCCGCTGAGTTCCCCCGCCGGACATAGAGCGATATGCCAACATTAAACTCAGCATTTCCGCCCAAGTGCTTTGTAGCAGACGCATCTGAAAACATTATCGATATTCAACAACAATTAAACAAGTTTGCAGGTGGTAGACCTTATGTGGAGTCCTAGATCGCTACCACCATCTTATTAGTTAATCCTGTAGAGCCAAACAACAGTACTTGCACTGTTATGTTCAGGTGTGCAGGGTAAGAGTGAAAAACTTTCAGCAATAGCCCTGCGTCTCGTTTTCGTCATTAAACAGCTATGTAAACTTTAATCGTTCGTGTTGCATTATAAAACGACCAAGGCCGATGCAACTCGGTCGAAAAGTCCAAGCCAAAATAAAAGCTAATCGCGTTAATTTCCTGTTTTAGATATTTTATTAAAAAGTTTTAGATATTTTATTCAAAGTGAGGGCTTATTTTCCAGCCACGCCTTTCGAGAACCGCAGAGCATTAAAACAAAACAAAATTATATACATTGTCGTCAAAGGGTTGCCGCAGAGCTCGACGAGTCGTGCCTTGTTTTTATACATTCGACTGAAGTACCTACATTATCTTTGGACACCATTAACCATGAAGAAGAATAGAAATCTTGAATACAATGTCATGAATGTTTGTTTAATATATCGAACAGACATATAGTGATAGATTGGTAAAAAGGGAATACTTGAGAGGTCTGAAATGAAATGGCAAACGTTTATCTGAGACATGGTAACCCCAAAGGATTTGCTAGCATTGGCTCGCGCACGGGCTAAAGCATCGTCAAACATTTAAAAGCATGCTTGAACCTGCGCGAAGATTTTTCTGATTGGTCTGCGCTGATCCTGAATTTTGAAAAGTTAAAAATAACTTTTGGCAACACAGCCGCGATCATTTCGTTTCCTCCTAAACCACATTAACAAAAAGTAGTGGTAATCGAGCGAAAGCTTCTAGTCCGATACTAACAATAAATAAGTACCTGATCATTGAGCTGCAGGTCAGTGAACCCTGGTATCTGCTTGGCCCAGCCAATCACTCCTACTAGCTCCCGGTCATATAAATCCGCTAACAGAGCCAAGGTTCGAGCTGTGGGTTCAGTGACCCCAGCCGGCGGCGCTCCGCATGTTAGCAACTCTGGTTCGTATGAAGTCAGAGCCTCTAGGACCTGGTGGAAGACAACGAATTGTGGATTAAATAAAGAATTACAATAGCATAGTAACACTTCGGTGTCTAGGTCACCTACTGACTTGTCTCATTGCATCAATAAATTAAACGGTTGGTTTCCAACATGAGGCCTATATTAATTTCCAAACTTTCATAATTATGGATGGTACATCGATTCCTACAGTCAACACACCATGAAAACCACCAAAACCACAACAAGGTCATGCTCCCATGCTTTTCATAGGATATGCTCCTTCCCACGGCCAACGCACAATTAGGATTTTGACAACCCACCCCCCATGTCTTTCGTTGGATACACCCCTCCCCATGGGCAACACATTACAATCACACTACCTTCTTTTCACTAGATACACTCCTCGCAGCCAATACACTATGACTTTTCTGCCCCATTCTTTTGATTAGGTCCCATGTCTATTATTCTCATCGATACCGTAAAGAGATGTTGATGCTTTGCCCTTCATTGGGTACGCCACTGACCATAGATAGAGGAACTTCAGACTATTCTTTTTTTAATAACCAATTGGGTGATCTAAGCATTAGGTTTTACTAAGGAGTTTAGGTTCTACTACGGTGATTATTGTATTTTCACTAAGGTAACTAAGGCTCTGACCTTCCGAACACATTTTTTTTTGGATTGTATACTGTTCCCTGTATTACAACATTGAAGAAAAAATGATATCTATTGAACTGATTGTAAAGGCAGCGTGACTGTATTTATTTTTAAATTTAAAAGCTGTGTGTTAAGTAAGCTTCGCTTCACAATTTATTGATCTGGGAATGGTGTACAAAGATCAGCGAGTAGCGGTCAGTGGTCAACGAGTAGCGGTTAGTGGTCAGCGGCCAACGGTACTTGATCAGCGGGTAATTGTCAGTGGACAGTGAGCAACTGTCAGTAGTCAGTAGTCTGCGGGCAAGTGTCAGTAGTCAGCGGGCAACTGTCAGTGGTCAGCGAGCAACAGTCAGTGGTCCGTGGGCAACTGTCTGTGGTCAGGAGTCAGCGGGGAACGGTCGCTGGTCAGTGGGCAACAGTCAGCTGACAGCGGTCAGTGGTCAGCGGGTAGCGGTTAGTGGTCAGCAGTCAGCGGGCAACGGTCATTGGTCAGTGGACAACTGTCAGTGGACAGTGGGCTACTGTCAGTGGGCAGTGGGCAATTGTCAGTGGTCAGCAGTCAGCGGGCAACGGTCGGTGGTCAGCGGGCAACAGTCGGCTGACAGCGGTCAGTGGTCACGGTGAGCGGGCGGGCAGGGTCAGGGTGAGCGGGCGCGCGCACCTTGATGTCGTCGAGGTGCGGGCGCGGCGCGGGCGCGGGCGGCGCGTCGGCCGCGCGCCGGTACTTCTGGCGGCCGCCGCGCACGCGGTCCAGCCGCACGCCCTCGCGCAGCATGCCCGTGCGCAGGCACTTGCGGAAGCGGCACGCCTGGCACGCCTTCCGCCGCCGCTTGTTTATCTCGCATTCGTTTGACGCCGGACACGTGTATTCTATGTTGCCCTGGTGGATATTAATTACATTTCTTATTTTGTTTCATGAATATTAATAGTCTGTTAGTGATACAGCGTGAAGATACGTATGTATGTAATATTAGTTACATTATTCGTTTTGTATTCTTATATATACACTTACACGCCTAAATGGATTGAACCGTTAGGATTACATATTATTTTAAACCCTGTTTTAAACGGACGTCGACGCTCCGACTTAATGCATATTTTAATTATTACAGACTTCAAAAAAAAAGGTTCTGTATTCATCTGTACGTATTTTTTTTGTTTTTTTTTTTATGTATTTTAAACGAAAACTTCGTCAATTATAAACCGATTTCAAAAATTTTTTTTTTATTGAAAGGATATACTTCTGAGGTGATCCCATTTAAATTTCATCGGTATTGGAGCTTGGACTTCGAAGATACACGAAATAACGCGACCTTCATTTATATTGATGATTCTTTTGTATATCGTTGCGCTCCAGAATTAGAAAAAAGTTAAATGTAGACCTGACGTAAAACTGACGACCTCCGTGGCGCAACGGCTTAGCGCGTCGGAAAGTAAAACGGGGGTTGCGGGTTCGATTCCCGTCCCGAGTCTGGGTGTTTATGTATAATATGTATATATTTACAAAAGAAAAGTATATGAGTAGTATATCAGTTGTCTAGTACTCATAACACAAGCGCTATGCAGCTTACTTTGGGACTAGATGGCGCTGTGTGAAACGTCTGAGTATATATATATATTAGACCTGCCCTAGATACTTATTTAGGCCAAAGTCACTCAAAAGGGAGATATAAAAAAATTTAAGACAAAATATCAAACCGCCTTCAAAAAAAAACACACTGAAAAGTACAAAATAACTATCCTTTACTAATCAAAACTCAAGTACAATAAAAATAACTTTATAAAGACGATACAGATACCTATATAATTAAATTTGATAGTTATTGAAGTCGGTGCCAAATCAATGTGCAACGACAGAAAGTTTATTTAGTTTCGTAGGCTTGGCACCGACTCCAGTACCTGACAAATTTAATATATAGATATGTACATATATCGTATTTATAGTTATTTTTATTGTACTTGAGTTTTGTTTAGTAAAGGATAGCTATTTTCTACTTTTCGGTGTTTTTTTGAAGGCGGTTTAATTTTTTTCTTATAAAAGGATTACTTTGTGGGAGGTATTAAACATAGTTAATTGAAAAAGAGATGTTAAGTAATCTGAATAACTTCTTCAAAAAATAAATCAACGATAACATGAAAATTTATCCGACAGTTAAAAACAAACCTGTATGGTCCTTTTAAAAAACGCTTTGCACGCTTCACAGCTGGCAACACCGTAGTGGAAGCCAGAGGCGACGTCTCCACAAACGAGACACAGACGTCTCGGTGCGTCATCGTCCCGCGGACCGCCCGCCGCCGCCGCCGTCGTCGACGAGCAATGCTGCTGCTCTGGACTTGTGTTTCCCACTATACCACCGTGTTCAGGCGACACGCAGTATTTGATTTCTTCCTTAGGTTCTAGTTCGAGCTGGGAAATTATTACACATTAATGTGTTAAATATAAGATTTCTTTCATCCCACTTCTGAGATGAAAGAAATCTCAGATCCTAAAGGTTTCTATTGGGATCTCGACGTGGGTAAGAAAGTACGACCGTGGTGGTTCCTTTTGCTTGCTTAAATCGCAATAGCAACTTAACTCGTTGCTTAAAATTAATGTATAAAAAAATTAACGATAGATGGCAGTAATCTCAAACGACAGTGACTGTCATCCACTAATGATAACGATTTATCATAAGACCATATTACTCCACTGTGCGGGATATTGCCCCAAGGCTTATGATTATACTTCTGCTTTTCTACTTTTCTCATCTAGATAATGTTTAACGATTGTAAAACGGAATTACCAATATTGAGAAAGGCTAACGAAATGATTTTGATAAGATTCTTCAATATTCTACTCTTATCTAGCCGGCCCGCAGACGTCTTCTCAAATAAGTGGCGCAATGAGTTTAATTTGTTATAATAACTTGACTACAGCGCTACCTAACGGATCCTAGCATAACTATAACCTATCGTCTTGATAAAATAAGTATATTGTGGAATATGACGTGAATCGGTCAAGTCGTTCAAAAGTTACACGTTGTCTAACAGATGCATTATGTACCTATATAAAGATATGTATGGTAAAATAAGAAAAAAATCTTATATACATGCGTATGTTAACGCCTAGGAACAGGAGTGCGGCTGAATCTTAGTTCTAACCGGTTAGAACAACAATATAGCCTACTTCTTAACAAATACTAGGTTTAATCGGTCGCAGGCGGCCAAATAGTCCACCAAAACTGTTTTCTAGTCGTAAGTGTATACTGTAGTAATAATACAGCGTACCTCTGCCTGCATTATTTGCATAGTCGGTCTTTGATGCAGCGGCTGTGCCAGTGGAGTATGTGGCTCGGGCGGAGAGTACTGCGGCTGCGGGTCAGCTTCTTGCTTAACTCGTCGAAGTATCGGCTCGCCGCTCACTGCCGACATCATAGACACCTGCAATAAAAACAACATAAATTACCATCAATATTTGGTAATTTTCAAATCCTTTTGAACAATTTTTAATATAAACATAAACAAAATAAAATGGTAGTATCACAGGTTCATAGCTGATACACATGAAAATAAATATTACGCAACACGCAAAGGCGCTACACATACGTACGTAGGGCTTATCGTGAATCAACAATTGAGAAATAACTTGAGTTCATAAAAAAGATACACTTTATCCTAGGCTATACAAATATTGTACATTATACGAGTATTGTATATAATTATGTATATTTGTAATCACGTTCTCGAAAACGGCTCTAACAATTTCGATGAAATTTACAATATAGGGGTTTATGGGGCCGAAAAATCGATCTAACTAGGTCTTAATTCTGGAAAAATTAGTTTTTTCAATGTTTTCACAAAATTGGTATAAGTAATTGGTATTGATTTGCAATTTTGCCAACGAGTTTGCTTTCTCAATAGCACAGTAGCTAGAGCGTAGATCTACCACGTCAAAGTGTGCATGTTCGAATCCTGCAATATTTTTTTACTTTTTTTGTTTTTTTTATATCAATGAACAAAGCTTGGTTGTTAAGGTACTTAATTTTATACTTATTTTAATTATTTAATCAAAGTGTATGAACTTTTTCGTTAATTCAGTTACACGTATAAATCATAAATAATCACGCTATATCACTAACGAAGTATACAGAGTATAATACGCTATCAAACATTATTATTTTCACACATAAACTGCGTCGAATGTGTACGTGCGTGCTATTGACGCTCATATCAAGTTAAGACTAGCAATGAAGTCGTTCTAATTACAAATTCTGTATTTGAAATTATCTGTTTTACCGTCTACCCTAGTAACTAAAGGTAACGTGAACATGATTTTATGCATGCAATGTCTACACCAATTATGGCAAAAATGATTTCGACTCTTAACAGCATTTTGTTTTTAAATAACAATTCAACAAGATAATAACTTTATTTTATCAACATAAATATCTAATAGTCTACACCTATTTATAAACTCGAATTCGTACAAAAACAGTATACATATCTATCAGCGATATGAATTCAAGGATGCGCTCGCGAGTTCAACGCCCCCTTGACATTGCCGTATGTTATGATAAAAAAAAGATTGCATGACGCAACCTACGTAAGTCCTCTAAGAAATATATCTTCGTGTATCAGTATCACAATCAACGTCTGTTTCATAATGTGTTACTGCGTGCAATTACTGCCAGAAAGAATTTTCAATACACATAATGTAAATATTTAAGAATACAATTAAAATATATTGCAGACTCAGGAGCTTTGCGGAAATCTATGTGAAGAATTCGTATCTATACATCTATATGACAGAAATGTATGTTTATATACATAAACAAAATTGAAGTTTGTCTATGATTTCGAAATAAAATTTTTTTCTTAGGCTTATATGGATCCAAACATGCTTTTTTTTAAATTTTTGTCTATTTGTTTCTTTGTTCGAGCTAATCTCCAAAATGGCTGAACTGATTTTGACGGGCTGAACTGATTTCGTTGACAGATTCAGAGAGTAATATAGGCTACTTTTTATCTCGGAAAAATACCGGGTGAAACCCCGAGGCACGGCTAGTCTATATATATAAAAGGCGATGTATGTATGTATGTTCCTTATGGACTCCGAAACGGCTGGACCGATTTCGATGAAATTTTCAGGGAATCTTCAGATTGCCCTAGCGGGTGTTCCTGTAAAGTTTGGTAGCGATCGGATCAGTAGAATTTTTTTTTTATTTTTTTATTTTGCAGTATCAAAATAATTATAAAAACTTGTGATAAATTCCTAAAATCTTTAGCTATCTTTCGCTCAAACTCTAAAAATCACAAATCGACACGTGTTTCGCCTCACAACGAAGCATCCTCAGGATATACCAGATATAGAATTCGGCCACCTAACCAGCACCGAATCACATTCGGTGCTGTCACACCATCACAATTTATAACATGCGATGGATTTCCGCAGGGTCTCTATCTATTGAATCTATACAATATTATAAAAATTGTTTAATTTGTTTTAACTTCAACTAACGCCTAGTGAAACGGGCCGGGTTTGCTAGTATAATATATTTATTAAGCTATCTTCGCCCTAACGCTTCGAAGTTAATTGACACGCGTTCCGTTTCTCAGTGACATCTTCAGGAAATTTAAGTGATCAGCAGTGTTATGAGCATGTTTGAAGTTTGGGCGGAAGAATAGATAAAAAAATGTCTACCAATTGATCATAATTTTTTAAAACAAAAGATATGCCTAAACAGAAACAAAAGCAGTCCAATTTCTGCATCATTGAAAATTTTATAATTTCTAGTTTTCGCAATATTTTCGGTGTCTAAAAAAAATCTTAATTATCCGGCCCGAAGGATCAATCAGCCAATAACACGAATTACTTAATGTTAGATATTTCCTAAAGTCTTTGCTTATTAAATGTCATGAAACGACTCGATAATTTTAAATCCCAGACAAAAAAAACCTATAAGTGATAGAAAAACAAATCAAACGACAACAAGGAAACGTGACAGGCTTGAAACGGTCCCGCGGTGCCTAACTAATATGGTTTGTTGAAGCGAATATGTCCGGACCACGAATAGAATCGTAGAAAACTAAGCGAGGCACAAGGTTGGTGTAGGTCATGACGGCAGTGGGTCATTGACCGCATGCCCGTAGTCTCACCTTCGGTAGATAAACGTGAGCCGCCAATTCGACTACAAAAAGCACGTGTGTGTGCGTAACCGAAATTATGTTGAGGAAGACTCCGGGCATCGTCACATTCTCAGATGTGGATGAGTTCTTTAATTTTTTTTCTTAGAAGTATCACAATATTTATGACGATGACATAGCACTAAATAGTATTTTTTAACCCCGAAGAATAAGAGGTTTGACGCCGCGACATCTGCGTGTTCGTCTGTGAAATCGCACCTTTTGAACAGATGAATTACCAGCAGTTTCTTTTGTTTGGTATCAGCTTTAAAGAATAATGTTAGTTATATTTGATGAAAATCGATTCAGTAATCTCAATAATCCAAAAAAAAGGCCATGTACTTACGTATTCTTTAATGTGAATTGAAATTAAAACTGGCCACTGTAAATAAAAATTAAATCTAGTCACATTTAAAGAAAATAAATTCTGCAGTTGCCAACTTCACAGTGTTGCATTTGCTACTGAAATTACACTCATCTTTTTGGTATAAAGCTGCAAAAGAAGTATAAATTAAAAAAATAAAATATAATACAATACTGCAGTATGGATGGTAGTCCTAGCCGTATAGCCGAACTGCATCTCACGGACCCAGTGATGGTGGTATATGTGAAGGTAAGCCGCCATTGCCACAGTTAATTTTCAAGCATGCTCTGACCGATTTGCCTTTTTGCTAACGAATTCAAATATTTTCTTTCCAATTATAGATAATTTGATACCGTGTTGGGTACCAAATTATTAATGATTTTTGATGAAAATTAAATATTGTGCGCAATTATAGTGCAAAGACACGGATCATAATTGTACTTGTTGATATACTGATAAAGCGTATTGCGCTTAAAATTAAAATACATTTATCCGAATTAACAGCGAACTTTGTCTTTTGTATTTGACACTAGTGACCCGCGTTGGCTGCGTTCAGGTTCATATCGACATTCTCTTTAAAAACCAACGGAAAGAGACAAGTCTGTCTTTATCTGTGGCATTATATCTCTCTAACAGATGAACAAATTTGCACGTTTTCTTTATGTTTAAAAACTCCAGAGTATGTTCTTATCTATCTTTGATGGAAATCGATACAATCATTCTTAGTAAAGTGAGCTCTGAATGCTATTCGTGAAATAAACTTAGGCACTATTGCAGCTAAAAGTTTTTAAAGGTAATTAATTATTATTAGAATAAGTGTGTGGGTCCGTACTGTTCTTAACTATAGGTACTTGAATATCGATATCTACTGTAACTCTCAGGAAAATGAGCTCTGAATCCTATTCGTGAAGGAAACTTAGGTGCCATTGCAGCTAAATTAAAAGTTATTAAATAGTGAGTGTAGGGGTTCACTAACAAAGAATTTTCGGTTTATATTTTAAGTGCTGTTGGACTGTGTATCAAACTTTTATATAAATCAGATTGGAAATTGAGTACAAATATCATTAATTAAAACAATGAGACGTGTGTTTCACATTTTTGTAATATTCCCCTCACAAAATGGGGGAGAGTTGAATAGTGTATGAAACTGTTTTTGTGATTTCTGTGATTTGTTATATGAGCTTTCTATACATATATACGCAGAGGGCTTAGCCAAGTGGCTAAATTGTTGTAAACGCTAGTAGAATAGAATGACAAATATCACGTGATCTGTCGTAACGATTTTTAAATTGGTAGTCTAACGTTATTAACTTTCTATTAATTAAATAAAGCGAAAAGTAGTCGTGTGAAAACCGCTATATAACGTAGTAAAATGGCACTTTTGACGAACGATAACGCCCGCGAGCCTTTCGATTGTACTAAGCGTTCACCGAACCGTTCAGGTACTAGAACGCCTCGCTCGCGAGCTGTCAATATGCGGACAGCTCTGACATATGGATAGATAGCGTGACGAAACTGAACTTCAGTATTTACCATTAGGCTACGACATCTTAAAAATCAAGCAAATGGGTTCATCTGTTTGAAAATACGACACACACACACAGACGGACACTTGTCAGACTTATAATTATAAGACATCTCTTTTTTGTCAGGTATTAACTAGAATTTTATCAGCCATACTAATATTATAAATGCTGTCTGTCTAGCTGTGACGTTTTCGCGGCTAAACCGTCAGACCGATTTTGATGAAACTTGGCACGGATAGTTTGATACCAGGGGACGGACATAGGCTATCTACCACCAGGGGGTAATAATGAGGATAAAACTTTGTATGGAAAATGCTAAACCGTTGAGCCAATTATGATAAAAATTCGTACAGTGATATACCTTTATTCATCAAAAAGACATGGGCTACTTTTTTTTATTAAAAATCTACCCCTAAGAGGATGAAATTTTCTAAGGGAAACGCTAAACAACTAACCGATTATGATCTGATACGGATATAGTATGTGAGACACGTAGACAGACGTGGGCTACTTTTTTTTCGAAAAACTACCTTTAACCCGGGACAACCAAGGAAAAATTTTACACGCGGATGAAGTCGCGGATACAGCTAGTATGTAATATAAACGGCCAAGACCGGCAATCAATAGCGACATAGATGTTTTTAATTTGTTAATGTTACTAACCTACCTCAATAACCATTTGTACTTTTCCATTTGCTATCATATCTCATTTTTTTTATTAGTGATATCAGAACACAAACATAACACAGACATGTTTGCGCACATGTTTCTTTGAAAGACATGATATTTTACATAAGTTTGAGTAATTAGTAATTAGATTATTTCTCCATCTCAAATACTTACGATACCAATAATAATTATCTCTGATTAAGTTTTGGGAGAGATATAAAAAAATAGATTGCAAATTTTGAAGACTTACAGAGCAAGTTACAATACTTATAATAGATTGAGATCGAGAACGACATAGAATAGATATAAAATAAATAACAAACCGACTTCAAAACAAAAGGAATAACAGAAAACAGAAAAATAATAATAACTTTTCTTATACCTTAAATAAAAATAAGAAAATTAAAATCAAAATTCACCGACTTTTTTTTTGAGATCGGTGCCAGCCACAACTTTAGGAAGAAACTACAAGAAGGTGTAGCCATGATGCGCGGGAACTTGGCAGGGTTGCTAGGGCAGTAGCAACCTCAAAAAAAAAATTTTAGACGTAGGGTACCTACTTAGGTAGACCGCCCATTACTGATTTTAATTTTTTTATATATATTTTTTTTTATTATTTTTTCTTATATACATAGATACAAGATAAGACTTATTGTTTTACCTTTTTCAGTTATTCATAAAAATAATACAGTAATAGAAATTTAATTCAACAAAAAAATAATATGATAATTATAGACCTTATTAGTGTTAAACTCTAACAGAGACTATTTAACGCAAGCAGGTGCAATGTGGAACAGTTCATAGTACATGCTTTAAAAACTCCCTGTTTTACTTGACTTGGTTTTGGACGCTTAATTAGAAAACATTGAAGTCGTTTGGAAGTTACGCGATAATTAACAAACGCACCAACGATTGTATTTATATATCTATATTATAAATAAAATTGAAGTATTTTCACGTTACCAAAACCCAAACACGCTTTTTACATTTTTGTCTGTCTGTCTGTCCGTTCGTTTGTCTAGGCTAATCTCCGAAACGGCTGAATTGATTTTGCACGGGAATTTCATTAGCAGATAGAGGACTTTTCAGAGAGTATTCTATGCCAGATGTTCCTAAACTTTTAAGGCCATAAAAAAGTCAAAAAATGCCTTTTAATCTAAGGAACCACATAATTAATAATACTTAATAACAGTAAAAATCCTTTATTACGAATATTTTAATTAAATTATTATGAAGCAGGGATCATGTAAAAATTATTAATATGTCTGAAACCGAGCATTTTCATTGTATAGGACCTACTATAGAATAAAATAGGTCAGTGTTAGCCAATACGCTTAATTCAGGTTCCGCGCAAAAAATAATTAATTTAACGAGCAAAATAACACTCGCGAAACTCGAATTTTATATATGGAACCTAAGAGTATCGTGTAAGTTAGGCGCTGATCTAAGTTACTTTTTACAACAAATAAATACAAAATTTAACGCGAATGAAACCGTGAGACACAGCTAGTACATATATTATAAAGCTAGATAGTAACTTCAAGGTGCATAATTTTATTTCGTCTTAATGCCATGTCCAGTCCGAATAAAAATGACCTAATGATAGATATTCATTATAATTCATTTTAATCCATATAAAATTCAGTATCAAAATAGTGAATCCAAAGCTTACATAGGAAGTAGTCTAGAAAATTTCAATCCTACGTAATGCTAAATTGCATTTTTCGGTAGGTTGACACAAATCCTTTCACAAATTCTGTAATGATATGAAGCGAACCAAGCAAAGACTATTAAAATTACTTAAAAATATAAAAGTCTGACAAGTCTTCAAAAAAATATCGATGTTTTAATAAGAACGGAAATTTTGTCTTCGTGGTACTTGTAAGTGAAAGCTTTTCTTTCTTCTACGATGTCAACGTGGATTGGAAGCGTAGGGATATATTGAGATATAATGAAAACACGTGCTTTTGCCTATTTCTCGACTGACTTATTTTTTGACATCCGAAAATACTATAAATATTATTATTGAGCACCACACCTTAAAAATAATAATGTTGTCGTTCGTTAACGATTATGATTATAACAATTAATCACTAATATTGACATAGATAACATAATCTATAAGCGACATATATGGCTATTGATGTTACAATACTTTTAAATGTTTTTAACATTTTTCAATGTATAAAAATTTTGAAAATGAAAAAAATAAAGCTTGTGCTCATAATCATAATCTATTAGCGAACGAAGCCGTAGTTAGCAGATACAATAAAATAAACGTTAAACAGACTGTTCTTACGACGAACATTAAAAACTGCCTTCATATAAATACTGTCTTAGCCCTGAAATGCATTTATACATTATTTATATGGCATAAATGATCGCCTTATGAGCTCAAATGCTATTTCTTTAGGAAGGCCTGTTTTTTCATGCTGTTCTATGATATTATAGGTATTACGCATTTAGCCTTGCCTACGAGTTGCATATAACTCGCGAAGAATTCAAGGCCATGCATTAATTTTGGTCGGCGTCCGTCGCCCGCGCCGGTGACGTCATCGCTGCATTTTTAACCTAGCCAAACATAAGTACAGTTGTGCAAGGTTCGTGTCGAGCATTTCCATACTTTGTAACGTAAACAAAATAGCCAATCAACTGCGAATAGCACTTTCACGTAGTGTTCCGCACTGTCACACCTTGTCAATTGCAAAACAAAATTCGTCATCATGTAATGTCAATTTAATTAGACAAAAAGATAAAAGAAAAATTTGAAATTCATAATCCGACGAAAACCCAAAATTTACTAACGGGTCTATGTCGCGTTTATACTTTAAGGCTAATTAGGCTAACGACGTTTCGACCGGATTGCACCGATCGTGGTCACGTGCAGACTGATGAGGATGAATGATGTCTTCGTAGCGTGCGGTTTTTTGCAACTACCCACACTCATTTAATGCATTTCTTAGTTTTTGTAATTGTCACTGTCGGTACTTCGACACACTACACCACTGGTTCCCAAACTTATTTTGTCTACTGAGTCGAGAGCTCATGCAGTCGTTGTCTAAGGATGCCTCCTAGCTAAATGAAATTACAAATCACCCCCCAGGCCTCTACACAACGCCCCCATTTTTTTTGTGGGTCTCTTACCGCCCCCCTTTAGGCCTGCAGCGCCCACAAGGGGGCGTCATCGCCCACTTTGGGAATGGCTGCACTACACTAACGACATCTACACACTGACGACGTCCGGTTTTCCAGCTCCGGACACACTCACTGATGACTGGATTCCATAATGTTGATAAGCGGTATCCATCTTCCCGGTTGAAATTATGATATTTCTTGATTTCAACCGCCTCTCGTGCTATTCTGGAATAATAGTGTCGATCGGTGGAAAGGGCCTGTGGCTGATGCAATTCAATCCAGTGATTGGGTGGTCCTAACTCCGGCAAGTGCTCGGCAATGGTTGACCTATTTGTCTGTCGTTTTCTGACAGCTGTGATATGTGCTTTGACTCTTTCTGCTATTGTTCTTTTCGTCTGTCCGATGTAGGAACTACCACAGCTGCAATCCACCTTGTAGACACCAGGTGTCTGGAAGGGAATGACATCCTTCGGAGTACGCAGGCGCTTTGGCATTTTAGAGTGCGGACTATACACAGTCTTAATGGAGTATTTCTTTAGTGCTGTTCTAACTTTGTCCGTTACTCTTTTATATACGGCAAAAATGCTGGCACTCTGCGGACCTCGGGGCGACGCTCCCTTCTCCGCGGACGTCGTATGTTTCCTCTATAGGCGCTTTGCTTTAGTGCCACCTGAACATGTGTGAGTTCATTATCTAAATCTTCAGGATCACATAGGTCGTATGCTCTGTTCACCAGTGAAACTACCACGGACTGAAAATGTCGCGGATGGTGATGCGAATTAGCATGCAGATACCTGTCAGTGTGCGTGGGTTATACTGTGAGCCAAGGTACCATTATCTTTCACCATTATTTTCACATCAAGAAATGGCAACGATCTGTCTATCTCCATTTCAAATGTAAACCTGATGTTAGGGTGTATGGAGTTCAAGTGGCTAGCTAATTGTTCCATCTCCTGTCTGGCTCCGCTCATAATACAGAAGACGTCATCTATGTACCTCTTCCACAGTTTCACGTGTGACAATTGTGGTTTTATCATTTCTTCGAAGTGTTCCATCCAGATATTGGCCATTACCGGTGCTACTGGACTACCCACGGCCACTCCGTCGATCTGGAGGTAATATTGTCCACGGTATATGAAAAAATTACCTTCTAGACAGTTCTTCAGTAAAACAATATACTTGTCCGACAGAACATTTTCCCTCAGTTTCCTCTCGATGACATCAAGACAATCCTGATTAGGAACATTGGTGAATAGTGACTCAACATCAAAACTCACCATTACTGCATTCGGTTCCATTTTTACGTTCCTGATGATGTCTACAAAATGGCGAGAATCCTTCACGAACGATGCAGTTTCACCTATCAATGGTTGCAGTACCGTGGAAATGTGCTTCGCCAGATCGTAAGTGGGAGAATCGATTTGACTCACAATCGGACGGAGTGGTACGTCGTTCTTATGGACTTTTCGCAAACCATATATCTTTGGTGGTTGAAAGCTCCTAGGTCTAAAGAGGCGTTCAAACACGTCGTCCGTAAAAACTCTTTTAGTCCCTGATCAGTGTGCGTATTTCCTTCGTGACTGGCTGTCGGATCATATAACACTCGTTTGTAAACGGAAGTGTCTCCTAAAAGGTTCCACATCATCTGTCGTAGTCGCTAAAATTAACAATTACGGTGGCGTTTCCCTTATCGGCCCTTAGCAATAAAATATCGGGGTTGTTTCGAATTTCTTGTAGGGCTAGACGCTCTTCCGTAGTTACGTTTGGTTTCGGTGGCTTTGATTTTCTTAGAATAACGGCAACATCCTGTCTAAGTGTTTCCGCGGCGGTAGACGGCACTTTGTTACGCATTATCGCTTCCTCGACATTACTTATAATGTTTTCGTACGGAACCCGCTTGGGTGTTAAAGCGTAATTTAATCCTTTAGCCAAGATAATACCACACAAAACGTGTGGTATTATCAATGTTTGCGCTAGACAAGTTGGTTATTGTGTCATTTCGGGTAGTTGATGTTATTGGCTGCACCCTCTTCTCGTGACGCCTGATAATTTGCTAAATTTCCACTATTATATAATCGTAACCATGATCGGTGCAATCCGGTCGAAACGTCGGGATAAAATAGGTATTTAGCCTTAAAGTATAAACGCGACATAAACCCGTTAGTAAATATTGTAAGATGTGTACAAGTCGTGAAAGTTTAAAAACATTGAAAACCCAAAAATAGTCTGGATCAATATCCAACATACGTATGTAGCTAAGAACACTTGAAAACTATAGTTTTATAACGAAAAAAATCTGCATGAAAACCAGTCTAATGTTAAAACACTCCGATGCCGCAGACAAATAGACAGACATACGGACAGACAAACATAATGGCGTTGAACTTTTTTACTACACTTTATCCTCAATATTAATGAGTAAATAAGACCTTTTCAGACTCGTTTCATTTGGAAATAAAATGCGAAAACGCGATTTTAAATATTTACTCGAAATAGTTTAAAAAAAATAACAGTAAATCAACGTGTTGTGCACTTCTAAATTCGTGACTTAAATTTTGTAAAAAAAAAAATACAATACATTTTTATTACATAAAAAAATACACATACAATATGGTATACGTATTTTTAATTACTTATGTGATAATTTTTTATAAAATATCTTTCCATTTAAACGACCAAAATCGAAATTCGACTTTTGGACTTCACGTAATCTCGGTTTACACATTGGCTGGAACATATAAATATTATCATCACCTTCAAAATTTTACAATGCATATATTGCAATGACGTCTAGGTAAACAACACCTAGTTAGTACTAAATATTAATATGACATTTGACATCTTCAGTTCTTTGTTGCGTATTATAAAACAACAGCATATTATTTACAATTAATTACATAATCAACAACATAAAACAATGCCACTACTAAATTCGTTATCGATCGGCAATAAATAACTCGATTTTACAAAATCCCAACATCAAATCTTGCACCTTATAAGACACTAAAAAATACACTTTTCCTTAACAATACCTAATCGTAAATTGTGTTAAGAAAATAATTACCTACACTAAAAAAACTACAGTCGCTTCAAAATTTAAAATACATCTATTACCTACATATTTATAAAACAGTAATAACTTATTAATCTGTAGTATTAGTATTATGTAGGCAATAAAATGTCATTAATTAGATTAACTACTTTAAGTTCGTCTAGGGTACATCTTTATCTATTTTAGATTACCATCTGTAGCACATTTAATGCTAGTATAGTAAGGTAGTAATGGAAACCAGTCAACTGAATAATCATTACTTGTTAAGCTGCACTCATATTAACGGTAGCATCAGACATCTACGATCTATCCGCAGCTGAAAATATTCAGTTCAATAGTAGCGCGAATCAAAATTCGAGCTTTGTATCGAAGATTTATAATATCGATAACATGGATGTGCCCGAAATCGTGTGAAAGTAAAATAAATGCAGTAGAAATGCAAGCTCTTACAAATAGGTACGGTGTCACCCTCGGAGATAAAACAAGCAATGAAGACAAACGCAGTATAAGTCAGGACGACAGTGTTATTGTAAAAATGTAAAAAAGAATGCTTAGACGGTTCGGACAAAAAGAATATGAGTGACGAAAGACTGACGAAGAAATTCTACAAAGCGAAAGTGAATGAAAACTTATGAAGATGAAATAGCCAGTGCCAGCTGAAGTAAATATCAAAAGCGCTTGCATATCTACGCGAAAATGTGTAGAGAATAATGATGAGACTTGAGAAGGCCAAAGAAGTAGGTAAAGACCGCGTTAGAAGCGTCCTGTCTTCTCTTGACTATCCCGTTAGGGATACAGCGTGGCTATATGTTAGTAAAAGAATTTATGTATGTACATATGTATTTAAATTCAAAACACTGTTCAAATCTTAGAACTCAGTATAATAACAATCATTAATCAATTTCAATTACTCGAGATTTTACCTTTAACACAACTTTTAAAAAACTAGACGTAGACATTATAAAGTATGAGCTTTTAGAGTAGAATAAATAATAATGTGGTAAAATATTTCTTTCTCGAACTTTCTCGAGCTTGTATTGCTTGCGTCACTCATTATTGTGTTGTTAAGCGTGTACTCCTAACGGACTAGTCGGAGAGGACGGAGCAACAAGCGTCGCGGTCCTTACATAAACTTTCGTTTCTTCAAAACTTATTGCAATGTATTAGCAATATATTACTAAAAAATCACAATTTTATCTAGAACTTCTAAAAACATCCATCCTTACAGTTCTAATGTTTCGTTAACATCTAAGCATAATATTATGTATGGGTAGGTCAGGTTTCTATGTTATATAAAACACTCGCCCGGGCAAAAGCAAAAATAGGTAGTAAGGACCTAGCCGTAAGAAGAGTGGGCGACGACGGGTGTTAAGGGGATTTGTTAACATTGAGGGGTGTGCGGGAGAGGGTGCGTCTAGACATCGGCCTTGACCGCCGCGCAATTTCGGCGAGAGCGAGGTCGTCCCGACCCACAGACCGAGTGTAGAGAGACGCCACCTCATATTCCGTATACTTATATATGTACAAATATATATAAAATAAATTGTTTACATTTAAAAGAGATTTGCTATTTCCTCTAAAAAAAAATAATAAGCAGTTCAATTTTTGTAAAGTAAGCCGTGGTTAAACACTGTTCCCGGTGAAGGCTAAGAAATACTGAAGCTTTAGAAAACGTATAAACAGCAAAACTAAATATTATGATTGTAAAAAAATCTGTCGAACAACGCATTCGATTAAGGAGGCAGCGTCGCGGCTCGGTCTGTGAACCCGCATGGTTCGACATTGCGCCGACATTGAGCCGAGCTAAATAATGCAGATAGCAAAGGGTCAACGACCGACAGCGCCCAATATCACCACGCGGACTACCAGGCACACCTGCCGTAGTGCGTGACGCCGCATTACATAACAGCACAAGAACTGTTCATCCGACCTACCACAACTCGAAAAACTTGGGCCTGATATTAACATGAATTCGGATGCGTTGAATATGATAACGAGCAAAATAACAACACCGAAAACGATTCCTTACATTGTAAAAGCTCCGAACCGTTTTAATTTCAAAATCGACGTGTCGATGAATCTTTAATTGGAACCGTAGCAGCAACTGCAAATGCGCAAAACAAAACCGTGATATTGCTAAAACCTATAATGGTATATGAACAAAAACATCAAAGGTATAAGCGAACGCGCAAAAACTCGTTGCAAAGAGTCCGCCAAATTGCTTGTCAGACAGAAATTCGGAAATGATGTGAGGCAGGCTCAGTACTAGGACGAGGGAGGGGGCCGGAGGAGGTGGCCAAATCTCTGCGGGGTGACATTGCGCGGGCGACGACCGCGCGCGACCTACGGCACCGTCGGCGCCGGGCCGCGCCGCGGAAAACACCACGTCATCCCATTCCGCCAGCACATTGAGTCTTTACTAGTCTTAACAAATACATACTACAGATAAAGATTAAAAATAGGCTAAATAGTAATAGTGAGCTAGAACCGAAGACATTTACGTGATACGTCTTGCTCTGATCATCTAACCATACTGGTTTCTAAGATTTACTTATGACGTTAAGATTTTTGTACTAATTAAATTCTGTATTTTGAATAGATCTCTGCCCAATTCACTCTTCGCTGATAGAGTTCCTTTCGCTACTGATACTGTTGTTGGATCTTAACTCTGGTCTTTTTGGACTTATTCAATTCGGCTCGAACTCTCGTATGTTTTTATTTGCGTTAATTTTTCTTATTAACATCATACAGCACGGCATTCAAAGTTTCGTCTAAAAATAGTTTGTATGTTTCTTGCATTTTTTTTTAAATTGTACAACACATTAACACATTTATAGATTAGACAAAAAAGAACGCCAAGCACCGCATCTCTCAAATCTCATCTTTCCAGTCATACACTTTCGTTGCGGCACAGTATGTTGAGATTTCCGATATGTATACAAATTATATGGTACATATAAATGAAATATAATTGAAGTGTGTCTGTGATATTGAAATAAAGGCTTTTACTTATGCTTAAGTATATGGTTATTTGCAAGTAACCAAAATCCAAGCACACTTTTTTTAATGTTTTTTGTCTGTTTGTCCGGGCTAATCTTCGAAACTACTTAACCAATTTTGACAGGATTTTCATTGGCAGGTAGAGAACTTTTCAGAGAGTAATCTCGGCTACTTTTTATCGGAAAATACCAAATTTAACGCAGGTGAAACCGCGAGGCGCAACTACTCTTAAATAATCTTCGATTGACGACATTTTGAAGTGTCATGTTTTGGTAACGATCAAGTTGTCTTACACGGAGTTAGAAGTGTTCACATCAAAAAATTTAAATTTTGTTAACAAAAAACATGTACAAGGCGATACTAACGTAGGTTACATAAGCAAATATTATACGAAAGTTTTCCGAACAAGTGGATAGTTCACATTTTATATTTCAAAGGTATGACGAATAATGAAGTCTGTTCTTGACTTCGAAAAATGGAGGTTCTCAACTCGTCGGAATCTTTATAATTTCATCCTGTATGTCTCTGTTTCACTAGGATTTTATTTTGAGACTTATTGTCAGTACATAAATGAAATTTGGAATGTAGATGTGTTCTATTCCGCTACACAATTTGTAGCAAAATTTTGAAAAACATAAAATTAGGGGTGTCACCTCATATAAACCATCTCCTATTTAAATTCTTTGAAGGATGAATTTTAGGAAATTCTTTCAGAGCGCTCAACTACGTTATCTATGGATCTTATGTGCAATATTTCATGCTTCTAGACTCACAGATTTAGCCTGTGTGTTAAACTATAGTCAGAGTGAAGAGTTTTACCAAACAGATTGGAGTAATTGTCAAAAATATTAATAAAACTAGAAATTAAACTTTGTAATGCGTCTGTGTTAAAAAAATTTAGAATTGGATTACTTGCATCTGATTTCCATTTTAGAAGGATTGGTCTACTTATATGTTTTCCAATTAAGTATCTATTGCTTTCAGTATAATACTTGAGAGCACTAATTCTATCATCACTATAACCGGATTGTGTGTGTTATTTCATAACTCTGTTTTGTAAGCACACCAGCACACAGGTCAAAAATTAAGAATTCAGAGCTCGTCGCTTATTACACGCAAATGATGCAACTCAGTTGGCGCCTATATCTCATAACAATCTTGTTACAAAATATCGTTTCGGGTCAAAATATAACCAATCCCTGCGTTCGTCATTTCGCATCTTCCCTAATAAAGCGATCAAGAGTCGTTTTGAGAACTAATACGGTAGTTTAACATATTTTTTTCCATGTTGGTCTGGGAAAGAAATAAAAACAATGTACCAGCACTTATCTTGCCGGCGGAGATTGCAGAAGTTGGTGAAGTAATAGGTGATGGGCTAAAAATCCGTCACTATCTCAATTTTCAAGCAATAATTTCAACACTTACGATACTGTGTCCCAACTAAATGGCAGTCGATCGACTTATCTCATGTTAATTTGTGTAATTAATATGGGTCATGTATATACTGTACGAGTATATCTCGCTTAAAAACCGAATAAGTGCACGAAACTGGAGCAATTTAATTGGAGTCATGAATGGCTACAATTGCTGGGTAAGCACGTGCCGATCACATCTCCCTCAAATAAAATAGAAAAGAACCTCCTCCTTTCTTGAAATCGGTTAAAAATGTCATTCTCTACAGTAAAATTGTGATATTAGCTGCCCACGACTTCGTCCGAAGGTCCATTCTAAACATTGGTGAAAGAACTGTTGAAATCGAATGAGTAGTTTCAGAGATTACCTCGAACATCCAAACTTACAAACTTCACCTCTACCTATAATATTAGTTTAGATAGTTTAGATAATATTAATATTGATTTATAATCATGGAGCACAACATGAACACATGTTGCGGCTACTGCGTTCTGTTTTATAGTTTGATTTTTTGCTGTTTTTGCCACACCACCGAATAGAACAATAAGCCATCACATAAATATTAAATATTTAAATATCTGTCGGAATATACAGAGATATACACAGGTCGGTATTGGTTATGTACTGCTTAATGCGAGCGAGAGTTGATATTTGTTATAGTGTAAATAAACTGAGCAATAGTGATAGATATTTCGTCTCTATAGGTTGAGTGCTCCATGCTTATAACACGCGAGAAAAGCATAAAGCTCTGCTCAGACTGAGGCGAAACCCGCGCAGGACGCGGGATGCGATTCGCTCGCGCAGATTGCTTCAACTAACTTGTATAGACGTGTTCATATTGGCGCGAATAGTCGCATGATATTATGCAGAGAGAATTGAGCGGGACGTCGGCGTTTAATCTTGCTGTCACTATTTTTAGAAAATTGAGTGATGACTTAACTGGCCCAGTGTGTGTTGGATCACGTACAATGAAGGGTTCCGTAGACGGGATACCGAATATTCATTTAATCGGCAGCAAAAATAGGTAAACTTTGTTTGTATATATAATGGGTAAACTCAAAAATCACTCAACCGATTTCAAAAATTCTTGTACCTATAGTAAGCTACATTATCAGCAAGTAACATGGGCTGTATTTTATTTTCAGGAATTTTTATTTTTAAACCGCTAACAAGCCAACGTTCGGGTAGGACGTCTGCTAGGTCCGCTAGTTACTTATACATGACCCTTACCCACTATAGATAAAAGTTTCGCACACACCGTTATCAATTATTATTTTTATCAGACCGCTATTTGCATGAGATCGAGAATGTTTGCGATGTTTAACTTGAAAAAGATATAGTTCTCCAAACTCTTTTAGAGACACCCCATATTTGTGTCTATAAAATATGACGTTAAAACCTGTATTGTTTTAGCACTTGTGTGCATTTAATACATATAAACAATTGGTTTAAAAACACCAACTGCTTTTTAATAATAATTCGTTGAGATATACTATTACGATTACAAGCGGTCAAGAGGTCGTTGTTTATCAATATACATATTGCCAAAATAATACACTTAAACGCTTCGAAGTAGAACACTTTCTTACTAGAACTCGGTCATTTATTATTAAATACTTATATTAAATGTGTTTTTGATGTCAAGAACGCCGTTATCACTTCATACTTTTCCTGTAACCCACAGGTAAGGCTTTAAGGACAGTCATTCTCAACCACTGTGACGCGGCACTTTTGTGTGCCGCCAAATTTTAGAAATGCATACTAGTAAAAATGAATGCTTTTTTTTATTACTTGGAATTAATCCCTTAATAAACTTAATGTTGTTTTTGTAGTACATATTATTTTACATTCAAAATTATTATCATGAACTATTTTACACAGTGTATTATAGGTAAGTAAACAACTTTTAAACTTATTTTTTTCTTTGTGTGCTGTCAAATTTTGATATCGTTAAGTGTGCCGCGACAAAAGAAAAGGTTGAGATTCACTGCTTTAGGATTTACATTCCTTGAGGTTTTCAAAATTTACTTCCGATAGTTTAAAGACAAGGGGAAAATGGACAAATTGCTTTAATCTTTTATAAATTCATCTATGAATATTTTAAAATGTTAACTAAAGCGACTTAATACCTATGTGGGTTAATAAGATAGCACGTTACTATTCCATATTCAAATATACAATATATAATTATTGCGTAGTTTCAATGAAAATTGTCTGATTGACGGACGGATGCATAAGATTTTTAAGGCGACCCATTTGAAATTTTGACGCAGGGATTTCAATTTTTCTAAGTGGGTACAAAACGTAAGAAAGTGATATTTGATAACCTGATTCTTCATTTCATTGACTTTATTTTGACAGTTCCGATACACGACTGGTTAACTTTTGTAACACAAAAAAAAATCAAAGAAACCCCTTTTAAAACAGAGATTTACATATTTAGGAGTAACGATTGATTACCGACCGACCGATTTTTGTTTCTAAATTTTCTGTATAGTTTTAATCTAAACATATTCTTCAAAATGACAGTTGGATTTTTTAAAATTAATTACAGTTTTAAAAATAAACGAAAATAACTACTTCTTCGTATTTTTGGTAAGCTACCGCGCACACTTTTGCATAGACCACAAGGTCTCATTTGGATTAAATTATTGTTTATCAATGCGTCGCCTTAAGGACTTTTTAATGATTCTGTTTCTGCTCTTGAAGTACAAAAACTTAAAAAATAATAACTCTAAAAACGAAATATCATTTTCTGACTCACTGACTGATTAAACACGAAATCTCGAAAACTACTAAAGCTAGGATCAACGTAGGTCTGATGATAATTTGTGTAATGTAAGCCCGCTACCACAAAATTATAAAATTGTGTTGTTTTCCTGAGAAACTGTTTTCACAATTACATTTTGCCCGACACTGGCGCTAAGAAAGGATTATTGGAAATATACAATTTGAGGGAGAAGAGGGGCGATTGAACGTTGTATGAAACGTTTGTATGGAACGGAATACAGCTGTGAAATTACGTAGTCAATATCGCGCGAAATCTGCTGTCAAAACGAGAATTTGTGTAATCTAATTTGTATAGTGGCGCTAAATCAACCGCAAAAAGTGCATTTTACGATCATAGGATAATAGATACGCAATCGTCATACATGATATCAATTTTTTATTACAATTAGTCACCGGTCGCGTAGTGATAGCGTGGCTGTCGCTGTCTGCAAATGTTTAGGTAATAACCCCGCCGGTCGATCGCCTTTGATGAAATTTAGAATAGAAATAGATTAAGCCCTGGGGAAGGACTTGGACTACTTTTTTTTTAATTTGATGGAAGTTGCCGGTAACAGGTGGTCTACTAAATAAAACTCTTAACAGTAACTGACTGACACACTACACACAGTCTAAACCGGTGAGTCCAGAAGTGGGTCTTTGTATCGAAGTTTATCATTATTGAAGTTAAAAATATTGAAAGTGGTGTTTACACTTCTGTTTCTTGCAACGACCAAAGGGTAAATAAGAGGGCATAGTTGGAGGACGTTAGCAAAAAACTCATAACATTTGAATTAAAAAAGGGGTAGGTCATTACAGCTGAATTGTTTGAAACTTTTGACGATGGGATAAGATCAATTTTAATGCAGTTTTCTCATTAAAAGTCGATTTCTAAGCTACCTTCCAAGCTAACGCTTAGACCGGCGCGCGGGGTACAGAAACAGAAAAATACTTTTTCAGAATCGCAAACAGGCAGAATTTTTTTTGACACAATCTACACATGACGAACCGAAATCACAGTCTTTCAAAATAAAAGAAAACAATGAGCAATTCCATTTTTCTAAACCGTTCTGTAATTTCCATTCGGCATTTGCCAATTCTGTTAAAAAAAATTCTGCCTGGGTGCCATTCTGAAAAGGAATGGAAAATGCCAAAGTTGGTGATATCTGATTTGTCAGAAAATTATTTTCCTGAGATTTTTAAATGAATACAAATCGATTGAGCCTAATTTTATCCGTTGCAAAAACTTTTTATGAATTTTTGCCCTGCGAATGTTCGGCGCTCTCGCGTAAGTTTTTGATCGGGGGAATTTGTCCGAAAATGTGATTTTTGTGGTTATTAGATCCTCCTCAATGGAAAAAATGATTTTCTGACATCGCGAACACTTGATGAATATCAATCTCATATCGATTGAAACGCGCTCTAGCGCGCTCCGCCGAAGGTTTGGAGAGAAACGTCAGAGGAAAAAATTGTAGAGGCGGACTGATACTACCTACAGGCGCTTCATCTGACGTTGCGAATACTAGCACGATTATTGTCGCTGGCTCTCTAACTAATAGGGATGCGAGCAACGCCGAATAAATAAAAATGATACTTCATTTTTGATGTACATATCATGACAGATACTTCTGTCAGTGGTTTCAAAATAAAAGCTTTTCTTATACTTATATTTTATTTATAGGTTACCAAAACCTAATCGTACGTTTACAAAACTTTTGTCTGCCTGTTTGGTTGTTTGTCTGCGTTAATCTTCGAAACGGCTGAACTGATTTTGATTGGACTTTCATTTGCAGGTAGGATTTTTTAGAGAGTAATATAGACTATTTTATCTCGTTAAAATACCAGATTTCACGTGGATGGAACCGCGCGGCACAGCTAATCTTTAATAAAATTCTCATTTCAAACTACTGTGTACACTCCGCTTTATTTACTTTTATAATACATAATAATTATGTAACAGTCTTTATTGAGAGTAAACTCTAGGCTGCAATTGGTCATTGCACTTCTGACCTAATGTTGTGACCGCGCCTCGTGAGCCGTGACAGAGTGCAATTTGATAAAAATAACGCAGTATGCGCAAGCGCATCCAGGTCATTAACATCGCTCGACATTGAGTACAAATAAACCAAACAATTACACTTATTGTGTTATACCAAGCTATGGGCTAGATTTTTCGTAGAAATGGGTAGGTGTGGATGGATGCGTGTGAACGGACCCGTATCCATTGCGGCACTAATGAATGTACATCCGGATGTAAATCGGATCCGTATCTATCCTTGATACGAGATGTGTGCTGGTTCACGAGTGAATACAAATGTGATACGGATCGCGCATGCCAGGAGTCATAACGACATAATCGCGCATTCCAGGAGTCGTAAACTCTGCTCTGCTCCGCAGACCTATTTCGCAGAGCTCAATTTACATCCGGACCTGCTCTGTACTATAGGTATCTATCACAGAACGAATTGGGGAAGCATCTAGCAACTGCCAGACTTTAATACAATATAGAAAAGTTTGTTTCCTAAATGATCAAATGACCTGGACAGGATTCGTCGTCGGACCCTCGAGTTAGAATGCAGAGGCACTAACATCTCAATGACGAGTGAGTACAACTGTCATGACAGTTTAAGATTTTATTTTAAGTACCGACGTGAATAATGAATTTTGCGAACATACTCTACGTTCCTACGATAACGGTATATTTGACTCTGTGTCGCCACAAGAAAAGCTCGCCCTCAGGCCATTCTGCCATCCGGTGACAAAGACAGAACTAAGTCACATATTACTTTTAGGTCAAGTGTATTAAGAAACTCTTTGCTTAAAAGCCGTTAAAAGACATATTTTTTTTAATTTACTATGTCAAGAGACAGTAAATTAAAATTGGAATATGTGATTTCGATTCCTTTTAGTCAACGCACAGCACTATTCTGTTCACGTAAGAGTCGAAAATAAGCATTAACATTGCATTACATTTTTTAGAGCATAATTCTTACAGAGATTTGATTTACAATAGTAATATGTTAGTTGATTGTAGAGGTAAGTGTTGATTCAACTAGTTAAACCTACTGTTGATTATTCCACAAAGAATCTACTGCTTCTTTCATTAAAAGAACTAGCTGACGAATTTAACTAGTTGTATTCAACGAAATGAAACGTAACATATTCTTTCTATGAAATGAAACTATATAATACACATTGCCGATTTGATGATTGTTTCTTTCGTCAACTAGTTAATTCGTTCTCGTTGACGAAGTAGTTGAAAAAATTAGCCTGTTACGCAACTAATTTACATATAAAACATATGGCTGGGTTTAGTTGATACTGAAATAGTGAACAACTCATCTCTAGTTGACTGTTATCATATCCGGGGTATAATTGACATTACAAACCACTTACGTAATCGATGCTTTTTTCATTATGGAGTGGCGTTTTAAAAATTGTTTCCTATACGACATCTAATGTTTTGACTAGTTCCTCTATTGATTATTTTAGCTTGAGACAGGGCACTTTAATCAGTTGCAGTATACTATTTGTGTCGATATTTTTCATTTTTCAGGTCAAGAGTACCCTAAACCGAAGAGCATGTATGAAAGGAATAATGAAAGTGGACGAAGCGAAACAAGTATGTAAGGATCGTAGCAAGTGGAAAGAAGTGCTCTGCCTACCCCTACGGGAAAGAGGCGTGATTATATGTATGTATGTATGTATATTTTTCATATAGTTGGTACCTACGTAATAAACGTTACATAGAACTTCAGTTACACGTGTATAACTAACGATAGATAACGTCGTATACAATGCGAGGTCACATATATCACTTCAACGAGTGTCATCTTTTTTTGGATATTCCACAATTCAGAAGCGCACATTACCGTCCTTGATTATAGATTTGGAAACCGCAGCTCATTCTCATTTCGATTTTCACCATGTATTTAAGAAAAGGTTTAATTTAGACAGAATAACGTCATTCTTTGAAAAACCAGACCAGATATATGAACAATCAACTAGACAATTTCTACATCTGCAGGTATTTATTCACTGAGGTCCAAAAATGTTAAGCGATAGAATCATAATCGAGTTAATCAAGGAAAAATACGTGTAGAAAAACATAAGCTGTTCCCTTCTATACAGACATTAGAGTTCACTCCTATGAGTAAAATCTGCGAGCTTCGTGATAACGAACACTAAGAAACCAATTTGCTCCAGAAGTCCGATCCGAGGAAATACTACAATATAAGGTAGGAAACTCCAATATTTATACACTAGGTATAATATGTATTAATGTAAAAACAGAATGAACAGAACCTCTATGCGTCTTTACGCTATCAATAAAGCCATTAATCAGAATCAACCCACGAAACGGTTCGAGCAATCTTAGATTTGTCGCAACTCTAGAAAAGATGCCTTATGCAGACAAAATATTCCGCACAGAAATCTCATACAGAATCACTTTTGGGAGAATCTTATTCAATTTGATCAACATCTCAGACTACGTCTAAGTTACCTATTTAATAAGGAGGAACAAAAAACACTTAAATAAGAGCGAATTTACAGCTTAATTTTAAGAACAATAACTACAGACACGCCATTTACGTGATTACAATGGAACTTTACTCACAGTTTCCGAAGACTCTATCATGTCCAGCGTACTGGCAAAGTTCGAAAACAACCAAGCTTCTTCCACTTCGCGCATCATAGGTATTTATTTTTAGTCTTTACACACAACAGAACACCTTGTTTATATAATAAAACGAAATCTAAATTTTTGCAAGCGAAAAAAAAAAATAGAAAACTGTTTGAGTTTTGTGTTGCCTCGTTTACACTGGGGACAACGACTCGCGGGCGGTGCGACTCTCACACGCACTGAACACACGCATTGCGTAGTGTTACAAGCCACGCCTCGCCTCCCCACCAGACAGCGTGTCATGCGCGTGCGCCGCCCCGCAGCCCAACACGTGCTCCGAACACTTCAATTGGTCCCTTTTATTGCACAACCACAACGAATGACATACCAAAGTAAAATTTCCTGATCTGATGCCAAGGGACAGTGAACGCCATTGGGCGACAACTAATACACGTTATTTATTTGTTTTCCAAAAGGTTTCTTTAGTAAGAATTTGATCACTAACGTGTTTGTAAATACGGCAGAAGAATATGTGGCCAGATTATAAATATTCTATTTCTAAACTAAAACTACATTAGTATTTAGATTAGCCGTTTTGAGATTTCTAGAAGTTCTATGTCCATCAGCAATAAGTAACTCAGCAAAATCTATTTAGCATTGTACGACTAGGTAGGTAGGTATTTTTATATTTTTTTTATTTTTGTTTATTTATATATATACATATTAGTTTATTTATATATATACATGTAAACTACAATACAACACAACACTACAATAAAACTACAGTCTCATGTGTGCACTGTGTTCATGTGGTGCAGTCTCGTTCTCACCACTTTTATGAGGAAAGGCATCCTATAATATATATGTAGGTAGTTGAAACTTTCTAGGCAAAAACCTCAATCGAGGTCTCGTCTGGAATCCTTCCGGCTGGAAGGAAGAATAAGTAACTTTATTGATTTTTCCCGGCAAAGTTTGAAGCCTTTTAGGGTGAAACAGTAACAGTATTTTTTGTCGGCCCTCTCAGATCCTTTACGGAGCAACAAAAAAAAAAACAAATATATTTGTCACCCATAGACAATACTCTGCATTGCCTACTTCAAAATAGAAGAACCAAAATAAGCTGACGCGTCTATAAATACGATACATTTACATCAAACAATCCAATATACATCGCCATTACTACAAAACCGAGTCCTACTAAAATGGTTTCCATTATCAACTTTTCTTATTTAATGACGTTTAGTAGATACCTACTATTTAGACAATTTAAATTTTATTAATAATAATACTATTTTAATAAAGTAAACCTGATACGTTTGACAGTTAAATTTAATTAACAAAAATTAAACAAAAACAATTTCTTTTTTTCACCCTTCGTCTAGAACTCCCCATCACTCCTGAAATATAGGTCCTACGTTATTCAAAAAAATAGAACTCTATTTCTAAGAAACTTCATATATAATAGTTTGATTTTCTTGTAGTCATAATTCAAATCTTGAAAGTTTCCGAGATATCGGCGAAAGCAAAGGAAACTTTGCTTTCGCCGAAAATAAAAAAAATTAAATATAATTATTACTATAAAATAATATTTAGAAAAAGATAGATCTAAGCTTGATTGGGACACCACAACATTAGTACCTGCTGTAGCTACACGTACAAAAAAAATTAATTAAAAAAATTTACTTTTAATATGACAAGTTTTAAAACTTGTGTTTTAAAACTTGTTTTAAAACTCGGTTGTTATATTGTACAATATACACAGATACGCCTTGCTATGTACGACACTTACAATAAGTTGCAAATAAATCATAAATAATGAAATGTCAATAGCAATCAATTGACAGTGTTATTGTAAAAATGAAGAAAGAAAGGCTTAGATGGTTCGGGCTGAAGAAAGAAATGCTTAGATGGTTCGGGCACAGAGAAAGAATGAGTGATGAAAGATTGACAAAGAAAATCCACAGAGCGAAAGTGAGTGGTAGGTGGTAGCTGAAGCCAAGGAAGACCAAGGCTGATTTACGAAGACTAAATAGACAAAGTGTTAGTTAACGAAAATGTCAAAAACACCCGCATAGGCGAAAATGCATGAGGTGAATGATGAGATTCGAATAGCATCGACGAAAGAAGAGAAAGACGTCTATTAACTCATTAATTTCATGGTTAATTATCACTACAACGAAATTCTCAAAAATCTCAAAAGTTTTGCAAGATCGATACTTATTTAAGTGTCATAAAAAATTTGGAAATTTTAAAATTTTAATAAGTGTTCGAAACGATCGCTATGTTCAACATATATAATTCAATGCTTTCAATCCAAACTCATTGTTGTTATTATGAGTCTAGAATTAAGTATTTTATTTCTAAAAATTCTGTATTGTAACTTTATCTTTGACAGATGGACAATAGATGTTTCAGTGAAAAACCCGTTTACCAATATGATCATTTTATAAGTGGTACCTAAGATACATTTCAACCAAGTTTAAACTTCCCATATTTAAAAAATATATATCAACTAACCGATGTCCGCGACTTCGTTCGCGTTTTTTATTTCTAAAATAGCCATGTCCTTCCTAGGATAGGATAGGATTCAAGCTAACCCATACCAAATTTCATCGCAATTGGATGAACAATATAGCAGCCCATAAAATACTAACAAACAAACATTGATTTTTATATATTATATGATAATTAATTAATTAATATAGCCTGCCACATTGCGTATGGCAGCGTTGGATGAAAGTGTAACCTATTGTAAAAATGCAGAAAGGAATGCTTAGTTAATAATCAAGGACTTAGGTAGATGGTTCAGCCACATAGAATGAATGAATAATGAACGTTTGACAAAAATCCACAAAGTAAAAGTAAGTGCTCGCAAAGGCCAAGGAAGGCCAAGGCCGATTTATGCAGGTCAAATAGGCGGCGTTTCAACAGATGTTACAGAGTTAAAGGCTATTGTGGAAGCGGATCCATCACAAAGCACTTCAGAGATAGCTGCAGGCTTCGGGGTAAGTGACAAAACTGTATTAATCCACTTGAAGCAAATCAAAAAAACTTGAACGATGGGTACCTCATGAATTGAGTGAATCGAACTTGCAAACACGCCTCGACTGCTGTGTTACTTTGCTCAACCGACACAATAATGAAGGGATTTTAAATCGAATCATTACTTGTGATGAAAAGTGGATACTGTACGATAATCGGAAGCGCTCGTCGCAATGGCTGAACCCTGGAGACCCAGCCTAATCCTGCTCTAAACGAAAATTGACTCAGAAAAAGTTACTTGTGAGTGTTTAGTGGACTAGCGCCGGTGTCGTTCACTACAGCTTTCTAAAATCTGGCCAAACGATTACGGCAGATATCTATTGTCAGCAACTGCAAACCATGAAGGAAGAACTAGCTGCTAAACAACCGAGATTGGTCAATCGCTCTAGGCCACTGCTGCTTCACGACAACGCAAGACCACACACTGCACAACAAACAACCACTAAGTTAGATGAGCTACAAAACGCCAATTTCATATGTAAGGACCCAATATTATAGCTGAGCTAAGCTGCCAGTCTAGCACCCAATCGTCTCATACACGCAATCTTAATTCATAGATGATTGAAGAAGTAGTCGTCTCATAATTGTGTAATTTGTACTTGACAATATCAAGAAATATAACCGAATTGACAGTTTTAAATACAACAAAAACATGCAATGCATCCTGAATATTTTCTGTTTTACGATACGAATACAAATACAATTCAACTTTATTATTTACACCTAATATTTATTTGTTTGAACCGATGGACGAATGATAAGTTTTTTTTTTAATTTCCGTCATAAGTGAGTTAATTTGTAATAAAAATCCAATAAGTTGTTCATTGTTGAGGACTTAAAGTATATACAAGTTTTAATCGATATTGAAAATGTAAAAGTTTTGGACTTTGCATAGAAAAAACAACTAAACGACCCAACAGAACCAAACGTCCGGCGACTAACCTCATTCAACTGGGGGCTCCAGGTAAAACTTGCGTCCATGAAGCGAATTGAGACACATTGTTATGTTAAGAACCGATAAACTATTTACGGCTGTACATTTTTAATAGACATAGACATAGATTTTATTTAGCATCATCACACACAATACAAACAAGTAAATAAAAAGTTTTAAACGCGTACAACAAACAATGTGTACTGTGAGTGATATGATGCTAAAATGGACACCGACTCAGTACGTGCTGCAGCACAAGTGCTACAGCGCTGATTTTCAGCGGCGACCAATATTTGTGGAGTACGTCGGTCCAACAGATGGCCGTAGCAATTAAATTAATAAATAGTAAATAATACATACATACATACATACATACCGCCACGCCGCATCCCCAGCGGGGTAGTCTGAGGACTAGTAAATAATAATTATAAGAATATTGAAAATATGTTATCATATATAATACCTACACAACATATATGCTATATATAAATATACGTAATAGCAAAGTATTATAAAAATTGTTTGTTGAAAAATAACACGGGGAGTGTTCTCTTTCCTCTCTTCTTGACCACCGGTTGTGCCAAAGTTATGATTAATTAGTAATCTATAATATTTTTAGCCTTCCCTATAGTTACTTTTGCAAAAGCCATGAAAAACATGTATGTCGGGCTTTCCCTATTCTGAAGCCCTAGCTAGGCACGCCACTGGTATCTATTTACCCAGAATATAATTCTTTACAAAGATTCTTAAAGTAAACGTAACGAAAAGCGTAACCAATTCCCGAATTTGCCGAAAGTGTAAAGAATTTGTATTAAACTTTATTTCCAAGAACAATTAGCAGAGTATTTCTTGCAACATAATCCGAACTCTTGAAGGATTGAACAAGATGGCGCAAGCTGCACGGGCTGCAGCGTTTTTGCCGCGAAATCGATCAACCAATAACAGCGCAGAGTTTTAGCGCAAGACACGCTCAACTCTGCCATTGGTATATTGAAGTTCCCCGCGCATACTAAAATTTATTAATTATTACTACGCAGATACTTCTGAGCACTTATATTTTGGGTAATATTGTATTAGAGCTAGCGCACACTAGCGTCACCGTGACTGTTTCGTCACTATTATCAAGTCTGTGGATATGTATGGAGATGCGCGCATGTTATGACGGGACTACCGGATAACACTTATCGATCGAACCACGAACAAGCCCGTGACAAAATTGTCACCGTGCTGCCCTAGATTTCAATAGCAGTGACGAGCACAGGTGACAAAATTGTCACTCTCCGGCATTCTCCGGGTTCCTGCTCTCCATTTGCTTTTCGACTAATGAATTCTCATGACGTCTCATGAATTAGCAAGTAACGACTGTCTCCTCAAAATTCATATCGACAAATGCCACTTGGATTTCAAAAAAGATTATTGACGGTGACACAATCTTATTGTCACGGTGACAAAAGTCACCTGTGCGCGCTAGCTCTTACTGTACATACATACACTGCTAAGATCGTAACCTTCCATTTTGCTTCGCCTTATTCAGGTATATATGTGACAGACGAACAGAGAGCTACGCGTTCCGTTTCAATATTAATAGGAAGCACCAAATATTGACAACGAATTAACAAATATTTTAGATAAATAATTTAACTAACCTAACTAAAATTGAAGACAGGTGATGCATAAATTATTGTAAGTTAGCATAAAATAATTTAACGAACGAACATTCAACTGTATATCGAATGATGTCATTAGGTGTGCTACAAAGCATAGACATAAAAACTAGTCGATGCAATAGGTACCTAAATCCTCCATATGGAGATTTCTAGAGACCCTTACCGCAGTATAAACTATAAACTTAGTATATATATACTGGCGTATAGACGTACAAAGAGTGCGCGTGACAATGTAATCTATTATGATAGTGGCATGAGTAGGAAAGGGACAGCAAACGTGACTCTATTGTTACCCTTTTTGAATGGCAGATCATCACAAGTCGTCACGCTGTGAAGAACTCTGTTGGGCTATTTTATGATTTTGTTATTTCTGACACTGAACAACTATCGATTGGGATGCGATATTTTGATGAAGAACACAGGAAGTCCAAGAAATGTTTGTCAGATTCATTGAGCTAAAAGAAGATTTGGATGCGAAATCGATTGCACATAGCATAGATGAGTTTTTGACAAAAGAAGATCTGAATATAAATAAATGCGTTGGTTTTGGTTTTGATGGTTGTTCAACGATGTCAGGAAAAGACGGAGGGGTACAAGCGATCTTACGCAAAAAGTACACCCAAGCCCTCTACTTTCATTGCTCGTCCCACAAACTGAATCTAGTTATCAATGATCTAAATTCACTTCCTGAAATTAGAAATGCCATGGGAACCACCAAAGATACTATAAACTTTTTTCGGGAATCAGTTTTGAGGAGGAAGTTGATACCTAATATTTCCAGACTTTGCGAGACAAGATGGAGTGAGAAACACAAAACCATCAACCACCAGAGTTTTTAAAGAAAATCTTCCAGTAATTCTGGAAGCCTTACAAACATTATCTCAGGAAGGAAATAGTGCAACTTGGAAAAGTGCCTTCCAACTGCATGCGGCTACTTCCAGAATTTCTTTCATTCTCGGGATTATGTTGGTAGCCAAATACTCGGCTTTGATGGAACCCGTTGTCAACGTACTCCAATCTGTAGCTTTGGACGTGGTCAAAGCCTCGGAACACGTTAAAAGGATTTTACTTTTAATTAAAAACCAACGTGAAACTCCGGAAAAAGTGACAGACGAAATTATAAAGGAAGCTACTGCTGTTGCGGAGAAAGTCAAACTGGAGGTGGACATTACATCAATGCCGCGTATTACGGGCAAACAACGTCATAGAAGCAATCATCCAGCAGAAAGCCCTTCAGAATACTGGAAGAGGTCTTTAGTAATACCATACTTGGATTCAATTATCACCTCCCTTGAAGTACGTTTTGCTGAAGAAAACACGCCATCATTCGCATTATCTAAGTTACACCCGGCGCAGATGCAAAAAATGACAACTGAAAATCTGAAACAAACTTGTGAATCTATTGCCCAGTTTTATGATTTACCGAACATAAAGAATGAAATCGAACTTTGGCAGCAATTGTGGCACGATAGGCTTAATCTAACAAATCTAACAGTTGTTGATGTCCTAAAAGAAACAAATTCCTTCTTTCCCGAAACGGAAAAAGCATTGAAAATTTTGATCGCTTTACCATGCACGACCTGTACAGTAGAGCGATCCTTTAGCAGCCTCAGAAGACTAAAAACATGGCTAAGAAGCACCATGGCAGACGATCGCCTTAATGGTCTGGCCATGATGAGTGTACACAGAGCTATAATAAATAAAAACCTAAATAATTTTAATGATAAAGTGGTTGAAAGTTTTGCAAAAAATCCCCGCATCAATTAAATATTATTTTTGTTAAAATAAATAATTATTACTGTGTTTAAAAGTTTGATTTAGTTATTGTGCTGTCGAGGGCTTGTGAAGTTTTATACATTGATATTAGAACCGTTCTTATTACAATCGTCATCGAGGCAAAGACTTCCAAAGTGTAACGCTTCATGCTCTCGGCGTTCATATTTTTTATCCTCCATAATATTGCCCCATTGCCCCCCCCTTAGTCATAAGCTGGCGACGCCCTTGCGCCAGTATATACTAAGTTTATGGTATAAACATAACAGTAGGACGTCTGAAAGCCAACGTACACAGTGTACGTGTGCGCGCTAATACGCACGCGCCGTGGCACGCACACAACGGCAATATTTTGGGTGAATATGGATAATTATTGTAGCGCCAATCGGGGTCGCACGCGACGCAAACATGCGATCGATTCAGTTTGTCTTTAATTCGTTCTTCACATAGTCGCAAATACAAAAATGTCTAAAACGCATATACGACCATATTAAAATGTCCTTGGTTGCTTAAATAATTTTAGTTATTCAATCCAGAGTTATCACTCTTCAACTACAAGAAATTAAATTTAACAAACATGAAAAACTTATCCATATGCATTGTTTTTATAATTATATACTAAATGTATAACTAAACGAGATGCTCTCCGCATCACACAGAAATCACACAATGCAATAATCGCGCCGCGAGTACACAATTCCGGTACGCATGAGTAGTCGGCATTCTTTCCTACATTCTCCAGCCTTACGTTGCCCGTACTAGAGTCACTACCGATATAATTATGTCTTTATAAAGTCTTTAATCTCCAATTAATATTATTAATAACAAAATAATAAAAGTCGCTACCCATATCTGTCTGTGCCATGGTTTGTGCGCTTAGTTCTTCCCAGCGGATTTTTTACGGTTTTCACTTTTTTATTTAGAGAATCAGAATTTAGAGAATTTTTTTGTGTGTTTTAGTGGGTCCCTAGATGGTTTAGTAACACAATTGGACCCGGTAGGTGGTGCTGCAATCGGATTCTGGGAATTTATTTTATTTCGTACAGGAGAACGTCTGTCAAGTTGAGTGTGTCCCTGGATGGTTTAGATTCACAATTGGAGCCAGAGCCGGAGGTAGTGCTGCCAATCGGGTTCTAGGATTTTCTTTTATTTTGGATAGGACAACGTCTGTCGGGTCCGCTAGTACTGTAATAATTGCAATTCTTGAATTTATTACTGGAGAAGGAGGCCTAGATATGCATAATTCCCCTTGCGAGCTTCCGACTATATACGGTAATGAACTCGAGGCAAATTACAGTTATTTCATATTGCTTACAAGTTTCTAATAACTACGTAGTCGAGTTTTACAACTATTATATACTAGCTGACCCGACAGACGACGCTGTCTGTAAATAAATAAAAATCTCATAGAATAAAACACTCAGTTTTTCCCGAAGTTTCTGATATTCTGGACGTTTCCAATTTTTCAAACATCTTATTCGGACTATTATGAATATTGAAAAAAAAATTTGCCAAATCGGTCCAGCCGGTCTCGAGCGACGTGCTTAACTGTTTACCAACGAACTACATTTCATTTTTATTTATATAGATTCATGATTACGTTCTAGATTGTACGAGTAGGTACTTCATTGCCTGTCGTTCATCGATTCAATCAAGAAAGTGAAGAAAGTGCAATACAGACAAGTCTACAATATAGTATATTCACAAATGCAGAAGAATAATAGTAAATTTTCATGATTCAAACTGTAAAAGATCGGTCAGATCAAATGTGCGATCACACACTCGTTCGATCTTTCATGTCAATTAACGAATGATTGGATCAGTTGACCGACACTTTTCTCATATCAATACTTGAACGATCGAATCATATCGAATAATTACAGGTCTAATATCAGCTAGATATTATGAGGAAGATCAGATCAACACGAAAGTAGAACGGTATTGAGATATTAATTTTTTTTTAAATACCAGACGAAGACGCAGGTATAATCTAGTTCCCTGTTTTGTAAGTATTTCTTGTAAATAAGAATGTCTAGAAAATATTTGCTACGCCATACAATATTTATACGAGTAGGTACATTAGATATAAAATTTACCGAAACGAAAAAAACAACCGTCTGATGAGTCGGCGGCATTATCGACGAAGGCCCGGCGGCGAACACTAGGCCGTCTATGTATAGGTTGTCTTAGGGCAGGAATGGCGACGGCGCGCCTGGCGGCCGGACTTTGTTAACATTTTTGGCCGTAGGGTTGGCACTTCGAATCGAATTAAAACAGTACCAAGCAATATGTTAAGATTTTAATTATTATTAAACCTCTGTTAGTGTAATTACTTGATATTGTGTATAAATATAATTAATTATGGTAATCCTACTATGCTGTACGTTAAGAATATAAAAGTAACATAATTAGGTATACTAGAGTTGTGGTAAACGCGCATTGGTAGTAATCATCTCATACAGATTTAAAATTCAAGACGCCCATAGTTTTACAATAAACGTATCATTTCTTATCAAGAATGACATTGTACATAACGAAATGGCAACAACTTTTTTAAACTGTCTTGTAGTCTGGCTGTTACTAGGTACTTCCCCCGATTCATTGTACAGCACCAATAGTTCAAGCTTGGTGAGAACAACATTTGCGTAGTCGTATAAATATTGTTATTATTCCTATCTAGATGTACGTAACCGCTGTCTTGAAAACACAACTTCACTGATACTACTCATACGACACACACGAAAACTGTACGACACGAACTACAGCATGAAAACAGTAATTTAAGTAAAAATATAGTTTTAGGTTACCAGTTTACATCTTTGTGACAAATAGCTCAGTAAGTTTTAATGATGACGGAAAATCTGTTGAGAAACATGATGAACTTGTAATTCCGTTTCGTTTTCGCCTGGTCTGGTTGTATTAATCATATAAGCGTAGCCACGGGTTGACGTTTCTCCATTAGTTAGAAGTCATAAATTGTTGCGAAAAAATTAGTAACGTGTAGGTAGCATTAGACGTTTGCAACTCACATTCTCTATGACATTTAAATCGACAAACTAAATGTATAAAGAAAATTTTACTGGAGAAAAATGGAAATTCTATAAAATGTTAATCAATGTTAATTCGTTTTAAAAAATCAACATGATCGTAACTCAATTTAAGCTAATATTATTATCCCAACAGAGGCAACCCTAACGACAATTTCGAAGCAGCCGGTGTGGGAGGACGCCGTTCGTGGAATAACTCCCGTTTATTTCTATGTGAACGCTTTATATATGTATAAAATATATTCGTGTGCGTGCCGCCAGTTCATTGTCAAGGCCAACAGCCAAATCTCCTCCGCTCGAGGCCCCCTTACTCCCGCCCCACAACCATAGACGATTTATGCAAGTTCGCCGAATAAATTAGATAATTTTGAGTATATCGCTTCGAGCACAAAGCCATAGTGATATTAACAGTAACTAAAACAGCAATACACAACGTACAATATGAATTACAACAGTTGCAATTACGTGAATTCGCTTGTTGTTCGACACTGGTAGGGAAGCAAAAGCAATAGCCGCTGTTCAATAGTGTATTTTGGACATATCGCATTCCATTAGCTTGTAACGAGTATCTACACTGCACCGCTGCGACGACAAGATATCTAAATACATTAAAACGGAGGCTATGGAGCGGTCTAGACGTAGAATTACAATAGACATACTAACAAGCATATCAAGGACTATACGATCTATCATTGTAATACAGACACAATCAGATTACAATTATTTACAATACGCTATGCGGAAAACACATAAAAACATATCTTCAAGTTGATACCCTAACGGGGTAGACAGGACAGAGCACTACCTGCGATTCTACATATTCCGTACACCGAAAATCTCGTCTCAGTCGCGACAACAAAAGTTTTTTCAGGGCTCTAAATTTAATATTCAATTATACATACTAGAGCTCGCCCTGTGGTCGAAATTCGACCGTAAATATAAACTCTTTGGCGAGAACCTCTACTCTGTGCGACTGTTTGATCCAAGGAGGTTACGTATATGTGATCACAAACTATTAGGTATGAGTTTGAAATTGACATTCTTTTTGACATTGGCAGCATGAACGCAATAAAGCGTAGTGATTATTTACTCAGTGACGCAAACAATGAGTGATTTATTTAATTTAATGTATTTCTATCGCATATTATATAAAAACATTCTCCTGTCCTTCTCCATATAAACTTTAAGTGTACCAAATTTCACACTTCCGTCGGCGTAATTTCTTAACAATGGAACTAATTTTCGCTTCATGTATTAATATATATAGATAATAATGGAGATGCATTTAATGACACTTCAAAATGGGTAAAAATATAGACAAAATTGCTATGAATTGCTAATAAAAATATAATGTTATACAATAAAATGTTAGTCCTTCAATGATGTTATATTTACATATAACATCACTGTACTCCTTCATTAAAAAGATATTACCTTTAAATAATTTGAAGACGCTATAAAATAATTATTGCCAATAAAAAAATAAGCAATCATTTAAAATAATAGATTGTGCTATGAAAAATAACATTTTCTATTAACTAAATAAATAAAGTTAACAAGGTGTTATCCTGACAATGTCGACACATCCGGCGCAGTGAATGGAGTTGGTGCAATTGCGCGACGTCTCTTTCTAACTCTTGGAAATAACTCTGAAACACACCTACTATATATATAAGATTGCTACATATACATATCGCTTGCTTGTATGAACAGGGTATTAACTCAAAAAAATCGATTTTCCAGGAGAGCAATTTTAAGTTTTTATTGTGATATTCCAGCTTTTCTGTATTAGATCGGTTAACCATACCTATTTTTTTATGAAATTTACTCCTTATAAGTAAGGTAAGGTTCCAGCCTATTTCATTTTTTGGAGAAGTTCGTAATACACGAAATAAATATTACTGAAGAATACTCACTTTTTCTGTATAAAATGATCAACAAACAGGGTATTATTTTAAGATACTGCCGAATTTCACAAAGATGTGATATTCAAATGTAACTTACCTTTTGATGAATACAGCATTATTTCAGTTTAATACTTTGTTCAACAAAAACTGACGTTCTGTCGCTGCCTACTAATTGTCGAGAAAAAGGGGGCAAAACTAAATCCAATGAGGCGGTGAAAAAGTGCAAAAAGGACGCGAGATACTACCCTGCCCGTAGACCCCTATCGCGTCGGATAATTATGCGACCAAATTCATTCGAAAGATTTTAAATTTTTAAGTAAAAGTGTAGTAGTATCTCAAAATCACATTTTTTTTAGTTACTACCCTGTTCATCCAAGCAAACGATATACCAACAGCAAAAGATGAAGAGATGGAAGGATATAGAGATGTTTCAAGATTAAATTTCTCGACTTCCACTGTCTCCTTAGAGTGCAGAATCCTATTTCAATACTACTCCTGGAAATAATTCAGAAATACACCTACTAGTTTATATAAGATTGCTATATATAGATATACCAATAGCAAAAGATAAAAAAAGATGGAGGATTATAGAGATGTTCCGAGATTAAATTTCTCGACTTCAACGATCTCTTTAGTGCGGACGCCAGTTTCAATACTGCTCCATGTATAAAGCGAATGGCTCTAGCGTTGTGGTAAAAAGACCTAATCTAACCAAAAAAAAGTGTTATAAATAGGTATATTCGTCATGTTTGCACAAAGTTACAAAAAAATTGCATAATTTTACCCAGTGTGAAACAATCTAAACCTTAGCCTGCATTTGTCCTCACGATTTCCTCCGAAGCATTTATTACCACCATTCACCACATTAAAGTTTCAGTGATTGAAGTTGTAACCAAAATTTTATTGTGAAAACTGTTAATTTTGAAGTTTACCATTTTTTAGCAAAGACCATTAATTTTTGAATATGTGATTAATATCAAAAGTAGCAAATTTATAGAGAAAACCTTCAATTTTAAATAGTGGGGTTTGTAGATAAAATTGCTAATTCTATAGCTCCATTATATACATCCCATAATAATGTATAGTCGTAACGGGACTGCTCTGATGTGATGGATTAGACACCTGATATATTCATTTCATTATACCAAGAATTCTACATAATTAAAAATGAAATGGTGCTGTTCGTTGGTAAGAGCATCACTTGAGAACGGCTGCAGCGATTTGGCTAATGTTTTACCCGACTGCTCAAGGAGGGTAATGTTTTTCGGATGTATGTATGTCTGTTTCTTTATATTATTTATATACTTGCAAGCTAAACGGTTTAATGGATTTTGAAGTACAAGGTATCGTTGTTTTAAACGTTCGTAATAGTGCGAATAAAGGTTTTAGGAAAACAAAAATTGGAAAAATTGCCCGAAAAATCTGGTTGCAAAAAAATTGGAAAATTAGGAAAAAAAATGCTTTTTTTCTATTGGATTTTTGTATGAACATAAGACCATAACTCGCAATTTGAACCTCACAAAACAATCACAAACAAAGTTATGGACAGGACAACGTCTGTCGGGTCAGCTAGTGTGTAATAAAATAAATATCAGTGCTTATTAGTGTTTTGTGAAACTCATTATATAATTTTTGTAGAAACTTATAATAACCAAAAAACCGACGAAAAGTGGGCAGACATTACTTAAGATTCTGTGAAGTTTAGATATCAATTTACGTCATAGCAATACAGCTCCGTATCTGTAAAGGTGAATGAATACATCTGTTAACGTACGGACAAATTAGCAGACGGAGAGATAAACAAACAGATAGACAAAATCCAAAAAAAACAATAAAACGCTCCATAATAAATAGTCTACATGTTGATGAAATTCATATAAAAATCCATCTAATACAACTGGTTAAAAAACCTACAATTGCAGTTTATAACGAGAATATTAACAAACGCCAAAATGACAACACGATGAGATCTAGAAAACAAGTCTTATGAGTCACTTGCGGCTCGACCCGACTTCACCCGGGTTGAAGACATAATATAGCCTAGATCCCTCTGGAATAACGTACCTTTCAAATGGCGAAAGAATGTTTCAAATACTTGCAGTTGTTCCAGAGTTTACCCTACACAAACAAACACATAAAATCCTCTCCCTTTCTTTATAATATTAGTATAGATTAGTGAAGATAACTTTGTTTATAAATATTTAAACGTTACATATTTTCACATTATTTCACACACAAGAATTACTGCACCAATATTAATAAATCGACTGTCAATCTATAGCTTAGTGATTATTGTTTCGAATAAGGTAACATACAAGCTCGATCTGAGATCTGCTGAAAGTTGTTTCAATTAATTATTTAATATTATAATATACGTACTTAATATCTCTACTGAACACTTTGTTAAAGATATTGCCTACGATTTGGAAATTTTATCGATACTTTACCAAATAAAAATCAATCTTTCTCTTTCTGTTCTGAGAAAACGCAAGTGTTTCGGTGAAATTTGTAACGTTTCGACCAGTTAAAATCTATATTGTCGATGAAAAATTGATTATAACAGCCAGAACAGATAACAGGTGATATTATATCTAATTTAAATATATTAAGGAAATATTTGTTCAAACTCGTTTCGTCCCTTACTGTCTTATACATTTCGCAATTCGTAGAAAAGGACAGAAGTATATTGAAGCGAACGGAGATATATTTCTAGTCCCTTATTGCAGTGGCCAATTGGGTACAGATTGCAACAGTGTATAAAATAAAATCTAATGACTCGGTCTACGTATAATTAGATCCAATGCATATTATTACATCAAGATAAACATTGTATATACATGTACATACATATACGAAATATGTTATTAATGCGAAATGTGACCGACATCTTGTTATACAAATGTTATCAGTCTTGCATTATTACACAACTTTATCAAGCCGCTCACTTTATTTCATATAAGGTGTTACTCGCGACTTCTTTTGCATGGAATTTAAAAAAAATAGTCTGTGTCCTTCCCTAGAGTTTAATCTATCTCCATTCTAAACGTCAAAATCTACCTAGGCGTTTAGCCGTGATAGCGTAACAGTGAGAAGCATTAATAAATAAAAGTTGTTCGTTGTTTAGCGCATCACTTGAGAACGGCTGATTGCGTTTGGCTATTTTAACCGATTTTCATTCTGCATGCAATCAGACCCGCGGGGTTATTAAGTACCTAAAAATCTGCAGACAGCGACAGCCACGCGATCGCTGCGCGACCGGTGATTAATTGTAATAAAAAATTGATATCACGTATGACGATTGCGTATCTATTATTCTATGACCATGAAATGTACTGTTCGCAGTTGATTTAGCACTACTGTACAAATTACATTACACAAATCCTCCTTTTGACAGTAGATATCCCACGATATTGGTTGTCACATGCTGTCTGCAAGTTAGGTAATAAGCATGCCGGATTTTTAACAACATACAGTAGGTATGTAGGTAGGTAGGTAGAGGTGTGTAAGGACCGCGACTCCTGGCGCTCCGTCCTTTCTGACTACCCCGTTGGGGATACAGCGTAAAGATATGTTATGTTATGTTATACAGTAGGTTCGCTGTGTGGTGTAGTTCAACGAGACATTTAAATGAAATGATTTATAATATATTAACATATTTATAATATTTTAACAAGTACAAATTATTACTCATAAAAACTGAAGTAAGAGTTGAATTATTATAAAAATTAAAAAAAAATCCGAAGCATTAAAAAACCCGTAAAAAGTAAAAAAAAATATTTCCGTTTTTTTATCAAAAGGGCCGCTAAGTAAATAAAATAAACTCAACAGAATAGGTGCTAGTTAGTAGCTAGCCACAATCACACTGTCATAACAAAACAACGATACCAACTTCCTATTCTGTGTTGGCTTTTATTTTATTTATGTATTTAGCGGACCACGTCCCAGACGTATTCGATTAACAACCGAAAATTATATTTTTTACTTTTACGGGTTTTTTATGTGTTAGGCATTTTGTAAATTTTTTGTACCGGAATCTTGATTACTAATTTGTAATATTCAGTGTTTTTATTTTGAGGTCGTTTTAATTTTTTAAAACTACTTTTAAACTTAAAAAATAGTCTTCCAGAAAAAAGGTTGTGAATAGTCTTCCAGATAAGAAGAAAACTGATAGACAAACGGACGATAAAGTGACCAATAAAAAGGCCTTTTATCGAATTTTGGAACAGTAACAGTGAAAAATATTTATTTTCAGAATCGTGAGTGATTCTGAAAATAAATATTTTTAGAATCAATCAAGAATCTCTGACTACCCCGTTAGGGATACGGCGTGAAGATATGTATGTATATATGTGATTTTAAAAATTGAAACGGATATTAGGAACGCTACTCCGGCCATTCCGTCTATGTAAAGAGGATGAAAATATTTTATTAAAAGCATATCAAGCTTAGTTTCAAAATCAGTATAAGCAAGACGTTTAGGACAAAGTAACATGAGCAGGTATAACATTTTGCGATACCCTTTCGTAGACTAAACAAGGAACAAATTACTCCAAACAATAATACCTAAATCGGCGAGAATCCCCCCCTCATGCAGGAACTTAAAAATAAATCATTAACCGTTCTCCTGTAATGTTATGTCTATATCTATATCACTATACAAAACAGTATGAGCTGTGTAACTGTAGTTTGAAGATGTTTACATTTTACATACATACTTCACGACATGTCCCAATCAAGTTATGGATGGATGGATACAACGTTTTAATCAAATCAACGGTTTGTCATATCTGATCGAACTGCTTCTTTCTTTCAAAAAAAACATTTGACGAACCTTTTCCTTTAACGAAAAGAAATCTTCAGGGTATTATTTATCTGTATAAATAAAAATTAAATACTGTTCGTTGATAAGCAAGCGCATGACTTAATGGCAGACCGATTTGGCAAATTTTCTAAGAATATTCGTAATAGTCCAAATAATAGAGGAAAAAAAAGCTTTTTCTATGGGATTTCGATACGTCTGTCGGGTGAACTAGTTAATAATTAAGTCAGGAAATGAACGCCTGACGTATGGGACTTTTTAAATAGGGGGGAAAATTCCCAATGTGGTCAGACCGATTTGTCTAATTTTTTTTTAAATATTCGTAATAGTCCGAATAATAGAGGAAAAAAAGCTTTTTCTATGGGATTTTGATAAGTCTGTCTGGTTAGCTAATTAATAGTTAAGACAGGAAATGAGCGCTTGACGCTTGGGATTTAGGGGGGAATATTGTCAATGTGGTATGGAGCGGTGTGTAGGTCCATTCATTGTAAGCCAAATAAAATAATACGAATAATGACAAATTATCTTATTCTCGCTCTAATCTATTGCATCATTCTAGCTCTATTGCCGCTGACATATGTACCTAACAACATTCAATTTACTGTGTTGTGTGACCCGAACACAATAACATACAAAACAATGTTCTAGCAATCGAGCATACCACGTCTAGACTTTTATATAATCTATTTTATTTAGATATTAGACCTGTTCTCCGTAAGGATTACGGAGCCCAGCAAAGATAAAATGAACCCAGCAAATGGAAATAAACTGAATGTGTGTCAGTGTGTAAGTACGAAATTGTGTAGATAAAAATCAGTCAATGTCGTGATATCACATGCATTAAGTTGCATTCGAGATTAGATTTGGAAATAAGTGTCGATGTAGATACGAATAAACTTTCTTTTTCGAAACATTACAATATAATGGAACCAATATCAATTCCATATGCGATCTCTTAGAAATACGTGCGGTGTCACCCTTGTGGACAAAATAAACAATGAAGAGATATGGAGTATGACATGGCTGCACGATAGTGTTATTGTAAAAATGATGAAAGGAATGCTTAGATGGTTCGGGCACATAGAAAGAATGAGTGATGAGACTGACGAAGAAAATATACAGAGCGAAAGCGAGTGGTAAAAGGCGCCACGGAAGACCTAGGTTGACTTACGAAGATCAAATAGCCTGTGTTAGCTGATGAAAATGTAAAAAGCACTTGCATACCAAGGTGAAAATGTGTGAGGAGAATGATGAGATTTGAGGAAACGAAAGAAGTGTGTAAGGACCGCGACGCTTGGCGCTCCGACCTCTCTGACTACCCCGTTTGCGATACAGCGTGAAGATATGTATGTATGTATGAGGATAATGATGAGATTTGTGGAAACGAAAGAAGTGTGTAAGGACCGTAACGCTTGGCGCTCCGTCCTCTCTGACTACCCCGTTTGGGATACAGCGTGAAGATATGTATGTATGTATATTAACTCTTTTTAACAAATTTTGCAAACGAAAAAGGATATTTTTAGAATTTACAATATGTATATTATGTATGTTGCAGCTGTGACAATGAGCAATCCCAAACGTAACTACTATCTACCCTCATCCAAGTTCCTTTTCCCCTACTAATTCATCAAAAAATAATAATGAGAATCGGACCGGACAAACCGGATTTGAGAAGTGTAATCTGCTCGAACAGAACAGCTAGGTTGCGCGCGCGCCGTATTAGAAAAGACATTATATCTTTTAAAGCTTTAGTCACCGGTGGATTGAGAGATTCATTCGTCTAGGAGCGGCTGCCATGGAATCCTCTCTGACCCCTACAAGAGAACCCGGAGTCATGGCGTTTCGAGACTATAGCACCGTGGACGGAAGGCAGACTTCCGATCCAAGCCGAAGGTTCCGTCACACACCGCCTACAAACTTAACCAATTTGGGTAAATGAGATATCGTTAGTAGCAATGGATAGATTCAATATTTTAAAGGATACGGCTACGGATGTTCACCCAACTCCACAGACCTGTATAGGTCGATCTAGAGAATACTTTATTATGACTTCCGAGCTACCGACAAGAGCGATACGTGTCACGCTTTCGGCCGCACATGTTCTATTCCAATCCGACAGCAAATATTTCGTATCAATTCGTACCAATTCGTACCATTGGCACTTGGGAGTTGAATGTACATCCAACGGTACCGCAAGGGATATGGATCCACAGACACTTATCCATCCGACCTTGCCCGTCTCTAATAGTTAGAATCATGATAGTCCGATGGATAACATAGAATAGTATGATGTCATCATAAATCCAGTATGGCGCATACATTAACATCTGCTCCACCTTTCCCCTAAAAGCAAATGAGTCACTAGCCCGAGTCCCCGACCTTATGGAGACCCCGAAATCCCAAAATCCATGCACAAATCTCTATTTTTTTTCTCTATCTCTCTATCTCTATTTAGTTAAAAATCTTAAATCTCCGGAAGTTATCGAAATTTCGACAGTGTTACATTCGAATACACGCGTATAACCTAAAACCTAAACTTAATAATCTTACTGAGTCACAGCAACGCGTAGTCGGGTACACCTAGTAATACATAAATATTCTCAAGCTTTATCCCTAACGTGGTAGTCAGAGGATGGAGCATTAACTATTGCGACAGTAGAAACATAACAGTAGGATGTCTTCATAGAAAGCTAGCGTACGCGGTTTGTATGTGTGCGTGCTAATACGGACGCGCCGTGACACGCAAACAATGGCAATATCTTGGGGCGAATATGGGTAATGATTGTAGCGCCAGTCGATAACGCACGCGAGGCAAACATGCCACCGCTCCATTTGTATTTAAATCGTTCTTCACATCGTCACAAAATACGAAAGTATCTTAATGTATGAACGTATTATAATGTCCTTAGACGCCCAAATAATTTTAGTCATTCGAATACAGTTATCATTCTTAAAAGTAACTACAAGAAATTAAATTTAACAAATACGAAAAACTTATCCGTGTGCGTTGTCTATTATTATGTAGTAAATGGATAACTAAACGAGATGCTCCCCGCATCTCACAACCCAACGCAACACAACAACCCTACGTATACGGCCGAGAGTAAATTCCGTTATGCACGACGCGAGAGTCGGCCTTCTTTTCTACATATTCTTTGCCATTGTGGTCCTTCTGTACTTCTTTCGCCACCTCAAATCTCGTCATTCTCCTCACACGCTTTTACTAAAGTATGCGAGTGCTTTTGACAATTAAAATCAATTCGAAAAACATTGCTTTCACACGTGACATCACACATTTGTGAAATAGTAATCTTATCACTTGTATACCGCTAACTATAATAATCACCAAAATTATTAAAAAAAAAATATACTTTGTTGTTTTCATTATCTTTTTTTAGCTTTTTAAAGGACTCTCAAAGTTGGTACGAGCAACAATAGTTCCTTCACGTGAGGAAAATAAAGAAATGTACATTTTAACTGATGAAAGGCACATGTACATATACATATGTTCATACTCGTATCTGGAAGCTATATCTTAAACGAATCAATAATCCTTGAGTAATATTTCTTTCGCTTTCTCGATCTCATCATTGATGATGATGAGATTGTCAGGAGTATGACACTATTATTCCTGACACACTTTCGCTGAGTGCTTACGACATTTCCGCTAGTTACCACGCTACCACTGGCTATCTGATATTCAAAAGACAGCCTTGATATTCATGTTAAAGAAAATTTAATAAAACCATCCGAACCCAACAGATGTTCTGTTCGAGTTAAAAAAAACCTAGAAACTGATTGCAGCGCCACCTACCGGGACCAATAATGAATCTAAACCATCCAGGGTCCCACTCAAACACATAAAAAACTTCATCAAAATCGGTCCAGCCATTTAGAAGTGATTATCCTCCTAAATTATATGCATATACATACATACATATCCTCACGCTGTATCCCTAACGGGGTAGTCAGAAAGCACGGAGCCCCAAGCGTCGCGGTTCTTACATACTTCTTTCGTTTCCTCAAATCTCATCAATATATCATATATTATATGCATATATATAACTAAAGATAATTTAAATGAGAAATTAACACAACTAAACCTCACTAACCATTAACCCAACCACACTAAACTAAATTTATGAATTCAGATTAAGAATTAAAATACGAATAAAATGATAAACAAATAAATGCCTTTAGAACGTGATCACGAAGGTTTAAATAACATACTCGGAAACTAGAATTTATCGCAGTAGAATTCAGACGCTTCGTTAGTCTACATGTTCAGATTGAAAAAATACAGCTCCAAAAAGTAATACCTACATAACATAGGTTCATAGGTGATATCTCATTACATGTTACTTGTACTGTGTTACATGGCCGCGAAGATAAGGTGCAGTTCATAAATTAACAAAGAATAAACTACTACAATAAAAATCCGGATTCTTCGAATAGACCATTTTTTTAATTTGTCAAACTAAAAAAAGTAGGTTCTCGATTATCGAAATTTTTTTTTAGATAATTTTACCATTGCCACGTGGAGCGAATTCGACGATTCTATTTTTTAGTTTTTATTTTGATGCTCTTTTTTATTCGGTAATTATTTATTCTAAAATGGTAAAAGTAAAAGATAATTATTTATTCTGTTCCAAAATTGGAAAAAAGTTAGGTGTAGTATAGACCTACCCTAGACATTTATTTAAGTCAAGGTCACTCAAAAGGGAAAAATAAATAACTGTAAGAAAAAAATTAAGCCCACTTCAAAATAAAAATACTCAAAGGTACAAAAATAACTTCAGAAATACGATACAAATATTCGTCATATACAATTAAATTTAATAGTTGAAAATATATTCCAATTTAATTTATATTTGTAATTTAATCTAAGGTTAATTATTTTGTACTTTTCAGTGTTTTTATTTTAGTCTGTATAATCTTACTCAAAACGTAATTTTCTTTATTTTATTTTTTTTAAATTACACTTATTGCATGACTCCAAGTAAGCACTAAAAGCCTGTGTTAGAGACTGTACAACACACTAGGGTAGGATAGGACTCACTCAGTACACTTTTTTTCGGTAACGGAAGAGAAATCTGAACACAGGTACTCAACCACCTGACAGGGAGACTGGCTTACGTGGGGTTTTTACCCACAAAACATCCCGAGATGGTCGTCTTCGGCGCATTGTCCAGGGGTTCCGAGATCTGAGGACTCAGTAATACCACGTCTATGGTGGCATCAAACTCCAAGATTATTTAATAAATCGACCGTGCGTGAGCATTCATTAAATCGACAGTAAAAATAAATTTGTATTTCACAGTATTTCTCTAAAGACATTATGAAAAATAAAGTTATATCTGCGGTCGGCAAACTCAAAATAGCGTGTAACCGAAAATATCCCATATCATGATATTAATAGAGGTATAATACAAATGGGAATACGACAATCTGCGTTTATCTGTGTATTGGCTTCAATAAGGTATCCAAAATCAGTTGATATATTTAGCGAGGAAGGTTTAAATTATTCACATATAGTCTTACGTAGCCAAATCCCGTGCGAAGCCGAGGTGGGTCCAAGTATTCTACGTTTTTTTTCTCAGAACAACATAGTTTATTTATTGAGCTTTACATAAGATACGCCGAAGTCAGCGTCTTCGTCCAAGAATTTGTTTTCCATTTAAGACCTTTTTTAAGTACCCACTTCGGGATATAAAATTAGTTTCCTTAAATTTCATAATCGGCCAAATACGCGCCCCTGATTATTATTTATTTGATAATTTCTTTACACTAAGTTTTGGGTCAACGCATTTGTAATTTTTTTCAATACTGACTTTAACATCCCTTATCAACCTCTTAAGGTTAAATTTCCAAAAATTCCTTCTTTTCCCTTCATTATATACCTATAAATACACATAAGGAACATCTGCGCAAAATTTTTAAACCTAATTTGAACTCTTGACTTCATAACAACGTCATAATTATATCAGTCGGTGAGTTAGTCACTTTCATATTTTATAGATATAGAAGATAAAGATATAATTTCGACTCTAGCTGTAAGGCAACTGTCAGAATTCATTATAACCTATTATACAACAAAAAAATCTAAAATTCAAACGAATGCCATCGCGGCACAAGTCGATAATAAAATTGTGCATTGAATTATATATACCATTGCATAACAAAATTATTCAATGTCAACATTATGCCTACAGCAAATGAAATAAAGATAATGAATGGAATTAATTCAACTGCTTAAAGAATATATTTGTGCCCATTCAAGATAAAAAGTGCACATCACGCCACAAATAAAAAGAAGACACACAAGCACAACATAACGTGCGCATAGAATATCGCAGACGAATATAAACCTTGCTTTAATCTATAAAATTTTAGGCACTGGCAATAATGGATTAATGAAAAAAAGAAAAAATTCGTATAAGTACCCACTTAGGTAATTATTTACAATCACCGATTTATATTTACAATACGAATACAGAATTTAAAAAACGAAGCAACTGTTACGTTTCTATAAATGATTATAAAATATATTATATTATTTTTTTAAGGTATAAGTTAAAATTTAATATTAATCGTAATACAAGAATCTGCTACAGAAGCTTAGAGGAGGACGGACTTCAAACGCCGATGACCCTAATTCAAAACCAGTAACTGGGCTCCCATAAATCTCACTAGTTTATTTAAAAATTACCAATGTTTATGAAACGATAATGAATAATGATAAAAAAAATAAACATTTTTTCTTTTTTAAGATCTAAGAATAGAATAACATAAGATGAACCGTTATTATGTTAACAATGACTAATGATAGTCATGAAACAAAAAAATCGTTGAAGCTAGCAGTGCGTGTCGGCGCCGTGATCGATCAGCGCCTTGAGGCAGGTCGTGGACAATGTGCGCTGTACACGTGGGGACCGACAAACATCTAGAGAATTTTTGATTTATTAATTAATGTTTTTTTTACCAATAACAAATATCATTAACCTAAAGATGAGAATTAAAATTGAAAATTGTTTACAAGTTTATCAGAAATATGAGACCTTTACAAGTGTGAACTGCCGTCAAGAAAATTTAATTAGATAGATAGACTTATTAGACACTATGCATGATTAAAACATTCAATTACAATACCGAATTAGCCTGTGAAAAGTGGATTTAAAACAGTATTGTGATTAAAGATATGCAAATCATTGTGAAAATTGCCGTAAAAAAAATAGGTACTTAAGTGTCCGGAGTAGCCGATTGGGCTCTGGCGGGGCTGCAATCCACTTTTATTTAGGAATATGATTATCAATATATTCAATTAAAATCACACATTTAATATGTCGTGAATTAAATAAAAATAATATCGTTATTTATTTTTTTTATTATTTTCTTATTTCTTGGTAACTTATTTTCGAAACAAGAAAATCGCCTGGTTAACGACACTGCGTTTAGAGCTGTACACCTTGATGCTATGCAATAGGGTAGACAAAATATATTTGGTTGAAATGCTTTGAAGATACGCTATTTCATGTATAAACAGGTAGATAATCATTTAATTCCCATCAATTTTTCTCACAACGTAAGCTTAACGTATCTTGTGATATTAAAATTTAAATATGCATAAAATTGAAGACTCATTCCTGTTTAATTCGGCAGCCGAATCCAGTTCAGATGATAAAATGTTAGGATAGGTCAAGGTAAACCATTTTATTGGCGATAATGCCATTTCACAAAGAGAGTAGTTATTAGTAAAATGAAATGTATAATCTACATACCACGTCCTCCATCCAGTCCATGTCGGGTGGTTTGTGTTAATTTCACTTGTAGTGTTAGTGTAGAATTAGTGTCACGCAAGAGTACTGTGCGTCGCGACGTTCTGTATACGAGTGCAGCGTCGTGTGATGTGTTGCACCGAAATTCGCTCCCGCTCCTCCGTCCTCCCGCCCCGTCTTCAACCCCGCTCGCAAATTTTCAAACTTCGAATCGCTCAACGCCATCTATGGACGGCCGCTACCCGCCATGTGTGGCCTTGAACTTGACTACACGTCGCGACCCATATTCGACGCACCCGCCCGCCCCCCGCGGCGCCGTCGCACGCCGTCGCGGCTGAGGTTGAATGGGTGGAAGTGCAGCGTAAAGCACGTCCCGCACTACAGTACCACCCATACACTCTTAATTTCATTGCACGTTACGTCATTATGGAACATGTAGCGGAATGAAGTTGGCGCTAATTTTATTGTGATAATTCCTCAGCGTGTTATCTTTGATACGTTGTCTTTGCTAACTTTGTTAACTTACACTATTGAATCGTGTGTGCACTCAATTTAATGTAGGTAAGTGCGGTGAATGAATATGGCCATAATAATATATGGAAGTCGAACAAACGTTGAAAACATAACATGACCTGCGCTCAGCAGAACATACAACTTCTCATTGCAGGTTCTTTGAAAACAGCTAGTAGAGATAATATTCAAATATATTAAATTAGAAAAAATTACGGAACAAAAATTCGTTTCTCAACAAAGCTTAGTAAATTCCAGGGCTCGCACTAATAGCTTCTCAGTATCTAAGCCCTAGAATTTGCTGAAGAATCTCCGTTAAGAAGCATAACACGTGTCGATCAATAAGTATGAAACTTGGGGCGAAAGATAAAATCACTAAATTGGATGTCTGCGAACACCTGAGTCTATAGTACAATATTTTATGAGACGCATAAGTAATATAATAGAACAAGAATAGAACACAAAACTAGTCCTAAAAATGAACAACGAATCACACTGAAATTATCACTTTACTGTCAAATCTTTAATGCAACAGATTGTAATTTCTTATTTATTTTCCGTTATTTCTTAATTGTTGTTCTACTCACTAAATATACATATTAAACTTCTAGTGCAGAAAAAAATTATTGCCGAGGAATCTCATAGACCTCGGTTAAAAATAAAACTCCGTATCTTCCCGTGGGTATCAAATGGTATCAAAACTTCCCTCAAACTCAAGCATTTAGCACTTACAGCGAAGGATAATTGCAATCAATCACGTGTATACGTATAGCCAAAATTACTGATATGGACATTTTTGCAAACGTCTATCGATATCTATAACCACTCCGCCAAGTACGTATATGGTGGTGATAGTGGCGAACTTGCGACTTTTAAATACTGTTTAATGTTATATATTTGAAGTGCATAGAGCCATCTAGTGTAAAACCACGGTACTTTTTGTACGGTGTTGTGTTGTAGTATCTGCTTCAAATATTACCTATGCAGTTATAAAATCCAGTGTAGGCAAATTGGTTTTCTGCCCAAATTGAGGAATACAGAAATTGTAAAAGGTTTTTGGGAACTAAAATCCAACTCTTTAAAAAAATATGTTCGAGGACATAGTAAAAAAGAACTTCATTATTTTTTTATTATCATATTTGATTATGAAACAATAAACTATTTTTTTTTTACATAAAAAGAGAGGACAAACGAGCAAGCGGGTCACCTGATGGAGTGACCACCACCGCCCATGGACACCCGCAACGTCCGGACAATCACGGGTGCGTTGCCGGCCTTTAGGGAAATAGGGAAAGGAGGGGGAGGAGGTTGATAGGCCACCGGCACTCTAACGAAGCACAAAAGCCATAGATGCTGTTATTTCACGTCGATAGAGGGGGGGGAGTTGAGAGGGGGTATTTCACCGGGAAAACCGGCCCAATTCGTGCTGCAATGCAGCATGGCTGTACACTTTTATGAACAAAGTTAGAAAATTTATTTTTTCCGCGAACTTAGGCAATAAAATTAAGTAGGTACATCAATTTACAATTATTACATACATAAATATACACCTATATTTACGCTGCATCCCTAACGGGGAAGATGACGGAGCGCCAAGCTTAAAGGTCCTTACATACTTTTTTCGCATCTTCAAATCTTATCATTCTCCTCGCACATTTCGCCTAGGTATGCGAGTGCTTTTGACATTACTGTCAGCTACAATTACATTAAATCTGTAATTTGAAAGAAAGTCAATACCTTATTTCTCATGTACCTACCATTCTAAAAAATATCTAACTATATTAAGTATTAGCGACCCGCCCCAGCTTAGCAAGGGGTAGAAATTTTTTTTAAAAATAAAATACAGCCCATGTAATTCGCTAATAAAATCGCTTTCTATAAGTGACAGAATTTTTGAAACCGGTTTGTCAGTAGTTTTTGAGTTTATCTATTGCATACAAACAAACAAAGTTTATCTGCTTATAATGTTACTAGCGACACGTCCCGGCTTGGCACGGATAGAAATGTTTTTGAAAATAGAATACCGTCCATGTTAATCGCTGATAATGTAGCTCTCTATAGGTGAGTTTTTGAAATCCCTTGAATAGTTATTAAGTTTATCCATTACATACGAAGAAACAGAGTTTCTCTCTTTATAATATTACTATAGATTAGTATAGATTTTGTATTGCATTTTGATTTTAGTGAATTATGATTTATGACAGATAGGTGTAAGTATTCAAATTCAAATAAGTGACATTAAGAAAATTAAACATTTATTGTAGTTGTTTCATAACATAACATAACTTCACGCTGTATCGCCAACGGGGTAGTCAGAGAGGACGGAGCGCCAGGAGTCGCGGTCCTTACACACCTCTTTCGCTTCCTCAAATCTCATCATTCTCCTCACACATTTTCGCCTAGGTATGCGAGTGCTTTTGACATTTCCGTCTGCTAACACTCTGGCTATTTGATCTTCATAAGTCAGCCTTGGTCTTCCTTGGCTTCTTTTACCACTCACTTTCGCTCTGTATATTTTCTTCGTCAGTCTTTCATCACTCATTCTTTCCATGTGCCCGAACCATCTAAGCATTCCTTTCTTCATTTTTACAATAACACTGTTGTGCAACCCTGTCATACTGCGTATCTCATCATTGCTTATCCTGTCAGCAAGCGTGACACCGCACATATTTCTGACAGACCGCATCTCCACAGCATTTAACATAATTTCACTCGATTTTGGGCAAATCCAGGCCTCACTACCGTACAACAAAGTTGGCACCAACACCGCATTGTGGATGGCCATTTTAGCAGTGTTAGATATATTCACACTACCCACTAATACGGACAGAGCACCGTTCACTTTATTGCCAGCTGCTACCCGTCTCTCCACATCCAACTCACATCTTCCATCCCTCGAAAACGCACTCCCCAGGTACACAATTTCATTCACCTGTTCTAAACATTTTCCATTTACACAAATCACACATTTCGTTTGTACCGCTTCTCTTTCAAACACCAGAACCTTAGTTTTGTTCACATTCATTTTCAATCCTTTTACTTCACAATCTTCTTTCATGCACGTGACTAGTGTCTGCAACTCTGCTTCTGATGGTGCTATTAGCACAGCATCGTCAGCGTACAATAGGCAGTTTACCACTGTGTCACCACATCCCATACCATTCATATTACCTTTCAATCTCTGGAGGCAACTGTCCAAATACAGCACGAATAGCCAGGCAGACATCACGCAGCCCTGTCTGACACCAGAACAGACTTCAAACCAGGGCGACATGTCCCCGTCTATCCTTACACAGGCTCTGTGGTCTCGATATAATGACCTCACAGCCTGCAGTAAGGAGCCCTCCACGCCATATTAGTTGTTTCATACATTATAAAAACACTGAATCATAAATAAATAAGGAAGTTCAAAACTAGATGCTCAAACGGCCTTCAACATATCAGGTTTAATCACTGATTTAATTTCATTTCTGTTATATAATACATGTTTAATCTTTGCCTCTGAAAATTCCATATACGAGTAATCAAATTAGAAGTACAAAGACACATTACGTGTTGCTCATATTTTATGTACTTTTCTGTGCTGTATGCCACAAAAACAAAAAAAAATGGATACATACATATCCTCACGCTGTATCCCTAACGGGGTAGTCAGAGAGGGCGGAGTGCCAAGGGTCGCGGTTCTTACATACTTCTTTCGCTTCCTCAAATATCATCATTCTCCTCACACATTTTCGCCTAGGTATGCGAGAGCTTTTGACATTTCCATCCGCTAACACTCTGGCTATTTGATCTTCATAAGTCAGCCTTGGTCTTCCTTGGCTTCTTTTACCACTCACTTTCGCTCTGTATATTTTCTTCGTCAGTCTTTCATCACTCATTCTTTCTATGTACCCGAACCATGTAAGCATTCCTTTCTTCATTTTTACAATACCACTGTCATGCGAGCCTGTCATACTGAGTATCTCTTCATTGCTTATCCTGTCAGCAAGCGTGACACCGCACATATTTCTGAGAGACCGCATCTCCACAGCATTTAACATACTTTCACTCGATTTTGGGCAAATCCAGGCCTCACTACCGTACAACAAAGTTGGCACCAACACCGCATTGTGGATGGCCATTTTAGCAGTGTTAGATATATTCACACTACCCACTAATACGGACAGAGCACCGTTCACTTTATTGCCAGCTGCTACCCGTCTCTCCACATCCAACTCACATCTTCCATCCCTCGAAAACGCACTCCCCAGGTACACAATTTCATTCAATTGTTCTAGACATTTTCCATTTACACAAACCTCACATTTCGTTTGTAACTCTTCCCTTTCAAACATCAGAACCGTAGTTTTGTTCACATTCATATTCAATCCTTTCACTTCACATTTTTCTTTCATGCACGTGACTAGTGTCTGCAACTCTGCTTCTGATGGTGCTATAAGCACAGCATCGTCAGCGTACAATAGGCAGTTTACCACTGTGCCAACACATATCATACCACTCATACTACCTTTCATTCTCTGGAGGAAACTGTCCAAATACAGCACGAACAGCCAGGCAGACATCACGCAGCCCTGTCTGACGCCTGAACAGACATCGAACCAGGGTGACGTGTCACCTTCTATCCTTATACAGACTCTGTGGCCGCTATATAATGACCTCACAGTCTGCAGTAAGGAGCCCCCGCGCCATACTCAGGCAGAAGACTCCACAATTTCTTTCGAGTGAGTTAGAAAGCTAATGCTTTTTCTAGATCCACGAAAGCGCCGAAAACTTTCTGACCTATAGCCAGAAACTTCCCCACGATAACGCGAAGCGAGAATATCTGATCCATTGAACCCCTACCGTTCCTAAAAAAAATTGATTATGGATAACAGTCTATTGAAACTTCTTTGAACTAGTCAACAATAATTAACTAATCCGAAGAATTCTCTCCTGATCTAATTAAAAACACTTATCCAGTATTTACTGAGCATTCGTAATATTTATTATGATTACATTACATTTACATTACATTACTAATATAATAATTTGTAGAAACAAATTCGTTTGTAGAAACAAATTATTATATGTGTTGTCCTACTCTCGTAAGTGTCATAGGTCATGGGCCATATCACTATGATTATCTTCTAGTGTAGTATTTATTGTCATGGGAAGTTCAGAAGGATCACAACTCCCTCATGAACTTTTCTGGCAATTATTTCTAATTTTCTTAAAAATCGAGAAATATTTTTATAGTATTCTAGCTATTTCCTGCCACGCGTTGCTGTGGCGCGCGTTAAGCAAACGAACATATAGAATATTAGTATACGAGTGGTTCTCCACTAATTGGCAAATCGTTGTCCCAAGCACATTTTAACTATTTAGCGATATTAATACTAAGTTTTGTATATCAATAACGATAATATATATTAGGTCTTTACCTTTGAAATTGCCGTTTAGAATACAAAAAGTTTAAGTATTTTTTTGTATTTTTTTTATTTCTATTAATCAAAGTATCCACCCATGCTATCAATGCATCTCTGCCAGCGCAGTGGTAATTTTTCAATGTCCGTCTTGAAGAAGTCAGGTGTACGGGAGGCAACAAACTCTTCGAAGGCATTTTGTACTGCCTCTCGGGTATAGAACTTTTTTTCCTGCCAAGAAGTTGTCTAAATTTTGGAAAAAGTAGAAATCCATTGGCGCAAAAGTCTGGTGAGTACGGTGGATGTCGCGAAACTTTCAACCCTAGCTCTTGTAACTAAGAGACCGCCTGTTGTGCCGTGTGAGGTCGAGCATTGTCGTGCAAGAACAGCGGGAACGAGCGATTAACCAAGGCTGGCCGGAGATTTGCGAGCTTCTCCATCATTGTGTCCAGTTCCTCACAGTAATCCGCAGTAATGCTCGTGCCATTTAGTAAGAAGCTGTGATGAATTACACCGGCACTAACCCACCAAACAGTAACCATCACTTATCTAGTAGTAAGTTTTTGTTTGGGACATTGCCTAGCTGCTCAACCAGGGTCTAACCAACATGATGACCGCTTACGATCGTCAAAAAGAATCAATTTTTCATCGCAAGTGACAATGCGGTTCAAATTTCTTCGTTTCTGTCTTAAGCAACACAAAGCATACCTCAACGCGTTCGTCGCGCTGGCGAGCGTTCGTTTCATGCGGCACCCACTTATCAAGCTTTTTTACCTTGCCAATTTGACGCAAATGGACCAATATTGTTTTGATGCTAACATCGAAAGCTGCTGCTAACTCAGCAGTAGATTAAGTATCGTCAGCTTCCACTAACGCCTATAATTTGTCATTGTTGACTTTATTTTAGAATGGCAACTTCATAGGTAAAGATCTATTATATTCTTAGCGGGGTTATGCTCCTTCAGTAATATAACATTTTAATATGCTAATAAGCTTCCACATCTAAACAACTAAACATTCTAAACAGCAGATAAACATTTTTTTAAATACTCCAGACTATTTATTAAAATACTCTAAATTGTGTGATCCCAAGCTAAACACTAGGCTTATTCTATAAGTACCACATAATGAAGGAGGGAGGGAGGGAGGGAGATCCCAGTAACACCCAGGCTCCAAGCTAATATAGAAAAATTTCCTAAATTAACCTGATCAGAAATCAAACCTGGGGGCCCAGGTTATGTTCCTATTATTAGACATTGATTTTGATGTTTTTGCACAGTCGTGTTATAGCAGTAATAAAACTACATACATATCTTCACGCCGTATCCCTAACGGGGTAGTCAGAGAGCACAGAGCGCCAAGCGTCGCGGTCCTTACATACTTCTTTCGCTTCCTCAAATCTCATTATTCTTCTAACACATTTTCGCGTAGGTATGCGAATGCTTTTGACATTTCTGTCGACTAACACTCTAGCTATTTGATCTTCATAAGTCAGCCTTGGTCTTCCTTGGCTTCTTTTACCACTCAATTTTGCTCCATAGATTTTCTGCGTCAGGCTTTCATTACTCATTCTTTCCATGTGCCCGAGCCATCTTAGCATTCCTTTCTTTCACATATTGGGTCCTTACATATGAAATTGGCGTTTTGTACGGGAGGAATATAAAGTCAATTTTTTTTTTTGTAAAATATATTTAATTAATCAAAGTATGCACCGTTGTTATCTATGCACTTTTGCCATCTCATAGGTAGTTCATTGATCCCTTTACTAAAAAAACCATGGGGGCGAGATTCAATAAACTCTTTGAAGGCGGTTTGGACTGCCGCATCGGAGTTGAATTTTTTTCCTTGTAAGAAGTTGTACAAATTCCGGAAAAAATGGTAATCTGTTGGAGCAAGGTCCGCGGAGTACGGTGGATGTCGCAGACATTCCAATTGTAGCTCATCTAACTTAGTGGTTGTTTGTTGTGCAGTGTGTGGTCTTGCGTTGTCGTGAAGCAGCAGTGGCCTAGAGCGATTGACCAATCTCGGTTGTTTAGCAGCTAGTTCTTCCTTCATGGTTTGCAGTTGCTGACAATAGATATCTGCCGTAATCGTTTGGCCAGATTTTAGAAAGCTGTAGTGAATGACACCGGCGCTAGTCCACCAAACACTCACAAGTAACTTTTTCTGAGTCAATTTTCGTTTAGGGCAGGATTTGGCTGGGTCTCCAGGGTTCAGCCATTGCGACGAGCGCTTCCGATTATCGTACAGTATCCACTTTTCATCACAAGTAATGATTCGATTTAAAATCCCTTCATTATTGTGTCGGTTGAGCAAAGTAACACAGCAGTTGACGCGTGTTTGCAAGTTCGATTCACTCAATTCATGAGGTACCCATCGTTCAAGTTTTTTTACTTTCCCGATTTGCTTCAAGTGGATTAATACAGTTTTGTCACTTACCCCGAAGCCTGCAGCTATCTCTGAAGTGCTTTGTGATGGATCCACTTCCACAATAGCCTTTAACTCTTCATTTTCCACTTTGGTCTCCGGCCGTCCACGGGCTTGGTTCTGAAGGTCGAAATTTCCAGAACGAAAACGTTGAAACCAAAAACGTACCGTGCTTTCTTTTGCGACACCAGTGCTGTACACATCATTAATGCTTCGAGCTGTTTCTGCAGCACTGGTGCCATGGTAGAACTCGTACTCGTAAATATACCGATATTTCATGTTTTCCATTGTGAGGTAATAAGCGACGCCAAAGAAAAAAATAATGAGGAAAAAAACAAATGAATGACTGTTTTCAAAACTCAAATGTCCCAGCTAAATGAATTTATAAATTTGAATTTGGAATTCTTAACCAAAGAGGAGATATTTCAGATCAAAGTGGTCAGTACGACAAAACGCTAATTTCATATGTAAGGACCCAATATTATGTTTCATTTAGCATTTGTTTCAAATTTGACGATTTAATCGTGTTATTACGTTACGTATAAGTAATAGTAATAGTAAATAAAATAAAGACTACTTGATTACATGTGATAAAAATGTGATTTTCATTTTGTATTAACAGTACTCTGGTTGGTAAAACGGTCCCCTGTCGCAAAATAAGAGAAAATTACGATTACTTTTTTTATGATTACGTTTTGTAGATAAGTATGTATTTCATTTGTTACTACTTATCAGTTAAAATACAACATATCACAATTTTCAAGAATAATAGGGTTGGGACAGTGTTGTATAGAAGAGTTTCCAATTAGTAGAGAAACACCGACATAAAAATATGCATACGTTTGAAATACAATGTTGTATCAAAATTTCAAGTCAATCAACCGATAACTTTTGAGTTTTGCAACCACAAAGATACCGAGGCTGAATTTTTATTATATATAGAGATATAGATAGAAAATTGTTTGGCGGCTTGTGGCCAGTAATTTTGTGTTGTTTTTTAAATTTTAAGAAGTAGTATGTAATGGAGTCTTTTACTGTTGATTTGAAAGACACTAAAATTTGAAGAAATAAGAACTAGGGAATTCTAATTTCTATTGTAACTAATTAATGACATAATTACAGCAAATAATATGAAGTGAAAATAGTTATTATGAAATTAAACCTAGACAGAGACATGTACAACATTGTTGTATAGATATTGTGAATTCTTTGATAAAAATTAAACTACATATGACACGTATGTATATCACTTTCAATGTCTTGAACAAATAGTTGTTTTAAAGGTGTGAATGTACAAAAATACATTATTAAATACATAAATCAAATGACTCACCTAATGTATCACGAACTCGATAACGATTTCTTTTTACATATTGCTTTAAAATTTCTTATAGCTTCGAAGAAGATCCAGTACTTAGACATGCCCAAGCAACCTGAAAACATTACTTGCTTATACTGTTTACACCATATGTAATTTATAAAAGGGATATATATAATGGAGCTAAAGAATTAGTAATTTTTCTACAAATCTCAATATTTAAAATTGACAGTTTTCTCTATTTGCTACTTTTGATATAAACCACATCTTAAAAATTAATGGTTTTTGCTATAAAAAAATTGTAAACTTCAAAATTAATAGTTTTCACAATAAAATTTATGTTACAACTTAGGTGTAGGTCTGAAATTAGTAGGTGTATTTCCGAGCTATTTCCAGGAGCAGTATTGAAATAGGAATTCACACTCCAAGGATATAGTTGAAGTCGAAAAAATTAATGTTGAAACATCTCTATATCCTTCCATCTCTTTTCATTTTTTGCTGTTGGTATATGTACATACATCAATCTCATATATACTAGTAGGTGTATTTCCGAGTTATTTCCAGGAAGAGATGTCACGCAATTGACCAACTCTATTCACTGCACAGGATGTGTCGGCATTGTCAGGATGACAGCTTGTCAAGTTTATTTATTTAGTTTATAGATAATATTATTTTTCATAGCACAATCTATTATTTTAAATGATTGCTTATTTTTTTTATTGGGAATAATTATTTTGTAGCGTCTTAAAATTTTTTAAAGGTAATATCTTTTTATTGAAGAAGTAACATTTTATTGTGAAACATTATATTATTTATTAGCAAGTCATATAGCAATTTTGTCTATATTTTCATCAATTTTGAAGTGCCATTAAATGCATCCCTTTATAAAACTGCATCAAATATTTAATTATTGTAATATGCTTCATTAGTTTCACTGCTTGAAGTGCAAATTTAATTCGTAATTTTTGAAGCAAATTACACTATAATTGCACTTGTGATAGGCGAGTCTACTACTAAAAGAACTTGTCCTAAGATAATGCCAAAAAAACTCAACATTTTAGCATATCTCATTGAATTAGTTGTTATTCAAAATTATTATTTCTACACTAGCAATGTGCCAGTTCCTTACCTTCTAAAGATTGTAAAAGTCAGCCAAAATATAAGGCTCATAAGGAATTGTATAAGCGATGGTGTTGCAATCTATTACTATGTAATTCCTCTTTGCTATATGTATATAGCCCAAATACTTATTGTTTAATACTTTATTAACTTAATAATACAATCAATGTATAAGAATCCTTAATTTGAAATGGGAAGCAAGTTGAAAACTTTCACTTTTATTAATACATACATATCGTCACGCTGTATGCCTAACGGAGTAGTTATAAGATGGAGTGTCATGAATCACAACCCTTACACACTTTTTTCCTCCTAGAATCTCATCACTTTCCTCACATTGTTTTGTAGAGGTGAGTGCTTTTGACATTTCTGTTAGCTAACACTCCGGTAACTTGATCTTTATAAGTTTTTCACTTTATGCATTTTTTTCATTACTCACTGTATTACTCACTTATTTTCATTACTCATTCTTTCTGTATCCCAGAACTATCATTTCTCTTTTGTAATAATATATTTCAGCTATTCTTATGTTATTTCATCAATACAGAAATATTGCTTAATACTTCTAATAGTAAGTAATAGTTCTAGCAATAACTATTTACATTTATGGATGGCAAAGCCGAATCAAATAGTGAGAGTTTACAATCTCATAACCTACGCAAGTATCTAATAAGCCCTTTCCCCTGAACCTTTCATTACTTAGCAGAAATGTAAGCATATTAATTAATCTTTAAGCCAAGCACATTCATTTCATATAATTATTATATATTTTTCTTTCTGTCTCAAACCATCATGGAGGCAACTTTCATATTTAATACCTATTCAAACTTTAGAAACATTCGTTAGTTTAAAAACCTGTAAATTGGCAACTATTACAATTCAGATTACAGTAACTACAATAACTTAAACGTATTATGTAAACACGTACATAAAAACATGCAAAAATGTAACAATATCATAACTTACTGTAAAAACAATATCGATGTTAGGACAGCAAAATATACTGCGTAGGTGACATAGTAATATTTGTAATTATATCAATAGAAAACAATATGTAATTTCCAGAATTACTGTGTACAAATTCTAGATGTCAAACGTCCAAGGCTGATTTCACTTTATTCGCCAAAAAATTTGTAATCATTAATATATAAATAATTTATTCTTCGCGTAATAATGCTGATAAATAACTGTTTAGAACAACTAATTAGAAAAAGAGGAATTATTAATATAATAGGACAAATAAGGGTTATAAAAATGTTTTTTCGTTCACAATTTTATTTCACATAGACTACAACAGGCTCAGTAGAACTTAAGAACATAAAAAGTTTATACTTTTTGCTTTTTTTTAAATCCTTGGCTTACTATTGGTGTATAAAATGTCATTTTCTTATCGGAGTACCAAAGAGTAAAGTAATAGTCCATATCAGAATACGAAACAATTGGAAAATGAATTTTAAACAATACAAAAAAACGATTGAGTTGTGTGTGACGGTAAACTTTGGTTGTGACACCCAAGACCATAAATGCACAACCACCACAATGACTACGAATCATTAGTTTTGTTGAATTGGCAGTTTCCATTTTTTTGTATTACTATCCTGTTGTAATAATGTTACCTATACATTAGGGTGGACCGCTAACATATGGATGTGTTTTTTTATTGTTATATTGCGTTGGGCTTAGTCTCAAAAGTTGCACATAGGATTACAAATTAAAAATACAAAATATTTTTGAAAAATAAATAGTTTCAGTACTGCCCCAAGGCACTCAAACTTTCGAAAAAAATATTTATTCATTAGATTTTTGTTTCAATTATAAAATGAGCAAAAATATCAGTTTTTGCATAAACTCATGAAAATATTATGTTTTGTATGTTAATAGTTGGGTTGAGATAAATGTGTCAGATTTCTAGTAAGCTGCTATTTTAATTTTAGTGATCAACAAATAGAACAAAACCAATTTCAACGGCGCGCTTTTGCTAGTGACGCACGTGCGTTTTGTCGGTGCAATTGTCAGTTGTCTGCAAGTTCTCGTGTCCACAGTTTAAATAACATAATGAGTACCTATTAATACATAACACACTATATTATTGTAGTCAAAAATGTATAGAAGGGCGGGCCGAAAATTTTTTTTCTGAATTTCAAATTCGGCCGTAATGCTAAAGTTGCGCACACATTCCACTATTTTAGGTGTTAATAGTTTTGGTAATGGTACTTCTTTTTATAATCGTTTATTTTGTACTGTCCCAACGACTTCAAAGATTTTCAAAATTTGTGAAAAACGTGTTGTTTCAGGGAGGCAATTTATTAACAAAATCAATAGTATTCAATATATTCGTGTGATTAAAACTGTAACGTAATTCGTAATTACGAATGTTTTTAATCACACGAAAACTCGAAATAATAAAATCAATACAAAACTTGAACAAAATGGTATTCTTAACACTATAAAAAAAATAAGAAATAGGCACAAAATATCAGATTTAATTCAGTTTATAATCTCTTTTTGATTCAAATATAGGCATGATTTTTCTTGCTTCTATTCTGCTGTTTATGAAACCATCTCTTTTCATCTGTCCACAAACAGCAGCAGAAGCCTCCGTCACTAATTTGACACACCACTCAGTACCCTGAGTGTGACAGGGCATAGATTTTATTCGGGACAAAATCTTTTCTTCAATAAATTCAAGTGCCATAATGCAGTCCCAAATCACACATTGCTGACATGTTTTAATAAAGGTGGCTCTGTCAAACTGAAATGACTTCATTTCAGTTGACGATATTCGTATAGTCGTCAGCTTCAAAATTATATTTTTGCAACATTAAAACTCGTATCGCATTAGTATTCGTTTCTCGGGCTTCCAAAACCTTGTGTGCCATTATTTGGACATTTTTTCTTTCATCTGCCAACATAGAAAGAATTATTGGCCAAAATAGCCTTTTCTTTCCATTATTGGATCTAGAACAGTTTTCAGTTTGTATGGCAGGTATCTTGACAAAGCAATCGTTTCGTACAGGTGTTGTGCGCCGTAGATACAATGAGGCATGGTTTTAATCGTGAACCACATAGGAGCATACACTTTCATAATGAAGGTTACTAGTAACAGTATGATTTCCAATCGTAAGCCACCTTAAATGTATGGTTTTGCCAGGATTCTTTTGAGATAGACTTTCACTGCAAGAACCTAAACTAATAGCCTGACCATATTTCTAAGAGATAACATTTGATCTGTACTCAGATCTTTTCCGTTCGTTATGTCCGGAAGAGCGCAGTCAATTTGTTCAAATGTTAACACAGACAAATTCTCACAATCTCAACTGTTTGCCAAGGCTTCCAGTGCAACTTCGTGGTGCACCTAAGGTCTCAAGCAAATAACGTAAAAGTAGCTCGTTTCCATGAAGTTGGCATATCAATTATTGTAGTAGCTTTTTCAAGTCAATTTCCAGATATCGTATTACTCCTTTATGACCTGTAATCGCGTTAATTATGTCCCAAGAAATATCTTTACTATCAACAAACTCTTAAATTTTTTGGCTGACAATCCTAGCTCTTCCTTCTTGCAAAGCTGGATGGCCAAAATGCTCAGATCCTGGTTCTTTGACAATACTTATATGCTCCTCCACTACTACTTTTCTTCTAGAAGAATCAACTGCAGTAAGCGTTTTCTCCTTACGGTCATCGAAATACAAACCAATCGAAATCTCTGCAACAAGTTTTCTTTCTCTTTTTTTCACGAGCATGCCAATTTTATTTTCGTCAACTACACTAGCAGTGTCACAAGTTGTGATAATACCAACGTTCTGCGGTGTTGCTGTGTGCTGAGACGATTGCAGCAGCCGCTCTATCCGAAATTCCAAATCTGTCGAGTGTTTTAGCTACAGTGGACAATTTTTTGACTTTGTTCCGTGATGTTTGTTTTGTTTTCATAAAACACTAGCAAACCCGGCCCGTTTCACTGGGCATTAATTGAAGTTAAAATAAATTAAACAGTTTTTATAATTATTTTGATACTGCTAAAAAAAAAACAAAAAAAAAATTCTACTGATCCGATCGCTACCAAAATTTACAGGAACACCTGCTAGGGCAATCTGAAGATTCCCTGAAAATTTCATCGAATCGGTCCAGCCGTTTCGGAGTCCATAAGGAACATACATACATACATACATCGCCTTTTATATGTATAGATGTACAGACAATTTAGAGATGTGCCAACTCGGAAAAACCGAAACTCGATTTAACTCGAGTTAAAATTCACGTAACTCGGGTGGAACTCGAGTTACGTAACTCGAATTCCAGAACGTTGGTATTATCACAACTAGTGACACTGCTAGTGTAGTTGACGAAAATAAAATTGGCATGCTCGTGAAAAAAAGAGAAAGAAAACTTGTTGCAGAGATTTCGATTGGTTTGTATTTCGATGACCGTAAGGAGAAAACGCTTACTGCAGTTGATTCTTCTAGAAGAAAAGTAGTAGTGGAGGAGCATATAAGTATTGTCAAAGAACCAGGATCTGAGCATTTTGGCCATCCAGCTTTGCAAGAAGGAAGAGCTAGGATTGTCAGCCAAAAAATTTAAGAGTTTGTTGATAGTAAAGATATTTCTTGGGACATAATTAACGCGATTACAGGTCATAAAGGAGTAATACGATATCTGGAAATTGACTTGAAAAAGCTACTACAATAATTGATATGCCAACTTCATGGAAACGAGCTACTTTTACGTTATTTGCTTGAGACCTTAGGTGCACCACGAAGTTGCACTGGAAGCCTTGGCAAACAGTTGAGATTGTGAGAATTTGTCTGTGTTAACATTTGAACAAATTGACTGCGCTCTTCCGGACATAACGAACGGAAAAGATCTGAGTACAGATCAAATGTTATCTCTTAGAAATATGGTCAGGCTATTAGTTTAGGTTCTTGCAGTGAAAGTCTATCTCAAAAGAATCCTGGCAAAACCATACATTTAAGGTGGCTTACGATTGGAAATCATACTGTTACTAGTAACCTTCATTATGAAAGTGTATGCTCCTATGTGGTTCACGATTAAAACCATGCCTCATTGTATCTACGGCGCACAACACCTGTACGAAACGATTGCTTTGTCAAGATACCTGCCATACAAACTGAAAACTGTTCTAGATCCAATAATGGAAAGAAAAGGCTATTTTGGCCAATAATTCTTTCTATGTTGGCAGATGAAAGAAAAAATGTCCAAATAATGGCACACAAGGTTTTGGAAGCCCGAGAAACGAATACTAATGCGATACGAGTTTTAATGTTGCAAAAATATAATTTTGAAGCTGACGACTATACGAATATCGTCAACTGAAATGAAGTCATTTCAGTTTGACAGAGCCACCTTTATTAAAACATGTCAGCAATGTGTGATTTGGGACTGCATTATGGCACTTGAATTTATTGAAGAAAAGATTTTGTCCCGAATAAAATCTATGCCCTGTCACACTCAGGGTACTGAGTGGTGTGTCAAATTAGTGACGGAGGCTTCTGCTGCTGTTTGTGGACAGATGAAAAGAGATGGTTTCATAAACAGCAGAATAGAAGCAAGAAAAATCATGCCTATATTTGAATCAAAAAGAGATTATAAACTGAATTAAATCTGATATTTTGTGCCTATTTCTTATTTTTTTTATAGTGTTAAGAATACCATTTTGTTCAAGTTTTGTATTGATTTTATTATTTCGAGTTTTCGTGTGATTAAAAACATTCGTAATTACGAATTACGTTACGTTTTTAATCACACGAATATATTGAATACTATTGATTTTGTTAATAAATTGCCTCCCTGAAACAACACGTTTTTCACAAATTTTGAAAATCTTTGAAGTCGTTGGGACAGTACAAAATAAACGATTATAAAAAAAAGTACCATTACTGTATGTAGTGTATAAGTACTGTTATGTGTGTAACATTTTATTATGTGGGTACGTAATAAAGCAGTCGCGAACAAGCTATCTTGTAGTTTAGTTCATGGTGACAGCGATGTGTAAAAATATTAGTAAATTGTTATTTAAATTGCTTTGGTTACGGTAAAAAGTTGTAATCAAAGTATTAAAGTATTCAAAACAAATAAATAATGAAACACGCGCGCCCTCCGGCCGAGTTAACTTTAGAAGGCGGACCAGCGAGTCGTGCAGATGGATGGCGGAGATGGTTACAACAGTTGAAGTATTTTTGAAAGCATCAGGAGTATACAAGGAACCTAGTGACGTACAAGCCAGTTTATTAGTAAATTTAGTCGGTGCTGATGGTTATAATATATATTCTACATTTAAATTTGACAAAGGGGATCGTGATAACATAAAAAAATTAATTGAAAAGTTTAATAATTACTTTGGAACAAAGGTGATTACACCTATGGTACGATTTAAGTTCTTCACGCGTTATCAGGCGCTCGCGGACGGGGCAGGCGCGGCTGGGCTGCGTCGAGCTGAGCGGCGCGGGCGGCGCGTGCCCACGGCGGCGGCGGCGACGCGGCGGGCGCGGCTGGCGCTGGCGGCTCGAGCAGGGAGTGCGTAGGGCTGCGTGATTGTGCTGGTTGCGGTAATGCGACTTGTGATGGCGGTTTTCGTTGTGTTGCGGGAAAATTGACGTGTTTTCTATGCGGTAACCGAGGTCATTTTAAGGAAATGTGTTCTGTGCGTCAACGATATAAAGTATATGATATAAAGGAAGACAGTGAAAGTGAAAACGAGTTATATTATATTTCTACTATTGATTACGAGTGTAAAGGTTTTATGAAGGACAATAATGACTCAAAATGGTATGAAACTTTATATTCTTTTAATGATAAATCTAAACATGTTTTTAAGTTAGACACAGGTTCCGATTTAAATGTAATCTCTAAATGTAATTTTTTAAAATTAGGGTATTCATTATCAGTCATTGTCTCAGATAAAACACGTGCAATTTCTTTTTGTGGTACCTACATATGTATCATTTTCTTCTATGATGAAATGGGCTTCATAAAAATATTATATATGAATTAAAGTTTGTAATATCGGAAAAAGATTGTCAAAGCATATTAGGTAAATATGCCGTAGAACAATTAGGGTTTGTAAAACGTATATATTCGTTAAATATATATGATTATGATTATTTAAATGTCTGGGCAAATTACCTGAAAAGTGTAGAATTACAATTGATAAAAATGCAAACCCTTGTGTATGTCCAGTTAGAAAAATTCCCATTGGAGTTAGAGATCAATTACTCAGTGAATTAAATCGTATGGAGAAGTTAGGGGTGATGCGAAAAGTCTCACACCCCACTTTGTGGGTGAATGCAATTGTTATGGCTGCGAAAAAGGATGGTAGTTTTCGTGTGTGTTTAGACCCGAGACCTTTAAATCGTGTCATTCAGCGTCAGCGTTATCCTCTGCCCATGTTAACTGAAATAGCTACTAAGTTGCAAGGTGCGCGTTATTTTAGTAAGCTTGACGCTAGATCGGGTTTGGATGATACAGATTGACGATGAAAGTGCAAATTTGTGCACTTTTGGTACACCTTTCGGTCGATACCAGTTTTTACGCTTGCCCTATGGTATCAACTCAGCATCAGAGATTTTTCATGCCAGAATCAGGCAGATACTTGAGGATCTGGAGGGTGTTGATTCCTTCATAGATGACGTCATCGTATGGGGAACTACAAAAGATGAACATGATAAACGTTTAAAGGGCTTATTAGAGAAGGCTAGGGAGGTTGGTATTAAATTTAATAAAGAAAAATGCCAATTTTGTATCACAGAAATCACGTACTTGGGTCATACATTCAGTTTTGATGGAATGAAAATAGATAGTGAGAAGTTGAAGGCTATAATGGACATCCCAAGTCCTACTGATAGACAATCACTAGAACGGTTTTTGGGCATGATCAATTATGTTTCAAAATTTATTCCCAACTGCTCTGAAAAAGTTTCCCCACTGAGAAATCTTCTAAAAAAAGAAAATGAATGGTTTTGAAGTCAATGTGAAGAAGATGTTATCAGACAACTTAAACATGAATTATGCCGTGCACCGGTGCTGGCACTTTTTACACCACATTCTCCGATTGTAGTGTCTGTTGATGCCAGTTCTTATGCAGTGGGCGCGGTACTTTTACAAAATGAGCGACCCGTGGAATTTGCGTCACAGACTCTTACTGAAACTCAGCAGCGAAATGCTCAAATAGAGAAGGAAATGTTGGCTATTGTGTTTGCTTTAGAAAGATTCCATCAATATTTGTTCGGTATGGTTGATGTTATTGTCGAAACCGACCATAAACCTTTGGAAGCACTTTTTAAAAAATCTTTAGATTGTGTACCAGCAAGACTGCAACGAATGATGCTTCGTGTGCAAAGATATCAATTTACAGTAATTTATAAACCAGGAAAATATATGTACGTCGCGGACGCGTTGTCTCGGGCTCCCCTTTCAGAAGTAATGAATGACAAGGTTACCGAAGAAGTTGAAAACCAAACATGTTTCTTACTACAAAATGTTAGATTTAGTGAAGAGAAACTGAAGTTGATAAAAGAACACACGAAAAATGATAAGGAATGTCAAATGTTAATTCGTTATATTACACATAATTGGCCATCAAACAAATACGATACGGTCGAGTGTGTACGATTATACTGGGATTACAAAGAATCTTTTGAGTATATTAATGGAGTTATATTTAGGAATAATTTAGTGTTTATTCCTAACAGTTTACGTACAGAAATGTTGATTCGAGTACATGAGGGACATCTCGGTATGGATAGATGTAAGAGGCGCGCTCGTGACGTAATGTTCTGGCCTGGCATGGCGCGCGACATCGAGCGAACAGTGCTCCATTGCCGAATTTGTTCTGAACACTCGGCTAAACCACAGCGAGAATCAATGACACTTCATAAGATACCTTCTTTACCATGGGCAAAACTGTAATCTGATATTTTTGAATATAATAAGAAATATTTTTTAATTATTGTAGATTATTTTTCTAACTATGTCGAAATCTGTCCCATTACATCAATTACATCGAGAAACGTTATACTGGCAATGAAAGATCAATTCGCTCGCCATGGTATACTTCAAGAATTGATTACAGACAATGGTCCCGCTTACGCCTCTAGGGAATTTAAAAATTTTACATTAACTTAGGACTTCAAACACACAACTTCTTCACCCAATTATCCCCAATCTAATGGCTGCAGTGAACGTGCTATACGTACAATAAAAACACTGCTGAAAAAGTCTGTAGATTCGCAAACAGACTTCTATATAGCTTTATTAAATTACAGATCAGCTCCAAGGGATGGAATAGCTAGTCCTGCCCAGTTGTTGATGGGTCGCAGACTTAATACTCGGCTTCCTTCCCATATAAACAAACTAGAACCAGAAAGGGACAACTATGTTGATTACAACATCACTCGCAATCAGTACAAAAGTAAGATGTGGTATGACCAACATGCTCGGAACCTTCCTGAACTTAAAGCCGGTGATGAAGTCATAACTCTGGACGGTAACAAAAGACGCAAAATGCGTATTGAAGGTCAAGCGTGTCACCCGCGTTCTTACTTCGTAACCGACAGTACTGGAAAGCGATACAGAAGAAATAGAAGACACCTTATTAAATTGCCATCTAAATCAGGGTTGTTACAGATGCAAAAGTTTAGACATCCGCGGATGCAGATGCGGATGCGGATTATTAGAAGTTCACATCCGCGGATGCGGATTTGATGCGGATGCGGATGTGATGCGGATGCGGATTTTGGGATTTTAAAAGGATAATTATTTAAATTTTAAGTGCATAAATAACTGAAAATTAATTTAATTTTAACTTTATTTATTTAATCATATTTTTAGAACAAAATTACACAAGTTTTTAGTTTTACTTATGACACAACAGAATTTTAAGCTTCGAGTTTCATAATCAAAAATCTTTGTTTAATAATTAAACTTAAAAATTGGTGAATTATATTTAATAAATAGCAATATTTCAGCCTTCTCAGCTTCCAACCTGTTTCTTAGTGGATTATATATTAACCCAGCTCCACTAAATAGTTGCTCGCTGGGGACACTGGCTGGTGGAGGTGATAAATATCTGCGTGCTAATTTGGAGAGAATTTTAAATTCACAACGGTTAACTTTCCACCAATTAAGTGGATTTTCATCTAAATCCAGTCTTTTTTTGTTACGATAAATAACTAATTCTTTGCGGAGAAGAGCGTCGGGGCTACTGTTGTCCGGTTCTCCTTCACCTTCATCTTCGCTTGATGAATCTAATATCATGGCAAGATCGCTTTTTAAGCAAGTCCGATTACCCGTACTAGACGTTCCTGGTTCAGGATCGAGAGAATCTCCCATTCTCATTCTTTTTGTTTTTTTCGCCGGTGACATAGGAGAATCAGTGACGACAGGGTCATTTAACATCTTTATTATTTCATCTTTTATTTTTTCTTCGGTGACTGGTTTGAAAAATTTATGCTTATAACGAGGATCTAAATATGTGGAAATTGCATATAAGTTGTTATCTTCCAAAGAAGAAAATTTCGCTGAAAATTGTGATTTCAGATTAGAGACTGCCAACCGAATAGCATCACTTTCTCGTGGTTTTGTTAAATAGTGGTCAAGTTTTTTCAAAAGCATTTGTATGATAGGAATCACAGATGATATGAGTGCCTAAGAGTTGCTCATTTCACTAGTGGCTTCCTCAAACGGTTTCAATACTTCAAGACAGCATTCTATTAATTTCCACTCTTCAGGCAAAATTGACTCAATGTTATTGTCATTGGCATAAAGACTTAATGCATCTTTTATCTTCAAAAAACGCTCAAACATGTAGAACGTGCTGTTCCAGCGCGTCACACAATCGTTGAATACTTTAAGATGCGGTTGATTAAGTCTGTTCTGAATTTTTTCAAGTTGCTTTTGAGCAATGTTTGAATGGTTAAATTAATTTAATATAGAAAGTAACATAAAATCATGTGACCAATAACAACAATATATTTTAGTCACACTACAATATAATAAAGTAAGGAAGGATTATAGATATTGGCCCTTTTAGCACCAAGTATAATTATCATGATTTGAAATGAAAACAGTAAATTATTAATGAAATTAAATTAATTTATCTAACCGTAACTAAGTTTGTAAAACATGATTGTAAATCCGATATTGCGATATTTTTGATACATACCTATACCTGCTTCATCATTTTTTTTCTTCAATTCTTTTTCTTTATTCGCACTTTGGAATAAACAAAACTCCTCCGGGTGTATTGATTTCAGGTGATTTTTCAAAGAAGTAGTAGTGCGTCCCTTCCGCGAGTAACTTTTATTACATATCTTACACTCCGACTTCTCCGGATCATTTTTGTCTATTGTAAAATAAGTCCAGATACGGCTTTTTATTGGTGGCGACATTTCACTTCAATATTTATATCAAAATATTCATTAAACACGCAAAAAACTATGAAGTACACAGTAAACACTCACTGTAACTATAATTTATTGACAATGAGAAAAAACACAACAAACAAAACCTGTAGGATCTTGTTACCAATGTGCGCCTTCCTATACGTCAGTTACCGAATGAAGTTAGAAATTACCAAAACAAACGCGAAGCACGTGCCACTCTGGCTCCGCCCACTTTCTTTACATGTAGTTACTTGTTGATCTGAATCTGCATCCGTAAAAACTCCGCATTGATTGATGCGGATGTGAATGCGGATGCAGATGTCTGAATTAATGCGAATATTCCGCATTTACGGATGCGGATGCGAATATTCGTAACACCCCTGATCTGAATCGACAAATTCAATCAAATCATGATAAACAAAACAAAGAGATTGTCACAAATAACCTTGCAGGTATTGAAAAGTCTCAAACGTGTGATCTTTGTACGGATTCTTGTACGTCACCGTTGCAAGACAATCGTTTTAAAAGAGAGGCTGCAAGGCAAGCAAAGCAAAAATTGAAACAAATACAATACTAAAAAAAAAGTTTATATGAAAAAAAAATACAATAATAAGTTTATGTAACCATTTATAATTTCATATTTATTTGGTGTAGGTTAGTATATTACTTATTATATAAAAAAATATACATATATATATATATATATTGCATATAGGATATTGCATAAGAAAGAACGAAAATATTTATATTTACCATAATGTTTACTTTTTACTTAGTTTTGTAAGGGAAGGATGTAGTGTATAAGTACTGTTATGTGTGTAACATTTTATTATATGGGTACGTAATAAAGCAGTCGCGAACAAGCTATCTTGTAGTTTACTTCAATTACCAAAACTATTAACACCTAAAATAGTGGGATGTGTGCGCAAATTTTTCATTACGGCCGAATTTGAAACTCAGAAAAAAAATTTTCGGCCCGCCCTACTATACATTTTTGACTAAAATAATATAGTGTGTTATGTATTAATAGGTACTCATTATGTTATTTAAACTATGGACACGAGAACTTGTTTTGTTACATTTTCTTGTTATAATCAGTTATAATCGTAGAGAAAGTTATAGTAATATTAAATAGCTTTTTCCGAAAACGTTGTTGGTTGTTGTTATTTATACATTTCATTATACGCAGTTTATACAACTTTCACTATTTCTTCATATTTAACTTAATTATAAAATAAACCTAACAAAATAGTTCTTTTAATTTTTAATATATGTCGTCGTAATTTTCTTACATGTATTTGATTTACAAAACCAATAATGAAAACGGTGAGCTAGAATGTCTCATTTCATTCGGTCATTATATTAAGTACAATGTAGGAACTGAAACGGAGCAACAGTAATTAATCTGTGGGACCAACTCTGCTTCGTTTGAGCTAATGACATATTGACGTGACAATTTTTCACTTTTTTTGGGCCAACTCATCGTTATTTTTGACATAAAATATGTTTATTTTTCTCTCTAATGTGTTATGAATAGTGAATTAATTGTTGAACGGTGATATCAATAGGTATAATAAACATGGAGGTTTATTATCTCGTTTTCTTATTAGGTATTTTTTGGCGTGGAACGGAGGCTATCATGTGGAATTTAGCTCCTAATACACAGAAGTGTTTGAAGGAGGAATTGCACGCCAATGTGCTCGTAGCGGGAGAGTATGAAGTTTCAGAAGCTGCTGGACAAAGAGTCGATTACATTGTAAGTATCAAATCCAATACAAAAAGGAAATTTATTACGCACTCTTAAGTGTCAAAACTAATTTACCGTTTCATAAGTGGTAAGAACAGTAAGATACACGCCGGTACTGTAAAAATAAAAATACTTACTTTCTGTTACGTAGTTTTCGCTATAAATTAACTTAATTTATCATTAATGTTATGAATTATTGTTGTTGAGTTTATTTAGAAATTTGTTGTCATTAATTGGTTTTATTATACTTACTCATACATGAGCATATGCATACATAATACATATTTAAAATGACATCTATCTATTTTGATTTGAAATCTTTTGAAAACATAATTTAACCTTTTGTCACGGGTAGCAGAATTTTTACTAAAACTAGTGTTTTCGGTATGTTAATTTTTATAATAAAAATGTTTACAATTTTGAATTAAATTCCCTTATATCTAAGGGTGTGTTATATTCTCCTGTTTTATAAAACAATTTTCCAATTGACACAAAATTGTTGCTTGCAACTAAAATTGACATTCATTGTTTTTTTCAGATACGTGATTCAAAAGGCCATATTTTGTCACAGAAAGAGAGCATCAGCAAAGGAAAATTCACATTCGTTACAGAGACATACGACACTTTCGAAGTGTGCTTCATTTCTAGAGTACCACCAGGTGTATTTTTTATATTATCTTGCATTATATTTAAGATGAAGTTTAGTTATACAAGGTGTTACACGAGTCCACCAAATCCCTGAAAGGTATTGTAGCATATCAAGTAGAGAGTCCACCTATGAGGTTACAAAAGTCCTCCTGTGATATTTTTATTTTGATAAAATTTAAATAATTTTAATGATAAATGAAAATATCAACTAAACTGCCGGCATCACTATTTTGAGTTCATGACCCATATACAACCCCAGGGAGTAGTGAATTACCAGCTAACTACCTCCTTTGCTGGGCATCTACCAGGCTACCAGCGGACCACGCCCACAGTTAGATAGGGATAGCTATATCTATTGTTAAATGCAATGTGCTGTCAGCAAGCGGCTCGCGGCCGCTACATTTAGGCCTACTGTAAGCAATTAAATCACACGTTACTAAACAAACAAAAAAAAAAATATATACTTCGCCTAGGTAGCGCTTACCTAAGGGAAAATGTGTGAGGAGAATGATGAGATTAGAGGAAGCGAAAGAAGTATGTAAGAATCGAAAAGCTTGGCGCTCCGTCCTCTCTGTATACAGGGTGTTCAGTATACAGGGTGAAGATATGTATGTGCAAAACCTACTTAATAAATAATAGGTGTGGTTATACTGTACAGATATGTGTTACTAAATAAATAAATAAAAGCTACGTAATAAAAATACGTGTTGAAATACTGTACAGATATGCATATCTGTTAGCTCTCGGAAGTTGTGCTACGTTCCGACGGCAAGTGCCTCCTACCCGTTACAAAGTACATATGTATCTACTGTTTAGGTATTTTATCGCGCGAATACAATAAATAAAAGCTACTTAATAAATAATAGGCGTTGAAATATTGTACAGATGGGTGTCTAGTAGCTCTCGCAATATGTGCTGCTTAGCGACGGCACGCCGCGGCCTGCTATGCATACCTACCTTTTACTTGCAATTATAACGCGCACTAACCTATCCATATAGGTGGTACATAATTAATAATGTGAAATACATACTGAAAGTTTGATGACTCACAATGCAGCGCTTTGAACCCATCCAAGGGAATTAGGCATCCTTTCGAAAGAACACGTAAGTTGCCGTTCGATTAATAGCACTAACACAAACAATAATACACGCACTCTTTAAGTCACAAAAGCTATCTCTCTCGCCGTTCAAAACAAAGCGGTTCGCTCCGATATATTGAAATTGATGTTTAGAATCCGCCATACGGTCATGTGATTCGTGCTGAGGATGGCGGCAGCGCTTCGTTTATTACTTCTGGCCTCAGTTGTAGTGTTCTAATATCTATCTGTTTTTCGAAGTCTACATTTGTGTGACAGAAAGTCCTTCTCTAGTAGAACTGAGAACACTATCAGCGGTATGCAAACGTTGTGTCATCTTGCGAAACATTCCAAAAACATAGAAGCAGCCTCCCATCTGCTTCTGATTTATTGAGGCAAAACCGATATTCGTAAATTCGACAAGCGGCACACAAGTTTCCTTTAATGGCTCCGAGCACAGCATCATGTCATAGTAGTCTCCTTTAGTACTATCACATTTTCACTCACAATTAAAATAAATAAAAATTAGATGTCTATGGAAACAGCTCAGAGCTCTGACTAAAATAATAAGTTCCGCCTTCCGGCAGTCAAAGGTGCCGACAAATAGTTGCGATTGGTCGAAGCAAACCAATGAAATTATTGCACATTTTGTGTGCAATTTAGTATTATAGTTTTTGTGTATTATAAGAAAGGGGAGAACTAATTATTTTTAGGGTCCCGTTTTAAATTTTTATAATTTAATTACATTCGATTTCGTAGTAGGCGTTCGGAACTAGAATTTCAATGATTAAAAACAGTAATGTAAAATTAACACGATGAGTACCATGACGCCGTTATAACCGTATTAACAATGGAACTACACATTTTAAAAATCTTTTGGAAAAACAAAATTTTTGCCGTTTTAGAGTTAAGAAACTGATTTTTTAAATACGATACAATACCTAAAAAACTCGAATACTAAAAAACTCGATACAATATTTTTAAAAAAAATAGAATCTTCAAAGATTCAAACTCATATTTCGTATCGAGTGCTTCATTTTTTTTTTATTTGAAAGCAACCATTGTACGTCTTTTTAATGTACACTAATATTATAAAGAGGTTAACTTTGTTTATTTGTATGTTAATGGATAAACTCAAAAACTACTAAACTGAAAAATTCTTTCACCTTAGAAGGCTACATTATCAGCGAGTAACATGGGCTGTATTTTTTTTTAATTCTACCCGTGCAAACCCGGGGCGGGTCGCTAGATGTAAATAAAAGCGACGAGCACAAATCATAAGTAAATATTAGAAATAAATAATGTATAAAATCAACATTACTTTGTAGTACTATTTTGAAAATGTAATTATCCGGGTAATTAACTAATTGAACAATACTTATCAAAAATCATGCAAAAGTACGGAACCCTTAAAATTTATTTAGGAAGCCAAATACCAAGAGAGCATGCAATTTAGCGCTGTGCTCTGTGGGTTGTGCAATTGTGCAATTTAGCTGTTGAGAGGCCGGAATATCGAACCCCCCATAATACTATTAGGGTCCCGTTTTCAAATAATTTTAATGCGAAATGAATTTATTAATTTTAAAACAGTAAAGTAAGGGATATAAACTTTTAAACTTTCGCGCTGCATTATAAAATATCTAAAAACATTTTTAGACGTAAAAATAACTGTGAGACAAGAAGGTACTTTATCATACTGTGTTTATAGGAAGCCTACACACACAGACAGATACCTGCACGCCACGTCGCATCACCATCCCAGTCATCTGCAATCTGTTATAACTTCACTGAAGAACAGAGCGTACGATCTGTGTGACCCTGAACATCTGGAGCAAGAGCTCGATTATGTTCAGGAGGTACTGATAAAGAATGGATATAAGATTAACCGACGAATGAGGCGGTCTAAAAAGAAGGACAGACATCCGGACGTGAGCAGACAACCCGCCTATATGCCTTATGTGAAAGGAGTGACGGACAAAATAGGATCTATTTTAAAAAAGTATTCCATCCATACCGTGTACACACCGGGAACTAAGGTAAACAAAATAGTGGGCACACTGAAGGATATCTTGCCGTTGCAGACACCAGGGGTTTACAAAATAGATTGCAGTTGCGGTAGCTCATACATTGGCCAAACGAAGCGGACTATTGCTGAAAGGATTAAGGAACACATTGCAGCTGTAAAGAACCAGCAAACTACCAAATCAGCGATAGCGGAACATCTTCTCCAATCGGATACGAATCATTGGATAGAATTTTATCGCCCACAAGTCATTTCCACCGATCGCCACTTTTATCCAAGAGTCGTGCGTGAAGCAATTGAAATCAAGAGACACAAAAATTTCAATCGGGAAAGCGGATACAATTTATCAACAGCGTGGAATCCTGTGATTCAAATGACAAAACCTCGTTTTTCACATCCGGTTAAGTGTGTGGACACCGTGAGTGTTGTGTGTAGGAACCCTAATAATTATTTACAAATATCGGGGGTTGATGAAATAAAATCTGCCTCTGACACGGAGTGAAGCTTGCTGCGACAGTTTACTTGAGACCACGGCCGATGAAACTCGGCCGAAACGTCAAGGGAAAATAAAAGGTAATCGCGTTAATTTCCCGTGTATTTAGATAAGTAAGGGATATGTAAAAAATAAGATAAATGCTTTGTATTATTGATTACTTTCGAAAATCAATGAAGGAAAGTTTTAAGTCACTACATAAATAGACAAACCACCTACACCAAAAATCGTAGGTACATTTCTAAGTAATTCAGAATTAGAGGAGAGGTTCAAAGTGTCGTCCTTTGTCTTTTACGCACAACCTCGCCTGTCGAAAAATGGCTGCGTTGCTGCGTTTGGTAGGTATTCACTATTCACTACTGAAGAAACTCAAGAAAACAACTACAACAACGGTATTTCTATCATTTCTATCGTAAGCTAATAAGATACGATAAATATTTTAACCGAAATGAAATGAAAACTATTGTCTTCCGAAATTGGATATTGATGCGTTTGATTGATATGAAAGCGAAATTTAAAAATATCACAAAGTATCCTGCAATGTAACTTGGATGCCTAATTGATGTTGCTGAGCAAAGAGAGTTCAATTACTTATTTGCATTGTTTATTTTGTTCTTCGTAAACTGTAAAGGTCGTTCCTGGTAAACATCTTCTGGTCTAGTGAACGAAGTTCCATATCAAGCAAACCATTGTATCATATTTTAATTATTATACGGAACCCATGTAGAAAAAATAAAAAGCTTTGAAAAAATAGCGCCAAATTCTAATTGCCTGGTATTTACAAAGATTAAACTACAGGAGATGGGTCTGTGTGAAACAGCTAGATAATACGCGTTCCTATGGAATAAGTGCGGTATCGTTAAAAGCCGAAGCGTAACAATCCGTACTTTAATTTCATATTCTAAATGTAATTAAGATAATTTGCCGAAAAAACTTTAATTACATCATTTAGTGTTAGGTGTTCGTTTATTAGCCTTGCAACGCAAAAGACACAGACATAACATCACATACAGACACTAAAAAAGTCAAAATAGTTTGTTCAATACAAATAGCGCAATTACATCTTGCACACGAAAGCTTAGGCAGAAATTACTTACAAATGTCCCCAGTCTGAAAAAATATAATCTATGATTTTGAGGTTGATGACCTTGAACTTGACGAACAGCTGATCACTAGGGATGGGATTCTTAAGACATTATGTCGATTGTTTTGTAAAACTTCGATAGTAATTATTTCAGAAATTCTAACAGTTAAAACAAAAACAATCGCACTTTTCGTTTCAGAGTTTGTAACAGTCTATCGCGCTTTAAGCATTACCCGAACTCGTGTAACACTTTGTATATAAGTTTAGTTAATGGCATCTAACTTCCATTATTTATATGTTATTAGTCTTTCTATCTACAGTATACTTACCTTAGCAAAGCCAGTATTAAAGGTCCTATACATCTTTAAACTTATCTGAAATGATAAATCTGATGTCAGTTTTGTTTGAACTGAACAAACATCCATGCATTATCTGATCAAACCTTCTATGCTTCAGTTCGACATGTAGCCGTCAAGAGCAGACTTGCCTATCACTTGATACTTGATACAAAGTACCTATTTTACATGTTAACTTGCCTACCACAGTAGACTGAGAAGTGAGCCTCTGTGTTTCTTGAATTTATTTTGGTAGTAAATAAAAAGGAAAACTAAATTCGATATTGGGTATAAGATTGGCTCAGAAAAAAGCAAAAAACATTCACATATTAATTTACTTTTATTTGTCCGATGATACAAAACCAAAGTACAATTTTAAGAGAAACTATGAAGGGATTGATTGAACAATGTAAGGTGTAAGGTCGACCCCATACTTTACGTCAGTAATTAATTAATCTGTGCCCATACACTTTACGATTCGATCATCCGTTCAGATCAGTTTGAAGCATTTCTGGTCTGTCTCCTGACTAATCAAGCATTGCCCTCAACTGCCAAGTGTTAGATTATCTACTGTGTTCTGTTTTGATACTCGATCATATGAGTAGATATTTTTAACTAATACTTGGGATTCCAAACTATGTATGTCTAGTTGATGTTTCCGTAATCAAAGTTCACTTTATAAAATCTTTTCTACCCCAAAACAACTTTAGACTGTTTCTTTTACTATACAAAAGACTTCTATCAAAAAATCAATTCAAAAAACAGTATCAAAAAATTGATACCTTAGTAATACACCTTATTAGGTATTAAAATATTTAAGACATACATACACTATATACAGGCATACAACACATAAGAAGTTTTAAAACATATAAGCAGTAGTTAAGAAGTCCTTCCCCCCTCAACTACTCAGTGTGTGTGCCTTCCAAATGCATTCCACTGGGCCCAATCTTTGGTTTTTTTCATCCAATGATTGCTAGCTATCAGATCATTGCTTCATTTTGTTTGAAGACACTATTTCACATGTTCCTAAACACAATCTCCACTTTTAAACTGGTTTGCCTCTGCAGTTATCAGATTTTTAACATGTATGACTAGTGACTAAGTTACTGCTGCTTCACTTCTTTATCTGAACTATTTGTTACATTGGTTCTCTGGCAGATTAGCCTATTCAGGTGCAAATCCTTTTCTAAAAAATTTTTATTATTACAGAACGCCGCGGCGTAAACCAAGACGTAAATTTGGATATTAAAGTTGGCATCGAAGCTAAGAATTATGAGGGTGTAAGTATATAGTTTTTGCTAATTAGGATGTAAAATATTAACATTTGATGGCAATTGTTCTTGATGTTCAAAAACATGGATCATCTCATACAAAAAAAACAAGAATTTAAAATAAACATGAATAGCACTTGCATGCTGTCAAGTTAATGACAACTTTTTAATAACAATTTTACTTTATGGGTCATGTATCAAGTATTATGAATAGCCAGTGTTAGCTGATGAAAATGATAAAACCACTTGTATGCCTCACCGATAATGTGTGAGGAGAATGAAAATTTGAGAAGACAATGCAAGACATGCAAGGACTGAGGTGCTTAGTTCTCTCTGTATATGCTATTAGGGGCATAGTATGAAGATATGTGTGTATATTATAATATTAAGTCTACTATTGATATCTTGACTTGACAGCAAACTGTGATTGTGTGATACTTTTAACTATACTGTTATTGCTGTGTTATTGTTATCCTTGTTTTTGTTTGCCGAAGTTACAATAAATTTCAGTTGTAATTTTTTAAGTTACAATAAATTTCAGTTGTAATTTTTCAATGAAATTAAATGTTATATTGGTTTATACAGTTATGCACTACAACTATTTATTTTCTTGTAAATTATTTATTTTAGCTTGCTTTTTAATATGAAAATCTCACATTTTGACTAATAAATATATTTAGAAATCATACATACACCTAGTGAAAATGTTTGTACATATTTGGAGAAAAATATGTGATTTTCGAATTGTGTTATATATATTTAGTCATCTGAGATATATAGGTACTGCTTTATTTATATTTTATATAATGTTTTTATCATTACTATGTTTGGTGGGCCATCTGTGAACACTTCTATGGCAATCTACAATATTATAACCTGCCAGCAATGGGTAATAAAATATGCTTATAAAAATTATTAATAATTAAAATTGTGTCTATTAAACACATGTATATATTATATTTTATTAACTTTTTTTGTGATATGGAAAATGAGAGGAGGTAATAATAGTTACTAATCTGCCTAACATAAATGTAAAAGTTTTTTTGTGCTTGATTAAAACTATACACCCGTGCGGCCCTCACACTCGCACAGGCTCGCACATTCTAGCATGAGAGTGTTTACTTATTTTATGTATGTATAATTCCAACACCAGCAGACGAAACTGCAATTCGTATGCTTTGTACTGGTTCAAATTGACTATTATTTGGCCAAATAGTTACAGAAAACTATTTTCAAAAGTTAAATTATAATTTGTCAAAATTGTTTTTAAATTTCATATAATTGTAATTGCTTTGGCAACTGTGGTGTCGTGCAGAGGTCCGCATCGTACTGAAACTCACTATTTATTTTTCCTGCATGCATAATATTTTATTTAAATCACTATTTGTTGTTTTACAGGTAAAAAAAATTTTTTTTTGTAACAGTTTTCTTTTTCTTTTTAGTACTAAATATAGTGTTTGAATCTGAGTTACCTGCATTATTAATACTAATTTTGTTCATTAACTATTCACTACATTACATTTTTTTTTATTTCCATATTTTCAAAATTTTTTTTTTTAAAGAATTAGTAGTAAATATATCATGACATTATTATTTTTAGATTTGTTGTTAACCAAACTTGTTTGCAAAAACACTGTATTGCTTTGCAAAAACAACATATTGCTTAGCAATGAAAGTCAATAATTTATGATAAAACGAATATTATCCCAACTATAGTGCCACAGAAAATATGTTTGAAAATATTTTTTTGCCTAAATTCTGCCTGTTAACATTGTATACACACGTTTTTACATTATACCAGTTATATAACTGTAAAACTCTTATGCTCCCTATTATGATTAGTTTCTTGTCAAGAAACAATACAAAGAAATCGATCCAGTTTTATTGACCTCATCATAAAATTAATCACCACTTGTTACATGTATAATATCATTAATCAATTTGACCATAATATTTTTAGTTGGAAGTACTTATTTCAAAACTGACTTTAAATTAAAAAATCTCATGGTAATAAATTGTCACTTATCAGACATTAATAATCTCCGTGCAAGAACACTGTTTCATGACCACAAAGTAACCACTAAAATACTATGAATGTCAAATAACAAGCTTGAGGAATTCAATGGGGAATAAATTGACCTGGTGGGATCTTCGGCTGAGAAGCCAGATGTGGTCTCTTACATCAACGATCTGTTAGATTTTGATTTATCTTATAATGCTTTGAAATTAGATTGGAGAAGCAGCAAAATTGAAACCTATGGAGTTGGAGTTGAAGAGACTTGAAGACCTGTCAGAAGCTATTGTCCAAGATTTCACACTAATGAGGAAGAGAGAGCAGGAAATGAGAGACACTAATGGTAAATATTAATCTAATTTATTATGCAAAGTAAAGTGTACTGGGTCGATACATGTTTTAAGCTCTATTCTTAGAACTAGGAGGAAAAACCTTATATGCAGCCTTCCGATACGATTTTTGTGTTTGTGTTGGTAAACTAAATGGTCAATTGAGGAAGCGTGCTGATTGCGACCCTTGCCAGCCCTTTTCAGGGCTTCAATTCCTCTCCTCTACACACCATGCGGGACAACGTAGATATGACAGATAGGGCGTCCCCCGAAAGCGACATACACCGGTTTGTCCCCGCTGGTGTCAGCAGAGTGCAGTTCGGCGTTGGGGACCGCAACTCAACACGCTGTGCACCTCCGGGAAGTGGAGGGAAGAGAGCAGAATAGCTGCGTGGAATGTGAGAGGTGGGATTGAAGAAAAGATGAATGAAGTGATTGATATTATGAAAGAAAAAAGATTGGATATGTTATGTTTGAGTGAAAACAAGCGAAAGGACAATGAACTTGCCACTTGTCTAGAAGGGGCATTACTTTGCGGTCAGGGGAACCACAAGAAGAATGAGAATACCAGGGGGTAGGTGTCTTACTGTCCTCTAGTTTGCTTAATTGTGTAACTGCGTATAAGTGTGTAAACCCGAGACTGCTCTGGGTTCGTCTCAAAACAGGTTTGACGAGGATATTTGTTTTGGTGGTGTATGCCCCAGTGTCTTCTGTCGGTTTGGGCGAGCTAGAGCAGTTTTGGGAGAATGTGAAGGAAGTTCTAGCGACGGTTGAAGCGAATGAGATTATAGGGTGTGGAGACATGAACGGATGGGTCGGAACAGCTCGAATAGGTTTTGAATCCGTCCTAGGGAAGTATGGAGATAAGAGAGTGAACGTTGCTGATAGGATTGTGTTACTAGTGTGTATGGAAAATGATCTTTTTGTTGCTAATACCCAGTGGCGTGCACTTCATATATGCAAATAAGCTCTGCATACCCTGTAGTCCTATACATACATGCCCCTAAATGATAACTATAATTCGTTAAAAATCATGGTATTAATTAATCTAACTTGTTCGCCATCTCACTGCACAGCGCTTTGGGTTCCCGTGTTTATTACGCGATTTACTTGCGCGCCATCTCTTATGTGCTTTTTGGAACTTGTTTAGCGGTAAGCGACGAACAAGAGCGCCAATTTAATTGACCGCAGCGCTCCGCGGTTTTCGTGAGTGGAGGCAGTACTACGCCGAGCTTATTTTTCATACAAAACATCTCGTGTCGACCCGTGTAGTACACAAGCAAAAATGCGTGTGTGTGCGTGAAAATGTATGCGCGTGTTTACCTTTAGGAGGCAGTGCTTTTAATGCAATATGCAAATGCAACCCGTCCGAATTGAGAAACGGTCAAAGCATTGCATAGTTGTTGATTGCAGAGGTTCGACTTGTTTTAGTCGGAATGAAATGATCTACTATTTTATTTATTCGTACTAATTGCGAAGTTTTGTTGCCATTTTGTTTTGATTGCTTTTCTTGGCGCAAGTGTTTGGTTGTAATTAATTAATTATTTAGTTAATTTACTGTAAAAAATGGAAAAATATACCTGTGAGACCTGTGCTGGTGAAGTGTGTTTAAATAAATTAAAATCTACCGCTTTTTCGACGTTATCTTTTGAGGATAAAGTTAAATTGATTGCAAAGGGAAGGTGTGTACTCGAGTTAGATTTAACTCAAAAAAAAGGTAATACTACTCGTTCTTTTCATAAAAAGTTTTATAATAAGTACTTATAATTGGCTAACAGGTTGTGTACACACAAACAAATTATATTGTCTTCCTTGCATATTATTTTCGAACCAAGATAAAAATAATGTTTGGGGTTATATCGGATATACAGATTTAAATAATTTTCACAAAGCGGCAGCTAAGCACGATTCTTCAGAAAAACATCTGAACTGCTTAACTGCGAACGATCATTTTCTTGTTTAAAAAGAATTCATACATATTTACGAAACACACAGGGCCAAAACAGACTCACAGATTTGTCTATGATTGCAAATGAAAAAGAACTTCTAATAATTTTAAAAAGATCTAGTAGTTTTTACGTAGACGTTTTGCAGAACTATCTGAAAAAAAATAGGCGCGTCGATTTGATTTATAAACATTAACTTGTAAAAAATAATCAGTTGCTACGTGAAGTAGATATAAATTTTTTTATTTTAATTAATTTGCGCAAAGAAAACAAACTCAACCTTTTACGGCCTTTTTAAAGGCCACTTTGGATATCACATAAGTGACCCGTTATCATCAATCACTTATTAAGATATTCATGGTGTTCGCAAACAAATATCAGCAAATTAATGCTCTAAGAGCGAAGCCAATGGCGCCGCCGCGCCGGTCGCCGAGCGTTAAATAGGAGGCAGTCAGGTACGCACCTACTGGCGGTAGGCCACCTGAACAATGCTGTAATTGGTAAGTTTTTAGCCGTGCATACCCTGTCTGAAATCTCTGTGCACGCCACTGCTAATACCATATTTAAGCACAAAAGGATTCATCAGTACACGTGCGAAAGGATCTTTTTGTTGCTAATACCATATTTAAGCACAAAAAGACTCACCAGTACGCGTGCGAAAGGAAGGATGAAAGGAGTATGATTGATTTATTCCTGGTGGACAGCCGGCTCAAAAAGCAGGTTATGCACACGAGAGCACACAGAGGAGCCAGTCTGGGAACTGGCCACTTTCTAGAGGTAACTAGAGTAAGGGGTCTGTTTGGAGCATGGCCATGTCGCGTAGCGTCCAAACTTGCGGCGGTATGTCGCATCAAGAACTGGAAATTGAATGGAAATGGAAACACCTAGAATGAATATGAAAGGGTAGTAGTATGCGGTAAACTTGATGATAGATTGAAAGTGATGAGCGAGGATGTTGAAGAATGTTGGCAGAACCTTAGGGATAGCATGATCGAGGCTGCGAAAGAAGTGTGTGGAATGAATAAGATTGGTAATGGTAAAAAGCGTGACGTGTGGTGGGATGATGAGGTGAAAGTGTCTGTGCATAAGAAGAAGAAAGCATGGCGGAACTACCTTGCTACTAAAAATGACTGGTATGAAAAATTTCATGAAAGACAGATATAAGCTGCAGAAAGCAGAAACGAAGGCACTAGTGACAGAGAAGCGTGAAAGGTGTAGGATGTTAGACGAAAACAAGATGTTGGACAACTTCGAGGAAAACTCCAAATTATTTTGGAAAGAAGTACGTAAGTACCGAAGTGGTCCGGCCTTGCAGAATGAATAAAGTGCGTTCTAAAGAAAACAACCTGCTTACAAATAAAAAAGATGTTCTGCAGCGATGGAGTGAATACTGTGGAGAACTGTATGAGAGTGGCGACTCCGTCTCTGATACTGAGAGCGATTCTAATGAATTGCCACACTCGGCTCAGGGACTGGAGGATGTCATTAGTATGAAAGAGATTAAAAAAGTGATAAGAAGTCTGAAATGTGGAAAGGCTGCGGGAAATGATAAGGTGATTGCGGAGATGATCAAGTATGGTGGTCCTAGGGCCTGGGATAGTTCCAGAAGACTGGCGCACCGCAGTTATAGTACCTCTCTATAAAGGGAAAGGTTCTCATTTAGACTGTGCGTGCTATAGGGCCATCAGCTTAGCAAGTAAACCAAGGTATTGACGGAACATATGAAAGGCGTTTCTGAAAGATTGTTGGAGCTGCAAGGTGGTTTTAGGCACGGTAGGGGTTGTATGGATCAGATTTTCTCGCTTCGCGTCATCGTAGGGAAGTTTCTGGCCATAGGTTGGAAAGTTTTCTGCGCTTTCGTGGATCTTAAAAAAGCATTCGATAGTGTAGTGCGAAAGAAACGTGCGTGGAATGCCCGTTACTGCTGGCTGTATGAGGTCATTATATCGAGGCCACAGAGCCTGTGTAAGGATAGTTGGTGACATGTCGCCCTGGTTCGAAGTCTGTTCAGGCCGTGAGACAGGGCTGCGTGATGTCTGCCTGGCTTTTCGTGCTGTATTTGGTCGGTTGCCTCCAGACATTGAAAGGTAGTATGAGTAATATGATATGTGATGGTACAGTGGTAAACTGCTTATTGTACGCTGACGATGCTGTGCTTATAGCAGCATCAGAAGCCGAGTTACAGACGCTAGTCACGTGCATGAAAGAATGTGAAGTGAAAGGATTTAATATGAGTGGGCACAAAACTAAGGTTCAGGTGTTTGAAAAGGTACTGGTATAAACGAAATGTGAGATTTGGGAACATGGAAAATGTCTATAACAAGTGAATGAAATTGTATATCGGGCAAGTGCATTTTCGAGGGATGGAATATGTGAGTTGGATGTGGAGAGACGGATAGCAGCTAACAATAAAATGAACGGTGCTCTGTCCCCATTAGTAGGCAGTGTGAATATATCTAACAGCCAAAATGGCTATCCACAATGCGGTGTTCGTTCCAAGTTTAGTGTACGGTAGTGAGGCCTGAATATGCCCGAAATAGAGTGAAAGTATGATAAATGCAGTAGAAATGCGATCTCTTAGAAATATGTGAAGTGTCACCTTTGCGGAGAGGATAAGCAACGAAGAGATACAGTATGACAGGGTTGCACGACACTGCAGTACTTCATTTTTATATAATTGTAATATAAAAATGAAGAAAGGAATGCTAAGAGAATCTACAGAGCGAAAGCGAGTGGTAAAGAAGCCAAGGAAGACCAAGGCTAACTTGTGAAGTTCAAATAGCCAGTGTTCGCCGACAGAATTATGTAACGACCGTGACGCTTGGCGCTCCGTTCTCTCCGACTACCCCGTTAGGGATACAGCGAGAAGATATGTGCCCGTCGGCATGTGACACTCTGAATTATTCTGGTTATTTATGAAAAATTATCGATAAAAACTTTAAAAGGGGGGGAGGTGTATCTTTATACTTTTCATGTTATTGAATTTTTCATTTTTTTAGTTGCGTCGGTGACCTTGATTCATATTATTTGCTATATCTCCGAAGTTATTGGCTTGATTTCAAGCCTGTTTGTTATTTCTAAAAGCTTATAAGGTACTTTGTTGATTGAATTCATAATCTCGTTTAATATTATACATTTAAGAAAATCACAGACGAAGTCATTTTTTCCAAAAAAAGAATTATAATTCATTTAATAAAAGACGACTATGTCGATAAATTGTCCTATTTAAGATGGTTTTTTTATTTATTATTATTAATTTACAGCAACACAGCTACAAATTCGCAGAACATTGTTAATACCTAACATGATAAATAATCAGAATAATTCGGCTGGTCACAATGCCCACGGGCCACACTGTACATCTGCATTTTTGATTGCAAAATTTTTTACGCAAAAAGATATCATTATATTATGTCATCAACACACTGTAATTTTCGTAAATGCTAAACATATTAGAAATTTAGAACCATATTCTAATATTTTTAACCAAACCAAAAACTACATGATGTGAATATTTCATTTGTAACCAAAAAATTCTTGGACGTATCTGTAGTACTACAATTGCTCTCTACTACGATAGTGCCTAGTTTACACCAATCGAGTACTCGACCGAGTGGGCGTACTGGGCCAAACACTCAATTAATATGAATTCTACACGGCCGAGTACTTTCACCTTGCGCTCCTCGCTTCTTTAAGGTAAGACCGCACTAAGCAAACTGCACCAGCTGTGGTGTAACAGGATTGACCTGGAAGCTCGTACATCCTCGATTAACTATAAATGTTTACAAATCTTTACCGATTTAATCGAATATTTTTTGTAATAAAGCCACTATTTATTTTGTAAATTACTGGTCTCGTTTATGTAAGACATTTGTGGACATCCCGACATAACGCGCATGCAAACGATTATACAGCCCGCACTACAACACGAAACTCAAGTTTTCGTTTCTTCTTTCTTACATTAAGAAATTATCATATGCATGTCATTTTAATCCATCTTGGTTGCCACTGCGCTGCAGTTCAAGTGCGGTTTGGTACAGTGCCGCGTTATGTTGTTCGCTCAGGTGCAGTGCAGTTCCGCTCAGTACGGTTTTACTTTTACTCGGGTCTGTGTGACGCTTCACTAGACCGAGTGGCGAGAGATATTTTTTAGTTTTTAATATTTTCGTGTTTACTTAAATATGTAACGCGTTGCTCCAAATTTTGCTCACAAAAAGTTATGAACAATGAGGATACTGTGTATATTAAAGAAGAAATATCAGAATTGTATACTACTACTTTATTAACATGACAAACTGTTTTGCGGTTGGTAAATTCTGACAATAATTGCGCAAGTATGCTTGTGCTAGCCCAGCTATTATTAATTATTCGATAAAAAATAGTTTAAAAAAAAGTGTAACCTACATTCATTCGTGATTTCAGTATGTTTGTTTCTATATGTCATACATTTATTAAATTGTAGTTTAATTAGGGTATACTAGGCATAAAAAGCGAAAGAGAAGGGACTGATTATTATTATACAATTTTGGAAAGCTATCTAAAAAGGTAATTATATGTAAAAAACCTCTTTTTAGAATTTTATCGTATCTTTTTACAGAATCGACCAACAATCGCGTGCTTTTCTTCAGCGTATTCTCAATGGTCTGTCTGCTTGGTCTTGCCACGTGGCAAGTCCTTTACCTTCGTCGGTACTTCAAGGCCAAAAAACTTATTGAATAGCACCTTATAAAAATATACTGCACGAATAAAGTCACGTGCGGAATAATGTTATCTGTGACAGGATGTATTAGTATTCCATTATCAGTTTCAATTTTTTTTAAACTATGTATTATATTGTCTTCGATTTTCTTTGTGACAATTATCATGGAATGTTTTGTTAGATTAGTTTTCGATCAAATACTGCTAAAAATAATAAGATTGTCTATGTATCCACATGCAACTTTATTCGTGTTTACACATAGATCTCGTGTCGTATCGTCACGTTATTAATTAAATAAATAAATTTTTCCAATACAACTCAGGATTCTTATTTCTGTTGTTAGATTGAGTAAAATTTATATTTATAAGAAATGTAAGAAAATAGTAAAAGTACAGAATTGTTTTATTGTACCATATTATCCTAGTCTTGTCGAAATTTTGTCCTCTTATGTTAATAAAATTGTATTATGTTTGGTAACAATTTTAATTTCATAAAAATTATCTATTATAGAAACAGTATATAAATAATCCGATTTAAAAAAAAATTGCACAGCTAAGTTATGTACATTATCTATATTCTGAAATAGATAATACTTTGTATTCTCAAAAGCATCCCAAAAGATACATACACATTTTTAAATCGATTTATAATTCTACTCTTAACAAACCTACATAATATGTATTTTTTACAATACCATACATTTTTGTGTTTAAACTTTAAACACTATACGTAGTTGTGTCGCTCGCTTTTATCCTGACTGAGCCAGTTAGGAGCATATTTTGCAATTTTATACCTTTCATTTTTACACTATGTGCTACTTTTCATACATGAAACACTCCATAAAAAAGCATTCTATGGAATGTAAATTTACAAAATAGGATTTATTATAAATGATTTGTTTCTAGCAGACTATCTTCAAAAACAATTTAACTTATATAAAGAATAAGTTTTAATAAAAATAACGAATTATAAATACAATAATTATATATAAATTTGATAATATGAATACCAACAAAGTGATGTTCATAAATAAAATTTAATGCTTTGAGACAACCATTTAACCAGCTTTATCACAACTAAAATACATTGTAGAGCACAGTTACGTTCTCGTAATCGCACTTTCTTGATACATACTAAATTTAATTTAACTATGCTCCTTATATACAATTTAAAAAACACATCAGAACTCTGTACATTTGTGACCTGTGTACTCAAGATCAGAGCGGTGAGTAGTCTAGTTGGACTGTCAGATGATTGACGCCGGCTTCCCTGAATATTCTAGCCGCCTGGTCGGTCACGTATCTAGGATCCACTTCCCTTGCCACTTCCAGTTTTATAGCACCTACGTGAACGTCACTGCATAATGTCCAGAAGTGGGGTTCTTGCACCGCATGAACACCCGCTAGACCTACCACGCGAGTGAACAAGTTGGGCAGCGCCCGTTCTAGAGACGATGGAGTCCGTTGCATGAGCACACCGGCCGAATCACGCACTAAAGGTATCACACTAGCTGCTATGAGCAGCGCTATAGCCATGGAGCATATTGGATCCGCCCTCATCCACCCAAACGTGCGCATCAATATCGCCGATATTATGACACCGACAGAGCCCAGAGTGTCGGCTAAGACGTGTAGGAAAACTCCACGCATAATTGCCGAGCCGGCCCCAGTGGGCGCTTCGATCTCATCGTCGTGAGAATGCCCGTGGTGGACGTTATTGTGGGAATGCCCGTGCCCGCCGTGGGAATGGCCGTGAGCATGCCCGTGGTGGAACGCGTAAATGCCCACAAGGTTAACGAGGAACCCAAGTATAGATACCAGAAGCAAACGTTCATGTTTTACCTGTAATTAAAAAAGCAATTCTTTAATAATCAATTTTGTACAGCTCTCTATACAAAGAAATGATTTATGGCAGTAACAAAAATGTTGTGTTATCGCTCGACCTACATAACAGCAACCAGCAACTCAGGAAAGATAGTAAGTAACACATTTTAACGTATTATTCTTTATTTTTTTTTTCTTCTGATCACCATGGAAACAAGTTAATTAATACTTATTATAATTTAAAACGTTGAATTAGTAACGCTTAATACTCTCATTAAGCGTGCAAAACTGAAGCAATTTACTTAGACCGAAGTCTAATTTAGACCCATTTGTCCGGCAAGCACTCTCAAGGCACAGTGAAGTTCCCTATTCCGTGGAATGTTCAAATAGCTGGGTGATACGAGCTTCACTTGAATCCTTCAAGTTATTTTGTAATGCCATCTGTTGCTCTTGAACAGCTAATATTCATTGTGCTCGAAAAAAGTTAGGATGTTATCTATATACTTTTACTATTATGTAAGTAGGATTGAGTTAAGTCTAAATATTTACACACGATATCGCGTGATTGCCATAATACAATTATTGCCCATAAGGCCGGGTACGCGATATTGCGGGACATGTAATTCAGACAAATAAGTTATATTTACCAAGAAATTATATAAATATAACAATCATAACATTAATTATATACGACTCTCCATATAAACACATAAGTATTAAAATTAACGCACAAATAGACATGTATATTAGCAAAAATCAACATTTATAGAAATTCGGTTTCGTTCAACTAATTGATTTCATAATTGTGCATATAATATCGATTAAAAACTTATATAATTAATGAAGTTATTCTAAATTGTAAATCACTTACACGTATTCAAAAAACAAAAAAAAAACGAAAAGGGATGCAAAATATAAATTCATTTAGCCGTTCTCCTAAAGTGAGTGGCTTCCATTGCGATATAGCATATAACCGAAAATAGCCCGTAGGTATCACAAAAAGTACAACAAACCAATTTTCGCTGAAAGTGTTTTTTAAGTTCTAAAGGGATCCAAAGTTTTCGCTTCACATATTAATATAAAAACTTGTAAAAAAAAAACTATTTTTTTTATCGATAACATTATCACACATATTACTTAGTTACTAACGTCTATCACACAGATTAATTTAGTTACTAACGTAAACACCTAATAGCTACTAAACAAGAAAATGAAAATTGGTTGACCAACAGGGGAAAAAGGTACGCGTCGTCCACTCTGACTACGCCGTTAGGGATACGGGGTAAAGATATATATTTATGGTATATAATGTACTTCCTCAAATTTTTTCCGAATTTTTCACCCTATTTTTGAATTTCAAAATTTTATTGAACACTACGGTTTCTACGGTTAACTATTCAACATAATTTTTGACATAACGTAAACGGTCTTTAGTAGTTTAGTACAGTGTATAAGTGACCGGAAACAGAACGGTCCCCATGTGCTGTTTTATGCGATATTGTAAACTAAATGGTAAACATTCATTTTTATATTACATAATAAAAAATGAATTTTTACCTTTATATACACATTCGTAAGAAAATATAGAAATAATTATTTTAAATCAAAGAATGACATCTACACGCGATATGAATTTAGAAATAAAAATAAATTACAATTACTCGAAGTCAAATTAAAAACTGTAGGAAAGAGTCCAAATTTCAGATTTATTAATATGTCGGTGGAAATAATAAAAGGCACTCATTTGACTATACTATGGCAAAGCGCGACTTCCGATGACGCGCGAACGGAACGTCGGGGATGGCGCTGAGTCGGTTAAACTACGGCGGCCGGTGCGATAGCATTTCTCCGACGGATTGTTTGCCATTATTAAATTTCCAATTACCTACGTAATAATTGTTATAAAGAGTTTTCTGTCGTTTGCACATTAACTTTGTCTGAACGTTGTGTTTTATCGAGTAGTTCCCCTCGTGTAAGATTAGGTACCTATTTCTTATGACTGAGTTACAAAAGCACGAATTGCCCCGTGTCTTTTCCGACAAATATATATATCAAACTTCCAAATGCTATAAAATCGGAAGAAAAAGATGGATTATTTAATTATAAATTGAAGTCGCTATTAATAAAAATATGTTCCTACAGTGTAAATGATTTCCTCTCAGATAGCAAGTTGTAGATGGGTTTGCCGTGTCGTCTGATGGCGACACACTAATCTAATTAATAATTTCTGCACAGTCGTCAGACGTGTGCATGTACTTTTATACTTGGTTTGTTTTTTTACATTCATAATAAAGACGATACGTGAAATTTATTAAAAACGCTCATCCTCATCATATAATATATATTGCAGCGCCCCAACGGGGTTCATGTATTGTACTTATTGTTTACATACTGTACCATAACATTTGTAACTAAAATACGCAACTACGATATAAAGAAATAAATAATAATGGAAGAAGAAGATAATACTTTCTCTTCTATCTGCTCCATTGTAATTAAAAGAACTCTAAGCGAAATGGCACGTATTTTTCGATATTGCTCGTCCATTTCGACAGAGTAATGTCACTTGCTGTAGTATAAATGGTCACTGTCCAGGCGTTTGTCACTCGTCATAATTTAGGGATCCCGGTGATGCTAAAATGCTGAATTGGATTTACGTAAAATATAAAGCAATTCAACATTTTAACATCGCCAGTTCGCTAGAATCAATCAATTCGCTACTCGCCACTATCCTTAATCAATGTAAATAGGGCATTACTTCTGATGTATTGTAATATGTAGTTCCTACAGAATAAATAAATAAGTAGCTACTACATTTTAATTGAAACATTACATACGCCAGAGATGCATAAGTTTTTTGCTTAATTTGTCCGGTGTTGCAAGTGTTTTTCTGTGATTTCAAAATAAAGGCTGTTTCTTAAGCTTATAATATGGGTTAGTTGCACGTAATAAAAACCCAAACACGTCAGTTTGCTTGCCTGGACTTATTTCTGAAACGGCTGAATCGATTTTGACGGGAACTTTCATTGGCAGGTAGAGGATTTTTCAGAGTAATCTAGGTTAAAAAAGGACGTCTTAAGTAGGACTAAGGCTACTTTATACCGGAAAAATACAAGAAATAATTCAGGTGAAACCGCGAATCACAGCTAGACAAAATATATATTCAAAGTACTCAGTCAATTATCAATATTACAAATCTCATTGAATATGCGAAATAGAAATTAGCTTCCAAGGTTAGATCCGCATTGGCAACACAACCGCAATCTTGCCAAACGATTTGTATAAGCATTTGGCAACAATTAGGCTACAAATAATTGCTTAGTAGGTGCCCCCATTATGTACAATATTTGTACTATTTGACCCATACAACAACTATTCATGGCAAGCAACAGACAACGACGAAGAAACGAAAAAAAAAATCGTAACCATTAGATCTCGTACAGAAGTACGCTATTGAGAAAGCGAATTTCGACAGTATTACAATTCGATAATGTCGAAATTAATTTGTCCACCGTGAATGTACAAGTGGAAATCATTTTAACTCTGTATAGCTTTAGAGAAATGTTACGCCTTGTGAAAAAACAAGTAAAGCAATTATATTTGATTTTCACATTGGATATTCAAACTTCAAAGTAAAAATAAAAATAGGCAGTTCTTTATCTGATTTTTTACTTTAGTTACTCGTAAGCTACAGTGTGAAGATAATATGTATACAGTATGTTCATAACTTCATTATGTGGTTGATCAACTATGTATATTGTAAAATGTACTTTTTGTATTGGTCGGTTAATTCAGTAAAATATTTTTTATATTTATTTATTGTCTTAATAACTGAAAATGATAGATGATAACAATTTACATATATACAAGGTTATTGTGAAAGGGGGTATAAATCCGCCGGAGTTTCAACGTGTCACTGTTGACTGTTATATTGCAGATGTAATAATTACGGGATACGTACATTTTGTTTTCCATACAAAAAACACTCATTTAACAGCAAAAAATGTTCAACATTATGCCCTATATTCCAAATATTTACTAGCGACGTAAAAACGCTGATATTAGGATTGCCTTACCTTTATATTTTTTTTAATTTCGAGATATGACGGTATTACGACGATATTAAGTTATAAGTTGTGGAACGCAAGTTTTCCGTTGTCGTAGGTACTTTAATACCCTTTCGCATTTACCCACCCTTTCGAAATAACCTTGTATAAATAGGTAAAGACACAATATAGTTCAGAACCTTTTTCTTCTCTGTTTGTCAACCGATTTTCTTTTTCTTTCTTTGTTTAGTAGCTATTAACGATTTTGGAAATTTTGGAAACAGTTATATTAAAATGTGAAGCGAAAGTTTCGGATCCCTTTTTAAGAATTATTGCGCGCATGGAGGACTGTGAGATATGGCATAGTTTTACGTTCATACTGCCAATATCAAATTCGTAATTAATAATTTGTGATCATATAAATATATTATGTAACCTTGCATAAACAGTCGCACAGGGTAGAGATTGTCTCCTTTATATTTATTATATATTTACGGTCGAATATTCGACCACCGCGCCGCACCGCATTTATATTTAGTATATAAATCCGTACTGAGCAAGGTGTTTTTATAAAGAGGAATTACTATAAAACCAAAAAAAACCTCAAAGAACAGTAAAATTGTGGCTTGGACAATTGACAACAACTAAAGTACCTAAGGAAAATGACGAAATATGAATAAGTTAATTTAATACAAATTGATTCGATATTAGATACTATCTTTGTTATAAATACAATATTTATGTATGAAATGGATATGTAATCATATTTTCTGAGTATTTTTTCCAGGAATTTAGAGTCAGCAATGAAACAAAAAATAGGTAATCAACCCATGTAAAAAGGAAAACTGAATCTCACAAGCTGCAGAAGGAAAAACTAGTTTTATAGGTCATAATTACGTTAAAAAAATGTCGAAAAGTGAATCGTGGTAGCGTCGAGGGTGTCGTATCACCCCACAATACATTTGTGCTATGTATTTACTTAGAGTTTGCTAATTACAGTAAGTTTGACGCTTCTAAACTATGTATCACTGTTTTTACGATAGAGCAAAAACCAAAAAAATGTTCTCCCACACATCGGTCTACAGTCGATACTTTAACTGCAAAAAGTCGCAAAAAAAATGTTTTTTATGGAAGATAGGTAACTACAAACTAACGATTTTCATTTTATGATGTTAGGTCAACGGGAAGTACCGTACTAGTGAGTGAGTTTGCGAGTATCAAAATATGTGATATTAACGGATATCTTTTGATTGCGTTGAATTAGAATCTTTAATTTTTTTATATCCTAAGGATCGTAGATCTTAGTATTTGATATTAATTTCAACCTTATATCTCTATGTGCTCTTAAGAAAAAAGGACCCTAAAAATGGTATATATTGACAGTATTTATATTTTATATTGACATACTATTTGACATAGCAGGTATATAAATCAATCTCTGCAAATCATCTTAGGAGTCATTTACCCTTACAACCTTGTATCGCAAAAAATAAGCTAGTAGTAGCCAAATGATTACGGTATTTTTTAATCAGCGCAACCTCATAATAGAAAAAAAAATCCACGGTTCAACCAATAACCGTGTATCATTTTTAAAAGCGTTAACTTATGTTACGACGCTTTAATCAATCCGTAGATGGGAGCGAGATAGGCAACGTTTACAATTCATTGCACTGTTCAAAGTTTTAAAATATTATGTAGAGGAAGTAATTTATTTTGGAAGTTAGGTGTGTATTATATGAACCTCTGTAGTGAAGTAAAATTTTAATAAAATTTTATTAGCATATACATGTAAATTTACATACATGTAAATAAGGGAGTAAAAAAAAATCAGTGCAAATAAGCATGTCGAAAAACTTTAGATAGGTTATACGGATTTCCAAGTGACTTTTTATTTAATTCAATTGTTACTGAGAAGTTTTTTTGAGCGTTTCTAAAGTCGTAAAAAATGTGGACCGCTTTAAGGCGCGTGTAGTCCTCAACGACCTTGAGCATCGAGCTTTGGAGGTGTGGCCGTGTGGCCAAACGTTTTTCGCCACGACATCCGCGACGCAATACACCGCAACAAAACGGCGCGTGCATGATCCGCCGCCTAGCGGCAATTTTTGACATTCACACTTATTGACTCGCGCAATTTAAAAGACTCATAAAATAACGATTTGAGAAATTCATCATGTTAATATTAGTTGTCAAATACAAATAAATATTATTAGCTAACTACGAATAAAATAAAACATATTTAATAAGGGATATATGTATAAATATTATTTTACAATTGGTAAAGAAAATGCTATTCATGGCTTGGTAAGAACCATTCTAAACAGTTTTAAAACCACGACATATCGTGAGTTTAAATCTCGGCTTCGTACACTCGCATATCATCATAGGGAACCTTACTCATAAAATTAAAACGCGATAGAATTGTATAACATTATGTAGACGTCACGTATTGTGCCTCGTAGCGCTTTAAATACAAGATTTTAACATATGACATCAACGTGTCTTTGTCTCGATTGACAACGCGTCTCGTTTCTTTTCGAGAATCATTCTTATGTTATGAGTTCAAATCTCGACTCAGTCGCGCCACACTTATTTTTTTTCAATTTTAATTTCAAGACAAATTTTTTATCGGCCGTTGATAATGTTCTAAATATATAATATGGCTGTTTAATAATATATTACTAGATATACAATCGTTTAATAATAATTGAATTTTTGAAACAATGCGTACCTAACAAAATTCACTTTTGTCGGAAGTCCCGCTTGTTGCAAGGACTAGTTGTGGTGGTATTGTAGTCATTTTGTGTAAATACCTTTGATCACAAATAAAAAACTAGGTACACAATCAACGCTCCAAACATGTCCGAACCAAATGTGCACTCAAATAAGTATTTGACTGCACTTCGGTTTTAATAGTATTCGAAAACGCTAACAGCGAACATGTCAAAGTGCTCCTTCAAAAATTGTAAAAACAACACGTCTAGAATGCTACAAAAAGATGGACATTCTTATTTTCGGTTAATAAATTAAATAATATTATTTACGTGTTCTATATTTCGCTATAGTAATAACGTTACATAGCTCTTTTTTTATTAAATTCGTGATCATATTTTTAAATATTGCGTGAATTATATGTCTTATCCTTGTCACTTTCAGGTAACAAATCAAATTGACGTAAATAGGAATGCAAATAGATTATGCGATTTATACTTTACGCACGAGACGTAAAATTGCATTTAAAATATTTTTTTAAGGCGACGCATTGGAAGTTTTCACGGCAGGGATCACAATTTTTCTAAGTGACTACAAAATGTATGACAGTAATATTTGGTAACCTGATTCTTCATTTCATTGACTTCATTTTGACACTTGCGATACACGATTGGTTAACTTTTGTAACAAAAAAAACATCAAAGAAACCACTTTTAAAACAGAGATGTACATTTTTTGGAGTAACGGGACCGATTTATGTTTCTAAATTTTCTGTATAGTTTAATCTAAACATATTTTTGAAAATGACGGATATTTTTAAATTAATTACAGTTTTTAAAATAAACGAAAATAACTGTTTTTTCGTATTTTTCGTAAGCGCGCACGTTTGGATACAACAGAAGGTCTATTTTAGAGTAAATTATTGTTTATCAATGCGTCGCCTTAACAAACTTCGTTTCAACGTCATGCAAGAATCGTATGCGAGCTTTTATAACCTTATGGTTTGACAGTAAGGACTACTTTAGATTAGCACAATATTACCGATATATTAAAAATATATACGTCAATTTGGATAATAATTTGTTTAGATTTTACAGGAGATAGTAAATTTAGTTCTTTATTTGCGATCGAAGGTAAATACCTACCGAAAGTTATGGTACATTCAAATGTACACTTTGAAATTGGTAGAAATAGCAATAAAAACGCTATTTATCAGTACATACCTAATATAATGCACTAATACGACATTTCCGATTCATTAAAAATACACTAGCTTGAAAAAATATAATACATACTATATAAATACATATTCTCACGCTGTATCACAAACGAGGTGGTCAAAGAGGGTGGAGTGTCCAGCATCGCAGTTTTTACATATTACTTCTACCTCATTTCAATTATTTTCATCTCTTTATTTTCCTTACGCACTATCGCCTAAGTATGCGAGTGATTTTGTGATTTCGGTCAGCTAATACAAAAAAATATAATAACATAACATAACATAACTTCACGGTGTTACCCCCAACGGGGTAGTCAGAGAGGACGGAGCGCCAGGAGTCGCGGTCCTTACACACCTCTTTCGCTTCCTCAAATCTCATCATTCTCCTCACACATTTTCGCCTAGGTATGCGAGTGCTTTTGACATTTCCGTCTGCTAACACTCTGGCTATTTGATCTTCATAAGTCAGCCTTGGTCTTCCTTGGCTTCTTTTACCACTCACTTTTGCTCTGTATATTTTCTTCGTCAGTCTTTCATCACTCATTCTTTCCATGTGCCCGAACCATCTAAGCATTCCTTTCTTCATTTTTACAATAACACTGTTGTGCAACCCTGTCATACTGCGTATCTCATCATTGCTTATCCTGTCCGCAAGCGTGACACCGCACATATTTCTAAGAGACCGCATCTCCACAGCATTTATCATACTTTCACTCGATTTCGGGCATATCCAGGCCTCACTGCCGTACAACAAAGTTGGCACCAACACCGCATTGTGGATGGCCATTTTAGCAGTGTTAGATATATTCACACTACCCACTAATGCGGACAGAGCACCGTTCACTTTATTGCCGGCTGCTACCCGTCTCTCCACATCCAACTCACATCTTCCATCCCTCGAAAACGCACTCTCCAGGTACACAATTTCATTCACCTGTTCTAAACATTTTCCATTTACACAAATCACACATTTTGTTTGTACCGCTTCTCTTTCAAACACCAGAACCTTAGTTTTGTTCACATTCATTTTCAATCCCTTTACTTCACAATCTTCTTTCATGCACGTGACTAGTGTCTGCAACTCCGCTTCTGATGGTGCTATTAGCACAGCATCGTCAGCGTACAATAGGCAGTTTACTACTGTGTCACCACATCCCATACCACTCATATTACCTTTCAATCTCTGGAGGCAACTGTCCAAATACAGCACGAATAGCCAGGCAGACATCACGCAGCCCTGTCTGACACCAGAACAGAGTTCAAACCAGGGCGACATGTCACCGTCTATCCTTACACAGGCTCTGTGGTCTCGATATAATGACCTCACAGCCTGCAGTAAGGAGCCCTCCACGCCATATTCAGGCAGAAGACTCCACAATTTCTTCCGCACTACTCTATCGAATGCTTTCTCTAGATCCACGAAAGCGCAGAAAACTTTCTGACCTAAAGCCAGAAACCTTCCCACGATAACGCGAAGCGAGAAAATCTGATCCATACAACCCCTACCGTTCCTGAATCCACCTTGCGCCTCCCATAAATATCTTTCTGAAACACCTTTCATACGTTCAGTCAATACTTTAGTATAGACTTTACTCGCTAAGCTGACCAAGCTGATGGCCCTATAGCACGCACAGTCTAGGTAGGAACCTTTCCCTTTATATAGAGGTACTATGACTGCCGTGCGCCAGTCCTCTGGAACCTCCCCCTTCTGCCAACAAAGGTTGCAGAGTGCACAGAAGGCATCCCAGACCCTAGGACCACCATACTTGATCATCTCAGCAGTCACCTCATCAATTCCCGCAGCCTTTCCACATTTCAAACTTCTTATCACTTTCACAATCTCTTTCATACTAATGGCATCCTCCAGTCCCTGGCCTGAGTGTGGCAATTCATTAGAATCGCTCTCAGTATCAGAGACGGAGTCGCCACTCTCATACAGTTCTCCATAGTATTCACTCCATTGCTGCAGAACATCCTTTTTATTTGTAAGCAGGTTGTTTTCTTTCGAACGCACTTTAATCATTCTGCAAGGTGTCGGACCACTTCGGATCTTACGTACTTCTTTCCAAAATAATTTGGAATTTTCCTCGAAGTTGTCCGACATCTTGTTTTCATCTAACACCCTACACCTTTCACGCTTCTCTTTCACTAGTGCCTTCGTTTCTGCTTTCTGCAGCTTATACCTGTCTTTCATCAAATTTTTCATACCACAGTCATTAGTAGCAAGGTAGTCTCGCCATGCTTTCTTTTTCTTATACACAGCCACTTTCACCTCATCATCCCACCACACATCACGCTTTTTGCCGTTCCCAATCTTATTCATTCCACACACTTCTTTCGCAGCCTCAACCATACTATCTCTAAGGTTCTGCCAGCATTCTTCAACATCCTCGCTCATCACTTTCAATCTATCATCAAGCTTACTGAATAATACCCTTTCATATTCATTCCTGGTGGTCGCATCCTGCAGTGTCCAGCTTTTAATACGGCTAACCGCTGCAGGTTTGGACACTACGCGATGTCGCCATGCTGCGAACAGACCCCTTATTCTGGTTATCACCAGAAAGTGGTCCGTCCCGAGGTCGGCTCCTCTATACGCTCTTGTGTCCATTACCTGCTTCTTAAGTCTGCTATCCACCAGGAATAAATCAATCATACTTCTCGCACCCTTTCTTTCCCACGTGTACTGATGGATCCTTTTGTGCCCAAACATGGTATTAGCCACAAAAAGATCCTTTTCCATACACAGTCCTAGCACAATCTTACCAGCATCATTTACTCTCTTATCTCCATATTTGCCTAGGACAGACTCAAATCCTGTTCGAGCTGTCCCGACCCATCCATTCATGTCTCCACACACAACAATTCTTTCGTTCTCTTCAACCGTCGCTAGAACTTCTCTAACATTTTCCCAGAACTGCTCTAGTTCAGCCAAACCGACAGAGGACACTGGGGCATATACTGCCAAAACAAAAATTCTTGTCAACCCAATCTTGAGGCGTACCCAGAGCAGTCTGGGATTTATACATTCATACACAGTCATACAATTAACCATACGAGAGGACAGTAAAACGCCTACCCCTTGGCATCCCCTATCTCCTTGTGGTACCCCTGACCACAAAGCGATGCCTCCTCCGGGCAAGTCGGCAAGTTCACTGCCGCCTCGCTTGGTTTCACTCAAACATAGCACATCCAATCTTTTCTCTTCCATAATATCAATCACTTCATTCATCTTCTCCTCAATCCCACCTCTCACATTCCACGCAGCTACTCTGCACTCCTCCCTCCACTTCCCGCCGCTAGGTGCACAGCGTGTTGGGTGGCGATCCCCAACGCCGAACTGCACTCTGCACACACCAGCGGGGACAGACCGGTGTACGTCGCTTCCGGGGGACGCCCTAACATTATAATTGCCGTTGTCCCGCATGGTATGCACAGAAGAGGAATTGCAGCCCTGAAAAGGGCTGGCAGGGGTCGCGACGAGCACGTCAAAAAAATATAATGACGCCCCAAAATAATTGTAAACTATGAACATAAATTCAAACGATATGAAAGGGAAATATTTAAATTATCAACGGACTCAGTTATTCGAATTACAACTTAATATTCTTAATGTTAATAGTTTCCGCTATATATTTGTTATTTCTAACTTTAACCATTTGCGATATAAAAATAATGGTTTCCACAAAAACTATATCCACTAAAAAATATTTTAACTATCTAATAGAAACACTATAATTAACACTCTTAACCATTTTTTAACTTATCGATAACAACAGCATGCAAAAGTCATCGCTGGGATGACAAGAAATTATAGACGCAAAAAATTACATAATATCGATTTGTATTTTAATGGTACTTACAAATTATTATTTTAATATTTCTTATAGCTTAATATTATTTCATTAATTATTATATTTCTTCAACATAGTGTATTTCTAATTTATATAGTAAATAAATAACAAACTTGCATAATTAGGCGAAAATCTGAAAGGAGAATGATGAGATTTGAGGTAGCGAACGAAGTATATAATACATAAATAAGTAACAGACTTTCTAATTCAGTCTACAATTTATCGTATTTAAAAGTAATAGTTTTCGCGATAAAGAAGAATGGCAGTTCCAGTGTCGTTTTAATTATGGAGTGTGTGTAAGAGATAGTATATAAATTGTATAAAGCACATACAAGGGTTACTTTCAATCGATTAGTTTTTTTTAATATTAAAAAAGATTATGTTACATCTGCAGTAAATGAAGCAATATCAAAACGCAAAACCAATGCAAAACAAATGAAGATACCATACTCTGTAGTTTGGTCCACAATCATAATAGTGGTTTGTTTATTCCAATATTAACAACAATATATTTCATCAATTTAACAACAGAGGCAGATGATAGAGAGAAGTCATAGTCACGTTAGTGATACTGATTCATTGTTTACATTATTAAAAATATTGATATATTTCATTTAATAAGTAAAAGAAAGTAAATAATCACACGTTTTTCGAGAATGTCCTGGTAATATTATAGCCCAATGTCATTCTTTTATGTGTTCTGTTATGGCTGTCAGCTGTCACTTGTGTTTTCTTGTTGCAAATTGCAATCAATTGTAATGACATAATATAGTGTGTGGTAGTAGCTAAGGAATCAAAGTAGGAAAGTTTGTACCTTGTACATTGTACCTTGTACCTTGTAATTGTGATTCAATTGTAATTTCTTTCAAGTTAAGTCTGCTTCGAAGTGACATTCCATTGATTTAAAAATCACAATATAGGTATAATAATGAATACGAAACTTCAAGTACTCTGTCAGTCTATGTACAGTTAGTATTTATCTTTATTATCTTTTATATTCAGCTATTTGAACTTTGTAATTCAGCTTTTATATATTACATTGGAAATATACATATAGCAACAGAATTAATAATTCAAACTATAACCTATACCTCGTGTGTTTATAAGTTTTGAGACGAACTTCTATAAACAATTTAAAAATAAAGTCATACTGGCAACCTATTTTTAACTTTTTAAATTTCGAATGTTACGAATTAGAAAAAATATAAATTTGAAGGACTTTTTTATTCTTCGTGAAAATGGCGCCAACTAAAGATTTGCGTGCGACTGTAATTTCGTTGTTTCAAGCTGGAAAAAAAACCAATGCAGATATTTAGTGAAATCCGAAGTTTGGGATGTAGCCGGAACTTTGTGTATTATACGATAAAGAGGTATAAGGAGACCGGCTCTTTAGAAGACCGTGAAAGATGTGCCCACCCGCGGTCTGTAAGGATGCCTGCCAGCATCAAAGTGATAAGAGAGCGAATTCGTCGAAACCCTTATCGGACTCAAAATAAATTAGCTCTTCAGACCAATATTTCGTGAATATCGGTGAGCAGAATACTTAAATATGATCTCAAACTAAAGACCTACAATCACAGAAAAGTGCATTAATTAAACGAGCGTCTTCGTAAATTGCGACTGTAACAATGTCGGCACCTTTTGAAGAGACACGATCTAAAAAAATATCCTGTTCACCGATGAGAAGATCTTCACAGTAGAAGAAAAGTTTAACCAGCAGAACAATAAGGTTTACGCCAGAAGTTCGAAGCACGTCCAGCCTTCTGTACGCAATGTTCAGCGCACACATCTGGCAATGGTTTGGTGGGGTGTTTCCTACGAGGGGCTCACTTCGCTTCATTTCTGCCAGTAAGGCGTCAAGGTGAAGGCACAAAATTATCAAAACGACATATTGGAAGCGGTGGTTAATAGTATATTGTGCAACAAGTGCGGTAAGTTGCCGATTGCCCAAGCGAGTGCGCTCATTCGCTCGATTGGGCAATCGACAACACCGCACGAGTTGCAGATACTATTTTTAATTACTAATGCGGAGATAATTTCAGTACAAAGAAAAATTATAGAAAGTAATAACTTTATTGCAGACAATGGACGTTGTTTAACGAGCAATAATTTATTTTTTTCATTTAAATAAACAGTTATATTTGAACAATTTGAAAACGTAATGTTCATATTTTTTGAGTTTTTTGTAGAAATTGAATCTAAAACTTCGAAATCAAGATTTTCTTAATCCTTCACACTGATGTCAATGGGTTCTAAAATCGATTGTTTTCTTTAGATGGGTATTCATTTTACATTCTTTTTTTAAATAGTGAATTTCCGTGTGCCAAGTAAAATGCACTCAAATTGTAAAATGAGAATATAGCTACTTATTAACAGCAAAAATGTGCGTTTAGATACTTTATCCCACATGAGTAATAAAAACCATTAAGTGACACGCCATTTGCCGGAAAATACTGGGTTTTCCAAGAGGACTCTGCACCCTCCCATAAAGCTAAGTCTACGTTGGCTGAAGACTAATTTGCCAGGCTTCATTCGTAGCGAAGATTGGCTGTCGTCAAACCCTGATTTCAATCCGTTGGATTATTCTTTATGGACTGAATTGGAGCTTAGGACATGCAGAAAGTCTCACCCAAACCTGGATTCTCTTAAGCGAGCCCTTATCAAGGAATCGAAACGGATTCCTCCTTTTCGATTCCTCGAAAAGATTCGTGCCGCCATAGATGAATGGCCCACGCGTTTGAAGGCCTGCATTGAAAACAAGGGCGGCCATTTTGAATGACTTATTTTTATATTTAAATCTAGGTGTCAGTAGTTATAATTTATGTATTATAAATGAATATGTAACATTGCTCCAAAAATATTTTAGTTATGAACACACGAAGTATTGAAAATTGAACAGTATATCGGTACATACTGTCAGTGGCGGATCCAGGATTTGGGTTTGAGAGGGGCTTGAACCCAATTAGGGTAGGGCGTTCCGGGACCTTAAAATTTTTCATGGAGGGACTCGGATGCTTTTGGGGGGCTCAAGCCCCTTAGCTCCCCCCCCCCCTGAATCCGCTACTGCATACTGTTGCTTTGCGTGGAGTTGTTTTCCGCGAAATTTATGAATTTAACATAGTAAACAAAAGACTACGCGAATCAAGTCGTGGACAATAGCTAGTAACATATTAGTAACATTACAGCACGGGGGGTGTTTGGGGGTTCAACCCCCCCGAAATATTCAAAATATTACATTAATATTTCATTGAAATAAGGAGAGGAGAGGAATATAACCAGAAAATTTATTCTCTAATGCATTTAGGTTATTTTTCCACAGTTATTGAAGTCGGTGCCAAATCAATGTGCAACAACTGAAACCCTATTTGTTTAGTAGGCTTGGACCGACTTCTGTAACTGTCAAATTTAATTATATAGGTATGTGTATCGTATTTTAGTTTTGATTAGTAATGGATAGTTATTTTGTGCTTTTTGGTGTTTTTATTTTTGAAAGCGGTTTAATATTTTTAATAAAATTTTTTTTAGTAATAAAGTATGGAAGTACCGCAACGCTTTGTGCTCCCGTCTTCTCTGCCTACCCCGTTAGGAATACAGCATGAAGATATGTGTATCAGTGTATGTATTATTTTTTTTTATTGTTAAATGTTGAAAAAGTGGAAATATTAATATGTATGTATATATCTATGAAATTATAATAACTTTATAATAATATTATCTTATCTTTAAAATGATTGTAAAATAAATTACTGTAATTATGAATGTGCTTAATCTCTTAGTTTCATTATCAAACCAGTAATCAATGATAGTGTTGCCATTAGTCTAGTTGCTGCAACTTAGAGATTAGATCTATTTATCTCTGAGTTGCAACATCAAATTAAGCTAAAATGTTTTTCAGCATTTTGTTTATTATTTAAATTAAATGTATGATTCATAATATTCACAGTTTAAAGATGCAAGAAAGTATGTAAAAATTGTGATATCATGCTCCATCTTCTCTGTCTATTCTGTTGGGGACATAATATAAAGATATAATATATTTATGTATTAAATCATTAATACAGGGAAATGAGGTATGCATACAGACACATGTATTATATATTTACCTCTGGAGGTTCTATAGCACGTTCAACAGCCTCACTCATAATAAAGAAAGCAATGAAAAGTAGGAATAGTCCATTTACAAAACCAGCCAGTACTTCTGCTCTGGCATAACCATATGAATATCTCTCGTTTGCTCGCCATTTGGATATAAGTGAAGCAGCCAGTCCCGCAACCAGTCCAGTACAGTCAAAGAACATATGAAAGGCATCAGAAATTAGACCTAGAAATAAAAATGTCTCAGGTTTAGCATATCATCTATGATTTAGCAGTGCGATGATAATATATTTACAATAGAATGCATCCACTATAAGTACTCGAAATGTAGTTATATTTAAATATATTTTCTACTTAAAAATTGCCAGTTATTAATTAAGTTTTTGGAAGCGCTTTAGCTTGTTATCTTATTAAAAGAAGATTGAGGAATTAGTAGGATGACAGTAAAATAAGTAATTAACGTCCTAATACATTTTATAACCGGTAATAACGAAAATCAATAGGTAATTTTTTTTTAAAACATGTTTGAAAAATACATAAAATTGCTTACATTTTGGATTGACTGTTATTGAATAATTGAATGACACAGTTACTACAAAAGGCATTTACAATAAGTTCTCAAATTTTAAAATTTCATTCGTCAAGATTTAACACTTTTCAAACATTACATGTAATCTAAAATTATCTTTTAATTTATAATTTTTAAGTTTTTACATAACTATAAATTATGTATGACATCTAAGCAACAAAAAATTAATTATGACATAGACAAAGTTTTTTTTTTAATGTAGGTATCGAAATATTGACAATTATGATAACAGCCTCAGCCTCGGACCTTGGTCCGAGGCCTCGTTATATGAAATTTGTTTTTAATATTTCTTAAACAAGTGAAGTTCCCTTTAATAACATAACATTTGTTTGCTTTGATGATTGGATCCGCTATTAGTACCTATTTGCCGCTCACGGACTCAATACATTTGTTACATTTAGTCATCTTAGACATTATGTTCACAAAATTTAATCTAATTTACACACTTTGTACAATTAATACACTTACCTAACCTAACCTACCAAAAGAGGGTATTCTAAAAAGGCGGATTCCGACCTGGCGCTTCGCCGGCCGCTACCGCGGCACGCTCGCTCGGCTCACGCGTTGTGGTTTATACACTCACCTAACCTAACCTACCCGAAGAGAGTATTCTCATAAGACGGATTCCGACCTGGCGCTTCGCCGGCCGCTGCCGCGGCACGCTCGCTTCGCTCGCTCGGCTCGTGCATTGTGGTTTATACACTTACCTAACCTAACCTACCCAAAGAGAGTGTTCTCATAAAGCGGATTCAGTTTATACACTTACCTAACCTAATATAACCTACCCAAAGAGAATGTTTTCATAAGGTGGATTCCATTCTGTATTAAATTCACTAATAACATAAAAAACATTGGCTGTAAAAGTATATAGTTCCTTTGCCTCCCAAAAATTAGACAATCATAAAAATAATGTCTATGATTAAAAAAATTAATATTACATCGAAAAAATTGTCAGTTACGAAAGTTTACGAAATTGATATCTTAAAATATAAAATCCCGTAAACATATAATGTTTGAAAAGTGTTAAATCTTGACGAATGAAGTTTTAAAATTTGAGAACTTATTGGAAATGCCTTTTTTAGTAACTGTGTCATTCAATTATTCAATAACAGTCAATCCAAAATGTAAGCAATTTTATGTATTTTTCAAACATGTTTTAAAAAAAAAGTACCTATTGATTTTCGTTATTACCAGTTATAAAATGTATTATGGCGTTAATTATTTATTTTACTGTCATCCTACTAATTCCTCAATCTTCTTTTAATACAATAACAGTCTAAACCTTAGCCAAGTTTTTTTCTATTAAAAAACTAATTTTGTCACTGATACCACAATAAGTTTCAGTACATCATAGCGTTATCAAATAACATTTAATTAAACACAAAAATAATTTTATTAGTGTTTCAAAAAAGTGGAGACATTCAAGTTCTTCAAAAATCAATATTGAAAAAAAGGTGTACTCACCTAGACTGTTTGTCCATACTCCATAGAAAAGCTCAACGAAGGCAAAGGACAAGTTAAGGATGAGGAAAAGAAACAAATTCCTAGAATTCTTATCAGAATAAATTAGCCTAAGCCAATTTTGGAATTTCTCACGGATCCCAGACAGCGGACCGCGTGGTAACCGTGTGTCCTTCTGAGTTAATGGCAGCATCGTGATCTAACACTTTCTAAACCAACACTTCACGTCATTTCAAGCATAAAAAGGACTAAAATATTCACCAGAGTAACTGCATACGTGTACTCATTCAGCGCGGTATAATAACCTCGACAGGAACTTTGCAAATAAACCGAGTATAGTAACTACAGAACTGAATTACTATTCTATGCTAAAACTAAAAACATAATTTAGAATTATCGTTCATGTTTTATTTAAATTTTACATTAGGTACGTAATAGAAACGTATTTCATTGCAAATACAGGAAGACAACGACATGAACATGAAAGTGACATAAAAACTGTGATTTCTGACTTTTCTGACAACTCGCATTTTTTTATATTTCTTAAGACATTGGCAAATACACCATCAGTTTAATCAGGTGAAGACTGGAAAAACCTAAGGGAAATACTATCACAATCGTCACGGAGCAAAAGAGAATGCCCATCCTGGACCTAGAAAAGCACCTGAGAAAATTGTCACCAATAACGAAACTGATTGTAATTGAGCATTTATTGGCTATATTATATTTTTACTACAAGTACCTATGTGAAAAAAAAGAAATTTTTGAAAGTAGTGGTTACATTTTGTTTTGAACACATCAATAAAGTACTTTTAATGAACAAATCATAGTGACTGTCGTCTACTTCACTTCTACAATTCCTTCACTGCGCACGAGTCACTAAATTATGGAATAATTTACCTTTCAAAATTCGTAGTAGTCCATCGGTAACTTCTTTCAATAAACGTTTAAAAGACCACTACTTATCAATTCATTAAATATTTGCGTCATTTAAGTATTTATATTTCTGTATATATATTTTTTTTTTCATGTATGTATTTAATATTATTATTTCGTAATTATTAAGTAAATATGTCAAGTATTACGTATGTATTATGTATAAATGCTTACATAACTGTCATTCATTTATTTATGTATTTTTTTTTGTACATAAAGTATGTTTCTTTTTTAAGTTAAAATTCAGTTTTTTACCCTCTACAGTATTTGCACCGCTTTGTGGGGTTAGCTGGAAGAAATCTCTTATAGAGATATGCTCGCCTTTGTACGAAATCTCAAAATGTTATTAATGTAACCTTTGTATTGAATAAAGTGTATATATACTTCACGATAGGGCTGCCAATGCGTGGAGATATCCCTACATAACGGGTAAATTCAAACCGATTGGATTTTTAAGAAATATTACCATGCTAGGGATTCTGGAACTTTAGTCATTATTGAAACAATGATACACGGGTATGTCAAAGAAAAAAGAGTTAGGATTTCAAGACATAATTAATGTCATTCCGCTATCAGCTTTTAATGAAAATAGCTCAATATTATTCGTAAAATGGATTTTCTAACGATTCTCTTTTGGAATAACGTTGATTTTCAATTTAATTTAATTTTCAAAAATGACGTTAATTTTTAAATCCAAGGTGGCGAATATTACTTTTTTGAATAAATCGATATGAGTGTCAAATTCTGGGTATCTCAGGGTGCTGATTACGAAAATAGCGTTCAATTTAAAATTCAAGAAGGCGAATATATATTTTTTTTTTAATAAATCGATGTGGGTGTATCACATCCTAGGTTTTTCGAGGAGCTGATTACTAGAATGACGTTTATTTTCAAATCCAAGATGGTGAATATTACTTTTTAGAATAAATCGATATGGGTGTCGAATTATTTTAGGTATTTCGGGGTGCTGATCATAATAATGGCGTCAATTTTGAATCGATTCATCTAAATAAGTAAAATTCGCGATCTTGAATTTCAAAATGAACGCTATTTTCGTAATCCGCACCCCGAGATACCTAGAATTTGACACCTATATCGACTTATTCATCAAGTAATATTCGCCATCTTGGATTTGAAAAGGAACGTCATTTTCGTAATCAGCACCCCGAGAAATGTAGAATATGACACCCACATCGATTTATCCAAAAAAAAAAGTAATATTCGCCATCTTGGATTAGACAATGAGTGTCATTTTCATAATTAGCATCCCGAGAAACCTAGAATTTGACACGTGACACCCATATCGATTTATTAACAAAAAATATATTCGCCATCTTGAATTTCAAATTGAACGCTGTTTTCATAATCAGCACCCCGAGATACCTAGAATTTGTCACACATATCTATTAATTAAAAAAGTAAGACAGACAAGGATGAAAGAAAAATATTCTTTCACATCTACTCACACTGCTGGTGCCGCTGAAGCTTTTTCTTTCCAGTTGTTATTATTATTCAAATGGCCAGTTCATATTATATTTTATCCACGCTAACACTTCTGAAGCAAATCGGCTTTATTCGAGTTAATAAGGTCTTTTCGGAAGAACACGAAAACTTTAACCCAGAGACAACCTAGTCTACGAAATTTTAACTAGAAGGTACCGTATTCTGCCATCCATATAATCACTAATGACTAAGGAACTTTCTTTAGTCATTGCATCCATCTCCACAAATGCTCATATAAGTTCAAACACAAATGCGTACGCGTTTTGTAGAGGAAACAGCTACGTGACCTGCTTGAAATGCATGGTCTCGGACCACAGTCTTTGACCATATATCTCAGATTATGTTAATGTAACCAAAGAATGTAACTTGAAATGTTAGAAAATGTTCCTTTCGGTTGCTTATGAAGTTGTTGTCTAATTACGTTGCATTTAAAAAGTGGTATAATATCTCTTAAGTAAAATGTCTGTCTTCTTAATGCTAAGTCCCTAACACTCCAGTAAAGTGATAGTAGGCTTTATTGGAGTTAAAAAGGACTTCTTGGAACAACACGAAAACTTCAGTTGCACATATTTATTTTAACTTTCCAATTCTTAACACTTGCACAGAACTTTAACGCATTATCATTATTACTATCGCTTTTGTACCTTATAATTCTCAAAAACCTAAAAACTAAAAAATCTAAATAAAATGTCAACTTCACTTCTCTTGTTCCCGCCAAAAAGTCCGACAAGCAATTCAACATTTTTTACTAGAATTTTACAAACTATATTATAATTTTCAAATAAACATTGACTTCATGAAACACTTGTTAGCTTGATACATAATATATCTTTTGGATGCTATTACATGATTTCTATTGGATTTCAATGATTTTTCGATATTGAATGTGATAAAAAATATGTTCTAATAAATTAAACGTATGCAACAAATTCTTTAGCAAACACTAAGCTTGCATTGATTAGTGACTATTTACTAAAGAAATTCAAATAACCAATTATAGTCTACTGCAAAACTATTCGCTTTGTAAATGAAAACAGTTGTTTTTGATGATTCATAGACTTTCGAATGACACTCATTTCCGGAAAGAATTTAATGGAAAGATTTAGTTTGTTTATGGTAACCATTTTCAATGAAATTTTATTTAATAATATTTTGTTTTTTCTTGAAATATTAGCCAGAAACAGTTTGCAAAATATTTCGTGTTGATAAAAAAAAATATATTTTTCATTTAGACAGAAAAAACTGAATTAAAAATTATTCCCGCCTCTAATTTAAATTAATTCCACCGGAAATTCGTCTATAGATGCGTTTGTTTCCGAAAAGTGAACGTTTCACGAGTCAACAGCAACGTCTTTCGAGAAGTTCTAGGCACTGTTTGCGACATTTTTCTTTCTTTTATCCGTAATCCAATGTTTTGTGTGATGAAATAACACGTTGTTTAACGAATATTTTCGATATTAGTGTTCATAGTCGTAATTAAGTAACCGCTAGATTACGATATAATCTAATATGGGCGACGAAAGCCATCCCAAAACTCTCTACGTCGGAAATTTGGACGCGAGTGTGACAGAAGAATTACTATGCGCATTGTTCGGACAAATAGGCGAAGTAAAAGGCTGTAAGATAATTCGCGAACCGGGCAATGACCCGTATGCTTTTCTGGAGTTTACAAATCACACGGCAGCGGCTACGGCCCTGGCCGCCATGAACAAGCGAGTGTTCCTTGAAAAGGAAATGAAGGTTAACTGGGCTACGAGTCCTGGTAATCAGCCGAAAACTGATACTAGTAACCATCATCACATATTTGTTGGCGACTTATCGCCAGAGATCGAGACTCACATTCTGCGTGAAGCTTTTGCACCGTTTGGTGAGATCTCAAATTGTCGGATAGTACGCGACCCACAAACGCTCAAATCTAAAGGTTATGCTTTCGTGTCTTTCGTGAAGAAGGCAGATGCGGAAGCTGCTATCCAGGCTATGAATGGACAGTGGCTTGGATCGCGCTCTATACGCACGAACTGGTCGACTCGCAAACCGCCAGCCAATAGACCGAATGAAGGCGCGCCGAGCAGCAAGCGAGCTAAACAGCCGACTTTTGACGAGGTCTACAATCAGAGCTCACCGACAAACACAACTGTATACTGTGGAGGTTTTACAAGCAATGTGATCACTGAGGACTTAATGCAGAACACTTTTTCACAATTCGGTCAAATACAAGACATAAGAGTGTTCAGGGATAAAGGCTATGCATTCATTAGGTTCACAACTAAAGAAGCGGCAGCACATGCCATCGAAGCTACACACAACACAGAAATTAGCGGACATACAGTTAAATGTTTCTGGGGAAAAGAAAATGGAGGAGGAGATAACCAGGTTTGTATTGCGCAATTGCAATTTTGTCTGTTTGTAAATATTGTTTAATTCTCCTTTTATTCATTTTACAGCAAAACAACACTACAGCAGCTGCAGCACCACCTGCAATGGGGGCACAAACGCAGTATCCTTATCCGTATCAACAAGGCATGGGTTATTGGTACACTCAGGTAAATATGTCATCCAATTTTACGGAGGCCCTAGCAAAAGTCACTGTCTATCGTTGTTAATGGACATAATTTGGAACCTAACATAAATAATAATAGATATGGACTTTTTTGGGGGGTAAGCATCTGAAATAAGTATCCTTTCTTATTACCTACAACTTTTGTTTACATTGCAAAATAAATACAACTAATAAATAATTGCTATATACATAGCCTGAAGGATATATCCCTAATGAGGTAGGAGATGTGGTGCCAAATGTTGCTGACTTCACATATTTATTTCTTCTCCTCAAAGCTCATCATTCTCTTCACACACTTTTGCCTAGGTATGCGAGCGTTCAACACAAAAGTACTGACATTTCACACAGCGCCATCTTGTCCCATACTAAGCAGCACAGCGCTTGTGTTATGGGTACTAGACAACTGATATACTACTTATATACTTTTTTTTATAAAAACATACATATTATACATAAAAACCCAGACTCGGGGCAGGAATCGAACCCGTAGCCTCCAGAACTTTCTGAAGCGCTTAACCGTTGCGCCATGGAGGTCGTCCGTTTTTGTTTTGTTTATTTATTAAATAGTTTTGTTAATAGTTAATAAAAAGTTTTGTTCATTAAATCGCCTGTAACATATACATGAATTACTGGAGGCCATCATTGGTTAATTCGGCTTCGGCTTAAGGCTTCGGTGTTTGATGATATCATTAAGGTTAAGCAGCGCTTTAGGGCCACCTACTAGATGGGTGGTATATTAGCATCCCTTTCAATAATTTCTATTCTTCAAAGTACTCATTGAGCCGTAGACTCCAGTGGTAGACTGTTAGAGTCTGCTTCATAATGGAAGTTAATCTTATATTCATGTAACGCTAAATCTGCCTTGTATAATTCCTATTTACCAGGTCTTTGTCATATTAATACTTTAAGGGTTAATACATTTTCATTCCAATGTTTCGATTGAATTACACTGATTGTGGTCCCTGGTCATGGCAGCACTTTAGTGGGTGGACTTCTGCCCCCAGGGGGGGTGGGGTATCGTTGGAAAGCTTAGGTCATGAGGAGTACAGATATGGTGGTTGGGGGTGGCTAAATCCTCCCGTTCAAGTTATGGGGGTTTGAAGTACGAGTATGACTTACGCCCTTTCAGCATTGTATCAGCCTATGAAAGGGCGTAAATCTATTTTTTTTGAAAATTTTCAAAAACTAACTTTTAAATTGATAGTTGAGTGAACATATTTAAGAATTAAATTACCGGTTCCTTATAGCTGACCAAGTTGTCAGAACTAGATATAGATTAAAATCGTCAAACACGTAGCTCCCAAGACCGAGATATGGACAGACTGCTGGAAAGGTTACCTTGGCCTCCCTGAAATAGCTGGAATGGAGTACCAGCATTACGTTATTAGTGAATTTAATACAGAATGGAATCCGCCTTATGAAAACACTCTTTGGGTAGGTTACATTAGGTTATGAGAACGCTCTCTTTGGGTAAGTTAGGTTAGGTAAGTGTATAAACCACAACGCGCGAGCCGAGCGAGCGTGCCGGCGAAGCGCCAGGTCAGAATCCGCCTTATAAGAATACTCTCTTTGGGTAGGTTAGGTTAGGTTTATAATATGCTGAAAGGGCGTAAGTCAGTTTGAACTTTAAACCCCCATAACTTTTGAATGGGAGGGTTTGGCCACCCCCAACCACCATATCTGTACTCCTCATGACCTCAGCTTTCCATTGATACGCCACACCCCCCTGGGGGCGGAAGTCCACCCACTAAAGGGCCCCCCTGGTCATTATCGGGATAAAGTATTAGTACACTACATGAATTCGGTTAGAATTATAAGATGTGTATAAGCGGTGAAAGTTTAAAAACAGTTCCAAACCTGTCTAACACATAGTAAGTGGAGCCAGCATAGGAAACCAATATTTTTTCTATTTAATGTACACCAGACCTGCATCACTATAACTGACACTGACCTATTACGAACCTGAAAATTTGTGTTTGTAAATTTTTATTAGCTGCTATCTGATGCTCGCGACTTCATCCATGATTTTTATTTTTAAAACAACCCATTTCCTTCCTCAGGATTAAATTATCTCCATACCTCGTCACAATCGGATGATTGGTATGGCAGCCAATAAAATACGAACAAACAAACATTGATTTTTATATTTTAAATGAAAATACTTGTAAGGTTTAAAACAAAAGTACAGGTGTATGCTGCAGATAAATTAATTGATGGATTAATAATGCAGCTAATAATTTTATTGCACTGCAAATTATATGAAGTCATGTGCAAGTTGTCTCATCAATAGATACTTTCTACACGTCTTACAGTTCCATATTACATGCATTTTACAAATCTTAGTCCATTTTTAAAATGTATAAATAAATATTTAAAAAAACGTTTTAATAATAATTAAATGCGGTTAGTAATTATTTTTTCTGTGAAACTTATAGTGATTATACTTTATTTGGTCAGAACAAACTTGATAATTAGAGTGTAAATATGAGGTCATAAATAGCATTGTCCTGTCATTGCCCCAATGAAATACTTTGAGTGCATAATTAAGGAATTGGCTGTTCTTAATTGTTGTTTCTCTTAGAGATGGAGATTGACTATGCTTTTTTTTACCACTTGTTTGCTGTATTGTGATAAAGAACTTGATAGAGAATTTTTGTATATTTCTTTTTTCACATCAGTTGTGAGTTGTGACACTCAAGAATTCAAGCTAAGAAAAGTTGGCTAAATTGATTTTGTTAGAATTTTGTCAGAATCCCTCAATTTAAAATAGATGCTCTAAATTCCCATGGTCAGGTGAGCCTGCTTCATATCAAATAACTTGTTTATAATCAAATCTAAAATTGAGTTCATTTGATTATAAAAGAATTAAACAATGGTATTTTATTTAAATTTTTGTTTGAACTTCTATTCAGCATTAATTACTGAATGGATCATTATTCCATCTTGAATATTGCCTATAGAACAATGAACAACACAAGTTCCAAAATCTATATTGTGAGAACTGTGTGATACCCACTGGTCACACATTCCACTAAAACTACACTCTTTATATTGCTGTGAAATGAAACTTTTTCATAGCAATTTCCGAAAAATAAATTATTTTATATAAATATTAGGTCAAGAATGACCATTTTATAATTTTTTGTTTTTCATTTCTACATTAGAGTTACTTTATGTCGCCGTACCCAATTTCAACTGAGTATTTGTAAAGATAAATAAATAAATTGACCGCTACATATGAACAGGCCATGTGGAAAGTATATAACTTCCATTTTAACCATGTTTGCTATGGAAAAATTGACAATTTGAAGGAATGTGACATGTGAACTTAACAACCCTGATGGCACGTTGCCATAGGCAACATATTATTGCCTCAATAGTATTGAGTATACATCTCAGTATATTTGTTTTTTCATGTTACTATCGTTACTAGAAAACCCCACAGTTTCACTCGTGTTAATTTTAATTTTCCAGAATAAAAAGTAGCTTAGATTCTATGAAAAGCCTTATGCTACTGTCTATGAAAGTCTTGTCAGTCAGTGTCATTTAGTCAGGACCAACAAATAGACAAACAAACTGCAATAAGATGTTTTTGGGTTTTGGTAACATAAAAATGACTAACATGAGTTTAAGAAAAAGTATTTTTCGAAATCACAGACAAACTTCAGTTTTATTTATTTGTGTAGATTTATCAAATATCTATGGAATATATGTGTATTTAGAGTTGTAATCTTCCACAAAAGTGACTATTTTCAATGAATACATTATTTTGATTCTAGCTCAATGGTAAAGTAAATTCATAGTTGTGTGTTGAAAGATTTAATTTCTAAATAATATCTCAAGTTTTATTGGCACTTGTAAATTTTTACAAAAAAGTAATGTCCTTCAAGATACGTTCATACCTATTATTAAATTAGTGGATGATAGTACATTGTACATACGTGTTATCTATATGACATTGAAAAGTTCGGAAATATGAAAGTGATAATAATCATTTCCGTGGTTACGGGTATCAACTACATTACATACTGTGTTATGTTTATGTACAGTACTGCCAGCCCTTTAGGGTTGACTTGGTATCTACAGATTTGAACTGCCTCTAATTCAAATCGTTGTAGATACCTTACTACCTTCGTACATATACGGCATATATGTATGTCTCTTACATACATATATGCCGTATATGTACTTAAACTCATGTTATAGTTATTTTTATGTTACCAAAACCCAAACACATCTTATTGCAATTTGTTTGTCTATTTGGGGTTTCAAACAATAAAATAATATTTTAAAAATCAAACTGATGGTAACAATTACAGACTACTATTAAATACTAATATTAATCTTATTGAAACAAATTTACCTTGACCGTGTTTTTTAAATTCTACTACATATAAATAAGTCGCTTTGAAACCTTTACATCATTTTTGAAGACCTACCTAAAGACTCCAAATGCTTATGTGCACTGGAATTGTTTTCATCCCTTAGTTGCATGTATGGAGTGTCACCCATAATTTTTCTTTTTCGTAATTTCACTACATGCACTTTCGTATAGTGGTTTATATAGAATACGTCTACATTCCAAATGTTCATAGAGTGCCAAATATTATTAACCCACTCCATAGCTCCAATTCCAATAATAATCCAATAATTCCAAGTTCCAAAAATCTCCGGGTAAAGTGTGTGACATACAAATAGACGGACAGTGCGAAATTAAAAGATTTCCGTTTTTAATCTTTTGTCTAAGGAACCTTAAAAATACAATATTAAATGTTAATATGTTATCAAGCTTTAAAGAATGGTTTTACTTTATATGACACGTAAACTGAAACAGCCGTTACAATGGTTCGTGTGTGATGCTGATGTCGTTTTTTACTAATTTTGTAATTAAAAACAAAAAAGAAAAAGCCGACCAGTGCAAGTCAGACTCGTTTACCAAGGGCTCCGTACCACCATAGAATTAATTAATTTGTGTTATGGTTTACCTGTCAAAAAAGTTGTGTTTTCTTTCCTCCCTGTATATGCATTATCGTTTTTACGATAGAGCAAGTAAACTGCAAAAATGTAAGTTCATTCGTAATCACAACCAATTTTTGTTTTATTTTATATGTATCAAATTAACGATTTATGGATTTTTTCTGTGAAACCTTGCTCCTTGCCAAATTTCCTGATTCTCGGTCGAGCGGAAGTACCCTATAGGTTGTACTGAGTGAGTTTGCGAGTATCGAAATACATATGTGAGATCCTACTAATATTGTAAATGTGAAAGTTTGTGAGGATGGATGTATGGATGTTCGTTACTCTTTCACGCAAAAACTAATGAACGGATTTTGATGAAACTTTACAATAATAAAGCTTATGTACATCAGACTAACACATAGGCTATAATTTATACGCGAACGAAGTCGCGGGCAAAAGCTATAGGAAATTTTTTTTTGTTCGACACCAACAATATGGGTATCAAATGAAATGGAATACGCAGGGGAAGGTTTCGTATGTGTGACGTCAGCATAAATCCATTACGGCGGATGTTCTAAAATAAAAAATAACTTTTTTGTTCAATACCAACAATATGGGTGTCGAATGAAATGGAATGCGCAGGGGAAGGTTGCTGTATATGTTACGTCAACATAAATCCAATATGGCGGCTGTTCCATTACAGAAAAGTAACTCTTTTGTTCAACACCAACAATATGGGTATCTGTTTCGACGAAGTCGCAGGTGAAGCTAGTATTATATAAATACCCTATTTGAATACGTTGACTTAGTAACTTGATTTTTTTATATCTCCAAGGGACCGTAGAACCTTCTTAGTATATGATATCAACTTCAACTGAATACCTCTGCTCGGTCCTGAGAAAAAGGGTGTTGACAGATGTACCGACGGACGGGCAACAAAATGGTCCTATAACGGTTCGGTTTTTTGCTTTCGAGATACATAATCCTAATATTGTTTATGTTGTGAATGTTTAATGAGAAAACAAAAGAAAATTCATACAAAATATATATAATTAGCCTACCTATCCTGTGATCACAAATTGTGATCGAAGGCCTATACTTTTAGATTATTTTTTAAGGTACAAAAATATTCCCTGATAAATATATTACTCTCCATAAAAGTGCATTAGATATTGTGAAGTGTTAGAAAAAAAAAGACTTGTAATATTACTTTTTTGTTTTCCCATGAAATTCTTATTGACTGCTACCTATTACTGCCTATTTTTACACATTATGCACATTTTACAAATTTTGCATATTAACATTTCTGTAATATAAGTTTGTACATATTTGAGATATCCATCTCAATACTTACATCTTCCACACTTTTTCTTAAGACCGCTCGCGTAGTCTTTCATTGACTAAATTTAATAATCATAACTCACCAAAGTTTCATCACAATCGGTTAGTGGTTTAGGGACGCATAGAGGATTAGAGGACAAACACAAGGATACATTCATTTTCATATATAAGACTAGCGACCCGCACCGGTTTCGCCCCGGTGGGATGTTAAAAGTTTGCAACATTCCAAATTTTTTGTTTTTATCGAGATTTTCATACAAAAATACCATTTAAATTTTCGACTTTTTCCGTGGATTTTCCAAAAATTTTCTTTATAAGAAACCTTGTCCTAACACTTCCCGCCTAGGGGAGTGGCAGGGGGGTATGTGGGACTCCTCGACATTAGGGTGCTAGGCCGAGTCTACCCACTAAAACCTGACGGTGTTCCTCCTCGGGGCCTTAGTGCCGGGGCAACGGGGGCGCTTTGGCATTCTGCCGCGACCCCGGCAGCCACGCCCAGCCTGAGCCGAGCCCTCCTCCGTTTGCGGGCAGTTTGACCTGCCCGCTCTCCTGAGAGGCGCGCGGGAACACCGCGCGCACCATCCCGAGGCAATTGGGTGAAGCGCCTTCCCCCGAAGGACACCCCAGGCCTCCAAAGTGGGGGCTTCCGCACCGCGCCTACACCACGGCAGGGGCGTCCGCCTGACCCCACCTGATTTTTACGTGTTTACTCACGGGTTTTTACAAGTTTTCCTTCTTCCCACCTCTGATTTTTAATGTGTTGTCTCACGGGTTTCATTTCGAGTTTTCCTTCTCTCCACCTCTGATTTTAACGTGTTTTCTCACGGGTTTCATTTCGAGTTTTCCTTCTCTCCACCTCAGATTTTTACGTGTTTCCTCACGGGCTTTTAAAAGTTTTCCTTTTTTCACCTCGGAAGCCACAATACCCTTCCTAAAAGAGGTGCAAGTGACCCCGACATCTGACCCCCGCCCTCACGCAGAGGACGGGGAACACAACTTGTCCCCATAAATGGGGACATTTCCCGCCCCCCGGTCCGGGCCAGGTCCTTTCGGCATCGCGTACTCGGTCCCAACCCGGAACTAAGAAGCCCATCAACGTACATCCTTCAGGATACACGCTGATGGACTATTCCCTATTCGATCGGGCTATTAGCCGTCGCCCAGTAACAACCCATTAAACAACGAGCAGTTACCGGTCGGCGCCCAGGGTGCACCACGTGGAGGTTGCCCAACTCAGCACCTCAGGCTATCAGTCCTGCCGAAACTGCAAGGGACAGTGCACATTTTTTGTTTGTTACAATGGATACCATATACATATAACGAACAATTTTATAATAATGTTCGAAGGTTCCAAAAATCTTTTTCATGATTTATTAGGTTGCTGTTTAGAATACGAGTATCAGATTAACCGTAAAGATTATTCTTCTTTTTGAAGGGTGAACAAAATGGGATGAACGCAGTGCTTTCTAATTGTCTTCTTATTTTCTTTTTGATGTCTTTGATAATAAGCCACTATTACTTTCTTTTTTGATGTGAAACATCTTATGCGGCGGGTTAGACCGGCTGTTAGCGTGGCGACTTGGGAACAGCTGGCTTGGACTGAGCTCGTATACCTATAGCGTACGCGGTGTTGTTATTATTCACTTGGGAAAATCTGAATATTTTGTTTTTTTTTTAGATAAATTGACATGGGTGTCATATTCTAGGTTTCTCGGGATGCTAATTACGAAAATGACACTCATTGTCTAATCCAAGATGGCGAATATTACTTTTTTTTGGATAAATCGATGTGTGTGACATATTCTAAATTTCTCAGGGTGCTGATTACGAAAATCACGTTCATTTTCAAATCCAAGATGGTGCATATTACTTTTTTGGATAAATCGACATGGTACCCATGGTCATATTCTAGATTTATCGGGGTGCTGATTAAGAAAATGACGTTGATTTTCAAATTCAAAATGGCGAATATTACTTTTTTGGATATATTGATATGGGTGTCAATTCTAGGTTTCTCGGAATGCTGATTATGAAAATGACATTCATTTTCAAATCCAAGATGGCGAATACTACTTTTTTAGATACATTGACATGGGTGTCATAATCTATGTTTCTCAGGGTGCTGATTACAAAAATGACATTCATTTTCTAATACAAAATGGCGAATATCACTTTTTTTTTACAAAAAATCTGAATATATTTTGTTTTTGATTATGCCATATTTATTTCCTTTAATAAACCATTCTTTCATGCATATTTTTTGCACAAAACAGTTTCGAAGTTTAACATCTGCCAGGCGTCTCGCGCCGGCTTATTTTTTTCTACACATTGTGTGCGTATGTACGCCACGGCAAAAACGTACAACTATTGGAGTTTTTGGACACCTGACGGAGAGGTTGTTGACTCTGAGGGGACGCGACGTATGCATCACACGTGCAAGATTCTAAAGCTCTTCGAATGCGATCAGCGCGGGATGAAATTCGTTTCATATGAATGCGCCCTTAGTCTAATACAATCTGCGCGGCAAAAAAGCTAAAAAAATACATACAGACGAACATAGAATCTCGTCCTTTTTTTGAAGTCGGTTAATATAACAATGTTCTTTGCTTTCAGGGGTATCCAGCGATACAAGGTTACATGGCGCCTGGGTACTACCAGCAGTATGCAGCCGCCTATAGCAACCCGCAAGCCGCAGCAGCCGGTAAGAAAACACTTTAATTGTGTTTATATTTTCGGCCTTTACTTTTTCTTGTAGGTGGCTATGCAGGCTATAACAGACATGTATCACTGACCAACGATCACAATATTCACAATAGATAGGAATCTATTTTAATCGTCGTTAATACAAACTATATGCATATCTTTTTTGTGCATGCATTTACATTTACTGGCCGCAATAAGTTGACTAAAAGTACTTAAAAAAATTAATGTCTTATATCTATACAAAAAAAAAAATGAACAAACATTCCTTTATTCAAAATCTTAAATCACCTAATCTAATAAATCTAAAATCGGTTTTTCACCGATTGCTTTGTTTTTACATAACGTTGCATTCGAACACGCACGTGTTTCACCTAAATTTAATGTATCCACTGAGCCATAGCAACGTGTGGCCGGTTACAGTTAGTAACTAATATAAATGGAATAAATTTTCAACTCTTTTACCTTGAACTCATTGTGCAGCCTTGAAAAAATTCATATTATGCATATGTGTACAACTCAGGAGTTTGCCGCGTTCGCTTCGTTTCTATCCACTACTAGAATTCGAACTGTAGTGCTTGTTTAGAATAATGCACAAATTCATCTTGGATTAAAGACTAACAACCCGCCCCGGCTTTACACGCGTTTAATTTAGTTTTTTTTTGTTAGTGCACTGCAGCAGTTTTTTTTTCAACTTAGATCCACTTTTGCAATTTTTAAGACATAAATTCTCCTCGAGAAATGTCAGTGATAACATTGAAAACCGCATCCAAATTGGTTAGTGTTTCTCGAGATTAGTGGAGTCACAGATGCACACCAGGCTCTTTATACTATTTAACTAATATTTAGTGGTAACTATAATTTAATTTGGTATTATAAAATTGATAAAGATAATTGTTTAATTACAAATCTCTTTACTTAAGAAAATGAGTACAATTTTTTTGCTTTCAATGAAATGAAATAATGTTTTATTTTTAACAATGGTTCCTTATCGTGATTTATTATCTAACCTCATTTGTATTATGATTAAACCATGAAAATGATTCGATATGGCTCATAATAATGAGGTCTTGCTCTCGCTACAGTCTACTGCGTTTTTCTATCTCTTTCACTGGTGACATATATTTATATATTGTAATGCTGTGCGAGTGGTGTATGTGTTGTATCCGATCTATCAGTCGAGTACACAACCTTATAACGTAACATATTATCTTCCCTTACTTTTTAAATAACAACTACTGCCCACGACTTCGCCCCTTTACAACCCCTTAGGGTTTCAGTTTTCAGAATTTCTATCTTAGCTTACGCTGTACAAGGAACTTTTGTGTATAATTTCCAGTTTCTATAACCAGTGCTTTGGGCTCTGTATGGACATAATATTTCAGTCTATTAGTCTGATTCGTCTTTTATACATTATGCATTGGTATGTGTAACTAGTGTGTACACTTTTTGAAGAATTAGGGAATGTCAGGGGTATGTGTATGGGTAATGTGGTAAAGTCAATGAAATTGAGAAGTCACCTGTGAAGTAAGGAAAAAATTAGATTTTATAGTTTGCTTCACACATTTTTCCAGTAATTGTAAAATGAGACATATATTTAATACTCAGGTCCTGACCCTTAATTCAGATTATTGATGCATTTAAAATAACACAGTATGAGGATTATGAAGTTATGCATTACATTACTTTTTATTATTTTATGAAAAAAGAAAAATTTACTTTAAAACGTCGAACCTACAAGACTGGCAATGTAGTCAAGATTGGCAATGTAGTAATAAAAAATTGCCCACCTAAGGAGCCGTCAATTAGTTACAAATCATTTAGTCAATCACATGCAACTATTGGAACAGGTTGTCTGATTTATGAGCTAAATATTTGAACACATCATTTATGCACACACGCGTTTATTATTAAATAGGAAAGGGAAACGGTACAGACGAAATGTGAGATTTGGGTATATGGAAAAGTCTAGAATACTCTAGAACAGCCATTCCCAAAGTGGGCGATAACGCCCCCTTGTGGGCGCTGCAAACCTAAAGGGGGGCGGTAAGAGACTCAGAAAAAAAATGGGGGCGTTGTGTAGAGGCCTGGGGTGGTTTGTAATTTCATTTAGCTAGGAGGCATCTTAGACAACGACTGCATGAGCTCTCGACTCAGTAGACAAAATAAGTTTGGGAACCAGTGCTCTAGAACAAGTGAATGAAATTGCGTATCTGGGGAGTGCGTTTTCGAGGGATGGAAGATGTGAGTTGGATGTGGAGAGACAGGTATAGCTGGCAATAAAGCGAATGGTGCTCTATCCGCATTAGTAGGCAGTGTGAATATATCTAACAGCCAAAATGGCCATCCACAATGCGGTGTTCGTTCCAACTTTATTGTACGGTGGTGAGGCCTGAATATGCCCGAAATCGAGTGAAAGTATGATAAATGCAGTAGCAATGCGATGTCTTTGAAATATGTGCGGTGTCACCCTTGCGGACAGGATAAGCAATGAAGAGATACGCTGAGTGATAGGGTTGGACGACAGTGTTATTGCAAAAATGAAGAATCTCACATGTTGTCAGTACTGCTTCCCTTTCAAAGACCAGAACCTTAGTTTTCTTCACATTTATATTCAATCCTTTCAGTTTACATTCTTCTTTCAAGCACGTGACTAGTGACTGCAATTCTGCTTCTGATAGTGTTATAAGCACAGTATCATTGTCGTACAATAAGCAGTTTACCACTGTACCATCACATGTCGTACCACTCATACTACCTTTCATTGTCTGGAGGCGACTGTTCAAATACAAAACGAAAAGCCAGGCAGACATCACAGAGCCCTGTCTGACGCCTGAACAGACTTCGAATCAGGGCGACTAGCCTCTACCCTTATATAGGCTCTGTGGCCTTGATATAATGACTTCACAGCCTGCAGTAAGAGGCCCTCCACGTCATATTCAGGCAGAAGATTCCACAGTTTTTTTCGCACTACTCTATCGAATGCTTTTTCAAGATTCACGAAAGTGCAGAAAACTTTCTAACCTATGGCCAGAAACTTCCCCATGGTAACGCAAAGCGAGAAAATCTGACCAACCCCTACAGTTCCTAAAACAACAATAGGCCATTACATATGTATTTAAATATCTGTCGGAATTTACGATATGTACACACAGGTCCTTGTTAGTGTAAATAAACTGAGTAGTGGCGAATAAGATGGTTCGACATTTCGTCTCTATAGGTTGAGTGTTCCATGCATGTAACGTATTACATGTACATAGTTACAAAAAATAATGTGTGCGTATAAATAAACTGAGCAGTGGCGAATAAGATGGTTCGACATTTCGTCTCTTTAGGTTGAGTGTTCCATGCATGTACGTATTACATGTACGTAGTTATAAATAATGTGTGTGTGTTCCAGCCGGGTACCGCATGAGCATGGCTGGCGGCGCGGGCGGCGCGGCGGGCGCGGGCGGCACGTGGGGCGGGGCGCCGCAGCCGCTCATGTACGCCTCGGCCATGCCGTCTGCGCAGTACCCCACGCAGTAGCGGCGCCGCGCGCGCCGCCGCCGCCGCCGCCGCCGCCCCGCCCGTGCCCCCGCCCCCGCCCGCGCCCGCGCCCGCGTCCAGTCGCCCCGGGACAGTCCCGCACTGCACACCGTCGCCGTCACCCACGCCGCTCACACCTCAGGCAAGCCTGCATCGGTCCACTTCCATTACTATGTTTCACTATCTGACACTTACTCAGTTTCAAGATCCCGTTACATTTAAAAAATTGTAGGTTGAGAGTCCACCTGTGCAGACTTTGGTGTGTTTCGTGATCTGGATCTCGATGTCTAAGAAGACTTAAAGTTAGATATTTGGATACATACAATTTCAATTTATCTTGAAATCCATAAACGTGGAAACATCGGAGAAAACAATCTCGATAAAAAAAAAATAAAAAAAAAACATGTTTTGTACAAAAATACAGTTGTATCTCCGAAATTCTACAGAATTTTAAAATGATTTTTAGATATAGACAATCTCTAAAACCAGTTTTTTAATTGATGATGTCGTTTTCTTACAAGTTACAATTACGTGCAAAAACAAATGTTGACATTTTTCCACGCTAAAATCAAACTGCAAACCCAATTGCGAATTGGGATTTAACTGCAATGGCGAAAATCAACTTTATTGTTATCGCCATAGGGCGCGGGGGTAATAAATGAATTCCGTAACACTGGACTGCATAGGCGGACTCTTAAGATCGTCACTCATTTATCAACTCTGCATGCGACCATAACTGAAGTGCTCGAGTGGTTGGGATTTGATATATGGAATTTCCATACACATATACAATCACAAACAAATCCGTATCATCACTGGAGCACCTTGCTTACAAGCCGTTCGATAAGGATCTGATCTGAATCATTCCTTGACAACAACGCGTCGGTCAAGAGTAAACCGCGCGCCGTCCGCGAGTGGTTCACGTCAGGTTTTATAACAAATTCTCGACAATTGACTGCGCAGCATTTGGTCGTTAAGGGCGAGGCGTGAACTTGCCTAGTTGACCATCTGTTGACAACGAGCGGCCGTCGAGAGGCAAGACGTTGCTATTCAGATGCCGGGGTGATAAATGAGTGTTGACCTTAATCTTAAATAATTCAACCTGAGTTTCACCTTACACAGGTAACTTTTATTCTGTTTAAAATTATGTTTTAGTATGTATTCAGTTTCAAATTCCCAATCAAGATCCCAATACCTATGTTCTACATAATAATGGCTCAAATTCCATTACTTCTATTCTAAAATCACCTAGTCAACCGGAAGAATTTCCTGATCCTCCCTTCTGTTCAAAAATTGTTTCAGTACGTACAATTCAGTTTCCATGTTCCCAATACCTGCTATCTCTAAATAAAAATGATTACTTATATTCATTTGTCTTAAAATCACCCAATCAGCCAGAAACATTTCAGTTTATACGCGTGTCATACCCTCTGTTTAAAAATATTGTTTCAGTGTGTATACTTCAGTTTCCAAGTCCCTAACAAAGATTTTGTTACCGTTCAACTATGATAGCTATTACCTAACCACCCGTAAGAATTTCAGCTCAAGGAAATATCCTACGTTGATTAAGTTAAAATAATATTTCAGTTTATATTCAGCTTCAATACAGACTCTGTTTTATTTTGTTCAAGTATGAATGTTTGTTGTATATTGAAATGTAAGCTTCCGTAAAGAAATACATAGCAATAATCTTTCCACTGAAAATTTGGATTTTCAAACTATAATACACGAATATGCCTTCAGTATTTGATGGTTCCCTGTACAGAGTTGAAATTATTTTATTTACTTTTGTTGTATTAATTTTGTATTAGTCTTTTTTGTCTAGAATTGTAGTCACTACAATAAATTAAAGCAGTAATTATATGGGCAGCAATAATTTTAATTGTTATATTCCTTGCACGCTTATTATGTAGACCTCAATTATTATATTTGACAATGAAACACCAAGACTGCATTAACATTTTTTGTTAAAATACTTTTATTCCATTAACCGTTCGGTCTTATATGTGTCCTCAAGATAAATTTTATTTCATTTTGAAACATATCGTAAGTTCTTTTTTATTTATTGACGATCACTTGATCACTTCTGGGATTATAGGCGCGTATTATCATTTTTTTAAAAGAATTTCTCACAATTAGCTGCATATTTTAAATAACATTTTGAAAGTGAATAAACATTATTCAATAGTTATACATTGAATTTAATTTATTACTGTATGTTAGTTGCTATTTCTATATTAGGAAATCTTGAATTAGGTCTTGGTAGTTAATTGTCGAATTTAATTTTTAAAACATTGTAAACATTTGCAAACCTTTTAACTCTGTACAAAGTACTATGTGTATTGTATCTTGTTAGACTTTAATCGTGGAATAAAGTCACAAAATATATTTTTTCAATTTATTGGTGGTGAATGTAAATAGCTGGAACTAGAAATAAGGTACATTCAGATTATTATTATGTTTGTTCCAAGCTGTCATTCAATGTAAGAGGGATCATGGCCAAGCAGCTTAGATTGAACATGATATAATACAGAGAACCTCATTACCACATGTCACAATCTCAAATTATGTGTGTAGACTGTCCATATGTCGACACGATATGTACGAAGTGTAATGTGAAACGTATACCTGATTGTGAATTATTATAAAATTATTATTAAGGACGATTCTGGCCAATATCAATACAACTCACGTGTAAGGCGACAGGAACTAAGTGGTAGACTTCGAATAAATGTTATGCCAACCATATACATTTTTATATGGGTTTTTGTTGTGAGATTTTATCTTAGTCATGTTATAAGTGGGAATGCGACGGCACTGTAGTGCTTGTATAAGTCTGTTTCACTCCCACATTGCATGAATGTGATAAAAGGTTCAGTAGAGGCATTTTATTTTACAAAGACATGACAGCGATGAAGTTTACCACTTTCTTTCATCCATGCCGTTGCCGCGCGGGCAATTATATGCGTCCATAGCGCCATCTAGTTATCAGTGCAGCTAAGTGGCGCAGGGGGCACGCTATGGGGCAATATCGAGTCTAGAAATGTGATGTTGGAAAGCGAAATTGCTATAGTTGATAGTTGTTAGAACAATTTCGCGTTCTCACGTGGATGGAGCTGCGTGGCGTGGCCAGGGACTAGGTGTTGATGCGTCGACGGCACGGTGTTGCTAGTCGACCTACATAGATAGGACATTACAAAATAAATTATAAATTTTTAAAAGAACGTTATAAATATATAGGGGAGTAGTGTCGCGAGTGGGCTCGTGTACATAAGTTGATATTTATTGGCGTACGCGCCGAGACTGAACTATGTTCCCGAAGACTCCGCACACGACGCGCCAGACGAATTGACTTATTTGTAATTATTAATTTCGGCACATGTTGTTTTGTTTGACCTGAATTGTTATGATTTATTGTATGAAGAACACTGGTAAGTCAATAAAGCCGTGGGTCTGGGACAAGAGCTGTTTGATTTGTAACCAATTACATTCTGGGTCCAAATTGATGATGGAAAATCTGTCGTGATCTAATTCTGCCCTAATTTTGGCTGATGAGAGAAATTATTGTAAATCCTTATGATGGTCATTTTGTAAAAGAAATTAATAAATAATTTAAGTTTAGTGTTTGTTATTTTTGATTGTATTATTAGTATTCAATTAACCCTTGGTATATTTACTTTTTATATTTTTCCAAACAAAAAACCAAGTCGCATTAAAAATTTGGACCACGCTTAATGAAAACCTTTTCCATTACTAACATCATTCCCATGAACAAAGAGAAAACCTGCAGTACTTAGGTATGTTGTTAGAGTTACCACCTATTTCGTCAAGCCAATAATTTACTTTTCTAAGGTTAAAATATAAAGTACAACGTAAAAATAAACATGTATCTTTTGCTGCTACTTTAAAAAAATTTTTGCAACTAGTGATGTGAATTTACACTGACGTTTTAGGTAGCGTTCGAAAAGGAAATCGGTGCTCATTGTCATTTCTCGATTCGATCTGTACCATAACACGCAAAAATCGTTTAACACTTTTGTTGCTTTTACTTAATAATAGAATAAAACGTTAAAAAGTAAACAACTAAAATAAAGTACTTTCACTTTATTGCTCCTTATAGTGCGTTTGTCCGAAATAACGTACGATACTTTAATATAAAGTGTGAGTGGCAATCCTAAACATATACTCGAATGATGATCAGCGGGATTATGCACAAACGTCGGAAAGTCAACTTTCCGTATCCGACAGGAAAGTTTTCGATGATTTTGTCTATACGCGATTCACAAATCGGAAATCGTATTATATTTATATTATATATATATCATATTATATGTAGTCGTATTCAGAAATCCAAGCCGTCGGATTGAATTTATGCTTTCCGACGATCGACCTTTCCGCCACGGAAAGTTTCCGACGTTTGTGAATAACCCCCCTGATGCGACATACACTGTTCACACAACGACATGTCGTTTAATATACATCGGCAGTGAATGAGATAGAATAACGCAACAGTGGGAGCAGGCCATCGAGTTTATTGTGACTAATGAAGAGGACTTTTCACATTGTATTCTATAAATTCCTATTTATGGGTCCACACACGAAACGTTCTAACTGTATTTTCGTTTTTTGGTTATATCAATAACTAATATAGGCTAAACATCTACAGAATATGACAGTAATGACCTGTTACTCTTATTGTTCGATCGATAAATCTGGATATTGGAGACTAACTTTACCGACACGTGTTCCACATCTCGACGAAGCATCATCAGGAAATTCCAGAGATCAGGAATTGACTGGCCTTTTGGCTCGGTAGTAAGAATAGAGAGCATCTACTTCCCGAGCCGGGGCCTCAAGTTCGATCACCGCTACCTTATCACGTAACTGCAGCCAGTACAAGTATATTAGTATTGTGAGCCAGTAAGCTATAGCCGAATCCTACGCGATCGCGCGAGCACGACATAATGTCGCGAACCGCTATTATTATGCTGTTTCTGTTGATTAATTAGTAAACTAAAAACTACTGTTAGCGACTCGATTTATACTACAAAAAGACATTTTACCACACGTCACTGTTATTACCAATTTAAAACAATCGTTTCCGAATTGGCTTAGAGTCTGGATGTTACTGAAAGCTTCCGCAATTTATTGTGTGGTGCCCATGGTACAAGTCTAGTGCTTAGTTTGATATTTTAGGAACACACTTGATGTAATTGTCTAGATCTAGAATATTACCTACTATAGTTTGATTAGGTAATGTATAGGTATACATTTCTCAAAGAGTGTTAGTCCAGGATCCACCGTCCATTTTTGCATTTGATTACTATCAAGCTAATTTTCTGTGAGTAGCTTCATTTTGATGAGACGCCCAACAATTTCCTGTACGAAAACTCTCGATTGTGGTAGGTAATAGGGGTAGCAGGGATAATATGTTGATTTGATGATTCTCAAAAATTTATTACTAACTGGGTTTTTTTTGTTATATCTGATGATAATTATCTAAAGTATTCGAAAAAATATTTGTCCTACAAAATGTACGATTTGATCAAAGAGTCCCCGCCTTCCAACATGTATCGATAATGAGGTCGTAAAAAATGATTACTAACCAGCTGATTTTTTTTTACTTAGTTAATATTTATATAATTTAACAATCATATTGTCCTACAAATTGCGTGGTACGTTATCCCAGTCCTACGCTCAAAAGTAGTAGCACAGATCCTTGATGTAAAAATAATTACTATCAAGCTGAATCTTCGTGAATAGCTTCGTTTCGATGAGACGCCCAACAATTTCCTGTGCGAAAATTCTCTATTGTGGTAGCTAACAGAGGTAGCAAGGATAAAATGTGTCGATTTGATGATTCTCAAAATTTTATTACTGAGTCTTTTTTTTGTAAAATCTCAAGATAATTATCTAAATTATTAAAATGTTTGTCCTACAAAATGTATGGTTTGATCAAAGAGTCCCCGCCTTTCAATATGTATCAATAACGAAGTCATTAAAAATGATTACTAACAAGCGGATTTTTTTTTACTTAGTTAATATTTATATAATTTAACAGTCACATTGTCCTACAAATTGCGTGGTACGTTATCGCGGTGCTCCAATTGAATACATATTTGAAATTCATGAAATTAAAAATGAATTTATTTTCTGTATTTTGCTACTACAGCTGAGTCACACCGGTGCACATGCGCAGAGCATTACTTACTCCGTATTAGGTAGTCCACGTTACTGTCGATCATAAACGTGCAAACATTTTTTCAGTTGACCACGTGTTTTATTTTGTCTCTCGAGAAATAATTTCAAGAAAAATTTATTGTGCTGCAAAATAATTATGGAGTGTTTTTTGTGTAATTTACTTTGCGAAAATTCTACTTTTCGAGAGAAAGGAGAAGAAGTTAAGAAGTTTAATAAAGACATTTGGCTTTCTTGCAAAACTTTTCTATCTGCTCGAAAGCATCATGAACATAAATAATCGAAATGTTGTATTGCCTGAAAATTGGAATGACGAAGTAATAGGTTATCATTCCTCTTGTTACAAAGAATTTCGAGTGAAATCTAAATATTTGTCTTATGAAAGGTAAGTCGATCGAATATTTTTTTACTTTATTTTTAAAATAATTGAAAAATAATTTATTAATAATAATTTAATATTAATAATTTATTAATCTCAGATGAATCTGATGAATATTAATTTTTTTTATTTTTTTATATGGAAATGCACAAATTTTTGTACCTAGTTTACTAAAAAATAGTTATTGAAATTTTAAAAAAGATGTTTTCACTGTATCTTATGTTACAAATAGAAAAATGAAAAAATGACAATTCTTGTCTGACTAGTGATACATACCTGTTTTCTTGTAGGACATTGTTTGATTTGGGCAGAGAACACACTAACCTATTATGTAATATTTTTGTCCTACAGTTAGTAATGAGAAAAATGGTCTTGTGGTATTAACAATTTCTGAGCGTAGGACCGGGATAACGTACCACGCAATTTGTAGGACAATATGACTGTTAAATTTTATAAATATTAACTAAGTAAAAAAAAAATCAACTGGTTAGTAATCATTTTTTATGACCTCATTATCGATACATGTTCGAAGGAGGGGACTCTGATCAAACCGTACATTTTGTAGGACAAATATTTTTTCGAATACTTTAGATAATTATCATCAGATATAACAAAAAAAAACAAGTTAGTAATAAATTTTCGAGAATCATCAAATCAACATATTTTATCCCTGCTACCCCTATTACCTACCACAATCGAGAGTTTTCGTACAGGAAATTGTTGGGCGTCTCATCAAAATGAAGCTACTCACGGAAAATTAGCTTGATAGTAATCAAATGCAAAAATGGACGGTGGATCCTGGACTATGTTCTAAGCATAACGAATTTTATAGTATAGAGATCCCTCTAGAATCAGGAAATACCATTGCAGTTACTACTGTACTTTTGCGTAGAGACAGTTGTGTACTTTGGAATCAAATAATTTGTGTATCTGAGTTGTTATTCAATAGTGGCTTATGCCCGCGACTTCGTTCGCGGGAAGTTTAAAAACACAATATCGTTATAAATTATAGCCTATTTGGTATTCTGATGTATGAGCAAAATTTGTAAAGTTTCATTAAAATCCATTGAGTAGTTTTCGCGTGACAGAGTAACATCCATACATCCATCCTCACAAACTTTCGCGTTTATAATTTTAGTACGATTATTATATCACATTCGATTACCTGACTAGCAATTGATGTCACTAAATCTCACGTGAACAACTGGTGTGCGGCGCGCGGTCACCGAGTATTTCACCCAGTGGACGCAGTTAATTTGGTGTTAGCCGAGTGAATCTGGGGGGTTATTCACAAACGTCGGAAACTTTCCTTGGCGGAAAGTCAGATTGTCGGAAAGCATAAATTCAATCCGACGGCTTTGATTTGTGAATACGAATATATATAATACGAGGGCAATTCAGAAACTAACCTCCGGTTGATTGAAAAAAATACACCAAGTTAAGTAAAAATATTTTAATATATACATCTTACAACTACATCTTTGCACTATTTTTCGACATAGTCTCCATAACGATTGAGGCACTTATCGTATCTCTTCACAAGCTTTGAAATTCCTTCTGCATAAAAATCACCCGCTTGTGCCTTGAGCCAGCCTGTGACCGCATCTTTGAGCTCTTCGTCGTCATCAAACCGCTGGGACCCGAGCCATTTCTTCATATGCATGAAGAGATGATAATCGCTTGGCGCCAGATCTGGGCTGTAAGGTGGATGGTTGAAAACGTCCCACTTGAAGGACTCAAGAAGGGCTGTTGTTCTGCGAGCAGAGTGAGGACGGGCGTTATCGTGCAAAAAAACGATACCGGAAGTCAGCATACCACGGCGTTTGTTCTGTATAGCCCGTCGTAATGTTTTTAGTGTTTCACAGTACACGTCTTGATTAATGGTCGTCCCACGTTCCATGAATTCAACCAACAACACCCCTTTGGCATCCCAAAACACCGTTGCCATCAGTTTTCTGGCAGAAAAATCTTGCCGGGCTTTTTTTGGTTTGGTAGGCGAATCTGAATGTGCCCACATCTTTGATTGTTCTTTTGTCTCAGGGTTCACGTACTTAATCCAGGTTTCGTCACCAGTCACGATTCTGTTTAACAATGGTTCTCCTTCGTCCTCATAACGTGACAGAAAGTCTAATGCAGAGGCCATTCTTTGAGTTTTGTGGTGGTCGGTAAGAATTTTGGGCACCCATCGTGCACAGAACTTACGGTAACCCAATCTTGCTGTCACTATCTCGTACAAAAGAGTCTTAGAAATCTGTGGAAAATCAGTAGACAACTCCGCCATTGTGAAACGTCGATTTTCACGAACTTTTGCATCAACTGTCTGAACGAGTTCGTCAGTCACCAAGGATGGTCTACCACTCCTCTCTTCATCATGAACGTTTTCTCGTCCACTTTTAAATAAACGTACCCATTCACGGACAACTCCTTCACTCATAACTTTTGGTCCGTACACGGCACAAAGCTCACGATGAATAGCTGCTGCAGAGTATCCTTTGGCTGTAAAAAACCTTATAACAGCACGCACTTCACATTTGGCGGGATTTTCTATTGCAGCACACATTTCAAACTGCCACAAAAACTAAACTAGCGCAGGTACGATGTTCACTCGACTACGGCTTGATGCCGACTGACCTGCTGAGCGCGTGAATGCACAGATGGCGCGCTACTCCCCCCACTACCCGCACTGTGACCAATCGGAGGTTAGTTTCTGAATTGCCCTCGTATAAATATAATGCGATTTCGGAATTGTGAATCGCGTATAGACAAAATCATCGAAAAGTTTCCTGTCGGATACGGAAAGTTGAGTTTCCGACGTTAGTGAATAACCCGCAGAAGCAGACATATATAAAAAAAAAACTGCGATTTGCGACGCCTTACAGCAGCCTGCGGGATCCCGTAGACTTGAGAATGTTCAGTTCCGCAAATACCGAAATTGAAATATTGTCTTCTGTGATAGCAATCCTTACATAATATATTATAGTGCTTATCCTGCTAAGGTCAAGACCCTTTTTTTTTGCTAGGTCTCATGATAGTATTTCCGAATTCGTTGTATTTACCGATAAAATACGTCGGATTAAAAAACAAACTTAACTTTGCAGTTGAAAGACATGTTCTCCCATACTCTCCAACTGCAAATGTAACTTTGTAATGTCAAATAACTACAAACTAACGATTTCCGGATTTTTTCCTTTACTTGTGCTGTGAGATCTTGCTTCAACCAAAATTAAGTCAACAGGAGGTACCCTGTAGGTTTTGATTCCCTTGCAAGTGTCAAAATATGAGGCATGAATGGCTCTGTCTTTTGATTCCGTTGCTTATAAGTTTGATTTTTTCACAGTTCCAAGGGATTGCTAACCTGAGTATTTTATATTAATTTCAACTTGATACCTCACGCGTTCCTGAGAAAAAGGGTCTTAACAGACAACGTGGTGATCCTATAAGGGTTCCTTTTTTCTTTTGAGGTACGGAACCCTAAAAATGGTAAACAAAACCAACTCTTAACCACTTTTTAATCGCGTAATTTGCTTGCCATTTGCTTAAATGATGTAGCTAATGACTGCTTTTATAATTTATCGGTGATCGTTTTTATCGCCACGATAGGTAAAATAGGGAAGCCAAATGTATGTAGTTGTATGAAGACGCATTTTAATTTCCGTCTACGATAATGTCATGTCATCGACGTTGAAAAAGCGTCGTTTTGGCGACACATAGGGAAGCATTTACTTATCTATTGTTTCGTGGACGGCAAAATCGTGACGATAAAGACGGTCAGCAGTAAATTAAAAACCAGTCATAGTCAACTTGCAGGCCGCCGATCTTTATTGAGTGACCCAAAAAAAGCTCATTGAACCATAAGCATTAAATTTTCAAAAGTGTTGGGCAAAATATCTAATGATTGGCCAGAAAGAATAAGCGAGACGGATACAACAATGCGGACAACCATTAAAACTATGTCACAGATTATTAGTTACAGATTAAACGATACAACGAAACTCGCATGAATTTTATTCAAAAATTAAGTAGGTATGCAAAAAATATTATAAACAGCAGAAAAGTTATTTGAAAAAGTATAAAAAATAATAAAAATTTAGTAATAATCTTGCCGTCTATATAAAATACATAATATAAAGTTTGTATTCAAAAGAAAGCCTTAATGAAATACGTGCATCTACTTCATAAGTAGAAGTTATATTCACTTGCGATATACACAATATATAGATAATTTTATAATATAAAACTTGACTATTTTAATTTTTTCGAAAGACTTAATAAGTAAAACCAATAATTACTAGAATACATAAAGAATTTTACGAATTCTAGATTGAAGAGCTCTACAGGTTTGCCTGTTTGCCTGGGGGAGTGCCATAAGTCATAATTCAGACTTGAATTAACTAGGTCAGTTTTGTTTATAGAGTCCGAGTTACAAGTAGGTAGGTATGCATGCACGTTAATAACACAACAAAAAATCGATTGACTAATCTTTTAATCATAATTCCTCAATAAAAGTTATCAGAAAGTGTTCAAAAGGCGGAGATACTTCAATGTTTGATTCTGAGATATAGTGGGTCTGTGGCACCCATAAATATAAACGTTACATTACTCAACTACGGTAGAACAGTGGATTAAAGTTTCGAAGGCCTCAAGGAGAGAAGTGAGAAATCATCAGGCCCTCTATTGCTAAGGATTTAGCGGGTGGGGTCTCGTGGGTCCTTGAGGTGCTGAAGTACCGCTACTTGTGTGTCCGTCACGCCTTGTGATCTTTCTCAGACACTTGATTCTCAATACGCTGTCGTGATTCAATTACGCTGTGAATAGCCCAATAAAGTTTCATCTTTTTATATATATAACTAGCGACCCGCCTCGGCTTCGCACTGGTAGCAATTTATTTGAAAATGAAATACAGCCCATGTTACTCACTGATAATGTAGCTCTCTATTGGTGAAATAATTTTCAAAATCAGATCAGTAGTACCCCGAACATCCAAACTCACAAACTTTACCTCTTTATAATATTATAGAAGATTATTATAGAAGAAGAAAGAAGATATAGATATGGTGAAATGCAAAAAATCTATAATAGCTTATCGACGATATCTATGTAGGTAGCTAGTTTATTGTCTTATAATTTAAAGTTCAAAGATGTTACTAAATGTTAACTGAATCCACTTAGGAAAATATTTGGAAATAAATTAAGTAAAAGCATTACTTTATTCATTCTTAAAGTTATAAATAAATACTACCTACATAATATCAATTAAATTTTTTTAGTTTGTAAAGATAGTTTTTCTCTTTGATATAGGTATATTTAATATCAGCACCAAATCAAGTTATGTTTTTGCGAGAAATCGACAAATATTTCTAAACTGAGTACTTCATGATTTTTGCATGATTCTAGACCCCTTCTAACCCACCGATTTAGGTTGTGAGTCATCTGATACTAGGTGATTAGAGTTTACCTCAGAGAGAATGGTTCTAAGAGGGTCCAAGGACGGGCACAGAAGTCCTAAAATCAGACGAGAGCTAGGGCTTATTTTTATTAGGAACTTATCATAAAGTTGAGCTCTGAGTGAGTGATATTTTAGTCTGACATCAGTAGGTATCCTAAAACATGTTCTAATTTATTCATACCTACTACCTAATTCGATTACGAATTTTTGTAGAAGACTATAGAATACGAAACACTAATTCATTAGATCTCAAAAATATTTACTTACTCGCTTGTAAACTACGTATGTGCCTACCTAATTACGAAATAGTCGAGACATTGAGAAAACGCTGACTGCGCCAATTGCCAACGCAAGTCATGATTTAATATTGGGCAAAACAACAACAAATGTAAATAATCTTTTACACCTACTTAGTCTCCATTTTCGGAATACAGTCACGCTCTTGATATAAAAATATTTAACCACCTAATCTCCAAGAAGGTTACAGATGATTCAGAAAACCTGTGGGCAGGTATTTCGGTCTGGAATGGATGCATAGTCTTCCGCTGCATTCCTTTCCAATTATCCTTAACCCATTTAAGCGTAGGCCCTTGTGACATCATAATACTCGGCCGTTTCATGTAATATGTATATATATTGAGAGCAAAGCGCGAGAGTGACGTTAAAATCGCAATGACAGTGATCTATAAATACGGCCCGCGTCGAGACGGCGCGAACGCCAGCGCTCTCCGATCTCAGTCGAGGACCAACCGCCGCGAGATTCAGTACGATTCATACGAATTCTAACGATCACAACAGCAACCATGGTGTACGAGAGTGACTTCTATACAACCCGCCGCCCGTACAGGTCAAGCTACAGCGTCACGGTGAGTGTCATCGCCGTCCTCCTAACAACCCTCGCGCACCGAGCCCCTCTCCCCCGGGAGCCGGCCCTTCGCACCGGCCCGAGCTAGAATTCGGTCCGATAACGCTTCGGTGACTAGCAGCATTTTCGACACGTCGGGCGCTCATTATCTTCCCTCGTTAACAACTTACGTCTCGCTTGTAAACATGATTGCTTTCGTTAAGTCGGCTAATCGGACTCCGGTCGTCCGCCCGCGGCCCGCGGCCCCGTCCTTTCTCGCTAGTGTTCCGCGAACGGGTCGATTCGCACCGAGGGACGCTTGCACGCGGAGAGGCGGAAAACGAGCCACCGTGCGAGCCAAATATAGCCACGGCTGGAGACCGCGCCCGCGCGACTAAACCGCTTCTCCGCTTGCAGCGGCCGACGCTCGGCGACTGGGAGAAGGTGCCGTTCGTGCCGCGGCCGAGCCTCGTGCCGGACCCGGTGACCGCGTTCGGGCGGCGCGACCGGCGCGGCGCGCGCGTGTCCGTGCTCGAGCCGGTCGTGAAGCACAACATAGCGCCCAAGCCCGAGTCGCGGCTGCTGCCGCTCGCGCCCTACGTGTCGCCGCGGGAGCAGACGCGCGCGCGCGTGCTGGCCGCCGTGGGGCTGCGCGAGCGCAGCTACGAGGCCGACCCGCTGGGCACGCCGCGCGACCACATGGACGTGCTGCTGGCGCAAGCGCACGGCCGCCCGGCGCACGCGCCGCACCGCCACGTCTACTACAGCAACTACGCCTCGTACTGAGCTAGGGATGGGCCGCGAGCCGCGAGCCGCTGGGGGCGCTAGCTAGGGCCGGGCGGAGCGGGGCGAGGGGGCGCGGGGGCGCGGGCGCGGAGCGAGGCCGGAGGCTCACCGGCGCTTGTTGCAGACGCCGCGCCACTACGTGGTGGTGGACCGCGAGCCGCTGCCGCGAGCCGCCGAGCAGCAGTACTCGTATTCGTACACGAGCAACACGGAGCGGTCGACGGGCAGCGGCTTGCCGCAGCGCAGCTCGTACTCCAGCTCGGTGGAGCGGCGCACGGGCTCGGGGCCCGGCGGCTACAGCTACTCCAGCGAGCGCAGCAGCAGCCTGGGCGGGCCCGGCGGCTACTCGTACTCGTCCACGACCAGCGGTCGGCTGCCCTACGGGACCAACTACCGCCACTACTCGTACCGCGTGTAGCGCGCCGGCTCCCGCCCGCGGACCCTCTCCGCCCCTCCACGCTCCCTAACCACCCCTCTCGTCACGCTCCCTTCGTTCACCTCCCAACAGTATTCGCTAACACAATGTGATCGCTCTACTTTGTATTGTATAGCAAGTAGACGTGTATCGAGCTTTTGTTTACTTTTTAGTTGTAAAACTTAATATTACCTATAATATACTTATTCGAATTGTGATCTAGACTGAGTTTATAATAAAGCTTGTGTTTTCTAATAATCTATGTTCTTATTACTTGTTGTTTCTCACGATAATGCAAACTCACATACACACGAAGATCGATATTGGACTCGATCTATTACTAACACTATCTGTTCGGAGTTTGTCTAATTTTCTGTATTATGAATCTGTTTTCTTGCGTATCCTTTATATTATTTATTGTTAAAACCACTGTGTAAATGAATAGGTAACATAAACAAAAAATTGGCAACAACGATCAAAACAAATCTCTGACCAAAACAAAATGTTAAAATTGTGCATAAATGCTACATTTCTTTAAATCAGGAAAATTTAACTCAATACCAAAATTTATTTACGACATGCTAATGGTTATAAGGTTTTAACTAATGATATTGAAAATACTTGGTAATTTTATATGAGTTTACCCATAAGCATTTGCCTAAACACTTTAGAGTTTGATAAGTAATGAAAACCTTTAAAATACTTAGTTCTTTTATAACAAAAACACAATACCTACATAAGAAGATTCTTATAAAAAGGAAGAGAAAAAGAAGAATAGTCTTATAAATAACTTTAATTTGATAGCATGTAATAAATAATGAATTCATATAATGTTATATTTAATATAATGACATCTGGATGTAGTTAAGTATAAACAAAAATTGTACACAATTTTTAAGTTATTTATTACATCTAACTTGATCAAAGAACGAAAAAAGAGAAAGGAAATTCTCAAACTATTCGCTGTACAAAATACACTTCGTTGTAGCGACAATTAGGACTTTTATTTACACGAACACATTTACTTCATCCTAAAATGCAAAATTGTCTTTTTTTGTAAATATAAACATACAGTTTCAAGATACAAACACAAAGATAATTCAAAATTCGAATCTTTACAAAGATTTATTATCTACTTATTACTAGTTGGGTATTACGCAAAAACGAATTATTTTAAAACGTAACGTAATATCAGACTTCTCTGATGATATGGTTTACATCTAACATTGAGTGGAACTGTGAACTGAAGTAAACTGTGAACAAGAAATAGCTAGTATAATTTCAATTTGTTCAACTGACAAACACACGTAGTTTTGCATTATTAAATATGCCTACGCATCCACATTAAGTACATAATAAAATAACCCATATAATTTTAGGACTCAAGGCTCAAAAATAACAATTATTTATGTTCTCACAAAACGTTAACTATAAGTAGGTAGTTTAACTGTAGTTTAGTGGCTATTAGAGAACATTGAAATGATTTAGATGGATGTTTAAACAATATAAAATCTAATGGGCGCCTCTTTGCATGGTCGCAATGTCACCGGCAGCCGCTGACTACCTACTACTACATGTCCCTACTACCGTACTATCACATCCCGTACATCAACTATGTACCCAGGTTGTCACAGGTGAGTCGATTACAACCATTGTAATCTCGTAATCATTGTAATTCATCATGTAAATAGTCGACGCATATGTATATGTCATGGGTCTTGTGAAATGGCACATAGCTTTTCAGCAGTGCACAATTTCGATGCATTTTCATTGCACATAGCGTTAACATTGTACAGAAACAGAAATTCATATGATTTCGGTGCCGGCCAGTGTCGCGACTCACGAGTTCGCGAGTCGAGTAGATAGTCGTTTCGTAGGCTAATCTTAGATTTTTTATGCAACTATAATTTACAATAAATTCGTTGTAAAGTCGGTAGGTACATACTACGTACCTATAGTTCTATATTTGAATCTTTCCCTGCAAAAGATTGTACCTACTATGTATAACCTAGAATTTCTGAACATGTTACATGAACCTGAAGTTATGAACATGTTTAAAAAATCCACCGTGTTATTGGCGAAAACAATAGAATCAGCGCAAAAGAAAAACCTATTCACTATTAAGTTTCGAGACAGTACTTATAGTTCCCATAGTTCGTTACAATTCCCTGTGCCAAAAAAGTAAACAATTTTTTGAGCGTTTTTGATTAAAAGAGAGTTATAACAAAATCCGGCTACGAAAAAGCACGAAACACGAACGGTCAGCTTACCAGCACCGAATCAACTAATGTTGATATCAACATTTGTTAATTCGGTGCTGGTAAGGTGACCGAGTCCGATCTCTGGTATATCTTGAGGATGTATGGTTAAGAGGCGAAACACTTGTTGGTTAGTGGTTTTTGGAGTTTGAGCGGAAAATAGCTAAAGATTTTTGTAATTAATCACATGAAATGGATTTCCGCAAAGTAACACCTGTCTAAGAGTCACAAACAGACACTGATTTTACTTATATGTATAAATTTTTATACTTCTCGTCTATTTGAATGAAACACTAATCTTATTTACATTATAACTTTTTGACAACTTCGATAGCATTTGGAGAGAAATGGACTAGTACATACAATCTGCGATTTCTTGCAACCTGATTTAATAATATCGATTATACCTACATATGTACAAATCAAGTTTCATTACAATTTGTAAAAAGATACACTAATATTAAAAGTAAATCAAATTCTCCGACATATACATACTCGTATAAAATGCCTCGACCTAATTCAGAAAACGCTGAGGAATGCATTCGCGTTGACATAATTTAAAAATGACACCTTTATTTTGGTGGGTGTTTTTATTTTATTTACGGAGTAAACTAGGTAACCTATTTATTATTAGATTTTATTAATCTTATCGATGCAGAATATGAAGAAAATTTAATTTAAAATAAGTATTGAGATCATTTTCAAATTCGCATCGTTGTGATCAAATTGTGATGGTCGATGCTACTTGCTAGCCTGCAATAATTACGGCAGGTCACAAGCAAAATATCTTTGATTCCGTTCATAGCATAGGTTGCTGCATGCTTGATTTTTCTTTGTTTATTTGTTTTTTGAAGTCAAATGTGACGGGGCAAGTTTTTCACATTTAAAGATTAATAATTGCTACACCAAAAATGAAAACAAAATTTTTCACATTTTCGTAGATATCAAATTTTTTTGTTTATATTTTCGCACCTAGTTTCGCGTATTACCATGCGATTTTGTTTACTGGTACTAAGATGGAATGTCATATCTGAACAACTCGAGCACAAAACACTTCAATTGTCACACCATTGTATCTTTGTCGAGTAGTAAATAGAAAGTATAATTCGAACTTGTCTCAAGTGGAAACAGTTGCATGGCAAACTACCTCTAGGCGCTTGACTCAACTTAAAATTGCTCTCTGGGAGGTAAAGAATTTATGATTAAATGTAATTAGGTACCTATTTCAGCTTATTTACAAGTTTTTATGAAATGCGTTATTGAGATTTAATTATAACTTTCATTTTATTTCAGCTCTAGATTCTAGAGCAATCGAAAAAAACTGAATAAATTCGTTATCCTCGTCGTTAGCGTTCCACAACAGTCGGATAAAAAAGTATGTACCTTTAGTATAATAAGTCTATAGCTATATTACTCGTCCAACGAAATTGACGTGATAAAGTTTCATTACTTCATTTTATGAGCTGTTAACTTTGAAAAATATTTTTCTGCGTTGATGTTTGTACATTAAAATGCGAACAGAATTAACATATATTTTTATGTGCAACTTCTGTTTCTATTGCGTCGCTGTAGTAATTACAACACGCAATACCATCTACGTAGGTACTATAGGTATATAGGTGATAGGCGTGTCTAGATTCCAAACATTGGTTTGAGGAGGTAAGATTAACATATCAGCATTTATTACTGAAATAAAATGCACGGACTTAGTGCCGATGACAATAAACTTTTTCTATTTTGTTTCTCATTGAAGGTATTATTTAAGAACTAGTACCTTAGTATGCCTATTTGAATGGCGTTTTAAGAAAAGTGTAGGCTTACATTAAAGTAAGGTTAAATTTTTTTTTCTACTTGGTATTACTGAATAGATATGCCTATTTTGAGTATTTATTGTGTGACTTTGTGACTTGGCGTGAGTAAAAATATACCATATTGTTAAAAAATATATTTATTTTCACATATTTATTGCACACAACGACATATAATAAGAGAGATACATAAATTTGAAATATATAAATACATATATATATATATACATATACATACTATTCTGTCAAGAAAGTACCGGGAAAAGATCAATAATACACGAAATGTTAGTTATTCATCCAAATTTATTTTATCACCTTCAAAGTATGCTCGTTCAGAAACGATACACTGACGCCAACGAATAATCCAATCATCAAAACATTTTTTAAACGCTTTTTCCGGAATTGAATTCAGTGCTCGCCGCGAATTCTCCTTTATGTATTTTACCGAATGAAAACGGGTGCCAAGAAGGGATAATTTGAGTTTAGGAAAAAGAAAAAAGTCGGCTGGAGCCATATCTGCTGAATAAGGTAATAAGGCTCGATGGTATTTGTTGAATTTTTAGTCAAAAATTCGTTCACAATGATGACCTTGTGCGAAGGCGCATTATCGTGGTGCAAAATCCAAGAATTTTCTTTCCACAAATCTGGCCTTTTTAGTGGAATTTGCTCTCTTAAACGTCGCATAACACCCAAATAATATTATATATTTACCGTTAGACCTTCCGGCAAGAATTCCGAGTTACCGCGATTTCCGCGCGTTTACCGCGATAGTTAAAGCAAACAGTCAACATGACTTTGACTTTTGATCGACATTGGCGTCGTTTTTTTGGTTTCGGTTCAGTTGGAAGGCGCCACTCCGAAGCTTGTTGACTAGTTTGCGTGTCAAACTCGTAAACCCACGTCTCGTCATCAGTAACAATGCGTTTCATGAATGTTGGATCGGAATTGACTCGTTCTAGCATGTCCTCAGCGACTCTTATGCGATTGAGTTTTTGGAGAAAATTCAGGTCTTTTGGGACTAGCCGAGCGGCAACATGTTTCATACCCAAGTGATTATTTAAAATGGTACGAATTGACTCGTGAGATACAGAAAGTTCGGCGGCTATCTCTTTCAAACTGGAATGAGGATTTTCAGTCACTATTTCCTTTACTTTTGCGATGTTAACTTCAGTTGCAGACGTTGATGGCCCACCAGAGCGAGGCAAAGCTTCCATCACATCTCGACCGCTTTTCAACGCTTTGTACCACTTATAAGCACGTGTTTTTGATAAAGTCGATTCACCGTAAGCCTTCTGTACATTTTCAGTGATTCCGAACACGAAATTCCATTGGCGATGCAAAATTTAAGACAAACTCTTTGTTCGATATTTTTGTCCATTATGAAATTCGCAATATACACTAGAATGATATAACTAAAAACAGCACTGCATTTAATCTAAATAACAGATGCAACTCAAACTCAGCGCCAAAATGGAAAACAGTTGTGCCAATCTAACAACAACAAAAAAAACAAAAAATTGAATTTGGAACCATAAACAAATCATCCATTCCCGATACTTTCTTGACTGAATGTACATTCAATAACGATATATATTATATATGTATAATATATTTATGTGAAAATAAAAATTAATTCGTTTGTACATGCAGACGCACGTGCAATAGGTACAATAATAGTTCTTTTTAACCCAGAAATGTTACACTAGTTAATATTTTCAATTTTTTTTTATGGTGGAGTGGGCAAACGAGCATGCGAGCCACCTGATGGAAAGAGATCACCGCCGCCCATGGACACCCGCAACGTCCGGGGTATCACAGGTCACGTTACCAACCTTTAAGAAAAGAGTAGGCTCGTTTCTTGAAGGTCCCTAAGTCGTAACGGTCCGGGAATACCGCCATTATGCTTATAGCATACTTCCATAAAATTGTCGTATGTGGTAGGAAATGTAAAAAACGCACAGTTGTAGGACAGTCGATTGCGTGACGTACGGTAATGGAATTCAGCAGCGGGCAGCACTCTGAACAATTCCTCGGAACATTCCCCATGATAAATGCGGTAAAATATGCTGAGGGACGCAACATCCCTACGCAGAGCAAGAGAGTCGAGCCGATCAGAGAGTACCGGATCGGCGATAACCCGAACCGCTCTACATTGTATACGGTCAAAAGGAAGGAGTTGATACTGGGGCGCTCCAGCCCAGAGATGGGAACAGTATTGGATGAGGCCTAACTTGTGCCTTGTAAAGTTGTAAGTTGAGTCGGCGTGAAATACTGTCCAGCTCTACCGAGCACACCCAGCTTTTTCGAAGCCAATTTAGCTTTACCTTCCAGATGACCCTGAAACTGAACATCACTCGAGTTAACCACGCCAAGGACTGCAATAGTCGGCTTAGCATCAAGGGGAGCACATTCAAAGTGAGGGATACGACGAAGGGACGTCTTTTTGCGGTTAACGTGCAAACTTGTGTCTTAGAGGGGTTGAATTGGACTAAGTTTAGTTGGCTCCAACTTGAAACATGACTTATCATGTTCTTAATATCAGTCACTAGTTTTTCCCGGTTCTCAATAACGTTTTCCAAAGAAATATTAGCACATCCGATATGAAGTGCATCCCCAGTACTGTCATCCGCATAGCAATGAAAGCCACTATTGCTATGCAGCACGTCATTGATATGCAGAAGAAAAAGAGTAGCAGATATCACACACCCCTGTGAGACACTAGCGTTCACGGGCTTCAAGTCAGAGCATAAACCGTCTACTACAACTTTTATGTCTCTTGGAAATGTATGTCAACTTGGAAAGTAGAGTCCCGTGCCACACCTTATCAAAAGCTTTCGCTATTTCCAGACACTGCCAGGGCCTCCCCTTTACTCTCGACTGCATCCGCCCAGAGATGCGTAAGATAGACTAAAGGATCACCAGCTGAGCGACCACGGCCGATACCGTACTGGCCATCACTAATCAGCTGATGCTCCTCTAGGTACCCGAGGAGCTGACAGTTTATAATGGATTCCATTATTTTGGAGAGTAAATAGGCAATGGCAATAGGCCTATAGTTGGACAGATCTGAGCGATCACCTTTTTTAGGGATTGGGTGCACAAGGGCTTAGCCCCCAAGAACTCGGGACAACGCCGGTGGTGTAAGAGAGCTGAAAAAGGCGATTAGAATTGGTGTCAATTCAGGAGCACACGTCCTTAGCACAATTGGAGGGATTCCGTCTAGCCCACTTGACTTGTGAATATTGAGGGAAAAAAGATCCTTACGAACTGAACTCTGTAGAAATCGAATGTTTGACATAGAACTCGCGCAATGCTTATGGTTGGTGGTGACTTTCCTCCGTCATCCAGTGTCGAGTTTGACGCAAAGAGAGTGCCCAAAAGACCGGCTTTCTCCTTTGCAGTGTGGGCTAGGAAGTCATGAGTCTTGTGCAATGGTGGAAGAGACGGCTGACAGAATTTTCATTTTTATTCGATTAATGAGAGAGCAGTTCGGATACTCGAACAACTGATCCACTCCACCTCTGTTGTCACCCGAAATTACCCACATTTTATGGGAACTATTTCTTACAAACAATTTACAGGAAAAAAATGTCCTATAGGTTATTAGGATTCCCAAAAATCGCATTTACAAAGTTTTTCATAAATTGTATAGACTCAGAGGTGTTTACCTTGCAAAAATCCTACAATCTTTAGCTATTTTCCGCTCAAACTTCAAAAACTACCAATGAACATGTGTATCGCTTCTCAACGAAGCATACTCAGGTTATTTCAGAGATCAGACTTTGTCAGCTACCCAGCACCGATTAGATTTTAGGAATTCATCACATTTTTATTAATATTATTATAGTTGCAAACAAGACTTTACTAGTAAAAATACTAATAATATAACAAACTCTTTAACTCTACAAAACGTGGCAGAAAGCCAAGCTCGCCGTATGAAAACAGTCATTTTCTAAAAGAATCCCGCTTATGTTATATTAGTAAAACAAAAAACTCGCGAAAAGCTATACAAAAGCTCCATTCTCCCTGTCTATCTATTAGGGATATAGCGCATGATATCTGAGTAGGTCAGTATTCCATATTTTTAACGATTTAACCCGCTCCGACATCACATGGGTAGAATATTTTTGAACATAAAATACAGCCCATATTACTCCCTGATAATGTAGCTTTCTATAGGTGAAAGAATTTTTGAAATCGGTTGGGTAGTTTTTGAGTTTATCCATTACATACAAACAAAGTAAGTTTACCTCTTTATAATATTAGTAAAGATAACTTTTACATAATTACACATTACGAATAAACGTTAATACAATAATGGGTATTTCTTAGAGTTCCCATATAAGCTTCATCATAGAGTAATTCTTATTCGTTGAAGTCTATATACATTTATATAAAACCAGCTTTGCCGCTTAACTACAGCGCTACCTATCAATGATCGGGAGCTAGCACAGCCATGAACCTCTTTCTGAATGAGTCTCAAGTCTAAACGAAACATCTTCAGGGTATTTCAGATATCAGACTCGGAAGCACCCAAGCAGCACCGAATTATCTGGATTAGTCGATTAGCAAATTAGCTAAAGAGCCGAGTCCGATCTTTGGAATGTCACCAGGCAGCAAATCAAACTTGATTCAGGCATGCGATAAGTTTGCCGTGCAACTGCATACACTTGACACAATGTTGTTAACAAATAGATGTAGAGACATAACAATGTTTTGTGCTGGAGTTATTCCACACCCTTCCCTTCACTTCCCTTCAGGTACGACGACGGAGTGCAGTAAATTTAAACAAAAATTTCATACCTACGAAAAATTATAACATTGCAGCAATATTTTCAGAAACTTCGTTATCATATTTGATATGGCAGGTTTTAATCATTTAAGTCCAAAGCTTGTCTCGTCATATTTGGCTCGGCAATTTATAATCAAAGAAAAGTCAAGCTTACAGCAATCTTATGTGCTGTGCTATCTGTGTCCTGAGGATGCTTCGTTGAGAAGTGAAAAAATTGTGAATTTAACTTACTCACTAACAAAACTTAGGCGAACTTACTGACAAAAATTAGGCGAAAAAAAATACCTGTTCCTGTGCCTGTATGAACTCACTACTTGAGACGGGTTTCCTCAAAGTAGTCCTGAGAATCTACCCTATACAAATAAATAAAATTGAAGTGTCTGTCTGTGTTTTCGAAATAGAGACTTTTTTAAGCTTATATGGTTTTTCGTACGTAACCAAAACCCATCGAAAACCCAAACATCTTTTACATGTCTGTTTGTTTGTCTGGGGTAATCTCCAAAACAGCTGAACTAATTGTGATGGACTTTCATTGGCAGGTAGAGGACTTTTCAGCGAATAATATAGGCTACTTAATATACCGGAAAAGTACTAACTTTAACGCGAATGAACCCGAGAAACACAGCTAGTGCTTAAATAAAAATTAAATTCTGTTCATTGGTAAGCGCACTCACTTGAGAACGGACGGACTGACTTAGCAAATTGTTTTTAGTTTTCTTGTTAAAGTTAATTATTAGCGGCTCGCCTCGGCTTCGCACGGATAAAATTTTTTTGAAAATAAAATACAGCCCATGTTACTCGCTGATAATGTAGCTTTCTATAGGTGAAAGAATTTTTGAAATCGGTTAAGTGGTTTTTGGGTTTATCCATTACATACAAACAAACTAAGTTTACCTCTTTATAATATTAGCACAGATTAATTAGTTACTAACGTAAAATATTAGTATAGATTATAGTCCGAACTTCGATCGCAAATAAAAAACTAGATTCACAATCAATGCTCCAAAAATGTCCGAACCAAATGTGCGCTCAAATGAGTATTTGAGTGCACTTCTGTTTTAATGGTATTCGAAAACGCTAACAGCGAGACTACGCACCGCAATTGATTTATATAGAGAAGAGAAAATATTCACTATAACAAAGAATATGTAACTATAACCTATAAGTACAATTAATATTTTAATGTCTGTTATAATTTAATTTCTTATAATAAAGTCCTTTGGCCGATATTTACAATCAGTAATAAAAAAATAATATAGCTTTATAATATTTTCATTAGCAACCCACCCCGGCTTCGCCTGCGTGGGAATTATTATAATATACCTATACAAACACGTTCCGAAATAAATTTTCTAAAAGATGATAAAACCGCATCAAAATCTATCGCGTAGTTTCAAAGAGTTAAACGCACAAACAGACAGAAATAGCAACTTTATTTTATATTATTTAATAGTGATTTCAGCTCTGAATTTTATACGTAAAGGAATTTTGGTACTTTGCAGCTAAAAACGAAAAAATTGATCTATACTGGCAATGACGATTAGCTTGAGATATTGTAAAAGTAGATGTAGATTTTGTTTTATCACACTTTTAAGTGTTTAATAAAATTAAATTGAAATTTTGAAATAATTAGTAGAAATCCATAAAAAGCAATAAAAATTTATATTTCACTGTTATCTATCTTTGGGAAGATGCAATGTTGGGAAGACTCTTTATCAGTAGGATTAACAAATATTAAATGCGTCAAAAACCGCTAAGATTGCTTATTTTGTTTTCTTTTGTTTTTTTTTATAGCGAAAAGAAAACGGAGTTTGACGTCTTTAATAACTTGCTAACCATACTGTTAAAGTATGAGTCTTCCAAAGGGCAGATAATAGTGCACATTTATTTCCTTTTAAAAGTTCCTGTTAATTATTTTTTGTATCGGGGAATTTATAAATTTTTTATTTAGTTTTTGGCGCTTTAATATGACTGTTCATCGTTAGAAAATCTGTATTAGAGAGCGCCGATATATGCGTACTTCATTGTTATATAAATCGTTAATTGCTATAGGGCGAAGCGCTACCCACGACACCCGCGACTGTTCATTTTTTTTTGAATTCGTATTTATGTACTTACATTAGTAGTGTACATAAGACGTAAAATTACTCTCTCCGCTTGTCGAATCGGTTAAGTAAAAGTCCGTAATACCACATTCGTGTGGCCTACTTTTTTCTAAAATATACATAGCTTCATTCGTGTACACAACTCAAAACTCATTTGTCTGTTAGATCTCCTGAAACGTTTGAGCTCAAGCTGTATGAGCATAAACAAGGAGGTTTTGGCAGCCGAGCGAAGGCCGCGTCGACGCCCACAGTGTTTAACGCTAAACAATAGAGGCAATTTAAATGAAACACACACAGCTTCTTTCATTTCGTTTATTTGAATATGAGATGATGGTAACAACGTAATGGGACGCAATTAAAACATATGGCCGATAAAAACTTCGATATCTTTTTGACCACGATAAGAAAAAATATTTTCCATTAGATAAGTGTGTACTACGTGTAGATTGTTTCAATAAATGTTGCTATAAATCGACACATTTATAGCTAATTGTAATTTATTTAAGAATTTTTTACCTTTTATCAGACTGCACCGGAAGGTAAAACTTTTGGGTGTATATGTATGTGAGTTTATTTGGCGCATCCTATGGCCCTTAAACAGCTTTATGGATTTTATTGATCTCGAGATTATAACAAAATCAGTTTGATACTATACTTACACAGTAGGTACTGTATACGTATTTAGCCGATTATCAAAAACTAATCTCTAAAAGGTTAAAAAGGGGTGTCAAATTTAGTAGAGCATACCTAAATGCGTACATTGAATTTTATGCTGTTTAAGTACATAGGCTATCTATATATATAAAAGGCGATGTATGTATGTATGTTCCTTATGGACTCCGAAACGGCTGGACCGATTTCGATGAAATTTTCAGGGAATCTTCAGATTGGCCTAGCGGGTGTTCCTGTAAAGTTTGGTAGCGAAACTAACGCCCAGTAAAACGGGCCGGGTTTGCTATATTTTAAACAAGCAGGCATTACAAAAGTTTTGTTCTATGGCAAAAAATAGGTACTTCGGTAATTTTATACAAAACGTATTCATCAAATAAGTATCTACTTTATTTATAAATAACGAAAAATAAAAATACGCTTTTCTACGAATTTTCAGAACCCATCAAGTGTTTTGTGCGTGGGGAATAGTTGTTTCATTTCTTTACAATTTTTGTATGCTATCGCAATTCACTTCTACAAATACTTATAGTGTATATCTATATGCAGAACATAATAGAAATCACAAGAAGGCCTTCAAACATTCGAAGCAACTCCAGCTAAGCGCGCGCGCAATAAATATGTCTAATTTTACGCCGGCGGATGATTCACACGCCATTGATGCACGCAATAAGATCCCGGATTAAAATAACCCTCTGATATACGACGTATTACAAACAATAAACAGAACCACGACCTCAAACTGATTTATAAAATATTTGGGTAATTATGAAATGTATGGTCTCTTCTCAGTTTTCTCTTTCCTCTGTGATCTATTACTTCATGCATGTACCTATCTACATATATCGTATTTCTGTCATGTTTTGATTTTCATGACATACTTTTAGCTTTATTTTTAGTCTTCTTGCTACTCACACTCATATTCAAAAGCAGTTACTACGTTGGATTAGCGATCTGAGCACTAAGGTTAGCATCACTGATTTTAGAACGCTTTACACTTTTCGATCCTTTACTTTTGGTAACGTAGGGGAATTCTGAACACAAGTCACTTGAGGGAGAGACCGAGTTATATATGGAGCTTACGATCTATAGAGCTCCTATGGTAGCACTCGGTGCAGAGTCCCTTCGTGCTGTGCCAAAACACTTCTCAGGGACGCAGCCCTTCGTCATCCTCGCAGTTCCGCGACAGCGCGGGCCATATGCACTGTCATCTTCTTCGAAGTCGCTTGGGTGGATGACCAGATCTCCCGCTCCGATCGCCCGGAACTCCGTCGGCCCTTTGAGTCGCCTTTCACGGCTGGCGGGGAACACTGTAGCCTTTTTCTCTGGCCCGGGCTACAGGGCTAAGTACATTTCGATCCTAACTAAATTAAATCGAATGCCATAAAATAAATCTGACCAATAATATGAAATATTGCTACATACACAGTACACACATTTTCAGGTAGAGCCAAGTGTGGTAAGTACCTAATCAATGGGCTCTTTATCTCGTTCGAAAAGTCCCTATTACACTCGGAGTCTCAGTGGCAGCTGCCACCATGTTTTCCGATAAAATAGGATCGAAAAATGTAAATATTTTTATTTAAATTACACATCAAAAGCTCATAATAAAACATTTTGAATGCGTTTCTACTTTTTTCAGTGGCTGTCATATTGCATATCTAGCCAAATAATCTATTACGAACATATTTTTATGACCACCGCTTTACCAACACCTTTTTATTCATCTCATGTGCAGCGAATACATTTTTCAATTTCAGTATAAACGCTTTCTGCCTTTTTATCTCATTTTATAGATTACATTGTAATTTTATGCAAGGCGTAGATATACATATGTAATTTTTATTTATGAGTAGTTATTTTGTTATCAATTTCATAAGCATTCCTAGATATTAATCATTGTACATACCAATTGTAATTACTGTACTTGACAACGTTGAAATTGGAAATAGCTTCAAATTCTTTGATATAATATATATATATAGGTATATTTACACTACATATACAATGAACATTCTAGAAGAAAAGAAAAGTCCCAAACTCCAAACTCATCTCGCTCTGCAGTTCCATTTTTAAAAAGTATAACCATTGAAGTATAACTAATAAAGTTAATACGAATCCAAATTATTTACTCAGTAAGTAGGTACCATATTTTGAATATGAAACGGAATATGAAAGATGTCCTATTAAGTATAATCACTTCCTATTAAAATTGAAACTGCTATACTTTACCATATTTGGACGGTAGCAGAATTTTTTTGTATTTGAGTTTTGAAAAAAAAAACATGGATTTTAAAAGCTTGGACCAAGAATAATCAAAATAAGCCATAATGAGCCGTTCTTATCACCGTCTATCAAACGAATTTTCGTGTCTCTCTTTCTATCTCATTAAGCCTGACCATGAGTAAAACAGTTAGCTATACTAAGAATGGCAACCTCGCACCGTCGGTGTAAATCGTGTCAGATCATGACCGACTTGTCGAACAAAATTGAAATTATTATTTGCAAAACACTATTAGTATTCCCAAAATTAAAAATATGTAATGTTTAGCTCTGTGTATTGTTTTAGTGCGACCCTTCCCTAGTCACGCCACATTAGTAAAAGTCAGAAACTAGGTCAAGAAAAAACGGACTAAAAGTGTGAATTTTCATAATTGACTATATAGTGGGTACACTAGTGAAAAGATTTTGTTTCAAGGGCAAAGATTTGGTACAATTAGAAAAATGTCTGGTAACATCGATGGCAAGTAACGATTAGTAAAAATCCCTGAAACGTGAAACAAAATTCATTACAATTCAATACCTAGTTTAAAAATTCGTAGTTTGGAAAAATATCAAAGAAAAAAGCAATATTGGTCATTTTCTTTAACCATAAGTTTTCCTAATCGTAGGTACTGTTCATTTCTCGACAGATTCAACGTTGTTGAGTACAGCCAATACCGCAACTCGCAAGAATTGATGTTAAAATTATGTAATGAAATTTCAGGCGGAGTTGATATACCGTCCGACATCTCGCAGCGTGACTCGACTCGTCACATACCCTGAGGCGCCGCACCATATAGTGCGCGTGCGCGTCCGCCCGTCAGTGGTGCTCCGCGAGTTGGACCGCATCGCCTACCGTCGCCGGCCCGCGCTCGCCGTATCCGCCGTCGACGACTTCTTCCGCTCCGAAACCACCAAGGTAATTCAGCATTGAAAGTAAGCGAGGCCTTACACCTACTACATACATATATACATCTATACTAATATTATAAAGAATCCAAAAGCACTCGCATAGCATAGCATAGCACCTATGCGAAAATGTGTGAGGAGAATGATGAGATTTTGAGGAAGCGAAAGAAGTACGTAAGGACCGTGACACTTGGCGCTCCGCCCTCTCTGACTGCCCCTTTAGGGATACAGCGTGAAGATATGTATGTATGTAAATTTTTAAAATATCGGGATTTGCGGGTTGAGGTCAGGAATAATAGATATCTACGAACAAAAGCTTTACTTTTTATTTTCAATTCAAAAACTTTTAACTTTCTACATAAGACTCGCTATCAATGTAGGTACCTAATGTATATATATTCTATTCCAAAATCAAATGTCATGTATTTGCATTAATTTAATCGTTTTATCATACATTATAACTCCAGACAGTCTGTTGCGTGCTACGAACTAAGGCAAATAAATTCAAATAAAATGTAGGTATGCAGGACAGTGCTGTTTTCTAAATAAATAAATTTGTGTCGTATGTACAACAACTGACAAACTGACAAGTAAGTCAGCTTATTGATTTGTCTCACAGTTGCTACTGGGACAGGGCTTCTGGAGAAATTTGGTCTTTGTTTATTTATCTTTGTATTTAGGCAGATATTCGAATATTTCTTGAACACAGGCAGTGATCGATAGGTGTACAGTTTTCGTAATGATTATTATCGAGAAATTAGGGGATCAATTGAGGAAACGTGTACGTCGCAACCCCTGCCAGCCCTTTTCAGGGCTGCAATCCTCTCCTGTGCACACCGTGAGGGATAACGTATGCGAAAGAGTTAGGGCGTCCTCCGAAAGCGACGTACACCGGTTTGTCCCCTCTGGTGTGAGCAGAGTGCAGTTCGGCGTTAGGGACCGCCACCCAATACGCGGTGCACCTCGCGGCAGGATACCTGCGTGGAATGTGAGAGGTGGGATTGAAGAGAAGATGAATGAAGTGATTGACATTATGGAAGAAAGAAGATTGGATTTGTTATGTTTGAGTGACACCGAGCGAAAGGACAGCGAACATGCCGACTTGCCTGCAGGGGGCATCGCTTTGTAGTCAGGGGTACCACAAGAAGAATGGGGATGCCAAGGGGTAGGTGTCTTACTGTCCTCTCGTTAGGTTAATTGTGTAACAGTACAACTGTGTAAACCCGAGACTGCTCTGGGGCGTCTCAAGACAGGGTTGACGAGGATATTTGTTTTAGTGATGTATGGCCCCAGTGTCGTCCGTCGGCTTGGACAAGCTAAAGCAGTTTTGGAAGAATGTTAGGGCAGTTCTTGCGACGGTTGAAGAGAATGAGAGAATTATAGTGTGTGGAGACATTAATGGATGGGTCAGGACAGTTCGAACAGGAATTGAGTCTGTCCTAGGCCAGTATGGAGATAAAGGAGTGAATGATGCTGGTAGGATTGTGTTAGGACTGTGTATGGAAAAGGATTATTTTGTTGCTAATATAATACATAATACCCAGTTAAACAAATATTTTTAGAATTTTTGTCTGTTTCTATGTTCGTACTTCAACAAAAACCACCAAGAAGTGTAAGTTTGTATTTTTGAAAAACACTTAACAATGAAGAATAGGAGATTATTATTGTTTGCACATCGCAAACAATAATATTCTTCTGTTATTAATTATTTTGTCTTACATTTAGAATGTCACTCTGTCACACTGAATTCACATATTAGACTGAACCTGAGTGAACTGATTTATGACATTGTGACACTTATTTGGTCTAGGAACATGGGCAAACTTTAAGTGACATACAAATTAAAAACAAAACGCTTTACAAATGACTAAAATGTTTTCAATGTTGATATTGGATAATATTTAGTGTTAATTGCATAACATAACACTAAAAACTATGAAATATTCATATTTCATAGTTTTTAGTGTACATGCAACGGAAATACAGTGTAATTAGAGTGCTACGTGTAATACGTCGGACCAGTAAACGGTAAAAATTTAGCGAAATTTTGGTTAGTTTCTTTTTTGTTTACATTAAAGTCAAAAATGAAAAAAAAAAAATAGGATATATATGTAGACAGGTACTTTGTGGTCGGAGCGTACACTATACCTGGATGTAATTCCGCGAAGTTTAATATAGGTATTTCCATCCGAAAATGACTCTCTTATTTCGAACCTACCCATCGCTATTTCAGATCAGTTTTGTTATTTTATGATTTCCATAACACAGCCATTGGAATGAAAGTAGTTTTACGAATAAGTATGTAACAAATTATTTGCAAAACACATCTCACACTCTCTCGTGCTACAAAAGTAATATCAATACAAATGTTAGTTTATGTAATGGATGGATGCGCCATGGAAATATTAGTATTCTATTGTAAATAGTATTGTACGGCTGGTTCAGCACACGTATCCAGAGCAGACGGTTAATATTATGTAATACGGCAATACATAAAATAGATACAGAAACGGAATTTTAAGCAAAATAAGTCTTTTTCTTTATATGATTCACAATCAATTTCCACAATTGCAATTATCTCTTAACAAGAATTCCATAAACCTATTTTGGTCCTTCGAGCCGGATAGTCTAGGTTTACACTAACCTAACAAATATTTCGTTATTTCGATTATAGAAGCATTGAAACAGTTGCCAAAGAAATATACTTTAATGAATCTTGTTCATAATTAATTTATAGATATAGATATTTATATCCTATGGTTGCGTTTAATTAGATAATGCTGTCTTGCGTCCCCCGAGCCCCGGTTTCACCCGCGTTAAATTTAGAATTTTTCGGAATATAAGGTAGCCTAGATGATTTTCCAAAAAACACTCCATCCGCTATTGAAAATCTAGTCAAATCGGTACAGTTGTTCATTGTTATTGTTTTTATTGTTATTAACTTCATTGTTAAGTCTCGGAAATAAACTTGGACAAACAGACAGAAAAAAAATTTGCGTCTTTATAATTATTTATAATTTATATTTTGGTAGGAATGTGCAAAAGACTATAACATGTATGAGTTTATGAACACGTTTTTATTTCGAAATTACCAGACATACACTTCAATTTTATTTATTTGTATAGATATAGATTTGTAGATATGATATATGAACCTATAATGTTTGTTTTATTAGGTAGGTACTTTTATTTTAATTTATTATTTTAAACTAGTACTTATGCATATAGATTTCACTACAGTTTTATATTTTTCAGAACATTTAGATTATGTATCTAAAGAAAGAGAGATAGAAATTGTATGATCTAAAACCAATTGAATTTGCCTCGGTGGTTTTTCAATGTTATTTGCTTAGCTTCTCAATCCTTATTGTTTTCCTATTATACACATCATCAAATCCTATTCAGCTTTTAAAGTTGATGGCTGTAATAGTCCGTAATTGAATCTTCCAGGCATTCGAAGATGAGACCCGTCGCATCCGCGCTGACACAGCTTCGTTGCTGCAGCGTGCGCGCTCTGTGGTGCCTCGTGCCAGATCTATGGCACCCCTCGACACACTTTACACGTAAGTATTAATACACGTTGCCAGCGGAAAACACTAAAGCGCTATTTTGTATACCTATGTAATTAAAATTAGAGTAGGGTCCAGTTTTTTATACATTGTCTAGTTGTTCCCGGCCACGCATTGCTGTAGCGCTCGTTGAACGAAAGAATATTTACATATTTGTTCATATAGATATTGGTATATAAAACAGGCGCGTATTCGAATGCAACCACAAGCATACAGAAGTTAAATTTTTATTTACTTATATAAACAGGTAGATGATGTCGAGACAGATATTGGAAACCAATTTGAAAGTACATAACAGAACTCAAAAATGCCAATTTTGAAATTCTTTTCTGTCTATCTCCTTACACACTCATGACACAAAAAGTAATAGATAATTTTAACACCAAATGTATAAATGTTTCTCCAGGGCCTGATATAAGAGGACAAACGAACCAAATGAAATGGCAAATTTGTCTAGAAAATAATATATATATGTATAGCTATAGATAGGTACAAATTCGTGAAAGCTGCAGCTGTAACGAGCGGATTTTTCTCCCGGAGTCTCAAAATAACTATAGATCGAGTTCTGCATTAATTTCTTCTGAGGTTGATCTCTTTAAACATGACATCACTGTTAGTCAGGGATTTGTTTTAATTAATTGTAGCTAAAAAAATAATAATAGTTAATAGACAAAATAGAACTTTAGGTAATACAAGAATAGCAAATGTATCTCTAACCTTATTCGTACCCTTAATTAAAATAAGATGTTCTCAAAAGTTAGGCGAGGTGAACAGTATTACCTATTAATTATTAAAACTTTCGTGAGGCATTATAACTAAATAATTGTTGAACACGGCTATACTCGCGTTCAAACGGTATAGGTACCGACTAGTTTCGGACCTATTGGTGTGCGAGTGCGAGACGGGGCGCGTCCGCGAACTCATCCCACTCACCCTGATGAAGGACCTTCAATAGGTCCGAAACTACTCGGTACCTATACCGTTTGAACGCGAATATATCCGTGTTCAATAATTATTTAGTATTACCTATATTAAACATATTATATTAGACCTTTCAGTGGAGCATTAACAGAATTTCTGTAAGTTTGTTAATATGTATTTTCTTGCTTAATGCTGGAAATACTTAAACAGTTTCGTGATTATATTATTTTACAAAGCCTAGAACGACTTTCGTAAACATTAAACAGTTATAAAACTATTCGTTTTATTTGAAGCCTCTAAGGAACGTGACAGAAGACACAACGTGTAGTGTCAGACGATCTTGAGACACCTGCACAGATGCTAGGTCAAGTTTTTCTTAGCCTGATGTAACTATTTAAAAATAGCCTGTCCATTGATGCGTCCATCTCATTGCCCTGGCACTGACATTGACAATACTGATTGCAATCACTCTTGTATCGTTTGGCAAATGTCTCTTGTGAGTGTCTCACAAGTTTCATTTTTAACCAAACCAAACCCAGAACAGTTAGGTCGTTTGTAAATAATGGAATCTTTACCAAAATTTGTAGGGTTATTTTCAGCGTGGGTGTGGATTTCAGAGCCAAATTTTGTACTCGCAAGTTTCGCGTGACGTAAGCACCCACTACCGTACCGATCACCGCTTTAATTATAGACTGGTTAAATGCCAGCTAATGTTTGCTCTGTAGTGGCGTTATAATAAAACTTATAAGTATTTTCATAGCAAGCATTTTACTTAGACATATTATGTGTTATTTAGAGCCTGCACTACAATTACAAACTTTATAAATAACTCTAGACACTATGTCCCATATAAATATAACGATATATAAAGCAAATCAGATAAGCTGACTCACCTGTATACATGTATTATCAAACAAGCTGATCTGACGCCATTTCGTAAGAAAAAACAGCATCCACACATCTACGGCCCCAATACCAATTGAAATAAATACATGTCGTTTGTGTTTTTTTATTTCTAAGTGTGATTTTGAACAACTGAAATACCTATTTGTATTAAAAATGTTGTAGAACACAAAGCAGATATAGATAACGTAGATAATCTTACAATTATCTTCGTATTGTTACTAAAGACGCACACGCGCAATGTTTTATGATCAGGCGCAAATAATCACTAGACAATTAAGTAGACCAATTGTGTGACTTAAAACTACGCATTAGGCTTGAACCATGCGTATTAAACAACAGGGACAAAGAATATGTAGAAAATAAGGTCGACTCCCGCCTCATGCATAACCAACGAATTCGGAAATGCGTAACAGAGTTGCATACTCTCGGCCGGATACGTAGAGTTGTTGCGTTGGGTGTGAGATGCGGAGAGCATCTCGTTTAGTTACACATTACCTACATAATAATAAAAAACAATGCACACAGGTAAGTTTTTCGTGTTTGTTAAATTTAATTTCTTGTAAGTTATGTTGGATAATGATAACTCTGCGTTCGAGTGACTAAAATTATTTAGGCATTTAAGGACATTATAATATGTTCGTTTATGCGATTTAGATATTTTCATATTTGCGACGATGTGAAGAAAGAATTAAAGACAAATGGAAGAGATCGCATGTTTGTGTCGTGTGCAACTCCGACTGGTGCTATAGTAAATTACCCATATTCACCCAAAATATTGCCCGTGTGAGTGTGCCACGACGCGTACGTATTAGCGCGTACACATACAAAGACATCCTACTTTATACTATGACAGGGAGGACCCAGTAACATGTAGACTTCAAGAAAATTAAGAAAAGCTGGTCGAAAATCGAACCTGGTATCCATGGCTTGGAAGGCACTTACACTAAGCGAAGCACCAACTGCCCAGCCTTTGAGTTAGAGTTAGAATGTAGTCTTATATAAGTTCTTATATAAGGCTTCAAACTATATATTTAATACTTGGTTCACAGATATTCTTACGGAGAACCAATCCCGTACCGCTTCAGCAATGATGCCTACATCGCAAAACTCCTTGTGCCTTTGCGCAGCGTGAGCGATCATATCCACAACATCTCTTACTACTCTGAACCAGCTAAGCGGTTCACAGGTAAGTTAGGAAATACTATGAATGTACATCACTGTACATTTCACGCACAATACTACTTGTACTTAGGAAGCTCTTCATAAATCTTCTTCAGATCTTTATACTGGTACATTATACATAAATTATTCAATTTATTTATTACTTCATCGGATTTTGAAATCATTGAAATCGTTCTTTTAACTCTATACGATAAAAATTATACTCAGACCAAAATTACGTAAACAATCATAATAAATTTCAAATAAATGTTCACTTATATTTTACACAAATTTTGTGACCATGAAAAAATAATTCAAGGTCACCTGCATACGACAACAACGAACAAAAACGATTCTCCATTGTGATGTGTGTCATCTCCTTCGATCATTGTTGAGTCTGGCGCGTTGAGGTATTAGAAGTGATGACACGCACGTGATTTCATCCCTTCTTCATCAATTACTAGAATTTGCATTGCAATGTAGTTTAGTCAGTACATAGAAACATAAAATAAGAGGTTTAGTTGATGTCAATGGTTTCAAATTCACCCTATTCAGTTCGCTGAAACATACGTAACTCTTTCACTACTATTATACCGGGTCATTACAAGATTTAGAGCACCGCAGTTTTTAGACATTCGTTATTTTTCTATTCAAGTAAAACTGTGAAAAATTTTTTTTGTCAAGCGTGAACTTTTCTCAGAAATAGCAAATGTTTAATTTTTTTTTATTCCATAAATCGATCCACTTTTCACATTTAGATCAAATTATTGTACGATGTCAAAAAAATATTACCATCGAAAGTTTGTGCAATTTTGAAATAATATTTTCTTTACAAATGTAATAAATGCTGTAGTTCTATTCTCTCAGACTGGTTCGTCTTTTGAAAATAGAACGTCTTAAATAAATATATGAATAACAAACACACTTCACTTCAAAGTTGGCCTACGTTTTTCATTTTTGATCGAAGGTGTTATGCGATGATTTGATCTAGACATGGAACTGGATCGCTTTATGCGATAAAAACATTTGCTATTTCTGAGAAAAGTGCACGCTTGACACAAAAAATTTTCAGTTTCACCGAGAGGTTAGAGTTGAAAAATAAGAAATGTTTTTAAAACCGGCAGTGCTCTCTAAGTCTTTTATTCAAAATTTGCTCATACTGTTCCATATAAAAAAATGACCCTGTATTTCGCACAAAACTGATGATCTCATGTTCATGTTTCATTAAAATTTCAGGTTCTTCATCTACGTCGATACATCTAAAACGCTTTCTACAAATCGTACAACTCTCAACATGTCTAAAAATCACTCATGATTCAGATACATACTACTCATAACTTTTATTTTATTCCAGTACCTATTCCTGCATAAGCATGTTATGGTGTATCCGCATTCATCGTTCATCTCTTGTTCACTCCCGTTTGTATTCGGCTTAACTATTGATTAGTTCCAGTACAACCCGACTCCCGAAATAATAATGAGGTGTTGTTATCAGGACGTGGGCACCTCGCATGCGTTCACTACTCCGGTAATAAGGCCTTCTCCAACCGGCGATCTTTCTATCCCAGCTACAAAGAACTCAGCATCCGTGACGACGTGAACCTACTATCGTTCTATGCCAAGAATAGGCTCGCAGCCGCCGGTCTTGGTGTCGATCAGGCCACAGGTACCGCTCCATACCGTAGCTGCTACCGCCCGCTTACCACTCTTCGCTTAATTCTTTAAAATGAGAAATTAAATGGAGTATATAAAAATCTTTCAGGCTCTGACGGCGCCGTCAGGGCTTTAAAAGAGCCTTAAAATAGAGTATAAAGTCCGTGTCTAACACCGGTGTGTGGTGTCTCTTGCAGCGGGCGATGCGCAGGAACAGCCGACGGCGGCGCAGTGCGCGTAGCTCCCCGCTACCCCCCGCCCCGCTCGCGCAGCGCGGCGCGGCCGCTGACCTCCGACCCACTGTGTCGGCGGTCGGCGCCCGCGCCGCGCTCGCTCTTCGCGCTCTCTGATCTCGGTATAACTCCGACTAACCCAGATCATCTATTTATTTTTTTATTATTATTGAGATAAATATTTTGTTACAATTTTTAATGCGAATGTTCAACGAACGATCATTTTACTTTCTAAGGTTTCTAGTCATTTTTGTCGTGATATTGCGGTGCCCTGCGCCGGATTATTGTCGGTGCCCGAGGGGTCTCGTGTTCACTTAACAGAACTGATTTTATTTAACTAATAATAAATATTTTTACCGAAATATTGGTTGTTTTAATCATTCTGTTTAATAGATCTCTTTAATTGTTATGATACTAATATCCAGGCTTTGATAATGCTTTGCTTTCTTAACCATTATCTTTAAATAATTAATTCTCTAACATTTAAACAACTTAAATCACAAAAATTAAAAACACTACAAATTAGAACTTTAAGTTATCTCTTAAGTTACGTTCGAATTATTTCGAAATCTACATTTAAAGCATAAACAAAGACTTTATTTTCACAGTCGTTTAATAAATATATACTATAGTCCCTAGCTATACATGCAGCTTTCATACATACATACAGCCTGTCTACTTATTATACACAGCATGTACAGAAGACGACAATGTCATATTTAAAATTCGCATATTTCATGATAAATTCAGCCTTTGCCGGCGAGCTTCAGGTGCTGGACTCTAACAGCTTTGAGAATGAAAGACTATTATGAGCTGCTGCCGCGTCGCTTTTTTATTATCAGTGACCGTTGACGTTAATCATCAACAGCTGAAATTAGAAATGAGAAAGTCGTTATCTGTTAAAACGCCTACTCATTTAGTCAATGGTCATTGTTTTTGGGAATCGTCGTGAAATACGGCCTGGGTGTAGTAAAACTGCTCCCGTGGAGGCCTAGCCGCAAATTTCAGGCACCCAAGTACTTTGAAGACCCGACTGGAGACCTCAAAACGACTAGAGCTGAGCGCGAAGCCCGATTCCGTGCATCAACTGTTGAACCAATTCTGACACCATCGGTGGATTTGGCTGAAATCAAGAAGAAGAGACAAGAGGAAGCACGTGCTGCTGAAGAAAAGTGAGCGACATTAAATAAAGTTAACAAAAATACAAATTATTAACACGACCGAAAATAAAGTAAACGAAATATATATTTCAGAGCTTTGAAGGAAGAAGCAAAACGAGAAGCAGAACGTAAAGCTCAGGTATGCTTTAATCCTCGTGATAAATGATTATGATTATATCAAATACACTATTTATTTTATAGACTTAACAAATGGTTTGATTTTCTAGGCGGAACGTGAAGCCGCAGAAAAGAGGAAGGCCGAAGAAGAAGCACGAAAGGCTGAAGAAGCTAAACGTAAGGCAGAAGAAGAAGCTAGAAGGGCCGAAGAAGAGGCACGCGAAGCTGAAGAGGCCCGTCTAGCAGAGGAAGTTCGTTTAGCTGAAGAAGCGAAACTCGCTGAAGAAGCAAGGAAAGCGGAGGAGGAAAGGAAGAAACAAGAAGAAGAGGCTCGTCTAGCCGAAGAGGCCAAGAAAGCTGAAGAAGCTAGACTCGCAGAAGAGGCCCGTTTGGCAGAGGAAGCGAGACTGGCCGAAGAAGCCAGATTGGCTGAAGAGGCAAAATTGGTTGAGGAAGCTAGACTGCAAGAGGAAAGACAAGCGGAGCAAAGACGGCAGGAAGAGCTCGCACGTTTGGAAGAGCTAGAGAAACAGGCTCAAGAGGAACGTGAAGCAGAACTTGCAAGACAGGTAGATAATATACAGACAGACAATATAAAAAAAAAATTAAACCGCCTTCAAAAAAAACACTGAAAAGTATAAAATAACTATCCTTTATTAATGAAAACCCAAGTACAATTACAATAACTTTATAAATACGATACACATACCTATATAATTAAATTTGACAGTTACTGAAGTCGGTGCCAAGCCCACCAAACTAATAGACTTTCTGTTGTTGCACATTGATTTGGCACCGACTTCAATAACTGTGAAATTTAATTATATAGGTATGTGTATCGTATTTATAAAGTTATTTTAATTGTACTTGGGTTTTCATTAATAAAGGATAGTTATTTTATACTTTTCAGTGTTTTTTTTGAAGGCGGTTTAATTTTTTTTAATAAAAATATTTTATTTCTCCCTTTTGAGTGGTCTTGACCTAAATAAATATCTAGGGCAGGTCTGCAATTAACTTCATTCTAAATCCGGAGCGCAACGATATACAATAGATCGTCAATATAAATAAAGGTTATAACCAGGTCGTGTTATCTAGTGTATCTTCGAATTCCAAGCTCCAATATCGGTGAAATTTAAATGGGACTACCTCTGAAGTATTACCTACCAATCGAAAAAAGAATTTTTGAAATTGGTTCATAAATGACGGAGTTATGAGGTAACGAATTGAGAACCTCCTTCTTTTTTGGAAGTCGGTTAAAAATAACTAAATAATAGACGACCTCCGTGGCGCAACGGTTTAGCGCGTCAGAAAGTAAAACGGGGGTTGCGGGTTCGATTCCCGTCCCGAGTCTGGGTGTTTATGTATAATATGTATATATTTACAAAAGAAAAGTATATAAGTAGTATATCAGTTGTCTAGTACCCATAACACAAGCGCTATGCAGCTTACTTTGGGACTAGATGGCGCTGTGTGAAATGTCTGAGTATTATTATTATTATTATTAATAACAAATAAGATTACAGTACATGTTGGTATATAACATATTAACTCGAAATTTTTGCAGGCTGCCGAATTAGCAGAAATTGCAAGACAGGAGTCTGAACTTGCTGCCGCTCGTCTTGAAGAGCTGTCGAGAAGTGGCTCTGCTGCCGACAACTTAGCTGAACCGGAAACAAGGTACTTATAGATTAAAAATATCTTTTTTTCAATAGACACAAATAAAATCCGGAATATCCGATATTGCATTTTACTTTAATTGAAGTTCTTACCATCTTAATAAGAATAGTGCTTGATCACTAATACATTTGTTTTAAAATAAATAAAATCAAAGAATTCACAGCAAATTCAATTCCACAGTGAAATTCCCGTTGATGAAACTCAACCCATAGTCGAAGAGCCAGAATCGCCCGAAGCGCCTTCGGCAGCAGCAGCAGCAGTCGCTGCTGACGAGCCAGCAGACGAACCCGCTGCAGAAGTCAGCGAGGATGAAAAAGCTGAACCAGACCTTACAGACGAAGAATAAAAAATGACAAGCCTCACCATGGAGGGAAAAATGGGACAATTGATATGCATTTAAGTGCAATTTATAACTTATAAGCTACGCCTCATTCGTGTATTGTTTCCTAAACATGAATGATGTATTAGCAATAAGGTAGATTGTAAAATGTTCACTGCCTTACCCTGAAGCTCTCTTTTGCATAATCAGATTATGTTATAATGAAAGTGGGAGAAATTATCTGTGTAACGAATCCACATTGTTTCCTTCATGTTTAAATGTATGTGACAAAAATGTACTACCACCGTTAACAAAATGTATAACTAAAAACATGTATGTATTAGGATAAGTTTGTTACAATTGATATGTTATATTTTGTTAAATTTTAACAATAAAAGACATATTAACAGAATTGTATTATTTGCATTTATAAACGTATTTTTTAGAAAATCAATAAAAATCTATTTTTAGGATTCCATAGACCAATGGCAAAAAACGTAAGCCTTATAATTTCTTGTTTGTCTGTCTGTCGGTATGTCACAGCCATCCTAAGGATTCGTCCATTTATTACGTGAAGCTCGAAAGAAAGAGAGGGGGTTCGGAAAATATGAAATATCACAAGGTTATGTAATGAGATATCATATGGACTTATTTATTTTTTCATTGAACGCGCGAATTACCAGTATACCAGAAAAAAATTAGATTATACCCGTATGTATAGACAATATTCTGATAAGATATTTCGTACCAAAAACTACACGTGATTTTTGGTTAGGCTAAAACCTCACCACGTTTCACCATGGGGGACTATTTTGTGTCAGTCAATTGTTGCTAAGATATGAGATTAATGTCGTAAAGTGCACGTGTATGTGTATGAGATTAGTCGTAAGTGTAAAGAATGGGGTGACAAAATTTTGAAAAATTTTTAAGTATCTAATACAACTGATTGAGGTATGAAAGTATTTGATAATATGGGATATTTGCGTTCACAACCAAGTGAGACCGCAGAACAAATTCCTATTTCTCAGAAACATCTGGAATAATTTGGACGAAATTTAAAAGGTCCAATGTCCAATTTCACCAACGGTTCCTGTCTTGTCTTTATGAACTCGAATAAGAAAATCTCTAAACCAGTTCATAAATAATATTCATAGACGTGTCCTAGCATATGGTGAAACGTAGTGATTTAGGGGTCCTTTCTACTTTTTACGGGTTACCTAAATTGTAGGGGACGTTGGTAAAATTGAGTTTTTTTTTCTTTCTTTATGGCATGACACAGTTTAGCGCATTTGCCAGTGTCACGAATTAATAAGTAGAATCCCAAGTATTATATTAGTTTTTTCTTATCGTAAAACTCCTCCAGTAAAGTGATAGTAGGCTAAAATTATAAAAGACTTCTTAGAAGTGCGTGATAACTTCAGCTACACATGTTCATTTAGACCTACTCCATTCTTTTCACTTATACAGAATTTTAAAATACAATATACTATCACTTTTGTACTTTGAAACTCCTAAAAATGTAAAAAATAGAAAATATAAACAAAATGGCAATCTCGCTTCTCCCGTTCCCACCAAAAAGTCGACTGTATGTTTATGTATTGGTTTATGGGATATACATATAAGAGACACTTGAGCCACATTTGTTATTTTGTTTATATCAGATCAGATTGTTACATGTTTTCTAAGATATATGGATTGAGACTTAGAAAATATTATTAAAAACTACAATGTCTTATTGTACTATTATATATTTTTTCAATGATGTCTCAAATATAATAAAGGTTACAACTTATAACCTAAAATATATTATACAAAATACTCATAAATTTAAATTTATACATACAACAAGATAGACAGAAGAGGGATTATCAAGCACTATGGTCTTGTGTTTCACTTTATGAAGCTTCATTATTTCCTCATTCAATTTTGAGTTTTAAACAATCTTCTCAGTTATAGATCCATTTTCACCATTTCATCAGCTGTTTTTGACACTTCTTCTTTAGTTACATTTGGCTGAGTTTTTTTCTGCGGTTGGTTAACCTTTGATTTAGATGTAGGTTGGTTAGGTTTAGGATTTTTGGTTATTTCTATAAACTGTTTATCTATGTCTTGAATTTTTTGCTTGATCTGCAAAAAATTATATACAACATAAAAGATATAACATCAGATTTCAAGACATAAAATTTTAATTATTTCTATAAATTGTCCTCTCTGACTGGGTAGTTAGTGATATAGCATGAAGATATCTATGTATATATATTTTATTATGTTTAAAAATTCTAATGTATGAAGACGAGTAGATGAGTGAATGATTTATATATTCGTAAGCTGTCATATTTTGTGTTTGCTGGAAATATCTACAAAACAACTTATGCATGTACACAAATCTTGCATTAGTTAGCATTTTTCAGTGGTGTTCAGTGCTAGTAATTCACTGGGACTGTCAAAAAATATTTATGAAATATATAACATTAATTCTATTGTTGATATTGATTGTCTAAATCTAAAGATTAGTCATAATGTCAAATTATAAGTCATTTTTGACATGTAGTTTCACACAATAGATTAATAAAAAGTACATACATATGTTAATATTTACAAACTTACAACTACACATTATCTTAAATAATAAACTTCCTCAAAGTTGCCGCTTAGAAAGCTGTCATTGCTCAAGGTACCTAGCAGACTGGCAGCATTGCCTCTTTGAATAGCCAAACTGATTCGTTGGCGGAAGAAGCTGCCAGCCCGGCGGTCTCCATGAAATGAAACATATGAAACTCTCAGAGAGAGTCGCATACTTACGCCGCTTCAAGTTCTCGGCAGTGCTGGCCGCGGCACCTGCTGACTTGGAAGTGGCCGGTACATGGGAAACAGCAAGTGTATCGACACAAGTGGCATCCCACACCAGCGATCTTCCAAGTTTCCAAGGAATGAGCGTCAAACCATCCGGTCTCCTGCCGTCGCTGCGCACAATACCTACAGGCTCTAAGACTGCAGAAACGCCAGCGGCGACAAGAGCCCGTCGAATGACGTCATTCAAGGCAGCATGTCGTGACATGCGGCCCGCACTACGTAAACAGGATAAACCGTGGTGACCTAGTACATCGACGAGATCACCACAGCGGCAACGGTGAAGAAGGTTAGTCCTGGCCCCCAGACGAAGGGATACTATGAGAGAAAGCGTGGTATTGTCGATTAAGGTTCCTAAGTTTTTTGAAGGTATTACCTTCAACCAGTGTCCTGACTCCTTCTCAGAAACAGCAAGGAGGCGAGACCGATCTTTTTCGGTACTACAAGAATCTAAAAGTTGTAAATGAACATTTTTGCATAGAGGCTCATCCCAGTGTTTTTGAGAAAAGGTCGAGGTAGGCAGGTTAGTACTCGGACAAACACTTAACCAAGCATTTCGAGCATCAGTCAAGCACGGCACCTCAACCGATCCTAAGGAAGGGCGAATAACAGATAGGAAAAGGTTTTCCGTGCTGTAGGCTGACGAAAGAAAAGCTGGCAGTGACACACTCGAGATTTTGCGTATGCCCAGGCCTCCATAACAGATGGGAAGCGAGGCTTGATTCCAGACCCTGTCATCAACAAAGGAGCAATTTAATATTTTAGATAATGTATTTTTTAGAATATTGTCTACAGATTTTAAAAGCGTTTGAAATTTAAAAAGCTGAGAACAGCGAAGAGCATATGTAAATTTTGGAACAAAAAGGCAAAAGCGGACAATGAGGAGAGCCATGTGGGAATTAATTTTGAAAAGTTTGTCTGAAGACTGGCTAAATTTTTGTATTTGATCATTGATAAAGCAGGGTATGGAGTCATCTAAGACGGGAGCACCTAGGAGGTACAGCGATCCTTTTGACAAGACTTTAATACCTGGTGCCAGATTGTTAAATTTATTAATTATTTCATTTTTCGTAATAGTTGGAACAGAATCGGAAACAAAGAGTTCACATTTAGAAAAATTTAATTCTAAGCCAATATCTTTAAACCTTTGAATGAGGGTTTTAAGGTCTTCTAAAACAGTAATTGCTTTACCTCCTATTGTTCCGTCGTCAAGGTACCAAATATTAAATTTGGAATTTAAATTACAAATCGCAGGATGGATAGCCAGACTAAAAATAGCTGGTCCGAGAGGATCACCTTGTTGACAGCCAACTTCGGAATGTAATAAATTATCTTTATATATTAATTTTGAAGGACTGCTGTAAGATTGCCAGAGGTAGGGATATATGTCCAGAACATGCTGTTTTATCTGTGTCAACAAGGTGGATCTATCAACAGAATTAAATGCATTTTTTATGTCTACTTTGAAGAGTACCTCACCTCCATCATGTGTCAAGAAAGCACGCGCCGCATGCACTGCCGCTTCACATCCTCTCTTTGAGCCAAAACCTACTTGTGTAGGACAAAAATAGTTTGATACGGTAGAGAGAATGTGACGGCAACAAATTTTGGAGGCAATGCGGCGTATAGTTGCACCTACGGCAATTGGCCTAACGCCACCGTCTTTTTTTTTCAGGGCACATAAATTGGCACCATACAGGATGTCGGTTATCTCCGGGGGCACCTTACCAGCCAGCATAACGTTTATTAGAGCTGTTAAACTAGATAAGAGTGTCTTACCGGTATCACCGACAGAGCCTGTAATCAGATCTTTATAATGTTGTGGCGTTAAGCCATCGAGACCTCCCGCGGAACCGCTTTTAAAAGAATTTATTGCGGCAAGCACATCTTCCTCCGTAGCTCGAGTGGACACATAGATTAATTATATTTCTTACCAATTAAGTCAATTATAATTGGTGTTTCATAATAAGCACTTGAGATACCAGTTGTCTGAGAGAAAATCACATAACAGTTTTCTTATATTGAAAAATGTGTCATATTTATATCTGGTAAGTACCTATTTAGAATGTTGTATCACAGAGTATCTTATAAGTTTGTATTCAATGTTTCTGTATTATAATGAATGCCAGTGTTGGGTAAGCAGCATACGAGATAGCACATTTGCTTGTGTTAGCACGGTTTTGGGAGCTTCAATAGGCTGCTCCCCGCCTCTCTAGCCAGCACAAAAATGTCAACATATCATGCTAGCATGTTTGCAAAACTCTTTTTTTAAAATGTGTATTGCCCTCGCACAATACTCATTTTTAAATCGTGTGCTGATAGAGTATCTATAACGCTGAGGCATTATCATGTCCAAGTGATATATTTTATACACACATAGACTTTAAATAACTCCAGATGCAATGTCCCATACAGCAACGGTAAGGAAAACTAGATAAGCTGACTCACTTATAAATATATGCCACACATTTATTATTAGTTAAGCTGATCAGCCGTCATTTCGTTAGAAAACATTTCATTTGATTTTATTTGCCTAAATTCACAACACGGGAGAGACTATCTGGAGCACAGAGCATAAATACAAATCTGTGATCTGGAGTTATAGTTTAAGTATACACACATTAAATAAGTTACGATATTACTTTTAATGTACTCAGCATTTTTTCGTAAATAAGAACCACGAGAGCGATTTAAATCAATCACAGTTAATGTTGACATCTTAAATTACATCAAAATGAAAAAATCTTAACTTACATTTTTTAAGCCTAAATTCACAGGTTTAGCTTTAGTTTTCTTTAAACTTTTAGCTCCCGCTACTTTGAAAACATTCGATTTCGATCCTTTTTTGTTATTTTTACCCATTGTTTATACTAAGTACAATTTTAATACAACAAATCTCTAAATTAAATAAAAAACAAATATGTATTTAAATTCAGTTGGTTCGAATTTTGAGTTCATTTGAACAAAACCACAAAACTAAACGGATCAGACAATGATTTAAACGATGTGTAAACGATTAAATAAAAGGAATACAATTACAAACCATGAGGAATTATGTTATTATTATTATGTAATCTATTTTGTTGTCAACTTGTCAACAAAGTCAACATGTTGTGAATGTCATTGTCAATGTCAATGTCACTGGGAATTCCCAAACAAAAGTCTGTGTCCCAAACAGTTAATTTGAAGATTACACATATTACATTTTTCACAAACATATGTCGGCAGCAAAGACGGCAAGCGAACGACTTAAATTCCCTACACACCATTCTACATACCTTCAAATTTGTTGGAACAACTTTCCTAGGGATGGCGATCTTAGATCGATTATTGGAAGAATCGATCATTCAATCTCGAGCAATATCTCTAGTCTCTGGCTCGAGAGCGCTAAGGTGACGGAAGTGTTCGATATAAATATGTATAATTTATTAAAAAATTCCACGCTAGCTCATTATTTTATAGTTGCATTCTTACTAATACAAATACAATGGAAACTCCATTTTTGGATGTTCGCAATCATTCACTAATTCTCTACTCGAGGTCGATCGATTAATTTTTTCATTAATCGATGTCGTATTGCATCCCTAAGAAAGTTGTTTCAACAAATTGGAAGGTGTGGAGACTTTTTGGCGGGAACGGGAGAAGTAAGTAAGAGAGCCTTGGACTTCGAAGATATACCAAATAACACCTAACAATACGACCTGGTTATAACTTGTATTTATATTGATAATTTTTTTGTATATGAAATCGTAGACCTGCCTTAAATATTTATTTAGGCCAAGGTCACTCAAAAGGGTGAAATAAAAAAATAAAAAATAATAATGAAACCACCTTCAAAAAAAAAAACACTGAAAAGTACAAAATAACTTTTCTTTACTAATCAAAACTAAACTACAATAAAAATAACTTTATAAATACGATACAAATATCCATATCATTAAATTTGGCAGTTATTGAAGACGGTGCCATATCAATGTGCAGACTTTTTGGCGGCAACGGGAAAAATAAGGTTGTCATTTTATTTAGATTTTCTATTTTTTATATTTTTGGGAGTTTTAAAGTACAACATTGATAGTATATTGTGTTTGAAAGTTCTGCGTAAGTGAAAAGAATGGAGTAGATTTAAATAAACATGTGTCGCCGAAGTTTTCGCGCACTTCCAAGAAGTCCTGTAAAACTTCAGTAAAGTCTACTATTACTTTACTGGAGAATTTTTTAAAACGATTCTACTTATATTATTACAATACGTGACATTGGCAAATGCGCTAATCTGTGCGTCATGCTATGAAGAAAAAAAAGGTGTGTAGGCCATTTTATTGTGACGGGAAATAAAATGCCTATGTATAAAGTCACTTCCAATTTATTAGAAATAAAGGCCTCGAACTAGACGAACGTCTCACTTAGTCTTACTCGCAACATCACGATTCTAAAACTCAAAAATTGACATAATCATGAGCGTATTTACCACTATGGTATTATCTTTTAACAGTATATCCTATCTAATGAAAGACTCTAAAAGTCAGATAATAAAAAATATCTTTGACAAAGATGATATAAAGCAATAATAGTTTCAAAATCTAAGTAATTATTGAGCAAAAATGTAAATATTTCCTTCTAGCGAAAAATTTAAATCTTTAAATGTGTAAAACACACTAGAGTTCTAGAGGTACGTATTGATAACAAAGGGTCATAAAGGAAATATTTTTTAATTTTTCCACAAAAATATCGTACATGTAAGAAAAGGAAGACATCGTTTTAAGAATTACATATTATATTACTGTAATTCGGATAATTTCATAGCTATGTAGCAATAAAACGACGATACTGAATTGAAATCAAAATGTAAGCGCCGAGCCAATATCGAGGTAGGACTACAGATGTTATACTTTGTCGGCTGTTGGGTCTTGCTCACAGATCACTAATATTTGTAGTAAACTACAGATGCCAAACTGAAATTTTTCCTAGTTCCGAATTACGAGTTCTGGCGCTACTGTGAATTTACAAGTTGACAGTTGACACTATGCAATTATATGCTATAGTCCGTAAAATATAGCTTGAGCCCTGTGACAGCTGTCAAAGAAATCACCCATGCATTACGGATGAATGCATTAAAATGTGTAACCTTATATTCCTAGTGTTTGATTTTATTATAACTATACTCAGTTAAAAATTATCCAAATATCTTTATTAGTAACAATAATCGATAATTATTATTATCTAGTTTCTACATCGTCGCAGCCCTAGGTATGTCACTTTGCCGTCTGTCACAGGGCTCATGCTATATTTTACGGACTATATATACATGTCGATATATCTACTTTAGTTATTGCAACAAGTGAGATTGACTATCGACGGGATTGTTATATTTTTGCTGATTTTTAGTTTTTCCTTATATATTATCATAATAATATTTCATAGAAATAAAACTATTTTATTGTTTTTTATTTATTTCAAGACCTTTCTTTCTTCAGTGACATCGGTGAAAATATGGCGTCCTCTTTATGTCAAGATGGCGGAAATATAGAGCACAGCAGCGCCACAACTCGTAAATAAGAAACCTAGCTGTCACAGGCCTGGTCTTGTTGGAAGGATTTCCGACCAACGAAAAATCAAAGTTAGCTACTGTGCCACAGACGTTAGAGTTTATCGATATCGTTGGCTAGGTATTATAATCAACAAATTTCCGTATATTCATTAGTCTGTTCGTAAATAATTTTTTTTTATATTTCTTAAGGCATTGGTAACAAGACCATCAGCCTACTGACAGTTTCTGGAGAAACACTGTCTGTACCTAACACTCCTCCAGTAAAGTGATAGCAGGCTTTACTCGAGTTAAAAAGAAGTTCTTGGAAGAGCGCGAACACTTCAGCTACACATATTTATTTAGATCTCCTCCATTATTTTCACTTACACAGAATTTTAAAACACAATGTGCTATCACTGTTGTACTTTAGAACTCCTAAAAATGTGAGAAACAAAATCTGAATAAAATGACATCCTCACTTTTCCCGTTCCCGCCAAAAACTTCTTTGTAAATTAGAGTTTCGCTCTAGTCACTATACTTGTATCTCTATGTAGTCTGTGCTATACTCTTTGCTCTAGTCTGTGATTTTGCTGTTGGAATTGATTTGAATACTACACTTTTTATCAAAAATTTTTAAATTAGCGAATTAACGGTAACCACTTACCGATAAATATTATTTTTGAAAGATAAAATAAAAAGCCGTCAAAATTACTTACTATTCTAAATATAACGGAAATATTTCCGCCATGGCTAAGGTGAGATTTACGGGCTGTTTTCGAGGCTTGTTTTACTTGTTTTATGTTATTGACTATTTACATACTGGTCAGACCTGACTTATTTGTTTTTGAACCTTTCTTATCCTTGATTGTGTAACAACGGAATTTTAAAATAAATATAGTTTTAAGAAGGCTTTTGAGTTATGTATGTAAGTATCTACTTTTTGTTATAAAAAATCAGTGAAATTTATGTCGGAAATATCACGATTTCCTTTTTTTATTTTCAAGCCACATTAACATCATTGAATATTGTTTCTTATTATGAATGAACAAATTTATATTATTGTGTATTGAGAGCAGTGAGTGTGAATTATTTATAATTATAGAATATTTTGTTTTCAGCCAGTACTGTATTCGTACTGGCGTAGTTCATGTTCCTGGCGAGTAAGAATCGCGCTAAATCTCAAGGAGATACCCTACGATATTAAAGCTGTAAGTCTAATAAAAGGTGGTGGAGAACAACATTGCAATGAATACCGAGAAGTCAACCCTATGGAACAGGTTCCTTCATTAATGATAGGTGTGTATAATTCGATTTCTTAATGTGAGACATACAATGAATAAAATGGTTATTATTTCCATACAATAATTTGTGTTAAATTTGCATGCAACAACGAAAAATATTATTGGTCACAAATAGTCATTGATGTGAGAAAAAAAAAATTAAGTGTGAGTATTTATTCAATCAAGTTTCATAGATTGAGGTGGCGAAAGAGCTTTGCTGGTACCACCTATCATATTATGCTTTATTATAGGATCAACTTGTAACTAGAAATTATGTAAAGATTTTTTTATTGAATTTCTTGTGTTTTAAAATCAATACCAATGACTAGCACAATAGTTTAAGTTATGTGCTTATTAAAAAGAGTAAAAGAGAGTGATCTGAGTCTTTGACTCAAATTCAAAGAAGTTAGTAATGAAATGAATTCGGGTGATTAACAACAAATGCAGATATTTTCAGAAATTTTATAAAAATTAAATAGTATATTATCTAATATAAATTTTTTTTAATGTTGGTAGATGGTCACACTTTAGTAGAGTCCCTAAACATAATGCATTATTTGGAGGAGACGAGACCTCAGCGACCTCTAATGCCACAAGATTGTTTTAAACGTGCCAAAGTTCGTGAGATATGTGAGGTGAGTGCAATACATACAGGTGTTATGTTTTAAATATAAAAATAACTAAGTAACAAATGCGAAAAATATTAGAATAAAATTACCATTACTGTACGGTTTAATACAAATTTTACCTTGATTTGCAGGTGATTGCTTCTGGAATTCAACCCCTCCAGAATCTGGTAGTCCTTATATATGTTGGTGAAGAGAAGAAAAAGGAATGGGCTCAACACTGGATAAATAGAGGGTTCCGTGCTGTAGAGAAGTTGTTGTCGGCTTCAGCTGGAAAATACTGTGTTGGAGATGAAATTACACTTGCTGATTGCTGTTTGGTGCCTCAGGTGTTTAATGCAAGGAGGTGGGACAAGATTATAACTCAGTAAATTATTAATTGTTTGATTCTAGATTATCAATTTACGAAACGAAGTAAATTGTCAAATTGTGTAAACCGTCTTGGAGTTACTGGGTACTCCTCTAGAAAATTGTGTAAAACCCATACAAATCTAGGAAGCACTTTACATTAACCACTGCGTACGTTTTTATACTTAATGACATGTATTATTGAGGTATCAGTTATAGAATTTTATCTTTTCATAGAAGACCTTCGAATAGTTAAAAAAAAAACTTGACATCGAAGTTTGTTTTGCTATGCTTCACGATCGCCATAAACTTGTGTTAGATACCATAAAATTAAATAGTAAGTTAGATACTTATAGCAATGGAACACCCCAAACTTTATTTAAATTATCAATCAATTGATTAATACTAATATTTAATATCAATAAATAATTAATTAATTTGTATTCGAACACTTCATGCTGCAGTCGTGAAGTAGTGGGGAACAAACCGGCAGTCGTTCTTTTCCATGACATCACGAACACCGTTGTGCGCCAGTGTTCCCCTTTATGTTTATTCGTCGGTGTTGCTAACACTTGTAACCTAACCGCCAGGAGTCATTTTTGGGTAGAAAAGAGTAATACAACGAAATTTTCTTTCTGAAATTTTATTAATACCGTAAATAGTGTCTATACAGACATAGTTTTGGCTCCCAAGAACTAGTTTAAAATATCGTTTGTCAAGTGTCAAAACGGAAAGCAGTAGTTATTGTAAAGCTAAGCCTAATGCCCGCCACACACAATCAAGTATACATGATCAAGCCCGTCCAATTTGCATGAAGCGGAGGCAGTGCCGCATTAAGTAAGCGCGGGGCCCGTAGCAAATTCTATGAAGGGGCCCGTGATCTGCTATGAGTACTTAATTTTTACTTAATGGCGTTTATTCGCCATTAAACAGTATACTGAGGCCCCGTGTCGGGGCCCCCTTTAGCGCGGGGCCCGTAGCAATTGCTACTTTTGCTACGTGGTTAATCTGGCACTGAGCGGAGGTTGCATCAAATAAATTTAATCATGTGTGGGACTGTAGGGGCGTCATGCCAATTGGACGGGCTTGATCAAACATACTTGATAGTGTGTGGCGGGCATAAGTCCTAGAAGTTTTAGTAATTACATAATGTGACCAGAAAATCAAGCAGTTTTGTGGTCAGACAATTGGGATAATTGTCTTAAGTAGACAAGATTTATTTAATGCAGTGCTTATCAAAGTGGTTCTTATGAACTGGAGGTCCATAGGGACTTCTGATGGAATCTTTTGAATATTAAACAAAACTGGCCAAGCATTGGTGTTTGAAAGAGAAGATGTACAGGTGAAGTGTGAAATATGGGTAAATAGAAAATGTCTAGAACAGATGAATGATAATGTATATTTAGGGAGTGTGTTTTCGAGTGATGGTAGATGTGAGTTGAATATGGAGAGATGGCAATAAAGTGATAGTAATAGTGTTCTGGCTGCATTATGCTGCTGCATTGTAAATATATGTATCTAATTTAATGCCACCAAAATAGCCATCCACAATGCGGTGTAGGTGCCGACTTTATTGTATGGTATTGAAACCCCAATGTGCCTGAAATTGAGAAAGTAAGATAATGCAGTAAAAATGTGATGTCTTAGAAATATGTGTAGTGAGTAGCGTCACTCTCGCAGATAAGATAAGCAACAAAGAGATATGCAATATGGCAAGGTTGCACAACAGTATTGTTGTAAATATGAAGAAAGGAATGCTTAGATGGTACAGGCACATAGAATGAGTGATGGAAGATTGATGAAAAAATCCTACACAGCGAAAGTAAGTAGTAGCAGAATGTAAGGAAATTAATGTTCAAAGGCAAAGACAAAGGGTGACTTACGAAGATCAAATAGCCGGAGTGTTAGCTAACTGAAATGTCAAAAGCACTGTCATACTTAGACGAAAGTGTGCGAGGAGTATGATTAGATTTGAAGATGCGAAGGAGATATGTAATTATCGCGATGTTTGGTGTTCCATCCTTTCTCACTACCCTGTTTTTTTCTTTTTTCATGGCATGACGCACAGATTAGCACATTTGCCAATGTCACGAATTATATTAATAAGTAGAATCGTTATCGTAAAACTCCTCCAGTAAAGTGATAGTAGACTTTACTGAAGTTTTATAGGACTTTTAGGAAGAGCGCGAGTAACTTGCACATGCACCTACACCTACTCCATTCTTTTCACTTACACAGAACTTTAGAATACAATATACTATCACTTTTGTACTTTAAAACCTCCAAAAATGTACAAAATAGAAAATCTAAATAAAATGACAACCTCGCTTCTCCCGTTCGCGCCAAAAAGTCCCACTACTCTGTTAGACATTAGTGTGAGGACATGAAATTATAGCACAAATCAAGCTTTCACTATTAGTCTTATTGTATGCTATACTATGGAGTATCTCCACTTGTGTGTATAAAAATCAATGTTTGTTTATGTAATTGCTCAACTCCAACACCACTTTATCTATTATCATGGAAGTTGGCACGTACATATATACATATGTATTTTTTCATAGAGGTTTTTGTGCTATCGCCTTTGTTGTAAGTCGCCACCACGCGGACGAAGTCGCGGGTAAAAGCTAATCTCTTCTAAAACAAAAATTCTTTCAATGTAATGTAACCTGTCTGGGGATCAAAAACACAAAAAGTTCGCATATTTATGTATTTAATCCTTTTTTCTTTTATTAATAACTAGCAAACCCGGCCCGTTTCACTGGGTTAGTTGAAGTTAAAATAAATCAAACAGTTTTTATAATTATTTTGATACTGCAAAAAAAAAAAAAAACAAAACAAATTCTACTGATCCGATCGCTACCAAACTTTACAGGAACACCCGCTAGGGCAATCTGAAGATTCCCTGAAAATTTCATCGAAATCGGTCCAGCCGTTTCGGAGTCCATAAGGAACATACATACATACATCGCCTTTTATATATATAGATAGATTAAACTTTATTCTATATTTTACTACTAATATATTTCTATTTCCTTTTTGGGGTTGCATTCCATCCAAGAAAAACTGAACCTTAATAAGATTAATGCATTATCTGTTTTCATCTGTCATGGTCGATTTTTTTATTAACTATCCAATTTATAAACTTATAGATTTTCGGACTAAGTTTAGAAAATTGCCATTTTATAAATATCGTATGGAACCTGATCACTAATACTAATTATTATATAATACCTACCTGTTACCCGCGACTTCCTTTGCGTAGTCTTGTATTTACTAAATTAAATAATTCAAACCCTTCGCTGGTGTATGCAAAACAACTCACCAAAGTTTGGTCACAATCGGATGTATGATTGAATAACTCACAGATGACAAACACAAAGAAACATTAATTTTTACATATAAGATTTATGTATAATATTAAATAAATAAAATGTGGGAAATTAATAAAACTTCACATTTCAGATTCCACGTAGATTTGCGCCCATTTCCCATAATATTGCGCATCGACCGCGAGTTGGAGAACCATCCAGCGTTTCGCGCTGCCCACCCTTCAGCACAGCCCGACTGTCCGCCTGAAGTCGCCAAATGAACCAACCAGTGGCCCTCCTATTGGCCTAACAAAACTACAGATTTCTTATAGCATATATTTGTCCATAACATTGGCCATTTTGTTTTTCATGATTTATTTATTTGCAAGAAAATACTGTCAAAATACGTTATTTAATTTTCTGGCCAATTTGTGGACATAAAAGGATGTTTTTTTTTTTAAATTTTACTGTTTTGTATCACAATAAGGCATAGAGTAATTAACCTATAGAGCCGAAATATCGGACTATCTTACTACTGCTCAGTTTTTTGACATTAATAAATATCAACTCTCGCTCACATTAAAACAGTACCTAACCGATACAGTAATCCGACAGATATTTAAATACTTACATAATGGCTTGGCTCTATTCAGTGATGTCGCAAAAACAGCAAAAAATCAAACTATAAAACAAACACAATCTCATTTCTTAGGTAAGTAACAGGAAATATACTATTTTCAAATTTACATTCATTTTATTACGAGTCAAGTTAAACTGGACATTCAATTGAATGCGCTAGATGACATGTATATATGTGTCTCACTTACACTTTGGTGCACTTCTATTACGTTATCTCAGTCTATTCATACGCATGTGGTACCACCGGTCTTGTTTGATTTTGGGCTGACCAATCGGCTCGCAGTAATTGCAGCAGTGTTTAGACGTAAATTGTTTTCTAACAAAATAAACGATATTTCCACTCTATAAGATAAGTGCTCCATGCAATAAGGGCTATAATATGTCTCATTGGACTGTCACAATGATTTTATCTACAGTACTTTGTATGTGTTGTTTGGCAATGTTGTATAGGCATACAACTTCTCAACTATACAAATTCGTATAGTTAGATAATAGCAAACTGACTTGCAGGCCGTTATTGTTTAATTTCCATATTTTTTTTTCTTTAAGGCAATTGAATGGCTAGTTCTGCCATTATCATGCCATGCTATGCCATGTGTCGCAAAGCATACAATCATTATAAGAAGTCTCTAATAAAAGACTAAAATGCAAGTGAACCCTGCATTTGCCAATTTACCCTGCAATTTCTTCATTTTTAAAGTATATTCTTACATGGTGTAAAAACTAAAAAGAGAGCAATACAATTTTAAAATAGTCTGTTCTTGTATTAGCTATGATTTGATGATGTATTTTCGCATATGCAAAGAATAAGCATAATCTCTTCCACATCCATATTTAGAGTAACTAGTTTACGCAATAACAATAATAATAATTCTTATTTTATCATTCATTCGGCAGTCTTCAATTTCCAAGGGTAGCAATGGGATACTTCCAATGGATTTAACCCACAGACAAAATATAGCCCTAAATATTGTTTTATCGAAATATAAAAAATAAACTTTTGTCTATAAGGGTAAGCTTAAAAGTGTAACACTTCTAATTATGTTGGACTTAAGTATTTTAAAGTGGTTTCGGATTTATGTTTTATTTTATATTGTTATATTATTTATAAGAATTTTACTTACAGTGAATGTGCATTTCATTAGACGTTAGCATAAGAAATCGTACATCGATTTATCTTGTATATCCGAATAATAAACTTGTCTTATTCAGATATTTGCTACACTGTTATTACATGAAACTTTTTTTTAAAACTGTGTTTTATTAGTATTTTTTTTTCTTTTATAAATAATGTAATATTACATTTGAACATCACATCCTCAGAAAGTGACCTTCACCTCACACAAAGTTCTCGAAATTTTGCGTTATAAAAATGAATAAATAAATACAGTCTTTTCTACACCATTAAAGATATGGCGTGAAGAAATTTATTTGCTCGATTTGTCCAAAAATCCAGTTTTTTTTTTATGTGTAACATCTTTCCTCTCGCTTTCCTGCAATCTGTGGGATTGATTTCTTGAAGAGGGACGTAAGTGTGTAACAGGAAGCCGGGGAAGCGCGCACTATCTGATTTGACCGATGAACGCGCGCGGTGGTAGAGTTGGCCATCAGATATTAATAATTTCTTAAATATTTATATTTCTAATTTAATTCTAATGATTTCGTGAGTTGCAGAAATGGGTAAATCCAGAGCAGAATATATGCGAGATTACCGGCAGAAAAAACATGAGGAAAAATTAAAAACTGGAAAGGTAGAGCCAAAAAACGAGCGAGCCTCACAGTAGTCGCATATGATGTGTAATCACAAATGTGTAATATCTGACAGCTCACCTTGATAATAGGTAGAGTTGCGCCGAGTGTAGGATTTGCCGAGTAACCGATACAGAGTATTACTCGGTTTGATGTTTTCCAAACCCAGTACTCGGTCGAATAACTTCGTTCACTATATTGTACATAACTCCTAAAAGAAGACTGAGATAGTGACATTTATTGGCGAATAGCTCAACTAAAAATAGATAACACCTATTTACCTAATAACGTAAACATACATACATCATACGTACTCTAGGATTAGAGCGATACGTAAACAAGACATCAAACAAGATATCCACAAACTACTCGTTTAGCACTAGTGTTTTTAGGTAAGCACACCTACAAGCACTGTATACAGTGACTAATTATTTTCCAAAGCGGCTAAACATTACGAACATAAAATAAACAGGCTATTACCAGAACGCGCAGAGAGCCTTGTATTCCTGCATCATAACTTTCTTTTGTTTATCAATTATTAATTGTTTTGTTAAAATATGTTTTTGCTCATTCACTTTTTAATTAATAACTGCTTATTACTTTATCATAAAAAGGCTTATTTTCATTATAACTCTTAAATTATATTACTTTATTTAAACAGAGTACAGGTCCCTTGGACTGAGTTATTCGACCGATTACGAGTATTAAAAAATACGCCGAGTACCGAGTAGTAAACGAGTACTCGGCGCATCTCTAGTAATAACCAACATTAACATTATATCTTGAAAATGATTCAGTTATTATTTGAAATGATTTTTCGTAATGAGGAATAATTCTTTTTAAGGAAAATTGTATTTTATTTAATTCAATTCAATTTGGGGGAGAGCGGTGATAATAGACTTATGATAACTAAAATATGAGGCATATACTTGTGATTTCAAGATATTTAAAAACCATTGAAAAACTTCGTCAATAACAGTAGCACTGTTAATTGTCGCGCAATTTTTTTGGTTCTGCCTTTCCAGTTTTTAATTTTCCCTCACGTTTTTTCTGCCGGTAATCTTGCATATATTCTGCTCTGGATTTACCTATCGTTGCAACTTACGAAATCATTAGAATTATAAACATTTAACAAATTATTAATATCGAAGAAATTATCCATGTAATTAATTAATTTGTTTTTTTTTATTATCATTTAAAATATCAATTGAGCAGCGATAGAAATTAACCTCAAAATTTAAAAAAGATTAATATTGAAATATTTATTCTAGTAATTCTATGGAGTAATTATCGGAAAATGGGCTGGTACCATCTCACGGCCAACTCAACCACCGCGCGTGTTCATTGGTTAAATCAAATAGCGCGCGCTTCTCCGGCTTCCTGTTACACACTTCCGTCCGTTTTCACGAAATTACTCCCAAAGATTGCAGGAAAGCGAGAGGAAAGATGTTACACAAAAAAAATTGCGCAACAACAGTGTTACTGTTATTGACGCTGTTTTTCTACGGTTTTTAAATACTTTGAAATCACAAGTATATGTCTCATATTTTGAGAGCGGAGACAATAGACTTATGATAAGTCTATTGTCTCCAATTGTCTCAAATTGAACAAAAATAACTGTCTTCAATGAACAATTACATTACTCCTCGTGTTAATTAAATAAAATATAATTTTCATTAAAAAAAATATTCTTCGTTACGAAAAATCATTTCAAATAATACCTACCTGAATCATTTTTTTCAGGATATAATGTTAATGTTGCTTATTATTACCAAGGTGAGATGTCAGATGTTACACGTCATATGCGACTATTGTAAGACTAGCTCGTTTTTTTGCTATTATCGTATCTTTGATTATTTGCGAATAATCAGTTATTATCTAACAATTGTAAACCCTCTGTAGGTCAGTTTTTGTCTGAGGTGTGAACAGGCGTGAAATACAGTGGATGTTACATAATACAATACTTCAACTATGTACGTAACTTAATCCCAATATTCCCTATTTTTGCGAGGTTTATAAATGTACAAATTGTAGTCTGTCCGGAAAGAGAACCGTCGTAGAATTTGAGGACGGAGCTGCGTTCGATTGTTTTCGTTTCACTAGCAACACTTATAAAACAACTGTTCGATTTTGATACTTATAATTTTTATTTAATATTCAAAATAGAAGAAAAGTACTAAATATAATTTCAATAATGGTTTATCCTATTTATACATCTAGATAAAAACTTCGAGATTGGAATCAGTTAAAAAATAACGTATGTAGTTAGGAAGGCTGGCGAATTTCATTTGATTACATTAAAGCTTATTAAAATAAAAAAATAAACAAACTTATAAATAGTTTCTGTATATTAAATACACAAAAGCTACATTGAACTAACGAGTATCCACAAATTATTAATAAAGTTTATTTATACTTTAACGATAAGTAGTTAAATAATTAGATGAATACATTTACAGGCGTTCTGACAATATATGGCGAATCTAAGTTACGCCCGTCTCTATAGTTCGTTCCAACACTTCCAATTCATTTAGAAGATATTTAAAAAAAAATGCACTTTAGATCTCTAGGACCATTAATCAGAAGCATAGTCAAAATCTGATTCCAAATATAAGAAATGTATCTTCTTCTAAACTTAAAGTATCAGAATCTGTCCATTTAAAACAAATCGTTGCATATCTTCCATTATATGATCTCGTTCCCAATATTTTTGTTTGAGATGTATGACATGGTCATATTCCTTTCACCATTGCTCTGTAGTTAAAGCACTCATTTATGATGGGCAGTAAGTTCTTTAGTGGACACGTTCTTGCCTTTTCACTAAGCTCCAAATCAGTTCAATCGCGTTTAAATCTCGCGTCTAAGGTATAAGTATACCTGAAAATAAAACCAAAATTAGATCTTCTATGTATTATAAATAAAAAGTATCAAAATTATTCAAGCCTGCTACTAAAGAAAATAGGTTTCATCAAGTCCTCTGCTTCATTACATATTTAAGTATATGGGACTTTTTGGCGGGAACGGGAGGTGAGGTTGACATTTTGGTTAGATTTTTTATTTTTTTACATTTTTGGGAGTTTTAAAATACGAAAGTAATAGTATATTGAGTTTTAAACTTCTGTATAAGTGAAAAGAATGGATTAGGTCTAAATAAACATGTGCAGCTGAAGTTCTCGCGCTCTTCCAAGAAGTCCTTTATTACTTTAGTAAAGCCCACTATCACTTTACTGGAGGAGTTTTACGATAAGCAAAAACTAATTTACTTGTGATTCCACTTATTAATATGTGACATTGGCAAATGCGCTAAACTGTGCGCCATGCCATCCAGAAATAAAAAAAAGTACACATTTAAGTCATTTAATATTACAGTTACACAATTTTAACATTGTTAATGACTTGAAATCATATAGAAACACAATTATCATTTATATAAACGATAAAACGCTGATAAATGGCTGTCATAGCTGCTACATGCTCCATTACTTTACTTATGTCTTAATAGGGCTCTACGCTGTTTTTTCGCGTTGGCAAAACTGAATAACATTGAATATTACTTTTCTTGTATCGTTTCATGATGTTTTACCTCGTCCCGGCATGATTTAATCAAAAATCACAAGAAACAATGCAATATTAAATCGATAGGACATAAAAGAGATTGCCAAGTTTGATTGATATTTGACAGACAGTTGCCATGTAAAAATCCTAACGTTAGTTCACTTTTTAGCCGCGACGGTTCTCTTTCGGGACTGACGCTATATGAAATAGTACAAAAAAATTAGTATATTCAGAATTAATTTGGAACGCATCTATAAAATGACATCTATTGATGACAGATTTATGTTGCTAACATAACAAACAATGCAGTGACACAGGGAAATTTACTGAAAAAAATCCTAAGAGAAAATATATTATGTCATATCTAAAGTACATAAGAATAATATGAGTACGAAACTACAAAGTCTATCATTTGGTAAGCAGGTTTATTTTGAGATTACTCCAATACTTAGAATAACTACATATTACATATTTATAAAAATACAAAAGAGCTTTTTAGTTGCCGAAAGGTTAAATTGTACATGTAAGGATACATTGATAAGTCTACGACATTTTCGGAGAGAGAACAGAGCATCAAGATGCAACAAAATCGCACTTGACAGTGCTGTCACCATTTTTAATAACTACTTTCATACATAGTAGTAAATTTGAATCAGCGACAGGTTACTAGCTCATCGCCTACATAAATTACCCTATGATAATGCCATATCGCTTCGATGAATTTTATGCTGCGTGGAAGAATAAGTATTGGCACATTATTTATTTTTTTCTTTAAGGCTAGGTAAACTGTAAGATACCTAGGAATTTGGTACATGAAATTAAAAATTAAAATTAATACTGCTTGTTAGAAATTTTAGGGACTTTAGTGTTAAGTATGACAACACTGAATTACCAGTTGTCAAAAATATCGAACGCTTTTTAGCTTGTGCTTGTGTTGTTCGCTGATAATAAATTAATCTTTATCGACTTCGCTTCTGACTCGGTTATTACATCGTGTTAAAGAATAGTAAATATGAATATAATGTTGTGTTTAGTGATTAAATAACGATGCCAATAGGAATCAACACTTAGTGCTGTGTTTCATTTAAAAAGTTAATACTTTGGTGCTTCAAAAATGACGGAAAAAAAATCGGATAAGATGACTAATGCATCGAAACCTGTTCCCATGAAACTTTTTGCGGCTTGGGAAGTGGACAGGACACCTTCCAACTGCATTCCCAGGTAAAGTTATCATCGAAAATACTTTATTTACGAAGAGAAAAGTGATGTTTTAGTTAAGATTTTCTTTATGTCTGACACCGGGCGGAGATGCTTAATTTACCATGTAAGGTGCATAGCTATATGATTTAGTCAGGCACCGAGTTCTGCTTGTAATTCATACTATGCTGTGTTCATAAACCGTTTGTGGGGCGACTGATAATCGTCCTGCTGGTTTATCAGGTCATTTGTATTTTATCTCTGTTGCCGAGCTGTTTTAGTACATAGTGATTTGAGCTAATTGAGTCATGGTGATTGCTATTTACATATTTCTAGTGACACATATTATGTACATTAGAGTAGAAAACTATATAATTTTATGGTAATGATTATGACTGCTTATCAATCTTATCATACATAGTAAACATTTCTAAAAATTTAGTTTTATTTTTTTTAAATAACCAAATTTCAGACTAACATACACATATTATTATAAGCAGTATTAAAGTAATTTAACATTAATATTGTTGTTAAATCTATCAAATATTTTCAAATATTTTTTCAATTAAGCAATTTTGAGATTAAACATACACATATTATAGTATTAAAGTAATTTAACATTAATATTGTTGCTAAATCTATCAAACATTTTCTATAATCTAAGATCACGTTCATGCCTTGAATGTAATACTACTGTGCTCTTGATTGTAGTTTATCTTTAATATTGAATGAAATCCATGAAAACAAAAGTTTTTAACTTAATATAACAAATGTTTATGATACCTAAACTAAAAGGACTACAAGTAAACTACAAGGAAACAATGTTTCTTAGTGATTGATAAGATTTTGTGATTATGTAAATACATGTTGTATTTGCATTTAGCAAAATCACTTGCTAATAATGTGAAGTCCTTATTTCCATTTATACTACAGAATATTTTATTGTTTTAGTGTAATTGATGCATTTAGGTATTCCTTATTATTAGCTTAGTATAGATGTTAATAAAGGAGTGTTGAGAGTGATAATAAGTTTTCATGAGTTTCTTCATATTTCTATGATGCAAATATCACAAGCATGAGTTACTGGCGAACTTGACACTATGGGTTACTGGCAACTCTTATAAATATACTTATCAATGTGGTGAGAACCCTTGTATTTATATTGTGTAATGGACACAAATCATAACATTCTAGAAAAGTATATCAGTCTCGACAATTAGGTTTAACCATTTATGTCACTCGAAACTAAGTATTAATCCTTTACTGTGGGTATTACATGATGAACTTGAACAGACCCAGTAACTAGACTAGAAAAAAGTTTAGAAAGGTTTGTTTATTAAATTGTCCTGTCTAAACATCAAACCTGAGACTCATCTGACACTAGTTCACCGCCACACCAATGGGATAGTTTATGAGTCTTTAACCTGTTTCACTAATTAAAAAACTAGCAATAATACGGATTTAATATAATCTACGATAAGAATTTTTAACTGAAATAGTAGAAGAATGAACATAACTTTAAAATAATATTTAACTAAGTAACTCAAATCTGTATTGATATTTTTTACGATGACAAATAAGTGTGCCATAAGTGATAAAGATTTTTTTATCAAACTACAAGGAAACAATGTTTCTCAGTGATTGATAAGATTTTGTGATTGTTGTAAGTATACAACATGTCGTATTATATTATTGCATGTAGTAAAATCACTTGCTTAATATTGTAAAGTACTTATTTCCATTTATACTAAAGGAAACTCATGGGGCCATTGTTTATAACAAGTAGGTAATTTGTGGTCTGGCTATTTCGGAGAAAATAGTAGTTTAATTAAAAAAGAAAAAAACGGCTAAAAATGTATCTGACACACATTAACTTGGACTCCTAGCAATTCCACACAAAAATAAGCAAAATTAAAAAAAAATTTTGGTCATAACTCATCATGTTATTACATTTTTTGTATTCTTATGTTAACAATTTACACTCCTGTACCCTCAGTAGGTGTAAATATGGTGGAATAAATCGATTGCAACATACATATAGACAAAAGTACAAACAGACATGACGAAACTCGAACCATTGTAGTAGGCCATGGGACTATAAAATGTAACAATGTTTTACATATTAAGAAAATGGTGGTACATGTACTTTTCCCAATATAAACAATGATTGGCAAGTGGGTGTTGTGTCGGATGTGGGCACTAAACTTGATTCACAACAAATTGTTACAGTTTGATAATGTTTTTAACACAAGGCCACGGGTGGAATTATTCAATTGAATTTAATAAGTGGTCTGAAAATAACATGTTCAACCATTTTTAGAGCATTATTTCACTACGGTTATGTTGAATTTTTGTGGTGTGGGGTTGTTATACACATAGTCGGCCGAGATGCTTATTACCTAACTTGCAGTTAGCATGTGACAGCGAAATATTGCGCGATATATGGTGTCAAAACGAGAATTTTTATAATGTAATTCGTATAGTGGCGCTATATCTACCGCGAAAAATACATTTTACGGTCATGGCGCTATAGAGACGCAATCGTTATACATGATATAAATTATTTATTACAATTAGTCACTGGTCGCGCAGTGATCGCGTGGCGTGAAATTTTTGGGTAATAACCCTGCGGGTCGGCATAGCCGAGTAAAGTAGTGGAATCGAATGAACTAGATAAACGTATGACAAAAAAACCGCCCGGCCCGCCCGCACATTTTTAGCTCATATTTGGTTCGGCATTAATCGACACACCCCGGGCGATAAATTAAACTGTTGAGTTATGTCGATCGCATTTTATTATGGAATATTACCTTAATATTGCTAAAAATTTAGGACGACGACGTTTTGTGTTCCACAGTTCTTATTGTTATTGCTGGTTTAACTCATTTACGACATCCCTGAAGGTTTTGAGTACGAAGTGTTCTTCAATATGGCGAAAAGGACAATTTATTTGATTACTGTAAGATTACTATGAAGTGTTAAACTTGGAATGCAAAGGTCATTCAAAGGTGAATTTGAACTACTAATTAAAATGACAGGACCTTTCAATATACAAAAAGAGCCAAACAAAGTCGATTAAACCCGGGCTGTTTTTCCCACCAGATGAACTCAATAAAAGCCGAATATATTACTTAAATGTAGATTTTAGTAGACATTTCATCAGTTCGGTTTTGTTCAATAAAAATTGCCGAATCGAATGCATATGCTCAGCCGACAATGTGTTGAATGTGTCTATGATAGTGACTTCAAGGGCTAAGTACCTACTATGGCATCCAATCAGCGAATCTCACTGATGACAGAAAGGTTTTACGCAGAACTACGAATCAAAAGAAGATCCGCGAATATTAAAATCGCGTATTTATTGACGACCAGCGTTGTGAAAAAATATTGGCGGAAATAAATACAGCAAAATCACCCCAGAAGAAGTCTCCACGGGATTATTGATTATTGCACCATTGTGATTCTATAACAGTAGATCAATAGCACAAGTTGATATATCCGAAGCGGATTCTGATCTGGCGCTTCGCTCGCTTGACTCGCGCGTTGTGGCATAAATACTAACCTAACGTAACCTAACCAAAAAGAATGTTTATGTAGAAATTACAAAATTAATATCGTAAAAAATGCAATAAAGCATTTATTCGATTTGTGCTGCTCCGGGAGGAAATATGCCTGAAGGCCACGGTTCTAAAGTTGTTTGCCCTTTATGTGCAAAAAACGCCTTGGCTGTAGAAAACCGCAAAAACTCTAAAGACAATTTGCAGAAACAAGTTCTAAAAATGCCCTTCATTTTCTACTATACCTGATCTCCTCGTGGCATTCTATACAATACCTAGGCATTGCATACATTGACTAGGCAGGGTCATAATGATAAACGATAGTTAAAATATTTTATACAAAGTCTAGACGAGCTGAGCATTGCCTAAAATAAATAGGTATTCTATACAATGCCTGAATTATATATTTTGCCGCTAACATATAAATATATATATCATGTCTTAGCCACAAATAGGGTTACCATCCATCCCAATTTATCTGGACATTTCGGGCCTTCCGTCTGGAGTATCGGAATTTTTGACTGAATGAAATCTGAATTTTGAATGAATTTTCGCAAAAAATTATTTAAAAATAAAACCTCAAGTATTATCTACCTGTGTGCCTGCACGTAAGGATTTATTATTTCATTTTGTGACTAAAAAGTCTGGAGCTGTTTTGAAATGCCTGTTGCCAAAATGTTTGAACCAAAAGTTTTTATGTAAATTGTAACAAAGTTTTGATATTTTAAGTTATCGATAAGAAGTGTAATAAAATTAAAATGTTCTTGGTTACTGTAATCTGACTTTGAACTGACTTTCTCTATAAATATTTTTGTTTCTCAACTGTTGTCTAGTTTGCTCTCGATTTTTCGCGGGTAAAAAACAGTGCAAAAGAATACTGGTTTTAATTGTTGTACAATAAATTATGTTTAGTTAAATGGAGATTTACAAAGAGTAGCGTCTGCTTACTGCGAGTCCAAATGGGTAGATCTTGACGCGGATTTGTTTAGGTTGTTTTTTCTGAAAGATTTTATTTTCTGAAACAACTAACGATCCGATCCGTCTTCGCACGGGGACTTGTTTGCGGAACACAGCATATCTCTACTTTTATAAATTAAAATATGTGAATGTGTTAACAATATTATCCTTCCTCTATAGCGAAAACCATATTGGTACCCAATTAAGAAGTTTAGAATTTATACCTTATAAGCGAAACCACATAAACGCGCATCGCGACTGTTTTGTATATGTATTCATTGGTTAGATACTAGTTTGTGCCTGCAACTTTGTTTGCGTGTATTACGTAAAAAATGTCTAATATCGTATCCGTCTTTTTTAATTGATTCTATCCTTATTTATGATATGGGTAGCGTATATACTCGTAAATATACCCTAAATAAATTACTGGGACTCTAGTCTTTGGAATAGAACATTCAGTAGTTTTTCAGTGAAGCTCGAACAAACGAACAATCATGTAAATAGACAAACGTAATATTTTGTTTCTTTTGAAAACACAAAATCCCAATCCAATAAATTTTTCATAAATACATATTATATTTAATTACATTTTTAATGTACGTAAATAACTACATCGCTCTGTTAATTTTTTTCACATGTGTTCAATTGACTAGCGACCCGCTTCGGTTCGCACGAGTAGAAATTTTTTTGACAATAAAATACAGCCCATGTTACTCGCTGATAATGTAGCTTTCTATAGGTGAAAGAATTTTTGAAATCGTTTGAGTAGTTTTTGAGTTTATCCATTACATACAAATGAACAAAGTTTCTCTTTATAATACCTCTTCCTCCTACCTTTATATACAACCTCTTTATAATACTTACATATTAGTGTAGAAGTATATATATAGTACTAGAAGCATAGTGCTTGTACGTAAAATAGATAGACTTTATAATTCTAGCAGCCTGTCCCGTACTATGGAGTGAGGAATATAACATCAAATATTATAAAATGTAGTTTTGCGGCCGATTAGCTTAACAATATATATGCGTGGTACGTTCAGGTGAATCAGCTTATTGGATTTATCTCACCGTTGCTGCTCGGAGTCTGGAGTTATATTTATAAGTCTATATGGTAAAATATGCTAATGCTGAAGTGCCTCTGTCTCTTTGTTACGTTTTCACTGCTAAACCACTGGATCGATTTTAATGAGAATGGAGATAAATTTAACCCTATGAAAGGATATAGGCTACATTTGTAATTCCACGCGGACGAAGTTGCGACCTACAGTAAGTTATGGTTATATTTTATGCTTATACATTTATGTGAAAGGGAATTAAAATAACTATGAGTCACTTTTGAGAAAGAGACTACTTATTATGCTAATAATACATGTTTCATGTGTCAATGTGACGCGATACTAAATGTGTCACGCAAAGACAACACTAGAACTTTTTCAGTGTACAAGTTATTTTCATTTTGGCAATTTTTTCTTGTATTTCAAATCTCATCATTCTCCTGAGACATTTTCGCCTAGGTGTGCATGTTATTTGGCTTCTTTATTCTTTTTGTGAACTTTGTACGTTTCAAAGGAATAACCCGAACGCAAATCAGGTATAGATCGGGTCGGTTTGTCTTGCTTTCAGCATATCGAATTAATTCATCTAGCGAAGAAGAAAGTTCTTGTAACTACGTAAATCTTGGCGTGGAAACGCAGTCACTACACAAGAAATTACGAAAAGTATTCCACTCCTCTGGATGAAGACTAAGTCCTGGTCTTTTGCCCCCTAAAACTCCCGTAGTGTTCATTCTCGGCATAAGTCGAGGAGCTCCGAAATCTTGCTGTGTCACGCTGTGTTAAAGCATATTTCTCAGAAGGTTCACCAGTTCCGTCGCAGTGCTACGACATCTCCGACCACACTCTGCCGTCCTTTTTTTTATGACAGAGGGGCCAAACGACCAAGCGAGGCACCTGATGGAAAGTGATCACCAGCGCCCATGAACCACCGGCAACGTCCGAGAGCCACCGGCACCCTCACTCACCGAACGAAATAACAGCAATAGATGCTGTTACTTCACATCGATATTGTGAGAGGGTGATATTCCACCGGGTGAACCGGCCCGATTAGTGCTGCAATGCAGCATGGCTCTACCACGTCCAGCAGTGTTCACCGTCCTCGGAGTCGCCTGAACCGCGACCCCGGAGACCACCTTTATCCCTTTAGTCACTAAGTTCCGGGATACGGTGATCTTCCTATACGCCTGGACTAAGCATATGTATACATATAATGTAGGTACAAATGAAAATTAGAAAAAGTTCCGAATCTAACGCTCTGGCCCTTTGTGTTATGCATAGACATCCTCACTCTATAGCTTTATAGCCTATACTATAGTTCTTCTATATTTTCTAGTCTTTATTTTAGTTATTTGATACATTAATTAATATGTTAATTAATAAATTACCTACTTAATTAAGGAATGTATTTAATTTGCCTTGTTACCAAGTTTCCTTTCGTGACTCATGCTTATCATTAATAATAATAGGGTTGTTAACGATGAACTTTTAAAAGATTTTACAACATATTACATGCAACTTCTTACATACATACATAAATATCTTAATTTGTGTTAATAAAATTAAATAAGATTTCAAATAATTTAATTACTATTTACTGGCGTGAGTAAATAAATACAGATAATCACTTTTTGTCCATATAAATACTATAAATTGTCTACAAAAAATACAAGTATAATATTTCTCTGAGTTGCGATCACTGACCTTTCAAAAATAAGATAAGTATTGCTTTCTGTCTGAGTGGCATGGCTGATGGAAATGTTAGACATGTTCGACACGCTGTCTGCAATGCATATGAAATGTTTCACAGAGTATAAAATATACGTTTTAATGTGTTTAAATGTAATATAAATTCAAAATATAGTAATTGTATTTCGGATAGATGATAATAAGTCGGAAATTGTAAGTAACAGAAGTACATCGAAGATGTTTGTGAAATAAAATGGTTGAGATATATATTATGTATATATCTATTTATATATGTATAATATATACAATATACATACATGTAAAGATTCTCATAAACTTAAATAACCATCTTTAGAAGTTGAATATTTTTCTCGAAATGAAAGCGTACGAAATGAGCAAAAGCGGATATTCAATAAATCTATTCTAAAATTTTTATTTTTTCTGTAAACGTCAACCTTAACTTACAGTATAAAGTAATTGATGCGCCAGCGCCGGCGAGGGTGACCGCAAGGTCGGCATTGTTTTATATTACAGCAGGGGTGACACATGAGTGGTCAGACAAATAATAGAGTCATTGTGGAAAGTAACAAGAACAGCGATTGTTATAAACGAAGATGATCCGTAACATAATACTTAACCAGTTATGAATGAAAGTATTCGTCAACAACATGACAGAATGCTCAATATGAGTTTTTAAAATAAAAATAAAATAAAATCATAAAAATATGTCCTAATTAAGGGGTAGAAAATTCTAAAAAAAATGTAAGGTAGCAAGTAAAACTTTAAAAGCACTTTTAATGAAAATTAGTTTAAATAAGGTAATATGTTGTGTAGTTTTTAAGAAATGGGTTTCTTTCGGTTATACGTTGTGTCCGCAGAAAGAACTTTGTTTATCGTATTGCCACAGAGAAATGCTATGGAATGCAAACTTGTTTTTGCTGCCGATTAAATGAATATGCATCCCGACTACGGAACTCTTAGCTTTGCGTGGTCTTACACGCTTTAGCCGAACTTTTCTCCATATTTAATGTAAAGTGCTACTTGTTATTATTTGAAAGCTTGACATTCTTACACATGATATATGAATTATATAAATGACATGAAGTTTGAGATTTAATAATATATATATCAACTATGAAGTGAGTACGACAAAGAAGAAACTTTTTTGTTTGTGAAAAGGGTAGAACGAAGAAAATGGCGTTTTCTGTTACAAAACTTAATTTGAACTTTTCAGTTCTTTCTCATTCGGCTCAGTATATAGATTAGTCTTTGAAAAAATGTTGGAATATAGCTTTTCAATGACGCCGAACAAACAAATTCACAAAACGCACAAAGAGACAGAAATTGTAAATACGTTTTTCATTTTCCTTATCTGGCTGTATGGACTAATACAAAAGCCGGCCTTACAAAGTGGAAATACTTGTGTAAACCATTACAGAGATCAGCAAAACTGCATTTTAAATCTCGTGCCAGCATTTTACAGTGCACAAGGAGGTCAGGGTTACATATTAACAAATACCTAACCAGCTACCTACTATATAATATAATACATAATAATTATTATTAATGCATGTTTCTTCCATGTGCAAGGTCGGTACGTATTAGATTTGATAGCATAAATGCACTGCCTCGTCATCAAACAGAGCGTGATATGTTTGAATAATAAACTGCAATATTATGCTATACATGTTGTAAAAGCTATAACATTTCTGACTCGTGAAAAGTGACAAGAGTCGTAGTCTTATAAATGGAGATAACTACATTTTTGTGCTCGAGTAACGAAAAGAAAATGAATTTATATTAAAAATTATTGTATTCTTAGAGAAGCTTAAGAATCCATTCTATTTATTCATAAATATCTTAAACTAGCTGACTCGACAAAGGTTGTCCTTTCCAAATCTAAATAAATAAAAATCACAGAGTAAAAGGAACTTTCAGTTTTACCCGAAATTTCCAATTTTTCAGTCAACTTTTGCAATTTTTCTTATTATTACGATATTATAGATGTATATATAGTTATACATTATTTGTTTATTAATTAGTTCATCAATTTTATTCTGATCTATTTACAATATCTTTTCTTCAATTTTGTTGAAACTAAAGATACGCACAGTCATAAACACATATAACATAACATAACTTCACGCTGTATCCCCAACGGGGTAGTCAGAGAGGACGGAGGAGGAGAGAGAAACATATATACATTGTGTGATATTTATATTACGTTTATAAAATGCGCTAAAAATTGTCTGAGCTTCTCGTTCTTAATAATTTTATGATGTATTTGGGAACAGGCACATATGCCGATGAAATAGTCTAACATTTTATCAGTCGAAAAAAATATAACAGCCGTGAACGCGCGACACAAAGCAAAAACAAAATTGTCTGTCACCAAAATAAATTATATCCAATAACGATGGTTGGCGTCCTCTAGCGTCACTCATCGGTTCGGGAACTGTTCCAGATTCCAGAAATCGTTGTCAACCTACACCGTGACTTGTCAACCGTGACTGGTCGTCATCGGTTACGAATTGGTGTGTTGACGAGACTTATGCTACTATCTATTTCGTTGACAAGAACAAATGAGGTACTTGAGATGAATTATGTCTTATTGAATTCACCCGGTGCATAATAGTCTTCTATTATATTTTCAATGCTTCTTGTTTCATTAGTTTTATAGGCCAATGCAATCGGCCGAAACGTCAAGCGAAAATAAAAGATAATTGCGTTAATTTCCCACATTTTTAGATATTTTATAATGCAATTCGAAAGTTTAAAAGTTGATATTAATTAGTTTTGTTGGTAATGCTATTTAATATTCGAAATATTTTCAATTAATGTATAGAATATTTTATTCAGTTGCTTATAGTAAGTGACTTATTTGTGGTTTCTCTATTGTTATCTCAAAAGTTTATAAGATTTAAACTTAAGCCATTGGTTGGAATAAATTTCAAAGATCTTATTGTAAAAGTGATTAGTTTCAGCTTTAGTATAATTTGTTTTGAAATTCATAACAAGGGATTTAATACGCGTATGGAATTTGTGAAGCCGTATCATTGTTCCGATGATAACGTAAGGCTGTAATACAATACAATACTCATTGTCCCTATCGATATTGACGTGATGGAACAGACAGGACAACCATAGCGAAAGTAAATTACAACGCACCGGTGAACTTCTTATTAGATTAAAATTTACTATTCAAAACAGATTATCTACTGAGGTGGGAGACGACATTATCATAATTTCAAATCATGCAGACTTCCTGGAATGCTGTTTGTTGAATAAGTACGACTGTACGGCAGATGAATGAAACTAAAAATAAGTATAAATACGTAATTCAATAAAATTTGTGATACCATGATAAATGATTCATGTACATCAACATACAAAGGTAACTGGAGTGGGCACACTTTTAGCTCTCTTTCATTCGAATGTCGCAAATTAGTACAACAAAGTAGAATATATTATTGTAGAATTGATTCTCTACACCCATGATTAAAAACGATCTAGACAGTAATTTAGTTTTAGCCTCTTAACTCTGATACCGTTATCTGCAATGAGTATGATGTGAACACTCCAATTGAACTATTTTTTATAGCCAAGTCGACGACCTTATATTCGGTTCATCAGTCGTGTATATTTCGTAATTTATTTAAACATTTTTGTGCATTTGTAGTTACAAACTAGATAGCTAAAATTGCGATTCTTTAACTCGAAACGATGTTGATATGATTTTATTCATATTGAATCTGTATCATTTATTTAAACTTATCACTAAAATGTTAGGAAAGCTAAAAAACACAAGTCTGTTTATACCTTTTACGATTCATCTAGGGATCGCAGTCGGAGTCATTGTTTATAAAGTGGGTCAAATTCAGGTCGCCATTGTTTTTGCGTCTCCAAGGGATCTGAATTTATGGCTAGTAATTTTGCGCGAAATATTTTTCGGACGCATATTTTTTCACTTAAGTCGTTGGAGCTTTTCGTAATTTAAAATCAAGGGGAGGAAATGTAGCGAATTAAATTTTTGTTTGTTAATAAATTCTGTAATAATAACACGACAAATAATGTTAATGTAAAACAAGTCGGATTAAAAACAAACTTAACTTTGCAGTTGAAAGACACGTTCTCCCGTGCTCTCCAACTGCAAATGTAACTTTGTAATGGCAGATAACCACAAATTAACGATTTTCGGATATTTTCCTTAGCTTGTGCTGTGAGACCTTGTTTCTTGCCAGATTTCATGATTCTAGGTCAACGGGAAGTACCCTATAGGTTTTGATTCCCTTGCGAGTGTCAAAAATATGCGACATAACGGCCGTAACTTTTGATTGCGTTGACTTAGCAATTTCATTTTTTTACAGCTCCAAGGGATTGCAGACCTGAGTATTTGATATTAATTTCCTCTTGATACCTCAACGCGTTTCTGAGAAAAAGGATCTTGACAAACAGACAGACGGACAACGAGGTGATCTTATAAGGGTTCCTTTTTTAATTTGAGTTACTGAACCCTAAAAAAAGGAACGCTTAGATGGTTCTGGCACATAGAAAGAATGAATGATGAAAGACTGACGTAGAAAATCGACAGAGAGAATGTGAGTGGTAACTGAAGTCAAGGAAGACCAAGGCTGACTTATGAAAATGAAATAGCCAGTGTTAGCTAACGGAAATCTCAAAAGCACTCACAAACGAAGCTGAACAATAAGCGAAATTATGTGAGATTGGTGGAGGAGGTGAAAAAAGTTTGTATGGACAGCGACGCATAGCGCTCCATCCTCTCTGACTACGCCAAAGACACAGTGTGAAGATAATATGATGTGTACTATGTTTTAATAAATTCTTTAAAGTTTTTTAATACTTCAAAAACATTTTTTACGACTACCGGAATTAAAATGGCTGATTAGACGTTTTAAAAGTAAGATGGAATCACAATGAGACATAAAAAGTGATGAGGTCTTGATAAAGGCTGTATTCGTAGAAAAAGTATGGTTGAACGAATTCACAAAATACATGTCGAGAAGCAATAAGGAAAGATTTGTTTGAAGAATATTGATATTTACTTTCATAAAGCAATCTCGGAAGTCAATAAAGTAGTAATTCGACAAATGAAATAATTTCCGGTATTTGTCGATGCGTGTTGACTCCTGTTACTTTAGTCTTTCAGTCAGATAATAATTAATATTCTGTTTTGCGTCGTATACATTATTGATATTGTTTATACATCAGATCGCTATTATTTAGAGAAAATAACCATTGTTTCCTATTGAATTTATTAGCATTAAATGAATGCGCGCGTTTAATAGAAGTATTTTGTATAGTTTACATTTCAGTGGCCATTTTGTTTTTTGCAATCTACTGTGGTTTTGTCACAGTCACGTAGTGAGTTGTAGATGACACAATCGTATCTTAAAGGTATTATTTAAGGTAATTTTTCGTACGTGACGCACATGGAATATGTTGAAACAGTTTTGTAATGCTGTACAATTCTAAACAAATTGTAGTTAAATAACAACCTGCAACGCTTGTTACCATCACATAATATCATAATATAATATTCAATTCTAACTATATATAGCTTATTTGCTCTTTCACAAGAATTTCTAAAACACAGCTTTGATACTTTGTGGAATAATGGCTAACAGGCAATTTGTACGTCACCTGTCTGTTATTTATTTTTGTACCGTTTCCTGTTATTTTGTATTGTTACAGTTCAATTAGGTATTTAATTAATTTCATAATGGTATATTTCATTACAATGTTGTTTTCAATTTACACTTGAGCGTAGTAGGACGTGGGTGGAATTACAATGATTGGAGTGTGGGGAACTACAAGCAAAATGTGGCTAGTGAAGTGTGATTATTTTAAAATTATTGATTTTTTAAACAATTACACTAATTACAAGGTCTTCAACTAAGTAGAGTAGATCCTGGATTGGAAGAGTATCCAGTAACATCCAGACTTCAAGCTAATTTGGAAAAATCGTCTTTTTGAATTGATTGAACTCAGATATTTTGAACTTACCCATGGAATGTATATGACATATTATATATAATATATTATAACATATTCTAAGCGTTATCAAAAAAAATTTTTTTCTTAAAACTAAGTAAGTTGTAGACTTAAATAACTCCAGATGCTGTGTCCGAGCAGCAACGGTGATAGTCCAGTCAATAAAGCCTCAACTTTACAATTTTGAGTTGAGAAACTGAAACCAACACGAAAATTTGCATAAGCGCTTCTAAAATTCTATGACACTTTTCCACATTTTCAACTTCGAAGGCGAAGTTGAAAACCTTCTCCTTCATCTCTGTCATCTTCTGCCGATAAATTCTGCAAGGTTCTCAACGATTGGTTTCGACAAGTTTTTCCCCCACAATTTTTGCAAATTTCACTGCAGTGAATGCCGCTTTTCCTGCAAGTGTTGCCGAAAGAGTGGTACTTTCGGCAACCACAATGAATCTGCAATAAAAGCAATTTGTTATTACAATTTAATACTTATGAACTTTAGAAAAACATTGAATTATTTGTTACAGTTTTCAGAAGTTCATCTGAAGCTGGCGACGCTATAAGTACTCAACATTGGAAACATAATTGGAAACATAATTGCTGGAAAAAATTGTTTAAAAAAATATATTATATCTCAATAGATAGAAAATTAAGTTGTCACTTTTTATAGCTACCGATGAAAGAAAAAATATTTCCTGAGGTTCCGTTTTCGGAGCGAAAAGCAAATTACTTCTGCTTTTTTTTTAAATAATTTAATTTTAATGGCAAAAAAATCAATTTAAAATTTTTAAATTGTTAATATCAAGTAAGAAATTATACTAACAAACAAAAAAATCCACTGAAAATGTTTAAAGAATAATAAAAAAGTATTCTGCGGATTTTTTTTTAAAGAAAAAAATATCTGTAATAAATAAATGTTTTTTTAAATATTTTTGCAATTTAAGTGCGTTTTGTGCGAAAACTATGGAGAATACGCATAAATGTCAAGACTTTTTTGTAGTGAATTTGATTCTCTACTTTTTTCATTTTCCCAGCCTTTAGAAGATGATGAGCAAAAAGTCAATTTTTCACCCTTTTTCACCCTTTTTTTTGGCTGTGACTTGAATTTTTGTGCAATTATTATAGAAGCACTTATAATTTTCGCGTTGGTTTCAACTTCTCAACTCTACCTAAATGGTAAAGTTTAGGCTTTATTGACTGGACTATGAGGTAAATTAAATGAGCTGACTCGCTTGTAAATACAACACACATTTATTATCAGATAAGCTGATCGGCCGCTATTTCGTTAGGAAACAGCACCCACGCACCTACATTTTTTTAAATTTTAACTGCCTCATTTCGTAGTACGGGTGACGAGACAGGCTGTCTCGAGTTATGAAGTCTATTAACTAAATATATTGTAGTAAATGTGGCGAGAAAACTAAATCATGTGATACTGGCTTGATGAGTGGCTACAGGATTTTTTTTTCGTGTACTTGTGTATGGAGTTGTGGCTTATTTTTTTATGAAAGCCCCGTAATCCTTTTCTAAGAGTAGCTAGATGCCAAGCAAAACGGTGAAAGTGTGCACGAGGTAATCGTGATACCGTTGACATTAACTGGATGTTAGACGAGGTATTACGTAAAATTTTGCGAAAGTTTGTTTTGTTAACATCTTCCAATGAGATATAAATGTTTTGAGTGGACTCTTACGTGACTCATGACTCATAAGTAAAGCTGTGTAAGAAATGGCAACGTATTATTTTATGTTTTATGCTATTTATCTTGTATATAAAAATGAATATTTGTTTGTATATTTGTCCTCTATACGTTCCTAAACCATTCATCCAATTGTGTCGAAACTTTGGTGAGTTTTTCTGCGCACGCCCGCGAAGTTTTATGAATTGTTTAATTTAGTAAATAAAAGAGCTTACAGCCATTTCGGTGTACATGTGTTCGCAATTCTTCCCCCCTAAACGGCTTGGCAGATTTTGATGATTTTTTTTTATTTATGGGGTCATCTGGGTAGCTATTAGCTATAATTAGACCCGGTAGGTAGCGCTGTTATCGAGACCTAGCCTTTTTTTATAATAATTCACCCGGACGAATTCGCCGGCAGCAGCGCTACTATTATAATGTATATATACCATCGGATTGACTTTCCTTGTGACGAAATGCTGATGGACAATTCGCGGAATATTTTATTTATTTCCAGTGCTATCCCAGTTAAAGTCAATGTCGGCATAATTTATTTGTGAATTTTTTGATATCGCATGAATCAAAAATGTTCCGAATGACGCCCGGGACAACTGGGACATTAGGTAAAAATACTCGTAAAACAGATGGAGGAGGTGATTTGCAATACAAAATTGAAGTGTGTGAAGTTGACGATGATGAAGTATTAAAATGTTTTATTCTCGTTTTGTATAACTATGAATCAAACTCGTGTAAACATTTAATATTTTGTTATTGTTACAAGCGGAAAGCGGCTTTCCTGTTACGTTTAACTCGCTTTGTACTTATATAAACATGGGATCTGTTTAACCGGGTGTGTTGTATGTCCAAATTATCGAGATAAATATCAGTTCTATCAAGATTTTTGAAATTCAAAATTGGAAGAGTATTGTTTCAAAGTGATGACCAGGACTACGTGCATATTGTTCAGTACATTTATGAACTTAGAAATGAGATATTTCGGGTCTTAGCTGATGAAACAAAACGTATGTCGGCGTTAGTGAAAATGTATAAGGAAGAATGACGTTTGAGGAAGCGTTAGAATTATGGAAGGACTGCGACAGCGACTTGGCCATCCGTCTTTTTTCTATATAAAGTGACTAATGGTTTTACACTGTCTGAATAATTAATTGTCATTCTAAGCCTATGTCAGTGTTCAGTGGAGTGACGCGTAATACATTGAAGAAAAGTAATGGTATCGCTAGCGAATAGCGATCTATCGACACCTTGTAAACAAGACCACGTACCTACGTAATAATATAAACGTACTTGTAAATTATGTTCGTAACTAAAAACGTTACGTAAAGCGCGGCCAATGACCGTGGACATTCGTAGTCTATAAGAAAGTTAAGTTCAATGTGAAGACAAGTAGCTTGCATGTTATACGGTATTATTGTATACTATTTGTACATTCGTAAGAAATAATCTTGTAATTAAATTCAAAATATTTTCATTCTAATCTGTACTTACAATACGACTATAAATGTAATTGAAGTGTCAGTCTGTGATTTCGAAATAAGCACTTTTTTATAAGCTTATATGGTTATTTGCACGTAACCAAAACTTAAACACGCCTCCTTAAAACTTTCGTCTGTCTGTCTGTCTGTTTGTTTGTTCGGGCTAATCTCCGAAATGATTGAACCGATTTTGACGGAACTTTCAATGGCAGGTAGAGGATGTTTCACAGAGTATTCTAGGCTATTTTTAATACCGGAAAAGTAAAAAACTTAACGCGGGTGAGACTACGAGTCACAGGTAGTAATAAAATATTATCGATAGTCAAATCTACCACCCATGTCGACCAAATCACCCAGAAGAATTTTCTGGAAGAACCGCCAGAAAAATCCAGTCACAAATTATTTTTTCAACATGTATATGGGTATGTTGTTTATGCTTTGAAAGTTTTTCATCGACTGCTTTGAAATTTTGACAATACATTGCATTCGAATACGCGCGTTTTTATATGCCTTAAACTAATATGCCTAATACAGATAGTAATCATAAAAAACTTTATACGCTAGCTTTCGTCCGCAACTTCGTTCGATTGGAATTCGGTTTATAACCTTTCAATATGAAATTTAACAAATGCTGAAATAGGCGTGTAATTATTTATTTTTATTGAAGAGTATTTGTGCTAAATTTTAAGTCTATAGACAAAGAATTTTTTTTCTCAATACAAACAATGCCGCCCTTTTTACCCTCGTAGGGGTTGATTTTCGAGAAATATTTTCTTAATTTGACACTACGTCACAAAAGGAAGCCGCTGTCCCATTTTTCTTGCTTTAGCAGTTGTAGTAGCTGCAGGGCGATGACTGATTCATGAGTCAGATCGTCAAGTCATCTTTACATATATTATACATTTTTCAAAATATCTGTGAACACTTGTGAATAGAAGATTATTCTGGTGACTGTATTTTGTTTGGACGAATGCGATTTTTTAAACTGATTTTTGTAATAACTAGGCTATGTCCCACGCTTCACCCACGTTTTACCTGTCTGATCCTAGCTTATCAATGAACCATCGTCTCGATAATATAAGTATATTGTGGGATTATGACATCAATTGGTCATCGTTCAAAAGTTACACTGTAATTAACAGAAGCACAAACGATTAAATATATAAAGACGTAGATACGTACGTGTAAATTATATTTTGACCATCCATGGAATTACTTATTATGCTAATGAGACCATAAATTTTTAAAAGGGCATTTGGTGTCAATACTTGAAAAAAATGTACATCGTACTTAGTGAATTATCATTCAATGGATAGGTATCAAATAATAGTGTAATAAAAAGTAGAATTTCAAAAAAAAATATGTTAGACTTAAATTTATTAACCATTAGATATACAGTGAGTTCAGTGATTAGTCATAGATTGCGATGTGACTGACCAGTTGCACTCCATCGAGCGTGGAGGAGAAAGTGTCTCGGTGAACGATTCTTTAGCGAGTCAGGAGAAACTCAGGATATGAGTCTTGTACAAGCTAACCCGAATTCTAAAGTAATTTCACTAAGAGTTAAAAGGCAATCGTTTGGCCCAGTTTGTAATATTTAATGATAGCTTCGATTATGCTGTTCAGTGTTAGATATTTATTTGAATTACATATTCAGTTACTTGGAATTATACGTAAACTTAGATGTAGCGCAATGGCGAGTAATAAGCTTTGGTAAGTAATAGACTTTGGAGAATTGCTCTGAACCAGAGGTAGATCCATTTATATGTAATGTCCAGTTGAACAAAAATAAGAGAAAAATTAACACTGAAAAGTAGGTACAATTATGTACGTATAAGTTGTTTTTGTACTTGAGTTTCGATCAGTAAAGGATAATTATTTTGTACTTTTCAGTGTTCTTATTTCGAAGTCAGTTTAATTTTTTTTTATAGTTATTGAAGTCGGTTAAAAATATTGAGTGATACAGTATAATCTATATTATATCTAATATAACTTGTAGTGGAGTATCGTATTAAAAACCATTACAAAGAGTTGTTACCTTGTCGTGACCCTAAATTAGCATTATCTGTGATAACAGGTACTGGAAACAAATTTGCCGTTTTTATGTAAATTATTTGATGTATTACAAAACCAGACACATTGTCAACTGGTAGGTTGTTAATACGTTATTTAAATTCAGCAGTTCGAAATGTAACCTCGTAAACCTATTCTTGACAGGAATAAATTAAGTATGATAACAACATTTGAATTGTAAATAGCTAACCGGTTTCCCGTAATACGGACATGAGGAAATATCGTTAAGGCAGACTTAACGCAGTGTGAGATTCGGAAATGACAGTGATTAAGTCAATTAGTTATTCTTTAAAATTAAGTCCTAAGTTAGGTTGCCTAGAATATGATAAACCTTTTATCTTGCGTGCTTAATTACAATATTGAACCCGTCAAATAATACAGCCATTTTTTGTATATGAATAAAATATTTGTTATCTATCTATATATACATAGTATAAAATGATGTCGCTTCCCGCCGTCTGTCCCTCTGTACGCTTAGATATTTTAAACTACGCAACGGATTTTAATGCGGTTTTCATCAATAGATAGAGTGATTCAAAAGGAAGGTTTATAGGTATAGTTTAATATTGTTTTGTGTTAATTTGTTGAAATATGACCATAATAGTTCAAGATGTTGGAAAAACTCAAGTCGACAGAGCTTTCATCGAAAATGCTGTCTTATTCCAAAACGATTGTATGATGGAATTGTTCCTCTTTATTAGGACTACAAAAAAGTCAGCGATGGCATTTGTCTATATTATACGGATAGCCTTCTATAACCATTTTAATGTTTAAACAAATAGATACAAATTATGTGGAGTTTAGAAAACTATTTAGACGGGTACCAGGAATTAGTATCTACATCCGTGCAAATCCGGGGCGGGTCTCTAGTTTATTATAAGTAATATCTTAATATCTCGTGAGATTTTCAGTATTTATATAACTGTTGTGATGTTTAAACTCTAAAATGCCCTTTAGAATAAGATATTTTAACATTGGAATGGATCCATCGAAGTTATCTCTTCTCAAATGAAAATAGTACTAAAACAAAGTCGCTGTCTGTGACAGTCTGTTTGTGCGCTTTATTCTTCTAACTACGCGTCGGACTTTGATACAATTTTCACAACTATCATTTAGAGTTTAGACAATTTCTTCCGGAAAGTTTATTGCATATTTTATTTTAAGAAAGTAAAGAAAAGTCGTTGTTTTGTAATCAAGTCGTAAAACAATATTTTTGCGTACTACGAAATTTTATTATTTGTCTTAAAAGACTGACGCGGACGTTACATTAGTACGTTACAAACCTCTATCAAATTTTACTGTTTTCTATCACATCCAACTTTCATCCAATTTGGTTCCACTTTGTTTTATCTCATCTTCTTAACTGTTTATTCTTACAGCGACTGAAGTACTTAATTGACGTATTCTCTATTTTTTTCACCGTCTAGCCATTATTGAGATGTCTTCAACACGGTCACGTGTCGCGAAAGGAAAGCTCGTTCCTTTTGTACAAAATAATGAAGTGGTTCATTACAGTGACTATTCTCACTTTCCCTATTGTGAATCTGTCATCGACTATTATTCTCTGACCGACTCTTGCGAATGGCAGGTCAACAGGTCACCCGTTATAAGCTCCTTGTCTTTAATATTGTTTCTCTAACTGTCTCGGTGGTATTGTCGCTTCGAAAACGAAAGTGTCTCAGCGACCCATATACAGTTCCAATTAATTGAGACGTATTGTAAAAAGTGACTGAAAGATTTTAATTTGGTATAATAATTAATTTTATAGTCTACTAACGTTTTATTCTTTTCTATTTCTTTTACATAAGAAAAAATAAGAAAAAATTCAGCAACAGCATGAGCAAAAACTCGTTGGAAAAAATAATCAAATTTTCTACACTAAAAACTTTTGTCTGACATGTGTATCTTTTCATTACACACATGTATTGCTAAGTTTATCTTACTGAAGCACATAACGGAAGAATATTTTGAGCGGTCTTAAAATAAATTAAGTTTCTTGCCATATGGCGAAGAAGTTAAAGGATTTGTCGCAAATTTACATCGTATGAATACAATACATGATAAAATCTGTCTGTCTGTCCGTCTGTCTGTCTTTTATTATCTACCAAATTTTATTAAAACCGCCGACCGATTTTAATAAAATTTGGCACGGAGATAGTTTGACAAAGGCTAGTTTTTTACTTTTAAGACTTCTACTACTAAGGGAGTAAAAAGAAGAATGAAACTTAGCATGGAAAATGCTAAACCGCTGAACTAATAATGGTAATATTTGGTACAGAGATAGTATGTGCCCGTAGATAGACATAAGCTACTTTTTTTTAGAACTACCTCTAAGTCGGGAAAGTCACGGAAATATTTTCCACATAGCTAGTTTCTTATAAAAATAACTTTTTTCTCGGTGCTAGCTTGTCTTGATGTGTTACAGCGTAATTACTTAGCGTGAAATATAGCCATAATTTTAATCCACTCAATCGAGTTTTGTATCGTGGGAATGTAATACAATTTGCGATTTATGTTTTGTTGTCTTTCAAAGCAGATTTCTTGGTAATCCGTATAAAGTATGTTGAAAATGAATTTATTCATGTGAAGGAATTTGTCTGTTAAACGTCATATTATTACGTAACGTCTCTTCTTTATTTAATAACTAGTGTCAGCCGCGTTTTCGTTGGCGTAGATTACGCAGTTAGATCTTCCATTATAATAAACGTTGCACTGTATATTGTGTTTGTATAAAGTGTAATTAAAAGTCGTATATGAAAATGCTAATTTGACCTGATTTAAGCAATTTTTAACCAACTTCAAAAAGGAGAAAGTTCTCAATTTGTCTGAATCCTTTTGGAATGAAGATCTTCAACGCGGAATGCGGGTGGTTTGAGTTGGTAGATATCGTCACATAAGGAAAAATCGTTACGTGGGGCGTGACCCGCGCGTCGCGTGGTGCTAGGTTTTTGTTTTAAATCATACGTGAGTTTTACTGTCTCATTATTGCAATTAAGTTTTGAGAAATTAAAGCTGCAGCTAAGGAACTTCGTGCCTGACGGGGGTCCCCCGTCCGCACACGTTTTTTCTTTATGTGTGTTCACTAATTTTTCCGCCATTTCTCTACCAATGTTCATGATTCTTTTTTTATTTGAAAGGCTATGTAATATATAGGTATGTCTACAATGGTCCCATAGAAATTTAGTTAACATATGATGATGGAGTAATGCTAAAACAAAAGAACTCTTCAACTGTTTATGTATTTTGATGGTCCTTTTGTCCTTGAACCTAGCTTACCAACTTTCTAATAGACTTTCTGTTACTGTTTAATGGTATGGCACCGACTTCATTAACTGTCAAAGGCTTGCAACATCTCTTTCTCTCTAATGGCAAATTTCGTTACCTAAAGCTGTATCTGTTTTACTAAGGTTATAGCAATTAGTATGAAGCGAAAAGCCCGGCTTTAATACTGAACTTTGTACAGATTGACAGATACGATACGAATACAATTCCACGTGATTCAACGTCATTGTTTTTTTCTAATAATTATTTGAGCCGGTGGACGAGTGATAAGTATTTTTTTAATTTCCATCATAAGAGTTAATTTGTAATAAAAAAATCCAATAAGTTGTTCATTGTGAGGACTTAAAGTGTATACAACTTTTAATCGGCATAGAAAATGTAAAATCTTTGAACTTTGCATAGAAAAGCAACTAATTGTATTGTTATACTAATAACCTACGCCTGATTTGTGTATTATTCGACTAGTAAATTGAATAAAAGACAATAAATCGGTGTATAAAACTATTTGACTCATGAATGTGTTTCTCTGACTAGTAATTCGCATAATGACAATTTTATCAGTTTACGAAACTGATTGGATTTTTTTTGTTCTCCCGGTTCTGCCATCAAGTTATGGGTAGGTGGTACTACTTATTATTATTAGTGCTGTATATTTTGTTCAAATGACGAAAATATTTAGAATCGTTCTGGTTATGACGATTAAAAAACTATACTGGCGCCATAAGAGACACATGAATTCACAAAAACACATAATTACAGTGATTTCTTTTAGTAATTTGATGAACAGCGAATTGAGACACATTAATATGTTAAGAACTGATGAACTATTTACGACTGTACATTTTTTGTTGAAAGATAACGCGATGAGCGATCTCTATCCTCTCTTCTTGTCCACCAGTTGTGCCAAAGTCATGGTTGTAATCTTTAATATTTTAACCTTCCCAATACTTTTGCAAAAACAATGAAGAACATGTATGTCGGGGTTGCCCTATCCTGAAGTCCTAGGCAGGCCACTGAAATAGAGGTATTTGTATTGTATTATTTTGTGCTTTTCAGTGTTTTTATTTTGAAGTCGGTTTAATTCTTTTCTTATTAATTTTTTTCTAATGATAAGTATGTGATATACATAATTTCACGCCGTTTAAATAGAATTACACCTTGACGCCATTTTAACCGACTACAAAAAAAGAAGGTTCTCAATTCGACTACATGGTTTTTTTTTTGCCAAATCAATGTGCAACAACAAAAAGCCTATTGATTAGTTTGGTAGGCTTAGCACGGACTTCAGTAACTGTCAAATTTAATTATATAGGTATGTGTATCGTATTTAGAAAGTTATTTTAATTCTACTTGAGTTTTGATTAGTAAAGGATAGTTATTTTGTATTTTTCAGTGATGATTACAGACAGATATGGCAGAGTGGGTTGCTAGCCTTATAGCTTCGATCAGTTCCTTTTAATAAGCCCCAACACTCAGACGATTTACCATTTGTACGGCATGATCAGCAGCTGGTATTGTATTTTTTTTCCCTGGACTAGCATGGAAGCAATTAGGTGATGTTAAGTTTGTAGCAAATGCACGCTCATTTTAGACAAAATAAACTGCTTTTATACCACTAGTTGAAATGTGGTTGTTCGTTATGGCGTGAGACCTTTCGTGTATGGATTATTCGCTCCATCCAATTAGCCATTCAGTGCCACGTGGGTAAATATTCTACGTGGGTCGTTGCGTGATTGCACTGATAGAGGGTGGAGATTGTAACAGGATTTATTCGAGTTATATAAACAAATTACGACTATGATCAGGATAAATTAGCATGGATTAAAAATTGAAATCCGATAAACAAGAATAAAAGAAAAAGCAGACAGGCTCGTTAAATGAGAAAATTAATACAGTTTTGTTATAGAAGGTACAGACGATTTTATGGTTGTAAAGGTTTTAAGTAACAACTATCTTAATTTTTTGTATCAAATCAGTGCTATAGTTTTTTTATTTTTTATTTCTCGTCTGGGAGAGAAAAAGAATCGTATGCCGAGTTGCAAGAAGGTCCATCAAAGTTAATGACTCATTGAAATCAAATTATGCTAGCCTTGTTGATTATGAAATTTTCAAAAATTGACACCATCATTCTCAATGAGCCGTTAACTAATTAGACGAGAATGTATCAGTTGCTAATTTTCTCGGACAAATTGTAAAAGTCGGCCAAGAGACATCGTTTATTATAAGGCAGTAAAGAACGAGTTTAAGCGTTGAGCTAGAAACCTATCAGTGTCTAACACTGTTAAATTTTTTATAGCAAGAAATGGCGTCAGGATGCGATTTTGGTGTTTAATAACGCAATTGAGCATCTTGGTGATTTATCCACCAAAATGGGGAATGATATGAATAGATGTTCCAACTTTTTAAGAGAATTGATAACATTGTTCTTAACTTTCCAGTTTTAACTGTGTGTGTGATTTTTATGCCCGTAAGTAAATTTCCCATTGCCAGTAGTTGTTGTAAACGTCTGTCTTCTAATTAAAACTCCCTAGTTAGATCAATTTAGGCAATGAACTTTTTTTGGGATTACATAGTAAGTACTAACAGAGCTCAGTTTGGGTCCATACTTTTAGGTGACCGTGATCGACGTTACTTAACCTTAGTGATAGTATCAAACACAGCAGCACTACGTAAGTACATTGAATTTGTCACCCCTGCGGACAGGATAAGCAATGAAGAGATACGCAGTATGGTAGGGATGCACGACAGTGTTATTGCAAAAATGAAGAAAGGAATGCTTTGATGGTTTGGGCACAGAAAGAATGAGTGATGAAATACGAAGTTTACAGAGCGAAAGCGTGTGGTAAAAAAGTCAAGGAAGCTAAAGGCTGACTTATGAAGATCAAATAGCCAGTGTTAGCCGACGGAAATGTCAAAAGAACTCGCATACCTAGCCCAAAATGTGTGAGGAGAATGATAAGATTTGAGGAAGCGAAAGAAGTATGCGAGGACCGCGAGGCTTGGTGTTCCGTCCTCTCTGACTATCCCGTTAGGGATACAGCGTGAAGTTATGTATCATGTCAAAAAAAAGTTTTCTTATACTTTACAGTAATATTGTTGCTATTGCTTGAAAACGCAGTTTTCTGCGTTTTTTTTAGAGAAAAAATTTAACGTATTTATCATTATTAACATAATATCAGATAAGATTAGATGCCTTTCAGGTGGATGGAACGGTAATTCTAGTAATAACGATGAAAGCAAATATATTTAGGGAACAGACAAGGATATTTGCTTCACCCATTTCTTATCTGTCGTTTGCGTTCGCTACCCGTGTGGCTTATCAGTCAATGCCGCCTCGACCTTTCTTATCAACAATCGAAAATACCATTGCGTCTTTATTAGCGTTACAGTTTAGCAGTAAGTAGTTTGGATTATCAGTGGAACGCAGTGAAAAATAGAGAATCTGTCCGCAATAGAGTTCTATCGCGGAAAGCTGCTCTAGCAGCTAATATAAGACTTCTAATACGAATGATCGTAGAAAAGTTACGGATTATTTCCTGTAATGGTTGCCTTATATATTACTACTTTTCTGTTTTTGTCAATTTTTTAAATAACGTATCTTTTTATATCAAAATGAACCGCGTACCGAATACATAAGAAATGTACAGGAGGAAATTGCAGTTGTGTATAACTAGAGAAGGGTGAAAGTTAGGTGATTTCCAATGGTTAATGACAAATTTGTACATCAATACCTTCATTTTAAAAAAAAATAAGCAAATCGGTTGGATAGAACGGCCGCACGGACTCGTAATAGATTTCATAATTTTTTTTAATACACATAGATGAATGCAATTTTTTTACAGTATTTTTGGATGTCAAAACTACCAGTGGCTTAAAAAGATGAAAATCTATCGGGCATTTTCGTCTTATAAAGAACTTCGTTTCATTTTTCATAGTCTGTTGGATATGCATGTATAATCTACCATATTATGATGCCAGTAAATTGTCATCATACAAAGAAAATAGCCTGTCTGCAGTAAGCCTAAATCCGCCTCCAAATATTGAACTGCGCTTTGCGCTATTAGATTCAGGAAATTAAAGTTATTGGATTTTGAGACAGACATAAATCCGATAACATAATTCTCTAAGAGTTAGTTACAGTTTTCTTCATTGGCCTTTATTGCTTTTACTTTAGAGTTTATATTTATCTGTTTTTCGACAGTTTCTTTAAAGGCTACCGGTATACGTACAATCCTATATACATAACATTATTTCTTACGTGTGTTTAATATTACATGTATTTACATTTCGTACATCGCATTCAACACGATACGATTTGTTTTCATACTAAAACAGACGCTTTTAATTTACACGCATGCCATATGTTGCCTATATGCATAGATTAATTCACAAAATTTTTCTAGACATGACTAACTGTTACCAGATGACTATGTTAAAGTGATTATAAAATAGTTTCGTTTTTAACTGTTTGTATTCTTTGCAGTATTCTAGAGGCTTTAAAATATTAATTTGGGTATTCCTAGTGTATGTTCAGAACCTAGTTTGGTATTTTCTAACTTTCCATTTATGAAAATTTTATTGTAACGTTATTGTCATTTTAACTCCTCTTATTTAATCAATTCAAATTCAAATGTATCAAATTTGTGTAATTATTGTTAGCTATTTATTAATATTATTAATTAAATATTACAACCATTATCATTAATAAGGTGGCAACACCGTCGTTTGTGGGTGTTGCTACCTAACGATAATTTATTCGTAATTTTGACAATCGATATTTTTGTTTTTATCCTATTCCACCCACGTCGATATTCTACAAGAACGGAAAGCTTTCATTATGAATATGATATGAAGAATTAGAAATAATTTCTTAGAAAAAACATATTTTCATGACATAAATGTGATGTAACATAAATGTGATCCAATCTTTCTGCTTCTAAAACCTGAATATATTGGCTATCTAATGTTTCAGCTTCTACAACCTGAATATATTGCTTATCTAATGTTTCAGCTTCTACAACTTGAATAAATATATTGCCTACCGAAAACTTTTCTAATTAGGTTCTATATTAAAAACCGTGATTTTATTTTACATCTGTACTCAGTCGCCCATATTTTAATTACTGTAGATGTGCCTACGTATGTATTATGTTAACACAAACATTGACTTAATCCAAATACTGTTAGTATAGGCAATTTTAATTATGCATATTACGTCGTTTCTGTCATTCATCAGCTTCTTACCTGAACTAAAGTTAGAACACTACTCACAGATTCACATGTCTCGTAGGTATAGAGTACAAATAATGACACTCATCTATAATTATTTAATGTATTTTAATCGCCTCAGCTGTGAATTTAATTACATTATGACGTAAAACAATTAGAGATGCGCGAAATGCCTACAGTAATGTTATGTTTGTGTCATATGGATAAAGTTTTGGGTCACACACATTATGAAATTGGTTTTACTTTGTTATTTTATACATACATAACATGTGTATTGTATTTTAGTATAAAATTGTAATGGAGTTGTTTTTATACATTGTAGATATTTAATACAAAAATGGTTAGATAAAACTTCGTTTGCTTTTCTGAGAAATTTTGAAATTCAAAATCGTCATTAAAATTTCTGAAGGGACTTCCATACAGTTAGTTGTAGGTAATTGGTTGGTAACTGTGGTTGGTTAGTTTTCCATATAGTTACACACTAAGATTTCATAAAAGCAATACCATTACGCTACGCTATTACGTATCTTTATCATAGACTAGTTGTTTCCCGCTAATTCGTCTGCGTGGAATTTAAAAAAAGTAGCCTTATGTCCTTCCCTAGAGCTTAAATTTATGTCCATACTAAATATCAAAATTTTCATAGAACGTTCAACCCCTTCTTTTGCGAGTAGAAATTTGCAAAAATGTAAAACACGAGTCTCATTATTTTTAATAAACAATATTTGTATTTATGTTTCACAGCCTTATTCCGTTCCATACAAAAGTTTCATACAAATTTCAACTCCCTCTTTTTTTCTCTTAAAATGCAAATCTCTAAAAATCCTTTCTTCGCGAGACATTACACAAACTATCATCAAACCAAATTTCATGATCTTAAATTTAGTACATACATACATATCTTCACGTTGTATTCCTAACGGGGTAATCAGAGAAAATGGGGCGCCAAGCGTCGGGATCTTTGATAATTCTTTCGCTTCCTCAAATCTCATCATTCTCCTCACACATGAAATTACATTAAATTTAGTAGTTTTAAAAATTTCGTGATTAACCAGTCAGTCAGTTAATGAGTCAGCGAGTGAGTGGCATTTCACTTTTTTATTATATAGACAAGGGTGCGTTTTTAAATATGTACATTGAATTTCAAAAGCATAAATCAGTCTTATTAAAAGAGTCAGTTTAAACCTTATACGAAGGCATCGTATCGACACAAGGACCAGTGTTTTCTTTACATGTCGGACTACTTGTCTTTCTGAAACATTATAACGTATTTTTTTTATTTAGTAATTTACAAATGGTTTTTATTATAAATTCCATATTGTTTGTTTCAGGTAAGTGAACCGACCTTATCGGAAAGTGCTGTCTTAAAAAAATGGTTAATCCTTTTGTACTGAACGAAGAGGTACTCAACTAGATAAGATATTGTCAATTTATCTGTTTTGTTATAGCTGTTCTAGTATAATTTTTTTTTCCGTTAAAGTTATTTTCGTGTATTTTTTTCGGAAATAAATTTTTGTTGTGGTACTATATTACGATATAGTAATAATAATTTAGTTTAAAAATGATCAATTACCCATTCAATTTATTACATTAACCCCTACACTAGGCACAGTTTTACTATACGTACATTAACTATTTGTTGATAAAATGTCACAATAATTTCCTGTATAATGTGAAAAATAGGTGAAAAATTATAATTAAATTCAAAAGAGTTACTTGCAACAAATATATTTAATAAATTGAGGACAATATGTTGTGAGCTAAATAGATAATTATATCAAGTGTTTATACAAAAACAAAACCGAACCGAATACATTTTCAACAAATAGGTTTTAAATACCACACATTCTCGCCAACGTTTGGTATTAAAACCCTTATAACTCGTAAACCCACATAAATATATCTATATTAAAATCGTAGTAACACAATTGAATTAAAATAATAAATTAAAAATAATGCAATAAAAGGGTACTTCTATGAAAGTTGGGTAACTTTAGACAAATTTGAATCATATACTTTTTATCATAAATAATGGTTCTTTATTATGTTTTTCATGTGTCGTGAGTTGGTAATACTGTGTTTAAAAGGAACAGTCACTTTATTAAGTATATTTGAAAAAATTAAGGCTTTTGTGAAATTATGCTCCAAGGGACTGACGGATTCATCAAGGGACTGACAATACACAACAATTTTATCCGTAATGAATTACTTTATTAAAAATGAAGTAATTTCATTATCAAATTTAAATCATAATTACCATTACACCAAAATCTAAGTTAAAATTCTTCGTTTTCTGTACTAATTAACATTTTTCCTTATTTTCTTTACTTAGTATAGGTAATAAAACAGTTGAGCTTTAATAGCGACCCGTCCCGGCTTAGCACGGGTACAATTAATAAAATATAGCCTTTATTAGACACAGCATTTGACACACACACACACACAGCAATGAAAGCATTTTAGAATCGGCTCAGTAGTTCCAGAGATAGACCGTTTGTTTGTATGTAGACCTCCAACATACAAACAAACACATAATTTCACCACTTTGTATCATAATATTAGTAAACCATAGATTAGATAGATGAAAACTATTTCTTAAATAAAAACAGCCTTCTGTGATATAAATTTTGATTTTAGTAGTAACTACAAGTTATTAAACTTCGTACTTACCACAAACTTATAAAATTGCAATAAAACAAATGAAAATAATACCTACTCAACCATAAAAATGAAAAAGAATATAAAATATCTTAACAATTAGTAACAAGATATTGCTGCCTTTATTTAACATAAATTAATAATAGTTTTAGAACTGTCAATGTTATACATTATACAATACTAGATAATGAAACTTCTATTCTTATATATTTAACAACAAAGAATCACAGGCTACTTTTTACAGACAATAACAGATTTTTGAAGTTGATAATGTAACCACTAATATAAACACTATAGTCATCACTCGAATTTGATAAGATATATCAGCTACATCATTTTCCTCCAACCTAAATAGAGTCATTGAAAAAATTTTTCAATGTACACTTTGAAAAATGTTACTGTTACATCTCTTTCATCCTTAACGATGTTTGAACATATTGTGACACCAGTATTCTTTATTCTTTACGGAAAATTGGCTAGGCCACAGTCACTTCTATTATTCTGTACTTCTGTCATTCTGTCTGTGATTGACAATTCAGCTTTAATTTATCAATAATGTATTTTCTCAATTTTTTTTTCTTAAATTTCTTTGCCATCTTTCTTCGATTTTTAACTATGTTTGGCGAAACATTGTCGGAATCCAGGGCTCCATTTTCTCCAAGAACAGAGGGATGAACTTCATCACCGGTACAAAACTGTAATAATAAATAATTAATATAGTAAGTAAGTAATAATAAAGTATTACTTCCATCTGTTTCTGTAACTCACGGGAAGTCATATCCTTAACAAATTTCGTTTAACATTCTTCCTTCTTTTTTACCTATCCTTCTGTATCCTTTTAAATTTTAATTAAATGTGCCTTGCAGCTTCTGGTCTTTTACGTCTTCACTTATTAATTTACTTTTTTTTCTATTTGCTATCTTATCATTTAACAATAAACACAATGTAGTTAAACAATACAATAAGTTGGCTTTAAAATATTGTAGCACATCAATGAATCTGTGTATTCATCAGTCTCTTGTTGTTGCATCAGTGCCTTGTCTCTTTTATAGCTAAGGGCCTGACGACAAGGGACTGACAAATTTTGTGTATTAAAAAAATATGTCTTGATTAAATTGAGGTACTGGTTATCTAGTGATAAATACAATTAACATCTCACAAAAGACATTAAAGAGACAGCTTGACAAATATAAATATTAATAAATTACAGGAAAAACTAGTGACAAAGGGCCTGACTTGTTGACCATCCCGACACCTGTCCTCGGCACAAACATGCCGCTAGAAATGAATTCAAAATAAGTGACACACATGCTATGTTAGTCGCTAACATTAGATGATTACTTTAATGTTGTAAAGATACGCGGCTGCTTGACCTTGCAAGAAACTGTAAATTCTTAAATATTATACTTGACAAGGGCCTGATGCCCGAAGTTGGGTACGTTACTTTAACGTGAAAAATATTATTATTCATTTACTAATATTTGCAATTCGTTGTCAGTGTTCGCTAAGTACAATATCCTAGAATGGTATCAGGTATAAAATAACAATGTAAGCCTAATCGTTTTATTAATGTCTATAAAGTTGGAAGACCAATTGTTGCAGAGCGGAGATTTGACATATGGAAAATTTAAGGCTCGATTAAGGTTAATTTAGTGGCCTATTGACAATTTAAATGCTCTCAAATTTCTCGCGAAAATGCATGTTCTGCTAATCAAATATAAAGATAGCAGAGCCATAGCATATTATTGCAAAAATATCAAATAAAAGGCGGTGAAAATAAGCTAAAATTAAAAGGCTCGTTAAAGGCTCTTGAAATCAAAGAAAAAAAAATTATTCCCTCGACTTTTTTTTTATTTTTCGGCCGCTCTGCTGGCTTAATGTTCATATAGCAGAGTGGGGGACGTAATTCCGTTTCCTATTGGTTTTCGCCAAAGTTTACGACGTCTAAATTTCTTACCCAACTTTTGTAGAATCACCCAAAAATAATAAAACTAAAAATTTCAATTTTGTATTAGAAGTTCTTCTATTATAAAAACCGATATTGTGCGGTACAGCTCCAGGCACGACAACTGCGCGTGTTGGGCCCTTTATAAATTCGGCAGAGTAACAAAAGTGCCGGGAACTGCGCCGACATCGATCGCGATACGCGGTGCTAACAAACAAGTGTACAAATAAGTGAGGCTAAATACCTTTAAGGCGACCGACGCATTGATAAACAATAATTTAATCTAAAATAGACCTTCTGCTCTATTCAAACGTGCGCTCGCCAACTTACAAAAAATATGAAAAAACAGTTATTTTCGTTTATTTTGAAATCTATAAATAATTTTAGGAAATCCAACTGGCATTTTGAAGAATACGTTTAGATTAAACTACAGAATTTAGAAACATAAATCGGTCCCGTTACTTCGAAAAATGTAAATCTCTGTTTTAAAAGAGGTTTTTTGATATTTTTTTTATTACAAAAGTTAACCAATGGTGTATCACAACTGGCAAAGTAAAGTCAATGAGATGAATAATCAGGTTATCAAATATCACTTTCATAAGTTTTGTTCGCTTCAAAACAAGATAATTGAGATTTACAACCAATATTCTAAAAACTTTCCCTTTTTCTTATCACAAAGCGACCGACGCCTTTTTTAGACTCCTTTTTTTTGTGATATTACAACTCAATTCACGCACTAAATTACCCACATAGCAAAAAAAAATAGACTACACCGGCGCTGACGGGTCAACTAGCGCCATCTCTTGGTATCGAGAGACAATAAAAACAATAATATGTTTTATTTCTACCAGATATTCTTTAATTATTGTAATTAGGGTTGCCACCCGTACTTTATAATAAAGTACATAACGAGATACAGATAACCCCGTTAGGGATAATAAGTAGTGTACGTTATTTCGGACAAACGTACTTTATACTTAATTAGCGACCCGCCCCGGCTTCGCATGGGTAAAATTAAAAAAAAAATACAGCCCATTTTACTCCCTGATAATGTAGCTTTCTATAGGTGAAAGAATTTTTGAAATCGATTGAGTAGTTTTTCAGTTTATCCATTACATACAAACATACAAAGTTTAACTCTTTATAATAGTATAGATGGGAGCAGCGAAGTACGTGAAAATACTTTATTTTGATTTTTTAAGGTTTTTTTGCATTGTTTTCTTAAAGAAACAAAAGTGTTAGGTGATTTTTGCGTATAATGGTACCGATCGCAACAATAAATGATAATGAGCACTTGTACATGAGCAATGAGTCAATGCCAATTCACGTCACTAAAGTGGCAAAAAAATTTTGAAACTAATAACAAAAAACACATACGTGAAGAAAGCGGCAAATCTAATAAAGACTACTTTATTTTTACATGTCGTACTTTGTTTTTTTGTGTTACAAAAGTTCTACTTATATTTTATTTGTTCAACAAAGTAGATGGCAACCCTAACTGTAATAAGCACGAAATAAAAATAAAATACCTACTCATATCTACGTTTGTAATATCGACTTAATTTCAACTGTGCTCCTTTCCAATCTCGCTGACATTCGTGCGATTAATTATATGCGAAATTATTTGCATAGCTAATGGATCCTATGAGTCTATAAGTCGTACCCTTCAACATGACAGGCATACGAACTTTGGCCCCATTTCCCTACTAATTCAAAATCACACCACGTTTCCGCCTGGTTCGTATCGTAGCAACAAGTGACGGATTTCACTTTCGCGTTTTACTGGGTTTATTGACCCTGTTTGCCAGTCCTTCCTACCGACTGAGCAAATCTAATTACCCACTGTAACGTTAAATGGAAAACCGACCAGTCTCTATACAAAAGAATATAGGGTGCAGAGTCGGGGTAAGTTTATTTCGCATAAAACCGTATCTAATTTTGTCTGGACTGGTCGACGGTTTACCTAATCGCTTAAACTAACTGATAGAGTTATGGCCGGGCGTCGGCAGTTGGTTTGAAACAACGCTATTTAATTTTTCAGGCCAGTAATAATTCAATTTGAATTTTCAGTTATTTACCTAGGATTTAATTTGTTATTTAAATAAGATGAATATGAAATAGTCTTCAAGAAATAATTTATCTTTAAATATTTATAGGGGAAAAAGTATATCAAGAGGAATTTCTGTTTAAAAGTTTCTTAAGGGGTCATCCATAAATTACGTCACACAAATTTTATGATTCTTTGCCCAACGTTCGTCACAAGTGGTCACATTTGTGAAACCAAGGGAAGGGCCCTTGGTGTGACGTCACATATTTTTCTTTTTATTTAGAAATAATTTATTTAAAATAGGAGTTTACATTTTTTTTTATTTAAGTATATAAATTTCGTATTTTAATATCTTAGATTTTGAGATGTGATGTCACAAACCTTTTGACTCTCCTGCCCCTTGTCACACAATGTCATATTTCGTTAACCCTCTCCCCCCCTAAACGTGTGACGTAATTTATGGATGGCCCCTAATGATTAATAATAATAGGCTAGCCTAGTAAATGGAGATTATGACGTTACAAAAATAAAAGGAATAAAAAAAATTGTTAAAAAAAAGTTATAAAATATCCCTCAATTCGGTGTGCCTTTTTGCATAAGCATCCTCCAACTAACTCCATTGGTCTCTGTCAGCAGCAATCCTTGTCTAATGTGGTCCCAAGGTCAGACAAATTTCGTCTTCTCATGGTCCCATCTTCTAGTCGGACGTCCTTGTTTTCTAGTGCCCTCTCGGGTACCATAGTGTGACCTATTTTTTCCATTTATTTATATTGCAACGTAGAATATGGTATGTTCTGTCCAACCCCATTTCTGATGGTTAACACGAGTAAGTATGTCAGTTACTTTGGTTTTGTTTCTTCTTTCTATATTTCTAAAATCTAGAAATAACGATAATAACACATATGTAAAGCAGGAAATATATGCCTGACATGGCGCCACAGTTTATCGCAAGGAAAAGATAAAATGATTTCCTATTATATCATTACCCAATACTTAAATGGCGAAAACAAAAAAACGACATCACTTATCGCAAAAGTGTTATTATACTTATGTGAGATCATTGAATAGCATTGTACGTGTTCCGTTTTGATTATATTCAGTGTCGTAAACCTGTTCGTTGTTTCTTTCTCTAGTACTGTGCCTGGTGTCCTTTTTTGGGCGTTTGTAAAATCAATAAACCTTTTAGCCTGAATTGCCTAATGATTAAATTGCCCTCCGATTGTTTGGATAATAACCAACTTTGCAAGTGCCATGATGCTATTACAGCGAATACATTTTTGTATTTGCTAAGCTACTTGCTTAGCAATCCAATTAACGTCTCTGGTTATTCGAAATGGTCGGTGTTTATAAAGTATACAAGTTTTTGCTAAAATTAGTTTTTAAAGCTTTCGTTATTTGTTACTTTCTCATTGTGGATCTCTTCTCATCTTACAGAAGGCGGTTAATAAAGAAATTCTGAATTTCGCTTAGGAACACTCACTATTTAGAAGCAATTTCAGGTTTGCTCTGATGTTAGAAAAGTTATCTTACAGATTAACAATTATTTTCGTAGTTTAAAGTTCTTTAATTTATGTACAGATAGGCTGTATAGGTGTTAAAATGCCTATTTCAATCATGGTACCGTTGACCTCGGCGATTACTGCCGCGATGTCAACGTTCGAACGCCATTCTGGTTATTATTTATAGTTTCATTTTATTAATTCACAGACGTATTGCTTAATTTAATTTTCTTTAAATTTCCGTACTCCCATTTCGAGTGCGGGTCTTAGTGAAGTAACGACGAGAATGATTTACCATTACGTGGTTGAAATTGTCTGAGTGGTTTTCACAGGTGTTTTTCATTTCACACGTGCTCTGCAATATCAACAGTGAGTGTTTATTAACAAAATGAAGTCGGCTGGGTAAACATGGCCAACCAGGTATGTCTTCCATAACGTCGTCCAAGCGTCAAGCGCTTTCATAAAACTGTCGCTTAGTATTTCGGAATCTTGTCTGAAAACTGATTTATCATCCCTGTGCATAAAAGAACTTGGAGGGAACAAATTTAATTGTATTGTATCCTTTTTAATTCTTCTTTCTCTCATGTTTATTCTCCGGAATGTACTTCTTAAAAAGGTAAAGTACAAAAATTAACGAAAACAAAAAAATGTTAGTTAAAGCTGAATAATATGCCAACGACGATACGAATATTTTACACTAGCTTTTGCCCTTGACTTCGTTCGCGTATACATTATAGCCTATGTGACACTATGTGTTATTCTGATGTAGCTATATTACTGTAAAGTTTCATCAAAATCCGTTCAGTAGTTTTTGAGTGAAAGAGTAACAAACATCCATACTTCCATCCTCACAAACTTTCACATATATTATTGGTAGGATTAATGAGTGTGTCGTATTTGTATTTTCTTTTCTTTAATATTTGAAATAAAACTTTTTGAATGTAAAATTTTAATTCAAATGTTGTCGGTTTTCATACTTAATGAGACTAAATGTTATATTTGTGAAGCGGTACATGAAATAGATTTCGAAGCCGTGTAGACAATACTATCAGAAACAACAGAAAAATCGGATTGTCTATAAAGTTTAATGAATGGTTTGAACCGTTACCTCTGCGGTCGTTCACCGTTCACACCATTTCCTGAATACCGGTCGTATCTGATGTTCGACGATATGATCCTTGAACTTTTAATATCGTTTTATTGAAGGTACTTTGCTCAATGATCGTTGATGCCTCAACTACTTGTTGTTTGAGTGAATCATCGACATTAATATAATGCAATACGTCATCAATATATCAATAAGCTTATATACTTTAAGTAAGCTTATCATTTGATCACAGCCTATACCAAATGCGGTACATGGGTCCCATTGCTGCAGCACGGTCTTCTCTGAAAAACCAGGTGAGAACACAAACCATGCTCCAGAACATTTTGCATTTAAAGTCACAAGTGTGTCAAGACTTGTCTTAAGTAACATACGTACATATCATCACGCTGTATCCCTACCGGGGTAGTCAGAGAGGACGGAGCGCCAAGCGTCGTGGTTCTTACATACTTCTTTCGCTTCCTCAAATAGTAATCTTAAGTAACAATTTATTTAAATCGCACTGCTGGGCATAGGTCTCCTTTCACAAATAGGGTGAAAATAAGATAGAGGTATTCCACTAAATGTAATCAATCGCCTTAAAATTATCTTTAAATTTATCTCAGACTTGCGGCTCGTTCCGACTTTGCCCGGATTGAATACATAATACATAACCTATGCATCTGGAATAATGTACCTTTCAAATGTTGAAAGAATTGTTCAGTAGTGCAGTGATTCCGGAGATTACCCTCCACATATAAACAAATTTACAATAGCCGCTCTCTCTTTATAATATTAGTATAGATATAAAATATAACTATATCTTCTACTAATATTATAAAGAGGTAAAGTTTGTTTGTTGTGTGGATAAACTAAAAAAATATTTAACCGATATTAAAAATTCTTCCACGTATAGAAAGCTACATTATCAGCATGTAACATGGGCTGTATTTTATTTAATAAAAATTCTAGCCGTGCGAAGCCGGGTGGGTCGTTAGTATATAAATAAATATGTGGTATAGATATTAAGGCGCCGAATTGGAAATTTTGACTGCAGGGATCTCAACTGTTCTAAGTGATTACGAAACGTATGAAAGTGATATTTGATGACTTGATGCTTCGTTTCATTGACTTCATTTTTTACAACTTTTGTAACATAAAAAAAAATATCAAGGAAACCTCTTTTAAAACATTTTTCGAACTAACGGAACCGATTTATGTTTCCAAATCTTCTGTGTAGATTAATCTATAAATACACTCTTCAAAATGTCAGTTGGATTTTTAAAATTGATTGTAGTTTTTAATATAAACGAAAATAACTGTTTTTTCGTATTTTTGCAGTGCAGGACTATTTTAGATTAAAATATTGTTTATCACTGCGTCGCCTTAACCATTCTCTGTTTATAAAGCACGTCGAAGTTTAAAATGCAAATCTGTCAGTCCCAATCGCTTGTTATGTTAGATGGAACGTCGGTCTGACTTACACGCCCTTGGTGTGTCGATCATAATAAATGATTAACAGTGGGATACCATCAAAATGTTGATATAGTAGGTACATTCGTTTACACGGAGGATATTTCGATATCTTGAGATGGGTCAGTGTGTATTTACTCGATTGAAATTAATTCTATCCGAAAACTCACCTGTTTATTTTTCTTTCATATCACATATACAAAAAATAGAATTAGAGCAGCGCGTAGGAACTTCTACATACATAAGATTTCATTATTGAGATTTCATAATGAACGGGCTCTAATATTTATTCGAGGTAAGTATTTACTCAGTAATTTCTGAATAAATACTCAAACCAACCCATCGCCACATCTCATATGTATGTCAATTAGTAAAGATACGCGAATTTAAGCCAAATATGGATTGAGTGCGTATGCGTACACATCAATATCAATTAGCGTTGTATAAACTTCTAATCTGTGATGTTATAAATTACTGGACGTAATCTTTAAAGTGTTGTGTTACTGGTAGAACTTCGAACCGTTTACTATATGTGTGTTAAATACTGTGTTTAAGTCACTAAGGCCTTATAGTCTGATTTGAAATCTAGATTGTATTTTATGTTTTATCTATCCATTCTAATCAAGAATCGTGATGACGAATAGAAAAAAAAATTTATTTGTGATTACTTCATTTTTTTTAATTACATAGTAGACACCTACTTTATATATTTCAAAATGTTAGAGTAAAGTATTTTTCCCGTTTATTGTTCGCTGTTTTCTTTCCATTGATGATTGGGCCTATAATCTGTATTATACAAGACTAGCTTTTGTCCGCGACTTCTAAAAACGGCCAATTGCGTGTTGGACTATGCGCTGAGAAGGATTCCGTAATTGCGATACACAGTATACATTGAATCGGCAACAACAATAAGTTTGTATTTTATAGTGGTTCTCGATGACACTGTGAAAAAAAAAATTATTATTGCGTTCGCTGAGCGTGTAACCGAAAATATCCCATATTTTACAAGCTACACGACATATTATTCAAACTGATTTTAATCGAAATTGCTTTTTAAACTAAGATCTCAATCTTTTCAGAATTTTTCACCCCATATTTGAAGATTGTGCGAGGGGGGGGGCACTTTTTACGACTATAACTATTGACTTCATATCGCAACTTAACTGCGAAAAAGTATTAAAATTACTTAACAGTGACAAAATATTTTAAGAATGCCTATTTATACGGGGCAACAAAGATGCATTCTTAATTCCCTCGATTTCCCTCAGAGGGCGTGACGTGTCTTTGTACCATACAGGCGAAATTGTTCTTTATATTGGCAACTCTGCTAGTGTCGAAGTAGCTAGGGGCCTATTTGTCGTAACTGCAAGTTAAGCAACAATTAAACATTAGATCGGTGGTTTTTGGAGTTTGAGCGGAAAATAGATAAAGATTTCAGGAATTTATCACATAACTCATCTGTCGGTAAACTCAGTCTTTTTCGACATTTTTGATAAGATTTTGATTCCAATATCTTTTATAGTCGTTTACTTTTAAATAAATCCATTAAAAAAGGAAAGTTGTTTCATTATTATTATAATAATATCAATTAGAAATGTATCATGTGTATGAAAAGTACATAATACATAATTCTGGAGAAACAGTGACATAACTGGGAGGGTATCAGTCATTTTTGTCAACGTTTTTGAGAGGGTAGTATAAGATTTTTTTTTACTAAATCATGTTTTTTTTTAGAAAAAGATGCCTAAGCTATTGTTTTTAATTTATTGCAACATTCTGTGACTTCTTTGCGTATACTCAGTAAACCTAAATTAAAAAAATAAAAATTTAATTGCAAATGCAAAATGTAAGTTGAGTCACTATTGGAGGTGCGATATGTCAGGTACATGTATTTAGTGCCACCCCTAATTTTTTAATTCCACTACGCTATTGTATATGGCTTCATAGAATAATGTCCAAATTTCATTTATGTAATTTATGTAAGCTGACATACAGACAAAAAAACAGACAAACGGACAGGACGAAATTATACGGGTTACGTTTTTTGTTATTTGGCTACGGAACCCTAAAAAGCTAGCTACAGTACATAATAAACCAATCGATAGCGAGTCGAAGAGATATGTTTTTTATCTTTTCCGCTCCTGTAGTATGAACAAAAAACAATATTAGTAGGGTTGTCACATTTTTTGTTTAGCAAATAATGTAGAGATATATTTACTTTTCTGAGGCAAAAAATAAAGTACGACGAGTGAAACTAAAGTGTTTAATTACCCGACTTGCTGCATTTTTTCCGTATGTATTTTTTGTTGCTAATGTGAACAAATTTGCCAGTTAGCAATGTGAATAGATACTGACGTTTTAGGTAGCGTTCAAAAACGAAATCAATGCTCATTATCATTTATAGATGTTTTTTTTGCTTTTCGATTTTGGTGTTCAAAATAAGTAAAATAAAGTATGTTCACGTACTTTATCGCTCTCATAAGGAATAAAGTAAGTTTGTCCGAAATAACGTACAATACTTTATTATAAAGTACGGGAGGAAACCCTAAACATTAAGTATATTGTTTGCATGTAAGTTGTACTACTCGGTAGTAAATTACTCCGGTTGTGTCGTTAGCTTGAGTGGTGGTTTGATTGATGACTGTTTCAATATTTTACGTCTAATGTAATTTTCGGTATTGTAAACTTTTTCGAGGTTCTTTTGATACAAAGTAATAATATTTGTTCGTATTCGATTTTTTTGAAATCTTTTTCACTGACGATTGCCATCAAAAAAGCAATATGTGCTATCTACAGTATAAATGCACGTGGATCACTAACAATCGTATTAAAGACAATGATTACTCGTTAATGATTGATTAATCGTATTAAAGACCGTACAAATACATCTTTGAAATAATTATAACATATAGGTAAAAATATAGACCTTTAAAAAGAAAGGCGATATTAACGGTATGGAAACCCGAGGTCATAAACAAATTGTTTTTTCCGTAATAATTACAGAAGTCAAATGTTTACTGATTTCGTAGGTTTTCTTTTCGAACCGAACAAGGTAGATTTAACGTTGAAAAATACCATGTAATTGGGCTTACTTGAATTAAATGATTTGACTGACTTTGAATATTTATATTTTATTTATTATTTATTGTATATATCGACGTATGTATTTCATTTATTTTTTCACTATATTTTATTTGGAACTAGCTGTTCCCATCTATGCGTTGCTGTAGCGCGAGTTGCACAAACAGTTTCATTTTTTTTATTTATATGGATATTAGCGTGCTGTTAGCTTTTGCCCGCAACTTCGTACACGTAAATTTAAAAATGTGGCCTATGTCCTTCACTTGGGTTTAATATACAATATCTCCATTTTAAGTATCGTCAAAATCAGTTCAGCGTTTTAGCCGTGAAAGTTGGCCAGACAGGCAGACTTTTGCATTTATAATATTAGTATAGATATAATACAATATACTCAGACATTTCACACAGCGCCATCTAGTCCCAAAGTAAGCTGCATAGCGCTTGTGTTATGGGTATTAGACAACTGATATACTACTTATATACTTTTTCTTTTGTAAATAAATACATACTATACATAAACACCCAGACTCAGGACGGGAAGCGAACCCGCAAACCCCGTTTACTTTCCGACGCGCTAAGCCGTTGCGCCACGGAGGTCGTCGATAAAAACACACGCATATTCGGATGCAACGTTGTGTCAAAATTTAAAGTCAATCGATCAACTATGTTGAATTCAATCGCGAATGTAGATTAGGATGCAATTTGTGTGTTACAATGTTGCTCGTTATGCCGATTTGTATGCGTGAATTTAATTTGTTTGCTGAAAACACCCTGGTCATTTTTGCGGTAAGTAAGGGCACTCACCGTCAAGGGGCCATTGCCCCGGAACAGTTTCCCTGGCCCTGTGAGGGAGCGAGACGACAATCTGGGGGCTTGGCGAGTACTTGCACTCGGACTCTAAAATTAAGTACATTGAACGCTTGAGAGGGTCGCGCACTCGGTTACAAGCCAGATTCAGTCCGCCTTCGTTGACGTAGCCATTTTTTCACTATATTTTATTTGGAACTAGCTGTTCCCTAATAATCTCTGTTTTATCCTGGCAATATTTCATCATCGTCGTACAGGCTCAAATCGCGGACTACACAGGGGTGTTAGTTTAATAGAAGAGAAGACGACTAAGAAGTCGTCTCCAATTCCTACAAGCTCTGAGACTAGCGATAATCCTTTTCGGCTGGTGATACTTTCTACGTAGGAGGTAACCTAGTACTCACCACTCCGGAAAGATTGGAGACACCTCCTGAAAGTCCAGCGGGAAGCAAATACACCGACGTCTTCAATAATTAAAGTGGTCTCCCAAAGTCTCATGGCTAGAAACTTCACATACCGTGCCGTCCACGCTGCGCTTAACGCCTCCGACAGCACAGTGCACCTGAGGGGTTTAGGTTATCGCCGCTGGCCTCTTCCCGCTGACATCCCTCCGCAGGCGCTGAAAACGCCTCATCTCCCCTCGAACACCTTTTCCATCGCTGACACCATCCATGCCGGTAAACTTTTTTCATTAATACAATGGAAGATTCATCTCTCAGTCTAGTCATTTTATTTTACTCTAACCTGAGTTTTTGTCAAGGGTGATTTAGTACGAAGTACTTTTAGAGTTTTTCGAGCACAAACATAAGAAATTGAATTTTTATATAAAAATTACCTACACATATATATACAAGGTTATTGTGAAAGGGGGTATAAATTAGCCGGAATCCCAATGTGTCACTGTTGAATGTTATATTGCAGATGTCATAATTACGGGATACGATTATTTCGTTTTCCATACAAAAAAAACATTCATTTAATGAAAAAAAATGTACAACCCGATCATTATGCCCTATATTCCAAATGTTGAGTAGCGACGGAAAAACTGATATTAGGGTTGGCTCACTTTTATTTTTCTTTAAACTTTAGGGTTTTACATTAGAATTATTCGACTTGACGAAGTTGTAGAACGCAATTTCTGTTGTCATGGGTACTTTTATACCCTTCGGTATTTACCCATTCTTTCGAAATTTCGAAATAACCTTGTATGTATATATAATATACATACACATATGTATATGTGTAAGTTGTACTACTCGGTAGTAAATTATTCCGGTTGTGTCCTTAGCTCGAGTGGTGGTTTGATTGATGACTGTTTCAATATTTTACGTCTAACATAATTTTCGGTATTGTAAACCTTTTCGTCTGTCCTCTCTGATACCTCGTTGGGGATACGGCGTGAAGATATGTATGTGTGTATGTATGTATGCATGTAAAGATATCAAGGTTTTTTTTGGTACAAAGTAATAATAATTGTTCGTATTCGATTTTTTTATAAATCTTGCACGAGAATCCCTAAGAATCCTTAATATATATATACATATATACATTTAAAAAATATATATTTAAAAATGTTAATAACCTCTTAGTATTTTGTTCTTAACATTATCCCCAATAGCTTTTGACCTGCGACTTTAAAAAATTCATTCTGAAAATGGCACCTACTCTACGCGGTCGCTAAAGCGACACACACACATCCCGGCGTTGAGGCCCGGTGCGCTTGCACTGTACCTTTGGAAATACGTACAGAGTAATTACGTTTTAAACAGTACAACAAAACTTAACATTTATTTTTTGAGGAACGTATTAAGTTTTGAAATAAGTCGTAGAACAAAAATTGTTAGGTTAGGTTAGAGGTTATTAGTATTTTTCAATTAACCCTGTTAACTATATAAATATTCCACGTAGGAGAGATCACAGGACGCAAATAGTTTTAATGTAAGGTAAAAAAGAATTGTTTCAAAAAGTTCAAGCTGTAATCCTGCTATTTATATGTGTATAAAATCATTGCAATTTTTACATTATATACGACTTATATTATTGTATATCGTTTATTTAGTGAAGTAAAATATAAAATTTCATCCATTTATACATTTATCTAAAACAAACATTCAAACATTCTTAATATTAGTCAGGTAGAGATTACACTTGTTGCTATGTTTGGATAGCGATAATGCTAGTCCTCTGTTTATGCTATGTAGTTCTATTCGAATCCGTGTGAGTCAACGGTAACTATGAACCCTAAAATAACTCAGTCAATTGCAATTGCGAGGGTGTCCTAATGCGAGCGGGGTTATGAGTAATTGTCGTGGTATTTCGTATGTACTCAACAAGTAGATATGTTCTAATGTGCTCTAAATGCAGTTTATGACCAAATACGGCACTGAAAGACAAAACATACATAACTTAACTCCATTTCTCATTGGGGCTGGATAGAGTATCAATGCGGAACAAAATCACAAATTGACGCCACTTTTAAAGGGTTTCTTCAGATGATACAATGGAACTGGATAACGTGTTGGTTTATCCATATTCCTTATAAGCCCATATTCTTAAGCTGACGTTTACAAGCTGTGCAAAAAGCAGCTGTCACATTTTCTGCTGCTCTTTCTATTCCAGTTTTCAGATCAGCAAGGAATCAGGCACTAACACTAGAATAAGTCTCACATACTTAAATATTGGATTCATTTTTGTATGTGAAAGAATTATTTTTCATAACATGATATGCTTATGTTTCACAGTACAGGACCTATTTTTACCACATCGGCCTCTGTACGTTGTTTTTCGGGTTCCGTAGTTATACGGCAAAATTCGAAACCCTTATAATCGCAACTTTTCCGTCTGTCTGTCCGCATATTACGGCTATTATATTCGGAGACCATTGGTATTAGATGTATATAGATGAAATTGGAAACGTTTATTGAAGGAAAATTTGGAAGGTAGGTGTATCCTATTAACCGCTATCTAATGGTGTAGTGAAATGATGAAAAAAAATTCGATATGTACTCATGACCACGCGATAGATATGAAAACTTATAAGATACTAGCTTTTGCCCGCGACTTCGTCCGCGTGGTGGTCACTTACGGGTAAAAGAATGCTATAAAAACCTTCTGCATAAAAAGTACATTATACGTGACAACTTTCATGGTGATCGGTCAAACGGTCTTGGAATTTAGCGGTTACTTATTATATACAAATATCAATTTGTATAAATACAGATTCTTAATTTAAAATATACTATATACGACTGGTGATTCAGCGTCACCGATCCGGGCGTTCAGTTTCGTTCAGGAAAAGCTCAAGATGCGCTTGAAAAAGTTTTCACTTCAGTAGGTGGCACTCCATAGATAGGTACATGTAATGTAACTGAGAGTTGAAAAAAAATATCCAGCGCACAAAAGCTTGTGGCGGTATCTTTAGATAAGTCTTCAAAAACGATATAGAGATTTCAAAGTGATTTGTTTGTGTGAGTGATAGTCGTTGAAATAACTTTTCAAGTATGTGGTGGTAAATTCTGAAAAAATGTCAGGTAGTAGAATTTAAAAGCACTTTCAACGACATTTAAATGAGATACGTTGTGCAGGTTTTAAAATATGGGGTATTTTCGGTTATACGTTCAGCGACTGCAGAAATATTTTTTTCATTGCGTCGTCGAGAAACACAATGAAATGCAAACTTATTTTTGCTGCCGATTAAAGTAATATTGTTTGTCCCGGCTACGGAACCCTTCATCGTGCGTGGTCCGACACATACTTAGCTGATTTGTCTGTTGTTATGGTGATAGAAAATAACGAAGATCTCTTTTAAACATATAGGCAATATTTGCGCTGTACATAGCGAAATATCATTTTATGATTAAACTTCATATAGGAGTTCCGACAAGTTTGTTGTGATTGAACAGGCCTTGAAATTCAGAAGTTTGCTTCATTAATGAGTTTTGCAACAAGTGACAGTTGAAGACCTAATAGTTGATTACTTAAAGTTTAATACCATTTTGAGTTTAAGAGATGAGTAGTATAGATAATGAGCGCCAAGTATTGCAATAGTTAAATACATGTTTGTAATGAACCTCTTTTGCTTGTTCAAAAGTCGTCATTATTTTCACCAAGCCTTTTTGCCTTTTGAGGATGTTTTGTTAATTCTACAAATCCGTAATTGTTTCTGAAAAATATTTTATCAGTTGCTAATGACGAGGTAGGGTTAAGAAGTGCCTTCAGAACATCTTTCGGTGACATAATCGTAGATATCTTGACAATATAGCAATTTTTGGTATAGTTTATAATTTCTATTACACAAAACAATACATTTTTAAATGTATGTTGCTTGAAAAGATGTTTCACAAGGCGTGGCTAATTTCTCTACCCACCGACATAGTTACAAATGACCCTTATCCGTAGCTACTATTTATCAAGCGCCTTTTAGCTGTCATCGTTGATATAACACGTCCACTCCACTCGTGGTAATAGCACTTGACACATGCGATGTATCTGGTTCATTCTGTTTAAATAACTATGTATGTCGGTTATTACTTAATACAAGCGTGGGAATCGGATCACAGTTGTAATGTTATATGTAGATATATGTGGACGGACACTCGCCATGATGAGGATTCCTTTATGTGCGTAAGAAAATAAGTATTTGAACCTCTTAATTTGACGCCAGGGATTCAGTGATATTTGGTATCTTGATTCTTCATTTCATTGACTGCATTTTGATAGTTGCGATATATGGGGTTAACTTTTGTAACACAAAAAAAAAATCGAAGAAACCTCTTTTAAAACAGACATTTACATTTTTCGGAGCAATGGGACCGATTTATATTTCTAAATTTTCTGTACAGTTTACTTTAAACATATTCCTCAAAATGAAAGTTGGATTTTTTAAAATTAATTATGGTTTTTAAAATAAACGAAAATAACTGTTTTTTCGTATTTTTCGTAAGCTAGCGCGCGCACGTTTGCATAGAACAGAAGATCTATTTTAGATTAAATTACTGTTTATCAATGCGTCGCCTTAAACTTAAAAAATGGTTTCAAAATCTCAGATATCGCTACCTATGTTCTTCGTTCTGTCATTCTCTATCCTCGTGATAGAACGAAGAAGATATTTGCTCATATCCATTTATGCTTAAAGACCTTTGTGAAATAATATTATTTGCTGATGACACATCATTATTATTTAAAGTTAACAGAAAAGACAAGGATATTGGCGGACAGAATAGGACCTTGGCGGATGTCTCGAGATGGTTCGCTGCCAATAATTTACTACTGAATGCACAAAAAACCAATTGTGTTAAGTTTTCCCTATCCAATGTACCCAAAATTCATAATGGACTGAAACTGGATGGGAAAGAATTAGAATTAATGAAATCAGCTACTTTTCTTGGTTTAACAGTAGACAATAAGTTACAGTGGGCGGACCATATCGGGACTTTATCTAATAAGCTCAGTTCGTCAATATATGCTATTAGGCGCATTAGTCAGTTGACAGATGTAGCTACGGCTAGGCTGGTGTATTTCGCATATTTCCATAGCCTTATGTCTTATGGTCTGCTACTGTGGGGATCAGCGGCGCATATGAAATCTATCTTTATTTTACAAAAGAGGGCAATACGTACCATCTACAGTATGAACGCACGTGAGTCGCTGAGAGATCATTTTAAAGACATTGATGTACTCTCCTTACCCTCGTTATACATCTATGAAAACATAATGTAAAAAATTTAGATCTATTTCAAAAGAAAGGCGTTGTTAGTGGTGTGGAAACTCGTGGTCGTGATCAGCTAATTATTCCTAAATTTAAATTACAAAAGTCAAGTGGTTCATTTTTGGGTAACTGTGTTCGTTTTTATAATAAAATTCCTCAAGAAATTACTCAATTAACGGAAAACAGATTTAAACTTGTCATTAAACGCACACTGATTGGAAAAGCATACTACAAAATTAGCGATTTCATTGAAGACACAACAATAAACGGGAAGTGATCCTCTCTGCGTATGCATTTACTGGCTTTATAGATATTGTATTTTTAAATAACTATTGTACAATGATGGTGAAAAAATGATACCGGACTGAGTTTCTTGTCGGTTCTTCTCAGTATTGAGGTTTTCTTTTCGAACCGAACTAAAGTAGATTTGACGTTCAAAAATACCTAGCATTTGGGTTTACTTGAATAAATTGATTTGACTTTGACTTTGATATCCAAAGTTATTTGATCATTATTTATTTGAACTATGATACTCAGAAAAAGTTTAATTGCTTTATACCTAATGATGAGATTTGAGGAAGCGAAAGACCGCGACGCTTGGCGCTCCGTCCTCTCTGACTACCCCATTAGGGATACAGCGGGAAGATTATGTATGTAAGTATAATAAATCGTCTTTTGATAATGTCTCAATTGCAATGATTTCGGATTTCGGGAGAGTTAAATACAATCGCTTGTCAGCTTGTCAGCTCTTTTAATTTTGCTCTAGTTGGAGACAATACCATACTTAAATATTCAAAAACTGCAAAATGTTATATGTGTTAAGGATTAACAGGTCATTACGTGTTTGCTACTACTTTTGCTGCTACTGTGTTAGATTTAGATTTTTCTAATATTTTGTTTTGTATTTCGTCTGTATGTTTTTAGCTAGGTTTTTGTGTTTAATCGTCGTAAAAGAAACCAAAATGAACTCAACAACATCTCATTCAAATGCTATGTTGTCACATAAAGTGAAGCTCGGTCGTCCCTACGGAATCCTTCTCTGTGCGTAGTCCGACACGCACTTGGTCGGTGTTAAAGGTAAAACTGCCTTTTAACTTTTTACAAAATCATTTAATGATCACGGCCTTGATTTACATTAGGGTTTCGGGTCTTGCCAAGTCTAGAAATTAGTATAAGATATTATTCCGTATTTTAAACATGGAACACATGTCTTCAAGTTACGTTATTAATTCATAATTTATTGGGTCGAGCGCGATGGTCGGACCTTTGAAAGCATGTGATTGGAAGTGAATAGGTTATTGAAGGTACAAGCGGTCGGCGAACTCCTAAACTGGTACCCGTGTCAATTGGTGTCAATAGATCCCTGATGCTATTGATAGTGTCTATATCATACAGTGTATCATAAAATGAGGGCCGGGTGTATTGTGTATTTACAGGGTTGTCACTAACTACTACGAGTATAAATGTATATATTATTTTAAAGCCGGTCATATAGAAATCGTACTTGCGCAGTGAGTATTCCATAATATGTTCCCTGTGGTCAATATTCTTGACTAAATGTTACAATAATAATCATTATTACATGACAACACTTATTTGAGTAACTTAACGAAAATTTATTAGTGATTTTCACAGTTTGTATTTTTTAATGTCAGTTTTAAAAATGAATCAATCACCAAACTAAAAACGAACGAACGAAGGTATATAAGGCATGGTATTTGTGTCCAACTCCGTCGTGTGATTTTCCTACTTCAAAGTCACTTTTATTACCCAGTAAAGCACAAAATCTAATTCCTTAATATTTAAAAAAGTATTTTCATAAATTGATCTGTTGGCTACCAGGAAAATAGTTTTCTACTTTTATAATTTCAAAGAATAATTCTGTTTATATAGTATCTATTATGATAACGCTAATCTCTGTCAAGTGATCGATGATTTTTGACAAGAATAACATGTTCTTAGTAAGATTATTTTAGTACATACTATAATCTTACTGAGAATTTGTTGTTGTTATATAATAGTGTTGTTTATAATTATTAAACCTATCTTTCAATTACTTTACAGTGTATTTCAAAGTTTTGGGTCGCGACCCCTGGGTGTCGATTTAAATTACAAAACATTTAACTCAATGAGATTACTGCATTTGTTTTTCTTTTGTTTGTATATATCGGAAGGTCGCGACGGATTTTTGAAATCACTTTAGGGTCACATCGCAGTATCAGTAAGTTTGAATAAACAGTGACTTAAGTAATAGGCATTCATGCAATAGAAGTGAAAAAAAAATACGTAAATTGAATATACAGTACGTACAGACTACTGTAGCTTGATACCTGTGACATCTGTCACAGAGTCATCTCTTGTGTTGGAATATCGAGCTTGATGAGTATATTTTAACTGTTAACTGTAAAATATGATTATGTGTAGGGTGGTCATAGTATTGGTGCAAGCGAGATATCAATTCCTTAAATCGAGCTTAAGGGTGGCTTGCACTTATATACAACTATTTAAACTATATTTAAGAATTTGACATCTCGCTTGGACAAACGATTCGATAGTAGGTGCAAGCGAAAAGCCAGTTTCTTAAATCGAGTTTAAAGAGTTGGTGCAAGCCGCCACCCTTATTGTCATTTATAATATGTTTTACCAACGTAAATCAGAAATGGTAATGTTGCAAAATAAACTTATTGTCACAACGCGTTTACATTTATATCGTTGGTATTGTGGATAACTGTCACAGGTATCAAGCTATTTTGTACGAACTATAATAATATCAGCTTCTCTTGTACTTAAAATATAATGAAAATCAAGGAAAGTAGGACAGCCTTAACCTTACTCTGTAAGATAGATTGAGGAAAATGAGTAATCTATTGTAGGCTGGGTTATATGGATTGAATTATCGCTGCGTAACATAGTAGCCGCAGAGAGCCCGTGTAATTTATCACCGTAAGACATTATTTTCCACAACGCGAACTATGTCGACTCAGCCGATGTTTACGTTAAACTATACCATGTAGGTACGCGGCAGCAAATAGTTACAAAACTACCTATTCTAAATTGTCTTGCAGTCAGAGTATTACTGGGTGTTCTCCCAGTTTGCCGTAATATGATACCAATAGTGTGTTTGGGCCATACACGGTGTCACGGGGTTTTATGTGGGTATCTGAAGTAGGGTGACCTGTGAACAGGTAGTTAGATGGACAAAAGGTGTGAGTCAAATAAACCAGTTTATATTACGTAGTATCCTAGTTTATTAAGCCAATAATTCGCCATACGCCGCACAACCCGGTCTTCCGTAGGTATTAGGGAGTCACTGGCCTGAATGCTTCGGTAGTTCCCCTCAGATGCTCTGGTTTGGTCTTGGTAATTTTTAGTCTCGAGCAGGTACTCTGGAGGTATCCAGTCACAACCAGATGGATTCTCCAGAAATCAGCTACAATTCCTGAATCCAGACTCAGGAATGCCACTGGAATATTGGAAATGGAATTTTGTAATTGTAATCTTGTAGTTGGAATCTTGTGGTTGGAATCCTGGAAACCCAGAACGCATGTATTAGACCGGGCATAAGCACGATCGGTAGATAGACGAGCGTTCAAGGTCCAGTGTCTCGAAAAACAAGCACGCACTAACAGCGTAACGTTTACAATTTCAAAAGCTTTAGAACAGCTTACAATTTATTATTACAGCACTAAATTAAATCTCAATTAATAGGAACTCACCTCAGCGGGATTCCAATTGCAGTTTCTACGCAGAGATGAACAAAGATGTAACCAGACTGAACTCAACGAGTAGACGAGTGTCAACTTCGGAGGGGTGATCCGTGATTGGTTTATATCACTTTGCGACCGGTAATTAAAAATTACCCTCAACAATGCAAACACTTGCGACGCGCTTTAGAGTTACGCAGACGCAGTTTCCAGAACCTTGCAGTGATTATATTTATTATGTAGGTTCCGTAGATATTAATTTTGTTCTATTTATTTATTTAATTAAGTTATTTATTATATTTATTTACGTAATTTAAGTTATTCATTTATTTCTATATTTTTATTATTTAATGTAAGTGTATATTTTATTTACGTTACAACGGTTTGATATAAGTAATTGTCAAATTAAAATCACAATCATAATAATGGCTCCGGAAAAGGGTTGTATTTCATTGATACAATCTATATATTAATGCATGAAGAGAAAATGTTATACTTACCCATTTTTAAACATATTGCGCGCATGGAGTGGTGTGTGATTTGGTATAAAATTTATATGGAGAAGCAGAGCAGAAAGCTAAAATTTATATATGATATTATATATGATATTTGTACAAATACGTTAAAATATAAATAGGATAAAATATTCATTGTCTACGTTTGTACTACCAATGTCAAACACTTTGTAGTCAAACAGTCGCCATAGAATTTTAAAATCTTGCCAACATTTAATTTTTTAAAGATTGACTGAATGAGTGCCGAACTGTGAATTTTGTGTGAATTGTGATCCGTAAGCTGTTTCGAATCTGTGGAGTGTATGTTAAGAAGAAAAAGCGTTTATTTTATATTTACGGTCGAATTTCGACCAATAGGCGACCACTAGTAACTGTAAATAGACCTAGATACCTTGTGCCTAGATACACTCCCTCGCTTTTGGCCTTTGACTCTTGCAATGAATTCAATAAATCAAGAGTTATTTTATTTTGTTTGCAACTTTTTGTTAACAACGTGAATAAATTTTAGTTTTCTTATGGCTAAATGGAATATTGACGTATTAAAAAAATAATAGAAAATGCCTGTGCTAACGGTTCTTATGTTGAAGTAAATCCCATTGACTTTAATAAATGGATACGATCAATGGCTAATGGATTCTCGGCATGGTTCTGCAACGTAAATACATTAGCGTCGATCGGGAGACCGTGAGCGACATTGAAAAATAATATTTATGCCATGAATGAATAATATAACAGCTGTGAATGAAATCCGTTTAGAGTAGAGCAGTATTTCTTCGTGATGAACAAATAAGTCCACCATATCGTATGTTACTAGCTTTATGTTTACTTTTCACTAGTCAAGCATTCCTTGATTTTTTCTGCACGCATAATAAATGAAAGTAGTAGCAGCGAGTGCAGGCTAGTTTCATAGAATAAGTAATAATCACTAGGTTACGATCAAATGTATCTTTTTTTTTCTCTTTATGCCATGCCACACAGATTAGCGCATTTGCCAATGTCACGTATTAATAAGTAGAATCCAAGTAGAATCACAAGTAAATTAGTCTTTTCTTATCGTAAAACTCCTCCAGTAAAGTGATAGTAGGCTTCACTAAATTTTTAAAGGACTTCTTGGAAGAGCGCGAGAACTTCAGCTACACATGTTTATTTAGATCTCCTCCATTCTTTTCACTTACACAGAACTTTAAAACACAATATACTATCGCTGTTGTACTTTAAAACTCCTAATAATGTAAAAAATAGAATATCTAAATAAAATGACAACTTCACTTCTCCCCCCAAAATTCAAATTTATCTTTTTTGGGTAACTGCCTTCGTTTTAGGGTTATGTACCCAAAGGGTGTCGGCCCCTCCATCTTTCCGTCTGTTCGTCTGTCCTGCCGCTCCCGCTTTAAAAGGGCTGTATCTTTTTAATAGTAAAAGGAAGCTGGTTGGAAATTTTTCACCGAATATGTGTTATGGCGGATATCTTAACAAATTATGGAAAAAAAGACTTAAAACATTAAATGTGAGTTTGACTCGGACTAAGGATGCAGACCTGGATAAAAGAAAATACAATATTTTGGTAAATACATAACACAAATATATTTGTGTGGTGGTACGGAACCCTCGAACGCGAGTCGATTCGTACTTAACCGGTTTTAAGATAAAACACCTTAAAAATCAAGACGTCATTTATTTGATGGAAAAGAGGTTTATTACACGTAAACTGTTTTAAAAATCGTATTTATTACATCTATACATGTAAATAAAATCGAAGTGTCAGTCTGTGATTTCGAAATAAAGCCTTTTTCTTAAGCTTATGTGGTTAATTGCATGCAATCAAAACCGAAACACACTTCATTAAAATTTTCGTCTGTCTATTTGACCGGACTAATTTCACGGGACTTTCATTGGCAGGTAGAGGCCTTTTCAGAGAGTAATCTAGGCAATTTTTTATACCGGAAAAATAACAAATTTAAATGCGGGTGAAACCACAAAGCACAATTGATTTTTAATGAACGGTGTCGTTGTAAACAATAGTATAATTTGAAAACAATCTTGTCTGCACTTGCATATACTAGCTTATTGAATATTGCATGTTAATATATTGTAAAAATATGCTGAAAAACCTTACTGAATTTCTTCACTGTTTTTCTCAGTACAGATTTTTCCGAACCGATATCAGATTTGAGGTCCAAAAATCATTTGTAGCTGGGTTTGCTTGAATAAATTGATGCGACTTTTAATTAGGTTAATGACATGGCAACTCATTACTTCGCAAGAGTAAAGGCATGTAACTAACTGCTCTTTGTTAATACCTTCTCATGCATTCCCATAATTTCATACTGCACTTGACCTGCACTGCAGCATAGCGGCAAGACCGTTAGATGGCGACCTTTGCTTTGTCAAGTTCAAGCTTTTTTCATTGAGAATAATTGCGGAGAGGTATGTTGTTCAATTAGTAATATTTTTATGGGCTATTACAGTATAGGTATTTTTTTTTTACTAATAAAATGTAATAGATTTAGTGATTAATTACCTTCGAACACAAAATAAATAATTCAAGTCTCTTCGATTTAGTAGACAGTTCGGAAGGAAACAACAGTAAAATCTCTCGTTTATTCCCTTGAAGCTGTACTACCCAATCTCAAGGGCTAATAACAAAAGAATTGGATAATATCGGTTATAATCTAAATTTCGATTGTCATTAATTCATGGATATGGCTTACAAACGGACATGACAATATTGTCGTGATGACCAATTGACAACTTACCGCAATCTCTTGTACCATATTCTGTAAACTTTCAAAAAATGTCTCGTAATGAGTATCAAACGGCGAGTTAACCCACAAACCCACAGAACCCACAAAACGATAAAAATTACTATCTCTTGCATACAGTGGTCTTTAGGTACGTATGGCAAAACATAAACTGCATTCTCCGTACAATGCGAGCGAAATCGTATGTAAAAGCTATATGCATCTTCAGTGAATTGCATCTATTTTATAACTTCAAAATAAGCACTGGTCTTATATTATGAGTTTTACTAACAAACTGGGAAGTCTAAATGACTTGGCTAGAATTGAATACAGGACGTAGATTTAGAATATAGATTTACGATAACAAGGGGCACTTGGTGTTGAGCCATTCAGTTTTTCACAGTTCAGGGACAAACCTTAGCATTTTGTAGCGCTCGATTTAATCTCTTGGGTCAACAACGCAGTCAACATTGATTCACATCTAGTATTATTACGTCTAATAGATGTCTAGTTGCTAGACTGAATGTAGCCAACTTGACACGAGTGGTCTATGCCCTAGAGCTGGGTGCTGTTCAGTTCACTTGTGTCATAATATCGTCTCTAAAGCCGGTAAACTACACTACTATGTACGCCGAAATGCCAGGAAATTTTGCGTTGGATGTTTTCTATGCCGAGCATTGTTACAGCTCTTTGCATCTGTTCCATGACAAGATAATCATGTTCCATTACTACGGTAAAAACATGTTTTTTTTTCATAACTCATATTCGTCGGTTCATGAAATGCTTCAGATAAAAATCAAATAAAAAGAGTATTTATTCAGAATTTATAGAAAAAAACCAGCTATTACTTATTTCTTTATTGTATCCATGGACGTAGAGTAGTATGTCCATGATTGTATCTAATTGTATGCTTATACCTCAATTTCGTGATGCTCATTTCGTTTATCAGAATCAGTTTTAAAATGTTTACTATCAATAATGTCTGACCTGTTAGTGCGGTGGTAAGTGCATCAGCCTTCTATAGTCGAGGGTCCCGGATTCGATCCTTGGCTAAGTCTATTTTGACACAGACTAAATTATATTGGAGTATGGGAGTGTTACATGTTACTGAATATTCTCTCATCTCTTTGTGTGCCATTCATAGTATAAGCATAGTGCTTGTTTTGGACTGGTATAATTAGTGTAATTTTGTGGACTATTGATTCATATGTTTATTAATAAAGATGTTCTTTTTAGTCTTCCCTGTATGTAGGATAAGATAAGCAATGCGACGGTCTTTCGTTGTTAATGTTTAACATTGCCAAATGTGCCTCTAACTAGAACAATGACAGTAACATGAATATTAAATTAGCATAATGAATAAGGAACAAAGGTTTATTATAAAAACAATTAGCGACTGTACATAAAAAAATACATTGTCTATGACTGGGTCGTCAGCCTGTCTTAGGTATGTACAGACCACACGCTACAAAAATACCATCGATAATGCGGAGGATTTTTCCTCCACGAGACTAACGATGTCAGATAGTTTGTTATTACTTTAATAATTTATATTTTTTTTATTGCCATTAATTTATTTTACAGTATTCGCTGCAGTTTTAGTACAGTGAAAGTAATTTCACAGATCATTTAGTTTACCGATTGGTAAAGTGTGTACCTTTTACCGTTACATTCTTGTATAGTGATTTCGTGGTAGCATGTTCGTTGTATCCTTGGTGTGTCAATATCAGTAACATATTGCGCCGTAATACCAAGATCAGATAATAAGTAGTGAATGCTATGTTGTTTATATATACAGCTACGATGAATAACATCAAATTCTGAATTTAACTTCAGTTTAGGCATCCAGTGCATGCCAGAAGCCTGTTTTAGAATGGTGTGATGCGAGATCTAAACATTGCACCCCTTAGTTCTAATATATTTCGTTTGGAACTAGCTTTGAGAACATAAATCGTTATAATCTTAGTATGTCTTTATCGATCGATAATATCTCTGTTCTATTTTCTTTCTTTTTGGACCACACGGCACTCTTCCACCCACTGCCCTCTTTGGTTTATCGTCTGGAGCGATCGCTCTGTTTGCAGTACGGTAAGCATGGTCCTGTAGCCATCAGTGGTTAAATATTCAATTTCTAATTAGGTAATCAAATTATTGTTATTTATAGTATTTAAGTTATTTAAGCTTTTTTATCACTTCGAGATAAAAAAACAATATTGACTTTGTCAATACTATGAACACTTTGTTGAGCAAATGACTAGTAAATCATCGTTTTAGGATTCTGTAACAAAAATGCCATGAACAGAATCGTGCCTAACTGTTCTGTCATGTCCGTCTGTCTCTATTTAACCAATTTATTTCGTCATCTTTATGTCTTTGGGTATTTGAGACTTATTTTCTTTTTACTTTTTTTTATTCATCATTATTTTTAACTTGTAGTTTGTCTGGTAAATTGCTATGGAACTCTGTTAATGCATATCTTATAGTCTCTTGGTCGAATTTTAAGTTACCTTGAGGTCGGATAGAACTATGCCGGGTTAAGGCTCTCCTTTTAAAACCAATGCGAATGTGCTTTTAAAACTAATGGGAATCTGCTTTTACACCATTTTGTAACCAATTAGTGACACGTGAAGTAAATATTATGAGTGTTTATGTTTCTAACGATGTTGGAATGAGTTGTATTATGAACAATGAAAATCTGTTTACGAATCGACCGCGAATAACATTGTAAATATGAAAATAACCCTTTATTGAATCCACGCTAAGCTGTACAGTGTAAGCACGATACGGAAAGATGAAGAACCTATTACATTGCTGTGTTGCCAGAACTAATATTTACCTAAACGTATTATGACGTGAATTTCGCATGCTTGTTTATCTGACTACGGCGAAAGAAAAGAAGTTTTTCAGCGTATGTATGTATATATATGTATGTCTATATATGTATGTGTATGTATGTCTATATAACCTACGTCTTTATATGTATGTATACATATATATGCCCAAACTACTTAATCGATTTTAAAGTCTGAGTTATCATTGCATATGTCTTAGCTACTTGCGTGCCATAGACTAGGTTGTTTTTTGAGAAATTCGATATGGCGTCTTTAGTACAACATAACGTCAATTAAAAAAAAAATTCACGGATTATATAATTATGACCTTGAAAAGGCCATTTTAAAAATATGTACACATGTAGACAAGGGTAAAGACATGAAATAAAGCAATATTTTACATATTAAAAATATAATCTATACGTATGGATAAAATTGAAATGTCCGTCTATGATTTCGAAATAATGCCTTTTTCTTAAGCTTATATGGTTATTAGCATGTTACGAAAATCAAACATGCTTTTTAAAATTTTCATCTGTTTGTCAACTGATTTTGACGGAACTTTCATTGGCAGGTAACGGTCTTTTCAGAGAGTAATCTTAGCTACTTTTTATAACAGAAAAATACCAAATTTAACGCGCGTTAAATCGCGAGGCTCACCTAATTAGAAATGAAAGACGTAACAATAAAGTCGACTGCGTATTTTACAAAAACTTGTAAACAAGATAAAGCAACTGTAATTTTTTGAATTAATTGCCGGAGTTGGAGGCCATAAGCCGTTGGTCACATACAGAAATCCCATTAAAAAGTGCAAGTATATGTAAGGCTCTCTTAAGTTTTTATTCAATACTAACGATTCGCCCCGGCTTCGCACGGGTAAACATTTTTTTGATAATGAAATATAGCCCATGTCACTTGCTGATAATGTAGCTTTCTATAGATGAAAGAATTTTTGAAATCGGTTGAATAGTTTGAGTTTATCCATTACATACAAACAAAGTATACCTCTTTATAATATTAGTATAGATTAGCTGACTTGACAGACGTCCTGTCCTTTAAATAAAGTTTGTGACATGATGAAGAACACGATCTTTCATATAATTTATTTCTTTTTAACCAGCTGACTCGACAGACGTTTTGTTCAAATTTAAATGAATGAAAATCCCACAGAAACAAAGAATCACTTTTAATTTTTCCTGAAATCCACAATTTTCCGAGCAATTTTTGCAATTTTTCTTTTCTTAAAAACCTTATCGCGAATAAACATTTAAGAAAACATTAGGCGAAGCGGTCCAGCCGTTCTGAAGTGATGTGCATATCTACGAACAGTGTTTAATTTATATTTATGTAATACAGATCACATGGCTTTTTTTTTTTTTTTTGTTGGAAGGGAAAAAACTTCGCACGTGCACCCAACCGTTCCTCACGCCTCAGGAGAGAACGTGAAGACCAGCCGGGTACTGTCGGGCTCGAACCGACTAGTACGACCCTCCACTCGCCACTTGACTCTACAGGCCGTCGTAGCGAACCGAACGCGACATCTATCACGTGGCGCGGTGGACAGTGTTTATTTAAATATAGTAAAAATATAAAAGAAATGCTAATAGCTCACTAACTTTTGTACTAATTAATAATGACTGTGGTTCATAATTTGAAGTGGCAATCTTTCTCATCATACACATCATATTGTTACGAGCTGAGGGTAATAAGATGCCGGTTAAGGGTGCAGTTTATTTTTCTTCGTACAAGTAGGTGTCAAGAACACGCGCACTTAATTACGGCGGTTCCTAATCTTCGTAGTCGCCCTCGAAGTAGGTACTCGCGTAGTAGTCACTCAATAACAACGTTCCCGAATCGCAGTTCCTCTATCCAAAGTGGTCGCAGTAGTTGTCGTAGTGGTCTATGTAATTCGTCTTGATGTCACCTCGATCGCTAGTTGAAAAACACTGACTCGGCGGTGGACACGGAGCTCTATTTATAGTCGGATAAAACGAGGGTGGAACTTTCTAGTTAATTACGCTCGCTAACGGTAATTCGACATTGTTCTCGACGCCGCCTGTTTGCATGAGTCATAGGTACATGACACGTCATCGCTCGGGAATATTCGAGGTGCAACTTGGTTCTTCTTTCTTAATTTGACTTATACCATTCGATAGTAGGCCTTAAACCTAGCAATGCGTTTTTAGGTCATAACTGCAAAGCCTAGGTCTCGAGATATAAGCACTAAAAGTTACGTTTCGAGCTCCATTAAAAATCGACCTTATTCCTCACGCATAAGGTCCAACCGTAACAATATAATGTAAGATGTCTTGCAACACTTAGGCATTTTTAGTCTGTGATGCACTTAAAACATAGCATAATGTAGGCAACCTACTTAAATTTAAAAATGTTATTCAGGTATTCTAACAGAAGCATACTCATTGGTTAACTGAATAGCCCTAAATTATTGATGTAAATTACTGTAAGATAACGAATATACATTTATATTTTTATTATTTTATTTATTCGGAGCAGTTGGTGATTGTGAACGTTCTAACTGCGTCGTTGTACATCCGTAGTCATAGCATAAAGATGTAAGTTAAACTTTAAGGCGACGCATTTATAAAAATTAATTTATTCCAAAATAGACCTTCTGGTCTATGCAAAAGTGCGCGCGCAAATTACGAAAAATACGAAGAAGTGGTTATTGTCGTTTATTTTAAAAACTATAATTAATTTAAAAAATCCAGTTTTTAAGAATATGTTTTAAGAAAACTATACAGAAAATTGAGAAACATAAATCGATCCCGTTACTCCTAAAAATGTAAATCTGTTTTAAAAGAGATTTCTTTGAAATTTTTTTTGTGTTACAAAAGTTAATCAATCGTGTATCGTAACTGTCAAAATAAAGTCAATGAAATGGAGAATCAGGTAACCAAATTTTACTTTCATAGGTTTTATAGTCACTTAGAAAAATTGAGATCCCTGACGTCAACATTTCCAATGCGTCGCGTCGCCTTAAGATTAGAGCTTTAAATCTTGTCACCTGGAATTTCTCACGTTCGTTCTCTTTCCACCCTTTTGTCTCTTGTTTGGGAAAGGAACAGATATTTTACTTTGTGATGTGCCTGAGCGTAAGCGTGACTGTTTTCTGTTTTCGTTAAAATGTACGTAGTCAATTATGTATAAGTGTATAATAAAAATGTGATACGTCTTCGCTAATTTCAGAAAAGCGTCGTAAAATCTGTTTTATTTGCAATTACGTTTAATGGATCAATTTGCAGTTCTTTACCTGTCCGTAGAATGACTTAATATTATATTTGCAGCATCAATACCGATGGAACGTGACGTTCGTTAATTTACATAGCGGTGCGGCGGCGCGCTGCGGCGGCGCGGTGCGGCGTGAGGAAAACAAGGCGCGTATTGACGCGTAATTGTCATTTTCAGCTGCAACAGGATAAATGTGTTCGCGTTCGGGGAAAAAATTGTTTATTGTTCTATTATACTAGATACCTACAAGCGATTCATCTTTGTTTATATTGTCACTCACTCACCTATCTATAATCTGTAACAAACTGACTAACTGACATATCGATGCGTAGCTCGAACCAATCGATCTTGTTTGAAAGTTTACACAGAAATTTCTTAAATCTATGTATAATCTAGCATTAACAATAAGGTATTCCAGATAATTCAACCCCTAAGGGCTTTAATGCCCTTAATAACTCACAGATTAAAGAATCAATCAAATATAATTACATACATATCCTAACACTGTGTTCCTAACGGGATAGACAGGGTAACACTGCGCTATGCCATGCAATTGCGCCAACTTCGTTCGCTGTGCCGAATGTGCCGACTCACTTACTCCAATTGTATCAACGCATAACATACTTCAGCGCGTAATATGCTGTCTACGCTAAAAGCCAACAGGCGCGAGGTGTGTAACATTTTGCGCCATGGCGCGATTTTGAGTTAGCTCAAAACGTCGGCGTAGTGAAATGCGCCCGAGTTATGGAGTTGACGCAACGAATTTTGCGGAGTTACCCATGCTTATAGAGAGAACGGAGCGCCAAGCATTGCGGCCCTTAAATTGTTTTTTGGCCTCTTCAAATCTCTTCAATCTCCTTACATTTCGCTAGCTATTGGATCTTCATAAGTCTACCTTAGCTTTTTTTGGCGTCTGCTACCTTTCACTTTGCTCTTGTGAACTGTAATAATAAACAGGTATTTACCGCTGGTTTGAAGACATAACAATGGATGTTAGAATAGGATAAAAAGTTAACTCCACGGGGATGTTATCGCCTGTAAAAATAGTTAATGTACACTTATACTACGAGTTCATATGTATAACTTTTCCGATGAAATTCACGGATTAGGTGTTTTTAACGTCTAAAGAAATAGATGTCATCAACGCTCGACGATGTTACTCACCGAGATTAGTTAACAAGTTTCGTCAATCAGGTAGATTACTTACTATTGACTGGACTGGTTTTCATCAAATTTCACTGATGTTTTCTATATGAATTACATCAGATCAGAAATACCTATGTATTTAAGATGAAAGTCCTTAAACACTATCGAGATTTTAAAAGATATTAATATCTTTTAAATATCTATCTAAAAGACCACTTAGCAGATTTTTTTGAGAATAGCGTTTCAATATTTTTTAATTAATATACAAATTTTTCTTCAGACTAAGTAATCAATAAACAAATCTGAGAATTTTAATTATAGAATAGACATAATTTATGGCTTCAAGATAAGGTACTAGGAATATTTGATATTAGTTACAAAACAATATAAGGGATTTAAAAATGTTACTCCAATTTTTTGTATTCAAATATCTACATCATTATTTAGTCTAGACAGCTGTTGTCTGGTATGAATTTTTCGTACAATGACTATGACGGTTTTACAAAAGCGTAACGGTTGATTTATTTCCAGCTGTGTTGAACTATATTTAGAATTCGTCAAGTCATATTAGTAATCAGTGGAAAGGATTTTATTAACATCGTAATAGAAGTTAGAGATGCGTTTATATATGTACATATAAGGAAATAATGTTTAAATAAGGCAATCTTTCAATTAATACGTGAAGAGAAAGCTTAGTATTTGTACCCTTTTCTAAGCATATCGCGCGCATGGAGGAGTGTGAGGTTTTGGCGTATTTAAAATTTTTATATGCAGAAGGAGTGCAGAAAGTTACTTTTTATAAGTAATATGTGTTACAAATCCGTTAAATTAAATTAATTAAAACATTCATTATCTACGTTCATACTGTTAATGTACAACACATAATAGTTTGTGGTCAAACAGTCGCACAGAGTAGAGATTTTCGCTAAAGAATTTTAACAAATAATTACTTACTGATTGACTGAATGAGTTTCGAACTGTGAATTTTAAATAATTTGTGAGTTGTGAGCTATGAGCTGATTCGAATTTGTGACTTTATAGTTTCGTCATCTGTCTGTTTGTCTATCCGTATTTCACAGCCATTTGACTTGAATGGAAAATTAGGAAAAAATTAAGTTAGCACTTGAAAGAGTTATTAAAGGTTTTTATTATAAAAATTAAATGAATTATGCGAAAATCGTCTCTATTCCTGTCATGTGTCACATCAATGTCCGTTCTTTTTAAACATTTCAGTTGGTCAGGATGTAGGCTATTGATTATTTATTGTTATATTTTTGTTTTGAAAATTAAATTTATTTGTTAATGTATATTTTATTCATGTCTAATATCGCTTTAAAGATCCCTTTAGCACTTTTTTGCACTCGGAATCACTTCAGTGTTAACAGAAATATAATTTAGAAAACCATGATTTTGGGTTATTAATAAGATGCTTAGATGGTTCGGGCACTAAGAAAGAATGAGTGATGAAAGAGTGACGATCTACAGAGCGAAAGTGAGAGGAAAAAGAAGCTAGGGAAGACCAAGGCTGACTTATAAAGATCAGACAGCCAGAGTGTTAGCAGACGGAAGTGTCAAAAGCACTCGCATACCTAGACGAAAATGTGTGAGGAGAATAATGAGATTTGAGGAAGTGAAAGAGGTATGTAAGGACCGCGTCGCTTGGCACTCCGTCCTCTCTGACTAACCCGTTGGGAATACGGCGTGAAGATAAGTATGTATGTATGTAATAAGATTTTTTGCACACAAGGACCATCAATTATACATATTTTTGTTTGTGTACTTGTGATAAGAAATGATAGCGAAGCGAAGCGAATATAGTATTATATTTATTTATGATAGCTACACGTTTCTACATCACTTATAAGCTTATTCTAAGCACTTATTTAAAATTTTCTGCCAAAAGCTCCCTCACTAAATTTGATTACAGTAGTCACTGTTTACTGAAATTTACGAGAATAGAACGTAAGTTTCAGGAAATACGTCAATATATATTCGAACAATAAACCCTTACTGACAGAGTAAATATATACTGATTTTAATTATATAATAGGTATTAAGAAATAGGACTTTCATTCACAGTTTAATAAGTATATTCGCATAAATCATGATTCGTTGATGAGTTGCTTAATGAGAGATAACATTCCATGAGTTCGTTGTTCCAACTGACTAGGTATTTAGGTTATCGCGGTTCGGGCAAGCTTTGAGAGGACACACTGTTATTGCAATTAATGACTTTGTTATACCTGCGGCGCCCTATCTACGATATTGATTAGGTTTGTACCTCATAAACCGCACCTTTACCCACAATTCGTGCAAACTGCTCCCGAAATAGTTATAATGTACTTGCTATTAAACTAATTATTAGCGGCTACTTTAAAATCTCGTTAGGGATACAGCGTGAAGATATGTAGGGGAGAGCGGGGCATAGTGGGGTATCTAAGATTTGAAATGTTTTAGTTCGGTCAAAAAATATATTTTCTTTATTGTTTGAACCTTAATTAGTAGTTCAGTATGTGATGCAAGATTTGGTATAACAATTTTTATTATTATTTTATTAGTTTAGCTTTAAGCATAAACAAATATTAAGAGATACGTTTGCCCCACTTTGCCCTATGTACTGGGGTAAAGTGGGCTACCATGAGGAGTACGTATTGCGGGGTATTTTTTGTAAATTAAAACGGCAGCTATTGCAAATTAAAGTCTCTTTATTTTAATATTATTTGAATATAATTAAAGCAAGGACCTAAATCATTACATTTCATTAATAACGCCAACTCCAAACCACATTTAATCATCAACACGATGTCTGCATAAGTGAATGGCTTCATCATTTTTAACCTTTTCTCCTGCGCAAGGATAGCGTGTCCAATAAGTGTGCTTTATTTATTTTGTCCACTCCTCAGTTGATTTTAAGACCATAAATAACCACAAAAAGAAAACATTCGGCATCTTCATCACATTCTTTATCAAAGAAGTGTTTTGTAAATTTTTCTGTGATTTTTCTTCAGTTTTTTTTTGTTTCTCCTTAGAATCAAATTCAATAGTCTAATAATTTCTTTAATGTTAAATAGTTATTAACGTTAAAGCTTTGAAAAACTTAGGCTTAAAATACTTCAGTTTATTTTACCGGCAGTTAATTTTTTGCCAGTTTGGAACTCTGTTCTTGATTCGAACACATTTTACGCGAAATATGTTACACGATTAAACTTCGAACAATTTCCTTCCGTATTATTTATTGCGCAGAGTTCAATGACCTTGTGCCCGGAAAATGGGTGTAGCGTTACAAAGGCTTTTATATTTATTGTACTAATTTATTGCTTTCTTGTTTCAGGTATATATCGGTTAGAAAATACAGATTTACAAGATAATTATTAATAGGTGAGTCACGTTCGCGTATACCAGGTTTGCTTTGGGATTACTCTAAAGATGTAATTTTTAAGCTTTTTTCGGTCTGCACTTATTTTAAAAAGTTTTTATATTTCACAATATTGTGTTTGTTAAGCTATGTTTAAACAATATTAAATTTACAACTTCGGACATACACATCTCTAGGGTTGCCACTCGTACTTTTGAAGAACGTGAAAATATTTATTTTATTTATTTTGACTTTTTAAGTTTTTATGTTGTTGTTTACTAAAGGCAACAAAAGCGTTAAACGATTTATGTGTATATACAATTGCCTATATGTATAATTAAACTTGACAGTTACTAAATTCGGTGCCAAACCAATAAACAACAATCGAAAGTCTACTGGTGGTCTTGTCGAAATAAATATATAGGGTTGGTTTGCAACTAACTTTTGACCAACTCTGGAACGGAGCATCAAATAAAAGACGTTTAAGTTCCTTTATTTAAGCAGTAAGCAGTATTTACTCCATCATCAGATATTAATAAAATTTCTATATGATGAATGATGACGCTGGACATATAATCCTTCCTTCCAAATAAAAGCAATAATCGTTAAAATCGGTGCACAAACGGTGTGGAAATCAGTGAACATACTTAAAAAATCGAGTAAGTACGAGTCAGACTCGCGCAACAATGTATTTCTGTTATGCATTTACAAAAAAATATCGGATTCAAAAACTTAACTTTGCTCAACTGCAAATACTTACTCTCTATCTGCAAATGTATGTTTGTCACAGCAAAAAAGTGTGATATTTTACAACAACTAAATAACAAGTTCGTAATTTTTGGATCTTTCCCTTTTCCTGATTTCAACGAATTGAAAACCTCTTTTTTTGAAGCCTAAAGAAAAATTGACAAAAACTTACGATTACGAGTTTAATGACGAGGTCTGAAGTCGTGTTACCTTTCATACTAGTATTTTCTGTTCTTTACATTAATGTAATTTTTTAAATGATATTTAAATATCATTTAAAAAATATGGAATAACATTATTAATACGTGTGTTATAAATAATGCACATCACAAGATACTAAATTTCGAGTCGATCAGTCCAGTAGAAGTTGCCCACATCCCACAACTAGAAAAGAGCTGATGATCTTCAAACGGCTGAACAGATTTTCTTGAATCATAGCTAAGAACTCTCTCGATCCTTTCAAATAAAACAAACTAAATTAAAATCGGTTCACCCGTTTAGGCGCTTTGATGCCACTAACTGACATACAGGTATATAGGAACACACACCATAAAATTTATAACATTTTTGGAGTTTACTCCTTAAGAATCGATTTTCATATAAGGCCCCCGGTATGAAAAAAATATGAAGAGTAAAATCTATTCATCGAATGACAGCGTTACGTTTTTTGTGCGCAACCTATTGTGCGCACCTTTCACTTTTCAGTCGTGAGTATTAAGACGTACATAGGGTATGCTGCGGGGCAGCTTACGCATGTAAGTATTATGTGTATATAATATATCTATGTTATTTCTATACAAAATATATAATTATATAATATATACTCTACAGCGTCTTGAAATGATGAATATATACCTATATATTTGTCGGTGGAAATAATAAAAGGCACTCATTTGACTACTATGGCAAAGCGCGACTTCCGATGACGCGCTAACGGAACGTCGGGGCCGGCGCCGAGTCGGTTGGACTACGGCGGTCGGCGCGATAGCATTTCTCCGACGGATCCTTTGCCATTATTAAATTCCCAATTATCTACGTAATAATTGTTACAAAGAGTTTTCTGTCGTTTGCACATTAACTTTGTGTTAACGTTGTATTTTATGGAGTAGTTCGCCTCTTGTAAGATTAGGTTACTATTTATCATGGCTGTTGCAAAAGCACGAATTGCCCCGAGTCTTTTCCGACATATATATCTAGGTTTCTCGGTGTGCTGATTACGAAAATTATGTTTATTTCCGAATCCAAGATGGCGATTATTATTTTTTTGGATAAATTGACATAGGTATCATATTCTAGGTTTCTCGGGGTGCTAATTACGAAAATGATGTTCATTTCAAATCCCAAATGGAGAATATTACTTTTTTTTGGAAAATCGATATGGGTATCAAATTCTAGGTTTTTCGGGGTGCTGATTATGAAAATAACTTTCATTTTCAAATCCAAGATGGCGAATATTACTTTTTTGGATAAATCGATATGGCTGTCAAATTCTAAGTACCTCGGTGTGCTGATTACCGAAAATGACGTTCGTTTTGTAATCCAAGATGGCGAATATTATTTTTTTTGATAGATCTACATGGGTGTCATGTTCTAGGTTTCTCGGGGTACTGATAACGAAAATGGCGTTCCTTTTCAAATCGAAGATGGCAAATGCTACTTTTTTATATCTATTAATATTGATATTTAATATTGTTTTATACAGTGAAGTGAATAAAAGTATATAAAATATGGAAAAAACCAGTAGACTCCAGTCGTGCGTCGCAGCTGACACACACTTTTTTTTTGCGTCGGGGGTTAAAAAGACGACAAAGGTTTTACAATGTATTTACGTCAAAATAACGTATGTTTAGGCTTAATGGTTCTTGACGGTGTGAACATTTAGTATATTATTATAACATGTTTAGGCTTAATGGTTCTTGACGGTGTGAACATTTAGTATATTATTATAACATGTTTAGGCTTAATGGTTCTTAACGGTGTGAACATTTAGTATATTATTATAACATGTTTAGGCTTAATGGTTCTTGACGGTGTGAACATTTAGTATATTATTATAACACTATGCCTCGTGCTCTCATACCAGTGTAACTTGATATTTTTATGGTATAAAAAGTAGCGAAGATTGCTCTGTGAAAAATCCTCTACCTGCCAATAAAGTCCCGCCAAAATCAGTTCAGCCGTTTTTGAAATCAACCGGGTCAAACAAAGAGACAGACAGAAAAAAATGTTAAAAAAGTGTGTTTGAATTTTATTCAAAAAGCTTATTTCGAAATCACAGACTTCACACACTTCAACTTGTATATAAATTAGAGTACAATTCTTGTAATATACTATCTAGTGTAATCTAGTCTAGTCATCATAATATATTGTTATGAAGTTACAAAGACACTAAAATTACCTAAATAAAAAAAGCGAATCGACTTTAAAAAGAACAAAGACAAGACCGTAATTACATACTACTAACAATGCTGTCTTTGTTCTTAACCGTCTTTATTTATTATATGTATAAAAGTGTCGATGGTTTGCTAAATCAATTATTTTAGTAGGTACCTATGTCTTTTTTAAAGCTTAATATTTTTATTTCTTTCTTAATCTCACAAGCAGGTGATATAGACATAATTCAAAACAATTAGCAACGCTAACTTCGGTCTCACTTTTTTCAACCCATCAGCGTTTCTGTAAATAAAGCCATATTTATAAAATTTACTTAAACAGCCACACAGTCTAATAATAATTGGTATATCGTTTCGACACCTGTCAATTCTCTTGCTAAGTTAAATATATTATGGGCTTCAAGGAAAATTAACTTCTTTACGAAGTGTCTTCAAAATGGGGCGTTTAAGGTTATTGTACTTTGAATTATAAATTTTGTCAATATTACAGTTATCAATAACAAACGTAATAAATAGTTATGAATATTAATCCACAAAATCCACTAAATAAGGCCTCACCTTTAGGTTATAACTTTATAATCAATTTCCTCCATATACAAAACCGATTTCAAAATGAGAACACCGAAAAGTATACTTAAAATAATCCTAGAAATGTATATTTAAGGTGGATAATAACTTGAATTAAATACATGAATTATTGTTTCCAAAAATATCTTCTTTAAATAAGCTCATATCTTTGTAACTGTCTAGTCTTCGCTGCGTAGAAACCGTAAGCCATGAACTTTACATTCAGTATAATGCTATCTTTTGCCTTCACATTTATGAGTTAGTATTTTTGTCGGCCAAGGTCTTGTTACTGTTATTACGATTATTGTATCCGTCGTGGTGAACAACCATAAACGCACGAAGAACCACTTTGTTCTTTTTGTTATTCTTCAGTTCTTGAAAAAGATCAAGCTGCTAACAAGAAAGCATAAGTTTCAAATGCCATTGTAAATTATGAGTGATACTAGTGGTATCTGATACCCAACTAGTGAATAGCAGGAATCTTCTTATAATCACACTAATTTTATTACTCCAAACAAGCTCGTATTGTGGATCTCAAATGCCACATATCGAACTGGGCGAATAGCTACATTCCTGTATAGTAATATCCACCGAGTTCTAAGGGTGTATGCACGCGACGAGTTTCTCAAACGCTGACGCGTGTGCGTTTAGGGGTAACGTGTTTTCATGAAACGGACTGCGACGTGTATAAATATTGTATTAATAGATTGTTTTTGAGAAGGATAGAAACACAGATGGATGTTGTTCCGTTTTTTCTTTTGAGGTACAGAACCCTAAAGAGAGGGAGCATTGATGGCGCATAAAAGAGCTACATATATCTAACCGAATTCAGTGTGGAAGTGAGTGTTTTTGGACATTAATTTTAAACGTATCGACGTTTAAAAAAACAAAAATGTCTAGTGATAAGGGTTATTTATACAAATATTTTGTTATTTGTAATCATCTTCAAAACAACTATTTTCTCTGGAGTGGATTATCAAAGTAAATTTTACTTTTCGAACTATAGAACCGTAAAATGTTGCGCCACAAACGATCCCAATCGTGCGTGAAGACAAAGGAAACCAAGGGCATCCAGTGTTAATGGAATGTGTTAGCGATACCCTTTTCAAGGTCGCATACCTACGCGTGCTTCGCATCCTTATTAAAGATTTATATTATAATACACGTCAATAATGTAAGCTTCAAGGATTTTTCATGCTTGTAACTTTAATGGCTTTTATCGTTATGTAATACGAGGTCTGTTCAAAAGAAAAGGTGAATTTTGAATTTTCGCGGGCTGTGTACATTCGATTATCGAAATTTTTTTTTTGTTATGTTGGTACACATATGTTTATCATATGTTGGCATTATCAGCCAATTTGGATGGGTAGTTTGTTGTTGACAACTGAAAAGGTTAGTCACGTTTTTGTGTTTTTCGTTTTTTTACTTTTGAAAAAATGGATCAAAGAATATGTATTAAATTTTGCGTTAAAAATGGAATAAAGTGCTCCAAGGCACTTAAAATGTTGACTATGGCATTCGGCGAGTCCACTTTGTCTCAAAAAAGTATTTATAAGTGGTATAAGCGCTTTACAGAAGGCCGAGAAGATGTTGATGACGATGAGCGTCCTGGAGTTGAAACCACGTCGACAAGTGAAGAAAACGTCGAAACAGTGAAGAAAATGGTTTTGGAAAATCGTCGAATCACTATTAGGGAAGTTGCAGAGAATGTTGGCATATCAATCGCCTCATGCCATGCAATTTTCTCGAATGTTTTGGGCATGAAACGTGTGGCAGCGAAATTTGTTCCGAAATTACTAAATTTTGAGCAAAAGCAACGTCGCATTAGTATCGCTCAGGAATTGTTAATCATGCCTCAACCACCGTATTCACCAGATTTGGCTCCCTGCGACTTTTCCCTATTCCCAAAACTGAAGAGACCAATGAAAGGAAAGCGTTTTGCCACAATTGATGAGATAAAGTCAGAATCGAAGAACGAGCTGATGGCCATACCGAAGAGCGCATTTCAGAAGTGCTTCGAGGATTGGAAGAAGCGCTGGCATAAGTGCATTATATGTGAGAGGGATTACTTTGAAGGGGACAAAATGAATATTGATGAATAAATAAATACTTTTCAAAAAAATTCAAAATTCACCTTTTCTTTTGAACAGTGTACATTGAATTAGGAAGCATATATGATTTCGTATATTTGTTACTATCTGTAACTTTTATCTGTGGCTTTGCTCGCTCGGAACTTACTAATGGTGGCTTATGTTTAACACATCATGTACGGCCACTCCATAGGCCACTTTGTGCGCAAAAGAATCTTCTTTTACACACAAAGTGGCCTAGTCAAATCAATAATCTTATTGATATATTATTTTTTGCGTAAAAGTAAAGCACGCAAACAAACGGATAATTCGTTGTCATAATATTAATGGAATAGTGGCTATTAGGTACTGATGTTCAAAAATTATAAGACACGTCGTTATCATTTATTTTAAGGTAATGAACCATTGAATAGTTAAACATATAAACTTTGTACCCCTACTTTTACACTTTAGTGATTGAATTAACGAAAATACTTTCATAGCCAATGAACCTATTTGCCAAACGTGCGTCTTCATTATCCCTGAGATATCCAGATGAGGAAGTCGGTGGTATTAACTGGTATATAGGTTATATACGTATGTCGGTACATATATACTAACTGTAAGTTGCGACTTCGCTCGCGTGGTACTGATAGATTAAAGCCTATGGTAGGGACGGCGAACCTTTACGTACCAACGTGCCATTTTTCTAAAGAAATGTTTAATGAGGTCATAGACGTGCCATGAAATAATTTTGACTTTGTTATTATTGTTTGTTATATTGTTATATTGTAATAATGACGACCTCCGTGGCGCAACGGTTTAGCGCGTCGGAAAGTAAAACGGGGGTTGCGGGTTCGATTCCCGTCCCGAGTCTGGGTGTTTATGTATAATATGTATATATTTACAAAAGAAAAGTATATAAGTAGTATATCAGTTGTCTAGTACCCATAACACAAGCGCTATGCAGCTTACTTTGGGACTAGATGGCGCTGTGTGAAATGTCTGAGTATTATTATTATTATTAGGAAAATAATAATAATAAATACCATCAACTCAAAACTCTTTATTTACTACAAAAAAATAGGAACATTTTGCAACGTTTTAATTATACGCGTAATTTAATTTAAAGTAAAATTAGTGTGACTTCTGTTGTTGCAGATTAGATGACAAATAACATATGTTAGGATTGTAAGATGTTACTTTTAGCAAAATGCATGCTGAACTGGATTCATCTGACAAACGGTTTCTAACCGAGTCTTTAATGTTATTTATCTCTGAAAATAATGACTCGCAGGCTTAGGTGGACGAAAATATTGTTAAAATACAGTGATAGAGACCACGGCCAGCGGGGCGGCGGGACAGCGGCCTACAGCCGCTACCCCGGCCCCGCGCCCGGCACCCGAATATTCCGTACCGTAGGTATCACTTGCGTCAGCTAGTCATATTATTGTAATGCCTCTAGCTAGGTACTTCACAATGAATTTTGTGATCAGTGACGTGCCCAGAACATTGTGTCGCGTGCCATCAATGGCACGCGTGCCATTGGTTCGCCATCACTGGCCTATGGTTTAGTTACCACGGTTTCAAAATTCACCTCAAATTTTGAACACGTCTGTAGTAACAGAAAAGTAAGCAAACAAGTAGTAGCTTAACCGCGTGAGCTGAACACTCAGAAAGTAGGTATAACTCAGAATGTAGGTAGGTGGGTATAAGAGTACATAGTAATAAATTTTTCCTTAAATTATTATTTATAGCTGGGAAAATATTTCCTTTGTCTTTTGTTTACTTGACAACTTGTAATAGGTTTGTTGTTACTAAATTAATTACATTTTTTAACTCAAATGGGTGAACATTTGGCTCCAAAGTTGATAGAATACACTGACGAGGCTGAACATTAATCACACTTGCCCAGAGGGTGTCATCTATTCAATCTTGTCTTGCAAAAACCAGGTTTTAAGAATGCGGAAACACTGATACTGGAATCTATACGGTTATTATAAAGAGAGAGAGCGGATTTGTAAATCTGTTAGTATGTGGAGGGTAATCTCCGGAACTACTGCACATCTATTTTGAAAAATGTTTTCATCATTTGAAAGGTACATCATTTCGGATGAACATAGGCTATATATTATATATTCAACCTAGGTGAAGTCGAGACGGGCCGCTAGTGGTAATATAATCTCAGCACTGCTGAGATTTGCTGAGTCAGCAGTACTTAGGGCCTAAGTAGGTACTACTGAGATTATTACTACTAAGTTACTTTTTCCTTTAAAATGACTGTCTTGGTAATTTAAAAGAAGAGGCTAACGCTTTGTGCAAATAAACCGCGCCCAACTTGTTATGGTTAATTTGTATCGGAGATTAACTCCATGCATAACAATCAGTCTGGACGCTTTTAATAAGCTCGGGCGTCTCTTGAATGATTACTACGCAGTTATTCGATGTAAACACACATTAATCTGTGTCATACATGCGCGTGGGCACGAGATATGGTTAGTTTTGTGTAACATCACTCAGTTATAAAGAATTTACATTTCGACATGTACGTTACAAGTTTAACACAGCTATGCGCTTGAAGATACATACTTAGAAAACTTCACGTCAAGGACAAAGCACTAAGGCCCAACAAAATCATACTTCTAGCCATCAGTATTAGGGTCCGATAGCAAAGGGGAAACAGACTCCGACGGCAAAGACTATAAGTTCCTCTTAATAACTTGATAATAAACCGACCGCCTTTTACTATCTTCGCGAGGAAAGAAGCAACTCGCACGTTCTGTATAGAATATACAGAACGCGCGAGCTGCTCCTTCTTTACCCAGACATGTTTTTTACTTCTAGCTCCACTTAGTATGTAGAATGTAATATTTCATTTTAATCTCTTGAATATAACTCGAAATACAATTTAGACTCCTTAATACTATGCAGATCCATACCAGTCAAGGATTTTTGACTATTATCTATACTTCTTTACATATAAATGAAATCGAAGTGTCTGTCTGTGATTTCGAAATAAAGGCTTTTTCTTAAGCTTTTATGGATATTTGCACGCAACCAAAACCCAAACACGCCTTTTTTAAATTTTTGTCTGTCCATCTGTCTGTCTATTTGTTCAGGCTAATCTCCAAAACAGCTAAACCGATTTTGACGGGACTTTCCTTGGTAGGTGGAGGACTTTTCTGAGAGTGATATAGGTTACTTTTTATACCGGAAAAATAACAAATTTAATACGCCTAAAACCACGAGTCAAAGCTAGTTCATTATCAAAAGATTTGTGATTGATTTCAAATGTAAGCTAGCGCCTCGCTCTTGGTTCACTCAAGTGGGTATGCCATAAATGTTCGAAACTTAAATATTGGGAGAATATTTTATGCAATGTCAAATAAAAGACGCATAATTTATCGTTACTTTGAAGACGACTACATTATTTCGGGCGTCACCAACTCATTAAATCGGACACGTGCCATCAACGACACGTGTCCGGAATGCTTTATGTTTTATTAAATGCGGCTATTATATTGAATGGGTGTGATTATACGAAGACCAAAAAAGAAGTATGAATAGTTGTGATGTACATTAATACATATCTTCACGCTGTATCCCTAAATAAAAGAGTAATCGAGAGGACGGAGCGCCAAGCGTCGCGATCCTTACATAGTTGTAATATGTATAATATAACTATACGTTAGTATTTAATTAATAATAGTATGTAAAGACCGCGACGCTTGCCGCTCCGTCCTCTCTGACTACACCGTTAGGGATACAGCGTGAAATATGTACCTATGTGTAGTTTTTTCTGATAATTGCAGTCTCACCACCACCAAGGTCCCACCAAGGTCTAACGACTAATAAATTAATATTACAAAAATATTTCAATGATGAAAAAACTATAATAATAATAATAATAAAATAAACTATACTATAACCAGTATAATAAGATTGCTGGTAGATTTATTCATCTAATATTAAGTATCGATACCACTGAAAGTTAGATTATGGACTCTGATACAGAGTTATATTGGCTTTACTTCCCAATAACTCCATTGCGAAAGCAGAAACTTTAGCTTAGAGTCAACACACTGAAAAGCTATGCAACATTTGAATGTTTTATTTCCTTGACGTCGCAAATTTTAGCGGAATATTTTTAAAACAAAAGCGAAAATATTATTTTTGACGTGTTAATAATTTAAAATTTGATAGCTGATGTAATTTGACACCTTATTTGCAATTCTCTGCCCATTTTGTCGAGATATATATGAGCTAAAAAGCTGAGAAGTTCTGAATATTGCAAACCAGAGAGCATTTCGCTTGTGTTTAAATGAAACCTAATTTCTTTGAGCGCTCACATTTGATGCGGACCGTATTCACGTCTCGAGTTAATCTAAAGTCTGCGATTTCCAAGTCAAAAGGAAACTCGATCCTATGAGAGGAACACCTTCACAAAGTAATTGGGAATTAACCTGAAACCCTTGAGTCTGGTTGGATAAACTTTTTGAACGACCTTGTCAAATACGAAGTTTTTGGGGACTCTTGAAAAGTTCTTGGAATTCACATCTAACTTTTTATTATAAGGTTGTTACCGATGACTGCCTTATATTTGGTTCTCGATAACTTGATATATCCCTGGAAAGAACAACTTATATAAATAACTTACATACAGATACATAATGTACATAATTGCTCGATTTACTAAAAACTTATTTTTAATCGTTACCGATTTTGACAGGGCTTTCTTTGGCAGGTAGCTTTTTAGTTTTACTGTAAATATTATGTCAAGTTTTACTCATATGACAATCATTTAGTTTTTATTTTAAAATACACTAATACTTATAGAATTATATATAATATATTATATTTACTTATTTTATACTTATTATACTTATCTTTTATTATCTTTTATACTTATGCTTACATTCTAAAAAGGTTAAGTTTGTTAGTTTGGATGTAGAAGGTAATCTCCGAAACTGCTTTTCCGATTTTAAAAATTCTTTTACCACTATTTGGAATGAACCTCCAGGGCGGATATAAGCTGTATATAATCCCGTTAAATTTCACCCAGGCGAAGTCGCGGTAATAGGTATAGTACACTAATAAAATTGTCAGACATTTGAAAGAGTTGATTAATGCGACGCATTAGTAAACAATAATTCAATCTAAAAAGGACTCCTCTATTCAAACGTGGGCGCGCTAGCTTACGAAAAATACGAGAAAACAGTTACTTTCATTTAATTTAAAAACTATAATTAATTAAAAAAATTCCAACTGACATTTTTAAGAATATGTTTAGATTAAACTTTATGGAAAATTTAAAAACATAAATCAGTTCCGTTACACCGAAAAATAAAAATCTCTGTTTTAAAAGACGTTTCTTTGATATTTTTCTGTGTTACAAAAGTTAACCAATCGTGTATCGCAACTTGAAACATTTAGTCAATGAAAGGAAGAATCAGGTTACCAAATATCACTTTCATATGTTTTGTACTCAGAAAAATTGAGATCCCTGGCTTATCGATTCGTCAGCGACATCTGTCGCAGCAGTTACGAAACAAAAAATACTGCGTTCTTATTGGTTGATTTTGTTACTTGTCTTTTTTTGACTTCACAACTTCGTTGAATTAGGCGGCAATTACAAGTACTGCGGAGTTTAATTTAGAGGTAATGGTTAAGATGGAGGTTGATAGCGAGTTTATTTACTCTTTTAAGTCATTTTTAAACTTTAATTGTGCAATTTAACTATTGTTTAAAAATAGTTTTGATGATGTATAAACAAATTAAAAAGTCGTTTATAGTTGAATTTTTATTCGATAGCTGGCGGTCGTTTATGATTTTTCAACGGAAACTCTTGACAGACGTGATAAACAGTCGTTTTGTAAATCCAATTCGATAACGGTAGTACAAAGCATGTACAAAGTGCTATGTTTCATTTGCGTCGAATGTTTTGTGCATTATGCTTTGAAACGTTTTCTGGAAACGGGTGTTTTCCTCAATGTTCTATTATTTTTTCAGTTTTTTGTAAACGTTCATTGTCATCTGACATCGCAGATTTTCTAATTATTTCCTGCGATTTGATTTGATTTTGCATACCTAAAGGAATTGTTAATCTAATACTAATATTATACAGAGAGAGAGAAACAGAGTTAATTTTTTAAGTTTGTTTTATATGTGGAGGATAATCTCCGGAAACACTGCACCCCTGTTTGAAAAATTCTTTCACTATTTGAAAGATCATAATTTCAGATGGACATAGGCTATATTATGCATTCAACCTGGGCGAAGTCGGGACAGACCACTAGTACCTCATAATAAGTTTTTCTATATATAAATTTAAAAAAAATTTAAGCGTCTGTCTGTGATTTCGAAATAAAAGATTTTCTTGAGCGCATACAGTTATTTGCACTTTACCAAAACCCAAACATGCGTTTTGTAAGTTTTTATCTGTCTGCGTTTTCAGACTAATCTCCGAAACTGCTGAACCGATTTTGACGGGGCTTTCTTTGGCAGGTAGCTTTTTAGTTTTACTGTAAATGTTAGGTTAAGTTTTATTCATATGACAATAATTTAGATAATAATATGATACTAGCGACCCGCTCCGGCTTCGCACGGGTAGAAATTTTTTCAAAATAAAATACAGTGCATTTTATTCGCTGATAATTAGCTTTCTATAGGTGAAAGAATTATTGAAATCGGTTGAGTAGTTTTTGAGTTTATCCATTACATACAAACAAACTAAGTTTACCTCTTTGTAATATCTATACTTACTACTATATAAATCTCGCGTCCGTCTGTGATTTCAATTTTTTTGTCCAATTTTGTGATTAATAATCGTTTTGTGACTCACTGACTTCGAATCTACCATTTTTAAATTGTTTGTCTGTCTGTCTGTCTGTATGTCCTTTTATAACTGAAGTACGGCTTGACTGACTGACGAAAGTCGGTACGTAGTAAGACCATGTCATTGCGCTTATGATAGCCTTCTTATTTATGGAAAATCTACCCCTAAAGGGGTGAAAATGAGGATGAAACTTTGGGAAATGGCAAACCACTGAACGGAGTATGATGAAATTTGGCAGGGAGATAGTTTGACAACAGAAAACGGACATGAGCTACTTATTTTTCAAAAATCTAACCCTAAGGACGTGAAAAGGGGCATAAAACTTTGAATGCGAAATACTATACTACTGAACCAATTATGAAGAAATTTGGTACAGAGATAGTATGTACCCAGAGCCAGACATAGGCTCTTTTTAAATCAAAAAACAATCTTTGTACTTATATACATGTACATTGTACATGTAATTATAACCTAATCCGGAAAAGCCACGAAAAAACTTTCCGCGCAGACATAGTCGCGGGTACAGCTAGTATTCATATAATGTCAAAGTCACGCCTCATATCATAACTGGCTTAATATTATTAATTATGTTATATTAAGCCAGTTATGTCAGTGTTATATCTTCAACAGTGTTGTGTGTGAATTTATTTGCGTCATTGTCCAGCATTTATGTCAGGATATATGAGCATCTCAAAAACAAAAAGAATATTCCAATTTATGTAATCTAGGCCGATCTTTGATTATTCAAGTTCCATCACTGTCGAATCAAACATAACAGGGTAAGTCGAAGGAAAGAGTTTCTAAGTGTCATACTAAAAGACGCCGCTTTGGAATATTCTCGAAGGTAATATTATAGGACAGCACTTCAGGAGAGATTAATGTCTTTAGTTATATGATAGGGATCAGGAGTGACACCTGGGGCTTGACTGAGGAGACAACCTTCGTCATTTGCCTTTAAAATAATGATAATTTAAAACACCCGCTGTAACGTAAATCGAAAGCTCTAGATCCTAGAAGTCAGTGACCCAATGTTGTTTAAATAGGGCTAAAATTCTCTATTCTGCAGTTTCAACAGAAGGAACCACCCATTTTTGAGATATTTATAGACATTTAAAGGCGCAGGTCACAGCATACAAAAGAATACGTTAAACGACCGTGTGCCAATTTGTATGAAATGTATTAACGAGCAGCATCGACAATATCTAATCTAGATATTGTATAGACAGGTGTTACTTTGCGGAAATCCATTTCATGTGATAACTTCTCAAAATCTTTAGCTGTTTTCTGCTCAAACTCCAAAAACCACCAATCGACACCTGTTTCGCCTCTCAACGAAGCATCCTCAGAATATAGCTAACCAGCACCGACTGACTCGGTGCTGGTTAGCTGACCGAGTCCGATCTCTGATATGTCCCGAGGATGCTTCGTTGAGAGGCGAAACACAATCAACAACATTTTAGGAATTCATCACATGAATTATCATATTTATAGGAATTCATCACATATTCTATCATAAGCAATAATATAATTTCATGTTGGTTAAACGTATTTTTCTGTTCTGAGGTTACAATGCTGTGTGCATGATGTAGTGTAGGGAATTAAACGTATCATTATAGCATCAGTTTTATTTGTAACATTCTGATCTTAACACCCAACAGAACTTCACGCACACCATTCTATTGAGCTAATTATTTTTCTGTAAATGGGCTCAAACAGCCACTACACAATGGTAAATGCATTAGTGTTCGCAATAGGTACATGAACCATTTCGGGTTACAGATTATAGTGCCATTATGTCAAAAATTAAATCGACTGCAAAATATAAACAGTGAAAATAATAATATTTATTATACAACATAGTAATAATCCTTTCCTAATCTCAATCTTAATTACAAAAATAAATTCATAAGATACGATACAAATACCTACATATTATATAATTAAAGACAATTACTAAAGTCGCTGCCAAGCCTACCAAACTGATACTAATGCTAGTAGTATTTAATTGCTTATTGGTTTGGCATCGACTTCAATAGCTGTCAAATTTAATTTAACGATTTTATGATTTAAAAAGAAAAAGATTTCTACGAATTAAGAACCATGTCCTATTTTTTGAAGTAGATTAAAAAGTGTCTCAGGAATCATTAAGGAGTCATGAAATATAAAATTTCGTTATGTTTCATACCAAAATTAATAAATTGAAATACCAATGAAATTACTTGGAATGTAAAAAATTTAATAATTTTCTTTTCCATCAAGTACTCTAATAAGTATTTTATTCTGTCTTTTGTTTGTAAGAAAAATAAGTTTATCAATTTTATTATTAAAGAAATTGAAACGCTACAATGAAGGCGGAAACAGACGGAAATTAATGTTCTTTTGTTTGGTGGAACAATGGCCTAATGCTTCGAGAGCTTACTCGATCAACATATACAAGTGTTGTGGCTTATCTATGATATTTTGACTGCCAGTAATGTGTCATCCATCAGTATGCCTTCTCGATAGTCACAATATGCTGTCCATATGAAGGAAATACTGTCCATATAGAGACACTGGTAAGCCGTAACGTAATGATGGTGCTTCGGTGTTTGATACGATCGCCGAGGTTAAGTAACGTTGTGCACGGAGTATTAGTAAATGGGCAATGTAATGACATCCATAAGTCTCTCTGTGTGCATAAATTGTAGTAGTCGTTAAGCAATACCAACTAAAATTGGTTTGAAAGATATGTTGTAATTTTTGAAATAATGCTATATTTTCTGTTATGCACTAAGTCGATACCAGAAATTACTGTTTTTCAGTGTTGTTGAAAAACGCTACGAAATACAAACTTATTTTTACTGCCGATTAAATGAATATCATGCACCTTCGCTACAGAATCCATCACTGTGCATAGTCCGACAGGCACTTGGCTGGTATTATTTTTGTTAACGCAGGAGAATTCTGAACACAGATACACCCAGCTCCCTAAGACTGAGTTCTGCGATAGTCGTAGTCAGCGCATTGTTGAGGTTGAGAGGCTACGGCTACGCAATGCACCAAAACCCCTCTCGCGCTGAACCGAAAAATGTTTCAGGGTACAAAATCGCCCCCCACCACCTTCTTCGCAGCGTTACGACATCCCAGGTTAGGCATGGGTAACTCAGCAAAATTCTATGCACCAGTAACTCTGTAGCTCAGGCGCATCTCACGTTTCGAGTTAACTCAAAATCACGCTATGGGGTAGCAAAATGATACATGCCGAGGGAGTAGCAAAGCGCGCGCCTCGACATTCCGCGCCCGCTGGCTTTTGGCGCTGGCAACGTATTATGCGCTAGTGTGCAATGAGCAATGCATTTGGACGTCAACACATTTGCAAGCGGGCACATCTGCCATAATTGGCACCGCGTAGCAGTGCAGTGTTACCCATGTCTGTCCCAGGCCACACGCGCTGTCGACCCAATCTTCCACTCTGATTGGCCACGGAACCAAAGGCTTACTTTTAATCACGTCACATGGCAGGCGGATGTTACCGCAGCCACATTCTAAGGCCCGGGCTACATGGCTGCTCCGTACAAACATCAATGTCAACTAAACTGTATTTCGATGAAAGTGAATTTAAACTTGCGTTTATAAATTGTTAGTACTTATTACTGATCCCTTAAAAAACTTAAAACATAAAATAAAATTACATGAGTGAATTCGTTCAGAATAACAAACAGTAAGGAAAGTTTCATATTTGCATGCAAAAGGTACTTTCGCTGACGGAACTCATGCGAATATATTTAGAAATATTTATGTAAATATTGATTGTGTTCGTTACTCGTATTGGTGTTACGTGACTTTTGACAATTTAGCATGCGTTTATATTCATGTTTTTATTGATAATATGTATAATGTGTATGTATTGCTATGTACTCTTACATTCAAGTGGAAAAGTGGCTGTGTTGTTTTTTTCGGATTGTTTTTTCGCTGTTGAATAGATGTCATTATTTCTATTATTTTTCGGGAAGAAAGTTTTTAAAATGAAGTCCCTTGGAATTTAATAAAGCCCGACGACTTTCTTTTGATCTCCGTCTCCGGCATTTTATAGACGTTACCTATACAAATAAATAAAATTGAAGTGTCTTTCTATGATTTCGAAATAAAGGATTGTTCTTAAGCTTATATGGTTATTTGCACGTAACCAAAACCCAAAATATGCTTTTGTAAAATTTTTGTCTTTCTGTTAGTCTGTTTGTTTATACGAGATAGTCTCCGAAACGGCTGAACTGATTTTGACATGACTTTCGTTGCCAGGTAAAGGACTTTTCCTAGAGAGTAATCTAGACTAATTTTTATACTGGAAAAATACCAAATTTCAACACGGGTGAAACCGCGAGGCTTAACCAGTTCATAAATAAGACATCAATCTGTTCATATTAATAATTAGTTATTTTATATTTGTTGAATACTAGTTCTCGCCCACAATTTCCGCCGCGTCGCATTCGGTTCGCACCCTTGGCGTACGAAGTTTGATAAAAATGCTGAAATAAGTGTTTAAATTATTATTATATTATTATCAAGTCGATAGAAAGAGAATTTTATTCCCCCTACCAAGGTTTGCCCCCTCTTCGCTCTCTCAGGGATTGATTCTTGGAAAATCCACTATTTTACAATAGTAAGCTACTGTTCAAATTACGTTTCTTTTTCATTAAAAATACTCCATTGAGTATGGAAAAACGCTGTCTGGTCAGGTTTATACATTTGGTTAAATTTACAAACTGACAGACAGACAGAGAGATGTTGTGTTTTATAGTATCTGTTAGATCGATTGATGAGTGGATGTGTAGATAGATGGATGGATGGAGGAATGGATAAAAGAACAAAATATTAAGTACTCTAAAAAAAATTGGCAAGAAGTACAGTGTCCACGCGAGACACTCGTTCATTTTGTATCCTTTACAGCACTGATTCCCAAACTTATTTTGTCTACTGAGTCGAGAGCTCATGCAGTCGTTGTCTAAGATGCCTCCTAGCTAAATGAAATTACAAATCACCCCCCAGGCCTCTACACAACGCCCCCATTTTTTTTCTGGGTCTCTTACCGCCCCCCTTTAGGCCTGCAGCGCCCACGAGGGGGCGTTATCGCCCACTTTGGGAATGGCTGCTTTACAGAGTAGACAGGGAGGACGGATGCCAAACATCGCTGTCCTTACTAGTGTTAATAATAATACATTCCAAGTACTATAGTCCATGTATTATAGTCATAATGTTAATAAAAATAATACTTATATACAACAACAACATATCTTCACGCTGTATCTGTAAGTCGGTGAGTAGTGAAGTCAGAGAGGTTGAAGCGTCAAGCATCGCCGTAATTTGCATCTCGAAATCTGTCCGTCATCATATATCTCTCAGTATATTATACATTTACTTTAAATAAACAAACTGCACTTTACATAACTTCGATTTTGGTTAAACCTTCGGCTGGTTTTGACCGAAGCTGAATATGCGGCCGAAGACTAATAAAGAATGAAAGAAGAAAAAAATTCCATAGGACAGGATTCTTAAAGAAACCTCTTGTAAGATACCATTTCAGTCATCGATTGATTCAATTATTATCTTAAATATCAGCTGTTCAAGTACAATTGTACTGGCGAAGAATTTTTACAATCTGTGATTGTGTAATGTAAACAAACTATTGTTGATATAGCAGATACAGCAGCCGTCAGCTGTGGGATTGTCATTAAGCAAACTTGGCATGACTTTCTTATCATTTTATGCTAATGTGAAATTCGTATCCATTTTATTTTGAACCTTGTTGCTCTAATGCTACAGGCTTTATCGAGTTTTCCATCAGCAAATTCGTGTTATACTGATTTGCCATTAAGCTATGCAAACACGCGACTGTGCCAATCTGATCTGTACGCGTAGTAATAAAACTGGATTACGTCCAAAACACTTGTAAATCGCGTTTTGAAAGGATCGATCTCGTATTTAAAGTGTATTTTTTTTAAATAAACCAGTTTTTCGTGACATGATCATTGGCGCTAAACATTTTTTATGGAGAGGTTTTAGCCCCGAGCAAAAACCAGGGTACGTACTAAATTATTTATTATAAACATTACTGTTTTTTTAAATTTATTTATATACATTGCAGAACACAATCATCTAGATTTGATTCTAATTTATATCCACAAAATAAAAGCAACAATGGCATTCTTTTATATAACATACACATACATAGGTACATATCTTCACACTGTATCCCTAACGGTCCGAGAGGACGGAGTGCCAAGCAGTGGCGGCCTTAGTTTCAGGAGGTGCATGCGAGATCCAGTTGAGATGCCTTTCATAATATGCAGTCGCTATGGTTTTAGAAAATATAAAAACTGGAAATAACGTCAATGTTTTGACGAGAGAGGGATCTTTTACAAGAAAGGGACGAGGTAGAATTGATATGTTACGTACGTAAACGGCAAGCTGGAGTCTATAGGGACGAAGAGCTTGCATTTAGAAACTCTTCTCGATGACAATTTTTTTTGAATAATATGTAAACAGCGAGCTAGATTGTCATAGAATTAATGTTGGCGAGTCAAATATAATTATGTATTTATATATTGTGACGTATTTATAAAGTTATATTTGTACTTAAGTTTTGATTAGTAAAGGATAGTTAATTGTACTTTTCAGTTTTTTTTGGTCGGTTTAATTTTTTCTTAAATTTTTTATTTCACCCTTTTGAGTGACCTTGACCTAAGTAAATATCTAGGGTAGGTCTACAATTAACTTCTTTTCTATTTGTGGAGCGTAATGACATACAAGAGAATCATCAGTATAAATAAATCTTTAGTTATATTTATTTGATGTTATTTCTTCGAAGTCCATGCTCCAATACCAGTGAAACTTAAACGGGAACACCTCGGATTTTCGAAATCGGTCCACAACTGACGAAGCTATCGGTGTACGTACATAACATATAAACATAGAACATCCTTTTTTTTTAAGTCTGTAAATACAACTAATGTCTATTCCACTGGCCATTTATTAAGTGGCCCTTTGTCTAAGAGGTTAGCACTGGTTCCTCAATCCTTAGGTGTTCTGTAAGCGGCAGTGAAAATTGAAAACAAAACTAATGCGTTAAAATCGCTTAAATTGTTTTAGGGGTTACTTGCAATCGCAAAGCAATTACGCAGTAATTGCTCAGTGTTTACAATTTAGGAATTGTTAGTAAAAACAACTATAAATTCCTGTTCGTGTGTCGCTTCTACGTGTCGGTTAAAACACGAAAACTACCTAGTGAGTTTTAGTTGTTTTCATAATGATGAAATTCTAAACAATGGTTTAGAATATTTATCTTAAGTTTAACCCTTATTGATAAACGTTCGATAAACCTACATTAGCTAAAATATATTAAAAACTAAATGTACTCGACCACGCGTTGCCGTGACTCAGTAGTTATTATATTATCGTGACATTCGTGAGTTAGTCTTGAGTTCATACAAAAATCCCATAGGAAAAAGTACTTTCAGTTTTTTCCCAATTTTCCAGCAAACTTTTACAATTTTTCTTTTCATAAAAACCTAATTTTTATGGAATATTAAAACAAAAAATACCCAAATCGGTTCAAACGTTCTCAAGTGATGCGCTTACCAATGAACAGCATTTCATTTTTATTTATCTATAATAAATAATAGATCAGTAAGGAAATGAATACTAAAAATACTCTAGCTTAGAAAATGTTTTATGATTTTTATGAATAAGGACCCTTAACATATAACGAGACTGTATTTTTTTTAATATTATGTAAAGATGACTGAGTTATTACTCAGTCATCTTTACATATTTTTTTACATAAAATACTGGGAAAATGAGCGATAGGAGCGTCTTTCTGTCAACGACAGCAAAACGAATATATCAGTGTAATGTAATATGACAGGATTGTATAACTTAAACAGTTCCACTAAAATATTTGAGGGGATATGTCTATTGTAGTCCATAATAAATGTATCTTAGGTAAAAATAAAAAAATTAAAACATATCTGACCGAAGCCACGACAGGTTACTATTTCATAAATAAATAATTTCTATATATAAATATTTCGATGAGTTATTAGTATATTTATTTGTTTGATAACCTGTAACCAAAAACAAAGAATGCAAACTGAAATAAAAATGTATAAATAAATTAATTTAAAGTTTAAAAAAATTTCGTATGCAAAAGACAACTGATGCGTGTTACGTACATTATTTAAGCACTTTGTATTAACTTAGAATTGTTGTAATATAAAAACAATTATTACTAGTGGTCGCACAGTGGTCGAAATTCTACCGTAAATATAAAATGAGCGCTTTTTTCCTTTGATATACACTTCACAAACTCAAAACAGCTCACAACTCACAAATCACACAAAATAAACAGCTCAAAGCTCTTTCAGTCAATCTGTCAGTAGTTAATTTTTCCCAACATTTCAAATTTTTTTACGACTATGTACTCTGTGCGACTGTTTGACCACAAACTATTGTGTCTGATATTGGCAGTATGAACGTAAACAATTAATCTTTAAATTTAATGTATTGTATTTATAACATAAATTTTAGCTTTCTGCGCTCCTTTACCATATAAATCCAAATCTCACACTACTCCGTGCGCGCAATCTATATATATTAATACATGAAGCGAGAACTTTAGTTCACTTTTTAAGAAAGTTGCGCGGACGGAGGAGTGTGAAATTTGGTACACTTAGTTTATATGGAGAAGGACAGGAGAAACCTAATATTTGTATATAATATGCATTAGAAATACATTAAACTAAATAAATCACTAATTGTCTACGTTCATACTGCCAATGTCAAAAAGACTGTCAATTTCAAACTCATAATAGTTTGTGATCACAGTGATCACATATACGTAACCTCCTTGGATCAAACAGTCTCACGGAGTAGAAATTATCGACAAAGAGTTTATATCATAAGTTTGTATTTACGGTCGAATTTCGACCACAGGGCGACCTCTAGTATGCTTTAATAGGAGTACAAAATTTTCTCTTCACATATTAATATGTAGATTTTGTCATATAATTTAGTTTTCTTTTAACTGTCAGTAATGGACAATATACGAACGTTCTCTGCCTGAGGACCATTAATAAACCAACGCTTTTATCTCCGCTGTTTCGGTAATGGATCGAAAGTGAAATATGAATCGGCAGATATTTCAGTCGACAAGCGAAATCTTGAGCTTCTTTCAATTTTTTGTCAAATGAATTGTTGGAGTGATAAAGAAATATTTTTGTTCTTTTATAAATAACAAATGGTAGAACGAAAAAACGTCTTTAAGATTGAATGGAAAATTAGATAACGATATTTTCTAAGAGAAACACAATAATATTTATAACGTTAATGAATCTCGTCACATAATAGAAAATAGAAGTGATTTTGTACTGAAGATTTTTGATCCAGACGCAATGAAACACAATTTTAAGGTCCACGTTTTCGTGACACTGCGAGGGTACTGAAGGGGGCTCTATCAGTGCCTCGCCGCCCCCCTTTAGTTGTTTTGACACAGCACGACAATGGTTCCGATTGAGACAACTGACAGAGGAGAGCTCTGCCGCGCACTGGGCGCGGCAGAGCTTTCCTTAGCACCGTCGCAGTGCTACGAGAGTCCTCACGGGGTAACGTCTTCAGTCCTACCTCAACATCGTTGTCTGTAACGAACACATCGAAATTAAATTTAACTTATGCCCGGGCAACGTCCGACAGCGACACTAGTCTATAAATAGACGGTGTATCAGACGAATTCGGGGGCAAGGTCTAGGTCCAGTGATGACAGTGTACTGTGCAAGGTCGGTTCATTTATATGGATGAGGTGACAGAATTATGACCCACTTATAGAATATGTGTGAGATATTTATTTAAAAAGTCGGTTGAGGACGGTTTTTTAATTAATGAATTACTTTTATATTTTTATAGAACGTGTCAGTGATGTATTTTGTACATGACATAAAAGAGAGATCGCAAAGCAAAAAGTCAAATGAATGCACTACATATAATGAAATTACGTACAGCGGAGCTTTAACACTAATAGCCATTATGAAAAGGCATAATGTCGGAAGCAATGAAATACGAAAAAGAAAAAAATGTATTTTGAGATATTTGTTTTGATCTTTAATTATTTTGACTTTAAGTTTTCTTCAAGACACAGAAAATTTGTGGAATTCACTTCTGATCTAAAATTCTTAATTGTGGAATAGAGACTATAGTCCTCGATTTTAATTCTTATCTAAAGATATAACGTATTTCTAAAAATAAATTCATGAAACATTTTTTGCATTTAAATGTACGTACCTTGGTACCTTGTACCTTGGTACCTTGAGCAATGACAGCTTTCTAAGCGGCAACTTTGAGGAAGTTTATTATTTAAGATAATGTGTAGTTTTAAGTTTGTAAATATTAACATATGTATGTATGTACTTTTTATTAATAAAATGTATGTGTAATTCTCGGTTACTCCGTATATTAATTACTCCATCAAACTTTCTCGAAACTGATTAGACTTTTGGGGGTCACTGCACTCTAGTTTATTGTGTAATATTCATAGTACACAGTTTAATTGTGATTATCTAGATAGATAATATATGGTATTATCACTGATATAAAATTTTAAATATAACAATTATCAAAAGGTCATAGGAGTGTATCATGTGGACTCGACTATCAAAATTAACATATTCGACGCATTTATTATTTAGTATTGAATTCAATAAACATTTAAGTCCAAGTTATGTTTATGGTTTAATGGTTTTAAAGTATTTCGTTGTCTGTTTTCAAAGATTTGAGATTCTTGGGTAATTTTGTCGTTGTTGATATTCTTCAAGGTTATTTTGCCTGAGTTTTTTGTACAAATTATTTAAAAGTACAAGAAACAAAGCCAAAAACAAACTACATGGCCAATAATATGTGGTAATCTTATGACATTCTACTCCAGCAATTACTCTGAATAGTTCAAAATATTTTAATACAGTATTAGGTTTTAAGTTATCTACATAAATGGTGTTGACTGAATAAGACAGTTATCAATGCAACATATTTTTAAAAATGTGATAATACCTAATGGCGAAAAATACATAAGCAGTATTATTCTTTTTTACTGTACATTAGACTTAATTGCAAGGTGCGGAAAAAAACAACACTGCACTAATGTGTAAAATGTAGACACTTTTAAATGTAATGTAAATGGCAAATGTTTTCTAATATGTCAGGATCACGTGCTAATAATATTGGCCAGTTAGAAATTGTGTAATCATCATCTATATGTATAAAAGGCGATGTATGTATGTATGTATGTTCCTTATGGACTCCGAAACGGTTGGACCGAGTTCGATGAAATTTTCAGGTAATCTTCACATTGGCCTAGCGGGTGTTCTTGTAAAGTTTGGTAGCGATCGGATCACTAGAATTTTTTTGTTTTTTTTTTTAAAAACTGTTTATTTATTTTAACTTCAACTAACGCCCAGTGAAACGGGCCGGGTTTGCTAGTATCAATATAACTTTAGTTTCACAATACATGTACTATTCTATTCCAAACGGGATAAAGAAAAGGCTGTTATTTTAAGTATCGCAGTCCTGAAACGCGTCTTTTGCTTCTAGCACTTCATTTCCTTCACACATTCACGCGAACGCTTTCCACGTTCCGATCAATAACAGACAATACACAATGGTACTTCGGTGTTTCATATATTAAATTTATAAATTACTCAACCACACAACTATGTACATAGATTCGAAAGCTGCAAACGTATAACATTCACCTTTTTGCATCAGGGTGAAAAACGATATTCTGCACTTCCTCCAACAACTCGGCCAATTTAGTGGCAGCGGAAAGCATATTATTGGTTCCGCTTAACAATAAATAATTGAGATTAGTCATTAAGTTAGAAGCTTTGTGACTTGGATATCTGACAAATAAGCAAACCAATAGCCTATTTCTAGTAATCTATAGCTTTTTAAATTGGGCGGTACCTGTGGCGATACTAACCACAAATCATTGCTGAACTCATCTTCATCTAGTGGAGTAGAACACTGTAATAAATGTATAGAAGTCCGAGGCATGTCTGCCAACATTTTTGTTTCCTCTTTTTTTATGAAAAAATGTTATAAAAAGAGGATTTTATAAGGAGTATTAAATAAGTGGTAACCAAACCTAATCAAAATTAAATATTTAATTCTGTAACACAGCCTCGCCTGCGCGTTTTTGTTTCCAATTTATATCTGACTCAAAGAATCAGAAATGACAAAGCTCAATTGGATTTTTCAATTGAATTTTTAATAAATTCTACGAAGTACGAAAGGATCTTAGTGCGGAATTATTTTAATTTGAAATTTTGTTTGCGATGTTCATTAAAGTACATGTAATATATACAATGAACTTATTAAATCTAAATGAGGTAGCAAATGAGGTTATACCACGTTTGACTGAGTTGAGTCCGCGCTTTGAAGCGGGTGCAGTTTATTCTAATTGTGACTTTCACGCAGGAGGGTCCTCCGAAAGAGGAGGACGAGGTTTGTCGCTTGGTAACAGAAAATTGAATTTGGTGTTTTTGCAAATTGATCGTCTCGAAAAGTGTTTATGTTACTTTTCAATTATCGACGGAAGAGGGGTGCTTATAAGTTTGATACTGTTGTGTCTATGTGTTTGTCTGTTCAGTGGTATCGTGGCTCTTAAATAAATGAATGAACTTAGTAGCATGCGTTTTTTTTTGTTTGAAAGTTGCATTTTCCAGAATTTTCTTAACTGTATTTGGTGGAAATTGGTCTTAATTTTGTGTTGAAAGTATTTTTAAATTTTTAGTTTTATTAGTCTTTCCAAAGGCATTCGTGTTTCTTAGAGGTCAATTAAATTCGGTTATTACAGACTCAATACATTCTTTGAAACAAGTAATTTCAATTATAAAGTACCCAAAATTGTTGCTCAAGTCTATAATATTAGTAGGCTAAGGTTACCAACTTTATTTGCCGGTCGCGTCCGTCATGAACATCCGAAAGTTCGTTAATTTCAAAAGCTGAGTGTAAGCGGTAATTTCCCCAGTTTTAATTGCTATTTCCTACCCTCCAAACGTGTACAGACGACGCCGTCGGATTTCGTGTTTTATTTTTATTTTAACTATATACAGCTTACTTTTTTTCGACGTTTTTCCGAACTTTTATTAAATAAAAATCCATTAGGCGCTTTCTACACCACAATATTCTGTTGTCTCTCTAATATTAAAGTTAAATATACGTCGCCCGGTGGTCGATATTTAACCATAAATATAATAAACTTATAGTATAAACTCTTTGGCGACAATCTCTACTCTGTGCAACTGTTTGATCCAACGAGGTTACATATATATGATCACGAACTATTATGAGTTTGACATTTGCAGTATGAATGTAAACAAATGAATGTTTTATTTAATTTAGATTCAACCTTTTCGCTTCACGTATTAATAATGTTGAACTTACATATAAAGTAGCATTTATTTGTTTTAGTGATTTGAGAGCATCTAATTTTTTTAAATAAAGGATTAACAACTCTGCCATTTTTCAAGAACTTTTCATGTGACTTCCTATTTTTACCTGACTGCTCAAGATGGAGGGTAATGTTTTTCGGATGTATCTATTTCTTTGTGACCTCCTGCAGGTTTGAATAGTTTGATAGATTTTGAAGTACAAGATATCACTGGAGAACTGTCATAGGCTATATTTTGGGTACCGCTGATCTTTAAACTCTGAAAACCCAAAAGTTTGCTGTATCCCTAACGAGGTAGTGAGAGAGGACGGAGCGCCAAGCGTCGCGGTCCTTACATACTTGTTTCGCTTCCTCAAATGTCATCTAATTTAATTTAATAGATACGTATAAACAGTTGGCGCTTACCGGCATTCAATTTTGTATAAAATTATATAGAGGTATAATTAATGAGCAACGTGTTATACCACAGATTAATTACTTATAATAAAGTAGCAATTTTGCTACCGTTGTAATATTTTTCAAAGTAGTTCCAGTAAATAAATAATGTAAAATTCAATTACATTAACGTGTATAACGTATAAGTGGCGATTTTGGTGAGTTTTCTTTTCGTCTACCCTACTGATAATCTCTGTGCACGTCACTGCCAGCTATCTAGGTATTTATTCATAAAGAAAGTGTCTAAAAATATTTGTAGCCTTTTCTTTTTTCCTTATCAATTTAATGCAAATTGCATTATGTAAAGGTAAATACTTGAGTTTCATATAAATATAATGGCTATAAGCAAAGCTTTGAATTTTCATGACTCTAATGGGCGAAAAAGACTAACCTTTGCCTTCTCCACCACCATTCACCTGTTTATATTATTGGTGTAGTGAAGTTTTCTCACTGGTTGTTTTGATGTTTACGTCTCGACCGTAAATATTCTTAATTAAAGTTAAAAGACACTAAATTACGACGACAGTTTTTATTTCGACTAATATGAAACTTGATTAATATCGGAGTTAACGTGATCTATAAACAACTAGGTACAATATTGTATAGACTCGGGTGTCACTTTGCGGAAATTCGTTTCATGTGATAAATTCCTAAAATCTTTAGCTATTTTGCGCTCAAACTCCAAAAACCACCAATCGACACATGTTTCGCCTCTCAACGAAGCATCCTCAGAATATACCAGAGATAGGATTCGGTCAGCTAACCAGAACCAGCAGATTCGGGTTTTTGGAGTTAGTTTAGAGTAGTTTGGAGTTGGAAAATAACTAAAGATTTTAGGAATTCATGACAACTAGGTACAAATCTAAAATTCTTCGCGTTCATTGGAATACCGCCCGGTGTTGCGAGACTGGATTCTTCTTCGAAGTTTGATTTGTTTAGATGGCAACACCATTTTCTTGTAATTACTGCACGTGGCAGTTTTCGACGAAAATTCTACCTAGTAATTTTATTACAATGTTACGAATGAAACCTTAATGAATGAAAATTGTTTGGTGGAAGAGTTAAATAAATTCAAAATGGAACAATTAAGCTATTTATAGCAACCTGTTGGCGAAAATAGAATTCTTGTTATTTTATACTTTTAATAGGTTATTTCTCGGGGATATTCCAAAATGTCTTAAATTACATTTGAAAAATTTATATCACGTGAGAAGTTTTAGTAGGTATATTTCAATTTAAGTGATCGACTTAAATACATTAGTTATCAGTATAAGTCAATTTCTTTTGGTCTTGATGTTTGTACATAATTAATTTTTACGTACATACCTGCACGCTGTATTCCAATCGGTGTAGTTGCGGTCCTTACATGCTTTTTCGCTTCCTCAAATCTCATAATTTATATCTTTAAATATCTATTATTTAGACTAAAGTTTAGAGCGGGTTAAATTTTTAAAATCATGTAATAGAGAGAAATAACAATGACTAAAAATATGGTAATTTTTTTTTTAAGTTTTATGTGTTATATGTATTATTTTCTCCCTTTTTTTGTTTAAATCACAAAGATTTTTCAATGTTTTGAAATGAATTTTCTTCGCTGAAATTGATAAATATCTATCTTTTATCATGAAACATTTTCACAGTTTGAATTTTTTTAATAATTTCTATCTTAACAATCAGACAAAAGTTCTAAAATCTTCACGACTCTTGCTTTCTCCTTGATCCTCGGTAATTTCTTACGGCTTATTTCATATGAGTTAATGTAATATTATTGTATTAACTCATTTGTGTTCCAGTAATGAGAAATATTGGTAAAATAATCTGAAATCTCTACTGAAATTGCCAGTTAAAAATTTAATATATTTTATATTTACGTTCTTTGTTCATTTCTAACACGATAGAATTTAACAAATTTTTTGTCCGTTTAGTGAAATAAATATAAACCACAAACATATTTTTTTATGTGTTTGGAAACCTCCAAAACCCGTCAAATACTATTTTGTCCACATCGAGATAAAATATCTTATATTATATTTAGGTTAAATTTGTGCCAGCTTAATATGCTGACACAACATTTCCGTAATCTTGAATGCACGACCTTATAATTAAAATGTAAACATCGGCATAATCAATGTCCGTGTCGTTGCAAAGAGATTACAATAATATCACGCAGTTTGTAAATTTAGAATACATGATGTGTAAACGACAACACTATGCCTTTAACGCGCCGAAACAATACTAATGTAATATCTACCAAATGCGGCAATATTATTTACTATCATAAAGAAACCGAAGTATACTGTAACCATAGATTTACAAGACTGGCAAAGTAGAACTAAAAATTCGTCGCATAAGGAGTAGTCTATTGGTTACAACTCATTGAGTCGATCAAATACAACTATGGGAACAAGTTGTCTGATATTTGAACATTTGAACATTTCATTAAAAACGTGTTCATTATTGAAAAAATGCTCATTGAAGATATGTCGTGCAATATTTATGTGCTTTGTTTCAAGTATGATAATGATGATGTCTGATGTGTGACAATGTTTTCGTTTGCAATTGCTTGTAGTTTAATGATTGTAACAGATTTATATTTCCAGTTTCATGGCACTACCCGCCTCTATCATAAAGGCTGCGTAATGATAATAATATGCATATGTATGTATATCCTAACTAGGACACTCGTTAGTCTTAACTGTGTAATCTGAATTGAAACCATCCAAGAAATTCGTTCAATAATGAGGTTCCAACAAATCTAGAAATGTTTGTTGGAACTTCTTTATAAAATATTGAATGGATTTCAAATTGAAAATCAGAGAAGCTTATAAAACTTATCCCAATCACTTTCTATTGAAAATATCTTTATCGGCACGGTTTTTTTAAGATTTTATAATAGGTGGTTAAAAGGAAATTCGCGTGTAGAAATATTCCAAAAGTTGGTGAGGCTGTCTGAAATCTGAAGTGTATGGCGTCAGACGGAAGTAGCGAAACAGCGAAAGGCACAAACGTCACTCCACAAAATTGATATGCTAATATATTCTGTTACATTTTAGAAACGTGTTGATGTTTTAGTGGGTTAGGACTTTTATTCGCGTGCTATCGTAAATGTGTTACTATTTTTAATGCTGTTCTATTTTTGACGTGCTCTATTTATAGAAAAGTCCGCTTACTGTTTTGTAATTTTGTAATTTCATGTCGCGCGTTTATTTTTTAACCGACTTCAAAAAAAGAAGGAGGTTCTCAATTCGTCTGTATGTTGTTTTTTTTTTGTATGTTTGTTACCTCATAACTCCGTCATTTATGAACTTTTACGTTTGGTAGGTAATACTTCAGAGGTGGTCCCATTTAAATTTCACCGATATTAGAGCTTGGACTTCGAAGATACACTATATAACACGACCTGGTTATAACCTTTATTTATATTGATGATTCTTTTGTACATCGTTGCGCTCCATAATTAGAATGAAGTTAATTGCAGACTTGACCTAAATATTGATTTAGGTCAAGATCACTCAAAAAGGAGAAATAAGAAATTTTTATTAAAAAAAATTATACCGCCTTCAAAAAAAACACTGAAAAGTATAAAATAACTATCATTTACTAATCAAAACTCGAGTACAATTAAAATAACTTCGTAAATAATCGTATTTACACATACCTATATAATTAAATTTGACAGTTGAAGTCGGTGCCAAATCAATGTGCAACAAAAGAAAGTCTATTAGTTTGGTGAGCTTGACACCGACTTCAGTAACTGTCAAATTTAATTAATACATTTAATTAGATTAGCTTGAACTCAATTTCAGGAAAAAAAATTTTTTTGTGCATACGTTTTTCAGATTAACTTGGAAATAAGACATTATATAAATACAAAATTTTATCGTCCAATCGTTCCAGCCGTTATCTTAATCGTTTAAACGTTATTAATACGTTAAAATTCTGAAACTTAGTAGTGTGATCAACTTGTAATTGCCATTCTTAGTTAAGAACCTACCAAATAGTGCCAAACCCCAAACTACCAAATAGTGTAGTAAACGGGGGTAGCGGGTTCGATTCCCGCCTCGAGTCTGGGTGTTTATGTATAATATGTATGTATTTACAAAAGAAAAGATATAAGTAGTATATCAGTTGTCTAGTACCCATAACACAAGCGCTGTGCTGCTTAGTATGGGACTAGATGGCGCTGTGTGAAATGTCTGAGTACATTATTATTATTATTATTATTATGTATAATGAAGCTAGCACAACTTTATTACTTCGACGTAATTTAATAAATATGTCAGATATCAGATTTAAAGAGCTAATCATGTCAAAAAAGCAAAAGGAATTGAGCAGAAAACTGCCACATAAAATATGGTTATGCTTAGTAGGTCACTTTACTGAAGGTGCGACCATATTGTTAGTGTCTTATAGCAGGCTATTTTTAGCCTTATTCATAAAGTCCACTGCTTCTACACAACAAAACTTACCCGATTACCTAATAACGCTGACGCCACACCTCGTCCACCTGTAATAGTGAGTCATCGCGTGACGCCCACTGCGATGTCTGCTTACCGTCTGACCGATATGTCTCATTCATTACAAATGGTATCGTAGTTATAATAACATTGTACCTGAATATTTGGTCAAACGCAGGTTTGATTCGCGTGCGAAGGGTTCCATACACACATACAATGCGTTTATATCTACCCAGCTAACATTTCGATGTTAAGATAAGAGTCAGAAAGGAGGTATATGAGCGCTAAGTCCCAAAGTGAAAACGGAGCTATAATGTTGGAGTTAGAGCACGCTATAACTCCGATATACTCCTAATTGGGCAAAATTTCTTGTAACTTTAGGAGCTATAAGAGCACTGTAGTAGCGACTAGCTATCATTATTGCTAAAAGAGTAAGAAGGGTGTTTAGGTGATGGTTATCGGCAATCGCTATTGTAGTACCTTGGGACTTGAGTTGAGAGTTATATGAGGGTTTGATATCACCAATATAGATCAGCTAATTCTTAATTCCTTTCTAGATCTTACAGTTGTAAAATTCGTCTAACATAATAACACTAGATGCTGCACTTATAGCTCTTGTAGACCCATACTATCACCATAAGTGATCTCACCCATACTATCACCATAAGTGATCTCGTTACATAAAGTCTTTTCAATCGCCATAGGATCTAACCGCAGCTACTGTAGCGTTCATGTACGCCTTTGGGTTACAAAATAAGCGCTGAGTGTCGCCAAAATGTTTGCTGGGTGTTCGTAGCAACTAAAACTGGGATATTATGTCTTATAATAAACTGCACTGGATATTGCACCATAAAAACATGCCAAATGCATCTCATTATTGTAGTAACAAAAAGATGGAACCCGTTTCGTTCAAAGAATTCAACATCGTTCTATTATGTGCTTAAAATAGCTTCATGGTAACACCACACCATTCTTCAACAGGTAATCAAAAGTTGTGGTTACTCGCAATATACGATTGTTACGAGTGCGTTAACCTGACATAAATTGACGAGGATTTATTATCGCATTCGTGTTTTCCTTTGACTTGAATTTGAATGAAAGGAACTGTATTTTCTTGAATTCAAAATCAAAGTCAAATCAATTTATTCAGGTAAACCCACTTACAATGTGTTTTTGATCGCTAAATCTACTTTAGTAATATACAAGGAATAACTGGGCATTAAGAAGAACCGAAAAGAAACAGTCAGGTATCATTTTTTCAATGTATCACACAAGATTTGTAGATAAATAAAAACTATTGTATAATTTACTGTCGATAACGGCTGTTTGAATGTTAAACTAATTTGTCTTCCGTTTTTACTTGAGAAAAAAGGAGGTTTATGGTTTTAGCAGCCTATGTATGTTTATTAATCTATTCCCTCACAGAGCTGAAACTACAATCGATTTCAACGTATGAGGTGTTATCGTATTCATGTCAAATACGCGGATGACACTGGTCAAGATGTATTGAAGTTATACTTCTTTTGGCACATTTAGATGAAAAAGATTAGTATAATTTATGTAGGGAACGGAAGTTATGTCATCGATGTAGCACACTATGAAGTAAATAACGAAAGTTAGAGAATTTTCTTGCTTTATATGTAGTAACCCGTTTTAATTTTTATTCTGAGCTAACTGATGCCCGCGACTTAGCGTTTTTATTTTTAAAGTACCTTCCTCAGGATTCAAGCTATCTCCATACTAAAATTCATCGCGATCAGATGAATTGTATGGCAGCCCATACAATACGAACAAACGAACATTGATTTTTATAATTATTATATTAGATTAATTATGGCATCCGTAGTACGACATAAAGTCCAGATATAATAAAAATGTAATTGGACCGTGTGGTGATGGCTATCAAATTCAAGAACTGGAGAAGGCCGTTTCAAAAATACACTCCTCAAAAGTGTCTAGGGATCAAGAACGTTTTAGAGTATCGCCGCAATTGAGGATTATTATTTTAACTTTTTTGGGTCGTTATTGATTCTTTTTGGTGATTTTCACTACTTGAATAAAGAATTTTCTTTTAATTTTAATTAAAAATAGAAAATGAACTGTCAATCAGGATTCCTATAAAACTGTGAAATAGCGTTCTTACAAAACCATTACAATTTCTGCATCGGAACTGAAAAAAATTGCATCGATATGGAGCGACGACATTATTTGACACGAGAAGAGATCATGAGAGCCGTCGGAATATTGCAAGCTGGTTCCAGGCAACGTACTGTGGCTGTCGCTCTTGGCACTACACAGAGCGTCATAAGCCGTTTCTGGACACGATATCGTATCACGGGCAGCGTGACCGAGCGACATAGAGGACGATCTCGCATCACCACTCGCAGACAGGACCGGTACATCCAAAATATTGCTCGACGGAATAGTACTGTGATCGCCGTGATGTTGGCTACCAGGCTCCACAGCTCTTTAGGCTTGCTGAAAAGCGACCAAACCATCCGAAATCGTTTACGTGAAGTGAGTCTGCCTTCCCAGAGGCCGCTGAGAGTTCTGCCTATAGCACCCTGCAATCGTAGGGCCCGTTTACAATGGGCTCGCGAACACAGAAATTGGGAGGAAGAAGACTGGCGTTGTGTTTGCTTTTCCGATGAATCTCGTTTCGATATGAGGCCGGATACAAGACGTACTCGAGTTTGGAGGACCTCTGGACGTCAAGAACGTTTGAAATTTTGTCGGAAAGTTCATTCATATGGAGAGGGAACAATAATGGTTTGGGCCGGTATTTGGGTCGGTGGAAGAACCGATCTCATTTGGATCAGGGGCAACCTCAGTGCTCAGATTTATATGGAGAGGATTGTTTCAAACGTGATCATCCCTCTGCGAAGCCGGTTGGTGATTCGTTTCGACTAATGCACGACAATGCACGTCCACACACGGCTAGAGTCGTAACACGCGCTCTTGCCGACGCTCGCATCAACGTTCTGCCGTAGCCTGCTCAATCGCCAGACCTCAACCCAATTGAGCACGCATGGAATATGCTTCAAAGAAGAGCTCTGCCGAGTATGGATGCCGTGCAATACCCCACAACAACTTTTTGACTTGTTAGAAAGAATGTGGGCGGCCATTCCTCAAAGTGATTTTGATGAACTGATTTTAAGCATGCCAAATCGCTGTGATTGTATAATTCGTGTCAATGGTGGAAACACAGATTATTAATTTTTTTATCTTCACAATAAAAATTTAAAAAATCCTCATTTTTCCCTTTTTTTGCCATTTAATTGACGACATTAACTTAGGTTAATTTCCCACAATTTGCAAAAATTGCAATTTTTCTTAATTTTTACAAAATATAGGGATAAGTTGTTAACTTAAACATAAGAATTAAAGTAAGAAGCCAGTCTTGGAAGACTAGATTTGATAAATATTGATTGGATAATTATTTATAGTTAAAAATGTACTTGATCCCTAGACACTTTTGATGTGTGTATCTCTTGTGTGTCTCTTTATCAATTAAGTAATATTTTTCATTAAAAAAATTCAATTGATTGTAGGAGTCAACGGCCAACTAAATTTTCCCTTATGGGTCCCGACTCTAGCAATGATTTCAAGAAATTACAGTTATTTCATCTTATTGACTTGTTTTTATTAATACATATTCGGATTTTAGTTTTATAACTTATATTGCTTTATAGAAATGATCCCCCACGCTTTTATCATTTTACGTAAGTCATATAATAATTTGTGATACGTTTACGTCTTCGTAATGATCATTACAGCATGTTTGTATGTACGTTATTGTCGTCTCCTAGTTTATAAATGTATCTCATTTCAATGATAAAGCGACATAGAGAGCTTCCGTGTTGGTCTTTCTGGCAAACGCTCACACAGTATGTGGTAAAATTAAATATTATTGTATCAGCATGAAAATTGAACTAACATTACACCGACGATTTATTTTAACAGTTATGAAATATTTACTCCTTTCAAAGCCATCAAAGCTCCACTCTAATCTTATCTAAAATTCTAAAAAAAGACGAAACCTTCGACGGAAATTACGAGGATGAAAGTATGTCATGATTAAATAATGTACGAATAGTGAGTATTTTAAATCCATTTTCTTTTTAATGCGGTTTTAAAATTTAAGATTAATTTACGAAATTAAATTTCTTATTTGTTCGAAACTGTTACGAAACGGCCGGTTTTTTAATTGTGTAATATTCGCCTTCTAAATTTTTGTTACTCAACAACGTTACTGAACGGTGTGACACACACCCTATATCTGTTCTAGAGCACCCGTGAACGAGCCACGAGAATTAATAGCATCACCGTGTTTTATCACGAACGTGCATCCGAACCGAGTACAATAAAATGTAACGATCACATTGTTTAGGAATGGAGCAACCAGCAAAAAATTCGAGAGAACCACAACAGACCATAAAACAAGTTTATGTTGAACATAAACTTTTGGAAATTTCGTTTGAAATGTGCTCTTAATGGATGGTATTTGGGATGTTTAGAGGAATGATTATCTTCGGCCAAAAAAAAGAGTATATTAAGGGAACTTACTTATATCTCTGACTTTGATTATGTTATTATTTACAAATTCTTCACGACGTATCCCTAACGGAGTAGTCGGGTTGAGTATGTTTTATATTTAATACTATTTAAACTCGCATTTCTTGTATATATGTACATGTGTTTACATATGTAATTAATATGTAGAAAACGGCTCTAACAATTTTGATAAAATTTTGTATTTGGATAATGTTTTATTTTCTAAGTTTGTTTAGATTTTTGTCATCCTTTGGCAAACACGAATATTGCCGCCCGGACGCTATTATGAATGTACATGCATTTATTAAACGAACGTTTATGACACTTAAGTTACAGAGAGAATATGTACTTATAAGTTATAATACACAGATTTACCACTAATAGATATCACCTTTCACATGTCATGAATTGTTATGCTGAAAGAAATATATATTGTAAGCCCGTAATAGAAAGCTGTTGGATTTCACAGATCTATGAACAAAACAAGTTTTTGTTCGGTTACTAACGTTTTTAAGGTTTTTAACTATTTTTAAACTAGAAGTGTATTTTTAAACTAGAATTAATACAAATTTTTTTGTAAATATATGTGAGATAAAAACTCTTTTGGGCGTGATGGTAGAATGCAGTGTTTCAGGATGCAAAGGCTGGTTTAACAAAGAGGCTGTCAAAGCGAAAAAGAAGATAGTGGCCACATACTGGCCACATCAGCGCAATATCTATTAGTAATAAATCTGTGACATAGACCTGTTGTAAATAATATCATTGCGAGATTCTATTTCTGTCTCTTTATACTACAAAGATTGCAAATAAGCATATTAGCCCGCCTAGTTATAAGCGGTTACGGTAGCCTATGGGACGCCTGCAACACCAAGGTGTCACCAGCGTGTTGCCGATCCTGTAAAAACGTTTTCACATCTCTCGAACAAATCCACGCTATAGTCGTTTGGAATTACCTTAACATGGAGCTCATTTCACAGCCTGACTGTTCCAGAAATCGAACCGCGCGCGACCATTTCGGTTCGAATTTGTGAGGATGAGTTGCTCTAAAATCAAAAGGCGAGGCAGTGCCGCCGCCAAGTCACACGAGCACGGCCGCAGATACTTTTCTCGAATCAATTCAGCGCGCTGATCAGCCTCTCTCATCTCTCTCTCTCATCATCTCAAGATCTCATGTCATGATGATAAAAGCCTGATATTTACTAACTTAATATACTGTCTTTTTTTCGCCATCTTCCTCGCTTCAAATTCATGAAACGCAACTCTTGTAGACTTATACGCTCTCTTTTATATGATCGTATCCTCGACAAGTTATATTTTTATGTACTGTCTGTCACTAGCTCCAAACAAAATACGTGGCTCTGGGAGCCACGTATTTTGTTCGTGACTGAGCATAAGATGCGATGTATGTAGGTACATATGATATTCCTCGAATGAATAACGAATATTATGTTTAAAGTTCAATATTGTCATGACTTTAAATAAAATCTTCAGTCCAAAAACAATTGGTTTGTAAAGAATGTAACGTGATTAGTTTGCTATCGGCAATATTTTAAGTTTAATAACACATACCTAGTTATTGGTCTAGAGTTTAGGGATAAAATGATTGATTATCATTAAAATTACTTATCTCTTGAACAGCAACCAATCACAAGTGTACATGTGCCAGTGTTCTGTACTGCTAACAGCAATAAAATTTGCCGTGGAGTTTAAACATTTTTAAACGGTTTTATTTAGCTTGTTCTGTTTAGGTCAAATCTAGTAATTGAAATTATACCCCCTTCCTGTTGACCGATTGAACTGAAATTTAACACACCTTTAGTTCTGATGACAATACTGAATATTCTGACATATGTATTTAGATGTATATTCAGTATTATTGTAAACCCAAGATGGCCGCCGCCACAAAATGGCGGATTACATATTTTTTCATAACCCCCTCAATATGGGTATCAAATGAAAGAGCTTGACTAGTAGAATACACTACACCATGCAAAATTTCAAATCTAAGATGGCCGCCGGTACAACATGGCGGATTTCATATTTGTATAAAATGGAACATATTATAATATTTTCAAGTAGAACACAATGCAAGGCGGATCATAGAGTTTAGACAGTCTATACACTACATATAATGAGAAATATTAAGTAGCAAAATAAAAACTAAAAACATGAAAACAAAAGAATAAGTAAAAAAAATGTTGAAGTTAAACGATGTTATTGAAAAGAAATGTAATAATGATGTAGATAATGTACTAAAAACTAAAAAATAATTAGGTAGGTCCTAGGTTCTAGTCATCACTCATCACTCCACTCTCCTCATAAAACCGTTTAACTTAAAAATTTTTTTTACTTATATTTTTATATTTCTATTTAAGCCAGTTTCTATTCAAAACCAGTTCCCAAAAATATAAACTCGACTTTTAAAGTTAACGTCTTTTGATCACTATTTTGGTTACGTAGGAGGATTCTGCACACAGACTATATATACCCAGCCACAAAATCATGTCTATAGGAAAACGATATTACAATATCATAAAATAATAATTATCGTCACCAAATATTGCCACACACCACAACTTAGCGAAGTTTAGAAATTACAATTTTAAATGGTATATCACTAAGCGCGTGCGCACATAGTGACAACCGTACGTTGAGACTCAATATACCTTACGGCATCTTCGTCTCGATATTACTATATAACATAACACATATCATATAGTACTCGTAACGACCTGGCGAGCTAAAAGTGCTGAATTGCATTTTAGTAGAATATAAAGTGACTTGAACGCGCGGCTCACCAGTTGCTTACATACCATCGCCCTACCATGCCACTTTATACTCGTTATAATTGTGTGAGAAGAAATATAAAGTTTGACACCGACATGTAATTTATTTATTTGGACTTAAAATCTTTTTTAAGAAACTGTATACTGAGAATATGCCTAAATATTTTCACGCTGTATCCCTAACGGGTAGTCAAACAGGACGGAATTACTTTGCGGTCCGGTTGCGGTTATATACTTCTTTCACTTCCATAAATCTCATCATTCTTCTCACACATTTTCTCCTTGGTATCCAAGTGCTTTTGACATTTCCATCGGCTAACACTAGCTATTAGACCTTCATAAGTCAGCCTTGGTTTTGCTTGGCTTCTTTTACCACTCGATTTCGTTCTGTAAACTTCGTCAGTCTTTCATCACTCATTCTTTCTATGTGTCCGAACCATCTAAGCACTCCTTTTTCCAATTTTATAATAACACTGTCATGTAACCCTGTCATACTGCGTATCTCTTCGTTGCTTATCTTGTCCGCAAGGGTGACACCGCACATATTTCTAAGAGATCGCATTTCTATTGCTTTTATCATACTTTCACTCGGTTTCAGGCATATCCAGGCCTCGCTACCGTACAATATAATAATAATAATTAATAATGACGTAATATGAGTACAATATGTCTAGTTAGATGTGGAAATTTCTTTCGTGTTAGTCATTTAACCATGCGTCCGACGTGACCGGAACTACGTGTCGCGACCAAGGGTCCGACATACGAAGGTCTGAATGATTACAAGAAAATAAATAACAATAAACGTGTTTTTACATATGCAGAGACGAATTAATTTAAGTAACTTTTTAGGGTTTCGTAGCTAAATGCCAAAAAACAGAAGCTACCTATTGGTACTATATTAGTGTTTGCAATGTAGATGTAATTATTGAACTGCTATAAAAAAAATGTAGTAAAATTAAAAAAAAATGGGGGTGGCCCCTCTATACATGTAATTGATAATTTAAAAAAATTTGATTGAAAGTCGTCATCTCGCTTAATTCGCTAAAATGTATAATTGATTTGGCAATTCACAAATTATAACTACCTACATACATATCTTCACGCTGTATCTCCAACGGGGTAGTTGGAAAGGACAAAGCTCCAAGTGTCGCTGTTCTTGCATACTTCTTTCGCTTCCTCAAATCTCATCAATCTCCTCATATATTTTCGCCTAGGTATGCGAGTGCTTTTGACATTTTCGTCGGCTAACACTTTGGCTATTTGATCTTCATAATTCAGCCTTGGTCTGCCTTGGCTTCTTCTACCACTCACTTTCACTCTGCAGATTTTCTTCGTCAGTCTTTCATTACTCATTCTTTCTATATGCCCAAACCAGTAATTTTTAGTAGCAGAGTAGTCTCGCCATGCTTTCTCCTTCTTATACACGGACTCTGCCACCTCATTCATCCCACACAATACGCTTTTTACCGTTCCCAATCTTATTCGTTCCACACACTTCTTTCGCAGTCTTGATCAGACTATCCCTAAGGTTCTACCAACATTCTTCAACACCCTCGCTCATCACTTTCAATCTATCATCAAGCTTACCGGATACTACCCTTTCATATTCATTCCTGGTAGTCGCGTCTTGCAGTTTCCAGCTCTTGATGCGACATACCGCTGCTGGTTTGGATGCTACGCGACATCGCCATGCTGCAAACAGACCCCTTATTCTAATACCATTAAAAAGTGGTCTGTTACCATATCGGCTCCTTTGTGTGCTTTCGCGTCCATAACCTGCTTTTTGAGCCGGCTGTCTATCAGGTATAAATCGATCATACTCCTTTCATCCTTCCTGTCCCACGTGTACTGATGAATCCTTTTGTGCTTAAATAAGGTATTAGCAACAAAAAAATTCTCTCATTCTGTTCAACCGTCGCTAGAACTTCCCTAATATTCTCCCAAAACTGCTCTAGCTGGCCCAAACCGACAGAGGGTACTGGGCATATACCACCAAAACGTCTCTTCGTCAATCCTATTTTGAGACGCACCCAGAGCAGTATCGGGGTTACACACTTATACTCAGTTACACAAATAACCAAACGAAAGGACAGTAAGACGCCTACCCCCTGGCATCCCCTTTCTTCTTGTGGTACCCTGCAAGCAGTGAGCAAGTGATGCCCTTCCAGACAAGTCGGCAAGTTCACTGCCCTTTCACTTAGTTGCACTCAAACGTAACACATCAAATCTTTTCTCTTCCATAATATCAATCACTTAATTCATCTTCTCATCAATTTCACTTCTCACATTCCACACAGCTATTCTGCACTCCTTTCTCTACTTCCCGCCGCGAATCAAAGCGTGTTGGGTGGCGGTCCTCAACGCCGAACTGCACTCTGCTCACACCAGCGGGGACAAACCGGTGTACGTCGCTTTCTGGGGACGCCCTATCTGTGTACACAGGAGATGAATTGCAGCCCTGAAAAGGGTTGGCAGGGGTCGCGACATGCACGCTTCAATTGACCTCCCTATATTCACAAATTATAATAACCCTAACGGGGTAGTCAGAGAGGACTGAGCGCCGGGCGTTGCCAAGTTATGATACAGTTCATTATAGAGGTACTACAGTTTCTTTGAGCATTACCCATTTTTGGAGAACAAGAATTTAAAAATATAAGTAAATGGATAAATATGTGTAAAATAAAATTCAATTAATCGTCTTTAACTATTACATAGGTATATATTCGTTTTAAAAGATTACTCTTCAGTTTCTCCACCAAACTTGACATACTCTCATTCGCTTGACTTTCTTCTGCAGCTGCAACATACCATAGAGTAGGGCTTCTGCTGTTGGTGGACATCCTGGCACGTAAATATCCACCTAGAAAAGTTCGATTTTTTAGTTGGCCCACGCGTTGTGGCTCGGTTGGTGTTATATTATTATTCGTGAGTTAAGGTCTAGAGGTCGTACAAAAATCCCATAAAAAAGTACTTTCCATTTTTCCCAAATTTTCCGGGCAAAGTTTCCAATTTTTCTTTCCATATAAACCTTACTCAGACTAATCCGTATGTATGGTATGTGCCAAATCGGTCAAGTTGTTCTCAAGTTTTGCACTTAACGAACATTTAATTTTATTTATATTAGAAGAAATCATAGGTTTACAATATTTTGTATCTTTAATTACTTTATCATAATCAGTCAATATTCGTTTACTGTTTAACATAGGTCTTATCTCCCCCATTTTTCGATTAGCTAATAGTCTTTGAAAATAAGTAGTAATTCATAAAGTTTTTCATTGAATTGTTAATCTTCTTTTTAATTTAAATAATAATCATAAGTCAACCACGATTACTAGTCAGAGGAAACAGCATTCTAGTCGCGGTTGGGCTCCGATACGTTCCGTAGAAAATCCCAAAGCCCCCAGTCAATGCATTGCAGACTATCACCACCTGATTTTTGATGATTAAAAGCCCCGCAAAAGCCAGTTCCACCCTCAAGTGGCTGGGTACCCGTGCGTAGGCTTCTCCTGTATTACAAAAAAAAGGAGTATACAGACACAATGATAGACCAGGATTTAAAAGTGTTTTCTTACCGGAACAATTCTATCACATCCCCGTACAGTAGAATAAGTGTAGTGATAATATCCTCCTCCATTAGCACAGCTGCCCATAGACACGACCCATCTGGGCTCCGGCATCATATCATAAGTTTTCCTAAAGATAGGCGCCATTTTGTTGGTAAGCGTACCAGCGACGATGAGGACGTCGACTTGACGTGGGGTGCCTCGGAAGACCATGCCAAACCGGTCCATGTCGTATCTGAAAAATATGGAATAACACAATTTTTCTAATTATAAGTTTTATGATAATTATCTTAATTTAGCATTTTATATTCTATTCTGCGCGACTTTACTAGGTAATAGTTTCAATAAAAACAGTACTTAGCAGGATATTAGAATAATATCCATTTATCTTCAATCGATTTGCCATTCCTATACGTGTCTAGTCTTTATATTTGTTTTGTATATCGGTTTTGCCAAAAATATAACCTAGGATTTGGATTCTTTTTAGGGTTTTCCGTAGCCAAACCCCAAAACACGGAGCCGTTGTAATTTCATCCTGTCCGTCCACTTGTCTGTCCGTATGTCACAGCCATTTTACTCCGAGTCTAATGGCACTATATCGATGAAATTTAGAAGGTAGGTGTATTTTGTGAACCGCTATACAATACTAGTGAAATTTTGAAAAAAAATTAATTAGGGGTGCCAGCCTGTACATGTAATTGAGGGATGAAAAAAATTTCCCTTGCCTAAGCGTGTTGTATCTATAGATAAGTTTTTAAAAATGATAATATAGACTAATATAGAGGCCTCAAAGTGACTTTTTTTAATTCAGTAATTGCTGAGATATGCGCTTCTAATCTATGTCGTAAAAACCGCCTCTAACTTTCAAATATGGAGTCCTTAATAAAAATCTTAAAAATTTTTGGACAACTGAAATTTGTTTGAATAATATGTATAATGTACATTATGTTGTGAAGTTTTTGAGAAATGGGGTATTTTCGGTTACACGTTCAACGACTGCAGAAGTAACTTTGTTTTACAGTGTCATTGAAATACAAATTTATTCTTGTTGCCGATTAAATTAATATAACTCCATCCCGCCCACGGAACCCTCCACAGTGCGTGATTCATTCTATAGAGTGGCAGTGACATTTATTTTATACGAAAATAATTTACGTCTAAACTGTTCCGGTTACTGCGTTTTGTTTTATGCTTTGATTTTGTGCTGTTTTTGCCACACCACCGAATAGAACAATAAGCCATTACATAAATATTCCATATGTAGGAACACAGAGATGTACACACAAGTCCAGTATTGGTTATGTACTGCTTAATGCGAGCGAGAGTTGACATTTGTTAGTGTAAATATAATAGCAGTGGTGAATAAAATGTACCGATATTTCGTCTCTATACGTTGAGTGCTCTATGGCGTGGGTCGACAAGCACGCGGCCAGGTTTTTATTCTTAGTAATAATTAAAAAAAATTCGTCGGTTTTTTCTTCGACTTGACCATTGTCTAAGTATATACTAATATTATAAAGAGGTAAACTTTATTTGTTTGTAATGGTTAAATTAAAAAACTACTCAACCGATTTCAAAAATTCTTTCATAGAAAGCTACATTATCAGCGAGTAACATGGGCTGTATTTTATTTAAAAAAAAGTTCTACCCGTGCGAAGCCGGGGCGGTTCGCTAGTATGATATAAAAGATCATAAAACTTCACATTCAAGTCGTAGAAATTTGTAGTCAAAATCCTTCCTCATAGTTTGCAGATGATGGATGTTGTCAATATATTGACAAGTTTTTATTCTTTGACAAAACGAAGAGTAATGTGTTTCTAATTATTGCTATATGCTATTACACTTTTTATCTCTGTTTTGAATGTCTCACCAACTTACGAATTTACTTTTTGTTTCAGGTAATGCATAACAAGAAGCACAATTTTCAGAATTCATTTATCCGCGGATTTGGTGATGTTTTAATATTAATCCTATTTTTTTTGTCTAGACACCATTATATTATTTTTTGTGAATGTAATTTTTTTTTTGTGAATGTGAATGTTTTTTGCAAATGTTTTACTCATTAACGTATGTATATTCAGTTTTATAACGTTCAGGTAAATTAGCCAGAGTATTAGCGGATTAAAACGTCAAAAGCACTCGCAAACCTAGGTGAACGTGTGTAAGAAGAATGACGAGTATTGACGAGGCGAAAAAAGTATCACTACCCCGTTTGGGATTCGGCGTAAGGATGTGTATTTATAACGTTCCTGTATCAAAATCCTACAGTACTTTCGCTAATCGCAAGTCTGAAATTCAAATTCATTTGGCTAATGTACACGAAGTGTTTTTCAGAAAAAAATAACAATTTTAGAACAAATTAAATCCTCGTTTGAAGTTTTCTTCGATGATAAAAGCGGAACTTTTCGAGAAATACGTAATTTTCAATATCTGTAAGGAGGTTACAGGAAGTTATATCAAATACGATGTCTTAAAGAATTATCGTCGTCGTTTTTTCTGCTGCCAATAATCTTTTTCGTATTAACAACTTTTTTAAAGTCGTTAACCTTAACAAAAATAATCTATTCATTTTTGGAATTCTCTATTCTTAAATACGTTGGGCTTAAATACTTATATATACAGGTAATTATTAATTATCTGGAATCCGGTAACACTACTGATACCTAGCCTTGCCAGGCGTGGATAAAGCCGGGTATAGTTAGGCTTTTTTCATGCGTGTCCGGGCAAACTAGACGATGTCCGGCCTGTCCGACTTTTGTTAGGCTTTTTACATTTGACCAGTTACATAGTCGTTCCCTATAGCTAAAATTTTGTTTGTAGAATTAATTTCAGCATTTGACATGTAGAATTTTACAACTCAATTTTGAAGGAACTTTTAAAGCAGGTGTGTCTGCGAACCAAAAACACTAATTATTTTTGTGTCAATTACTTTAAAGTTTATTTAGTTATTTAGTGAAGAAGATTTGTTTTGTTAAATTTTGTCTTTCATTACTAATTACAATAGTAGTAAGTAATGAATGGTTAAAAATAAAGAAAATTAAATTTTTTATTCTTATATCATTAGAATTTGAGAAGACTTTAAGGTTAACTAGCTGACGCTTGCGACTTTCTTTTTATATTTTTTAAAATAGCCTATCTTCTTCTATTCCCCGGGGCTTAACTTATCTTCATACCAAATTTCAACGCAATTGTATGAACGGTATGGCAGCCCAGAAAATATGAATAAATGAACATTAATTTTTATATATTAGACTAGCAAAGCCGACCCGTTTCACTGGGCGTTAGTTGAAGTTAAAATAAATTAAACAATTTTTATAATTATTTTGATAATGCAAAAAAAAAATATTCTACTGATCCGATCGCTACCAAACTTTACAGGAACACCCGCTAGGCCAATCTGAAGAGTCCCTGAAAATTTCATCGAAATCAATGCAGCCGTTTCGGAGTCCATAAGGAACATACATACATACATCGCCTTTTATATATATAGATAGATAGATAGCAACCTGTTCCAGCTTCGTACAGGTAGAAATGTTTTTGAAAATAAAATGCAGCCCAATGTAGTTATTTAGCAATGTAGATATGTGAAAGAATTTTTGAAAACGGTTGAGTAGTTTTTGATTTTTTCCATTACATAAAAACAAAGATTACCTCTTTATAATATTAGTATATATCAAAAAGATTAGTATATGTTTTACGTAAAAAAAAAATGTTGTAATAATAATAATACTCTTTTATTGCACCATTAAAAGTATACAAATATATGAATAAAAAAATTAAGGTTGTACAATTTGGGCGACCTTATCGCTGAAGCGATCTCTTCCAGGCAACCTTAGGGTTACAGAAAGCTTAATGAGTACAAAACGCGGAAAGTCGCGGGCGTCAGCTAGTTTACCATAAAGTCCTCTCAAATTCTAATGATATAACAAGTATTAATACTAAGATAAAAAAATCCTTTATAATTAAGGGTGTTCCACCTTTTTACACAAATGTCCGGCTAAACTGACTATTCTATCCGGCTATTCGGTTTTAAGATCTGACAACTCTACTCAAATTTATTCTTTTGATAATGACATTCTGGCGTTAAATGTCGTCGTTTGACTTTTTGGATCCTAGTCGTGAGTGCCGGTAATGCTCGCCTGAGTGGCTTCCAAACAATGATGTCCTTTTTCAAATGATTTGATTTAATATTAAAGAAATTCGTGCTATGCTCAAAGATTTCATTTTAATTTCTGATTTGTTTGCGTCTGATACTTTTTGTTATTGTGACCTGAATGTCCCAGACGTTGCCGCGGAGTTTACAAGATGTGATTCAATTTGTGAAAGTAATTTCTTAGAAATATTGTTACTTAAGTATTAGATTATTTGACCTACTTTGAAGCTCTTTCCATGCCAGAACACTATAATGCTGTATATTTTAGTGAATAATAAATTAATATGCTGTTGAAAATCAACATATTGCGAAACGCGAATGATTTTAACGTATCATAATGTTGAGTGTAATGTATAATTGCCTTATACTTTTTAAATGCGAGGTCAATATAGGACTGGCCCGTTGGCGCAGTGGCATATGCATCTGCTTTCCAAGCTAGGGGTCTCGGGTTCGATCCCCGGTCAGGTCAATTTAGGAAACGAACTTTTCTAAATTGGCTTGGAGTCTGGGTGTTGTTACTGGGAACTCCCCCAAAGTTCGTTGTGTAGTACCCATAGTACAAGCTTACTGCTTAGTTTAGGGTCACACAATCTGTGTAATTATTATTATTAATAAAATTTATTGTCAAAATGTAAATACAATACACAATTATATCTTCTTTTTCTTCTTATTTATAAAAATGAATATTTCTTTGTATATTTGTCCTTTATGCGATCCTAAACCATTCATTTGGTTGTGATGAAACTTTGGTGAGTTGCTCTGTGTACGCCCATAATAGTTTCTGAGTTATATAACTTAGTAAATAAAAGACTACGTGAACGAAGTCGGTGGCAAAAGCTCGTATTATATATGTACCAAATATACCAGTACGTAGATCAATAAATCAAATTAGATCAACCCCTGATCCCTAACAGTAATAAAGCACTCATGAAGAATTACTAATTTTGAAGAAGAATTTCATTACTTACTTTCCTAAATCTACCGTTTTAATTTCTATATAAGTTTCAATACCTTATTAACATTTTGGTTGTTTTAAATTTAATATAGTTTGTTAGTAATATTTCTTTATATTATTAGTAGCTGTACCCGCGACATCGTCTGCGCAGAAAATTTTTCGTTTTCTAATAACAAATCCCATACGAAATTATCTGTTTCGATTTTTTCGATTTTTCAGCTTGTCTTTTCGGTTTTTCCTAATTTTTTTTTCTTAAGCTACCCCAGTATTGAGAGGAACAAAATAAAATTGAAATCGGTCAAGCCATTTTGAGGTTTTACGATAGATATATAAATATTACAAGACTGACTTAGTCGCGTCAGGTACGATCCCTAGCCATATTAGTTTTTCGGAAATAAAATTCTAAATTGACCTTGAATCTAAATATTAACTTAAGTGTACCCCAAGTTGATTTTATGGCACCCAAAGTACTAACTCAATGCTCAGTTTAAGATAAGAAAAAAAAACATACAGACGTACATAAAATCTCTTCCTATTTTTGAAGTCGGTTAAAAATAATGGGTGTGAATGAAGATCAAAAACCGCCGAAGACGTGTCGGATACATATTATTAAGTTAACATTCTGTAGATATTTCGGACAAAATCCTAACCTATATTACAAAATTATTAAAATATAAAATATTTGTAATCGCGATCTCGAAAACGGCTCTAACGATTTCGATGAAATTTATAATATGGGGGCTTGTGGGGACGAGAAATCGATCTAGCTTAGTCTCAATTCTGAGAAAATTTGTTTTCTTAATATTTTTACACAATTAAAATCGGTAATCGGTATTGATTGGTAATTTCACAACAGAGTTCACCTACTCAATAGCACAGTGGCTAGAGCGTAGGTTTACCATTCCGGAGGGCGGGTTCGAATCCTACAACGCGATCAGATTTTTTTTATATACGATCAAAAAATCTAAAACCCCGAGCAGAGCTCGGTCGTTCAAATACTTATGTAATTATATGGACGTCCATATATGATATACGTATGAATAGTGTAACATCTTAATTACGAGACAGTAGAATTCCAAGGCAAGGTAGACCCTGGCCGACTTACGAAGATTAAATAGCCAGAGTGTTAGCTGATGGAAATGTCAAAAGCACTCGCATTCCTAGGCGAGTGTGTGAGGAGAATGATGAGATTTGAGGAAGCGAAAGAAATATCTAAGGACCGCGACGCATGGCGCCGTCCTCTCTGACTACCCTGTTAGGATGCAGTGTGAAGATATGTATGTAGAATAAACATTGCGCGTACCGCGTGCCAACTGTCTTTACTTCTCAAGTTACACGATAACGATCTTGTATCGTTTACATGGTTACCGTAACGAGACTCCGAGGTGTTATCGTCCAAGTCAATATTTTACACAGGACTTAAAAACTCCGTGTTTAAGTTTGTTTTCTTTGAGGAAATGTTTCCTATTCACGTTACCAGTGTTAGACTTGAAGGCGAAACTAAATAGGATCTTAGAAACTTTATCTTTTGAATGGTTACGCGGGTTAAAATTCAAACGATATTTAACATGAATCATTAAAATTTAAGAAAAGGTAATTAATAGATATCAAGAGTAACGAATTAACTGCGCAATTGCGATAGTAAACGTCTCTACAAAATTATTTTATTTACCATTATAACTTAAGTTTTTATTAAGTTATAGGCGGATGTTATTTTATCTTAAATTGTTGTTCATGTAAGGACTTGTACTACTTTTCTGTTGCATTTTTTGAAAAACAATTATTGAATATGTTCATTTAATAAAAAGCAAATGAACAAACGTCAATAGCACCCGCATACCTGGGCGAAAATGCGTGAGGAGAATTATGAGATTCGAAAAGGCGAAAAAAGTATGTAGGAACCGCGAAGCTTGGCGCACCGTCCTCTCTGACTACCCCGTTAGGGATACAGCGTGAAGACATACATACGTATGTAGTGAATGAGCAATATTTTTCACTTTTTTTTTTTCAGAATTTTCTTATACTTGTTAAACATTGCTTGTTGCTTCCTTACAGCTTGATTTATTTTGACTGAATAGATTTTGATACGATTTGCACCAATGCATAGAATTTTATTTCTAGAAACTTTAAAGTTAGCTGTGTTGATATTTCTGGGAGGGTTGTAGTACAAGCGCAAACATTAAAGTTTCACACATCGAGATTTTCTTTTGAGCGAAATGGTAAAACACGGCTAACTAAGGGTATCTTACATAAACTAATACACATAAACCATACTCACATTTATTGCAATATCGAAAATAAATATCTAACATACGGTAAAAGCTACCTTGGTCCAGCATAATGCATCATTTCCAAAGCACAACACGCAAGCCCAAAAGTGAGAGGCCAAAGAGACCCCTTACGACTCCAGTCCAAAATATCGTCGAGTCTTGCCATCACCCATTCTGCCTTTGACTGAAATAAATTGAACTCATTAAATGAAATATCAGCCTAATATTTTCTGACATACATAGGTTTTGACAGAAAAAAAATTGCTCCGAGAATCTAAGAGACAGAATGTAATAACTTCGGATAACATATAAGTGACATTAAAAGAGACCACACGCTTTGATATTTCGTGTCTTGTATTTCGTATCGAATGAATACTGAATACTAGATTTTAAGCAGAAAAATCAGAAATAAATTACTATAGTTGACTTAGTCTTTAAAGATTGTTCTTTAGAGCTCACCCACCGCGGGAATGCTAGTGGGCAAAAGTCCCATATAACCCAGTATCTCCACTGTGACCAATGGCCAACGTTACTGTAAGTTACCAAGCCGCCTATTTTAACCGATAGCCACCACATAGATATAGCGAGACCAATGTCTTGACGTGCTTTCCGAAACACGGGGTCGCTCGATATGGATCTTACTAGATCCAGTAAAGCAATGCCGAAAGACGGCTCCGCTGTGGTTGAGGCGAGAGTAGGAGAGGTTTTTAGGCGATAGCTCTGCGAGCGGCAGAAGTCAGACTCTACTTGGTTAACGAGGCGTAGCCAAGTGTCCATGAGCATTTTTCTCATCACTATTAAGAAAGAAAGATCCGTCCAGTACAAGGCCGCGCAGAACGCTACTTAGCCTCTGTGGTCATATCGAACACCAAAGCACACCACTGCGCTACGAGAGCTTAATGCACGATTTCACCAAAGTTACTTATACTTAGGGAAGCCCTAAAAAAGGATAAGCGTCCTGCCAACCATGATTTTGCGTTTCACGAAAAGTTAGGGGCCTCTAAGTAGTTAAAGCATTTCCTAAATTCAGGAATTCGATTTTCGAACCCATAACTATATAACAGTTTTGTGTGTTAGTTTTGAGAATGTGGAGAATAATTTATTATATTATATAGAAACTTAGAAGTAAAGCAATAATATCTGTTTTATCGATGAACTTTTGAAAACGAATAGCCTCTATGGAAACAATAAAACGTCACATAACTACATATGTCTGACATTACTAGGGAACCGTTATAGATTGGTGAAAACGAATATCATCTAAGAACCAGTTTAGAGATCTTTTTGATCTAGGGGATATATAGTTATGTGGCAACTCAGATAGCGTTGGTGAAATCGGGCATTAGTCTATGGAAATTCAAGTCACTAAATTAAAGTATCTTCTATTAGATACCAAGCGCGTATACAATATATTAAAACACAAAATCTCTGAAAGTTATAATACAAATATTACAATTTCCCAGAATGAGAAATCTCTTTATTTACTGTGAAAGTATTTTCTTCATGATTCATGTAATACGCGAATTCTTGGATGAGTACGTTATGAGTCTTGAATGAAGTCATCGAGTCGAGAAATCTCAGTGAATTCTTCACATTTACTCCCACCAGAAGATAGTAACCTAATAGAATGATATATGTATTGTTATATTATGAGAAAAACGTTCGTTCGTCTGTTGAGTCATCGTTCAAGTATGTGTTTCTGGATATACCAACTCGAGACAGATTTCAGTGTTTGGATTCAGGTACGTAACCAGAAAATGAAGCATTTATTTATGCGACCAATTTGTATATGTTTTAGGGTTCTTATAGCTTCTAGGTTCCCAAACTTATTTTGTCAAGATGCCTCCTAGCTAAATGAAATTACAAATCACCCCCCAGGCCTCTACACAACGCCCCCATTTTTTTTTCTGGGTCTCTTACCGCCTCCCTTTAGGCCTGCAGCGCCCACAGGGGGGCGTTATCGCCCACTTTGGGAATGGGTGTTATAGCTAGATGACAAAAAATAGAACCTTTATAATTTTGTCCTGCTTGTTTTGTGTCTCTATGTCACAATTATTTTATTCGGACATGGTGTAGGTGTCGGTGTATAAAATTACAAAAAAAAAATTAGTACTCACTCTTTAAATGTAATTGGAGAGGAAAAACTCTAGTGCAAATAATGTGGGGTTATCTGTAGATAAGTCTCTAGGTGCCGAGGTTTCAAAGTGACTTTTTATTTAAGTCTATAATTGGTGAGATAAGCACTCCAAAATCGTGGAAAATATTCCCGCCCCTCTAATTTTTCAAAAATCGGTTTTAAGTATTAGTTTCAATAAGGCATGTTGTATAATTTTTGAAATATGATGTACTCGTATTTTCAGTTATATTTAAAGCGACCGCAGAATAACTTTGTATTTCCTATTTTCTAGAAACAACTCGAACGATTTGTATGAAATTTTGTACTTACATAATGATTTATATCCAAGTTTATTTAGTATTCTACTAGTATAGTAGTATTAAGGTGTTATCTCTGAAATAACTCTATTCCACTAATTTCTCAGAGATCCCTAGCCAAATGGCAAAAAACGAAACACTATCCAGCACTGAGTTTGCTCTCTGGAATTTGCTGAATTTCGTTGCTAAACGAAACAAGCGCCAATCATCTTTGAAGCTTTGAGAGGGAAGATATCATAAACAAATCGATCACTTGAGATGGATTTTCGCAAAGTAACACCTGATTCGGAATATAATATATTTAATTTATTAATAACGACTCCTTTTTTCGTCCAATACCATGAAATGATGCTTACATGAAACTGAGTCGATCCGCATCAAAAGAATAAATTGACAATTTTACTAATTTTTATGGACATCTCGTGCTTGACCAAAAAATTTACTATAACAAAATTCTTGTCTCAAAAAATATCAAACGGCTCCTAACACATTTCCTGTATCTCATATGGCTACGGATTTCTCCATACTGTTCCAATTAAAAAAACAGCTGTATATTTTTGAAATAGTCTTCTCAAGTTCTTGAATTTAATGCCCGTAATGATGAGATTCCGTGATATATTTTTACTCCTTTAATAGTATGAAGTTTCTCGGACATAGTTTATTATATTCTTGTTACTTAGATCACATTCAGGTCACGCGTTTCATGGGTTTTACTTTGAATTTTTGTTTACACTTCTATAATTTATACTCACCCTAGCTCCGACTCTGACATGTTAAACATGTTCCGTCAGAGATGAGTGAACTTGCGAATAGGCACCACGTACCGCAACACTGATGCAGTGTGACGTAAGGGATTCCATCCGAATTTGTAACGAGACGTGACTGTGGGCGTGGGATAACAAATTCCTTACAAAACTCTTGCCATCGGTTAGAATGGGTTAAACCGAGCGGGGCAATTTGCGCGTGTCTGAATTTGCACAGAAAATGGATATCTACGAAAAATCGGCAAAATTGGAGTTGACCTCGCACTAGTTTTACTGTAATTGGAAATTCTTTTGTTGAATCTGTTACACGTGTCTTTGATCTTGTTTTTAAATTTTCCATGTTTTCGCCCAAATAAAACAGTTTTGCTAGTAAGTGTTGTCGGTTTTCAGGGTTAGTAAACAGTTTCTGCTGTAGCGGACAGATGAATTGGTGTAAAAATCAGACAAATATTATGAAAACAATTATTATTTTTATTAGTAAAACGATAATGAATTGGTGTAATACTCAAAAGAGTTCTAGTGAATAATATTGTGTTTCTTGTGAAGTATGAACTGCCCAGGTATATGAATATTATGCTAAAATATAACATTATAATACGTAAAAACTGCCTTGAATTAAGAAAATATAGATCATATCAATTCTGGAGAGAGGTAGAAAAATACCATATTATCACAAATTTATAGAAATAAATATATTGAGATAACGGTTTTATTTGTAGTTTCGATTTGATGAGATCAAAGAAACTGTAATATTAGGTTATAGATTAGGGACCTGCGTAAGTAGGACACTACGTGGGCGTAATTGTTCCTAATTCGTCCAAATAAAAGTAATAGGTATTTGAAGAAATAAGAAACGTTTGACAGTGTATTGGCTAATGTTGTTCAGAATATCAGTTTAGTTTTGAAACATATCACTTCTATTCCTACTTAATAATAAAATCATGAACAGAGTTTTTGTTTATTTTGTCTATTTGAGCAGAATTCCATAACCAAAGGGAAAGAAAACGGAATCTTTTTAGTTCAGATTTATCCGTCTGTTTGTCTTGCAGACAAGGAGACGGATTGGTTGCTTGGCTTGCTGCTTGCCTGCCTGCCTGTCTCGAATACTATTGGCATTATATTAACGTGACCATTTTTTTTTGCCTCTATCTGGGACGCCCTACCCTATATGTATAGCAGATGATGAGGTCTTGTGCTACCTACAATACATAAATAAAATATTTTTTTATAGAAGATATTTTTATTGAGTAATTAAGTTTATAAATAAAATACTAGAGAAAAAGCTTTCATATTTAGCTGGTCTCGACTGGTTACTCATATTTGTCAGAAAAAAAAATTTTTCTTAAGATGTCGGTGCTATTTTAAGATAAGTATGCAGTTGCAGACGCGATTCATTATAGCTAAATTTAAAAATAATTTAACTACATATTTTGTTTTGATTTTCCCAATTCGGGACATTTTTCCCAATCCTGGACATTTTAGGTTTGCTCGGGACACCGGGAACAGACACTCTGAATTCGGTACAGTCACGGACAATCCGGGACGTGTGGTCACGTTATACTATATATGGTACATAAAATTTGGAAGGTATGTATAATCTATAAACCTGAAAGGATTCCTGTGCTTATAAACGTGTGCAAGGTATCTTTAGATAAGTTTTCAAAAATGATGCAGAGGTTTTAGTGACTTTTTTGTTTAACTCAATAATTGCTAATATACGCGCTTCTAAAGTCGTAAAAAGCGTGTACCCCTTTTACTTTTAAAATATGGGTCGGAATCGCGGAAAGTTTGGAAAAATTCGAGATAGTAGAACTTGAAAAACTTTTTCGTTTAAAAATGGTTTGAATAAAATATTGTCTTTGAAATATGGGGTATTTTTGGTTACACTCTCAGCTACGGCAAATGAACATTCCGAATACCCTTTTTTTGGTTTTAATAACAGAGCGGCTAGACAAGTGGCAAATGGTTCTTAAAATTGAAACGCTTGCTGACGTCATTCATTGCTCGTCAAAATTGCCATTTCGCTATATTCTATGCGGTGGTTTTCACAGGACTTTACTTTTCGTTTGATTTAATAGAAAGTTAATAACGTTTGACTACCAATTTAAAATTCGTTATATTAGATCACGTTGTATTTGTTATTCTATTCTACTAGCGTTATCTAGGTCCAGTTCACACTACAAATCGCTAGTAACATAAATACGACCTGCGTTTAATCTGATTTTTGAAACATATTTAATAACACGGTTGGTTCTGCAATTTCGTATGCTCACATTTATTGTTCTCGGTAAGCCACTAAGTAATGTAGCTGATAGCGTTACGGCTGAATTACGAATGTGTAGGTTTTAGTGCATCGCGAAACTAGATAAGAAACTCCTGATCCGCACGACGTCACAGACGTCGGAATAATCCCCAATTCTCTAACGTAATTGGATTGGATTTAGGGCTGGCAAGCTTAGGTGTATAATAGTATTTGCGTATATTGTAACAGCTTATATAACATATAAATGCTCTACATAGGCTACATTTCATATCTCGTAAAGTAGAAGAAAAGGAGACTATATATAGAGACTATATATATGTCTATATAGACAGACTCATCGTCTCTCATCTTCCTTTCGGTTTATGGAGCGAATCGCGGAATGTTTCGTTCACATCGGTGGTATTCATCCCTGCGCATCATTGTCTTGACCCAGTCTCAGTTTCTTGATCTAATGCATTCCATCTAATGGGGCGTGACAACACAGAGACGATATTCGGCGTCGGCAGCAGATGTTATTAGCAACTATTTGTTACTCCACCATCTATCTTCGTCTCACTATGCCGAAGCGTGCGCGATATTGTTTAGTCACTTGTAGTTCTCCTCGCTGACGACTACATCGGAGTGAAAAATCGGACCGACTTTCCTCCGATACAGATTATTAAGCACTTGTGAACACTTTCGTATAGTTCGCACTCCCACAAGATAGGTACACGAATCTCGGCCGCCTTGGCGCAAAAGCTTTGCAAAGCCGCGGTGACCGCTTAACATCTGCAAGAGTATTTAACCCGTAGTGTTATTATCTAAAAAATTACAGTCAGCGACAGCCACGCCATCATTGTGCGATCAGTGACTAATTGCAATAAAAAATTGATATCATGTGTGACAATTGCGTGTCTATTGCGCCATGACCGTAAAATGCACTTTTCGTGGTAGATTTAGCGCCATTATACAAATTACATTATACAAATCCTCGTTTTAACAGTAGATATGGCGCGATATTTGGCTGTTAATTGCTGACTGCAAGTTAGGTAATAAGCGTGCTGGTTCGACCCAGCGAGCGGCAGGATAGGCTTTTAACGACATCAGATAAGTAGACTAGACGAGTGTTGTACTGTACCACGCGGACTCAGTACGATTTGGTGGAATAAGTCAGTCTACTGTCAGAGCTTCAAATTGCTCAGTCCTATGATGTCAGTTAAGGATTCGACCATGTTTGCATAAAGCTAAAATAGTCGAAAGACAGCGTCACAAATATTGCAATCGTGTATAAATCAATTGGTCATTTCATTTTCTTCTATACACAATATTGATCTTAAGTTATTATTAATTTTTATGTATTTGATTATTTTGCTGTTTGTTTCTTTTTATCAATTTTTAATTTTTTTATGTGTATACACGTTTCTGGGTACTAGTCTAGTTGCGTTATGTTTGTCCATTATTGTACTGTGAATCTATTGTTGGCTGGTGCCTGTTGTGTGTACCAAAAAAAAAATCACTGCTTGGTGCACTGTTTTCTAGCAAAATCGTGTCTACTGGCTTATTTTATGTTTTATATCGAATTTATAGGCGCATCGACCTATTTTGTCTACTTCGCTTTTAGGTACGCCTTGTCGACTTTCTTCGAAAAATGATATAACACGCCAATTCAAAAAACAAGGCAATTTGAATTTTTAGTTACGGCAATTCATAATTTCACGATAAACAACACTGGCCGCGACTGACAACTTAAACCGTCTTAAGTAGCACGGACACGCGCTCGATATGGAGACCATTATGTCACGCATTCACTAGGTCACTGGTCAAGTAACACTGTGCTCGACTTGTAGCACAGTGTTAGCTTGTAGCCTACAAGCTTCTTTTGGAAACCAACAATTAAATATGTGTTCGTTTGTAATGTTTTGTATGTAGTATAAGTAGCTCAAAGAGCCAACCCTGCTATGTTATCCTACGTATTTGCAGAATGAGACCGTAGTCCGGATCTCTGGATCCCGAGCACTTCGATAATTTCTGTTTTCGTTCGATTCACTTAATCCCGGGTTTGCTTTCCTGTTGCCCGGGATTACATTGTTTTTGTCTACTAATGACTGTAAGAACTTGCCCAAAGTTACTTTTAAAGCTTATTTTGAAAAATTGAGCCTTGTCACGCCTTGTTAGTCGTATTAGGCTAATGAACTGTAGATACCTTTGTGATGGATTTTGAGGTCTTTAAAAGAATTAAAATTGTAATCTTCTGGGAAAAATTAGGTCAAAGTAAAATTATTCATACATATTATCGCACCATTCCCCATCCAGGGTTGACAGAACATCAATACGCATGTGAAACACGTCTTAACGACATTTCCAGCTATTAATGAGCTTTCATATCTACAGACACGAAACGTATCCACCACATTTACCAGCACAGAAAATATCATTACATACATTTTCTATGGGCGTATTCACATCTCACGGGCGTGAGCGTAGCGTATATCCGAACAGACATAGGTTAAATGTAATTACGCTTATAAGAAATATATGTAATGATATTTGTATGTCTGTGCTGATACGTGCTGAACACGCTACGTGTCTATAGATATGAATGCTCCCTGCTTTATAGATTGTAAAACGGGAACCAGATACGGTAGGTTGTTAGTTGTTAGCCTATTTCATTCCATCGCTTGTACATTTTCTTTATGAGGTCTGTTTTTTGATTAACTGTAACGATCTGCGTGGGATGATAAGCAGCTGATACATTAAATTTTTTTCTGTTTCTCCCAGACCAGCGTTGAAGTATAAGCATGGGTGTTTTATGTAAACTTATGTATCTGTGTTGATCCAAGAGTCGAGTATACGATGTTCTAACTTACCAAATGATCTTTTTCGTATATTAAGTATGATGCTAATAATAATTATTATTGACATTAGTATTTGTTCATATAAACACGGATTAAAACATAAACATCTTTATTAACCACATAATGCCGTAATTATCAAACAAAATTACCTGCCCAGGATAATGGAATGGTGAATAGCGCCGAACTTCTTCCGGTTTGTAGGCTTTGTTTCCATGTAGAGGGAGTTTTGGTTTCCTTCTGGCGTCGCTGCTCGCGTGTCTTTTTACTTCGTTTTTTGTCTCTCCGAGGCGGAGCTCGTTACGATGCAACGTCAACGTTATGTCGCTTCTGACACTCGCATCATCTTTGTTTACAAATGAGTGATTCTTGAAATATCGTACTTCATTTCTGAGAAAGATGGAACAAGTCAGACGTAGCTTAATTACTTTCGTTCTATCTCAGATTTTTGTACAGTCATCAACGAACACTTGAAATATATTACAGAAAAAAGTCATAATACCGAAACATTAGTGACTGGAATAGTCATTAGTATTTATTATTTACTTCTTCATTTTTCTTTATTGTTATTGTAATGAGCAGAATACAGAAAACGATGAGCATTCTTTTCTGTGAAGTTCTGAGACAACAATAAGATTCTCTTAACATTTGATTCTGAGTATAATGATATTGCCTTTGTAATATCTGTCTGTTATAGATAATAGAATGAGTGCAAATTGGACAATTACTAAATATACGGCAATTTACTAAAAAACTTATTATTGAATATTTAAGCATTGAAGATTGTTCGTAATTTTATGTAACGTTTTTATACTTTATGATAGGTAAGTGTATTTTCCTACTACATGTTTGTGAATCTTTGTTTTGCATTTAAAAGTTTATTTTAGGACTTACCTGTAAAGAAAATCTTTTATAGCGTACCTCGAAATACGTATCATTCCACTATTATATTATAAAGTGAAATATTTTGAGAATTTGACTATACTTGTGAAAATTGCTCACAATCTGCGGTTTGAGTGGGTTTGACAAGACGCTGTGATGTTTGAAAATTAGTTCTGAATTTAAAACATGATTAGAAATTACAAATAATTATAAATAGGTTTTATCGTGTGTTAAAAATATAATAAATAAAATATAATTTTCAGATGGCTACGCTTACAAGTAGAAAGTATAATAATAGTATAGTAAAGTATAATAGAAAGTATAATATTACCTAGTAACAATGCTGAGACTACTGAGCCGATTTGTGAGTAATAATAAATTTATTTCTCGTATTAATTCTGATATTATATAGTTATTAATGTATCGAATAAATTAATCGACTGGTCCGTTGGCGCAGTTGTAGTGATTTCTTCCTTCAAAGCCGAAGGTCCTGGGTTTGACTTTTAGCCAGGTCTATTTGAAATATAGAATTTTCATAATTTGTTCTGAATATTCTGCTCTTACTAGTTGTTCTCTCAAAAATTTCTTGCGTAGTATCCATTGAATAAGCCTAATGCATAGTTTGGGATAATAATAGGTATAACTAACTGTCTGCGTATTTTTTTTAACAGGATAAATCGACTTCAAGTAACTATTTCCTAATCTGTGGTATTACTTTTAATACTACGAACGAGTATCCCAGAATCCGCCGGCTGACTTTGAATGCTTAATGCTTATGCCCGCCTGGTACTTTTTTTTACTTCATGGCACGGCGCACAGATAACATTTTTTAAAAATCCCAAAAATGTAAAAATAGAAAATCTAAATAAAATGACAATCACTTCTCCCGTTCCCGCTAAAAAGTCTCTCCTGGTACTTTCTCACGTTGAAAGTAATTTTCCAATCATTCTCAAAGTTCAAGATTGCCCTTAATCAGCGGCGCACGTTATTGAAAAGTCTGTTATTCCTATCGCTATATGCAAACTGCACTAATTTTCAGGATTGTATTTTGTATTTTTTCCTTAATTAAAAGTTAACTTTCTAACGCTTATAATACGTCTACAACACACAGATATAATCACAATAGGTATGTATATATATCTTCTAAATACAAATAGAAAAGTGTGTTAATCATGATCGGAATTATCATTTTCCTCGTATATTTTCGCGTAGGTATCTGAATCTTGATCTCTATAGTTCGTTGATCTTCCTCGACTTCTACTACCATTTTCGTACTGTCTTTCTTTATTCATTCATCGTATTCATTCTTTTTACATGCTTCTAAATAAAATAACTATTTGCTAAGTCTTAAAATAAAGAATTGTTTACATATTGTATTATACAAAGTCATGAGGACAGATGAACTATCAATCATCATAACATTTTGTTTTTTTTTTCGTTTAGAACTCCTTCTCTTCTGTTATTATGAAAATGAAACCCTGACAACGCAGACCGAGATATATTATCACAGACAAACTTTTGGGGTTTTTTATATTGATGTGAAAACACCATTACAAAATAGACGTCGAATTTATTCCACGCAGTTTTCATAAAATGTTGTTTATTCAGTAACGATTCTTTTACTTAAACAGTATTTTTGTTTTGGGGTAAGACCTAGAAAGTTTTCAAACACATGGTACTTATTAGATTTTCTTACAACGAAAACTTTACTCTTAAATTGTGTTGTAACGAAACTTACATGTAATCGATTACATATTTTTTTACTTCAGTTCTGAAGAAGCCATTGTTTGTGACTATTACGTTATATGGCGATTGGCGACAGTCCTTAAGCGTTAAGCGAAGTCACAGGCCTTAACACGGCGAAGGTGCTAGGGAGGCAGTCTTTGCACCGGGTTCTGTTTCGTTTTTCGCCATTTGCTACGGAGCCCTAAATATGCTACGAATACCGGGAAGGTTTAGTGGATAAATTCCATGCAATCCTGATTATTTTGAGTTTTCTCCAAATTATCAAGAACGAGTCAGAGGCTATAGAGCGTTACTACACCCACTCGACCGACGTCAATTGATACGATCTATCGATAGGAAAACGAAATCAACCGACGTCGATCGGTATGGTTCTTACTACACCAAATCGATCTGCCTGGTACTCGGTTTTTATCGATCTGTCATCCAGCCAGGCTCGATCGATTATCGAAATATTCAAGTCATCCAAGTTTAGATTTATTATGCGATTTCTAGTTTTAAAATGAGGCCGCATTCATAGTCTTCTTTTACGTTTTTTTCACTGTATTATGAGTAGGAATAATAAGGTCATCGGACCAAAAACATGTCCTATTCTGTATACTTTTTAAAAGAGTCCGCTATTTTATTTATACATTGACATCGATCGATTGTCGATCGATGGTTGATCTATCGTTTTATCAACTCATATCCGCGCTCAGCTAAAGCTACCCACATCGATCGATCCACGTCAATGGGTAACATCGATCGGCGTCGATCTAATGAGTACGGTAATACACTTGTAATACATCATACCTTATTTTATTACCAGCTTACCTCCACCATACTTATAAATTACGCATTATACAGTCCGGCTCGTCTTTTTCTCACCTTAATTGAAGTATGTCCTTCCGCAATAGTGGGACTTATACGGTCTGTTAGATTGTCTTCCTTCATTCACATCAAATGAAAGTTATAATTTTATAACTTGATGAACATATGCTGTTAAAATAAAATCATCCATTTCGCTTCGCCGTAGTCGGGTAGAAATATAAGTGAATTTCGTGCACCTACAGGTGACCATTATTCACAACGTGCCTGGGGAATCGTTCATTATTCGCGTCAGATGAAAAGTTGCGTCCACTTGTTGTGAACAAAAGTTATTAAAAAAAAAATCCATTTTGTGTTTATCAGTTTATTCGATGGCAACGTTATTCTCTTCGTATGGTATTTTATGTTAGAGTTCATGTATTTTCAATTTCGTCTGCTTATATTTAGTCTGTAAAATTAAGATTGCTACTATATAATTTCAAGAATTTCTTCCTTCCTGTTCTAAATTCTAATTCATTCTAAAATATAAAGTATAAAAGAAAATTTTTTTTTTTATACTTTATATTTTAGAAGGCAGATAGCAAAACCACCTGTAATAAAACTAACTATAGTTCTAGAAGACTATATATGGGCTTTTGATACAAAGGATAGTACTATCTTCCAATCGAATAACGATTGAACTCGAAATTTCGGCAACGAAACTGAATTTTGGATATTATGTTCATAAATGTGATTTAAACAAGCTTGTAAAATTTTAACACCCTATTCAGATTCGCTTGAGAAATAAATAAAAAAGCATGGTTTTTCAAATCACTCTACAGCGGTAAGTCCTATACAAAAAAGTTCCAAGTGAAAGTTATAGAACGTATAATTTTACGTTATATTGTTTCTATATATCTTTTTGTAGTAAGTGTTAAATATTGTTAAGACGCGGACGGTTTGAATAAAAAAGAATGAGAAACTTTAAAATGTCATTAAACCGTTAAAAATTGTTTTCTTTTTATTTATTTTTTGTAATTGGTTTGCATTTTTTTTTTTTTAAATAAATGGAATATTTGTGTTATTGCTCAAAATAACATTTTAGCATTTCTATTTTTTATTTCGTTATTTTAGTGTTTAAATGTTTTTTTATTTTTTATTTGCACTCCATTTTCTATTTTACCAAAAATTGAAATTATCACATTACACATTCAAATTTACTAAAATTTAATGAAACACTTTCAATCACTTAAAACGAGTCCATTAACTAATCAATTCCTTGACTCTTTCTCACTTACTCATATTCATAAGTAGTCGGAGATACATTTAAATTAGTAGGTATTTTTATTTTGTAATCGCTGTAGTAGTTTCCTGTATAAATCGCCCTCTGATACGGATGGCGATGTGATGCTATCAGCGGCGCTGTGCTGAACACAAGTTTCACGCAAAGGCCATATACTCCTTTCAATAATTCCTCGGAGTCGATTTTCGGGTCTGTGCGTGGTTTTGATCATTTGACTTACTGAGTCTTGAGTTCCACATGCCTACACCACCTGGTATACAAAAGCGTGTGTTGCGCAACGAACTTGCTTTTCCATTTTCGCCTTATGTATGCACGCGATGTGAAGTGATATTTGTAAGTAATCTTCAATGAGAGCAAATAGCTAGATTTGTACTCTTATTTAAACAAAGGGTCTCAGCTGTTCCATAATATGTTTTATAGAAAGTCGATTTTTTTATATTTGAGCCGCCATGTGACGTTATAATAATACATACATACGCTGTATGATATATATGTATGATACGAGTATTAAATCCATTAAGCATAACGCTCTTGGGACACGGTATTCGACCTCAATCTGTTATGCTTTTGAATAGTTCAATATTTCCACTGAATAACTTTTGATAGATAGTATTTTGTTTATAGAGACAATATAAATCAAGTTAAATTCACGTGAATGCGGTGGTAATACAATTTTTAAAAATATGTGTGTCGCATTGAAGAGATCGCAGTATGATAAGATCGAGTGATATCACGTGATAAATTCTTATAATATTTAGGTATCTTCCGCCCCAAATTCTAAAACTAATCGACAGGTGTTTCGCCTCTCAACGAAGCATCCTCAGGATATTACAGAGATCAGACTCGACCAGTTAACCAGTACCGAATCAACGAATAAGTCAGCTGATATTAATGATATTATAAGAATTCATCACATGATTTCCACAAATTAACACCTGAGTCTATAGAATATGTTAAGGCGTTATTATGATAATAACATCGAAGAAAGGAATGGTTAGACCATTGGTACATTTAGAGAGAATAACCGATAAATAAATTTTATCGTGTGTTATCGGAGATGATGGTTATCTTATGATGATAAGGCAAGCATTCGCTAACAGGAAAAATCAGTTTAATTTAATGTACTTTGTGTGAAGAGGATGATGAGGTTTTTGATATTGTTATAGTATAAAATGTGTGAGGAGAAGGACGAAAGTTGAAGAAAGGACAGAACTTATAGTCTGTTACCTTTATCTATCCCGTTAGTTCTTTCACTTGACAGTATTCTGACTGAATTTCTTGTCGATTTTTTTATGCAAAACTAGTGGATAGATTTCACATGAATCGTGATATTTTGGATTTGATTGACGCTTAAATTATTTATTATGAAATTATTACGTTTCTGTAGTGTGAGATTCAGTATATTCCCAAATATTAAGTGTGGACGTTTAAAATGTTTTGGTTAGAAATTGGAATATGTTTTGGTACCGAATTCATAAAACTAAGTTATTTTGAAATGCCTGTGTTTTGTCTCATGTCCTCAAGCTTGGAGCACACCGCGATGATTCATGAACCAATAACGCAACCAAGAAGCTAAATACCAAATTTCATAGTATAAAATTCTGTTACACTTCTTTCTTAATTTGTAACTAAAAAGCCATAAATTTTCATAGATTTATCTTAAAAAATAACGAATTTTCATACAAAGTTATGTTCTCTAATTTACCTCCTTAGGGGTCAAATTTCTAAAATCTCCTTTCTAGTGCCCCTGTACACCTCCTAAGGGACATATCTTTCAAATTTCATGTTTCCATCTTCAGCAGTTTAGGCTGTACATTGTCTGTCAGACAAATTTTTATTAGGTAGTTTAATTACTCACGTGATAAAATTTTCGATAGCTAACGTTAAATACTTTTTTATATTTTCTACAATGAAAACGACATTGGGTAGTGATTTTCTCTAGGGGCCAAGCTTAGTTGTTGAGAATTCTTTAATCTATCACAAGTGCTGGTATTGTCTACACGCATGTCAGCTTATTACACTCAAATCCGTAAAACTGACGTAGATATGAGTTACCGTTCTATGTAACCAATTTTTTAATTATTCAAAAATTTTAATCGACTAATCCCCGACACAAAAATTAATATGGACCGATTTCCACTCAACATAATGAAGAAAATTTTGAAAAGTTGCAGCTTTTCAAAAGCTTTCACCGTTCGAGAGCTACATCACATACAAACACAGACATACAGGCAGACAACAGTGTCAAACCTATAACACTTTTCTCATTTGTTTGAAATAAGTAGTTGTATATTGTAATTAGAATGCGGTTAGTAAAAAGACCCTGCTTCAGTATTCTTTTACGACATCAAAGGTTATATTTTTTATTTTAAATTTTATATAATTTACAAATTGAAGGACATCCCCTTCTATTATATACAATTCGGTTTCGTCTTCAGCCTTAATACACAGACGCTTTCGCCTAACATTACTGTTACACTTTTATGTTAAATTATGTAGTCGGAGCGGACCATTACAGCTTATGTAGTCAGTGACCAGTACGTCGCCGTCGCCCGACTTTCTCGTGTCCCTAGACGTATATCGCGACGTTTACTGAAACAGTATGTGATTATTCGATTTATTATGACTTATTTAGTTTAGAAATTAAACATGATTTGTTTAAATAAATAAACTTATAAAAAATGAACTTTATATTGAACGGAATACGGCTGTGCAATGAGTTGAGTTATTTTATATAGTTCAACGATCACCGAATCATCACCGAACGGGTTTATGCGGTTCTTTATGTTATGGTCTACATTTTTCCAGAAAGACTTTTGCGTTTAAATATTGCCCTAGCACGTATAGGAGCCGAGTATTAACGGTATTAGTGGATCAAGTCGGGTTAAAAATAAAACGATCAATAGTTAACTTTTTAGCAATTTTGTCCAATTCAATATAAATCCTTATCAAATTAAACATACATACATATTTTCACGCTGTATCTCTGACGGGGTAGTTAGAGAGGAACGATCGCCAAATTAAACAATTTACCGTAAACTAAATGCTGTTCATTGGTAAGCGCATCACTAGAGTGCAGTTGGACCAATTTGGCTATTTTTTAAAATGTTTGTCTATTACAAACATTAAAAAATGTAGCCGATATCCGAATAAGGTTTTTAAGGAAAGAGAAATCGGAAACGTAAAATTGGAAAATTTGATTTTTATTTATTTAAATTGGGACAGGACATTTGTCAGAGCAGGTATAAAAACCATTGCTTTTTTTCCTATAATAAACATTAATTAATGTTTTTGGTCGGGACTTTTTAATTTTTATTTCAAATTTTTTTTTGTTGAAAAAAATTGACATTAAGAATATTATTTTTTTCTTATTAAGTCTCGTCTCTTAAAACGTAGTGAATTTGTTGCTCAGTACTTTTCACTTCGGCGGAGTCTGGTAAAACATGATTAACAAGCAAGAAATTTGTTAGATTAGACGTCTGCAAATAAGGACTAGACGCCCAGTAAGCAATAAGCTTCCTGTCCATCAAAGCAAGTGTGCGTTACTAATGTAAATAAACACCGCAGGGTGGTACTACAAGATTTATAGCTGGTACGGATATTATCACACCTATTTTTTAATCCTAATTGTATTTTCGAGCGAAGATGTAAGTAGGATGTGGAGACATGGGTAACAACTGGCAATAAAGTTAACGACCATATCGTAATCTGTCAAAATGGCCATCCACAATTCGGTTTTCGTGCCAACCTTACTGTACAGTAGTGATTCATAGTCATAGGTATATAAAAAATCCACCAAAATCCTTGCGGACAAAATAAACAAGAATTTAGAAAGAAATGCTCAGATGGTTGTAGCACATAGAAAGAATGCGCGTTGAACGATTGATGAAGATATCTACAAAGTGAAAGTAAGTGGTATGGATGACCAACGTTGACTTATGAAGATAATATAATTCCCCAGTAAAATGATAGTAGGCCTTACCGAAGTTTTTAGGACTTCTTGGAAGAGCGCGAGAACTTCAGCTACACATGTTTATTTAGACATACTCCATTCTTTTCACTTATACAGAACTTTAAAACACAATATACTATCATTTTTGTACTTTAAAACTCCCAAAAATGTAAAAAATAGAAAATCTAAATAAAATGACAACCTCACTTCTCCCGTTCCCGCAAGAAAGTCGACACTCATTTCGTGATTAAGATATGTATTTATATTAATGGTTAAATCGCAATAGTAATAATTTCGTTGTGTCTGTATGTCTGGCTGTCCGTCCGTTTGTCACGATCAATTTATTCCACTGTCTTTACACCTACTGAGCTGAAATTTGGCACAAATACGTAAGTTGGTTTAGTTTGTTACCAAATATAGTTGGTTACCAAATAGTTGGTTACCAAAACCCGGATAGAAAAAATGTAACGTTTGGTTTTGACCTAATTTTTTTGTATTTTATAAAAATCAAGCCTTACTTTGTTTGGAGTTGCCGCGGAACCGTAATTTAATGTGTATCTGATATACTCTTATAGCCCCTTTTTTGCTTCCGTGCTAGAGGAGGAAATAGATTGTATTGTGGCTGTTTCGAGCTGTGTTTTTCGTGCTATTAGACCCTATCGATGCATATAAAAGAGTTGATCGGGCTATTTAGTCTGATATGCCAACAACGTATTAGAAAATATGGACGAGTACAACGGACTAGACAGTTAGTCTGGGATTAGCCTCAGCACAGCCCCTGCAGTCTCGACATAGATAGCGATCGCTTTACGACCGATTTCGGTTGATAAGTCATAACGATTAATTTTTAACGATTTTTGAGTCTCTACATTAAAACTATCGATTGTGATTGGAATCATATCGAATCTGTCAACTTTACGATTGCTTATAATGTTTTTACGATCAAATTTGACAGCTCGCAAAGTGTTCGTGTTTATTGTTAGGGCAAGCGATTTTTTTCGTTATTTTTTTCGATCGGTAGTTTACGAAAATAATCGCTATGTCGGGACTGCAGCCCCAGGTCGGAACCGCGTAAGCTAGCGTGTACTCACGTGGATGGGCGACCAAGGACCGTCCGTTATTAATCCACGTTTTAAGCTGTTAAGCTGTTGGTCTCAGGAATTGGCGATAATCGTTAAATCATATTGTGAACTTGGTGGCTTCGCGATAGGTGGTTTTAAAAGTTTACAGTTTTCACCATCAGCACCTACATTTTAGGTAACCCCTAAGACGATTTAAGTGATAATTCTAACATTGCTTACAGTTTTCACCAACGTTTGAAGTAACATACCTACACCGTTACGTTACACCTAACATATGAAAAGAAAAGTAAGGGAAGTGTTTAAGGGATGCCTTGGGAATTTATTAGTAAACTTGTCGCTGTTTAGAAATTTATTCTGGAATTTAATGAATGACACATCTCTACATACCATACATGTATTTGTACACATGTATTATTTGTATTTACATACTTACATATATTTTTGTGTATCTATGATGGTTCATAACCTTTCTCATTTTTATTTGTGAAAGATCTAGCTCAGTAGTGAGACTTATACCTGCGCTTATACAGTTTATTCTTTATTCTTCGACAAACTAAAATATTTTAAACAAAGTAAGTAAAACTGAAGTAAGTAAGTATGGTAAGTATGTAAGTGTCGTAAAAGTAAGTAAAACTGAAATTTGCTGAAGACAAACCAATTGTTTACGATTTGTATTAATTTAGAATATTTCAGAAGTTAGTTATAAAGAATAAAGAAATAATTTAATAACTTGATCAAATATTTACTCCTATTCTTATATACTTACAACTGTGTAACTGTGGTGACTTAAAACAAGGAGATAACATAAAAATTTTCTCCATGAAATAATAAATATTTTACGTGCCAACTTTCATGGTGATCAGTCAAACGATGTTGGTATTTGCTATTGTGTTTCGTTTGGTGAGTGAGAGTGCCGGTGGACCATCTCCCCTTCCCCTCCCTTTCCTTAAAGGCTGGCAACGCACCCGTGACTCCCCGAACGTTGCGGGAGTCCATGGGCGGCGATGATCATTTTCCATCAAGTGACTCGCTTGTTCGTTTGCCTCCTCTTAACATAAAAAAAAAATTGTGATTACATATATACAAATTCCATTTTGATATATGTTCTTAATATTTTATGTACCTTCACTAATTGTGCTCGCGGTTCCGCTCGTGTGGGCTACATGCGTAACGTCCGTATTAAAACTAAGATATGCCCGATTTCACCAAAATCCGCTAATACTTAGCGAACCCCTAAAACCGAAACTGCTATGAACATTTCATCGTTAGCGGACCCCTATCCGGTTTTAGGGGTTCACTAATTATTAGGGGACTTTGGTGAATTCGGGAATTAGATAGCATATTATTTCTATACTAAAAAAGCATTTAAATCGAACTAACGACTCGAGTTACAAACTCGCGACCGAACAGACAACACAACAGGCAAGCAGGCAGAGAGATGTTGATACATTATGTGAATAGATGTTTGTTTGACGTTCCCTTGAAAATCAACTTTGTTAACAGAACAATATTGATAGGCATCTATACTTAAATATTATGGAGAGGTAAAATTTGTACGTAATGGATAAACTCAAAAAATACTCAACCGATTTCAAAAATTTTTACACCTGTGGATAGCTACATAATCAGTGAGTAGCATGGGCTGTACTTTATTTTCAAAAATATTTCTACCCGTGCAAAACCCGAGCGGGTCACTAGTATATGTATAAAACCATTAACGTCTTACAAATTCCGTTAATATTATTACCAAACAAAATGAATTCAACCTGAAAGCTTTTCAATTAAATTCCCTGGCTCTTTCAAAATCCACAAATATGTAAATCATAACCTGCGGGTAATATTTATTACATGTACTTATATAATATAATTATACAGCCTATTTATACATAAGGTATATACATAAGGTATATAGATAAGGTATATACATATATATTTTGCCAGAATACAAAATAATATTTTATACATACTTTTAATATTTTAGAGGTAAACTGTATGTAATGGATAAATTCTAAAACTATATTCAACCGATTTCAAAAATTATTTTACCTATAGCTACATTATCTGCGAGTAACATGGGCTGTATTTTATTTTCAAAAAATTTCTACCCGTGCGAAACCGGGGCGGGTCTCTAGTGTCTAATAAAAGTGTTTAATAAATATTGTGAAATGTTTGCTCAGTGATTTTAGTCGAAAGGGTAAAATATATCATATACATAAGGAAACGAACCTACGCTTACAAAACTTTAAAGTACGTTCACATATTACTTACAGTTCCTGGGCGCCCAAGCTTTACTTGGCATCTTACAAAAAAAAAACAAAGTCTGACCACATTGCACGTTTCGAACCCGCTAGTGAGCTAAATCAGATAAGCTGATTCACCTGTACATACGACACACATTTATTATCAGATAAGCTGATCGGTCGCCATTTCGTTAGAATACAGCACCCACACATCTATATTTTATCTAATGTTATTTGCCTCACTTTGTAGTACAGAACAGGCTGTATGAAGCTATGAAGTCAATCATTTTACCATTATTTTTAATTTTATTTCTTATTATAAGTACATTATTAATGTGATACATATTTTTAATAGGTACTTGTTGCAAACTGAACTTAGACATATTATTTCTAACCGATTCAAACCCGCGCACTGCGGCATGGTAGACCTACACTCAGCCACTGTACTGTTGAGAAGGTAAAGTCTGCTGCGAAATTAAAAAAGTTTAGAAGTTTTAAGTGTGTGAAAGACGGAGAAAACAATTTTTCCCAGAATTGAGACCTAGCTAGTTCGATTTTTCGGCCCCCTCAACCCCTATATTGTACATTTCATCGAAATCAAATATTATATACACATATTGTTCGTTTAATATAATAGTGGATTAGGTGGCTCGCAAAGACTGCGAGAGGGTTAGAAATATTTCTTTCGCGACATGCTACCTGTAATGAAAGTTTTGTCAAAATCAGTTCAGTCGTTTAGAAGATTCGCCTGGACAAATAAACAAACAGGCACACATACCAAAATTTCAAAAAAGCGTGTTTGGGTTTTGGTTACATACAAATAACCATATAAGCTTAAGAAAAAGCGTTTATTTCTAAATCACAGACAGACACTTCAATTTTGTTTATATGTATTGACTAGCTGTGTCCGCCCACGCGTTGCTATGACTCAGTAGATATTTTATTATTATTCATGAGTTATTTATTGGTCCTGAGTTCATACAAGAATGCCATAGAAAAAGCACTTTTAGTTTTCCTCGAATTTCCCAATTATTCGGGAAACTTTTCCAATTTTTCTTTCGAGAAAACCTTACTCGGACTTCTACGAACATGTAGGTACAAAAAATGCTAAAGTTTTGCGCTTAACAACGAACATTTTATATTTAGTCTATAAATGATATATTCATTTCTGTGCTCAGTGCACCAAAACAAATAAATGCTGATTTAAGAGTCCGCCTATGCAGCCCTGTGCAACCAAATACGTCCGCCCGCGCCCTATGGCTATAACAATAAAGTTGATTTTCGCAGTTGCAGTTTGATCATATTTTAGCGTGTACAGTGCCATTTCAAAAACTGGTTTTAGAGATTTGAGATATTATAACTACCTATCCATTTTAGTAAAAGTCATTTTAAAATTCTGTAGAATTTGGGAGATGCAACTGGATCTTTGTGCAAAACGGCTTTTTCTGGATTTTTTTTATCGAGATTTTTTTCTCCAATCATGTTTTCACGTTTAAAGATTTCAAGATAAAAGACTTTTCATGTGATTTCATTTTTTTTCTTATGGACGGCCGATCGTATTAGTAGGGTCCTCTAAGAGTTCCATTTTCCCATTTGAGGTACGAAACCCTATGAAAATGAAATACTTAATGTAACACCAATTCGCTAAGTATTCGCTATCATATTTGTAGTTTATAACATACCATACTAACTTTTGGCTGCGACTTAGTCTACGCAGAATTAAAAAAAAGTAGCCTATGTCCTTCCCCAGACTTCAATCTAACTCCATACCAAAAATCAAAATCTATCCAGTAGTTTAGAAACGTTTTCGCATTTATAATATTATTAGTAAAGATCTATTTTTCTTATCCTCAGGCTGTGCACCCTGCGCGTGACACGCCTTCGAGTATGCGGCCCGTTAGGCGAAGCGGGAGGCGGAGCGGCGGGAGGAGCGGGCGCGGGCTCCGTGATACTGGCGGCGCGTATGCACAGCAGCAAGCGTACTCTACGCTCTAACGACATCGCCGTGCCTCCGCTTGACGTAGAGCTCGACCTGTGCTTCTCATTGCAGTACCCGCATTTTGTGAAGCGAGATGGAAACAGGTGATTACCGAATAATGGCCGGGTGACACGTGTGAGCAACACTAAAATAATATTTTCTAACTCGCTCTCTTCCACTTTGAAACTCATGCAGTAATAATGTACGCTTTTATACAATAAATTCAAATAATTCGATAATACAGGATACAGGGATAATACAGAGTTCGATAATACATATTTTTTCTGTAGATAATAGGATAGATAGATATAGATAAATATACTCGTATAAAATATCTGTGATAAAGACACTACATAGTGTCAATCCTTAACATGGTGCTGAAACTCGGGGACAAACCAGGGACTTAGTGGTTTCATTTACTGTTAATTACGTTACTGTTAACTTAGAATTGTTCAGACGAAGTAAGTTGCTAGTTTCGTGTACATTCAGGTATATTATACTGTCCTTGTCGGAGACGCAAGGATACTAGTTTGCTAGTTTAAAGTTTGTCTTCTCGAAGCCTTGCTAGGTTCATAAATTAACGTCTTTTCATCCGGGCGTAAGTACGAACTTACGTGTATTGTCGTTAATCGTTATTATTACAGTATGTACAATAAATTTGTAGGCGTAGGAACTGCGTCCTCGTAAATGTACTGGAGTGTGACTGGTCTCTGTCGCCTCATAATATGTGAAGAGATGTTAAACCAGCATTGGTATGAATAGATACAGGTTACTATTATATAGGTTCCTGTCTACAGGCACACCTTTACAGACTGATCACATGAAATTAATTGTTTGATTGTTATTGATTCCTAGTACTTATACGTATTTAATGAACAGTAGCAGCGCGCCCTTTCAAATTCATCGATATTCGATATCAGTAAAACCATTTCAAACTCGATTTGTTTTAGTTATTTCCTTCGATCACAAATAAAGAACTAGATTCACAATCTCCTGTAAAATTTAAACAAATTATTGTACGATTGACGTATATATTTTTAATATCGTATAGTATTATCGGTAAAATGTGTTAATCTAAAGTAGACCTTACTGTCAAACCATAAAGTTATAAAAACTCGTAACCATTCTTGCATGACATTGAAAAGAAGTTAGTTTACAAAAATTAAAACATAATCTTACGTCTCGTGCGTAAAGTATAATGCATATAATCTATTTGCATTACTATTTACGTTATTTTGTTTTGTTTTGTTATGTGAAAGTGACAAGGATAAGACATATATCATCACGCAATATTTTAAAATATGATTACGAATTTAATAAAAAAGAGCTATGTAACATTATCAGTGTAAAGAAATAATGAACACGTAAATAATATTATTTAATTTGTTAACCGAAAATAAGAATCTCCGTTCTAGATGTGTTGTTTTACAATTTTTGAAGGAGCACTTTGACATGTTAGCTGTTAGCGTTTTCGAATAATACTAAAACAGAAGTGCACTCAAATACTCATTTGAGCGCACATTTGGTTCGGACATTTTTGGAGCGTTGATTGTGTATCTAGTTTTTTATTTGTGATCGAAAGTTATTTCACATTATAAATAATAAATAACATGTGCGTTATTATTCTTAATGTGAAATATTAACTTGTTCAATGTGGAGCTTACAGCACAGTACAAGTACTTACAGTAACTCGACGTAGTGTGTAAGTAGTTTCGCTCTCACAGATGTCGTATATATTTTTAGCGTTGTTGTTATTAGTATTTTTCTTCTTGACATTACTTTACGTTAGTAAACTAATTAATCTGTGGTAGTAGCATACGAAGTGGCGCGGCACTGTTTACACGCTGTATAGAGCAAATATAACTGATGGAATTGGAAAGAGTGTGTAGTACTCGTATCAGGCATATGTATATGTAATCGGACCAAATCGGTAGAATCGAAACTCCTTCACGTTTCAAATCCAAAGGATTTCCACTTTGAGGAGCACTTAAAATGAATTAAATCGAAATTAGAAAATCAATGTGTACTATCATAAGTGCGTACAATGTCTACGATATGTACCCATTTTGAACAGAATAATTATGTACTTACATAGCAATGTTAAGTCAACAAAATAGAAACTGAATGAGAAATTGATAGAAATCGACGGTGTTATTAGTATTACCTAAAAATTTGCCGACAGCGACAGCCACCCGATCACTACGCGACCGGTGTGACTAATTGTAATAAAAAATTGATATCATGTATGACGATTGCGTATCTATTATCCTATGACCGTAAAATGCACTTTTCGCGGTAGATTTAGCGCCTCTATACAAATTACATTACAAAAATTCTAGTTTTGACAGCAGATATCGCGCGATATTGGCTGGCTATAAGAAAAAGTTACAAGTTACAGATTAACATGCGAGTCAGATATAACTTACAAAATCAAATAGCCAGTGTTAACTGGCGGAAATGTCAAAAGCACTCGCATACCTAGGCGAAAATGTGTGAGATGTGAGATTTGAGGAAGTGAAAGAAGTATGTAAGGACCGCGACGCTCGGCGCTCTGTCTTCTCTGACTACTCCGTTAGGGATACAGCGTGAAGATATGTATGTATGTGTGTATAACTTTTTAAATTTTCTGTTGTTTTCTGAGTATAGAATTGTGTTTAAATCATGGATCTAAGTATCGCAATGGACGGAGCTTTCGATTGAATTGTGTGTCCGTTTTTTGTTGATGCAAGGTTCTAGACTTGTGATAATGTACGTGACTGGGAAAGGGTTGCAGTACTGTGTACAGCAAAACACAGTTGAACATGACATGTATTTATTATTGTGAATACTAATAACCAAAGCACTTAAGATTTACGAGTACTTTGCAAATAATTATTTCAGCGCTACAATGTCTTGGATGTCAAACCGGTCATGAGCTGACATGAATTACACCGACAACAGTGCGAAGTTTCCAAACTTATTATAGCCTCTAACTGTTTTACTCGTGGTTGTCAATCAGATAAACAGAAAGACACGAAAATTCGTCAAAACAAGGTGATAAGGGCGGCAATTAATTATGGCTTTGTCCATTGTCACTCTTGGTCCGAGGTTTAATAGTATGTAATCTGACTTTGATGTGTGTTGCAGTATTTCTTCTTGGGCTTCACGTTGGCAAATAATACTGCGGAATTTGGTAGATGATACTCGTATATTGGTACTGTGAAGAATGGTCACTCCAAAGAGCTGTCGTTTACATCTCATGTCTTATACTAATTCTTACAGCTATTTACATTCAGTCCAGAAAGTATCGGGAACGAATGATTTGTTTATGGTTCCAAATTAAATTTTTGTTTTTTTTTGTTTTTGTTAGATTGGCACAACTGTTTTCCATTTTGACGCGGAGTTTGAGTTGCATCTGTTATTTAGATTAAACACAGTGCTGTTTTTAGTTCTAGTGTATATTGCGAATTTCATAATGGACAAAAACATCGAACAAAGAGTTTGACTTAAATTTTGCATCGCCAATGGAATTTCGTGTTCGGAGTCACTGAAAATGTTACAGAAGGCTTACGGTGAATCGACTTTATCAAAAACACGTGCTTATGAGTGGTACAAAACGTTCAAAAGCGGTCGAGATGTGATGGAAGATTTGTCTCGCTCTGGTAGGTCATCAACGTCTGCAACTGAAGTTAACATCGCAAAAGTGAAGGAAATAGTGACTGAAAATACTTATTCAAGTTTGAGAGAGATAGCCGCCGAACTTTCTGTGTCTCACGAGTCGATCCGTACCATTTTAAATAATCACTTGGGTATGAAACTTGTTGCCGCTCGGCTAGTCTCAAAAGACCTGAATTTTCTCCAAAAACTCAATCGCATAAGATTGAGATGTCGCTAGGGATATAGTATCGAAACAAAAGTATCGATACCATACTCATGAGTAGTATTGCAATAAAGGTAATCGATACCAGTATCGTACTCGCATCAAAAGCATCGAGTTACTCAGGTATCGAGTACTTTTTGTTTAGCATTCAGTGCGATAAAAAGATGTAAAATAGTACTTCAAAGCTATTTATTAAAAAAAAAATTATGTTTAATGTAATCCAAAATCATCTCCCGTGCAATCCGACAAAAATAATAACTTACTGACCCTTGAGCCCAACAGGCGGTTTCGAGTCTCCGTGATCAGGGCTCCAGCTTTAGAAAATAGACGCTCCGCCGGAACCGGCGTCCCTGGTATTATTAGAAAACGAATGGCAAGCTTATAAAGCCCTTGGAATACCGTTTTCATGTCTTCCCACTGCTGGAATGGGTTTAATTTCAACGGAAACACTGGATTCGCGAGATATAAACTCATTTCGTCTTTCGTCGGGGGCATCTCTTGTTTTGTAGGTAACAATTTAATTTAACTTAAGTACGCGAACAAATGGGAATTAATCACTCGAATGAATGAAAGCTTAAAAAAATATACAGCCGCACATACTTAAACTTATAATAACCCTTATTTTCTAAGTCATAAGTCATAACCTAGTTTTATAACGGGGCTTCCCCTAGTAGTAGAGCATAGCATTAGCCATAGAGTCCATAGACATAATAGTCAAGATAGAACTGTAATAGGGATGGTGGATGGACGAAAAAAGTATCGAGTACGGTGAAAAGTATCGATTCTTACTCAGTATCCGTATTAAAAAGTATCGACTACTAAATTACTCGGTATCGTATCCTAAGCATCGAGTATACTCAGGTATCGATACTTTTTGCGGGTCCCTAGATGTCGCTGAGGACATGCTAGAACGAGTCAATTCCGATCCAACATTCATGAAACGCATTGTTACTGGTGACGAGACATGGGTTTATGAGTTTGACATGCAAACTTGTCAACAAGCTTCGGAGTGGCGCCTTCCAACTGAACCGAAACCGAAAAAACCACGCCAAAGTCGATCAAAAGTCAAAGTCACGTTGACTGTTTTCTTTAACTATCACGGTGTTGTGCACTCGGAATTCTTGCCGGAAGGTCAAACGGTAAATAAAGAATATTATTTGGGCGTTATGCGGCGTTTAAGAGAGCAAATTCGACGAAAAAGGCCAGATTTGTGGAAAGAAAATTCTTGGATTTTGCACCACGATAATGCGCCTTCGCACAAGACCATCATTGTGAACGAATTTTTATCCAAAAACTCAACAAATATCATCGAGCAACCACCTTATTCACCAGATATGGCTCCAGCCGACTTCTTTCTTTTTCCTAAACTCAAATTACCACTTCGTGGCACCCGTTTTCGTTCGGTAGAAGACATAAAGGAGAATTCGCGGCGAGCACTGAACTCAATTCCGGAAAAAGCGTTTAAAAAATGTTTTGATGATTCGATTATTCGTTGGCGTAAGTGTATCGTTTCTGAAGGAGCATACTTTGAAGGTGATAAAATAAATTTGGATGAATAACTAACATTTCGTGTATTATTGATCTTTTCCCGGTACTTTCTTGACAGAGTAGTATATCGGAGATGTACGTGACAAGTTCCCTTGCAGCGATGCGAATATTCAATTTGTAGATCGCGCACAAAGTCATGATTTGCTGTGTCAGAATAATATCTGGCACAATATGTATCGGAATTCGATATTGGTTTTATAAATATCTCCCAAAAAATTATTTATAATTCCAGACAAATACGTCTGTATTATAAAAATCAAATACGTTACATTTCTACCACTTATTTGATTTATATTTTAAAGCCATAAAACAGATTTATATTGAGCGTCTGCTATTTGATTGAGATGCTGTATCACTTTTACAGTATCAAACATATTTATTTAGTGCTTATTGAATACATCTGTACCCGAGTTCTGTTTTACATTACTAAGCCTAGAACACTAGTTAAATAATGCATATTTTAAGAGGGGAATGCAAATGTGTCCTACTTCCTACTAATCCTACTATCTCACTTCCTACAAGTATTATAAATGTGAAAGTTTGTGAGGATGTATGGGTGTTTGTTACTCTTTCACGCAAAAACTACTCAATGGATTTTAACGAAACTTTACAATAATATAGCTTATACATCAGAATAACACATAGGCTATAATTTATACGCAAACGAAGTCGCGGGTAAAAGCTAGTTTCTAATAATGATTAAAATATAAGTAGCCTTTTATTTTGTAATATAACTTTGTTTCTTGACGCTGACTGTACATTAATAAAATAGTAGGCTGCGTGTAAAATACGTAAGATCAGAAGTCGTAAAATATATGTATATTGACCTACAAAATGGCGTGGAACAATAAAATGGATCATAATGTTTTATGGTTATTGAAGAGGTGCCCATTTTTTTCGGACCTCGAAACTATGAGTAGGTACTAAATTATATTAGCTATTTTTATGTGGCCATGCTAAAAATATGTGGAATAAATGTGCAGTATTAGAATTTCTTTCAATTTTTTCGTATTGAAGGTACTTATGTATTGAACTTTTATTTTTGTAAACAAAAACGAATTTAAGTACTATTTTTTAGTTTCTTGGTTTGTATCCATTATACAATGGAAATAAACGGGTTCTTAAAGCGATAATAAGTTTCGACAAGTTTCCCGATATTTCGATGCTGTTGCGAGCAATCAAAATATTGGGAAACTCGCGTCGCCACGCGCTTGTACTGAGCTCGTATACCTATAGCGTATGCAGTGTTGTTATTCACATCAGAACACGTTGCCTATGTTTTTTAAGTAAAGAATAATGTTTATCTTTAAAATAAAAATGAGTATTTTGAGTATGCCATATTTTTTTATTATGCCATGTTTATTTTCTTTAATAAACCATCCTTTCATATGTGTTTTCGGTGTTTCACATCTGTCAGGCGTCCTGCAACGACTCATTTTTATATTGTAAAATAAATGAATTTATATTGTCTAAACTTTTTTTTTTAATATATGTTTATAGAAAGTTGTAAGGGAAGTAAACATCTGAGTGAGAATAATCTCTATTATTCTCACTCAAATTCTCAAGGACGGGTCATAGAAGCCAAATGTAAAACTAATAATAATATATTTCTATTTGTTGCAGGTTACAAATTATGCTGCAACGGCGCAAAAAGTATAAAAACCGCACAATACTGGGCTATAAGACCCTCGCTGAAGGAGTCATCAGAATGGACCAGGTGTGTACCCTATAACGACACATAAAGACGTTATTATATTATCACAATTGAAAATTCTACTGGTTATTTGGTAAAATTTTCCGGCCAGCTTAGCTTAGCTTAGCCAGCTTATGTATATGTTTCTGAATGAATGTAACGTAAAAAGAAAATACATTGGTAATATATTATGCGGAACCAGCGGACTTGCTCGCATAGGCCTCACAGGGGAAGTAGGGCTCACCTCGGAATTCTTCGGGCAGTCGGATACAGTGGGCTTGCTCGTTTAGGGCTGACAGGAGAAATGAGGGTTTACCTCAGAATCCTTCGGTATTCGGATCCAGCGGGCTTGCTCGTTTAGGTCTAATCTAACATAACAGCCCGAAAGGGGGGCTCACCCAGAATCCTTCGGGCTTTGGACAAAATTAAAGTGAAAATTCACTTTTCTTCTCACTTGATGTGAGGTAACCGACAACGTTTAACCTTTAATATATTCGATGAGAACCGTGTATGCAACCGTGTACTCTTAGCCATTTTAATACGTTCCGTTGTAGTTTTGTCAAAGTTATTTCTTGTTATACTTACGTGTACTATCATCATATATATACGGTCGTATACATATATATCGGCACGCCATAGCTCCTTCAATGTCTCATCAAAATTAATGATTTGAGATATGATTTGGAAAATGACGTTCCCCACTAATAACGACAAATAAACAAATGATTTAAAATTAATGTTTTCGTTGAAATCCTTATTTTTTTTAATATTTCATCAATCCGAATTAGCGCAATCTTTTGATAATTTAACTAACATACATCACGGATCACGATACTGTGCGAAATGTTCATGGTGAAAATCTGTGGTCATATTGTAAATGGGAAAGAGCCTAGAACCGATTTTAGATTATAGATTTATAGATTTAGATATCAACGGGGTCAACTGAGGAAGCGTGCTCGTCGCGACCCCTGCCAGCCCTTTTCAGGGCTGCAATTCCTCTACTATGCTTACCATGCTGGACAACGCAGAGTTAAATGCTAGGGCATCCCCCGAAAGCGACGGACACCAGTGTGTCCCCGCTGGTGTAAGCAAAGTGCAGTTCGGCGTTGGGGACCGCCACCCAACACGCTGTGCACCTAGCGGCGGGAAGTGGAGGGAGGAGTGCAGAATAGCTGCGTGGAATGTGAGAGGTGGAATTGAAGAGAAGATGAATGAAGTGATTGATATTATGGAAGAGAAAAGACTGGATGTGTTATGTTTGAGTGAAACCAAGCGAAGGGGCGGTGAACTTGCTGACTTGCCCGGAGGGGGCATCGCTCTGTGGTCAGGGGTACCACTTGGAGTTAGAGGATGCCAGGGGGTGGGCGTTTTGCTGTCCTCTCGTTTGGCTAATTTTATGACTGAGTATAAATGTGTAAACCCTAGACTGCTCTGGGTGCGCCTCAAGATGGGGTTGACGAGAATTTTTATTTTGGCGGTGTATGCTCCAGTGTCCTCCGTCGGCGTGGGTGAGCTAGAGCGGTTTTGGGAGAATGTTAGAGAAGTTCTAGCGACGGTTGAAGAGAATGAGAGAATTGTTTTGTGTGGAGACATGAATGGATGGATCGGGACAGCTCGAACTGGATTTGAGACTGTCCTAGGCAAATATGGAGATAGGAGAGTGAATGATGCTGGTAGGATTCTGTTAGGCGTGTGTATGGGAAAGGATCTTTTTGTTACTAATACCGTATTTAAGCACAAAAGGATCCATCAGTACACTTGGGGAAGAAAGCATGAGAGAAGTATGATTGATTTATTCCTGGTAGATAACAGGCTCAAGAAGCAGGTTATGGACACAAGAGCGCATAGAGGAGCCGATCTGGGAACGGACCACTTTCTGGTGATAACCAGAATACAGGGTCTGTTTGCAGTATGGCGACATCGCGTAGTGTCCAAACCTGCAGCGGTTTGTCGCATTAAAAGCTGGAAACTGCAAGATGCGACTACCAGAAATGAATATGAAAGGGTAGTAAGCTTGATGGTAGATTGAAAGTGATGAGCGAGGATGTTGAAGAATGTTCGCAGAACCTTAGGAATAGTATGATCGAGGCTGCAAAAGAAGTGTGTGGAACGAATAAGATTGGGAACGGTAAAAAGCGTGATGTGTGGTGGGATGATGAGGTGAAAGAGTCTATGTATAAGAAGAAGAAAGCATGGCGAGACTACCTTGCTACAAAAAATGACTGTGGTATGAAGAATTTGATGAAAGATAGATATAAGCTGCAGAAAGCAGAAACGAAAGCACTAGTGAAAGAGAAGCGTGAAAGGTGTAGGATGTTAGACGAAAACAGGATGTCGGACAACTTCAGGGAAAATTCCAAATTATTTTGGAAAGAAGTGCGTAAGTACCGAAGTGGCCCGGCACCTTGCAGAATGAATAAAGTGCATTCGAAAGAAAACAACTTGCTAACAGATAAAAAAGATGTTCTGCAGCGATGGAGTGAATACTATGGAGAACTGTATGAGAGTGGCGACTTCGTCTCTGATACTGAGAGCGATTCTAATGAATTGCCACACTCGGGTCAGGGACTGGAGGATGTCATTAGTATGAAAGAGATCGAGAAAGTGATAAGAAGTTTGAAATGTGGAAAGGCTGCGGGAATTGATGACGTGACTGCTGAGATGATCAAGTATGGTGGTCTGGGATGCCTTCTGTGCATTCTGCAACCTTTGTTTGCAGAAGGGAGAGGTTCCAGAGGACTGGCGCACCGCAGTTATAGTACCTCTCCGTAAAGGGAAAGGTTCTCATTTGGACTGCGCGTGCTACAGGGCCATCAGCTTGGTCAGCTTAGCAAGTAAAGTCTATACTAAGGTATTGACTGAACGTATGAAAGGCTTTTCAGAAAGATATTTGTGGGATGCGCAAGGTGGTTTTAGGAACGGTAGAGGTTGTATGGATCAGATTTTCTCGCTTCGCGTTATCATGGGGAAGTTTCTGGCTATAGGTCAGAAAGTTTTCTGCGCTTTCGTGGATCTAGAAAAAGCATTCGATAGAGTAGTGCGACAGAAATTGTGGAGTCTTCTGCCTGAGTATGGCGTGGGGGGCTCCTTACTACGGGCTGTGAGGTCATTATATAGCGGCCACAGAGCCTGTGTAAGGATAGAGGGTGACACGTCGCCCTGGTTTGATGTCTGTTCAGGCGTCAGACAGGGCTGCCTGGTCTGGCTGATGTCTGCCTGGCTGTTCGTGCTGTATTTGGACAGTTGCCTCCAGAAAATGAAAGGTAGTATGAGTGGTATGTTATGTGTTGACACAGTGGTAAACTGCCTATTGTACGCTGACGATACTGTGCTTATAGCACCATCAGAAGCCGAGTTGCAGGCACTAGTCACGTGCATGAAAGAAGAATGTGAAGTAAAAGGATTGAATATGAATGTGAACAAAACTAAGGTTCTGGTGTTTGAAAGGGAAGAGGTACAAACGAAATGTGATATTTGGGTAAATGGAAAATGTCTAGAACAAGTGAATGAAATTGTGTATCTGGGGAGTGCGATTTCGAGGGATGGAAGATGTGACTTGGATGTGGAGAGACGGGTAGCAGCTGGCAATAAAGTGAATGGTGCTCTGTCCGCATTAGCAGATAGTGTGAATATATCTAACACTGCCAAAATGGCGATCCACAATGCGGTGTTGGTGCCAACTTTATTGTACGGTAGTGAGGCCTGGATATGCCCGAAATCGAGTGAAAGTATGATAAATGCAGTAGAAATGCGATCTCTTAGAAAGATGTGCGGTGTCACCCTTGTGGACAGGATAAGCAATGAGGAGATACGCAGTATGATAGGGTTGCACAACAGTGTTATTGTAAAAATGAAGAAAGGAATGCTTAGATGGTTCGGGCACATAGAAAGAATGAGTGATGAAAGACTGACGAAGAAAATATACAGAGCGAAAGTGAGTGGTAAAAGAAGGCAAGGAAGACCAAGGCTGACTTATGAAGATCAAATAGCCAGAGTGTTAGCAGACGGAAATGTCAAAAGCTCTCGCATACCTAGGCGAAAATGTGTGAGGAGAATGATGAGATTTTAGGAAGCGAAAGAAGTATGTAAGAACCACGACGCTTAGCGCTCCGTCCTCTCTGACTACCCCGTTAGGGATACAGCGTGAGGATATGTATGTATGTAGATTTAGATAGATTGAATCCTTGGGAAGAAAATAGGCTCCTATTCTTAAAATTCCACACTAACGAAGTCGCGGAAAATGGCTAGTACGGTATGTTTTCAATTAATACTAAGTTTAAAACAATGTGCATGCAGTACGCAATATGCATTTGGCTGTTAATTCGTGTCTTCCAAGTACATTTCAGATGGGTTTTCATCGTAATTAAGACCTTTAATGGAAAGGTTTATATGTACCTGTAACACATTCACATTTACTATTTAGAAATATAAAAATATTGTGCTTATCTTTTGGAATCTATATGTACCGGTGTATCAATGATTTATTTCTGATTCTTATGCATCCGTAAAAGCATCGATACGCTAATATATCGATATCGATTACAACCGTCTCAGTGATGTGTGGATATGAAGCTAACACTCTCGCTCTAACATCAACAATGAAGGTTATAAATTCTAATTGATTTTGATTTATGTTCACCCAGAAGATAAATAATTAATTTAACAATGGGCGCTTGTATAATTTATCGTAGCATGTTTTATCGTCCCGTTTTTACCGTCGGAAATACAATAGGTAAGCAAAATGCTTCCCTATAATGTCGGGGATAAAGACGCTTTTTGAACGTCCACAGCATGACGTTATCGTGCACAGAAAAGGGTATAAAATATATATGTATAAAGGGTCTCCATACATTTAGCATCCTCATTGTACCGTGGACGGGCAAAACGTGGCGATAAAAACGTTCAACGGAAAATTTTAAAAGCGGCCATTCAGTCCCGTTAAGCTCCCGATGAATCTCGTCAATTCCTTCCAAACCAATTCATAGTTCTTTTAGCCTTTCATATTGTTTTTGTCTCGAAAACCTGTTTTTGAAATATATCTTAGATGTATTTTTCAATTAGTTTTTCAGTAATAGAACCTCACAATAATAATGAAATACTTCGTTTACCCGAAAATCGGTCAAATTACACTTCAAATATCGTAGAGCGAGCGAGAAATTACTATGTCAGTGTATAAGTTCATCTCGCTTTCGCAGTGTCAAGAGCGCAATCCAGGATTCAACAACCTCGCCCTCACTGACAGAAATGGCTCCAATTAATGGTGTTAATTATTGCTCAAACGGCGCAATTTGTCGCAGATCTTCGAATAAGCAATTAGTGTATGATTCATTCAATTTGCTGTTTTTAGTCGAATTAAAATTTTCCACACATATGTATATATAGTTGGCGATGATGGAAGTCTATAACGCTTCAAAAATATTTTTATAATGAATGAAATAGGCTTCTCAGGATTCTATAAATCCAAAACAAACATTTTTGATGTGAAACTTTTCTTGGGGGTAAGAACGATTCGTATGCGGTGACGTCAAACGGCATGCGACGCTCTCTTATGCCGTCATGCCTCGTCTATTGTACGTGGCACCCATGGAGCACTCAACCTATAGAGTGGCAATGTCATTTATTTTGTATGAAAACAATTTACATCTAAACACTGTTACAGTTACTGCGTTCTGTTTAATAACTCGATTTTTAGCTGTTTTTGCCGTACCACCGAATAGAACAATAAGCCATTACATAAGTATTTAAATATCTGTGGAAATATACAAAGATGTACACACAGATCCAGTATTGGTTATGTACTGTTTAAATACGAGCGAGAGTTGATATTTGTTAGTGTCAATAAACTGAGCAGTGGTAAGATGGTCCGATATTTCGGATCTATAGGTTGAGAGCTTCGTGGTGGAATCTATGCTATATGATTATTAGTTGGTTTTCTTTAATTATAAATTCTTTCAATAACCATCAATTGCGATGTTTCACATCTGCAGGGCGTCCCGTGACGGTCCTATTTTTTATTTTATTTTATTTTATTCTTCATTGAAGATTGAATGCTTCTTTAATAGGGAGTGGAGTATCATTGCGATCTTTTCATTGTGAAACTGCAATAAAGTGGTATTTACATTGAAAATATTTATTAGAAAAGATTCCGTATAGGCTCTTTAGACTTCTTTGAATATAATGAAGAAAATTTTCTTGCTTGATTGTCATTTTGCGTATCACTAAAAACTGATGAATACACTTGTTTGCAGTTGCGCAATTTGAAAGAGTATTTTAAATAATAAGATATAACGTTATTAATCATCTTCATTATAAAGGGGTCCTTTTTATAATAAGGCGCAGCACCATAAAGCATAATAATATTACCTATTAAGTGCACTTAAATTGAATAGTAAGTATACTAGACCTTATTAAGTATGTAGATTCTTAGAATGAAATCTTATTATATTACGTTATTTTTCTTAAACCACGCAGACGAAACTGTAGCCACTGTAAATGTTTTTCACGTTATGGGTATTATTTTTGTCTGCTGCTTTTCATTTTTCCTCATTTTCTCGCTGTCAAGTTCCAATATTGATTTAATTTATTCCAAAGAGCTCCCTTTCTGTGCCTTATTAGTCAATTTGATGGAATCTGCTGAACGCTCCATTATGATCAATGACTTTGGATAAAATGTGTTTCACTTTCTTTTTTGCCTGCTTATAGATTCCATTTATTATTCTACAATCTTATTATTGCCTCAAAGACTGTACTGTAAAGAAGGCCATTTAATTAATCGGAGAGTACACAGTAACGGGAATTTGAAGCAGCTAATTTACATTTCATTAATGGACCTGACCTGGATCTAACCCGGGACCCTACAGAAAGCCAACGATAAGGAACAGTAGGATCAATATCCCGGGTTCATCTCCCGATCTGTATAAATTATGATACATTTTTTTTTAATTTGCTTGCAGTCTGGGTGTGGTAAGGTGCTCCTCCGATGAGTTGTATCGCGTCCATCGTACGAGCTGAAAGTTCAGTTTGGTGTTGTGTCTCCAAAATTATATGTTTAAAAATGTTAAAACTGGTTTCATTTAACCAGGTCCTCCAACGATCTATGGACATGGAGTTGGAGCTAGTCGGTGTGGGTGGCAAAGGCGGTGCAGCAGCAGGCCAGCCGGTTGCTCGCCTCACCATCACTGGACTCGCGTCAACCCCCGTCGACCACGACACCAAGAATAACAACACGCTGCTTATCACCGGTAAGGGGTTCTAGAATGTTCTGTGAAACCCGGAGAATAAACATAGAAATTGAAGATTTAAAAATTGACGTGAAATATCGGATTAATTTGTAGGAAAGTGGATTTTATTTGTTTTTAAATACTTTTATTTCAAGTCGAGTAACCATTTCAATATCAAAAAAATTAAACCGATTTCAAATGTTTAACAAATTCGTTATTATTCTTTACTAATTAAAACTCAAATACAAAAATGACTTCAGAAATACGATACAAATACATATATAGTTAAATTTGACTGTTACTGAAATCGGTGCCAATAAGCCTGCCAAACCTGTGCTAATAGAAAGTCTACTTTGTACGCGTTGTCGTTCTCCTCAGGGTCGCATGGATGGACGACCGGGCTCCCCACTCCAATCGGCCGGGACTCCAAAGACCCTTATAGTTAGTTCTTACGATAGGAGGAGAACACAGTAGCCTATTCTCTGTTCTGAGCTCCAGGACTGATTCAAACTTGACCTACCGAAAACTAAAAAATTGCGCGTGCGTAGTACTTATGTACACTCGTAAAACTTATATACTCGTACTTCTTTGATGCGAATATTAGTTCTGGCCGCTTTATTAGTGGCCGCTAAATTAATGAAATAATAACTAAAACTGGATACATATAAAGAAAAAAAAACATTTCGTCGACGCGCGCAACTTTCATTCGTAACTTCATGGTGTGTTGTTACATCAACGACGTAACTTCCGTTACGTTACGTTAAAAACTGGTTGAAAACTTAATATTATGACTAGTCATGCCTAGCGGTTTCACTCTCGTTAAATTTGGTATTTTTCCAGCATAAAAAGTAGCCTAGATTATTTTCTAAAAAGTCCTCTACCTGCCGGTTCAAGCCCCGTCAAAATCAGTCAGCTGTTTTGGAGATTAGCCAGGACAAACAAACGGACAGACAAAAATAAAAAAAGCGTGTTTTGGTTACATGCAAATATCCCCATAAGCTTAAGAAAAAGCCTTTATTTTGAAATCACTGACGGACATTTCAATTTTTTTTATATGTATAGATGTATGGATGACAACTACACCACTTTCAGAACGAGGCTACTCTGATGAAGAGGAGGAGGGTGAATTCAGTTCGGTGGAAGAAGCCGATGAGATGACTTACGGGGCTGCGGCGAGGCGGCGTGCGCACAGGCAACTTGCTTTCAACAAGGCCGACCTCAGTTATACTAAAGTGAGGAAAATTTATGTTTAATATGCAGTATAGATTTAGTTGTTGCTTTGTGGAAATTTGTGTAAATCCATCTCAAGTGATGAATTCATATATTTTTTGTAATCACTTTTCGCCAAAAATTTCAAACTCTTGTTTCGTTTCGCAACCAGGCATTCACAGAAATATCCCTAGAACAGACTCGGTCGGCTAACCAGCATCGAATGAAATTATTTCATAAAATGAATGATTTATTTCATTTATTCGGTACTGGTTAGCTGACCGAGTAAGTCTTATAGACTTAAAATTTAGCCTACGAGATGTACTCAAAATCTATACATTTAGCCAAGTTTATAAGACGATTTAAGTCTGTAAGATTTAGTCCGAATCTGTAGTGTATAGATAACAAGACAATGAAGGCTTCCATGCAGTACTAAAAACTTTTTTTTAATAATACTTTGTAATTTCACAAATCGTGTGGCGCCAAACTAAGTACTAGGGTTTTAGGCACACAAAGAACTGGGGGAGTTCCCAGTAACAGTCAGACTCCAAGCCAATTTGGAGAAGTTTAGTTTCTAAATCGACCTGACCGGCGATCGAATCCGTCTCCCCGACTTGGAGGACAGATGCCTCGCCACTGCGCCAAGAGGCCAGTCAATTTAGATTGTAACTGATATTGAAATTAGGTTGTATCGTATCTTGGACAAAATCTTTACAGACTTTGATGCCTTATAGTCTTGTCGAAAGATTTGGCTAAAAAATTTATCCGAGTATATAAGACTTATCTACGTCTGAAAACTTAAGGCTCAATTCCAGTTAAAGTCTATAAAACCCATTGCCGCGCACGGATCTCTCAATACTGATTGTAAGGGAGAGGACAAATTTTAGATTTTATGTTAAGAATTTGAGGAATAAATGGAACTATTGTAAGGATGAGGATATTGCATTAAAATAATATACTAATATGCTTTTCCATTTCATTAGATAATCGAAATATCATGATTTTTAGACTTTTAAAATATTGTAGACAGATAAATGCTTAAATGCATGGTACGCAGGACATTCATCATTATATATTATACATCTAGATAACACGTAATAAAGCCAAGCTTAGCTTCTTTGCAGATAGCTTCATGTATTTTATATAACATTCAGTAGCATTGGTAAATATTTATTAGTAACTTATTATAATATGGATATTTAAGTATTTTATTAGCAAATGATATTTTATATTCATATTTTCGTAATTTAAAATATTTTGTAGAAGTGAAGATTTATACGGTATGAGCCAAAAATGGCATGTACTACTTCAAACTGCTTTCCTGCTAATTCGTGGTTAACATAATTTCTGTGGAAAATCAGACACACTGCCTAACAGTGTATTTTCAATAGCAGGAAAACAGTATTGGCTTAGCATAACATAGACGTTGCCTTGCACGCAGCTATCGCGCTCACGAGACTTGAGCTTCATGGAGCGCGAGCGAGAGAGACAGAACTATATACGTTCGAAGGCAAACGACAGGGACAGCGACAGTGAGCTGGAGCACGCAGCGACTAAACGCAAGGGCAGTCGCGGCAAGCTCGCGGTACGCGCGCGAGTTTGGACCCTTCGGACATGAGAATAGAGACTTGTATCACTGTAACCAGTATTTTTCTATGGTCGATTTTAATAGAAAGTTCTATAATGGTGAACGTAAATTTAAATATTTCTAATTGACTATGCTGTCCTTGCGGGAACTTTCTAATTTTTGGACATGAAATATATTCTCAGTAAACACCCAGTATAACATGAAAACCAAAATTATCCCATGTTTCACCAAAATGTTCTCACAAAACCTTTTGTTTAATGTGTTAAGAGGACATGAAAGACAGACAAAAATTTCAAAAACGGTATTCTTGCACTCTTACTTTGGTAGTTATTAGTTATTTTATCGACACTGTATCTTTTCAACCATAAACTTAGTATATATGTATATATACTGACGTATAGACGTACAAAGAGTGCGAGTGAGAATGTAATCTTTTATGATAGTGGCACGAGTAGGAAAGGGACAGCAAACGAAACGCTATTGTAACCCGTTTTGAATGATAGGTCGTCTCAAGTCGTCACACTGTGGAGAACGCTGACTTATTTTATTATTTTATGTTATTCCTGTTTTATTTCAAAGAAGTACTCTATTTTTCAATAATGGTTAGGTGTTCTGTATGTGATTGTGATATTACAAATCGCAATAATCAATGGAATCATTAATTACATAGGTGACATTGACAAATTAAAAACCGTCACGCGTCAACGAGCTCTATGTTCATATATACGTCAGTGATATACTAAGTTTTTCATTTTAACGGTGGCTCTGGGGGTAAGGATTGCCTAATCTGTATCTTTATTTAGAGAGATAAGGAATATTTATTTTGTATCTATAGAAAAACATAAATTATTGTTTTTTATCCTTAATTTTTTTGCTTTGTTTATCAAACGAGCCTTAACGTAGAAAGAAAATATCAAATACTCTTGAATTTAGCACACCCTCTTATACTTTCAGAGTAAAATGGCACTACCCCCTCTTATAACGAAGATAACGTAGTGTTCTATAACTTATTAAGTAACCGGTATCCGTCTTTTAATTAAACAAGACAAAAATGGAAAAAAAAATTGTTTTGTAATTATAAAAGTCTTAAAATAGGCAACAAATCTTTTTTTTAGTAAATGTCTTCTATAGCGGCCACGTGGAATTAATAATATTTTGGGTAATTAATCGTATTTCTAATTTTTTCTGGAGTAAATTTGATTCTCTTCTTCAATCTCTTAGGTGTCGAGTTTTCAAATAGCCATTAGTGCTTGCTTACACTATAATATGCGGTAGAGTAGGTAGAGATAAAAGTAGAGTTTCTTGTCCCAGTGGTTTGGGCTTGTCATTCAGTCAGTGTCAGTGGCAAGTGTCATTTAGTCAGTTTCTTCTTTTATTTACATATAATATGTACAGATACGGTTGTGGTATTGTTTTAAAATAGTATTAGCTGTTGCTTGCGACTTCGTGCGAGTGAGAAAAAAATTATTAAGAAATTTGGTGAGAAAATAAAAAAAATCTGGATCGTGACAACAACGTCATCTATATGACCCCATAACCCCATAAGTAAAATGAGCCCATAAGTAAAAAAGAAAATTTCAACAAAATCGGTCAAGCCATTTAGGAGGAGAAGAATTACGAACACACACACCGAAATTTTATATATAAAGATATTATATATTATATACGGTTTCTATTCTCATTTCCTCTTTCGTTTTGTCGTTTTCGCATTGAATGTGCATGTATTTTTGTCCTTAACAGCGGTACCTACTTTGATTTATGTACTTATAATTGATTCCTTTTGCTGTAGACTGTATTATAACTAAACTAAACTAAATATTACTTTAAATTACGCTCATTTTAGTTTCTACTATACATTAAGTTTCTATCTGCACAGTCAAGTTTTAACACAATTTAACTTCATGTAAACCGGTTAAACGAGTCATATAGTCAGTCATTCTGCATAACAAATACAGATAAATATGGGTTGTCGACTTTTTAAAATATGTCGTTATAAAAAGAAACAATTTATTTTGTAATTTTGCATTCTTATGTACGTTACATGTTTTAGATCATCAAACGGAACTGATAGGGATGTTAAATAAACTTATAGAAGTGTGCGGACGTGCAGAACCGAAATTAGCGAATAAAATTGAGTGGTATTTCGAGCAGGAACAGTTTTGTTTTGCTCTTTCATCAGGACTAAAATAATATGGATTCTTAACAAATGGAATCGTAATGAAAATGCTCTTTTTAAAATGTATGCGTATTTACGAGCTCGTTAAAAATATTAGCCAAGTTTCCGAACCCTGTCCTTGGAAAATTTATCCCTGTATTGGCACGCAGCGAAGAGAAGCGGAAGGCAGCCGCAGAAAGGAGAGAACAAAAGAGTGAGGTATAATTCAGGTCGGACTCTGGTCCAGATTTTGTTTTGTTCTATTCTTAGTAAAGAAGTATACAACTTTCTCAAAGAGGCGAACCAAGACATTGACTTGTTTTATAACAGTGACAATAACACCTCGGATTCAGACACCCGGCACAGCAGATAAACATACATAATATTATATTGAACAGCCATTAGACATGTCACCAACATTATAATTGATTTTAATAATAATAATTTAATATCAAGTATGCAAGCAATCCACATCAAAACATTGTCTGGCACTGACAGTTAGCCAACGAACATTTTGTTTTGAGTGGATAACCGCCGCGCATGCGCGCGAGTGTTACAATTAACGACTCTAGACGCGCATAGATGTCACTAGCAGCACACAATAAATCTACTGAATCAAAGAAGATAACGGTGTTTACAATGTTAAAATAGCTTCTGTAAAATCAAGTTTGTATTAACTATAGACAAGTCTAGTAGAGATCTACACTGTAAATGATTCTTGGCATTGGTGGAATTGTTCTAAAAAGAGCCATTAAAATAAGTTTTTATTAAAACCTGACTGTGTGAATAGACTCCAGAATGGGCTGATTGGATTTTTCTTCAATTTTCTTAAACTAGCTGAAGGGTTAATTATCATGAACACTTTACTGTAAAAAATCTCGGGAACACATTGGAAATTATGCAGATTGGAAATAAAATCTGTCTTATGCATAAAGAGTTACAGAGATAGAGTTCATCTGTAGTTCCATCTTAGTTTTAGTCTGGTAAATATACAGTTGTCTGCAGCTCTGTCTTTGTTATAACCCAATGCTCTTTTTTTTTCAATGAATTTCAAACATTTTTCACAGTAGCGTTCAGACCATTTATTTATTTAATGTATAAAAGATACCAGCTTAAAGATCAGTCAACCAGCTCATTAATATGTACACGTTTGTGTAAACACATCATAATTTAACGTTTATTTTTGGGTAGCTTATCAGTTATTAGATTATACGAAGCCTGATAACTACAGTTCAGTGGAATAATTCTATGGAGGTAGTCGATGCTCAGTAATAGCATTTTTGTAATGTTGTATATGCACTTAGTATACAATTATTAAGCACAAAAATTTGTATTTTAGTCGCAGAATTGTTACTGTATTTTACGAAACTTTGTGTTTTATATTCATGCCTAACAACTATTAAAAGAATATTGTGTCGTTACAGCAACGTAATCTAAAGCAGAAGTTCGCGGCACTGTTGCGTCGCTTTAGAGTGCCGGAGGAACTGTCGGAGAGAGGCGCTGTGAGAGACACTCATCATGCACAGAGGGACATTGATGAGTTGTTCCAGGTTAGAATTTTTTTTTGTCATATAAGTCAATGTCAATATGAGTATGTGTAAATAGAATAACAGAATAAACAGTTCTACGGCAGTGCAGACCACATGCGAGACGTGCCCAACTAGAAGGGCTCCGATACGGACCTTAGATCCCGGAGCTCCTCGACATGCGCGTAAGAGGGCTACTGTGGGAATTTCTGTAGTTAAAAAACCCACATAATCCAGTGTCATCCTCAAAGAGCTGGGTACCTTTTGTTTGCTAATAATAATGTGTTTTCTCTTATTAATTAATTTCATTAAATAAAAATTGACTGAAAATTCTGGTCTTTACAAATTGTAGTCACAGTATTTTCGTGGGTAGTGTAAAATTAATAATTCATTAACAAGTTAATCAATGACTTAAAAAATTCTAATTACGCTGTGTTAGACCAATCTATTCTTAGAGCATCTTTTCTTAAAATTTTGCGGGAAACCATGTTTCATATAATGCTGGTTAGAGACGGTATGATCTATCGGAGATTTCTAATTGCCCGGGTGCAAAGTCGACCGGAGCGTCTTTGTATACTGTTAGAGAAACGGTAGTCGTTAGAGAAAGCTACTCTCTACTGTCGTTTTTAGGGTCCCGTACCTTAAAAGGAAAAACGGAACCCTTTTGTAATCATTCATTCGTCTATCCATTTGTCCGTTCGTGTGTATTAAATTTTACTACCTTACAAACTCATATATTATGTCGCTTTAGTTAACATTTCAAAATATTCATGGGAAAATTAAACTATGGCAAAATAAATATAATTGACAACTCGACTTGACCATTCATCCCCCATCTCTAAATTACTGGAATGTAAATTTAAACAATTACAACTACTACTGACGGTCTGGAGCGTTCATTATTTTTTAATGAAATTAATTAATAAGTGTAAACCCTTTTTTTTGTAATACTGTACGCTTTTTCTGTTTTTTTACTCTGGAGAAACCTTCAAAAGGTGCCCAGCTTTTTGAGGTTATTTATTTAAACAATTCTGGGGAATATAACCTTAGCTAAAGGTTACAGGAAATATATTACGGAAGGTTTAGGTCATAAGTGTCTAGAAGTATATCAAAAGTTGTCAGAAATTAAGTTTACAAAGCTTACAATATATGGATCCCTCTGTGCGCAAGTTGAACTCCACTGACCAATAGCTTTTTACTATGATAGTATATGTAAGAATGTAAGGGATACGATAACAATATATGACATGAGTTATCGTTAAACGTCGGTTCAATATATTTAAACCTTTTAATTAACGTAATCGACGACAGCGATTTTCTCCAAGGGCCCTGTCTATCTTTTTGAACACACACGCTTCTGTTGATTTCGTCGGTAGACCTGCGTAGGTAGACTTCTTCGGCGGACCGTAACGTGTATGACCGGCTTTAGAGTAAGAATCTCTTATCTGATTGCTTTATAATTCCAGCTATTCGTGTGGAGTTGATGAACGATTTGTTTACTATTATGTAACGCGAACGAGACACTTAACAAGATACAAATTACGACATCATTATGAGTTAAACAGCCTATATATATCAACAGGCTATTGGGCAACATTGCCAAGGGGAACGGGCTTCCTCGCCTGTGTTAATAGGGGAAGACAACAGCGTGTGTGGTCCGCGCTGTCGTAACACTGCGAGGGTGCGAAAGTGGGTGCTGGGGGGCTCTGTCACTCCCTCCTCAGAAGTGCTTTGGCACAGCACAGGAGGGGCCCCCAAGGGATGCGTATTTGTGTGTAGATTTCTCCTAAGTTTCAAAAAAAGTCTAACCAACCTACTGTCAGAGTTTTCTGCCATTATAAAGTCTACTGACTGGCTTAACGACTGCTACCTTATTGCAATAGCTACGCTAAACGGGTTAAGGTAAAAGTAGCAATCAAGCATACAAGCCTTACTTGGTAACGTGAAAGAAACTCAAAAGATACCCATCTTCACAGGGGTGAGATTGAGTTATATGAGACTTGTAACCACAACGACTCCCTCGGTGGCTATATGGATGGCCGAATGGCAGACGATTATCTTTGCTAGGGATGCAGCAACACCATAGATATCACTTGTACGTTACAGTCTCTCAAAATATTTTCACACACTTTTTCAAGGATCTCATGCTCTAGTCTCTTGGGAAAACCTTGATACGGACTTATTCTACAATTATTTAAATTAATTTCCGTTAAATTATCAGGAACTGGAATCGTTATCGTGCGGTGAAGGCGAGGACTCGGGTCCGGACCAAATGGACACGATTAGTATCGGGTCCACTCCAAAACCGTCCTTGAGGCCGTTCTTTAGTAGCTCGAGGAGTCTCGCCAACCAGGAGCATCATAGGCATTCCAATGGTAAATAAAAGGGTGTAAAAAAGATTTAAAAATAAAATTCAAGTTGTATGTCTCCTGAACTGATTGCTACTCGCATAAAAATATTGTTTTCTATTAATATAAATATTTTAGAGATATAATTTCATAGCAGTGTTTTGTGTTGTTCAGGAGATGTGTGACAAAATAAGTTACAAGTTACTGCATAGCAAAAGAGCAGTTGTAAATACCAGAAAATACAGGGTGTATATGAAAACGGGACAGTTACTTTAATGGATGAAAGGGCATAACTTTAGTATGTAGTTACAAAAAGAATTATCGAAAAAAACGTATCCGTTTAAGAGTTATGACCGTTTTAATTTTCAAGTGTTATCCCCACCATTTCTCGTAAAATTGGGTTGATCGTGTACAGTTACAGATTTTAAATCTTACGTTTTTTTTTATTGTGTAATAATTTCATCCGTTACTGAAATACAGCCTGAAAACCATTTTCGAAAATAATGCGTATACCCCAATGGGGGTTTTTATTGGGTAGGTACGCATTATTTTCGAAAATGGTTTTCAGGCTGTATTTCAGTAACGGATGAAATTATTACACAATAAAAAAAAACGTAAGATTTAAAATCTGTAACTGTACACGATCAACCCAATTTTACGAGAAATGGTGGGGATAACACTTGAAAATTAAAACGGTCATAACTCTTAAACGGATACGTTTTTTTCGATAATTCTTTTTGTAACTACATACTAAAGTTATGCCCTTTCATCCATTAAAGTAACTGTCCCGTTTTCATATACACCCTGTATATACGTAAAAACGTAAATAACAGACATTAATACGCCTGTGCATCATTACATACACTCGAAAGGCAGTGCATTGTGTGAACGCTTTAATTTTGTTTTGCATTTAGTGCATTATGATATTTAGACATCATAAAACAATAATAATGTTTTGCTTAAAACATACATACATATATCATATGCAATATTAATGATTATAATACATTTGTGTTTTGTTAACGCTGTGTGCATAGTGTTTAGTGCATGTGTGTGTTATGTTGATCATTGGACGATATTAAAAGAAAAATCTATAGTGTACTTCATCGGACTCCGATTAATTGTTGCTTACAAGATGTAATTTTACAGCAATTTATTGAAAGTGTAGATTATGTTATTAATCCCTTAAATGAATTAAAAAAACTGTAAGTACTGTCCAGTTACAACCACTATTCTTACATGGACATATCCCAGTAAAACATTCAATATAGTTATAAAATTTACTTCTATGTTTTGTCTAGTTATAATTGTTAAAAAGTACTTATAATTTAGTAACACAAGTATCCACTTGTACCGATTTGAGATTGTAAATACAAGTGATGTGATTGACGTTACGTGACGTGACGTGTCGTCCATGGTCCATTGCACACGCACACGCTATCGGTCGCATGCGCAGTGACGCGGCACGCGAGCCTCGCGTCCGCCAGCGAGCTGAGCACGGTGCGAGAGAGACAGGTCGCCACTGTAGCGCTCACAGGTAACCAAATATATCGTGGATTTAGACAACTTATACTTCACTCTCTTTGACTATAAAATTCAAAATGTTTCTTATTGAGAACTTATTGGGATGGATTAGATTTTCTGCTTCAAAATTGTGACAAGTTTCCACAATTCGGAATAGGTGGGGGTTTGAAGTGTTTCGTCATACTAATAAGGGGATCAAACTTGTAGTTTTCAATATTATTGATTGGGTAAGACATGATATGATATCCAAGTCTTTTTTTGATTTGATATACATATCTTGTTTCTAAATCCTTACCTACATTTATAGTATTTTGTTAGCGACACTAGAAGCTTTTGTCTGTCTTTTTGTTTTGTTTTTTCACTATTCTCATTATGCTTTCTTCATTCCTTTCAAAAAAAAGCACAGACCTGTTATAATGAGTGAAATAAACGTCTCAATTAGTACTTTTAAAGTATTAATTTGAGTTGTTTTATTGCTCGTTATTGTAATAAGCACGAACGCATGTTGACTACTATACAATTGGTTTTTCCGTTTCTATCTTTTATGTACTGTTTAAATGCTGTCAAAATTAAACATTACATACATTTAATAAAGCGAGAATAATTTCTATTCATTATTAATTAATTGGAACGAAAAAAATCTTATTGATGATACAGATCTCAATCTGAGTAACCTGGATAGGGGTTAAAACTAAGTTAAGTGCAAAATCAACTACCACAGTAACGAACTTTTTCCACAAATGCTAGTGGCGGGATTATTTCTTCCCTCTCACTCAGCTCACAAGATACCGTACCCTCGAAAAGAAACTGACTAATCAAAATTTTAGTATTTTTAGTTCTGAATGAAACACCTAAAGTAATGAAAATTTATTTTGAAGTGAAATACGCTAATCTTTGTTAGGGTAAACATATGTATAAATAAATCTAAACTATAATAATTATTACTTGATTAATTAATATTTATTTTTAACAGACTTCAGAAAAGAAGAAGATTCTCAATTCGTCGAAATCCCTTTTTTCCACCGATTTCTCCGCCATTCGCGTACCGGTTTCGATGATTAATTTTATTTGTTTGAAAGGGTATATATCTGGGGTGATTCCATATTTTAGTTAAGATCTATACGCACATATTTAATTAAGGTGTGCTGTTTAAACGGTTCAACAGTTTCAACGGTTTATATATCTTAAAGATCCCTTTATTTAACTTTCCGTTTCAGAATAGTAAAAATTTACCACCACCGCTCTAAAATAAAAATAAAATTTTAAGAAGAAAATTAAACAGACTTCAAAATGAAAACACTGAGAACTACAAAATAATTGTATAATACAAAAATAACCTCTCATAAATACGATACAAATAGGATACAATGAGACTTAGCAGTCGGTGCCAAACCAGTAAGCACATTAGAAGCTATCATTTAAAAGTTGAAGTTGAAACCAATAAGCAATAACTAGTTACTACTAGTATTAAAATCGTACGAGTTTGGTAGGCTTAGCACCGACTTGAGTAACTATCAAAAATTAAGTAAATAGAGATAGGTATTTGTGTCATATTTATGAAGTTTTTATACTTGAATTTTGACTATAGTAGCGGTACACTATGATGGCCGTTTTGACACATTACAATAGTGACGTGAAAAGTCAATTTATTATCGAAAAAAATAAAATTAAATGCGAGTCGCATCCATAACTTTTTAGATTTATAATTAGTATTGCAAGTAGTAGCTGATTAAAAAGTTTTAATAAAACGAAAATATAAATGTTTACTTAATATATTTTAATGAACTGAATATTGGAATGAAAATGAATATACATATTTTATTTACACACAAGAAACAAATTCATACGGAAAGAGACAACAAAAAAAGGTGCCACAAAAGGCCATCTTTAATCGGATTCGTCCATACTGCTATTTTCACTGTCGTCGCTGCTATCATTACCTACATTAATTGTAAGTTAATTTTCTAAAATATTATCTATTTTCGAATCTCTTTCATAATCTTCCCTTATTAATTTAACAGTTCTATTCACAACCTTTTCCCAATCTCCTTTAGTCACATGTTCAAGCTTCTTCTAATATTTTTAACATTTTTGTTGTAAATGGGGGTTCTGTAATGCGTCTTGCAGCATATCCCTTAATTTAACCCAACTCTGTGCCCACGTTCTAAACCTATTTCGTTAATGACGTACCGGATCTTGGTTGGTTTGGTTTATTTAAAAGACGTACTAATTCCGCTTTTAACATATTTATGTTTGCATCTACGCCATTTTTTTGTAGCCATACCACGATGTCAGCTTTCTTTTGAGATTGGGCAGGCGGCTTATCAATTTACATCGAGTGGTGTGGGGCGTTGTCCATAATTATAATAGATGGTTCAGGGCGGCTACACAACATTGAGGTAAACCATTCAGTAAACTTTTCCCCATTTATTTCTTCATGATAGTCTCCAGTGGTTTTTGATGCAAAAGCCACGAGAGAACCTTCGACAAACCCGTTGATGGTTCCGGCATGACAAATTATAAGCCGCGATCCTTTCCCAACAGGAACTTTGGACGTAGATGCAGCAGTGTCAGCGGTCCAAGAACAGCTTACAGTATGGTTAGCATTAAGCCATGTTTCATCCAAAAACACATCATTTTGCCAATTTACAATTTATTTCACTTGCCGTAAAAAATATACCTTGCCATCACGATATCGAATCTTTTCATCAGTATTTTGCGTTTGTTACACTATTTGTATCGAAATCCAACGGTTTTCAAAATCTTCGTCAACGAACTTTCCCCACCGGAGAATAATCCAGCTTCCTTCAGTGATTGCACTAACTTTTTCTCGTTGGATACTCCTTCCGTAAATAGTAGCTGTAGACATGTCTTCGGATGGCATCGGCATCAAAGCTATCGACGCCTACGACTGGTTTTGATCGTTTTCTCTTTTTTGGTGTATTAAGTTTATTTTCTTCTGTGCCAGTCTCGCCATATTTTTCTTTGGTTATTCGTCTAACCTAACAGTTCGTTGTCCAATATTATGCGCATCAGCTACGCGTTCAACCACTGACGTTATAGGGAAAATTGGCCCTTCATTTAGAGACTCACGTTCGAAATAGTTAAGAAGTCGTATAGCGAACTCACAGCTCTGACTGTTTAAAACATTTCTCTGCGTACATTACGTGCTATATCGACGAAATCCACAACAAAAGGCGTAAACAGTCCAAATTAACGAGCAAGGGTAAACAGTAATGCAGTATCAATATCCGAAATCCAAAGCCAGGTCAAAACTATATCACAATCGCAGTGCACTCACAGTTTGTTCTTTTCGAAGCAACGTCAAGCCGAAACTGCTTTGTTTTGCATTGAGCATTGAAGCGAGTTTGCCGGAGGTAGTAGTTGTATTGGCCAGCGATCCTATATGTGACGATCATATTAGATTTCAATTTTTAAAATTTCGAATTTCGGAAAATATAAATGCCGAGTTTTATGGTAAATAAGTACGCTAATAATTATAATCTTATAAGTTATAACTTACATGTATAATATAATTGTAATAATAATAGTACATATAATCTAATATATAAAATTCTCGTGTCACAGTATTTGCAACAAAACTCCTCCGAAACGGTTTGACCGATTCTTATGAAATTTTGTGTGTATATTCAGTAGATCTGAAAACGTAAACTATTTTCATACCCTTAAGTGATAAGGGTGGTCCACTCCAAAAATTTTATTTTTTGTACAAATTTTTTTTTTAATTTTTTTATGATTTGGCATTAAAAATATATACAACCCTAAATTTTCATCCTTCTACCACTAACCCCTATTTTTTAATAGCGATATTAGTACTTTAATAATTATGGCAAAAGAACGTTTGCCGGGTCAGCTAGTTAGTTTATATTGACTTAGTCCATTAAGGATTCTGACAAATGGCGCTGTTTTTTTGTTAGTAAAAACGTGAAAAGATTTGTTCGCGGAACCATATTATATAGTTAGACCATAATATTATAACCAGAGATTAATTAGTTACTACTTATAACCATAATAATTTATAGTTTAGAAATAAATGTAATAAATTAATTTTGTGTCCTAAAATTATACATTCGATTAATTTTATGATTAACTGCACGTCACTATTGACAATAAAGAACAGCAATTTGCTCCTTCAAACGTAGTTATTAATTTACACGAAACTTCATGAGCGCACAAACGTCAAAACGGACGTCATAGCGTGTCGCTACTGTATTAAAGAATAATTGTTTTGTACTTTTCAGTGTTTTTATGTTGAACTCTGTTTAATTTTTGTAATATTACTCAAAATTCTGAAATTTTGGATTAGGTCAATCTAGTTGGCGACGCTTGGCGCTCCGTCCTGATTACCCCGTTAGGGGTACAGCGTGAAGATATGTGTGTATGCATCAATGTAATTCGGAGCGTCTATTAAATAATATATGTTCTACAAAAAAATGAGCTTATAACGTATTTCAGTGAAATAAATGGAATCTCTCCTCTACTATCATAAAATAAGTTTGATATTCACGTTATTATGACCTATGTAGTCTTAAAGCGGTTGTATCGTAACAGAATCTGAAGCAGTCCGCAGCTCTGCCGGCGACGAACGTGGCAGCGAGGGCAACAGTGACGGAGACGTGACTGCTGAAGCGCCGGTGTCCGGCGCCTCCGTCTCCAGTTCACCGCCAAACGAATTAAAGGTAGCGTAAGTTCCTTTGTTGGGTTTGAATAACTAGCGGCCCGCTCAGACTTTGCCCGAGGTGAAAACATATATATTATATATGTTTCTGTACAATTTTTAGGCTTTTGTTATTTAATATTGTAAATTTTATCATTATAAGTTGTATAGACTCAAGTGTTACTTTACCGAAATCCATTTCATGTGATGAATGCCTAAATTCTTTAGCTATTTTCTCCTCAAACTCCAAAAACCACCAATCGACACGTGTTTCACCTCTCAACGAAGCATACTCAGGATATTCCAGAGATCAGACTCGGTCAGCTAATCAGCACCGAATCCACCGAATGCTGGTTAGCTGACCGAGTCTGATCTCTGGAATATCCTGAGGATGCTTCATTTAGAGGCCAAACACGTGTCGATTGGTGGTTTTTGGAGTTTGAGGAGAAAATGGCTAAAGAATTTAGGAATTCATCACATTGCAAGTTTGTAGTATGTATTATTGTGTTCGACGATCGTTTATTTCAGGCGACTTACTCTATCACAAGTTGTGCTTCAGTAGAGCGTTATAGACAGTTGCCTCGATGCGTAGAAAACTCCGATACACTGTAACAAGCGACGAGGACTATGGGGAAAGGATTTGAGGGAAAAGGTACAATTTAACCCGGTCTCAGCCCTGGGAGCGAGTTATCTCTCGATGATTTCTCCAGCGTCACTAAAAATATAATCTATTTAAACAGGTTGGTTCGTTAACCAAAACATCACTGTAAAAAGTATGTGTACGTAACGTGACGGTGAGGGATGAACCCATTGTTGATGTCGAAGTGAACGAGAAACGAGTTCCATTTCACATTGACATTCTCATCGTCCGCGCAGAATTAATAAACGCCTATGTCCTTCCTCTTGGTTTAATTTGTCTCCATGCTTCATCAAAATCTATCCAGCAATTTAGCGGTGAAAGCCGACCACACAGACAGACAGACTTTCGCATTTATAATATTGGTAAAGATAGATTAAAAATTATATAAAAATAAATATTTTTAAGTGAATGTTATTATTTTGATTATTAACATAAAGGTTGACAATAACATTTCTGTTGACTTTTTGGCTGGAACGGGAGAATAGAAGTTGTCATTTTATTTAAATTTTCTATTTTTTACATTTTTTGGAGTTTTAAAGTACAAAAGTAATAGTATATTGTGTTTTAAAGTTCTGTATAAGTGAAAGGAATGGAGTAGGTCTAACTATACATGTGTAGCTGAAATTCTCGCGCTCTTTCAAGAAGTCCTTTATAACTTCAGTAAAGCCTTCTATCACTTTACTGGAGGAGTTTTACGATAAGAAAAAACTAATTTACTTGTGATTCTACTTATTAATACGTGACATTGGCAAATGCGCTAATCTGTGCGCCATGCCATAAAGAAAGAAAAAAAAAATTCTGTTCCAGGAGGATAAACGTTCTCGACTGTTCAGAAGCGCAACAAGCGGCAGCAACTTGACGCCAGCGGCGGCGACTACGTCCCGTAAGAAAAACTCATTGGCCAGCCTGGAGCGGCCGCTGTCGGCGCACGAGCTGCCTGCGCAGAGCCCCACTACGATCGAGGTACGTCCGACTTACTGCACCTGTGTCATGTATAGCATATGCAAAGAATACGAAATTTGGTTGGACTGAGTGAAAGTGGAGAAACAAAGGAATTAATGTTTAAGCTTAACTTATTAACTTTTTTCAGATCTTTAATTTTGCTAAAGTCTTGAAATGAGCTTATATATTGTTTGTTACATATTGTACGTACCATAAGTTGAAGTTATTCTAAAAGTCGTACAATACTGTTTTCGAGGACTGCATAAAAATCTTCTTCTCTTGAAGTAGGGTATATCTACTTCAGTTAATGTAAAGATTTTTGCTCGTGGCCCGGCTCCGTGTGTGACGCGTGACGCGTGTGTGACGCGTGCGTGACGCGTGTGTGTCCCACCCTCAGCCGCGGCGCGCGCTCGCCGAGCAAGTGTCGCGCATGCTGGGCGAGCAGGGGGAGCCCGAGTGCGTGGCCGTGTGCGGGGGCGGCGGCGGCGCGGCCGCGCTGGCGCTTCAAGCGCTGCAAGCGCTGCGCGTGCCCACGTTCCCCGCGTCCGCTGCGCCCGCGCTGCTGCTAGCGCTACACGCGCGCCCCGCCAAACAGTCAGTGCTCGCCTTTGTGTTTTGCTACACTTATACTATACATTGTTCTTGCGACGTGGCTGTCTATCTGTTTCATTTGCAGAGTTAAATCGCTGAACTAATTTTCACCGATTGCTTGAACCTTAAAAATGATATGCTACTTTGAAAAAAATTGTACCTTAACTCACTTATTGTAACAGAAGAAATAATTCCATGAAAATGAAATCACAATGAGGGTATTTTGTGCACAAAAGTAATTTCGATATTAAAAAAATCTAAAATGATACTACTTATTTCTTCTTCATCTTCTTAAAAAAAAGGTAAACCAATTTCAAAATGAAAAAACTGAAAACTACAAAATTATCTGTAATAATTATCTTTTATTAAAAACTCAAATTTAAAATAAGTTCATAAATATGATACATATCTATTATTCCCTCTATTATTCCCTTATGATTGAATATACCCATATACCCTAAGGTAAGTTTTCGTTATTCGTAGTGTGTCGTTTACATTTGTACCCCCGCTCTCGTGATTAATGAATGCTTTGTTTACTACACCTATCACAAAAAAGTACCGGCAGTAAGCTAAACATATAAAAATGATAAAGTTAATATGAATACTTGTAACTCAGAAACAAATTAATTAAGGTCCTTGAACTTAGCGGACAGATAAATCTTTCGAAGACATTTTTACAATTCACACTAATGTCTGGGAAAAATATTACAAAAGTTTATAAATCTTATACTCGGTAATTAGATTTTGTTGTCTATACATTGATACCACAGTTATATATAAAACACTTAATTTATATAATTTGATAGTTATTGAAGTCGGCGATGTATGGCACAGTCCATAGGTACTTAACTTTTGCCCACGTGGCAACCTTATTTTAGCCCGCCTTGCATTGTTGTTTATTATAAATTAGCAAGAACTTATCTCATTAAACTTTACAGGTGTCAAACTAATGAACAACGACAAAAATTTTACTAGTTTGGTAGGCTTGGTACCGACTTCGGTCACTGTTAAATTTATTTGTATAGATTTGTATCATATTTTTAACCGACTTCAAAAAAAGGAGGACGTTCTCAATTCGATTGCTTATTTTTTATGTTTGTTACCTCAGAACTCCGTCATTTAGAAACTGATTTGGAAAATTTTTATTTTGTTTGAAAAGGTATACTTCCGAGGTGGTCTCATTTAAATATCACTGGTATTGAAGTTTGAACTTCGAAGATACACCAAATAACGCTAACTGTTAAACAGTGCCAAACCAATGTACAACAACAGAAAGTCTATTAGCTTGGTAGGCTTGGCACCGACTTCAGTGATTGTCTTTTAATTATATAGGTATTTGTATCGTATTTATGAAGTTATTTTTGTACTTGAGTTTTGATTAGTAAAGAAATATTTAGTGTTTTTTTTGAAGTCGGTTATTTTTTTTGGACTTGAGTTTTGATTATCTATACTAATATCTAGTAACTAATTAATCTGTGCTAATATTATAAAGAGGTAAAGTTTATGAGTTTGGATGTTCGGGGTAATCTCCGGTACTACTGATCTGATTTAGAAAATTCTTTCACGTATAGAAAGTTACATGATCAGCGAGTAATATGGGCTGTATTTTATATAAATAAAAATAATCTACCCGCATGAAGCCAATGCGGGTAGCTAGTTTTTTATGAGTGTTTTTTGTATTTGAGTTTTGATTAGTATAAAGAATATTATTTTATGTTCAATGTTTTGATGTGAAACACCTGGCGACCCGTCCTCACGCGCGCGTCTCGCGTGCTCGTTTACCTATATAATGCGTAATATGCAGTGTTGTTATTTGCTTCGGAACACGTCGTCTGTGTTTTGTAAAGAATAATGTTTTTCTTAAAAAAAAACCTGAATATTTTATTTCCTTTAATAAACCATCCTGTCATGCATGTTTTCTATACAAAATAGTTTCGATGTTGCACATCTGCCAGGCGTCCCGCGACGGCTCATTTTTTTATTATTTTGGAGTAGGTTTAATGATTGTCTTAATTGTGATTGAGCGCCACGTTCACCGTGTCGTGTGCGCGGGGTCACAAGTAGTGCGGCGCGCAGGTCCGCGGTGGCGCGCGTGGCCGCGTGCGGCGGCGACGCGGCCGCGGCCGTCGTGCTGCGTGTTCACGTGGAGGCCGCCGTTCGCCGCCCGCTCGACGCGCCCTCCGTGCGGTACTTCTTCGTGCCCTTCGGTACGGCTGCGCACGCGCACGCGCCGCTACGTGACAACCACACCACAACACTATATAACACAACACATTGCAATGCAATACAATACACCATCAAACACAATATCAATTTTAATCTCGATGTTGTTGTTTTGCAGTATCAGTTTAAAGTAATGAGTTGAAATATAGTACAAGACCTTCGAAAATTAAAATCGGAGTGATTGAGTAAATAAAAAAAATTATAACTCAACACAACAGTACAGCACACAGTACAGTATAATGTACTTAATTGCGTAATAAATGCAAAAATAAAAGAACAAAAGCCTAAATAGACGTAATGCAGGTTATAAATTACGTTTTCTAAGCTCATTGTCATTACAAAAGATTTACGCCATTGATGTAAATGAAGTTAGCTAAATGTTGATATTATTGTACTGTTGTTTCTATTATCATATGTTCCATTCGTCTAATGATATGAGCAAAGATTATGTCCATTGACCATTGGCCATCTGTAGGTCCCAGCGTAGTGGCGCGACAACTGGCCGCCAGTGACACTGGCTACGGCGCTCTGTTCACGGGCGAGTCTTGGAGCGCGCTGTGTGAACGCGCCGCCGGCGGGGGAGCGGACGAGCTCGCCGAGGTCGTCGCCAGGCTCGCCAGGTGCGCACGCGCACGCGCACTCTCGCGCCACACTCGTGTCGGCCGGCTAGGTTACCGCGTAAAGAACTGCACACGGCGACAGCTGCGCCGCAGTCACATGATAGTTGTCTTAAATTAGTATCACGGTACCTTCCAGTAAAACGCCTTTTTGTGGCATGAATGAAGTCGCTTACAGCAGTTTTTAATTCATTGATTAATCAACAGGCAGCGATTCGCGACTTTATATCGTGCTCAATTTAACGACATATCGCGATAGATCGCGTAAGATTCGACTATTGCCCAGTCAACAAAGTGTCAACAAAATAATATGAATTAGTGTCTCCAATTTTGCATTGATTTCTATTTGGTAAAATATAGTCACCACTTTTGTGATTTGTCGTGTTGTTCTATCTAACGCATCACCTGAGACGTAACAAAACAGTTGGAATAACTGTAAGCAATCGATAAAACTATCCTATCTTATTCTACTGTTTGCGAACAATTGGAACGACTGTCAAGTAAGCCACAAGTTACGCTTATGTACTCCTACGAAATTGCCTAGTCAACAAAATGTACCTGTGCCTCGCGGTTTTACCCGCGTTAAATTTGGTATTTTTCCAGTGAATACTCTCTAAAAAGCCACCTGCCAATGAGTTTTGTCAAAATCAGTTTAGCCGTTTCGACTAACCAGAACAAACACAAAAATTTTTGAAAAAGCGTGTTTGGGTTTTGCTTAGGAATGAGAGGGTTAAACGCGGACACCGGGTATATTTCGGACACCTAATTTCTGGCTCAATTGTTTTAGTTATTGTCAATATTCGCGATTAATTGTTATAATCATAATCGTTAACAGATAGCAACACTGTTATTTGAGGGTGTTGCTACTTAAATAATAAGATGATATTTTTGAATGTCAAAAAATTCAGTCGAGAAATAGACGAGCTAGTGAAATGAAAGCAGGTCTTTTAATTATATTTCGATATATCCTACGTTTCCATCCAAATCGACATCCTAGAAGAATGAATAGCTTTCATTTGTGTCCGCCATTTCTAGTGTAAAAGCAAGTTAAATTAAATATTTCGTAGTCATTTTCTGGTATTTTTCAAGAAATTTGATTTTGTGTTTACCTATCAACATTGCCTAAAGTCTCACTTTACTCTTATCTTACTACGAGTAGTTAGTGTAAACATGAGTATGTCGCGGAAGTCATGAGTACGGACGCATCACAGCGCCATCTATGATAACAATTCCTTGACGGAAACGGAAATGAAGCGCAAGCGCCGTTTTGGTGGCGTTACGCAGAGTCTAGGCAGAATACGACACATTCTAGTGCAGTGATTCGGAGTGTGTCCGTCGTGGTTGTTGATTGTGTAATCTAGAAACTGTGTCGCGTTTCCCGCTAGTTCATTAAAAATTAATTAGAAGTTAATTTGTACAGTTTGAACATTAATAATCAAACCAACTGGGAATTGTGTCGAGAGTTTTCTCTTCCTTCGTTTGAATACCTATATCTCGAACGCCCACAAACAATGTCTGATCCTGCATCTGTGCCCCAAGATGCGACAAGTATAATAATAAACTTCTTCTAACACAACCAAACATTTTGATTTCGTTAACTGTGATAGGTTTGATCGGGTTAATTGCGACATTAGTCATGGGATAATGTCGGACGTCCGTAATTACCCATATAAGATGTCATATGAATTGCATTGGTTTTAATTATAGTTCAAATGGCTTGAATATGTAAAAGAAAAACCAGGAAGACTTCATCCTGGAGAGACTATGAAAATTGCTTTACCCAAGTTAAAAGAAAACCAATTAAGTTTTAGAAAAGCCCAGCAAAATATAGCATTTCAAGGTCAACATTGTTTGATCGGAGATCAACATTGTTTATTGCGAGAACAAACACGAGAAGACAAATCTCAAAGGAAAAAACTGAAATTAATAAGAACGAGAAGACTGGAAATCTCCAAAGAGTGGCAGTTATTAGCCACAGTTATTCTACCTTGTTTTTTCAGAGCTTTACTTTTAGCAATTTTGACATAAAATAATGTTTGTATATTATTGTAAAACTCATAACACAATATTTATTTGTGACTTTATATGGTCTAAGGTACTTGAATAGCATCGGCCCTGTCATTAACATGCCGATCGGCGAGGCGATGATCGCGTACAGAGAGAAGTCAGGGGATGAGGACGCTAGTCAGACGTTCATGCCGTTTATTGCGGTAAGCAGCATTTAATATTACCTAACAACTTAACTTTCTTGGTTATTCTTGCCCGTACAGGTTATTTTCTCAATCATTTTAATTTAATTAGAACTAGTATAGCTTGAAGTCGGATTTCGACCAATTTCGACAGTAAATCGACGAAAAAGTAAAGTAAATCGACTCGTCGATTTGTTTATTTATGTATTTTATTCTGTCATATTTATTTACATTTATAAATTAGATTTTAAATGTTTATTTATATATATTGTATATTTATTGTAATTATTTACATATAAGTATAATATATTTATTTATTTGTCATATAACATATTCTATTATATATCAAGCCAATGTACAATGTACGTATAATTACATCTTATATAGAGCAATCAACGTGTCCTGATTTTATGTATGTTCTGTGCGGGCACCGCTGAAAATCAGTGCTGTACCGCTTGCGTCAGCATAATATGCTGAGTCGGTGTCCAATTTAGGCATCAGATCATTCATGGGCTAAGTAAATTGTATAGTGTATAGGTCATGTTTTTCTTTTTCTATCTTAATGTTTTTTTTTTGTTTTCGCATTAATTGTTATAATGCGTGAGTGATGTCAAACAAATGTCTGCCTATGTCTAAATTCTAAAGTAATAAATTTCAACTTGTTTTTCATATAAATAATTGGAATTACATTGTGTATAAATTCTTTAATACTTACCTTGATTATATAAGAAAAGAGTTGAAGGATAAAGAGAAAGAATGAATGAATGGTAAAAGTAAACATACATCCTGAAAGGTAAACTCAATTTTATATTCCTCTTTATAATAAACTAGTTGCACCCAGTCACGGATTGATGTGGCTCATATCTATATTAGGTTTAAGTACTTACTTACGCGCGTGTAATTCTATCCAATGTTGTGTGAAATTTCAAAGCATTCGGTGACTTTGGTGATAATGATTCCCTTGATTATTGCGATATGTTATTACATTCATTTCATGGGTGACAATAACATTAAAAATCATCGCGCGTCAATGAGCTCTATGCCCGTCTATATGCTAGTATATACTAAGTTAATGGTCTTGATAGACTAAAACAACTGGCTGTTCGAATCCTCGTGGAGATACGGCGGCGTGTTCCATCGGCGAGCGGTGTTGCAGGAGGTGCGCGTGGGCTGCCCGGAGGGGTGCGCGGGCGGGGGCGGGGGCGGGGCCGGGGGCGGGGGCGTGTCCTCGCTGGAGGCGGACGAGGGCGGGTCCCCGCCGGCGCGGCCGTCGCCGCCCGCCACGCCCGCGCCCGCGCCCGCCGCCGACGGCGCGCCGCCCGCGCCGCCCCGCGCGGAGCCGCTGGAGCTGCAGCTCGACTACTGGCTGGTTAGTGCCCATACAATTAACCCAACGAGTGGACAACAAAACGCCCACGCCCTAGCATCCTCATTCTCCATGTGCTACCCCTCACCACAGAGCGATACCCCCTTTGGACACGTCGGCAAGTTCACTGCCCTTTCGCTTGGTTTTACTCAAACTGGCTGATTAGTGGCCATACGATTAACCAAACGAGTGGACAACAAAACGCCCACCCCCTGGCATCCTCTGTGGCATGTGCTACCCCTCACCACAGAGCGATACCCCCTTTGGACACGTCGGCAAGTTCACTGCCCTTTCGCTTGGTTTTATTCAAACTGGCTGGTTAGTGGCCCGCGTTATTCGCGGTTCATACGATGCTTGATCAAGCTCGTCCTATTGGCATGAAGCGTTGCTTGGCATGACGCCCCTACAATGCAACACACGATCAAATTTTTTTTTGTAATATTTAATCTAGCGCCATGTTGTAAAATATTGAGGTATCAGTAAACTAAGATTAAGGTACCAGTAGGCTGAAATAATCGTGAATTGATTTCAGCCATTCATGAACAACATAGGCACTATTAAATAATTAGGAAAGTGGGAAGACATCGAGCAAGGTCGATTGTCCAGACACATATATTTTAACCGTGTACGGTAATGCCGACTAAAGAAACCTTCACTGTGTGTGGTGCAACACACACTTAGCTAGTCCTTTTCCATCACCAATGCATCTAACTCGTCAAATCTAAGGGAAAACTCGTGATTTTTATACTTTCCTGACAGACTCAAATACCGTTAGATGTTGATATTAAAATAAAAAACAAAAAGAAAACTATTTCCTGCCATTTTCCCAAAACAATTCCACAAGCTCACATATACACCACAAGATACCTACAAAATGTCCCCAGGATATACAAGGTTATTTCGAAAGGATGGGTAAATACGAAAGGGTATAAAAGTACCCATGACAACGGAAAAACTTGCGCTCTACAACTTCTCCAAAAGTCTTCTGCAATAGTTCTAGTGTAAAACCACAAAGTTTAAACAAAAATAAAGATGAGGTAACCCTAATATCAGCGTTATTCCGTCGCTAGCAAAAATTTGGAAAATAGGGCATAATGATAGGGATGTACATTTTTTTTCCATTAAATGAATGTTTATTTTTTGTATGGAAAACAAAATAAAGGTATACCGTAATTCTTACATCTGCAATGTAACAGTCAACAGTGACACGTTGGGACCCCGGCGGATTTATACCCCCTTTCACAATAACCTTGTATATATGTATTGAAGAATATTGTGATGTATAGGTGCCAGGGCGGCAGACAGAGGGCGCTGATAGCAAGGTGACGGTAAAAGCGTCGTTCAGGGCCCTACACGTGACGCGCCAGAACGCGCACCTCTGCATCACATATGTGACTAAAGAGAAGAAACAGAAGAGTAAGTACTTAGGCATTTGATCTATTTCCGTGCTGGTGTGAGAGAAAGAAGATATAGAATGTGCCAGCTTGTGTCACTCGGTGTATCAGATGTAATATTTGTGTATTCAAATCGACAAGTCGTCGAAACTGTACCGCAGACATTACCGAGATTTTATTATGCTGCAATAAGCCGGTCACTATCGGACTCGGAACTAATGTAAAATAAATGTTATGAAGTTTTAAATTGAGAAAATGAAGTGTTTACAAGTTGCTTTGCATTCTATTTTGATTTTGCTACGATTTAAGGAACTTTTATGAGCAACACAGACTTTAGGTTTAATGCCATCGTATATACCACCCATTCCCAAAGTGGGCGATAACGCCCCCCTGTGGGCGCTGCAGGCCTAAAGGGGGGCGGTAAGAGACCCAGAAAAAAAATGGGGGCGTTGTGTAGAGGCCTGGGGGTGATTTGTAATTTCATTTAGCTAGGAGGCATCTTAGACAACGACTGCATGAGCTCTCGACTCAGTAGACAAAATAAGTTTGGGAACCTAGAGTATAGACATCTAGATCTATTTTTTCTTTAGACCTTCTCTGTCCACTCCGAATGGTAGAAAAATGGAATGAAAAAATGAAATTGCATACAAAGTTCTAGAAACCAGTAAAAAATATAATGTTCTTATATCATACTATTTTCTTTTAGTTATGCGTTTGGGCAAGAAGAAAGAGAAGACTGGCGAGACAGAGACAGGACGTCCGCAGACTGTAGACGGCGTCGCTCGATTGATCTGTTCCGCCAAAAGTTCGCACAATGTACCTTTAAAAGGTTAGCTTTTGTTACTTGTACTCATTACTATTACTATCTGAAAAAGATAGATTACACGCGGCAGCAAAATCTCATCAAGTTGTAAAGGCTTATTTATAGCCACATCTGACACATCGCTGTGTGTGTATGATAATATATTCTTTATATAATGTTTTAACTCGATTAAGAAATATATACATGTAAAAACATTTAAATCTGTAACTACGTCCAGGTATTTTTATTGTATACTATTATATTTCCCAATAATATGAAATATTTTCACTTGCAGTATACATCGACGGTACGGAATGGAACGGAGTGAAATTCTTCCAAGTGTCGACGCAGTGGCAGACGCACGTGAAGACGTTCCCCGTGGCCACGTGCGGAGCCCCGCTCGCGCCGCCCGAGACTTAAGGCACGGCCCGTCTTACTCCGGTACTACTCGCACTTGGCGGCTCCGCTGGCCGCGCTCGCTCGCCCGACAAACCGTCGCGCCGCGACTTTGACGGCTCGTAATCTAAATTTTAATTTAGAAGCGGCTATATTTATTTACGTCTTTGACGACTCGGGTATTTCTGGATCGTCGGCTTTGCTCCACAAAACGAGGCTCTAATAGTCATTTTAAATTTCGACTCTAAAGTTATTCAGACAAGAATGTTTATTTGGCTGATTTCATGTATGTTTATTCTCTTGTAGTAAAGGTTATCGAGCTGCCATGCATTTAGTGTTTAGTAATAAACTTTTGTTATGTATCTTGAATATAAATTTGAACTTTATAGCATTCGACATACAGTCGAAATTATATTGAATCGGTGGTAGTAAAAATTGCATGTTATGGTAACACTTGAGACTGTATTGTCTATATACGTTAGATTCAAGTTACATAATGAGAGCTCAATATTCATGTTAACTACGTCGTCATAGTCATTCATAGAAATTAGTAACATCGTGTTTAGTATAACAGTTATTCATGTACTCAATGTTTATCAAGAAATAATGGTTCGTGACATTTCCAATATGTATAAGTTTAGATAACGTATTGGTGTAATAATGAAACCGAATTAAAAAGGTGTAATTTGCCAGCACATATCATAAACTCGTGCTGGATGGAGCGCGATTTTTTTTAATCTGTGATTAGCGAATGCAATTTTTTTTAAAAAGAAGGCAAGCAAAGTCTGCCAGTCACTTTTGTATTATTGGTAAAAGCAGCTAATGTAGGCTTTTTAATTTTATACAATTTACTACGCGTAGAATTTATAAAGTAGTATTTTACTTTTATAAAACTTGTATTGTAGATATTATTCATATCTTCCCTAATTTAAAAAAAATGCTCCATGATAATTTAGTCTTCTTTCTCAAGTAAATGTTGGAAGAATTTTGTAATTAATGAAAATCATATCCAAGACACTGTACCTTGAGGTTTCCATAGCTCCAGATTTCATTTATTCCGAGCCATTTTTCTTATTCTGTGGATAATTTTTATTTGTGTGAGGTATAGGAAACCCCAGGGCAGCTTTCGCGGTTGGAAACAACAATCAACGACTGTTGCATTATATCATAGGGTAAAGCTGCTATATTCTCTATATATACGTGTAATATTTAGTGTAATAATGTATCTCAGTTTCATATTATATGTGGCTGTGTGAGTGTATGCTAGACGTGTGAACCATCATTGTTCCTCGACCCGAATTTTAACCATATTTTTCGACCCATTTCATTATTATAGTAAAATATATATCTTAGATGAGGGTTGTCAGATCCAACATTATTAATATTGAAGTATCTTGCAATTTGAATTATTACCAATAATTTTTCTTGTCGCATTCTATAGGAAAAAACGGAAACTATTGTCTAAAATATTGCATTTTAAGTAAAAATAAAGCTACCAACTTGCCTTATGCACATAAAATCAAAACTTAAAACTGATGTGGTACATCTTCGATTTGACTTATTTTACTCACTTGAATTTTCTGCTGAATTTTGTGGCTAAACTTAGCCATTTATATTATATATTTTCTCCGTCGCGGCTTAGGAAAATAAATGTTTTTTAATAAGACTCGTTATAATTTTTGCAACTTTGCAATTAAGACTTTTCAAAAAACTGATATTCGGAACCTTATTTACGCAAAATAGACGCTAAATTCCAGTTTTCTCTAATTATCCGGCCGTCTGGCAACCCTATTTGAGACTGTTTACCATTTCTTTCCCTTTGTGAATACCGTTTACGTCCTGGCTACACGAGAGTTATGGTGGTGAGTGTATGTGGTGGGAAGAGTCCCATTTAAACATATTTCTTAAAATATCTAATTGACATTAAGAAAAATGAAGTTAATAAATGGAGGACTTCTGATTATATAAGTATTATCATGCAGGTCTTCTAAATATTTTGTGATTATCTACACATTGACAAAACTAGTATAAAATTAATGACTGATGCAGATTTCACTAAACTGTTTGAAATATAAGACCCTACGTTACCAAATGTGTGCCAAATTTGTGGTAATATATAGTGAAAATTTGTTTATATTATATTACATCTATCTATATACAAGGTTATTTCGAAAGGATGTGTAAATGCGAAAGGGTATTAAAGTACCCATGACAACGGAACATTTGCATTCTAACACTTTGCCAAAGGTCAACGTTAGTAACTAATTAATCTTTGGTTCTAGTGTAACACCTCAAAAATTAAAAAAAAAAGGTGAGGCAACCCTAATATCTACGTTTTTACGTCGCTAGCAAACATTTGGATTGTAGGGCAAAACGATAGGATTGTACATTTTTTCTATTATATTTTTTTGTATGGACAACAAAGTTAACGTATCCCGTAATTATTATATCTGCAATAGAGCAGGCAACATTGACACGTTGAAACCCCGGCGGATTTATACCCCCTTTCACAATAACCTTATATTTAAATTCAACTTCCATATGTTTGTGTTCGAAAACTCTTCTTCTTTTTTATTTATATAGCAGCGTCGCGATTGCGAAAGCCAATGCCACGTAATAGTGAAAAACACAAAATAACGATTTAATGAAGATTCTAACATTTGAAGTATAAAAATACACAATGGGTGTTACTAAATTTGTGTTTGTTTTTAACTTGAAGAGTTGAGCAGATATCCACACATACTTCTCTATGATTCACACCTACAAAGGAAAAAGAGTAATCGGTCGATTGACTTGAGATTTCGACACAATGTTGCATTCGAATACTCGCGTTTTTATATACTAATTAATCTGTGCTAATATCTATATAAATTAAAATGTAAATGTCCGTTTGTTCTACGCGCGCTACAGCAAAGCGTGGCTGAGAACAGCCAGTATTCAAAACTACAGCGTAATGAGAATTATAATATTAGTTTTTATGATCGCTCTTTTTTCTTTATTTTCTCTGACCAGTCACTAAACATCCGTTATACGGCCTTTTTGTTTAAATCCAATTTCAGTAATTGGCTTCATAGCTTCTCTTAAATCTAAGTACCTATGTGTAACCTAAATACAATGAATAAATAGAGAATACCATAGACTGCCTAGCGATAATTGAAAAGTCACGTCTGTAGAGCATATGCCCATGGCGCTATGCAAGAGCGTCTTTATCAGTTCTAAATAGTCATTTAAATTTTCCATATTCTCTGAAAAGGTTTCTTTTATTGTATCATACCAGCTGTTTCAAATAAATGTAACGAATATTTCCAAAAATTAAAAAAAAATCCATGGTTTGGATGTGCTGTAACTGTAATGTGATTAGAAGTAGATTCTTCTAAATAGCAAATGATATTGGCAGAGGCGGATTTCCCATAAGGTCGACTAGGTCCGAGCCTAAGGCGGCCAGATATTAGGGGCGGCTAATCATGGCAAAAATTGTAGCAAAGTAAATTCATATCACATGTCTTAGTAAATGATGGAACTGAGAAGGGGGCGACTGGTACTACACCCCCTAGGCGGCCAAGACTAGTCTTCTTCTGGATATTGGAACACCTGCTCATCCCTTAAATACCATTAGGAAAGACGTGAAAAATATTGAGACAATTTTGTCCATATTGACAAAAAATGCTGCACAAGATATTTAGAAGATTGCGTGTAATCAACAAGTAATTGGACAATAGTTGGTGTTACGAGTGAACGGTCGCTTGGTTGAAATTACGTTTTGGATGTAGAGTGCTGATATAAGACGTTTATTACTGTGCAGTTTATAAGCTAGCTTAACTATTGAGATTCAACATGGCATATGTTATTAACTTACATTTATACCAAAAGTGGCAAGAGGCAAAACCCATCCTCGTCTGTAGTTTCTGAATACTTGTTGTTAGAAATAGAACGTGTGATTTTGTTGTGTTGATGTTCACCACAATCAGACAATGGTGGTGATTAGACGCATACTTTTCAACTTTTGGTATGAATGTAGCCTTCAGCATCGAGAGACAGTATTTAAAGATTTTAAATGAAAGAGATGTATTGAGTTCTGTGCTTAATTTTTAGGCCTTGAAAGCTTTAAATGCTTAAGAGTATGGGAGATCAATCCTCCAACTACAATTTTCTGGATTTCATTAAAATTGATAAAGCTTATGAGGTATAAAATAAATTAATCTGTGGTTTAATGTTAAGAAGCAGAAGAAACATTTTTGCACATTCTGTGTGATTGTGGACGATTAATGTCTCTTCGGGTTTTTCATGCATCCCCTCCCGCCCGGGTGCGTCGTGAGGTATATGGGACTCCACGCTAACAGATGCAGGTTACTTACCATAACCTGACGGCGTTCCTCTGTTTCCCTATTGTCGGTATAGTGGGGCGCGTTAGCATTCTTCCGCGGCAAAATGTGTGCTGTAATAGTAGGATTTGAATCTACATAGTAAGTCACACAAGACACGCTATGCCACACGCGAAGCGATATAATCTCGTCGATCCTCAGCTTTCTGTCACAGAAGTAGCAAAATCTGTCGTTGAAAGATGATAGTGCGGTTTCTGATTCTAACGGGACTTGGCGATATGTACCGCAGTGGCGATCACAAAAGTTCTCTTAAAGCCTTCATAATCACTAAAGATATTTACATATAAGGGTCTTATTGTACTGGCGATTTGCAAGCGCGTTTCTAGCGAGGCGATTCATGAACGTGCGAGTTTACCGAAAATTTAGTGACTTCACCGCGTGTACGTTCACGAGTCGCGTTGGAAACACGCTCGCAATTCGTAAGTGTGGTGAGACTGTAAATGAGTTGTTACCCGCGTTGTTACACTCTAGAGTTGACTAAACTATCTAATTAAAAGAATAGTCAATCATTGCTCAACTATTTTCTTCTTTAAGACACGGCATTGATAAACAATAATTTAATCTAAAAATGACCTGCTCTATGCAAACGTGCGCGCGCTAGCTTACGAAAAAACAGTTATTTCAGTTTAGTTTAAAAACTATAATTAATATTAAAAAATTCAACTTTCATTTTGAAGAATATGTTTAAAGTAAACTACAGAAAATTGAGACATAAATCGGTACTGTTGCTCAGAAAAATGTAAATCTCTCTTTTAAAAGAGGTTTCTTTGATATTTTTTTTTGTGATAAAAGTTATCGCATGTCAAAATGAAGCGAATGAATGAATGTAGAATCAGGATACCAAATATCACTATCATACGTTTTGTAGTCACTTATAAAAATTGAGATCTCTGGCGTCTAAATTTCCAATGCGTCGCCTTAAAAAAGAACTAGTTGATTTTAGTCATCGAAATATCTGCAAAATAACCCATTCCTTCAGAAACTAAAACGTCGTCAGTTCGCTGATGGTTTCTATCGTCGACTAGTCGTTACGTTGACAAAATAGTTGAAAAAATTAATTTGTTTTTACCGAATTAAAAAAAGGAGGAAGTTCTATATTCATCGCCTATGTTTAAATTGTGTATATTCGCCGACTTCGCTATTTGTGGTTTATGGATTCAAATGGAATTTTTAATGTTAGATAGCTCGATTGTACAAAGTTTTCTTCTTCGGTATTTTCGATAAAACTTTATTTTGGCCAGAGAAACTCTATCCTAAAAGATAAAATAACCTAAAATACCACAAATACGAAGCTGTATATATGAAATAAAGGTATAAATCAGCTTTTGAGGCCACTCAAACATTGTTTTTCTTTCATTCTCAAAAATATTTAATTTAATTTCAGGAGTTTTTAATAGTTTCTATGACGTTGCTCTCATTATCGGAATAACTATTGCATGCAATTATATTGAAGATAATTATAACAAGTTTTATGCTGTAGACTGGTTTATAATGACTGTTTTTAAATAAAATTTCTAATTGTATTAAATGTTCGATCAGAATGACTTGTTACATAAATGATATAAGGAATATAATTATTATCTCACATTTAAAGAGGTTATAAAAATATGTCGTTACGTAATCATTTATGCTGTGGTGATTTATAAAACCTTTTGAAGCTAAACTTCTAGAATTTTTTAAAGGAGTCTTGCTAAAATATATATAGGAAATGGAATTTACCCAATCGGCGTTCGTCCAGATCAAACACGAGATTCCAGTGCACTTATGAGGAGACTACATGATTTATCTATAACAAGAACAATTATTTACCGAAGTTTCACTTCATTTTTGGAATCTGTTATCTCTTTCATAATATCTTAATAATTTCATATCTTATCAGACTGTTCTAATTTCAAAGTTATCTGCTGGGTTCAGTAAAAAATTACGTATTTAAAATGGATTAATAAGACATTACATTCTTTCCTTTCTTTACAATATTATTAACAATTCTGTTCTCCAATACCTTCGTTCTCGCTTTCCTTACCTTCTCAATATCCTCATATTGCAATATTTAGTGGCACAGGAGCGAGTAGGTCGAGGAGGAGAAGGTAAGGCCAAACTCTTTTATAACTCCTTCACTGTACGAGGTGCGTTACTCTGGATTAATTTGCCTTCTATTTGCGATTGTCTCACTATAAGATTGAAATGAGAGATAAAGGAAATATTTGTAGGATTTAAAACGAAACTGATATTTTGTAAGTTCTCATTGATGACTCTTTGTTGACAGTTATGTATTGCATGTATACCACGTTTGTCGCAAAGGTTATCAGATTCCTTGCTCTGTGCTAGAAGACCTGTAAACCTTTTTGAAGTCTGGAACTAAACCGATTTTGTAAAAAAAATCATGTTCCTTGCTTGCCGGCTCTCTGTGCCCCAGGGGTCCAGAACACTGCCCGGCGGCAGTTAATTCCCGGCCCCGGGAATAATTTTCAGTTACAAATTTTGAATGGGTACCTCTGGTTTTGTTTCATCGTTACCTATAATATGGTATTAGCAAACGAGGTACATTAAGCATTGCCCAAAAAAGATTTGAATACGCATTGTTGAATTTTACATACTTTTTAAAATTGTGGATTATGTATTTTTTTATTTTTATTAAAATGAAGTGTTTAAGGTGCAGTTTTGTTTACAACTGTATATATTAATGTCAATATATTAGCAAGACAAATGTCTATTAAGCGAGCAGAGAAATTAGTGTATTATGTATTTAACATACATTTCTGTGATGATCCTACATAATATTGCCAGCAAGAAATTTATCCATTTTGCCGTGTTAGTATGTATCTGTGAGTTAAATCTTGGAAGCTGAATTAGAACCAATTCCTAACATTCGATTGGGCTCAAATTTGGTATACTTGCGTATCTTCGGTGACAATGCAATAACATGGTATCATGGAGCTGATTTGATGATGGAGTCGGAAGGTGGCCATAGGAACTTCTAAAGTAGATAAACCCATCGAGTTTGGGCTCATTTGTTCTGTCTTGGCAAACACTCTGGTCCTACATGATATCTAGGGTCTGATAATGGATACGGTAGGTGGTCATAGACACTTCTGAACTAAACAAGATAGACCCGTCGTGTTTGGGCTCGTTTGATTTGTCTTGGTAAGCACTCTGGTGCTACATGATATCCAGGGCCTGAAAATGAAGCCAGAAGGTGGCCAAAGGAACTCTAATAAAACCGCGCATCCCTTTCGAGTTTAGGGTCATTTGTTTTTTCTTGGCAAACACTCTGGTCCTATATGATATCTAGGTTCTGAGTGGAGCACGCCGTCGTGTATTTGTGCCCTTAACTTTTATCCGCTAAGTATGCTTATGTTGCCCTTAGTCGATTAAAATCTTTAGACGGACTCGTCATCGAGAAAATAGTTTGAAATTAACAGGAAAAATATCTTGCAATATTATTTACTAAATGCATTACTTGAAATGCACAGATTAGGACAAAACTAAAAAGTTAAAAATAAAGTTATTAATTAAACTTTTAAAAACAAGCTTTTATTTAAAAATTCAGTTGTACTAAAACGAAAATAATAATTTTATGCCAGAGTTGTGCTGATGAATGTTATTTATATAGATCAATATAATAAAATAGATCGATCGAAATCCTGCATAAAACTATCTACTTATATAGTCGCGATGTTAGGATAATTACTGAAAAAATAAATATCCATAATTGTATCTAATATTATGGCGCTCCGGCCTCTCTAACCCGTTAGGGATACGGTGTGAAGATGTTGTTGTTGTATCTAATATTCTATCACATCAAATAATTTTAAAAGCTTGTAGCGCAAATAGAAAACAGAGAAAAAGGAAATTAAACTAAATAAATTTCGTGCGCGATACAAGCTTTTGAAATTATTTAATGTAATAGAATATTAGGTACAATTATGGATCGCATTATCCTTGCATAAAATTATTTATTAGTTTCGTACAACTGAATTTTTGAATAAAAGCTTGTTTTTTAAAGTTTTTTTTTAATTATAATTTTTATACCACGAAGGTGTCAAACAAGCATACGGCTGGCCGCCTTACTTTTTTCTATAAGATAATAACGTCGTTCAATTTTTTATGAAGTTTTACATTTAATTATGAGTGTTTATATTCTAAAAGCTACATGCTTATTTCATTAAATAGCATTAATTTTATGTTATAATCTTCTTTATGACATTAGAAACTAAAAATTAGGGAATTTTCAATATGAGAGAGCCAATTATTTTCCAGCTAGCGAGTATATTATTGCCAGAAGAGTGAAACCGCAAAATTGATGTCAAAGATGAAAACTGTAATTTTTTACAGTTACATTACAGTTAATATTTTTTACAGTTTCGCGAACTATTTTCATTGTATTGGTTTTATACCTGGTATTAAAATTGATAAAATCAAATATTTCATGTAATTAGAATTATATATCAAAAATAAATGTGTAGTCTAAGAGGCCTAGCCAAAAGATGAACTTAATACATCTTATACAATGTAATGTCATTTGTATCAAGCATAAACTTAGTATATACTGGCGTATAGACGTACAAAGACTGTGAGTGAGAATGTAATTCTTTTATGATAGTGGCACGAGTAGGAAAGGGACAGCAAACGAGACGCTATTGTACTGATACCGGCAAACTTCTTGGCACAATTTGGGCGTAGTGAGAGTGGACTTATTTTATTATTTTGTGTTATTCCCGTTTTATTTCGAAGAAGTTCTGTATTTTTCAATAATGGTTACATGTTCTGTATGTAATTGATATTACATTACATATCGCAATAATCAAGGGAATCATTCATTTCATAGGTGACATTGACAAATCAAAAATCGTCACGCGTCAACGAGCTCTATGTTCGTCTATACGCCGGTATATAGTAAGTTTATGGTATCAAGTAATAATTAATACATGTTAAAATTAATGTAATTATTACGATAATTCATTACGTTTTATTTATAAAAATTGATCTCAATGCTACTGACTGATCAATATTATTTACTCTTATTTGTTCAAGAGCTGGCAACACAGGCCTTTATTAATTTAAGAGATGTTATTTCCAATATTTTAACGTTGTAATAATTTTAATTATAATGTACATAACTTCTATTTCAATCTTTAAAAATATTAAACATCACATATTATCTGTGTGTTTATGTGTGTATATGGCCAAACGGACTTACGAAGTTTATTTAGTATAGTATTTTTAAGCTGAGTATAAATTAGTACAAAGGAATGTTTTAAGTTTATGTTTTTTAGCAATGAATTGGAAGATTTAGTTTTTATAACACAGATTTGATAGTCAGTGCAATAATTGGAAATTTTATCCTATTTCAACCAAATTTCATTTCTATTAATCACAATTAACTATGTAATATTTGATTTCATTACAATATTTTAGCGATGAGATTTATTTTATTCTATGCAAATATGATTTGTATTTATTGTACAAATAAAACCTTGCATTAAAATGAACACTGCTTTTATTTAAACACATTTTTTCTTAACCAATATAAATGACTCAATCTATAACTGTGTATATAATGTTCTGACTCACTGGCATTATTATGATTATCATAATAATGCCAGTCTAACTTATTGTGCTTTTTAAGCACCATTATTGTACCAATAAGGTAACAGCTCAAAATTACTGCCAAAAATTAGCCTAATTCATAAAAAATCATTGATGTGCCTTATTCAATCTTGTTGCAACGTTTTGGCACACCAACTTTATTTTTTTCTTGGCATGTTAAAACGTACCTATTCACTAAATAAAAATGTATACTTTTCTACAATAAAATACATGTGTGCCGCCTAGGTGGTGCCTCAATGCCTATTGAAAGAACCTGGATTTTTTGCCATACAAATTTCGCCCTCTTAGGGTTTGATTTTCGGTAAACCTGTCTGTATCTCGTGACGAATCAGTCAATCGCTTTTCCATACTATCCATACTCTAATCAATCTGTGTCCATACTAATATTATAAATCAATTATAAATAAAAGTCTGTTACATTTTCAAGGCAATTTTGATAAAATTTGGCATAGAGATAGTTTGACACCAGGGGACGGACATAGGCTACTTTTTTTTTATCAAAAATCTACCCTTAAGAGGGTGAAAATGGGGATGAAACTTTGAATAGGAAATGCTTATCTGTTGAACCCATTATAATGTTTCGTACAAAGAGAAACTTTTTTTTTATCAATGTGACATAGGTTAAAGGAGATGAAGAGGGATGAAACTTTGTATATGTTAAACCGCAAAAAAGATTATGATGAAAGGTACAGAAATAGTAGTATTAACATAAAAACATAAATAAAGTGTTTGAAAAAAGACATTGAAGTTTCAAAGCTAGTAACTCTTTCAAATTCAACTAAATTACAATTTATTAGTTCATGATTTTTAATTATTATAATGAAATACATCAATATAATAGATTCAAGAGAATCCTATTGTTAATATACTACCTTACCTATTTCAATAACAATTAAAATCCTTCAAATATTAGAAACTGGTCCCGCAGTCCATTATTCCCTCCCACACCTCCTTCAGGTAAAATATACAATAAGCCATCATATTCTCTCTGGGGAGAAAATTCCCATAAATTCTTGTTACTTCTATCTAATTCTTCTAACTTCCATGCCGTTAAATATCTTGATTTTCCGTGTTTACAGAGCACATAAATGTTGTTAGGGTCAGATGCGTAGCAGTCTTTTGGTTCTTCTATAACTATGACACCGCAGACCAATGCCCAATGAGCTTTGTGACCATTTTTGAGGCACGGTGAATTATTAAAGTCTGCATCGTATCTGGGTTTTTGTTAAGGTTTGACTGACAATCTGTATTTTAAAATAAATCTAAACTTGCAAAAATGGGCACTTATCCAAAGTACCAATTCTACTGTTACCTACTATTACTTTGTCTGATAAGTGATAATTTTAGGTAGTCTTAACCTCACAATTTTGTAAATTAGTAAGCAAGTAATAGTTTTCGTCAGTATTTTCATAACGTTTTGATGAAATTAATGAGAAATAATGTTCGAGTACCTGCTCGCTAAGTAAAAATGAAACACGTTTTTTTTTTGTTTTTTCTTTAATAACGTATAATCAGATAATGTTTAGGATGGAGTGTGACCCCTTCTTGTTGAAATCACAGCTTACATTCGTCTGGACATTCCAGCGAGTATATCTCTTATGGTTTCTTGCGGAATACTTTCCCACTACACGGTAATCACATTCTTTAGCTTTCTGATGGTCTGCGGCGCCGGCTGCACTGATCTCACTTGTCGCTTCAGAACGTCCTAGACATGCTCTATGGGATTGAGGTCAGGACTTCGAGCTGGCCAATCCAAACGACGTATTTCGACCTCTAGCATATACGCTTCCACTAGCTAGATAGGGGCGCGAGCGTTGTCGTCCATAAAAATTGAGTTTTCGCCATGAGCGAATGCTGGCCGTTATCCGTAATGCCGATTGTGCATGAGGAATAGAACTTCCGTTACGTATCGGGGTACAGTCAGTGCGCCGTTTTCAATGAAAACGAACTCCGTACGATCCAACGAATTTATTCCTGCCCAAAACAAGAGAGCCCCCAACCATAAGGTGCGATTTCATGAAAACATACCTCTGCAAAGCGTTCTCCTCGTCTTCGTAGTATTCGCCGACGTTGGTCTTCCTGTACAGAAATATCCTGGCTTCATCGGATAACAATACCCTATCCCAGTCTCTGGAGTCCATGACACACAATTTCGAGGGAAGGGTAACTCTGAACAAATAAGCTTTGCATTTTGATTACTACTTTAAATAAATACTAGCTTAGCCCGCGACTTCGTCCTCGTGGTGGCATTTTATAATGAAGGGAATAGCATAAAAACCTTTTCCATGAAAAAATAAATATACGTACCAACTTTCATGGTGATCTGTCAAACAGTGTTGAAGTTTAGCAATTACATAACAAACACTTTTTCAATTTTTTTATATTTACAGATAAGTAAACTGAAATCTTACGGTAAACTATGCAATATTCCAACTTCTACTGTCCAGATTTTTTCGTCCGATACAATAAAATGACGCTTACGTGGAACTGAGTCGATCTGCATTAAAAAAAAGAAATAGTCAATTTTACAATTTTTTATGGACAACTCACGCTTAACCAAAAAGTTTATAATGCCAAAATTGTTTTCACAAAAGGGACCGAATGATCCTTAAGACGGTTCCTTTGTATCTCCTATAGATTCGGATTTCCCCATACTGTATTGGATGATAAAAAATTTTTTTAATTTTTTTATTAATTTCACCAACTTCTGATGTCTAGATTTTTTTCCATCAATAAAATGAAATGATGCTTACATAAAACTGAGTCGATCCGCATTAAAAAAAAATTACCAATTTTGCAAATTTTTATGGACATCTCACGCTTGACCAAAAAATTGATAATGCCAAAATTGTTGTCACAAAAAAGACCAAATAGTTTCTAAGACAGTTTACCTGTCTCTTATGGATGGACAGTTAAAAAAAACACTGTATAGTACCTACCTACCTAATTTTAGGTAAGTATCTTACTAATTTTTAACAATTTTATGCACTATACTATACTTAAATTTGCAGATAAGATATCATTGATACAAAGCTGGAGTGTTGTCTAGAACTCTAATTAAAATAAAAAATAGTAACAGGATAATAAAAAGTAGGTCTTTAGTCATGCCTAATGCACAAGCAGACAGAGACACTTGCTTTTTTTTTGGAGATTACTCCTTAAGAATCGATTTTCATATAAGGCCCCCGGTATGGAAATTTTATGAAGAATAAAATTTATACAAGCGTTAAATAAAAGCGTTACGTTTTCTGCGCAACGTATCTTGCGCACCTTTCACTTTTTCCCTCTCTTTCACTCCTATTCGACTCGACAGCTGTGTTACAAAAGTTCCCAATTTATCGGAAGATCTACTGATTTCGGCTCTTACCTCCCGATATCCCGATTTAAAGACCTAATCTCCCGAATTTCTATTTTGACTTGGTAACACTAAAACAATGCAAAGGGATTCGCCAAAACTTCTCGCACGACCTTTCAATACCGCAGTATACACAAAACATATTACATCGAAATGCGTTTAAAATAAGGTTCATTATTGTTTGGTGGGTGTATGGGGGGAATTCCCTAAAAACCATATGTATAAGTACGAGTTGTTTGGAAAATGTACTGAGATGTTTTATATTTTATTAATTATTGTTTCGTTCGTTCGCAAGTGCACTAGTTTTGTTGTGAATTGTTGTACTTTATTTTTACTCACAATGTCCGATTCCAATGATTCGGATGGAATGACCCCAAGTACTAGTACTGGAGCTAAACGAAAAAAATACTCGCAAAATTATAAAGAGGAATGGGAATCACGACCAGAATGCTCTAACTGGCTTAAAAAAAGTCTGAAAGGAAAAAACTACGCACAATGCAAAAGTTGTAATAAAGATATTAATATTTCTTCTGATTTCGACGCTGTTAAAAGGCATGCCGCTTCCCAACTTAACATCAAAAGTATCAAATGCATTATGGATGAACCTAAGATTACTGGTTTTGTGACTCGAGAAGTGATCCAATGGAAACATCAAGTGAGAGAAGGTAAATATCTAAATATATTATCTATACAAATTAATAAAATTGGAGTGTCTGTTTCACAAAAAAGATGTATAGCAGAGAACAACCAAACATGCTACAATTTTAATATAGACCAAAAAATATTTGAAAAAATAGCTAGTAAGAAATGGTATGAGGATGATAAGTAATCACTAAACCTATGTATATCTATATTTTTCATTAAAGTAATTAGCGTAAAAAACATTAAAAATTTCTCGATTTCCCGATTTTTGGCAGGAAAATTTACCGATTTTTAATTTTTGACTTTTGCAACACTGCTCGACAGTGATCGCTGAGGCGTGTTGCTAAACAGACATGTGTCACTTATTCCTCTTGAATTTTGAAATTATAATTGTCTCTTGTATTGAAGGTAAGGTCTTCAATACATCTTTGGGATGAAATCTTACTCACAAAATTAAAATGCAACCAAATCATGTAATGTTACGTAGACGTCGTATAACTGTTGCTCATAGCGCTTTAAATACAAAATTTTGGCATGTTACATCAAAATGTGTTTGGCTCAATTGATAAATACTCACTCTTATTTTCGAGAATCATTATTATGTTGTGAGTTCAAATCTCGACTCAGTCGCTCCACATTTTTTTTTATATCTATTAATATTTATATTTAATATTATTCCATATTAAATATCTATATAGTATATAAATATAGTATACAGTGAAGTGAATAGAAGCATATAAAATATGGAAAAAACCAGTAAACTCCAGTCCTGCTTCGGAGCTGACACACACACTTTTTTTTAATAAAAGAGGGGGTAAACGAGCAAGCGGGTCTCCTGATGGAGAGTAACCAACCGCCGCCCATGGACACCCGCAACATCCCGGAGAATCACGGGCGCGTTGCCGCCTTTAGGGAAAGGAGGGGGAGGGGTGATGGCCCACCGGCACTCATTCACCGAACGAAACACAACAGCAATAGATGCTGTTATTTCACGCCAATATTCTGTGATTCTGTGAGACAGTGGTATTTTACCAGGCGAGCCGACCCTATTCGTGCTGCAATACAGCATGGCTCTACCACCTTTAATTTATAATATTTATTATATTCATAAGTATGGATTTATAAGTAGCATTCATAAGTAGCATTTATAATATTCATAAGTATGGATAGCCGCAACTTGACTGAAGGTTGGCTGTAATATAATAAAGCAAGTAATTGTGATTCCATTTTTTTAAAACTTCCATTTAATATAGTTTCATACGAAGTTCAACCTGCCCTCGCACTTTTAGAGTGGAATTTTACAAAAAATGTTAATGTGCATGTTCAATTTCACATATTTAAATTAAAATTTAGTTACTTAATATTAGTGAAACTTTTTAATTTACTTGTTTTAAATAAATCATAATTTAATTGAAATATAGATATCATTGTTTAAGTTCTAAAACCGTGAACTCAAAAAATAGTCAGTACAAGTTAAGCATGTCATGCAAAAAATTAAAAAAAAAATTATTAACTTAAGCGACGATATACCAAGATTTTTAATAGCTTGTGTTGCCTTGTCTGACTTGGCCGCAATTTATTCATTTAATTTGTATGTTCATAATGTATTCTGATTTTTTTTACACAATATGGATAAGGTTGCCCATAAAAAAGGGGCCACAAATAGTTCGTCAACTGTTAAAGGTACATTAGTGAAACAATGTATTACTGTTGAATTTAACAACACATTGTTGTTTCTATTTCATAATTACTAGTTATTCCAAAACATTTAACCAATTCACATACATACATATCTTCACACCGTATCCCTAACGGAGTAGTCAGAGGACGGAGCGCCAAGCGTCGTGGTCCTTACATAATTCTTTCGCTTCCTCAAATCTCAATTTTTTTAACCAATTTCTGAAGTAGTAAATTCGTATTCTGCTTACAAAAGGGGAATGGAGAGTCTGGAATCAACGAAAAAAAACTTGGATGTTCCTAAACACAAGAATTTTCCAATTCCTTCCTGAAAAGGCATATTATGCTGAAATAACTGTTAACTTAAAAAAAGGATACGGGACTAACAATACAGCACCATCCAGCAATTTCTTTATTACTTCATCACTTAAAAGACCACCTCTCTTTAAACTATACTTAATATTGTCAATTTCAGCCAAACTAAAGACTTTTTCAGTCAGTCTTATCATGTTTTCACAACTAAACATTTCTCCGTTGTTACTGTAACCTTCTAATTTTGTTATACTAATCATTTCATTAGCTGTAACCTCTCCATTCACTAGCATTGATAACGCGACGAGACCACAAGTCGGACCAATTTGTAATATTGATTTAAAGCTCCTATATTTGAATCTGTAAGGCGGTTTGTACAAGCAGATATTGTACTTAGCACAAACTTCCCAAAACTCTGGCTCTCCTGATGCCCATTCACAAATATCCAGTTTTGTAAATGTCGGGCTGACATCACCAAGGTTTTTTGTTGGTGAATTCAGTTTCAATGTAGTTGGTGGTAGAGGTGGTGGAACTGGAGGCGATGATGTCTCAGACATTGTATTTAGAATTTCAAGAGTTCACCACAAAGTACTTTTTATATAATTTTCACTATTCACAAAATCAGGTTTCAAAAATGACTAAATAATAAAACCATAGATAGTAGTAGTAGTAGTAGAACGATTCAGGCCTGCAAGTCTTAGTTCCGAACGAGTTGTATTGGCGCTGTAATCGCTTTTGGCGCAATCACTAAGGAAACCACAAATTAAAGATTATGTCTAAAGAAAAGAAACTAAAGGACATAGCATATTGATCTCTAGCTACATTTAATTATATATATATATATTCTAGCCATAACATTCAAACGTAGCGTTGTCTCTTTTTGAACTGCGGTTTCATGTGTGTTTATAACAGAAGCGAGCAAAGTTATAGTGATATTGGTTACCGCTAAGCCTCAAGTTAGCGTTTGTTCTTGTCTAGCACGCTAGAATTAGATGTTGTGTTTCGCTCTTGCAGGATGGCACATGCAAATAGGGATGTGAAAAAACGTATCTATATGTCAATACACTTTCAATTAATTTTGAAAATTTATAATGACTATCATTCTTTGAAATTATATATCTAGTTTTAAATTATCTTGTTTCTTTCCTATTATAAACTTTCAATTAATTGATACTTATTACGTATTATTATATTGATATTATTAGACCTCTTATTAGTTTTAGCATGAAATATCCACCATTTTCCGTTTTCTTTTCTTTTTTTTTCATAATAAAACCTTAACTGGTTTTAGTGCTCGATGGCGCGTACGTCATTTTTTTTTCCTTTACCGTAACTAATTAAAAATTACTAATTACATGTTTCTAGTCAGTATAATGTATTCAAATAGCAATTTCTAGATAGATTAAACTTCTAACATAAGTATTAGTACATTAACCCGACTGCAGCGAAGCCCAAAAGAAGGATAATGTTTTCTATATACGTGAACCAGCACTCTAGGGGAGTTATTATTTATACTGGAAGTGATGGCGATCAGCTGGTATGAATAAAACGCAATTACTTGATTACTGAATTAACAGTTTAGAGTTAACATAATTACACACGAGGTACAGCGTCATAGACTACAACACGACACAGAGTATATCAATAACATAAAGTATAACTTAGGGTTACTAGATAGTCTCGTACTAATATAATATTTCACAATATAGTATTAGTAACTAGTATAAACATTTTGAGCTGTCAATATATTATCATAGTGTACTTTTAAGAACAAAAACAACTATTTTTATAATGCGCCCATAAGCAAACAAATAAAAGTAGACTGTGTAGTATCGTGTCTTTAAGGCGAGGTGGCTTCGACATTGCGAGATATTAAATGCATTGTTTGTAATGAAATATTAAAGTTTGATCTCTAAAAAAAATATATGTTAATTACGAGAATGTCGACAAGGGAAGTATGGGCTTCGTTACGTGATTTGTTATATTTCATAGCATCAAAAAATATCACAAAGTTGTATGAGTTTAATGGTTTATAAGTTGCTTCATATGAAATCTATCAACATTTATGCATTAAAAATTATACGTAAATAACTGTCGTTGCATTTCCAAGTGTAGAATGAGGTTGGATTTATTCATTTAAGAATCCTTATTTAATAATTTTAAAATATTACTTTACGATTTCGACTTCGAGGCGTATCAATTTCGCTCATTACAGTCCCATCGGGACCATGTTAGAGGTAGGGTCGCTGTCGGTTTGTGCGGCGCATTCATAGGATAATCGTGTGTAAAACACATTCGTTTTAAATTTAAAAATTTAAATTTCTTCTACATAAAACGAAAATAAATACAAAAAGAACGATTTTACTTCATAAATATTTTATATAACTAGTGAGAAAATTGTATACATAGCGGTAAATTTGACATTATGACATAAAATTGCCAAAGGCAATATTCTATTTATAAACTCGATTACATTATTGGCGAAAAATAGTTTGCACATAATCGAGTAATTATATGAAATTGACAATTCAGTTATCATTGAATTAGAGGAATCAAAAATATTAAATTAATAAACAGTACTATATATAACAGTATACTCGTATAATAAATAACTGAAATTATCCAAGAATATTTATTTATGTTAATATCACGATATAACATAATTATGGAAAATTGTAAGCTACAATTATAATCGATTATTTAATCCTATCAATAATAATTGCTGGCAATATATATTTGAAAACATTTTACTGCAAGAAAAAATGTCACAGTGTAGAAAAAAAGAACTATAGCATAATGCTAACGTATACGTTCATAATCCATACTAATATTAATAATGCGAAAGTCTGTCTTTCGGGTACGTTTTCGCGTTTAAACCGCTAGACCGATTTTGATGAAATTTGGCATGGAGATAGTTTTACACTAAGAGACGAACATAGGCTGAGAGAGTGAAAAGGGAGATGAAATATTGTATGGGAAATGCTAAACCGTTGAATAGATTATGATGAAATTTGTTACAAAGATAGTACGTGTCCGAAAACTAATGTGTAGGCTACTTTGTTTTTCAATAAAATGCGAAAATCTGTTTGTTTATGAATGAACGTTTCTTTGTATGTTTGTGTTTTATGCGTTTTTATACCATTTATCTAAATCTGATGAAACTATGGTGTTGTCAACCTCCAACAATATGGGTATCAAATGACATCGAATATAAAGGGGAAGGTTTCTGTGTATGTGACGTCATCATAAATCCAATATGGTGGATGTTCTGTAAAAGGAAATAGTTTTTTGTTCAACAGAAACTATATGGGTATCAAATGAAATGGAATACGGAAGGGAAGGTTTCTGTACTTGTGACGTCATCATAAATCCAATATGGTGGATGTTCCATAATTAAAAAAAGCTTTTTTGGTCAATACTAACAATATGGGTATAAAATGAAATGGAATACGCAGGGAAAGGTTTATCTGGTATATAAAGGTGTATCTGACGTCATCATAAATCCAATATGGCGGATGTTCCATAATAAAAAGTAGCTTTTTTGGTCAACACCAACAATATGGGTATCAAATGAAATGGAATACGCAGGGAAAGGTTTCTGTGTTTGTGACGTCATCATAAATCCAATATGGCGGATGTACCGCAATAGAAAATAACTTTTTTGTTCAACAACAACAATATGAGTATTAAATAAGATAGAATACGCAAAGAAAGATTTCTGTATACTATGTGACGTGCGGTATTTCAACACATACTGTGTACTTGGCGGACATTAATTTTTTGAATAAAATGATAATGGGTGGTATTTTTGAGGTTGCTCTGGGATTTAATTATGACAAAGACTTAAATATAAACTAACTAAAAAATTAAATAATAATATATTTAAATATAATTTTTAACCATCTTCAAAAAAAGAAGGAGGTTCTCAATTCGTCTGTATATTGTTTTTTCTTTTTTGTATGTTTGTTACCTCATAACTCCGTCATTTATGAACCGATTTCGAAAATAATTTTTGTTTGGTAGGTAATACTTCAGAGATGGTCTCATTTAAATTTCACCGATATTGGAGCTTGGACTTCGAAGATACACTAGATAACACGACCTGGTTATAACCTTTATTTGTATTGATGATTCTTTTGTATATCGTTGCGCTTTTGAAAGCGCAACGATATACAAAACGCGCAACGTTGCGAATTAGAAAGAAGTTAATTGCAGACCCGCCCTAGATATTTATTTAGGTCAAGATCACTCAAAAGTGAGAAATAAAATTTTTTTATTAAAAAAAGTTAAACCGCCTTCAAAAAAACACTGAAAAGTATAAAATAACTATCCTTTACTAATCAAAACTCAAGTACAATTAAAATAACTTTATAAATGCGAAACACATACCTATATAATTACATTTGACAGTTATTGAAGTCGGTGCCAAATCCATGTGCAACAACGTAAAGTCTATTAGTTTGGTGGGCTTGGCACCGACTTCAGTAACTGTCAAATTTAGTTATATGGGTATGTGTTTCGTATTTATAAAGTTATTTTAATTGTACTTGAGTTTTGATTAGTAAAGGATAGTTATTTTATACTTTTCAGTGTTTTTTTTGAAGGCGGTTTAATTTTTTTTAATAATTTTTTTTTTTAAATTCAAGATGGCACATTAATTTTTGAATGAAATGTGATGGGTATCATTGTCAAGGTTTCTTGAGGTGCTGACGTCATTTAAGTAATCTCGGTCATTATCGTTATTTTGATAATGACATTTACTGAAAAAATGATGTCCGCAAACTTGAAATTGCAAATGGATGCAATTTTCATGAGTAACTTCATATATGACTAATGTCCGCCATCTTTGATTCCAAAATCGAAGTCATATTCGTAAACAGCACGTCGAGAAATCTCAAGAATAATGCTCACATCAATTAATCAAAAAAGTCATGTCTGCCATCTTACATTTGAAAAAGACGCCGTTTTTGTAATCAGTACCCCCAGAAACCTCGCAAATGATACCCATAACATTTCATTCAAAAAATTAACATGCGCCATCTTGAATTGGAAAATAGACGTCTTTGTCCTAATTAGTTCCCAGAAAACCTGAAAAATACCACCTATTATTATCATATTTATTAAAAAAATTAATGTCCGCCAAGTGTACAGTATGTGTTGAAATACCGCACGTCAAATAACCTCTAGAAACCTTCCTTAGCCTTTTCTATTTTATTTAATACTCATATAGTTGATTTTGAACAAAAAAGTTATTTTCTATTGCGGTACATCCGCCATATTGGATTTATGATGACGTCACATACACAGAAACCTTTCCCTGCGTATTCTATTTCATTTGATACACATATTATTAGTGTTGACCAAAAAAGATATTTTTTATTATGGAACATCCGCCATATTGGATTTATGATAACGTCACATGTAAAGAAACCTTCCCTTGCGTATTCTATTTCATTTGATACCCATATAGTTTCTATTGAACAAAAAATATTTCCTTTTACAGAACATCCGCCATTTTAGATTTATGATGACGTCACATATACAGAAGTCTTCTCCTGTGTATCCCATTTCACTTGATACCCATATTGTTGATGTTGAACAAAAAAGTTATTTTCTATTGCGGTACATACGCCATATTGGATTTATGATGACTTCACATATACAGACACCTACTGTGTATCCCATTTCATTTGATACCCATATTGTTCATATATAAAAAACCACATGTCGTTTTTAAAAAACAAAGTAGCCTACATTTGTTTTTGGGCACATACTATCTCTGTATCAAATTTCATTATAATCGGTTCAGCGGTTTAGCATTTTCGCTACAAAGTTTCATTCCCCTTTTCACCTCTTTAGGGGTAGATTTTTGATATAAAAAGAAGTTATGTTTTTAATGGAAAAGGTTTAACTCAGTATCCACTTTCATTTTAATCGGATCATCGGTTTAGCAATTCACACACCAAGTTATATCCCTCTTTTCACCCCTTTAGGGGTAGATAAAAAAAAAGTAGCCATTGGCCGTCCCTTGGTGTCAAACTATCTCCTTGGCAAAATTCATAAAAATCGGTCTGGTGGTTTAGCCGTGAAAACGTACCAGACAGACAGATTTTCGTATAAGTATGGATATAGTATAGATACTATAGTGTCGATTAAAAGTTCCCGCTAGTTATATTCACTTTATGGAAAGTTCATGTATGATTCTACATAATAATTACACACTAATTACTACACTGTGGCGTATTATGTGAGTTTAAATAAATTATATTTTCAACACGCTGCACTGTCATGACGCCCGCAGTACACGGTGAGACGCGTGCCCCCGCGCGGAGGGGACTACTTCGGCCCGCCTTCACTCCCTCAAAAGTACAGTTCAGACGCTGGTACCGCGTCTTAATATAGGTACTTACTGAAATTAAATTTAATGTACTGTAACTTACCTACAGTACTTACTATTTTTAGAAAGTTCGCATGTATCTTCTGTAACTATCTCCAACATTGATTAGTCATTTCGTTGTCTTTGAAATAAAACTAAAATGTTTGAAATATTAATCAATATTACAAACTCATCATTTATTGTTATTGTAACAAGATACCTCATAGGGAAAGCAAGTCACGCAAACTACTACTAGACCAAAACTGTAGATTACTCTTGGGTATAAATATATACAGCTGATGGATGTGCAAATAAAATGGTACACAGTTACCTATTTACAGTTTGTATGGAAACATTTTAGTGAGTATTTTTTCATGGTTATTGAAGTTCTCGTACATCGATCTTTTCCTGCAAATAACTGTGACGTGACGTTTTCGGACATAGGAACCCAAGTGATTTTTGTTTGTAAAAGTGTCCTCAATCGATATATAAATAAGTTTTATCGTGCGTCACCATTTTGGAAAAAAAAAAAACAAAATGGCACCTGAAAAGTATGCCAAAATCTTCGAACCCTTTTAATTCCACTTTTAATGACTATAATAATAACATTTAACATATTTATCTAAGTTATGGTTTTCTTATTTATGTTTGTAACGCCATGCATGAGGCGGAGCACAGAGGCTCTTATAGTATATTGTAACACTAACACCATATTTTTACCTGTCTTACAAAATGACTAAATGAATAAATTCATAAATAAATAAAAGTTTGTTGTGATATTTTCTCTTTTACATCAATATCACATAACCTAAACAATTTAGGGGGTTTATCCTTCGACTTTCTTCAGCCGATAACAATATTCGCGTTCATGACCCATCTGTTACAATTAGAACACTGCTTTATTTCTTTACACTCCGTTACTACATGTCCAAATTTAAAACAACGTACATTTTCTTATATCCGTCTTATTATACTGAGATGCAAAATGTCCTTTAGTGCTGCATTTATAGCAGATAATGTCATCCTCTGTATGGGTCTGCGATTATTTTTTTGTTTGTTCACATCGGTACTACTAAAAGTTATTTTATTTCTATTCAATGCACTTACATCATAAGCAGCAGCTATCAAATATTAGAACAAACTTTTCATGTCACGAAAAGCAGTGCCATGTGCGCCTGCCTTTAGGAATGAATCATTTAACGTGAAAATAATTAGATCCGCAATAACATGATCTGGCTGATCGCATCTTTTTTCCTAAGTTTCTTGTAATGAAAATCTAAAGATTAGCAGAATGTAGACGCAGTCTGCTCCTCGATATTAGTATTTTCCAGTGTTCGTGGAGATGCGTTAACGAAATTAGATATTACGCACTCCAATCTAGCCAGTCTGGATTCTAATAAGGATTCCCTTTCAGATTTCTTACGCTGAGGAGATTGTTCTTTAGTTCTACTATGATGGCGATATTCTCGAGATTGTAACCGTGACCCTTTACCCATTTTAGTTTTTTGTAGGACCAGTTATAGGGGACCAGTAATAGGGGAAATATTCACCCAATACCACTTCTGAACTGTTAGATTTTATTAACTTAGACTTAGACTAGTTAGACTTTAATAACTTTAAAAAACCGAAATAAATGGTTACAACTTTTTAACAACTGTCCTCCACAGATAACTACTACCGTAGATGGTTTGCATTAACGCGGAAACCACGCGTCACCCCACTCGTATCTGTAGACAAATGCAAGAGTGAGAGAATCGATAGAGAGCTCCCTTTTACTTTGTATTTTACAATATATAAAAAGTTTTGGTACGTACGTATAGTACGGTTGTTTAAAAAGTAGGCCATAGTAGCGCCAAAACGAAATACATAACAATTACGGCAAAGTTGCAGCAAAGTGACTGTCGCATCTGTAGCCTTACTACAATTACTTAATCTGTGGGCTGACAGTCGCTGTCATACTAACAGAACATATGGCCAAATAACAAATATCGATCCATTTCTCTTTGGTTCATTATATATATTGAAAGTGAAGAGAAAGCATTTCTTGATTGTAAAACCAGTTTAACGAGATAATTCATCATGTCGCAGCCGCGGAAGAACCATCTCAACACAGATGTCGGGCAAGTCAAAGAAGACGAACACGTCGCTTTATACAAGCCTATACCAGAATCTGATGCAGGCATGTATATTTCTTAGTTTTATCAGTTTTAAAACGATTTTATTTACCTTAATTTTTTTCGTAAATTATTTAATATTACCTATATTATTCAAAAGAACGAATATTACACGTGTTATCGTGAATTTACGCCACAAATATATCGTTTTCTCCTGGTAGTTAAGTTGCTGATAACCTTTTTTTTGAGCCTCTTGTATAAATAATGACGAGTGATTTTACATATCTATTAATTTGCTTATTATTTTGACGAAACAGAAAATTAATTAATCTAAACGTCAAACTCGCGACCTTTAAAATTCACCGATGTTAGACGTCTATCTTTCGTTAAACTATAATAGGCATTATGAACATGATTTTTATCTTAATAATGTATTGTAAATAAAACGATAACAACTCTTAGAGCAGAAAATTAAAAATACCTAATTTTATAATGACCGTGAAATCAACTGTGCCATATTCGCATAGTACGTACGCTGTCATCCTAATTTAGTCGTGTTATAAAGCGCTTTTTCTGTGCGAGGTCAGCGCCATTTTGTGATTGTTCGCTGACTGATGCAATGAGATTGTTTAATTGCCATAAAGTTTGAAAAAATTGCTTATTTCTTTATAGAAAGATTGCAGTCTTCAATGATGAGTGAGAATGGTAAAATTTTTACATTAATTTTATATTTCATAAATTATACTATAACTTACATACCGAAATGTACTCACCTATATGTGCATAACAGGAACTGTTTATCCAATTCAAGATTAGGGTCACAAATGTCCCAATTACCTACTTGTCAAATTGCTCCAATTGAAACTAACTTTTTTTACTCTTGAGTTTCGGTATGATATGAATATAGATATGAAAATGACGGTTTACAAAATACAAGTTGCGGAAATTCATGACTGAAGATTTTATTTTCAGCTCATGAAATTGAATACATTGAGGCCAATAGTGAGTATATTCAGTTGAACCAAGAGGATATTGAAGCTGAAGACAATGATGAACATTGGGAGCATAAAAGCATAAAGTTGATGTTGAATTTATATTTACAAAATATAGAGAAATTTAGGAATCCAAAAGTAAGAAAAAAAAATGTTTGGATAGACATATCAAATGCTGTTGGCCGAAGTCCAGATAGTTGCGATAAAAAATTCAGAAACCTCAAGCAAACATACATAAGACTTCTTAAAAAGAAAAACATGTACAAATCTACAACAGTTAAATGGCCATATTTTGAAATATTTGAAGAGATTTACAGTGTTAATGGGGAACACCATCCTGATATACAGCAAAAAATACAAGAAAGTTCCACCGAGAGTGTGGCGAAAGCTCTACTATCCATGAACACTTCTAATTTCAAGCCTGAAGAGAATGGAGAAAGTTCAAATGGTCAGAGTGAAGAAGTGAGGAAGAGACAGAATAGGAAAAGACATGCGGAGTTTAAGAAAGTGGCAATTGAGATGAGGGAAAGACAACGATCTGTAGAAGAGAAGTTGGACAAGTTAATAAATATTGTGGAAGAATCCAACAGTATCCAAAAAGAAAGAAATAGGTTATTTCAACAATTTCTTGATAAATTAAATCAGAATCCATGAAGGTTTTTATTTTAAATATGTCCGCCTACTGATAAAACAATTTTTATTTTGTCAAATACAGGAGATAACTGTTATAGCAGTGTGGATACTTGGTTCAGAAGTGAAGTATGTGGCTATCAGTAAGTTTGATTTGGGTGGAAGATAGCTAAATAAAAATTGGGAGAAAGAACTATAATTAAATTAAAAAAACTTCATAAATACAATAAAAATATCAATATAATTTTTGACATTTACTGAAGTCGGTGCCAAGCTTACTAAACTAGAGACTTTCTGTTCTCGTTTATTGGTTTGACATCGAAATTATATATCGACATTCAAAAAATATTAAGTATTTAATTAAGTAAAATTAATTAAGTATTTGCATCCTATTTATTGTTATTTTTGTACTTGAGTTTGTATAAGTAAAGGATAATTATTTTGTACTTTTCAGTGTTTTTATTTAGAAGTTGGGTTATTTTTTTGTAATTTATTTATTTTTCCCTTTCGAGTGTCCTTGGTCTAAATATGATAAACTTCTGGGGTAGTCTACAACTAATTTCTTTTCTAATTCTGAAATAGAATGATATACAAAAGAATCATCAATAGAAATAAAGCTTATAAGCCGTTAGGATTATTTTGAAGTCAAAGGTCCAGTACCAGTGAAATTAAAATGGGATCACCTTGGAGCTATACTGAACCCAATGCAAAAAGAATCATTGAAATCAGTTAGAAAATAAGGAAGTTATTCTCGGACATAAAAAAAATATATATGTATATGTACAGAGGATTTGAAAACCTTTTTTTGTTGGGTTAAAAATATACAAATTAATACCACGATTTATTTCTACAGAGTAACACCAGACTTTGTATAATATTGAATAACCCATCTGTCAGTCATCTGCTGTTATCTGCAAGTTGTGAAAATCTTTAAAGATCAGACCTTAATAAGGCACTTGCATAGGCAATAGACTAGTAACTTGCCACTATATAATTCCCTTTTGGCATTGCTAGCCAAAATACCAAGTGCTAAAGTGGTGGCATGAGTTTGTTGTGCCTTCATGTTCTGTCCATCCCAAAGGGGGAATTTCGTGGTGTTTACTTACTTTAAAAGTGGTGACTGAAATAATTATATTTCCATTTGATTGGGTATCGGATTTTACATTAAATGTCATGAAGCAATGATTTTTGAAAAGAGACTTAATTATTGTTAGGCTGACGAAAACATTTTCTTGACTATGTTATAAATGTAATAATAATTTAAAATATTGTATTTTTGTAAATAAAATGTTATTTTATATATCTCACTCTTCTATAACATTTACTATTTCTATTAGCACCAATTCACAGTTATTTGTCCTGTCGTGCCTATACCATTGTCACAAGTACACTTCAGTTCAATGTAGCAATTTAATATGTCTAGTTCTACGTTTATTTCCATTACGATTGCCTATTCGTTAAACTAAAATACTATTGTATTTTGTGATAAAAGCGTTAAACTGTGTAAAGCTATTGTCTGATAAGTTGGTAAGTTTATTCCTTAGTTTTTTGAGCAAAAATGTTATTGTACATTTTCAGTGCAGTAAATTAATTTCCAGTTAAAGAATCACAGTCAAAATAAAAGACCTTGACTTTTAATTCTCTATTATACAAGTATTGCTACTGAAACGTTACATTGAATATTGTTGCTAAAACTATATATTTACAAGCAAACAAAAACACCTCACCGTATAATTTACTAATACTCTGTAAAATACTAATACACAATGTTGTGCATTTATTATATCTCTGTTTATAAATGAACTAAGTTATTGCGAATTTGCGATAGGAAAATTCACCAAAATGACATTTGAAATCGAAAGTTGAAGCGGGTAGATTTTTCTGATTATTAATTATCAAGTTGTAAGTATGGAGCATAAATTATATATTTCAAATATAATGTCGCGTCGGTGCCCTCTTGCTATATTGTTTCTAATGTGAGCATTATCCACTGTATTTTTCATGTTTTAAATTGGATACCATAATGTGTTTGAGAGCATTGAAACATAACAACGTAACATATTGACATTACTTCTCGCATTATGTCTTTGGGCTTACAGTACCAAACCGGCACCAGAATAATGGTGTATTAAAATTTAAAGGAAAAGTAGGTAACGGAAGGCCACTATATAGTCTATACATACACGTCAGTGAGGGATAAAAAATCCAATGCACGTGAAGGTGAACATCATTAGATAGATCAAAGAAGTTTCAAAGTAACTCTTATATTTTTAAATCTGTAGTTGCCGAGATATAATATGCGTTTCTGAAATTATGGAATAAAATGCTTAATATAATGCCACATGTTCAAAGTGAATTAAACAGTATTAAGAGTCCGACTATGCAGCAGACTTTGGTGTTTGGTGTGTGAGAGTATTATATTTGGACACATACAACTTCAACTCTTTATCTTGAAATCCTCAAACGTGGAAACCCGATTGCATAAAAAAATCTCGATAAAAAAATTCTAGAAAAACTCTGTTTTGCACAAAGATTCAGTTGCATCTCCGAAATTCTACAGCGTTTTAAAATGATTTTCACTAAAATGGATAGGTAGTTATAATATCTCAAATCTCTAAAACCAATTTTTTAATTGGTAATGTAGTTTTCTTGTAAATTACAATTACGTGCAAAAGCAAACGTTGAAATTTCTCCGCGCTAAAATATGATCAAACCGCAACTGCGAAAATCAAGTTTATCATAGGGCTCGGGTGTAATTAACGAATTCGGTTGCACTGAGGTACATAGGCGGACTTATAAGTAATTTCTCTTAGCCTCACGAAGTTTTAAAACCTGATGTGATTCTAAATGTTTAGCTATTAAAACAGTCGTGGAGTGCATGCAAATAAAAAGTGGTTATGATCGACTTTATAAACGACAAAAAATTTTAAGAAAAAAATTTAAACAACCTTTAAAAACACTGAAAAGTACAAAATAACTATTTTTTTACTAATTAAAACTCAAGTAAAATAAAAATAACTTTATTAATACGATACACATACCTATATAATTAAATTCGTCAGTTACTGAAGTCGGTGCCAAGCCTACCAAACTAATAAACTTTCTGTTGTTGCACATTGAGCACCGACTTCAATAACTGTCAAATTTAATTATATAGGTAGGTGTATCGTATTAATAAAGTTATTTGTATTATACTTGAGATTTGATTAGTAAAAGATCATTATTTTGTACTTTCAGTGTTTTTTTTTAAGGCGGTTTAATTTTTTTTTAAGTTTTTTATTTCTCACTTTTGAGTGACTGGAGAGCGCAACGATATACAGGAGAATCACCAATATGAATAAAGTTTATAACCAGGTCACTTTATTTTCGTGTTATTTGGTGTATCTTCGAAGTCCAAGCTCCAATACTGATGAAGTTTAAATGGGATCGCCTCGGAAGTATACCCACAATATACATTAAAAAAAAACATACAGACGAACATAGGACCTCTTTTTTTAAAGTTGGTTAAAAAGTGATTATGATTCATGTGACTTGTTGAAAATATTTTTAAACTTGAAGAAAATGTGTGATATGTAGAAGACATTATTGTATTTGTTTTGATTTTTTTCAGGAATTATACTGGTGTTAATACAGTGTATAATGTTAATAAAATATTTAAGAAATCTAATTTACTTTTCGAAGTTTCTGATCAACCGATATTTCATGTCAGCGACTATTTTATTTATTTTCAGAATTCCTCACATCAAAATCCAACATATCGAAGTCGAAAGAGAACGTGTCGCCGGACGGTGCTGAAGTGAAGCTCTTATCTAAGGAGGACGAGGCTAAGATCGTGACAAGGGTGGACATGGCCGACGCGAAGTATGTCGTTGGGGACCACAGGAACGGCGATGCGAAGATCGAGCTGGACGCTAATAAACGGGTTAGATTTTTTTTTATTTTCCCTATATTTTTATTATTTTCCTGGATTTTTGGCGCTGCTATTATTGCCATGTTTTGTTATTAATATTAAACTGTATTATTCAATTAATATACCATGAGATAGTTTAATATTTTATTAGTAGTTATAGCTTTTACAAAATAAGGCGATTTTTATCATTATCAGGTATTTTATTTATCATATTTTTTTTTTATCAATTAATAATGCTCACAACAACGCACAGCTTAAACCGGTGGGGCTAGAAGCGTGTAATATGTTGCACATGTGTTTGTACGAAGTTTTGTCATTTTTCTAGTTTTAAAAATTGGTCCTTATGCTTCTGTTTTAAAATTCAAATTCATTTATTTGCTATTATGTATTGTTAGTATTACATAGATAATTCTATGCTAGTCACGAGTCTCAACACATAGTCACAGTATGACATGCAAATATTATTTGATATTTAACAAATATGTGTGTATGACATATACAGGTTTACAAACACAAGTAGAAATTCTAAAAGCAATTTAAAAAATATTATACCGACTTCAAAACAAACGGAAAAAAAAACTTTTTTAAAAACAAGGTTTTATTCCAAAATTCACTTGTATTAAGACGAAAATAATAATTTTATGCAAGGTGATGATATGATTAACATAACAAAATAGATCGATCGATCGATGTTAGGATAATCACTGAAAAAATAAATGTCCATAATTGTATCTAATCTATTCCATCAAATAATTTCAAAAGCTTGTATCGCGCAAGAAATATAATTACTTTAAATTTCTCTGTTTTCTATTTGCGCTACAAGCTTTTGAAATTATTTGATGTGATAAAATATTAGATACAATTAGGGGTATTTATTTTTTCAGTGATTATCCTAACATCGTGCCTATATAAGTTGCATTTCTAGTGATGCATCATTATTGCAAGGTATTTTTCCTGCTAATTTCAAACTATCTAATTCTTCAATGAGTAGTTCTTCTAAAAATTGTATTCGGCTAAGGGCAGATAAGCTTGCCCAGCGGCGAAAATTTTAGGGCGCAAATACACGACGGCGTGCTCCACTCAGAACCTAGATATCATAGGGATATATTAATGGAGCTTTAGAATTAGTTATTTTATCTACAAATCTCAATATTTAAAATTGACGGTTTTCTCTATAAAGCTACTTTTGATCTAAATAACATCTTTGAAATTAATGGTCTTTGCTACAAAAAAATAGTAAACTTCAAAATTAACAGTTTTCACAATAAAATTTATGAAGTTATTTTTGTACTTGACTTTTGATTAGGAAAGGAAATTTATTTCGTATTTTGCAGTGTTTTTAATAATAATAATATTTATTTGCGTGCATATGAGTATATTGATATTTTACATATAAATATAAAGCTCTTCTTTACTGCTGCACATTTTTTTATCATTTTTGTGTTAATATCATCGTAGCCTGTAGAATTTGTGCTTTTTAGTGGTTTTATGATCTTATAAACGTCTTCTTTATTAACAGGATGTAAGAATATGATATTTACATTGTTATTAGTTTTTATTTACATTTTATTTTGAAGTCAGTTTAATATTTTCTTATTTGTAATTTTTATATTATTTTTATATCGAAATTTTTAACTTCTACTAATAAAATAATGTTCCGATAACTTAATTATCATTTTAACTTGTACTTTTTAATAAAACTGATATTGTTGTGCATTGCTGAGCCAAAAATTGGCTTTCCCTTTTCAAGTTGTTAAAGTCCCTTTTCAAGATCTGTTAGAAGTTCCTTAGAAAATTATTTTTGACAGTGTGTCAAAATGGCGAAATTTTGATGGAAGATAGTTTCTGAACTGTATTTATTAGAAACTAGTAATTTGAAATCTCGTTAAAGTAGTTAGCAGCATCTCTAACGTAATTTTCAAATTTTTGCAAGCATTTGTAAGAGAAAGAAATTTTAAAACCAACCAAGTGCGAGTCGAACTCGCGCATAGTGGATTCCTTACCACCATACACTGTGTGTGTATTCACCAAAAAAATTTATGTCGGATTCAAAAACTAATGTAACTTTATATTCGAAAGACACATTCTCCCATCCCATACTGTCCAACTGCAAATGAAGTTTGTAATGGCAAAAAAGCGTGATATAATTACAAATTCGCAATTTCTGGATTTTCCCCTTTCCCCTTCATTGTGCTGTGAGACATCTTGTAGAACTCATGTTTGTAGGTCAATGGGAATGTACCCTATGGGTTTTTCTTTGAGTACCTGAATGGCCGTGTTTTTTGATTGCATTGATTTCAAAGCTTGAACTTTTTACAGCATAGGTATTATAAATCTCAGTATTTGATATAATTTTCAACTTGATACCTCTTACATGTTCTTGAGATAAAGAGTTTTGACTGGTCGGACAAACAGACAACCAAGTGATCCTATAAGTGTTCCGTGTTTTCCTTTTGAGGTAGGAAATACTAAAAATGCCTTGAATTGACTCGGCAGGGCCACCAGCGTGACCCTTGATTATTACCAATATCTGTAAATATGGGCTAATTAGAGTGTATGAGATTTTTTTTTCTTTCTATTACCCGTTGTATAAGATCTTGTGATCAGTGATCTGTAGGCTCAATTTTACCTTTACGTAGCAATAGCCAACAAGCTGTTAACGCAGATGTTGATTTTGCCATCGCTCGTCGGAAAATTTTTTATGTAGAGAAAATTGAAATTAGTGGTTGTTGCAGCAATTCTCCGGTCTGACCAAGGAGGAATTGTTGAAGTACGCAGACGACCCGTTTTGGGTGCGCCTGCGCTGGTTCATGTTCGTGCTGTTCTGGACATTGTGGCTGTGCATGCTGGCCGGCGCAATTGCTATCATCGTGCGAGCGCCCAAATGCGCTCCACCGCAGCCGAAGACGTGGTGACTAAACTAGACTTCACACTAGCTAGCAAAATTGCGTTCAATTATTTTCGTGAAAGTGAAATTTTGTGGGAATAGCTGACAATTGACAGCTGTTTTGACTCATTAAGAAAATAAACGTAATACCACATTTTAATTTGTGTAAAAGTCTTATGAAGTTATGACTTATTTCGGGACTGTATCCATCCTTAAAAGTCATTCAAAGCATGGCCTCAATTATAAGGAATTATTATAGGCGATGAGCTAGAACCTTGTTACTGTTCTATTTGCTGTCTGTAGTCTAAATACTAATAAGGTGTGATTTTGTTGCACCGTCATGCCTGTTTACCCTGAATGGGACGTGCCGTGAAGTTATGTGTGTATCCGTAGGTACTATTGTTTACATTATTATACAAACATTTTAATTTTTCTGATCACTGAACTTATTGGTCATTTCCCACAAAACTTGCAGTACATAAAATAAACACAAAGCTATTCGGCATGACAAAGTACGAGTATTATAATTCATTTATATAACAGGTACATAGTTTTTATGTAAAATTTTATCCCTTGTAAAATAAACAATTTTCTTTTCCCAGGTACCAACGAGGTCCATTGATAGATTTCACTAACGCCGAAGACTATAGTTCAATTGAAGCAGACCTACCACTAATGCAGACTTCTAAGATACTGGGCATATTTGTATCTTCATCTGTATGCCCGGCCACATATGAGATATTGGATCAGCCCAGTTGTATGGAACGGTTCAAAACTTTGGTCGCTAAAGCCAAAAATTATGGAGTCAAGTTAGTGTTTTTTAATGTTACCTGACTTTTTCAGTTTCTATTCTTGCAGCTATTCGATTGATTTGAAATAATATTATTATAAATCTTCTATTTTTTCGAAAGTTAAAAACTTAGTGGTTTTTATGTATGTATCCACACAGAGTTTACGTTTAAAATAAAATATTATATAGTATTATCTTTGATCACAAATAATTATATTGTTACGAGCTGTGGGTAATCAAATGCCGGTTAAGGGTGCAAAGTTTATTTTCGTTCCTACAGATAGATATCAAGTCTTCGTAGTCGTATCTCGAAGCAAGTACTCGCGTAATAATCACCGAAGGTACACGCATTACTCACAAACAACGTTCCCGAATTGTAGCAGTTTTCTATCCAGAGGCGTCGCAGTAGTCGTCGTAGTAGTCTTCGTATTCGTCTTGAATATCTCTTCGATCGATAGTCGAAAAACTGACTCTTTCGCGAACATGTAGCTCTATTTATAGGCCGATAAAACGAGGGTGGAAACTTCTAGAACAACCCGGAATGCTAGTAATAATAACGCATAGAAATAAAGAGGGCGAACCTTCATTTCGCTCGCTAACAATTCGACATTCTTCTCGATGCGCGCCGCCTGTTTGCATGAGTAGGTATATGTATATGACACGTCATCGCTCCGCAATTTTCGAAGCACAACTTTGTTGTTGTTTGTTACAATATTTCTTCTCGGTCTTCATGATGGTAAATAATACTGTGGAATATGTGGTAGCTGGTATATTCGTACTGTGCGGCGTGTTAACACAATAGAACTGTCCTTTACATTTCATGTCTTATACTAACTCTTACAGCTATTTATGTCGGATATGTACGTGACAATTTCCTTTGCAGCGATGCGGATGTTTCATTTGTAGATCTCGCACAAGGTTACGATTTGCTGTGTCAGAGTTAATTCTGGGACATTGTTTCTTAATTTTGCTTATACCATTCGATAGTAGACCTTGCAATGCGTTTTTAGAACATAGCACAAAGCCTAGCCCATTAAAAGTTGCCTGTCTCGTATCATTTCAAAATCGACCTTAGTGCCTGGACAATAAGGTCCAACCATAACAATATACCAGTATAGAACCCAGAGTTTTAACAAAAAAAAACTTTTTTTGTCATAGGGTTATAGTGGACCTGACAGCTAACTTCGTGTCTACCAGCCACTATTGGTTCACTAAAAGCGAGAACCGCACGGGAGAATATGATGACTATTTCATATGGGCAAACGGAAGTGGCTTCGACGACAGTGGCGTGCCTAATCCACCTAATAATTGGGTAAGTTGCTATCATCAGGTTTCAGAGCATTCAGTCTTCAGTTAGAATTAGGTTTCTTCAGTTTGAATTAATTGGTCCCTACCTTTCTTCATGACAGGGAATGACAAGGCGTAACATTAATCACTCTTGCCTAGAATAGACTTATAGGGACCGTGCGTCGTGCTTTGTCTGATGATTATTATTTGAATATAATACGTAAACTTTATAAAGATTTTCCGACTACCGTCAATTATCCGGTAATTGTTTTTAATAGAAATAACAGAAACTCAAGCTTATGTGTGTGTGTGGATATAGGGATGTTAGAGATGTTAATTATAAAATGGTATATGTATTTCAAGGAGTTGCACCTAAATTGAGTGACTTCTTTCAAATCTATTCTTATGCATCATATTGCAGCGGTCGACCCTGGACCAATCCGCTTGGACGTATAGCGCAACCCGTAAGCAGTTTTATCTGCACCAGTACGAGGAGACGCAAGCTGATCTTAACTTCACAAATCCCACTGTAGTTGCTCATTTCGACGCTGTAATGGCACTATGGATGAAGGCCGGTGCGAGTGGTGTTCGGTAAGATACACCATATGTTTTATTTTTAGGGCTCAGTCGACAAAAAGACATATACGGAACCCTTGTAATTTCGTCTCTTTATCTGTCTGTCAGTGTCAAGTCGATTTATTCTGTCATCTTTATGTATACAGAAATGAGACTTTAAACTCCAGAAATATTTCTAAATATTAGGAATTCTCCGATGAATTCCCGCTGTTGCGTTTTATTCACGTTTGGAATTTTTCCATCGGCATATAAATAGCCTAAGTTCACAGAATACAGAATCGACTAGAAGCCGCAAACGCGCCTAAAACTGAAGCAACACAAACTACACTTTTGTGTACTTCACGCTTCAGCGATTAGTGACTGTACGTCTTATGAAAAGTATTGCTGTTCAAATGTCATATTAAAACAAATTAGGTCATCTTATGTCTTTCCGACGTGTGTAGTAGTTGTATTAGGCTCAAAAAGAAAGTATATGGGATCACATTTCACGTGTTTATAGCGCATTTAAATATAGTTTTATTAAATGTTTCACTATTTATGATTTAGTCAAAGAAAATAGTGCGCGGTCTTGTTTATATTATTAGTGTTGCCAGTTTTGAATTTTGTACCCTGTCTATAAACAAGTAAGTTATTCAGTTGCATAGTTTAACTTCTTTTCGTTAATGTTATTTTTTATGAAATTTTAGCTTCCATGCTGATGAAAAAATGAAAATAGATAGGATAAAAATTATACAAAGAACATCGTTAGGTGAATTCCTTTATTAAGTCTTAATATCCCTTCTAACATTAGCATCTAAACACTAACGTCGTCTTTTTTGAGAAAAAGATATTTTATTTCTGTAATAACGATAACAGTTGTTTTTTTTGGTTTTATACGACGGTGGCTTTTGATTGATTCTGTAATCTGAGCTTACTCTGACTCGGGCCGTGTGTGGGATGGGACAGACTGCTGAAGGCTCGTCTGCTGGCCGTGAACGGGTCGCTATGGGACGAAATGCCGGCGGCGGGCCGCGGCAGTTCTCGCGCCGCGGCGCATGACCAACACGCCTACTGGCGCCACTCGCATACTGCCGACCAGCCACTACTGGACACGCTACTCGCGCACTGGTCACATTTCGTTGCCTCTTCCGCGCCAGACGTAGGTTGGTATGCTTCAAACACTGTGGTGACTTCTAACATGAACGTTCTTTACACCTTCCAAGGCCATTTGTTTCTTAAACTAATACTCTTACACGCAACACCCTCTGAAACCAAATGATTCTTAAAGTAAATGAATTTTATACATTCCAAAGCCAACTGAATACTGAGTCTTAGTAAACACACTTTAACCCTGAAACTGAAACTTAACAGATTTTTAAAGTGAACACACTTTACACCACTGGTTCCCAAACTTATTTTGTCTACTGAGTCGAGAGCTCATGCAGTCGTCGTCTAAGATGCCTCCTAGCTAAATAAAATTACAAATCACCCCCCAGGCCTCTACACAACGCCCCCATATTTTTCTGGGTCTCTTACCGCCCCCCTTTAGGCCTGCAGCGCCCACTAGGGGGCGTTATCGCCCACTTTGGGAATGGCTGCTTTACACCCTTCAAAACTAACTGATTCTAATAGTGACCATACTGTATACTAAATTATTCGACATAAACAGCTGGTTGTGACCCAAAGACAGAGGCAACTTGAAATGTTGAATCGACTTTTTTAAATCTCGTTAGACTTTATGAGCGCGCGGCCAATGACAATCAACAGAGACGGTGTTCACTGTGAGAGAGGAGGCCGGGCGGGCTGAGCTGTTCCTGCTACAGCGCAATACTAGTGCGCTGCGGCCACCCAGTGCTGCTCCACTGGCCGTGCTGCGGCGCGCTGACACAGTGGCCACCGACCTGATCGCGCGACTGTCGCGCTGGCCCGCGCTGCAGGTACGAACGCGCTACGCGTAAAGACTTAAATATAATTTAAACTGAAGTAGACCGCGCCCTACGCAAATTCTGTGCCGTTAAATAGGAGTTAATTAAATTAAAACGCATGTTAAACATCCTTACAAAAGCTGTTGTTAAAAATTAGAAAAAGCTTAAATTACTCTCTTTTTCTCATGTTTTTATATATGTATATATTGCTTTTTATTTATATTAAAGTAAACATTGTTATTGTATGTGTGTAATAAAAAATGTTCGTTTCTTAAAGTAGGGCGGGTCTACATCAATTTATATAGAAATCTTGAAATACTATACTAATAAATACTTGCGTGCTGCCATTTTGTAGATGCGTAATGTAGGTGAAAAGGAAACGTTTAAGTATTTACGTTCATTGGAATTATTATTTTAGTTGAAAAATAAGGGCATATATATATAATGAAGCTTATAGAATTAGTAATTTCATCTACAAATCTCAATATTTAAAATTGATGGTGTTCTCTGTAAATTTGCTACTTTTGATATAAATCACATTTTCTTTAAAAATTAAAGGTTTTTACTTTAAAAAAATGACAAACTTTAAAATTAATAGTTTTTACAATCAAATTTTGGTTACAACTTCAATCATTGAAACGTTAATGTGGTGAATGGTGGTAAAAAATGCTTCGGAGGAAATCGGGAGGACAAATGCAAGCTAAGGTTTAGATTTTTTCACATTGGGTAAAATTTTGCAAATTCTTTTTTACCTTTATACAAACACGACGATATATTTATAACACTTTTTTTTGGTTAGATTAGGTTAGGTCTTTTTACCATAATGCGCGAGCCAAGCGAGCGACGCGAGCGTGCGCGAGCCGGCAAAGCGCCAGATCGGAATCCGCTTTAGACATGGAGCAATATTGAAACAGGAGTTTGCACTCTAAAGAGATAGTTGAAGTCAAGAAATTTAATCTCCAAACATCTCTATAATCCTCCATCTCTTTTCATCTTTTGCTGTTGGTATATCTATATATAGCAATCTTATATAAACTATATAGTAGGTGTATTACCGAGTTATTTCCAGGAGCAGTATTGAAATAGGAGTCTGCACTTTCAGGAGATAGTTACATGAAACTGCTTAAAAAATTTCGAAATTCAACGAAAGTAAAGAAATAAAAGTTATTCATTTAAAAACTATAGTAGTGGGAGCAGTTATATGTTCCGTCTGTGTCACTAGCGCTGGTCAATGTCATTGCGAATTTGTGATACTAGAGCTATGTAAAACTATCTCCCTCTAACTTATTTAACTGTTGCCACTAGTTTTAAAACTCAATAATTCAATTTCTGTCAATGAATGAAGTTGTTTTTTCAGAATTGTATTCAAATTTTTTTATTATTTTAATACGATGTAGATTACTTGTAGGGACGTTCACCATGCTGCGGACGATGTATCGGTTTCCCCCGAGTGGTGCCATTCAGCGCTGTTCCCTGGGTTGAGTTCCAGTTACTGCTGGCCTGATGGCCCTCCCTCTTTGATTTCATCCTTGAATCTTTCGGTTTTCTTATAAAACATGAGAATATCCCTTAGTTTGGTTGTCCTCAGTTACCTTTCTTCAAGTGTGTCTGACCCTAGTGTATTGAATCTAATGTTCGCGTACATACTGCATTTTGCTATGAAGTGTATACTAGTTTCCTCCCCATTACAATGTTTACATAGGGGATCTATTGTTAGTCTACATGTATTTCATTGTACCCATTCTTCATTTGTTTCTTTATCAATTACTCTTTCTATTATTATACTCTGTTACTTTGTTCGGATCAGAAGATATGGTTTCTAGTCCTATTATTGGTGTACCCACACCACATCTTGCTAGTTTATTTGTTGCTAGTTTAGTTTTTCATTAATCGACTCAATCGACTGTTCTTTCATCCCCACCACCTTGATGGATGGCGGTCTACAACTTTGCGTTTTTCACGACATTTTTTACCATGTACGGCTTTTTTGTGGAACCAACTTACAGCGGCGATATTCCCGGACCGTTACGACTTAGGGACCTTTAAGAAACGAGCCTACTCTTTCCTTAAACACTGGCGACGCACCCGTGATTCCCTGGACGTTGCGGGTGTCCATGGGCGGCGGTGATCATTTTCCATCAAGTGACACGCTTGCTTGTTTGCCCCTCTTGATGTAAAAAAAGTACTTGATGTAAAGCTTCATTTAATAAGATAAAATATACCAGTTTTAAGAGCAGTTATTTAGCCTATAGTGTGGTCTAATTTACAATTTTGAAGGTATTTATGAATAGTATATATTGCAGCTAACGTCGTCTCCGGAAGCCGACGAGGAGGCGGCGGCGCTGGCGCTGCTGCTGCCGGCCGCGCCCGTGCTGGCGCCGCGCCAGCTGCGCGCGGCCAGCGGGGACCCAGCCGCAGTGAGACACCTTCCTTTTACACTTTGTTATATTCCATAACTGGCTGCAATACCTCCCACCAAAAAACACCTATTTTGTAAATAAAAATTAGCTAGCAACACTAGTAGCATAGCTATATAACGGACTTTTTGGCGGGAACGGGAGAAGTGAGGTTATCACTTTTATTTAGATTTTCTATTTTTTACATTTTTAGGAGTTTTAAAGTACAACAGTGTGTATTGTGTTTTAAAGTTCTGTGTAAGTGAAAAGAATGGAGGAGATCCAAATAAACATGTGTAGCTGAAGTTTTCGCGCTCTTCCAAGAAGTCCCTTTTAACTTCAGTAAAGCCTACTATCACTTTACTGGCGGAGTGTTAGGGATATATGTTAATGTTTCTCTAGAAGTCTTTCGTATTTCGACTGAAGGATACATTGTCCATGGTCAAGAATAAATTAAAATTAAAAAAAAAAATTAGCTATATAACTCGGACCAAGTATCAAAATATACAGAGCATTTGCTCTCAGAGCGTGTCGTTGTTTGTTGACCGACTTTCTGGACTTTTACTAATGCGCGTGAATAGGGAAGAGTCAGTCACAATCTCTAATCAAACTATTCTGTCAAGGTCAAAGGACTGGGATGTAAACGAGCGGCACGGGTAGCGTCGTGTATTAGAGGAAAAAGAGATTATGCATGCCGATATTGTATAAATCGATAAGTAACGATCGATAAGATACGAAGAATTCTTTTCATGTTTTTAAAAAAAAAATTACAATAATCAAAACAAAATTATTTATTTAGAAATAGAAATATGTACGAATATACTAGTCTAAATCATTAAATTTTTATTTCAAAACAATTATTCAAATCAAAAATATATGTCATAGGAAGGAAACAAGACAATTTTAATTTCAAAAAATGTTAGTCATTCTAAATTTCCAAAATTAATTAAAACAATATTGACATATCGATTTATGTTAATAACTAATTAATCTGTGATATCGATACGTTTTTTCGCATCTGTATTTACGCGTGTCATCCTGAAAAAGCGAGACGCAACATGTAATTGTAGCGTGCTAAGCAAGGACAAAGGCTGACTGGAAGCTTGGCGGCAACCAGTATCACTGGAACTCTGCTCGCTTCTGTTATAAATTTCTATTATTAACTTTTTACTTACTGATGAAACGTGATATTGTCCTTTTGAAATTATTTATGACCGTCACTACCACACCACATTACAGCGCAATTAGGCATTGTTTACGTATTTTATTCTATATTTTTTGATGCCACTTAGACACAGGTTACGTATCTACTAAACGAGCATGCGTATGTATTTGAACTTATATGAGCATTTGTGCAGATGGATAGCAGAATACGGTGCCTTTCTATTTCAAGTCTCGTAGGCTAGGTTGTTTATGCCTCATATGCTCAGACGCTTACGTGCACTGCTATTTTTTTTTCATCCGTCAGTTACATGTGTGAAATGCCACTCCTGCTTTTATTTTCAAACCTTCAGTACACCATTGTGTAGCGGTTCTTAGAATATACCTACCTACGAAATTTCATCTATATAGTGCCTGTAGTCTCCGAGTAAAATAGCTGCGACACACGGACAGATATACGAACAAAGAGACAGGATAGAATCATAGAAGTTCCACTTTTTGCTATTAGACTACAGAACCTTGAAAAGAAGGTTTTTAATTAGTTTGTATTTTTTTCTTTATAGTATAAGCCCTCGGCGCTTTTCTGAAATCAGAATAATTATTTTTTGAATCTATCTTTGTATTCGTTTGCTTGAGATTCTGTTAGAACAGGAATCTCATGAATATCATTTACGGCTTACAGGCATTTACGGCCGTCGTACGGACATAAAAATAACAGTTTACTAACGATTCAGCACAGTTTGTATCAACAAGTGGCACTACAGTTTCTTATGGACTTTATGAACACTGTATTATTACCATGACTTATGGCCGTAATGATTTCTTTTCGAAATCCACGCGGATGACGTCGCCGACTAATACTGTGTGGTTTCACAGTCTGAGTCGTTCCCACACTTGGTGTCGCTGCGGTACGACGCTAGCATCGAACACGGCAATTACAGTATTGCCACTGTTCCGGCGAGGAACTCCAGCATGGAGCTGCTCGCATGTAACAGGTACGTGAAACGATTTGGATTATATGTACATGTATTTAGTGTTGACCTCCTTGTAGGTCGGTCCCTATTAGTAACTTACATAAATTAAAATATAATTTGTTAATTTTTCAAATAATTTTCTCCTATTAGTGTGCTAAAACATTCATAAACATAGCAAAAAATAGGCCGAATACCGAATGCACGTTGCAACTCTAGTTTTTAACCTTTATATTATAATAGACTAGCGGACTCGAAAAACGTTATCCTGCCTGAAATAAAAAAAACATATCCTAGAACCCGCTAGTAATTGTGTCCAATTATGTGTCCGGGTCCGGGTCCAATTGTGTGTCTAAGCCATCCAGGGATCCACTCAAGCAAACAAAAACTTTTATCATAATCGGTCCAGTCTTATAGGAGCAGTTCAGTGACATACAAACGTACAGAAGAATTAAATATATAAAGATATAATGTAAGAAATATTTATTAAGGTATTTCTTAAATCGGTTTCGAGCCGTAGTCAATAAACCTGTGTGTGTTAGGTGGAAAGCGGGCCACACGGGCTACGTGGCGGTGTTCAATGGAGGCCCGGAGGCAGCTCACGCAGACCTCTCGTCGCTGCCGGCCGTGCCCGCCGCGCTCACTGTACACCACGTGTCTCACGAAGTCAAGCTCTACACCAAGTGAGTGTCGCGCGATTGTGTCGCCTCACTCGCGATACATATATATGACATATCGACTTTTTTTTTCTTTCTTCGTGGCAGGGCGCACAGATTAGCGCATTTGCCAATGTCACGTATTGTATTATTATGTAGAATAGTTATCATACAGCTTCTCCAGTAAAGTGATAGTATACTTCACTGAAGTTTTATAGGACTTCTTGGAAGAGCTCGAGAACTTTAGCTACACATGTTTATTTAGACCTACTCCATTCTTTTCACTTACATAGAACTTTAAAACACAATATACTATCACTTTTGTAGTTTAAAACTCCCAAAAATGTAAAAAATAGAAAATCTAAAGAAAATGACAACCTCATTTCTCCCGTTCCCGCCAAAAAGTCTCATATCGACTTTATCTTTTATACATGGAGTACTCAACCTATAGTATAGAGCACTGGTTCCCAAACTTATTTTGTCTACTGAGTCGAGAGCTCATGCAGTCGTTGTCTAAGATGCCTCCTAGCTAAATCAAATTACAAATCACCCCCCAGGCGTCTACACAACGCCCCCCTTTTTTTTCTGGGTCTCTTACCGCCCCCCTTTAGGCCTGCAGCGCCCACAGGGGGGCGTTATCGCCCACTTTGGGAATGGCTGGTATAGAGTGACAATGTCATTTAAATTGTATGAAAACAATTTACGTGTAAACACTGTTGCATAGTTTGATTTTTTGCTGTTTCTGCCACACCATCGAATAGAACAGTAAGCCATTCATCTGTCACACAGATCCTGTATTGATTATGTACTGCGTAATGCATAACCAATACTGTTATTTGTTAGTGTAAATAAACTGAGTCCGATATTTCGTCTTTATAAGTTGTGTGCTCCATGCCTCTATATTATTACAATATAGAGATTTACGGGGCTGAAAAATCAATCTAGCTAGGTGTCAATTCTGGGAAAACTCGTTCTCCGTTTTCACACACTCAAAACTTCTAAGCTCTTCTAATTTCGCTACAGAGTTAACCTTTTCAATAGCACAGTGGCTAGAACGTCGCCGGTTCGAATCCCGTTATATGATCAGACTTTTTTCGTTTTTTCCTTGATTTCACAATCAATGATCAAAGCTTGATTGTCCAGGTACTATATTTTCTAAAACCGGTATCTTTCTCTTATCATCCCTATAGAAATTCATTTAGTCCAACTTTTAATTCGATATAGTGATTAGATATTTCAATGTGTTAAAGTTTTAAATAATGTGCCTTGCTAATATTGTGTTGTCAAAGTGATAGAACTGAATCGATATCGATTCAACCAAATCTATCGACTAGTTTTTGTTTTCATTTAATTTGCTGCTGACATGACCCTATAGCGTCGCCATTTCATAATGTATTGAATAATCTGAATAAATAAATGTCATTTTTCATTGTTTTATAATTTACCCTTCATTATTGCTACAAATATTCATATATTTTTGACGCTACCGCTATCTCATGAAAGGAATTATCTAGAAAGAAGATTTCATTCAGGTAACGCCGCGCGACAACCGCTACAGGCTTAATAATAATAAAGTCGACATAGGAGAACATTGCTATGAAAAAAATTGCAAGAACTGGTTATTTTGGAAACTCAAATCACTCCACCAAATTAAAAGTCGGACTATATTTAATGCCCGATTTACATTGCTCAAGGACAGTGGCGAGTGGCATGTGCATGTACAGTGGCGAGTAGCGAGTGGCGAATGGCGGGACAGTGATCGTTTACACTACAGCAAGTCGAGTGACATTACTCCGTCGAAATGAACGAACAACATCGAATAATACATGCAATTTCGCGCAGAATCCTTTTCATTACAATAGAACAAATAGAAGAGAAACATTATCTTCTGCTCTTATATATAAAAATGAATGTATACTATTTAGAAGTCATTTTGTTTACAATATCACATAAAACAGCACATACGGACTGTCCTGTTACCGGTCACTTATACTAAATTTGACCGTTTACACTGCGCCAAGTGGCGAGTCAAGAACCGTGCGGGGGAAAAGAGCGTCACTTACCCAAAAAATACAAAGCGATTCTATTTGGATCAACTTACAAGGCAGCTTGAAAGCCACATGACTTGCCACTGTCCGATCGGTTTACATCACTGTACTTATACCTCGTTTTTTCTTACTTGCCCTAAATGGTAAACAAATATGGCGTACTAAGAGCCACTGACTTTTCTTAGGGCTGGGAACACTTGAATGAACTACTTTCTTTTGACGATTGAATGAAGTCACAGACAAACTACCCTAGAGACCTGAAATGTTTACGAATTTCTAAGCGAACTATTCTGTCAAGGTTAGAGGAATGAGACGTAAGCGGACGGCAAGGTAACGTCACGTACTAAACGAAATAGTGATGTACTCGTAGATATTGTATATATCGATAAATACAAGAATTATTTTCATAAGCTTATTTTAAAAATAGAATTAATAAAATATGTATATATAATCAAAACAAGATTCTTTATTTCGAAACAAAAAATCAAAAATTTGGAATAGAAATGCAAATCAAATTCGTTTGGGTAGTAAGTACGTGTTTCTCCTAATGTAAAACTTTTTAACAAAAAATTCAATTGACAAAAAACGAAACTGAAAAGCTTTGGTGGTAGAACCACCCAACCTTTTCGTCTGTATGTATTTTTTTAACCAACTTTAAAAAGAGGGAGATTCTTTGTGCGTCTGTATGTTTATTTATGTATGTTCACCGATAACCTCATCAATTGTGTACCGATTTAAAAATTTTTTTTTGTTTGATATACTTCCGAGGTAGTCCCATTTAAATTGCACTGGTATTGAGCTTGGTCTTTGAAGATACACGAAATAATAATTTCTAATTATAAGCTTTATTTATATTGATGATACATTTTTATATCATTTCGTTCTATAATTAGAACAGTAGTTAGTTGTAGACCCAGCCTATATATTTATTTAGACCAAGGTCACTCAAATGGAAGAAATAATAAAAATTAAGAAAAAATTTAAACCTACTAAAAATAAACACTGAAAAGTATAAAATAACTATCCTTTACTAATTACAACTCAAATATAAAAAAAAAATACTTTATCCATACGATATAAATACGTATATAATTAAAATCGCTAGTGTTAGCCGACGGAAATGTCAAAAGCATTCGCATACCTAAGCAAAAATATGTGAGGAGAATGATGAGATTCGAAGAAGCGAAAGAAGTATGTAAGGACCGCGACGCTTGGCGCTCCGTCACTCTGACTACCCCGTTAGGGATATGGTGTGAAGATTGTATGTACTCGTATGTATGTACATAATTAAATTTGATGGTTATTAAAGTGGGTTCCAAATTAATGTGCCACAACAGAAAGTCTATTAGTTTGGGAGGCTTGCTTCGATTTCAGTAACTGTCGAATTTAATTATATAGGTATTTGTATCGTATGTATAAAGTATTTTTTTTGTATTTGAGTTTTGATTAGTAAAGAATAGTTATTTTGTACTTTTCGGTGTTTTTTTTGAAGTCGGTTAAATTGTATTCTTAAATTTTTTCCGAATTAAATTGAACCCAAAACACGAGATATATTCTATCCAATAAAAGAGAATCATCAAAATCAGACTACTCTGTGAAAAGCTACGCATGGTCGTATACAAAAAAAAATACGCACCGACTGTAGAACCTCTATTATTTTTTCGTCGGTTGAAAAAAGAACGGTGACATCTTTTTAATGATAACTGTGTTTTTTTAATAGAAAAGGTGTATCTATGTACCAAATTACATCTTAATCCGTTCAGCGGTTAAAAATTTCATCCCCTTTTCACTCCTTTAGGAGTAAATTTTTGGAAAAAATAAATATGTTTTTTATTAGAAAAGGTTTTATCTATGTACTATACTAAATTTCGTCTTAATCGGTTCAGGGGTTAAAAATTTCCCATACAAAGTTTCATCCCCTTATTCACCCATTTAGGGGTAGATTTTTGAAAAATAAAGTAGCATTTGTTCACCCTCTGGTGTCAAACTATGTCCATGCTAAATTTTATTAAAATCGGTACGGCGGTTTAGCCGTGAAAACCAAACAGACAGACAGACAGACAGACAGAGAGACTGGCATTTATAATATTAGTATGGATATGGATAGTATGGATATGGATTATACAATTATATAATTATACATTATATATATTATATTATATAATTATATGTTATATATATTATATTATTATATAGTATGGATAGTATGGATGGAACTAGGTATATAATTTCAAAGAGTGGTAGTAATTATAAATTTTCAAAATTAATGGAAAATATATTGATATATCGATACGTTTTTTCGCGTCCCTACTTACACGTGCCATCTTGCAAGAGTGAGGACGCAACATGTAATTATAGCTTGTTAGACAAGGACAAACGCTGACTCAAAGCTACCAGCGACCAGTATAGTGAGAGCTCTGCATTTTTTTGATATAAATTTTTATTATTAATTTTATACTTACCGATGAAACGTGATATTATCCTTTTTGAAACTATTTTTACGACTGTCACTACCACACCACTTTACAGCGCAATTTGGCATTGTTTACGTAATTTATACTATATTCTTTAAAACAATTAGACACAGGTCACGGATCTGTTTTCTGTTTAATACTAAAGGAGCGCGCGTTTGTGTTTGAAGTTATATGAGCGTTCGTGCGCATCGATGGCAGAAAACGGTGCCCTTTCATTTCCTGTCTTTAGGCTAATGTGTCTGTGAATGAAGTGAACTAAATTTATGTATGTCCGCGTTTTCTTACTTGCTGTAAAACGTAATCAATCTTTACACGTCTTTTTCTTATAAAATTAATATTATTAACTAATTTTCATTTTACTGTAAGAATTTACATAGATATATACATATTTTCACGCTCTAGCCCTAACGGGGTAGTCCGAGGGTAATAATTTAATAACAATATACTTAAATATCACATTGTCCGTAATAGATTAGTAAGTTGGAAATTAATATTTAAATGATTTTTTGAATAGAGATGTATTAAGATTGTTTACAATTTAAGACAAGTAAAAGCAGTTTTTTTAGATAGTTTGTGTCCATCTATCTAAAAAAGGGAAATTGCTCATATGATTTACCCAATGTAAAAATCATGTTATATTTGTATTTGTTTATTGTGTTATTACAAAACAATGCTACATATCGATATTTTTATCGATACCCGTCAATACGATATGGGAGATATCATATTCATTCTCCGGAATATAGTATTCAAAATATCGAATGACTCGAGACATATTTGATCTATGAAATTTTTAAAATGACAACATTAATAATTTGATTTAAGTTAAGTTTCCAGAACGCCACTATTACTTTCGAAAAAATAGTAGTGGTTTCAAAGTTTTTTCTTAAACATGGGGTACGATGTATTTTTAAGCCCCCACCCCATTTTTAACCCAATATTGTTAATATACCATTTTTAAGGAAAAACTGAAAAACGATACAATTTAATAATTGTATCATAATTACGATATAAACAATATCGATACAAAGACTCGATAATATCGCGTATCTATACAATGGGTAATGATACATTGCGATACGATATATTGATACAAAGCGAAATATCGGATATCGCTAATGAATGACTTCATTCTTTCTATAAGACAATATTGACAGGAAGACAAAAATCCTAAATCCCTATTAAAAACACCATATTATTCCCAAATTATAGTTAATTTGTTTCTAAATGAAGGAATTTTCAAAAAATATATCTATTTTAATGATATTGCTTTTTTAATTTATTTTTAAACTTGTTGTCAAAACATCAGAAAAAAAACCAGATCTAAATTTCATTCATTTAATCCCATCTCTACAACAAAACTTCAGAACTGTCATGTCTATTTATTATCTGTGTCAGCAGTAATTTGGTTTTCTGAATAAAATGGGTTTTTATTAGTTTTTACCAACAATTTGAAGTGGTTTACAGTGAAATGTGATACTTTCATGTTTTAGTTAAAGTTTAAAACGCTCCTCCGTAGCCAAAGTTCTACAGTTTTTTTGGATTGCCGTGTTTTTAGTACAGTTTAGTAGTAGTGTTTGTTTACTATTTATGACAAGTAAGAAAAAACGTACTATACGTACTGTAAGTTTAGCGAAGTAGACAAGTATCTACTTCGCTAAACACTTGACCAATGTAAATTGGGTGTTATAATGATATGAAACAACTACTGGCTAGTCCCCCAAAGGTAAGAACGACTCGTATGCCGTGACGAAAAATGCATGCCCTTTTCGGCTCTATACTCCCTTGTGTGTGCGTGGCGCATATACTATAATACTCTGCTTTGATTTTCTTTCATTATAAATTCTTACACTATCAATTTCGCATCTCCTGGCCGTCCCGTGACGATTAAATTTTTTTAATGACGCATCACTTAATATCATTCTTAACTACGTCATCTACGGAGGTAGGTCCTCCTTACACTCAGATTTACTTGACTATGAAAAGGTATATCGCCGCAAATTAGATCTCATTCAATTGCACTTGCAATTCAAGCACTCGTCACACCTTTGTTACTCCACCAGCTCGTTCAAATATTACCTACCCCACCTTTGCCTAAAAATCACTTTTAATCAAATTCGCTACTGTTACTTTCATAAACCACCCATCTCCCATTACTCCTATAAAAAATAAATTCCGATGTATACGACATTAAAGTTGAAAATTTTAAACAGCGACTAGTACAAGTTGGAAAATTGTCGCTTCTACTCATTCTAGTCCCACGAATCTTCACACATCTTCGGTCAAAAGAAGCATCCTTGGTAACATTATTGTATCGATTTTGAATAGATCGAAGATTTAGTCCAAACCGAGGTCCAGATGCCGAGAAAACTACTAAAAAACACAGATTTACCACTAATATATTTCCTTTCACATGTCACAAATTGTTAGACTGAAAGAAATATAGGCGTAAGCCCATAATAGAAAGAGATAGAAATACAAATATTTTGTCTATCAGTATCATTGAGTAGCTACAACGGGAGGCGTGATTCACAGGCATTTCCCTCTGTCAAGGTATAAGTAAAAAGAAATATCCACCGCACAATAAAAACTAATTTTGAATCAATTTGTTATCATTTCTGTAATCGAATTCACTGCGTCCGCAAAATTGTCGTCTTATACCGTCAGGAGGTGCAACGAAAAACCCGCCACATCTAATCTAGTCAAAGACGGAATTATATTTCATAAGTAAATATAAAACTAGTTTTCCATTTAAATATATTTTTTCAGAATAGTTTCACTAAATCGATTTACTGATCTCATAACGTATTTCGATTCATTCAATAATATTGTAATAACTTGTTCATCATTCTAGAAAGTCGTATCGTAATGTTTGTCGTACAATAATAAGGTACGAATTTGCTTAAATTCGTACCTTACAGTTTTTAATTGCCGAATTGTACAAATTCTGACGTAAACGCACTCTCTAGCGAGACTATATTTTTGGCTAACATTTAATTACAGATTTTAACATGTAATGAATAAAACTACAATTCAGTTGCAAAAGAAAGAAAAAATTGCGTGGTAGGATTTAATTTTAGACCTTAATGGATCACGAATAAAATTTCAATCAAGTTATTTCTACGTATTTGTTAAATTGGGGGAATGTTGTCGAATTATTTGTGTGCGAAAGCGTAAAGACACAATTCATCATTGCATTTGAGTGTTTCTATTTACTTACACCTCTCCTCCCGCAAAAAGTGCCAAAAAGTTTTTTAAGAGAAATAGCCCGTAAGCCACCTCCCGTTGTAGGTAGTCATTGATCGGTATGCTCTTGAATTTTACTTTACAAGTGTAATTAATATAAAATTTTTGTTAATTTATGTGAGATAGAGACACTTTTGGACGTAATGGTAGAATACAGTATTTTACGCTGCAAAGGCCTCAGCTGTCAAAGCGAGAAAGATTTTAGTGGTCACATCGAATATCTATTAGTCGTAAATCTGTGACTGGACTTTTTGGCGGGAACGGGAGAACTGAGGTTGTCATTTTATTTAGATTTTGTATTTTTAAAATTTTTAGTTTTAATGTACAAAAGTGATAGTACATTGTGTTTTAAAGTTCTGTATAAATGAAAAGAATAAGGTAGGCATAAATAAACACATTGTAACTGAAGTTCTGGCGCTCTTCCAAGAAGTCCCTTATAACTTCGGTAAAGCCTACTATCACTTTGCTGGAGAAGTTTTACGATAAGAAGAAAAAACGAAAACGTCGAACGTGTTTCATGTTAATACGTGACATTGGCAAATGCGCTCATCTGTGCGCCATGCCATCAACAAAGAAAAAAAATCTGTGACTAAAATGTACAAAAATAATTACAAAATCTTGTTTCCAATCAACTACAATAATTTTTGATTGGTTTATTTCAGCTACTCCAGCAATTTAGCTGTGCCCAGTGCCGACGTGTTGGTGCCACCATTGTCGACGGTTGTTCTGTCCTACGTGCCCAGGACTTCTTCGGAGAAGTAGATATAAGAAGCCGCAGGTGCTTGTACCGCCCTCATATACGGCGATGGTTTTTACGTTGCATTTGTTTTTGTACGTTTAGTATAGAAAAGCTTACAAAGCTTAATATTAAAATTATGGAGCATTCATTTGTGAGTTTAATTATGGTACGAGCGGTCATCGTATTAATGGCAGCCTATGGTTAATCATCTTGTGCTAGCATAACTTGATTTTTATCATTAACATAGTTATAATGTTAATGATAAATTCTCACTTATACATTTATACTGATAGGGATGGCATTATTACCATGACCTCTTGCAACTGTTACCTTTCAATACCTTAATTTAATAATTAATACTGAGATTCCTTTTACATATAACTAGAGTTTTACCGTAGTTTTACTCGTGCGCTACCGGCATATAGTGCTTTTTTTAACTGGGACAGTATAGAGAAATCCGAATCCATAAGAGATAATGGGAAACTGTCTTAGGAACCATTTATTTGGCTTTTTATTTATGACAACAATTTTGGCATTATCAATTTTTTGGTCAAGCGTGAGATGTCCATAAAATTTAACAGTTGGTAAAAAATTGTTTAATGCGGATCGACTCAGTTTTCATGTAAGCATATAATCAGCATTGTATCGATGGAAAAAATGTGGACAGAAGTTGGTCAAATTTAATAAAATATTTTTTCATCCAATAAGGAGGTACAAAGGAAACCGCCTTAATGATCATTCGCATCCCTTTTGTGAAAACAAATTGGCATTATAAATTTTTTGGTCAAGAGTGAGTTGCCCATAAACATTTGTAAAATTGACTATTTTTTTTTAATGCAAATCGACTCAGTTTCACGTAAGCGTCATTTTATTGTATCGGACAAAAAAATCTGGACAGCAGAAGCAGAATTTAGTCAAATTTATGAAAAATTTCTTCATGCAACGAAAGAATACACTGTACTAAATAAATCCTTCGATCACAAATAAAGAACTAGATTCATAATCTGTAAAATCTAAACAAAATATTGTACGAAATGACTTACATATTTTTAATATCGTATCGTGTTTTCGGTAATATTGTGTTAATCTAAAGTAGACCTTACGTACGTATAAACGCACTTATAAAATACATAATTTTCTTAAAAAAACTATTTTATTAACTATGTTATTAATTAACAAAATCATAGTATATAGTATATAGTAATTAACAAAAACATACTTATACTAAGTATACTGAGAGCTAGCAACCATTTTCTTTAACATTTTTCACATCATTTTCTTTCAAATGATGTATACTTCATTTAAAAAACAGCTGGAATTCATTAAAATAAATTAATTATAAAATATTTAAATAAAGGCAATCGCGGCTAATTTTTGATAGGCAACCCGGCAGCAACATATATTGTCATCAAGGATTCATTTGAATTGTTTCATTAAAAAACAGATACTTGCGGAAATCAGCCCGTACTATACCCCATTAGGATTAGGGATACAGCGCGAGGATATATATTTTCGACCAACGCGACTACGTGCTGTGTTCACCGAGTATTATTTATTTACATTTCCTATTCTTCTAATACGATTGTACCTTATACAGGGTTAATTTAAAAATACTAATTACCTTTTAGTATTTTGTACTAAACATTATCCCCGATAACGTTTGTTTTACGACTTTCCAAAATTCATGTTTTTTTTTTTCATACAAGAATAAAAATACATTAAATGTTTCTGAAAATGGCACCTACTCTACCCAATCGCTAAAGCGGCACACGCACAGCGCGGCGCTGAGGCCCGGTGCGCTTGCACTGCACCATTGGAAATACGTACAGAGTAATTACGTTTTAGACAGTATAACAAAACTTAACAAATATTTTTAGAGGAACGTATTGAGTTTTAAAAACAGTCGTAGAACAAAAGTTGTTAGATATGTTGACAGGAATTTGGCACTAAGAGGTTATTAGTATTTTTAAATTAACCTGTTTATGTCCATATGAAAATTTTTGACGTGAAGTTAGAATTAGATCCGTAGTCTTTTTTAGGCGAAGCGTTCCCAAGCGTACTACCAACATAAGAGCGTGAAGAACTTTGTGTAGGTATGACGATTATTTTTTTTAGATTACAAATCAGACTTCTGTTTAAGATTTTTTTTTGATGTAGTGATTTAAAACAGATCGTGTATCAAATGGCCGACATCATTACAAGAAAAAAGATTGTTAAATAACATATATTTTTTTAGATTCGAATTCTCTATGATTTACGATACAACATTCTTAAAAACACCCTCTAAAAGAGGTCTCTCGGGAACCCCTATCGTTAAGTATAAGTCAATGCTAGGGGTGTATCTTAGGAAATTCACAGGAAAAATAAAACCACAATTACAAAATAATAAGTACATTTTTAAAGTTCCAAAAACATTCGCAATGTTAACATTTTAAAAAGCGTACTCTTTGTACAAATCTAGTAAAAAAAAATTATTTCTCACTGGTTACACGTTACAAGTACAAAATTATTATTAGAATCCAACGAATATTATGGCAATCATTAGTGAACCTGAGACGGCATGTTATATAAACTTTAAGTAACTTAGCGTGGTCGTCGCCCATCTCTCCATAAGGTCCTGGAGCGATCGCGTCGAGGATAAGGACTCTGGCCATGGTCATACTTACAAAGGAAATCGTGAGTAATCATTATTAAACTCCAAATGACGTAATACACTGCAGTGGCCAGGCACAGTCTCAATGCGATCTCTTCAAAGGTATACGCAAGTTTCCCTTGCGGACTGAAAAAGCTATTACTTTTTAATTTAAGGTCCATTAGTTACACGGGGAGATTATATCATAAAAAGTTTTCACTAAATAGAATAGAGCGTAGGTAAATATTATTTGTAAAAGCGAGTCGAAATACCAGCTCGAGTTTATGGGTATGTATTTACTCTCAATCGGCATTTTATGTCCAATGAGATCGAACAATGCCTCTAGGAACTTCCAATTTTCGACGATCAACATGCAGAGAAAGTTGTTGGTACGACTTTTAAATCTATTCTAAATTAGTATGACAGCCAAAAGTTATCTTGTTGTTAATGCAGTAATAACCAATAAATAGCAACCAACCACAAAAATCAACTAAACCCAGAAAAACTTGAATTAATAACAATACATATTCATCACAGACGGCTTCGTAACAACAATTTTCATTCAATATTAACCATTTAATAATAAACCGGATAATATTAACAGTTTAATTAAACCGGATAAAATTAGGTTGAGGTTATTGGACTGGTTACCATATAGGATTACTACTGTATCAAGTCACGTTCTGTGTAACAATTTGCGTGGTTACCGCCTCTTATTGGTCGGTTTGGGTTTGTTGAACTGGAAATTGGCGCATTTGGGTATATGTCTCTCGGCCGCGGCCTGGTTGAACCGGCGATTGCAGTGCGGGCACTGGACGTAGTCGGGGTTCTCGGACGGCGGCGGCGGGGGTAAGTCGCTTAGTTTACCTGAAAGAAAATTTGACGTTTTTGGCGAACGAAGGTGGATTTTCTTAGATTTTTAATATTAATCTTCGTCAACCCTGTCTTGAGACGCACCCAGAGCAGTCTCGGGTTTACACACTTATACTCAGTTACACAATTAACTAACACGAGAGGACAGTAAGTCGCCTACCCCTTGGCATTTCCTTTCTTTTTGCGGTACCCCTGACCACAAAGCGATGCCCCTCCAGCCAAGTCGGCAAGTTGCCGCTGCCCTTTCGCTTGGTTTGACTCAAACATAACACATCCAATCTTCTGTCTTCCATAATATCAATCACTTCATTCATATTCTTTTCAATCCCACTTCTCACATTCCACGTAGCTATTCTGCACTCCTCCCTCCACTTTCTGCCGCGAGGTGCACAGCGTGTTGGGTGGCGGTCCCCAACGCCGAACTGCACTTTGCTTACACCAGCGGGGACACACTGGTGTCCGTTGCTTTCGAGGGACGCCCTAGCATTTAAATCTGCGTTGTCCCGCATGGTAAGCATAGTAGAGGAATTGCAGCCCTGAAAAGGGCTGGCGGTCCCCAAAAGGTTGGCGGTAGTGGTATACTCCCTATATATTAGTGGTATATGCCCCAGTGTCCTCCGTCAGCTTGGGCGAGCGAGAGCAGTTTTGGGAGAATGTTAGGGAAATTCTAGCGACAGTTGAAGAGAATGAGAGAATTATAGGTGTGGAGACATGAATGGATGGGTCGGGACAGCTCGAACAGGATTTGAGTCTGTTCTAGGTAAGTATGGAGATAAGAGAGTGAATGATGCTGGTAGGATTATGTTAAGATTGTGTATGAAAAAGGACCTTTTTGTTGCCAAAACCTTATTTAAGTATAAAAGGATTCATCAAAAAGGAAATTGGGAAAGGAAGGATGACAGAAGTATGATAGGATGAAAAAGGTATTGATTGATTTATTCCTGGTGGGCAGCTGGCACAAAAAGCAGGTTATAGACACGAGTCCACACAGAGGAGCCGATCTGGGAACAGATCATTTTCTAGTGGTAACTTGAATAAGGGATCTGTTTGCAGCGTGGCGATGTCATGTGGCCTCCAAACCTGTAGCGATCTGTCGCATCAAGAGCTGGAAACTGCAAGACGCGACCACCAGGAATGAATATGAAAGGGTAGTATCCGGTAAGCTTGATGATAGATTGAAAGTGATTAGCGAGGATGTTGAAGAATGTTGGCAGAACCTTAGGGATACTATAATCGAGGCCGCGAAAGAAGTGTATGGAACAAATAAGAATGGGAACAGTAAAAAGCGTGATGTGTGGTGGGATGATGAGGTGAGTCTGTGTATAAGAAGAAGAAAGCTTGGCGAGACTACTTTGCTACTAAACGTTACTGTGATATGAAGAATTTGATGAAAGACAGATATAAACTGCAGAAAGCCAGAAACGAAGGCACTAGTGAAAGAGAAGCGTGAAAGGTGTAAGGTGTTAGACGAAACCAAGATGTCGAACAACTTCGAGGAAAATTCCAAATTATTTTGGAAAGAAGTACGTAAGTACCGAAGTGATCCGGCACCTTGCAGAATGAATAAAGTGCGCAAAATAAAGTGGGTAGTTAAGGGACAAATTATATTACCTCAAGTAACCTTTGATCACAAAGTTTCATTTCTGTCTCTTTCTTATTCCTGGAAATACCTCGGAGATACACCTACTAGTACGAGTATATATAAGATTGTAATATATAGATATGAAAAGAGATGGAGGGGTATAGAAATGTTTCGAGCTTAAATTTCTCAACTTAAACTACCTCAGAGTATGGCCTCCTATTAAAATTCTGCTCCATGGTCAAAATTAACGGTTTTTGTTAAGTCAGCTTCCATATTAAGGATAGCTATGGGCAGGTACCGCCCTTCGCACTCTCGCAGTCTGCCGCCTCGTGCCATGGCCCTAGGGTAAATACACCGCTGCATCTGTTTACAGACATTTGGCAACATAACTCACCACCAGCCTTCAGATGTGCCTGGACTTGTTTCGCCGCCCTAATAGCCGATATGAACTCCTCGTGTTTCTGTCGCCAGTTGTTATTCAAGTTCTTGTTCACTTTCGTTGTGGATGGGTTCCCGGTGTTCTTGCGCAGCTTGTTGATGAACGGCTCAGCCTCTGTGCCCTATTTTTGACAGGCATCCCTTTAATACACGTCATATTTAGTACAGTTATATATATGGAATGTGCGAGCTACTTGTGGGTGGTAGGAATTTTTGCGGACTCTTTCCGGCACGCTTATTACGTAACTTGCAGACAGCAAGCGACAGCCAATATCGCGCGATATCTGCTGTCAAAACGAGAATTTGTATAATGTAATTTGTATAGTGGCGCTAAATCTACCGCGAAAAGTGCATTTTACGGTCATACCATAAGTTACGCAATCGTCTTATATGATACTAATTTTTTATTACAATTAGTCACCTATCACGTAGTGATCGCGTGGCTGTCACTGTCTGCAAATTTTTAGGTAATGACCCCGAGGACCGTACTCCCATCTTACTCGCTTATCCTCCCGCCGAACACTGCCTGCACTGATATGTTCCGGTTTGGAGGATAAGACGGCCGATGAAAGGGGTTTGAAGTTTTTTGTTTATCCATTTTTTCTTAAATTACGGCGCACAAAAAATCTTATCGAATGGGGACACTTATGCCTGATTTCATCAGTCCCCTAATACTTAGCGAACCCCTAACAAGGGATAGGGGTCCGCTAAAGAGGATTTTGAGTTTCACGAAACGTTAGCAGCCCCTATGTAGTTAAAAAGTACCCTAAATTTTGAAATTTGATTTTCTAACCCATAACACTATGTGACAGTTTTGTGTGTTAGTCTTTGACAACATGGAGAATGATTTATTATAATAGAAACTTAGAAGTAAAACAATAATAACTGTTTTATTGATAAACTTTAGGAAACGAATAGTCACTATGGAAAGAATAAAACGTCACATTATGTCTGACATTACTAGGGGACCGTTAGATAGGTGAAAACGAATGTTATCTAATCACGGCTTTAGGGGTCTTTTTAATGTAGGGGGTACATAGTACGTGACTTAGATAGCGTTACTGAAATCGGGCATTAAACGAACAAAAAATTACTTAGGAAAAATGTCATGTTACAGAGTTATTTACAAGAAAAGATCGATGTACAAAAACATCATTATTCATGAAAATATTACTTATTGCACAAGCTTTCAATAACACTTTATTCTTTTAATGTGTAGCTGAACACTCGTGATAATGATTTTAGTATGAGTACCGAGTATACGAATCGATGATTTTGTGCAGTAACGATACAAACATCTATGAAAATATATATTGTTTTCTCCACACGGTATGTAGTGAGTAAGATATTATGTCGAAATATACACATAGGGTTGATCGTCTACTGGCTAGCTAATGCATATAAATCTCCAACAATCACGCTAGTTGTATCGCTTATAATGAAGTTCTATACCAAGATTTCAAAACAAAAAATAGTTTAATTAAAGTTAACTTTAAAGTTGCAAAAAATATGATGTGACAGTAGAATAGGGTGACACGACCTGATAGTAGTAAATGGGAGACGGGCGAGGAATAAACGTGGAGTACCTAAACCTCAGAATAATTACAAATATAGAAGCCGGCCTAAAAGACAACAAAACATTTCATTCTAATTTTACTTACGGTATTGTCTATACGGAATTGTATATACGGAAGTAGCAAACGATATACATACATAATAATAACTTTGATATCTCGTGATTGTATTTTATATGTACTTTGTATAGGTTTTAGAGTTTAGAGAGCTTTAACAGATTCCAGAGCCTTAACAGAGAGTTTTTATAATTTAATTTCCTAAACGTTGGGACACGTGGCTTACAATAATAACCAGTAATTTGTTTTTGTTTCAGTCATTCGCGTACACTAAAATATTACAAGGACTGAGTAAAAGCCATCCTTGACTTTTAAACCAGTTTGAAACCGGCTTCTATATTTGTCATTATTCTGAGTGACAAACAAATCACATTTGCGTTATTCTTTTGTGGATTGTTTTCAATTATTATACACTAAGCCCTCATTAAAATTTTATTCATATTAAATTAGTGTAGTTAGCTAATTGACGATCTTCCAGCACAGAGATTGAATGTATGAGATATGATTATGACAGAATGATAAATATTTCAGCTTTATCCTTGCCTTGAAATTTTGAGCATCTGTACCCTATATCATCAATGCGGCATAAGAAAAGATTAAGTATAATACAATAATAAAAACAATACAATACATTTTTAATTAAGTAACTCTTATACCTTGTTGTAAATATCAAATCTTATATCTGCATCATTACTAAATATCTGATCCAAACAGTGTCGTGGGGAGAAATATTTTAGGGACATTAAGAATGGCCTAAAGTTTTCTGTACATATAAGTAAAATTTATAAATATATTTTAAATATATAAACATATGAATAAAATTTCTGTACCTATAAGCAAATAAGTAAAATTTAAGTGTCTGTCTGTCATTTAGAAATAAAGGTTTTTTCTTAAGCTCTTAAAGATAATGCGTGTTATCAGAACCCAAACACGCGTTTTTAAATTTTTGTCTGGTTGTCTATTTGTTTGTTTGAGTTAATTTCCAAAACGGCTGAACCGGTTTTGACAGAACTTTCACTGTCTGATAGAGGATTTTTTAGAGAGTAATCTAGGCTAATTTCTATCCCGAAAAAATACCTACCTGGGGGCAGTGTTGGCCAAAATGTAATTGTAAAAACAATTACAATTAAAAATTGTAATTGTGAAATGTAATTGCGAACACAATTTGTTAGGCAAACAATATTAACAATTACAATTACAAAAAGTAATTGTAATTGTTTTTACAATTACTTTGCCCAACACTGACTGGGGGGAATACGTGGGGCATAGTGTTCAATATTTAAGATTAAATTAACTATTCATGTCTTTCCCTAAACGATCGCTAATTCATCATAATTTTATTCGTCTTTAAAAATTCGTCTAAGGACCGAGAACTTAAGGCCAATTATAAGACCAAAGAGCCACAAATTGAAATTTGCAGATTCTCAGTAGAGTCAACTTTTGTGAGCAGACATGGTCGTGTGTCTGTGTATTCTGTGTCTTGTACATATGTTGTGTATCTTGTATATCTAATTTTTTTCATTTTTGTCTCTAATGTAAACAAATATGGCGAGTATGACATTTATAACATAACTAGAAAAGGGCAGAGGCGGATTTCCCATAAAGCCCGAGCCTAAGGGCGGCCAGATATTAGGGGCGGCTAATCATGGCCAAAATTGTAGCAAAGTAAATTCATACCATATGTATTCCATATTTCAGTGGACTGTATTATTTTTTTGCCATTTAGGGAATATTATTAAATCCCATACATGGTCCGAGCATTGGTCTATCCCATAAAGAACAATACACTGACCTTAAATTTATTGTTTTGAGATTGTGTCTGGCCAGACAAGTTCGCCGCCGTTTGTCCTGGATCCTGGATGGGTTTTAGGGATAAACACACAATACACACACAAACACATACACACACACTAACATATACACACACACTTGTGTACACAATATTATTTACGTAATATATATACGTATACGTATTTTAATTATATATTTTTATTTAATAAGAGGCACAGAGCACCGACGCCATTTAAACCGACCGACCGACGCGAAGAGTAAAATCAGTCTCTTTTGGGCAGTTTTATCATGCCCGTACACAGATTTTGTTACGCGCAGATGGCGGCAACTTTTAAAATAAGTTATATTGCTACCTGTGAAACATAACAATGCTCGGACAATGTCTCAGTAAATGATGGAGCTGAGAAGGGGTGGCTGGTACTATACCACAACACAAACACATACACACACACACACTTGTGTACAGAATATTATTTACGTAATATATATACGTATACGTATTTTAATTATATATTTTTATTTAATAAGAGGCACAGAGCACCGACGCCATTTAAACTGACCGACTGACGCGAAGAGTAAAATCAGTCCCTTTTGGGCAGTTTTATCATGCCCGTACACAGATTTTGTTACGCGCAGATGGCGGCAACTTTTAAAATAAGGCAGTTATATTGCTGCCTGTGAAACATAACAATGCTCGGACAATGTCTCAGTAAATGATATTATATATCAGTATATGGTATTATACCGCCTAGGGCGGCTAAGACTAGTCTGCCTCTGGAAATGGGCTAATTCGCAAATGATACGATTCAGTTGCCATACTTATTACTTATTAGCTTATTAGTAAAAGACAAAACATTTTTAGAATTTGTGTCCATTTGTGTTTGTGCTTCAGTAATAACCACCATGAATTAAAACGTGTTAAGTGTCAAAATTTGTATTTTGAAAACACACTTAAAAATAAAGAATAGGGCATTATTATTGTTTGCACATAATAAAGAACTTTTCTATATTGTATAGATTCAGGTGTCACTTTGCGGAAATCCATCGCATGTGATAAATTCCTAAAATCTTTAGCTATCTTCCGCTCAAACTCTAAAAATCACAAATCGACACGTGTTTCGCCTCTCAACGAAGCATCCTCAGGATATACCAGAGATAGAATTCGGCCACCTAACCAGCACCGATTCGGTGCTGGTTAGGTTAGTTTAGGTTAGGAATTTATCACAACTTCTATTATTGTTCTGTCTTACATTTAGGATGAATTCTGTCATTTGCCTATTAGAGTAAACCTCAGTGAACTGATCATGACACTAATTTGATCTAGGAATACAGGCAATCTTTAAGTGACATGCAAATTAAAATCAAAACGCTTGACAAATAACCAAAATTTTTTCAACGCTGTACTATATTGTACAATATTTAGTGTTATTAAAATTGGCATGATTTAGATAGGTAATTTAGTTTTTGAAGTAGAGTATTTTCAATTACACGATCAGCGGCCGCAGGAATAACTTGTTTTTCAGTTTTTTTTGTGGTTTTTTATTTGCTTCCAATTGCATGAATATTGTGCATCCTGATAACGGAACTTTTTACTATGCGCAGTCCCACACGCTCTTGGTTGATTTTTTTATGTGTATGCCTATATGTATGTATTTTTCTGTGCAACCATGTCTTCGTACGTATGCGTGTGTGTTTACGTATGTATATTTATGTGTTTGTATATGCGTAAACCCATAATCACATACAAGCATATAAATCCTCCTACATGCAACTCACATGGATGCGTGCATGTGCATGTGGGAGGATTCGCGTGTGCGCACGTTGTTGAGTAGGTTTCTGTGCTTGCGTGCGTGTGTGCGTCCATGACTATGTACATGTCCGTCTAAAAGGAAGGGCGTGTATGCGTGTTGCTGGGTAGGTTTGTGTATGAGTGTGTGTGTTGTGTAACCATGGAGCACTCAACCTACAGAGTGGCAATGTCATTTATTTTGTATGAAAACAATTTACGTCTAAATACTTGCGGCGTACTGTTTTATAGTTTGATTTTTTACTGTTTTTGCCACACCACCGAATAAAACAATAAGCCATTACATACATATTTAAATATCTGTCGGAATATACAGAAATGTACACACAGGTCCAGTATTGGTTATGCTTATGCTTAATGCGAGCGTTGCGTTGAACTGAGCAGTGGAGAACAAGATGGTCCGATATTTCGTCTCTATAGGTTGAGTGGTCCATGTGTGTGACTCACCGCCAGCCGGTGCTTGAGCGCGTCGAAGGGCTTCCTCTTCTTGGCGTGCGCCCGGCGGCAGATCTCCTCGTGCTTGGCGAGCCGGTCGGAGGCGAACCGTCGCCCGCACACGCTGCACGCGTCGCCCGCCGCGCCCGCAGCCGAGCCCGCCCGCTCTGTATTAGTATATATGACATTCTCACTAAACCTGTGTCAATCGTTCATTCGATCGTTCAAGTATTGATATGAAAAGAGATTTGATCAAATGATCTAATCAATCATCACACTAATAAGAGGTAAACTTTGTTTGTGTCTAATGGATAAACTCAAAAACTATTAAACTGATTTCAAAAATTCTGTCACTTATAGAAAGCGAGTTTATCAGAAAGTTACATGGGCAGTATTTTATTTTCAAAAAATTATTTACCCGTGCGAAGCCGGGACGGATCGCTAGTTCATTCGATCGATCGAACGATTTTATGAGTAATCCGATCTTTTACAATTTTGAAATTTTATATGATTGTTATTATAATTCTGCCGCATTTTTAATTTTATTGTTAGTGTTTTAAAAAATAATGTGTAATTTTTTTTTATTTCATTTTTTTTTAATTATATATCCTGCATCATGGCAATCTGTTCTCTGAACAATGAGCCACTCTTATAACTCAGACATTTTCTCTGGGTAGTTTGTGTGTTTGAGAGAGTCGTCCACTGACTGCTCACTCTTGTCTACTGTCAAAGCATAGACAATCAGACATTAAATATCGACAAGTACCGAAATCAAATCGGTCAAATGATTGAATCAATGAACGATACGTTCGACGTTCGTTCAAATGTAATTACAATCATCAATAAGTACTTTGAAATGATTACAATCAAATGATCGAATCAATCACAACCGACACAGATCTAATTCTCACACTGAAAGCTACCTAATACAAAATTCCGGTTGATATACAATGTTCTAGATATTTTGATTCATAATAATAATTACAGAGGTGAAATTTCGAAAAATCGCTTTTTCTTTTAACACGTCACAAGAAGAAGCTTCTGTCCAAATGTCATGTTTCTAGTTTCAGTAGTATAGGCTGGGCGATGGTAAATCAGTCTCTTTACTGACTGATTCTGATCTTCTTCTATCTATACAACTATACATACAAATAAAATCGAAATTTCAAAACAAGGCTTCTTCATAAGCTTATATGGTTATTTGCACGTAACAACAACCCAAACGCGCTTTTTTAATCTTTGCCTGTCTGTCTGTTTGTACCATTGAGTACCTACAACGGGAGACGACATACGCGTTATTTCTTATACAACACTTTCTGGTATTTTCTGTGGGAGGAGTGGTACTACCACAAGTAAATGGGAGCACTCAAATACAATGATGAATTGTGTCTTTACATATACGCACGGACACAAATGCACACAAACAATTCGACAACATTCCCCCAATTTAACAAATACGTAAAAATAATTGGATTGAAATTGTATTCGTGACCCGTTAAGGTCTAAAATTAAATACTACCACGAAATATTTTCTTTCTTTAGCAATTTTGTTGTAATTTTATTTGTAACGCGTTAAGGTCTATAACTAAATGCTAGCTAAAAATGTAGTCTCGCTAGGGAGTGCGTTTACGTCATATTTTGTACAATTCGACAATTAAAAATAGTATTGTACGAATTTAAGCCAATTGAAGGTTCGTTATTGTATGACAAACGTTACGATACGACTTTCTAGAATAATAAACAAGTTAATGCAACATATTCGAATGAATCGAAATACGTTATGACGAGTTCGGTAAATAGATTTAGTGAACGATTCTGAAAAAAATGTATTAAAATGGAAAATTAGTAGGTAATACAAAAATTATATCTACTTATGGAATATATCCGTCTTTAGCTTTATTAGATGCGGCGGATTTTTCGTTGCACCTCCTGAAGGTACAAGACGACAATTTTGCGGAGCACTAGACGCAGAGAAATCGATTACAGAAATGGTAACAAATCGATTCAAAACTAGTTTTTATAGTGCGGTGGCTATTTTTGTGCTTATAACTTGACAGAGGGGAATGCCTATGAATCGCGGCTCCTTTGTACGGGCTAATCTCCGAAACGGCTGAACCGATTTTGATGGGACTTCCATTGACACATAGAAGACTTTTAGAGAGTAATAAATAAGGGTACCTTTTATACCGGAAAACTAGCAAATTTAGCGCGGGTGAAGTTGCAAGGCATAGCTAATATCATTATATAGATGATGTCACAAAATTTGCAACTATTAAAAAATCTACTTCCATTTTTATCACTAAATTACACTTAAAAAGTTAATCCACTCCATTAAAAAAAAAGTTTTTTGAATTCAATATATGGATTACATTCATCCCGGATTATCTCAATCCATTAATGGTGGTTTTTGGTTACCAGAGAATAAAAAAATAAGTTCTCCGAAAACAAGCGTGTACGGTTGCTAACTCATACATATTAATCGTCTTATCTTTCATTGGGTCTGGCATAGATAATAATGTAAAATTATAGGATTCGTTTCAAGATGCTGTTATGCTCAATTAGGAATATTCTTTGCCAAAAATCATGAGTCCTCCGCTGTCAATTGTATTTTCAACGTAAGTTTTTCAAGAAACAATACCTTTTCTCTAATATCCATAGCCACTATCAGTGTATCTTTCGACCTTGTAGTTCTGCACGTGTTAAATCTTAAAAAGTGCTGGGTTCCCCTCAAGATCATGATCAATCTCTTTGAAGTGGCAAATAAAACTTGATCCAAGTTTCATCTATGCATGTGGACCTGTGTTATAGGTACGTATATTTATCTTACGACAAATAACCTTGTATATATTTAACGTCTCTAAAATAAAGTATGATATTTTATTTTCCCTATGTAACCTAATTGACGACATTTATCGAACATTTTACTAATAAGTCATATGCAGCCTGAGTAATTAAGTACAGCAAAAATTATAAATATGTGTTGTTCTAATACGCTGATAGATTTTTTGATTCTTCCGTTTTAAATCTATAAGGGTGGCTTGCTCCATTTATTTAAACTCTATTTAAGGATTTGAGATCTCGCTTGCACCATCGATTTAATAGTTAACTATTTAAGGCGACGCATTGATAAACAATAATTTAATCCAAAATAGATTCTTCTGGTCTATGCAAAAGTCCGCGCGCTAGCTTACGAAAAATACGAAAAAGTAGTTATTTTCGTTTATTTTAAAAACTACAATCAATTTTAAAAAATCCCACTGTCATTTTGAAGAATATGTTTAGATTAAAACTATACAGATTTAGAAACATAAATCGGTCCCGTTACTCGTTAAGAGGTTTCTTTGACATTTTTTTTTGTGTTGCAAAAGTTAACCAATCGTGCATCGTAACTGTGAAAATAAAGTCAATGAAATGAAAAATCTGTTTTGTGTTCACTTAGAAAAATTGAGATCCCTGCCGTCAAAATTTCCAATGCGTCGACTTAAACTCGATTTAAGGATTTGACATCTTGCTTGCACCAACGATTTAAAATAGTTCCTGCAAGCGAGATGTCTAATCCTTAAATCGAGTTTACATAGTTGGTGCAGACCGCCCTAAATGTCTTAACAAAACGACACAAAAATAAACTACTACGATTGTACAATATAATGCAATACACCAATAAACGACAATAGAAAGGCGACACTAGACGTGGAATTCGTAGTATACCTATTTAGTTTATGGAGAAGACGTATTAGTACTAAATAATGCGAAATAATAACAGCTTTGTCTACCAAGAAGTTAAATCGGCTGTATAAAGCAAAACAACAATTTGTTTACAAACGATTTATTATATATTTATTTAGAATTAATTTAAATTATACTCGCAACAATACCTGCAGACGATAGAGCACTACGAGTCTTCAAAGCGTTACCACCACCGCTACCGCTCTGGACTGGGGACGCCTGCAGACACATTCACACATGTATGTCAATTATTTGCACAATGTGAAATATTTAATAGAAACAATATCTTTTTTATGAAGCTTTTCAATTTATCAGTTCAGCATTTTAATATCATATCATCTAATTTCGGTGGTGCTATTTTGTAGAATACAAAAACGTAGACAGGAAAAGTGAAGAAATATGAAAAGAAAAAATATTAGAAAAATTACAGGAAATTTCATGAAATAAAAATGTAAAAATCATATGTAAATATCTTACCACTGCTTTTCTTTTAAGTACCTGGAAAAAAAATCAAAATTAAAGACAATTAATAAGCGTAAAATTAAAAATTATAAATGCGTTTAATGTTGAAGATACTACGTGCCGACTTGTGACGACCTGTTCAAAACGAGTTACAATAGCATCTCATTTGCTGTCCCTTTCCTATTAGTGCCAATATCATAAAAGATTACATTCTCACTTGCGCTCTTTGTACGTCTATAGATTATACCCCAGTATGTACATTCTGTCAAGAAAGTATCGGGAAAGGATGATTTGTTTATGGTTCCAAATTCAATTTTTTGTTTTTTTTTTGTTGTTAGATTGGCACAACTGTTTTCCATTTTGGTGCGGAGTTTGAGTTGCATTTGTTATTTAGATGTAATACAGTGCTGTTTTTAGTTATATCATTCTAGTGTATATTGCGAATTTCATAATGGACAAAAACATCGAACAAAGAGTTTGTCTTAAATTTTGCATCGCCAATGGAATTTCGTGTTCGGAGTCACTGAAAATGTTACAGAAGGCTTACGGTGAATTATCAAAAACACGTGCTTATGAGTGGTACAAAGCTTTCAAAAGCGGTCGAGATGTGATGGAAGATTTGCCTCGCTCTGGTAGGCCATCAACGTCTGCAACTGAAGTTAACATCGCAAAAGTGAAGGAAATAGTGACTGAAAATCCTCATTCAAGTTTGAGAGAGATAGCCGCCGAACTTTCTGTGTCTCACTAGTCGATCCGTACCATTTTAAATAATCACTTGGGTATGAAACTTGTTGCCGCTCGGCTAGTCCCAAAAGACCTGAATTTTCTCCAAAAACTCAATCGCGTAAGAGTCGCTGAGGACATGCTAGAACGAGTCAATTCCGATCCAACATTCATGAAACGCATTGTTACTCGTGACGAGACGTGGGTTTACGAGTTTGACATGCAAACTAGTCAACAAGCTTCGGAGTGGCGCCTTCCAACTGAACCGAAACCGAAAAAACGACGCCAAAGTCGATATAAAGTCAAAGTCATGTTGACTGTTTTCTTTAACTATCGCGGTGTTGTGCACTCGGAATTCTTACCGGAAGGTGAAACGGTAAATAAAGAATATTAGGGCGTTATGCGGCGTTTAAGAGAGCAAATTCGACGAAAAAGGCCAGATTTCTGGAAAGAAAATTCTTGGATTTTGCACCACGATAATGCGCCTTCGCACAAGGCCATCATTGTGAACGAATTTTTGACCAAAAACTCAACAAATACCATCGAGCAACCTTATTCACCAGATATGGCTACAGCCGACTTCTTTCTTTTTCCTAAACTCAAATTACCACTTCGTGGCACCCGTTTTCATTCGGTAGAAGACATAAAGGAGAATTCGCGGCGAGCACTGAACTCAATTCCGGAAAAAGCGTTTAAAAAATATTTTGATGATTGGATTATTCGTTGGCGTAAGTGTATCGTTTCTGAAGAAGCATACTTTGGAGGTGATAAAATAAATTTGGATGAATAACTAACATTTCGTGTATTATTGATCTTTTCCCGGTACTTTCTTGAGAGAGCGTATATACTAAGTCTATGGGTATAAATATAAAACGAATTTTGACGACTGCTAGAAGTAAAATGTTTCATCATCATCATCATATCTTCACACCCTACACCCTAACGGGGTAGTGAGATAGGACGGAGCGCCAGTCTTCGCGGTCTTTACTACTTCTTTCGCTTCCTCAAATGTCATCATTCTCCTCACACATTTTCGCCTAGGTATGAGAGTGCTTTTCACATATCCGTCAGCTAACACTGGCTATTATTATTAATAGTAGATTATTTATTACTGATTTTAATGATTTCTTAATTCTCCGAAAGCATATAAATTATTTCACTTATAAAGTATTGTTTAATATATCTATGCTTATCGATGTTTTTCTAAGGAATGCGATGAAATAATTATTTTTAATTTAACTATAAGAGAAAATTCATGTATGTAAACAAATATAAATATGCTATGCTAAGGCTATGCTAATTAAGTCAAATGATAAGATTATATAATTGTGTACAAAACGTTGCGACATTCTCGGATAAACAATCTCAGGTATGGGCACAGAAGTATGGGCATACGGGTATATTACAATTTACAATGCAAAATTTGCAGTGTAAACATAGTGTATTTTAACTACTGCAGATGTAAAATAGAAAATAATCTTTAAGAACTTTGACTTATTTATTACTGATTAATTTTTAATTAAAAACTTAATTTAAAAACGTAATAAAATGGATTATCCATGTTTTGCGAAGGCACATTCCTACCACAATAATACGTGTGTATTATAATGTACATACCGGGTTAGCCGCCCGCTGCATGGCCCCGCGGGCCTTATTCTCTGACACCTAATATAAACAAAACATTACAATTTATTGTAATATGTATTTTATTCTTTTTTGGTATTTAATTTTATATTAATGTTACAATATTTTTAAACTAATTTATTTCTGTCATGACTGATGTCAAAGTTAATTTTTACATTTAGTTTTGGAATTGTCACTAACTTTTCAAATAACTAGGTAACTTTAATTAGAGACTTTTTGGTTGGAATGATACATTTAATATATTCTATAGATTTCATTATTTTCTGTAATTTCATGGTAATTACCACAGACTTTTTAGTTTATAGGAAGTCTGTGGTAATTACAGAGTTTTGAAGTATTGAAGAAATTAATAAAATCGCAATAAATACGTGTAGCTGAAGTTTTTTCATTTCTCCATAAAGTCCTTAGCTTCAGTAACATTTCAGTAACATTATCATCATTATCACTTTATTGGAAATAATCTATACATATTTATAAAAGAACAAACTGACTGATTTACATGTCTATTAACGCACAGTCCAAACCGCTGGGTGTAGAAACTTGGAATTTCGGACACGGGTTCTTTACATGTATAGTATAGGTACCTATACCTGTTAAGAAAGGCTTTATGCAAATTCAACCAATAATTGGAAAATACTTTTGATGTATTCTTCTGTACTATAACATTATAAAGAGAAAAAATGTAATTGTTTGTTTACAATTGATAAACTTAAAAAGTTCTTAACCGATCAAAAAATTCTTTCTTTTATAGAAAGCTACATTATCAGCGAATAACATGGGCTGTATTTTATTTAAAAAAAAATATTTATTTAATAATAAATTCTTTGAATAACCGTCGATTTCGATCTTTCACATCTGGCGGGCGTCTCGGGATGGCCAAATTTTAATTGCTTGATAATTTTTACTTACTGCATTATCACTGATGACCCTTCGCGGCGGCGCTGTCGGTGGGGGTTGTACTTTCGTCTTCGTTGGACTGGATTTTGAAGCGGGACTCCTGCGACAGAAACACGTTGACATAATATATATTTCTTGTAATATAAACATTTTTATTTCGAGGCCAAAAAAATTTTTTACAAAAATGTCATCATTACGTTTTTAGATCATCAATCTGCGCTCGCATATGACATCATAAAATAGGTATATAATAGACGAATGAGGTCACAGGGACCTATAGTTACAGACGTACGGACGGACCGATGCCGTGATGGTCCAAAATAAAAGTTTCTACTTTAACAAAAGAACCCTAAAAAAATTAGTCATAAATGTAAACAGTACGATATGTTGTGTCGATTTTAAGATATGGGGTACTTACGCTTATACGCTCAGCGCCCGCAAAAATAACTTTGTTTTCCTCAGTGTTATTGAGAAACGCTATGAAATACAAACTTATTTTTGCTTCTGATTAAATGAATATTGTGCATACCGTCTACGGAATCCTTCACTGTGCGTGGTCCGACGCGCATTTACCGGTTTTTAAATTTTGTCTGCTTTTCTGTTTCTCGCGGCTATTCTCAGAAATGTTTGAACTGATTGATTGAACTCAGACAGGTATCCATTGGACACCTGTCTTTTCAGTTTGGACTTTTCATTTTTTTTCTCCAGATAGTAATCGAGGCTACTTTTTATTCCGGAAATATACTTTTAACGTTGGTGAAGAGACGAGGCGAGGTTAGTATTGAATATAATATGTATTTTATCATCATCTATTATACACTGTTTATTATTGCTCTCTATTTGAAAATAATTTACGACAACGAAATCGTAATAAAAATAATATAAAACCGGGACCGAATGCGAATGTTGGAAAATTGCGAATATTTCCACAATGTGATTGTGAATTGAATGTCAAGCATACCCATTCGTGAGCATCATAAACTTAGTATATACTAGCGTACATAGATCTCCTTGACGCGTGACGATTTTTGATTTGTCAATGTCACCCATGAAATGAATGATTCCCTTAATTATTGCGATTATTGCGATATATGCGAATCACATACAGAACATTATGCGAATCACATACAGAACATGTTACCATTATTGAAAAAGACAGTATTGAAATAAAACAAGAATAACACAAAATAATAAAAAAAATTTATAAAAAAATTAAACCGACTTCAAAAAAGAACACTCAAAAGTATAAAATAACTATCCTTTACTAATCAAAACTTAAGTACAAAAATAACTTTATAAATACGATACAAATACCCATATAATTAAATTTGACAGTCACTGAAGTCGGTGCCAAGCCTACTAAACTAATATACTTTCTGTTGTCGAACATTAATTTGGCACCGACTTCAATAACTGTCAAATTTAATTATATGGGTATTTGTATCGTATCTATAAAGTTATTTTTGTACTTAAGTTTTGATTAGTAAAGGATAATTATTTCATACTTTTCAGTGTTCTTTTTTGAAGTCGGTTTAATTATTTTATAAAAAAAATTTATTTTGACCTTTTGAGTGACCTAGGTCTAAAAAAATATCTAGGGCAGATCTACAATTTGTTTATTTTCTAATTTTGGAGCGCAATGTGTTAACTTCCATTCTATTGAAGAGCATAAACCGTGGGATTTCACAATAAAGATGCGAACAGATCGAACATGGGATATCATTGCCCATTGTGGCCATTATCAATATCATGTCAATATCAATCAGTTATAAAAGAACAGTGTAAAGGTTGCATCATAATGACACCTTAGCAGTATTCTTACAATCCGAAGACGACAGCTACCAGTCATATTCTCTGTCCGCCACAAGACTGCCTCTACTGACTGAATTTATTATATCACAGGCAATTTATATCTTCTCCCTACTACCATTATACCATGTAGGGACAACGATAGTTAACAAATGTCACACAAGAGAATCATCAACATAAATGAATAAAGGTTATAACCAAATCGCGTTATTTGGTGTATCTTCGAAACCAAAGCTTCAATGTGAATAAAATTTCAATGGGACCAATCTGGAAGTATGTCCTTTCAAACAAAAAAAGAATTTTCCAAATCGGTTCATAAATGACGGAGTTATGAGGTAACAAACATAAAAAAAAAAACAACCGAATTGAGAACCTCCTCCTTTTTTGGAAGTAGGTTGAAAATAAGTCAACAGCGTCTTCCACAGCGTGACGACTTGTGACGACCTGTCGTTCAAAAGCTGCAATCTGTTGTAAAGCAACTAATTGCATCGTAAATAGGCAGGTTGCAGGTCGCATGTAACTTATCTTACAATGCAATTTGTTGAATTGCAACGGATTGCAGCAACAAATTGCTAGTCAGATTGCACCGTGAGTAAGACCTTTTACAATAACGTCCCGTTTACTGTCCCTTTTCTACTCGTGCCACTATCATTAAAGATTACATTCTGACTCGCTCTCTTTATACGTCAGTATATACTAATAAGTTTATGGTGAGCATACCTTCTGGGCGGTTTCTTCGGCTCAGGCTCTGTTTGGCGCTGCCTCTGCGGCGGCTTGGGCTCGGGGCTCCGCGGCGTCGGTATGGGCGCCAGCGCTTCCGGGAACGTCTCGTTCTCTAACAAGTAGTTGTTGTCGACCCTGTCGAGTTCGTCCACAGACTGGCCGTTCACATGAACCTGGAAGGTGTTTGAATTTCTAGCACCTACCATATTACGTTACAATTATTATTGTTTATATTTTATTAATGTAATAATTTAATAATTTTATAATTAAACAAAAAATAATTAACTTTTGCATGCGACTGAGTCTGCGTTGCTCGAACTACTTTCTTAACCTTTAATATGTCAAACATTCACAATCCATAATCTATATATGTATATATTAATATTATAAATGCAAAAGTCTGCCTGTCTATCTAGCTTTCACAGCTAAACGATTGGATTTAGATGAAATTTAGAATGGAGATTGACTAAGCCCTGGGAAAAGATATAGGCTATTTTTTTTAAAATTTAATTTTAACTGCTAGTAACCCATAAATTTGAAATAAATTGATCCAGTGACATTGACACAGATTAACTGATTTTTATACATATTATAATATTATCTACAAATATTGTTTTAGCTATATTCAGCAAAATATTCAAAATTGGACATCAAATTTATTAAATTGCATGCAACCATAATGGTTGCATGCAATTTCATGAATTTTCAAAAGAATCCTAAAATTCGATGCACCTTTCCACAGGAACAGATTGCATCGTAAAGAGCTTACTGACGATACAACAGTAACTTGCTGTATCATAGGCCTCAACTTGACTACGTATTTTACAGCTTGCTGACGGCCAGCAAATTGTTAAAGCAGAATGTACAGCAAGCTGTATCGTGAGTAGGCGCTTTTATGATGGATTGCTCAGTGCTCATAAATAGAAAGTAGATTAAATTTAATCCACATAAAAAATAATTTATTTAGTAAAATTATAAGGTAGAAATTTGAATAGGTAGAGCTGAAAGTCAAGCCTATCACAACATTTTATGATACCCGGTCAGGTAACAAATTGGATTTCCAGTACCTACGGGTATCTGGGGATATTTACAGGATTTCAAAAAATATTCTATTCATTAAAAGTCTAAGGTAGATATAAAATGTATTAGATTAGTTTTTATACATATTTTTTACAGACTTGGCTGTATGATCCCTGACCTTTGCTTTTCCCAAATGGGATAAAACAGGATTCACGTTACACTGTGTCGGGGCCGGGCCGTACCACGGGCGGGGCACGGTGAAACATCTATAATATACTTTTGTATGAAGTAAGCATGTTCGACCGGGTCGAGTTCATGTCACGGCCGGGGCACGGTCGGGGCACAGCGTCGAAATGACGGAGGATCTTCATACAAAAGTGTGTTATAAATGTTTCAGATGTTCACCGTGTCGGGGCCGACCCATGCCCCGCCCGTAGCACGGGCCGGCCCCGACACGGTGTACCGTGCATCATGTTTTAATCGATTAAAAAAAATCATACAATAATATAACTTACCGCATGCTTGTTTGAATTAATATCTGTCTCATGATTGTGATTGACATCACCTGAACCGTTCGTCAAGTTTTCATTTTTCTGAAAACGGAAAACTGAATTACTTTAATTATCAACCAACTTCAAAAATAGGATTGGTTCTCAATTCATAAGAATCTATTTTTTTTTGTACGTTCTCTGATTTTTCCCATATTTGTGAAGCGATTTTGAAGATTATTTTTTATTTCGAAAAGGTATAGATATGTTCAGGAAGGTCTCATAGAGATTGAATTAAGATCTGATGACGCAGTACTGCTTAAACAAAAGAAGTCATCGGTTTATATATTTTGATAATCCTTTCATTTAATGTTTGATATTTATTGAATGCTTAAGAAAGTTGTAGATTTTTTACTCTAGATATTTATTTAGGACCAGGCCGCTCAAAAGGGAAAAATAAATAACTTTATACAAAAAAACTGGACAAGCGTGTCTAGATTCGCGTGCCGAGAGTTCCGTTAAATGTTCGCCAATGCATCGATATACGTCACAGTCAATTTTCCAACCGCAAGTGTAAGTTTGTAATGGCAAAAAATTTTTTTCTCATGTGATATAACCATGAATAACAATTTTCGGATTTTTCCTTTACTCGTGCTGTAAGATCTTGCTTCGTGCCAAATTTCATGATACTATGTCAATGAGAAGTATTCTATAGACTTTGAGTGTCAAAATATAAGGCATATCTAACCGTATTTTTTGATTACACTGACTTCGAAGATTGATTTTTTAAAACTCTAAAGGACCGCAGTAAGTATTTGATTTTAATTTCAACTTGATACTTTCACGCGTTCCTGAGAAAAGTTTGACAGACAGTCAGACGGACAACGAAATGATGCTATAAGGGTTTCCTTTTTCCTTTTGAGGTAGGGAATCTTAAAAATTAAACCGACTTTCTAAGCTCGAATCAGTTAACTTTTGAAGGAAAAGCCGGCGATAATAGTGACTTTAATTGATAAATATTTCATTATAGGTCTTAATTGCAGCTTATTCGATATAGGAATGCGCTCAGCAGAGGGTGTCTATGTATTTATAGTTAAGCTAGCGTCGGTCGGGCACGTTGTGTTCCAACGGCTGCATGTGTTTTACAGTAATAACATATAACTTAAAACTAAACTTATCTAAGAAATGTCCCAAAGTACAGGATTTCGGTTAATGTCAACTAACACATGGCAAATGAATAGTTAAGGAGTACGTTCTTATCGAATACCGTGCAATCTGGTTATTATCAGCTACCGATGTGAAGGTTGTTTATAATGATATTATAATACAAAGGAGGTAGATAGGTTACCTTAGTACTAATCTAAGTAAAATATTGTCCCAGGTACAACGTTACAAAGTGAGACAAATATACATTGCACTGCGTTGCTATGCAATGTAAAACATAATTGCATTTCAAACTAACAAATCACATAGCTCTCTAAATAATTGTGATTGGTCAATTTCAATTTCTTTCTACACTTTAAGCGAATCCGTGACTAATTCATAGAATATTAGTAATTAATGCCACAGAACAGACATTTAAAAAAAAATGATTGATACCTAATGGGATTAGACAGTAAAAAAAGATGTTTGCTTTTTTTCGAATTTCGTTTTTCTTGAATGAATTACACGAGAACATATTTATTTAAAAAGATCGCAAACATTTTTTAATTATAAATTTGAAAATGATGAATTATATATTTTTGCTTTTAATAAATGTAAACGATGATTAAAACTGGGTGGCTACGTCATTACATGATCGTGTATATTATAAAAAACGTTTGGATTATTAAAAGATTTTAGAATTTTGAATGCGCAATAGGCATTGCATGACATTGTTGGTTCTGTAACATTACTTTTCATATTCTTTGACCAAGTCCGGGTTGGCTAAGTACCAAAGTTTTGGGGTGCCACTTTTCGAGTGCATGTAACCTATCTACCTCTTTTGTATTATAACATCATTGGTTGTTTACGTTTTAGAGGTCTGTTTATTAATCGATGCCAAACCAATAAACAAGAATACAAAGTCTACTAGCTTGGTAGCCTTGGCATCGACTTTAGTAACTGTCAAATTTTATTACATAGGTAGGTATTTGTATCGCATCCATGAAGTTATTTTTGTAATTGAGACAGACAGAGAGCGAGATGGAATTAAATTACACCTTGCCAGTGTCATATAAGTAATTTAGACCTACATCATGTTCAGCAATAAGCAGCTTAGTTGGTAAGCAGAACGGTAACGAAGCTTATCAGCTGTAATAAATTATATGCCATGGCTGAACTTTACGATAAGAGCAGGAATATAAGCAGGTGGTAAAACCAATATTTTTCTATTTCTCCCCAGACCAGTCTGAAAACACTATTTCTAATGTCGACAAATACTTACAACATGTTGTTTCTTTATTTCATGTGAGCTGATACTAGTCTTCATGTTTTTTCTTTCGACGGCAACTTTAGACGTTGTGCTGGATGTATTTGTGACCTTGGTGTACCCATTGGACGTGTGGGTCACTTTACTGTATCCGTTAGGAAGCGCTTTCTTCGTTGCTGTCCGCTCAGTGTTGTGTATTGGTTGAAGTGGGTAGCTCTTGTCGATTCCCTTTGTACGACGTTCCTCGAACATTTGGCGGACCTATATAATAATATATTTACATGAAAACTAAAAACCTCGCTACGAGAAAGTACAAAACAAGTTTGAAGAGCTTTGTAACGTTCTATACCACTCATTATCATCCAATGATGAATTAATGAAATTATTGTTTATAGGTGCAAAAGTGAGTGGTAAAAAAGCCAAGGAAGACCAAGGCTGACTTATGAAAATCAAATAGCTAGAGTGTTAGCCCACGGAAATGTCAAACGCACTTGCATACCTAGGCCAAAATGTGTGAGGAGAATGATGGGATTTGAGAAAGCGAAAGAAGTATGTAAGGATATAAGTAAGGACCGCGACGCTTGGCGCTCTGTGCTCTCATGACTACCCCGTTAGGGATACGGCGTGAAGATATGTATGTATGTATTGATTATAGACGAGAGGAATTATTACAGCTAAGTGCATCGTAGTTGGGCATTCGACTACAAGAGATCATTCCAACTTGTTTCATGCTTTTTCGTAGTGCCAGGTTTTCAGTTTTTTATTTAATACTTTTAAGTGACCGATTCCATTACATACATTACATATTTTTATCTGTCACAGAGTAATGACAAATTTTTGCATATTAATATAGGTACACATTCGGAATTTAGGAATTAAAAACTCATATGACGTCATTTTAAAGTCAGAAATGACGCCATATAGATATAATATTTCGCTAAGACACACGAAACTCTGAACGAAGCTAAAGTCACCACCACAATTTGGTAAAATATGAGCAGCTTAGGACCTACAAGGGAGTAGATGAACCTAGTAACACACATACATAGACTGCTGAAATCATAACCCTCCTTTTTACTTTTTCGTAAGGTACAAAGGTTAGAAATAGAATATTGTTTTTGATGAATACTAGTACCGCTAATTTAATTTTATGATACATACATACATACATATCTTCACGCTATATATCTAACGGGGTGAAGATATATTTCAGATCCCTAATTTCATGAACATATCTATTATTTATTTTTCATTTTAATTTATTTATTTATTATATAACATTTACTCTCTATTAATATAATGTACAAATCACATTCAAACCACTATCAAATTGTCGTCAGGAGAGTAGCTTCTATACTAGACCGGAAATATTATTACACATGTTATTATATTATATATATATTATATATTATATTTTCCCTACGAATACTTACAGGCCTTTTTTTTAAAACAAATAATTATGTGTGTGTGTGTGTATGTGTGTGTGTGTGCGTGAAAATATGTTTTTTTCATTATCAAATACAGGCAATTTTTGATTACCTTCCCCGGCTGGTGTGGTATCTGGGGCGGCGGCGAACTTTCTACTCCATTGGCCGTCACAGTTGACCCGGTGCTAGGCGAGTGCCTTACGCGGTCCAGCGCGCGAGCTTGCTGTGCTTCGTACAACGATGCGATCTTTAATTCGCGTTCCTGAAGTTGTTTTTGTTGGAAGCGAGCCTGTAACAATAAAAATTCATTGAAAATACAAATCGTCTATACATACCAATACATATAAATATAATCGGAATGTCTGTGATTTCGAATTAAAGGCTTTTTTAAACTTTAACAGCTGTACCCGCGAATTCCTCTGCGCGGAGTTTTTTAGCAGCTTTCCCGGATTAGGTTAGATTGCATGTACATGTATATTGTATATACTCATATGTACATATATTGTTTTTGAAAAAGAGGCTAGCTCTGCCTCCAAGCACATACCACCTTTGTACCAAATTTCATCAAAATTGGTTCAGCGGTTTAGCATTTCCCATTCAAAGTTTCATCTTCCTTTTCACCCTCTTAGGGGTAGGTTTTTGACAAAAAAGTAGCCTATATCCGTTCCCAGGTGTCCCCTATCAACTATCCCCATGCTACATCATAACCAGTTCAGCGGTTTAGCATTTCCCATATAAAGTTTTATACCCCTTTTCACCCCCTTAGGGATAGATTTTTGATAAATAAGTAACCTTTGTCTCTTTGAAAAAAAAGTCTAACACCGCGCTCAATTTTATCATTACCGAGATTTATCATTTCCCATAAAAAATTTCATCACCCTTTTCACTTTCTCAGGGACAGATTTTCGATAAAAAAAGTAGCCTATGTCCGTTTTCTGATGTCAAACTATCTCCATGCCAAATTTAATCATAATCGATTAAGCGGTTTAGCATTTCCTACACAAAGCTTAATCCCCCTTTTCATCCCTTTAGGGGTAGATTTTCGAAAAAAAGTAGCCTATCTTTTGCGCACATGTTCTTACTACATACCAATTTTCATCAAGATCGGTCAAGTGGTTCTTCAGTTATAAAAGGACAGACAGACAGACAGACAAAAATTTTGAGAATGGTAGAATCGAAGTCCGTGTGTCATAAAATGTCTATCACAAAATTTGACAGTAAAATTGTAATTAAAGACAGACGCTAGAGATTTATATAGTAGCATAGATTTTTTTTATTGAAAAAATACCAAATTCAGTTTAAATTTAAAAATACCAAAAGGGTAGTCATCCAGATATGTAAAAAAACCTATAAGAAGGCCAATTTACAAAGGATGTGATCATTTAGGTAAGCATGATCGCTTGTAATTATAGCCCAATAACAATTTTGTTTTCCAGTAATAAAAAAATTCACAGAGACGAAGTCGCCGGCAGCAATTATATATACATATAAAATATTATATAAGTTAGTGTAAAAGTTAAATAGTTAATAAGTCCTACAATGTATATTATACAGTGTTTTTTAAACTTGGACAGTATGAGGAAATCCAAATCCTTACAAGGGCTGCTATTTATACATCCGGAACTAGCCAGTTACAGAACAATATTAAAAAAGCAATTATAACATTTAAAAATGGAACTCTTTGGCTGAGGAATACAATTTGTTTCATGTAGCTGTCATTTGTTGATCCTTTGTGGCGTCATTTTGAAAATTGCGAGTCTTTATCACCATGGATGTAAGTCGTGAAAATTTTCGTACAATGATTTATTATGATTTTCGGCGAGGGCTAACTCAAAAACAGTGCATCGATCAACTCACTTCGACTTTTGGGGACGAAGCACCATCGAAAACTACTGTGTATCACTGGTTTAGTGAGTTTAATCGTGGGTGGTCTGAGTTCACGGACGAAGTTTAAGAAGGTCGCCCTAAATCGATTGTTGTACCTCAAAATATTGATGCTGTGCAGGAACTAATAATGCAAGATCGTCATGTTACATATCGCGAGATAGAGGCGTCTCTGGGCATAAGTATGACGAGTATATATAAAATATTACACGAACATTTAGCTGTAAAAAAAATTTGTTCACGTTGGATTCCGCACAACTTGAGAATTGACTAAAAACGGGCTCGTGTCGATTGGTGTGAAAAAATGTTACAAAAGTACAATCAGGGTGCGTCAAAAGCTGTCTATATTATCTACACAGGTGATGAATTTTGGATATATGCGTATGATCCTGAAACTAAACAACAATCAACGGTTTGGGTGTTCCAAGATGAGCCGAACCCAACAAAAGTCATTCGTTCAAAAAGCATTAAATGGACATGTAGCTACAGTGCCACTAGAGGATCGTAAAACAGTTAATTCTGAATGGTACACGACCATTTGTTTGCCAGAAGTCTTTGAAGAAATAAGAAAGAACAACCGACAACGCAGAATCCTTCTTCATCATGACAATGCTAGCTGCCACACATCGGCCGAAACAACTCGGTACTTGGAAGATCAAAAGATCGATTTAACGGGTCATCCGCCGTACAGCCCCGACTTGGCCCCCAACGACTTCTATTTATTCCCAACCGTGAAGAATAAATTACGTGGTCAACGTTTGTCGAGCCTTGAAGAGGCTGTTGATGCGTTCAAAATGCACGTTTTGGAGATACCTCAATCCGAATGGAAAAAGTGCTACGAAAATTGGTTCCAACGCATGCAAAAGTGCATCAATCATCATGGTGAATATTTTGAAAAGCAATAAAACTATAATAAATGCTATACGTTTGTTTCACTTTGTTATTCCGGATACATAAATAGCAGCCCTCGTAAGATACAGGGAAACCGTTTTAGAAACCATTCGGTCTTTGTTGATGAAAATTTTGCCAAAATTGTTTTTCCAGTAAAAGACCGAATGGTTGCTAAAACAATTAACAACTATACAATAGTGATGCAATAAAATGCCTTAATCGCCATCAAACTGCAGTAGCCATTTTGCGAAACGTTACTACAGTGAATACATTGTATTTCATTGTTTGATATAATATAATTAAAAATTAAAAAATTAAATATAGTTCCTGGTAAAGTCAAATGCATAACGTCAGTCCACGATGTCAATCAACCAACAAATTATTACGCAGCAAACACAACTTCCAACGACCTATAAAGCTTGGCCATCTCCTTTTACTTGTGACTATATCAGCTTTCCTTACAAGGCGTCTTACATTTTTTTCTTGATTCTGCGGATATTACTTGGGGCCACGAAAACGACTACAATAAAATAATATTGAAGTTGATTTTGTTGCTGCTTAAAATAAGACATGTTTTTGGTTTTTAATTTCTAGGTCTTTAAAATACGTTTCTGAACGTGACTACAGTAACAAAAAGTCAAAAATGGCTTCAGGAGGACTACGTCACTGTGTTTAGAAAAAAAATTAATAGTCGTCACAAAACGCCTAGCAGACGTGAAACTCGAAGTGTATTTTTATTTGTGATGGTAATAAAATGACAATGATGGAGAGAAATGAACGTCGAGTCCCTGCCGAGGGTTTCGACGGGGGATGAATGGAGCCAACGAGAAACGCGACGTGTGGGCCGAAGTAAGAGCTTAGTCCCATCTTGCCCGTAAGTCGGTTTTACTATCCTAGGCGCGCCTATTGATGTTTCACATGATCGGACATTGTTATCCTTCATATTCGCGACTCTTGTTTCATGGCTGTAATCTAAGTCGCGAGGGCGGAAGACCGGCGGCGCGGCGCCCACGCATCGTTGCACACCGAGGCAACCTGTCAATAGACGACAGAGTTTATTGTTCCATTGAACACTTCCGTCAGCTTTGATTATCGTGGAGAAGGTCGACAGGGAGAAACAATAGGTCACTGTCATTTTTTCAGTGTCTAGACTTGGGATGTGCTTATTTATCCTCTCTTTATAAACAATTCATAATTTCATTAGAGGGAGTTCCCCTAGTCAAATAACACTTAAACGTTTTTTGAGAATAAAAAAAATGATGATGAGATTTGAGGAAGCGAAAGAAGTATGTCAGAACCGCGACGCTTGGCGCTCCGTCCTCTCTGATTACCCCGTTAGGGATACAGCGTGAAGATATGTATGTATGTAAAAACAAGATATTTCGAAATATATCACTTTAATTAGAAACAAATCAAGTTAAGATTATTAGAAACATATATAAATGAACAAAACTTCTACATAAATCTTATAAAAACATACAATTCAACTATGGCATAGACATAATTTCTTAAGTACGTAAATTGGCACTTAGTACCGCATACACTTAGTATCCCTAACACCTAAACAAATTTAAAATAAATGGCAACGATCACATGTAGTTTTCTGAACATTCAGGAATGTCAGACACGCTTTGTGAGCCCATCTGTGAGCGTTACAAGCTGGATCCAGTCTTCCTTGTAATCATCCGAAATCCAAACAGAAAGCACAATTTGGTTTTAGTATTCAAGTATTGTGTTACCGGTTTACTTTTATTAGACTTTTTGGACACTTTTTAAGATATCTCGGCACATATTTCTTCCCCATATTTAGCTTGTTTAATTTCTTTTGTAGCTTTTTGAAGTTTATTTTAATTCCTTTTTTACCACCTTAATTTTTTTTTCATTCTGTTTTTCTATTATTGCATTAATAAATTAATAAAACATATATTATGTATAACTCTGCGACTACCCCGTTAGCGATACAGCGTGAAGATATGTGTGTGTATTATATAATAATGAAGCGTAACATATATAAAAAAAGAAAAAAATGCTGACGAATTGAGAACCTTTTTAAGGTTCCGTAATCAAATGTCAAAAATGAAACTCTTATAATTTCGTCCTGTTCGTCTGTCTGTCCATATGTCACAGCCATTTGTCTCGGAAAATTTTGGCACGATATTAAATAAGTGTGTGTAATTCTATTTAAGGCAATAGTTGCTGTGTTATCATATGCGCTTTTAAAGTCATATGAAGTGTCCTTGTGCTCCATCCCTAACTTTTATGTAAGGGATGGAAAATTCGGAAAAAAGTGGAAGTAGGCAGAACTTAAAAAAAACTTTCAACGAAAATTTTTACGAATGAGATAATACGTTATATATTTTTTGAGAAAATATGGGATATTTCGACCATGTGTTCTGTGCATATATTTTTATTTCTTGTAAGGCGCTGGAATGATTTGGATGAAATTTTATACTTACGATTAGATAATGGTTTATTTCTAATTTATTTAAAACTAGCTCTACCCGGCCATACGTCGCTGTGACTTAGTAGGTGTACTAGATATATTGTGTATATAAAATACGCGCCTATTTGAATACAACTTTGTGTCAAAATTTAAAGGCAACAGTAAAGAATTTTTGATTTTTAGAAGATTTAAGATTTAGAACGATGAACAAGGACCATTTTATTTATACAGATAGGTGTTATCTCTGAAAGTACTTGTTTTCAATCAAGTTTTCTAGAATATTGATTAAAGCCGTTTCACAAAATACTTTTTTATCATCATCTTTCATCTATATCACCTTTGAATATAATATCAATGCATAAATATTTCATTTATACATTGATATTATATTCAAAGAACAATAGACAGCATATAGTTGAAAGACATCGAGCTAAGCTCGGTAGGCCCAGGTGAAAGTTCATGCCGATTACAGAACCCTTCATGCCGACTACAGAAGTCTCTAAATGAGATTAAATATTTTGGACTGACGGAACTTAACATCGGTGTAAAATTGAAAATAAATTGTTCAGTCTCGTAAATAATTTCAATGGGACATATTCCATTACAGAAGTTAATCGTCATCTCGCCAACGAAAGTCACTTGATGAATTTTAATTGCATATTCATAGTACTTAATGCATATATTTGGGATACGTTCTATCGGTCACGCAATTATCGCAAAGAATGAAGTCCAAACACACAACTTTAACAAATTCTGTAACATAAACACAGGAAATAAAAGCTTTGTTATTGTAGGCACTACAGGTATTTCATAATTGTTTATGAAGTTAAGTTCATAACATACAAATATGATTGATTGAATTCTAATTCGAAAGTAAAAGTAAAACATATATTTGCATAAACATTTATAAATCGATATTATTCACTCGCAATTGCAGTAGTGGGTGTCAATCGATTACACACTTACGCAAACACGTTTATGCGAAGGTCGGTAGATGTAAATAAAATAACATATGAAACATTTGTTTATAATGGTATGAGTAACTATTAAACAATTCTTTGACTGTCTCGTTGGTGCTTTTAATATGATTTCCATCTAAGGTCAGTGTTTAAAATCTGTCTAAACAAAGTTAGTTCCAAACTTCCTACCACAAAACTTCGGCGGGGTTATTACCTAAAAATTTGTAGACAGTGACAGACACGCGATCATTGCGCGACCGGTGACTAATTGTAATAAAAATAAATATCATGTATGAGGGTAGTGTGTCTATTGCGCCATGGTCGTAAAATGCTTTTCTTCACTTTTAAATATAGCGTCACTATACAAATAATTCTCGACGCTTGGCGCACCGTCCTCTCTGACTACCCCGTTAGGGATACAGCGTGAGGATTTGTATGTATGTATGTATGTACTAATTCTCATTTTGACAGCAGATATCGCACGATATTTGGCTGTCGCATGCTGACAGCAAGTTAGGCAATAAGCGTGCGAGTTTCATTTACTAACATTATGTCAGTGATTAGTCAGATAGCCGAATCATACGCGATCGATCGCGATATGTTGTTAAATCGAGCACCGTATAATGTCGCTAATGGCTACTGCTGCCTCTGTTGATTAATCATTGAACTAAAAACTACCCCAGCTACCCTATTTATTACAAAAAGTCATTTTACCGCATTTAAAACAAATGTCGCGCGGCTGCGGTGCAGCTACCGTTCATCGCGTGATAATCTGGCCGGTTATTAGTGTGTTAAAAAATGAAGCATATGCAGCAATGTCCACACGCGGCGCGTGCGCAAGTCCAGTCCGTGACCACGCAGCGTGACTCACCGCGGGCTGTCATCGACCTTAGCTCTGCCGACGTGGTCGACCGTACCGACCGATAACTAAACTTGTTGATGTTTTGCTTTTTGTTTAATAGCTTGCATTTAATTCTGGTATTAAAATGGGTAATTCTAGAATATTATTAAGTTTCGTTACATTGTCTTTTTCAAAAAAGGGCGAATTAAATTTTACGGAATATTTTGCTGTTTGCAAGTTCATAGACCTTGAAATAAGTACAAAATATTTTTTTAAGCCTGAAGGAAATATAAGGAAGATCCTTAGATTAAATGGATCTAGAAAAATTTCAAGGTATTTGGTGAGTCGCAGAAATAACGAATTTTTGGATTTTCATGAAATACAAATTTTTCGCGATTAAAATAAATAAGCAGACACTCTCAGATCTCAGTGGTTACTGTTAATGATTTTTTTTCCAAGCGATAAATGGTTATATACCTATTATACTATACTTAACCCACAGTTAAATAGTTAGAGGGGATGACACTTTTTACGACTTTGGAAACCCGTATCCTTGCCAACTATTAACTTAAAAAAAGTCACATTAAAATATCTATATCATAATTGCAGACCTATCTAAAGATACCCCCCTCCTCACACTTATGTTATCAGGTACACTGATGTATGCAGTGCCATGTTCAATTTTTTTTACACCATTGTATAGCGGTTTATAGAAAACACTTGCCTTTCAAAATAGTGCCAATGTAGTCTCCGAGCAAAATGGTTGTGACACGGATACACGGACGTACAAATGGACAGGACGAAATTATAAGGGTTTCGTTTTTTTACCGTTTCTTTACAGAACCCTAAAAATATAGTAAAAATATAATAAACTTTTTAGCTTCTTGTTACATTACACAAAATTTCGTCCTCTTAATTGTATACAACAATGTTAGACAAGTTAATGAATCAATGCTCAAGGAGACACATTCTTAGACTTCGTTTTTTTATTTCATACTAGTTACGCTTCGCGGTTTTGTAAGCGTTAATTTTTATATTTTTACCGACAAAAGTAGACTAGATTAATTTATGAAGTCTTCTACCGGTTTATCGGTTAAAATCGGTCGGTAAAGACAGTCGGGCAGGCAGACACAAAAAAAAATCGTGTTTTGGTTTTGGTTACATTGCAAATAACGACATATTACAGATAGTAACCAACAGATTCAATTAAAAAAAAATCCGCTACCTACTATAAGACACGAGACGTCCCGGGACCCCGAGACCCAAACCTTAACAGCAAGTGAACGTAACAATAATTACGCAACACAGGTAATACACAAACTGATTCATGATTGAAGTTATAACTGACCGTATATGGGAATCATAAAAACAAAACACATCAATCGCTGTCATATGATGATTACAGATGATAAAAAAATATTTGGCGTAAAGATTAGGTTTTCGAGTATGGAAGGTAAATAAAACTGAGTTGTGTTAATCATTCGTTTATAGTGAATGAATCAGACAGAAGATTATAATTTTATAAGTACTTGTTTTTTATCTGTTAGGAAAAAATTGCTTGATGAAAAAATTGAGATCCTAGATATTCTTCGTTTAAAATGACGGCGTGGATAGAAACGTAGGAAAATGGAACTAATAAAAAAGTGCAGGAAGTACTTTTTTAGATTATCCGCTTTTGAATTGAACTTTACAAAAGCCGGCCAAGTGCGTATTGGGCCACGCATGGTGAAGGTTAATAAACTAACATTGTGAAAGACAATGTTATTTCTGCAGCCGCTGAGCGTGCAATCCAAACTACTCCATATCTCATAAACTATTCATATCGTAGAACTTAAAAGCATTTTCGTTGTAAGTGCTTTCTATCTTCCATCTACCATCTCACATTTTTTTTTAGAGTTTTCCACCTGATTTTTGAAAAGTTAGAGGGGAGCTACTTCCATCTACCATCATACATTTCTTTCAGAATTTTCCACCTGATTGTTGAAAAGTTACAGGGGAGCTAGTTTTTACAACTTTAGAAACGTATATTACAGGAACTATCGACCTAAGTAAAAAAATCAGTTTGAAACCTTTTCGTCATTTTGGAGGACCTATGTAAAGATCCACACGCTTTTACGCATGTGGAATCCTAAGTTAATAACTTATTCGACGAGCTCTTGACCTGTTTTTCTTGATGAAAAAGGAGAAATCTAAAAATGTACCCAGCTTCCGTGGTTGAGACTAGGTTATGTAGCATGTCCGGGAAACAAAGTCTAACGTATGATCGTCTATTGAAATATTATTGCATTGTCTCCAAATGGCAGAGTTCTGCGACTGGTAAAAGTATTAATTTTTGGTTTAACGTCCAAAAAATGTAAACTATGAGTAACTGCCAAGTAACTGCAACAGTTTAACGTCCTTTTGAAGCACGAATACTCGGTTCTTATGCCACCAGATCATCTAACCCCCAGAACAAGTTTTTCTTGTTCTGAAATCTAACCAATACATAACTACGTATTAAGTACTTAAGTACTGTTAAGTAACGAGGGCTTTAGTATTTTCCGACCCACTTTTATTATTTAAAGGTCATAATTACCATTTTAGTAGTGGAAGAATAGTTGTAACCTTGAGAAAAAATCGTCCTTGTTCACTCCCTATGTTGTTTTGATAAAAATAAAGCCGCGGCGAAATACCCACGTTTATTTATGTACATATTACTGGTGGCCAGCCTTTTGTCGACCTAAAATATCTAGACGTTAGTGTGTTAGCTAAAAAATTAATATTTTTTTTAGAACTGACTTTAAAAAAATAATAAAGCTCTTTTTAAAATATAAACACTGAATAGTTTAAAATAATTATCTTTTATTCATCACAACTCAAATACAAAAAATAAAATTAAATTTTTTTTGCTTATATAATTAAATTCGACTCCAGATCTATCAAATTACAGGAGTCGAAATTACTTACATAGTTAAAAAAAAATTGCTGAGGTGTTTTATCAAAATTACGTGGTTCGAGTAAGTGTAATGGTATGACACCATTAAAATAAGAATTAAAAATCTGTAACCGCGATGCTTAGCGTTCCATTCACTCTTTCTTCCCCGTGAGAGATGTAGTAACTAAAAAAATAAATATCTGGTACAGGAACTATGTATAATTGTCATATAATTTGAAAGTATATAGATACTTGTTTCAATGATATTTTACAAGTTCGATTTTTTTGTTTTTTACTAGAGGTCGCCCTGTGGTCGAAATTCGACCGTAAATATAAACTTATAATATAAACTGTTTGGCGACAATGTACTCTGTGCGAAGGTTTGATCTAAGGAGGTTACATTACATATGATCACAAACTATTATGATTTTGACATTGACAGTTTTTTTGACATTGACAGTATGAACGTAAACAATGAACGTTTTATTTTATTTTATGTACTTATTTGTAACACATATTGCATAAAAATTATAGCTTTCTCCAGTCTTTCTCCATATAAGCTTTAAGTGTAACAAATTTCATTTCCCTCTGTCCGCGCAATTTTCTTAAAAACGAAACCAAAGTTTTCGCTAACACAATATAAAATAAAATATCTATGAATAAAAAAATAAAATAATAAAAATAAAAAAGCTTTATATTTCTTGCCAAAAGATTTAACAACAATTTAAATAAGGGATATACATGTATAATATAACATAACATATAACAAGCGGTAGAACTAGCAATTCCATCAATACAACTCACATTCCTCAACAACAATGGTTCCCTCTATAAATTTACTACTACTCACATAAAAAGTTATTTTAAACTAATAGCTTATACATGTTACACTATCTTTATAATCCTGAATTTCATTTCAATTTACTTTCTAAGCAAGAACCCCTCGTTACTCGAAGGTGAAGGTCTCCTCTAGTGAATTCCAAATATCTCTGTCGTTCGCTAAGTCCATCCACTATTCTCCAGCCACTTGCATTACATCCTCTGCCCACCCGGTAATAGATCTGCCTCTTTTTCTACTACCCGATGGTTGTTTCCAGAATGTCAGTCTGTGGGTATATCGGTTATCTGTCAGCCTGGCTATTGACCAGCCCAGCGCCACTTTAGTTCTTACAGTGGCATAGAGCATCAGTAACATTTGTCTTTTTTCTAATATCTATGATTGACGTAATATTATTTGAATTGCGAATGTAATTTTTATGCAAAGCAGATAAACGTAAAGGATCGTGGATATAGAATGTGATATCAGCCAGGATTAAAACAACAGATTTTTTGCTAAACGTTCAAATTCTCCGTATAAGGTTGAGTCACACGAGGTTGTATTCAAAACGGGGCATTGTGATGTAACGCAAAATGCGCGGCCTACGAGGGCATGACTAACCCAATGTTTTGAATAATATCTTCAATTAAGTACCTGTAATCCGTCGCAAAAAATTGGCAAATAATTTGACAGGAAGTGAAACGATATATAATTGTATATACAAATTATGAAATTTTTTAATACGTCTTTCTAGTTTAACGGTAACTCCACATAATTTTGTAAAACAGCATACGAGCATATAGAACATAAATCTTTGCATCTCCAATATGAAATATTCGTTTAGAAAATTTCGTTTCCTGAATTCACTTGGCGGGGAATGTAAACTATATTTCAGGCTTAGAAAGCAGAAGGATTAGTTTTTGCATTTATTATAACATGAGAAGAGAAGCATATTACGCGCACGGAGTGTGAAAATTGGCACAGTTAAAGTTTACATGAAGAAGGAACGCAGAATGCTATTATTTATGTTTAAAATGTGTGAGGAGGCGAAGGAAGTACTTATGTAAAGACGCGAAGCTTGGCGCTAAATCCTCTTTGACTACACCGTTAGGGATACAGCGTGAAATTAAGTGTGTATGTATGTGGTTGATTAGTCCGAATATACTTTTTCATTACGTATGTTCGGGTATAACGTAGTTGTTTGTGAACCGATTTCAATGCTACTTCTTGCGTTGGGTTCAGTATATTTAATTTTTTATTTCATTGCTATTGGATATTGGATTTCAAAGATACATCAAATAACTTCTCGATGTTTTGTACATTGTGATAATTCTTTTATATTCTGTTTTAAATTGACATTTATTTACGACGAGATCATTTAAGAAAGACAAGACCACTTTCCAAAGCGAAAAAAATATATAATTTAAGTATTAAGAAAAAAATTAAACCGATTTCAACATAACACTAAAAGTACAAAATAGTCATCTTTCAATAATCAAAACTCAAGTACAGAAATAATTTTATATATGCAATGCAAATATCGATTAAATTAATACAGTTAATAAAGTTGGTGCCAAACTTGTGCCAAACCAATTAACAGCAATAGAATGTGTTGGGTTTATTAATTTTATTGCAAAGGTATTTGTAACTATATACCTATAAATAAAAAAAAATTAAACCACCTTAAAAAAAAAAACACTGAAAACTACAAAACAACTATCCTTTACTAAACAAAACTTAAGTACAATAAAGATAACTTTATAAGTACGATACACACACCTATGTAATTAAATTAGTCAGTTATTGAAGTCGGTGCCAATCCAACCAAATGAATAAACTTTCTCTTGTTGCACATTGATTTGGCACCGAGTTCAATAACTGGTGCAAGGCACCCTTACTATAAACTACAGCAATGCGCGGCCGAGCACGGCTTAGTATTATTATATAATCATCTTTGTACTTGAGTACTGATTATTTAAACCAGCCATTCCCAAATTGGGCGATAACGCCCCCTTGTGGGCGCTGCAGGCCTAATGGGGGGCGGTAAAAGACCCAGAAAAAAAATGGGGGCGTTGTGTAGAGGCCTGGGGGGTGATTTGTAATTTCATTTAGCTAGGAGGCATCTTAGACAACGACTGCATGAGCTCTCCACTCAGTAGACAAAATAAGTTTGGGAACCAGTGATTTAAACTATAGACTGTAGAGAGCTTTTGATTGATGTATAAAATACGTATGTCTTCTACACACGTAAGGGTGGCTTGCACCAACCATTTAGACTCGATTTAAGGATTCGACATCTCGCTTGCATCAACTATTAAATACTTGGTGCAAGCGAGATATCAAATCCTTAAATCGAGTTTGAATAGTTGGCCCAACCACCCTAAATAAGTATACGCCACTTCTCATTTAGGGCAGACCGCGCGTCAAGATGTTACAAAATTAGACTTCACCGCTATTTTTAGCAATAAGCGTACGTACTTAATTAAAGCTGAAAGTACAATTCTGATTGTACTTACAATACGGTACTTTCAGTAACAAGTTGATACCCTATAGCTTTTATTCGAAATCAAACCAACCAAACAATTTAAGGGATATTTTGCATCGTATTCCTATAGCTTTACAAGTTCGTTACAGTAACCTTTACGCGCTGTTTCGAGCTGCGCGGGAAGATACAAGATAGGCAGATTCCGTGTTTTTCCCACGGAAGCGCATATTTGAAGAATGGAAGCGCGTATATGTAGAGTATAGCCAACAGTGGTAGAGCCATGCTGCATTGCAGAACGAATTGGGCCGGTTCGCCCGGTGAAATACCACCCTCGACCCTCTCACAGAATATCGGCGTGAAATAACAGCGTCTATTGCTGTTGTTTGGTTCGGTAGTGAGAATGCCGATGGACCAGCATCCCCTCCCCTTTCTCTCCCTCCTTTTTCTATTTCCCTAAAGGCACCCGTGATTCCCCGGACGTTGCGCGGGTGTCCATGGGCGGCGGTTGGTCACTTTTCATCAGGTCACCCGCTTGCTCGTTTTCCCCCTCTTTTATAAAAAAAAGAAAAAGAAGCCATCCCAAAATATTAATATTTTTACTACCTCGCCAAGTAATTACAAGTTTGAATTCGGAGGAACTTATTACAGTAGATCAGTGGTGAAATTTAAATTAGTTATAGAATATGAATATATGTTTTATAAGAACCTTCATTATTACACCGTAGAAAGAAACTTCTTCTTGAATTAATGATTAGATAATTAGGTAGTTACAAGAACTATATTTTATCGATAACAAATTTTATGAAGGTTTCTTCGATTGTAATGTGAATAATTTAAAAAATAACTACGATTCAGACAAAGACGAACTGAATTCAAGGTTGAGGATGTTTTTAACACATTGATAGAAAGTATACAATTTCGTCTGTAATCGATAAGTTATGACGTAAGTGACAGTATCAAGAGTTTAAGTACATAGGTATTGTAACTTTAAATCAAAGAATCACGTGAGAATGTGATGCGTCTATTGAATTTATGTCAGGTAGGTACGTGATACGAGTACTGCGTATGAATAGATGATAATGTTATGAGTAGGAATTGAATAGTCGAGAGTAAAGTGTAGGGTACAAAGTATGGAAGCGACTCCTTGAAATAATTTATTTGAAAACCGAAAACACGAGATATTACAACTACTCAACTTCAATTGCACAACTTATTAGTTGTGAAATATTCGTATACCTAGGAGAAAGTGTGTGAGGAGAATGAAGAGAGTTGGGGAAGCGAAAGAAGTATGTAAGGACCGCGACGCTTGGCGCTCCGTCTTCTTTGACTACCCCGTTAGGGATACGGCGTGAAATTCTAACCAAAAGAAAACTCAAATACTACATTTTTGACCGCAATTAATAAAATCAATTTTAACACCTGCAATTTATGGGTCGAGTCTTCCATTTCTCACTTTTTACTGACATATAATTAATTCGAAATCAAACCAACCAAACAATTTAAGGGATATTTTGCATCGTATTCCATAGTTAAAACACATAATTCCCGTCCAACTCACACAGTTTTACCTTGGGATCTGGTAGAGTGAGCCATCCATTTCTGATGTCCACAGGATCTACTCCTTCTAGAGAAACTGATGATATACTCTGAGGTCCTCGAGTCCTCCAGTGTTCCGGGTCCCACCAGTTAACATGGTCCAATGATCGAGAGAAACTACGGGTCTGCATTTCTTTGAAGAATTTTAACACGATGTATATTAGGTATCTATTTATTTTAAACAAACTTTTATTTCAGTATAATTTTAATGTAATATAAGATTATTGATATTTATGAAAAAGATAAAAAAAATCTTATAATTAATTAATAATTACATTATTAGGCACTTTATGACACCTCGTGTGTCTCTCTTTGAATCTGAGAGTTGAATGAATCCAGTAGTTTGTTTGTTTGCTACTTGCTGCTAAGCAACCTAACACGTGGTGGAGCCAATGTCATGGCATGAATAAACCATGACCTCTTGTGCAGTACCGTTAACTTGACCCTATTGTGCAATATCATGTTTGTCATCATAGTGTTTTCGATTTATGTTTCTCAAATGCACTTGGGTTAAGAACCATAATTGAACAACGATGTTATCACCTCAATAAATTGATTGTTCATTTAAGTATACCAATCGGTTGGACTTAAAAGTATATCTTAACGTTTAGGAATAACGTTCAAAATACGTCGACATGCATCGATTGTGTGAACAACGCTGGGATGCTCTCATATTTCTTGAGGTTTCACAATGGATTGATGTACATTGTGCTACAGAAAATAAACTGTTCGAGCCTTGGAAGCGTTCAATAAATTGTTTGACAAATGGAAATAATAGTATATAATGTATAAAAATAAACTATTTCTCATTCGTTATCACAACAGAGCATCAGGACAAAAAATCACGTAGGTACTAATTTTAGCACTTACTGTACATAGTCTAACGCAGGTGGCAAACCGGAATCATTTATTGTTATTATGTTAGAATGAAAATAACATATTATTAACATAACATATCTTCACCCTGTATCCCCAACGGGGTAGTCAGAGAGGACGGAGCGCCAGGAGACGCGGTCCTTAGACACCTCTTTCGCTTCCTCAAATTTCATCATTCTCCTCACACATTTTCGCCTAGGTTTGCGAGTGCTTTTGACATTTCCGTCTGTTAACACTGTCTATTTGATCTTCATAAGTCAGCCTTGGTCTTCCTTGGCTTCTTTTACCGCTCACTTTCGCTCTGTATATTTTCTTCGTCAGTCTTTCATCACTCATTATTTTCATGTGCCCGAATTATCTAAACATTATTATATTATGTTATGTTATATATTATCACTAGCTGATACTTGCCCGCTTCGCAGGAGATAAGATAAAATTGAATTATGAAATTAAGATTTGCGGGAGTTGAATATAAGTTCTAAGAGGGTTTTTAGAGGTTTCGAAGATAAAAATTCTTGTCCTATGTTTTTTTAGTGGACGTCTATGTAACGAAAGAGACATCTCTACCAAAACTTGCTAGCTCATCAGTCATCACTTACACATAATGAAAAAGCTGACCTCATAAACGCAACTGGCACTTGCCACATTTTATATGCAGCCCAGAGCAGTACAGAAAGTTAATGAACTTAATGGATACTTATGTACTATTTAAAAACAGTGAGTTTTTTTGTTAGTTTACAGAACAGTTAACAGTATACAGTTTACAGAAGCACAATTTTTTTAATTAATTTTTAAGGATTTTGCTGTTGATAATCTAAGGTCTCGTGTTGATTTCTTCAATAAGTACTTATTGGTTTGGCCAAAATCACGCCATTTCTATGTCTCCATTATAACACCATGAGTTACGTGCTATGCTAGTGACTACAGCAGAAAATGGAGGGTAGTTGCGCCATATATGGCCTACCATAAAGATTTTCTCAAATAAAACTCCGAATTTTTAAATGTTATCAGCCTTATTTTATTAAACAGTTCTATAAATATTTGTTATGAAACGTTATTAATCTACAATAAAAATCAATTGCCGCACGTATCATCACATCACTTGTGAACGGCACGACCGATTTGGTTGTTTTTTTTTGTCGTGTTTGTAATTGTCAGGGCAAGGTTTGTATGAAAGATAATTTTGGGAAAATCTAATGAAAACTCGTGAATTTTTGTGGTATTTTTGTATGAAAATTTCGATTAAAAAATTTCGTGTGTTGCAAACATTCAACATCTCAAAAGCGAAGCCGGGGCGGGTCGGTTGTAATATTCTCCAAAAACATCAACATCTTACAAGATCAAAATTTTCTAAAATATTGTCATTTTTATAAAGTTGCAAAAAGCGAGCATACTTTAAACATAATATGGACATACGTCCAAATATAGACCATGATCAATTTGATTTAAAATTATAGAAAAATTGTTAAACATACATATCTTCAGGCTGTATCCCTAACGGGGTAGTACAGAGGACAGCGCGCCAAGCGTCGCGGTCCTTACATTCTTCTTTTGCTTCATCAAATCTCATCATTAGATGTAATAAAATGTGTAAAACTAAATCACTGAATTTATTAGTGCTTGGATTAAATTAATATTTGCGCCTATGACAAATAATAGACACTATAGACAAATTATAGACATTTGCTGTTAGCTGCATAGTGCACGAAACTTAAGGCAGGAGTATTATAGCTAGATTGGAATTCGGGTCACTTTCCTCACTACAGCTTACCACATAAACACCTCATCCATTATTTAAAGAAAGCTGGTTTCTATTAATATCTTAAACACTTCCAAACTTTCTAGCCTGAGTACATAGACTATTAGCCTTCTATATTCGTGTACTACACTGTCATAATCGCGACACAATATATCCAATTAACAATGAACTTTATTACATATGGACCAAAGTTGTTTTTAAAATGATGTGGTCGCCCACATGTGCAGAATTCAGGCTGGACATCCATAAATGTATGCGACAACAATAAGGTTGTCATGAGTCATGTTTCCTTGTGGGGCGGCATGTTCGTTGCACAGTGACGTAATATTACTACTTTCGTTCTTAACATTTAATAAAGTTATTGAATAACAATTACTCCTTTCTATTTTTATATTGTCCCGTTGTGATTTGGTAAAGAAAGACTTATGGAATGTGCCAGCTGTAGAATCTCCTCGCGTAGACCATAAAATACGGACGCGGGATAAGACTAGAGGAACTTGTATAAACTGTAATATAGGCTAGGAACCTGTCACTGTCTATTTCAACCATGCCATTTGCAAGATTAAATATGTATAGTTATTGTTAGAACCAGCATAAAGGTGTGATTTAGTAGCGATGTTTAAATAAAATAGTAATCAGAGCCAGGTCTAGGGGTACAGCGAGATGAGCGGTCCCTCTAGGTGCCAGGTAACAAGGGGCGCTAAAATACCAAATCCGAGAAATAATTGTGAGTGAAAAATAGGTGTTGATTCAATAAGTGTTGACTTTTGCAAATAGTAAATTAAAAATAAACTATTATTATTTATTTAAACGTAAACTGAAATGCAATTTATGTAATGCTTCAACCAAAGGCGCTCGTTTTACCCTGATCGCGGGCTTGGACCGGCGCTGATAGTAATGACATGTTTATTTTTTTATTTATTTTTTTATATCAGAGGGGGCAAACGAGCAAGCGTGTCACCTGTATTTGTGTTATAATTACCAATTTATTGATTTTATTGGCGTTTAGAACTTTGTCTTTTCATGAAGTGAATTCACAGCCCAAAACTAGTTTTCCTTTGTGCATTATTGGACCCCCCTGGTGAAAGCTCATAGCTACGTCCGTGAATTATGTTACGTACCTACTTCTTTTTGCATAAAAAGAAAGTTTAATGACAAAGCGTTTTGCCATTGACGGATGAAAACAACTGACAGTGCGGAGTACAGGCACTGATTGCGCAAGTATCATCTCTCGGACTGAGAATTATAACGCATGGAATCATAATGAGTTGCCGTTCTTATCACCTTGTGTTAAACGAATTTTCATGTCTCTGTCTATCTCATTGAGTGTAACCACAAAAACAGTTAACAAAATATGTTGGCAACCTCGCATTGTTGGTATAATTCGTATCAGCTAATAACCGGCTTGACATACAAAAAATTTCGGTACTGAAATAATTATTCGCTGTTTTGGCTAGAAGCATTTACAAAAATAACCTATATCTACTATATATGTTCAGCCATGTAGTGTTGTAATAATAATAATAATGCGCCAGACAATACACACCAATCATCTGATCTCAAACTAGGTTATTCCCTGTGCTATGAGAACCAGTCGACGACTACTGGGGGCGTCTCCCAGTACACCGAGACCCGAGACTATCTAGAAAAGTTCAGTTTCTAATTTGACCCGACCGGGAATGGAACCCGGAACCTTCCGCGCTTGGGTTAACGTCTAAACTACTGCGTCTAAGTTTAGAACCTCGCATCAACAAATACGGACATGTTCTTAAAAGCAAAAGCCATCAAGTACCATCGACTTGCACACTTGCGCTTAATAAACGACTTTTGAGTTGATCTGGCCAAGAATTGTATACATTTTAACAAGTAAATGCACAATTGCCCATCGATTCCTCAGAATTACAATATAAATTGAACTCTTTAAAATACAATGCGTAAAATATATTACAAAGTTTATTGTAGTATCACATATTTATACAGTTTATAAAACAATTTCAATTTCATGCTCTTAAAAATATAAATGTCAGCGAACCTGTTTACTTCATAGTGAATTAATTGAAATTCGTCACAATTCCATAACTTGAGAACCAGTTACACAACAACTTGTCGCAGTCCGCCCTTGCATCTACCCACAGACATATCTGCATTTCTGTGCATTCAGTTGCAAAGCGCAGTAAGGCAGTAGCCTTACATAATTTATTATATAGGACGTAATATCATGTTTTAACATCTCGTTATTTCTGTTAATGCGTCTGAGTGGGATGTTTCGATTGTTGTTTTTGCTACGCAAATAAATTATAAAGAAGAAATATTCCTTTATTTGGTTGAGATTAAATATTCTAAGGTCGTTGACCGATTTTGATGAAGTTTACTAATACATTTTGGCGTTGCAGTAACACTGGTAAACTATATATATACTATTTAGTATATAGTTTATAAACTATTTAGTATATATCACTACTAGTTTTCGCACGAGGCTTCGCGCATGGAATTATTAAAAAGTAGCCTAAGTTCTTGTCCTGGGTTTTATCTATCTCCAATCTAAATTTCATCAAAATGTAGCGGTTTGGCCGCGAAAGCCAACCAGATTTTCACATTATAATATTAGTATGGATACCCAGTATGTTTTTACGTTACATGTTATCTGAAAAAATCGGCTGTAACCGTTAGACGGACGGTCACATTGGTAATCTGAAGTACGAAGTCCCAAAGGAATATTGCTCAATGGTTTTTAGAGTATACTTTTTATTATTTTTATTAAGAAATCCCGTGTAGTGTTAATGAGTTCGAAAAATTTGGATTTTGGTAAGAGCGCTGGACATAAGCTAACGGAAATAGCAATGTAATAATTTTGTGGCAATAAATAAATAATCGTTTTTTCTCCATAAAAACTTTGCTACCCTATTCACCGTTGTAGGCGTTGATTTTTGAAAAATTCCTTTTTAGCTCTCCAAAAAAAAGCTACTGTCCAAACATGAAATGTTACTTGCTTCAGTAGTTTAGGCTGCGCGATGATGAAGCAGTCAGTCAGGACATCTTTTATATACATACATGTACTGATATGTTCGGCTATAACTTTTTAATTTATGAACCGATTTCAATTGTTCTTTTTGCGTTGGATTCAGTACAGTTCCAAAGTGGTCCCATTTAAATTTTATTGGTATTGGACATTGGACTTCGCAGATACACCAAGAACCTTCTAAACGGTTTAAACATACTACATACTAGAGGTCGCCCTGTGGTCGAAATTCGACCGTAAATATAAACCTTATAATACAAACTCTTTGGTGACAACTCTTTGCTCTAGGTACTCTGTGCGACTGTAGGATCCAAGGAGGGACATTACGTATGATCACAAACTATTATGAGTTTGACTTTGGCAATATGAACGTAAACAATGAACGTTTTATTTAATTTAATTTACTTATTTCTAACACATATTATATAAAAATTTTAGCTTTCTCCAATCCTTGTCCATATAAACTTTAAGGGTGGCTTGCAACTACTATTTTAACTCGATTTAAGGAACTGACATCTCGCTTGCAGCAATTGTTTTATAGTTGGTGCAAGTGAGATGTCAAATCCTTAAATCTAGTTTAAATAGTTGGTACCTTAGTGTACCAAATTTCACACTCCTCAGTCCGCACCATTTTCTTAAAAAGGGAACCAAAGTTTTCGCTTTTTATTTTTCGGTTTTATGAATATGTAGATTTTGGTGATACTTTTATATTCCGTTCCAGAATTGAAAAAAACTTAAATGTAGACTTACCTGATATTTATGTAGGATAAGGCCACATAAAAGCAACATATAAGAGATTTTTAAAAAAAATCTACCAATTTCAAAATGAAAACACTGAAAACTGTAAAATAATTAATTCTTTGCTAATCAAAACTAAAGTACGAAAAAAACTTCATACATACGATATTACAAATACCTATATAATTAAATTTGACAGTTATTGAAGTCGGTGTCAACAACGGGAAGTCTCCTAGAACGCCGACTTCAATTCATAACTGTCAAATAGTACGTAATTATTTGTATCGTATGAGTTTTAAATAGTAGACATTTAATTATTTTGTTATTTTTCAGTGTCAATTTTTTTTATAAAGTTTTTATTGTTTTACGAATATCGAAATAAATGCAATTACATTAAATTGTTACGGAAACGCCAAAATTAATGGTCGACTTTCACGAATGTTGAACATAAAACGGTAGCAAATAATGTATCGAGGTATACGAAAATACGAGATTCAATATCGATACCGGTATACTTGCAAAATGGCGCTTAATCACGTCTGGCAACGAGGAGTCGATTAGGTTTCAATTGATAAATGATGTTAAAATGAATCGACTCATTCAACTCGCATTTCAGTCAATTTCGTGAAATTGAACAAATTTAAAACACCTATGGTGACAAAAATTTAAGTCGTTTACAGGATGTTTATGAGAAAATCTACAGAGCGAAAATGAGTGGTAAAGGAAGCCAAGGAAGGCTGCCTTACGAAGATCAAATAGCCAGTGCTAGCTGACGGAAATGTCAAAAGCACTCACATACCTAGCCGAAAATGTGTGAGGAGAATGATGAGATTTGAGGAAACGAAAGAAGTATGTGAGAACCGCACCGCAACGCTTGGCGCTCCGTCGTCTCTGACTACCCCGTTAGGGATACAGCGTGAAGATATGAATGTATGTATGGATGTGAGCATGACGACTAAATCAGATTTATTTAGACTAGAGCAGATGATGTACGGACTTTGTTACGATACGGGAGAAATTTTATTTATTTACATATTCAATAATAAAATATAGAATAATTGACTTATTGTTGCAAACATAAAAAATAATTTAATACGTAATATGTAATGTAAATAATGTAATACGTAATATGTAAACGAGTCTGGGTGTTTATGTATAATATGTATTTATTTACAAAAGAAAAGTATATAAGTATTATATCAGTTGTCTGGTACCCATAACACAAGCGCTGTGCTGTTTGCTTTGGGACTAGATGGTGTTGTGTGAAATGACTGAGTATATTATATTATTATTATATTATTATTAATAACAAATTTCTTATAATGGTAACAATTTGAACTATCTCCGTCTTTTTCGCTGTTCACTGGTTTTTTATTTTTTATTTTTACGGAAAATAATTTAACTTCTCGCTACACTTATTAAAATGAATATTGTTGTCTTATAAGTAAGTGATAAAGCAAACAAAATACTTAGGTATTACTTAAATAATTCTGTTAATCGATATGCAATGAACTAGGTCATTCTGTCTGATACTAATATGATTAAAATATACATCGCGATGAAATGTTAACGCCGTAAATTGCATTTAATTCACTATGAGCTTATCATTTATTTAATTTTATTTAGATAATATAATATTATAATTTTCTTAAATAGTTTATACTAATCTATACATCTACATTCTATACTTACATTATAAATAAATTGAAATGTCTTTCCGTGGTTCCGAAATAAAGGCTTTTTCTTAAGCTTATGTGGTGTGGTTATTTGCACGTAACCAATACTCAAACACGCTTTTTTTTAATTTTTTCAGAGAGCAATCAAGAGTACTTTTCATATAAAAAATACTAAATTTAACGTGGGCAAAACAGCGAGGCACAGCTAGTTATAAATAAGTAAAACTTCTGTACGAAGTGAGTACCTAAAACTTAATAATGATGGAAACTTGTGCTTCAATAATATCAAGAAGTAAAATCGATAACGATAAAATCGATTATGCTACAATCTTCAAACAACCAAACAGCTATGCGAAACCAAAGTCCAGTGATTTGAAACCGTGCATTTTGAGGTGGTTGTGATTTTATTTCATTTTTTACTGTGTTTGTTATAATAATCTACAAAGAAACTGTTTTATTATCAAAATGTTTATTTATAAAGAAAAATTTCTCCGGCTTCCGGTTACAGAGATAAGACATTATTTCCAATATGGCGGCAAAACAAACGGACGTGTAGAGAGCAGAGTGTAACGGTGGTTACAGATCTTAACACACACATGACAGGTACACACAACTTCAAGGGTTCTACGATTCGAAACTATTGGATAAGATGTAATATTGCTCACTATTTAAACACAATTTGTCGTGCACTTTTATGTGTGCACAAGAACGAGACAGAGATTTCGCGTCACCGGGTTCAGGTCTCATATTATTGTGCACGGTTTATGATATATCATCGTGTAATTTTCTACTCGGGGTGACATGAGCAACAATGTACAACGAAATTTGACGCCAGTTTTAGCAATCTATACTAATATTATAAAGAGGTAAACTTTGTTTGTATGTAATGGATAAACTCAGGGTGCGAACGATGATCTACCTCCACGTGTGCGATGGGGATTATCAGTCCAATACGGTACGCCTTGTTGGAGCGTAAACCCTCTAGCCGGTGCACCCTGGGCCACTACTAGTAACTTTTTGGTAAATACTGAACTCTTGCTAGTAGTGGGCGAAAAGATTATCCCCAATCCAAGGTGTCAAACGTACCGTGCCGATGGATGCATGACTGAGGGGGAGCTCAGTCGTGAACGATGTCTCTGCCGATACCAGGGCGCCTCGGAGAGTATTTTTGCCCTTCATCCGGCATGCGGGGCTCTGCCGGTTGTGATCTTTACTTCCCTAGCTACTCGTGGCACTTATATGGATATAAACCAAATAAATTCCTTACTCCTTTCTTCTCCTTCAGAGAAATCTGACGGAGAAAAACTGCAAGTTGCTGGGTCGGAGGGCGAGCCTATGGCTACCCAAACGCCCAGTACTAGTTCGTCTAGCGCTGGGACGAGCCAAACTGTAGCCGGTGACTCCGGCTCACAAATGGTGACGAACCAAAGCGGGGACGCACATACTGATGACGTACCTCGAAAGAGGAAGTTATCGGGAGCCGCGCGGAAACGGTTTAGGAAGCTACGGGCTGCAAACGTAGGTGCCGAAGAGCCCCTAACTTTGTGCCGTCAGCCTATGGCCAATCTGTCGCAGCTCAAAACTCCTCCATCGAAGGCGGTCAAGCGAATTCGATCGGAGGAGGAATCCCCTCCGGGGAGTGTTACCAAGGCTTCAAAGATGGACCAACGTGGCAAGGCTCCGAAGGTGGATAACACTAACAAGGGTCCGAAAGTGGAACTTGCTAATAAAGCAAAACCAAGCTTTAAAGAGATCGCTGGGTCCTCGAGAGTGGGAGTTCGTAACACGACTCCCATGAACGAGGACCAAATGAAGCAGGTTCGTAGCACACTGATCCAAGAGATCGCAAAGATTTCGGACAGTGGAGCGGGACCCAAATTTGTGGGCTTCATGCACAGGCCAGGCTGGATATTGATTACTTGCGAGAATCAATCCAGCCAAGATTGGCTGGTGAATGAAATACCAAAAATAAAACCGTGGCCTGAGGCGGAACTTTCTGTGATATCGGAAAGCGAGCTGCCTAAGCCTGTTGTTGTCTCGACTTTTGTACCGAGCGGTGACGTGCAGTCTGTAAATGACGCCCTCAATCTGCTTCGGATACAAAATGAGGGGCTGAATACTCGGCTTTGGAAGACATTGGCAGTTAGGGGCGAGGAGAGTGAGTTCTTTGCGACCTTCTCTATTGACGACCCTTCTGCTGAAGCTCTCAAAGCCACGGAATACAGGGTCAGCCTTGGCTTTAGAAAAATTGTTTTTAAGGCCAGGGGTGGCCATGATACTAATGAGTCAACTGCTAACACATCAGAGAACCCACAACCCTCCACCTCTAGTGACTCCACGCAGCCGATAAGTAAAGCGCCTAAACCCTAGGTCAAACTGGGTAAAAGGCCTTTTGAACCGGCAGCAAGGGGCGGGAGTGCAAATAGAGGCTCCGGTGCAAGTACTAGAGGTGCTACTAATAATAGTAATATTTATACCTAAAGCGGAGAAAAGGGACTACGGACTACCAAAGTCCTTTAGGCCCATTAGCCTTAGCTCATTTCTGTTAAAGACCATGGAAAAGGTTTTAGACAGATTTATTAGGGATGGGCCATTGGCTACAATATCTATTCATGATACTCAACATGCCTATAGTAGAGGTAAGTCTACAGTAACTACTCTGCTCAGTCTCATTGACAGAGTAGAAAAGGCAGTTGAAGATAAAGAAGTTGCACTTTGTGCCTTCTTAGACATAGAGGGAGCTTTCGACAATACCCCCATCAGTACATTAGTTAGGGGTCTCGAATCCAAGATGGTTGACCCTACAACTACTAGATGGGTACGCTCGATGCTCTCTAACAGAGGAGCCAAACTAGCCCACTGTCAAACAGCCTTGACATTTTCCTCAATGAGAGGATGTCCTCAAGGTGGCGTTCTATCACCCCTTCTATGGACCCTCGCAGTGGACCAGCTCCTGCATAAAATGGCTGACCTTAGGATTGACACTCAGGGATATGCAGATGACCTGGTAGTTATAGTCCGAGGTTTCAGCCTAAACACTATTTCTTGTGTTATGCAACGAGGCCTCGACACTATCACTGAATGGTGTAGAAAGAACGAGTTATCGATCAATGCTGATAAAACAGTAATTGTGCCGTTTACGAGGAAGCGATGCCTGGATAGGTTGATAGCTCCACGACTAAACGGTAAATCGATACCTTTTTCCACTGAAGTTAAGTATTTGGGTGTCATAATTGACCAAAAACTGACGTGGAACAGTCATATCATAAGTACCTTGCAAAAGGCAAAAATTGCCTTAGGTACTTGCAGTCGGATGGCAGGGAACAACTGGGGTCTGAGCCCAAAAGTTGTTCTGTGGCTGTATACAGCCATTGTGAGGCCGACAATTAGTTATGCCTCTGTGGTCTGGTACGAGAAAGCCCACCAGAATACTGTGATAGATAGGCTAGGTGGCTTGCAGAGAACCGCCTGTCTATTAGCAACTGGAGCCATGTCAACCACGCCGGGTGCGGCGTTAAATGCTTTACTGAACCTACCGCCCCTTCACTTGTATGTGTTAAAGGAGGCGAGGAGCAGTATTCACAAATTATCCGACGGAACGAAATGGCTATCGCAGAAACTGAGATCTTTTCAAGACTCAGTCACGAATATTCCGATTTTGAGTATGCCAACTGACGTTATGCTCCCGCGGTGTATACCTTCGAAAACCATTTTATAGTAGAGATGCCTTCCAGGGATGACTGGATTCAAGGAAGAATGACCTGGAAACCTGGCAATCTACTTTGGTACACCGATGGCTCAAAATCGGATAACGACGTAGGATGTGAAATTTTTGGAGTGCGCCCAAGTTTCAAGAGGAGCCTGAATCTTGGGAGGTACGCCTCCATTTTCCAGGCTGAAATGTTCGCCATTATTGAATGTGCGGACATTAACGTTAGAAAGCACTACGTAAACCAAACTATATACATACACTCTGATAGTCAGGCAACTCTTTTGGCATTGGCTTCGAATGTAATCACATCGAGGCTAGTTAATAACTGCGAGACTACTTTAAACACTCTGGGAAATAAAAACAGAGTGATTCTAAGATGGGTTCCTGGCCATGCGGGCATCGTAGGCAATGAAGATGCCGACGAACTCGCAAGAGCCGGCACCAAAATTACATTTATTGGTCCAGAACCCAAATCCCCAAAAGCCAGGCTCAACTGATTTTGTGGAAATCCTGCTTCAAAGCGTCTTGCGAGTATTGGAAGAATATACCGGGCCAGGAGCATTCCAAAGCCCTAATAAAGCCATATAATCGCAAGGTGGCTTCTAGTGTCACGGCAATGAGCCGGAGCAACTTGCGTATCTTGGTTAGAGCACTTAATGGGCATTGTTGCTTAAATAAGCACATGTTTAATATGGGGCTCTCCAACACAAGAATGTGCCGGTACTGCCGGGAAGCGGATGAAACGCCTATGCACATTTTGTGTGACTGCGGACCACTGATGCGCACTCGTCGATCCTGCCTCGGCCAGTATTTTCTGAGTCCGGAGGAGGTTCAGCATATCACTCCAAGGAATACCTTGCAGTTTTTGACTACAATGGGACTTGGCAGTGTTTTATAACACAGTGGCGATCACAATAGATCAAGCTTGGTCGCAGTGATACAGGTCTGGTAAGACCTGCATAGCCACTTACATGAAATAAAAAAAAAATGGATAAACTCAAAAAATTACTCAACCGATTTCAAAAATTATGTCACCTATAGAAAGCTACACCACCAGCGAGTAACATGGGCTGTATTTTATTTTCAAAAAAACTTCTACCCGTGCGAAGCGGAGGCGGGTCCATAGTAAGGCATACAGAAGTTTCAGTTGAACCAGATAGGAAGATGTTGCTATTCTGTCGTCGAATTTTCTGTAATAATTCTGTTCCCTGGGAGACTTCAACGATTTGCGCGACAAGATAAGCAGCTGGCATACTTTTTTTCTCTCTCTCAGATTATCATGGAAGTCAGACTCGTATCCTAACAATAATGCAACCTTACCAACATATCTCATTGTGTTATGAATGATCGATCGTATTTATTTTTATCTGTACCCTGTTTTCCGCTTCCGCTTATCGTACATACATTTAGCATTTAGATAAATTGTACTTTATAAATTTATATTATTTTGTAGTTATCAAAGGGTAAGGCCGCACTGCAAAAATGGTCGAGTACGTTTTTTTCTTTGTGAGTTATATTCTAAATACTAGCGGTGTCTCGTAGTTTCATCCACGTTAGATTTGGTATTTTTTCGGTATAAATAGTAGCCCATTTTACTCTCTGAAAAGTCCTGCCTAGCAGGTAGGCTGCCAGCGAAAGTCCCGACAAAACCGGTTCAGCCGTTACAGATGCCCGAGCAAACAAACAGACAGATAAAAATTTAAAATAAGCGTGTTTGGGTTTTGCAAACGCGCAAATACAAATAAGAATAAGCCTTTATTTCACTTTCGAATCACAGACACTTCAATTCAATTTTATTGTGGAAAAAATTTGCACGGTTTTTGTCACTTTTCACGCAACGCTCTACCAAAATTTTAATTAGTCCGTATCCTTACGACGCTGAAGATTATATAGCGCGAAGTAAATCCACATTGCGTAGCTCCACTGTGGATCATGCATCAAACCATATTACATTTCTTCGCGTAAATTATAAATCATCTGTATGCGAGGTATACAATATGATTTCATACGTCATAAAATTACTTTAAGACGCATTGGAAATTTTGACGGCAGGGATGTCAACTTTTCTAAGTGAATACAAAACGTATGAAAGTGATATTTGGTTAACTGATCTTCATTTCATTGTCTACATTTTGTCAGTGGCGTTACACGATTAGTTAGCATTTGTAACAGAAATAAATATATCAAAGAAACCTGAAATTTACATTTTTTGGAGTAACAGGACCGATTTATGCTTCTAAATTTTCTATGTAGAAAAATCCAACTGGCATTTTGAAGAGTATGTTCAGATGAACATACTCTTTAAAATGTCAGTTGGATTTTTTAAAATTAATCATAGTTTTTATACTACTTCAGGCGCAGAAGGTCTATTTTAAATTAAATATTGTTTATCACTGCGTCACCCTAAGAAATATCGTGCAGTTTTTTCACAGTGTCTGTTTACACTATGATTAATACGATCCTGTTTAGGGCGGGTATAACAGAAGCGTGCAGTGAAGTAATTTCCAGAGCACCTAGGTTATAAAACAGGCGTGGGTGTGACATTAACAAAATGAAACATTTCATTATCCTAATGACGTTTTTACGTTACGGAGAAAATATTAGTGCTTACATTACATAATAAAATTAGATATTTAACGTAATTGTAAATCTTTGGAGCTTAGACGCGTATTTAGTATATTTAACGCTGGTCTAGAAGAAAGACAAGTACAGAATACGACAGCTGTAACTCTATATTTTCTCATGTTCCATTCTTAAAAACTGGCTCAAATAGGGCTTATCTCAACTCGTATGCTATATCGGCCACTATATGTTTTCATTTCGTCATCTGCTACTGCCAAAAATTTCGTCAAGGAGTAATTTTTGCAATTTTTGTTGTAGTTGCTTGTGTCCGAAATGCATGACCTTTTCGCTGCAAAAGTCACCCTATGCTGAAAGCCTTAAATTTCAATTTTGAAAACGATATAATATATTCTTACTTCGCTCACATTACATACTACAAATTGAAGAGTGTCGAGTTTGTTGTTTGTAGGTACTCGTATAATGGTTTATCAAATATGTCTATAAAGGAAATGAGGTCATGCAATAGTTGTATTGAATTATACATGTGCATGTATTCTCGGAATTTATTATTTTAAGCATATTAGAAGTAAATTATTTCCCGTTCCTTGTTTATTTAGCTTCAAAACAGTAGTTGTCAACGGACAATTTTCCTTCATTAGCCGACGGTTTTGCATTGTCCTCGTTATGATGCTAAATGTCTGTTTGTATGGAGCAATAATAATGGTACGCGTGTCATCAACCGATTTTGTATCATCAATTTATGCGTCCCACTACCGTGACACCAATTATTTATTAGTCTTTATTCACTTTTTACATTCACTTCTAAATATATTGAATTAACATTGAAGTCAGGCGGCGTAAAGGATCCAAGGTCAAAGCCTAGGGTCCTGCGAGATTAATATCCGACTAATCCGGCTAATGTAGGCTAGGTCAATTTATAAAATAGATTTAGAAACAGTTTTAAATAAACGTTATCATAATATATTGTTACTACATAATACTTGTTCACTTTAACTACTGAATTAGTAGTAATTATGTATTAATTTAAAAGATATGTTTATCTATCCGTTCGGAAACTGAGTTGTTTAATCTTAGGAAGATTAAAAACTAACTGGCTTCCTAACACAAAAAAATCAAATCCAATTTTTTTATTTGGAAAAAAAATGAACACAGACAAACTGGTAAGAAACTAAAGCATTAATTTTATACATCATCTTACAGGACGATTCATTGTACTTATTCCTTTTTAATTGATAAATGATCTAATACCCTTATCTGGAGACACTGCTATAATAGGCAATGGCATAGCAAATATTTCTTGCTATAAATTTAAAATCATCACTGCTGATACTTTTCATCGCGATTCATTTTTTTCATTCGTTCAATTCTAATATTTCTAGGGTGAGTTAGGCCCTCCCTCCTTGCTACGCTTATGAACATAGGACATATGAACATAGGATGCATTATAAATTTAAGGAACGCTAAGAAAAAACTAATGTCAAAATTCACTTACGCATAACACGTAACATAACACAATTTTGTAATAATAAAAATAAAAAACGAGGGGACTCACAGAACATCCGTTTAGAACGAAGTTCCTTTCGCTATAAATATTACGTATTAAATAAGAGGCACAATGAAATCAATTCACAACGTTTAAGAGTAATTAAAAAATAATTAAATATAAAGTGACGTGACAGTCGAAGTCTTATACTTTTTTCGGCCTAGCTCTCATTCGCCAAGTGTCTGGAGTGTAACGTGCGATAAGGAAGTTCGTACCAATAACATAACACAATTTTCTAATGCATAACACAATTTTCTAATAACTCTATATCCACTCTTATCTCAACCACCATAACTCAGCTTTAAGTGTGAGCTACAGCTTTATCAATAATGGAAATAGCCTGTTTGCATTACGCATGATTTATTCCGAATGTTCCTGATGTGTGGCATCACAAGTAGTGCGATGGTAAGTGCACCATCGTGACTAATTGAGGAATGTAGTGTACTGGACACTTGTGTAAATAGAACAGAACAATAGAGTCGAATATAGCGTTCAAGTTTTAATTGAATGGCTTTATGCCTTGTCTGAATAATTTGCTGACTAAAACGTCGATGTTATAAATGCAATGAGAGAGTATATTACACAAAACATTCAATATGATTCACACCATGTGTTTTACTCTTACGTAATATATAACTCAATAAATAATTAATATAAATAAATAATTCTTAATTTCGAGTATAATAGTTATGGAATTTCCCAATATTGATCAAATAAAGATCAAAAAAAGTTAATAAAAAAAAATCAAAAATCAAACAAAAATTCTTACAGTTGTAAGAACTGTAAAAGGAACTAAAACGATGTTAAAAATGATGTAATACAAATACATAATAATACAAATTTTAAAATTTTTGCTTACTACTTATATCTATATCTCAAGGAATGCTCAGCAGAAAAATCTACACAGGCTTTCAAAAATTCATGCTGGTAAATCTTCACATGCAGTTAGAGGTTACACCAACTATGTAGATATGTGTGTACCTAATTCACAAAGCGACTAAAATTACTTGTAGCCTCCGACTCTTTAGCTAACTGACTATTATACAACGTACAGCCTAAAGCGGTCGGTCTAGATACACCCATTCCCAAAGTGGGCGATAACGCCCCCCTGTGGGCGCTGCAGGCCTAAAGGGGAGCGGTAAGAGACCCAGAAAAAAAATGGGAGCGTTATGTAGAGGCCTGGGGGGTGATTTGTAATTTCATTTAGCTAGGAGGCATCTTAGACAACGACTGCATGAGCTCTCGACTCAGTAGACAAAATAAGTTTGGGAACCTAGTCTAGAAGCATAAATTTTGCACAGGAGTTACTTACATAACGTAGAGAAATCATTGTTAAAAATTCACTCCTTGAGGGGGTTAAATAAGAGACAAAAGTCCGTACGGAAGTCCATAAGTTTGAAATATGATTTGTCTTCTGTTTCTTGCCACGACCAAAAGGTAAAAATGAGGTCGTGAGCAAATTACCCGAAAATTCTGACATTTGAGAACAGTCAGATGGTTCTTGAGATATTGCCGATGGGAATTCCATCGGGTATATAGCAGGTATAACAAAAAAAATCATAAAAAATAAATTTTAACTTATTCTACTTGTTTTTTATTCTCGCATATAGTTTAATATGGTGCTTCTCAAAAATTCTGTCATTTGCGAACAGTCCGATGGTTCCTGAGATATTCAACATCATCATCATCATATCAGCCTCCCCCAAAGATTTCCACAAAGACCGATCCTGCGGTGCCCGTATCTAACGACTTCCGGCGACCTTGACCAGATCGTCGGTCCGTCGTCTTCCGTACGTCTTCCCTGATATATTGCCGATAGTAAATTCTATCGAGCATATGGCTAGTATAATATAAAAAATTATAAATAAAATTTACTTATTCTACTTGTTTGTTATTCTCTCATATAGTTTAAGATGGTGCTTCTCTACTGTGTGAGTCTTGCTATATTAAGCACTATTACGGCTGTTATCTAATCTGTGCTATTACTGAGCATATAAATAGCATCGCGTATAAAGTGTTGTATGGCTTTCTCCTTTATTGTGTTGTTTACAGTTTTCTATCGATTTATAGTTAACATGTCAAGTTGTTAAACATTATTACGTGAATGTGATTTTGATAAAGACATCAATTATCGCTACTTAGACCTTCAATAACTATAAATACAATTATTAATTCTTTCTTGCTTGAAAATATTAGGTAAATATGTGAAGGTACTATTAAATTAAAGAAAACTTTATAGTGTTCTGTTGGCCAAGTGCGTGGTCGGACCACGCACAGGGAAGACTTCCGTAGTCTACATGAACATTCAAGGTTAAAATTTAAGTGTCTTTCAAGTTGTTTAATAGTGTACATCTAATCTTCTTGAATAGCTTATGGGCATCTCGATATTAGCTTACGGGTACCTCAATATTTTATGAGATGGCGCTAGAATTAATGTTAAAAAAAATGTGTGAAAACGAGACGAGTTTGAAGTTTTAGTGTTAACATGTATTCTCAATGAACTTGGATATAAAACAGTAACTAAGTACATTCATCCAACTCATCCCAGCTGTTTCTGAGAAATGGAATATATTTACAAAGTTATTCTGCGGTCGCTAAGTAACCGAAAAGAAATCCCATATCTCAAAAACTGCACCAAATATCAAAAAAAGGTCCTATCCAAACGAATTTTCTTTGAAAGTGTTTTAAGATTATAAGATATACATTAAATATTCCCTTGGAAAAATTAGAAGGAGGGGGAGGGGTCAAACGTATTATGACTTTAGAAGCGTTAATTATTTACAATAAAGATCTCAGCTATTATTAGCTTAAACAAAAAAGTCACTCGAAACATCTGTAGCACTGTTAATCTCTACTTAAAAAAAGAGAAGTTTTCAATCATCTGTACATATATATTTTGTTATGTACGTTCGGGCATAATTCCTTCGTGAACCGATTTCAATGAATCTTTCTGTTTAGTTCCAGTAACTTTAACAATAACTTCATAAATACGTTATAAATACCTATAAATCAAATTTGACAGTTATCGAAGTCGGTGCCAAATCAATAAACAACAAAAGAAAGTAGTTTGGTAGACATAGACTTCATAAGTACTTCAGACTTGTCCCGTACAGCAACGGTGAGGCAAATTGGATAAACTGACTCACTTGTACATACGACGCACATCTGTACATGCGGCACAAAACAGCACCCATACATCTACATTTTATTTCCCTCATTTCGTAGTACGGGACAGTGTTTGGAGTTATTATAAAATATGATTAGAGAAGTGTTAGCGGATGGAAATGTCAAAAGCTCTCGCATACCTAGGCAAAAATGTGTGAGGAGAATGATGAGATTTCAGGAAGCGAAAGAAGTATGTAAGAACCGCGACGCTTGGCGCTCCGTCCGCTCTGACTACCCCGTTAGGGATACAACGTGAGGATACGTATGTGATTAGATTTAAAAAAGCATTTCAGATTTTGGAAATTTGTCTTTTCTTTGTATTTCATTTGCTTTTGTAGTTAATAAGTCTTTTGCTAGAAATTAAGAACGCCGTGTTTCCACATTTTTTAAAAAGTATCCTTTATGAGTGTAAAATAGAAGATGGCAGTTCGTTTACGGGAATTCAAAAGGGAACACAACAAACGTGATTTATAGATTTCATATGATTTCAATATATGTATTTTTATTTATGTCGAGAGTTATGCAGCACGCAGACGAAGTCGCGGGCGTAAAGCTGTCTTATGGTATATTGTAATTATAATAGCTATATCTAATGGAATTGCCGGCCTCGTTGCAGTTTTTATCGCGTTGTCATTCTGACTAGTGATAACATATCGCTGTTTCTACAGCCATTGTCCTGAACGAGTCTAACAAACAGGACCGCAGTACCGCTTGCTTGGTAATCAAGGATTATATCATAAAATGTTATCATAAAATGTTTAAACCTCAAGCTTCAAGTTAATAAAGATGGACGTGTAATGTAATCGGTACTAAACGAAACGTGCAGAAATTCTTATGAAACTACAACAAACTTATACACAGGTAGATATACTAGTCGTTACCCGCCTGCTTCGCTAAGGGTAAATGAAATTTTGTACATAGTAGATTTTTGTTTGAAAAATGGTGAAGGGCCTTCGGAATTCAAAAAATAAATAGTTTAAACCATCTACAAACGATTCTGCGTCGAATGGTCCTAGACCCATATTACTAATACGTTCAGTAATTTTCACGTTATTGAAGGGCAAAGAAAAATTCATTTTAATTATATATAACTAACTGAACCCGACGCTTTGCTGTGGCTCAGTCAGTTTTTGAGTTTTGTGGACACAATACGGAAGCTAAATTTTTACATATATAGATAGATAAAAGTAGATTAAATTTTATAACATTAGTAGAACCTTCCAATCTAAAAATGCAATCATATCTATTTTTGAAACTTTGCTTTATTCATTCTCGATTCGTTCTTCGTTTATTTATAAGTTCTTTGCTCAAAAAGTAAGTACTAGACGAATTTCGATGTGAGTTGTGTTGTACACTGAAGATATTTCTGAACAAAATTATAGGGATAGGCCGATTTCGCCAACGCTACCTAACCCATTCATCATTAAACATACTCATACATAATATTAGTAAGGGGCCTCAATAATTGATTAAACGCAAAAATAGCGATAGGGGCCTCCTTCGCCTTTATACGAGTTTAGTAATTTTGATACTGAGAGCTGCAGACACTAGTCACGTGCATGACAGAAGAATGTGAAGTGAAAGGATTGAATATGAATGTGAACAAAACTAAGGTTTTGGTGATTGAAAGGGAAGCGGTACAAACGAAACGTGAGGTTTGGGTAAATGGAAAATGTAAAACAAGTGAATGAAATTGTGTATCTGGGAAGAGTGTTTTCGAGGGATGGAAGATGCGAGTTGGATGTGGAGAGACGGGTAGCAGCTGGCAATAAAGTGAATGGTGCTCTGTCCGCATTAGTAGGCAGTGTCAATATATCTAACACAGCCAAAATGGCCATCAACAATGCGGTGTTGGTGCCAACTTTATTGTACGGTAGTGAGGCTTGGATATGGGCGAAATCGAGTGAAAGTATGATAAATTCAGTAGCAATACGATCTCTTAGAAACATGTGCGGTGTCACCCTTGAGGACAGGAGAAGCAAAGAGGAAATACGCAGTATGACAGGGTTGCACGACAGTGTTATTGTAAAAATGAAAAAAGAAATTCTTAGATGGTTCGGGCACATAGAAAGAATGAGTGATGAAAGCCTGACGAAGAAAATCTACAGAGCAAAAGTGAGTGGTAAAATAAGCCAAGGATGACCAAGGCTGACTTATGAAGATGTAATAGCCAGGGTGTTAGCAGACGAAAATGTCAAAAGCACTCGCATACCTAGGCGAAAATGCGTGAGGAGAATTATGAGATTTGAGGAAGCGAAAGAGGTATGTAAGGACCGCGACGCTTGGCGCTCCATCCTCTCTGACTACGCCGTTAGGGATACAGTGTAAAAATTTGTAGGTATACGTATGTTGTAATTCGCAAATGTTACTTTAAAGTCTAGGTTCCCAAACTTATTTTGTCTACTGAGTCGAGAGCTCATGCAGTCGTTGTCTAAGATGCCTCCTAGCTAAATGAAATTACAAATCACCCCCCAGGCGTCTACACAACGCCCCCATTTTTTTTCTGGGTCTCTTACCGCCCCCCTTTAGGCCTGCAGCGCCCACAGGGGGGCGTTATCGCCCACTTTGGGAATGGGTGACTTTAAAGGCTTAAGCCTAATGGCTGCTCCAAGTATGAAATAAATATTTTTAGAAGTTTTGTGTGTTTGTTCGAGGTTTACTCGAAAACTACTGAATGTATTTCATTACAGATTATAATGATAGGAAGATTAGGGTTCCAGTTACTTAGTATGACATAAAACATTTTAAAAAGCTATCTTTGTAAAGAGATAATAATAAATAATAATAATAAGTAAAAAGATTTTAATAATAATAATACTTCAGACAATTACACAAATTATAAAATAAAATATAAATAGGTATTAAAGTTTTTCCTTTTTCAACATTTTTTCTTTGTTATTTTTTTTGTGAGACACCGATTAAAGCTCATTTGCCCATGTACTAAAACATTAATAGAGATACATGAGAAAGCTTTTTCTTCGTCTAGAACTAGAATATCAACATCGGTGAAACGTAGGATACATGTATGTAGAAGTATAATGAAAAGACGTGCTTCCGCTAGTTCTTGTAATTTTCGACTGCTCATTTTTTAAAACTGTTGTTCGAAAATATCAGCTGTCGAATCACGAATAATATTACACATTATCGTTAAGTAGCAACAATTACAAACGACGGTGTTGCCATCTATTTATGATTATGATTATAACATACGTGTCTTAATTTGAGCTGACCCGAAAGTAAACAAAAATCCCATAAAAAAAAAGTTTTTCTCGAATTCTTGGATTTTTCGGTCAACTTTTCCAATTTTTCTTTCTCTAAAAACCTTATTCAAATTATTTAGAAAATTAAAAAAAAATTAACAAATGGACTAGCCTTTCTGCGCTCCCCAATAAACAGCATCTAATTTTTATATATGTATAAATTACAGATTAGCTATTGCAATATGTCGTAAGTAACATTTACATATGTTTACATACATATTATGTAAGTGCTTGTTTTTTATACATGCACTTTGCTAATGGTCGATTCAGATATGTTTTTGTCCCATTTATTATTATCCCACTGTGTGGGCGGCCATCGCCCCCGCCGATCGATCTGCACGACAACCTGACAACCTACAAACCTATCTTCTGACATTGTGGACGACACGTCAGAATATACAAGTACTAGGTCATTACAGATATAAAATATGCGTATGTACGAGTGTTATAGAAAAGGATTTATGTGTTCGTAATAATTCCAAATACACAGTATGATGTCACAAAGATGGAAAAGTGTCCACTTTGTTAAAAAATATTCAAAATGTATCAAACAGGGTCCAGAGATTTTCGCTGACTATATTGCTACTTTCATACGTTGCTGTGGCGCGCGTCGAACAAATGAACAAGTACATTTTTATTTATATAGAGGTAGTATATAGTATAGTATATCTCTTCTAATATATAAAATTCTCGTGTCACAGTGTTTGTAACAAAATCCTCCGAAACAGCTTGACCGATTCTTATGAAATTTTGTGTGTATATTCTGGGTCTGAGAATAGGACATAAACTACTTTTCATACCCCTAAGTGATAGGGGTGGTCCACCCCAATAATTTTTATTTTATTTTTTGGAACTAATTTTTTTTTAAATTTTTTTATGATTCGGCATTAAAAAATACAACCCAAATTTTCACCCTCCTACCACCAACCCCTATTTTTTAATAGTATATGGCAAAACAACGTTTGCCAGGTCCGCTAGTAGTTATATACGAGTAGAATTAGTACATAAATACACGCGCGTTTTCGAATGCCACCTTTAATGCAACATTGTGTCAAAAATGTCAAGTCGCCGACTACTTCTAGAGTTTTTGGAAGTCGAATTTTTATATATGTATGTATGTAATATAGATTAGACATTATAACAAATAAATAAATGTATATTTGTCTATCCTTTATGTTTTAATATGAAATCATATGGACATACCTACATAATTATGTGTATGTACAGTTCTGACTAATACATTGTAACTGTTTACGGAGAGGTTCATAACATTGATGATGGATTGATTTTACGTAATGACGGTCATGTTTATGCTTATGACTGCATGTTTTTTCATTTTTTTTTATATTCCTTGCATTTCTTTTTTGCACTTTTTACTTCTAGCTCAAAATATGTCTTTATTGTTAATCATTAAGGGTTTGCATATTACCTATATAGTACACAAACTCTTGAAGACATAAATAAGAGCGATAAATTTTGGTTCATGGATTTTTCTGGTACTTACGATAGATTTGTACTCATGATGCTGATATTTCATTATTACTGATAAGTGTATTATTCTTCCAATGTCTGCCTAAAAATTTAGTTGTCCTTTTTACAGATAATAATCCTTGAAATCAGATCAAAGTAATAAAATAACGTGAAACCTAAACGATACACCCTAATTGGCATCGGACGCTGTATTTTTGGTGACTGTCAAGATGAATGGATATTCAAACGCCTCGTAAATCTTTGCCATGACAGAAAACGTAGGTCAATACAGATCCTGAATCCTCCGAAAACGACCGTGGCCATAATACTGTCGATGTGGGTGTATTACCAGATCGGCTTGGGTGATACGAACTTCATATTTGTAAGTGCTTCGCCCACACTGCAGTGATCAAGGAAACTTTATGTATGACTATAAAATTTATAATCTTCTGATGGTATACAAGGTTTTTATGCAATGTTTTAACGAAGAACCAACCATGTCCTTAGAATGGCTATTAATAGAAAATGTAAATAAGTATTTATAAATCAATCTAAACAAATACAGAAATGGAAATACATAAATACCTAATAGAATTAGTAACCCTAACTACAACTTATGATATTTAAAACTGGGTGCGACTCACGGTTTCACCGCTTTTGGTATTTTTCCTACATTTTGTATTTTTTGTATAAAAAATACCCTAGATTAAAAAGTTTTCTACCTGCCAATGAAAGTCCCATCAAAATCGGTTTCGCCATTACGGAGATTAGCTCGGACAAACAAACAGACGGACAGACTAAAATTCTAAAAAACCGTGTTTATGTTTTAGTTACGAGAAAATAACTATATAAGCCCAAGCAAACGCCTTAATTTCGAAATAACAGTCAGACTCTTCAATTTCATTTATACCTAGTCTTGTCATAAATATTGTTACAAGGAAAACATCGTTTTTTTCTATTACTTACTTAAAACGTTTATTACTGCAGTCTACGTTAGTTGATACATTAATATAATAGCATTTTAAAAATATAAAGCTCATTCAAACTAATCTCCATTAGCCTTAATACAATCCTTTAAACGTTTTGGCCAGTTATCGATTGAAATGCGCACTTTCTTCAGGGGGAAATTTGCCGCTGCCAATCTTATGGAATGTTTTAGGGACTCCAAGTTACTCGTATCATGGTGTTTAGAGCATGCCGTGCTGTCTAAAATAGACCATAAATCATAATGAACTGGATTATGATCGGGACTAAATGACGGCCAGTCTTCAGTTCCGATAAAATCAGAAACATTTCTTTCTAGCCACGCTTGTGTGGATCGAGCTTAATGACTCGGTACTGAGTTTTGCTGAAAAGATCATTCTTGGTTATGGAATAGGGTGTTGTTAAGAGGCCTAACTACCTTCTCCAGAATCATATCTTAATACTCCTGGCCGGATGTATCGATACCTTTTTCACAAAAATATGGTTCAATTGCTCCTTAGCTAACACCCCACCAAATTATCACTGAAGCCGGATAATGCTCTCGTTGTACCCTACTGACTAATTGAGAAGCTTCTTTAGAGCTTTGAGTATAAGCTCTGTCATTCTGTGTATTAAAACGTTACTCAATAGTAAAATTTTTCTCGTCAGTAAATAACATTTTACTGTGACCTCCCTCTGCGTACCTGCGTACATTTTTAAATATCAGTTAAGTAATAAGCAGTGCGTCTCTTATAAATGGAAGTCTTAAGTCATCTTGTAAAATACGATACATGGTTCTAGATAAAATCTTTTGCTTTCGGACAGGATTTCCTTCACTGTTTTGATCACCTCTTTAGTACGAATATTACGAGGACGGCCAGATCTTTTACTGTCACAAACAGAGGACGTTTCATTATACTTATCAATAGCTTGGTACACAAACATTTAACTAATAGAAAGAGTATGAAGAGTTTCAAAAATTGCATTTGGCTCCATACTTACTTTGTGTAATACTAGCATAGCAATTCGGTTCTTTATCACCCCACTCCATTTTAATAACAAGAACATTTACAAAGATTGGGACGAAAATAAGAGAACACTATGAATATTCATATGAGAATGATAGGTTCCAAATACAAATTTTTTACTTCGTGGTTACTTTGTGGAATTCATCTCATAATTAAGAAGAAATCTTATATTTCTTTTTAGAAACTAATTAAACCAATAGACTTGTTCTTGTCCAAAATATAAATGAGAATCCCATTGAAAAAAGCATAAATTTCGGTTTTTCCTAAATTTTCTCATTTTCTGACCAAATTTTCCAATTTTTCTTTCCTTAAAGACCTTTTCGGAACCATTACGAACAAAACGTGCTGCGCTTACCAACAAATAGTATTTAATTTTTATTTAGAAGATAGCTAAAAAGGTAAGATTAAGATTATATTTACATAACTATATGTACTTCAGTAACTGTCATATTTATTTATATAGTTATTTGTATCGTACTTATAAAGTTATTTTTGTACTTGAAAATTTATTTGTAAAGTTATTTTGTACTTTATAATGTTTTCATTTTGAAGTTGGTATCATTTTTTTTAAAGTTTATTTTCCTATTTGAGTAGCCTCGTCCTAAATAAATGTCTAAGGTAGGTCTATACCAAAGCATTTTTTTCCAATTCTTAATATGATATCGGAGGATCTTCAAAACATACAAGTCATTGGGAAATTCTTTTGTTTGAGCAGTACACCATCATTAGCTCTTATTTAAATCTCTATGGGACCACTCTGGACATATCTCTTCAAATACATACATATCCTCACGCTGTATCCCTAACGGGGTAGTCAGAGAGGACGGAGCGCCAAGCGTCGCGGTTCTTACATACTTCTTTCGCTTCCTCAAATCTCATCATTCTCCTCACACATTTTCGCCTAGGTATGCGAGAGCTTTTGACATTTCCGTCTGCTAACACTGGCTATTTGATCTTCATAAGTCAGCCTTGGTCTTCCTTGCCCTCTTTTTCCACTCACTTTCGCTCTGTATATTTTCTTCGTCAGTCTTTCATCACTCATTCTTTCTATGTGCCCGAACCATCTAAGCATTCCTTTCTTTATTTTTACAAGAACACTGTCGTGCGACCCTATCATACTGCGTATCTCCTCATTGCTTATTCTGTCCGCAAGGGTGACACCGCACATCTTTCTAAGAGATCGCATTTCTACTGCATTTATCATACTTTCACTCGATTTCGGGCATATCCAGGCCTCACTACCGTACAATAAAGTTGGCACCAACACCGCATTGTTGATGGCAATTTTGGCTATGTTAGATATATTCACACTATCTGCTAATGCGGACAGAGCACCATTCACTTTATTGCCAGCTGCTACCCGTCTCTCCACATCCAAGTCACATCTTCCATCCCTCGAAAACGCACTCCCCAGATACACAATTTCATACATTTGTTCTAGACATTTTCCATTTACCCTTCTCTATCTCTTCAAATAAAAACAGAATAATCAAATTTGGTGCATAAATGGCGGAGATAGCACGTAACGAAAAAAAAATAGTCGAATTGAGAAGCTCGACTTCTTTTTTGAAGTCAGTTAATAAAAAAGCCTGTAATCTCAGTAAAGTGTATCCGATTGAACGATGTTATAAGACCAAGAAAGTCCGCTAATGAAACATTCAAAACCGATTGGTCGTGTGCATTCATCAACCCTCTGTGTGATGAATAAATAATGGACTGCTGTATGAGAAAAGCTTCTGACTGCTAATTACAATTGGCCGATAGTCGTGACTTATGTTTTTATTATTGACTAACCGTGCCACGCGATTTCACCCTTCCTTTTTGCGGTATAAAAAATAGCCTAGACTGCTTTCGGAAAAGTTCTCTAGTTACCTCCAAATGAAAGTACCACCAAAATCATTTCAGTCGTTTCATAGATTAGCCTGGACAAACAAACAAACGGACGGACAAAAATTAAAAAAAAGCGTGTTCAGGTTTTGATTTCGTGCAAATAACCATATAAGCTTAAGAAAAAGCCTTTATTTAAAACGGGTGCCACGAAGTGGTAATTCGAGTTTAGGAAAAAGAAAAAAGTCGGCTGGAGCCATATCTGGTGAATAAGGTGGTTGCTCGATGGTATTTGTTGAGTTTTTAGTCAAAAATTGTTCGCAATTATGGCCTTGTGCGAAGGCGCATTATCGTGGTGCAAAATCCAAGAATTTTCTTTCCACAAATCTGGTCTTTTTCGTCGAATTTGCTCTCTTAAACGCCGCATAATGCCCAAATAATATTCTTTATTTACCGTTTGACCTTCCGGTAAGAATTCCGAGTGCACAACACCGCCATAGTTAAGGAAAACAGTTAAGATGACTTTGACTTTTGATCGACTTTGGCGTGGTTTTTTCGGTTTCGGTTCAGTTCGACGGCGCCACTCCGAAGCTTGTTGACTAGTTTGCATGTCAAACTCGTAAACCCACGTCTCGTTACCAGTAACAATGCGTTTCATGAATGTTGGATCGGAATTGACTCGTTCTAGCATGTTCTCAGCGACTCTCTCTCAAACTTGAATGAGCATTTTCAGTCACTATTTCCTTCACTTTTGCATTGTTAACTTCAGTTGCAGACGTTGATGGCTTACCAGAGCGAGGCAAATCTTCCATCACATCTCGACCGCTTTTGAACGCTTTGTACCACTCATAAACACGTGTTTTTGATAAAGTCGATTCACCGTAAGCCTTCTGTAACATTTTCAGTGACTCCGAACACGAAATTCCATTGGCGATGCAAAATTTAAGACAAACTCTTTGTTCGATGTTTTTGTCCATTATGAAATTCGCAATATACTCTAGAATGATATTACTAAAAACAGCACTATATTTAATCTAAGTAACAGATGCAACTCAAACTCCGCGCCAAAATGGAAAACAGTTGTGCCAATCTAACAACAACAACAAAAACAAAAAATTTAATTTGGAACCATAAACAAATTATCGATTCCCGATACTTTATTGACTGAATGTATGTATAGATTTTGTCAAAATAAAAAAGACGTCACAGTCAATAACACAGCCCTTTTCTGACATACATATTACGTATAACAGCTTGATAAACAAGTTCAGAAGTTTAATGTAACGATATTCAAAAAACAAATACTAAAAACGCTTTAAAAATGTTTCTTTCAAATCTAAAAAACAACATAAAACAGTATTTTTGGAAAATAGATACATACATATCTTCATAGTGTATCCCTAACGGGGTAGTCAGAGAGGACGGAGCGGCAGGAGTCGCGGTCCTTACATACCTTTTTCGCTTCCTCAAATATTTTTCAATAATTTTTCTTTTGAAAAAGAGTTGGGAATAAAGAAATAGTAATTAAATTGTAACAGCTATACACTATACAGGCAAGTAGCAAGTACAGTAAACATATCTACCAATTCACGTAATTGTCAATAACAAAATGTGGGCCATCAGGCCGACGGCGACGTGGTGTGACCTGAATGATAGGGCTCTTTGACACTTGACAAACTATTGAACGTAAAAACAAATTGGATGACTGTTCAAATACTTCAATAATGGAGAAATTCTAGCCTCTGGCAATAACCGCACTCATTCCTAGGAGGTTTTCAGCAGTTTTCTAGGCTTACATTATTTATTGATGGCCGACCTTTTCAGTAATTACCTGAGATGAATGAAGAATGATTTATTCATAGCTTGAGAGTTCAGAATCTTTTTTCCCTTTTTAAATCTAACGGAAAAGAATCAATGAAATCAGTCCATAAACATAGAAGTTATTTAATTATACATTATTATTTATATATAAAGACAATTTGAGAACCTCCTCCTTTTTTTGAAATCTGTTAAAAAGAATCATCAAAATATATTATGTAAATCGTTAGAAATGTTCGGTGTTACTCCGAAGTCCAAGGTCCAACACCAATGAGAGTAAAACAGGACTACCTTAGAGCTATACTGAACCCAACGGAAAAACAATCATTTAAATCGGTTTATAAACAAAAAACTTATGCCCCAACATAAATAAAATAATATCTATATGCTATACAAATGAATTGAGAACCTTCTCCATTTTTGAAGTTAGTTAAAAACATACTATAAATTAAGGATGCTTAACAGATGTCGTTTAAACATCGTTTAATAATCTATCTATGTCTAATATTTAAAAATCAATGTTGGTTTGTTTGTTTGTTCGTATTTTATGGGCTGCCATACTGGTCATTCGATTGCGACGAAATTTGGTATGGAGATAGCTTGAATCCTGAGGCAGAACATTGGGTATTTTAAAAATAAAAAACACGGACGAAGTCGCGGGCATCCGCTAGTATACATATAAAAATTCAACCTTCGTATGTCTGTGGTTCCAAACCTAAAAAATCGGTCGATTGACTTAAAATTTTGGCACAACGTTGCATTCGAATGTGCGCATGTTTCTGTATGCTATGATAATTTGTATAATATCTAATCTAAACATAATAAAGCAGTAGAAACCCTGTATCTGTACATTGGTAAAATTTATTTAAATTAATGTAAAAATGAGTGCAGGCGATAAAAAAGCGTAACAGAACACAAAAAAGCATTTTTTAAATTTTTGTCTGTCTTTATGTACACGCTAATCTCCGAAATTAGTGAACGGATTTTCTTGTGGTTTGTGAAAACTGCGAGAAAACCCGTCCAATACAACAGGAGCAACATTTAGGCTTTGTTTCATTGAAATCGGATGACAATAAAAAAGTTATCGTTATTTGAAGGTAATTTTAAATTCGCCGCTCATCTGTTACAGTGCGCAATAAAACTGACTTGACTGACCACGTGGTAGAAGTCGCGGGCATAGGCTCGTTTAAATAAATAATCGTTTATTCAACTAGTAGCTAGTATGTAATCTATACTTATAAATTAAATAATCGTTAATCTTTTAAATAACGAAACACAAATGTTAATAATAAATTATTATCACTACTACAAAATATTATTTACAGACAGACTCAAGAGCAGTTCCAATGACTGATTGTAATAAGTAACTGACACTTCAGAGGTCAAGGTTCGGATCCTCGTGACTTGACTGTTGGCTGTTGGTTTGAAATATGACCGGCGGATGATTCATATGAGACAGTTATGTTAATGAACTTCAATGCAATAGATTAGAATAAATGATAAAAATATTTGCTAATAAATCGAGAGAAATTAAACTATTTTAATGTTATATTTATTACGCCGGTAATGAACATTTTTTTACATTTTTCCACATACAGTGACAAATAAGAGTAACGCTGTTAATTGCCGCTTGTTTAGTGAATAGAAAAACTCCTAGTATTGAAGATGACGAATACCTTTAAATAGAAATAAAACGCGAATTTCATCATAATAATGCGATATTCCATGGAAAGATAAAACGTACATATTTTCCGTTGAAAGAATAGACGTAGTATATATATACGTATGTAGGTAGGTACCTACATATCATAGACGAAGTATAAAAATTGAAGTACCAATCTCGCATACAGAGGGTTCTGTACGGAATAAATTATGAAAAGGCTAATTTCTGAACTAATTTTTGGAGATCTTTATGACCACATTTTTCTTAAAACCACTCATGAAGAGGGGCAGCGGGGATGTTGAATTTCGTACATAATTAAAACTAATTTTGACAAAATTCAAAATATCTGAAGATGGATTAAGCACTAGGAAAGGTAATAGGTTCCTTTTTTAAAATCCATTCGAACGAAATCGCGGCAACAGTTAGTCACATTATAAAGCTTCAGTTTTTCCTTTTAAGGGAAGAGACCGCAGTGACTTACGAGTATACACATTCAATATTACGAGAAAGTTCAAAAATAAAGTTAAATTAAATAAAAAGGCATTTAATATGGTTAGGAAAAAACCTATACTTACTGAAGACGAGCCGTAAGATAATAATTTTTTTCGTTGTCGAAAAAAGACAAAAATGAATGATGATGAAAATGACTGCACATTTCTAAACTTTAGCAATTCTTTTATTCCTTTCAAAATGATGTAGTAAATGCGTCATTTTATTATTTGTACATACTTCAATTCATTTGTCGGTAAATTTTCATCAATCGTTCTAATAATTCTATAAACAGCAGTTTGTAGAAATCTGATTAAACATCAACAATTGCACATACATCACTTGCGTATCACATTATACACGTAATACGATATGACATGCAATATATACGAAATGTATATTAGATACATACCTATCTTCAAGCTATATCTCTAATGGCGTAGTCAGAGAGGACTGAGCGCCAAGCGTCGCGGTCCTTACATACTTCTTTTGCTTTCACAAATCTCATCATTCTCCTCACACATTTTCGACCAGCTATGCGAGTGCTTTTGACATTTCCGTCAGCTAACACTCTGACTATTCTATCTTCGTAAGTCAGCCTTCCAGTCAGAAGTTAAGGAAGACCTCCTTGGCTTCTTTTACCACTCACTTTCGCTCTGTAGGTTTTCTTCGTCAAAATGAACGAAATGTATAATAATAGTTATGTCATACAAAAACTGTGAATGTTAGGCGGATGGAAGGATAATTAATTCCGTGCACATACTATTTTATAGTATCGGCAAACCATTTGAGTCCTTGAACCCAAAGAGCCCGCGAACAATCTGGCATCTGGCGAATTTGACGTCATGAAAGTCCTTGAAACTAAGTGAGTATTCAGCGAATTATTAACTTGTCTTCAATCAATTTAAAACCTATTTTAAGTTTCATTAAAATATTTTTATTTATAACTAGCAATACCAAGTTACACCTGCGATCAATTTGGTATTTTTATACGTTAAAAACTAGGCTCAATTACTCTCTGAAAAAGCAATTGAAAACCTGCCAATGAATGTCCCGTCAAAAAAGGTTCAGGCGTTTCGAAGATTAAACGCGACAGATTAAAAAAAACGCGTGTTCGAGTTTTTGTAACATGCAATTAATTATGAGCTTAAGAAAAATCGTTTATTTCAAAATCGCACACAATTCAATTTTATTTATACGTAGGTTTGGCGTAATTTTGAAAAAGATGTATTATAATAATAATACTCCAGACAATTACACAGATTGTGTGACCCGAAACTAAAGCAGTAAGCTTGTACTATGGGTACCACACAACGAACTCTGGGGGAGTTCCCAGTAACATCCAGACTCCAAGCCAATTTAGAAAAGTTCGTTTCCTAAATTGACCTGACCGGGGTCAAACCCGGGACCCTAGCTTGGAAAGCAGATGCATATGCCACTACGCCAACTAGCCAGTCAATTTATTTATTTATTTACGTAAAATTGTGATTTTATGATGTTTGGTAGGCACTATAGGTATGTTGTGTTATTTAAAAAGTATCCGTTGTAAGTCGTTATTTTATAACTTAAATAAAATATAAAACATATTTATTGCTTATAAGCACTCACCTGCATTTGTAAAAGCCTAGATCCACTGCTTTTCTCCATATTCGATTTTCGACACAGTTATTTTTCAATGAAACACTTATGTAGAAGACGATAACAATTTATACCGTTAAGTTGAGCGTCTTTATTTATATCAATAAACCGTTCTAAAAAACTCACAAGCGAAAACGTAAAATTTTGCACGCGATTTTTGCAAAGTTATCAAACACATTCTTCACAAAATTTGACACAAAAATGATGGACCCGGCAGTTGTCAATGTTTCCCGCGTTTTTTGTAATTTTTAAAATGGAATACGTTCATAGATTATCGTGATATGTTTTTAATACTAACATTATCCTTAATGCACGGGTTATCGCTTTGAATGCTTTGTTTTGAATGGTGACTTCAGATCATAGCGATTAAACAAGTCAAGCGTCGCCAAGCGACTCAGCTGTTCTGACGAGCATTGCGAATCACCAAGAGATGGCGGGAGGGGCGCAAGCAGCCTGCATGACTGTGCGCTTAGTAATCTACAAGCTGCACCTACACGCCCTATAAACCTCGACAACTTAATGATGTCACTTGCAAACATAGCTCTGACTCGTAAGTCACAGCTCATTAGAGTTAAAATTGTATGACGGTCTTGTCTATCCACCTACTTAAAAGCTTGGTTTCCGTCTGCGGACTGCCAGCTTTTCCCATACACGTAGTACAATAAAAAATATATCTTTTGCCTTTAACATTAGGACTTATATTCATAGAAACTTTTGCATGCAAAATATTATAAGGGTATGGAAGAAATTTGCAAGCCCGCAGCTAAATTTGAAAGCGATGCTATCACTGTTCGTAATGGGCATTAACCCGAAACTGGTTCGAATTCATTGAGTGTATATGAAGAAGAAGCGCCAAATCTTAGATCAAAAAGCTTAATTTTTTTATGTCAAAAAGCATGATTAGCGTAAGTAAGCGTAGCGTAAGTAGTTTGCTGCTACAGTTAGCTGACCGATCGATTTCTGGATTTCTCTGACGATGCTTGTTGAGAGGCAAAGTAAGTTACGGCGCACTTAAACGACGTTAATAATTTTCTTGCGGTCACGCGGTCTTCCGCGCGGCAGCCACGCACTTGTTCACGGTCACCGTGCGTTTTAAAACTATCCCACCCTCTCATTTCATTTCTTTCTGATCACTCCAGACAATGAAGTTACTAGTGATTCATTTTTTGGTAACTGTGTTCGTTTTTATAATAAAATTCCACAAGAAATTACTCAATTAACGGAAAAGAGATTTAAACTTGTCATTTTAAACGCACACTGATTGGAAAAGCATACTACAAAATTAGCGATTTCATTAAAGACACAACAATAGACTGGAAATGATCCTCTCTGCACATGCATTTACTTGATTTATGGATATTGTATTTTTAAATAACTATTATAGAATGATGTTGAAAAAAATGATATCTGACTGAGTTTCTTGTCGGTTCTTCTCAGTATCCAGGGTTTTCTTTTCGAACCGAACTAGAGTAGATTTGACGTTCAAAAATACCTTTCACATGGGTTTACTTGAATAAATTGATTTGACTTTGACTTTGACTTGCGCATGACATGAGCTTAGATATGTAAATACATAGTGTATTTTGTTCTATTTGGCGGTGTCCGCTTAGATAGCGCGTGGCAGTCGCGCTGCGGCCGCGCGAGCGACCGCGCGGCTACCGCGCGAATGACACGCAGCCGCCGCGCGATCGACCGCGTAGAGACCGTTTAGTGCACGCTACGGCCGCGCGGCGACCGCGTTGTGACGGTGCGAAAAAATTCGTGTCGAATAAATGCACTCTTAGTATTGAATAACGAGTTTGAGATTTTGGGTCAAACAGCTAAAAATGATAACAATTCATTACATTAAATAGATTTCCGCAAAGTAACACCTGGACCTATACAATATATTAATCACCATGCCAACAAGGAAATGGTTAAAGAAAGTAAGTATAGGTATACGATAGACCTACTAAAATTAAAAGTCACCCGGTGGTCGAATTTCGACCGTAAATACAAGATATAAACTCTTTGGCGACAGTCTCTACTCTGTGCGACTGTTCGATCTGTCCCTTTATATGTGATTGGCCAAAGGACCCGTATTCAGCCATAAATAAATTTAAAAAAAAAAGGTTAGATCCAAGGAGATTACATATACTATATGATGACAAACTATTATGAGTTGGATATTGACAGTTTTCTTTAAATTGGCAGTATCACTAAGTAATCACTACGTTTTAAGTAGTAATTACTTACTTATTTACGTAGGGCAGTATGAACTTATGAGCGTAAGTATTTATTCTTAGGATTTTAGACAATGAGTTTTTTTATTATTTTAATTTAATGTATTTGTAACACATACATACATACATACATATCTTCACGCTGTATCCCTAACAGGGTAGTATTACATATAAATTGTAACTTTCTGCACTCCTTCTCCGTATAAATTTTTAACTATGCCAAATCCCACACTCCACCATGTGCGCAATATTCTTAGGGACTTGCGCACATTAGAGTCAAGGCTGTCTTTAATCAGATGTGTCTAACCACGACAAAGTCTTTAAAGTAAAAGAAGATTGTTACTCTATCACATGGCGTACACTTAAGCCACGACGCGACATCTAGTTCGAAACAAATTTTTAACCTAATATCACTCACCGAGCCCGCTGCACTGAGCGTTCTAGTATCCCGTATATTACGTGCACGTGCACGTGCACAAAAACGAGGACGTCAAATACTGGGTGCACCCCATACACAGTGAAAGACTGATAAAAAGAAAATTTTATACACTGTATAATAAATTACGAAACCACTCACAAAAGTATTTTGGACATCTTCGGATGTCCATGTTAAGTTTTGATAATTTACAGAAATTGATTGAGCCTTGTATTACATATCAAGATACAACATTTAGTCTTCATTTGACATTCGAAAGATGGGTCTTTCGAAATCTACGATTATTTGGGATATCTTCCTCATTGTTCTTTTTTAAATTAGTGTCAGAATATTCTCTGGCTAATTTATTGTAAAGAGCCGGTCGACCTAGTCGATCGAGTTTTCAACTTCTTCTTCGTCTGTTAACGTGACGAGATACGTACCTACGTGATTATCACTCGAATGCTTCGACTTTGGCTCCGACGACACTGGAGGAATTAGATAGTTTTGTCTCACTTCTGCGCGGTCATGCACATTTTAAAGCGAAGCAGACAATCATTAGCTAGACTTGTCACGGAATTATTCGCGTAGATATTAGACAACTTTGTCTATGCGTCGTTTTGTCAGAAGTGTGCGCGTCTACTATATTCTCATAGAACGATAGTCTGACTAACGACATCTTGACTGTAATGTACGCAAGCCCTTAAACAGGGATACGAATCCTAAGTTTTCGTTTTACGTATTAATATAAAGATAACGATGTTAAGGATACTTAGTGCCTTACAAATAAAACATTCTTATTTTGCCATGAGGCGTTTATTTATAAAAATTTACATACAAACATTCATATTCATTACGTGAACTTCACTATTCTCTGTATTCTTATATCTATATGACACGACGTCGAGCTAGCTACGCACGTCTACATTATTTGTCCGACTCATCGCTCCACTCTAAACTACCATATGTACCTATGTTACGAGTTACGAGCCATCTTGTTTTCCATCACATTTAAAGTTTTCTTATTAACGAAAGTTTTATCATTTTTGTGTGCTCCGTCAGAAATATAATATGACCCATTGCAAGTACCAAGATTTTTGTGATTATATAAATACAGATTCAGTTCACTTTCCTCCACAATACATGTTGTATGCATATAAAATCATTAGCATACCAATGACATTATGATTAAAAGAGGTAGAAAAAATAGAAGTAGATACATAATTATTTATTCTCCATCTCTGTCATTGGCACCAACACCTATACCATAAGCGACTTTTCTACACTTTGTTCTTACTCGCGTCGTGCAAAGTCTATATTACGCACTTTACGTAAATAATAGTACATTTATAATTATATCTTGTAAAGTTACCACTGTGTTTTTAATAATTCATTTATTTAAAGTTATTGTTTTATTATTTAGTTTTCAAATTTTTGCTAAAACTATAGCGCCACGATTATTAAGAATAAAAAGTAATTCGAAAATGTTTTTTCTAAAATTTCTGTTAATTTCCGTGTCCATTTATTTATTTTGATAAAACCTGAAAAATAACGAAATAACTAATCTGTAATAAAAAAAATATTACGATGTTACGACACTGAAGCTCCATAATGAGCAGTAAGTAGATATTTTAGCGAAAATCTGAAACTAAATACCTATGTTACTGGTAACTTTGCAAGTATAGTTGTCTACGTAAAAATATTAAAAAAAAGATTTTTTTAGAAAAAACAAACACAAAACGCAGTATTCATATTTCATATTGGTAGAGCCATAAGGAACATACTACTCTTTACATTTAACTCGAGGAGGTATTAACAACAATACGCTATTCATACACTTGTTTAATTTCATCAAATAAACCTTTCTGAATATTATGCAATCCTCTTTTGACTTGATTAGTTTAAAAAAAGAAGATTTTTAAATTGTTGTTTGGAATCACTAGGCGGAGGAAAGGTGTTTATAAAGTTTTCATTTACTTTTGCATGATTTATAATTTTTTCAAACATTAATTATTCTATTCATCACAGTGCTAAACATATTTAACACATTTTCTGAACACGTGCATAATGCTTCCTGTACAGATTAATTATAAAGATTGAGTGCACAGTTTATTTTTAATGAAAAATGAAAAATGTTTTGATAATATGTAGCAGTAGGCTTCGATATATTCAAAGTTATAGGTACACTGTTCTACAGCGAAATTATATTTTAGTATTCTTGAAATAAATTGTAAATATGTAATAACTATGTTTCCTATAATGAAAGGGAGCTAGCTCTCTGAGCCCTTTGAGAACTTGCTTCCCTTTTAAATTCAACAAAATTGAATTTTTTGATGACAAAACAAAAATGAAACTGTTATAGTAATAGATATTTACTACTATTGATATATACATACGAATCTCAAATGGCAAATAAATAATCAAAGATATAGAAGATACTTAATTACTGACAATCTTGTTTTAAAATTGTTGACAGAAACTTGTAATTGCGTTTATGTGCATTTTATGAATAACTATCCCAATTTATACTGTGTAAAGGCATATGCACACAACGATGATTTCGCGAGCAGATCGTGCGTGTTATGAAAAAGTACTTAAAGCATATTATTTTCCTTTGTATCTTTAAAAACGCGTGTAAAATGCGATACAGACGCACATTTTTTGTATTCATTTTATTGGTCGTCAAAAGTACCACTTGGCTATGTTTTATATGGCGGTTTTTACACGACTTTACTTCTCGTTTGATTGCATATGTTAATAACGTTTGACTACCAATTAAAATATCGTTACGCTAGATCACATGGTATTTGTCATTCTATTCTACCACTATTCTACTAGCGTTTAAGACAATTGAGCCACTTGTGTAGCCGCCCTGTACTGACAGGTCTCTGACCAAAGTTTGCAGATGTAGCGCGTTTGGAGAGTGTTCTAAAACGAGCGGCGATGAACACGTGCAACGGTGAATAGGCTGCGCCTGCATCACGTTTGATGCACGTCAGTTGCGTTAACGTGAATAACGTGTAAAAAATAGTAAGGCTTACTCTTTTACATTACACTTACTTAATTAATTTTTTTCATAAATTTTCATTGAGTTGAATTCATTGAATTTCATTTTCATGTAATTATAACAGGAGAAACAACGTGATGGCTCGGTACACGAATTTATCCACTAACAAGCATCCCTCGAACATAATTTCGAAATATCACATATTGACATATAAATGAACACAAATTCAACGCATCCAGATAATTTAACAGAAGTACTTATATTAAAATACTGCGATTAATGACTTCCGTGTCGTAAATCGCTATTGCTGCTGGTCTTGTGACATATTTCATGGGCGCATTCAGGGGAGAGTAAAGGAAGGCGGCAGCGTCCTTTTAGAATTTTGTTGCGGTGATTGAAGACTGCTTAAATGTTTATAATATATGCGTAATATGTATATAAATATACTACAATATAATCTGTATAACTGGGATTTCAAGGGATCAAGGATTTATTATTACTTGAAGAGGCTTTTTATTTACCCACTTTCCCAAGTAGGCAGGTTTAAAATGACAGTTGTCTTATTTATAGAAGGCCCCGCTAAGCTCTAACTTTCCACTGTCATAATCTAACCATAGCTATAATTTATCAGCGGAAGAAATTCGAATGTTTCTAAACAAACTTGCCGTAACCTGTTAAAACCTGATAAATTGTCCTACTTATACAGGCTATTGAGCTACAAAGTCCTAATAATAGAGGTAAACTTAGAAAAAATCTAGGAAATCGAATCTCAATTACAAAGGTTTAAAAATTCCCAGGAACAGAGGTATTTGAATGCAAAAGTGTCGGGACCTTATTGTTATTATCAGCAGTAGAGGTTTCTTACATAGCCAAGGCCCACTTAACCAGGTTACATTGTCTATGTGTGCAATGTATACATTAGATATACTATAATATGTTTTGTTTAGCGTCGATTAGACATGAGTGATTCTTTTTTTTTAAATATAAGTAATTTATTATTCATATTTTGTATGTGGTTTTAATTTATGGTATGTACTTAATTCGTCTGCGGTTTATAGCCTGTTTTGCCATCCCCTCAACCGACATCTGGATACGCTGATGCACATTTGATTAGACTAATTTTGACACGATTGTCAAAATGAGTCTTGACAAATGACTATTATTTTAAAGTAAATTTATAGATTTTAGATACATCGCTTTCAATAGTTCTCTTAATGCGACTAAAAATCTAACATTATTTAATTTTATAATTACGTTACTACAACATTTATTGGCTATATTGCAAGATTTATTTTAAAGGGAGAATTATAGTTTTCAATAATTTGTTTCCCTTACTTATTGTTCTTGCCAGAATTGTTTTTGTAATCACAAGCGGGACAACATCATAATCCTCAGGGCTGTCAACACAACCTAAATAAATTTAATTATTAAATATTATTAAAAATAATTATTAAAAATTTAAATATGCCCCAAAACAAAAAATAATACTTAAGAAATACCCTTAAAAAGCAGTAAATAATAATTATGTTTCATTATTATCTGCCCTCTAAAAGATTCATACTCAGTGGAGCTAGGAAAGTAATACATGTGTCGGAGACCGCTAAGATTTCTTGTAACATTGTTTTTTTCCATTTTTTATAGCTTTCTCGAATACATTTATTAATTTGCTAATCCCAGTGTTATGTATAAGTATTTATGTAACAATTTAATGTTGAATGAATCCAGTATGATATAAAAAATCTTGCAATACAGCACTGAACGCGGGGTAAGGGATATTAAAACGCGTTTACCGTGCCTAAGGTAACACACAACACAGGTATTCAGATAAATAACGTTAGGCAGTCTTTGGGTAGGTCGGAAGATTTTAGCGACTAGCTTTTTCTCAATAAATTGTACTAATTCCACACCTATACCGATGCTATACCAAATCGTGGGCAATTTGGGTGATACAAGACCTTTTAAAAATAATATTTTTTAGTTATCTAAGGCAATACTCATTATAACGTTGTTGAATATCTTCAATGTGATGTAACGAAATAATGGTTGGTTAATCAAAAACGAACGTTTTTTTTTTAATATTTTTCTTATTTTTTTGAGGTTCACTAAAAAAGTACTCAATGAGTAATTTAGATATTGATTGCCTATATTATCTGAAAGAATAGGTGACCCCAGTCACTTAGTTCTTTTCAGACACTTAGTTTTTTTCAAAGTATGTACGTATGTCATAGAATTTTAGTTATAATGACAATAATTTTAAGCAGTCAGGTATAACGTAAGTTGTTAACTTTTTTTTTTAATTTTTTTATTTTTAAAAGGTCTTTTTAATACATACATTCTACGAATTACATTGTTTCAATTGTAATAGCGGTTTCTACCGACCACATTCTCTACAACTAACATCAATTTAATAATTACCTTATAACTAAAGTACGAATCCACACATTTTAAATGAGTAAATATTACTTTTCAGTAATAATTGGTGTCATTTGGGATAAGCGCGTCTTTCTTATACTACCTTTAGCTTTTCTGTAAACATGGAACTGATTCGTCAGGTCAGGTGTAAAGTGTCAGGTGTAGGTTTTGTATAATACTATAAAATATAACTAGAGATATAAAATAAATCTTGGCCTGGGTAAACACATTGTAGACACTAATCGTTATGAAAATATTGCAAAAAATGCAATGTTTTTTTCTCAAAATTTTACAAAATTATTTGTACAAAATTGGCACTGGCATTCAAAACAATCACAAATTGTGTAATTTTGGGTATACATTTTATTCGAAGACTGACTGGCATATATTAAAAAGGGGTAAAATATCTCGTAGATATCTAAAAGGTTGAGGATCATTCCTCACAATTCTACGTTCGGTCCCACCATTTTCTAATTTCCATGTGCATATGTCACGTTTATCCGAGAGTAAAGGGTACCAAATTTAAAATATTGGTGCTGGGTTTATATCGGTTTCAAGGATTTTGAGTATACATATTTAGCTACATTTTTATACTTTTATACCAATGGCTGTGCCCACGGCTACCTGAGTTATGGCGGGAATCAAAAGCTTTTATATATACTGAGGTAGACGTGCCCGACAAAAAGGTTGTTTAAAATTAGAATAAGCTTAAATTACTCTCTCATTTTTTTTCTTTCTTCATGGCAGGGCGCACAGATTAGCGAATTTGCCAATGTCACGTATTAATAAGTAAGATCCACATGAAGCACGTTTGAAGTAAATTCGTTTTTTTTTGTCGTAAGACTCCTTCAGTAAAGTGATAGTAGGCTTTACTGAAGTTATATGTGGGCGTTCATGCAAAAAGGGTCGGCGTTTAGTTTTCGAGATATACGCAGTTTTGTAAAGTTGGGTGAAAAAATGATATTTCCCGATTTTAATTGATTATTAATTAATGCTCAATTATCTACAAGTTCATATAGTAAATGACATTATATGATGTTTCTAAGAAGAAACAAACAAGTAGAAGTGTGTTTTTTTTTCATCATACTTTAAAAATGCTTTTTCTCAAAACAAGCTTTTTCATAGTTTCAACTTTAAATGCCTGATAAAAAAAATATATGCTAGTTTTTGTATATTTTTTAATCCTTATAATCAATTGACTGTTCTAAATTCCGAATTTAATTTTAACTCAATACCCCACTACTGGACCCTTTTTGCTTGGACACCCACATATAGGACTTCTTGGAAGAGCGCGAGAACTTCACCTATTCCATTCTTTTCATTTAAACAGAACTTTAAAACACAATATTCTATCACTTTTGTACTTTAAAACTCCCAAAAATGTAAAAAATATAAAATCTAATTAAAATGACAAACTCAATTCTCCCGTTCCCGCCAAAAAGTAATTACTCTCTATTTAACTCTCGTTGTCTCCATATACGTATATTGCTTTTTAATTACACTTACGTAAATATTGTTAGTGTGTGTGTAACATTGTCAATGTTTTAGTTCAAGGACTGCGAAAAACTCTACGTTTCTTAGAGTTGGGATATCTATTGTCTATACCTCAGTTTATATAGTAGTCTCTGGCAGGTACAACACCAAAATTTCTAAAGTATGGCATTTGAATATTTAATATCGATAGGCCTTTTAAAAATCTAATTATTATAAGGCTAACATCGTTTCCTATGTCAAACATACAAATACAACTATACGGCATGCAACTATTATATGCATGTTTGTAACTTATGTAAGTTCAGTGATGAGAAGAAATGAATTTATTTTATAAGCAATAATCTCTGAAACGAGTTACAAAATTCATAAGATGTTTTTCGAAATCTCACTGATTATTATTTAATTGGCACATCATTTTAAATATACATAATTTATCGTGACCAGCACATTACTTCCCCATCGGGTTTTAAACCATAAATGTTAAAAATGTAAAAGAAAAATTATCGTGCAAAATTTTTTATCATACGTTAATTTTAAGTATGGGGCAACTTCGTAGATTTAAAACTTTGAGTAAAATAAAACATAGGCATTTCTTTAAATGGACACGTCCTTAAAATATTATTTTTAAATCTGTAATTGTTATTGTCTCTACACTGATTAAAAAGCGCACTTTGCACTTGAAAGATGAAGAATATGTTGGATGAAATAATATAAACTACGAACCTGTCTTCTCCTGTCCCTGTATGTACGTAACAAAGTTATAATAAGATTTATGGAAACATAGCATCTGACGAGATTTTGCTGATTTTTCTTGATACAGGTTTTGTACCATGTACTTTAAAAAGTAATTTTCTAAGACGTGCCCAGTGCCCACGTAAAGAGCTGCTATAAACAAATATTGTTTTACATCATAAAATCGCCGCAATCAACCCCGAAGTCCCAGTCATCGGATGTTGTGGCGGCGTCATCATACTCCGCGAGGGCTTGTTCGTACACCGAGGCTTCGTACGCAGTTACCCCGTCGAGCATCGAGCATGCTTGAGACACGTTTGTGTGATGCATTAGCGGCATAGCGTGAAGAGCGAAGTCTTCTCCTTCTTGAGACCAAGTTAGACCTGAAAATGAAATGCGAAATTTGACAATATTACCATTTGCTAGTTATATGGACGCTAACGTCGTAACTAAATATTCACGTGTATGATAACTTAAGTATATGAGTATCCAACCAAAGGGAATCACGTGTCGGCCTTAGTTACCGAGAAAACGATGAACGATGTTTTCAGATTACGACAGAAGGTTCGGTTTTGAAATCTGACCTTGTAGTTTCGATTAATACAAAAATATACTTATAGTATTGAAAGTTTTTACTAAAAATCGTTGTTTTTTTACATATGTAGGTACATGATTCCTTTGTTTGGAAGTTGGTTTAATTCAATGAAATTATCAAAAATGTAAATGGTCGGGTACGTGGGCATTGCGAGGTCACATTTCTACCATTAATGTCATCCCATTTTCTTCAGTTTTTTCCATAGCGTTCAACTTGAAAATAAATATTTTTAGTTTGCACCTTTGTATTAACACTGTTCATAAATAAATAATTGACTGAAAAAAAAATAAGTAGTAAAATCAACTCTCATATTAATTATTTACAATATTATAATAGTATAGAAGTGATTGAAATTCTAGACAGTTTTTAAAATTTTCAATTTAAGACGGCTTAATTTTTATTCAAATATAAAGAGATTTACATGTAAATAAACGTATTTCTTTATATGTCTGACTTAAATCCTTTGGCTTAAGAATATTGCTTTTGGTTAAAGAAAATAAATTATATTTGTGGAGAAGCGAGAGACATTTGAATAACAAAGAGACTTACGTCCGCTCCACACTCCATTGGGCAATGTGACCCAGCCCCAGCCTTGGCCCCAAGCGAGTTCATGGTCAAGTTGTCCGGCTAGGGGCACCTGACGTTTGATGACAGCGACTAATCCGCGGCCGTCCAGAGCGCCGGCTGCGTTGCGGTTACTCCTTATATACATTTCGGAGGATGTCGCTGTTGGAATTAGAACAACAAGGCTTTAAATCACAAATGCCTGTTTAAATGTCGTTAGAATAATATCTGACTGACAATTCTTCTCTTTCAACTTGGAAAGCGCAGTGAATCGGCGATAGATTTGAAGATTTGAATTGTATTTACCTAATAAAAATATTTTATAAGAATTCTCAGGTTCGAGAGAAACATAATAAAATTTCTCTAATATTTAGGCAAGAAATAGAGCTTATTATATAGAAATTGCACAGGCCATGGGTTAATAACTAATCCCATTCGCCACCTGTAAAACTTATTGTTAAAATTAGTGTGATTTTCTTATAGTTACATAATATACTACCTATTGAAAACGACTTTGAAAAAAGTAGCCTATGCCCTATGTCCTTCCCTGGGGCTTAATTTATCTCTATTCTAAATGTCACCAAAATCGGTTGAGGGGTTTAGGAGGAGAAGAATGACGAACACACGCACACCGAAATTTCACGTATAAAGATGTATTTAATTGTATTAATATTTTGAAATATGTTTCACCCACCTACTACGAAACTTGAAGGTACTTCAACCAAAGTAAATGGCGAAAAATGAATAATACTATAATTTACTTTGTTACTCTACGTATGGCGTATTTGTTTTTTGACGAAGAAAATCTACAGAGCGAAAGTGAGTGGTAAAAGAAGCCAAGAAAGACCAAGGCTGACTTCTGAAGATCAAATAGCCAGAGTGTTAGCCGACGGAAATGTCAAAAGCACTCGCATGCCTAGGCGAAAACGTGTGAGGAGAATGATGAGATTTGAAGAAGCGAAAGAAGTAAGCACCGCGATGCTTGGCGCTCCGTTCTCTCTGATTACCCCGTTAGGGATGCAGCGTGAAGATATTTATGTATGTATGTATGTATGTATGTATATATGTATGTAGGGCGTATTACAAGTACAAAGTATTACAGTAATGATTAAAAGCGGGTATGTAATGTATTTTACTGGTGCGTATGTGTGCTACGGAATAAATGTCTCAACCAATTTAAGCTGTAAATGAGGCATTGTTAAAGTCGTTATAGTCCAGCAGTTAATTTGTTACGTAATATCATCATAAATCCAATATATTGGATGCTCTTCGACGTTCCATTTGGGACTCCCCTTGAAGTGTATATTAGACGTAAGATAGTGGCGAGTACAACACAAAAATGTGTAGTTCATAAGACTCTACATATTTTTTTATCTTTTATCATCAATGCCATACATTCTCTACATAATGGGTTCAGAAACTATAGCTTATGAGCTGCATTATACCGCCGATCAGTGTCAATCTAACTATAGTTTTATCTGTGCCAGTATTATAATGTTATACTATATTATATTACGCAACTATACAACTCGAAACAATTGCATGGTGGTTTATTTTAGTACCGTGTAGGTCCGCGCTGAATATTGTCTAGTATATATGGGGGTCAACTGAGGAAGCGTGCTCGTCGCGACCCCTGCCAGCCCTTTTCAGGGCTGCAATTCCTCTTCTGTGCACACCATGCGGGACAGTGCAAATATGAATGCTAGGGCGTCCCCCGAAAGCGACGTACATCGGTTTGTCCCCGCTGGTGTGAGCAGAGTGCAGTTCGGCGTTGGGGACCGCCACCCAACACGCTGTGCACCTAGCGGCGGGAAGTGGAAGGAGGAGTGCAGAATAGCTGCGTGGAATGTGAGAGGTGGGATTGAAGAGAAGATGAATGAAGTGATTGATATTATGGAAGAAAGAAGATTGGATGTGTTATGTTTGAGTGAAACCAAGCGAAAGGGCAGTGAACTTGCTGACTTGCTGCACTTGGAGATAGAGGATGCCAGGGGGTGGGCGTTTTGCTGTCCTCTCGTTTGGCTAATTGTCAGCTTGCCTGGAGGGGGCATCGCTTTGTGGTCAGATGTACCACAAGAAGAAAGGGGATGCCAGGGGTAGGCGTTTTACTGTCCTCTCGTTTGGTTAACTGTGTAACTGAGTATAAGTGTGTAAACCCGAGACTGCTCTGGGTGCGTCTCAAGACAGGGTTGACGAGGTTATTTGTTTTAGTGGTGTATGCCCCAGTGTCCTCTGTCGGCTTCGGCGAGCTAGAGCAGTTTTGGGAGAATGTTAGGGAAGTTCTAGAGACGGTTGAGGAGAATGAGTGAATTATAGTGTGTGGAGACATGAATGGATGGGTTGGGACAGCTCGAACAGGATTTGAGTCTGTCCTAGGCAAGTATGGAGATAAGAGAGTGAATGATGCTGGTAGGATTGTGTTAGGACTGTGTATGGAAAAGGATTTTTTTGTTGCTAATACCTTTAAGCACAAAAGGATTCATCTGTACACGTGGGAAAGGAAGGATAAAAGAAGTATGATTGATTTATTCCTGGTGGACAGCCGGCTCAAAAAGCAGGTTATGGACACTAGAGCACACAGAGGAGCCGATCTGGAAATGGACCACTTTCTAGTAGTAACTAGAATAAGGGGTCTGTTTGCGGCATAGCGACATAGCGGCACCTTGCAGAATGAATAAAGTGCGTTCGAAAGAAAACAACTTGCTTACATGGCTATGGAGAACTGTATGAGAGTGGCGACTCCGTCTCTGATACTGAGAGCGATTCTAATGAATTGCCACACTCGGGCCAGGGACTGGAGGATGCCATTAGTATGAAAGAGATTGAGAAAGCGATAAGAAGTTTGAAATGTGGAAAGGCTGCGGGAATTGATGAGGTGACTGCTGAGATGATCAAGTATGGTGGTCCTAGGGTCTGAGATGCCTTCTGTGCACTCTGCAACCTTTGTTGGCAGAAGGAGGAGGTTCCAGAGGACTGGCGCACGGCAGTCATAGTACCTCTATATAAAGGGAAAGGTTCCTATCTAGACTGTGCGTGCTATAGGGCCATTAGCTTGGTCAGCTTAGCGAGTTAATGTCTATACTAAGGTATTGACTGAACTTATGAAAGGCGTTTCAGAAAGATATTTGTGGGAGGCGCAAGGTGGTTTCAGGAACGGTAGGAGTTGTATGGATCAGATTTTCTCGCTTCGCGTTATCGTGGGAAGGTTTCTGGCTATAGGCCAGAAAGTTTTCTGCGCTTTGGTGGATCTAGAAAAAGCATTCGATAGAGTAGTGCGGAAGAAATTGTGGAGTCTTCTGCCTGAATATGGCGTGGAGGGCTCCTTACTGCAGGCTGTGAGTTCATTATATCGTGGCCACAGAGCCTGTGTAAGGATAGACGGTGACATGTCGCCCTGGTTTGAAGTCTGTTCTGGTGTCAGACAGGGCTGCGTGATGTCTGCCTGGCTATTCGTGCTGTATTTGGACAGTTGCCTCCAGAGATTGAAAGGTAATATGAGTGGTATGGGATGTGGTGACACAGTGGTAAACTGCCTATTGTACGCTGACGATGCTGTGCTAATAGCACCATCAGAAGTAGAGTTGCAGTCACTAGTCACGTGCATGAAAGAAGATTGTGAAGTAAAAGGATTGAAAATGAATGTGAACAAAACTAAGGTTCTGGTGTTTGAAAGAGAAGCGGTACAAACGAAATGTGTGATTTGTGTAAATGGAAAATGTCTAGAACAGGTGAATGAAATTGTGTACCTGGGGAGTGCGTTTTCGAGGGATGGAAGATGTGAGTTGGATGTGGAGAGACGGGTAGCAGCTGGCAATAAAGTGAACGGTGCTCTGTCCGTATTAGTCCGTAGTATTATGAATATATCTAACACTACTAAAATGGCCATCCACAATGCGGTGTTGGTGCCAACTTTGTTGTACGGTAGTGAGGCCTGCATATGCCAGAAATCGAGTGAAAGGATGATAAATGCTGTGGAGATGCGATCTATTAGAAATATGTGCAGTGTCACGCTTGCGGACAGGATAAGCAATGATGAGATACGCAGTATGACAGGGTTGCATAACGGTGTTATTGTAAAAATGAAGAAAGGAATGCTTAGATGGTTCGGGCACTTGGAAAGAATGAGTGATGAAAGACTGACGAAGAAAATCTACAGAGCGAAAGTGAGTGGTAAAAGAAGCCAAGGAAGACCAAGGCTGACATATTAAAATCAAATAGCCAGAGTGTTAGCAGACGGAAATGTCAAAAGCACTCGCATACCTAGGCGAAAATGTGTGAAGAGAATGATGAGTTTTGAGGAAGCGAAAGAGGTGTGTAAGGACCGCGACTCCTGGCGCTCCGTCCTCTCTGACTACCCCGTTGGGTCTACAGCGTGAAGATATGTTATGTTGTGTTATATGTTTCAAAAAAGAACATTGTTTTGATCATTGGTTTTGTTCATGATTATTGATTACTAAAGCCTATATACCTTTTAATTTAGTCGTAAAGAAATAGTCTAGTTGCTAATAAGACGCGCTATCATTATTAAGTATCCATAGATATAGACTACTTAAAATTCATTTTTAGAGTTGTAAGCTCTTCAATAATGGAAAAAATGGATGGTGGGCTGAGTATTACATAGAGGTACGGTAAATAAAAAAAAATTAAACTACCTTCAAAAAAAAAACACTGAAAAGTATAAAATAGCTATCCTTTACTAATCAAAACTCAAGTATAATTAAAATAACTTTATAAATACGATACACATACCTATGTAATTAAATTTGACAGTTACTGAAGTCGGTGCCAAGCCCACCAAACTAATAGACTTTACGTTGTTGCACATTGATTTGGCACCGACTTCAATAACTGTCAAATTGAATTATATACGTATGTGTATCGTATTTATAAAGTTATTTTAATTGTACTTGAGTTTTGATTAGTAAAGGATAGTTATTTTATACTTTTCAATATTTTTTTTGAAGGCGGTTTAATTTTTTTTAATAAAAATTTTTTATTTCTCCCTTTTGAGTGGTCTTGACCTAAATAAATATCTAGGGCAGGTCTGCAATTAACTTCATTCTAATTCCGGAGCGCAAAGATATACAAGAGAATCATCAATATAAAAAACGGTTATAACCAGGTCTAGTTATCTAGTGTATCTCCGAAGTCCAAGCTCCAATATCGGTGAAATTTAAATGGAACCACCTCTGAAGTATTATCTACCAAACGTAAAAAGAATTTTCAAAATTGGTTCATAAATGACGGAGTTATGAGGTAACAAACATACAAAAAAAAACAAAAAACAAAAAAAAAACAACATACAGACGAATTGAGAACCTCCTTCTTTTTTGAAGTCGGTTAAAAAGCGCCGGCGACAGCGCTAAAATTTTGATATTGGTGTACAATATATGAAGAAACAGCTAAAGAAATATTGACATAAATCCTCACTAAGATATTGCATGGGCTCAGGTGTTACTTTGCGGAAATACATTTCATTTTTTTTATATCAGAGGGGGCAAACGAGCATGCGTGTCACCTGATGAAAGTGATCACCACCGCCCATGGACGCCCGCAACGTCCAAGAAATCACGGGAGCACCCGGTTAGCTCGGTGTTAGTTCGGTGCTGGTTAGCTGACCGAGTTAATCTCTGGAATATCTTGAGGATGCTTTGTTGAGAAGTGAAACACGTGTCGATTGGTGGTTTTGAAGTTTGAGCAGAAAATAACTAAAGATTTTAGGAATTCGTTACATAAACCCTCATATCTTTCAAAATCAAAGAAGTCATATAAGTATACTCTAACAAATTATGGTATTATGTTTCGACGTGAAATCTAAGAACGTGAAACCAAGTCGCAAAACTGTAGGTACTAAGAAAAATCGGCAAAAAACTCGCCCAGGTCACAGAGTTCCGCAGAATTTTGCATTAAATTATATCATATGGCATTAAGAGCCCTAATAATATTTGTGCGAATAGTGATATTTAGACGCAGTAATTCTCAGAAACAATACATTTTTTTATTATTCTGTTAGCTGTTCCCTTATTCTATATCTTACAATAAGCAATCTATACGAAGTGAGTTTATAAGGAAACTCGCTGAAGGAGGAAATGGCCTTCCACGACTCTACGTCTGCCAGCATAGCCACTGATACTGTTGACAGAGATAGATCTCAACGTGTCAATCGATAGGTGATGCGCTATCGCCTCTGAATCTTTATTGTACCTGCTTTAATCGCAAGCGTGAACACCGCTCCCATAAAATATTGGCGTGAGATTACAGCATTTATTGCTGTTGTGTTTCGTTCGGTGAGTGAGAGTGCCAGTGGCCCATCTCGCCCCTCCCCACCTTTCTTTAAAGGCCGGAAATGAACCTGTGATTATTCGGACGTCACAGGTGTCCATGGGCGGCGGAGATCACTTTAGAAAAGCGTGTATCAGTTTAGGTTTCGTTAAAAAAAGGCTTTATTTCGAAATTACAAAATCTTCAATTTTATTTATATATGTAGATGTATACACACTATATTTTTTTGTGCACATCTATGGCACTGTAACACTTTTCGAATGATATGAGTTTATCCCTCCCGTTCTATATAGCTAAAAAGAAAACGTTGTTCGTTGCTAAGCGCAAAACTTAAGTACGAGTAAGAATTTTACGGAAAGTAAAATTTGAAAAGTTGTCCGAAAAACTGGAAAATTCGGCAAAAATTGAAAGTGCTTTTTCTATGGGATTCTTGTACGAATTCAAGACAAACTCGTGAATAGTTATAATGTGATAATACCTACCGAGCCACAGCAACTCATAGCCGAGTATAGTTAGTTTATAATAAATATCTATTTATTATAAACAACAACAAAGTTAACAAAAAAGATACGACGATTTCCGATGTTCACGACATATCTAATATAGATATGTCGGTTTACAGATGGCAAAGCAGAACGAGATAGTGACAACTGGCAACCTCACCGCCTATATTAATTCCTAATAACAAGTCATCTATCGCTTGGCTGACTTTCACGACCCATACTGAAGGTGTGGTAAAGCCATGTTGAGCATGAATTGGGCAGGTTTGCCCGCTGAAATACCACCCTCTCACAGAATATCGGCATGAAATAACAGCATTTATTGCTGTTGTTTTTCGTTCGGTGAGTGAGAGCGCCGGTTGCCCATCTCTCCCTTCCCCCTTTTTTTCTTAAAAGCCCGAAACGCACCCATGCTTCCCCGGACGTTGCAGGTATCCATGAGCGGCGGTGATCATTTTCCATCAGGTGACTCGCCTGCTCGTTTGCCCTCTCTTTTTAAAAAAAAAACAATGTCAAGCAACTGTTATTTGCGATGTTCTAAATTCACATAATAATCGCAATTACATGAACTTTAGAGTTGCCTTGCGATATGGTATGTACATAAGTACACATTTTACTTACAAATTTTATTATGTACTAGTTGCGTCTCGTAGTTTCCACCGCGTTAAATTTGGGATTTTTCTGCTATACTATTCTGCCAGTTAGGGACACAGCGTGAGGATATGTATGTATGTATGTATAAATGTATATATTATTCTGCCTGTTACTCTGCTTATATTACACCAAGGAAAGATCCATCAAAATTGGTGCAGCCGTTTCGGAGAGTAGCCCGGACAAACATACAAACAGACCGACAATCATTTAAAAAAAAATGTGTATCGGTTTAGGTTTTGTTAAAAGAAGGCTTTCTTTCGAAATCACAAACACTTCAATTTTATTTATATGTAGATGTAGATATGTAGATATTTTACATAGATGTATAGATTTAATAAATATTATGTAACGTCCATGAACGCTTGCTTGTTTATAATAACTTAACGATATATTCTAACGCTGCTATTGCTTCATAAAATCTCCTAGCGACAGTGCGGTAACTTCATTGTCTAGTTAATTAATGGAGTGGCAGCCAACTGTAGTTTTGGCGGGAATTGCGGCGTCCCATGTGGCGGACATGATGGATTATCTGTCAAATTGCGTGTCAAAGGTCCCGCCTATTATGTGACTGCGACACGACGCAAACAGAATTCGAGTACATAATTATATATATTTCTATTTCACTTGGGGAAAACAGTTCTACACATTGCATATAATAAATACAGATTAAATGTGAGTCAGATCCGCGCAGAGTTCTGTACCGCCATAATGTATTTGTATTATTTATTTACCAAAAAATTAAGTCGGATTCAAAAACAAACTTATTTTTGCAGTTGAAAGACACGTTCTTCCGTACTCTCGAACTGCAAAGGTAAGTTTGTAATGGCTAAAAGTAAGACATGATTACTAATTAGCAGTTTTTGTTGTTATATCTTTTATTGTGCTGTGAGACATCTTACCAAATATCATTATTCTAGGTCAACGGGAAAGTGCCCCATATGTTTTTGTTTGTTCGTTTTTTAATTGCCTTGACTTAAGAGCTTGAATTTTTTGCACCTGTAAGATACCATAATTTATCTCAGTATTTGATATTTCAATCTGATACATCTGAACAGATAGACGGACACGGACACACGGACGACGAAGTGATTCTAGAAGTGTTCCATTTTTTCCCTTTCGAGTAAAGAACCCTAAATAGCATCCTTGGTGAATAAAATTTAAAAGTATGTATTGTGATTGCAATTGCGTATTTAATATGTATGTATGTAAGTATATGTATAGATGTATGTAATGTTGGGACGCCGTTATCGTACCGTTAACGATTAACGTACATAAAATCTTTTTTGTGATAGGTAGTTATTCCTTCGATTCATAAATTAGTAACAAAGTAACAAAAGATACTTTTTTACAAAGCCTACAGACGTCTGCAATAAGGATAAGATCCAAAGGAATTGGCGCTAAAGGAACTCATAAATTTATTAAGCTTTCTTTTTAGGGTTCCCCCGGTAATGGGGTAATCTCGACCCACGCCAGCCGTTACGTTACACCCACGTGGCGAAATATCCTTGAATTAACCACGCCGAAAGTTAAGGAATTTAGATTAAATCTAGGGCGATGTTGTGCATCTTTCCATAGCATGTAATATGTAAATATGAAAATTAACGCCAAATTATTTATGTCATCTAACTATCCTAAATTGTAATTATACTTATACATACATATATATCTTCACACTATATCCCTAACGGCGTAGTCCGAGTGGACGGCGCGTCAAGCTTCACGGTCCTTATATACTTCTTTCGCCTCCTCACATCGTTCTCCTCACACCGCCTCAAATCACATCGTTCTCCTCACACATTTTCGCTTAGGTATGCGAGTGTTTTTGACATTTTCGTCAGCTAACACTCCAGCTATTTATTCTGCATAAGGCATCAGCCTTGGTGTTTCTTGGCTTCTGGTTCCACTCACTTTCGCGCTGTAGATTTTCTTCATCAGGTCTTTCATCACTCATTCTTTCTATGTGTCCGAATCATCTAAGCATTCCTTTCTTCATTTTTACAATGTATTTTAACATACTTATTTCGCCTCTTCAAATCTCATTATTATACTCAAGTACCTATTTAATGCGTATGGATATCTTATCGACATAATATAATGTACACATTTGTGTCAGTCATTGGTCTTGTTAATTTAATCGAGTGTTTCACCAAATTTTCGGTTTTGACAAGTTTGGGTCCATGATTGGAGTTTTGGCTTGATTTCAATTTCGGCAGCAAACCTACGAAATTTTGGTTGAAACAATAATTTAATAAGCCATATGTTATACTGTTATACTTAATAATTTTTTTCAGTACTTTGACCATATTTTTGGTAGTTAAGAGGGGCAATAACCACTTATCTTGTTCTTTGTAGATTCGTTTGTGGTAAAATAGTAAATAAGTATTCATATATAATACAAATTCAGAAAGTATGTATGTATACTCAGACATAATTAAAAATATGTAATAAATCGGCCCACCTCAGCCACGATTCTATTGGAAATCAGTGCACCAAGCGTTTTGTTCGAGCTTCTAGTGAAACAGCAACCGTTCGGATTATTTGATACATAAATTAATACGTGAAAAGAATTTTAAAATGTTGCCAACAAATAATATTTACTGGCAGATTAACTGTTTCGACCTATGAATTTTGTGCGATTTGTGAGCCGTAAGCTGTTTCGAGTCTATAGAGTGTCAAGGGAAAAATATTTATTTATATTTGCGGTCGAATTTCAACCACTGGGCAACCACTAGTAAGTATTAATGTGTGTCATTTACCTTTTACCTGTCAGAAAGACAACAGACCATCAGATCGTAAATGGACTGAAACTCATAGAGATTTAGCTAAGAAAGCATTTCAAGATGTAAATGCAGGGTCCAGTGTTAACCCTGAGGATTAAGATGTCGTGCTTCTTGTGTCAGAATTTTACTGGCTGTCTTACCTCGCACACCAAAATACAAGTTCATCAGAGCCGTTTGGTGGCAGGATTAATGAGGAAGATGATGGCAGCAATCCTGACATTACAAAAGACGGAACAGCTTTGAATGTTTCACTTCTGAGCTACGTAACACGTAGTGTATCTTCCTATTTCGTCTAAGATATATGTTCATTGTACATATCATTGTGTGGGAAATACAAATAGCTAGAAGCCTTACGCAGGCAGGCATCATATACGCGTAATATAGACATTATATAGAGAACGACACGACTTACGCATTAGAAGTTCGCGAACTCTGCTACGGTAGACGTGAACGAGGGTTGAGTCTGTTGACGACTTTTTTAATTTTTATTGTTTAGGTCAAAGGTCGGGTTAGGATTGAGCCCTTTTTTATAAATTCGTATCAGTTACTACCGACACTAAAATAAAGTTGGATTTCAATGTTTATCCCACATACCTACTTAGAAAAAAATAGTTTTTATTATCAAAACACAAAAAGTAAATGAACCTGCAAAAGATACTTTATAATAATGTTTTCGTGTACTTAACAATTCATTAGTAAAGTTCAATATTCTCTCGCTTTAAACAAACTGTTTTGTGCTCTAACAACATAATATTTTTTAGTAAAGGTTATCAAAATCATTCAGGTATTTTCTAAGAATATCTCATACAAGCAAACAAATATTAATGCAAGTCAACAAGCATTTTATAAATTTTTTTCACATCTACCACATACGTAAAAAATAACTTCACAAGAAAAAAAATAAACCAACTTCAAAATAAAACCACTGAAATGTACAACATAATTATACTTTGCTAATGGACTCAAGTACAGAATAACTTTATTGCCAGCTGGAATTGACTCTCTATATCCAACTCACATCTTCAACCCCTATAGAAAACGCCCCAGTTACAAAATTTCATTCACTTGTGCTAGACATTTTCCATGTCACCATATTTCTCATTTCGTCTGTACATCTTCCCTTTCAAACACCAGAACATAAATTTTTTTCACATTCATATTAATCCTTACGCTTCGCATTCTTCTTTCATACACATGACTAGCGTCTGCAACTCTGCTTCTGATGGTGCTATAGGCACAGCATCGTCAGCATACAAAAGGCATTTTTACCAAGCTTCAAAATATTTAATAATGATCCCCAAGATTAAACAACTATGGTGGAATCCACAGTGGACCCACGTGCAGTACGATCGGTCTACTTTCTCGCCTTGTTCATTAAAGTATATACATAAAGGATATATGGTATACGCTATAGTGCTTGCAGTGAGTCTTTTGTTATAGGCTATCACGAATATGTATCGAAACACTGATGAACAAAAACAAGAAACAACTTAGGCACATCTAGACGACTGTTATCATAATTAATATCACGTTGAAACTAATTAGTTCTTAGGAGTAACTGTAACTTATAAACTTTTAAACTTTCGTGTTGCATTATAAAATATCTAAAAACACGGGAAATTAACGCGATTACGTTATCGCGATGATCGCGTTAATTTCCCATGTTTTTACATAACTGTAACTTGTTTTTATTTCTTAAGTTTTTGTGTTTGTGGTAGGTTTAAAGCTGTTTTCAGTAACCCCTAACCCTAGAGTAGCTTACGTTAATTATCACTTAAGGGAATAAGCCAGGAACGAGAGAGCATTATTAATGGTACTTTGTGAACAGATTGTGAACGGTCATCATTGTGGAGATAGAGCTGTGCTGGAGCCTGGAAGCGATTGAATACTTTTGAAGTTCATCTTATCGCTAGATGGAATCTCACTGTCACGTTTTCTTTGTCGACGAAAACGGTGATTTTGTGTCGCTGACATAAACTGATAACTCTATACGTATATTAATATAATAGAGTTATTTGAATGGTTTAGGAATCCTTCTAAACCAGCCATTCCCAAAGTGGGCGATAACGCCCCCTTGTGGGCGCTGCAGGCCTAAAGAGGGGCGGTAAGAGACCCAGAAAAAAAATGGGGGCGTTGTGTAGAGGCCTGGAAGGTGATTTGTAATTTCATTTAGCTAGGAGGCATCTTAGACAACGACTGCATGAGCTCTCGACTCAGTAGACAAAATAAGTTTGGGAACCAGTGTTCTAAACCTATGGAATTTCTATTCTTTTATTTTTTTTAAACGTTTGTATTGTTTTTATGTTGTCGACCAAATGGATCAACCACTCTCTCAATTACGTAAAAAATCAAGTAATTTGCTTTTGAAATACAAAACTACAACCATAATTTTGAGTCAGCTTAAACAGAACGTTAACAGTTTATTGTACCACTGAAGCGGTGTTACTACAGGATAACATTATTTCGCTTAAGCGGTGTAACTACATGATATGATGTGTCATTTAAACTTCATCTCAATTTCGTTAATAAACGTTGGTAGCTTGGTTGGTATTTATTTATACATTTTATTTATTATCGTAAAATATGACTGAAGTCAATATAGATAATAAAAAAAGTGTTTCAATTTTACATTTATGACGTTGTGGGTTTCGATCATTACATATTAAGTTACTTTTCATCTCGGGATATTCGCTGGACGCGTAGAACTTCACTTCAAATAGTACGTACCTACAATTTCCAGTGAAATTGTATTACTACATACATATGTATATTTGAGAAATACGAGTATGTTTGAAGAGCTATCTGTTGTATCTGCTTTTTCAGTAATTTCACTCAAAATATGTTTTTTAAATTAATAAAATCGATTTTGATGGCTTTCATTGATACGTAGAAAACTTTTCAAAGACTAATCAGGCTACTCTTTATTCTGTTCAACCATTTTAGAGATTGTCCCGGAGAAACGGACAAAAAATTAAAAATCTTTTTACTTTTTGATAGCATTGTAAATAAGTGAACCTAAAAACGGCCTTCATATCGAAATCATAGACGTTTGCTTTAATTTTGTTTTGTGTAGACAGATAGAAATATACCACATAGATATTCGAAATATCTAATAAATTTTCAATCGAAACAAATTAATAATTTGAATGAGAAAATAAACGAAGAGGAAATAAATAAATATAAATAAATAAATTCTTTATTCACACATATTTTACAAATTCATAAAGTCTCTGTCTCCTGAACTAGGTGTATAACCTGTATCTCAGGAGTCAGTATCTTCTCCAAAACCTATCACAATTCAATTACATACGTGTTAGGCGTAGGGGTAAGTAACTATGTTATATAAATAATACTATTATATATAGCCTTATGTGCGCATAGCGAAAATGGGTGACAGAGACGGGACGAACGGCACGCTTATTGCCTAACTTGCAGTCAGCATAATCGCCAAATATCGCGCGATATCTGCTGTCAAAACGAGAATTTGTATATCTATCGCGAAAAGTGCATTTAACGGTTATAGCACAATAGACACGCAATCGTCACACACGATATCAATTTTTTATTACAATTAGTCACCGGTCTATCAATGATCGCGTGGCTGTCGCTGTCAGAAATTTTTAGGCAATATAACCCCGTCGTATATATATAAAATATGTATACGACGAAGTATAGATACGACAATCAAAATGATATCCTGGAAAAATAGACTAATAAAAAGTATCCATGTAATAAATATCATTACATAACTGCTCAGATACAAATACATATTATGATCATATTATATGAGACTTCGTATGTACTACATAACGATACATAAGTACGTAGGTACATATAAATAAATTTTAAGTGTCTATCTGTGATTCGAAATAAAGGCTTTTTCTCAAGCTTGTACATGGTTATTTTCACGTAACCAAGATACAAAAACTTTTTAAAATTTTTGTCTGTCTGTCGGTTTGTATGTCCGAGCTAATCTCCGAAACGACTGAATCGATTTTGGCGCGACTCTCAATAGCAGGTAGAGGATATTTCATAGAGTAATCTAGGCTACTCTTTATACCGGAAAAATGACAAATTTAACGCGGGTAAAACGTGAAACCGCAGCTAGTATACACTAAAGAAACTTAGTGTACCAAAGAAAGACACAGGTATAATTAATATTTGAAAATTGGTATTTTTAACACAAAAATTTTCATATGATTCTATTTATTACAAATTTTTAATTTTCGTCCTGTCCGTCTATTTGTCCGCACATTCACGGCCATTTTACTTGGAAACTATTAGCACCATATTAATCAAATTTGGAAGATAAGTTTACTCTATATATATACTGCTATACAATGGTCCAGTTAAATTACGAATAAAATAAAATTAAGGGCATCATATACATATGTCACTAAGAGATGAAAAAAAATTTCTGTACACATATCTCTGGGGTATTTTTAATACCTAGATCTTTAAAAATGTGGATTTTTCAAATATCTATTTTTATGTAAGTCAATAGTTGGTGAGATATGCACTTCTAAAGTTGTAATAGTGTGTTCTACCCCTCTATAAAATTTTTAATAATCACACCTAATTTATATTATATTAGAATATAAGGTACAATAATAAATAATAGTTTTTCCAGGAGTCTCGTTTTCAAACAACACTTTTTTTCTATTCTAGAATATTGATTCTAGCACAATCTCGTAGAAATATTCATGCATTGAAATTAGCTATTCAAGAACAGGCACTATAAATTAATGGGATGCATTTAACGGCACTTCAAAATTCGTGAAAGATAGACAAAATTACTATGAATTGCTAATAAAAAATACAATGTTATACGATCAAATGTTACTCCTTCATTAAAAAAATTTCAAAAGCTTTAAAAAATTTTAAGACGCTGTAAAATAATTATTGCCAATAGAAAAAATAAGCAATCATTTAAAATAATAGATTGTGCTATGAAAAATAACATTTTGTATAAGCTAAATAGATAAACTTGACAAGCTGTCATTCTGACAATGACGACACATCCGGTGCAGTGAATGGAGTTGGTGCAATTGCGCGACGTCTCTTGCTAACTCCGAGGAATAACTCGGAAATACACCTATTAGTATATGCAAGATTGCTATATAATACATATACCAACAGCAAGAGATGAAAAGAGACTGAAGGATATAGAGATGTTTCAAGATTAAATTTCTCGATTTCAACTATCTCCTTAGAGTGCGGACTCCTATTTCAATACTACCCCTGGAAATAACTCAGAAATACACCTACTAGGGTACATAAGGTTGTTTTTATATAGATATATCAACAGGAAAAGATGAAAAGAGATGAAGGACTTTTAAGCCTGTTCCACGTAACCGACTGAGCTGTTTGGCACACTGTCGGAGCTAGTGACAATACAATCTAGTAAAAGATTGTTTTTAAAAAATGTTTGTTTAACAGATAATTATGAAATATTATATCATAATTGTATAAAATAATAATTTAATCCGTGAAGAGAAAACTTTTTAACCCTTTTTAAGCACATTGCGCGCACAGAGGAATGTGAGATTTGGCATGGTTCTATTAAAGTTTATATGGAGGAGGAGCACAGAAAGCTAAAATTTACATGTAACGTGTGTTACAATTACATGTAAATTTTATGTCATTAAATTAAATTAAATAAAACATTCATTGTTTATAGTCATACCGCCAATGTCGAATACATAGTGAATTTTGTGTGAATTGTGAGCTGTGAGCTGTTTCGAGTCTTTGGAGAGTATGTCAAAACAAGAAAGCGTTTATTTTATATTTACGGTCGAATTTCGACCACTGGTCTACCACTGATAGTATACATAATAACATAACTTATGTATTTATACGCAAAAATATCTACGTACGTGTCACTTCCATAAACTTTATATCTCTTTATTTGAACGGTCATTATGGGGTTTGCGGCCGCCGAGTCAGTACATTCTGGTCATTTTAACTTTAATTGCGTACTCCGAAGAAGCAAAAATCTTGTGTTAAAGTTAGCAAACTGAGTTTTGCATTACGACGATGAGTTTTATTAGTTTTGTAGTCTGTATTAAAGTTAATTTCTTTACTGCTTAGATACTTATTTAAAATAACTTAAGAAATAAAGTGTGGTTTGTTAAGAGTTAGAATCGAAATGTTTTCAACATAGCCTTCCCGCTAATGAATCTTTAAATGTAGGTGTTTCATATGCCATAAGGTCTTAAACTATTTTAATCGTACTAAGGCGTAGATTAATGATTCTAATTATGCAGGTGACTCCAAGTTCAAATTATATCACGAGATTTTCTTATTTCTCCAGATACATAGTACAGATATATGATCGTCTCTTTTAATTAATAATCTAACCGTGCCTCGCGGTTTGGTCAACGTTAAATTTGTTATTTTTCTGGTACGAAAAGTAGCCCAGATTACTCTCTGAAAAGTTTTCTACCTACCAATGAAAGTTTCGTCAAAATACGTTAAGCTGTTTAGATTAGCCCGGACAAATAAACGAACAAACAGACAAAAATTTAAAAAAGTCATGTTTGGGTTTTTATTAGATAACCATATCAATTTAAAAGTCTTTATTTTGAAATGACATACAGACACTTCAATTTTATTTATATGTATAAATGTATTTATTTTATTTGATACGTTTTCGATTAATTAATACAAAAAATGTATTCAAGTGCATAGTTTTTGCTTAAATTCAGTGAACTAACAATTGGAATTATTATAATGTAATAAATACCTAAACCTAACGCATATTTCATATCCCACTGCTGATCACCGATGTGGTTGTCAGAATCGATAAGGTGATTATGGCTAATATACTCGTATATACGATAACTCAAATACGTGGATCCAATAACTTCCAAAATTAAACATCCAAAAAAACCTATAATAAATTAATTCTGAAAAAAGTTAAATTGATAAGAATTTTTGATGTTTAACATCTTTTCTGCAACCCGTAGGAGTGATTTCGTGGAAAGGAACGGAAGTGTGTAACAGGAAGCCGGGGAAGCGCGTGCTATTTAAGTTGACCAATGACGCGCGCGGTGGTAGAGTTGGCCGTCAGATGGTAATCATTTTTTTCAGGATATAAAGTTAATGTTGCCTATTACCAAGGTGAGATGTCAGATGTTACACATCATATGCGACTACTGTAAGGCTCACTCGTTTTTTTTTATGGTGGAGGAGTAAGGTAAGAGAAAGGAAATCTAGAATAAATGATATCCATGTCGAAAAGACTACTCACGTAAAAAGAATTATCAAACAACGAATTGACCTATCGTTGTATTGTAAAGACTACAAAAATTGATGTCGATTGTTGAATATACATTACACAAAATACAAGATCCCACCAAGAATTTTTAAGAAAAATATTTGATATGTTTGTTCGAGTAGTTAATGTCAAGATCACCATCCCTTTGGGAGTGCGTAGTTTTTATGCTACTTTTACCCTTAATAGACAACGGTATTACGTACAATGGAGGCTGCGTGTGTAGGTTATGGCTTTATTGAATTAGCATACAACACGAATATCGTAATCCGTGCAAAGTCGTCACGTCAAATAAAACTCTATTACGTATGCTACGTGGAATACTCCAATTAGTTAATAGAAACTGACGGCTATAATCAAATCGTAGGAAATGCGGTAAAAAATAAGCTGACATTTCAAAAACCTCTGATTTAATTTGTAACACGCCTTTAAAGTTTTAATTGTGTATTGAAATTAAATTCGAATGATTCAAAACTGTGATAAATATCGTAATAATAAACTCAAATCAAATGAACATCGATTGATATAAATTGCTTTATAGCTTCTAGAAAATAAAATGAATAGGGATCACCTGCGCCTGCAAACTTGTGTACTTGATGGTCAAAGACGCCAGAGACCTCTATAAAGCCTAATTCCCAGAACCAACAACCCCAGATAACATGACTCAAAAAGTGAGGACACTTGGCCATATTTACAAAAAGGAAAGGACGAAAAAAAAACTTCATCAACATCATATCCTCACGCTGTATCCCCAACGGGGTAGTAGAGAGGACGGAGCGCCAGGAGTCGCGGTCCTTACACACCTCTTTCGCTTCCTCAAATCTCATGATTCTCCTCACACATTTTCGCCTAGGTATGCGAGTGCATTTGAAACCATGTTGTATACGAGTATTAACCCTTCTGACGCTCTTGTGATAAAAATATCTGAGACACAAAAAATCTAACGCAGTTAATCCCCAAAATATTTTCTTTAATCAGTTACTGGATACAAATCCTTGCATTGTATTATGCCATTTCTCATTTAGGGTGGATAGAGCATCAATACGTAACAAAATCACACCGCAACAGACCCTTTAACAGTAACGTAAAGGGAGATACGTAACCGTTACCCTTAGAAATGGCAAAGCTGAACCAGATGGTGGTAAGTTGCTAGCCTATAATGTGATTACACGTTCCTTGTAATAAATGACAAGTCTTATCCATTAGCCAACTTTTACAACGTGTGAGCAAAAACATTGTTGAACGTATTCCATATTTTTCTTTCTTCCTTAGATCAGCGTGGATGTAAAATTCAATATCACTTACGTAATCGGTATGAGAAAAATTTTAATTGAAGATCCATTACAGTTTTAAAACTAGCCAGATAGCAGTCGGAGTCGTGCACCAAGGGTTCCATACCAACACAGAATATACATACATATTTGTGTTAAATCAGTATTTACCAAAGAAATGTGTTTTCTTTCATTCGTTTCGAGATCCTTAGTGTAATCCCGACTCATACTTCTTTTTATAATTTTTGTTGTTTTAGTTTAGAATTTGCACTATAATTTATTAAAATTATATTAAGTTTGACGCTTGTACGTGTTATCGGCAATTACGACTAACCAAAAACAAAAAAAAATAACATTTTATGTGATGTTTCTATAAATTAACGATTTTTGGTATTTATCCTTTACTTGTGCATTAAGACCTTGCTTTTTGCAAAATTTCATGATTTTAGGTTAACAGAAAGTACTCCATAAGTTTTGATGAGTGAATTTGCGAGTAACAAAATATGTTACATAAGTGATCTATTTTTTGATTACGTTGACTTGTTTGCTTGCAAGCTTGAATTTTCTACACTTCCGTAGTGACCGTAGACCTTAGTATTTTCGATATTAATTTCAATTATATATCTCTACTCGTTCCTACGACAAAAGGGTCTAAATAAACAGACAATAAAATGTTTCTACAAAGGTTCAAATTTTTCCTTTCATAGTGTTGAACACCAAAAAGAAATTGTTAATCAATGTGACAGTAATAATCTCCATCAGCATACTTAATGCATCAACTTTGATTATAATAAACCCATTTCCGATGAATATGGATTTGGTCGTCGCTCGTCGGCAGTGTCTCACTGTTCATACGCGGATTAATTTCGCTTACTCGTTTATATGCTACATCCTATTTACATATATTTGTAATATTCTGAGGGCTTTGTTGTCCCGACATCCTGGGTTCATGCGGAATTACAATAATCCAGGACATTTTATCAAGTATTTGCGGTGAAATCAAAGGTATCTCTCCACCTGGCTCCTGTTATGTCTATAGCAGTACAACATTGAAGTACAATGTTACAATATATTATTTCTAACTTTTGCTCGCGACTTCGTCGACGTAGAATGCGTGATGCTTTCCGGTGTAAGGATTATTGTGCCAGACTGCTAGTGGAACTCACTCTAGAACAGGTCACATAGAACCGTCCATGTGAGACTGTCCTCTCTCCTAGGTCCAATTTTTTTTCTCATACAAACTTTGCCACCTCTTTTCACCCTCTTAGGGTTCGTTACCTGAAAGTTCCTTCTTATCGAGTCTTCGAGTCAAAAAAGGAAGCTACTGTCCAAATTTCATATTCCTAGCTCCTATAATCTCGGCTGAATAACGATGAATCAGTCAGTCAGTTCATCCCCTATTTCACAACCTTAGAGTATCAAATCTGATAAATTCTGAAACAGGTCTTTAAGTCTTTAAGTATGGCGTGTTTGTAACCAAGTGAGACTGTATGAATAAACGTTTTATCTATCTATCTATTTGGGCTAAATTTTAACTCAAAAGATAATGCATTTTTTTACCCATATATAAACATGGCTCCCCTTTCCATCACCGTCCCTATGTTGGTACTACATTACAAAGGAAGTTCCTGTTCAAATGTCTTGTTTTAGTTTATGCAGTTTAGGCTGGGTAATGATGATGAACCAGTCAATCAGGACATCTTCTTTTATAATAGACTAGCAGCCAGTCCCGACTTTGCCTGGTTAACTGGGTTTTTTGGGACTTATATCACTATAATCCCTGCAGTGGTCCAAGACACACTGTCTAGGGGTTTCAGGAATTTCTATGAAAGCCTTCTTACGCTATGTCACGCGCATCTTAGTTGGGGATGAGGTAAGCAGACCGCTCTTCCATCACTGTATTGTAAATATTGTAGTGTCATTATTCTTAGACCCGGACTACAGCGCTTCTGAAGGTCTCTGACCTGACTTAACGAGTACCTACCGCCACTGAAGAACCACAATGGTTTGAGTACTTCTTAGTAAAGCGAGTTCTTAGTAATGTATGATTAAATCCATCCACTTAATAATAACGCGCGACATTACTTTACCTCGATTATCGTATCAAACACCGAAGCACCACAATGGCGCAAATGCCTCTTACTTAAGGCGCGTGTAGTCGTCAACGACCTTGAGCATCGAGCCAGAATCGAGCTGAGGGGGTGTGGCCTAATGTTTTTCGCCACGACATCCGCGACTCCGCAATAAAACAGCGCGTGCATGATCCGCCGCCTAGTGGCAATTTTCGACATTCACACTTGCAATAAAACTCATGAATTTACGATTTGAGAAACTCATCGTTAATATTATTTGTCTAATACAAATAAATATTAGTTATTAAATACGAATAACATAAAACATATTTATAAAGGGATGCAATTATAAATATTATATTACTATTGGTAAAAAAATGCTATTCATGGCTTGGTAAGAACCATTCTAAACAGTTTTAAACCCACAACATGTGTGTTTAGCTTCGTCTCCGTACTCATATTATCATAGGGAATTTTACTTATAAAATTAAATCGGAACCGAATTGTGTAATATTGTTGACATCGCTTATTATTGCTCGTAGCGCTTTAAATACAAGATTTTAGAGTATAATGTCGTTGTGCCTTTGGCTTAGTTAATAACGTCTTGCCTTTCTGAGAATCATTCTTATGTCGTGAGTTCAAATCTCGATCCAGTCGCTCTACATTTTTTTCAATTTCAAGACAATTTTTTTATTGGCCGTCGATAATGTTCTAAGTATATGTCTGTATAATAATATAGCTTAGCGCTTCGTCCTCTTTTACTACCCCACCACCCCGTTGGGGATGCAGCGTGAAGATATGTATGTATGTTCACGTTGGTAGAAATAACATTAAAAATGATATTTATTGCCACATAGCTAATGTGCTCTACAATAAGACATTTTCAATTCATTAAAAATACACAACTAGAAAAAATATTATACATACATAAATACATGTCTTCACGCTGTATCCGTAACGGGGTGGTCAGAGAGGGTGGTGTCCAGCATCGCTGTCCTTACTTATGACTGTCACCTCATATCAATTATTTTCATTTTATTGTTTTTCTTACGCACTTTCCTAAATATGCGGGTGATTTTGACATTCCGGTCAGCTAACGCAAACACAACAATATAGTGACGGTCCAAAATAATTGTAAACTGTGAAGATAAATTGAAACAATAATATTTAAACAGCAACGGAGTCAGTTATTTAAACTACAACTTAATATACTTAAAGTCGATAGTTTCCGCTATTAATTTATTATTTCTAACTTTAATCGTATGCAACATAAAAATAATTATTTCTACAAAAACATATCGTATTTACCATTAACTATTTAATGAAAGCTATATTATAATTAACAGTTTTAACAAAAAAAATGTAACATCGATTATTTCAATAAAAACAGCACGCAGAAGTCATTGTTGGAATGACAAGAAATTATGATGCAAATAGTTATATAATATGGTCTTGTATTTTAAAGGTACTTACAAATTATTATTTTAATATTGTTTCAATATTTCTTATAGTTATTATTACTTCATTAATTATTATATTTCTTCAAGATAGTGTATTTCTAATGAAGTATTATCTAAATAAGTATAATATTGTTTTTTTTTGTAGTGGATAAAGAAGAGTTGGAACAATAATATAAATTAGTAATTCAGTCTATAACTTATCATATTCAAAAGTAATAGTTTTCGTTATAAAGAAAAATGGCAGTTCCAGTGTTGTTTTAATTATGGAGTGTGTGTAAGAGAAAGTATATACATTTTGTAAAGAACATACAATAGTTTATTTTTAATCGATTAGTTTTCTTTTAAATAATAAAAAAGATTACGTTACATCTTCAGTAAATGAATCAATATAAAATGCAAAATCATTGCAAAACTAATGAAGTTGCTATACTCTGTATTTTGGTTCACAATTATAATAGTGATTTGTTCATTCAAATATTAAGAACAATATTTATTTTATTGCATTAACAACAAAGGTAAATGATAGAGAAGTCATAGTCGTGTTCGTGATACTGATTCATTGTTATATTAATAAAAATATTGATGTATTTCATTTAAAATAGTTACTTCAGTGAGTGCCTAGATAATATAATATGTTCCTAATACACTTTCCAAAGATTATTAGCGAGATTTGAGTATTTTTACACAGAATGGAACAATATATTGCTTGTGAAATCAAAACACAATACTTCGTCTGATTGTTGGTACAACAGGTGCCAGAAAAAAATAATTATGAAAAAGAAAAATTAAAAATTTGTGAAATTCAAATGCCTTGCAAATAATACATCTTTAAGACAATGTTTAGATTATTCTTCTTTTAAATCACTTGAACATATGTCAGTCACGTGTATTTTTCTTCCTCACTCAGTCTTTGGCTTATTTCTACGGGGCACTCGTTTTGTTGATCAGTAACGTTAGTTATTCATTCATCATCTTCGTTTTTTCTTATTTTATTTTGTTTTTCATATTAATATCAGTCCTTGTATACGTTCGGGTTAATCTCCTTAAATGAATTTTTTTTGGCATCTATCCTTCGCTTTTTTTTGGTTATTTCTTTGGAGGCTTCGTCTTTTATTATGCTTTTATTTTGTTTAATTGATGTTTCTTTTTTCTTCTTCGCCGAACTTTCTTTTAGATGCATTTTTACTTTTTTTAATGATGTTCTTTCTCTGCTTCTCTTTAATGGCATCTTCTATATATTTAGGATCTGCAGAAGGATTTGTAGAAGTATGGATTTAGAACATTATCAACGGCCGATAAAAAAACTGTCTTTAAATTAAAATTGAAAAAAAAAATGTGGAGTGACCGAGTCGAGATTTGAACTCACAACATAATAATGATTTTCGAAAATAACACAACTAAACAGTAACCAAATGAGCTAAATACAGAATGATGGAAGGTGCCAAAATTTTGTATTTAAAACGCTGTGAGCAACAATAAACGACGTCTACGTAACATTACATAATTCGGTTGCGTTTTAATTTTGAAAGTAAGATTTCATCCCAAAGGTGTATGAAAGACGTTAGCTTCAATACAAGATACAATTATAATTTCAAAATTGTAGAGGAACAAGTGACACAAGTCTGTTTAGCAACACGCCTCAGCGATCACATCACTGTCGAGTCGCATAGAAGTGAAAGAGAAGGAACAACGCAACATCGCTCAAAATAAAATGGCTTGAGAAAAAAACAATAAACCATACATATATTTTCTTCTAAACTATTGATTTTATCGAAAATCTTACTTGATCGATGTGTTAATATTCATAAAAGACATATATTTGCCGAATTTTATTAGAATATGTTAACGACGAAAACAGCTTTTTTCCCCCATAAATTCTATTCAGAGGTTACTTTAGGATTTTTTTTATCAAGAAAATTTACTTTAAATGCTATTTTTCCTGGCCGATTGATTATAAATATCATGTCATTTTTTCAACAACTTTTATCGTGTGGTTATTGCTAAAAAATCACCGTAATGAGGCCTGTTTGCAGCACTACGCGCCTTAAGTATGAGTGGAATAAATTGTAGTTGATTTATTCCACACAAGGTCGAATCTCGCCACAATCAGCGTGAATTCCAATTGCTAACTGTGCTTTGTTTCAGGAATAATCAGAAAAGTAGTGTGGGAATAACCACATTAATCTCCTTTTAATATAATTTCCAAGTAATTGGCTCGGCAACATTAGATACTCGACCACACTTGCAGAAATTCTCCCAATTACCTGATTAAAAATTAATTTACAACCTCTTTCAGACTAATCTACGTTAATATTTAAAACACTAAGTACTCGAGTATAAGCGGACCCACCTTCAAAGTGATTATATAATTATTGATTATATATTAATACGTGAAGCGAAAACTTTAGTTTCCTTTTTAAGTAAATTGCGCGGACGGAGGAGTGTGAAATTTGGTATACTTAAAGTTTATATGGAGAAGGACTGGAGAAAGCTAATATTTTTATATAATATGCGTTAAAAATACGTTAAATTAAATACACCACTCATTGCTTACGTTCATACTGCCAATGTCAAAAAGACTGTCAATTTAAATTATGTCATACTGTCAATGTCAAAAAGACCGTCAATGTCAAATTCATAATAGTTTGTGATCACATATACATGTCATTGGATCAAAGAGTCGCAAAGAGTAGAGATTTTCGCCGAAAAGTTTATATTATAAGTTTATATTTACGGTCGAATTTCGACCACAGGGCGACCTCTGGTATACATAATACCCCTATTGTAAGAGCGCTCCTTAGTAAAATATGAGCGGACTCATCCACTAGGCGATCGCGCCTAGGTAACCTAACCTCAGGTAAAGTACCGCTATCAAACACGGTACGCGCTACAAACTAATGCGTTGGACGTCCCCTGAAATATTGATAATATTTAAACTTGTGCGGACTATATGTTTTAGGGTTCAGGTTCAACTCACGCTAAGAAAAAAAGCCACATAACTAAGTACTTAGTAGGATTTATCGTTCGCTATTAAATCTTTAAATAGATCACTATATCTGGCGCGGTATTTTGGAGCAAAAATCGATAAACAATACTTATGTGAAATCTTAGGAAATACATAAATAAACAGAATTCTAACTACAACGTATTACATTTAGGAAAAGTTGCGCCTCGCGGTTTCACCCACGTTGGTATTTTTTTGATAAAAAGTAACTTAGATTACTCTCTGAAAAGTCCTCAAGCTACCAATGAGTCCCGTTAAAATCGACTCAGCCGTTTCGAAGATTAGCCCGTACAAACAAACATACAGTCAAACATGAAATTTTTTTATAAAAGCGTGTTCGGGTTTTTGTTTGGTTACTTTCTGAAAAGCTGTCCATCTGACAATGGAAAGCTCCGTCAAAATCTGTTCAGCTGTTTCATATGTTAACCTGGACAAAACGCAGGCAGACAAAAATTTAAAAAACATTTTGAGTTTTAGTAATGTGCAAATAATTATATGACCTTAAATAAATGTCATTATTTCGAAATCACAGACACATTTAAATTTTATTTATTTATGTATTTATGTATTTATGTATTTCTAAAAGATGTTATTTTTTTAATAACGCTATTACATTTTTTGTTTTAGTATATTTTTATTGCCATAGAAACATATTATCTTAGGGTGTAATACTTTTATAGCGGGTAATAATATTTTTATCGTTATTTTCACTAATTTCAAAGTGCTTTTAAATGCATGAATACGATATAATTACATGCATCGATTTTTCTATGGTTAACTGTATATGATACGAAGAGAATGTTGTACCATTTCCAGGGATTGGTATCCAAATCCAAAAAAAACGGAACCCATATAATTTCGGTGTAATTATAGATGAGAGTATGATAGGTTTTTTCTATGAACCGTTATACAATGCTGTTGCGAAATTGAGACAAAAATTAGGCATGGGACTGCATACATGTAACAGATATATAGATACTCCACATATAAGTCTTAAAAATGAATATAGATAGAGTTGTCAAAGTGGTTTTTGATGTGAAACTTATGCGGTGGGTCAGACCGGCTGTTGACGTAGCGACGTGGAGATGCATCGCCGCGCGCTTGTACTGAGCTCATAACCTGTAGCTTATGCAGTGTTGTTATTAACTTTGGAACACGTTGTGTTTTTTAAATAAAGAATATTTTTTTCTTTTAAAAAAAAATTCAAATAAATTGTTTTGATTATGCCATATTTATTTCCTTTATTAAATCATACTTTCATGCATATTGTCTATACAAAATAGTTTTGACGTTTCACATTTGCCAGGCGCCCGCGACGACTCATTTTTTTTATCTAAATCAACAGTTCTATACTCGATTCAAACTTTTTAACTATTTTTATTTTATTTGGAACACCAACAGTATACAAATATTACAACAAAAAGACATAGTAAAGATAACAAATAAGCGTGCTAAGCAATAGGTATTCGCTAAGATTATACAAAACTTAACTAAACCAAAACAATATTTTTATTAAAAGGAAATCAACATTGGTGCAATAAACTTACAACGGCTCTGCGACGCCTATATATCAAGAACCAGAGAAGGAGTTGACTATGGTATGGAAAATTATGAGAAAAAAAAGGAAGGAAAACTTAAAAAATACTTTCAACAAAAATTGGTCTGAATGTTTTATAGTTTCTTAGTTATGGGATATTTTCGGTTACACGCTATATTAGTTTAACAACCGCGGAAATAACTTTGTTTTTCACAATATCTTTGAGGAATGATGAGATTTGAGGAAGCGAAAGAAGTATGTAAGGACCGCGACGCTTGGCGCTCCGTCCACTCTGACTACCCCGTTAGGGATACAGCGTAAAGATATGTATGTAGTATGAATAATGTGAAATACAAACTTATAATAAAATTCCATTAAGTATACAAATTCTGATTTTGACAGCAGATATCGCACGACATTTGGTTGTCGCATGCTGACTGGAAGTTAGGTAATAAGAGTGCCGCGGGGTTATTAGCTAAAAATTTGCAGACAGCGACAGTCTCGCGATCACTGAGCGAACGGTGACTAATTGTTATAAAATATTGGTATCATGTATGATGATTGCGTATCTATTATTCTGACTGTATAATGCACTTTTCGCGGTAGATCTACTATACGAATTACATTACATAACTTCTCGTTTGACAGTAGATATCCTGCGATATTGGTAGCGGCAGCGAATATAACTTACGTAATAAGCGTTCCGCGCGATTATTACGTAACTTGCAATCAGCATGCGACAGCCAATATCGCGCGATATCTGCTGTCAAAACGACAATTTGTGTAATATAATTTGGATTGTGGCACTAAATCTATCGCCAAATGTCCATTTTACGGTCATAGAATAATAGATACGCAATCGCCATACATGATACCAATTTTTTATTATAATTAATCACCGGTCGCACAGTGATTGCGTGGCTGTCGCTGTCTGCTAAATTTTAGGTAATAACCCCGCCGGTTTGTATTATCCGCATTATATGTATAATGGCATTTATTATTGATTAAGAAATCCTAAATTAATCAATGTTGTACGCGCATTTACTTAAAATTTCGCCCAAAATCTTAAAATAATACTAATACATTTATATTTCATTTTTCGAAAATACATTATTTGCTTGGACATTTTCCTGAAACTAATATATCAGCCTGCTTGAAAGTACTTATTATCAATTTCCTGATAAACCAATTATTTCTTAAAATCTTATAAGCCATAAATAATAATGAGGAGGAGCTGCGAACTGCGATTCTTTGAAATCGCCAAATCTCTAAAGATACTGATGAAAAATATGGCTCCTTTTAATTTGTGAGTTATTGGAGAATTGTGTTAAATTTATTATAATTATCTTTTCATTTCTTTACGAGGACCTGTTCGTTGGTGTAGTGAGTAGTGTATCTACCTTCCAAGCCTAACGGAAATTACATTTTTAGTGTTATGTAACCAAAATACCTCATATTTAACCCTTAAATTTTCACATGACTGTCTGTCTGTATGTCACAGCTCATTTCTTCCGTCATCTACCTATACTGAGCTAGAATTCGCTACAAAAACGTCAATTGCGGTAACCCAGGCATAAAGTTAAATAATGGGTATTTTGGATAAAATTTTTATATACATTTTATTACTTGCCTTTTTTCAAGACCAGCGGCCCATTTCGACTTTGCCCGGGTTGAATACATAATATAAAGCCTATGTACGTTTTTTTTATATAAAAAGAGGAGGCAAACGAGCATGCAGGTCATCTGATGGAGGGCGACCACCGCGGCCCATGGACATCCGCAACGTCTAAGGAATCACGGGTGCGTTGCCGGCCCATAAGGAAATAGAGAAAAGAAGGAAAGGCAGGGGAAAGGGTGATGGGCGATCGGCACTCTCACTCACCGAACGAAACACAAAAGCGATAGATGCTGTTATTTCACGTCGATATTCTGTGAGAGGGTGGTAATGTACCTTTCGAATGATGAAAGAATTATTCAACTAGGTAAGTGCGCAGAGGTACCAGAGATTAACCTCTCCTATAAAGAAACTCATGAAATCCGCTCTCTCACTTTCTTTATAATATTAATATAGGTTACTACGGAACTCTAAGTTTCGTGTCCGCCAATTTCTTTTTTTTTGGAAACAATTTTTATTAAACGGTTTTCTTAGCTTGCTTCGTTTGTCTTATGTGAGTCAAATCTAGTAATTGAAATTTTACCCCCTTCCTGTTGATCGATTGATCTGAAATTTGGTACACATTTTTAGTTCTGATGACAATACAATTATGTGTATTCAGTATCATTGTAAATCTAAGATGGCCGCCGCCATAAAATGGTGGATTACATATTTTTTTCAACCCCCTCAACGTGGGTATCAAATGAAAGGGCTTGATGAGTAGAATATGGTACATTATGAAAAAATTTCAAATCCCAGATGGCCGCCACCACAAAGTGGCGAATTACTTATTTTTTTCAAGCACCTAAATATGGATATCAAATGAAAGGGCTTGACAAGTAGAAAACAGTACACTTTAAAAAAAACCCTAATCCAAAATGGCGTCCGAAATAAAATGGCGGAAATCAAAAACTAAAAACTTGAAAATAAAATAAGTCACTAAACATTTTTTAGTTAAACGGTTTTTTACTTTATTTTTAAGAATGTTATATTTTTAATTTATAATTTAGTTTCGCTCTGTAGCGTTTCATTTAATAAATTACCTCGGAGTCTGGGTGGTAATGAGTTCTCATCCAGTTATTATTGTACCCACACTACGAACCTAGTGCTAAGTTGAGAGTCATATAACTGGTGAAATTGTCTCAAGTATTCATTATTATTGTTTTATTATACATACATTATCTTCATGCTGCATCCCTAACGGGGTAGTCAAGCGCTAAGTTCACGGTCCTTACATAATTCTTGCGCCTCCTCGAATCTCATTATTCTCCTCACACATTTTCACCTATAGGTATGCGGGTACTTTTGACATTTTCGTCAGTTAACACTCTGGCTATTTGATCTTACTAAATCAGCCTTGGTCTTCCTTGGCTTCTACTGTCGCTCACTTTTGCTATGTAGATTTTCTTCGTCAGTCTTTCATCACTCATTCTTTCCATGTGCCCTAATCATCTAAGCATTCCTTTCTTAATTTCTTTCATTATTGTATACATATTGTTTCATTATTGTATATAAATATCAGAAGCACTCGCAAACCTAGGCGAAAATATATAAGAAGAATAATGAGATTTAAGGAGGCGAAAGAAGTATGTAAGGACCGCGATACTTGACGTTTCGTTCTCTCTGATTATCCCGTTAGAAATACAGCGTGAGGATATGTGTTATTGTTTTAGTAATTAAGGATATCAATAAATAATAAAATAAGTCCAGTCATCTCTTATCTAATCTTCTTTGGTATTAAACTTGATTTACAGCGAACCGTCTTTGAAAACTCATTTTACTATGATGAATATTGAATCGGTAACATCGGAGCGATTCAACTCTTCGCCAAAAAAAAACAATTTCGTCTTTATCCATCGGAAATTAAAGTAAAACTTTCGTCTTCCCAATATGCATCTTTTTTCCACTGTAGCTGTATCCAGTAGCGTTGATTAGACACCGACTTCTTCAGAAACGATTTGTCGTTGGTTGAAACGATAACTCGATTATTCGCATTTAAGTCAACGACTATAAAGAGTTAGTTGTCGCTTTTTATTTAACGTCGTTTAAAAAAGTTGACGTGGAACTTGTACAGGCTATAGGCTAACAACTTGTGACTACATATTTCTTGTTTGTCATGGGTGCGCCAGGAGGAGAGTGCCAGAGGGTGTACACTATTTTTTCCACTTTGATACTGTTTCTTTCCTCATATGATTAGAGGGTATACTTGCACCCTCCTGCCATGAAAATAAATGTATAGAAAAAGATTTAAAAATAAATCTTTTATTGTAAAAGTCTAGCGAATATGCGTTTAAACTCATATTCAAATACCTTTGTAATTACAGTAGGTATACTTTATTACCCAAAATATAATTATTTTTTACAGTTTTGTTCGCACGGAAAAGCTTAACCGAGCCTGCTGAACGTGTAACAATTATATCGAACTTTATTTGCAACAGCAATAAGCAGAATATTGCTTGCTAGGTACGCATTTACATATAACACTGATTAAACGAGATGACGCGTTCCGCACGGGTAGTTGCGGTTTTACCGCAAAAGCGATCAACCATAGCAGCGCAAAATTTTAGCGCGAGAAAGCTCAACTCTGCCGTTGATAGATTGAAACTTCCCGCGCTACTTATTATAATTTGTATAATGCACGACCTTAAATTAATATTTTTTTTTCTTTTGGATACGCAGGAGAAATCTACACCCAGATACCCAATACTCCCCTGGGGGAGAGACTGAGTTATGCGGGGTGTTTACCCACCCAAAAACTTCTGCTTCTGACAACACACCGAGGACGACCACGTTCTCGGCGTGTTGTCGAGGAGATCCAGAATCTTTAACGTAACTCACCTGCTGGCGCTCGTGTTGTTTATCATTTGTATATTTCCAAATACTGAAGAAAACGGTGTCGTCCCTAAGTTGTTGGCTATTTTTTATTTATTCCATAGCCAACATTTTCGTTTACGCCCAGCGGAGCGGGCGGGTAACGGCTTGTATTTTTAGAACTGCAGTCTTGCTCACGTTTGATTAATTGTGTAATAAGTAGTTTATTCGTAATGTATATATGTATGTGCGTTGAACAAAACAAATAGAAGTACTTACGTCTCACTCTGACTGTTGGTCTCTTGAATGCAGTGCGAAGATATGGCATTGACATTACCAGCTCGATGTGAGGCGGAGGAGGCAGCTGTCAAAACAGAGGGTATAAATGTGTAATATATAAATTAATATAAAAATAATGTGATTTACCATTGTAATATTATTACCATTTATAATTATAATGTACCTTGTATTGCTGCTACCTACAAATTATATATGAAAAAGCTTTTATTTCGAAATCACAAATAAACATTTTATTTATTTTGTATAAACATGTATACACTTTGTCAAGAAAATACCGGGAAAAGATCAATAATACACGAAATGTTAGTTATTCATCCAAATTTATTTTATCACCTTCAAAGTATGCTCCTTCAGAAACGATACACTTACGCCAATGAATAATCCAATCATCAAAACATTTTTTAAACGCTTTTTCCGTAATTGAGTTCAGTGCTCGCCGCGAATTCTCCTTTATGTCTTCTACCGAATGAAAACGGGTGCCACGAAGTGGTAATTTGAGTTTAGGAAAAAGAAAGAAGTCTGCTGGAGCCATATCTGGTGAATAAGGTGGTTGCTCGATGGTATTTGTTGAGTTTTTGGTCAATGATGGCCTTGTGCGAAGGCGCATTATCGTGGTGCATAATCCAAGAATTTTCTTTCCACAAATCTGGCCTTTTTCGTCGAATTTGCTCTCTTAAACGCCGCATATCGCTCAAATAATATTCTTTATTTACCGTTTGAGCTTCCGGCAAGAATTCCGAGTGCACAACACCGCGATAGTTAAAGAAAACAGTCAACATGACTTTGACTTTTGATCGACTTTGGCGTGGTTTTTTCGGTTTCGGTTCAGTTGGAAGGCGCCACTCCGAAGCTTGTTGACTAGTTTGCATGTCGAACTCGTAAACCCACCTCTCGTCACCAGTAACAATGCGTTTCATGAATGTTGGATCGGAATTGACTCGTTCTAGCATGGCCTCAGCGACTCGTATGCGATTGAGTTTTTGGAGAAAATTCAGGTCTTTTGGGACTAGCTGAGCGGCAACATGTTTCATAGCCAAGTGATTATTTAAAATGGTACGGATCGACTCGTGAGACACAGAAAGTTCGGCGGCTATCTCTCTCAAACTTGAATGAGGATTTTCAGTCACTATTTCCTTCACTTTTGCGATGTTAACTTCAGTTGCAGACGTTGATGGCCTACCAGAGCGAGGCAAATCTTCCATCACATCTCGACCGCTTTTGAAAGCTTTGTACCACTCATAAGCACGTGTTTTTGATAAAGTCGATTCACCGTAAGCCTTCTGTAACATTTTCAGTGACTCCGAACACGAAATTCCATTGGCGATGCAAAATTTAAGACAAACTCTTTGTTCGATGTTTTTGTCCATTATGAAATTCGCAATATACATTAGAATGATATAACTAAAAAAAAGCCCTGTATTTAATCTAAATAACAGATGCAACTCAAACTCCGCGCCAAAATGGAAAACAGTTGTGCCAATCTTACAACAACAAAAAAAAACAAAAAATTGAATTTGGAACCATAAACAAATCATCCATTCCCGATACTTTCTTGACTATTATACGAAACCAGCGGAGCCGACAGACGTTGTCCTGGCTGAATGTTGGCTTGCCTGCTGTTAACAGGTTCAGCAAACGTTTTTTAGGGATTCGAATTTTTGATAAACTATATAACCCGATTGCAGCGCTACCGACCGGGTCCAATTGAGAATCTGAACCAAATAGGGACTCACTCAAACACACACAAAAACTTTAATCAAATCAGTCTATTCGTTTAGGAGTTCAGTGCCATACAAACGTACGGAAGATCTTTACATGTAGGTACTCGTATAATTCTTCTGTAGTACGTACACACGTACAGCGCTACCTACCGACTTAGTAGGGAGTTCAGTAACATACACAACACTCAACTCCTAAACGGCTGGATCGATTTCAATGAAATTTATGATGTGTGTTTGAGCGGGTCTCTGAATGGTTTAGATCACCCATTCCCAAAGTGGGCGATAACGCCCCCCTGTGGGCGCTGCAGGCCTAAAGGCCTAAAGAGACCCAGAAAAAAAATGGGGGCGTTGTGTAGAGGCCTGGGGGGTGATTTGTAATTTCATTTAGCTAGGAGGCATCTTAGACAACGACTGCATGAGCTCTCGACTCAGTAGACAAAATAAGTTTGGGAACCTAGAGTTTAGATTCATAATTGGAGCCGGTAAGTGGCGCTGCATTCGGGTTCTAGGTTTTTTTTTCGAGCAGGTCAATGTGTTTCAAGGCCACTAGTTCATATATTATAAAGATTGATTTCTACAAAATAACACCTCGGTGAATAATAATGTTAATTTATATGTACTGTAAATTAGTATTGTTTCATATATAAATAACATAATACACAGAACTCACCGTTTTCGAAATAGCTGCCATCCAGTCCCTGAAACATAAAAAAATAACGTTGCTTTTTATTCACAAATTCTACGCAATTGCGTAACTGTATAACGTAAGTTTTCGCAACTGACACTAAACTCTCTGTGGCACAGCGCAGGCGTGGGTGGCTCCCAAAAACGAAGTCGCAATGTCGTGGGTTTCAAACCAACAAACGGTTGGATCGATTTGGCTAATTTCTTTAAATGTTCTTAATAGTCCGAAAAAGGTTTTAGGGAAATAAAAATCGGGAAAATTGTCCGGAAAATTGGAAAATTTGGGAAAAACTGGAAGTGCTTTTTTGTTTGGAATTTTTATTTATTTAAATTTGGACAGCACAGCGTCTGTCGGATCAGCTTGTAATAAAAATTAAAGAGAAGGTGTATAGTTGAATTTACGTACACATACACACACACACAGGACATTATCTGTGGTAGAGCCATGCTGTACTGCAACATGAATTAGGCATTCGTACTTTTCAGAGCGCGATTTTTTCTGTAGTCGGGTTCGGTTTATATAAACTTGTTGATACACGATAGAATATGAACACTGAAGAGGGTTTTATCAGATTCAGTTTGGCGAAAGATTTCTGGAACAATAATTGTAATAAGCGATACGCACTTATGGTATTGATTCCTACAACCCTTCCCAGAGATTACCGATTCGTATGACACCACGGTAGTCGGTATACGTCAGTCTTATGTGATGAATTGCGTCTCTTTTCCTGCCCCGCCCCACGGAGGTTTTCTCGCTCGTTTCGTATTCTGACTTTATCCGTTTTCGCCCAATTATTATAAATAATGAGATAAGATCGCGTTTCTATGCCAAGGACGTTGTATAACAGAGAGTAATATGGCTAATTTCAAGCTACTAAGTGCGGCCTTGTCTTGGAGATTGCTCGTAGTGTGATATTTTTACGATAACGGTTCTTAAATATTTATGCGTATACCTAAATATCAGAAATGTGAGATGGTAAGTTTTTCCTATTAAGTGACTCAAAACAGACTCAATAGACTCAATTCTATGCAGATTCATTTCAATATGTTTATGGCAGTTTTGACAAAAATAACCAAATAATATTTAAAAGTATTTAGAGACGGCACTCTATACATGTAACTGAGAGATGAAAAAACAATTCCATTGCACATAAACGCATTTGATACTTTTAGATAGGTCTTCAAAAATTCAAATTAGATTTCAAAGTGACATATGCAAAAGTATGGGGTAAAAAATTATGAATACATTTAAGGTTACAGAACTTTACGTTAGTAACTAATTAATCTGTGGTAGAATTTAAGAAACACTTTTAATAAAAAATAAAATGGTTTGAATAAGATATGTTGTATAGTTTTAGACGTGGGATATTTTGAGTTACGTGGTAAGCGACAACAAAATAACTTTATATATTCCTATTTCTTGTAAATAGCTGAAACGAATCGGATGAAATTTTATACGCCCCGCATACACGAGTTGCCGTGACTCAGTAGGTGTATTAGGTATATTGAGATTTAGGTGTACGAAACACGTGCGTAGGAGAATGATGAGATTTGACGAAGCGAAGAACCGCGATGCTTGGCTCTCCGTCCTCTCTGACTACCCCGTTAGGGATACGCCGTGAAGATATGTATGTATGTATGAAACACGTGCGTATACGAATGCGACGTTGTCCCAAGAAAAAGATTTAAAATTTTTGTAGATATTATCCTTGTAAAGACTCGTTTTCGCTCAACATTTTTTTTTACAATATTGATTCTAGCTCCATCTCTTAGAGTTTTGAGGTATCGGTAAGCTAATACTGAGAAACTAGTAGGCTGAAATATATACGCGTTGATATTAGCTATTCAAGAACAACATATGACACTATAAAATAACTCTTGAGTAGAATGCTCGGTTGCCAAGGTATTCCAAAAAGGACTCTGTCCACTACAGCGTACCGTACCATGACTGTAACTGTACCGATACGAGCAACAAAATATTCTTTGTACTATGTGTTATTATCAAGTAACGCACACTAGACTATTCCATCACCGTCGAACACTAACATACCACGATCGGCGGGGCTATTACCTAAAAATTTGCAGACAGCGACGCGATCACTACGCGACCGGTGACTAATTATAATAAAAAGTATGACGATTGTGTATCTATTATTGTATGACCATAAAATGGACTTTTCACGGTTGATTCAGCGCTACATAAATTACATTTCACAAATTCTCGTTTTGACAGCAGATATCGCGCAATATTGGCTGTCGCATGCTGTCTGCAAGATACGTAATAAGCGTGTGGACCAGCAGTGATTCCACGGTAAGCCTTTTGATTAGTATAAGATATTTATTTGGTAGTTCGCAGTGTTGGTTTGATTTTTTTAAACGATTATTTAATTTTAACCTACATATTTCGCACTAGTTAACACTTTCAATTTCAAATAATAAAGTGGAGACAAATTAGCTATTGGAAATCGACTCAACCATTCCCTATCACCTTTACTCCTGGACCCAAAATTTAAAAAAATTCACTGAATATCTGCACTGAATATTGAACGCTTTAATTGAATTTTATAAAAAAATCGTCACTAAAAGACTTTTGTCACTAGTAGCAGAAATTAACTTAATGAAACTTTATTTTATGAATACCGTACGAAATTTTTTGGGGGCAAATCAAACTCAACTTGGCTAAATATATCCTAAAAAAAGAATCCTATGTTGTCTATCTCCGACCAAACATCAAAATAGGTCTAACGGTTTAGCCACGAATAAGTAACAGACAGACAGACTTACGCATTTATAATATTAGTACTTTTTATACGGCTAAACTGTTAGACCTATTTTGATGTTTGGGTCGGAGATAGACACCATAGGATTCCTTTTTTATCAAAAATCTGCTCCTAAGGAGGTGAAAAGGGGGATGAAGCTTTGTGCAGGAAATGCTAAACTGCTGAAGTGATTGTAATGAATTTGGTACAGAGATAGATATGTGTCCGAAGATAGACGTAAGCTACTTTTTTTTTTATTTCAGAAAACTACCTCTAGCCCTGGAAAGCCACGGAAAATTTTTCCACGCGGACGAAGTCGCGGGTAAAGCTAATTCCTAAATAAATTAAATTCATGTCTGAAATTGCTCTGCAGGTCTATAACTTAACCCTTGCTTGAGCAATAACAATATTTTTCTTCTTCCAGACTCAGCTCTAATCCCCATAATCGCGTGTTAGACAATGCTAGGGTTACCGCTGCTATTATAATATTAACACTATTTCTTTAGAATAAACCGCATGCCAAGAATGTTACATTTTTTGATATTTCAAGATCTAATTAATTCGATGTTCTCAAGTACATACATATTTACTATTTAATTTTTTATCTACATGGGCACATGAGCGCACGCACACATACATAACGAGATGTAATAGAACAAATAAAAGGTTAAAGTTACGGCTTATTTTAAAATGATAATTGTTTTTTAAAGGACGCGAAAGATGCATATATCATACATAACATCTGTATACTAATAAAAAAGACGAGAAAACTTTGTAACCCTTTTAGATCGCATTGCGCACACGAAGGAATGTGAGATTTGACCTAGTTAATATTTATATGGAGGATGGAGAAGGAGTGCAGAAAGCCAAAATTTGTATATTATAATGCGTATTGTAATGCGTGTTAGAAATAATACATTAAATAAAATAAAATAAAGCATTCATTATTCACGTTCTAATCGTTATACTGTCATGTCATGTCATGTCATGTACATGTCAGACACATAATAATTCGTGGTCAAACAGCTGCACAGAGTAGAATGTCGCGAAAAAATTTAAAATGTTGCGACTAAATAATAAATACTGACAGATTGACTGAATAAGTTTCGAGCTGTGAATTTTGTATCATTTATGAGCTATGAGCTGTTTCGAGTCTGTAGAGGGTATTTCGAATTTAAGTTAATTTATATTTACGATCGAACTACTGGTCGACCTTTAGTAAAAATACGTAGGCATACATAATATGCATACGTATATATGTGTATATAACATATCAATTTATTAATCCGGCAAATATTTATATTTTAGAGAATTTGTCCCATATTATGAAAAACGCCATTATAAAATTAAAGGGATAGCAACTTGACTTAACAAATACAATTTGTAAATTGACTACAGAAACGAATCACAAATATGCAGATATAACAAGAAATACTTACTTGTACTCGTGTTTTAAAAAGGGCAGTAGGTACTATAAGTAATAATTTTAGTTGAATGGTTTTTATTTACATCAAAATAAGCAATACGGCGTGAAAGCAATAGATAATGGAGAATCAGTTCGTTGTTTCCAAGTCGAGAATCCGTAGTGGAAGGGGAAGATCTCAGTGAGAGCTCCGCAAGGCGGCAGGCCCGGAGTCACGGAACCAACAACAAATAGTGCCCGAGGGATTGCGAGAGAATTTATAGGCGGTCGAGGGATTCACTCCGTGCGTTATTTTCTATTTTGATATTCAATGATGTTTTGTCGACTTCAATGGGGAAATTATTTTTATTGACTATCCTTTCTATTTTGGCCGAGTAAATGGAGGGTCCAAATTAGATTTAGGCTTGAAACACCCTGTGTTAATTTTTATATCACCCACGATGTAATAAATCGAACTTTTGGTAGTATTTTTCGATAACTGAATCACTAATGAGTTTTTTTTAAATTTTATTTGGTATCGCATCGTCCTAAAATTACTTGAATTTTACCAGAACAGAAAAATTTACTAGAAAAATTGTAAACAATGAAAATATTGTAGATACTTATTTCTTTTTTAGGGTTCTGTACCTCAAATGGAAAAAATGGAACCCAATCAAGACCTTTTATCTCAAGAACGGACAGAGGCATCAAATTGTAATTTATACAGGGTGTATATGAAAACGGGACAGTTACTTTAATGGATGAAAGGGCATTACTTTAGTATGTAGTTACAAAAAGAATTATCGAAAAAAACGTATCCGTTTAAGAGTTATGACCGTTTTAAGTTTTCAAGTGTTATCCCCACCATTTCTCGTAAAATTGGGTTGATCGTGTACAGTTACAGATTTTAAATCTTACGTTTTTTTTTATTTTGTAATAATTTCATCCGTTACTGAAATACAGCCTGAAAACCATTTTCGAAAATAATGCCAATAACCCCAATGGGGGTTCTTTATATGTACACTTTAATCCTTTATATATACACTGAGATTTATTGTCCCTTGGAGGTGTAAAAAATTCGAGCTTCTAAGTCAACACAATCAAAAGATAAAGCCATACGTACTCAAATAAAAACCAATACTACCCGTTCAGCTAGAATTATGTAATTTAGCATGAAACAGGAGAACTTGTTGTTTGCTCACAGCACAATTGAGAAAAGTCCAAAAAATGCGAATTTGAAATAAAAATAATTATATCACATTAGTTTGCCATTACAAACTTAGATTTGCTTTTAGAGAGAGGAAGAACGTGTCTTTCAACTACAAAGTTAAGTTTGTTTTTGAATACGACATATTTTTTGGTAAATAAAAACACATTGTATGGTGGTACGGAACCCTCGGTGCTCGATTCCGACTAGCATTTGGCCGGTTTTATTTTTAAGCGAGCTACCTATTTCATGTTTAAAATTTGCGAGTTTAATATTTATAAAACTTATTTTAATTGATTTACTTAACTAAACCTGATGTAATCTATATCACGAGTAAAGTCTTACTTTATAAAAGGATGCTAATTATTTTTTAAATCTCTCGTATATACGAATTTTTACGGAACCAGCTAATAGTGGCGGTATTTCCGGACCGTTACGACTTAGGGACCTTCAAGAAACGAACTCTTTCCTTAAAGTCCCGGCAACGCATCCGTGATTGTTAGGACGTTGCGGGTGTCTATGGCGGCGGTGATCACTTTCCCTCAGGTAACTCGCGCGGTTGATTGCCCCCTCCGCCATTAAAAAAAATAAGCATCGACACCTTAACATCGATTTTTGCATAGAATCAACTTATTGCAGGTCACTATAGCGAATTCTATTAAGCTGAGCTGTGAGCGATAATTAGAATACTTACTTCATCTCAGTGTCTGACTTGGCAAGCATCCAGACCACGTGTCCAGGGTCCCGACGCGAGCCCAGCGCCATTAGTTGTGAGAGGCGAGCACCGGGTGGCAGCGACGGTCGTCGTGGCACTTGTCCAGTCCATGTGGCAATTGCCAGCATCTCCGGACTCTCCTTCACGAGGTGTTTCTGTGTCGCCATACATTTGCCTGATGCGTCCTATGAAATGAAATCAAAAGTCACAATCAATCTACAAAGTATAGAGTTTATTGCATAAAAAAAGGAACATACGAGTACTTTTCACATAGATCTCATTAATGAAGTATAAAAAGTGTCCTTTAGACTCTATTTATGAATAATAGAGGTCGCCTGGTGGTCGGAATTCGACCGTAAATATGAATATAAACTTATAGTATAAACTCTTTGGCGGCAATCTCTACTCTGTGCAACAGTTTGATCCAAGGAGGTTACATATTATATGTCATCACAAACTGTTATGAGTTTGTAATTGACAGTCTTTTTAACATTGGCAGTATGAACGTAAAACTATGCCAAATCTTACATTCCTCCGTGTGCACAACATTCCAAAATTTTTTTTAATGATAATACTAAGGGTCATCAATAGCTACTAAAGAAAAAGGTACTGAACTGTTTTGTCCTTACACTATACATCAAATAGATTCTGATTCTGTATCACTAATTTTGATGCAAAAAGCTTCTCGAAAGGTATTAATTAGACTTGACCAATGAAGGAGACAATTTACCCAAACATTACACGCGCCGCCTAGGGTGGGAGCGAGACCGTGACAGCGCCGGCCGCCATCTCGCTTACGCTACTTACATCCATGTTTACGAAATTAGGTCTCTAGCTATGAAACTGCCGTTTAGTATACAAAAAGTTAAAGTATTTTTTTATATATTTTTTTTTATTAATCAAAGTATGCACCCATGCAATCGATGCATCTCTACCAGCGTAGTGGTAATTTTTCAATGCCCTTCGCAAAGAAGTACGGTAGGCAACAAATTCTTCAAAGGCATTTTGTACTGCCTCTCGGGTAACTTTTTCCTGCCAAGAAGTTGTCCAAATTTTGTAAAAAGTAGAAGTTTGTCGGCGCAAATTCTGGTGAGTATGGTGGATGACGCAAAACTTCCAACCCTAGCTCTTGTAGCTTAGAGACCGTCTGTTGTACCGTGCGAGGTCGAGCGTTGTCGTGCAGGAGCAGCGGGGACGAGCGATTAACCAAGGCTGGCCGGAGATTTGCGAGCTTCTCTGTCATTGTGTCCAGTTCCTCAGAGTACACATCTGCAGTAATGCTTGTGCCATTTGGTAAGAAGTTGTGATGAATTACACCGGCACTAGACCACTAAACAGTAACCATCACTTTTCTAGGGGTAAGTTTTCGTTTGGGGCACTGCCTAGGTGCTGAACCAATGGTATAACCAACACGATGACCGCTTACGATTGTCAAAAAGAATCAATTTTTATCGCAAGTGACAATGCGGTTTAAAATCCCTTTGTTTCTGTGTCTATTAAGCAACACAAGGCATTCCTCAACGCGTTCGTCGCGCTGGCGATCGTTCATTTCATGCGGCACCCACTATCAAGCTTTTTTACCTTGCCAATTTGACGCAAATGGACTAATATTGTTTTGATGCTAACATCGTAAGCTGCTGCTAACTCAGCAGTAGATCGAGTATCGTCAGCTTCCACTATCGCCTTTAATTTGCCGTTGTTGACTTTAGTTTTCGAGCGACCACGGGGTTTATTTTTCAGATCAAAATTTCCATGTTGGAAGCGTTCAAACCAATAACCGGTCGTGCGTTCGTTTGTAGTGTTCACTCCGTACACGTCGTTAATATTGCGGCGAGCCGTTTGTGCCGCATCTTTTAAACCTACGGCGACGGAACTCGTATTCTGCAATAATTACTCGTATTTTTATCGTGTCCATACTGATGAAAAAGATACAAATGTAGTGAAAACAAAACACTAATCAATAAACAAATGACTGAATTTAAAAATAAAATTCCATATTTTTAAAATAAAATTCATTTTAAATTAGAATTTATTACCAGCCATACACAAATTGCATTTCAAATGGCCAGTATTGTAGAACGGCAACTTCATAGGTAAACACCTATTTATTATCTTGCTCATTTTCTACTGTATTTATGTTGTGAATAAAACCATGTTACTATGTGGTTCCACTTTGCCATCTGTGAAACCAACAAATACCTACTGCTAAAGTTGGCGTTAAAATAATTTTTCGCTGCACGTCGACGCTTTGATGTTCAATTCACCATGAATAGGAAATTTTGTGAAGCTGTAATATGTAATATTTAATTTATTCTTAATTGTGTTAAAGTCATTCGTGAAAACATTAATCTTTCCATACATTTAAAGCAATTACAGTTTTTGTTACGACAAAGGTGACGTCACATAAAAGCGAACGCCACGTAAAACGCTCCAAGTTTTCCAATTACAATCTTTTCACGCTCGACGTGAATTTAACCGTTAACGACGCTGCATTCGACCCTGATTATTCACGATATTTCGTTGTGAAACGTTGTCCATAAAGCCTTTTCTACATCCATTCTACTCTAGCCGCGTCCGTCCATGCGTTGCTGTGGCTCAGTAGTCATTATATTACTATTAGTGAGTTAGAATCTTGAGTTCATACAAAAATTCCATAGAAAAAAAACTTTCAATTCTTCCCCAATTTTCGAATTTTCCGGGCAACTTTTCCAATTTTTTTATACACAAATACTCGGACTATTACGAACATGGAAAAAAAAATTGCCAAATGGGTCTAGTCGTGTGATATTTTGACGTTCTAATTCACAGAAATCTTAGAATTTTTTAATAATCTGTAGGCAGTTTATAATAGATATAATAGACCTTCTTAAATATCGGTGTAGCACATTTTCATATTTATTTTACAAATCAAATCAAATCAAAATCAAATAAAAAATTAATTCAAAATAGGATCTTATACAATCTCTTTTTGACGTCAATATCTACCACAATGTACATATATTATATTATATTACATTATATTATATCATATTACACTATATTATATTATATTATTTGCACAGAAGTTGAGACACTGTGGTCCCAACAATGTTTATCGTCTAAGTAATCAGATATTTTGTAGTATCCTTTTTTACAGAGGCTTTTTTACAATAGTTTTAAATTTACTTATTGATAGCTGTTGAATACTACTGGGAATTTTATTGTAAAAGCGAATACCTTGGCCCACAAAAGAATTACTGATTTTGTGGAGACGTGTTTTATGCAGTCGTAGCTTGTGTTTATTTCTAATATTCATTTTAAATTAAATTTATTTTAATTATTTTTTTTTAATTATTTTTTAATTATTATTATTTTAATTTTATTTTTATGGATATATAAAATATTTTCATAGATGTATTGGGATGCCAAAGTCAATATATTGACATCCTTAAATTTCTCTCGGAGTGAAACCCTAGGACTGAGTTCGTAAATAGCCCGAATCGCTCGCTTCTGTAACGCGAAAATTATATCGATATCAGCAGCATGTCCCCAAAGTATTATACCGTACGTCATTATACTGTGAAAATAACTAAAGTAAACTACTCTCGCGGTATCCACATCGGTAAGTTTGCGAATTCTTTTTACAGCATAAGCTGCAGAACTCAGTTTTTTAGCGAGCTTATCTATGTGGGGTCCCCATTGAAGTTTTGAATCAACAGTTATACCTAGGAACACAGTCGATTCAGTTAATTCCATTACTTCCCCACCAATATGAATACTGGTTCCTAATTGTTTAACATTTGGCAAAGTAAATTTAATACATTTTGTTTTGTTCTTGTTAAATAAAAGATTATTAACATTAAACCAGTTGACTACTCTAGAAATTGCATCATGCACTTCGTCGTAACATAATTGTTTCCGCTTAACTTTAAATAGCAAAGACGTATCATCAGCGAATAAAACAATTTCATGATTTCTGACATGACAAGGAAGGTCATTAATATATATAAGGAACAGAAACGGACCTAGAATTGAACCTTGTGGGACGCCCATAGTGATTACTGATCCTGATGATCTCGCACCATTAACATCAACGCTCTGAATCCTGTCACCTAAATATGACTTTAAAAGATCGAGAGCTTTTCCTCTTATGCCGTAATGATCTAATTTTCGTAACAAATTTTCATGTTGAACACAATCGAAGGCTTCAGATAAATCGCAAAAGTCACCAAAAACATTATACGAATCCTCCCAGGCTTCATAAATATACTTCTACTTCTACAATTCTATTCCAGCATCAATAGTGGAGCGACCCCTTGTAAAACCATATTGTTTACTACAACGTAGGTTATTTAAATCAAAATAGAAGTGCATTTGTAGTAATATAATTTTTTCAAATATTTTGCTAAGTGTTGGTACTACGTAGATAGGTCGATAATTAGTGGGATCTGATGTACTGCCAGGTTTAAAAAGTGATATAACTTGTTGACGCATGTTTCTCAGACCAGCCCGAGTGCTTGACGACTGTACGAAAAATTTATGCGGTCGTAAGAGAAAACATTAAATTGCGAGCCGTATATCCCGACTGGCTTGTTTTGATCCAGTGTTGACTTTTCTATTCCATGAGTCTAATCTAAACAGTATGACTTTCTGATTTCCTGCATTTTTCTTATAGTCCATTGAAAAGTTACATTTTGGGTTGCAAAAGTCAGAGCACGCAATTTTATTTTTTGGATGTCAAGAGTGGGTTAGCGTAAAGTCAAATCCATGTTTGTGTGTAATCCATCTTGTAAAAAAGACTGCGAATGGCATTTATGCTATATCGGGCAAACTATTCGTCGCACAGAAAATTTGTGAAAACATTTTTTATTGTAAATTAAATTCTCTACACTTTGGTTCCGTCACTTTTAGTCGTGGAACTAGAAATAACAAAGTTATTAACGAAAATAGAAAAAATTTAAGAACAAATTTTCTTTTGGTTGTTATAACTAATAATTACCAGAAAAAGAATCTGGTAATTTTATAAAAAAAATTACATTTTTCATCTCTTTATGTGGTGGTAATAAAGCTGATGATTCTCTTGACAGTCTTAGATATAAACGATTCGCGAAATCAGTGACAAAGAATACATTTAATTTGTCTTCACTTCCTCCAACACAAGACACAGCCTGCTTGCACAGCCTCAGAGTCTATCATCAGGTCCAGTCGTGGCACGAGAATTACAACGACCCTCAAGACTGGGTCTGGAAAAAGTATGGGCAAATATTGATGCCTGTTCAAAGTACAAAACCTCCAGCACCCCCTGAGCTTCTAAACGTGATATTCTGCCGATGCAAAGGAAATTTGAAGCAATGTTTGGATGTCAGAAGGTAGGCTTCAAATGTTCCGCAGTGTGCCTGAATTGTTCTGGGGAGACCTGTAGCAACATAATGGAGATATCAAAATTGATCGAGGAGAATGATTTTGAAGATGAACTGCCAACAATAACGCCACTTCATTCTCCATCCTTCCTCAACAATTCAATATCGGAGGCTCAACCGGATCCTAAGTCGCAGCCTGGCCCATCAAAGAGACTGAGTATACAGTAGATTGTAAAATATATTTTGATATTCTTAATTACACTAACTATTATGTCAGCCAGAAAATGTCCGTAGATTCTGCCTACTAGGGATACGACGTAAAAAAAACGCGACACCAGACTGTACCTCGTAGGGGGTGGGGAAAAGAGTCTATAACTAATTATTATCAACATTGCAAAGTCAATCATTAAAATATTTCTTATAAAAACAATGGAAAGATGAGAGAACACTATGCCTAATCATTCATATTAATGTATACTTACGAGTATTGGAGAATAGTGTAAGTTTCGCATCGCTGTAAAACTCTAATAAATTAATAAAATTTGAAAAAGTTTGTAAGGGAAATTATTCCTTGAAAGCCCCTCTATCAAAATGCTATGATGTCGTTTTTTTGTAAAATGACCAGAACCAAAAGAAAATTTTGGTTCCCAAATTTTTATCTATTTTCGTTAATAAATTTGTTATTTTTGGTTCTACGACTAAAAGTTATGGAACCAAAGTTGTAGAGAATTTAATTTACAACAAAAAATGGTCGTACAAATTGTCTGTGCGACGAATAGTTTGCTCGATATAACATAAAAACCACTCGCAGCACTTTTTACAAGATGGCGGCCGCGGGACAAGGGTTGCAACCCCACAAACATGGATTAACTTTACACTAAACCCCTCTTGACATCCAAAAAATAAAATGACGTGCTCTGACTTTTGCACGCTAAGCCCAAAAAAATGTAACATTTCAATGGACTATTAGGCATGTAAACATTGTATTGTAAATATAATCACTAGTAGTAAAGTTCAATAAAAAAGTTCTAAAGTAATGCTAGCTTACAAGAATGAAATCTATTACATTTATAACAATCTATACATATAAATAAAATTCAATTGTCTGTCTATAATTTCGAATTAAAGGCTTTTTCTTAAGCTTACATGGTTATTCGTGTGTTAAGCAAACCCGAACACGCGTTTTTTTAAATTTTTTATGGTCTGTTTATTCGCCCTAATCTTCAATACGGCTGAATCGATTTTAACGTGACATTCACAGGAAGATAGATAATTTTTCAATAATAATCTGAGATTTCTATGTAAAAATTGAAAAACTTTACAAATAATTAAACTGTAAATTGATCCGCACCTGCTAATTAAAGATATTTAGAAAAAATAACCCGAGAGGTTACGCATAACACTAATGAGAACCAAAATAGCTTTTTTTAGAATTTTTATCTGTCTGTCTGTCTGGATATACAACGTACATGTATGTACTTAAGCATCTTACTATAAGTACTGCAAGAATTTGAAGATGGTTTTCATAATTGCGTCTTTCAGAGTCAGGCTGCACATTAGGTTTGTTTTATCGTGATCCACCGTTTAGAAGTTAAGATCTAAAATGAGCTCTCTTTAGTGAAGTTGTATCTGTAAAATGGGTTTATTTTATAGTGGTTTTTCCGTTGATCCTATATTTTTTACCGTAAACATATATAAGCATAGCATACAAACACATCTATCTATATTTTTTTTTATAAAAAAGCAACAAATCCATGTCTGTACATTAACTATGTTTTTAAAAATGAATGAAAACTAGGCATTTTAGGCTTTTTCGATTCCAAAATAAATACTTAAATTGTTGTCTATGTGTTTGTATGGAACGGTGAAAGAAGCGTTGGGACGCCTAGATACTGGGTTATTGAGGGCAATTCTACAGATCTACGTTGCGCAAGTAAGTAGGGGCACCGGTGGCCCTGCCTATGAATCGATTCTGAATTATTTGTAGGGAGTTGATATTAGTGGGCGCAGCGTGAGCGAATACTACGCTAGCGTACGTCATGATAGGCCTGACGCACGTCTTATATAAAGTGACTTTATGTCTGGGGGATGTTATAGACCCTATTAAGTAGTAGTCTGTAGTTATGTTTGTAATCTGTGAAATGTACATTTACGTATGTGATTTCTATTAGAATAAAATATTAACAAAATTACTACAACAATGCATGCAAGTTATTTATAACTCCTACATATACAACAAAACTGGCGACGAGGATAAAAAACAAGAAGAAAAATGGAAAGCCTAATTGCAGAACTCGTAAAAACGCTACAAAACTTACAAGCGAGTAAAACTACAGAAGACATGCAGAAAAATCGCGTTGGCGGTATTACATTACAACCTTACGACGAAACCAACGAACATTTTGATACATATTTGTCAAGATTACAAAATTACATAGTTTAAAGGCTGGACAGATTATAAACGGCAAGTACAATTATTTTTAAACTGCATTGGACCTAAATACTTCCAAGTTACAACCAATTTAACAGTACCACACCCACCTGAAAGTAAGTTTTACGAAGAATTAGTTAATATTTTGAAAAATCACATTTCTCCAAAACCAAGTGAAATTGCTGAATAACATAAGTTTTGCTTGAAGCTACAAAGTGAAGGGGAAACAATTTCAGAATACATGTCAGAACTCAAAAACATAGCTATAAGATGCAATTTTGTTTGTGAGAAGTGCAGTGAGTCGACGATAGATACACATTTAAGAGTGTAATTTATCAGAGGTATACGTTGTAATGAAACTAGGGAGAGGTTGTTGCAAAAAACCTCGGTACAAAAGTTTGAAAATATAGTTAAAATAGCACAGGCTATAGAATTATCTAAAAAGGAAAGCTCTATAATGAAGCAAAACAGTAATATTAATGTAGTACATAAAATACAATTCAAGCAAAAGGAGGAGAAAAATAAAAAGATATATACAAAAGAAAAAAAGAAAAAAAATGAAATGTTACAGGTGTGGCAAATTGAACTATAAGGCAAATAAATGTTACAGGAAAAATTTATATTGTCAAAAGTGTAAGAAAAATGGTCATGTAAATACATTATGCTTCCAAAATAAAAAAGTGAATACAGTAGAAATTGAAGAAGAGAGTGAAAGATATGAAATTTGTACAATAAATAATTATAATGGAGATAAGGGAAAATATTACATGAAAAAAAATTATGCAAGTTTGAAATTGATACAGGTGCAGCAGTTACAGTATGTTCACAAAAATACTATAAGGAAAACTTTCGACATGCAGAAATAAATAATACAAAAGCCCGACTACGTACATACACCGGGGAAACAATAAAACCGATAGGAATGTGTGAAGTGGAATTTACATGCGAAAATAAGAAGGAAAAAGGAAGAATATTTACATTACAAAAAGAAGTTGCTCCGGTGATTGGAAGAGAGTGGTTACGATTAGTAAAATTGGAAAATACAAGAAGTGAATAAAATAAAAATGGAAAATACAGAGAAGAGTGTTTACAAACGAAAATTACAAAAATTACTATTAGAATATGAAGACATATTTTCAGAGGAAATAGGAGTAATAAAAGGTTATACATGCTCAATGCAACTAAAAGAAAATGTTACACCAAATTTCTTAAGACCACGTCCCGTACCATTTGCGTTGAAATCAAGAGTAGAAGCGGAAATAGATAGACTGGAAGAAAAAGGTATTATTGAGAAGGTTACATACTCTCAGTGGAATACTCCAGTGGTCCCTGCAATTAAACCAGATGGTCGAATCAGATTATGTGCTGATTACAGATCAACATGAAATAAAAATGTGCTCGATGACAATTATCCGATTCCAAGTATCGAAGAGACGGTCGAGGAGGAGACAGCTATGATGCAAGCTATTAGTACGAGTAAGGGTACGTTCAAAGTAAAACGAATGATGTACGGTACAAAGAATGCTACAAATCAATGGCAGAGATACATGGATCAAACATTACAAAATCTAATACGATCGGCGTGTTTTTTCGATGACATTGCTGTCTAGGGATCTACATACGAGGAGCTATTCCAGAGACTTAAAAGGATATTTATTAAATTAAGAGAATGTGGACTACACCTAAATAAAAAGAAATGTCAGTTCTTCAAAGATTCGGTTACTTACCTAGGTCATCAAATACATAAGGAAGGTTTACACTTTCGTCAGCCATTGCGGGTCTGAGTTGGCAAGGGGCGGTCGTGGGTGGTGGTGGTGAATTGACCATGGCTCAGGGAGCTCCCAGCGCCGGTCGAATCGATCGAGTCGATCGAAAGAGGCCTTCGACCTTGTATTGGTTGTACTCGACCTCTCCCTCGAGAGAAATCCGTATGTAGGATTACCGGCCTCTGCGTAGAGGCCCCACACAAGCGCAGCACGGCGGGTCAATGCCACTGCTGCCAGTTTTACGGGCACTCGGCCCGCAACTGTTACGTATGACCTAGGTGCGTCAAGTGCTACGGCGACCACGATATTTCAGAGTGCTCCCGCATACCGGAGACGTCGAGATCGGGTCTACAGGCTCGAGAGACCTTAGCGCCGACGCCAGTACAACAACCGTGGCGTAAGAGGCCCGTCCTCCAAGCGCGTTCAGCGGCGCTGGTTCCTTCAGCGCCGGCGTCCGATCTCTTCAGCGACATTAAAATGCTCGCCGACCTTGTTAAGGCCATTAACCTTGATGAAATTAAATTAGTCGCGCGAAAATTTCGCGACTGTAGAGACGGAATGGGACGGCTCATTATACTTGCCGAGAACGCGTCCCTTCTGGACAGCCTAAGCCGCTTCCCCGCCCGCCGCGCCCCCTCGTAGGTTATAAAACCGGGCACCCACGAGGCAACTCTCACCGCGCGGGCTCTCAATTTCTTTCTTTAACGTAGACGGACTCCGCAGGCAACGCGACCTTCTTCACGAGTTTACGAGAAACCACCAAATAGATATAATGCTAGTGCACGAAACCTTTTTGAAACCTAAAGAGCGCGACCCCGGCCCCTCCATCCATAACATCGTGCGCAACGATAGTGTGCCCACCCCCAAAGGCACCCTTATCTACTAGATCGGAATGCAGTGCAGGGACCTTGCACTGCATTCCGATCAATATGTCCGCTTTCACTAATATAGAGGCGTCGGTGTGCCGGGCAACTTTCACGGGGCACGCGCTTATCACACTCGCGTCTCCCTCCCGGTAAAGCGCTAATTAGAAGCGATTTAGAGGCCCTCCTAAACTTAGACGACTCCGGAGATTTAACACGTTTATCTTTTTATTGTAACTTGACGTTTCGACAGAGTTGCACCGAGTTTAGATATTTTAGTATATAATGCAACGTGAAAGTTTAAAAGTTTATATTTAGACGACTCTGTCATACTCGCCGCCGACCTCAACGCTAAAAATCATCGCTGGAATTCGCACTCCACCTCGCGAAATGGCAGAGCTTTAGACCAACTGACCGATGACCTTAACTTTGACGTTATCGCCCACTTAGAGTTACAAAGCACAGACTGGACCTATTCGACATAGCGCTTCTAAAGAACGTAGCTCTAACGCTGCTTTCGATAGAGGCGTTACACGAGTTAGACTCTGACCATAGGCCGGAATTAGTCAAACTAGCACTTATGACAGACACACGGACGCTCACAAAAACCGCAACGGATTGGCAGAAATTAGACGAAACGCTAAACTCTGAGAATTCGTCGCGGCTTAACGTGATACCGGACGTTATCCGTTCCGCCGAGGACGTGACCGCGGCGATAGATGCGCTCACTGCCCACATCCGCGACTCGGTCTCTTCCTGCTCTCGGGAGGTCCCGGCGGCGAACGACCGGCGCTGGGAGCTCCCTGAGCCATGGTCAATTCACCACCACCACCCACGACCGCCCCTTGCCAACTCAGACCCGCAATGGCTGACGAAGTTCAGGACTCAGGACATTGTCAAGGCACCCAATCCTAGAAAAGCCCCGGTAGAGACGGTATCTGTAACGGAGTAGTAAAACTGTTTTCGATGCGTCTTCTCGTACACTTGGTAGCTATCGTTAATGCTGCCATGGCGAACCGCGTCTTTTCAGCCGCCTGGAAGGAAGCAATCATCATCGGAATCCCGAAACAGGGTAAACCCCGCAAAAGCCCCAATAGCTATCGTCCCATCAGTCTCCTTAGCGTGTTAGGGAAAATTTACGAATGGATCCTTTTGATTAGTCTCAAAGCCTACCTAGACACTTCCGGTCTCCTCATGGACGAGCTATTTGTCTTTCGAGCTAAACACTCGTGTATACAACAAGTACACCGCCTCCGGAACACAACCCGGAGGGCCTTAACCGCCCGAGTCACTACATAGACACGGGAGCCCTCTTCTTCGATCTAGAGAAGGCGTTTGACAAAGTGTGACACGCCGGGCTGGTGTACAAGCTGCGCCGGCTCGGCGCGCCGGACGATCTCGTAGGCATAGTACGGGACTTTTCGTCGGACCGCTCCTTCCGCTTCCGCGAGTCGAAGAGGTGCTCTCCTCTCCCCGCCCTATCAGGGCAGGCGTCACACAGGGCTCCGTTTATCGCCCACTCTCTACTCGTTCCACACGAACGCCGTCCCCAAAACCCCCGGTGTAGAGCTCGCCCTATTCGTGGACGATACCGCACTTTTCACATCAGACCGTAGTCGCCTCAGAGTCTCTCGACTCTTCCAAGTCGCGGTCACGAGCCTAGGCGAGTGGTTCCGACTTTGGTGAATCGAGGTAAACCCCGAGAAAAACGCCGCCATGTATTTCTCGACGGGCACGACGACCAGCCGCGCCCACTGCGCTACTTTCCGCATGATCACACTTTTCGGTCAGGATATCCCCTGGACTAGAAAAGTGAAAAATCTAGGTGTCACCCTTGACAGTGCCATGACCTTTGGCCACCACATCAAAATGGTCGGCGACCGCGCTGCGTTCGTCCTCCGCCGTCTCAATATGCTCATTTGCGCGAAAAGCAAAATGTCCCCTGTCGTATGTAGGAGTTATAAATAACTTGCACGCATTATTGTAGTAATTTTGTTAATATTTTATTGTTATAGAAATCACATACGTAAATGTACATTTCACAGATTACAAACTTAACCATAGACTACTACTTAGTAGGGTCTATAACACTCCCCCGCGTTGTAATAACAAATTTAGTCTATTTGGAGGCTTAATTACTCTTGTAGATTTTCTTAATGTAGTTGGTACTTTTTCTGGTAGTGAAATTTCCTCTGATGTTTGTTCATCTAATTGTCTTGTAAACGGTTGTACTATTTTGTTATCTCCATCCTGTTCTTGTATTTTTCTTTCTAATCTCTGATTACTTCCATTTTAGACTGCTCTTCTTGTACTCGTAAACTCTTTTCTTTCCCTGTTTCCTCATTTAGTTCTTTTGTCATTCCTTGTGTAAATATTTTGGTCGGTAATAATCTGTTCTCTCTCTCCGTACACTTTGTTTTCTTTAACTGATCAATATGTCTAGCATGTTTTAGACCATTTGCAATAATTTCGTAGTGTAGATTTCCTTTTCTTCCTATAATCTTTCCGAATTCCCATTTTGTATCATCTTTGTTGTATATTCTAAATTATACTTCATCCTCGATATTAAACTGTCTATTTGTAATGATTTCTTTTGCTTCCTTCCACATTTCTGTTCATACATCTCTCTATAGTAAATCTATTTTCGTTCTGTAATTTCTATTAAAAATCATTTCTCCTGTCCTGTAGTATTGTTTGGAGTTTTCCTGTACTGCATTAAAAATTTCAATAATTTTTCCTGTAAAGATCCTGGTTCTGTCATCATTTTTCTAATTTTATCTTTGAATGTTTGCACGTATCTTTCTGCTTGACCATTTGTAGATGGGTGATATGGTGCTGTAAATTTTACCTGTATTCCATACATCTCTAAAAATTGTTACATTTCTTTTGATCGGAATTGTCTTTCGTTGTCTGATACTAATAAAATTGGTAAACCAAAAGTTGTAAAAACATTGTTTAAAATATTAATTGTTGCTGCCGCTGTAGTGTTATTTGTAGATATAACTTCCAACCATTTTGTGTATGCATCTACTATTATTAAAAAATATGTATTGTAGAAAGGTCCTGCATAATCTATATGCACCCTTGTCCAAGGCTCTTTTGGATATTCCCAATAGTGTACTGGTACTTTAACTGGATTTTTCTGCATTAAACTACAAGGTTTGCACGATTTTACTAAATTTTCTGTCTTTGTCTATTCCATTCCACCATACATAGCTGCGAGCTAGTGCTTTCATTTTTACCATGCCTGTATGTGCTGTATGCAATTCTTGTAAAATCTGTGCCTGTAACTTCTTTGGAATCACTATTTGTGTACTATTAAAAATACATCCGTCTTGTATTGAAAATTCATGTAAAATATTCAGGTTTCCTCTTCCTGATTGTATATCATTGTATAATTTTCGGCATTCTTCGTCTTTCTGTGTAAATGTTTTTATTTGTTTATATGCAATTGGCATCATCTGTATTTAGCTTAAATAGAATGTACCATCATCTGTAAGTTCTTCATTTTCTTGTTTGGTACTTTGTGTATCACTATTTATTCTTGATTAGAAATCAGCATTTGTGTGTTCATTTTTTCTTCTTACTTTGAAGTCATAATTGAATCCTGCTAGAAAATTTGCGTAATATACTAATCTTAATGCTGTAGTAACCAGTAGTGGTTTGTCTGGATGTAGAATTCGTGCAAGTGGTTTGTTGTCCACAATTAGTGTAATTTTCCTGCCATAGCAATATTGAAAAAACTTTTTCAGTCCCCATATTAGAGCTGCTGCTTCTTTATTTAGCTGGCTGTACCCTTGTTCTGTTTTTGTAAGTGATTTTGAAGCAAAAGGAACTGGTCTCTCCGTTTTATCTCAGATTATGTTTGGTAATACTGCCCCAAAACCTACTGATAATGCATCTGTAGCCAAGGTAACATGTAAATTTGTATTAAATGGTGTAAGTACTTTATTACTGCATTTTTCTCTCTTCAATTCTTAAAATGTAGTTTCACATTGTTTCGACCATATAAATGTTGTATTCTTCTGTAGCAATTTGTATAATGGATGTAATTTTGTAGCTAAATTTGGAACGTACTGTTGGTAGTAATTAATGATGCCTAGAAAATGTCTTAACGTAGTTACATCCTGTGGTCTTGGTGTATTTAGAATATCTTCTATGTTCTCTTTTGTAGGGTCTTTGAATCTTTTCTTTTTATTTAGGTGTAGTCCACATTCTCTTAATTTAATAAATATCCTTTTAAGTCTCTGGAATAGCTCCTCGTATGTAGATCCCTAGACAGCAATGTCATCGAAAAAACACGCCGATCGTATTAGATTTTGTAATGTTTGATCCATGTATCTCTGCCATTGATTTGTAGCATTCTTTGTACCGTACATCATTCGTTTTACTTTGAACGTACCCTTACTCGTACTAATAGCTTGCATCATAGCTGTCTCCTCCTCGACCGTCTCTTCGATACTTGGAATCGGATAATTGTCATCGAGCACATTTTTATTTCATGTTGATCTGTAATCAGCACATAATCTGATTCGACCATCTGGTTTAATTGCAGGGACCACTGGAGTATTCCACTGAGAGTATGTAACCTTCTCAATAATACCTTTTTCTTCCAGTCTATCTGTTTCCGCTTCTACTCTTGATTTCAACGCAAATGGTACGGGAGGTGGTCTTAAGAAATTTGGTGTAACATTTTCTTTTAGTTGCATTGAGCATGTATAACCTTTTATTACTCATATTTCCTCTGAAAATATGTCTTCATATTCTAATAGTAATTTTTGTAATTTTCGTTTGTAAACACTCTTCTCTGTATTTTCCATTTTTATTTTATTCACTTCTTGTATTTTCCAATTTACTAATCGTAACCACTCTCTTCCAATCACCGGAGCAACTTCTTTTTGTAATGTAAATATTCTTCCTTTTTCCTTCTTATTTTCGCATGTAAATTCCACTTCACACATTCCTATCGGTTTTATTGTTTCCCCGGTGTATGTACGTAGTCGGGCTTTTGTATTATTTATTTCTGCATGTCGAAAGTTTTCCTTATAGTATTTTTGTGAACATACTGTAACTGCTGCACCTGTATCAATTTCAAACTTGCATAATTTTTTTTCATGTAATATTTTCCCTTATCTCCATTATAATTATTTATTGTACAAATTTCATATCTTTCACTCTCTTCTTCAATTTCTACTGTATTCACTTTTTTATTTTGGAAGCATAATGTATTTACATGACCATTTTTCTTACACTTTTGACAATATAAATTTTTCCTGTAACATTTATTTGCCTTATAGTTCAATTTGCCACACCTGTAACATTTCATTTTTTTTCTTTTTTTCTTTTGTATATATCTTTTTATTTTTCTCCTCCTTTTGCTTGAATTGTATTTTATGTACTACATTAATATTACTGTTTTGCTTCATTATAGAGCTTTCCTTTTTAGATAATTCTATAGCCTGTGCTATTTTAACTATATTTTCAAACTTTTGTACCGAGGTTTTTTGCAACAACCTCTCCCTAGTTTCATTACAACGTATACCTCTGATAAATTACACTCTTAAATGTGTATCTATCGTCGACTCACTGCACTTCTCACAAACAAAATTGCATCTTATAGCTATGTTTTTGAGTTCTGACATGTATTCTGAAATTGTTTCCCCTTCACTTTGTAGCTTCAAGCAAAACTTATGTTATTCAGCAATTTCACTTGGTTTTGGAGAAATGTGATTTTTCAAAATATTAACTAATTCTTCGTAAAACTTACTTTCAGGTGGGTGTGGTACTGTTAAATTGGTTGTAACTTGGAAGTATTTAGGTCCAATGCAGTTTAAAAATAATTGTACTTGCCGTTTATAATCTGTCCAGCCTTTAAACTATGTAATTTTGTAATCTTGACAAATATGTATCAAAATGTTCGTTGGTTTCGTCGTAAGGTTGTAATGTAATACCGCCAACGCGATTTTTCTGCATGTCTTCTGTAGTTTTACTCGCTTGTAAGTTTTGTAGCGTTTTTACGAGTTCTGCAATTAGGCTTTCCATTTTTCTTCTTGTTTTTTATCCTCGTCGCCAGTTTTGTTGTATATGTAGGAGTTATAAATAACTTGCATGCATTGTTGTAGTAATTTTGTTAATATTTTATTCTAATAGAAATCACATACGTAAATGTACATTTCACAGATTACAAACATAACTACAGACTACTACTTAATAGGGTCTATAACATCCCCCAGACATAAAGTCACTTTATATAAGACGTGCGTCAGGCCTATCATGACGTACGCTAGCGTAGTATTCGCTCACGCTGCGCCCACTAATATCAACTCCCTACAAATAATTCAGAATCGATTCATAGGCAGGGCCACCGGTGCCCCTACTTACTTGCGCAACGTAGATCTGTAGAATTGCCCTCAATAACCCAGTATCTAGGCGTCCCAACGCTTCTTTCACCGTTCCATACAAACACATAGACAACAATTTAAGTATTTATTTTGGAATCGAAAAAGCCTAAAATGCCTAGTTTTCATTCATTTTTAAAAACATAGTTAATGTACAGACATGGATTTGTTGCTTTTTTATAAAAAAAAATATAGATAGATGTGTTTGTATGCTATGCTTATATATGTTTACGGTAAAAAATATAGGATCAACGGAAAAACCACTATAAAATAAACCCATTTTACAGATACAACTTCACTAAAGAGAGCTCATTTTAGATCTTAACTTCTAAACGGTGGATCACGATAAAACAAACCTAATGTGCAGCCTGACTCTAAAAGACGCAATTATGAAAACCATCTTCAAATTCTTGCAGTACTTATAGTAAGATGCTTAAGTACATACATGTACGTTGTATATCCAGACAGACAGACAGATAAAAATTCTAAAAAAAGCTATTTTGGTTCTCATTAGTGTTATGCGTAACCTCTCGGGTTATTTTTTCTAAATATCTTTAATTAGCAGGTGCGGATCAATTTACAGTTTAATTATTTGTAAAGTTTTTCAATGTTTACATAGAAATCTCAGATTATTATTGAAAAATTATCTATCTTCCTGTGAATGTCACGTTAAAATCGATTCAGCCGTATTGAAGATTAGGGCGAATAAACAGACCATAAAAAATTTAAAAAAACGCGTGTTCGGGTTTGGTTAACACACGAATAACCATGTAAGCTTAAGAAAAAGCCTTTAATTCGAAATTACGCCTAGGTGTTTAACAATAAACAAAAATGTTCATCAAAATATGTATCTACATAAACCGTGGAGAACTTGTTTTGTTTGGATAGTACTCCATCATCTGTTCCTAATTAAATTTCTATGGGATCGACCTGGTGATATGTCCTTTTTAATAAAGAAAAATCATCAAAATCAGTGCTCGAATGACGAGGAAATCAGTGATGCTTCAAAAAAATTCCGATAAATTGTGAACCTCTGTCATTTTTTGAAGTCGATTCAAAACTGATTGGCACGTTGCCGCGTTGACGCCGCCGGTGACCACATGTAATAAGTTGTGCTGTGTACTGTGCATAAAGTATTGAAATGAGTAAATAAATATAAACGGAATAATGAACTGGAATAATTCCCTTACTCCCATCTAACCTGCATCTAATTTGGTATCATTATTAAGAGTAATGGCTTTGCCGCGCGACGGGTTCTGTACAAACCTTGTAATCTTGTGAGTGGAAATTGTATGAGTAATTTATGTAATTGAACACCATTTCTCATTAAGAAACAGGTGTCTTGGAAAAGTACATGGTTACGAATTACGTTGCATAGAATTTTTTATTAATTCAATTCAATTCAAAATTCAATTATTAGATAAATAGTAAATCTCGCAGATTGAGAATTTTGAGGCACACTAGCACTCTTTTTCTTCATAATATTACTCTTAATTTATTTTATTTATTTATTTATTCAGAAAGCAACAGCGAATTACAATAATACAACAATTAGAAGTGGGTAAATTAGGTTCCTTAGATTCCATTACGTAATTTCAATCAGGTTGACATATTAAAAGCGTGTTAATTACGCCAAAAGCTTCTAAATTGCCTCACTTGGTATATCGGAATCGAGGCGGTTTATGTAGCGTCTCACTTTTTTACAATGACGCCACAGACTCGTTCATTTTTATACAAAAAAATGGTTGGAAAGTTGTTGTAGACAGCATCGGGTACAATAGGACAGAAGGGAGGCTCAAGTGCTTTAAGTTTCCGAAGAGTCCTACGAAAGGGAAGTGTTAAAATGATTTATGATCGCTTGACGTAAAGAAATGTATATAGTTGATTCTAACATACATCTACATAGTGGTAACTAAACAAAAATGCGACTTAACGTTTCGAGAATAGGGATAATAACACGACGACAATATGAAGCCAGTACCAGCTTTAGCCTAGTTTACCGCTCGCTTGAAACAATTTTATCAATCGGCCCTCTGGACGCCAAGACAGGCCCACCATAAGATTATTATCAGGACCACTTATCCTAGCTGAGTTCACCACTAATCCTAGCTGAGTTCACCACTAATCCTAGCTGAGTTCACCACTAATCCTAGCTGAGTTCACCACTCGCTCTACACCTGTTCGCCACTTGCCCTATTCGAGTTCATCATTCGTCCTAGTTAAGTTCTTCATGCTATTTGACTTGATGATGCTGATGAGCATCATAAACTCAGATTACGATAAAGTTACGATAAAGTTTATGCTTAGATGATCGTAATTGACGTTGGAATACCGACACAATATTATGATATTAACAATTTTGTCTAGCAAAAACCAATCTTTTTAAAATAGTATGAGTATAAATTTACTTTTCGAAAGGGGTAAAAGGAACTGAAAGGAGATAAATGTGGAGAATCTGTATACATAAAAAGAAATATTTGTATAAGGTATATAATGGGTAAACTCCAACACCATTTGACTCATCGCCATGAAAGTTGGCGCGTATATGTATTTTTTCATGGAGAAGGATTTTATACTATTCGTTTTGGTTATAAATCGCCATCAGATGGCGCTGGTATATCAACTTCTATACCGTTCAACCGAACGCCATAAAAAGTAGTATAAAGAACAGATTTACTACTAATAGATATCGCCTTTCACATGTCACCGATTGTTACACTGAAAGAAATATATTATGGTCTAAGTCTATAGTAGAAAGGGACGGGAATACACATATTTGATCTCCATAGGTATGCTTAATGTTTTAAGACTGTTATGCTGTTGCATTTGACAGACCTATGACATGAAACAAGTCTTTCTTTTTCAGTGCTTTTCAGTTTTTTAATTATTTTTGAACTTTACAAGAGAAAAGTTTATGTAAAGTCTATATACGTGATAGTAGAATGCAATCTTTCGGGCTGCAAAGGCAGTTTTGACAAATCATAGGTCATTAAAGCGAGAAAGACTATAGTGGCCACATAAACGCTATATCAACTAATAGTAAATCTGTGATATAAATAAGTATCAGAGTATCGAAAATATTTTCACGCTATCCACTTCATTGTTACTTGCCACCAGATGGCGCTGCGGCATATTATCTTCAATATCGTTCAACCGATAGCCATGAAAATTGGTATGCATATATTTTTGCACACGGAGAATATATTCGCGATATATAAAGCGACAAAACGAACTATAAAATTAGACAATATTGACCTTTTTTAATCAAGTTCCGGTGCAAAACTGCCGCAGGTCGCTAGTTTCCAGACAATGAATACCTATCAAGTAAATTTAACTTATAGCATAGTGTTAATTTGAATTTAATTGTAGAATGATCACTGTCTGTTACAGTTACTATCGGTATTTCTACACTGATCCCCTCCGCTTCAATGGACGCTTACCCTAAGTCAATGACCCAAGAAAATTCAGTAATGTCATAGGCACACACTCGATAAATCCGAGGCACTTATAAGTTATGATAAGTTTCTATTTGTTGATTAAGAAAGTTCGGACTTCGCCCCGCGAGACAGGTCGGCCGGAGCCCTAGTACTTGTAAAATAATTCTACCCGCGCAGTAACATTTGACACAGGCAGTTTGTGTAATATACGGCTTATATGCATAAAGATAGGGTGGAAGTGATGAAAAACAGCTTTTTTAAATTATCACAGTGATACATATCACAATTACGAGTATATGGATAATGAATGAACCGAAGTTTTCTTCTTTTTTAATATTTATCCCTGGTTTTCGAAGGTAAATGCAATAAACACATGATATATTGGGCGTTGCTTTACAACAAACGATATTGAATTAGTGTTTCTTCTTATATAACTTAATACCTACTGCCGTATCGCAAAGAAATCTGTTTAGAGATTTTAGCGAACAGGACTTACACATAGACAATATTGTATGCTTAAAACTATTTCGAACAATAAAAAAAACTTATTTATCTGTCGGAAAAGACACGGGGCAATTCGTGCTTTTGCAACTCAGCCATAAGAAATAGGTACCTAATCTTACAAGAGGCGAACTACTCCATAAAATACAACGTTAAGACAAAGTTAATGTGCAAACGACCGAGAACTCTTTGTAACAATTATTACGTAGGTAATTGGAAATTTAATAATGGCAAACGATCCGTCGGAGATATGCTATCGCACCGGCCGCCGTAGTCTAACAGACTGTGCGCCGGCCCCTACGTTCCGTTAGCGCGTCATCGGAACTCGCGCTTTGCCATAGTATAGTCAAATGGGTGCCTTTTATTATTTCCACCGACATATCTATATGTCTGCTGGCAGTCTGTTCTGTGAGTCTGTTGGACTTCGGCGTCCGGTGCGTACGGATCGTTTGCCATTATTAAATTTCCAATTACCTACTCAATAATTGTTACTAATAACTTTCTGTCATTTGCACATTATCTTTTTCTTAACGTTGTATTTTATCGCGTAGTTCGCCTCCCGCGTAGATTAGGTATCTATTTTTCATAGCTGAGTTGCAAAAATATGAATTGTCGTGTCTTTTCCGATATCTATATACTTATGTACATGAAGAGAAAATTTATAAATATCGCGCGCACGGAGAAGTGTGAGATTTAATAGTGAAAGTTGAAATGCGCAAAGGAGTGCAGAAAGATACAATTTATGTAACACATAATGTGTTACAAAAACATAAGATAAAATAAAATATCTAAAATATTCCTTGTTTACATTAATATTACATACATACATATCTTCATACTGTATCCCCAACGGGGTAGTCAGCGAGGACAGAGCACCAAGCGTCGCGGTCTTTACATACTTTCGCCTCCTCAAATCTTATCATTCTACTCACACATTTTCGCCTAAGTATGCGAATGCTTTTGACATTTCCGTCGACTAACACTCTGGCTATTTGATTAATACGTTAATGTTGTTAATGTCAAACGCATAATAATGGTACTGTTAATATCAAATACAATAGTTATACCACAGATTAATTAGTTACTAACGTAAAGTTATACTGTCAATGTCAAAAACATAATAGTTTGTGGTAAAATTCGGGCCAAACCTCGCCAAATTATTATAAGCTTTATTTATGTTGATGATCCTTTTGTATGTCATTTCCGTAATTAGAAAAGAAGAAGAAGAAGAACCCACCCTAAATATTTGTTTAGGTCGAGCTCATTTAAAAGGGAGAAATAAAAAACTTTTTAAGAAAAAAATTAAACTGAATTCAAAAAGAAAGTACAAAATAATTATCCTTTACTAATCAACACTTAAGTACGAAAATAACTTTATACATACGGTACAAATACCTAAATAATCAAATTTGATAGTTATTGAAGTTGGTGCCAAATCAATGTGCAACAGAAAGTTGGAAGTTTTGGCACCAACTTAAATATAACATAATATTCAAGACATAATTTGATACATGACCCATTTCATAAATGTTCTATTTGAAACTCTCTGCTCGCGAGTGAAACTAACACTTGACAATTTTTTTTTCAGAAATATTCGGCCAAAAATTCAAATTACTGATCTGCATGTGTTTCACTATTCAACGAAGTATCTTCATGAATAAAGAAAAGCGACGTCTCCCTTTTCCTTTTTCCTAAAATAAAATGCTTTGCAGAGAATGCTCTTATATTCATAACAGAGCTAAAAATGCACAAAATAAATAAGAAAAATGCTTGTAAACCGCTAGAAGTTTATGTCTTACACTATGTTCATTGAACTGTAAACTAAGCAAAGATGTGCCACATCTTGAGTGAGGTAAGGATAGGAAAAAGTTTATTTCTGTAAGATAAGCGTTTTCTGTTTTTGCAAGGTGAAGGTATGTACACAGTATTAAAATGGAAAGGACAGAGTCAGTATGACGACACAATGTTGTGGTTGCGTTTTCGAATGTCTTAATATAATGGATTCATTCGGACAATACGGGGTCCAAGAGTACATTGTGCAATAATGCTTTATATTTGAAAGGACTTTTCACAGCCTCCGTCACTTTCAACTTGTAGATCATGGTAGTTCAGAGCGTGGTAGATCATGTTTCTTTGAACATCCTTGTAGAAAATTGGATAGAACCCAATGGGAGACACGGTCAACAACGACGAGAGATATTAGGAGGGATCTGGAAGGCAACAATTCTGGTTCACACATTTGGTAATGCTTTAAAGAAAGAGGAATCACCTATATAGATAGGGCTAACGGCGGAAGAGGGTCTTAACCAGGACCAACAATGACAGCCGTAGTTAGTAGCTTAGCTACAACTCCTGTGTACAGATTGTTAGATTTGTGAAGTTGTAAATGGTGGTGCAATGCATTCCTACATTCCGTCATCATAGATGTATCAATTATTGTTTTAAACATTTTATACATTTAATAAAATAAAGTTTTTTCTTGGAAAGTGACAGTACAGTGATTTAGTTACCCAGTGAATCGGAGTGATTGATGTGATGATTTGTTCATCCTGTATCAAAACTTTCTGGACACACGGATGAATTAAAATGTCATTATAGAAAAAAAAAGAGAAACGCCCCCGAGTTCCCAGCGGAGTGACAATTCTCAGCAATAGAACTAGCAAGAGTTTCAGCCTGTCTAGGAGTGCAAAGAACTCCTACAAGTCACTGCGATAAATACTTTAATAGAACAAGAAACATAAAACCAGCGGAATGGTATAACTTGGGTATAACTTAACAATAGTAGCATAGGCCAGCAACAGAGTTCCAGCCGGACTGGGAGTGTAATCAAAAAATAAAAAAGAGAAACAGTACAAAACGTACTAGAACTACTTAAATAATCTTTGCCTAATTTTCAAATAAATGTTATATTATTTAAAATGATGAACTACTTTTGCTACATTATTCATTAATTGATTGAAGACGTTAACTAGAGGCTGTATTCAGAATCTTTATATCGATTTCTTAGAAGTTAGAGGTAATCGGACGACCAAACAAAAACTTCGAAAGTAATGGATTAAAATTAAAACTGCAACTTGCAATTTACAACACTATGTTTTAATCTATTAGAGGGGATCCCAAATTTCTTGTTTCGAACAACTCATGATTTCTCATCTTATCATCATGATTCTGATTAAAGCTTTATTATATCATTAGTTTGATACAGAACCCTTAAAATTGTCGATTCATCCCTTTCGTGAATTCACTAAGTGCGATAACTTTCTAATAAATCAACAGTTTTCTTTCTTTAAAAACAAGAACTTTCTAAAAAGATATTAGTGAAAGATATCACTGGAGATTGCTTTTATAAAACTGCGTGGGCAGGAGAAATATCTTGAAGGAGTTTTGTGTAACTCCGCAAAAGTTGATATTGAAATTTGACGAGTCGCCGCACTTTTGTGTTTTTGATGTTCAATGAACAAACTCGGGATTCATTCAGACAAAGAAAAATATTGCATTATCGATTGTTTAAACTATTAACTAATCTTTGCTGTGGAGAACATATTAATGCGACTGACTTAAAATTTTTGTGTCCTAGGTTTAATTTCCAACCAGATAAAATGAAAGAAACTTTTATATGACATATTCTGTAACCTGGGTGACAATGGTTGCTGTAACTTAAAATAAAAGTATCAAAATGAAAGACAGTAAGGGTAATATGTAGGCAGCTTTATCCTGTGGTATGCAAGTGTGAGTACGATATACGTATAAGCAAACTCCCCACACGGTTAAATTATAGGCAAAATGATTGCGATAAATCAGACGGATCTGTAATTTATAACTGCTAATAACGAAAGCACAAAAGAAACCCCTCTGGCTCTGACCGCAATGACAAAATAGGTATTTGGAAAGGAATTGGAAAACATCGTACTTGCACCTAATATACTAAATTATAATAATAAAGCTTTATTGAATTCCACACAAAATATTATGATATTGTAACAATAAGGTTCAAAAAAATATGTTTTTGATTGATTATTTTACTTAATTACCTAATAAGATTAAAATTAAAATGTTAGTTTTTATGTACCCCCTTTGTGTAAAAGCCTCCTCCAAGGAGTTCCAGTTTACTCTATCCTTAGCTATGGCCAGCAATTTTCTCCCATTCTTCGACCTGTACCTGTGCCCATCTAACACGTGGTTATCGTTTATCTTAAGCCTTCACATCACGACATACCAATAAAAGCATACTGTCTCATTATCCTATCGATAAGCACATAGTACTCCAGCACCGAATCCATTCAGTGCTGGTTAGGTGGCCGAATTCTATCTCTGGTGTATCCTGGGGATGCTTCGTTGAGAGGCGAAACACGTGTCGATTGGTGATTTTTGGAGTTTGAGTGGAAGATAGCCATAAGATTTTAGGAATTTATCACATGCGATGGATTTCCGCAAAGTAACACCTGAATCTATACAATAACATAATCTCAAGTTTGTTAAAAGCTTCCAACTCCCACGCATTCGTATCCGTCTAGTGTAACTTCAATTACCTACTGAGCGTAGAAATTTCGAGTCAAACGATATTAGTTTTTTGTACTTCAATCCCTATCCGTGTCTTTAACTAAAGAAAAACAAAAGAAATTGTTATTATGTAAAGCCGCATTCAATACGCTTTTAAGGGAGAAATATCATCATTTGTCAAGCTTATTGACAATAATAAATTTATATTTTTGAAACAGCTATAGGCCATTTTATAGAACTTTGTAGTTGATCCTGCCAATTAATAACTTCCGTGGACACAGTTAAAATATTTGTAAAAAAGCTCGATATTATACAATGTAAACAGCTCTTTTGTTGTGTAGAATAATATCATTGGTATAGAGGTATATATAGTAAACAATATATTTATTTATGAAAACAATATTTTAAATCTATATGTGAAGAGAACATTTTGTACCCCTTTTTAAGCATGGTATATCGCGTTTGCGCCAGAGGTCCTCCAAACTCGAGTACGTCTTGTATCCGGCCTCATACCGAAACCAGTTTCATCGGAAAAGCAAACACAACGCCAGTCTTCTTCCTTCCAATTTCTGTGTTCGCGATCCCATTGTAAACGGACCCTACGATTGCAGGGTGCTGTAGACGGAACTCTCAGCGGCCTTCGAGAACGCAGTCTCACTTCATGTAAACGATTTCGGATGGTTTGGTCGCTTATCAGCAAGCCTGAAGAGCTTTGGAGCCTCGTAGCCAACATCATGGCGGTCATGGTACGATTCCATCGAGCAGTATTTTGGATGTACCGGTCCTGTCTGCGATTGGTGATGCGAGATCGTTCTCTATGTCGCTTGGCCCCGCTGCCCGTGATACGATAGCGTGTCCAGCGACGTCTTATGACGCTCTGTGTAGTGCCAAGAGCGACAGCCACAGGACGGTGCTTGGAACCAACTTGCAACATTCCGACGGCTCTCATGATTTCTTCTCGTGTCAAATGATGTCGTCGCTCCATATCGATGTAATTTTTTTCAGTTCCGATGCAGAAATTGTAATAGTTTTGTAAACACTATTACACACTTTTATAGGAATCGTGATTGACAGTTGATTTTCTATTTTTAATCAAAATTTAAAGAAAATTCTTTATTCAAATAATAAAAATCACTAAAAAGAATCAATAACGATTCAAAAAATTTAAAATAATAATTCTAAATTGCGGCGATACTCTAAAACGTTCTTGATCCCTAGACACTTTTGATGTGTGCAGTTTGCGATCAAACGGTCTAAGAAGGGTCAAAGAGTAATACAGAGTAGAGGTCGTCGCCAAAGAATTTTAAAGTGTTGCCAACAAATAATTACTGACAGCTGGACTGAATGAGTTTCAGCTGTGAATTTTGTGTGATTTGCAAGCTATGAGCTGTGAGCCGTTTCGAGTTTCCAAGAGGAACAAGCGTTTATTTTATATTTACGATCGGATTTCGTCCACTAAGAGACCACGAGTATATTTTAAATATATATATACGGGTCTTTATGGCGGATCCGTTAGTGAGACGATATTGCATCCGTCTTCAAGCCGAGGACCTCGGGTTCGATTTCTGGCCAGGACAAAATAAGAATGGGACTTTTCTAAATTGTTTTGCAGTTCTAGTGTTACAGTGTTTTCCCCCGATTCATTATATAGTACCCATGTACGCAAGCCTAGTGTTTAGTTTAGGTTCACACAACCGAACCTAGATTCAAATTTTTGATTCATGTCAACTTTGTAAATATGAAATAGGTAATTATTTGTTTACTTAGATTTCATTTTTGAGTTACGTCACATAAGCAAAATCTGTACAGTATTTTCAACTTTTTTGAACCATGCGTTGATATCTCTCGGCTCAGTTCAGTCTGTTTCTTTTTTATACATACTAGTACTCAATATATACAAGATGGTTTGTACAAGATTAGATAAAGCACAAATGATTTCTATATCTACAAAAGTACACCATGCGTGCGATTAACTTCAAAAAATAAGTTTTACGAAGAAAAGATTCATGTTAGGAGCAAGCTAGCCGTGTAAACTGATTCCATGGGTGTTTGGTACAAGTCACAAAACGACATAGGTTTCAATAATAAAAGTTCATAAAAGTTTTATACGATCACACCAATTGTGTATCCTCGAACTGAGCAATTAGGCTTGTATGTACAGCCTGTACATATGCCTTCGATCACATATGAAAAACAAGATACACAATGAACATTTACTCAAATGAGTATTTGAGTGCAAAGACGGAGATTCTTATTTTCGGTAAATAAATTAAATACGAGATTGTAAGAGACTGGTCGAGGCTTCGGGGGACCGCCGAGCTGGCAGCTTCTTCCGCCAACGAATCAGTTTGGCTATTCAAAGAGGTAATGCTACCAGTCTGTATACCTTAAGCAATGATAGCTTTCTAAGCGGCAACTTTGAGGAAGTCTATTATTTAAGATAATGTGTAGTTTTAAGTTTGTAAATATTAACGAATGTCTGTACTTTTTTTGTTATTTATAAAGCATTTCATGCATCTCAAAAAAAAATTCAATTATTTTATTAATTTGTTTATTATTTCGTTATAATAATAACGTTACATGCCCCTTTTTCGTATCGTTCAAATATTATTCGTATTGTTCAAATATCGCCTGACGTTATATGCATTCTTGTCACCTTCACGTAACAATTCAAAATGACGTAAATAGCAATGGAAATAATATATTATTTGAATTACACTTTATGCGCGAAATGTAACATTGCATTTTATTTTATTTTTTTAACAAACTTCGTTTTAATGCCATGCAAGGATCTTTTACCAGCTTTTACGACCTTTTATTCTTTGACGGTAAGGTTTACTTTAAATTAACACAATATTACCAATAATAACTATACGATATTAGAAATGTGTACCTTTGTCAATTCGGACAGTCCTTTATTTAGATTTTACAGAAGATTGTGAATTTAGTCTTTTATTTGTGATCGAAAGTACAGGCACAGTATAAATATAACAGTAAGATGGCTTGATAGAAAGCTAGCGTATGCGATTTGTATGTGTGCGCGCTAATACGCACGCGCCGTGGCACGCGCACATCGGCAATATTTTGGATGAATATGGGTAATTATTGTAACGCCGGTCGGGGTCGCACGTGACGCAAACATGTGACCGCGTCCGTTTGTCTTTAATTCGTTCTTCATGAATACAAACATTTTTAAATCGCTAAAACGAATGTATTATAATGTCTTTTAGATGCCTAAATAATTTTAGTTCTTCGAATCCATAGTTATCATTCTTCAGCAGAACTACAAAAAATTAAAACTACGAACACGAAAAACTTATCCGTGTACATTGTTTTTTAGTAGCTTATACTATATGTATAAATAAACGAGATGCTCTCCGCATCTCACACCCACCACAACAACCCCCCACGTATCCGGCCGAGAGTAGCCAATTCCATTACGCTTGAGGTGGGCATCAGCTTCCTTTTCTACATAATATTCTCTGATACAGGTACCACAGTACGAATTGGCGGAGCATCCTATATAGCCTAGACTTCAAACCAATTTAGAGAAAAAAAACTTAAATTGAGCAGGTAGGGAACTAAACCCATTCACAGTTAAAGTCAAATCAATTTATTCAAGTAAATCCAATAATAAGGTGTTTTTAACGTTAAATCTACTTTAGTCGGTTTCAAAGGGAAAACTTGGACACTGAGAAAAACCGACAAGAAACTCAGTCACGTATCATTTTGATTTTTCACCATTGAACTTTATAGTTATTCTGAAGTTTGTACGGATGGCATTTTATAATTAGTATGTGGGCAACCGAGCTATACTCGGTGTTTTATAAAAACAAAAACAAAAAATCTACATTACAGGATTCGAACCCGCGCACTTCGGCGTGGTAGACCTACACTCAGCCACTGTTCTGTTGAGAAGATAAACTCTGCTGCGAAATTAAAAAAGTTTAGAAGTTTAGAGTTTAGAAGTTTTAAGTGTGTAAAAGACAGCGAAAACGATTTTTCCTAGAATTGAGACCTAGCTAGATCGATTTTTCGGCCTCCTCAACTCCTATACTGTGAATTTCATCGAAATAGCTCGAGCCGTTTTCGAGAAAGCGAAATCTATTATATACATATACAAATAGTGCTAGTTTAATATAATAGTGGATTTACTTTCAATGGTTTGCACAATATTACAAATCCTATATAAATATTAGTACTCACATTTACGTCTCTATACATTTTTAGATTAGCCATTGTACTTTTGGGATTTCGTTATAATAATTTTTGGCAACAATTCTGGTAACTTGTTAAACCGCAGAATTGAAACGAGCGCTCCCTAATTTCATATTTGATGTGATATTTCATTCATACTTGTATAATTAGCCCTACATTTTATGCCTTCATGACATTTATTAATGAATAATAATAACGAAAAAATTCATTGTAAAATTCACGCCACGTCTAAAGAGATAGATCAACCCGGGAATGGATATAGCCATTTCAAAATATTGTAGAGTAATTAGGAAGATTCACGTCTGACCTATCTGGGGGGTTATTCACAAACGTCGGAAACTTTCCGTGGCGGAAAAGCCGTTCGTCGAAAAGCATAAACTCAATCCGACAGCTTGGATTTGTGAATACAAGTATATGTAATATGATATATATATAATATTAATATAATACGATTTCGGATTTGTGAATCGCGAATAGACAAAATCGTCGAAAAGTTTCCTGTCGGATACGGAAAGTTGAGTTTCCGACATTTGTGAATAACCCGCTGGTCTCAGTTTTTCATGTAAGAGATCTCTGATCACACATGACTTTCCTGCTTTTAGGATGTCGAAGTCGGTGGAAACGTATAATGTGGAGCCGCACGCTTATTACGCAACTTGCAGACAGCATGCGACAGCCAATATCGCGCGATATCTGCTGTCACAAGGAGAATTTGTGTAATGTAATTTGTATAGTGGCGCTAAATCTACCGCGAAAAGTGCATTTTACGGTCATAAAATAACTGATAAGCAATCGTCATACGTGATATTAATGTTTTATTGCAATTAATCATCCGTCGCGCAGTGATCACGTGGCTGTCACTGTCTGCAAATTTTTAGGTAATAACCCCGCCAAGCTAAATAAATTCGGTATCTGAAGTACGGAAAAAGGAAAAATTCCCAAAATTGCGGATGTGGTGTTCGGTTATCACTACGTGCTAATAGTAAATCGTATTATATATATATACACTTTATTCAATACAAAGGTTACATTAATAACATTTTGAGATTTCATACAAAGGCGAGCTTATCTCTATAAGAGATTTCTTCCAGCTAACCCCACAAAGCGGTGCAAATACTATAGAGGGTAAAAAACTGAATTTTAACTTAAAAAAAGAAACATACTTTAAGTACAAAAAAAAATATACATAAATAAATAAATGACAGTTATGTATTTATACATAATACATACGTAATACTTGATATATTTACTTAATAATTACGAAATAATAATATTAAATACATACATAAAAAAAATATAAACATATACAGAAATATAAATACATAAATGACGCAAATATTTAATGAATTGATAAGTAGTGGTCTTTTAAACGTTTATTGAAAGAAGTTACCGATGGACTACAAAGAATTTTGAAAAGTAAATTATTCCATAATTTAGTTGCTCGTGCAGTGAAGGAATTGTAGAAGAAATTAGATCTAGATAGAGGATACTTCAAAGTTTTAGTAACACAAGAACGTCTAAGTCGAAAAGAAGTAGGTAAGAGGTGAAAGCGGGAACGAAGATATACAGGAGCAGACGGATTATTTAGAATTTTATATAGAAAAGAAAGTACATGCATATCTCGTTGAAGACGCACGGGAAGCCATTTTAGCTGAGAGCGGAAGATTGAATTGTGATCATGTTTGCGAAGTCCGAGAATAAAGCGAAAAGCCAAATTCTGCAACCGCTCCAATTTATTCAACAATTCCTCTTTTGCGTCCAGATAGCATATATCTGCATAGTCGAGGATAGGAAGAAGAAGAGATTGAGAAAGCAAAATTTTGGTTTTAAAAGGCAAGAAATTCTGGAGTCTTTTGAGAGAATGAAATGTATAATGCATACGTTTGCTTACCGCATTGATATGAGCAGTCCAATTTAAATTCGAATCTATTATTAAACCTAAGTTTTTCACTTTATCTGTGTAGGGAATGCTAACACCATCATAATACACCGGTAGTAATTTCATTGAACCTAGTTTACTCCTAAGCCGATTACTCCCCACTATAATCACTTGTGATTTTGATGGGTTGACAAGTAATCCGAAAGATTTGGCCCAGGTATTAATTGCTACAAGATCAGTATTAAAAGCACTGATAGCCTTAGAGGCTTCATCCAAAGTGAAGTGTCTGTATAATTGCAGGTCATCAGCATAAATATGAAAAGGGGAAGAGATAACCTTAGTTATTTCGTTAATAAAAATGGAAAAAAGTAAAGGCGATAACACGCCACCTTGGGGCACGCCCAAAGATAAGTCAGTCCATTTAGACGAAACTGTATTGGTAGTTGTGCATTGTTTCCGACCACGAAGGTATGAATTAAACCAAGTAATTACAGAAGGAGACGAATTAATAGAGTGAAGAATACCTAAAATAATATCAAAATCGACAGAATTGAAAGCATTACTGAGGTCGAGAAGGGTGATTATGGTCAGTTTTTTATTATCCATAGCATACCTGATATCATCTGTGACATTCAATAATGCACTGACTGTACTGTGGAAGGGACGAAAACCGGATTAAAATTGATTGAGAAGACTATTATCGTTAATGAAAGAGTATAATTGCTTATGAATCGCAATTTCTAAAACTTTGGAAAGAATTGGAAGTATTGAAATTGGGCGAAATTGTGAGAAAGAAGAAGGTTTGTTTATTTTAGGCAAAGGGATAACATGTGCCATTTTCCAGGCTGTGGGAAAAGTGTTAGTAGACAGCGAAAAGTTTAAAATATTTGTGATAATAGGTGCAACATTATCCAAAATGAGAAGTAACATTTCTCGACTCAAATTGTCACTACCTACAGCTTTACTGGTGATTGAGGTAAGAATTTTTTTAACTTCGTTCTCTGTAAGTTCCCGAAACTTGAAAGGGGCTGCAATGTGTAATTTAGGAGAAGAAAATAGAAGAGAAAGAGATGAAGTTTTACTCGAGGAGTCGAGAGTTACAGGAGGGGTAGAGAAATAATCATTTAATCTATCTAAGTCTAAGAGGCCATCGATGCTGTCATTCAACTTACCTACACCAAGAGGAGATCTAAGGAATGACAAGATTTGAGCGGAATCAGCATTGGCAAGAGAAGTGTGAATATAACGTCGCTTAGCGTCCCTACACATTCTGTTGCAAGTATTGCGCAATTTCTTGTAGATGCAAAAAATTTCCTCAGTCTTATTCCTTTTGTACTTTGTTTTAGCTCTGTCCCTCTTAGACATCATTTGTTTAATATTGGCTGTTAGCCATGGTGCAGGAGTGTGTTTTACTCTCAGAGATTTAAGGGGAGCGTGAGTATCAAATAGATTGATGACGAAGGAAGTAAACAAATGTACTTTTTCATCAATAGACTCTGTTTTATAAATCGAGGACCAGTCAATTTTGCTTACGTCTTCTCTCAAACGATCCATGTTAATGCCCCTCAAACTGCGACGCAAAATGACTTTGCCTTTTCGCTTTGGTGGACGCAACAGATAGGACAGGTAAAGTAGGTCATGATATGAAAAAGGTGCAGTCATTTGTCCGTGAGAAACAACAGAATCAGGCTTAGAAACGATAATAAGATCAATAAGAGAAGGTCTAGAATTAGGAAAATGGTGTGTACTAGTGAGAGGAAGTAAACTTAAATTGGTAGAAGAGATAATGTCATTTAATTTATGAGATCTATAATCATTTTTCAAAAGGTACGTGTTGAGATCTCCCATGATAATTATGTGGTCGTAGATACATCTATGATCCTCCAATAAAGACTCGAGGGAAGTGAAATAATTTACTTTATCGTTCGGATTATACATTACTCCCAATAGAACTTTCGAGTGATGAGATTTATTTCCAAAAGAAGATACTCAAGAGAGCCGGAATATTCATTAAGCGACTGACTTAATATTTTAAATGGAATATGATCTCGAAGATAAATACATACACCACCGGAACCAGCCCCCACCCGATCATTGCGAATGAGTCTTAAACCGGGAAGATAGCATAACACCGAAGGAAGAGATGGTTTTAACCAAGATTCAGAAACCAAAATTCCATCTAACAACTTATCATCAAAAGACGCGAGAAGGTCAGAATAGTGAGCAATTAAACTTTGTGCATTAATATGTACGAGATTTAAAAAAAAAGCGTTACGAGAAAATACAGAACCAAGCTTCACTGAAAGAGGAGAACAATCCGAAAATATAGAAGTATCACCGGTTGAGATTTCATCTTCATTACTAGAGCTCAATAATAACTCCTCGTTACATTCGAGATCACTAAACATAATATTCAAATAAATAAAATGTAATCAAAATATGTATAATATAAATATACTTACTTGTTACGACACTATTACGACACACTAATATTATAAAAAATAGATAAAAATATTATATATGCAATATGAAGCTTAATAAGAAAGAAACATAAATAAACCAATAAAAAAACCTATATTAAAATTTAAAATAAAAAAGAAAAAACCTTACGCGTATTCACCGCACTTCGCTGGCCAGACAAAATAATAAACATTGAATATTCAAGAACTTAATGACAATATAACAAAAAAAAATAGTATACAATAATTCCGTGTATATCGTTCAAAGTAAAATACACGTGCACTTTGATGATCTGCGTATTGTACATATCGGAACGCAACTCAGTAGGCCGACCAATGAATTAAATGTCATAAAGACAAATGACAGTATTACAAATAGAAAGACATTGTAACGACATTGACATTATCAAAACAAACAATTTTTTTGTAGGTAATCAGAGAAAAGTGTATCAAATTAAATAATTTTAAAAATAATAAAAATAAAGTGTTACTTTGACGCCTTATAATTCGTGCCAGAACGTTGGGATAATTTCGTCCCCTGAGCTGTGTCTGTACTACACGAAGGGAACTGAGATTGAAACAGCTTAAATTCGTACATAGAGGATATCTTCATACGACTTTTATCAGGCTTAAGTATAATAATGGCACCTTCTGATGTCCAGCAACGTTTCATACCAAAATGCTTTCTAGCGGCTGCAAAAACTTCTTGGCGGCATTTAGTTTAGTTTAGTTTAGTTTTAGTTTACTCAGATACCGAAATATTACTGCCCTTTAACATGGTTTTGTTATTCCACACCAAAGATCGAAAGCCGCAAAGCGAACCAATGTAGGTCTGGGTCTATCCGGTTTGATCTTACCCAAGCGATGACATACTTCAATAGATGACAAGTCAACGTCAGACAGCTGCATTTGGTCACATAATACAGTGATTATCTTTTCTTTGAGATCTTCCCTTGCATCCTCCGGGAGGCCATGAAAAAGAAGTACCTTTCGACGAAGATGACACTCTTGACGGTCAAAGCCTGCTGTAAGTAATTCAATTTGAGACTTATGTATTGATATAGCTTTCCATACAAATGTTTTGAAACAATTGTAATCTGCAGATAACGATTTGATGGTTTGAGGTGTAGTTGATGACGAATTACTTGTTTGTTGTTGCAGATGCTTCTCAAAATCATACATTCGACAATTAAAAAGTGCCATCAAGTCTTCCATGTTCTTGCTAATTTGTGATGCCGGTTCCATTGTGTGAGACTTTGGTATCAAAGTTAAAGAAAAAAATGTGAATTATTATGCCAGCGGGTGCAGATGAATTATTTAACACATTTAATATACGATATTATATTGATATAACAATAAAATTAATATAAACAAGAATTATTAAACAAAGATATGTACACTCAACACAACTACCCTCATGACATTCCCATTAAAGCCTCGTAAACAAAAATGTGAAAAATATTCGAGATACAATGAAAAACATAAGTTTTTTTTTCTTTATGGCATGGCGCACAGTTGTGCGCATTTGTCAATGTCACGTATTAATAAGTAGAATCACAAGTATATTAGATTTTTCTTATCGTAAAACTCCTCCAGTAAAGTGATGAAGCTTTACTGAAGTTATAAAGGACTGTTTGGAAGAACGCGAGAACTTCAGCTACACATGTTTATTTAGATATACTCAATTTTTTTCATCTTTAAAACACAATATCTATCACTATTGTTCTTTAAACCTCCCAAAAATGTAAAAAAATATAAAATCTAAACAAAATGTCAACCTCACTTCTCCCGTTCCCGCCAGTTATTCGCTTTTAACCTATAGTGAATATTGAGAACAGAGTAGGAATAAGTTCCGTCTCTCTCAACCCCCAACGTAACTGGTGACGCTGTGAAAGCTGCTAGGGGCTAACAGTAAAGAGGAGGGTTTTTTAGTCGGTTCGAGTCTGACACTACTCAGTCAGCATAGAGTTCGTTTGAGTGTCCGTGGGGATTTTTTTCCTTCTAAGAAACAAAAAAAAACTGTCGCCGCTTGCGCTGTGGAATGTCATTACGACTTTGTGACGCCACATCTATGTAATGCTATTTCTAGGGATGAGCGATATATATTGACTGGCCCGTTGGCGCAGTGCATATGCATCTGCTTTCCAAGCTAGGATCCCGGGTTCGATCCCCGGTCAGGTCAATTTAGGAAAGGAACTTTTCTAAATTGGCTTGGAGTCTGGATGTTACTGGGAGCTCCCCCAGAGTTCCGTTGTGTGGTTACCCATAGTACAAGCTTACTGCTTAGTTTGAAGTCACACAATCTGTGTAATTGTCTGGAGTATTATTATTATTATATATTGATTATTATATCGATATTGACGATTTATCGATATTGATGTATATCGATCAAAATATCGATAACGACAACTTTTAAATATCGAAATATCAGTATTTTAAATACCTAAGACATCGTAATATCCTCCGACTGCATGTTAAGATTTAATAGCATGAATTTTTGAAAGCCTACGTAGATTTATCTACTAGGCACTCCTTGAGGTATGAAAATAAGCAGTAAGTATGAATTTAAAACATTTTAGTATGAATCCGTCTTATTAACATAATTTTTAACGTCTTTGTAGTTCCTTTTACAGTTTTTATAGTCGGGTTTTTTGATTTTTTAATTAACTTTTTTTATTTCCCAACTTTTTTTTTCAGAATTTGAAGATCAAAGGTTAAAATATAGCCTATGCCAATCCTTGGATTAAGACTAATCTAACAATACCTAACACTTCAAAATCCATCAAACTGTTTAGCCTGCGGGACGTCACAAAGAAACAGACATACATACATACATCCGACAAACATTACTTTTCTTCTTGAGTAGTCGGGTAAAAATACCTAATATTTTGTTCAAAATAAATTAACGTTAAGATAACTCTCAAATGTTAGTATGATTATGATTACAAAACTTAGTAATCGCTATTGATAATAAGCATATCCAGGCAGGAGATAACTAAAGAAAAATCGATCTATATCTCTAGATTGGTCTGACCAGAAATCAAACGCGACACCTCTTGCGTAGTAGGTATGTAAGCTTTTGTATGAATAATAAATACTCCAGCCACACCAATTGTGTGATCCAAAAACCAATCTGCGTTACAACATATTTCATAAGATTCAACTCACTCGCTTACTTATAAAATTTAATTAAAACTGCAAAGTTCTATTTCAGAGCTCTATCTACTCTAGACCACTGGTTTCCAAATTTATTTTGTCTACTGAGTCGAGAGCTCATGCAGTCGTTGTCTAAGATGCCTCTTAGCTAAATGAAATTACAAATCACCCCCCAGGCCTCTACACAACGCCCCCATTTTTTTTCTGGGTCTCTTACCGCCCCCCTTTAGGCCTGCAGCGCCCACAAGGGGGCGTTATCGCCCACTTTGGGAATGGCTGCTCTAGACGGAAAAAGGTCAACAAATAAATATCACTATATATTTTCGTTATGTATTGCTGCTAATTTCAACTAACAGTTCACAGTTACTGTTTCTTATTTGAAAAGTGTAAATAAAGTTCTTTTTTAAACAAGGCAAAAGGTGTACAAAGTTTTCATCAGGAGTAGACCTTCAAGAGCAGCAGAATATAATTTCACTTCGTTAAGTTCGTAGAAGCGCTACGAAGTACCGTAATATAGCTGTAGTGAAGTGTAGTGATAAGAGGTCGTAGCGTCTTATTTGATTTCCTCTATATGAATAGGAACTTCAACGCGTATAACTTCTTCGTGAAAACTGTCAAGTTTCATAATAACTTAAAACATTTAAAAGTTTTTTTGCCAAATTTCAACTGACCGTTATACAGCACAACTAAAAATTTTTATTGAAATAAAAGCAAACGATCTATCAAAAACTTGTACCTATGTTATGTTTGCAATTATATTTTTAACTTCACGCCATCTATAGTCATCTACAACGTATACGAGCATTCCCAGAAGTTTTTAAGTAATTTATGCCATTTATAACCGGCCAAAATATCATTTTCCGAATGGACGACTGATTGAACTCTGGACTTATTGCTGGAACCGTGTTTTTTTTCATAACTGTGCCGTAATGTCATGGTCATTTACATACATACATATCTTCACGCTGTATCCTAACTGGTCGTAATGTAAAATGTAATGATCGTTTACATTTTATACTCACTTTTATTTCAATAAATCAACCATCTTTCTTCCCTGCTGATCTCGGAGGAAAATAAGAATGTGTCAACTGCTTATTTTCTTGCGCAAGTCGTAAAAGTTGGCCAAGAGATGGAGCTAATTATAAGGAACTTTTACATGCGACGGACTTGCAAGATAGTATTATTTCCACTTTGCCATATCTACTTATAGCCTAATAGTAGGCTATAGATGTATCTAAGTTTGTTGCGTCCTTACCTTCTATCCACTGACAAGAGAAATACTGCGATATATTATGTAAATACATACCATGTACAAATAAAAATCTTTTTATTAGCCTTATCACTTAACAGGCTTTTGCAACATATATACGAAAGATAAACTGTTGGCTCGTTCTACATTATTTTTCTCTCCAAGATGATTATTTTACCAGGAGGCTGCATTTCTGTTTTTTTGTATTATTTTGTACAAAAATTTAAAAAAAAATAAACCAACTTCAAAATAAAAAAACTAACAACTACAAAATAATGGATCTTGGACGTATATCCTTGTAAATCAAAAGAGAATCATCAAAACTGTGTACAAATGGCGGAGAATTCGGTGAACATATAATATAATAAAACATATAATAAAAAAAAAAGATTCCGACTTATTTAGAACCTCCTCTGTTTTGCATAATCATATAAAGACACACACAAACACATTTGTGCACACAGGCATCCATTAGCTTTGTAATAGGTTGAACGAAACATTCCTATTAAGTTCCAGCATCATCGAAAGAAAGGTATTTTTCATGCTAACGTAACACCTTTCTCATCGCAATCTATGGATTAAGGGAAAAATAAGAGTATGTTTATCTCAGGATTTTTTTTACAAGAGGATGTTTTCATATCCTCCTCGAGACTTCGACCGCGTAAACTACGAAAAACTGCATAACAAATTATTTAATTAATTCCTACTAATGGTCACCCAGAGGTCGAAATGTGACTGTATATTTAAAATAAACGCTTTTATCTCTTGACGTCTTAACATACACTCCACAAACTCAAAACAGCTCACAGTTCACAGCTCACAATTGTATATAGTTCGCAACTTGAAAGTCATTCAATCAATCCGTCAATAATTGTTTGTTGGCAATTAATTCAATTAATTCTTTGGACAATCTCGTCTCTGTGCGACTGTGATCACAAACTATTATGGAGTTTTTGGCGGGATTTTATAGGGAGCGGTTGGACGCTTATTTTAAATATTTGCAAATGGTTTCTAGTGGATTTTGTAAAGTTGGCGTAGTTTTGTGTCTCAAGTATCTACGCTGTTGTGGTGTTATGTGAAATGGTTGAAATGAGTGATTATTTAGTAGAGAGATGTTGAGATTTTTTTAGTGGCTTAGTTTGCCTCAGCGGATCCTATAAGAAAGACTGCCTCGATATATTTAGCCAGAAACTCCAAGAAACATCTAAAATGTATTACGTCGACATTTTGAAGAAATAATACGAAGAAATTATCTATTTATTACTGAAGACGTTGGTTGTATGGGCTAAGATCCCTTTACCTTCCCTCCTAGGGGAGAAGCGTGCTACTGCTATTAATACGTGAACTATTATGTGATGAGAGTATAACATTTACTATGATGTGTTTGACATTGGCAGTATGAACGTAAACAATGAATATTTTATTTTATTTAACCTAATGTATGTGTAACAAATATCACAGTAAAATTTTTGATGTGATCGCTCCTTCTCCTTATAAACTTTAACTATGCCAAATGTCACATTCCTCCATGCGCGCAATATACTAAAAAGAGGTACACCTTTTTCTCTCCACATATTAATATGTCGGAAAAGACACGGGGCAACTAGCGCTTTTGCAACTCAGCCATGAGAAATAGGTACCTAATCTTACAAGAGGCGAACTACTCCATAAAATACAACATTAAGACAAAGTTAATGTGCAAACGATAGAAAACTCTTTGTAACAATTATTACGTAGGTAATAAGAAATTTAATAATGGCAAACGATCCGTCGAAGACATGCTATCGCACCGGCCGCCGTAGTCTAACAGACTCTCAGCGCCGGCCCCGACGTTCCGTTAGCGCGTCATCGGAAGACGCGCTTTGCCATAGTATAGTCAAATGAGTGCCTTTTATTATTTCCACCGACAAATATATATAGATCATTAGGTAGTTTATTAACCATATTTATACAATAGAATTGTAGAATACAATATAATGTTTTACAAGATAAGGCTCAGCTTTTCATAACTTAAAAAACATCAAGTCGAGTCACCTTAACGGCCTGTACGTCGCGACAAACAGTACTTTACACGGCTGTTTATTACTCTTCAAGTTTCAAAGGAACATTTCGCGACAATAAAAACTATTATTGAACGGTTATAACTTCTCGAAGTAAAAATGTTGTACGTGTATTTGAATTTGGAAAGATGGAGTATATTGATCCTAAAGTAACGATAACATTTTATTAACATGAAAAAATAAATTGTACAAAATCAGGTATTAATTTGTGGAAATCCATCTCATGCGATGACTTCTTATAATGTTTAGCTATTTTTCGCACAAAATTCTAAAACTTATAGACACGTGTTTCGCTTCTTAACTAAGCATCCTCAAGATATTCGAGAGCCAGTATTCAATTTGACTCTAATATAGTCCCTACATGGATTACCCTTAAATTATATTCATTTTTTAGATGTTGATACTTATCGACTTACTTATCAACCGCAAAAATGTCCGTTTCAATACTGTTTATCCCGCATGAGTAATAGAAATTAGATAGATCATTACGATGCAACAAATTAAAAAGCATTACGATGCAACAATAACAATAGACGAGTTCGAATAATCGTTTTGTCTTTTCATTAATTCTCTTACGAATAAAGTACTCATAGTACTCTTTTTAAGTGTTAACTAATATGTGTGTTATTAAGATGTGTTATGGGCAAATTTGTACATATGTTGCATAGTTTCTAAAAAATTCAACTATGACAGACAGACAGATGAACGGACATATATTGATCTTTCAAGAGTTTTGTTTTCTTTTGAGGTAGAGAAGAGGAACCCGTCTGCTATCCTCTTCCGAAGTTTTTAAACGGGTTTTTAATAAGGATTTTCTTACCAAAGCTTTGTCAAAATCGGTTCAAGTTCATTACCCGTTATTTCGAAAAAATAACTCAATGTGGTCTACACATATAGAGATTACAGATTCAGTTTAAAAGTAAATGTTTGGCGACTCTAAAAATCTGGTATTTTCAGCAGCCAGTTAACCCTCTCTTTTTAAGAGTAAAGTAAATATGTATGTACTTCTCTAATTCTTATCTCTTAATATGCACTATAATGTATACAAAATGTACAATAGTCTTTACCTTGTCTAATATTGTGTTAAATTTCCGTTTACTTTGTCACTTATTGTTTTACTTTACGCTTAGATCTGCTTATTCTGTTTATCATTCTAAAATCTATATTATTATCCTATTATTAAAAATTTTGTGTTTTGACTTTTTATATTTGACATATTCATGCATGTTTTTTTTTATAGTGTTATGTCAAAATTGTCTTCATATAAAATAAGTTTGTAAAATAAGTAACACTTCATTTAGTACTGGCCGGAGTCAGTATCTAAGAAAAAAAATGGAAATTTGAAATTTTGAAAGAAAAAGCGAAAAGAAGTACACAAGGCATTACTTTATGGTAGTAAACTAATTAATCTGTGGCATTACTCTGAGAATGGATGAAGACAAGTGGAATTTCCGAGATTTTCTCGCTAAAAATTAAAATAATGAATAATATATATAAAAGAAGAATTGCTCCATAGAAATAGCTAAATAAAAGAATTTACAAGGATCCTCATAAGGATCAAGTAAAATTCTACATATTATTGGAATATCAAATATCGAGCTGCCTTCCCGACGTCTGCCTTCTTTCCATGCTTGCAGTTTCCTTTGTGATTGGGACTCAAGACAGCATCGCCGAAGAGTCATAGTATTAACCATAATTTTTATAAAAAACTTCAATTTGTAGCTTTTTGGAAACACATAATTGTTAGCTATTATCAATATTCTCGATTAATCGTTCTCGATTAATCATAATCGTTAACAAATGGCAACACTGTTTTTTGAAAGTGTTGCTACTTTCATAATAACGTGGTATTTTTGAATGTCAGGAAATAAGTCAGTTGAGAAATTTACGAGTTAGCGAAAGCGCTTCTTTTAATTATATCTCCTCATCCTACGTTTCCATCTAAGTCAACATCCTAGAAGAACGAATATTTATCATAATTTATATATCTAAATTTCTTTATTTTTTTTTCTATTTATACAAGAAGTGGATAGCATTAAAATGTAAGGGTTACCCATTCGAAAGATTTTGTTAAGTTTATAGAATACCAATTATCTTCGCTAAGCAAGTTCACTGGGTATTCAATATTTAGAACTACGCCTTTAAAAGGGTTTTGCACGGGAATGGGTTTTCCAGTCCATGGTAAGAAATGTTAATTTGTGAATAACCTAAAGGATAGGTTTAAATTCCTTGAGTATTTCCATCATACAAATAACTTAGTATATAGTTACATAAAAAAACCGTAATAAGATTGTATTGTACCTTTAATTAATAGGTTCACGGGATTGTAACCCTATTCAATCGAGAACTTGATATTACGTATTGTGAATCATTCGTTGGTGTGTCTAAATAAATAAATAGGTTCAAAAATAAGTCTATTCTATCTGTACCTATCATACCAAAAACTGTCGTTATAACAATTACGCAGCAAAGTGACCCATAACCCTCCCTCCTATTAACGCTAGTCGAGTGCACTCAGTAGTCAGTATTGGGCCGCTGTAAGCATATTCGCGCCAGTACGCTCCAGTCGGCACAAAGTGACAATGGTTCGCTTCTAGAGTACTCTCAAGCTGTAACGACGTCTCAGCGGAAAACACAATAACCGAAGCATACTTTTACAATTCCTTTGCTATTCTTTGGTTTACCTACTTCTTTTCATTAAGAATAAAAAATTATGATTTCTTTACAACAGAAATTGAATGCATATTACTAGATTGGGAATTGGTAATTGATTTGTTCAGTGTTTTACAATCCAAAGCGTTTCGAGCGTTTTTCTTAGAAGAATTCGGGTTTACAGTGAGACCTCCGCGGCCATTTTATTTTTTTGTGAAACACCGAATAGCAAATCAGATCGAAGCTTAAGGTAATCAACAGAAATTAAAGCAACAAAACATGAAGCTAAAACTAAACAACAATCCCCTGAAGATCCAACATTCTAGTGTCAGGTTTATGAGATTTTTATGATGTATCAAAACTTTTTTTGAGTATGACTAAGTCGCATTTTTATTCTTAACTAGCCGTTGTTCGCGATTTCGCGTGCGTAGAATTTAAAAAATAGTCTATGACCTTCTTCAAGATTTATCAATAGAAAATTTCATCAAATTTGGTTCAGTGATTTAGCCATAGAAACGTAAAAGACAGTCAAACATTTTCTCATTTATAGTAACACAGATTTTTTGATTCACGGATTGGTTATTAGCGCAAATATTATCTCGTAATACTCTTAACTTTCACCCTTTTTCATTTTTTTCACTACACGGTCTTTATCGATTAACGTTATATCAAAGATTAATTAGTTTACTACCGTAAAGTTATATGATGGACATTGACAGTAGCTTTCTACACTCTTTCTTCATATGAACTTCATTTAACTGCGCCAAGTCTCACACCTCCGTGCGCACAACATTGAGTTTAGGTTACGTTTCACGTATTAATATTTATATTTATTAATTAGGCATGTAATCTTACCTTAAACCAAGCCATAGTAGAGTCGTCGTAAAGTACCACCCACTCTTCGCTCCATGAGTTCCACAAATATTTACCTGTACAGAAAAAAATATTAGAACACCAAGTAGGCTATCACGTTAACACATAAAATTTTAAGGCAACAAGTATAATTTATTATACTATATAATATCAGCAGTTAGCTAATAAGCCAAAAGGATCAATTGAGATCATATATATTGACACTAAGTATCGTTGGACTCGAATCGACTAAACAAAACCCTCCTCTTTGCTTTAGCGGCTTTTATAGCGTCACCAGTCTTGCTGATGCGTGAGCCGAAAGTTCGAAAATCAGAGGTCAGGTCAGGAAAAACTTATAAAAACACGTGAGTAAATACGTTAAAATCAGGAGGCGGAGAGGCGTGCAGCTGCCGCTGCCGTAGTGTAGATGGGATGCGGCTGGCAGCACTTTTGGAGGCCTAGAGTGTCCTTCGGGGGAAGGCGCCCCTCCTAATGGCCTCGGGATGGTGCGAGCCCGCACAACAAGGAGGGCCCGGCTTAGGCTGGGTATGGCCGCCGCCGCCGCGGAACATTGCGAAAGCATCCCCGTTGTCCCGGCACAAAGGCCCTCAAGGAACACCGTCAAGTTTTAGTGAGTAGACTCGGCCTTGCACTCATCCGAAGAGGAGTCCCACGTACCCCCCTGCCACCCTTCAAGGTGGGACCGAAATTCATAATGCATTTCCTGACGTGAAAAAAGGTTACTATGTTAACCGCAACGCGCGAACCGAGCGAGTGAAGCGAACGTGCCGAAGCTGCCGACGAACTACCAGAACAGAATCCGCCCTTTAAGAACTCTGATTAAATTTTAATTCACTTGAATCGCTCGTAGGTGACTCCATTAATCGTGACTTCTAAATAACACTTCTAAATAACAACCGTGACTTTTAAATATTTTCATTATATTTCACGACAAAACTCAACGAACAAAAAACACCAGCTTTGACCACATCTTGTAAACAAAACGAAACTATCGCCGTGGTGGCGAAGAAACATACTAATTCAATGTTACGGCGGCTTTTAAGTCAGCCGTGATGTTGAATGTTTTAAATGCCTTAATGATTCAACTACAAAACCAGGAATTACCCAAACCCAACTGAACGGCATTGTCCAATGAAAGGGCTGCGACATAATATGTATAAATATTTCAATCTACTAGTTCCTTAATATTCTTTGAGATGGCGCTAGCTAGAATCAACGCTCTAGTAAAAAATCGCTTGTGTGAACGCGCGTTTTTTCAGGATTTTTTTCTAAACAAACTTGGAAATAAAATACTGTCTAAATACAAAATTTCGTCCAATTTATGCCGTTTCCAAGAAATAAGAATATATAATAGGTATTAGGTATATACGAAAATTGCTCGCTTCATTAAACAACTAAATTAATGTGTAAATGAGATGACAGACCTGTCGCATACAGACAGACGGTGACTTTTGAACCCTAAATACAAGAATGACTTGCCTTGGAATCAAAGATAAGAAGATTTCACAAACAATAGCATTCAATTTACTCATAACAATTGTTTTTAAAACCGTCATCTAAAGGAATGGGTGAAGCCACGTCGGTCAGAACGATAGCAAAAATGACAGGTTTTCATATCTTACGTTTATTTTATGGACGGCGTAACCTTCATAGTCTATACGATATTCGTCTCTCGACGTACCAGGAGATTATAACTTGAAGAATGTAGTAAAATCGACTCCTTTCTTATGACTACGAAATGACTAGTAAAACGATATGAGTTTTATATATAGGGCGAAGCTGTTTGAATATTATGATGCCCTATCTTCATGACGTAAATATTAGGATAAGATGAGTCTGAAACATGTAATATGTTTACATCCGTTAGTAGAGTTTCGCGGCCAAAAAGGTGAAACGGGAATCTTTTTTTTAAATTTTTTAATATTTATTGCACACACAACATAGAGAAAAAGAAATTTACACATAGAGAATTTAAGCAAAAGGTTTTCTAATATTCTAATACTTTTTTTTTCCAGCAGACCTGCAAATCTTTATAGTTTCCTCTGGTTTCATTGTCTTTCTGTCTATCGGTCTGTATACTAGGCATGCCTTTTAAGTTCTGTCGTTTCCATATTTCCCGGCAATTTCGAATTTAGAACTGTTCTATTTTCGAATGTGTTTAAATTTTGAATCTCAAAACAGTTGAAAGTATTACGATCATTGCTATTGTTTAGTCACAGCGTCGATTGGAATCTGTCAGGTTACGTACGAAAATGAATATTTCTAAGGAAAATGTTCGTGCAATAATTTTCTACAACTTTAGAAGAGGCCTGACACGGCTTCAGTGTTTTGAAAAGCTAACATCTGTGTTCAGTGATGAAGCCCCATGTTTGCGAACTGTCGAACGCTGGTATTTAGAATTCCAGCGTGGACATACTAGTGTTAGTGACAAATCTCGCGAAGGACGCCCTAAATCCGCCTTCACTGAAGATAACATCATTGCTGTGAGACTACTAATTCTCGAAGATCGTCATGTGACGTATCGAGAGATAGAGGCTCTATTAGGCATCTCAGGGACAACCATTCAGAAGATCTTGCATGAAGCGCTTGGTGTGAGAAAGCTAGTTTGCCGTTGGATACCGCATCTGCTTTCCGACGATCACAAGGCGGCCCGCGTCAGTTGGTGTAAGAAAACTCTGCAAAGGTTCAACCGAGGAGCGTCAAATCACGTCTACGACATCATCAGTGGTGACGAATCTTAGATCTATGCCTACGATCCTGATTCCAAACAACAATCTACAATCTGGGTCTTTCAAGACGAGCCAAAGCCGACTAAAGTTGTTCGTTCTCGAAGCACTTCAAAGAAGATGGTGGCCACGTTCGTTGGAAAAACCGGCCATGTTGCGACTATTGCACTTGAAGATCGTAGAACGGTTAACGCAGAGTGGTATACCACAGTTTGTTTACCACAAGTCATCGCCGAACTTCGAAAATCTAACTTAAAGCGACGCATCATCCTGCACCACGACAACGCAAGCTCACACAGCGTTCGTCAAACGATTGAGTATTTGAAGCAGGAAAAAGTAGAAATTCTTGACCATCCTCCATACAGTCCTGACCTAAGCCCTAACGATTTCTTTACATTTCTTAAAATTAAGAAAAGTCTTCGTGGTCAAAGGTTCCCGTCCGGTGAAGAAGCAGTCGACGCTTTCAAATCAGCCATTTTGAACACCCCCACTTTAGAGTGGAATAAATGTTATAATAACTGGTTTGAGCGAATGGAAAAGTGTATTAAGCTACGTGGTGAATACTTTGAAAAACAATAAAAAGTACTATAAGGTTCTAGTTGTGTTTTTTTCTTCAAACGACAAAACTTAAAAGGCATGCCTCGTATCCGTACCTTACAGTCGATTTATTCCGTGTCGTATTTTCACCTACTAATCTGTTCAGTACAGAAACTTAAACTGGTGACGCAAATAAAAAATAATAATAATAATGATTGCTCTAGACCTAAATTTTTTTTATAATTTATATTTATCCAAAATTGCTACGGTAACCTAATCAATGCGCGCTTGACCGCTTTTAAGCCGGTTTATTTTTTATAAAAAGAAGCTCAAAATCGTGAAATGCATATTTATGTATACTAATATTATAAAGAGGTAAACTTTGTTTGTTTGTATGTAAGGGATAAACTCAAAAACTACTGAACCGATTTCAAAAATTCTTTCACCTGTATAAGGCTACATTATCAGCGAGTAAACCGACTGTATTTTATTTGCAAAAAAATTTCTACCCGTGCGAAGCCGGGGTGAGTCGTTAGTATTAAGTACAAAGAAGAATGTAAGGACCGCGTAGCTTGACGCTCCGTCATCTCTTACTACCCCGCTATGAATAATGTGATTTGTACGTATACATTAAGTGCGTTCAAAAGGTTAAGGGTGCAAATTATGCAACCAAAATGTACAGTCTTTTATGTTGTAAGGTTTAAAATATTGTACGTACGTTTGTAGCGCAGCATGTAACCACCCTTAATTTGAGTGCCACCGTGTTCTGAAACAAGCAAAAAGTATATGTAATTCTCCAACCTAAAGAAATCTTAGCGGGCTGAAATTACGATACATTGATTAAATGCTCAGCTTAAACAACTTAATTAATTAATTAAGTTAATTATACCTATAATATATAATATATAAAATATAATATATAAAAAAACTTAAAGTTAATTATACCATAATTATCATAAATTCTATTTATAATAATTATTTTATGACTTACGAAGATCAAATAGCTAGAGTGTTAGTAGACGGAAATGTCAAAAGCACTCGCATACCTAAGCGAAAATGTGTGAGGAGAATGATGAGATTTGAGGAAGCGAAAGAAGTAAGGATCGCGACGGTTGGCGCTCCGTCCTCTCTGACTACCCCGTTAGGGATACGGTGTGAATATGTATGTAATTATTATAAATACACATAATACTTATTTCTAAACAAATCATACAAAATAATTCTACACACGATAGGTGTGGTCGTCATGTCGAAATTAATTACCACCTCCTCTCACAGAATATCGGCGTGAAATAACGGCATCTATTGCTGTTCGTTCGGTGAGTGAGAGTGCTGGTGGCCCATCTCCCCCCTCCCCCTCCTTTCCTTAAAGGCGAGCAACCCACCCGTGATTCCCCGGACGTTGTGGGTCTCCATGGGCGGCAATGATCACTTTCCATCAGGGAACTCGGTTGCCCCTTGTTCATATAAAAAAAGAAGAAGAAATAATGATATTTTAACAACATTTTACGTAAAAGTATAGGGGTACATATTAAATAACTTTACAATTCTTTCCATAGGGGTGGACAGAACATCAAGATACCTTGAGCAATTTTTGACAGTAATTATTGGGACTTATAAATAGCAAAAAATTGTTCAATGACACTTTGCTATTGCATTGCTAGCTAGTCCCGTGCTTGGACAAGTCCATTGTAATTAGTACTATGGGTCCTTCAACAAACTTTTACGACGTATATGAAAGATAAACAAATGACACATTCAATATCTTTTTTCTCTTCAAGATTAGCATTATTTTACCTGCAGCCGGCATTTATGTTTTGTTTTGTTATATTATTTTGTATAAATGTTTTTAAGAAAAAAATTAATCCGACTTCAAAATAAAAACATTGAAAAAGTACAAAATGAATATCTTTTACAAATAAAAACTACACAAAAATATATTATACTAGCGACCCGCCCCGGCTTCGCATGGTTGTACAGTGAGTGTGACGTAGGTCGTATAACTCTAGAATGTCTTTATATACAATATTTAGAGCTGTTTTTCCATTAGACAACACAGATTCTGTTTCACTGCGATCGATTAATAACCCATTATTATTTAGTAATATGTAAAAGATAAAAATGGGTTATCCTTAGGAGAAAGACATATATCATCGCAGATGTTTCTTTAGACCTTTTTAATATATGCAATTCCGTAGTACATTATGTTGATATATTTCGTAAGGTTTAGCCAATATAAGCCCCCAAATTACGTTATAATATGTTTGTACGACATCACTACAAATCATTAAAATTCTCGGCTTTTCTCTAGTATAATATGTACGTTTTATACCTATAGACCTTCCGGAAAAAAAACTATAATTGATAGAGAAAACTGTATCAAAATCCTTTGCGTGATTTAGAAGAAGTTAACGGAGAAACAGACAGACAAAAACAGCAATTTTGCTTTTTTCTATTTAGAGAATCTATATTATCACCTATATTATCGCCAATTTTGGTAGATTTATTTAATAAACGTGTCTATCTAGGGGTATTTTCCAACTTAATGAAACACAGTAAAATTATTCCATTATTTAAATCAGGCTGTATGTTAAATCCAACAAATTATCGCCCGGTGTCAATATTGCCAGCGTTGAGTAAAATATTCGAAAAAATAATACTTAAACAAATGCTGGCACATTTTAACATTCACGGGGTATTACACGATCAACAATATGGGTTCACGAGAGGGCGGTCAACAACTCATGCGGGAGCAAGCTCGATCACGACTGTTCTTTAGGCTTGGGAGGGATCCCAGGATGCTATTGGAGTTTTTTGTGTTCTTTCCAAAGCTTTTGATTGTGTTAGTCATGAAACTTTAATTTGCAAGCTTAAATACTATGGAATACGTAGTAACTCTCTATCTCGTGATCCCGTATTTGTCTGACTGGGAGCAAACAAAAAGTAAGTGTTAATGGGGTATTGTCTGTCGGTACAAAATTAAAAATGGGCGTTTCCCAAGGATATATTTTGGGACCTTTCCTGTTTTTGGTTTATATTAATGATCTCCCATTTATGCTCAGGGAATCATGCGAAACAGTATTATTTTCTGATGACACCTCATTGTTATTTAAACTAGACAGAAAGGATCTATATATTGCTTGGGTATACAGGATTCTAACATATGTTTCGAGATGGTTCGCTGCACAAATGCACAAAAAAGTAATTGTATTAAATTTTCCCTTTCTAATGTACCCAGAATCCATGGTAAAATAGAACTGGGTGGGAAACATTTAGAATTAGTTAAGTCAGCCAGTTTTCTTGGTTTAACAGTAGATAACAAGTTACAGTAGGCGGACCATATCGGCTGCTAGGTTGGGTCTCGGCCAGCGTTAAACTTTTAGAGCCGAGACCTTTGAGGTGCTACCGGTGCCTAAAACAGGGGCACGTGCGCGCGGTATGCACCTCCGAGGTGGACCGCAGCGAGGAATGTTACCGCTGCGGACAACATAGCGGGTATTAATATACCCAGATTTGACGTTCAAAAATATCTTGTAATTGGGTTTACTTGAATAAATTGGTATGACTTTGATTTGGAGAAGAGAAGAGACAGAGAAAAGAAGAGATAGTATTAAATAATAAATAATTCGATACCAAAGTCTGTGCCAAGCTTACCAACCTAGTAGACTTTGTGTTGTTTATTATATCTTAGTTTGGTACCGCCTTCAATAATTGTCTTACATTATATTATGTTCTATTAAAGAAGTTATTTTTGTACTTGAGTTTTAATTAGTGAAGGATAATTGTTTTGTATTTTTTCCATATTTTTATATCGAAGTTGTTTTTTTAAACTTATTTATTTTTCTGTTTTGAATGGCCTTTTCCTAAATAAATTTCTAGGATAGATGTGCAACTAACTTTTTTCCAATTCTGGAACGGAATATCATTAAAATAAGAAAACAAACCGTTGAGCTATAATAATGATATGGCATTAGATCTTAATTAAATTTCTATGGGACCATCCTGGAGTCCTGGACATATGTACATCCTTTTAAATAAAAAAAAAACAAAATCGATGCTCTTTATGGCGAAGACAACGCGTAACATACACACACAAAAAAATTCAGTTTATCTAAGAACCTCCTCCTTTTATGAAGTCGGTTAAAGAGAAGATAACGAATGTGATATACTTCGTGTATATGTATCCCATTCAAAATTACACTACTTGATAAGAAATTAAATGAAAAATAAAATAATAATGAAAAACTGTCGTAAGTATGCATTCATAAAGTACTTTTACATTTATTGAAAAAAAAAAGGAGCACTGTCGATTTAATAAAACGTTTTACATTGCAATAAATGAAGTCTTTTTCAGAATTATTCAAATAAACTTAAAAATAAACGTTTAATTTAGCACGTTCCAAATCAAGCGTAGCTCTTCATTGGCTATTACGGAATTGGCGACTTTAAAAATACGCGAATAGCTCACTGAAATGTAAAGAAACGACGTCTTTTCAGAAGTAAACAGGAAAATTTCCGCCAAGGAGGGAGTACTGAGACGTGCGTGATCAGAATCGGGAATAATAAGATCAGGACAACTATACAATGGAGTTTTGCGGTAATGAGGGTTCTTTTACGGGTGTTTTCTTTCAGCATAAGTACTAGATACACTCAATTGCTTTTACTCCAGAAATATCGGTGTAGACGCAGAAATTCGCGGAAATAATCTTCGACTGCTACATTTTTACAAGATTAGCATTAATAGACAGTGAAAATATAGAATTCGAGTTACTTAAATATTATGTATGTATTAATAACTATGAAAGTAAAGCCAATAAAGAGCTATGAAATTATAAAAGAAAACTTCGTGCCCCTTTTTAAGCATACCTATCACGCGCACGGAGGAGTGTGAGATTTGGCATAGTTGAAGTATATATATGGAGAAAGAGCGCAGAAAGCTAAAATTTATATTATATACGAAACATGAAATGAAACATTCTTCTTCTTTTTCTTTTAATTACTGGCTTCTCATATATACGAATTTTGCCAATGTCAGGTTGTTCATGAGTGATACGCGTAAGTATTTAAAAGCAATTTTAAAAAGAAATCGAGGATATGTAGTACTATATCTTCAAGTAGTACAGAAAAATTGAAAAGTATCGATGATTATATAATTTTTAATTATGATTCCAGCAATCGATGTGTGAAAATACACGAAGGGGAACAAGTACAACTATCCCTTTATTTTGAATTTGGTGGGATGAGCAGCTATGGGTACCTATAAAAAGGAAAGACAACATAAATACTGAGTACAATATAAGATGGCTTTCATAGTTTAAACAGTGAATAGAATAAGGATAACATTGAGTATATAGAAATTACAATAAAGAGATTACAATGGATATAATATATATATATAATATATATATATATATATAAATGAAACATTCGTTGTTTACATTTATACTACCAATGTCAAATACAATAGTTATACTGTCAATGTCAAAGCTCAAACACATAACAGTTTGTGGTCAAACCATAAAGTTAGCATACCTAGCGGGGTCAAACCAAACCAAGGAACATACCACTCTCTACCGAAAGAACCAAATTCAAACAGTTGCAAAGAGTAAAAATTGCCGCCAAAGAATTTTAAAATATTGCCAATAAATAATTTCGAGCTGTGAAGGTTGTGTAATTTGTGAGTTGTGAGCTGTTTTGAATCTGTGGCACATGTGTCAAATAGCACCTATTCATTGTTATTGTCACGTCACGGTACAACCCCCGCACAGACTGTTGAAGCTTTTCCTAAATTTTAAATTCGAAAATACATGTTACATTTGATCGAAACAGTAACCGGCCAAGTCTATGTCCCATCACGCACAGTGAAGGGTTCAACAGACTGGACGCACAATATCCATTTAATCCTATGAACCTTGTTTCTTTAAATCGTAACGACTTAGCACTCCGTGTATGTGAACCAAATCTAATATTATATTTACGCTAAACATAAAAATGTGTGAGGAGAATGATGAGATTTGAGGAAGCGAAAGAGGTGTGTAAGGACCGCGACTCCTGGCGCTCCGTCCTCTCTGACTACCCCGTTGGGGATACAGCGTGAAGTTATGTTATGTTATGTTTATAAAAATGAGTAGGTATACTAAATGCGCGAAGTCTGGAAATGATTGCGAATATCCTCTCTGAGATATGCAATGCCTTTGAGCATTGTGAGTTTACACATATATATACGAGTACGATGTTGCCTTTTATTTTTTAACATACATATGATGATAGAATTATAAATACAATACAGAATATTTAGTACGTATTATATTGGTCTTTATTGTGCGCGTTAACGCTATGGTGCTGATCGATTACATCTTTCTTTCTAATTTTATAAACCAGAAACCTCGGCGACCGAGCTTTACTCGGTGTCTTATAAAAAAAAACAAATACAGTCTGACTACATTGCAGGATTCGAACTTGCGCATTTCAGCGTGGTAGACATACGCTTTGACTACTGTTCTATTGAGAAAGTAAATTGTATATCTGGGAAGTGCGTTTTCGAGGGATCGAAAATGTGAGTTGGATGTGGAGAGACGGGTAGCAGCCGGCAATAAAGTGAACGGTGCTCTCTCCGCATTAGTAGGCAGTGTGAATATATCTAACTCAGCTAAAATGGCCATACACAATGCGGTGTTGGTTCCAACTTTATTGTACGGTAGTAAGACCTGGATATGCAGTAGAAATGCGATCTCTTAGAGATATGCGAACAAAATAAACATTGAAAAGATACACAGCATGACAGCGTTGCGCGACAGTGTTATTGTAAAAATGAAGAAAGGAATGCTAAGATGGTTCGGGCACATAGAAAGAATGAGTAATGAAAGACTGACGAAGAAAATCTACAGAGCGAAAGTGAGCGGCAGTAGAAGCCAAAGAAGACCAAGGCTGATTTACGAAGATCAAATAGCCAGAGTGTTAGCAGACGGAAATGTCAAAAACACTCGCATACCCAAGCAAAAATGTGTGAGGAGACTGTTAAAATTCGAGGAAGCGAAAGAAGTATGTAAGCTTGGCGCTCCGTCCTCTCCGACTACTCCGTTACGGATACAGCGTGAAGATATGTATGTATATATGTATGAGACTAAATCGATTTCTCGCCCCCGTAAATCCCTATATTGTAAATTTCCGTTTACGAGAATGCAATTACAAATATACAAATATTGCTCGTATGATGCTATTCTTTATAATACTATTCTTCTAATTAACATAGTATCTTAAATTAAAGAAGCTCACGAAATTTAACATTCAATTCATTGTAAACTATTAAATAATAAACTATTCTACGTGACTTTTAGCCATACACTTTATAAATAATTCCAGAGCCAGACGTCATGTCCTGGCACCAACGCTGAGCTAAATCAGATAATCTGACTCACCTATTTACACCACACATTTATTATCAGATAAGCTGATCGATCACCATTATTTTTCATTTTATTTCTTTGTTATAAGTACATTATTAAAGTGATGTGTTTTTAATAGGGACTTCTTGCAAATTGAACTTAGACATTATTTCAACTTATTAAAAAAAACAAAAGAAGGTCTGTCCATATTGAAGGATTCGAACACGCGCACTTCGGCGTTAACCTACGCTCTAGCCATTGTGGTGCTATTGAGAAGGTAAACTCTGCTACAAGATTAAAAAAGTTTAGAGTTTGGAAGTTTTAAGTGTGTAAAAAACGGAGGAAACGATTTTTCACAGAATTGAGACTTAGCTAGATCCATTTCTCGCCCCACTCAACCCCTATATTGTAAATTTCATCGAAATCACAAGAGCCGCTTTCGAGAAAGCGATATCAAATATATATAAATATCTCATTGCAGTGACGCGGACACTTATTTCGCCGATACATTAGTCAAATTTTTATTTATTTATTTAAGTATATAAATTACAACAAAATAAATACACAGTGGCAAAGTGGACCCCGTACTACGCGAACCTGTATCGCGCGAGACCGTTACAAGGTAGCACAACCATAATATATGGAGACTAACGAAGAGTTGCATGTATCACAAAATACATACAATTATAAATTAAATAAATATAAGAGATTCGTGGAGGCTTCGGGAGACCGTCGGACTGGCAGCTTCTTCCACCAACGAATCAGTTTGACTATTCGAAGAAGTAAGGCTGCCAGTCTGCTGGGCACCCTAAGCAGTGACCGCTTCCTAAGCGGCAACTTAGCGGCAGTCTATTATTTAAGATAATATTTAGTTTTAAGTTTGTAAATATTATAGTTTGTATGAATGTACTGATTTATGTCAATAATTTTGTTAAAAAAAAGCTAAATAAATATAATACATATACTTAAAGTGAAAAACATAATTATAATACAGGTAGGTAACAAGATTTTTTTTTTTTTGAAAGACAGGGCAAACGAGTAAGCGAGTCACCTGATGGAAAGTGATCACCACCGCCATCTGTGGAATCACGGGTGCGTTGTCCGCCTTTAGGGAAAAGAGGGAAAGGAGGGGGAGGGGGGAGATGGGCCACCGGCACTCTCACTCAAGGAACGAAACACAACAGCAGTAAATGCTGTTACTTCACGCCGATATTCTGTGAGAGGGTGGTAAGGAATTGTATCAACGTAATAGCTGACACACACGACACATGTCGATCCGTCCAACTAAACAATTAAAAGATTAAAAGATATTTCTAGAGACAATAGTTCAAAGATAGGCAAAGCCGTATGAGTACCCTTTTTCAGATTTTCAGTAGAAAACAGAAAACTTTTAGTATAGAAATGCTTTTTAAATTTTATAGGATTTTTAATTAAAGGTTTTTAATTAAATTTAATTAAAGTAAACTCAAAGAGGCAATGCTGCCAGTCTGCTGGGTACCTTAAGCAATGACAGCTTTCTAAGCGGCAACTTTGAGGAAGTTTATTATTTAAGATAATGTGTAGTTTTAAGTTTGTAAATATTAACATATGTGTACTTTTTTGTTATTATTAAAGTTTTATTAAAAAAAAAAAATTAAAGGTTGCATTCAATTTAATACACCATATTACCCGTTGGTGCCCTGGGCTCGTACCTAAGTTGTCTTGAGAAAATTCAGCAAATTCGTTACTGGTATAATGGAATTTCACTTGCATATACAAGTACCTACACAGTGAACTCAATTAATTATAAAGTTCTTAACTGAGCACTAAAATTATAAATATTAAGCTATAAATAACATAAAATATTGTCTATCCTGGACCCAAAACCGGGATCATCATTTTAGGAGGTAAATTAATTAATCATCCTGATTAGCCAATTTAAAAATTAATTCTTAATTTATTACGTAAAGTATCGCTTATTAACAAACACCGTTATTTAAGGTACACCATAGTCCTTATAGGTTGGTATTTATGGCTTACGATTCCCAAATTCTCGACGTTCAATCGTTACGACCAGACTATCATCCACCACGGTTAATTGTACCTCGTATTAGAATAACAATTCATACTACACACATCAAAAGTGTCTAAGGATCAAGTACATTTTTAACTATAAAAAATTGTCCAATTAATATTTATGAAATCTAGTCTTCCCAGACTGGTTTCTTACTTTAATTCCTATGTTTAAGTTAACAACTTATCCCTATATTTTGTAAAAATTAAGAAAAAATTACAATTTTTTCAAATTGTGGGAAATTAACCTAAGTTAATGTCGTCAATTAAATGGCAAAAAAAGGCAAAATGAAGATTTTTTTTAATTTTTATTATAAAGATAAAAAATTAATAATCTGTGTTTCCACCATTGACACGAATTACACAATCACAGCGATTTGGCATGCTTAAAATCAGTTCATTAAAATCACTTTGAGAAAAGACCGCCCACATTCTTTCTAACAAGTCAAAAAGTTGTTGTGGGGTATGCACGGCATCCATACTCGGCAGAGTTCTTCTTTGAAGCATATCCCATGCGTGCTCAATTGGGTTGAGGTCTGGCAGGCCACGGCAAAACGTTGATGCGAGCGTTGGCAAGAGCGCGTGTTACGACTCTGGCCGTGTGTGGACGTGCATTGTCGTGCATTAGTCGAAACGAATCATCCAACCGGCTTCGCAGAGGGATGATCACGTCTGAAACAATCCTCTCCGCATAAATCTGAACATTGAGGTTGCCCTGATCCAAATGAGATCGGTTCTTCCACCGATCCAAATACCGGCCCAAACCATTATTGTTCCGCCTCCATATGAATGAACTTCCTGACAAAATTTCAAACGGTCTTGACGTCCAGAGGTCCTCCAAACTCGAGTACGTCTTGTATCCGGCCTCATACCGAAACGAGATTCATCGGAAAAGCAAACACAACGCCAGTCTTCTTCCTCCCAATTTCTGTGTTCGCGAGCCCATTGTAAACGGGCCCTACGATTGCAGGGTGCTATAGTCAGAACTCTCAGCGGCCTTCGGGAACGCAGACTCACTTCACGTAAACGATTTCGGATGGTTTGGTCGCTTATCAGCAAGCCTAAAGAGCTGTGGAGCCTCGTAGCCAACATCATGACGGTCATAGTACGATTCCGTCGAGCAATATTTTGGATGTACCGGTCCTGTCTGCGAGTGGTGATGCGAGATCGTCCTCTACGTCGCTCGGCCACGCTGCCCGTGATACGATAGCGTGTCCAGATACGGCTTATGACACTCTGTGTAGTGCCAAGAGCGACAGCCACAGTACGTTGCCTGGAACCAGCTTGCAACATTCCGACGGCTCTCATGATCTCTTCTCGTGTCAAATGATGTCGTGGCTCCATATCGATGCAATTTTTTTCAGTTCCGATGCAGAAATTGTAATGGTTTTGTAAAAACGCTATTACACACTTTTATAGGAATCCTGATTGACAATTAATTTTCTATTTTTAATAAAAATTTAAAGAAAATTCTTCATTCAAATAGTGAAAATCACTAAAAAGAATCAATAACGATCCAAAAAAGTTAAAATAATAATCCTCAATTGTGGCGATACTCTAAAACGTACTTGATCCCTAGACACTTTTGATGAGTGTAATTATTTTGTCATCATGTGATTGCGAACATCATTAGTTTATACTCTATCTCACGAGACTGTAAACTGTCAATAAATTGTAAACTGTACCATACTACGAGTACTTACACTATAACGTACTTATTAACTTTCGATAGTTTATAATCTATCCATGTCAAACCGTCGAATTGTGAACAAACCTGCACTTATCAACAGGATTCACAATCTGTCCCATTTTATCACCCGTAAAATTGTGAACCACCCCTGATTGGTCGGTCTTGGCGGTAGCTCGTTATAACTTAGATTATGTTCGGCTACTAACAGTTATTTATCACTGAAACTTCCTTGTTTGGTTAATCGTAGGTTTACTTTTACTATTAAATGTAACTCTATTATAACTTTTAGCCATTTTTAAAATTAAACCTTCTTTTGTGACGATCTTGCTATTTCCGCCAATGACACAGTCGAAAACTATTAAAAACCACAAAAACATCTGTTTGTTTATGTTCGGCGCAATCGGCGACTTAAGAATGACAGCCAAAGATAGCGGTGCGGGACACATGGCGTTTAACCGACCATCGCGCAAAACGCGTTCAGTCACATGCAACTATGATGCCAGTTCACAATTTGACGGTATGACATGGATAGATTGCAAACTATAGAAAATTAATACGTTATACTGTAAGGAGTATGGTACAGTTTACAATTTATCGGCAGTTCAAAATCTCGCGAGATAGATTATAAACTAACGGTGTTCACAATCATACGGTGACATATTCATTAGGTTATAAAGTGTAAGTTTCAGTGGTAAATAAAAGATTTACGAAAGTTTATGTGTCTACGCTGGATGTGAGAGAAAGGAAATATGAAATATGCCAGCAGTTCATAAAAGAAGCAAAGTTATACCTTTACGCTTCAGTTACAGAGGGCAGAAGTAAGGATTATCTCACCACTTTATATCCTAGGTCCGAGAACAAAACTTCAGTATTCCTTGCCTGTCGTACAAGGTGACAAAAGGTAGACCTTCAGAGCCGCAGTTACTCTGAATGGGTGCTCCGGTTATCCATCCATACGACCCCGAGGAGGACTGATGGTACTGGTAGAGCGGTCAGCAAAGAGTATATAAGACAATAACGAAATACTAAAGCCGTAATTTATCACAGAGACGTGAGCTGATAACTTAAAACTGAGTGAAAAAATAAATTAAATAATAATTCTCAAACTTGCACTCATTTTGTGTATTTGTATACTTTTCAATTAGTTACCGTAGGCGTAACTATGGCGACAAAGGTGGCATGCCCACCATAGAAAACTCGCGGCTTCCCCTAGGAAAATGTTTTGAAAATTATATGAGAAAATAATCACGTAGCTATTGAATAAATCGATCAATGGTTTACTAAAATCGAAAGCTTGTGGTGGTTGATCAGTGGGCCGGCAGCCCCCACGCTAAGAAAAATTCCTACGCTACGTAGCTGCGCCTTCGTTGGCCACAGAATCCTAAGTTAATATCCGTCCCACACACCCCCGGTTTTTAGGATTCCGTAACCAAATGGCGAAAAATCGTACATTGTCCTGTCCGTTTGTCCATATGCCACAGCCATTTTACTCGGAGACTATTGGCATTACATATACATGAAATTTAGGAGTTCGGTGTATACTATAAACCGCTATGCAATGGCCTAGTGAAATTTTGGAAAAAAATGTAGGGGTAGCACTCTATACATGTAAATGAAGGATGAAAAATAATCAGTGCACATAAGTGTGGAGGGTATTTTAAGATAGATATTAAAAATGTTATAGAGATTTCAAAGTGACTTTTCAATAGCTGTTGAGATATGAATGTGCCATCACAGATTAATTAGTTACTTTTAGGTGTCACTATTATAACTTTTCAAGTATGTGGTGGAAAATTCTAAAAAATAGAAATGCAGTAGAATTTAAAAAGCGCTTTCAACGGAAATGGGTTGTTTAATGTCTGTGTCAGACGAATTTATCCCATAAATGATATTTTGCTAATTTTGTACGGAACTCTAAAAGTACGACATAACTGAAATTATATCTATCCTATATAATTATATCTATACGGAAAATTCGCGGGCAATAATTAATAATCCTGTTTATACATACAAATAAAATCGAAGTGTCTGTTTGTGATTTTGAAATAAAGGCTTTTCTTCGGCTCATGTGGTTATTTGCACGTAACCGAAGCCCAAACACGCTTTTTTAAATTTTTGTCTGTCTGTCTGTTGATAAAGTAATATCCGTCTGACCGGGATAATTTACGAAATGGCTGAACCTATTTTGACTGGACTTCCATTGACAGGTAGAGGACTTTTCAGACAGCAAATACTACTATACTATAAAAGATACTATACTATAAAAGATGCTATACTATAAAAGAGCTAGTTTTATACAAGAAAATACCAAATTTAACGCAGGCGAAACCGCGAGGCACTTCAAATAAGTTATATAAAGGTCGTCCACCACCAGGACAATATTTTAAATTGAAGGGACTTGTGCAACAGTATCCCCAAAGGAAATCATCAGAACAGTCTTACTTATCCAATAACGCAATACGAATGATGATACGAATGGTATAAATGAAGCTCGATTTTAGAGTTAGAACTCAGGAGGGAAACGCAAAACTAAAAAGTCTTATGTATAGCTTACAAAACAAAGATAACCAAAGTCCTAGGTGTTGTAGATTTTTAAAAAGCGAGCTTAGGGTAACGCAGTGATGAACAATAATTTAATCTAAGATAGACCTTTTGCACCATGGCAACATGCGCGTGTTAGATAATGATGTATTATATAGATGTATATTATTACATAGATATAATATATTGCTTTATTGAAATGTATATTTGATTGATAATAATGAACTATAAATTGTTATTTTAATATTCTTACCTTGATATATCGATTTAATATTCGAATAATTAGTTATGAAACAACAAAAACATTGTGATCATTGAAAGTCATAATAGCTCCCTATTTTCGTAACACTTTGAAACTATGTGTTGCCTATGAAAATCAGTATAAATTATATTTATAAATTAATAAATAGCTATGAATTATGGATCACATATACCTAGTATGGATATGTTTGTAAAGTACAAAAGAAATATAACTTATACTGATACGAGTTATGATTAAAGTGGTGGGGAAGGTAGTTTCTAAAAGTGATTGTAACTGCAGAATGACACATTGCTGTCGGGACACTAGAGCTAAGCATATAAGTATTCAATTAGAATATTAAGTTATTCATTTTGTTATATAATATGATGTTATAGTGTGTACCTAGTATTGTGATATTTGCAATATGTATAATATGATATTAGAATATAATGTTTCAGAGAGACAATCATTGTAATAAAAACTAGTGAAGTGTAATTGCTTATATTTCAATACTTTATTAAACAATAATACCTGACTGAGTGTCTTGCCGGTTCTTCTCAGTGCAGATTCATTCTGAACCGTGGTTGATTTTGCTTGAATAAAAATGATTGGATTCAAGCTTAATGATGTGTTTCCTTCCATTTACCCATTATTATTAATATTTCTACTACTATTATTATTTAATTCTTTTCGAGTAATTGCCTATATTGTATATATTATTTTATAACTCTTTATATTCCCTATTTCTAACACGCGCGCTAGCTTACGAAAAATGCGCAAAATCAGTTAGTATCGTTTATATTAAAAACCATAAAATTAATTTTAAAAAATCTAACGGGCATTATGAAGAGTGGTTAAGTCTTTCATCTACAGAGAAAATGTAGAGGCATGAATCGGTTCCGTTAGTCCGAAAAATGTAAATATCTGTTTTAAGAGGTTACTTTGATATTTTCTGTTACAAAAGTTAACCAATCGTGTAATGCAACTGGCAAAATGTAGACAATGAAATGAAGAATCACGTTACCAAATATCACTTTCATACGTTTTGTTATTACTTAGAAAAACCGAGATCCCTGCCGTCGAAACTATATTTTAATTGGTAGAAAAAACAATATAAATGTTGTTAATCGCTTTTAAAAAATATAATCCGCTACAATAAAATGTTAACACTTCATCTATATCTATACTACTATAAAATCTCTTGCGTCTGTCTGTAATTTCCGTTTTTTTGTCAAATTTTGCGATAGATAGTCGTTTTATTACTCACTGATTGCGATTCTACCATTTTTAAAATTTTTGTCTGTCTGTCTGTATGTCCTTTTATAACTAAAGAACGGCTTGACTGATCTTGATGAAAATTGGTACGGAGTAAGAACACGTGATTGCGCTCATGATAGGCTACTTACTTTTTAGAAAATTTACTCTTAAAGGGGTGAAAAGGGGGATAAGACTTTGTATGGGAAATGGTAAACCCCTGAACCGACTATGATAAAATTTAGCAGGTAGATAGATTGATATCAGAAAACGGACATGAGCTATTTTTTTTATTAAAAATTTACCCTTAAGAGGGTGAAAAGGGGGATGGAACTTTATATGGGAAACGTTAAATCTAGGTAATAATAAAATTTGGTGAGGTGATAAGACATTATTTATCAAAAATACATAGACTACTTTTTTGTCAAAAATCAGTGAAGAGGGGGACGGGAGGGAGGGGTACGAAACTTTGTATTAGAAATGCTAAACCACTGATTATGATATAGTTTAGCATAGATATAGTTTGACACGTGGGAACGGACATAGGCTACTTTTTATAAAAAATGTACCCCTAAGGGGGTGAAAAAGGGGGATGAACCTTTGAGTGGGAAAGGCTGAACCGCTGAAACAGTTACGATGTTTAGTACAAAGATAGTATGTTCCCGGAGACAGACCTAGGCTAGACGTTGACTTTTTTTTCAAAAACAATCTGAACATACTATACACATACATATAATGTAACCTAATTCAGAAAAGCCACAAAAAAAATTTCCGCGAGACGAAGTCGCAGGTACACCAGCACTACTATAAATCTCTAACGTCTGTCTATAATTATGATTTAACTATCAAATTTTGTGATAGATAGTCATTTTATGACTCATTAAATTTGATTCTACCATTTTAAAAATTTTTGTCTGTCTGTTCGTATGTCCTTTTATAACTGAAGAACGGCTTGACCGATCTTGATGAAAATCGGTAACTAGTCAGAACATGTGATTATACTCATGATAGGCTACTTATTTGCAAAGAAAATCTACCTCTAAAAGGGGGAAAAGGGGAATGAAACTGTATGGGAAATGGGAAACCGCTGAATCGATTGTGATGAAATTTGGCAAGAAGATAGTTTGACATCAGAGAACGGACATAGGCTACTTTTAATGAAAAATCTACCCCTAACAGGGTGGAAAGGGGGATGAATCTTTGTATGGGAAACACTAAACTTAGTAATGACAAAATTTGGTGAGGTGATAAGACATTATTTATAAATCTGTGAAAAAGGTGACGGGAGGGAGGGGGACGAAACTTTGTACGGAAAATGTTAAGCCGCTGAACTGATTATAATGTAGCATGGGTATAGTTGGACACCTGGGAACGGACACAGGCTTTTTTTATCAAAAACCTACCCCTGAGGGGGTGAAAGCGTGATGAAACTTTGAATTAGAAATGCTGAACCGCCGAAACAATTGATGTTTGGTACAGAGATATAGTATGTGCCCGGAGACCGACGGGCACATACTATATACTACATGTAAATTTTTTTCGAAACCAATCTTTAAACATACTATGCAAATATCTAACCTAATCCGGAAAAGCCACCACGAAAAAATTTTTCACGCAAACGAACTCGCGTGTACAGCTAGCACTACTATAAACCTCCAGCGTCTGTCTGTAATTATATTTTTGCCGTCAAATTTTGAGATAGGTTTGACTTCGATTTTACCATTTTTAAAATGTTTGTCTATCTGACTGTCTGAAAGTTTTTTTATAAATGACGAACGGCTTGACCGATCTTGATGAAATTCGGTACGTAGTAATAATGTGTGATTACGCTCATGATAGGCTACATATTTTGTAGAAAATCTGGCCCTGAATCTGAAAAGGGGAATGAAACTCTGGTAAACCGTTGAACCGATTATGATGAAATTTGGCAAGAAGACAGTTTGACATGATAAACATATGATAACAGAGAACAAACAGGCTACTTTTTATAAAAAATCTACGCCTAAGGGGTGAAAAGATGGATGAAACTTTGTATGGGAAACGCTTAAACTTAGTAATGATAAATTTTGGTGCGGTGATAAACCTTTTTTTATCAAAAATACTTAGGCTACTTTTTTTTTATCAAAAATCTGTAAACAGTGGGACGGGAGGAAGGGGAACGAAACTTCGTACGGGAAAGCTAAACCGCTGAACTGATTATGATGTAGCATGGATATAGTTCGACACCTGGAAACGGACACTGTTTACTTTTTTATCAAAAAAACTACCCTCTAAGGGGGTGAAAAATGGGATGAAACTTTGAATGGGAAATGCTGAACCGCCGAACCAATTATGATGTTTGGTACATATATAGTATGTGCACGGAGCCAGACGTAGGCTAGACGTAGACTTTTTTCAAAAACAATCTTTAAACAACTATGTACATGTACATATAATTTAACCTAAACCAGGACATCCACGAAAAATTTCCGCGCAGACGAAGTCGCGGGTACAACTAGTATATATATACATATAATGAAAGTTTTTTTTTCTTTGACCGCGATAAACTTGAAAACTACTGAACCGATCGGCATGGGACCAAGACCATTCGACGCGGAATTAGTTGTAGATGGTTATAGGCTACTTATTTTTTGAATTTTTTTTTTTTTTTTGTCCAGCGAAGCGGGCGGGAAGCGGTTTGTATTACATAAGAAATATAACAATGCTATAAAAGAATTGTAAGCTACAAAAAAGATTAAAACTGTATAAAATAATAATTTACATACATATCTTCACGCCGTATTATTATAATAATAATTTGTACTGTAAAAATACAACTTTGTGTATAATATTTTCTAATGTAATTTCTGCTGTCACCCTAACAACGGCTTGTACGGAGTTTTAAAAAGAATTAATGTTAAAACTATTAATTTTAAACTAATAAATATTATTAAAATTTAATTAAACTCAGAAATAATACATTTTATAACGTAAACTATGAACATTAAATATAAAGTTGTAGCTTGCGTTACTAATTTTGTTGCTTATTTACCTCTATATGTCGCAACGGCCAATTAATAAATAATCGAATTGATATTTGTAGTGCCGTAATCGCGTTGTAAGTTGTAGTTTATCAAAATGAGCGACGGTGGCACCACAGTCGATTAATTTGGTGGCTGCGTGAACAGAGGTGTTGCTGAGTTGTTCGCATTCGAGAACCAGCCGAGTGCGGTCGTCTGACTTAATTGGCGAAGGTGTCCTTACGCGACAAAACTGTCGGTTGACTTAGTGATTTGAATAATGTCACTGTTTTATTCTAAAGGTGATTAAAGCCCTAACTGCCCTCACGATACTTTTAATTGCAACTGCCTGATCAACGGGCGGCAACGAGCAACTGCGGGCAACTGCCCGAGTACCCATTGACATTGAACCCGAACGAAGTGGCGATGACGGTGGTTCACCTACCGAAGTAGCCCACAACCCGACATTATACCAAGTGTTGTTTTTTAACTGGGCCAGTATGGGGAAATGTGAGGAGGAGATCAGGAGATACAGGTGAACTACCTTAGGAGTCATTCGGTCTTTTTTGTGAAAACAATTTTGATATTACGCATTTTTTGGTCAAGCATGAGATGTCTATAAAATTAGTAAAATTGGCAACTATTTTTGATGTGAAACATTTTATACGGCATGTCAGACCGGCTTGGCGTGGAACTGTTGTACTGAGCTCGTATACCTAGTATAGCGTATGCAGTGTTGTTATTCACTTCGGAAAATGTTGCCTGTGTTTTTTAAATGAAGAATAATTTTTTTCTTAGAAAAAATCGGAACATTTTGTTTTTGATTATGCCATATATATTTCTATTCTCTTAATAAACCATCCTTTCATGCATATTTTCTGTACAAAATAGTTTCGGTGTTTCACATCTGCCAGGCGTCCCGCGACGGTTCATTTTTTTCATACAATAGAAGAATCGAATGTACTAAATCATAGTAGACTTACTCGAAAACAATTCAATCAAAGTGTTCCATAACTTAATTGGGACCTCCCCATACAGTATTGCTTTTTTAATTTCCCATTAAACTAAGCCCCGACATATGTCGATATGCTACATTACGTGACACTGTGATCGTTATCAAATATCTACTTTCCTCTTCATTGTGTGATGACACTGATGACATGTACAGTACTAGCATAGTGTTCTGTGTGTATATAATATGCAAATGTTAATGGCGGTTCTTCATTTGAGTCTGATAAAGTAGCCGTTGGTAGGAGTGTGCCTCAGGGTTCTATCTTAGGTCCAGTGCTTTTATTTTGTATTCCGCCGACATAAAAATACATGTTAAGCATTGCAAATTTCATATATATGCAGACGATATACAAATATATATATCATGTAAACCTTCAGAAATCGATAGTGCAATAGTAAAACTCAATGAAGATTTATCAAGAATAGCCAAATGGTCTAACTAACAATTGCCTATTGCTCAACCCCAACAAGACTGAATACTTAATTTTCGAGAGTAAACACCAACTGGCCAATATAAATCCGTCGATAAGCGTCACGCTTATGGATGAACCTATCACACGTGTATATGAGGCGCGTAATTTGGGTTTACATATGGAATGTGATCTCCGATTTGAAAAACATGTAGTTATTGCAATTAAAAGCTGTTTTTATAAATTAAAAGTATTACATAAAATTAGACCATTCATACAAGAAGATTTACGTATCCAGCTTGTGGAATCGCTTGTCTTATCTAAATTAAATTATATGGACGCCGTTTTTGGCCGCCGTCTTTTAGCAAAAGCTCATGTAACTCCGTATCTCAATAAACACGGAATTCTAAAAATGAAACATCGCCAAAAACTTCATTTAGCTAGCCTTCTTTTTGGTGTCATAAAGCGTAAAGCTCCTAGTTATCTTTATGAAAAGTTGTGATGGAAATCTAGCCATAGGTCTGGTGGAGTCAGGCAGTGCACTATGCAACTCTTGACATCTCAGCATGCCTCGGCCGCTTTTAGGGGTAGTTTTCGCTATAGTGCATCAAAATGTTGGAATAATATTCCTCCACATATAAGGAACCTGCAATGTGTTCAACAATTTAGAAATAAATTGAAGAAATACCTGTGCGAACACCAGAGGAATGAGGAAACTCAGAAACATAACACAAGTGCTATGTAAGGGACATACCCAATGTCTGTCTCAATAAATATTATATTGTTAATTTCTATTATTAGTATAAATGTTAAAATATATTTAACAGTAATATGTATGTAATGTATATATGTGCATGTGTGTATATAAATAAATATATGTATGTGTATAAATGTACGTGTATGTGCATGTGTGTGAGTATATGTTTGTGCATCTATATTTATGTATGTTTGCGTGAGTATATCACTTTTCACATCAGTGTTTTTTATTGGTTGATAAGATGGGATAGCTATGTACCTACTTATGTATGGTATTAGTATCTTTATTCAGAGACGTCACCAAACGGTCCAACGGAAGATCAGTGCTGGCTGTAAAGCTAGTTCATGCTGAGTTGGGTCCGTTTTGCAATACATTTTCTGTTATTGAGTGCTTCTTAGTTTTAGTATTTTTATTACAGTTGTAGATCTTAGTTTTTTGTACTTTTAATGAGAAATGTAATTGCAAATAAAAATACTTTCATTTCATTTCATTTCAAATATTGATAAAATATTTTATTGAAAACAAAAAGGTACATACATACGTTAATATTTGAAAACTTAAAACTACACCTTATCATAAATGATAGACTTCCTCAAAGTTGCCGCTTAGAAAGCTGTCGTTGCTTAAGGTATCCAACAGACTGGCAGCATTGCCTCTTTGAATAGCCAAACTGATTCGTTGGCGGAAGAAGTAATTGGCAATAATTCGGTCTTTAAAATGGTAAAACAGATCGAGATTGTGACAGGTCATTAGTCCGTTGCCTAACAAGTTTGCCGTAATAAGCTCATTTGGCCAACTTTGACAATTTATGAAAATAAGTAGGTACTTAGCAAGTTCTGTACTTTTCATTACCTTAGACTTACTATTCGAAATCGCTAGATGTTCATATGCTCATATATTTACACATAGCGCATACCCATATGTAAGACTAGTTGCGCCTTTCCAGTAGAAAAAGTAGCCTAGATTGCTCTTTGAGAAATCCTCTATCTGCGAATGAAAGTCACGTTGAAATCGATTCAGCAGTTTCGAAGATTAAGCTGAACAAACTAACAGACAGACAGACAAAAATTTAAAAAAGTGTTTGGGGTAAAAGCTTTTATTTTGAAATCACAGAGAGACACTTCAATTTTGATTATATCTAAATAAACTTTTTTCAGTAAATAAAGTGCTAAATAGTTTTCAGTGGTTATTGTCTAATCAATTCGGTTATTTCGGACTAAAAGGTGGAACCAATTGCTACAACTAATGCCAAGCTCGTTTCCACAGACTCAATATGATTAGCATAAAACCAATATCGGGCATCTGTCCCCACGCCCAAGGTGACACCTGCGGGCGAATTTTTATAATATTACGAAACGGGACAGTAATGGAATACGTATTGAAAACAGATATATTTGTAAGATGTAATCCTTAAATAAACATTGGAGTTCAACTTACATTCACTCGACATATTTTACGCTGTATCCCTAACAGAGTACAGATAAAGAGAGAAGCGCCAATGACATCTCACCAATTTCAATTACATGTGAAATAAGTATGCAATCATGAACACACTGTTAATTATTGTTATGAACGTTTTGTAAATGTTATGAAATGTTTCTCAATTCAATTCAATTTAAAACGACACATTTCGTTTAAACAAAAGAGACGGAAAGAAGAATAGCAAGACGGGATAGACAAAAAAAAAACAAATAGAGGGCAATGATTTTATTACGTCTCCGTCAAAATCAAACACATAAAATCCACAACACGTCAATGCTTCCGGTCCAGTCTCATCATGTGAAATAAGTGATAAATCTTGGGAATTTCTGTAAAAAAGTTTGTTTTTAAGGCGACGCATTGGAAATTTTGACGGCAGAAATCTCCATTTTTCTAAGTGACTACAAGACGTATGAAAGTGATATTGGCAACCTGATTCTTCATTTCATTGACTTTATTTTCAGAGTTGCAATACACGATTGGTTAACTTTTGTAACACAAAAAAAATATCAAAGAAACATCTTTTAAAACAGAGATTGACATTTTTAGGAGTAACGGGACCGATATGTTTCTAAATTTTCTGTATAGTTTGATTTGGATTGGTTTTTAAAATGTTGGATTTTTTAAAATGAAGGCGACGCATTGATAATCATCTTTTGTACGCAAACGTGCGCGTGTTAGCTTACGTAAATACCTTACATTTCAAAAACTACAATTGATTTTAAAAAATCCAACTGCCATTTTGAGGAGTATATTTAAAGTAAACTATACAGAAAATTTAGAAATATAAATCGGTCCCGTTGCTCGAAAAAATGTAAATCTCTGTTTTATAAGAGGTTTCCTTGATTTTTTTTTTGTGTTACAAAAGTTAACCAGCCGTGTATCGCAACTGGCAAAATTAAGTTAATGAAATGAAGAATCAGGATACCAAATATCACTGTCTTATAAGGTCTGTAGTAACTTAAGTAAATTGAGATACGATGTGTCTAAGGTTTTATTCAAAAATTTCCCAATCACAATACTTAAAAGCAGAATATAAATATTTAAAAAAAAATGAATATACAATGTACAACTTAAGGCGCTTCCCCTAGTCATATATTGTTTTTTTGCCAGTTTTAGAGGCTATCTTCTCGTTATTTGGAAATATATAAAAAGTAACAAAAATATTGTAATAATCTTTGACATTTTAACAACACTTCTGCCGTCTCATATTTTTCAGTTATATATAAAATATATATAAAATCTGTATTCAAAAGAACCCCTAAAAATTTGAAATACATGCATCTACTTCAGAAATAGAAGTTATATTTACTTGCGATATACATTAATGTATAGATAATTTTATGATATAAAACTTTTAATTTTTTCCATTTTGACCATTTTAATTTTTTCAAAAGGCCCTTTTTTCATAAGTAAAATCAATAATTACTAGATTACATGAAGAATTTTTCGAATTCTAGTATGAGGTGCTCTATACGTTTGCCTGCTTGCCTGAGGGAGCGCCTTAATAAATCGAACTAAAAAGTAAAAAATAATTTCATACAGCTATGAAAATTCTTTAATATTAAAAATAAAAAACACAAGTCCATGCAATGTATTATAATAGTTGATAATCGTTGTTAAAACTCATTATTATTATGAAAACTAAGGAAATTAGTATTTTTTTGTGACTCACCCAGACAAAGGCTAGTACTTAATTTATTTAAATGTCACTCAAGCGTCGTGTTCGTAGCCTGTGATGCCATCAGCCAGCCTTAACAAAATGACACTCAAAAACAAACCATTGCTCGTAAAAATTCCGTAAGAAGTGTGTCGCGTAAACATTGAAATAGAAACATAAAATTCACGGTAATGGTTCAAAAAATGTCTAGAAATAGAGCTTGGATTCATTATCAGTTATTTTTCTTTTGTATCACAAATTTATTACTAACAAAAACTGTTATAATAAATGAGAGATTTGGATACATGGAAAATGTCTAGAACATGTTAATGAAATAGTGTATCCTAGGGAGAGCGTTTTCGAGGGATGGAAGATGTGAGTTTGATGTGGAGAGACGAGTAACAGCTGGCAATAAAGTAAACGGTGCTCTCTCTGCATTAGTAGGCAGTGTGAATATATCTAACACTGCCAAATGGCCATCCACAATGCGGTATTGGTTCCAACTTTATTGTACGGTAGTGAGGCCTAGGATATGCCCGAAATCGAGTGAAAGTATGATAAATGCAGTAGAAATGCGATCTCTTAGAAATATGTGAAGTGTCACCCTTGCGGACAGGATAAGCGATGAAGGGGTACACAGTATCCAGTACGACAGGGTGGCCCGACAGTGTTATTGTAAAAATAAAGAGAAGAATGCTTAGATGGTTCGGGCACAGAAAAAATGAGTGATGAAAGACTGGCGAAGAAAATCTACAGCGCGAAAGCGAGTGGTAAAAGAAGCCAAGGAAGACCAAGGCTGACTTATGAAGATCAAATAGCCAGTGTTAGCCGACGGAAATGTCAAAAGCACTCGCATACCTAGGTGAAAATGTGTGATGACAATGATGAGATTTGAGGAAGCGAAAGAGGTATGCCATGACCGCGACGTTTGGCGCTCCGTCCTTTCTGACTACCCCGTTGGAGATACAGCGTGAAGATATGTATGTATGTAAGTACGATTATATTTTAATGCCGTTAAAAAGATTTTTTCTGTCATGAATACTTAATAATATGTGGAATATAGGGTTAATTAACTTAAAGTATTAAAAGTTAATTTAATATATTAATAGGATAGATATTAAGCCTTGTGACAAAATTACAATACTTTTATGTAAAATGAATACATAAATATACTTTCCGAATAGTTTTTCCCAGAAATTGATGGACAGTGTGGAGGCAAAAAATTGAAGATCGACCCACAAATGCCACAGATGTCTAGCATCCGCGGGGTTATTACCTAAAAATCTGCAGACAGCAACAGCCATGCGATCACTGCGCGACCGGTGACTAATTGTAATCAAAAATTGGTATCGTGTATGACGATTGCGTATCTATTATTCTATGACCGTAAATTACTCTTTTCGCGGTAGATTTAGCGTCACTATACAAATGACATTACACAAATTCTCGTTTTGACAGCAGACATCGTGCGATATTGGAGATATGCTGACTGCAAGTTACGTAATAAGCGCGCCGGTCTGGCTTCTCCCTAGTACGATTTAATTTTTATAGCGATATATCTACCTGCTGAATATACATAATTTTCATAATAATGAACTGACGGCAAACCCCGACTTGTTTTGCTAATACCGTTATCCTCAACTCGAAGTGGCAAGACAATTTGAAGGATCATGTGTAACAATCTTCTTCGAGAAGTTCAGATTACAACATCGAAAACCACTTCTAACTCTGTTCAGCAGTTCCCGAGATTAGCGCAGCCATACTGATAAACAGACACGCACCTAGGAATTCTTTTATAGTATAATATAAATTCTAAGTATGGGATAGTAAGAAAACAAATTTTAAAGTTATTCAATATATCTATCTCCATTTCTGATATATAAAGAAGTCCCTATTTCTGTCTGTCTGCTTGTGCGTCTAGTTTTAACTATACAACAGAATTTTATACAGTTTTCACTGTTCTTTGCGAATTTCATTCCGAAAGTTTTTGTATAGGTACAGTATAATAGTTCCCACTCGGACGAAGCCGGAGCGGCTGGCTAGTATAGTATATAATAGTTCCCGGCAAGCGTCTATCCCTCTGGGTGTTTGTGCGAGCGCGCTTATCTCGAAAATCAATGGTCGGATATATGCGGTTGATTGTTATGGTCTGTATTTTTCTAGGAAGATTTTATTGTATTAAAAATGCCCTAGCACATATGGAAGCTGAGCCTTAACGATATTAGTGAATGAAGTCTGAAATAATTTGCTGCTAACGCGCTCTCATGGAAAAAGCTACCTAATCCGTTAGATACAAAAACATCGCGTTGGAAAGAATTGTGTATAATTAAATAATCTACACATTAACAGTAGCGTATAACTGTCTTTTAAGAATAACTTACAAAATATCATCAAACTGTTATACACTTAATGGTTAATAACTTTCCTTTTGTAAGAGACTGGTCGAGGCTTCGGGAGACCGCCGGGCTGGCAGCTTCTTCCGCCAACGAATCAGTTTGGCTATTCAAAGAGGCAATGCTGCCAGTCTGCTGGGTACCTTAAGCAATGACAGCTTTCCAAGCGGCAACTTTGAGGAAGTCTATTATTTAAGATAATGTGTAGTTTTAAGTTTGTAAATATTAACGTATGTATTTGTATGCATATGGGGGCATGAAAAATATATGTATTTATGTTGATATATAGCGTATATATTGTGTAGGTATTATATGTGATAACATATTTTCAATTTTCTTATAATTATTATTTACTAGTCCTCAGACTACCCCGCTGGGGATGCGGCGTGGGGATATGTATGTATGTATTATTTACTATTTATTAATTTAATTGCTACGGCCATCTGTTGGACCGACGTACTCCACAAATATTGGTCGCCGCTGAAAATCAGCGCTGTAGCACTTGTGCTGCAGCACGTACTGAGTCGGTGTCCATTTTAGCATCATATCACTCACAGTACATATTGTTTGTTGTACGCGGTTAAAACTTTTTATTTACTTGTTTGTATTGTATGTGATGATGCTAAATAAAATCTATGTCTATGTACTTTGTTATTGTAAATAAAGTCAGTTTCCAGCAATATTGACAAATTCAATGTAACTCCTTATCAAATTAAACATCTTAACCAATTTCAAATTCCGATTACCGCGGATCGAATTTATCATATACACCAAATCATTAACATTGTGGGTGACTTGCTCCAACTATTTAGACTCAATTTAAGGAACTCACATCTAGCTTACACGAACTATTAAAGAGTTGGTGCAAGCGAGGTGTAAATTCCTTAACTCGAGGCTTATTATTGTCAATCACCATTGACCCTCTGACATGACCAGAGACCATTTTTTTTCTTTTATTATGTCTTTTCCTCCTTATTTTTATTTTTCATTTACGTCTCCTATTTTTAAACTCGATTTAAGGATTTGACATCTCGCTTGCACCAACTATTAAATTACTAGTGCAAGCGAGATGTCAAATCCTTAAATCGAATTTATATAGTTGGTGGAAGCCATCCTAAGTATTAGCAATGCTAGTCTTTCCAATGATCTCTTCCCTACACTTGTCCTTGAGCTATTTACTTTCTACTTCTCTATTCCTGTCAACCTGAATGTCTTAGCATATCTGAAGAGTTTAAAAAATTGGCGAGGTACGCGTAGGCGTACATTGGTAGGTTAAAATTAAACTAATGTTTTCGTTTTGTCGTGTTTGGTTTTATTTTGTTTGGTTTTATCGTGTAGGTCACGCACGTATACTGTTGATATTAATGTAATTTCTTTTGTTCTCATGAATGTGTACAATTACTTACATTGGATTATAGTGTATCACGGTAGCTAAATACGAAACCGTATCGGGCCAAGCCGGACTGGGTTGCTAGTTAGAATATAAAAATGTAATAAAAAAATCAAATCGATTTTAAGAAACAATGAAAAGCACGGAATAACTATCCTTTACTAATCAAAACTTAAGTACAAAAATAACTTTATAAATGCGATACAAAAACCTATATAATTAAATTTGACAGTTACTGAAGTCAATGCCAAGCCCACCAAGCTTGAAATCGTAAAAAAATATTAGTTGAAGCTACCGACTTCAATAATTGACAAATTTAATTAATTTAGATATTTGTATCGTATTTATAAAGTAATTGTTTTTGCTTGAATATTGTTTCATAAAAGATAACTATCTTTTATTTTTAGATTACAAAAAGCATTAAGTCCGCACTGGGCACAAGCAATTGTTGTCATATTAGCTATAAAAGAATTTTTATCAGTATTAATTCTAACGTTTGTAACGTTGTCAACCAAATTTATAAAATAATACTATTTAGAACTCAGAACATTTGATCTCTTTTTGTTCGGAATATTTATAGAACGTGAACAAATAATTACAGTGCGATTTGATGAATAGAAAAATACTACAAAAAATTTAGTTGCAACTTATGTAATGTTAAATATGAAATGTAACGGGAGCACTGATCACTATGAACACGTTATCAATTCTTCATCACAACTATTACGCACTTGACTTTTCGACTGCTTCTCAATAACTGAACTCTTACACGACAAAAATCAAGCTTTTATGCAGCCCCACTACACGCAGGAATTCCATTCTACCCTCTTTCTTGTTACTAAAATGTTACATAATATCACATGTGGGTAATTTGTGATTAAAATTAATGTGGAACTAACAGTAAGTACCTATAGTTTGATTTTAATTAGCTAGACTAAAATGACAGCTGAGATCGGCCTTTTTTTTTAAAAGTATGGCTCATTGAAAAGTGATTCGTCGAAACGTCGAAACGACTCCTCGATTGAATTTTACTCATTAGTGTAAATAATTGTTTTATAAATATAAACGTAATACATCAAATAAAACAACATTGATAAATATTGGGTCCTTACACATGAAATTGGCGTTTTGTACGGGAGGAATATAAAGTCAATTTTTTTTTGTAAAATATATTTAATTAATCAAAGTATGCACCGTTGTTATCTATGCACTTTTGCCATCTCATAGGTAGTTCATTGATCCCTTTACTAAGAAAATCATGGGGGCGAGAATCAATAAACGCTTTGAAGGCGGTTTGGACTGCTGCATCGGAGTTGAATTTTTTTCCTTGTAAGAAGTTGTCCAAATTCCGGAAAAAATGGTAATCTGTTGGAGCAAGGTCCGGGGAGTACGGTGGATGTCGCAGACATTCCAATTGTAGCTCATCTAACTTAGTGGTTGTTTGTTGTGCAGTGTGTGATCTTGCGTTGTCGTGAAGCAGCAGTGGCCTAGAGCGATGGACCAATCTCGGTTGTTTAGCAGCTAGTTCTTCCTTCATGGTTTGCAGTTGCTGACAATAGATATCTGCCGTAATCGTTTGGCCAGATTTTAGAAAGCTGTAGTGAACGACACCGGCGCTAGTCCACCAAACACTCACAAGTAACTTTTTCTGAGTCAATTTTCGTTTAGGGCAGGATTTGGCTGGGTCTCCAGGGTTCAGCCATTGCGACGAGCGCTTCCGATTATCGTACAGTATCCACTTTTCATCACAAGTAATGATTCGATTTAAAATCCCTTCATTATTGTGTCGGTTAAACAAAGTAACACAGCAGTCGACGCGTGTTTGCAAGTTCGATTCACTCAATTCATGAGGTACCCATCGTTCAAGTTTTTTTACTTTCCCGATTTGCTTCAAGTGGATTAATACAGTTTTGTCACTTACCCCGAAGCCTGCAGCTATCTCTGAACTGCTTTGTGATGGATCCGCTTCCACAATAGCCTTTAATTCTTCATTTTCCACTTTGGTCTCCGGCCGTCGACGGGTTTGGTTCTGAAGGTCGAAATTTCCAGAACGAAAACGTTGAAACCAAAAACGTACCGTGCTTTCTTTTGCGACACCAGCGCCGTACACATTATTAATCCTTCGAGCTGTTTCTGCAGCACTGGTGCCACGGTAGAACTCGTACTCGTAAATATACCGATATTTCATGTTTTCCATTGTGCGGTAATAAGCGACGCCAAAGAAAAAAATAATGAGGAAAAAAACAAATGAATGACTGTTTTCAAAACTCAAATGTACCAGCTAAATGAATTTATAAATTTGAATTTGGAATTCTTAACCAAAGAGGAGATATTTCAGATCAAAGTGGTCAGTACGACAAAACGCTAATTTCATATGTAAGGACCCAATATATTACGTAAACTGTTCTTGTAATAAATAAGAAATCGACAATAAAATATATGCGATCGATAATATACTCTGACATAATATACATAAATGAGAAGAAATTAAATGAGGGCGCTAATTTCTTTACAAATATAAATTTTTAGTCGTGAAATACTTAAATATGACAACAATCTTGTATGATTCCTATTTTATTCACTTTTTACTGTTTTTGTTAGGTTTTGTTAAGTTTAGAAACAAGCACTAAACAAGGCATGAATTCTCAACGCCAATAGAACGCATGGAATCTCAGATTAACCGTTCGCATCATTCAAATAAGATTCAAAAATAATTCTTCTTTAGGAAATATCATTTCCATCACAAAAGACCTTGTGAAGCAGTCGTGAACTGAGCTCTTATCTCTGCCCCGCAGAATTTGAGATTCGAGTGTTCGGCGGAAACTTTGTGTACACTTCACGGATGAAGATTAGTGACTAAACGCTGAGTAAACAGACTGTAGGACTATTGGTAAATAATGTCATAAATATGGATTTGTCTCGTACACGTCGTGTTACATAGCAAACTCGAACATTTTGAAATATTGATAATACAAATCGGGCAAAACGTAGTGCTGTTGTTTTATGTATATGTTACCACATGATACAATAACACTACTGAATATATTGTGTTATAATTGTACTGACACTTATTTTAGCATGTTAACAGTAATTCGCGAAAAGTATCGATAACGAGTAATATTGATACTATCGTTACAATATCGAGTATTTTCGCACTCGATACTTTTGTATCGATACTGTACTAAGTATCGATACTTTAAGGCGACGACGCATTGGAAATTTTGACGGTAGGGATCTCAATTTTTCTAGGTGACTACAAAACATATGAAAGTGATATTTGGTAATCTGATTCTTCATTTTATTCACTTTATTTTGATAGTTGCGATACACGATTGGTTAACTTTTATAACACAAAAAAAAATATCAAAGAAACCTCTTTTAAAACAAAGATTTACATTTTTATGAGTAACGGGATTGAATCGATTTGTTGATATCAGTCGATATCACTCTTTTGGATTAGGTCTTTAGACCTAATCCAAAGTGTCAAGTATGTTATTAAGGCGACGCATTGATAAACAATAATTTCATCCAAAATAGACCTGGTCTATACAAAAGTGCGCGCGCTAGCTTACGAAAAATACGAAAAAGTAACTATTTTAAAAACTGTAATTAATTTTAAAAAATCCAACTGTCATATTAAAGAATTTGTTTAGGTTAAAACCATACAGAAAATTTAGAAACCTATGTATAGAAGCCTAAAATGACCATTTCGATCAAATCATGTTTTCAAACATGTGTGTATATTACCAGACATCAATATATTTGTCTATGTTAGGTGTTTATAATATAAAATATAGGTACGGTTAACAAAGAAATCACTGTAAGCGAAAACCGTTTTGAAAAAGGTACTCGCTGGATACCAAGTAGTATCGGTACTATGGAATCGATACTTTTATCGGTATCCATGCTTTTGGTGCAATATCTGGTATCGAGTAAGTATTGATAATTTCAAAATTTTGCGTATCACTACGTGAGTACGTGTTAGCGCTATAACATAGATCGATTACATTCTCATGCTCGTTTCATATTTTAATCGACTTCAAATGAAAGAGGAGGTTCTCAATTCGTATTGTGAGATGGACTTCTGTGTAAGCATTGTAAGAGTGACATCTATGTAATTATTGTAAGATTGACGTCTACGTATTGTATGATAAGATTGACATCTTACGATACTAACAAACATATGGTAAGTACATAGATGTCAATCTTACAATACTTACATTCGTACTCTATTAAATTCATATCCCTCCATTTTATTTCACCGTATTCGGGTAAATATAGTGCAGAAATCCTTAGTCCAACTCGCACTTGACCAATTTCTTATTTTCAAGAAAGATTTGGTGCATTTATGAAAGAACTGTAATACATGGCGCTTGGTTCTTCCAGACTACCCTATGGAAGAACTACAATACTTAATGCTTGGTCCTACCAGACTACCCTATGGAAGAACTGCGATACTTGGCGCTCGGTCCTTCCAAACTACTCTATGGAAGAACTGCGATACTCGGCGCTTAGTCCGTCCAGACTACCCCGTCAGGGATATAATGTGAAAATATGTATATTTTGGTGCAAAATACAAATAATAAAAGGCACTCATTTGACTTTACTTAAGGCAAAGCGCGCCGTTCACTTTGGAAGGAGAACGCGCGCTAACGGAACGTCGTCGGGGCGCTGGCAGTGATAAGACGGCGGCGCCCGGTGCACTAGCATTTCTTCGACGGATCTTTAGCCGCTATTATATTTCCTCTTACTTTATTGTTACTAAGAGTGCTTCCTGTTATCTACCTAATTATCGTTTCTAAGAGTGCCCATATACATATTTTCATATACATATATTCACATTATATCCCTGACGGGCTGACGGGGTAGTCTGGAAGGACTGAGCACCAAATATTGCAGTTCTTCAATACTTCTTTCACGTCGTCAAATCTTCTCCTCATGCAAACTTATACTGTGTCATACAATGCGTCAATTCTTTCTCAAATTAAAATGTTGGTCAAGTGGAGTTTGCATATTAACTTTGTCACAGCGTGATATTTTATTTAGTAGTTTGCCTCTTGTAAGATTAGGTACCTATTTCTCATAGCTGAGTAGCAAGAGCACGAATTTTTCTATGTCTTTTGAGACATATATTATACACTAGCTTTTGCCCGCAACTTCGCTCGCGTGAAGTTCAAAGACACGTAATATATTTATAAATTATAGCCTGTGTTATTCTGATGTATGAGCTATATTATTGTAGTTTCATTAAAATTCATTGAGTAATTTTTGCGTGAAATACTAACAATCCATACATCCTCACAGACTTTCGCGTTTATAATATTAGTAGGATAGGATATATAATGAGATGGGATTTGTATGGATTTGGCCTATAGCAGTAACTTTACATAAAAGCAACGTCAATTATATCCGTCTTCGTACCCGTGAATAAAAATGTACTTACGCAATTTATGTCGTCTGCAGTCTAGACTTAATTTTACTCACTGTTAATCAACTACCAGGTAAGGTTTACCCAACGGCCGACTGAAAAATTGCCTCTCCGACAAATGTCAACTTGAATTGTGAAAGGTTAACCACGGGACTTAATGCCTACATTCGTATAATGTTCCTTTATTATCTTTACTGTATACTAGCCGCGCCTCGCGATTTTACGCGCGTTCAATTAATGAAAGTCTCATCAAAATCAGTTCAGCCGTTTCGGAGATTAACTCTGACAAACAGACAACAGACGCGGCGAAAATTTTAAAAAGTTTGTTTGGCTTTTGGTTACCATGCGAATAATCCTACAAGCTTAATAAATAAAAAGTTTTTATTTCGATATCATAGACAAACACTTCAATTTTATTTATACGTGTAGATAGAATTACTAGTCATTGACTTGTTATTAATTGACGACCTCTACGGAGCAGTGCTTTAGGCTGGCCGCAGACATATGGTTTCCGTGTTCGTTTTCCTGATGCGGAATTCCGATTCGGGGTTCCGTGTGCTTAGCGCAGACGTTCGTTTTTTGATATTAGGAATTTATATTACCAGTACGTAGAGAGACGCTTTCGTGAAAGCACGTTCAACGTGGACGACGACGAATTGATTGCTATTGCACTTTTATTGATGCTAAACAAGATGAAGTGAAAACGTCATTATTGGTTACTCAAATAATAAAAGAGAATAAATTATATTTCAAACAAGCAAAATTACGAACACACCTAGAAGAATTCTTGAAATATTACATGATATGAAATTCTTTGCTGAGCTTAATAAAGGCATTATAAAGCTCATCGAATGATTTCATTGATAAAAACAACCTTAGTAATGAGAATGTAAAATTATTAGGTAACCTACACTCAGCATAGCGCTGCGCTGGCGCTGGCGCGGTTCTGAATGAGAGTTTCCGTTCGTGTGCGGCGGGTTAACAAAAATGTATGCAAGCGACGCGTTCGGGATGACGTCATTCGGTTTTTTTCCGTTCTTCCGAACTGAACGCGCGGCTCAGTTTCGGAACGAACGTCCGTGTTTTTTTCCGTTCGTAAAATATACGAACGCGTGCGCCTTACCGGAGATTTTGTATGTAAGGCGTGCATTCAGGTCTCCGAATATGAATTCCTGATCAGGAAACCTGATCAGGAAACCGTATGTCTGCGGCCAGCCTTAGACGTTGTGTCTAAGCGCGAGATTGAGGAAGCGAAAGAAGTATGTAACGACCGCGACGCTTGGCGCTCCGTCCTCTCTGACTACCCCGTTAGGGATACGGCGTGAAGATATGTAAATATCTATGTCTAAGCGCGGAAGGTTCCGGGTTCGATTTCCGGCCGGGTCAATTTAGGAAAACGAACTTTTCTAGATTGTCTCGGATCTGGGTGTACTGGGAAACGCCTCTATAGTTGTCATCGTCTGGTTCTCATAGTACAGGAAATACCCAGATAGACCAGATGATCGGTGTGTATTGTCTGGCGTGTTTACATATTTAATAATTAATTTGTAGAAATTTATTTTTATTTTCGTTAGCTAAAATTCCCATAAAATTGGTGCAGGCTTTATTGTACAGTAGTGAAGCCTGGATATGCCCGAAATCAAAGTACAACATGAGAAACAGTAGGAATGCGATCTCTTAGAAACATATGCGGTGTCATCTTCGCCACAGTACAAGTTCGTAGCGGACAATGAAAAGATACATGGTGTGAGCATTGAGAGTTGGACGACAGTATTATAATAAAAAATGTAGGAAGGAATGCTTAGATGGTTCAGTCATATGGAAAGAATGAGCGATGAAAGATTGACGAAGAAAATCTACAAATACGTATAGCAGTAGCTAAGAAAGACCAAGGCTGACTTACGAAGATCAAATAATCAGAGCGTTAGCTGATAGAAAGTCAAAATTACCCGCATACCTAGGTGAAAATATGCGAGGAGAATGATGAATCATGAGGAGGCATAAGAAGTGTGTAAGGACCGCGATGCTTGCGGCTCCGTCCTCTCTGGCCGTACAGTGTTTTTTTTAACTGGGATAGTACGGAGGAATCCGAATCCATAAGAGATACAGGGCAACTATCTTAAAAACCATGTGGTCTTTTTTTGTGACAACAATTTTGGCGTTATCGATTTTTTCCTCAATCGTAAGATGTCCATAAAAATTAGCAAAATTGGTAACAATTTTTTTAATACAGATCGACTCAGTTTCATGTAAGCATCATTTCATAGTACTGAAGGAAAAAAATCTGGACAGCAGAAGTCGGTCAACTTTAATAAAATATTTTCTCATCCAATACAGTATGGGGAAATCCAAATCGATAAAAGATACAAAGGAACTGTCTTAGGGAGCATTATTATGTTATATTATAAAAAATTTTTGGTCAAGGGCGAGTTGATTAAAAAAATTTATAAAACTGTAGTCAATTTTACAAATTGACTACAATTATAATGTAATGCTATATATATAATAATAATAACAATCATATATAATGGAGCTGTAGAACTAGTAATTCCATCTACAACTCACAATCCTTAAGATCAATGGTTCTCTCTATAAATTTGCTACTACTTCCATAAATGACAAGCACTTTAAAACTAACACTCCCCGCAACAAATGTACCACCCTCATCCAATAAACACGGCCAACTTCACAATTAACAGTTTCTAATAACAAATGTTTGAGAGGCATTCGTGAGGGCAGATACAGGTTAGGTTCAGAGTACTTCACATTGACTAAAATTTTTGCAGCTTGACAGCTTGTCGAACATATTAATTCAATTTATAGAGAATCCCATAAATTTCATATCAAAATCAATCAACATCATCAACATCAATTCAAATTATTTTAGTACGTCTATAAAGTTATTAAAGATAATGCATTTTTAATGAAGGGGTAACTAATAGCAACTCCGTTCACACTCACCAATTTCGAAAACAGTTTAATTGCATTCTTTAAATAAACGTACTTAATTATAAATTAATAGCTTATATTACACTATTTTTATAATCCTGAATTTCATTTTAATTAACTTTCTAAGCAAGAGTCCCTCATTACTCGAAGGCGATGGCCTCTTCTAGTAAATTCCAAATGACTCTGTCGTTTGCTAAGTCCACCACTGTTCTCCAGCCACTTGCATTACGTCCTCTGCCCACCGGGTAATTGGCCTTCCTTTTTTTCTACTGTCCGATGGTCCTTTTCAGAATGTCAGTCTGTGGGTCCATCGGTTATCTGTCAACCTGGTCAGCCCAGCGCCACTTTAGTTTCTTACTACTTCTTTCTTAAATTAACAACAACAATTTACAACAATTTATCGACGATGCGGAATCCTGCGATTCAAGGAACAAAACCTCGTGTTTCGCATTCGGTTAAACGCGTGGACACTGTAAGTGTTGTGTGTAGGTATCCCGAAAACTATATACAAATATCGGAGGTAGATGACAAAACGTCTACCTCAGACACGGAGTGAAACTTGCTGCGACAGTTTGCTTGAGACCACGGCCGATGCAACTCGGTTGAAACGTCAAGCCAAAATAAAAACGTAATCGCGTTAAATTTCCCGTTTTAGATATAATTGGAACTCTGTCGAATTTTCAGACAACAAAACAATGTCGTCGGCAAATCTTAAATGAGTTGTACACTGATTATTTATATTTAAACCAGCTTTCTTTCAGTTTAGTTTGCCGACGGTCCATTGCAATAAAAATTGTCGGAGAGATAGGGTCTCCCTGTCTAACACTCCTTCTGATAGGTATAGAAGGTCCAGTCGTCTTCTATCTAATTCTACTATTACAGTTCCGATATAGGTGTTGTAGAACATTCAGATATACGGTGTCAATATTTCGCGAATGTAGAGATTCTCATATTAAATGATGGTTCAAAGTATCAAAAGTTTTTTGATAGTCGATAAAAGCGAGACAGAACGGCCTGTGGAACTCTTGGCATTTTTCTACGAGTTTCTCGATAGAGTGGATATGATTCTCAGTAGAAAAACCTCTTCTGAATCCCACCTGCTCTATAAGTTGGTGTTTTTCAATAGTGCTACTGATTCTCCATTCTTAGATTGATGATAATAATTTGTATATCGAAGGCGTATTGGTCGGTAATTACCTATATTATTTGGATCTCCCTTTTCATGCAGTAAAATTATGTGTGATTCAATCCACTGTACTGATGTGGTTCCCATGTTTAAGGGTTGTGTTAGAGGTTTCGCTAGGTCTTGGTCTTGGGCTTTTGTCTGACTTCAATTTAGCAATTTCCTTCGTTACCGCTGCTTCATCTATGTCTTGTATTACCGACGGTGATTCTCTTGGTAGAATTAAAGCGGGCTCTTGATTTTTAGACACACTCAAATTCAAATAAAAATAAGTTGTCATTTGAAGTATTTCATTTCTATTGCAGGTCTGTAATAGAAATGAAATACTTCAAATTACAACTTATTTTTATTTAAATTTGTATGCGTCCAAAAATCAAAAGCCCACTTTAATTCTTATATTAAGTATGATATATTTGAAGCTTCGTGTTTTTCGATCATTTTTGAACGATGAATATTGTCGTCAGAGCCGCAGAGCGTATATATTTGCTTTGCTATATACATGATAATAATTTTTTATTACAATTTATTAGTCACCGGTCGCACAATTATCGTGCGGCTGTCGCTGTCTGCATATTTTTAGGTAATAACCTCGCCGATCAGTTAGAATTGTAAGATGTATACAAATCGTAAAAGTTTTAAAACATTAATGATGGAGTGGAGAGTATCCGATTTGGCCCTTCGTTAATTCTCATATGAATATTATTTAAAAGGATTACAACAGTGTAAAATTTTATATGGATCAACAAAATATATCACTGTGCTAAACAAGTTTGAACATCGCATATATATATGTAGATATGGAACGCTAGAAACAATAGAAGATAAAGTTTATGGCTACTCCTAGTTTGATACGTAATCTACCTAGTTTGGTCTCACTGGCGCCGATGTTTCCTATCAGTAGGATAATGTTATACTTTTACTGTGTATTCGTAATTCAGTGCTTCATATATGCTTTTGTGTTGAACGACACAATAATATGAATTTACTCGGAAATTCATAGCAGATTTCATTCTTGATTATATGATATCTTACAAAAGTTAATATTTTTATAAATTTATACTAATATTATAAAGAGAGAGGGCGAAGTTCGTGTGTGTGTATGTGGAGGGTAATCTCCGGAAGCACTGCATCTATTATAATTCTTTCACCTTTTGAAAGGTACATTATTCCAGATGGACATAGGTTGGACTTAGGCTATAATATATATATATTTTATGTCAGAGAGGGGAACGGGCTAGGGTGTCACCTGATGGAAAGTGATCATCGCCGCCCATGGACACCCGCAACGTCCAGGGAATCACGGGTGCATTGCCAGCCTTTAAGGAAAGAGTAAGCTCGTTTCTTGAAGGTCCCTAAGTCATAACGGGCCGGGAATACCGCCGCTATAAGTTGATTCCACAAAGTTGCCGTACGTGGCAGAAAAAGTCTTAAAAAACGCACAGATGTAGACCGCCATCCATCAAGGTGGTGGGGATGGAAGGACAGTCGATTGTGTGATACGGTAATGGAATTCAACAGCAGGCAGTACTGCGAACAATTCCTCAGAACATTCCCCATGATAGATGCGGTAAAATATGCTTAGGGATAATATATTATGTATTAAATCCGAGTGAAGTCGGGACAGGCCGCTAGTGTTAATTAATACGTGTATCAGTAAAATTCCATGCTAGAGGAATGTAATGAAAAAATAAGAAGGATTTTAAAACACCTACACATTTTAAAAAAATGTATAATGTTATCTATATCACATGAATAAGTGCTATTCGGTACTTCGATTGACAATTATAGAGATGTCAATGACAGATTTTTTTTTCCAAAAGAACTATCACAAGTCATTTTCGGTTACAGCGGATTTCGTAAAATGAAATTTTAAATATTGAGTACTCATAGTGAATGTTTTCTATTGATATACAAAAACAATAGGGAAAGACTCGATTGGTAGATTGACTAACTAATCATCGTCCAGCTCAAATAACTAAAAAGGTAGTGAAACTTAAAGAGTGTTGAGTGTTGTTATGTTGTAGGCACGTTTAAGACAGAATTCCTCGAAATTTCTCAAACAAAAATTTGTATATATCGAATTATATGTATAGGCAATAATGTTGCTAGGAACTATTATGTACCTTAGTGGTAAAACAAAGTTCGAGAATTTAAACATCTAGTGATTCTCTGATAAAATCCTGTTTTCGATGAAACACTATGTTTTTTCGAAATAGAAAAAATACAAATCTTAATTCTAAAAACCAGCTTTATGCTCGTTTGAACTTTTTAAAAACAGACGATTTTATTTCATATTATGAATTCTTTTCCTAGATTTTCCGTTGTACATACTTCTTTCGCTTCCTCAAATCTCATCATTCTCCTCACACTTTTTCACTTAGGTATGCGAGACCTTTTGACATTTCCATCTGTTAACACTCTGTCTATTTGATCTTCATAAATCAGCCTTGGTCTTCCTTGGCTTCTTTTACAACTCACTTTCGCTCTGTATAGTTTCTTCGTCAGTCTTTCATTACTCATTATTTCTATGTGCCCGAACCATCTAAGCATTCCATTCTTCATTTTTACTATAACACTGTCGCGCAACCCTATCATATACTGCGTATCTCTTCATTGCTTATCCTGTCCGCAAGGGTGACACCGTACATCTTTCTAAGAGATCGCATTTCTACTGCATTTATCATACTTTAACTCGATTTCGGCCATATCCAGGCCTCACTACCGTACAATAAAGTTAGCACCAACACCGCTTTGTGGATGGCCATTTTGGCAGTGTTAACTATATTCACGCTGCCTACTAATGCGGATAGAGCACCGTTTACTTTATTGCCAGCTGCTACCAGCCTCTCCACATCCAACTTACATCCTCCTTTCCTCGCAAACACACTCCCCAGATATACAATTTCATTTTCTTGTTCTAGATATTTTATATTTACCTAAATCTCACATTTCGTTTCAAACACCAGAACCTTAGTTTTGTTCACATTCATATTAAATCCTTTCACTTGACATTCTTCTTTCATGCACGTTACTAGTGTCTGCAGCTCTGCTTCTGATGGTGTCATAAGCACAGAATCATCAGTGTACAATGGGCAGTTTACCACTGTGTCAACACATGTCATACCACTCATGCTACCTTTCAATGTCTGGAGGCAACTGTCCAAATACAGCACGAATAGCCAAGCAGACATCACACAGCCCTCTCTGACGCCTGAACAGACTTCGAACCAAGGCGACATGTCACCATCTATCCTTACTCAGGTTCTGTGGCCTCGATATATTGACTTCACAGCCTGCAGTAAGGAGCCCCCCACGTCATATTCAGACAGAAGACTCCACGGTTTCTTTCACTCTACTCTATCGAATGCTTTTCCAAGATCCACGAAAACGCACAAAACTTTCTGAGTTATAGTCAGAAACTTCCCCACGATAAAGCGAAGCGAGAAAATCTGATCCATACAACCCCTAACGTTCCTAAAATCACCTTGCGCCTCCCACAAATATCTTTCGGAAACACTTTTCATACGTTCGGTCAATACCTTGGTATAGACTTTACTTCCTAAGCTGACCAAGCTGATGGCTCTGTAGCATGCGCAGTCTAAATGAGAACCTTTCCCTTTATAGAGAGGTACTATGACTGCGGTGCGCCAATCCTCTGGAATCTCTGCAAACAACCCCCTCTGCAAACAAACGTTGCAAAGTGCACAGAAGGTATCCCAGACCCTAGGACCACCATACTTGATCATCTCAGCAGTCACCTCATCCATTCCCGCAGCCTTTCCACATTTCATACTTCTTATCACTTTCTCAATTTCTTTCATACTAATGGCATCCTTCAGTCTCTGACCCGTGTGGCAATTCAGTAGAATCGCTCTCAGTATCAGAGGCGGAGTCGCCACTCTCATACAGTTCTCCATCGCTGCAGAACATCTTTTTTATCTGTTAGCAGGTTGTTTTCTTTAAATAGAAAAAATACAAATCTTAAATCTGAAAACGAGATTTTATTTCTTTATTTATTAACGACACCCTTACGGGTTTACGTTAAAACGTTAAATATAACGGGTTTATTAACGAAATTTTTTTGAACTTTTAGAAAACAGACGATTTTATTTCATATTATAAATTCTTTTCCTAGATTTTCCGTTACTGAAAACGAAAAAATTGTACAAATAACGACACCACAACTAAATGAAAAAATCGTGCATATTTTTTATTTGTTTTTTATTTTCCAAAAGTGTAATGAACATTTTTGGCGGCTGTTTTTGACAGGAACGAGAAAGTGACTGTTACATTTTGATAAAAATTTAAAATGTAGAAATATTAAACTCTTAAAAGTATAAACTAAAATGAAGTCTATACAAATTGAAAAGGAAAACAGCCATACTTCATCTAACAAGCTCAGTGCGAATTGGCAAAGTATATTCTAACGGAGAACAGCTTACTGTCAGAGCTGTTAAGCCACCCCATAGAGCCTCTGACCTAGCTTATCGTCTATCGTCGTTGATAAATATCCGGGACCAACGGTTTCACGTGTCTAAGCTCGGAGACGCTCGAGATAGATGCCATTAAATTATTATTCATTAGGCCACGTTAGGTTTTAAAATCACCTACCTAGTTTTGTTTCTTTTACAGATAAATTCGCTATTATCAAACTATTTTTCAAGACTGCTCAAGGATAATAAGAGATGTATGCTTACATAAGACTAATGCCCAATTTCACCAAAGTCCCCTAATACTTAGCGTACCCCTAAAAAAGGATAAGGGTCGGTTAACGATGATTTTTCATCATTAAGATAGGGGTCCGCTAAATACTTGTGGGCTTTGGTGGAATCGGGCATGAGTCGATCTGCATCGAAAAATAATTGGTAGTTTTCTAAGTTTTATTGACATCTCACGCTTGACCAAAAAATTTATAATGCCAAAATTATTTTCATAAAAAAAGATCTAATGGTTTTTAAGACAGTTTCCACATTATCTATATTTAAAAAAAGTTTCTTTTCGGTTCTTCTCAGTGTCCAGCGTTTCTCTTTGAACCGAACTAAAGTAAATTTGACATTCAAAAATACATTGTAATTGGGTTTACTTAAATAAACTGATTTATCTTTAAGAAGTAGCCTAAATTACTCTCTCTCAAAAATCCTCTATCTGCCAATGAAAGTCCTATTAAAATCGGTTCAACCGTTTTGATTAATCCAGACAAACATATGGACAAAAATTTAAAAAGTGCGCTTGGACAGGTAGGTCTTTGCTATGAATTGCTATATATTTGTGTTGTTAAAGAACAAAAACTAATTAAGGGTATTACTTCAAACATGTAACTGAGGAATTAAGAAAGATCCTGTGCATATTAAGCGTGTTAGATATCTTTAGATAGATCTCAAAAATGATACACAGGTTTATAAATGATTTTTTTATTGAAGTCAATAGTTGGTGTGGTATATGTCCTATGTGCTTTTTAATTCGTAAAACTCACCAAGCCCGCGTCGGACGAACCATAGTGAATCGTCGGAACCTTTAACTATGTGTATATTTTACTATAGTTGAGAGTACATTATACTATACTTGAGAGTACTATAGTTGAGACGCACAATATTTATTTAATCGGCAGCAAAAATAAGTTTGAATTTTATACCGTTTTTTGATGACATTCTGACAAACAAATTAATTTCTGCGGTGCGTTGAACACGTAAAGCTGTCATTGCTTAGGGTGCCCAACAGACTCCGAGTGGTGTGGGTGACCCGCCACAGGGGGTGGACCAACAGGCGCTTATAGCTCCCATTAAGTGGAGCCTTAGCCTGCCATCCCAAGACCGCAGTGCGTAGACTTCATGTCTACACCCTTCTCGAGGTGACCCTGTTTCCACTGAACACTGCGGATCTAGACTGGAGAGTCGATAAACACTCCTGAGGGTGGTGCTTCGGCGGCGCCTTCAGTACCGGGTCGGGGCCGATGAGGCTGCAGTGCCGAAAAGGCCTGGCCCGGACCGGGGGGGGGGATGTCCCCATTTATGGGGACAAGTTGTGTTCCCCGTCCTCTGCGTGAGGGCGGGGGTCAGGTGTCGGGGTCACTTGCCCTTCTTTCAGGAAGGGTATTGTGGCCCCGGAGGTGGAAAGAAGGAAAACTTTTAAAAACCCGTGAGGATACACGTAAAAATCTGAGGTGGAGAGAAGGAAAACTCGAAATGAAACCCGTGAGAAAACACGTTAAAACCAGAGGTGGAGAGAAGGAAAACTCGAAATGAAACCCGTGAGACAACACGTTAAAATCAGAAGCGGGAAGAAGGAAAACTTGTAAAAACCCGTGAGTAAACACGTAAAAATCAGGTGGGCGTGCTGACGCCCCTGCCGTGGTGTAGGCGGGGTGCGGAAGCTGCCACTTCGGAGGCCTGGGGTGTCCTTCGGGGGAAGCCACCTCACCAATGGCCTCGGGATGGTGCGCGCGGTTGTTCCCGCGCGCCTCCCAGGAGAGCGGGCAGGTAAAACTGCCCGCAAACGGAGGAGGGCCCGGCTCAGGCTGGGCATAGCCGCCAGGGTCGCGGCAGAATGCCAACGCGCTCCCGTTGCCCCGGCATCAAGGCTCTCGAGGAACACCGTCAGGTTTTAGTGGGTAGACTCGGCCTAGCACCCCAATGTCGAGGAGTCCCACATACCCCCCTGCCACCCCCCTACGGCAGGACGGGATGCATAAAGCATTTCCTGACGCAAAAAAAAAGGGTGCCCCAACAGACTGGCAGCATTACTTCTTTGAATAGCCAAACTGAATCGTCGGCGGGAGAAGCTGCCGGCCCGGCGGTGTCCCGAAGCCCCGACCAGTCTTACAAATATCAGAAACCAGTCGACGGGCTTCGGGGCCCCAGGGTTCCAAACTTTTAACTTTCGACTTTGGAACCCTGGGGGGTACCTGGGGGGTCGCATGCTTACGGCTCAAACTTAATTAATTTATGTTGAAAGTGCTTTTTAAGTTTTACTGACTTAAATTTTAAGAATTTTTCACCACATATTTGATTAGTTTGAGGCGTGAACACTAAGCACATATCTCAACTACTGACACCTTAAATAAAAAAGTCATCTTTGTAACGTTTTTAAAAACCTATCTAAAAATACCCCCAGTATATGTATGGATTTTTTTTTCATCCCTCACTTACCATACATGTTGTTATTTTTTAATTTCACTGCGCCATTGTGTAGCGATGTTATATCTCGGGGCATTGATAATATATTAATATATTTTAACTCCCCTCCTTTCTCTCTCTGCTTGTGTCTGTATTGTGCTGCACACCTCGTTAAATAAAAGTTGCTATTAATTAAAATGGCAATTTATTCGTCAAAAAATATAATAAGCGTTTCGGATAGAATACATTCCTTCCAAATTTCATCTAGGTATGTAGATATAATGACAATAGCCTCCGAGTTAAATTACTATGACACACGTACAGAAAGACGTACAGGACTAAACTATGAGGCGGAAAATTCTAATAAATTTTAAAGTATGTAAGTAGTAGAATTTAAGAAACACTTTCAACGAAAATTTGTTTTAACGAGATATTATTTTGCTCATGTAGTTTTTGTGATATGGCATGTTTTCAGTTACACGCTAGTTACGTTAAGTAACTTTGTTTTTCACAGTGACTGAAAATACTGTGAAATACAAACTTATTTTTGCTGCCGATAAAATAAAAAAGAAAACTACAAGTTGTTATTAAATTTAATTTAATATTAGCCTTTAATTTTCACCGTAAACGTTTATCTTGACTACGGAACGGTGTTTATTTAATTTCAATAAAAAAATTTTGATTTTTATTTCGATTAAATTTTACGTTATTTACTCTCTACACACCATTTTGATACACCACTCTGTGGGATTAGCCGGTACAAATTTATTTGTACCGGCTAATCCTTTGCCTTTGTAAGCCGCAAATTTTCGTATAATTTTTGTACGTAATAATGTGTTTATAAATGGGTCATCCATGGGTGATCTTAATTACAGATTCTTCCACCCACCCTCATACAAAACCATATAAGGGAAAGCGTGAAAAGAACAGTAGAAAACGCATTTGTCAACAGTATTACAAATCTACGTAAAATTGTAATCGACTGTTCAAGTATCTACGTTCAGAAGTAGGTTTGTAGTGCTTACTATACATTACAACCACTGTTCCAATTACAATTTTGTTTACGTCTAAATACCCTATCCATTGCTCGTTATATATCGTTATCTCTTTTAGAGGTAGCGTTTAGGAAGCAGTGGATAATAAAGTAACGAAAGTGTAATTACGATTAGAATTTCGTTGTAGGTGCGAAGGTCTATCGATCGGCCGTAAGTTTTATGAATGGCCTCTTCTCCCCGCCTCAGTCCGCGCTGCCGACATCCCTGGCACCTGCCTGTACTAATGTGGGAGGAATCCCAATTTTGCTCAGCTGATTTGTGACGTGATCATTAACCGAACGATTAACCTAAAATTCTGAATTCGAACCGTTATATGTACTGTAGAGGCTAGCTTGACGAAGATCAAATTCAGACTTTTAACACGTTGATAAATTAAATATGCGTAATGACATGTTATCAAGTTGTTTTTGATATTATTTTATAATAAAATGTTTGGTAATTACGTACAAAGCAATTTGTTGTAATTCGTAGGACTTTATTTTTTATTCTCCACGCTTAACTAAAGGACAAAGCTTAATGACGCATCAAAATGTAACATAATTAAAAATAATAGTCTTTTTTTTTATGGATGATGCCACAGAGATTAACAAGAAAATGTTATTTACAACCTTTTTTTTCTAAATTAATTAGTCTTGACAACGAAATTTGTATACATTGAAAAATAAACCTGGCTGGTGTAATTATGCGCTAAGTAAAAAAAATTAGCACTGAATTTAACTAAAACATTCACGAAGGTCAAAGTCAACGTGGACTTTTTGGCGGGAACGGGAGAAACGAGGTTGTCATTTTATTTAGATTTTCTATTTTTTACATTTTTAGGAGTTTTAAAGTACAATAGTGATAGTATATTGTGTTTTAAAGTTCTGTGTAAGTGACAAGAATGGAGGTGATCTAAATAAACATGTGTAGCTGAACCACAGAACACATATACTCCAAGGAGAAGAACTACAACTCCATACAAAAAAAGTGTAGACTATGCGCCATCTGGTAATGCTTCCATAAACTAAAATTACGGGAATTTAAATAGTACTCTGAGCGTATTTTCTTAGATGACTAAACTAATATGTTCAGCGGATAACAAGGTAATGGAATTTGGAAAGTTAATAAAACGAACAGAATTAGTGATATTTTTTTATTTTAAATCACGAGTTCTGATTACAATTAAACGTGGATATAATAACAACAATTTCTAATTATTTATTATGGAGAACAAAAGTCTACTTTTTCTGTCCTTTCAAAATTCACTGTCTTGATCCACAAGTCTCAACCACACCAATTCGAGTTTCCTCAAGCGATCAGGGGGAGAATAGCTCGTGCGAAACACAGAAAAGCTAAAAACAAATAGAAAAAATAATCGACGGTTATGAAGAAAATTTTCGATTTGTAAAGTTTTTGACAATTCATCAAACAGGGTTGCTATATTATGAATTCAATTAGTAGTTTATTCGATTATTAATATCGATAACAAAATGTGTTATTTTTGTTCAAATTATTTATAAATATCTTTGTTCAATGAAGTAAAATATTTTATTATTGTCATTTTTATATGTAGTACTCAAATAATTATAATAAATTAACGAAATAAATGAAATTTCAGTATCAATAATCGATATCAGTACATTGATAAATAATATCAATAAATTATATTTTGTAATGACATCCCTGGTATTTTCTATCTCCTTTCTTTCTACATCTCTTGTCACTTTCATTTTGTTTCCATATAAAGTCTGCAATAGCTCCATACAAAGTTGACACCCCCTGAGCTGAACTATTCACGCTCTTCCAAGAAGTCCTTTATAACTTCAGTAAAGCCTACTATCACTTTACTGGAGGAGTTTTACGCTAAGAAAAAACTGATTTACTTGTGATTCTACACTATGGATTCTACTTATTAATACGTGACATTGGCAAATACGCTAAACTGTGCGCCATGCCATAAAGGAAGAAGAAGAAAAGAAAAAGGGCGGGAAACTTCGTTTCCCTCTTTGACTCATATTTACTTGATCAATGGCTAAATGCAATCTGCGAAGCCAAAACAAAGGGGAAAAAAAAAACATTCACGAAGACTTTTTGGCGGGAACGGGAGAAGTGAGGTTGTCATTTTATTTAGATTTTCGATTTTTTACATTTTTAGGAGTTTTAAAGTACAACAGTGATAGTATATTGTATTTTGAAGTTCTGTGTAAGTGAAAAGAATTGAAGAGATCTAAATAAACATGTGTAGCTGAAGTTCTCGCGCTCTTCCAAGAAGTCCTTTAAAACTTCAGTAAAGCTTACTATCACTTTACTGGAGGAGTTTCACGATAAGAAAAAACTAATTTATTAGTGATTCTACATGGATTCTACTTATATATACGTGACATTGGCAAATGCGCTTATCTGTGCGCCATGCTATAAAAAAAGGAACATTCACGAAAGCATTTTTTATCTCTTACTCTTTCGTTCTATATAAAAGGAAAAATGTCCTTAACTTCACGCCTGCCAAGAAGATCCCACAAAGTTACTAGGCTAAAGGCTACGGACACTCATTTTTAGAGTTCTATTCAAACTAGGAGGAATTATTATAGTTTCAATGTGGAATTTTTTAAATCAAATAAAAAAAACGCCTGTAAAATACTGGCAATGGAAGTTGCATAATTAAATACATGGTAAATAGGAGAAAAAGAAAAAATGTGCTAACTGCTTATTCTTCTCGGGCGAGCGACAGGGTTTGTTTAGGCGATGGACTTAGTAACATGTTACTAACTCATGCTGCTTTGTTATCTGTAAGCCTGAAGATATTTTGCTAGATGAGTGGTCAGATTAAAAATCGTCATAACGTGCTTTTGTTACACATTGAACGTCTAATGAAAAACTATGTAAAATGTCTATATGTAAGTACTCAAACGTATCTTTTTCTCACATTAAAAATGTATGTGAAATAATTTTTGATTATTATGTACAATTTAAGTCGAGAGTTACAATTTAAGTACAGCTTTTGAGCAATGTGTCCTCCCCATGATGGTATATGGAACTGAGACTTGGACACTCACGCAACAAGTCATCCGTAAGCTGCTTGAGCTGAGCTGGAGATGAGCTGGCTTCATATGCTGTACGAAGGACAATCGATGGGGGAAAAGAGTACTCATATGGAGACCAAGAATGGGGCGGGGAGGCATAGGCACGCAAAGAGATGGACCGACGACCTAATGAAAATAGCAGGAAGATGATGGAAGAGAATGGCTTTAGATCGAAGGGGATGGCGTGCATTGCAAGAGGCCTAATCTCATTGGGTGGCAACGGACGTAAGAAGAAGTACAATTGAAGTTTAATTCAGTTTTAAATGTCTGTAAACCATTTAGCAACGCAATAGTGTTTAAAGTACATAACGATACTATAGCGGCCAAAGTGTGCGCAACCAGACGTCAGATGTTGACGAGGGTCCGCACCTACATATTAAAGTTGGTTATGTAAAGTCGGCAACTACTTGTGGTTTTTGTTTACTGCTAACTTAGCTCATAGGTGTTTTGCAATAATGGTTTGTTTTATAAATCAAAATACTAATTTTCATTAGTTCATAATTGCAAGGGTAAGACTAAATAAAAAAAGGAAAACATAAAGCCGCGAATAACATAGTGAGGTCGCAAAACTACGCCTCGCATTATTTGTTTGAGCTAGTCGGAGGAACGGGACGTAATTATAAATTACATTATATACCACGATAATGCTGAAATGAATGGTTAGATAAAAGGTGCAAGAATTGAATTAGTCTTCGAAAAATTAAAAGCAGTATGGAATCACATTTCGTATATACTTAAACTCAGAAGACCACAAATCTTAGAAAGTAACATTTTCAAAAAATAAAAATAAGATTATTACTTCGTATATAAATCCACGACGTGTGTTGCCATTAGTAGGTCATAATTATTCCGATTATTGTGTAAGGTTACTTGCAAAATAACGTTACTTGTTTGTTTCAAAGAAAGATGGGCAAATCGGTCCAAAGTGCAAAGTGCAATGTTAGTTGCGGACAAATTGTAGGACTGTTACTAATCTGTAATAGTCCGGGAAGTAGCGCTATAGTTAAGCGAGTCATTTTATTCCGGCTGAAAATCATAATAATAATAGTTTTCACTTAACACATAGCAGCTCCTAACGTCAGCTGGTCCGATAGCGGTGGAGCTAAAGGAGACAGCATGAAAAAGTCATTGGAAAAAAATCTGCTCCGATGATTTTTATACCGAGCAAAAATGTATTAAATTATTTATTGTTTCAATCACATTTAAAAAAAATAATCGTCAGCTGTATTGACGAGGGGGGTTATATGTCAGTCACGTGCATAAACCTCATTGAATATTTGACAAATAAATTTATTTTATACCTTATGAAATTTATACATCTAAATTTTTATACTTTTAAAATAATAAAGAAAATCGTCAGCTGTATTTTTGGCGGGGGTAAGACCGTCAGGCAGCGTGATAAACATTTTGCGCGCTCAATGCATTTGAGCGTTGCATAGTCTCTTTGGAAAATAAACTGACGATCTTTACACCCACAAACAATCAGCTGACGTTGATTTTTTGTTTTTTTAACATTCAAATTATCTTATACTTTGAATTCAATAAGTATAATATTAATTTAATACAAATAACACCACATTATATTTATTAATTTTGCGTCGGTTTCAAATTATACACAGAAATATTTATTTATTAGAAACAAAATACTAATTATTTATTTTTTTTAATGAACATAAATAAGACAAAAAAGCTTAGATTTCTATTGATACATAAATTATTATTTTACTTCTTCATATACATGACAGGGTTGCACGACAGTGTTATTGTAAAAATAAGGAAAGGAATGCTTAGATGGTTCGGGCACATAAAAAATAAGTAATGAAAGACTGACGAAGAAAATCTACAGAGAGAAAGTGAGTGGTAGAAGAACCCAAGGAAGACCAAGGCTGACTTACGAAGATCAAATAGCCCAAGTGTTAGCTGACTAAAATGTCAAAAGCATTCGCATGCCTAGGCGAGAATGTGCGATGAAGAATGACATTAGAGGAGGCAAAAGAAGTATGTAAGGACCGCAACGCTTGGCGCTCCGTCCTCTCTGACTATCACGTTAGGGATACAGCGTGAAGGATGTATGTATGTACTTTGAAAAATATTTTTAAGGGTACAACATCTAAAATCCTCTTAGAATTGAGATTGAAATCTAAAAATTTTGAAACTGACTGAACAGACTTCCGACTTCCTTAAAAATATTTACGGAATGTATTTTGCAAAACTGTAGCTTCGAAAGAAATAATAGCTTGTAAATCGGTTCGCCTGTTCAAGATTACGATGCTGCCAACAGACAAAGAGACAAATTAAAACCAGCTTATTTCAATTAATTCAGTCAGATGAGATTCCTCTTTTCTTCTTCTTTAGTTGAAAGGCACCGTCTCGTTCATTTATGTAACAACTCTACTATTTTCTACCCAACTATAACCATACTACAACGATGTGAAAAGAAAGATAATTAACGAATTTAACTATATTTCTAAGGCTTTCCATTAATCAAAGATTATGCAGAATTTAATCTATATGTATCGAAAGTACCACTGTTAAAATTGAACCTGATTTGACATAACGCGCAATTTAATTTCTTCCGTCTCTTGGCATTTGAAAATGGTTCTAACAAATAGACAGTTAAATAACTTAAATATGCTCAGATTTTTCAAGAGAAAATGCAAGCCGTTTTTAAATATTAACTTTTTAATTTAAGAGTAAAACTACCCTTTTAAGGCGTTAACAAACAACGAGGCACGCGCCGCCACTCAGCCCCGTTTGAGTGAAACTTTAATGATTTTAAGATGTCTTTCACAGTACGTGAACATAAAATTACTGGAATTTATTTTTGTAACCGGACGCATTATTATTTTAAATTTGACATTCTTGTTTCTCGATATTGAACTTAAGACTGAAATATAAGAAAAATATAAAAACGACATAAGTACATGTATTTACAGACACCAAAGACAAATCCGTCATTGATAGGTTATACTGTAGCCTATACGCCTTATAATAATATAACCGCTATCCCTTCTTACACGTGCAACATTTTTACTTCTCTCCCCAACCAGCGTTGACGCCAGTATGCCGGGCCTTGGAATCTTCAAAAAACATCAGTTATAGGAAACACATTATAATGAAACTAAGATTGTATAATAGCGAACAATATTAATTGTTTTTTGTTCATGATTAGTTGGGTAAAACTAAATAAGATATTTAATGACTCAGGTGTTACTTTGCGGAAATCCATTTCATGTGATAAATTCCTAAAATATTAGCTATTTTCCGCTCAAACTCCAAAAACCATCAATCGACACGTGTTTCGCCTCTCAACGAAGCATCCTCAGAATATACCAGAGATCGGACTCGGTCAGCTAACTAGCACCGAATCCGAATCGATTCGATGCTGATTGTAGCCTCTCTTCTCTTGCTTCTTTTGTAAAGACATGCTACTATTTTTACTTTTTCTAGCGCAAGTCTGATGTTTTTGTTAAGTAAGTAAAGGACGATTTTAAAATATCAAAAAAGGATATATTTTCGATATATCAATTTTCTTGCGACTATTAAAAATTTAGTGGATTTTGTTAGCTTTTTTTAACTAAAATGAAACGAAAAACAATAAAGTAGAAAGAATTGTTGTCAATTCCACAAGAGCTTTGAGTGATGCCAGTAAGAAAAATTTTTTTTCCTCACTAATTAAAGAAAGGAATTGTTTGTATTGCTCTTCCAATGAACGACACATCTTTGTGTATCTCTGAATTATATATAAAAAGACCCTTGTCACGGCGGTAAGTGGAGGCGCGTACAAGACGTCCCTGTTTCTTTATTACTTTTAACTATTTAACGAAAAACCATTATCGAGCCTTCACTACGTAATGGTAGCAGCTAAGCGCAATTACTTACCAAAAATCATTAAATCAACATTCAATTAATTAACAGAAGTCGAAAAAAGCATTTGTTACAACTGTTAATCATAAATGCAGGTTACTTTTAACGCTAGAAAACCTTCTAGCCTCCCGTCTAGTTACATTTTAAAATTATGCAAACATTTTTTTTTATAAATGGGCCATAGATACGCCATTCATCTGGTCTCAAACTGGGGCATTCCCTGCTCTATGAGAAGCAGACAACGACAACTAAATTGACCCGGCCGGGAATCAAACCCGGAACCTTCTGCGCTTAGACAAAATACCTAAATCACTGCGCCTTCGAGGTTGACGAAATTGTATTATAGTTTGTTCAAAGACGTCTTCTGTTTTGTTCAGCCGATGTAATAAGCTTTAGTAACGCAGGAGTAACCTGAATAAAATGTATCCAGCCCCTCATAAATGTGACCGGCGGGGTTATTACCTAAAAATTTGCAGGCAGCGACAGCCACGCGATCACCTTGCGACCGTTGACTAATTGTAATAAAAAATTGGTATCATGTATGACGATGCCATATTTATTATTCTGTGACCGTAAAATGCATTTTCCGCGGTAGATTTAGCGCCACTATACAAATTACATTACACAAATTGTCGTTTTGACAGCAGATATCGCGCGATATTAGCTGTCGCATGCTGACTGCAAATTACGTAATAAGCGTGCGGTATTAGTTATACTGCTGTAACATAATATAATGTGCGTAATGTATATAAATAAGAATTAATTGTACACACACATGTACAACACATGTATGACGGTGCATTACTTGAGAACGACTCTACCGATTTGACTGTTTTCTTTTTTGTTGTGTTTTTAAATTTCAAGATAGGGTTTGTATGAAAGAGAATTTTAGGAAAATCCACATAAAGAGTCGGAAATTTGGATGGTATTTCTGTATGAAAATCTCAATAAAAAAATTCAATATGTTGCAAACATTCAACATACCACCGGGGCGAAGTTCATTAGTAGTTAAATAGGTAAAAATTAAAAAAACACATCAAAGAAAATAAATTAATAATATCAGTAGACTTTTAAACATATTCTAATTAAATACTCACCGTGTTCATCTTTGTATCGCCGGCATAAGGAAAACATTATGCGTTCTGCCCTTTTGTACGGAGGACCTGGGAAAAAAGGAATATTTTATTTTCACTTAGCGGACTATGGTTAAGAAAAAGTCGCGTTATTATAATCAAATTGACCTAATTCAAATATCGAGAACCCGCGGATTAAGTAATTAAATAAAAAATTGATTCTTAGGTAATCGTGTTATATTAATATTATAATAAATTATCTGAATCAAACTTGCTGGTACAATTAACCAATAAAATTAAAAAGTGTATATAATATCGACACTTAAGTTATTTATTTGTTAATTGCAAATGGACGTGTTCAACAACTGCTTTCCAACGCTGTGGTACAGCTTTAACGGCTCGGTATTTTGTGAACTTTTAGTAATTTCAATTTTTAAGGCTCTTATCAACTCTCCCCATGTTTCAGATAATTGCGCAATAAAATCAGTAAGCATCTTACATGTTGCTACGAACAAGAACAGTTCGAAATGTAGCAGCAAATTTAAATGAGACAACCTATTATTATATTATATTCCAAACTAGCGACTCGCCCCGGTTTCTCACGGGTAGAAATTTTTTGAAAATAAAATAGATCATGTTACTTGCTGAAAATGTAGCTTTTTATAGGTGAAAGAATTTTTGAAATTATAATAATTTTTGAGTTTATCCATTACATAGAAACGAACAAGGTTTACTTCTTCATAATATTAGCACTTAGAATAGAATATAGATGAATACACTTTAGATTTGTTTATTTCAAATGACAAACAGTAGTGCACTGTAAAATGGCAATTTATTTATTATACAATAATAAAAACGAATGTCTTTGGTATGTTTATTCTCTATGCGTTCCTAAACCATTCATTCGATTGTCAAGAAACTATGGTGAGTTGTTCCGCGTTACGACCGCGAAGGTTTCTGAATGATTAAATTTATAAAAAAGACTACGCGAACGAAGTCGCGAGCAACAACTAGTAATTTGTGAATATACTTGAGAAATATTTTAAATAAATGCACAACTTCCAGCGTCATTCGCAAATTAGTTTGCTAGTATAGCCATAACGAGTGAAACCTTTTCAGGCTATATGTCTAATTGGATAGCCAGACGAGCAAATTCATATTATTAAATTCTGAAAGCATTGTCTGTCATAACCTGAAAATGCAAATTGTCAAATGATTACAAGCTCACGACATAGAGAAAATTATACATACACTCACGAGCTCAAATCCTTAGTGCAAATCTACACAAATAAAGTCGCATACAAAAATTAATAAATATGTATATATATATATATAATATAATATTTATGGAACGGATGGAACGATAAGCTTCGTGGTCCTTTCTTCGCCTCCTCAAATCTTGTCGTTCTCCTCACACATTTTCGACTAGGTATACGAGTGATTTTGACACTTCTGTCAGCTAACACCGTAAAACCATATAACATCACATAACATAACATATCTTCACGCTGTATCCCCAACGGGGTAGTCAGAGAGGACGAAGCGCCAGGAATCGCGGTCCTTACACACCACTTTCGCTTCCTCTAATCTCATCGTTCTCTTCACACATTTTCGCCTAGGTATGCGAATGCTTTTGACATTTCCGTCTGCTAACACTCTGGCTATTTGATCTTCATAAGTCAGCCTTGGTCTTCCTTGGCTTCTTTTACCACTCACTTTCGCTCTGTAGATTTTCTTCGTCAGTCTTTCATCACTCATTCTTTCCAAGTGCCCGAACCATCTAAGCATTCCTTTCTTCATTTTTACAATAACACTGTTGTGCAACCCTGTCATACTCCGTATCTCATCATTGCTTATCCTGTCCGCAAGCGTGACACCGCACATATTTCTGAGAGACCGCATCTCCACAGCATTTATCATACTTTCACTCGATTTCGGGCATATCCAGGCCTCACTACCGTACAACAAAGTTGGCACCAACACCGCATTGTGGATGGCCATTTTAGCAGTGTTAGATATATTCACACTACCCACTAATGCGAACAGAGCACCGTTCACTTTATTGTCAGCTGCTAGCCGTCTCTTCACATCCAACTGACATCTTCATCCCTCGAAAACGCACTCCTCAGATACACAATTTCATTCACTTGTTCTAGACATTTTCCATTTACACAAATCACACATTTCGTTTGTACCGCTTCTCTTTCAAACACCAGAACCTTAGTTTTGTTCACATTCTCTTCTTTCACGCACGTGACTAGTGTCTGCAACTCTGCTTCTAATGGTGCTATTAGCACAGCATCGGCAGCGTACAATAGGCAGTTTACCATTGTGTCATTACATCCCATACCACTCATATTACCTTTCAATCTCTGGAGGAAACTGTCCAAATACAGCACGAACAGCCAGGCAGACATTACGCAGCCCTGTCTGACACCAGAACAGACTTCAAACCAGGGTGACATGTCACCATCTATCCTTACACAGGCTCTGTGGCCACGACATAGTGACCTCACAGCCCGTAGTAAGGAGCCCCCCACGCCATATTCAGGCAGAAGACTACAATTTCTTCCGCACTACTCTATCGAATGCTTTTTCTAGATCCACGAAAGCGCAGAAAACTTTCTGGCCTATAGCCAGAAATCTTCCCACGATAACGCGAAGCGAGAAAATCTGATCCATACAACCCCTACCGTTCCTGAAACCACCTTGCGCCTCCCACAAATATCTTTCTGAAACGCCTTTCATACGTTCAGTCAATACCTTAGTATAGACTTTACTCGCTAAGCTGACCAAGCTGATGGCCCTATAGAACGCACAGTCTAGCTAGGAACCTTTTCCTTTATATAGAGGTACTATGACTGCCGTGCACCAGTCCTCTGGAACCTCCCCCTTCTGCCAACAAAGGTTGCAGAGTGCATAGAAGGCATCCCAGACTCTAGGACCACCATACTTGATCATCTCAGCAGTCACATCATCAATTCCCGCAGCCTTTCCACATTTCAAACTTCTTATCACTTTCTCAATCTCTTTCATACTAATGGCATCCTCCATTAGTATGAAAGACCTCCAAAACCATATTATATGTAATATATTTATTAATTTATGTAACTTGTAATATATATATATAGCATATTTATTAATTTTCGAATTGTATGTATTGTGTATTGAACTACGTTATGGCCTACGATTTGCTACGCGCTGCTACGAGAATTGTTTATCCTAGTGTAAATATCAGGAGAGGACTACATAATAATGATTTATGAAGACAATAGCCAAAATAATTGTAGTACTCGTGACATATACAGGCGTGATGAATTCCTAAAACCTTTAGTTATTTTCCTCTCAAATTCCAAAAACCACCAATCGATACGTGTTTCGCCTCTCAACGAAGCATCCTCAGGATATTCCAGAGATAAGACTCGGTCAGCTAACCAGTGCCGAATCAACAAATGGGTCAGCTGCACCACTATTTATACTAATTGCCGTACCCACAACCAGAGAGTGAGTGACCAATCAGAGCTCACCACTAATGGCCCCGCCTACTTAATTGAGACTAATCAGTATCATATTGAATTCAACCTCAATTGTCAAATCTAAATATGTTTGTTTAATAGCGGCGAATGTTAATTCGGTGCTGGTTAGGTGACAGAGTCTGATCTCTGGAATATCCTGAGGATGCTTCGTTGAGAGGCGAAACATGTGTCGATTGGTGGTTTTGGAGTTTGAGTGGAAAATAGCGAAAGATTTTAGGAATTCATCACACGACATGGATTTCCGCAAAGTAAGACCTGAGTCTATACAATATTTATACAGGCGTATTTCCACGCATAAAAAGATAGAAGCTTTTGGTTGTAACTCATCAAGCATGTGCTGGTTTCTAACCCGTTAACAAAGCGTTCACAATAAAAATTTTGGGATACCGTAGTATATTATATAACCTGCATTTAACCTTCAGTATGTTCAGTGGAAATTATTGCGAATAAACATACATACATACGCTGTATTTCTAACGGGGTAGCCAGATAGCACGGAGCGCCAAGCTTCACGGTCCTTACATATTTTATTTGCTTCCTCAAATCTCCAGCAATAAAAATAGTTTTTGACCATTTTTTTAGAAAGTAAACAAAATCAAAGTGAAATAACTGTTATTGCAATGTCATAAAGTTGAATGATTATGAAACCCTGTGTGTGTGAGCATATCCATCACTACATAGTTTTATACCTTCTGAAAATGACCGCATTACGAAGTAAAATAAACTCTTTGAAACTGAAAATTATACACTATGATAAAATGGTTTTTTAAGACATAAAACTCTTTTTCGGAAAAAAACTTCGGGTAAAATATCTCTTATCGTCAAAGAACATCTGTTATTACGACAAAATACCCAGTATGCTTTTACCAGTTTTGTAGCTTTTTTGAGTCTTTCAGTTAAATAAACTCTTTTTGAACAAACAAAATTTTGTCAATTAAAACAGATTTCTATTAAAACATGTCATTCACGTGGTGTAACACGCACTCGGTAAAAACGAAATGTCCCGTACAGTTGTCTGCGAATGATACAACAGCGACTACGTAATAGTCTTAGAAAATACAAAGAAGTTATTTGAAAATCGAGATACTTCTCGCTGATTATTAGATTAGATAACTATGGCCAAAGAAATACTAGGTAATTAACCCCAGCGGAAAAAGGGGTGTTATAGGTTTGACGCCTTGATTTCCGTTTGTCTGTGACATCGTAGAACTTGAATAGTGAAAGAATAAAATAAACTGTTGGCAATCTGCATATAATTTCGCCAATGCTGAAAGAAGTTTTCATTATACACATTACTAGTGGACCCGACAGACGTTGTCCTGCACGAAAGTTGGAATAAAAAATTTCCTAGAACGCAATTGCGGCAATGTAAACTTTAATATGGGTTCATTATTGTTATTGTATGTATTGTAATAAGTTTTATCACGTGTGCAAAAATTCACATATTTCGGTAGTTCGGGAAGTGAATGAAAACTGAACTGAAAGATTTCATTACTACATAGTACAGATCTACATTAAATTGAATGACACGAAAAATTTTAATATTTCATTTGAATTAAAAATTTTCAAACCTTCGGATTTCACGTGTAATGTCTCACAAATACAGGTGAAGTGAAGAAAAGCTTTTTAATTGAAAATATCAAAAAAAATATGTTTTAACAATTCAGTTATTACAAGTTTTTGTTAAATACCACGATTTTTGCAATCCTGCAAGAGTTGACAGTACAATCTGTGCTTGTTCTAACTTGCCAGTGTCTTCGGGGCATTCGGGAGTCAGTAACTGTTAATAAAAATACTTATAAATGTAATTAAGTATGCATTTTATTGTTCTCATTGAAACATTATTCTTTAAATTCAGAAACCGGATAGCGGTCATATCCTATCTAACGATTATATAATATTACATGTTTAAATATAATTGTAGCAATAGCTGAGCCAGATTCGCGACAAACGGTAAATAAAAAAAAATTGGGGGGCTCTAGAGAAAAAAAAAATTCTCAAAGTGGGCGGTGGACAAAATAAGGTTAAGAACCTATAGGTTAGATGTTACGCCAAAAGCGAAAGTCGTGTACGTGATAGAATTCAATACTCACTGTATGAACGTGGCCCAATAATTATGTGCCGTGTACTTGTCGTTGACAAAATTAATTAACGATCATGCGGTTACGTATAATTAATCTAATTCAAAATCAGATAATTAACCCTTCAGTATGTGACGATATAATTTAACATCCCTGCGTGTTCTGCAGATGGTCGACTTTTACCATCATTCTAACATAACATAACATAACATATCTTCACGCTGTATCCACAACAGAGGGGTAGTCAGAGAGGACGGAGCGCCAGGAGTCGCGGTCCTTACACACCACTTTCGCTTCCTCAAATCTCATGATTCTCCTCACACATTTTCGCCTAGGTATGCGAGCGCTTTTGACATCATGTTATATACGAGTAGGTATTAAAACTTCTGACGCTCTTGTGATAAAAATATCTGAGACACAAAAAATCAAACGTAGTTAATCCCCAAAATATTTTCTCTAATCAGTTACTGGATACAAATCCTTACATTGTATTATGCCATTTCTCATTTAGGGTGGATAGAGCATCAATACGTAACAAAATCACACCGCAACAGACCCTTTAACAGTAACGTCATCTCATCTCAAAATCTCATCATTCTCTTCACACATTTTCTCCTAGGTATGCGAGTGCTTTTGACATTTCCGTCTGCTAACACTCTGGCTATTTGGTATTCATAACCATTATTCTACATTCTCATATTTCCCCCAAATAAGTACTCGAGCGTCTAGACAAGTGGCAAAAGTTTCGTAAAATCGAAACGCTTACTGGCGTTTAAGAGCAATAGCTCTTAAAAATTGCCATTTAGCTACGTTATATACGGCGCTTTTCACACGACTTTACTTTTCGTTTGATTTCATAGAAGTTAATAACGTTTGGCAACCAATTTAAATCTCGTTACATTAAATCACGCGGTATTTGTCGTTCTATTCTACTAGCGTTTACGACAATTGAGTCACTTGTCTAGGCCCCTATTTATGCAAGACTGAATCTACACATCTATAGATATAAATAAAATGTGTCTCTCTGATTTCGAAATATAGAAATTTCCTTAAGCTTTTTAGGTTATTTGCACGTTATCAAAATCTAAAAACAGTTTTTTTAAATTTTGTCTGTCTGTCTACTTGCTTGTTCATGCGGGCTAATCTCCAAAATAACTGAAGCGATTTTGGCGGGACGATCATGGGACAGCTGAGGACTTTTCTGAGAGAAATCTAAGCTTTTTTTATACCGGAAAATACCAAATTTAACGCGGTTTGAACCGCAAGGCTTAGCTAGTTTGAAAATTCAAGTATTGTCAATGGAGACACCGAAAAGCAGAAATACTTATATTCAGTGACAATTATATCTTGCAAAATATTCAAGACTTCAAATAAACTAATTTCATTAGTTATACCACTTATACTCAACTTTATGGCACGCTCAGACAACTTCGACTGTGTATAATTTAATTTTAAGCATGACCGTTTATAAATGATTTGCCTTAACTCTATCATTTCGACAACTTAGTACCGAAAGGACTAAGAATATGTAATTTTTTCGGACAAGTTTATTTTATCCCACAACTAGCTATGCCAGGAAATTTAAACACGCAAACCACAGATAGAAAAATGTAACAATCATAAACCACTACGTATAACAAACTTTAGGGAAACAATACCGTTTACAGGGTGTTATGGATTGACACCCATACACCCATAATACCATATTAGAGTGGTAAAGCCATGCTGCATTGCAGCACGAATTAAGTCAGCTCGCCCGGTGAAATATCACTCTCTCACAGAATATCGGCGTGAAATAACAGCATCTATTGCTGTTGTGTTTCATTCGGTGAGTGAGAGTGCCGGTGGCCCATCACCCCTTCCTTTCCCTCCTTTCCCTATTTCCTTAAAGGCCGGCAACGCACTCGTGATTCACCGGACGTTGCGCTGGGTGTCCATGGGTGGCGGTGGTCACACTCCATCAGGTGATCCGCTTGCTCGTTTACCCCCTCTTTTATAAATAAAAAAATAAAAACCTTATAATGTCCATATCACATATATATTTCACATATTCACTGAATAAAACCCTGTAATTTTCAATTATTTGAATTCATTGGATAAACTGGGGTTCTTTTTTCCCTTAGAGGTACGGAGTCCTAACACTCGAGTCCTTACAAGATCACGCACGCGTCGGTTCACGTGTCACATTTTTCACAGAACCTTCATGATGCACGTATACAAATTTGTATGTAATCTATAAAAATAAAAATTTATTGCTGCTCGTTGGTATGGGCCACTTCAAAATGGTTGGACCGATTTCTGACAGATTATTTTTTTTCAATGTTTGATAGTCCGAATAAGGTTTTAAGAAAAATCGAAAGCGCTTTTTTATTTCGTTTGTTACATTTTCACGGCTATACCGATGGTCAGATTATGAGGAAATTTAGAATAGAGATAGATTAAACATTTGTGAAAGACATGGCATGACAAGGTTCCTTTTTTTTACTTCCTCGCGTACAGTCGTGGACTATTTTGCGCTAGGAAATTGGACGCACATGCACGATTTGACTATTCCCCGTTTAGTCTGCAATACTACTGGATTTAAATCTCTCAAAATTTGTAGGAACAAAGGCTTTACTTGAAGCTTCAGCTGTAACAAAAAATGATAATAGGAACTTGAAATTTACAGAAAAAACATAACAAGGTCTTACAGAGAAATTGATTTCAGGAACTTATCATTTTTATTTTATATGAACTCGAACTCACACCTATCTTAACACTTTCTTATTATAATTTTAACTAGCAGCTGCACGCGACTTTATTCACGTAGTATTTTATTTACTAAATAAAACAATTCACGAACCTTTGCTGGCGTACGCAAAACAATTCACAAAGGTATCATCACAATCATATGAATGGTTTAGAAACGCATAGAAGAGAATTATACAAAGACATTCATTTTATTGACATAGACTAGCTATTGCCAGCGACTTCATTGACGTAGTATTTTATTTTCCAAATTAAATAATTCAGGCAATCGATTCTGTAAAAACTTAAATCGCCCAGCGAGATTTGCTCGACAATTCACGTTACTTCGCATTTGAACTCACTTGCTCTTCAAATGGAATTCTCTAAACCAAACATAGAAAGTGAAATGACCTTAGGTGCGAGTTAGTTAGGGATTGCTTTAAAAGTAACATCTCAGTCGATATTTTGACTTACGATTAGTGTATTTTACTTCATCTGAGATAATTACGTTAAATAAAACTTGTTTTATTATATTTATTTAGATTAAATTGTTATATTTAGCGCGACGTCAAAAAATTCATTTACGGTAGTACGACTCGCCAACGCACTTATCGAGGCACTAGTATCTTTGTTGATTTCATAGAATACCAGGGGCCTAGACAAGTAGCTCAATTGTCGTAAACGCTAGTAGAATAGAATGTACACAGTACACACATACATATCTGTACTCTGTATCCCAAAAGAGGTAACAGAGAGGACGGAGCGCTACGCATAGCGGACCTTGGGGCCTAGACAAGTAGCTCAATTGTCGTAAACGCTAGTAGAATAGAATGTACACAGTACACACATACATATCTGTACTCTGTATCCCAAAAGAGGTAACAGAGGACGGAGCGCTACGCATAGCGGACCTTGGGGCCTAGACAAGTAGCTCAATTGTCGTAAACGCTAGTAGAATAGAATGTACACAGTACACACATACATATCTGTACTCTGTATCCCAAAAGAGGTAACAGAGAGGACGGAACGCTACGCATAGCGGACCTTGGGGCCTATACAAGTAGCTCAATTGTCGTAAACGCTAGTAGAATAAAATGACAAATACCATGTGATCTAGCGAACGAATTTTAAACTGGTAGTCAAACGTTATTAACTTTCTATTATATCAAACGAAAAGTAAAGTCGTGTGAAAACCGCCGTATAAACCGTAGCTAAATAGCACTTTTGGCGAGTAATAACTCCAGCAAGCGTTTCCATTGCACGAAGCGTTTACCACTTGTCTAGCCGCTCAGTTTACAGTTCACAATCTCATCATTTATTCAGAAGTGAATTAGACTAATTTACGTTGTAAAATTACACTACAGATCTCGGGCGTTCGCAGAACAACTCACCAAAGTTTCATCACAATCGGATGATTGGTTTAGGACTGCGTAGAGGTCAAACATACAAACAAACATTCATTTTTATTTATGTAGAAGAAGAAGAAGACTAACGAAAGCGTATTGAATAAGGCAGACCAACAGATAAAAGAACGAAAGCGTGTATTGTAGCCAAGGAAGAGCAAGGCTGACTTATATGGAATTATAAATCAGCTGGCTTAAAAGGATCAAATAATCAGAGTTTCCCCGAAACATACACGTAGGTAGTAGGTATATATGGTGTCACCCTCGCGGACAGAATATGCAATGAAGCGATACGCAGTATGGTGGGTCTGGAAAAAATTGTCTTATAAAAAAAATCGCTTAAAACTTAGTGTAAAATTTGTATTACAAACTGCCAACCACAAAATAAAGTTTGCTGTAGAGTTTTTGGGTTCCGTAGTAAAACAATAAATACAGTTTCGCCAAGTCCATCTGTCTGTTTGTCCGTCCGTCTATCGGTCCGTGGTTTAACTCAGACTCTTGATATTAAAATTACTGGTAAATATTTGGTTATACATATTAATCATGCCTACAAATTTGTAAAATAAAATCATGAACACAAAACTTTTTTGGTACCTCCCTGACATGTAAAACAGTGATGACTTTTTTACTTGTCTATTTCATTGTATGGGGTGTCAATGAATAGCTCTTTCAAAAATAAAGAGTAACATTTTTCGATTCAGGGATCATTTTGCGAAATATTAAACTTTAAAGTAGGTAGCCATTTTTGTTAGAGTTACGTGTCCCGCCACTACCTACACTAAACCGTTGCTTTTGATATGTGAAAAGTATTCACGTAAATAGTATACATAACGAAGCTAAAAAAAAGCTATCACAGTTAAGTAGCCTCTACAAGTTAACAAGCAATAGCGACCAACTTAAAAAATGTATTTGGATAAATAAAAATTTCGTAACAATTCCATAGAAAATGACAGTCGGCGTTAAGTCAATAAGTTAAAACTAGGTGTATTATAACTTTATAACTTTGTATTGTTATTTGCCATTAGAAATTTAGATTCGCAGCTCGAGAGTATGGGAGAACGTGTCTTTCAACTGCAAAGTTAAATTTGTTTTTGAATCCGACTTATACGAGTATTTATTTGGGAAATACATAAAACAAATCTATTGTACGTGTTACGGAACCCTCGGTTCGCAATGTCCAACATGCACTTGGTTGATTTTCATGTGAAAACTAAGTGTCTAAATAAATGAATATATGAATCAGTGAAGAAGAACTGACGAAGACTTACAGAGTGAAAGTAAATGGTAGCAGAAACCAAAGAACAGCCGACTCATGAAAATCAAATATCCCGAGATTTAACTGACGGGATTGTCAAAACCTTTCACATTCCTTGAATATTGTATACGTTGAGATTTAAACTATCGAAAAAAGAATGAATCTTTCACTGTCACTCGTTAATATTGACGCTTAGTCCTTTAAAAATTTGTATGTAAGTAAGGATAAAATAATAAAACCAGTACACAATTTTTTATAGATAGCAAGATTACGAATCCAAGAGTACTTAAAAACAAATAATGAACAATTATTTATTATGTCGTTAAAATTGCCTCGTGACTATTCACGGGACACTTCATAACGTCCCTAATAAAATAAACTAGTTATGATAAACGCTCGTTTAATTATTGCTTACTGTTCATTAATTAGACAAAATATCTACTAAACAATGTTTAAATGAATAAGCTCCCTTTTACAATTTGTAATATACCTATTTTATAAATTTTACGACTTTTACAAGACCGATAAAATGAAACAAAATGTAATAGAATACGATGTATTTCATAAGTTGTCGACACAATATTAGACATAATACAACCACAGATTCATTACTTACTAGTGTAATCCATTGAATTAAATATGTAATATGTATGAATGAACCTTAATTATTTTTATTAATGAATTGCCACCAATTATTCATACTTACGAAACTCTTAATCACAATGTAATCTTATCTATAGTCAAAACCAACGTAGTTTCATTTAGGAAATAACTAATAAGACGTAAAAACCACACGGGTTTTGACGTAGTGAAGACCAATAGCTATATACCCATACTAACCTTAGATAATGTCCTAGGCCTAAAGCCTCCGTGGGACTGAGTGCTCGCCAATTCCCATTTTTATTCACTAAATTGTAAAGTTTTATATTCGACTTCTTTAGTAAAAAATTACCAGTAAATATAGGCCACTACACAATTTTTTTTTTAAAGTTTATCACATGGGGAAAAGAGATTCGCGTACAGTGTTTCATCCGCCGAGGTTATACAGCGACTGGATGTAGAACCGAGTAGTAAGGCTTCGGTGAAAGTCGGACGAGATCGGAACGGACTCTGCTCGGAGACATGCCTCAGCCCTTTCAGCTTTCAGGATAAAATAGGACTCCATCAACGGAGTATTGGATGAGTTATAAAGTAAATTTTTACAGTTAATTTGCTGTTGTATGCAATACTAAAATAGGGTATATGTTTATAAAAATATTTGCATGCATTTTTTAATAAGATTCGCGATACAGTAAACTAATCAACACTATGATTAACAATTTGATTTGATTTCCCACTTTCTAATTAAATTAAATTATTAAACACGTCTGTAAATTAACAGTAGCAATTAATTGAATGTTCATTTATTTGGTTTTTAACATAAAGTAGTAGAGATATGCGAATTAGTGTAACCGATAATTCTTACATTTTTCAATGTAAATTGAACAAACAATAAACTGTGATTGACGGTTCTACTATTCCTATAATGCGTGCAACTGACTTACTACTGCAATTGCTATTGATTGATTAAATAAAAGCTTTTCTATGTTCCCGATTTTCAACAATGGATGAATGGATTTGGGAGAAATGTCTACGTAAACTTAACTTGACTACGCCGATCGCTGAAGGCAAGGTAAAACGTATGTACTGTACTGTATCATAATACTATATGAATGGCGTCGCAATTTTGTTTTGACAGAATATGTTTTACTTATACATATACATATATATTATCTATGTACATACATGTATGATTATATATATATATTCTATGTATATACATACATGTCCTTCGCGCTGTATCCCTTATGGGGTAGTCGGTAAGACGATAAATGCCTATTTTATAAATATATTTAAGTTTGTGTATTTCTTTACATATATTTCTACAAATTACATGGACGAAATCACGAAAAAAACTAGTATTATTATTAAACTTTAACAGAGCCGTGCTTGTACTCCATATGTTATTATTATATAACATAATTTAAAAACCATCGACTCAATAATGGGCGATTACTTACCTTTAACAAATTTTTAGCAGCAGTAGTAGTTAGAGCTTTTCGCAATTATAATTTAAAGAATGGCTGCACTAATATTCACAGATAAATAGCTAAGCTAACTCTTCTAGCAAAAAAAGTGCAAACACATCCGTTCGATAGCTACGATGTTACATATAAATTAGGCGACGCGTCACGCGAGGGCGTCAAACTTGTAACTGTTTTTCGACAGTGGTTAAAAATGATTTGGTTAGGCATGTTAAACTTTTTCGAATTTAAAAGTGGTACTGTTGTTAATAACTTAAGTAATAAGTTGGTCATTATTTGTTTCTGTTTCAATCATTTAGAATTATTTATATTAAATTAAACTACGGTTCCACTTTTCATCCAATTATTTATAGCATAGCGGAAAAAAGTAATTAACGACTTATTCTATATTTCTTATGTGTTTTATTAACTAAATCTAGACTAAACTAGATTAAAACTCTCGCATACCTAGGCGAAAATGTGTGAGGAGAATGATGAGATTTGAGGAAGCGAAAGAAGTATGTAAGAATCGCGACGCTTGGCGCTCCATCCTCTCTGACTACGTATGTATGTATGTATGTTTTATTGACCAATTGCGATGCGGAATATTGTATAATTTACATGGGAAACACAGCTGCGTCTTTAACTCCGAATTATTTCATTAGCCTTTTCGATGTCGCCTGTACTGCCCGATTTACATTGGTCAAGGACAGTGGCGAGCAGTGAGTGCATGTACAGTGGCGAGTGACGAACGCCTGGATACTCCGTCGAAATGGACGAGCGAAAAATAAGTACAATTTCGAGCAGAATTTTTTCATCACAATGGAGCAGATAGACCAAGTGTTATCTTCTTACATACATACATATCTTCGCGCTGTATCCCTAACGGGGTAGTCAACTCAAAAAATAGAAAACGATTCTATATGGATCCACTTGCGAGGCAGCTTTCAAGCAAAGTTGACTCGCTACTGTCTGATCGGTTTACACCACTGTACTTACGTACTGTACTTATCTACTTCGCTTAACCAATATAAATCGGGTGTAAGGCTCACCGATGTATAATACGTAACCGTTTATATTGAATCATTAACTAGTTGAAAACGTTACAATTTTTCAGCTTAGGTACTTAATTTAATAACGCCAAAGAATCAACTCGTTAACAAACGAAATGAAATATTATCAATCAACGAAGTGTGTTCCTTTCGTTTCGTTAAAGAAATAGCTTACATTTTTTTAACGTTTTAAGTAACTAGTTTTTTAGAAAAAAAGCAGCTGATTAATCGTTGATATGTTCTTCGAGCACTCACCCATACTGTATATTTGCATTAGCTCTGCTTCAAGTTAAATGTCCAGGTCACAGGTCATCCAGGTCTTTCTATGAGGAAGTGGGAACACGGTCGATCACATATGGTGACGGGCGTGTCTTCCTGCCGTCGACCGAGTGACCAGGCCGGGCCAGGACCGCGTGACCGGGTCACAACATGACCCAGTTCTCGGTTGCATCCCCGGCCGTAGTTCGCTTGCAACCCGAGAGAATTGAGCTATACAATGGAGTATGCAGTTCATTCAAAAGATAGGTAAAGCATGTAGTCACATGTTTTGTTTTGCCGTTAAGTAATAAACAGGTATCTACTTATATAATAATAAAAAGTTATTTATTATTATATAAGTCCGTCCTCTCTGACTACCCCGTTGGGAATACAGCGTGAAGTTATGTTATGTTATGTTAAAAAGTTATTTAGACTAATATTTGGAACTCTCGATTTTTCCAATTGTGAGAAATTGAAATAAAAAACCTTTGTCCTTTGAAGAAAAATATGTTTACAACGATACTAATGAGTCGATGTTTCATGAAATAATTTTAGCTTTATTCAATAATAGCATTAGCAGATACACAAATAATCCGAGAATAGTATTTAATTCAATTTGCTTTTAAACGTTATTAAAACTTATAAGACGTGTATCAACATCTTAAATAGCTACAAATTCACGAATCTAAAATTGAAAAATAACTGAAATAATGGAACTAAAATTTTTCTAACAAAATTATCGTAGATTTATAATATTATGATCATTTTTTTTTTCCTTTCTTTATTCCAATAATTAATATTATTTGGTATACTCGTAAACAATGTTCTAAATTTTTTTCTCAAACGAGTTCATGTTACTTAAATTGACATCCTTTGATAATGTACTGTCAAATGTTGTATCCAATGTACCATTTGTGAATTTAACGTGGCGGTCTCTCCTTAACTCTTTCTTAAAATCTTCTAACTCTGTGTCCGAATTAAAAGTCACATTTTCAATCATTTGAGACTCGGAAGATATTCCTTTTACAACGGATTTTAGAATCCGTTTCATATTAATCAATTCCCGTCTAAACTTAACAATCAATTTAGATTTCGTCTCTAATAAAGTTTTCAACTTCTCATTTTCTAATTGAAGATTTAAATTTTTAATTCGATTATCCATCTCGCACTTGATAGCCGCGTCTAGCTGTTTCTTCATTTCGTTTATCAATGTATTAAAACTTTTTCTATTCGACTCTATTATATCACTTACTTTGTGCAGTTCACTTTTCAGTACCACATTATCTTCTTGAAGTCTTTTAATAGTGATGCTTTGAAGATTCAGTGGAGTTTCCAAGGTTTTATTTTTATTTTTATTTGTTACCTCTTTGACTATAACTTCAACTGCGGTGTTTTTATTTCTGAAAACTTCGTAAGAGGTCCCTGAGCTTGTTCCATGATTGCTTTTCTTCATTTCTTTCCCGTGTAAAGTCATCGTAGAAAATATGTTGTCGTCAGATAAAGACGCTTTTGATTCTAACTTGGACATTTCGTTACAAAACACTTGTATTTTACGTCGAAAAATAATATAAATGTGCTATGTATTTTTGGTAGATTTTTTTTTATATTTTATTGTCAGTTTGTACCACAATTTGTACCTGACAACTGTCAAAAAATTGAGATTGATACACCAGATTAAAAACAACAGAATTATCAAAAAGTATATTCTCTAGAAAGGTTTATACTATACTCTACTATAAACCACAAAAAAACAAAAATATGTTGTATTAATTTTGATTTTGTAAAATAAATAACAACAAGAACCTGGAAACGTTTAGGCTCAAAAACAATGTGGAAAAGTTTCTTTTCCAAATTTATCTGATTGGAAATGACCGGCAAACCGGGATCTTCGGCTTGAAAGGAGATTAACCACGGCGCCAATAGGCTAATCTTATATTTAAGTTTAGGACAGTGATTATTATAAGAATTTCAGAAAATCGTATAGCTAAAGTAGCGCGAGTTTAAATCCAATTAGTCTCATTAATTCGTCCAAATAGTTTAAATCTAGTTACTACAGGATTAATGAGAAAAATAACGATGTTTGTATTTCGACGTTTAAACTTTGTCGTAAGGTATTATTAAAATAATACCTTGCTTAATATTGAGAAATATTTATGTTAAACATACCATTTTGCCGGTCAAATGGACACAGCGAGAGAAATCGGGCGTATGATTGTTCTCTTACGGTAGAGGATCGATCAATTAGTGGAACATATGTGCCTTAGATTCTTTTAACTATTAACTTATATGTATTTTACGCTTTAGTTTGGTTCTTTTTACAAAAATTTGATTATGTTCACAGAAATTAAATACCCATAATACCTATGTAGTTTTAATGTATTTGTTTGTTTAAATTGTTTTTATCAGTTCGGATGTGTCAGTAACAGGTGTTTTCCATGAACCTTCGGGTCCGTATAATTGGATAATAAAATTATGCAAATAGATAATTTTGGGGTTACAAGTTTTTTAAGTGTCCGTAATTTTTAGTTACCGACATTTAATTAATTCACAGGCTGTGAAATAGCCTTAATTTAAAGCCATAAAATATATGCTAGGTGACCCAAATACAGCCATAAACATCAAAAATTGAATTTTGAATTTGAGGTTGTTTGTAAGTACTTTTATGGGCTAAAAATAAACTACTCGTAATCATAGCAGATCTCATTCATCTCGTAATTATCAAAAAACATTGAAAATGTCTTTAGATTTACAACAACAAAAAATACGCAGAAAAAAACATTTTATCCACGAGATTCAATTACTACAAAGATGTTAATATTTTATTTTATTGTACCGTGACGTTAAGACCTTCGACAATCTATCAATGATGTTACTGTCACTTACTTCGGAGTAAATGTGTTCTGTGCACTTACTGGACCACAGACACCTCGGACGACACATATCTGCATATATCAATGACTAGGGAAACTAAAGGACATAGTATGTTGATCTATAGCAACATTTAGTTATATATATTCTGACGCATAACATTCAAATGTAGCGTTGTCTCTTTTTGACTTACGGCTTCTTGTGTGTGTAAGAGAAAACAACAGTGCTTTTCGCAAAAAGTAATTTTTTTATATAACATCATTGTAATTTCAAATCGTGCCGGTCCGCCATTTATTGCGACACGCTGACAAGTACACAAAGTGTCAAAACATATCAATGGATTTAATATTTTTTAATGTTTCTGTGATTTTGTGCTGGATATTGAAACTGTTTTGTTAAAGGAGAAGCTAGCATAATGTCACAATAATTCCTAAGTGTAGTGTGTTAAAATGTGGCTCGAGGAAAAGCAATAATCAACAAAATCTATAATTGCACTGGTACGTAACAGAAATTCATTAATTTAGTCTGATGTCGTATATATTTCTATCGTAATTACTGTGATTCTTAGTTTACTGTATTATAGTCATGTATATTTTTAGTTATTAGCACTTTTTATTCATATAATACAGTAAATTACTTCATATCAATTTTTGTTGTTATTGCAGTTAGGGCTGTTCATGTACCTATATTAAAAAAATATCGATAAATACAGGTGTCATGTTTATATGTCGTAATTATCTCGTTTCAGATTACCATCATGTATTATTAGAGAAAAAGAGTGGCTTGACATAATCGGAAAAGAAAATTGAACCCCTATTCATGATATATATTATGTTATTTGCATTTCGAAGAAACTTCTTTCGATGGAACTTTAAGAAAATAATTTTATGTATGAAGCATTACCCTAGCAAAGATTATTGGGAATCAGAGAAAATATTTAGTGGTAATTAATTACTTTTTAATTTCTTGACCATGTAAATCCTCTATTGTGAAAAAGTAACACGAAAATATTAATTGTTTAGAGAATGTAGCTGAATTTTGATATGATGTTTCCGGGAGAGAAAAATCTGCTCATAATTCTAAATATCTGCTTCTGAATGATGTGAATCAAAACCACGACGAGTTATTTTTGAGACCAATAAGAACTTGTAGTGGTTTTACTAATAATCCAGATGCGGTACAATTTAAAGAATCTTTTATAAAACTTTAAGAGCAGAAATAAGAGACGAAGGTGTCGGAAACTATTTCATTCTTTTCTTGACATACAAAAGACGACAGCAACATGACGAGTACGATGACTGGTTAAATTCAAATCTCAGTATTCAAAAGTTTCATTCAGAAATTACTTAATAAAAATTGTGCTATTTAGTTAGCTATATTTATTTATTTTGTGAATATGTTATTAAAAATTTTATGTACTTCAATGTACTAAGTATAAATATTATTTTACAAACAATAATGTTAACAAACAGTTCTATTTTTCAAACCCAGTAAAAATATGTTACTATAGGTACATTAGACATGACTAGTCAGACATTGGTCACCCTTGCAGTGCCTAGCAATTTACTATCTTAACTTTTAAAATATTTATTCAAAAGGCCGGTATATTGTGGATTTTCTACGCTAGATAATATTATAAACTATAATATTACTTATTTCTTTACAACGAAAAGAAATAAAATTTGTTTGTTTATATGTACGGGATAACCTCTGGAAGTACTTAACTGAATTTGAGAATTCTTCGACTAATAGAAGTCCACAGTGTTCTATTCCTAATTGAAATATTATTCCCAATTACTGTGTGATAAGGCCACTAATTTTTAGTAAAATTAATTAATCTAGTATTTAGTTTATCAAAGTGCTACAGTACGCCATGGCTATAGATTTGGTCGGTCCGTATGTATGTTTCTCATAGCACTTATTTTAATTTCACCATCACCTCTAGAAGAATTAACGTTATACATGTAAAGAAAAGAAAAGCATTAAAAGGACTGTGCTGTTCTTCAAATACTTTGACCTATGTTCATTGATCTTCAACATTTATGAAAGCGTTTCATAAAAATATGGTTTTCTTTTAAAAAGCAATTGTATTTCTGTAATGACTTACCACTAAGTATTACAAAAAGAGATACCTAAGTAATTTGTTTGTAGACTTTTTGGCGGGAAATGGGGGCAGTGAGGTTGTCATTTTATTTAGATTTTCTATTTTTTACATTTTTAGGAGTTTTAAAGTACAACAGTGATAGTATATTGTGTTTTAAAGTTCTGTGTAAGTGACAAGAATGGAGCAGATCTAAATAAACATGTGTAGCTGAAGTTTTCGCGCTCTTCTAAGAAGTCCTTTATAACTTCAGTAAAGCCTACTATCACTTTACTGGAGGAGTTTTACGATAAGAAAGAACTAATTTACTTGTGATTCTACATGGATTCTACTTATTCTGTGTCTGTATACTAATTTGTGTTAATGCGTGACATTGGCAAATGCGCTAATCATCTACTGAATTGTTTTCTCGCTTTACTTGACGTTGGCAATGTACTCACGTACGGTGCCATTTAAAAATAAAAATAAAAAAATTTGTTTGTATGTAGGGTTTATTTAAAGTTCCATACAAAAATGATCGAAGGACAGAAAGGGGCTATCCTTGAAGGTACCTGTTGCTATTGTTGCTAATAACACCTTAAAATCGCCTTAAGCGCAGATTCTAATTATATGCTGACAGCATCGAACTACACTGACTGCTTTTTTCAGTTTAAACAATTTTTCAGTACTTTTGTATAAGTTTATGACGTACAAAAAAAAGCCCGCCTTTTTTTTGAAGATATCATGCAAAATGATTTTTATTTCAATACTGATGTTGAAACAAAACTTCTTTCAACAACTGACCTAACGACATCTACATAGTAGAAATTTGGGACATCACTAATCAGCAGCCATTGTTTGCGACACTTGCAAGTTGAAGCGGCACGATTATTTTGTACTTGTTTCATGTCCTTTAGTTTCTTTAGTCATTGGCTTATATCCTGTTTTTTTTTAATATTTTTGTCATAGATTTTTGTTCATAATGAACTAATAATGACGGTCGAACCCATAATGTAAACAGATGTGACGACATTGTTGGGGTTAGAGTCGGATAAGCTCGGACCAAGAAAAATAACGGACAGTAATAATAAGTTGCCGCTCTTACCACCGTGTGTTAAACAAATTTTCCTGTCTTACTAGTAATAGCTATTGTAAGTATGGCAACCTCGGACTGTCAGTGTATTTCGTGTCAGTCGGGCATGAAATAATTATGTGTAAAATACTCCCAAGTCTTAAGTGTTTCGGGTAGTAGCTAATATTGACAAAAATAAAAATATGTTATGTTCAGTTGTGTAACCTTGTACTGTGACTTTCCCTAGTCACGTACATTAGTAAAAATATAGAAAGTAGCTCAAAAATTATTAAAAAAATATAAACCACCTTCAAAAAAAACACTGAAAAGTATAAAATAACTATCCTTTACTAATCAAAACTCAAGTACAATTAAAATAACTTTATAAATAATCGTATTACACATACCTATATAATTAAATTTGACAGTTACTGAAGTCGGTGCCAAGCCTGCCAAACTAAGATTTTCTGTTGTTGTACATTGATTTGGCACCGACTTCAATAACTGTCAAATTTAATTATATAGGTATGTGTAATACGATTATTTATAAAGTTATTTTAATTGTACTTGAGTTTTGATTAGTAAAGGATAGTTATTTTATACTTTTCAGTGTTTTTTTTGAAGGTGGTTTATATTTTTTTAATAAAAATTTTTTATTTCTCCCTTTTGAGTGAGCTTGACCTAAATAAATATCTAGGGCAGGTCTGCAATTGGGACCACCTCTGAAGTATTACCTACCGTACGTTAAAAAAATTTTCGAAATCGGTTCATAAATGACGGAGTTATGAGGTAACAAACATATAAAAAAAAACAACATACAGACGAATTGAGAACCTCCTCCTTTTTTTGAAGTCGGTTAAAACACTTTGACACGCTTTTAGAGCAAATGCTCCGTCCATTTCGATACTTTGTCCGAGTATATAATTGTAGAACGTACATGTTTATAACGCAGAGATATGTATAAGCTCTTGTTAGACTTGGGCTACACAGATTTACTACTAATAGATATCGCCTTTCACAAATCACAAATTGTTAGACTGAAAGAAATATATGGCATAAGCCTATAACAGAAAGGGATGGGTATACACATAAGTATTTCGTCTCTATCTGTATGCTTAATGTTTTAGGACTGATAAGCTGTTTGCGTTCGATAGACAAGAACCAAACAAATCTTTGTTCATTAGTACTTTTAAGATTTTTAGTTATTTTTGAACTTCACGAGTGAAAAATTAACATGAAATTTTTTGTAAAAATATGAGATAGAGACTTTTTGGCGTGATTGTAGAATGCAGTATTTTACGCTGCAAATGCCTGTTTCGGTCGTCAAAGCAAGAAAGACTATAGTGGTCACATCAACACAATATAAACATTTTAGTAGTACATCTGTGATGGTCTAGTTCACAAATGATTGACCAGTTTTCATATTTATTAGTAAAACAAACATTTTGTCTGTTTGTGTGTTTGCGCTTCAATAAAACCAAAGAATTAAAAGAAGTAATAAACGCCATGATAAGTGTAAAAATTTGTATTTTTAAAAAACACTCAGAAGTAAGGAATAGGAAATCATTATTATTACTTTTCACATTTCGACACCTCAACCGTCACGATACACCCAGAACTTCCACAGTAATCTAAAAATAGTGTCGCACTATTTTGAAAATGAATCCCTACCAGCAGCGATCTACAAAACTTTCAATATTGTATGTGTTGTTGTAATATTGTACATGTGATGAATTCTTATGATCTTTAGCTATTTTCCGCTCAAACTCCAAAAACCACCAATCAACACGTGTTTCGCCTCTCAACGAAGCATCCTCAGGATATTCCAGAGATCAGACTCGGTCAGCTAACCAGCACCGAATCAAATTCGGTGTTGATTAGCTGGAATTCATCACATTTTCAATGTTAAAACAATTTATTGATGTCACCGTGTGTGAAAGGTGTTATCAAATAAAAGTCCTTTTGATCATACATTGAAAAGCATTTAAAGCTTGGCGCTCCGTCCTCTCTGACTACCCCGTTAGGGATTCAGCGTAAAGACATGTGTATGTATTGAAAAATTTCTTCAAATACATCACGTTGCATTAAAAAAAATATTAACATTCTCGAAAATAATATTGTAAACTGCTATTGAAATCACTTTATTACCAAACGTCTAAAAATTTAATATTTTAATTAATTACTTAATTAAATAATTAAATTTTAGTTAATTTTGTAGTTATATTACATGAAGAAGTATTTTGCGATTACAAACGTACTATATAGTTATATTTTCCAACTATATAGTTGGAAAATTACCTGTGACTTAATATATCGATGCAAGGGCGAACGTTTTACGGAACCCTCGGTGCGCAAGTCAGACTCGCACTTGTTCGGTTTTTTTATTACTGGTGTTCAATTTTTATTTTCCAAAAACTATACACAGTTTAATTTAAAAAATATGTGAACGTTTTTCGTTAAAGGATTTCAATCAAATATGTAATTAATGATGTTCAATCCGGTTTTGTTTCGCCGATTTTCCAACAGACCGATTTTATTATGAATCTGGTCGGCCTCGCGCGTACTCGTACATCTCGTTAAGCATTTCATTAGCGTGTTCGACAGATTATTCTGTGTATGGGTGCGCTGGTCAGTGGTTCTCAATATAGGTAAATTGAATTGGGTGTAAATGTACCATCATGGCTGCCAATTATTTACTTTAAGCAAATGATTTTTCACACATTTATATTGTTATTTCTATTATTTGTAATTAGAAGTACCTTCTATTTTTTGTAACTAACAGTAACCTCGCCTGGAATCTAGAATATGGTTTGACAGAGTAAGAGACAGTTTGCATATACATATGTACACATATCATTTGCCTTCGAGAGCGGATAAAGCAAATTATATATGTAAAAGTACAGTAGAATTTCACTTGTAAACCACTTTCAGCGATAAGTATAATGGAGCTTAAAGAAGATAAATCGGGATTAAATGGTGACGGTTATCGCCTAACGTATATCCGCCTATCACCTATACGAATATCTTTCAACATGCTCTATTATTATTTTGGTTACACAGTTGAAATTTGCACACATACAGCCAGTCCCCTGGGAGAGAAACTGGAGCTAAGCTTTAGATTACTTCACATCGGGTAAAATTTCGTAACATTCTTTTGTAAAATCATGTAACATGACGATATATGTTAGGAATAAAACGTATTATCACGTATTATTATTCCTGTTGTCTCGCGATGCCGGGAGATGGCGCTGTTTGTCACGTTCAGTACTGGTTTAGTCTATGTTTTTTTGGCATGTGCGTAATTTAGTCTGTGTGAATTGAATTTTGTAATAGAGACGTTTAAAAATAGGCGTCGGCCGCTTTTATGACAAAAAAAGGGAGAAAAAGTGTTCAAAAGTTGGTTGTGAATCTCTGTAAACTGATTTGTAGTAAAAAGAAGTAATGTCGTGTTGTTGTGTGTTCGCCGACTGAAATTAGCAGTTGATTGTATTGTATTATACTGTCACTTTATAATTCAAAAGTGGTAGACCAAAAGGCTAGGTAGGTGAGAAATTAGTATATCTTCCGTTTTGTGGCTTTACGGCGCCGGAAGCCACCTCTGACTTCCACCATCCTGAAGACTAACGGACATTAAAGGTACTTAGCCTATCCTATTTGTATAATATGATAGGCTAAGTTCTACTAAGCTATGTTCCCGGCACGTTTGCTACCCTGCCGAAAAATATAAAGGGCCCAACACGCGCAGGGGTCGTGTCTAGAGCTGTTCCGCACAATATATTTGAAATATCACTTAACAAGTTTAAACTTTTTAAGATATTAATTTTGTATTTCTATATGAACACTCATTTTGGTTAGGTTATGTTAGGTCAGTATTTTTTTTATTCTTTTATAATATCGGCATGAAATAACAGCATCTATTGCTATTGTGTTTCGTTCGGTGAGTGAGAGTGCTAGTGGCCCATCTCTCGCTCCCCCTTCTTTCCTTAAAGTCCAGCAACGCACCCGTGATTCCCCGGACGTTACGGGTGTCCATGGGTGGCGGTGATCACTTTCCATTAAGTGACTCACTTACTTGTTTGCCCCTCTTTTATAAAAAATAAATAATAAACTTAGTGTAGTGTATGTAACACTTGTATAAACTTTAGTAATTTGTCCCCCTTGCCAGAATGTTAGTTACTTCTTTCGCCATCTCCCTGCACTCCGTTAATCCTCTCTTACGTAAAAAGTACAGTACGTAAAGCACTTCCCGTAGTATCCATTTAAACCTGCGCAGATAAGCAGCTGGAACATTCTATATTTTTTTTCTTTCCCAGACCAGCATAGACTTTTTAAAAAAATGTTCTTTAAAAAAAATTATTTTATGTCTTAGAACACAAATCTTAAATAAAATCTAAACAAACTTAAATCTCTAAAATATTTAAGGTAAATTTTAATATAAAAGTAGTCTCATAAACTTACACAGATATGCAGTCGCCGACAAATACGCTAATTCGAGCTCTATCGCCAGGGTTCCACGAATAGAGTGAACGATAAAGTAAACTGGCTTAAAACTCTACCAATTTTGGTGGTGTAACCGTCTTAACATAATTTTCTAGAAGTTACGCCATGCACTTCGCATGTCGAAATATCAGAAATTATTAAGAAACGCCTTATTTCTTTAACCTGTTTGATCTATTACTGAAGAAGGTGACAAAAATTATTTATAGAAAAATAACAGAATAGAAAAAAAGATTTATTTTTATCCTTGCAATTCCAATGGCTTACGCCATTAAAGTGGATGCCACTGTGAGGGAAAGCAAGTGGGAATGACTTACCTCCAATACTGACTACTCAACTCTTCCGAATTTTAGTAAGTACTCTGCCCTACCAATACTATTAGGTCCTTACATATGAAATTAGCGTTTTGTCATACTGACCACTTTGATCTGAAATATCTCCTCTTTGGTTAAGAATTCCAAATTCAAATTTATAAATTCATTTAGCTGGTACATTTGAGTTTTGAAAACAGTCATTCATTTGTTTTTTCCTCATTATTTTTTTTTTGGCGTCGCTTATTACCGCACAATGGAAAACATGAAATATCGGTATATTTACGAGTACGAGTTCTATCGTGGCACCAGTGCTGCAGAAACAGCTTGAAGGATTAATGGTGTGTACGGCGCTGGTATCGCAAAAGAAAGCACGGTACGTTTTTGGTTTCAACGTTTTCGTTCTGGAAATTTCGACCTTCAAAACCAACCCCGTGGACGGCCGGAGACCAAAGTGGAAAATTAAGAATTAAAGGCTATTGTGGAAGCGGATCCATCACAAAGCACTTCAGAGATAGCTGCAGGCTTCGGGGTAAGTGACAAAACTGTATTAATCCACTTGAAGCAAATCGGGAAAGTAAAAAAACTTGAACGATAGGTACCTCATGAATTGAGTGAATCGAACTTGCAAACACGCGTCGACTGCTGTGTTACTTTGCTCAACCGACACAATAATGAAGGGATTGTAAATCGAATCATTACTTGTGATGAAAAGTGGATACTATACGATAATCGGAAACGCTCGTCGCAATGGCTGAACCCTGGAGACCCAGCCAAATCCTGCCCTAAACGAAAATTGACTCAGAAAAAGTTACTTGTGAGTGTTTGGTGGACTAGCGCCGGTGTCGTTCACTACAGCTTTCTAAAATCTGGCCAAACGATTACGGTAGATATCTATTGTCAGCAACTGCAAACCATGAAGGAAGAACTAGCTGCTAAACAACCGAGATTGGTCAATCGCTCTAGGCCACTGCTGCTTCACGACAACGCAAGACCACACACTGCACAACAAACAACCACTAAGTTAGATGAGCTACAATTGGAATGTCTGCGACATCCACCGTACTCCCCGGACATTGCTCCAACAGATTACCATTTTTTCCGGAATTTGGACAACTTCTTACAAGGAAAAAAATTCAACTCCGATGCGGCAGTCCAAACCGCCTTCAAAGAGTTTATTGATTCTCGCCCCCATGGTTTTTTTAGTAAAGGGATCAATGAACTACCTATGAGATGGCAAAAGTGCATAGATAACAATGGTGCATACTTTGATTAATTAAATATATTTTCCAAAAAAAAAATTGACTTTATATTCCTCCCGTACAAAACGCTAATTTCATATGTAAGGACCCAATATCTTAGTTAAATACATAGATACTACGTTCAATAAAATAATCACTGATTTAACTATTAATTTTGACTTTATTTAAATAACGATCGTTTGTGGATTCAGCTCTCATACTGATTGCTTTAGACTACTTCTATTTTACAGCACATGGTAGTAGTTAGAATTAAATTATTTCTGACTACCTCTATTTGATTAAACTGTACACGATCACTTGTTGCTACTTGACAACTCTCTCCAAAGAATAAAGTCAGACGCTATTATATACAGCCTCATTAATATGTAGGAAACTTATTTTAAAACCTTTCTAGCCACTAATATGTTGAAAAAATATGGTAAACGGGTAATTGACGTAATTAAAATTGTAATGAAGCTTACAAAAAAGCATACCTTACTACTATGCCGTTTACTCTACTCCTGTATACCCGGCTTATGAAATAGGTACGGGAGTTGGCTACGAGGCCATGAAACTAGGACAGTGAACGTACTCTTGAAATGGGGTTGGGGCTGCACACACATCTACATAACGTACGTGAGATACTATATTGTATAAGGCATAGATTTGAACCCTAATATCGATACTGGTGATTAAGTTTCGCACTCATAATATAGTAACGTAGATGTCAATAGTAGTCATAGCAAATTTATTTTCTATTTTATGTTTGATACTTTTATTCGGATTTTGGTTACAAAATAGTTTACAGTTTATATAATATTATTTCTAATGCATATAGGTAGGCAAATATTTTTCATGAGAAGCACATTCGTATATAAAAATGCTTATAAAATAATAAATAATCATTAAACCTGCATGATTACATAGTTAGTTAGTCTGACTACCCCGTTCGGGATACAGCGTGAAGTGTATGTATGTACGTATAACATAGTTTAACTTAACCTGTCAGTCTTTAATTTAACCCGTAGTCATGATGCTCGCTGCTCGAGATCGGGAAAGTCATGAAAACTTATTATCGTGCTAATAACCCCTTTGCGTGAAATCGTGAAATTAAAAAGTATACTTTAACGTTCGCAACCCAGTGATCTGATGACGGTGACCGGAGTTGAAATCTCATCACTTTTATATGCTTATCTTGTTTATATATTTATCCAAACAAATATATCTTGTATGTGCAATTTTTCTAAACAATATATATACATATATACATACATATATATATATATGTGTGTATATATATATATATATATATATATATATATATATATGTATATGTTATGTTTGTCACAAACATTTGTTTAAGACGTTCATTAAAAATACTTATTGAGAAAGTATGAAATTTTAGCACATTTTTGCAACCGTGGTTTTCACATGGCTTTTGCAGTCTCACTCGTTTTAATATTTGGTATTTTTCCATACAATTAGCCTGGACTACTCTCTAAAAGTCCTTTACCTGCCATTAATAGTTCTATTAAAATCAGTTCGTATTAATCCAGACAAAAATTTAAAAAACGCGTGTTTAGTTTTTGGTAACATATAAATAATCATATGAGTCTAAAATGAGGTCTTTATTTTAAAATGTAGACAGACATTTCAATTTTATTTATTTGTATAGATGTAAAATTAATTCTTTGAAGAATTCATTAATTAAGTTATGTATTGTACTTAAAATATTTTGTAACTTATGAAAATTTGTTATACCACATTTTAAAATTCCTGACGTACAACGTACAAACAAATAAAACTCGGACTTTATTGGTCTCTTTGAAACTGGTTCAAACAATATATCGCCACTGCAAAATAAGGATAAGTACGTATACTCCATTCCAATAGACATAAACAAGAAAATAATTGATTATGCAAAAAAGATTTATCAGAAAAGAATTTGAATTATCATTGTTCATGTACAAAGTAGAATAATGCACAGGCTTTTTTTTATTATTAAGATGTAATTTAAAAAAAATATAATTTTGTTTGGATATAGTGACACGAGACATTTTCTTATTATAAATATTTAGTATAACATCTTATCTTCATGCCATTCCCTGTTGGCATGAAGGTAAGATTCCCTGTTGGCCAAATGTGAGTTTGTCTCGCGCACAGTGGGCTCTGTACGATATTTATAAAACGCCATTTAAACGTAATTTCTGGAAATTTGTTAGACCTAAGATTTTGGTTATGTTTTTTACTCAACGACTCGACTGAATTTATTTGTTTTTTTTTCACCGATTTCCCCGCCATTTTAATGATTTTAATGATTATTTTATTATTTAAAATGTTTACTGTTGTTCCATAGCAATTTAGTTCGGTTGGGTTCGGTTATAGAGTACTGCTCAAACAAAAGAACTCCTCAGCGGTCATTCAACGGTTTACAAATTTTGATAATTCCGTTATTTGACGTTCCGTTGCAGTATTAGAAAAAGTTAGTTGTAAACCTACCCTAGATGTTTAAATAAAACAAAACCACTCAAAACGAAAAAATATAACTTTTTTTAAAAAATGCATCAATTTTTTCTCTTCAAATGAACCCACTATCCATAGCAAACTAAAACAAGGCAGGAATCAACTAGAAATAGTGAAATCGGCTATTTTTCTACAATGGGCGGACCACAATAACGAGCTTCTGCCTGGTAAGCTTAGTTGCACAATATAATATGCAGTTAGACCACAGTTAGACGCATTATATAAATGACAGATATGGAAACTATTTAGTTGATGCACTTCGCATACTTCTATATAGACTTCAGCTGTGAGGATCAGCAGCACATTATATTCAGTATTTTCTACATCTTTATTTTACCAAAAAGAGCTTCGTGCCATTTATAATATGAATACACGGGAATCACTGAGCGATTGTTTTAATGAAATTGATATACTCACCTTGCCGTCCTCATATAATTTACGCTTTTAATTTATAAATATACACTGGAAAAATACAGATCTAATACAGATCTGTTTAAATAGACACGCGATATCAACGTCATGGAAACCCGAGGTCAAGGTAAACCAGTAACTGTTACCAAAATCACAGTGGATCATTTTTGGGTAACTGCGTTCGTTTTTAAAATAAAGTTCCTAACGAAATCACTCAATTAACGAAAAATAAATTTGAACTCATTATTAAATGTCAACTGATTGGAAAATCAAATAAAATGGAAATAATCTTTTCAAAATGATGTTGAAATAACGATACCTGACTGAGTTTCGGTTCATCTCAGTGTGCAGGTTCTCTTTTCGAACAGGAAGGTAGATTTGACGTTCAAAAACTACTTGCAATTGGGTTTACTTGAATACATTAACTTAACTTTGACTTATACAATCAATTTTCGACTCGACTGTCTCACCCACTCGGAGACATACTGATTGGCGGTAAGCTCGTTTTCCTCGCCAGAGAATTCTTGTACCTTTACGTCCTTGAGTTGGATGAGTTCTAACCAATTTCTGGCCGTCTGAGCTGTAGCCCGCGCTTTTTCGATTTCACAAGTTTTCTAGTTCGATTCGAGCTTCTAATTCAACTCGGCGCGTTTCGAGCTAGAAATATTGATCGAGGGGTTCCCACAATGTTCGCGGGGCTTGCGGCGACTGTTGACTTTTTCCGGACTTGTCCGGTAGTGCTGTCTTGGGATGACATCCGTGTGGAAACTATAGCTCCTGTGTCTGCCATCATGGCTTTAGTGTTTGTATTTTCGTCCATAGCTTGTGTACCTTCCTTGTTTCTCGAACGTGTCATCATCTTCGCTCTTGTGGCAGTCCCTATTCCTACCTGTCCCGTACGTGACATGTTGGGTTTGTTTAGAATGAAACAATACGTAAGTCTGAGTGAACACGCTTCGTACGGTCTCTTCTAATATTGCCTTCTCGCTCTCCGGGTCGCTTGTTTCAGGAGCCGTGTTGCGTGTACGGGTGTTGGATGTGAAATACGTGCATCTTTTTTTTTCTTTTGTTTCTGAGAGATGAAAAAATCCCCACGGACACTCAGCCGGGCTCTACGCCGACTGAGTAGTATAGAACACGAACCGACTAAAAAAACCCCTTTTTGCTGTTAGCCCTAGTGGCTTTTACAGTGTCACTGATCGCGTTGAGGCGAGCGCTAAAAGCGCCCTGCCAGATGGTGGATCGCCTGAGATACCTCGTATGGAGGGTGGACCTCGGGCTTAAGGCGTTGCCAAGGGAGCTTCCCGCACCTTCGTGCATCTTAACGGGCAATGCGTGCATCAAGCTTTCTCGCACTGTTTTTATCCCCATGTGTTAATCCATACATAGAGCCGTATGGAGCGCATTCAATTGATTGTCAATTTTCACTATGAATGAATGATTTCACAATTAGATCGTTAAGTCTATCAGGGAAATAATAATACCGATAGAGAAATCATTTATCGTTTTACCTAAGTACAAACTATTAATCTCGTACAATAAACGGCGTAGGATTTATAGTGAAAATTATTACTTTCTAAACAATATACAATTCAGTACAAATTACGACTACGTATAACTATTATTTACAGTACAATCATTCCGTCGTCAACAACTGTCGTGTTGGAAAGCAACTTGTGCTTTTCCTACCAGGGATTGTTTACTACATCAAAAATAATTATTGTAATGGAGTGTAACTTATTTATTTGATGAAATCAACCATAAACACGTTGAATTTCGTTAAATTCGAACAGAAATATAAAATCCTGAAGTTATATCTACCGTTTCAACGCGACTAGTAAAAACTTCCCAAATATTTGAGTCCCAAGTTGGGCGCCAAAATTGTTAAGAGTACAGTTTGTTATTCAGAACTTTATTGTTACCTGTTCGGAAAACGCAAAATTATATAACTTATCCCCGTTATATTTGCATAATTGTGAATGGAACGGAGGGTAGTAACCTTTGTCATTTTCATCAATTCATTCTTCTCTTTGTAATTTTATTGTTTAATATTCGTTTTATTTTTACTAGTTGTGCCCCGCACTTTTACCTGTGTTAAATATATATATGATATTTTAATCAAATATTATCCGGGATGAAAAGTAACTTATACTACCAACTGTCTGAAAAATCCTTTAAGAATCTAGTCAAAATCAGTTCAGCTATTTCGGAGAATGGTTTGGGCAAACAAACAGATAAAGAGAAAACAATTTTAAAAATGCCTATTTGGGTTTTAGTATCATACACTAACTTAAAAAATGCTTTCATTACGAAATCACAGACAAACACTTCAATTTCATTTATTTGTTTAGATGACTTACGATATGCATTCTTGACATTATTATCAGACCGAGTATTTCCCAGTTCTTCCATTCTAGCCAGAAATATATAAAAAGCACAGTAAGTTAAAACCATTTCTACACAAAAGAGATCGATTGTAATTATTTTATTATCCTTGATAGTCTATCCACTCCGAATGGGAAATGGCGTATATATGAAGGATGATGGTTATTTAAACAAATCTCTTTTGAATAATATAACATATCATAACTATTTATAGCTGATTCAAATCGAAAAACATCAGTATGAATAAGGTGGCTTCAATGCGAACTTCATCTCAGTGTTTACTTACGACATGCGGAGTTTTGTGATTATTAGTGAATTTTCACCCACGCGTAAGTGTGGGTTGTAAGTAATACGAATAGCGATTTGAACGGAAATTAATAAGTAAACAATCAGAACGTCTATGGAAATTATATTTTTATAATAAACTGCAAATTATATTCCGCTTTCATAATACATTCTTATAATACCATGAGCACGTTTGTTTTTGAATTTTGGAAAACAGTCATATTAGATGATTGTTACATCGATGATATGCGGATACATATCGACCGTGGTCTCAAGCAAACTGAGACCACGGTTTGCTCGAGATCACGGGCCATGCAACTCGGTCGAAATGTCAAGCCAGAATAAAAAGGTAGTCGCGTTAAATTTCCCGTTTTAGATATATACTACATATAGATGTCTCATTTGGTGGTCGAAGCCATGACTCCTATGTATGGAATAGACCACTCATACAGAGGCATATAGAGATTGTACTAGACAATATGAAATTCTGCTTACTACCTTATACGCTAATTGATACGGCATGATACGGCATTGTCCCGTGCCATACGATTGATTAACATTGTATCGCGGGATATTGATGTGTTTCACTGCAGTCTGCTGAAATGCATAGAAATAACAAGAAAGCACCTTGAAAATGACAATTATATTTATTAATTAATATAATTATATTAAATATTGTTACTCGTAGCATCAAATTGGTGTCTTCACTGTTATGATGTTATGTATGTATCGTTAAATAAATAAAAACAAAATCTTAGTGACTTAAAATTTAACTAAGGATTAGCACTTAAATTCTTATTGTAAGTGACTCTGACTATGCACAGCGGCCGTATTTAATAACACCCATTATTCATGCTGGTACGCATAAAGAGAAAAAATCACATGGCTCATGGTATTGGATGTTAAAGGTATGTTTTCAATGTCTTCTAGTCTTCGATCACAAATAAAAAAGTAGATACACAATAAACGCTCCAAAACTGTCCGAACCAAATGTGCACTCAAATGAGTATTTGAGTGCACTTCTGTTTTAATAGTATTCGAAAACGCTAACAGCGAACATGCCAAAGTGCTCCTTCAAAAATTGCAAAAACACTTCATGCAAGAATCGTTTACGAGCGTTTATAACATTATGGTTTGACAGTAAGGTCTACATTAGATTAACACAATATCGTCGATAATACTATACGGCATTAAAAATATATACGTCAATTCCGACAATAATTTGTTTAATTTTATGGGAGACTGTGAATCTAGTTATTTATTTGTGATCGAAGCTTCTAGTATATCACGTATTAAAAGCTGTTCATATAGTTGAGGCTACATTAAACAAATTTAGTAAATTTCGAATCGTTTTAAGCGTTGTCTATAGCTTTTATCTATAAATCAGTGCTTTTATCACTACCAAAAAATAGTTGTTACAATTGATCAAATTTCTGAAATTAGCATTGTAACCATAACATATTTTGAGAAACTTTACTGAATAGAAAAAAAATGCAAAGTAGCTTCTGAAATTACGGCGATTCTTAGATTTCCAAGTTATACTTACAACAATGTTGATAGTATTAAGTACAGGTATGTGCCACAAGTTACTAAACAAACGTATTATTTTTTATTTTCAATAAAACTACTTTTTTATTTTAACTTATTATTTTATTTGTCGCTTAGTACCTTTTATTCCAAGCACCATCGATTCGCCTCTTTTCTTTCACTCGTTCTGAACGTGACAGTGATCGCTCGGAGTATATACGTTCTGTGGTGATCGCTGAGGCGCGTTGCTAGGTGAACCTGTGTCAGTCGTCGCAGCCACCCGATATTCCAGCGGTCTTTTTTATTTTAGTAATGTATCATTCTAATTATATAAATTACAAGCCGTTTCCCGCCCGCTTCACTGAGCGTAAGTGAAAATTTTGTACGTAATAGTACATTTTTGTTTGAAAAATGGTGAAGGGTCTATGGAGTTCAAAAAATAAGTAGCCTATAACCATCTACAACTAATTCCGCGTCGAATGGTCATGGTCCCATGCCGATCGGTCCAGTAGTTTTGAAGTTTATCACGATCAAAGAAAAAAAACTCACTATATATATATATATAGATTATAAAAACAATTCGTGTCAATATTTTCTCTTTTTGTAAATACATAAAGAATACAATACATTGAAAAAGTTCAGTAAAGTAGAATGTAATAAAAAAAGACAATTTACTTCGTCAGTACAAAACTAGAAAGTATATGAAAATTTGCATCCACTTACAAAGTCATAGACTTGGCTAAAAAGTCTCGCGCAAGAACGTATATAAATAAAATAATAACAATGGTAAAATTAAAACAACTTCTTAGGTGGTACGCAAAGGGAGGTCACTGAAAAAAAGTATTCCTTACAGGAACATTTTTGCTATCGAGCAATATTTTAATAAGCAGAATGATCGACTTTAAGCTCACAGCACTAGAGAAGCTTCTTCTTCTTCTTCTTCTTTAGTCAGTAGGGTACAACGTGGGCATTATCCGGCTTCAGTGATGGTTTGGTAGGGTGTTAGCTATCAAGGAGCCACATTTTGTGAAAAAAGTATCAAAAAATCAGCCCAGATGTATCGAGATACGATTTGTGAAAAGGTAGTTAAGCTTCATAACAACACCATGTTCCTTAACCAAGAATGGTCCTTTCAGCAAGACTCAGCACGGGGTCATAAATTCGATCCACACTAGCGTGGCTGGAAAGAAACGTTTCTGACTACATCAGAGCTGAAGACTGGCCGTCATCTAGTCCCGCTCTTAATCCACTTGATTATAATTTATGATCTCTTTTAGAGAGAATGGCATGCTCTGAACGCCCTGATCATTTGGAGTCCCTAAACCATTCCATAAAATTAGCAGTGGCGAATTTTCCCATGGAGAAAGTGTGTGTTTCAATCGATAACTGGCCACAACGTTTAAAGGATTGTATTAAGACCAATGGAGATCATTTTGAATGAGCTTCATATTTTTCACTGCATTTTAATATCACAAGAATATTTAACAAACATTAGCGCCAAAATGAGAAAACGCTATGAATATTCCTATGAGAATGACAAGTTCCAAATTTAAATGTAATATTATTGATTTTTTTTATTGTGATAGTATTTATGGCCAGATTGTGTATAGTATTTTAATACGTAAAACCTTTAAAAACCCGTAAAAAAACGCTGAAAGCCGATGTGGTACAATTATATTATATTTTCCATAATTCACACAAAGTTGCAGGTAAATACACAAAATAATTACTATAACATATTATATAATGTGCATATTGCAAGAAACCTCATTGAATGTATTAGTACACCCACAATGATGATTGTTTCCGAAGTCACCTACATACATAGATATTATGTATTTATATTAAACACGCGTTCGTTTTCATAAACGTGACTAATAACGCGTGCTCTGTAAAGGTTACATAAGTTGACATTTCTAACCATCAACGAACGCAATTGTTCTGAATTGTTAAGAGTCCGTCTATGCAGGCTTTGGTGGGTTTTGGTGACCTGGATTTCGGTATCTAAGAAGACCGAGAGTTAAGCGTGGAAACACCATCGGAAAAAAAATCTGATAAAAAAACTCCAGAAGAAACTGGTTTGTTCTAAATTCTATAGAATTTTAAAACGATTTTTACTAAAATGGATAGGTAATTCAATATCTCAAATCTCTAAAACCAGTTTTTTTAGTTTTTAATGTAGTTTTCTTGCAATTACATACAATAACAAATGTTGAGATTTCTCTGCACTAAATAATATGATCAAACTGCAACAACGAAAATCAACTTTATTGTTACAGTCATAGAGCGCGGGGGCGCGGGCGTATATTAATACTATAACATTATAATTAGGTATAAAAGCAAGAAAGCAGTAAGTATTTACTATAACGGGCTTCCTATGAAATTATAGTACTAAAGGTAAAATGCAGCTAGGTATACAAAGTCATTAGAAGTGAAACAATGTAAAATAAGTGAATAGTCACATATAATATCAATTTAATATTAATATTTGGGGGTCATTTAATATTTGTGGGTCAACTGAGGAAGCGTGCTCGTCGCGACCCCTGCCAGCTCTTTTCAGGGCTGCAATTCCTCTTCTGTGTACACCATGCGGGACAGTGCAAATATGAATGCTAGGGCGTCCCCCGAAAGCGACGTACACCGATTTATCCCCGTTGGTGTGAGCAGAGTGCAGTTCGGCGTTAGGGACCGCCACCCAACACGCTGTGCACCTAGCGGCGGGAAGTGGAGGGAGGAGTGCAGAATAGCTGCGTGGAATATGAGAGGTGGGATTGAAGAGAAGATGAATGAAGTGATTGATATTATGGAAGAAAGAAGATTGGATGTGTTATGTTTGAGTGAAACCAAGCGAAAGGGCAGTGAACTTGTCGACTTGCCTGGAGGGGGCATCGCTTTGTGGTCAGGTGTACCACAAGAAGAAAGGGGATGCCAGAGGGTAGGCGTCTTACTGTCCTCTCGTTTGGTTAACTGTGTAACTGAGTATAAGTGTATAAACCCGAGACTGCTCTGGGTGCGTCGCGAGACAGGGTTGACGAGGTTATTTATTTTAGTGGTGTATTCCCCAGTGTCCTCTGTCGGCTTGGGCGAGCTAGAGCAGTTTTGGGAGAATGTTAGGGAAGTTCTAGAGACAGTTGAGGAGAATGAGAGAATTAGTAGAGAGAGTGTGGAGACATGAATGGATGGGTTGGGACAGCTCGAACAGGATTTGAGTCTGTCCTAGGCAAGTATGGAGATAAGAGAGTGAATGACGCTGGTAGGATTTTTTTTTTAAATCCCTACTTCCCCTGACATGGGCAAGGTCAGGGCCCTTATCTATCTTTTGCTCTCATTCCAGTTCTCGCTCTTTTACTTTCTCCTGGGAATAAAACCCTTTCATACTGACTCGAGCCTAACAGTTGGTTAGCTACTTTTCTGCTCTACCTGAAATTTTTATTTCCATAAAAAAGCCTTATTTCTATTGTACATTTGTCTACTTAATATTACTTATTTCTACTTAATACTATGTATATAATCATTATTATTATTATTATTATTATTTCCATTTGTACAATTGACTCATTAATTCTATATACTAGTATCACAGTAATCTTAACCTATTATTTATTTACTACTATTACTGTTTTTCACATATTATTTTTACTTAGTATATATTCGTCATTACTTTTCTTAAGGCTATTTTACAGTGATCTGTACTTATACTATATCACAGTCATTTCGTCATATTTATTTTACATTATTATCTTATATCTATTTTCCAGTGATATGTCTTAAAACTATATCACAGTCACTTTATCACATATTTTAGTTCTGTCAACCAACTTAGTTAGGTTGTCTTTGTCTTATTCCTATCTATAACCTTTACCGCAATTTTTCTGCAGTAATTCAAAAACTTCTTTCTCTTTTCCTTGTCTAAGATTATCTCATTAATTCTATCTGGCCTAATATAATCGTCTATTTCAATTTCTGCTCTAAGTCTGTCACTACTGTAGGCGGGGCATTCACATAAAACATGCATCACGCTTTCACTCACATTCATGTCACAGACACACGACGAGCTCTCCTTGCACCGAAAACGGTACAAGTATTCGGAGAACCCCCCATGGCCTGTGAACACTTGTACTATCACGCTATCCATTCTTATCTTTCTCACCACGTATATATTATTACTACTATTATTACGTATACAATACGTACCGTCTACAGTATGAACGCACGTGAGTCGCTGAGAGAGCATTTTAAAGACATTGATGTACTCACCTTACCCTCGTTATACATCTATGAAAACATAATGTACACCAGAAAAAATTTAGATCTATTTCAAAAGAAAGGCGTTGTTAGTGGTGTGGAAACTCGTGGTCGTGATCAGCTAGTTATTCCTAAATTTAAATTACAAAAGTCAAGTGGTTCATTTTTGGGTAACTGTGTTCGTTTTTATAATAAAATTCCTCAAGAAATTACTCAATTAACGGAAATCAGATTTAAACTTGTCATTAAACGCACACTGATTGGAAAAGCATACTACAAAATTAGCGATTTCATTGAAGACACAACAATAAACTGGAAGTGATCCTCTCTGCGTATGCATTTACTGGCTTTATAGATATTGTATTTTTAAATAACTATTGTACAATGATGGTGAAAAAATGATACCTGACTGAGTTTCTTGTCGGTTCTTCTCAGTATTCAGGTTTTCTTTTCGAACCGAACTAAAGTAGATTTGACGTTCAAAAATACCTTGCATTTGGGTTTACTTGAATAAATTGATTTGACTTTGACTTTGACTTTGACTTTGACTTTGACTTTGATTGATTTGACTTTGACTTTGACTTTGACCACCGAATGAGCTTTAGTGACGTCCGGGAAAAACACTTTGGTGACAGAGGCCGTTGTCTCACTTACGTACCTCCTATCCCATTCATCAATCGATTCCAATCGGATCTGTCGCTTGATGAATGAGATGGGGCACTTATCGTAATCCGGCCTCGTCTTCCTATTGAGTGCCGCATCCTTCGCCAGCTCATCGGCCCTTTCATTGCCCTGCATCCCTGCATGCGCACGAATCCAGTGCAGTCTTACAGATCTGTCTGTATTGATCATCTCACCGATGTTTGTCCTGCATGATATAACCAAGGGATGCAGAGATCTACTTCCAACCACGGCGTCCAGAGCAGATCTGGAGTCGGTGAATATGCAGCAGCTCGGGGTGTCACAGCTGAGCACGTATTCCACTGCCTTAGATAGAGCCAGGAGTTCCGCTTGGAAGACAGTGCAGTAACGTTCCAAACATAGCTTTTTCTTTCCAATCTCAGCGGCACCATCCCAAATGGACAACGCCACTCCCACCTTTCCATCAATCTTGCTACCGTCGGTGTAAATATTACACCGACTATCCTTACAAAGTTTCAGTTCCGCACTGTCCTCCACGCGTTTGTACTCCAGCTCCATCAGGCACGCTGGATGTGGCATTTCAGTGCAAGGTACCGGCCTCTCCACATCCCGGTCAGCTACCACCCGCCGGGAGTACCCCCTCCTGACCTCGTAAAGAAGGGCAGTTTCCCGCACCCTCACGTCAAGAGGCAGCATCCCCGCAAGCAGCAGCACCGAGTTGAGAGAGACCGTCCTATATGCCTTGGCGATCTTCTGCCCGATACCCCGCTGTACCACCCCCAACCGCTTGCGTATCCCCAGTCTGTTGGACGCCGGTGCCCAAACATTAGCCGCATACAAAACAATCGGTTCGACCACTGCCATATATATGGTCCTAATGATCTCCGATTCCAACCCCCAGTTGACCCTGGCAGCTCTCGATACCTGCTTATATACGTTCAGCGCTTTGCGGCATACGTTGTCCACGTGGGCGCTGAACGTAAGTTTCCGGTCGATCGTGAGCCCCAGAATCTTGATCTCGTCCGAAAGCCCGATGCGCTCCCTGCCCATGTCCAACACTAGGGGATCGTACTTCAGTTTGTTCGTGACTAGCATGGCCTTGGTCTTGCTAGGCGCGAATCTCAACTTATTCCGAATCCTCCAGTCCCGAACACAGGCAAGCGCTGCATCAGCCTTCCTTTTGAGACTCTGGGTGTCTTCCTCGGTGAAAATCAGGACCACATCGTCTGCGAATGCTTGACAGTGGTCTCCCCTTTCATCCATCTGTTTCAATAGGGGGTCCAGCAATAGATTCCAAAATGTTGGTCCCCCTATCGAACCTTGCACACACCCTTTCGTTGTTTTCCTTATATACTCCTCACCAGCATACCTAACTCGTACCTTCCGGTCGGACAAATACGAGTCCACAAGCCGTCTAAGGTTTGCCGGACAATTTGTTTTGGCGAGTTCGCACCGTATTGCCGGCCACCACGCGTTACCGAAGGCTCCCTCTATGTCCAGGGATACAACCAGTACGACTTTTTTAAGCCGCACCTGCTCCCTAATATAGTTGATCATGACATAGAGGGAGTCCTCGGTTCCACGCTGTGGTGTAAATTCGTATTGGTGCGAACTCTGGTCCGGCAACACATACCATTTAATCCGATTTATTATCATCTTTTCTAAGATTTTACCCAAGACTGGGAGCAAACCTATCGGTCGATACGACTTGGGACTCGTATAGTCCGACCTATCGGGTTTCCTTAAAACGACAGTCACGGCCTCCTTCCAAATGGTGGGGAAACACTCTAACTCTAAGCATTATACATCTCCAGAAATAGGTCGGGATTCAGGGTGATCGCTGCCTTGCAAATGTCGGCAGTGAAGCCGTCCAGCCCCGGCGCCTTCTTTGCATTGTCTGTGCCGTAGTTCTTATCCTCGTGTGGTCTGCGTCGTCGCTATCAGCGCTATCCTCCGGATAGAAGGTATGTGCCAGGAAGCTGGCCGACTCCACCCCTTCAAGTGCAACGCCGTTCCGGACGAGGGGTAAGTCCTCGTCCTTCACGGCTGTGCTGCGTATCACCCTGTATATCCTGTCCCACATACTTTCCCTTTCTTGCTTTTCACAGAAATTTTTCCAACAGCTGGTCCGAGCCCTCCTCGACGCAGCCAGGTACTCTTCTTTGGACGCCAGGTACTGCTCCACCACCCGCACCGGTGCCGCGTACGATATCCGACGCTTCCGACGATTCACCTCCTTTTTTAGGCGGGTGAGTTCCTCGGTCCACCAAGGCAATCCCATCCTCCTACCGGTTCCGACTTTGGGTATACTCCTTTCGCATGCATTCTTGATTGAGTCCGTGAGCTCCTCGACCCTATCTTCGAGCTCACGGACGTCATCTATCATTCCAAAAGACTCAGCGTCAAGACGCCTTTCCTTCCAGATTTGGCCCAGCTCCTGACTGAGCTGGGCCCAATTGGCCTTTCTCGTATTGCTCCCTCCCCCCTTGCCAGTTGTAGGTCGAATCGAATTGGCCTATGATCCGAGGTCGTCACATCCGCCTCCACACGCCAGTTCTGCACTGCAGGTAGCATGTCGGTGGAGCAGACCGTAACGTCTACACAACTTGTGTACCTTTTACCACCTCTGACTGTGTCAAAAGTTGGCTCGGACCCCCTGTTGAGGATCTGTAGATCCTTCTCATCAAACAAACATCCTAATGCTTCACCTCTCACATCCATTATTTCACTACCCCACCATGGGTTCCAGGCATTCAGGTCCCCTCCTAACAGCAGCTTCCTGGTGCCGATGTTCTCGATAAGGTTCTCCATACACCGGGTATACGGGTCGAGTGGTTGGTCCCCTTCCACGTAGATCGACACCACCCCAATGTCCCCGACACCAGTTTCCATTTCGGTACGGTAGGAATTGTATGGATCAGATTTTCTCGCTTCGCGTTATCGTGGGAAGGTTTCTGGCTATAGGCCAGAAAGTTTTCTGCGCTTTCGTGGATCTAGAAAAAGCATTCGATTAGAGTAGTACGGAAGAAATTGTGGAGTCTTCTGCCTGAATATGGCGTGGAGGGCTCCTTACTGCAGGCTGTAAGGTCATTATATCGTGGCCATAGAGCCTGTGTGAGGATAGATGGTGACATGTCGCCCTGGTTTGAAGTCTGTTCTGGTGTCAGACAGGGCTGCGTGATGTCTGCCTGGCTGTTCGTACTGTATTTGGACAGTTGCCTCCAGAGATTGAAAGGTAATATGAGTGGTATGGGATGTGATGACACAGTGGTAAACTGCCTATTGTACGCTGACGATGCTGTGCTAATAGCACAATCAGAAGCAGAGTTGCAGACACTAGTCACGTGCATGAAAGAAGATTGTGAAGTAAAAGGATTGAAAATGAATGTGAACAAAACTAAGGTTCTGGTGTTTGAAAGAGAAGCGGTACAAACGAAATGTGTGATTTGTGTAAATGGAAAATGTCTAGAACAAGTGAATGAAATTGTGTATCTGGGGAGTACGTTTTCGAGGGATGGAAGATGTGAGTTGCATGTGGAGAGACGGGTAGCAGCTGGCAATAAAGTGAACGGTGCTCTGTCCGCATTAGTGGGTAGTGTGAATATATCTAACACTGCTAAAATGGCCATCCACAATGCGGTGTTGGTGCCAACTTTGTTGTACGGTAGTGAGGTCTGGATATGCCCGAAATCGAGTGAAAGTATGATAAATGCTGTGGAGATGCGGTCTCTTAGAAATATGTGCGGTGTCACGCTTGCGGACAGGATAAGCAATGATGAGATACGCAGTATGACAGGGTTACGCAACAGTGTTATTGTAAAAATGAAGAAAGGAATGCTTAGATGGTTCGGGCACTTGGAAAGAATGAGTGATGAAAGACTGACGAAGAAAATCTACAGAGCAAAAATGAGTGGTAAAAGAAGCCAAGGAAGACCAAGGCTGACTTATGAAGATCAAATAGCCAGAGTGTTAGCAGACGGAATTGTCAAAAGCACTCGCATACCTAGGCGAAAATGTGTGAAGAGAATGATGAGTTTTGTGGAAGCGAACGAGGTGTGTAAGGACCGCGACTCCTGGCGCTCCGTCCTCTCTGACTACCCCGTTGGAGATACAGCGTGAAGATATATATGTATGTATGCATAACCACAAAATTAGGAAGTAATTTCATACAATGAACCGTAGGCGTAACCGTAGGCACCTCGTTATTAACACTAACATTAGAAGACATACATATATACATATCTTCACGCTGTATCCCAAGTCAGAGAAGACGGAGCGCCAAGCTTCCCGGTCTTTATATACTTCTTCTTTATATACTTATATGTTATGTTATGTTATGTTAATTTTGGCATTATTAATTTTTTGGTCAAGCGTAAGATGTCCATAAAAATCAGTAAAATTGGCAATTTTCTCATATTGTGTTGGATAAAAAAGTATTTTATTAAAGTTGATCAATTTCTGCTGTCCGGATTTTTTTACTTACGCTACAAACATCTTAAAACGAGCATCGTCAGCCGCGCTGTTCGTGTTGTTTTTCGTCAACTCGTCAATGTGGAATGTGAGAGTATCGAGCACATCGAACTTGTCTGCGTATTGTGCCGTGCGCAATCAGAAGGCTGGTTTCCCGTCGGAGACTACGTGGAGCTTAAGTTAGTGGAGATTCTTGCTCACCGGCTTTTGGCAACCGTTCGACCTATTTCTCACACTCAAAACAAATACAGTCCACTTTAAAATAATCTATTTCTTATATACACACCTATGTTACAACAATAATATTATGTCCCCGTAAGATTGCGAACACCGTTAGTTTATAATCAATCTCGCGAGATTGTAAACTGTACTATACTGCTTACAATACAATGTATTAATTTTTCGATAGTTTATAATCTATCCATATCAAACGGTCAAATTCTGAACTGGCATCATCTAGGCATCATACTTGCTTGCGGACTTTTTAGCGGCAACGGAAGAAGTGAGGTTGTCATTTTATTTAGATTTTATATTTTTTTACATTTTTGGGAGTTTTAAAGTACAAAGGTGATGGTATATTGTGTTTTAAAGTTCTGTTAGTGAAAAGTATTGAGTACGTCTAATGTTTAGTATTTAAAAGTATCTGCTGTGGGGATCAGCGGCGCATATTAACTCCATTTTCATTTTACAAAAAAGAGCAATACGTGCCATCTACAGGTGAATACACGAGAATCGCTTAAAGATCGTTTTAAAGACATTAATTTCCTTACCTTGCCCTCCTTATACATCTTAAAAATTATTATGTATACGAGAAAAAATATAGATCTGTTTAAAAAGAATGGCGATATGAATGGTATGGAAACCCGAGGTCGTGATAAATTGGTTATTCCAAAATTTAAATTACTTAAGTCAAATGTTTCATTTTTAGGTAACTGCATTCGTTTTTATAATAAAGTTCCTCAAGAAATTAATCAATTAACAGAGAATAAATTTAGATTAGTTATAAAACGTACATTGACTAGACAATCATACTATAAAATAAACGATTTCATTGAAGATAAAACAATAGTCTGGAAATGATGTTCTCTGCACATGCGTTTACTGGCTTAATGAAAATATTGTATTTTAATAAACCTTTTGTAAAATGAAATTGAAAAAATGATACCTGACTGAGTTTCTTGTCGGTTCTTCTCAGTGTCCAGGTTTTCTATTTGAACCGAACTAAAGTAGATTTGACGTTCAAAAATATCTTGTAATTGGGTTTACTTGAATAAATTGATTTGACTTTGACTTTGAAAAGAGAAATGAACTGTAAAAGCTGGATAATAGATATAGGTAGGACTCACGGCTCATGAACTTGATGGTGGCCGATGTCGCGTTCCGATTAGTTAGTCTTTGGGTTATATCACAACAACACAGCTGCGTTTTCCTTGTCAATCGAATAATATTACACCAATTGCGAATATTTCCAAATTTTTGTTGCACTGCTTACAGTGGTCTTTCTTCTTTTCTCTTCTGCTAATATCTTTTTATTATTTTTTATTTTTTACGGTGTTGCCACTCGTACGAAACGAAGGGATAAGAAGGAATTGGAAGGATCAGGAAAACAGCTCTTAAGTCGTAACATATCCCCTCACTTGAAATCAGCGAGGATTTCAAAATAGGAAACCCCCGATGTAGCATAAATCGAATACGAAAATTTGTTATTCGGTTAAGATATATCTGTCTCAAAGATATAAACTCTAATATGGAATACTCACGTGTTTATAGAATAAAATAAATACCTAGCTATAAATACAAATGAATTCTACATTGGAAAAAGAAAGAATTTTTTTTTACTACTAAACTAAATTTACATTTCTACTTTATAATTTTATTTGATTAGTCTAAGGGTAAATAATAAAATTTACTTCATCAACCAAATGTAGGAAGTGGACAAATTTTAACAACGGGTCTAGTCAGAGCCCCTTTAACAGTGTTTACCGTCACAATGCGAACATTTTTCACAATTATCTTCTCCAGAATGAATTTTTATTATGCGACCAAGTTTCCATTCATTAATAGGTAAGTTTGATTCCACGATTCTAACGAGATCTCCGACTTTAGGCTCGCGTCCGTCACGACGGTACCATTTATTTTTTTGTTGCAGGGTGTGCGAATAATCTCGTTGCCAAATACACCAGAAACTTTAAGATAATCTTTGCAATAACTGCCACCGAATGCGGTGTGACAGGTTGCTATCGAACACTGGTTCCGGTAATGACACCAACAGACGTCCAATAAGAAAATGCCCAGCTGTAAGCACGTCCACGTAGGATCAGCGGACAACTCACAGAGCGGTCTTGAATTTAACATTGCCTCGACCTTAGCCAGTATCGTGGAAAACTCTTCAATCGTAAGAACTTGTGAACCTATGACTCGTCAAATGGTGTTTTGTTAATTTGATACCACTTTCAAATATGCCGCCAAAATGTGGACCGGATGGGGGGTTTAAATTACAAATAATATCGATTGGCCAACCGTTCTGAAATGTAAGACGATTGACCTTTAAGAAATTTATAGACCTCACTTAGATAACGTTTAGCACCGACAAAGTTAGTCCCGCAGTCGGAAATAATTTGTTGACAAATTCCCCGTCGCGACACAAATCCATCTAAGGCTGCAACAAAAGCTTCAGTTGAAAGATCAGAGACTAATTCGATACGTATAGCCTTTATGGAAAGAAATGAAACGGCAAATATAAGCCTTGAAGGTCCTTGCGTTACGTCGTCTACTTTCCTTAATAATAAAAGGTCCTCCGAAATCAATACCCACATTTAGAAAAAGGGTGATCTTGTCTCAGGCGAGGTGCAGCAAGATTTCCCAATAAGGGATTGCAGGGGATTGGCTTGACCTTGAAACATGTTACGCATTTAGAAATTCTACATTGTAATCCCGCTGGAGATTCTACATGCAAGATTCCAGATTCCTTTATTCTAGGTTCAGGAATTACTTCACACCTGAAGAATCCTCTTATCTACTCTTTAGTGGACCTCTTCTGGAACAGCTGACGGGGCCAGAGGCTTGACAGTGGAAACCAGAGTCGGCTGGAGCGCGGTGGTCGGATTCACCGTTCAGGCCAGCCACTCCTATTAACTACAGAGAACCAAGTTGTGCGGCGTGTGGTGAATTTTCTACGCAATAAACCACCCTGTTTATCTACTTACTACAGCTGGTTTATTGTACCCACTCCCCTGTTAGTCTATCTATCTGTATGTATCTGTTCTATCTGTTCATGGATCACCCCACCTACTACACATACTAAACCCCGTGGTACTGTTTTATTAAGGTTCTGTTTACATAGCTAATATTTCTAATAACATTGATTTCTTTTATTTTTATAGCAGTCTCCGATGCATTTATTATACTGGCCCCATTGCACAAGTGCATATAATAATGAAATATATATTATTTACCAGGTAGTCGCTAATTGTATCTAATTCTTATTTTCTCGTGTCGAGGTTTTTGACACTTTAAAGTTAGATAACACTAAAGGATGCTCACTTTTAATGTGTTGGTCTAACCTTCAGCTGCTAACAGAAATCAAACTTGACGTTTCTAGTTTCAAAATACATAAGAATATCCTGAGATTAGCTGAACAGATTTCCACGAAACTTAGCTAAAACTCTCGACAACTGCAACTTTCAAACAAAACGCATGCAGATCTAACCGTTTAGGAGCTATGATGCTACAGACAGACATACAGATACATAGACAGACGTCGAACTAATTACAACCCTCTTTTTCTACAAGGGCTTAAAAACAAAACTTATGTTATACTCATGTTTCACTACAAACTACACAGAGAAGGTAGGTACTTAAAATAAAATCGATTATAGTATAGTATAAAATAATATATTGCAGTATTCGTAATTACAAAATGTTAAATTACAACTTAAATTGCTAATACATACTTAGAAATAGAGAGCCAATTGAAAGAAATTCAGGATGTGAAATTAGGGTAAATTAATTTTAGACCTAGCGCACACTGTTAATTTTTAATTGTTGGTTTTGTTATGTGTTTATAGGACAGCAGTACACCGCAATATTACTTCTTTAAGTTTGATTTAAATTGGGAGAATTTTGACCGCTATAATGTAACATCCGTAACGACATCGCTACTATAATTATCTAGGACCAAGAATCTCGGTCTGAGATAAGTATTTTATACAACTGTGACGTAACAATTGCAACATCAAATGCTTATTGTGTGTCACGTGATAATTAGATCAAAAACATTCCATGGTAATCAAAATATTCCTTTAATAATCTTGGTTTGTAACAAATGCAATATATTTCAGTTATTGTCGAGATTTTTATATTTAATTAATTTTATTTATTGTTCATAGTGTCCAATACCCAGTGAAGTATAAACTGGATTCTTTTGACTAATGCATCATGTGTATACAAGCTACTGATGTTACAAAGGTTGTTTCATCGGCATCGAGACCTCGTATTGACTTTTGCGAAATCAAAGGTGAATCGGAATTGAAGATCACAGAATTTAGCATACTAGTGTAAAAATCTAGTGTCTAGACTCTAGAGCCTCCATTCTATTACAAGCATTGGTTCCTCTTCCCAAAGCTCATCCACAAAAAGCAAGCAGAGAGAATCCCTTAATAAAAGAATAATGTGAGAAGGTGAAATTATGGCATTCATCCCTCTCTCATTCACACATACGTACTCTAAGATACCATTTTTATCCGTTTCGGTAGTGAAATCAGATATTAAGTTCGACATATTGAAATATCTCAAATTGAAATCAATGGCAGTTACTTACACAGTAGCGACTAGCCACATTCACAACCAGAACAGGTAACTTCGCTGAAACTGAGTAAACAAGTAGTTTAGATTTTTCTGTTGGCATTTTCAGGTTGAATAAAGCGCGCTATACACGTGCTGACACGATTGCTTTCAAATTGTGTGAAAAGTTGTATTATTTGAGCATATTATCCTCAGAACTGAGTAGTACTGGGACCAAGTCCGAGGAGTAGTATGTAGTACAAAGGATGAAATTGTAGTATAAAAGGCCTTACTCACGGTGTTAGCTGACTAACAATTTGTTGCTGCCATCTGTTGGAAGGCAAATAATTGCATCAAAAATAGGCAGGTTGCAGGTCGCATGCAACTTATCTTACAATGCAATTTGTTGCCTTGCAACGGATTGCAGCAACAAATTGATAGTCAGATTGAGGCGTGAATAAGGCTTTTAAATACTACTATAGTAATATGAAATCTCAGAGATGAATGGAATGCGCGGACAGGATAGCTAAGCCTCGATGCGACTTACTTCACATCGCCATTAATAAACAGCGACCAGACACAAGAAAATTTTCGTGTCGTTTAACCTCCGCCTCAAAGTGTGAAATTGAGTAGTAATGGTTTTTTTATTTAATTTTTTTTTTATATAAGACATACAACTGGACAATAAAAACTGACAGTGTGCGATAAGTTTTAGACTAATAAATTTAAAGTTAACACAACAGCAACAAAATGAGATAAATATGATCATAAGACTAAAGTTACATCATGATAATTCATGGAAAAAAAATATATAAATAAGTATTTTTTTTTCATATATATAAATATATTATATCGCCGATGATATATATATTTATATTGAAATCTTTAAAATCACTGTCGAAATATTATAATATATTACTTTGGCCTTTAAGGAACTTAGGAATTATTCTTCGTAGTGTCGTTATCTGTATTGAGTATCAAACAAATAAGGCTCACCAGCAATTCTAGTTAATTTACTTTGAGTCTTTGGTTTTTGGGAAAATAAAAAAATATTTGGATATCTACAGAAGAGATAAAGCTTACTAAATCTTCCTTGCAAGTGAACAGGTTGTACATAAATTCATCAGCGATTAGTCGTAAGAGTCTTTCTATTTGAAATATGACTTATTTAAATTTTGTAATATGTACATTTTGAACCTAAAAACATCAATTACAGGATCAACTTAATCAAGGATATAGCATTAAGATGTTTAAGTATGTACGTATTTACTTGAAAACTCAATTTTTATTACCTACTTTAGGTGAATGAATTGTACCATGAACTAAAATATCGAATTTTTTAATCAGGTCAGCTTTCGTTCTAAGAGTAAAACACAAAGTCTGCAATATAACATGGAATCTTTAAAAGATTTAATGTGACCAGAACCAAATACATACGTGCTTGTCTAGTTTTTTACATTAGATAACTAGTATAAAATTCATAAAGTGCAAGTCACACTTGTGTGAAGTAACTGAAGTCTAAGGTTGACCGCACATTGACTACTATCGCTTGAGCGATAGTTTACATAGGCTCCGTTCTGTCGCTAAAGTTACTGAGCGGTTGTATACGCTGCTGCTTCTATCTTGCCGCTCCGACGTCCATTTTGTCGTTTGAGCGACCGAGCGGTAGCGTAGCCGACTGTCGACGGCCTCGCGTCTGTGGCGGCCACGCAAAAATGTTTTTCAAGTTGTTAAAAATGTAGTTATTTAGTTATGCGTATTTATTTCCATAAGAGTACAGTAGTTTACTCATAAAATTAGTGTCTCGATATTATTACTGTTAGTGTACTATTTAAACACCAGCTGCCACATTACAAATACATTAAGCTAACCTTAACGTATATTTTTATCGCTTTTTGTTGTATTACATGACTTTAAGGTTAATGGAATAAATTATTTATTTATTTAGAAGATTTAGCTCATTTAACTTTTTCTTTCTGACTGGAAAACGAAAGAGGCCTCGCAAAGCTAATGTCGCCGACGTCCACGTTTCGTCTAGCACCGCCACTGGGAGCAACTGTTGAGATATGACCGCTAGTCGCGTTTTTTGCTACTTAATCGCGCGTTGCTAAGCGATAATGGTCAATATGCGATCAGCCTAAATTTTTCAAAAGATGCTTCGTTAAGAGACTAAAATGTACATTTGTTTGGAGAAATGCAGTCAAGTATATACATAAAAGAAATCTACATAATATAAGACGAATTTACGAATGAAAACACCTCACATCAACTCAATACAATAAATTATGATAATGACAAGAACGACAGACTGGCCTTCATTTATTAGATAATGAATGATGATAGACTTAAGATAAAATGATCAGATTACAATTAGTAAATTTTTGAAATATAATATGTAATAATATTGACAAGGTTACAACACATTTAATATTGTATACACTAATAAATACACTAGAACACTATACATTACAAATGTACTGATTATAAACTTAGAATAATATAATCGTCAATGTAATTCAATGCTTTCCTAAGATTTAATATAGGCACAGAAACAGTCTAATAGATTCTTCCTCCAAAATACAACATATGTAATAATATAAACATATAAATAGATAAAAAATAAATTTTATTAAAAATAATCTGACACATATAACTTATATTATAGCTTTTAATAAAAACAAAATACTGTGTCTTCATATTTTTACAGTAGTTATAAACATTTAAATATTATTTTTTACAGGCACTGGGAAATAATGTTATATAACAACACATAAAATGTTATACATACATTAGGTACTTTTCATAAAAATGACTACAATACATTTTACAAAATATAACAAAATATGAAAGGCGTATATACTTAAATATTAGTACATAATCTCATACATTGACATTCAATTCGAGTCAAATAGTTAAATTCAGAAGAATTCAAATATGCATAATTTTTGTAAAAAAAAAATTAAACTGGTTAACAAGACAGTTATCACTTTCTCAGATTACAACGCCGGGATTTATTATGTGGCTAGATCACAGCACTACTGGCCATCTGGTTTAATCCACAAGTGCCGTCCCCTCTGTACACACGGTAGTAACCCTGCTCGCCCCAATACTTGCCCCATGAGTTCTTCACTATCCAGTACGGTAACCGTTTATTGAAGAGAGGGTATTCTGAAAAGAAAAGATTTTGTTGAGTATTGTCATACTACTGCATTTTCACTATGTATGGAAGTGTAAGTGATGCATTAAGTCCACACGTCATCATGCTCTCATATTATTCTGGGAATGAAATAATATTGTACCAGTCATCTTCCTGCGGTGTCAAAATTGATCAGAGGAAGACATTGTAATTTGTAACCCCAAATACCTAAACCACATATTTACCATAAATAAATATCGCCTGGACTTTTTGGCGGGAACGGGAGAAGTGAGCTTGTCATTTTATTTCGATTTTCTATTTTTTACATTTTTGGGAGTTTTAAAGTACAAAAGTAATAGGATATTGTGTTTTAAAGTTCTGTATAAGTGAAAAAATTAGAGTATGTCTAAATAAACATGTGTAACTGAAATTCTCGCGCTCTTCGAAGAAGTCCTTTAAAACTTCAGTAAAGCCTACTATCACTTTACTGGAGGAGTTCTACGTTAAGAAAAAACTAATTTACTTGTGATTCTAGTCATTAATACGTGACAATGGCAAATGCGCTAATCTGTGCTCCATGCCATAAAGAAAGAAAGAAGAAAAATCGCCTGTCATACGTCACAAATTGTTAGACTGAAAGAAATATACGGCGTAAGCTTGTAATAGAAAGAGATGAAAATACACATATTTCGTCTCTATCGGTATGATCAATGTTTTAATACTGTTAAGCTTTTGCATTTGACAGACATAAGAAGCAAACAAATCTTTGTTTGTTAGTAGGTAGGTACTTTCAAAAGGATTTTAATTAGTTTTGAACTTTTATCATAGAGACTCTTTTGGACGTGACGTTAGAGTGCACTTTTTTAGGCTGCAAAGGCCGGTTTGAGAAACAGGTTGTTAAGAGAAAGACTATAATGGTCAAATCTACGTAATATCTATTAGAAGTAAATATGGAGGCTAATTCTGACACGATAGACAAAATATCACGAATAGATATATTTCTATCCAAAATTATCGCATGTAAAAATATCATTTCGAAGGAAAAATATCTATTGATAACTAAAATTCAATTCTCGCACACAATAGACATATATATCGCAGGAGACTACGCATATCTATCACAATACTACCAACTCAAGGAGTTTTTACGTTCCGTTTTTCTCGACTGTGACAACATAAATTCGAGATCTTAAATTACGGTTGCAGTCATTATTAATATCTATTTTTAAATTCATAAAACTAAATACTATCTTTAATTTTCGTATTTCTATGAATAACGAATAGTTTGGAAACAAAGTAGTTGTACAATTAAAACAGTTATTATTTATTTTAAAATGATTCGTTAATGTTGTAATGAAACGTAACTTTTCACGTCAAAGCAAAAACGAGAGAAGAGACCGCGATAATTGTCTATTGTTAACTCTTTATTTAGGCGAAACATTTTCTTGAACTCAACTTCAGTCAACTCAAAAGGATCTGACGCATTTCTTCGAATAGAGCTAGCATGTCTTGAAACTGAAGAAGCGGCAGCTGTCGCCTCTTCAAGAGTTCCAATAATATAGGCCAATAATATAGCCACCAAATCATCTATTGCAATTGTATTTGATTTTTCTTTATATTATATGCCCAATACCAAATTTTTTGTCACTCAAAGACCGATATCTACCGTGTAGCAATAGAAATTAATTATATCGAATGTTAGAGACCAGTCGATGTAAGTCGAACGACGTTCCTTCGACATATATCGCAAGTGATATTCCGAGAATAGACAAATAAGCTTTCCATAGATAAAATATCGATTTTCGATATATATCTATCATAGATAAAATGTCTATTACGCGAAAATTGGCTCCCTGTAACTTAAACTAATATTTGGTGGAAACGCCAATTGTAATTTTGTTGTCTTTGATTTTCCAAACCATTTTACGCATATCCTATTATATTATAACTATGTATGGACTTTTTGGCGGGAACGGGAGAAGTAAGGTTGTAATTTTATTTGAATTTTCTATTTTTTACATTTTTCGGAGTTTTAAAGTACAAAAGTGATAGTATATTGTTTTAAACTTCTGTAGAAGTGAAAAGAATGGAGTAGGTTTAAATAAACATGTGTAGCTAAAGTTTTCGTGCTCTTCGAAGAAGTCCTTTGTAACTTCAGTAAAGCCTACTATCACTTTACTGGAGGAATTTTACGATAAGAAGAAAAGTGAATTCATTTCGAACGTGCTTCATGTCGATTCTACCTATTAATACGTGATATTAGCAAATACGCTAATTTGTGTGCCATGCTATGAAGAAGGAAAGTACCTCTATATATCCAGCAGTTTAGCCATGTAAGTTCAACCTCCCCTCTGTTTCGCGAGTGGAATTTGACAAAAATACAAGTTTGAAGCACAAGAAGCACTGTACCACTTTTTTTTTCTCGTAGATATATACTTACGGTTAATTACATACAAATTAGAATCGATCACAAATTTCATTTGCATTCCACAGTAATATTTGTTGAGGTTAGTGGGTGACAGATGACAATTGTCTCCGATGCAATGATTTATAGGTTCGTTCGGAAAGTTGTTCGCAAGCAAGTACGTAGTACTACTTCACTTCTTCTCAAGTAGAATCAATAAATATTGCACTTTAAGTGTATATTATTTTAACCAGAACATAATATACTAAACTTTTAATTATTTAGTTGTTTCATTATAAAGTTCATTGGTACTTTCGTTAAAATCTACATTTACTTACGTTACGTTCAGTAATAACATTGAATGTTTGGAAACATCGATAGTAATAAGTATCGTGGTAATAAAGCGATAATCGATTTTCTTTTGTATAAAAATATAGTTTTGTTATAAACAAAATAAAACAATTGTGGGTGATAATACTTTTATTAGATATTAATATAATTTGTCTTCCCATTTGCTTTCCCATTTTGACGATGAGATGGATAAATTGTTGTATAAATTTAAATACGAGTAATTCCTAATAATCGATTGTATTCGATAAGAGAGAGACGAGTGTAGATATATATCTGTTTCACAAATCAAGTAAAATGGAATGTTCGAGCAAAGGGGCATTGCTTCCGTCTGGTTTTTCAGAGGCTACTTTTATCTAGATCTTTGTAATTCTATTGTGGATCTGTCAATCTGACATTTTGAGGTTGTCACTTACAAATTTTCAGACACTTCCTATTGGTCGATGTCTTTTCAGAGACTTGCTGTCTCTTTCTTATGTCGGAAACCTCAGACTGAAATCTGAGTAGTTTTCAGTTACATTAATAATGACGTTAGAGGGTACAAATTATGTCGAGTTGTGATTCCAAAATGGAGGGAGCCATTCACTTTTGGTGGTGGTTAAGTGACAGACAAAAATGCCTATATAAAAGTAAAATATACATGCCTATATATTTAGGAGGTTTCTAGTGTTATTAAGAAGTTGTTTTTCATTTTTTATAAATATTATAAAGTCCCATGATAGACCTCATGGGTTCCAGGCTAAGTGCCATGTTTAAATTCCAGGCTAAGTTCCATGTTTAAATTACAGGCTAAGTTCCATGTGTAATTCCATGTGTGATTACATGTTTACTTCCAAGTTTCTTTATACGTTCAATCTCCAAGCTTAATTCTACGTTTGATTTCCTAGTTTAATTCTACATATTGGTTCCTTAAACCCAGTGGACTAATGTTATCTTCTTAATCTCATAAACACCGTGGAATGACGGTGTATTCCACATTTAGTTGGATCTTTTTCTTTAAAGATACATGATCAGATGGATTACTTTCTCGGATCATTTGTTTGTGCATTGCAGTATGAGGTTGGATTACCTTAACACATATTTAATCTCTTTTCTTTGAGATTTATTTGTGAGTTACGAGTATAGTGGACTTCATGGAAATTCTTTGAGACCATTGGAGGGACAACTCGGCTTGCAGAAGACCTAACTTAATTGTGCAATCACTAAGGGCTTAGTGAACACCGTGGATATTCTTATGGACCATTGGTGGGACAACTCGACTGGCTATATATATACATGATTATCTCCTTAGATGGTAATGTACAAGCATATATAAAAATTATTAACATTCAAGAATAAATATACATAACTAACCTTATATTTTGTTATTGTAGTTCATCTCAATGTTTTAGTTATACCAAATATTAAGAAACAGTTACACTTATTATTGGTCACAGTACTCATTTTTGTAATTTCCAATACAGATGTAATTTGTTTGTTTTGTATGTAAAATCTCATTTAAAATTCTTCTATATAACATTTAAGATTTCATTTAGTGAGCTCATGAGATCTATATTTAGGGATAGTTATAATTCTTTAATATATTGGTGAAGGTTGTATTAAAGTGTGTATTTATTTCACAACAGAAATCGATTGTAGCAATACAGGGAAGGCGCCCTAATAAAAATTTACTCTGTATTCCTCTCCAGGGTGGCCCTAAAGAAACCGAATATCCTGAGTAGTTCATGCCTACCAATAATAGAACATTCAAAGTTAACATCACCGTAGCCGCGTTATAGCACATGTCTCATTATTTTTAATGGGCAATATTTACACTGAAGTTCACAGACATTCTTTCCAAAAATCATTTCGTAATGGGCCCCTACACATTACACAAACTATCATTAGACTAAATTTCATGATCCTGGCTTTAGTAGTTTTTGAAATTTCGTGATTAATCAGTCAGTGAGTGGTATTTTGCTTTTATATACTACATATAAAGTAGTATACCCCGTTAGGGATACAGCGTGAGGATATGTATGTATGTATATAAAGTATAATCCTCGGACCAAGAAATATAACAGACGGAGTTATAAAAAGTTACTGCTTTTATCACCGTGTGTCAAACGAATTTTCATGTCTCTTTCTATCTCATTAAACATAACCACGAGTAAAACAGTTAGCTATAGTAAGAGTGAGTATGGCAACCTCGCACTGTCGATGTAATTTGATGTAGTTTGACGACCTCCGTGGCGCAACGGCTAAGTGCGTCGGAAAGTAAACGAGGGTTGCGGGTTCGATTTCCGCCCCGAGTCTGGGTGTTTATGTATAATATGTATTTATTTAGAAAAGAAAAGTATATAAGTAGTATACCAGTTGTCCAGTACCCATAACACAAGCGCTGTGCTGCTTACTTTGAAACTAGATGGCGCTGTGTGAAATGTCTGAGGGTATTTATATTTCATAAATAGTTCAATTTCTGTCAGCTCACGACCGACTTTACATACATTACCAACTGAAATAATTATTAGCAAAATACTCGTAAATCTTTAGTGTTTTAGTTACTAGTAGGCACAAAAATAAATATATGTCATTTTCAGCTTTGTATTGTTGTACTGTGACCTTCCCTAATCACGCACATTAGTAAAAGTCTAAAAACTAGGTCAACAAAAAACGGACACACTTTTAGAGTAAATGCTCTGTTTTGATTCTTGGTCTGAGATGTTAGTAATTCAAATTCATATAAGTCTTCAAAAACAATATAAGTGCTGTTCACTGAATTGTTACACGTCTATTTTGATTCTCGGTCCGAAGTATAATCTTTTAAATATTACTAACCTTTGACACCAAATCCTACTACAAGTACGCCATGGTCTAAACTGGTGGGATCACACAACATCTTCCAAGGGTGAGAGATACCACCCACGTAGAACTGCATTGCGTTTGCATTAATACCTGAAATAGTTTTACATATGCTATAAAAACCAATACTATACATAGTATCGGAATTTGTTACATCAATTTGTTGTGAAATATGTAAGGATCGCGACGCTTGGCGCTCCGTCCCCTCTGACAACTCCGTTGGGGATACAGGTATGTAATTTGTTCTGATTTACAACTGAGTGTTCAATGATAAAATAGAAAGACGTATAAAATGATTGAATAAAAAAGAATCTATGTCGTTTTCAATTTTTATTTGTAAAAAAGAAAGTAGTTATAAAAACCAAAAACCCGACAGCATATAAAAGGAACTGAAAGGATATGAAAAATTACGTAAAATTTTATATTTGTAATCAAATTTTTAAAATTCATACTTACTAATTATTTTTATATCTCGGAGAGCTCCACCAGCAGAGTCTACACTAGCTGTCTAGGTATTTCAGTAATTCATACACTGACCAGAAATATTTATAGGCCCCAATTGCGTGTCAAGATTTAATAGTAGAATTTTTCAAATCCTACATTTTACTCTACTCGACAGTATCATAATAAAAAATTTAATAAGTATGAATTTTGACGACCTCGATGGCGCTGTGGTTTAGACGTTGTACCAAGCGCGGAAGGTTCCAGGTTCGATTTCCGGTCGGGTCACTTTAGGAAATGAACTTTTCTAGATTGTCTCGGGTCTGGCTGTACTGGGAGACGCCCCCAGTAGTCGTCGTTTGGTTCTCATAGCACAGGGAATACCCTGGTTTGAGATCAGATGATTGGTGTGTATCGTTTGGCGCATTATTTTAAAAATTTGATGACAAACATGTCTTCTTTATGTAATTTTTAATATCCTTTCAGTTCCTATTACATGCGGTCGGGTTTTTTGGTTTTTGTAATTAACGGAAATGTCAAAAGCACTCGCATACCTAAGCGAAACCCTGTTAGGGATACAGCGTGAGGATATGTGTGTATAATTCACTTTTTTAATTTCCTTTTTCGTTTTGTCAAGTTTATTACTTACACTCATAGACATAAAAATATCAAAATTTTGTGAAAAATCTGCTTGTGTTCAACACAGTTGAATTTATACCCAAAGACCCTCAAATCTCGTCGCTCATATAGAAAATACACAGGTATTTTCTATATGAGCGACGGGATTTGACTGTGATGTAAAATATACTGTAGAAAATGTAGAAGATACTAGCTACTGAAATAAAAACTTTTTCTACTTCAATGCTACTGTTAGCATCAGGACTGAGAATTTGGAAATTGAAGTTCAGTAGAATATAAAAGCGGATAGACAAGTGGGAAACGCTTCGTACAATCGTCGGCGTAATTGCTCGTGAAAATTTCCAATTGGCTATATTTTATACATACGGCGATTTTCACACGACTACTTTTCATTTAATTTAATAGAAAGTTAATAACGTTTGACTACCAATTTAAAATTCGTTACGCTAGATCACGTAATTGTCATTCTATTCCACTAGCGTTTACGACAATTGAGCTACTCGTCTAGGCCCCAAGGATCGCTATGCGTAGCGCTCCGTCCTCTCTGTTTTCTCTTTTGGGATACAGAGTACAGATATGTATGTGTGTACTGTGTATGTTAACGACGGCAATAGTGACTTTCATTGAGACCGCAGGCCGAGTACAAGGAATTGCACTACTTCTAAGCATACCAATAAAATACTAACCAATAGATATGGGTCCATTCTGCAACAACCACTGCGCCATCTGGGTCTCGTTGGAGGTTATGTTGATTGCTCCACTAATCTGCACCTTGGACAGTGTTTTGTTAAATTGGCACTTCTCATCTTCGCCATCATAGGGGTAATCGCTCTCTGTCTCCAAACCTCCTAGTTGCTCAATAGCCCTGGTACACGAGAAAAAAATATACACATAAGTACATAGAATAACAAAACCGCTAATGCGGCTGCTTTCTGAGAAATATATATAAAGCTAAGTAAACCCACATACGTATGTATGTAAGTATATGCTGATGAAAAAGAATTTTTTGATTCCCGGGTTGATTGCTATTTCAAACAAAGCTTTTTGCATTGAAATCTATTCAGCAGTTTTTCAATAAACTTCGAACAAATTAACATACACATGATAATCAGTGATCGGATAATCGGGCGTTAATATACCTAAACTTCATTTTTATGCCTACGAAAGAATAATATGGACATGCCTTTTAGAATCCCGGATCCCGGAATCGTTTGAAATTCCTGATTGCTAAAAATGTTACCTGCATACAAAATAGTTAGAACTCGTTGTGAAAACGATATATTTTCTTTGAATAATGCTTACATACCCTCTCGTACTTTCAAGACGGCTGTTCCTTGTTAAACTCTCATTGCAATTTTATTTAGATTTATTTTGAATACAATAAAGATACTAAATCAAAATAACCATTGCTATAATTTCATTAAGTTACTTAAAAGTTGTTTTTACAAAATTGTTTAATCCCGGGAATTAATTATTATTATTATTATTATTATTCTTATATTATTCCATATTATTCTTTCAAGAAAAAAGTTTAGCTATATAAGCGCCCGATTATCCGATCACTGATGATAATTCATGACTAAGAGCACCTAGCCAAGTGGCAAACGCTTCGTAAAATCCCAAAGCTTGGCGTTATTGCTCGTCTAAAGTGACATTTGACTACTTTTTATGCGGCAGTTTTCACACGACTTTTCTTCGTTTGATTTAATAGAACGTTTGACTTCTAATTTCAAATTCGTTACGCTAGATCACGTGGTACTTGTCATTCTATTCTACTAGCGTTTACGACAATTGAGCCGCTTGTCTAGGCCCCCTGGTCAACTACGAGATTGACTTGCACGTAGAAGATTCCGTAGTTACAAAATGGTCAAATCGAAATAATCAGGATATTTATAAGACCTAGTACTTTTTTTACAATTTCCTTGTGAACTTAATGAAAAGCAAAATCTACTATATAAATCTCTTGCGTCTGTCTGCAATTTCAATTTTTTTTGTCAAATCTTGTGATAAATAGTCGTTTTGTGACGCACTTCGATTCTGACTTCGATTCTACCATTTTTAAAATTTTTGTCTGTCTGTCTGTATGTTCTTTTATAACTGAAGGACGGCTTAACTGATCTTAACGTAAGTCGGTACGTAGTAAAACCATGTGATTGCGCTCATGATAAGTTACTTAATTTTTAGAAAATTTATCCCTAAGAGGATGAAAAGATTTTTATAAAAAAAGTAACTTCAAACATACTATGGACATCTATACTACTATATAAATCTCTAACGTCTGTCTGCAATTATATATTTACGAGTACTGTCCAATTTTGTGATACATTGTTGAATTGATTGTCTGTCTGTCTGTCCATATGTCCTTTTATAACTGAAAAACGGCACGACCGATCTTGATGAAGATCGGTAGTAGTAGAAACATGTAATTGCCCTCATGATAGGCTTCTTATTTTTTAGAAAATCTGCCTCTAAAGGGTTTAAAAAGGGGATGAAACTTTGTATGGGAAATGGTAAACCGCTGAACCGATTATGATGAAATTTGGCAAGAAGATAGTTCGACATCAGAAAACGGACATAGGCTACTTTTTATAAAAAATCTACCCCTAAAAGGGTGAAAAGGGGGATGAAACTTTGTAAGGGAAACACTAAATCTAGGTAATGATAAAATTTGGTGCGGTGATAAGACATTATTTATCTAAAATACATAAGACTACTTTTATTGTCAAAAATCTGTGAAATGGGAGACGGAAGGGAGGGGTACGAAACTTTGTACGGGAAATAGTAAACTGCTGAACCGATTATGATGTCATTTGGCAAGAAGATAGCTTGACATCAGAGAACTACTAATTAGGCTACTTTATATAAAAATCTACCCCTGAGACAGTGAAAATGGGGATGAAACTGCATGGGAAACGCTAAAACATGGTAATGATACAATTTGGTGCGGTGATAAGACTTTATTTTATCAAAAATACATAGGCTACTTTTTTTATCAAAAATCTGTGAAAAGGGGGACGGGAGGGAGAGGGAGGAAACTTTTTACGGGAAAAGTCTAAACCTTTGAACCGATTATGATGACATTTGGCGAGAAGATAGTTTGACTTCAAAGAACGGACATAGGCTACTTTTTATAAAAAATCTATCCCTAAGAGGGTGACAAGGGGGATGAAACTTTGTATGGGAAACGCTAAAACTTGGTAATGATACAATTTGGTGCGGTGATAGACTTTTTTTTATCAAAAAAACAGGCTACTTTTTTATCGAAAATCTGTGAAAAGGGGGACGGGAGGGAGAGGGACGAAACTTTGTACGGGAAATGCTAAGCCGCTGAACTAATTATGATGTAGCATGGATATAGTTGGACACCTGTAAACGGACACAGGCTACTTTTTTATCAAAAAACTACCCCTAATGGGGTGAAAAGGGGGATGAAACTGTGTGGGAAATGGTAAACCGCCGAACCGTTTACGATGAAATTTGGCAATAAGGTACTTTGACATCAGAGAACGGACATATTACTTTTTATGAAAAATCTACTCCCAACATGGTGAAAAAGAGGATGAAACTTTTTATGGGAAACGCCTAAAACTTGATAATGATACAATTTAGTGCGGTGATAAGACTTTTTTTATCAAAAATACATAGGCATTTTTTATCAAAAATCTGTGAAAAGGGGGACGGGAGGGAGGGGGACGGAACTTTGTACGGAAAATGCTAAACTGCTGAACTGATTATGATGTAGTTTGGATATAGTTGGACACCTGGGAACGGACACAGGCTACTTTTTTTTTATCAAAAAACAACCCCTAATGGGGTGAAAAGGGGGATGAAACTTTGAATGGGAAATGCTGAACCGCCGAACCAATTATGATGTTTGGTACAGAGAGTATGTGCCCGAGACAGACGTAGACTTTTTTCAAAAACAATCTTCAAACATGTTATGTACATGAACATATAATCTAACCTAATCAGGGAGATCCATGAAAAAAATTTTCGCGTAGACGTAGTCGCGGGTACAGCTAGTATTCTATATTTTTTTCTCAAATAGGTGTAGTAAATTCGATTTAAGATACCTTAACTATATCTTAAGTTCTTAACTAGCGCAAAATATATGAGTTAATAAATAAAAATAAAAAAAAAGATGTATTGCTATACTTTTAGAGTTTTTTCCTCATATATTTCATATGAAAATCTATTATAATCGATGGAAAAACCGACGGACGGCGCGCCGGCGCGTGAATAATTTTAAAAGACTTTCGCATCTTATTAACGCTTTCATTGCTTTTAAGGTATGAAACGCTTTTTGGGATCCAAAGATGCGTAATAATATTAAGGCGACGCATTGATAAACAATAATTTAATCTAAAATATACCTCTATGCAAACGTGCGCGCGCTAGCTTACGGAAAATACGAAAAGGAGTCGTTTTCGTTTATTTTAAAAACTATAATTAATTTTAAAAAATCCAACTGTCATTTTTAAGAATATGTTTAGATTAAACTATGCAGAAAATGTAGAAACATAAATCGGTCCCGATCCTCCGAAAAATGTAAATTTCTGTTTGAAAAGGGGTTTCTTTAATATTTTTTTTGTGTTACAAAAGTTAACCAATCGCGTAACGCCACTGGCAAAATGAAGTCGATGAAATGAAGAATCAGGTTACCAAAAATCACTTTCATACGGTTTGTAGTCACTCAGAGTCAGTCAGAAAAATTAAGATCCCTGTCGTCAAAACTTCCAATGCGTCGCCTTGAGGACAATATTTTGAAAAATTCTTTAGTGCAGACCCTTTTATACTACAAACAAATAATAGCATAACGTAATTTCCGTTAAGTGTTGCTGCACGCTCACACAATATTTACTAACACACGGGAAATCACATTTTTTATGGGTCTATTGTTTACCAAATATATCCATTTACTCTGTCATATTACAATTATAAATATACAAATAAGTAATATAACAACAATAACGGAAACGATTGAAATGCCAAACGTTGGTCTTCCACGACAAAAATTCAGTTTAATTTATTACTGCATTTTCCTTATGAAATAACTAATAAGTAAAAATAAATATGAAGTAAGGTGACATGTTTACAGTTTAAATATATATCGACGTAATTGCTATGCGTTATTAATTTATGTAATATTATTTTATGACAGTTTACCGATAAAGCATTTTGCAGCCTTGAGTTATACGTATAACAATTCAGTGAACAGCACTTATATTGTTTTTGAAGACTTATATGAATTTTAATTACTGACAGCTCATACCAAGAAAAAAAATGGAGCATTTACTCTAAAAGTGTGTCCGTTCTTTGGTCACCTAGTTTCTAGACTTTTACTAATGTGCGTGCCTAGGGATTGGTCAAAGTACAAGGATACACAGCTCAATATGTCATTTTTTTATTTTTGTGAATATTAGTAACCAAAACACTTAGATTTACGAGTATTTTAAAAAAAATTGATTCAGTGGTGTAAGTAAAGTCGGTCGATCGGTTAAAATCAAAAATCGACCCAAAGCGTGCCGGACATGCTAACATGTTCCTATGACCTGGCAATTGCGAACAATGAAGTTACATTACCACATCCAAATTACCCAATATATATTTGTTTTCCATCTCAAAGTTTAAGTTACCAATTTACGTCTTTGTGCTAAACAGATCAGTGTACCAAACGGCTCAGTAGATGTGAAGATGACAATCAACTGTGACATAAGGACGGGTTAACATGACAAACAAATAAAAAAAAATTAAACCAACTTCGAAATAAAAACACTGAAAAATGCAAAATAATTATTTATCATTTTACTAATCAAAACTCATCATTATTTCTGGTTAACAAAAACAACTTCATAAATACATTACAAATATACTTGAGCTTTGATTAATGAATATAAATTATTTTGTACTTTCTAATGTTGTTATTCTGAATTCGGTTTAATGAAATTATTTATTTTTCCCTTTTGAGTGGCCTTATCCCAAATAAGTATCTACTACTAACTTTATTCGAATTCCAGAACGGAACATTAAATAAAAAGATCATCAAACTACTATAAAAGAGTTGAAGAGTTTGTATTTGTATGGATATATGTACTTGTACATATATATCCTATACATTATATACTCTGTCATATAATAAAATAATTATCAAAATCAATGCGCAAAAGGCAGAGAAATCGGTGTACGAAAAATAAAATATAAATTTCTGCGCATTGAGAACCTCTTTCTTTTTTTGTGTGCGAGCGGTACTCGTATCTCTTTACTAAGTTAGCACGGTATTTCCGGGTGTCCACTAATTTATAATTTAAATGGGATTAATAATAATTAACCAAGTAACAAAAGTTACGGTAAGTAGCGTAGCATTTTTTCTGGGAATTTTATACCGAACGAATTTTATTTCTGGCAGTTGATTAATGTTCAATAATCAGCAAAATGAGCGTCAGTTGCTGCAGCCTCGTTGGAGCTAAAGGTGACAGCATGCGAAAGTTATTAAAAAAAATGTGGTTTGAGTATATTCATACCGTACAAAAATTCATTCAAATAATAATTGTACTGAAGAGAGGAGATTATACATCAGTCTCGTATATGAACTATATTAATTTTTTATAAGTATAAATACATTTTATACCTTATGGAATATGGAATTTGAATTGTGGGTGTAAAGATCGTCAGTTCATTTGCCAAAGTGACTATGAATCGCTCAGATGCACTGAGCGCGTAGGACATTTATGACACCGAATGACGCTCTTACCCTCGTTAAAAATACGACTTTAGAAATATAAAAATTCAGCTGCATAAATTTCTTAAGGTATAAAATGAATTTATACTAAAAAAAATTTAATATGGTTTATGTACGCGACTGACGTATAATCCCCTCTTCAATACAGCTGATTATTATTTTTTAGTTAAAAAAAATTATCTCATGAATTTTGTACGGTATGAATATACTCAAACCATATTATTTTTTTTACTGTCGCATGCTTCAGCTTACCTTTAGCTTCATCGCTACTGGAGCAGCTAACGTTTAGAGCTCTTAAATGGTAGAGGAAAACTATTATTGTTATGATTTTCAGTCGGTATGAAATGACTTGTTTAAATGTATCGCTACCTCCCGTACTATAAGATAAGATACTTATACAAACTTATTTAGTCGGGTATAGGTATGAGCACTTTGGCTAATTTTATTATACATTATATACATATAGGCTTTCACTGAAACCAAACATAGATGACCAAGTCAATGTCGAATCATTTTATTCAATACAACAAATGGTCCATTATGAGGTATTTTTTAAAATGTTAGAACTATGTGCGATGTCACCCTTGCGGACGAAATAAGCGAGGAAGAGAAACGCCAGTATGACAAGGTTGGACGAGTATGTTATTGTAAAATGAAGAAAGGTATGCTTAGATGGTTTGAGCACATAGAATGAGCGACGAAAATCTACAGTGCGAAAATGAGTGGTAGCTGAAGCCAAGGAAGATTTAGGCTGACTTATGAAGATCAAATAGCCAGATTCTTAGCTGACGGAAACGTCAAAAACACTCGTTTTCCTAGCCAAAAATATGTCAGGTGAATGATAAGATTTGAGGAGGCGAAAGAAGTAAGGACCGCGAAGTTTGGCGCTCCGTCCTCTCTGATTACCCCGTACGGGATATAGCGTGAAGATTTGTTGTGTTGTTATTGTTTTTTAATATCAAATATATCATCAGTTGAAAGTACCTACACGACAAGAACCGGCAAAAAACTCAATCAACATGTCGCTGGAATCTGTTCATTTTGACGTGGGCTTTACCGTATCCAAATTTTTAAATCGTTATCAAAAACTAATAACGTTAACGATCAATCAATCAATTCGATTTATAACACAATTATTTTAAAAAGTATGCTATTAGGTTCGGTTCAATTCGTTCCATATGAGGTTTTTACACTGATAAAGACATTAACGTTAAGTAAAATATAATTAGGCATGACAGAAAAAAATAAATGTTCTATACAATTATGGGGAACCTAATAGTAAGTTAATGTTCGACGACCTCTGTGGTGCAAAGGCTAAGCGCGTCGGAAACTAAACGGGGGTTGCGAGTTCGATTCCTGCCCCGAGTCTGAGTGTTTATATATAATATGTATTTATTTACAAAAAGAAAAGTATATAAGTAGTATATCAGTTGTCTAGTACCCATAACACAAGCGCTGTGCTGCTTACTTGGGGACTAGATGACGCTATGTTAAATGTCTGAGTACATTATTATTATTATAAAAAAGAAAAAAAAATGCTTTCACGTACATTACTATATAATTAATCACAAATCTATATAAAATATGTAAATAAACATCAACTGCCGCATGTATGAAACATCATCAGCATCACTTGAGAACTCGACCGATTTGGCTGACTTTTTTTGTTGTAAGAAAATTTTGGGAAAATCCACTGAAAAATATCGAGAAGGATTTTTGTATGAAAATCTCAATTCAAAAAAATGGTGTTGCAAACATTTTACATCCCACCCCTTTATTTATTATTATTACTTAGCGACCCGCCAGGACGAAGCCTGACGGGTCCGCTAAGTAATAATAATAAATAAAGATCCATTTCAGACAATTACATCACTTGTATAACCCCCACATACTTACAAAGAATGAGTGATGACAGACTGACGAAGAAAATCTACAGAGCAATAGCGAGTAGTAAAAGAAGCCAAGGAAGACCAAGACCAACTTATGGACATCAAATGGCCGTTAGTGTTAGCCGACGGATATGTCAAAAGCAATCGCATACCTAGGTGAAATTGTGTCAGGAGAATGATGAGATTTGAGGAAGGGAAAAAGGTACGTAAGGACCGCGACGTTTGGCGCTCCGACTTCTCTGACTACCCCGTTAGGGATACAGCGTGAAGATATATATGTATGTATGCATAACCACAAAAGTAGGAAGTAATTTCATACAATGAACCGTAGGCGTAACCGTAGGCACCTCGTTAGTAACACTAATATTAGAAGACATACATATATACATATCTTCACGCTGTATCCCAAGTCAGAGAAGACGGAGCGCCAAGCTTCCCGGTCTTTATATACTTCTTTCACCTCCTTGAATCTCATCATCTTCCTCACTCATTTTCGCCTAGGTATACGATCTTAACAATTAAATTAATATATTCATTTGATAAATTAGTTTAAGAAATAATAACATCAATAAACTAGTTTGAATAATATGTATATGACTGGCTGAAATTAAATTTTCCTGATGATGCTTCATTGATAAGCGAAATGTGTGTAGATTAAGAAGTTTGAAAGATGAAATATTGCAAAAATATATAAATTATTATAATGTTTCCAATTTTATTATCAAAAATTTTTTTTAATTACTAGCGGACCCGACAGACGTTCTGGAAAAGTTGGCTTGCTTGCTAGTAGGTTATAAATAAAAAAAAATCTTAGAGCCCAATTGCAGTGCCACCTACCGGGTCCGATTGTGAATCTAAACCATCCAGGGTTCCACCACCAACCAACTCTAATACACACATAATTTTTTATTAAAATCGGTCCAACCGTTTAGGAGTTCAGTGACATACACAGATACAGAAGAATTATTTATAAAGATTATTTCTTTGACGTAACAACTAATTTCTGGCTAATTACAATTTGGAACCGAGGCAACGCGTGTCTTTATGTAGAATACATAATATTATGCATATTATGTAAGCGCCGCGACTATTGGCGCTCCGTCCTCTCTGACTAACCCATTAGGGATACATCGTGAAGATATGTATGTATGTATATAATTCCGCTTAAAAGTCTGAACAGTCGGGTTTCATTCAACAATGTAGTCCTGAATTCCGACCTTTAAAGCCATAAATCTATACTTTTATAAAAAAAAACAACAGAATTGTATCTGTACAATAGTTATCGAATGTTTGGAATAGTGTTATTAGCCTTTCCTAAATATAAAACATACATAAATTATACATTCGGATGGAACGGACGGAAACAAAGTATGAATTTGCAAAAAATCAGAACCCTGCAATTGGACTTAGATATAGACAACAAAACAGGAGCATAAAAATGTTACAGGTTGCTAGCAATTACGATTTCTTATCAGCCCCACCCCTTGCAGAACAAGGAAATTAATTTTATTTATATTTCTAAAGGCATTGGTAACAAGACCATCAGCCTAATGACGTAACTTCGAGAGAAATATTAACTGTCCCTAACACTTCTCCAGTAAAGTGATAGTAGGCTTTACTGAACTTAAAAAGGACATCTTGGAAGAGGGCGAAAGCTTCAGCTACACATATTTATTTAGATGTCCTCCATTCTTATCACTTACACAGAACTTTGAAACATAATATACTATCACTATTGTACTTTAAAACTCCTATAAATGTAAAAAATAGAAAATCTAAATAAAATGACAACCTCACTTCTCCCGTTCCCGCCAAAAAATCCCCACAAGGAAATTAACAGCTGACGCTTTCAATCTACTCTATGTCACAGACCAACGTAACAGCATTTAGGCCAGCATCGGAAACAAACGCTTTTAGAATTTTTAATGGCTGCTTTCATAATTTTCCGTTGAATGTTTTTATCGCCACTTTTTTACCGTGCACGGTACAATGGGGAAGCAAAATGTATGCAGTTGTATGGAGACGCTTGTATATTTCCGTGCACGATAATGTCATTCTATGGACGTTGAAAAAGCGTCTTTATCGCCCACATAATAGGGAAGCATTTTGCTTACTTATTGTATTTTGGTCAGTAAAAACGTAGCGATAAAAACGTTCAACGGTAAATTATAAAAGCGTCCAAAGGTTGTTTGAGCCTTATACTTGGATATGAACTAAATGAAAGTCATTATAGGGTTTTTTTCTTAGAGATTTATGGAGTTTAGACTTGTAATAACTGGTTCGAGTGGCACTGATTTTACACTCCATAGAGACGACAGGCACTTTGCAAATCTGTTGTCTTTGTGTTTATGGGTCCACTCACACTGTTATGAGACACTGGTGCTATGGGTAACTGGTAACGCACTTTTACTAGACTGATTCCTTTAAATTCATAAAAAATGCAAATTACACTGTGTTCTGGTCGTTAAGGTGCGATAGCCGTGAAATAAAATTAAAATAACACTGTATTGCCTATAGAGACAACAATGAAAAAAAGAATTGTCTGATTACTATGCGAAAATAAACTTATACTATAATGTATATTACTTATGGTATCCTACTACTTTATGCTAGTAATTAATTAATCTGTGATAATACTATATTCATTGTACCTGTAAGCATTGTCCGGCAAACCCCCATTACAACCCTGGTCGAGTTTGTCGCAATCAACTAGTTCCTGTTCAGAAAGCGATACGAGTTGTCCAGACTGTAACTTCCATTGGCCCTCTATGTTACCTGTGAAAGAACAAAGTCACAATATGATTAAACCCAGATCAAAATAAAAGCACTGAAATGTACATAATAATTATCTTTTACTAATAAAAACTCAAATAAAAAAATACTTCATAAATACGATAACGTTTTGATTACATATGTAGTTATATTTATTTTTATTTTGTAGAGCCGGTTTAATTTTTATTTCTTTTGAGAGATCTTATCCTAAATAAATATCAAGGGTAGGCCTACAACGTATCTATAAACCATTGAAGCGTTATTTTATTTTAGTATTCCTCATCAACAGATCTTAATTAAAATGGGACTACCCTGACATATACCTTTACAACTACCTTTTCAAATAAAAAATCAAAATAGGTGCACAAATGACAAAAAAGAATTCGATAATTTGAGAACCTCCTCCCTTTTTTAAAGTCGATTAAAAATATCTTATTTCCATATTTTACCCTCAGATTAGAATGGTTGTGACACACATATAGATGGACAGCAAAATACTATTTGATGTACTTACTTAACTGGCTCGTCTGGCCTGGTGGATATATATTATTTGTGATCAAAGAATCATCAAAAAAAAATTAGGTTACTCTACACCGCATTGAAAACATCTCATTACCGCATTAGTTAGCTTACAAAAACTATGTATATATAATAAATATAGTATGTTCCGTGTTTAATGTTTTATTACTCAAGTAAAGAAACAGATGTAATATGGGTCAATGTATCTAGATGTAATCATATAGAAAATAAGGTACAGTAAGTACATACACTTAAATTTATCAGAATAAATACTCTACAAATTACCCTACCAATAGAACAAACGAATGATATTCATAAATTATTAATATATGGTTAACTAACGACCCGCCCCGGCTTCGCTCGGGCGGGATCTCTTATAATATACAAAATCCTTCCGGAAGAAGATATTTACAGTCATTGGACTGTAAAAATTATATGGAAATCTGTTGTCTAATTTAATTTAGAAGAACTAAATGTACAGAAAGACAGAAATAGTGCCTTTGGGTTACATAAAATCCAAAAAAAATTTGGTTGGAAAATTACAAAAATAAATTTGGTTCTCGACAATAGCACCACCTACCGGGTCCAACTATTACTAGCCAAATACTATCCAGGTGATCCCATAATTACAAAAAAAAATCATCAAAATCGGTCAAGCCGTTTAGGACAAGAATTAAGTATGAACGCATTCACACCAGAATTTTATATACTTTTAAAGAAGATAATAACGTACTAATAGGTACGTAAACTAATAAGTAAACTGGCTGTGCACAAATGTTAAAGTTTTTGGGTACTCAGCTTTCCACATGTCCTCTTTTTAGAGCTCCGTAACCAGTAACCAAATTGCAATAAATGGAACCCTTATTAATTCGCCCTGTCTGTCTGTACGTTCGTATGTAACAGCCCTTTTACTCAGAGATGGTGGTACTACATAGATGAAATTTGGAAGGTAAGTGTATTCTATCAAAAGCTACACTATACACAATATTGAAGTTAAATTTAAAAAAGTATAATTGATGGCACTCTATACATGTAACTGAGGGATGATAAAAAAAATTCCAGTGCACTCATGTGCAATGTGCATTGGAATTTACTCGATCATTTCACTCGGAGACGTTGGCAGTGCATAGATGAAGGAAGGTAAGTGTTTTCTATGAACCGCTATACAACCACGTAAGCAAAATTTCGAAAAAAAAAATTTGGGGGGGCATGACACTTTATACATGTAACCGAGGGATGAGAAAAATTCTAGTGCACAGCACGTAGTTATACAAAAGATACCCGCTAATAAGCGCATGGGTATCTTTTGATATGACTTTATAAAATTAAATGATAACAGAAGTTCAAAAGTGATTTTTTTAAGTTAAGTTTTATAAAAGTTGCCAAGTTGATAAAGTATGAACTTCTAAAGTCGTAAAAAGTTTATCGCTCCTTTAACTTTTCAACTATGAGGAGGAAAATTCTGAAAAAATGTAAGATAGTAGAATTTAAAAAGCACTCAACGAAAATTGGTTTGATATGTCGTGTAGTTTTTAGGACATGGGCATTTTCGGTTACAGGCTCAGAGTCCACAGAAATAACTGTTTTTCAGTGTTATTGGGAAACGCTTAAAAGTGCAAATCTATTTTTGCTGCCGATTAAATGATATTGTGCATCCCGACTACGGAACCTTCACTGTGCATGGTCCGACACGCATTTGACCCATCTTTATCTTTTGGTCGTGGCCAAAAATAAAAGACTAAAAACTTTATTAAAACTCCCTTGTAATATAGTTACATATCTTCAAAGTTCCACATCTAACCATTTTTGCGCGTAAAATTTTAGAATTTTACAAAATATGAAACACATCTTTTCATTATTTTTACTATGAATTATATGTACTCTATATCACAGCTGTGTACGGAATACCGTACAGTACAAAAATTTCATACAAAATTCAGTCCAACCCCTTGTACTCTCAAATTGTACATTTCCAAAAATCCTTCTTACCGGACCCCTAAATTACTCAAACTATCATCAAACCAAATTCATGATCCATGAGCTTCAGTAGTTTCGTGATTAATCAATTAGTGAGTGAGTGGTATTTCGCTTTTATATATATATATATATATAATATTGGGTCCTTACATATGAAATTAGCGTTTTGTCGTACTGACCACTTTGATCTGAAATATCTCCTCTTTGGTTAAGAATTCCAAATTCAAATTTATAAATTCATTTAGCTGGTACATTTGAGTTTTGAAAACAGTCATTCATTTGTTTTTTCCTCATTATTTTTTTCTGTGGCGTCGCTTATTACCGCACAATGGAAAACATGAAATATCGGTATATTTACGAGTACGAGTTCTACCGTGGCACCAGAGCTGCAGAAACAGCTCGAAGGATTAATGATGTGTACGGCGCTGGTGTCACAAAAGAAAGCACGGTACGTATTTGGTTTCAACGTTTTCGTTCTGGAAATTTCGACCCTCAAAACCAACCCCATGGATGGCCGGAGACCAAAGTGGAAAATGAAGAATTAAAGGCTATTATGGAAGCGGATCATCACAAAAAACTTCAGAGATAGCTGCAGGCTTCGGGGTAAGTGACAAAACTGTATTAATCCACTTGAAGCAAATCGGGAAAGTAAAAAAACTTGAACGATGGGTACCCCATGAATTGAGTGAATCGAACTTGCGAACACGCGTCGACTGCTGTGTTATTTTGCTCAACCGACACAATAGTGAAGCGATTTTAAATCACATCATTACTTGTGATGAAAAGTGGATACTGTACGATAATCAGAAGCGTTCGTCGCAATAGCTGAACAGTGTTTGGTGGACTAGCGCCGGTGTCGTTCACTACAGCTTTCTAAAATCTGGCCAAACGATTACGGCAGATATCTATTGTAAGCAACTGCTAACCATGAAGGAAGAACTAGCTGCTAAACAACCGAGATTGGTCAATCGCTCTAGGCCACTGCTGCTTCACGACAACGCAAGACCACACACTGCACAACAAACAACCACTAAGTTAGATGAGCTACAATTGGAATGTCTGCGACATCCACCGTACTCCCCGGACCTTGCTCCAACAGATTACCATTTTTTCCGGAATTTGGACAACTTCTTACAAGGAAAAAAATTTCAACTCCGATACGGCAGTCCAAACTGCCTTCAAAGAGTTTATTGATTCTCGCCCCCATGGTTTTTTTAGTAAGGGATCAATGAACTACCTATGAGATGGCAAAAGTGCATAGATAACAACGGTGCATACTTTGATTAATTAAATATATTTTACAAAAAAAAATTGACTTTATATTCCTCCCGTACAAAACGCCAATTTCATATGTAAGGACCCAATAATAATAATAATAAACACTAGACAGACTATTGATAGTACATAACTAAGTTTTTGTATTCCTTACCGGTAACGCTAAACGCCCAGCAGCTGCCACATGAACCTTGATCCTTTACTTCGGTGACCGCATCATAATCTCTCCAATCAAACTTTTCTGGAAGGTCTACGTTAGGTATTTCTGCTTCCGGGAACGGTATATCATTTTCGTTCTTCAAAGTCCGTTTTATACCCAGATATTTACTACTGAATTCCTCATAAGTGAGATCAGCAAATCTAGTAATGGCATATCTCGCTGTACCCAATTCGAACATATTCAGTTCATGAATCTTTCTAACGTTTTTCTTAAAGACCGTGAATTTTTTTTGCATTTGCAAATGATCATTTATGTAATCAGGTCTGTATGTCGCTACGAAGTTATGAAACAGTGTCTCTGCTTGTAAGAAATGGTATATCTCGGAAGTAGCACCTTGCTGATAGTCACAATTGATACGATAGTTTGGTGGATGATTAGTCCAAGGGCGCACCCATACATTGACTCGGCAAAATTTATTTAAACCAAGATTATCTACCACTTTACAATCTTTTTCTTCGATACTTAACGCCAAACAATTGGTATAACCCACTTCGATTTTCATTCTGTAATGGATACCTGCCACTTCTTGTTTCTCTAACGAAAAAATCCTGACGACTTTTTGCTTATACGGGTGTGGATACTTAGCTTCTATATGCTTCAAGGCCTGATTCGCTAGGTGCATAGCTGTATTGGCACTTTCAAATTCTATGTGGGCTTCTAAGGGAGTTTCATCGTCTTCACAAGTTACATCAATATCTTTGCCGTTCTCAATCCACAATCTTTCAAATACACGTGATACGCAATGTCTTCGGGGTAGATGCTCCAGAAATTCACAAGTCGTAATATTTTCGACGTACTCGTATTTTAAGCATGAGGTGTAAGCAATATCGAAGTCTATTGTAGTCAGTTTTCCAGTACTTATCTTCGTAGAATAGCTGTTGATCTGTAGAACTCTCTGTTTATATCTGTGTAATGATTGTGATTCTAATTTAATAAATGACTCCTGCACTAACTGCTTTATTTTAACGTCTTCATTAGTCGAATTCGTTGAATCTACCGGTAAAGATCTTTTTGTCCTTCCTGGCTGATTACAATTGACCAGGATATCTTTGATATTTCTAGTGTTAGGCACCATCCATATATAGGATTGGCACATTCTGGCTAGTATCGTAGGCTCAATGTAACAATTAAATCGATTTTTAGGAACATAAACATCTATGTCTTTACTGCAATTAGTAGATGCCGCTAAGAAATTTAGTTTAAAAGGAATACTAGTATCAAGGCTTGGGATTAAACTTGTTTCACCTTGATGGATTTGTTTATATTTGATGTTTGGATCTCGTTCAACCTGCTCTAAAGATTTCTTTATTAAAGTAGAAATAGAAATACCGGTAATAGTTTCAAATTCTCGCTCGTCATCACAAACTACTGAGATTTGTTTAATCACCAGCTCATCATCAGGCGATGGCCAAATTCGAGCGAAACACAATTTATGATTCAAACCATTTATTTCATCACAAGAGGAAAGATCCTCTTCTCCATGACGCAAACAATATGTGTAAGCTGTTTCAATATACATTCTAATCATTAGCGTACCCATCTGAACGCTATTCTGAATCGCATGAATAGTTATTAATTTTTGTAAGTTCTGCATATCAGCGCGTTCATTTAGATGCTGAACGGCACGGTCTGCATAATAATAACGACTATCATCATCAACATCGTCTTCATCTAGCTGTAATTGTCTCTTCTCTCTAAAATACTGTTTTTTCGAAATATCTATGTTTCTTTTATAAGTGCGCCTTTTTTTACAGGTGACTTTTATATCTTTTTTAACTTCAATCCACGGTCGATCCCAAATTTTTGCAGTGCAATGTAAAGTAATTGTCGGATTTTGTAATTTACAATCATCCAAAGTTTCAACTTCACTTAAAAGGCACGTTGTTGGTGAAATCGAATAATTTATTATGGTCAATGACCCCTCAATCATTTGCTCCTTTACGTTGTGTATTTTAATAATTTTAAAAGCATATTTAGACTTCGATTTTTCCTGGTACCTTTGAGTAGCTTCGTTTGCAAGAAATTTGTATTCTTCTTCACTAACATCTTTTTCCATTAGAGTTCCAATTTCTCGTATTATACGTTTGTTTTCATATTCAACATTACAGTTCACATTTATTTCCTTTTTGTTCAACCACAATTGCTCCCACACTTCCGAATGACAACTTAAATTGTCAGCGGGTCCTTGGACTTGAAAATCTATTCTCGTCAATGTGCCAGCTACAACTTGCGTTGTTACTTTCTCCACTTTGATGACTTTGTGAGCTCCAGAGCTACCACTTGTCTGTAGGTACTTCTGCAAAGATTCCTCGGCCAGTTGTTTGTATTCAGGTGCATTAGGATCTTTTTCAGTCAATCCACCAAGAATTTGCCTCTTTGCTCTTGCGTTTTGGTTGTCGATCTTACAATCAACATCTATGTCCTTTTTATTCAACCACTCTTGCTCCCATACTTTCGAGTGACAACTTAATACATCACCGGGTCCTTCGACTTTAAAATCGACTCTCGTCAATGTGCCAGCCACAACTTGCGTTGTTACTTTCTCCACTTTGATGACTTTGTGAGCTCCAGAGCTACCACTTGTCTGTAGGTACTTCTGCAAAGATTCCTCGGCCAGTTGTTTGTATTCAGGTCGGTTAGGATTTTTTTCAGTCAATCCACCAGGAATTTGCCTCTTTGCTCTCGCGTTTTGGTTGTCGATCTTACAATCAACATTTATGTCCTTTTTATTCAACCACTCTTGCTCCCATACTTTCGAGTGACAACTTAATACATCACCGGGTCCTTCGACTTTAAAATCGATTCTGGTCAACGACCCGGCTACAACTTGCGTTGTTACTTTCTCCACTTTGATGACTTTGTGAGCTCCAGAGCTGCCACTTCTCTGTAGGTACTTCTGCAAGGATTCCTCGGCCAGTTGTTTGTATTCAGGTGCATTAGGATCTTTTTCAGTCAATCCACCTTCAATTTGCCTCTTTGCTTTCGCGTTTTGGTTGTCGATCTTACAATCAACTTCTATGTCCTTTTTATTCAACCACTCTTGCTCCCATACTTTCGAGTGACAACTTAATACATCACCGGGTCCTTCTACTTTAAAATCGATTCTCGTCAATGTGCCAGCCACAACTTGCGTTGTTACTTTCTCCACTTTGATGACTTTGTGAGCTCCAGAGCTGCCACTTGTCTGTAGGTACTTCTGCAAAGATTCTTCGGCGAGTTGTTTGTACTCAGGTCTGTTAGGATCTTTTTCAGTCAATCCACCAGTAATTTGCCGTTTTGCTCTCACATTTTGGTTGTCGATCTTACAATCAACATCTATGTCCTTTTTATTCAACCACTCTTGCTCCCATACTTTCGAGTGACAACTTAATACATCACCGGCTCCTTCTACTTTAAAATCGATTCGCGTTAATGTGCCAGCCACAACTTGCGTTGTTACTTTCTCCACTTTGATGACTTTGTGAGCTCCAGAGCTGCCACTTGTCTGTAGGTACTTCTGCAGGGATTCTTCGGCGAGTTGTTTGTATTGAGGTGCATTGGGATCTTTTTCAGTCAATCCACCTTTAATTTGCCTCTTTCCTCTCACGTTTTGGTTGTCGATCTTACAATCAACATCTATGTCCTTTTTATTCAACCACTCTTGCTCCCATACTTTCGAGTGACAACTTAATACATCACCGGGTCCTTCTACTTTAAAATCGATTCTCGTCAATGTGCCAGCCACAACTTGCATTGTTGCTTTCTCCACTTTGATGACTTTGATGACTTTGTGAGCTCCAGAGCTGCCACTTGTCTGTAGGTACTTCTGCAAAGATTCTTCGGCGAGTTGTTTGTATTCAGGCCTGTTAGGATCTTCTTCAGTCAATCCACCAGTAATTTGCCGTTTTGCTCTCACATTTTGGTTGTCGATCTTACAATCAACATCTATGTCCTTTTTATTCAACCACTCTTGCTCCCATACTTTCGAGTGACAACTTAATACATCACCGGCTCCTTCGACTTTAAAATCGATTCTCGTCAATGTGCCAGCCACAACTTGCGTTGTTACTTTCTCCACTTTGATGACTTTGTGAGCTCCAGAGCTGCCACTTGTCTGTAGGTACTTCTGCAAAGATTCTTCGGCGAGTTGTTTGTATTGAGGTCTATTAGGATCTTCTTCAGTCAATCCACCAGTAATTTGCCGTTTTGCTCTCACGTTTTGGTTGTCGATCTTACAATCAACATCTATGTCCTTTTTATTCAACCACTCTTGCTCCCATACTTTCGAGTGACAACTTAATACATCACCGGCTCCTTCGACTTTAAAATCGATTCTGGTCAACGACCCGGCTACAACTTGCGTTGTTACTTTCTCCACTTTGATGACTTTGTGAGCTCCAGAGCTACCACTTCTCTGTAGGTACTTCTGCAAAGATTCTTCGGCGAGTTGTTTGTATTCAGGCCTGTTAGGATCTTCTTCAGTCAATCCACCAGTAATTTGCCGTTTTGCTCTCACATTTTGGTTGTCGATCTTACAATCAACATCTATGTCCTTTTTATTCAACCACTCTTGCTCCCATACTTTCGAGTGACAACTTAATACATCACCGGCTCCTTCGACTTTAAAATCGATTCTCGTCAATGTGCCAGCCACAACTTGCGTTGTTACTTTCTCCACTTTGATGACTTTGTGAGCTCCAGAGCTGCCACTTGTCTGTAGGTACTTCTGCAAAGATTCTTCGGCGAGTTGTTTGTATTGAGGTCTATTAGGATCTTCTTCAGTCAATCCACCAGTAATTTGCCGTTTTGCTCTCACGTTTTGGTTGTCGATCTTACAATCAACATCTATGTCCTTTTTATTCAACCACTCTTGCTCCCATACTTTCGAGTGACAACTTAATACATCACCGGCTCCTTCGACTTTAAAATCGATTCTCGTCAATGTGCCAGCCACAACTTGCGTTGTTACTTTCTCTACTTTGATGACTTTGTGAGCTCCAGAGCTGCCACTTGTCTGTAGGTACTTCTGCAAAGATTCCTCGGCCAATTGTTTGTATTCAGGTCGGTTAGGATTTTTTTCAGTCAATCCACCAGGAATTTGCCTCTTTGCTCTCGCGTTTTGGTTGTCGATCTTACAATCAACATTTATGTCCTTTTTATTCAACCACTCTTGCTCCCATACTTTCGAGTGACAACTTAATACATCACCGGGTCCTTCTACTTTAAAATCGATTCTCGTCAATGTGCCAGCCACAACTTGCGTTGTTACTTTCTCCACTTTGATGACTTTGTGAGCTCCAGAGCTGCCACTTGTCTGTAGGTACTTCTGCAAGGATTCCTCGGCCAGTTGTTTGTATTCAGGTGCATTAGGATCTTTTTCAGTCAATCCACCTTCAATTTGCCTCTTTGCTTTCGCGTTTTGGTTGTCGATCTTACAATCAACTTCTATGTCCTTTTTATTCAACCACTCTTGCTCCCATACTTTCGAGTGACAACTTAATACATCACCGGGTCCTTCTACTTTAAAATCGATTCTCGTCAATGTGCCAGCCACAACTTGCGTTGTTACTTTCTCCACTTTGATGACTTTGTGAGCTCCAGAGCTGCCACTTGTCTGTAGGTACTTCTGCAAGGATTCTTCGGCGAGTTGTTTGTATTGAGGTCTGTTAGGATCTTCTTCAGTCAATCCACCATCAATTTGCCTCTTTGCTCTCACGTTTTGGTTGTCGATCTTACAATCAACATCTATGTCCTTTTTATTCAACCACGCTTGCTCCCAAACTTTCGAGTGACAACTTAATACATCACCGGGTCCTTCCACTTTAAAATCGATTCTCGTCAACAACCCGGCTACAACTTGCGTTGTTACTTTCTCCACTTTGACGACTTTGTGAGCTCCAGAGCTGCCACTTGTCTGTAGGTACTTCTGCAAGGATTCCTCGGCCAGTTGTTTGTATTCAGGTGCATTAGGATCTTTTTCAGTCAATCCACCATCAATTTGCCTCTTTGCTCTCACGTTTTGGTTGTCGATCTTACAATCAACATCTATGTCCTTTTTATTCAACCACGCTTGCTCCCAAACTTTCGAGTGACAACTTAATACATCACCGGGTCCTTCCACTTTAAAATCGATTCTCGTCAACAACCCGGCTACAACTTGCGTTGTTACTTTCTCCACTTTGACGACTTTGTGAGCTCCAGAGCTACCACTTGTCTGTAGGTACTTCTGCAAAGATTCCTTGGCCAGTTGTTTGTATTCAGGTGCATTAGGATCTTTTTCAGTCAATCCACCAGGAATTTGCCTCTTTGCTTTCGCGTTTTGGTTGTCGATCTTACAATCAACATCTATGTCCTTTTTATTCAACCACGCTTGCTCCCATACTTTCGAGTGACAACTTAATACATCACCGGGTCCTTCGACTTTAAAATCGATTCTCGTCAACGACCCAGCTACAACTTGTGTTGTTACTTTTTCCACTTTTATGATTTTATGTGGTTCCAAGCTACCAGTCGTTTGTAGATACTTCTGTAGACAGTCTTGAGCAAGTTGTTGATATTTGACGTCACTTGGGTCTCTTTCCACTAGTCGTCCTTGTAAACCAGTTTGTCGTTTAGTTATTTTTTTATTTATTGTCTCACATGTAACATTGATTTCCTTCCTGTTTAACCAAGGTCTCTCCCAAATTAAAGACTGACAATTTACTTTTTCAATATTTTCGAACGAGCAAACAGATGATGAAAGCGTTACTGTGTTTTTTATTTTACAGTTGCTGGGTGCAATTTGAAAAGAAATCCTAGTTAATATTCCAGATACAACCTGTGTAGTAACGTGTTTAATTCTTATTACTTCATGCTGTTGATATTGACCTGTCATTTCGACATATTTGTTTAGAGATTCCTCAGTTAGAGCCCTATAAAGTGGATCGTTAGGATTCTGTTCATTTTGGCCTCCGACAAAATTCAAATTAGTTGATCGTTTCTTTCTTAAATTCGAAATTTCATTCTTGTTATTATCGGAATTATCACACTCTACCGTCGTCTGTTTCCCATCTTCTAACCATGGTCGATCCCAAATTTGTGCCTTACATTGTCGAAGTGGTTCTTCATCTAGAAGTTGGCATCTATTTACGTCAACGTCAGTCTCGCTGGTACATACTGTGTATCCCACAACAAATTCTATTTTCGTCAAAAGTCCAGCTATGATCTGTGTAGAAATAGATTTCACTTTCACAATTTTTTGCTTATTATTTCTGTTTGATTGGACTTCCAAATATTGTAACGCTTCTTGTAACATTTCTAGAATTTTGGGGTCATCAACGTTAGTGTTTATGTCACTATTTTGTGTTTTCGAAAAACTTTCATCAATAGAGCGCGCCATACAATTATATGTTATTTTATCATTATTTTGCACATGTTTTCCGTAAACTACTGCTTCGCAAATATTTGATCCTAATTGGTCCAAAACGACACAATTCATTCTAGCTGCTAAAGGCAAGGTTTTAGTACAATTTGTATAAACGAGCGCTAAATAAATCTTTGTCACACTTCCAATAGATGTTATCCATTGTGTGTTAGAATTTATTATCTTTTGTATTTTCATAGCATTTTGATGAGACGATTCTGTTTCGATTTTTTTAAGTACTTGATCAGCCAACTTAAGTAACACAGGATCATCTACTGGCACAAAATCAATACTTTTTGAAGATTTCTTTACTTCTTCATCATAACAAAATGAATTTAAAACTTGCATATTTTGCTCGCTTATCCTTTCTATAACTCCATTACAAATTTTGGTTTCAGTGTCATCAGTTTTACAGACAGCCTTATCGCAAGGTATTATAATACGAATTTGTAAATAGAAGAAATGTTGGTGATTTTCAAACTCTTCTTCAGCAGCAATGACATCTTTCAAGGCACGAGTCTTTATTTCCATATCCATTTCATTTATATGATCTACCATAGACTGCCCTAGATAATAAACATTTTTTGCATTATCCATATTATTTTTTAGATTTAAAAACTTTTCTGCCAATGACATGACCTGTAAATCACGTTCGTAGCTTCTTTTTTCTCTGACAGTTTCTTGAATTTCATTGGGTTTCAAATTAAAACCAGAAAAGTCAAAAAAATTTAATAAATCATTAATAGCCTTCTTTTTATCTTCAGTGAGATTATTAGTTTCTACTTTTTCTGGAGACTGTTTTGATGACGCTGAATTTTCCGTACGATATCTCATTGTCTCTTCTTCATTAACGCGATCGGGGTGAATATTAATTGAATCTGTTGCATTTGAAAATTTGAAGCTCTCTGTAATCGCTTCAAAATATTTATTATTTGTGATAATTTGCTGTTGTAATTTATGTAAATCCTCGTTAGTAAAAACTTTTTCTTGATTAGGCTGTGCTTGTATGTCTGTGTTATGTACAATTTTCACAAAGTCATCATTAAAATCAGTATTTGAATTTTTGCTGAGATTAACATTTTTATCTTCATCACTTTTACTTTTATCTTCAGATATAACTTCACCACTACCATCAAATAACCAATCTTCGGTACAGTTATTAGCGACAATAGCCCTGTATTTAGAACCATCTGGCAATTTCACCCACGGTTTTTCCAATACAGATACTTTACAAATTTTGTTCTCTGTACATGCTTCCATAACTGATGAAGAACAATTATCATAATCAACAGACATCGTCAGAATGTAACGAACACCATTCACAACCTAGAAAAAGTATTTAAACCAATGTGATAAACATATTATAACTAACGTAACCTTATATACCTATTATAAGTATAATATACACATACACACATACTAGGATATGTATGTGTGTATATTATACCTATAATAGGTATATGAAGTTACGAGTATTCACAAACAAAAATTCACAACAAATAGTTAAGTAATTATCGATGTACACAACCTGACCGGTAAATACCAAATACCCGACATGATTTGTAACTATAGATTCAATTGTAGACTATTGATGACTAATAAAAAATAGGTATAAACACATAACATTATTATGGATACATTTCATTGTATTACACTAATATATGAGTAACTTAACAATACCATGCATTGAAAACTATGGTATGATGACTATGAACACAAGCACAATGATTGTTGCCTATCTGTGTGCACAGCCATTTTACTCAGATACTATTAGCATCTTTTATAGATAATATTTGAAAGATAGGTGTGTTCCATTATCCCGCAATGATGTAGTCAATTAAGTTAAATAAGAAACTAGAAATGGCACTCCATACATGTAACTGAGGCATTGAAAAAAATTTCACTGCAGAAAAACATATATGATATTCTTAGATAGGTTTTCAAAAATGATACTGAAGTATCAAAATTACTTTTTTAAGTAGTAAAGGGTTCCGTAGTCGAGATGCACAACATTTATTTAATCAGCAGCAAAAATAAGTTTGGATTTCATGGTGTTTGTCAACGATACTGTGGTAAAACAAAGTTATTTCGGTGGTCGCTGAACATGTAATAGAAAATATCCCATATCTCGAAAACTGCACAACATACCTATCTTATTTAAACGAATTTTTGTTGAAAGTCCTTTTTAAGTTCTACTATCATAAATCTTTTTAGAATTTTCCACCTCATAGTTGAAAAGTTAGAAGGGAGGACACACTTTTTAGGACTTTAGAAGTGCATATCTGGACAAGCACAAGCACTGATTTAAATAAAAAGTATCTTCAAAACCACAATATTATTTTCGAAGACCTATTTAAACATAATCGGCGCTAAGTGGCAAGGGGCGCCAAAATGTCAGATGCAAGCAATAATTTTGAGCGAAAAATAGATGTTGATTCAATAAGTGTCGATTTTTGCAATAAAACTCGATCTTTAAAATAAAGTAGTAATTATTATTTAGTTAATATAAACTGAAATGCTATTTATGTGATTTAAAAGGGTGCTGAAAGACAATCTCGCTCTACCCTGATGAAAGACTTGGACCGGTGTTGTTCACGGAATACACCTATCTTTTTTTTATAAAATATGTAGTATTTTTAGTCTCAGAGGAAAATTGGCTGTGACATACAAACAGACAAATGAATGGAACGAAATTAGATGGGTTCCATTTATTGCCATTTGGCTATGGAATTCTAAAAACGGTATATTAGCCGAAAGAAAGGAACTAAAGTCAGTTACAATTCAATTTTCCAAAAGGAAAGTATGTTTTAGAATTTAATTTACTTAAACTAACATGTTAAAATATATAAAATAGTTTTTGACATAAATTTTTAACTGTAAAGAGTTGCCTTAATTTATAAAACCTGCTTTATACAAAAACACAAAAATTGTTAGACCTTATTGGAAAATTAAAATGCAACAGACTATACATACTTAGTGTATTATAATAAAGAGCCCAAAATAAAAACCATATTTTATAATCATACCTGAACTTGTCTTTGTACTTCATAAACAGATTTTAAACTGTGTTTTACATTAGGCTCATGTCTGTCAAGTTGTTTAACGCCGAGAGTAGCAAGTTCATTTACACCAGGTGCTTGGGGATTTACTTGCGATGCACAACCAACACATGGCACTGAAGGCTGCACTCTTGGTACAGCCACAAACTGTTCACCTGATGTCACCTAATTGAATGAAACATTTCATATTACTTACTTGAACAAGAATAATTCCATTAGATAGAATGTATATTTTAATTAAACAGTTATTTTATAAGTTTAAAGAATCTCTAAACTCATAGACATGTGATGCACCAAATACTTAATACTTAACATGAAATTATAAAATACATCATACACACTGGGCCAAAGAAAATAAACTAACAGGTGATTCTGAACTATTGAGTTCTAGCTATAAGGTAATAAAAAATACACCTAGCATGTTGTATATCAACAACTCTTCAGTCCATCAGGTTTTATTTCAAAATTTCTAGTGTATTTCAATAATTATGGAATAAAAACATTCAAAAAACCATCCAAATGTTGGCCTTCATTTGCGACAGACTTAAATCAATTCAGAAACGGTCATTCTCTAAATATAATTCTCAGTACTCAGTATTTCCCACTTCACAAAAAGATAAGTAAACATACTACACAATGTAATTATACAACGACAACTGAGGAATAATCTATTGAAAAATAAATCAAACTGCTTTTATTTAAAGTTTAAATTGAAGTTAGTTACAATAATATATTGGCAATAATATATTGGCGGTTTCTACTATTAATACCTAATTACATCTGTTACCATATTATGTTTTTAATGTCTAATGATGAATCACATCTGCTATGTATCATCGTACCATTTTCCATTGAAGGCGTACAGAGCATCTAGGCACAACTAAATCAGATCTTGACACCAAATTTGTCCCTTTGAATGGCAAAGTAAAACCATATAGTGAAAAGTTACATACCATCGTCTCAACAACATCCCTAGGATTGGCCCTAACCCTTGGATGACTCAAACCTATGTAGCAAGATAAGCATCTGACACATTTTATATTTTTCCTAGACCACCATGAACCTAGCTACATATTTTTAATTTTTAATCTATATTATATGTAATGAATGTTTCTTTGTGGATGTTTCATGTGTTTCTAAACCATTTATCTGATTGTGACAAAACTTTGGTAAGTTGTTCTGTGTATGCACAAAGGTTTCTTAATTATTTAATTTAGTAAATAAAGTACATGAATGAAGTTGCAGGTAACAACTAGTATTAACAACAACAGTCACAGTTGTCTGTTCATGTCAGTCAAATACATTAACTGTGGCACCCCAAATTGCTTTTTACATACCTAATTATTTAAATAAACATTCACAGAATTTATTCATTAAATAATCAATAAATCAATCAAAATTTAATTCCATATTAAATGCTAACAAATTAGAAATTAATAATAGGAACATTTAATATTTACATTTCAATTAGACACATTGATAAAAGCAATGAACGAATCACAAACTATACTCGAATTAATATAAATTGTTAATGTGTTTTTGTTATAAAAATTATTAAATAATCATTAATATTTGTGAGATTTCCTTTTTAATATTTTTTAAATACCTTTATGTTATAACTACATAGTATGTATGTACCTATGTGCATTTTTATTATATAAAATAAAAAAAATACTCACAGCTGTATCTGTCTGCACCTCATTGTCTAGGTGTATTGGGACAAATGGTGGCTCTGTTGTAGTAACTGACTCTGAAAGTTTACTGACATATTCCTCTGAAGTTATATCTTGGCATTGATAGTCACTTTGGACCGAGACACCACTATCCTCTATGTCTGTCAAAGTGCCTAAACACTTTTTAAAAGCATTAACATTGTGCAAGTCGGTTCCTTTCAACGACACTTCTATCTTGTAACGATGTTCATCCTACGACAATCAAAATTTTTCTAATTGTAACATAATATTTACGTTAGTAACTAATTAATATATGATAATAATCATAGAATTCCTCAAAATAGTTTGTGGTGTCCCCCTTATGATTCCAAACAAAAGTAGAGATCTAAAAATCTAAGTCTCAAAACTTTAATGAATACTTTCATAAAGAAATATGTTGAGATTCATTAGTTTAGAAAAATTGGTAACAGAAAAGTAAAATAGTTGACTATAAGAAACTGTGTAGGTATTTGTACAATGTATACATTATGGTCTACAACTCCCTTTATTGGATTTATGGTTTTTATTCACTGACAACTATAAAAAAATAAAAATTCTGTGTGTAATTTTTTTGGACTTTTTAATTGTTAGTTTTGTAATGAAATTTCAAAAGTATGTACCTAGATATATTTCTGTTTATCAAAATAATCTACTTTAATTGAAATTCGTAGTTCATATTGTTCAAAATATTTAAGTATTTATATTTATTCTATTTCCTTTATCACAACATTATATTTCTTCAATCATAATACAAATATTTTATTATTAAGTACTTTAGTTGCAGACCTATATGATGGTTGTAAGATAAAAATATTTCTGCATATATTAATAGTTAATGCTAATGACAATTTCAATGCAATGATGTGTAACTTTGAAATTATTATTAATAAGAAGTTGATGATACCGAAGGTTAAGACGATAACCTTTTTAAAATAATAAGAACTATAAAACATGTTAATACAAAACACTTACTGTCTTTTGCGCACTTTGTAGAACTCCTTCTTCATAGTTGTAAGGATGATTGGGAATATTGTTTAAATAATTCAAGAAAGTGTTGACGAACAAATCGCTCTTCTCGAAAGTTGGATCGCCAGAGCCTAGAGTCCCGAATAAATATATTATAACAACAATGCGACAACAAGTTTGACGCATGATGCAATCTTAGGGCACAGTCATTACTTCAAGCACAAGACGATTGAATGCCAATGTCTGATTCAAATAATACATGACTTCTTATTTATTTACATTTTTGACATCATAACTGACGAAGCCGTCAAGAAGTTTTTTTTTGTACAATTCTCTCTCGAGAGGGAAGGCAAAGGGATCTATGTTCATAACAGCCGATGTATACAGTAATGAAATAATACATTCTTCATTTTACTTCATTAAAATGTCGACGCAATAAATTTTAATGTTTCTTGGAGTTTCTGGCGACAACTATATTGAGACAGTGTTTCTAGTAGGATCCACTGAGGCAGACTAAGCCGCTAAAAAAATCTCAACTTACATACATACATACATATCTTCACGGCATATCTCCAACGAGGTAGTCAGAGGACAGAGCGCCAAGCGTCGCGATCCTTATATACCTCTTTCGCTTCCTAAAATCTCATCAATCTCAACTTCACACTACTAAATAAGCACTTATTTTAACAATTCCACATAATGCACAACAGCTAAATACTTAGGATGTAAAATTACGGCAATTTTATATCTCAATATCCAGTAGAAATAATTTACAAATAATTAAAATACACGCCCAACTGCTCCCCATAAAATGCCATCAAGATTGAAGCTTAGTCTTTCCGAATCTGACGTTGACGGCTAGGATCTAGGCTAAAGAAAACAATGTTGATAAATCAAAATATTGATATATCAAAATATAGATATTTTTACAAAATATATTAATGTATATCGTCAACATTTTACCCCGATATTTTGATTTTCGATATTTATTTCCAAGTATTCCATTCGACGTATTTTTATGGCGCGTTTATTCTACACGAATTTCTTCGTGGCGACACCACGCGGTCGCTAAGCGAACGCCACAAAATAGAGCAAAATACACTTTATTTATTTAAATATTTAAGCACATGTTGTGCACAAGTAACTTCGCTCTGTCTGGAGTGGCCAGTGAGGAACTGAATGCAAGGGTGCGATAGTTTTAGAACGCGCGTTATGATCGATTCGATCCCAGTACTTGTCGATATTGAATTGATTGTCTATGCGTTTAATATGATGAAGGTGAAATTCAAAAAAATTAAAGATTATTTTTTAAAACGCGAAAGAAATAATTTTTTTTTTCATTAAAAATGCGGCAGAATTACAACAAAAACCACAAAAAAATATAGAAACTGTAAAAGTTCGGATTACTCATACACAAGGGCGTCGCCAAGGGGGGGCAGGGGGGGAAGTTGCACCCCCCCCCCCCCCCCCCCCCCGCAAAGATCAAATGTAGCTAGTCGCAAAGCGACCAAAGTGCGAGCAATTGACTTCCTTACCTATTAATAAATTCTGCATCGCATGACAAAACGTAAATAAATTCACAAGGTTTAATGTATATTGTAGAAAGTATTGAAATATTCAGAATAACATTAAGATTTTGACATCCGTTTTTAAAATCGCCGCCATTTTCATCACGACTATATCAAATTTGCCTACGCAAACGCAAGGCCATTAAACACTGTAAAAATATGTAGGTAGGTATGGTGTATGTGTGCATTGCATTTCTTTCTACGACAGCCGTTCACCAGCATTCACGTTTGTTTTGTATAATTTGTATGCGGCATACCTAAATAAAGTAGAAGTTATTGTTACGAACATACAATTTTAATTGGTTTTGTGGACAATGCCCTTTGTAAGTGTTCATAAGAAACACCTACAGTTGAATAAATCGACTACAATCCTTGTAAAACCTAGTATTGCTACTCGACGCTAGATGGCGCTTGTTCAATGAACTCTCTGGAATTTGGTAGCAGTTACTAGACCAGGTAGAATGTTACCGTACATTCTAGTATGATGTTCGTTTGGGTATATAAAGACGTGAGCCGCTGCGAACGAGTCACTTTTTAATTGGAAGCGATCAACGAAACAAGCTAAACAAGTGAATTGGAAAGCGAATATAAGACTACCGGCTTGCCTGTGTTAGTCAATATTGATTTATGTTTATTAAATAATAAGATCTCAGTGTTGAGTTGTGAAGTTTCTGACTGTGTCTCCATTCATCATCTTATCAAAATGGACATCAGAAAGTTTTTTGGTAAGTTATGTACTGCTTTAATCTTGGACTTGGAGCTAGTATTTTTATTTTATTTCTCTTAGCTAATAGCTTTGGTAACGGATATACTAGCTAGAGACGTATAATAATCGTTAAGAACATCATTTTTAATTTTATCTGGCATATTTTTGATGAGGAAAGAAAGGATGGATTATGTGGAAGGGAAATGTTAAGGAAAACTATTATTTTATTAAAAACGAGTTCCTTGATTCAATATCTATGAATTTAACGTTAACTAAACAGTGGTTTCGTTTTCAGTAATTAATTATGAAAACAAAACATAAATTATATTTGTGGTTTAATTAAATACAAATTAAAACAGATCCTTGATATAAATAAAGCTAAAAAATACAACTGAGTATTTATTTTAATATTTATAATTAATTGAACAAAACTGCTCTCCCGTAAAAATTTAATTAATTACGTAAAGTTTTATCAAAGCGTTTTGTTTTACAAGAAGTTTGAAACGAAAAAAAACTGATGGATCAAGTAGCGACAGCGATGAACAGGACAAAGTAACGACAATATCGCATGTGTCTTCATCGGTCACCACAACCACAACAGGTTATATTCAGCCGCAGGAACTACCTAGACCAAGTTCCTCTAGATATCTGGCGCCGAATCTTGATTCATTGATGGATGACTGCAATGAAAATAATATCGGGCGATATGTTGGACGGGTACACATGTTATCAACCGAAAAGAAGAAGGAATTGATTGAAAACTGTTGGTCCCCTTCCGCGACCTACAACTTTGCGGAAGATGCAAAACAATTAAAGAGAAAATTTAATTATTCTTGGTTGGAAACATACTCTCCATGGTTGGTATATTCCAGGCGCCAAAAAGGAGCATTTTGTAAATATTGTACGTTGTTCCCACCAAATCCAAATTCATTTAGAGGCATATTGGGATCATTTACTATGAGGCCTTTTTGTAAGTTCAAAGATATTCACGAGCAGTGCAAAAAGCACATTGGAACCCACTTCTATAAGTAGGCATTGAAAGCTGCTAAATCTTTTCTCGAAGGTGTGCCTGTCGATTTGCAACTGAACAAATATTCCCAGGGAATTATTGAAGAAAATCGCAAAATTATAAAATCTATTATTTCCTGTATTACGTTTTGCGGGTCACACGACTTAGCACTGAGAGGTAAACATTATGGTGAAGGTATTCTCGAGAATTTATACAGACTGCGAATTGACGCGGGAGATTTGATTTTAAAGAAACACATTGAGCAAGGGAAAAAGAATGCAAGCTACCGTTCAGTGGATATTCAAAATGAAATTATTGGTATTTGTGGAAACGTTATTATGGCTGATATTATGAGAAAAGTGAAAGAAGCAGCAGCATATAGTGTGCTAGCAGACGAAACAGCTGATATTTCTGGCACTGAACAACTATCGATTGGGATGCGATATTTTGATGAAGAAACACAGGAAGTCCAAGAAATGTTTGTCGGATTCATTAAGCTAAAAGATTTGGATGCGAAATCGATTGCACATAGCATAGATGAGTTTTTGACAAAAGAAGATCTGAATATAAATAACTGCGTTGGTTTTGGTTTTGATGGTTGTTCAACGATGTCAGGAAACGACGGAGGGGTATAAGCGATCTTACGCAAAAAGTACACCAAAGCCCTCTACTTTCATTGCTCGTCCCACAAACTCAATCTAGTTATCAATGATCTAAATTCATTTCCTGAAATTAGAAATGCCATGGGAACCACCAAAGATACTATAAACTTTTTTCGGGAATCAATTTTGAGGAGGAAGTTGATACCTAATATTTCCAGACTTTGCGAGACAAGATGGAGTGAGAAACACAAAACCATCAGAGTTTTTAAAGAAAATCTTCTAGTAATTCTGGAAGCCTTACAAACATTATCTCAGGAAGGAAATAGTGCAAGTCGGAAAAGTGCCTTGCAACTGCATGCGGCTACTTCCAGAATTTCTTTCATTCTCGGGATTAAGTTGGTAGCCAAATACTCGGCTTTGATGGAACCCGTTGTCAACGTACTCCAATCTGTAGCTTTGGACGTGGTCAAAGCCTCGGAACACGTTAAAAGGATTTTACTTTTAATTAAAAACCACCGTGAAAATCCGGAAAAAGTGACAGACGAAATTATAAAGGAAGCTACTGCTGTTACGGAGAAAGTCGGACTGGAGGAGGACATTACATCAATGCCGCGTATTACGGGGAAACAACGTCATAGAAGCAATCATCCAGCAGAAAGCCCTTCAGAATACTGGAAGAGGTCTTTAGTAATCCATACTTGGATTCAATTATCACCTCCCATGAAGTACGTTTTGCTGAAGAAAACACGCCATCATTCGCATTATCTAAGTTACACCCGGCGCAGATGCAAAAGATGACAACTGAAAATCTGAAACAAACTTGTGAATCTATTGCCCAGTTTTATGATTTACCGAACATAAAGAATGAAATCGAACTTTGGCAGCAATTGTGGCACGATATGCTTAATCTAACAATTGTTGATGTCCTAAAAGAAACAAATTCCTTCTTTCCCGAAACGGAAAAAGCATTGAAAATTTTGATCGCTTTACCATGCACGACCTGTACAGTAGAGCGATCCTTTAGCAGCCTCAGAAGACTAAAAACATGGCTAAGAAGCACCATGGTTAATGATAAAGTGGTTGAAAGTTTTGCAAAAAATCCCCGCAGGTTGTTTCAATTAAATATTATTTTTGTTAAAATAAATAATTATTAGTGTGTTTAAAAGTTTGATTTAGTTATTGTGCTCGCGAGGGCTTGTGAAGTTTTATACATTGATATTAGAACCGTTCTTATCACAATCGTCATCGAGGTAAAGACTTCCAAAGTGTAACGCTTCATGCTCTCGGCGTTCATATTTTTTATCCTCCATAATATTGCCCCATAACCCCCCCCCCTTAGTCATAAGCTGGCGACGCCCTTGCTCATACAATTACTTGATCTTTCATTTCTATCAAAAATACGTGATTGTATTTTTGCGGTTATAGTGTTTAAACCATTGAAACTAAATATTTATCATTAATGCTTCTTTATTATTAGTTTCCACACAATTAGTACTGATAACTTAGAGACACACTTTCATCTTTTTTATTTCACACAGAGTACAAGTTTTTCTTACATAGACTACATTTTAACAGAACAGAGGTAGTGTCCACAGATAACAAGCATGACAGAGACAACATATTACATAACATTCTTAACACTCCTCCTCGAATTTTATTTATTATGCAAATACAATTCGCTTTTTATTCATGTTATGATTATACACAAACAATTCCAAAATCAAAATATCTTTTTCTTTAGTTACAATTTTTTTACTCTGACATAGCTTTTAAAGATCTACACTTTTAAACAATACTTAAGTAATATTAACTTTTAAATCTTACAGTAGGCACATAGGTATAATTAAAACAATTACAAATTTTCATTCTACTTAATTCTAGACAATTATACAAACACATCACAGGAATTTCAAATTAGTAAATTATCAGTAAATCTAATAAACATTTGTTTACCTAAACTTTTTGTCATTAAATCAGCATAATTCTCATGCGACGGTACATAATCAATAATTACTATTTTCTTTGTAATAAGATCTTTAATGAAATGAACTTTAATGTCAATATGTTTCATGCGTTTCGAATTTTCGTAACTTTTTGACAATGCAATGGCACTTTTATTGTCTACTAACAATGTAGCTTTAGAATCATATCCGAGATGTTTCAGAATGCCTTTTAAACTCACCAGTTCCTGTGCTGTCATCGCTGCTGCTATGTACTCCGACTCAGCAGTAGATAATGACACGCTGGTCTGCTTCTTGGAATACCACGACACTGGATTCTTTCCTACAAATATTAAACCACCACTAACACTCTTTCTGTCTTTTGTATCTCCAGCCCAATCAGAATCTGAATAGGCATATAAATCTCTGTTATCTGACTTTCTAAAAATCAGTCCTTTGTCTTTTGTCCCTTTTAGGTAACGTAATATTCTCTTTCCTGCTTTCCAAATCTGTGTATTACATTTATCTAAAAATCTACTTAAATATGAAACTGAGTATGTCAAATCTGGTCTAGATGTCACTGTCAAGTACATTAAGCTTCCTATAAGTTCTCTATATGGTACATTCAGAATTTCATCATTATCTATTAATTGCAAGTTAGCTTCCATTGGTGTATAAGTTCTCTTACATTCACTCATTTGAAATTTATCTAATATCTTTTCTATCAATTTAGTTTGTCTTATTATTAGCTTTTCTTCAGTTCTTTCTATTTCCATACCTAAAAATTTCTCTATTTCTCCTAAATCTTTTGCACTGAACTGTGTTTTCAGATATTCTGCACTTCTTTCAATTTCATTCTGCTTACCTATTAAAATAATATCATCAACGTATATTATCATCCAGCAATTTTCTTTGTAGTATAAACAATAGTCATAATCTGATCTTTTAAAACCTTTTCCTTTCACAAAACTATCTATGGTTTCGTTCCAACACTTGGGAGATTCAACTAGTCCATACAATGCTCTATTTAATTTCAGAACTTTATTTATATTTTTAGTTTTTAAGCCTTTTGGTATTTTGATATATATATCTGAAAGTAATTTTCCATTCAAAAAGGCTGTTGGAATATCTAGTTGTCTTATTTTCAAATCTTCTTGAACTGCTTTTGCAATCATCATTCTCACAGTTGACATTCTTGCTACAGGGGCATACATTATATCAAATGGATTACTATTCTTTACTTGAAATCCTTTGGCAACAAGACGTGCTTTCTTTGTACCATCTTCTTTTAATTTAAATACCCATTTTGTATCTATTGCTTTCTTTGTTTCTGGTAACGTTACTTCCGTCCAAGTTTCCAAACTCTGTAATGCATCTAATTCCTTATTTACTGCTTCTTGCCATCCTTTATCTTTGATAGCTTCTTCGTATTCTACTGGTTCATTTGTCTGTGTTAACATACAATATGCTACATAAGTCTCATAGTCATTTAAGTAACTTGGCTTTATTATTTTTCTCTTTGAACTGCTCTCCTCCTGTATATTTACTTGGTTCTCTTCTTGTTCAGTATTATATTCTGTAATATCCTTCGTACCTGTTTCACCCATATCAGTTGTATTATTCTCTTCATTTTCATCTCTTTCTTTCACTTCTTCTAAATCATCTTGTATTTTCCAATTTCCTTTAGACAAATGATCTTTTTCGTTTTTATACTGAATTTGATTTTCATCAAATCTGACATCACGTGAAATCATAATCTCATCAGCTTCCGGGTCCCATAATCTATAACCATTTTTAGAATACCTGACCATAATTGCTTCTTTTGCTCTATTATTAAATTTATTATTTTTTGGTATAATTAGTGCCCAAGCTTTAGATCCAAAAACCTTCATTTTCTCCAAATCTAATTTTCCTAAAAATATTTGAGCTGGTATTTTATTAAGAATGGCACTCGATGGACAACGATTTAATTGATATGCAGCACAAAGAATTGCTTCACACCATAGTTTTTTGGGCAAATTAGTTTCAATTAACAATGTTCTAGCTTTATCGAATAGAGTTCTATTTAATCTTTCTGCCACACCATTCTGTTGTGGAGAATATGGTCTTGTATACTCAATAGATATACCTTTATTGTTACAAAATTTTCTAAAATCATTTGATGTGAACTCACCGCCATTATCACATCTTATACGTTTTACTTTTACTCCTTTCTGTGTATTTATTTCTTTTATATATGATTTCAAATTTTCTGCAGCTTCAGTTTTCTCTCTTAGTAAATATATCATTGTAAAATGTGAATAATCATCAATTACAGTCTGATAATATTTATTTCCCTGTATTGATTGATTAGAAATTGGTCCAGCAATATCTGTATGTATCAATTCTCCTATTTGTGATGATCTTGGTTTATCGCATGATTTAAATGGCAATCTTGTCATTTTTCCTTTTATGCAGGGTTCACATGTATCATTAGTCGAAGGTAGATTCATTATTTTCATACCCTTTCTATTTAGGTGACCCAATCTTTTATGCCAAATATTTGTATTTAATGCACTATGCTCATCGAAGTTCGTTACTTGTAACTTTAGTATATATAAATTCTTTATTTGTTCTGTATTAATAACAATGTTATTTTTGTATAATGTTAATCCATATCTATTAATTTTAATGTTATACCCTTTATTTATTATTTTATTTACTGCTAGGAGATTGTATCTCAAATCTTTTACTATAAGTGCTTCAAATGTTAATTTTTTACCTTGTAATATTGAGGTTAATTTTCCTTTCTTATATGCAGTCATAGTCTTATTATTTGCTATGATTATTCTTATTGGATCTCCTAGTTCCTCTACTTCTGTCATATATTCTTCTAATCCAGTATGCACTAAGTGATCAGTAGCGCCCGTATCCAGAATAAAAGTTTCCATTGTTAAATCAGTATCAGCACTGAGGGCAACAAATGTCAAATTATTTTCTTGCGATGTTGTTGTAAATGATGAGTGAACAGCATCTCTATTTAATCTTCGATAGCCTCTAGCACGGCCTCTTCCACGACCTCTCTGACGACATTCATATGAAAGATGTCCTTTCTTTTGACATTTGTAGCAAGTAACTGTTTTGAATGCCAATTGTTCCGCTGTGCTTGTTTGTATGTTTAGACCTAATTTAAGTTCTTCGTCTAATAATCTAGATTTTACAAAATTCAGTGTGCAGTCGGTGTCCTGTAAAGTTTCTAATGCTGTGACAACCGAATCAAATCTTTTATGCAAGCCACTGAGTAAATAACATATCTTGTCTAATTCTTCTACTTTAGTATTTGCAACTTCTAACTCTTGCAATAAGTTATCAAAACGTAAGAAATAATCTTCTAATTTTTCATTGTCACTACACTTCAAGGTTAATAATTTTCGTCGTAGATATATTTTGGATACAACCGTTTTTCTTTGAAATAATCGTTTTAAAATATCAATCATGTCTTTCGCAGTTTTTGCATCTTTTATTAATGTTAAATGTCTGTCACTAACACATTGAACTATAACGGATTTAGCTTTTGCGTCCTTAATTAAAAACTTACTTTTTTCTTCATCTTTAAAGTCCGATACACATTTTAATAGAGTTTCTTGCAACTCTTTTTCTCCAAGAATACATTCAACACGAAATATCCAGTTATTAAAGGATTCGGCTTATCAACTGAGGAAGTTCGACGCCAGCCATCTTTATGTTCATTACTATTTTATGTCTTACGTATATTTCTATATTTTCATTCTTCGGGCTTTTCTGGGCCCATAACCTTTTGCGGTTATAGTGTTTAAACCATTGAAACTAAATATTTATCATTAATGCTTCTTTATTATTAGTTTCCACACAATTACTACTGATAACTTAGAGACACACTTTCATCTTTTTTATTTCACACAGAGTACAAGTTTTTCTTACATAGACTACATTTTAACAGAACAGAGGTAGTGTCCACAGATAACAAGCATGACAGAGACAACATATTACATAACATTCTTAACATGTATTTGTATTCAATCGATGATTAATCAATTGGATCATTTGACAGCATATTTTTCCATATCAATACTTGAATGATCGATTCTCTGAAAATTAACGATTGACACAGGTCTCCCTCGAATTATAGATTTATTATACTTGGCAGTTATAATTTTCTGTTGAACTTTTTTGTCGCTACGTTTTTTCCATCTACGGCAGCCTTTCCCAAAGTGGGCGATAACGCCCCCTTGTGGGCACTGCAGGCCTAAAGGGGGGCGGTAAGAGACCCAGAAAAAAAAGGGGGGCGTTGTGTAGAGGCCTGGGGGGTGATTTGTAATTTCATTTAGCTAAGAGGCATCTTAGACAACGACTGCATGAGCTCTAGAACTTTTTAGTGAGTAATCTAGACTACTTTGTTATACCAAAAAAAATACAATGTTTTATGCCGGTAAAACCGCAAAGCACAGCTAAGCACAGCAAGGTACACAAAGATGCAATAAAATCAAACTGATGCTTAGTTTAGGGTCACACAATGTGTGTATTTGTCTGGACAATTATTATCCCTAGTAAAAATATATATTATTACTAGGCTTATAAATATTTAGGCTTATAAATGGCACCGTGTACAGCAGCCTTTCCCAAAGTGGGCGATAACGCCCCCTTGTGGGCGCTGCAGGCCTAAAGGGCGGTAAGTGACCCAGAAAAAAAATGGGGGCGTTGTGTAGAGGCCTGGGGAGTGATTTGTAATTTCATTTAGCTAGGAGGCATCTTAGACAACGACTGCATGAGCTCTCGACTCTCAACTACAATTTGAGAACATCAACTAATATTAATTAAAAGATTGCTCAAACTCGGTTCGATATTTCTCTCCGCGTAGTTCATATATCTGTCCTGTTTTATTGAATATACGAAATAAAAATCATGTCAATCGGTCGTTCCGTTTCGAAATGAAAATAGACACAAACAAACAAATAAAAAGGCAACAGACACACTTTCGCATTTTAATAGTTATTAGTACTCCCAGATAGGTAATTTTCGTAGATAATAGACCGCGAGCAATCATGTTTTAAGAAGCTTTTGTTAAATAACCCGAATTCTGCATTCCTGTATCAATCGGCTGGTTTATAGAATATTTGTTCTGACTTGTTGAGTACGATTGAGCGTCGAATGAAATAAACGAGTTTATGCATGTTCGTTTTATTCCTGTCGGTGCGTGCTGCTTATGCAATCCTATATAAACAACGTAATATTCATTTTATTTTCATTTGCGGTTTCGCGCACAATAGATGAGCAGTACTTAAGTTCAACACTTACTTACGTATTTCTCAAAACAAAACAATGTCGGAAGTAAAAAAGAAGAGACGGCAATACTGTGCGGAATATATTAAATTCGGATTCATTGAAAATCCGACAAACCCATCGTCGCCTTTGTGTCTTCTATGTATAAAACACTTTCGAATGAAGCAGTGAAGCCTTCAAGACTGCAAGATCATTTGAATAAAATGCATCCAGATAAGAAAGATGTAGCATATTTTCAAGACCTAGAGAAGAAGCATAATACTCAGCCAAGTGTAGCAAAACTATTTTCGGCGGCTGCTAAGCAAGATGACGACGGACTTCGAGCTTCGTACAATATCTCTTTGTTAATTGCTCAAAAAGGCAAACCACATAACATCGGAGAAGAGTTAATTTCGCCAGCAATAAAGGAAGTAATAACTACTGTGCTTCATAAACCAGCCGCAGATATTATCCGAAAAATTTCTTTGAGTAATAATTCTGTGCAAAGACGAATTGATGAAATGGCTGAAAACATTGAAGGATCATTGTGTGATCACCTGAGGACAAGTCAATTCTCAATTCAGCTCGATGAGTCCACTTTACCAACGAATGAAGCATTGTTGGCTGTCTTACGTGAGGTTTATTAAAGATGAGAAAATATGTGAAGAACTATTCTTTGCTAGAAATTTAGAGACCGATACAAAAGGCGAAACCATATTCAATACATTGGAAAAGTTTTGTGATGAGAAAGATATTCCCTTGAAAAACATTATATCAGTTGCTACGGATGGCGCTCCGGCTATAACAGGGTGCCATAAAGGCTTCATAGCGTACTTAAAAAATAAAATTCCTGATGTCCTTGCTGTACATTGCGTTAACTTAAGTGAACGACTATTTCAATCACTGCAATATGTCATCAAAGCAGTCAATAAAATCCGCAACAGCTCTTTGAATGATAGATTATTTCATCAGCTTTGTGTTACTAATGACGAGGATTTCAACCGTTTGTTGTTTCATACTGAAGTTCGTTGGCTATCAAGAGGCAATTGTCTGACTCGATTTTACTCTGACTGACTTGACTCGTTTGACTCTGTTATAGAGTTCTTGGAAACTAAAGATACAGAATTGCACAACAAGCTCATTACATCAAAGAATGATATAGCTTACATGACAGACCTGTATAAATTGTTCAATGACATGAATCTCCAACTGCAAGGCGATGAACTAAATTTAATTAAAACAAAAAACGTCGTTGCTGCTTTAGCAGCCAAACTGCTTCTATACAAAAAGAATATGGGCAGACGTGAGTTTCACAATTTTCCGAATTTATCAGTATCATGCAGTAACGACGAATTGTTTGCCTACTGCCAACATTTGGAAAACCTCCACATTGACTTCACCGAACGATACCAGGACATTTTGAACTTGGAAATACCAGACTGGGTGTTGGATCCGTTTTCAAATGTCAACACAGCAATGTCACCTCAGCTGGAAGAAGAACTTATAGAATTGACAACAAACGAGGAAATAAAAATCAAGTTCAAAAATCAGATTTACTTACCGATGGAACGTGATTTTCGGGGCTCTTCTGTTTAAGGCGTTGCAACTATTGGGGGTACAACACTTTTGTACCATATTTTGCACTTTAAATAACCAAAATAATGTTTATACACCAAGAAATATTTAATCATCGAACATGTGACGTACTACACAAGTAAACAGACGCCATACTCCGCTTATTTTGACTTAAGCGGAAGATGGCGGTTGCCACGGTTTCGGAATTGTCTATGTGTGCCATTGTGTTGCAACAAATGAAAGAAAAGGATAAATATATACAATTCTAAACTACACCGAAAGTGACAGCGTTATTACTTACACGATATCTATGTGTGAGTGAATTATGTTTGATCTGCTTCCATTTATAAATCTGTGGTTTTGGCATTGAGTAATAATTATTACATAATGGGTTTTGGTGTGTATGTAAATGAGTAAATAGGTTACTCTATGGATGTGTATAATAGATAGACCTGTGACGGTCGGTATTGATTCGATCATTCGATTGCAATCACTTCAACTGTGTAACTCTTTACTGAAACGACTTAGTGAATCGTTTCATTAAAGTGATCTACTGATCGAAATCACTAACACCGCAACCGCTACAAATTGTACCGTTGGCTCTTTTGTATCTCGCTCGATCGAATGAATGAAAGAGCAGCCATGCAATTCTGTAAATACTCGAATCGCCCAAGCGAGACTCGCTTGTCAATTCACCACACTTCGCATTTGAACTCACTGGGCCTTCAAATGGAATTCTGGAATGGAATGACAAACAATTCATTTACGATAGTACGACTCGCCGCCGCACTTATCAAGGTAGCGCTAGTATCTCTCGACTTTAGAGAATACCAGTTCACAGTTGTCAATCTTATCGCGGATTCGGAGAAGTAAATTCGACTAATTTGCGTTAGAGAATCGCTCTGTTGTTCGGGGTGCTTTGGACAAAATCGAGCCGCGTCAGCGATCGCCATCTCACTGTCCCACGTAATACACGAAAGAAAGAGACAGGTGATCTAACATTTTGTAAGATTGAAAGATACAAAACGAGTTTAAATACGCACTTTACGGCTAGAGATGTAGCCATGTTTGTTTATTTACGTTTGATTGACCTCTGTTTACGGAAGTAAAAATCTGGTTTCTTAAGTTCTAAATTGCATAAAAGTTCTTAAGACGGTGATTATATTGCGATTTTGAATTTATTTTTTCTTATTTTCACAAACTTAATACGTATGTAATATATTAATAAGGGTCAATTAAAAGTGATACTCGTATATGGAGGTATTTAATTGATTCGTGCAAGAACTATATTTTCTACTATAGTTGAGAATCGATGATTCAAAAGATCCGTGAATGAAACGTTTCACTGATTCGAATCTTTGGAATGATCCAGATACAAATGATCCATTCATATCAAAGATACATTTTTGTCACGCCTAATCATTACGCTTTAAATAGTTTTAAGAGACGGGACTTGTAATTACTGCCAGTTATGTGAGACCGCAAATTAACACCACAACGAAGAAAATAATCAAATATACCAACCTACCAAAATAAAATTATAGATGTACACCCTCAAGTACACCTTATCATCGACAGTAGTGCTGCGCTGCATTATAAATATTTATTGTGTACCCATCCTCCGATGATAGTTAGATCATTCAAAATTTACGAAAAACTTGCAGTGTATTTTACTCATTTAACCCTTAACAACCCAGAAAGCTTTTGTTACGTAACTGACCAGTTGTGTCTTGCGGACACAGTATAGGGAACGTAGGGAATTTGAAAGGAAACTATTCAATATTAATAAAATACGAATGTTTATTTATAGTTTTATTAAAGAGTCTTAAAATAGTTAAGTTATACAGTATTTTTCATTTATTTACAAGCATTACAAATTATATTTTTCAAAGAATGTTCTGAACAAACGTTCCGATTACATTTAGCACAGCATTGTTTCGAAGCTCTTGATATTTAATATGGACAAATGTGGCAACGCTTTTTTCTCTTGGCAGCTGGTTCAGATGTTTGAGAAGCTCCTTGATCTACTCCTACTACATCTTCTATAGCTGCCAAGTAATAACTTGTTAGCCCTTTCTTGCCTCGTATCGTATATAAGGAGTCACTAAGTCGGTTACGATTTCTTGTAAAAAAAGTTTTCTTTGTGTGTTCTTCTTACGTTGATTCCAAGTTGGATATAAATTCTTCCATATAATTAGCGATGCGATGCCAGCAACATCTATAATATTTTGAACAATCTTTGTCTGCTTCTAAAAATCTGTTTGTTTTACGTCGAACTGTATATTCATGAACCATCTGATCATGGGTATCAACACCACCCTTGGTAGAATTGTAATACAAATTTATTTCAGATTCGTTTTTATTATTCACATCTACTTCTTTATTATGGTGCATTGTGGACAGGAAAATAAACGCACGGTTCTTTTTGTTGTCAACAAGACAATGCACATACGATACCAATGTCATATTTTTAGAGAAACCAAACACATTTGGTTCGACTTCTCGGGATCTGTTGGGTTGAAAATTTGAAGGTATATAAACCTTATTTTTTCTCATTGTTCCAACTACTGTAAGACCATTTTGAGCCAAGAACTTTGTAACATCAAGGCTTGTAAAATAATTGTCAAATATAATGTTTCTGTTACTTTGAAAGTATGGTTCACATAACTGGTTGACTACATGGAACGCTAAATTTTTCGTCCTATTTTGTCCTTCTTTCCCAAGATATGGTATTCCAAATTGAGGATAATTAGTTTTGCTATCGCCATTGCCATTTATTAGAACAAAAACAAATGCGAGCACAACTGCTTTATGTCATAAGTATCTCAGCACTGTAACCAAATAATCTAAACTACGTGTACAAAGACTAGGATTGTAAGATTCACAATACCTTGTGTGTTGATGCTCCTACTCACTTCAATATAATTCTAAGAAGTAAATATAAATAATCAACCTACCTAGTTACACCGTCCGACTCTACCATTCCCTCGCGTCAGCAGAATATATTCTAAGAAGCACAAATGTCATCTTAGCATTCTAAGAATTATAAATGCAAGTTAGCATAAGCCCATCCGCCCTGCGTGGACTGAGTTGGGAATCCATTGTTCTCTTTTAAGTCAGTCTTAGACGATATTTCGAGACGCATACACGTCTCACTTAATTAAAATTGTATTTTTAAAAGATCCTCCGGCTCCCTCACGTTTTGACTGGCGCAGCCGGCAGTGATTTCCGCGTAACTATAATACTTAAAATCAGTATCGTTACGTACGTTTTTACACGTTTTACGGGAATCCAACGAACCAAACAAATAAGTCAACAACATTGCGACTCTACACGACGGGCGCAGACAGCTACGGAGGATCGCGTCTAAGAACTCATCGAGTGACATGGGCAGTCTGTGAGTAGACAAAAATCGCTATTCCAGTCCAATTCCCATTCATATTCACCCATAATAGTTATGTGTCGAGAAATTTAGACTCACTGTTTCCAGACATCGAAAAAGTGTTTTCTATTTTCTGCCGTTAGTTATATAAAAAGATATAATTGAATATATAAAGAAAAATATAGAAATAATATTAATTAATTGATTAAATTGAATACATAAAGAAAAATATGGAAATAATATTAATTGATTATATTAAATAAATTACGTGATTTTATAGACGGTGTTACTTTTCAACATTAAAAGTAATACTTGAAATTAATTAAACGTAAATTTTATTATAAAGTATTATATTAAATAAATTATGTGATTTTATAGACGGTGTTACTTTTCAACATCAAAAGTAATACTTGAAATTAATTAAACGTAAATTTTATTATAAAGTGTTATATTAAATAAATAAAAAAAAAAATAATTAGATTATTACTTTTCAACTTCAAAAGTATTATTTAAATTAATTAAATAAAATGGATAAGATAGTACAGATTCCGCGTGAAATGTCTAGCGTCATTCCAGTTTTCAATGGAGACGAAAAATTATTAAATTTATTTGTAAGGAAATGCGAATACGTTATTCAATGTTGCCGCATTGAAGGAAATTTGGACCAAGATTTATATATATTCCATGTAGTCACCTCACGGTTAATTGGTAAAGCCGCCGCTCTTATTAGTGAACGGGAAGATTTAGATACCTGGGGAGCGCTAAAAACAGCTCTAGAACAACATTTCGGTGATCCACGATCAGAGGAATGTATAGCAATTGAACTTGAAACATTAAAAATCAATACAGGCGAATCATATCTAGATTTCTGTAATAGGATACAGCAAGTTAAAAGCACATTGATTGCTAAAGTAAATTTATTAGATGACCTCAATTTAAGGCAAAGTAAAATAATTATTTATGATAACCTAGCTATGAACGTGTTTTTATATAATTTACCTGAAGATCTTCTTCGAATAGTTAGATTGAAAGGATGCAAATCTTTAGAAAGTGCCTTAAGTATTGTACTTGAGGAAGTAAACTTTTTATATCAATACAATTCCAGAAATAAAATGTTGAAATCACAACATATGTTTCAGCCAAAGCAATCGCAAACTATAGTTAACAATAATCCTTTTATTGACAAATTTGGAATGAAGCCATTCTTTGCTTCAACACAGTCACAACCACAGCATTTTAAGTTTGGAATTCCACATAACACAGCTGATCTTAGAGTTTCAAACCAACCACGACCTAGAATCGATATTCCATTAAGCAAACCCAATCCGCAGCCTCAGCAATTCGGATATAAACCTCAGTTGCCTCAACAAACGTTTGGCTATAAACCTCAGTTGCCTCAACAAACGTTTGGTTATAAACCTCAGTTACCTCAACAGACATTTGGATATAAACCATAATTTGGTTACAAACCCCAATTTGGATACAGACCCCAACTCCAAAACCAACAACAATTTGGTTACCGCCCGCCGCAAAAGCAGGCACCACAATTATCCACGGACGTCAGTATGCGTACGGCGCCACCAGCTAAACCTTCAGGGTTCCGTTTAAACGAATTATATAATTTAAACGAAATCGAACCAGTAGACGACGAAAATGAATATTTAGGTTATAACGAAAATATTGAATACCCCGAAGAGATGAATTTGCTAGAAACCATACCTTAACAGGACGAACAATTCTGTCACGAACCTTCAGAAACTGTAGGAAATTTTCACATAATAGCCTCCAGTCACAACAACCAGAAATAATCCACCTTAATTATAATACGTTAAAATTACCCTATGTCTATATACCCGAAATTAACGCAAGATTGATGATAGATACCGGTAGTTCCAGATCTTTTCTAAGTCCGCAAAAAGCAGATGAATACTTTACTAATTACAAACAGTATGAACCATTCGAAGTCATTAGCACTCACGCATCAAGTAAACATGATGAAGTGATAATAATTCCTTTATTTCCCACTTTTAATAGTCCAAAATTACATAAATTCTATATTTACGACGTCGACGGACATTACGACGGACTAATAGGAAGTGATCTACTTAAACAATTAAATGCCAAAATAGATATGGAAAGAGAAATGCTATTTACGCACTCAGCCTCAATTCCTATCGTCTATAATCCATCTAACGTAATTAAACTGGCACCACGTTGTGAACAGCGAGTTAGGTTACCAACAAACATAAAAGATGGCGAAGCTATCATGAAATACCAATTATTTTGTGAAGGCGTATGAATGCCAGAAGCATTAGTAACATGCAAGAACGGTAGTGCCACCACCATTATTCAAAACACATTAGAAACAGAAATGACATTAACAATTAGTAGACCCTTCATTGTAACAAAATATAATAGTGAAAAATTAGTATTGCACAAATTGAACGACAAAACTAACATAGAGACTGACAGGATACTTACTGAAAATATTGAGAATTTAAGATTAGTTCATATGAACAAAGAAGAGAGAGAAGCAATTTCCAAACTCTGTCTTGAATACAAAGATATATTTTACTCCGACAAATTACCTTTAACATTCACAAACGAAGTGAAACATCATATTAGAACTCATAATGAAGACCCAATTTACATTCGTCCGTATAGACAGCCTCAAGTGATCAACGACGAAATCAATAGACAAGTAGACGAAATGCTGGATAACAATATAGTTACCCAGTCCCATTCACCTTGGAGTGCCCCAGTACACCTGGTGCCTAAGAAATTAGACGCCAGCAATAAAAGAAAATACCGCTTAGTAGTCGACTATAGACGACTCAATGAAATAACAGTAGATGACAAATATCCATTACCAAACATTACAGAACTGTTTGACAAATTAGGACGCAGCTGTTACTTTTCTACCCTTGACCTGGCCAGCGGTTACCATCAGATAGCAGTAGCAGAAGAAGACAGACAAAAAACAGCGTTTACCACAAATTCCGGACATTTTGAATTTACACGTATGCCGCTCGGACTGAAAACCGCTCCGGCGACTTTTCAACGGATGATCGATAATGTATTGCGTGGATTACAGGGCATGCATTGTTTAGTATATCTTGATGACGTAATCATATATTCCAGCAGTCTTCAAGAACACATAAGTAAGCTACGAACCATCTTCGAGAGATTAAGACAAACTAACTTAAAAATTCAACCAGACAAATCAGAATTCCTAAGGAAAGAAGTCCTGTACTTAGGACATACTATTACCAGCAGTGGATTAAAACCCAACGACGATAAAATCAAAGCAATTCTGAATTACCCCTTGCCCCGCACTACTACAGAGATAAAGAGTTTCCTAGGCCTTATTGGTTATTACCGCCGTTTTATAAAAGATTTTGCGAAGATCACACAACCAATGACAGCCAGACTAAGAAAGAAAAATTCAATGCCAATAACTGATGAAAAATATATAGCAGCGTTCCAGAAGTGCAAAGAACTTCTCGTTAATGCTCCTATACTCCAATACCCAGACCCTGATCAACCTTACGTGTTGACCACGGACGCTTCAGAATTCGCTCTTGGTGCAGTCCTATCTCAAGGCCCTATCGGTAGTGATAAGCCCGTGGCCTACGCCAGTAAAACTTTAAATGGTGCTGAGACTCGTTACAGCACTACAGAAAAGGAATTAGTTGCCATAGTTTGGGCAGTAAAACATTTCCGTCCTTACCTTTACGGAAAAAAGTTCACAATAGTTACCGACCATAAACCCCTTACCTGGTTAAACACTCTAAAAGAAATAAACAGCAGACTCACGCGTTGGCGTTTACGTTTATCAGAATACACATTTGATATTGTACATAAAAAGGGCAAACTCAACAGCAACGCAGACGCTTTATCGCGAATTCGACTTAATGCTTTAGGTAAACATGACAATGAATCTACCAAGCCTAACATTGATAAAACTGAAGATTTAAACAAGTACATAACAGAACTAACTAAAGAAATTGAGAGGTTAAGTAGAGATGAGAAGGATACATCGAACCGTCCAATCGAGACTATGTCCATTTCAGACTCAGAATCAGAGAAACCAATATCAATTTCAGACTCTGACTCTGACAGAACCTTAGCAATTAAAAATAGATCTCCTTACCCAATACCAAGTCCTACTAGTTCAACTCTAACAGCATCAAGTAAAGCAGCTAGTGAAACAGCTCATTCTGGAAAAGATACCGAGTCCATAGGTATTCCTATCCTTCAGGAAGCAATAGACACAAAACCAAAACTTGGTTTATCGATAAATTGTTAGTGAAAAACATTTCTAGAGAAAGACAGAAAATTCTAGAAGTACACTTGCCAGTAAATCGTCCCGACCTCGTTAAACAGTTTCTAAAAGAATACATTCGTAATAAGGTTAAATATTTCATATACTTTGAAGACGACATACATAGACGACAATTTTCTGATACAGTAATTAATTTATTTAAAAGGGAATCAGTACAATTCTTCGAATGCACCAAACGAGTAGTATTTGTAGAAGATGAAATAGAACAGAAAGATATTATAGAGAAATATCACACAGGCAAAACCTGCCATCGTGGTATCAAGGAAACTTTGGCTCACATTAAACGCACATATTTTTGGAACAATATGGAACCAGTGTTGCCGACTTAGTGGATTTTCCACTAAATCTGGTGGTTTGAACCCCCTTTTAGTGGGGGAAATATTGCGTTTAGTGGCTGGTGATTTTTCTGGTGGTTTAGTGGAATAGAATTTTTCCTATTTTTTTTTTTATTTAGTACATAATCACGCCAGTATAAAGTTTGGACGTTGCAGTTCATAATATTTCTAATTTATTTTAGGGGTATTTACTTTACTATGCGAGCAACACTAAATCTCTGTTGTTAAGTAACACGGGGATTTCCCTTAAAATATGTTGTTTATAGCAGTTTTCTGTCAGGTGAAGCGGGGATTTCCAGCAAAATATTTTTTTATATTTTAAACTTTCTTCTTTCTCAAATTGGTCTTATTCACTGTCTGAAGTTTGTTCGCGAGGGATAGGTCACTTAATGAAAAATATGCCGAAACCTCAGTATTCTCAAAAGTTTCGGGATTCTTGGCTGCAAGACCCTGCTTTAAAAGATTGGCTTCAGATGATTGAAAGTACTACTGGCCAAGTAGCGAAGTGCAAATTTTGTGGTACCACTTTAAGGAGCCATTATGGAGACTTAAAATCACATGGTATGTCGAAGAAACATCAACAAAATGCAAAGGTAAGCTAACACGACTATTTTATTACGGTAAAGCATGGTCAATAATGTGTCCATGTGGTACCGCATTTAGCATTACCTCATATTATCTTCCTGAGGGTGTCGTAATACGTGTCTGAGGGATGTGAAAATGGCAGCAGTGCTTCCCGTGAATGCAACATTTTGCATTGTAGTGTTCATAAATCCGCCTCGCCTACCAAGTTTGATGAGTGTTAGCATAGTAGACAGAGTGCATTTATTTTTTACACGACTGCCCAAAAAAAGGAGTGTAATTTGTTTAGAGTTTAAAAAAAATTAGGGTATCGTTGGAATCCTTACATTCTTATCCCGAGTGACATAGGCTATATTTTTTTTTGGAGATAGCTGTCGTGTTTTTTTTTTAAATTTATTTTTTAAACTTATTACATTATTGTAAATTGTTGCAGATTATCACTGAGCAACCCAAATTACCATTTAAACCAGAACCCATTGGAAGTCAAAAAAAGGAAGAGGCCAGGCTTGCTTTGTTTACAGCCATGCATACGAGTATACGAGTAGTTGACCATTTAGGTGAGGTAATCAATCATAGCCATCAAAGGGAAATAGATAAAGTACAACTACACCGAACGAAGTGCACCGCGGTCATAAAAAATGTATTAGCATCACATTTCATTGAGGTTTTAAAACAAGATATTAAGGATCAATCATACAGTTTATTGATTGACGAATCAACAGATATTGCTGTTCAGAAATATTTGGGTTTGGTTATAATTTATTACAGTAAAGCACACCAAAAAATAGTATTTACATATTTAGACCTTGCAGAGCTGCATGAATGCAACGCTGAGGGTATTGTCTCCGCTATAAAAAAGACACTTAAACGATTCGATTTGAAACTAGAGAACTTTATGGGCATTGGTACAGACAACGCTTCCGTAATGGTTGGAGTAAATAATGGAGTTTTTGCGCAGTTGAAAGCAGAGGTACAACATTTGATTCTAGTGCGTTGTTTATGTCATTCCTTGCAACTGGCTGTTTCTGCTGCTGCAAAGCAATTTTTGCCGAGGAATTTAGAATTTTTAATTAGGGAGACCTATGATTGGTTTGCTCGCTCTTCTTCTAGACAAAGTGTTTATAAGGAGCTATACAAAGCAATGAATGATGGCCATAAACCACTTAAAATCGTTCAAGCATGTCAGACACGATGGTTGTCAATAGAATCAGCAGTCTCGAGAATATATACGCAATGGCTAGAGCTAAAAACTCATTTTTCTATAGCCAAGATCCACGAAAGGTGTCACACAGCAGAATTATTGCACTCTATGTATGCGAACGAGATGAATTACGCATATATTTCATTTTTATATCCAATATTAATTGAGATAAACAGAGTCAACAAAATGTTTGAGTCAAAAGATACAGACCATACCAAATTGTGCGATGAGTTGATCAACCTGATAGATATGCTTGTCAGCAAAGTCACGTTACCTATAAATAAAGTTAATATTTTCACTCAAAATATTCGTGATTTTTTGGATCAAAGATGTTATTTGGGATTCCGATTTGAAAAACAAATACAAGAGATGAGAGAAAAAGGATTACCAGCAGCAGAGGAAGTATCAATACGGAATCGGTGTATACAGTTTATAGTTAGTCTGATTGAAGAAATTAAAAACAGGCTGCCGGAAAATGTGACTTTGATGAAAAAGATTTCTCGAGTAAGTGTTCAACGAGCACTAAATCACAACAAAGAAGATCTAATCGACATAATGTCTCAATTAAATAAAAAAACAGACTTCATTGCAAAAGTTGATGATCAGTGGCGACAAATACATTTAATGAAATGGAGTGAAACCAAAGACACAAAAAAGTTTTGGATCGAAGTGTTGCATTTTAAAGACGCTCAAGGAGAAGCTAGATTTCAAGATTTAGCGAATTTTGCAATTTCTCTTTTAATATTACCACACTCCAATGCCGACGTCGAAAGATTGTTTAGCAGCATGAACATTATAAAAAATAAACAGAGGAATCGTATGAAGTTGAATCTTTTATGTGCCATATTAAGAGTACGCTGCGGTATGAGGGTGATAGGTAAATGCTGCAATGACTATGAAATTCCAATACACGTTATAAAAAAAATTGGCACCAATGAATCATATCGTTCCTTGGAAATTGATGATGATGGTGGCGGTGAAATAGACACATCTGATGACGATTTGTAATAATTTTAATATGTTTCATTTTCGTAATAAACGTTTTTCATATATCCCTGCTTATTTTTCTTTCATATTAACAATAAAAAAGATTTAGTGACAAATTTAGTGGCTTTTTAACTTTGGTTGTTTTTGGTTAGTGGTTTTCTGGTGGTTTTAGAAGTCGAATCTGGTGGACAGCTCATTCACCTGTTGGCAACACTGTATGGAACAAACTATTTCTAGTTTCATAAATTCATGCGAAGCATGTAAGCGAATGAAGTATGACAGAAAACCGTTGAAACCTAAACTCCAAATGACACAAACACAAACAAAACCTCTAGAAGAAATATTCATAGACTTATTTTCTATTGAAGGACGATACTACTTAACAGTAATCGATGCATTTAGTAAACTAGGCCAAGCATTTGAAATTCCTAATCGTTCCACTCCTGAAGTAGTACGAGCTCTTATAAAATACTTCTCTTTTTATGGAATCCCTTTAAAGATAAGTGCAGACCCCGGTACAGAATTTAATAACACACTTCTAAAAGAACTTCTTACTTTATATAAAATAGAACTTCACATAGGTACACCGAATAACCCAAATTCGATGGGCCTCATAGAAAGAGTTCACTCTACAATCATAGAAATATATAGATTAGCTAAATACGAGCAAAAATATACCGATGCTGCTTCCATAATGACTTATGCCGTCATGGCTTACAATCACTCCATACATTCCACTACTGACTTAGCTCCCTTTGAAGTTTTGTTAGGACATACCGACTCCCGACATTCTTTTGACATGGACTTTGACAAAGCATATACACAACAACTTGTAAAAGAACATGCAAAGAGAACAAAGTTTTTATATAAACATTTAACGGAAAAGGCAATTAAAAGAAAAGAACAAATAATTGAAAAAAGAGGAGGAGAGTTAAAATTTAACATAAACCCCGGAGACACTATTTTTGCTAAAGATATTAATAAAAGAAGTAGTAAAGAAAAACCCCGTTACCATAAAGCTATAGTTACAAACGAAGCCTCTAGAAACGTAATCCCGATTCAAATGAGAAATCGTGATACGAAGGTTCCAATAAAGAATGTTAAACGCCCTTCACAGACGCCTCAGCGCCGTCCTGGTGATGACTATGACGATCCAACTCCAGGCCCTTCAACTGCAGATGTTAAATAAGAATCCTGGAATCCTGCCAGTGAAACTTGGTGTAGCAGTAGTTAGCAAAGATAAGTGGACGATCGCGAAAGTGTTGGATTTCGAACCCATACGAAACGATTTGAGGTTCAACAGCGAACGACTCTCTGAACTAGATAAGTTAATTAATTCTAAGTTTGATAACAATTTTACATATAATTTTATAGATATAAGAGAACAAGTAGAATATATTAAGAACTTAACTGTAAATAAACTTGAACAGATTACTCCATCAATAAGAATAAGACGTGGTCTAATTAACCCATTAGGATCATTAATTAAAATCATTACCGGAAATCTTGATCATGATGATGCTATAAAGTACGACAAATTAATAAAAGAAGTAAAGTCAAAACAGAATTTAAATAATAGAAAACTGACGTTGATTACAGAAATGGTACAAGTTCTAGCTAACTCTACGTTAAAACTAGATAACAATATTATTCAACTTAACCAAGCAGTTACTGATGTAGTTAAGAACATTAGTATAGAATTAAATAAAGAACATCTTGAGATTCAAATCATTAACACATATAATTTATTACTTCATAATTTTCAAGCGATTCATACAAAACTAAATGAAGTAGAAACCAGCTTTGCTCTAAGTAGGTTAGGTATTCTACACCAGTCGATAATAGAATCTTACAAATTACTAAATCTTTTAAGGAATATTAACAAAGAAGAAAAATTAGTTTTTGCACCAAAAATAGAAAACTTAGTTAGATTGGAGCAAACCATTACTATAAAAGGATATTTCAAGGGAAATGAAATTGTTTATCTGTTAGAAATACCGTTAGTTAACGAAGACACTTACATCTATTATAAATTAGTTCCTTTACCTGTTTTATCCCAAAAATCCACTGTCGTTATCATACCCAAATATCCTTACCTAATAGCGAAAGGGTTGAAGATCAGATTGCTCAACCAGCCCTGCCAAGAAATTGATGAATCCAGCTTCCTATGTGACAACGAGAAAATGCCTCAATTTATACAAGACTCTTGTATCACCGACTTGATGACGTATGTCGAGAACGTGACGTCATGCACTCAAACGCCTGTAAACATAGAAGAAGTCAAGGTTCAACTCCTACAGCCTAACAGATGGGTTCTCTACAGCAGAAAAGAAGAGTTACTCGTCAAAACCTGTAGCAATGAAATATTCCGCCAAAAGATCAAAGGAACTGCTATACTCACTCTGGATGATCCATGTGAAGTGAAGATTCTGAACATAACCCTGAAAATGCACTTAACCAGTACTGAAAAGGTAACATATGAAAAGTTACCTATAATCAACTTGCCTCCTGTCTACTCACCCACAGCAGCCATGAGACCAGTGAATTTAGAAGGCATCGACCTCGCTGACCTGAAGCTCCTATCAGTAGCCCTCAAGAACAGTGTTAGTGAAAGCAGTGAAAGTGATAGACTAGTAATAGAAATTAATAGAGTGAGCATCTGGACTCTGATAATGTATATTCTCTTTTTATTGATTCTATGTTTTATGATTTATAAGTATCGCTTGGTAATGTTTAAAAATTGTATTCGAAGTCCTTCAAAAGAAGAGAACTTCGAACTTAAGGAGGGAGGAGTTACACCGTCCGACTCTACCATTCCCTCGCGTCAGCAGAATATATTCTAAGAAGCACAAATGTCATCTTAGCATTCTAAGAATTATAAATGCAAGTTAGCATAAGCCCATCCGCCCTGCGTGGACTGAGTTGGGAATCCATTGTTCTCTTTTAAGTCAGTCTTAGACGATATTTCGAGACGCATACACGTCTCACTTAATTAAAATTGTATTTTTAAAAGATCCTCCGGCTCCCTCACGTTTTGACTACCTTCATACTCAAATCAAACAAAATAATCACTCTGTCTGTGGGACACTTGTGGGTTGATAAGTTACTATTTTGTTTATCGTTAATAAATATTAAACGAAACATTTTAGAATAAAAACTATTACATATTTAGATTCGCAAAACCTTGGAGAAAGAATAGATAAAGCGGTTTTTAGTAAAAATAAATAGTTAAGTTTTTATGCGTAAAGAAACGTAAAATTGTGTCCGCGAGACACATGTGGGTTGTTTAGGGTTAATACAAACAGACAAAGAGTAAGCAAAACAATCGAAAAGTAAAAATAGTAATTTAGGAGTTAGTATTGAAAAGCGTAATATCAAATTTAATTATCTACAGTCTACATTAAAATTAACGTTACAGTAAAAACATGGTAAAAACAGTATTTACGCATAAATCCCTGTACTACGTTAACATATACTGTACAGATTTATGTATTTATACTAACTGTAGACATAGATAACTCATAATAAACGCTAAAATAAAAAAGTTCAAAATACGTAAGACTAAGAACGATCGCGAAACACGATAGCGCTGGGATTCTATGGATATATACACCATGCACTAAAATAATCTATAACATGCGTAAAAATCAAGCTAAAACATTTGTGAATCAAATTCAGTTGCAGAAATGAACAAGTAGACACCATATTGGGTATGATCACAGAGTACTATGTAATATATGGAAACAGAGCAGCAATTTGAGTTAAGTATGTGCGCAATACAGCCAACATGAAAATGAAATTTAATTATGCTTTTTGTGCAGTTGATGTTAAAATGCAGTCCCAACCTATTATGATTAAATTATTGCTTTTCAAGGTTATTTTATTTATATTTTTATTTGTGTTTTAAAGTTCTGTGTAAGTGACAAGAATGGAGGAGATCTAAATAAACATGTGTAGTTAAAGTTTTCGCGCTCTTCCAAGAAGTCCTTTATAACTTCAGTAAAGCCTATTATCACTTTACTGGAGGAGTTTTACGATAAGAAAGAACTAATTTACTTGTGATCCTACATGGATTCTACTTATTCTGTGTCTGTATACTAGTTTGTGTCAATGCGTGACATTGGCAAATGCGCATCATCATCTACTGAATTGTTTTCGCGCTTTACTTGACGTTGGCAATGTACTCACGTACGGTGCCATTTAAAAAGAAAGAAAAAAAAAAAATTATGTATACGATATATAACTAAATACCGTTATTTATTTATTATTTACTTCCTTACAGTAGATATTCTCTTAATTCTATTTGCTGTTTTTGAAATAATACTTCAGTATAAGATTATTTTATTGTAGACTCGTAAGAATGCCTGAAAAAAATAAAAAAGACGTAACTGTGGCTAACAACAAGATGTGTGTACAAAAGTTTTTGAATTAAAAAAGTTACATAGTATATATTCGATTTACCGAAATTAACTACTTTTTGTATAGATGGTGGATAATGTTCGGGATATTATGCGGTGCCACATTTTTTACACGATTCTACAAAGTTTTGGAACCTGATCATGTTTGGTGAGACCTTGCTGACTTTCACTTATATTTTGACTCGCTTTCTTGAAAGGCCATTTATCAAGTTTTACTATGTTATCCTGTAAAGTCAATGATATTATAATACAAAAGAGGTTACATGCACTCCAAAAGTGGCACCCCCAAAACTTTGCTAATTAGCCAACCCAGACTTGGTCAAAGAATATGAAAAGTAATGTTACAGAACCAACAATGTCATGCAATGCCTATTGCGCATTCAAAATTCTAAAATCTTTTAATAATCCAAAAATTTTTTGTAATATACATGATCACGTGATGACGCAGCCACCCAGATTTAATCATCATTTACCCTACAATGGCCCTTTTTATCCTGAATTTATTAAAAGCAATAATTTATAAATAATTCATCATTTTGAAATTTATAATTAAAAAATGTTGGCGATGTTTTTAAATAAATATGTTCTTATGTACATGACTCCAGAAAAACAAAATTCGAAAAAAAGCAAACATTATTTTTTACTTTCTAATCCCATTAGGTATCAATCATATTTTTTTATGTCTGTTCTGTGGAATTAATTACTAATATTCTATGAATTAGTAACAGATTCGCTTAAAATATAGTAAGAAATTGAAATTGACCAATCACAATGATTTAGAGAGCTATGTGATTTGTTAGTTTGAAATACAGTTATGTTTTACATTGCATAGCGACACAGTGCAATGTATATTTGTCTCTCTTTGTAACGTTGCTAAAATAATAACATTAAATTTATTGACTACAAAAATAATTAAACCGACTTTAAATATATGTATATAGTTCTCACGAAAACTCGAATGTTTCATCTTAAGAAATTAATAAACAAAAATTTATTCCATTTGTAATTATTTTTCGAGCATTCGGACTACCGAATAGGTACTAACCTATGTTCCTAGTGTTTGATAAAATAGTGGACCCCAGAATAAATGTGTTTCCAAGAAACATAGGGTTTAATGTATGGTAATATCAGGAATTTATATGAGGGATTTACGGATGAGGGAATAACAAAATGATGAATAATGAACAAAAAATCTTATATCAGTATCAAATTTTTTTATGAAATTAATACGCCTAAATATCCATTTCACTGACAATGAGTAAATAATATTCAATTACATACAATTAAATATAGAAAATAATGTTCTCACATTAAACCTGTATATGTCGACTGACTTGTTGATCCAGTGTTTACTTCTCTGTTCCATGAGTCTATTGTGACATTCTGATTTCCTGCATTTTTTCTTAGGCATGTAATCATTGTGTTTTAAATATAATCACTAGTAGTAAAGTTAAATAAAAAAGTTTTAAAGTAATGCTAGCTAGCTAAGAATTATTGCAAGCTGGGTTTTAAGAAATATTGCAACACATGAGTAAAGATGCCTTCACAAATAGATTGTCAGTGAGGATTTGAGGAAATGTTTTTTTTCTTGGGACACAATAATAAATTATCAACTTCTTTAATTTTTTTGTTTTAAAATAAGTCTGCTTTCGAAAAGACATTGTAGTTTTTATTAATTTATAAAACTCAATTAATTTTATTAAAAAATTGTTGAGTTAAAAAAGTTGAAAAGGGTATAAATCTGGAGTTTGGGAAAGAGCGAGGGAATGATTTTCGGGAGTTCAGCATTTTTTTTAATTTTATTTACACAAATGATTCAGAAATTATAGCTGACACTAGTAGCCACAGTAATGGAGCTAACGAGGAAATAATAGTTTCCAATAGAGGTTGGCTACATTTTTGTTAAATCTAAAAGGACTGGAATTTCACGTTTTCGTGAGAACTAACCACTTATGTATTGAAAACCTGATCAGAAAACCAATTATATTTTATGTATAGGTGACGTGAGATGTGACATATACTCATATTATTACTAGTATTGTTACATGGATATAGCTGTAGATTTGTTCCCATATAACATTTAAATGCTTACTAGATGTATACATAGGTTACAATAATGTATGCGAAAGATAATATGGACCGAATGATGTAGAATGAGATAAATATCCACCAAGTGTTACACTTGATATATTATGCATGCAATCTATTCCTGTTACACTGCAGTTACCGACATTAGTCTGTCTTGTCAACCATAATTTAAAATATTTTTTTGTAATTAAGAATTTTTAATATGAAAAAAAAGCACTGAAAAATATAAAATAACTATCCTTTACTAATCAAAACTCAAGTACAATTAAAATAACTTTATAAATACGATACACATACCTATATAATAACATTTGACAGTTACTGAAGTCAGTGCCAAGCCTACCAGACTAATAGACTTTATGTTGTTGCACATTGATTTGGCACCGACTTCAATAACTGTCAAATTTTATCATATAGGTATGTGTATTGTATTTATAAAGTTATTTTAATTGTACTTGAGTTTTGATTAGTAAAGGATAGTTATTTTATACTTTTCAGTTTTTTTTGAAGGCGGTTTAATTTTTCTTAATAAAAATTTTTTATTTCTCCCTTTTGAGTGGTCTTGACCTAAATAAATATCTAGGGCAGGTCTGCAATTATAATAATAAAGCTTTATTGTTCCATTTCTTAATCTATTATTTACATGTGTTGTTAGTAAGTTATTAATATTATATTTTAATATTAGTAGGTAAAACTTTATTAAATGCTTAAATACTAGAAATGGATCCCTTTTGGGTAAAAGCCTCCCCTATCCTTTCCCATTTTTCTCTCTCTACGCCGAGAGTCCACCAGTTCTTGCCTGCAACTTCTTTTATGTTATCTGCCCATCGTTTCTTTGGTCTTCCTACTCTTCTTTTTCCCAATGGTCCAGACCATTTCGTTGACTGTGAAGTCCATCTTTTGTCAGTGTACCTGGTGATGTGTCCTGCCCATTGCCATTTCAGCCTCATGGCATGTTTGAGGGTGTCTGTCAGATTTGTCTTCTTTCTTATTTTTTCGCTTCTTACTTTATCTATTTTCCTCAGTTTCAGTATACTCCTTTCCATAGCGTGTTGAGTTGTAATTATTTTATTTTTTATTTTATTTGTAAATACCCATGTTTGACATGCATATGTTAAACTTGGAAAGATGCAAGTTTCTATTACAGTCTTTTTTAGTGGCATACTGTAGTTCCCCTTCAGAATTTCTTTCTGGGCCCAAAAACTTTTCCATGAGCAGTTGACTCTTCTCTCAACCTCTTTTTCGTTGCTCTCTGGATTAAAGGATACTTGTTTACCAAGGTATATATACTCGTTGACATATTCAATTTGGTTATTGTTGTCTACTTGGATTGGTTTCTGTTGGCCATTTGTCATCACTTTCGTTTTACTTGCATTCATGTGCAGTCCTACCTTTTTGCTCTCCTTGTTGAGAGTTTGTATCATTTGTTGCAGTTCTGAGGCTGACTTAGCAAAGATAACAATGTCATCTGCAAACCTTAGGTGACTTAAATGTTTATCTATTATCCAAATACCTTTTTTGTTCCAATTGATATTTTGAAATATATCCTCCAGTACAGCTATGAAAAGTTTAGGAGAAAGGGGATCACCTTGCCGAACTCCTCTTTTTATTGCAATTTCTTCTCCTATAGTCTCTAGCCTTATTTTGCTTGAGTTGTTTTTGTAGATGTTTTTCAGAATAGATATGTAGTTTTCCTCTATGTTGCAAGATTCTAGTGCTTTCCATATTGAGACATGGGAGATGCTGTCGAACGCTTTTGAGTAGTCTATGAAGCCAATATACAGGAGTTGGTTGTTTTCTTTAAATTTTTCGATAACTTGCTCTAAGGTATGTATATGATCAAGTGTAGAATATCCCGAACGGAAACCTGCTTGCTCAACTGGCTGTTTGTTATCTATCTTCTCTGTTATTCGTGACAGTATAATGGATGAGAATAGCTTATATATACTGGGAAGTAGACTTATCGGCCTGTAGTTTCCAATATCTAATGGACTTCCTTTTTTATAAAGGAGTATTATGTCTGACTTACACCATTGGTGGGGTACTATTCTTGTTTCAAGTATCCTATTGAAGAGTGTTGTTAAAAATGTAACTATAACAGAGGCTCCTATCTTTATGGCTTCATTAGTGATGCAGTCTGGGCCAGGGCTTTTTTCCGATTTTAGTTTCTTCATGTGTTGCAGCACTTCTATTTCTGTTATTGCACTAATTTCGCCGAACTTTTGTCTGTCTGTGTCTATAATTTTTTCATTATGAGTGTCTTCGGGTAATCTTGCATATAGCTCCTTGTAGAATGTAGTAGCACATTTTAATACTTCTTGTCTGGTTTTCGTATCGTCTTGTCCTTTCTTCAATGTTTGTATCCAGTTTTTGTGTGTACTTAATTGTTTGTTAGCTTTTTTCACGCTTCTATATTTCGCTAGATTCCATGTTATAATACTTCTTCTATGTTGAATGTAGTCTTCCTTGATTGCTTTGCTTGTTATTTTGTAAAGGTTTTTTATTTCGTTTTTTATTTCTTTTGTTTTATTTTTGCAAATTATTAATTCAGTGCGTCTTTTTATCAGGTCTAAAGTGCTCTTCTTGAATATTTTATGTTCTTTTTTTTCATAGATTTTATTATATGATTTTGCTTTTAGGCTTGTGATAATTGTGTTTTCGAGTTGATCATAGTATTTTTGTACATCTTGTGTATTTTGAAAAGTTTCTACTTGTTTTTTCATATTTTCTTCTAGATTTTCTTTGTAATTTCTTATTTCGTTTTCTGTTTTTAGTGTTCTTGGCGTAGCTGTAAAGGATGATCTGTTTAGTTTAGGTTTCTCTAAGTTTATTGATGCTCTTACTAGTCTATGATCCGAGGTAAAGCATACATTATTTAACACTTCCACATTTAGAATGTGTTTTTGGTTGCTACTTAGAATGAAGTCTATTTCGTTTTTTGTCGTCCCATCCGGTGATAACCATGTCCATTTTCGGCTTTGTTTCTTTTTGAAAAAAGTGTTCATTATCGACAATTTGTACTCATATGCATATTGGATCAGCCTTTCGCCTCTTTCATTTTGAACGCCATATCCATATTTTCCCATTATACAATTGTCGTTTGGTTGTGGGTGTCCGATCTTGGCGTTAAAGTCTCCCATAACTAGTACCAACTGGTCTGCAAGGCTGTGGGCATTTGATAGTTCTTCATAGAATGTATTAATTTCTTCTTCACTTGATTGGGCTGTTGGAGCATATACTTGTATCAAGGACAAAGCTATATCGTTGAACTGAAGTTGGAGTAAAGCCACTCTTTCAGATATTCCTGTGAAGTTCACAATGTGTTTTTTGAGTTCTATTTTTATTAGGAAGCCGACGCCATAGAGTCCATTTGTTTCTCCTTTGTAGCAGAATATCAAGTTTTCGTGTTCCTCTATCTCGCATCCGTTTCTTCTTACTTCGGCCAGTCCTAAGATGTGCCAGTCTATTTTTTCTATGGCATAAGAAAGTTCGAGATAACGTTCTGTTGATGATAGTGTTCTTACATTGTAGGTGCAAATTTTTAATGATTTTAGTTTGTTCATTCGTTTAGATGAGGGGTGGTGGTCTTTAGTCCCCACGGAGACCAACCGGGTTGGGGGCTGTAGTTTCTCGTTGTCCATGTTCATGTTTGTATTTTTGTCTTTGTTTGGCTTCCAGGGGTTGTTGTTGGTTGGTTGCTATTGTTTACTGGTTCCTGGTTGTGAATTGGCTCTGGGGCGGTTCATATGTTCAAAAGCATTAGTTTTGTTTATTTTACTCGGGGTCTTTGGTGTTGATCCACTGTCGCAACTAGTTTGAGTTGGTGTTTTTGATGGAGATCTCTTTCTTTTCTCATTCCCCTTGTCTTGGTTAGCTTTTCCTTTAATTATTAGTTGGTCGTACCGTATAATGGCCAAATTCCCTTTCTTAATTTCCTCCTGTTGTTTCACTTTTAATTCTTTTCTGATTTGTATAATCTCCTTAGGGAAGTCTTCAGTGACATATGTAGATGCTGGAAATTTCTTGTTGATCTTTAAAATTTCTACTTTCCTCCATGTTAATGCGAGTTCCACTAGTATAGGTCTCCGCTTCTTGTCGTTTTTTTTCCCCAACCTTTGGACTCTGCTAATTTCCCACATGTCAAATTCCCGTATGCCACTCTTACTTCCTACATCGTTTAGAAATTCAACAACCAATTTCATGAGCTCGGGATTATTATTTTCGGTTTCTTCTAGCCCGTGTAGCAATATATTATTTCTCCTCGCATCTTTTTCTAGGCTATGAATTTTCTTTTTCAGTATTGTCACCTCATTGTTAAGTTTAAGGTTGTCTTCTGCTAGTGGTTTTAACTTTTCTTCTATAGTTGTTACCATAATTGACGTCAAATAGGAGGTTTGTTTCATAAATTCTTCTTTTAGCTCATTCATCTTTGTATCCATCTTTTCATTTACTTTTTCCAGAAACATTTCTATTTGACTCTCCATTTCTTGGAATTAGCAGTTGTTTGTTTCAATTGATCACACTTTCAGCTTCAACTTCTAAATAATGGCTTCTAATGTGTCAATCACATTAATTCTGCCAATGTCACGTATTGCAGAAGACACTATAGTAGAGTTTGTTTACAACAATTTAAATTTAGATTTGCTGTTTTTCAGATAAATGTAGGTACTTGTAGTTATATTTATGTATAATAATTTCGGCCGATTTATCACTTTCCCACTCGACACTGTAGTGTTTTTGTTGTTATTAACTGCAATTCAGATTTATGGAGTGTTGTGCCGTTGAAACGATATAGTTTAGATATGCGGCGATCAGTTTTAATCGAGAAATTAATTAAAATCGGAGACACAACTTACAACGTACTTCACTTGTCAAACGCCAAACGTAACGTTTTTCTGCAATAGTCTGCAATTAACTTCATTCTAATTCCGGAGCGCAATGATATACAAGAGAATCGTCAATATAAATAAAGGTTATAACCAGGTCGTGTTATCTAGTGTATCTTCGAAGTCCAAGCTACAATATCGATGAAATTTAAATGGGACTACCTCTGAAGTACTATCTACCAAACGGAAAAAGAATTTTTGAAATCGGTTCATAAATGACGGAGTTATGAGGTAACAAACATACAAAAAAAAACAAAAAAAAAACAACATACAGACGAATTGAGAACCTCCTTTTTTTGAAGTCAGTTAAAATGAGATGATTTTTATGAAATTCTATTTGGTATGTAACTCTTTTATCCCTTTTCAACTTTGAACCTTAATTTTTACACTTTCTGAACACACACAACAGCATTTCAATAGCGACTTCAATAACTGTCAAATTTAATTATATAGGTATGTGTATTGTATTTATAAATTTATTTTAATTTTACTTGAGTTTTGATTAGTAAAGGATAGTTATTTTATACTTTTCAGTGTTTTTTTTGAAGGCGGTTTAATTTTTTTTAATAAAAAATTTTTATTTCTCCCTTTTGAGTGGTCTTGACCCAAATAAATATCTAGGGCAGGTCTGCAATTAACTTCATTCTAACTCCGGAGCGCAATGATATACAATAGAATCGTCAATATAAATAAAGGTTATAACCAGGTCGTGTTATCTAGTGTATCTTCGAAGTCCAAGCTCCAATATCGGTGAAATTTAAATTGGACCACCTCTGAAGTATTACCTACCAATCGAAAAAAGAATTTTCGAAATCGGTTCATAAATGACGGAGTTATAAGGTAACAAACATACAAAAAAAAAAGCAACAGACGAATTGAGAACCTCATTCTTTTTTTGAAGTCAGTTAAAAATAATTGTCCTTTACTAATCAAAACTCAAGTACAAAACATATCTTCATGATTATGATATGATAGACCTATATAATTAAATTCGACATTTAATGAAGTTCAGTGCCTTTACCATGAGTTAATGACGTTGCTACTCGCTATCGACAACATAAAACTTTATATGAAGAATTGGGCAGTACCCCTAGCGGTCACTATAGTGAACTAAGAATTGTCATACAAAAAATCTTCGACGCCGTCACTATCGAGTATTGACGACGTAAACTCATGGTAAGGCTATAGAAGACTTCCTCTTGTTGTTTCTTGATTTACCTCTGCTCTAGAGGGTAAATACGGAAAATTTAATGTGATATATTATTTGTTTTTAGTTGGGATGAAACACATTTTGGTAAAATGGCGAGTTGGTACATCAACAGAACATTTTTCTTTGATGTACATCCTCCATTAGGTAAGGTGTGTATGACTTTATTCAAATTTACTATGCAATTCAAATATTAACTTTTTTACATTTTCAATTCATTTGCAGATGCTTATTGCCCTGTCTGGTAAACTGACAGGATATGATGGAACATTTCCATTTGAAAAACCAGGAGATAAGTATGATGGTGCAAGATATGAGGGAATGAGGATGGTTTGTAATATAATTAATTTTGTAATATGTTACATTCATACGTACATACATATCGTCATACTGTATCCCTAACAGGGAAAACAGAGAGGGAAACAGAGATGGAGCGTCAAACTTTATGGCTCTTACTGTTTTCGCCTCCATTCTTCTCTCGCTTTCGCCTCGGCTTTTTTTTTATAAAAGAGGGAACAAACACCTGATGGAGAGTGTCCACCGCCGCCCATGGAGACTTGCGACGTCCAGGGAATAATGGGTGCGTTGCTGGCCTTTAGGGAAATAAGTGAAAGAGGGGGAGGGGGTGATGGGCCACCGGCACTCACTCGCCGAACGAAACACAACAGCAATAGATGCTGTTATTCACGCCGATATTCTGTGAGAGGGTGGTATTTCACCTGGCGAGCCTTTTTGTATTTTGTGCATGTACATTTGCATGACTGCATCTCAACTACGAAACGTTTCACTGTGCCGCGGTCCGACACGCCTTTGGCTGTTTTTTTTTAACATTAATTTAATAATTAATTATTATAAAAAGAGGGAAATTGAATTTATATCTTACGAAAGGTACTGTGCCATAGATGTGCAAAAAAAAATCATGTGTCTATGTTGAAAGTTAAGGCAGGTATCTAATTACATTTATGTGAAAAACAAGTTGAATTTCGTTGCTATATACAGGCATAGGCAATGTAGATCTTGGGACGGATCACGAGCGTTTATCGTTACTTGCGCAGAAATCACTTATTATTATGTGTAGTTTATAATATCTAATGTATCAACTAAAATTTTATTGATTAGCCACCTTCATTTTAATTTCAGTTCTGTACAGCTTTAGGTGCTCTTGTCATTCCCCTGACATTTTTAACTATTTGGGAAATGACGAAATCCCTGGACTCTTCATTCATAGGAACCATATTATTATTATGTGGTAAGGTTACAAAACATAGATTATGAGTGTGTTGTACACTACCCATAAAAATTACAATAGCATGGTATATTACTATATTACAGATGTCGGCTTTTTGACGCTCAACCGATACATACTTTTGGACCCAATATTATTATTTTTTATGAGTTGCTCAATTTATGGTGTTTTCAAAGTAAGTATACATTATTTTTATGAATCATTAACTAGCTGTGGTACTCAGTATCAAAAACTATTAAAACTATTTGTAATATATTGTATAGATTTAGGTGTCCCCTTCTCTTCGTTGTTTTCTTTCGTGTGTCGCGGAAATTGCCTTCAATTAATGAATTCGTATATGGTATATTTTTTTAGCTATCTGCCGCCCAAAGTTTCAACCTGTTGATCGACACATGCTTTCAATGAAGCATCCTCAAGAAATTTCAAAAGATTCGGTGAGCTAACAAGTACCGTATAAATTTAATATAAAAAAAATTACCAAATACATACAATGGCATTTGTGGTTGTCTGATCAAAACTAATCTTTGGGCGAAAGATGGTAAAAAAATATATTTCTACGAATTAAAACCAATGTTTATTGCTAAAGACAATGGGACATCACAGCACTATGTGCACCTTTCCGCAAAAACCATTAAGGAACAAAAATGTGTCAAAATGGTTTTCAAAATACAAGCTTAGTACTTAATTAAAGTTAGAGGTAGGGATTGCAATCCGAAAAACCAGATCCGGTAATCCGGCGGTTTTGGCATCACTAGATGTCTACCGGATCCGGCACCAAATTACTGGATCCGATCCCGGTTCCATTAGATTGAAAAAAAAAACGAAACTGCTTTTTTAAATCTCGCGTGGTTGCATATAAGTAAATAATATACATAATACATAACCGTAAGTAAATAGACATTGTTATTCTTCAATTGGTAAATTAATGTTATGTTTATGTTGCATCTATGAGAATGATATAAGTAGATTATTAGACTAAGAAGTTGTAACGATAGTAACGATCTATATTTCTGATTTTTCTTTATTACGTGACTTTCTTCGTATGACCTAGCGTTTTAAATTGAAAGTACGTACTTATTTACAATGCATTGCTGCTACTAGTCTAAAATTCTATAACGTGCATGTCAAAAAACACATTCGCTTAATCATCATTCATATACAAATTGTCCAGTGGCAGATACCGTACTTTGAATGTATTAATCCTTTGGGCTTTCAACGACGTCCTGTCTGCTCCTCGCACTTACGTCGTTCAGAAACAAAATTTTAATTTCTGATTTTTTAGTAGCCTGGAACAGTAGAACACCGTGCTTTTGTTGTCGAATACATTTCGAGTGAGTTATTGCCGTTTAAAGCACGCCGTAGATTTAACAATCGATACCGTATTCGTCGATGAGATACTTTTACTTACACATTTGAGGATATGTGAACAAGCAGAATTGTCGTTACTGGGATATTAACAACCCAAGACAAATGCATCAAAAGCCTTTGCAATGCACAAGCCTAAGATTACAGTATGGTGTGCAATGATGTCTGTATCTGCGATTATCGGACCTTTTTTTAAAACCAGCTTGTCCCGAAACTGTGATCTTAAATTCGGAAAGATAATAGACGATAAAAGACTTTTTCACACTGGAATTAGATAATAGTCTCCACTTCAACCGAAATACATGGTTTCAGCAGGACGCGGCAGCAGTTCATACAGCTAATGTGTGTATGAATACAGTGTGGCAGTTATTTTCAGAAAAAACGTATCCCGCTGCGACCCCATACTGTGGCCACCCAGGTCATCATCTAATCATCATCATCATATCTAAAATACGTCGTTTACAAGACAAATGCGGGCACTATCACGCAGCTAAAAAAATATTCAAATATTGTTCTTAAATTTTATTAAAATGTTAGTTTTTTTTTCAATTTTCCAAAGTTTGAAATCGGTCACTGGACACCCTTTAGTTTTGGAATGAATAGGAAAAATAGTTCTGTTGTGACTAATGCGGTCGGATTCGGCCGGATCGAAGGGAATCCGGCCGTCCTGATCGGATTGGTATTGGTGCTGGATTGCAATCCCTAGTTAGAGGCCATAAAATCGTTGATATTATCAAAAAAATATTAAGATTATAAATTTTTATCATAACCGTCAGCTTTATATCAGTACATTGTCTTAGGTACGCACTCTTACAGAGGAAGCATATTCTCCATTTTCTTCACGTATGCTGGCTTGGCAATTATTCCTTGGTGCATCTCTTGCCTGCACTATGTCAGTTAAATTTGTCGGCTTGTTTGCCGTGTTGTTTGTCGGTTTAAGGACAATAGCCGACTTGTGGAACATCCTTGGTGATTTATCCAAGCCTGTGGTATGTTAGTTTTTAATTAATTAACAATACTTTAGGACTGTTTTTGCTGAATTGTTATTTTTAGATTTGTCCCAAGAAATTATTGATGAAACTTACATGTATATCATGTTTCAGAGGGTTACTGTGAAACATTTGGTTGGACGAAGTATAGCCTTAATAGTATGGCCAACAATCTTATACATATTTTTCTTTTGGATTCATCTTACTGTACTCAGTAAAAGGTAATAAATAATCAAATAATGATTGGAAAAACGTAAGATTCTTTTTTGAAACACATAGAAAAATATAGAATATTTTATGGAAATGATTTTGTTTGTAATATTTTTTGGAACATACATATTCTAACGGTATATCCCTAAAACCGCATCGTAAGAGAGGACCGAGCGCTGTCCTTATATTATACTTCTTTTTCCCCCTCTAATCTCATCATTCTTCTTATACAGTTTCGCCTAGCTATGCGAGTGCTTTTAACATTTTCGTCATCTAACGCTCTGGCTTTTGAAATATTATGTCCTTAAAATAAAACTCAATTGAATTGTGTACTATTTAAATTATTATAATAATAATAATGCGCCAGACAATACATTTGTGGTGAACATAAACAAACACCACATGCGGCCCGACACTCGGGAAGCCCTGGCAGCGACGTCACCATCGGGGGCGTGGCCTGCCGGTTGGATACACAGCGCGCCGGCACTCGCGGGAGAAAAACAATAACATCGGTCGCGCGCGCAATTTATTTATAACAATTACCTGTCGTGTAAAATATAAAATACGTTTGTCCGTTAAGGTGTATTTATTTAAATACATAGCAGTAAGTAGTAGTGAGTGACTACACATTAATCATCTGGTCTCAAACTAGGGCATATCCCAGAAGCAGACGACGACTACTAAAGGCGTCTTCCAGTACACAGACCCGAGACGATCTAGAAAAGTTTGTTTTTTAATTTGGCCCGACTGGGAATTGAACCCCGAACCTTTCGCGATTGGATGCAACACCTAAACCACTACACCATTGAGATGCTCTATTCTGTTTTAAATTCTAATTTTTGTTAGGATTATGTTAAAATAATTAATTATTGTTGTTATTATATGTATAAATAATTAAATTGTTTTTAAAATTATTGTTCATTATATTATTATAATAATTATTAAAATTATTAAATATTGTTACTGTTGAGTTGTTACTCCGTTTGGCATACGGCGTGAAGATATGTATGTATGTTACTGTTGAAATAATTAATCTGTGCTATTACAGTGTTACAACGAATCTTTTACAATAAGGTTGTGACTTTCGGAGAACAGTTGTCTCAATAATTAAAAAGTTTAATAGTCAATAATTTAGCGTAGAAAATCTAAAAATATCCTGTCCCAATTGTGCACAATAAAGAATATACATGTCAGTGAAAGAATCTCAAAAGAGTGACTAAAACATAAAACTAAAATAATATTATTATTGAAATTGTTAGTTTTTTTAATTTTTCGCAGTGGCAATGGTGATGGATTTTACTCATCCGGATTCCAAGCTCGATTGGAAGGCAATAGTCTTCACAATGCTAGTGCTCCCAGGGTGCTGGCGTACGAAGCATTGTTTACTTTGAAGAATCACCGGACAGGAGGTGGATACCTGCATTCACATCATCACCTGTATCCGGCGGAAGTTGGCGCGAGGCAGCAACAGGTGAATATGAATTGAAACTTTGAAAGAATTCCTTATTTGAGTTGTGTCTCCTATATCTATACTTTCTATACTATTCAACAAATAAATCTTGTACTATGTTTTTATATATTATGTGTACTTATTGCGCACATGGTTAGTAGTTCCATACATCCATAAATTAATACGTGAGAGAAAATTTTGTACCTCTTTTTAAGCATATTGCGCAGACGGAGGAGTGTAAGATTTGGCATACTTAGTTAAAATTTATATGGAGTAGGAGTGCAGAAAGTTATATACAATATGTTACAAACATGTACTGTTTGCGCCAATTTAACGAATAAAGACGAAGATGCCCGAACGTTGTTGTACTCACATTAATATAGGAGAATTAATCGTACTTTGTTTGTAATACTTATAATATAACCAAAATATAACTATCAAACCTTACGCACGTATTTATCGTATAATTACAATTTACCTGGTATACCTACTATTAAAGTCTAATCAATCCAATTACGTATATAATATTTTGTGCAAGCAAAATAGAAGTACTATAGTAACTTCCATTCGTGTACGTTTGAGACATGTACATTGGGTTAAATTAAACATGTACCGTCTTACTACAAAACATATTTTAAACGTTGGTGTAACACGTGTTTAGCTAAACGCAGCTTTAGAGATAGACATTGTTTAAACACACGTTTATTTTTGGCTACCATAAAATCACATTTGGTACATGTCTTTCTAAACATTGTCTAACTTGATAACGTATAAACCGTTCATTCATCGGGATGTCGTTCATTCCTAAACGATCTGTTCTAAGCATAATAATGCGCAAAACGCCGTACGTTTTTTGTTGGAAATAATCTTTTGACTAAATTAGCAGTCCACATTATATTACCAAAATGTATTTTTTTAAGTTTACTCAGGTTTATTTTTTAAATAAAGGCAAAAACATATACATAGCGAGTCAAAATATGTTTTCGCCATGTCCAGCACCGCAATGCACAGGCTACCTGAATTTTCGGATCTATTGTACCACCACGAGGATCACTAGGAAGACCATCTTTTAATAAGTTCACTATTTTGTTGCCAAAAGTTTCGCTGAATCTATATTTTTCTTGAATTTTGCGTCATCATAATGTTCAATCGGATTCACACTTATACGGGTTGTGTGAGTGTCTCGAAAGCTTTCCAAATGTTTGATATCGTCCATATCAATAAAATCCAGGAATTCAATTAAATCCATTATAAAAGCAATATGTATGTAACTAAGTATTGGAATGTGTACTTAAAAAACAAATTCTTTCAAAGATAACAATCATATCTTTGCCTTAGTCTTTGTTCACACTATTTGTAATAATACAAGTGGCGGGAACAAAGGCTAGTAGTGGCAATATAACAGCGTTTTTGTGCTCTCATAAACTAGCTTTAGCTTGTGCTTAAATTTAAACATAGTCTACGCCATGTCTTATTCTAAATGGGAGTTAAATACAGTTTCGTGGTAGATTTTTGAACATGTGTTCAATATGTATTTATCTCTTTTGTAGTAAGATCATTGTTTTGCGTCGGTTCTGCGAATGTCAAATACATAATATACACACCGGCACAATTAGCGGAACAGAAAAAAAAGTGAGACTATGAGATAATAACGCATATATTTGACGAAAATGTAATTAGACACAAAATAACAAATTGATTAACATCTTTTAACAACGACTTTGAAAAGTCTTCGTTATTTTTTATTGAAAAATAAAGAAATTTGAAATAAGTGAAATTTTTAGATGATTATGATTCATCACAAAAAATAAAAAAAAGTAAGCATTAAATGATTTAACAATAAAATTAAAGCAAAATTAATAACGAGTGTTTCCCCCTCTTGCTCTGATTACGGTTTCCATTCGTCTGGGCATGCTACAGATTATGTTATCGATGATTTCTTGAGGCAACCGCTCCCACTCCTCAAGTAATGCGTTTCCAAGTTCATTCAGATTGTTGGGGGGTGGCATTCTGGATTTAACCCTTCTCTTTAGCAAGTCCCAGACATGCTCTATCGGATTCATATGGGGGGAATTTGCTGGCCACTGCATCACCGGTATACCTACGTGGCTCAGATATGCCTGTACCGATTGTGCACTATGAGCACGAGCATTATCTTGCATTAGAATAAAGTCGTCACCAATAAATGGGGCAAATGGTACAACATGTTCTTCTAAAATGTCTCTGATGTATCGATCTGCTGTCATGGTCCCTCCTGTGACTATCACTAACTCCGTGCGAGCTCCCAAACATATCCCTCCCCAAACCATAATCGAGCCGCCACCATAAGCCACTGTGTGTTCAAAATTAGACTGTATGTGGCGTTCTCCTTTGCGTCTCCATATTCGCTGTCTCCCATCGATCTGTTTTAAAAGAACTCTGCACTCATCAGTAAAGAGAACCTGCTGCCATTCGTTCAAATCCCAATGACGATGTTCTCGCGCATAGCTTAATCGGTTTACGCGGTGACGTCTCTCAAGTTTTGGGCCTTTGGCAGGTATATACGACCCTAAACCAACTTCTTCAAATCTCCTGCGAACTGTACGCTCACTTACTCGTACTCCTCGAACGTCTTCCAGTTCATTTCGAGCTTGTACAGCCGTTAATCGCGTATTCCTACGAACTCCAAGTTGTAAAAAACTGTCATCTCGCCTCGATGTACATCTTTTTCTACCTTGACCCCTCCTCCTCACAAGAGAATTAGACGATCTGTACCGCTGGATGCTGCGATGAATCGTTGATACTGGTCGACGAAGCCTTGAGGCAATCGATCTGTAGGTATGGCCATTTCTTCTCATTTCATCAGCCCTAATGATTTCCAGTGATGTTAAGTCAGGCATAATAAAGAGCTTTTAATAAACAAAATTGCCTATAGAATAACAAATTTATAAAAAACCATTAAGTGCAATTTTTCAAAAAAATTACAATTACGTAGTTATTACTCGAACAAGTTGACAAAACGTATTGTTCGGGAAAATAAAACAAATGAATGAAAAAAGTGTATGTCATCTAATTTTCTATTTTCAAATTTGACAATAAATTAAAAAAATATCATAACTGGCCAGTTCCTCAAGTAAAAGATTTTAAAATCCTGCTTTTTTTGTGTTCCGCTAATTGTGCCGGTGTGTATAGTTTGTGGTCAAACAGAGCACAGAGTAGAGATTGACGCGCCAAAAAAAATTCGAAATATTATAATTACTGACACATTGACTGGATGAGTCTGAAACTGTGAATGTTTCGAATCTGTGAAGTGTATGTCAATCGAAAAGAGCGTTTATTTTACATTTATGGTCGAAATTCAACCACTGGCCGACCACTAGTAAGTACAATATAATTTAAAATGATTTTTAAATCCTCTTGTGTCCTCTATATAAGAATATTGGGGAAAGATAAGTATGCATACAACCCTTTTGTTTAAATATATTTGTTTTATTTCCGCTCACATTTACTTTTATGGAGTTACCTCAATACAGTAATGTCGACAATTTTTTATTTTTACGTTTATAATTTATGACCACAGATTAATTAGTTATTAGCGTTAAATATGACTGTTAAAGCAGTCCTTGTGAATTCACTCACTGTACAAGTGGAATATATCGGTCTCAGTGGCAATAATGTTGCGAGAGAGACCGTCAGAGGCGCCTCTCGTGCTATTATGGAATAATAGTGTTAATGTCGATCGGAGGAGAGGACCTGTGGCTGATGTAATAAAATTCTATCCAGTGGTTGAATCCTGACTTTAGCAATAGCTCACTTAGTGGATTGTGAGGTGCGTATAAGTCGTGAAAGTTTAAAAACCCACTGCAACGAGACCAACTCATACTACCTATTTTTGTTTAAGAATATCGTGTGAAGATACATATACATACGTATGTTTAAAATCTAGTTTCTTATAACATAGATAACGACATACACGCACAAGGACGAGAACAATCGCTGGATAATAAAGCCTTACGACCGCGAGACGACGGAGGGCACAGTGGTCGTTCGCAGCGGGGACTTAGTCCGGCTAACACATGCCGCCACTGGACGCAACTTGCACTCGCACCGCGAAAGAGCGCCGCTCACTACTAAGCACATGCAGGTCACGGGCTACGGCGAGGTGAGGAACCTTTTTTTGGTAATGCAGGAGAAATCTTAAATCCACTGGAGCTATTGAGGAATTTGAAGCTTTTATACACTACAATTTCTGAGGTAGGTAATGTCCTCGGTGTATTCTCGCTTTTCGAGTGGTTTCGGGATCATATAAAATCGGAGCTTTTCTCGCGCTGTGCCGAAACACTTCTCGGGAGGACAGAGGCCTTCCGAGCACCCTTGAAGTGCTACCACAGTGTGGATAACACACGCTATCACCCTATTTGGGTCGCCTAAATGGACGACCGGAGTCCCCACCCTGTACGATCACAGTTCCGAAAGCCTCATTTTAGTCGGCTAGTACGACAGGTGGGGTACATTACAGCTTTGTTTTCTGGCCCAGTCTATACAGTTAGAGGTGAGTAGCTTCACCTAGTCATAGGTTCCTTTCAGAAATATCCCCTGTGAAAGTATTTTTTTTATTATTCTTGTTCTTTCTATTTCTAAATGCACCTTAGATCGACTAGTTTTATATAGTTCGAGAATAGATAATAAGATCGACCTCCACATATATAACCTAAAAAATGCCTTTCTGGACTTCCGGTTAATACCCAAGTTCTTTTCTGAAATATAGCACTTTTTTAATAATCGCAGGATGGTGTCGGCGATGCAAATGATGTATGGAAAATAGTCGTATCGGGAGGAAAAGACGGCGATGAAGTACAAACAGTAAGGAGCAAGCTAATGTTTGTGCACTATTTACAGGTTAGAGTAATATCTGTATATTACCCTTGCGGACAAAATGAGCATTGACAGGGTTGCACGACAGTGTTATTGTAAAAACGAAGGAAGGAATGCTTAGATGGTTCGGGCACATAGAAAGAATGAGTGATGAAAGACTGACGAAGAAAATCTACAGAGCGAAAGCGAGTGGTAAAAGAAGCGAAGGTGGACCAAGGCTGACTTATGAATGTCAAATATCCGGAGTATTAGCCGACGGAAATCTCAAAAACACTTGCATACCTAGCCGAAAATGTGCGAGGAGAATGATGAAATTTGAGGAAGCGAAAGAAGTATGTATGGACCGCGACGCTTAGCACGCTCCGTCCTATCAGACAACCCCGTTAGGGATACATTGTAAAGATATGTATGTATGTACTGTTAAATATTACTTAGCCAGGAGTATTTTTAGTTGAATACCATATTATGTATTTACCAAGATGTTTGGAAGACCATGGGGTTAAGAGTCGATCCAGATTTCGAGTCGCAAGAGGGGCGTCACTAGATATTAAACATGACTTAAAACAATAATCTTATCAAAATACCACATTTGGTTGGTAAATGAACATAATGAAAACACAGAAATATCGGAAAATAAAAATTACTGATTATCTATGTCCAGAGATTATCTAGATGTTATTAGTAACAATAGACAAGACAGAACATCAGTGTTGCTCTCTCTGTGAGCTGAGAAGCATTGGAGCTGAGTTGTTGCCTTTTCACTGCCGTAACATAGGTGTTCTATTGTTGTCTAACCATGGAGCACTCAACCTATAGAGACGAAAATATCGTACCATCTTATTCACCACTGCTCAGTTTATTTACACTAACAAATGTCAACTCTCGTTCACATTAAGCAATACATAACAAATACTGGACCTATAAATAATTCTAAATTCTCTAATATAGCTTGCCGATTCTGTGTTAAACCTTTATTGCTTGCTTAAGAGTAATAAAAAAAAAAATAGTGTATACACATCTCTCATAAACAGCACCCTGAACCCTGACCCTAGTTAATCGCAAATCAACTATTTTGTGTATAAGAGATCATTACACAAAATTTATCCGTTTATTTATGTTTATACTATAACTTATATTTGTGTATATTTAAGGCGTGTGCTTTAACGACAAGCGGTAAACAATTGCCGAAGTGGGCGTACGAGCAACAAGAGGTCACTTGCAACCCTAACTTGAGGGACAAGAACGCACTGTGGAACGTGGAAGACAATGTATTTGATGAGTGTTAGTCAATATTTCTTAAAGTACAGAATTTCATGTACTATCGCGGAAAGAGAATGTTTAGCAAGTTGAACGTCTCTTTAAATTGGCCGTATTAAACAATCATGAGATAACACGATTGGTGACGAATAGAAAGACACGAATTGCAGACGATGAGATGGTAGCTCAAATTTTGAAATTCAAATTTGTATTCGTTTCAAAGTCCAACCTTGAACGGGTGTTTCCTCATGTATGCGAATAAGGCTACTTTCATAATTATTTGTAAGTCATGCATGACATAACCAAAAATAAGAAATTAAATTTGGTTAATTTCCGATCATTTATTTAAATATCACAAAAATAAAAATAACTTAAAAAAAATAAAAACAACTTCATCAACCAACTTATAAACTACTCTCGATAGTATTGCACAGTCGAAGCTCATTGAAGCGAAACTCTTATTTTAAACAAATTCCTAAAGAAAAAATAAATGCGTGCATTCCACCGAATGCGCAAAACATTCAAAACGCAAAAAGTTTAATTATTTTTCATTTGCGGCAACAGAATGTCCAATATGTTTGTACGTATTCAATGAATTTACATCACAGACATCCTGCTTCCTATATCGAACTGAAGCTATAGAATATGTTTGTACGTATTCAATGAATTTACATCACAGACATCCTGCTTCCTATATCGAACTGAAGCTATAGAAACACGTGTTAATTTTGCACGGCAATATACGCCAAATGTTCATAAGCAGAATGTTAGATAGATAAATTCTTTGCTGCGCACATTCTAACAAAAATTAAACTTAAAACTATTGGGTGTAAGGCGGACATATCGCTCAAAGCGATCTCTACCAGACTACCTTTGTGGAAGGACACTTTATATGAAACTACAGTGTAGAACACTGGCTCCCAAACTTATTTTGTCTACTGAGTCGAGAGCTCATGCAGTCGTAGTCTAAGATGCCTCCTAGCTAAATGAAATTACAAATCACCCCCCAGGCCTCTACACAACGCCCCCATTTATTTTCTGGGTCTCTTACCGCCCACCTTTTGGCCTGCAGCGCCCACAAGGGGGCGTTATCGCCCACTTTGGGAATGACTAGTGTAGAAGAATAAAAAGTAATAAATAGAGATTATTGATGAAGAGAGAATGGTTATCATGTTTAGTTGCAACAACTTAGGAATTTTGCAAGCAGATGTTTGAGCAGGTTTTTCCTAAAGATGGCCAGTGACATGGAATGACGGACATGAGAAGGAAGGTTCAATGTTGCTTGCATATGAGAAAATATACGAACGACCGACATTTGCGATCAATATCGAGTGTATGTACGTTGTTATCAATAACAGCTTGGAGTCGCGTACGCATAGACTCGTCTACGCGAGTTCAAATGTTGGTCCTCGCAAATTTTTCCATATGTCTCTACAATGTTGCACGAGATCCTCCGTTCTCCTTTCATTACGGTCATCCCTTCTCAGCACCATTAAACTACAAAAAATTCTATGGGGTTAAGATCAGGTGATTTGGCTGGCCATGGAGTCACCGTAATATCAGGGTGTCGGAAGAACCAAGTATTGGTTATCCTTGCAGTGTATGTTCTACTGTTGTCGTGCACGTAGAACACACTGAACATTTCTTGCTGTGGATACACAACTTGCAAGGTGGGCAGCATACTCTCCTCCGACATGTTGACATAATTGGATAGCATTTGCTCTAGGAGGTAGCTCAACGAGTTCTCCCACTCCATCAAAAGTCATCCAGCCCCAAAAGTTGCACGAGATACGGCCCGACTCCGCGGCACGAAAGGATGTCAAACAGGACAAACAAACGTTCGAATTTATAATATATAGTTAGAATTAGTTTTATCTAGTTCATGAAAAATAATAATTCGAATTGATAATGTAAAAATATTCTGTGATTTTTTTGAGTACTTGAACAATGACTCCTTGTTGCTTACGTGAGTCATTGCAATTATAAATCCCAACCGGATTGGACTTCTTTCTTCCCATTGCAAGAATAGTAGGATACACCCAATTTAACAAGGCTACCATCAGTTTATTGAGACGCTGTATAAGTTTTATTTATTGATGAATCATAAATCGATACTAAATGACATAATCCGTCATAAAATAATCGGATAAATAATTTGTTTGAAATATCTTAGTTGATTATCGGTATTCCGACCATCTAGTAAATTTTTGTTAGTATTTGTCTATTCCGTCCAATTAACTTAAAACAACACAAATTATAAAGAGTGACTTAAAATTTTTTATTCGTGACCTACGACCAAATCATAAAGGTTCCAAGTTTGACTACGCATCCATAAATTGCTGTTAATTTTCATTTACTCTTCTTTGGCATATATCGTCATTCGTGTTAGTTCGGAATACGAAGATTACCGATTGATGTCCCGTACGTTTATCTTTCAATTTTGAATTTAGAAATGACAAAGACACCAATAGAAACTTCAATTTGCTGACTTTGTCGAGTCTATAAAACAGTCTATTACACGGCAAATTCACAGGTTTTTTTTTAAACTGCTAAACATTCACTTTCCGCGATAGTACATAATAGTCAAAGAGTAGTTCCAAGATTGAGCACTTTAAAATAGAATCAACGCTACCCACACACGTCGATTATAGCGTTTCAATACCACAAAATCGATTTTCATTCTATGTCATATGAATAATTTGTTTCAGTGCCAAAAGTGAGTTTTGAAGCCTATTCGTCTGGTTTCGTCGAACGTTTGTTCGAGTCGCATGCGGTGATGTTTCAAGGCAACTCCGGACTGAAGCCTAAGGAGGGAGAAGTCACATCGCAACCTTGGCAATGGCCTATCAATTACAGGGTAAGATTAAAGTGAGGGAGAAGTCACATCGCAACCTTGGCAATGGCCTATCAATTACAGGGTAAGATTAAAGTGATAATGATTTAATCATAGCACTATGCCCCCCACATTCAAATGCCGAATTCAAATGTTTAAACGACGCTCTAGAAGTTGCAAGTAATAAGGGCCTGTGTTCTTTGTTTTTGAGATGCTGTACCTTAACCCTGTTACTAATAAAAATTACAACGAGGTTAAACTTATAATAAATTTATGTCCCTTTCCGTCATTTTCTTTTGTTTATAAGCTCAAGTATGACAGAAGGCTGTCATAACTATTCCACGTTTACTCCGCGTTTATTAGTACATAGGTACATACATGCATATCTTCACGCTGTATAATATTTTTAAATATTTTGAATTCGACAACCATAAACTTAGTATGTACTGGCGTATAGACGAATATAGAGCTCGTTGACGCGTGACAATGTTAAATTTAATTTTAGTTCTACCTCTAACAATATAATTCTCACTCCCAGGGCCAGTTTTTCTCAGGCAGCACACACAGGATATATTTGTTGGGCAACCCTGTAGTTTGGTGGACCAATCTGCTTTTTCTTGTGATATTTTTCATCGTCTACGTCATCAACTCCGTAAGATTGAAGAGAGCTGAAGCATTTGGTATCCCAATACAAGGTAATATTTTATTCTCATCTAAACATAAATTCTACAGAATGATCTCAGATGTAGCGGTTCTATTTTATTCTTAGCGACCCGCCCCGGCTTTGCACGGGTAGAAATTTTTTGAAAATAAAATACAGCCGATGTTAGTCACAGAAAGAATTTTTAAAATCAGTTGGAGTAATTTTTGAGTTAATCCCTTACATGTATACTTTGTAAACCTAACTAAACAAAGTTTACCTCATTGTAATATTGGTGTAGATATAGCAACATACGTGTTTGTATTCCTAAAGATTGTCTTCAAATATTTCTGGCTAACTTATATACGATATAAATGCAGTTCAATTCTTATACCATTGCACAGTTTAACACAAGCTGAATGCCTCAACAGGACATTACAAAATGTGACTATTGAGGGTGTTGTTGCAACGGCAACACAGGCCCGCGGGGCCCATTTATTATTTTTAATCTGTTTTTCTTTAATGTATAATTTTTATCTACCCTTACTTACTTACTTAGACTTGCCTGTGGATTTTTCTTATTACACGATTGTATATGGTGAATTCATATTTTTATTTTATCGTCGTATTCTAAGCACCTTCAATCAGACTATGGATACAGTCACACGAACAGGTGCGTTCCCACAGCAGCATCCTATTCTTTGCAGGAACGGTTTTTTGCAGTATTCTGTTTATTGGCGAACGTATTCCAATACTAACATTCACACGAGGACTCCGTTTGTAGGATCTTGCAAAAATTAAATCCACACGCTTTGCCTAACTTGTAATCAAAAGTCCATTTTACGGTCATATAGAATAATAGATACGCAATCATCATACATGATACTAATTTTTTATTAGAATTAATCAGCGGTCGTGCAATGATCGCGTGTGTCGCCGTCAGCAGATTTTTAGGTAACAACCCCTCTGGTCAAATATTGCAATTCGGCATGCTCATTACGTAACTTGTAGATAGCATCCAACAGCCAATATCACGCGATATCTGCTGTCAATACCGGAATTTGTGTAATGTAGTTTGTATAGTGGCGCTAAATCTACCGCCAAAAGTGCATTTTACGGTCATAGAATAATAGATACGCAATCGTCATACATGATACTAATTTTTTATTACAATTAATCAGCGGTCTAGCAGTGATTGCTGTCGCTGTCCACGAATATTTAGGTATTAACTCCGCGATTTTGCTACTGTAAACTGGATCCTGCTGTCCAGGATCAGAATCCGGTTTTATAACATATTTTAATCAAAGTAGTCACACGAGCGTCCCGCATACGATTTTTGTTGAATGAGGTATGGGGCGAGGGGAGAGGAATTGTCGTAAACGTCTGCGCGCACTTCTTGCGAAAAACAGGATGCAAGCTAAGACGACGTGTGAACACATCAGTCGGTTTGTAGAAACCCGTAAAAAGCCGTTCTTACAGAACTGGACGGCAATGGGGACGTAGCCGTTGCCGAAGTAAATGTTGTCACACCTAAAACACCATCGACAATAAAAACGACTCAACCTACTCAAATTTTCTTATTGATTACTAGCTAGTAATCAATAAGAAAATTTGAGTGCCTCCCTGTTGCACCCACGTTTTTGTAATTTTTTTGGCTTAGAAAGTAGTCTAGATTATTCTCTGAAAAGTCCTCTAGCTGCCACTGAAAGTCCGGTCAAAAAAGGTACAGCCGTTTTGTAGTTTAGCCCGGACAAACAAATAGAAACATAAATTAAAAAAAACCGTGTTAGGGATTTGGTTGCGCGCCAATAACCATATTATAAGCTTAAGAAAAAGCTTCGACTTAATAAACATTTCACTTCAACTTTTACATATATGTATAGATAGATGTTTAGATAATGAAAGTGAATTTAAGAAGAACAATCTGAAGATGAAGACTCATGTTTTTTTGACTTAGCGTATTTCGTCTAGTTCGTTGTGTATCTACGTGGTACAGAACTAATGATTATTTTGGGATCACACAAATTGTTGTTACTGTTTGGGAATGTAGAAGAAAAGATAGAGATTCAATTAGTAATTTAATTTAGCAATTCCAGTATACATTATTATTACTTTATGTCTACTATCATATTTTATTTTACAGATCAAAAAAAAGAGAACATTAAATTTTTTTTAAACTAAATATGTGTCATCGCGCAGCAATTGTCTGGATGATTTGTTCTAATTTACAATAGAATCATCCAGCAGATCTACGAGAATAACTATTCTACGGAAGTTATTGTCAAATATATTTCGTTGTCAGATGGTAAACACAGTCGTCTCCTGAACGCGGCCGGATGGACCTTCGCCGGCTGGGCGCTACACTACGTGCCGTTCTGGGCCATGGGCCGCGTGCTCTACTTCCATCACTACTTCCCCGCGCTTGTCTTCAGCTCCATGCTCACTGGTGATTTGGTCCACTTATAAAAGCCTACATACATATATCATATTACAATCACACATAGATTGGCTACTCAATGACAAAACAGACATTTACTTTGACATTTAAAAAAAAAAATCGATTCAATACAGGTCAACTAATTTTTTGTGGTAAATCAGAAATCAGTTATTTTTGTACTTCAGTATTGACTGGTAAAGGATAATTATTTTGTACTTTTCAGTGTTTTTATTTCGAAGTCTATGGTAATAATAGTAGTATAATAATATCTAGGGTAGGTCTACAACTAACTTTTTTCTTTCTGGAATGGAACACTTAACAAAAGGATCATCAAAATGTATAAAAGATTTCAAAGAAAAATGGTTTCAATAAGATGTTGACTAATTTTTTAGATGTGGAGTATTGTCCATTACACGCTCAGTGACCACAGAAATAATTTTGTTTTATATAGTGCCATTGATGAAAAGGAATACAAATTTATTTCTGCTGCATTCATATTTATTATTGTGTATTCCGTCTAAGGAACCCTTCACTGTGCGAAATGACACATACTTTGACGCTTTATTAAGTTGATAATTGCTCAAAACATTCAATTTTGCCAGTACTGTGTCAAACATAATCCATTTTAAGCTCATAAAAACATTTATTTTTGTATATCGACTTAGAAGCATCTAATAATAATGTAAAGAAAATTGTAAAATTGCTTGACGTATTTTTTTATATACAGGTATCCTAACAGAATACTTACTGAGCAGTATCAAGGACTACTTATCTACTGAACTGGGAAGAACAGTGTATCAGGGCGCCATAGGAATTATACTATCAACGACAATATATAGTTTTTATTTATTTTCGCCGTTAGCTTACGGCATGAGTGGACCATTGGCCAATGAGCCCAACTCTACTATGACTGGACTCAAGTGGTTAGATTCTTGGGAGTTCTGAGAAAACTATTTTATACGAAATTATTCCATTTGTAATTTATATTTGTTTGTAACTATGTATAATAATATAGAAAAGGATATTGCTATTTTTGATATGTTTTTATCTCTATAATAAATATACATTTTTATTTAAGTTTATGTTGTAGTATTATTTATTTTTAGTCTTCTATTTGTTCTAGAGAAAATGAGGTGAGAGGTGAATTCCTCGTAAATTTATTATTTAAAATGGTGTAAATATCATGAAGGAAGGAAGAGACGCTGTAATGAGACAGGCTCAGTCAGTAGAAAAAGAGGATCAGCTTTAAAGCGTAGGGGTGTATAGATTACACGTATGCCAGTTCGAAAAAAAGTATTTGCAGCGATCGTACAATAGAAAAATGAACTGCCGTGTGGTTGATTGCTAGTCGCATTCAGGTGGATGCTGTGATACTAAAAATATCACATTTCATATATAAGTATCAAATTATACAATATTACATCGAAAGTTCTAGAAAGTTTTCTTGTCCTGTAGGTTTTACTATTCATCGACACATGTCAACTTAATCGCCTCTTAAAATCCATTTTACAAAGATATCGTTAAGCATTTTTTAAAACCTACCTGTTTACTCCTAACATTGCTTAATTGTTAATTTAATTCATGAAATTGTTTGTAAAAAGCTAAATCGATTCATTTACACCAAGTGAAATGACCTCTGTTGGGGGAATAAAAAATACTTGGTAAAACTGATATTATCACCAGAACCGCACACGCAGGAGGTAGACGCACGGACTACTAAATGATACTGGTAGACGTATTACAATAATACTAACGTATTGTTACAGTTGGACCTTATGCGTAGGGAATAAGGTCGATTTTTCGTGGAACTCGAAACATAACTTTTAGTGCTTATATCTCGAGACCTAGGCTTTATCGAGTTATGACCTAAAAACGCATTGCTAGGTTTAAGGCCTACTATCGAATGGTATAAGTCAAATTAAGAAAGAAGAACCAAGTTGCACCTCGAATATTCCCGAGCGATGAGGTGTCATGTACCTATGACTCATGCAAACAGGCGGCGTCGAGAACAATGTCGAATTACCGTTAGCGAGCGTAATTCACTAGAAAGTTCCACCCTCTTTTAGCCGGCTATAAATAGAGCTCCGTGTACGCCGCCGAGTTAGTCTTTCTCAACTATTCGAAGCGATATATCGAGGCGACATCAAGGCGAATTACGAATACCACTACGACTACTGCGACGACCTTGGATAGAAGAACTCTGCGATTCGGGAACGTTGTTATTGAGTGAAGCGTGTACCTTCGGTGACTACTACGCGAGTACATACTTCGAGGGCGACTACGAAGATTAGGAACCGCCGTAATTAAGTTCGCGTGTTATTGACATCTACTTGTACGAAGAAAAATAAACTCTTTGCACACTTAACCGGCATCTTATTACCCTCAGCTCGTAACAATATTTTTTTTTGTTACGAATAATTTCTGTTGGGGAATAGAAGTTAGTTTGCAAAAGTAACATAATAAGGACCGCACTCAGACATATTAATACTAATATAGTCTTTTATAATGGATAATTAAAGCCAAGGAAGACCAAGGGTGACTTACGAATATTAAATAGAGCTGAGCTGTTAGCGACGTAAATGTGAAAGTATACGGAAAGTAAAGCACTCGGATACTTAGGCAAAAATGTGTGAGCGTGTGAGAAGTGACATAATGAGTGATGAGGTTTGAGGAAGCGAAAAAAGTATGTAACTGACTACTCTGTTAGGAATACAGTGTAAAGATAATATGTTGTTGTTGTTGTATAGGTAATGGATCATTTTTATATGCATTTCATAAACTAATTTATTTATTAATAACTATTATTTGATACTGCACTAATATTTTTTACTTTATAACGAAGTTATAACGTAATAAATAACTGACCGAAACTAAATTACACACATACTGGTGTAACAGTTTTATAGTAATAGGAACTGCTTACATAAACCATAGAATGAAATTGGTCTAACTCAAAATTTTGAGATTTTGTTTTGGCAAATTCGGACGGCCGGAGACCAAAGTGGAAAATGAAGAATTAAAGGCTATTGTGGAAGCGGATCCATCATAAAGCACTTCAGAGATAGCTGCAGGCTTCGGGGTAAGTGACAAAACTGTATTAATCCACTTGAAGCAAATCGGGAAAGTAAAAAAACTTGAACGATGGGTACCTCATGAATTGAGTGAATCGAACTTGCAAACATACGTCGACTGCTATGTTACTTTGCTCAACCGACACAATAATGAAGGGATTTTAAATCGAATCATTACTTGTGATGAAAAGTGGATACTGTACGATAATCGGAAGCGCTCGTCGCAATGGATGAACCCTGGAGACCCAGCCAAATCCTGCCCTGAACGAAAATTGACTCAGAAAAAGTTACTTGTGAGTGTTTGGTGGACTAGCGCCGGTGTCGTTCACTACAGCTTTCTAAAATCTGGCCAAACGATTACGGCAGATATCTATTGTCAGCAACTGCTAACCATGAAGGAAGAACTAGCTGCTAAACAACCGAGATTGGTCAATCGCTCTAGGCCACTGCTGCCTCACGACAACGCAAGACCACACACTGCACAACAAACAACCACTAAGTTAGATGAGCTACAATTGCAATGTCTGCGACATCCACCATACTCCCCGGACCTTGCTCCAACAGATTACCATTTTTTCCTGAATTTGGACAACTTCTTACAAGGAAAAAAATTCAACTCTGATGCGGCAGTCCAAACCGCCTTCAAAGAATTTATTGATTCTCGCCCCCATGGTTTTTTTATAAAAGGGATCAATGAACTACCTATGAGATGGCAAAAGTGCATAGATAACAACGGTGCATACTTTGATTAATTAAATATATTTTACAAAAAAAAAATTGACTATGTTCCTCCCGTACAAAACGCCAATTTCATATCTAAGGAACGAATATAAAGAGACAGTAACAGTTGCATGATGCGCATACAAACAAATCGACAAACGTTAATTTAAAAATTGCTATTCTGGACCGTTATTCGGTCCCCAACACGCACGATACATACTTAAATACATATCTTCATGCTACTGTATCAAACGAAACGTTGTATTACGATAAAAAAAATTACAAATTTAAACCTACATTTCATCCGCTTTACTGCTCCATCATAATATATATTATGGATTTATATCACTTTACACTCAAATACAAATATAAGTATTTCATAACTTAATTTGAAAATGTTTGAATCGTGCAATTTCGAGTCACCTATTAATCACTAAGTACGTCTCTGTATCGAGAATGTATTTTACTCATCTGGTGGTCAATAATAAAACTACTTGAAAAATCATAACACAGAGAGACTGCTACAACTCGCTAGATGGCGGCAGATTCGCAACATCCCCCTCCATTTATTCCGCGTCCTCCTCAACCCGCATATGGTTACACTGGTTTGTATGAGGAAAATTCGTAACGGCGCCTTCCCTTCGTTTTTACTTCGTGGTAAATATGGAAACGGTAGTTTCAGCACAGATTAATTAGTTAATAAGGTAAAGTTTACAAGTTACCAAGTTACAAGTCTAATATACTCTAACAGTGTTTACCCATTCATAAGGTCTCAAGTGACATTGTTTTTAGTGTATAATCATACAACATGAAATTAAAAACGTAATACTTACTCAATATCACATTTACAAAAAATTTCTATAATTACATCCAGAACAAGCATCTTATCCAAGATTATTTCCATTTGGGAGTCAATATTTTATTCGTACATACATATATTCACGCATCACGATGCATACCTAAGTTCCTAAGTCGAAGAGGACGGAGTGCCGAGCTTCGCGGTCCTTGTATATTTCTTTCGCCGTCTGACTCCTCACACATTTTCTCCTTTTTATTTGAATCTATTATTATTATTGAATATCCACAAAAAACTCGAACTGACCAAGACAGGAAATAAGTACCACAGTAAATGTATTTTAGTGTTCTCTTTAAATCAGTGGAACTTATCGCTTGAAATAAAGTTGTGCAATTTGTTATGAATTTGTTGACCGATTTTTTATGAATTTGTTGACCGATTTTCTTCGATTATAAATATATAACTTTGTAATCGAAGCCGATTTTATAATTTTCCGTTGAACGTTTTTATCGCTACTATTTTACCGTCCACCAACGAATTCTGAAATACTATGTGTGTTATTTAGAACAATTGGCCGAAAAACACGGCATACCTACCGCGAGTCTGATTCAGATACTTCGAAACACGAAAGGTCGTAAACTAAAAAGTCAATTTTTAAAATGAACTCTATTTTAAACCTGCACGATCTTTATTCAACTGTAGCCAGGCGTTTAAAACGTTTCGTATTACATTCCACAGTCGACGGTGACTGGATGTCCGGCACACGTTAACACTGATCACGTGATCGCACGGTAAAGTGCTGGTTTTTATGCATTACAACGCATCGCAACGCAAATTTATTGGTAATATTTATTTATCTTATTTACGTGAAGTTAAATAGTTTTTTAATTTGATTTTCTCTAATGAGAAAATGTTTAATAATAATTTTAAAAGGCAAAAAAGCATATTTATGAGTTCATCTGCATTTTACTTACGAGTTTATGATGTGTTATGTTACCTTAGAGGCTTAGAGTGTAATTTATTTATTTAGTCTGTGTCTTGAACAATTAAGTAAAGAATCTTTTTTATCAAACAACACAGAAGAACTCGTAACAAATACTTTTTATTCTATCTAATTTTGTTACTTGTTCGTTTTTAACAACTGTAATTATGGCTATTCATTCTACAGTTTTTGAGAAATATCGATTTAGAATCACTGCAAGATTTCAACAAGAAAAGATTGTTCCATTTTCAAAATATATAGAGCATACCCTGTTGGGATTCGTTGGTAACCAGTCATTTTCTCTTCTTTCTAAGCGAACTGGTTTAATCGACCATAATCATCAAAGCTCAAAAATTTCGTAAAATTAAAGGAATAAATGTATAAGATTCAATTCAGTAAAGAGAATTCCCATACTCAGCATAAAAATACCATCAAAATAACTTACGTACTAAAAACTGGCTGGCTACTAGTTGCATAATACGGATCACAGTATCTTTATTTAATTTCTTGTAAACTTAAAATTATTTTATATAGATGTGATAAGTTATCATATCAAGACTTTTTTCTGTCTTCTACACCACTTAACCACACATGAGGTCATTTTAAATTTACATTTCGCCAGTTTTCACATCAACAAATCAATCTTATTTGCAGCGGCCGACTGTCATTGAGTGCACGGTCGCACGGTAGACTAAGTAACGCCTAAATTGTAGTTTTTTAGCCCTACCCAGTTGATTGGGGTTAGCGTTGTGTCATATTTTGAAATGAATGCGATTTCCATAGTATTTCCGAATTCGTTGCCGTCCACAATACAATAAGTAAGCAAAATCCTTCCCTATCGTGTAATGGAAAAAGGCTTTTCAACCACGAAGTTTTCACGTCCACAGCATGACGTCATTGTAGATGGAAAAGCGTCTTCATACAACTGCATACATAATGGACGCTTTTATAATTTAGCGTTGAACGTTTTTATGGCTACGTTTTTACCGTGCAAAATACAATAGGTAAGCAAAATGCTTCACTACTGTGTCTAAAATAAAGACGCTTTTTCAACGTCCACGGAATGACGTTATCGTGCACGGAAATTAAAAGCGTCTCCATACAACTGCATACATTTTGCTTCCCCATTGTACCGTGGACGGTAAAAACGTGGCGATAAAAACATGTAACGGAAAATTATAAAAGCGTCCATTGGCTCCCTATTGTACCGTGGACGGTAAATCATGGCGATAAAAACGTACATCGATCTATAAAATTATTCGTAAAGAAAAAAAGAAAAAACTATTTCTAACGGATGCCACTTTACTTAGTACATAATTAAACTAAAGTGGCAAATGCACTTATCTTGCGCCACACTATTAAAAAAATAATAAAAATTATGCATTGTTTAGCATTACAGAGTAAATAAGTAGGTTTTTAAGGAGTATTTGGAGGGATTGATTGGGGAGCGGTTGAGCGCTTATTTAATTATTCGCAAATTATTTCTAACAGATTTCGTGATGTAAAATTGGCGTAGTTTTGCGTCCCAAATATCTACGCTGTTGTGCATAACGTATAATTATTTAACTAAGTGCTCGTTTAGTAGTGCGATGTTGAAATTTTTTTAGTGGCTTAGTCCACATCGACGGATCCTACTAAAAAGACTGCCTCAATATATTTGTCGCCAGAGTCCCTAAGAAACAATTAAAATGTGTAATATTTTAAGAAATTACATGAAGAATATAATATTGTTTTATTACTGAAGACATCGGCTGTTATGGGCATAGATCCCTTTGCTTTATTACTTTTAATTTACTGTAATTACATATAATATAAATATTAGAGTTACATTTTTTAATATAATTTATAATTATTGAATTAAAATATTCAAAATGAAATATAAAATTAGTAGTATATCTACCTATGAAAAAAATGTGTTCATGAAACTAATAGTAAGTGCCAGTATAAAAAAGTAATAAGAAGAAGAATTTTTCGCGCTTCTTTGTAAACAAAGAGTTTGTAAAGATCTTTCTGTCTGGGATCTACTTTATGCCACAAGCCAATGTAACAATTTTGGTAACAATCAAGTGTTTACTCGTGCTGATTAAGGGCTTTTTCTTTGGTTTATTGGGTTTAAAGGTTTCTCCCTTTGCGGTAGGCATAAGCCAAAGTATAAGAATTTGATAAGTTCAAAGTTATGAACCCATTGTATACGTACATCCGTAGAGAGAGTACATATTAAAGTACCTGATAAGTAGGTCGCTATGATGGGTCATTGAAATTTTTCAAGGAAAATTCTTGAAAATTTTCATATTTTTCAAATATTTTCCTTTATTTTTCCGATATTTATCCAAACTAATAACTATGTAATTGTTTTAACCCTTGCTTCCGGTGCACTTTTTGCACCGTTATTCTATGAATAAAGTAACGGCTTAAAATTACTGCCAAAATATAATATTCTTAGTTACTTAAATAAAATAACGTTTGTGTGCCTTACTCAATTTTGCTGCCACTTTTAGGCACACCAACTTTTCTTGTCAATGTGTCTTGAAAGTACCTGGCACACGACTTTGTTTTAGTGAAAGTTCAACATCTGATATTGTACATAGAGAAGGTCGATTGTGGAATTATGGTAAGTGATACGAAACATACGAACAGGGCTTTGCAGTTATGACATAAAGACGCACAGTTAACATGAAAGTGTACTTATTGTTCAACTGGCAAGATTTATTTGTTACTAGGAAACACTAACATTTTAAAACTACCTTCTAGCATACTTAATACTAAACATTGTTTTTGTTTATTTTATTAAGGTTTTTCTTGTAAATGTCCTAGTTATCGTGATAGAGCTCAAGCAAACCGTTGCCTTTTTTATGTTTATGTCAGGTTGTGCAGGATATCCAGCGCATCTTTTACAAATTTTGGTATTCCTCGTCTAGGACATGCATACGAATTGTCTCACAACCCCCGAATGAAGCTAAACGACCGAAGCTGAAATTATTACATAATTTATTACAAGTTTCCAGAACTTTCAAGATATTAGTTTTTTTTCTATAGCAACATAGCCAATGAAATGGTTAATTCTGCCAATGCCATATGCTACAGAGCATACAATCGTTCAAGAAATGAAGAAATTAAAAATAAATGTCTATGTACGCGCAAATCAACATGATAAAATTAAAAAAAAAGGTGATAACGGCGTTTGAAATACAGGCCGTGTATGTCACATAAATCAAATTCACAGATTAAATGATCAAATATAAAATTCTGAAATTTCACATGAAAATAAAATACAAATTAAGGTGCGTACAATTACCATAAGTGTAGTTACCAAATAGAATGTGACAGTTACCTGCAAATAAGTAATTACTAGTTATATGCGCAGGTATTTGCATAAGTCACGCAGATAATGCATTTAGTTAATAATATGTTATATGACGGTATTTATCAGTGGAGCGTATCACATACGAGTAGGTAGGTAAATAAATAAATTTTTAATAACATTTATTTCTGTATTAATATTAATAATAATATTTTTAATAATAAGTAATATTTTTTTTATCTTACTTCACAAATACTGTGTAAATCAGATAAGTAAAAGGTGTCACATAAGTAACGAATCGAGCGAAAAATTTATTAACAGCATAATTTTTTATCGGCTATTGAAATTTTTAAAAAATTAAATGTTTATTGAAGTAATAAAGCTATTACATCATTATTTTCGAAACAATCACGGCGTTTTCTCTTCATTTATTTTATACTTTACGGGGAAAAGTGGTATTAAAAAGCTGGTAACCTATCAATACGACGAGATTATTTAGCTTTTTACTTTCTGTTGTTTACCTTGAGCCGTAGAAGTAATATATACTAGATTACGAAAGACCGTGGCCACATGCCATGCCATGTATTAAGGTTACTGCGTAAACATTTTACTGCACTTTTACTTTTTGCATTTAATTTACAAATATTGCATAAATCAGATAAACAAAAAATGGCATTCACATAGCAAATTGAGAGCAATTCTTTATATGAAAATTTGTATAAAAGTTCAATACTATTTCGTTTCATTAAATTAATGAATCTATCTAATATATCAATATTTCAGACCCGTATTCTGACAAAGCATATAAGGTGGAATATTTTGATTTAATAAAATGCCGTGGAAAATTAATTCACTAAACGGAAGAAATAATTTTCCACTGTATTTGCTCTTCGTTTAAAATATCGTATGGGGAAAAGTTACAGTTTGGTTACAGTCACATCAAGGGAATATCTATTAGTGATAGATCTGTGATATTTGCACATTTGTCACAGAATACTAACTTATTTTAGTTCTCTCACAAATCTATAGTGCTTCTTTTTTTTATTTTTATTTTATTTTATTTTATTTTTTAAATGGCACCGTACGTGAGTACATTGCCAACGTCAAGTAAAGCGAGAAAACAATTCAATAGATGATTAACGCATTTGCCAATGTCACGCATTAACACAAACTAGTATACAAACACAGAATCCATGTAGAATCACAAGTAAATTAGTTCTTTCTTATCGTAAAACTCCTACAGTAAAGTAATAGTAGGCTTTACTGAAGTTATAAAGGACTTATTGGAAGAGCGCGAATACTTCAGCTACACATGTTTATTTAGATCTACTCCACTCTTTTCACTTACACAGAACTTTAAAACACAATATACTATCACTCTTGTACTTTAAAACTCTTAAAAATGTAAAAAATAGAAAATCTAAATAAAATGACAACCTCACTTCTCCCGTTCCCGCCAAAAAGTCCATAGTGCTTCTTGCTCCTAGAGTTCTCTGCATACCATAGATAATACATATAATTAATTTCCTCTGTAGCTCTGTAGCATGCTCTGCACGATAATTATGGCAACATTATATTCCGAAACTCTTCTCTTAAAAGCTTAAAATTAATTTGAATATTCAAGAAGTATGAAAAATCGGTTTAAAAATTTAATTTATATGTTAAAGTCATATTAATCAATACAAATACATGAAATGTAATTATTCACCAAAGCACGGTAAAAACTGTACATGCATCAGTTAAAAAATTTAAGTCTGGCTACTTTGCTATGAAGTATTTGACATCTATCCATAAAAAATATAATTACAAATGGCGTTTACGTAGAATAGACAGATGTGTTCACGGCCACGATGGGCGATGATTCTTTGATATTACGAGAAGATGGTTATATACGTATGAACTTTCCTGTTACTTCTTTAACGTATCACAGTAATTTGAATATAATTTTGGTGAAGACTGACGTTGGTAGTGTTCACGTTTTGGATGTCAACTCTGGTGTGATCCTGCAGTCGTCTTGTCTATCAGCGGGTAAGTAAATATTTTTACATTTTTTCCTATTGTACGCTGCATTTTCTTGCTGTAAATTTAATAAGAATATATGATTTTCTAATCTGATAAGAAATCTTCTTGGAATGAAGTGGTCTACGTTGAAGGATCATCATTTTTCTATGCCCTACATTGTTTAGTTTGACAGTTCGCGATAAACAATTAGTCTCATTATTGTTCGAAAATATTAATCGTGTTGCGTTTTATTTGAAGATGACGGTGGTGCCCTCGGTGTAGAATACGTACCGGGCGCAGACCGGGTGTTCGTGTGGGATAGCAGTGGCGTCGGTGCCCGTACCGACTACAATGGGGTGCTACTGCTCCACACAGCGCTCCAGCGTCCGCTGCCCGCCTCACAGCCAGACAAAATAATTAGGGTTGAAGTTGTCCTCTCTGAGGTATGTATACTTAATATCCTCGTTTTTTGACTGGCATAGTACTGGCAAATATTGTCTATATTTTGACTAGAGATCCAGCTACTCTGTGCATGAAATTTGTGGTTAGATGGTGCAGAAGTTTTCATATTAAAAACAGACAAGTGGACAATGTTTCAGTTTTGTAATAATATTATTTTTTACTAATAAATAGCTGCAGTTTCATTCATATTAGTTTGTCATGTAAACCTTAGCCTATTTTTTTAAGGAAAAAGCTACAGATTATACAATTGACATGTTAAATTCTATGTATTTGGTCTGCTTCTTAAATCAATATGATTTCTATATTATTGAAATAATAATCATTATTGCAACAAGTAATTTTTATTGGTACAGTTGTGAACTTACTCCATAGATTATGATTAACACATTACTAGAAAGGTTTAGAGAATACTTCGTGCAATTTTCTATTTAAAAAGTGAAGTGACAGACAGGGTTGAGTTTGAAGTAAAAAGAAAAAGCAATAAATATTTGTGGGCTTCATTTGTCTAAGCTTCACCCTGGGCTTTTATTGGGAAAATTTGTTTAACGTTTCTAGCATACTGTACAAGTGTACAGTGTCTTCTCCAAGTAAGTTGTACTCCAAAATTGTCAGCAAGTAGGATAAATTAGTTAGTTTACTGGTTGCCAGTACTTTTCGGCCACCGCGCGGTCAAGCCAGAATAAGAATAACAGACGTGCGGTCATTAGAAATCATTTAAAGGCAAGAATTCGTTAATTCCTCCTTCATTATTCAACCATTGTTATATGATTGATTCTGCCATTTAGAGAGTACAAAAACTAAAGAAAACTTAACTTGTCCCTCTGTTTTTAAGGTGAGCACAGTTTTATTTTTTGTTGTTTAATGATGTAATACTTATATTTGGTTTAAGAACATTCGAAATTTAATGATTTAGGCATATTTTCTTTATTATAATAATTTAGTTGCATAAATTAAGAAGGCGGCTAACTGGATCAAAAAAATAATGTTTACTAATTTTCGCCATAGTGGCCGATAACTGGTTATTTTTAGGTTATTGAATGTATTCTCTTTCTTTTGTAATGTAATAGCTATTAAATAAGTCATCTCTTTTGCTTGAAGATGTAAGCTTTATTGCATCCACTTCTCGGCCACCACATTTTAATTCTAACTCCAGATAAAATGCTTCTGTTTATTCATGTTCTCGACGGCCGAAAACTGGAAAATGAGCGTCTAGATGTCGGCCACCATCTTGCAAATACGGCCGAAAAGTGATCGAGAATTGTCTAGTTGCCGGCTTTTATGCCGGATAGCAGTGTTCGAATTCTCATCCAGTACCTCTAAAATTGTTTACGAGTAATACTTTTTAGGACTGATTTTAGGATGACAGTTTTAATATTTCTCTTGTAAATGGTAACACTAAGAGATCTAAATAAAAGTCACTACCACAGTGTTTACAAAAAAAAGATCTATTTTTCAGTATTCTGACGATAGCTGGAGAAAAGCCATCGCAGATATATAAAAGACAATGCCAAAAACATTTGCGACACTTGCTGAGGGTGTGGAGTCCCAAGACCCAAGGTTTAATATATACTTTATGGTCATACAGCTTCGAATATTGAAAAGAAGATTGGTACAAATCCTATTTTAGAAGAAGAATAAGCGAACAGAGGCTCTCAAATTGGTTTTTAAATATGGCAAGATGTGCATATCCTATCAATAGAGACGAATTCCTGGATGCTGTGGCTAAGATCATCAGCGATCTATAACACAAGTCAAAGATTGTAGACAATAAGAATGTGAGCCTGAGATTATAAAAAAAGCAAAAGCAAAATCATATAAAGTAAGTAAAGAACAAATAAGGGAAGGGATTAAAGATATCGCTGTATATTTGAGAGAAATTGAGGATATTAATGTAATTAATGACACAAATTTCGGAACGGTGATGAAAGTTCAGGAAAAGTTATAATAATAATTATAATAGACATTAATGAAAACTTAAGTTTAACAAGAAGCTAATATTCATGTAGATGAAGAATTAACAAAGACTAAAGTACAAACTAAATATGAAGAAAATAGAAACTAATTAAACGAAGTTTTAAATAGATTATTATAACAAAAATTTACCAAGACAACTAGAGACATTATAAGAATGTAGAATGGAAGTGTTAAGAAAATTATGCTATAACTTTTAACATTAAAATTAAAAAGTTTACAACTGCATATCAATGTCTATTTTCGTTCTTGTTTGTAATTAGTATTCGGCCGTATTGTTAACCCGTTGTCGGCCGACTTAAAAGTCGACTAAGAAACACAGAGAAATGGCTAAATAGGTGGCTGAAATCTTATCGGGTATGGTCGAAAACAGGGAAAACATCAAATTTAACAAAAATAGATTTTTAGTAATATGTCCGTTATAGATTTTTAGTAATATATTGAATATATTTTACATATTTTCAGTTTGACTATTTTTGATTATTCTACTTTAAACATATTAATCCAATAATGCTTGTAGATCGAGAAATTAATCACGAAAGTTAGTAACTATACTTAAGTGGTCGAAAATTAGCTAGTTTACCCTAGTTGCAAATAATTAAAGAAATATGTCAATATTTTTATGAAAATAAAGGGAATGACATTGCTGGTCATACTGTCATACATTTAGTATTTTACATATGAATGAATATTTTATTGAAATTAATGATTGCATTCAAAGATTACCCACCAAAGATACAAATGTTCCTTTTTTAGATTATAACACTAATATATATTACTCATTGCTAATAATAACACATTCATTGTTATTATAAAATACTCAAGATTGCTAGGAAAACATTGCTATATTTAGTAAGTTATAATTACTGATTTAAAGTCTGAAATTACAGCGATAATTACATTGCAGTAGTACATTTTATAAACAACCAGCTTTGCCGGGCCATGTGTTGCTTTGGCTCAGTAGGTATTATAAAATGCTGTAGAAAAGGTACTTAAGTTTTTCCTCAATTTTCCTCCAATTTTTCTTACTATGAAAACCTTACTCGGACTGTTACACACATAAAAAAAATTGCTGGATTTTTCCAGCCGTTCTCAAGTTTTGTACTTAGCTATGAACACGATTTCATTTTTATCTGTATAGATTGCATGTTTTCATTAGTAAGTACATTGTCTTCAGCTTATATTCATAAAAGTATAGGGAATATGGAGTTCCAAGTTCTTTTTACTGATAATTTTTTTCTAATTCCATTTACACATTTTCATTGTCATGTTATCAGTCATATTGCATCTGCTTAATGGAACTCTTGACAAACAATGCGCACTAAACGTTTAGTCTAGAGTAGCAATAAATTTCGCACAGGAGTTCTTTAAGTCGTGAGACACATGCCTGGATGCATATACTATGTCAAGAAAGTACCGGGAAAAGATCAATAATACACGAAATGTTAGTTATTCATCCAAATTTATTTTATCACCTTCAAAGTATGCTCCTTCAGAAACGATACACTTACGCCAACGAATAATCCAATCATCAAAACATTTTTTAAACGCTTTTTCCGGAATTGAGTTCAGTGCTCGCCGCGAATTCTCCGTTATGTCTTCTACCGAATGAAAACGAGTGCCACGAAGTGGTAATTTGAGTTTAGGAAAAAGAAAGAAGTCGACTGGAGCCATATCTGGTGAATAAAGTGGTTGCTCGATGGTATTTGTTGAGTTTTTGGTCAAAAATTCGTTCACAATGATGGCCTTGTGCGAAGGCGCATTATCGTGGTGCAAAATCCAAGAATTTTCTTTCCACAAATCTGACCTTTTTCGTTGAATTTGCTCTCTTAAACGCCGCATAACGCCCAAATAATATTCTTTATTTACCGTTTGACCTTCCGGCAAGAATTCCGAGTGCACAACACCGCGATAGTTATAGAAAACAGTCAACATGATTTTGACTTTTGATCGACTTTGGCGTGGTTTTTTCGGTTTCGATTCAGTTGGAAGGCGCCACTCCGAAGCTTGTTGACTAGTTTGCATGTCAAACTGACTTTGACTCATTCTAGCATGTCCTCAGCCACTCTTATGCGATTGTGTTTTTGAAGAAAATTCAGGTCTTTTGGGACTAGCCGAGCGGCAACATGTTTCATACCCAAGTGATTATTTAAAATGGTACGGATCGACTCGTGAGACACAGAAAGTTCGGCGGCTATCTCTCTCAAACTTGAATGAGAATTTTCAGTCACTATTTCCTTCACTTTTGCGATGTTAACTTCAGTTGCAGACGTTGATGGCCTACCAGAGCGAGGAAAATCTTCCATCACATCTCGACCGCTTTTGAACGCTTTGTACCACTCATAAGCACGTGTTTTTGATAAAGTCGATTCACCGTAAGCCTTCTGTAACATTTTCGGTGACTCCGAACACGAAATTCCATTGGCGATGCAAAATTTAAGACAAACTCTTTGTTCGATGTTTTTGTCCATTATGAAATTCGCAATATACACTAGAATGATATAACTAAAAACAGCACTGTATTTAATCTAAATAACATATGCAACTCAAACTCCGCGCCAAAATGGAAAACAGTTGTGCCAATTTAACAACACAAAAATTGAATTTGGAACCATAAACAAATCATCCATTCCCGATACTTTCTTGACTGACTGTATATAACTATAAAGGATTTTTAAAAGTTCGCCTCTGTGGGGGTTAAATAGAGGATGAAAGTTTATGTGGAGGCTCATCTTTTCTTTTGTTTCACACAGCGCCATCTAGTCCCAAAGTAAGCAGCACAGCGGCTTGTTTTATGGGTATTAGACAACTGCTATACTACTTATATATACTTTTCTTTTGTAAATAAATACATATTATACATAAACACACAGACTCGGGGCGGGAATCGAACCCGCAACTCCCGTTTACTTTCTGACGCGCTTAGCCGTTGCGCCACGGAAGTCGTCGGAGATGGTTCTGGAGATATTACCCATACCATAAATTATGAGAAACGTTCTGAGGAATTGCTCGGAGTACTACCCGCTGCTGAATTCCATTGCCGTACGTCACGCAATCGACTGTCCTTCCATCCCCACCACCTTGTCAGATGGCGGTCTACATCTGTGCGTTTTTTACATTTTCTAACATGTAGGGAAACTTTATGGAACCAGCTTATAGTGGCGATTTTCCCGGACAGTTATGACTTAGGGACCTTCAAGAAACGATCCTACTCTTTCCTTAAAGGCCAGCAACGCACCCGTGATTCCCCGGACGTTGCGGGTGTCCATAGGCAGCGGTGATCGCTTTCAATCAGGTGATTCGCCTGCTCACTTGCCTCCTTTGCCATAAAACAAAAAAAAATGAGAAAATATCAATGTCACACAATGAGAAAGTCTTCTGATAATATGCCGTTTTTGCCCCTTCAAACGGTGGCTTTCATTTTGGCTAGAGGTATTTTGCGTGCGAAATTCGGGGTTGATTGTTTCTGTAATTTTCATATGAAGGATAAAACCTGTGGCCTTTAATTTATAAGACGTACATAGCCATCTTTGCTACTTACCGACATAGTTAATATGCAGTCAAAACTATTTTATATTTCATTCAATTGTTTACATAATGCAATATGTACATAACTGGTTATCTCGGCTTATCGGAATGTAATTATTGTTATTAGAAATTATTTTAGAATTACATATTATATTCTTTCTTACTGTAAATTGACCTGCTTGTCTGATCGCGATAATCACAGTACAAATTGTCCAATTTTCTGTTGGTAATTATAATCAGAAACTCTTTGAAGTAACCTAAATTATTATACAAATTATAGTTACTACAGATATTTATGCTTGCCATTAGTTAACAAATTGGTTAGTAAATATAGAAAGATCCTATTTAATTTCACATATTTAAATCTCTCTCAGGTATATGCTTTTATTTTTTATACAATAGCAGTAAAGAAAGTATAGCAATTGCAAAAACATGTTAGTAACAATTAATGTTTATTCATTGCTACTCATATTAACTTATATTAATTTTATATCCTATTGCATTATATTTTGCAACACTGAATAAAAAAAAAATATTAAAAATTAAACCACCTTCAAAAAAAAACACTGAAAACTATAAAATAACTATCCTTTACTAATCAAAACTCAAGTAAAATTAAAATAACTTTATAAATACGATACACATACCTATATAATTAAATTTGACAGTTACTGAAGTCTTATTAGTTTCGAACAAAATTTAAAAAATGTTATTTTGTAAAAATATAATGTGAATAAAACTATTTACAACAACCGAGTGTAATGTGTAAAGTTTATGAATTAAGACTGTGGTACATTATGTTTTTGGGGTAAAGTTATACAAGACTATATTTTTAAGTACTCGTCATCTTCGTGTGATTGTATTTATAAAGATTTTAAGTCATAACTATATTTTTAAATTATATGTCATCACTGTTCAAAAAGTTATTACTTTATTATGGATAGTTTATTTTAATATAATAAAGTTATGATTGACATTGGCTTAGTTCCATCATTGTTTTCATTATCGTTAGTGTATGAGTGTAGCGTGATTGGTGAATATTTAAAATTACAATAGTGAATGTCTGTTGGTAATAATTAAATTATATTTTATCCAGAATTTTAAATTTTTAGACAGTATGAATGGGTAGAGGAGACGACTGAAAATACGCCCTGTCTATAACAAGAGAGAGTGAATTCAATGATCCTTTCTTTATATAGATATACCATATCATACCTCATTCCATCTGCAACCAATGCATTGCAACTAACCAGCACAAAAGTCAAATGGAAACGGTCATTTTATTTACTGTTTCGCTGTTCCGATTTGACGTTTCCACATAGGTAAGCGTTAGGCTCTGACTCGACCGATTAGTCTATCAGTAATATCTACTATATTGTAGTTATACCAGCTTTTATACCATATTTTTACAGTTAATTAACGAGTAGTGCAGTTGTCATTTTTCTCGTATTTATACATAATTATTAATTACGTAGATATTAAATAAGACATTAAATAAAATGCGAACTATTATTTATTTGTGCACTGCACGTGGGAAATCCTGATAGATTGATTATATAGCTGTTTTCAACAGTCATCTTTAGCAAGAATCACTCCTTTAATATTTGTACAAAGTTATGTAAAAGACTCCTTATACGTGAGGATGCTAGTGATGGAAAAGTGATTATAATTCAGTGCAGTTTCAGACGTCGTATGTTTTTAGCATTAGAAAAATTTTGATACTATACAAATTGCAGTGTAAATTGTGTAAACTATAGAAAATAATAATATATAATAATTTGCATATATATAGTTGCAGATTAATTAGTTACTACATACCGTTAATGTTTAGTTAACCGATATATTAGATTTTTTTATAATGCTCGTTTTATAGCCCCATTGCTTATTTAGATGCGCGTCAGAAATGGAAATCATGTGGCTGACTTATTAGGTTTCTGGTGGTATGTATGTGTCTATTAAATATGTTTATAAATATGCAGGTGGGCTATATTCTGTTATTCGGTTTACAAAATTATAATCTACTAAATTTTATACTAAACCAAATGCCTTTTTGTTTGTTTCTTTATTTGTATGCCTTTCACTCGAAAACTATTGAACCAATCAACCAAATTTGCCCATAGTAAGCCCATTAAGCCCAACTAGGATTAATTAGATAAACGTAATATTGTGTTCTTTGCACTTAGCTAAATTAATAGTGAAAAATGTTTGATTCTCAAATCTCCAACATCAAAACTTATTTGCAGCAATTTAAAGTGACATGTACTTCATCAGTAAAAAAAGAAATTGCAAAAATAAATACTGATTCGACTATTTAAAGAAAAACTAATAACATCATATTGCATATAATTAATATAGGAATATAACAATAACAGAATACAGAATAACACTAATAAAAGTACATACAATATAAATATACTCGATAAAATAATTATAGATATATGTAATGTATACATATAAAGGAAATTATATTGTGCGTGAAAATGGTTAAATTACAGTATTGTAAAATAAACTAAGTATGTATTACTGGAAATATTAAAAAAATTTTGTGTACACTAATGTATATTTTTTGCAAGAAATAAAAGGCTTTTCATTTTTTTATTTTATTTTATTTATTTAAAATGATTTGTACTCCATCAATGAAAAACAACTATTAGAAGAGAATGCTACGCTTCAAGGTCCTGAGATTCCATATTTTACAGTTGTGTTTATTTGTTACAGGCTGTACTACTGTATCAGTGCTTGTTAGGCCTCGACATTCACTCAATTGAAGGCCTTACTGACTTCATCAAAGAACTTAAGAACTCAATTGATGCTGAACCTATTCGCAAGGGTGTCAAGGCCCAGAAGGTTTGTTTTTGAAATAAAGATTTTCTATGTATTATTATTTATTCATCAATATTTACTTTTGATACAAGAGTGTAAGAAACGAAAATACATAGACGATGAGAAACAAAAAATAAATTGTTGGATGGATTGATTATTCTACCTTTAAATGATTTTTTGTCAATCATTGCTGTTCCACTGCTGGGTTAATATCGGCACCCTTAGTTCCTGCGCAATCTCCTGCAACCGTAATTCGATTATGTCTAAATCGTATCGCCATCAGGAAAGTAGGGTCTTTCACGAATTTTATTTCCGTCTATATGCACCCATTGTCCTGACAATTGACGCTTATAGTTTGTCGAGGGGTGCAAGCTGCTGCCAGGGCCGCGGAAGAGTGAGAAAGCGTATTTTCAGCCCCGACAAATTGCGCTCTGGAGAAACACTGAGGTTCGTGCTCTAAGGCGCATCATAGACCCAAACTATTAATACTGTATGTACATTGTACATTATACAATATTTTCGGACTACGGCGTGAGAATATATGTATATTATATACAGATACTAGGGGGACCCGACAGACGTTGTTCTGCCCGAAATTAAAAAAAATCCTAGAACCCGATCGCAGCGTTACCCACCGGGTCCAATTGTGAATGGTAAAGTTCTAAACCATCCATGGACCCACTCAAACACACAAAATATTTCATCAAAATTTGTCCAGACACTTGGGAGGAGGTCAAGTGACATACACATGTACAGAATAATTATATATATATAAAGATATAAATACCAGTGCAGTATAGATAACATATCACACACGTCACACATGCGCGTGACATGGGTGTGATGCTACACAAATATCTTGCATCACACATGTGTCTTGCACACACAACTGTGATGCGTTGAAATATTTTTTTTTATGTCATCACGTATAGTCCATTCAATCTGCCAATACCCTACATTTTAGGTATAAGGTGCGATTTTTTTAACCATGCGGATTTTACAATGGAAGTTTTCGGGCTTGGGGCTGTTGTGGTTTGACCATCTTATTTTATACCATGAATAACCATATGATGAATGAGCATAGGTGTATATAGTTTTGTCCTCTGCAACCGTGAATTTGAGAAAAAACTTAGTGATATTTTTTGTACATTATATATACAACGATCTACGGCTTTTCGTATCAACCTTTTAATGTTTAATGGTTTTGGATAATTTTAGTATTCGGTTTTGTATATAAATGCTTTGGAGTGGCTTTAAATTAGGCGATTTTTTTTTATGATTGCAGTGGAGTACAGTAACAATCTGCCTCCCGCAGTCAACAGTTCGCTTAGTGACGACAGGAGTAGTACAAGAACTTAAGGGTCAGAATCGACGGATTCCGGCGCTAGCCATAGCTTCTGCGGTCGGACAGCGGGCCAACGAGCTCGTGCCATGCTCCAGGGATGAGGAAATCAGACCATTGATGTACTCTGAAGCTGAACGCAAAGAAACATTTAAGCGATGGCCTCACATGGACTATAAGTGAGTAGAATTACGTAATAAAGTGTTGAATGTCTTCTTTCTACTACTGAAAGTCTTTTTATTTTATCAGTGCCTGCCTGGAGGGTAGTGGGAAGTGTGATTGCAAAAAGAAAAGAATTAGAAAAGTCGTTCAATGTTCGAGAGTTGTGTCTTGCATCATAATCTTACACCCTTCAAGCCACATTAAGTGATCCATCTAAATTCATCTTGTTAAGAAAAGCATTCATTTTTAATATCATCAGACCATTGGCAAATCGGCAAATCAGTGGCCAATTTACCAATGGTGGAGTGGATCTCTCAACTAATAGAGAACTATGACCAAACAGACGACTCATGTAAATCATCCAGCCACGCGAGGGCAATTAGTCAGTTAGCTACGACATGATGAATGCGCAACCCATAGTGTTACCACAGATTAATTCGTTACTAACGTAAAGTGTTATTTATAACATTAGCGCTTCTTTAATTTAGGCGATTTGTTCTTATCGCCCATTTGGTAAAGAGTATAGCAGGGTAAGCGTGGGTCAGATGCCCCTCGGGAAAGTTAGGCTGATATTTTTACCATGAAATCACCTTCTTATGAGAAACATTTCCTTACGTTGTCACGTCTCTGCACGCACTAGTTTTTCAAATAAAAAAATTAATTGAATTTTGAAAAAAAAAAAATGTTTTTCTCTCTTACGACATAACATTTTTTTGCACACGCTAGATATATGTTTATATAACATTACATTTATTGAAAATAATAGTATAAATATCTTTATGAGAATCATTTATAATAAATTGTATAACAGTCGACTTCGAACACGCAACAACTTGTCGCGTATTAGAGGGCAGGACTAGGTGCTCGCGAGAAGCAAATAAAGCGATAACTATAAAAACAATCAAATATGATATATAAATTATCTTGACTTAAAATGTACCCAAATAAAAGAAAAATTAACAGAAATTTTTTAGACGTATCCAAAATTATTTTTCAATTTTCATACCACTCGAGTAGAAAGACAGTAGAACGAGTAGAAAGACAGACGAGTAGAAAGATATCTGAATGCATAGTGAATTAAAGTTTATCATTAGAATTATAAAAAATTGTAAATTAAATGACAATTAAAGCACATCTCAATTTCGTACTGTTATAATTAAAAAATGTTATTATTATTAAAATTACATTAAAAAAGTTAGAACATTATTACTTGCTTAGCGGCTCTAATATTCATATATGGATAGTTTTTTTTTTAACAGTGTTGTACCCTAGCGAAAATTTTGAGAAAAATATATGTTATAGAGCAGAGTAAGGGTAAAATATATGGTGTAGAGCACAGTAAGGGTCATTTATAAAAAAAAACGTGATAGTGTCTCTTAAAATACGTGACATTTTTATTTTTGAAAATTTTTAATTTGAGATATTTCGACATATTAATCACTGTGAAGACTTACAAATGTTTCGTTTAACACTTCTTTGGTATATCTAGCGTGTGAAAAAAGATCACAAAAAAATGTTATGTCGTAAGAGAGAAAAACATTTGTATTCAAAATTCGATTAATATTTTTATTTGAAAAACTAGCGCGTGCAGAGGGGTGACAACTTAAGGAAATGTTTCTCATAAGAGGGTGTGTACCATGAAAATGTTTTCATGGTAAAAATATCAGCCTAACTTTCCCGAGGGGCATCTGGGGGTTATTCACAAACGTCGGAAACTTTCCGTGGCGGAAAGGCCGATCGTCGAAAAGCATAAATTCAATCCGACGGCTTGCATTTGTGAATACGACTATATATAATATGATATATATGTATATAATATAAATATAACACGATTTCGGATTTGTGAATCGCGTTTAGACAAAATTATCGAAAAGTTTCCTGGCGGATACGAAAAGTTGAGTTTCGGACGTTTGTGAATAATCCCGCTGACCTATGCTTACCCTGCTATACTCTTCGTTTATTTTTTCCAATCTTTGAAGGTACCGTCTCTTAAAACGTACTGAACCACTTGTTCTGTGATGGCAATGGTAAACCGGGTTAGCCCTTTCATTTTCTTTTTTGTCGCCCACCCAAATGACTCGCTAGTGACGGATTTGGAGGCAACAGGTTGAGTATGAGAATATGTTGTTGATATCTGTGACGTTATCGCCGTTGTACAGATGGGCGCTCCCCGCTCGCATGGCGCAGGCCGGCTTCTACCACCAGCCGTCGCCCAGCGGGGACGACCGCGCCATGTGCTTCACGTGCATGGTGTGCCTCGTGTGCTGGGAGAAGTCCGACGAGCCCTGGGTGGAGCACGAGCGCCACTCGCCCAACTGCCCCTTCGTGCGCGGCGAGTACACGCACAATGTACCTATATCGGTGAGCATTATTGACGAGGGCTGACACTCTTCGCTTCATCATAATTCATTATTGAATAAGATACAGTTAACACATTTGTTCGTAGTTCAAATAATTTAGTAAATAATGAAAAAATGAAAGAGTCGTAGGAAAAGGAGATGCATATTTTTTTAAATTGTTGCAAATTTCATTGAAAAATAAAAATGTACATGTATAATTTCTTCTAAGGAAACTAAATACATTTTTTTCGTGTAACATATTTTTTCTGTATCTCTCTTTGTATATGTTGTTGTGTAGAATAAATTGTTAAATAAATAATAATTATATGTCACGTACCAAATGTTTGTTAACTGTGATAATTGTATAAGTTCGTTATTTAATAAAAAGTTTTTATATCCTTGGTTAGGTCACAAATGCAACATCATGTGCAGTGCCGTGTCCCAACGTATCTATAGTCTCAAAAGGCAATACGGGCGATTTAGTAGCGGCAGGCACTACTGACGGAAAGGTCAACATATGGCGGTTTGACTGCGGTCTAAAACTATCTAAGTTCATTCATCTTTCACCCTATGACTCGATCTTCAGTGGAATTCTGGCTACCGACTGTAACAAAGTCTGGTCTGCTAGTCTAGAGAAAGATACTTGTGAGTATTGGTGTACCAAAATTAATTTATGACAGCTTGTGAAATTGATAATAATCTCATTAAATAGTTTGAAAGTAAAGTCAAAGCAATTTACTTAAAAAATATTCCAATTAGCTGTTTACAAGCTGCCCGTTTTCTATAAGTTGCATGTGTGGATAGATGTAAAATAAAACACTTACTTAAAATGTTTACTAAGGTTAAAGGGTTTACTATTACAAATTTTCAAATTAAACAAATTTTTTTACCACTTAGAATAATATATAATAATGTATTTGATATTTTTCTGTCCTAATCTAGCTACTTATGGTCTCGAGCTTACCGCCATGTCGTTTGTTGGTATGACGTCACAACAAGAAACATATACTCAAGCTCAAAACACAGAAAATACAGAAAAAGAAACAACCATAACCAAACCAAAACCTGCACTTATCTGCGCAGTTACCATCACAAGAACTAACCATGCACCTAGAGAACCGATTAAAGAAGATAGAAGTAAAGCCCTTTTTGATTCTGGAGCTCCAAACAAATCCAAAGAGAGTGTACAGGCTATGAATGACCAGAATGAAGCAAAAAGCAACTTGGCTCCAACAAATAAAATGCTATTTCTTTTAACTTACGACATACACAGTTCAATAGCTGGGTCTATAACAACGGTTGTTCATACATCAAATAGCAGTGGGAATTCTAAACCAGGTGGCAGCAAGAAAGTTTGCACGGTGGCAAGAGCAGATGATGCCAATATTTATGACGAAATATACCTACAATACTCAGATGAAGACACAGAGCTTCCACAATGCACAAACAGCTTATTAGATGAACAAATAAGTAATGTAATAAATCTCAATGCTTCCTCTAGTAAAGAAGACACTAAAGTGTGGGAACCAAAAAAGATTATATTCACAAAACATTTCAAAGTATTGCCTCCACCACCCCCTACAGCTTTATTGCCAGAATTAACAGAATCAGGACAGGGCAGTATGTTAGATTTTGTGGGTAAAATCTCACAGCTTAAAAGCTGGAAAAGTGCTAATTTGGATACTGGTGTAAGCATTGCAGGCACAAAACTTGTGGACCAAACAGACGCAGTTCTTCAACAAGCCGACCCTATAACGCATTACCTCAATATGAATGGTCCGTTAGAAATTTCAGACCTGAAATGGTATGAGAGTGGTGAAGGCACAGAGAAAGTCAAGGTTACTGCCTTCGGTGGTAGTAAAGGTGGAACACAGACAGCAGTTAGTAATAGTAATAACGATGGTTTTGATAGTGATCCACCACAAGAGGAGGTTGTGTCACAGGGAATAGCAATACAATGTCTCGGTCTGCCAAATTTAAACCTAAGAGATGACTCAAGGGTCACTCATCTTCTACCAACTGAGGACAAAGAGCATTTGTTAGTAGTCATATCGAGCATCGATCTAGAAAATATTAAAATAGAAGAGGAAATAGATCAAGATGGTGATACTAAAATGGATGTTGATGATGCTGACAATCAAGAAAAGTTCGATAAAGCTGATACAAAAGCCTATTTTCTCCTTTTTAAAATTAATAGTAAAACATCAATATATACGCTAGAAGACAATCCTGTATTTGTCAAAGAGCTACCATTTAATGAAAGCCCAATCGATTTGTGTCTGCTGCCTGCTGACAAACAAAGCCAGTTCTCCTTTGCTGTAGTCGGAGTTGACGGCAGCTTAAGACTATATTCATTACCAGACTTTAAAATGATGTCCGAAAAACGAGTGCCTAAAGGTCATTTCACGTCAGTTGTTTATTGTGCGTCTGTTGAGCGTTTGTCGGTATCAACAAAACATGGTATGATTTACTTCTACGCACTGAATGATGGTGAGAGAAGTTCCTCTGGAGAAGTAGAAGACGATGAGTTCGCAAATATAGACTTCGACATGCTACAGAGAGCACCGCGAGACGAAGTCTGTGGGTCAAATGCAGCTCAGGTCATAATTGCAAATAAGAATGAACTGGATTTGACTGACCTAGAAACTTTAGTATCTCTAACAGGGTCTAACGGTACTAACACAACAGTGCCTTATAGTGCAGTTGTTCCTGGCTTTTGGTGTGAATTGTCACCGGCTCAACGCTCTAGATCTGATCATCAAAACAACAGAACGTGGAGATTGCAAAATACATCCTCTACTTGGGACGAACACGTCTTAGAAATAACTTTACCTTACAGCGTGTCATTAGCACACATTGAATTCGGATTCACTTTGCACACTGCTTGTGCTACTAATCTGCCGATTATCCAAGTCACGTTACTCAAACAAAACTTACACGGAATCGGGTATAAGAAAGATGCGTCTTTCAGTCAAAGATCGGAGTCTCCTGAACTTTTTCCAGTTATAGACACGGAAATGTCTTCAAATCTAGAAAATCCTGTCAATAGCGAAGAGTATCTTCAGGCACATAATGCAGAAATTCTTGCTGGCCCACTACTGTTATCTTCAGGACTAGATTTAACACAGCAATCAGGCACTTTAATATTGACGAGTCCTCGTCTGTATCGTGCTAGAGGAAGGACTTTCCTCATTCACATTAAAACTTTATTTGATCCAGCTAAAGACAGAGGATCAATTAAATCCGGGGAAAACAGTGCGAAGAAATCAGGTTTTATAGGTTGCGATTGGTTGCACCAAATATCACTCACGGTCCGGTCATGTCTTCACACCGATGTACCCATGGAAAGACAGCAGCGAATAGCAATGCTAGAATCTAATAGCTTTTTGAACATGTTATGTGATATTGCCATAAATACCTCAGATCCGGAAAAACGAAATTTGGCACTAGATTTGTTGATCTGGGTGGTATCTATACGTTTGCAAAGATTGCGACTAGCAAAATCAGAAAAAGGAAAAGACAAGGATGCTTCTAATCCTATTGAAAATCAGCAGCTTGAGTGCATTAAGATTATAGAGAAACATACCAATAAGTTCATAAGGAACTGCATTTTATGTGCAAACCGCAGTGTCGCCAAGAAGTGCGTCAAAGTTATACTGATTACTAGCGAGTGAGTATATTTTAATAATCTAATGTTTTGTTCAGACATACGCAATTAAATTATTTTCAATGATTATCAAAACATGTGATTGAATCTTGATTTTTGTGTGGGTGTTTTGCTAGGGGAGTGAAGCAACTTCCTAGGCCATGGAAATCCACATTCGATCAAACACTGCTGGATTCCGTCACCGCGTCTATCGCGTATTTGGGGGCGTGCGACTCTCCCGGTGCATTGCGCTGGCTGATCGCGCTAGCTCAGTATGCAGCGCAACACAATAGCGGCGGAGACTTAGTGGCGAGCTGTCTAGACTTACTGAAGCGGATGGCTAAATGTCTGAAAGACCGTTCAGATGTTTATCACAGTTTACTGAGAGCCAGGTATCTTCGCAATATTATTTTACATATCCATTTTATTACAGTTGCCGCACTTTATTGCATCGCATTATTTGTTAAATATGATTTTACTTTCTTTAGATTCCAAATCATAAAAAAAGTCTGATGTACTGTCTGTAATGGAGTAATTAAGCTTGTTAACGGGTTTCTCTGTACATACCATATGTAATGTTTTCAAATGTTTTGTACAGGTTTGGTTTGTACGGTTTACCTCTTGAACGTACAATATTTGCGGCCGATGTCCCTGAACTGGGTCGTGGTACTTCTGTCCCGGTAACTTACGCGACAATGCTAGTGAGTGACACAACTCCGCCAACAACGAAGCCAGATCATCAGCTGAAGGATCTACTTAATTTGCCGTTAGAAATGGGTAAATAACTTTTCATTCTATCTATTCGAAAAACGATATTTGATTTTTCGATAAATGCGACCAAAATAGGTCTTTTCTTTTAAAGACTTTCATAGAGGGTAGTAACGAGTTTGAATAAGGAACACAAATTCATCTTTATTGTCCTGCGAGCAAAGAGGTCAAATGAAAATATTCTAGGAGAAATGTTACTGGCTGATGATTACCTGGCAGCTAACAGTAATCGCGCGCCAAAACAAAAAGAAATTAAAATTATAAAATTTCTTTCTACCTTTACATATTAAATAGCATCTCTAATTTATTTTTCTCTCTCATAAAGGGGAATGAAAATTATATTTTCATATTTCTGGATTAGTAGTGTTAAAATAATTTTTTACGTCGGGCAACATACATTGAATCCATTGCTGCGCTCGAGAGTCTACTCTAGAATCCTTTACCCCGCTCTGGATTCAAAATAGCACCTCACCGTAAAAATATAATTTTACTTCCTTGTATATCATTTACCATTTTTATGTATAAATACTGATAGTTGTATGTTCTATATAGTAGCATAGATCAATTAGTTACTAACGTAAACTAGTAGTATAAAAACTTAGTAAAGTTTTTGCATTTTTGTTATCGTCGAATTGCGAAGATCACCTATTTCATTTTGTAAAGAGATTAAATTAAAATTTAATGATTTCAATTTTATTATAATTTCTGTGTTAATAGTATGTAAATATAAATAGAACATATACCCAACATATGAACAAACATACAATCTTACGGTAGTTTACTGTAGTAATTAATATGTGGTTATTGTTATTTACTACATAATATAATGGACGTTGCATCTCTATTCGTTACGGTAATGGTGGGACATGACGTTACAGAGGTGAAGAGCGGCAGCGGCGGCGGCGCGAGCACGGCGTGGTGGGCGCAGTACCACGGCGTGGGCGTGGCGGGCGCGGGCGCGGGCGAGGCGGCGCCGCTGCACGTGGCGTGCCACGCCGCCTCGGACGGCACCAAGCTGGAGGCGTCCGGCGCTAAGCACCACGCCGCCGTCGTCGCCTCGATGCCGGCCGACGCCAACCAGGTTCGTCGCCGACGCATCCATCCGTCCCATCGCCAGTGTCGCACTCTGCGCGTGCGCATCCTGATATCAACAACAATGCTACCTACCGGGTCCATCGTGAACCATCCAGATGGCCTCACAAGTACAAAAAAATTTATCAAACTCTGCCAAGCCGTTTAGAAACAGAAGATTTACGAATACATGCACACCGGAATTTCTTATATAAAAACTAGCGATCCGCTCCGGCTTCGCATGGTTTCAATATATTAATGTAGCGTCATAAATTTTTAAAATTTGTAGTTTTTTTTGACTAGACAGCTCTTATATAAGCGTGGTCGCTACGAAACGTTCATTGGTATAGGGCGAAGCGCGACCCGCGACGTGCTATTCACAAATACAGTTTTTTTTATCCGGTACATTATGGGGAAATCGGAGTCCATATGAGATACAGGAGAACTGTCTTAGGAACCTTTCGGTCTTTTATTGTGGCAAAAATTTTAACATTATCAATTTTTTGGTCAAGCTTGAGTTGTCCATAAAAGTTAGTAAAATTGACTATTTCTTTTTTTTAATGGAGATTGACTTAGTTTCACGTAAGTGACATTTCATTATATAGGACGAAAAAAATCTAGACAGCAAAAGTGGCCCAAATTTAATAAAATATTTTTTAATGCAGCAGTAGAGTCCAATATATACTAAATCATAGTCTACTTACTTGGGAACAATTCATTAAATGTGTTCCATAACTGAATTTTGTGTCAATTCAATAATGGAACATTTTTTTAGCACAAAAGTTTTTGTCACTGAATGAATTGTTTCCGAGTAAATCATCTATAATTTAGTACATTGAATTCTTCTAATGCATGAAAAATTTTTTTATTAAATTTGACAAACTTCTGCTATCGAGATTTATTTCGCCGATAAAATAAAATGATACGTAAAACAAATTCAATCTGCATTTAAAAAAAGGTAGTCAATTTTACTAATATTTATGGACAATTCACCTTGACCAAAAAATTTATAATGTCAAAAATATTTCCACAAAAGGGACCAAATGGGCCCTAAGACGCTTCTCCTGTATCTATGGTTTCGGATTTTCCCATACTGTATAAAAAAATATTTTATTAAATTTGACCAACTGCTGCTCTCCAGATTTTTTCCGATACAACGAATTGGTGCATACGTGAAACTGAGTCCTCCTGCATTAAAAAATTTTTCTTCCAATTTTACTAATTTTTATAAACATCTCATGCTTGACCAAAAAAATGATAATGCCAAAATTGTTGTCACAAAAAAAGATCGAATGGTTTTTAAGACAGTTCTCCTGTATCTCTTATGGATTCGGATTACCCCATACTGTCCCCGTTAAAGAAACACTATATCTACATACCTTAATTTGTGTGCTGACTGTACACTGTACAACTATATTTATTATAATAATTTTATTCACTTTATTGATCATTTTGATAATATGAACATACGAATTTTAAATGGTAGCAAATACTGAGTAATAATTGGTTCAGGAGCATATCAAAAATTGCAAATTCATGAGATATTTAAATTAAATATATATCATATTTCAGTTGTGGTCTGTAGTAAAAGAAGGTCAGATGAAACAGGGTTCTCAAGATCCTGATTCACTAGAAGATGTTGAGAGTTCTCTTATGGAGTGCGATCCGCAAGAGAAACTTGATTTTTCAGAAGAAAAATTATTTAAGGTACATTTATTATTATATTTATTGATTACCTATTATATTTACCTATTATCTTTACCTATTATATTTACCTATTATATTTAGCTATTATATTTACCTATTATCTTTACCTATTATCTTTACCTATTATGTTTACCTATTATCTTTACCTATTATGTTTACCTATTATCTTTACCTATTATCTTTACCTATTATCTTTACCTTTTATATTTACCTATTATATCTAGCTATTATATTTACCTATTATCTTTACCTATTATATTTACCTATTATCTTTACCTATTATGTTTACCTATTATCTTTACCTATTATATTTAGCTATTATATTTACCTATTATCTTTACCTATTATGTTTACCTATTATCTTTACCTATTATGTTTACCTATTATCTTTACCTTTTATATTTACCTATTATATTTACCTATTATCTTTACCTATTATCTTTACCTATTATGTTTACCTATTATCTTTACCTATTATCTTTACCTTTTATATTTACCTATTATATTTAGCTATTATATTTACCTATTATCTTTACCTATTATGTTTACCTATTATCTTTACCTATTATATTTAGCTATTATATTTACCTATTATCTTTACCTATTATGTTTACCTATTATCTTTACCTATTATGTTTACCTATTATCTTTACCTATTATCTTTACCTTTTATATTTACCTATTATATTTAGCTATTATATTTACCTATTATCTTTACCTATTATGTTTACCTATTATCTTTACCTATTATGTTTACCTATTATCTTTACCTATTATATTTACGACATCTATCTGTAATATTTCATTAACATTAAAATCTTGACATCTTTATATGCAGAAAAAACGGAATACCTTGTTTTTTTGTCATATTCATGCTAGTGTTTACATTAGTGTACTCACTGCACTTGTGCTTAAATTGCTACAAATGAGTTATTACGCAGCAATTCAATTTATTGCTTAAAAATAGTTATAATACTTACACGTATGTACAAATAAATAAAAATATAGTTCTACATAAGTATAAGTAATGGTAAAAGTAATTGCTATTATTCTACAACAAGGAAGTATGGGCACTAAAGCAAAATAAAGAATTTATGGTTGGTGTCTATTCTGCCATACAGTATGTAGTGTTGCTATCTGAAGAAAATGAAAAAAATATATTAAATATTGTTTCTCTCAGCTTTTATTATACTATGTAGAGATCATTATGTTTATTTTTATAGGATCAAGATCAATGTAATATTCCTTGGGCGCAACTGGTGACACGACCGCCACTCCACACTTTAGTTGTAGAGCGAATGCACTCCGGTGCGAGACGATACATGGTGCTTGATTTTGGACATACAGTGCGTTTGACCGATGTGGTGAGTGTACAGTAATTTGTTTTGGCTTTATATTACAACTAAAGCTTGATTTCGGAGATATAGTGTGTTTTATCGAGGTGGTGAATATACAGTAGTTTGTATTGCTTTTATATTACAACTAAAGAAATCGTCACATTTCTAAATCAGTTATATCTGCCTTTATGATATTTATTTGCAAGAAAATTTTCGTGATTATATAGTCTCTCCATACATTTGTTCCTTGAGTTTAGTTGTATTTCTTGTTGCAAACAAGAAATTGTAAATTCTAGTATTAACTAATTAATCTGTGCTTATATTATGAAAACATCTATTATTACTTACAAGAAAAGTTTTGTTAAGACATTGGAATTTTGTTCCGTTGGTCAAATATTTGTAATTAAATGTTTAGACAATGCCGTCATTTTCCATTTGGAGTGGACAGAGCATCATTGCATAACACAATCATACATTGACGCCATTTTTAGCAACAAGATTTACGGATAACATATTGCTCTTGCAGAGCAAAGTAGTAATTCACCTATACGAGTTTTCTACAATAAGTTCTAACCCTTGGCTGACTTTTGTGACTTGCAAAGATAAGCACCTGGCAGGTTTTATATTTTTCTACTTCTCCCAGACTTACATCGAAGTAATATTGTTTTAAATTAAACATTTAAATTGTTTATACCAACTATAGATAGTGCAGTCGTGTGCTGACCTGGTGACCTTGTGTATCGACATATGGGTGGTGAGTGAGGAGACGGACTGCGTGAAGCTGGCGTTTGCTACTGACATTGCTAGCAAGCACCTTGTACTATCTGACCTGCAGCCGCCGCCGCGAGCGCGATACATGAAAGTGAGATGATTAATATGACAATCTGTAATAGCTTTCAGATAACGAAGCTTTGTACAGTATAACGAAGGGTATGTACCCTTTGTTATACTGTACAAAAACGCAACACTATCTCGTAAAAATACCCTCTTGTTATATTGAACTTCTAACTTCAGATAACGACCATCGGTCGATATGGTATGTCGGCAATGAAGTGCAAGATACCACTGGGCTGGTTTTACGGCGAGATAGCCGATATACCGAATGTGCAAGCGTCTGTCAACGCTCTCAACGCCTTGCACCAAGACTTGACGTGTAGATTTAGGTAAGCATCTTAAAATGAACTTTTTTTTTAAATCTTACTTTTAATAACATATTATGTCATGTTTTATATAAAAATTATTGAATTAACAAAAAATGAAATTAAAATGGCGATCATTTTTTCATGATTCTACAGTTTTGACATCATTTTTTTCAACATACAGTATGTCTATTTATATTATGTTGTTTTTTGGCACTATATCCTTATGTTGGTTACAAAAGCAACTAGGCTTTATCTGTGTATCGTAGAATTGAGACTTTCTACACATATAACATTAGGATGCCTTCTTTGAAAGCTAGCGTACGTGGTTTGTATGTGTGCGCGCTAATACGCACGCGCCGTGGCACGCACACAACGGCAATATTTAGGGTAATTATGGCTGAATATTGTAGCGCCAGTTGAGGTCGCATACGACACAAACACGCGACCACTTGCGTTTGTTTCTAATTTGTTCTTCACATCATTACAAATATCAAAATGTTCAAGTCGCATAAACGAACGTATTATAATGTCCTTGAATGCCTAAATAGTTTTAGTTATTCGAATCCATAGTTATCGTTCTTTAACACAAGTACAAGAAATTAAATGTAACAAATATGAAAAATGTACTATATGTATAACTAAATGAACCACTCTCTGCACCTCACACCTAAGGCAAGAAACCTACGTATCCGGCCGAGACTAGGCAATTCCGTAACGCGCGAGGTGATAGTCGGCCTTCTTTTTGTTGAATAAATTCATTTATTTCAAATACCCTAAAATGAAAATGGAGTTATAGGCAGAAACTATATTATATAAAAATATAGTTTTTAAAGACTTACTTCTTATTTACAGACTAGCAACAGGAAAGTTAATGGATTTACTCAATCCTTACCTGGAACTGTACAATGCCAATGCAGCTCACATGATGGCTTACATAAATCTATCAAATGACTCCGATCCGAAAGTTGTAACTGCTTATCAGGAATGCACAGAGCTACAGCAGCAGTTGCACACATGCAATAACATATTGAAAAAACTGCAAGATCATTCTGATTGTAATAGTCAGGTGTTGGAGTTAATAAATAATGGCCAGTTGACGCCAGATGCGTTGTTGGAGATAGCTTCGACGGATAAACTTAGGGTTATCTCTGAGAATATTGTTGATATGCTGCTATACTTCTTCTTCCAAATGGAGGATGTGGTAAGTTTTATTGGTTCAGTAACTTCTATTCTTGATGCTGTAATTGTATAGGTCGTGCCAAACTTTATGGCAGATCCGAAGTGCGAGACGATAGCCGTTTTGAGCCGATTCAGTCAAGTACTTAATTGTCTGTCTGGCTGCTTGTGGGCAGCTGGGCCTTTCCACTCGCCCTTATACTTTCCGCTGAAATCTGATCTTTGCTTTGCGACACGTATCATGCTTAAATTCAGATCTAAGTTTGGTGTTACTTATACATGGTATGCAATAGTTAATAAATAAACAAACTTATAGTAAAATAAATTAACTCCTGGCCAAATCAACTCGGGTAAAATGCCAAGCCAAAATAAAAGGTAATCGCGTTAATTTCCCCCTTTTTAGATATCTAAAAATATAATACTAATATTATTATTATTATTACTAATATTATAAAGAGGTATGTAATTGCTAAACTCAAAAACTACTCAACCGATTTCAAAAATTCTTTCACCTATGCAAAGCTATATTATCAGCGAGTAACATGGGCTGTATTTTATTTTAAAAAAAATTATATCCGCGCGAAGTCGGAATAGGTCGCTACTTTTAAATAAACTCAGTTGAGATATTATCCCATTGCATCGTAATATAATGTATGTGTGGTGACTCATAAAATGTATCAGACATTAACAGCTATTACACGATAGCTTTATTTATTATCTATACTGCTAATATTAGGAGATACTTGCAGACCTGTACATTAGACAATAATTATAATATTTTATTGGTTTTCTTTTCGACTTACAAATTAAGCAAACAATAGTTAGTTTGCCTAATTTTTATCTTAATAATTGATCATTAAAGACAAAGCGATATTTCGCTATACAGCTATCTTTTTCGTTATAGGATATGTCAAAATGTATTGAATTAATTTGATACTTTTCAATCACATTTTGTTAAACGACACACTTAGTGACTGCAGGTAGGGCAAAGTAAATGTGTGTTATTCTCAGCACTATGAAGAGGTGTCGCTAGAGTGGTGTAAGAAGGTGTCTCCGCTGCTGATGGAGTGGGGCGGGCGCAGTGCCGCAGCGCTGGCGACTCTGCTGGCCCGCTTGTGCGGCGCCGCGGACTGGTGGGGCGCGCATTTAGCCGATACGATCACAGATGCATTTGGCGCTGTCGATGCACCACCTATGGCTTTAGACAGGTTAGTAGATAGTAAATAGGCTAGAAAAAGATAGGTTCAATAATCATAAACAAAACTGAAAAAATATACGAATTACTATGAAAAACACAAGAGTTATTTGCGTTTAAACTTTAGTAGTGGGAACAGAGTGGGGAAAAGTTCCGTCTCTGTCACTTTTAGCGCTGCGCAATGTCATTGCAACTTTGCAACGTCACACCTAAGTAACGCTATCTCCCTCTAGCTCATCTGCACTCTGTTCTCACTACTAAAGTTTAAAATTCAATAACTCAGTTTTTGTTAGTGAATGTCGATTAGTTTTATCTCAATCGTATTCAAAATTATATTTATATAATATATAAAATATATCACATTTAAAAGCAGTCACTTAGCCTATTAACAGTCTTGTGGTATAGCATTCGTAAACTAAAAAATATGGGCTTTGTTAATTTTTCATTGTCTAAATAAAGAATTCAGACATATGTACATGTAATCATACAATCAACAACTGAAAATGATTGAAAATAATAACTTCTTGTCTAGCAACCAAATTTAATAGATAAAATAAGTTATAAAAAGGAAGTTGGCATATGTATCTAAAAATTGAGTGTATAAATATTTATAATGCATGAAAAAGGAAATTAATAATGTAACTGAAAGTTCAAATTCAAAACCCCTGACCTTGCGTCGATAAATCATATCATATTCATAACACAAACAATAAGCAGCTATCTTTAAAAAATTTTTAGCTGCAACAATGCCTAAGGTCTCTTTACTATTAGAATTCAAAGCTGAAGACCTTGAGGAAAACTGGAACAGTTTATGTCTAAAATAGTTAAAAATATTTTCTACTGCTTATAAGTAAGAGAAACTGCATGCAATGATTCATTCAATATTGTATAAATTAAAAAGTTATAGATTTTGAAACTCAGGTGAGAGGGACGAACTGCTTCTTTTACACCTCGCACTCATTAATGATACAAGTGTGTATGTGTGTGCGTGTGTGTTGGTGCAGATGCCTGGTGGCGGTGATGTACATGTGCCGCAAGAGCGCGTTCGCGTGCGCGCACGGCGGCGGCGTGGCGCAGGCGCTGGCGGAGCGCGCGCTGGCGCTGGCCGAGGCGCGCGCGCCGCCCGCGCTGCTGGCCGCCGCGCTGGCCGCGCTAGCCGCAGTGCTGGACGCGGCTGCCGCCGCCGCCGCCGCGCCTCCCGCCTCCGCCTCCGCCTCCACCGCCGCGCACGCGCACCCGCCCGCCGACCGCCACGACAGGTCACTGTCAAATCTATTTTTTCAAGTAAACCCAATCGCAAGGTACTTTTGAACGTCAAATCTACCTTCGTTCGGTTCGAAAAGAAAACCTGCACACTGAGATGTACCAACAAGAAACTCGACTATCATTTTTTCAATATCATTTTACAAAAGATTTATATAAAACAATATTCAAAAAGCCAGTAAATGCATGTGCAGAGAAGATTATTTCTAGACGGTTGGTGCTCATGCTGTAGTGTTGGGCAAAATGTAATTGTAAAAATTTTATAGGCAAACAATTATAATATGTAATTGTTATCATCCTGATCAACATCCTGTATTTTTTTTTTAGTGTAATACAGAATTATGTCACATAATTCTTAGTAAACTTAAGTTCATCATAACAGATCACAGAGATCACATAGGCCATAGAGATCACAGGCTATATAGGTCATAGACATAGCTATATGTATATGTAATATATGTAGATACAGAGCTATATTAGAGGTTTTATTTAGAAACTAATAGCAGTACGGTAGTACAATAGGTCAAACAAGGTCAAAATAGACCAACCTCCACACCACTCTCCCAACTCTCGTATAGTAATTGTAACTGTTTTCATTATTACATTTGGCCCCACACTGTCATGCCGTCATCACGACTTCACGTACCGCTGCATACTGCTTTGTTTTACTTAGGAACCCTTATAATTTTGTAATATCTATATGGTCCATCTGTCTGTCTTTATCCACCTGTCCGCTCATCTGCATGTCTGTCTGTCCATACATCACAGTCGATTTATTCTATTATCTTTATACTTGAATGGAATTTGGCAAAGCAAATAGGTAACCTAAAACCAAGAATGAGAAATAAATGTTGTTTTGAATCCATTTTATTCTTATAAATCCTTATTAAACTTAGTTTGATATTGCTAAGAAAAAACGTCCTTGGCTGTTTTTAATCATCAACACTAAATAAATGACATTGCATTAAAATGTCATTATGTAAGGGTACCCTTAGTCTTTTAAGCAGTGCAAACTATATTGAAATCAATTCAATAGCTTTTCAGTGAAGCTCAAACAAAATCACACATAAGGGTGTCGTGAGCTCTTTAGTATTAGGTACTGCGAACATTACGAAAATAATTAGTAAAAAAAAATTTGTAAGAGAATAAATCGTTTGCTTTGTTTACTCGTATAATGAGTGGTAACTATTCAATTATCTATTTCTAAACTGGTTAAATTAATCGTTAATAGAATATGGAGACGACATCTTCGCCTCCCTAATTCTGTTCCGGTACCTATTGGTGGGGATTATTCCCAGTATTTATCTAGATCAGTGTTTTTCAAACTGTGGGTCGCATTTGATTAAATTAATTTTTTAATTTAATCAAATTTTTTTTTCGTTTTTTAATCAATATTTTTTCCTTTTGGGACCTATATTGATTAAAATTTAATCAATATAAGACCTATATTGATTAAAATTTAATCAATATAGGTTTCAAAAGTAAAAAAAAATTAAAATGTAGTCTTTCAAATCACTAACATTTGGTTTGTTTATGGCGCCCTAGGGGGTCGCTAGAATATTTTTACTTGTAAAGGGGTTGTGTACTCAAAAAGATTGAAAAACACTGATCTAGATAATGCGAAAGTCCGTTTGACTGTCTATCTGGTCAGCTTTTACGGCTAAACTGCTGAACCGATTTTGATGAAATTTAAAATAGAGATAGATTAAAGACAGGGGAAGAACATAAACTACTTTGTTTAAAACTTCATGTTTACGAAAGCTAGATAATGATATATAACTTAACAAATGAACGCCAGCGTACGTTTTAATTACAATGGAATTGGATGCACAGCGGTGTCGCAAGAGATTTTTGAAACAATTCTAGTCACAATATGAATAAGTTCTTTCATCTCATAGAACTAATGTTGGAATTCCATAGGCATCTTTACAGAATGTGTGCTGGATACAATGGTATTGGTGTTAATTTTGATATTTTTTCTGGTTCTTTGGCTTCAGCTAAACGAAAGGTTTTTTCATTGAGTTAAATATTAGCATTATTTCTCTTATTATTGGATTAAAGGAAAGAAAAATATACGCACGTCAAATATTTATTAAAAATTTTTTTGTTTACAAGGAAAGTCATGTTCACTGTTTTAAACATTACATTGAGTGTAAGCATAGGTAATTTGTTATGTATTTGTATGCATTATTCAAAATATAATTTCAGTGAATCATATAAATAAATAAAATAGTTTGAAAAACATTGGTGTATATAATTCTGTATGAAAGGATTGTGTGGTGGACTTTATGGCGGGAACGGGAGAAGTGAGGTTGTCATTTTATATAGATTTTCTATTTTTTACATTTTTGGGAGTTTTAAAGTACACAAAGTAAAAGTATATTGTGCTTTAAAGTTCTGTATAAGTGAAAAGAATGGAGTAGGTCTAAATAAACTTGTGTAGCTGAAGTTCTCGCGCTCTTCCAAGAAGTCCTTTATAAATTAAATAAAGCCTACTATCACTTTACTGGAGGAGTTTCACGATCAGAAGAAAAAAGAAATTTATTTCGAACGTGCTTCTTGTCGATTCTACTTATTAATATGTGACATTGGCAAATGCGCTGATCTGTGCGCCATGCCATTAAGGCGCTTCCCCAGGCAAACAGGCAAAGCTATAGAGCACCTCATACTAGAATTCGTAAAATTCTTCATGTAATCTAGTAACTATTGATTTTATTTATGAAGAAAGGGTCTTTTGAAAAAATTAAAATGGTCAAGTTTTATATCATACAATTATCTATTCATTAGTGTATATCGCAAGTAAATATAACTTCTATTTATGGAGTAGATGCATGTATTTCAAATTTTTAGGTTTTCTATTGAATACAGATTTTATATGTATTTTATATATAACTGAAAAATATGAGACGGCAAAAGTGTTGTTAAAATGTTGAAGATTATTACAATATTTTTATTACTTTTATTATATTTTTAAATAACGAGAAGATTGTCTCTAAAACTAGCAAAAAAACAGTATTTGACTAGGGGAAGAGCCTTAAGGAAATTCGTGCGGTGTCCAGGTGGGACTGGGTGACGGGCGGGCGCGCGGGCAGCGGCGCGGGCTCCGAAGGCGGCGCCGCGGCGCGCGCCGCCGACTGCAAGCTGCACCGCCGCAAGCTGCACAAGAAGCTGCTGCACCAGATGCAGGAGCTGGAGGCCGCGCGCAGAGGAATACAGGTCGCGCTTCAGGAGCAGCAGGTTGTCCATACGAGCCATTGGCGAACGGTGGCGGGCGAGGTGGCGGGCAATTACACACTAACACTAACATTGCAATCACACCATACTCATTGATTACATCGATTACTAAATATGAGTGTACAGTCAGCATCAAAAGTGTTTGATCAAAATTAAAAAGGTGACATGAATTACAAGTGACTGTCACACACATTTTCTAAACATGTTATTGTTATTATTAAACAATGCAGTAGCAACTCATTGACCTGATACGTGCATATCACTGAACTTGGGTTCAATTCAAATTTCATTTTTTATTTTTAAATTACCAGAATCAGTGTTTAGGGCACTGATCGTGCACTAAACACTGATTCTGGTAATTTATTTCAATGGTTTACCACGCGATTTGTCAAAAAGTGGGTTCTTTATGACAATAAAGTTACAGTAAATAATAAAGTTTATTTTTTTACTTTTATAATTTTTTTTTATAAAAGTAATTAGTCTGTTAATTTTTAACCACGATTAGTACTTTTGACGCTGACTGTAAAAATTCGATGTTATGTATCATTGCATAACAAACATTGTATCTGTTTGTAGAAAAAGAACAAATAGTCTAAATATACTCGGAGTCAAACAAATCACACCTCTTAAAATATTTACTTCAAACTGCTTTTATACTTATTTCATAACCAAAAACAATCCATTTCAATTGAAATGAAATGATTTCAAATGGTACCCCTTAGTTAATCATTACCACTGATCAAATGTAGTTTAAAGTTAGTTTGAGAGTATTTTTTTAAGAGGTACTATTTTTATGATGCCGAGTATATTTATTTTAATTATTATTTATTTAGATTTATGTAAAGCTACTTTTTGTTTTTTTCTGCACGTCGATAAGATGTACAGTGAATAAATAAATAAAGTATTATTTATTTTGTCAAAACAGCGCGCTCGACTGAATCTGAAGGCTCGGATGGCAATGGTTGGTAAAAGAGGCAGTGGCAGCAGTAGCAGTAAGGCGGAGAGCGAAACACCTACGGAAAATGTTCGCGCGCCTCGGTTAGTGTCAGCTGATACGTCAGCAAGACTTGCGCGTGCGCTGCTTGCACACGTACTAGCCATGGACAGCTCGACTGGCGGGGATACACTACTGCTTTGTGCGAAGGTAACATTATTCCAAACATAATACATTAAATATAACAAGTTAAGTCACTTAGTGTAACTGGGTATTATAAAACGAATTAGGGAGGTACCCAGTAACACCCTGGCCGAGACAATTTAGAAATTGTGTTTTTTAAATTGTCTTGATTGGAAATCTTACTCAGGTCACTCACAGATGCACTATACCACCACTCTAATAGGCCAGTCGTATCGTCATTATCAGTCATTGAACGTGTGGTGCCTAACTCAGAGCCTAGTATGGTATTCTTAGTAAGACAAAAAAAAATGTTTGACTATTTGGGTTATCCCCACGTGGTATCATGGCAGTAGGGAGAAGGTATAACTTACCTGTGATATAATAAATTCGTGTCAGTCTTGTGGCGGACAGAGAATACGGCTGTTGGCTGTCATCTTCGGATTGTAAGAATACTGCCAGGGTGTAATTATGATGAAACCTTTGCCTTGTTCTTTTATGAATGATTGATATGATACTCGTATTGATGATATTTATATTGATAATGGGTAATAATAACCTATGTTAGATCTGTTCGCATCGTTTATTGTGATAGCCCACGCTTTGTGCTCTTCAATTGATTGGAACACATTGCGCTCCAGAATTAGAAAAGAAATAAATTGTAGACCTGCCCTAGATATTTATTTAGGCTAAGATCACTCAAAAGGGAAAAATAAAAAAAAAATTAAACCGACTTCAAAAAAACACTGCAAAGTAGAAAATAACTATCTTTTACTAATCAAAACTTAAGTACAAATATAACTTTATAAATACGATACAAATACCCATATAATTAAATTTGACAGTTATTGAAGTTGCCAAATCAATGTAAAACAGAAAGTCTATTCGTTTAGTAGGCTTGGCGAAATCGGTCGAGCCGTTTTGGAGGAGAAGAATTATGAATACTGGGTGTATTCGCAATTCTTCTCCTCCTAAACCGGAATTTTTGTTATGTACTATAAAGATAAGTAACGGACTTAAGTCAACGTGTAATTTTATTGCGCTTTGATAAATAGCAGTGAAGATCAGTAGCTGGCAGATTTGATATTTTTCCATCATTCTCAGACCCAGCATGGAAAGTAAAGTAAGTTCTGTATTCGCTATGTGCGAAGTGCATGGTGGGGGTATAGTAAAGCGATTGCAGCGCATGGCAGAAATCTGCAACAACTCGTGATAGTCAATTTGTTTATATTTACTTCAATGACAACACGAGATTCATTGATCTGTAATAAATAAATTATAACGTTAATTAAAGTACTTTACCTACTGTAAAATACTAAATTAAGTGTGCTACATTACGTTTGAAGTTATCGAGAGTACTTAAGTTTAAACTTGTTTCACCGATGTTTGAGGAATGATGTGGATTCGTATTAAGTAACTATTGCCATTATTTCGTAGCTCTTCAACATTTCTTACATGTTGTGCTAAAAACTAATTTACATCCTGTGATAAATACCTAAAATCTTTAGTTATTTTCCGCTCAAACTTCAAAAACCACCAATCCGGTGAATCTGGTGAGATTCGGTGCTGGTTAGCTGACCGAATCCTATCTCTGGTATATCCTGAGGATGCTTCGTTGAGAGGCGAAACTCGTGTCGATTGGTGCTTTGAGTTTGAGCGGAAAACAGCTAAAGATTTTAGGAATTTATCACATGAAATGGATTTCCGCAAAGTAACACCTGAATCTATACAATAATTTACTTTCTTTCATCACAGTTTGAGGTTGGAAATTCATATTGTGTTTTATACTTTCAAAATCGGTTTTTATAATAATATCCATTTTTCTAAGTACTGTCTTAAAGAAATTCCTCTAAAAATACTATTTGTGGTCGTTCTATGTATCCTTTAATTACTTTATTTATTAGAAAGCAATAAAACATTTGTATCTAATGATTTCATAATCCCGCATAGTAGCGCACGCTAGGTGGCGCTACTGTCGTGCAAGTAGTCAATAGTAGCCAATAGAAATGTAAGTGTAATACGGGTGTGTGTGTGGTTGTACGCGTCAGGTGATCGGCCGGCTGTGCGCACTGAGCGGCGGCGCCGGGCTGCTGGAGCCATCGTCCATCCTGGGGCTGGCGCGGCTCGCCGTCACGCTGCCGCCCTGGCCGCGCCATGCGCTCACCACGCTCTTGCAGGTCACTACTCACTACTACACTACTGCACTACTACCACTGACCACTACTACTAGTCTACTAGTAGTAGTATTAGTAGAGTAGTAGTAGTAGTAGAGTATTAATAGTAAATAGTAATAGTAGTTTTACTATTTACTATTACTACTCTACTACTACTACTTTAATACTACTACTACTCTACTAATACTTTAATACCTTTCTACTATATTACATTACTACTACTATTTTCCTACTACTATCACTGCCATTCTGATAGGGCTATTCTATGACTTTTACTATCTACTACCTCCAATACTTTATTTTTGTTACTTTCCTATTGCAACTACACTAATCTCAATAAGTGTTGGCCAAAAGTAATTGTAAAAATAATTACAATTACTTTTTGTAATTTTAATTATTTGTCTAATAAAATGTGTTCATAATAACATTTTACAATTATAATTTTTAATTGTGATTGTTTATACAATTACATTTTGCCCAACACTGCTCTCAATTGAATAACATTTCATATGTGCTTAGCACACTATTAAAAAAATCACAACAAGAATGTGATTTATATCCATGTTGAACCAATCTCTGGTTCAATACCATTTTAATAAATTGTTTTTTCTTATTTTGTTCAGGACCTCGTAGAATACGAAAACAGTGATTTGTCGAGTCCGGCAAATGACGAATCGTGGAACGGAGCCGGCACATCTCGAGTGATACGCGTGTCACAAGATGACACTGGGTTCGGCAAAGCCCTACGTAAGACTAAGGGCGCCACTGTCGCAGGTAGAATTTACTGTTTTTACTTTAAAAAGGGCGCTTGTAGTCTATTCAGAATGGTTCTGGAATTAGTGATCTTTTGGGTATGTGGCTAATGTATGTTAGGGAGAATAGATTTTCTGTTTTATGCATGCGAATTTTAAAAAGACACTGGTTTTATTCGCAGTAATCCTTGGTTTCTATCGTGGTTGCGGGTTCTAAGATATGATTTACCGAAAAAATTAAAAGATTACCTTTCCAAGTTGCAAGTCGCGACGGAAAAAGACACGTTAATATTGTCCAATTGTCCTTCCAGATGTGTTAGCGGATAGTTTTGGTCTGATGAAGAATACCAACTTTAACAAGCCAAAAATTGTGACGACAGGGGACTTGTTGCCAGCAAGTAAGATAATACTTTCTGTTATCATCGTCAGTCCCCATCAAAAAATTAATACATGTCAGTGTATGTTTCGATGAATATTGTTGTACAAACACGCCTGTGCCACAGATTTTTGTAGGTATTTACAATATAAAATAACTTTATATTCGATTTGCACGATTGATACGAAATATAATTGCAGGCGACTTTGAAATCATTGCGAATCATTTTTTTAAGTCTACTAATAATGCAGCTTACATTAGGACTGAAATTAGGTAAATGAATAAAAATATAATAAATCTTCAATTCTGAAAATCATGACCTCGTCGTGTAGTCTTGAAAAGACAGGGCCATTTGCGTTCATAAACAAGTGTCCATTTATCTTGCCGCTACATCGTGCGATATCCGTCTCGTTATCGAATCGATTGGTCAGGTGCGTTGACGCTTCAACGACGAACTTCTGAACGACGAATCGTGCAGTAATAACGACGAATCAAGCAGAACTTAGTCGCGTTTACTCCACTTCCATCCACTGTCATAATGTGGATAGTACTTTATACGCTAAATAGTGCGTTTAATGTCAATGACTTCAAATTCGCCTTGTATATTTAAATAGTTTTCGTGAAATACGATAAACTATTTATACTGTGATTAATTATGTTACATAATGTGTGGTGTGCTTTATAATATTAATGTATATGGCTTAGCGATTTTACTACTAACATAATATGCTTTTCTATTACGTATGGGTTATTCATTCTAACAGGTGTGAGGGAAAATAGCATTATTCTTTCTTTATATTCCTATAGTATTCATATGTAATTACAGTGTGAAATTAGTTTGATTTCTTTTGGTCTACTTTGTAAAGTCGGCCCACCTTTTGAGTATTTTGAAATAAAATTTAATAAATGAATGCCTTGTACTTAAAGAAACAAATAAATATTTAAAATAATAGTTTATTAGGATGTCATAGAATAGTATTCATAGACATTCAATAAAGTTTTGATTGAGTTATTAATTTTATGTAAGATCGTAAAACGGGCTGGTTTTTTTGGTTACGACTATATCTGAATTTTGACTAGCAAGTAAAATATAAGAAAATACTAAATTTATTTTTTTTTTCACTGAGACAAATCATTCGTCGTTGATAAATTTCTTTAGACGTAATTAACATAAAGCATAGAGAGAATATAGATCCAATGGCAACTGTATGAAAACCAGCCCATCAGTTGGAATGTTGTTAAAATATTCATGTCTTCTTAGAAGGCGATCTTTAGTTGCCTTATTTCACGTTAGTCTGTCCTGAGTTAAATCAAACCTTTCTGCTGTCTACAATTTTCAAGTAATATACGACTTCAGTTTTCAATAGATACAATAAGAATATATTGGTAGCCTTGCAAGATCTCGGACAGTAATTTTGCATCCTACCTTTACGTTGCAATACTTTAAGCTGATAAAATAATACATCGATATACACCTTTAAATGAATATCAAATTAAAAAACTAAATTTTCTCTTCTCATATTGGAATAAAAGTCTTCAGCGAGGACTTTTATTTTGGGTAATTACTGAAAAAATCGAATAAGTTAAAGAACACTAGCGAACTATCATACAAATTTTTATTGACTTAATTTCGTTGCGTCTTGTCTATATATGAAAAATATGTCAAAACCGTCAAAATGTAAAGTTTGAATTACTGAACAAATTGGTTTTAAGTTTACTGCTAAAGGAATTCAGGAATAACATATATTTCTGCTTGAAGTTTAGAAGGTTATGTCTTATCAAATAACAAATAACTGAATTAAAAAAATATATTCAGTGTTCTGTAAATCAAAATAAACAGCAGATATCTTAAATAGTGTTAATAGAAGCCGACAGGTGCCGCGTAGACTTGCGATGTGACGAAAATTCAGAAGAAAATATTTTTTATAATGCGTGGTTGGTGTAATATAGGTACTTTTTTTTTGCTTTTCGATCAATAATAAAAGCCTAATAAGACTTTATTTTATGGCATATTATATCTAATTAAAAAAACGAAATAACTTTTTTTTTAAATTTTTTATTTCCCACCCTCTAATTACAACATCGCCCAGAAAGCCTGCCGGTGCTCTAATATTTTGTAGATGTGTGGTCCATCCAATGTTCATTGTATACAACGCAACATGTAATACAAAATTTGTTTCCTAACTAGACAACTACAACAGTACTCTACAATTCCTGCTTGACCAAGAACATTATATTCAGTTATGAAGCAGTCAACCTATAGAGCCGAAATATCGGATCATCCTACTCACCACTGCTTAGTTTATTGATACTAACAAATGTCAACTCTCGCTCGTATTTAAACCGTACATAACCAATACTGGACCTGTGTGTACACCTCCATATATTCCGAAAGATATTTAGATACATAAAGGCTTCCTGTTCTATTCAGTGATGTGGCAAAAACAGCAAAAAATATAACTATAAAACAGACACAATCTCATTTCATCGTTAAGTAACAGTAAATATAATTTTCAAATTAACATTCATATTATCAAGTTTTACAGGCACGAAAAACTGATCTGTCTGTATTGTTTCTTATTATATATTAAATGTATAACTAAACGAGCTGCTTTCCACATCTCACACCCAACGCAACAACCCCCCGTATCCGCCCGAGAGTTGGCAATTCCTAGGTATATTCCTAGGTAATACACTATTTGTCTAAATGATAAATAAGCGAAGGTATGAATGTAATATACATATGTAGTTAAAAATGTTTGTATTAAATAGCCTTTTATAGCTTTCCAATATGTTATGCACAAAGGAAAACTAGTTTTTGCTCGTGACTTCACGTCATAAAAGGGCAGAGGTCAAATTGTTAGTTACTAAATGTGTCATCCGAGATATGTCAGGACCGCAATGATAGGCACTCTATCCTTTTCGACTACTCCATTAAGAATACAACGCGTATTTACAATATATATGTATATCATCTATCGTGCACCTATTCTTTTGTGGCATGGAAACAATAGCTGGTTAGCGAAAATTAGCGAAAGTTAAGGGAGGGTCCGGACACTCCCCTTATATGCGTCCTCACTTGAGTATACATTATGATGTGAATTCTCGAATATTTTTAATATAATAAAATGTATTAATAGGTATTTCTACGATTATTTAAATTAGTAAAAACTATCTGTGCATATAAATTGTTCTTTCAATTATTAAATGTTCGATTTTTCTTTTTATAAAGAAACTATCTATGTCTCTTATTGTATATGCGTGGAAATCTAGTAAGAGTAATTTTTACGATTGATATTGATTGATAAGATTTCACGAGCACGCGAGCTCCACAGTGTGTTGGGTGACGGTTCCTGATGCCGCCCAGCACTCCAATCGCACCAACAGGGATAAACTAGTGCATGTTGCTTCTGGGGTATTTTGACTTTGTGCATGAATTGGTTCTGCATGGTGTGTATAGATGGAGGAATTACAACTGACAAGGGCTGGCAGGGATGGTGATGATTATGATGAATGAAATCGTTCATCTGGGAAGTAAACAATGTATATGTCTGATAGTCTAATAGTGTGGTGTTGGTTTCAATTCTGTTGTACTGTAGTCACATCTGAATATGTTTGAAATCCAGTGAATGTAAGATAGACATGGTGGAGATGCAATTTATCTGAAAGATGTACATCTTTGCGGACAGATATGTAGTGAGAGAATATGTTATGTGGTAGGACCGGATGAGTGTTAAATAAAAAATTATGAAAATAATGGTTACATGGTTTTGAGGTCCTAGTAGTAGCCCGGGTGCTTAGACTGGAAATTTCAAAATTGTTTACTTATTACGTAATTCGAGTTTTAGAAGAGGGGATTGTCAAAAGCACCCTTACATCTCATCGAAAATGCGTAAGGAGAAAGATAGCTTCGAGGAAGCGAAATAAGTTTGTAAGAACCGCGTTATGTAGCGTTCCGTTCTCCCTACGTCTTTAGAAAAACGGTGTGAAAATGGATAAAATATTTTATTCATTTTGCTGCTAAATATATTCATATATTCGTGTGTACAATGTTGGTTTCTTGGAGTAATTTTCCAAAATAGAATTATGATCTGCTCGCTGTTGGGAACAAATATTTTAAAAATGGTTTTTTTTATTTTTATTATTTATTTAAATACAATATTTTTGGTTTTATGTCTATGCGCGTGCATGTTGGTGAGTATAATAATATTATATTTATGTATGTGTATGTATGTATAAGGCCTACATATCTATTGAAAACTGAAGCTTTACATTGGTTTGAAGTAGTAAGCAGAATAAATAAATTCTCATTGGAAGCGCTTGATTTAGTCTAGGATAGCAAGCATGAGATAGGGCAACTAAAGATCGCGTTTCAAATTGACATGAATACTAACATTATAAAAACATTCCAGTAGGTAAACCGATGGGCTGGTTTCCATACGTTCGCCGCTTGGGTTCATATGGTAAGTATTCGCATTACTTATTAAACCAATCGAAAGTTTTCTAAGGTTTTGCACGTGTTCTTTCATAGTTTATGTTACAGAAACCACTGGATGACACCGTTTTCCTTTAAAAAATATTTGGTTTTTTCCAGTGGTCAGCTCTGAGCCACTAAAGACGTTGGACGACTATGAATTGCCTGAAGTTATTGAGTCGGATGACTCTGATTATGAAGAGAAACTTGAACAGTATTTCCTAGAAGGTGGCAAGAAGGACGGAAAGGGTGGCAAGGCTTCCGTCGAAAATGGATCTAGGTAATATTTTTGTATCATATTTTTCATGTCATTTTTTGAAATGGTTCCCTAATTCAATCACCTGTGACATTAGGCTCGTTTTTAAGCGTCTTGTACAACAGATGGGGATACTGTTGTCCTATCATTTTAATAGTAAATAGACAGTGTAAATAAGCTGTGCCTACGATTTGGTACGTCTTAGGCAAATTGGTTTCGAAGTTTTTACGTGATATACGAACAATGGATAGACAAACAAAACGTATAATAGCAGCTGTTAAGTATTCACCTCCAAGCAATAATAATTTATTTATTTATCATAATTCATTGAAACATTAATAATAACGTCACAGCACAGATTAATTAGTTACTAACGTAAAATAAAGAGATTTCTAAAACGGTGAAAGAAATGACATTATACATAAAATCTATTTACGAGAGACTTCTGCATTTAGCGCAAGTGTATAATAACTGTTAATTTAAGCTAATTAAAATGATACGATAACTGATAAATAATATAAGAAATGTAACTGTTTAGAAAATAGGGTTTATGTATCTATACTATACATATTATGTATAAGAGTACATCTATGAGTGTGTGCTTGGTTCTGTGTATGCCTGTTTATGTGTGTGTGTGTATTTCGTAGTACGAATCTGATTTAGTTTCTTATTATAATACAGTTTTCTACGGCATCTTAAGTAATATAAATGTGTTGTGAATGCGCCTCAACCCGCGCAGTAATATATCGAGCTGCGTGGACGGGCGGCTGGACAGCGGGCCGGCGGCGGCGAGCGAGGCGTGCGCGCGCCGCGTGCTACTGGCGGGCTGCGGCGCGCTCGCGGCCGCCGTGCGCGCCGCCCCGCGCCGCGCGCCCGTCGCGCCCCCCGCGCACCCCGCGCCTCCCGCCCGCGCGCCCTCGCCCTCCGCGCCCGCCGCCGCCGCCGCCCCCGCGCCGGCCCCCGCGCCCGCGCCGCCGCCGCTCGCGCACACGCTCTACGACGTGTTCAGGCATCTGGCGCTCGAGTTCCACCATCAGGTGAGGACAGCACGCTTATTAACTCGCAGTAAGCGCGCGACAGCCAAATATTGCGTAATATATGCTGTCAAAATGAGAATTCATGTAATCTAATTTGTATAGTGGCGCTATATCTACCGCGAAAAGTATATTTTACCGTCATGGCGCTATAGTTTATGTGAATGCGACGTGCAACAACAACCTGAATCAATCGTGGCACTCACACATCAAGAACTATAATAATTTATGATATCACTTTAATCTAAGAACATAGGAAAATTTTTAGGTAACACTACAAATGAAAACAACAGCTTGGCAAATAATATCGATGTTTTCAATTCTAAATAATATTGGAAAACAATAATAAAAATGATACTACGAAATGAATGGGCGAGCGTTTTACTGTGGCGGTGAGTAGTAGACCGACTGGAGCGCCGTACATTCACGCGCCGGTCGCTTGGGTCGTCGAGTACGTAGCGTGTTGCTATGAGAAGCAAAACAAGGCGCTCGCCGCTGGTTTGCCTTGAAATTAATTTTTATATATATTTTTTTTTAATTTTCTTTTTTTTTATTTTATTTTCGTAGAGGTTCCTACACTACTCCCCCGCTGAGACCGTTGCTTGCAGAGGTCGATAGTAATCGGGGAACCTGACTATTCTGCCGCTCTTGGTTCTTCGCTGTTCTGGAGCAACGTTCGGTCTCAGGGTCTCTTCAGTGTCTTGGGCTAGGTAGGCAGGTTTCAAGCGGTCGATGGTTACCATGGAATCTTTGTTCTGAATGCGGATTCTGTATATCTTCTCCCCTCTCTCCAGAACTTTGTAGGGACCAGTGTATGGAGGTTCCAGTGATCTTCCTGCGGGGCCTCGACGAAGAAAGACATAGTCAGCGTTCTTCAGGTCTTTGGGCAGGTAGAACGTCTTATTATGGTGCCAGTTTACCGGAGTTGGTGTGAGCCTTGCCATGTGCTGTCGTAATCTTGTCGCGAAGTCAGGATAGTCCGTGGTGAGGGTTTTCGAAGGTGCGAAAAACTCACCAGGAAGTCGCAGGGGTTCCCCGTAGACGAGCTCTGCTGACGAAGATTGTATGTCCTCCTTGCACGCGCTGCGAATTCCTAGCAGCACGAGAGGAAGAACTTCACTCCAGCGATCGTTTGAGTGGCACATGATGGCAGCTTTGAGCTGGCGATGGAGTCGTTCTACCATACCATTGCAAGCAGGATGGTAAGCAGTGGTTGGCCGATGTTGCGTACCGAGGATGGACGAGATCCGGTGGAAAAGATTGGACTCGAACTGCTTTCCACGATCAGTTGTGATCCTTTCCGGGCAGCCAAAGCGGGCCACCCAGCCAGCGATGAAGGCGCGGGCGCAGGTCTCGGCAGTGATGTCAGCAAGTGGGTATGCCTCAGGCCAACGTGTAAATCGATCGATGACCGTGAGGCAGTACCTGTAACCATGAGAAATTGGTAATGGCCCTACGATGTCCATATGGACATAGGAAAAACGTTGGGTAGGGGAAGGAAAAGGAGTCAGGGGGGAAGATGTATGGCGAAAGGTTTTGGATCGTTGGCAATCCGTGCATTCCTTGGCCCACCGGCGACAATCCTTGTCAACTCCGGGCCAAACAAATCTTTGTGCTACCAGTTTTGCAGTTGCTTTGGTACCTGGGTGACTGAGTCCATGAAGGGTGTCAAAGATCTTCTTGCGAAAGGCACTGGTAACGAATGGCCGCGGATTTGTAGTCGAGATGTCACAGTAGACATCCACGTCGCCTTGCTTGACCTTCACTAACTTTAGTGAGCAACCTTCTCTCAGCAGATCTTGCAGCTCAGGGTCGTCAGCTTGAGAATGTGCAAGATCTTTGAAATCGAGAGGTTCTGAAACTTCCTCTACTCTGGAAAGGGCATCTGCTACTATATTGTCTTTCCCAGCCACGTACCTTATGTCAGTTGAGAACTGAGAAATAAAATCGAGGTAGCGAAACTGACGAGGAGAGCAATTTTCACGTCGAGATGAGAAAGCAAACGTCAGTGGCTTATGATCCGTGTAAATAACGAAGGGCCTAGCTTCAACCATATGACGAAAATGGCGTATTGCGTCATATATGGCCAGTAACTCACGGTCATAGGGACTGTATTTTTTTTTGCGATGGCTTCAGACATCGTGAGAAAAACGCTAGTGGTTGCCAGTCTCCTTTGCATCGCTGCTGCAGGACTGCTCCTATTGAGGTGTCTGATGCGTCCGTATAAAGAGCTAGCTCGGCTTCTGGACTAGGATGAGCTAACAGAGCTGCTTGGGACATGGCGGACTTGCATGACTGAAATGCAGTCTTCATCTCCTGAGTCATGTTAATCGGCTGAGCTCCTTTCTTCTTTGGTCCAGTGAGAGCGATGTTCAAGGCTGCTTGTGCCTGCGAGGCGCCTGGAATGAAACGGCGGTAAAAATTGTACATTCCTAGGAAACGTCGAAGCTCTTTAACATTCTTCGGTGTGGGGAAGTCGAGGATTGCTTGCACCTTGTTAGGCAATGGCTTGATTCCACTCGATGAAACCTCGTGTCCCAAGAAAGTTATGTTGGAAAGCCCAAATTCACATTTTGATGTGTTTACGAGCATCCCGAAGGTTGTCAACCGCTGAAAAAGTTGCCTGAGGTGCTGCACATGCTGCTCCTTACTGGCTGAGTGGACCAAGATGTCATCTAAATATCCATAGACAAATGGCAGGTCCCGTAGCGCTTCATCCATAAAACGTTGGAATGTTTGGGCAGCATTACGTAAACCAAACGTCATGAAAGGGAACTCGAAGAGTCCAAATGGTGTTGTAATCGCTGTCTTAGGCACATCCGGCGGGTAAACCGGTATCTGGTTATACGCCCTCACCAGGTCAACCTTCGAGAAGATGGTGCTGCCAGCCAGGTGGTGAGTGAAGTCCTGTATGTGTCGTATGGGATACCTATCAGGAATTGTACGCGCATTTAGCGCTCGGTAATCTCCACAGGGTCTCCACCCGTTGTCCTTCTTGGGAACCAGGTGTAAGGGTGAGGACCAAGAACTCTCTGACCTGACTGTGATTCCACTCTGGAGCATATCCTCGAACTCTTTCTGCGCGATCTTCAGTCTATCGGGCGGGAGACGGCGTGGACGGCTTGTTATGGGCGGTCCAGGTGTAGTCCGGATGTAGTGAACCGTGTCATGCTTCGTGACCCTAAGTGTTCCTGCTGGACGGGTAATCTCAGGGTACTCGCGTAATATGTCGTGATAGCTGGAGTCTCCGGCAACGGCCTTCACTGATGAGATGCCCTCGATAGCATTGCAGGCTGGCGTAGGTACTGAGAGTGACGTCAGGGAGTCAATTAGTCGGTGTTGTCGAACATCAATTAGCAAATTGTAGTGTGACAAGAAATCAACTCCGATAATTGGCCTTGACACATCTGCTACCACAAATCTCCATCGATAAACTCGTCTCAAGCCTAGGTTGAGTTGCAGCTGTACCCAACCGTATGTGGATATGATAGCTCCATTGGCCGCAAACAGCTGATAATTGGTCTTGGTCCGCTGTTGACGAAGCATCGCCCGTGGGTACACGCACAAGTCGGATCCTGTATCTATAAGGAAACTCTTATTAGTGTTCTTGTCCACTACGAAGAGGCGGCCTGGAGAAATTTGACAGTCGTGGGCCGCTACTTCCGACTGCCTGTTGCATTTCCCGACGAGGAACCGAATGTACAGGGCGTAGTACATCTGTTAGCTTTCGAACCAAATTTTCGGTGATACCAACAGACAGACCGATCGTACGATTTTGATCGTGTTCTAGTACGGTTATATTTTTCACTATAGTTACGTGATTTAGATCGGTTTCTAGAACGTTGTACATTCAATTGACTGCGTAGTGAAGCTACTTCTTTAGTTAATTCGGCTATTTGCTTTGCAATATCGTCTGTCGGTATATTGTTATGACTACTACTAGTACTTGCCACTTGTGGGGTAGATTGCACGATATCACAAATGCAGTCAGCTAGGTCTGCTGCCTCTTCTATTGACAGCTTAGGTTGTGAAGCTACCGCGGTTTGAATATTCGTGGGTAACCGACCTGTCCATAGCGTTCTCATAAAGTCATCTGGAACAGCTGGACCAGCTAACTTCTGCAGATGGCGTAGAAATTCCGACGGCTTCCGATCTCCGAGTACCTCGTCGTTTAATAATTGCTTTACCTTTGCTTCCTGGGAAATGGATAGCCTTTTGAGGAGCTCGCTCTTCAACTTCTCGTACTTCCCCTCTTCTGGTGGTTTTTTAATAATATCACTAACATGTTTAGCGTACTGTGGTTCTAGGTTTGAGGTAATATAGTAGAATTTGGTCGTATCTATTGTTATTCCGGCGAGTGCAAATTGACCTTCAATTTGTGCAAACCACACTTCGGGGTCCTCCGGCCAAAATGGCGGTATCCGCACACCGACTTTACCGACCTCCGTCATTTTGAAATTAATGTGTTCCGTGTTCTTTGTTCTTCGGGGTCACCAGTTATAGTTTATGTGAATGCGACGTGCAACAACAACCTGAATCAATCGTGGCACTCACACATCAAGAACTATAATAATTTATGATATCACTTTAATCTAAGAACATAGGAAAATTTTTAGGTAACACTACAAATGAAAACAACAGCTTGGCAAATAATATCGATGTTTTCAATTCTAAATAATATTGGAAAACAATAATAAAAATGATACTACGAAATGAATGGGCGAGCGTTTTACTGTGGCGGTGAGTAGTAGACCGACTGGAGCGCCGTACATTCACGCGCCGGTCGCTTGGGTCGTCGAGTACGTAGCGTGTTGCTATGAGAAGCAAAACAAGGCGCTCGCCGCTGGTTTGCCTTGAAATTAATTTTTATATATATTTTTTTTTAATTTTCTTTTTTTTTATTTTATTTTCGTAGAGGTTCCTACAGCGCAATAGATACGCAATCATCATATACAGTACCAATTTTTTATTAAAATTAGTCACCGGTCGCGCAGTGATCGCGTGGCTGTCCGCTGTCTGCAGATTTTTAGTTAATAATCCCGCCGATATCGCTTTTAATTCGTACTGCTATTTTGTTATTTCATGTTTAGGATTAAAGTAATATATAAGTGTCAAAATTAGTGTTACCCGCGACTTCGTTCGCGTAGTTTTTTATTTACTAGTTCAGAAATCTTCGCGGGCGTACGCAGAACACCTTACCAAAGTTTTATTACAATTAGATGAATGGACAAACAAACGAATTCATTTCTACTTTTATAAATAAACTAGCTGTACGCGCGACTTCGTCTGCACAGAAAGTTTTTTTATGGCTTTCCCTGATCAAGGTATATAACCTGTACATGTGCATAGTATGTTTAACTACGTGTTTCTCCGAGAACTAATTATCTCTTTATTAAACATCATAATAGCTTCGGTGGTTCAGCATTTCCCATTCAAAGTTTCATAATCCATTTCACCCCCTTAGGAGTAGTTTTGCTTATGTCCGTTCCCAGGTGTCAAACTATATCAATGTTACATCATAATCAGTTCAGCGGTTTAGCATTTCTCTATCAAAGTTTCGTCCTATTCCCTCCAGTTCCCCTTTTCACAGATTTTTGATAAAAAAAGTAGCCTATGTATTTTTGATACCGATCATTACCAAGATTTAGCGTTTCCCATACAAAGTTTCATTCCGTTTTTCACTCTCTTAGGGGTAAATTTTTGATAAAAAAAGGTAGCCTATGTCCGTTCTCTGATGTCAAACTATCTCCCAGCCAAATGTCATTATAATTGGTTCAACGGTGTACCATTTCCCATACGAAGTTTCATCCCCCTTTTCACCTTTTAGGGGTACATTTTATAAAAAAATAAGTACTCTATCATGAGCACATTCACATGTTCTTACTACGTACCGATTTTCATCAAGATTGGTAAGCCGTCCTTTAGTTATAAAAGGACATACAGACATACAGACAGAGAGACAAAAATTTATAAATGTAGAATCGAACCCAGTCAGTTATAAAATTACTATCTGCCACAAAATTTTACAGTAAAAATATAATTATGGACAGACGCTAAAGGTGTATAGTAGTATAGACAAATGACCTGTGGGATTGCGTGTCTGCTTGCCTCTATACACTTAAAACCTGTGCTGTACTAAATCGTGTCGTCTGTGCGATCTGCGTCTCCGTATACACGTAGACACAACTAGTGATCCGCAAAAAATATCGATATCAAAGTAGTATCAGAACTTTAGGTACGATATTGAGTATTTTCGTACTCCATTATTTTTATTCGATATCTAGGTATCGATATTTTTGATATCATACTCATTACTTTTTGGTTAATGTCTAAAGATTGTCTTTTAGGATTTGAAGATGTATATATAAAAGTGAAAAAACCTAAAATTCCTTTTTCAATCAAATCATTTTTTCAAACTTAAGTCTATATCACTCGATACATTTGTCTATGCTGTGTGTGTTTATAATATAAATTATACATTCAACAAAAAAATTTACAAAGACTAAAAAAAGGAGGTTTTCAGTTCGGTTGTATTTTTTTTCATGTTTGTTACCTCAGAACTCCGTCTTTTATAAATCGATTTAGAAAATTCTTTTCTTATTTGAAAGGATTATACATCCAGATTGGTATCATTTAAATTTCACTGGTATTGGAGCTTGGACTTCAAAGATGCACCAAATAACGCGAACTGTATATATTCATGTCATTGTGCTCCAGAATTAGAAAAGAAGTTAATTGTAGACCTTTCTAGATATTTATTTACGCCAAGGTCACTTAAAAGGCAGAAATAAAAAAAAAATTGAAAATATTAAACTGACTTCAAAAAAAATCACTGTAAGCTACGAAATAACTATTCTTTACTAATCAAACCTTAGTAGGCTTGGCACCGACTTCTGTAACTATCATTATGTAGATATTTATAGTCATTTTTTTTATAATGACGTAATTATGACGTTTGCCCTACTATGAAGTATCGTACTGCGTTTGTAAAAAGATTTATGTGCTTTCACATGTAAAACATAATACATGTAAAAAAATTATCTCTGACTTGCTTTTGAAGCTAAATTATGAACAGACTTAAGCTCTATTCCTAATTATTAGGTAAATTATACAGTGAATGACAATTATATTAATATCCTAATGCGTACACTCACTCATACATACTCGCCCTCCAACTCACACACGCACTCACTCACTCACCACTCACACACTCAAATACTCACTCACTCACTCACTCGACCATTCACTCACTCACACACACACACACACACACACACACACAAACTTGGATAAGACTCTTATATACTTCAAGTAAATCAATGTTTATCTGTAGTTATAATTTTCTTGCAATAATTAGGTTTAGATTTAAACTTCAAGTATCATTGTTGAAAATCACTGATTTGGTTTAAAGATAGTGCTCTTTAAATTGAATCCAATAATTAAGATTAAAGACGTTTAGTAGGGACTTTTTGGCGGGAACGGGAGAAGTGAGGTTGTCATTTTATTTAGATTTTCTATTATTTACATTTTTAGGAGTTTTAAAGTACAACAGTGATAGTATATTGTGTTTTAAAGTTTTGTGTAAGTGACAACAATGGAGGAGATCTAAATAAACATGTGTAGCTGAAGTATTCGCGCTCTTCCAATAAGTCCTTTATAACTTCAGTAAAGCCTACTATTACTTTACTGTAGGAGTTTTACGATAAGAAAGAACTAATTTACTTGTGATTCTACTTATTCTGTGTCTGTATACTAGTTTGTGTTAATGGGTGACATTGGCAAATGCGCTAATCATCTACTGAATTGTTTTCTCGCTTTACTTGACGTTGGCAATGTACTCACAAAAAAAGATTAAAGACTAAGGCAACTGTTTTTAACTTAATTATAGGGGTGGAGCCTGGTGTCCTATCATACAGGAAATAATCCTAGTTTAGGCACCAGTCTCTTTCTCAGTCATTACTAGCCTTAAAGAACTGTAACATTTTTTATTTAAAACCTTTGTAAGCTTTGGGAGAAAATAAATGGATTTATTATTATTATTACCCCGTTGGGGATACAGCGTGAAGATATGTTATGTTATGTTATTATTATTACTTGAGTTATTTTTAATAAATTTTTGAAAATGGTACTCGATACTAAGTATTATCGATACTTTTATCGGTATCTATACTTTTGATGCGATACCAGGTATCGAGTAAGTATCGATATTTCAAAAATTCAAATATCACTATTAACAACTTTGCCACTAGAGGCGCTAGTGAAAAAGTAAGTGTCGGCAATGTTCCGTATGTTATCAGATGGACTGCTCGTTCATGGAGAACGTGGTGTCGCTGTGGCTGACGCTGAACGGGTGCGCGTGGGGCGGCGGCGCGGCCGGCGCGTGGTCGCTCACGGCGGTGACTGTACCTGCCGATGCGCCGCGCATCCGTCTCGCCTCCGATACCGTTAACGCGTTATTGCACTCGCTCTGCCAGTCAGTACAACATACACCATGCGTTCTTAACGTAACGTTGAAAATTTGTTTTGTTATAATGCTCGCCTTGTAACTTATTGATTTTGTTATTTATGTCAAAACGGCGCTACATACGCTTATAGAATCTTTGTATTTTCTTGACAAAGTGACGTAACATAGTTTCGTAAATGAAGGGATATTTATTAATATTAATTCAGCGTGTGAATAAGTGTGTATACTTATTAGTAACTGTTGTTATAGACAATAGAGTCAGGAGTTAATTACTTTAGATTTACTTTAGGTTATAATTAATTGTTATAATTTAATTATCACAATTGTCAGGTTGGAAAATGTGACACTTCGCTGTTGGGTGTTGTCCATGCAAACTTTGGCATGGGTTGCAAGTTTACCACTACAGGTAGTTTATTAATCGTGTAGCACATATTTTATTGTATATTTTCAAAATGAACAAAAGATTTATGTATTATTTGTTTTCGTATATTTCTAGATCGAAGGCAGCTCTCAAACGATGGGCCGTGTGATATTGGAATGTGAACACTTTGTGCCAGCTATTGTTAAGTTTATCACAATGAACGTTGCCACCGACGGCACAGTCACGTCTTCCGAGCCTTATCTGGTAAGAAATGTTATTTATTTATTTTTATTTTAATACAATATACAGTTTTAATTTAATTTTTATAAATGTAAGAAAGATTTTGTACATAAGCATTAAAATCTTCCTTATTCGGAATTCCTAAATTACCGTATTCCGGGACATGCCGGGAATTTTGGCTCTTATTTTTTGTAATCACGATTTTAGCATCGCGAGATACATTGTCTATGACTTTCAGATTGAGGAAATGCTATTGGAATACATTCCCTCTCTGTGGGTAGCTTGTATTGGTGTGTTTAGCAGACTAATGAATTTTATTATAAAATTGTAAATTACTCTTGTTTCTCATTGTAAAATCATAAAGGGGAATTTTGGGTTATATCCATACTTTTGATAGTAATCACACCTATGATTCCCATCACTGATAATGAAATAGTGGTATAACCGGTGGATGTGTGTGGCGTGTGTCAGGGCGGCGCCAGTATCGGCGGCGGGTGCGGCGCGGCAGGCGCGCTGGCGGCGGCGCTGGCGCGCGTGGCTGGCGTGGCGGGCGCGCGCGGCGCGGGCGGCGCGCTGTGCACGCTGCGCGCCGTGCGCGGCGTGTGGGCGGCCGGCGGCGGCGGCGGCGTCGGCGGCGGCGGTGGCGCGCACGACCTGCACGCGGCGCTGCTGCGCGTGGCGCACCCGCTGCTGCAGTCGCTGGACGCGGCGCGCGCCATGCCCGACGCCGTCGCGCTACTCGACAGTGTCGGTTGGTATAACACGCCCCTCTCTCCCCCCCCCCCCCCCACACACGCTCCTGACTACTTTGTGCCTTCGCGTCGCACTACTCGACATTGTCAGTTAATATAACACCGCACTCCCCCCCCCGCGCTACTGACTACTTTGTGCCGTTGCGTCGCACTGCTCGACAGTGTTGGTTCGTATCGCATCCTCTCCGAAATTTGGTTTAGATATAATTAAAAAAATTGAATAATGGATATTTCAATACCAACTGTTTTTTAATTTACGTCTACTTTGTCCGAAATTCTTACAGAACTCTTGTGTCCGATATACTTTTAGTCAATTTTGTTATAATGTTGTTCGATTGATTTCCTTCTCCATTATTCTCAGCGCTGTTTTTTTAATCACTATCATATTTAACGCTCATGTTGCGCTAGTGGCTAATTAAATTAATCCGTGGTTTAACGTTCAACGGTACGTTAACGTTCGCTAGTAACATTATGGTGACGAATTGGAAATTTCGACGGCAGGGACTTCAATTTTTGTAAGCAATTACGAAACGTATGAAAGTGATGTTTAGTAACCTGAATTTTTATTTCATTGACTTCATTTTTGACACTTTTGTAACAAAAAAAATTCAAAGAAACCTCTTTGAAAACAGGGATTTGCATTTTTCGGACTAAGGGAACCGATTTAAGCTTCTAAAGTTTTCTGTATAGATTAATCTAAACACTTCAAAATGTTTTTAATATAAACGGAAATAACTGTTTTTTCTCATTTTTCGTAATCTAGCACGCACACGTTTGTATGGTGCAGAATATGTATGTTGGTTTAAAGTATTGTTAATCATTGCATCACCTTAACTTTCACTTGTGATTGGGTCGACTTTTACCAAAGTGGATCTTCCTTGAACGTGCGTGTGCGTGTACGTGTGCGTGTCCGTGTGCAGCGCACCAGTCGTCGTGGTGGGTGCGCGAGGCGGGCGGGCGGCAGGAGGGCTCGTGCGAGGCGCGCCTGTCGGGGCTGCTGGCCGACGTGCTGGCCGGCGGCGGCGGCGGCGCGGGCCGGCGCGCGCCGCTGCGCCGCGCCGTGCTGGCGCAGCTCTACGGCTACTGCCGCAGGCTGCTGGCCGTGCCCACCGCGCCCGCCGGCCCAGCCGCGCCCGCCGCGCCTGCCGCCAGCGACGCGGTGAGTAGCCACTGTACAGGTTCACTACTAATGCTACGTTTACACGCTTGCCGAGGCTTGGCAAACGTCCACAAGCTCCAATCCTGGACAAACGCTTGGATGCCATTTACACGCTTACGAATGCGTTAGTGTGTTCCGAACAGGCAAACTGTGCAGCCAAACATGGCAGACGTGGACGTTGAAATTGTGTCGGCTATTACGTTTGGTTTGACATATTTTTATTCAAAATATAAACAAAACCATAGGAACTACTCATGGTCGATACGCGGTCGTATATAGCGCAGCGTAAAAAACACCATTTCGGCGCGAACTCGTGAGCGACACTAAACACGTGCCAACGTGTAAATACGTCGCAAGCGCATGCCGCAAGCATCTTTTGATCTGTGTTCAAAAACCGACACTAGCCCGGATCGGTGGCAAGATCACACAAGCCAAGTCAAACACCCCGTTCACACGGTTGTGTTTGTGGACATTTGTCGAGACTTGCCAAGCGTGTAAACGCCCCAACAGATATCGCCTTTCACATGTCACGAATTGTTACACCGAAAGAAATGTATAGCGTAAGCCCGTTATAGAAAGGGTTGGGAATACACATATTTCGTCTATCGGTATGATCAATGTTTTAAGACTGATATTCTGATGCATTTGGCAGACCTATGACACAAAACTTATCTTTGTTTGTTAGTGGATAATTGTAGGTCAATTAATTCATACTTCCGCTAATTCTAATAAAATACGGTAATTCCTGTTTACTAGATTAATATTTAATAATTTAATAGTTGTTTATTTCTAAAAATTTACGTAGGTACTCGTATTTTAATTTTATTCAAAATTGGCCAGGACATCTACATTGGATTATACATTTTCAAATGGGTATATGATTTTTTCAAATGGTTATGTATTTTCTCTTTTCATGTAGCAAGAAGTGATATTTTAAACACCTATCTTCATAGCCATGATCGTTATCTTTATATTTATCATTAGTGTCGATCGAATCCCTTACTGTACACCTACTTTGCTACATATTCTAGTAGTAAGAGGAAATAGAACATAAGTGACGAATTTCTAGAGAAATATGCTTCAACGCACTTAAATTGTGGACTTGATACTGAACAAGGTAAAGGGTGAACATCGTATTGCGCGATAGTGAGGTGGTTAGACGCTTTTGTTTGCAACTAGAAACAGGAAGCAGCCATGACTTATCTTTTGATTTTATGTCATAAAAATGCTTCCGTGTTAAACATTTATTTGGTTTTCATTACAATATATGATTTGTCGCGAACTTTCACTAATACACACGGATTTCAGGTGTTCTTCAAGGTATTCGCCTTGCCTGGGATATAATACCGTTTTTTAATAAACTTTATTACTTCAAAATTATGCCTGCATTAATATTTTTGATTATAATTTCTTTTACAGTGAGAAATTAATTTTTAAAAAGTGCAAATAAATTATGAGAAATTAAAATATTTGAAACGCGACGCCCCGTCGGTCAGAGCGAATGTTATGTTAAAGTCTATGACAATATGCTTGTGAGGTGTATGCTTTTGAGTGTTTGCGATTTATTCAGATATAATTTGGATATAAAAACAAATAAAAGAACATAGCTTAGGAAAATATCGAATTCCACATTGTGTTATAGAATGTTTTTATTCTACAAGGACATTGAAAACATCTCAGAATTATTTTATGTAATGTAGTCTTGATCACAACGAAATGAGATGCTTTTTCGTTTTATTTATTGTTTTTTTATAGATCAGAGAGAGAATCATGTGATGATTCAGCAGTTGGATATGTTCAAGTTAAAACACTGTAAAATTGCAGCAGAACACAATACTCCTTCACAATTCTACACTTGTTTGTTTGTTGTTATAGACTATGACGTCACACCGAGCGCGCCAAAATGGCGGGCGTTTAAAGTGCTCGTGTCGGTTGCCTATTTTTTACTTTTTTTTAAACTACTATAAGTTACTTTTTTGGCGTTGAATATTTATTTACTATTATATAGCGATCTTAACTATCGAATAAAAATATAAAAAAAATACATGCATGTTCCCTATTGACACTTTGTTGTGCTTCCCTACTATGCCAACGTGACTTGATTCTAACCTATGTCTTTCTAGATACTATATTTATATTCTTCATTGTAGTAATCGTATTGATATCAATCTGTAATTGTTAATTTATTACATACATATTATTCTATGTCCTAAATAAAATTATTTTGTCTGTAGTCGTCAGGCAACGCATCGTCAAGCAGCGACGAGCCGCAGACGGACGAGAGCAAGGCGCAGCACAGTTCAGCGCAACGCGAAGGAACCAATGTCGAAGACGAGAGGAAACAACAGGCAGCGCGTACGCCCTGCATCGCTGACATAAGTATGTAACATTAACTATTCAACATACTAAAGACGACTAATGTGCTCTTTAAAAGAAATCTGTCAATATTGATAAGTCCATGTCGCACTACAATATTAAATGCATACATACAAATGTCTCATTATGTGTCAGGACAGGCAGAGCATCAAGGCATAATATTGTTACGAGCTATGAGTGATGAAATGCCGGTGAAGGGTGCAAAAAGTTTATTTTCGTTCGCGCAAACACCTGACAAGGAAACGCGAACTTAATCATTTATTTAATCATTTAGTCATTTTGTGAGACACAGGTATAATATAGCGTTAGTTAGTGTTACAATATACTATAAGAGTCTCTATGCTCCGCCTCATACATGGCGTTGCAAACATGAATAACAAAATAATAACTTAGACGAATATGGTAAATGTTGTTATTATGGTAATTAAATTGGAATTAAATTTATGTCATTAAATTGAAATTAAAATGTTATTCATTATTATATAGTCATTACATTGCAAATAAAATTATGTAGATACGTATGTCAATATAAAAAAATAAAATAAAATATTTTTCTAATTATCACACCATTAAAGAATTCATCAATGGAGTAATACGTCTTTTTTAATAGAAATTTCTTTAATTGATTTTTGTAGGTATTAAAATTAGTACTATCTTTTATAAAGTTTGGTAATTATATAATTTAGGTGCCATAGCTAATATTGTATTGTGGAATAATGTAGTTCTACATGTAACAAGACAGATATTTCCACAACGCCTTGATCCTTTTACGCTATCGAAAAGGTTTTTATTGGATTTAACAAAAACAAGTACTTCATAGATATACGTACACGGATGCGTCGTTATTTCAAATTTTTTGAAATGCTTTTTACACCTGTCTCTGCTTTAAATGACAAATCGATCTTATGCATCTTTTTTGTTGTCAAAATACTGATTCTTTCCCTTTTGAACTTTGTACTTTCTCAAAATATAAGCTAAGTAAGCTGTCAATACTGCCGAATGATTTACTATTTCACTTAATTTATAAAGTGCATATGAAAATTTGTTTATTTTTTTGTTTGTTTTCGACGGTTCCTTGTCTTCGTACTCACCCCTCGAAGTACTTGCGTAATAGTCACCGAAAGTGTGTCTCCTACAGATTACGGTCCCAATAGTCGCAATATTCGTCGTAGTTACTTTTTGCTACGATCGGTATTCGAAAACTGACTCACAAGGTGGATGTACCCCGACCTTTAGCCCGACAAAACGAGGATAGAACTTCTAGAGATCTTTAATAATAATTGCACACAATAATAGAGAGGGCGGAACCTTTTGGATAATTCTAATCGCTATAATAATACAGTATTATGAGCGACGCCGCCAGTTTGTACGAGTACATTAGAATTTTCAAACTACAACATTGTTCTTGTTTCTTAATTTTGCGTATACCAATCGATAGAAGACCTTAATATTAGCTATATGTTTTTAGGTCACTGCCCTGCAAAGCTTAGGTCTCGAGATATAAACCCTAAAAGTTGCGTCTTACGTGTCATTCGATAATCGACCTTATTTCATTGGCTTAAGGTCCAACAGTAGCAATTTTATCATACTTTAACACAATTTTTTCAAATACATTTTGTTTTGAAAAGGGCGAAAGGAACTGTACAGTAAGTTACCATCCCAACGCCTATAAATTCCTTAACCTTACTCCTTGAATGACAACCCTATTTAGCTATGGTTCTTGATCGACTTTTAAGACCTACACGGAAAGATAAGCAGTTGATATACATATACTGTATGCTTGTAACTAATTAATCTGTGCTTATACTATATTTCTCATGCCTGCACGGCAAGGGCGATTTAACCTGTGCCGAAAGTACCGTATAAGCACAGTTTACTTTAAACGGTGCAATATACTCCACATACAAGTTCAATTTTTATGAAAGAACTGACAAAAAACCTGATAGCCATGGTGTTGTTTTGCTATAACGTGGGATGTGTCCATGGTTTTGTTTATACAACCTATAAATACAGAGGTAGTTATTTATGTGTAGAAATCATTGCAGTCCAGTTTTTATGATGGTCTTTTGTTTTTAAAATTGGTGTAAACAAATCATACTATAAATAAAAATAATGTGTATGGTCTTCTTTCTTTGTTTTTGTAATTGTTTTTCTTTTATTACAGTTTTACAACACCCACTCATAATGCACAAGTTCTACAGAGCATTGCAATTATGCGATGGAGTAAACACCATATTATTGACTGCAGGTACGGCATTAAATTTCAACAGTTAATAATTTTATTCTGCCGCAATTAATATTCTTTCAATGTAGATTTAGTTTTTTTTTTGGAATCTTAAATTTTGTCGGACTACATATTTATTAGAGATTAGAGGACTAGAGAGTGCATCAACTAATGCGTAATTTACCATTTTAGGTGTTAATTCAGAAACCGCTTCAGAATGTACAACACTCAAAGAAGAGCTGTTCATGTTGGTGGCACATATTCCCAACGTTGCTGCCAATCCCACTATAATGATCAATAGCTTAATGCAATTTCTCAGTAAGTATAATCAATGTATTATTGAATTTAAAATTAAATTAAATAAAAGTAAATTTGCCATTAAATAGGAAAATTCGGTAAAATTAATAAAACCATGGTTCAATTAATTTTTCCTGATTAATGTATGTGATGTGATAAATGTATAATGTACTCGAACTTAGTAAATAACAATTAATATCCCAAAAGTCATACAATTGGATGTGTTTTTATCTAACTGAAGAAATTTTTGAATTATTTCTTGGGTACTTTAATACCCTTTCGCATTTACACATCCTTTCGAAATTACCTTGTATATTCGTTTATCTATTCTAACTCTATGAACACTAACCTGTTTATTAAAATGTAAAAAAAATAATTCTAAAGCGTTTATTGCTTGATTTGTTTCTAGGGAAAGAGGAGATCGTTAATATATCACAGGCGTTGCAACAACTTATTATTAGGATATTAGATAAGCCAGAAATGCTCAATGCATTTACAGAACAAGGTGGGCTTGAGCTCGCTGTGGAAAAACTGATTGCTTGTCATCAGGTAACAATTGATCCCAGTTTTATATGAAAGTCACTATACATATTATGTATTAAAATAATCGAAAATTTACTGTTTAATTCTACAAGGCCGGTCCAAGTAACAACCAAGGTTTGGTCTCATCCCTAATGAACTACCTCAAGCTGCCACCTCAGCTCATCAATATGTCTACGCCTGCTAATAACAATAAGAAGACTCAACCACCTGTTATCGAGACAACTAACGGATTAGTTAACATTGCGCCATTATGTGAGTGTTACTGCCATACATACTTTGCTTTTCTTTAAGATTTTGAATTTCTTGATTTTGAATTATGAATTTCTATGATATTTACTATTGTATAATATTTTTATTAATTGGAAGATGATCATGGGAGGCCATGGTTGTAGAGGTGTAATAAAATGAGGATAAAATTGATTGCAAAAAACCTTTATGGTTATTAATTTATGTTAAAAATTGTTTTATGTTTTTAGTATATATTGTTGAAGTAAATGAAATGCAAATATGTTCACTAATTTCTAAGTGTAATACAAATATCCCGAGCAGGCTTTGGACTAAGTTGAAACGCGGCAACTTGGTTTTCTACATTTCGACGCTGTTAGTAGTAGGTAGTTGTGACAATTTACGAAAGTAGTGTGAGATGGTACAGTATCGAGTTTAGTTTAGGATTTTCACAGCATTTTAACTTTGCACCAAAGATAGCTGATATTGTATGTGGGAGTAGCCCAGACTCATACAATAGACTGAATTGAAATGTTCATTAATTTGTATTCAACAGTTACGAGTAGTATATTCTTCTTTACTCTTCAGTAAAATCACGTTAGAGAGAGTAGTATCACTGCCTCGACCTCGTGAACGAGTTTTAAATTGCCATTGCCATTACGTGATTATATAAATATTAGCTGTCGGTTGCGACTTCGACTGCATGGAATTAGAAAAAAGTTGCCTATATCCTTCCCAAGGCCCTTGTAACATAACGGTTTCATACAAAGTTCAACTCCCCTTGCAAGTGGAATTTTACAAAAATGTGAAACATTTCTCATTATTTTTGATAAGCAATTAGTACTTAATTTCACACTCGTATTCCGTTCCATATAAAAGTATCACGCCAGATTCAACCTCGTGTTGTCCTCAGTTTAAATCTAAATTTCCAAAAATTCTTAGGTGTAGATTTTTGATCAAAATAAGTACCTACATTAGGTCGTTCCCCTGGTGTCAAACTATCTCCATGCCATACATCAGAATCACTGCAGCGGTTTGGGCGTGAAAGTCGACAAGACAGACAAACAGATTCGCATTTATATTTATATTATATGAGCCTGTCGGGTTCATTGTAGCACAATGTCGCTAGGTCTGAATTGATGTGAAACATTTTATGCGGCGGGTCAGACCGGATGTTGTCATGGCTTAGTCATGGCGACATGGCGATGCGTCGCCACGTGCTTGTACTAAGCTCGTATACCTCTATAGAGTATGCAGTGTTATTATTTACTTCAGAATAAGTTGCCTTCGTTTTTTAAATACAGGACAATTTTTTCCAATATTTTGTATTGATTATGCCATTATTTCTTATTTCCCTTAATGAACTATGTATTACCCTATCTGTGACCCCAATTTAACTAGATTTCGAGTTAATTAGAAAAATTACCCCAATCACTAAAAATGTCATAGCCCAAACATTAGCGTGTCAATAGCACGTAGCCGCTGTAGTAAGCGGCGGTGGTGGGGGCGACGCCGACGCCGACGCCGACGCCGACGCGACGCGACAGTAGTGAGTGACCTAGTGAGGTGTGCGTGCGCGCAGGCGGCGTGGTGTGCGGCAACCCCACGGCGCAGGCGGCGGACGTGCTGCTGGGCGGCGCGGCGGGCGGCGGCGCGGGCGGCGGGTGCGCGGCGCGGCGCGTGCGCGCGGCCGCCTGGTCCTACCACTTCTTCAGCGCCGACGACGCCTCGCTGGCGCTCACCATCACGCTGCCCTACGCCGCGCAGCTGCACGAGCTGCAGCTGCAGCCGCACCTCACCAGCCTCGCCAGTCAGTATACAACTACTACACTACAACATAAACACTGGCCAACAAAAAAAAACATTATCATATTTGAAGTGACAACTTGTATAGACTTTTTGGCGAGAACGGGAAAAGTAAGGTTATAATTTTAGACTTTCCTATTTTTTACATTTTTGGGAGTTTTAAAGTACAAAAGTGATAGTAGTGTTTTAAAGTTCTGTGTAAATGAAAAGAATGGAGTAGGTCTAAATAAACATGTGTAGCTGAAGTTCTCGCGCTCTTCCAAGAAATCCTGTAAAACTTCAGTAAAATCTACTATCACATTACTGGAGAAGTTTTAACGTTTTAGATAACGATGCTACTTATACTATTACAATATGTGACATTGGCAAATGCGCTAATCTGTACGCCATGCCATGAAAAAAGAACTTCTATAGGTACGTTCGGCGAATTTAAATGGGTAAAATCTTATGGTTTAGCGTCACCGACATGCTGTGCGCGCGCAGCTAGTACACATATACACAACTGTAAGCCATCAATATTTATTGTTTTTTTTTTTACATTATTTCATAATTTTAAGTTTTCACTTCTATCAGCAGTATTATTTTGTTTAGATTTTCTATTTTTTGCGTTTTTGGATTTTAAGGTACAAAAATGATAGTATATAGTATATCGTGCGTTAAAGTTCTGTGCAAATGTTAAGGATCAGAAATTTTGAATAAATATATGCAATTGAAGTTTTCGCGTTCTTCCTAATAGTTCTATTTAACTCCAGTAAAGATTACTATCACCACAGATTAATTAATTACTAACGTAAACTATCACTAAGTGTGTGTTAGGGACTTAGTAATAAGAAGACAGACATTTTACGTGACAGATACACCACTTTTTTACTCAACAATGGGAGAAATTTTTTTAATAAATATGAAACGAGTTGCCAATATTTAAAAAAGAAGAAGTTATACTTCTTCGTTGTGAATAGAAACTTAAAGCCGAAATTATAACCGAATTAATTCAAATTATAATACATACATGAAGTATAAAGAAAATAAACTCTCTTCTCGTTACTAACTTCATGTGTTAGATTGTTGCTATCTTCATGGGTATTACATTGATGACGTACTTCAGTTGCTTTTTGAAATTATACTGATCTTTTTCATCAAACGCACCAAAAGTAGTCTAACTTCAAAAATAGTGTATCTAACATGGAATACAGAATTTATTTACTCAATTTTTGAATGCTAAAAACATATAATTTGCAATCAACTTATCAAACAAAAAGTTTTCTATCATATTCTAGTAATGAATATCGTCCTATATGAGTCTACCAATTGTATAAACTCAAACGAGTAGTAAAAAAATCGAATAAAATGTAATAAAGATAACAATGCATATTATGAACAAAAAAATACAGGTAATACGTGACAAATGACAACTGTGCCATGTGTAAGAAAAAATTGAATCTTTTGTTATTCCATTATAATTTTTTATGCGCTATTTTGAAAATTGGTTACTTTTTATTAGCGTAATTGCCAGTTTAGTAACAATTAACTCTATTAGACAATTACACAATACACATTATGTTTATATAGAAAACGCGCATCAGTACTTTATGCCACCTATATATAAATGTATTTCGATCAATTAGTTCGATAAAGAGTTCGATAGGCGGTTCGACCTATTTACCTAGCACACAAACAATATTATAATCTAAATTCGACCTAATTTAATCTGATTGACATACACATGTCAATCAGATTAAAGGGTTGCCGTGATTTAGCACAAGATGTAAATATTGCTAAAGCCGACATTGGTTGTGACGTGACGTGACGTGACGTGTGTGCGTGTGTGTGCGTGTGCGCGTGCGCAGCGTGCCCGGGCGCCGTGGCCGTGGAGGCGGGGTGCGGCGGCACGCTGGCGCCGCTGGGCCCGCCGCAGAGCACGGCCGGCATGACGTTCATCCGGCTGGTGGTGGCGCGGCCCGTGGTGTGCACCACGGTGCAGGTGCGCCTGTACAAGCCGCGCGACAGCTCCAACATGGGCCTGCTGCAGCTGCGCCTGCTCACCGCTCCGCCCACCAACCCGCACACGCTCATGGGATACACGTAAGCCGATCGATCGCGCTTCCAACCTCACACTGCTTTAACACTCTTTTTAACCATCTTACAAAATCACTATTTGACATGTTAGCAAGACCGACGAATAAACATAAATGGGAACACTGGCGCTTACCAAAGCGCGACGGTGTTCGTGACGTCATAGAAAAGAACGACTGACTGCTTCTTCCCCACTACCGTTCGAGATTATATAAGTCAAAACTCGAGCGCTGCACCTCTCTCTATTGCTTTTTACCTTCACGACTGCAGCACGAAGCGTTTGAATACAAATTAATTAATTATTAATTGGTATTAAATATTAATATTAATCGATATTAATCGATAATTTAAGTAAAGTTTGGGGGGTGTTCCATTGCTATAAGTATATATCTTACTATTTAATTTTATCGTAGCTTACAGACACGTATTTCGCCTCTTAACGAAGCATCCTCAAGATATTTCAGAGATCAGACTCGGTCAGTTAACCAACACCAAATCAACGAATGAGTCAGATTTTACTAAAAACCTTTAGTATTCATTTTCATCACGAACAATAGCCATTCTGGGCTACAATTGGTTTTTCTACCCACAGTATTATGACAATGATAACAAAAATACACGTTTATTTGACAGCACATGGTGGTGGTTAGATTTCACTATGTCCATTTCTATCCAACTACTCATCATATTATTTGTTATACAACTGTATGTTACCGCTATTCATATGCTACTGCTCTAACTGATCTTTATACTATTTACCTTGACTACTGTTTTGACAATTACTTGACTGCTTTGCAATGATTGTTATGTTTTATAATTATCATAGGTGGTTAATTGATGCGATTAGCTTTAAAGTAGCAATAGAGTCTTGGCTTACTGAGTAACTAAAAATTGGAAGGAATGATGGATGAAAGAATGTAGATGTAGAAAATGGATGGTTTTTACCTTCGCTAATCTTGCATAAATAATAAAAGTAAATACATCTTCATGCTGTATCCCTAACGAGGTAGGCAGAGAGGAATAATAAAAGTATATGTTATGTTAAAACTGAAATGACTGACACTGAAGTGTCTTTAGCTTTTGATCAATCTAATGCAATATTTCTACGGCCATAAAATATGTTGAGTTTTAAGTATCAATTTTTAGGTGTTAGTCTAGGTGTGTTGGTATATTACAGATTTAAATTTGATTGAATATGTATAGTATGGTATGTACTTTATAGTCTGCAGTTTCAATGAAACTGTAAGATCTAATGAATATTTGTTCGAACATTTGTCTGGTAGTGTTATGCTTTATTAGTTCTAAATTACAATAAATGATATACACATTTTAATCTATAAATCATAAATATAGATTCTATATTTATGATTTAGACGAAAGATAAATTTAGAAAAGTGCATAGTAATTCGCAGATGTTATGTGAAGTTATATGTAGTAAATGGTATTGATGTCAATGTCATCATACGATTGTGAATACTGTTAGTTTGTCTGTCTTTAAATTGTGAACCGTACTATACTGCTTACAATATAACCTATTAACTTTCGATACTTTATCCATCTTAAACCGTCAAATTGTGAACTGGCATCATATTTGCATATGACGGAACGCACTTTGCGCGGATTGGTTGAACTTCAATGTCATATGCCTCGCGCCGCCATATTTGGATGTCATTCGTTTGTCGCCGAACATAAACAAACAGATATATTCGTGATTTTTAATAGTTTTCGTGTTAAAAATAGATAAAAGTTTTAACAGAGTTGCATTTAATAGTAAAATAAATCTATGATTACCCAAACAAGTGAAGTTTTAGTGATAAATAACTCTTAGTCGCCGAACATAGCCTACGTTATAACGAGCTACCGTCAAGACCGACCAATCAGGGACGGTTCACAATTTTGCGGGTGATAAAATCGGACAGATTGTGAATCCTGTTGGTAGGTGTAGGTTCATTCACAATTTGACGGTTTGACATGGATACATTATAAACTATCGAAAATTAATACGTTACATTCTAGGCAGTATGGTACAGTTCATAATTTATCATCAGTTTAAAATCTCGCGAGATAGATGCCAAACTAACGGTGTTCACAATGATACGGTGACATATAGTGATCCGTTCCGCAGCAACAAGTGGTCGTGCGTGGTGTGGGCGTGCACGCGCGGGGAGGGCGGCGGTGGCGGCGGTGGCGGCGGCGGTGCGGGCGGGCCGCGGTGGGCGGCCGTGGGCGCGCCGGGCGCGGTGCGCGCGCTGTGCGCCGCGCTGGTGGCGGGCGGCGCGGCGGCCGCGCACGCGCACCACGCGCTGGTGGCGGCGGCGCGCGCGCACGCGCCGCTGCGCGCGCACCTCGTGCACCAGCTGCTCAATATGGACGCGCACGCGCACGCACACGGTACCCACCCTACCTCACCTCCTCACCTACGTCCCCGCCGGCTGCGCCCCCCCCACACGGGCCGTAGTTACATTTTTCTTAATTTATAAAGAGAAAATAAATTAATAGGGAGTATGAGTTTATATAGAAATCAGCTATTTTTGAAGATCAATCCCTAAAAATGTATATTTCGCGTTTCAGTTAGACGTGCGAAGTTTAAAAAGTGTTCGAAATGTTTTGGAAATTTATCCTATAGACAGATAACGTGGAGGCAATAATCCCCTATTTTAATTTATTTTCTTTATTCTAAACAAACTTTAATAAGTTTGTTGAAGTTCTATTCCATAAAAATTGGTATTTAGACTTTTAGTTAGAAAGTAAGGATGACTAGACTTTTAGTTTGAAACTAAGAATGACGTGTTTCATCGTTTTTATAAAATAATCCTCCGAAGAGTATAAAAGTCCAAAACGAAAGTGTATTTACATAATACACAATGAAGTGTGGGCTAAGATTAAGATTAGTTTACTTATTTCTTTTAACTAGTAATGCATATAGATAATTCTTAATTAACAAATACTGTATTTATTGAAACAACATTTGTAAATGCTTATTTGCTTTGAATTTAATTAAAATATACCTTTGTGTGATGGCTTTTGCGTAAATTAATTAACGATTTTCTATCTAATGCAATTTAAATATAAAAAAATTGTACAACTAAAACTTATCACGAGTAGAAATAGTTTCTAGTAAAACCTTTAAATAGTACATAATGTAATGACTGTTGCGTATATCACAGCATTCCAACCACTGAAAACGACGCCAGTGAGTGGTGCAAGCGCGGGCGCAGGCGGCGTGTCCAGCGGCGGCGGCATGGGCGCCGTGTGCGAGGCGCTGCGCGCGGTGTGCGTGCGCTGCGGTGACGAACCCGTGCTGGCCTATCTGCGCTGGCTACCGCCTGCTGCCGAGCGATGGATGAGAGATCGCGCGCCGCCCGCAGCCTCGCTGCTGCACACGCTCGCCGCGGTCAGTACACACGCACACGCGCACACACAAGTATTCGAACGGACACCCACGCTCTAACAAACACACCCACATACACGCACGCAGACGTACACACGCACACGTACGCACGCATCGCACACACGCACACATACACACCCATGAGCACACGGAGACATATGTGTGAGATTACATGCCGCCGAAAATCTCGGGCATAGAGTGAACCTTAAACTTGTACGAAATATACATAATACGTATTTTGAATAAGTACAATAAATGATACTTGTATGTAAATGCAATACAATTTATATGCAAAAAAGGAACATGCGCCCCACTATTAGCATCAGCAATTGTAACTTATTGGAATCTCTACTTACATACATAAGTTTACGTATCACACATACACGTTTTCAGACGTACGGTCATTTAAAAAACAAACATATTTGACCACACACGTACGCGTCCATACGCTTGCAGCATACATCAAGCCTCAGAATCGTGTTATTTACAGGTTTTGTGGACATTGAAAGAAGAAAGGCTACTTGACAATTTGGAGACTCTAATCACTGACGACCTATTCGAGCTAGTGTACACGTGGGTCAAGGACGTACCTGAGATGAGCTTTCTGAAAAAAGCGTTGGATGCAGTGTTATGTTCAATGTGCTACATCAGATATGAACTATTCAGAATGTTACTTGTTCAAATGGACATACCAATGGATCAAGAAGAAAGGTAACATACATTATATTATAAAGTTATTTTTAGATAACTTGGAACATTTATAGCTTTTAATGAATGTAGTGTCCACGTAATCTGTGATTAATGCGATATGTGTAGGTGAGTCAATTTTACTTTGTCTTACAAAAAAATATAACGAATTTGGAAATAACGTTTAAATATTACATTCAAAGTAAGCAAGTAGTATTTGGTAACTTTGCGATTTATCTGGATATGCCAATACATATGTACATAACATAAAGTAAAGACGAAGAGGAGGCGGTGTAATGACATCGGCTCAAGGCATAGCATGATTGGTTCAATTTTAAAGCGTAGGGGTGTATCGGCTTTGATGAAGAATTAGTTTGTTGTTGGCTATAACATACAAACAGACTAAAAGATATGAGGAAAATTTAAGGTTTCTTTTTTAACAACGTTAACTATGGAAACTTCAATATGATTTAAAAAACAATTGTAGCATGGAGGGCCTGACAGACGACACAAAGGTGCACTCGCCGAGCGTTGCTGCACGCGGCGCGGGCGGCCCTGGGAGCGGGCTGGCGTGGCGCGTGCGCGGCGGCCATTACGACACGCTAGCGGTGGCCGCCATGTCGCCTGCCGCTACACACGTGCTACTCTGCAGCGCACTACCCGCCGCAGTTGTGCGCGCCGTCGCAGGTACGCACACCGGACACACCGTACACTGTACACTGCACACACAGTACACTGCACACACCGTGCACTGCACACACCGTACACACTGCACACGCCGTACACTGCACACGCCGTACACTACACACGCCGTACACCGCACACCTTCATACATTGTTACATCGCATAACGAAGTGATCCTTCGAGCCGGATGTATGAATGAACGTATTATCTGCCTTTAAACTAGACGATATACCCACTTTAAGCTAGGGGACAAACATTAATTAATTTTCTTTTTGTCTATAAAGAAGTAGAAGTTTCTGTTATGAACCACTGAATATGTAATACAACTGCACACGCAATATACTCTATAGGTGTGTTATGAAAAAACGTTGAAAAAAGTTGTAGTCAATAGTATGTATCAGGCCAAACACTACAATGTATAGTTTGGTAATGACATACTGTTTAGGTACACCCAACATGCAATGTCGTTGTACATGTACAATATTACTATATTTATGATATCAGTATTTTTTTCTAAATCAATAACACACAATTTATTTTTCTATATCAATAATACGTATTGCAGAATTTAGTGAAGCGAGACTCCAAATAATAAAGGAGAATTCGACCTCACATGATGTCCAAATGTCAGAACCCGACAATCAAACTACTTCACGAACAGGTACAGTTATTTTACTTAAATAAAATTTTTGAAGCTCTTGTGCCATAAAAATGTGACAAAGGATAATAAGGTATGAGCCTTATTATTATAATAAGCTTGTATAGACAAATGACTCGTCTCATATAATCGTAACTCAATCACTCTAGTTCTGTGTCACTGTTTTCTGTTAAAATTGTCCTGAAATTATGATTTTATTACATCTTGATGCTTTAATAAATGTCAAGAACATAATTTATGTTTTTTATGTACATCTTATCACTTTCTATACCTTTTTGACTTTTTTTGCAATAATTAACATTTAAGCATGTCTTAACATTTTTATAAAGAAAACAAATTTTATTGCAGAACTGCCATCAATGAGGAGTGTCTGTCAATTAGTAGAGTGGATGCGTTTATTGTGTATGGAGCGAAGACTAAAAGACTGGCTCGGTGGGCCCGGAGCGGTATTTTGGAAGCCGTTGCTACGGCTATTGTGCTATCCAAGATCACCAGTAAGGTCTGTATTAATTTTGTTTCTATTATTTAAGATTTTGTTCTTTTGCAGTGAGAAAATATGCATTGGTCTGGGAGAGAAAGGTAAATATAGATTGTACGAATTGCTTGTGTTTGCTCACAGATATTAACAGTCGGTCTTTAACCTCTCTTTATATGCTTATATAAGCTTTTTTGTATTTTGTTGTTGAATCCTCTCGGAAAGAGGTGGAGGAGCGTATGGCGTGGCGTTATATATCAAGAGTTATAGGAATATCTTATATTAAAAATAGACATTTTAATATGAAATTTTTGAAATGTATTTTTTAATATCTATACTAATATCTGTGCTAATATTATACAGAGTGAGCGGATCGTTTATTTGTGGAGAGTAATCTCCAGAATCATACCACCTATTTCAAAAATTCTTTCTCCATTTGAAAGGTTCATTATTCCAGATAGACATAGGTGATAGACATATTGTGTATTTAACACGGGCGAAGCCACGACGGGCCGCTATTTTGTATAAATTGGCGATAAAAGTTTTAGATTGTTTTAACAATCGCACTAATAGTTACTTATATCTTTCCAGTAGCTGGCAAGAGGGAATACAGTATGCTGGACTAGAAGAAAGCACAATCAGACTGTTTGCTGAATTGACTGTTTGTCACTCTGCTAATCAAAAGTTATTTGCTGCTACACTTCACAATATACTTGAGACGATGGAATGTACAGGTAGAAAACATTTTACTAATGTATATACATACTCCTTATATTTATTTAATATGTTACTTACATGTGCCTTGTTTCGAAGTCTTATAACTTATGACCTGTGATGTGTATAAGTATTGATTTATGACAACAATCTACTCTTTCACTAGGTTTTCACTTTTGTGAAAATGTATTTTATTTTCAATGAGACACCGGATATTAGAGCATGTGGTGTTATATAATACACTGTTGAGTTTAGTGTAATATTTGCAAATACACTGAATAGTGAGCGGAACGATAATTTAAATTATATTTGCATAGATAACACGTCATGACCAAGTCTAAGAGGAAGAAAAATATTTAAAAAGTAAGAAAATTATTTCCCATACAGGTCGTAAAATCTATTTACATGTGAGGAGAATGATGATATTTGAGTAGGCGAAAGAAGTGTGTGTGGAGAAACGAACTAAGACATTGATAGGTAACGAAGAATTGGTCAACAATAAATTGCAAAGCTTGCAACACCGAAGAAAAGTCGCTTGCCTCTCAGTTCTACAGGATTCATTTCGGAGAGTGCATCGGAATTGCATGATTTGATTCCGCCATTCCCTTTTTATCAGCGGACAAGCAGACATCGGCGGGGTTTCCATCCCTATATTGTAGATATACCACCCACTCGCACTAAGCGTTTTGCCTCAACATTTTTAATACGCACGGCTAAGGAGTGGAACGCCCTGTCGGCGTCTGTGTTCCCCGACGAGTATAACCTGAATGTTTTTAAAGCGAGAGTGAATAGGCACTTACTAGATCCACGTGCTACATCTTAGGCTCCATTGCTACTTAACATCAGTTGCAGTAGGAGTCAAACGCGGACCTAGTTACAAATAAAAAAAAAAATAAAAAAAGAAGGACGGCGAAGCTTGGCGCTCCGGTCTCTGACTACCCTGTTAGGGATATAGTGTGGAAATATGTATGTATATACACTATCTATCCTTTGATTGAATTTTTCGATAATTTTTTTTACATGTGTATAAAAAAATAACTTTTATACAAATTCCTTATTAGGAACTTGTATAGGTAATAGACTGGTGGTATGTTATTTGGTTACATTTTTCGATTTGTTGGTCCAAAAACTTGTTGCTAGAAGGGGCGTCAAGCTATTATTTTATTACATTTTGATTCTCTTTTGACTTCGAGAGAGACCGTGTCATGGACTACTCAACCTACAGAGAGGAAATGTAATTTATTTTGTTTGAAATCAATTTATGTCTAAATACTGCTGCGGTTACTGCACTCTGATTGGTTGACTTTACAAGACCTAAACATGTGTATGAATTGACTAGGATAACATAATAGAGGTTAAACTGGTGAAAGCGAGTTGCATAGATACAGGTCAACCATCGAGCACGTGAATTGAATGTCCAGTTTCACTTGACCTGTGATAAACTGAATGTCAATTTGAAAGTGTTTATTTACTGACTTACTTACTGACGAAATGAGATTGTGTCTGTTTCATAGTTTGATTTTTGCTGTTTTTGTTCCACCACCGAATAGAACAGGAAGCCATTATGTAAGTATCTAAATATCTTTCAGAGTAAATGGAGATGTACATTGTACACACAGGTCCAGTATTGGTTATGTACTGTTTTAATACGAGCGAGAGTTGATATTTGTTAGCGTGAAAGAAGTGAGCAGTAGTGAGTAGGGCAGTCCGATATTTCGGCTGTATAAATTTGAGTGCTCTATGGACCGTGAAGTTGTATAATGTCGCTAACGGTGTGTTTTCCCGCCAGGTCCAGAGGGTATATCGGGATTCACGCGCGCGCTGATCCTGCGCCTCGTGCTGTCGTCGGAGCGCGCGCAGGTGGCGCTGCGCTGGGCGGCGGGCGCGGGGGCCGCGGGGGCCGCGGGGGCCGCGGGGGGCTCGGGGGGCGAGGGCTGGGCGCCGCCGCGGCACCCCGCCGTGCACTGCCACGCGCTGCTCACTCTCCCGCTGCACACCACCGTGCGGCAACTACTCGTCGATCATCGCCCGCCCAGTCAGTGCACCTCTGCTTTACATTTACATACGTTAGGGCTTCAGTCAACACTGTTAGCACGCGTTTATTCGACACGAATTTCTTCGCGCCGACACAACGCGGTCGCCGCGCAGTCGTTAAGCGGACGCCGCAAAATAGAGCGAAATACACTATATATTTACATATCTAAGCTCATGTCATGCGCAAGTAACTCGACTGTCTGGAGTAACGGGGGAGCAATGGAATACGAAGGTGCGGTAGTTATGTAATTCCCGGAAATTTGAATGTTGTTGTCTAGTGAATAGAGTTCACATTCGCTTTGAATAAAATGAATGCTAACAGCGCGGCCGCAAGAAAATTTTCGCGTCGTTTCACTGCGCCGTCAAGATGTTTGACAATGATAGATCGAAGATATTGATGATTATAATGATGGAAATTATACATAGTAGTGTACAATGATTATAATATATTATTTATGGATTTATTGGCATGTTAAATTTTTTGATTACTTTAAAAAGAAAACGCAAGAGATCATTCATACGTCCGTCCTTCTGTCTGTCACAGTCAATTTTCTCAGAAACATCTAACTTCAGGTACACATACATCTTGTTAACCGACATAATTAGTATTAGTTAACGTTTTAAAGAATAAAAGAATCAAAGAACTCGACATGACTTCATCTTTCTTTATCTGAAACTACAAGACCTAGAAATTAATATATCAGGGAATACAAAACCGCAAAGTAAATACTTTGGAGACTTAGAGTTTACAGAAAAAATATAACAAAAGTGTATACAGTAAATAATAAGAAGTAAATAGCAATAAATGTAGTAAAATTGTGCATGTATGTTTTATAAATCTCGAGAAATAAACGGTCCTCTGTTCGCGAGCTTAGTACACACACTTATCCAGTTTTTCTGTATCAAACTACTAGTACAGATTGCCGATAATAAATACTGCACTCACGTTATGTAACAAAAAAACCTATTATTCGCAGTGCCCCTAGTAGACGATGCGGCTAAGGTGTGCACGAACAACTCGTCAAACGGTGGATCGTGTTCAGTACTGCGCAGCGCTTCCGACACCGCCATTATGACGGTGGCGGATGCCTGGGAGCTCAGCCTAGCCGCCGCCAGTGCCTCCAAGGACAAACGAGTCAAGGATGTGAAGAACACTTCACTCAAGCAGCAAAACAACAAGAAAAGGCAAACTAAGAACAATGATAATGCAGTTATCGCCATTACGGATGGTGAGTCGCGTGTCATAAAACTGTATATAAACTATTTTGGTCACATTAGGTATTTTGGTTGGATAGGCGACGAAAAACGCATCATCCCCGTTATTTATGAAATGGTGTTAAATTTTTGAAGTACATAACTTCGTTTAGCGCCTTAGGCAAAAAATAGAGTGTAATTTCAGCAGGCAACGGAAGTCGCACACGTCGATGTAACGCACTATGAAACTAATGAAAATTATGCATATTAATAGAACATACATGTAAAGTTAATTTTCAACAAGAATTTATTTCTGTTGTACTTCTTTTGGCGCGATTAGAATGTAACTACAGCAGACAACGGAAATTACGTCATCAATGTAACACGCTATGAAGTTAGCAACGAAAAGAGTTTATTTTCTTTACCTACCTACCTACCTACCTACCTGGTACCTAATCAGTTCATTTTTATTTCACTCATGTCAAGCGGCTAGTTTTAATTTTCTTTATATGTGAGCAGTTTTAATTTTTATTTCATTCATTTCAAGTGGCCAGTTTGAATTTTCTGTTCACGTCAAAGAAGTATAACTTTTTACGTGCGTACATAAATACACACGCCGCTTTTTTCTCGTTTGATGCAATACGATAATATGATGATTTTTCCTTGTTCCTTTTTATAATATTTGTCAATTTCTCAATTTGATAAGAATTATAGCATTAAATGTAGTTATTATTCTTTCCAACGATGATTTAAGAAGATTGTACAAAAATGAGCTTATTTTCAGATCTGATCGAGTCGACAATCCGTGTGACCGTACCTGGCCTCGAAGGGTTCATTCCGCCGAGCACAACATTGGCACAGCTATCGGCTGCCATTCCGCATGTGTTCGGACCACACCTAACACTCACCCTACATTTGAACACTAATGGAGGTAAAACAAACATGTATTATCTACAGTTAAATAATAATTTTTTGTATCATTATTGTGTTCTTATAACAACAAACTAATTTTTTGCGAATGTTAAAAGTCGTCACTTAATATTTAATGTGATCACAATTCACAACTATTACAAAAAGCGTAACAATTAAGAAATGTATTCTAAAAACAGTCTATTATACCTATCATAGGTCCACAGAAATAAATTATTTCAAAATAAGCAATGTCTTCATCAGAAGTACGTTTTATGTCTTTTATATGTGTGACTATGCTAAAATAAATAAAAAAATAAAGTGCGTGGAGCTCTTCCTAAACGAGTTATAACTTATATTTTATACTTTTTGCCATTTTATTATAATTGTATTGACTTTATAGAATTAATTATATAAATATTATATTTGTTAACTAATTATATAAATATAACAAACAAACATTACATACACAAATTGCAATACTTTTCTAATTGTGCAGAAATTTATGATTCTTTTACCTTGGAAAAATTTTGTAAATTTCAAATGTATTGATTGTATGTACAATAATATTATAAACGTGTGGATACATTTCAAGTACTGTCTGTAAAATATATATTTTAATTTTATAAAATCAAATAATCTAAAATAAAAAAAATAAAGTTAAATATATACCTTATGCAGGAGGAGGAACCCTACAAAGAAATAGACATACAAAATGACATGTAATGAAATAATATTACAAAATGACTAATTAGTGTTTTCATGAACTTATTATATATGTATATATGTACACCATACATTACACACATTCACAATTTTCATTCACAGCACACATTAACATACACCCACACACACTCATCGCGTGTTTCTTTTTGTTTTTCACGTTCTACTTAAGTTTAACTATAAGTTTTATTTTGTTTTATATTTTTTTACTGCATGTTACTTTGCTTATATTGACATTTTGTAATAACTTTGGAGAAGAAGCTAGCTACTGAGATACAGGCCATATGCCTAGTTCATTAGTTAGAGATTTCATTAATATTGTGAAATTTGTCAATAAAGAATTATTATTATTATATTATTATTAAGTATATTACGCCAGTATTATAAATATAATAATAAATAAATATAATTTATTTATTCGCCTAAAATATTGCGGTTGTGTACGTGCCACGACGTGTGCGTATTAGCGCGCACATGTACAACCTGCACACTTGTTTTCTATGAAAACATCCTACTGTTATGTTTATACTATAAACTTAGTGCGTACTGGCGTATAGACTAACATAGAGGTCATAGACGTGTGACGATTTTTAATTTGCCAATGTCACCTATAGAATGAATGATTTCCTTGATTATTGCGATATGTAATATCACAATCATATACAGAACGCGTAACCGTTATTGAAAATACAGTACTTCTTTGAAATAAAACACGAATAGCACAAAATAATAAACTAAGTCAACAGCATTTTCCACAGCGTGACGACTTGTGACGACCTGTCATTCAAAAAGAGTTACGACAGCATCTCGTTTGCTGTCCTTTTCTTACCTGCACTATCATAAAAGATTGCATTCTCACTTTCACTCTTTTTACGTCTATACGCCAGTATATATTAATAATAATAATGCGCCAAACGATACACACCAATCATCTGATCCTAAACTAGGGTATTCCCTTGTGCTATGAGAACCAGAGGACGACTACTGAGGTTGTCTTCCAGTACACCCAGACCCGAGACAATCTATAAAAGTTCATTTTCTAATTTGACCCGACTGGGAATCGAATCCGGAACCTTCCGCGCTTGGGTGAACGTCTAAACTATTGCGCCATCTAGATCATCAAAAGTTGATGGTTATAAAGTTGATGGTTTAAACTGTGGTTGCGCGGTGTCCTCCTCAGAAGCGTGTGCGGGGCCGACGTGGGACGGCGGCGGCGGTAGTGGCGGCGGTAGTGGTGGCGGTAGCGGCGGCGAGTGCGGCGGGTTCGGCGCGATCCTGCGCGAGTTCGGCGCGTGCGGCGGGCTGGCGCTGGTGGCGGCGCGGCTGCCGCGGCCGCACGCCGCGCCCGCGCCGCCGCCGCTGCACCACGCGCACCACGACCTCGACTGGGTCAAGCTCGACGACACCTACGAGGTGAGGTCACGCCACTTGCTGGTTCCATCCACTAGTTGCTCCAGCTGAATAATATGCTTACTGGTTGCTCCAGCTTAATATGCTGACTAGTTGCTCCAGCTTAATATGCTGACTAGTTGCTCCAGCTTAATATGCTGACTAGTTGCTCCAGTTTAATATGCTGACTAGTTGCTCCAGGTTAATATGCTGACTAGTTGCTCCAGCTTAATATGCTGACTAGTTACGCCAGCTTAATGTGCTCACACAACATTTCCACCATCTCGATGCACGTCCTTATAATCGATTATATCTATACTAATGTTGTAAACAGGTAAACTTTGTTTGTATGTAATGGATTAACTTAAAAACTACTCAACCAATTTCAAAAATTCTTTTATCTATAGAAAGTTACGTTATCGGCGAGTAACATGGCTGTATTTTATTTTCAAAAAAATTTTTATCCGTGCGAAACCGGGGCGGGTCGCTATTATAATATATAATCGGTAAAAAAACACGTCGGCAAAATCAATGTCCGTTATGTTCCGCTTAACTAAGGCTCGGGAATTACATCTAACTCACTTTCAATCCGACGCTTGTAAAGTGGACAACGTAGCTCATTTTATTTCATTTCATATTTAATGCGCTTGCGTAACATTTTTATAATAAGTAATAAAAAATTGACGTCCAGTTTAATATTATACTGCAAAATACACAATTTAAATGCATTTTTAATGTATTCCACTCGTTTTATTATATAGGTAAACTTAAAACGTTTTTAGCGGGTCTTGCCCATTCGGAGGGACAACATAATATCATTGTCTCACTTTACCTTACGGCGAAGCCGCAGTTGCGCTCTCAGTCCAGCGGAGTTATTGCCTAAAAATTTGCAGACTGCAACACCTATGCGATCATTGCACGACCGGTGACTAATTGTAATAAAAAATTGATATCATGTGTGACGATTGTGTGTCATTGCCCAATGACCATTAAATGCGTTTTTCGCAGTAGATATAGCGCCCTATACAGATTCTTGTTTTGACAGCAGATATCGCGCGATATTTGACTGTTGCATGCTGATGGCTAGTTAAGTAATAAGCGCGCCGCTTTGCCAGCGCGTAGCACCATGGTTATTGTTTTGATGTGTTATCCTATATATAACGTATACGCAGGAGGTGGTGGAGCTGGGCGCGGGCGGCGGCGGCGGCGGGGGCGCGGGCGCGGGCGGGGGCGGGGGCGGCGCGGGCGGCGAGGAGGGCTGCGGCGGCGTGCCGGCGCACGCGCTGGTGGCGCTGGGGCTGCTGCTCAAGCTGGGCGGGTACGCGCGCGCGCTGCTCGACGAGGGCGAGCGGGCCGCGCACCTGCTGCGGCTGCTGCTGGGCGTCACGCGCGACGAGGACGGCAGTCAGTATCGCTTGTCTCGCTTACACACTCAACCACTTGAGCCGGACCAAGACACATAATGGGCGGAGCCATAATAATAAGCTGCCGCTCTTGCCACCATGTGCCGAGCTAATTTTCCTGTCTCTTTCTATCTCATTGAGTGTACGAGTGAAACGGTTAGCTATAGCACAGATTCATTAGTTTACTAACGTAAAGCCATAGTACGTATGGTAACCTCGCACTGTCAGCGTAATTCGTGTCAGCTTGAGTCAGTCAAGAATAAATTATTTGCAAATTACTCGTAAATATTTAGTTTTTTGGCTACTAGTACCTTCCCTAGTCACGCACATTAGTAAAAATCTAGAAACTCGGTCAACAAAAATAGAACACCGTAAGGACATGCTCTTAGAGCAAATGCTCCGCCCATTGTGGTAGTTGGTCCGAGACTTGAACCCTGGGTGTCGCAAATGGGCCTGTCCGTCTGCGACTGTTCATGGCTTAGTCACAGTGTTTTTTTAACTAGGACAGTGTGGAGAAATATGAATCCATAGGAGACACAGTGAAACTGTCTTAGGAACCATTTGGTCTTTTTGTAAAAAAAAATTTGGTGTAGTAAACTTTTTGGTTAAGCATGAGATGTCCATGACAATTAGTAATATTGTCAACTTTTTTTTAGTGCGGGTCAATTCAGTTTCATGTAAGCATCATTTCATTTTCGGAAATTACCCTCAAATAACATCACATATAAACAAACACAAAATCTGCTCTCTCTTTGTAATATTAGTGTACATAATGCAATCCTAATAATTTTCCTTCAACACCTTATTCTCAGTGTTCATGATTTTTTATTTCAAATTACTCTGAGTGAGACTTAATGAAGTGAGGGATATACGGACACGGACACTGAGGTAATTCTCAAGGGTAATTTTGGTCAATTTTAGAATGGAACACTAAAAATGGTCTAGGGAACATTTTAATGGATTTTCAACATTATGAATTTTTTTTTTAAATCTTTGCAATTTCTGCTATAATACAAAAGATGATTTGCTATCTCGTCACCGATCCAAGTTCTTTATTTACTTGCGTAGTATGATAAACTAGCGTCCTTTTTTTTTCTCAGCATGGAAATTGTTATAAGCATTTTTTTTAATAAATATTGTATGCAAGTGACTGGTATCAATGGGCACAGACAGCATAATGGTCGGCGGCGGCGGCGGCGGCAGCAGCGCGAGCGGCGGCAGCTGGTCGCTGGGCACGCTGCCGTTCCGCGTGGTGGCGCAGCTGCTGGGCCGCGCTACCGTGAGTTCGGCCGAGGGCCGCGCGCTGCGCCGTGCGTTGCTCGCGCTGGGCGCTGTGCGCCTCGTGCTCACATGCCTTGCCGTCTTCACGCACCATCGCCCCGCCTCCAGCGACGTACGTGTCTCCCTTCGCAACCACCCACCGTCAGCCGCCCACCACGCTCTGCCAACTGCACACTTCACACCACACATCACCAACTGCACATCGCTCACTACACATCGCCAACTATACATCGCCAACTACACACCGCTCACCACCATCTACACACAGCTCATCATACACCACCAACTGCACACCATTTACCACCAACTGCACACCATTTACCACCAACTGCACACCATTTACCACATACTGTATGTGGTAAGCGTAAGTTGGTGCATTGGTGTATTTGGCATACACCAACTCATCCCACACATCCCGCTTATCGCACACTATCAACTGCACACTGCCCAACGTTCATCGTTGTTGGCAGTCATTAATATTTTTAAGTTTTTTAAGACTATAAAAATTTAATAACAACTCGACATGTTACTTATGAAGATCAAATAACCAGTGTTGCTGATGGCAATATCAAAAGCACTCTCGCTCCATCCTCTCTTGACTACCCTGTTAGGGATACAGCTTCAGGATAAGCATATTTAATTTAACGATTAATTATACATGTAAAGCAATAATGACAATATCAACAATTATTAAACCTTATCAAAGTAGTAGAATATATTGTGTCTCAAATAATCTGATGTAAAACTTATGTTATTTGAATAAAAACTAATAAGTCCGGATTATGATGTAGTTTTCACGATTATAATCTACATTTTTCGAGAAAAGTGTCTTCAAAGCTGAGTATTAACAATATTATTATTTAATCGAGTCATAGAAGAATTTGCCATCAGCATGAACAGGTGTGTATGTTAATGTTAAATTGTACCTGGGCAAAGCCAGGGACAAACAAGTTTTTACACGATGAGTTGATAGGCTATAAATATTAGTTATATTAATTATAATATTTTTTTGTAATCAGAATAAGAAACCTCGAAATCTCTCATTGTTTCATTGTCAACATTAGACATAAATAAGTCATTATTTTATTTAGAATGACAGACACAATTGCGTTATGTTATAAACAATTTATTGTATATATAGCAGGAACAATAAGTGCTCAATCCATAGCGTCATTCAAGAGTTACTAATATGCTAAAGTACTACTTAGATAAGCAATTAACATAAGTAATAATCCCTTTACAGAATAGCCAAGCATCAAATGGCTCATCCTTAGGCAAATCTGAAGACAAAAGCCAGCTTTACTGGGCAAAGGGCACCGGTTTCGGCACGGGCTCGACACAGCAATCCTGGAACGTGGAGCAAGCGCTCGTACGGCAGAAGACTGAAGAAGAACACGTCACTGTGTTATTACATGTAAAGCTATTTCAAATTTATGTACATCTTATATTTGCCAATTGTTGATTTTTTCGAAAATAGGCAACAGGTTGTCCCGAGATTTAAAAATAGTCTTTGAAACTTAAAGTAATACGTTTAGTTATGTCTTGACGTTTTGATCGTCCAGTTGTTACATTAACTATATTATATCGGCAAAAACTTCAGTTTTTATTATATTTTTATGCCAGAAGTGGTTTTGGAAAATTGGTGGCTTAATGACTGGAATGAACCCGGCTTACTTTTATAAATCTGATTAACCGGTTCTATATTATGTTAATATTTGTGCAAGCCATGAAAGTTTAAAACGTAATTTTGTTTACAGGTATTAGCATCGTATATGGACCCGACGGAAAAATGGCCTCCGGAAGAAAGTTCGCAAGAATCTGAATCGACAACGGCAAATGAGACTGAAGAGAATGAGACGCATGATCTCCCCGCAGAGTTCATCGAACTCCTAGCAAATAGTTCATTAGTACCAGCTATATCATCGTACTTAAGAAATGACTCTGGTAATTAACATGCTAAGTTTAGACTTCTTTTTCCTAACATTGAAAGTGATAACTATGACTCTTATTGTCAATATGATTGTATTTGGTAAACGTAAAGAGAGATCGTGAGTTAAAAAGTTAAGTGTGCTTGGGAAATACGAATGTTGAAGAAATATTCATCCTGCTGTTAGGATAGTATCCCCCATGCTGAGAAAGAACAATATAGAATGCACCGGCTTATGACTGGGTTTATGGCTCAAATATTTAGTGCTAGTAAGGGTGTTAAGATGTAATTTTAACGCACCTATTTCTGTATGATGAACGCAGTAGCGCATATTCTATATTCCAGGCAAGTAGTGCCTATTCCAAAGGACTCAGTCGGCAACTAAATTGTAATAAATTGTTTATTTACCAGATTGTGCTTCCCCATGCGCCCAACTCAATTGTCATTTCAAATTTTTTACTCTAAGATGCGATTGTTCGTTAAGATGCCTCCCTCCAATATTGTCGAGAGAGAAAACAAAAGATAGCACTCTTGTTTATTTTTTTTGCGATTTTATTTGCTATAGGTCATTTCTTAATTTGATATATCGTGTTAAATTGTAGATAAGTAGAGGTGTTCGGAATATTACCGAACATGCGAGTTACGTCGGCAAGCGTCATCTGCTGACGCCGTAATATTGCAGCGGCCGCGCTTATAACATTTTTACATACAACAAACAGTGCATTTTTAACCGTATAAGCCGGCGGACGGACTCATCAACATTATCATTCATTAAAATTTTAAACATAATAATAATAAAAATGTTTAACATTAACATATTGAACATTAAACAACTTTAGTCGCATAAACTTAACTTCTATCTATTAACATCCGCCATAGTTCAGGATGCTACAAGAGGTTTACACTGTACTTTTAATTTTTATTGACTTTTGATTTTGATGAAACTTGGAACGGATATTGTTTGACACGGATATTGTTCATTTTTTTTTAAAAAGAGGTAGGTGGAAGCTGGATGGATATAGCACAAAACAGAAGTGTCAAGAAAGTTGGAGGAGGCCTATACCCGAGATGAGGCCATGACTTAATTTAGTTAACTACCTAAAAAAAATCTTTTTTGAAATTGTTAATTTGAAGTTAAATTTTTCGTTACTTATTTTCTTCATTTATTTGTTTATATTTAAGTCAAAAAGAAATAAAGGTTTATTATCACTCTGAAAACCCCGTTAGGGATACAGCGTGAAGATATGTATGTATGTGTTTTTATTATTATTATTATTATTGTTTGACACTAGGGGACGGACACAGGCTACTTTTTTAATCAAAAGTCAACTCCTTAGGGGATGAAAAGGAGGATGACATTATGTATGGGAAATGTTAAACTGCCGAACCAATTATGATACAGAAATAGGTACAGAGATATTATGTGCTTGGAGATAGATTTAGGCTACTTTTTTTTTTTTTTTACGAAAAACTACTGGTAACCTGGGAAAGCCACGGAAGACATCCACGCGGAGGCGCGGGTACGGGTAGTGTATGTACTATGTAGTGTATATGTCCGTAGTGCTGGACATGTCGCGGCACATCCCGCTATACGTGAGCGTGCTGCGCTGCGCGCGCGCGCTGCACGGGCTGCGCGCGCGCCGCCTGGCTCCGGCGCTGCGCGCGCTGCCGCCGCTGCTGCAGCAGATGAGCCGCACCACCAACTCCTACGCCACCAAACTCAGGTACGCCCTCACTCCCGAGCCCCTCCCTCACCATCGACTACACACTACGTACTGTACTATTATTAACTTACTAGTATACCGGCTATAGACGTACAAAGAGTGAGAGTGAGAATATATTTTTTTATGATAGTGGCATGAGTAGGAAAGGGACAGTAACGAGACGCTATTGAACCCTTTTTAATGACAGGTCGTCACTAGTCGTCACGCTGTGGAAAACACTGTCGACTTCAATGTTGAATCGAAAGCAAACATTATTATCTAATCAATTTTTGTTACTTTTCTATTTGTCTATTACAGTTCCTCTAAAGGGTTACCAAATTCTACATACATGTAAATATAGTAACTTTACTATTATTTTTGTGTTGTTTCAGGATGAGCAAAAAGAATATATTTGGTAAAATGACATATAGCCAAAGATTTAGTACAACAAGCAATTCAGAACTATCTGAAGAAGATGAGGGCCTAGCATTGCTTATCGCTGATATACAGGTATTTTACACGTAAAAGCGCATGTTTTATTTTTACTAAGTCAAGTGACGTCTGACAACTTGACATACAGGTGTCACAAAAATACGATATCTGGTCTTCGAACAATTATTGTCTCATAAAAGAGATGATTTAATGAACATCTTCAATGCTTCACAAGAAAAAATAAATATAATCTTGTTCTTAAATCTGATCAGACACATGATTATATATTACTAGCTGTACCCGCGACTTCGTCCGCGTGGAAAAATGTTCCTTGACCTCTTTAGGTTACTGAGGTTACCCGAGGTACTCATATTGTTGGTGTTAAAAAAAAGTTATTCTCTATAATGGAACATCTGCCATTTTAGATTTATGATGACGTCACATATACAAAAACCTGCGTATTCCATTTCATTCGATACCCATATTGTTAGTTTTGAACGAAAAAGTTATTTCCTTCTATGGAACATCCGCCATATTGGATTTATGATGACGTCACATATACAAAAACCTTCTCCTGCGTATTCCATTTCATTTGAAACCCATATTGTGGGTAATGAACAAAAAAATTATTTCCTATTAGGAAACATCCGCCATATTGGATTTATGATGACGTCACATGTCCAGAAACGTCCTCCTGTGTATTTAATTTCATTTGATACCTATATTGTTGGTGTCGAACGAAAAACTTATTTCCTATTATGGAACATCCGCCATATTGGACTTATGATGACGTCACATGTCCGGGAATTTTCCCCTGCGTATTCCATTTCATTTGATACCCATATTGTTGGTGTTGAACGAAATAGTTATTTCCTATTATGGAACATCCGCCATATTGGATTTATGATAGCGTCACATATACAAATACCTTCCTCTGCGTATCCCACTTCATTTGACACTCATATTGTTGGTATTGAACAATACTCCGAGAAACCTAGAACATGTAAATCTATAAAAAAAAAAAAATATTCACCATCTTAGATTACAAAATGAACGTCATTTTCGTAATCAGCACCCGAAAAACCTCGAATATGATACCTATGTCGATTTATCCAAAAAAATATTAATCGCCATCTTGGATTCGAAAATAAACATAATTTTCGTAATCAGCACCCCGAGAAACCTAGAATTTGATACCCGTATCGATTTATCCAAAAAAGTAATAATCGCCATCTTGGATTTGAAAATGAATATCATAACATTCGCCATATTGGATTTATGGTGACGTCACATATGTATCTACCTTCCCCTGCGTATTCTATTTCATTTGATACCCATATTGTTAGGGTTTAGCATTATAAAGTTCCCCTATAAAGTGTCATCCCCTTCTTCACCCCTTCAGAGGTAGATTTTTAATAAAGAAAACTATGTTTTTTTAATGGAAAAGGTGTATCTGTGTACCAAATTACATCTTAATCGGCTCAGCGGTTAAACATTTCCCATACGAAGTTTTATCCCCCTTTTCACCCCTTTAGGGGTAGATTTTCGAAAAATAATGTAGCCTATGTTCATTCCCTGGTGTTAAACTATCTCCATGCAAAATTTTATCAAAATCTGTCCGGCGGTTTAGCCGTGAAAACGGAACAGACAGACAGACAGAGACAGAGAGACTTGCATTTGTAACATTAGTATGGATAGTATGGATTTATTATGTGGTTTATAAATTATGAAACTGTCTCATTACAAAGTGAGCTCAAGTCCTAGCCTAGCTCGTGTGGGGGAGTCGCCTGTGACCTATATAAATGTGTAAGAGTGAGAGGAAGCGTGTTGAGGTCAGTGATGTGCGCAGGCGACGTCGGCGCTGATGTGCCGGCCGGAGGGCGAGCTGGAGGCGGCGGGCGGCAGCGGCCCGCGGCTCCTGAGTGGCGCCTCGCGCGAAGCGCGCTACATCGACCTCATGCGCACCATGCAGTTTGGTGAGTATCGCCGCTGCTACTACTACTACTGTTACTACTATTACTATTATTAGTTATTATTACTTCTACTATTACTACTACGACCACTATTGCTACTACTACTGCTGCTACTACTACTACTGATGCTACTACTACTACTGCTGCTACTACTACTACTACTGCTGCTGCTACTACTACTACTGCTGCTACTACTACTACTACTGCTACTACTACTACTACTACTACTACTACTACTACTACTACTGCTGCTACTACTACTACTGCTACTACTACTGCTACTGCTACTACTACTGCTACTACTACTGCTGCTACTACTACAACTATTACTACCGCTACTATCGCTACTACTGCTACTGACATCTCCGACATTATTATTCACTACTAACACATTATTATTTGTCACTATCTCTAAAGTCCTGTCCACACTTTAGCACACACACGTACTGGTTATATTCGTTATAACAACAATATTTTCAATGCGCCCATGTATAGTTCGCTGTTACATTGTGCTTTCTCACAGTTTTATTTGATAAAGGGACAACCTGGGTGATTCAACTAAATCCTGCTTTTAGTACTGTGTAGGAACAGTTTACTGTATTATATAATACACACTAAAATCGACTTTATGAACATGATGTATGCCACATACAGTCGATTTTATAGCGAAGAATTGGCGTGTTATTTTTGGGCTAATGATTGTCATTATTTGGTACTACTTTATGTACACTATACATGGTGCCATTTATAAGCCTAAATATTAATAAGCCTAGTAATCATATATATTAATACTAGGGATAATAATAGTCTAGACAAATACACACATTGTGTGACCCCAAACTAAGCATCAAAGTTTGATTTTATTGCATCTTTGTTTTCCTTGCTGTGCTTAGCTGCGCTTTGCGGTTTTACCTGCATAAAACTGTATTTTTTTTGGGATAAAAAATAGTCTAGATTACTCTCTAAAAAGTCTTCTACTTGCCAATGACAGTTTCGTCAAAATCGGTTCAGTCGTTTCGGAGATTAGCCCAGACAAACAGACAATAACTAATATTATGTTTGGGTTTTGGTTATAAATAATGACATATGCGTCAGTCACAGACAAACGTCCGCAACAAAGTTAGGCTTAGTATACAAATAAATCCATGTTTTAGTTAATGACAGGAGTCATAATGATATAGACGTATTGTGTTTGTACGTGCCGTACAGAGACGTTCGAGATGATAGTGGAGTGCCCGGAGAGCGGGTACCGGTTCACGGTGCCGTACCACTTCGAGGGCACGGTGCGCGCGGCGGGCGAGCGCGCGCACCCGGCGCGCATGAAGCGGCTCGCGCAGGAGGCCGCCACGCTGGCCACCAGCCTGCCGCTCTCGTACTCCTCCTCGGTGTTCGTGCGCACCGACACCGACCGCCTCGACGTCATGAAGGTGCGCGCTGCCACGGCGTTGCCACGGAGCTGCCACGGCGCTGGCACAGCCCACGGACCACTCCACCTATACACACGAAATATCGGACCGTCTTATTCACCACTGCTCAGTTTATTTACTCTAACGAATATTAACTCTCGCTCGCATTAAGCACCACATAATGGTGGCACTTCACATGGCTATTTGTGTTCGCTATTGGGTGTTTGTTGTATTTGGAAAAATATATGACGTACTCGCAAACATGCAAATACAGGCAAATACGACCATCCATACATGACAGCCAAATAACAAACACACAAATATTTGGCAGCAGAAGGAAATGTGTTCACCAAAACTATGGACGTGTTTAACTTGCAGCGGGATTTTATTATTTAAATGCATGTAACTATTACATGCAGTGCGTGAAAAAATACAAAGTAGTGAAAAGACCATGGAGAGCAAGGCGCTGGTGGATGCTGACTATGCACAAAAATTTGCATTTTCAATAATTGTTCCAGTTCGCGCTCACAACACAGACACAAAATACTGCACGCTCATACAGATCCACGGCGCGTGCGCTTCTGAATATGGCCATTGTGTAGACGGTTTACTTGCGTATTTGCCTATTTGACCCCTTTGATGTGCGTCGAGAAACCGACAAGCGCACGGTAACGCGTATTTGGTATTGGCCATATTTGTCAAATAGGCAAATAAGGCCCATACTTTGTCAAATATACTGTCCACACGTGGTAATTGTTTGCCAAATATGACAAATATGACAAATATGCCAAATAGCCATGTGAAGTGCCACCTTAACCAATACTGGACCTGTGTGTACATCTCTGTATATTTCGACAGATATTTAAATATTTATGTAATGGCTTATCGTTCCATTTGGTGGTGTGGCAAAAACAGCAAAAAATTAAAGTATAAAACAAAACGCAGTAACCAGCACGCTTATTACCTAACTTGCATCAGCATGCGACAGCCAAATATCATGCGATATCTGCTATCAAATCGAGAATTTTTATAATGTAGTTTGTATAGTGGCGCTAAATCTACCGCGAAAAATACATTTTACGGTCATGGCGCAAAAGACACAATCGTCATACATGATATAAATTTTTTATTACAATTAGTTACCGGTCGCACAATGGTCCAGTGGCTGTCGCTGTCTGCAAATTTTTAGTTAATAATCTTCGATCACAAATAAAGAGCTAGATTCACAATCTCCTATAAAATTTAAACAAATTATTGTCCGCATTGACGTATATATTTTTAATATCGTAAAATATTATCGGCAATATTGTGTTAATCTAAAGTAGACTTTACTGTCAAACCATAAAGTTATAAACACTCGTAAACAATTCTTGCATGATATTGTAACGAAGTTTGTTAAATAAAATATTTAAAATGCAATCTTACGTCTCGTGCATAAAATATAATTCAAATAATCTATTTGCGTTGCTATGTGTGTCATTTTGATTTGTTACGTGAGTGACAAGGTTAAGACAAATATTGTCAGGCAATATTTAAAAATATGATTACGAATTTAATAAAAAAGAGCTATGTAACGTACTATAATGAAATAATGAGCACGTAAATATTATTAATTTATTAACTGAAAATAAGAACTCGCGTCTTATTTTAGCGTTCTAGATGTGTTATTTTTGCAATTTTTGAAGGAGCACTTTGACATTTTTGGAGCCTTGAATGTGTAGCTAGTTTTTTTATTTGTGATCGAAGGTAATAACCCCCGTAACAGTGTTTAGACGTAAGTTGTTTTCAAACAAAATAAATGACATTGCCACTCTATAGGTTGAGTGCCCAATGCGGCCCCTGTCTACTGTCACTTCTCTAGTGCCAGTCAAATGTCAGCTTGCCCATGTTGACCTTGACGTGTGCGTACTGGTATTTCTGCTACATGCCCATGTCCACCACGACGTCAGACGTCATCAATTTGTATGTCATTTGTGCCCTCACACCAATAATCAAAACGGCAGAGCTTTTGCTCTAAAAGCGTGTCCGTTTTTTGTTGACCTAGTTTTCTAGATTGCAAAAGACTTAATACAAGACTTACATGTGTTTTGCTATAAATTATTTCAGTACAGCAATATTTTGTACGTCAAGTCTGTCATGAGCTGACACAAGTTAGAACAACAGTGCGAAGTTGCCATACTCGTGGTTATGTTCAATGAGATAGAAAGAGAAACATAAAAGTTCGTTTGACACACAGTGATAAGAGCGACAACTCGTAATGGCTACATCTAATGATTCTTAGTCTGAGCAGCATGCCCATGACCACCTCGACTTCAGACGTCACTAATGTGCGTACTCTCACTTGTAAACTCACTAATATCACAGTTTACCCATATCCGCCCTGACATCAGTAGCGCGAACACAAATCCTATCGACAAAGTATTCGTATCGTAAGCGTAAGCAAATTGTATGACTTTCAGTGCAGCGCCCGTAAGGACGTAAAAAGAACTATTTTTGCGAACACGAACCTTATTTTGACGTACGGTAATGTAAATCTCGATGACAGACGTACGAATACTCTATCATAATAATAATAATATTGTGCGGGACTTGTTTTCATTTTCACGTGATGAAATTAAAATCAAAACGTACACAAAAAACGCAATGAACTTTTCTGCTAGAAAGTATAAAGTCTCAATAGTGTTAACTTAAAGACATGTGGCATCAAGAGGTTATTAAAACGACAAGCAAGTCAAAAAACCGTCAAATCTAAGCCGTTCGAAACTATCAACCATAATATAAAAACTAATTTTATTTTGAAAAATAATGCACAATTGTAAAACAATAATATATTGTTTTAAATATTTATAACTTAATTTATTCCTTTTTTAATAAATTTATTATAATAGAGGTTTAGATTTCAAATAAAAATCTAAAACTTTCTCTGATTTCGTTTTAGGACGCATCCTTCATTCTATAAATTGTGTAGTTTACTGAAACTTGCCAGTCCCTAGTTACGTTAGGATGACGTCACCTTCGTAATCGTAGCGAGCTCTCGATAGTTGATAAAATGCGCTTCGTGTTGCGACTCTCGTAATCGTATAGTAAACTCGATACGATTACGTTACGAAACTGTCTGAAGTCCGTGTTCGCCCTACAGACGTCATTAATTTACGTATTGTCACTCGTGCTAGTACTTGGCACTGGCACTATTAGTACCACAGTCTGCCACATCTCGCTATTGTCCACTGTGACGTCATACAGTTGCATATTCATTACGTCTACTACTTTGCGTGCGTATCCACAAAAAGCATGTTAATAAGGGTCTCTTCGATTCAAAATGGATAACTAACACCGAATGACGTCCTTGTCGTCCATTTGTGTGACATAAACAGAAGAATTAGTGTACAGAAGACAAAACTGAGAGAAACTTCTTTAAGATGTCTCTTTCAACAAGCGCTAATAAGGTGAAGTGTACGTAACGATCCGCGTGTGACTCACGGCGCAGGTGCTGATAACGGGCCCGTCGGACACGCCGTACGCGAGCGGCTGCTTCGTGCTAGACGTGTACTTCCCGGCGGAGTACCCGGCCGTGCCCATGCTCATCAACCTGGAGACCACGGGCCGGCACAGCGTGCGCTTCAACCCCAACCTGTACAACGACGGCAAGGTGTGCCTCTCGGTGCTCAACACGTGGCACGGCCGCCCCGAGGAGAAGTGGAACGCGCACACCTCCAGCTTCCTGCAGGTCAGTTCACACACTGTATAAACCTTTGATCTTGTCCAATTTTATATTATATTTTTGTAATAAACAGAAAGGATTGTATGCAAAGACTTCTATATGTCTCATCACGAGTCCTTTAACTCTTTGCATACAGCCACGAGAGTTACACATTTTAAAAAACAAACAAAAATCATACTCTACAAGACACGTGCGTGTAAGTGAGATGACAAGAGTTTCTGCACTACACAATGACATCATTGCCGCGAGCGTATACACCAATACCTAAAACCTCACCTCAACTCTTATGATGAGATCTATGTGTACACCTAAATTAGACGGACCTGCATGTGCCAGATCTCTAACAATAAAGATCATTGTCAGTAATTTACTTGGTGTTTACAAACACCTTACAATTAATTGGGTTTACTTATGTACCACAGCATTTCGTCATAGTGTGTGTAATTTTATCACAACGTGTGGATCTGTGCTCGTTTAACGGTTTATATACATAAAAAAATGAACCGTCGCGGGACACCTGGCAGATGTGAAACATCGAAACTATTTTATACAAAAAATATACATACATAAAAGGATGTGTGCGTAAAGGAAATAAATATGGCATAATCAAAAACAAAATATTTAGATTTTTTTGACGTAAGAAATTATTCTTTGTTTTAATAATTATTCTTTATTTAAAAAACACAGGCAACGTGTTCCGAAGTGAATAACAACACTGCATACGCTATACTAGGTATACGAGCTTAGTACGAGCGTGTGGCGACGCGTCACCACGTCGTCACGTCAACAGCTAGTCTGACCCGCCACAGAAGATGTTTCACATCAATAATATTTCGTCGTATGCTTGTTGAAATGGGAAGATCATATTGTGCCTAGGCTTTAATGGAGTTAAAAAGGATTTCTTGAAAGAACGCGAAAATTTCAGCTCCACATGGTTATTTCGACCTTTCAATTTATTTTTTGATTGCACAGAATTTTGACGCACAATACATACATACATATTTTCACGCATCCCTAACGCTGTAGTTAGAGAGGAGGGACGCCAAGCTTCGCGGTCCTGACATCTTTTGTCTCTTCGAATATCATATTTCTAATAAAGCACAATATACTTTTAAAACCTCCAAAAGGTGAAAAAAAAATAGAAAATCCAAACCAAATGTCAACTTCACATCTCTCGTTCCCTCCAAAAAGTCTTTTAGCATAACTATTATTTATAGTATGCATGCTTAATGTTTTAAAGAAAGAAAAACTATCTATTTGAACTGTATGTGCGTGTTGTAACGTGTGTGCGTATATCGCGCCAGGTACTGGTGTCGATCCAGTCGCTGATCCTGGTGCCCGAGCCGTACTTCAACGAGCCGGGCTACGAGCGCAGCCGCGGCACGCGCGTGGGCAGCAGCGCCTCGCTCGAGTACAACTCCAACATCTACCAGGCCTGCGTGCGCTGGGCCATGCTGGACCACTTGCGCAACCCCACGCCCTGCTTCAAACAGGTACTCCCACTGCGTCTGGCCTCGCCCACCGCTTGGGCTAATGACGCTCCGCTTGACCGGCACGTGTACCCACATTTCTCAATTGTATGGGAAATGTTATATATGTAAATGGGTGAATAGGGGGAACAAACTTCGATCATATATAAAAACAAGATACACAGTCAACGCTCCAAAAATGTCAGAACCAAATGTGCATTTAAACGAATATTTGAGTGCACTTTTGTTTTAGTAATAAGAGGGCTGCTATTTATGTATCCGGAATAACAAAGTGAAACAAACAATTTATTATAGTTTTATTGCTTTTCAAAATATTCACCATGATGAGCGATGCACTTTTGCATGCGTTGCACTTTTTACATTCGGATTGAGGTATCTCCAAAACGTGCATTTTGAACGCTTCAACAGCCTCTTCACAGCTCGAAAAACGTTGACCACGTAATTTATTCTTCACGGTTGGGAATAAATAGAAGTTCTTGGGGGCCAAGTCGGGGCTGTACGGCGGATGACCCGTTAATTCGATCTTTTGATCTACCAAATACCGAGTTGTTTCGGCCGATGTGTGGCAGCTAGCATTGTTATGATGAAGAAGGACTCTGCGTTGTCGGTCTTATTTCTTCAAAGACTTCTGGCAAACAAATGGTCGTGTACCATTCAGAATTAACCGTTTTACGATCCTCTAGTGTCTAGGTTCCCAAACTTATTTTGTCTACTGAGTCGAGAGCTCATGCAGTCGTTGTCTAAGATGCCTCCTAGCTAAATGAAATTACAAATCACCCCCAGGCTTCTACACAACGCCCCCATTTTTTTTCTGGGTCTCTTACCGCCCCCCTTTAGGCCTGCAGCGCCCACAGGGGGGCGTTATCGCCCACTTTGGGAATGGGTGCTCTAGTGGCACTGTAGCTACATTTCCATTTATACTAAAAAAACAAGCGACCATTTGCTTCAAAGTGCTTTTTGACGACTGACTTTTGTTAGGTTCGGTTCATCTTGGAACACCCAAACCCTTGATTGTTGTTTAGTTTCAAGATCATACGCATATATCCAAGATTCATCACCTGTGTAGATATTATAGACAACTTTTGACGCACTCTGATTGTACTTTTGTGACATTTTTTCCCACCAATCGACACGAGCCCGTTTTTGGTCAATTCTCAAGTTGTGCGAAATCCAACGTGAACAAATTTTTTCTACAGCTAAATGTTCGTGTAATATTTTATATATACTCGTCATACTTATGCCCAGAGACGCCTCTATCTCGCGATATGTAACATGACGATCTTGCATTATTAGTTCCCGCACAGCATCAATATTTTGAAGTACAACAACCGATTTAGGGCGACCTTCTTTAACTTCTTCCGTGAGCACAGAGACCGCCCACGATTAAACTCACTAAACCAGTGATACACAGTAGTTTTCGATGGTGCTTCGTCCCCAAAAGTCGAAGTGAGTTGATCGATGCACTGTTTTTGAGTTAGCCCTCGCCGAAAATCCTAATAAATCATAGCACGAGAATTTTCACAACTTAAATCCATGGTGATAAAGACTCGCAATTTTCAAAATGCCGCCACAAAGGATAAACAAATGACAGCTATATGAAACAAATTGTATTCTTCAGCCAAAGAGTTCCATTTTTAAATGTTATAATTACTTTTTTAATATTGTTCTGTAACTGGCCAGTTCCAGATACATAAATAGCAGCCTTCGTATTCGAAAACGCAACAGCAAACGTCAAAGTGCTCCTTTAAAAATTGTAAAAACGACACGTCGAGAACGCTAAAAAAGACAACGATTCTCATGATCGGTAAAAAAATAAATAATTTTGTTTACGTATTCATTATTTCGTTGTAATAATATTGTTATAAAAAAAAATATTTCAAATGCAATCTTACGCTTCGTGCTTAAAGTATAATTCACATAATCTATTTGCGTCATTTTGATTTGTTACGTGAAAGCGACAAGAATGAAAATATTGTCAGGATATTTTTGAAAAATATGATTACGAATTTAATAAAATAAGAGCTATTTCACGTATTTTATTACGAAATAATGAACACGTTAATAAAATGATATTAATTATTTGCCAAAAACAACAACCTCAGCCTTTTTTTTTTGCATTAGTTGTTTTTATAAATTTTGAAGGATCAATTTGACATGTTCGCTGTTAGCGTTTTCAAATATTACTAAACAAATGTGCACTCAAATTCTCATTTGAGTGCACATTTGGATCGGACATATCAAGTGATACTTGAACGATTTCGTAATTTCTGTATTATTTTCTTGCAGGTAATACAAACTCACTTCTGGATCAAGCGTAATGAAATAATGAGGACAGTCGCCGGTTGGATCACGGAATTGGAGAGTCAGAGTGGCGACGAGCGGACGCAACGGAGTATACAGTTGAACCTCATGGCGCTCAAGGTGAGCGGAGTGAATATTTGTGTTATATCTTTTGTAATATATTATATGAGTATAACGTGTATTGTGTAATATTCAAAACACAATTGCGAATTTATTATTTTGCGCAGTGTCGATTTTATTATGAGGATAATGGTAACAATGTCCCTAAGAAGAATTGTAATTTACGGACATTTGAATTAATTGTGAATTTAGCATTTTGAAGGTATTATTGAACTTTAGACCCATAAGAAAGTAGTGTTGTTTTGCTAATGGTAAGAAGATATTTAGTTATTTTTTATTTAATATGCTTAAGAAAATTTAAAGTATAAATATAACACAGGTATACGACCAAAAAATTGCCTCCGATTGTTCCACTGATTCTTAAAGATAGGTGCTGAATCCGGGAAAAATATCCAAAATGTTCTATCACGTCACGATTTCTGGCCAAATTTGTTTTTTCCCTTTATGTAAGTTACCAGATTCTTTTTGGAGCCGAAAACAGTTTAAGTTCTACCAGTCTAAAAATATAGATTTTAAAATAGTTGAATAGAAGCCGATATCGTACAAATGTTGTAGGATGGTGGGGGAGCGGAGAGGAAAGAGGGGGCACTTCACACAAACAACAGTTAATACTATTATAATCTGGTAAAAACATGTCCATGCATTCATTAGTTTCGATCACTCCCAAGTTACTAAATACCTGTTGTTGACTCGGTCGTAATACAGCTTTATTACGAAGCGACTCCTGGCGCTCCGTCCTCTCTGACTACCCCGTTGGGGATACAGCGTGAAGTTATGTTATGTTATGTTATTACGAAGTGGTACGCTATACTTATAATAAGTTGCAAGTGTTATATTTGTGATGTTGCATCAACTTTCCAGACAGTTTTTGTTTTATTTGCTGGGAATATACCTTGAAAAAACGGCAGAGGAACATTACTGCGTTTGTTAAGAAAATATACTTCGCCTATTTCGGTTTACAATTAGGGGATCAAAACAAACCATGGGCTCCGAACAAAGTGTGCAAGACTTGTATTGAAGATCTTTGCTTATAGATGAAAGGTAAAAAACAAGGTTTTCGTTATGTGCCTATGTAGTGGCGTGAACAACAAGACCACGGAAGCGACTGTTATTTTTGTTCTGGGGATGTGAAGGGATAGAACTTGAAAAGTAATAAAACCGTTTAAAAAGGGAATAACTTACCCTAACTTTCCATCAACAATTAGACCTATGCCTCACAGCAATGAAATACCTGTGCCTGAGTCACCAAAATCTTTGGAATCTATTTCTGTGGAAGGTTTTGATGATGAAACTCATGAGATGACTACTCTGGAAGTCTGGACTCTTATTGAATTCTGAAGTACTGGTACTTCAGAATTCTAACCTGAATCGAACCTGAACTTTTTTTTCAAGCTTAGTTCAATGAGATCCGAGATCTAGGTCTTCCAAAAGATACTGCCCAAATGCTAGGCTCCCGGCTTAAACAAAAAAAAAAAGTTGTCACCAGGTACACATTTTTTAATGATATAGGATCCGTGAGACACAATTTTTACAGTATTTTAGCAAGGAAGAAGATTTCGTGTTCTGTAATGATGTACGCGGATTGTTGAAAAATTATAAACTGGACTATGATCCTGCGGAATGGCTCACTCTGTTATCCTTGAAGAAACGTACAAAAATTTGGCTACGATTCTCCAGAAAATTCGTTGTGAAGAGCATAAATGATATGATGATATGTGGAGATTTTTAAATTTTAACTATGTTGCTGTTGGGTCAGCAATCCAGTTTCACGAAATATCCCTGCTTCCTCTGCCTGTGGGATAGCAAGGCTAGAGATCTGCACTCGGAAAAAAGGGACTGGCTAGTTCGAGAAAGTTAAAGACCAGGCGAGAAAAATGTTCTTCAAGACAGACAGACGTTACCTCGTGATGATGTTTTATTACCACTAACTGCACATCAAGTTGAGTCACATCAAACAATTAATTAAGTTTTTTCCCAAAGATGGCGCGTGTTTTCAATACCTTTGCTCAAAATTTCCACACCTGTCATAACCTAAACTAAAAGAAGAGGTGTATGTTGGCCCAGATATAAGGAAACTTATTGCAGACACATCATTTACTGAGACAATGTCAGAAAAAGAAAAAAGCCTGGAATTCCTTCTAAAGATGTGCACACATTTTTTGGGAACAGGAAAGATTCCAACTACACAGATATTGTAGATCGGATGTCCAATGCTTTCAAAGCACAGGGTTGTAATATGAACCCAAAAGTGCATTATCTGCATTTACACGTTAACTACTTCCCCGAAAACATAGAGGACTATAGCGAAGAACAGGGTGAAAAGTTTCATCAATACATTAAAGATGCAAAGAGGAGATAACAAGGAAGGTGGAACACCAACATGGTGGCCGATTTCTGCTGGTTGTTGCTACGAGAAACCCCGGAACCGGAAGATAAATACGTAAAGCAGCGCACGAAAAGAAGTATTCAGGGGAAGAAGAAACGATCCCACAAAGACAGCAATTAATTCCAGTCACTTTATATCCAAATTATGAATTTACGTTATATTTCTCGTTCACTAACTATATTTTAGAATATGTTGCTGTTGTAGAATATGTTGATGTTTGCTGGTTTTTTCGTCAATAATAAAAAATAATTCGTTTTTTTTTTACACCGAATCTCACTAACCCTAAGTAGCAAAAAATCTGTACGTGATAGAATAATACGGTTGACAGATTTGGATTCAGCGCACTAAAAACATAAAAATTAGTCAAAACTTCCAGAAAAGTTTAAAGAAAATCTTTTTTGTATGCTTGTGTATTATTACATGCCGGTGTTATTACTTACAATGTGAATCCAAAGTGTCAACGCTAAAACTGTGTGCAGCGACACTACGTGAAACTCCAAGAGGAGCTGGCCAAGCTGCCGGTGCCGCCAGGGCTGGAGGACCTGGACGAGCCGTTCCAGCTGCCCACGGCGCCACCCGCCTCGCCGCCCGCGCCGCCCGCGCCGCCCGCGCTCGCCGCGCCCGCCGCGCCCGCCGCGCCCGCTGCGCCCGCCGCGCCCGCCGCGCCCGCCGCGCCCGCCGCGCCGCCCACCAACGAGGAGATCGACCACGACATGGAGAAGATCGTCTCGCAGGTCCTCGACTGATCGGCGCCCCCCGCCCCCACCGCCACACCACACCGTATACCGTACACACCGTACACATCGTACACGCCGTACGTCCGTGTGTGCGTGTGTGTGTGCGTGACCTCGGCACAAGTCGGCGCGTGCGTCGCCGCGTCTCGATGAAAGTACAAGTACGACCGAGCACGAACGAGCACGCATTTATTGTAACCGTTTACGACCTAGTACCTATAATATGTATGTATACAGTACACTATTTATTTGTAACTATCGCGACTGATGTTAATTACGCGTCCGTTTGTACACATTACTTTATACATATAAATATATAACGGACTCATATCTTAGCGATTTTATTGTTCGTAAATGATTTTTTTTTTATTTGTAACACTAGTTTCATTTTTATAGATAGTTTTATTAATATTTTACTTAGTGTAGTGGGACCTGTTTAGTTAAATGTGATACTGATATGGGCCCGCAAGGCTCGCTAAACTATTTAAGCAGAAATAGATTACGGGCCGAATTTTTACTTACAATATTGTACAGTAGCGATTAAAACTATTTAAATGATTTTTGTAACGCAAAGTTTTGCGGACGAACGAAACTCAAATGAATGTCTTTACGCTCTCCTCGTTATTTGTCTCGTTATGTATACACTGCCAACTCGGGCTACACATCTCAATTATGTCGCCTGCAATGCACACCACTTCCGAGTGTTCTCTAATTACTAAAGCGTATACTTTCCTCTAACGGAGTCATACTCAATCTGCGGTTCGCCGAGCTTTATTGAGTAACCTAGTAAGTTAAAAAACTTCAAGCCTTTGTTTACAAGCATATTAAACTTTTAAGTGTACGCCAAAAACATTAATGATCGACTTCTAATGATTCTCATCTGGATGACGAATAATCACAAGCCTGATCTAGGTAAAATTATTAAAAATTGTATACAATTCAAGGATATCATTAGTCTTTATTTATATAATAAATACTGCTTAAATTCATTTACGTTTTTTTTTCAATTTTAATCGCAATGTGGTCCTGTGTTATCCACTTGCAATAGCTATTATCAAAACGTGACCCAAGAAAAAACAAGGTTGAGAATGGCTGCTCTAACGTCGCCGATTTGATTTTTATAACAACGCTGAAAAGCTAAGAGGAAGTGGTGGGCGTGTCCAGTCATAGTTCGCACACAGAACGTCACTACTTACCTGACCGCGTGGCGTCTGCCTTCGCGATATTTTACTAATTAAAATGTACATTGAATTGCCATTTGATGTATATAATATATATTATGCCTTATTTTAATTTTTGTATTTAGATTTGTATCAATTGGTTCCCTCTCAAAGAGTGATAAGGAAGCGCCAGAACAATAATAAAGTTTGCTCGATTGTATTGTGTAGTAAAATTATGTAAACTATATGCTGTGTAATTTTTGGTTCCAGGACTTAGCCGTCCCATTTTAGCTTATAATTTAATTTTTTTTTTTCAATGAAATGACAATAAAAGATGATTTAATTTTTGTAGTTTGGTGCTGATTGCACACTTGCCATTTGTCGAACTTTGCGAAATTACGAATTGTAAATAGGGCAATTATGACACTAAGCAATGCTCAGAATATTCTCACTGTACTTTCATTGCAGGTAAGTGGGACGTAGAGATATCTTGTTAAATTTGACTGTGAATTCGGAATGTAAATAAAAATTTATGTTATTGCATACTTTGTTTTTTTTTTTAATTTTTTTGGGTATTATATGGCAGATGAATATCATAGTAACTATTTAATCTGTGATATCATGAACGAATTAGTTACTAGAATAACAAGTGGTCAGAGTAGCATATTATTGTCTACTAACCGTACCACAATTAATGTCGCAGCAGAACTGGCATCATCAAATTTGCCTTTAAGTGTAACTTTTAATTTGATAGTGATTTGACATTGGAATGTGTCAAAGTTCTATATAATGTGGCCGTCTAAAATAGTCTTGACAAGTGATAGAACTGAGTCTCGATATCGGTTCAACTAATGTATCTAACTGGTAATTAATTCATCTAAATTTGATGCCGACCTGTAGCGTCGCCATTTCATAATAAGTATATTAATTCAAAAAATAAACATAAAAATATTTCCTTTTTTTTTTTACTATTTCACCTATTTTCCTTAGTGCTACAAATTTTCGATGCTATCTCTAGCAACTGCTGCAGATTTATAATAACAAAGTCGACATAGGCGGACATCACTATTAAAAAATTGCAGGAATAGTTTACCTCACTAATGTCAAATCAACGTCGAATTAAAAAGTTGTATTATAGATGGCATTGGTGATGAATTAACAATTAGTCGCTGTCATCCGTATGGTAACGTGCATATTGGAATAGAGTCAAATTGTTTAGTAAATGCCACATTGTTTAAGTAGGTTTACACTATTCATGCAGTTTTTGCCTACCTTACTGTTCCTGAGTAACCTTGAACACTAGCCTGACAACAGCACTGTTTTTCTCTGAAACTAATACAACTGGGAGGTGATTCCAAACCATAACTGTTCATATAATATTATGACTATTGAATTATTATGACCTGATTATTGTTATGTATATCGCAATATATATTTTGAATGAAAACATTATGTTTATTGGGTACTAGTGGAGACCATGTTCAAAAAATTCTCAAATGTAGAACTAAAATATAGAATTAAAATCAGACTCCTGCGACACATTGAAAAAATTTACATGGTACGCGACTGACCTCAAATTATACATATACATAACGTGCGTTCGTTTGTACAAGCTTATTATAATTAAAAAAGGCCGATGTCGTAGAACCTAAAACAATAAAAATTGCCAAGTAATATTTTATTTAAAAATATGTATATTACTAGCAACATATTATATGAACACTGCAAAGTACATAATACATTGCTACTTCAAAACTCCAGTACATACGATACAAATACCTAAAATTGTTGAGTTATTGAAGTCGGTTTAAAAAACTACAATAAGTACTTTGCCCGACTGTCGGTGTCAAATCAATGTGGAACAAAAGCAAGTATCAATTTCTTAGGCTTGGCACCACAGAACTAACTAATAGAAATTCAAATAGTACTTGATGTGACCACTATAATCTTTCTCGCTTTAAGGCGACGCATTGATAAACAATAATTTAATCTAAAATAAACTATGCAAACGTGCGCGCGCTAGTTTAAAAAAAAAACGAAAAAACAGTTACTCGTATTTTCGTTTATTTTCAAAATTAGAATTAATTTTAAAAAATTTAACTAATACTAATTTTGAAAAATATGTTTATATTAAACTATGCAGAAAATTGAGAAACATAAATCGGTTCCATTGCCCCGAAAAATGTAAATCTCCGTTTTAAAAGATGTTTCTTTGATATTTTTTTTTTGATAAGTAATCAATCATAAAGTTCATAGCGAACATGCCAAACTATATATATATATATAACTATATATATATGTAACTATATATATATATATATATATATATAACTATATATATATATGTAACTATATATATATATATATATATATATAACTATATATATATATATATAACTATATATATAACTATATATATATATATATAACTATATATATATATATAACTATATATATATATATAACTATATATATATATATATATATATATATATATATATATATATATATACTATGCCTTTCAGAAATCTGAAGAAAGTAAAATATGATGTTTACTTTTTTTCGAATTTCGTTTTTCTTGAGCATGTACATGAGAACAGATTTATTTAAATAGATCTCCAAAATTATTTTATTATAAATTTAAAAATGATGAAAATGAAACAATACCTAGTTACACCGTCCGACTCTACCATTCCCTCGCGTCAGCAGAATATATTCTAAGAAGCATAAATGTCATCTTAGCATTCTAAGAATTACAAATGCAAGTTAGCATAAGCCCATCCGCCCTGCGTGGACAGAGTTGGGAATTCATTGTTCTCTTATAGTTAGTCTTAGACGATATTTCGAGACGAATACACGTCTCACTTAATTAAAATTGTATTTTTAAAAGATCCCCGGCTCCCTCACGTTTTGACTGGCGCAGCCGGCAGTGATTTCCGCGTAACTAAAATACTTAAAATCAGTATCGTTACGTACGTTTTTACACGTTTTACGGGAATCCAACGAACCAAACAAATAAGTCAACAACATCGCGACTCTACACGACGGGCGCAGACAGCTACGGAGGATCGCGTCTAAGAACTCATCGAGTGACATGGGCAGTCTGTGAGTAGACAAAAATCGCTATTCCAGTCCAATTCCCATTCATATTCACCCATAATAGTTATGTGTCGAGAAATTTAGACTCACTGTTTCCAGACATCGAAAAAGTGTTTTTATTTTCTGCCGTTAGTTATATAAGAAGATATAATCGAATACATAAAGAAAAATATAGAAATAATATTAATTGATTGTGTTAAATTGAATACATAAAGAAAAATATAGAAATAATATTAATTGATTGTGTTATGTAAATTACGTGATTTTATAGACGGTGTTACTTTTCAACATCAAAAGTAATACTTGAAATTAATTAAACGTAAATTTTATTATAGTGTTATATTAAATAAATAAAAAATAATTAGATTATTACTTTTCCACTTCAAAAGTAGTACTCGAATGAATTAAATAAATAAAATATATTAAATAATGACTTTTCAACTTCAAAATTATTATTTAAATTAATTAAATAAAATGGATAAGATAGTACAGATTCCGCGTGAAATGTCTAGCGTCATCCCAGTTTTCAATAGAGACGAAAAATTATTAAATTTATTTGTAAGGAAATGCGAATACGTCATTCAATGTTGCCGCGTTGAAGGAAATTTGGACCAAGATTTATATATATTCCATGGAGTCACCTCACGGTTAATAGGTAAAGCCGCCGCTCTTATTAGTGAACGGGAAGATTTAGATACCTGGGGAGCGTTAAAAACAGCTCTAGAACAACATTTCGGTGATCCACGATCAGAGGAATGTATAGCAATCGAACTTGAAACATTAAAAATCAATACAGGCGAATCATATCTAGATTTCTGTAATAGGATACAGCAAGTTAAAAGCACATTGATTGCTAAAGTAAATTTATTAGATGACCTCAATTTAAGGCAAAGTAAAATAATTATTTATGATAACCTAGCTATGAACGTGTTTTTATATAATTTACCTGAAGATCTTCTTCGAATAGTTAGATTGAAAGGATGCAAATCTTTAGAAAGTGCCTTAAGTATTGTACTTGAGGAAGTAAACTTTTTATATCAATACAATTCCAGAAATAAAATGTTGAAATCACAACATATGTTTCAGCCAAAGCAATCGCAAACTATAGTTAACAATAATCCTTTTATTGACAAATTTGGAATGAAGCCATTCTTTGCTTCAACACAGTCACAACCACAGCATTTTAAGTTTGGAATTCCACATAACACAGCTGATCTTAGAGTTTCAAACCAACCACGACCTAGAATCGATATTCCATTAAGCAAACCCAATCCGCAGCCTCAGCAATTCGGATATAAACCTCAGTTGCCTCAACAAACGTTTGGCTATAAACCTCAGTTGCCTCAACAAACGTTTGGTTATAAACCTCAGTTACCTCAACAGACATTTGGATATAAACCACAATTTGGTTACAAACCCCAATTTGGATACAGACCCCAACTCCAAAACCAACAACAATTTGGTTACCGCCCGCCGCAAAAGCAGGCACCACAATTATCCACGGACGTCAGTATGCGTACGGCGCCACCAGCTAAACCTTCAGGGTTCCGTTTAAACGAATTATATAATTTAAACGAAATCGAACCAGTAGACGACGAAAATGAATATTTAGGTTATAACGAAAATATTGAATACCCCGAAGAGATGAATTTGTTAGAAACCATACCTTAACAGGACGAACAATTCTGTCACGAACCTTCAGAAACTGTAGGAAATTTTCACATAATAGCCTCCAGTCACAACAACCAGAAATAATCCACCTTAATTATAATACGTTAAAATTACCCTATGTCTATATACCCGAAATTAACGCAAGATTGATGATAGATACCGGTAGTTCCAGATCTTTTCTAAGTCCCCAAAAAGCAGATGAATACTTTACTAATTACAAACAGTATGAACCATTCGAAGTCATTAGCACTCACGCATCAAGTAAACATGAGAAGTGATAATAATTCCTTTATTTCCAACTTTTAATAGTCCAAAATTACATAAATTCTATATTTACGACGTCGACGGACATTACGACGGACTAATAGGAAGTGATCTACTTAAACAATTAAATGCCAAAATAGATATGGAAAGAGAAATGCTATTTACGCACTCAGCCTCAATTCCTATCGTCTATAATCCATCTAACGTAATTAAACTGGCACCGCGTTGTGAACAGCGAGTTAGGTTACCAACAAACATAAAAGATGGCGAAGCTAACATGAAATACCAATTATTTTGTGAAGGCGTAAGAATGCCAGAAGCATTAGTAACATGCAAGAACGGTAGTGCCACCACCATTATTCAAAACACATTAGAAACAGAAATGACATTAACAATTAGTAGACCCTTCATTGTAACAAAATATAATAGTGAAAAATTAGTATTGCACAAATTGAACGACAAAACTAACATAGAGACTGACAGGATACTGACTGAAAATATTGAGAATTTAAGATTAGACCATATGAACAAAGAAGAGAGAGAAGCAATTTCCAAACTCTGTCTTGAATACAAAGATATATTTTACTCCGACAAATTACCTTTAACATTCACAAACGAAGTGAAACATCATATTAGAACTCATAATGAAGACCCAATTTACATTCGTCCGTATAGACAGCCTCAAGTGATCAACAACGAAATCAATAGACAAGTAGACGAAATGCTGGATAACAATATAGTTACCCAGTCCCATTCACCTTGGAGTGCCCCAGTACACCTGGTGCCTAAGAAATTAGACGCCAGCAATAAAAGAAAATACCGCTTAGTAGTCGACTATAGACGACTCAATGAAATAACAGTAGATGACAAATTTCCATTACCAAACATTACAGACCTGTTTGACAAATTAGGACGCAGCTGTTACTTTTCTACCCTTGACCTGGCCAGCGGTTACCATCAGATAGAAGTAGCAGAAGAAGACAGACAAAAAACAGCGTTTACCACAAATTCCGGACATTTTGAATTCACACGTATGCCGTTCGGACTGAAAACCGCTCCGGCGACTTTTCAACGGATGATCGATAATGTATTCCGTGGATTACAGGGCATGCATTGTTTAGTATATCTTGATGACGTAATCATATATTCCAGCAGTCTTCAAGAACACATAAGTAAACTACGAACCATCTTCGAGATATTAAGACAAACTAACTTAAAAATTCAACCAGACAAATCAGAATTTCTAAGGAAAGAAGTCCTGTACTTAGGACATACCATTACCAGCAGTGGATTAAAACCCAACGACGATAAAATCAAAGCAATTCTGAATTACCCCTTGCCCCGCACTACTACAGAGATAAAGAGTTTCCTAGGCCTTATTGGTTATTACCGCCGTTTTATAAAAGATTTTGCGAAGATCACACAACCAATGACAGCCAGACTAAGAAAAAAAAATTCAATGCCAATAACTGATGAAAAATATATAGCAGCGTTCCAGAAGTGCAAAGAGCTTCTCGTTAATGCTCCTATACTCCAATACCCAGACACTGATCAACCTTACGTGTTGACCACGAACGCTTCAGAATTCGCTCTTGGTGCAGTCCTATCTCAAGGCCCTATCGGTAGTGATAAGCCCGTGGCCTACGCCAGTAAAACTTTAAATGGTGCTGAAACTCGTTACAGCACTACAGAAAAGGAATTACTTGCCATAATTTGGGCAGTAAAACATTTCCGTCCTTACCTTTACGGAAAGAAGTTCACAATAGTTACCGACCATAAACCCCTTACCTGGTTAAACACTCTAAAAGAAACAAACAGCAGACTCACGCGTTGGCGTTTACGTTTATCAGAATACACATTTGATATTGTACATAAAAAGGGCAAACTCAACAGCAACGCAGAAGCTTTATCGCAAATTCGACTTAATGCTTTAGGTAAACATGACAATGAATCTACCAAGCCTAACGTTGATAAAACTGAAGATTTAAACAAGTACATAACAGAACTAACTAAAGAAATTGAGAGGTTAAGTAGAGATGAGAAGGATACATCGAACCGTCCAATTGAGACTATGTCCATTTCAGACTCAGAATCAGAGAAACCAATATCAATTTCAGACTCTGACTCTGACAGAACCTTAGCAATTAAAAATAGATCTCCTTACCCAATACCAAGTCCTACTAGTTCAACTCTAACAGCATCAAGTAAAGCAGCTAGTGAAACAGCTCATTCTGGAAAAGATACCGAGTCCATAGGTATTCCTATCCTTCAGGAAGCAATAGACACAAAACCAAATCAGATATTAGTACATCCTTGGTTTATCGATAAATTGTTAGTGAAAAACATTTCTAGAGAAAGACTTGCCAGTAAATCGTCCCGACCTCGTTAAACAGTTTCTAAAAGAATACATTCGTAATAAGGTTAAATATTTCATATACTTTGAAGACGACATACATAGACGACAATTTTCTGATACAGTAATTAATTTATTTAAAAGGGAATCAGTACAATTCTTCGAATGCACCAAACGAGTAGTATTTGTAGAAGATGAAATAGAACAGAAAGATATTATAGAGAAATATCACACAGGCAAAACCTGCCATCGTGGTATCAAGGAAACTTTGGCTCACATTAAACGCACATATTTTTGGAACAATATGGAACAAACTATTTCTAGTTTCATAAATTCATGCGAAGCATGTAAGCGAATGAAGTATGACAGAAAACCGTTGAAACCTAAACTCCAAATGACACAAACACAAACAAAACCTCTAGAAGAAATATTCATAGACTTATTTTCTATTGAAGGACGATACTACTTAACAGTAATCGATGCATTTAGTAAACTAGGCCAAGCATTTGAAATTCATAATCGTTCCACTCCTGAAGTAGTACGAGCTCTTATAAAATACTTCTCTTTTTATGGAATCCCTTTAAAGATAAGTGCAGACCCCGGTACAGAATTTAATAACACACTTCTAAAAGAACTTCTTACTTTGTATAAAATAGAACTTCACTTAGGTACACCGAATAACCCAAATTCGATGGGCCTCATAGAAAGATTCCACTCTACAATCATAGAAATATATAGATTAGCTAAATACGAGCAAAAATATACCGATGCTGCTTCCATAATGACTTATGCCGTCATGGCTTACAATCACTCCATACATTGCACTACTGACTTAACTCCCTTTGAAGTTTTGTTAGGACATACCGACTCCCGACATTCTTTTGACATGGACTTTGACAAAGCATATACACAACAACTTGTAAAAGAACATGCAAAGAGAACAAAGTTTTTGTATAAACATTTAACGGAAAAGGCAATTAAAAGAAAAGAACAAATAATTGAAAAAAGAGGAGAGGTAAAATTTAACATAAACCCCGGAGACACTATTTTTGCTAAAGATATTAATAAAAGAAGTAGCAAAGAAAAACCCCGTTACCTTTTTTTTTTTTTTTTTATTATTTTATTTTATTCGGAAAACTTACAGCTTAAATATATTACAAATTGAGTAACAATATAGAAAAACAAAAGCCATTAATAGGTTTTCACATGTAGTTAACCTATCTAATAATATAACACACGTTTAAGTTTTAGATTTGTCAAAATGTTCCAAGTGAAAGTATAGTCGTAAATTCAGCAAACCAACCTTTCCAGAGCAAATAAACCAAAAATTTTTAAGTAGATATATAAGCCTTTTATAAGCCTTTTTCATGTCATTTGGATGTCTGAGAACCGAAGAATTTATCTGCGTAAAGTTGTTTTATAGCAATAGGTTTTAAATAGAAAAGATCTATGGTAGGATCCTTGGATACTAATTTGTTAAACTCCATAGCGGCTCTGCAAAAGAACGAATTTTTACGGTAATTTGTATGATGCCGTGGGATACTCAAAGAGATTTTATTTCTGAACGTACGTTTAGGCACACACAATGAGATCGCGCTTAATAGATCAGGAGAATCAACGCTGCCAGCTGCTATCTTTAATAGGTAAGACACATCTGAAGCATTTCTACGATCAGTTAACGGTAGAAAATGATACTTCTTACACCTATCCAAATAACTCGACTCTTTGCCCTTGCATTTAAATTGTAGATATTTTAAAAATTTCTTTTGTATTGATTCGATTCTATTTATGTATTTGTTATAGGAGGGGTTCCATACCTCCGATCCATGTTTGTCAGATATTAGTTTAGAATCCTGAATAATTCCTAAATATCTAAGACTGCTAACTGTATTTAACGTTTGTTTTTTTAAGTAATAATTGTTTTGGATAACATTTTTATTGCGTGTAAACGTTATAGCACAGCACTTAGAAACATTGAGGTCAAGTTTATTTTGTTTACAGTAGCGTTCAAATCGCAATAAGTCATCTTGTAGAAGTAGGGTGTCATTCGTATTATTTATAGTTTTGTAGATTTTCATATCATCTGCATACAAAATAAAATTAGTGCCTAAAGCAGCTATGAACATCATTTATGAAGATGATAAATAGCAATGGCCCTAGTAGAGACCCCTGTGGTACGCCAGATGGGATACGATGCCAACACGATATAAAGCCATTAATTGCAACAGCCTGAGTTCTGTTCTGTATGTAAGACACAAACCATCTATACAGATTTCCGTGGATTCCAGCCCTATAAAGTTTGTCTAATAGCAAGGTATGATCTATTCGATCGAATGCTTTGCTATAATCAGTGAAGACGGCGTCAATTTGGGTCCCAGAATCCATGCCTTGACTGAGATAGTCATTAAAAATCAGAAGATTGGACACAGTAGATCTTCTTTTCAAAAATCCATGTTGTTGTGTTATAATTGAAGAGGATAGCGAAGCATATAGCTGATCGTAAACTAATCTTTCAAATAATTTAGCTAAAACACATAGCTTGGAAATCGGTCGAAAATTATTAACCTCACATTTGTTGCCACTTTTATAAATTGGTGTTATAAAAGCTGACTTCCATAAATCGGGAACCACCCCCTCCTTAAGTGACCGCGTAAATAAAATGCACAAAGGTTCCACAATGCTATTAGCACAACGTACTAACAGGATAGGAGGCAGTAGATCTGGACCTGCCCCTTTCTTAACATCTAGGGTTGAGAGTAACTTATGTAATGCTTTGGGTGTTACTTCAATATCACCTATACTAGCTATGCTGTTACTTACGCTATCACTGGTATTGAGGGAAGTACCACAATATGGGCTTGAGCTTGGTGATAAAAATGTAGATTGAAAGTAGGATGCAAACAAGTTACAAATGGCCTCACCACTGTCAGCTGATGTACCCTGATAGGCCATCGCTGAAGGCAGAGAACCATGAGAGTCTTTTTTAGATTTCACGAAAGACCAAAAAACTTTTGGGTTTTCTATGATTGTGGCTTCGGTATTTAAAATGTATGATTTGTAGCATTTCGATTCCAGTTCTTTAGCTCGTTTACGGAGAAAAGAAAATGTTTCATAGTTACTAAGGTTACCATAAGTTTTATATTTACTCAAATATTTTACCTTCTCCCTTAAAACTTTTATTAGCGCTAGATTATACCAGGGAGGAAAAATGTTTTTTCTTATAATTTTACTAGGGATGTAGGTATCCCGTAATAAATAAATTGCATTATAAAAAAGAGAAACAGCCTCATTCAGCGAGCCTTCATATAGAGAGGACTGCCAAGGAATTTTATCAAGTGCTGAGCACATGGAGCTGTAGTCCCCAGACCCATAAATATATCTGGTCCTTTTGTTGGACTCCATGCAGTTTGGCACAGCAAATCGCACTAAAACATCTAACGCCTTATGATGTGGATCCTCGGGCACAAGTGAATCTGAGCAAATGTTAACGTCTAACGTGTCAGAGTAAATCAAATCTAAGATCCTGTCGTTGATATTTCGTGCATGGTTATATTGATGGAAGTTACAAAGTGCTATTGTGTCAAAGAAGTTTTCTAGGTATGCACCTGAGACTTCACATGGATCAACAATACCAGTATTATTATCTACACACCAACCCACAGAAGCAAAATTAAAATCTCCAGTAACTATAAATTTGTCATTCGGATGGGAACTCACAATTTCAAATAACTTGTCAGTGAAATTCTGTAATTGACTTACGTAAGAATACCCCTGTTTCTCGTAACAGAGATATAAAGAACAGATATGTATGCTTAATACTTCACTTTTATTAGTTTTGATTCGAATTGTGACCCATATGTCTTCGGCGGAGGACCGCCATTCAGGGCGCTCGAATGTAGGTATGTCTCGGCGAACCGCTAACAAAACACCACCCCCATAAATCTGAGAAGTGAGGCTATAACATCGATCTCTCCTCCATACCGAATACCTATCATCAAAAAGTTCGTGATCCGAGATTCCATCAATTAACCAAGTCTCAGTTAACGAAACTATGTCATATCCGTTCATTTGCAAGTTTCTTTTAAATACAGTAGTTTTAGTACGTAGTCCTCTCGTGTTCTGATAATACATACTAAGTGTCGTAGCCATTTCTAATTATAATTATTATGAATTCTATAATATGTATATGAAGAAAACGTAATTTGGCAGTGTGAAGTGGAGGTATGGATTCCCACAAATATCTACTCAATAGGTAATTGGTAAAAAACATTATAATACTCATGGATGCGGTAGTAAATAGATTCAAAATAAAATAAGTAAAGTAATGTATAAACCACGTAGAAAACAAAAGATGAAGGTATTTATAAAAACTCACACTCACAACCACCGGGGACCGACCTATTAAAAATATACGCGATATTTTAATGTAATTGCATAGAAAAACATTGCTTATGAATGGGCGACAGGTGCTAATAGCATAAAGGCGGTAGTTACCGTCGCCGGCATAATACCGCTTTATTTGCCTAATGAGCGTATAGATAAGAGTAGACAATGGAGCGGCGACGGTTCTGAAACTTCCAGTGATGACAAAAAATAATAACATGATAAGTAATGTTATGTTGAAAAATGTTAAAAGTAATATTAATAAGTAGCAAATGTAAATAATCTTTGTTAGTTTATTCTCCCTAGATCGGCTTCGCACTTTATAAAGATTACTGGAGATTCTGGTGATTTCCTTGCCATAATTTTTGAGAATTTTACCCATACGTACTGAAAATTTTTTTCAGTGGCAAGTGATTTCGCTTTTGTCAATAAATTCTTGAAATAAGGAGTTAAGTGATCATTAACGTAGAATTTTCCATCTTTTTTAAATCCAATTTTGCCCAAGTTTACATGTCTCTTACGACGAGCCGCAGTAATGAAATCCTCCTTAGTATAACGGTTATGAAATGATATTACAATAGACTTAATAGAATTTTGTTGCCGATTTGGAATTCTCGCAATATAGTTGATATCTTCTTTCTTTATAGGATATTCTATGACATTCCCAATGGTGCTGACTATATCAAGAAGGTTTTCACCTTTCTGAAATGGGATTTCTTTCAGCTCAACATTATTGGCGCGGGCCCACTGTTCTCTTTCTTGACTTTGTTGATCAAGACGTAGAAGTTGCCCTTGAAGCGTAGGTATTATATTGACATTTCCTTCAAGCTTGGATACGCGAGCTTCGAGTGCCTTTACAGTCTCCGAAAAATTGTTTACAGCATCGTGAGCCATGCTCACTGATGTTTGCAGGTTGTTTAAATCATCCCTGATAGCCTTAACATCATTTACAATTGATGATAATGATGCTAATTGATTAGTAATCTTCACTAATGCTGCTTGCATGCTTTCTAGCGTGGCTGGTTGAGGAGAGACTAGCGGTGATGGATTTCTGATTTTACAGTCAGGGCAACGCCAGTTCTCTTTATTTTTTAGTGACATTTTTCTGTATCCTGCTTCGGTAATTCCTGAGCACGGGAAGTCAAATTGCTGATCACAGACGTTGCATTTAACACCGTCGGAACTCCAAGAGTGACACTTTCCACAATTGAACATTTTAGACAATAATATATTGATACGTCGCAAGTTTGAGAAACACTGAACTGTAAGAACTCGACAAGATAGGTGACTCAACAAACGTGTGTCGATCACGGCAGAACGATCGTCACTGATATATAAAGCTATAGTTACAAACGAAGCCTCTAGAAACGTAATCCCGATTCAAATGAGAAATCGTGATACGAAGGTTCCAATAAAGAATGTCAAACGCCCTTCACAGATGCCTCAGCGCCGTCCTGGTGATGACTATGACGATCCAACTCCAGGCTCTTCAACTGCAGATGTTGAATAAGAATCCTGGAATCCTGCCAGTGAAACTTGGTGTAGCAGTAGTTAGCAAAGATAAGTGGACGATCGCGAAAGTGTTGGATTTCGAACCCATACGAATCGATTTGAGGTTCAACAGCGAACGACTCTCTGAATTAGATAAGTTAATTAATTCTAAGTTTGATAACAATTTTACATATAATTTTATAGATATAAGAGAACAAGTAGAATATATTAAGAACTTAACTGTAAATAAACTTGAACAGATTACTCCATCAATAAGAATAAGACGTGGTCTAATTAACCCATTAGGATCATTAATTAAAATCATTACCGGAAATCTCGATCATGATGATGCTATAAAGTACGACAAATTAATAAAAGAAGTAAAGTCAAAACGGAATTTAAATAATAGAAAACTGACGTTGATTACAGAAATGGTACAAGTTCTAGCTAACTCTACGTTAAAACTAGATAACAATATTATTCAACTTAACCAAGCAGTTACTGATGTAATTAAGAACATTAGTATAGAATTAAATAAAGAACATCTTGAGATTCAAATCATTAACACATATAATTTATTACTTCATAACTTTCAAGCGATTCATACAAAACTAAATGAAGTAGAAACCAGCTTTGCTCTAAGTAGGTTAGGTATTCTACACCAGTCGATAATAGAATCTTACAAATTACTAAATCCTTTAAGGAATATTAACAAAGAAGAAAAGTTAGTTTTTGCACCAAAAATAGAAAACTTAGATTGGAGCAAACCATTACTATAAAAGGATATTTCAAGGGAAATGAAATTGTTTATCTGTTAGAAATACCGTTAGTTTACGAAGACACTTACATCTATTATAAATTAGTTCCTTTACCTGTTTTATCCCAAGAATCCACTGTCGTTATCATACCCAAATATCCTTACCTAATAGCGAAAGGGTTGAAGATCAGATTGCTCAATCAGCCCTGCCAAGAAATTGATGAATCCAGCTTCCTATGTGACAACGAGAAAATGCCTCAATTTATACAAGACTCTTGTATTACCGACTTGATGACGTATGTCGAGAACGTGACGTCATGCACTCAAACGCCTGTGAACATAGAAGAAGTCAAGGTTCAACTCCTACAGCCTAACAGATGGGTTCTCTACAGCAGAAAAGAAGAGTTACTCGTCAAAACCTGTAGCAATGAAATATTAATGAAATATTTTTGTGGCCACTTTTCAAACGCAAGTAACTCGTCTACCTCTTTGTAAATATAACATCACCGATTAGCCTTAGGGTGGCTTGAACTGACTGTCAAATCCTTATATCGAGTTTAAATAGTTTGCAAGCTAATGTCAAATTTATAAACGATTACGTATTTGCAGAGGCGTCTTTACCTATGGTGCAGGGTGTGCGGCGCACACAGGCGCCGGGTCTAAGGGGGCGCCGAGCGCCCTCTAAGTGCGACACCTCCAAAGATGCGTCGCTCGCGGCGCCGGCGCTCTCAAAGACCCTGCGCCTGTGTTTATGGCCGACGCCGGGCTCGCGGTAGCAAAGCAAGGCGCGCCACCACAAGCTACTCCTTTTCCTACTCTACACAATAACTTTTGTTTCAACGTGAAATCAGCCTTAAAACAGATAGTTAATGATTATATTGGCGTAATGTCGCATCGCTACCAAAGGCGCGTGCCGGCGTTGCACCTGTTTGTTTTGATTTGTTTGACAATACGCCGACTATCATTGCTAACTCGGCTGTATTGGAATGCTATAAAGTTCAAATTTAAATTCCCAGAGACGTGCGGCGGTCATTTTCAAAGGCTTGTGTACGCGTGCCGCATTTTTTGTTTTACCGCTACAGCGTAGTTTTGCGAAATAAGCCTTGATGCATTTGGATTAACTATCATCTTTGAGTAAACATGTAAATGTGAAGTAAATCGGCTTTTCTTTTGATAAAAATTATATAAAAGGTAAGATTTGGTTATTTGCTTGCACAATTATTGCGACAAGCATCGAGGTCAGAGGTCATCAAAAATAGCCAGCGAAATCCATGAAAAAAAAACAACTATCGAGTGATAGATAGTGATATCGAAGTTAAATACCCACGACCTAGGATTTTTCATTTGTTTATCCTACTGCAGTGCGGAACAAACAACGGTAAGTTAAAGTGCTTTAATATGTTGTACCTACTAGTATACTTACTTAGGTATTTATTTAGGTCTTACTTTTACCTAACCTTTGAACAACAAACTACTTTTTTATTTAATTTATTTATTCTGTTTGATTGCCTAATGAAGGTACCGCGACGTTGATTGATATGTGTCATAATTATAATATATAATACTTAGTCCAAGTTGCAACTATTTCTCTGGGCCTATATTAATTTACTTTGATAGTACTTTTAGGTGCCTATACTTAGTTTATTATTTATTTTAGATGTCTGATGGCGATGGAAAAAAGAAACTTTCTGGTGCACAAAGTCAAAAAAGAAAGCTGGAGAAGGGAGTGTCTCTGAAAAAGAATACATGTTCTATTAAAAAGTTTTTTGTTCGACCCGGTCCATCCTCGGACGAACACCTGGAGACAGAGACATATGAAAACTAAGATAATTCTACAGCAGAACTCGTCCCTTCAACGTAGCCGCCGCCGCCGCCGCTGCTGTCTTTGTCGTCGGTAGTCGAAGAAGACGAAGAACCTCCTAGTGCCGAAGCGTCCCCGGAGAATATACATCGAGAAGATGTAATGAATGATCTCGCGTTATGGCCACAGGTGTTATCCGATAAACAGAGAATATTTTTGATGGAGCGTGGGCCAGTACAGGTAAAAGTGGGTTCATATCCTTCGAATATTTCAAAAAGATCTTTTTCAAATGCTTATTATACTAAAAAGATGTTAAATAATTAAACCGTTTTAAGAAACTGGCTGGTTTACTCTAAGTCAACTGATTCTGTTTATTGTTTTTACTGTAAACTTTTTCATGCTGATGCGACTCCTTTTAATGGTGAAATAGGTTACAAAGATTGGCAGCATTTGTCTACTGCTATAGAACGTCATGAAAAGAGCTTAGGGCACCTATCATGTCTTAAGAAACAAATTACGTTGAAAACTGTTATTTTAAAAGAAAAGTCGGTAGATTTCTTGCACCAAAATGAAATTGATCGGGAAAAAAAACGTTGGGTTGCAGTACTCGAACGAATAATCAACATAATTCATTTTTTAGCGAGGCAATGTCTGGCTTTTCGGGGAAGATCTCAAAAAATTTACGATTCCGATAATGGTAATTTTTTAAAGCTGGTTGAATATACCTCTAATTTTGATAATGTGCTTGCGGAACACATTGCTCTTATTCAAAAATCTGAGTCACGCCTAACTCATTATCCTGGCCATAACATTCAGAATGAAATAATACAATTATTAGGAGAAAGAATAAAAAAGCTATTGTTTTGGAATTGACACAATCCAAATATTTTTCCATTATTTTAGATTGCACTCCAGATATTGCACACGAAGAACAAATATCGGTTGTCGTACGGTACGTTCTTTTAAATGCAAGCAACAACAAGGCTGAAGTAAAAAGAACACTTTCTGGGTTTTTTTCCTATTACAGACACTACTGGCCTGGGCTTAACTCAATTTTTGTTAGATTGTTTAATCTCAAACGAAATTGACATACAAGATATGCGTGGTCAAGGTTACGATAATGGTGCAAACATGAAAGGGAAAAATATAGGTCTACAAAAACGAATTTTAGATTTAAACCCGCGCGCATTTTACGTACCTTGTGCGGCACACAGCCTAAATTTGGTGGTGAATGACGCTGCTAAAAGTTCATTAGAAATTGTCAATTTCTTTTCAGTTGTGCAGGAAATTTATGTTTTTTTTTCTGCGTCAACAGCACGTTGGCAAATACTTGCTAAAGAAGTGCCAACTTTAAGTCTAAAACCACTCTCAAATATTCGATGAGAGAGCAGGGTTGAAGCAGTAAAAGCTCTACGTTTTGAACTGGGAAAAGTGTATGATGCCTTGTTTACCATATATTCCGATAGGAGCAAAGATGCCGAGTCAAGAAATATGGCAAATTCATTACTGACAAAAATTAAGTCGTTTAACTTCATCTGCTCTCTGCTTATTTCGTTTGAAATTTTAAGCAAGATAAATATAGTTAGCAAGGCACTTCAAAAGTCAGACGTTGTATTGTCAGAAGCGGTGAAAATGATTGATAATGCAAAAATAAGTTTGTCTAAATTCCGCAATGAGTCTGCTTTTGAGGAGCTCCTTAACAGCGCGAAAACTGTAGCGGAAGAAGTCGAGGCAATAGCAGAATTTCCCACACCTGCACGCCCTCGCGCTCGTAAAAGGTTTTTTAATTATGAGGCGGAGGATGAACCGATAATAGACCCGAAAACACATTTCAAAGTAAATTTTTACTACTATTTGTTAGACACCGCAATTACTAAGTTCGACGAACGGTTCGAACTTTTGAATAAAAATAATGTAATTTTTTCATTTCTTCAAAAATTGAAACACTGGAAAGATTTAGACTCAGATACAAAAAAAAAACACATTGTTCTAATTTAGAAAATAAACTTAACCATGCTGGTTCTTCAGATGTGGAAAAGTTCGAGCTCTATAACGAAATCGAATTATTACTGATGTTTATTGATGATTCCACTACGCCGTTGGATATTTTAAATTACTTGTTTACGAATAAATTAATTTCAGTGTTCCCAAATCTGTCCACAGCACTGAGGATATACCTGACACTTCCAGTCACGGTCGCAAATAGCGAAAGGTCATTTTCTAAAATAAAAATTATTAAAAACTATCTTAGATCAACATTGTCGCAAAGTAGACTGACAAATTTATCGTTAATAAGTATTGAACATGAAATCAAAATTGAAGTTAGTGACATTGTTAAAGATTTCGCTAATGCAAAAGCACGAAAAGTAACTTTTTTGTAAATACATTTGTGTGTGTGTACTGTGTATATATTTGTGTGTACGAGCGTCCTGTAATGTAACTATATTAGTTTTTAAATTAAATATGTTTGGAAGAACTACAAAGTTGTGATTTTTTATTCTTGATGTAACCCCTTCCATCCAAAAAAAAAGTTTTTGCTTTCCGACACCATTTGCACCCGAATTTCCGTTTGAAAATTATAACTGTTAGTATTCCATTTTGACCCCGCTTCTACTAGAGGGCGCCAGGGTACTGGTTGCACACGGGCGCCACAAGGGCTAGAGACGCCTCTGCGTATTTGTATCGTATTTATGAAGTTACTTTTGTACATAATACTTAATTTTTTACTTTTCAGTGTTTTTCTTGAAGTCGGTTTAATTTTTTTGTTAAAACTTTTTTTTATATGTTTATTTTACAACCAATACAAACATTTTACAAAACATTTTTTTTAATCACATTCTACAGATGTCGGTAACGACACCTGTTTCCTTGGAGTGGACTATGAAAAGTATTGGACTGATTGTGAGATGTCGTGAGATAACATGTATGTATGCATGCATATGGGTTACTTATTTATTGGAATTAGAAATTGCCTCTATTGCAATTACATTTCCAAAAAAATAAAAACAAAATTGGTATTTAAATTCACTTCTATTTACAATTTTCACAATTATAAAAATTCATAAACAAATTATCATGACTTCACAATATTACCTTAGCTTCTAGCCTTAACTCTACACATACCAAATACAATTTCTATTTCATTTTTAATTGAACTAAATTACCTCTTATGAAATAAATAATTTAGCTACGTCCGTGACTATAAGAGAAAATATGTATTTTTAAAATATTCGAATTTTTAATTTCCATCACAGATGGAATTTGTATTGATATTATGTATTTACATAAACTTATGGATATCTACAGTAAGATCTATTGGTAATAAAACTTCAAAACCACCTACATACGCTTGTCACTTGTAAATAATGTGTTTATGGCACTTGTGATAATATTAGCAACATCCGTACAGTGACCGATTTTAAGATAAAAGTAATATTTTCATAATAATCGAAAAAGTTTTACTCAAAATACTTTGACATCAATGCGTTCATGAGTTTTAAGAAATAATGTAACTTCTATAAAGAAATACTGAAATTGACATTCATTATGTACTTTTTTGACACATATTGTCACATTTTCTAGTAAAATTAATAATTGCACATATAGTAGTAATACGTGTATACTTCCTATGGTTTATATTCATTTATTAAACCAATTTGATCTCATTGTATTTTAAGTATTTATTAGTATGGGTTTGTTTAACGGTCTTTAATATGTAACCCTATGTTTTACATCCAACACAAGGAATAATTAAGTAGAACAAAAAGTTACCACTTGTACCCCATTCCTTAAATACGGTCTATCATTATTTTTGAAGGTTACTTCCTCTTCCACGCTTCGTCTGACTGAAACTGCAGGTCTTGAGGGTTCAGTAAGCCTGCCTGGACACAGGATTTACAGCAGAATCTGCAAAGGATTTTTTTTGGTCAAATGTTACGTTAAATACAATTAGGGTACTATATTCAAAAACATTACCCTCCTTGAGCAGTCGGGTAAAAAAATAAATATATCTGACTGCCTCCTTAGTTACGCAGTTTAGGGTGGAGAACAAAACTACGTACTTGGAATAATAGTGATGATGGCAGAATTTGCTGCGAACGATCAATTGACAGTCTGCAAAGAATGGATTGTCAGTGCACTTCGCCGGGATGTAGAGACCTGAAAAAAAAATTAGTTAAAATACCATTACATAATATTAGGTGCCACTTGGAAGGTGAATGAATTTATTTATCAGAGTAACACATATGTATCTAGGTATTATCAATTTAAAAATGACGCATTATGAGATATCTCTTGCCTTTGCGAAAATGTGTGAGATTTGAAATGCGAATGAAGTATGTAAGGACCGCGAAACTCGCTCCGTCCTCTTTGACTACACCGTTAGAGATACAGTGTGAAGATACATATGTTATCTCTTGCCTCAAATTGTATCATTGAGGTAATGTCTCATGAAGGTTATTTCAATAATAACTAGTTTTTTTATCAGAATCACATTACTTAGGAAGGATCTGGGCTAAAAATTATATATCCCGTGCACTTACTTTTTTACTTTTTATAAAAAAAATTGTTAGAAAAAAATTTAAACCGCCTCTAAAAAAAGCTCTGAAAAGTACAAAATAACTATCCTTTACTAATCAAAATTCAAGTATAAAAAAAAAAAACTATAAATATACACATTTACAGTAACAGTATAATTAAATCTGAGTTACTGAAGTCGATGCAAAACAGTGCTAAACCTATCAAAGTTATTAAAACTTGCTGTTGTGTACATTGATTTGGCACAAACTCGAATGTCAAATTGTCAAATTTAAAAATACTAAAAGTATGTATATCATATTTATAAAGTTATCTTTATTGTACTTGAGTTTTGATTAGTAAAGGATAGTTATTTTGTACTCTACACGGCCTAAATTGCTAGTCTGCCTCTGCTTCTTTTGGGGTAATTGGTTGAAAAGAATAAGAAGTAAACCTTGAACATTGATCTGGACTGTGGAAGAATGGGATGAGTACGGGTTGCTAGCATGACAGCCGTACACGCCGCTGTCTTCGATGTTCACATCACTGATGGTTAGCCGAGCATCTGCAACAAATATATGACAGAAAAATGTAGAATGCTACATTACATACATACATGCTACATACATATATTTGATAACTTATAGAATAGGTGATGAAAGGCTTCTAATTGCGTACCCCTACAGAAAAACTTAAAGACCAATTCATACCCTTACTTACTTAACACATTGAAATAGCGGCAGCCACATTAAAACTAATAAACCTATTTTTAGATAGAAATGTAATTGTCGAAGAAACTAGAAGTTCTGCACTAAATAAACATGAAGTTTGAATACAAAAGTATATTGTTTCTTTTTTTTTATCCTACCCTAAAATGAACTGACAAGGAATAATCGAGTCCATAGATATTCTACAATCACGACCACATGTGTTATGAGTTATGAACTTATGAATTATAATCTTAGAGATATACATATTTATGACGCGTTGTTGATAGGTAAATAATCTTACCCGTGACATGTATTCTATCGGTGTTGCCAAGCCGCTCGTTGTTCTTTGTCCAGTAGACTGTGGGTACGGGGTACCCATCCACCTCACACGGCAGGTTCAGCTCGGTGCCCGCCGTCACCACGGCGCCCGCGTCCACTACGAGACGAGTCGACACCGGCACTATCCACGCAATATATGATATATTATAACGTACGAGCACATATTTATAAGTTACTAGCGTGAATACTGGTAGTAGTATTAATTTATAGTTTATAGTATTAGTATATTGATATTATCGATATTATTGGTATGTGTCAGTGTGTACGAATGTTATAAAAGTTGTAACAGAATGAACCAGTCAACAGAAACTTTTTGATTAGTAAATCTATTATTGTAAATCGGGAATTGCAAAAGTGGATAGAAATTCAAATAAACTTTACGTAACTTGCGATAAAATTAGACGACTTGAAAATTATCTTGCGGCCGCCGCGCGGTTGATATTCTGGTTTATTTATTATAAGCGAATGTAAACTCTATTCGCTAGGCAACAACGATTGAATTTCTGGGAACTACCCAACGCGCGGCGACCCCGAAGTCGCCGCGTGGTCACCTCGCGGTTTCCGCGAGGTCGTTCGCGGTCACCGCACTTTCTAAAATTATCCCACCCTCACATTCCATTCCTCTCTGGTCACTCCAGAAAGAGTGAAGTAACTTGCGCTTGACATGAGCTTAGATATGTAAATATATAGTGTATTTTGCTCTTATTTTGCAGCGTTCGCTTAGCGACCGCGCGCCGACCGCGTTGTGTCGATGCGCAGAAATTCGTGTCGAATAAGCGCCCCTAACGTGTTGTTAGCGCGCTAACATATAGTTGATAAAAACTCAGCCAAGTGCGTGTCGGACCGCGCACAGTGAAGGTTGCGTAATCGTTGTAAACCTTTCTGTCTAATTTAATTATATGGGTATCTGTATCGTATTTACAGATATTTTTGTACTTGAGTTTTGATTAGTAGGTAAAGGATAGTAATTTTGTAATTTCCGGTGTTTTTATGAAGTCGATTTAATTTTTTTCTTAAATAGTTTATTATTTCTTCTTTTTGTATGACCTTACCGTAAATAAAAAATATGTAGGGTAGGTCCATGATTTCTAATTCTATAGCGGAATGATTTACAAAGTATCATCAATATAAATAAAGCTTATAAGCAGTTAGCGTTATTTGGTGTAATGGAAAAACAATCATTCAAATCGATCCACAATGGACGAAGTTATCGCTACATAAAATACATACAAACGAACATAGAACCTCCTCCTTTTGTCGAGGCCGATTAAAAATCGAAATATTAATTAGTTGTATTCAAAATTGATTGTTGTATGTATAGTTTATTTATGATATATGTATATTATTATTATGTATTACATTATTATTTTGTATGTATAGTATATATAGTATAGTTAGGTGATGTATAGTTGCTACATAAGTATCTACAAAAGTATCTAAATGAATAAGCGAAAATCTACATGTGTAATTAAAATATTAAAACAAAACTTTGTTGAATAACCGGAGACATTTTTTAAAAATACGTTGATTATAAATTTATGAAAAATGCGCAGTGTTCTTCATTAGACAAATGAAATCCTCGTGCAGTGAATTTATATTCACGTCGTGAAGAGATCGTTTAATTATGTTCATGTCGTTAGCACGTGTTTCTGTTATTTGTGTAGTAGTGCAAAACGATACTCACATTGTGCAAAATTATTTCACTTTTATATTTTCGTGCAACAAAATATGTTTAAATTTTGATTGCCTGCATCCTCCGTGTACCCATTGAATTATGTGTACCTAAATATCATCAGCAATATTTCTGCTTAAATCAATAATACTTACTATCATATATACATAATATGTATGTATGATTAGGGATCCGATACCCACAAGATATCGATACCTACTCATATAAGCAGTACTCAAATAATTTTTCGATACTACTCATATGAGTACCCGTAAAGTATCGATACTTACTCCTATCGATACTTTTTAGGTTTCTTTTATGGGACTGACATAATAAGAAAATATTCTTAAGAGTGGTTGTTATTCTGTATATTTTAATATATTATACATAACTTAGCGACCCGCCCCAACTTTGCACGGGTAGCAGAGTCATTTTGAAAGTCCGTTCTTAGTGAGTGTCTACAAGCGAAAGGAGTAACTATGCTAAGCCTCAAGTCAATTGGACCTATAGTTTCGGAGATCTCGTGATGAGTCAGTCAGTCAGTGAGTGGTATTTCGCTTATATAGATATCGTAATATATATAACTTTAGTACAGGACCGCGCGAGAGAGGGCTTTCGCTCTGACTTTTTCACTAAATTGCATTCAGAAATTGTAAAGTAACATTCGTTCAGTCGGGTTCGACTCGACACCAAGTACTTTCGTTTCGATACCGAGTAAGTATCGCAAGATTGATTCGATGCTAAAAGTACTTGCTATCGAAACAAAAGTATCGAGTACTTACTCGTATTTACTTGTATCAGAATATCCCTATGTATGATGCAATACGACAATACGATAATCTTTACAAGTAAACCAATACAGTGTAAAAATACATAAAAGCATTTCTAATTGTCGAAAGTTGAACAGCTAATACATGTATATATGCATAATATTAAATAAGTTTATACATTATATACTTACACACTGACCTGTGTAAAATTCAGAATCTAAAATTAATAAGTATAGGCATGCGGCAATAAACATAACATGCAGCTTCAGTATGCAGCGTGCGCGAATAAAGCAAGCTATAATTCCATTCCTTACAGTAATATTAGTGAAATGTTTAAAAATAAACACCCTAATTAAACAACTGAAAATATATTGCACAATTACAGATAGAATTCACATTGCATGACAGGAATATTACATAATGTCTAGTTATGTAAGTTGCCATGATTCATGGTTTGAAATAATGTCAAGAGTACATCATTTAGAAAAACTATAATACAAAGTGAATCCAATTTACGTAAAAGCTCAGACCTTACCAGTGTAAACAGCTATGACAGGTATCTCTGGTGAGAACGTCGTCGTGGTTTCAGTATGAGGTTCTCTAGGTGTCACGACAACCACATTCTCATCCAAATCTGGTCCACGCCCATCTACCGTCACGGACCACGACGCCGGCTTCCCAATTCCGTTGTATGCCTCACACGCGTATTCTCCGACAGTTTCAATAGTAAGCGTTCTTATTAAGAGGACATTTCCTCTTGCCTCATATAAGTTGCTGCTGTATGGAACCATTGAATTGGTTTTTGTGCGATACCAGACGATGGTAGGTTGGGGGTAACCGTAAGCGAGACATCTTATGCTGAGCGGTTTGCCAATTTCCCCGTACACGACCGTGTTGGGCTCCCCAGCGATGCCAGACGGACCTTCTACTGGATCTAACCACCCCACAATACCCCATTTGTTAGCTAATTTTCTACAAGAGTTTGTGAATGCTTTTCAGACTCACAGTCTTACTGCGGGCGCTTGATTATTATGTTATTTGTAAACTTAAGTGGTTTCGCTCAAACATTCACAAACTCATTGTTAATTTAACTACTAAGCCAATGATAAGGACATTACAAATGGAGTCATTCTCTCGGACATTCTCGTTATTAGCGATAAAAGAATAACAAATAGTTGTTTCATTAAATTCATTTAAATTCTTTGGAATCATTTTATCTTAGAACGCAAAAAACAGAATATCCGATACAATGGAAACGCAACAAACGCTGTTTGTTAAAGTATCGTTAACCTTGCTTCGCGCCAACGCTCTGCAGCGACAAAGTAAGTGTCAGAATCACTGAGAGAAACCCGGAAATGCGGAACGCGAACCACTGGCGAGACGTCATATTCGTTGACTGACTGCCGCTAAACTGTGTATCAGAAGTTATAAATGGTACCTACAGTGTAAAAGATAAACGATTGTTGACTGCGAAGATTGCAGCGGATCGCGGGCAAAGTTCAAAACGAAATTCTAACTTTCTTACTTCCTAACGTCAATTAACGAGTAGCGATGACCTTACAAGTTCAAGAGAGTAGCAATTTCCTAGAACAAAAAAAAATGTAAGGATACAGATTTGAATATACCTACGTTGGCTGATTATATGCAAATACGTGTTGTAATTGTTCATAAGTTTATGACTATCTTAACTAAATAGTTACAGTACTGAAGATAAGCTAACCGATTTATATCTAATCATTACATATGAGTAACTAAAACAGGAAAATGTAAGTTCAAATCTCACAGCTGCCTGGAGTACTGTCGTAAGTTGAGATAAACTAAAAACATAAGCTTCGATAGTGGAAATAATAACAAAGCTATAGGACTAGAATTTATGAATTCGTATATTTTCAGCTATCATCCACTTAAACTACTTAAAGTGTCGTAGTTATCTACACGTGTTTCGTTTTCTATGAAGTATTTTGAAGAAATTCCAGAGATCAGAATCATTCAGTTAACTAACATTTAATCTAGATTCGAATCTAAAAAAGCTACAGAAGAATAATTAAGTGTCTGAATTTAAACAGATTAAAAATACCTATATAATTTTCGAACAAAATATTTATTAAATTATTTAAAGACATACTATGTTATTACTTGTAGGTATTTATTTTAATTTATTTTATTTTATTGTGGACATAACGAATATATATAAAAAGGATACAATGATATTAAAGGATAGAACGAATCTTCTGTAGGTATTGACCGTACCAGCAACCTCCAAGCGAAGGGTTTTAAATTAGTCTCGGCTTACTTGTACTGTGGTCTCGGTGAGGTTATTTTATGAAACTAAGTTTTTTGACTGTCTTGGAGTTTCTATTACACCATGGGCTTCCTCAGTTCGACAGTTCGTTATGTGGCGGTACCTAGCGCAAGCCTATTAATAGTGCTGTTTGAGATCACAAAATGTATGTACATACATTGTCAAACTTTGCTGCAACTTTCATATGTAAATAAAAATAAATGGTTTCTTTACATGTTGTGACTTCTACGAACTGTTATCTATTATTATATTTATTCATTAACTCATTACTTCATAATTGCTACTCAGCACGTTTAGATTTATGAACAAACAACCATATTATTATTGCAGTTATACGGCGCGCCTTATCTATAGGTCAAATAGGTAAACGATAGTTGATAATGTTTGATTAGGGCGAAGTGCTTATCGCACATTGGTAAAATATTATAATAATATTAGGTTAATTGCAAAATTAGGTTACTTCAGTTTTGAAATAAGAACCTATCTTTATGTCTTTTCAACCGGAAGGACAAGGTCGTCTTTTAGACACATCGCCTTTGATTGCCTTTGATTGATGAATTACGTACTCATTAATTATTATTGTGACTGTGACATGTAAAAGTGCCTACTTTGTACATTTCCACAGTTTTTTTTATAATTTTTATTTTGAATCTTACTATTAATAGATAGGTACTTAATATATGTACATTCAGGATTTTTTAAATAGAAATTAGGTGAGTGCAATTTTTAAAATTCATTTTGCATTGTTGAGGAATAGTTTTTCCAAAAAAATATTAAAAGCCTTGGTGTGCTCAGTTAGGGAAATGAGACTTATTAGTTATAATGAATGTTTTTTAATATTTTTCTAAAATGTTTTTACATGCGAGTAACTATCCCCACTCGTCGTACCATAGACGAATTTAATGAGACATACTATGTTTGAAAAAATTTGCTAATGAAATCATCGACCTAATAAAATATAACGTTTTAACGGCTGGTTCATTAGGTGACCGCGCGTAACGTTGCACATTTTTAGTGATTGTATCAAACACCAAAGCATGGCTACGACAGTTTCTAATCAGAGTTATCAGAGTATAGGGGAGACCGATGGTTGTCTCACGGGTAGGTTGTCACAGAAAGATAACAGAAACTAAACAACGATAAGTTCATTGTACAGCGCTGAAAGAGCGCGAGAGCAACATCTCCCTCCCTACTTCACTTCATTCTGCTCTGAAATGCCGTGACGTAGATATGTGTACGTTCATTTTTATCGCACGGAAAAAGTAATTTTAAGGTGCATCTTTGTAGAGTTCCATAAGTATACTTGAATTTTGAATAGTAATATATCTTTTCATGTATTTATAATGTTAACATATGTTTCACGATATTGTTATACTTTTTTTTAAGTAAAAATATATTTAAATTTATTTTAAGAGATTACATTTTAAAATGTGTTCTGGGGTAGATTGTCTCAGCTTGACGGGGGCTGGTTGTCACACATGACAACCAATCTCATGGATTCGTACTGCCTTTTTTGTTGGGTTTTTGGGGTTTCACTACATAGACATTTGTTCGTTTTAGAACTAGTCACGAAAATGCCTCGGCACCACAGATAAAAGTCTGTTCGAAGCAGACGAAACACAGCCCAGAGACACACAAACGAAAGATAGACGAAAGTCTGTTCGAAGGCTTGTTTCACTAGCATTAATGATGCGCGCTGCAAGAAAAGTGAAAAAATACGGCATATCTGTAAGGGCTGTCGCGAAAAATTTTGAAATTAATTATCGCACTTTTATAAAGCGAATTTCAGTTATTATTTCATATGAATAAGACAATTTTTCTTCTTTTCTCGAGTAAAATTAATTACATACCTTCAATAAAAGTACTCATTTGGTTTAAATAAAGGTATATTTTTATATTTCCCCTTAAATTACTATTTGACTACCTACTCCAGACACTGTGACAACCAACCCCGACACGGGGTTAAAAGTCACTCTTCCCTTTTTTCACAAAAATTATAACATTTCTTCAGTAGATTATGTTAGAGGAAAATCTTTATTACTTTTTGAACTACAATAAATACACTATCTATTGATATATAAATGTCATTGTTAAACTGAAAATATTAGCCCTAATGCAAGAGAAAAAAAAATGTGATTTCCAGCCCCGGTCTCCCTTAAGTATTGTAACAGCATTATTTATTTATTTCTACATTCCATATAACAACAATGAAACAAAACGGTAAATCCGACACTAGGATACCCTGTGTTGTAAAGATTACCGTTATGATAATATTGGACTTTTACGCGTATGAAGTCGTTATAATAAAATATTGCTTGAAATTTGTTATTCTAGGCGTACGATACGCAATCAAGTACAAGTTCTTCAAAAACTGTTGAGCATTTTCGGTTTCTCTCAGTGATGTGACCGGTTATTAAAGAAAAGGAAAAGTTAGAGGTATAAAAGACAAACAGTGTTATTAAATCAATCGACTATTTCTACTTTACTCTCTCAACTACTATTCAATGTTAAATCTAACTACAGCACCTAGCATAGCAATTTTGTTATAGTCTCTTCCTGCTACATAAAAGAATGATTTTTGTTATTACTCTAACACTAATGGATTCTGTTTAAGAACAGAGATCTCGGTAATTTTAAAACACTTATTTTAAATACCAATTGTACAAATAATCTACAGTAACGCTATCTTTTAAAGTGATGATCAGGTGAATGCAGACTTTAGAGATTTTCAAAATTTAGAAAATCTCTGAAGTCTCTAAAAGAGAATCAAATCCACTCAGGAGATATATTCCGTTTTGAAAAACCAATTCATCTTATTAAAGTGGCGACAAAAATGTATCTAAGCTTTGATAATATAAAAGAAGACTGCAGTCAAGACCGATTATTATGAGCATTGCTGCGTACAAAACTTCATTATTCCTCATTTACTAATTCGTGTACCTATTGCTACCTGTTGCTACTTGCTTGGTTGCTAATCGACGCTAGAAATCGAAAAGTTGTTGGAAGCTTTTGCTGACAATTATAAGTAGGTATCTAGTAACACTACAGGAAATGTAGGTATATAGAAAAAGAAGAATTCGTCTAAAATACGATTGCAGTTTCAGTTCAATAATTCTACACCATTCTGTCATAATGTAGCAGAAAGAAGACTGTTAGTTAGTTGACCTGCACCCTGTTTCAAACTAAAATAGCGCCGGTAATGGTTGCGCTCACCTTTGACTTGCAGCCGTATCTCCTGGCGCGCGGTGCCCAGCCCGTTGTCGGCCACGCAGATGTACACGCCCGAGTCGTTGCGGTACAGCGACACGATCTCCAGAGCGCCGTCAGAGAGCAGTCGGTATCGACCCTCGTCACCATCGATCTGAAGTAACGAAACGACCTTGTTAAGCCTAACGCTTCGCATTCACGACGCGAAATTCTTTGATAGTCGATTAAAATAAAAAAACGGCGTCGAAGTAATTATAGTATATGTACGAATTTATGATAAAAGACTGCAGATATGATTGACTACAGATATGATTGACTAAGCTCAAATAACCCGAATTAATACTTAGTTGATGGAAATACAAATTTTTTTTGGATTAAATAGAGCTATGTATTTGCGAACGCAAACAACTTGTAAAAATTCAATTATAAATTCATTAAGATTCCCAGATAAGTCTTCAGTCAGTCTTATTTATGTGGTAGTAGCGCTTACCGTAAGTTCACCTTTTCTCCATGTAATCTTTGGTGGTGGGTTGCCATGGAAGAGACACTTGAGAGTCGCCTTTCCACCTTCTTCTGCTGACACCTCAGGTTCCGTCATGGCGTTGGCTTGCGGCGCTTGTGGTAATTCTATGGAAAAATTATGTTTTGGCTACTTTCGTCAAGGATCTAGAAAATCTTTATGATAAGACGAATCTATTTATTGAAGAATGAAAATAAAACAGTGTTATTCGATCTGACTAAATCATTAGAAAAGACGTTGATGGTATAGTACAGATGGTATAGTTGGTATAGTACTGTCACTCATTTGGCGCGTACATGGTTCAGTGAGGGTAGTTTGTGGGAGATGTCATTATGGTAGCGTCTCCTATTGCACATGTAAATGTTTTACCGACAGCAGTAGATGATAATAGATGACAGTTCGATGGCAATGGCCACTCATCTAGCATCTATGTGTTGACAAACAAGGGTAGAAGACAGTAATTTCTCGCTACATCAGTGAAAACAATCGAACATTCAAGTGGTATGTACATAGATCAGCGAGGTTGGTGGACAGTGAGACATCCAGTGGCAATCCAGTGGTGTCACGGGTAATCGATAGATCAGTCGAAGCAGTTGTTGCCGATAAATGTAGATTCATCAACAATGCCACTCACCCGGCACATAGGTAGTGCGCGGCACGGGCGTTGTGGCAGAAGCCGGCTCGAGGCACAGCTGGCTGCAGCCACGCTCGCAGCACTTGCCCACGCCGCGGCAGTCCGCATCGTCGTTGCACTCGCGCCGGCACTTGCCCTCATCTATCGGGAACGCTTCCTCACCGGGACATGAGCCAGGCTTGTACACTGCAAAATCGTTCTGTTGTCAGTTATGTAGATATATTTTTAACAGTAACTCCGTAACGCACCTACGTGTCTTTTGTGCGAGGGGGCGGTGTCTAAAGCATTTTGGGTATACTTATATACCCATGGGCGTATTCACGGGAGGGCAGCTGTCTTCTCTCTCCTCCTAGACTACATATTTAGTTGTGGTTAAGGATGATTAAAGATCCGTTTAGAAGACATATACGCGCGCTTAGTATCTACCAGTTCCTAGAGGAACACCAAAAAACTGTTTTGTATTTTGTACATAGTTTTATTTACGTTACATTATTTTTCTATCTATAGCTTACTCAATATTAAAGTCGAGTTCAAACATTGGAACCAAGTTTGTTAGTTTTGCTTAGTCTTACCTTCATAATTACCGATCTGCATAAATGAGGAGATAGTGCCAGAACATTCTTCCGTATCCTAACGGTATGCATTATAAAGAAGAAGAAATATATTTAAGCACGCACAAAATAATTAAAGCCAGTAAATGATTCACAAATCTTTCGTAGCTTTTTATAAACACATGTGAACTTTATAGTCAGAAACGTTAAAGTGATCAGTAATATTTTTTAGGGTAAATCTTTTTAGGATTCTGTAGCCAAATGATAAAAAACGCAACCCATATAGTTTCGTTTTGTCTGTCTGTCTGTCTATCCGTATGTCACAGCCATTTTATTCGAAGACTATTGGCGCTATATAATATAGCTGAAAGAAAGGTAGGTATTCTACGAATCCGCTTATAGCGGATTGGTAGAATACCCCTACCTTAAAATTTTGAAAAAATAAAATTGGTATTGGCATTTCAGTACATAAATGTAACAGGAATGCAAAAAAGAGATGCAAACGTAAAGGATATGTCTAGATAGGACTTTCAAAATAATACAGAGGTTCTAAATTCGTAAAAACTGTGTCCCTCCTCTAATTTTTCAACTATGTGGTGGAAAGTTCTGAGAAAATTTAAAATCGTAGGGTAGGACTTTTAACTGCACTTTCAACAAAAATTGGATTGAATAAGATATCTTGTGTGGTTGTTGAAATATACGGTGTTTCGTTTTTTCCAGTGTTATTAACAAATTCCATGAAATACAAAGATTTTGCTCCACTGCCTGTGCATAGTTTCTAGTTTGACACGCCTGGAGCGTTTTTTTACTGAATTGCATTCAGTGCTTGGTAGCTAACCGAATCTGAATTCCTGAGGATGCTTTGATAGTATAATATATTTGTCTATGATGCTTTGTTAAGGGCGAAATACTTGTCGAACGAGTCGAGTTTGGAGCTTCAGACGAAAGCTTCTAACGTGTTCGCAAAGTAACATCTTAGTCTAGACTAAGATACCTAGGTATATAAAAGTTAAAATTATGGAACTGACATAAGCACAATTTAAACAAGCATGAATTGCATTACTATTTCTCGAATACAGCTGTTACCTGTTCTGCATTCCGCCGAGTACTGCGGCTCCTGTGTGACGGGGTCCCTGTACGCGATGGCCACGCACCGCTCACCCGATGGACATTCCTTGCTCGCACACGGGTGATCAATGCAGCTACATCTACATAGAGAATAACAGAGTAGACAAGACGTGTACTGATTGAAAATGTATCTTTACAGCCAAAGATTTTTCGAGGATGGAAGTGATGGAAGTGAAGAGCATGGAGCACTCAACCTATAGAGCAGCAATGTCATTTATTTTGTATGAAAACAAATTACGACTATGGTAAACACTGTTGGAGTTACTGGCATTCTGTTTTATAGTTAGATTTTTTGCTGTTTTTGCCATAACACCGAATAGAGCAATAAGCCATTACATAAACAATATTTAAATATATGTCCAGTATTGGTTATGTACTGCTTAATTCGAGCGAGAGTTGATACTTGTTAGTGTAAATAAACTGAGCAGTGGTGAATAAAATTGTCCGATATTCTATCTCTATAGGTTGAGTGCTCTATGGATCAGAGTGATCCTTTCTTTATTTGCATGATCGATCACTGGCCTTGAAAACATTGTGATCGAACTCTGTTGTAAGTTAATATTCAATAAATGATACCTGCCAGAATTACTTGCTGATTTCTGTCAGTGCAGGTTTTCTCTAATCTTTGATGATTTTTTTAATTTAAAAACAATAATCCAAGCCAGATTATTTGAATAGTTTATAGTTTGAATAGTTATATAGAATAGATTTAAATTCATTATCTGTTTGGGGAACGAAAAATTAAACACATATATACATATACTAGTTTACATAGAAACTTCGTGATAAACGCGTAACTATACTATACACGAAGATTTTTAATATTTCCTTCATGTTGAGTTTCTTCGATTTCTTCCCCTAAGCGGCTTCTAGCCACGCACACATATTCAAATTTACTAACCTGGTGCAAAAAATATTTTAGAAAATGTAGTTGGTACTTTAGTAAACGAGGAAATAAATGTGTTAACAACAGAGAGAGAACAATGTAACGAAGTGCGTACCTCTCGCAGCCGTCGTCGCCGACGCTCTTCAGCACGCCGTACGTGCACTTGAGCTGCTCGCAATCTGCGCGCAGCGGGCCGCAGTCGGTCTCGATCTGCACGCACGCGCAGCGCTCGCAGCCGCCGGCGGTGCGCGTGCGCTGCACGCCGTACTGGCAGCGCAGCCGCGCGCACTCCGCGTTGTAGCTGTCGCACTCCGGCACCACCTCGTTACCTGCGCCGGAAATTCATTCTAAGAACACAGTTACGTAGGTAATCTGCACTAAATCAAAGCTTCAAAGGTCCGGCCAAAATGCCTATGTCAAATTAAATTGAAATGAGGGCAAATACATCATACATACGTACATACATATCATCACGCTGTATCCCTACGGGGTATTCAGAGAGGACGGGAATGCAATAAATATAGTATAATCAATACCTTCAATAAGGTAATAACAAGCCAAATTACTCAACATAAAATACTTTCGTAGGTTGTGTTTACACTAATATTATAAAGAGGTAAACTTTATTTGTTTGTATGTAATGGATAAACTCAAAAACTACTCAACTGATTTCAAAAGGTCTTTCACCTATAGAATACTACATTATCAGCGAGTAACATAGGCTGTATTTTATTTAAAAAAAATTGTACCCGTGTGAGGCCAGGGGTGAGCTACTAGTATTAGATAATTTTAGACGAGCTACTAGTATGGTACTAGTATTAGATAATTTTACTTCACTTTTTATACATTATGTAGCTAATTATTCATTAAATAATTACCAGGCTCGTCAATTTTTCGAAAAGTGCATAGACGTAATGAAAATATAAACTCCGTATCATATACTTTAAAAATGAAGCAATCAAAATAGCTGATTCCTCTTTGAAACCATTTGCATCAATTAAAGTGATCAGTCGTCATTTAGAAAAACAACGCTGCAAGTATCGAAATCATGACTTGGTGTACTGTTTTGTAGGAAATGGGGGTACATATAAGGTCGATCGACTTGTTTACGTGATACAAAGGATATGTCTGTTTTATATCTGAACGAAAACGATACGGCGTGTACACGATACGTACGTACGTACGTAACGATACGGTACGATACAGCGTGCGCTGAAAAAAATACATTTTTTTCTTTTGAGTAAGTGAGGATAAAAAGTGACAACAATGATTTTATGATAATTAGATAGCAATCATTACATTAGAATCTATTAGAATATTGAAATTCACATCAAACGCGATCAAATGATAGCTCTAAGTGTCGTTTTCTTCTAAAACACAGTGATTTATATTCTATTTGCTCAAAACATGATACATTTTGACAATTATAGAAACAAACGCAATAATGAGCAATGTATAAACAAAACGACTCCTCATTTGCATCAAGGAACAGAACAGAACGGTAATAAACAGTTAGTACAAGAAGACTGTGCACAGTGTGAAAAAGAATGCAAGCGTGCGCTAAGCGGTGTGTAGAGATGAATGCATAAGCTGACGTCACAACGATGATGCTCCCAATCGTACCTACACACGTGCACAAACAATGACACATATCAGTCAGACTGCCATATCACTGTCTGATCTATAGTACGATACACATAATCGACAACGAATTGATAATTGTACAGACGTTTCCACTTAATCACGTAAAGCAGGTGGGCGCAAAGCGATGGTGTATTGTACCGTCGTCGAACTGATCTGGAGTGCAGAGGCCCGCGCACTGCTCGTACGATACGAAGTTGTTATCGTTTCCATTGCAGCCGAGGAAGACGAATGGGCGACAGTCCCCGTAGACTTCGTTATAATGCCATCTTCTGGACTGTTCTGCGCCGCAGTCGGTAGTTCCCAGCGCGACTGGCTGTCTGCACACCGGGTCTGACCCCCACCACCACATCTCCTCAGTTAGTATTCCGCAATCGTGTTACCGTATTATTATGACCGTGCCCAAGCAATTTTCGGGATGATTGTGAAAAGCATATGACTTTTTAGTCAAATTCTAATTATACTGTTTCTAAACTACAAATAGCGTTAATCTAAAGTCATCTACCACTACTAAAGGGTAAGAGAAGTTAGTGAAATTATACTAAAAATATTTTCTAAAAATATTATCTGGCTAATGGAAATGAAGAAGCTACGAATATGTAGTACTATTTAACGCACCAGGTCCACTCGAGCCGCAGATTTCTTCGCACTCTTCGACATTTGAGAATCGATTCGCACCACCCTGACAGCCACCGTAGGCAAACTGTAAACAGCGACCAGAGCCTGCGTCCCAGTAGACTTTCGTAATAGAAGCGCGACATGGGCCAGGATCCAGGGGAGCATTACAAACGTCTGAAATAGATATAAGAGTTTCCATAGAAAATATTATGGTCAATATACAGCCCAAATAAATACAGTTCACTGCGGGGCACAAACCTCTTTTGATAAGATAAGTCTAAGAAGAAATAGGGCAATATTGTGAAGTATACAATCAGTTGGGATTGATGAGTTCAAAATTTAGTTTAGAGATTTTGATTTGATTAACGATTACCCCAACTCGTCTTGTTGGACAATAGAATTACCATATATCTCCTTGTAACAATATGGAACTATAAAGAAGTTGTATGTTCCACCATATGCGCCCAGTTTCGATTAATAAGGGTAATTGTAAAACTGCATAAGATTCGTTTTGTCATAAGAATCAATTAGTGTACTAGTCGTGAATTACTTGCACTGTTAATTGGTCATTGTTATTCGAAGTGAGATGCTTGAAACAATGACACGAGTTGGTGTAGAATAGAATAATCTACACATGAACTTTTTTAGAACTAGATATTAGAGACTTCATTAATTTCGACCATAGAAAAGAATGTTACAATATTTGTAATCAAATAAACCTTGACTTAAAAATTTTACTGGCGTTAAACACATTATGTACCTAATTATGTTAGAAAGTTGGTTTTACATACATACATACAACATAAGTAGACATGTTAAATTATTTTTGTATTTTCTGATTGTCTGCTAAAGCACTGCTTTACGTACCAATTTCTCTAAAAGCACCGCATTCTCTTTCGCATTCCTCTTCAGTTCTATAGCTGTTAGGATATCGGCAACCTCCAATATCGCCGCGTGTGCAGGAGCGTCTTTCCGAGTCGTAATAGTAAACAGTGATGTTGCTGCCACACGGAGCGAGAGATGAAGGAGTTCGACATTGTTCTTCCAAATGAGGCTGTAGTAGAAATACATTGTAGACAGACATTTCGATACTTGGGATGAATTTGAATTATTTGCCATGGGTTGAATCCGTTTTTATATATTAGATTAGCTTTAGTCTGCGACTTCGTCAGCGTGGAATTAAATAAAAGTAGCCTACGTCGTTCCTCTAAGTTTAATCTATCTCTATTTTAAATTTCATCAAAATCGGTCCAGCGGTTTAACCGTGAAAGCTGACCAGATAGACAGATCAATTCAAATTCTGGTTACCCACCGAAACGGAACAGACACAATCAGAATCTTAGTGATGACATGCGTCAAAGCACCTGAGCGAGGGAGAGGAAGGATCTAACACAGCGCGGCGGCGTAATTCTCATATAACGTGTTTCATGAGTAGTTTTAATTTAAAAGGATGCACACGATAACAAAGTCACTTGTGTATATTATGAAGCTTTTTTGTACCATCACAAATGAAGTTAGTTTGAAATAAAATTCGAATAAACGAATTACTTAAGTTTTGTGTTTTTCTTGATGAGTGGTGAAGAAAATAGTTACCTGTGATGATGTAATGACGGGAGCATAAGTGGTAGTGGTTGTTGGTTGACGCTTGCATTGTCCCTCGCAGTCCTCTTTGCTGTCAAATCTATATTAAAAGTTTTGATCATTAGACAATTTTTAGGTTCTTAACTAAACAAAAGTATTTTTAGAATAATGATCGTATTGGTAAAAAGGATATATTTATTGTTCTTATATAGTACAGTTGATTATACATTTATAAATTATATTAAATGGTTATATACGATATTATTATTGACATATTTAAGTATACAGTTGAACGGTTGCCTTATGACTTATGATTTATTATGAAACTATTCAATGGTCCACTTTTTTGTACAAGAGACTTAATAAAAATACAATCTTTGTGTCCAAACATGCGACTCGCTTTTTTTATTTTCGGGAATCGCATTTTTCTTTTTTAAAACAAATATTAAACTCATTGAAATGGTAAACTACCCAGTGGCATTCAAACTAGTTAACGGTGGTTAAACATCTGGATAAATCTCCTCTCCATGTCACTTTCCGTTTTGTTAAGCTTTAGTCTCACTTCCTTGCATGCCACCTCACACCTCTCAGTGTGGGCTCACATCATGGAGCACTCAACCTATAGAGACGAAATATCGGACCATCTTATTCACCACTGTTTAGTTTATTTACACAAATATCAGCTCTCGCTCGTATTAAACAGTACATAACCAATACTGGACCTGTGTGTACATCTCTGTATATTTCGACAGATATTTAAATATTTATGTTATGGGTCACTGTTATAGAACAGTGGTGGCGGTGGTGTGGCAAAAACAGCAAAAAATCAAACTATAAAACAGAACGCAGTAACCGCAACAGTGTTTAGACGTAAATTGTAGATGGAAGATGGACACAATTAGTTACAAATTGGCCAGGTCCAAGTGGCAAGAGAGCTAGAGGACGTCCTAAGGAACGCTGGGTAGACGAGATTATAACAAATGCTAGACATGACTGGACGAACAAGACAAAGATAAGGAAGACCTGGAAAATGTTGGAGGAGGCCTATATCCGTCGGGGGCCTTAACTGTATTTGTACTACATAGTACAAATAATTTAGTTCAATTTAACTATTTTTATTGTTATTTTCAATAGTATATGTTAAGGAAATAAATAAAAGGCTTTATTATTATTATTATATATCAGTAATATTATTACTGAGATATGTTTTGCATACTTTATTATGCTAAATTTTGGACTTTTGTTCTGTTGGATATGCACACGGAAGCCATACGATGACGATGACAACTATTATAAGAAATTGAATCGGGGGAACTCATTTCCTATATTGACATAGCCAGGAATCGACCCTGGGATTCTCGACTTTCAAGGTAGATGCCATCAATAAACTATTCTATCAATTAAAGAAAATAAATTTATTTTAACCCATTTGCTATCAGTGTAACATGATATATGCGGCGTCCTTTCCTACTTGGAGTGATAAAATGTCAAATCGTGTCGCAAGCAGATGAGTTATAAGTTGTATAGTATAGTCTAGTCTAGTATAGTCGTCATCTGGTACTCATAGCACACAGGGCGCTTTTCCCTAGTTTGAGACAGATGATCGGTGGAGAGCATTAAATTTATTAAATGTGCCAGATTTAAACATAAAATATCGGGGGTGCGTCGATGGATTTTTCCCTGTGACTAGTAGAGAACGGTTTAAATAAGTAATGATATAAAAGTCGTGGTAAAAGAATATATTAGGTAAATAAATCACCGATTGTCATTGCCCTCGCATCCTCCGTAGGTAAACTGGCTGCAGGCATCTCTTACTGGGTCATAGAACCATCGCATTAATGAGTCATCACATGGACCGGATAACATTGGCAATTGGCATATATCTGAATGTCACTATGGGTCACTGTTATAGAACAGTGGTGGCGGTGGTGTGGCAAAAACAGCAAAAAATCAAACTATAAAACAGAACGCAGTAACCGCAACAGTGTTTAGACGTAAATTGTTTTCATACAAAATAAATGACATTGCCACTCTATAGGTTGAGTGCTCCATGGCTCAGACTCCCACTCTTACTATGGAAACAGAATAATATGTCGGGTACTTACTCCACTTCAACTTTTAAATGAAGTTGAGAAAGTACCCGTTGCCTCGATGTCCTAAAATCTGTCGTTATTTACCTCAATACATTTCAAGCTCTTGATTTAGTTAACTGTTAAACGAATCAAGAGTATAGTCACCTGTTCTCGTTGCCGCTACAGCCGCCATAGACAAACTGTGCGCATTCATCTGACGCCGCGTTGTAGTACCATTTGATGTAATAAGCGAGGCAGTTGCCTGGTTCCATTGGCTGCTTACATGGATCTGGCGGATAACAACAATATCGGACTTGCGACCAATTTTTTTGGATACGTAGATAATTTTCCATATACCTCTTCGTATCAGGGCTCTAGCGGATGGAGACCTGATATGAAGAGGTATTCATTGGCGTGAGTCTAGCCAAGGTCTGATGATCTAATTTTGTCCATGTCTTTTCCCACGAAATTGATAGTACAGCTATATATAATGTCTGAAGTGGTAAGTTATCGACAAATTGCTACTGACCTTGTAGACACGTCTGCTCGCATTCGTCGACCGTCGAGAACCGGTTGGGCCCGCCGTGACAACCACCGTACGTGAACGGTTGGCAGGTTTTGGACGCTGCGTCGAAGTAGAACTTGGGTACGAAGGCGCGGCACGGACCCGGATCCACGGAGTATCGACACACATCTATAGAGAAATTTTGATACTTGTGACAAGAGTGCGATTTTTCTGTTTCTAATAAAGATAAATTCACAAAACAACGAAAACACTGAAAACTGGTTTTATTTTGTTAAAAAAGAAAAATATAGACCTAGGTCTCGGAAGGCGCCACAGGATCTCTCGCAAGCTTCCTGTGATTGGAAAACCCCAGTTCTTCTACAGACAAGGCCTGTCTCCGGGTTGTCGTGAGACACGCATTGCCTGCTGGCCTGCTCGTAGTACCACACCTGCTCGACCGAACCAACGCACTTCTCTAGGGTTGCAGCCGACTGACATTCGCCAGGTAATACCTCGGCCGACTGAAATACATATTTTTTTATTAATAGCTATTATATATATTTCCAATGTAAAGCACGAAAGGGAAATAGCTTGAAAATATGAATCTATGTAAACCACAATGTAAAGGTCGCTACATACGTAATTTATTTAACCTGTACAGAACGGGACGCCAATTTTTGGAAACATTGTTTCATAGAAAATGTATCAAAAGTGCATATGTCAGGAGCGGAGGAAGGACATGGCACACACGGGACGGGGAAAAAAATCGTCTGTGACGATCTATAGCACGTCCTTTTCGTTGTGTATGGTGGATTCAGAAATCTAGTACATATTTATCAAGAACGAATGACGATAAGTAATAGAATGTGTACTATCATTTCCAGTTTTAAATAATCTTGTAGACTCCGACACGACATAAAAATCTTTCCTTATTGTGTATTCACAACACTAGCACCTGTCTGTCTTTTCAGGAGACCCCGTCCCGTATTCGCCCCCACGTTCTAACAGCGTCACATATACAGCGACCTTAATAAGTAATTTCAGATATTTATTATAAAGAATTAAAATAAAGACAGATTAGGAAGAATAAGTCAGAAAATCTATATTATATGCATATGCGAAATATGTCTTATTTTATAAAATAGTTTCAGTAATAGAAAATTTCTATTTTATTTCAAAATATTGTAGCTGCTACCGACAAGTTCGCCCGCATGGAATTTAACGATATAATATACAGCATATGTCAACCCTAAAGGTCCATTCTAAATTAAATATATGATAGGTGAAATAATTTTTGCAATCGGTTGAGATAAATATCGACACGTTATAAGTAGTGTAACACTAAATTCTAAAAATCATTTATAAAAGAGGTGCGGAAACAATGTTACCGTAACGGCAGTAGTTGTAGATGTTGTTGGCTCCGGTTCCGGTTCCGGCTCCGGCTCCGGCGCAGCACCGGACCTGCAGCGCCTCTCACAAGCTTCTTGAGTTTCGAACCTACATGAACATTATCATATATTAGGATCATGTAACAAAATTTTGCTTCGATTTCCGTAGACACATCGAGCATCGACACACAATGAAAGAAGTAGAAATAATTATTACTGCTGTTACATCACAAATTAATTACTTACTATTTAGCGTATAGTATTGTATATAGTAGTATTATATATATCAGTAATGGTAATGGTCACGTAGCAAGATTGACAGATGGAAGATGGACACAATTAGTTACAAATTGGCCAGGTCCAAGTGGCAAGAGAGCTAGAGGACGTCCTAAGGAACGCTGGGTAGACGAGATTATAACAAATGCTAGACATGACTGCACGAACAAGACAAAGATAAGGAAGACCTGGAAAATGTTGGAGGAGGCCTATATCCGTCGGGGGCCTTAACTGTATTTGTACTACATAGTACAAATAATTTAGTTCAATTTAACTATTTTTATTGTTATTTTCAATAGTATATGTTAAGGAAATAAATAAAAGGCTTTATTATTATTATTATATATCAGTAATATTATTACTGAGATATGTTTTGCATACTTTATTATGCTAAATTTTGGACTTTTGTTCTGTTGGATATGCACACGGAAGCCATACGATGACGATGACAACTAATATAAGAAATTGAATCGGGGGAACTCATTTCCTATATTGACATAGCCACGAATCGACCCTAGGATTCTCGACTTTCAAGGCAGATGCCATCAATAAACTATTCTATCAATTAAAGAAAATAAATTTATTTTAACCCATTTGCTATCAGTGTAACATGGTATATGCGGCGTCCTTTCCTACTTGGAGTGATAAAATGTCAAATCGTGTCGCAAGCAGATGAGTTATAAGTTGTATAGTATAGTCTAGTCTAGTATAGTCGTCATCTGGTACTCATAGCACACAGGGCGCTTTTCCCTAGTTTGAGACAGATGATCGGTGGAGAGCATTAAATTTATTACATGTGCCAGATTTAAACATAAAATATCGGGGGTGCTTCGATGGATTTTTCCCTGTGACTAGTAGAGAACGGTTTAAATAAGTAATGATATAAAAATCGTGGTAAAAGAATATATTAGGTAAATAAATCACCGATTGTCATTGCCCTCGCATCCTCCGTAGGTGAACTGGCTGCAGGCATCTCTTACTGGGTCATAGAACCATCGCATTAATGAGTCATCACATGGACCGGATAACATTGGCAATTGGCATATATCTGAAATATAACATACAAAATGATTCCATCATGTATTAGTAAGGTAAGCATTTGGAAAATCTCTCATTTTTGCGCAAATACGAGTAGTTTAATTACGTTCAATACGGCTTCTAACGTATGAGATAAGAAGGAAAGGGGTTCTATTCACGTGAGCCCATTGCGGGTTTGAGTTAGTGGCCAATGTCAGAGTTCGAAACTGCTCGTAATACCTCACCCAGTAATAGCCCAGACAAAAATTGTAACGCGTGCGTTTTGAGGCACGAAGACGTTGGATATGACTCCCTGTAGATCCATCCTCCAAGACTGCAGTATAATCAAAAGGGGGCGACATAATACGTTAGAACATTGTACACTCGACTTATATATCAAATATATGCTACTTGCACACCAATGCGTTATGTACTAGCCAGCAACAAAAAAGGTAAAATGACACAATAGACTGTAGTGAGAGCAAGACAAGACAGGTATTGTTATTCATTGTGTCTGATCAAGGACCAAAGCTTATCAGTTTCCATTTATGGGGTCCATACTTGTGTATGGTGCCCGTGTCGTATTTCTTAACGTCAATTGCGGCACACAGACATATAAATTAAAAAAAAAATTAAAAATTTAAACTTGATTGATACACTTAAAGTAAGATGAGTGAGCTCAGCAGACTTGAGTTTTTGCTAGATTTGAGGCTGGCATACATAAGAACAATATATGTATATCGATATCCATTTAATTTGCTCATTTTATTATTTATTTTAATTATACACTGGAAAATACTTATTTATAAATATTAGATAATAACCTTGTGTGCGTTGACAGTAATACTGGCAGTATTCCTGGCTTGGGAAATTGTTCCTGTTGCCGCCACAGCCGGTGTACTCAAAGGGCGAGCATGCGCCAAGGGAGGAGTCATAGGCCCAACGCATTTCTGACTGACTGCACGGGCCAGGGTCTTTCGTCAGGAAGCAGAATTCTAGAAAATTTGACGCAATATGAGATTGTAATTTAAATATTAATTAGACTCTGAAGGATGAAAACTTAGCGACGAATCGGCGTTGATGGAGTTATAATGACGCAGCTGAAATACGTAATTTCCATTGCACTGGAAATGAACCGAAAGTTTATTCATTTCGGCATTCCCCTGATTGACTTTCACTATGTGAGCGTGGATTATAAATTGAAGTTCATTCCCAGCGCAACAGCTGTAAGATAATATTCTATTTCAAATATAATGATGGCTGGCAAAGAAAACCAAGTATCGCGATCCTCGCACATTTTCTAGCATGTACATGTCATTTCTCTTTCTGCTTCACTTGTTGTCTTACATGCCCGATCCATGTAAACATTGTTTTAGGAGTTATAAAAATTTGTAAAATCGAAAAAAATAAATAAAATATTATGATCTTTTAGGACATTAAAGAGGTAAAGATAGCGACAATTAACACTTCATTCTCTGCCTTCATCGTTAATTACTTCATGAAAATGTGGCCATGACCATGATCAAAACGAATTGGCAGCAACGACTAACTGGAGACGCGGCTGACGGTATTACCAGTCGTACGGTTAATCTTACTATGGTTTACCGGTGGGAGGCTAAGAGTTGACCACCTACTCTTAATAGTCGACTGGCTGGCGACAAAGCTAGACTTGATTTATAAAATCAAATAAAATCAAAATAATTAATCAAAAATAAAAAATAATAATGGCTTGAACATTGCTGTGTTCCCGCAGCACTCTCCAAGTGCCATTAGGTATATGAATGTATGAGTATATTCTTTGGTCACTGGATTCTCTCTATCATAATACGTCCGGCTGACTACCAAGATATCTTCGAATTGTTTGACTTCGACGATCGAATCAATCGTGAATCCTAACATCGATTTTATTGAAATAATTGCCACATCTTGAAGAAATTCGGCCGACCAAGCAGCGGTACACAACTCACCAAAATAAGGTCATATATATATATAATATATATATATATATAATATATATATATAATATTTGCACACAAACAAAAATTACGTATAAATAAAATTGAAAACAGTAATCTACAGGCAGCAATGTTTATCTCTTTAAGAGCATTTACCAGCACACCTGATTAAAAAAGAAAATGTATGAGGGTAGTGTTTATATATATATATATATATAGCCATGTATTGTTTATTGTATATATGTAAGCACAACACTACCCTCATACATTTTCTTTTTTAATCAGGTGTGCTGGTAAATGCTCTTAAAGAGATAAACATTGCTGCCTGTAGATTACTGTTTTCAATTTTATTTATACGTAATTTTTGTTTGTGTGCAATAAAATAAATAAATTAAAAAAAAAATTGCACGAACCTTGCCTGAAGGGCTCCGGTGCCGTCGGCTGTACCGTGGTCGTGACTATGTGCTCCTGGCAACGGCCCTCGCACTCCTGCTGAGTAGCGAAGTTATTGCCATTGCCTCCGCATCCGCCGTAGTAGAACTGACGGCATCTGTTGTAATATATTGTAATATATTTATAACATACGTTAATATTTACAAACTTAAAACTATACATTATCTTAAATAATAGACTTCCTCAAAGTTGCCGTTTAGAAAGCTGTCATTGCTTAAGGTACCTAGCAGACTGGCAGCATTGCCTCTTTGAATAGCCAAACTGATTCGTTGGCGGAAGAATCTGCCAGCCTGGCGGTCTCCCGAAGCCTCGACCAGTCTCTTACAAATATCAGAAATCAGTCGATGGGCTTCGGGGCCCCAGGGACCCAAAGTTTCGACTGCAAAGGGCGTAAATATGAAACTCTCAGAGAGAGTTGCATTCTTACGCCACTTCAAGTTCTCGGCAGTGCTAGCCGCGGCACTTGCTGACTTGGAAGTCGCCGGCACATGGGAAACAGCAAGTGTATCGACACAAGTGGCATCCCACACCAGCGATCTTCCAAATTTCCAAGGAATGAGCATCAAGCCATGCGGTCTCCTGCCGTCGCTGTGTGCAATACCTACAGGCTCTAAGACTGCAGGAACGCCAGCGCCGACAAGAGCCCGCCGAATGATGTCATTCAAGGCAGCATGTCGTGACATGCGGCCCGCACTACGTAAACGGGATAAACCGTGGTGACCTAGTATATCGACGAGATCACCACAGCGGCAACGGTGAGGAAGGTTAGTCCTAGCCCCTAGACGAAGGGATACTATGAGAGAAAGTGTGGTATTGTCAATCAAGGTTCCTAAGTTTTTTGAAGGTATTACCTTCAACCAGTGTCCTGACTTCTTCTCAGAAACAGCCAGGAGGTGAGACCGATCTTATTCGGTACTACAAGAATCTAAAAGTTGTAAATGAACATTTTTGCATATATTTATTTATATTTTTGGAAGACTAACACTTGTTGAGGAAAAGATTACTTATGAATATTTACGAGTGTCTGTGACAGTGTGCTCGACGTCGATTAGAGACGAGTACATCCGTTTCAGCGTCACGGACCCGAGCGTGACGGTTCAGTCTCGTTAACTCTTCAGTCTCAACCAGGGTTCCCAAATTTGAAAAACAAAATTATGTAATATGGGCTGTAAAATTATATAGCGCAGGTGTGAAAATTATTGTACGCCGTACGAAAATTAAAATCACGAGTTTCTGGATCCAAAAAAAACAAAACGTTATTTGAATTAATTCTGCAAATAGGGTTTTCGCGCGATAATATGGGTTGGGCGTTTATTTTAATTATTCGCAAATTGTTTCTCGTGGATATTGTGATGTAAAATTGACATAGTTTACGTTCCAAGTATATCTACATATAAATTATAAATTTAAAAATTATAGCACAATCGCTTCACATTTAGAAAATGTACTTTTGGATGTACATAGTACATAGACTAAGAATTATGTGACGTGTACTATAATTATGTGACGTCTGGTAACCCTGGTCTGAACACCAAACGCGCCTAAACGAGTTTTCAGTTTTAAAAAGTACACTAAGTCAATCGCAATCGCAATCGCCAGCAATTTCTTACTTTATTACTTATTGTTTTAAAGGCTGATCGCGCATTTCTTTTCAAAACTTAAAAAAAAAAACAAATTCGGGGGCTGTCGAAGTTGGATACAATATTGTGGATATTTTCATGATTTTATTACAATCTTGAGTTGTTTAATTAAAACGAGTCTTTGACACTGAAATCAGCCAATTTAAAAAGTTAATTTACTTTGCTTTCTAGAAAATGATTTTAGTTATAGACACTGAATAATCTCCATGAGTAAGTGCAGGACTTACCTTTTTTCGGCAGTGTCATAATACCACTTTTCTCTATAGTTTGCACATTCACCAATCATAGCCGGTAGGGTACACAAGTCTTGTTCTGTGAATATTAGAAAATGTATTAACTTTTGACTTAAAACATCGGCAGAAAAAAAGACAGGCATCACAGAGTATGTTTGCAATGTTTTTATATGACTGAAAATAACCTTCCCTGTGCTTTCTTTTCGAATTGATCCATAGTTTTAAGGAATAACTGCACAGTTCAATATTTTGAATAATAGCTTAGAATTAACATAAAGCAATTACATTAAAATACCACAGCAAGAATAATTAGTAAGGAACCACACACATCATGCATAAGAAATAAAATTAGATATTGCTATTATAGTTGTTCACAACTAGCTGAGCCTCGCAGTTTCACCCGCAATAAATTTGGTATTTTTCCGATATAAAAAGTAGACAGATTACTCTCTCAAAAATCCTCTACCTGCCAAGTAAATCCCGTTAAAATCGGTTCAGCTATTTCGGAGATTAGCTCGTACAAACAGATATAAAAATACAAAAATTAAAGCAAAGTGTTTTGATTTCGGTTACGTGCAAATAAATAACATCTAGACAATCTAGAAATCACAGATAGACATTTTAATTTTATGTATATGTTTAAATGTATAGATTAAGTGAGTAGGGGTACAACATTTTGTACTGTTTGACGTAAGTTAAGAAAGTTAAGGTAATCTAAATGCAAACATTGATTTCATTTCCACTTCGATTATTATAAGTATGTATTATCTTTAGTTGATAATTAAGTAGAATAATTTCTCTTCACCATTTCATATCTGATTTTACATCCAAAGAGCTGGCAGTACAAATTACTTCGGCCACTCACCGTAAGCACTTGGGCATGATTGAGCGCAATCCCCTTTAGATGTATATCTGTTCCCATTGCCTCCACAGCCAGAGTAGTAGAACGGTAAGCATCGATTCTCAGATTGACTGAACGACCATAAAGCTTGCTTTTCAGTGCAGTTACCAACTTCCTGAGGTTCCCTGCATTGAGCTGTTTTCGTGCAATTTGGTTAGTATTAAGCTTTCTTCGCTGACATTTCATTTAAAATGTAATAAACTGACCGATTATAATACACCAATTATAATTATCTACGATATATCAAAAATAAATGATTTCTCCGATCTTATCAGAATACCATTAATCAGTCAGTTTAGTCGTAGAAAGAAAGTCAGAAAAGAAAGAAAGAAAGTTAAACTAATTTCTACATGAATAAGCTATGTTTATTGCTGAAACTAAAACCATATCAGTTATTAAGTACCCACAAACCATGACCAAGAAAATTAATTTCATGCACATAGAAGAAATTAAAAAGGCTGACAATTTCATGCTTTTGATTGGTAAAAAAAGATTAAGTAGTTATTAAATATTACAGAATTTTCTACAACAGTGTAAATTCATTAAACAATTTCTTCATTAGGTTTTTTCACGTGTGCATCACTATTTCAAATATATTGAAATTATTGTTTACTGTTAACCTAATGGTAAATCAGTATAATCATCATCATGTTAGTACATTTTGTACATGAATCTTCCTCACAAATGAGTGATTGAAATATGATTGCACAATTTTAATAATGAAAAAACCTATTATCTCACTATCTATAGCGCAGAGACAATATCATGTTTATAACCATCCGTATAACTCACGTTTGAGCGCTCCAGGAGGATCACATCTCTGCACACAAGCAGCTTCAGAGCCAAATCTATTATTGTTTCCTTCACATCCTCCCCAGATGAACTGTTCGCAGCGACCGGTATCTATATTGAAGCCCCAACGGCTGAAGTTGCCGGAACACGAACCTCGTTCTATTGGTAACCTGCATTGATCTGAAAAATCACCGACAGTGTCTATAAAGTTCCTAATAGACAACAATACAAGGATAGACCAGTAAATCTACATAATTATGATGCTTTGAGTAATTTTATAATGAATTTCAACGTGTCAAAACCCTGTGGAGAGCGGGACTGTGTGCTGTGATCCAATTGATCAGACATTTAATAATATTCAAATGACCAGATCCGGGATTGAATCCGGTAATTTGGTGCCAGATTGGTAGGCGTCTAATGGTGCTAGATAATGGTTTTCCAGATTGCAATCCCTAATCACCGCCTATTAGCTCCTAGCTATGAACCATCGTCTTGAGGAAACAAATATATTGCGGGAATATGACTTCAATTAGTCATCAATCGTTTAGAAGTTGCATAATCACTAACAATGTACATCAAGTACATAAACGATTATAATTCTCATGTACATAAAAATTCAACTTCAGTATGTTTGTAGTCGCAAATCTCGCAAAGTAGTCGATCGATTGACTTGAAATTTTGACATAACGTTGCATTCGAATATGCGCTTGTTTTTAACTAACGTCAAGTTTAAGTAATTAAAAACGTGAATGTTCGTTTGTTCAACGCGTGCCACAGCAACGCGTGGCCGGGAACAGCTAATAGGTATAAAACATGGAGCACTAAACCTATAGAGTGGCAATGTTATTTATTTTGTATAAAAACAATTTACTTAATACGTAGACAATGTTGCAGTTAATGCGTTCTGTTTTATAGTTAAATTTTTTGCTGTTTTTGCCACACCATCGAATATAATTTTTGGAATCGAATTTCATTACATAAATATTTAAATATCTGTCGGTATATACAGAAATATACACACAGGTCCAGTATCTATTGGTTATGTACTGATTAATACGAGCGAGAGTTGATATTCGTTAGTGTAAATAAAGTAAGCAGTGACGAATAAGATGGTCCGATATTTCGTCTCTATAGGTTGAGTGTTCCATGGTATAAAAAGATTGAATATGCGTCAGATTATGATGAAATTTTTCATACGCTTAGAAAAAGATTGAATATAAAATGCCCAAGTTTGTTTTTGTCCTACCTTCACTCCTAGCTGGCTCGCACTGCGTCTGGCACAGCTCTCTAGTATCAAAGTTGTTAGCGTTTCCAAGACAGCCTCCAAATACAAACTGACTGCATTGTTCACGCTGCGCGTCGTAGTACCAGCGAAGGTGGTAACCAACGCAGGCGCCTTTCACCTTTGGAAGCTTGCACGCGTCTGTCAAAAATCAGAATCATTTATTAATATAATATAATTTACTCGTACCATATGTTACCATAAATATTTCTATGTACAAATTTTTGCTAAATCAATTTAATTATCAAAATCTCAAATAGTTTCTGCTTTAAGACCCAATTTAGCAATGAATTACTAACGTTTCATTGTTGTTACGGTTAGTTACTTGGATTAGAAGGCTTAAACTTAAACTTGAATCCTCCTATATTTTCATTGCACTTATAAAATAAATATTTTTCTGTTTCTTCAATATTTTTGGTGATTTCTGACGATTTCTGGTAGTCAATTAGGATCTATACGATAGTTACCTTTAGGCGGCGGCTGCACACAGATATCTTCGCATTCCTCTTTGCTATTGAAACGGTTGTCATTACCCTCACAGCCGCCATACCAGAACCGCGAACAGCCGCCATATTCCATATCATAGTACCAATATACGGAGTAGTTACGGCATGATCCACGGTCAGTAGAGAGAGCACAAGCCGCTGTAATAAAGATTGGTGATTGTTTCAAAGAAAATCAAAAAGGAAAAAAAAATCGAAGAGAGTGCAGTTTTTTTCTATCTACAAGGAAGTATTTTAAAAATTTCAAGACATGGTTTTCACAAAGGTTAATGATAATAAATCCTTCTACTACTAAAACATCGCGCTATACTAACAAAATATCGACAAAATGTAAACGAACAAATAGCTCACCTGCCAATTACGAGTCTGACAAATGTCTGTAAACTAATTACGCCCTTACGTGTAAATCACCGTCATATCAGCGATCACCGTTATGCATCAAAAACGCATAATACTTTCCCATTCTTTCACCCTTCCGTCACAGTACAAGTAAGCAAGCAGTATTCTATCTTCATACAAGCGCTCCCAAACGACGCGCCTCGAATTCTCGGCATACAACAGACAACAGTCGCGAGTGCGCCTCTATTGTTGTCGGAGTGTCGGACGGTGTGAGACGCTTCCGCGCATTTACTGACGAAATATTATGGCATCAAGTTTTCGAGTATATTGTTCAGTGTATGACGTTTGAATATAAATATATATATTAAAACCGTAAATATTTCTCTGTTGCTCATTTGTAGTAAACATATTATCATAATGATCTAGTTACTTTGTTGCTGATTTTTAATTATACTGTACACAAAAAACACAAAATGCATTTTTTTTGTCCATTTCCACCATACTAACTCACAAACTTTTGAAACTAGAAATAGAATACTAGTAGAATTGTATAAATAAAAACTTACGAAATTTGCAATAATACAAAATGAAAAGATAATATGATAATTTAATATAGTACCTATTATCAAATACGTAACCCAAGAAAAACAGTCAATCCCAGTCGGCAGCCCTATTGCATGTTTACGTACCGAGTGACCATAGGTAATTATCTCAAAGACACTGCTGAGATATAATACTCCTTGCTTACTTGTACACTTGTACTGTGCTTCCGCTTACTTTGGCGTCCCGTAGGGGCACCCCGCACACCACACAGTTTTGGAAGTCGTCACATTATTAATATTTTTTAAATTCTTTTTGTTCGCACGTATTGAATTTACTTAAAATATTTACGAAATTAAATCGAATCTCCCATTCGAAAGAATTTTAAATGAATGAAGTCAACTTCACCTTTATATGTACTTTTAATCGCTTATAAGCATTGACTTTATAATTTACCTAATCGTTAAATAATATTTTTTTTAAGTGACGACTATAATAATATATGCATTGCTTATGAGTTCCATATTTTTGAGAGAAAACAAAAATAAACGAGTAAAATAAAGCATATAGAAAAAACTTTACAGATTTCACTGGAATTACTGGATGTTAGAAATACACGATTTAAAACGTTGATATTTGTTAGAGACTGGTTGATGTTTCGGGAGACCGTTGGGCTAGCAGCTTCTTCTACCAACAAATCAGTTTGGCTATTCAAAGAGGTAATGCTGCTAGTCTGCTGGGCGACCTAAGTAATAATAGCTTTCTACGCGGCAATTTTGAGGAAGTCTATTATATGTCTAAGTTTGTAAATATTAACGTTAAGATAAGTTTGTACCTATATCGTATTGATTTATGTCAATAAACAAACATTTGTCAGTAATTTAAAATATAGGTGCCTGATAAGTTGATACATACACATATCATACATACATATCCTCACGCCGTATCGCTAATGGGGTAGTCGGAGAGAACGGAGCGTCAAGTATCGCGGTCCTTCATTTGCTTCCTCAAATCTCGTCATTCTCCTTATACATTATCGCCTAAGTATGTGAGTGCTTTAGATATTTCAATTTTGACATTTATTTGGGAAAAAAATTCCTGAGATTTGCGCTTCTAAAATCCAAAATCTCAAATCCCATCATTCTTCTTAAGATATTTAACTAAAAATGTTTTTACCTTGTCTATTTTCAGGTATATCGGTACAACCGAAGAACTTTTCTCCTTTTGCCTCAGTGACTCCATCTGGGCAGCATCCATATTTACTGGCAGAGCAGTCGCAGCCGGCATTGTCTGGTCCCAAAGCGGCCGTTTGTCCGTCACCGCAGCACCCGTACTTCGATTCTCGACAGTGGCAACCCTGTAGGCTTGGTCCCTTAGCGACAGTGACACCGTCAGGGCAACAACCGAACTGATAGGTGTGACAACCGCAACCTTCATTATTCGGTCCAGATGCTTCGGTATGTCTATGAAACAAGTATGTCATGCGTTTTAAAAGTTAATGTTACTTGTGGAAATATAACAATCATAGTTTTATTTAAAGAATTAGCAGTCACAAAATAAAAAAAAAACGAATAGTATTTTATTATCCGACTTTCTATACTTGGTAACAAACTACTAACGAACTATGATACTAAAAACAACAAATAATAGAAAGCTTAAGATTTTGCTTTTATAGCAGAAAAATGATACCTGTCAGGACAGCATCCATGTTCAGTGTACTGACAGCCACAGCCCTTATTATCTGGTCCACGAGCGATAGTAATGTTATCAGGGCAGCAACCATGACGAGAATATTGGCATCCACAGCCTGTAAAGACATTTTTAAAAGGTTTATCCGCTAAGATGTGAAGATTGAAAATGAATAAAAACAATAACAAGATGATTTTAATATTTTGTTCAGAACAGCGGTACCAAATATTATTGCGAAACGATCATTTTTAACCATTACCTTCTAAGTGCGGCCCTTCGGCAGGTTTGTAGTCATCTGGACAGCAACCAAAAGCGTAAAGCAGACAGCAACCCTCATAATCAGGTCCGTGAGCAGGACTCTCGCCGTCAAGGCAACATCCGAATGCAGATGTATTACATGACATTACACAACCTTCCATTTGGGCACCGTGAGCTGTAATATTCATTACATCATGAAAAAATGCAATAAGACAATTGCATTAGTAATAAAGGCATTTTATTTTATAAGTAAAGTTCACCTGGTGAGACGCCATCAGGACAACAACCAAACTCTGTAGCATTGCAAGGGCATCCTTGTTGATCGGGTCCAGTAGCTTCAGTTTTGTCGTCATTGCAACAGCCATATTTGGAGCCTGCACAGCCTTCTTTAATTTTCTTAGGTTTTTCTGTTGTCATACGGTAGTAATTTTATTAGTAGCAAATTATTAAAAGTATCAACTAGAAGATATGGGATAGGAATTGGAACTAAATGCCCAAAATAAATATCTCCACCATAACAGTCGAGAAAAATAAACGAAAGATAAACTAATCGATGGAAAATGCGCGTATGGTGATTGGTGATTGGTAATTACGTCTTACCTGTTTCGGGGCAGCCCTTCTTTTTAGGACCTTTAGCTTCAGTTTTACCATCTTTACAGCATCCATACCTGTGGCAATATAAAACAGTTGTCTTACAAAACGCAGACTACACTATTTAGAATTTTATGAAGAAAGGACTTAAAAATCGTAAAGATAAAACCTTACTTGGAAGATTTGCAGGCTGGTGGTGGCGGTGGGCATCCCTCCTGATCGTTACCATCAGCTGCTGTGATGTTGTCAGATTTACAACATCCGAACAGTGTCTCGTTGCAAGGTGTGGTCGGACAACCGTCATTCTTAAGTCCTTGTGCTGGCGATACACCATCAGGGCAACAACCAAATTTAGACTCCTTGCAGGTTTTGGGATTTGGACAACCTAGAACAATCGCATATTGATTACTATTACAATTTGGACGATTTATAGAGAAATAGCTTAGTATGTATGTTATGCATTTTATTAATTGGATATAAATGTTATGAATTTCGAAATCTAATGAGACGGGAAATCATTTGATTTTTAATGATGTACCGTTACCATATTCATATAGAAAATACTTAAACAATTATTATCCAAACTTATTTTATTTCATTATTCAAAGGAAAACTTACATCTATTTTACAATTCAGGAAAATTAATAAATAGTTAACAGAAAGCTAATTATTAGTTTTCACATATAACTAACATTGTACAAAAAAAATTGCAACAGGAGACAATCGCGATTTGTAGACGTTTCATATCTGTATAGTTTACATAAATATAATACATTTAAATAAACAAGATAGTTATCTACTTGTTGATTCCGCATGCCGATCAATAATCTGTCTGCAATCCCATTGACGCTGCCATAGAATTGATCAACACAGACATTTTCACTCAGAAATTTATTGAAGTTACAACAAGTAATTATGAAACAATTTTTCCCGTAATTAGTATTAGCGTAAGGGATAAAGAAAGTTGATTGTGATCGTGGAGGAAGATTTGGTACTCTAAAAAATATATATGGCGTATAAAATAAAAATTATAACATAATAACAATGAATCTAGTCTTGCTTCAACAAGCATTGAATTGTAAGTTTAGAAAGATCCAATCAGTTTCTTATTGTCAGTATTATTCATAATGACTGTTATACGAGTACCTTCATCAAATGGTCCAGCGGCAGGAGTTCTCTTATCAGGACAACATCCGAATTTACTTTTGATGCATTTGGCTGCCTTCTTTTTGGGCTTACAACGACCTTGTTTCTTTGTAGAGTATAAACCTGTAGTCCAGTCCCAGGAACCTAAAGTTTTAATTGATAGTTTAAATATGTTACAATTAATAAAGTTATCAATTAATTGAAATTAATGCCTATACTTACTTGTTTCACCAGATAGAGTAGATCCTTCTTCAGTAGTAGATGCTTCAGTAGTGGAGCTGCCTTCTGTAGTGCTATCCGTTTCTAGAACGATAACAGTTTACTTAAGTTTTATGGATTTTTTTATTTTTAAACAGTTATGATTTGAAATATAATACGAGTATCACCTTCGGTTTCTGTACTTCCAGTAATTTCCGTGGAACTAGATTCAGTTGCTTCGGTGGCTTCCGTTGCTCCAGATTCTGTAGTCGGTCCAGATTCTGTAGTCGCTCCCGATTCTGTAGTTGATCCAGATTCTGTAGTCGCTCCAGATTCTGTAGTCGCTCCAGATTCTGTAGTCGCTCCCGATTCTGTAGTTGATCCAGATTCTGTAGTCGCTCCAGATTCTGTAGTCGCTCCAGATTCTGTAGTCGCTCCAGATTCTGTAGTTTCTCCAGATTCCGTAGTTGCACCAGATTCTGTAGTCGCTCCAGATTCTGTAGTCGCTCCAGATTCTGTAGTTTCTCCAGATTCCGTAGTTGCACCAGATTCTGTAGTCGCTCCAGATTCTGTACTTGCTCCTGATTCTGTAGTAGCACCAGACTCTGTTGTCTCCATTTCACTAGTTTCTGTTGTTCCAGTTTCTTCAGTCTCCGTGGACCCCGTAACACTAACTTCCGTTGCTTCAGTGGCACCACTTTCTGTCGTTTCAGTAGTCTCTGTACTACCGGTTTCGGTAGATTCAGTAGCTTTAGTTCCGCTTTCCGTGGTTGAACCTAATACGTAAAGATAAACATTTTTTTAACAAACTAGATATTTTTCATATTTTATGTAATAGAAAACTGTACAAATACAGTGCATACCTTCAGACTCAGTCTCATCAGTAGCAGTACTTTCAATGATCTCTGTGCTTTCAGTTTCAGTGAGCTCTGTACTGTCAGAGACGGTACTTTCAGTTTCACTTTCCGTAGTTGATCCTGAAACATAAAAATAAAAAAATTATATGCATGATTGTTTTTCATAATATTATATGATTGATGAATTTTAAAAACTTAGTATACCTTCTGAAACGGAAGGTTCTGTTGAACCTGATTCTGTAGTCTCATCGGTAGGACTAGATTCGGTAGTTTCAGTGTTTTCTGTTTCTGTGCTTCCAGTCTCTGTGCTCGCAGTATCAGCTGTCTCTGTACTTTCAGTCTCAGTCGACTCTGTGCCACCAGAGACCGTAGTTTCAGTTCCGCTTTCAGTAGTTGATCCTAATTTATTCAGATGATAATAATTATCGTAGTTTTATAAAATCAAGAGTAATAGACGTTTGAAAAACATGAAAATTAACACTTTGTGTTCTCGATCATACCTTCGGACCCAGATGGTTCAGTCGAACCCGATTCTGTGGTTTCGTCTGTAGAACTGGTTTTTTCGGTGCTGCCAGTTTCAGTGCTGCCAGTCTCTGTATTGATTTCGGTTGTAGTTTCATCGGTCAATTCTATAGATAACATACAATATAAAATAAAGTTACCTAAACAAATATTTTGTTTTAACTAACCATGAATACTTTACTTTAAAATATTGATAAACATGTTGAATGAATAAAAAAAGTATATTTTTTTTGTTAAATTCCTACCCAACATGTTTTTTTATACCTGTGTTAGTACCACCGCTTTCTGTACTTTCAGTTTCTTTATCACTAGCACCAGTTTCACCAGATACAGTACTTTCTTCAGTGACTGTAACTTCAGTTGCTCCCGACTCAGTAGATCCTTCTGATACTGTGACACTTGTTTCTGCTGAATTCGTTTCGTCCGTGGAACCTGTTTCTTCGGTAGAGCCGCTGGGTTCTGTAGAACCACTCGCGGTTGTGTCTTCAGTAAGGGCACTTTCAGTTGAGCCCGTGCCGGAACCCTCAGTTTCTAATGTATCTGTGAATGAAGTTGACTCTGAAAAAATAAGAACGGTGTGGTAAAATTAGAACTTTTTTAATTCCGAGATAATAATTATGAGAGTTAATTGAAATACGAGCAATATTAATTAAGGATACTAATGTAATGTACTGTACTATTATAGTCAAAGTTTAGAATGGGGGCCATTTCTGTAGGATACTGATAATTTAAAATGTATCACAGTCTTGTAACATAAAAAATATAATAAGCATAGTACCTGAACCTGATCCAGTATCTGCTGTAAATTCAGATTCTAGTTCAGTGAACGATGTAGAACCTGTACCGGAGCCTTCTTCTGTAAAGTGCAATTGTAAAATAATAAATATGTACATTACTATTGTAAAATATACAATAACAAATGTTAAAATTTACCGATTGTGGGGCTATCGCTGAACATCAAATCTTCGAACTGTAGATAAAAATAATATTTTAATATGTTTCTGTAAACATTAACTCACATAAATTAAGGTTAATAAAGTAAGGTTATTATCATACATAAAACTTACAGTAGAGCTTGTTCCTTTTAGTTCTTCTTCCTCAGCTCCGACTTCTGGATACTCTTCCTCATCCTCGCATTCTTCGTAATCGTAATCGTCGTCCATTATGGGAGTAGTCTTAGCGTTTACGGGCAACGTCTCGTCTACAATAAAAATTATTATTGTTAAATAAATTGTAAAAATATAGATAAATAATTTTTATGTATTTGATATAAATTGAAATGAATTCGATACAGGTGAGATATTTGTATTTATTCTTAAAGTATTGTATTATGCATACCTTTGTCGCAAGGTCCAGTGTTGCATGCCTGTGTTGAGTCGAGTACAGCTTCTTCATCGCAGTCACCAACTTGCTGGCCTTGCGCGAGACACATTACACGCCTAAATTGTTCACCGCCACCACATTCTTTTGTGCACTACGAAAAAATTTATCATTGTAATTTGTCATTGGAATACAAATTACTGTTAAAATATAAAAAAATCAAGTTAAAAAAATAGGCCCATTTCTTTAGATGATATTATACACATTTCAACTCAAATCACTGTCTTAAAACTATTACACATATAAACCCCATTCCAGAACTACACAATCATGAAATTATTTTTTTTACTTTTGTCTTTAAACTTTTAAATGAACAAGATGTAAGAAATGATTGTCGCATCTTAATAAGCTTATGATTAAATTAGTAACTTGCCTCAGACCATGGTCCGGCGAACCATTTAGCGGGACACTTTTCTTCTGGGATCTCGCAAGATTTTGTATCATTGTATTTTGTTTCATTTTCGCATCGGTTGTCGTCTACTTTCAAAACAGATTCACCGTCGAAGAGACCACAAAACACACGACGAGTTTGAACTCCTTTACCGCACTGCGCTGAACACTATAATAACATAGATTAGAGCGGATTATCTAGGATAAATCTTTTTTATTTTATTTAAATAAGAATATGATATTTCTTGTATCCTTTCTACTCCACAGCGATAACACGGTTCCGAAATGGTGCTAGATCAATAAAATATAACTTCTAAAAATATCGCGAAATAACTTCATTTGTCAACTTATGATTAATCATTTTAGTAACAGGTGTATAGTCAGTTATGTAATAGACTAAAATGTTGTTTTATTATGATTTCCAGCACTACGGTTTGCAAATTGAAATATATAAATCATTACAGATTTATTATTTCTTATAAGAAACTGATAAAATACTGGTCAGATAAGAAGAAAAAAACTGCTCATAGTCGGCGAGCGCATTGCCTAAAATTATTATATATCTATAATGTATTCCAGTAAAACACTAGTGTCAATAAGTTGTAAGTTACTCACGTTGCTCCATTGTGTTGCGTACCACTGCACTTGACACGCTGGTAACTTTGTGCGGTCGCATGGCTCTTCTAGTAGAGGTTTCTTGTGGTACTCGCAGAAGCTTGAGTTGACAACTTTGCGATCTTTCGTAGCGCACTCCGCGAAGCGTGTGCGCACAGTTGACAAGCAAGTATCGCACTGTTGTTTGGAAAAAATGGTATTGTTAGCTGTTATAACAATAATTGCGTAAATCATTAAAATTACTAAATAATTGTCGAACGCTTTTTTGCTGATTTGGAAATGAAACAAAAGTTTTGCTTTGCCATATATATATAAGTTCAAATATTTATTCATAGGAGTGGTGAGTGGTGAGGTGACACGAAAACGAACCGTTTGTTTGTATGTTTTTACATCACACAAACATTTTACCATGTGTAAAATGGTTGTGGCTGTGGCTGTATCAAAAGATAAGTCATCATCATCATATATGTCTTGTTTTCTTTTTTCTAAATATGCTATAAAACAAAGTCGCTATTTCTCTGTCTGTTTCTGTGTTAGTTCTTTTAAACTTTTAGATTTTAATGTGATTTTTACCATTATTTAAAGAATTTCTTCCGGGAAGTTTTTGTATTATATTATAATAGATCCCACTCAGACCCAGTCAGGGCGGGCTGCTAGTTATAAATAAACAACAAAGTACGGATTTCGCCGATTTTGTAACATTATTCGTATTAAAACATTATCCAAACATTTAATTACTTAGGGCAGTATTTCATCCTGTAAACAACAGTTTTCTTTATACGCAGTACAGTTCTCTTATATACACATTATGTGCTAGCTGTGTCTCGCTGTTTCACCCGCGTAAAAAATGATATTTTTCCGGTATAAAAAGTAGACTGGATTACTCTTTTGAAAGTCATCCAAATGACAATGAAAGTCCCGTCAAAATCAGCTCAGCCGTTTCGGATAATAGTCGAGCAAACAAACAGACAGACAGACACAAACATTTAAAAAAAAATTCGAGTTTCGTTTAGGTGCAAATAACTATATAAACTTAACAAAACTCCTTTATTTCGAAATCGCAAAGTGACACATGTATAATGTATATGTATGTATAAATAATTGACATTAAGCTACTTATAACGTACCCCAGACCAATCAGAGACGACCCAGTCAACACCATCGCACGGATGTAAAGTGCAGCTCTGCTCCACTGGAGGCTTTTTGTCCGCACATGAATCGTCGGGAAGCACTTCAATACGACCATCATTTTTCTGATAACACACCACTTGACGGGTTTGCTTTCCTTCACCACAGAGTTTGTCGCACTGTAAATAAGAAATAACAATTGCATTTCCCTCTCATAAAAGATAGCTGGTGTTAGAAGTCACTTTATCCCTTTAGTTTGATAGCAGAAGGATTCAAAAACTATCAGGGTCGCATTTAGATCGGAGCGGGGACTCTGTTTACCCACTTCTGCAAAGTATGAAAACTTCGATGCTTTCCTTACGAGATCCCTGTGCACCTCGACATGCGTCGAGATTGAGAATGACCCCAGGGAACGGGCTACCTTCTGAAGCTTTCTACACATCGCCAAAAAAGAAGATTATTTTTAATTTAACGGTTAGCCTAAAAGTTAGTAGGTACATTAATTAGTCGTCTAAGCAAAAAATTGCAGCATTAATTTTCATCCCATTTAATTTAGAAAACGAGCTATTCTAAATTGACTTTGAATTTGGGTGTTACTAGGTTCTCTTAAAGTCCGTAGTACAAGCTTAAGGTTTAATTTATTTCCTCGCAATTCCACACCATGTATACAATCGATGTGATCGCGGAGAGATTGTCGAGAAATGTGCTTGTATATAAATTCATGACGGCAAATCTGAATCGTCTCTCAAAATATATTACAATTGCGTAAAACTAAGAATAAATGAGTTCACTTACTGGTTTCCAAGGTCCTGTGAACCAGATTGGGCAAGCAGCCTCCTTGTTGCACTCCTCGAAAAGAGGAGGCTTCGGACCCAGTAAGTCGAAGCATTCCTTGTCAGACACTACTGAAGGAAACCTGAAAGCCACTCTAAAACATTGCACCGTTTAATTTTTGATGAAGAACGAAATGGAAATGCTTAAAAATAATCCTTACTGGTTCGTGATTATCTTCTCACAGTAGACTTGTCGGGACCTGGATCCGCCTTCTCCGCAAGGCTTCGAGCATGGGCTCCATGGACCTTCGACCCATCGGGCAGCACACGGCTGAGTGTTACAGGTCTCGTTGATAATTGGCTTCAATCCAGCATCGCAGAGACTGTCGTCCACCAGATCGAGTTCGTCTCGCGATCGACAAGTAACTGTGCGAGTTTGAAACCCTAAAAACGTAATAATAGTATTTGTATAAAAATAATAAATTCTCCATACAAACAAAATAAGTGCTCCAGATAATCAGACCAATTATGTGATACAAACAAAATAAGTGCTCCAGATAATCAGACCAATTATGTGATGTTGAATTAAGGAAACTTTTACTAGGAGCTCCCGGTCACACCCAGGCTCCAAGACAATTCAGAAAATATCCTAAATTTACTTCCTAATTGATATCCAGATGCCGAGCTGAAAGTATTGAGGCTATGAGCATGTTTCGGCAGTTGCTTCTCTTTTTAGCTAATGTATGTATGTACAACTATTGAGTAATGTCGCTAATGTATGTAATCCCTAAGACGAAATTTTCAGACAATAAGCTAAATTGTTAAAATAGTGGGTAGAAGTTGTTATAAAATTGAACATACATACACATGTATATACATATTTATATATATATATATATATAATTCTTTATATGTATATACATATATTATATGTAATTCTTAATATGTATATACCACTGTATATACATATATACGTATGGACATGTGAACATTAAAACATTATGAACTTAACTCGGATCAGGGTGATACAGAGATACTATTCGCACAAAGAGGTCTCGATGTCCGTGATCCTCTTCTTTCTTATTCTTCTTCCCTACCTTTTCTCTCCAATGCTAATATTCTACTATTGCTAAGACATATTTACTATTTCTCTATTCCAATAATATACTACACACAATAAAAAAGTCTAAGCAACATCAGCTTTGAATTTTTAACGATTTTTTGTATCTGCGTTTTTCTTGTTTATTAAATAATAACTTTATTACCTTTTTAGTCTGATAAAAGGTGGATAAAAGAAAGGCAGTTTTTTTCAAAAACAATTTTATAATAAAAAAGCTATACCATCGATGAAATGACAAAATTAAAAAAAAAACAAAATTTATTTGAACAAAGACGAACCCAACCCATTTTAAATTCAAACAAAAGAATAAACAATCGTAGTATTTTCTTTTTTTAAAACAGCCAGTACATTTTTTGGACGATACATACATAAAAAACATATAACTTAAATTAACGTTCAGTACTTCTCATCAGACGCAATAGTGCATTGCTTGGATTTTTTTGATGTGTGCATTTATAGTATCTGACATATAATATAGAGATTACCTCCTCCACATGTAGCGCTGCAAGGTGTAAATTCCCCGTGTACCCAGTTGTACTGCTGATTGGGATGCGATGCTAATGCTGTTGGTATGCTATATTCATACTCTATGCCCACATTATCATCTTGGAGTAGAAGCTGGCGAATATGTTAAAAAAATGAAATCAATATTATTTTCAAAAGGAAAATGTAGGTATATTTTACATAATTTAGCAGTTTAGCACTGATATGTATAATAAAAAAGAAATAAAAAACAACTACCACTGCGCGCGCTCATTGGTCAAATCACATAGCGCGCGCATCCCCGGCTTCCTTACCTTTTCAGGAAATCATTCCCACAGATTGCAGGAAAACGAGAAGAAAGATGTTCTTACACATCAAAATATCTTTGTATCATTTTATTTCATATAATCCAGTGAAATAAGAATCTAACTTTGAAATGAACGTAAGGGTACTTAAGTGCGAAAACCTTCGTTGTTGAATATCATATTTTTCAGTCATATTTTTCAACGTTTTAACAATACGAGTGTTTTTCTTCATTGATCATACAATACATTATATTATGATCATTTTTTTATTAATTCAAACCAAACTAATAATTTATGTATTAATGCTTTCGGCTTCGTTTTTTTTCGTGAGCCTGTAGGAAAGTAACCTTCCTTTCAATAAAAATAACACATTTTATCGTAATTATCATTTGAACTCTCAGAAATGGAGCCAATACTCTTTGGCAATACTCATAGACTTAGAGGGCATTGCAATAACTCCAGCCTATCGTGTAACAGGTTAAAAAGGTTTAAAGTGGTAGTACTAAGAGAATTAATGACAAAAATAATTGTGTGCCAGCGCGCATCCGATAGCATATATTTTTTATACCCTCACTTCCGGTGAATTTTTTGCACCGTTAACGTATCTATAAAGTAACAGCTTAAAATTACTGCCACAAATTAGCATTCATGAAGTTATATAAAAAACGTTGGTATGCCTCATTTAATCTTGCTGCAATGTTTCGGCACACCAACTTTTATTGTCTATTTTTTATGCACGTTCATGTACCTATCAAGTAACAGCTCCAAATTAAGACTAAATGAAAACGTATACTTTTTTCTGCATGGAAATACCACGTCAGTGCCTGTTACAAATGCCTGGCACACCAATTCGTTTTCCTGAAACTAGTTCAATAACTGATATACTGTTACAGTTGGACCTTATGTCAAGAGATTAAAGTCAACTATGGAATGACACGCGGCACGCAATTTTTAGAGCTTCGCGTTGTTAACATTAAGTTGTAAGTACTATTGATTGGTAATGAAAGAATTAAAAATCGGTTAAGTGCGAGCCAGACTCTGTTTGCCGAGGGTTCCTTACTATTATACAATGTATTTTTGTTATGTATTTACCAAAAAAATATGAGTCGGATTCAAAAACAAACTTAACTTTATAGATGAAAGACACGTTCTCCCATACTCTCCAACTGCCAATGTAAGTTTGTACATACATTTAGTTCACTTTCTCAGGTTATCATCTGTCTGACTTTTTTTTCTGTCCGGTCTCCTCTGCCTACGTCTAGTAGCAGCTGCTATACAACAAGGAGTCCACAGCAACGTGGTAATAGATTTATTGACGTCAATGAGATTTTTAGAATCCAGTTTTGAAAAAATGATTTTAAAATGAATGATGAACACAGATTTTTTTTTATTAAAAAAATACAATTTAATGTGTTAAAAACATGATTAATCGATTCCATTCGCGATACTAATCAAACTACTTTCTAGTTTTATGTTGTTTCGCTGACACATTGTATACACATACATATGTAATAACAATGTGATTTTGTCATTGTTTTGACCGCCATCCAATTAAATTATTCGCATGATTCTGTGACACGTCACTATAGTTTTCGAATGATAAAATTTGTTTTAGTTTCTTTTAGGATTCTGTACCTCAGAAGGAAAAAAGAACCCTCGAAGGATTACTTCGTTGTCCGTCTTACTGTCTTTCTGACAAGAACCTTCTCAGGGACGCGTGAAGGTATCAAGTTGAAATTATTATCAAATACTTATATCTGCGATCCCTTGAAGCTGTAAATAATTTTACTTCTAAGTCAACCCACCAGAAAATACGGCTATTTATGCCTCATATTTTGATACTCGCGAGTACTTAAATCAAAACCTATAGGTATTTTTCACTGACTTAGAATCATGAAGCCAAGGAGCAAGGTCTCAGAGCACACTAAAAGGGAAACATCCGACAATTGCGAATTCGTTGTTACATCATATTTTTTTGCCTTTACAAACTTATATCTCTAACTAGGCGTAACTAGGCATGTAACTAGCCAGACAGGAAAAAAAAAGTCAGATAGATGGTAACCTAACTAAGAAAGAGTTTTTGGCGGGATTTTATGAAGAGCGGTTGAGCGTTTATTTTAATTCTTCGTAAATTGTTTCTAGTGGATTTTATGATCTGAAATTGGCGTAGTTTTCCGTCCCAAAGTGTCTACGCTGTTGTGCATTATGTGAAATTGTTCAAATACGTACTTATTTAGTTGACGTTGAGGTTTTTTAGCGGCTTAGTCCGTCTCAGCGGATCTTACTTGAAAGACTGCCTCAATATATTTTTAGGACATTTTAATGAAATAATTTAAAGAATTTATCTATTTATGACTGAAGACATCGGTTGCATGGGTTAAGATTTCTTCATCTTCCCTCCTAAGGGAGAACCTTATTACTACTCCTAATTAAAAGTGAACTAAACGAACTTTTTGGCGGTAACGTAAGAAGTGATTTTTACATTTTTGGGAGTTTTAAACAACAAAAGGAATAGTATATTGTGTTTTAAAGATCTGTACAAGTGAAAAGAATGGAGTAGGTCTAAAGTTCTCACACTCTTCCAAGAAATCCTTTATAACTTCAGTAAAGCCTACTACTGGAGAGGTTTTAAAATAAGAAGAAAAAACGAATTTACTTCGAACGTGCTTCATGTTTATTCTACTTAATTAATACGTGACACTGGCAAATTCGCTGATCTGTGCGCCATGCCATGAAAAAATAAAAAAAAAGTGTAGGTACTGAATTTATGTACAAACTTATATTTGCAGTTGGAGATTATAATAATAATAATAATAATACTCAGACATTTCACACAGCGCCATCTAGTCCCAAAGTAAGCTGCATAGCGCTTGTGTTATGGGTACTAGACAACTGATATACTACTTATATACTTTTCTTTTGTAAATATATACATATTATACATAAACACCCAGACCCGGGACGGGAATCGAACCCGCAACCCCCGTTTTACTTTAACGCTAAACCGTTGCGCCACGGAGGTCGTCAAATGAACGATTATGGAAGAACGTGTCTTGCTGCAACTGCAAAATTAAGTTGGTTTTTGAATCCGACACATTTTTTGGTAAGTACATAACACAAATACATTGTATCATTACCCACACTTGCATGTTTTTAATTCTATCGATACCAATCAATAGTACTTACAATTTAATGATAACAATGCGAAGCCCTAAAAGTTGCGTGTCGCGTGTCATTCCATAATTTACCCTAATCTCTTGACATAAGGTCCAACTGTAACAGTATGATATCAGTTATTGAACTCTAGTTTCAGGAAAACAAATCGGTGTGCCAGGCATTTGTAACAGTAGTAAATTCTACATTACATTCAGTACACTAGTACTACATTCAGTAGTAAATTTTATTAGCAGGAACCATCTCGAGACATCCGCCAAGATCCTATTCTGTTCGCTAATATCTATGTCTTTTCTGTTTATTTTAAACAATAATGATGTGTCATCAACAAATAATATTATTTCACATAGGTCTTTAAGCATAAATGGAAGATCATTAATATTAACCAAAAATAGGAACGGTCCTAAAATTGATCTTTGAGGAACGCCCATCTTTAATTTAGAACCGACAGATGTAACCCCATTTACACATTATACCCATTTGAGTTGTAAATGGGGTAATACTTATTTACCCCATTTACAATACAACTCACTTTTTGTTCTTGGTTAGCCAGATATGAAATCACGAGATCGAGAGCTTTATCACGTATTCCATAGCATTTCAGCTTGTAAATCAAAGTTTTGTGACAAACACAATCAAAAGCTTTGGAAAGATTACAAAACACGCCAATGCCTTCTCTCAAGCCTCTAGTACGTTTTGATCAAGCTTGCTCTCGCATGTGTTGTTGACCGCCCTCTTGTGAAACCGTACTGTTGATTAACACTTTAAATCCATTTTAACCTGTTACTCAATAGGTTATTGGATTGCGCTCTCGTATCATCATAGGGATACAATGTTTGGAAATAATCTGTCCTTATTCGATTTCAATTTGCTTCAAGTTGCCACACTATACGACATTTATAATGTACTTGATTAAAAACCGATTTGAAATAATTGTAATTTAAAAAAATTAAACTCACAGAGACGTATAAAGGCTCGTTGGTCGGTCCCAAACAACGCAACTGGTCTGGTGCAGCAAATCCTTGTTGGCTGCGCTCGTAATGCCATAGCGCACCCGCTATGAATATACTTCTAGGGAAATCGATGTGATAGTCTCCATTCAAATAGTACACACTGTTTTCCTTGCTTCGTAATGCTGTAATTGTAAACAATGAATTTGTGTTGATAAAAATACATTAATAAGTGAGAATTACAATTGCATTAATTTTATTATCCCGACTAACCCTACTAATTTTACGTTTGTTTTTAAGGTGCTCAGTTTTAGGGCTTATAATTTTGTCCTGTCTGTTAATCTCTATGTCACTTTTATTTTACTCAGAGTAATCTCATCTTTAAATAAACGAAAGACAGGTGTAGGTAGGTACTCTTTGAACCGCTATATAGTGGTTATATAGTATATAGTGGTGGTACTCCATGTATCATGTAATCGAGGGATAAAAAATAATGCCAGTACACATAATCGCGTTTGATATCTTTCTTCATACAGGTTTTCAAAAATGGTAATATGACTTTCGATATGACTTTTTATCTAAGTCGATAAATGGTGTGAGATATGTATCTCTAACTTTTCAAGTGAAGAAGAACATTCTAAAAAAATAAGGTAGAACTTATAAACACTTTCAATGTAAATTGATTCGAACAAGTTGTCGTGTAGTTTTCGAGATATAGAGTATTTTCGATTACACGGCAAGCGATCGCAGAAATAACTTTGTTTTTTTCAGTGACTCAAAAATACCGTGAATGAGAATTTTTTTTTTGTAGCCGATTAAACGAATATTGTGAATCCTCAATATGGAACTCTTCACTGTGCGTGATCCGACACACACTTGGCCGATTTTTTTCACGCCAGAACTACTGAACCAATAAACCTTAAAACACAAAGTAGCTGCATGTCAGCATAACCATCATCAGGCGAGCGAATGCTAGTTTGGAATATTTGAGTACTATCTACGTCCATTGAATGCAGAGACGGTAGAGACTGAAGACAGTATTTAATAAAAGAAAAATAAACTTACCCAGGTAATTATTTGATGCTCTGACTTCAGAAATATAGATAGTCGTGGCGCCTTGTGGAATAAGTAACACGTCGTTGTAACCTAAGAAAAGATTTCATTAAGTAAAAATTAATACTTACTTTATTTATTTAAATCATAAAGACATTAAAGCTACTTCCAAAAAATTATAGTGATGTTGATAATAATTATAAACATGTGCGGAACTTGTTGTTAAAACTTTAACGTATTTAGCGACGATATTTATTTTAACTCACCCTTGTTAATTTGCAATAACCACGTATATAATAACAGCCAATAAAAGAAAAAATATTCAATTGAAAATTTATTTGACAAGATAGAATAATTTTAGCAAAAATTGAAATGATTAAAATAAAAACATTGAAAATAACTTTATATGAATAAAATTAAACCGACTTCAAAACAAAAAAAAAACATCGAAAAGTACATAATAATTATCCTTTACTACTACTAAATACGATACGAATACCTACAGGTATAATGAAATTTGACAATTATTGAAGTCGGTGCCATGTCTACCGAACTAGTAGACTTTCTGTTGCAGTTTATTGGCTTACTTACTGTCTACTCAATTATGCTTTTGTGCCAATTGAAACATAAATGAAATGAGAGTAATTATAGATTATGTGACTTGAACATCGTTTTACTTCGCAATTATAAACTTACCTTTTCTCAGATCCTGTGTATCAATCAATCCACTAAGGGTGTAACAATTGGTGCCATTGCCGCGACACTCGCGGCATTTGTCTTCGCGAGCGTTGGAGCCCAACATCATGTCGCAACCTACGGGCTGAGTTACGAAAGAAGATATCAGAGATAGAAGAATGATCGCAGAGAAGACTATTTAGAGAAAAAAAATTACATTCCTGCATATACGGTGAATTTAAAATTATTGACGTCAGTTGAACCCATTATTCTCCATATGCCCTGCAATCTAAATTCTGGTAGTAAGTGGAAAACGTGCACACGCGACCAGTTTCTGAGCGAGGCACGCACTCATCATAATCAATGCATCTGATAGACAACTGATTCGATACTGCGGGAGTTAGAGGGCAGATACTGTACAACAGTGGTGTGCAGGTGGGACGCTTTTGCTTGCAATTGTTACACGACGAGTTCGTAGTTTCAGAATTTAAGGTTTATTCGACTTTTATTGTAATCGACTAATATAATTGTAGTCCCATCATAATCAGTGTTACGAGTAGATTATTTGCTTTATATTTTTTTCATGTCTTACCTGACACTCTCCATTGACGCAAACGTCGAACGATTCTTCGTTACATCTCGTACCGTCGATCACTTTCGTTTTTTGTCTGTAGTAAAAACGCTCTCCGTGCGGCATGCAGTTTAGTTCACAAGATTTCGGTGCTTTCGTGTACGGCACCCAACTGAATAAGTGATGCAATTTATATTATGAATTACAAAGATATAAGCTTAACAAATTACAAATTTAAAACTATGAGTACCTAAGTATTATCGGAAATACAAATAATACATATATTTATATATGTACAGCTTCGTAACTATTACTATTGTATCTTCAAGTAAACAGAAATTTAAACCATTGAAGCTCAAGTTAATTGAATATTGCACATTATGCGCTTTTTCATTATTTGATTGTTGATTATAACTAAAACTGACATACAGTACGTAGATACCTATTATGTGCTTTTTATAAGTAGGGTAAGGCGAAAATCAGTTCTTTTAGTTGTCTTTTCTTTTCTAATAATTAAAAAAAATGAATTTATTTTTTATTTTTAATTGCTTTAAAAATTATTTAATTTTTATCAAAGTTTAGAGTCTGATTGCCTGTTCTAATTTTTATGGCAAAATAAACACTTATATCTTTGCAATTAGTTTTAGACAGGACCTAACCAATCAATCTGACGCACTCACTTATATTTGACACCTCTGAAAGATACATCGTTGTATTCCGCGCACTGTTCTGCGCGGAAATCACCCGACCCGTCGGGGCAGTCTTGTGTCTGACACGAGAAGTATTTCGTATCGCCTCCAGTGCACAGAGGTTTACCATCTGAGCTGAAAATTACAAATCGAAGAAGCGTGTCAAATAAGCGCTCAATAAAACTCCTAGTTTGTTTGAATTATTTTAAAATAATATATTATGTTGTGATAAAAAAAGTAAAAAAACATAGGTAAAATTAATGAGTGGCTTTTGTTGATAGGTTCGATATCCAATTGTGTCGCACTCCCAGAATTGTATTAGCTATCGATAGATTTATAGTAAGGAAATTAATAGATATGTTAGGTTGCCTTAGACCAGCGGTTATCAAACTTTTTTGGCAACGGAACCCTTTTAGTACACCTAAATATTTTACGAAGCCCTAAAATAAAAAATCCTAGTTTTATTCTAAATTTAATGAAAATCATACAAAAATAGATATTTTATACAAGTCAAAAAGTATTGTTTTGACGGCATTCTAAATAAATAATTGTCTTTCCTTTATTAAAAGGAAAGACATTTATTTATTTACCTCACATTATGAGGTATGAAGTTCTTTTTTATTTTATCACCTCATTTTCAGCTATTCTGTGATTCAGCGAATTTAAAGCTTTTAGTTTACGGGAAATGTAATGAAAATAGGTCTTACAGATTTCGTACAATTATGTTCGGAAATCGATTTGACGTGTTCTTATAATAATGTTGACGTACTTTTTTTTATAATTTTGATGACATTAGATATATTTTTATTTTATATTATATTGTTTTGGCGGAGCCCTTGCAAAAGCCTTACGAATCCCCGGGGCTTCACAGAGTACACTTTGAGTATAGCTACGTTAGACAAAACATCTATGAATTTTGTGAAATAACTGATCGATCCAAATCGTGAAAATGCTTCGTTTTCAACGAACACATGTCGAATAAGAAGTTTAAATATTGATCGAATACTATAACTACAAGTTATTATTATTATACTAGGAATACATAATATGAATTTACGCAAAACACGTAGGTCAATAAAATATATTGATATGTAGATTGGACTATAAATATTCCCACGTCAACACACACGTGGGTATCTTCATTATTATTGAATTTTCCGCTCGTACCCAACTTCAAGACATATCCTCTTCTGACTAGCTACACCTCCCCCGCAGGTCCGCGAGCAAGGCGACACTTCGCCCCACGGGCCCCAGGCCCCAGCTCCTTCGCCACCTGGTACCACATAATACGAAGGGTGGAAGAGCCCGGCGCCCTGCCGTCTGTGTCTACTCCGGTGACCAGTGACCTGCAAATGAATAAATTATTATTTTTTTTTTATGAAAGAGCGAGCAAACGAAGATGCGTCATCTGGTGGAAAGTGATCACCGCCGCCTATGGACATATCAACATCCGGGGAATCAGGGGTGCGTTGCTGGCCTTTAGGAAAAGAGGGAAAGGAGGGGGAGGGGGGAGATGGGCCATCGGCACTCTCACACACCGAAAGAAACTCAACAACAATAGATGCTGTTATTTCACGCCGATGTTCTGTGAGAGGGTGGTATTTCACCGGGCGAGCCGGCCCAATTCGTGCTGCAACACAGCATGGCTCTATCGCAAGAATTTATAAGTATGTACCTACTAATATTATTTTTTTAATTAACATATGAATCACAGTTATTAATGCTGTTATAATACATAATTTCCGTTCACTGTGTTCCACCCTTTAGGGCATACATAGGTCATCAATACATTTAAAAATATATTATAAAGAAAAGAAAATTGTTAGGTACATCAAATCAATATATTTATTGTTATTTTTTATAAATTATCTTCGTTTAGAAACTCTTTAAGTTTGTAATATGCCTTATCTATTAATATTCCTTTCATATTAATTTTTTATAAATTCGTTTGTAAGTGTAAAATTTGTCATTCCGAAATATTTAAATTTTGGGCTCGACAAAGGTCAGAGGCATTTAAACACTTTGTTTTATAATCTTATGATCAGTTACGCCGTAAAATTTAAATGATTACCCACAATTTACCGTCTGCCTTGCATTGATAAATAACTAGATATTTCATCATTTCACTACACTCTCGACAGAATGCACTTAATTTGAATGCAAGTTAGAATCCGTCGTACAGCCATATCTAATAGTAATGTTGTCTGTTGAGTATTTCCGATTGGTATAGTGTAAAGGTTCTTTCACATCGAGAGTTAATTGATTTTTATTTTTAATAAATTCAAACATATTTTGTAATTGTATATATTATTTCTATGCTGTCCTCGTAACTAAGATTAATTTAAAACTTTGTTCCAGTTAATAAAAGATTATATAAAAGATCTCATTCGCACAAACAAATTCAGTGTTTAAATAAAAATAATTTAAAAACTTTAAAATTAAAAGAAAATAATCATTTTTTTTGTGGACATATTCAACAACATTTAACCAATAGTCTTGGTTTAGTAGTTCATGGTCGAAAAGTTTTTGAATGTCCACAAAAAAAATTTCTTCATTATTTTCTTTTAATTTAATAGTGTGCATAAATATCGATTAAATTTTATTTATCAATCAAATAAGCTTTGTTCTATTGATATTATAAAGGAAACTAAAAAAATGGGATAGTTTATTACGACTTCACTGACAGCGTAATTAAATTGCCTACCTACCTTCATAACATTACAATCATAATCCATGCATTAGAAAAATATTGAGCATTCAAAATCAAGCATAATGAAGACTGTTAAAGCGAAATTGATAACAAACGAAAAATTCGGAAAATAAGATTACGTTAAAAATTGTAATATAATTGTAATTATATAAAATATATTAAAATTTGGTGTATAATGTATGGTAATATCCGACTTTTGAGTTTAGGATTCCGGGTTCACTCTCTGGGCAAAAGGCTAACTGAGTAACTACAATTTACTGGAAATGGACACGATAGTCTATTAATTCTAGCGTTGCCACTTGCCATTGTAAAAGTATACCTAAATGAAGTTCATAATTGTGTCTAAAATGGAAAATTCATATTCTTTTTGTTCAATGGAAGTTATGCAATTTAGGTCCTTGATCAATTTGTGAAACAAACTCTTTGTGGTTTGAAGTCCGGTCATTACTGGAGTACTCCTCCAGTTAGATGTGTGGCATCTCGCATATGTAGTACCAGTATAGAGCTTTCGTGAGAGGTAAGCAAAGAAGGGCCGTTGAGGTTGCAGCCGATCGCAGCGGGGGCTCCGATCATCTACTACAGGTGACCCCGAGGAAGAAAGAATTACGTGTGGTCCGCATTGCCATTACACTGTAAGGCTGCTGGTAGGGCCGCCTCTCGAGACATGCTTCGACACTGCGCTAGTTACCTACAGTGCGTTCCATAGGAAATCCTGGAGCCTCTCGACATGCATCGAGGACGATCACTGCGAAAGTTTGAGCGAGTAAAAATTCCACGTAACATAGTCTCTCTCCCATTGGGTATCTTTTGAACGTTTTTCCTTGTACCAAAAAGAGGTTTAGAATTTGTTTTGGAGACATACAATTGGCGTTGTATGAAGGCAAGTATTTAGTACAAAACTATAGGAAGACGGTATCTTTTGAAAGACCACCCGTTAACTGGCCGTCATATGGACACGACTTTATGTTTAAAATGCCGGTCACTCGGCACCATCCGCTGGCGTACATTAAAATGTTTTTACGATAAACAACTCGTCATATTGGACACTATGTGCATGTCCATAATGTTGCAATCATTAAATATATTTTCTTTGCATTCATGTACTCAAGTAGGCTCTTTTACTGATTTTATTGAATACATTGTAGATATTTGAAGTACAACCTACTTGCGTGTGCACCTGTCGTAATAATTTACTACAATAGATGTTGTAGGAACGCTTTATTAATTATAATTTTATTATTATTATTACTGAAATGAATTATGTTTCTGGATGTTTTTTAAAACCGAGATATGTATCTGAATAAAATTCTCTTTTAATGTATGCAGTCTAGATATCAACTAGTTTATACCGATCAAGTCATACATCCCAAAATAGTGAATTAAACGATATGACCCAAATGTAAGACTCCGACCGCGAAGTGACGCGATGTTAACGCACTCATCAATTGTAGCGCCAACCCCGATTAGATTTATGACCGTTCACAGGCTTTTCTATTAGTTTTGATTAGGGATGTGTCAAATTTGGAATAAATTTTAAATACTAATGGAGATTACGAAACGACCGTTTATTTTTAAGGATGATTCACATTTGACGGGGCACGTTTTATTTAATAAAAATATTGTTGAATGTTGTAAAGTAAATGAAATACATCTATGGCGGATGTAATTTAAAATAGAATGGGAATGGAAATAACGGAAAAAAAACATTTTGACTAAACTTGTGTATGAAAATATCAAAACTTTTATAACATTTTTGTCTCTTTTTTATTTCGGAAATGATAGAGATTATTGCAATGAGTGTTTCATGAGTAATTTGGCGGAAATAGTTTAATTGAATTCCCGCAAAAATTACAGATTAGCGGAGTGAAGGGGATTTAATAAAATATAATTACGCATACAAACATCTAGAATGATATAATAAAATTATTATAATGTACTAGCTGTTACCGACCATGTGTTACCACAGTAACACATGGCCGGGAACAATGTGTTACCACAGTGACACATGGCCATGAATAAACGACCATTTACGTTTTTATCTACATAGATATTACTATATAAAACGGCGCGCGTATTCGAATGCAATGTTGTGTCAAAATTTTAAGTCAATTGAGCGACTTATTTTTGAGTTTTGCGACCACAAACATGTGGAAGTAAAATTTTTATTAATATAAATAGATTATTACAAAACAAATGATGCACCAACCCTGACATCGTTCAATACTTATTACTCGATTCACATGATCTCACGCTGTGACTTCCACGTGTTTCAAATCTCCCTCGACATTACATTTCGGTTGAAAGAAAATTTACTTAAGTACATTGATTTTTTATATCAATATAATATGTATAGTTATAGCAGGTAATTTAAGTTATATTAAAATATAATATACTAGCGACCTGCCCCGGCTTCGCACGGCTAGATAATTTTTTTGAAAATAAAATATAGGCAGTGTTAATCGCTAATAATGTAGCATTCTATAGGTGAAAGAATTTTTGAAATTGTTTGAGTAGTTTTTTAATTTATCTATTAAATAAAAACAAACAGCTTACCTCTTTCTAATATTACTAGGGACTGGCCCCGTCTTCTAACGGGTAGACATTTAGAAATAAAATGCAGTCCATGTTACTCGCTAATAATGTAGCTTTTTATTGGTGAAAGAATGTTTGAAATCGGTTGAGTGGTTTTTAAGTTTATCTATTACATACGAATAAACAAAGTTTACTTGTTAATAATGTTAGTATAGATATAGAAGTATAGACTATATGGAGTAAATGCATACAGAACTTTCACGTACAACTTACATTACTGCTACGCAGAGGCTTTCGGAAAATAAACATTATAAGTAATTATTACAGTCATTATTAATAATCAATGCAATGTTTGCAAATAAGTATCTTTATAAATAGTCCTACTTTATATTTTGTGCTCCATATTAAAATTGGAAAAACAGAACACTCATTTTTTACAGATATGATCTAACATGTTTAATAGGTTAACGGTTTTATATTATAATTCCAAACAGTTCATTCAAGTAAACTTTACGAGTGAGTACTTTGAAAAGATTCTAAGAGCAATTCAATTCTGTACTATGAACCAACTTCATTGTATGAACCGGCAAATAAAAACAATTTGGACTTGTTTCAGCCTTCTTACAACATATTATTGGTATGTAATTCGATTATGTTTTTTAAAGACTATTTCACATTAGTTAGTTATAATTTCCTTAACTTTATTTATAGTTGGATCTGAAATGCGGTATGGATATTGGATGCAGTTTCTTGATATCCAACTGCGCAAAACAATGAAGATAATGTTTTTGGAATGTATATATGTGTGATTCTTTGTTTCCGCTAATATTTAGTTTAAATGGCTAAATTAATATTGATAAATGAGCTTCTATTAGATTTTCCTTATCGTCACGACATAATGATGAGCCGTTACAACAGAGAGTTACGTAATATTGATTTAAAAATAAAAACGTTAAAAATAAGATTAAAAAATCTTAATCTCTATGGCGAAAATAACCAAAAAGGAAGGTATAAACAAAACTAGTCGCATGTCGAAGGCCTATCGCCTTTGACTCCGGCGATGTATTTAATATATCTTTTGCAGAAGACTTTGTGTTTTTTTTATAATTTAAAATTAAATTACATTTAAATTCGCATATCGGCGCAAAATATCGGTGTATCACGATGACTATAAAAATAAATCGATCAGTAACGGCACTGATTGGTGTCGTAATAAAATTTTTGTCGGGCGACGGACGGTGGCGCTCGAACCATCAGTGTCAAGGCGATACGGTCGTTGGACCGCCTGCGAGACTTTCACGGTTCAACGCCATCTTTAATCATATTGTACCTAATGCGATATTTCATGATCATGACCGTCTCAGTGAATAATCAATTAATACATAACAATATTCTTCAAACAATTACACCAATTGATTTGACCCCTTGCAAAGCACAGAACTTGTACCATGAAGTACTCCGTGGTTTGTATCATACAATAAACTGAAAGAGTACCCAGTAATAACCGAAATCGAAGACAATTCAGTAAAGTTTATGCTCTAATCTAACTAAAGGAAAAATCGAACCCGATTTTCTCAGCTTAGAAGGCAGATCGACCACCGCGCTATCGTGTCAGTCACGACTTCTTCTTGTAATAAAATAAATACCTACTAATAATAAAAGTAGCTTTGACGGTCACAACTATTTTTGACCAATTACGGAGAAATCAAAAAGAGACTGTGTTTTATCTTCGAAGTATCATACAACAATTTTTACCCCTTTCATATTTTTCTTTAAAAGTTGTAGTTTACCGACTACATGTGATAATAATTTAAGTACCTATTCAAAGAGGTAATGCTGCCAGTCTGCTGGGCATCTTAAGCAATGACAGCTTTCTAAGGGATAACTTTGAGGAAGTCTATTATTTAAGATAATGTGATAGTTTTAAGTTTGTAAATATTAACGTATGTATGTACTTTTTTGTTATTAATAAAATAAATTATATATTTATTGTTGTATTTAAAGTAGGGTGTAATCAGATTCTTTATTTGCGTAATAAAGCGCAGTTATCAGTACCTAAATATTTATAAGCCCAAATAAGCAGGGTAGGTTATTTTAACTTCAGTTTGAAAGATCACTGTGAAAATGAAATTTCCATCTCATATATTCCTAGGGTTTATAAATATAAAAAACTAATCGTTCGGCTTTTTAGAACGTCATATGAAAATTGAATTAAGAAATTATCGAATTTATCAGATATTATAAGATGAGCTGATTTTTTTAATAGAAAACTTCCGTAAGCATATGTGTATAGCTGTATATATATATATATATCGGGGGTAGATGATATAAAATGTGCCTCGTACACTGAGTCAAGCTTGTTGCGACAGTTTGCTTATTATATGTATTATCTATGGTTTGCTAGAGACTACGGGTCGATGCAACTTGGCCGAAACGTCAAGCGAAAATGTTAAGTTCGCGTGTTTTTAGATATTTTATAATGCAATACGAAAGTTTAAAAGTTTATATTCTATAGGCACGTTGGGTGATTTTTGAATGGGTAAACTCTTATGAGTTCACGTCACCCATATGCTATTTATTCTATTTAATTTTTTTGATATTTATCCTCTGCTATACATAATGCTAAGAGTATTTCATAGTGACTCATGATCTTACTAGTTTGGTATAACCATTTCTAGTTTTTGGACAATATCGATTGACCCGACCGCTTACCGCAGATTATATAAAAACATATATAAAATTTTACAATAATTTTAGATTCATGTGTCGAATTTGGAAAATATGGTTAATAATGCGAGATTATTGTTTTTTAGCTTATATTATTAAAATTTTGGATTGAAAAATGCATTTGGCAATTCAAACCTAGCATGCAATTTGTTTTTTATTTCAAATTTAAGTTTTTTTATATGTATATATGCTATATATATGTATATATGCTAATAAAACCTAAATATATATATATATTATAGTGCATAGATCGAAATTTCAGATTGAAAAATTAATATATTGACACGGTATTCATGGCATGAAGTTTTCCCTTCTGTCAGCAGTCCTCAATGACTGCCTATTTTATTATTTATTTTTTCAGAAATATACTTTAATGAATATCGATTTTGACTGTTAAATACATATTGGTACTTTTAAGCACACACTTAAAATTATAAATAACATAAACAAAAATATTATTATAAGTGGGTGGATGTATATTAATTGTACTTACATTGTGTGTGTAATGATGCCTAGATGCGGTCCATGTTATACTATTACTTATTATGACGACTGCGATAAACAGTGATCTGGAACAAAAGGAAATGGCTTTAAATTATGGAAAATGATTAATTAATAATTATTGAAATAAAATATTTTTTTACGTAAACATATTTAAAACGGACTAAAAAGTTTAAAATAATTTCTCTAAGCATCATAGCATCATGAAGATTTAAAACTGCGTAGAGATTTTTAACCACTTACAGATTGTGCTGAAATTAGTGATTGTGAATTTACTAGCTATGAAAGAGAAAACCAAAAAACGTGCGCTACACGTTTTTTGCAATTTGTACCGAATAGACAAATAAATCGACGCGACGGCGAGTTAATATTGCATTGTTCCAGGGTTTCATTTAAATCGAATGTATAATCTTCTTCTTTTCTTCACATATTTCTTTATTTTCTTGCTTTGTTATTTTTTTAGTTCTGAACTATATACAAAATTTCAAGTCTCTATCTACGCGGTAAGTTAGTATACCTATAATCAGCCACAAAATTTTAGCCGAATGGATATACAAGAGTTAAAAAAACGCGTGCAAAACAGGTTAAAAAATAAGGTCCACATTAATCTTTAAACATGTGAATATTGGTCCCCTTGTACACCTGATAAAATGATTATTGTACTTATTGTAATAAAAAAGTTCGAGTGTAAACGTGTTTTGAACATGTTATAAATTATTACATAATTGTAGTAATGTAATTGAGAATCGACATGTTAAAATCTAATCACGATGGAGTTACAAATCATTTGAAACCGATATAAAAGTCTCCATTATCTCATCAAGCATCGACTAACACGTTAAAAATACCCAATTACAACTCGTAATGGCATGTAAATAAAATATAAAATTGGATATAATTCTTTGGACGTTTATCAGACACCAAATGTCGATAAAAGTCGTTGATAAAGGACTCGCGCGCTAACTGTAAATCTGGGCTCGTGGTATTGATAACATCTCCAATGGTATACAGTTTAAGTAATAAGATACGATACACATTTGTACAATTAATACTAATACTGTTAATAGTCCTAACATAACTGAGTTATAATATACCGTAAAAATAAATAGTTAACAGTAGCTACACCAACCATAACTTCTATAAAAATTTTCGATTAAACGTTTAATGAACGGCTTTATGAAAAGTATAATGATTGTTATTTAGCCCCGTTTAATGTTAAAGCGAAAAATATATGAACTACCGTTAGACCATAAAAATTAGTATCTAATTATTTATTTATAATTTATTACGATACAAATACGGAAAATAATTAAGAAATGTACATACACATAATAAATATATGATTATGTTAGATATAAAACATTTAAGGAACAAATGTTATGTCTTTCTTGAAAGATATTAATGTTTTTTTATTTTATGTTACTTTGTACATTGCATTCACCTATATATAATATTGTGATTTTTTTCGCTCAATAGTAATAAATTTCGCATCCTCTCACAACTCGTACCAAACGAAAACATCCCGGCAATCCCACGGGACTACGCTTCATTTACAAAGGATGCTCTCGACTCGATGAAAGACTAAACAGTTAATTATCGACCGTGACTTTAAAAGTTATCTTTTTAATTGAAGCGACATTCGAGATGATACGATTCATTTGTAAGGCAATGTAGCCTACCTATAGTAACTCTGTCGAAAACAAAGAACTCATACAAATATATTAATGTACAATAATTCTTAACTTGGATTTCACAAAGAGACGTTGTTACAATCGCTCTTAATCGGTTTAATTACATTACATAGATTAGGTAATAAGTATCATATTAAAATAAGAAAACAATTCACATAATTAGGGCTTAATTTCATTTTCTACTTGTTTATATATCTGTCTTAGCGCATACAGTGTGTTCCAAAGACTATTATACTGAAATTCGCCATATTTACAATAAGTATCCAAGTAAACTGTCTACAAAATGTGGAATTCTTGTTTTAGGCACAGTTTTGAGTGAGTGAAAGTAAGTACAACAACATTTTTCTTTCCCGTGATACCTGTGATAGCCGTCTATTTTGAGTAAGTACATTTCTCAATAAAATAAGCTGTGCTTCGCGATTTCATCCGCGTCAAATTCTTTAATACTTGGTCAGTGCACGTCCATAAAGCAGATTGAGACTTGATTACAAATATTGAGATTTTGAATTGAAACTTATTTTCGTTAAAATTAAATATATACATTATACATATTGTAACATTTTTTTTCCTATTGTACCTTTTTATGAGCTTAGAGGTTGTCAGAGAAATTAGTTGTAGAACTGGCAAGTTAAAAATTTAAATATGTTTTTTGGAAGAATAGAAGAGAATTTTGAAGAATAGAAAAACAACAAAAGCGAGGATTAGAAGGAAGGATGTGATGGAGTGAGGACAAGATTTTTTCCTCTAAATGATATTCTATTTGATTATAAAAACAAAGATGATATAACGAGTTCAGTAAAAGTGGGAAAATTGACATGATTTGAAGAAAATAATCAAGGCAAAAATTCCATAACCAAAAATGGTAAATAATTACTATTAAAACAGTAAATATGTTTATTTTGTCACCTCGCCGAGACATATCTAATAAGAGTGTCGAGATTTATGTAGAAGATTAAAGAATTATGAAAAGGTGCTTTAAAATTTGAAGACATAGTTCGAGAGTGAGAGTGAAATGTGGAACAATAATATCTAATATAAGCCAATAGTTAGTGTTTTTTATCATATGTAAATTATAATTTAAAAGGTGAATATAAAAGGTATTTATATTTAATTTTATAAACTCCGCACCACACCATCACACCCACTTTTATAATTTTCTGTTGTTTTTTTCATTTTAAAATTAATATTGTTTTTCTTTTTAAATTTCATTATATATATCCCTTTTCAAAAAGAATTTTATTTTAAAAATTTCCAATACTTTCAAAATTTATTTTATCCATTCCCTTTTCGTGGCATCCGGGTGGGAATGGTATAATATGTATATAGTTTATATTATTCAGGGAGTCAGAGATAGTGTAGATTATTATTGGTGAGCACATTTTTAAATAAACTGTGGATAGACATAGACAAATAAAGGCTTTTTATGTTTCTCAACTTCTCGTATAATTGTACTTATAGGTAGAGAAATATTAAGTAAAATATTAAGCACATAATTATTTTGAAATGTTGTTAAAATAGTAGATCTAAAGTAAGTTAATGATATTAGGATGATTTTCGAAAATTGCATGATCAAAAATGAAATAAGGAACACTAAAAAACCTTGCACACCAAATTTAGAGAAGAAATCCGCGACTACAATGATGTTCTTAAAAGTAGCCAATACGATGACATGAATGCAAATCATCTTCAAAACCACTGGAGGTCGTTACAGAGCGAATATATACTTCCGTTCGTTCAGCAAGGACCTAGGTCTTAAGTCAATACAAGGCCGAACGCTGAATAATTTTAATATTAAATTATCTAAACATCTATCATGTTGGTACACGACGCGAATCTGAACAATCCTAATTCAAATAATGTGATACAGCGATATTACAGTTGTTCAAAACAGGATAAGTCTTATATCCGCTGCTACCAAATGCATTTACTGATTGATTGATAGGTTGTTATGATGCATTGCGTGTTCTAATTATACATGTAATGATTTTGTAAATATTATGTTAATTTATTATCAGATCAATCGTTAATCTTCTTACATATGAATAAAAAACAAATGCCACATGTATGACGGAGCATCACTAGCTCGACCGATTTGGCTTGTTTCTTTTTTGTTGTGTTTGTAATTGTCAGGACACGGTTCGTAGGAAAGAAAGTTTTTGGAAAATCTACGGAAAAAGTCGGAAATTTGGATGGTATTTTTGTACGAAAATGTGAATAAAAGAAATTTGATGTGTTGCAAACATTCGTTGGATGGTATTTTTGTACGAAAATCTAAATTAAAGAAATTCGGTGTGCTGCAAACATTCAATATCCCACCTTGGCGAAGCCGAGGCTAGTTGCTAGTCTTCATATACATAATTGGACCGATTGGATCGGCTGGATCGATTTTGATAAAACTTTTTGCGTGTGTTTCAGTGCGTCCCGGATGGTTTAGATTCACAATGGGACCCGGTAGATGGCGCTGCAATCGGGTTCTAGGAATTTTTTTTAGTAAGCCAACGTTCGGCCAGAACAACGTCTGTCGGGTCCGCTAGTATTCAATATATTTGTATCCCAGCTATTACATTATCTGATCTTTTGGAAAAGATGCAATATGACTTGCGCATGCGATACGCAACATAAGGTAGTATGCGAAAATTTCAATGCAAGTATATATTTATATGTATTGTACAGTGTAGTTGGGTTTAAAATACAGGTTCTATGCTGATGTGGAAGATATAAAAAACCATCCAAAACGTGTCGGACTACGCACAACAAATGGTTGCGTAGTTATATAACAGTATTCATGTGATTCTGATTCGGTTACGGTTAGCTGACTAAGCTGACCTCTAGAATAACCTGAGGATGTTTCATTATACGCTGGTGCGGTTTGCTCGCGTCGTGTAGTAATTGTAGTGCGTTTGGTCACAATTGTTGCCAGAAATGGCGCATAAAAGAAATACTTAGATATATCTCCGTCGTTGCTACACCTATTGTGAAAAGAAAATAACTGACTTAAAGCTAGATATATAAGGATTTCAAAACTATTAACAGAAACGGATTTTTCTTAGCAGGTTAAAGACAAGTTTCCGAAATTATTTTTTGGTATTCACGCAGTTCTCAGGAAACGTTATAAAATTATGTAGATTTAATCCTTTCAACATAAAGTAGACTTTGTTATCTTTTTATTGATACTAAAATTGTACGTGAAACCTGCAAATTATCAGCAGTAAAACCCAAAATATAAAACCTTTTGTTGTGACGTCATTGCGAGGTATTAAAGAACTTTTATTAAAATTCCGCCATGTACAAATATGTATTAATATTTCGTTTCTATTGTCGATTAATAGCTTTGAGATTTTGGGCGGAAGATAACCATAAACATAAGAATTCATCACATAAAATGTATTTCCGCAAAGTAACACCTGAATTGTAAAAGAGGAGGCAAACGAGCAAGTGGGTCACCTGATGGGGAGTGACCACCGCCGCCCATCGACAACCGCAACATCCGGAGAATTACGGGTGCGTTGCTGACCTTTAGGAAAATAGCGACAAGAGGGAAAGGAGGGGAAGGGGGCGATAGGCCACCGCACTCTCACTCACCTAACGAAACACAAAAGCAATAGATGCTGTTATTTCACGCCGATGTTCTGTGAGAGGGTGGTATTTCACCGGGCGAACCGGCCCTAATCGTGCTGCAATGCAGTATGTTAAGGATGGCGGCGAGGCTTGGCGTTCCGTTCTCTCTGACTACACCGTTAGGGATACAGCGTGAAGATATGTATGGATGTATTAAATAAAAATAATAAGTTTGCATGTATGTACCATACTCGGTATCACAAAATGCGTGAGGAAAAAAAATTTTTTGACACAGATCTAAATAGATTTCATTGCAAGTTTTTTAGCATGGAGTTTATGTTAAGGTATTCTTAGAAGTTTGATACCTATTTGATAAAGTTTAAAGAAATTTTACAACACGACACCTAGAGCAACGGAATACACGGTTCACCAGCTTAAATTCAACTCAGCGTAATTTGCGCGCGAAGATTAAAGTTATGCAGAGTAATGTTTTCAATGATATTGACAGCTAAGGCTTCGGTTTTGATTTATGAAGTCGACTCAGAAAATAAACTTTTATTATTATAAGTCAAAGTTGAATCAATTAATTCAAATAAACCTAATTACGAGGTATTGTTATTGGCTTTAATTCATTGGCTTGAGTTCCTTATGTAACAGCATCTAGGTGTTACAAGTGTAGTGCTCAGCCTGGGGCTCTTTAGCTGGTATGTTCTATTCATTAAAATCGATGTATTAATACGTGAAGAGAAAACTTTGTAGCCCTTTTAATAAAGCATATTGCACGCCTAGAGCAGTATTGAGATTTGGAAAAGTTAGTTTATGTGTAGTGCAGAAAACTTTCATATTGTATGTGTTACAAAAACATTAAATTAATCAAAATAAAACATTCATTGAATACGTTCATACTACCAAGTTGAACCCATAACACTGTCAATATAAAACACATAATAGTCATAGGATAAACCTAGTCAAATCTTGGACAAACAAACAGACGTAGCCATTATAAGTTGCCACTCTTATCACCGTGTGTCAAACAAATTTTCGTGTCTCTCTTTCTATTTTATGGAGAGTAACCACAAGTAAAACAGTTAGCTATAGTAAGTAAGGCAACCTCGCACTGTCGGTGTGATTCGTGTCAGCTCATGACTTAACATAGAAAGCATTGCATTACTGAAATATTTATTTCTAAAACGTACTGGTAAATTTTAAGTATTTTGACTACCAGTCGGGTATTGTTATATTCCGGCTATTTTGATTCTTGGTTCAAGGGTCAAATAGTCGCACAGAGTAGAGATTGCCGCCAAAGAATTTCAAAATGTTTTCAAGAAACAATTACTGACAGATTGACTGTAAAAGCTTCGAGCTGTGAATTTTGTGTGATTTGTGAGCTGTGATCTGTATCGAGTTTGTGGAGTTAGTACATGTCATGGGAAAAGAGTTCATTTTGTACATAAGGTCGAATTTCGTTCACCGAGCGTCCGTTAATAATTGTAAATATATTTCTAATATATGTATAAAATTCTCGCGTCACAGTGTTTGTAACAAAACTCCTCCGAAACGGCTTGACCAATTCTTATGAAATTTTGTGTGTATATTCAGTAGATCTGAGAATAGGACGTACACTATTTTTCATACCTCTAAGTGATAAGGGTGGTCCACCCCAAAAATTTTATTTTTATTTTTCGGACAAAATTTTTTATTTTAATTTTTTTATGATTCCACATTAAAAGATACATACAGCCCTATATTTATATATATTTAATATAGGGTAAAACAACGTTTGGCGGGTCAGCTAGTATATACATATATATATATATATTATTCACAAGCTGTGACTTGACTTCGACCCTTGACTTGACCCGTGACTTCAGCCGCGTGAAAGTCGATTTTATTACGCACAGTGTAACAGGCGAGCAACGAATTTAAAATTATATCTGAATGACGATAACTTTTTTTACTGTCATCTGATTTTATTTAAACAAAGCCTAAATGTTGTTCCAAGCTGAATATAATCAATAATTGAAAACCGTATGAAAATCCGTTCAGTAGTTTTGCGGATTAGAGTCTACATACACGGTTTCTACTACTTCATTATATTAAATTATTTTTAAATAACAATAACTTTTTCCACTGTCATCTAATTTCAATGAAACAAAGCCTAAATGTTGCTCCAAGCTGAGCTTAATATATCTGTGAAAACCGCAAGAAAATCTGTTCAGTAGTTTCAAAGATTAACGTGTACATACAGACACACAGACAGACAAACATTTAAAAAAATGCTTTTTTATTTTAATTATTTAAAATTAATTAAATGTACAGACGCGGTTTGTACTGCTTCATTATATGTATAGACTGACGAAGAAAATCTACAGAGCGAAAGTGAGTGGTAAAAGAAGCCAAGGAAGACCAAGGCTGATTTATGAGGATCAAATAGCCAGAGTGTTACCCGACGGAAATGTCAAAAGAACTCGCATACTTAGGCGAAAATGTGTGAGAAGAATGATGAGATTGGAGGAAGCGATAGAAGTATGTAAGGACCGCGACGCTTGGCGCTCCGTCCTCTTGACTACGCCGTTGGGAATACAGCGTGAAGATATGTATAGATTTATTTTGTTACATACAAAAGAACTCTCGATTAACTTTGTCTATTTTCTCAAGACCTGCGTTTTGTAAAATGTTAAATGTATGTATGTATTATATGTATAGATTATAAATATAGACATATTATATTCTGTAAATAATTATGTATCTAAATATAATATATCTTACAGATCTGCTGGAAGAAATTTCATTTTGAAATAAGCGGTACCTTTGTGCATAAGTTACATTTCATGTCTCTTTACAAGTGTGTATATGTACATAAATTGTTAAATAAATAAATAAACATTTATGTTTGTATATATACTTATACAACAATAGTAGTAGTAAGGTAATCGCTAAACTCCAACCCCGTTTGACCGACTACCACTAAAATTAGCACGTGTATACATACATTCAGTCAAGAAAGTATCGGGAATGGATTATTTGTTTATGGTTCCAAATTAAATTTTTTGTTTTTTTTGTTGTTATTAGATTGGCACAACTGTTTTCCATTTTGGCGCGGAGTTTGAGTTGCATCTGTTATTTAGATTAAATACAGTGCTGTTTTTAGTTATATCATTCTAGTGTATATTGCGAATTTCATAATGGACAAAAACATCGAACAACGAGTTTGTCTTAAATTTTGCATCGCCAATGGAATTTTGTGTTCGGAGTCACTGAAAATGTTACAGAAGGCTTACGGTGAATCGACTTTATCAAAAACACGTGCTTATGAGTGGTACAAAGCGTTGAAAAGCGGTCGAGATGTGATGGAAGATTTGCCTCACTCTGGTAGGCCATCAACGTCTGCAACTGAAGTTAACATCGCAAAAACTGACTGAAAATCCTCATTCGAGTTTGAGAGAAATAGCCGCCAAACTTTCTGTGTCTCACGAGTCGATCCGTACCATTTTAAATAATCACTTGGGTATGAAACACGTTGCCGCTCGGCTAGTCCCAAAAGACCTGAATTTTCTTCAAAAACACTATCACATAAGAGTCGCTGAGGACATGCTAGAACGAGTCAATTCCGACCCAATATTCATGAAACGCATTGTTACTGGTGACGAGACGTGGGTTTACGAGTTTGACATGCAAACTAGTCAACAAGCTTCGGAGTAGCGCCTTCCAGCTGAACCAAAACCGAAAAAACCACGCCAAAGTCGATCAAAAGTCAAAGTCATGTTGACTATTTTCTTTAACTATCGCGGTGTTGTGCACTCGGAGTTCTTGCCGGAAGGTCAAACGGTAAATAAAGAATATTATTTGGGCGTTATGCGGCGTTTAAGAGAGCAAATTCGACGAAAAAGGCTAGATTTATGGGAAAAAAATTCTTGGATTTTGCACCACGATAATGCGCCTTCGCACAAGGCCATCATTGTGAACGAATTTTTGACCGAAAACTCAACAAATACCATCGAGCAACCACCTTATTCACCAGATATGGCTCCAGCCGACTTCTTTCTTTTTCTTAAACTCAAATTACCACTTCGTGGCACCCGTTTTCATTCGGTAAAAGACATAAAGGAGAATTCGCGGCAAGCATTGAACTCAATTCCGGAAAAAGCGTTTAAAAAATGTTTTGATGATTGGATTATTCGTTGGCGTAAGTGTATCGTTTCTGAAGGAGCATACTTTGAAGGTGGTAAAATAAATTTGAATGAATAACTAACATTTCATGTATTATTGATCTTTTCCCGGTATTTTCTAGACAGAGTAGTATATATTTTTTATTTATTCTATTTTATGTTTTGTTTATTTACTACAATTGTGTTCATAGTTAATAGATCTATAAAATTTAAAATAAAAAAAACTAATTTAAGAATAACGAAGGAGTTTTGTCTAAAGATTGTGATTTAATTGTAAGGTGCGAATAAGTCGGCTTACGAACTCCAATAGACGAGTTAAAATTAAATACTTAAAGTTATTCGTCCACGTTTGTTAGTTCCACAGATAATTCTTTCCTAATTGACAGCATCCGAAGGTTGGCGGAAGAATACGACGCGTCCATTACTTAGGTGTCAGGTTGCCATCCTGCGGAACCCCGCGTTTGTTACATCAATTTCAAATTGAAATGTATTGACATTGAAGTTAATTAGAGGCTGATTTTAATGGCTAATTTATTTACAGTTAAAAGTAATTTTAACAATTTAGTGAAGAAGTAGTTTATTTACTGCGAGACCCAACAGTGCCAGTTTTAAGGACCGCGCACAGTGTTACACAGTGTTCTCTGTGTCTTGTGTTGTGAATGAGTATGTTTGTTTATTCGCAGTATTTTACGGCTCAGTATTTTTGACGGCTTCCTTTGAGATTTATGGAAACGTCGACGCTGTTTCACCCCGTGTTATGTTTACATTAATGAGTCAACGGACCCTGTTGCTAGTTGGCAACGGGATTAGGGTAACCGCAGACTAGTTCTCCTATGCCAAGATGTAGGAGGCAAAACAAATAACGCAAACCTATATTATATATTATGTTAGGAAACTTTGACGGAAATGAACAAATAGCGGAATTAACCGCAAATTTCTGAAGAATTACCATTATAAACTCAAGTTTAAACACTTATCTTTATGCTATTTTTTCTTAAAGCGGACGAAGTATCAAGATTCAAGACACAAAAAATTACGACTTGACGACACTACAACAAATAAGTATTGTATGTATTTGAGCTTACAAAAATAAAATACAAAAACGTGAGAGGTTGGGAGACTCCCGTCAGAAACGAAGTTCCTTAGGTGCAGTTTCCATTTCTCAAAACTTAATTGCAATAATGAGACCAATAAAACTCACGTATGATTTAAAGCAAAAGCCAAAATAAAAATTTTGATACTTGTACGCACACATATACTTATACTCGTATATGATAGAAAGAGACAGAAATATCATTGTGAATCTATGTACAGAGCCAACGACCCTAGCGCCGCGCGACGCATGGGTCCGCCCTACGAAACACTTTTTCCTGATCCTACCAACTCAAATCTCCCGCAAACCGCGTTAAAGAACTTCGTTCCAAAAATAACAACTAGGTATTGACTTTTTTGGCTAATGCTGCCAATCGACATCATGTATTTATTTATTCGCCTCTACGATTGGTCTTTATTATAAATTCTATCACTTGGCCAACTTTTATACGATTATTATTACGATCTGTGCACGACGATATCAGCTGGCAAGGCTGGCATATTATATCTTCTTCTTTCTCTAATAAAACAGAGTGGAAGCAAAAGAAAAAAAAAGTGTTTTGAAATTATAGATAATGTTATATTTTATTACGCATGCGCATCCGTATTAAATAAAATGTAATATGTGCTGTCTGTGAATTAGATCTATGAATTTTTTTCAGTTCCCTTACCGTATTTTATATAATGTATATATCTTATTATAATCAGTGAACCGTTAGTATCAAGCCTATGTTTAAGAAAATTCACTGTTTATTGCAATCTTAATTCAAGGTAATTTCTTAAAATATCTTGATAATTGCCAGATGCGCGAAGTTATTTTTCAATTTATACATTAACAAATTTTGTTACATCACACGCCTTCCTTGATGGGAAAGATGTATCTACAATTCTGAACCATAAATAGACGACTGTAGATATTTATAAAATTCTTAAACCTATCCAGCTATACACTTAATAGGTAATAATCATAATATTTTTCCCACCACTGACTCTGTAATACTTATTTTGGTGTTGCAGCTTTGCATTACTGATTCCTTTATGACACCACTATGACACTAACTCTAATAATAGATATCATTTTAATCGGACGACTGGTGATTCGTGCGTCGAATGTTAATATATCGGTATTATATTGATGTGACAACAGCACTGTTGTGCCGTTAAACGATTGCGAAATACAAAATAGTGATGTGCCGCTTATCGACAAAGTGATTTTATTTAGTCACCAACTGCAACTAGTCGTTTTATATATTTAACAAACAAATAATAACTTCTACTAAAATATATTTACATATTAACTTTGAAATATTTTATTAGACAACAAAAGTGGCTGGACCATTATGGACTTTTATGAATTTAGAAGTGTATATAAGCATGTAAAAAATGAACAAATAAAACAAAAATAATTCACCAACTATTGACTTGAATAAAAAAGTCGTTTTAAAATATCTGTCCTATTTCTGAAATCTTATCTAAAAATACTCTACACACTCGTTTGCGTTAGATTTTTTTTTCATCTTTTAGTTACATGTACGGAGTGCCACCCCTAATTTTATTTTGTACTACCAATACTCTCCGGATAAAACGGCTGTGACATACGGACAAGCAGATTGACAGATAGACAAGACGAAATTATTTAAGGTCTAAGGTTGCCATTTTTCTGCGAAAATCTAAAAAAAACATTTTTTTATTACAATTATTACAAAAGAAAACATAAATATTAACTATAACACACAGATTTAAAGAAGATTATTTACATACATCTTTTTAAGACTATCAGTATCAGTTATCCGAGATCATCAATTTCTTGTCGATCCCTTCAAACTAAACGTGGCTTCGTGTAATTTAGAAGAATTAGCGTTCGGTGATAAGATTTAAAACTCGAGTCCCAATCGAATTTAGATTCCTGAATTAATTACAGTAACCAGGGCTTTAAATATCGATATACGTAAGTGAGCAACATTAACATACATTATGTATTAGCCAGTTAACGCGTGTGGTCGCTTTCGTATGCAGATAACGAAATTTTTTCAGAGAATTGCGATTATTTGCAAATAATTATAAATAGTTCAACAGCTCATTCTGCCATTACATAGTCTACATATTTACCAAACACTCATAATTATTTTAAGATTAGAATTGAAATTTACCTACAATTTGGTTCTCATGGGTTTAGGAATCTATGTAAATAAAAATAAAAATTTGTTCGTTGCTTTAGGCGCAAAACTAGCGAACAACTGTATCGATTTGGTAATTTTTTTTTGACATATATATGTAATATAGGCTGCGTAAGGTTGTTATGGAAAGAAAAATTGGAAAAGTTGCCCGGAAAACTCTGGAACAATTTAAAGTGTTTTTTCTATGGGATTTTTGTTTGAAATCAAGACCATAGCTCACGAATAATACTATTATAATACCTACCAGGCCACAGTAACGCCTGGCCGGGCACAACTAGTATCTAAAAATGATAATAAATGCGCCAGGCCAGACAATACACACAGACCATCTGGATCTCAAACTAGGGCATCTCCAGTGGTATGAGAACCAGACGACGACTACTAGGTCTCCCAGACTACCCAGACCCGAGACAATCTAGAAAACTTTCGTTTCCTAAATTGAACCGACCGGGAATCGAAATACTGTTGCCATCAACAAGACGAAAATGAGTGATCCGATAACCCCTGATTTTTGGATTTAAAGTCTGGAATTTTTTATTTGAAATTGACTTATGTGCAGGTGAACAGTTGATTAGTGGTATGGTGCCACTGTAACAAAATTTGAAAAGTTTCTAAAGTTTCTAAATTATTAAAATCTAAGCCCTTCAGGAAACTCTATCGATAATTCTAATGACGATATTCACGTTCAATAAACTTTCATAACTTTTACTCATTTTACAATTACAAGTAATAATACAAATTTTACACTTACAAGTAATAGTGCTAACACCTTTTTTATCGCAATATTTCGACCGGATTGCACCGATAGATCACAAGAAAAATAAAAAGCATGTGATGATTAAGTGAGGGTATAGTCGCCGAGAACAAACATTACGAAGGTGATACTTTTCAAATAGTTTTATAAGGAAAATATTAAACTGAATTAAAAAAAACACTGAAAACTTCGAAATTGTATTTATAAAGTTATAACTCCTTATTAATGGCCATGTTCTGTATAAATATCTAATAATATTTAAGATAAGTTTACAAATATTTTTTTTTCTAATTCTGGAACGGAACATTAAATAAAAGGATATAAACCATCCAGGAGTTTTTTTCATCAGGTCACACCTTTTGAAATAAAACAAAATCATCAAAATCTTACACGTAAAGTAGAGATGATTTTTTTTACTCATCTATTCTACTGTGTGTCATTGGATAGGTCTATCAAAAATTATTGGGGTACGTGATTAACATTTTTTTGATTCAGGCGTCCGTTTGCGAAATGTCAAGCTTGAAATTGGTCGTTTTTTAGAATCACGTGTCCCCCAACCCCCCATATCAACTAAACCGTTGCTTTTAGATATGTGAAACATATTCACGAAAGTAGTATATATAACGAAGTTAAAAGGAAAATTATCGCACGTAAGTAGACCCTACAATTAATCGAGTTAGTTGACCAACTTGTAAAATGTACTTGGACAAAAAATTAATTTAAATAAAAATTTCGCAAAAATTCCATAGAAAATGATTTAGATAGAGTAGGCAATAAGTTAAAACTAGGTGCATTAGAACTTTGTAATGTTATTTGCCATTAAGAACTTCCATTTGCAGTTAAAGAGTATGGGAGGGAGAGTGTCTTTCACTGCAAAGTTAAGTTTGTTTTCAAATTCCAATTTTATTTTTTCAGGTAAATACGTAACACAAATTGTGGTACGAAACCCTTGCTGCGCGAGTCCAATTCGCACTTGGCTGGTTTTTTTAATTCTAGGTTTCATTCAAATAGGTCAAGTATTTTTTAAACTATTGAACAAGCAAAAGGTGACGCAGTAAGACTTCGCCATTATTTATTCGTAGGTACCCAAAAAATATTAACAAAATATGATATCTTGCATAAAGAGGAAAATAAAGCTGAATAAATATATGGAACAAACATCAAACTGTGCAAATATCAAATGCCAGGTCCAATGAATATTTGCATAATATTATGTTATGAGAATTCATACAGAAAAAAAATTACTCGTGTAGAAAAATTGACTCAAATTGCGGTTTTCACTAAATTATGATCTGTCAATACTAAAACATGAATGGATTTTAAGAAAGTAACAAGGTCCTTTTCAAAATTTATATAAATAGCGTTTATTCAAAGAGAATTTTTAATGCAACATTGTTTTTGTTATGCTCATCATTATCGTAGTTCTTTTGAACTCGATAAGCAAAAAGAACATAGATAAGATCAAGTCAGGCCAGAGTTAACAGAATAAAATACAGACGGACAAACGATTGATGAAGTAGATAGCCACTGCGAAATCTCACGAACAGTATTGAAACTTGAAAGCAAATAAGTTGTTTTACACGCCAAAAGGAGAACTTTCACAGTGAATCTTTCTTTTTATGTATGTTCACCGATGTCTCCGCCATTTGTGCACCGATTTTGATCATTTTTTTTTAATTTTAGGAATTATATGTCCAGGATGGTCTCATAGAAATTTAATTAAGATCGTGGAGTACTACAAAAGAAATTCCTTAGCGGTTTATATATTCATAGATATTCTGTTACAGAATTAGAAAAAGGTTAGTTTCTGTACCGTATAGTACGGTCTGTAAGCACCGTTAAACTCTGCTCTCTACTACACGTCCGTTCACTGCGGCTGTCCGCAACCAAAGAGACAGCTTGTAGGTAATTATTTCCCTTATCGAGACAGCCACCGTTGTGGCGTTGTCACTCGTGCGTGGGGGAGGACAGAGTACTTCTTTCCCTTTCGCACCTGTACTCTACAGTTTCAGACCAACATTACATGTTTATTCAGAATAAGACCACTCAAAAAGGAAAAATAAATTTTTTTTTACGATGAAAATTAAACCGACTTCAAAATAAAAACACTGACAACTACAAAATATTTGCTTGCTGCTTGGGAATATGGCATTTATTTTGAAGTTGGTTTAATTCTTCTTATTTCCTTCTTTGTAATGTTTTTTAGAGTTCCGCCCAAAATTTTAAAAATGAAACCTGTCATCATGTCTGTCCGTCTGTAAATCCATATGTTGTAGCCGATTTATTTTTTATTCAGTCATCTTCACACACCCGGGTTCAAATTTGGCAGTGATACCTAATTTTGTAGGCCAAAACTGAAAACAAGAAAGAAAAAATTAAATTAATCATAATTTCGGACAAAATCTTTTTATTTATTTTTTTATAATTGAATTTATACTTATCCAATATTGATAGAAACCTAAGTAAAATCGTATCCGACATGTCCTATATTATAATTGAATTTATACTTATCCAATATTGATAGAAACCTAAGTAAAATCGTATCCGACATGTCCTTTACCGGTAGACTAGTCCAATAGTATAAAAAATATCTACCTATAAAAATTAATAAATACTCAAAGTATAAATAAATCATCTATTGTGTGACCACAAATTAAGCATTAGGCTAGTACTTGTAGCACACAATGAACTTGGGGAGCACCCAGTAGCAGTCAGCTTCCATAACAATTTAGAACAGTTCGTTTCCTTTAGTAAGTTCCAAGTTTGACTGGTCAGTTTACTGACCAAATACAATGCAACAGCTTTACCTGCTTGAAAGCCAAATACAATGCAATAGCTTCAACGGGTTAGTAAATTTAATTTGTTATCAAAAATGTTATTCATGATTTTATAAATAACGTCATTCGCGCAGTCATAAACTTTGCATTAGTCTTGCATATGTATTTTAATTCTCCAAAATTATGTGATTCATGAAACAATCCTTGCTTATGTTCTGTTTTTAACACATAAGAAATTCAAAATTACAATTTTAAATTATTTTCTTAAATCGATATCGATTTTCGTTAGTAACTAATTAATCTGTGATATCGATTTGAACATGCCTATTTTTTTTCTAGACAGTAACAGTCATCTATCGATATACTAGTTCAACGGTACGATTTATTAAAAAAATAATGTTTACATTACACTATTGCCGTAATACGAAATGAAATGAACTACATAGTAATTTTCTAGATTTTATCATCCCATCTGTAAATTCTAATAGCAACAAAAAGTAACATAAACCAATTTAACAAACTACTTAATTACTGTAGACATAAAAATTATCTGTGCATATCAATTATGGATAATAAATTGAAGTTAATTCATAAAAAACGCCAATATGTAGAAACATTTAAAGCACCAAATCAATTAACTACTTCTGGTCCAATTACGTAATTGCGATTTATCGATAATTCAAAAGTTCAAAAACCTTATTAGTAAGGTGGGCTTACACGCCTAATTCGCACTGCGATTACTGTCTATACGCTCTGTAAACACGATATGTTTTATGGTGAATTGTCGATTGTATGTAAATGTATGTGTGTCGCTATGACGGAGTGCGCGGCGACGATCGCTTCCGTTGGTCGCTACTCGCCAGCGACGCCGACGCGTCTGTTAGGGATTAATATATCATGCGATTAACAAGTTAACACATAGTATGACACAGAAAATGTCAATATCGATACACATTAAAATAAAGCTGTGAACTATAATTTCTATGTTTGTTTCACGTCAAAACTTCTAAACCGATTTGGATGGACTTATTACAAAAATGTTTAGCTTACCTTAACTGTAGGTATAGTTACATTTAATTCAATTATGTATTTCTTCAAACGAACATCGTCACACTCAAAAGATTTCTAAGTTTTTTTGACTTAGCAACGCAGAGGCGGTCAGCCATTTGAAAGGGGACGTTATCGTCAAAAAAACTAAGAAACGGTATCGCTACATATTCTTATGGCCTGTGAGCTCGTAGTCACTGGTACAGACAGTTTTGATTAGGACATTAACGGATTTCTTTGTTTGCGTACATTATTTTTGAAATAGAATAGTTAGTGGTCTGTGGGTGTAGTGCCAGTGTACTCCAAAATATAAGACAGATTTAATTGAGAAACAGGTAGGTACATATTTTTCTCGCGATCTTAAAGTTAGCGTTTATATAATGTCAACAACTCAGAACAGATATTAACTGTGTACACTGAAAATTATGTATTGTATATTAAAATAGCTTAAACGTTTAATTGGTTCCAAAGTTTAATTTGTGTCTATGTATGTGTTTTAAAAACAATTTATTATTTTTCTGTTTTAAAAGTTTTATGACAAGATTTCAATTAGTTTGTATGAAAAAGTACATGCACATATTGTACGAAAGTTTGATTACTAGAAACGACTTAAAACAATAGTACCTAAATAAGTCTTTGTCTAGGGTGATTACTTATTTAACCATCTCAATTAATCCTAACTCCGTTGTTAGTACGTTCCTTAAAACTTGACCTAAAAATTTAATTGGGAGAAAGTCTAGATAATAATTCACACACTGCACTAATTGATAACAATTGTCTTTTATTAATCGGTGACATTGCTAAATATCTAGCACTTACTGCCTGCGACCATCCGTCCATACCAATTAATTAATATTAATCCCCAGCGATAATGCAATCAGGCTATTGTTGAGAGTAATTAATTGATTCTGAAGTTAAAGGGATTGTCGTAATTAAAAAATATTCTATTCAACATTGTGCTGTACATGGAAATATTTTGCAAGTGTATGATGAAAGAAAAAGTTAAATTATTTAATTAATAATTAAAATATAAATAAATAAATAAATAATAATAATCTGGGTGATTGATCCATTAATAACTAAACTATGTGATTAAATTAGGAGTTTTTAAAAATCTTTTCACACAAATTGGAAGTTCTTATATAAAAAAAGCCAACACTTTACGTATTTAGTGGAAAACAAAATGGCAAGTAACAAACATTATATAATGTGATGATGTTATTCAAAGCCTCTTAAAAGCTCTCTTACAGAACACTAATACACTGCTGACAAGTGACGGTTCATATTTGGTGCATGCGTCGAAAAATATCAGATTATTTTATGTAGTGCCAGTAAAAAAAATGTATCTATTTATATGCATACAATGTACATATTTGTACACAAGTAGCGAAATAGAAGTATAATAACATTGATATACTTACCTATAGGTATTTTTTTAGTATTTATCGAATGTGTATACCAACGAATTCGTTGGTGTATATGTATACGGTGCCTGGTTCAATCCTTCAAACATCCTTCAAAGTCCTTCGATAGTAAACAAAATTAAACGAAACTTGTTAAATGAAATATCAGAATCGACTTAACTAATTAATACATACCGAAAATTAATATTTCTTAAAAAATATGCATAATTTCATAAAATAAGCAATAAAACATATTATTTAGGGTAACGACCTTTCATCTCTGTAAATCAAGAACGTACTTCCATTGGGAACATTAGTATGTGTGAAACTGTGAATAAAGAGTAGTATACATTAGCATACATACATACTTGGTTAACGTATCTACCAACCTATATAAATCGCAGATTTTAAAGATATCGATGTGTTGTATTTACCAGACAACCCCGTTTTTTGTAATTTATAGGTAGGAAAAATATTTATTGAGCGTCTCATAATAAGAGATCTCAGAAGCATAATACTTAAATCATTGTAGATATTAAACTATTCTAAGTAGGTATGTATACCAGTTTGACTGCAAACTGACCACAAAATAATGAAAAATGGTTGTCCACACTACTACAGAAACATAAATCCTATGATTAAGAGTGTGTACTTATTAAATAAAAATAAGTACATTTAAAAAAAATTACGGTAGATGTGTAGAATAATTATTATTAATATGAATATGGTTAGGTGGGTATACTATAAAAACATTATAATCTTTATTTGACATTTAAATATCTCGTCATTATGTTAATACCTACATTACAACAATGGCAGGCATATACATATGATCGCCGTGTAGTTTTTTGCACTACTTCCTCGCTACAGAATGTTTGTTCAAACTGAGGGCAGATCCATTTGACAATTTGACATCTTATTATCCAATTTATACATATATTTTTTAAACAATTTGCGATAAACGTTTCGCATAAAAACAATAAAAAGTGAGTTATATGGTTATACTTTCCTGACGTTACTCTACTAAACCCCACACGAACCTAATACCGATTTAGAATCTAGAAAGTGACGCCCACGAATATTTTTTCAACACAGTAACCCATCAATTGGCTTTCAATAGAACATTTGCTGAGAAGTTTACAGTTTTAACATGTGATTGATATACATCCAGACTTCAGCTAAGCTTTTTGGTACCTACGCGCTCGCCCACGTGTCGCGGTTAATGGCATGGACCTCCATACATAGACCAAAATTATATGACCAAATATAAATTTAATATATCGTAAATATTACATTCAACAAATTTATTGTTGAATGATTGTCATGATTGGTTGTATTGGAAAAGTAGCGAGATATACTCGTATAAGTTCGTTTTTTATATAATCAATTCCATTTTTATCTATATATACATATATACAAATAGGTATATGTAATAAATCGACTGTAATAGGCGGATAAACAGACAGAGATGCGAGACATCACATATCAAGTTATCATAATTTCATACCAATTTTTTCAAAGACTAGGTACGTAATGACGTACATGAATTTACTCACATATTAGTTCTTTATTTGTAATCGAAGACTAGGTACAATATTTATACTAGAATTAAAGACTACAGAAATTTGGATACTCGAACTTAATCAATATCCCGTCCTCAATTCCTAAACTCGAAATTAATTAAAATTTTAAATCCCGCAGAACACTACGCGCGACTCGCGACTCTTTTCTCGTTCTCTTCGTATTGTAACTCCCTAAATTCGTACTAGATAATTTTTTTCGTCTTTTGATTACTATTCGTTGTTTTCGATTTCGATCGATATGCCTCAAACTAATTTATAAATATTATATTTATCCCCGTCAGGGATACAGCGTGAAGATATGTAATGTTATGTTTATATTTATCCATATTTAGATGTCACTTTATTAATATTCGATTAAACATTTGATTAAAAAAATCCATTACGAATATGCAAATAGCATGCTTTTTTAACCTTTCATCACTTGTTTATGTATTTTTAAACCCCAAAGAGTTACATTTTGTGCGACCTTAAACCTAAGTACTAATGGTACTCAGCCAATACTATGGGCGCTATACGAAACATACCTAACGAATCAGAGAAGCACACAATTTACAAGATGATAGACAGCGCTGAGACAGTCTCAGCAAAGTATATTATCAGTTTTTCAAAGTATATCCATACGTTAGAAGATATGAAATCGACTGAATATAACAATAAATAACTTTACAAACTTTTCACAGCTAACTTGAGAACTTGGAAAATAGATGCACAAAACTACCGCAATAATGGATCGGTGGAGGTATTCGATAAGTTCGATAAACATTGCACATACACATATACATATCTTCACGCTGTATCCCTAACGGGGTAGTCAAAGAGGACTGAGCGCCAAGCTATAATTGTAATACAATTTTTCACTTCTAATTGACTTCTAGTTCTTTGATGTGATAGATCTGTTTGTAATTGACTGTACATTCCGTCGGATTAAAAATAGTCATTTCCTTTTGATTAAATAGTGAATTTCCTTTTTTATTTGTGTATAACCAACGACCTTGTCTACCTCCTTAATATACTTAGATCACATACTATAAGGAAGACTTTGAGCTTCTGATCTGGGAGAAAGAACAGAAACTCGGGCAAGGATATACTCCTACTGTACGGAAGTTGTAGTGGCTAGAAATCCGTCATTATCAAATGTCACTTTGTCATGTACTGGATAAGTCCAAATGCTAGGAATGACGTTGTCAATGTGTGTTTTCATTGCGTCTTGAAGCCTTGTCCGCTCTAAATGAGATGTAGCGTGAAGTTATCTTTTGTTGAGAAAGTATTTAGACCGAAGTTAGAACAAAATTAGACTAATAATGATTATTAACAAGACATACAGTTAAACGGCCTTAAACATCACAAGCACCGCAAATTACGAACGCTAATACTAAGAACCGACATTAAATCAATTTGAGAGCGCTTTTACTTTTGTGAAACCGCTGTAAATGTTTCAGCGAGGCCTAGTTCCCACAACGATTAGGTTAAAGAGAACTACCAAAATTTTTTGAACAAAGGTATGACGTCATGTAGACTAGATGCAGATCTCAGAATGAATCACTTAGTAGTGCAGTCCAAACGTTTACTATTGACAATAGTGAATGAAAAATAGATATTGTGTTTCTAAGCACCATATCGTACTTTCATCTCCCTGTTTCATTGTGTCGGCTGTCCAATAACTCAAGTGGGAGATGTGTCGAAACTCTCCGAATCTAATTCTAGTTGGTAACGCAACGGATTACGCATTATGTCCTGACCTGTCACCACACCCACATAATACGCGAAGTAATATCCTTTACGGAAGATGCTCCGTTTAGATTGCGTTCTAGTTGGATTGTATTAGTGGTTAGTCGAGTCAAGGCAGAAAATGTTAAATATCTACTATCTTATAGTTTAATGTTTGAGGAGAATGATGAGGTTTGAGGAAGCGAAAGAAGTACGTAAGGACCGCGAAGCTTGGCGCTCCATCCCCTCTGACTACCCCGTTAGGGATACAGCGTAAAGATATATATGTATGTATATATTAAAATCGGCAATAAAATAGTTGAACACAGTAAGATCAAACTTTTAGTAATCAAAAGCGACAAATGTTTACCAAATACCCACATTAATATTGCTCAACCACATGAAATGATCGCAAAAATATTACATAACCACGGAATAACCTATTTCGTAATAACTAACAGTAGCTGTCTAACTAATAATGTAGTTGTTAGCAGTTTTAATCGGATACATCACTTTTTAAATAAATTAAAAATGTAAAAAATTTAATGATGCACTTATAGTAAACGGGGCTGTAAGGTGCGATATAATCTTTCTAGTTCAGTCTAAAGCACCCACGCTATTTGATTCGTGTAAAATGAAATGACTTAAACAAATTTAATCTCTTAATCATTTGTAATTTATAAACCATCATGTCACTCTTGGTAGGATTGATTGATTAATGACCACACACACGCTTCCAATAGGCGTCCTTATAAAAAGCGAGAGTGAATCAGACAGTACTATAGATAAATATATACAGTCAATGTCAAAAGTGTTGCGGTTTAATCGTGTATCGTGAGATAATTACGTTTTAATATATAAAGTGAAATAACTAAATCAATTATTAAGTGTTCGTGGATCTAGAAAAAGCATTCGATAGAGTAGTACGGAAGAAATTGTGGAGTCTTCTGCCTGAATATGGCGTGGAGGGCTCCTTATTGCAGGCTGTGAGGTCATTACATCGTGGCCACAGAGCCTGAGTAAGGATAGACGGTGACACGTCGCCCTGGTTTGAAGTCTGTTCTGGTGTCAGACAGGGCTGCGTGATGTCTGCCTGGCTGTTCGTGCTGTATTTGGACAGTTGCCTCCAGAGATTGAAAGGTAATATGAGTGGTATGGGATGTGATGACACAGTGGTAAACTGCCTATTGTACGCTGACGATGCTGTGCTAATAGCACCATCAGAAGCAGAGTTGCAGACACTAGACACGTGTATGAAAGAAGATTGTGAAGTAAAAGGATTGAAAATGAATGTGAACAAAACTAAGGTTCTGGTGTTTGAAAGAGAAGAGGTGCAAACGAAATGTGTGATTTGTGTAAATGGAAAATGTCTAGAACAAGTGAATGAAATTGTGTATCTGGGGAGTGCGTTTTCGAGGGATGGAAGATGTGAGTTGGATGTGGAGAGACGGGTAGCAGCTGGTAATAAAGTGAGCGGTGTTCTGTCCGCATTAGTGGGTAGTGTGAATATATCTAACACTGCTAAAATGGCCATCCACAATGCGGTGTTGGTGCCAACTTTGTTGTACGGTAGTGAGGCCTGGATATGCCCGAAATCGAGTGAAAGTATGATGAATGCTGTGGAGATGCGGTCTCTCAGAAATATGTGCGGTGTCACGCTTGCGGACAGGATAAGCAATAATGAGATACGCAGTATGACAGAGTTACACAACAGTGTTATTGTAAAAATGAAGAAAGGAATGCTTAGATGGTTCGGGCACTTGGAAAGAATGAGTGATGAAAGACTGACGAAGAAAATCTACAGAGCGAAAGTGAGTGGTAAAAGAAGCCAAGGAAGACCACTGACTTATGAAGATCAAATAGCCAGAGTGTTAGTAGACGGAAATGTCAAAAGCACTCGCATACCTAGGCGAAAATGTGTGAAGAGAATGAGTTTTGAGGAAGTGAAAGAGGTGTGTAAGGACCGCGACTCCTGGCGCTCCGTCCTCTCTGACTACCCCGTTGGGGATACAGCGTGAAGATATGTTATGTTATGTTATGTTAATTATTAAGTATGGAAATGATTTCGCGCATGTAACACAGATGCCAGATTAGATTCCGTTCTGTTCTTAATAGTGAACTATTTAGGTATAATTTCGGGTCTAAATCTATACCACATATAAATACAAGTGTTTGTGATTTAGAGATAAAAGCTTTTACTTAAGCTCATTTATAGTTATTTACACGTGACCGAACACAAAGACGTGTTTTTTTAATTTTTGTCTGTATGTTTGTCCGGGCTAATCTCCGAAACGGCTAAACTGATTTTAACGAAACTTTCATAAGCAACTAAAGAACTTTTAGAGAGTAATATAGATTACATTTTATCCCAGAAAAAATTAAATTTAACTCGAGCAAAATCGCTGGGTACGGCTAGTGCGCTATATATAAGTCTCCAATATAGGCATTGACCGCCTGTAAAATTAATGTTCTCATTGAAAAATCCAATTAACAAAAATTAAATAAGACATCGAAATAATAAAGACACTGAATGTACACTTATTTTGTACTTTGCAGTGTTCTTATTTTGAAGTCGGTTTAATTTTTTTTCTCAAAAAGTTATTTATTTTTTCCTTTTGAGTGACCTTGGTATAAATAAATATCTAGGATAGGTCTACAATCAACTTGTTTTCGATTCTGAAACCTAATATATAAAAGAGTCATCAAAATATATAAAATGTTATGAGGCATGTGGTTGTTCTTCGAAGTCCAAGGTTCAATACCAATTAAATTAAAATGGGACCATCTTGGAGCTATACTGAACCCAGCGCAAAAAGAATAATTGAAATTGGTTGGAGTGATTGGTTGGAACAAAGAAGTTATGATAAAAGGAAGTAAATATACAAACGTAAAAACCTCCTCCTTTTTTGAAGTTGGTTATAAATAGACAAAAGCAATAAAACCAGTTTCAACGATCTTTAGGCTTCTAAAGTTTAAACAATTGAATCAACGGATGTTACCACGCCGTAAGGAACGATAAAAATATTGTTGCAAAAATAGTATAATATGTACTCGTACCTACTAACTTTAACCGGTGATGCTGTACTGTTACATACAAAAAGAAATAAAATAAATCTAGAAATAATTTTCACATTCTATCCCTAAAACTTAGGGATGCCTTTTTGAGAGATTTTTAAGTATTTCTCCTAAAATCCTTGAGTAAGTTACATAAAATTGGGGCTAACAAGAAGCGATACAGTTGATTAAATACTGGCTAAAGGATATTTTATTACATGAATTAATATTCCAGTTGTAACGATATATTATGTCGCAATCGGGTGGCGGAATGTGAGGGCGGAGTCTACGCAAGAGACTTTTTTTGGGAGCTTGCTCTTAGACCCTTACTGAAATGTATATAAATAAGAGAGAAAATAATTAGATTTTTACTATTTTACGAGTATACGCGCAGGCTAGGATTTATGTAGAAAATACCCTGCTAATTATCTCAAATTTCAATTTACATATCTTGCCTCGCTTGTTGAGAATCACTAATCTTTAACTTTTCATTTCCGCTAACGAGATCTCAACAAGAGGTGAGATGAACAGAAGCTTTCCATAATATTAAATTTGTTGGGTTTGTTCAACATGATGATAGCACGTTTTCACCTTCATTAACGTCGACTTCAGGAAACAACTGTGAAGTCATACCTTATCAAATAAAAATTTCGACTCGAGCATGTGCTCGACTTGCACGTACTGGAGGAACTTAAACAGCTAGAGAAAAAAACTTAAATTGGTTCGGGTTAAAAAAAATTTAAAATAAACTTATTATTTTATTTATCTTCAATTCATATTTTTAATTTTTTTTTATTTGAATTAGTGTTATCTGTAATTTATATTATATATCTTGTCAACTACTTTATGTAAAAGCTTTGTACTTAGTTAAGCAGCACGTTGTGTTTACACCAAGAGGAGTGAAATCTAATTGTGTGATTATTTTATACATATGTATCAGTAGTATTTATGTTGAATAAAATAAAAAATTTATAACGAGTGCGGTCAAGGGACCCCGGTCAGGAACGAAGTTCCTTAGCTGGAGTTTCCATTTCTCAAAACTTAATTGCAATAATGAGACGAGATTCACGTAGGATTTAAAACGAAAACAAAAAATAAAATTTCGATATTCGTACGCATACATATACTCGTATAATTATATACGTGTTAATACAAAGAGACAGAAATATCACTGTGAATCTATGTACAGAGCTCACGAACATAGCGCCGCGCGACGCGCAGATCCCGCCCCACGTAACGCTTTTACCTTACGTGACGATTTCTATCAACTCAAACCTCCCGCAAGCTGCGTTAAAGAACTTTGTTCCAAAAATTTCGATACTCATACGCACACATATACTCGTATATAGATAAGACAGAAATATCACTGTGAATCTATGTATAGAGCTAGTAAACCTGGCGCCGCATACACATCTTAAATCTCTTCTCAAGCCGTGTTAAAGAACTTCGTTCCAAAAAAACGAATAAAAGGGGTGGTTATGACGCCCTTGCTCATCCCCCTGAGCCGCTATTGAAAATATTACAACTGAAACCTGTTGCTATAGTCAACTAGTCATCTGCATTCGAACTATGCATAGTGTAAACGAGCCTTTGCCAAAAGGAAGAGTGAAGAAACAGTGCTAACGGGATGATACGTCCAAAATTGTTTACAAAATTAAACACCTGAACAATTTACTGTTGTATTTAAATTAAATAAAACAGAATTACCGAAAGACATGCTATACAATTATAACGCCTACAGTGTTGCCTACGAATATACTCGTATGTAGGTAGCTACAGTAAAGCATCGAACAGTAGTTCAATGCTCTTGTGTCGTTATGCGATCTAGAGCTGCGTTGAATGTTTTAAACATTATTTTGCAACTCAGATACCTAAATGTTAAACTATATGGATGTGTGTTCGTAATTAAAGCATCTATATGTTACAGCACATTTGCCATTATTTACATAAATAATCAGTATATCGGGTCAGGTGAAAATCGTGCTCAAACTATTAGCGTTCAGCGCAAACGAAATGGATACGTGATTACGATAGTCAAGCCTTTGCGAACAAAAAATGTTTTAAAAGCATTTTTGATAATCTGTTAATTGAATTAATAAATGAGTATAATGACGAGTATATTTATTAATGTGCAGAAAATGTGTTTTTTTTTTTCAAATTTAATGATGGTGTTAGGAAGGATTGCGTAATTATTTTGGAATAGAATTATTACAAGTACTTGCGAAGACAAATTAGTGAAACGATTTAATTGGGACTTCTGATTTCTATAATTATGTATCTATGTAAGTACTTGCAATTTATATATTATTTGTCGAAACAGTTTCTATAATGGATGTTTGCAAAAAAATATAAAATCATTTTCTGCTACATGCTGTAGTACATGTCTTTAGTATCTACCGTTTTTTATTAGAACATAATTATGTAAACAAAAACAAAAACCTATAATTAATGTAAATCAACGACTTCGTCAATAAAACAGGTGTTTACATTATAATAGTTAAAAATAACGGTGGACTATAGTTTCGGTTTGCGCTTTTGCGTTCCCTTTGAAGATACGAGCGCGAAATTGTCCAAGTTTACGATCTGTACGTAGTTAGGCTGAGGGATTTGCCAATGGTCATAAAAATTATTGTTACGAGTAACCTGTACGTAACTGTACAGAAATTATTTATTTGTAGATATGCATAAAACTAAAATTAAAATTACCGTAAGGAACTCTTACTGTATCAGATCCTTCTTCTCGTAGTCGTAGACATGTCTTTGTACTTTTTGTTTTGTTCCAAAGTTGAAAAAACATAACACATGGAATCAATCACTTAGGTTTTGTCTGTATGTCACAGTAGTTTTACTCAGTTACTGTTTGACGTAAGTAGTACTTTAAAACTTTTAAAGTCAAACTGAAATTACTTGATATGAAAAAAATATTGCTATGTAACTATATATTGTTTAATTAATAATATGGATTTTCACAAAATGACGACGGAATCTACTACAAACACAGACAAACTAGCACTACAAATTATGGTAAAAAAAACTGGCCAAGTACATTTCGAACCACGCACAGTGAAGGATTCCATAGTCGGCATCAATGTCTACGATTCAAATTTAAGTACGTAGGCGGCCGAGCTTCGTTTGATGTTTTTCGAGTTGTTTTATAGCGCCATTTGTTGTTCCTAAATCGTGAGGACAAATGCAGGCTTTAGATTGTTTCACATTGGATAAAATTTTGCAAATTTTAGAATTTTATACAAACACAATATATTTATATATATTATAACACTTTTTTGGTTAGTTTAGGTTAGGTCTTTTTACCACAACGAGCGAATCGAGCGAGCGGAGCGAGCGTGCCGCGGCAGCTGCCGGCAAAGCGCCAGATCAGAATCCGCTTTATACATGGAGCAGTATTGAAACAAGATTCCGCATTCTAAAGAGATAGACGAAGTCGAGAAATTTAATCTCGAAACATTTCTATAATCCTTCATCTCTTTTCATCTTTTGCTGTTGGTATATCTATATATAGTAATGTTATATAAATTGTCTATATAACATTGCTATATACAGATGTGGCGTATTTCTGACTTATTTCCAAGTGCAGTATTGAAACAGAAGTCCACACTCTAAAGAGATAGTTGAAGTCGAGAAATTGAATCTTGAAATATCTCTATATCCTTCCATCTCTTTTCATCTTTTGCGATTGGTATATTGTATATATAGCAACCATATATATGCTAGTAGGTGTATTTCCGAATTATTTCCAGGAGTTAGGAAGAGACGTTGCGCAATTGCACCAACTCCATTAAGGAATATAATACTCCTCTAACTCCACTCACTGCGCCGGATGTGCCCGCATTGTCAAGATTGCTTGTCAAGTTTATTTATTCAGTTTAGAGAAAATGTTATTTTACATAACACAATTTATTATTTTAAACGATTACTTTTTTTTATTGGCAACAATTATTTCATAGCGTCTTAAATTTTTTTAAAGCTAATATTTAATGAAGAAGTAACATTTTATTGTATGACTTTATATTTTTTATTAGCAATTTATAGCAATTTTGTCTATATTTTTACCAATTTGGAAGTGCCGTTAAATGCATCTCATTAAAAATTACACACTCTCTTTACATTATTGTTTTATTCTGTTACGAATTTTCTTAAAAGAGCGCCGTTCCAGTGTTTCGCCTAGGGCTCGCAAAGTTACTTAACCTCACTAGTTACATCAAAAATTGGAAGAAACGCTTATTTACGAGAGTGTCTTGTCATTATGGTTAAAAATATGAATACGAATCATATTAACTTTCAATTTATCGAGTACACAATGTTAAAGAAGTATCAAAAATTTAAACCAAGCTTCTAGAAAAGTAATCTACTTTTTACGAACGGTAAAATGTACTGTCGGATAAATTTAAAAATTATATTTACGCTATTTAAAGAGACTATCTGTTTAAATAAAAGAAATACGTAAACTTCAGCCATCGACCTATTCTTTTTTAATTGGTTTGTCTCTCTGATATCCCAAATCCTGTAAAAAAACGCATAACCAATCGTTACGGATCTAGATCGGTCATGGGCGGCCAAGTCTAGACAAAGTTTGATCCCACTAATCAATTAGTACTGTCTCGTCTTACTTGACTGGCTCGGACGTCGAACTCGGAAGTAGGAGTGTCCCGAAAACACTACAATTTATGAACATTTGATTCTGTATGTGACGGTTGATTTGACATCTTGTTGCTAGAATATAAAATCTTGAGAATATAAAGGCCGGTTTACACTGTGATTGGTTAAGTAGCGAAATAATATAGGAGTTCCAACTTTGAAACTAGGTTGAAAATAACTTCGAGTTGTGTGCCTAGTAACTTGACGATTAAGTTGAGTGAATAGACAGGCAGTTCTTTTTTAAATCAAGTTACATATTTAAACTATTTTAATACCTTATGTTTTATTACAATTCAAATTTCAATTTTATTCACTAATAAATATCATTGATATTGAAAAAATGACACTTACTCAAAATAAAATTCAATTAACGCAAGAGATTATTTCGGACAATATTTGCTATTCGTCCACAAAATTGACAAATTAAACTCGCTTCTAACTAAACAAATGTAAATCAGCTGTAAGAACAAAACGTAATATAAGGCCGACTGTACACTGTCAATGTAGTCATCTATAATACCCACATAATTGTATTAATAACTAGCGGGCCGTCCCGGCTTCGCCCTATTTGAACACATAATATAAAGCCTATGTCCATTTGGAATAATGTACCTTTGAAATGATAAAATAATTTTTCAAATAGTTGCAGGCGTTCCGGAGATTACCCTCCACGTAAAACAAACTTACAAAATCCGTTGTCTCTGTTTATAATATTAAAATAGATTTATTGGTACCTACTATTAATTTCCGTAATATTTAGAGCTCAGATTTAATAACATTTATTAGTCAATTTTTTTTCTTTGCAAAATATTTACTTCTCTTTAAACTTAATAAAAAATTGAAGTTAATGGAATAAATTCAAGCAATGTTTACAAAATAATAAATCTAATCGTAAAATATTAGAATTTACATTGAACACAATGATTTTTTAAATTACAACATTCATAAATAGAACTTATAGATTGAACAAAGATTGAGCTGATATGTGAGATGCTCACCGAGCCCTAGGACCCAAATACAGAACATTATTTTTTGTTTCTGACAAAAGAAAAAATTTTGCGACTCGCCGCCGACTGAGTAGTGTCGGACTCAAACCAACTAAAAAACCCTCCTCGTTGCTGTTAGCCCTTGTAAGTTTTACAGCGTCACTGGTCCCTGCTAGTTGGTCGACCGCCTGAGGGTTTTTCCAGCCGAGGGACTAGTAAACCTATAGATGACGCTTAAGTCATTTTAACACGCCAAACTTTTGCGGGGTGGTTTGCTGTGATCCGATTGGTCGCATCGAGATCGTACGTTAAATATTCGAGAGTGGTAACTGATGAGCCGGAGAGCTGTGAGCGTGGTCGCCGTTATAAATACAGTATGACACAACTTAGTTGTATCATCGGCAAAATTCGTAAAAACCGATAACTTCCGATTTACACAACCACTAGAAATCGCAAGCAAGAAAAGCAGTAACAATCATTAGCGATTTTGAAGTCGCAATCAGTAGTGACCGGTTTTAACGAAATTTGCCGATGCTACATCAAAGTCGTATGTCCCTTAAATGTGTTTTAGAGCTTACTGAACTGCTCTGTTCAGACAACAGTCAGACGTATGTAGTTATGGAATTTGTTTTCTAATGTTTGTAATAATATTTACAAAAACGAAATCTAAATACGGATACTCTTCTATAAAAATTATTTAACCGAATGTGATATTTTTCTTAATTTTTTTTTTTCAAATAGTATTAGAAGTTGATATAACATCAGATAAATAATTTACTAGTTACATTATCATCTCGATTTCGACGTCCAGTCACGATCAAGATACTGAATATGTCACTATCAACAATTAAGTTAAAATCTCTCACTGTTGTGTTGTCAAAATTCCGTGATTGAATGTGCTGTAAAATAACCGTCCATTATATTTTAACAAAAATAAATTGGCATTGTGTTTTAAAAAACGTTTGTAGCTCAAACAGTTTTAGAGAAATCATATAGAGGTAATCCGTGTCATTTTTGAACGTCAAATCTACTTTAGTTCGGTTCAAAGAGAAAACCTGGACACTGCGTAAAACCGACAAGAAACTTAGTTAGGTATCATTTTTTCAAGATCATTTTACATAAGGTTATATTCAGAAAGCTAGTGAATGTATGTACAGAGAAGATCATTTCCAGACTATTGTTTTGTCTTCAACGAAATTGTTTATTTTAGAGTATGATTGTCTAATCAATATACGTTTTATAACTAATCTAAATCTGTTTTCTGTTAATTGAGTTACTTCCTAAAGAACTTTATTATAAAAACGAATGCAGTTACCCTAAACAAACAAGCTTATGTACTTTAAATTTTGGAATAATCAATGTATCACGACCTCGGGTTTCCATATCATTAATATCGCTTTTCTTTTTAAACAGATCTATATTTTTCCTCGTGTAAAAATAATTTCAAAAAAGTATAAGGTTGAATGGTTTTCCATATAATATAGGTACAGTCAATTTCACGGGTGGGTGGTGTTTCCTTAGGATTTTATCACTTGAAACCTCGGCTTGAAATATTATCTAAATGACGAGATACAGTTTTGGTGGCTTACAATGATTTAGAATCTCGGCGGCCCGCGACCGTTTGAGATTTATAGTTTTATACACGTCATTTTAGATTTTAACTTTTTTATTTTGGTATAAAAATATAATAAAATGTTGAAGTTAAGTACAATAAAATATCTTTTATGTATTTTATTATCAAAGATTACACAAGCAGTTAAAATAATATGTACCTACCTACATTTTTATCTACACAAAAAGTTTCATTTCCTCTAATTTTATTTGCCTACTTCAATGTTATTGACAATCATTATTGTACTTGATTATACTTTGTACTGTAATTATTATACGCTCATCATTTTGCTAGATATAAAATAACTTGTGCTTGGTAACAAGAAGAGATGTCCGTGATAAAAAAAAACATTACAGATCAATTTAGAAAAAGATTTTTTGGATAATTTCGTCATTTTCTTATTTCCGGGTTCATTATCCTATCTCGGAAACTTTTTAAAGATATGGTCATTGACATTAGGAGGTACACTTGATATTTAATCTGAATGTCACCACCACGAGTCACAACAGTGACTTACAAATAGCTTTATACTAATATTTAAATTACTAAGTTAATGTTTAGACTTATCATCTAAATCATTATTAACAACTTGCTCAGGTGTTTCTATTTGCCTTTTAATAGTAATTTGAGATACCTCTAACCAATAGTTACGTTTAACCAGTAACTACTTTCTTCACGAAAACTACATTGACGCAAAGAATTTAAACATTATTGTTCTTATATTGGTGATACAAAATAATGTTAAATTGTTTGTGCCATTTCCTTCCAGCGTACATTTCATGTAAAAGAAGTAAGAATTACAGTTTTATAATTTAATGTTAAACATGTATACAATACAGTATACTATGATTATAGCATACAGCTTTTGTTGGTTCACTGTCTCAATTACGATTTCCAGTGGTAATTATGATCAGTGTCGGCACAATCATCTCACCGTTTAAAAATTAGCTGACTAAGTCTGTAGTCGTTAAGTGAGGGTGGCCAAAGGTACATTAAGATGCTCTACGATTACTGTCTTAAACATAGTATATACACTATACTACGCAGTGGACGATGGAAAAACGAAGTGCGTAGAGGAAGAGAAATTACCTCATTTGCGGTTCAGTGCATTATCAACAATCAACTTTCTAGGGTTCCATGATCAAGTGGCAAGAAACGAAAATCTATTAATTTCGTACTCTGTGTCTGTCCCTCTGAAATTTGGAACGTATATGTTTTGTTTAAACCGCTATATAACGATGTAATGATAATGAAATTATGAAAAAGTACTTAGGGGTGGTACTCTATTACATGTAACTGAGAAAGGGAAAAAAATTCAGTGCACATTAAGCATGAGGGGTATTATTAAAAATGATACAGAGGTTTCAAAGTGATTTTGTTTTAGGACAATAGCGATAGCCTAAGGCTGCGACCATTGGATTGGACCAGCACTTTGATTAGACCTCTTGGGTTAAGCCGACACGCTACCTCTATGAGCCCTTACCCACCTCCCAAACAGCCAATGTCGTGAGCTTTGGTGACGTAAGATTTGTGTCGCTGTGTTTCATGCGCTCCCGGTTAAATCTAGGTCTAAATAAACATATGTAGCCAAAGTTCTCGCGCTCTTGCAAGAAATCCTTTATAACTTCAGTAAAGCCCACTATCACTTTACTGGAGGAGTTTTACGATAAGAAGAAAATACGAATTTAATTCAAACGTGATTCATATCGATTCTACTTATTTAACGTGACATTGGCAAATGCGCTAGTCTGTGCGCTGTCTGAAAAAAAAAATTGTTGGTTGTAAACGACTTGACGATTGACCGTGTGACCGTCATATTTCCACAATATATTCATTTTACCAAGACAATGGTTCGTAGCTATGCTGGGATCGGATAGGGTACTGTAGTGGACTATCGTCAATTTTTGCTATCGCGGGTGAATCTTCAAGACGTATAGTTTTATAAACTCCCGACGCAAAAAGCGGGGTGTATATAAATTACATACATACATATCTTCTAACATGGCAGTCAGAGAGGATGGAGGGCCAAGCTTCGCGGTTCTTACACACTTATTTTGCTTCCTCAAATCTCATTATTTTCCTTACACATTTTCGCCTAGGTATTCGAGTACTTTTCACATTTCCGTCTGCTAGCACTAGCTATGTGATCGTCATAAGTCAACCTTGGTTTACCTCGGCTTCTGCTACCATTCACTTTCGCTCTGTAGATTTTCTTCGTCAGTTGTTTATCACTCATTATTTCCATGTGCCCGAACCATCTAAGCATTCCTTTCTTCATTTTAACAATAACACTGTCGTGAAACCCTGTCATATTGCGTTTCTATTATTCATTTCTTATTTTGTCTGCATGGGTGACACCGCACATATTTCTAAGAGATATAAGATATCAGATTACTTTCACTCGATTTCGGGCATATCGAGGACTCACTACCGTACAATAATGTTGTATATAAATTACATGATGAATATAGTTTTGACACCTATACACCTGTCTATTTATCTGTCTACCTGTGGCATCGCTGTTGTCGAACAGATGAACCCATTCGGACGCGGGTTTTTTAATAGAAAGCTAATTGACGTAAGGTGATCCTTAGCCACGCGTGATAAAGATTAGGTCAGCTGATTTGAATAATATCAGCACTTTTCCATTTGGGTGAAGGGATCTCAGCTGTAAAATGGAAATTTAACACTATGTCACTCGTATGATCGACTTGGAATTAGGTACACTACAATATTGAATGTTGCAATAATGTGGTAACCCTGATTTAATGCTGCAGTCATGCTACATGCAGTCAGAACATACAATAGGTGCGTTATGTTTGGGGGTCATTCAACAAAACATTTAGAAGAAATTATTTACAATATTATTTATCAAGAAAGCACCATCTACACAACGATAAAATAAAATGTTGCTAGTCAAATTATTACTCATAAAAAACTTGGAATAAAGCTTAAATTAAAATTATAAAAAACCGACGACGCATGAAAAGCTCGTAAAAAGTAAAAAAATAAATTTTTGTTTTGTACTTAAAAGCGTCGGGGTAATGCTAAGTAAATAAAATAAAAACCGACAACTAAGTTACAGTTTGTATTATTAATTTTATTGTTCATTTATATGTATTATTTTGTTTTTATATTTGGTTTAGAATTAGAATAATTTGTGTTATTCTGGTTCTTAACCTATAAAGTACAATTAATTATACATATATGACTTCACGGCATTTACGCATATGAATACAATTCAAGACAAAATCACACTATGATAGCACTTGTATATAGCTTATAAATGGCCTGGCAGATTATAATTACATGTTTTAGCTTACAGATTGCCTGAGATATTATAATGCTGATCCACTGCCTATACAAGACTTTTAGGATATTCGTAAGACGAAGTAGCTATATTGCTAAGAAGATTCTATATTGTTCTTTACTTCCCAAACCAACAAAATAACTATAATTAAATAAACAATAAAATTGAAAGAATTATTTATGTAATTAATAGTTGATTAAGGTTATAAATTCGTAGCAGGAGGCATATCCAATGTTCTATAGCATTAGACGAAGGTTTACTGTAGTCGCTCCCTCAAGGAATTAGTTAAATTGACGAGTGACTGCTTGTCACGTTAAAGCATAGTACGTTTTACTTCTAAAATATCGTTGATGCAAACGATAAATGACAGGCATCTTTGGTAACAGAGTCTCTACATCGTTTGTGTTAACGACATCTTAACCTATATAAGTACTCGTTGTTCTCTTCTTTCTGTCGTTAGGCACATACGTAATCTTCGTCTCGTTACATTGTACAGTGATTCAATTGACATCTTGCTGTGTGACTTGTGACTTGCATGGGACAGCCGTGACTGATTGCATGATTGGAACTATGCAGCTTTTCTTATCTACCTATTGTTTTTAAACGACATACCATAGAGTTTAAAAAATGTTTTATGTGGAAATCAGTTACTAAGTATTTATTGCATTATCGCCAAAAAGTGGCTATATTTTATTATTATTATATTACATTATTTAATTAACACATTATGGCCATACAACGAAATATGGCGGTAACTATACCGAGACTCCAAACCAATTTAAAAAAGTTTTTATAAATAGGATAATTTGAAAAAAATAAACCGATTAAATCTCAAAATCAAAACACTGAATACTACAAAACAATAATTATCCATGACTAATCAAAACTCAAGTACAAAAAGAATTTCATGAATATGATACTAATACTAACCTATTTAATTTTTGCAGTTACTGAAGTCGGTGTCAAGTCAACCAAACTACTAGAGTTTCTGTTGTTGTATATTGACTTGGCACCGACTTCAATAACTGTTGATTATATATTTCGTACTTGAGTTTTGATTAGTTAAGAATATTTATTTTGTAATTTCAAGTATTCTTATTTTGAAGTCGGTTCAATTTTTTTTAAGTTATTTTTATTTGTAAAATCCCATACATTTAGTATAGATGGGCAATGCAAAAGAGCCAGAGTCTTATAGTATTGCATACATTAGAACGAGATAGATAGGCGAGACCATTCACGTATACGAGTAGTCCAATATGATGACTCTGGCGTCAGTTATGAACAAATCTCAGGTTTTACAGTACAATTTCGTGTTCATTAGAGGGAGGGTTGATTATAGCTACGTGTGCAGTGTCCCCATAGAAATGTATTAATTTTAGGTAACATAATATTATCACTTAAATTTTAAAGTACTGATAATACTAAGGCATGTGAAAATTCTTAACGGAGAATTTACGTTTGTAAATAAATAATACTATTTTGTTGCCCATTCCATTAGAGTAGAAATTAGAATGTACACCTTTCATCGTCGGCTTTAAAGAATCGATTCATTTACGGTGTGAAGGTCACAACGGGGTCATCAGGTGGGCCACCTAAGAGCCCTGTCACCTGTCATTTGGGAGCGTACCTGTGGCAAGATGCCAGCCTAGTACCAGGGTTACATAAACGCGTAGGATGTACTTGTACTCACCTGGCGCATGCGTCCCACCTGTGAAGGCTACCTGTTCCGTGCATTGTGGCGACCAGGTAATCAAGACCTATGGGTGTTGAAAGTAGTTCCTCTTTTTAAACGATTTGTTAAGCTGTGACAGAGGTAATGAAGCTCATTTTATATTTGCGGGATGTTTTTACCTGACGCATGCGTTGTTCTGTTCACCTGCTTGACTCGTGCTTGTCGTTTCTATTATATTTAGCACGTGCCTAGAGCAGTCGTATCTTACCTGCGACTGCTGTTGGAAAAAGTTTTCCATTTAATATCAAATCTAATGGTATTTCTTTAACAAGCTTATCGACATATTACGCATTAGCGACCCGCCTCGGTTTCGGACGGATAGAAATTTTTGTGAAAATAAAATGCAGCTCATGTTACTCGCTGATAATGTAGCTTTCAATAGGTGAAAGAGTTTAAGAAATCGATTGAGTAGATTTTAAACAAATAATTTTCTGTTTATGGTATTAGTATGGACTAGCGACTCACTCCGGCTTCGCACGGGTAGATTTTTTTAAAAAGTAAAATAGAGCCCACGATACTCGTTGATAATGTAGCTTTCTATATATATTTAAAGGTAGTTACTATAAATAGTTACATCGTTGTTTTTTTAGAGGAAGTCAAGATGATAGTATTTTTTGTGAGTACCTTCACGCTCTTTTAATGGCATCCTTAAAGGGGATAGATAGTAGTTTCCCAAAGACCCGTTAACTAAATACGCCAATATTTTTTAATTCTGGCTAATTGGATTTTTGTACCTACTTGTGTTTCGAACTGTTTTTATTTTTAAATCAATCCGACTTTGAATCGGAGATAGAAATTCTGGTGTAACACTTACACTGTATTCACGGCACCTCAGAGTATTTCTTAATCTAAATGTGTCCCTAAGAAATATAAAACAAAATGTTTTACACCTCTTAAAACTGAAATACACTTAGCCGATATAGATTAGATGTTCATAAAAATTAGTTCTTTTTCAATCTCTATAAAGACAGCAGTTTCAGTGAAATATACTTTTCACTTTAAAAATATCAAAGCAAACTTCGAAGATTTATACAACCGAAATAACAAAACGTTAAATTGTATCTATTTTTATTAAATGTCTCTATGGATCAGAGCAGGACGTAAGAAGATCCTTAACAGCCGAAGGGTCGGATTAAAAATAACTTGTTATTACATGCTTTTTTCAAAGAACATTGTGTTATTTTTAAGCGCCTAAAAGATTTTATCTCAGTACTTATATTAAGAATTTTTAATTTGAAAGTAACAGAGCCCGTGTACATCCAACACTTTTAGCATCTACCATCACGTTTTGACGACTGTACGTTCAATTCTGACATCAAGTTTTGGCGATTCTCCATTTTCAAAGTCGTGCGATGAAGCGATCGTATGAAGGTACCTAACAACATGCCGGGGGCGACTACCGCAGGAGCTTTGATGTGTAAAAGACTCACATAACTCAGTGTCTTACTCAGGGGTAACTACTGAACGTATCGGTATAGGACTGTATCCATTCGACGCGGATTCGCTTGTAGATGGTTATAGACTATTTATTTTTTGAATTCATAGACTCCTCGCCATTTTTCAAACAAAAATCTATTATTAGGTACAAAATTTTCATTTACGCTCAACGAAGCGGGTGGGTAACGGCTAGTAAATTTTGGGATTATTTGGTGTATCTTCGAAGTCTAAGCTGAAATACCAGTGAATTTTAAATAGGAGCACCTCGGAAGTATTATATATAACCCTTTCGAATAAAATAGGAATTTTACAAATCGGTCCACAATTGACGAAGTTATCGGTGAACATACCTCCTTCTTTTTTTGAAGTCGGTTAAGAAAGGCGGAGAGGTAAAATTTGGTAGTCTTTGGCATTCGATTATAGTGTGGACTATGGTCATTATATTAAACCACTAAAAACGTTTGTCACCAATATTGTTAGTAAAAGTATTGTTTTGTATCTCTGTTATTATGATAACATTTCGCTAAACGTGTTCATCGAGTATTTGAGACAAGATTCATTTACTTAGTACAAATTTTCAAAGCTTAAAATAAGTCAAATTACTCAGTGATTATCCTAGAAACAGGGCAAAACAATTAGTCTTGGTTTGCTGAGCAAATATTGTAATTGTCGGTAAACTCGGTTGTATAGCTTTTGATGGCACCACTCTTTGAATAGACATAGGTATTCATTAATGTTTATTTAGATTTATTTCGCTAGAATTGTTCTTTGAATCGAATTTTATAAATTGACATAAAAACTTTTTGATTGATTTTCTGACAGTCCTCTCAGTGTAATTTTGTTCTGAACCGGTAGCAAAAATACTTTAAAGATTAAATTATTATGATATTTTAAGAATCTCTTACAATCTGACAAAAAAAGAAAGTGAGTGGTAACAGAAGCCAAGAAAGACCAAGGCTAACTTACGAAGATCAAATAGTGTAATAATAAGCAATAGAGTGTCAGCTGACGAAAACGTCAAAAGCGCTCGCATACTAGGTGAAAGTGTTTGAGGAGAATGATAATATTTCAGGAGGCGAAAGAGGAACCTATGTAAAGACCACGATGCTTGGTGCTCCGTCTTTCGGACTACCCCATTAGGGATATAGTGTGACGATATGTCATGATATGTCATATTACAATCTATCATTAAAAATAAAAACCAGCCAAGTGTATGTCGGACCACGCACAGTGAAGGGTTCCGCAGTCAGGATGCACGACATTTAATCGGTAGCAGAAATAAATCTGTATTTCTTAATATTTCTCGAAGACACTGTAAAACGAAGTTATTTCTGTGATTGCTTAGCGTAAATCCAAAATATCCCATATCTCGAAAATGGCGCAACATAGCTAACCAAGTTTGATTAAAAGTGTTTTGTAATTTCTACTACTTACTTCAAATTTGTTTTTCAGAATGTTCCACTGTTTTTTATTTGTGATCGAAGGTTCCACACTACATGACGAAACTATAAGGGTTCTGTTTTTATCATGTTATGGAACCCCTAAAAGTAGACATTATATCGATTTAATGATATTATCACAGATAAACTCATCCTTTCTGACTACCCCGTTAGGGATACAGCGTGAAGATATATATATATATATATGTATCACAAATTAATTAGTTATTAAATATTATTACGTTCAGAAAAACTAAAAACAATACGACAAAATTTGGAGACAAAAAAAAAACTAACAAACCATTTCCAAAAGCTTAAAATATATTTATCAACATACATTACTACATTGAAAAAATATATTATCTTATTGTTATATTTACTTGTACTATATTAAAAAAAATATTTTAACGTTAAATGTTCGATAAAGTTCTTTGTATAAAGAGATTGTAGGGTACTTCCTTCTTAGAAGCCCTTTAACATCGGAAACTGTATAAAAAGATCTAAAGTTCTTAACCTTGTTCCACCTGACGTGTTAATGAGATATGAGTTATTGCTTCCTTAGAAATTCTTTAGAATATATATAGAAATAAAAATTACTTTTTTATATTCGGTTAGTGACATCTATCTATACGTAAAATAAAATTGATTCTGTCTGTGATTTCAAAATAAAGGCTTTTTCTTGAGCTTATATGGTTATTTACTCGTAACCAAAACCCAAACACGCTTTTTTACGTTTTTCTTGTTTGTCTGGGGTAATTTCTGAAATGTCTGAACCGATTTTGACGAAAATTTCATTGACAGGTAGAGGTCTTTTCAGAGAGTAATATAGACTACTTTTTGTACCAGAAAAATAACAAATTTAACGGGAGTGAAACCGCGATGTACATCTAGTCAACTATAAAACATAGATAGCCTTTATACTCTCCGTGTAATTGGTTCAATAGCATTCGAGTGAAAGAAAAATAAACAAAAAACTAGAAAAGCAATCGATTACTGCAAAATAATTAGAATTTTGTATTTTTACAATTTGTAAATAATGATATATTGATATAGACTTTGTAAATAACTCCTAATGGTGTGTCTGAGTAGCAACTGTAAGGCAAATCAGATAAACAGACATAATATGACACACGTTTATTATCAGATAAGCTGATCGGCCGCTATTTCGTTAGAAAACAGCACTCACACATGTACATTTTATTTCATTTCATTTGGCTCACTTTGTAGTACGGAACAGGCTGTCTGAAGTTATAATATCTACGTATGTTTATTGAAATGAATAGATATTTTTATTGTCTCGTAAGCAATTAAATGAAATAAATATAAGGAAATATTCTGTCTACATTATGAACGTATCGCTTACTCAAATTTGTATCATGGGTTCAGGAAACGGGTTAAATGATGTAAAAGGAAAAATACAAACCTAAACTAGTGGGAAATACTACACAAAATCTCTTAGATACCTTGTATGATGTTCACAGGATAATAAGGGGAAGCTCTAGGCAATACCAGTAATAAGACAATGCAAAATAAGTACACTAAAGTGGTAAAAACAAATTCGATCAGATAAATGTTATTAAAAAAATTACGCAATGTCAGTAATATCCCTGAACAATACGGAGCGCACGGACACACGTGGGCGGCGGAAGGGTTATCGTGTGGCGCAGCTCGTTCACTGGAAGTCCGCTCCATATCACGTAGTAAACGATCATAATTTGCGACGTATAGTTATTTATAAAGTGAAATTATTCGATTCTATTGAGTGACCCATTCCGATTGTCACGACTTAATAATCATCTAATACATAAAAATCCATGTATGTTTGTTCGTATTTTATGCGCTGCCATACTGCTCATTCGATTGCGATGAAATTTGATACGGAGATAGCTTGAATCCTGGGGAAGGACATAAGCCATTGTAAAAATAAAAACGCAGACGAAGTCGCGGGCATAAGTATAAGTGAATAATAAAAAAATTCAGTAAAGGTTTTTTCAAATAATTCCACAATCTCGTCTTCGTTGCAATAAATGTACAAACATAAACAGAATAATACAAACATACAACTCAGTATACAGAAATAGGAAAATTTACTAATGTGTCTCTTTTGACATTAATCCCTTGGGGTCTGAACACAATCGTTGTTTTTAGCATCCGTGATAAGCTATTTATTTCGGCAGGTTTTTGCAGCAACTACACCTTTAACACAGTATAAACATAACAGTAGGATGTCTTCGTAGAAAGGTAGCGTGCGCGGTTGCTATGTGTGCGCGCTAATACGCACGCGCCGTGGCACGCACACTATGGCAATATTTTCGGCGAATATGGGTAATTATTGTAGAGGCAGTCAGGGTCTTTCATTTATCTTTAATTAGCTATTCACATCGTTCCATATACGAAAATGTCTAACCGACGAACGTATTGTACGAATATATATCTATTGTATCCTTAGATGACCAAATCATTTTAGTAATTCGAACGCAGGGTTATCATTCTTCAACATAACTACAAGAAATTAAATTTAACAAACACGAATGACTTATCCGTGTGTATTGTTTTTTTATTATTACGTAATAAATGTAAAACTAAACGAGATACTCTCGCATCTCACATCCAAAGCAACAACCCTATACGTATCCCGCCCAGAGTAGCCAATTCCGTTACACATGAGGCAAGAGTCGGCCTTCTTTTCTACATATTCTTTGACCTTGAGCTCCGCATTTTTGGTCCAGTTTCGCTACTCTTGCTAGCATTGATGAACGTTGTTAAGACAATTTTAAAAGTAGCAAGAGTGCTCAGGCGCTTATTAATAAAATTACATAATATTTTATGTACTAACTATGCCTCTCGATTTCATTTTAAATTCGGTATTTTTCCGATATAAAAATAGCCTAGACCTAGAATTACTCTATGAAAAGTCCAATGAAAGTCCTTTCAAAATCGGTTCAACCGTTTTGAAAATTAGCCCGGACGAACGGACAAACAGACAGACAAAAATTTAAAAAAGCGTATTTGTTTTGGTTGCGTGTAAATAACCAAATCACAGACAAACACTTCAATTTTATTTATATGTATTTAAAGATGTTTAGAATCTCGTAGTTAGCAGATCATAATGCACCTGGGCATTTTGTGAAACACCGCAAATGAAAACTCGAGCAAATCAATGAGAATGTTGCATAAACGTGAAATAAATGCATTTCAAGGGGCTAGTGGCAGTTTCCACGTTTTCCAATACTCGTTAGTTTACGTGCTTGTAAGACATAACTGCGTTAAAACAAATTGAATATTGTACCAAAAAATTGTAGTAACAATGTATTAGATGATAAGAATACATCTATTAAGCTATGAGCAGAAGTTATAAAAACTTATGCAATTTACATAATTGCTTTTCATTTAAACAAAATAAATTAATTTATGCTCTACAGAATAGATGTTTCTAACTACAGCTAGACGAGTCGTTAGTTTTTTTTTATTAAGGTAATTATTTCATAAAACTTTGTAAGAAAAAATTAAATAAACTTCAAAAAAAAAACACTGAAAATTACAAAATAACTATCTTTCAAAAATAACTCTATGCGTATTACGATAGAAATATCTACCTTTATAATTAAATTTGACATTTACTCAAGTCGGTGCTTGCCTACCAAACTAGTAGAGGACTTGTTGTTGCACATTGATTTGGCATCGACTTCAATTACTGTCAATAATAAATTAATTGACTCTACCAACGACTCTATACCTATCTAATATATTAAAATCAATGTTTGTTTATTTGTTCGTATTTTATGGGCTGCCATACCGTTGATCCGATTGCGATGAAATCGGTATGGAGATAGCTTGAATCCTGAGAAAGGACATAGGCTATTTTAAAAATAAATAACATAAACGAAGTCGCGGGCACCAGCCAGTATCCTATATAAAGGCGATTATTAGTACAGGTTTGTCTACATAGGCAACCCATACAAAGTTATCGATATTATCTTATAAAAATAAGATTCCCACCAAAATATTATACTTAATAATATACCTCACACGGAGTCACTCCCGAGTCGCGACATAAGTAAGATTTACGCCTCTAATCCCTCGGGAGCTGCTAGCTGATAAAGTGGACTTTACCGCTCACCGACACGTCATTACCTGTAAATAAAACGGGTTCTCTTAATTCTGATGGTACAATAAAGCGATGGATATTTACGAAACAGATAGTTTTACTTTACATTAGTAACTAATTAATCTGTAGTTTTACTATCAATTAGAACTTCAAAGTTCAACTAGACTCGATGCATTTAAACACTAAGTACCAGTTTTTCTCCCGCAACTTCAACTGCGTGAATCTCTAAATATGTAGAAATACAAATTGAGAACGTAAAACAAATAAGTTTGTTAATGAACCTTCCTTTAAACCTTTTGAACATCCATGTAAAATGTATTAGCCCTTAATTTACTCTACTTAATTTACTAGAATCAATATCTATATATAAATAATAATGAAATGTTCTTCGTTGGTAAACGTAAAATTTGAGAACGGCTGTATTTTTTTTACATATTCGGAATAGTCTAAGGAAAGCTTTTATGGAAAAAAAAATTGGTAAAGTTGATCGAAAAACTGGAAACATTGAAAGTGCTTTTTCTAGGTCAGTTTTTCATGAACTCAAGACTCACCAACGAATAAATACTATATAATATAATATCTATAATTTTGATATAAATCAGTACATACATATCTTAACGTTAATATTTACGAACTTAAAACTAAACATTATCTTAAATAAAATAGACTTCCTATATAGCTGCTATCTATACTGATATTATAAAGAGATAGGTAAACTTTGTTTCTTTGTTTGTAATGGATAAGCTCAAAAACGAATTAACCGATTTCAAAAATTCTTTCTCTTATTTATCAGCCTTCAGTAATATGGACTGTATTTTATTTTCGAAAAAAATTCTACCCGTGGGAAGCTGGGCGGGTCGCTATGTGGAGGGTAGTCGCCGAGAACCACTACATCTATTTGAATAATTCTTGCGCTATTAGAAAGGTATATTATTCCAGATGGATATAGGCTATATATTATGTATTCAACTCGGGTGAAATCAGGATGGGTCGCTATACTATAATAATTATGATTGTAGAACTCAAAAAGTAGTATTTCAATTGACTTAAAATTTTGATGCAACGTTGCATGCGAATACGTGCGTGTTTTTATGTATACTTAGAGATGGATAATTTTCCGAAAATTTTCAAAACATAGACAAATTTCAAGAAAAATTTGGGATAAATTTCGTAAAAATTTCATAAATGGAAAAATATCGGGGAAAAAAATGGAAGAATATGAAAAATTCTTGAAAAATTTCAAGAACTTTTCTTGAAAATTTTCAAAGACTCATCATTATGTATACTAATATCTATGTACAATGTACATAATAATTGAAATGTTCGTATGCTCAACGCGCCACAGCAACGCGTGGCCGGGAACAGCCAGTGATTTTATAAAAACACGCCGTTTTCAGTTGAAAACGGCGGGCGTTCAGTATACTAAATATCAATTATTATGTTACGAAATACAAAAATTCTCGTACTTTCATCCTCTTGTTTTAAAATGTTAAAAAACTTCTGTTTTATAATAACTTCTTATTGAAAAGTCTAAAAATACCAATTTTCATGGATTTATATTAAAAAATGACCGATATTCATACAAACTTACATCATATTTTACCTCTATAGGGGTTGAATTTAAAAGAGTCTTTCATGTGTTAGTCTAGACCCAACGGTTTGGGTTGTATATGTTAGTCTATCTATATAGAAAACTCGACATAATTTCACTTTTGTGAATAGAGCATTAATGTGCAACACACAGACGACACTTCTACATTTATGTATGTCTTACAAAAAACGCAGTGGAACCAGATGATGACATAGTTGTTGACCCATCGTTTATGGAAATTGAGAGGCAAATTCTTTATAATAAATTAATAATTAATACTATCTAGTATTATTGTAACATGTATATATATCTACTATATCTCCACACTAAAGTATTATTAGGTGAAATAAAATTATTGTTTGTTTGTAATGGATAAACTCAAAATCTACTCAAACGATTTCAAAAACTCTTTCACCTGTAGAAAACTACATTATCAGCGAGTAACATGGGCTCTATTTTATTTTCAAAAATATTTCTATCCATGCGAAGCTAGGGTAGGTCGTTAGTCTGTACTAATGTCATAAAGAGAAAATTATTTGTTTGTAATGGATAAACTCAAAAACAACTCAATCGATTTCATAAACTCTTTCACCTATTGAAAGGTACATTATCAGCGAGTAATATGAGCTGCATTTTATTTTCACAAACATCTCTACCCGTCCATAGCCGGGGCGGGTCGCCAATAGTATAAGTCCTTTGCTGTGCGCACTGCATCTAATTCACTATAGTCTAGTACTATGTGAAGAAGACGAATTTAAGTACGTATGAGTATGTATGTAAGAAATTTCTTTGTCTAGTGTTCGGCACTCCGTCCATCTCGTTAAGGGTATAGCTTGAAAATATGGGAGTATATGCTACGTGTTATGTGTTTAGTAACATTTAATATGCATAACAATATCTGCGGCATTATAATTTTGCCACTACTAGCAGCAATGCCACTACATTTTTTTTCATAGTCGTTGCATTCCTATTAACTGTAATGACTTTAAAACTACTATTTAAACAGATTTTTTCCAATTTATAAAAAAAAACGGTAAAAAAAAGAAAGCCGGACCGGTAGAGCGACCTTGGGCAAATATTGTGCTTGCATAGTTGGCCCTTGAGCTAACGCATCTGGTACTGTCAATACTTGATGAGGACCGCTATACCTTGGCACTTGCTCTTGTGAATATAACTTAAGGGGATAGTAAACTATGGAGAAAGCTTCCTATTTCTATTAAAGATGCAAAAAAGCGACCAAGAGAGTACCGGACACGCATTAACTTAGCGTTTCTTACTATAGCATATTCGAAAAAGTAGAACATAAATTCAAAAAATTAGCTCCTAGAGTCGTAGACAAACATATCGCATACATAATTATCCTCACGTTGTATCTCCAAGCATCACAGTCCTTACATACTTCTTTCACTTCTTCGAATCTCATTATTCTCCTTCGTTTCATTTATTATTTCTCATTTTACGGTTCTTCGATTTTGGATTGGGTTAATTTACATCTATGTGCTCATACAAATGAGACAAATGGACAGAGCAATAGACCAACGGGTAGACACATGACGACAGTATAAAAGTTCCGTTTTAGTCATTTCGTTAAAGAACTCTAAAAATTATGAAATACAGATAACAACATAATACTGTAATTACTATGATGGAGAAGATTATATCGATTCCTTATAAATATTAGCTTTTGTAATTAAATATAGTCTTCAATGAGAATCTATATTATGTTATTGTAGAGAATAAAAACGTATTGGTCACCGTTGTGTTAGAATTGTACGGGTAGCTGAGTACTGTACTTTGTGCAAAGAAACCTGTTACGACAACAACAATTATGCTTTTTACTCTTAGACTTACATAGCTACCTACCGTTAATTTATAATTTCAACACGCGACACATTTGAAATAATGAATACATAATTCAAAAATGGAAACGTGACATTAATAAATAAAAACAATCAATAAGAAAACATTACCTTTGTTTTAAACCATGTCGCACATAAATTAATTTCATAGTATAACTTATAGTGTACATTATTAGGTCAACAATTACAAATAAAAATTTTCTTTGCGTGCCTACTGACTACATTACTAGCTTTTACTTATTGTTTTAATATTAGGAACAAACTACGCTACCGAGGGATTGTTTGAACTTTTACTATTTTTATTGATTATTTTTTAATTAAATTGGGACATGAATTCGCCAAACGAACATTCAACGTCCTTCATTTGTGAAATTAATATGCTCAAGCACACATATTATGTGTATAATGTGGAAAAGTATTAAATACACAGGTTAACACATCAATTATTCGTTGTTTAGAAATAATTCTGCAAAAAGCTCTTTCCATATTTATATAACTTGTCAGTGGGCAATGACTCACTAATGAGATTTCATGAACAATTTGCAATGTTTTTCACAACATATTATGGACATATGTCCTCATACTTATTGAAATGTAATCATAATTTTTAAAGTTTAACATTATAAACTTACAAGTATGTACAAAAACAATTTTAGGTACTAATTCGTTAGAACAATATTTAATTTATTAGAGCTGTTTTATATCATAAAATAAATAAAAAAAGACTAAATATTTCAGTTGTTAATTAATGTCATAGAAATATTATTTACTCATATAGTTAACATCTGATAGAAGCCAACGTACTACGTACTCTACATGAATGAAATAGAAACATTTATTTGTTTCACTCTCGCTCTGAGCGTTCGTGTGAAAACTTACCGAGTTACAAACTCGTACCTTCGATGTGTACGTAGAGACAGATTAGAAATTCATGTATGAATAACGGACAGTTATGCATGTTACCAAACGAATATTAGAAGCCTACATTAGCCTTGTATGAGCATGTGTTAGAAAAAACCAGCATTTGCTTAGCAAATTCTAATCTCTACACATACTCATGTACCAGGATAGCAGGACTCGGTAGAAAATCGCTCCACGTATGTCGTGTGAGACATAACACACGCCATAGACATACACGCAACGCATATCGAAGGGGTTGGTAACAACATGACACCCCTAGTCTAAATTTCCTCCCACAAGTGAGGGCAAAGTTATATGGAATGTAACCCTCTCCAAATGCGAGTGAAAAGGATGCTGTTACTTGCGATAGGTGTTAGAAGAGATCAGCTACGAGGTAGGGGGTGCAGACCGCAGGGCCGAAAGATAAGTCTGAGTCTGCGCAATCTTAACTTTCCTCTAAGGGTGAAAGTGAAATTACTGCCAATATATTCTGCATTCCTGGTACTTGTTTTCCATTTTAGGACAAAACTTGATAAAAAAGGGCGCACGGGGTGGGAATTTCACAATGCGGTTGAGGGATTTAGGTAATCACAGTAAAAGGGTGGCCGTTCACGTGACACAATGCTGCGTTAGGCTGCGTGAACTGGTTGGTAAAACTCTCTACAGGACAATGGACCGTACTAGGTAGGCATCGTACTTATAAATATTTACACACATTTGACGTTACGTCGACACTATTTGTCAAAACATTGAAAATTAAAGATTTCTTTTACCAAAGAGTATGAAAAAAAGTCCTTCCAAGTTCTATAACCCTGTGTGGATTAATAAAGTGAAGTTAGTAAGGTAAATAAATGCTTCGACGCCAATAAACTGGAAGACTCGAGCCGAAAATTATTTGTATCTGGTCACTGAAAAAAAAACTATATAAAATGACTTAAATGATACACACAGTGCAAGTCACGCCGGGGATGAATAAAGGCGGCATCTTATCAGCCGACTTTCCAATTTTTACACGGTAGCAATATTATGTACAATGTCTTACTTTATACATTACTAGCGACCCGATCCCCTTCGCACGGGTAAAAATTTTTTTGAAGATAAATTACAGCCCATGTTTCTCGCTGATAATGTAGCTTTCTATAGGTGATATCATTTTTGAAATTGGTAAAGCAGTTTTTGTATTTATCCATTACATACAAACAAACAAAATTTACCTCTTTATAGACCAGCCATACTCAAAGTGTGCTCCGTAAGGCCTTTGTGAGAGTAAAAGACCTATTTTTATTACACTTTTGTCATACACTATAAGGTTTTTTCATTCTCTGAATCACAGTAATAGCCGAAAATGAGGTGAAAAATAAAAAACAACTTCATTCCTCACATTAAAAGGAAAGAATTTTATTAATTTACAATGCCACCAATTTAGAGTACTTTATAACTTGTATACAATATGTATTCCAGTATGCATTTTATTAAATTTAGAATAAACATAAAACCAGGATTTTTTATTTTAGGGCTCTATAAAATATTTAGTTGTTCTAAAAGGGTTCCGTTACCAAAAAAAGTTTGAGAACCACTGGTATAGACATATCTATACTACTAGATATAAATCCCTAGCGTCTGTCTGTAATTACAATTTTACTGCCAAATTTTATGACTCACTGACTTCTATCATTTTTAAAATTTTTGTCTGTCTTTCTGACCGTGTGATTGCGCTCATGATAAGCTATTTTTTTTTTCAAATATCTACCCCTAAGAGGGTGAAAATGGGGATGAAATTTTGTATGGGAAACGCTATATCTTGGTAATGATAAAATTTGGTGCGGCGATAAGACTTTTTTTTATCAAAAACACATAGGCTACTTTTTTTTCTCAAAAATCTGTGAAAAGGGGAACGGAAGAGCGGGGGCGAAATTTTGTACGGGAACTGCTAAAGCGCTGAACTGATTATGATGTAGCATGGATATAGTTTGACACCTGGGAACGGACATAGGCTACTTTTTTATCAAAAAACTACTCCTAAGGGGTTGAAAAGGGGATGAAACCTTGAATGGGAAATGCTGAACCGCCAAACCAATTATGATGTTTGGTAAAGAGATAATATGTGCCGGTAGACAGACGAGGGCTAGACGTAGACTTTTTTTTAAAAACAATCCTTAAACATACTATGTACATATACATATAATCTAACCTAATCCGGAACAACCACGAAAAAGTTTTCCGCGCAGACGAAGTCGCGGGTTCAGCTAGTTTATTATAATATAACAAATCGAACCTTCAGCTTCGACTTCGGCCGAGGGTTAGCTTAACAATTAGTTACAGATGAACTAAAGATCAATCATTAAATAACCTATAAAACTTCTAACCGCTTTACAACTCTTGTATATCGGAGGTATACCATTCTAAGTCCATTTTTTTTAATTTCCACTTTGTGATATTGAAATCAGCATTTTATGATCTCTTTAGTAGTATACTATTAAAAAATAAAAAACTTATATACTGTTATTACATATAACAAAAATACCAATCTAAATCATTTAGACGTAACATATTCCAAATCCATTATTTTATTAATTTATAATATTTTTAATAATATCTTTTGTAATAAAAAAACTACCCACTTTTTACCTATTCTCGAACAACAAAAAAAATTTTCCTTGGAAATTCACACAATTGTTAAGTCTAGTGACATTCGTGAATAATGTTCTATCTGAGACTTTAAACGTGTATACTGAATAAGCTAAATGTGACTTAAGATTGTTTGCCTCCGGTATACAGAACTTAAGTTTACTATCCCTTCTACAGTATCCACTGTAATCGGTAGTCGAAAAGATTATCAAAAGATACTACGTACATATCGCGAACCGTATGGTATCGCGCAAAACTGCAACATAAGTAGGTAATTTAAGAATAGGGTAAACTGTTTCATTTACTATTTTTTTGAAGTAAAACTTCTTTAGGCACGCTTGGCTTGGGGAGTAAGCTGGCGAATGCATGACGAGAGCGTTACGAAAAGTGTGATCGGGCGAGGCGAACGGAAGTTGAAAGAGAGAGATATACTGATGTATCCGATAATGAAAATAATAAATAAATAAAAAAATTTATTCAAGAATATTAATTTATCAATAAAAGCCGATAATAGATTTAAATATTTGTAGAAAATTGTAGAAATTAGTAGAAAATATATGTATATGTATGTACATGTATATATATATGTACATATATAAACATATATGTATATATATGTACATATATAAACATATATGTATATATATATACATATGGATGGAGCTAAAGAAGTTTTACTTCAGTTGTGTGGTCTAAAGCACACTCGTTTTTTTTTATATCAAAGGGGCAAACGAACAAGCGTTTCACCTGATGGAAAGTGATCACCGTCGCCCATAGACACCCGCAACCAATTACCAAAGTATTTCAATTTAGACTTAAATATCTAGTATATCAGTATCAGTAATAATATGGCTACATGTTATAGAACATCGCAACAAAATATTACATCACGCCTCATTAAACAGTAACTGTCCAGAAATAAGAGCAGTTGGACTCACTGGACCGAGAAACTAACCCATTATAAAACTCATACGATCAATTTTCAATGGCTCTATTTAAATCTATGACAGATTTCACGTCCTGATTGATTGATTAATTTACATAAACATAAGGTGGATGAAGATTGAGCATTAAATTAATAGTTTAAAATCTATAACTATAAAAAAATTGAAGAGGTTTATATTTTTATCGAAGATGTTATTTAGAATTCATCGATTTCAAAATAAACTCTTTTAGAGTATATCTGTTGTGGTTTATATGTAAATAATGGTCGGCCAGTGGTCGAAATACGACCATAAATAGGAAATGAACACAAATCACACAAACTTCACAACTGGAAACCCATTTAGTCAATCTGTCAGTAATTAATTTATGGCCACATTTTATAATTTTTTGGTAACAATCTCTACTGTGTCAGTCGCACAGAGTAGAGATTGTCACCAAGATTGACCCTCGGACCAAGAAACATTATGAACGGAATTATAATAAGTTAGCGCTCTTACCACCGTGCGTCAAACGAATTGTCGTGTTTCTTTCTATTTCGTTGAGTGTAACCACGAGTAAACAGATATAGTAAGTATGGCAACTTAGCACTGTCAGTCCAATTCGTGATTCGTTCAGCTTGTGAGTTGGTCATGAAATAATTATTTGTAAAACACTCGTAAATCTTATGTGTGTTGGCTACCAATATTCAGAAAAATAAAAATATCTCATGTTCAGCTGTGTATCGTTGCATTGTGACCTTCCCTAGTCACGCACATTAGTAAAAATCTAGAAACTCGGTCAAAAAAAAGGACACCGTAACTGTAACGACTTAGAGCAAATGCTCGGTCCCTTGTGATAGTTGGTCCGAGGTTTGACCCTTCTCCATAAAACTTTAACTATGCCAAATCCAAGACAAAAGCTCACACAACACTCTTCCTTGCTCGCCATATGCTTAAAAAGGGGTACAAAGTTTTGTCTTCACGTACATAATATATAGATTATGTTTGTTCGAGATTCACTAAAAACTACCGAACTGTTTAAGATATACTTACATTACATACTTAGAAATAACGACTCCTGACGCTTCGCCCTCTCTGACTACCCCGTTGGGGATACAGCGCGAAGATATGTATGTATGTATGTATGTACATACTTATAAATATCAGTAAATATAAAGTGTTATCTGTGACTTTAAAGTTTAAAAAAGTTTTATTATAATATGCAATCTTCGAATATTAAAAAACATTCTACTATTTGTAACCTAGTTGCATTGATAAAATACATATATGTATAATATTAACGTCAATCGTCGAAAACAAACAACATCGAAATGCAAAATTAACACTTTTTCTTTAGCTTCCGTGCCCATTAGATAAATTTATGTGCATGAGAATTTTACGCACCAATATTGACTTCTGCAAGCAAGGGCGCATGCGCGGCTGGCCATGTTTGATTAACTGTCAAAAAGTTGACATAACTTTCATGTTTCAAGAAAGTACCAATTAGAGTCTGTAGGAGTACTACGAGACAGCATTTGTTAAGGCCTGTGACTGTTTTGTTTTGAATGAATCTCATTAAACCCTATTTTGGCGCCGACATTCTTTGTCACGATCCATCATTCAATTTATTTGTTCATCGAGCTTTTTATTAAACCTAATAATCTATACATACATACATATTTACACACATACATATTCTACGTATAATAATAAAATAATTTCTACTCGGCTAATTTACAGCTAAAATGAAAAAGCATTAATTATATGCTTGATTATATGTTATGTAATCACGTTATAAAAATTAATAAGAAACGTATACAAAAACTTCTCACACCTCCCTTTTTTATTCATTTATCATGTCAGAAAAACATGAAAGTAAAAATTAGGGATGTAACGAAACGCCTATTAAGATAGGCTAGAAAAAAAGCAAATAATTTCTCTTTCAACAGGAATGCAGGACCAAAATCCCTAGGAATGTGACATTGTCTCTTTTTAAACATTCTCCATCTCGCTTCTTCAAAACTGGTTAGCTTTGATTAATGGCTTATAATTTTTTATTAGCTGTCAGGGTTGAATACTAATGCAATTAACGTTAGACACAACTAGTAACGAGTTGTGATGTGTATAGAAGCAGAGAATGACTTTATTCTATTTATTTGTTAGTTTTAAATTGCTCCTGGCTTGCTTATGTTTACTCTTATACACTTCTGCTAGCCTAGTATTTGGGTACAAATATTACGTCACAGTTCCGTCGAAGCCTTAAAACGTAAAACTGTTTTCTATTGTGTGATTTCTATGACGTTAATTTTATCAAGTACCAGTAAAGTCACATTATGAAAAGACTTATTTGGACAATAAAGAATCAATACTGGGATATCTGGTTCGGGAACATAGAAACAATGAGTGGAAAAGTATTACCGAAGAAAATATACAGAGCGTAAATAGTGGTAGCAGAAATAAAGATTTCAAGGCTGATCAGATTTATGAAGATCAAATAGCAAGTTACAAAATGCGTGAGCAGAATGAGACGAAAGAAGTACGTAAGGATCGCAATGCTTGATGCTCCGTCCTCCGACGGCGTGAAGAGACGTATGTGACGATTTGGATAACTTCATTTTAAAAAGCTTTTACGTCACCTCATTCCCGTAGGTCCCATTAGAGGTAGTCGATAAAAAAATTATGTTCACATAAACCGATGCATAAACCGATTTCAAATACATAAGATATGATAATACATTGTCAAAATTCTTCAGGACATAAACCTAGCGCGTAAGGAAATGAGAAAAAATATTCTATTGTCTCATACGACCTTTGATTTTGGCATTAATAATAATGTACACGATGACAGATTTTTTTGATGTGGATTTTTTTTTTGTGATGTAAATTTTTTTGCGATGTGGGTCTATTTATTATCGATCTATCAATTGTCAAAGACGATATATAAAAATGCAACGATATTATACCAACTTTAATACTCAAAATAAAAAAATAAATGCAACATTTCTTTAGCTAAAATATCTAGACTTTTAGAAATAATAAACTGGATAAAAAGACGAGGTTTGCAGCTTATGTTACATAAAAAAAATTTGAGAAAAAAAATTAAACCGCCTTCACAATAAAAACACTGATTAGTACAAAATAACTATTCTTACTATCCAAAATTCAAGTATGAAAATAGATTTATAAAGTTATTTTTGTACTTGAGTTTTGATTAGTAAAGGATAGTAATTTTGTACTTTTCAGTGTTTTTTTTTAAAGCAGTTTAAAATTTTTCTTAAAAAATCTTTATTTGTCCCTTTTGGGTGACCCCGGCTTAAATAAATATCTAGAGCGGGTCTACAATTAACTTTTTTCTAATTCTGGAGCGTAACGATATACAGGAGCATCATCAATATAAATAAAGATTATAGCCAGGTCGAGTCATTTGGTATTATTTGGTGTATTTTCGAAGTCCAAACTCCAATACCGGTGAAATTTAAATGGGACCACCTTGGAAGTATAACCCTATCAAACAAAAAAAATTTCGAAATCGGTCAACAATTGCGGAAAGTTATCGGTGAACATACATAAAAAAAACGTGCAGACAACATATAACTTCCTCCTTTTTGAAGTGGGTTAAAAATTAGGAATCTTGAAATACCTGATAAAACAAATAAATAGTAAGCTTCCACACTGCATAAAATGAAAGGTAAATTTGCGAATTGAGTACATGTAATCAAACTATCCAGCAGTGTGCAAAGATTCATTGAGTAACTCGGGCTGTTCCGTGACGTCTAAGTCTAATTCTATCGTCATGTACATTGAGATTACAAGTAGATATAAAATGTTTATAAAGCAATAAATTACTACGTTCAAAAATTACGTCTAAATTTGTTTATCTGGTTTTCGCTTGTTCGAATTATTAAAAAACCGGCCAAGTACGTATCGGACCACGCGCAGTGACGGGTTCTGTAGTCTGATGGGCAATAAGTTGGTTGTAAACGTGAAAAACAAAGTTACGGTCGTAAATTTGTAACTGAAAATACCCTATAAAAATTACAAAAACAAACAAAAATATATGTCAAAAACTATACAAGCAAGGTATATACCATATTCAAGCCAATTGTACCTATAGCGGTTCATATAAAGCATATCGAAGCCTACCTTCCAAATTTTATCTATGTAATTCCAATAGTCTCTGGGTTTGATACACGGACAGATAGACAAACGAACAGCCAGACAGGACGAAATTATAAGGGTTCCGTTTTTTGTCATTTACCTACAGAATCCTAAAAAAAAAGAGATGTGTATAGAAACATTTTAAAATTACCTAAATGCAAAATTATAGAATAATCGTCGGTACATGAATAAATTCCTTTGAGTGCAGTCCACTGTAAACTCACAATGAAGTAAAAATATATTAAAACTTAAGTACTAGTATCAGTGAGTGATAGTTCACAGAAATCGCAATGTTTATACTCACGGAATTCCTAAACAGTGCTTTTATTTTTACACCTGTTTTGTGAGCAAGTATACAAATGAACTCCTCGTTGTCTGATGTAATTGGCTGAACGACTATTATACCTGTATTTATTTTAGAACTAGGTTATTCGGTGTCTGTTTCTATGTATTCATATTATACAGTGATTGCTATGAAGGTCTTTAATCGATTGCATAAGTTACAGATTATCAAATTCCAAAAGAGCTGTCAGTAATAATGTAAAAACGCTTAGGATTTCTATATAACTTATAAATATTTAATTTGTATATGTATATTTTTAACTGTTTTATGCCAAAATTTAAATGTATAAATCGATGCGTGTTTCTCTTCTCAACGAAACTAGACTTTAGAAAAGTTAAGACAAGTCAGTTACCTCGCGACAAGTCACGGGTTACCATACATTAAAAATAAACTTAATATTATGGGTAATGAAAACAAATATTATTAGAATTTTTGTCTGCCCGTCTGTTCAAAGGTCATTCTAAAAGCTAATGAGAATGAACCCAAAGCTCCAACTAAGCAGAAACGTACTTAATTGGAGGAATAAAAGGAATTGGTCTTGGATTACCTTCCGTTATTCTAAATGGGAATACTAAATTGTCTATAATTTTTGACGTCAAAGTACAACTTTCCTTCCGAAAACGAAATGTTGACTCCTGACGCAAAATAACTTTATATTATCTCTTTTAATGAAATATGAATAGGTACACGATTAATCATTGTTCAGTTTACTTAAGGAATAACATAGAAACTTTACTAACGAGCATAAAATAAGTAACTAGCTCCAGAAAGTGCATCACGCTTGACCTTACTTCACAATTATTTTCTCCCACAGTCTTGCTCTTACGCTTGCGCAAGAGTGCGGAGTATAGGGCCGGTCCTAATTTTATCGACATATTGTGAGTAATGATTACGGTCCATTACACATCCAACCGTTCTAATTGGTCGATTAACACGACTATGTCGATAAAAGCTTAAAATAAAGTATAAAATTTTATGTTACCTATTGATATTATTGAACCTGTGTTACATTGGATACAATAATGTCATTAGTTTAAAATAAACATTAATAATGAACCAATGAACTATTGAACTCAAAAGCAGTTGGAATATAGGAAGCAGCTTTGATGTGCTTTTTTTTTGTTTTCGCAGAAGATATCTGCACACAGGTACCTAGCCTTCTGGAGGTGGGATTGGAATTTTTGGGACTTTTATTCACCAAAAGTCCTGCGGTGATCGTGGCAGTCTCGTGTAAACTCATGTCACTATCAAATTTAAAGAACTTCCAACCAAAGATTGTATAAGTCTTTCAGACGCTGTGCTAATTCATATTACTTGCTTTCGCCTATTTAACAATCATTAATATTTCCTAGAATTTATTTTACATTAAATAAAAAATCATTCCCGATACGCAAACAAACATTCTTTAAAGACACCATGTACTGATATTCTGACATGAAATACACAAATTAAAACTTAAAAATGTAAGCATTAAGGAATATTTTAGAAAACAATTACCATATGTCGGAATGATCCTTTGATGAACGGATGTGCAAAAAATAATTCTGGGTCGAAAGGTCTGTAGTGACGTTATTTACCGTTATGTCGATATTACTTAGTTTTATAAAGTTTATGCTTCGTTTCTCTAACTTTATTATACTTAATGTTTACTTCTGTCACTTTATCATTGTTTGGCATTTAACCACAGATTCATAGGGATTTTTTACTTTTTTTTATTTTTCCCAGTTTTATTTTAATCAATGCGATCAACGCACATTAATTCTGAATTTAAATCTTGAGAATTTCAAATATAAACTACAAAGCTACATATTAAGTGTGAGTGACTAAGAATGTGATCTTTTTTATAGACAGCTAAATTTTTCACCACACTATCGACAAGGGAACAATCTGCTTGTTATCTCGAAGGATGTTTGACTTACTAATTTAATTATTAACCACATTCTAGGAATTTAGTCTGGTCCCTGATTTCACTTTTTTTCGCTTTTATACCTCTATCGCCTACAGTGATAACATTTTTTATTTTATTACGTCGAAACCCAGTGCCGTGAATATATATTGTTTTTTTCTGTTTGAAATGCTTGAAGTTGATGGTTTAAAGTTTTATAATCGTAAAAAGGCGATCATAAAATAAGCAAATATAAGTTAATATTTATTAATTTTATTTAAGTATGTTCCCGCGAATGCTCGTAATATATATAGTGATGCAGTGGTGCTTTGGTTTGTTACGATCACTGAGGCTCAACAATGTTGTGTATGATCGCCTAGTAGATGGATGATCTAGTGGCATATTTCGAAAGATAGGTACGTACATATTTATGTATAGGAGCAGCCGGGACAATTTAACGAAATTGTCCCGGCCGCTCCTATACATAAGTATGTACTTGGAAATTGACAGTTAGAGGCTACCCGTAATTATGTTACGTCGTTTCAAACTAGGGGGGAAGGTCTAGTTTACGAATGATGATAACTTGACGCAGCACCAAAAACGACGTAAGCACTTTACTCCAAAATGTTTACAATTTTTGTTATTATTGTGCAAATAAGTTAATAAATTATGTTGTAGTTAATAGGAAACGACGACATTTTGTTAGAGGGGGAATTACATGATTGTCTAGACTCTAGGTTCCCAAACTTATTTTGTCTACTGAGTCGAGAGCTCATGCAGTCGTTGTCTAAGATGCCTCCTAGCTAAATGAAATTACAAATCACCCCCCAGGCCTCTACACAACGCCCCCATTTTTTTTCTGGGTCTCTTACCGCCCCCCTTTAGGCCTGCAGCGCCCACAGGGGGGCGTTATCGCCCACTTTGGGAATGGGTGGTCTAGACTCTAGACAATGTAATTCCCCCCAATCTAAACTAGAGTGATTGTAAGCGCCAGGGATTAATAATCGACAAAAGTCAAAAACGTAATATATGGACGGATCCTAAGTTGGCCATTGACCTACTACCTTCACCAATTGTACCGGACCCGCGCCCGCGTAGCGGAGTATGACCTCATTTGCAAGAATAGACTTTTATATAGCGACTGAGCCTGAATATTCTGTACAAAATATATTCTAATAAAATACCTATTTTGTAAAAGAAAATTCTGTCAATGACATTTTAATTAAAATTTTTTTAATTCTATTTTTTTTCTTTTTCGTCCGTAGTCTATATTAACATTTTAAAGACAGAAAAAAATATTGTTTATTTGCAAGGGGTAAACTCAAAAACTACTTAACCGGTTTCAAAAATTCTTTCACCTATAGAAAGCTATATTATCCACAAGTAATATTTTAAATGGACTTGTGGTGGATGTGACTGAATTTTATTTTCGAAAAAATTTCTACGCATACGAAGCCGGGGCGGGTCGCTAGTAAGTATGTATTATACATATATACAAAATGCATCTCTGTACGTTCACAGTATTGTACATATAGCTATAAAACTACAATATACGAGCCCTATAATCTAGTAGATGATAGTCTGAGCAGGATTACTTGTTAATAAAGTTTACGAGACCAATAATAACTCAACTGGTCTAAAGAGAGATCGTAGTACCCGTCCTATACGTAATACCTAGGCCATAAACTTGATTGGCGTCAGTCCTAAATACCCTAAGGACAAGATAGCTTGGTTTACGACATGAGAAATAAACGTTAATTTTGCTATGATAGCACTATTAAAAAATCAGTTGCAAAAACCTCGCAAAAACAGTCAATTATACGCATGGCGTATATCGACTTCTATTAAAAAAATCATCAATAATATTGAAGTGTCATTATTAATATTGAATCTATCAAAGTAAAGAGCTACAGAAAGATAAGTATAAAAAGATTAATTTATATTTGTTACGTATTTTGTAAAATTACTTAGAATAGAACTTTATACTCACACGTATACAAGGTTATTTCGAAAGGATGGGTATATACGAAAGGGTATTAAACTACTCATGTCAACGAAAAACTTGCTTTCTACAACTTCGCCAAAAGTTAACAGTTCTAGTGTTTCACTTCAAAGTTAAAAAAAAACAAAGGTGAGGCAACCCTAATATCAGCGTTTTTACGTCGCTAGCAAAGCTTTGGAATATGGGGCATAATGATAAGGTTGTACATTTTTTTCCATTTAAATGAATACTTTTCTTTGTATGGAAAACAAAATAAACGCATCCTGTAATTATAACATCTGCAATATATCTAACGATCAATAGTGACACGTTGAAACCCCGGCGGATTTATACCCCCTTTCACAATAACCCTGCATATTAACTTTCTTTTAAATTATAAAATTAACGCCGATGACAACGACGACGATAATTTTACCGCGACGCTTGACGCTCCGTCCTCTCTGACTATCCCATTGGGGATACAGCGTGAGATATGTATGTATGTACGTATGTATAAAATTAACAAAAATGTGAACAGTTCTTGTTTTTAGCTTTAAATAACTATAGATATTAATTCTAAATATATTGTTAAAAAACGCCTGCATACAAATATATACCTACAAGTAAATCAGTAAAAGAATAGGACATAAAAACATACGTATAACATACATAAGTTTTCTGCAATAAAAAAATATTGAAATATCTTCTTGTTACAGAAATCCGAAGTGATTGAGACAACGTGATGATACTAGGTAATAAGGATCAATTTTATAACTTGACTATATAATTTATTCTACGCCGTACAAAGTTAACAGGACCTGTTCTCTTTAAACTAAAATTAATCGTCTTCTTGCAAACTTAAAAGATAATGTTACTAGAATATTAACGATAAAAGTTACTTTAGTAATATACTGCTTTGAGATTCAAGTCATTATATAAAATAATTTTTATTGTAAAATAATAATGCAATAAAGATCCATAGCATCTACTACAATGTACTTACGTTACACGGGCTATATGCCCAATGAATCTAATATTCCACTTATAATTTCTTATCAGAATCCAAAACATTAATAATAGCATAGTAAATATGTCTACAATTTATTTAATAAATATTATTACTATATTGGTGATCCAGATAAAATTAGAACTAATAATGCAAGTATATAAGCATCGTGAGAACCGATGTTTAATTTCTACTAATGTGCACTCTGGATGCGCAGGCGCATTTAAAAGTGCATCAGCGGAGCGGCCAAGATGAACGGCGCGTCACACGTCATTAGGAAAGCAGATTAAGAAAAGATGGAGGCGGGTGAAAATTAATTTAGAATTTAAGCGAATTTAAAAATTCTTTTGTGACTCCTATCTTCAATCGTAGTTTACTTTACTTGTAATGACATGTTACGTATATAAGTGTTTTTATAGATATAATTGCTACATCGGTATATTGTTGTACACCGTACATTTAGCAATTCTTTGTCTACTTATGTAAGAGTATTCAATATGTATCTATACTAAGTACACTCTCGTAAATGTGAAACTTTTGACAAATCCATTCGACATACTAAAAAAATGATCGTCACAGCTTCATATAGACAAGTTCTTTGGCAGAATCAAAGAAAGCTAAAGCAATGAGCGAAAGGCCCCGTTTTGACTTTCCGGCAGGGTTATTACCTAAAAATTTGCACAGCGACAGTCATGCGATCACTGCGCGATCGGCGACTAATAGTAGTAAAAAATTGTTATCATGTATGACGATTGCGTGTCTATTGCGCCATGACCGTAAAAAGCACTTTTCGCGGTAGATATAGGCGCCACAATACAAATTACATCATACAAATTCTCATTTTGACAGCAGATAACGCGCGATATTTGGCTGTCGCATGCTGACTGGAAGTTAAGTAATAAGCATGCCAAGCTCCAGTTTAGTAATTATATGCCTCGGTTATAGATACATCCTCAGACGGTGCAGACTGACCGTAAGCCATGTAGAGGGATTGAAAATAAATTAGCTAGATATGGATGTTACCAATTATTAAGTACTAGTTGTGCCTCGCAGTTTCGCCCGCGTTAAATTTGGTATTTTTCCGGTATAAAATTAGACTATATTACTCTGAGAAGTCCTCTTACCTATTAATGAACATCACGTCTAAATCAGTTTAGTTGTTTTGGAGATTATCTGGACTCTAGGTTCCCAAACTTATTTTGTCTACTGAGTCGAGAGCTCATGCAGTCGTTGTCTGAGATGCCTTCTAACTAAATGAAATTACAAATCACCCCCCAGGCCTCTACACAACGCCCCAATTTTTTTTCTGGGTCTCTTACAGCCCCCCTTTAGGCCTGCAGCGCCCACAGGGGGGCGTTAACGCCCACTTTGGGAATGGGTGACCTGGACAAACAAATAAACAGAAAGACTGACAGACAAAAGTTTAAAAAAACGTGTTGGGTTTTGATTACGTGTAAATAACCACATAAGCTTAAGAAAAATCCTTTATTTTGTAATCACAGAGCGATGTTTCAGTTTTATTTACATTTATTATATCATTATTATAAATTACTAAAAACACAAAAATATTAAATTGGAATTTTATAATTGTTACGTATAATTTTTTAAACATTGATTCTTTGGCTTTACGCAAAAAAATATACTGTGAATCTAAAACAATAATTTTTATTCTTTTTATTAGGAACAGTAAGTAATAACCTCAGCTTTAGGTAGAATTGTAAAGGCCGTACTTTCTAAAAAGTACAAAATGGAACTTTTGACCCTTACGAGAACATTTATTCATTCATTACTATTCGATTGTACTGTTTTCGTTAGTACAAGGTTTAACACGACTTAATACTTGTATTCACTACTCAGATTGTGGGCGCAAAATATGACGAAAGAAAGCTGTCAGTTCGACTACTTAGTATCGATGTCATTGTCACATCTAGAAAATTACACCACAAAAACTTATTACTTCACTTTACATCGTGTGTAATAATTTTCATCCCACATCCACGGCTTTCGAGTACAGGCAAAGAGAAAATGGAACCGACGGCATCAGTCCATTACTTTATTTCAACCACATTTCAACTGATTAATGAAGGGATTCACGGTAATTGTATACGATGCATCAATACACTGCGTATGGGCGTGCGGTGTTTCGGGCCCCGCGTTTGATTGAGACATTTAACATTTTACAAAACGCAGGTCTTGAGAAAATAGACAAAGTTAATCGAGAGTTCTTTTGTATGTAACAAAATAAATCTATACATTTCTTCACGCCGTATCCCCAACGGCGTAGTCAAGAGGACGGAGCGCCAAGCGTCGCGGTCCTTAGATACTTGTTTCGGTTCCTCGAAACACATCATTTTTCTCACACATTTTCACCTAGCTTTGGGAGTGCTTTAAACATTTCCATCAGCTAACACTCTGGTTATCGAGCTTTGTAAGTCAGCTTTGGTCTTCCTTGGCTTCTTTTACCACTCGTTTTCGCTTTGTGGATTTTTTAGACTAAGATTCATTGGCAGGTAGATGACGTTTCAAAGTAGTCTAAGCTAATTAACGAATAGCACTTGAACATGTTTTCTGGTTTTAAATTAATAGAGGTATATAAATGTTTGTTATATTTATTACTGAGGGGAGGAGGGACTTGGTGATTCGTACGCCGTATGTATTAATCTCCTCTGTGATACAGACATAGGTCTGTTTAGGCTTAGGTCTAATCACAGCGTCTATAGACAAGTGGCAAACGCTTCGTAAAATCGAAACGCTTGCTGGCGTTATTGCTCGGCAAAAGCGCCATTCGGCAACGTTTTATACGGCGCTTTCCACGCGCCTATATTTTTCGTTAGATTTTATAGAAAGTTAATAACGTTTAACAACCAATTTAAAATTCGTTACGCTAAATCACGCGGTATTTGTTATTCTATTCTACTAGCGTTTACGACAATTGAGCCACTTGTCTAGGCCCCCTGATTCGACCGACAACAATTCGATTGTGTCGTATGCTATAAAATATGTAGTGTCTGTTATAAAATAAATAAACAATATACATTACTGTTAACTATTTCTGTTATATCTAGACAAGGAATCCTGAGAAGCGTAATTGTACCTGAATGTGCAGTCAGATGGAAACACAATATCGGTGGTCCTACGGGGAATGTAACGGTACGAAATTTGATATTCTGCGCTTACGTACTTCAACGCTTTCATGAGAACTAGAGAAATAAAAAAATGAACTTATTTCGAAATGAAATCATTGAAAACTAAATACCCATCATTAATCAAAACCAACAATAACTCCATAAACAATATAATAATAATTAATTAAATTAGACAGTTACTCAAGTCGGTGCCAGGCCTGTGTACAACGTTCTGTTGTGGTTTATAGGGTTGACACCGACTTCAATAGCAGTCAAATTTAATAATTAGGTACTTAAATGCTTTTATGAGAACTAGAGAAATACAAAAAAAAAATAAACCGATTTAAAATAAAAACACCGAAAACGACGAAATAACACTCGAGGTCTCTCGCAAATCAAACGAAAAAAACTCACGCAGGCTCGAAAAAGTAAACCCTTCCGGATTACATATGGGCTATGCCAGTTTATTTTGAATGTGCATCGATATTTGGTGTTCTGAATTCTTAGCCGATTTTAACGGCCGGTGCGAGAGAATAAGCAACAAGTATATTATATTTTTCTTTCTCTCCCAGACTGAATACTAAATCACTAGTACCTAGTTTATAAACGAGAAATCCAAAATTTAAATGTCGTCACTCACCAAAAATCTTATAGCTCGTAAAACGCGGCGCTTTCGTCTATAAAGGAGGATAAAGTCAATATTGTTTTTATTTCTTAGAGTCCGTTGCTAGGCGAATGGAGTGGCCCACTTTAATAAAACTTACATTGAAAATAAACAAATCAGTCACGTTCATGCTGTCAGCAGATGCATCCACATTGCCGGTACAGTTGTGAACATTACATTAATCATTGAACATACGAAAAATATATTATGATTTTGTCTAATAGGTTTTATTTAGATATTATTGGAAGCATTTTCTATAACGATGTAATTAGTTCTGGTTTTGTAACTAGTCTCTTGTTCATGGTTTACCGTCAAAGTAAAAGTGCTCTGATTCGATTCATGATCAAATCTATTTAGGAAACAAAGTTTTCTAAATTGTCTTGGAGTCTTAGGTGTTATTGTGTATTGCTTTAAATTGTTACGTAGTACCTCTAATATAAGCCTTATCCGTATTTCGGGATCACATTTTGATGTATGCTTCCATTATTAATAAATTCAATAGTTTTACTGAAAAACGCTATATAACTGACAGTATTCATAAGATGCAGTATAATTAATTGTTTGTTTTCTTCAGTAAGGAAGAAAGTAATAATACGACATTAAAAATGTAATACAAAAACTTTGAGATTTTCACGATTAATCGCATTAAGTAGGTACAAGTTAAGTTCTGTAATTACAAGCTAGTTTTGTCAAAGGAACTGATTAGAATATTAGTGTTGTTACTGTTTATATACGTAATCAGTATTGTCTTGTGAAAACTGCTATGTACGTTGAACGATTTTCGGATGGGTAAAATCTTATGACTTCGCGTCATCAACATGCGTCACCGATATGCTATTTTTTCATTTCATTGATCTTTGCAATAGATCATACAATGAATATTTCATAGTGGTTTAGGAGTTATTTTGCTATCGCGGTAAAACAAATTTCTAGTTGTTCGATAATACTGTTGCTGCGCATTTTAAAATCAAAAATTGTATAAAATTTTATCATAGTTTTAGATTAATGTATTAAATTTTGAAAACATGGTTATAATGCAAAATTTCATTTCAAACCTAAACATGCAAATTGACCTTTATTTAAAATTTAGAATTTATTAGCGTAATACTCTTTACGTTAGTAACTAATTAATCTGTGACAATACTAACGAAATTTACAATTGTAAAATGAAAAATATATTATTTATTGACTAAGGGGTGAGGCTGGGTTATAGCTTTTACTCGCTAAAACTCATGCGATGGTCATCGGCATGTTGTCAAGGGCCTCTGGGATCTCCTATGGAACGCACCGTAGCTCCTCTCTCGCTGTGCCGAAGCTCTTCTCGGGGTAGGGAGCAGTTACATAACCTTCTTCCCGTATTATTACAGGCCACGATAGCCTACCATAACTGTTCCCAACAGCGGTTTACGTCAAATCAAAGACCTTGGTGATCCCGCAAGAGTTCCGATTTTCAAATTTTGTAACAGAACACTGGAAAATGGTTTGTAATGTTTACACGTATCGACCATGTTATGATTTATAATTACGTTACATAATAGGACAAAATGAAGTGTCAATCGTTTGGTTAGGTTTGTCGCAGAACCGACAATCTTGGAGCAAATAAGTTCTGGAGTGGAAACCACGCGTTGACAAACTTATTGTAGAACTTTCTAGATGGGGAGACTACCTGAATGAAGTGGCTGGATGGAATTGGATGCATGAAGCCAAAAGGCCAGCGCCATGTCTTGGGAGGGGCCTATGTTTAGCAATGGAAGAATATGGACTGACGATGGAGAAAACAGAATAGGGATCTTGCTGTTGTATCTACTGTACAGTTACAGTACTTCATTTGCTGATAGCGGTGGCTACGTAATATAATAGTTATACACCAACACGCACACATATGTATAAGTGTATTACACTTCGTCACGTAAATAATTAATCCGTCATCACTTATGATAGGTACAAGACACCAGATTGTGTACAAAATGGCAAATAATTAGCCTAGTCTAGACTGACAAGGTCTTAAAACATTTGGTACAAGTAACTCGGCTAACAGACAAGTTAGCTGAATGTGCAATGTGACCATGACGTAATTCAGGATAGCTCACTGAAATGGAATTCTCAGAGTCAACCAACTAATTACCTACGTCATTTTATGTTTTTATCCGATTGGCGATTGGCGAGACATAAAAGAGAGTTATGACTTAAGCAGTCTATATTATTTTTGAAAAATTCGATATGTTGTCTGTATATGACATAAAGAAAATGATACGCGACATGTGGGATAAAATGTAATACAGAGCAACATTTTTTAGGGTTCCGTAGTAAAAGGGACCCTTAATTTCGCGAAGTCCACCTGTTTGTCCGTGATTTCACTCAGATACTCTTGGTACTATAAAGCTGTAATTTAGCATGGTTATGTAATTTGGCATAATTAAAATGTCTATAAAATTGTGAAATAAAATCTTGAAAGAACATTTTTTTTGGGTCCCATAACGTAAAGCGGGGATGATTTGTTTTTACTCGTCTGTTCCACTGTGGAGGTGTAGTTGGATAGGTCTTTCAAAAATATTTGGGATATGCTATAAACGTTTTTTCGATTCAGGGATCCACTTGCGTAATATTAACCTTTAGTATCATTTGTGTTAGAGTCACGTGTGTGTCCTCTCCCTCTACCAGCTAAACTGTTGTTATTGGAAAATCGATCTGGCTAGGTCTCAATTCTGGAAAAATTCGTTTTCTCCGTGTATTCACACACTTTAATCTTCTAAACTTAATTTTGCAACAGATTTTATGTGGCTAGAGCATGTCTACCACGCCGAAGTGCGAGAGTTCGAATCTTGCAAAGTCGTCTAACTTTTTTTCGTTTTTTTTCTCATGTACAATCAAACCTAAAAGACACCGAGCAAAGCTCGATCACTCAGGTACTTTAACTAACGTATCTACCTAAAGAATGAAACGAGTGGTTAAAGCAATATACGTCCAATATATTATGACAGTCAATAAAACTAGCGAAACTACTAAATACTAAAATTTGTCTCTATATTATGAATAAGATATATTTACGATGTGACAATAATTTTATTAAACAATGTTAGTAATGAGGACTTCATAAACAAGTATGGAATTGACACAGTTACACACATTTCTCGGACATCCACTTAATATAATTTAAATTATTATATTAGTGTCTTTAGATTGGGCCACTTCGCTTATGACAATTGTATCCATTACTCGAATGTTGGTACTCAGTTCCAACTAAGTCATACGCTTTCATCAAACAGATATAGGACATGTCTATTTTAGTACTATTCAGCAATAAATCCTAGTTGAAGTCTGCGCTAAAAATAACACTTCTTATCCCAAAACGGTATTTAATTTGCAAAGAATTACTTCAATAAAAATTGAGGTCACTTTATTCAAAACCATCCATAAAAAAATTCATGAAGTTAGTGGCAAATGTATTATGTACCCATGTATGTACAAAGATAATGACAAAAATGTAGCTTAAATTTGTTTTAACTCAATTTCGAATTGCCTGTTTCGAATAAATTGATCACTTTTCTTTGTAACAATAATAGAAACGTCCAAAACAACGATATTTAAATCTAACAATAATACGTTGTAATTATATATTTATTAGCGACTCGCCCCGATTTCATCCGGGTGGGATGTTAAACGATTGTTACATACCAAATTCTCTTATTGAGATTTTCATACAAAAAAAACTTTTATAAAAAAATTAAACCGACTTCAAAAAAGAACACTGAAAAGTAGGAAATAACCATCCCTTACTAATCAAAACTTAAGTGCAAAAAAAACTTTATAAATACGAAACAAATACCCATATAACGAAATTAGACAGTTACTGAAGTCAGTGCCAGCCTATTAAACTAATAGACTTTCTGTTGTCGAACATTGATTTGGCACCGACTTCAATAACTGTCAAATTTCATTATATGGGTATTTGTATCGTATTTATAAAGTTATTTTTGCACTTAAGTTTTGATTAGTAAGGGATGGTTATTTCATACTTTTCAGTGTTCTTTTTTGAAGTCGGTTTAACTTTTTTATAAAAGTTTTTTTATTTCTCCCTTTTGAGTGACCTTGGCCTAAATAAATATCTAGGGCAGGTCTACAGTTAGTTTATTTACTAATTCTGGAGCGCAATGTGTTAACTTCCATTCTATTGTGGAGCACAAACCGTGGGCTTTCACAATAAAAGATGCGAACAGATCGAACATGGGATATTATTGCCCATTATGGCCATTATCAATATCATCAATATAATATCATATCAATATCAATCAGTTATAAAAGAACAATGTAAAGATTGCATCATAATTACACCCTAGCACTATTCTTACAATCCGAAGACGACAGCCACCAGCCGTATTCTCTGTCCGCCAAAAGACTGACTCTATGACTGAATTTATTATATCACAGGCAATTTATATCTTCTCCCTACTACCATTATACCACGTGGGGACACGATAATTAACAAATGACATACAAGAGAATCATCAACATAAATGAATAAAGGTTATAATCAGGTCGTGTTATTTGGTGTATCTTCGAAACCAAAGCTTTAATACCAGTGAAATTTCAATGGGATCAATCTGGAAGTGTATCCTTTCAAACAAAAAAAGAATTTTTCAAATCGGTTCATAAATGACGGAGTTATGAGGCAACAAACATAAAAAAAAACATACAACCGAATTGAGGACCTCCTCCTTTTTTGGAAGTCGGTTGAAAAATACCATTCAAATTTCTGACATTTCCAAGAGATTTTCTTAAAGTTTCTTTCATAAAAACCTTTTTCTTTATTACAACACTAATTACGAACACAACAAAAAAAAACAGCCAAATCGGTCGTGCCGTTCTTAAGTGTGATCTTTCATACTTGCGGCAATTGATTTTATTCATGAAGACTAAGAAATCAATTTTATTTACACAAAGACAAACAAAAGAAATGAAATAAGAAGGAGATAAGAGCAGTAAACATTCGTAAGAGGCATTTTTTTGTCTCCCACCAATCGGTGATACAACTCAAATACGAGAGCAAGAGAGTGATCAAAATATACCACATTACCATCGAATAAATATTACATAAAAACCGCAATACAGAAAGAAATTCTAAATATATCTCAAGCAAAAAATAAAATATATGTAGTTACGTCGCTTTTTTTAAACTACTTCTATAAGGTAATAAAGATTTTTTATTTTTCTCATTGTAGCGATTACCTTTTCCACTATGTTTACATTTAGAATGTCGTGGAGGTGGCTGTTACCTTCACAATAAAACTATAGGCTATAAATCACGTCGAAACTTGTATGTACATTATTGCTTGTTACCTCACTACAATATTGTTGTGATAAAACTTTATAAATTTCCCTCTTTTTAAAATAAAACAACAAAAAATGCTCGCCCAGCCGACTGGTATGGTAGAGTCCATTTTTATCAAACGATAAGAAACTTTGCCAATAAAATGTTTCGTATATTACGTCATCAATCGAGTAATTAGTTACTATATTATTACATAGGCATTAATCTCCACAAAAAAATGCTCATGACATCATGACAGACGCCGAGGCGATAGTGAATTTTGACATGTAGCAATCGAGTTAATCTTCATAATAAATTGTTTTAATTATGAATACTCAGATACTACCTTTTGTCAATCCTAAGCAATTATTTACGTAGTTCAATCTCTATTATGTTTGTTGTGAATTCATTATTCATAATATTATTCTGGTCAGAAGTTATCGCAGATATAAGTGACGCAAAACAATTTAGTCATATGTAACTCTTTCTCGCCGCTAGGGGGCTGGATATTAGTATTTTTCAAAATTTCAAATTTCTATACAACTCCCTGATAGTAAGCAGTTTCTAACGAGATGCAACTCCAAAATGCTGATTAAAAGCTATAGAAACTCGATAAACTTGTAGAGTCGTCGTGGGTGAAAGTATACGACCCGTGAGAGCCTGGCTTCCCATGAATCTAGCAAGGGAAACATTCAATTAATCCAACGGATGCCGTACGACGATTCAAGTCACAATACATACACACACGAACAGGCAGATGATAAGATAATATAGATTCAGTTTTAAAACATTCACATTTCTTAAAAATCCGTTCGTATTTACATTTAGTTTAATAGTTATTGTTTATAATTTCATTTATGGTAATTATACGTAAGTTGAGAGTTAATTTATAATTAATTTGTTCAATCAATGAATAAATTGTTAGGACTCTTGGAATTAAAGAAATTATATTAGATATTATTTATACATAAAGTGTGTAAGGACCGCAACGCTTGGCGCTCCGTCCTCTCTGACTACCCTGTTAGAAATATAGCGTGAAGATATGTATGTATGTATGTATATTAGACATTGCTAATTGCTTATGTGAAAATAATATACTAATATACTCAATGACTTTTTCTTATTTGTAAGTAAAGTTTTTCTAAATTTATGTATTGATGTATTGACCTTCCTTGCGCGCAATATACTTGAAAATGAGTACAAACTTATCTCTTAACATATTAATATAAACATAACTAGAGGTGTCTCGGTGGTCGAAATTCGGCCGTAAACAAACCTTTGGCGACAGTCTCTACTCTGCGCGACTGTTTGATCTAAGTATGTATAATAAGTATGCATACTCGTATATTATGCATGTGATCACAAATCACAACCTATTATGAGTTCGACATGAACGGTCTTTTTGATATTGGCATTATGAACATAATCATTGAGTGTTTTATTTAATTTAATGTATTTGTAACACATATTAGGTACATAAACATTTTAGCTTTTTGCACTCCTTCTCTGTATTAACTTTAACTATGCCAAATTTCACACCCCTCCGTGCGCACAATATTCTTAAATAGGGATCCGAATTTTTACTTCACGTCTTTTTTCACGTATTAACACAATGATGAGATTGTATATAAAATTACACCTTTACAGATCTCTGAGGTTAGAAAGACTATAAATTACCTATTATCCAAAAATATGTTAGACAGTATTCTAAACAAAACGTAAATTCACATGTACGAAATTCAAATAACTTACTTTCAGAGCGATACATGTATGTAATTAAAGTAAACTATTATATTATTATACGGTTTAATGCATTTTTACTGAACTTCCCGAGGGCGCGGCGCCGCGGTGGCCCAGTTTCATGTGCGCGTGCAGCGAAGGATCGTTTTCGTATAATTTATGCGCATGGGCATCGATAAAGCGTATGGTGAACTAATTTATTCCCAAAATAAAATACACAGTCTTCCGTATGCGCAGGAAGGAAGTGATTGCGCTTCTGAAAGTGATAATAAGAAACGTGCCTGTGAAATGTTTTATTTATTTTAATTTCTCATGTCAAAAATTTTGAGATATTTTAGTTACATAATATTTAGTGTATCACAGGAGTCCTATTCGTATTTATCTAAATACAATAATGAAAAATTACAGTTCATTAAAAGTACAATATTTAGCAACTAAAGAAAATACATACATACATAAATTAGTTTTGTAACAAAATAATAGGTAAATATAGTTTTTAAACCTAATTCGTTTATAAAAACATTTTCATCAAAAGCATACAGAACTTCAATGGACTCTAACATCCACTAATTGACGGATAGTAAAAGCGTACAACCACTTTCTTTAATATTGCCAGAAACAATTACACCTTTTTAGAACTTTAACAAACGCCAAAGAATTTAGGCGAACGTTTCGGTGCCCTTTCATGGTTTACGTAATATGAGTCCGTTACAGGCTTACTGTTTTGACAGATGCTCCATAAAAGTTGGAAATATTTGGTCCAGTTTGAGTTATGGCACTATAAAGAAGCAAAATGAGGCATTCTTGTGCAATGGCCTAATTTAGAATTTGCAGGTTAATATTTTACTGAAAGCATACGCAATATTTAAATTACAAATACTTAATAAAATATCTCTACTTTTCCGTGGGTAAGTCTTTATGTCAAGTGCGGGTTCTATCGGCGCACAGAGGGTTCTTTATCGTATTGTTTATATGTTCGCTGTTCCGTTGTTTTGGAGATAATGGTTTATAATTCTGAAGATTTGAATGAATTTATTAGTTCCCTTTATGTTTTTAAATTATGGATAACTTACGCACTATACAATCTGTGGTTTGGAACACTTTAAAAATTAAAAACAATAATTTTCTGAAAATGAGACTAACACTTGACTTCTAAAATCTCGCCTAGTATAAACTATATGTAGGTAGGTGTGTCTATTGGTGTCACACAAAATGAGTCCAACATCGCTATTTAGCGATTATTAAATTCTGTTGATATTGGCAATAAATAATTAGTGCAAATGGTAGTGGAAAAAGGGAGAATATATAGCTATAAACTTATTCCTTATTTCTTTATTATATAGTACAGCGCTAACCTCGTTATAAATTATTATGAAATATACAAAACTTTTGTGAAAACTGAGCTAATATTACTCAACTTCATCGACTATAAACTGTGTCATTTTTTGTCATCAACGGAAATACAAACATAGCATGAACAATGGGTAGCTTGTTTTGGTGGTCGATTGTCACAAAGTTTATTATAATAATTGTCTGTAACTGTCTGCCTACCGGCTTGCCTCTCAGGATGTGAGTCAAAGGACGTGACAAAGTAAACGAAAATATTAAATTTTGGGATCTGTTACTTTGCAAGCAAATTATCTAATTAATTATTTAACTATTTTAGGGAAAGATTTGATGGAACGAAACTACACACATGTCTGCCGATGAGCTTATTTTATTATTATTACAAACTAAACCGACCAAAGCTTTTTTTGAAAGCTCGCTTGCTCTTAAATTGTCACTGCTGAACGCAAATTGTCACCTGGAGTACCAGGACAGCATAACACAAGTAATGACTATACTACATGATTTATTCAATTTTTATAAAAAAAACATAATTGAAGTTTGTTTAATGGCAAAACTGGTTGCGAATTATTTAGATTCCGAGAAATAGTTTGGAACTACTTTCACAAAACGTACGTGGTATGTAGTTTTCGAAAAATACAGTAAATTATTGGCGTATTGGTTTGCCAACGTAAAATAATACTGGGGTAATTGATATAAATAGCAGTTCGCATTATTAATAATTCGTAACATATTATCTTATTGGTTCTCGACGTAAATTATGTCAAATCTATACTAATATTATAAACAGAGAGAGCGGATTTTGTTTGTTTATATGTGGAGGGTAATCTCCGGAACCGCAGCATCTATTGAAAAATTCTTTTACCATTTGAAAGTTACATTATTCCAGATGGATATAAGCTATATATTATGTATTTAACCCGGGTGAAGGCGGAACAGGTCACTAGTGTCAAATAAATCTACAGAAATCACAAAACAGCTTAAATATTTTTTAGTTTTAGTGCCTGCAGCTCACGCATTTTTTTTTGGGTTCCGTAGTCAAACGGCAAAGTCCTTCTAACTTCTCAAGTATGAGATGGCAAATTTTCAAAAAAAAAAACTTTTTAAGAAAAATATTAAATCGATTCAAAATAAACAACAACAACAACAGAAAGTTTATACTTTGATAAGCTTAGCGCCGACTTCAGTTATTCTCAAGTTGTGTTATTTTCCGAAATAAAACTAGCTTAGATTACCTATCTCTGCAGAAAAGTCGTCTATCTGCCAATAAAAGTAGCATCGAAATTAGCATAGCAAAAGTTCTCTCTCTCAGATGTTTCGGAGATTACCCAGGACAAATAGACAGACAAAAATTTAAAAATTGTATGTTTGGATTTTAGTAACGTATAAATAACTGATTAGCTTAAGAAATAGCCTTTATTTCAAATTCACACAGGGACACTTCTACAAATATTTTATCTATTTGTATAAATATAGATTATTTTAGAACACCTAAGAGATGACTAAACATTAATTACTGAAGATTTTAAAAACTAATAGACAAGTATATACCTATTACGGAAAACATTAATCATTGTGTATTTGGATATATTATGTCAGATCAACACATCAATTAACGTAAAACATTTCTTTATTCTACTAGAATTAGCGTAATTACTTCATTTTAAAGAATCAGAACATTAATATAAAAAGTTAATTCCAGTGGTTTTCGATACTGTTACTTAATACAGTTAATACACGATGATTATCCAAGTGAACAGCAAAATCTATGTAAACCACAAAACGGGCTCTGAAATAAAGACGTTTTTGCTTGCAGCTCGCCAGACACATTTAATGAGTGAATGAACTGCAAATGTCAAAATTGCGGTTACGTGTCAGTTATTTTAATGTAACATGATATTATTTCCACAAATTAACAATAATTAAAAATAAAATTGACATCCAGAAGGCTGTTTAGATAATGCGGTTAGACATTGATTTGATTTGCCATACGTAATTTATTATCGCCGTAAACCATATAGGTAGTCAAAAAGTGAAAGTTAATTTATTAAGTGCGCTATCTAATTTATTATTTTTGATAGGTAAAACATTTTTGGAGACTTTTTTATTCCGTCATATTTAATTTTTTTGTCGCAAATTAAGGAAGGAACAACGGACTCCTGAATCGGCACTTTATAAAAGAAAGTTAAAAGTTGTGCCAGTTTTTGTCCATGGTGTTTATGCTTTATTCATTTCTAATCTCATTCTTAGTAAGCTTTCGGGCATGTGTGAATATAGTCGCATAGGATTGGTGTACAGACGTGAGTGCATTGCGCATGTGTGCGCGGTGCGGGCGTGCGGTGCTACAGCGCCCGGCAACTACCAGGCCAGCAGAATGTTCTGAAAGGTTACTTTAAAAACGAGTGAGTGCGAATGTATTAGAAAGAGAATAGTTAGAACATACGTGAAGACCTTCGATCACTAATAATAAACTAGATACACAATCAGGGCTGGATTAACCGTATCGGGGTCTCTAGGCGATACACGGCTCGGGGCCCTTTTATCGTTTTCTAACTTCCTGAAATATATTGTTTCTACCACAACAAAATTTTATTTACAATTAAGCTGTATTTTTACTGCAATATTTGTATACATATATATGTATATATAGGTGTTGGAGAGGGCGAGAAATCGATCTGGCTGGGTCGCAATTCTCGGAAAAATCGTTTTCTCCGTCTTTTACACACTTAAAATTTCTGAACTCTGAACTTCTAAACTTTTTTAATTTTGCAGCAGAGTTTACCTTCTCAATAGCACAATGGCGTAGATCCAATAAGCTGAAATACACGGGTTCGAATCCTGCAATGTGGTCAGACTTTTTTTGTTATTTTTTTTGTAAAACACCGAGTAAAGCTCGGTCGCCCAGGTACTTAAAATGAATTGTGTCATTCACATATAAAGGTGGCACTTCACATGGCTATTTGTATTTGCGTTTTGGCATATTTGGCAAACTATTACCACGTGTGGACAGTATATTTGACAAAATATTGGTCTTATTTGCCTATTTGACAAATATGGCCAATACCAAATACGCGTTACCGTGCGCTTGTCGGTTTCTCGAAGCACATCAAAGGGGTCAAATAGGCAAATACGCAAATAAACCGTCTACACAATGGCCATATTCAGAAGCGCACGCGCCATGGATCTATATGGACGTGCAGTATTTTGTGTTTGTGTTGTGAGCGCGAACTGGAACAATTATTGAAAATGCATATTTTTATGCATAGTCAGCATCCATCAGCGCCTTGCTCTCCATGGTCTTTTCACTACTTTGTATTTTTTCACGCACTGCATGTAATAGTTACATGCATTTAAATAATAAAATCCCGCTGCAAGTTGAAACACGTCCATAGTTTTGGTGAACACATTTTCTTCTGCTGCCAAATGTTTGTGTGTTTGTTATTTGGCTGCCATGTATGGATGGTCGTATTTGCCTGTATTTGTATGTTTGCGAGTACGTCATATATTTTTCCAAATACAACAAACACCCAATAGCAAACACAAATAGCAATGTGAAGTGCCACCATTAGAGTGAATTAAGTAAGCTGATTTATGACACTAATTTGATCTAGGAACATAGGCAACCTTTAGGTGACATACAAATTAAAAACAAAATGCTTGACATATAACCAAAATTTTTACAATGCTTACTATATTGGAAAATATTTAGTGTTATTTGTTAATATTTCATAGTTACGTCGGACCAGAAAACAGTGAAAATTAAGCGAAATTTTGGTTAGTTTCTTGTTTGATTATATTAAAGTCAAAAATGAAAAAATAGGTCATACGTATCCAACGAATGGATACGCCCCCGCCCCCCCCCCCCAATGCTGTTTGTCATGCGAACCAGTACTGCCAACCTTATGAAAGTGACGTGGCCTTCAGTCTTTGAAGTGCATTGCGAAAAAAAAATCTGTTCTTGCCGTGCCGTCCTGTGTTAAAATCGCCGCGACAAAATATAATCTTATTCTATAATAGTTTGAAATACGTTATAAAATGTACTTACATATGACGATGTATCGTGTACTATAAAAAAATAAGGCAATAATATTGTCATTGAGGGTTTGTTACATACAAATCTTCACATTTAACTTTCTCTCGGAGAAACATTTTAAAATTTCTTTTTCTCCGGGCGCGGGGCCTCTAGTCGATGCGGGGCCCGTAGGCAGTTGCCTACACTGCCTAATGGATAATTCGGCCCTGTACACAAAAATCTCCGAACCAAATGTGCACTCAAATGAGTGCACATATTGAGTGCACTTATGTTTTAGTAGTATTTGAAAATACTACCAGCGAACATGTCACAGTGCTCCTTCAAAAATTATAAAAACAACACATCTAGAACGCTAAAAAAGACGGAGATTTTTATTTTCGGTTAAAAAATTAAATAATATCGTTTACGTGTTCATTATTTCGTTATAGTAATAACGTTACATAGCTTTTTTTTGTTAAGAGCCCTTTGACATTTTTTTGCGAAATAGTGATATTTTGACTCTCTAATTTTTGGACTTTAATTTTTTTTAATATTCTGCTGCCAGTTTACAATATATCCATTTCCTTTCATGAATATTAGTGTTGTACATTTTCATATTTATTTTATAATATCTCACAATAACCATTATACGAAGTCAGTTTACAAGGAAAGTTCTTAGACGCGCTGACGTCCTAATTAACATTGTTTGGTCGAGTGTTAACAATCTATAATTATGGTTAGGATCAGGTACATATTTCTTATTCAATATTTAGTGTTGTGGAAATGTCATAAATTTCTTCCTTTTTACAGAAAAAAATATTTAAAAAGGCTTATTCCAAGGATAAAGTGTCGTCATTAAACGCCGATTTAATTCCAAACACAGTAATGACTTGTAAAAGAAAGATATGAAATGAAACTTCATTCAATGTACAATATAGGTATGACAGAATTTTTTTTTGTAATTAATTAGTGTAATGAGTATAATAAACATAATAAAATCAGTATAAAATACGCGATGTTGACGCGTGTATCACAGACCCGAGCGAGGGTTTGTAGAAGTAGCACCTGCACGAGAAATTTATGTGGTCTTTATAAGGAGCGATCCTAAGTAAGAACATTAAATTAGCGACCCGTATATGCTGACTGACTTGTTTTGATCCAGTGTTGACTTCTCTGTTCCGTGAGTCTATTATGACTTTCTGATATCCTGCATTTTTTCTTAGGCATGTAAATATTGTGTTTTAAATATAATCACTAGTAGTAAAGTTAAATAAAAAAGTTCTGAAGTAATGCTAGCTTACAAGAAGTATTGCAAGCCGGCTATCAAGATGATATCTATTACATTTATAACAATCTATACATATAAATAAAATTGAATTGTCTATCTATAATTTTGAAATAAAGTCTTTTTCTTAAGTTTATAAGGTTATTCGCGCGTTAGCCAAACCCAAACACGCGTTTTTTAATTTTTTTATGGTCTGTTTATTCAGCCTAATCTTCAAAACAGCTGAATCGATCTTACCGATTTTGACGGTCGATAGAGAATTTTTAAATAATAATCTGAGCTTACTATTTAAAAATTTAATAACTTTACAAATAATTAAACTATAACTTGATCAGCACCTGTTATTTAAAGATATATAAAAAATAACCCGAGAGGTACGCATAACACTAATGGGAACCAAAACAGTTTTTTTAGAATTTTTATCTGTCTGTCAGTCTGGACATACAACATATATGTATTAAGTCATCTTACAATAAGTACTGCAAGAATTTAAAGATGGTTTTAATAATAGCATCTCTTAGACTCGGATTGCATATTAGGTATGTTTTATCGTGATCCGCCGTTTTAGAAATTGAGATCTAAAATGAACTCTCTTTAGTTGTATCTGTAATATGGGTTTATTTTATAGTGATTGTTGATCCTATATTTTACCGTAAACAAATATAAGAATAGCAAAGACATCTATCTACATTTTATTATAAAACAGCAACAAAGTTATGTCTGTACATTGACGATCTTTTTAAAAACGATTGAACTAGGAATTTTAGGTTTTCTGATTCTAAAATAAATACTTATAGAAATGTTGTCTATGTGCTTGCATGTTTATTTCTTCAAAGTTAAGAAACTGCCATTGAATTTTTATACGAATCTCTCTGTTTGAAGAACTGGAGTCTCACTTACTTAATAAATTGCATATCATCACATATTACAACGGTGCGAAGTTATTTTAAATTAGTCAAAGTTCTCAAGTTCACATACTTGAGTTTTGATTAGTAAAGGATAATTACCTATATCTAATCATGACTACGTAACTAGTGGTTTCTAGGTAACAGATCTTAATACTAGTAGTGCTAGACAGGTAAATACTTATCTCTATTCAATCTTTACTTTTAAAATAGTACCTATATTATATAATAATAATAATATGGAACTAAATACAATATTTCTGTTAAGGAATGTTATTGTATTTCATTTACATGCATTTAACGCGTCGATAACACTGAATACTAATTGCAAATATTGCATACAAAACAAATATGTATTTATCTAAAACGAAAAAAATTTAATAACAAAAATCGAAACTTTGTTTTGAAAAAGTATCAAAATCATATTTTATACTGAAGTCGCTTCGTTACTCACACTACAATAGAACTACGAAAGTCGCACGCATATATGAGCGTCCGAGTGCGCCAATATCTAAATTCTATAAAATAAATATAAATTATATAAAAGCCAAATCACTCATTGACTTGGCTGAGTGATTAATTACGACTAAATCTAAAATCATGAACTTTGGTCTGACGATAACTTGTGTAAGGTAATTTTTGTTAGGGGCCTGCTGAGAAAACATTTTCCAAAAATTATATTTTAAGGAAGAAAAGGGGCGGGGGAGTGTTGAAATGTATATTAAATTTTTACATGGAACGGAATATGATTGTGAAAATGAATACAAATGAGCTCATTAAAAACAATGAGACCGTGTTTTCCACTTTTGTATAACTCGCAACAGGGAGGGTTGAACTTTGTACGAAACTTTTTGTCTGTTATGTATGTTCATAGCTAAACCGTTAGACTGAATTTGACATTTAGAATAGACAATTTATTAGCCCTAGGAAAGGACATTGGATACTTTTTTTTAAATTCAAAAGCTACGTATAAAATTTTAATGGAATATAGCTGATTTGTACAGTTTATAAAGCTGTATGGGATATTTCAAATTTTCCTTTTGTTATTCAGAAAACTTTTCTTCGAAACTCCTGACAATAAGACTATACGTAATGTGTTCTAATATCACATATGGTTTTGTGTACTAACTGTACGATTTACGGAAAAGAAATAAACTTCTTTTTAAATCGAAATTGCTTTATGGAATAGTTCAGGATTTATAGTTATTAGAAACTAGCAACCCGTCACGGCTTCGCATGGCTAGATATTTTTTTTAAATAAAATTTTTGAAATCAGTTCAGTAGTTTTTGAGTTTATTATCCATTACAAAAAAACAATCAAATTTTTTCTCTTTATAATATTAGTGGAGGTATAGACGAATTCATTCTTTTAAGATTTTTTTTATCATCATTACAGACACAGCTTTTCAGCACGAAATTAAAACATAAAAATTAAAACATGGTTTTGGCTGTATATTATCTATACGCGACTCAAAAAAGATAGCATGATAACTATGGATAGCTGTAGTTAAAATATAAAATACGATTAAGACAAATATACTAATATTACAAATAGAAATTTTTTTATTGTTTGTTTGTTTTGGATGAACTCAAAAACTGCTCAACCGATTTCAAAAATTCTTCCACCTATAGTAAGCTACATTACATATATATATATATATATATACATAAATTCAGTAACATGGACTGTATTTTATTTTCAAAAAAATTCTACTCGTGCGAAGCCGGGGTAGGTCGCTAGTCAACAATAATTTTAAATTTTTTTTATATCCGACTATGTAAGCAAAGTACAACTGAGTAATGACATTCTATTTATTTATGTCATTTATTTATGTTAAATTTGATCTTTCCGGTATAAAGAGTAGCCTAGATTACTCTCTGAAAATCTCTGCCAATCAAAGTTCCGTGAAAATCGGTTCAGCCGTTTCAGAGATTAGCCCGGACAAACAAAAATTTAAACAAAAATTTAAAAAATCGTATTTAGGTTTTGATTATGTGCAAATAACCACGTAAGCTAAAAAAAAGCTTTAATTCCGAAATCACAGACGTACACTTCAGTTTTATTTATAAAGTAGCTGTACCCGCGACTTCGTCTGCGCGGAAAATTTTTTCGTGGCTTGCCTGGATTGGGTTAGATTATATGTACATGTGCATAGCTAGTATGTTTAAAGATTGTTTTTGAAAAAAGTCTACGTTTACCCTACGTCTGTCTCCGGCCACATACTATCTCTGTACCAAATATCATAATTGTTTCGGCGGTTCAGCATTTCCCATTCAAAGTTTCATCCCCCTTTTCACCCCATTAGGGGTAGTTTTTTTGATTAAAAAGTAGCCTACGGACATAGGCATACCTATTTTCAGTTGCTTACTTACTACCAGGTGTTCAACTATATTCATGGTACATCATAATCAGTGCAGCGGTTTAGCATTTCCCGTACAAAGTTGCGTCCCCCTCTGTCCCGTCTCCCTCTTCACAGATTTTTGATAAAAAAAGTAGCCTATGTTTTTTTAATAAAAAAGTTTTAACCCAGCACCAAATTGTATCATTACCAAGTTTTAGCGTTTCCTATGCAAAGTTTCATCCCCCTTTTCACCCTCTTAGGGGTAGATTTTTTATAAAAACTAGCTTACGTCTGTTCTCTGATGTCAAACTATCTTCTTGCCAAATGTCATCATAATCGGTTAAGCGGTTTAGCCATTTCCCTTACAAAGTTTCGTCCCTCTCCCTCCGTCCTTTTTTTCACAGATTTTTGCAAAAAAAGTAGCCTATATGTTTTTGAAAAAAAAAAGTCGTCTTATCGCCGCATCAAATTGTATCATTACCAAGTTTTCGCGTTTCCCATACAAAGTTTCATCTCCTTTTTCACCCTCTTAGGGGTAGATTTTTTGTAAAAAGTAGCCTATGTCCGTTCTCTGATGTCAAACTACGAGTATCTTCTTGCCGAATGTCATCATAATCGGTTCAGCGGTTTAGCCATTTCCCGCACAAAGTTTCGTCCCTCTCTCTCCCGTCCCTCTTTTCACAGATTTTTGAAAAAAAAGTAGCCTGTGTATTTTTGATAAAAAAAAAGTCTTATCTCCGCAACAAATTGTATCAATACCTAGATTTAGCGTTCCCCATACACAGTTTCATCCCCCTTTTCACTCTCTTAGGGGTAGATTTTTTATAAAAAGTGGCCTATGTCCGTTCTCTAATGTCGAACTATCTTCTTGTCAAATTTCATCAGAATCGGTTCAGCGGTTTACCATTTCCCATACAAAGACTCATCCCTCTTTTCACCTCTTTAGGAGCAGATTGTTTAAAAATTAGGTAGTCTATCACGAGCGCATATCGGTCATGATCGGTCAATCCGTTCTTCAGTTATAAAAGGACATACAGACATACAGACAGACAAAAAATTAAAAAATGGTAGAATCGAAGTTTTTTTTTGTTTAGTATTCCATTCCAGAACTGAAAAAAGTTAATCTAAAATAGTACCTTATAGATATTTATTTAGGTCATGATCATTCGAAAGGGAAAATTAAATAACTTTTTAAGAAAAATATGACGTCATGAATACGGTACAAATTTGCAATTTCCTTTGTAATTAAATTCCACAGTTATTGAAGTCAATGCCAAACCAATAAACTATAATAGAAAGTCTAGTTTAATTACATAAGTATCGTATTTATCTTGTACTTAAGTTTTGATTATCTTACTTAAGTTTTGATTAATAATAATGGAGATTATACTTTTCCGTAATTTTACCTTGAAGTCAGCTTATTTTTTTTAAATGTTATTTTTACATTCTTATCTTCTACACTGACTTTATTAGTTTATACTTACGAATAATAAAAACTCTAGCGACTGTTGTGTCATTTTCTCTATTTACCCTCTAATTTCGTGTGAGTCAGTTTACTTATTAGTACACTATTATTAGGTCAATAATAAAATTAGAAAATAAACGTACATTAATTTTATTTACTTAGTTTCAATTTAATAAACATTTTGCTTTAATGCTAAAATTTTATTTGTAAGTGATTCGATAAACACAACAGTAAAAGGAACGAATAAAATTAATGAACAATAAAACAGTTTGTGGTGTAGTAAACAAAACAAATAAGCGCGATAAAGAGAACAAAATGTACTATAAAAGCTCTTTATCCATAAATTAAAAACCTCAGCAGGTTACTTCTGACCGGCCACATAAATTTGTGTTATTAATTTTATATTACTCGTTAATTGTTTTAATGAGAAATTCTCTAGTTTTTTACACTGTATTTAAAATGGAAATGAAGCATGAGACTTATAAACGTTTTATTCGTTAAAGATATAATGATGGTTATTTTATTACATTAACGATTATTTCTAATAAACAAAAATAAGTACAATACCACATACATACAAGTGCGTAATACCAATTTTATAGCATTCTTCAACGTTACTAAAGTTGTCATGGCAACGTTACATCCCCAAGGACCATGTAAATACCGTGTAAAACGTACCAGGCTCACATAAAATTCGAGAATATTATTTGTAAACATAGGGAGATGGCTCCAGCAGATAGCTATGTATCCTGTATTATCCCACTACGTGCTTTAGGTGAGATAAAAATAATTGGCCAGGTAACCAACCTAAAGTAAGTACATTGTGCCCTTTGCATAGATAAACTATTTTTATTTATTTATAGCCAGCATATGTTCAGATTAACTACACAGTTTAAGCCCTTAATGTTGACTGGAAAAGATAAGGTCGGCTTTGATCATTAAAATGTGCACTTAAGACCATCGCATCTAGACACTTTTTATATAAAAAATTCTGTAATATACATGAGTACTGAGTAGGATATAGGTCTAATTGAAATAATTTAAATATTTGCTTTAAGCTACAACAATTTTCAGAAGTTCCCAATCATTTCCAAACAGTAACCTTCGACAGTAGCCTTATTCAACTATAACATATTTTAGGATAATTAGGTACCTACCTACTATTTATTCACTTTAAATCTTATGAGACAAAATTATCGACGCGAGTGAAACTACAATACCTAGCAAATATCCAATAAATAGAATAATAATTCACTGCCTTCACAAGGAAGGATAAATAGACTAAAATTATAGTAGAAATGTAATAAAATATATCCTTATCAGATCTTAAAATAGTTAATCTACGGCGATTTATTTCAGCTTTCTACTGCTTGTAGCCCCTTGTGCCTAAGCTTCACCTAATCCGTTCTAAGCAAATATAGGTACACAAATTGTAGCCTTATGACGCTAAATTTAAAGCAGGAAATTAAACAAAGATATCCATATATAACACTCTAATAACACTATTTTTGCACGAACAGGAATATTTTGGAGGAAGGGTATCATTATGAGTCTGTAAGAATTATGCGCTTGCAGCTGTAATGACGGAGGCTCTAATCTGTTCTTGCAATTTTTTAAATAGTGATATTCCCCTATATCGACTTCATTACTATTAGTCTGTAGACTGTAGCGGTTGCCCCGCGGCGTTATCCGCATGAAATTTCCTTATTGGATATTCCTTTCACCAGATAGCGCTATGTCGAAAATAGATGAATATAGATGAAGAAGTCGGCAAAATAGTAAAAAAATGAAAAATTAAAAATTTTTATTCGAATTATTATTTTATGAAATGGCGACGCTATAGTTATAATTGGATCATGTCAGTAGCAAATTGAATGAATTAAATTTTATACAAGTCGATAAATTAGTTGAATCGATGTAGACTCAATTCAATCACTTAACAACACTATTTTAGCTGGCCACATTATTTATAGCTTTTACACATTGATACGTAAAGTCACTCTATCAAATTAAAAGTTAGACTTATAGGTCCTCATAGCTGTGAGGTGGTAAAAGTTTGTTTATGAAAAAAAATTACAAATTTTGTCTATGTGAATTGTACACAAAATCTCTATTATTGTGTATTAGTCTCATGCTTTCAGAGCTCAAAAATATACATGGGTATATTTTATGGTAAACTTAGAATTTTTTTAAATATATCAAGCGTAGCACTATAGTACTCTAGCTGCTTCTAGCGACCAAGGTTTCGCGCGGGGACTTGTTTACATATCAATATTTCCCTACTTTTAAAGAATAAACACATATGTTATGAAAACATATAAATAAATACGACAACAGAAATTGCGTCATTGAGTCTACATTTGGCGATTGCATCTGCTCGTAGATATTAGGTGCTGCGTACATCGTAACAGCACAGTACTTCACCGAATTTTCCGATTCCTCTTCCTTCCTTTCTCCATTTTCCTCAACCGTTTTCCCCCAATGGGCCCTGAAAGTACTAGGCGATCAGAAACAATTGCAACGTAAACGAAAGAAGGAAGAGGATGCCGACAATGTCATAAAATACGCGGCGTGTCAAACGCATGCGCGCAACGATGCGTTCTCTGCGGGTGATTTTAGCCAGCATTGTTGGTAAACTAATTTAGGGTTAACACTTACCAAACACTTACCAAAAAGTTTTAATTACAAATTAACACATTTTTTCATTTTATCCTTATTGCAAAATTCATTAAAAGCTTACTATTATTTGTAAATAGTATCAACCAAGTATCACATCAAATTTCTTTTTTCACTTTAATTCAAAAGTTTAAGTAAATACTTACATTCTATTTTAAAATATAAGTATTAACTATAATTAAAAAACTTATTAGATAAGATAATTACGCGATAATTATATTTAGCTTTAGTGATTTCACTAAAGCAAAATGTAATTATCAAAGCAAAGTTTCATAGAAAAATCTACGGAAAAATATAGTCAATTTAAATCATTAGTATGAAGAAAATAACATATAAAATATGACAATAGGATCAATAACTAACTCTCCTACCTATTTTTATAATCATGGAGTAATTTGTAACTCGACTCTACATTAATAACCCCTAACTGCGAAACATTTTTTTGGACAACCCTGCAACAAGTGCATAGGTCCACCCCCTTGTGTGACACACGTGTGCCGCATGCGCGCACTTCGTAGACAGCGTGTTCCCATGTAAATGTAACCAAAGGATGCGTTTAATTTATTAAAATAATGAACAGACCTAACGAAGACATGTCATTTCGCTGCGTCCAGACTGAAAGCTATCTTCAGAGCTTCAGGCACAGCAATTTTTTTCTTATTCGTGAGCAGGTAATTTAGTAATTGTAATGTATCGACAAAGTTAAAATTTTTTAAAATATATTATTTTTTATCTTTTAATCGCTTTATGGAATCTTGAAACCAATCCGAAAGCAGTAAAGAATTTTTTTTTATAACTACTGATTCTCTAAAAAAAATTATTCTTTCAAGAGAGAAAGTAAACTTCGAACTTTTATACAATGGCTGTCCGTTGAGTACAAATACCTATTACTTTTCAAAAAATATAGTTTCACATTTTTCTAAAATTTCATTCGTAAAAGAGGTTGTATTTGTTTATATGACTAAACTGCTGGATCAATTTTGATGTTTTAGAATGGAGATAATAGTATTAGCCTTAGGGAACGACACAGGCTGCTATTTTTAAAATGTACGAGGACGAAGTCACGGGCAATGTAATATATGCCAGTCGCTCATTTTTCCACGCAGTAAGTATATAAGCTTAGAGATGACAATAGAGGGAAGTTACTAGCTCATCATCTATACAAGTCCCAAATAAAAGCTGTGTCGAGAATTCGAGATGTCTGTATATATTTATAAATACATAATTTCTGAAAGCAAGCATCTTGTCTCTGGGATCTGTTTATAATTAACGCATAGACGCATCAACTGTCATATTACCTGTTCAATACATATTTGTATGTTTATGGGAGTAGGTACATATAATGTGCTTGTATTGGCACGCGGATGTAAAATAACTACTATTGAACATTCGTAGACGTAGGACGTCGTTAACGCAGTTTCTAACTTTACTGCGAAACGCTTGTTACTTGTTAGGATACCTGAATAGTACAGTGGAACGATTTTCTAGTTATTTTTATAAATACATTAGTCATGTCACCCCGCTAACTATAAAATATATTAGTACCTGGGCGACCGAGCTTTACTCGGTGTCTTAAAAAAATACCAAAAAAATGTCTGACCACATTTCAGGTTTCAAACCACGTATTTCAACTTAGTAGATTTACGCTCTAGCCACTGTACTACTGAGAAGGTAAACTATTATGAAATCAGATGAGTTTAGAGGTTAGAAGTTTTAAATGTGTGAAAACATAGAGAATACGAATTTTCTCAGAATTGGACACTAGCTAGATCGATTTTTGGCCATCTTAAAGCTTGTATATTGTAAATTTCATCGAAATCGTTAGAGCCGTTTTCGAGAACGCGATTATAAATATACTATTTTAAATAACATAGTATCTTAAAATAAAGGAAGTCCATGAAATTTAACATTAAATTCATTGTTCTGGGAAATATATAATAGATGTTTCTCCGTTACATTTAGACATAGACTTTATGAATAACTCTAAAGTCAGACGCCGCGCCATGTCCGAGCGGTAACAGTGAGTTAAGTCAGTAACCTGACTTCACCTGTACATACGACACACATTTATTATCAGATAAGCTGATCGCTCGCCATTTCTTTAGAAAACAGCACCCATACATCTATATTTTATTTGATGTTATTTGCTTCAATAGTAAAGGACAGGCTATCCGAAGTTACGAAGCCTGTGCTTTTATCATTATTTTTCATTTCCTTATAAGTATATTATTAAAGTGATATCTGTCTTTAATGGGTATTTGTTACAAATTGAACTTAGACAAATTATTTCAACGTATTGAAAAAAAAAACAAAAAAGTCTGACCACATTGCAGGATTCGAACCCGCGCACTTCGGCATCGTAGACCTACACTAGTTATTGTGTTATTGAGAAGGTAAACTGCGAAATGTATAGTTTAGAAGATTTAAGTGTGTGAAAGACGGAGAAAATGATTTTTCCCAGTATTAAGACCTAGATAGATCGATTTATCGCCCCCGTCAAACTCTAAATTGTAAACTTCACCGAAATCGCTAGAGCCGTTTTCAACAAAGCGATATTAAATATATACATACAAATATTGCCGTTTAATATAATAGTGGATATACACTAGTTCTGTCCCACGATTTCAACCGCGTTAAATATAATTTGTTTTAATAACTTGACTACAGAGCCACAAATGGGGTTCTAGCATTGCTATGAACTATCGCCTCGATAAAACAAATGTTTGTGTATTGTGGGAATATGACCTCAATCGGTCAAGTCGTTCACAATTCACACAATAACTAACAGAACCACCACCGATTATATATATGTTGTATACTAGCTGTGTCTCGCTATTTCGCCCCCGTCAAATTTAGCACTTTTCCAAAATAAAAAGTAGCCTAGATTACTCTCTGAAATCTCCTCAACCTACCAATCAAAGCCCCGTCAAAATCGGTCTAACCGTTTCAGTGATAACCACAAAAGCTTAAGAGAAAGCCTTTATTTCGAAATTACAGACATACACTTCAGTTTAATTTATGTACTGATGTACAGGTACTAAAATATATAAAGCCGTAGATTATGTACATATGTGTGCCACCAAGCCGACCAAACAGAACAGAGAGCAAGTAAAAAAGAAGATACAGTCAATATCAAAAGTAAATCAAAATAATAAAAATGCCATGGTTTATAAATGACTAACGTTCTAATATTGCATATATTTTTCTAAATAGATAACGACAACAAGCTTATAATCAAGTTTCAAGTTTTTCTAATCGTAATGTCGAAACTTTCTTAAAAAAAAATTTAACTTTTATTGTCATCATGTTTAGAAATACATAGGTAAGTACATATATTATACATACATATACAGTACCTATGCTTGTAAGTTGTAGTCATACGTAAACTATAATGCCAACTTTTTCATTTGAGAATTTATTTTGATCGACTGCTTTTGATGCTGACGGTACAATGTAAATTGTTATAAATGTTCGGAAATATTGACATCGATGGCAGAACAGACATTCTTTTTAGTACATCATACGTATTATGTACCTAACCAGAATGATTTAACAATAACATTCAACAACGGATTACACCCAAAAAGTTTATTGATTTTTAAGAGAATGGGTCAATTTTGAACCACTGCAGAGACACCAACAAAACTTCAATGTTACTTTTATTTTTAGAGGTTTGCTATCAAGATCCAGAATCCAGTGGACAAGTCGGTCCAAGTCCGTCTAGAGTGAGCCGTAAGTATTCTGGAGTGTGCCGGATCCATCTGCTATGATTAATAATTACGTAAACTTTTTAACCCAAAGGAAATAAATAATTAGAGCCAGTATGCATAATATATATCTAAGTAGGTACTTAATGTTTTATTCAAAAATTGGTTCGTTATTAAGAAAAAACGATACGTCGATCTGTCGTTTTAAATACACAAATAACACTCCAGCAATCTCTAACACGACAATAGGACTTTTTGGCGGGAACGGAAGAAGTGAGGTTGTCATTTCATTTACATTTTCTATTTTTTACAATTTTGAGAGTTTTGGAGTACAAAAGTGATAGTATGTTGTGTTTTAAAGTTCTGTATAAGTGAAAAGAATGGAGTAGGTCTAAATAAATATGTGCGGCTGAAGTTCTCGCGCTCTTCCAAGAAATCCTTTATAACTTCAGTAAAGCCTTCTGTCACTTTACTGGAGGAGTTTTACGATGAGAAGAAAAAACGAATTTACTTCGAAAGTGCTTCATGTGTTCATCATGAATTATAACAATACTGTAACGTGTGCATTGCATTGCCTAACTGTTTAACTCATCAGCGATTTTACTTATTAATACGTGACATTAGCAAATGCGCTAATCTGTGCACCACGCCATGAAGAAAGAAAAAGAAAACACAATAACAAAGATAAAAGACAATATTAGAAATTGCTGGACAGTCTTGTTTTTTAATTATGGAGTACCAGCAAAGTTTTAGAAACCACAATAACAATGATATTTTTTATTATTGTAAAGGCTAAATGCGCATTTTTTTCATATATTTAAAAAAAGAACAAAAGTCGCGCAGTCGAATTCAGTATTGTGGATGTTTCCATAATTATCACAATTTAAAATAACAACTTAAATTTTAATATGAACTTAAGTTTGTAACTTTTAAACTAAACTTTAATGTTTCTTGAATTAAATTGTTTATTGTTTCCTCGCAAATTAGAAAAAAGTTCTAAAGTACTGTGCAAGTCTCGGCCCAATTAGCAATTAACGGCCTCGTTTATGTAAACAGGATTACTCTGGCGCCTGTCGCCTCATCTTTCTACAATCACTTTGAAAGAACTCGGCCTCGCCTCGTCCTATCAATATTACATGGCCGCCAATTGCTTTATTTTAGTCCTGGATAGTATTGTACTATTACATCTAAAAGTTATTTTAAAGTAAAAATTAAATTCTACACAGAAATGACGACAAGTCACATGATCATACATTTTCACAATTTTACTAACAAAGACAACAGTCTATAGGTATAAGTTGTCTTAACGTCCAGTATACTTATTTCAAAGAAGTTAAATGTTACAATTAAAAACAACCAATCATCTTCTCTATTCTCGTACCTAACAGTAATAGCTAAATAATGATAACGTAACATCTTTTATAAATCCACGCGACCATCCTTTGGGAATGAAATAAAATTCTCTCTCGTCTGAGCCGTTTAGTAATACTTTCCCTAAATGAGTATCAGACGTTTACGACTCAGCCTTGACCGAATTGTTCGGGTCGGGAAGCAACAGGTTTCTATATCTCACTAGTTTATCTCTCTATGAACAGCGAGGGATAAAGTTAATTTTAAAAATTCCTAGAAACACTACAAAAAAGTTTTGCGATTATATTTATTAGTATTTGATATGGTCACTGAGTTTAAGTAACATCGCACAACCACCTAATCGATGGGTGATCTAGTGGCTTTTAAATAGAGCGTTAAGTTCTGGCTAATGTTTTTTTTTTTTACTTTCTTCATGGCATGGCGCACAGATTAGCGCATTTGCCAATGTCGCATGCACGTAAATAAATGGAATCGCTGATAAATTAAAGCTGATGAGTTAAACAGTTAGGCAATGCACTGCATACGTCACAGTATTGTTATAATTCATGACGAATACATGAAGCACGTTCGAAGTAAACTCGTTTTTTCTGACTCCTCCAGTCAAGTGATAAAGGACTTTTTGGAAGAGCGCGAGAACTTCAGCTACACATGTTTATTCAGACCTACTCTATTCTTTTCACTTATACAGAACTTTAAACCACAATTTACTATCACTTTTGTACTTTAAAACTCCTAAAATGGTAATAAATAGATAATAATCTAAATAAAATGACAACCTCACTTCTACCGGTGCCGCCAAAAAGTCCCTGTTACATGGTAGTGGTCGTAAGTAGGGTCGCAAATCCCAGTATGTAATATTCTCCTTTGATAGAGTTCTACTACCATTATTCTAAAAACTATTTAGGTATAGTATGTAAACAGATTCATTTTCAAAAGTAATCTATTTATTTATGGTATTGAAGCTAACGGACGGATAAATCGATTTAAATGCGATTTTTTGTCTGTTGAAGGTTTTAAGAAATACTCTTGGCGGCGTGTGTTGGAAATATAACTCTCTAGCAAAAATATTCATTAAAAAAAATAGTATTTTTGAGTAAGTATTATTATATATAAAACTATTAATAATTTTCTCCCAAATCTATTACATTTGTATTGACTCCAAATTATAAAATGTATTTCTTTCAAAAAAGTCGCCAACCCTGGTCATAAACCACTTTCAAAACGATTTGGAATCTGACAGTAGGCTATCCATTGGAATATCTACTTCCACCGATCAGATCTAACCCCAGGTGGATCAGTACAACCTAACTCCTCAGTCCTCACATCATTTTTATGAGAAGATAATAATAATAATAATATACCTACTGAGACATTTCACACGGCGCCATCTAGTCCCAAAGTAAGCAGCACAACGCTTGTGTTATGGGTACTAGACAACTGATATACTACTTATATACCTTTCTTTTATAAATAAATACATATTACACATAAACACCCAGTCTCGGTGCGGGAATCAAACCCGCAACCCCCGTTTACTTCTCGACGCGCTTAGCCGTTGCGCCATGGAGGTCGTCAAATATTTGTACATAATATAAAAGATATAAGAATAATGATATTTATACATAATACTTATACAGTCCTACTCTCCGACTACCCCGTTAGCGATACAGCGTGAAGATATGTATGTACGTATAAACTTGTACAGTACTAGTTTATCTCACCGTGGACTGAAAATTACTCGTAAATTGTTAGTAATAACGTGAAGATTAGTTTAACGACTTTATTCATTTACTAATCTTTACCAGAAACGTTTAAAACTTTACTGGCGACGTCAACGTCAGCGACGTTACTCGAAACATCGGTATTTCTCTATGTGAATGTGTTATACATATAAACCGTGGATATAACCTTTCCAGTAATGTATGGAACTTAATCCATTTTGAGTTCTACCGATCGAATAGTATTTGAGTCTATAATTAATACACAGACTAACATTGATTTTTAAATATGTTTAAACTAATATTATGAAGAGGTTAACTTTGTTTGTTTGTATGTAATGGATAAACTCAAAACTTCTCCACCGATTTCAAAAATTCTTTCATTTATAGAAAGCTACATTATCAGTGGGAAACATGGGTTGTATTTTTTTTTATTCTACCCGTGCGTAGCGAATTTAGTTGCTTGTTCGTAATTCTTCTCCTCCTAAACTTGATTTTGACGAAATATTTTTTCTTACTTATGGGGTCACCAGGATGGTTCTTAGCTATACATATAAAGTCCGGATCGCTGGATTCCACGCGGACGAAGTCGCAGGCAATAACTAGTACCTACCATATGCAGAATATGAAGAGTCCTTTACTGTCAGAGTTCAAGACACAACCAAGTACCTACTCTTATACAAACAAAACAATACATACAAATAGCATAATAAGACGTACCTATTAATTATATGTATGTATGTTTGAATATTTAAGGCAAACCTATTCAAACTGCATCTAAATCCATTCTGTGGTATTCAGAACAAACAGATATTTTCATAAACCTATGTTTTATAAATTTACATATATATAAAAAGCTTACCGAAGATAAAATAGCGAGAGTATTAGCTGACGAAAATTTCTAAAGCACCCGCATACCTAGACTTAAATGCGTGAAGAGAATGATGAGATTCGAAGAGGCAAAAGAAGTATGTAAGAACTCTGAGGAGTGTGAAGTTTGGCGCTCCGTGCTCTCTGACTACACCGTTAGAGATACAGCGTGAAGGTATGTTATGTATAAAAGGCTTACCCCAATCGTTTCTATTAAAGTACTATTAATGTGAGATACAATTTTATCGATAGAATTTTGATACAATTTTGAAAGTCCATTTTCTTCATTTGTTTTCTTTAATTTCGGTTTTATAATTGGAGTAAGTAATATTTAACTCCCTACACAATGCTGAAATATTTGTTGAAAATCAGAGTATCAGTGTATTTCATTCATTTAGTGGGTATGTGATTTTTGACCTGAAACATCTTATGCGACGGTTCAGACTGGCTGTGGGCGTGACGACGTGTCGCCACGCACTTGTATTGAGCTCGTATACCTATATACTTACCTACCTATAGCGTAATATGCAGTGTTGTTATTCACTTGGGAACACGTTGCTTGTGTTTTTTAAATACAGAATAATTATTTTAAATATAGAATAATTATTTTAAATAGAGAATAATTTCTTTCTTTAAAAAAAATCAGAATATTTTATTTTTGATTGTGCCATATTTATTTCCTTAGAGAAACCATCCTCTCATGCATAAATAGTTTCGATGCAGGCGTTTCGTGACGGCTCATTTTTTTTAGGTTTTTAGTTCCGCTTACAATATTTTATGCGTTTCCAAAATTCGTATAAAAGAAGCCACTTTAAAAATCATAATTATAAGTTGTTTTGGACTTCGCGAAGATTTTTAGACTCATTATCTATTTTGTTACAATCTGTAATATCTATTATTATTATTATATAATCTATTTTGTTGTATTTATTTAACTGTAATTGTTTGACGGACTCACCACTTTCACTATCTTCGATATAATTTTTTCGTGGAGACTACAACCATTCTTGTTCTTTGTACCTAGAGTTACCAGGTTAACAGAATCACTAAGAGTTAAATAACTAGGACACAGTACACACACAGATACACGTTGCCAAAAATATGTAAAACATTAGTTAAACTAGGCTTTGCTATAGCAACCATTCATTAGCTATTGTCGTCAAAATCCCGCGGTATTCACTGACGCTACAAAATTACCGCCACTGTCACTCGGTCTATTATGCTTAAAAGAAATGACCAGCCGTTTTGAATACGTATGCATTGAGTCTAGTTATAGCCTAAGATTTCGGTCGATGCGTTACGAAATAGTACCATAACTCCATAAATGTTTACAGCGACGTGTTGCATTAGCTGCATTGTATTTGTGCATGACTCATGAAAAACGTGTCAAAGGAACATTACACATTCGAAATAATGCATACTGAAAAATATAATGAGTACAATAATTGTAGTATATGTATATTTTAAGCTTAATAAAAATTTTGTCAAATTTTTAATTAATTTTTAAATAATATTATACCTAGATGGTTTTTGAAAGTGATGATTCTGAAAACGTATCTTTATAAATTGTAATAGCTTTTTTTACTTTAAACAAATGAAAATTCTTTTCGCTTCACATAAAAAACCGCCCAGGAGCGGACTTAGAAATACAAAGTAATGTCTGACAAGAGAAAAGATTATTTTAATAAATTATTGTACCATTGCATACATTTGTACAGTAACTGCATTATTTAATCAGTTTTAAACTTTTTCAACTTCCACTGTTTTTACGACTATTTTTCCTGGTAGGTCATGTTACGTACACTAAGCCACCCTGTGGTCGAAATTCGAGCGTAAAAATAAACTTACAATATAAAGTCTTTGGCGATAATCTCTACTCTGTGCGACTGTTTGGTCCAAGGAAGTTACGTATTTGTGATGACAAACTATTATGAGCTTGAAATTCACAGTGTTTTTGACATTGGCAGTTTTAACGTGTACAATGAGTGATTTATTTAATTTAATGTAATTCTAATGCATATTATATAAAAATAGCTTTCTCCTATCCTTCTCCATATAAACTTTAACAGTACCAAATTTCACACTTTTCCATCTGCGCAATTTTCTTAAAAAGGGAATCAAAGTTTTTACTTCACATATTAATACATCCATATGTTTTACCTACCATTAAATTACGCATCTTTTAACAATTCTCAAGCACTACGAAATCTGATGATAATGAAATGATTTTTTTTAATGGTGGAGGGCGCAAACGAGCAGGCGAGTCACCTGATGGAAAGTGATCACCGCCGCCCAACGGACACCCTCAACGTTCGAGGAATCACGGGTGCGTTGTTTTTATTTCTTTAATATTACTTTCAATTTTAAAATTAAATATCTGTTATCGTCTCATTTCTGAACACTTCATAATACATTGGTCTCGTGGTAAGCCGAGGGCCCCGGGTCAGTTTCCGGCCAATTTCAATTTAGGAATAAACCTATAGTATAGTAGGTATAGTAGGTTAAACTGTACCTGAATTTTTAAAAAGAATAGCCTATGTCCTTCCTTAGCGTTCAAGTTTTCTCCGTACTGAACATCTGAATCGTTTCAGTAGTTTATCTAAGTGGGTCTAAAATACTCTTTATTTAATTTTTTGTTTTTGTTATTTTTAGATTTATATTAAATTTATGTGTCTTTACCACAGCTCGATAAGTGTGAAGATGATGGAATAAATAGACACACAGATAAACATGATAAAACTATAACGATTCCATTTTTGTCATTTGACTCCCGAACTCAAAAAAGCTCATTTTCTAAACCCTTATGATGAGAAAAATAAGAGTTATAGGATATAAATGAGACAATTAATAAAAGATTACAAACAAGACGAAATATCTGTAATTTCTGTAATTCATTGTCGATGTCGGTAGCCCATAATTATCCAAGGGAAAAAATATGTAGACCTCCGTTTCCAGCAATGAATTTATTCAGTCCTATGAAAAATACTTCTCTAAGGAAACGGTAGCAGAAGCCAATGAAAACCAAGGCCGATAGAGAACAGCTGACGAAAATGTCAAAAGCACTCGCATACCTAGGCGAAAGTGTGTAAGGAGAACGACGAGATTTAAGGAGGCGAAAGGAGTAAGGTTCTCTGTCCTCTATAACTACTCCATTAGGGATACAGCGTGAATCTTCAAGCTGTATCACTAATGGGGGATACATATTTGTATGTACCTATAATAAATTAAATAGGATCTAAATGTTTCAAATGTAACTTCTATTTTTCCGAAATCGCTGTATGGAACTTAATTCGTGTCAGGCACACTCTTTGCATTTTCAATAGAACAAAGAAACTTCCTCCATACTTTACCATCCCCTCACTTTATATTCACAGGAGCAAGTGGCAATAGATTCTGTCAAAAGACTCCGTTCTCATTAAGTTTTGACAGTACCAGATTATCTTTCATTCCTCTATATTATATTATTGTCCCATTTTGAATTTGATACCTCTCATGATATCCTACGAATTTTTTACCCATCTGCTTTATGTGATACTACAGCCGTTGTATAGAATTTTTTAAAAAACACCTTGTCTATGCATTGTCATGCCCGAATTCAGACCAATCACGACCAATGGCAGCACATATGTTGAAACTTGTTATGTGCTGTTTTGGCTCTGCGAGAGAACACATTAACATGTATTACATAAGTTGCTAAAATCGTAACCCTCTTTTTTGCTTCACCGTAGTCGGATAAAGCACTATAAGCAGCGATTTTCACACCAACGGGCCAATATTTTGAATTGTTTCGTAATGATTTCATTTTTTGGTATGAATTACTGTAGATAATAATTAACTCTGAAGAGCTACTTCAGAGATAAAATGTGTGTATGGTTAGTATAACAAAAGCTCAAGCTCAAGGAACTTAAAAGAGAATTACCGAACGGAACGGGATCTCGCAAATAAAAACGAAACAACTCGAAGCGAAAGCAAAATTTCAAAGAAATCCCATGCGCAAACCTAACGCCACTGTTTGCAAAAACTTTGTACAACCCGAAGTCTCCGCCGCGATGCAAATACGAATTTATCCCAATGATATAAATATCAATATCTTTTGTCACTCAACAAAAGGCTATTCAGCCCTTATCTAAATCTTCTAAACGTTTAATTATACGAGCTTCTTACCACAAAACCGGCAATGAATTTATGCATGAACCGGCAGAGAAATTCTCTCTCGAATCGCTGGGATGCGGGATAAAAGGAACAATAGTCTTAGTTTTAATCGCCTTTTTTTTTACTTTTTCTGGTGCTTCGTGGATCCAGTTCGTGTGCGGCGGGATTTACGACACCCCTCCCTCTCACCGATCACCCTTTTTTCTCGCCTGAAGCTGATATGGGCATACGTACCAATTTGCATATGATTTTCAATGGCATTATACAATTGATATGTATTTATATAAGTACTCAAGCAAAAGATTTTGAAGTACCTTTGACGCGAGGCTGCCGGATTGTAATTTAAAAAAATTATGCATCTTCATGACAGGCGTAAGTATAATGCAAATCGAAATGGGTTCATTGACACCTTGCATTCTGGTAATCACTTACAGGTGAAGTCAGATGTAACACTAATTACGTTCATCTCATAAAAATATTTCTTTATCCAACAGGCAACACACAGAAATCAGTGACGAGCAACGAATTATCTATTTCTTTTTTCATTAACAGCTACTAAGTAGATAATAATTTTCCAGTAATCGCAAAAAAATCATAAATATCTCTAAAATGTGGTGTTTCCGATTTAAACTCGATTATTACCGTTTTTTTCGTTTAGTCTATCTTCACTTGATTACGAATAAATTTTGTAATTGGTACTCATACAGAAGTGTTGGCATAAATTAATGAGCTCTGTTTAAACTATCGACAATTTTTTCTCGAAGCAGTAATACCATAGAATGCATTAGTCCCTCTCATAAAATTAAAAGAGCTCCTCCTAACACATTTACAGCAATAAATCTCTTTCGTAAAATTAGCAAACTGCTTGCTGCTTAAAATTGCTACACCGAACTCTTTTTAAACATTAATATTACCATTAAACATTAATAAAATTAATATTAAAATTATTACAATGCTATAACTTATATTAAAATAATTTTCGAATTAATAATTTAGTAAAATATAGTATAACAAAATAACGAATCTTTCTAAAATCAAATAATACACTTACAATAATTTTTCATTTCAATGTATCTAAGTACATTACTCTATCTAATAATTTGAAGGTCTATATCAGATAACCAAAAATGTAATTCAAATTCGTTTTTTTAATTATTAAATCTACCCACCTTAAGTTAGCGCAACCCATCTCTACAGCATGCCCGAACACCACCTAAATCCGCAATAAAAATTTTTTTAGAACACAAAAAGAACACCACTGATACAAAATTGACTCAGTACTCTGAACACAGTCGTAAAGTCATAAAAAGAAAAGAATCGAGAGGAATTCCAAATTTGAATTTCCCGCGTCACAATATATGACAGTAACGAATGATGAGCCGCGCGGTTCGCGCAGCCGCGCCAACAGTGGACTGAACTCGTGACACGCAGCCTCCGGCGGGCGCGCATCCTCTGGCCCCCACCATATACGCCATTCATGAAAACCACCACTCAATGGAACAGAAGAGCTTTCGTGAAAGAGCTACGAGAGCTTTTGAACAACTTTATCATCTATTTGAATACCGTGCCTAAAAAAATTAAGACGTGTGAATTTATTGTTCTGTTAAACTGACGTAAACAAGTCATTAAATAAAAAAATTACAAATATTTTTTTTTAGAAATGTCAATACTAATAACAATACAGTCATAATATTGGATCATTTTAAACCTTGTTATTAATATTACTGATTTTTTCAAACTTATCTAATACAGTACAATTTATGTCGTGAGTATAGAAAGACACACATAGAGGTCATGTGAAAAGTAAATTGTACAGTTTCAGGTTACTTATATCAATTTTATAAAGAGCACTGAAAATCAAATTATTTTTCATCCCGATTTATGATCAATTGTTTTTCACTGTTCCGTTCAAAAATTGGTAACTTGTGAAATCACCTGTCTGTCCGTCTGTGAGTCTGTTACAGCCGTTTTTTTTATTAATTTTATTCAAATACAATAAATAGTACTTCATTGCTTTAAGCTATTTAAAGCAGGAAATATTTTATTACTGTAAATTGTTTTAATAGGAAATTGGAATATTTTTAATTATTTGAAATATTTTACTTATCCCGTTCATTGAAATGGTAATCGATTTTAATACGAAATTGTGTGTCAAGGAAAACAAAATATATACGAACATACTTATGAGATATATTCTGTACAATATATTTGATTCATTTTTTTTCTACATTAAAACAGTAGAACGAAACAATATCGCGGCTTCGATTAATCAAGAGATCCAATGAGAAGAGAATCAAGAGGCTTCGATTAATGAAGAACAAGTTCTCTTTCACGCTCCTCAGATGTATCGTAACATCCACATCCGGTCAACAACGCAAGGACCAGAAATTTGGCAACATTTCGCAACTCACCCTTCATTATCTGGCCTAGGATAGGCAAGTGGGAAGCAATCACGGTTTGCGCAACGCACCGGACGTGATATGCGTGGGCATATCACTGGGCATCCGTCCACTAGTGCTACAATGAGGCCTCACTGCCACTAATACTTTTTAACTAATTAATGACATTGAATTCGACAAACGAATACAAGACAAATCATATACAAAGCAACAAATGCTGTTAGATGTTTGTTAGAGTTCTATTATTGTTATTCTTCATGAATATTTAGACCTTGCGCGAAACAAGTAAATTATATACAAAATAAAAGTATGCATTTCACGACACTTCAAAATTGGTGAAAACGTAGACAAAATTGTTATGAATTGTTAATGAAAAATATAATGTCATCCAATAAAATCTTACTCCTTCAGTAAACCGAGATTAGCTTTAAAAAATCTTAAGACGCTATAAAATAATTATTACCAATATAAAAAAAACAATTAAAATAATAGATTGTGCTATGTACTATAACATTGTCTATAAACTAAATGAATAACCATGACAAGCTGTCGTCCTTACAATGCCGGCAGATCTGGCGCAGTGAATGGAATTGGAGGCGTATTCCTTGATGGAGTTGGTGCAATTGCACGACGTTTCTTCCTAACTCCTGGAAATAACTCGGAAATACACCTACTAGTATATATAAGATTGCTATATATACATATACCAACAGCGAAAGATGAAAAGAGATGGAAGGATATAGAGATGTCTCAAGATTAAATTTCTTGACTTCAACTATCTCCTTAGAGAGCGAACTCCTATTTCAATACTGCCCCTGGAAATAACTGGGAAATACAATATATAAGGTTGCTATATACAGGGTTAATTGAAAAATACTAATAACCTTTTAGTATTTTGTACTAAACATTATGCCCAATAACTTTTGTTCTACGACTTTCAAAAATCCGTATTTTTTTTCTTTCATACAAAAATAAAAATACATTAAATGTTTCTGAAAATGGCACCTACTCTATGCAGTCCCTAAAGCGCCACACGCACAGCGGTGCGCTTGCACTGCACTATTGGAAATATGTACAGAGTAATTACGTTTCAGACAAAACTTAACAAATATTTTTTGATGAACGTATTAAATTTTGAAAAAAGTCGTAGAACAAAAGTTTTTAGGAATGTTGATAGGAATTTTGCACTAAGAGCTTATTAGTATTTTTTAATTAACCTGTATAGATATACCAACAGCAAAAGATGACAAGAAATGGAGTATTATAGAGATGTTTTGAGTTTAAATATCTCTTCAACTTCAACTATCACTTTAGAGCGCGGATTCCTGTTTCAATACTGCTCCATGTATAAAGCGGATTCCGATGAGGCGCTTTAACGGCCGTAGCCGCGGCAAGCTCACTACATCACTCCCTCGGCTCGCGCGTTGTGGTAACAACAAGACCTTTTTTTACGTCAGGAAATGCGTTACGCATCCCATCCCGCCTAGGGGTGGCAGGGGGTATGTGGGACTCCTCGACATTAGGATTAGGGTGGCGGCCAGTGTGCACCACGAGGAGGTTGCTCAACCCAGACCCCTGTGGTAAAAAGACCTAACCTAACAAAAAAAGTGTTATAAATATGTCGTCGTGTTTGTATAAAGTTATAAAAAATTTTGCAAAATCTTATCCAATGTGAAACAATCTAACCTTAGCCTGCATTTGTCCTCACGATTTCCTCCCAAGCATTTATTACCACTATTACACCACGTTAAACTTTCAATGATTGAAGATATAACCAAAATGTTATTGTAAAAACTGTTAATTTTGAAGTTAACAATTTTTTTTAGCAAAGACAATTTTAAAACAGATGTGTTTTACACCAAAATTAGCAAATTTAAAGAGATAACCGTCAATTATAAATATTGAGATTTGTAGATAAAATCACTAATTCTATAACTCCATTATATAATATATCCCCAAAATAAATATTGTGTGTAATTTAAGTTATGGTTGTTTATTAGATTAAAACGTAAAATAATATTTTTAATATATTAAAAAAACAATATTCATTGATTTATGTACCTATATTAAGATGTATGTATCTATATACTAAACCATCTAATACATAAAAATCAAGATATAAGCTATTTTAAAAATAAAAACGCAGAGGAAGTCGCAGACATCAGTTAGTATTAAATAAGAATTTATGCAAAGATAAACAACCTACAGCAAAAAATATTTTAAATCAATGTGGTCATGGCAATGAAATCTATCACGCTCTCATCATTAAATATAATGTTTATACTGTTTTTAATCCAAGAACAATGTAGTTTAGAAATAATATAGGAGTAACGGGTAAGTTGTGACCAAACTTTTCTAACAACAATTTAAATTCATTATTTTCACATTTTGTAATAAAATACTACAAAGTCATATTTGCTCATTGAAGATACCTTTGAAAAAAATGCTTGAGATACAAGTATTAGGCTTTTTAGGCATTCTTAAATGTGAAATAATTATTTTAGAATTTTTTTTTAATTGCCTGTTTGTTCAAAGATTTAACAACTACTGGATTTTAATAAAGATTCAAATAAATACAAGTCTCAGTTTTTTCGAGCAGGCTATTTACATATTATTAGGATCTCTTCATTATATGGGGCTATCGAACTTCAAATATTATGATATTAGACATTATTTTAGTAACTGAAATCAAGAATAGTAAAAGCTAATTATAATAACTTTAAACAATTTTACCAATTGCGTAACCTCTAACATCTCAAGCTAGTATCATACGCACTGCACATCGAACTGGACAAGTATCCAACGCTCATGCTACACAAAAGAGAAAAATTTAAAAAAACAATGTTTCTTGCAAAAGTTGTAGTAATTTAAATATGGATTGAATAAGCTCAAACCGGTTTTGATCGATAAACAAATTAATTAGTTATTACAAAAAATCACTATAAAGCAATTTTTTAAAATGGTTCTCTTTCAAAAATACTTATTTTTTATGAAACTTGGTGGAAGGATAGCTCTTGGTGAGCAAAATAAAATGATTTTTTGGAAATTAAAAAATATTTTAGTTTTTGCAAAAATCGAGTTTTTTGAGGAAAAAAAAGCATTTTTGTAAAATCCTCATAAATCATAAGCTGCCACATCTTTATAAACGGGGTTGGACTTACATTGTTTTTTTAGAACGAAACGGGATTAATAAAGAAACGGGATTTTCTTTATTAATAGTTACACTAATATTTGAAAATATTGCGCGAGCCTCAAATCAATTGCAAATACCTATCGCAAAAACGATCGAAAAATCTGTTTTTTTTTCGGGGTAATAAAACTTTGGTTAACTTTTTGATTTCAATTTCTATCAAAATGTCAATACTAGCATTCGAAAGCTGACATTTTTTAAACGAATTAAAAAAAAATCTGTCGTACGACCAACACGGGTTGAGAAAATTTACGACCTCATTTATTAATATTCAAATAAAATGATTCAAATAAAAAAAAGTCCGAAATGTAAATAGTACCAATGTCCCATTTACTTTCATTAAATTTGATTTTGATGGGCCCCGTACAATAATACTTGCTCGGCTCGACACGTAGATACGCACGGTGGGGGGGGCAGAAGACTGTAATGCCACAGTACAAGTAGTAATGCTACTATTGTATTTGTCCATCATACGGAACTAGCTACGCGTATTTTTTACCGACTTCAAACAAAAAAGGAGGTTATCAATTCGACCCCTATGTATGTAATATTGTTAGTATTGCAGTTTTTGTATGTTAGTCTATACCACCTTCTATATGCGCCAAATTTCATAAGTGTATGTATGTTTTTATGTATGTATGTATGTTTGTATGTATGTTTGTATGTATATTTGTATGTATGTTTGTATGTATGTTTGTATGTATGTTTGTATGTATGTTTGTATGTATGTTTGTATGTATTTTTGTATGTATGTTTGTATGTATGTTTGTATGTATGTTTGTATGTATGTTTGTATGTATGTTTACATGTATGTTTGTATGTATGTTTGTATGTTTGTCCGCGTATATCTCAAAAGCTATACGTCGGATTGCAAAAATTCTTTTTTAGATAGACTAAGTATAATCCAACTTAGGAAAAACTGCAAATTTTATCAGTATCAGTCACTAGGAAAACGTGTCGTTGGCTGAACAGTGTAATCGTAAAACATGTCATTATGCATGTTATTTTTTTTCAATGTTTGCATGCAGTTAGGCTCTAGCTAAACAATCTCGATGAAAATTTAAAAAGTAATAATGTATAATCATTAGATGACAACATAATAAAAAAAATGATTAAGTAATTAGTTTCAATTACAACTGAAATTAAAAAAATGAAGAAATAAAAAAGTAAATTAAAAAATTAAACCGCCTTCAAAAAAAACACTGAAAAATAGAAAATAACCTATCTTTTACTAATTAAAACTCAAGTACAATTAAAATAACTTTTTAAATACGATACACATATCTATGTAATTAAATTTGACAGTTATTGAAGTCGGTGCCAAATCAATGTGCAGCAACAGAAAGTCACACATTATTTTAGTATTCTACACGATCATTTTTTTCCTGCCCTCAATTTTCTGGAGCATTTCAGTAGATTGAATGGACTATAACGATTTCGATGAAATTTACAATACAGAGCTTAACGGTGGTCAAAAATCTATCTAGTTAGGGTCCAATTCTGAGAAATTTCGTTTTCTCTATGTTTTCACACATTTAAAACTTCTGAATTCTTCTGATTTCAAAACAGTGTTTACCAGTAGTACAGTCGCTCGAGCGTAGATCTACCAAGTTAGTTAGAATGTGGTCAGACTTTTTTTGTTATTTTTTTGTAAGACACCGAGTAAAGCTCGGTCGCCCAGGTACTGTAAATGTACCTGGCACCGCTTTGTGGTCAGGGGTACCACATGGAGACAGGGGATGCCAGTGGCTGGGCGCTTTTCTGTCCTCTCGTTTGGTTAATTCCATTACTGAGTATAAATGTGTAATTCCCAGATTGCTCTGGGTGCGGCTCAAGATGGAGTTGACGAGAATTTTTATTTTGGCGGTGTATGCCCGTGTTGTGTGTCGGTTTGGGTGAACTAGAGCAGTTTTGGGAGAATGTTACAGCAGTTTTGGGAGAATGTTAGAGAAGTTCTAGCGGCGGTTGAAGAATGAGAGAATTGTTGTGTGTGGAGCCATGAATGGATGACTCGGGACAGCTCGTACATGATTTTAGACTGCGCTAGGCAAATATGGGGGTAAGAGAGTGAATGATGCTGGTAGGATTGTGTTAGGAGTACAAAGGTGTGTATGGAAAAGGATCTTTTTGTAGCCAATACCATATTTAAGCACAAAAGGATCCATCAGTACACGTGGGAAAGAAAGGGTGCGAGAAGTATGATTGATTTATTCCTGGTGGATAGCAGACTTAAGAAGCAGGTTATGGAGCACAGAACAGTGCACAGAAGAGAGCACAAAAAGGAGCCCATCTCGGAACGGACCACTTTCTGGCGATAACCAGAATAAGGGGTCTGTTCACAGCATGACGATATCGCGTAGTGTCCAAACCAAGATATGTATGTATGTATCCCTTGAAATTCGAAAACTCTGAGATTACATAAAAATTCGGTCTTTTTATCGGAATTAAATGGACAAGCGTTTTATCATTTTTAGAAAATCAACTCTTGTAAGGGTTAGGAAAGTAGAAATATGATTTGATATGAACTTCACTCTTTGTTTCAAATAATGAAATATGTAATATAGCATTTGTCACAATTCAAGCTCTCAGGAACTAAAAACGGGTTATAATTTTGTATGGCGACAAATTTTATGAGCTTAGCAAAGTTACTACTTCTACTTTGTAGTTACTACTTACTAGGGGCGTCCAATAAATAGTGAGAATGAGTATGCTACAGATAACATTTATTAAACGTAATTTTATTTTTCGAAATAGTCACCTTTTAGTGTACGCACCTGGGATAGTACCTTTTTTCTAAGCTTAAAATGCCCTTCTTAAAGAACTTTTCGTCCTGAATATCAAGAAATTACTGTAGCAGCCCCTACGGCTTCATCATTTTCAAACCGCTGTCATCTCAAATACTTCTTTACCCTCAAAAATACAGAGAATTGACTATGAGCACTAGTAACAACGGATTTGGAAATATCGTAAATAAGGAGGATGCTCACGTATTCCAAAGCCAGCATCTCGATTTGCAGCCATCATAACGACGGTCTTGTAGACAGCCGGAGTGTTATTACGATAAAGCAATCTTTGCGAGATTACTCTTCGCCGATTTTCGCAGATTTCGTTGCGCTATTTTATTTTCTTCTGCATACAACGTCCCTTAGTGCCTGCTCCATGTTCCAAATATCAAAACATTACTGGCGTTCGACTGTCCAAGAATGTAGAGCTCTCAATACTATCGGCGGAAAGACTCACCTTGAATTTCTTCGAAGTCGGAGATGATGGTATTTTCTAAGTCATGGACTGTAATTTTATTTCCGAGTCGTAATCGTGAAATCACGTATCTTCCATAGTTATAAACACATTGTTATAAAAACAATCACGATCTTGTTGTAACGGTTCCAAAGAGTGTAGGATAATATTTGGTCTGATTTATTTTTGCGCATCGGCGGCAAGCATTCTAGATACACAACGAGCGGGTATTTTTTCATCCCTAAGCGTTAAATATTATGCTCACTACCTGTCGAAATATTTATTCGTTTCTTCACCTTTATTATGTCAGCTTCTTTCTTCAGCTTTGTCGAAATATTCATTTCTTCTTCAAATCTGACACGACGATCTGGTAAAATAATATTTTGACCTTTTTATTATTTCCTCGGTATCTACTGTCTCACAGGGCGTGCCAAGTGAGTTATTGTTGCTGGATGTTCTTCCACGTTTAAATTCGGCGTACCAACGTGCAACAGTGGAATAAAGCGGATTATTTACCCCTAATGTCTCTTAATAAATCTTGATTAACTTGTTCCATAGTAAAAAAAGTTTTCATGCCCAGATGACTACATTGTGTACCTACTACATACAGTTTTTTTTTTGTGGTTTCTAACCATAAACTTAGTACATACTGGCTTATAGACGTACAAAGAGTACGAATAAGAATGTAATCTTTTATGATAGTGGCACGAGTAGGAAAGGGACAACAAACGAGACGCTATTGTAACCCTTTTTGAATGACTAGTCGTCACAAGTCGTCACACTGTAGAGAACGCTGTTGCTTATTTTATTATTTTATGTTAGTCCAGCGGGTAGCAGCCGGCAATAAAGTGAATGGTGCTCTGTCCGCATTAGTAAGCAGTGTGTATCTAACTCAGCCAAAATGGCCATACACAATGCGGTGTTGGTGCCAACTTTATTGTACGGTAGTGAGGCCTGGATATGCCCGAAATCGTGTGAAAGTAAGATAAATGCAGTAGAAATGCGATCTCTTAGAAATATGTGCGGTGTCACCCTTGCGGACAAAGCAATGAAGAGCATTGAAGCAATGAAGAGATACACAGTATGACAACGTTGCATGACAGTGCTATTGTAAAAATGAAGAAAGGAATGCTAAGATGGTTCGGGCACATGGAAAGAATGAGTGAAGAAAGACTGACGAAGAAAATCTGTAGAGCAAAAGTGAGTGGTAAAAGAAGCCAAGGAAGACCAAGGCTAACTTATGAAGATCAATAGCTAGAGTGTTAGCCGACGGAAGTGTCAAAAGCACTCGCATACCTAGGCGAAAATGTGTGAGGAGAATGATGAGATTCGAGGAAGCGAAAGAAGTTAGAACCGCGGCGCTTGGCGCTCCGTCCTCTCTGACTACTCCGTCAGGGATACAGCGTGAAGATATGTAGGTTATTCCAGTTTTATGTCAAAGAAGTACTATATTTTTCAACAATGGTTACGTGTTCTGAACGTGATTGTGATATTATTACATATCGCAATAATCAAGGGAATCATTCATTTCATAGGTGACATTGACAAATCAAAAATCGTCACGCGTCAACGAGCTCTGTTGGTCTATACGCTAGTATATACTAAGTTTATGTTTCTAACAGATAATCTAGCTTTTCCTGCTTTGTACTGCATTTACTGCTGCTGTATTGCATTATCACTTTTCAATTAACGCCCCTCGTAGGTAATATCGTTCCACGCGAAACCTACTCGGATCACTAGTTCCTAGGTAAAACACAAAACTCATAAAAATCTTTTCTGGCCAGTTCTAGCAGTCTATTTGACATAAAAAAATGATGACGTCAATTCCAAACTTCATTTTCCAAAAATATTGCCAAAACCTAAAACCTTTCATTTTGGTATTTTCAAAATTTTTAGTTTTAGTTGGTTTTTAACTTTATTTATTGTTAAATTATATTCATTTTTATTCATATTTTAATAAGAAAACTTTTAAAATGTGTGAAAACCGTGTAAGGTGCGAAGCATGTCGTACTATCAACCTCGCCAAACACAATATAAAACAACCTAAACCAGATATGCAAATGTACGAAAAATGCAGTCAAATGCACAAAAAAGAATGCGGACGTGTTACAGGTGTGGTCAAATAACTTATATTATCCAACTTAATTATAAACATTTGAGCTAAGTTTATAATTATATACTTTGCATAACTACACCATATTTTAGTCGGAAGCGCTTTAGTTTAATTCTTGTGTAAGAGAGGATTAAGGAAGTGTAAGGCGATGGGATAAGAAGTAAGTATATATATATTAAAGGGGCCAATTTACGAAAGTTTATATAGGTGTTAGTAAGTTTATAAGTAGAGAAATCTTAGAGAGCGGGTTCTGATCAGAGGGCCTAGACAAGTGGCTCAATTGTCGTAAACGCTAGTAGAACAAAATACAAATACTACGTAATCTAGTGTGACGAATTTTAAATTTGTATTAAAAAAAAAACGTTCTGAACGGCTAGACAAGTGACAAACGCTTCGTACAATCGAAACGCTTGCTGGCGTTATCGCTCGTGAAAAGCGCCACGGCTACGTTTTATACGGCGGTTTTCACGCGACTTTACTTCTCGTTTGATTGAATAGAAAATTAATAACGTTTGTATGTTGCCGTGCGATTGCCAAGTCATTTATTTATTATAGAAATAAAGATCTCTAATATCGATATGGTCACTATAAATGTTGATAGGTACCTAATTGATTAGATAATAATTTATAACAAAGTAGTTGAATAGGTGCTTCCATAGAAACTAACTAAAATAACTGGCTTTGTTTTACATGAGATCTCACAACTTTAGTGGAAGAACTTCGTTGCGAGACTTGGCATTTTTTTACATTGTTTGTTTTTGGTGGCATAAATAATTACAGTATTTGTGCAACTGTTTTCTATACTAGTCTTAACTGTATCATAAGAAACCATAAAGCAATGAAGCGTAAATGCATTAACTAAAAATAGACACTCAAATACCTCCGTGAAGGTATAGGAGAAAAAGCCTTGAAGCCTGGGCCAGAGAATAAGACTAAGGTGTTGCACGGCTGTCGTAACAGGCGATTAAGGTGGCCTTCGGGGTCGCTGCCGATCGGAACTGGCGTCCCGTTCGTCCATGCATGCGACCCCTAGAAGGACGACAAGGCGTGCGGTTCGCGCTGTCCTAGCACTAAGAGGGTACAGAGGGGCTCTGTAACTGCTCCCTCTCAGCGCTCTCAGTACAAGTTAGCAAACAGTATTCTATCTCGGCAGTGTCCTAGAAATAATTACCTACGGTCGCTCGGTACGTAAACACGCAATAGGGCTACCGACTTGGACTGAATGTTTTTCTTGGGTTACGTATTTGATAATAGGTACTATATTAAATTGTCATATTTTCTTTTCATTTTATATTATTGCAAATTTAATAAGTTTTTATTTATATAATTTTACTAGTATTTTATTTCTAGTTTCAAAAGTTTGTGAGTTAGCATGGTGGAAATGGACAAAAAAAAATGCATTTTGTGTGCAGTATAATTAAAAATCAGCAATAAATTAACTAGATCATTATGATAATACATTTCCTACAAATTAGCAACAGAGATGTATTTTCGGTTTTGATATAGATGTATTCAGACATCCATACACTGAACATTATGTTCGTAAACTTGATTGACATAATATTTCGTCAGTAAATGCGCGGGAGCGTCTCACACCGTCCGACGACAATCGCGGCGCACTTGTGGGCGCTCTCGCGACTGTTGTATGCCGAGAAATGCCCAGATTTCGAGGCCCGTCGTTTGGGAGCGTTTGTATGAAGATCGAATACTGTATGCTTACTTGTACTGTGGCGAGAGGGACTCCGGTGCGTTCCGTAGGAGATCCGTGCAACCGGACCATCCCACCAGGTTTAATTGGTTTTAAAAGCCTACATAACCCAATCTCTTCTCAGGTTCTTCCTGCGGTACCAAAAAAGAGGAGAAAGCAAAACATTTATTAATTCATACAAATAAACTCAAAATAAGTCATAACATTTGTTAACTTATACAAATTCTTATTCACCGCATCTCTGCAGTCTCTACCGATAGGTTTCGAGCTAATAAATCAGTATACAACCCTACGCTGTCACTTTTATATTATTGTTACAAGGATTTCAGAAATAATGTGCCTCTAAAATATGATGAATTTACATTATCTTAAACTGTGCCTACATAATATACTATTTAAATCTATGAACTGGAACTTTCCTGAAATCCTTGTAACAACGTGAAATTGAGTTTTAATGAATTACTATATATACAATTAACATACGCTTTTAAGACAATGACAGTTTACATATAAGTCCAAAACATATGTATTAAGCCATAATTACTTCCACATTTATAGATGAACCTCCTAGCTGACATGTTGCCTTAGTGTTTATTACAAAATTATGTAATGCCTCTTCGTTGCTCATGAAATTTTAGCAGGCACAGTGTAAACAGACTGTGTAAAGTGGGACAGACGCGGCGGAAGGAAAAAATAAAACAATGTATCTGTGGTATCAATGTAATATAATGTATGTAATGTAACAATGAGTTGTATGTCGATTTTAGTTTTGGCTCATTGACGCCATAACTTCTTCGTATCTTTGTTGCATACTATACCAACGACGTCCTTGTCATAAATACTTAATTGCATTTTATTAATTTGTTCACAGAACTTCCATTAAATCCTACATGCATAAAAGTTTGCACAAAAGAAGAATATTTCAGAAGTCAATTAAAAAGTGTGAAAATTCCCAAAGTGCCATATCCACACGGAAAACTTATGTGGGCTGTCAAAGTTTGTAAAAACAATACCATTTATTTAAGACTTATCGTTCGTATAAGCCGTGAAAAAGAAATTGTGTTAATAATAATTTATTAAAAACTAGCTGTACCTTGCGATTTTTCCGCGTTAAATTTTGTAACCATTTAAGTTTCAATTCGAAATCACAGACATCAATTTTGCTTGTTACAAGTCGGTAGGTATATTAATTCCATATCGTAAATACATTTCGACGAATTCATCCTTAATGTTCTGCGAGCAAAGAGGTCAAATGGAAATATTGTATGAAAAATGTAACTGGCTGGCGATTATCTGGACGGCGGTAGCTGCACACCAGAAAAAAAAGAAATTGAAAATTTAAAAACATAAATTTTCTTTTAACGTTTACATATCGAATCTTTTCATTTATTTTTCTCGTAGGGGGGAATGAAAAGTGGAGTATCACTCGGTATAGTTAAATTAATTTTTCATTCCATCTATTCGAAAAACGATGATTGGTTCCTCGACATGCGCGACCAAAATAGGTCTTTTCTCTTAAAGGACCTTCACAAAGAGCATAACCGAATTTGAATAAAGAACACGAGAGGTCAAATAAAAATATTGTGCGAGAATGGTATTGGCTCATATTTACCTGAGCAGTAGCCGCGCGCTAGAAAAGAAAGCAAATTAAAAAGTTAAAAATATAACAATATAAAATTTTGTATCTTTACACATCGAATAATGTCTCTCATTTATTTGGGAATGAAAAAGTAGTGTATCACTCGGTAATAAAATTATTTTTTTACCTCGCACGCCGTACGTTGAATCCCTCGTTACGCTAGGGATTCTACTCTAGAGGTGGAATTCTTCACTCCGGTCTGTACTCAAAATAGTAAAACTTTGTTATGCAATGCAACGAGGTAAATTAGTGCATTGTATAACAAAACTTTGTTATACAATGCACTACTTTATCTCGGCCAAAATACATTGAATCCCTCGCTGCGCTAAGGATTCTACTTTAGAATCTTTCGCTGTGCTCGGGATTCTACTATAAAAACCTTCTCTCCGCTCTAGATTCAAAATAGCGCTTCGCCATAAAAATATTATTATAATTATACAACCTACTTGTAGCACTGACAATTTTCTAAAAAAAAACGAGCGAGCCAGTAGTCGCATATGATGTATAAAATCTGACATCTCACCTTGGTAATAGACATCATTATCATTATATCCTGAAAAAAATGATTACCATCTGAAGGCCAACTCTATCACCGCGCGCGCTCATTGGTCAACTTAAAGAGCGCGCGCTTCTCCGGCTTCCTGTTACACACTTCCGTACCTTTTCACGAAATCACTTCCACAGATTGCAGAAAAGCGAGAGGAAAGATGTTACGCATTAAAAAAACAATAATTGTAGCAACGATTTTAATATGTTCCATTCTAGATATGTACCTATATTTAATTTATTATTTGCATAAGTTTCTACAACCTACATACATAGTCTTAACATAAGGTAGAATTTTAGGCTTCCGTCGTAGTAGGCTCTACTTCATAACGTATCGTTTCTATAATTATTTCGCTCATAATTTATGATTTTTTATTAAATTACTAGCTGATGCACGCGACTTCGTACTCGTTTTTTATTTTTAGCCTATGTCCTTATTCAGGATTCAAGCTATCTCCATACCAAATTTCATCCCAATTGGGTGAACGGTATAGTAGCCCATAAAATACGAACAAACAAACAGACAAACACAGATTTTTATATGTTAGGTAATTGGGTAATCGTAGACCGTATACTTAATACAATAATTTAAAATGCATGTAACCAGACAATTTTATTTTCATTATTAAAATATGTATGACTACCCCGTTAGGGATTCAGCGTGAAGATATATATGTATGTGTATTAAAATATGTATCTAATTGTGTGGGCATATTGTTTAAAGTACATTATAGAGTTTAAATGTCATGTATTATCATAATCCTAAAATATAATATCACAGAAAATTCCTTTATATACCTCCTATGCGTTTCATCGTTATTGGTAATCATCGAAACAATTGTGTAACAGCAAAACTCTATGCGCAGTCTGGGATCCTGGTGGGTTCGATTTACTTCACGTACACACAAGGTGTGTGGGGCGACCAACAAGACGTAACGGAGTGCATTCGTCGTTGGCAAGAATACATACGCAGCATCAACACCAGACGTCCGCCCACCTTCGACCACTGTGGTAACGTCATTGTAAGTATTGTAATAATTTGTATTTCAGTACAAAATGTACTCTAAGAGCATGGAACAAGCGCTAAAATGAAATAATTGGATTTTCGGCGTCTACGTTACACGTACCGTAAGGCATAGATCATGTTACCTGCTCCAAAGTCATATAGTCCTGGTATTTGTAGTTACGTCACCAGTTGTTCGTTTTTCGTACTACCAAACCGAACTTCGAAAAAATACAAAAAGACTAATTAATATATAAATGAGTAAATTTAAGTAGTGCTTGACAACGGCTCCGTTCTTTCTGTACCCACTTAGGAGTGTGCAATATGTATTGAATGTACGTTTAATTTTTTCTTACATGAAAAATGAAACAATTTTTTGAATTATGTTACGCAATTTGTTGCTTTACCTCAACACTACTTTGTGCCTTCTCAATTTAGCAACGTAACTTTGAAACTGAATGAATTCGAATATCGTTCAGCTACTCTCAATAACTTATTTTAAACTTCCAAACCTTGTTGCGTTCCTATGCATCTTATGTTTTATATTCAAACTATTTTTATTTATGAGATCCTAGTAATAAGGTTGTTTTCACCTGGCCTAACATTGGGACTTCGCCAGCCTTATCAACAACATGACGTCCTTTCGCCTCAATAATAAAAAAAAACTCATCGTACGCGTTTAAGTGTGCTGCTATGCGATTTTGAAACCATTTCTCCTACTTAAATCTGCAATCCTAGTACATTGGAGCTCTATCTGAATGACGCTGGGCTAATTTGTACCGGAGATCGCTACGATTCGCAAAGCGTCCTTTCCATGTGAAAGTCTCCCGCGTATTGGATTTACCTAACTGAGCCAATACAATGTTTACGTACTTTTTACTACAGCATACTTACTGTGTTGTGTGTTCTCAACGTACGAGCGATACGAGACGTCTCTATTTCTCTCTTCTTTCTCTACATCAAAAGTTCGCACTTGTGTGTGAATAAATTTCTATGTTACACACACTGTCTATGCTCTCCTAGTATTTACACGTCAACTACATACGAGAGACGCCGTTCCTTGCATATTTTTTATTTGTTCACACTATATTTCCTGAAGTTAATTTAATAAACATTTGGTATGTTGTAAGAAACAACATATATGTAACATCGCATTGAGAGAGTTACACACACGGCGTGCTCACTGCACACATTTGAATAATATACCCACACTATCTCTACGCTTCATTCAATAAATATGTCCGATAAGTGTTGTATGTCATTGTAAATATCATAAAAATATTATTTAAACTCACAACAAAGACAGAAAGGCCAAAGTCAGGGCGATAATGTAGAAATAATGTTTTTTTCAGTCATTTGAAATATGAATTCACACAGTAACCCTGTGATTTCCGAACGACAAAGGCATATTTTAACCACAGTTTTAACTGAGGCATGGGAGGCATGGGGTGTCCTCGTGACTCAAATTGCTTTTTACATACAATGTAATACTGACCGGAAACAGCTTCCTTCGTTGATAACTCCCTGGTATAATTGGGTCATCATATCATGATAGTGTTACAAAATGTATAATATTATGTAAAACGCATGCATGATCAAATTCGTTACCACCTATTTTAATTAAGATTCACCTATTTTAAGTTACATTATTTCAGAGGAAAGAGAATCCTGAAAGTCTATTGGCACCACTATATAACATATATAAAACTTTCATCACTACATGCTTCTCTGGTAATTTTCTGTATTTTTACCTAAATAAAATTGCCAAAAGTAGTACTTCTGAAGAATTCTATTAACAAAATTAAAAACGAAGATGGTTTTTCAGGTGTTGTAAAGCTTCCTCTAATTATCAAGTGCGCTTACATTGATTATCTTAAGGCTCTTGAAAGAAAAAAGGCTGCAGATGAGAAGGACAGAAAAATTAAGAGAAATTAAATATTACTCTTATGAAAAATATGTTCGATGTTCATAAAGAACTTTTGGTTGCAACTACATCATCTGTAAAGATTTAATAAAAACATCTGCAACCTCATCAACCCTTTTAAAATTATATTATTATAATAATATATTATTATTTTGCCACCATAATGTCTAAATCCTAACCTGGGGTTATTCACAAACGTCGGAAACTTTCCGTGGCGGTAAGGCCGATCGTCGAAAAGCATAAATTCAATCTGTCGGCTTGGATTTGCGAATACGACTATATTATATAACACGATATATATATAATATAAATATAAACAATTTCAGATTTGTGAATCGCGTATAGACAAAATCATCGAAAAGTGTCCTGTCGGATACGAAAAGTTGAGTTTCCGACGTTTGTGAATAACCGCTGGCCTTTTCAACAATATTCATGAATACACAAAAAAAATGATATTTTCTAGAATTTAAGAATCATTCCGTCTATCAATCGTTTTTCTCTATGATTATGATTTTTTATGATTATTGAAAATTTTAAATTTGATATGTGTCAATGTAATGAGAAAAATTATGTTGATGTTGTCATTGTCTATTAAAAGTAAACATTTAAAAAAATATATTGTTATTAAAGCTTTTATTGCACATTCAATTCCTACATTTGCGTCAAGTTGTCTCATATTTATGTTATTATATTATAAAAGACGACTTTTAAAAATATGTATCTGTCTACATTTTTAAGGTATTTTTAATATTTTTGTTGTCTACGTCGTATCTCTGATGCATGGAGCTCGAAGAACACAGGGTTTTCGTCAGAAGAGCCTCCTGCTAACATGTACTCCAAATGCTTAATGTAACAGATCGCTATTCTGTAAAAGTATGAAAGATTACTTTATTAATGTGTAAAATACACATGCGGGAATAATAAATAACGAAGAATAAAAGATATTTATTAAAATTAGTACATAAGTAAAATTTTGTTTGTATTTTAAGATTTTTACAGACGATTTTTTCGTTACGTTCTAGGTAGATTACGTTACATGTACCTCAGGCATTCTATTTTGGAATATTTCTTTTTCGAAGGTTTTGTTATTGGTAATTTTGATCTTAACAAATCAAAAGCACGATTCATATCTCGCATTCGCGTCCTTTCTCGATCACAAGCCGTTTTCTTATACTCTAAAATAAAGAAAATAAAAATTATTTCGATATTGACATTAAATAATAATAAAAAGATAATTACAATTTACAAAAAAATGTTAATATACATATTACTGTATTGACTCAGGTGTGACTGTGAATAATAGGTGGCACTCGCATCGAGGTCCGGCCCCATATGAGGTACCTGGGTCTGATCCTCGATGCCCGTTGGAGTTTCCGCGAGCACTTCCGGCAATTGGCCCCCCGTCTCGTAAGGGCATCAGCCGCGCTCAAACGACTGATGCCCAATATCGGAGGGCCCAGGGGGGGATACCGCCGCCTCTATATGGGGGCGGTGCAATCAATGGCGCTCTACGGAGCGCCAATCTGGGTAGGGGCCCTGACGGCACAAAACGTCGCCTTTTTAAGGCGCCCACAACGGGCGATGGCCGTCGGGGTCATACGGGGATATCGCACCGTCTCCTTTGAGGCGGCGTGTGTATTGGCCGGTAGTCCTCCCTGGGATTTGGAAGCGGAGGTGCACGCCACAGTATGCGAGTGGCGTGCGGGTCTTAGAACATCCAGAGAAGACCCATTACCCAGGGAGGTGGAAGCGCGGAAACTCCAGGCCCGGCGGTCCTTAATGGAGAAGTGGGAGAGGCGGCTGGCAATACCGAACGCCGGCCGCCGGACCGTCGAGGCGATCCGTCCGGTGCTGAAAGACTGGACGGACAGAAAGACGGGGTCGTTGACCTACCGGCTGACGCAGGTGCTGTCGGGGCACGGTTGCTTCGGCAAGTACCTGTGCCGAATAGCCGGGCGTGAGTCAACAATCGAGTGCCACCACTGCGGCCGCGACGAAGACACGGCGCAACATACGCTCGAGGAGTGCTCGGCATGGGCCGAGCAGCGCCGTGCGCTCGTCGCGGCGGTGGGGAGGGACCTCTCGCTGCCGGCTGTTATAAAATCGATGGTCGGTAGCGATGAGGCATGGCTGGCGGTTCTTACCTTCTGCGAGGACGTAATCTCGCAGAAGGAGGCGGCGGAGCGGGAGCGGGAAAACGATCCGCTCTCCCAACCAATCCGCCGCCGGAGAGCCGGGGCCCGGAGGAGAGCCTTCCAAAGCCTCCTCTCCCCCACCTAGGGGCTCGGGGGTGACGTTCGGGGGAGCGTCACCCCATCTCAATAGCCCCGGGAGGGCGCGCGCGGTGTTCCCGCGCGCCTCCCACGCAGTACACTAATAGGGCAGGAGCGGCTCCACACCCTGCCCATAACGGGATGGGCCCGGCGCATCAAACGCGCTGGGCATCGCCGCCGGGGTCGCGGAAGAATACAAAACTGTAGCCCCGGCATCAGGCGCCCCGGAGGAACACCGTCAGGTTTTAGTGGGTAGCCCGGCATTGCACCTTACAGCCGTGGAGTGCCACGTATCCCCCCGCCACCCCCAGGCGGGATCGGAATGCATAAAGCATTTCCTGACGCAAAAAAAAAAAAAAAGTGTGACTGAAAATCTATTTCATACATTCATAACATAAAATTATTTTGTTACACAATTACAAGGATAAGTACATTCCATTAAATTAAAAAAAATTAACACTACCTGTATGTATACTTAAATAAGTTTTCTGTATCTAGCACTGTAAACGAAAAAAAGGATAACGAGTTAGCGCTCTACCTTTTTCCAACTGAAGCGCTTTCTCTTTCCAACTCATAATGGCTTCCTGGCTGGGATCATCTAAGAATTTGTTGTTATCCTGTGACTCATGGGAATAGTCCAATGAAGACTCAGAGTTGCCTGTTTCATGAATTACTGCTACGTCTCTGAACTCCTGGTCGTAGAATCTAGTAGCTAAAAAGAATCAGTTTTCATAAAAATAAATAAATATTTATTTTCAGTAACATTTTTATAATGTGTTTCAGTTAAATAATAAAGTATAGGTCCGGTAATAATTTTTCAAACTATTTACCCGTCGAATTCCTTTATCTACAATATAATATACGTGAAGCAAAAATTTTGGCTCCCTTTTTAAGAAAATTGCGCGGACGGAAAAGTGTGAAATTTGGTATACTTAAAGTTTATATGGAGAAGGACAGAAGAAAGCTACTTTTATTATAATATGCATTAGAAATACATTAAATTAAATAAACCACTCATTGTTTACGTTCATACTGCCAATATCAAAAAGACTGTCTATTTCAAACTCTTAAAATAGTTTGTGATCGCATATACGTAACCTCCTTGGATCAAACAGTCGCACATAGTAGAGATTGTCGCCAAAGAGTGTACGAGTATATTATAAGTTTATAATTTAGCGACCTCTAGTACATACTTATAATATGTACTAGATAAGTATTATAAATATGTAGGGACGTTGCGCCGGTTTTTGACTGATTTGCTAAGTTGTTGTTGTTGTTGTATACTCTTTATTGCACATTTTAACATATACAGCACACATGACTTATAATTAAACAGTAAATTATAAAGTGCAAAGGCGGACTTATCCCAGGGCTTAAGTTTGAGCAGTAAAAAAAATTTGTTTAGCACATTAAAAATTATCTCCTTTGAATAGAACTATGCCTATAATGCCTATAATGATTTGTATCCAGATGATGTTGACATTTTTCATGAACCCCAACAAATTTCGAAAAAAAAATTATTACCATATTGTGTGTGATAGCTGTATTTTATCTCAATTTGCCATGTTTTATTTTGTTTTATTTTATTGTATCTACCAAATTCAAAAATTGTAATGCTTCGTTAGTGTAGTATAGTTGGTATCACTCTCACTGTATAATAATTGTAATTGCTGTGTATACTCTTGTAAAAGTGTTTCACACTGTTTAAGATTTTTTCGATACTTTAGTTGGTGTAATTTTGTAATAATGCTGTTGGAGTATCTATTGATGAAATAAATAAATCTATATATATAAAAGGCGATGTATGTATGTTCCTTATGGACTGCGAAACGGCAGGACCGATTTCGATGAAATTTTCAAGGCATCTTCAGATTGGCCTAGCGGGTGTTCCTGTAAAGTTTGGTAGCGATCGGATCAGTAGAATATTTTTTTTTGTTTTTTTTTTTGCAGTATCAAAATAATTACAAAAACTGTTTAATTTATTTTAACTTCAACTAACGCCCAGTGAAACGGGCCGGGTTTGCTAGTAATAAATATTTCACTTCCCTAGTACAGGCGAACCGAAGAGTGTAATCGTGCGGAGAGTGTTAACGCAGCGGGCGCGCCTGGTCGTCGTGCCCCTCGAGAAATACACGGCGGCGCTTTTCTCGAGGTTGATCTCGATTCAGTCAGAACCACTCGCCTAGGCTTGTGATCGCGACTTGGAGGAGTTGGGAGACTCTGAGGCGACTACGGTCTGATGTGAAAAGTGCGGTATTGTCCGCGAATAGGGCGAGCTCTACACCGGGGGTTTTGGGGACGTCGTGCGTGTAGAACGAGTAGAGAGTGGGCGATAAAACGGAGCTCTGTGGCACGCCTGCTCTGATAGGGTGGGGAGAGGAGAGCACCCCTTTGACTGTATAGCGGAAGGAGCGGTCTAACAAAAGTCTCGTACTATGCGTACGAAATCGTCCGGCACGCTGAGCCGGCGCAGCTTATATACCAGACCGGCGTGCCAGACTTTGTCGAACGCCTTCGCTACATCGTAGAAGAGGGCTCCCATGCCTAATGTAGTGACTCGGGCGGTTAAGGCCCTCCAGGATGTATTCCGTGAGGCGGTGCACTCGTTGTATACACGAGTGTTTAGCTCAAAAGCCAAATTCTCCTCTCCCCACCCCATCAGGGCACCATAATGTACTTTTAGAAGTTTAAAGTTTGTCCACGTATCAGTATAAATTGAACCACGACCACTATTATTTCATTTTGAAATGAAAGAGGCAGCCAATTGGTCAAATAATAGAGACGGGCGCGAAACCAGCGCAACGACGCTACCTAAAGAAAGCTAAAGAAAGCTTTGGTTTTGTTGTTAACATCATGGAATTGATATAGTCTCTAAGCCGAAAAGGTGATTTCATGTAAAATGAAGTTTCCTTTGATCAGTTTGATGAGCGGAATCACCTCTTTCGACTCCAGAAGCCATGAAAATTTATCAGTGTATATTATGCATACTACTGTACTAATATTATAAATGCGAAAGTCTTTCTGTACCCCTAAGGTGGTAAAAACCAAATGAAACTTTGAAGTTGTAAAGAAATAGACTCACAATTATATCTTTATATAATTTACAGCATCATCAATCTCCAGTCAAGTTGCGGATAACAACATACTAATATTATAAATACGAACATGTGTCTGTCTGTCTGTTACGATTTCACAGCTTAACCGACAGATGGATTTTGATGGCCACGGAATTAGTATGACACCAGGGGACGGACATAGGTTACCTTTTTTATCAAAGATCTACCCCTAAAGTGGTGAAAGGGACGATGAAACTTTGTATGGGAAATGCTAAACCGCTGAACCGATTATGATGGAATTTGCTAGAGACAAACTTTTTTTTATTTAAAAGACAGAGGCTACTTTTTTATCAAAAATTACACCTAAGAGAGTGAAAAGGGGTATGAAACTTCGTATGGGAAATGTTAAAGCGTTAAATCGATTGTGATAAAATTTGATACAAGAATAGTATGTGCCCGAAGTTAGACGTAAGCTATCTTCTTTTTTCAAATAACTACCTCTAACTTGAGAAAGCCACGGAAAATATTTCCTCATGGATGAAGTCGCAAGTACAGCTAGTAGATAATATATCTATGTCTACTGATATGATAATTATAATAAATAGATCAATGGTAACCAAATAAGACTAGTATAGCTTCTAGTATGGGTACGACTTACGACATACACAATTGGGGAAGCACCCTGTAACATCCAGACTCGCAAGACAACTCATGCTCGTCTAAAGTGCCGTTTGGCTATGTTTTGTACGGCGGTTTTCACACGACTTTACTTTTCGTTTGATTTAATAGAAAATTAATAACATTTGAAAATCAATTTAAAAATCGTTACGCTAGATCAAGTAGTATTTGTTATTCTATTCTACTAGCGTTTACGACAATTGAGCCACTCGTCTAGGTCCCCTGGCCGGCATTCGAAATGCGCACCGGAAGTAACACACATGTCGAAAGAGTTTTTTCTCTAATAATTAAGATATGGACAAGTGACAAAACACAATTAAGTGTGGCAGTTCTGAAAGCCATTTTAATTATCAAAACTAACATCAACAAAGTTGAGATAAGCTCTGTTCTTACTTGAAAACTAGGCTCGACATTTTGAAACTGATTTGCTCCGTCGACAAATATAAAATAAATGTGTCAGTGACCGAATCTAATGTTGATTAATTCAAATTACATATTGTTCTCATGTTCTTGTTTTTGAAGAAATAGTAAAATAAGCCTTTTTTACTAAATTTTGCAAGCGTCCCGCACTGACAAAAAGAAATAAATGGTCTCGTTAGGTATGCACTAATTACTGCACCAATCAAGGAACCAATTAATATAGTTATACCTAGGGAAAGATATCTACCTAATTACATTTCTCAACATTTTTAGGACGCCGTAGTAAAACAAGGAACCTTTATAGTTACGCCAAGTCCATCTGTTTGTCTCTCCGTCCGTCTGTCTGTCTGAGGTTTAACAGAGATTCTTGGTACTAGAAAACTGTAATGCGGCGCAGTTATACCTATTACTCAAACCTACAAAGTTTTGTAATAAAGTCCTGAAAAAAAATTTTTTTTGGGTATCTTTCATTACACGTAAAGCGAAAATGTTTTTTTATATTTGTCTATTTTATTGTCTGGAGTGTCGTTGGATAGGTCTTTAGAAATAATGGGGTATCTGATGAAAGTTTTTTCGGTTCAGGCATCCGTTTGCGAAATATTAAGTTTTAAAATGAAAACACGTGGCTCTTCTGACAACTAAACCGTTCTTTTTGGGTATGTAAAAAGTATTCACGATAGTAATATAATATAGGTATATAACGAAGCTAAAATTATCACAGCTACGTAGGCTCTATAAGTTAACGAGTACTAGATAGTCAAACAACTTATAAAATGGACAAGTAAAAGTTTCGTAAAAATTACTTGAATGGCGTTCAGCCAACTTTATACTCATAGCACAGATTAATTAGTTTCAAAAAGCCCCTTTACTAAATACGCATATATTGTGACACACACTTTGCTGATTTCGTGACGCAATGGGTTTTTAATAATAATAAATCTAAATGTTGTACAACATTATGCTTAAACATCACTTTAAATTCACAGATTCAGTCAGAAAGAAGGTATAATATGTAAACATTAAGTACGCTCAAATATGCTACTTGCTGCAATATTCTATAGGTACCCAGGTAAGTATATATGTTACGCATACATATAGGTATCTATATTGTACACACAAAGCCACACTAACGAACATAATACAACTGTATAATTATTACATACATACAACATAACGTTATATTATTGTCATTCGTACCCATTCGGGGTGGACATTAGACAGAGCATGAGCATCATAAAGCAAAAGAAATTCACACTGTGCGACGCCACTTTTTGCAATAAAGATTTGGCCCAACAGATTTTTTTATATTTATACCTTTAAGTTCTATGTAGGTCCACCTATGGTTGCTAACTTTTATTACAAGAATATAGTATAATGCGTTATGAGATAGAAAATAAACAGTATTTTAGGGAGAATAATTATGTACATTATTTTTTCCGTGCACGCATTTTTTTAATCGGTTTCAGAGCTTTATGTACCAGTGTTTTAGGGATGGTTGTCAAAAACAGTACTTGGTATACTTTAATTTTCTAAAACTGTGAACAGTATTTGGGAGCAATATAAAGTATAGTACTGTCTTTAATATAACACTATAATTGGCAACCCTACATGTACCTATTACGAGTGGGTAGGTACTATTCCTTGGGCGATTTATGTTTTCATTACTCCCAGATCAGTATGGAATATATTTAATTATATAGTTAACAATATTTTTCTTACCTTCCTGACTCGTATCCAACTCATGAGGTCTAAAATATGTAATTCTTCTAGGCTCTGAATAATCATCTATAACATAAGACCTATGATGGGATATAGTTTTATCGTACTTTTTATGAGAAAACGTGTGTTCTTCTTTAGGTTTCTCGTCTTGCCTTCCTATTTCCAGAATAACACGATCTTCCATCTCCCTCTTTTCTTCATCTTCTCCTTCTTTCACAACTGTGTAATTTGCTATTAGAGGTATGGGGGCCTCATCGTCATACGGTTGATTGTACATTGTAATTATTTCTGTATTAAACTTTTTATGTAGCCGAGTTAAAAACCTGAAATCAGGTGAGCACGAAGTACTGGAAATATTTGCGGGAATTATTAGAACGTGTTCCACTACTTCACAACACTAAAAACATATTTTTTTAAAATCGTCCAGGCTCTACCTGTTGCTGGTAGAGACTGTGTCATCCACTTTTCTTGTTCTATTGTCATGCATATTCGATCAAAGTTGCGTGGCGTGTTGACACAAGTGCTACGGTACAATTTTTAGTTTTCAATAAACAGAACAGTTTTAAAAGAGCTTGAAGATATGTAGACCATTGTTTGGGAGGTCATTCGATATATTTAAGTTTTACACATTCTTACTAACACAGAACACAGTTGTCTTTTTTAAAGTAATAGGTACTACAGAACGATTTGTGTTTAAAATAATGAAAAATATTTATGTATAGTAATACCAATTACATATTTATTAGTAACATTAAAAACTCTTAAGCCAGTTTAATAAAATCCGTTTCGTAAATTGGTTTGATTGATATTTAAATCTGAGTCTGACGATTTCTAACGATACCCACAGAAACTTCACACTAACGGTTCAGATCAAAAACCAACAGTTACACTATCCTCAATCTCTTGGGACCGTTCAAGTATTACGTAAACAGAATTTTAAGCCATTTTTAACAATTCCCTCCCCCTCGTCAGCGAAAGTAAGCAAGCTTTTTATGCGTAAGGCCCTATTATGCGTAAGCATTGGTCTAATTTTTACAAAATCTGTGAGTTTCTTTATTGTTATTCAGATTATTATTCATGAGCAAGTATCTATCATAGTTAATACGTTAAGTAAACAAATAATGCTGACGTAATCGCCATTCATACCCCTCGTACCCCATGTCATCAAAAATAAGCAAAGCAATGACCCCCCAAAGAATGAAATTGTGTATGTGCGTTTTCGAGGGATGAAAGATGTGAGTTGGATGTGGAGAGACGGGTATCAGCTGGCAACAAAGTGAAGATTGCTCTTTCGGCATTAGCAGGCAGTGTGTATAACACAGCCAAAATGGCCATCCACAACGCGCTGTTGGTGCCAACTTTATTGTACGGTAGTGAAGCCTGGATATGCCCGAAATCGAGTGAAAGTATGATAAATGCTGTGGAGATCCAGTCTCTCAGAAATATGTGCGGTGTCACGCTTGCGGACAGGATAAGCAATGATGAGATACGCAGTATGACAGGGTTGCACAACAGTGTTATTGTAAAAATGAAGAAAGGAATGCTTAGATGGTTCGGGCACTTGGAAAGAATGAGTGATGAAAGACTGACGAAAAACATCTTCAAGAGCAATAGTGAGTGGTAAGACAAGCGAAGGAAGCCCAAGGCTGACTTATGAGGATCAAAAAGCCCCTGCCGGCTTTTATTACCTAAAAATTTACAGACAGCGACAGCCACGCCATCACTACGCGACCGGTGACCAATTGTAATAAAAAATTGATATAATGTATGACGATTGCGTATCTATTATTCTAACCGTAAAAGGCATTTTTCGCGGTTGATTTACCGCCACTATACGAATTACATTACAAAAATTCTCGTTTTGACAGCAGATATCGCGCAATATTGGCTGTTGCATGCTGTCTGCAAGATACGTAATAAGCGTGCGGAGTGTTAGCCGGCGGAAATGTCAACAGCATTCGCGTACCTAGGCGTGAGTGAGGAGAATAACGAAATTTGAGGAAGCGAAAGAAGTATGTAAGGACCGATAAGCTTTACGCCGTTAGGGATCCAGCGTGGAGATGTGTATGTATATATTTGTGAAACCCCCCACCTCCCTTTAGTGCTTACGTAATACTCGAATGATACCCTAGTTCTTAATTCTTCGGTCGAAAAGATCGTCACATTTGATTTTTCAAAAGATAAATTACGTACTAAATAGGTACTTATCAATGTTTACCGAAGTTCAAACGTTCAAACCAATAACTTTGTCGACTGTGGGCTGACTTCGAAAATTTTTATTTTGTTTGGTAGGGTTTACTTTCGAGGTAGTCCCATTTAAATTTCACCGGTATTGGAGCTTGGACTTCGAAGATACACTAAATAACGCGACCTGGTTATTACCTTTATTATTATATTGATGATTCTCTTGCATATCGTTGCGCTCCAGAATTAGAAAGAAATTAATTGTAGACCTGCCCTAGATATATATTTAGGCCAAGGTCTAAACACTAAAAAGCACAAAATAACTTGCCTTTACTAATTAAAACTCAAGTACAATAAAAATAACTTCATAAGTTCGATACACATACCTAGCCCTACATAATTAAATTTGATTGTTATCGAAGTCGGTTCCAAATCAATGTGCAACAACCATGTAACAACAGAAAGTTTATCAGTTTGGTGGGCTTGGCACCGACTTCAGTAACTAACAAATTTAATTACATAGGTATGTGTATTGTACTTATATAGTTATTTTTTTTTTACTTCAGTTTTGATTGGTAACGGTTAGTTATTTTATACTTTTCAGTAAATAAAAAATAAATTGAGTACATTCTTCACTCCTATGAGACGTAGATGTGAAAAATTATTTTCCAAAATCTCATTACTGTTTTCGGGTCTACTTACTTCTTTAAACCTTACTCGTGCATTTCAATATGTACCTAAATGAGAGGAGTGAAAGTGCGGAAGGGCGGCGAAAGAACGGGCAGACCGAAACTTAGATTCCTAATTGCCTACGGAACCCTAAAAATACTGAGGATATTAATTATACAATAAGTACTTTTCGAAATAATCTGGAGCTTTTGTAATTGTAAGAGGTCTGATAGTACGTCAAACATATGGATTACGCTCAACCTTGAAATCTATTTTAGTTACCCGAATAATTCAACAATATCAGTAATATTTATTGTATGGCATCATTTTTTTTATTTGGTACATTTGATTTAAATATCGTGGATCGAATATATTTTTATATTTGGGCCGCGTTTTGTACAGCCCTGTACTAAAATTATTTGTTTTTTTGTTTCCTCATTAATTCTAAGCGTCTAAAACATAAATTGAAATTCTGATCATACAAAAACATGGTAATAAATGAAATACATATATACTACAAACAAAATTCAAATATATGAGGCTCCTCAAAGAGAAAGAGTATTAGCACATTTGCTACGGTTCACTTACGACAGTGTATTCAGCGTGACAAGAATACAAAAATAAAAACTACAAAATTCATTTGTCAGATTTATTTTGCTTAGTAATTACGTAATAAATAAATACTGATCATGCTTTAAGCACAGCCTCTCATACTCACTCATAAACTCTTAAGACCTTCATACACATCGGGAACATTACGTCAAAAAATGCAAAAATTCGGAAAAGTCATTTGGTCATCATACAAAAATTATTTTTGATGAGAATCATACTCTTACAAATACATTAAGTAAATACATAACTTCACTGTACAAGTGTACGAGATAATACATGAATTAGGTAGGTAGTTTCAGTATTAATTTTTACTACAGTCCATCTCAATCCAATTTCGTAAAAAGTAAACTTCTTTGAGACAAATAGAATGAGTCTTAAAAATTATTGCAATATTTACATGAATTAAAATTTATTGCAAAATACTTACTTAATTTACATGAAAAGCTATTTTATTTATGTATTTGAATTTGTGTTGTTTATGTAAATGAAACCCAAATTCTTATTTACTTTGTTGGTAAATTGAATACAAATGGTCTGTAGAAAAATATTATATTTGATGTTACTTATAATACAGATCCTGATACCAGTACATCAATACATTTACAGTACAATGTTGAAGATCCTTTAACTAAGCAAATAACAATACTTTTTCTTTTTTACAAAATATTAACAAAATAAAATAATATTTTTTGACATTTATCTCTGATAACAGCAGTTTATAAGATTTAAGTCATTTCAGCAGAGCTATTTCGCTTTTTATACACCACTCGAAACATTATTGTAGCATATATGTAGCATATGATTTAGCATGATTCAAGTACCAACCAGCAGTAGTGTGAATACTTCCATTATTCTCTGTGTAAAAATATTTTACAGCGGGAAGAAGATCGATGATGGAGACTGGACTTTGAGAGCATGATTCACAGCATATTTTTTTTTAATAATAATAATAATATTTATTTTTGATACACTTTTGTACATCATGTGCGGGTACAGTGACAACTGCACTAGTCATTTATTGACTGTGTGGCAGTTCTCAATGCCCTTCCCTGTTAACATTTCTTAACTTTTGTGCACTTATGTCACAAAATTATATATTATTTTTTAACTTCTTTTGATAAACAAGGTAAATTAAATAATAGTAACAATATTTAAGCAATTATAATAATTGCAAAGCTATAGATGCGAAAACGTTGTAGTAATCTGAACATTACACAATATTACAAAATTGTAGTTGACTTGCGCACGCGCGCGCGCGTTTTTGTGTTTGTTGTGTGTGTGTGTGTGTGTTTGGGTGTGCGTAAGTGTTTGTATGTGTGAATATTGGGTGTGTGTGACTTTGTGTGATAGTTTGTATCTATGCGTGCAGGAATTCATATTTATTTGCAAGTGATGAGTGTTTGTTAGTATAGTAAGACATATAGTAATAACTATTGTTTAAATTAAGTCCAATATTAAATCTTCTATGTCGTAGTAAGTGAGTTCTTTTAACCAAGTCACTATTTTACTTCTGATATTGTAGTTATTATATTGTTTTATTTTGGAGTAATTGTAGTTTCGATTCGGTTTCAGTAGAAAATATGAACCAGAGAAGAGAAACCTAGTACTTGTCGTCAAAAAACGGACGCATGCAGGCGCCGAATGATGAGCATACAGTCCGTTCATGCAAGAAACTAAAATTATGTACAAAGCCAGTGTTAAATTTTAATAACATTTGGCAAATCTCATGATATGACGAAATATGCCTATGCTTAATAACTTATTTAATCACATTAATCATGGAATTATTACGTGTCTGCACAATTCGATAGAAAACGAACTCAAAGCAAATACAATACTGAGTCAAATATATTACTAAAAATACTACTTATTATGAGGTAGACTTTCAAATTCCTTTCAAATAAAACATTAGAGCAATTAGAAATAAAACGGATATCCAGTAACTATCTGGTGTGGTCAATCCGGTCTATCCTGGATACTGGATTCCGGATATTCAAAATCTATGATACATACATATATATCTTCACGCTGTATCTCTAACGGGGTAGTCAGAGAGGCCGGAGCGCCAAGCGTAGCAGTCCTTACATATTTATTTCGCTTCCTCAAATCTCATCATTTTCCTCACACATTTTCATCTAGGTATGCGAGTGCTTTTGACATTGCCGTCGGCTAACACTAGCCATTTGATCTTCATAAATCAATCCTAAATACTAAAATCAACTTTAAACAAATAGTTTATTATTATAACAGCTTTAAATGAAAGATGAAAATATAAAAATTTACAAAGTACTTTCCAGAAAATTTGTTTTGCTTTCCAATGTACTAACTATAAACTATAATGATAAATATTTAACTAAAAAATGTACAATAAATAACTTCGCAAATTCCCAAAAACTTCATTCGATCCGATAGAATCCATTATTTAAAATATTTAATATGTGTATTAGTATATGTAATTATTTAAGTTTATGTATTGTTTAAGTATTATATATGTCGTATGCATTTATGTATATGTAGGTATATATGTTCATGTTTTGTATTATTGTGTTTATTAATATAAATATGTTTTATATTCTTCATATTAATTTTATGATAATATAATTTAAAATTAGGTTAATTTAGCTTTTTCATTTTAAATATATGCACTACCAATATTTTTCTCCGTTTAGCCTTATGGTTGACTGGTAGAGAATGCCACTTGGCATTAAGTCCGCCATTTGTACATTTTTTGTGCAATGAAGTTTAAATAAATAAATAAAATCCAATCGCGTTCGCTGACTGTGCGGAGCTTAAGGGAACACATTGGAAAATTTGACGCCCGTTATTTCAATTTTTCTAAGTAACTACAAAACGTATGACAGTGATATTTGGTATCTCGATTCTTTATTTCATTTACTTCATTTTGACAGTTGCGATACACGGTTGGTTAATTTTTGTAACACAAAAAAAATATCAAAGAAACCTCTTTTAAAATAGATTTACATTTTTCGGAGCAACGGGACCGATTTGTATTTCTAAAATTTCTGTATAATTACTTTTAACATATTCCTCAAAATAACAGTTGGAAATTTTAATATTAATTATAGTTTTTAAAACAAACGAAAATAACAGTTTTTTCGTATTTTTCGTAAGCTAGCACGCGCGCGCACGTTTGCATAGAACAGGTCTATTTTAGATTAAATTATTGTTTATCAATGCGTCGCCTTAATGAGTCACGATATGCAACGATATAATGCGCCGGAATATCCGGCTATTCGGCTTCGCAGGTCGTCGAATATCCGGTATCTGGTATCGCCAAACGACTAATCAAATATCTCTAGTAGCGACCTAGCGCTTAATGTGCCCAAATAATATGCGGAACAGTGTGAAAACAGACAGAAGTTACCCTTGTCTAGTTTATTTATTCTCTAGTTCCGATCTTAGCAACAAACCTACCCAAAGTATCATCTAACTCTAAACTACGCTCGTCAGTTTTTGCATTGCCTTCTTACGTAGAATTTTTTTTGAGCAAAACAAAAATTTTAATTTATCAAATAACTGATTTTATGAACACAAACACATGTTAGAAATTAGCTAAAATGAACAGAATCTTCAAAAATGTACAATTATATCTTGAAAATAAATTCAGTGTCGGTTGTACAAGTCAGTTCGGATCGAACATTATTCACAGTACCGTCTCACTCTCAATTCGCACTCAGGCAAGAAGCAATGGGAATATTCACTGCAGGTACTGCTCCAATCACGCTCAATCACAGACCGCCATAAAAATACTTTACTAGAGCATGACAGCTTAAAATAACAAGTCTTGGTACTGGTTTTATATTTACTTTTAGCTGTGCCTCGCGGTTTCACCCGCGGAAAAATATTTTTCCGGTATAAAAAGTAGCCTAGGTTACTTTCTGAAGAGTCCTCTACCTGCCAATGAGTCTCGACAAAATCGGTTCAGCCGTTTTGGAGATCAGCCCGGACAAACAGGCAGGCAAAAATTAAAAAAAGCGTGTTTGAGTTTCGGTTACGTTCAAAATCACAGACAGACTTCAATTTTATTTATATGTACAGACATGTCAAATAACGTAGAAAGCAACAATTTACTAATGCATTCTCAACGCATTTATCTACAAAACTATCACTTAGGACAATTTGAAATTTTTTTATGAATATTGAGAATAAAGTATACATTGAACGAGTCATGAGACTTGCATTATATTACATACTTAATTTAAATAAATAAAAGCTCTAAGACAAATTTTTTTCGATTGATATTTTATAAATAAGCTCACGTAACACGAATTGTTGCTATTAGCGATATACCCAATTATAGTACGTTTTTTCTACTTGTCCCAAATAGTAAACAAACACCACTTGTACTAAAAATACGGCAATCCAAAAAAACTGCAGAACTTAGGCTACGGAGGAACGTTTTAAACTTTAACTAAAACATGAAAGTATCACATTTCACTGTAAACCATTTCAAATTGTTCGTAAAAACTAATAAAAACCCATTTTATTCAGAAAACCAAATTACTGCTGACACAGATAATAAATAGACATGACAGTTTTGAAGTTTTGTTGTAGAGATGGGATTAAGGGGATGAATGAATGAAATTTAGATCTGGTTTATTTTTCTGATGTTTTGACAACAAGTTTGTATAAAAGTGAGTAAAAATAAATTAAAAAAGCAATATCATTAAAGTATTGAAAATTCCTTCATTTAGAAACAAATTAACTATAATTTGGGAATAATATGGTGTTTTTAATAGGGATTTAGGATTTTTGTCTTCCTGTCAATATTGTCTTATAGAAAGAATGAAGTCATTCATTAGCGATATCCGATATTTCGCTTTGTATCAATATATCGTATCGCAATGTATCATTACCCATTGTATAGATACGCGATATTATCGAGTCTTTGTATCGATATTGTTTATATCGTAATTATGATACAATTATTAAATTGTATCGTTTTTCAAAGTTTTTCCTTAAAAATGGTATATTAATAATATTGAGTTAAAAATGGGGTGGGGGGGCTTAAAAATACATCGTACACCATGTTTAAGAAAAAACATTGAATCCATCTTTTCGAAAGTAATAGTGGCATTCTGGAAACTTAACTTAAATCAGATGATTAACCTTATGTCTTTTTAAAAATTTCATAGATCAAATATGTCTCGAGTCATTCGATATTTTGAATACTATATTCCGGAGAACCAATATAATATCTCCTATGTCGTATTGACGGGTATCGATAAAAACATCGATATGTAGCATTGTTTTGTAATAACACAAAACACAATAAACAAATACAAATATAACATGATTTTTACATTGGGTAAATCATACGAGCAATTACCCTTTTTTAGATATATGGACACTATCTAAAAAAACTGTTTTTACTTAATTGTCTTAAATTGTAAACAATCTTAATACGTCTCTATTCAAAAAATCATTTAAATATTAATTGCCAACTTACTAATCTATTACGGACAATGCGATATTTAAGTATACTGTTATTAAATTGTTACTCTCTGACTACCCCGTTAGGGATAGAGCGTGAAATTAAGTATGTATCTATGTAAATTATTTCAGTAAAATGAAAATTAATTGAAAATATGAATTTTATAAAAAAAAAGACGTATAAAGATTGATTACGTTTTACGGCAAGTAAGAAAACGCGGACATATATAAATTTAGTTCACTTCGTTCAATCGTCAAAAGAAAGTAGTTCATTCAATTGTTCCCAGCCCTATGAAAAGTCAATGACTCTTTGTACACCATATTTGTTTACCATTTAGGATAAGTAAGAAAAAACGAGGTATACAAGACACTGTTTTTGGTGTGAAAAAAAAACAAAACTGTTATAATAGACCATAGGAGCTATTAAGTACTGGATAAGCAGTTATATAAAAAAGTAGACATTCTGTGCATTTTAAACAATACAATTTAAGGCTTACTTTAATTTTCCTCACTTATGTCTTTCTTTTACATAATAACTGGAATAATCTCGATTAATCCATTTTCTCTAAAAAATTCAAATCATTCATGCTTGTCATATTTATAAAAAGAAACAATAAATCTATATTAACTATGAGAAGATTTAAAAGTCAATTTTTCTTATCTTGAAAAATTCTTGCATAACCTCATCCGTAACTTTCTCTCTTCGCGCTTGATAGTCCTGTATAAAAGGCGTTATTGTGTCTATCGCAATTTTCTTTAATTCTCCTGTTAACATCTCACCCGATTCATAAGATTTCTTGATCTGTCAACGAAAACGTGTTTTACATATAAAAATTAAAAGATCACTATTCAAATTGGATCTAAATGCTGATCTGTATATACAAGGTGTTACAAAAGTACCCTACACTACCGAAAGGGGGTTGACGTAACCATGAAACTGAACACTTACCCCAAGGAACATGGGTCGATGTATGAAAAAAAATTTTGGTCCTCTCATACTAATATCATCAGCTGAGCATTCATTTTGTATGAGAGAACCAAAATTTTTTTTCATGTTTCGACCCATGTTTCTTGGGGAAAGTTGTTCAGTTTCATAGGTACATCAACCCCCATTAGGTAGCGTAGGGTACTTTTGTAACACCTTGTATATCTACTTGCGCCCATGAAGATATATCCATGAACGAAAAAGATACACATATATCACAAATATCTAGAAATAAACGATAGAAATATTGATAGTGTATATGTAAATAAAATTGTTGTTATTTATACTATAACTTGTCAAATATTACTTATCTTTTACAGCAAACACTTGGTGATTGCATCAAAAATAAAATTCCATATGTAAATACTACATTCTTTCCAGTTTAATATTAATTAAAGCAATTAACAAGATGCAGTAGCAGAGCATAATGTATAAATAGATTGTACACTTACTTGTGCTAACTTCTCGTCGTTTTCTAAGAAGAAAGTTAAGTATTTATATGATATATCAACATCAGTGTTCCCACCTTTTTGTCTATGTTCCTCCACGGTCGCTTGACCGCCTGAGAAAGCATATTTATTGATCTGAAGAAAAAAATTGTTACATTTAATGTTTTTTTATTTTTTTACACTTTAGAACCTAGAAAGTTATTCTTCTTTATATAAAGCTATATACAAACAATATGAATAACCATTACAATAACAAGTTTACAGGAAACAAAAAATATAGCATAGACAATACATACCTTATTTTTAATCTGTTTGGGTGTGTCGTTAAGGAATATGGAGGCATTTACGTCGCTAGCAGACATTTTATGCTGCGCCCCCAATAATGCGGGCAAGAATGAGGCGTGGATGAGTGCTGGCTTGGGCAATTTAAGTCTGGCCGCCACGTCACGTGTCATCCGAAAGTACGGGTCTTGGTCGATAGCACACGGCACTAAGCACGGCACCTGCACCCCAAAAATCAATGTAGTAATGGCTTACATGCATAATGTACAAAACATACCTACATATAGATGGTTGTAAGAGGCCGAGAGCTTTTTGGCTAATGACAGTAAGAAGAAACTGGTACATGGGCACCCAGAAACCTTTCGAGGTTTTTATTATCTATAAATATTGTAAAACTCGTCGTCTCTCTGTCTGTCTGTTCACCAGTGTTGGGCAAAATGTAATTGTAAAAACAATTACGATTAAAATTTTAATTGTAAAAACATTTTGTTAAACAAACAATTACAAATTGTAATTGCTTTTTCAATAACTTTGACCAATATGCTGTCCCCCACCATCAGTTATCCGAGTTACATTTTTTTTTAATTCATAGTTATTTGGCCAGATTACATAATATATTTTGTTACCTAAAAGTAACGCACAAAATAAGCAGTGACAATAATGGAAAAAAGATGCTTTTGGGGATGCTTACGCTGAGTAAATCACAAGAGATATATCAAATGTACTACATAATTGTAGATCTTAAAAAGACCTACAAAAAAGTCCGCAATAGCATATGTCTATCTTCAAGTATCACCCACAATAAGCATTGTTATCTTAAAATATTCGGCGGGCGACCGCCGCGGGTGGGCCCGGGGACAGCACGATTTGCGCATGCGCTCGACCATCGCTCGACCGACGACATTCAGTTGATTCGTTAAAAATCTAAACAATCATTTTGAAGTTCACGCGAGCGGAACTGCGGACTCAGGTAGTTGGAAATAAATCTATAATTGGGCGAGCATGCGTTCGAATTGTACTATTTGATTGCGCCACCTCATTTCTACTACCTAAACAGTTAGATGCAGGGAGAAACTCTATCCTTGTTGTTGACATTCCATTCATACGCACGAAGCGATTCGTTTATTCATTCATAATGCGTAAAGCTAAAATATGGAATAGTCTAAACATGTCATTAGGCACACACTGATTGGAAAACCATACACGTTAGTAAACTAATTAATCTGTGATCATACTAAAAAATTAGTGATTTCACTGAAGAACAATAGTCTGGAAATAATCCTCTCTGCACACGCATTAACTGGCTTTATGAATATTGTATTTAAATAACTATTGTAGAATGATATTGAAAAAATGATACCTGACTGAGTTTCTAGTCGGTTCTTCTCAGTGTCCAGGTTTTCTTTTCAAACCGAACTAAAGTATATTTGACGTTCAAAAATACCTTGCAATTGGGTTTACTTGAATAAATTGATTTGACTGAGTCTTCCGATGGTGATTTTTCCTCAGTCATAGAATTTGGACAGTCATACAACAAAATTTATTAGGTCCGTGTATATTACTAAATAAATACTTACGATTTTATTTTGGAATATGAATGGAAATGTCGTTGAGAATGCGGGTGCCGCCTCTATTGACGGAAATGTGATTTTGCCTATGACATCACTGTCACCGAAACCAAATATGCCTTTCACTTGATTGTAAGTCACGCATTTCTGTATTCGTAACATATTTTGGTAGAATGCAGGACATTGCCTGAAATAAATTTAAAAAAAATAGACAATAATGCCGATCCACTTGATTAGAACTTAAAAATGTTATTAAACTCTAGTGCTTATAACTTTCTTTTAACTAGTAACTTTTTTCATAACCTCTAACAATATGGCTATTAAATGAAATGGAGAATACACAGGAAAAGGTATCTGTACATGTGATGTCATCATAAATCTAATATGGCGGATGCTCCGCGGACGGACGTAACTTTTTGTTCAATACCAACAATATGGGTACCAAATGAAATGAAATACGCAGGTTTCCGTACATGTGACGTCATCATAAATAAAATTTGATGGATGCTCCACAACAGGAAGTAACTTTTTTCAAAATCAACAATATGGGTATCAAATGAAACATGATACACAGGATTCTCGTTATGTGACGTCATCATAACTCCAATATGGCGGATGCTCCATGATAGGAAGTAATTCTTTTGTTCAGCAGCAACAATTTTAGTATTAAATAAAATGGAATACGTACATAAATCTAATATTATCTATACTAACTATACTAATATTATAAAGAGGTAAACGTTGTTTGTTTGTATGTAATGGATAAACTCAAAAACTACTTAAAATTCTTTCACTTATAGAAAGCTACATTATCAGCGAGTAAGAGGGGCTATATTTTATTTTTAAAAAATTTCTAGCCGTGCGAAGCCGGGGCGGGTCGCTGGTGTTAGCAACATTGACGAATAAACAAAAAGGGGAACACTGGCGCCCTCTAGCAGAGCGCGATGGTGTTCGTGACGTCATCGACAAGAACGAATGACGGCTTGTTCCCCACTACCGCTGCGAGACTATATAAGTAAAAACTCTGACGCTTCACCTCTGTCTTTTGCTTTTTACCTTCACGATGAAGCATGAAATGTTTGAATGCAAATTAATTAATTATTAATTGATATTAATTGATAATTGAAGTAAAGTTTGGGGTGTTCCATTGCTATAAGTATCTAACTTATTATTTAATTCTATCGTAAATTACATTAACATTATGTAAAAATGTATATGTAAATATGTTAAAAACTCACCCAATAAAATCTAAATCATTAAATATGAATGTGTTAGAGGGGTCAAACCCTACTGCTATGATATCTTTAGCGTTGTTGTATGCCATTTGCCGGGCATCCTCTATCTTGATATCCCTCCACAATACTTTTTCATCATCAGTCAACTGTATAATTAGTGGCACATTAAAAACGTCCTGTAACCATCTGAAAAGAATAATATACATATTATACTTTAATCTTTAATATAATTTAATATTATACTTTGTACGCTACACTATCACACTATCATCCGTATCTCGTTATTCCTACACAGGGGTGCTAGACAACCGCATGTTAAAATAACTATTCTTTACTAATCAACTTCAACTTCTAATTAATGGCTTCTAATGTGTCAATCACATTAATTCTGCCAGTTACTAATCAAAACTCAAGTACAAAAATAACTTTATAAATATGATACAAATACCTACATAATTAAATTTGACAGTAACTGAAGTCAGTGCCAAGCCTACTAAACTAATACTGTTTGTTGTTGCACATTGATTTGACTTCACGTCACTGCAATAACTGTCAAATTTCATGATATAGATATTTGTATCGTATTTATAAAGTTATTTTTGTACTTGAGTTGATTAGTAAAGAATTGTTATTTCGTACATTTCAGAGTTTTGTTTTGAAGTCAGTTAATTTTTTTAATAATTGATGGAGTTCTGAGGTAACAAACGTACAACTGAAAAAATACAAAAAAATACAACCAAATTGAGAACTTTTTTAGAATTTCTCATAGTTGGTTATAAAGGCTTTTAATTTTTTAAATAAAAACCAATGACTGATACTAATTTTTTGTTATTAAATAACAGGAACGTCAAACTAGAAATTGGTCTTAAAAACTAAACATAGTTTTAACTTGAGTATTTTTCACACGCTTACACTTGGTGCTCCAAGCAAATTGAGATTTTACACTTATGATACTGATTAATACATATGTAATACACTAGGACTGGTAAGTTTAAGTATAGATTTGTTTGAGATATGTATACTATCAACACAAACAGTTTTGGCATCACCCATCATCAACATTTTAATCTCATATTTATTAGGTTTCGAGAGCATATACATTTGAAGATAAATCGCCCACAAAACCCCTATAACTGTTGATGTTTTGTGGATAATTTATTGCAGTAAGCAAATTGAGATTCTAGATATTATGCTTTTTCTTTTTCTAGGATATCGTCCTGGCTGGAAATGTAGAAAATATAAAAAGTCTTTCTTTCATTAGCTTGTGTAATTCTGGCATGATTTATTTTTAGATATTACAAAACTGATATTAAAAAATACCAAGTGTCAAAATCACTAAAAATTATTGTTATGTAGCAACACCCTCAAATGATATTCACAATCGAAAATACCTAACACAAGTAAATACTGGATTAAATTGCAAACCCATAATCATTTACAGAAACCTGTTTTTTAATGATGAAAATTTTTTAAAATGTCTTAGTCGTTTCATGTAATACTCATGTGAGAATAAGGGCTGGTTCTATAAATAATTAATATTATTCTTTTAAATAAAAACATATCATAATGTATCCTATCTCACACTTACTTTGTAAACATAAAAGGTATCATGTGTCCCAAATGCATACTTTCAGAAGACGGCCCTCTGCCTGTATACAGGTAGAACTTTTTACCAGCCTCATACAAGTTTAATATATTATGCAGATCACGATGTGAGAAGAATATGCCACGTCGGAGAAAGTGATGTGCTGGAAGTTATATTATTTCATTAAATGAAAAGAATAAAGTTTAAAGTAAGAAATATCAAAAAAATGAATAATCTCATTTAGTTGTTTCCTAAAAACAGTATGGCAATAATATGAACTTAACTAAATTTAATTGTAAGAAAAATTAATTAATTAACAAATGTATTTAAAAAATGTAAATTAAACATGACAACACAATACTAACATCTCTGAGAATAGAATCTTCACTGGCATCATTTTAACTTAAAGGCATTGAAATATAAAATAAACCTATTCCTACCTTTTTTCCCTGTGACTTCTTCAAACCTCTTTATAAGTTCATCATCAATCTTTGTACTGCCAAACCGTTCTGTGGAGATAAACATTATTTGTCATCACTGTTTTGAATAAATAAATAACTTATAAGTTTTGTTCCTATTACATACTAACATAGTATGTGTGTTATTTTCTCAAAAATTGGATGTTACATTAGACACAAAGGAATTTTGTTATTTATTATTATTATATTTATTATACAAAATTACAAATATATAGATTATACTTCTACTGTGCAATGTCATTGTGTGTAATTAAAGGTTATGGTGATCATATACTAGACCTGTGTCATTCATGATTGAAATGATCATTTGATTGCAATCATTTCGAAATATTGATGATTGTAATTATAATTAAACAAACATTGTTCACTGACTTAATCGTTTGACAGATTCGATCTTGTTACTAGTTGATATCAATTAATTTATTTTCTATGCTGTTTAATGTGATAAAAGGTGGAATTTCAGAAAAATTTACAAGATGTAAACTCATTTATACATTATTTTTCAAAATGCGAACAATAAAATTACAAATATGGCAAAATCATAATAAAAACTTTAAAAAATATAAATAATAAAATATTATTAATCTGAAGAATTTATTATTATTATTCTAAATCTAAAGAATTATTCGCACAACCATTTGATCTTTTATTTCAATCAAAAATACATAATTGTATCTACAATCAATGATGGATTGGATCATTTGACCGAACCTTTTTTCATATCAATACTTGAAGGATCGAATATTTGAAGTGAATGATTGAGACAAGTGTATAATATACTCTAAGTGCTATCAGTCTTTTCACATCACATACATAATATATACATTGTATGCATATGTTGTGACATTGTCAGCAAGGACTAAATATAGACAGATTGATGATCAGTATTGTCAATACAGCAAATATGACCTAACATCTTTTTAATGTTTTATATTATAATAACAACTTTTGTATGAAATTGTACTCTAAGAAATTATTTAACAAATAGCTAAGCATATATTTTCACTTACTGATTAGTTTATCATAGTCGATACCAGTCTCAGATTTTCCCGATACATTCCAGGGATCGACAACATCATCATCATCATCATTAACAGACAATTTATTAATATGTTCCTCTGTCATATTTTCAACTGAAAGAACACAAGGAAAGTCACATGTGAGCAGTGATTCTTGGAAATCTACAACATAATGACAGTTCTAAAGTAATTTTAAATGTTATTTTCTATGAGATATTATTAAAATAATTACTAAAAAAGTTATTGTTAGTGCTACTTTTGCAATTTTTTTTTAGTATATTATAAAATGATTAAATATGCAACAGATAATTTAGACATCAATTTGTGTGACATTTTAAGAACTTATATCAACTTAACATTATTAACATATGCTGTAAAATATGTATTAGGAGAGGATGAACAATAATTAACAGTGATGCATTATTTCTAGATTCTAAAAGGTATGAGTAACACATAGTAATATTTTTACTTCTAAAAAGATATAAGTAACTTAGTGACATCTTTACAAATTCAAAAAAAAATTAATGTATGTAAGATGAGAAATGTATTTTTGAAGCCGGCCACACATGTCACCGTATATCGGGTATACCAGAAAGGTCTAACTCTGCAACACCTGTATGGTAACACAGAGTGATTGTGTGAACTATTCAGGTGCACCTGTACAGTTAGATTTTTCAGGTAAACTTTAACATGTAGGTATGGTTGGCTTAACACAAGCAAAGTAAATCAAAGTTCAAGGCTCCAAAACAATGAAGAACAAAGGTACAAGCCTAGAAGCAACCACAGAGTCTAATACATGTAGCAATGTTCGTAGCACAATTTTTTGTGAGCTACAAATTACGAATCAGAAGCGAGTCGATGGGCAGCTCTTGAGTAATTATTATTGACCAGAAATAACCTCTATCAGTAAGAACTACAACTCGTCTATTTAGCTATCGCTTTTTCTAGTCACTTTTACACATATTATAACAGGTGCTTTTACGAGATTCGAGAAAAACAATGTAGAAATAGATTTCGAAGCAGAAAGGCAGAAGACTATAGAATTTTAGAGATCGTATTTATACACTATTTATAGGTTATACCTGCATGAAATTCATGTCAAAAATATACTTACAAGTTTAAGACACTATTCACAAGGTATACAGATTAACAGAAATTGAAAATGCTACTTTTAGGAGAAGATGACGCAATTTTATATCAATGAAACATTAAAATAATACAATAGGATTACCGTGTTACAATGCCGTGTTAACAACCACAGAGTACATTAACATCACAGACTACCATAGAGTAACCTATATATTATGGAATAGAGACGTCAGTTATTTTAGCTACTAGTGACATCTAGTGCGGTATGTTCGAGTCATGTCGTGTGTAATACATAATAACACGTATATGAAGTACGTACACATTTGTATACACGTATACATATATTCTTACTATGCAGGCGCTAGGTACTTAATGCAAGTTTGATTTTCTAACTGTGATTTACATGATAGAGCACTGGCAAAATAAATAATCACTTAAATCAGATTTTAGCAAATCGAACTCACAGAAAATAATAAAATTAACGAAATGAAACAATGTAATATCTTTTACTCCTTTTATAAAAGTACTATATTGACGTAAGTCTGTACATACACATCTTAACGTTAATATTTACAAACTTAAAACTAAGCAATAACTCAAATATATTATTTCCTCAAAGTTGCCACTTAGAAAAAAAATACACTAAGATAACAACAAACGACAAGTGACAAACAATATGGCGGTTGGCACATTCAGAACAAAAATTTTTCAAAACGACGCTTCAGATAATGTAAATAAAAAAAAATTTTTTGGGAACTTGAAACTATTTCTTTCAAGTTATTTTTTCAGTTTTTGTATGATAGTTGTTTCATTTAACTTATATAAATTGGTAGTAGTTATTGAATAACAATGGGTATTACAAATATAATTTTAATTTTGAACACACTTATACACTAGCAGCATCTATTGGGAAATGTTCTAACTAAATGTACCGACTAAATTTCCTACAAAAAAAAGTACTAAGTGAATAGGCCCTGCAGACTACCAAGGGGATACTACGTATCAGACGGTATTTTACGACCAACAGTTTTTGGTCAATAGTTTATTAAAACATGACATTGACAAAGGCGCTAATCTGTGCGCCATGGCACGAAAAAAGAAAAAGAAATTATAATTTAGAATAATAATGTACATCTCTTTTTATTCGATTGTATTGTTTTTTGACATATTTTCCTAATATTTGCACTGTTTGTATTAAATAATTGTAATATTTACGTAATATAATTTTTAGTGTTCAGTAACACCTAAAAACGTATAAAAATCTGTAGTGACATCGATCGCGTTCAATCGCGTTCGTGCTTCGCGTTTTCGCGTCACTGAAATGTCAAAAAGTTGTCAATATATTGGTGGTTTTGTTTTCTGTCTTTTGATTCTGTTGCTGTTTTTAGAATAGACTTTGAATAGAAAAATAAACTTGTATTCCTTTGTTATTTGTGTGTATGGAGATTTTGCGTTGAAATAGTTAGTTTTCGTCTCCTTGATGGTTTCGGGTGACGATTCCAATGGTCGACTATCGCGTAAAACGACAAGATCCCCAAACCGAAAATCAAAGAAGACAGATGCAGACTTAGCGAAGGGGTCAGCGTTGCGAAATGATTCGCAACCTTCGGTCCATAAAAGGAATCTCTACGTTGTTTCTTTCCCAATTATAATTCTTTTTAACATATTTAGATCTCTTTTGTATCAACTGTTTATTATTTTTAAATATTTATACACTGCATCGCACCGTTTTATGCACAAACCCCGTAAAAATGGTGAATGTAACCTAGAAGTAGTGGTGAAAGACGGTGTAGTTTCTACTGAGATAGTACAGGACGAAGAGATGAATCACATACACAATGTAGGTCCCGGGGACCCATTACTAGCGAAGCAAAAACATCATCATAGAAAGGCTTTTGAATATATATCAAAAGCACTAAAAATCGATGAAGAAAATGAAGGTGAGAGATTTTAATTTTGTATATTAACATTTTTTGGTTCATGTGTAAATTGTAATCGCCTTTAGTTGTATTTAAATTGTTGTAGTTATAAGCAAATTCAATTTTGTTTTTGGTCTTATAATTATAACAGCTACATATAGCAGCATGTAGCCTAGCAGCTCTGTTTTTACTAAATATTTGAGTATGACAATGAGTTATCTGGAAAAATAAATTATATTTAAAATTGTTATTGTTTTCTTTCTTAAGAAGGTCTAAATTTTTTTGTGTTATTTATCCAACATTACTATTTTGTTAATTTGTATATATTTTGTTTTATTATCTATGTCACCAATCATTAATTAGATGTCTCAGTAAGAAAAGTAATAATATACAATTCTTTTATTTGTGAGCCAGTAGTTTTCATTTAAACGAAGCTGTTTTTTTTTCTACAGGCCAAAAGGAGTTGGCAATAGAACTTTATAAAAAAGGTATTTATGAATTAGAAAGAGGAATTGCAGTAGATTGCTGGGGAGGGAGAGGTGATGCTTGGCAGCGAGCTCAGAGACTACATGATAAAATGAAAACCAACCTAGGCATGGCAAAGGACCGTTTGCATTTCCTTGGTATGATTAATAGAAAATTAAGATTTTTAATTCAATTAAAAAAAATATTTACTCGTGGCTCTTTGAATTTTCCAAATTCTTGACTGAAATTGGCTGTGTGTCTTGCATGCTTAAATTTTTTTTAACTGTTTACATTCACTGTACAATTTGATTACAGACTTCTAAATTATAGCATTTAATATTACTGTATTGTTGTTAATGTAGCGAACCTAGTCGCCCTCAGTAAGTTGGGTGTAGAGAATGAACCTGAAAGGAGTGACAAAAAGCCTACAGAATCACCATTTAAGGCACGAAGGCCATTAGAGAAGTCCAAGACAACATTACTATCCCATACTGAAAGTAACAGTGGTCAAACAAAGCCACCGATGGAAGGTAGAATGAATATGCTTTGCTTCGTTTGACGTAACCTACTGCAAAATATTAACAACCTAATGAAATTTGCCATCATATTTTTGTGTAAAAATAATCCAAATAACTTGAAAGATATCCTCACACCGCAGGAAATTGGAAAATGTTTTTTTAATTGTCAGTGTTTGCATGTGGGTTCACTGTGCTTAACACATTTTTTGCCTTTTTAAAATATTTTTTTTAGCATAGTTGCATATTAATACTAGCCATTTATTTTGAAATTTATATTACAAAGTTATCTGTTCCTATATACAAACAAAGTCATTTTCTAATAAAATCCTGATTAAGAAATTTTTATCTATATGTAATATATAAAAATTGAACTTCCTTATGTTTGTGGTTACCAAAACTCATAAAGTAGTTGGTCAATTTAATTGAAAGTTTGACACAATGTTGCATTCGAACACATGCATGTTTTTATATATAAATGGAAATGTAATGTTCGTTTCAACATGCGCCATAGCAATTCATGGCCAGAAACAGCTGCTCCTATGTAAGAATCATTTGAGTGTCTGTTAGTGATTGTGTAACTTTTGAATAACTTGACCAGTTGAGGTCACATTCACACACAAAATTTGTTTTGTCGAGAGGTAGTTCATAGCTATTACAGGATCCAATAGGTGATGCTGTTGTAGACCACCACAGATGAAATTGCGGTAACAACTGGTATGTTATAAAAATGAATGGATTTTGATAAAAGTTATTAAGAACCTAACAGTTTTCTATTATAAACAAAGAGGACAATTAGAAATTGACTTTGTGAGGGAATAATATATAAATTTATAAGAGAGCATATCATCAAATGTATAGATTTTCTGTTCTTATTTTATAATGAAATATATTTTATTTCGTCATTATTTATTTCAGCAGTAGTTGTGTCTCTTTTATTCATAATATTAGGTCTTTACCTATGAAATTACCGTTTAGTATACAAAAAGTTAAAATATTTTTTTTATATACTTTTATTATTTCTATTAATCAAAGTATGCACCCATGCTATGGATGCATCTCTGCTAGCGCAGTGGTAATTTTTCAATGCCCTTCTTGAAGAAGTCAGGTGTATGGGAGGCAAACTCTTCAAAGGCATTTTGTACTGCCTCTCGGGTATAGAACTTTTTTGCTGCCAAGAAGTTGTCCAAATTTTGGAAAAAATGGAAGTCTGTCGGCGCAAGGTCAGATGAGTAAGGTGGATGACGCAAAACTTCCAACCCTAGCTCTTGTAGCTTAGAGACCGTCTGTTGTGCCGTGTGAGGTCGAGCGTTGTCGTGCAGGAGCAGCGGGGACGAGCGATTAACCAAGGCTGGCCGGAGATTTGCTTCTCCATCATTGTGTCCATTTCCTCACAGTACACATCCGCAGTAATGCTTGTGCCATTTGGTAAGAAGCTGTGATGAATACACCGGCACTAGACCACCAAACAGTAACCATCTCTTCTCTGGAGGTAAGTTTTCGTTTGGGGCATTGCCTAGGTGTTGAACCAGGGTCTAACCAACATGATGACCGCTTACGATTATCAAAAAGAAACCATTTTTAATCGCAAGTGATAATACGGTTCAAAATCCCTTCGATTCTGTGTCTATTAAGCAACGCAAAGAATACCTCAACACGTTCGCCGCGCTGGCGATCGTTCATTTCATTTCACCCACTTATCAAGCTTTTTTACCTTGCCAATTTGATGCAAATGGACCAATATTGTTTTGATGCTAACATCGAAAGCTGCTGCTAACAGCAGTAGATTTGAATATCGTCAGCTTCCACTATCGCCTTTAATTCGTCGTCGTTGATCTTAGTTTTCGAGTGGCAAAACGGCAACTTCATAGGTAAAGACCTATTATTTTTATTATTGTATTTGTTTATTAGTGCTCCTTTTAAAGTCTGTGTTAACAAAAACTGCATTGGCTTATATTATCTATGTGTATTTATTTGCCCTTTTGAACTGGATTGTATAGGATCGGAAGTGGACGTGTAACCAATCACGCGTAACGCATGCACAATGCGTAAAGTTTTCCACTTGACTTGTGTTTCCCCTAATGCGTGTTATAGTACAACAATCAACCCCACCCAACTATACCTACACACTACATCAATATTTAACTACTTACCTATTGATATACTACTAGCCATACCCGCCATGTTGTAGGCACTGATCATAAAAATATGCCGCAATGTTACTTTTGGGTTCCGTATCTTGAAAGTAAAAATGGAACCCTTGCAAGAGAATACATGCCTCGTTCTGTCCATTTGTCCATCTGTCTGTTTGCTGTAGTCGATTTTCTTACAAACAAAATGACATAAAAACATGAGGTATAGTATTGTCATAACATTTTAAAAATGAGAAATTAAAAGATTGATCACTGGGCAAATCTAGGCGAAAGTGTGTAAGAAGAATGATGAGTATTGAGGAGATGAAAGAAAATACATGCCGCTCCGACCACTCTGTCTCTGACTACCTCGTTAGGTATACAGCGTGAAGTTATGTATGTGTGATCTGATGACTATACTCGTCTTGACATCGACGCTGGCCTCCCCCCCCCCCCCCCCCCCTTCTCTCATTTCTGAAATTACAGGACTTATAAAAAACCTCAACTGTAGAAATTAGTTACAACAATATTGAATCTTATTTGTCAAAATTTATCTAGTAACTAGATTTTTTATAAGGTATAAGAGAAGATTCACATCGAGATTCATATCCACATCATACCTAGTCTATTAAAATAATTACCTTTCCATTTGATTACACCTAGTCAGTGAAAGCTAATTGAACACTTTCCATACTAATGCATTCTTCATAAGAACCTAGTCTTTATCGTTTCCAAAATTATTTTGACGTTACTCTTTAAAAAATGACAACCAAATGTAGGTACATTGTGTTAAGCATTATGTATCAATATTTCCCTATACAATTTCCTGTTGTCATTCCCCGTATCAACCCTTCACAAATCAAGTTTCAAATAACCCTCGTAAAGTTTCTGTGTAATCGGCACTTGTTTTTTAAGTTTCACATTTCTCTTATTAAAAGAAATGCATGTTTGTTGTACTTTTACTATAGTTTCTAATAATTTTGCAGACGCGCGAATGAACAAAGCATTTATCTTTTTTATGTCCATCTATATTCAACAATAACTCATAAAAAAGTATAACCCATGTCTCACTTCAATTTTTTTATTCACGAGTCACGAATCTGAATCACGTCTGAAAGTAACAAAGAAGTCTTGTGAGTCACTCAATAAACAAACTGGTTTAAGTTATGGAACAATACCACTTACAATACAGAAGTTACTTTCAAAATCCATGTTGTGTTATTTATCTAAAGATTAAAGGTTACAGTAATCCTTTGCTTTAAAAACTAAATCATGCTTGGGAACATAAACACTATGCATACTCGAGGCAAGGCAGGGGCCAGTCTCCTTTTAGTTTATATGTGGTCAATAATCTTATCTATACATATAAATAAAATTGAAGCGTCTGTCTGTGATTTCGAAATAATAGCTTTTTATTTGCACGTAATCAAAACCAGAACACGCCTTTTAAAAATTTTTGTTCGTCTGTTGTCCAGGGTAATCTCATTAACGGCTGAACCAATTTTAACCTTTCATTAGCAGGTAGTTCGTTTACACCCGAAATCTAATGCTGGTGAAACCGTGCGGTACTGCTAGTTTATATTAAAAGAATCAAATAGCGTCCTCCTAATAATAAGCTTGGAATCACTTGGAATATGGATTCGGATAAAGTCAAATCAATTTATTCAAGTAAACCTAAATGCAACGTATTTTTGAACGTCAAATCTACTTTATTTCGGTTCGAAAAGGAAGCCTGTAGGAAAAGAACCGATAAGAAACTCAGTCAGATATCATTTTTTCAACATCATTCTATATTAGTTATTTAGAATACAATATCCATAAAGCCAGTAAATGCATGTGCAGAGAGGATTATTTCCTGTATTGCATAAACCTTTAAAATGACGAAATGGCGGGAACGGAGAAGCGAAGTTCGCATTATATTTAAATTTTCTATTTTTTGCCTTTTTGGGAGTTTTAAGGTAGAAAAGTGATACTATTGTGCGTTAAAGTTTTGTACAAATGTTAAGAATTGGAAAGTTTTAATAAATATGTACAACTGAGGTTTTCATATTTTTCCAAACAGTCATTTTTAACTCCAGTAAAGCCTACTATCATTTTACTGGAGAGTGTGACGGACTACTTGGTCTGACAAGAACAACAAGAAGACAGACATTTTAAGTTAGTGATACGCCTATTTTTTACATGAAAATGGCAGAAATGTTTCTAATAAATATGAAACGAATTGCCAGTATATAAAAGAGAAGATGAAGAACCTTTAAAGTTAAAATCACGTCAAGTCATAAAATATGATAGCAAGCATTAACATTTGAATTTTTTATAAAAGCCTAAGAAGTAGGATACTTCATACTTGCTACCTTCGTAATATCACAGTATCTTATTACAATAGTCCACAACTTAAAGGTTAATAGCTAATCCAGCCAGTCATAGATTTTCAAGGATTAAGATTATTCCATTGACAATAATATTCAGTCAGGTTCCCAACTTCTATTAAGTATTGAAAGTTATAATAATTATTATTGTTATCAGTAAAAAAATTCAAGCTACTACAATTACAGTGGTAGGCCGCAAGTTGATGACGGCAGGTCGCCGGACGCCCTCTGGTGGCGGCCCATTGATGAAGTCACAGACCTTACCCAGGTCGATGGGCCGGTCATCGTCTCAGCCCAACAGTTCTAGCTGCGGTTACAGCAGATATCCATCTAAACCTGCGTCTACGCCACCTGCTGTTAAAAGGCAGTTGTCTGTGAGTATTCGAAATTCGAATTATTTTATGCAAGAGGTGTTATTAAAGTTCAAATTACCTAATTTTAATGTTTTTAGAGTACCATAGCTCAAAAGGAAAAAACGGAACCGTTATATTATTGCCGTGTTGTCCATCCAGCAATCTGTCTGTCAAGACCCTTTTTCTCAGGAATGAATGAAGATATCGAGTTGAAATTAAAATCAAATACTAAGATCTACAATCTGTTGAAGTTGTAGATCATACTATTTAGACATTGCAATCAAAAAGTATAATGTCACATGTTTTGGTACTCACAAATTTACTCATGAAAACAAACCTATTTTTGATAAATACATAAACCAATAATAGTCTACACTACACACAACAGAGTCCAAATCACACTTGGCGGATTTTTTTAAAATATGAAACTTCTGTGGACTTTTTGGCGGGAACAGGAGAAGTGAGGTTGACATTTTGTTTAGATTTTCTATTTTTTACATTTTTTGGAGTTTTAAAGTTCAAAAGTGATAGTATATTGTGTTTTAAAGTTCTGTATAAATGAAAAGAATGGAGTAGGTCTAAATAAACATGTGTAACTGAAGTTCGCGCACTCTTCCAAGAAGTCCTTTATAACTTCAGTAAAGCCTACTATCACTTTACTGGAGGAGTTTTACGATAAGAGAAAACTAATTTACATGTGATTCTACTTAATAATACGTGACATTGGCAAATACGCTAAACTGTGCGCCATGCCATAAAGAAAAAAAAACTGTCTTTTACAAGAACACTTACCTACTGTTAGTTGCTTAGTTGTCCAAATGCATTAATTTTCATTGCTTATTACCAAAGAGAATGTAAATATACTACGTAATAGCTTTTTACGACCATCCAAACAAATTAAGGCATATGGCTCCCTTCTTGATATACATCCAAATATACATTCAGTACGCGGCGTAGACCCGAAGCTATGTAGTTCAGTTTATACTGCATGAGACTGTAGAAATAGAGCTAATGCACCCAATTACTTTATCCCACAAATCTGACACATCCAAAATAGTTTTTCATTTTATTTTTGCAAATGTCAAAAGCACTCGCATATCTAGGCGAATATGTGTGAGGAGCATGATGAGATTTTAGGAGCCGAAAGAAGTATATAAGTACCACGACCCGTGTCACCCTTGCGGACAAAATAAGCAATGAAGAGAAACGGAGTATGACAGGATTGCACGACAGTGTTGTAGTAAAAATGAAGAAAGGAATGCTTAAGATGGTTCGGGCACTTAGAAACAATGAGTGATGAAAGACTAACGTAGAAAATCTACAGAGCGAAAGTGAGAGGTAAAAGAAGCCAAGGAAGACCAAGGCTGACTTATGAAGATCGAATAGCTAGAGTGTTAGCTGACGGAAGTGTCAAAAGCACTCGCATATCTAGGCGAAAATGTGTGAGGAGAATGATGAGATTCGAGGAAGCGAAAGAAGTATGTAAGAACCGCGACGCTTGGCGCTCCGTCCTCTCTGACTACCCGTTAGGGATACAGCGTGAAGATATGTATGTATTGCATAGGTATGTATTACATAACAAATTTTCCTTGTTGTTATTATCTGTTTGTTATTTAATATATGCCGATTTCCCTTATGTAATAAGAGTTCCTTATAATAACATGAGTGAGTTAAGAAAGGATTTTGAACCAACAAACAAATTCCGCTAAGGGTATTAAATAGGGGATATAAGTTTCTGTAGAAATTCGTCATTTTTGAAGTTAGAAATATATAAATTGGTGTTTAAGTTTCTGTTATTTAATTATTTAATAAAAGTCACTTGTATCAGCGTTTTAGGAATTTCATCCCCTAAGGGGGTAGAATAAGGAACGGAAGTTTGTATGGAAGTTCGAACATAATATTATGGTTGAATCTTCGTTACGTAATATGTGCCAAATCATATAGCACTGCCAAATATATTTTTATTTTTCTAATCAATCAGTTGATCCTCACCTCACGTTAGATTTTTTTTAAATATATTAGATTTTTGGCATTTTATTATCATTAGTTTTTATATTAAATTCTGTCATTAAGCATGACCTTGTTCGAAATTCACCACAGTAATTCACTCATAAAAATTGAATAATTTTCGCTTTATATCACCAACTTACATCTTCATTTCACCGTCATTAACTATCATCTTTCATTACCACTTTTCAATCAGAGCGCCTATCAGGTACCAGCGAATGGATCACCGGTTCGTCGCGCAATGGGAGGCGGTTCTCAGCGTGGAACGCCCACCAGAAGTAGAACTCCACAGCCAGCGCTGACAGTACGCGGCGTGGACCCAAAGTTAGTTCAGCTTATACTGGACGAGATTGTGGAGGGAGGACCGAAAGTACATTGGGATGATATCGCCGGACAAGAGGTAAATGTTTAAAAACTGTAGGATAAAGAAAAATTGCAATAGCATATGATCAAAAATTTGGTACCAATAGAATTTTTCCTCACACTGTTTCAACTCATATTGGATTTTTTATTTATTAATTGTAATTATCAATTTCTAATGCATTACCAAATAAACAACTGTTATGTTGTTTAAAACTAAATTGTACCACTCTTTTCTGTGGTTTACTTTGATTGAATGACTTAACAGTTTATGCTTGCAAGATATACTTTCCATAGAAAATATTTGCAAAAAAATGATGATTATGTGTATGAAGTATGATTAGGTGATTTTAACGAAAATCACCTAATCATACTTATACCCTCCTATACCGTAGTATCTATACTCTTATTGTAGGGGAGAAAATAACGTAATTTATCTACAAAAAACATTTTGAACCCCCTGCCAACGGAAGCGGCACGATGGAAGAAAGTAGTTGTAGGCATCACATTGAGCAGTTGGAACACAAGAGGCAAAATCTTTTAAAACTTATTTTTCAAGTGAAGCTTATTAATTTACTACACCCACTGTTAAAGTTTGTGGCTTCCAGAGAACATAGTGAAATAGAATTATTTATCGTTTTATAACATAACCTAACTTCACGCTGTATCCCCAACGGGGTAGTCAGAGAGGACGGAGCGCCAGGAGTCGCGGTCCTTACACACCTCTTTCGCTTCCTCAAATTTCATCATTCTCCTCACACATTTTCGCCTAGGTATGCGAGTGCTTTTGACATAAGGGTAAATTTTTAATTTTTTTCTCCTATACATATAAATAAAATTGAAATGTCTGTTATTTCGAAATAAAGGCATCTTCTTAGGATTATATGGTTATTTGCACGTAACCAAATTCCAAACACGCTTTTTTTAAATTTTTGTTTGTCCGGACTAATCTCCGAAATGGCTGTACCGATTTTGACGTCACTCATTCATGTGCTTTTGTAAATTCATGTGTCTTTGGTGGCGCCAGTATAGTTTTTTAATCGTCATAACCAGAACAATTCTAAATATTTTCGTCATTTGAATAAAATATACAGCACTAATAATAATAAGTAGTACCACCTACCTATAACTTGATGGGAGAACCGGAAGTACAAACAAGAATCCAATCAGTTTCGTTAACTGATAAAATTGTCTTTTATGGGAATTACTAGTCAGAGAAACATATTCACGAGTTAAATAGTTTTGTACACCGATTTATTGTCTTTTATACAATTTACTAATCGAATAATACACAAATCAGGCGTAGGTTATAAGTACGAGTATAACGAAACAATTAGTTGTTTTCTCTATGCAAAGTTTAAACATTTTACATTTTCAATGCCAATTAAAACTTGTAAACACTTTAATTCCTCACAATGTACAGCTTATTGGATGTTTTATTACAAATTAACTCACTTGTGATAGAAATTAAAAAAATACTTATCATTCGTCCACCGGCTCAAACAAATAAATATTAGGTAAGAACAATGACATTGAATCACGTGGAACTGCATTCGTAGTCGATCGTATCTCTCAATTTGTACAAAGTTCATTATGAAAGCCGGGCTTTTCGCTTCATACTAATTGCTATATGAACCCTAGTAAACAAGCTATAGCTTTATCGAGGTTTGCCCATTAGAGAGAAAGAAAGGTTGCAAGCCAACGCGTGAGAGCGAGACGGCCGATTACATAGTTACGCAGTACACTGATTGCGCCTTGAGAGATCGCGAGTGTCGAACTCGAACGGCCGTCACGTGTTAGTCACGTGTTCGTTGCCATGGTTGCGTGAAGTCATTTTCGTTACGACGCGAATTTTTAAAATTTTAAAACCGTGACGGTTTGAAATTATTTTTTATTTTATTGTTTTATGCTTGATTGAACATTTTAGTAAGGCATGCCAGGCTTTTGGGCTTGTATGAAGGTACCGCCACTGATTGGCGAGTAGGGGATTTTTCAGAGAGTGATCTATGCTACTTTTTATACCGAAAAAATTTGAAATCTAACGCGGGCGAAACAGCGAAGCACAGCTAGTCATAAAATAAGTAACGTCAACTCGCAGTATAAAACTATATTTCTTTTACAGGCTGCTAAACAGGCTTTACAAGAAATGGTAGTGCTTCCATCACTCAGGCCTGAATTGTTCACTGGTTTGAGATCCCCAGCTAAAGGACTCCTATTATTTGGACCTCCAGGAAACGGTAAATATATAACATAGATATACATTCACGACACGATGTAGGTACCCCTAGTGGGCTATAGGCAGAGGGAACGGAGCGCCAAGTGTCGTGGTCCATACACACTTGTTTCGCCTCGTCAAATCTCATCGATACACATTTCGACAATTGATAACGGTACATACATTAATACATTACTTTTGTAAGGTCTGCTGATTCAGTACTTGACTTTTACATTTTTAAATTGAAGAACCACAATTTCACAAGACAGCCTGTATTCAAGGACCCTAATCAAGTACGAATTGATCAATCAATCAACAATCAAGTCAATTTGAGAATAGTTAGAAAGAAATTCCACAATTCACAGCGTGTAATGGCATCAGTCGAGTATCGTTCTGTACGGACTTTGATCTATGTATGGCCACTATTATATTAAACGAGCAATATTTTATATATATTTGATATCACTTTCGCGAAAACGGCTCTAGCGATTTTGATGAAATTTACAATATAGGGGTTGAAGGGGGCGAGAAATCGATCTAGCTAGGTCTCAATTCTGAGAAAAATCGTTTTCTCCATCTTTCACACCTGAAACTTCTAAACTTTTAGTTTTGGAGCAGAGTTTACCCTCTCAATAGCACAATTTGCTAGAGCGTAGGTCTACCTACCACGCCGAAGTGCGCGGGTTCGAATCCTGTAATGTGGTCAGACCTTTTTTGTTTTGTTTAATAAGTTGAAGCAATATGTCTAAGTACAGGTTGCAACAAGTACCTATTAAATACACATATCACTTTATTAATGTAGTAATAACAAGGAAATAAAATGAAAAATAATGATAAAAGCATAGACTTTATAACTTCACCCGTACTACGAAATGAGGCAAATGACATCAGATAAAATATAGATGCGTGGGTGCTGTTTTCTGACGAAATCTCGGCCGATCAGCTTATCTGATAATAAATGTGTGTCGTATGTACAGGGGAGTCAGGTTATCTGATTTAGCTCACCGTTGCCGCTCGTACACGGCGTCTGGCTTTGGAGTTATTTATAAAGTCTATGGCTAAAAGTCATGGAGAAAAATCTATTATTTATTTTCCCGAACAATGAATTTAATGTTAAATTTCATGGACTTCATTTATTTTAAGATAATATGTTATTTAAAAAAGTAGTATTATACAAGCAATATTTGTATATGTATAAGCGTTCTCAAAAACGGCTCTAATAATTTCAATGAAATTTACAATATAGAGCTTTACGGTGGTCAAAAATCTATCTAGCTAGGGTCTACTTCTGAGAAAATTCGTTTTCTCTGTGTTTTCACATACTCAAAACTTCTGAACTCTAAACTCTTCTGATTTTACAACAGAGTTTACCTTCTCAGTAGTATAGTGGATAGAGTGTACTCTACCAAGCTGAAAGACACGGGTTCGAATACTGCAATGTGGTCAGACTTTTTTTTATTATTTTTTTTGTAAGACACCGAGTGTACGGTCTACATCGTACATTTGTGCTTTGCAAGCATTTTTCCACGCGGCGCGAGTAGATCCATCAATTAACATCAATACATGCAAAAACGTCAATGGCGCCGCGTGTGCTCACATCATAGCATTTATATAGCATAGCAAAATAAATTAGCAAAAACTTTCAACATATCTTTTAATATAAATCTCTTTAATCATTAGCAATAAATACTTATTGTGTATACCGCACATAAGTTTTGGTCTGACCAAAACTTTCATGTGCTGAAATTGTGTTGCCTTTTTACATTTAATCTTTTGTTTTTCTTGAGTAAACTGTTTGCGACATTAAAAACGTACATACATACCTACATAACTACGCTATATTCCTAATGGGCAGTCAAAGAGGGCGGAACGCTAAGCTTTGCGGTCCTTACATAATTCTTTCACCTCCTCAATTCTTATCATTCGTCTTCGTCTGGGTATGCGAATACTTTGACATTTCCTTTAGCTAACATTCTGGCCTTTTGATGTTCGTAGAATTATTATTCGATTATTACATTAATTATTACATTAAAAATGTAAGGACAAGGATAACCGTTAGTGAGTTTGTACTGTATATAATATTCAATTCCAATAGTAATTCCTATATGTATACATACCTGATTCATACAAAAACCTTTATTAGGTAACTTTACCATCCAATTTTGTTATGTAATTTTTTTTTTTTGCCGTAATGGAAGCTGATACATTATACGTATATTTTACGCCATAGGTAAGACATTACTGGCACGGTGCGTGGCGGCGGAATGTTCAGCGACTTTCTTCTCAATATCGGCAGCAACGCTGACCAGTAAATATGTCGGCGAAAGTGAAAAGTTGGTGCGGGCACTTTTTCAAGTTGCTAGAGAATTACAGGTGTGTGCTTTTTAGATCAATTTTTTGTTTATTGCTCTAACATTAAACGCAATATTTTATTATACGCAAAATTAAAACATGAAAATAACACTGTCTCTGCCAGCGCGTGGCGCCACGGTCATTGTTTTCATTTACTATTCTAGTGTAACATATAATTCAATAGTTTTCACTGTGTGTGTGGGGGCAGCCATCGATAATATTCGTGGACGAGGTGGACTCGTTGCTGTGCGAGCGGTCGTCGAGCGAGCACGAGGCGTCGCGGCGGCTCAAGACGGAGTTCCTGGTGGAGTTCGATGGTCTGCCGGCCGCTGGTGCCGACCGGCTTGTCGTTATGGCCGCCACCAATCGGCCGCACGAGCTTGACGAAGCGGCGCTCAGGTGGGCTGACACACACGCGCATTCACACTTGCACACGCTCGTACACATGCCACATGCAAGCGCACTCGCTAATATCGTATTCTATACTATAATACGAGTAATATTTGCATATTTGTAATAGCGTTCTCGAAAACGGCTTTAACGATATTGATGACATTTATAATATAGGGGTTTACAGTGACGAAAAATCGATATAGCTAGATTTTAATTCTGGGAAAAAATTATTATCAAGAAATCCCTTCTTATCTTGGCACTACGTCGAAAGAAAGCTACTGTCTAAATTTCGTGCTTCTAGCTTCAGTAGTTTATGCTAGTCGATGATGAATCAGTCAGCCAGGACATCTTTTATGTACATCTATACTTAATATTACGAAGAGTTAAAGTTGTATATCCGCGGTAATTCGACAAACGTTTTGCAAGGCGGTGTCGGATTATAGAGTACTGCCACCGACCCCTTGTAGTCCGGAAATATTTTGAAAAGAAGCACCTTGTAATCCGGCAAATTACATACATACTTATAAAAAAATAGAGTAAGATCAAACCTATAGGACTTAGTGAATTAAACAACACGATAGATAGCATGAAGTTTATTATAAAATTAACGTCATTAACGCTATAGCACTTACAAAAAAATAATAACTAAACACATTAATGTAAGTTAATTACAAGATATGTAAGTACAGTATATTTCCATGATACATCTTAACTCAAAAAATGGATAAACAAGTATGTCGGATTATAGGGGATGCTGGATTAGATGGGTCGGATTACCACGGATCTACTGTATTTGTTTGAATGTGGGGGATAATCTCTGGAACTACTGGTTCGATTTCCAAAATTTTTTCGTAAATAGGAAGTTATATTATCCGTGTCTGATATAGGCTACATTCCACGCGCAGCTAGTATATACATAGATATAAGTTACAGATAATATGTAGTAAGTGTGCGGACGATTTAGGGTAAAACTGTAATGACAGGCTAATTTTTATGGTATGAAATTGGAAATGATTAGAATATATTTACGTTAAGTATATTTATATATACCAAATTGCATTTTATCTCAAGAATTTTTATTTGGGAGCATTTATGTATCTAAAACAAATTATTCTAATCGTTTCAAACTACCATAGAAATTACTCTGTCAATACAGTTTTACCCTAAATCATCCGCGCACTTACTACACATTATCCGTAACATATCTATGTATATACTATACTATACTAGCAATTAGAACAATAATGGTCACCTTTAGCGAGTGACTTGTTAATTGTAACAATGGTTATAATATTGAACATTTTGCAATGTGGATAATTAAAATTAAAACATAAACAGTACGAACTTAACAAACACCTGCAAGAAATTGAAACAGCCTATTTGCTATGACTGTTAGATGTAGATTGCATTTCATTGTGCATGCCATTCAGGCTTGTTCCCTGGGTTGAGCTCCGGTTTCTGCTGGCCTGATGGTCCTCCCTCTTTGGTATCATCCTTGAATCTACCGGTTTTTCTACAAAAGATGAGGATATCCCTTAGTTTGGTCGTCCTCAGTTTCCTTTCTTCCACTGTATCTGATCCTAGTGTATTGAATCTAATGCCTGCATACTTACTGCATTCTTACTGCATTTTGGTGTGAAGTGTATACTGGTTTCTTCCCCATTGCAATGTTTGCATAGGGGATCTGTTAATAGTCTGAGTAGAAATAGGTGTCTGTATAGTGTGCAATAACCCGTTATGATATCTACCAGTATTTTTACATTACCTTTTTCCAACCTTAGGATATAATTTTGTTTTGTATTTTTCTTCAAAGTACATCTTTGTTTGTCTGCATGTTTTTAATTTTATCCATTCTTTGGTTTTTTCGTTACTTTGACGTCGAAAGATATGGTTCTGGTTCTATTATTGGTGTGACCGACCAATCTTGGTAGTTTATCTGCCTTTTCATTACCTTTGTTACCGCTATGTCCAGGATCCAGGCTATGAAAACATTCCTTTCTTCTCCTTGCTATGAGTTTACGTTAGTAAACTAATTAATCTGTGCTATGAGTGTTGGTGAGGTGTTAACATAATAGTTCAAATTAACTCGAAATCTAGGGTAAATTGAGATCAAGGATAGGGTAAAGAAAAATCAAAAGCTGGGTACACTGGCAGGCGGTTCCCGAAGCGCGTGTACATGTAATTTTTTAAATTAACTCAAAATCTGGTGTAAATTGAGATCAAGGATGGGTAGGGTAGACAAAACTTAAAAGCTGGGTACAACTGGCAGGCGGTTCTCGAAGCTAGTGTACGTGTAATTTTTCAAATTAACTTAAAATTTAGGGTAAATTGAGATGAAGTGTAGGGTAAAGAAACATGAGGAGATGGGTGAACCGGCAAGCGGTTTCCGAAGCGCCTGTACGTGTAATTTTTCAATTTAAATTAAAATGTAAGGTAAATTGAGATCAAGGGTAGGGTAAAGAAATATGAAGAGCTGGCTACACTGTCAGGCGGTTCCCGAAGCGCGTGTACGTGTAATTGTTCAAATTACCTCGAAATGTAGGGTGAATTGAGATGAAGGGTAGGATAAAGAAATATGAAGAGGTGTGTGTGCACCGGCAGGCGGTTCCCGAAGCGCGTGCACGTGTCGCTGCCGGACGCGCGCACGCGCGCGGCGCTGGTGCGGCGCGTGCTGGCGCGCGGCGCGGCGGCCGCGGCGCTGGCCGACGCCGAGCTGGCGCGGCTGGCGGCGCTCACCGACGGGTACTCGGGCAGCGACCTCACGGCGCTGTGCCGCGACGCCGCGCTCGGGCCCATCAGGGGTGCGCGCCTTTTGCTTTTATTATTTTCTTTATGGCATGGCGCATAGTTAGCGCATTTGCCAATGTCACGTATTAATAAGGTAGAATCACAAGTGAATTAGTTTTTTCTTATCGTAAAACTCCTCCAGTAAAGTGATAGTAGGCTTTACTGAAGTTATAAAGGACTTCTTGGAAGAGCGCGAAAACTTCAGCTACACATGTTTATTTAGATCTATTCCATTCTTTTCATTTGTGCAGAACTTTAAAACACAATATACTATCACTTTTGTACTTTAAAACTGCCAAAAATGTAAATAATAGAAAATCCAAACAAAATGTCAACCTCACTTCTGCCGTTCCCGCCAAAAAATCTGCACGCCTCTTACTTATTTTTTATTCCATGAGGCATTGGCAATCAGATCATCAGCCTAATCATATGGCTAATAAATAATAAAAATAATAAATGCGCCACACAATACATACTGATCATCAGATCTCGAACTAGGGTATTCCCTGTGCTATGAGAATCGGACGACGACAACAACTGGGGGCGTATCTCAGTACACTCAGATCCAAGACAATCTAGATAAGTTCGTTTCATAAATTGACCCGACCGGGATCGAACCCAGAATCTTCCGCACTCAGACACAACGCCTAAACCACTGCGCCATCGAGGTCGTCAAGAAAAAAATATGCCGACTAGATAAAAATTTCTAATAAAAATGTCACAGTATCACATCCCCGTTGGAGATACAGAGTGAAGATATGTATGTATGTATGTCACAGTATTGTTATAATTAATAACGAACACATGAAGCACACATCTGATGTAAATTCTTCTTGTAACTAAGTCCTTCAGTAAAGTGATAGTAGGCTGAAGTTAAAAAGGACTTCTTGGAAAAACGCGAAAACTTAAGCTTCAGATGTTTATTTAGACCTCCTCCACTCTTTTCACTTACTTACTCAACTTTAACATACAATATATCATCACTTTTGTACTTTAAAGCTTTAGAATATAGAAAATCTGAATAAAATGTCAACTTCTTCTCCCGTTCACGCCAAAAAGTCTGTTTGTTGCTGTTGTTTTTTGAATTCGAATCTTAATTCCGCCATGTGGTCAGACTTTTTTTTGCTATTTTTTTTGTAAGACATCGAATAAAGTTCAGTTGCCCAGGTACTATATATTTACGATATATTTGTATATATATGTAAATGTTATACATATTGGACCTGAACGTATTCTTTTATAGGCCACTTCGCGTAACAGAACCGCTAACAGTCAACTTGCGCTGTAAGGGATTTATCAGTTTTATTTGACGGTATAAGATGAGCTGTGACGGAAGTTCTACGCTTCATGTGTCTATGCCCATAAAGTAAAAACGAAAAGAAGCTGCTGTAACGAATTTATCCCGTACAAGTTGACGTAACAATGTGCGGGGTGAGGGTAACGCGGAATAAATGGAGGGGGATGTTGCGTTTCCGCCTCCATCTAGCGAGTTTTAGCAAAATCTCTGTGTTATAATTTTTGAAGTAGTTTTATTATTCGACCACCAGTCGGGCAATACATTTTCGATACAGGGACGTACTTAGTGATTAATTGGCAACTCGAAACTGCACAATTCAAACATATTCATATTAAGTTATGGAATACTTATATTTGTATTTGAGAGTAGATAAATGATATAAGCCTATAATATATATTATAATGGAGCAGTAAAGCGGATGAGAAGTACATTAATAGATTTGCAAAAATTTGTATCGTGCGTATTGGGGACCGAATAACGGTCTAGAATAGCAATTAAATTATTAAATGAACGTTTGTCAATTTGTTTGTATTCACTTCATGCAATTGTTGCCGTCCCTGTATTTAAATAGGACGCTGGTACAGAACACGCCTCGAAAGATGAGACTTGACACGCGGTAGTAGTGAGATGTCCGGCCAGATGCACTTTCTTACGAAATTGTTAGATATATTTATTATTAATAAGGCCATAATCATACCTTTATAATGAAATTGACTTAATTAGAAATTTCAGAATTTTGGGTTAAAATAATAAACTTAAAAATATTTACTATTTTTTTTTAATTAATACGCGCGACTGTCTGCATGCAATTATCGAAATGTTCCGATAATCGATAAAAAAAAATTATCGTTTTTTTTTTTCCCGATAAAAACCGATAATTACCGGTATTTGTAATATTTTACAAAAAGTTGTTTTTTCACATGTAGGTTAACTATATAATTACCTAAAATGAACCACAATATTAAAAATTAAACAATTTTTTTTGTAGGACGAGATATATTTATTTAATCAAAGTAATTACCCCTCGTTGTCTATACATTTTTGACATCTAATCAAAAGTTAATTTAAACCTTTGCGATAGAACTCTGGGGAAGTGGAATCCATAAACTGTGGAAGAGCATTTGGTACTGCTTCCTGGGAAGAAAATATTTTCCGTACAAAATATTGTCCAAATCGCGGAAAAATGGTAGTCGGTTGGGGAGTACGGAGGATGGATGACAGATGGTTTCTAACTGCAGGTTCTGTAGTGTTAAAACTGCTTCTCGAGGAGTGTGAGGATTTGCGTTATCATGGAGCAATAATGGTGAAGATCAATTGACAAGTCGGGGTTGTTTTGCTGCGAGTATCGCCATCGTTGTTCAGAGTTTTGCACAGTAGATATTTGCTGTTATTGCTTGACTGGATCGGGGGAAGCTGTAGTGATTTACAGCATGAAGTGACCACCAAACAGTTGCCATCACCATTCTAAGGGTAAGCTTCGCTTTAAGGCGTTGGTGTAGCGTTTGACCCGGAGTCAGCCATTACGTTGTTTGCTCACGATTATCGTAAAAAATCCAATTTTCGTCACACGTCGCAATTCAGTCCAAACCCCTTTTATTTCTGTACCGACTTAACAAGTTCAAAGCAGGCAAGCATCAACGCGCGCTGCTCACTGCAGATCAGTCAAATCGTGAGCCACCCATTTTCCAAGGTTTATAATTTTACCGATTGGCTGCAAATGGGTCAATATTGTGAGTATGTTAACGTCAAACGATGCCGCTGATTCCTTGGTAGGTTGATACGGATCGGCTTCCACCATAACCCTTAGTTCAACGTTGTTTACCTTAGTGGCTGGTCTTCCTCGTGGTTCATTCTTCAAGTCGAAATTTCCACTACTAAAGCGGTTAAACCAAAAACGCACGGTGCGTTCCTTAGCCGTATCTTCTCCCAACACAGCATTGATGTAACGAGCTAGTTTCTGCTACGTTAGTCCCACGTCGGAACTCGTAATCGAAAATTACTCTGGTTATCTTCTTAAAAGCTGAATGTAAAAACAATTGAAAGTCCGAACAGTCAAATCTCATGATTTTAAAAATATTAAAATGTTATAGTTTTCTTGTAAAAAAAGTTACTCTGAAATCTGACACTACGCAGGTTTAATTTTAATTCAAAGTGGACAGTGCGTTAAAACGGCATTTTCATACTTTAATCCCTATTACATACTGAAAAATAAATATTTAAATATTTAAAAAATATAGTGTTTTTTTAAATCAACGATTGTATTTCTGTATTAAATTAAATACAAAATATTGAAATCAACATTTTGGAATTATTATAATCATTAGTTATTTTCTTATACATACATTTTATATTTATATAATATCGTGATCACAAGGTACCACCATTAGGTAGTTTTAATTTTATCTAATTTTATTTTAACGTAAAAACAATTGACTGAACAAAGTACATAAAAATATGTAAAAACTTAGATTTATAGAAAAATAGAATAGAATTTGATACACAAATAATACGAACTATTTACACATTACCTACGCAATGTTATTTTTTCAGTTTTTAGGTTAGTCTTTTTTAACACTTCCCGAATAATCGGTGTTTTATTTCGGAATCAGTTCTAATGATTGGGAAATAATTCTAATATGATTTTATATTTTTTTATCGAATACCGATATTTATCGATTTTTCTTTCGATATTTATCGTTTTTCAAAATGGACCGATTATCGATAAATAACCGATTATCAATTATCGGTTTGCATGCCCTAGTCGATACACCCCTACGCTTTAAAGCTGAGCCTTTTTCTGTACAATCTGAGTCCGTCTAATAACAGCGTCTCGTCTTTCCTTCATGGTCTATGCCGTTGCGTTATCTGTTTGTTTGACTTTTGCTATACTGATGCGCTCCAGTGTCTGTATCGTCCACCAGAGACATTCAGCGTGCGTTTTACGATACATACAATGCTTTCAACGCGAATGTAACCATAATTATTCTCTATTGTACAGAGTTAGACCCTGAAGAAGTAAAATGCCTCGACCTGTCATTAGTAAGAAGCATCACATTCCAAGACTTCATGGACGCGCTCAAGAGGATCAGACCTTCGGTATCGCCTCACAGCCTGGTCGCCTACGAGAAGTGGTCCGTGCGATACGGGGACTCGGGGCTATGAAGCGCACGGTGGAAGTGAGTATTACTCCCACATTTCCACACAACAATGTTCATTATATCTAAAAATATAGAAGTTATAATTTGGATCGTAATCTATTTTAATTTGTGTGTGTGTATATATTTTTATGTAATGTATGTATGTGTTTGTATGTGTGGATATGTGTGCGTGTATTAGTTTAAGTACGCGTCTAAGTACATCACAACATACATATATATACATCTTATCTTTTTTATAATAATAATCTTTTAAAAACCATACCGATGAAGAATAATAACAACCACACGCGCTGTCGTCCTACCTGGGGTCGCTTAGATGGACGACCGGAGCCCTCACTCCGATCGGCCGCGACTTGAAGGCTTCTTTAGGTACCTCTTATGACAGGCAAGAAACCCTTATTCTTTGGCCTAGGCTATAGGGCTGTCGTCTCCGAGGGGAATCGGCCCTCACCCATGAGCGTCCTCGTCCTGCACTATTATGGCCTTGCAGAAGAAGGTCATGGCCTTCTACGACTCTTGCCAGCATTGCCGCTACTACCGCTTGCAGGAGCAGATCTTACCCGATCTAATGGACTATGACTTTGCACTCGGAGTCCCACCCCGTTCTGGTCTCTTCTCTGAATATATGACCCGAATCCAAGCACTAAGATTGTATTGTAGACTAACTGTACCTCACGGTTTCACCCACGTTAAATTTGGCATGTTTTTGGTATAAAAAGTAGCCTAGATAACTCTCTGAATAATTCACCTGTCAATGATGTCCCGTCAAAATTACTTCAGCCGTTTCGAAAATTAGCCCAGACAAATAAACAGATAGACAGACAAAAATTTCTAAAAAGCGTGTTTGGGTTTTGGTTACGTGGAAATAACTACATAATCAGTGGCGTGCATCCCATATGGTCACAGAGACACTGCCTACCCTTCCAAATTACATGAAAGTTATATCGATATCTACCATTTACCATGTGGTATCAGCGACATACATTAGATTTCACGGTACACTAAGAACAATGAAAGATGTCACTACCAGTATCGGTAGAATGTGAACATAAAGTAATTCTTTTGTAATTGCAAATGTATTCAAAAATGTAGTTTGTATTGGTATTTACAACTGAATACTTTTAGATTTACGCACATTTTATGTGTTAATTTCAATTATAAAAACGAAAAACCTTTTATTAAATTTTAATGTCAGTGGCATCTAGTAATACTTTTTATATTTATGTTAAAATGTTTAAAGAGTATCAACGCAAGTGTTTTATTCTACTCAACGACAGATGGCCTCATAATACAACAAAATTAGGATAATGCTCTAATTACATGATGATACCTAAAGCGCACTGACTTTTCTATTCGGTAAAGTTAAAAACTAAAAGGGATATATAGATATGTCAAAACAATTCTATTTCGCGACAGAGGGCCATTACATTACAAAAAAAGATGATGTTCTTCAATATCAAGGATTAAATCAAACCACTAATTTCTTTATTTGGTAGGTTATAGACCTGTTATCCTTTTTACATTTCAAACAGCGTTGCCAGATTGGGGTTTTTTGCAATTATTTTGGAAGACAATTCAAATCTTTTGAGAAATATTTTCGTAAAAAAATATGCGATAACGCTATTTTCGGAAATTATTTTTTTATGATCTAAATTAACAGATCTAAACAATAGGTTCGCAAACAAAGAAAACGACATCATATAATCAAAGCCTAAAAACTTGGACTTTATCCAACGATGCTTTCGGGGTTTTTGAATTTAGTTCCTGCGCAACACTTCTCCTATTTGTTTGTAATCTACATTAAACATTAACACCTCGATAGTTTTGATTTTCGATAGTCGGTCAGATTCCCCTTTTTAGGGTTCCATAGCCAAATGGCAGAAAACGAAACCCTTATAATTTCATTCTGTCCGTATGTCAGTCATTTTACTCGGAGACTATAATTGGCACTACATAGATAGAATTTAGAAGATAGGTATATTTCACAAACCGCTATACTATGCTGTAGCGAAATCTTGAAAATGTAACTGAAGTATGAAAAAAAGATCCCAGCACACTTAGCGTGTGATTTATATTCAGATAGGTGTTCAATGAGATAGTGGTTTCGAAGTGACTTATCTAAGTCAATAGTTCCTGATATTCGCACTTCTAAAATAGTAAGACCGGCTAAGTGCGTGTCGGACCACGCGCAGGGAAGGGTTCCAGACGGGATGCGCAATATTAATTTAATCTCCCGTAAAAACGAATTTCCATTTAATAACGTTTCACAGTGAACTATAAGACAAAGTTATTTCTGCAGTCACTGAGCGCATAACCGAGAATACCCCATATCTCAAAAACTGCACGATACATTCTTATTCAATTCAATTCAAGGAGAATGATAAGATTCGAGGAAGCGAAAGAAGAACGTAAGGAACGCGACGCTTGGCGCTCCGCCCTCTCTGACTACCCCGTTAGGGATACGGTGTGAAGATATATATGTATGTATATCCTTATTCAAATCAATTTTCCAAATGAAATTATAACGGTTCCGTTTTTTACCATTTAGCTACGGAACCCTAAAAGTGTGCCCTTTCTCTCAAACTTCAACTATGGATGGTGTGGAAAATTCTGAAAAAAATTTGAGAGAGTAGATCTTAAAAAGCACTTTCTACGAAAATTAGTTACAATACAATTTTCGATTACACGTTCAGCGACCGCAAAAATATTTTGTTTCTTACAGTATTATTGAGAAATGCTATGAAATACAAACTTAAATTTGCTGGCAATTAAATGAATATTGTGCATTCCAACTACGCAATCCTTCACTGCGTAGTCCGACACGCACTTGGCCGATTTTTTTATTACCTACCTGCCTACATAATTATAGAAATTACTACTTTATTGCTCCGTCGTCTCTGATTACCCCGTTAGGGATACGGCGTGAAGATATGCATGTATGTACTACTTTATTGATTCATTCATGACTTTTTGACAGTTTGAAAATAATCGTTATCAATAATAATATCAATGTTAGGTTTTAATGTAGTTCGCACAGGATCCTTTTCAACTCTTTAGCGTGAGCTGTTTTTAACGATTTAGATAGACTTTCTGACTTTCCGTGCGCGATCGCACTTATCATGGAAGTCATAAAATCACTTCGCACTTATCATGGACTTATAATAAAAGTTAAAAAAACATGGATGGATATATAAATAGCTAATGCGGGAATTTCAGCTATATAAATCGTGCATCCGCCTCTAGCAAAATATTAAGACAAGTGATTTTTTTAACAACGCTCATATGAACATTGAGGATCGAAGCGGTTAAACAAAATATGCCACCGACGCTTTTTACACAAGGCTTTTTTTAGCTCTCGTGCGAACGCATACTTTTGACACAGGCATTGTTTTATAAAGACTACATTTCTTTTTTTGCAATTTCAACATGCCAGGTTATAAAATTATATAAGTACCGTGAAGATCGTATTCAAAAATTTCAATGAAATACTTGGAAATATAAAATTCAGCAAAGCATATCCCCCGCTAAATTTTAAACTGCAAAGAATATCTGAAATATTTTTGTTAGCTCTTTAAGTACCTTCAATTAAAAATTATAGCGAACATTGTAGAAGAAATACCTAGCTTGTGAAAAGAAATAATTTGTTTCGTCAACAAAACAACGCTCGCGCCGCACTGAACGTACCTACTTTTCTTACGCATACACGCATATATGTACAGTATTTCACCACCTATTATAATATCAAGTAATCTTTATTTATTTTATTTATTGAGTAACGCGCGAAATAATTGTTAACAGTAGGTATGTTTATGTACTATGTAGCAGGCGCGAGCCACGTGCCGTCGGGACGTAGCATAGCTTGCGAGAGAACGGTCACGCATATCTGTACAGTATTTCAGCACCTATTATTTATTAAGTAGCTTTTGCACATACAGTTCTTCACGCTGTATCCCTAACGAGGTAGTCAGAGAGGACGGAGCGCCAGGCTTTGCGGTTCTTACATACTTCTTTCGCTTCTTCTAATCTCATCATTCGCCTCACATAATTTTGCTAATTTTGCTTAGGTATGTGCATACCTAGACGAAGTAGCTTTTATTTTTTATTATCTACTAAGTAACGCGCGATTTAATTGCTAAAGATAGGTATATGTGTACTATGTTGCGGGTGAGAGGCGCGTGCCAACGGCACATAGCATTTAACAATAGATACTTATCTACACAACTATCTAACAGCTGTGGGCGTAGTCTCCTAGTAGCCTAGCGAATTAGGTAGTTAGCAGGTAATTTACTACTCCGTGGGATTGTATATAGGTCATGAACTCAAAATAGTGATGCTGTCAGTTTAGTCGATATTTTCATTTATCGTTAAAACTATTTAAGTTTTATCAAAATTAAAATATCACAGGACTTGTAATCTGAGAGGTGGACTCTCTACTTGACATGCTTATAATAAATACCTTTCACGGATTAGGGGGACTTTTGTAATACCTTGTATATTATATATATTTGATATCGCTTTCTTGAAAACGGCTCTAGCGATTTCAATGAAATTTACAATGTATAGTTTGAGGAGGGTAAAAAATCGACTTACCAAAAACTTCGAAACTTTTTTGTTTTTGCAGCAGTTTACCTTCTCTATAGCACAATGGCTAGAACGTAGGTCTACCACGCCGAAATCGCGGGTTCGGATCCTGCAATGCGGTCAGACCTTCCTTTGTTTTTTTTGTTAGCCCTTTAGTACTTTTAATCAAGAATTATTGCAAACATTGTAGAAGAAATACCTAGCTTGTGAAAAAAAATAATTTTTTTTCGTCGTCGCCATAGTGAAATGTATCTAATTTTCTTATATGTATAAAAGGAAAAGATGGCTGACAGACAAATTACACATGAGATTCTTATACGATGTAGAAAGGGTTATTACAAGTTCAATCCCTAAAAAGGTTAAAAGGATGTAAAATGGATTTTAAATATTTTATTTACACAGTATGTATATAAAATAATTTAAATCCAAATTCTGAACCCAAAACTTTGTGTACCCATATTATAATATTCAATAATTACTTAGACATGTATTTTTTCAATTTAGAACAATTAACCTCTTAAAGATACAGAGGAAGCACACTATAGAGTAGCGCACTATAGAGTAAATAACTTAATCAAAATATTTTAATTCAGTAAAATTACAAACGAAATAAGAAATACATCAGGGTGTGCTGAAAGCACCTAAATAAAAAAACTACCTAACGAACTATTTATCTATGAGTCTTCACGACTAATATTTACCGTTTATTCCATCTATTCGTTACGTAATGATTGGATCTTCGATAAATGAGTTCGAAATATGTGTTCTCACATAATAAACTTTTTTTTTTCTCTTTGTTTTGGCTTCGCAGATTGCAGCTGATTTTAACCATTGACCAAGTAAATATGAGTCGAAAGTTAGGGAAACGAAGTTTCCGCCCTTTTTCTTTTCTTTTTCTTCCTTTATGGCATGGCGCACAGTTTAGCGTATTTGCCAATGTCACATATTAATAAGTAATCCATAGTGTAGAATAACAAGTAAATTAGTTTTTTCTTATCGTAAAACTCCTCCAGTAAAGTGATAGTAGGCTTTCCTGAAATTATAAAGTACTTCTTGGAAGAGCGCGAATACTTCAGCTACACATGTTTATTTAGATCTCCTCCATTCTTGTCACTTACACAGAACTTTAAAACACAATATATTATCACTGTTGTACTTTAAAACTCCTAAAAATGTAAAAAATAGAAAATCTAAATAAAATGACAACCTCACTTCTCCCGTTCCCGCCAAAAAGTCTCCATAATAAACTTTCATAGAAGCAGAAATGAGTTTGAATAAGGAACACGAATATTATTCCGTACTGGTTCCGCGATCAAAGAGGTCAAACGAAAATAATGTTTGAAAAAATTTACTGGCTGATAACGACGACGTGAGTAGTCACGCGCCAGAGAGAAAAAGAAATAATTATTTTAAATACGCTCGGGACTAGAACGTTTGGCTCTGCTCTAGACGACAAAAATAAAATACGCATATATTATACTACTTATATATGTCGGAAAAGACACGAGGCAACTCGCGCTTTTGCAACTCAGCCATGAGAAACAGGTACCTAATCTTACAAGAGGCGTACTACTCCATAAAATACAACACTTAAGACAAAGTTAATGTGCTAACGACAGAAAACTCTTTGTAACAATTATTACGTAGGTAATTGGAAATTTAATAATGGCAAACGATCCGTCGGAGAAATGCTATCGCACCGGCCGCCGTAGTCTAACAGACTCTCAGCGCCGGCCCCGACGTTCCGTTAGCGCGTCATCGGAAGACGCGCTTTGCCATAGTATAGTCAAATGAGTGCCTTTTATTATTTCTACCGACATATGCATATCTTCGCGCTGCATCCCCAACGGGGTAGTCAGAGAGGACGAAGCGCCAAGCGTCGCGGTCCTTACATACTTCTTTCGCTTCCTCGAATCTCATCATTCTCCTCACACATTTTCGCTAGGTATGCGAGTGCTTTTGACACTTCCATCGGCTAACACTCTAGCTATTTGATCTTCATAAGTCAGCCTTGGTCTTCCTTGGCTTCTTTTACCACTCACTTTTGCTCTATAGATTTTCTTCGTCAGTCTCATCACTCATTCTTTCCATGTGCCCGAACCATCTTAGCATTCCTTTCTTTTATATTTTTACAATAACATTGTCGTGCAACCCTGTCATACTGCGTATCTCTTCATTGCTTATTTTGTCCGCAAGTGACACTGCACATATTTCTAAGAGATCGCATTTCTACTGCATTTACCTTACTTTCACTCGATTTCTCACTCGATTGACATTATGCAACTTTTTAGTCAAGTGCGAGATGTCCATAAAAATTGGAGTACAATTGGCAATTTTTCTTTTAATGCACATCGCCTCAGTTTTATTTAAGCATCATTTCGTTGCATGGGAAGAAAAAATGTGGATTACAGAAGTTAGTCAAATTGATTAAATAATTTTTTCATGCAATAGAAGAAGTTAATGTACTAAATCATAATCGACTTACTCGGGAAGAATTCATTTAGTGTTCCATAACTGAATTTCATGTCGATACGTCCTACATGAAATTCAAATGTGGAACACTTGGGAAGAATTAATTTAAAGTGTTCCATAGTAGAATTCGTGTCGATGCGTCATACTCGAAATTCAAACATGGAACACTTACGTAGCACACAAAAGTTTTTGTCACTGAATTATTGTTTGCGACTAATCTACTTGACCGCCTCATTATTATTGCCATCTTTCGTGTAATAGAAATATGTAATGACTAAAGACATCTATTGTGAAGAGGACAGAAAAAAATCGTAGATGTGACCAGTATCAAATGTATTCAGAGTATGCCGCCATCTAGTTCAATTTAAATGTAAACTTTCTAGCCAGTTGTGTAGCCAGTTTTAATGTGGGACAGTTTGTCTCTATGCCACTGACCATCTGTTTACGGTAGTAAACTAATTAATCTGTGCATTTACATACAATTTGAAATTAAGCACTAATTTTTTAAAAATAACGCCATCTACTATCTTTCCTCGTTCTTATTTCGTATTTTTACATTACTGTATTTTATTTTTAGCAATCTCACCATCCATCGAAAAAAATTAACGCCATATAACTCATTCGTTCAGTGCCTACAATTCACGCACACATGTTTACGTTTCACCTATCAGTACACGAAATAATCTTTGAAATGTCTGCTATTTTATACACGAAAATTAAGTTTGTGTGCGTGTTTTGGAGACACTAACTACATCAACGACATTAAAGAGTTAAATGCATTTGATAAATTCAACAGCTTTCGCTTTGTTTATGGTTCACTGATTTATACTTGAGTTGTCTTGAATCAAAATAAAACGCCATATTTGTTTTCTTCGTACGAGTGATTTGTTGTTCTAAGAGTAATTAAAAAAGTCTGTTCTTACAATTGGTATTTTATAATAGATAATGTCAGTTGTGATTTGAAGAATGGAATGTTTTAGCTGTGATAATTGTGTCGGCAGTGCACAATTATCACAGTTACAAAAATATAAACAAGCCGCGTTTTTGAAATTTTCATATAGTTAAAAATTGCAAACTGTAGCTAGGCAGGTGTGTCCCAGAGTTGCATTTATATCAAAAGTCAGGTAATGTGACTCGAAATTTTAATTCTAAATATTATGAAACATTTAAGTGGCTGACGGGTTGTGCACATACTAATAGCACAGATTAATTAGTCAGGTAATAGTTTATTTTGTTTTATTTGTGTTTTTAATATTACAAATAAAAACCACTACGAAAAATTAAAGTGACGATAATGTTCTCGCTCGTCAGTATTGCTGTTTTAGTAAATATAATTATGTATTAAAATTGTTAATTATTTATAATACCTATATTTGTTATTTTGACTGCCTACCCTGTTGAAAAACCCCGTGCACGCCACTGCACATAATCTTAAAAAACAAGTTATAAAAAAGCTTAAGAAAATGCCTTTACTTCTAAATCACAGACACACTTCGATTTTATGTTTATGTATAAAACCCAAATTTATAAAAGCTTGTACCTTTATATGTATGTAAATGCAGTAATGTAGCGTTTGTATTTTAAATAATTATGCTTTGTTTCTGCACAGATATTGGTGATAAATCGTTGAAGAGGTGAGTCTTTTATAGTATGAGAAACATGGATTTCGAGAGGCGACATAACACCAAGGTTGAACCGCAACAGTACATGTGTCGCAATGAGTCGCTAGTAAAAACGAAATATTGCAAGACTCCTGAATTCCGTTTTGCTACTGAATGAATGAATTATGTGATATTTTTAAACTGTGCCATTCGTTTAGCAGACTTAATGGATTTGAGAACTTATGTACATGTTACGATTATTGCACACACATGGGAGTCGTTGCGTTTTGTCAAGGCCTAGCGTGCGTTACCTTTATTTGACATGGGGGATAATAAATCGCTCAAGTTTCGACGAATTTCTAAAGACAAAATTTCGTAAAATGACAATCCGATTTGTCCCTATTGATATTAATTTTTTTTTATTGTAACGAATCATGTAATGGATTATATCTAGTCAAAAAAAAAACAGTTTTTTTACCTTAAAGTTTTCTATCGAGTTTGATGACCTCAACAATATATCATGATTGTGATTAAAAAGTGCATATTGATAACTAGACTATTTTCACATGTTCAGTATTCTATAATCCCTGTAACTCACAAGCAATTAAATAATATAACCCGAATGAGTGTAAAAGACGCTTTCAGTGTTATTAGATGCGAAAAAGCTTTCATTGTCGTACTTCTTCACTTACTCGGGTTATATTAGCCCTAAGATAACCCGTCCAACGTCAGAAGGTGTGCCGGAAAATGAGTTCATAATAAGTTTCAATGTGAATGCTTGTCTTTACAGCTTTTCAATTATCAATCATATTTAAGCTAAATTGTGTAGAAAAAGAAATCTTATTGGCTCATGAGGTCTTTACGAGTAAGCAAGCTTATTTACTATTTAAACCATAACTGCTGAACAAATAATGAAATTATTGTACAAATTGTGTTAACCTTTTTATATGTAGTACCTCGTTTTTATATTTAGCATATAGATATATGTTGCGAATTATTATAGATTAATAAAATTAAATTTTACAATGTTTTGGTATATGATCGACAATACTTTGAGTTCAATCGATTTTAGATGAATGAATTTTCCATTACTTGCATGTAATATTGTCGATTGTGCTAATAACATTGTTTAAAGTAGAGCAATATTTGCTCTACTTTAAACAAAATATTTTTCTGCTTTTATTAGCCGATTATTTTATTCTCTTCATATCTATTTTAAGGTTGTCGCCGCGTGATTGCGCGGTTTGTAATTTGTTGTCATTGTAGTTATTCTAATTCTGTTGACTATTATTATTTTTATTGCTTGCCGTAACAATAACCAATAACTACGTTTATTAAGTATTTGTGATAGTGTTGTAACGGATGTTCATATGAAAATGTTATGTAACTTAAGAATTAAGGGATATTTTTTAATTTTATACCTCATGCTTCCAATGAATTTATTATATCATTATTTTTAATAGTTCCACTTGCAAAATTTAATTTAAAAAAAAGAATATTTTACACAAATGTACCACCGTTACAACCCTATTAAATTTAGTATCATGTTTGGTGTTATTTTAATGTTGTTTGATTATAATGTGCTGCAAATCTTATGAGTAGTTAAAAGTATTTTTTGAAGGCATGTTACAACGAGTAGAATCCACTTCAACTTAGCCCAAAAGATCAATGCTTTGCTCAATATTATTACATCGGGTGTTTTGAACAAATACAGAATTATATATTTTCGTAATAGTTTGTAATAAACTATCTCTTCAATGTAATGTTATTGTATGTATTGGAATGAAGTATATCAATTGCTGGACCATACAATAGGATGATTAGTGTGCCATGTAGGTTACGTGCGATTGTTTAGAGGACTATAGAGAAAATACGTTCTCGATATCGTCAGGTACTGTTGAGCGAAGGCGCTATGTGTGTTAGAAAATTGTCTCGCAGAATTGCCAAGTTATCGAACTTTTTATGGTACATTACGGTTAGAAGGAATGAATTTGTTCTCTTCTGATTCTTGCTACCGCTATTTGGAATGATGTTAATTGCATATATCGTAATTTATCATTTTATTGAAATATTTAATTTTCAGTTCATCTAAAGTTTTCATCTTTACTGTACATATGTACGGTTGGTATCATAAATAGTTGATTAAAATAAATTCGACCAAAGGTTATATAATTATGGTTCTTAAGTGGCTCGGTATACTCAATTTTCTAAACATATAACAATAATAAAATTCTCACATAGTTTCAAATTTATTTAGAATGTTCTGATAAAAGACATTCCAAAAGTATTTGATATAGCCAAAAACTTTTAAGTTATTGTAAACTTATTGTCGTTATTCGTTTAGAATTTGTAGCTCTTGTTACATGTGATTGTACATATTGATCACGTCACTTCTATTTTGATCAAAATATGCAAGGGAAGCTTTTAATGTTATCTGTAAATCTATTTCTTGCTTTATTTCTATTTTTATCGACTTAAATAATATATAAGTTGTATTTAAAGGTGGACGCATACTTGTATTATTTGTATCGTGTCTCACAAACCATGTCGATAGAAACGCATTTTTAAAAATATAATGTTAGATGTTATAAAAAGTATTATATGGTACGTCAGGCGTAGTGATTCTCGCGGAAACGTTATTTCATTAGGCTAATTATGTGTTTCATTAAAGATCTTTCATTAACCCTCATGAAACTGTATAACTAAAGGCTTTCATTGCAGTGGCGTATTTATAATTAACAAAAAAAAGCAAAATTTTAATAATGTAAAAGGGCCATAAAATAATAAACATTATTTATTATTGTATGGCCGCAATATAATAAGCATTATTTATTTAACATTTACATTTTGTGCCATGCAGAAATTGGACCGATAACATTAGATATACTGTTCAAATGTTCTTCACGTCTTTGTGTGACGTCCTGTTGTGTTCTAATCAAAATATGAGTTTGGCAATGGCCCTTGTGGCCCTAAGGTAAATACGGACGCCACTGTTCGATTGGTCTAACGAGTACAGAATAGTATACCTACACCTTTTCATCGACATGATTTATAAGTATGGTTTTTCAATCAGGCTCTAGTTTTTATTACTAGTTAAAAAAGCAAATTACGTTATAAACAACACGTCAATGGTTCCATCAGCGCTCCGACCGTATTCTTGCTATAGATTTTCTAAAATTATTTAATATAGCAAGTAACAGAAAGTGCTGATTGAACAATATGCAACCACGATAAAGTTTATATAGTTACATTGTAATTTGTAGTTTTTGTTGTATGTTATCTTCGACAAACTTTCTATATACGACGCTTTAGTAGGCAATGAAAATAACTGTGCAAAAAAATGAGAAAAGTGTCTCAATAGTCCTCGGCTGCATTTACACCGCTGCGAACGAGTGACAGGTAAAATTAGCCTTCGCTAGCTAGCCGATCGTAAGCCAAATCTTGAAGAAAATATTTTATAATGGATAGATGTTAACAGTTTTCCTAAAAAGACAGCGATGTAGCGTTAGTTCAGTAAAATGTAGCTACTATTTATATGTTTAATCGTAGTGTAACGTTTAACCTAGTTGCTAGTTGTCTCCAATATTTTTATGCGATAAGTCATTGTAAGCATGATTTTACTTCAGTCGACCTCAATGAGTCCCGTGAGAATATTCTGTATGAATAGATTGTGGAATATAGGATTTTGCATATTGCATTTTTAAAAATGTCAATTTTATGGACTATTAATAAGACGCTGCCGTCTTAATTAAGTGAGTAGGGACTAGGACCTCGAATCACGTCTTTTCTCCAACCAATTTTATTCTTTTCATCCTTCTATTAGTAAGTTTGTGCAAGTTAGTCATAGTTACCAATGTATTGAGGTAAAGTCATGATGCTATTGGCGCTTATGTAGATAATTAGTTATAAATAGTTAGCCATACCATTCCTATTACTAACATAGTCTGACATAGCAATTGATTTTGCTCCTTAGATAGCGTAATTGCGACATTTTTATAAAAAAATTTGAGGGCGAGTGTGCAACGGAAAGCGTATAAAAATAATATTGGTGTTGTGATTTATCAATACAAAATTGTTTAGGTTGTGGTTATTTTAAATTTTTATAATTCTATTCTTTTTAAAGTAAAAATTAAGTTAATGATTGTTAAGTTAATGAATGTTATTAATTTTACTGCCCTTCAAAGAAGCAATGACGCTTCGATGCTAATATTTAAAAATTTGCTAGCGTTTGCTTTTGAATGATCTCCGAATTATTATAAGAGCAATTTATATGATAATATTTTCTTGAAATGAAGATTAATCAAATATTTAACCTGAGAATTTTTTACTGTCATACTAATCAATTGCAATTTATTATTGATCTGTCATTTTATTGAATAAAAATTGAAAAACAATACTAAGTAAAGTGGCGGAGGAACTTGGAAATACTTTACTTTGCAATAGCTTCGATTTAACTTCACAAAAATATAATTACAGGTGAGATACCATTGGGTAAAAAAAACACTTATTTTTGTACGTATGTACGTATATTGTTAATTATGCATGATAAGTCGCGCGATTTTTGTCGCTAAATTATCTTACAGTAATTGTTACAGTCAAAGGGCGGCTTCGAGTTTAAATAGTTGGTGCAAGCCACCCTAAATACGTACAAACTACTTTCAATAGCAACATTCGACATTATGGCTGTAACGTATATACCATATATACAGGGGTGTTATGAATTTACGTACAGCTTTGCATCTCTGTGATAACGATAATAAATTAAATCTAATGCCTTATTTTATTTCTTGCGCACTTTTCGACATTATTGTTATTGTATGAAATAAACTTTTCACTAAGTTACATTATTTGGAAAAGGCTGGCTGTTACACCGTCATTAAAAGTTAATGTATTTCTTTTTATCTTGTATACTCATGTACTTGTGTATATGACGGTGTAATAGTCGGTCTACTATTAAAACGTTAATAAATTTTGAGCTTCATAAACAATAAGATATGCGACTGATTAATTACCTTTTTACCTAATTCGTAAAGTTATGAATGACCTTAATTTTATCGGATAGATAAATAACGACATGTACACGTCGGTTCTCGTTTTATTGTGTCGTAAATGTCTGCAGAACCTTGTATGGAAATTACAATCAAATAAATATTATTGATAATTGTTTCAAGATACGAAAAAGATTAGAAAGTTACTATGATAAAATACTGCGATTTAACAAGCCCCGTAAAAAAATTTTGATCTCACCTGTAAACCTGTTTAATTAAAGTTCGTCGTTGATGACAATGCCGTTATTGAAAGGAGTGATATTGACCATATTGTGTCATCATAATAAACAACAAAATTGTTGATTCCCATAATAGTTTCTGTAGACTAGTTGTGTTTTGAAGGTAATTGTAAAAAAAATATGGTTGTATTAACTGTTTTTTACACTTTCGCCTTTACGCAGATATTGTCTAATATTTTAATTTAAGCGCACGAATTTATTGACTTGGACTAAATTTTTATTAGTTAAGTGACGGTGAGTGTTACAAAAATTGTATTTTTTCGTAATTTTCGTAAACTAAGCACACTTTTGCCTAAAATTTCGTGAATGTACACTATGCATAATGTGATACACGGTTTATAAATAAACAATTAATTATCGACTCTCGTGTTGCTTTACTTGTTTTTGTTGTTTGTGTGATTCAAAACTGCGAAGTAAGAGTACGACGAACGTAGAATCTGCAAAAAATAGTAATAAAATGAATTAACTAAGAATACCTACTTACGGTTAAAAAGTAGTACCTACAGTAAGTTGTTTTTCACACAAATGTTCATTGAAACAGTAAATAAAAACATGGATATCTTACGTCATGTTAAAACATCACGGAAGCGTGGCAGTCATGACATGTAGTAGTGGCGATCTATAACAGTAAACTAATTAATCTGTGCTATAACTATCAGATTTATTGACGATTCTTTACCAAAATTTGACTTGATGCTACACATGCGTTCGTTACATTATGCTACATTACTTTCGATTTTAATGTGTCTTGATTAAATAATAATTAGTGAAGTCAGCATGTACGCCGTTGTGCCACCGTGACCGTATGGTACGATATCCTTGTTTTTTTTTTATTAAATATCAGCTATAAGTAGAGTTCATTTTGTATGTATATACACTTTTGTAATGTATATACACATTTGAGACCAAAATGAACTCTGCAACATTTTTAGTCCCATGTTGGGCGCCAAAACACTAACCGATACAAATGTTGGCCGCGACAGCGATATATAGTGGCCGACCTTAAAAATGATGGGTCTCTTCATACATTCCATGGCAATCCATAGCGATTTCTGAAACTTCATGTCCTGCTCGTACCATGCACATTGATAAAGCAATTCGCGCAGCTCTTGGCTCTGTAAGAACGAAAACATAATTGACTGTTTAGGACAATCGTGAAATTATACTACCGTGCTGGCTCGATCTCCTAGACATAATGCACAACCTAATAATTTCGTTACCTACTACTAAATTCTATATTATTTAACTTACTCGAATAGTAAGTTCGTTTCCACACCAGCAATAGAGTAAAAGCTGCGACAACATTGTCACCATGTAATTCACCATTGAGTAGAACTGCACGCTATCCTTTTCTACCTGACAATATAATAGTGGTATAAGCATATGAATCATACATACTTCATCCACTGAACTACTGTTAGGTAATTATTAATTTATCTTGTCAACATTACGTATGTTTAACAGCGCCGGCTCTAGCCAATGTAGCGCCCGGGTGCAATCAACACTGACGCCCTCTAGTAGGCCCACGATCAAAATGGAATACAGATATTTTTACCAGTGATCGGAAATTCGGGTGCAAATGGTTCATTGTAAATGATGTTGTGAAGAAACAGCCCGTTTACTTCGCTGACGGTACATCCTCGGAAGGTTTACAAGAATAAAAAGCATAACTTTGTCGGTAATTCAAACATATTTCATTTTGAAACTTAATGTAAATCACAGAACAAAGTAGGTATGTATAAAATTTCACAGACATACTCAATAGAGTTCACATTGGTCATTTTAGTGAGTGTTAAAATAACTAGGTTCAATCGGCCTTCTCCTAAACTCCTAAAGAAATACAAAATATCCCTAATATTTTACTTTTTGTATAGCTTCGCGATCTCTATAGGCTACAGGAAGTTATTGAAAACTAAAACTATTAACTTAAAAAGATCCCTTGGACAAACTATAGTGTACCGCCGCCGGCATCGGCCGTAACATGGGCGCAGGGTCTTTGAGAGCGTCTCGAGCGATGTGGGCTCTTTGGGAGTCATCCGCGTCGTAAGCGGCGCTCAGCGCCCTCTAAGTCCTTGCGCCCGTGTGCGCCGTACACCCTGCATCACAGGTAAAGCCGGCACTGATGTTTAGTATAAAAATATAAAAACTATTGGTTATTGCAAGAAATATTGTTGTTTCTGGCATTAAACTGTATTAATACATACAAAATGTTATTAATTATATACAAGAACACAAGAAATTCGACTGTCTCCTAAAATACAGGTTTTCCTTGTTTGGAACATGGTTTAATTTAATTGCCACAAGTTTCTTAAATAAATCATTTAGTTGTTAATAATTATGAAATCTTACGATAGAAATGCGAAGTCCTGTAATACAGATAATTAGCACTGTTCCGCTTAGTTGAAAAAATATATTAATGTGGTATGAATTCTCCACGGACTCAATGAATCTAAAATAATAAATCGTTATAAGTTACACTCAAAAAATACAAGTTGATAAAATAATATCAATATTCAGGTACTTCAAATCTCATCGTGCAACTGCTGAAAAAATTATTCCTTGGTAGAACAGAAATTGTAGTACCAAATCCTACAGCGAGTTTGCCATAACAGCTATTCTCAAAATGAAAATATGTATTAGAATAGAATAATTTCTTTCATCCTAGAAATTTACGAGGGCAATAGGTCTGGAGCCCCGAAAAGCGAGTGATCGACTTTATTCTATTTTCATGTCATTTCTTATTCTATTTATTGTTATTTTCCTGCTCCTCAATGTTTAGGACACAGACTACTGTGGTTTGACAGTATCATGTGACTGTCCCAGCAATTTCTGTGGCCCTAGAACACTGCCAATTCAATATCCAGTAATTCCCTACTCACTGCATTACAATCTGGTGATGTCTAACGCATTCAGTGAACAGCTTGTTGTTAGCAAGACGTTTGTCCCTTTTGAGTTTTAACTTTGCTGACAATGGAACTTTCTGCAACTGAAAACTGCATTATTGATTATTGTAAATACCTTAACATATTTTTCGAGCATATACGAGTTTGTTTTTAATACCAAATGAATCCGAGTGGAATTTAAACATATCTACTTTATATGGAAATTCATAGAAAAATCACAACAACATTCTAAAATTATAAATGTGAAGACTAGTCTGTCTGATTGGCTTCTGTACCGATTTTGATGTGACATGGAGATAGTTTGATAATAGAGACGGACATAGGCTACGTTTTCATTAATAATTTTTTATTGAATGAAAAGAGGGATGAAACTATACTATAGGAAATATTAAACTGCTGAACCGATTATGATGAATATTAGTACAAAATGGGGCCGTAATATCAATGGTAGTTTAGACGACGGAAGAGAGTTTAATCTTCTGTCTTCGATTATTTCGTAAAATCAACGGCAGTTAATCGATAAGAAGAGATTGAATTATCGAATATTGACAAAGAATTTTAAAAAGAACGAACGAAGTGTGAACGAAACGAATAATATTACCATGTGTAAGACATTAATCTAGGTTTTACTAATCCGTTCACTATTTCTGTTTGATATTAGGACAGTGGATTAAACTGTCGATCATATTTTATCGTAGATTACGAAATTCATAGTTTTAACTGCTCTTGATCTTACGGCCCTAAGTAGATGAAAATTCTTGACATTTTGTTGACCATGCGTCGTCCACTTGTTAATTGTGAGACGTCAACCGCCGTCGCTCAGACCACCCTCTGACAATTAACGGAACGCTGAGGACGACGCGGTATAGATTGGGTATTAGAACGATGAATAAGCATTGAGCAAAGTGTATACCAGTGTACACATGATAAAACAGCAATCGGCATTGCGTATACCTGTATACAGGCTATAATAAATGAGCATTGAGCGTAAGCGTATACCTCCTATACAAGGCATGTAATAACTTGTTTATAGGGTATGTAACGACACCCAAAGCATCTAGTCTCCTTCAACATTTAGATTTATCCTTAATAGTAAAATACATGTCATGAACTTTTTTTTATTCATTAAACGTATGAATGTTATGTTATTCATACTTACTTGTAGTAATTTATTCATAATTATTTCAATTTGGGCACAACCGAACATAATCATGCTGAGGGCAACGCTATCCACAGCTATGAAGAGGAACGCGCTGATATAGATGCTTACCACCTGGTAAATATACGCTATTTCGTATTCAGGTGACTTCTGCGATTTCACAGGCATCCTGGACATTTTTAAAGTCATAGTAATTATACAATTATTTAGGTACATACGCCACTTCTAATAATAACTAGGTTTCGGAGCCTTGGGGGCAAAGAGGTTATGAAAGCTCCCAAACAAACACGAGTTCAAACAAAGTTCATCAAAATGAATATTCTCAATTTATATTAGGTAATAATTACATTTAGAACAATTTAAAACATACAATTATGGTACGAGAGGCCAATGCAATAACTCCAGCCTATCAAGTAACAGGTTAGAATGGATTTAAATTGTTAGTACTTACAGGATTAATGATAGAAATCATTGTGTGCCAGCGCGCAACCGATAACACATACTTTTTATACCCTCACCTTCGGTGAATTTTGTGCACCGTTAATGTACTTGCCTATAAATATTGTTACGAGCTGAGGGTAATCAGATGCCGGTTAAGTGCGCAAATATTTTATTTTCCTTCGTACAAGTAGATGTCAAGAACACGCGAACTTAATTACGGCGGTTCCTAATCTTCGTAGTCGCCCTCGAAGTAGGTACTCGCGTAGTAGTCACCGAAGGTACACGCTTCACTCAATAACAACGTTCCCGAATCGCAGAGTTCTTCTATCCAGTAAGTCGTCGTAGTGGTCTTCGTAATTCGCCTTGATGTCGCCTCGATATGTAGCTTCGAACGATAGTTGAGAAAGACTGACTCGGCGGCGGACACGGAGCTCTATTTATAGTCGGCTAAAACGCAGGTGGAACTTTCTAGTCAATTACGCTCGCTAACGGTAATTCGACATTGTTCTCGACGCCGCCTGTTTGCATGAGTCATAGGTACATGACACGTCATCGCTCGGGAATATTCGAGGTGCAACTTGGTTCTCCTTTCTTAATTTGACTTATACCATTCACTAGTAGGCCTTAAACCTAGCAATGCGTTTTTAGGTCATAACTCGATAAAGCCTAGGTCTCGAGATATAAGCACTAAAAGTTATGTTTCGAGCTCCATTAAAAATCGACCTTATTTCCTTACGCATAAGGTCCAACCGTAACAATATAAAGCAACAGCTTAAAATTACTGCCACACATTAGCATTCATAAAGTTATATAAAAAATGTTGTTGTGCCTCATTTAATCTTGCTGGAATGTTTCGGCACACCAACTTTTATTGTCTATTTTTTGGCACGTTCATGTACCTATCAAGTAACAGCTCCAAATTAAGAGTAAATGAAAATGTACGCTTTTTTCAGTAAAAAAATATGTGTGCCACGTCAATGCCTGTTACAAGTGCCTGGCACACCACTTCGTTCTTCTGAAACCCGAGTTCAAAAACTGATATCATACAGTTACAGTTGGACCTTATGTCAAGAGAATAAAGTCAATTATATAGTGACATGCAACTTTTAGAGCTTCGCATTGTTAACATTAAGTTGATTAAGTTGATGATTGATCGGTATCGATAGAATTACAAACCGCCCAAGTGCGAATCGGACTCTGCATGCCGAGGGTTTCTTACCACCATATAACGTATTTGTATTATGTATTGTATTTACAAAAATATGTCGGATTCGAAAACAAACTTAACTTTGCAGTTGAAAGACACGTTCCTCCATATTCTCCAGCTGCAGGTGTAAGTTTGTACATAAATTTAGTTCACTTTCTTAGATTTACGTGTCACGTGTCATTTTATAATTGACTTTATTCTCTTGACATAAAGTCCAACTGTATAATATCAGTTTTTAAACTCTGGTTTCAGGAAAACAAAGTAGTGTCCCAGGCACTTGTAACAGGCATTGACGTAGCACACATATTTTTTTACTGAAAAAAGCATACATTTTCATTTAGTCTTAATTTGGAGCTGTTACTCGATGATAGGTACATGAACGTGCAAAAAAATTGACAATGAAAGTTGGTGTGCCGAAACATAGCAGTGTAGCGCGGGGATCCCCAACTTCCATCGCCCGTAGGAAACCGCGCCCCGCGCGTGTCCACCGCGTCCCGAAACGGCTAGTCGACTGCGAGCTAACGCTTTGAACGCACGCGCGAGAAGCTCAGCTTGTCGCTTTCGAGACCCTTAAGGCCAAGCTAGCCTCGGCGCCCGTTCTACGCCAACCCAACTTTGAAGAGCCGTTTATCCTGCACACCAATGCGAGTGCGTACGCGCTCGGTGCAGTGCTCATGCAAGGCGCGACGCCAAAGGAGGAGCGACCAATCGAATACGCCAGTCGGTTATTGACTGCGGCGGAACGGAACTATCACACTACCGAGTGGGAAGCCCTGGCGGTGGTGTGGGCGCTAGAAAAGTTCAGGGGTTACGTCGAAGGGGCTCAGGTAAAGGTAGTCACGGACCATCAGCCGTTGAAATGGCTGCTGTCTCTTAAAACGCCTAGCGGACGTCTAGCCAGATGGGCGATGAAGATACAGTCGTACAATTTGGACATCGAATACACTCCAGGTCGAGTTAATTTGGTCGCCGACACACTAAGCCGTCCGGTTGTTGAAGGGATGACCGATGCACCCCAGTGCGATGTGTGTCCTTTTTCGGTTGACCTGCCGCACCGCGAACCCGCAGAAATTCGCGAAGCTCAGTTACAGGATCCGGACGTACGCAGGATAGTTCAAGATTTTGAGAACGATGACCCGGATGCCGTCGTTCGCTGGATGGACAGAGGATATTATATGTATATGGGCGTGTTATACCGCTATCCCGACGGAGAATCGGAAGAGCCGCAATTGGTGTTACCGGAGTCGCTGCGTGATGAGGTCATGAGAGAGTTTCATGATGCTCCCACTGCCGGTCACCTAGGCCTAGAGCGGACCATACGTAAACTGAGCGAAAGATTCTACTTTCCTGGAATGCGAAAGTACATCGCAGAATACATCAAGACGTGTGAGAAGTGTCAGAAGTATAAACCTACCAACCTCAAGCCTGCAGGACTTCTGCAGACTCCAGCTCTTAATCAACGCTTCGAAGTTCTAGCGATGGATCTTTTTGGACCACTTTCAGAAGGCTCTAACCAGGAGCGTTGGGTGCTCCTAGTGGAGGACACCGCCACCCGGTGGGTGGAGCTATTTGCGTTGAAGGATGCGACAGCTGAGATTTGCGCGAAAGCCTTGATCGAGGAGGTGTTCTTACGATACGGGTTGCCGAGAAGAATTATCCTTGACAACGGCCCGCAGTTTATCGCTAATGTAATGCAGAAGGCCCTCTTTGTCCTCGGGATTAAACAGAATTTGATCCCCGTTTATCCGCTGCAAATCCAGCCGAGCGCAAAAATAGAGAAATGAAACAAAAGCTTGCCATGTTAATGGGCCCCGACCATCGCAACTGGCCTGAGTTTTTGCCTATAGTGCGGTTTGCCATAAACTCAGCCCCGAACCAAGGGACTGGACAGTCCGCAGCGTTTCTTGCTTTCGCTCGCGAGATGCGGTCGCCAATTGAGATGGCCTTGGATATACGTCAAGTTGCTGCGCAAGAGAATTATGTCCCACAAATTACTCCGTATCTATTACGTTTTGGTGAGTCCCTACAAGAGGTTAAAGAACGGTTCGAGAATCAACAGGATGCCCGAAAGGCTACCGCAGACGCTAATCGACGTAAAAACGACAAATTTCAGCCCGGAGACCGAGTCCTCGTGGATTCCCATGTACCCAGTAATGCAACCAGAGGGTTTACTAGTAAGTTCGCCCCACGACGGGTGGGACCACATGTAATTAGTAAACTGGTAAGTCCGACGACTTATGAAGTCCAGGATAAGGATGGCCAAGTAATAGGCAAGTACCACGCCAGCTCTTTAACGCCTTTTGTAGGAAAGGGCGAGGCTATCGCTCGCATTAAGAAGCGGGGTAGGCCAGCCAAGCCATCCACGGGACGTTCGGACGGCTTGGAGGGGGAGGATGTAGCGCGGGGATCCCCAACTTCCATCGCCCGTAGGAACCCGCGCCCCGCGCGTGTCCATCGCGTCCCGAAACGGCTAGTCGACTGCGAGCTAACGCTTTGAACGCACGCGCGTGTTTAATCGGGTCGGTGCGCCCGCGCGGAGTGCGTTTCCTTTATAACGTGTATAGTATAGTATACTCAAGCCTTTTTGTGGTAGTTTGAATACACCTGTAATATCACCGACTATTGGCCTTTTATTCGTCCTATAGCAGCAAGATTAAATGAGGCACACCAACGTTTTTTTATATAACTAGAAATGCTAATTTGTGGCAGTAATTTTAAGCTGTTGCTTTATGTTTATAGGTAAGTACATTAACGGTGCACAAAATTCGCCGGAAGTGAGGGTATAAAAAGTATATGCTATCGGTTGCGTGCTGGTACACAATGATTTCTATCATTAATTCTGTAAGTACTAATACTGTAAATCCATTCTAACCTGTTACATGACAGGCTAGAGTTATTGTAATGCGCTCTTAGTCTATTACAACATTTGAATGTCACGACGTCTCCATGTCGATTGTCGATAGCGCATTATTTCAAAGAAACGTTGATGCAATGAAACGTCAACAGCAGGGAGAAGTAACCTCTAGAGAATAAGGGCCCCAGGCACGCGTTTGTAACGTTTATGCGTTAATCCACCACTGTATGAGCTTACATATGGCCAAGTGGAAATAAATAGTTATACGTAGATAGCATATCACTTATATCAGTTCCTAAATCCTATCATGTAGGCGACTTTTACGGTCAGCGCGGGAAGTTGAGCAGCTGGCAACCAGGGGCGTAGCTACCGCCGTATCAACGGTATCAATGCTACAGGGCCCCCAATTTACGAGGGGTCCCGTCGTGTGTATGCAAAAACTCGTCTATTTGCAAATTTACCTATGTAATTGTATAGTAGTACTTTACATTAGTATTTAATTAATCTGTGGTAGTACCTATTTTTTATTTTGAATATCTTTATATCGTTAATGCGAGTGTTTTTGTATGTTTTATAAAAAAAATATTACCCTCTTTTAGGCTTCACCGCAGGTAAATAGGGCCTCCAATAAATATTAATACAGGGCCCGATTTAGGACTAGCTACCTCACCGGCTGGCACATTTCGAAGTTATTTAAGAATAATAATCATTATTTAAATTTCTTTTAACAAGTATAGCACACTGCAAAAAGTTTTAATGGTCATCTATTTTTACACTAAGCAGTTGCCCAATCTCGTGCTGGGTCCCTCTCAAACGGCTGTTCCACAGTCACTACTACAGATTGCGATCCAAGATTGCTATGAACCAAACCACCTAGCGATAGTCCAGCCAATGGTTGAATGAACGGCACGATTTGAAATATATGGTTGATATGTAGTATATAAGATTATGCTATTATAGTTATATAGCCCATTGGTGCTGCAGTTAGTTTTTGACTTCTAAGCGAGTGTTACATTAAATATGTTACATATTATTACGTGTTTAAAAATTTTTAAAACTTTACCAAATCTTGAATGGGAAGGTCCGACTTCCAGCATCGTCGAATAGTGGAATCATAGCCCACAAAGTACAAGTAGTACATGCGCTCGTCATAAAGAATAAACATAGCCGTTTGATCTTGCGCGATTGCAGAAATAAGAGCCTGGCCAAAACAATATTATGGATGTTATGTACTTAATGGCTTATTTGTTCTTCTTTGTACATTTTATTAAAAGCTTACTTTTAAATTTTTTTTTACTTTTTGTTTAGAGATAGGTACATACATATACATACACATCTTCATCCCTAACGGGGTGGTCAGCAGGACCTTACATACTTCTTTCGCTCCTCAAATCTCATCATTATCCTCACACATTTCCGTCTAGGTATACGAGTGCTTTTGACATTTCCATCAGCTAACACTGGCAATTTGATCTTTCTTCTTTTAATTTATTATAACCTTAAATAGTATTTGTAGCATTCAGTAATTCTGCACGTAATTATTTTATTTATAAGTAATTACTAATTAGGTACCTCTCATGTTCCTTGGATTGCGGAGTAAACGTTTCACGTTCCATAAAGTTCAAAAGATCAATTAGATTTTTCTTGTTCATTAGAAAGGTTGTTGTCTTGAAACAGACAGAAGCCTGAGCTAACAACAAATAAGAAGCCTCCGAGACGGCATCAATGTCCCCCCACACATTCGCAGTGTAGATTAACTCAAACAAAAAAAAACTATATTGCGTAAATAAGACAAATAGCATGTAAATACTGTGCACGAAAGTATGATTTTTTGGTGGCAACCACACGCCAAAAAATTTTAATATATTTTTTGGACGACTGAGATACAATTTTACGTTTCCCGTAGACATTTCTGAAACGTTATGTGCTTCTTTCCTCACATAAAATGTTTTTCACGTATACGTGTATATATAAGTATAGCGTATCGAATGAAATTTTCTGAATATAAGGGTGTTCATATTTGTTGATTTAAGATATAAACATTACCTTGGTATTTCATTTAAACTGATCCGTCCCAAAATCGGAAGTAAGGAACGCTTATACAAGGAACGCTTTGTGGTCTGTCTGTATGTGACAACAGTTTTTCTCTAAAACTTTTCAATTTAAGTATATAGATGAAAGAAATATTTAGGATTATAGTAAGTTATGAGTTGTGAGTATGCGACCTTAACACAGATTCTAAACGTGGAGTTTTGATTTTTGGGCTAGGGTTACCAACCGTTAACCATACTATAATATATAGTTTTGTACTATATTTCGGGTCTGCGTACTGTACACTATTGAAGAAATATATAGTACGCAAACATACTATATTTCAGTTGGATGGATCAATTTTTATTTTGCATCATTTCGAGTTTTAACCAATGCGATGAGTATGTAAATGAACGCCTCTGTCTTGAAACGATATTTTAGTCTACGCTAATTTACAAATTGAATGCGATAAAGCATAATAGAACACTTATCGTAGGCAAAAAATTGTTAAAAAAATAGAGGAAGTGCAAAAAATATAGTTTTATAAAAATAAATAAGTAACAAATACATATCTTTATCTTTTTTTTACTCTTTCCATAAAATTCTATATTTTTTTCAAGTGTACTAAGTATATTTAATATAGCTTTTTATTTTCGAATTCGTTGGCTTTTCTGAGAAATACTATAATATAATCAGCCGAAGAAATATTGGCAACCATATTTTGGGCACTAATTTTAGGTGGTTTTAGGAGTATATATATAAAAAGTAAAAAAATTGTTTTGGAATCATTGTGTGAGGTATCAAATGAATTCAAAAACTGTATAACTACCCCGTTACGGATACAGCGTGAGGATATGTATGTAAGTATAACACGTATTCACGTTGTAAATAAAATATAATTTGGCGATCTTTAGAATTCTTTTTATACTTATCTAGACCTATACTAAAACCCTGGGATTTTGTGATTTCTGTAGGCATTTGAAAAATAATGATGAGTATAACATGATTCTAAAGAATCATTCCGTATATTCAAAATTGCAAACTAAAAACGAACGTACACCAGTTTTAACTTTAAATGACTTTTGTTTTCAAACTGGAAACAAAGGTGGAAATCATTAAACAAGCTAATTGCGACACTTCTGCGTATCGCCATGAAATATTTACTAGATTTGATGTCAGTTTAACAACTGTAAATTACTCTTACAATTGTAGTTACAATAGGTAAGTGCATATTATCACATACTATTATGTAGCGTTTTACCTAAACACTGAAACAATTACGAAACATATAATTTCGCATAATAATTTCAAATTATATCCGTTTTACCATTCATTCAAGCAATTTAAATAAATAGAGCTAACTATGAGCCTAAATAGAAAAGAAATTGATTATTAAATATAATATATTTACCTATGCATCTTTAAAATGGAACTTTAAAATTCGAATTTTGAGGTTTTTTTTTTATGAAAGAGTGGGAAAACGAGCAAGGGAGTCCTGATGGAAAGTGATCTCCGCCGCCCATGGACAGTGGACACCCGCAACGTCCAAGGAATCACGAGTGCGTTGCCGCCCTGATGGAAAGGAGTGGAAGGGGGGAGATGAGCCACCGGCACTCTCGCTCACTGAGCGAAACACAGAAGCAATAGATGCTGTTATTTCATGCCGATATTCTGTGAGCGGGTGGTATTTCACCGGACGAGCCGGCCCAATTCGTGCTCTAATGCGGCTCTTTAATTAATTTTTTGGATCAACCGATATGGGTGTCGTATTCTAGGTTTTTCAGGGTATACTGATTACGAAAATGATGTTCGTCTTCATATCCAAGATGATGAACATTATTTTTTTTTTTTTTTAAATCTGAATATTTTGTTTTTGATTATGCCATATTTTTTGATTATACTACATTTATCCCATTTAATAGCCCATCCTTTCATGCATATTTTCTGTTTCGATGTTTCACATCTGCCAGGAGCCCCTCGACGGCTCATTTTTTTTAAATGTTCGTAATAGTCCGAATAAGGTTTAAGGGAAAGAATGATTAAAAAAGCTGTCTAGAAAAAAAAAAATCCAGATAAACTGCGTGCTTTTTTTTTTACGGGATTTTTATTTATTTAAGGACAGGACAACATCTATCGGGTCAGCTAGTAGGAAATAAATAGATTCTGTATTGTGCTGTGCTGCTGAATAGTCTGTGCGTTCTGCGTCTCCGTATATGCCCAGCCTTCGAATTGCTTTGTGAGCAACGTATCTATATATCTATTAACAAAATGTGTGACATCTATTAGTCCGTCAGGCCGTTCCGTCTAAACCAGTGGTTCCCAAACTTATTTTGTCTACTGCTCATTTTGAGAATAAATTATTTTTTAGCGCCCCCATTTTTCACCTACTGAAAAACCACTATAACTTCAAATTAAATTAATTAATTATTGTGAGCTATATTAGCGGAGATTAAACATTAATTCCAAACGAGACTTTTACTATAACCCGCAAGAGTTAACTTGAAACCTGAGCGCAGTAGGTAAAACACCAATGAGAATTATTATTGAAACGCAACTTTATAGTATTCAAACAGAGTATCTTTTATTCAAAATAAAACAAATATAATCGATCCTTATATAAAAACTAATGTGAAGGATGAATCTGATGCTGTTTAATAAGTTTGTTGATATCAGGTTCCAATTTACTCAAGAACAGTCGCAAGTCGCCACGTTTGGTAACATGCAAACGATTTCTCTTTTTAGTAAGCAGTGTTGCCACAGCACTAAATCCACGTTCACACAAATATGACGATGGGAATGCTATCAAGAAGGTACAATTGCGGGATCGGTTTTTTAGCCAAAATTCTTGGTAACCATTTTTGAACTTGATTTTTATTTCCTCGTTTGTTGTCAATTCTATAAGTTCTTCTTCCAGCTGAGGTGACATTGCTGTGTTGACATTTGAAAACGGATCCAACACCCAGTCTGGTATTTCCAAGTTCAAAATGTCCTGGTATCGTTCGGTGAAGTCAATGTGGAGGTTTTCCAAATGTTGTCAGTAGGCAAACAATTCGTCGTTACTGCATGATATTGATAAATTCGGAAAATTGTGAAACGTCACAAACGTCAAACGTCACGTCTGCCCATATTCTTTTTATGTAGAAGCAGTTTGGCTGCGAAAGCAGCAACGACGTTTTTTGTGTTAATTAAATTTATTTCATCGCCTTGCAGTTGGAGATTCATGTCGTTGAACAATTTATACAGGTCTGTCATGTAAGCTATATCATTCTTTTATGTAATGAGCTTGTTGTGCAATTCTGTATCTTTAGTTTCCAAGAACTCTATAACAGAGTCAAACAGGTTGTAAAATCGAGTCAGACAATTGCCTCTTGATAGCCAACGAACTTCAGTATGAAACAACAAACGGTTGAAATCCTCGTCATTAGTAACACAAAGCTGATGAAATAATCTATCATTAAAAGAGCTGTTGCGTATTTTATTGACTGCTTTGATGACATATTGCAGTGATTGAAATAGTCGTTCACTTAAGTTTCTAGCAACCAAATGTTGTCTATGAATAACGCAATGTACAGCAAGGACATCTGGAATTTTATTTTTTAAGTACGCTATGAAGCCTTTATGGCACCCTGTTATAGCCGGAGCGCCATCCGTAGCAACTGATATATTATTTTTCAAGGGAATCTCTTTCTCATCACAAAACTTTTCCAATGTATTGAATATGGTTTCGCCTTTTGTATCGGTCTCTAAATTTCTAGCAAAGAATAGTTCTTCACATATTTTCTCATCTTTAATAAACCTCACGTAAGACAGCAACAATGCTTCATTATTTGGTAAAGTGGACTCATCGAGCTGAATTGAGAATTGACTTGTCCTCAGGTGATCACACAATGATCCTTCAATGTTTTCAGCCATTTCATCAATTCGTCTTTGCACAGAATTATTACTCAAAGGAATTTTTCGGATAATATCTGCGGCTGGTTTATAAAGCACAGTAGTTATTACTTCCTTTATTGCTGGCAAAATTAACTCTTCTCCGATGTTATGTGGTTTGCCTTTTTGAGCAATTAACAAAGATATATTGTATGAAGCTCGAAGTCCGTCGTCATCTTGCTTAGCAGCCGCCGAAAGTAGTTTTGCTACACTTGGCTGAGTATTATGCTTCTTCTCTAGGTCTTGAAAATATGCTACATTCTTGTCTTTCTTATCTGGATGCATTTTATTCAAATGATCTTGCAGTCTTGAAGGCTTCATTGCTTCATTCGAAAATGTTTTTAGACATAGAAGACACAAAGGCGACGATGAGTTTGTCGGATTTTCCGATCCGAATGAATCCGAATTTAATATATTCCGCACAGTATTGCCGTCTCTTCTTTTTTACTTCCGACATTGTTTTGTTTTGAGAAATACGTAAGTAAGTGTTGAACTTAAGTACTGCTCATCTATTGCGCGCGAAACCGCAAATGAAAATAAAATAAATATTACGTTGTTTATATAGGATTGCATAATCAACACGCACCGACAGGAATAAAACAAACATGCATAAACTCGTTTATCTCATTCGACGCTCAATCGTACTCAACAAGTCAGAACAAGTATTCTATAAACCAACCGATTGATACAGGAATCCACAATTCGGGTTATTTAACAAAACTTGTTAAAACATGATTGCCCGCGGTCTATTATCTACGAAAATTACCTATCTGGGAGTACTAATAACCATTAAAATGCGAAAGTGTGTCTGTTGCCTTTTTATTTGTTTGTTTGTCTCTACTTTCATTTCGAAACGGAACGACCGATTGACATGATTTTTATTTTGTATATTCAATAAAACAGGACAGATATATGAACTACGCGGAGAGAAATATCGAACCGAGTTTGAGCAATCTTTTAATTAATATTAGTTGATGTTCACAAGTTGTAGTTGAGAGTCGAGAGCTCATGCAGTCGTTGTCTAAGATGCCTCCTAGCTAAATGAAATTACAAATCACCCCCCAGGCCTCTACACAACGCCCCCATTTTTTTTCTGGGTCTCTTACCGCCCCCCTTTAGGCCTGCAGCGCCCACAAGGGGGCGTTATCGCCCACTTTGGGAAAGGCTGGATTAGACGATGACGACGATGAGGTAGCATTTGTTCGTGAAATATGTTACATCAGATTTTTTATGGAAGTCTATTTTGCTTTCATATTGCAGAGTGAGCCGGCAGAGTGAGGTGTGTGTTGGGTAATTGATAGATGTTAATCAATAATATCACCTGGAGAGTGGTGTACCTAATTTGTTTATGGGCGCCTAGGCCACCTCTGCAATCGATATCTAACGGGATAGGTATTTAAAGTTATTAAATTAGACACAAGAAAACTTCACACGAAGATACATTCAGTCAAAAAAGTATCGGGAATGGATGATTTGTTTATGGTTCCAAATTCAATTTATTGTTTTTTTTTTGTTGTTGTTAGATTGGCACAACTGTTCTCCATTTTGGCGCAGAGTTTGACTTGCATCTGTTATTTAGATTAAATACAGTGCTGTTTTTAGTTATATCATATGTAGTGTGTATTGCGAATTTCATAATAGACAAAAACATCGAACAAAGAGTTTGTCTTAAATTTTGCATCGTCAATGGAATTTCGTGTTTGGAGTCACTGAAAATGTTATATGAGGCTTACGGTGAATCGACTTTATCAAAAACACGTGCTTATGAGTGGTACAAAGCGTTCAAAAGCGGTCGAGATGTGATGGAGGATTTGCCTCGCTCTGGTAGACCATCAACGTCTGCAACTGAAGTTAACATCGCAAAAGTGAAGGAAATAGTGACTGAAAATGCTCATTCAAGTTTGAGAGAGATAGCCGCCGAACTTTCTGTGTCTCACGAGTCGATCGGTACCATTTTAAATAATCACTTGGGTATGAAACATGTTGCCGCTCGGCTAGTCCCAAAAGACCTGAATTTTCTTCAAAAACACTATCACATAAGAGTCGCTGAGGACATGCTAGAACGAGTCAATTCCGACCCAATATTCATGAAACGCATTGTTACTGGTGACGAGACGTGGGTTTACGAGTTTGACATGCAAACTAGTCAACAAGCTTCGGAGTGGCGCCTTCCAGCTGAACCAAAACCGAAAAAACCACGCCAAAGTCGATCAAAAGTCAAAGTCATGTTGACTATTTTCTTTAACTATCGCGGTGTTGTGCACTCGGAGTTCTTGCCGGAAGGTCAAACAGTAAATAAAGAATATTATTTGGGCGTTATGCGGCGTTTAAGAGAGCAAATTCGACGAAAAAGGCTAGATTTATGGGAAAAAAATTCTTGGATTTTGCACCACGATAATGCGCCTTCGCACAATGCCTTCATTGTGAACGAATTTTTGACCAAAAACTCAACACATACCTCCGAGCAACCACCTTATTCACCAGATATGGCTCCAGCCGACTTTTTTTCTTTTCCTAAACTCAAATTACCACTTCATATCACCCGTTTTCATTCGGTCGAAGCGGGGCCGGATTTAGAGGTCTGGAGGCCTCGGGGCAACAAAGGAGCGGAGGCCCCCTGGCCCCAAATTATTTTTCAAATAAAATGACCAATTTTTTTCAGTCGTTTTTCAATAAATAATTTATTGTGAAACCAAGTAGATTCTTTTAGTATTTAACAAGCATATATAAATATTATCGGAAACAAGAATTATCTGAAATTAAATTTTAGTGTTAACGAACGGAACCTTCCGAGCTTTTTTCGCCGAAAAATCGTTGATGAGTTCGTTGAAATCCAGTTCCCGAAGTAAATCGCTTTCAATGCTCAGGAGAGAAAGTTTTGATAGACGGTTTTGTCCCATCGTGGTTGGAAGCCTATTTTTTATAATCTTCATTTTTGAGAAGATTCATTTTTTGAGAAGATTTATTTCTGTTAATATTTAAGAACAATATAATCATGTTTGTACAATGTACTGTAGGTAAAGGTAAAACCGCGAAAAAAAATATCAAAGGAAAAGATGTTTACTAGTGTTTACTAGTCGGAATTTGAAAGATTTTTTTTTTTGAAGTCTATTGTGGGGGCCCCTCTTTTGTGGAGGCCCCGGGACTGTCGCCCCGGTTGCCCTCCCCTAAATCCGGCCCTGGGTCGAAGACATAAAGGAGAATTCGCGGCGAGAACTAAACTCAATACCGGAAAAAGCGATTAAAAAATGTTTTGATGATTGGATTATTCGTTGGCGTAAGTGTATCATTTCTGAAGGAGCATACTTTGAAGATGATAAAATAAATTTGGATGAATAACTAACATTTTGTGTATTATTGATCTTTTCCCGGTACTTTCTTGACAGAGTAGTACTTTATTTCTTATGCCTATTGTTCATTGGTAGATTCAATGAGTTCAATAAATAAATAAATAGTATATAACAATTCTAAAAGATTAAATGATAATTTAATACAACATTAACTTGTTTCTTATTACTTAATTATCATGAAAGACCATCTAATATCTAACAGCACTTAGGTATTAATAAATTTACAGAGTAATTATAAGCATTAAAGTTTTACAAGTATTGAGCTCGGTTATTACTTGTTATACAATAACATAATTCATTTATGTTAATCTAAATCCAAGAGGAATATACTTAATTATAAAGGTTTAGAAATCATTACATAGTTTATGCATTTAGATTCTCAGTAGTAGTACAGATACATAAATCAAAGTATATTTTATACATTAGAATTAAATATTAAATTTAGAGAGAACAACATAGTATATTCATAATTACGTGGAGCTAATATATAACGGAGAGTCATTTATTAGTTTCAAATAGAAAGTGTTATCAATCTTATATCTGATAAACCAAAAGAAGGAGGTGGTCATCCACCAACTGTGCCTACTCCTCAGCCTTCCCCTTTGTAGAACATCTACTTGAATTATAGCAGCCACGTGCCACGATCTTCTAGAATGCCCCTTTTAAAAGGACATGCGACCTGGCCACGCGTTCTTCCACCCAAAGCGAAGAGGATTCAGACTTCTTGATATGCACATAGAGTTGTGTACCAAACCATTCTAGGTACTAATTGGATATTTAAGTTATTCTGAGCTTTAGATGATTTAGAATAGTTTTTAGTACTATTCCTAGGTACCTATTCATTGAATACAGGGACAGGAGGCCCACCTGATTTTGTTAGGTGTCCTTAGAACTCTGTAACAATCACACGTAGACATTAGGATCCTATTCCCTAGCCCTATCGTTATAATGCTCACCTTTCTCTACAGATAAAATACTCACCATGGGATCCACCATGAGATTACCCATTCTACATTAACATTACTAAATTAAAACATTAATTATAAATGGGATGCTAATCCCACACAAGTAAAGCTAGATTTGAGACTAGGCGACATGTGGCCTAACTACTAATTTCTTAGATGAGGCAACTCGTTCCGCAGCAGAAAGAAAAGGAACTATCCAGACACGAAACGCTTTTTATACCCCCACGACGAAGGTCACCTACGCTTATTATATGTTGTACACCTGGAACAACTAGTGAAGTGACAGTAGTCGATAAACCCTATCTAAAATTACACCTACCTAGCGATTCGATAAGATTAATTAATATTATATAAGTGTATGACGTTTAGGTTACCTGTAGTTAAATTACTACTCATTAGTATTACTAAATTAATGAACTTAAGACCTAATGTTTCATTATTTTAGAGCTCATTACATATCAGAACAAAGGATACTTAATTAGGGTCCATCGATAAGTTTATCGAACGTACCCTTACCTCCACACTCCTAAGCATAGATAATCTAGACCTTTTACATTTGTCATCAACGCCGTGTGACTTTCTAGAATAGAAAGTTCTTTACATAAACGAATTATTCAAAATAACATTTCTAAAATAAGCCTAGGTAATTCGTAGGTTTTTATTTTTATATTAACATTACCTAATATTCAAAGATATTATATTTATCAACAAGTTTATTCCTGCTGATAGGATTACGGCCATTGTTTCAACGTTTTTAAGAAAGTTATACTACTCTATGTTGTCATTGTCAGTCTGTCAAAGTGAATGATGTTTGTATATATTTAACCTAAACAAGAAATAGTTTATTATAATTATTTTTCAGGATAAAAGAAGTTAAATGTGAATTTATTTGTTGAATAATGACTTTTTTCAACCAGGGATTTGAGCTATCTTCCTCAATGTAGGTGGAGGCATACGATTCGAATGCTACAACATGAGGTCCGTTCTGCCTCACCTATGAAGGTAAAACGGATCACTTTAGAGTATTTAGAAATCGCTTAATATCTTTATTATCTGTGATTTTAAGAAAGTCTAATTAATGTGTAACGTATATATAATAACGTGAATTAGTTTTATCCTTAAAAGATTTAAATAAAGCAAATAGTTTTTTTTCTACATTCGTTTTTCATTAAGTGGTTCGTTTTGACTTCCTAACATTAAAAATTTCAAAAACTCCCGACACAAAAACCACGTAAAAAGTAAAAGAATAATTCCTTTTTTTTGGCATAAGGAGCCTACTAAATATATAAAATAAAACCCTACACGGACTAGGTATGTGTCGGGGATTTTTTTAATTTTTAATTTAACTTTTATGTAATTCAATTGTAATATAATAAGAAAAAATAATAATTGCGAAATTTTTATTAAACGTGTAATTTAACCATGTAAATTATTAGGTAATATTGCCATATACTACTGTAATTATTATTTAACAAAGATCCTTAAAAGATTTGTTTGCTATAAAAAATTAGCCTTTATACGTTTGATACAATACAGCGAAATAAGAATACGATGTCCGTAAAATCTGAAAAAAAAAATGAAATCATTGAGCATATATAATGGTACATAAAAGATTTATACAAAATTGAAATTAAAAATAAAAGTCGTCGCCTAACGCCTATACATTCATATAATAATGTTCATATTATTATAAAGTGGAAACGAATATTCGTGTTTCGAACCTTGAATATTGGTGAGTTCAGCAGGCATCAAATACAGGTATGGCGATTGCTATCTCTAATTCTATAAGCTTGCTCAACATGAGCCCCAGTTTGGGCGCCAAACTATATCACTATTTTTTTCCTGTACCTACGTTGTGTAAAAATTGTGGAAATATCATCGCATATACACGGTTAATCTGAAAGGGTGTATAAATCCGCGGGAGTTTCAACGTGTCACTGTTGACTGTTATATTGCAGATGTAATAATTACGGCATACGTTTATTTTGTTTTGCATACAAAAAAAAACATTCATTTAATAAGAAAAAATGTATAATCCTGTAATTATGCCCTATATTCCAAAGATTTGCTAGTGACGTAAAAACGTTAATATTGTGGTTGATTCATCTTTCTTTTTTTTTAATTTTGAGGTTTTACGCTACAGTTTAGGCAAGTTGTAGAACGCAAGTTTTGCTTTGTCATAGGTACTTTAATACCCTTTCGTATTTACTCATCTTTTCGAAATAACCTTGTATAAGCGAAATACCACTCTCTGACAGATTGACTGACTGAGTGATCACGATAATTCTTATGAGATGTTGTTAAAGTTACCGTCACAAAAGTCTGTCGTGATAAAGACACATAGTGACCAGCTCTCAGCACCATCGGACGACTCGTACGCAACATTACGAAATACAAGGCACGTTTGAATTTTACATCCTGTTCGTACCAATAACATTGGTACAACGTTGCATGAAGACTTTCACTCTGAAACACAATGAAGAAACATTTATTTATTCCTTGTGATTTCATTAGTTAGTTGGTTTTTCGGCTTCGATACTGATCTGGGAGAAAAAAAAATTTATGGCGTCAGCTAATTATCTTCCTACGCATACCATATTAGTCCTTTTATTTCATTTTCAGTTTTGCCGTCTATAAGCCCAAATGCTTATTACTAAATCTTGCATCAAGGTGTTGGTTTAATAAATTAAAAAAATATATCGTTTGAAGCATGAGCGAGGTTATAATTATGGTAGGATTGTAACAAGTTTGTAATTATATTATACTACTTCCATCTAAAAGAATTAACCACAAAATGAATTTATTACCAAAATAGTTTACATATGACAGGTATAAGTAGAGAAAACAAGTAAGCAGATATTTACCGTAGCGGTAAGCTCGTGTCCACACCAGCAACAAACAAATATTTGGCTGATCATCACTAGTACATAAACAACTATTGAAAGAAATTGCATACTGCGCGGTGATACCTGGAAATTAAAGTTGCAAACTACATAACTTTTTGTATAAAAATTCGAAATATCGATTGAAAGTATAGACATCTGCTACTACTACTGAAATTGGCCGTTAAATTTTTTTAATGTGTTTAAAATTGTTGTTTCTTTTATTGTTAAAATTTATCGCAAGGTCATCTATAGATCGACATCTATAGATGCCTATCTATAGTAGACCCCTATAATATTAATTTCATTGTAAAGAAAGTTTTACAAAGAAAACGTTAAGCTTAAATTCACCCACTTTGAAACCAACTTACGACTAAAATGCGTAGAGCCGACATACAAATAACACCAACAGTACCGCTAAGTTGAAACAGCAAATACGTGTGATAGGTATTCTCTACAAGTTGTACGAATCTGAAATATAATAATATATGTAAATTCAAGTACACTATATAAGTACATTTTCTAGTTATACCGAGAGTGCTACTGTCAAAACAAATATCATTTTATCGAATGGAACAATAATAAGAAAGTCGTTTTGGTATCCATCTGTAAGCGATGAAACATCCGATGTTTCTCAGACGTTTCACCAGCTGTTGTTACATTGTGAATAGCATTTAGTTTTAAATCGGAAGAATAAAACCGATACTATATGGCACTGCTATTACTATTGCAATTCTTTTATATCTTACCTGACATAGTTACTTTTTGGTTGAACGACTTCACTTTGTCTTCACCATAGTGCATCATTCAAATTTTCAATGTAAGATGTCCCATAGGACAAAATGGAATCGATGAATGTAGTGTTTTATATTACACATAGGTGTTCAGATAAATAGAAATATCTATTAAATACTCACGTGTCTATAGCTTGATGATGTTTTACGCAATCAGCTAAGTTCTTGTAATTTTCTAACAAAACCTGTTTCTCCTCTATTTTGCTTCTATTGTTAATAGATTGTACCTAGCACACGAAAATCAATTAAATACACGTGCGACAATTTTGCAAAAAATATTTATAATCTTGTTTGCTCAGTACGTACCTTTATAAAATATTTCGATAAGTACCTTCTAAAGTACTACTATATTAACGATGATTTGTAAATATAGACAATAATATCATTAATATTATACATATATTATAGTAGAATTTGAGTCCAGTTCCCTTTTTTCATAATTTCTAAATAAATTAGTTAAAACTGACAGTGAAATGGCAATTGTGCTCCATTTACTACAATAACCTGAATTACTTTAATAGGTAGGTACTTGTTTCGTGCATATTTTGGCTCTTCAAGTCGAATACAGACAACATACAGTAATGGAGTCTATTCGTTTAGGAATTAATTAACCTACATAATACCATTCTCACCCGGATGCCACGAAAAGAGAATGGATAAATTTAGTTTTCAATATTTGGAAATTTTTAAATAAAAAAATTCTGTTTAGAATCAAAGACATGTAATAACAAAGTTTAACATAAAAAATTACAAGATTATTTTTATCAGAAACAGAAAACAGTTAAAAACAGAAAAGCGTGAAAATGGAGAGGGTGATGGTGTATGGTGGTGTGTAATTGTATATGGTTACCTTTAAACAATCCTTGAAACTATAACTAACGTTACAATAAAAACTGTCAATTGGCTTATGTTAAACATTACTGTTCTATATACTCGAATTTCACTTGTGACTAGTAACATTAAGGCAAATTTCCTGTAATTCCTTGTTCCTGAAATAGCATACTCTGAATTGGACTATCCGTCATGTCCTAGCAAAGTTGAAAAATAAATAGTTAATAAGTGCCTTTTATTAACTATTAAACAATCAGCTAGTTATTCAGGTATTCAAATGAAGTCTACGAATCAGGCTTAGGCAGGCTTCATTATTAAATTAATTCATTTTTGTTAATTACTTCAAACCCTCTGATGTCTTATAGCTCTTGTTATCTTTATTATTCTTTAGATTTGGTTTCAACTTGGTAAGTATACGTCATGATTTTTAATAAAAAATTTTTTCCTCTGTTAAAAAGACATCGTCCTTCCACCATCACACGATCTCTCCTCCTTCTTTTCTTAAAATACTATTCCATTCTTCCAAAAAAAATATTTTCAAATTTGTCACTTGGCAGTCCTCTATTTTATTTTTCTGACTAAACCTCTATGCTCTTAAAACAGAATTGGAAAAAAATGGTACAATACGTAATTAAACCGTATTATACAAAACAATCGAATAATATCGGATTTAACGTAGCTTCAATAGTCACTGCTCGTTAGGAGTTTCTCATGAGATATACAAGTACCTAAGTACAACTTAGATTCAAGATTTTATCCTATCAAGATTGATCCAACATGTACATTCAGTCAAAAAAGTATCGGGAATGGATGATTTGTTTATGGTTCCAAATTGAATTTTTTGTTTTTTTTGTTGTTGTTAGATTGGCACAACTGTTCTCTATTTTGGCGCAAAGTTTGAGTTGCGTCTGTTATTTAGATTGAATACAGTGCTGTTTTTAGTTATATCATATGTAGTGTGTATTGCGAATTTCATAATAGACAAAAACATCGAACAAAGAGTTTGTCTTAAATTTTGCATCGCCAATGAAATTTCGTATTTGGAGTCACTGAAAATGTTACAGAAGGCTTACGGTGAATCGACTTTATCAAAAACACGTGCTTATGAGTGGTACAAAGCGTTCAAAAGCGGTCGAGATGTGATGGATGATTTGCCTCGCTCTGGTAGGCCATCAACGTCTGCAACTGAAGTTAACATCGCAAAAGTGAAGGAAATAGTGACTGAAAATCTTCATTCAAGTTTGAGAGAGATAGCCGCCGAACTTTCTGTGTCTCACGAGTCTATCCGTACCATTTTAAATAATCACTTGGGTATGAAACATGTTGCCGCTCGGCTAGTCCCAAAAGACCTGAATTTTCTCCAAAAACTCAATCGCATAAGAGTCGCTGAGGACATGCTAGAACGAGTCAATTCCGACCCAACATTCATGAAATGCATTGTTACTGGTGACAAGACGTGGGTTTACGAGTTTGACATGCAAACTAGTCAAAAAGCTTCGGCGTGGCGCCTTCCAACTGAACCGAAACCGAAAAACCACGCCAAAGTCGATCAAAAGTCAAAGTCATGTTGACTGTTTTCTTTTACTATCGCGGTGTTGTGCACTCGGAATTCTTGCCGGAAAGTCAAACGTTAAATAAAGAATATTATTTGAGCGTTATGCGGCGTTTAAGAGAACAAATTCGACGAAAAAGGCCAGATTTGTGGAAAGAAAATTCTTGGATTTTGCAGCACGTTAATGCGCCTTCGCACAAGGCCTTCATTGTGAACGAATTTTTGACCAAAAACTCAACAAATACCACCGAGCAACCACCTTATTCACCAGATATGGCTCCAGCCGACTTTTTTTCTTTTCCTAAACTCAAATTACCACTTCGTAGCATGCGTTTTCATTCGGTAGAAGACATAAAGGAGAATTCGCGGCGAGAAATAAACTCAATTCCGGAAAAAGCGTTTAAAAAATGTTTTGAATTTCTGAATGAGCATACTTTGGAGGTGATAAAATAAATTTGGATGAATAACTAACATTTTGTGTATTATTGATCTTTTCCCGGTACTTTCTTGACAGAGTAGTACTTCGTAATCTATTCTACTCGAATGTATGTGTCTATAAACTATCGATATCTCTAACCTAGTTTTCTGTTACTATTAAAGGTAGGTAAGGTAGGTACTGAGAAACACATTATATTTGAGTTTTTTAGAACGGTAAAAAAATTAAAAGAAACATAAACAGACAAACAAACATTGAACTTAGACACTGCTTCGGAAGAAATGATCATGGACATCTTATACTAACGAGTAATAATATCGTTATTATGTCAGTAGATTAAAAAAAACAGATAAATGTGTTGAAGACCTGATAGAAACTGCACACGAATAATGAATAATAAACAATAAACGCTTACACTCATTATTTTGTATTTAATTATATCAATCTGAGCGCATGCAAAAGTGACCATGGAGAGAGAGACACTGTCCACGCCAAAATACATGTATGCGCTCATGCACACAGTAAGCAACTGGAACGCGTAGCCTAGTTCGTATTGTGGAGAATAATCAGGCTTCACTGGCATCCTGTAGAAAGAAAAACAAAAAGCTCGAAAATCTTCTGTGAAAAAAACATTCAATCAAATCATCCAATAACTGTAATATATGATAAAAACGCAGCCTTTTTGCCTAATAGAAAAGACCAGCTAAGTACATTTCGAACCACGCACAGTGAAGGGTTTTCTACTCGCGTCAACGTTAACGGTTATTATTACGCAGTGTTTTTTTAAACTGGAACAATGTGAGGGAACTTTGTATTTATTTTTTTGTTGTCCTGTGTGATGGTAGTGGATTAAGGGACACAGCCAATCACGAGGCAACAATGCAGCGGATAAATTAGCTAGGAGAAGATGTGAAGATGTGTAATAGTTATTTAGGAGTTTCTTGTAAGTAAAAATATATCCTTCCCGAAAAAGTTTGTAAAATTAAGAAAATTAATAAATAGATTTCTGAGAATTTTCATAAATATCGGGAATATTTCCGACAAAGTTCTACTTTTGACTTTTATCCTAATTCGTATTCTCCTATCAGTATCTATTTGTAAGCGTCTTTCGAATATTGGCACCGCCTTTGCCTTTATTTTTCCTTTATCACAACTAATTATGTACATACAGTCCGCGTTAAATATTTTTTTTTTTTATGGCAGAGGGGGAATGCGAGCAAGCGTGTCACCTGATGGAAAGTGATCACCGCCGTCCATGGACGCTCGCGACGACCGGGGAATCACAGGTGCATTGCCGGCCTTTTTATGTGAGAGGGTGGTATTTCATCAGGCGAGCCGGCCCAATTCGTACTGTAATGCAGCATGGCTCTACCACACAAACAGGAAGTACCTTCTATGAATCACGAAGTACTTCGTAATTTCAACAAAAAATAAAGAAAATCTTTAGACTTACCACATTAAGAACGGAAAAGCACGCTGACCATCGTCAAACAATGGCTTTAACGCCCACAACAAACAGGTGGTTTGGGAACTTAACATGAAACCCAATAGTAGTCTCTTGATCCTCGACGCTTGAAACTTCAGTACCCTGTTGAACAAGACCTGTTGAAATACCTATTAACACGAAGGTGGTAAATGCATTGCAAAAGTTTTACTATTGTCCGATAGGTACTCTTTTTTTCAAATTTCATGGACACGCGAACGTCCATTAGAATGAAAGCACATAACCTAACAAAATCTCAATAACATTACAGTAAAAACGTATTTACTACACCAATATAATTATTAAATGTTTGTACTTTTTCTTATTGCTACTAGATCTAAATGTATCCACGGATAACGGAAGCTACGAAATGGTGAGATCGAGTGCAAAATTATGAAGAACTAAGTTACGCCATTCGAATACATTTACAAAATATATAAATATATATAAATAATAAATATATATACATTATCAAAATACTAACGCTTTATGTTGAATGCACTTTGGCTTAAAAACATCTAAACGCGTCATTTTCAATAACTCTCTTAACATCTTAACGTTTATTTGAAAAACAGTAATTTTAAAACAAAGACAAGCTTGTGTAAATAATACATATGATGCTTCAGAGACTGCCTCTAGGTCACCCCAAACCTGAACCATGTAAATCACTTGAAAAAGAAAAAATAGATATTGCAAACTCATCATAAAAATTCGATATAGTTTTTGTAACAGGAACTCGTTTTCTAATGGCATCCACACACCTAACAACTTCATTACAAATTTAGCTCTGTTTAGATAAATGTTTTCAATATTGAAATCGACCATATTCGAGAAAGCGGAGTATCTATTATATTATGGAGGTTGTATAAGGTATATTAGCAGATTTAACCTTGTTTTATACCTAGTTTATTATCCATCTTTCAATTATAGTAAAATTATGTAATGGGCTGCTTTAATGTGGTATAAATAAATATACAGGATGTGTAACCTAATATTTATAAATAGTTCTGTTGATTGACGTTATAACTGCTGTATTATAATATTATAAATAAATTAATATAGTCATTTGTGATTCTTCGTCGGCGAAAATATATAAAGGGACCGAAGGCAGTTTGAGAAAAACTATTCCGTCTTTTCTGTAACTCCGTTGGGTGTAAAGTTTCGAAGTTACCATTTTTAAGTATACATGTGCATGAATTACAAAAATAAAATGTGATAGATTTTAATTAACAGTATAAAACCTGAAGTATAAAACTAAAAAAAAACTAAAACTAAAAAAAATACATTGGTACCTAAAATGTATACAATCAGCGTAATTAGGGGAAAGATGTACAAAATGATCCCCCTAAGGGAAATGATTACCTTGTCCAAAAATTAGTTACCTATATCAAACATTATAGGAGCTTAGGATAAATCGTTTAAGTGCTGATATACTGGCATACCGGTTTTTTTTATTTTGTTTATATCTTTAGATTTATTAAACATTTTCCACAAGTGTACTAAAGGATCATTTTGTACACCTGGGTGTATAATTGGGGATCCGGGGTAGGGTCAAAACGATCCCATGAATCATTTTGCTCTTCACGTTCGAATAAAGTATTGGGTCCTTACATATGAAATTGGCGTTTTGTACGGGAGGAATATAAAGTCAATTTTTTTTTGTAAAATATATTTAATTAATCAAAGTATGCACCATTGTTATCTATGCACTTTTGCCATCTCATAGGTAGTTCATTGATCCCTTTACTAAAAAAACCATGGGAGCGAGAATCAATAAACTCTTTGAAGGCGGTTTGGACTGCCGCATCGGAGTTGAATTTTTTTCCTTGTAAGAAGTTGTCCAAATTCCGGAAAAAATGGTAATCTATTGGAGCAAGGTCCGGGGAGTACGGTGGATGTCGCAGACATTCCAATTGTAGCTCATCTAACTTAGTGGTTGTTTGTTGTGCAGTGTGTGGTCTTGCGTTGTCGTGAAGCAGCAGTGGCCTAGAGCGATTGACCAATCTCGATTGTTTAGCAGCTAGTTCTCCCTTCATTATTTGCAGTTGCTGACAGTAGATATCTGCCGTAATCGTTTGGCCAGATTTTAGAAAGCTGTAGTGAACGACACCGGCGCTAGTCCACCAAACACTCATAAGTAACTTTTTCTGAGTCAATTTTCGTTTAAGGCAGGATTTGGCTGGGTCTCCAGGGTTCAGCCATTGCGACGAGCGCTTCCGATTATTGTACAGTATCCACTTTTCATCACAAGTAATGATTCGATTTAAAATCCCTTCATTATTGTGTCGGTTGAGCAAAGTAACACAGGGAGTCGACGCGTGTTTGCAAGTTCGATTCACTCAATTCATGAGGTACCCATCGTTCAAGTTTTTTTACTTTCCCGATTTGCTTCAAGTGGATTAATACAGTTTGTCACTTACCCCGAAGCCTGCAGCTATCTCTGAAGTGCTTTGTGATGGATCCGCTTCCACAATAGCCTTTAATTCTTCATTTTCCACTTTGGTCTCCGGCCGTCCAGTCCGTCCGTCCGGTTGGTTCTGAAGGTCGAAATTTCCAGAACAAAAACGTTGAAACCAAAAACGTACCGTGCTTTCTTTTACGACACCAGCGCCGTACACATCATTAATCCTTCGAGCTGTTTCTGCAGCACTGGTGCCACGGTAGAACTCGTACTCGTAAATATACCGATATTTCATGTTTTCCACTGTGCGGTAATAAGCGACGCCAAAGAAAAAGATAATGAGGAAAAAACAAATGAATGACTGTTTTCAAAACTCAAATGTACCAGCTAAATGAATTTATAAATTTGAATTTGGAATTCTTAACCAAAGAGGAGATATTTCAGATCAAAGTGGTCAGTACTACAAAACGCTAATTTCATATGTAAAGACCCAATACTTATTTGTCGTAATCATATTTATTTCCCAGAGTAACAATAAAATTATACTCTTAATCAGTCTCGGATCGATAACCCAAGATAATCTGAGATTCTCTTGATAATATCTAAAAATCTACAATTTTTAAAAATAGTCTTATTCTAAAGTAGCTTAATTAAAAAAATTCTTATTACGATTAAGTCTCCGCCTCTTCTAAATAGGTTTTATAGGGTGTACTAGTCAATATCGATGTGTCCATTTTTCTTTTCTTACATACATATTACATACATACATATCTTCACGCTGTATTCAACCGCGGTAGTCAGAGAGGACGGAGCGCCAATCCACCATTTATCAGACTTATAAAACCATAAAAAATAAAATTTCACGCGCTCGACGATTTTCTAAACGGTTTTATTAGTCTGATCAATGCCCTAGATTGATGAGGAGAGTGGTGTGATGGCTGGTACCTCGGACCTATCTAATTATTATTTAGCTTTTAGTATTTAGTATTATTTTTATCTACATCATTATTATATTTCTTTTTAACAAAACAGTAACTTAAAAATATTTTTCATCTTAATTACACAACGCATAGTGATCACTCCCATATCACACCGCCATAATACTTTGCCGGACAACCGAGCGGGTTGTGGCTTGTGGGGGAGACGTTAACGAATAAATCAGATAGATGCCACAAACAGTTTGTATAAAACGATGGGAATTCGTTTTCAAAGTCAAATCAATCAACAAGGTGTTTTTAATCGTCAAATCTACTTTAGTTCAAACTCAGTCAGCGGGATTATTCACAAACGTCGGAAACTCAACTTTCCGTATCCGACAGGAAACCTTTCTATGATTTTGTCTATAAGCGATTCACAAATCCGAAATTGTATTATATTTATATTTTAAACTATATCATATTATATATAGTCGTATTCACAGATCCAAGCCGTCAGATTGAATTTATGCTTTTCGACGATCGGCCTTTCCGCCACGGAAAGTTTCCGGCGTTTGTGAATAATCCCCCAGGTATCATTTTTTCAACATCATTTTACAATAGGTTTATTAAAATACAATGTTCAGAAAGCCAGTAAATGCATGTGTGAAGAAAATTATTTTCAGACTATCGTTTTGTCTTCAACGAAATCGTTTATTTTATAGTATGATTGTCAAATCAATTTGCGTTTTATAACAATTTATGTTTTATCTCGAGGGATCATTTTGTACACCTTTTCCGTACCTTTTGTTTCTTTTTTGTGTTGCATTTTGTTTATTATTTTTACATCACCCCTGATTAAACGACGTTAATAATAAATGATGTTCCACATTGTATATTTGACTTACAACTAGTACCTAGCTAATTTAAAATAATTAATAAGTGAGTACTGTATTGTGAATTACTTGGTACAAGTAATTGGAATAATGTTATGAATCGCATCATTTATAAAACCAATACTTAATTTATAATACTGTAATATTGATGAATTTATCGAATTTTGTATTAAGTTTGTATTGATTCAATAAGAATTTAATTGCTGAGGGTCTGTGAGACTACGGCGGCCGGTGCGATAGCATTTCTCCGACGGATCGTTTGCCGTTTATTTTTTTTTTTTTTTCGTGTAAGTGGCTATGCAGGTCCTACCAGTCCTGTATCACTGCGACCAAAATAGATACTGCCAAGTCCCACTGCAGTCAAAAACTGCAAGGTATTCCTTGGAGTGATATGCTGAACCTCCTCCGGACTCAGTAAATACTGGCCGAGGCAGGATCGACGAGTGCGCATCGGTGGTCCGCAGTCACAGAAAATGTGCATAGGCGTTTCATCCGCCTCCTGGCAGTACCGGCACAATCTTGTGTTGGAGAGCTCCATACTAAACATGTGCTTATTTAAGCAACAATGCCCAGTAAGTACCCTAACCAAGATACGCAAGTTGCTCCGGCTCATTGCCGTGACACTAGAAGCCACCTTGCGATTATATGGCTTTATTAGGGCTTTGGAATGCTCCTGGCCCGGAATAATCTTCCAATACTCGCAAGACGCTTTTAAGCAGGATTTCCACAAAATCAGTTGAGCCTGGCTTTTGGGTATACCACAAAAAGGTTCTGGATCAATAAATGTGATTTTGATGCCGGCCCTTGCGAGTTTGTCGGCATTTTCATTGCCTACGATGCCCGCATGGCCAGGAACCCATCTTAGAATTACTCTGTTTTTATTTCCCAGAGTGTTTCAAATAGTCACGCAGTTATTAACTAGCCTCGATGTGATTACATTCGAGGCCAATGCCAAAAGAGCTGCCTGACTATCAGAATGTATATATATGGTTTGGTTAACGTAGTGCTTTCTAACGTTAATGTCCGCACATTCAATAATGGCGAACATTTCAGCCTGGAAAATGGAGGCGTACCTCCCAAGATTCAGGCTCCTCTTGAAACTTGGGCGCTCTCCAACAATTCCACATCCTGCGTCGTTGTCCAATTTTGAGCCATCGGTGTACCAAAGTAGACCACCAGGTTTCCAGGTCATTTTTCCTTGAATCCAGTCATCCCTGGAAGGCATCTCTACTATAAAATGTTTTTCGAAGGTACACCGCGGGAGCATAACGTCAGTTGGCATACTCAGAATCGGAATATTCGTTACTGAGTTTCTGCGATAGCCATTTCGTTCCGTCCTAGGTGGATAATTTGTAAAAACTGCTCCTCGCCTTCTTTAACATATACAAGTGAAGGGGCGGTAGGCTCAGTAAAGCGTCTAACGCCGCACCCGGCGAGGTCGACATGGCTCCGGTTGCTAATAGACAGGCGGTTCTTTGCAAGTCACCTAGCCTATCTATCACAGTCTTCTGGTGGGCTTTCTCGTACCAGACCACAGAGGCATAACTAATTGTCGGCCTCACAATGGCTGTATACAGCCACAGAACAACTTTTGGGCTCAGACCCCAGTTGTTCCCTGCCATTCGACTGCAGGTACCTAAGGCAATTTTTGCCTTTTGCAAGGTACTTGTGATATGACTGTTCCACGTCAGTTTTTGGTCGATTATAACTCCCAAATACTTCAGTGGAAAAGGTATCGATTTACCGTTTAGTCGTGGAGCTACCAACCTATCCAAGCATCGCTTCCTCGTAAACGGCACAATTACTGTTTTATCAGCATTAATCGATAACTCGTTCTCTCCACACCATTCAGTGATAGTGTCGAGGCCTCATTGCATAACACAAGAAATAGTGGTTAGACTGAAACCTCGGACTATAACTACCAGGTCATCTGCATATCCCTGAGTGTCAATCCTAAGGTCAGCCATTTCATGCAAGAGCTGGTCCACAGTGAGGGTCCGTAGAAGGGGTGATAGAACGCCACCTTGAGGACATCCTCTCATTGTGGAAAACGTCAAGGTAATTTGACAGAGGGCTAGTTTGGCTCCTCTATTAGAGAGTATCGAGCGTACCCATCTAGTGGTCGTAGGGTCGACCATCTTGGATTCAAGACCCCTAATCAATGTACTGATGGGGGTATTATCGAAAGCTCCCTCTATGTCTAAGAAGGCACAAAGCGCTACTTCTTTATCTTCAACTGCCTTTTCTACTCTGTCAATGTGACTGAGCAGAGCAGTTACTGTAGATTTACCTCTACTATAGGCATGTTGAGTATGATGAATAGATGTTATAGCCAATGGCCCATCCCTAATAAATCTGTCTAAAACCATTTCCATGGTTGTGCCAGATATTACTCTGACACAGCAAATCGTAACCTTGTGCGCGATCTACAAATGAAATATCCGCATCGTTGCAAGGGAAATTGTCACGTACATATCCGATATAAATAGCTGTAAGAATTAGTATTAGACATGAGACGTAAACGACAGCTCTATGGCGTTACCACGCCGCACAGTACCAATATACCATCTACCACATAGTCCACAGTATTATTTTACCAACATGAAGAAACTAAGAAGAAGCATTGTAGCAATGGTCTTTAACAGAAATGAGCTAAGGCTAATGGGCCTAAAGGACTTTGGTAGTCCGTAGTCCCTTTTTCCCCGCTTTAGGTATAAATATTACCTTTACTGTAGACCATGAATCAGGTATGTACCCCCAGGCATAACTAGCTCTGAAGATTTTAGTAAGGTGCGGCAGGAGGACGTCAGTCCCTTTTTGTAGGTGTGTGGGACGTACACTATCCTCTTCGCAAGAGTTATGTGGTTTAAAGGAGTTGATCGCCCACCTTATTCTGTCGGCTGTTATTAGTTCGACCGTTCTTTGACAATCCTCCTTTTGAGGTCTATACAAGGCGGTCTGTGGTGCAGACTCCGATCTTTTACGGATTGCCCCGGGAAAGTGGGTCGTTGCCAACAACTCTAAAGTTTCACTTTCACAGGTTGTGAATGAACCATCTGGCTTTTTCTGGCAGCCCAATTTGATTAGGTTTGGATTTAGAGAGCACTCTATGGAGTCTTGCTCCTTGAGGCATATTATTATTTTCCTCACAGAGCTTCCTCCATGAAGCTCTCTTTGCCTTCCTAATTTCTACATTGTAATCAGTTAAGGCTTTACTATAGGCCTGCCATTCACGAGTCCTTTTAGCCTTATTAAATAATTTGCGTGTCTTTGCTCTAAGCTTCCCTAGCTTAGAGTTCCACCACGATGCTTCTCTTTTGGAGGTCTTTATTTTCAGCGGGCAGCAGTCTTCATAGGCATTTTTAATGCCTTTCGTGATCATGTGCACTGCTCAATCTAGACTCTCCCACGTTTTAAGACATTTAGGCATTATTTCTAGGTTAGCACCTAGTCTTTCGTTATATAAGTCCCAGTCCGCTCTCCTAGAATCCCTATATGTAATAGTTTGTCTAAGGAAGTCCTGATATCAAAGCGAATATGTCTATGATCAGACATAGAGTTCTCGTCACTGACCCGCCAACCAACTATGTGTGCACTTCTTGTCTGACACGCGTAACAAAAGTCGGTTCACAGCCTATGTTTAACGTGTAAAAGCAGTTAACAGTTAGAAAACCATGCAGTAACTCACCTCTAGTATTGATGTCAGAGTTCCCCCAGGTGGTATGGCGAGCATTGGCATCACAGCCCACCAGAAGCTCAGCGTTATGTTTCCGAGCGTAGGCCGCTGCACGCCGTAGGTCTTCAGTTGGGTCTTCCTTTTCTCCAGGCAGATAGGCCGAGCACAAGATTACTCTAGCCCCACGCCAGCCTTGGAGATTTACGAACGCTGCAACCAGATCATCAGAACACAACTCTGGAACAGCTAAAAGATCAATTTTCTTATTGAAAATGATACAAGCTCTGGGCTTTTTACTACCGATATTATAAAGTATATTACCGGCGGCATTTAGACCTAGGATTTTTGAATTTACCAGGTTCTTGAATCAAGGCAAGGCTTACTTTGTCCTCAACAAGACAGCGCTCCACAACCGCTGATGCAGCAACGGCATGATGGAGGTTAGCTTGGAGGATCCTCACCGATTCTCTTTGGGCGGTATGTCATAAGCCAGCAGAGGGCTTTAGGTTTACGGGCTTTGCTCCCCTTTTCTGCGGACGTGGTCGCCCATGAGTAGGGGGCAGCCCGGTCGCCGTAGCACCTCTGATACTTGCACCTGCCCCTCTACTTGCACCCCCACCCTTCGCTACCGATCCAGAAGGCCTTTTACCCAGTTTGAGCTGGGGTTTAGGCTCTTCTCTTACCGGCCTCAAAAGGACACTAGAGGTGGAGGGTTGTGGGGTTTCCGATGCATTTATAGAAGACTCACTAGTATCAGAGCCGCCCCTGACCTTAAAAACTATTTTTCTAAAACCAAGGTTAGCCCTGCATTCCATGGCTTTGAGAGCCTCAGCAGAAGGGTCGTCAACAGAGAAGGTCACAAAGAACCCAATCTCCTCGCCCCTAACTGCTAGAGTTTTCCACAGCCGAGTATTCAGCCCCTCATTCTGTATCCAAAGCAGTTTAAGAGCGTCATCTACAGACCGCACGTCACTGCTCAGTACAAAAGTCGAGGCGACAGAAGGCTTAGGCAGTTCACTTTCTGATATTACAGAAAGCTCAGCCTCAGGTCACGGTTTTATTTTTGGCACTTCATTCACCAGCCATTCTTGGCTGGACTGATTCTCACAGGTAATCAATATCCAGCCTGGCCTGTGCATGAAGCCTACAAATTTTTGTCCCGCTCCACTGTCCGAGATCTTTGCGATCTCTTGGATCAGTGTGCTTCGAACCATCTTCATTTGTTCCTCGTTCATAGGAGTCGTATTACGAACTCCCACTCGCGAGGACCCAGCGATTTCTTTAAAACTGGGTTTCGGTTTTTTGACAAATTCCACTGTTGCACCCTTGTTACTGTTATCCGCCTTTGGAGCCTTCATACCTTGGTCCAGCTTTGGAGCCTTGGTAGCACTCTCCGAAGGAGATTCCTCCTCCGATCGAACTCGTTTGACCGGCTTCGATGGAGCAGTATTGAGCTGCGGGAGATTGGCGATAGGCTTTATGCACAAAGTTAAGGCCTCTTCGGCACCTACGTTTGCGGCTATTAGCCTTCTGAACCTTTTCCGCGCGGCTCCCGATAACTTCCTCTTACGAGGTTTGTTAGCGGTCTGTGCGTCGTCGCCCTCCGGATCACCGATTATGATCCGGAGTTAGCGGCCACAGCCTGGCTCGTCCCAGCACTAGACGTAGGAGCACTGGTCGTTTGGGTGGCCATGGGCTCACCTTTCGTCCCAGTGATTTGCGGTTGCTCTCCTTCAGATTTCTCTAAAGGAGAGGAAAGTAGTAGCTTTTCAATTTCAATGTCAATTTCCATGAAAATCCCACGAACAGCTAGGGAAATAAGCGGTCACCTCCTGCAGAGCCCCGCATGTCGGAAGAAGGGCAAAGATTACTCTTCGAGATGCCCTGTTATCGAAGAGACACCGTTCACGACTGAGCTCCCTCTCAGCCACGCATCCATCGGCACGGTACGACTGATACCTTGGATTGGGGATAATCTTTTCGCCCACTACTAGCAAGAGTCGAGTATTTACTAAAAAGTTACTAGCAGTGGCCCAGGATGCACCGGCTAGAGGGTTTACGTTCCAACAAGGTAAGATACCGTATTGGACTGAAAATCCCCATCGCACACGTGGAGGTAGATTATCGTTCGCACCCCATCGTTTGCCGTTATTAAATTTCTAATTACCTACGTAATAATTGTTGCAAAGAGTTTTCTATGGTTTGCACATTAACTTTGTCTTAATGTTGTATTTTATGGAGTAGTTCGCCTCTTGTAAGATTAGGTACCTATTTCTCATGGCTAAGTTGCAAAAGCACGAATTGCCTCATGTCTTTTCCGACATATATATATAGTATGGTCATTTGATTTACGCTTAGTTGGGTTTACGTTGTAAATACACACTTAAACCAATTTATGTATCTAATTATTAACTATTAAGTTTTTAAGGATAAATAAAAAAGAACACTCGATTACAGTACCAATTACTAATTTTAATTATGTAAAATTTAGTTACTGAACGATTTCAACATTAAAGAACGATTCATGAATGACACATCTGACGTGTGATGTGTCAATTCTACGTCACGTCAAAATGCGAGTCTTCTATATATTTGATCTAAACAGTTAATTTAAGCATTTAATACGATTCCTCTCAACGATGGTGCCTTCGTAATGCAATTTTGATAGTTTTTGAACATGGAAAACGATAATATAGAGCTTACATTACCACAGGCCCCACGGGGATTGTGTTTTGATCGAAACGATTTTGTTAAGGTATTTCCCGTTCGAATACATTTCATTTCCTACCGATATGCGATTAAGTTAGGTCTGAAATATATTATTAATATTACAGACAAACTTCTCTGTGGATAACTTTCTGGAAGAACATCAAAATGTGGTCTCCTTGGAAACTATGCGAGACGACCTCGGGGCGTATCTCAAAGTTCTTAGATTGGCGATGATAGAACTTATTAATAAGGACTATGCTAATTTCGTTAATTTATCTGCGACGCTCATTGGTTTTGATAAGGCTATATCAAAAATTCAGGATCCTTTGGAGCATTTGAATAAGGAAGTTCTAGTAAGTGTTTTAGTTTCTTCTTTTATTAACTGTATGATGTTATCGATGATAACATATCATCCATAAACCGTTTCTCACGTAGTTGAATTTTACATAGTCTAGTTTCTAAGTATATATACATAATAAAACAAATAGAAAATATACCCGTTTTATAATATACAAAATGACATCACAATTCATGGCCCAAATTTTGTAACATTATGATGTTAGCCTATTAATTGCTCTTAACTCATTATTTTTAGGGTGTCAAACAATGTATAGAAGATGCTATGAAAGAGTTATCAACTTGGATGAACCAACGACATGCTTTACAGAAAAAGAAACAACTCCTCAAATACTACAGTCAAACCATAAATTGTTTAAAAACACTTGAAAACATATTAAGTAGCATTTCTGAGAAAAAAAAACATGAACAAATGGTGTTGGCAGACCGAGCAGCCATGCAATATAACCAACTAAAATTTTCTATTGCCAAATGTGAAACATTAATAAAAACTGAACACAAAAATAGATTTAAAGATATAGAGAATAAAATAATACAAATTGTTAATGAGTTATTGTTCAATTTTTGGAATGAAAATGATGAAAACAATCTTTGTAAAGCCCTAATTACTCTTGCATCTTTAGACAGGGTGTCTGAGACAGAATTGGTTATAAGGAAACAAGCTATAGCCCCCTTACTGCAAGAAATTATAAATGAGTCATCTCTTCAAAAAAATCATAATGGCTTGCAAGGAATTTATGATCTAATATTGTCTTTATTAGATACAAAATTAAAGTTATTCTTGACAGTAATGCAACATTCCAAATTGTCATTTCTTGTTAAAAAATATAAATTTTTAGTGAATTGTTTTTGGTGTGAAATAGAGACTCGTTTAGAAGTGAATTTAGCATCTATTTTTGCACCGGGCAATCCTAAAATATTTTATAAACGATACACAGAGAGTATGCAGTTTGTGAGGAAACTAGAGGAATACTGTCAAGATGAGGAGACTGTGAAGTTATTGCATGACACAGCAGAATACAAAAGCTTTCTGAGAAGGTGGAATTTACCAGTCTATTTTCAGATAAGGTTTCAAGAAATTGCAGGTAGGATTGATGAAGTTCAAGACAAATAATAATTTGACAACCATTACAATACACATATTATAATAAGTGAATTTTGATGTTTTTATCATTTACTACCTGTGCTAAATTTTATATTTTTCTGGCATAAAAAGTAGCCTCTGTTACTTTTTGAAAAGCTGCCAATGAAAATCCAGTGTAATTGGTTCAGCCATTTTGGAGATTAGAAAAATAGACAAAAACATCATATACCAAATAAATAATTGAATTCTGAACAGAGTTCCTTACTGTTTCTCTCTAACACATCCAGTTCTCTTGATAGCTTCTAGTAGTGGGTTAAGAATATTTTTAGTCTGTTCAAGTCTGACACTTCCCGGCTGACCTTCATGTTCTCTCCTGAGGACTGTAGTGTGGTCAGGTGCCCATCGAGATATTTCCTTCTCAAAAATGAAGCTTAGATGTTTATTGTCGCTTGGCAGTTGGCACATAACATGCATATTTTAAAAATATTTAAGGATTTTTCAACATGTTGGTATAGACAATAAATATTAGGAATCCTACAACATTAATCATGCATTTACAGGAAACTATGAGGCAACCCTGAAAGCTACACCCACCATAGAACCTAATGATGGTTTTATATTAAAAGAGACATACAGTTGCTGGAGGGCTTTACAAGAGTGCTGGTCAGAAGGGATTTTTATTGAAGCTTTGGCCCATAAATTCTGGAAACTGTCACTGCAAATGTTATCTAGATATGCTACATGGAGTAGTTTATATTGTTCACAGGTAATTGCTTTATTGTTTATTAAAATATTTCATTACTATTTTCTCCCATTCGAATAAAGTACAGCTATATTACCTAATATCTCCAAAAGATCTTTCATCCAAAGTGCAAAGAATTTGAAATATTTCTTTTTTTTTGTTTTAGAAAAACATTTCAAGGCTAGAACCAACCAGTGTTGATAAAAGCTTATTAGATAACAGTATTAATATATATGTTGATACGCAAGTTTTGCTACAGAGGTTGCCAACATTTTTCCAATTTGTTCAAAGTAAAATACCTATTGACAACAAAGATCTTTTGAAACAAAGTTTAAAGTGTTCTGAAGAAGTGTTGTTCAGTACGAAACTTAAAATCAGAGAATGTATAGTCAGCGAACTATATGAATATTTCAACATACAGTTAAAACAAGTAAGTGATATACCAAGATTGTATAGAAAAACCAACCGAAGTGTGCCCACAAAACCTTGCGCATATATCGAAACAATATCAAAAATGCTAAATGAGTTTAATGAAGACGCATCGAAGAGGATGGATAAAACTTTTCTGATCCAGATGTTTGAAGCACTGTTCAATATTATGACCATTTCGTAAGTAATTTGTCTGCTTTCGAAGGTTTACATAATTTCAGAATTTTAATAAGAGGTCAATAATACTTTATTTTCAAAATATTATTTATGGCAATTTTTTTTTTTTTTAAATTACCTTTTACTGTTGTATAAATTTACACATTGTTGTTTAAAGTTACTAGTTAATGTAGTTACTTATACACGTTTTTATATTTATTCATTATTTTTTCACACTTAGTAAAGATTTAACTAAATAAAAGTATAAATAAATTTATGAAATAAATTTTTGTTGAAAAAATTTATTTTTATTTATAGAAATTATTATAATTAGTGAAAAATTGATAGTTTGTTTTTGTGTCATGTGATATAATATAAGATGTATTTTTCAGTTATTACAAATATGTGGAAGATGTATTGAATTCGGTACAGAGAACTGAAGATTCATTAAGAAGACTGAAACAAATACGAGAGAAAAGCACACAGCAAAGCAGTGATAGTACAAGTAACACAGATGGTGAGAAAATTCGACTGCAACTAAATGTGGATGTAGTGTGTTACGGCCAGCTGATGGAGTCTATGAACATAGATGTACATAGCATGCACAAGTTTAAAGAACTGTCCTCTATGGTGACAAATGCTGTAAAAAACATAGACATTAAATGATATGCCAGTTGTATATTACGGTTTGTTTTTTTTATTAATATCCTTTATACAAGGCAAGGGACAAATAAAAGGTTTGTTTTAACATAAACATGTATTTTGATCTGTTGAATAAAAATTGTATGATTTGAAAAAATAGAATCCATTCACTTATCACTTAAAATAACAAGATAATTCATAATATTACTATTTATGAAGAAAATATTTCAAAAGTGTGTTCTGTTTTGCTTTGTTCGTGTTTCTGGGACTACTTCTCGGCACTTCTGAACTGGAGGGGTTTTTCCAAACAGCCTTCAGCTCTTGCTGCATTTCGTCTGGAAGGGTGTTAAAAACTTCTTTGTCCACATAACTCGGACAATCGTCACAATTCCCTTCAGCAGCATCTTTTGTTGCATCTGATGTGTCAGATAAAGTGTCTTTAGCTGGACTGGCTCTTGGAGTTAAAGATCTGTCTCGAGAGTTCAGTCTTAATTCTGAAACCTTTTCCAGTTCCTTTGAATTCAGTCTGAGTTCTCCTACTTTTAATTTACTTGGAGATGCCACCTCTTCTTTAGCTAAACATCGTTTTTTAGCTATCCAATTAACTTTTTTAGGTTTTTTAGGTGATGGCTCCACCTCCCCATCAGAGAGATCTGTCGTCGTGCTGCTACTAGGTGATGCAGCAGAATAGTCCATTGAAGAAGTTGATGTGTCGCAATCATTTTGCAAGTTCAGTACGGACTGAACTGAGATATCATTCATGAGATAATTGACTATAGAACTTCTGCCAGTCATGCGCTCTTGGAATTTTGTGAATGCCAGACCTACTAAGGTCAAATGGAATGGTTTAGACAAGTCAATAAGTTTATTGAATAATCTCATAATAATTGTCAAAAGTTTTTGCTGTCCTGCTTCAGTCATAGACAAAATGCCATTAGTCATCGTGAAGATGGATGGTGAAATTTGGCACTGCCTTGATTCTCTGTGACTGCTTAATCTTTTAGCATCTTTTTTTCGTAACGTAACTCTCAATGAAACTGGAATGCGTCCATCCTCTCTTACTAGTATCAGCAGCCTTTGTAGTAAAGCTGAGAACTTCTCTTCCACCTCACTCCTCAAACTAACAGTCTTGAAACTGTCCTCCAGACCTATGCTCTGTGGTTTCCCTGTCTGCTTTACTGGAGTATTATCTTCTCCTAAACTTAAGTTTTTCAGTCTTACAGCCATGTCACTACTGAAGTTTTTCTTCAAAACATCAATTGACACCTGTTGTAAATCACTTACAGATATTATTTTGTGAGATATAAGTGTTTCTGTAGTCTTACAACCAATACTTGGAATGGATCGAATATTTGGGAGTGTGGACATGAAGCTGGCTGCATATTCTGGAAATATAGTTGTCTGATCATTAGGTTTATGTAAAGGACAGATAAGTTTAGCTAACAATTTATTGTGTGCAATTCCCGCACATGTTGTGAAGCCTAATTCATTGAATATTTTTTGCCGCATTTCACTGGCTATTTGTGATGCTATCCTTAGTCTAGTGTTGCACCCACATGAGCATTCAATACTGGGTTCGTTGTAAACATGTCCTGTAACCGTGATGCCACACACATCTGTGTTTTTTAGTCTTTCTTGTACCAAATTTGTGACATCAATAAAATTTTCATCCATACCTAATTTCTCAACAGGACATTTCCAGTTCAATAACACTGAAAAGATCTTGTTTGAGGCTGCCCTATAATCATGTAAGTCTTCTCCATTCACGAGTTTTAGATTAGGACAAACTTTCTGAGCGTCTGATACAAGCATGCATTTTTGAACGCCGTATTTTCTAGCTTCGTAATTACTGGTCACAACGATATTTTTTTGTTGAATACCAAGAGGTACAGACCGAAATTGAGGATTTTTTAACGTCTCCACTTGAGCATAAAAACAGTCTATATCGATGTGTATAATGCTTTTCGGATGTTCACCGTCGATATCATTACTAGTAGAACAGCTTGAGTCCATAATTCTGCAAGAGACAAAGTAGTTTAGTTAATTTATAGGTTCTAATTTAGTTTTACCTGTTTTGACACAAATTGTTGTAAAAGTAATTACGAGCTAACCTGTCATCCATACTATTTTCATTAATAGTTGTAATGTATATAGTTGCAATTAAATGCGAAAGGTGACTAAAAAATTAATATTTTTATTTCATAAATTCCAAAATATTGATAAATTATATTAGACATTCACGACACATCAACAGAAAAGGTGCTGCCATTGTTAAAAATGATTTCCCCATACCCCGTTTCACTCCCCACGTTCAGGGTTACCTTACCAAGCACACGATTTAGGGATGTGTAAAAATGCGAATAATGAATCCCAGTCACAGACTTATAAATAGAAGCAGAATATACCTATCGGTTCAAAATGCGTGGCAAATTTAACACTAACAAATATTACACACACATACAGAACTCAGGGCCACATTAAGGAGTGGGTATCTATATTGTGTATTATCTTAGAGCGGGACTATTTGGGACACTCCAAATTATATTTTTCTTGAGAGAAAATAAGGATAAAGTAAAGTGTAGTTTTAAGTTTGTAAATATTAACGTTTGTATGTACTTTTTGTTAATATAAATAAGGATAAAATTAATTGATATACTAGTATTAGAGATTATTACTTTATTATATTCCTTCTTTTTGTAGATTGTTTTTGTCACATGAAGGATGTAATTTGGAATGTTCCCAATGGCTCCTCGATAAAATATTATGATTGTTCGTTCGATACATGAGGCCTGAAGCCTGTGCGCTGCTGGTCTTGGGCCGCATGTACATTGTGATGACCTTGCTTGCGGTTCGATTTATGTGGGTACATGAAGTTTAATGATATAAACGATATATTTTTAAAAGTCGGGAAAGTTAATAATAAGGCAAGTGAAAGTTTTGAATTTAGACTTTTTGTCGCGAACAAAAGAAGCGTGGTTGGCATTTTATTCAAAATTCAGATTTGTTATTTTTTGTGCTTATGGGAGTTTTAAGTGCAAAAATTATAGTATATTGTACGTCAAACTTGTGTGCGAGTGAGAGGAGTTGGAAGAATTTCGTTTAACAGTCCTTTGTAACTCCAGTAACGCCTACTTACCATTGCTTTACTGTAAGTGTTAGAGACTTTGTTATGAGAAAATAGAACAAGTTTTATATCAGACGAGTGTTATCGTTAACTATTTTTCAAAGAGATAAGCGTCAGTGAATGTTTTATAAAATTATTAAATAACTCTAGCGACGGCTATACTTTGTCCTTTGATTATTATTTTCTCTAAACTACGCATAAAACTCAAAAATTAAAAGAAATCGGGAGATAGTCGATGGGTGATCGATCACATTGAGAATAAAAACTAAAATAGCTTACACAATAAAACAAATAATGTTTTCAGTCTTTTATTTATTAATCGGATTGTTTGCTTATTACATTATCTAAGAACTCATTATAGATGTGCATCAAACACAACATTTCACTGTTTTTCAATGTGTATTCGCCTCGAGATATCCATATTTGTTTTCACCATTTTTACATGTGAACACACAATTTATGCATAATAAAGTCCATCTTCTATTACCTGAAGCAAGAAAGTTGTATTATTTTATAAATAAATTAAAAATAATTTTGTAATTATGAAGTATGGATTCCAGCACTGACTTTTTTCTAAACAACACTGGTCCAGATTCAGCCCAGCATAACGACTAGAGATTAATTTGGCGATAGCATGTTCATTTTTAATAGATATGTTAAATTTCATGGTCAAACAACAACAAGGTTTTACGGGTATCTCTTTTACATAATAAATGGGATTCAAAATGTTTTGAGCACAAAACACTGCCAGAATTGGTCTGCCAGTTTGTTCTATGTAGCCTTCCTTATGTATTTCTTTTATGTAGTTCTTTAACCAAAAAATTTGAAAATTTTCATCCTTTAGAAACCCGAAATTAACAAGGTATACATCAAAATCAAAAGATAGTTGCAAAAAATAGATAGTTGCTTAACCTTAGGTACCTGTCCGTTAATATTTAATTTTATTACGAGACTCAGTTTTCTCTGAATTCGGCCCTCTTTAAGATACAAGTACTAATAATGTCAAAATTGGTTAGGTACTTGGTACAAAAATATAAAAAACCTATAAAAAAAACCTTAAACAATATAAGGAAACTTTAATTTTAATAGTTTGCAACATATCAGAGTTACGACAACATTAAGTGTCAGAGCCACGAAATACAAAAATATCAGCTAACTGAATGCAGTAATCAAACAATTTGCAACATCAGATTTACTTACCGCTGGAACGTAATTTTCGGGGCTTTTCTGTATGAGGCGTTGCAACTATTGGGGTACAACACTTTTGTACAATTTTTTGCACTTTAAATAACCAAAATAATGTTTATATACCAAGCAATATTTAATCATTGAACATGTGACGTACTACACAAATAAACAGACGCCATACTCCGCTTATTTTGACTTAAACGGAAAATGGCGGCTGCCACGGTCTCGGAATTGTCTATGTGTGCCATTGTGTTGCAACAAATGAAAGAAAAGGATGAAGATATACAATTTTAAATTATAATGAAAGTGACAGTGTTATTACTTACACGGTATCTATGTGTGAGTGAATTATGTTTGATCTGCTTCCATTTATAAATCTGTGATCTCAGTTTTCTATAATGACAATGACATAACAGAAATGAGGGATATTGCTAAAATATTGATATTAATATCGATAGTTTGATATCGATACATCGATACTATCGTCCACAAGACATCGATATTTTAAGATATCGATGTTTTCCAATGTTAACGGTTTTTAACACTAACTTAAATGCATACTTATGACCATGTAGACCATGATCATCTGCAGTTGCAGATGATCATGGTCTTTGTCTAGGTAAGTGTTAATTATGCAAAAAGATAATACACATTACATTTTTTTCTATTAATAAGTTAAAAATTTATATAAAAAGCAAACTAAGAAAAAAAATGTAATTGATGTTCTCAGAAGTATTAACAACAAACAATGAGACGTATGTTACCTAGTTACCTATGTCCTATCAAACTGATTGGTACTAGATAGGCTTCAGGAAATTAACATATTGGCATGAAGTTTTTTTTACACATTATTTACTCTATAATAAGATATCGTATAGGCCAGAGGGCCAGGTTGGCACGCCTGTTTGACCCTTCTTGGGCCAATATCAAAACGAAGGCTGGTTCTACTTAAAGGAAGAAAGGGCGTTGGCTATACATGCGCCCACACGACCAATTGAACCCCAGGAAAGGAGACACACTAACCTGAGGCTGTCTGGATGCTGGTTTCTAGTCGATGAGTCTGGGGAGGTCCGGTGAGTCCACGGCGCTGCTCCAGATAAATAATCCAGATCCAGACGGGCTTCCAAAAGTGGCTTCTTTGGCAGCACTTAAAATTATGTTATTAACGGCGGTGGGCCCCCGCATAAGCGCAGCACAAGCAAAAGTTCTCCACTTACACAATAAAGTTCGTTAGACGTAAGTAAATTAAAGCGTTCGTGCAATTTAAACACATATATATATATATATATATACCAAGCGCTGAGAAGCAGCGACCTCGCGTCGGTTACAAGACGTGAGTACGAAACTGCAAAATGGTGCAGTTGGTGCAACAGCTTTCCGTGGACTGACTGTCTCACGCGCAATATCTCAATGAAGCGCGGTGGCATGCGAATTCCGCCGAGAGGGCGACAATGCGCTATACTCACGGCAGTGTGCCATCTTACCGAGGTCCAAAAACCGAGGAGGCGCAAATAGATATTATATTGAATATTTTATTAATTAGGTAAAAAATTAAATTAGGTCGACTAAGTTTCAAAACTACTACATGAGAAAAACAAAATTTGTGTTCGAATTAACTTACATTATTTTGTTAACGAATTCTTTTCTAGCCTCTGTGCTAAGTTTTTTTAGAATCGATTTGATAACTCTTATAGGTCTCAAAAATTAATTCATTAACCAGTATCCCTTTGTCTAGGAGCCAGGACTAACCTTCCTCACCGTTGCCGCTGTGGTGATCTCGTCGATGTACTAGGTCACCACGGTTTATCCTATTTACGTAGTACGGGCCACATGTCACGACATGCTGCCTTAAATGACGTCATCCGGTGGGCTCTTGTCACCGCTGGCATTCCTGCAGTCAAAGCCTGCCAAAGGCAGGCTTGGACTCTGACGCCCGCGCGCCACAGCTACGGCAGGAGACCAAATAGTTTGACGCTTATTCCTTGGAAACTTAGAATATCGCTGTTGTGGGACGCTACTTTTGTCGATACAATTGCTGTTTTCCATGTCACTTCTAGGTCATCAGGTGCCGCGGCCATCACTGCCAAGAACTTGAAGCGACGTAAGTATTATCTTTTTGTATAATTAACACTTACCTAAGTTGCAGATCATCATGATCTATATATAAATACTAGCTGTACCCGCGACTTCGTCCGCGTGGAAAAATTTTCCTTGACCTCTTTAGATTACTGAGGTTACCCGAGGTACTCATATTGTTGTTATCGAACGAAAAAGTTATTTCTTGCTATGGAACATCCGCCATATTGGATTAATGATAACGTCACATTTACAAAAACCTTCCCTTGCGTATTCCATTTTATTTGATACCCATATTGTTAGTGTTGGATAAATAACTTATTTCATATAACGCCCCCGCAACCCCCATTGCGGGTGGAATATCATAAAATCCGTTCTTAACTGACCTTTACTCGCCAAAAGGAATATCCTTCCTTTTAAAAAAATTTTATATCTCGAAGGCTTTTCATTAGCTTCATTTGATTTTTACAACAAAAAAAGGCATCAACATCGAGTTTCAAGGTCTTCGTTCAAAACCTTGGTGCAACGATATTTTGCAGACCTAATATTGGTTGATGTTTGCATGCTCTACATCAGCCTTTGACAGTTTTGGTTCCGAATGAGCTGTATTTTCGCTCCGAATGAGCTGTATTTTCGCTGTAATCGCTTCTGCCTTCTTGACTATCCGCCTAAAAATTCAATTGCTTCTCAGTGAGCTGTCAGTTTGACTCTTACTCAGACTCTGGCTCCTTTTCTATTTCGGGTTAAGTTCTGGTTTACCTTGTTTTTTTTTCGTTTTCATGCTTCAAAGTTCTTCTCAAGTTGAGAACTTTTAAACGATTATTCTCCTCTGTTGTTTAATGTAAATAATCCCCTAAAGAGCTGCGGTGGTGATTTTTCGGAATCACTAGGTTATACTTATATAAAGATAATATATAAAAAGTACGTATAGACTTTTTGGCGGGATCGGGAGAAGTGAGGTTGTCATTTTATTTAGATTTTCTATTTTTTACATTTTTAGGAGTTTTAAAGTACAACAGTGATAGTATATTGTGTTTTAAATTTCCGTGTAGGTGGAAGGAATGGAGTAGATCTAAATAAACATGTGTAGCTGAAGTTCTCGCGCTCTTTCAGGAAGTCCTTTGAAACTTCAGTAAAGCTTACTATCACTTTACTGGAGGGGTTTTACTATAGGAAAAAACGAATTTACTTGTGATTCTACTTATTGATACGTGACATTGGCAAATGCGCTGATCTACGCGCCATGCTATGAAGAAAGAAAGAAGAACATTGTTTCTTGAAAAAAGGGCGGGAAACTTCGTTTTCCTTACTTTCGACTCATATTACTTGGTCAATGGCTAAATGCAATCTGCGAAGCCTAAACAAAGAGAAAAAAAAGTACGTACAGTACGGTTGTCAAAAAAGTAGGTGATAGTAGCGCCAAAACGAAATACATAACAATGACAGCGAAGTGACTTTTCCATCTATAGCTTGCTAAGTTGCTACTAATACTTAATCTTTGCTCTACATCGATGTTTCGACATCCCTAGCTTTGTGTCATTATTGCGTAGTATCCTTAACTAGTCTGTGCATTATTGTCCTGTCTCTAACTCTAATCTGTCATTGTAAATTGTAGAACCTAAAAAGTGGGTGTTTTAGTCAATAATAATTAAAGAAAACAGTTAATTATCCTAAGTAATCCGTAATGTATATGGGAAACTGAAAATGGAGGGGCTGCCTTCTGGTGACATTCAGGCAAAATATCAAAAATTGGCGTCAGAATACTCAAAGGTGTGCACCATTACATAGAATGTGCTATAACTGTCGGTAATTGTGTAAATCCGCGGCTTCCGTTGTTTCAGTTGAGGGTTCACGTGAAGGTTTTAAAGAAGGGTGTTTTAGACGAACAAGCGAAGTCGAACGAACTGCGAGAATTGCTGAAAGATAAAGAAAAAACTCTTAGGAAGGGGGAGTTGGAAATAGACTCTTTAACATTTAGAAACCAGCAGTTGACGCGACGCGTGTCCTTTCTTCAGGATGAACTTGAAGCGTTACAGGTCAGTCAACTTTAAAAAAATAATGTCAATTCATAAACAAATTGCTTTAGTTTGTTGCTTGATAATTTATTTTAGTGTTGGAATCATTCATAATAGTTTTGATTTTATATTGAGAAATATAGACCAAATAGTGCAAACCTGTGCAAAGCTTCAGTCGTAACTCAATTCTAAGGCTTTACTTAAGCTTTATACATAGAAGTTGAGGGTTGCAGCAACAGCTGAGGCAATACCCTAAGGTCTTTAAGGATAGGTTAAATTATTTATAGATATTAAATAGAATCTCAATTGTTATTTTCTGTATCATTATACCTACACTGCTAAATCTTGCTAGAAACACATTTTGTATATGAATTTCTTTACACAAACACAACATAAGTGCATAATCATTCAATATTCTAGTTGAAATTAACAAAGAAATCAAAAAATAAAAATGATGAGAAACAAGCACCCTCTATTAGCAATCTGCCGCCGCTTGACTCTGGACTGCTGCAGGAAGAACTTCAGAAGAAGATTATTGAGAATGCACATTATGCATCACAGGTATAATCAGTCTGATACATCTACAATATTTAATAGCTATAATATTATCATATTTTATCTTCAAATTTTTTTTTGGTTTGAATTGTTTATAAAGGAGAGAGATATGAGGCTGTAAATAAATCATAACAGTGAAGTATAATAAAAATATAAAAATATTTAGTGTATTTTTAAAATTAGGTATCGTAGGTAAGTTAGTTGCGTCACAATCATCATAAACAATTCCTGTGAATTATCCTGACTAAGAAAATATTCTCGATGTATGAATGGCTAATCACACTGACATTTTTTTAAAGGTATAAGAAAGAAATTTGAAGTTTAGTTTACATCACAGGCATTTAAACCACTTTGCCTTACACCAGAAAAAATACATTTGATGCATTTCGTGTTAAGCGACATGTATTTTAGTAAATAATGGTCAGAATTACAATCAAAGATCTCTTTATAAACTGAGGTAGATCGTCCCTACTCTATAAATAAATATTTTTATGCAATCCTGGAACTGAAACAAAGACAATGTTACACACCTTTGTCCAAGTTACACACACAAACAAATTATATTTACGTTAGTGTAATTAGAAAGGAATATATATGTATGAAGATAAGAGTAAGAGAAAGTAATTTAAGCATTTTTTAATTTTAAATAACATTTTATTCTTACAAAAAATGTTATTTAAAATTAGGAAATGTGTTCAATGTACACAAGCGGTTAAGACCGCCTGTGTACATTGCACACACTGGTGTTATGGTGTATTAACTCCTGTTTAATGCATCACGAATTGGTGTGTAAGCGACATCTACCTCAGTTTATGTAGAAGTCTAGTTGCAATACATATGGATGATATACTGTATTGATTTTACTATGTTAGAGATATGTATGTATGTACTCAGTAGTTTTTTTTAAAATAACAGAACTTTAAGCCATCCCTCCTGTAACTTTTAAAAATGTCGGTTAGAACAATTAGCCTTTGCTGCTGTCAATATTATGTATGTTCATGTCACTGCTTTTTCCTGTTAGATTATAAAGATGGAACAATGATGGGTTGATATCTTATCTATATGTTGCTTATATTAATAGCAAGCTCCCAAAAAAAGTTGCTTACGTAGGCTCCGCCCTCACACTACACCACCCGAATGCGACATATATCATTGTAACTGGAATATTAATTAATATAATAAAATATCCTTTATAGTCTTTGATTACAAATAAAAAACAAGATGCACAATCAACGCTCCAAAAATGTTCAATCTCAATGTGCACTCAAATGTGTATTTGTGTTTGAAAACGCTAATAGCAAAATGTCAAATTGCTCCTTCAAAATATGTAAAAACAACAGATCTAGAATGTTAAAAAAAGCCAGATATTAAGAAGATATAAGAAGTTTAAAACCATACTACCACATTCACGTCTAATTTACTCAAGTCATACTTTTATTTCTGTTCTAAATAATAGTCGAATTTTTAATCTTATAAGGTACTTATTTTTAATTATGTTTTCAGTACTGAAAATTAAAGATTGTGAAAAGGATTTGCTGTACCTAATTATGAACTTGTGAACACTGTAAATTGACCATAGTAACATTTTCTCATAATTAAAAAAAAGTATAGCTTTCCTCTATTGGCTGCACCTCAAAAGCTCGGCCAAACAAGCCTAAAAGCCCGACTCGCCTTTCTGAAATGCTCAGTGAAGAATAAATGATGAATAGGTATCAACTTTAAACCAAATCAAACGGTTTTAAAAATTTCCGTAAATTACTTGTCCAACGAAAATAGCAGTAAAAACAGGTTCTTACCCCCAAGTCACGACCAATCAATAGCAATAGCGAGCCAACAGACACTAACGCCACAACTGATTACTATGATTATGTCTTGAGAGGTCATACAGTACTCTCTTACTCTTGAGAGGAGATTCATAGTAAAATGCACACAGTATGAAAGAATGAAATGTGATTAACATACAATACGATTCAATTTAGTCTTCATTATGTTTATTTATTTGTGTGTCTTATTATATTTATACATTTATTTGTTTAACTCTTCAGTCAAGGATTTTTATAAATACTAAACATGCACGAAACGGTTGTACCTCGTTCCTCTGTGTCTTTCTTAGGTTATTATGGTTATTATTTTAGACAATTAATAAAATAAAACAATCATGATACATTCAATAATAACTCGCTTATAATTTTCCACTTGAAAAAAATATATACATATTAATAATCGCATGTAATGATCCTCCCAAGTTTTCTGTGTTTCTAAATTGCGTCTGAATACGTCATTGCCTGACGTGCAACATTTTGTTCTTTGTCTAGCATTATACTCTGTATATGTTTTATCCTTGTCACGTTCACTTAACAAATCAAAATGACGTAAATAGCGATTCAAATGTATTACGTGAGTTATACTTTAAGCACGAAGCGTAATATTGAATTTTTAATATTTTATTTGTAGCAAATTTCGTTTCTACGTTATGCAAATATCTTTTACGAGCTTTTACAACCTTATGCTTTGATGGTAAGGTCTACTTTAGATTAACACAATATTACCAATAGTACTATACCATAGTAAAAATATTTATGTCAATTCGGACAATAATATACTTAGATTTTACGGAAGATTGTGAATCTACTTCTTTATTTGTGATCGAGTATTTAGTAAACTATTGTCTTTCTGTTAACCGCAATTTTATGTAACTTACTCAAGTAATTTAGGAGAAATACCTTTGATCACAAATAGAAAACTAGATACACAATCAACGCTCCAAAAATGTCCAAACCAAATGTATGTGCAAAATGAGTATTTGCGTGCACTTCTGTTTTAGTAGCATTCGAAAACGCTAACAGCGAACATTTCAAAGTGCTCCTTCAAAAACTGTAAAAACAACTCATCTAGACCGCTAAAAAAAGACGGAGATTCTTATTTTCGGTTAATAAATTAAATTTATTTACGTGTTCATTATTTCGTTATAGTAATAACGTTACATAGATCTTTTTTATTAAATTCATAATCATATTTTTAAATATTGCCGACGATATTATATCTTATCCTTGTCACTTTCTCGTAACAAATCAAAATGACGTATATAGCAATTATAGCAATGAAAATAGATTATGTGAATTATACTTTACGCACGAGACGTTTTAATGTCATGCAAGAATAATTTACGAGATTTTATAACCTTATGGTTTAACAGTAAGGTCTACTTTAGATTAACCCAATATTACCTATAATACTATACGATATTAAAAATGTATACGTCAATTTGGACAATAATTTGTTTAGATTTTACAGGAGATTGTGAATCTAGTTCTTTATTTGTGATCGAAGAGAAATACTTAAAAATCTGTCAAAAAGGGATCACATTGTAGAAAAAAAGGTATCGAACGCAAATACATAAATGACTAAATTGCGTTATGTTTTAGGCAGTCGCTAGAAAAATGTATAAAGAAATATATATTTAAATTTCACATTCATTAAATCGTTTTAGCAAACTTATTTAAAAACGCTCAAAATTTTGGCAGCCAGGTCTTAAGTCTTATCTATTGATTGACTTTTAGATCTGTGTGGGAAGACAAGATGGTACATTACATTTTTTCTTTCTATTCCAGGGTACCATGGATTTATAAAAAATATAGTACTCAATTATTTACTCTTAAATTTTGATACTCATCACATTTAACAGGAGTACATTATTTATTATACTAACCTTATCCTTTATCTTAATTATCAGAAATGACATTGCTTGTAATGTATGTGGGGTATTACATATCAAGCAGTAACAAATTGCTATTGTACATAACATGGCTATTCAAATAGTTTTTATTTTATCTTTGTTGTGATCATTTATATGGTACCAGTGTAAAAGTTCAGTTTGGTCTCTTACGTTCAAAAATAATATAAATAAACAGTTATCTTCTCAAGTTTTTCCAGTAACTTTTTAGGTCTAAGACCAACCCTGGTCAACTCACTCACATTTTCAGTTGTTTATTATATATGAATAAAACTGTCGGAAATATTTCCATACCTGTTGATGCTGTCAGTTCCTGTTTTTTCTGAAGTAGTATTGTTTTCTACATTTAAATATATAATATTTGAATAAGGTTTTCTTGAAGATCTACTTTGAACCTAATAAGGATTTCGCTTAGTACTGGAGTACTAAGCAAAAGCGAAAAAGAGGATGGATCCTCTCTGACATTAAATATATATTCATTAGGGACACATAGCGAGGATATGTAGTTATGTCAATAAGGGTTTGGATAATAATAAAGACTCAATATAGCTTTCAGATAAAGCTTTCGAAGTTTCCCAGCTGAAAGCTTCTCTAGATGACTACCAGAGGCACATAGGTGAAAGTGACAGTAAATATAAATGTGAAATAGCAAAATTACGTAATAAAAACCAAGAGTTACAGTTTGCACTGGAAGAAGCACAGAAAGAAAGGCTTGGAGGCACGCCTAATCGAAGCCATTTACCATCAAGTAGTCAAGCAGCCAGCTGTAATGGAGATTTCCTATCGGAAGTTGGAAGTTTGGTAATAACAATAATTATTATATTTCCGATAATTACGCCGATTATGTGACCCAGGCTTGTACTATGAGCATCGCACAATCAACTGGGTAACTTGGGGAGCACCGAATAATACATAAACTCCAAAACAATTTAGAATCCATGATATAATAGAACTGGGTGGGAAACAATTAGAATTAGTTAAGTCAGCCAGTTTTCTTTGTTTAACAGTTAACAAGTTACAGTGGACGGACGATATCTGGGCTTTGGCTAGTAAGCTCGGTTCCGCGATAGTGAATTGACGAATGCAGATACGGCTAGGCTGGTGTACTTCACATATTTCCAAAGCCTAATACCCTATGATCTACTACTGTGGTGATCAGCGGCGCATATTAACACAATTTTTATTTAATAAAAGTGTCATCTACAGAATGAATCTACTACACCTTGCTTAATTACATAACTTAGATGTTTCATTTTTGGGTAAATGCCTTCGTTTTTATAATAAAGTTCAATAAGACTTAACGGAAAACAGATTAAGGTTAGTTATAAAATGCACATTGATTAGACATACTATGAAATGAACGATTTCAATGTAGACAAAACAATATTCTGGAAATAATCTTCTCTGCACCTGCATTTACTGGCAGGTAATAAATTTAATAAATCTATTGTAAAACGATGTTGAAAAAATGATGCCTGACTAAGTTTCTTGTCAGTTCTTCTATGTCCAGGTTTTCTTTTTGAACCAAACTAAAGTAGATTTGACGTTCAAAAACACCTTGTGATTGGGTTTACTTGAATAAATTGATTTGACTTTGAGAAAAGTAAATTTTTTTTAAATTTATCTCATACCTCAAACACTGCACCCTGATTATCCTGTAATTATATTACATAATAAACTAACTGCGCCTCGTCGTTTCACCTGAATGTAATATAATTTATTATAGCGCCATCTATCGAATTCTAGGATGAATTCGAATTTTGTTTCGAATGTTGAAGAAAAATTTGAATTTTGTTGAGACTCAATAAAACATATGTTGTGGGAATATGACCTTAATCACAATAAAGTCAAGTCATTCAAAAATTAAAGTATTGTTGCATTTCAGGTTGGTAGCGAAGATGCACTGAGTTCTGTAGATGATTTGAATATAAATGAACAGTTGAGCACAAAAGTGCACACGTTAGAACAGGTAATGAATGGTCTTATGTATCTAAAGAGATAAAAGTTGCAATTTTATGTTAACCTTCAGTACAGAAACTTCAGACTCTTATTAGACCGAGAGTTTAGTTAGTTGATACCTAGTGATTCCAATTAAAAGCTTTTATTATGTTATATACATACACTGTACTATAAAATAGTAACATTTAAATAAGCGTAAGGCAAAAATAAAGTAAAAGTATAAAATTCATCATAATAGACAATCGACAATTAATCTTAGTAGTTAGATGTTTTCTTCTTAAACCACATGGACAAAGTCGTGGCAAAAGCTGTTTTTGTTCTCACCATCAGGAATTCCGGTCACAACAAATACTTTTTCTTTCTTATCTAGGGATACAGCGTGAAGATATGTATGTATGTATTATTTAATAAGAATATATTATATTGGGGTGTATACTGTATATGCTCGAACCCGCCTAACGTTCAGTTCGGTAGAAACGGCTTGGCAAGATTTATTTTAATTTGAAAACAATATTTCAGGACAATCAAAAACTAAGAATGGAGTTTGAGTTACTTCAAATGGAAAATGAAAGCCTTAAACTAGAATTAGGGAAATACACATCAGCGAGCCAGAAACGGAGAGGAGATGGCCATGACTCAGGTGACTTCAATTCCTTTGGTGAGACTTCAATAGACACCGAAGGCAGGATCACGGGATTGTTAGGATCCCTAGAGGCACCATTCTTGTTGAATCAAGAGGTGCAGTCCAGAGAAGACAGAATGAAAACTTACTTCAGAAATAAAATTAGTCAGTTGAAAGCTGAGAAGGATGAAATTAAAAGTAAGACTGAACATTATATGAAAGAGGTATGTGTATGTCGATGATTTTTGATAGCATTAGTTACTATTTTTTAATAAGACTGCTACAAAGTAATAAGACTAGACTTATTTTGTATATTTTCTGTCTTTCGCAGTGTGAAACACTGTGGCTACGATTTGAGGAAATGGAACGTGAAAAACAGACGGATGCGAACACAATACAAGACAAGCACAATACTATCAGTAGACTGGTGAGCTTATTTGTTTATATACACACAGAAAAGAAATACAACACAATATCTAGAAAAGGATTACTTATTTTACAAATTCTTATTCAACTCACCTTGTTACTATATATGGGTCAAATTTTGCAACTGAATTTTAAACATGTTCCACTTAACTGATTGAGCTGAAGTTTTGCACACTTTTAGGTCTGGTGACAATACAATCTAAAAGCACATTGTTTTTAAAAACTTTTTTTATTATTAATTTTTGATTTGGAAGCACTAAAGTGTTTCAAGTAGGTTAAATTAAAATTAATTCAGCACACAATCTGTATTTTATTTGAGATTAAAAAAACATAGATTGTGCCAGCTGCTTATCTTCCCATGCAAATCATGTAAGTCGGCCAAGAAATAGGGTTAATTATAAGGAGCTGTTGTAAACGATGAAGTAGCAACCTGCTTATTCACTTTGGCATCTGTAAGTTCCAGTATTATTGTTAAAAGATTCGTGAAGAGTGAAGATGTAGGGTTTTTTCAGTTTTAATTTTTTCACGTGTAGCCACAACATAAAAGACTAACGAAACGCAGTTGAAGTACTTGATATTTTTTTATTTTATTTTAATTTATTCTTGACCATGGACAATGTAGTCATTCAGTCGAAATATTAAAGACTTCTAGAGAAACATTAACACTTCCCGTAAACCTCCACCAGTAAAATAACACCTCCAGTAAAATGATAGTAGGCTTTACTGAAGTTAAAAAAGGACTTCTTGGAAGAGCGCGAAAACTTCAGCTACACATGTTTATTTGGATCTCCTCCATTCTTTTTACTTACACAGAACTTTAAAACACAATACACTATCACTGTTGTACTTTAAAACTCCTGAAAATGTAAAAAATAGAAAATCTAAATAAAATGGCAACCTCACTTCTCCCGTTCCCGCCAAAAAGTCCAGTACTTGATAGAAGCTGCGGTGTTGCCAGAACACAGTTTATAAACTTAGTGTTATTTTTTATAACCTGCAGGTACCGAAGTTTTTATATTGTAGCACATGGTGTGATTTTGTTGTGAATAAAGTAGTGTGAATATAATATCTATATTTACATGTTAAATATAAATTACCTTAGCTTCAATACTACTTGTACACAATAACATGAGACCTGACCGTCTAGACAAGTGGCAAACGTTTCGTAAAATAGAAACGCTTGCTGGCGTTATTGCTCGTCAAAAGTGCCATTTGGCTACGTTTATACAGCGGTTTTCACACGACTTTAGTATTCGTTTGATTTTATTGACAACCAATTTAAAATTCGTTACGCTAAATCACGCGGTATTTGTCAATCCCTTCTGCTAGCATTTACGACAATTGAGCCACTTGTCTAGGCCCCTTGATCCGTTGACAACGGCGATAGAGACGAATTTTAATTTTATTTAATACTGTGTAAAGAAAATATATTTTTTTGTTTGATATTTTTTTTATGTACTATACAAGCACAAGACAATGACGTCACGTCACCGGGTTCTTATTGCACACATGGTTTTATTAGTGGGCTTATTAAGACTTAACTGGGTGTTTATTCAGGAGGAAGAGCTCCATTCAACATCACACAACTACGAGCAACAGATGAGCGTGCTGACAGAACACGTGGCTGGTCTCAACGAGCAGCTGACTCGGAAACACGACGAAATACAGCAGCTTAAGCACCAGCTCAGTACCCGGAGAAAGTAACAGAGAAGTAGGCTTCCAATGTGGACAGATCGACATATCGAGAGATCTTGTATGAATAGAAGTGCAAAAATATTTATACAGAAAAACAGTTATTTAAGGTTGTCCTCATACGTCCAGATTCGCTAGAAATTTCAAAAAGAAAGTCATAATCTGATCTTACAGCATGGTGTCACATGTTTCTTTAAAATTTATCTTGATCAATAGTTTCCTGTTTATTGGTTGAGATGATCGTTTTGAAGTGTATTTCCATAGAATAGAATGAAGTATGTAAGAGTAGTACTCATCGTACTTCTTTTATCGATTTATTATAAATATTCAAAAGCAATAATGGAAATATCATTCTGACAGATCAATCTAAAGAAATCTGAATATCTCATAACTCACAGAAATTAGAATGTGTGCAATGTTATCCAGCAATGAGTTTAACGACAGTTTTGTATGTTCTTAGGTATGGGAATAGCGATATGAATATTTTCGGGATAAAGGTCGAGTCATTGTCCAATATTGATATGCTATCTGGAATTTCTGAGTAGGGTCGTGAAATCAGTTTTCGAATTCAGAGCGGCATTCCGGGTGTATGAGACCAGCCTAAAACTAGACGCTTACTACGTAGTCAAGGCGATGAGGAACTACAATCCTTTAACAGAAATAAATAAAGGCGCAGGCACCTTGACTCTCACATCTGTTTAAAAAAGGGAGAAAATGTCGCACACAATTTTACCGCGTCGCTTGAGGTGAGCGCATATACATTAATATATTTTATGGAAAAAAAACGCGCTTTATAAGCGGTCACAAATCGAGGTCGCCCCAACTTTCGAAAGCGTCGGTGTCCTCCCACTTGTAACTTTTTCATAATTTGAAATAAGTTTCATAAAAATAAGTGATCCAAGTGATCTTTCGAAATACTGTAAAAGTGTTTCAATGAAGAATGTAAAAAAATCGCCAGTTTACGCCTTGTGTAATATGTAGGACTAGTGTATATGTAGGACACCGTGATATATTTGTGAGTTACATAGCTTACTGTCTCGATGATCATACGTCAGTGAAATGATAGTGTTGTTGAACTTTTACAAACACAGTTATTTTTAGCGACGATTAATTAAAGGAAGCTCTATTTTTGGAATTATAACACAAGAAAAATACTTTGCCGGTCGCGAAATCTATATAAACGTACCTATGTCTATTATAGTGTAAAACACTATGGTGAAAATAGATAGACGAGTCCTATGTTATATTGTGGTAATATTATAATCGGCATCGAAAGCACTTGACCAAAATAAACTCTTAAAAAAAGGTGGCATGCTATGATTGTGGTCCAAAAGTCTTAGAAATACATATTTTTCTAAAGGTAATAATTACAATTTTTTTTAATTTTGACATAAATAGTCATAAAACTGAATTTTGTTTAATTTTGACGTAAATAATCATACAACTTTGAATGTTATTGTATACTTGTTGTTGAGAAAAATATGTAATGTCACTTAAGAACCGTAATCAAGTCACGTTTTTTTAAAGACTTTATTTAGATCAATAGTTTCTGATGCTGACTGTACTTCTATATCATTTCTACGGCTGTAGACTTTTGGATTTTTGCCACTCCGTTGATGATGCTTTTAACGATCATTACCCAGTTTTATGCCATAATAACAACACAATAAATCTTCTATTACATTTCGTATTTAGAGTCTAAAGTTCCAAATTTGGAATTTAAAAATTCTTAATACGAAATGTAATAGAAGATTTATTGTTTCCTTTAGAAAAAGAGATATCTTGCGATACCAGTCCTATGTATCACCATATAAGTTTTTACTGATGGTCTACCCAAAATAATACAGGCATACTACGTACATGTATACATCTGTAGGGCGAGCACGAACTTTCGACAGTTTCGTAACGTAATCGTATCGAGTTTACTATACGATTACGAGAGTCGCAGCACGAAGTGCATTTTACCAACTATCGAGAGCTCGCTACGATTACAACGATGACGTCATCCTAACGTAACTAGGGACTGGCAAGTTTTAGTAAACTACACAATTTATTGAGTGAAGGGTGCGTCCTAAGACGAAATCAGAGAAGTTATAGATTTTTATTGGAAATCTAAAACTCTATTATAATAAATTTATTAAAAAAGGAGTAAATCTTTAAAAAATATATTGTATTAGTTATAACTTATAAATATCTAAAACAATATATTATTGTTTTAATTGTGCATTATTTTTCAAAATAAATTTAGTTTTTATATTATGGTTGATAGTTTCGAACGGCTTAGATTTGACGGTTTTTTGACTTGCTTGTCGTTTTAATAACCTCTCGATGTCACAGTCCTTTATGTTAACACTATTGAGACTTGAAACATTCTAGCAGAAAAGTTTATTGCGTTTTTTGTGTACGTTTTGATTTTAATTTCATCACATGAAAATGAAAACAAGTCCCACACAATATTATTATTATTATGAAAAAGTATTCGTGCGTCTGTCATCGAGATTTACAGTACCGTACGTCAAAATAAGGTTCGTGCTCGTGATTTTACTCTATTTCAATACAAATGACTTACGTTACCTTTACGTTACGTTACGAAGGCGATACGAAATAGTTCTTTTCACGTCCCATGGGGGCGCTGCACTAAAAGTCATACAATTTGCTTACGCTTACGATACGAATACTTTGTCGATAGGATTCGTGCTCGCGCTACTGTATACAAAATAACCAATCGTTGTAGAGTACCAGACGTTAACCCATAAAATATGTGTAGGTAGTTCAAAGTGATTTTTAACTCATTTAGCTAAGAATATGTATGAAATGAAGTAACGAAAAACATTACTGCAGTGTACAATAAAGCTAGCAATATAAAACTAAAGTGAACCTTATTACAAAGATGTTAAGTGTGTAATAAAAATATATTTTGAATTACTAAGAAACATTTGTTTAATAGCAGGAATTGTATAAATGTAAAAAAGATAACGATTATTGTACAAAATATTTAGTGTGCAGGTAAAAAATAATATATTGTGTTCTAAAAATTATGTGATTCCATTAAGATTTGAAAAATGCTTCAGACGGCGTGTGACGTAATACAGAAATATAAAAATCATTACTATTATCTATAACTATGATACAGTAGTACACATCCTATATGGCTAACCGATGTACCTGCGCATTAGACACAATTTTAATGGTGCGAGAAGTGCATGCATCAATCAGTTAGCGACATCCTGAGGCGACATTAATAGGCGGTAAAATCTATGCCGACATTGGTTGATCGATTTGGCGCCTTGTGCGCTGACGACGGGTCTTTCAGTCGGCCATCAGACGTCATTATAACTGCACGTGGTTTTTTCGAGCTTACACTTAGTTACAAATTAAGCGCACTATTTCATAACAGTAATTACGCCGTCATTAAAAAGAGGACGTCTTTTAAAAAGACATTCGAGGGAAATTGAATGATTTAAACTAAAATAATTTTTTCTTTTTGTCTTCACATACCGTCGTATATTAAAATTAACATTTGTTTTAATTTGAACTTTAGATTTTATAAGCTTTTAACTGTAATAACTGTAACTGTAATAATGTAACTGACTAAATAGCTGTAACTTTAAGTCATTATTTTGGTTTAAAAACGTAGTCGTGTCTTTTGCGATAAAAAATATCAATTTAAAGCTATGTTATTAAGTAAACTTTAATAAAAGTGACCCATTTCAATGGTACGTAGGGTATAATATCGCGTGAGCCAAATAGAAAGTGAATACAGTGCAATCATTTTTAGACCTTATGACTGTGGCATAAGATTGATTATAAAATTGATTTAGCGTTTCGGGTATTTTCGTCGATCCTCTTTTCGTGTCTGCGCGAACGAAGATTAACGACACGCCATATCTTTTGTGTCTTACTATACGACTATTTATCTTCGTGTAGATGCGTCTGTATTGTCTAACAACAACAACAACAACAACATATCTTCACGCTGTATCCCCAAAGGGGTAGTCGGAGAGGACGGAGCGCCAGGAGTCGCGGTCTTTACACACCTCTATTGTCTGTATTGTCTAACCTGATTGCTATTTCTTTTTTTATGAGAAGGGAAAAATCCCTACGGGCGCTCAGCCGGACTTTACGTCGACTGAGTAGAGTCGGACTCGAATCGATTTAAAAACCCTCCTCTTTGCTGTTAGTTATTACAGTGTGAGTGCAGACGACGCTCTGCAGATTGTTATAAAACATCTTTAGTCGCCTTTTATACCATTTTAGCGTTGGGTAAAGGCTCAGCCAAAGTCTGTGCGTGTATTGCGTGCAGAATGCTAAAGGGCGTAATTGATCATTGGTTTGTTTCTGTGTGTATTGCTTATCGAGTTATAAGCTTTTAAAATATAGTATATTTTCTTAATGTTGGACTTTTGCGGTATACACTATATACCGAGTTATTTAGCGTGCCTGTCTACGTCAAAACCAAAAATAAATTGATTTGGTCAGCTTTTTACTACACTATATGAGGTTTTTGAAACGATTTCCATCAAGTCTAATGGTAAACCCAAGAAAAATAAGTACAATATTGAACACGTCGTCTGCAGCTTAAAATTTCATCTTTGTTGTTCTTTGAGAATTACACGTAGTCTAGTCTAGTCTAAAATTATTGCATTCCTACACTTAGAATAAATCTACGGGCCTTGGATTACAGGACAGTAAATAAATCGGAAATCGTTCAGTAGTTTTGGAAGGTGAGAATCAATATTCTTACCACATACCCGTCTACTTTATATACAATTACAGTATATACACTAATTGATTGAAAATTATTAAAAAAAAGGTAGTAATATCGGGTTACCGATATACTATTCTTTTTTAAGTAAAGGTACAAAAGAATACATGTCGCATCAGCCATGGTAGAAAGTTTGAGTTCATATAGTCTTTGTTAAAAAATTATTAGTACTTATTACAAAGAGAAGGGTTCACAAAAGGAAAGTATATATAAAAGGAAAACATACTTTTATTCTAAATATAATATAAATTGAACTATAGACGCATCAAAAAAATTGCTACTTTATATCTTTTGGGATCTCGGAATCGGTGCAATAAAGGCGCAATTCGAACTACTGAGATTTTACATAAATATATTTGGCCTACTATTATTGATTTGTATTAATTATATTATTGGCTAGTGATTTCGTATAGCTTGTTTGTTATAAAATGCAATTTAGCTTATAAGTTAGTTATTCTGTCTACAACTATACTCTCTTAACAAAGACGACTGTTACTGTGCATACACACCGAGCCAGCGAAGGTCGAACAGTGATTTCCTGAACTTCCTGAAATGAGTCCTAAAGATATTGAATAAAAGCGTTTTTGCAGCTTTTGATGGATCGGTATGTACGCATCATTATACAACACATTATGTAGATACATTTGACCTGAAAAAGTTTTAGGTATTTTTACAAGATTGACTTCTCCGTGTAATATTTGTTTTGGTGTGTTTAGTGAGCTGGATCTCGATATTTAAGACGACTGAAAGTTAGATTTATCTGGACACACAATTTTAACTCTTTATCTTATCTAAAATCGTCAAACATGGAAACACGACTGGAGAAAAAATCTTTATTAAAATCCAGAAAAAAACCGTTTTGCATAAAATTCAGTTCCATCTCCGAAATTCTACAGAATTTTAAAATGATTTTTACTAAAATGGATAGGTAATTATAATCTTTCAAATCGGCTTTTGAATTGGTAATATTTCTTTCTTTCTTTCTTTTTATTATAGTAATTTCTTGCAAATTACAATTATGTGACCAATATTGAGACTTTCACGCTAAAATATCATCTCACTGCAACTGCGAAAATCAACGTTATTGCTCTGTTATAAGGCGCGGGAGTGAAGAACGAAAGCGCTTGCGATAGCCTGCGTAGGTGGAGGCTCCTAAATGTTAAAACTAACATGTTCTGTGTAATATCTTTTGCAATTTTTATGCTATTTCAAATTTAATATAGGACATTTTCGGGTCATTTGTGTCTTTATTAAATCCGAACTTTATTAGGCAAGGTTCAGTCCACATGTATACGTAATTATTTCATCAAAATTCCACAATATACAAAGCTAGAATTTCTTTCTCAAGAATTCTTCGTTTTTTTTATTTAACATTACTTTGTACGTGACTTATAATGAAATTATGTAATTATTTATACATGTTATATGTGTATAACACGAGCTCTATACACTGTATTTATATCTACTTTAAGGATAATAAATATCGAAAATAGTTTTGGATTGTCATTTTTCATTTTCTAATTTGCCCCCTTCCTAAAAGCCTCTTTCAGTCGACGTATTTTTCAATGTTAATTTTTTTTTTACACAAGATATACGATACAGAAAAAACAAAAACACATCTCGCAAAAGCTTCTATAACTTTGTCTGCGATGTGCGTGGCTCTTGCATGAAAACACTAACCGCTTGTTTACGACCCTTCTACAGTCCAATCTGTATTTGCGGACATTAGTTTTACTTCACTCAGATTGTACCTAGATGGCGCGGTTCGTTTTTAAAACGCGCCATCGTTTGGTTCACTAGAAATAGTGATCAGTGAAATGTTATTTCTATTTTTTAACTACCATTATACCCTAATTTAGTGATGCGACTCTGGTAGGATTTTGTGACTCGATCCACTCGATTAATATTACTACGTCACGCGAGTCACTCGAGTTTTCTAGTCACTCGAGTACAGACTACAGACTTACACTCCTTACAACTCTAGTAACAATTTATCACTCGAGCTGAGTTTCGATTATTTTAGGTTAAGAATTATTAAATACCTTTATTAAATTTGTAATATTTGGTAATATGAAATAAAATACAAAATATTATTTACCTTATGCAATGATGTTATAATACAAAAGAGGTAGATAGGTTATATGCACTCGAAAAGTGGCACCCTCAAAACTTTGCTAATTAGCCAACCCGGACTTGGTCAAAGAATATGAAAAGTAATGTTACAGAACCAACAATGTCATGCAATGCCTATTGCGCATTCAAAATTCTAAAATATTTTTTTTATAATCCAAACGTTTTTTATAATATACACGATCATGTGATGACGCAGCCACCCAATTTTAATCATCGTTTATATTTATTAAAAGAAATAATATATAATTCATCATTTTCAAATTTATAATTAAAAAATGTTGGCGATCTTTTTAAATAAATATGTTATCATGTACATGATTCAAGAAAAACGAAATTCGAAAAAAGCAAACATCATTCTTTACTGTCTAATCCCATTAGGTATCAATCATATTTTTTTTAAATGTCTGTTCTGTGGAATTAATTACTAATATTCTATGAATTAGTCACGGATTCGCTTAAAATGTAGTAAGACATTGAAATTGACCAATCACAATGATTTAGAGAGCTATGTGATTTGTTAGTTTGAAATGTAATTATGCTTTACATTGCATAGCGAAGCAGCGCATGTATATTTGTCTCACTTTTTTTTTATTGTTTACTACTCGGCGCGCCGAGTTGACTCGGTAACTCGAGTGCAAACGAACTCGAGTCAAATTCGTTTTCACTCGAATACGAGTTTAACAAATTCACTCGAGTAAAAAACGGCTCGAGTCGCATCACTACCCTACTTGATACGTTGTTTCATTTATCTACGACGAGTATGAAGCTCTAGTTCAACAGAGTACTTCACTCCAAACAACACTAAAAATACAGTATGCATAATAATTATCATGTATGTATGCAGAAATGCTAAATTATACTCACAATTAAAATAATAAATGATACGCGAGTGCATCGACTGTAGTTGTGGCAAAGGATACCAAACCCATTTTATGTACTAATATTGTATACAGGTGCTATTTACTCTTGACACAGATTCTACTTTATTATTAACTGATTATATTGAAATATCTGTGCTTTTCGGTCTTCGATGGACGTGCACTTTTTCAGTATACTAAAAATACTTCAATTTCCATGTTGATCTGGGAGAACAACGAAAAGCACAAGATTTTTAGGCTTATCTTTCCAAATAGACCGACGGATAGTATATTATTAAAAAACTTATATAGGCGATGGTCTAGTACAGAGATTCCTTAAGTGGGTTCCGTATATAAGATACTAAGGTTCCGCGAATGTTACATTGGTCGTTAAATCGTTGGAATTTTTTGGTTAGGTACCGTCATTTGTGGCGACACTATGATTTGCGCGGAACCTGGTCTAAGCATGTATATCGACGAATATTGAATCATTTTTATTCTATGAGGTCCTACACAATAAACATGCTCAATTTTAGACCTATTATTTAAAAAAAATTAAATTAAATTAGTTTTTATAGGAAGTAGTGAAATAATTTCATTCATCTCATTAATCTTTATTCCAAATATTTATGTAATAAATGATTGTTACTTTTATTTGAAATTGCGGTAGGTATTCTGTTTTATTACAGTTTGTAATAAAACAGAACGGGTTCCATAAATTAAATGGAATTTATTGAGTGTTCCATGGTCTTAAGTTTAGGAAAAACTGATCTAACAGGCCACTAAATGATTCCAATTTGCCGCTGTCAATATGATCATCTTGCAAAAGTGGTTTTTCCCAGGTATTTTTATTGTGCCTTTATGCTAGGTTCTCCTAATGAGAAGGGCGTTACGTCTGTTTTTGTACTATATTACGTATTGATATTGATCTTATGTATTGAATTTGAGAAACGGGAATTTGCAAATAACGGCTCGGAAGTATCGTTTGTTCATAAATTTTTTTCTTTTAAATTTTTTACGGCTGTAGACATTACTCTCATTACATGACTACCTAGATAAGTGCACAGAAATTTCCGACGGGTTATAGGCATAGCTATTTATAGCTTTTTATATTTAAGAATCCAAAACGGCCATGAAGAAAAGCAAGCCCACATACGTACGATACATGAATATTTATGCTATATAAAATGAAACTACATAATATATGCACAACTTTGTATTATAACGATACTCATAAGCACCTTATATGTCATCTGTTACAATTTTTTTTCAACAGTTATTTGTATACATATATTTAATACAAAATCTTGCAAATAATTCGCTAAGTGAGGTCAAACATCCACGCGCCACGCTCACATTCGAATACCAACAGCAAGTAACTGCCAAGAATCGAACATTAGATGTCACTATTCAGAAACAGAGAAAAGATATCCTTTGTGAGATTTAAGTCTATCTACACATAAAATAATCTTGTTCAATTTTTTATCTACCGACAAATACAAAGGGCGTATTGCACACGTCTTTTTTGAGCAATGGGAAATGAACTACAAATGAGTACGCACAATTTATAACATTGGCTGATTTGTCCAAAAGTCAACGAGAATAAGACGAAAAGTGCGAATCTAGTTTCCTAAAATGCTACTAAAATCACTGTAATTCAATGTGCGGTTTAAAAAACATCAAGTAAATTTATAGTAATATCAATGAAATGATAAATTATTATTTTAAAAATCAGAGTAACATTATCAAATTCAAAATAATGATAGCCTTCGAAGGGGCGGCTATATGGTTGACTCAAACACACATGCAAGTGATGAGTTAATTAAATAATGAAGAACGACTAAAGCACCGCTATTTTTATAATTTACAGTATCTGTCTTGTCTAAAAGCAGCAGAAGAGGTTCTAAGAACGTCCCTTAATACAGATATCACGTATGTCGATTTACAAGGAAAACACCGAGCTACTCTTAGTTGCCCATTGTCCGTACGTCGCAGACAACGAGCGCATTTATAATTTTTCATTGAACGTTTCTATCGCCACGTTTTTACCGTGTCCGAAATATAATATGTAAGCAAAATGCTGCCCTATTATGTCGCCGATAAAGACGCTTGTTCAACGTCTACTGCATGACGTTATCGTGCACGGAAAATATAAAAGCGTCTCCATACAACTGCATACACTTTGCTTCCCAATAGTACCGTGGACGGTAAAAACATGGCGATAATAACGTTCAACGGAAAATTATAAAAGGGCCAACCGCTCCATATCAGCAGCGTACCTCGCGTCGTGGACTTGCGATTTCCATATCTCGTCACAGACGCAAGCTCCTTAATACGTTATAGATTATTAATACTTGTAATGTTGTAAATGTAAAATATAAAATACCTAATACGCTTACAAATGTAATAGGTATTTAATATTTTACTTTTTGCTATCTCTTGTTTATATTAACCATACATTATAATATTATATTCAATTACATTAAAAAAACATATACCGAATGAATTCATCTATTTCGACAATTTTTCGATTCCCATTCTCTAATGTAAAATCTGAACTTGTATTGTCTTGTCCCTGCTATAAATTAGTGATCTGTTTTGTTAATAAATGTACATGTGCTTTCAAGTGGTGTAGTGCTCAGCGGCATACGCCCCGATCTTAAAAAATTCTCTGTCAGTTATCGATTTACAATTTCAATGTCAACTTTCTCGCTTACCAGAAGCCTCCATAACTATTATCCTTTAAAGTACTCAGACATTTTGAACGCCCTGGCAATTACTTGCTATAATTTAAATTAAATACTCTAATCAAATATTTATACACAGTTAAAGGTCTATTATAATATATTTGTCTCCAATGTGACTGATTCCCGATTTAAAAATTATTACATTAATAAAAATATTACTTGATTAATCATAATACAACATAATTTAAACAAATAGGTGCTTTCAGTCAGTCAAAATGTAACCGCATTCACACGATAACTATGTAACATTGTTTCAGTCAGTAAGAGCCACGAAAGCAAGGTGTTTTGTGTCAAAATATTCGTATTCGTGGCGATACCATAGAGATATTACGACAGTCGGGGAGTGACTTAGCAAAGCTTAGGCATTGATGACGGAGAGTAGTCGGGTGTTTGTCAGTATTAGAAATAAATTATTAAATGCTAAGAGCGAGATAGAGACGAGATGTAAAATGACTGAATAGAAACGAATGTCATTTTTTTAAATTTAAAACTCTTGTGTAACTAAATTGGTTAACGATAGGGAAATTTTCTTTTTACTTAATGGTAGTTACCCATTGTATTTTGCAAAAAACTTCCTTGGAAAAGACACAAAAATAAGGTTTTGGGTGACAATTCTGTTGTGGACCTAAAGCAACATAAACATTGGATAGAACAGGACTAAGGAGAAAAACTGACTTTAATCATTCATAATGTTCTAATTTCTCTTATAAAAAGGGGTTTTTGAGGTCAAGTACCCGACTGTGTACTTCTCTATTTCTCTTGCACAAGTACAACAGTTGAATTGACAACTATAACGCATGTTTTTCTTTTGATGAATGAACTTTCCCAGTTCTGCGTTCTTTATCGTATTTTTATGGGCGATACTGACTTCAACGACATCGACTCACTCTTTTGGCACATACACACTACTAAATAAAAATAAAAAATAAGTTACAAATGCAACACCGTGAGTGCCAACTATCGGCTGATTAACTGATTATTACAGATAAGGCATTTTTTATAAAAATTAAATAATAATTATCTCCTAACATAAGTCAATGCATATTTGGTTTTTTATAAACGATTATTATTTATATCTAATCAAAAATGGCTCTCGTATAAACAGCTTATTTATTTATTTAATTACACGAACTGGCTATAATGATTATATTGCTGTTATCAGGTGGTTCAATGGAATGGTGTAACAGTACTAACTGATAAAAAAATAATTTAAGTAAATTACTTTAGCAAATCGCCAATGGCGCTTTGTGATGCATATTGAAATCAAACACAGCAGAACTAAAGTCTCGTTACAATTTACACCATTTTAATTATATTCGAATACCGACAATATTACATTGATCGTGACAAAATGTAGACGTCTCGCAGTATAAATCCCCAAGCTGAGAGATTGTGAGCTTTAGTGTTCATGACATAAGTTCCATATATTTTTATTAAAACAAATCGCACTCTAAGAACTAAACGAAACTAATTCAAAACTGGAAATTTGAGTTATATATAGAATAATAATAGTACCAGTAAAATATTAAAAGAAGAATATGTGGCAAATATAATACTATTTAAAAATATCTACATAGGGTAGACAGGATACTAGTGTTAGGAAGTATTTATAGATTCAGTATTAAAAGTCATCATTTGGTTTTAAACTAATAATTTTTGGAATAAGTTTTGTTCCAAGGTTGCGATGTACAGAACATTATTTCGTTATGTCAATCCAATTAAAAAATGATTCCATTAATTTAACTGAATACAATATGTTGAAGGACAAATTCAAATCAATATCCAGAGCTCAGTAAAAATTCTAGTGACGTCATTACAAGTCGTTCACGATCGATTGTCATCGAGTTTTATTATAACATCAACAGAAAGACACTACCAATTTAATAATAAGTGTACTAACTATTAATTATTCAATATAGACCACAATGCGTCGCATTACGTCACTATAGCGTCTTCTCGCTTGCACTGACATTTATTTCACTTTCATTGTGACTGTGTGTGAAAGAGACACCAAATTCGACACTTGTTTGTTCATCATAGTACGCCGAAAATTTCTAGCTGTGGCAATACTGCTTTATATGAAATCATTGCCTGACCACTGTGTTTAGGTCAAATTCATCAATATTAATCTCTGCTATATTTTTCGGGCTATATTACGACATTTTGTACTTAGACTGCATTGAGTTTTGAATTTGAGTTTTATCAATGTATTCCAAAATGAAGTATTCAGCTGTTATACAGAAGTTTCTATTATTATGTGATGCATTCTTTCATCTACAGCATCTAGTAGGCTGATCAGTACTGACTATACAATGGCGGCAAGCGGCGGCGGTGGTAAATATTGAATGAATCACGTCTGTGGTCAGTTCCTGACATACATATATATTATCAACCTGATATATCTGACGCGCCAATTATCTGACATGACGCGTTATTGCGTGCAGCAAGATACACCCGATTTAAAGTGGCTCAGCTGACTATAATCCCTGATATATTTTGTTCGTTAAATGTACCTGATGCGTTTTTGAGTCATGTTGGTGTACTTGACGAATTTTTACATCTGGCTGATATCTCCAAGGCATTTTGACGTTCGGTGCAGTATTTGCTGTTTTGACGTCCGATTGCAGTACCTGCAGTCTTTAAACGTCCAGTTGCAGTACCTGCCGTGTGATCACGTCGGATTGCAGTACCTGCAGTCTTTAAACGTCCAGTTGCAATACCTGTCGTGTGTTGACGTCCGATTGCAGTACCTGCAGTCTTGTAAACGTCCAGTTGCAATACCTGCCGTGTGTTGACGTCCGATTGCAGTACCTGCAGTCTTTAAACGTCCAGTTGCAATACTTGCCGTGTGTTGACGTCAGATTGCAGTACATGCAGTCTTTAAACGTCCAGTTGCAATACCTGCCGTGTGTTGACGTCTGATTGCAGTACCTGCAGTATTTAAACGTCTAGTTGCAGTACCTGCCGTGTTTTGACGTCCGGTTGGTGTACCTGACACGCTAATAAGTTGTCTTGGTGCGTTATATTTGGTTGATGTAGATACGTCTCATTGGTGAATCTGATCTCTAATAACGTCTAGTTGATGTACCTAATGTTGTTACATCTGACCGGCGTGCATGAAGTGGTTACATTCCGTAGCGGTTGCCGCATCGCCACGTCAACTACAGCGATCAAACGTCACGTAGGCGACGCGAGTTTCACCGCGCTAGCACTTGTTCACATCAGGTGGAGTGGACAGAAACGGGTCGGCGCGTTTGTGCTCTATGAGCGCTTTCATCGTACTCGTATCCGCGGGTAGCTCTGATTTTTTACGTAGCAGGGGCGCTGGTTTCGAGTTGTAGCCTTGTTTTCTGGCCTGTTGACAACAAAAAGTAAAATCAAATTAGTTTTTTAACTTGCATATTATCTTATGTAACTCCAGCGGTTTGAAATCCAGACTACAGAATGCATAAACTGAATATGGGAATAACAGAAAAAAGGTTCAAATTGAGTACCTTTTAAATTTTACATTTAATCTTTATGCTGTTAGTTAACGAGGTAAACAGAGTTAACTGAGCGGCAAACATTGCGGTTCATACTTTATACTCAAACTTCTCATTATTAAAGAAACAATTTTTGTATGTATACAAAACATAGGTAAATCCCAAATTGTTCGATAAGTCGATACACACTAAACACTTGCGACATACACTAAAAACATACAATTAAATAACGAGTATACATATGTCTCACTTGCGTATACTCAGTCAAGCTTAAAACAATAAAATTAAACTTAATTTCAAACCGTATCGGTTTTTAAATTTCAAAATTTGCGTCGAAACGAAAATGACTGCACGCAACCATGACAACAAACACGGGACGACCGTTCGATATTCGCGACTTCTCAAGACGCAATCAGTGTACTGCGTAACTATGTAATCAGCCGTCTCGTTCTCACGCGTTGGCTTGCAATGTGGTTTGCAACCTTTCTTTCTCTCTAATGGGCAAAACTTGATAAAGCTATAGCTTGTTTACTAGGCTTTATATAGCAATTACTATAAAACAAAAAGCCCGGCTTTCATACTGAACTTTGTACATGCTTAGTAAATTGTTAACTGTCCCCGGCGTCGTCGCCCTCTCCCTTTTGTGAGTCGTGAGAAAAAACTGATAACGGACGGACCTGTGCACAATCAATCAATAAATCGCGGAAGCGTTCCTGTGCATAAAATTATTCTCATACCGGGACTCGAACTTAATATATGTTTTGTGTTGTGCAAGTGCTGTGAAGGAATCACCCAGCGAAACCCAAATCTACATATCGTACGTAATGCCACATGACAACAAGACATTAGAATTAATTGCGAACAGTACCGATTGAGATATGATACGAATACAATTCCAAGTGATTCAACGTCACTGTTTTTACCTAATATTTATTTGTTTGAGCCGGTGGACGAGTGATAAGTATTTTTTAAATTTCCATCATAAGTGAGTTAATTTGTAATAAAAAATTCATTGTGAGGACTTCCAAGTGTATACAAGTTTTAGTCGGCATTTAAAATGTAAAATCTTTGAACTTTGCCTGATCAATTCTTAGGAAATAGCCATTAATCGAGACAGACTCTGTCTGATCAATAATTACAAAATAACCACTCATTGAGGTAGATCTTGCCTAATCAATTCTTGGAAAATAATCATTAATCGACGTAGACATTGCCTGATCAATTGCTAAACGGCTTCATTCATTGAGTGTGTTCAATCGAGCGTCGACAGATGGCGGCGGTAGTATGATTTTGGTTAAAAATTCTCTGAAAATAAAAAATCGCAAAGACATAGTTGCTCGCTCGGTTGAACGTGCATGTGAAATGTCGTGTGCGGACGGATGATTACATATTCTTATGTGTTTACAGACCTCCCGCGTCTGATTATTCTCGATTTTTAATTTCCGTAGAGGGAGAGTCCTAACATGCTTAGCAAATGTAACAAATCAATCATAGCATGTGGTGACTTCAATGTGGACATAAGAAATAGCTCTAAGGAAAGGGAGATGCTAATTTCACTCTTCTTTCATTTGATCTTGTGCACATTTTTGATGAACCGACCAGGGTTACATACCATTCGGCGACGTGCATTGATAATGTTTTTAAGAATAAGAGCAGGATTAGAGAGCACAAAATTATTAGTGGTATTCGATCAGATCATAAAGCTCAATTAATTAAAATAGATTGCATGAAAAGTAAATTAGAAAGAATAATTGAGTTTAGACCATTAGGCGGGAAACAGTTAAAACGTTTTACCAACGAAGTAACAAATTTAACAAACATCGTTCCCTCTGTTGGCGATCCAAATGTCATGTATAAGTTTTTTGAAAAATTTAACCGACATATTTAATAAAAATTGCCGAAAGAAGAAAAAAATAATTACTGACAACAAGTTACATTTCTCTGATTGGGCGACAAAAGGTATTAGAAAAAGTAGGGACAGACTTTATGAGTTGTATGACGAAAAATCATACACATCGGATGAAAACTTTCATAGCTATGTCCACAATTACTCAAAAATATTTAAAAAGGTATCAAAGCACGCGAAATCAATTCATATCGCCAATAAAATTAGTAAGGCAGATAACACAGTAAAAGCGATATGGAACACTATTAACACAGAAGTAGGGAAACATAATAAGAAAAACGAAGACCTCTCAATATACATTAATAATAAAATCGCTACTGATAAAAAATAGGTTGCTAATGGTTTTGCTAAATTTTTTTCAAATGCACCTATACACATTACTAGTGGTCTAGCATCTTCTGCACATACAGCACGGGCACTATTAAGCCAAAATATAAGAAAGTGGTTCCCTAGTTTTCAGTTCAGCCACACGTTTTCATTGGAGATAGAGAAAATTTTCAAAGAATTAAAAAAAAAGAAAAGTGAAGATTTGTGGGGATTATCAGTTCATGTACTGGCTAGTATAATGCCAATAGTAACACCGATTTTAGTAAATATATTTAATAAATGTGTCGATCAAGGTGTGTTTCCCGATTTGATGAAGCATAGTAAAATTATACCAATATTTAAATCGGGTTGTAAGTCAGATCCTACAAACTACCGCCCAGTGTCGATATTGCCAGCGTTGAGTAAAATATTCGAAAAAATAATGCTCAACCAAATGCTGGCACAACATTTGCAGGATTTTTCATGGTTAACAGTACGGTTTCACGAGAGGGCGGTCAACAACTCATGCGGGAGCAAGCTTAGTCAAAAATATACTAGAGGCTTGGGAGGGGTCACGAGATGCCATTGGCGAGTTTTATGATCTTTCCAAGGCTTTGGATTGTGTTTGTCACAAAACTTTAATTTACAAGCTGAAATACTATGGAATACGTGATAAAGCTCTCGATCTCGTGATTTCATATCTGGCTCACCGAGAACAAAAAGTGAGTGTAAATGGGGTTACATCTGACGGTTCTAAATTAAAGATGGGCGTTCCCCAAGGATGAATTTTGGGACCGTTCCTATTTTTGGTTTACATTAATGATCTTCCATTTATGCTTAAATACCTTTGTGAAATAATATTATTTACTGATGACACATCATTATTATTTAAAGTTAACAGAAGAGACATAGATATTAGCGGACAGAATAGGACCTTGGCGGTAGTCTCGAGATGGTTCGCTGCCAATAATTTACTACTGAATGCACAAAAAACCAATTGTGTTAAGTTTTCCCTATCCAATGTACCCAAAATCCATAATGGACTGGAACTGGATGGGAAACCATTAGAATTAATGAAATCAGCTACTTTTCTTGGTTTAACAGTAGACAATAAGTTACAGTGGGCGGACCATATCGGGACTTTATCTAATAAGCTCAGTTCGGCAATATATGCTATTAGGCGCATTAGACAGTTGACAGATGTAGCTACGGCTAGGCTGGTGTATTTCGCATATTTCCATAGCCTTATGTCTTATGGTCTGCTACTGTGGGGATCAGCGGCGCATATGATCGCATATGGCGCATCTACAGTATGAACGCACGAGAGTCGCTGAGAGATCATTTTAAAGACATTGATGTACTTGAATACTTGATGAACCTTACCCTCGTTATACATCTATGAAAACATAATGTACACTAGAAAAAATTTAGATCTATTTCAAAAGAAAGGCATTGTTAATGGTATGGAAACTCGTGGTCGTGATCAGCTAGTTATTCCTAAATTTAAATTACAAAAGTCAAGTGGTTCATTTTTGGGTAACTGTGTTCGTTTTTATAATAAAATTCCTCAAGAAATTACTCAACTAACGGAAAAGAGATTTAAACTTGTCATTAAACGCACACTGATTGGAAAAGCATACTACAAAATTAGCGATTTCATTGAAGACACAACAATAGACTGGAAATGATCCTCTCTGCATATGCATTTACTAGCTTTATAAATATTGTATTTTTAAATAACTGTTGTAGAATGATGTCGAAAAAATGATACCTGACTGAGTTTCTTGTCGGTTCTTCTCAGTATTCAGGTTTCCTTTTTGAACCCAACTAAAGTAGATTTGACGTTCAAAAATACCTTGCAATTGGGTTTACTTGAATAAATTGATTTGACTTTGACTTTGAGCACCTGTCTGATCGATCTAGAAATACATAAGGCGGGGTCTACCAAGGAGCTAGTTCCAGCCGTAGTCCTGGCCGCACGTACCTCTTGGGCTTCCAGCTGGATGCGAGCGCACGACAGGTCGGGCGCGGCGCCGTCGCCGCCGCCCGCCGCTCCCCCCCCTCCCGCCCCCTCCCCTGCCCCAAACGCCTCCCCCCGCTCCGCCGGCTGCAGGTCGCAGTACGCGGGGTTCGTCGCCGCCTTTGCCTCCAACCGCAGCCATAGCTCCTCGCGTTGCATTAATCTTTCCCGTTCCCTACAAAAGTTACTGTTTATATCAAGTTTATCGTCTACATCATAAACTTAGTATATACTGGCGTATAAACGAATATAAAGCTCGTTGACGCGTGACGATTTTAAATTTGTCAATGTCACCTTTGAAATGAATATTTCCCTTGATTATTGCGATATTTAATATACTCGTAACGGTCATATATACAGAATACGTAACCAGTTTTGACAAATACTGTAATTCTTTGAAATAAATCAGGAATAACACAAAATAATAAAATAAGTCAACAGCGTTCCTACAGCGTGACGACTTGTGACGACCTGTCATTCAAAAAGGGGTTACAATAGCGTCTCGTTGCTGTTTCTTTCCTACGCATGCCACTATCGTAAAAGTTTACATTCTCACTCGCACTCTTTGTACGTCTATACACCAGTATATACTAAGTTTATGACCTACACTAATATTACAAAGAGAAAGTGCAAATTTTAAAAGTTTGTCAATATCTTAAATCCTCTATCATGGGTTCAGAAACCTGTATAATGGATTCAGCATTATTGCTATTAGTGTCATATTAAATCTCATTATATAACTCAAAACAAATTCATATCGATGTTTTTAATATGAATTTGTTGTCTTGGTTCGCGTCTCAGGCCAAGAACATAATGGGCGAAACCATAGTAAGTAGCCGCTCTTACTACAGTGTGTCAAACGAATTTTCCTGTCTCTTTCTATCTTATTGAGCGTAACCACGAGTAAACAGTTATAGTAAGTATGGCAACCTCGCACTGTCAGTGTATTTCGTGTCAGCTTATGAGCCGGTCATGAATTAATTATTTGCAAAATACTCGTAAATCTTACCCGTCTTACTACAAAAAAGATAGACACGGCGTAGGCTATGTTTATATGTAAACACAAGCTGGAGCTAGTTTAACGTGTGACTAAAAGCACTGAAACGCTTTAATATATTGACACTAGCCTTAGCTAACGTCATTTTTTACATGTTTTTAAACTATGTCTATCTCTAAAACTGTGTTTACCTAAACACGTGTTAGAGCAATGTTTAAAATATGTTTTGTAGTAAGACGGTAACTGTTTTGGGTATTAGTATTCACAAAAATAAAAGTATGCCATGTTCAGCTGTATATCGTTGTACTGTGACCTTCCCTAGTCACGCGCATTAGTAAAAATCTAGTCAGTCAAAAAAAAAGGACATACTTTTAGAGCAAATGCTCAGTCCATTCTGTACTTGGTCCGAGGTTCACACTGTAATTTGGTTAAGTATTTAAAAAAGAATATTTAAAAAGTATGTGCATACGCGTGATTACAATAATTGTACTATTCAAAATGTAATGTACAATAAATAATGCTATTTTTCTGTTTTCTTTTGTATGCTACTCTACATACATACTTCATGTCATGGGTATAGAAAAAGTTGTGTATGGAACTGAACATAAATCATTTATAACATAAGTAATTAATAATAATTTAATACCCCGCATTATCTCATTCTAGGTTTCCATAGTCAAATTGATAAAACCTTATAATTTCAGTTAATCAGTGCCTGTCCATATGTCACAGGCCATTCAATCCGTTTTTTTTAAACTATTGAGCTGAAATCTGGCACAGACAAAAAACACAAAACCAGAAATGAGAAAAAATTTAATATTTCGATTTCGCACCGATTTATTTAACATCAATTTTAATTTAACGGAATCCTATTACTTTTTCAATCCAATAAAAAATTGATAAAATTGTGTTGGCAGTAAAAGTATATAATGAATACTTACTTCTGTTTCTCATGTTTGTACTGTTGGGTACACTCATCAAAGAGTTTCTGGTTCATCTCCATGAACAGTTTAAGAGCGTTATACACCAGCCCGTGAATCGTTTTGTTCCAATGGCTCTTCGTGTTACGGTATAACGATGGGAACATTATCGGTAAGATGTGCGTGGCGTTGTCCGATATTAAAGACATTATATATTCGTTATTCCAGTAGTATAACGCACGTTCCGCCACCTGCAGAATATTGATAAAATATATTCCAGACAAAAAGTATATACACTAAGAAAGAAAATCGGTGGGTATGAAAGTTGTCGGAGGTTACGTGTCTAGAAAGACAGTCATTTTTGTTTGATCCAAACAGACCAATTTTAAATTTACATACCTATTAGATTAATAGCTTGGGAAATATCAGTGGGTATGTTTACATTGACTGAAACTAAAATAGAGCTTAAATGTCCAGGAAGACATTCATTTTTTATTTGACCCGATTACTTTGGTATTGATATAGCTATATATTAATAGTTTTGGACAATTTAACTTATTACTTGACGTCACAGTACAGCGAGCCGCACTCGCTGTAATGACTGACCACTTACCGGGCGATACTTACGTGTCAATTCAAAATGAATGAATATGAATAAAAAATACTGTATTGAAATACAGTATTTTTTATTTAACTTGATATGATTTCACCGAAAATTTGTTAACTCATTTTAATGTACAATGTTAAATGAGTAAACAAATTTTCGGTTATGAATGAAACATATTTTTACCACACTATCTGACGCACCTTTACAACCTAATGGGTTAAATTTCCAAAAATCTCCGTAGTGTTTTCCTAGCCTATATAATATGGAACCTTTGTACAAAATTACAGGTTCCTAGACCTGACACTTTAAACTGTACGTCCACATAACAATACGGGCCTCAACACGTGCATTTACTTGAAATCTGGCATAGAGACAAAAACACGAAAACCAAAAATGAGAAAAAATTAGACTCGATTTCAAATCGATTTATTTTACATCAATTATTAATTAACCTGAAGTCCTACTTTGTGCGTAGTGGATACGGAATCCTACTATATTGTATTCTATTGGAATTGGTAAAAAAAAAAGATTATAGTCTATACTATATTGTACCTATTTACTATATTGTAGTCTATTGGACCAAAAATGCGCTTTAAGACGCGTAGAGTAAGGTTTATTCTCGTAAGGTAGCGTAAGGCGTAAGGTTTAGTTAAATCAAGTTGCAGGACCGCAATTTAATTTAATTGTAACGGAATTATTAAAAAATATTACATTACAATGGTTTTGAACAAAGTACCTAGTTTCTAGTTAATTCTGTTACACGTTTCATATAGCATGCGGAAGACATGTAATAGGGACAAGTCAGAAAACCTTCAGTTGCATACCTGAAAATGCGGGCTGGAGACGCACTTGGCGAGCTGCCGGAACAGCGGATCCATGATTTTCTGGAACTCAGCCGGCTCGATCACATCCAATATTTCTTCCATCTCGTTTAAAAACATTACCTCTTTTGGTGAATGTGTTTTTGGCCAATATTTTAATAGCGCCCTGAAAGAGAATAAGCATTGTAAATGTTACCCTCCACGCAGACCTTAACAGTCGACTTTTTTTAAGTGACTGTCACTAACTATCTGACGGCTTTTTATAATATGTCTTTACTGTCTATAAGCCTAATAAAGTACTCATTGCTAGAAGTGGCTTCATGGTGTAATTTTGTTGCTCTTGACATGCTATCGTGGGAGATGGTGCGAAGATTTATATTTTAATCTTAAGCTTCGAGTAAGAATATTTCGCCAAACGCTTAGTATGGAGATACAGCGATGTTACGTTCTAACATATTGAATATTGTTTTCTTTTTAAAATTTTCAAGGATCCCTCGTTGAAAAATCATTTACATCATAGGTACTAAAAATATTTTTCCAAACTATAACATCTCGATCATAGTGGGAAGATGAAATTCAAAAATGAATAGACGTATTTTTTTTTGTTTTAGTGACCAAAAACAAATTTTTTATGTAAGTACATACATAATATAGGATTGATAATATTAGATTTCTATAATTATTATGACCCCAATAAAAAGTGCTCACCTAACTACCGGTTGCGTTAATGAAGGGTCCTTCTCTAAGAACTGTACCACACAATACGCTAATTGAGGGTGATACACCGATAACGACTTCACTTTGTGCAGCGGTAATAACACCTGAAACATAACAAGATTATAAAAATCACAATAAAATAGACTGCAGTTTTTTGTGAAAAAGATTACAAACAAGAAATAATTGAATTAATTGCCGAAGTCGGAAGCTGCGAGTAAGAAAAGAAAAGAGACAAGCACGAGTGCACGAGCGTACGGAGACTGAGAGCAAGAAATGAAAAGAGACAAGCACGAGTGCACGAGCACACGGAGGCTGAGAGCTAGAAATGAAAAGAGACAAGCACGAGTGCACGAGCGCACAGGGGCTGAAAGCAAGAAAAGAAAAGAGACAAGCACGAGTGCACGAGCGCACGGAGGCTGAGAGCAAGAAATGAAAACGGATAAATACGAGTCGGAGGCTGAAGAGGCTGTGAGCAAGAAAGAAAGAAAACGGCTAAGTACGAGTCCGAGGCTGAGAACAAGAAAAGAAAACGGCCTGTAGCTAAAACATTAATCTTTCACGTCTAATACGATTCTAGTTCAATGGAAATATCATAATAGCCAAGTAAAGCTAGATCGTCATGGAAATTATTTTTTAACTAAACAAACTTTTTTCAAATGTTTAAAAGAAATACATACCCTCAGCAAGAATAATTTGTGTTCTTCTTTTAGCGGCAAAGCGAAGCCATTGATGATTGAACCGAGGATCTCTAACAGCTCAGCTATGCCGTTGTGATGTTCCGTCTCATATATAAATCTGTCAACCAATGATTCAATGGCTAGTTAAAATTAAAATAATTTAAAACTATGAACAAGGTTATACAAAAACATGTGTTTCGTCGAGAAATATGGAGTTATCGTTTTTTGAACTCCAATCTTGACACTATCATATTGTAATAAACTCGTAGGGTCCAGAGCGTTAAAAATGATTGAGACAGAGCTTACTTTTTAGTTAGTTTAAGAATTAACATTCAAAAAAGTTAAATAGTATAGATTTTATAAATAACTAGCTGACGCAAGCGACTTATGTCCTTCCTCAGGATTCAAGGTATCTCCAAACCAAAATTCATCGTAATCGGATGAACGATATGGCAGCACATAAAATACGAACAAACAAATATAGATTTTTATATATTAGACAGACTTGAAAAAGGCATACATACAAAAAAAATTAACTTAACAAACCAATCAACACTATTAAAAATTTAATACCTAACAGAATCAATCCAAAAACTCATACATTATAACCGAATAATAAATTTTTATAAGTAACTCGGTGTGTTAGAGCCGGCTCGCCCGGTGAAATACCACCCTTTCGCAGAATATCGGCGTGAAAGAACAGCATCTATTGTGGTTGTGTTTCGTTCGCAAATCTCCCCTTTCCCCTCCTTTCCCTAAAGGCCGGCAACGCACCCGTGATTCTCCGGAAGTTGTGGGGTGTCCATGGGCGCCGGTAGTCACTTTCCATCAGGTGACCCGCTTGCTCGTTTGCCCCCTATTTTTTTTTAAATATAAATATTAAAAAAAAAAAACTGTTTGAACCTCCAAACGCAAAAATTCTACTTTTGAAGTCAAAATCTGTCTTTGGCCTTTTACTATAACTGTTCTTATAATTTCAGCTGTTTATATTAAATAATCGTCAAGAAAAACGGCTGTAACGAGAGACGATGAGGTGATTCTACAAAGCTTGAATTCGAAAACGATACTCAAATGCACAGATTTAACACTAATAGATATCACCTTTCACACGTCACGAATTATTAGACTGAAAGAAATATATAGCGTAAGCCTATTATAAAAAGGGATGGGAATACATATACTTCGTCTCTATCGGTATGCTCAATGTTTTAACTGTTATCCTGTTGCATTTGAGCGACCTATGAAGAAAACATATCTTTGCTCATTAGTACTTTTATATTCTTTAATTATTTTTTTAACTTAACAAGTGAAAAATTAATATAAAAATGTTTCAAAATTTATGTGTGATAGAATCTTGGGCGTGATGGTAGAATGCAGTATTTTAGGCTGTAAATGCCGGTTTAACAAATATTGGCTATTAACACATCAACAGCCACATCAATGCAATATCTATTAGTAGGAAGTCTGTGCTGAAGTGTGAATATCTGTTTGAAAATAGTTACAAACAAATGCCGCTAATCATCGCATGTAGCGGGATGTCTTTCTATGTATATCCCTTATCATTCTGAAATACAGCTAGTGTTCCTTTTTCAAAACTTGAAACAGAACATTAAAAAAATGAAATTATCACTCACCTATAAAATACATTATTGATTTGCTTCCGTATGTAGGCACGCAATACTAAAAACTTCCCGTATATCCTGTGGAGTGTGGTCTTGAGGAAATCGCGCTCGCGTGGATCTTCCGAATCGAACAACTCTAATAACTGTAATTTATTAATAATTACTTAATAACGTTTGATTACCAACAATTAAAGGGCTTTGAAAGTGACACATAATAATCTCTTTCTGACAGAATTCTGATTCATACATAGATAGCTTCATGCTATTTCCCATTCAGGATGGACAGAGCATTCAGGCGAAATAAAATCACATCTAAAGGCCATTGCGTAAAGGTGTGATTGATATTGTTAGTTAAAATCAAATCGCTTTATTCAAGTAAACCTAGGGTAAAGGTATTTTTGAACGTCGAAACTACCTTCGGTTCGATAAGAAAACCTGCGCTGAGAGCCACTGACAATAAACTCCGTTAGGTATCGTTTTTTCAACATAATTTCACAATGGCTATATTAAAATACAATATTCAGAAAGCTGGTAAATATACATGTGCAGAGAAGATTATTTCCAGAATATAGTTAGGTCTTCGAGGAAATCGTTTATTTTATAGTATGATTTTCCAATCAATGTATGTTTTATAAAAAATCTAAATCTATTTTCCGTTAATTGAGTAACTTCCTAAGGAACCTTATAAAAAAGAACGCAGTTCCAAAAATGAACCATTTGACTTGTGTAATTTAAATTGCGGAATGATGAATTTCTATACAATTAATACAACATTAACATCGTTTTTTTTAAACGGATTTATTAAAAAATAAAACATTTTTTGAACGAAAAACATGTTAGAGATTTTTTATTGAATTTGGAAATCATCTCCTACAAAATATAATTCAAATCCGCAATATCTGTTGAAAAAGAAAACTATGATGTACTTAAATTGATAGTGATGAATAATTTAATTCTAAACAATTATTTATTATTCTGTTTTACGTGTTAGTCATTGTTTTTTTCCAATTTCGGTTTAGATATTTAGTAGATAAAAGCCAGATAAGTTAGAGATAACAAAGAGAAAATACCAGACGATATACGAGATTATTTTAATTTAAAAATAAAAACCGGCCAAGTGTTTCGTGCATGCGCATTTAATGTTCCGCATTGTCAATTGTTACCAACCAGCAATTGCAAAACGAAGTTTGTCACAGAGCATTCTTTCATGTAAAAAAAAATTAAGAAAAGAATTAAACCTACTTAAAAAAAAACAGTGAAAGTACAAAATAACTATCCTTTACTAATAAAGACTAGACTAGTAAAGTACAAAAATAACTTTATAAATACGATACAAATTTTGACATTTACTGAAGTCGATACCAAGCCTACCAAACTAATACTTTCTGTTGTTGCACATTGATATGGCCGCAGAGTTCCATAATTGACGAATTTAACTATTTGTTATTTGTATCGTATTTATAAAGTATCGTAATAAATGACGGAGTTCTGAGGTAACAAACATAAAAAAAAACATACAATCGAACTGAGAACCTCCTCCTTTTTTTTTAATTTGTTAAAAAACAAGTACTCTAAGATAATGTAATTCTAATATCTTTCCATCGATAATCTTTATTCGAACGTTTATACTTTTTTTAAATTTTCCTGAGTGATATTCTTGGAAAAAACGGAAGCAAGCATTTCTTTGTAATACCACAGATTAATTAGTTACGTAATACTTTGTACGTTTCTTAATTTTTAATCTAGATTTATTTATGACCACGAGCAAAATTAACATTATATTTAAATTCTAAAAACCAACTATGAAAAGTCGAAATTCAACTTGTAATTGACGCAATGACGCAATTGTAGTTGACGCAATGATGTATTTACAAGAGGAGTTTACGTCTGTATTTTATTACAAACAAACACTGAGATTTCTTTTTTTTTCAATAATGGAACAGAACACAACACTTTGCACAATAAAGATGTGCAAATTAAAACTTTTGAAAGAAAAGGGATTTATAAATATTTTTGTTCATAAGATTAAAATCACTTTCATAAACCTTTAAGCGCCAAATACCTCTGCAATCGAGAGGATAAAATTTGAATCATAGTATTTATACAGCAATTTTTAACAGAGGTTTTATTTTGAGTGGTGATTTGAACACAAGACATGGAGCAAAATTTTTTTACAAGGATGTTTATTAAAAGCGTAATAATTGGACTAGTTAGTAATTATTTTCTCAGTAGTTAGTGCCTGATGTAATTTGAGTTGTTTACTTTTAGTTTTTTCCTCTACGCCTGCGGAAACTATTGAAAATCATTCCGTCTCTTGTTAAATCATCTAATCGCGCAACTATCGTCTGAGTCTAGAATCTACATCTTACAATGCTTCAATCAATGATAAATTATTTTAGTAGGAATAATAATTTAAAGATGTATTTGAGAAACGCGTGATTTACTAATTATACGGCGACTTTTAACAGTTGTACTTCTTTTTATCAGTCACACATGTCTATTGTACACGCTTTGTACTATGTGCCAGAATTTTATTATTCGCATTGCTGCAAGGGAAATTGTCACGTATATCTCCAATAGTTGTAAGAATTAGTATAAGACGTGAGATGTCAACGACACCTCTATGGCGTTAACATGCCGCACAGTACCAATATATCATCTACCACATAGTCCGCAGTATTATTTACCACCATGAAGCCCGAGAAGAAGTATTGTAACAGTGGTGACCCCGATACACGTCACGCAACAGAAGACCGACCTACGTCACGCAACCAAAGAACAATCATCGGAAACCTCAAGTAAGAAGTTAAAATAATACTGTGGCATTCATGCTGCATCGCTTGCATCTCATCACCTACTGTCTGTCACGTTAGTACTGTCTTCCCAGAAGCAGGTATCACCAGTACTAACAGAAGAGTGGCATCATAGGAAACGTTGGGTTTATCATAACTATATAACAACAACAACATCAACAAAACCTGCAGTATAACACCGTAGATAAGTTAATAGCTGTCATATATATCATGATCATGACGCAAAACTTAATGTAAAATATTAATGCGGTTCCTGTTATGACGGCGCATCTAGCAAAACAATCAACTAGAAATATCAGCAATGCACAATAAATGTAATGACATCCTACGCTGCATTCGTGCAACATCTAAGTCAAGGTCAAGAAACAGGCCACTATATATAAAAAATACGTTCACAAAAAAGAACAGGTGAATCACCATGTGTATGGAGATATATTTCTGAGAAGAAAGAAAACTAGAATCACCACAGAACACGCCGAATTTTGTGACAACAACCCAACTTAACCGCCTTATAATTTTATAACCAATGGATAAAGTGGTATAAAAAGGTTGATACTGAGGTTAATAAACACAAAGAATGTGTAAAACATGTGTAAATGTTAACTTATTCGCTGCACACGACTGATCGTCGATACATATGCGAAAAAAGCGTGATCGGCACGAACAAGTAAACAAATATGGAAGAATAAATACCATTGATAAATGTATTTTTTTTTTCATAGGGTAGATTTCTTCGGTTATCACATAACGAGTTGTTACCGGGCGGGTCCTGAAGAACTTTAAAAAAAAAATGTTGTCTTGAGAGAGACGCAATTTATTTCAATTTTATAAAAGTACCAGAATTTTAAATGTGTCCGTCGCGAAGTTCAATACCAGACTGTCGTAAATATCAAATCAGAATTATGAAGAAATGCTAAAGCGTTACGTAAATTGCAATTGGAAGTTGAATGCAACATCATCAAAATAGTTTGTATGCAATTGCAATGGACTCGCTATTATAACAGAGCTCAGGAATCAGCTGAACAAAAGAAAAATCAACAATTATAAATGTACTCATGTGTCTCGCTTATGTACTCACATAAGCGAGACACATGAGAATGTATAACACAATATAACGTGCTGTTCCTGAAAATAGCTGACGCACCATCACACAAGTCGTCGCAAAAATATATCGCTGCCTACACTGCTTGATTTTTGCGAACACGACAAATGAGTAATAGTTAAGTGCATCCTAATTTTTTTATTAATATAATTTAAGCATCGATGTTATTTAAGTGAATTAAATATTTAGAGGTGTGTAAGGACCGCGACTCCTGGCGCTCCGTCCTCTCTGACTACCCCGTTGGGGATACAGCGTGAAGTTATGTTATGTTATGTTTTTGTTATGTTAAATATTTAAGACAATAATATATTTAGATACAATTTTATATAGAATAAATAATAAATAGAAATTCAATTAAGGGGAAGTACTGTGCCAGATATTACTCTGACACATCGAATCGTGACCGTGCGTGATCTACAAATTGATTATTCGCATCGCTGCAAGGGAAATTATCACGTATATCTCCAATATAAATAGTTGTAAGAATTAGTATGAGACATGAGATGTTAATGACAGCTCTATGGCGTTAACACGCCGCACAGTACCAATATATCATCTGCCACATAGTCACAGTATTATATATCAACATCAAGAAGCCCGAGAAGAACTATTGTAACATACTACTTTATACCTAAATTAATATTTCGATGGTTGTATATTTTGCATAATACGGTACTCATCTTATTGAGCAAATTTTTATTAAATAATGGAAAACGCTAAGAATTCATGAAGACTGCTTCTCAGGGCGTGTTCCATTAACTCAAGTAGGAAGGGACAAGAGAGCGATTGTTGTACGCGCAAACAAATCAAAATGGCGTTAAAGTATAGGCGGCGTAGTTTGCCTTCTATTATTCACGCATCGGCTTGGTCAAGGGCGCAGTTATCGGACACATCGACAGACACCATACAGCATACACGCTTCATGATATTAAAAGACATCTGATTATCGCGCGTTTTTCTCAGTAGTTTTAGTTCTAAATACAGCTTATAATTAAATTTCCTTCAATAATAATTTTGAATTTGAATATCGACAAAAAAATTGTCAACCTTTTTAGAGTTTAGAATCTTAACAGCAAAAGCGGAATCCATATAGAACCTATGTGTCCGCCAGTCTACCAGTCTGTCATATCGATGTTTCCAGAAACTTTGAAATTATATTGTAAAAAAATCATAGGAAAATTAAAGAAGCTATATAGGGTACGAACGCAACTTGACCCCATTCGCCTCCCCCATTTCTCCGAAAGTACCTAGAAGTTCGAAATTTCAAAGAATTTAAAGCCTTACTTATATTTTATGGAAGAAATACAACGAACGTCCTAGCCCTCATAGATCTCCAGAAATTAAGTTTACTACCCGTCGAAAATATCTAGGCACCTCGAAAGAATGCAGTACCGCACGCTAGGGTCGGCAGAAAATGGGCTTGTATAGAAAAAATGTCAGTCAAGTTAACGTTTAGTTTTTTTTGTTCTTATTTACAATGTGTCATAATTGTCACATATCTTTATAGCTATTAATTAATAATATTAAGCAAAGTCAAACTAATTAATTTAACCAATAAAATTAAATTATTTAATAATCTAATACAGTAGAAGAATATTTAATATTCACGCTAAAGCGGAGATTTTACATAAAACTCGAGATTTTATTACGTAATATAAATTCTTTATTACTCAAAAAAGGGTGTTAAAAAAAAGGGTTCAACACCAGAAATATCACTGTCGCTATCGCCAGCATCACTTATATCACCATCAAATTCGGAGTCGCTGTCTTCTCCTCCTAACGAAATAATAAATTCGCGTTCTTATATGTCATATAATCTGTCATCGTTCCAATATTTCTCTCTCAATCGGTCAACATGGTTACATTCTTTCTTCCAATCATCATCATTCACTTGTTTTTTATTTAGTAACGAAATAGAAAACAACTGAATCGGATGAGTGGAACACGTGCGTCTGCGCATGCGTTGGCAGTAGCATTAACAGGGCGATACTGAGGTGGTGTGACGGGTAAACCGTATTCTTTCGAGGTGCCTAGATATTTTCGACGGGTAGTAGTTTACAATTTTACATGTAACTTTTTACACGTGGTCGCCCAGTGGTCGAAATCCGACCGTAAACATAAAATAAATGCTTTTTCCTTTGATATACACACCACACGAAACAGCTCACAAATAACACAAAATTCACTTCTCGAAACTCATTCAGTCAATCTGTGTAATAAATTGTTAGCAACATTTTTAAATTTTTTGGCGACAGTCTCTACTCTGCGACTGTTTGACCGCAAAGCATTGTGTTTGACATTGGCAATATGAACGTAAACAATGTTTTATTTACTCTAATGCATTTTAACACATTATATACAAATTTAAAATTTCTGTACTCCTCCATATAAAACTTTAACTACGCCAGATCTCACACTCCTCCGTGCCCGCAATATGCTTAAAAAGTGGTACAGTTTTCTTTTAAGGTATAAATATAAATTATATCCTCATCCTTGACCAATTAAAAAAAGAAAGACATGACGCTGCGAACAGCACAGTGAGGCCGGGTTTTTAGATGCGTGGCACGTGGGCCAGTGTTGCCATATTGGTTCTTAGTACCCCAGTTATTACAAAAATAACGTCATTGATAACGTTTTTTATTACTAGCGTATTTTTTGTAATAAGACGTTGTGTATTATATATACATACATTGTACAAATATGTCCGCGTATTGTTTTATAACAATATGAGAATTTGTCAGCGACATTGGAACAATTTGGCCATCAGCCTTTAAAACGAACAAGGAAACAAGTAAAATTATCTTGCATAACCTTAATTACTCAATAATTGGAACAATTATAACATTTACTGATGGCAATACTTGTTTAGGTTTTATATTCCAAAGTGTTTTTATTTTGATTTATTGAAAATATGGGTTTTCTTCATTCGAATCTTTTTTTAATTCCAAAAAATCAATTTATTATGGACATAATGTTATCCTACTATTACTATAATGACTACCCCGTTAGGGACACAGCGTATAGATATATATGTATGTATAATGTTATTCGTATTACAACTTATTTTATTCCTCAGTACACTGTTAAAATAAAATTTTGTTTTTCAAAAAGGTTTTTTTATATAAGTATATTATTTTACATACATACATACATATCCTCACGCTGTATCCCTAACGGGGTAGTCAGAGAGGACAGAGCGCCAAGCGTCGCGGTTCTTACATACTTGTTTCGCTTCCTGAAATCTCATCATTCTCCTCACACATTTCCGCCTAAGTATGCGAGAGCTTTTGGCATTTCCGTCTGCTAACACTCTGGCTATTTGATCTTCATAAGTCAGCCTTGGTCTTCCTTGCCTTCTTTTACCACTCACTTTCGCTCTGTATACTTTCTTCGTTAGTCTTTCATCACTCATTCTTTCTATGTGCCCGAACCATCTAAGCATTCCTTTCTTCATTTTTACAATAACACTGTCGTGCGACCCTATCATACTGCGTATCTCCTCATTGCTTATCCTGTCCGCAAGGGTGACACCGCACATCTTTCTAAGAGATCGCATTTCTACTGCATTTTATTTTATTTTAAATTCTAATTTTTCGTTTTAGGCTACTTAGCAGTAGATATCCGAATCTCTGTGCCCAATAGACGATCACTTTAAATGACGACGTTCTGAAATGGGTTAAAACGCTTAACATAGCTTGCTGTAGCCGTGTTGCCATAGCTGTAGTTTCGTCATACGATTTGATAAATTGTGACGTACAGACAAACAGACGTACACACAGACACGACGACACTTGAGTGTCCGTTTTAAGCATTTTAACCCTAAAACCAGAAAAATGACAATGAAAATATGGAAAATTAAAATGTTTAACCAAACGTACTACAAGGACATTAGCAACGCATGACGGGGCAAAAGAACTGTATCCGGACACGATATAAATAGAAACGGCCACCCACCGCGTAAAGGATACTGTTTTGATTGCAGGGTCACGTAACTTAGGTTAATTATGTCATAACTCCGTAAAGTAAATGCGGTAACATCTTCTTTGAGCATAACAACAATACGTAATAACAATTACTGACAGACATCAGGATTTTTATTATCATATTAGCTTTTGCCCAGAGCTACGTCTGCATGGAATACTGAAAACATCTATAATTAATCATATCTTCAGGGTTCGATGACTCTATAGCCAATAATAAAGACATAGTGTAATCAAGTGTAATAACAATCCGTTCATTAAAAAATCCTTTCAGTAATTATTCAATGATAAGTACTTGACAAAAATGCAACGAAATTGCGTTCGTTAATGTACAGTCACATTTAAATACCAATGCAATAATAGAGAATGAGTGCGTCATGAAACACAAATCCCTGTAACATATTATACTTTCGATCTGTGATGTTCCAAGTTGCTTCACGATTCCTCACCTGTAAAACAAACTTCTGGTCGATATATTTCTTGGCGATGTTCGGCTGGAAGTCGGGCGACTCCAACAGCCTCAAGAACAACTCGTACACCAGCTGCAGATGCGGCCAGGCCGCCTCCAGCGTTGGCTCGTCCTCTTCCGGGTCGAACTCCGCGCCATTTGGATTTGACGAAGGGGGTAACGTCCGGAACAGGTTTATCGCGAACTGATAACAATGCAATACATATGTGGTGAACTGATCGTTATGGTGCTACAAAATTATAACTCAATCTTTGATATCAGGAGAAACAAACCCACATGAGCACCTGGGGACTGGAACTCTCAAATTGTAAGCGCTAAAGCTTTCAACATGGTACGTGGAAGCAGCGCCGAACCGAGTCGAACAACTCGAAATTATACGAATAATGGTAACTTGTCCTCACTTTTGCTAGTCTATTGGTCATATCTAAGATTTTATTTGATTAAAGACATGAACGTTATTTTTAGCTAATAACTGAGATTACAGATGGTAGAATCATTGATTGTAAGTCCGGCTGAATACGTATGCTTGGGTACGTATCTGTTGTGGAGCTCCAACTACACGTAACTTCGATGAAAGTTCACGTAGACGGACGCACATTCTAATTCGACCTCTTATGTATCGGATCTATCTATTACCAATTGTTACCCACTCATGAACCTGTCTCTTGGCTGACTTATGTATACGACCCCCGCGTTAATATAAGTAGGTGGCACAATATACGAGTAATATGTTCTATTTATTTTTTAGGCTGTCATGTAAATAATTTACAATTTAATGCTAACAATAGCTTTCGCACATGGCTTCGCTCACGTGAAACTGACACAAAGCATAGGTATGTTGTGGTTAAGACACAGCCATTTTGTGTGCATGAGGTCGATTGGTTTAATAGTGCAAGCAATTGGACATTTTGTTTTCATAAAATTATTAGAGATCTCTGACTCCATCTTCTCTCACTATCCGTTAGGGATACAGTGTGAAGATGTGTATGTATGTATTAGAGATCTCCAGAAACTCGCACTAGTCGTGGTTCCAAACTGGAACCTAGAACCATTTACTGAGAATGTAGACGTACTGAACTTCGCACCTATGCCACTTCACCATTTGTTAATGAGGAACAGTTCTGAGCGGCTAGACAAGTGGCAAACGTTTCTACTGCTCGTCAAAAGTGAAATTTGGCTACGTTTTATACGGCGGTTTTCACACGACTTCACTTTTCGTTTGATTTAATAGAAAGTTAATAACGGTTTGACAACCAATTTAAAATTCGTTACGCTAGATTACGTGTTATGTGTCATTCTATTCTACTAGCGTTTACGACAATTGAGCCACCTGTCTAGGCCCCCTGACCAGTTGGATAACATCAGACTTTTGGCAGCTTAGGACATGACCAGATATGAACCATCAACAATACTTCGTAATGTAAATGAGATTTCTCACCATATTAACCGCCTCCGGGTATATCGCCTCTGTAATGACGCCTCGTTGTGAGGTGACATATTCGACCATCTCCAACAGTGCGGCACGTTTCACCTCCTTCCATTTGAGGTCCGAGAGCGGTTCATCCGCAAAATCGAACAATAGACAGCATTGACGTAATTTCTGTACAAAAAGTTGTTCTCTCTCTGCAGCCGGTGCATCTGCAATAAGAAAAACGATGTGAACATTTTTATACACAGAAATACTACTGAAGTCATTACGTAGAGTCTACTACGATACAACTTACAGAGCAGAGGTAACTTCCTCATCAGTACACCGTTTGTTCCATTGACATAGAGTCTATGTAAAAACTGCTCAAATATCAACCTCTTAGATATTATTTGAGCAATTGCATAACTACATAGTTATAACGTTGATCATTTACATGCATATATTAGGTACTGTTTCGATCATGGCCTGACGCTGACGTATAAAAATCAGATATCCAGTGACGCAAACCTCTAAACTATAAACCATTCGCACACCCCAACGAGTGTGTAAGAAAAATAATAAGGTTTGAGAAGACAAAAGAGAGATATTATGATATAGTATAATGTTTAGATAAAAGACTAACAACACTACAAAGAGGACAATGTATCCTTATGTAACCAAGAACCATTTTTGATTAACAATTCTTTAGTCAATAGTCTACTGACGTATATGTACATTATTGTACATATACATATCGACACGTGAAAAGCTAAAACAATTTCGGTACAAGGTTTTCTAAATGGTCCCGATCTAAATCAAACTTCGACCTAAAAGCTCTTTATTTAAGGTTTAATCACCGGCAAGGTCATTGTCCTGAGTTTATTTTTTAATCTGTTTATCTGCTCCAGTTTCAATAACTGAAATGGCCGATTTTCAGTGAATTTCAAACATTTATTTATTTAATTTTTCTATCTACTAATCAAAATAATTAAATGACACAAAAAAAATTTGTAACTTTTGTAACTGTGCCAATTTTCACTATAGCGACTACTTCATCGAAGACACCCTGGAAGGCGCTTAGCTTACGACGATACGAATTACAGAGCAGACGTAACTGCTTTAACAATACACCGTTCCGTTGCGGCAAACTGGGCAAATTAATGATGCATATATTTTTCTAATAGGTACAACTTGCATAATGAATACTTATTATATTATTAATGGGTGTATCTGCAATGCTGCTACAATTATTAATAAATTTTGTATTCGGTATATGAAAAACAGTATGTACTTAATTAGAATGTTTTAATGACCTAAAATATGCCTATTATGTCACTGAAAAATAGTTTAATCAACAAAACTTGGTGACTAGCCATTTTGGCTATAAAAATGCTTTCTTGACACAACTTCAAGATCTTTGTAGACATGACAAGAACTTTGTAGAGAACGAATTCCAGAATTACTCGTAATCCTCTTGATTTTACAATAACTTGTGCAATTTGTGCAAAAGTGCAATTACCGCAAAAGTGCAAAAGTGCAATTACCGCAATTCAAAAGTGAAAGTTCAATGGAAATCGCCTTCATCGAAATTTCAAAAACACTGACAACAGACATTTACGGATGTCTCGAGTATCGACGTTAGCGAAGGTCTGCCATTACACATCAATGTGTGAGTAATTCAAAATCCATTTAAAGTTGCAATTAATGGAAAATTGCTTAGTGATTAAAATTAGCAACTAGTCCATCGAGTATTGCGGTATTATGTAAAAAAAACTTTTGTTGTTGTTATTAGCATCGATTGGGGCAGGCAAAGGTCAAAATATTACAAAGCTTGTGTCAATATCAAAATTAGATTTCGTAGTAATTGTATTAATCAAGGACGAGCGGCAGGAAGAGTCGTAAAAAGTCACGCGTTTTATTAATGAAGACTAAACAAGCTGCCAAGTAGATACAAGGCTAAAAATATGCAGTTTCAGTGAAGATTTAACTAAACGAACAGATGGATGAGTAAATCTAAACATTTCTCTGATATTAGATCGAAGACGAAATGGATATAAAAGAAAAGCTAGTCTGGAATGTAAGAAAAAACATACTGTGCCTGATGGCAAATGCTTTTCGTTAGCGCGGGCAGTAAACTCAACCAGGGGTCGGGGCTTACTATTGTTACCTACTACAAGGAATCACTTCAGACAAAGATCTACTTGGTATTTGTGTAGCTATCTAATTAATTCGACTTTGTCGTCTGTAAACCCAAATACTTAAGAATTTTCAGACATAGTGTGAAAGTGTGATTTTGTTGCATCTTAATACGCAGTTCGCCCTGAATAGGAAACTATGTAAAGTTATGCATTAGGAATATATATTACAATATTTTCGATATTATTATATCAGAATATGATTCGATGGAACTGAGTCGGCAATTTTCCTTCGAAATCGAGGCGTTACTGTACTTACTTTATAATAAAACTCATAATTACAAAATAAAGCTGCAGACAAAGAAAACTATACTCGATTGTTACCATTTTATAGCGACTGCAACCTAGATAGAAATTGCATGAATAATGCCAATGGGAAATATACTGCATGGCGCAAGGACGTCGCATTCCATTTTCTACGGCACACATAACCAGTGACGGCCGGTCAGTGATGGGTCGATATATTTCTGCGGCACTTTCGCCATTTGCCATATACAAACTTTGAACATAATAATAGTTTGTTCAACCGCATTGTTTCGGGACAATTTCGACAGGCGTGCCTCTTCAAGGTTGTCAATGACATATTTAATGGGCGGCATTTAGACGCCACATGTGTTGGATGACTTACGACGTCATAGTATTAGTAATATTGACTGTGAACCAGTTTACTATTTTCAAAACGATCAATGGTAACTAGCCTCGCTAGTCGATTATGATTTATAATGTTCTTCGCCGTCGAGCGACTAGGAATAGACAACGATTCGCAAGATAATTTTGCGCGTTTGTTAATTACATGGAAAATTATTAACAATAACTTGATGACAACGATTTTATGTGATACAATTACAGTAATATTTTTCGTAGAGATGGTATAATCTGTTAAAGATTGGAAAGTCGTAACATAGTGGCGAACCTTTCAAAAGAGGCAGTTGCACCATAAGGTTTTCTTTGTCGGCATTGGGCACCGGCAGCAGTCGCTCGGGCGAGACGGCGGCGGCGGCGGGCGCCGCGGCGGGGGGCGGTGGGCTGCGCGCGTCCGGCGGCGACGGCGCCTTCTGTAGTGGTAGACTCTGACCCTCCATACCGGTAACGTTGCCGGCGAAAAGTGCGAAACGAAAAGCGCGCGCGACGTCCGAGACGCTTTCGGAACGCTTGGTGACGGCCTGATTTGCGACGAGGTCCAGACCGGAGTGGAACGACGGGGACTTAGGGATACCGAGCGGAGAGACAGCGCGGCGCGGCTTGCTCTCAGCGGCGGCGAACATCGCGCGAGAGGGCGCGCGCGCGGCCGGCCCGGCGTGGACCATCGCAGGCGGCGGCCGGCAGCGGCATCCGAGCGGAGGCCCGGCAGCGCCGGGACCGAAGCGAGCTGCGGGGGCGGCCGGACTGCCGCGCTACGCCGCCGTCGCCTCTCCGTTCGCCGCCGACTGCGCGCGCATCCCCCGCCGCACCCCGCGCCCCCTTCGCGAACGCAACAGTCGTTCTATACAACCTCCGATGATAGGGTTATCACGTAATATTTTCCGCAATTACGCGTAAGATTTTTCAACATTCCTCTACATTAGAACTAATCGGTTAACGACGGTTTCAGATTTAAACGGTATTATGCAATCGTAAAGTCCTGGTTTAAAGGAAACAACATTAATAAATAGCCTAATTACGACGTACTCTGTCAACCCTACCGTATTATATCAGTTTCATAATTCGTCGCGGGTCAGGGGTCGCTGTGACGAAAGGGCAAACAATCGAATAACGTATTGCACAAATAAATAATCAAACATTGTGAAACAAAGCCTTTATGAAACAACAGAGCAGCTGATTATATCTTACATGAAAGTAAACATAAAAGTACTACAGGCTCGTTGAATTGTACCTACATAATGGATATTAATAGCCAAAAGAATTTTTGGAGCATGACACATACATCTTAAAAATATAATCTGCATTTGACAAAGCGGAATATCCTTGGATTGCGTTCGTGTTATTATACACTATGATTTTCTGAGAAATATAATTTAGGGGATGGAAGTTTGTTTGGGCGCACCCAAGAGGCGTTAGCCGCAACCCTCTTTCAAGGGGGTTCGCTCCTGTTCCCGACGTACATCATTCCCCCTTAGTGCATCGATCGTTTAATTGCGTTTAAATTGTCTGATTCACTTCCGCCTTTTTGTTTGTGGAAGCCACAGAATATTTAGAAATAAATTGGCATTAAAAGCAACAAATATTTATGGCTAACTTTCACATCGCGAAATCTTTAGAATGTCCAATATCTATTCTAATCCAATAAATAAAATTGCAGTGTCTGTCTGTGAGTTCGAAATAAAGGCTTTATGTAATTAATGCTCATATTGTAATATGTAGTCTATATTTTAATATTATAAAGAGAAAAAAAATTATTGTTTGTTTGTAATGGATAAACTCAAAAACTACTCAACAGATTTCAAAAATTCTTTCACCTAAAGAAAGCCAACCAAATTCAGCGAGTAACATATGCTGTATCTTATTTTCAAAAAAATTACTAAATATTAAACTACTATTAAACTACCCATGCGAAGCCGGGGCGGGTCGCTAGTTATTTAAATTTCTAATTTAAGTCTAATTTAAGTTATCTAAATAAACACGAGTTTCTTAAATGTTTGACTTTAACAGACTATCACAAGTAAGATGAGAATTTTTGAGTAACTAGGCTACTCTTTATGTTGGAAAAATACCAAAAACGCGAGTGAAACCGCAAGGCACAGCTACAGTATAAAATAAGCTACTTGAAGTCAGATAAATACAAAACAAATTATAGGTATGAGTCTGTAACACATATTACAGAGGCTAATAAATTAAGTCGAAATGGTAGAATTGTGCTACCAAATTAAGAACTAAGTTCAAACACGTTCAAGTAAACGGACTTCGAGTTTGTAAAGCTAGTAAGCCAGGATATTAATACTGTTTACTGTCCTGACTTCACTTAGTCTTGTATCACCATGGCATATGACAAGAAATATTTATACATGAATTTACATTTGTACTTTTTTCCCACGACTTACGTTCACTTGAACTAATGTGCTTGTTGCATTAGAAGCCATTATTGAAGAGTTGAAGTTGGAGTACATTTGTAATACTAAGTCGCAACACACAAAACATAATTCTTATAAGAGAATATTCTTTGTTTTATAAGAAAAGGAAATATATATTAGAAATTACTAGCTCATTCCACAGCTTCTATATGACTAAAATTACAAATATTTACTTTAACGTGTAGCTTGTACCGAAAATATCTTTTAATACTCAGCTAAAGCATGTGTTTGGCGGATTTATGGAATGATGATATGCGAATAAGCTCAATATCAAATTTTATTGGGTTAAGATCAGAAATCCATGCAGTTTCAGAATATGAATTCAAGGTGAATTCCTTCGTAAATGCGTCATTTTGCATATGGCACGCCTTTGAGGCGCACATAATAAATGTTACTAGAGGTCGCCCTGTGGTCGAAATTCGACTGTAAATATAAACTAATAATATAAACTCTTTGGCGACAATCTCTACTCTGTGCGACTGTTTGATCCAAGGAGGTTACGTATATGTGATCACAAACTATTATGAGTTTGAAATTGATAGTCTTTATGTGGTATGAACGTAATTAGTGATTTATTTATTTAATGTATTTCTAATGCATATTATATAAAATATTAGCTTTCTCCAGTCCTTCTCCATGTAAACTTTAAGTGTACCAAATTTCATACTCCGTCCGCGCATTTGTCTTAAAAAGGGAACCAAAGTTTTCGCTTCACGTATTAATATATAGATAATAACATATCTTCACGCTGTTTAGGGTAATCAGAGAAGATAAAGCGCCAAGCTTAGCGGTCCCTACATATTTCTTTCGCCTCCCCAAATTTCATCATCCTCGTCACACACTTTCTATGCATTATATAATAATGTATGTACATGTATCTATTCACAATACTCTTAAATCCAATCGCCATCTATACTTCAGTTATTAATGCATAAATGTAATATCAATCTATACTATTTACTATAATATTTCCTATACTATACTATTTACTATATACTATTTACTATAATATTACAAATGAGAGCGGATTTTGTAAGTTTGTTTATATGTGGAGGGCAATCTCCGGAACCACTTCACCTATTTAAAAAATTCTTTTACCTTTCGAAAAGTATTCTATGGAATAATATAACTCCAAACGGATATAGACTATATAATTTATATTCAACCTGGGCGAAGTCAAGATGGACCGCTAGTTCTAAAGATAAAAAAACCATTTGTCAATCAGTACAATTTCGTTGTATGGCTCCCATAGTAGAAGTTAGATAATGGGGCTATTATCTAGAAATACAAAACAGCATCTAAAAAGTAGTAAATAACAGATATTTAATATTTCAATTAATTTCACGCGGCAATTAGTCACGCTCACGATATGTTAACACGAAGAATCTCTTAAAGAAATAGAGAAATTAAGAGAAGTAATATCCTTCCTTATATTTTCAACGCATGTAATATATTGAAAAAATTGAATGATTATAATATTAGACATAAAACCAGCCCAAAAGCGTGTCGGATTCGAGTTAACTTTGGGCTCTCTAGTAATTTCAGAGAGAGTAGAAAAATTAAACAATAAATAAATAATGGGTCCAAAACTTGCATTAAGTATATCATTTTTTGTTTTTCAATTCTGCTTTTAGGAGGATATTGTAGTTACCTTTTCGCCAATTTGACTAAAAAATTCTAAAAACCCAGTCGTGTCTGTACGAGAGTATATTGATGAGACATAATTGAGATAAGCTTTTTAGACTTTACTGAATGTAATACAAACAATACTAAAATGTTTGTCTGTTTGTCTTTTTTCGAGCTTCACGAACCAGTACGAATGAATTTCAAGGCAGAATGCGTTATTTGAAAAAGCCAGCTCCGATTTAAATTAATAGGCATCACTACAGTATCATTATGAAAAGGGTAGGTAGTACCATTCAATTTCGTAAGTACCATTGATATTAACCAAAACAGTATTGAGCAGTCAAAGCAACTCAAAACTATGTGAACAGCGACGATTGTTCTTACTCTCACTACAGTTTATTACGTCATTATATCTCTTACCACTGTCATAAATAATACACAATTTACCGGTCTGACATTGTGCGTAGTGCATAGATCTAGGAACTATATACTTACACTGTCCTATAATATACTTCCTATTTCCGCTGTATATGGAGTAGTGCCTGTGTGTGCATGCGTGTACATTTTTAAATGGGATTTACAACGTCCTAGTACGCTCATATCGAATCTTTTATTTAATCAAAGAAAAGTAAGGACTTCTCATTTTATAATACACGCAAACCAAGTTGCGGTAACTAGTGCTGAATGCGAAGCATGGGTTACAAAAACAATTTTCAGTGCTATGGTAAAATATTGATTGTTACGAATATAGGGTTGCATAGTGTCTTCATACATGAACGTTTCTTGTGACCGTCTCTTTAAAATACCAGTTTTAGATAACATCTTTGCACATATGAAAGTCGCCTTACCAACATTGCCACCCTCAAAAATCCCTTTCTAGAATGATGAATGGGGCAATTTTCATACATAGAGAACAAAATACGTGAGGTTATTAAAAAAGAAGCTTCCAAGTTCGTGTTGGAACTGTACTCCAAACAAAAATTAGATACTTTTTGTTGGACACACGTCAATATGAAGGTCAGGGTCAGAATACAATAAAGTTGGCCACCGCGTACACCCACCAATGAACACTCCACCAATCATTGAACACCACGTTCTTAGTGATATATTTCTAATATTAATTTGACTCACACATCCAATCACCTACCTAGTAGCCACCCTAAGTCCACGTCAAACATAGATATCAAGGTCAGCTGTTGTAATTAAGATAAGAGGCGAGACCAGTGGTCCGCTAATCAAATTAATCAGATTAGTGTTAAAGTAGTGTCATATTATACTGGAGTAAACGCATGGACAATTTTCGGGTTTGGTTCCATACCATCATTCAATGAGTTTTTGTTATGAGTATACGTTACTACTATATTATATATTTTATACAACAGATATTTAAGATGAAGATATTAGTAGTAGGTATTTACACATAAAAAAAATGTGTTCTAAGGTTATGGATTTTCATGTAACCTACTTTTGAAGGTATTTGTAGCTTATGTATGTAGTACACCAACATATGTAAGTAGGTGTATAAACAATCGGTCAATTCAAATCAAATAATTTATTCAAAATAGGATCTTATACAATCTCTTTTTGACGTCAATATCTACCACAATGTACATATATTATATTATTGGTCCTGATTTAAGCTGCACAGAAGTTATCACTGTGGTCCCAACAATATTTATCGTCTAAGTAATCAGAATTTATTTTGTGAACATCACTATTTGTGCTAAAATTACTAATATTTTTATGGATATATAAAAGATTTTCATAGATGTACTGGGATGCCAAAGTCAGTATATTGACATTCTTAAATTTCTCTCGGAGTGAAACCCTAGGACTGAGTTCGTAAATAGCCCGAATCGCTCGCTTCTGTAACGCGAAAATTATATCGATATCAGCAGCATGTCCCCAAAGTATTATGCCGTACGTCATTACACTGTGAATTGTGAATCGGACTCAAGTATCGAGAGTTCCATACCATCATTCAATGTGTTTTTGTTGTGTTTACCAAATAAATATAAATCTGATTTAAAAACAAACTTAACTTTGCTGTTGAAACATACGTTCACCCATACTCTCCAAGCGCAAATGTAAATATGTAGCGGTGGGTGATACATTCACATCTTCACGTGATACATTCATATCTTCACGTTGTATCATTAAAGGGGTAGTCAGAGAGAACGAAGCGCCAAACTTCGCGGTCCTTCTTTCACCTCAAAAAAGTGTGATATAATTCGCAATTTTTGAATTTTTCTTTTATCGTGTTGACCTTGCTTCTTAACAAACATGATTCTCAACGTCAACGGGAAATACCCTAGGTTTTTGTTTGAGTACGTAAATGGGCCGTATCTTTTGTTTGTGTTCACTTAGAAGTTTGAATTTCTTACCCTCCAAGGGATTATAGACTTCAGTGATTGATATTATTGAGGTATACGGTTTTGATTGATCCGACCGACGGACACACGAACACCGAAGTGATCTTATAAGAGTTCCGTTTTTTTCTTTGAAAATCTGACTTTTTTATAGTGTTTTGCTACTAATATTCACAAAAATAAAAATATGTCATATTGAGCTGTGTATTGTTGAACTGTCACCCTTCCCTACTAACGTACATTAAAGTTCATACGCACATTAGTAAACTAAATCAACAAAAACCGAACACGCTCTTAAAAAAAAACTCCGTCCATTTTGATTTTTGGTCCGAGATTTGACCACGAACTATTATTTATTTGACATGGGCAGTATGAACGTAAATAATGAACGTTTTGTTTAATTTAATGTATTTGTAACGTAAATGCTTTCTGCATTCCCTTTCCATATAATATGTAACGACGCCAAATCTTACACTCCTAAAAACTTCAGTGTTACATAGTCACGGAAAATTTTGATAAAACTTAAATACATTTCGTAATACCTAATAAAAATAATAAAGTGAAAGACATAGACGTAGTAAACGTAAGACGTTGAAGAGGCTACAATTGCCTGCCAGATCGAAACCATAAAAATTATTATTGGCAGTTAATCAATTCATTTCTAACTAAAGAAATCACACACAATAAACCGTCGTAAACCACACCCTGCAGCTGCGTACAGCTATTTAAGGCGACGTATTGATAAACAATAATTTAATCCAAAATAGACCTACTCTATGTAAATGAGGCCGCGCTAGATTACAAAACATACGGAAAAGCAGTTATTTTCATTTATTTTAAAAACTATAATTATTTTTAAAAATCCAACTGTCATTTTGAAGAATATGTTAGATTAAACTATACAGAAAATTTAGTATTATAAATCTGTACCGTTACTCCGAAAAATGTAAATCTCTGCTTCAAATGAGTTTTCTTTGATATTTTTTTTTGTGTTACCAAAGTTAACCAATCGTGTATCGCAACTGACAAAATAAAGTCCATGAAATGAAGAATCAGGTTACCAAATATCACTTTCATACGTTTTGTAGTCACTTAGAAAAATTGAGATCCTTGCCGTTAAAATTTCCAATGCGTCGCCTTAAGGAATTGAAGGGGGCATGTAAAGGTTTTAGGGTCAAATGGGAGCTTAATTTATGTACGCCTTCATCGACCCGTGTCAAAGAGTTGTGGTTTGTAATTGGCATTGGCTCAATTCGAACTATTAATTATTTGTTTATAAGTACTGAATTTGCGTTACTTAACATTGATGATTTGAAACCATACTGTTATTAATCATTTGAATCCATTACATAATCCAAATTTTATTTATGTTTTTTGAGTGGAAATGGAACGCACTCAACGAGTCAGGAGTAAGAGCACTTGCTGGAGTTAGGGTACTATCACTGGATCATCAAAGTGATAGATAATGTTCATATAGACGTAACTATTGTGCTTGTCTAATTGTCACAGGGTAGTGCATTCCAAAGGGCACAATGAATGATTTATAGATAAACCGCGTAGAACGCATCGGCATTTCAGGTTTTAAGTTTATTCTGTGCGGTGTCACACTTGCAGACAAAATAAGCGATGAAGAGATACGCAGTATGACAGGGTTGCACGACAGTGTTATTGTAAAAATGAAGAAAGGAATGCTAAGATGCTTCGGGCATATGGAAAGAACGAGTGATGAAAGACTGACGAAGAAAATCTAAAGAGCAGAAGTGAGTGGTAAAAGAAGCCAGCGAAGACCAAGGCTGACTTATGAAGATCAAGTAGCTAGAGTGTTAGTCGACAGAAAAGTCAAAAGCACTCGTATACCAAGGCGAAAATGTGTGAGGAGAATGATGAGATTTGAGGAAGCGAAGGAAGGAAGTATGTAAGGATCGCGACGCTTGGCGCTCCGTCCTTTCTGACTACCCCGTTGGGGATACAGCGTGAAGAGATGTATGTATGTAATTTTATTCTGTACTTTCTTGTTCTATTGTTTCTTGAACTTATAGGAAAACAAAACTATTTTCGATGAACACTCAATTTTCCTCGATTAAGCAGTCATTATTCACACGGGGCTAACAAATAAGAAAGCCAGAACGAACGAATGGAATTGAATCGATATGCAAAGCCTGTTGGACGGGCAGAAAGATGACTGCAGAGAACTTTCCTAATAAAACAAGTATACATTTTTAATGTATCAACTCATGTGTTCACCTTCGTATGGAAATAGTATATAGATAAAGAGTATAATCATAATAGTATATATATAAAGAGTATTATAGTAGACAAGACTTATAGCTCAACTCTATAAAACACAAGCTGTGCTTCAATTGTGTCATCATACACATGTAAAAAACTAATAGTGAGGATCTTTTAAAGACAATAATTCTGAAAAAAACAACAATTCTGAAAAACATTCATGGTAAAATCGATTTTTCAAATCGATTGATGACACACGCCAATCTGCTTAAATCAGTTTAACCGTTTAGGTTATTAAACACTCATTATGCACATAAATACTCGTGCAAATGCACGCACACACAGGCATTTGAACTCTGTCAAACCGTCATCTTTAAATTTCATGTTTATTATACTTTATTAGTGCCTCTGAGTTTTGTAGTGAAACGAGAACTTTTATTTTTAAGAAGACGATTACACAACTACTTTCTTCATTTCTGTCGTCGATCGAAAGTAAAATGCGGTAAAGCTAAATTTATATGATGTAATATAGCTGTATTCTAAAACTAGCTATATCACGCGGTTTTATCCATTTTCCCGGTATAAAAATTAGTCTTGATTACTGTCTGAAAGTCCGCTCTACCTGCCAATGAAAGTTCCGCCGAAATCGATTTAGCCGAACAACCAAACAGACAGACAAACTAAAACTTAGGGAAGCGTGTTTCGGTTTTGGTTACGTGCAAATAACCATAACATAAACATAAGAAAAAGCCTTTATTGCGAAATCACAAACAAACATTTCAATTTTATTTATATGTATGAGATAAGCCTGGAAAAACAAATAATCTACAGGCAGACAGACTAACTTTAAATATATAAATATTTAAAGTTGGTTTATTTATTGTAATAAATGTGAGTTTCCATACATCTGAGACATGATATCCATATTGTATTCGTGTTGATGCCTAACTAGTTCTGATTAATATACTACTATAAGTGATACGATACAACTTTACCTACAGCACTCCCCTGGCAGTGACATAGCCATAAACAAAGATACTAAGGATGGTAGGCCGATTATATTTTATATATGTCACCGTATGATCGAGAACACCGTATGATCGAGAACACCGTTAGTTTATAATCTTACTCGGAAGATTCTAAACTGTCTATAAATTGTAAATCCAAGATGGCGACTATTAATTTTTTGGATCAACCGATATGGGTGTCGTATTCTAGGTTTTTCAGGGTACTGATTACGAAAATGATCATCTTCATATCCAAGATGATGAACATTATTTTTTTCTTTAAAAAATCTGAATATTTTGTTTTTGATTTTGCCATATTTTTTGATTATACTACATTTATCCCATTTAATAGCCCATCCTTTCATGCATATTTTCTGTTTCGATGTTTCACATCTGCCAGGAGCCCCTCGACGGCTCATTTTTTTTAAATGTTCGTAATAGTCCGAATAAGGTTTTTAGGGAAAGAATGATTAAAAAAGTTGTCTAGAAAAAAAAAATCCAGATAAACTGAGTGCTTTTTTACGGGATTTTTATTTATTTAAGGACAGGACAACATCTATCGGGTCAGCTAGTAGGAAATAAATAGATTCTGTATTGTGCTGTGCTGCTGAATAGTCTGTGCGTTCTGCGTCGTTGTCTAAGATGCCTCCTAGCTAAATGAAATTACAAATCACCCCCCAGGCCTCTACACAACACCCCCATTTTTTTCTGGGTCTCTTACCGCCCCCCTTTAGGCCTGCAGCGCTCACAAGGGGGTGTTATCGCCCACTTTGGGAAAGGCTGATCTAAACGATTTGCTTAATTTTTTTTAATGAAAGTTAAGCACATGCACAGATTTGTCTTCAAGCATTGATATCACCTAACTTTCACCTTTCTCAAGTTATACTCAAACGTGATTTCCACCTGTACATTTCTAATATTTTCATAGCTTTCGTTCTCTATATCTCCGGTTCTAATTGAAGTACGCGGTTCGTTTTGGTATAAGAACACTTGCTGGAACGAGCTCTTCCATTTGAGCTTTTGCCCATTTAAACTGGTTCAGTTGGAGAGAAGCTAGGTGTGAACCTTTAACTTGGCTTTCAATTTTTGTATTCGACTTAAGTTAGGTTACAATAATAATAATACAATAATAATAAGAGCGTTATTTTTTGAAATATATTATTAACACATGTTTCATTTTTGGGTAATTGCATTCCTTTTTATTATATTCGTATTTCATAAAGTTCCTCAAGAAGTCAATCAATTAACAGAAAATATATTTAGATTGGCTATAAAATGTACATTGATTAGATAATCATACTATAAAATAAACGATTTCGTTGGGAAGGAAATGATCTTCTCTGCACATGCATTTACTGGCTCTCTGAATGTTGTATTTTAATAAACCTTTTATAAATTGATGTTGAAAAAGTTATACCTGGCTGAGTTGCTTGTTGGTTCTTCTCAGTGTCCAGGTTTTCTTTTATCTTCTCTTTAAACCGAACTAAAGTAGATTTGACGTTCAAAAATATCTTGTAATTGGGTTTACTTGAATAGATTGATTTGATTTTGACTTTGACAATGCTGCGGAGCAGCACGAGTCCTCTCGTATTTAATATTTTTACTTTAGTATTCTCGAATACTTAACAATTAATCACCATTATCTGTTTCGGCGTTTTGGTTCAAATATTACGTTTAACATAAATTTACATATCAATACTTTTAGCGCCACTTATACTTTATAATGGTGCCATTTTAAACATACATACTATGTATATAAGTTATTGTCTTTATTTGCCTTGAAAACATTGTTACTGTTGTTAAGTACACAATAACAAAATAAAATGCAATATTTTCAACTGGGACTTGTGCAGAGAACAATCAATTATAAACTAAAGTTGTTACAAATTGTTAAGAAGTTGCCATGGAAGGTTTTAAATGGTTGCTATCTGGTGTCTAAAACTTAAAAAGTGAATTACATAGTACTTTAACTGAACCAAACCTTCTTTTCAAATAATTGCTGTTGTACTAATATACATATTTTGCATCGCCTCAAACTAAATTTTAAAGTACTACTACTAAGAATGCTACATAACGAATTGCGGGAGTAGGTATCTAATGATATCAAAACTATATGCCAATTCAGAAAAGTGGTATATATGACATATAATTTTTTTTTTATATAAGAGGGGGCAAGCGAGCAAACGGGTCACCTGATGGAGAGTAACCAACCACCGCCCATGGACACCCGCAACATCAGGAAAATCATGGGCGCGTTGCCGGCCTTTAGGGTAATAGGTAAAGGAGGGAAAGGAGGGGGAAGGGGTGTTGGGTCACAGTACTTTCACTCACCGAACGAAACATAAGAAAAATAGATGCTGTTATTTCACGCCGATATTTTGTAAGAGGGTGGTATTTCACCGGGCGAGCCGGCCCTATTCGTGCTGCAATGCAGCATGGCTCTACCACCACATAATATGCACACGGGGTATTTCGCCTTTTGAGGCGCACAGAACACCGAAAATAAACACAATCAATTCTTAAGGCGACGCATTGATAAACAATAATTTAATCTAAAATAGACCTTCTGTTCTATGCAAACGTGCGCGCGCTAGCTTACGAAGAATACGAAAAAACAGTTATTTTCGTTTATTTTAAAAACTATAATTAATTTTTAAAAATCCAACTGTCATTTTGAGGAATATGTTTAGATTAAACTATACAGAAAATTTAGAAATATAAATCTGTCCCATTGCTCCGAAAAATGTAAATCTCTGTTTTAAAAGAGGTTTCTTTGATTTTTTTTTGTGTTAGAAAAGTTAATCAACCGTGTATCGCAACTGTCAAAATGAAGTCAATGAATTGGAGAAACAGGATACCAAATATACTGTCATACATTTTGTAGTCGCTTAGAAAAATTGAGATCTCTGGCGTCGAAATTTCCAATGCGTCGTCTTAATCTGTGCCTTAATGTTACTTCGACGCATCACAACGAGCATTTGGACAACTTTACGTTTACAAATGGCGAAGCGGAACTAGATAGAGGCGGGTGGTTAGTTCAGACGTTACACAGCGCGAGAGGGATTCTGGTACGTTCCGTAGAACCCGGAGCCTCTCGACAACGCGCCGAGGGTGAACACCGTAGGAGTTTTAGTGAGTAAAACTCTACATAATCCAGTTTCTCCCCCAGAGGGCTGGGTACCTGTGTGGAGGTATATCTTCAGTGACTAAAAAATAGGGCCACTTATACGGTGTGGTATAGTACGAAATGAGATAGCCCAAGGGTTATTGTACAATAAGATTAGCAGCTGACACACTTCACGTTATTTCCAGTGACGTATGTACTTAAGGCGCGACAAAAGCACATGTTGACGCTACATCTAGCAATAAGTATTTAGACTTACAGATGGATCAGATGATAAATGTGACGTCATCATACACACATAAAATGCTGTATTTTATCCAATATTTCATTTGGAATTCCTTTTATAAGGATATAAAAACGATTTGCGAGTAACACAAAAGTACGCTAGATTAGACTGCGATCATTTTTCATTAAAAAAAGCCTAAACGTGTTTTTGTTTCATGATCTGTTACTGTCTACATACAAATCCTAACGCAAAGCCTCTCTCGTCGACAATGAATTCTAAACGTGGCATGTCCTCAAAAATAAAGATGAATTAGGTATAAATCTAACATGTCCTGAAAAGGAAGCCAGTCTACGTGTATTTAAGTAGCAATTGCCACGCTGAAAGGCGAATACGTAGTTTCTCGTAGAAAAACGCCCACACAGCACATTCATACTGGCAAGCTGAAAGGCACCGGAACACACCACAAAGGGAGGGATGGCGGTAAAAAGCAAAGGCACTCTGCCGCACCGGTGCTACTAGACGTAAAAGCGTAACAGGGTCAAAGGCCGGAAATACAGTACGCGAGTTAGAATGAAATGGGTGACATCGTTACCTAGTACTTTGGAATCTATAAATTTACATTAACGACCCTACATTTTATTACGAATTAAGGTCGTGTTCATATTTAAACGTATTTTATCTTATACAAGCCTCTCAGCCTCAAATCGCCCTGATACTAATTAATTTTTACACTTAATAAAAAATACAACGATGAAGTACTAGCTTAAAGTTGTTTTACCACCTTGTACATTTTTCAACATCTCGTAATTATACGCACGCTTTGGCCACTCAATATATCTTTTATCTCTGTCACTCAATCTAATCTTTCGCTCATATACACTATTATTCACAAAACACTACATCTTTACACATATAAATCTCATGCTGTGATATTTTAATACGAAATGCAAAATGTTGTATTGATTCTTATCGTTTGACTAGTTTGACTGTGCATATGTTTTGTTTTTATTTTAGTCTGTGGCCAAATAAAGATACTGTTTCAATATATCTGTACGTTAACCTGTATGATATGATGAACCCTCTTATAACCTTATGATCACACAATATTAACCAATTAATGAAACAATATTTAACATTACTTCTTTGTCAGTGTACCAATTTCTTTTATTTCAAAAAAGAGAGACTACATAAAAATCCATCTATGCAAATTAAAAGTCGTCGGTCGTGTTGTCAATCCGACTTCCGACCAGCGCCGCCTTTCCTCGAGTGGTTGGGATTTGTTTTTCTTGTGTCTTACTGCTGTCCCCAAAATCCCGAAAAAATTCTGAGTTAAAGCGACGTTTTAATTTCATTAATAAATATTGGTGCTTATCATAAAGCATAGGCATAAATATCTATAAAAATATGTTGATGGTATATGATCTATACCATCAACATATTAAATTAACTTTTAACAATATTTAGATATTTTTTTCTAATTGCTTAGTGGTTGTCCAGGAGACAAAGCACTTTAAGTTAAAGCACTATCGATATATTGTAAATTTTTTTCGGTTTCATAATAATTCTTGTCCATAAAAGAACGCTCAGAGGGGTTTATAAATATGTATATGTAAACTATTATTTATCCTTTTCAGTTATTAAGACAATAAATAAATATATTTTACCAAACCAACCCACAAAAATCAGTTGATCAACCCAATTCTGGTCAATAAGTATTTTAGATGGGATTTTTTTTAACCTTTTTCCGATATATTGTTACAAAAGCTTAAGTTAATGTATGTCCGACGTCTTGGTTAATTTTTCATACTCACATACTTTTTTAAGATGGCTATTAACCATATTAAAAAATATTGGCAAATTTAAAATTCAATGGCATAAAAATTAGCCTAAAATGAGGCTGGCGTAAACGAAATTGAAAACTAATGCAACTATGTATTATTAAGATTAAAAAAAAAGCAATAATTGTTTTCTTCGTGAATAGGCAATTACACGAAAAAGGCTTTGTGCATGAATACAAAGTACAGCAATTATTTCGCTATTTACCACAATGTCAAGTTCGACGCAACCATTATTGTAGATTGCTAAGAAAAAACTAAACAATGGTCCCATCTAAGTATTGCATAAGAAAATTGCAATGTTTTCTAGTTTTTACGGATATCGAAATTTCATTGGATACACGAATAAAAACAAGTATAAATTTGTTTTCCTATTTCAAACTTGGGTTGAAAATATTTCAGATGTCTGTCACGTTGCGACACTCAATGGGATGTACTCAGTTTTTATCACACATTCCTTAAATAACTTCGGCTCTTTAGTACTAAAGGATCAGCTGCATAAATAACATTAAAACAGTTAAACTGAGCCTTTTTACCTAACAAAGATAAAACCGAGTGGGAGTGTGAGGAAAATTGTATTCAGACAATACTATATTATCGATTAATACAAAAATAAACAAATTTGAAATGTTTATCTTTGATTTCGAAAAAAAATACTTTTTTTAAGCTTTTATAGTTATTTGCACGTTATCAAACGCAAACATGTGTTTTCGAAATTATTATCTGCCTGTCTGTCTGTTTATCCGGCCTAATTTAGGATTAATAATCCGGCCTAAGATTTTGATGGGATTTTTATTTGCAGGTACATGAGAGTGATCTAGGCTACTTTTATCCCGGAAAAATATCTTTAATGTGAGTAAGACCGCAGGGCAACTAGTCTATATACATACATCTCAATAAAAAGTGTCTATTTGTAATTTGGAAATAAAGGCTTTTTCTTAATTTTTTATGGTTAATGCACATAAAGAAAACCCACACACGCTTTTGTAAAAATTTTGTTTGTCTGTTTGATTGTCCGGGCTAACCTCCGGTACGGCAGAGCCTATTTTGACGGGAGTTTCAATGGAAGGTGGATAACTTTTCAGAGTAATATGCGCTACTTTTTATACCACAAAAATATCTAATTTAACGCGAGTGAAAGCCCGAGGCACAGCTAGTGTATAATAAAATGAGTGAGTTGGAATCGAACTCCAATGAATTCGAGCAGAAGTAGTTTGTAATAAAAATAATAAATATGAAAAAATATTTGTGTTGATAAAGAACAACTCGAACAGATAGTACCTCAGTATTAAACTCGGTGACTATAAAGAGCTAGCTAAAAATCTGTACTGAAAAGAATCAGCAAGAGAAAAGTCAATCAAGTATAATTTTTTCAACATTACAACAACTTATTACAGTATTTCACATTACAAGGTTTTTCTGTGGCTGAGGTGAAAACGTTAGTATAGAGTATATAATATGAAGAGGATTGACAAAACGAACGTTTGAAAATACACTTCTCAGATAAACCGCGCACGGCAACAGTAGTACAACGCGCGCTGATACGCGCGCGCCGTGACATGCACACTACGGCAACATTTTGGGTGAATATGGGTAATTATTGTAGCGCCAGTTACGGTCGCACGCGAGGCATATATGTGGCCGTTTCCGTTTGTCTTTAATTCGTTCTTCACATCGTCACAATACAAAAATGTATAAATCGCTTAAACTAACCTATTATAATGTCCTTAGATGCCTAAATAATTTTAGTTATCCGAATTCAGAGTTATGAATTATGATTCTTAAACATAACTATACAAAAAATTAATTTTAACGTGCTTATAGTGTAATGTGTAAGCATACTTTACTGCTTTTGAGATGCCTCAGAAGCGAACGTCATATACCCACACAAAAACGAATTTATATCAAGGAATAAGCCAGGCATCAACTTGATGTTTTATTGTGACGTGAGATTTCCATTTTTTGTTGATCGTAAGTACGCTCGTATCATGATGTCTCCTAAGTCAGAAAATACTGACCAAAACGACAATGGCTTTTAGTTACATTGATCTCTTTTGCGATCCCGACATGAACTTATAATTTTAAATGTTGAGAGTGTAACAGAAATAGCTTGTCTTACCTTTTATGGGTGGTAATTTCACTAGTTCCTGGTTATGATTATGTACATTAAATCTACTCGAGCTGTGTCTTCTAGGCTGGCCATTCCATCCCGGAGGTCGGGGACCGTCGGCTGAACGGGGGAGTATCGCCGCAGGAGGAGGAGGCCCTGTGGCGAGCGATGACAACTGTTTCTCTGGTCGACTCTATAGACAATGTAAAATTTTTACTGTAATAAGTTTTGCATTACTATCTTCATATCTAATAATTTATTTAAATATCGTAAATGATTGCCAGTTATAACGCTGGTTTTACTTTTTTATCAATGAAGCACATGAAGATCTCAGTAAGGTAAAATCAAGATTTGACTTCTTTTCCCTTGGCCTCATGGTAATGCCTAGTTTACACATACCGAGTGCTTGGATGAGATAGGGCACTTCACTGAGCACTAAACGAATGTCGTCAACATTCGCGTTGATTGTCTATTGATGTCACTATTCAATGTGTGTAGTGATGGCAAACGTGTGGTTCAGTGCAGGTTCTATTCATTCAGTCGCGCCAGACTCCCTCATCGTTCTCTCACACCCACGTGTTCTGTTCGCTTTATTCATTCCGTATTAACGTACTAGACAGTTGATCTGCGAGTGAGTGGAGAGGTTAATGAGTCAGTAGATTTTTGTTAAATGCCTGCCTATACAGTCCAGCGCAAACGAATTCGTTTGTATTCCCACGCCCTATGGCGGCAGCTAGGTAAAAGGTAGATTTTTGTTCTTGCGAAGACTCAAAATTAACTAGCGGACCCGATAGATGTTGTCCCGCTCGAAATAAAATAAAAATCCTAGAACCCGATTGTAGCGCCACCTACCGGATCCAATTGTGAATTTAAACCGTCCAGGTACCCACTCAAACACAACCGAAAAAAATTCATCGAAATCGATCAAGCCTTTTGGAGTTTCTGAAATAAATAAATAAAATGTTCTAGAACCCGATTGCAGCGCCACGGGTCCAATTGAGAATCTAAACCATCTAGGCATCCACACAAATACAAAAATAATTATTTAAACCAGTCCAGCCATTTAGGAAGAGTTCAGTGACAAAGACATGTACAGAAGAATTATATATAATATATAATGATTGTAATTTGCAGGAAAAGTACATTATTAATAAAGACACTGGTTTGAGAAATTACCTATCCATTGTAGTAAGAATTATTTTGAAATTCTGTAGAATTTGGGAGACACGAGTGAATTTTTGTTAAAAAAAAAAGGGTTTTATAGGATTTTTTATCGAGATTTTTTTCCGAATCGTGTTTCCACGTCTGGGGATTTTATGATAATGCATTGAAACTGTAGTATTTAAATATCTCTTAGTCTCCTTAGGTATCGAGAACCGGATCACCAAATACACATTATAGTAAAATTAGCATTTTTTTACTGTTTTTTTTTAATAACGACCTGCTCTAAAAATTGGCATAAACCCTCAGTCAGAGGCTGCTCTGCCGAATGGAATAACGAGTATACAAGCCCCGCTCCGGTACGTGTAAACTAGCCATAATTACATAAAAATTCTAACCCGAAGTTTTATATCATTCGTTTAACAGAACAAAAACTAATATTTAACTTTGGTCTTATAGCCGGTATCAAGTTTATCCTCCAAGCAGTTTAACACCTACATATAAAATACATAGGCATGGGCGTGTCCAGACATTAAAAAACATGAACACGTTAATATTAAATAAAAATTATCCTATAATTGTCTTTTTTATATCCCCTGTCATTTAAATAAGAATATATTGAGTGAAATTATATTTTTTAAGAGTATAGTTTTTAAAAGAGAATAAAATTGATAATGTGTAAAAAAATTGTGAGAAATGTCATAAATTATACAATTTATTTGTTAAAGCTTGACTATATTGAAAGTTACCGAAAAAAAGTACTGCTAACTACGAATAGCACTTTAGATGTCACTTACTAATACTAATCATACAGTTTTTGTGAGATGAACTAAAATAAGCTTATCTATATCAAATTAAACAACAATTGTGAGCACCATCACCATGTGTTGTATACCTATATTATAAATAAATGAATTCAGGACTACCTATGTGAAGTGTTCAGTTACGGAAAATGACTTATACGATCAAGTACGTAGTATAGTATAATTGTGGTATACCATCTAAACTTACATATCGAAGAAACAGTGGTTTATACGAGGGCTGCTATTTATGTATCCGGAATAACAAAGTGAAACAAACATATAGCATTTATTATAGTTTTATTGCTTTTCAAAATATTCACCGTGATGATCGATGCACTTTTGCATGCGTTGGAACCAATTTTCGTAGCACTTTTTCCATTCGGATTGAGGTATCTCCAATACGTGCATTTTGAACGCATCAACAGCCTCTTCACGGCTCGAAAAACGTTGACCACGTAATTTATTCTTCACGGTTGGGAATAAATAGAAGTCGTTGGGGGCCAAGTCGGGGCTGTACGGCGGATGACCCGTTAATTCGATCTTTTGATCTTCCAAATACCGAGTTCTTTCGGCCGATGTGTGGCAGCTAGCATTGTCATGATGAAGAAGGATTCTGCGTTGTCGGTTGTTCTTTCTTATTTCTTCAAAGACTTCTGGCATACAAATAGTCGTGTATCGTTCAGAATTAACCGTTTTACGATCCTCTAGTTGCACTGCCGCTACATGTCCATTTATACCAAAAAAACAAGCGACCATTTGCTTCAAAGTGCTTTTGGAACGAATGACTTTTGTTGGGTTCGGCTCATCTTGGAACACCCAAACCGTTGATTCAAAGTCAAAGTCAAATCAATTTATTCAAGTAAACCCAATTACATGGTATTTTTGAACGTCAAATCTACTTTAGTTCGGTTCAAATAGAAAATCTGGACACTGAGAAGAACCGACAAGAAACTCAGTCAGGTATCATTTTTTCAACTTCATTTTACAAAAGGTTTATTAAAATACAATATTTTCATTAAGCCAGTAAACGCATGTGCAGAGAACATCATTTCCAGACTATTGTTTTATCTTCAATGAAATCGTTTATTTTATAGTATGATTGTCTAGTCAATGTACGTTTTATAACCAATCTAAATTTATTCTCTGTTAATTGAGTAATTTCTTGAGGAACTTTATTATAAAAACGAATGCAGTTACCTAAAAATGAAACATTTGACTTATGTAATTTAAATTTTGGAATAACCAATTTATCACGACCTCGGGTTTCCATACCATTCATATCGCCATTCTTTTTAAACTGATCTATATTTTTTCTCGTATACGTAATAATTTCAAAGATGTATAAGGAGGGCAAGGTGAGGACATTAACGTCTTTAAAACGATCTTTAAGCGATTCTCGTGCATTCATCCTGTAGATGGCACGTATTGCTCTTTTTTGTAAAATGAAAATGAAGTTAATATGCGCCGCTGATCCCCACAGCAGAAGGCCGTAGGACATTAAACTGTGAAAATATGCAAAGTACACCAACCTTGCCGTATCCACATCTGTCATTTGCCTAATGCGTCTAATTGCATATACCGCAGAACCGAGCTTACTAGCCAATGCCCCGATATGGTCCGCCCACTGTAACTTGTTATCTACTGTTAAACCCAGAAAACTGTTTGTGTTGATTGTTGTTTAGTTTCAGGATCATACGCATATATCCAAGATTATCACCTGTGTAGATATTATAGACAGCTTTTGACGCACCCTGATCGTACTTTTGTAACATTTTTTCACACCAATCGACACGAGCCCGTTTTTGGTCAATTCTCAAGTTGTGCGGAATCCAACGTGAACAAATTTTTTTACAGCTAAATGTTCGTGTAATATTTTATATATACTCGTCATACTTATGCCCAGAGACGCCTCTATCTCGCGATATGTAACATGCCGATCTTGCATTATTAGTTCCCGCACAACATCAATATTTTGAGGTACAACAACCGATTTAGGGCGACCTTCTTTAACTTCGTCCGTGAGCAGAGACCGCCCACGATTAAACTCACTAAACCAGTGATACACAGTTGTTTTCGATGGTGCTTCGTCCCCAAAAGTCGAAGTGAGTTGATCGATGCACTGTTTTTGAGTTAGTCCTTGCCGAAAATCGTAATAAATCATAGCACGAAAATTTTCACGACTTAAATCCATGGTGATAAAGACTCGCAATTTTCAAAATGACGCCACAAAGGATAAACAAATGACAGCTACATGAAACAAATTGTATTCTTCAGCCAAAGAGTTTTTAAGATGTAGAAGAGCCATTTTTAAATGTTATGATTACTTTTTTAATATTGTTCTGTAACTGGCCAGTTCCGGATACATAAATAGCAGCCCTCGTATCGTATAACTTATGAAATAGATGAGTATATGTAGATAACTGCTACCTACTTATTGAATCCATTTCATACCTGCACATTAGCTATCTAATAACATTGTAATAAACTAATTTACACGACTATTTGTTCTACTGAAAATATTCTTAAAAAATAATTGTCGGTTGTAGGTAAAATGTATATATTTTAACAACGACATCGACACAGTGTGGATAGAGCATCAAGACGCAAATCACATCTTGACGTCAATTTAGTAAAATATGTAATTGGGTTTACAGATGGCAGAGCGCAAAAGTAAGAATACTACCCCATTGTACGACGAGTGTTTTCCTTTACCACAAGGGTTGCAGATAAGGATAATAACTGTGGCCCACCTAGTGGTTAGCGTTGCGTATGAATGCCTGCAACACCAAACGTCATTTGCGCATCACTTGCAATATTTGTGGTTTGTGCGTTGCCAATCTTGTAAAACCTTTTCACGCCCCTTTTGAAGAACCTCATGCTGCAATCTGTTAAGAATACCCCGATAGGGAGTTCGTTCCAGAAGCAGACTATTCGAGGGAGGAAACTCCTTTGAAATAGTACTGTAACCGTGAGTTCTTTATAATTTATAGTTTTATCTCTTAGCTAATTTGTACAACTTGCACGGGAAGATTTGCCGATAAATTATATATTTTTTCTATTTCTCAGATCAGAAACTTGAATTATTATATTAAGTATCTAAATCTATTTATTATATTAATACCTGAAGAGAAAACTTTGTACCCTTATAATGCAATGTGCGCATGGAGGAGTCTCGAGGAGTCCGAGATTAGGCATATTTAAAGTTCATATGGAGAAGGGCAGAAAGCTAAAATTTATATATACAATACCTAATAGGTGTTACAAAGATTACCCCCGTTAGGGATGCGTAGCGTGAAGATACGTAAGGAAATATTAGAAAGACATTATTTTTTATTTATTTATTTTATAAATGTTCGTGGTTTAATAGTCTCACAGAGTAGAGACTATCGCTAAAGAATTTTAAAATGTTAGCAACAAATAAATTAATGACAGTTTGATTGAATAATTTCGAGTTGTGAATTTTATGTGATTCGTGTGCTGTGAGCTGTTTCAAGACTGTGGAGTGTATGTCAAGGGAAAAAAGCGTTTATTTCATATGTATGGTCGAATTTGGAACACAGGGCGAGCACTGATAAGTTTTAAGTACACTTAAAACTTTATTTGCATAGTTGTCAAAGCATTTCTAAAACTAGTAATGGCTAATAGGCAGAGCTATATTCGATACTGATTTGGACTAGAGGACCTAGAATCGAGCACTGCATCTTTAATAGTGGATTTAGGTCAGAGATAAATAAATAGATATGAGGAAAACTGTTGTGGACGTAAAACAAGCTCAATGTCAAAGTTACTTACTGTAGTGACTGGAACAAATGGTTGGAATCTATTGATTTATTTATAGCAATGGTGCTACAAACGCTGATTTAAATGTCTGATATCACGTGAGCGAGGCACTTGTAGAGTAGTACTTCGGGTTTTGATACGACCGCAATCATATAAATTATAAAGATTCAGTTTTTCCTTTTCAGTTATGGAGTTCTAAAAACCATATTTCACTGTTACATTGTAATTGAAATGCCGTCATTGAGACAGTCACATTATCCCATTTTATGAATTCATGAGTGATTGATTAAGTCGTTAAATTAAAACGACTCGACACCATTATATTCGTAGCAATATCAGACCTTCCTAAGACGTAATAATATATAGATCCACCATCAATCAACGTTATATTAATGGTGAAAAACCCATCAGTCATTTTCCATGATCACGCGATCTAATTTATAATCGAACAGCTAATGAATATCATATGTACTTTCAATAACAAGCAACGTACTAAAATATCATTCTTTCGAAATGGAAGAACTATTACTTGATTTTGAGTATATTTTTTTTAATGAACAAAAAATAACAAAATAAAACAAGTGAAGGAAAAATAAGACACTTAGCACGCATGTCGTAAAAGTCAGCCGGAGTCGGGCTTAAATAATATGTGGGATACAAAAACAAAGTTAACTTTGCAGTTGCAATTTTTAATACACGTAAACTTTCCTCGAGAAATGCAGATAAAGACAATGACAACTGCATACAAATTAGTTCAATGGTTCTCGAAATTAGTCATATAGAGAGACGCGCGCCTAGGACTTCCTTTTGTACTATGCAATGGTAATTTCATCGTCTGTCAATCTACATTACTTTCAGTCGTCGACTGACATACTTTTTAAACATTCAATAATGTTCCAACTTCCAGTGCGAAAACGGTTTCAACTCGTGAGGTCATTAAAATTACAGATTAACCTTTTCTGTTCGTGCGATTTTAATTTTACAGCGAATGGCATCAAAAGATTAACTTTGCAATTTTACTGTATGAGCTCCAATTTTAACAAATGAGGAGCATTTAAATGGACGATCTGTGCTTTAAAATTAGTAATTATTTTGTTTGATGGATGTTAAAATATATAAAAGACTTCTCAATCTTCTTGTTTAACCAGCCTAACTGCAGTACTATTGTATCCAGCTAGTAAATAATTAGTTCTTACGTACAAAGTCACCAAACAAAATAACATATAATATGTACATGTAATATGTTTATTACGTAGTATACCTATTCTTTTGCTATAAAGATAATATTTGTGGTTCTTACGGCTTCTTTATTGCCCGTCATCATAACTACTAATTAACAGTATGTTATGTTTCATATGGATTTGGGACCTTGAGTAAAAATTGAAATCACCACGCCCGCAAACAAAATAGTTTTTGACGTACGCTTTCCAATATACTCGAAATACGCAAAACATATCCTGTCTCTTTCTCGCTATCTTCCGATCTCCTCTTGCGTGGACCAGGAAGCTGTCCCGTTGCGTATGTTAATGTAAATACGAAATCGTTGAGTATGAACGGATGACGCGAACTGCACCGTTATATCACGGCATATAATTTTAAAACGCAATCAAAGATAGCCTGCAGCGTGATATGGAGATATGTGACATTACGGTCAATTTAGGGATAATACAGTTCTTGTAATTTTAAAAACACTTTAATAACTTACTGTTTTATCTCAATGAATTATATATATTACATCGATGTAAAACTTCAACAATACCAATTGTTTTTTGACGTCATGTGTAAACGTTAGACAAAAAATAATCTATTTTTAAAAATGACACGTCAAGCTAAACTTTGGGAAAAACATTTTTGGTGTCGACTTACCATTGCTGGCGATCGATTCCGTCGCCTCCTGAACATCGTCGATAGTGTATGGTTAGTGAAATTAGCAGCAGAAGACGCTGACACCAGCATTTTGAAAGCGAAAACCTCACAAAGATAAAAACTCCCAGAAGACACACACAATTAGATCATTCCATCAGTTTGTTACACACGCGAAGCTCTGTGGCCACTGCAGTTATTGTGAGCACATCTGAGCAGCGGCAACAATCAACTTTTACTATTATGTCGTATTAGCAGTTAGTTTCACACTAAGATATAGTTTGTAAGTCGAGACAGAAACCTATCACTTGGTCAAAACAAACGCGCACTTTCTCTCAAGATTGATCTTTCGCTTGAATTCATTTAAAATTTAAAGTATTCATGTCTTCACACTTAATAAAACGATAAAAACATGTATTTATTGGATTCAGTTGTAAATACAACTTTTATTTCATTCTGCGTTAAAGTCTTCTTCTTCTTTCGCTAAGTTTACCTATCCCAAGCGAGTAATCTAAATCGTAAATTAACTTGTTAGCCTAGTTTAAGTTTTAATTTTAAACTGACAATTTTATCTCGAATAATATTTATGACTGAAAGCTCGCGCTGACATCACTAGACTAGCTAAAATTAAAATTAGACAATTTTATAAGTACAAAATTTGTTAAAGACTACACAAGTAGGTATACGGTACACATACATATGTATGGTTCCGATAAAAGACTATACACGGTTAAATCAACCTCACCACCACAAACCTCATTTGAAATGAAAAAAAAATTAATACCTACATAAAAATTTGGAAGCAGACACTCCGTACTCGTCTTTAACTAAAATTGAAATACTTAATTGCAGTATGGCAGGAAACAGATTTCTAAATTACAAAATAATCGATTTCCTACAATTATGCGTATATTACAATAACAAGAAACAGCAATTTGTGACGACAATTATCTTTCCTCATGATGATTTAATGATTTTCACAAAAAAAATCGTATTACGTATTAATAGATATACATAGAAAAATATAATAAGGAGAGCAGTGGCTAGTCAAATGGTAAAACGCTTCGTATAATAGAAACGCTTACTGGCGTTATAGCTCGTCAAAAGTACCGTTTGGGTACCTTTATACGGCAGTTTTCACACGTGTTCAATTTTTGTTAGATTTAAAAGAAAGTTAATAACGTTTGACTACCAACTTAAAATTCGGTACGCCAGATCACGTGGTATTTGTCATTCCATTCTACTAACGTTTACGACAATTGAGCTGTTTGTTTAGGCCCTCTGAAGATTTATTTCTGAAAATAAGAACTGCACCGATCACGTGTTTATCTCAATCGAATACAGAAGAGAAACTACACACACACAAAATATTAGCTACGCATTACAACACATTCAGAGGCAAAAAGCAAACTAAAATTCGCGCTAACTTGTTATTGTCACACTTCCCATATTTTGATCTGCAAAAACTCGCCACAAGACTCACTTTCAAGTATAAATGAGATAAAAACTGTTTACTGATAATGTACAGCCTTCATACGTATAATAGTTAATAAGTTGGTATATAAGAATGATAAGAAAATATAGGCAAATGGAAACGCAACCAACCATTTTAAACACGATTAAGCGCTATTCTTTTTTAGCTATCATGTTCGAATGGCTTCAGTAACACAGAAAAACTGCATTTTAGTGAACGTATAGATTAAATCTAATGTTTAAAATGGTGTACACCGGTCAAACAAAACAATCATTCTTGGATAAGATTATGGCATTTTATAATTTCCGTTTCAAATTGAACGTTCATCCGGATGCAATACACACCTACATAAGATACGAGCAAAATTCCTAGATTCTAAATAAACCAGATGACCTGCGCAGACGCAATTAACGTCAGTTACCGCCCACATAAGTAAAACAAACAATGATGCGTTGCTATTCATAGAACACAAAAATGTTGGTTTCGACATTTACTTTTAACACAGGTGGAAAAAATTGCATCAGTTGTATGTATGAGTAAAAAACAAAGTCAAAACATAGTCTGAATATAAAGTTTGTTTTTAGCTCAAGTAGTGAAAGCACTTTTGGGGTGGTAACTGGAATACCTAAACGGATATGGTCTCCATCATATTATGGAGCATATATTTAAACATGTAGGTACATAAGTACATACATACATATCTTCAAGCTGTATCCCTAACGTGATAGTCAGAGAGGACGGAGCGCCAAGCTTCGCATCCTTACATATTTATTTCGCCTCTTCGAATCATATAAGTACCTGCAAGTGTATAAATATGTTAAACATTATATTATAAGGTATTTAAAGTGCAGCATATGTGTTAAAGCTTATATTATAAGGTTTAACACATATGTATACTTATGTAGTGTAGTATATGTACAAACATGTATAAGTTATATGTACCTATATGAATTTCTAGTTCGTGGTATCATATTCCGATTCGGGTCAAACGTATAACTATACATAATATAACAGATTTATTCTTTTTCGCACATATAGCCCATTACGTTGTTAGCATTACATACGTTATACTTCAAAAGCACTCTAAATTTTAAAATCCAAACAAATATATCACAATGTATTATTCCAGGCATCTATCTATACATCTATAGATACATATATAAACGTCTCCTCATTGTCCGCTTTTGCCTTTTCGTTTCAAAACTTACATATGCTCTTCGCTGTTCTCAGCTTTTTAAATTTCAAACGCTTTTAAAATCTGTAGACAATATTCTAAAAAATACATTATCTAAAATATTAAATTGCTCCTTTGTTGATGACAGGGTCTGGAATCAAGCCTCGCTTCCCATCTGTTATGGAGGCCTGGGCATACGCAAAATCTCGAGTGTGTCACTGCCAGCTTTTCTTTCGTCAGCCTACAGCACGGAAAACCTTTTCCTATCTGTTATTCGCCCTTCCTTAGGATCGGTTGAGGTGCCGTGCTTGACTGATGCTCGAAATGCTTGGTTAAGTGTTTGTCCGAGTACTAACCTGCCTACCTCGACCTTTTCTCAAAAACACTGGGATGAGCCTCTATGCAAAAATGTTCATTTACAACTTTTAGATTCTTGTAGTACCGAAAAAGATCGGTCTCGCCTCCTAGCTGTTTCTGAGAAGGAGTCAGGACACTGGTTGAAGGTAATACCTTCAAAAAACTTAGGAACCTTAATCGACAATACCACGCTTTCTCTCATAGTATCCCTTCGTCTGGGGGCCAGGACTAACCTTCTTCACCGTTGCCGCTGTGGTGATCTCGTCGATGTACTAGGTCACCACGGTTTATCCTGTTTACGTAGTGCGGGCCGCATGTCACGACATGCTGCCTTGAATGACGTCATTCGGCGGGCTCTTGTCGCCGCTGGCGTTCCTGCAGTCTTAGAGCCTGTAGGTATTGTGCGCAGCGACGGCAGGAGACCGGATGGTTTGACGCTCATTCCTTGGAAACTTGGAAGATCGCTGGTGTGGGATGCCACTTGTGTCGATACACTTGCTGTTTCCCATGTGCCGGCGACTACCAAGTCAGCAGGTGCCGCGGCCAGCACTGCCGAGAACTTGAAGCGGCAAGTATGCGACTCTCTCTGAGAGTTTCATATTTACGCCCTTTGCAGTCGAAACTTTGGGTCCCTGGGGCCCCGAAGCCCATCGACTGGTTTCTGATATTTGTAAGAGACTGGTCGAGGCTTCGGGAGACCGCCGGGCTGGCAGCTTCTTCCGCCAACGAATCAGTTTGGCTATTCAAAGAGGCAATGCTGCCAGTCTGCTAGGTACCTTGAGCAATGACAGCTTTCTAAGCGGCAACTTTGAGGAAGTTTATTATTTAAGATAATGTGTAGTTTTAAGTTTGTAAATATTAACATATGTATGTACTTTTCATATATAAATAAAACTGAAGTGTCTGTCTATTATTTGGAGATAGAGACTTACTTAAACTCATATAGTTACTTACCCGTTATCAAAACCCGAAACACGAAGCTGTTTTTGTCTTTCTGTCTGTTTGTCCGGGTTAATCTCCGAAACGCTGAACTGATTTTGGTGGGGCTTTAATTGGCAGGTAGAGGACTTTTCATTTCCTATACAAGCTACTTAAATAAGCCCAAAGACTTTTACAATTTGTGTGGGTAGATAAGTAGCTGATACATTATATATTTTTCTCTCTTCCCAGTTCAGTGTGCGTGGAAGAAATCTCAGCATACATAATCATTACATTACATCGACAAATAAAATTGAAGTGACTATCTGTCATTTCGAAATAAAGGATTTTTCTTAAGCTTATATGGTTATTCTCACGTAACCAAAACCCAAACATGCTTTTTTAATTACTGTTTGTTTATTCAGGCTATCTTCGAAAGGGCTGAACCGATTTTGAAGGAACTTTCATTGGCAGGTAGAAGACTTTTTAAAGAGTAATCTAGGCTACTTTTTACATACGTATATATCCTAATGCTTTATCTCAAACGTACCTAATTAGAGAGGACGGAGCGCCAAGTATTACATACTTCTTTCGCTTCCTCAAATCTCATTATTCTTCGTTCTCACTTTCGCCTAGGTTGGCGAGCACTTTTGACATTTCTGATTAACACTCTGCCTTTTTGATCCTCATAAGTCAACCTTGGTCTTCCTTGGCTTCTTCTACCACTCACTTTCGCTCTGTAGATTTCCTTCATCAATCTTTCATAATTTATTCTTTCTATGTGCCCGAACCATCTAAGCATTTCTTTTTTCATTTTTACGATTACACTCGTCTAACCCTGTCATACTGTGTATCTCTTCATTGCTTATTTTAACCGCCAGGTTGACACCGCACGCATTTCTAAGAGATCATAAATGCATTTCTACTGCATTTATCTTACTTCCATTCCATTTCAGGCATATCCGGGCCTCGCTACCGCACTGTAAAGTTGGCACCAACACCGCATTGTGGATGGCCATTTTGGCGGCATTAGATATATTCATACTGCTCACTACGGCGGACAAAGCACCGTTGACTTTATTGCCAGCTGCTACCCTTCTCTCTACATCTAACTCGTATTTTCCATCCTTCAAAAAAGCACTCCCCGGATATACCATTTCATTGAATTGTTCTAGAAGAATTTACCGATATCTCACACTTCGTCTGTACATTTGGTACATCTTCTCTTTCGAACACTGGAACCTTAGTTTTGTTGACTCATATTAAATTCTTTCACTTCACATTATTCTTTCAAGCACGTAACTTGTGTATACAATTCTGCTTGCTTATAGTACCCATACTATAAGCACGGCATCGTCGGCGTATAACAGAAAGTTAACCACTGTACCTACTACTATTTACACCGGAAAAATACCAAATTTAACGCCGATGAAACTGCAAGGCACAGCTAGGATTATATAGATTCGCGTTATATTCAAACGAATATGACAAACAATACCATATCAGTTCAATTTACTAGCATATTTGTATAAACAAATAAGTATATATTATGTGTTGTTCTTTTTAGGTTTTGTTTGAACAATCGATTGTCACATCCAAGTAATCCAAGAATAGATGGAATTAATTCGGTATTTACACAGCCGCAGGGTGTATTATTGGACAGAGTGTTTGAAGGTCGACACAGCACGACACCGTGTTAATGGTAATGGACAATTCATTAGATAGATTTGAGTAGAAATTCTATTTGCTACGTGAGGATGTCATAGGATATTATGTTATTGTTGGAAGGCCATTTCACTCATGGAAACTATACAATTAATTTTTACTAATGAAATCGCTTCGAGGTATAGTGATATTAGTGACGACCTCCGTGGCGCAATGGCTTAGCGCGTCGGAAAGTAAAACGGGAGTTGCGGGTTCGATTCCCGTCTCGAGTCTGGGTGTTTATGTACAATATGTATTTATTTACAAAAGAAAAGTATGTAAGTAGTATATCAGTTGTCTAGTACCCATAACACAAGCGCTGTGCTGCTTACTTTGGGACTAGATGGCGCTGTGTGAAATGTCTGAGTATATTATTATTATTATATTGACTAACGTAATTTGCGGTTAACTTCAAATACTGGCCCTAAAACCATGTTTAGAAATGCTGCAATCAATTACACGGTAATGCAGAAAGAAAGAGTTGTAATGCAAATCGTGAAACATAATTAATTTGAAAGGACGATATAATAAAGGTGGAGTAAATAATAGTATTTGAATGAAGCCTCACATTCCTGCACCATCACTATTTCATCATCAGGCTATGTTCACGTTCACTATCTGTAACTCATCGAGACCAATTGAATGACCTGCACCACCTGCTTGTATGTCATTGAGGAGCTGGGTCTGACTACATGCAGCATGACTGTAGCATCAACTCAAGGTTACCACATTATTGCAGTGTACCTGACTTGAATTCGATCAGACGAGTGAGTGTGTTTTAAATATTCTATTTTACAGCTGAGATCCCTTAGAAAAGGAAGTGGTGATAATCTTCCGATTGAGTGACTTAATCTTCATTACACTTAGCTAAAAAGCACCCTAGTTAAACTAGCTCTCTATTTAAAAAAAAACCGTATCCCAATCAGTCTATACGTTTGGGAACTGCGATATCACAGACACACAGACAGATATAGGCGTGAAACTTATAACATCCTTCTGTTTGCGTCGAGTTAAAATATCCTCTGCCTCTCGTTGGAAGCGAGTAAAGGCGACCTTTGGATTTGCGACCGATGAGAGCGGGAACTCGAGTCGTCCACTACAAGCGATGCCGAGGATAGAAGCGCGGGTCTGCGCTTCAGTAGTAATGGTACTAAGGGTACTAACACTTAACTCCTTGATAAAGCATTAGGGATGCGTTCCGTTGGAGATGCCGGAACACTTCCACATGCGCCACAACGACTGCCGGCGGGTATTTAGGTAGTAATCAGTTAGCGGAATGATTTTTTTAGTGTTATTTTTAGTTTAAAAAAAGATGTTAAAAAAGACGGCCAATAATTAACAATTCGAAAGCCCTACGTGTAATTACAGATTGCAAATAGTAGGTATAACATAAATGCTTTAATTCAATTATTTAGTCTTGCCAATCTCTGATTAACTTCTCAAATAACGGGATAACAAACGGGGTTTACCGCCATTAAAAACACAAGTTTCAAATGTTTCGTATTTTCATTATGCAAGAAATTGATGCCGGGAATTTGTTGTATTAGACACGTCGAGCGCAATTTACATTTGATATTCAAAACGGTAAATCCGCTACAGGGGGTCCTCGTCTAATCTTCTGCGTAGATGCGTGCGTGCGTAGAACTTCGGTTTTCAGTTACATACATATATATTGGGGTTTTATGTAGATAACATGAGGGAAAGTAGATAAAAAAAATCGAAGAAATAGATCGCGTTTTTTGACTTTTTTCACCATACTTGTAGTATTCAATTAACACGTAATTACCTCTTAATAATTGCCTTTCCAAATTATAATACATAAGTTCCACTTTTAAATAAATTCAATGTATACATATATAAATAAAAAAGAATGTCTGTGAGTTGAAATAATGGCTTTTTCTTAAGCTTATATGGTTACTTGCACATAACCAAAACACAAAAACGCATTTTTTTTAATTTTTGTCTGTCTGTCTGTAGACTGTTTGTCCGGATTAATCTTAATACATATAAATAAAAGTGAAGTGTCTGTCAGTGATTTCGAAATAAAAACTTTTTCTTAAGAGCCTTTGACACCCCCTCTTTGTGCGAAATAGTGATATTTTGACGCCGTAATTTTCTGAAACCTTAAAAGGTGTTTTAATATTCTGCTGGAAGTTTATAAATAGCTCCATTTCTCTTCTTGAATATTATTGTTGCATATTTTTATATTTATGTATTTTATAATATCTTACAAAACCATTCTACGAAGTCAGTTTACAAGTAAAGTTCTTAGACGCGTTACTTTGAAGTCCTAATTAACATCGTTTCGACGAGTTCTAACAATCTCTAAAATTATGTTGAGATCGAGTACATATTCTTATTGAGTATTGAGTATTAAAATCAATATAAAATACGCGATGTTGACGCGTTTACTGGTCGGCCGAGGATACCCAGCGGTATTAACGAATCGGTCGGGGCTTCGACCTGGTAAGCTCCCGGCTCGGTTCGGGAAACGCAAACACCCGGAAGGAGCCAGCGAACCCGGTCTGGCTAGGGGAGTAAGATGTGCAATCCCCCGCGAACCCCGGCCGGCCGCCGGTGCTTCTAGCTGTGAGTTAGTTAAGTTTATACCTTTTTTACTTTACCTAGGGTTAATGGTAAGGTAATGGTAATATGACTGGCAGATTATGCCTAGGGCTACACAGTAGGCGCTCTCTCCCCCCTGCCTATCCCCGGCAGGGAGGTCTCCTCACTCACCATGGCGGCACCACCAGCGCCATGGACACGCTGACGGACACTGAATTGCGCGCGTTCATGATGGCTCAACTGGAGTCAACATACTCTCATATTAGGGACCTTTGGGACCACTGGGTCTCACCTGCGCCCCGCGCCCCTGCCCCACCCCCGCTTCTTACTCACTCGCCCATTGCATCCGCTACCGCTACAGTCGCGAGCCTCCGCCTCGCGAACCGACCTAGCCGACCCACGTTAGCGATTCGCCCGCTTCTCCTGACCCGTCAGAAGTCTCGGACTTCGAGGAGGAGATGAACGTAGCTCTTCCCTCCTCTTTAGAGGACGAGGCCACTGAGAGCGCCGAATGGCCTAGTCACCAAGAGAAAGCGGGCGAATTCTCAGAGGGAAGGCGACACTACCAGCCCTCCCCCAAAAACGACGAAGGCGGCCCCTTAGGCCTCCGGAGCTCCCGCGGCCCCTCAGTCAAACCGACAAGCGCCTGTCTCACAAGCCACCCGGGCCCCTCAGGCCGATAAAATTAAAACACCGCCGCCGGTGTTTATTTAATACAGGCTTGCCAACAGGCGCCTTATTCAAAAGAAGGCGTCGTGGGATAAGGTCTCTTGAGCATTAGACGCGCGTCGCATCAAATTTGTCTCCGCCCGCAACACTGCACAAGGCATTAAGGTGCAAGTACCAACCCCGGCTGACCATCGCGATCTCACGGCACTTCTACGCTCGGAGCGCATAGGGTTTCACACCTATGCGCTCCCGGAGAAGCGCCAACTACGCGTGGTCATCCCCGACCTCCGCAAGGAACTCTCGGAGAAGCTCATTCTCGGCGACCTTAAAAAGCAAAACCTCCCGCCGGCGCGTGAAGTCCACCGCCCCAAGCCCCTTCGAAGCAAGCCTTCGACTCGTATTGGTCGTACTCGACCTTTCTGCAGAGGGAAAAGCCGTATTCAGTATCAAATCCGTCGGTAGGATTTCCGGTTTCTCCGTAGAGGTCCCACACAAGCGCGGCATGGTGGGTCAATGCCACCGCTGCCAGTTGTACGGGCACTCGGCCTGCAACTGGTACGCACGACCTAGGTGCATCAAGTGCCAGGGGGATCACGGCACCCAAGAGTGTTCCCGCACGCCGGAGACGTCGGACCCTCCCGGTTGTATACTGTGCGAATTCAGACAACCCGTGAACTATCCGTGATAGTTCACGGGTGCCCGAGAGCTCCGTGCCGTCGCCGCCGTGGGGGTAAGTCGCGCCGAGCCGGCAGAGCATCTCAAAATCAACGCTGTGGCCCCCCTGCGCATCCAGCGCAATCTAAGGCCGCTCCTACCGCGACCCCCGCACCCGCACGGCCCGCGAGCTCTGCGCCGGTCAAACCCCTGTCCTCAGCGCCGGCACAACCCGCGCCCTCAGCGCCAACTCAACCTGCACCCTCAGCGCCAACCAAACCCACGCCTTTAGCGCCTGAAATCCCAGGACCCGCGCGCTCTCAACCGGCTCATAAGACTTTAGCGCCGACGCCAGTACCACAACCGTGGCGTAAGAGGCCCACGTCTCAAGCGAGTTCAGCGGCGCCGGCTCCTTCAGCGCCGGCGAACGATCTCCTCGACAACATTAAAATGTTCGCCGATCTCGTTAAGGACATTAACCCTAACGAAATCAAATTAGTCGCGCGTAAATTCGCGACTGTAGAGACGGGACGGCTAATTATACTCGCCGAGCACGCGACCCTCGCGCGTTAACCAAACCCGAACACGCGTTTTTTTGAATTTTTGACAGTCTGTTTATTCAGCCTCACCTTAAAACGGCTGAACCGATTTTAACGTGACATTCACAGGAAGATAGAATTTTTCAATAATAATCTGATCTTTTACTGTAAAAATTTAAAAACTTTACAAATAATTAAACTGTAAATTGACTGACCTGTTAATTAAAGTTACAACAAATAATAAAACAATAGGTACGCATAACACTAATGGGAAACAAATCAGTTTTTTTTTAATTTTTATTGCAATGCCATTGAATTTCTATACGAATATCTCTGTTTGAAGAACTGGAGTCTCACTTACTTAATAATGTGCATAATATCATCACGTTCATCTTTATTACAACGATGCGAAGTTATTTTTAGTAGGATGTGAACTTGAGTTTTGATTAGTAAAGGATTATTATATTTAATCATGACTACAAAACTAGAGGTAACCGATCCTAATACTAGTAGTGCTAGACAGGTAAATACTTCCCTTTATTGAATATTTGCTTTTAAACTAGTACCTTTATTGAAAATAATAATATGTACCTAAATACAATATTTGTGTTAAGGAATGTTATTGTATTTCCTTTACATGCATTTAACGCGTCAAGAACACTTCATACTAATTACAAATATTATATATATGTATTGATCTAAAACGAAAAAAATTTAATAACAAAAATCGAAACTTTTGATTCGGAAAAGTACCAAAATTATATTTTATACTGATGTCCCTTCTTTACTCACATTACAATAAAGCTACGAAAGTCGCACGCATACATGAGTGTCGGAGTGCGCTAATACCTAAATTCAAGTGCTTACGATTTGTCATAGGGTTTTTAAGTTCTTATGTTTAGGTATTTGGAAGTATAACCAAAACGCAAACACGCTTTTTTTTTTATTTTTGCCTGTGTCTATTTGTTTGTCCAGGCTAATCTCTGAAACGGTTGACCCGCTTTTGATAGGACTTCATTGGCAGGTAGAGGACTTCTCAGAGACTAATCTAGGCTACTTTTTATACCGGAGAGACACCAAATTTAACGCGAGTGACTACGCGAGGCAAAGTTAGCATAATAATATAATTATTTAGAACAATGAGACTAATTTAAAAAGTTGAAAAATATTAATTTTAAACAGACATTCTAATAAAACAGATATGATAGTGAAAGCGATATAAACGTAACATGCTGCTCTACTGTAGATAACGTGTTATGAAGCGTAGTATCTACCACTCAAATCAGCGAACAGAATACAAACAAAGCAAAGCAAACAAACAAACTGAAAACCTAAAGAATTACATCAGATTTATTTCCTTATGGCTGTTGCCCGCGACTTCGTAAGCGTGGAATTTAAAAAAAAGTTGGTTAGGTCCTTCACCGTGGCTTAATCTATCTCCAGTTTAGCCGTGAAAATGTAACAGACAAAGAGACAGAGATGTTTGATGTTTTCGCTTCTATACATATAAATAAAATTGAAGTGTCTGTCTAAAACCTAAAGGCTTTTTCATTCCATCTATTTTAAAACGTTCTTCGATAATATTTTAGTAGTGTGATGTCGGGATTTTCTTTTAGTGGCTTAGTCCGCCTCAGCGGATGCTACTAGAAATACTGCCTCAATATATTTGTCGCCAGAAACTCCAAAAAACAATTAAAATGTATTACGCCGACATTTTAATGAAATAATATGAAGAATTTATCTATTTACTACTGAAGATATCGGTTGTATGGGCACAGAACTCTTTACCTTCCCTCCTAAGCTAGAACCGCAGTACTACTACTACTGGTCTTTTTGGCGGGATTTTATGGGGAGCGGTTGGGCGTTTATTTTAATTATTTGCAAATGGTGTCTAGTGGATATTGTGATGTAAAATTGGCGTAGTTTTGCGTCCCAAGTATCTACGTTGTTGTGCTGTTATGTGAAATTTTTGAAATAAGTGCTTATTTAGTAAAATGATGATCAGATTTTTTTTAGTGGCTTAGTCGGCCTCAGCGGATCCTATTAGAAAGACTGCCTCAATATATCTGTCGCCAGAAACTCCAAGAAACATGTTAAATGTATTACGTCAACATTTTAATGAAATAATATGAAGAATGTATCTATTTATTACTGAATACGTCGATTGTATGGGCTGAGATCCCTTTGCCTCTCCTCCTAAGGGAGATTCGTACTACTGATACTGCTCTTTTTGGCGGAAACGGAAGAAGTGAGGTTGTCATTTTATTTAGATTTTCTATTTTTTACATTTTTGGGAGTTTTAAAGTACAAAAGTGATAGTACATGGTGTTATAAAGTTCCGTATAAGTGAAAAGAATGGAGTAGGTCTAAATAAACATGCGTAACTGAAGTTCTCGCGCTCTTCCAAATTCTTCCAAAAGTTCTTTATAACTTCAGTAAAGCCTACTATCACTTTACTGGGGGAGTTTTACGATAAGAAGAAAAAACTAATTTACTTCGAACGTGCTTCATGTGTTCTTCATGAATTATAATACTCTGACGTGTGCCTTGCATTGCCTGTTTAACTCATCAAGTGATTCTACTTATATAATATTTATGTAATACGTGACATTAGCAAAAGCTTTAATCTGTGCGCCATGCCATAAAGAAAGGAAAAAATTATAAAATTTGTTTGTACTTTTGCATATCGAAAAGCGTCTCTCATTTATTTATCTCTCGATGAAGATGAGAGTGTATCCACTCGGTAGTCAAATTATTTTTTTACCTCGGGCGCCATTCATTGCATCACTCGCTGCGCTCGGGATTCTACTCTAGAATCCTTCGCTTCGCTCAAGACTCAAAATAGCGCCTCGCCGTAAAAAGATTACTTCCTTGTTATGCAATCTACTATTTTTTAAGCTTATGTGGTTATTTGCACGTAACCAAAACCCAAACGCATATTTTTAAAGTTTTGTCTGCGTGTCAACCGATTTGACGGGACTTTCATTGTCATGTAGAGGACTTTTCAGAAAGTAATCTAGGCTACTTTTTATACCGGAAAAATACGGAATTTAGATGAAACCACAAGGCACATCAAGTTTATAATATTCGTATAGCATAGATTTAATACGAAGACTAGTAAAATTTATAACGCGAATTTCCATCACTAATGATTTGTAATTTTTCGTAATTATTGGTAATTTTTCAATTATTTAAGGAATTCAAAGCGCATTTCTAGAAGTCATACATGTTAGGTACACATAATACAATATGTTAGACGACGCCGGTTAGACGAGATCTGAAATTGAGACAGCATTTGGGCAAACAATGTTGTAGAGCGTCTTTCAGTAAAATGGATTGATGGTCTGCATAAGGTAGCCAGGCAGAGATAAAGTTTCTTTTTTTATTTGTAGCTAGCAATCATTGTACGGCAAGAGCCCAGAAATGAGCTGAGTTAATAGTCACAAAGTGGCTTGTGAGTGACTGATCTCCAGCTATGGACTACGGGATGTGATGATTGCACCTGAATGGTCGGATAAGGCATCAAAACAACAAAGTCGCAACTTGAAACTACTTTTGTCAGTATTTGGGTTTACAGAAAGATGGCAAAGTGAAATTATATGGTTTGCTACACTGAAAGAATACTTTAGTTGATCTTTTAGTTACTTTAGTAGAAATTTCGAAGGTTGATTTGTCGTTTCGTAAAACCAACCAAATTTCACTAAAGTATTAATTAATACGATTGAAGCTACACGTTCTGACATAACAAAATTTGCAATATTTTATGTTAAATTTATTACAGAGTTCAGTTTAATTGTAAGAGTATGTTGATGGCGTGCATCGAACCTTAGTTAATACATTACTTAACAAATTTACTAATTATGCAATACAGTTTTGTAAATATTTCAACATTTTAAGTTTAGTGAAATTAACAATTTCTGTGTTAGTTTGTCCGAAATTAACCCGAGTTTAATAAAACTACTGTAAAACGGAAAAAGTATTTTTTTAGTGTAGTCCATCGCTGACATAAGTTTTAACAACAAGCATTATTCCGTGTCCAGCTTTTAATACCAAGTAACTAAGTAGTATACTTTATATATGTATTTCTTAAATAATAATAATAAATTCCCAAACAACCACACACCTTGTATTGTAATAGTGGCGTCTACAAAACTATTTGTATATCCAAAATGCATGTCTGACATAGGAGCGTGGTTTCTCCTGTAATATCTCTAGAATCTACCTATTTTATTATAAGATTGCAATTGATATTTTTCTGAATATTAGGCCTTTTACATATTACATCACATAGCCTATAGGGGTCCATATGTAAGTTGAGGACGGCGCGTTAAACATAACGGTCTTTACATACTTTTTTCCCCTCCTCAAATCTCATACTTTTAACTCACTATCGCCGAAGTAGGAGAGTGGTTTTGCAATTTTCCGTCAGTTATTTTGTTAATGGTTTGAAATAGGCTTATTATATTAGGCTTCTCTGAATCCAAAACAAATATTGATATTCTGATATAATTTTCGATTAATGTTAAGATTGTGTATTTGTTCATATGAGTACTGAGAAACAACAGAATGGATCTGAGGACGACGCGCTGTTTGAAAAGCTAGGGTATAAGTTAAATAACAAAGTAAAATAATGGAGTAAACAGTATTATGCTGTGAAAGTAAATAATGTGGGAATGTGTATGGTTGTATAATATTACTGATAGTAACTGTTCTTTTAATAACACTGTTACAATCCCCTTATTAAGATAAAGATTTCTTGGCCACAAGGATGTCTGAAAAAAATTTGCTTTATGTACTCCATGTATAATCATGTTATTTGGTGCATTAAAGTAGACTGTATTGTAAAGGTTGACTTTATTATGATACTATCAAAATTAGGTATCTGCGTAATCCACACAGACGAAGTCGACGGAAAAAGTAGTTGATATAAAGAGGCATAAAACTATCTAAGTTTTATAGAAAGTAATAACGACCTCTCTAATTTCCGCGATTTCGCAAAATAAGCAATATACCATTGTCAGGAGAATATCACAATTGATGTATTCAATATACAATATTTTGCTACATATTCAATAACAGACAGATAGTTGTGTAATGTTATATATATATATATGAAGTTACAATATCACTAGATAACAATTTCTAAACATGTAATTAGTCGATTTTAAAAAATCACTTATAGATAACAAGGGATATCAAAATTAGTTTCGATAAACAAAAGTATTAAATAATTAACATTCACATCTTCACGCTGTATCCCCAACGGGGTAGTCAGAGAGGACGGAGCGCCAGGAGTCGCGGTCCTTACACACCACTTTCGCTTCCTCAAATCTCATCATTCTCCTCACACATTTTCGCCTAGGTATGCGAGTGCTTTTGATATTTCCATCTGCTAACACTCTGGCTATTTGATCTTCATAAGTCAGCCTTGGTCTTCCTTGGCTTCTTTTACCACTCACTTAATTAAATAATTGACATAATAGGGTAATATCCCAATAATCTTTGTAACCTTTTATGGGATACTCTCTTTACTCATTAAATTATATTCAAGCAAAATTACGACAAACAGTCCTTATATAAAATCCGATAATGGCTATAATTAGCTGTTTCAAAAAAGAAAAATACCTTCATAAATAGAATCACGACCTATCAATAAAACACTTCTGTCTGTAACATAATCGATTTACGTTATATATATATATATTAATTAATTTCAATTATTATATTAAATTCAATCATGTAGTGGAGCACTGTCTGTATGCGTAATAAACCTATATGTACATAATTTATACAAATATAAGCAATATATTCTAGTAAAGCCTCCAACGTTATCTTGTTCTATTTGCACATATTTTTGTTACCATATGTGTGTGTGAGTATAGGAAAACGTATTGGCTGCAATGAAATACGAGATTTCATATCAATGCCAAGTACAACAAAAACAGCGAGGACAATGAACATTTGTAAACATTACATATTACACAAATACATAAATTGAAATAGAATTAAACAAAGAAAATACCAACAAATAAGTAAATATCAATAGCATGCACACACACAAATGTACCCTAGTATTTGATGATGGCGGTTTATAAGGCGTATTGTATCTCAATAAAACTCAATCTTATTGTTGGTAGAATTACAATGTGAATTTTATTAAACATATACATATCTAAAACATTTTTAACTGCAGACACTAACCTCTGCAACGAAGAATTCTTTGGACATGAAGTTCCATAAACTACGTTGTAAGAATGATAACAGTTACATTAACTGCTGTTTGCTTTTCATTAAAATAAGTGATAATAGCATTAGAGTCATAACATAATGAAAATAAAATGAGGCATGAGATTATTAAGGCATTAACGGAATGGAAAAATTAAATATTAAAATGCTTCAAGTATATAAAGTACTAACAATTCTTGCATATTTAAACTATTACTGACACCATTTAGGATTGATGGAGAATCAAGGCACAAAAATATTAACACCACCCCTAGTCTATACTAATATTATAGAGAGAGAGGAGACTTTGCAAGTTTGTTTACATGTGGAGGGTTATCTCCCAACCACTGCACCTAATATAAAAATTTTTATACTATTTGATAGGTACATAGACATAGGCTTTGCATTATGATTCAACCCGAGCGTAGTCGGGATGGACAACTAGTGAGAAGTATTGGAATTCAACGATTGCAAAGTGGAGCCAGATACTAACAGTCTACTAGCTTATTGTCTATGTCCAGGTAAATTGTAATAAACACTTTTTTTTGGTTAATTTTAATAACCTATGTGAAAAGACAAACCATAGGTGGTTATTCCATATTTTCAATTTCAACAAATTTCAGTTTCTCTGGTGAAAAACCGACTATTAACTGCGGGACTAAGAGGTTGTGCTGTAGTGAAGAAACCATTGTTGAAGATTGTTCATAAACAAAAACTACTTCAATGGGCTAAAAAACATGAAAACTGTGGACAGATGAGTTCATATTCTGAATGTTCAGAACTAATGACAAGTTATTGTCCGTCGCCGTCGGCATGGGAAGTTAATTGAAGATTGTGTGTAGTATCTACGATAAAACACGGGGACAATATAATGGTTTGGAGTGGTTTTGCTGGACTATGTGGGAATAGTTTGCTTGAGACCACGACCGATGCAATTCGGTCGAAACGTCTAGCCAAGATAAAAGATAAATCGCGTTAAATTTCCTGATTTAGATATTTTATCATACAACGCGAAAGTTTAAAAGTTCATATTGCGTGTGGGAGATTTGGTCTAAATTGACACAACTATGAGAAAAGAAGAGTACTTGAAAATTCTCAAAGAACACGCCGTGCCATTTGGCAGCCGTTTAGTAGGCTATCCATTCGTTTTTGAGCAAGACAATGATCCATAACACACCTCTAGACTGTGTAAAGACTTCCTGGAAGAGCGAGAGGATCGCGATTTGTTAGAAATAATAACTTGGCCTCTCCAATCTTCAGACTTCCCCTATTGAGCGCCTGCGGGATTATCTCGATGTGACGGTCAAAAATCGGCAACCAACAAGTGGTACGCAAATCTGGAAATACTTACAGAAGGTATGGGCACAATTACAGAAGATCATTTAGGGAAACTACTCAATAGGATGTCTAAAGTTTGCAAAGAAGTTATTAGGTCAAAAGGGAGTCATATTGAGGAGTCTAATATATACTTAACTATTACTACACGAAAAATATAATATTTTGAGTTTTATATAATCTTTTTGTATCATTACTAGCGATGGGATATTCCGATGCATATTTACCTAAAGTTAATTTTTGGTTAAAAAATTGATCTTTCCACGTATACAGAAGTGGTGCAAATTTATAAATACCAGGACCACTATTGTTTTCGCTTATTTTCTAAGAACATCATAATCAGGGTTTGTGTCCATGACTTGCTCCATTTTGTTAATAAAAGTATTGTTTGATGTCTGATTTACAGTTGATCATACATCGTAAAATATTTCGAATCACTGCATTATAGAAAGGTCACTATGAAAGGTTTCTTCTATTTTTAAAATTGCAATATGCAACATTTCGAAATATTCAGATATAAATCATTCTTCAAATTAGATTTGGTTAATACTTCTTAAGCATTTCTAATAGATATAGCTTCATTGCTATCTAATAAAGTTACATCTGATATTTTGTCGTAGTGTTTACATAGTAAAATGCTGCTTCTAACCATGTTCCCCACCTAGTAAGGGTAAATTTGGATACAGCTCTTTCAAAATTAGTACTCTGTTGGAAAATTTTAAAAATATTTTTTTTTTAGTTATTAGTGTGTCTACATCACCATACAACTAATTAATCTGTGACCATACCTTAAATGTATAATCTCTGCTAATCTGTGCAGGGCATGAGATAAAGAAGTAAAATGTTTAATGACTTTTTGGCGGGAACGAGAGAAGTAGGTTGACATTTTGTTCAGATTTTCAATTTTTTTACATTTTTGGGAGTTTTAAAGTACAATAGTGATAGTTTACTGTGTTTTAAAGGTCTGTATAAGTGAAAAGAATGGAGTAGGTCTAAATAAACATGTGTAGCTGAAGTTCTCACGCTCTTCCAAGAAGTCCTTTATAACTTCAGTAAAGCCTACTATCACTTTACTGGAGGAGTTTTACGATATGAAAAAACTAATATACTTGTGATTAAGTATACTTATTAATACGTGACATTGACAAATGCGCTCAACTGTGCGCCATGCCATAAAGAAAGAAAGAAAAAAAATGTTTCATATTCGGAAACATTTCCTTCAATATTTTTCCAGCCAGTAACATATATGCAGAGCTATCGGTACAAAACATGACAACATCGTGTACCTTGCTATTAAATTGATCACCCAATAAATTGTGAGGACAATGAATCACAAATTCTGACACTGAACGACCATTTACTACATTCAAAGTTTTACAAGCTAATAAGTAATAATAATAATAAGTAAGTAATAAGTAAGTACAGCTTATCGTTTTGAACGTCGCTAGGAATACGTTTTATTGTCTTCAAAAACTCGATTTAAATATGTTTTTTTAACAAAGATGCACTTGAAATGGTTCTATCCTGATGTTTACATTTACAAATGCATTTATCAAAAAAACTATGGAAACCGGGGTTTTCCACTTGTGACCACGGCATGTTACATATAATAAGAAAATTTAAGAAAAAAAATACTGTACTATCCCGCGAATAATAACAGCATAAACTGTTATTTTTTGTTTCCCTCACACGCTGACGAAAAATCTTACCATATTTTTCTATGAAATGTTACTGACTTGGCGCCAAACCCATAAATCAAAAATTAAAATAAATTCATTATCTTATTTATTTATTTATACTTTATTGCACTAAATATTTGTACAAAGGCGAGCTTAATGCTACATAGTATTTTCTTCCAACTAACCTTTAGTAGTTGAGAGTAGGTAAAGGGTAGTAAAAATACTATACACAATATTACACTACATAAATAACACAACGTAATAAATATGAATTTATATATGTATATATATACGTTTATTTATACATACATGATATATAAAAATACACAATAAATTTAAAAAAAAAAACATTAATGAATGTATCAGTCAATCAAACTTAGTAAAAAGTGTTCGAACACACGCGATTTGAAGGCATCAACCGACGGAGACTTCCCTGACCCCAATCAGTAAGCTGTTCCAGAGATATTGTGTATAGTTGTGTTGATGTACAAGTAAAAGAATGGGCATAGTAATCCCTATCATTCATATCTTGATGAATTTATGAAGTGATTCGGAACAAAAAGTTAAGCTAGTTTTTAAAAAACAATTTTTTTCATCTTATAAATAAACGCATATTCTGCCCATGTTGTATAAGAAACTACATTTTTGTCATATTTTGAACTATTTAACCAGATGCATAGATATTTAGCATCACCCGATTATATTGTATGAACTCTAAATATGTCGATCCCAGAATATCGAGATTTTTTATACAAAAATACACTCCATTTTAAGGGCACGTTGTAGTTCACCTCCAAGTGTGTGCCGGGGGTTTTCGGTCCCGAGTAGACTCTAGTAGACTCCTCGGGAAGGTAAACCTTTTCTCTCTAGTTTCTCTCTAGCTACGGCTAACGAACTACCTCAACAGCTACGACATGTAAGTGGGTCCTGACTATTTGCACCTACACTTACCTGCGCTAGGGCCTGCGCAGTTGAGCACCGTACGCGGGGATGAAGGAATCCTGAGAGGTTGAGCTGAGCGGGTGTCGGGATAGATACACCCGTAAGGCAACACGCCCTCTTTGGTCCGGATTTCAAGCTAAACGGTAGCCTTCACAGCTAGCCACTGTGAGGGAAATGGTCAAGCCTGCCGTCAGAGGGCGGCTGGCGAGGGGTGGGAGGGATGGTATTCGGCCACGCTGACGGAGTAAGCATGGGGGGAACAACTGGATGGGCTCGATACCGGCTTGTCCAGCCTTCCATATCGAGCTCCCGATGTCGCGCTGTTACGCCTACCTCACACACCTATATCCCTTCGGTAATCCTAACGTCCCTATTGTAGGGCGTTCCCAGGTGCGGGCTCCATGGAGGGTGGGAAGCCGAGGGGATGAAAAACATACTCCTTTTTTAACATGGATTATAAAGGTACAGTAAATAATAATAAAAAGAAAGGGAAGGCAGTGCCGAAGAGTTCCCTCAAAGGTGCGCCAACCTGTGCCAAGGATGCGGGGAAACCTGCACCCTCGTGCTCGGCATTTGCCAGTGCCAAGGCTGGTGGAAAGGCCGCGGGGAAACCCGTGGCCAGACCGCAGGCTGAGGTGCGGCTGGCTGAGACAGTAACGGGCAAGGCTGTGCCGGCGGGGAAACTCAAAGGTGCGCTAACCCAGGAGCAGTTGAAGGGGAAGGGGAGGCCCGAGGCATCAACCGAAGGCCAAACCAGAGCCTCCAGCTATTTTACTGGCGGGAAGTCGGGGAAACCCGACCCCCAGCCATCTACATCGTCCAGTTGTTCTGGATCAACGGCCAAGGCTGTCGATACGGAACAAAGGGACGATTTCGATACGGCATGGATCCTCGTGGGCTCTGGCCGCCGGAACAGCAAACCGCCCCAAAATAGGGGGGTGAGCGGTCCCGGCGGGGAGGGCTTTGGGCTAGGTACGTGCCCAAAACAGACGAGGAAAAGGAAGCCGAACTCCAAACAGAGACGTCGGGCGAGGTTGGCGGCGGCTTCCTTTTCCCAGTCATCACCCACCTCTTCTCCCATACAGGTGAAGGAGGGGCCACGGGGGGGCACCGTAGGGCGCGGCGGACCGGCTGTCGAAGGAAACAGAGCTCCTTCAGTGTCCGGGACGTCGCGGCCGGCGGTGGCTCCGGGCACTACAAAACAGAGGGAGAGGGCACACGGCGGGTCCGGGGGACGGGTCGGGGGGAAGAGGGCTCGACTCAACGAGAGTAATTCTCCGAGAGGTCAATAAACCACGACTCGATCACTCGGACCGGCCACGTCCCGCAAGTTATGCGGGGGCAGCGGGGGCGGACCTACTGACAGCCATCACTGTGGCCCAAACCCTATTATTAACAGGACAACAGGCAAACGAGGTGCGTCAGCTCCTGGAGGCAAAGTTCGTGGACTTAGCCATGTCGCAAGACTTGACTCCGGGGCAGGCTGTGCCTCGTTTTAAAGGCAAGCCTATACATATCGGGGGGGCCTTGCAGCTCTGGTGTGCAGATAAGTACACATCAGAGTGGCTTAAGGCTCAGTTCGAGGGCGTGACGCTGCCTAGCGGCGTCACTCTTACGGTGAAGAGTCCAGCGGACATACTGCGCAGGGTGCGATGTGGCATCCTTCTCCCGGGAGTTCTGGAGACGAGCGTCATCGGGCGCCTGCTGCGCCTGCAGAACCCCTGGGCGAATGTTGAACGCTGGCTTCTTCACGGAGTCAACAGACAGGTGACGGAAACACTCGTCGTGGTCAGCGTTCCGGAGGACGTGGTCCCCTCTCTTTTGGAAAACAACCGACGGCTCTACTTTGCGGCGGGGTCAGTCTACATTAGATTCCAGGGGAGGAGGGGGAGGTTTCATGACAACCCCCTCGCGGACTCGGACGCGGCTCCTGGTCGCGATGAAGAGGATCCAGATCCGGCAACTACACAGGCCACTGAGCCTGCAGAAACCCCTTCGGGGTCGGTGGCGACCGCCACCCAAGACGGCATATTACCCGGACCCTCTCTTGGGCCGGTCCCTGATTCCAGCAAAGAGAAGGATGTAGTGATGGAGCCTGTTGGAGGCTGGGACTGGTCTCAGATGATGAAGGAGCTAGACCTGGCGGCTGAGGGGGAGATGACCGATGGCGTCACCCTCGTCTAGCCTGTGTAAGGTCGTCCAAATCAACCTCCACCATTCAGTAACTGCGACGGCTCAACGCGTAAATGGTTGGAGGTTAACACCACAGCAATTGCCTTGATCCAAGAGCTATGGATCGGCAAATCAGGCAAAATACAGGGCCTCTCCAATATCGGAGGTAAGTTAATAACTACAAATGAGCTCAAACCTCGAGCTTGTATTTACATTTCTAGAAAATTAAATGTACAGCCATTAAATGAGTTTTGTTCCAGAGACTTATGTGCCATAAGGCTACCAACAACGCAAGAATCAAGTTCTCGAACACTAGTTGTGGCTTCGGCATACATGCCGGAGAATGAAGACCCTCCACCACATGAGATGACGAGGCTTGTAAACTACTGCGAGGCGGACGGGCTAGACCTGATCATCGCCACCGACTCCAACTCCCATCACACTAACTAGTGAAGGTACTAACAACAGAGGTAAGACACTTGTCGAATATCTTTTCACTACAGCCTTAAATGTAATTAATAGTGGTTCCGAACCAACCTATGTCACTAGACGCAGTAGGACGATTATAGATCTTACACTGGCTACGAACCTCGCATCCAACCTTGTAACAAATTGGCACGTATCCGATGAGGCTTCGTGTTCTGATCATAGGTGGATCAGGTTCGATATTCAAGTCTTTATTACAAATACATGACCACGCAGGAATCCCCGCAGAACGGATCTTACCCTGTACAAAAAACTAATATCCGACAGGATGAAGGGTAACGAAATTCCTGCAATCGTAAAGGACACACAAGTGATAGAACAACACACGTCATCTTCTTAACTAAAGCTATGATAGAATGCTACGAAACTGCCTGTCCACTAACCAATCCACTCCCAATCGATAAGAATAAGCAGACTTGGTGGGGACCTGAGCTCGAAAGACTCAGACGGAGAGTCAGGAAATTGTGGAACAGAGCGATTAATACAAATAACAATCTGGATTGGGACAACTATAAAACGACCAAATCCAGATATAAAAAACCGTCTACGCTACTGGAAATCGAGAACCTGGAAAACATTCTGTGAAGGTATCGAATCCAATGTACAGGCAAATAAGAGTACGGAAAATACTCTCTGGCCAAGAGAATCACGGTCTAGGATCACTACGTAGACCAGACGGCACTATCACAAGTTTCCCCGGTGAAGTGCAAGAGTGCAGGCAGGCTCATTTTCCCGGATGCAAGTTTACAGACAATATCATCTGGGATGACCCTGCAATAATACCAACAACTGACTGCTGGCAAATCGCTCAGACGACTATAACTCAAGATAAGAACATCGAAATCCCACATACGGCCATTCTTAGCATAGCGGTTGACAAACTACCGCTCTTGGAGGCAATAAATGATAGGATTCCGATAATATACAACTTTGATAAGAAATACAAACAAAATTCAACTCCATGAAGAGGAGAAAGCTACTTCTACTAGAGAACTCCAGATCTTCACAGACGGCTCCAAAACAGAGTCAGGCACTGGGGCTGGTGTATTCTCCGATGACTTAAATATCCAAGACTGCAGGCCGCTTGGAATGCAGAACACGGTATTTCAAGCTGGGTATAATATTAGCAGCAAACGCCATAATGGTCAGAAACGTAAAAGAATACAATATTTGGATACTTTCTGACAGTATGGCAGTATTACAGGTCCTAAAAAGTAATAAAATTACTTCTAGTCTTATATATGAGTGTCATGAATCGTTGGAAAGAGTATGTGCACACAACACTCTCTCTCCAATGGAATTACTCTCCAATGGATTAAAGGACAGTCTATCGCGCGGAAACGACGCAGCTGATGAACTAGCTAGGAAAGGATCAAGTCTAAAGGTAGCTGGTCCTGAACCTATAGCACCGCTACCATATGCCTGGTTACGCACGCAAGTGCGAAAACTAGCTAAGATAGAACATGACATATACTGGTCTAGTATCAGCGAATGTAGACAGGCCAGGGCAGCCTCACCGAAGGTAAATCCTTGACTCTCGCGCCGTTTGCTTGGTCTAACGAGAGCTAAACTCCGGGTCTTTGCTGGTGCTATGACTGGACATAGTCCTTATAACAAACATCTTTTTAATATGGGTGTTACTAACAGCCCTCTTTGCAGGGGGTGCTTAGAAGCAGAAGAAACAGCCATCCATGTTCTACTGGAATGTGAAGCCGTGGCAGACTACCGGGCAAAACATCTTGGCACACCAAGATCGCTCCCAGAGGCCTTCACCAACATAAGAAAGGTGCTAGGATTTCTGGAGGAGTTAGGATGGCAGGAGTAGTCAATCCTACCCACACGCAAAATAGGCGCCTAAGACGTCGGTTTGCGGAAACAAGCCTGTCATCAAGTATCAAGTATCACTCCATTTTAGCCAACAAAACCTCAGATTAGTAAGCATTCAATTTTATTATCAGATCAGAACACAATTTGTTGATCCCGGAATCCCGGTACAAAAGTGCTTTCCATATTAGCCGACTTCACAACTTTAGGTAAATATGCATCTGAATATCCTAACACTGTCTTCACTAAATAGTAAAATAGCGGTAACTTGGTAACTTGTCATTCAAACTAATGTTTCCAACTTTCTGATGGTAGTGTATGCACAAAGCTATTCGATTGAATGCACAAATTGACTTAATTAGTCCAAAAATTGTTTAAGTAATTTGTAAAAACAAAATAACCTACCAAATTTTAAAACTGTTTATGTGTAACATAAATAGTACATAAACATCTATTTTAATTTCCATTTTAAAGACAAGCTACGAAATTTACATTACAAATATTATGTAAATTGCTATTGTAACTTTCAACATTAATTATTATAATAAAGTCTAAATTACAGCCTTATCAAAATGTATTTCTAATAAGTTTTTTATTTATTTTATTTAGGATAGATGAACAAATACAGCGTACACAAAATTGTTATTTAGAAACATTGCTGAGTTGGAAGTTCCTAATGGTAATAGTTATTCACAGTCAACACTTAGTTACAGTTCTTAATAAGGCTAAGCGTTAGATTATCTACTGCTTCTCATTTGACATTTGATCATATTATATATTAGCGACCCCTTCCGGCTTCGCACGGATAGCAGAGCGAAATCGTAAAATCCTTTCTTAGTAGTGAGTGTCTACACCGCAGAAAAAGTAACTATGCTAAATTTCAAGTCAATGGACCTATAGTCTCGGAGTTTTCATGATGAGTCAGCCAGTGAAATTTTGCTTATTATATAGATGTAGATTGTTAACTAGTTCTTGGGAGCCGATACTATGCTTGATGTAATTGATTCGATTGATGTAATTGTTTTCAGTATTAATCAAATTCCAAAAACAAAGTTTACCTTATGAAATCTTTTCTACCTAAAAACAACTTTTGGAGGACTAAGGCAATTGCAATGCATAGAAGAGTGATCACCTTTAACTTTGGTAATAGGTTTTTTTTAACTATTCAAATGTCTTACCCATATCAAAAACAAATTCTATCAGTGATACGGCAATAATACACCTTATTAAGTAAAAAATCCATAAGCAGTATTTATAGAGGGAAGGCCCTCTATAAAATTATTTTAGATTAAGCAGAAGGCATAATTTTCTAGTACAGCGGTTCCTAACCTTTTAAGGCTATGGAATACTTAATAAATCCCTTTTATTTTATGGAACCTCACAGCAAACTAATAAATATACCTACTGCAATTTAAAATAATCCTTTTTAACAAATTGATAAAATAATTTTTGAAATAATTTTAAATAAAGATTAACATAATTAATGCAATTATTTCACTGCTTCCTATAAAAACTATTAATAGGTCTAAAATCAGCATTTTAATTGTGCTGGACTTACTGTTTTGTTGTAAATGTTTGCCAATATGTAGTAGCTATGCTTAGATCAAGTTTCACACAAAAAAAAATTTCTGCCACAAATGACGACGAATATAACCTTCATGGAACCCAGTGTCTTTCATAGATTGCTATTCTAGTACAATATGAATATCTCTGAAAACATTACCATTAGGAATCAACATCATATTGTATCATCAACATATTGTATACATAATATACTCTTTCATGTAGAAATTCATTTTATATAATATATTAAATGGATATAGATTATATTTGTTATTTTAATAACTATTGTAGAAAGAAAGAAGTATGTGAGGACTGTGATACTCAGATACCCATTAGGGATATTGCATGAGTTTTATATGTAAGTATTTAAACTACATTTCATCAAAATTTTAAACTTATTAATTGACACATGTTTAGCTTCTCAATGCAGAATGTTCAGAAAAGTTAATGTTTAAAATGTTAACAATTATATATCATCATTTCATTTATTTTAAATCATCTATGGATCACAATTATGTTAGTAAACATAACTACAGAAAACTTATATATTACAATTAATTTTAATTATTAACAATTGTAATATTCACTATGTTTAGTAAAGGCCATTAGTAATTGAAACCCAAATTCAAATATTATTATTGGATGACTTATGAAAACCACTGTACCTAACGCTTTGAAGAAATTATAACACAACAAATGGTACAGGCTACATAAATTTCATTATTAGACACTGGCTTTTTCTCATGGATAAAATCAGGTGGGCAATAATCCACCATACAAGACCAGTACAGAATAGTGTGGTAGTGGTCTTCTTGAATCTTGAATTGCAGGCTTCTGCTCGCAATTAGGCCGCTCATTTGCGGCCCTTTGTGCGAGGGCTGAAAATTTGTTATTGTAGCCAACCCACTACACTGATGAACCTTGTTAAGTTCACCAGGTTGCCGCATGCTTTGGACATGGTTTCTGGGTTGTTCAGAGTGCTAGTGGTTATACTCTGTAGTTTTTAAGACAGTTTAATGACTACCTATGACCAGAGCTAATGGCTTAATGCACTTTTGGGTGATCTACATAACTATTATTTATGTTTTGATGCTGAGCTTGATGTCTTATTAAGGTGCCTTAAGATGATTTCACTATAATTAAAATAAAATGTAATGTTGAGAATCTTTTATCTTTACAACCAAAGCAATTTTTTGTGTTGAAAGATGAATTGAATAAAACCAAATACATTTTTAGGTGACTGCTTGCAATGTTGCTTAACCTCTATGATTATATCAAACTCTGTAGTGCTATTAAGTCCTCTCAGCCTATTCAGTGGTGATGCTTACTCACTTTTCATCAGAAAAGATATAGCATTTACATTACAAAATTATGTGAATACCTACTACTTACTTTACAAAAAGTGTTATTAATAAATAAAATGTAGGTATGAGGAACCTAAACTAATTCAAAAATCTTGCTTTCATTAAGTTGTTTGTATTAGATGTTCATATATAGCTTTACGTATCTACTAGCATATTAATATGTATGTCAGATTTCTCATTTGATGACAATTAATAGCGATTCGCGGTTAAAATTACTTAGAACTAGAATCAAAACTTACTTTTCGAGGGAGAGTAAACCCCTCGAACGTGTGGACAAAAAAGTGAACAATAATAAATATTAAATAGACCAATATAAAAACAACTTACCTCACCGTCGCTATCGCCGTTTTTGTTTTTGTCGATTTTAGTCTTCATCGCCTCCTGCGAACAAGTGACTTGAACTCACACTTCATACATTTGCTACACTCCACAAATAAATAAATTTTTACACTGTTAAAATTATGCAGAAACGCATACCACTAACCGACTGACATGGCATATATTTACATCGGTTGAAGCTTGAAGCTCCACAAAAATGCCGATCAGTTAAAACTAATGTGTGCCAGAGAAAATTTGAATTCCACAGGTATAATCTTTAAAAATGCGAACTTTCTTGATATATCAGAACTCACCTTTTCTTTTTTCGGCATAATAAACTAAAAACTTTTGATAAACATTCACATGAAAATAGTATAGTTGTCAAAACCGTAGCTAAGAAGCGTGTTGTGATTGGTTGATAAGGTCACGTGACTCCGTTGACGTTTGCAACGCTGGACATAGTGATGAGCACATAGTATCGATTCAGTGCGATGCGAGTAATACTCATTGTAAAAAGCCTTACTCACGGTGCAATCTGACTAGCAATTTGTTACTGCAATCTGTTGTAAAAACGAGTTTTGTAGTGATTATATTCTCTGTAGTGATGAGTAATGACATGAGTAAGAGAAAGATGAGTATTAACTATGGAGTGGGTATTAACTATAATGATCACATTCCCATGTACTATCGCGGAAAGTGAATGTTTAGCAGTTTAAAAAGCTTTGAATCTGGCGTGTAATATGAATTTTATCGACTCGACAAAGTCAGCAAATAAAGTTTCTATTGATGTCTTTGTCATTTCTAAATTCAAAATTGAATGATAAAAGTACGGGATACCTATCGGTAATCTTCATATTCCAAATTAACACGAATGACGCGAATCGAAGAGTGATATGTGCCAAAGAACAGTAAATAACAACTAACTGCAATTTATGGATGCGTAGTCAAACTTACAACCCTTATGATTTGGTCGCAGGTCACGAATAAAAATTTTTAAGTCTCTTCATAATTTGTGTTAATTGTTTTAAGTTAATTGGATGGAATAGACAAATATTAAAAAAAAATTACTAGATGGTCGAGATACATATAGCCAACTAAGATATTCCAAACAAACACAAATGACGAGAAATTACGGTACGGATTATGACGGTTTATGTCAGTTGGTATCGATTTATGATTCAATAATAAATAAAACTAATTAATAATAATAATAAATACGCCAGACATACACACCAATCATCTGGTCTGAAACTAGGGCATTCCTTGTGCTATGAGAACTAGACGACGACTACTGGGGGCGTTCCCAGTACACCCAGACCTGAGACAATCTAAAAAATTTCATTTCCTAAATTGATCCGATCGGGAATCAAGCCCAGAACCTTCCGCGCTTCGTCAATCAGAACCAATACAGAATCACAATACACTGGTGGTAGCATTGTTAAACTGGGTGTATCCTACCATTCTTGCAGTGGGAAAAGAGAAGTCCATTCCGGTTGGGATTTATAGTTGCAATGACCCACGTAAGCAACAAGAAGACATTGTTCAACTACTGAAAAAAATCAGAAAATATTTTTACATAGTCATTTCGAATTATTATTTTTCACTAACTAGATCAAAACTAATTCTAACTATATATTACAAATTCGAACGTTTGTTTATCTTTCTTTCATATCCTTTCACCGTAAGAAACTCTATTTCATGCGGACGAAGTCGCGCTTCTTACTTAACTTCATTTCGTCGCTGCTTAATAAAAAACTGATGTTAAAAATAAGTTACTCAAAGTTTTTCACTCAAAAATACTCAAAATCCCAATACACGAAACCATACACTTATAAATCGTTCGCATCGACCTACCGACACACGGCTTAAAGTTCAATACTAAAATTGGAGAGTTTTTACTGCAAATTTTAGAATGAAATAGGTAGAGGTAGAGTAACCAGGGAAGACACCTTAGCGTATTATATTGTCTTTAAAGGAAACCGCGACACAAAACAGTACGAAATGTCAATCGTGTCTGTAAAAATTAAAGAAGATAATATTTTATATCTTTATTTTATTTGGAAAATCCCTCCTGCAATTTCTACGGAGGACCGTTACAGAATTATTACTTTGCACCAATAAGAGCGAAATATTAGTGCCATATCGAGAGACTTATTCACACAGACAAACTACCCTAGAGACATGAAATGTTTACGAACTTCTAAGCAAACTATTCTGTCAAGGTTAGAGGAATGGGACGTAAGCGGGCGGCACGGTAACGTCACGTACTAGACGAAAAAGTGATGTACTCGTAGATATTATATATATCCATAAGTACAAGAATTATTTTCGTAAGTTTATTTTAAAAATATATGTATATATATTTTTAAAATAATCTTGTTTTGTATAATATATATATAACAACATTCTTTATTTTAAACAAGATTCTTTATTTTGAAATAGTCACACAAAAAAATCAAAAATTTAGAATAGAAATACAAATCAAATTCGTTTGGGTAGTACGTGTTTTTCTTAATGTAAATTTTGTGGGTGCTCCGGGGCTAAAGCATTACAGGGTATAGCACCCACTCCCAGGCACGGAAAATATTCCAAAAGCGAACAACTGTGGTCAGCACTCAGTACCTACTACTTTGAATTAAAATGAAAAATTTGGTAATTTTATTAGTATTATTATTAACTTGAAGAAATATAACGAATGTTTTTTATAGAAAATTAACACCCCCAAATCGAAAAAAAAAGAGCATACAATTTATATACCCACTCATTTATATAACAGTTTTATAGGGACAGGCATTCGTTTGCAAATTTTACTACGCCGTTATATAGCGGGTTACATTACACACCCAACTACAACCTAACTTCTGTATAATATAGTGACAGCACTCTCCGAGTGACGTGGCTGTAACTTGCTGATCGCTAGATGGACCAGGATGAAATTACAAGGGTCTCTTTTTGTCATTTGGCTACGGAACCCTAAAATGTGTGCCTTTATTCATTTTAACTATTTTTTTGTAAACTAATTTATTATATTCTAGCCATACTCGCGACTTCTTTTGCGTTGAAAATGTTACCATGACTTTTCGGGGTTAATGTTTCCCTTTCTCTCCTTAGATGTAGATTTTTCATAAAAGTAGTCTTTTTCCTTTTGTTACTTCCTACCATAGAGAATCCGCCATATTGGATTTATGACGATGTCACATATACAGAAACATTCCCCTGCTTATTCCATTTCATTTGATACCCATGTTGCTGGAAGTCTTGAAAAAGTTACGTCCTATTACGGAGCATATTGTATTTATGATGATGTCACGTATACAGAAACCTTCACCTGCTTATTCCATTCCATTTGATATCCATATTGCTGGAAGTCTTGAAAAAGTTGCGTCCTATGACGGAGCATCCATCATATTGGATTTATGATGATGACACATATACATAAACCTTCTCCTGCTTATTCCATTTCATTTAACACCCATATTGCTGGTGTTGAACAGAAAAGTTACTTCCTACCATAAAGCATCCGCCATATTGGATTTATGACGACGTCACATATACAGACACCTTCACCTGCTTATTCCATTTCATTTGATACCCATATTGTTGGTGGCGTAAAAAAAATACTTCTTTCAATAGAGTAGGTATCTGCCATATTGGATATATGATGACGTCACATATACAGAAACTGTCGCCTGTGTATTCTATTTCACTTGATACTTCTATTCACAGACTACTCTTCTATTGCTGGAGGTCTTTTACTTTCTAACACGGAGCATTCGCCATATTGGATTTATGATGACGTCGCATATTTAAAACCCTCCCAGGCGTGCACACAAGTCACTAAAGTTTCATCGCAATCAGACAAATGGTATAGGAACGCATAGAAAACAAATGTACAAAAAAACATTCATTTATAAAGAAGCAGACAGACGGCTTTTCGCATTTAAAAAAAAAAAGAAACGTTCGTCATTAAATAAACGACAGACTGACTTTCGCATTGATAAAATTAGTACGGTATCCGCTTTTATTCATTTTTATTGGTTTAAAATCTTAAATCATTAAATTTTCAGTTTAAAAACAATAATTCAAGAATGTAGGTATGTAATAAATGTTTTAATTACCTTATTAAGTTTGTAACAACAGTAGAAAAGAAACAAGATATTATAAATGTGTTATAAACGTGTAAGCGTGCCATCTTGCAAGAGTGAGGACGCAATATATAATTATTGCTTGCTAGACAAGGACAAGCGCTGACTCAAAGCTACCAGCAACCAGTATCAATAGAGCTCTGTATTTTTCTGTTATAATTTTTTATTATTAATTTTATACTTACCGATGAAACGTGATATTATCCTTTTTGAAACTATTTTTACAACTGTCACTATCACATCACTTTAAGCTAAGTCTACATTTGTATCATCTTCAATCTCAAAATCAGGCGTATCGTAACGCGTATCCGTATCATAAGTGTGGACGCCCATTTCGACCATGTCGTATCTCTCATCTTGTCATGCTAAAAACCACGTCCACACTTACGATACTGTATCTTGTCAGCGTGTCGCCAAACGCGTGTCGTCATGTGTGGACGCTCAATTTTTTCTACGATCCTCGTATCCAAATCTCCCGTTCCCCGTATCTTTCCTTGTATTCATTCGACGGCTCTCTTTCAGTTCAGACATGGACCCAGATCCATCTCCATCCATTTTATATGCTTCTATCAGTTGTAACACAGTATCGTTATCCCAACTTATGATTAAAAATTTTTTTATAAAGCATCAACGTACGCAGTATGCACTAAACTCCAAATTAATGAGCGGAGCAGAGATGCGTGCTCGTGCAATGATCGCGAATACACGTCCAAACTTGTTCTAGATCGTGTCACGGCGTCGCGTATCCCCTTTGATGATCGGGTAAAAACCGCCTCGGGATGGATCGCAGTGTATCACGTATCAAATAGACAAGAAGTATCGTGATACAGTATCAATATGCGTCCATACTACGTTCATTTGGGCGATTATGATACGGATATCGATACGACCCGTATCAGATACGCGGTTATATACGGATCGGGGTGTATCATGCTACGGCGTGTAGCATGATCGCGTATCATTTGCGTCCACATTAGCGAAAATGATACACGTCGATGCCACGCGTCGGAGATCTGATACACTAAAATGATACAAATGTGGACCCAGCTTTACAGTGCAATTTGGCATTGTTTATGTATTTTATTCTATATTTTTTTAAAACGATTAGACACAGGTCATGGATCTGCTTCCTGGTTAATACTAAAGGAGAGCGCGTTTGTGTTTGAACTTATATGAGCATTTGTGCAAATCTATAGCACAAAACTGCCTTTTCATTTCCTGTCTTTAGGCTAGTTTGTCTGTGCTTATTCATATCGGTAAGCTCATAATAATGTCACTAATCAACGCATTGTTCAGCTTTATATTTTTTCAAAACTATTTACTTTATTTTTTAACGAAATACATTAAGCTTATGGGTCAGAAGGTATGCGGAAGAAGGCGACGTGCTAGACCATCGTCAAGGAAATCGTGGCATTGCGGCGTTTTCAATGAACAACACTTGGATATGTTACGAGCTTACGAAATAGATGGGTTTATACCAACTAGACATTTTGCGGAGCGTTTCGATGTGCATGCTAAGACTATTGGAAATCATTTACATTCAATGAATTTACACCACAGATATCCTGCTTACAAAGTAGATCTAACTGAAGCTCCTAAAATTGCACGTGTTAAATTTGCACGGCAATATTAGAATTTTGATTGGTCGCCTACAATTTTTTTGGATGAAAAAACGTTTATATCGAGTGATCACGGTCGACGGAATCTATGGCGGTATAACCATACACGCTGCCAAGAAAAAAACGTTATATGTAATAGGGAGTCGGACCGTATCTCGTGTAACTTGTGGGGCTGGATGACTTTTGATGGAGTGGGATAACTCGTTGAGCTACCTCCTAGAGCAAATGCTATCAATTATGTCAACATGTCGGAGTGGAATATGCTGCCCACTTTGCGAGTTGTGTACCCACAGCAAGAAATGCTCAGGGTGATATACGTGCACGATAACAGTAGAACACACACTGCAAGGATAACCAATGCCAGGTTTCTCCAACACACTGACATTACGGTGAATCCATGGCCAGCTAAATCGCCTGATCTTAACCCCATAGACGATTTATGGGTTTTAATGATGCAGAGATGGGATCACGGTAATGATAGAAAAACGGAGGATCTTGTGCAACATTGTAGTCATATGGGAAAATTCGATAGGGACCAAAACATTTACACTCACTTAGGTGAGCCTACGCGTACGCAACTTCAAGTTGTTATTGATAACAACGGTGCATACACTATATTGATTGCAAATGTCGGTGGTTCCTATAATTTCTAATATGCAAGCAACATTGAACTTGTGGAATGACGTTCCTCGTGTCCGTCATTCCAAGTCACTTCAGGTCATCTTCAGGAAAAACCTGCTTAAACATCTTCTTGCAAAATTCCTAAGTTGTTGCAACTAAACATGATACCATTCTCACTTCATTAATCTTTATATCTATATTTATTATTTTACGATTATATATATGTATTCTTCTACACTGCAGTTTCACATAAAGTGTCTTCCACAAAGGTTGTCTGGAAGAGATCGCTTTGAGCGATAAGACCGCCTTGCGCACATTAGTTTTAAGTTTAATTGTAAACGATTTTTGTTAGAATGTCTAACATTCTAACATTCTGCTTATTGAACATTTTTTAGCGTATATTGCCGTGCAAAATTAACACGTGTTTCTACAGCTTCAGTTAGATCTAGGAAGCAGGATGTCTGTGATGTAAATTCATTGAATACATAAAAACATACTGGACATTCTGCTGCCGCAAATGAAAAAGAATTGAACTTTTTGCGTTTTGAATGTTTTGCGCATTTGGTGGAATACACGCATTTATTTTTCTTTATGAATTTGTCTCAAAATAAAAGTTTTGCTTCTATAAGCTTCGACTATACATTACTATCGAGAGTAGTTTCTAATTTGGTTGATGACGTTGTTTTTATTTTTGTGATATTTAAATATATTATCGGAACTTAACCTTATTTAATTTCTTTAATTTCTTATTATTTTTAGTTATGTCATGCCTGACCACTGAGTAAGTAATCACTACGTTTTGATGTATGACTAAGAAATAATTATGATATTAATTACGGCGGTCCCTAGTCTTCGTAGTCGCCCTCGAAGTAGGTACTCGCGTAGTAGTCACCAAAGGTACACGCTTCACTCAATAACAACGTTCCCGAATCGCAGTTCTTCTATCCAAGGTCGTCGCAGTAGTCGTCGTAGTGGTCTATGTAATTCGCCTTGATGTCGCCTCGATATATCGCTTCGATCGATAGTTGAGAAACACTGACTCGGCGGCGTACACGGAGCTCTATTTATAGTCGGATAAAAACGAGGGTGGAACTTTTTAGTTAATTACGCTCGCTAACAGTAATTCAACATTGTTCTCGACGCCGCCTGTTTGCATGACTCATAGCTCATAGGTATATGACACGTCATCGCTCAGGAATATTCGAGGTGCAACTTTGTTCTTCTTTCTTAGTTTTTGACTTATACCATTCGATAGTAGACCTTAAACCTAGCAATGTGTTTTTAGGTCATAACTCTGCAAAGCCTAGGTCTCGAGATATAAGCACTAAAAGTTACGTTTTTAGTTCCATTAAAAATTGACCTTATTCCTTACGCATAAGGTCCAACCGTAACACTATAAATGTTACCACAGCCTACTTTTATTCAGTATCACTAGTTTTGAATACTTATGAAAGCACCTCTCTGTCTGTCTTTAGGTCTGTCTTCTTGTTATAGTCATCTTTCTAATATAACAAAATGTATTAAAATAAGTATATAGTAACATAGAAGCCATACAAATATAAAGTTGAGTTTCGAATTTTGGAGATAAATTTTAGGGCCATCACGTGGGTACAAAAATATTCTTTATTCTTGAAACCAAACCAATAAAGAACAAGAGAATCTACTATTTTGGTAGATCTGGCACCATTAAGACACTTACAAACTCTATTCCTTAGCCAACACTCTATTCCTTAGCAGACAGAGTCTGTCAGTCTGGAAGTCAGTGCCAAGCAATGGCTAAGACTTAGCCATTCATTGCTTGGCACCGTCTTCCAGGCTATTGCTTGGCACCGACTTTATTTCAGATAATCGCATGAATTATGCGACACTGCGTATTAAGTATAACAGAAGTATAGACGCGTGCGGTAAGGCGCGACAGGAGCGCGAGTAGGTACTAGGTATCCAGACACAGTCACACTCTGAGACAGATATAATGTATGAAATAAAGTTAGTAGAAGATTCAGTGCTATCATTAATCTGTTATATATGTCACTGAACAAAGTATTATATAATTTTACAACATACTTGCTTGTTTGGATTGCTTGGTTTGAAAGTATATATCATAATAAATTAAATAAAAACATTCTGGAAATAAGAAAGATCTGTATTAAAAAATATTTTGATACAACAAAAATATATGTGGTATATTGCAAAATAAATTATTTTTTCTTGGCAGCCTTCTTCTTAGCAACTTTGTAAGGTCCTAATTGCTTTCGTACTAGAAGACCTCGCCACCATGCTTGTACAATGATTGCGGATTTAGTCATCTTCTCGCGATACTGACGAGCTCTTTCACGTTCATCTTTGAAATTAATCCAATCCTTCATTGCCTTGTCATGATTCTCAATCTAAAATTTAAATTATTCGTTACAGATATACCTAGGTAATACTTAAATGAAAAATGAATAATGCAATACATTAAAATAACAGATACCGTTTTTTCAAGCCCAACTCTTTTGTCCAATATATTTTGGTACTCGTTTTTCTTTATCTGTATTTTTAAGTCAATAGCTTCCATGTCCTTGTCATATTTATTCATCCATTCTTCTACCTTTTCTAAAGTTTCCTGAAATCCAACTGAAAATATATTCTCTGCTAAGAAAAAAAGTGAATGTGAGTAATATGGAATTTTGACAATAATTACGTTTATTGCAATATTAATCAAAAGTTCCACTTCGGTATGAACTCTCTGTTCATGATCGCTTCTTTGCTTAAAATACTCTATATTATCTGATGGTACAGCTTCTTTGTCGTGGATAGTTTGAATATGCTGTTCGGTTCGTGCGCGTTGCCAATTATCTACGTATCGACTTCTGATTTCAGCATTCAAAGCCGCATCCTAGAAAATATGGCTTTGTTCATGTAGATTTTCCAAATTTTGTACACAGAATAGATTTTTATTGCTTACTTATATTAAAGTACGGTGTTATGAAATATTGTAATAACATTTTTTTGAATAGGAACCGTACTGTACTATTACGGTTTATATAGATTAAGGTCACTAATTAGCACACCTTCTTCTCATACAGGAGGTATGAAGGAGACAAGATTATATTATCAAATTGCCGATTGGTGGAGGTATTTCTACCTCCACCAATCGGCATACATCAATCAATCTAACAGTAGATTGGCTACTAATCTTAGTAGTTAATCTACTGTTAGAATTCTGAGTCTTATGTGCTAAATGATCGTACTTAACACTAAAGCACGACTACGTTATTAGCCTTTTTGAATATAAGCACTATATTATATTCAATACACTTTAAATTTGACTTACATACCTCTACTTGAGTTTTAAGATCGTCGACAACAACATCTGTGTCGTACGTAACAGATTTAATGTGGTTGCGTTGTTGTCTCAACTGTCTATTTAGTTCTCGACGAAGACTAAAGAAAGTACAAAGATAAAATGTGTGTTAACGGTGAGTTTACTATTTGTATAGAAATGCTATATCTACTTTCTGTTCTTGGCTTCATCTTCGTGTATGGAAAGACGGTAGTTATCACGATCAATCACACGTTGCACATATTCCAGCAGTGGCTTGTACGTTCTGTTTAATGAGAGCTGTGTATAAGTTAGCACTAAGACTTCATTCAAATAATTTCTGCAAAAGGAAAAAATAATTTCCATACTACACATGATACACTAAAACAGTATAAGCGTAACCTTTTATGCTGATTTAAAAAAATTGATTCTTTTTCCAAATACATACATGCATACTACATAGATATCTTCACACTGTATTCCTAACATGGTAGTCAGAGATAAGATATTTCTTTCATTTCCTCAAATCTCATCATTCTCATTCAAATAATTCATATATAGCCTCACACTGAATCCCTAACGGAGTAGTCAAATTACTGAACAGTAAATATAGGTGGATGAACAATAGAAATGCGGGACACACAAGTGGTATTGGCAGAATAAAAAAAATAAAAGTTTTAATCTAAAAGTAATTATAAACTAGTCAAGACTTAGCCGAGTTGAATTGAGATCTGTGTAATTTAAGATCCCTAAAAAAACACAGTGAGATACCTCGATGAAGTAATCTCTAAATAATTACCTGTCCGCATTAAGTTTATTAAGTTTATATTCCATACAGCCAAGATTGTGAGTATCAATTCCATCCAGTTCGTCTATCACCTTTGGTTGTTCTACTCCATATTTAAGAGCTAGCAATAGACCCATATCAGCGTTCGTTTTGCTTATTCGCATTGTGGTATTGCACTCCACTAAATGATTAATGAAATTATTATTGCTATTTATTATTTTAATTTCATTATCTAACATAAATTCAAATATTTCAATGATTATCTCACCAAGAATTCGTAATTCAGTAAGAGTATCTTCTAGTATAGTGGCGTATAAGGAAGATTGAAAATATGGTAAGCTGGAACAACAATATACCTTTATTCATTTATTGTACAGATTCAGGTGTTTCTTTATGGAATTCCATTTCATGTGAAAAATTCTAATAATTTTAGCCATCTTCCGCCTAAAACTCCAAACTTATTCATCGAGACGTGTTTCGCTTCTTAACGAAACATCATCAGGGTATTCCAGAAATTAGACTAGATATAGCTAATCGGCACCGATTCGGTGCTGGTTAGCTGACCGAGTCTGATCTTAAATCATAATAAAAGTATTACAGACGGCCATGAAATATTTGTATACGCAATTTTTAAAATATTAAATGTAAATAATACCAATTCTCATCGTCAAGCGTAACAACTATTTCTGTTTCTATTTCACTTTCGGAAATAGTTTTTTGTTCATCTAAAAATATTGGTAAAGAAATTTCTTGTACAGATAAAGGCTCGGGTTTCTGGAACAAGAAAATTATTAATTGCTATACATCTATCTAGCTAATACATCATTTACTTGTATCCAATAAAAACAAAAATAAAAATAAAATCATTTGTGACCATCGATAACACAAATAAGTCGATACGAAATGGAACAATTTTGCGCAATAACGAATCGAATGAAAGTTTTACACTGGTTTTACATTTTTTTTTTATTTTTGTTTTTGTTGTTTGACTGTATTGACTTATTTGTTCTTTGAAAGATTTTCCCGTGATAGAAAAGGCAAAGACTACGCCCATACAGTCATCTTCAGTAATTAATTGTGCACATTCTTCACATTTGTCATGAAAATGTAGACATAACACATTTCACTGTTTCTTGAGGTTTCTGGCGACGAGTATATCGAGGCAGTCTTTCTTGTAGGATCAGCCGAAGTGGACTAAGCTACTAAAAAAATTCAACATCGAAGTATTATGTAAGTATATCTTATAATTACAATTCCGCATATTGCATAACAGCGTAGATAATTGAGACGCAAAACTACGCCAATTTAACATCACAATATCTACCTACTAGAAAACAATTTGCAAATAATTAAAACAAGCGCTAACCGCTTTCCATGCAATCCTACCAAAAAACCTTTGTTTTTTAATACAAAATTGGAAGATAGGTGGTAGCCATAGATAATATATGTATACACCATTGGTATACACATGTTAAAATGAGTAGTTGCTATTTGCTAGTTGGTAGCTCCTTGGAGTATATTTTTTTGTTCGGTGGTTGGTACTTCGTAGCATGTTGGTAGCTGTACATGTTCCTCGTGGACAATAATGGATATACCCCAACAAATCAGGAAACTACATCATCGAATAAAACCCAACATAAAATCTTACAATTAAAAAAACACGATTACGTATTTTAAAAACTTGAAAACATAATGAAATAACTGTAATTTCTTGACTTCATTGCTAGACTTGGACGTGATACTTACTAGTTACAGTTAATTAGTGGACGGACATGACCACTGAAAAAATACAAAGTTTTAGAATCCGCACGCAAAATAAAAATGACTTTAAGCCTTAGCAATACAGGTCATAACAGCTGCTAATTATAATTTGGGTAGGAGCGCATTTCAATACCAATTGCACGAAACACAAATTAAATAACGTTTTCTTGTTGGCTGTTTTGCACACGTGCCGAACTCAATTTGCAGCTCTGTTTGCATATATTAGGTCTTTACATGTAAAAAGTTGAAAGTATTTTTTTATATACTTTTTTTATTTCTATTAATCAAAGTATGCACCCATGCTATCGATGCATCTCTACAGCGTAGTAGTAATTTTTAAATGGCCTTCTTGAAAAAGTCAGGTGTCACTTTTCTAGGGGTAAGTTTTCGTTTGGGGCATTTTGCCTAGATGCTGAACCAGGGTCTAACCAACATGATGACCGCTTACGATTGTCAAAAAGAATCTATTTTTCATCGCAAGTGACAATGCAGCTCAAAATCCCTTCGTTTCTGTGTCTATTAAGCAACGCAAGGCATACCTCAACGCGTTGGTCGCTCTGGCGATCGTTCATTTCATGCGGCACCCACATAAACCTTTTTTACCTTGCCAATTTGACGCAAATGAACTAATATTGTTTTGATGCTAACATCCAAAGCTGCTGCTAACTCAGCAGTAGATTGAGTATCGTCAGCTTCCACTATCGCCTTTAATTCGTCATTGTTGACTATAGTTTTCGGGCGAGCATGGGGTTCACTTTTCAGATCAAAATTTCCATGTCGGAAGCGTTCAAACCAATAACGGGTCGTGCTTCGTTTGCAGTGTTTATTCCATACACATCGTTAATGTTGCGAGCCGTTTGTGCCGCAGTGAACATGTGCAAATCTTGTGTCGCCTATATCTCGGGTGCTTTTCATCATACGGCGATAAAAAAGATACGAGCGTAGAGGGCGCTTCAAGTGCTTAAAGTGCTTTTGACGGAAATAATAATAATATACTCATACATTTCACACAGCGCCATCTAGTCCCAAAGTAAACTGCATAGCACTTGTGTTATGGGTACTAGACAACTGATATACTACTTATACACTTTTCTTTTGTAAATATATACATATTATACATAAACACCCAGACTCGGGACGGGAATCGAACCTGCAACCCTCGTTTTACTTTCCGACGCACTAAGCCGTTGCGCCACGGAGGTCGTTGAGGAGTTACAACGGAGGAGGTCGAAATGTCAAAAGCACACGCATACCTAGGCGAAAATGTGTGAGGAGAATAATGAGATATGAGGTAGCGAAAGGTCCGCGACGCTTGGCGCTCCGTTCTTTCTGACTAACCCGTTAGGGATACAGTGTAATGATATGTATGAATGTAAGTAGTAATATATGTAAAGTAGAAAAAAAAAAAATTGCGCTACGAAAATGTTTTGCCCAAAGTTGTAGCGCTTGAAGCGCCCTCTACGCTCGTATCTTTCTTATCGCCGTACGATGAAAACGGCCAAGATATAGGCGATAAAAGATTTTCACGTTTGCCTAAAAACAGAAAAAATATAGAAAAATGTGGATTTAGTGTTTTCAGGGGGCCCTAAAAGAGCATGCAAAAATTCAGCGAGGTAGGTGAACTGTCTTGATCTTGAAATAAGCTTTTGATCTACATGTGATAAAACACAAAACTATTATTGTATACAAAAAATTGTTAAAAAATGCAAAAAGGGCAACAAAATATAGTTTTTATAAAAATAAATAACAAATATATCTTTCTTTCCATAAAAACTATATTCTTTATATGTAAGATGCATTCGGGTAATTACGAAAGGTTTTTAGAAGAGTTGACAAGATGTTTGCATTTTGATTAACCAGTCAAAATATATATAGCCTACGGCTCCATTTCAATAGCTTTCTCAAATATCCTCAGAATTTGTAAATATAACTGTTTCAAAAAACTTTTATTTTTTTCCTACGGAAGTTCAATTCCTAAATAGTCGGTTAATTCTGCATGACACCTACTTAAAAACGGGCTTTTTTAAATTTTAGTTTTAGTTTGTATTCTTTATTCATTCAGGTTTACCCTACCAAGTATATATTCTAGATTTTGATTAATACCGTAATACCGTAATAGCTAAATAACATTATTTCGTGAAATTGACATTTCAGAATTACCTGACAAGGAGTCTGCGACTGTCAATCTTTTAGTTTACTTTAGATACATATATTATTTAATAAAAGGGTTTGGCAATAAAAGTAAAAATATTATATATGAATACGTTTAGCTTTAAATTTCAGGGCAACAGTTAGTGCCTAATTGCAAAAAGTTTGAAAGGCAAACATTGTAGCAATTAGGCAGCACTAACTGCTGCCCTGAAAATTAAAGCTGATCTCATTTTAAAATAAAACTTTGTTAATCTTTATAATTTTTACTTTCATTGCCAAACCCTTTTATTACAATATGTGGGCGTCCAAGCAAAAAGGGTCCAGTAGTCGGCATTTAGTTGCCGAGATATACGCAGTTTTGTAAACTTGGATGAAAAAAATGGCATTTCGCGACTTTAATTGATTATTAATTAATACTCAATTATCTACAAGTTCATATAGTAAATTACTTTATATGATGTTTTTAAGTAGAAACAAACAAGTAGAAGTGTGTTTTTTTTCAATCACTTTAAAAATGCTTTTCTCAAAATAAGCTTTTTCAGTTTTAACTTTAAATGTCTGATAAAAAAAAAATAAATGCCCATTTTTGAATATTTTTTATTTCTTATTATCAATTGGCAATTCTAAATTCCGAATGTAGTCTTAATTCAATACCCCACTACTGAACCCTTTTTGCTTGGACGCCCACATATATGTACCTAAAAATCTAAAGTAAACTAAAAGCTTGACAGCCAACAGACTCCTTTTGTCGGGCAATTCCTAAATGTCAATTTCACGAAATAATGTTATTTAGCTATTACATAATCAAAATCTAGAATATATTTTCTTGGCGAATCAAAATCTAGAATATATTTTCTTGGTAGGGTAAATGCGTTAAAACTGAATGAAAAAACCTTGAGCTATTTAAAAAAAAAACCCGTTTTTAAGTATCATTCAGAATTAACCGACTACTTATTTCAGAATTGAACTTGCATAGGGAAAAAATAAAAGTTTTTTGAAACAGTTATATTCACATATTCTGATGACATTTGATCATACTTAATGTGTATACTGTTTAAAGCCTTATCTATATATCTTATACAGACCGGTGAAGTATTTACATCATGTTTCTTTCTTCTTTCTCCTAGTTTCGCCGTAATTGGGTAAAAATATATACTTTGTTAGACATCACTAAAAAGGGCGATAATACATACATACATATCCTCACTCTGTATCCCCAACGGGGTAGTCAGAGAGGACGGAGCGCCAAGCGTCGCGGTCTTTACATACTTCTTTCGCTTCCTCGAATCTCATCATTCTCCTCATACATTTTGGCCTGGGTATGCGAGTGCTTTTGACACTTTCGTCGGCTAACACTCTAGCTATTTGATCTTCATAAGTCTGCCTTGGTCTTCCTTGGCTTCTTTTACTACTCACTTTTTCTCTATAGATTTTCTTCGTCAGTCTTTCATCACTCATTCTTTCCATGTGCCCGAACCATCTTAGCATTCCTTTCTTCATTTTTACAATAACACTGTCGTGCAACCCTGTCATATTGTGTATCTCTTCATTGCATATTTTGTCCGCAAGGGTGCCATTTTGGCTGAGTTACATATATTCACACTGCTTACTAATGCGAACAGAGCACCGTTCACTTTATTGCCGGCTGCTACCCGTCTCTCCACATCCAACTCACATCTTCCATCCCTCGAAAACGCACTCCCCAGATATACAATTTCGTTCACTTGTTCTAGACATTTTCCATTTACCCATATATCACACTTTGTCTATACATCTTCTTTTTCAAACACCAGAACCTTAGTTTTATTTACATTCATATTCAATCCTTTCACTTCAGTTTTCTTTCATGGACGTAACTAGTGTCTGCAACTCCATTTCTGATGGTGCTATAAGCACAGTATCGTCAGCGTACAATAGGCAGTTTACCACTGTACCATCACATATCATATCACTCATACTACCTTACAATGTCTAGAGGCAACTGTCCAAATACAGCACGAATAGCCAGGCAGACATCACGCAGCCCTGTCTGACGCCTGAACAGACTTCGAACCAGGGCGACGCGTCACTTTCTATCGTTACACAGGCTCTGTGGCCTCGATATAAAGACCTCACAGCCCTCCACGCCATATCCAGGCAGAAGACCACAATTTCTTTCGCACTACTCTATCGAATGCTTTTTCAAGATCCACGAAAGCGCAGAGAACTGCGATAATAACTACAAATATTATAATCAAAATGTCTATGTTCATTTCAAAAGTAGATTTATATATGAGAAAGTTATTTTTGAATCAAAGCGAGTTATTTTATGTAGGTATGTACTTACTTTAGTTTCAATAGGTGGTTCTTCGTCTGTGTTGTAGACGATTCCACGACCCCAAGTGTCTTCAACAAAACTTTTCACGCATCCTCGTTCCATTTTCTTATTATTCTATTTATTTCTTGTTTATAAATTTCCTTTAACACTCTTCAAGTAAATAAATCTTATATTTTTGATATGTCAAACAACTTTTTTATATATGTAATTCGTTATTATACCAGTTATTTTAAGAAATTAATAGGTACTAGCAATAAGTATTTGCTACTATTTATTTGTACTATAGAGGTATAGTGATTAGTGTTCTATTTGAATGTAGTTTAATAAAAAAGGTGTCTATACGGTAAAAGCGCTTAGAGTTCCATATAACAGCATTATTGAAATAATACAAAGAAAAATTTCTTAAATATGTTATCGTGATTTACTGAAAAGACCTAAGGCATGCCTAAGGTTTTTATCAAGGAGAATGCAAAATTACTATGTTAATTATAATTTTTAACTTTCTATCATTAGTTACATTTTTTTCGAGATAGGTATTTAATTTTTAGTTTAGTAGTTCAGAGATAATAATGGAGAAAGCTACATATATAAAAATATTAGTAGTATATACCCGCCCGCTTCGCTGGGAGTATCTAAGTTAGACTAGTATAGTATCTTCTATACATATGAAAAAATCGTACGAGATAAACTTTATATACATAAATTAACCTTCCGTATGTTTGCGTTCGCAAATGTTAAAAAGTAGATTGACTTGAAATGTTGACACAACGTTGCATGCGAATATGCGCGTATTTTTATTACGTACTATATATAAACAAAAATAAAATGTTCGTTTGTTCAACGCGCGCCACAGCAACGCGTGGCCGAGAACAGATAGTTACTTGCCTATAAGAATTTAAGAAACCGAACGTGATGAATTCTACAGATTTATGTAGTAGTAATAGTAGAAATAGTTATTTTTATATTTCTTATAACAAGCCTACATAAATAATAACGCACATGCTATACAAAACGGGTATTTTGGACTGTTAATTACTGCAAGATTATGGTTTTATTATTTGTATTTTCGTGTTAAATTAAATGCCATTGGACGCTTTTATAATTTTCCGTTGAGTTTTTATCGCCGTTTTTACCGTCCAAAATACAATAGGTAAACAAAATGCTTTCCTATAATGTCAACGATAAAGACGCTTTTTCAACGTCCACGGAATGACGTTATCGTGCACGGAAAATATAAAAGCGTCTCCATAAAACTGCATACATTTTGCTTCCCCATAGTACCGTGGACGGTAAAAACGTGGCGATAAAAACGTTCAACGGAAAATTATAAAAGCGTCCATTGGGCGCTTTTATAATTTAACGTCAACGTTTTCATTGCGCGTTTTTTCCGTGGACAGTAAATCATGGACGCCGTGCAGAGGAACGCTTTTATAATTACCACGATATTGTCGTGGACATTACGTTGAGTTTCAGAGAGTATAGGATAAGGGTGTCAGAGAGGACGCTTTTATAATTTACCGTGAACGTTTTTATCGTACGTTTTTTACGTGAATGTGAATGTCCGTATAATTTCCACGATATTATCGTGGAAATTGACGTCAATTTGAGTTCACAGAGCATAGATATAGATAAGTGTCAGAGAGGACGATTGGAGCGACGAGCTTAAAGCACAGACTACCTAGGGGATACTACGCTTAAAGGTTCAGATTTTTCCTTCTGGGGTGCAAAACCCTAAAAAAAATTTAAAGAAACAAGTTGAATTTTTTTTGTTTTCATGAGATACTGACTGCTCTAATAAATTAAACAATGTTATAATAGTTATTAATGAAACTGTATAAAGAAGAGTATTAAAAGACGAGTAAACGAGTGCAAGTTGAGACGAGCCGAGCAAAACGAAGGCGAGTATAGCAATAATAGTGTCACGAAATAAAATTGTTTAATGTAATCTAAAAACATTAGAATGTAATATTTACATTTTGAAAGTATATTTAGTTTGTATATGTGTATGAATGTATATATATTTGAAATAGTATATATAGTTATTGTAACCGCGCATGCGTGCGTATTTATTTAATGTCCTTTTTTAAATACATATGCGTAAATACAACATTATAACATGGTACAGATAATAGTTACCTAGTATGACATTGGTGTACTTTTTGGCGTGAACGGTTAAAAGTGAAGTTATCATTTTATTTATATTTTCTATTTTTTGCATTTTTGGGAGTTTTAAGGACAAACGTGATAATATATTGTGTGTTAAAATTCTGTAGAAGTGTTAATAGCTGGAAAGTGAATAAATATGTGCAACTGAAGTTTTCGCGTTTTTCCAAAGTCCATTTTAACTCCATTACAGCCTACAATCACTGTACTGCTGAGTTTTAGGGACTTAGTAATAAGAAGACAGACATTGTACGTAAGAGATACTCCTATTTTTACATGATAATAGCAGAAATGTTTCTAACGAATATGAAACGAATTGCCAGTATGTGAAAGAGAAGAAGAAATTGGTGTAGATAAATATAATTAATTTACAAAATAAAAAACCGTGTTCTAAATTCAAAATTTAATACCAGTCATGTCCGCAACATTATCGATTTTCTAAAAACAGTTGTGGATCAATTAGTTTCTAATTTCCAAAGAAACTATAAAATTCGATAAAATTACAAAATACACGGTGATTATAACAAATTATTATTATTATTAAACTCACACAAAATAAATTGTATAAGGCTGACTTTATAATAACTGTAATAGGAAATTAAAACTTAATTTAATAAGTCCTATCTAAATTTTGTATAAAATCCAATACTCGTTTTTACACACCATTTGTATAGTTTTAGCTATTACGTATCACTGTATACATATTTATTATTTACATCTATGTATATATATTATATTTGAGGTATACTATATTCATATTGTCACAGCTTTAAAGCTAGGGCCATACCGAACGCGGTTACGTACTGTTAAAAAAGCAAAACTTGTAATGTAGAAAATTGCATGAGACATCGCACCGAATAAAATGCAGGATAGGACAGAATAGAATGCAGCAAGTATGTGGTGGACTTATGTACCTATGTATGTATATATTAGTGATGTGCCGGATATCCGTATCCGTATCCGCGGATATCCGAGGGAGAAGAAAGATCCGGATCCGTATCCCTTACTTTTTGGCGGATCTTTTATTAATTTTCAATACATAGATTAAATTCCATATAAGTCCAAACATGTCCTGTCACGCAAAGCGTCAAGTGGCGTCAACTATCGTTTCAAGGTCACGCGCACCGACACCGATCGAGTAAGAAAGTTAAGATCCGTATCCGTATCCGCGGATCTCGACACCAAATATCCGTATTCGGATCCGTATCCGCAGATATATATTTTTAACGATACGGCACATCACTAGTATATATGCATATAATATAAAACTGTGTGATGTCACATCGAATGTGGACTGAACTGCATTCGATATAAGATTCAAACTAAGTTCACGTCAAATGTGTGTACGGCACTACTGCACTGCATTTGGTGTTACGTGTCACGTAGTTTCATAGCTCTTGCTTAACGCAAACTGCACCAGCATTTGGTGTGGCCCAGCTTTAAAAGACTTTTGTGACTATGGGAAGAATTATTAAGTTCACTTCTTAATATTAAAATCCAAATTAAAACTTAAAACATGGCAAAACTAAATGTTATTTTATGGTCTTTTTATTTAATAATATTTTTTTGTTTTGTCCCATTGTCAAAGTTTTATAAAGGTCAAAATCTGAAGCACTTTTTGATACATGTAAAAAGAAGGAACTATTTGTATTTTCAAAATTTAATAATTATATGGTGTCTTTTTAACTTATGAAACATGTACAATGGTGATTAAAATGCATAAATAACAATAAATAATATACTCATTGAAAATCTCCTTTATATGATTGTTATATCAGTCTTGAGTCGTTTTTATTGCCCGAGGAGGTCAATATTAAAAAAAAGTAGAAAATAAATAGTTTCTTCAAACTGGTAACAAAACTTGAAGAAAGAGAGGAAAAGATGGTTGTAATAAAATTAAATTTATGACAGTAATTGCCTCGAGAACTAGATGCAAAGAATTTAAAAAAAACTTATAAGCGATATATTTTTTATTAAAAAACGCGAAGAAATAGAGTGATATTTATAATTATTGCACAGAGCCGAAAAATGTTGACAAAACCTTAGTTGAATAACGTGTTGTTATGACAATTACGACGAATTTAACATAAAATGGATTGTATCAAAGATTTTATTACCTGTCATTCATAAAATCAAATATTTTTAAAACCTCAGTGGACTGTTTAAACGACTTCTAACGATAATATTATGATGTTAAACAATACATAATACTCGTGGCTTATTGCGACAAAAGCCATTATATACAATAAAACATAACATAACAAAAACCTAACATCTAAGTTATCTGACTTTACTGTCCGTTTGACAGTCAATAGTTTGTACAAACCATCAATATTATATGAAACATACTTAAAAGTAAACAATTTGTATAAATATGTAGGATTCCATGTCACAATCAATAAAATATTTTTTTATCTGACAACATTATTTCATTTACAGGCACTATTTCGAACGCGACAACACTGCCAATTAATACATTATTTTTCTATTACTAAATATTTTGTGTTGTCCATTGCGAAGTACCTCGTAATATAATTTTCATGGGTGTCAATCCCTAGGCAAATTATGTCAGAAATATTTCGAAGGGAATCAACTACTTGACAAAAGGCGCCAAGTGGACTCTGTACCTTCGCACCATACAATAAAGTCTATATTAGAAGTGACAGTTTAGGAATCGCCACACTATAGGCAGCCCGTAGAGACGAGGCGCGGGCTCCGTGCTAGCCAACATCACTTGCTTGACGAAGGTTGGCCGTGTTCTTCTGAAACAAATGTTATTGTTATAGTATCATTATTTATAAGTAGGTACATTAAACTTATGTCGCTTTGTAGATAGTTAGAAAATAGGAATTATACAAAACTGACTAAAAGTTCAAATCAAGTTCCTCCAGATATTTGTATAGTGGACTATTTTTGATAACTTAGAATCCTTATGCTTAATAGAATTTAGTAGAATTATTAGAATTATGTTTGCCTCAGTCTTGTCTGATAGAAAACAGTGAAGAGGCCGAATATCAATCATGCTTGTTGAGTAGTTACCTATTTGTTTTTACTTTGAAGATATCTCAGTTGTACAAAGTGAGTTAAGAGCCCTATGACGAATCGTAAGCACTTGAATTTAGGTATTGGCGCGCTTGGACACTCGTGTATGCGTGCGACTTTCGTAGCTTTATAGTAGTGTGAGTAACGAAGTGACTTCAATATAAAATATAATTCGACGACCTCCGTGGCGCAACGGCTTAGCGCGTTGGAAAGTAAAACGGGGGTTGCGGATTCGATTCCCGTCTCGAGTCTGGGTGTTTATGTATAATATGTATATATTTACAAAAGAAAAGTATATTAGTAGTATATCAGTTGTCTAGTACCCATAACACAAGCGCTATGCAGCTTACTTTGGGACTAGATGGCGCTGTGTGAAATGTCTGAGAGTATTATTATTATTATTATAATTTTGATACTTTTCCCAATCAAGTTTCGATTTTTGTTAATAATTTTTTTCTCTTTTAGATAAATACATGTAATATTTTACTGTTCTATTTTACTTTGTACATATTATATGAACTTTTATTTCTTTTGTTTTGTGTGCAATAAAGTATATTATTATTATTACATTTGTAATTAGTATTAAGTGTTCTCGACGCGTTAAATCCATGTAAAGGAAATACAATAACATTCCTTAACACAAATATTTAGCTACATATAGGTACTGTTTTAAAATTAAAGATTGAAAAAAAATTTATTAAAAAAAATTAAACCGCCTTCAAAAAAAACACTGAAAAGTATAACATAACTATCCTTTACTAATCAAAACTCAAGTACAATTAAAATAACTTTTTAAATACGATACACATACCTATATAATTAAATTTGACAGTTACTGAAGTCGGTGCCAAGCCCACCAAACTAATAGACTTTATGTTGTTGCACATTGATTTGGCACCGACTTCAATAACTGTCAAATTTAATTATATAGGTATGTGTATCGTATTTGTAGTGTTTTTTTGAAGGCGGTTTATTTTTTGTTAATAAATTTTTTTTCTTTCTCTCGTTTGAGTGGTCTTGACCTAATTAAATATCTAGGGCAGGTCTGCAATTAACTTCAATCTAATTCCGGACCGCAACGATATACAAGAGAATCGTCAATATAAATAAATGTTATAACAACCAGTTCGTGTTATCTAGTGTATCTTCGAAGTCAAAGCTCCAATATCGGTGAAATTTAAATGGGACCACCTCTGAAGTATTATCTACCAAACGAAAAAAGAATTTTCGAAATCGGTTCATAAATGACGGAGTTATGATGAGGTAACAAACATACAAAAAAAAAACCATACAGACGAATTGAAAACCTTCTTTTTTTGAAGTCGGTTAATAAAGTAAGTATTTACCTGTCTAGCACTACAGTATTAGGATAAGTTACCTAAAAACCACTAGTTACGTAGTCATGATTAGTTATAATTATCTTTTGCTAATCAAAACTCAAGTTCACATATTTTACAAATTAAAAATAAATTCGCACCGCTTTAATAAAGATGAACGTGATGATATGCACTTTATTAAGTAAGTGAGACTCCAGTTCTTCAAGCAGAGAGATTCGTATAGAAAGTAACACATACAACAATTCCATAAGTATTATTTTCGAATCAAAAAAGCGTAAAATGGCCAGTTAAATCATTGTTAAAAAGATCGTCCAAAGTACAGACATGGCTTTGTTGCTATTTTATAATATAACTAGCTGTACCTGCGACTTCGTCTGTGCGGAAAATTTTTTCGTGGTTTTCCAGGATTAGATTAGATTACATGTACATATACGTACAAAGATTGTTTACCATCAATAAAAATTCTAAAATAATTGTTTACGTTCCCATTAGTGTTATGCGTACCTCTCAGGTTATTTTTGTTATATATCTTTAATTAACAGGTGCGGATCAAACTTACAGTTCAATTATTTGTAAAGTTTTTAAATTTTTACATAGGAGGCTCCGATTATTATTGAAAAATTCTCTATCTTCCTGTGGATATCACGTTAAAATCTGTATAGATTGTTATAATGTGATATATATCATCTTGATTACCGGCTTGCAATAGTTCTTGTAAGTTACTTTAGAACTTTTTTATTTAACTTTACTACTAGTGATTATATTTAAAACACAATGTTTACATGCTTAAAAAAATGCAGGAAATCAGAAAGCCATAATAGACTCATAGAATAGGGAAGTAAGCACTGGATCAAAACAAGTCAGTCGACATATACGGGTCGTTATTTAATGTTCTCGCTTGCGATCGGTCGTTACGAAGAGCGCATAAATTTCTTGTACAGGTCATACCGCTACAAGCGCTCGCGCGGGTCTGAGATACACTAGTCAATAACGCGTATTTTATACTGATTTTATTATGTTTATTATATTTATTACATTGATTAATAAAAAAAAATTTCTGTCATATATTATACATTGAATGAAGTTGCATTTTATATCGTTTTTTTATGTCATTGTTTGTTTTGGAACTAAATCGACGTTTAATCACTACGCTTTATTCTGGAAATAAGCCCTTTTAAATATTTTTTTCCGTAAAAAGGAAGTCATTTATGACATTTCCACAACACTAATATTCAATAAGAATATGTACTTGATATCAATATAATTTTAGAAATTGTTAGAACTCGTCGAAACAATGTTAATTAGGACATCAAAGTAGCGCGTCTAAGGATTTTACTCGTAAACTGACTTCGTAGAATGGTTTCCGTAAGATATTATAAAATAAATATGAAAATAGGCAACACCAATATTCAAGAAGAGAAATGGATCTATTATTATCTACCAGCAGAATATTGAAAAATCTTAAGGGTTCTGAGCCTAAAGCTCAGCGTCAAAATAACAGTATTTCGCACAAAAATGTCAAAGGGCTCTTAACAGTTAAAATATAAATTGAGATGCTTAAAATTCCACAGATTGTTACATGGAAGCAGTGCCGGTTTTAGGTACTATTGTATAATATTGTTTTAAATTCAGTTTCTTTTATTAACATTTTAATAATTAGTTATCAGAGGCCTAGCAAGATTATATCTTATATTATATGTATATCGATATATAAAAAATCGATTCATTCATGTATATATAAACATAAAATACTTGTAACGTGATTATTATTATTTATATTATTCAGTGTTCTTATCGCATGATAAAAGCTTTAGTGATAAGTCCTTAAGTACTTACTATAATTTCTCAACGCAATTTCTCGTTCATGTGCGTCGAAGTACCACAGTGTGATGGCGTATCTGAAAATATTTGCGATTAAATTAATGAAGTTGCAATCACCATTTTCAAGTATTCCATAGACCATAGAAAATGCATAGAATATATATATCATAAATTTATGTAATCCAGAATTTAAAGAGAGAAAACAATATGAAAAATCGTAACAGGCTGAATTATTGCTAAAAATTGTTTTTTTTTTATTATGGTTCTAAATAATGTGTGTTCCTCAACAATTTTTAAAAGCAAGGAGAAGGGCTTTTTGAGTTGTTTCGAGTCCGACACTACTCAGCCGTCGGCTGAGTGTCCGTGGGATTTTTTCCTTCTCAGAAACAAAAAAAAACTGCAAACAATCTTTAAGCTTATGGTGCATTAGTTGAATTTTCACAAATTATTATGAACCTTGATCGTAAGGTGTATGCAAAAACCCAGGTGATCGTATGCAACATTGCATAATATGACATTGGATAAAATGGTCTACGAGTACCTCTAAAATGCTACTTGGTCAAAGTCAAAGCAATTTATTCGAGTCCAACAAGGTATTTTTGAACGTCAAAACTACTTTAGTTTAGTTTAGACACTAAGAAGAACCGACAAGAAACTCAGTCAGGTATCATTTTTTGGTAATGAAGAACATCCATTTCTAACGAATTAGCCGTCAATTTTGGGCACTTCACAAAAATGTGATCTACGCAATAAGAAAAAATCATTCTTTTGAGTGACTCAACCAGGAATCATGCCTTCGACTTCTTGTAAACCAATCCAAAATCGATACAAAAACTTTCCTTCTATTGGGTACAAAGTCGCAATCCCCGTTTGTATGTGTATTCACTTCTAAGTGGATTTCAATGTGGTTTTCGCCATCAATGAGAACATTTAAGGAGGAAGTTCTGTGTAACATATTCATATTTAGTCTATAGAAGCAGAGAAATATTGACGATTTGTAATCAAGTTCCCGTAAGAAGTCAGTGCGTGTTATTTATTAGCTATCACTAATTAAAAACATTTTGCAAAAAATATTGTTCATACTAAAGCGTCAAGAAATAATTATCTCTATAATATTCTACCTTGTGTCATAGGCGGGTTGTACTTCGTGTGGGTTTCTTCTGTCAGACCAGAAGAACAGCATGCGGTCGAAAATAGGCGCAATATCAGCCACTTTGTTAGTACCCTCCGGGAACACCCTGTAAATAAACCTACGTTTTATATCTCATTATTGTTCGTGTCTGCGAAATCTGCGTAATGAAAACAAATAATCTGAGGAACAGCTGTATTTCTGTTAAGGCAGAAATAAGAGAAATAGCATATTGACTAAACACGCAAGTAATAAATAAAATAAATAAAAGTAACTAATATAAGAAGAAAGAACTATTGAAGCACCAATGATGGATTTACAGTGGCCTATCAATATGAGGAGTAACGAGAGGTGTCAAGTACGAAACTACTGACCTAACAAGACTGCTTGCAAGAATTCGGTTCGAGGGAGGTCGAGATCTAGACCAGAGACCATAAGTAACACATTCATTTCAAAATGAGCATAAGTTATAATTCTTACTTCACATTATTTAATTTCACTCGTGCCGAAAAAAGTGGAATCCAATTATCGTATCACAGAATCACAGACTTAAAAGGTCGAAAATATTTTAGTAATGTACAAACCGCTGACTTGGCAAATGCATTTGAGGGGGCGGGGGGATGAACCACCCCAAATCTCCTCTGCCTACCACCTTGCATACGTATATTTTATAACACAACAAGACAACAATGCTAAAGAATTTCGTACGTTGGACAGTTTTAGAGAAAATCGAGTGTGAGATTGACTGACAAATGAGTGATCGTCCTGGTTTTCGTGTTCAGATACGTACCGAACAGCGCAGACAGACGATGCGAAAATTTTTTTGCGACCGCCGCGCGGCGGCCCCGCAGTTCACATTCTCGTGTATTTATCAAAAGCGAATGTAAACTCTATTCGCTAGGTAACAACGCTCGAATTTCTGGGAACTACCCAACCGCGTGGCGACCGCGCGGCGACGGCGCGGTGTCCGAGCGGTTGCCACGCGGTTGGTAGTTCCCAGAAATTCAAACGTTGTTACGTAGCATATAGAGTTTACATTCGCTTTTAATAAATACACGCCGGTCTCCGCGGGATCGTTCACGGTTACCGCGAGTTCTAAAACTATTCCACCCTCGCATTCCGTTCCTCTCTGGCCACTCCAGACAGAGTGAAGTTACTTACGCTCGGCGTGAGCTTCGACATGTAAATATATAGTGTTTTTTTTAACCGGGACAGTATTGAGCAATCCGAATCCATAAGAGATACAGGGAAACTGTCTTAGGAACCGTTCTGTCTTTTTTTGAGACAACAATTATGGCGTTATCAATTTTTTGGTAAAGCGTGAGATGTCTATAAATATTAGTAAACTTTTAATGCAGAACGACTCAGTTTCATGTAAGCATCATTTCATTGTATCGGAGAGAAAAAATCTGGACAGTAAAAGTTGGTCAAATTTAACAAAATATTTTTTCATACAATACGGTATGAGGAAATCCGAATCCATAGGAGATACAAAGGAACCGTCTTAGAGACCATTTGGTCCCTTTTGTGAAAACGATTATGGCATGATACATTTTTTGGTCAAGCGTGAGTTGTTGATAAAAATTTGTAAAATTGACTATTTTTTTTTAATGCATATCGACTCAGTTTCACTTAAGCGTCATTTCATCGTATCGGACGAAATAAATCTGGACAGCAGAAGTTGGTCAAATTAAATGAAAAATTTTTTCATACAACGGAAGAATCCAGTATACTATATCATAGTCGACTTACTCGGGAACGATTCATTCAAAGTGCTCCATAACTGAATTTCATGTCGATACGTCGTACATAAAATTCATGAGGAACACTTTTTTAGCATACTTAAATTTGACCAACTTCTGCTGCCCAGATTTTTTTCGTCCAATACAACGAAATGACTCTTATGTGAAACTGGGCGATCTGCATTAAAAAAAAGAAATAGACAATTTTACTTATTTTTATGGACTTCTCACGGTTGACCAAAAAATTTGTAATGAAAACAATTTCATTTCATTTCAATTACAAGACGGTTTCTTTGTATCTTCTTTGGATTCGGATTTCCCCATACTGTATTTTATGAAAAAATTTTTCATTAAATTGACCAACTTCTGGTGTCCAGATTTTTTTCCTCCAATAGAATGAAATGATGCTTATGTAAAACTGAGTCGATCCGCGTTAAAAATTTTTTTGTCAATTTTACTAATTTTTATGGAAATCTCACACGACCAAAAAATTTAAAAAGCAAAAATTGTTAAATACAAAAATGACCAAATGGTTCTTAAGACAGTTTCCCTGTATCTCTTATAGATTCGGATTTCTCCATACTGTCCTAGTTCAAAAAAACACCTGTGTAGTGTATTTTGCTCTATTTTGCGGCTTAGCTTAGCGACCGCGTTGTTTTGGAACAAAGAAATTCGTGTCGAATAAACGCGCCCTAACGTATGAAAAATAGAAAGAATGAGTGATGATGACTGACAAAGAAAATCTAGAGCGAAATTCAGTGGTGATAAAAAACAAGGAAGACCGAAGCTGATTTATGAAGATCAAATAGTCAAAATGTTAGCTGACGGAAATGTCAAAAGCACTCAAATCTGGGCAAAAATATGGGAGGAGAATGATGAAATTTGATGAGGCGAAAGAAGTATGTAAGATTAGAGATGCTTAGCGGCGCTCCGTCCTTCTGACTACCCCGTTAGGGATACAGCGTGAAGATATGTGTATGTAGATACGTTCGGTACACTAAAAATAGTAATTTAACTTATATACCTGAGCAGTCCCCCGCTGCGTTTAACGTCCCAGTCGAGATTCAGGTAGTATATGGCGGTGATACAGCGGCCATCTTTGTTAGGATTGTCGACGTGCTTGACGTAGTGGCTGCCGGAACCAGGGTAACATGCCACCATTGCCTGCCGAAGGAATTAAAAATTATGTAAAATGACTTGCTGAGCACTACTGTGATACCCACATTAAAATACCGGCCAAGTGCGAGTTGGACTTAATTATTGAGGATTCTGTACCATCATACAACACATTTGTGGTATTTACAAAAAAAAAAACAAACTGCAGTTAAAAAACATTTCCCACACTCTTCAACTGCAAATTTAAGTTTGTAGTAATGGCGAAAATATGTGATATAATTACAAATTTGCAATTTTTTGACTTATTCCTTTATTGTGCTGTGAGACTTTGCTTCTTGCTAACGTGATTGTAGTATTAGAGTACACAAATGGGCGTATCTTTTGATTGCGTTGATTTAGGAGATCGAATTTTCTATACCCCTAAGGGAACATAGCCCTCAGTGTTTGATATAAACTTCAACCTAATACCTCTACCAATTATTGAGATAAAGGGTCTTGACCGTTCAGACAGATGGATTTCTTTTGAGGTATGAACCCCAAAAATATACAGACACTAAACCAATTTAAGAAAGCTTGTTTCTCAAAACTTTCAAATACGTTATGAAATTGACATATGTAATTTGATAATTAATAATAATAATAACGTTTATTTGCATACCCAACAATTCACTTAAATCTATAGCTTAGAATTAGAAAATAATATAAATTTTGACCCCTGGCTCCTAAACTAGGAACCTGTGCTATTGGAGCCAGTGATTCCTCACAGATACAAAGAATAAAAAAAGAAAAAGAAATGTCGCCATAGTATGTAATAAAGAAAGCAAACATTATTTATGATTAGTATTTTGCGTTAGTGAATTACATACGTATAAACATATACAAGTGAATGTGAATAGGCGAATGAGTGGCGACCCGCAAAAACTGTTCTATATTTTTTGATATGGCATACTCTTGTCCCCGTTCGTTTAGCTGCAGCCCTACCTCTGTCAAAAGGGAAAGAAGCATGTTTATTACAATTACGTCAAGTGACAAATTTTCGATAGTTAACATTAAATCTCAGTACCTGGGCGACAGAGTTTTACCAGTTTTACTCGGTGTCTTACAAAAAAAAATAACGACATTGCAGGATTCGAACCTGCGTATTTCAGCTTGATAGATCTACGTTCTAGCCACTGTACTAATGAGAAAGTTAACTCTGTTGTGAAATAAGAATAGCTTAGAGTTTAAAAGTTTGTGCGAGAAATAATAGAGAAAACGAATTTTCTCAGAATTGGACCCTAGACTAGACCGATTTTTAATCACCGTAAAGCTCTAGATTGCATATTTCATCGAAATCGTTAGAGCCTTTTTCGGGAACGCGATTATAAATATACAAATATTACTTATATAATACTATTCTTATAAATAACATAGTATCTTAAAGTAAAGGAATTCCATGAAATTGAAATGAAAATTCATTATTCAGGAAATAATAGATTTTTCTCCATGACTTTTAGCCATAGACTTTATAAATAACTCCAAAACAAATAGGAAATAATAGATTTTTCTCCATGATTTTTAGCCATAGACTTTATAAATAACTCCAAAGCCAGACGCCGTGTCCGAGCAGCAACGGTGAGCTAAATCAGATAACCTCACCTGTACATACGACACACATTTATTATTTATCAGATAAGCTGATCGGTCGCCATTTCGTTAGAAAACATCAGCACCCACACAGATATGTGCCATCACATCACACACAGATGTGTGCCTTAATTCGTAGTACGGGACAGGCTGTCTAAATTTAAGTCTATGCTTTTATCATTCTTTTTCATTTTATTTCCTTATTATAAGTACATTATTAAAGTGATATGTGTTTTTAATAAGTACTTCTTGCAAACTTAGAATATTATTTCAACTTATTAAAAAAAAGACAAAAAAGGTCTGACCACATTGCGGGATTCGAACCCGCGCACTGCGGCTGGGTAGATCTACGCTCTAGCCATTGTGCTATTGAGAAGGTAAACTCTGCTGTAAAATTAAAAAAGTTTTGAAGTTTTAAGTGTGCAAAACACGGAGAAAACATTTCTTCCAGAATTGAGACCTAGCTAGATCGATTTTTCGCCCTCCTCTATCCCTATATTGTAAATTTCATCGAAATCGCTAGAGCCGTTTTCGAGATAGCGATATCAAATAAATATATACACATATATGTATATACAAGTATTGCTCGTTTAATATAATACGAGTATATGGTGGATGTATTTTTAAATTTTGTACAAATGAAAACGATAACGTAGAGATGTCTCTAAGGGCCACAACAGCCGTGCAATTCTGTAAAAAGGAATCGCCCAATTGAGATTCGCTCGACATTTCACCCCACTTCGCATTCGAATTCACTTGGCCTTCAAATGGAATTCACTAAACCAAACATACTTGGATGCGAGTTTGTCGGGGATTGCTCTAAGAGTAAACATCTCAGTCGATATTTCGTCTAAGTGTATTTTAACTTCTTGCATTAGAGAATCGCACCACTGATAACTGATCAGTTTTATTGTCAGTGCTTCGATCACAAAACTGGATGCTTTTTAATAAATTGCATAAATTAAAAAGTTTAGATATAAATACATCAAAATTACCAGGTAGTAATTTTTAAATAAAATACTACCTGGTAATTTTGATGTATGTAATTACTACCTGGTAATTTTGATGTATTGATATCAAAGCACAGGTACCTACCTGTGCTAGGCACTTTTTTAAAGCGTCATCTATACTAAAAGAGGTAAACTTTTTATATGTACTTAATGGATAAACTCAAAAACTTCCCAACCGATTTCAAAAATTATTTAATCTATAGAAAGCTATTAATGTCGCCATCAGAACGAATGTAGCTATTATCAGCGAGTAACATTCGCTGTATTTTATTTTCAAAAAAAATTTCTACCCGTGCGAAACATGGACGGGTCGCTATTACGAGATAAAGGTAAGTGCATTGTGTAACACATAACCTTCGTGGTATTGACATAGGTCAAGGTGTGATATTGAGCACACTGCTTAATCTTGCTTACGTCTACAAAAAAGTGAAAGTAAGCAATTATTACAATGGTGTCTTCAACATACAGATTGGGTGCAGTACATGTCAATGAATTTAGACAGACGATTTTGCGCGCTTTATGGACCGCTACATCGTTTAGGAGAAAGTTAACGATTTCAATGGCCTAGTATAACTAAGTTCTACATATCTAGTAGCGTTCTGACTTGAAAGAACTATTTAATAAGTTATTTTATTCCTCACGACACAGAGTATCCCAGTGTGACGATAAGAGCAATAGGTACTACAATTTGTATGCTGTGCATTTTTTTAAAATACTACATGTAAATGTTCATTATATTAGGTACGTAAGTAATTTAGCTTGAATTCAAACGTTTAGTGTGTGAAAATAAACAATAAATATTACATATTACATACATATTTCTCTTGGTAGTTCGGGATCGACCAAGTTTGAAAGAGCATTCTCTCAAGTGAATTAGTTAGCGATGAATCTTAGTGTTTTAGCATAATACGGCTCAGTGTATTTCGACTAGAGTTGCAACCGCTCGCGCAGAACCAGCTCCCTTGCTCCTTCTTAAATCATGAACGAACCAGTCAGTAATATTACCGAGCCACAAACAATCTAAAAGAGCGAATAATGTAGTTCGTCGAGGAGCCGTTGATTATATATATAGAGCGCTCTAAGTGAAAAAGATTGCGCAAAAAAAACGATTCAGAAATAAGTTCCCTTCCGAAAGTGTTCAGTGTAGTCTACCGCTAACGAACTGGAAAATAAAACTAAGTAATTTATCAATATTAAAGAAGATTGTGTACTTCTCAGAAATGAGGTGACGATATGGATAGTAATAACTAGTACCAAACGGTTCGAACGGACTGATTGAGGTAATCCTGAAAGGTGGTTAATCAACTGTCAGAATTTTCAAGCCGCCTGTAAAGCCTCTGGACAGGCTAAAACCTACAACCATATATTAATAGATGGGATCAACGGCTTTACATATTTCACGGAGACTTCAGATTTTCTACTTTCTCTTATGCCTGGTGCAGACTAGGCTAGTAATTTAGTCGAATTTTTCGAAGGCGAGTAATTTAGTAAATAAACGCGTCTGAACGATGATAATTTAGTCGAGTAGTTTAGTAACTAATTTAATAGAGTCATTCCATTTTGTTTTATGTTTTTCAGCGAGTAGCGCCCCTCACGACGCGCCACTGCTTAGTGGTTCATCGATTAAACGAGTCCGACCCCGTCGTTTTAGTGAAGTTCATTAGCTGCCACAAAAATGTCTCTTCGCTGGAGCGAACAAACAACTAAAATTTCTTTCGAAATATATTATAGAATAAGAGTGCTTGTGAGATATTAAGTAATTCGTAGCTCCTAGTTTATCTCTTCTATTAATCCATTTTCGTGTAGTGTAGCTTTCTTTTCTTTATCATTTTCTTCTTCAATCTCTTCTAAAATACCCATTATCATAAACTTTATTAGCTTTTACTTTATATCGTTGCAGCCTGTGCATATTGTAAAACACTTCACAGATATACTGTACGCGACCGTAGTGTAAACGATTTTGTGGGCAGTAGCGAGTATTTTGGTGATAAATTACTCGCCCTCATCGTATTCCGAACAAGGCTTTAAATTATGTAACGAGTTTATAATGTGCGCGAATAGTTTGTCGAAACTAGTACACATTTATATTCATACATATAATTATAGTAAATATTAATAGTCTGAGAACAAAACTGTTATTAATGGCATAGTTAAAATCTTTAATAAGAGGAAAAATACATATAATTAAATTAAAATCAATGTAGTAAGTATGCCAGTTTTAAAATTCAAATTGCTTTAACGTATCATACGTTAGTAACTAATTAGTCTGTGGTATCGTGTAGTCATATTTTCAAAAAGTTTTTGAACGGAAAAGTATTACAAATCCACTGAAAGAAGCACAATTACGTATTTCCATAAGGTAGTCAAAGGAATTCTTGTCGCTACTTTACTGAGAAAAAATTATAATACCTGTTGCGAATATCGAAGCCAATCGAAGTCCGCGTCAGATATTTTGAAATCTACATCTGCCGTCCGGTTTTAACGTACGGAATAAGGTGTTGTCCTTTTCAAATATATTTTATTCAACATTAGAAATACGAGTAGAGTTAAGTTTCTATTTCATTTGTTTACCTGACGAAGGCAAGGATTCTCGACAATATTTTATAGAGAAAAAATTACAATACCAATCACAGAACACGTGCCAGATGTTTCAAAACCTTGTACATCTGTCGCTTTTATTTTTTTGGATGAATAATAATAATACTGTGACTGTTGGGTTGCTGTTGACTGTTTTTGTTAAATAATACGTTTTCGGGTTTGAGTTTTATAAATTTTATTGTGCGTTGTAAATCTTATTGCAGTAAAATGATAATACCTGTTAATCATTCTTTTTAACAATAAGCTATTTAAAAAAATAATTACACTTACACATACATACATGCAAGTTATAATATTGTAACTTTTATGTTTTTAAGGTAGACAGTAGAATAAACTTTTCATCACCATGTCAGTGGTCAGTGTTTTATGGAAGCAGACAATAAATTCGCCTTTTATGACAATAAGTTATCTATTGTTATGGCTTAGATAACAACTCATCTGCCGGAATCAGGCGTGCTGCATTGCGGCGAGTGATTTATTGTACTGGAACTTGTGTTCAAAGAATATGGTGTCCTCATGTTATACTACAGGGGTAGATAAGAGAACGGAAGTAAGTATTTTTAGTTCGTTTCTAGTTTTATTATTCTCAAGGGAACTGAGCGGATACTTAATATTTTGGGATACCTACCATAAATAGAAACACTGAATCTTTATAAGATAGTTCTTGCCTTTATCTGGATGTCCGTCTCTCATTATCGATTTCCTCAGAAATTATGTGATGTACAAACTTTGAAATTCGGTATAATAAGATATTTTGTTAGTACACATATCGTCGCCTGCCCCGTTAAGTGACATAACAGGCATTAAGACGACGCATTGATAAACAATAATTTAATCCAAAACAGACTTTCTGGTCTATGCAAACGTGCGCGCTAGCTTATGAAAAATACGAAAAAAACAGTTATTTTCGTTTATTTTAAAAACTATAATTAATTTTTAAAAATCCAACTGTTATTTTGAGGAATATGTTTAAAGTAAACTAAACAGAAAATTTGGAAATATAAATCGGTCTCATTGCTCCGAAAAATGTAAATCTCCGTTTTAAAAGAGGTTTCTTTGTTTTTTTTTGTGTTACAAAAGTTAACCAACCGTGTATCGCAACTGTCAAAATGAAGTCGATAAAATGAAGAATTAAGATACCAAATAACACTTTCATACGTTTCGTAGGCACTTAGTAAAATTGACATCACTGACATCAAAATTTCCAATCCGTCGCCTGCATTTTTCTGTTGGGTGTTGTGGTGATGATGTTAGGTCGAGTCCGAGAATAGGGCTAAGTTTTTCCAGTCTGTCGTAAGACGTGACTAAAGAGCCTTCGGGGTCGCGGTCGATCGGAGAAGGGGCTCCGATCGTCCATCCTTGTGACCCCGAGGAGAACGACAGCAGAGAATATGTAAAAGAGAAGGTTGACTCACACCTCATGCGTAGAAATTGCCTACTTTCGGCCGAATATGTAGGGTTGTTGTTGTTGGGAGTGCGATGCAGAGAGCATCTCGTTTAGTTATACGTTTAGTATATATATAAAAAAAAAAAACAATACACATTGATAAGCTTATTGTTTCTTAAATTTCATATCTTGTAGTAGTGTTGAAGAATGATAACTCTAGATTCGAATAACTACAATTATTTAGGCATGGACATTATAATACGTTTGTTTACGTGATTTAGACATTTTCGTATTTGCAATGATCTGAAGAATGAATTGAAAGTGGTTGCACGTTCGTGTACATTTTTGCGGCGCGTGCGAGCCCGCAATAATCATCTATATTCACCCAGAATATTGCCGTTATGTGCGGCCACGGCGCGTGCGTATTAGCCGCGCAGCTCGCGCACATACAAATCGCTTACGCTCATTTTTTATGAATTCATTTTCTACTGTTATGTTAATACTGTAACGACAGCGTGTGCACAGCGCGGTTTATGCTATGAAAATACTTGTAAGATTTAAAACGCGCCATGTTTATTTTAGAAGCATTTTTATGAAAATACATAATAAATTAAACGCTATTTAAAATTATTCTATACTTTTTAGTCCATTTTAAAAACGTTTTTATGTACATAGTTAACTATTTACAGATATGAGTTCATGGTCATAATCTATTTTTGAGTTAGTTTAAGAACATACAAAATGGATTAGTCAAAGTCACAACGTATTTAGCTAGTAAACGAGGCTTTATAAAAACCATCTATGACTTAGTACCGACAATAAGACATCTAAAATGTACTTGAAACGTTACGTAAATGGGTTTGTGTGCAATACAACCGTTGTATGTAGATATTTATTTGTACGCATGTGATAATCAAACGTTAGGAATGCAAGTGTTCGTTTTCCTTCATGTTTACAGCAATAATAGATGCAATAGCCATGCAGGGTATTTCCCTGTGAGCGAACTAACTGGTTTCAATTTGCTCTTATCCAGTAAAAGCTTAACCGGTTTAATTCAGATATTGTTCAAAAATACTATTTACTAGATACCCGCTCCGGCTTCGCATGTGTAGAAATAAAAAAAAAATACAGGCACTCGCTGATAATGTAGCTTTCTATAGGTGAAAGAATTTTTTAAATCGGTTAAAGTAGTTTTTGAGTTTATCCATTACATACAAAGAAAGTTTACCTCTTTACAATATAATATTAAGTATAGATAGTATAGATTACACAAATTGACGGGTGCTGAGTATAACGATGTAAGTGTAAATATTTCAGGAAAGCAGTTCAAAGTTTTTAAAGCTAAGAAATTTTTAATATTATATTTCCAATGAAATTTAGAGTAAAAGCAAGTGGTTAAAGTTACTTGATATTTTAAAAAATTGAATGCAAAAAATACACCAAAATCGTGAATAATGCAAAAAAATAACAATAAATTCACAAAATTTTATATATTTTCATACAAAGCTCAACCCCTCCCCCTAATTGTGAGTGAAATTTTATAAAAATTAGAAACACTCATGTCTTAATATTTTAATAAGCAACATTTGTACTGGATTTCACAGGTATTCTGTTTCATATAAAAGTTTTGTACAAAGTTCGACTCTTCCTTTTCTGCCTTAAAATGTAAATTTCCAAAAATCCTCTCTTAGCGGGCCCCTACATTACACAAACTATCATCAAACCAAATTTCATGATATTAGCTTTAGTAGTTTTGAGATTTAATGATTTATCAGTCAGTGAGTGACATTTTTCTTTTATACATGTATGTATATAGATAGATACATACATTATAGGTATATGTATAAGGAGTACGTATGGTTTAATTAAAATAAGTATTTTATCCTCGTTCCGCGAAAAGCATTCATGCTAAAAATTTTCATAATATACTTTGATCATTTTTTTTTAAATACTCCAGACAATCACACAGATTGTGTGACCCCAAACTAAGCAGTAAGCTTGTACTATGGGTACCACACAACCAACTCTGTGGGAGTTCCCAGTAACACCCAGACTACAAGCCAATTTAGAAAAGTTCGTTTCCTAAATTGACCTGACTGGGGATCGAACCCGGGACCCTAGCTTGAAAAGCAGATGCATATGCCACTGTGCCAATGGGCCAGTCATTAAAAGACACATCTAATGAGAAACCTAGTACAGTATTGGTAACTGGAATCTGTAATTGGCAGAAGATTCCGTACGTACCTACTATATTTTAAAAATGCTATTGATCCGTGTTAACAAATAAAATCAAATTCTAAAAAATTGTTGCAAAATACAAATAACTATAGTTGATGGTTCCAAATAGGTTGTTTCCGCATTGTAGATACAACATCCTTGATAGCCAGAAATTCGTGGTAATTTCCTTGAAAGTCGAATGGCGCGATATCACAAAGAGGTGACCTAATTCCCTTTTGTGACCTTCGTTTACATTTTCTCCGAAAGAACTAACTAACAACTAACGCAATCCTTCATTTTGTTTGTAGCATGTAAACCTAAGCGATATTTAACATGTATCGTGACTTTAGCCAGACACTTCATTAGAAAACTTTTAATTATAGAACTACTATAAATGGAGTAACAGTAATCTATATAAATAAAAAAGAAATATTGTATTTCATTAAGTTAGGGATGCAGCGTGAAGATATGTATGTATGAAATGTTGTTCATTGCTAAGTGCGAAACTTGAAATCAGCTGAACCGATTTGGCAATTTTTTTACATGTTCATAATAGTCCAAGTAAGATTTACAGGGAAAGAAAAATTGGAAAAGTATGCCGAAAAATGTGAAAATCGGGAAAACTGAAAGTTTTTTTTTCAATGGAAGTGGGATTTTTGTATGAACCCGAGACCCATAACTAACGAATAATAATAATAAAATAGCTATTGAACCACAGCAACGTGTGGACGGACCACATTTAGTTAATTATAAATTATCATGTTTTTTTTGTGTAAACTTAAAAAAGCCTATTAATGTCAAGTGAAATGAAAATATCACATTGCGCGCTTTATCGCTTTACATTCTCTTCATAACATCAATCATGACCTAGTCGAATCGATTTATTAATTTCATGGTAAGTTTATTTCATAACGTCGGATTTCTCACGTAGGCCCTTTTGCGTGTCGCTCTGTGATGTACTGGCATAATTTCGACATTGCTCTATTATTAGAACTCAAAGGTAGTTAGTATAATCAGGTTCCCATTACTTTAGATATTAAATTTCAACTTCTACGCCAGCGATGATGTTTTTTGTTACGCAAACATAGAAAACATCTTTGACCTGAAAAAATGTGTTATATAAATTTTATTTGGGCTGCCCCGCTGTACCCAATTTTTCAACAGTTTCTGCCCATTCAATCCAAGACAAAAGACACAATCAGTTAAGATAAGAAAATATTATAAACGAAGCCAAGAATATTTAAAATATTTCTCACAAAATTCGATGAGTGATGCACCTACGTCATCATACTCATAGATACTACCATATACTCACCTATGTTATTGTATTGTAAAACAGTAAATACCTATTATGTAAAAGTACTCAAATAACCACAAATAAAGGCATTATGAGCGAGTTCCCTGGCCTGTACACTCAATGACGGTAAGCGCGACCTAGCCCAATGTCATTTCCGGTCAACGACAAGCGCAGCACGTGCGCGCCCTGTTTGAATCTGGAACACGGTACGAACACGAGATCGCGCTAAAATGGCTATGTCAGAGACTTTTCATTCAAATTTGGAGTAGTATGAACGAACTTACGTTATCACTTATCATAGTACATAAATTAAGATTTATTTGGCAAGTTATAAATAATATAAATATTATTTTGAGTAAGATAATACATAGTACGCGTTATAAAACTACTAAACACATATACATTAGTATTTCATTTTCTATTCTAAAAATACGTAATCAAATATGACCATTTCAATCATTGATGTAAGTATAACAATTCTAATAAAGATTTTTGACCTTGGTCGGCTTTCTAACAAAGGGTAGGTATAAACGAGAAATCATTCTAGTGTTCAACTACGTTGAACACTGATATTACCAAGTATTTGCATAGTAAACAAACGTGACTGATTAACACTAGGTTTAACATAACTAATGAAGAAGAGTAAATACACTTATAAAACGATGAAAATTTAAAATTATATATTTTTACACAAATATGCTTCAATACCTTGTTTGGAATCACGAGTGTTCTTGATACTTTAAATCAATACAGATAATTCGCTGTTACAATAAATGGAAAATATAATAAGTATGTTATTGTAATAATTCATTCTAAGCAGGTACTTCATTGATTAACTGTTATATTTACATTATACGTCATTAGAATACATGTGTTTATGAAAGAATATAGAAGATAAAAACATAAATTGATATTTATTTTCGTTTTGTACTTTCCACGGTTTTTTATACCATTTTTTTCAAATGTCAGTGTCAATGTCAAACAAAATGACAATCATTTACCATCCACTGCTACCTTCATTACATTCTGAACGAATGTGGGTATATGCATAAAATCAATTTAGAATTAGACAATAGACCTGGTCGTTCCTGATTAATTGGTCATTTGATTGCAATCATTACAAAGCATTGATGATTACATTCACAATTGTACGAACTTACCGTACCGTTCATTCGTTCATCAGTTTAATAATTTGACAGATTGGATCCTCAGTACTTACTAGTCCACATTTAATTAATTGTATATCATTTTAATGTGATAAAAAATGTTTAATTCCAACAAGTACATAAGATAAACTCACTTATACGAATTATAATTAATAACATGTATAATAAAATTATGAAAGCAACGGAATTACAGCAAAAACTTTAAAAATAGTAAGAGTTCGGGTAGATGATCAGATCAAATGTGAGATTGAATACACTCTAATGTCAAACAAATAATGCAACAGAGAACGAATGATTGGATCATTTGACCGAATCTTTTTTCATATCTATAGTTGAATGACCGAATCTTTGAAAATGAATGATTGACAAAGGTATATTAGAAAACCATCATGACCTATTTGTAACGAACAATGACTTCAGACAGTCTTTTACACTTCAAGAGGGTGAGAAATTAATACAATGGCAATGTTTTAGTTTGTAAACAGAGGGCCGCCGAGGTTGGTTTCGCTACATGTTTACACGGCCCCACGTTCCCGCACCGCCCGCCGCGCGTCGCCGCCATGCCACAAGTCACGTACGCAAGCTACATCATCGCGCATGCGTCGTCGCTGGCGTTATTTTGGCTTTTATCACACTAAATGCGATTCTAGTCCGATTAATTTCTTAGTCATTACGATTGACATAGTTCTTGCAATTTAGAATTTGTATAGATTAGAAATTGTTTGAAATATCTGATATTTATATCTTAATTGGTAAATAATATTGTTTCTTACATTAAAAATTCTAATAGTTATTAATTTTGTACAAAAATAAAATTTAATTAAAATAATATGAACAATAACAATTTTCCTTTATCCGAAAATATATTTTTGGCGTTTACATTGATGTGAAATTACCTGCTACTATTGCAGTTATGTAGATGAAAATGATCAGTATCAAAACCAATTTTACGATTAATTGACAGACATTAGATATTGATATCCTAGCCACAGGTTTCACGCAATGAAAAGATTTATAGTTGCTTCCATAAATAAAATGTGTAACGGCTGTACTGTCGCAGACACTTTAGGCGCCACCACAGGCAGCTAAAATTTCTATGCAAATAATTATAGATTTGGCGAGCTGCAGACTTTTTAAAAACAGATAATCAGACTAAAGAGTTTTAAAAACAGATAATCGATTTTCACCAGCGTCTAGTCGCAATTATTCTCTGCGAATCAAGTCCCAGAAACTAGATTTTTACATTTGTCTTTTTGAAATGCTTTAGGAATTAGAAATAAAAAATAGTTGTGAGATTTTTCAGGACGAAATCCACATTTATGCAACTCCCACAATATATATAAAGTGTATTTGTCTTTTTTAAAATACTTTTGGCATTTGAAATAAAAACTGCTTTCGCATGATGTTTTCAGGATGAAACCTACATTTTATGCAACGCAACTCCACTATCTAGAAGTTATTTAACATTTAGAAGTGAGAGTGCTGGAATTGCGCAAATATTTCAGAAAATTGTTTTACCCAGGTAATAAAAAACGCGTAACACTCTAAGCAGATATTCTTCAATGACAGGCTGATGAACATTACAGTACTAATAACTGCGCAGAAATACGTATGGTATAGTCAGCATTAGGAGCGTATGTACTTGCAATTTATTAGTCATTGTACCACGGAAATTAGATTATATATATACGGCCACTCCATTGTAGAATATTTAAGATATAGCATTTTTCCTATTACTTACATAACTTCCCGACTACACTATCTATTTCTTTTGATGGCAAGAGTCATCCCTGTTGAAGTTTTGAACTGAAGTCAGAAGTTTCTACACGCAAATCTATGTAGATTACAGAAAGAAAAAAAAATATATAACTTGACTAATTCATCTTCGGCTAAGAGTAGAATTTAATGTCTTTTGATTTTGAACTGACTTTGCTTAGGAAATAGAAAACGTAGAAGAATAGAAGCAGATAGCCATTAGCCATAAATTACGTGACAGAAATGAAAACACGCTGTTTATAAACAAACTTGATTTAAAGACTAGCCCGTTGATGCGGTGACAGAGTGTTTGGCTTCCAAGCCAGGGTCCTGAGTTTGATCTCTGGTCTGGCTCTGGGCATGGAGTCAGAGTGTTATGTGGAGTTCCTCCAGTTCGTTTTGGTGTAACCATAATAGAAACTTAGAGCTTAGTTTGGGGTCGCACAATTTGTGTGATTGTCAGGACTATAAAAAAAACCTTACGTGACACTACCGTAAGCGACATTCGCTGACACAATTTGACTCACTCAAAAGTATTTTATTTCAGAAGCTATAACGTTTCCTTTATAGACCATTTTTGAATGCCACGATGAGCTTGATAACAATAAGCTGCAAAACTATAGGTGCGATTGGCACGGCAAGTTCAGTTCAAGACACTATTGTATTCCTTGTAAGTTGTCAAATATGCAAATTTTATGACGATACTGGACTTCGTTCGTCCAAAACAATTCCATCTCTATTATTATAATTTAGTCATATATAAAGTCTATGAAATATTATGGTTCTTATCTTATCTTAATGAAGTTGGAAACTCAACTGCGTCGATGTGAACTTCAATAAATAAATCAATTAGTTCAACATGTATATGCCTATAACTATTTAGTACATGTTTACATACATTTTTTACTTTGTAATGTGACCGTTGGGAATTTATTGACGTCACAGGTATTATCACTGATACACAAATAATAATTAATCTGTGTTAACATATTAAAAATGATATTTATTTTTGCAATGTGTATATTCAGCTTTTTGTGATCGTTATGTCATATTTTATTGAGGCTCGATCGTTTAGGGGAAAATTTTAATGTAAGCTTATCACGTAATTACCAGTTCCCAGGTCACAAATGTTTCATTTTACATTAATTTATAGTTGAAGTTAAATAAATAAAGTTGAAGTTATGATTTGGCAATATCAATCGATACTTCGATTTAAAATTCGCCTATTATTTAACTAGCGGTCTGTAACGATTTTGCCCGGGTTGAATATATAACATATAGCATATGTCCATCTGGAATAATGTACCTTCCAAACGGCGAAAGATTTATTGAAATGGGTGCAGTGGTTCCGAAGATTACCACTTATAAAATCCGTTCACTCTCTTTATAATATTAGTATAGATCGTCTAAGTAATATGAAGTGAGAATCATGAGTGACGTGTTATTGATTTTGTCGAACAGTCGATGAACTATTGAGGTTTGATAGGTTTAAGTACAAGATTCTGTACGAGAATCTGCTTCTTTAAAGAGGTAAGTAAACTGTAATTGTATCAATGAAAATTAGGACAATAGAGTGTTCTGGTTTAGAAAAGTTTTGTACGAGAAATATTTTCGTTTACACGTTACTGGCAATACAAGTTAAGTTTTAGTAAGACGTCATGGCAAAAATATTCAAATAGAGTAGGGTAGAGTGAATAACTTTAGCCTTTTTTTATTAGTGGTAAGTAACCCATAACAAGTATGTACCACGATTGTACAAGTATGTATTCTATTGCGATGATCATTATGTTACAAAGCACTATTAAATCCTATTGCAGATAGGAACCACTGGATATTCCTTGGAATAATTGCAGAACCTCTCATTTATATACATATGTACAAGGTCTTGCCATAAATATTGTTACAAGGAAAACATATAAAACGGGAAATTTTAACGCGATTACCTTTTTATTTTGGCTTGACGTTTCGATCGAGTTGCATCAGCCGCGGTCTCAAGCAAGCAAGAGTTTGCTTGAGACCACGGGCGATGCAACTTGGTTTGCTTGCAAACTCAGTTTGCTTGAGACCACGGCCGAAGCAACTCGATTGAAACCTCAAGCCAAAATAAAAGGTAATCGCGTTAAATTTCCCATTTTAGATATTTTATAAAATGTATATTATTGTTTTTTTTTATTGTAACAGTATTTATGGTCAGACTTTGTATATGTCACCGTATGATTGTGAACACCGTTGGTTTATACTCTATCTAGCGACTGTAATCTGTCGATAAATTGTGAACTGTACCATACTGCTTACAATATAACGTATTAGTATTCGATAGTTTATCATCTATCCATGTCAATCCGTCAAATTGTGAACTGACATCACGGTATCACACTTGCATACGATGGAACGCAGCTAGCACACTGATTGGTTGAACATCAATTTTAGGGGTGAAAAAACGGACAGATTTCGAATCCTGTCGGTAAGTGCAGGTTCGTTCACAATTTGATGGTTTAACATGGATAGACTATAAACTACTGAAAATTAATACGTTATATTCTAAGTAATATGTATGGTACAGTTCACAATTTATCGACAGCTTACAATCTCGGGAGATAGATTATAAACTATCGGTGTTCACAATCATACGGTGACATACATAAAAATTCAGACAGCGTATGTTTGTGTTCGCAAAACACAAAAAGTAGTCGGACGATTGACTTGAAATTTTGACACAACGTTGCATTCGAATATGCGCTAGGTTTTTATATAGGCAAAAGGTTTCTACGTTACAGGGATAGTTCTTCAGTGACAAACGCGTTGTTTTCTTAACACAGGATTTATTTCTAAATACATACGAACGAATACAATGAACGAATACAATTGATATATCAGCAATTAGATATATCGTGGTTAATAACTATGACGCGACATGAAGCAATTTAGAGTTTATACGTATGCGCTAAGTTAAGTGTTTCGTGTCCAATACTGAAAGCTCATTGGGCTTTTATCCCGGACTTCGACGAAGGCCGAGAGCTGCGTGTGCCGGATATCGCGTAGGCCCTGTTCTAGTAATCCAGATAAGGGTGCAGCGATCTTCCACAAGTGTCGACGATTGTAATGATTTTCATTCTTGCGATTAGATAAACATGATAGTTCGGGTAATTCCCACATGTGCACTTCGTTTCGCGCGATTAAGATAAACATGGTAGTTCAGGTAATTCGCTTATCTGTGTGACAGTTTAATGTCTTTTCGGTATTGACCGGCGCGCCGTTGCAGTAGATAATGTAATCTGCAATATTTATTACGGTGCCACCGATAACGATGGCGCGGTGAGCTGATGAGTACAGCTTCGTTTCTTAACAATAGTAATGTAAACATTAGTAATGTTTACATAAATAAAAATGTAAAACACGTTTGTTCAACGCGCGCAACAGCAACGCGTGATTGGCGGGTTTATTACCTAAAAATTTGCAGACAGCGACAATCACGCGATCATTTCGCGACAAGTGACTAATTGCAATAAAAAATGGATATAATGTATGACGATTGCTTGTCTATTGCGCCATGACTGTAAAGTGCACTATTCGCGGTAGATATAGGCGCCACTATACGAACTACATTATACAAATTCTCGTTTAGACAGCACGATATAGCGCGACATTTGGCTGTCGCATGCTGACTGCAAGTCGGGTAATAAGCGTGCGAGCTACCTATTACCTAAAAATTTGCAGACAATGACAGTCACGCGATTACTGCGCGATTAGTGACTAATCGTAATAAAAAACCGGTAAAACGATTGCATGCTATTGCACCGTGACTGTAAAATATACTCTTCGCGGTAGATTTAGCGCCATTATACAAATTTTCGTTTTGACAGCAGATATCGCGCGATATGTGTCTGTCGCATGCTGACTGCAAGTTAGGTTAATAAGCGTGCGGGAACAGCTAGTTGATTCGTAGACTACAGGTCGATGTTGTTCGTAATTACCTAATTACACAGAATATGTAAATGTGTATCTTCATCCTTTTGGTAGTACCAACACATTATTGTATTAGAACAGCCCCCGTTAAAGATATTTATGTCTTTTCAAGCAGTAACGTCCGCTACGTGTGGCTCACGCCTCGCTACTGTAAGATTAACTGTATGCGGGTAAACTAATTTTTACCTTCGTCCGTCCATTGATGACATAGTCTCCCATCTTGCCGTTGTTAGCCATCTTGTTCGCCCTCAGCACAATATTATCGACCTGAAATACGGACAAAATTAATTGAGTTTTAATTATTATTGCCTTCAACCGATAAAAACAATAAATACATTGTGGAAAAATACTAGTTACGAACGTAATAATTTGATGTATAATAATGTCAGATTATGCTTAATTTGCCTATTAATTTAAGGGCCATGGCGGCACTTTGATGTTGTGTTCTGTGCATTATTTACCTAAATTGCTTCGGAATTTACCAGAATCTTGTTATATTATAATTAATAAAATGTAACTTGCCAACATCGACATTGACAACATTGGTTGTCTGAATAGTATTTTTACGAATTTTATTAAGTTGAAATATGAAAGTATGCGATATGAATTTTTCAGGACACCATTGAATTATTGCTGAAGAAATGAAATGAACTACCTACTAATCAAACCACAACGTTCGTATTAATTTACTTCTTTGTGATGTGTTCAAAATAGTTTTTAATATATTTATACATATACCGGACTCGTATATTTTTCTGAAATTTCGCCGAAACATGATTTCCCGCCAAACTGACGCTGTTTCGCCGAATTCAGCTTAGATTATGTATATGCTAATTAAATGTATAGCTTGCATCAACACCACAAACCACAAGGAAATTAGTAATTTTGTTAAGTGTGACTGATTCTATTCGTATCAGGAAGAAAGCGACAGTGGCACCTTCTATGGACGCGGCTAATACAACGGAGAATAAAGAAAAACATCTTGATAAACATACTAATTAGATGGCCCTAGCTTATACAGCCGGACGAACTGATGGAGTATCCAGTAAACGCAGCCTCCAAGTCAGTTGCGTTCATTGTGGTAAGTTCATTTCTTACCTTTATCTGACGGAGATGAAACCTGATCCTCTAGAGCAGCCATTCCCAAAGTGGGCGATAACGCCCCCTTGTGGGCGCTGAAGGCCTAAAGGGGGGCGGTAAGAGACCCAGAAAAAAATGGGGGCGTTGTGTAGAGGCCTGGGGGGTGATTTGTAATTTCATTTAGCTAGGAGGCATCTTAGACAACGACTGCATGAGCTCTCGACTCAGTAGACAAAATAAGTTTGGGAGCCAGTGCTCTAGAGAAAGTGTCTATCGTCGTTAACGTTACGTAGTTAACTAGTTAGGAACATAAAAATGTATGGAATTGACATAATATGCGGAGAAATTGTGTGAAAAATCTTCCACAGCTGTCTCCCATACATTCTTTCATCTCGTACTAAAACAAATGACTGTAAATAGTGAACCCTTGTCATAGAAAACAGACAAATCAATTTTCACATCAAAAATAAAACTTATAAGTAACTAAGTTAAGAGGTCACGAGTTATAGATTATCAGTGTAAAGAAGAATTAATTATTAATAGATATAGCTTCCTGTAAAAATATACAAATATAAATGATAACAACATTGTAAAGTAATAAAATAAAACAGTCATGATACATTCAATAATAACTCACTTTTAATTTCTCACTTGAAAAAAATATATAATAAAAATTGCATATAATGAAACTACCAAGTTTACTGTGTTTCTAAATTGCGTCTGAATACGTCATTGCCTGACGTGCAACATTTTGTTCTTTGTCTAGCATTATACTCTATATATCTCTTATCCTTTTCACGTTCACGTAACAAATTAAAATGACGTAAATAGCGATTCAAATTTCGTTTCTATGTCATGCAAGTATCTTTTACGAACTTTTACAACCTTATGCTTTGACGGTAAGGTCTACTTTAGATTAACACAATATTACCGATAGTACTATACGATATTAAAAATATATGTCAATTCGTACAATAATTTGGTTAGATTTTACAGAAGATTGTGAATCTAGTTCTTTATTAGTGATCCAAGATCACAAATATAATTATTTAATTTATTTACCGAAAACAAGATTCCTTGTCTTTTTTTTAGCGTTCTGAACAAGTAGGTTTCACAACTACTGAAGGAGCACTTTGACATGTTTGCTGTTAGCGTTTTCGTATACTCGTACTGCTAAAACAAAAGTGCACTCAAGTTACTCATTTGAGTGGATATTTGGTTCGGACGTTTTTGGAACGTTGATTGTATAAGTATCTTGTTTTTTATCATATATTAGCTGATGCCCGCAACTTCGTCAGCGTTTTTTATTTTTAAAATAGCCTATGTTCTTCCTCAGGATTCAAGCTATCTCCATACCAAATTTTATTGCAATCGGATGAACGATATGGCAGCCCATAAAATAGGAACAAACAAACATTCATTTTCATATACATTAGATGCGATCGAAGGATGAAATGCAAAAATTCTACTATAGCTAGTTATTGTTTTAATTGAAAGATGAAAAGAAAAAGGGTCCAGTAGTGGGGTATTGAGTTAAGACTAGATTAGGAATTTAGAATAGTTAATTGATATTGATAAAGATTAAAAAAATATTCAAAAACTAGCAAATATTTTTTTATCAGACATTTAAACTTGAAACTGAAAGAGCTTGTTTTGAGAAAAAACATTTTTAGTTTGATTTAAAAAAAACACGCTTCTACTTGTTTGTTTCTACTTAGGAACATCATATAAAGTCATTTACTATATGAACTTGTAGATAATTGAGCGTTAATTAATAATCAATTAAAATCGCGAAATGCCGTTTTTTCACCAAACTTTACAAAACTGCGTTTATCTCGGAAACTAAAGGCCGACCATGACTGGACCCTTTTTGCTGGGACACCCACAAATATTTACTGAATCCATATAAATAAATGCATAGAAATATTTGAAATGAAATATATAAAAGCACTATAATTATTAAAAATTATAAAAAAATAGTAAGAATATCACCGGAATATTTTTCGGTGTCTATATATAGTTTTTATATTATATGTATATAAAATAGTTGTAAAAAGAAATGTCTTATTTGTTTATATTGACTGGCCCGTTGGTGCAGTGGCATATGCATCTGCTTTCCTAGCTAGGGTCCCGGGTTGGATCCCCGGTCAGGTCAATTTAGGAAACGAACTTTTCTAAATTGGCTTGGAGTCTGGTGTTACTGGGAACTCCCCCAGAGTTCGTTGTGTGGTACCCATAGTACAAGCTTACAGCTTAGTTTAGGGTCACATAATCTGTGTAATTGTCTGGAGTAATATATTATTATTTCGAAATTTTTATAGCTAACAACCGACTATTAGAACCTACGCGAAAAGTTAAGAGGCAGAGTCATATCTTTTTGCCAGGACTCAGCATGGAAGCTAGCTCAGATGCCAAGTCCCGTGCAGCAACGGGAGGTAAATCAGATAAGCTGACTCACCTGTACATACGACATACATTTATTATCAGATAAGCCGATCGGCCCCCATTTAGTTAAAAAACAGCACTCATCTACATCTTATTTCTCTACTTCTCTACTCCATAATGCGGAATAGGCTGCCAGGAGTTATAAAATCTATGGTACCTTATAAGTTTATATACTCTATACATTTTGATTTGAGCGTATCAAAATATGTGACACAAATGACCGTATCTTTTGATTTTGTTGACTTAGAAGTTTGAATTTTTAATACCTTCGAGGGATCACCGCAGAGCTTAGTATTTAATATTAAATTCAACTTGATACCTTAACCTGTTCCTGAAGTAAAAGGGTCTTGACAGACAAATAACGAAGTGATCCCGTAAGGGTACCGTTTTTCCTTTTGAGGTATGGGAGATTAAAGACCTTATCCATACATTTCTACTATTTCGCAATACACGGTGGCATCGCCATATCAGATCAGTCATGTCGTATCAATATTATTAATAAATTTACACATGAGATAAACCTTTATCAGGCGACACAAATATGTGGTTCATTACGTCTATGTAGTCGAGTATAGTTTCGCGATATACACGTTCGCAAAAATCAAGAAAGCGTTATCATACCACATTTGTAAAAGTAGATCATTACTAACAAACATCGCGTGATTCATGTGAGGATTTGGTTCAACTAGGCAACTACATTTACAACTTCTTTTTAACTATGCTAATATTATAAAGAGAGAACGGATTTTGTAAGTTTATTTATATAATTATGTAGACTTGTAGAAGGTAATTTCCGGAACCACTGCACCTATTTGAATAATTATTTCATCATTTGAAAGGTACATTTTTCCAGATGGATATAGGCTATATGTTATGTATATTTAACCCCGGCGAAGTTGGTACGTGCCGCTAGATTCTTATAATATGACTATGTAGACTGTTACAGACTGGGCTGTCTAGAAAAAGGCAACGTCTATTATCGCTTTCGTTAGTAGAAAAAGTAAAAATGTAAGGGGTTTGACGTTAGCATGCGAAAATTTATTTCTAGGTAATGTAAACAGCGACAGTGACTTTCTTTAAACTCTCCGTATTATTGTGACCAACGACAACCAATAATGTTAGTCAAATATTAGAAGCACTTAGGAATGGTGTAATTTGAATGCACTTGATTGTAAAACATATCGTTTTATTTATGAGAATGCTTCACGCATACTGCTCCATCTCGGGGGAGACCAGGTGTTTATTTTAGACTCTTATTGACTAAAGTCCCACGGTGGCTTTCGATGGTGCAATTCAGGAGATTTCGGGATCACCAGCGGCTGGCAACTGGAGCCATCTGAGACACGGTGAGGTTAAACCTCCCTCCTCGCCCAACAGTGGTCACGGTGGAATGGTCTACGCACCTCATCATCTACCCCATTGGGGTATACGCATTATTTTCGAAAATGGATTTCAGGCTGTATTTCAGTAACGGATGAAATTATTACAAAATAAAATAAACGTAAGATTTAAAATCTGCAACTGTACACGATCAACCCAATTTTACGACAAATGGTGGGGGGGATAACACTAGAAAATTAAAACGGTCATAACTCTTAAACGGATACGTTTTTTTCGATAATCCTTTTTGTAACTACATACTAAAGTTATGCCCTTTCATCCATTAAAGTAACTGTCCCGTTTTCATATACACCCTGTATATATTACATAAGAAAAACTTTTTGGGCATTGTTTTGTGAGCAGCGTATGAGGCGCGGAAGTTGTCACTTTCTCTTAGAGGAAAAAACGATACTAATTGAATAGAAAAGAAAACATGGTCGGCCTTCTAGGTCCGAACCGGTACTAATTTTAGGAAGTGACTAATCACTCGATCCACGGGTCTATGGGAAACTCTTCCGCTACTGACCCATGGATGAATTTTTTCAGTGCGACTTTTTGTGTTGTTTTGACATTTGAACGTATATTTCTTTTTTAGACAAGTAGGTAGACGAAAAAAAAAGTAAAAAGTATTAGGTTAAAGTAAAAGGGTTTCGATCTCTTCCTCTCTGACTACCCCATTAGGGATAGCGTTAAGATATGTATGTATAAATTTTTTTGTGAATCTCTTTACGATATTATTTCCATTTAAAAACGATTTCTGGTGGTTAGGTTAGAAGAATTAGAAGTATCCCCGAAGTTTAAGTCGATCGCTACTCTTACACATTGTGATGGCCTTATAATTTTTGTAACTATTGGAAAGCATTCTTTATGGAAAACCAAATCCTGACATTCATTATTTATTTAGAATTATTATTATACAAAATTATGACAATAGGTAATGCTTTAAAAAGGCCCATTAAGTAAAAAGTATTGGCTACTAACAACATTATTTAATTTAGTGTGATTTTTGTTACCTAATTAACTAAGTGTTCATAAGAAGTTGCTTAAATTTTTTTCTGTTTGTTTGTTTGTGCTGCAATAAAAATCACCAAAAATTAAAAGAATAATAAACGTCCATCATAAGTAAAAGAATTGTCTTTTTTAAAAACGCTTAAAAATAAAGAATAGAAGATTATTGTTTGCACATCGCAATATTCTTCCATATTCTTCAGTTATTATTCTATCTTACATTTCGAATCAATCGCGTCATTCACTTAGAGTGAACTGATTTATGATACTAATTCGATCCAGATTTATCTTTTTTGTGATCGAAGAGAATTATAGACAACCTTTAGGTAACATTACAAATTTAAAACAAAACGCTTAACAAATAACCTCAATTTCTTCAATGCTCTGATATAATGGGTAATATTGGTGTTATTTGTGAATAATGCATAGTTTAGTGTATATAACAGAAAACTTATCGAACATGGTTCCAGGTGCTATATTCATTTTCCTAGATAAAATCTTTTGCTTTCGGACAGGATTTCTTCCATGACTGCTTTGATCATCTTTTTAGTACGAATACTACGTGGACGAGTAGATCTTTTTCTGTCACAAACAGAGGATGTTTCACTATACCTATCAATAGCCCGGTACACAAACATTCGACTATTAACATTTGAATTCGACTAATACCAAGCGGATGGAAAGTTTCAAAATTGCATTTGGCTCCATATCTACTTCATGTAATGCTATCACAACAGTTTGGTTCTGTTTATCACTCCCCTCCGTTTTAATGTCACAAGAATATTTAACAAAGATTGGCGCGAAAATGACAAATATTCATATGAGAATGACAAGTTCCAAATGTAATATTATTGTTTTATTTTGTTGTAACACTATTTATGACCAGACTATGTATACACCCTATTTCCACCCTAAAGATCCATTCCACATGGCTGTGGAAGAATTTTCAAAATCGGATTAGTAGTTTCGGTAATTACTTCCTACATCCAATCTTACAAACTTTACCTCTTTGTAATATTAGTTTAGGTTTAGATGCATATTTTACGTTAGTTACCATCTCACTTCATAAGAAAAGAATTACAAATGCAAATTCATACATATCCTTTTTTTAATTTTATCCTCATATACTTTCTTCCCTGCTTCCGTAAATTAGAAGATTTTTACAATTGTACATATTGTTATTTTATAGTTCTATATAGAGGCTACGCGAACAAAAACCTATACAGTACTTCCCATTGACATAGAATCATGAAAGACAAGAAGCAAGGTCTCGCAGCACAATAAAAAGGAAAATCTAATAATTGCGAAATTATAATTAATATCACATTTTTTCCCTTTACGAACTCACATTTTTTGTAGTTAGAGAGTAAGAGAGAATGTTTCAAATGCAAAGTTTGTTTTTGAATCCGTCTCACTTCAATTTTTTTGGGTAATACCTATACAACACAAATATCTACATTGTATGGCGTTTTGAAATTTTCAGTGTACGAGTCCGACTCGCACTTGGCCGGTTTTATTAATAATATGATCCATATCAGTTTTTTTATGTCTATTGGCAATACATTAAAAACCACATAGTGTAAGGGCCTTTATTAGGCTATGGTGAAATTGTTTTCTTCCCAAAGCTAACCTGGATGGTTTGGTTTTAATTATTCAGTTAATAATGACTCACGAAAGTCTAATAATTTAACTGCATGGTACGACATATCATATCCATACTAATATTATAAATGCGAACAATCTGCCTGTCTGTCTGTCTGGAACGTATTCACGGCTAAGCTGCCGGACCGATTTTTATGAAAATTTGGGTGTTTGACAAAAATCTACCCCTAAAGGGGTGAAGAAGGGATGAAACTTTATAGGGAAATTCTAAACCGCTGAACCGATTATGATGGAGTTTGGTACAAAGATGGCATGTGCCCGAAAACAAACGTAGGCTATTTATTCTGTTTTAAAAAAATTACAAGTGGTTTTTTATATGTGACGTCACCATAAATCCAATATGGTGGATGTTCCATAATAAGAAATAACTATTTTGGTCAACGCCAACGCCAACAATATGGGTATCAAATAAAATTGAATACGCAGGGGAAGGTTTCTACAGTTTTTTTAACTGAGACAGTATGGAGAAATCCGAATCCATAAGAGATACAGGGAAACTGTCTTAGAAATCATTTGGTCTTTTTTTGTGACAACAATTTCGGCATTATCAATTTTTTGGTCAAGCGTGAGATGCCCATAAAATAAGCAAAACTGGTAAAACATTTTTTTAATGCGGATCAACTCAATTTCATGTATGCATCATTTCATTGTATCGGTGGAAGAAAATCTGGACAGCAGAAGTTGGTCGAATTTAATAAAATATTTATTCATCCAATACAGTATGGGAAAATCCGAACCCATAGGAGATACAAGGGAACCGTCTTAGGGATCATTCGGCCCCTTTTGTGAAAACAATTTAGGCATTATAAATTTTTTGGTCAAGCGTGAGTTGTCCATAAAAATTTGTAAAATCGACTATTTCTTTTTTTAATGCAGATCGACTCAGTTTTATGTAAACGTCATTTTATTGCATTGGACAAAAAAAATCTGGATAGCAGAAGTTAGTCAAATTTTATAAACAATTTTTCCATGCAACTGAAGAATACAATGTACTAAATCATAGTCGACTTACTCGGAAACAATTCATTCAAAGTTCCATAACTGAATTTCGTGTCGATGCGTCTTACGATGAAATTCAACTATGGAACCCTTTTCTTGCACACAAAAGTTTTTGTCACTTCGAATGAATTGTTTTCGAGTAAAAATTTTTTCGCCCGATACAATGAAATGAGGCTTACGTGGAACAGTCGATCTGCATTAAGAAAAAGAAATAGTCAATTTTACTTATTTTTATGGCCTACACACGCTTGACCAAAAATTTATAATGACAAAACTGTTTTCACAAAAGGGACCGAATAGTTCTTAAGACGGTTCCTTTGTATATATCCTATAGATTCGGATTTCCCCATACTGTATTGTATGAAAAACTTATTTTATTAAATTTGACCAACTTTTACTGTCCAGTTTTTTTCTTCCGATATAATGAAATAATACTTAAATAAAAATAATACTTACATAAAACAGTCGATTCGCATTAAAAAAAAATTTTGACAATTTTACTGATTTTTATGGACATCTCACGCTTGACCAAAAAAATTGATAATGCCAAAATTGTTATCACAGGAAAAGACCAAATAGTTCTTAAGACAGTTTCTCTGTATCTCTTATAGATTCGGATTTTCTCATACAATATATATACCCCCTCTGATATAAAAAAAAAACCATTAAAGCAATTAAAAAAAACACGGTACATGTGACGTCATCATAAATCCAATATGGCGGATGTTCCATAATAGCAAATAACTTTTTCGTTCAACACCAACAATAAGGGTATCAAATGAAAAGGAATAATACGCAGGGGAAAGTTACTGTATGTGTGACGTCATAATAAATCCAAAAGAGCGGATGTTCCATAATAGGAAATAATTTTTTTGTTTAATACCACAATATGGGTATCAAATGAAATGGAATACACAGGGGAAGGTTTCTGTTTATGGCGGATGTTCCATAATAGGAAATCTTCCAAAAAATTTTCCACGAAGTCGTGGATACAGCTAGTATTTAATATGTCTTATTATATAAGAATATGAGTCACACAGTTACCCAAATAAATTTAAACCTGTACCAAATAAAACTTAATTAGAAACGAAACAATAAATTCTTAGACCAATTATTTAGCTTACTATTAGTTATGGATGATATCTAAAATATGGTTTATGGAACTGCCCCTTAAATGAAATGTAAAACTACAGATATGGTACAGAGTAATTAATTGTACATAAACATACTTGACTTATCAACTGTCTGATGTTATTGCAATGTGTCTCCTTTCCATCGATCCAAGTGATTCGGTCACTTCTGACTGTTTGAGCTGTTGTGCTGCCGGGGTTTGAGACTAGTTGACCTGCCTGCATATAAAAACAATTTTAATGTAATAAAACATAAAACAAACATTGACATGAAGAAAAAGGAACATATAGTAGGAGCCGTATAAGCACCTCAGAAACCATAAATGGAGTCTTGAAAGGCAATGCGAAATACAATTAAAATAAAATTGACAGTAGATAACAAAAACAAGACTGAAATTAATAAATTGTAATTCTATAAGTTTTCATAAGACAGCAAAAAACAGAAAACTTTCATTTAAATTATTAATATACATTTTAAAAGTACATTTAAAATTAATAACAATAATTTAAAGGAGAGTTTTCTTGACACAATGACATTTAAAATTGCAAAAAAACTTAAAATTAAGTATATTTTTTAACTAATTCTCAGTATTCTTTTATTCTAACTTCTTTTGTGGAACAAAGACAATTAATGTGCTTTACACATAAAAACTCACTACCTACATAAAAGTTGAAGTTAGTTAAACATAACATATAACAATATCTGGAATTATGAATGGGTTTTATCAATGCCAGTAGATAATAAATAATCTGACATACAAACTCAAGACTAATTCATGACATACATAATATTATGCAACATAAAAGTAATTAACAAACAATATTTTAATATAATTAGCATTATATATATAATTAAATATAATTAGCAATATAAATTCAGAAAAATTAACAGCTGCTAGGCGAAGCATATCTTAGAAACATTTATTATATTATATCACAATTATATTTGGCTGAACTGTCTTCTTTTTAACCGACATCCTATAGTATAATGTTTAATACCTTTGAACTAATTTTATTCATAACAGGAAATGTGAAAAACCTATTGTACTAATTTGTAGTATATTAAACTTGTATTTTTAACAGAAATACCGACAATATAAGACAGTGTTATTGTAAACATGAAGAAAGGAATGCTTAGATGGTTCCGGCACATAGAAAGAATGAGTGATGAAAGACTGACAAAGAAAATCTATACAGCGAAAGCAAGTGGTAAAAGAAGCTAAGAAAGACCAAGGCTGACTTATGAAGATCAAATAGCCAGTGTTAGCTGACGAAAATGTCAAAAGCACTCGATGCCTCGGTGAAAATGTGTGAGGAGAATGATGAGATTTAAGGTTGAGATGTAAGAACCGCAATGCTAGGCGCTCCGTCTTCTCAATTAACCCGTTAGGAATACAGCATGAAGACCATAATATGTATGTATATTATTAATACAGAAAGATTTCAACATAAATGTATTATACCTAGTACTATCATAATTTTTTTGTGACATTGTAATAATTAATTTGTTTGCTACAATAAAAACTAACTACCTATTTGATTTTTAATTAATAATTTATTCTTAGGAGAGTCAACCTTTTGTAAATGGGCCAGAAATTATTTTTTATTGTTGTTTTCTTAGTTATTACTTATGGAAGCCTAAATTTATCTTAAAATAGAATACACTTATTTCTTGCCTCCAGGAAAAGATCTCCAACACAGATCAATAAACTGATTGATGATGCTTTGATTAATCTATACTCTAGGTTCCCAAACTTATTTTGTCTACTGAGTCGAGAGCTCATGCAGTCGTTGTCTAAGATGCCTCCTAGCTAAATGAAATTACAAATCACCTCCCACGCCTCTACACAACGCCCCCATTTTTTTTCTGGGTCTCTTACCTTTACCCTTTAGGCCTGCAGCGCCCACAGGGGGGCGTTATCGCCCACTTTGGGAATGGGTGAATCTATACTAATATTATCAAGAGGTAAAATTGTGTTCGTTTGTATGTTGATGGTAATCTCTGGAACTACTGAATCCATTTCAAAAATTCTTTCATGAATAGGAAGCTACACATTATCAGTAGCTAATACAGGTTATATTAGCTTTTTATTTTTTTAGTGTATTAGAAAAAAATGCATAACTAACAAAGCAAGGACGGTTTACTATTTTGTAATAAAAACGTCAAAATCGTGCCGGAGGCAAAACAGTGTGACAGAAATCAAATGTTAAATATTCGAGAGTAAAAGAGGCGGAGAGCTGTCGGAGTGGTCATAGTAGTCAAACTATGGGTAGCCATAGGAGCTCTCGTAAGAGTCATGTCCAGCTCACTGGACTGGAATTGAATATATTCTGCATTGAACTCGAATTTGGTTTTAGTCGTTGTATGCATAAGTGAGTATGGTGACAACAGTATTTATCATAGATTTAGAGCAATTGAAAAAAGCATAACATTTTCTTTACCTTGAAGTAGAAAACAATATATTTTGTATCTACATTTGGTTTGAGTCATTGTATGCATAAGCAAATATGGTGACAACAATATTTATTATTGATTTAGTGCAATTGAAAAAAGCATAAGCATTTTCTTTACCTTAAAGCAGAAGAGAATATATTTTGTATCCACTTAAAAATACTGAATACATGTTTATTTGTGTTTATGTTTTTAATATACTCACACAATTTTACTCATAATATATTTCTGTGGCTCCTGTGATGAGTGATTTAAGTCGAGTTGTACCCGTTTTGTGATATTTACATAGAAATTATCAGAAAAAAAAAACAGGATTTTTTGGTCTAACATGTGAATATAGATATATTTCAAGTTGTAACTTCTATAAGTAATTGCTATACACATTATATTTCGTACTTCGTGGTATAAGTGCGATTATATTAATTTTCACATTTTATTTTTCCGTATATTTATTATGAATATTGATATAATTAGTTATATCACTATGGACCTATTTTTCTCAATACTGATTAGGGTACAATTCAACATGTACCTACTAATTCTGATCTAAATTTATGCCTTATTTGTGATCAGTAATACATCTCGACTTACATCATTCTGTACAAATCAACTTTTATGTGTAAACGAATATAAATCGAATTGTATCTAAAACTCAAACCAAATCTAAATAAAAAATTTATGAAGAAGAAGACGTGCTAAATGATACAAGTGCGCCACATGATGAAGGTGACGGGAGCCCGTGGGACTGGTATGAGTCCTCCGCCTCTCTCCTTAGTGTCACTGCGGCCTTGAAGGAATGTACTCACATCGGAATTCGACATGGATCGACGCGTAAGTTTATAGTTGATTACACTTATTGCTAAGTAATTATTGACTATTTGATAAAAAAAAGCTCATCTCGATTATCCTGACCTCAGTTATACGTTCAATTATCCGGACTTTAGATTATCCGAATGTCTTGTGACAACAATTATTAGTCTATTTAATCGAGTCTCTACTGTAGTCGAATTGAAACAGGTAGGTGTGCCTTCTTACAGACGTTTATTTTCTTTCAGTTATCGTTTCCGAAATCTCCAATTGCAAAAATTACAGATTTAGTCACTAGTCACATGGCAAACATGAGTTCACAAGACCATATTGAAGCTGAAATTGAACAGAACGAAATAATAATACCATTGAAGAGGGCTACGGATATCACGTAAGAGAACCTTTTGAAGGATCGCTGCCAGAAAAACCTATTAAAAGTCCAGTCCCTACTATCCAGGAATACCAGAATTCAGAAGAATCTTCAGAGAATTTAACAGAAATGGTTTTTGATAATAATAAGACGAATGAAACAAATGAAAATGCTTTCAAAATCCAACGATTCATCATCTAGCAGTGATGATTATATTGCCGCTACTGATGAATCTTCCTCATCCACTGATATTGAATGCATTTTGGCTAAAAAGAGAAGAACGGCTACATCAGCGAGGAATAATAATATTAATATTGTTCCTGAAACACTGTCGCCAATTAATGCGCACATCAGAGAATGCTCCCTCTGGTTGCTCTTTAGTTACAACAATGTTAATGCTGGGTGCTAAACTATCCAATTACAATCTATTGAACATAAATTTCTCGTACCCGGTCTAACACATATGGAGGCTGACTGGACTGGAAAGTATATAAGTAGTATATCAGTTGTCTAGTACCCATAACACAAGCGCTATGCAGCTTACTTTGGGACTACATGGCGCTATGTGAAATGTCTGAGTATATTATTAAAAAAAAAAAAATTAAAATTAAAAAATATTGATTTAAGTACCAACATACTTCTTTTGTTCTCTTTATTCATTTATAATGAACTGATCATCTCATAGTGGAATTACTACCTATAGGATAGGTTAACAGCTGTGCTATGTAAGTTTTAACATGTTAGTATTTTGTTAAGTTTGTTATTTTTCTAGATTTTTTAAGATTCAGACAATGGTTGTGATACTATGTTTTGTACTGAGTAAGTTTACATGGCTTATTGTGATACCCGCGTAAGATTGATCTGTGCCATTTCTTCGTACTTAAGTTAAAAACTACTTGCCTATTTATCTCACTTTTGCAAAACTATTTTAGTTCCTATTGAGAATAGTTGTTACATTCATATTCTAAAATTATGATGATAAGATCTCAATTTACCTCTAAAATTATGATGACAAGATCTCAATTTACCTCTCTTAAGAATTTTGATAAAACTGTGCCTTATTTGTAAGTGAATTATTGATTTTGAAGAAGTTTAATAAATGTTGATTATTTTTCTAAAACGTATTTATTTACACAATAAATATATATTTGAGTCAGGGGTATAACTTGAGTTGTATTATTTAACACATATTTCAAAAGACCAAGATTTTAACAAACTGATACGATTCAGCTAAATTATGAAAATAGGGGACTAATAAGTAAAAAAATCGCATCCTTGGGGTAGTATTATTATCATTTGTTTGAGCAACATTGCGCTAGGAACATATTCTAATGATTTATTAGATATTTTTACTTGATGTATATCAATTTACACTAAGATAACTTATAGGTGCAACATAATTTAACTGCACTTATATCGTTTATCACGTAATTTTAGCAAGTATCAGAAATAAAAAAAGGTACAACTCACGGGTTTTTCAAGAATTACTTTAAAACTATAATATTACCACAAAAATTTAAATGCATAGGGAAAGTGAATGTTCTTATCTACAAAAGAAGGTACTTAAGTTTAACCTAACCCATTTAGATCCCGAACAAAAATTTTTTATATCTTGTTTTTGTACTCCTGTAGTGTTGAATTTTTACTTGTATCACTTGTCACAGGAGGCACAGATTTAAAGTAGACAATATTATGCTTTTTCACTATTAATCAAACACACAATATTGCATACTCAGAATGTTAATGATCTAATTCAAAATTTCAGTATCTAGAGTTTATGAGGAACCTACAAGTACCACTTAAGCACCTTACTTATACTATAGGTCTCTATTTGTCTAAACTAATAGTGGTACGATATAACACATATATAACATACAATTGTTTTTACATTTTACGAGATTAAATATTTTTTGGATTGATTTAGGTTTTTTTAATTTATAATATATTTTAAAATACATTTTTATTTTAAGTATTATATGTATTTTAATTTCAAAAAAAAAAAAATTGTTAAAAAGAAATTTAAACAGTACAATATAGACTTTGTTTAGACTAGAACATGTTTCTGTTACAATAGTAGGTAAAGTAAAGTTCAACATACCGTAAATATTCCTGACCTATACATCTTGAGCACTTCATCTAGCACCAGCAACCCTCGTTCTTTACCAACGAAATTGTCTAAAACACAAACACCATACTGTGTCATGTCCCTGATTACCCTTTGGCAGATTTCATAGCAAGGATCACTAGGGTCCATGTAATAACTATTAGGTATTTGATTAAAAGGAGCTGTACTTCCTTTTAATGTTGCTTCAGGATATTCTTTAACTCTGGAAGGTTGTTCTACTCCATAACTAGGCAATATTGGCATTTTGATATCTGTTCTATTCACCATTTTAAGAACATTTGATGAACTCGCTGTAGCAAAATCCACAGTGCTTAATTGTTGAGCAGACTCACTTAAAATCTCTTTCTCAGAAGAACCTTCATATGTTATGGCACTTTCTTTATTTAACTCCTTGTTAGTATACACTACACTAAAAGTAACACTATTGTTTTTTATTGATGCAGGTCCAGCCAACGTCAAATTCAAAGGCTCCGAGGGACTTGACACATCGTCGCTTGTTTGTTTATGAGTTTCACTTCGTGGACACTGTTTACTACTATCACTAGTACTACCCTCTTTTAAAGCGTTTTTTTTCTTTGATTTTCTAGAACGTCTTTTTGCACTATTACCTTCTTTATTTGACACTTCATCGCTACCCTGTGTTTTATTAGAAGTGTCTTCTTTATGTTCTTTCAGCGAAACTTCTTTTTTGGGTGATAAACAGTCAGCAGCTTCGCTTTTCGATTTTTGACTTGTTAACTTAGGAAGACATTCACTTCTATGTCGCCGCCAATCTTGCCGTTGGTGGTCTGTATTGCAATAGTAAATACTGAGACACCGAGAACACCTTCTGTGTGTTTGTTGTTCACACACGGCGCAGCAAGCGAGTACGCCTTCTCGATTCATTCTGAGCTAATTCTTACCACAGGGAGATATTCCTAAAGTAAACTGTCAACTACTTTTGACGTTTTGACAGCTCATTCGCACATTTGCAATAACTGTCACTTCACTCTCGATCAAACGAATCAAATTAATAAATGAGTTCTTGAAACTGTAGCTTTGCATGAAAATATATTTATAGTAAAAATACGAATTTATTAATTACGTAAAATTTCATACGACGAAAAAATTGTGCAACGCTAATTCACAATAACAAATGTTATGAGAATTTATACGCATTATTTCCGGTGATACCATAACTATATAAATATTATTTCTTTATTATCGAATTTTTATGTTTCTTATAATCTTTATACTAAAATCACAGATTAAGTAGTTACTCTAAAAGTTATTTACAAACTTAAGACTACACATGGATTAGATATATCAAAAAGAATTAATGAACCTAAAACTAAAAACCTTAGAAAAAATAATATAATAACTAAAATATATTTTTAAAAGGAGTCCCTTTAGGCAAGGTTCCAAAGATACTGGCAGCGTTCCCCCTTTGAATAACTAGACTAATTCTTTGTCCGAGGTAACTGCCAGCCTTTCGGTCTCCTGTGATGTCAACTAACCTTTTTGCTATTTCCTTAAAAAGCCTTATTGCGCTAGGACCCCACGGACCAAGGGTCTCGACACCGAATGGGACAAAATCATATTCGGAACCTAGACCCCTGTATTTGCATGCTTTAACTTTTTCAGCCGCTTCACAAGCCGCACCAGTTCTGTTGTTAGTTCCATGTAGATGGGAAGGGGCCAGCGTGTCTGAACAGGTTGCATCCCATACCAACACTCGGCCCATCTTCCATGGAATCAAACTCATACCGTCCGGTCTCTTGCCATCGTCTCTTGCAATACCAGTCGGCTCAAGTAGACTTGGCACGTTGACGGTGGCCAGGGACCGGCGTATGATATCGTTAAGTGCGGCATGTCTCGAGAAGCGGCCCGCACTTTTTTGACATGACAGTCCGTGATGTCCTAACTTGTCGACATCACTGCCACAGGGACATTTATGAGGAGTGCAGACCGGAACCCCAAGCCGTAGACAGGTTGCGATTCGGAGCGTGTCAGGCTCAAGAAATGTTCCTATATTTGACGAAGGGTACGCGTGAAGCCAGTACCCAGCCTCATGCGCACCCACGGCCGAAAGCCTAGCACGCGCCGAACCTGTACTACAGTTCAAAAGATTGTGATAAGTAAATTTGCAGTTTATGTCGTCCCAGCTCTTCTGTGAATTTGGAGAAACTGGAAAATTTTGACCTGGGCATGCAATTAAGAAAGCGTTTCTAGCTTCTTCCAAGCCAACAATCGCAAATTTTGAAGGGGATGCCCTTAAAATTTTACTTATGAGATTTGCTGAACTATAGGCAGAAGATAGGAAGGCTGGTAAAGCGACACTGGAAATTTTGCGAATCCCTAAACCACCATAACGGATGGGTAGGGATGCTTGGGCCCAAGATTGCTCGTCCAGCTGCATATTAAGAATTGATTCTAAGCTAATTTTGATTAAGTCGTCTACTTGTGTCAAAAGATCTGGGTGATTCCAAAAGGAGCAGCAACGGAGAACATACGTAAATTTTGGGACAAAATGACAGAATTTTAAGATGCAAAGTGCATAATGTGGACTAATTTCAAGGAGACGGTCAGCAGAATTTTGAAATTTAGTAATTGAATTATTAATATATTCAGAAATAGATTCATCAAAAATTGGAGAACCTAAAAGGTAAAGGGAATTACTGTTAACTATTTTAATATTTGGAGCCAAAATATTAAATTTTTGTTTTACGTCATTTAAATTTAAGTCGCAATTATTTATAAAAAGTTCGCATTTGCTAAAATTAAGCTCCAAACCAATGGCTTCAAATTTATTTTTGATTGAAAAAAGGTCCGAAAACACAGTATCCACATCACCTCCTAGGTTTCCGTCGTCCAAGTACCAAACGTTGAATTTAGAATTTAAATTTTTGATTATAGGATTTATTGCTAAACTAAAAATTGCAGGCCCAAGGGGATCACCCTGTTGACAACCTGCTTCCGAGGACAGTTCATTAGAACGATATAACAATTTTGTTGGTTCAGCGTAACTGAGAAGAAGATAATTGTATATTTCCGGTATATGTTGTTTTATTTCCTTCAACAGGGTATCCCTATTTACCGAATTGAATGCATTTTTGACATCAATTTTGAGCAACACGTCAGGCTGTCCGTAAGTTAGGAAAGAGCGTAGGGCATGGACGGCTGCCTCACACCCTCCTTTTACACCGAAGCCTAACTGTACGGGTTCAAATTCCGAATTTAATTTTGGTAAAATATGTCGAACAGCAATTTTGGAGGCCAGACGTCGAAGTGTTGATCCAACAGCAATTGGTCTCACCCCTCCGTCCTTTTTGGTGAGGGCAATGAGGTTCGCACCGAAAAGAATGGGAACAATTTCTGGATTGACATTACCGGAATACATAAAGTTGATTAATTTAGTGATAGAATTTACAAGTTTCTCGCCTGCATCACCCACAGAATGCGATGATTCCATCCAAACCTGCAGCCGAACCTGGCTTAAAAGATGAAATGGCATTCGTAACATCTTTGTTTTGAATTTGAAGGCATGCTTGCCCTGCTTTTGGTGGGTCGAGAGAATATGGGTTTACTGGAGCTGGAGGATGTTTTGTCCGTAAGGCCTGAAGGGTGTCAGAGGTATCTGGTGATAGCACGTCGTTGGAGAACAAAAGGCGAGCGGCACCTTTGAGATCTCCGTCACAGATTTTGTATTCGATGAGTTTGTTGCGATTACGAGGGGCATCATGTTTGATTAGGGGTGTGGGAGAAGGCGAAGAGCTTACAGCACAGTTATTCTTAATCTTTTGTGTCAGGGATAAATTCGGTTCATTAGTTTTTAATATATGTAGTGTGCTATATGAAAATAAAAATAGGTTCTGCCAATCTTGAGTACAATTGCTTATGTAACATTTCTGGATTAATTGTGACAAATGTGTGGCAACGGTTATTCGAGCTCCTCGAGGGATTCTTTTAACTATGGGTATACTATTTTTCAGATGGCTAAGACATGTGTGGAAAGGAGTTGGATCGTTGGCTACATAAGTAGGCGCACTCGGAATAATGGGATGGATGTCTAAAGGTGAACTATTTTGGCTAATACATTTTCTGTGTGTTTTTGTAGTGTGTATGTTGAGGCCTTTCGAGGATTTGAAAGACTTGTTGCACTGTGTACATATATGGGTCGCGTTCGACGTGCCATCACAAGATTGGGTCACGGACTGCATTCACAGTTAAATACATTCACAAAAAAGAACAACTTAAAACAAATTTAAAAAACACAATAAAGACTTAAAATGTACACTGAAAACATAAAAAAGTCAGTCAACATATGACGGCTGCTTGTTTTGGTAACAATACGCATGCGTTGTTACGTAGGTGCGTCACAAGATGATCTTGCAATTGGACGCTGCAGTGGAAGAGACCTAGCGACGCATGTCGTCGCTAGGACAACCGATGGCGGCCTTAGCAACCGCGAATATCATTTAAGTTTGAAAACTTCAGTCATTAATTGGACCTGGAGCCCCACGAAAAGAATTCTGGGTACGTCTGCGACTCTTATTGTTCTACATACTGGGTAAGCGTAGTGGAGACAAGATACGGGGTGCTGGGTTGGGCAACTTCCACGTGGTGCACTCTGGGCGCCGACCGGTAACTGCTCGTTGTTTAATGTTGTTATCTTTTGATTTAGCTTGTGATTTACATAACGAAAACACCTCGAGAAACACTATAAAATTTACACATACAGAATAAGCTAGATCTGTAGAATAAGCAAAGAAAACTAAAGAAAGGCAAATAATGAGCAATGACAACGGGTGACATAGACCATAGAGAACATTTACAAATTCATTTATTTCTATATTCGTTCTAATATTGCATGGATAAAAACACAAATAAATTGTAACTTATTTTACGAGGATACCAAGGGATACGGACTGACGGCGTAGTCTTAATAATAGAATTATTATTAAGATTTACATAATAATAATAGATTTGTTACCATTGCTTTAATCAAATTCACGGCGTTAAGTACTCCGCAAAATTGTCGTTTTATACCGTTAGGAGGTGCAACGAAAAATCCGCCATATCTAATCTAGCCAAAGACGGAATTAGTAAATATAATTTTTGTATTAACTACTAGTTTTCCATTTTAATATATTGTTAATAACAAGTTATGTTTTGCGGATTGGATTATACATGTGTTATTATGATATCAATAATCAATATTCGCGATTAACTGTTATAATCATAATCGTTAAGAAATGGCAACAATATTATTTTGGGGGTGTTGCTACTTAATAATAGTATGGTATTTTTGAATGTCAAGAAATAAGTCAGCACGTATTTTTATTATGTCTCAATGTCTCAATATATCCTAAGTTTCCATCCATGTCGACATCCTAGAAGAATGAATAGCTTTCACCTTTCAATACTGTAATACATAGGTTCTCAACCTTATTTTGCCCGCCGCCCATTTTGGGATTATTTTTTTAGCCCCCCCCCCCCCCCCCCCCCCCCCAATTTTTTATTAAATACCATCTGTCACGAATCTGAAACAGCTATTGCCACGATTATACTTTAACGTGCAATATTATATAGTCATAAGACCCCTGTTCGCTGTCATATTTCTGAGTTTAAAGAAGAACGTTTCAATGAGTACAATTAAAATGCATACCTACTTAATTACGTTGAGAAGTATTTTTATTAACATTCAAAAGACATTAAATTTATAACTTATCTATTGAGAAGGTTGAATTTGATGTATTTTAAGGACTTTGTTAATATCAGGATCGAATTCAATTCGATCGAAAACAATCGTAAGTCGCCGAGTTCAGTAAATGGAGCCGATTCCTCTTTATAGTTATCTGCATTGCTACAGCACTGAATCCATGTTCAGCTAAATAGGACGATGAGAATGCTATCAGAAATCGTTGAATAATTGACCATAATCCTAGGTACAGTTGCGAAATCGGTTTCTGCGGCCAAAATTCTTGGTAATTCTTAAATTGAATTTTTAATTCGTCATTTGTCGCCAGTTTTATTAATTCTTCTTCTACCTTGGATGATCCTGCTGTGTTGACATTTGAAAAAGGATTCAAAACCCAGACTGGTTTAAAATGTCCTGGAGTTGTTCCTTGAAATCACTCGGAGGTTGTTGAGAGTAAACGAGCAAGTCGTCGTTCTTGAATGATACTCCTGATAAATTTGGGAAATTAATAAATTCCCGTCTGCCGACATTTCTTTTATACAATAGCAGTTTGGATCCGAAAGCAGCAACGCTATTTTTTGTCCTATTCAAGTTTAAGTCATCATCTTGTAGTTGGAGATTGACGTCATTATACAACTTATACAGGTCCGCTGCGTAAGTAATCACTACACGTCTGTCAAGTACGTAATATCGTATTTTGATGAGATGAGGTTGTCGCGTAATTCTGTCTTTGTTTCCTAGGAACTCCATCGCAGACTCAAACAGATTGTAAAATCGAGTCAAAAAAGTATCTTTTGACAGTCAGCGTACCTCTTTCTGTATGAAGCAGAAATCGGTCGAAACGTTGATGGGGAATATAATAGAGTACGCCGGACCGTGGCTATATGAGTAAAAAATGTACATATACAGTTGCTAGCTAATATTTATTCCCGCGTAGGGAGTAGGTTTTTATATAACAACGCGGTCAAAAGTTAATATTGTATTTAATAATAATATTATGACGGTGTTACTGCATTTAGTAATGGAACGTATCGCATACATGTAGATTTATATATATACATACAAGGTATATTATACATGTATATATACCTTGTATATTTCATACAAGGTATATATACATGTAACAACGGACGGAGCATTTGCTCTAAAAGCATGTTCTGTAAATGCCTTTTTTGTAGACAAACTTTTTAGATTTTTACTGATGCGCGTGACTAGGGAAGATAGCAATACAACGATATACCGCTTGAAAACATATTTTTATTTTCATGAATACTGGTATCTAAAACACAAGATTCACGAGCATTTTGCGAATAATTATTTCATGACCGACTTAAATTACACTGACAATGCGAATTTGCCATACTTACCACAGCTAAATTAGTGGTTACGCTCAAGGAGATAGTAAGAAACAAGAAAATTCGTTTGTCAAACGGTGGTAAGACCTGCAACTTTTTATGGTTCCGTTTCATTATATATCTCAGTCCTAGCATAAAATAAATTAATGTCAAGTAACATTTATTTGTGTTCGTTTTTTTTTTGCATTTACTTTATAAATATTGCATAAATCAGCTAAACAAAAAGTGACACTCGTATAGCAAGTCTTTGCACAGAACTATTGCATAAACTTATAAAGGGATTTTTCGGATAATATCTGCAGTTGGTTTATGGAGCACAGTGGTTATTACTTCTTTTACTACTGGTAAAATTAAATCTTCCCCGATAGTATGGGGTTTGCCTGTTTTAGCAATCAATAATGAGATATTGTACGAAGCTCGAATTCCGTCATCGTTTTGCTTAGCAGCTGATGAAAAAACTTTGATATGGCTGGCTGAATTTCGTATTTCTTTTTCATGTCTTGAAAATAGGTCACATCTTTGTCTTTCTTGTCCGGCTGTATTTTATTAAAATGATCATAGAGAAAATTATACATACTGAGAAAATGAAGGCTTCATCGCTTCATTTGAAAATGATTTTTGACAAATATTGGTGACGATGTATTTGTGATAAATCCGTACACTTAATCTTCTTTTTTGCTTCCGACATAGTTTTTACTTTACAGATACATGAGTAAATAATCAATTTTAAAACCAATATTAAAGTTTACTTTAATACGTGATTAGTGTGTTTTTTTTGTCTTTTTTAGACTGTTTTTTTAATCCGCCCACACCCCCTCTGTGCCATCTCAACGCCCCCTAATTATCTCTGGATCTTCTACTGCCTCCCTAAAAGTCTCAAACACCCACAATGGGGCGTTATCGCCCAAGTCGAGAACCTAAAGGACCAATAGATAATATAAAAATAACGAAATGTAAAAAATTAAAGGAAGTTCCAGTACAAAAAATGCGTTTTTCTTTCTTTACTTCATCTTACGTCTGTTTTATCTTCCGTTTTTATAATATTAAATTAAGGCGTTTTGTCGTGTAAATCTACAGCCAGAAAGCGCAATAAATTCAAATGTGTTTATGATATGTTTACATGCCACTGCGATACCTAACTATAATTTTGAAAGTAAGCATCATTAAGTGCATTTGTTTCTCTGCTCGCTTATTTCCTCATACTTTTACATTGGTGGACAGATATCAAATGCAAATACATAAAAACCAAAACTTAGATATAGGTAGGTATAATAGTAGTAGGTAAGATATCTAGTGGTTTTTTAAAGATGGATGCGTTTCATTAATAACGAACATATTATTTTTTGAAAATTTTATTCAATAATAAAATAAAATATAATAATGTTACAAGAAAGTATAGTACATATACTGTTAAATTTATTTATGTATATTTCATAACTTTTCCAAAATTGTTATTTGAACTGGAAAAGATACTCTATTTACATATTAGAATAAAATGTAATGATAATAATACTATTGTAACTATATGAAATCTGATTTACCTACACGTATACATTTATGACAAATAATAATAATATGTATAAATACCAAATTATTTACAATGTTCAAAGAAAGACATTTGTGAAGGACAAAGTAATGTAAGTAGTTCTTATTGCATGAAAAATAGACTAGATTAGTTTCTACGTTAAGCCACGTTCTTTTTTTATTAGTGTTAAGAAAATTTATTATTAAAGGTCATAGAATTTTAGGGAGTCATTTAATTCAGAAATTGCAATATTAAAGAGCGAGACTCAACGAGAGGAACTAAAAATGCGTAGAAGCGTGCGTTGCTTTTTAAAGACACACACCACTGCGCTTCCTTATCAGTATACTTAAAATAAAACTTAACAAGATATTAAAGTAACGCCTCTTATTTTAAGTTTGAATTCTTTCAATAACAAATTGAAAGTTGTCAACACGAAAAATTAAAAAGTTTATCTCAATTTGCTATTGAAAGAAAAATATATAAGTAAGGTAATCGAACTAACAGAATAGTTTTGGACCCTAATTCCACATCTTCAGAATCGATTTCAATTTTGATTACATAAAAAATGGATTTTATTCTTTTCTGGTAATTTTCGTTTCGTTTTTCTAAATGGAAATACTGCATAATACAAGTATTATCCTGTTATAGATAAGTTACCATCGTTTATTATTGATAGGAGGGAAGACGTAATATCAAAGAGGAACAAAATTAAACTCTAGTGTTGTCGTTGTCAGTTGTAGGTTGAGGAACGACCGGAGGTGATGGTGCATGTAACACACGGGCTAGCTCTGCTTTTTCATCTGCTGATAGAACGTAGACAGGTGGTGCTGCGGGTAAAAAGCGCTCAGCTTTTTGAGGCTCCCTATGAAGCCTTGCGCGATAAAGCATTACTAGAACACATAACACGCTGATAATGAAGGCTGATGTAGCAGCTAAGACGATTAGTGCAGTGTGATACGAAGTCGTAGCTGACACCTATGGACAATAATTTATTCATTAGGTAATTATTTGTATGTGAGATGTCTTAATATAAGTAAAAAAATTGTAGTAAAATAATGAATTCGTTATTATGAATTGGTGTACGTACAGTAGATTCACTAAGTATTTCTCTTTGCTGCATAGCTGGCGGAGGTGCAGCTAATCTGTACTCGCTGCGGATCACATCGGCTCCAAGTATACCAACATCGTGCGACTTATTCACTCCAGCTAGTTTCTCTTGTTTTACCTAATAAATAGACATAACATAATATTAATAAACAATTTAATTATTTATTAATTAGATTGAGTATATTATAAAATAGAAGATATAATTTCAACTCACCATGTTTTCAATGTGATATACAATATCAACTGCTTTAGGGCCCGACAGCATAGCACGTAATTTTACTACATTTTTATCGCGCGATACTGTAACAGGCACGCGCGCTCCCAATGCTGTCAGTCTTGCAGTGAGTATAGCTCTAGCCCGTTCAGCAACTGGGTTATCTAGTCCTAATAATTCCAATTCCAAAGAGGCTGATTCAATTTCTGTCAATTCTGAAAATAACAAGATTCACTATGAATTTCAACATGATTATATCAATTTATTATTCTACTAACATGGACAGTAGGTAAGTTATTTTTTGAACGTATGTACAACATTGCTTCCGGTTTATTTATAGAAATTAGAAAACAACAAAGAGAATTCTAATATTTCAACAATATTCTGGAAAATTTTGAATGTAACGGCCATGTAACGGCTGGTTATGTTTCGAAATTTACCTGTTATACCTGTATCAGGTATATTTTCATGTAATAAATTATTATTGAATTGAATGATTACAAATAGGATTAGTTATCTACTACACAATTACAAGAAACCAAATATTTTATGTCACAGAAAATCGTTAATTGTAGTCTTTCGTGGACTAATAAGTATAGCGTACTGATTGGTACTGATGTACCTAGATATTAACAACAAAAAAAAAATTATTTACTTTTTTTTTCATGTTATATTGTGCTTGTGTAAAGTCATTTCATGTTTAACACTGCGGAAAAAGTGAAAGAGAAAAATGAAGCCCACGAAATTGACATCCAAATTCAAAGCCGACTTTTTGGCGCGAACGGGAGAAGTGAGGTTGTCATTTTATTTAGATTTTCTATTTTTTCCAGTTTTGGGAGTTTTAAAGTACAAAAGTGATAGTATATTGTGTTTTATAGTTCTGTATCAGTGAAAAAAATGGAGTAGGTCTAAATAAACATGTCTTTCGCGCTCTTCGAAGAAGTCCTTTATAACTTCAGTAAAGCTTACTATCAGTCTATTACGTGACATTAGCAAATGCGCTAATCTGTGCGCCATGTCACGAAAACAGAAAAAAAAATTCAAAGCCGAAACCCAGTTTTCAACCGACTTCAAAAAAAGGAGGAGGTTCTCAATTCGGTTGTATGTTTTTTTTTTATGTTTGTTACCTCATAATTCCGTCATTTATGAACCACTTTGGACAATTCTTTTTTTGTTTGAAAGGATACACTTCCAGATTGGTCCCATTGAAATTTCATTCACATTGAAGCTTTGGTTTCGAAGATACACCAAATAATAGGATTTGGTTATAACCTTTATTCATTTATGTTGATGATTCTCTTGTATGACATTTGTTAACTATCGTTGTCCCCACATGGTATAATGGTAGTAGGGAGAAGATATAAATTGCCTGTGATATAATAAATTCAGTCAGTAGAGTCAGTCTTGTGGCGGACAGAGGATATGACTGGTAGCTGTCGTCTTCAGATTGTAAGAATACTGCTAAGGTGTCATTATGATGCCACCTTTACACTGTTCTTTTTATAACTGATTGATATTGATATGATATTGATGATATTGATAATGGCCACAATGGGCAATAATATCCCATGTTCGATCTGTTCGCATTTTTATTGTGAAATCCCACGGTTTATGCTCTTCAATAGAATGGAAGTTAACACATTGCGCTCCAAAATTAGAAAATAAAGAAATTGTAGATCTGCCCTAGATATTTTTTAGGCCTAGGTCACTCAAAAGAGCAAATAAAATTTTTTATAAAAAAATTAAACCGACTTCAAAAAAGAACACTGAAAATTATGAAATAACTATTCTTTACTAATCAAACCTTAAGTACAAAAATAACTATAAATACGATACAAATACCCATATAATTAAATTTGACAGTTATTGAGATCGGTGCCAAATCAATGTTCGACAACAGAAAGTATATTAGTTTAGTAGGCTTGGCACCGACTTCAGTGACTGTCAAATTTAATTATATGAGTATTTGTATCGTATTTATAAAGTTATTTTTGTACTTAAGTTTTGGTACGGTCACAATTAGGATATTTGGACCACCACTTTTATTAACTGTTCCAGACAGTTTTTTACGTGAAATACTTGTAGTCTCTGACAACCGACAGCGAGAGCATTTTTTTCATAATTATCCCGTTACCTACTCTAATTTTTGAACGGAACATTAAAATTTGGTCAAGTTCGAGTAGGATTCGCCTATATATACATATATTCGCATATTATATATGTATACATATATATGTATTTACCAAAAAAATGTTTTCTTTTATTCAGTTCGGGATCCTTAGCGCGAGCCCGATTTACACGACTGGTTTTCATTATTTGGTGTTTTACTTTAGAGTGTACTATAATCACATCTAGTTCGATGCTTGTTTTTAGTATCATTGTTACGATAGAGCTAAAACAAGAAAACGTTTAAAAATAAGATTAATTTTAAGAGAGCGAATTTTGTAAGTTAGTTTACATGCGGAGGGTAATCTTTGGAACCACTGCACGTATTTGAATAATTCTTTCTCCATTAGAAAGGTACATTATTCCAGAATGATGAGATTTGAGGAAGCGAAAGAAATGATGACCGCGACGCTTGGCGCTCCGTCCTCTTTGCCTACCCCGTTAGGAATACGGCGTGAAGATATGTATGTATGTAATATGTATGTATGTATGTATGTATGTAATATGTATGTATGTATGTAATATGTATGATGTATGTAATATATACATATATATACGTATGTATTATTCCAGATGGACATCTGTTACATATGTTCTATTCAATCCGGGCGAAGTCGGGACAGGTAGTAAAAATAAATTAATAAAAAATACATACCGCAGGGATCAGGCAACGGTGCATCGGGTACGTGTAAGATGGCGGCACCGGCGTGCGGCCGGCGTTGCCCCGCTGCGTCCGCGCACCAGCAGCGGCCGCGCGCGCACTGCCGCGGCGCGAACGACCCGTCGGGCCGGCACCGCGGCCGTGCTCCTTCGCCACCTGGCGGCCCAACAACTTATTTATTTTTTATTTATTTAAATAGGCTTGCCAACAGGTTTTACACCAGAATTAGTAATTTTTTACATGTAATTACAACTAAATATACTGGAAACGGAATAATAGTCAAACATGACGTGTGTTTACTTCACAGGAAATGAACAATGCCATATGAAGTGTAAATAACAATATGGCAACGGTTTTTCTAAATTAATTGACACAATAAAAAGGAAGAACCCGCCCAGACACGACTATAATTAAAAAGCGTATGTTTAAACATAGCCAAGGAGGAACTGAAAATATCTAAGTGTCAATTGTGTAAACCTAACGAGGACGATGTGCTCATGACACATTCAAGAAAATATATTACAGAAACCCGATTTGTTCAAGATAATTTTACTAATAGTGGCTTAAAATTAGTTATACGTGCATTAGGACGTGGAACATTGAAACCAGTTTTACTAACCAGTTCCGGATAATCAATTAAATTTCTAACAATTTTGTATTATAAAAAAATGCGATCACTCATCCAAAGACTGTTTTCTAAAATTTTAATTTATAGTGAAGAAGACGTTCATTATACGAAATATTGAAATCTTTTTATGATGAACAGTTAAAAATAATAAAAAAAATCCTGTACATTATCAAGTCTATCAATGAGACGTTTGCAATTAGGATTCCAAATAACAGAACAATACTCCAGGACATTGAAAGGTATACAATTTTGAAATGTAGGTTGCTTTTTGCTTTTTAAATGGTCTGCAGTTACGTTAAAGAAAACCTAATAACCGGTAAGCTTTTTTAGTTATAGCATCAATGTGATTAGCGAAGAACAGCTTACTGTCGACAATAACATTTAGATCTTTAACCACATTGATTTCTTCCAGTAATGTATCATTAATTATTATTAATAATGAGGACAGATAGGCGATTTAATTTTCGTTTTAATATGTTAATATTTAACGGCATTATTTTTTTTTCAGCCACAAAAATATACCTATCTAAATCACATTGGAGTAAGGATGAATCCTCGAAATTATTAATAACTTTATAAATTTTTAAGTCATCGGAAAAAAAATAATGAAAAATATTTGATCTCGAAAGTCAAATTATAAATACATATAAGAAATAATATTGGCCCCAGATAGGAACCTTGAGACACTACAGCTGATGAGGTAATAAAACTATTTGACTCGGAGACACAAATTACCACCCTTTGTGATCTGCCCGCAAGTTCGGATGACAAGAAATCTAGTACACAACCATGGACACCGCTATTTTGTAGTTTTTCAATTAGCAACTAATGAGAAACTCGGTGAAATGCTTTACTAATATCCGTGTAAACGGAATCTACCAGTTCAGAATCATGAGGATCAAGGTTTGAAGCTGTAGACATATCACTTCGAAATGTGTGCTGGCAATATCAAATAAAACAATATCAAATATATAAAGGTAAGTCGCTATTTCTGTCTGTCTATTTGTGCGCTTAGTTTTTCTAAATTACGGAGCGAATTTGATTATAATACGGTTTTTACCATCATTTAGAGAATTTCTTCCGGAAGATTTTTATATAACTAGGTATATTACAATAAATCCCACTCTGGCGAAGTCGGAGTGGTTCGCTAGTTTTCAATAAAGTTGAAATGCATCTATAGGTGGGTATCCATTATGCCATTATTTTCGCAAAGCAGTCGCGCTCTGCGATCACTCCTAGTGAATACGTTGTTACTATAAGAGTGATTTTTTTGCGAATACAAAGGGGAGCATAGTGTATGTGACCATGTGGATAGGGATCGGGATCCTGTATCCTTGACTTTTCCGCGTTCATCATCGTTAAGGTAGTTTATTTAAAAAATTTATTAATATATATATTTATATTTATAATATATTTTTATGTGTAAGACAATTTAATATTTCTATCATTTTACTAATATGGGTAACATATTGATTACAATAATTTTCTTCGTATTACTACTTAAAATATTAGTTTGAACGTTAAAGATCTAAGAAAATGCTCACCGCTTTCTGCTTCTTCTTGCATTAATTGGCATTTCGTTTTGAACACAAATCTGTCAGTTGATACTTCTAAAGGAGCATCCATTCGCCTGGTCGTGTCGGCTGCTTTTGGTTCTACTCTTTCTTCGATTTTTAATAATGAATCTATGTCTTTTATGCTGTCTTTTATGGTATCTTTCGCTTCTTCCTCCTCTTCTTCTAAACTGTCTAAGTCGTCTTGATCGTCTTCTAACTCCTCCACTCGGTACGTTGTCATTTGTCGGATGAGTTCCTCTAGAACTTCGTCTGCTCTAGCTCTTTCGTCTAGTGGGTCTCGCTGTACCCATTTACGAGCTTGTCGGAAGTTACACGATGGTTTCGCTCCACGTACTAAGGATCCCTTGAGAGGTTCGCCACGAGTACTGACACACCAACATACATCTGAAATAAGTAAATGTAAATATAGGTACATCTTTCCACACATCCTAGTTTCCAACAAAGCTGTGAGCACTTCTAAAGAAATAAAAAAAATGCGCAAAATGGAATATAGATAAAATATAATTTTGCTAACGGAATATAGAATACGGATTATAAGCTAATTCTAACCAACGGTGACCTTCATTGGTTTCCGTGACATCGTTGTGAATGAACGCTTACCTATGTGTGACATACACTGCACGGGTTCCCAAGCACCGCTAGTATCGCATTTTGGTATGAATGTGCCTTTACCATATTTCTGTGCTGCCGCTTCGTTCTTCTCACGAAGTCTTTCGCATGGGCTCAGAACTGTGTGATATAATTTTATTAGCAAACATTTTAGTGTAGTACATATACATACATATACATATTTAAATTCAGAATTGTTCAGTTGTATTTTTTATTATAATTTCTTCTACATTAACAATTTGCCCAACAAATTAAAACATTTAAAGCCTACGACTGGTACCATGTTCCCAATGCTTATCTAAAAATAGCTAATTTGAAATCATTAGACACAAAATAGTACAATCTAATTTTTTCTCTCGTGTTATTAGAACAACGTGCTGTTTTATATAATGTAAGTGTTGTTAATTTGGTGCTTTGTTTGTTAAATAAAATGTTTATTAAATGAGCTACATAAAATATTTGAGAGTTTGTTGAAACATGCCTTTACTTTCATTATGATTCCTGGCAGTCTTCTTTGTTAATTTCTCGCTCTCACCTTTCACTGTTTTAAAAGTGACAATTTAAAAATAAATAACAAATAAAAAGAAATCCAGAGCATTTATGTACAAAATTGCATTTAATAGTCGCATTATCACCGCAAAAAGTTCATTTATGAATGTGAACCTATAGTACGTATGAGAGGGCGACGACAGCAATCAGTCACAAGTGTCACATTATTAGAAACTAGCTGCTCTCGGCCACGCTTTGCTGTGACAGTAGATATTATTATTATTACTCGTGAGTTATGGTCTTGAATTCATACAAAAATCCCATAGAAAAAAGCTCTAGTTTCCTCCTAATTTTATAATTTTCCTGGCAACTTTTCCAATCTTTCTTCTAATAAAAATCTTACTCAGACTATTCTCCAAATCCGTCCACCCGTTCTCAAGTTTTACGCTAAGCAACGAACAAAATTTCATTTTTATTTATATAGATGGCACTGCAAATAAGATGACGTTCGAAATTAAAAACGTGAGTCGCATCTTAATGGCCATTCCAGCAGTATTTGGGTTTACAAATAGCAAAGGGAACGAGTTTGTGACAGAAGGCCATCATCGCCTATACACACGTTCTTTATATAAAGTTTAAAGCCAATTTCTATGGCCTATACAAGTAGATAAGTATGTAACTGGTATATTCTATATTGATCTTTCTCTTCCAGACTAGCATAGAAACGTTATAATGGAAGCATAACATTTAGTAAAGTTATTCGTTAATAAATATCATCTACATTCATAGAAATACACAGTGGTAAAAGAAGTCAAGGAAGACCAAGGCTGACTTATGAAGATCATATAGCCGGAGTGTTAGCTGACGGAAATGTCAAAGGCACTCACATACCTAGGCGAAAATGTGTGAGGAGAAAGATGAGATTTGAGGAAGTGAAAGAAGTATGTAAGGACCGCGAAGCTTGGCGCTCCGTCCTCTTTGACTACCCCGTTAAGATATGTATGTATGTACCTACATTCATAGAAAACGCTATCCACGCTAGTAGTGCCTTTGCTTAAGCTTAGATGCCGTTATATGCAGAGGTTTTGATCATGATTTTACTGTAACTTATATCGTGGGGGGCCTTTTAACATTGGACTTTATTTAAACTATAGCATATAGTTTAATCCCTAACTAAACTAATTAAAATCTCGATTTCAACCAGATCTCAAATTACTTTCCACTATATGAAAAATTACAATGATACTAAGGTTTCCAGTGATATCAAAGGATAATTAGCGCGAACAAATAAGTCAATTTACCTGGGCAAACAGAATTGCATTCCTCCTTCGATCTGAAGTTGTTATGATTACCAGAACAGCCTTGGTATCTGAAGCGCTCGCAGCGATTACGCTCGTGACTAAAGTGCCAACGAGTTGCATTCAAGCCATCTCCACCTTTGCAGATACCCTCGTCTTTGCTTTCAAAGCACACGGTACCTATATGAAACGATATTTTCAGTGAGAATATAAAATTACACAAACAACAGCCATAAACTTCGATTCTTTAGCGTATCAAAACTGCTGAAGTTAAAACTGTTTACATTTCGCGACTTTTCTAGAATTTACTGTTGTTAGGTAAATTTTATTCCAAAATGATTAATAATAAATAAAAAATCTCATTTTTAATGATGAGTCACTATAATATTATCATCACTCATGTTGTCATGTTGCGTTTTCATGTTTAGTTAATTGTTAAGGTCATTAATTGGAGTACTGTCCGTGTAATGAAGTGAGGAAGTAGAAAAGAATTTTCCTACAATTATCTTATTTCACCAATATCGGTTACTGTATTAATACTTACGCGGTTTCGGGCAGCAGACGGGAGGTCGCGAATCGTGCGGTGCAAATCTACAAGCATGAGTCGATGGACAAGCAGCTGCATTTGGCCCACAAGTTAACACACTCGAACCATCTGGAGCTTGTAGCGGTTCAGCGGCGTCAGGGCATTGGGGCGTAGGAGCACAACGTGCTATTGAAGGACAGCTTGAATCACCCTGGAAACATTTTATGAACGAAAAAGTTGTGATTAGAAATTATCTTCTTGTCGTGGGCTATAAGGAATTTGATAAGCGAGAATGATCTAAAAATGTTACTAATTAGACTAAATAAAAAAAAGTATTATTTATTTTGTTTGAGTGTTACCATGTGTAATTGACATAGTTTGAAAGATTTACGTACGCCTTATACTAAAAATTAAGTAACCGTTTATTAAATTTTTGCCTGACTATCTGTTGGTATACCGACTATTTATCCAATTTAAATTTGGGATTGGTTAAACCGATTCTGTGCGTTTATTACTAGAAGGTATGAAGTTGTGAATATGTTATTCAGAAAATTAATTCGGTGTATAGATACTGACCTCACAATCCAGTGGTACAAGATCGCAAGTTTCATCCGGCCTGCATTTGGCATCAGCACACGGGTCCTTGCAGTCACATGTTGGACAACCATTTTCATCTAACTCACGCCCATGTGCACAAACTTCTCCCTCATTACAGCCAGGATCAGGACAAACTGATGGAGTATCACATGGCGGGGCGCTGTTTGTCGTACGAGTACCAGAGACCTATATTCCAGGAAGTATCCAGTTACATACGTGTAGAGACAAAGACGAGAAGAGATAGAGAAAAGAGTAGTTACACTGATTCCATTAATGTGACGGATATACAACAGAAAAATACATCTAAGTAGTACCTGCTACTAGTACTACTAGGTAAATTATTTATAGTAGTAGGTATGCACATACGAATATGGTGAAAAAGAGAAGGTCAAAAAGAACATTGCACTAACCTCATTACCACCGATGTCCACACACCAACAGGTCTTATCCGAGGCACGACACTGGACTCTTTCATAAGACCCGTCTTCTTTGCACTGAGGAACCCATGTCCATGCAGGTGGACTGCCGCTCTCGGCGGCTGCATGAAGAACTAGTGCTCTGTAATAAAGAAAGCGTTACTTGGCGACAATTGTTCTATTTTCAACAGTTTAATATGCGGGTGATGGTCTGACTCTTAATACTGACACTACTGAAAGTAAGAACATGTTCCATGTTTAACGTTACAAGAATCTGGTAGAGATTATTGTAAGTATTGTAGGTGTTTCACTTATTGTCAAAATTAATAGTCATCTCGGACAAAATTTTCGAAAATCACCCTTATGACAATATCACTTTCCGTTCAATGCGGATTGCATCAGTCGCACACACAGTATACCGAGTCTAATACCAGTCTGCGAGCTCTGAATCAGCATGTATTACTGGACATACTCGTACTGAAGCCTAATAACGCAATTCTACAAGAATTGCGTTATTAGGCTTATGAGTAGTTAAAATTCCCCAGAATTAATAAAAAGATAGACTGCGTTGTTATTTCAAAAGTGCAACTAAAATATGCTTACCCACCCGTAACTATGACGTACATTTATATCAAATAAGTGAAACGGCCGACATATTGCCAGAAAACAGCATCGCAAGTATTGAAATCAGCACTGGTGCACTGCTTTCTAGTGAAATGGCGCTTGATCTATTTATTTGATGTGTGTAGGCGGGCTGGATAACATTATTATATCAAACAAACCAATCGGTCGTCCTTTCACCAGAAATAGCATTACGAGTATTGAAATCAGTGCTTGGCGCGCTGCTTTCTAGTGAACTAGTCGATCAGCTTATTTGTTGTATTATTTTGATTGCATCACTTGAAATAATAATAATAATGCTCCAGACACACCAATCATCTGATCTCAAACTAGGGTATTCCCTGTGCTATGAGAACCAGACGACGACTACCGGGGGCGTCTCCCAGTACACCCAGACCCGAGACAATCTAGAAAAGTTCGTTTCCTAAATTGACCCGACCGGGAATCGAACCCGGAACCTTTCGCGTTTGGCTGCAACGTCTAAACCACTGCGCCATCTAGGTGGTCAACGCAACGCGGAGTCTATCTTTTTCAGGTCTATGTTAAGTCATTGGAAACATACCTTCTCTGCTGACAAGCGGTTTGGTGCACAGCCTTAGTACACGCGGTGCCACAGCCGGTGGCGCAGCAACGCTCGCTCGGACCACACTCTGCATCAGTTCTACACGACCATTCGCACGCTCCGTTCGAAGGCACTAAATATGGGCACTGACCAGGTTTACGAGGCAGACCTGAGGGAGAACAAAAGCAATATTACAATCAAGCACTTAGCAGTATATTTAATAATATGTTATTCTTTCTTAAAGTATCATTAAGGTGCACCTTATGGCTACTTCTTTTGCACCGAATTTTAGTCATCTTTGTGAGACATGTGGATTTTTGGGAAGAAATCACTCTTTTGGTGTATCCGCAACGGAAAAAATTGTTATTGTTGTATTATTACGTCATAAGTCTTTTCGGAACATTCGGAAAAAAACGTTTTTTACCCTGTCTTGTCAGTCGACAATAGTACTCTTTAATATGCCCTCTTAAAATCATTGTTAAGCCTTGTCTCCCACGTTTTAAGCTTATCACTATTGTTCAATGTGTAAGGGTTACTTAGAATAAATGTAGTTAAAACCTAACAAACGTGAACATTTTTTAGGTATTTATTCTTCTACGCTTCTACGAAAAAAAAAAAATATAAAACGTGCCAGCTGTTTATTCCCAAGCAAGCCGTAAAAGTCAACCAAAGACTTATAAAGAAGCTTATTTAGGCCACAAGCTATAACCCGTCGTTATCTAGTTCCGCTTTACCATTTGTGAGCTCAAATACATGCTGCAAGTAACATCAAGGTGTGATTTCGTTGTATCTTGCTGTTTAGTAGACCCCGCAAGGGAAACGTGGAGATCAAATTCGGTCGATCTTGAATCCGGATTTTTTAAATTGTTACTCAGTGGTGTCTGCGCGTGCTGTGGTATTTTCTCGGACCAAGAATGATATGGACGGAGCTTTTGCTTCAAGAGCTTGTCCGTTTTTTGTTAATTAAAGGTTCTAGAGTTGTACTAATGTGCGTGACTGCGGAAGGGTCACAGTACAACAATACACAGCTGAACATGACATATTATTATTTTTGTGAACACTAGTAGCCAAAATACTTAAGATTTACGAGTATTTTACAAATAATTATTTCAGTAATGCAATGTTTTGACCGTCAGGCCTGTTATGAACTGACACGAATTACACCGACAGTGCGAAGTTGCCAAACTTACTATTATAACTAACTATTTAAATCGTGGTTACGCTCAATGAGATAGACAGAAAGACACTATAATTCGTTCGACATACGGTGATAAAAGCGCAGAGCGGCAACTTATTATGGCTTCGTCCATTATGATTATTGATCCGAGGATATTTTGACACATACTTATTTTTTATGCGCATTCGTTTTTTAATTTGGAATTGTACGAAATAATATTCTCATATAGTTTTCAAGATCGTTTTCTGATTTTTAGGTGTTTATTTGACTTTTATTTTAATATTTTCATTGCTACATTACCATGTTGAATAAATGTTAATCATGAGCAGATTTCCCTATTTCAATTCGTCTGATGTTTTAAATATCACCCAATATACTTACACTTGAGTAGGTGCAGTTATATGCATGTTAACTAATACAAAATTGTAATAGTCGTGTCTATACATTCAAGATTTTTTTAATTAGATAATAATAATTAGTAATAATATATATGTATATAGTAGTAACATATAATAATAATTAGTGGTGGAAACACAGTGAAAAAGCTTACAAGCAGGCACAGGCGGACAGTAGTCAGCATCGCAAGCGACGTCCACGACTGCGCAGGCGCGGCCGGCCGCGCACGTGACGCCCGCGCACGGGTCGCGGCAGCGGCACGTCGGACACTTGTTGGCGCCCAGTTCGAATCCGTAGTCGCATCCCATGCGGCAAGTTAGATCCAAGCAGGAAAGCTCCTCACGGACTCTGACCATAAAAAATGTTTATAAAATCAACCACACATGAGAAGGAAGAATGGGTGTGGTGATGACTTATGATGACATATGAAGATTGTGTAAACAAACAATAAAACATAGTAAATTAAACTTTATTATTATGTACAAAGTAATGTAATTTATTATTACAGACAGTTAATAGCTACTCGTAACTAATATTAGTAGGTACGTACTAGAAGGGAGTAGGAACACCATAAATATAAACGTTGCCATGAAAATATCAATAGTGTATTTTCTATAAGATGACATCAGATACCGGTAAATACAATTTCATAATAAAATTAAACAATAACATTATATACAAAAATTCAAATCCGTAATAAATAAGACCGCGCGTTGATGTCTTTCACTACATTCTTTTCCATATTAGGTGTGGAAGGATATAACTATCTTGTATATTCATCGAATATGCGAGAGAGTGTGTTACCTTAATTACACTACAATTACAACGTCACATCTTAATAGACGCGACGTATTTAACAAATTTTTTTTAATACTCTAGACAATTACCTTTTAATTATTACAATTACCAATTACCAATTGTAATTGCTTGATGGGGTCACACTAATAATAATTAATTGGTAATTAGACAATTACCAATTAATTATTAGTGTGACCGCAAACTAAGCTGTAAGCTTGTTCTATGGATATCACACAACGAACTCTGGGGGAGTTCCCAGTAACACTCAGACTCCAAGCCAATTTAGAAAAGTTTGTTACCTAAATTGACCTGACCGGGGATCAAACCCGGGACCCTAGCTTGGAAAGCAGATGCATGTACCGCTGCACCAACGGGCCAGTCTATAATTAATAAAGTGTGACCCGTATCTTGAACTAAGCATTACACTTGTATCATACTGTACTGCACAACAAACTAGGGTTGACAGTAATACCTAAACATTAAGTTAGTTTCGTTTCCTAAATAGATCCGGCCGGGAATCGAATACGGGATCTCCGGCTTTGAGGTCGGATGCACTAATCACTGCACCAATGCTAATGAGCTAGTCACATCAACGAGCATTAACGTATTGGTTACAACAATGAAACTCACTTATCGCAGTTGACAGCAGAAGCGTTACTCGTGCTGGTCTCGGGTATCTCTGTGCCGAAAGAATCGACGCACCAGCAACGACCATTGGCACACTGTTGAGAAGTGAACGAGCCGTCTGGACGGCAAATAGGCGCGGGCAGAGCTAGTTTCATTCCGTCTACAGTGCCTTCCATCTTTTCGTCGAAGTCACGGAGGTATTCGCACACTGAAATAATTAAAAAAATATTATAATTGAATCTTTTAGTTACGTAATAGTAATTGGCTATTCAAAGAGGTAATGCTGCCAGTCTGCTGGACACCGTAAGCGATTACAGCTTTCTAAGCGGCAACTTTGAGGAAGTCTATTATTTAAGATAATGTGTAGTTTTAAGTATGTAAATATTAACGTATGTATGTACTTTTTTGTTATTAATTTAGTTACGTAAATTGAATTGTTAATTTATGTAATTAAAATATTAATTTTAATTGATTTTTCTGTAGTCCCCACACAAAGCAAAGCTCGCCGAAATTTAGGGGGTATTTTTTTTATAATAAGTATCTGAAGTAATTATTCAAAATAAACTTTCAACAAAAATGGTGACGGGATTACATTCACAAGCGACTGACTAACATATTTTACCCATCGTCCCTTTAACATATATTACACATAAGTTCATTTTCTTGTGAATGTAATGTAGTAAGAGCAAGAGTTACTTATTTTATAACTTATTATTTAAGGATTTAATAAAATCAATACATATAATATCTTAACGTCAATATTTACAAACTTGAAACTAAACATTATTATTATCTTAAATTATAGACTTCCTCAAAGTTGCAGCTTAGAAAGCTGTCATTATAGTTAGAAGGCTGTCATAGAACTGGTTAGGGTGCCCAGCAAACTGGCAGCATTACCTCTTTAAATAGCCAAACTGATTCGTTGGCGGAAGAAGCTGCCAGCCCAGCGGTCTCCCGAAGCCTCGGCCAGTCTCTTACAAATATCAGAAACCAGTCGATGCGCTTCGGGGCCCCGGGATCCCAAACTTTCGACTGGAAAAGTCGTAAATATGAAAGTCTTAGATAGAGTCGCATACTTACGCCACTTCAAGTTCTCGGCAGTGCTGGCCGCGGCACCTGCTGACTTGGAAGTCGCCGGTACATGGGAAATAGCAAGTGTATCGACACAAGTGGTGTCTCACACCAGCGATCTTCCAAGTTTCCAAGGTATGAGCGAACATATGGTTTTTGTAATGTCAATTAAAACAAATCTTAAAACTTTTCTTACTAGTAGGGGTGTCGTCAACTCTGTCAGTTTGCAATCTCATTTTGGCTGGGTCTACACAGACGGGTCCGCACGTGGCTGTGGAGCAGCAAACTAAATCATTCTCACAAAGTCCTTCGGCACAACCGGCAGTGGAATTTAAACCACAGACAGCTTCGGCTTCCGTACCGCAGGATTCGAAGTTTATCTGAAATACAACAATAACTTTTAAGAAAAATTTAAACTGACTTCAAGACAAAAACACAGAAAAGTGCAAAATAATTTTACTCATCAAAATTCAAGTCGAAAAATAACTTCATAAAAATTCCGATACGAATATATAATAATTAAATTTGAGTTTGGTACCCACTTTAATAAATGTTAAATTTAATTACATAGGTATTTGTGTCGTATGAATCAAGTTATGTCTGTAGGTACTTAAGTTTTGAGTAATAAAAGATAATTATTTTGTACTTTTCAGTTTTTATATTGAAGTTGATTTAGTTTTTTTTTTCTGAAAAACTTATTATTTTTTTTCTTTTGAGCGGCCTTGTCTAACATAAATATTTAACTAGATTTACAACTATAAGCTTTTTCCAATTCTGCAGAAACGGAACATTAACTAAAAGGATTATCAGAAAATATAAGCCGTAAGAAACTTTTTTTTATTTCAGATCTTAACTAAATTTCTAACACATTACCTTGTGCACAAAAGGTGAAGATGTCGCGTAACACAAATATCAGACGAATTGTGGGGAACCCAAATAGCTTTGAGCAAAAAAGTTTTACAAAGAAGGTTGAACGACATGGTTTAATTATAGCGAAGAATGATAGTATCATTAGAGTCAGTCTCATTTTTATTTCAGAAAATAACAAGTTATTTAACGTTGCTAGACTTATGAAATGAAAGAATTATATATTATTAGAGTAATTTCAGAGGAAAAATACATATTTCTAAATACTTATAGGAAGAGATCCGCTACTTAAATTATTTAAGTTAAAAAAATTATGATGCGATAAACACGGAATAATATTACGAACTGGTAACTACCACTAGCTGCTATTCTTCTAAAAAGTGCCGCAACTTCCAAAAATTTTCGCAAAGTACGCTTTAGTCTTTACGACATATTCTTCCAAAAGTTTAAAAAATATTCTTCCTCGTTTACCTCCATAACATCACTTTCTGTAGAATTATCAATTAAGTGTGGATCAGGACAACAGACTGCCGACCCGCTGCGTCTTAGTCTTGAGCACAGATGACCACCAGGGCAATCGTGCTCGTCGCCACATCCCATCACTGTACCTACTTCATCTGTCGCCGGCACACCCACTTCGCATGGATTTTCATAAGATACTTTTGGACGACCTACGAAGTATGTAGATATTATTGATATATATTTTTTTATACCGTAGATGCAAAAAGAGAATCAATGTATCAATGATTAAAAACTTACAGACAGGATAACCAGTACATAAATCTCCAGAGCAATCAGCGTCTTTAACTCTCACGCACTCTTCACCATCTGAACAAGGAAAACCTGCACAAGGATCATCACATTCACATGTTGGGCAGCCATCTGCGCCAGTCTTATATCCATATTCACAAACTCCAGCACAAAGGGCTCTGATACAAGAGTCTAGACTTCGAGCACCAACTCGAGCTGGAGCGGGAGAAGGTGAACAATGTACTGCAGACGATGGACCCATTGAACCACGGAGTTTATTTCCATCTGAGTCTACGCACCTACGGAGTATAACAATTCATAATTATTACGAGAAACTTACAAAATCCAACTGTACATTAATTTGATTAGGAAAAGAAAATGAAATCTTATTTTAGTTGTTACTTGCAAGAAAAAAGTGTAAATATTGACAGATATTTGGTTAAGTGTTAGTGCGACCCGCATGTAAACGGTTCCGTATCATATTTATGTACGTATCTACTAGCTATTGCCCACGACTTCGTCCGCGTGGAATTTAAGCAGTAGCCTATGTCCTTCTTCAGGATTCGATTTACACCTTCATCAAAATCGGCCTAGGGATTTAGCCATGAAAACGTAATATATACAGACAGACCGACAGAGAAGCCTTCGCATTTATATTATTAACATAGTATAGTAAATAAGACCACGATAAGACATAGGACTTAAATGAGTAATTTTTTTTGGAAAATTCAAGTAAGCTTTACATTCTCCGAAATTTTTATAGTTATGTCACAGATTAATTAGTTTACTAGCGTAAAGTTATGCGCTTAGCAGTTTTGAAGATACAGTGGCGGGAGAAATGTATGATCAAGAAGAGAACCTAATATGGCGTATTTTTAACCTATACATATTTGAAGTGTAATTAGTGCAAAATTATAGATTATTTAAATGTACCTACCACTATACAAAATTTTAAGATTGTACCTTGCATAATTTGTAAATATATAATTATATATTTACAAATTATTATAATTATTGGTAAATATATAAATATAATTTGAAAAATGTAGATAAACGAACAGAAGCATGAGATGTGAGATCTTATATAGTTTCGATCTTTCTTTTTGAAGTATGGAACCCTTAAAATGAATTAAGTTACACTTACCAGCAGACTAAGCCATTTCTGGAGCACTGTCTACTTTCAAATGACCCACCAGCTGCACACTGAGGCACATATCCTCTGCCTTCTTTTTCGCTTACTACTAGCAACTCTGCCAACATCTTTTGCTGCGTACACAGTGTGACGTTATTTGGTAGTGTACAATGTTTTCCGCATTCGCCACCATCACAACATTTTTGCATTGACGGACATTCTAGGTCATGGGCACAAGGTGTACCACAATCTAGGTCAGTGGTAGAAGGAACTGGACATGTTCCAGCTTTTTGCAGTTCCAATGATGCTGGGCAGCAGACGCCATAATCGTTTCCTGAAAAATTAGTAATGATAAGCGACCATGTTTGTTTTACCACTATATTTGTAAGAGATAAGGAACGATATTGACTTTCTTACCTGATTCTACGAGACATCTGTACAGTGGAGGACAATTGGGTTTTCCAGGGTCAGTACCACAGAGGAATGGACGATTTGTTTCCGATATAAGAAGAGGTTCACCAGCTGGACATATATTCTGCAAACTTCTACCTCGTTTGCCTTCGAAAAGAATGAGATCTTTTAATTAGTTTTTATGCCCTGGCCCAAAAAGAGGGGAGTTATAAGCTCAATGTGTGTATCTGTGTGTCTATCTGTGGCATCGTAGTTCCTAAACAGATGAACCGATTTCGATTTAGGTTTTTTTTGTTTGAAAAGTTATTTGATCGAGAGTGTTCTTAGGCATGATTCAAGAAAATATTTTCCAGTTTAGTTATTGAAAAGATGTGAGCTACTTCTACTGGCCTGATAGATTCAAAATTTAGTATCCTGTAACTTCAATGATATTACAATAATATGGTATCCGTGAGCTGATGCTGCAGCACCATCTGGAATCAGCAACTTACAATAGAGGTATCGTGTTTGGGCTCATTGAAATACTTTTAATAAATAGCTTATAGATAGATAAATAGATCGTGATCAGGGTCTGATGGTGGAGCAGACAACTATTGCCAGAATACGCAGATTTCATCGGAGTAAGATCTTGTGTCGCAATTTCGTGTATCTTCCGGAAAGTATTTCTGTGTATGTGAGGAAAGAGTGTCGCTCGTAGCGTATTTAAAAATCAAGAAATAAAACTAAAATTTAAAATTTAAAAAAACCTCGACTAAAAAAAATCTCTAATAAAACAGGTATAAAACTTCAATACAAGTAATTTACTTAGCAGTCCCCCGACACGACGACGCTTGGATATATTACTACTACTATTTATATTATGGTGGCACTTCACATGGTTATTTGTGTTCGCTATTGGGTGTTTGTTGTATTTGGAAAAATATATGACGTACTCGCAAACATGCAAATACAGGCAAATACGACCATCCATACATGACAGCCAAATAACAAACACACAAATATTTGGCAGCAGAAGGAAATGTGTTCACCAAAACTATGGACGTGTTTCAACTTGCAGCGGGATTTTGTTATTTAAATACATATAACTATTACATGCAGTGAGTGAATAAATTCAAAGTAGTGAAAAGACCATGGAGAGCAAGGCGCTGGTGGATGCTGACTATGCATAAAAATTTGCATTTTCAATAATTGTTCCAGTTCGCGCTCACAACACAGACACAAAATACTGCAGTCTATACAGATCCATGGTGCGTGCGCTTCTGAATATGGCCATTGTGTAGACGGTTTATTTGTGTATTTGCCTATTTGACCCCTTTGATGTGCGTCGAGAAACCGACAAGCGCACGGTAACGCGTATTTGGTATTGGCCATATTTGTCAAAGAGGCAAATAAGGCCAATACTTTGTCACATATACTGTCCACACGTGGTAATTGTTTGCCAAATATGCCAAATACGCAAATACGTACATATCATTTTTTTTACTTTTTGGAGGTTTCCCTTGAGTGGGAGGTTTTTTGAACTTTTAATTTAAGTTTTATATATTTTATTTTTGTTACTGTTTAAATTAATATAAACTTAACATTATAAGTTAAATTCGATGCTGCCTATATCTTATAGTTGTATGGCTAAAATGGTACTTACACGTGGGAACTGGTGGACATGGTGGCCTCAGACATGGAGCTTCTTCCAACTGACAAGACAGTTGTCCTGGACACGTGATAGAAGTACACGGATCACGGCATTTACACAGTGGGCAGCCCTTAGAGTCTAGCTCGAATCCGAGAGGACACAGCATACGGCAAGTGTGAGCTGCACAGGGCGCAGTACGAGTACAGTTGACTAATGCCGCAGCAGGAGCGCGCGTGCCGGGAACCTGAAGTTAAAGTATGTTTTAAATAATTGTACCTATTGTGTACAAATTTACACGAATATTTATCTTTGTTTATTTATAGCAAATGTAGGTACGTATACAAATACATTTAAAAACTTTAAAACAATTTGAACTGTAACTTCCACTAAATATATAGATATGTTATTTTTGAAATTTTCTTGAAAACTGTAGCTTTTGAACTTTCTAAGCACGCATGCAAATCTCTTCATACGTTAAAGGGCCACAGTGCAACAGACAAACACTAGACAGATAATGGCGTAAAACTTATAACATCCCTCTTTCTCTTCGAAGGTTAATAATAAATTAATATCGTTCTTTCGTGAAGCCATAAATATTCTTTCTATAATTTTCAGCTATTTATCAATAATTGTGAGAAATCTTTTAGAAATTCTTACTTAATTTTAGTTATGTCTATCGTATGGGAATCGCCATGGATGGACGGAAGGAACAACCCAGAATTTCCACATTCGAACTTCGAGCGAATTTAGTGGCAAGAATATGAAATTAAAAAAAAACTAATTTTAAACATTACGTTTAAATCTGAAAATATGTATTAATATTATTATAATCACCTCAAAACCAGCAGCATCGACACACCAGCAAGAGCTAACGATTTCATTATCGCATTGTATTTCTTCAAATTCTCCATCCGATATTCTACAACGGGGTACTCGCACCGGTCTCAGTATACCACGACCACCACGGCTGTTCTCTGCGGCCAACGCTCTAGATATTCGTTCAGATGATAGCTTTATATTTTCGCAGCCTGAAAGGTAATAAATAATACCTAATTCAATGAATATATAATACATACATATATCATAATTCGTCGTTGTCGTACAATCGTAGAACTAGGAAGATCATGTGTGCCCAGACACAATATGAAACGCCATTTCATTTATAGTTGGGTATGTCGATTTTGTAGTGTTCCAAGTATTGGTAATAAAATTTAAGAGAAATTGTGCGATTTCCATATAATTCTTGCACCTATCTTCTTTCTGTTTATAGCTTTTCTCGTCTAATTGCTTTATTGGACTTTTTGGCGGGAACGGGAGAAGTGAGGTTGTCATTTTATTTATTTTATATTTTTTACATTTTTGGGAGTTTTAAAGTACAGAAGTGACAGTATATTGTGTTTTAAAGTTCTGTGTAAGTGAAAAGAAAGGAGTATGTCTAAGTAAACATGATTGTGTAGCTGAAGTTCTCGCGCTCTTCCAAGAAGTCCTATAAAACTTCAGTAAAGTAGTCTACTGGCAAATGGGCTAATCTGTTAGCCATGCCTTGAAGAAAAAAAAAATTGCTTTATTACTATCATTTTTTGCACTCGCATATCTTGACGAAAGTGTGTGAGGAGAATGGCGATTTGAGGAAGCAAAAGAATTATGCTTGGTCTTCTATGCTCTCTGGCTACTCCATTTCGAAAAGTTAAAAAAATCTAGCAACGAAGTCAACAACTTCTAACTTAACCACTAGAGGACGTTTTTAGGTAGAATATTTTCCCTATCTATAATTACAGCAGTCAAGCACGAACTGTAGCGAGGCTTATTAAAAATCAGTAAATAACGGTAGTAATTTTTAATGAGGTTCGCAAGTTTTTAACAAAAAGAAATTTTATTATGAAAACTGTTAATTTTAAAGTTTACGAAATTAATTATAATGCAATTTAAAATAAATATAACTAATTTACAGGTAAAACAATTAATTTTATATATGATAAGTTGTAGTTTGAATTACTAATTTTGTAGCTTATTCATCTGTGCCTATGGTTTACTTTATACTCTGCTAGATCAAGATATGGACAAGCGTTTAACTTGAAATGTTGGCAGACGTATTGCTCTCATCAATCTGCACCACTTTTAATTTGGCACATCATAGTATGACCGCTAGACTATAGGCCATAATTCGTTTTAAGAAATGGTGGCACTTCAAGATGTACCCGGGTATCTACCAGATCATGATCTGTCTAATTTTGCGATCATACAACGACATACTATACTTATAATTAGATCGTTAGACCCAGTTTGGTCGCCAACATGTCTACAACTGTTGTAAATCGGATGAATACTGCATTGGTAGTAAAAGCATTAATCCTTTGTTAAGGGGATATCTTATAAAAATATGAGGCCATATTGCTCATAGTTTAAACTATGCGAAGCTGTGATTATTTCTAAATCGACTATAATAAGAACAATTTTTTGTATAATAATTTGGTGGCGATCTTAGAGCTGATTTTTCAATCTTCAGATATCATTTACCTGAAGAATAACTTTTACGTTTTGACATTTCTGGTAGAGAGCAACTGTCAAAATGTTAAAATTATTCGTCGGTTAATCGTTATCTAACGATTGAAAAATCAACTCTTAATTTATCACCTTAAAATAAAATTTTATTACCGGTTACTGCATTATCGATACTTTAAAGGAATTTTGAAAAAAAAATGGGATATTAAACTTTTTTGACTGCTTAATGAATATTTGTAAAATATATATGTTTGTCGGTTTATTTGCATCCGCATGGATTTGAATACCGATTATGCTATTTGAACGACTATAGCTCGAGTTTAATGATAGGGTACCATTATAAAAGATAAGAGGAGAGGGGAGGGGGCGGTTAGTGTACTTGTACTCCGTAAAACTGATTTAAATATGGTATTTTAATAAGGACTTTAATAAGACGTGCTTTGGAACTGTGCTATGGGGTTACGGTGCGCTCCACTGGAGGTCTCAGATCTTCGACTTGCGCCAAGGAATACCACCATAGAAGTGGATAATTCCTCCAAACAAACCAGTGTCACACCTAGAAGATTGGGTAACATATACTAACTTATATACATACATATCTTCACACTGTATCCCTAACGGGGTAGTCAGAGAGGACGGAGTGCCAAGCTTCACTGTTCTTACGTACTTTTTTGCCTTCTCAAATCTCATCATTCTTCTCACACATTTTCGCCTAGGTATGCGGGTGTTTTTGACATTTCTGTCAGTTAAAAGTTTATATTTTTGATCTTTGTAAATCAGCCTTGGTCTTCCTTTAAACAAAACTAAACTGGGTCACATTTAAAGGTACCTATTTTCCGCTCCATAATAAAGAATATGAGTACTTACCAGTATACAATGGTTCAATACACACTCTCCCACACGTGCTGGTGCAACAGATTTGTTCCCCGCAATCATCGTCGGAGTTGCACGGCGTCGCCCGCGCCGGACAAGGGCCTTCCTCTGCTGGACATCTTCCCTGTAGCTCTGCGCTTGCTGTGCGTACAAAACGTACAATAAAATTACATACATGAGAATATTACTTAACAAACCCGAGCTAGACCAAGTTATACTATCGCAAATTCGTACTCTCAGTTGTTACCAACGTCAATAGCAAAACAAACTTTAGTTAATTTTTTTCTACGCGTATGTAAGAAAAAAGTATTTTAATTTTAATGTTCATGTTTTTTTTTCTGAATGGTACTTTTAAAGTTAAGCTAGGTAGTATACCTAAAAGGGATTGCGCTTTAAACGTTGGGTATAAATTTTTAACGCGTTCAATATTTTAAAATTTCCTACTTTAAAGAGATTGCATTTAGTATCCCTCACAACGACTGTATAAAACTTTTGTTTTGATTTTTTTTTATTTAAGCCTTATATAACCCCCAATAATCAAAGTAAACTAATTAATCTGTGGTTAAACTATTGAAGTCACATTTGTGTTTGAGCCACTATGCACATTTACTATCATTGTTCCTTTCAGCTGTTCACGTTACATATTTACTGAGAAAAACGAAACCTATAGTATAGACAGTCAGGGAGGTGATTCCGTAATTATTTCAATTTTAAACGCACTAAAAAACAGGTTAAAAATTCGAAATTTTGTCATTTCCGATTGCACTTTTAAAAATAGGCCAGGGGAAACAATTTTATCAAATTATTATTCCCAAATAACTTAAAAAAATTAGAAATTGTCTGTTATTAAGGTTTAAATTGAAAATAATAGATAACGCAATTATGCTTATTTAATAAAAAATTTTAAACTGGACACAAATAAAAGAAGAAAAAACAAATGAAGAGGTTGTCAAGTTAGGGGAATGTCAATAGATACATAATTAGATTTGGTTCTTCAACATTTCGTATCACGTAGCTGCGAACTTTTTGGCAAATGCGTTACAAGAATAAGGTGTAACACGAGTTCACAACGTAACACCCCTTTTGTTAAATGCTACCTACTAGCTATTACATGCTACTTATTACGTTATAAAGTAAGTGTGACATTTTTTTGATATTTTTATAACAATTTTAAGTGTTAAAATATTAACCTCAACATTTCCTTTCTTTTACATACATACATACATATATTCACGTTGTATCTCTAACGGGGTAGCCAGAGAGGACGGAGCGTCAAGCTTCGTGGTCCTTACATACTTATTTCGCTTTCTCAAATCTCATCATTCTCCTCACATACTTCCGCCCAGGTATGGGAGTGCTTTTCACAGTTCCGTCAGCTAACGCTCTGGCTACTTGATCTTCGTAAGTCAGCCTTGATCTTCCTTAGCTTCTTTTACCACTCGCTTGCTCTGTAGATTTTCTTTGTCAATCTTTCATCACTCATTCTTTCTATGTGCCCTAACTATCTAAGCATTCCTTTTTTCATTTTTTCAATAACATAATGTCGTGCAACCCTGTCATACTGCGTATCTCTTCATTGCTTATCATGTGCGCTAGGGTGACACCGCACATATTTATAAGAGATCATATTTCTATACAAATTTTTAAACTTTGCCGTTGCATTATATAATATATCTAAACGGGAAATTTAACGCGATCACCTTTTTATTCTGGCTTGACGTTTCGACCGCGTTGCATCGGCCGTGGTCTCAAGCAAACTTGAGACAACGGCCGATGCAACTCGGATATATTCTAGATCATATTTCTACTGCATTTATCTTACTTTCACTCGATTTCGGCCATATCCAGGCCTCACTACTGTACAACGAAATTGGCACCTACACCGCATTGTGGATGGCCTTTTTGGCTGAGTTAGATATATTCACACTGCCTACTAATGTAGACAGAGCACCGTTCACTTTATTGCCATCTGATACCCGTTTCTCCACATCCAACTTACGTCTTCCATCCCTAGAAAACGCACTCCCCAGATATACAGTTTCATTCACTTGTTCTAGACATTTTCCACATACACAAATCACACATTTCGTTTGTACCGCTTCTCTTTCAAACACCAGAACCACAAATGCACTCCCCAGATACACAATTTCATTCGCTTGTTCTAGACATTTTCCATGTACCCATATCTCACATTTCGTCTGTACCTCTTCCCTTTCCAACAGCAGAACCTTAGTTTTGTTCACATTCATATTAAATCCTTTCACTTCAAATTCTTCTTTCATCCACGTGATTAGTGTCTGCAACTCGGCTTCTGATGGTGCCACAGGCACAGCAACGTCAGCGTACAAAAGGCAGTTTACCACTGTACCACCACATATCATACCACTCATACTACCTTTCAATGTCTGGAGGCAACTGTCCAAATACAGCACGAATAGCCAGGCAGACATCACGCAGCCCTGTCTGACACCACAACAGACTTCGAACCAGGGCGACATGTCACCGTCTATTCTTACACAGGCTCTGTGGTCTCGATATAATGACCTCACAGCCTGCAGTAAGGGGGCCTCCACGCCATATTCAGGCAGAAGACTCCTCAACTTCTCACGCACTACATTCTATTTTGTTTCTTTTCATACTTAAATATGCCAATGAGGCTCCATTTTAAACGCTTCAAATTAAAAGTTTAAAAATTTCTTACCATGTTGAATAATCAACGCGCACGCGCAGAGCAGCGCCGCCCTCACCGCCAGCACCGACATTGCAGCATTACACGCACTGATACTGAAACAATATGAGGCCTTTTAGTTAAACACAAAGATCAATTTTTTTCTGTTTTGTTAAAAAAGAGTCCTATTAACATAATTCGTTATTGCGCGCGCAGGTCAGTTAGTGGATTGGTGATCTGATGCCATCATACAGATAATAAGTGCCTTCGTGTTAAGCATGTTAAATCGTTATACCGCTTATTGCTATATCTCGTGAAAAGACGTCAGACGCCTTCAAAACTCTGATTTGGCCTACCTCCAGTTCGCACTAGGCGCATGTGGTAGATATGGTCAATTTTCTTGTTTCTGAGAATAGGCTTATACCAACTAGTAGAATTATACCGATATTATACTTATATTATTATATTAATTAGTAAATTAATTATACATTATACCGAATAACTGAAAAAAAAATCAAATCGAATTGTAGAAGGGAGAAAATTTTCCAAAATTTTCAAATGTGTTAAAATTATACCTTAGACTTTAAAAGGGACATCTGTACACAATCCTATTATACAAAGGACAAGTTCTCGAACAGCGTGTACGATTCTTACCTAATTTGATTGGGTAAGGGTTAGGCCTAAACTTGTGCCTACTAATATTTTCATGCGCTATTACAATGCTGAATTAACAGATTTACTTGATGAAAAACATTGAACGAACTGAATTTCAACGTATTCATTTTCGGATTTAGAAATTCCAAAGTTCCAGAATAAAGAAATAGCGCCGGAAGGTTTCGTAAGGGTTTGCGAACTTTAGCAATGCGCATTATAATAAGAAGGAAATCACTTCGTGCGAAAAAAAGGGATATCGAACTATGTTAGGATGGAATTCACACAGTGTCACACGGCTGATTCCTATTAAAAATTGAGCATCAAATCGCAACAAAATTACATCTAGGCGCTACTTCAAACAAGTACCTATTTGTATACCATAGACTTCGATATCTATTTGGGTATTTAGTATCTATTAGGGTTTACAAGTTAAACAAAGCCAGTTAGTTACTTACAGCTTGAAGCCCACCGCCCAATGCTCAGAACTGATTTAAAAATGGGATATATATAATGGGGCTATAGAATTAGTAATTTTATCTACAAATCTCAATATTTAAAACTGATGGTTTTCTCTATAAATTTGCTACTTTTGATATAAATCACATCCACTTTAAATATAATGGTCTTTGCTATAAAAAATGGTAAACTTCAAAAGTAATAGTTTTCACAATAAAATTTTGGTTCTAACTTCAATTACTGAAACTTCAATGTGCTGTAATGTTGATCATAAACGCTTGGGAGGAAATCGTGAGGACAAATGCAGGCTAAGGTTTAGATTGTTTCACGTCAATTGGGTAAAATTTAGCATATATTTTTGTAATTTTATACAAACACGATGATATATTTATAACCCTTTTTTTAGTTAGGTTAGTTTAGGTCTTTATTTATATATATTAGGAGCGATGCGAGCATGCCGCGGCAGTAGCCAGCGAAATTGTATTGAAATAGGAGTCCGCACTCTAAAGAGAGTTGAAGTCGTGAAATTTAATCTCAAAACATCTCTATAATCCTCCATCTCTTTTCATTTTTTGCTGTTGGTATATTTATATATAGCAATGTTACATATGCTAGTAGGTGTATTTCTGAGTTATTTCCAAGAGCAGTATTGAAGCAGGAGTCCGCACTCTAAAGAAATAGTTGAAGTCGAGAAATTTAATCTTGAAACATCCCTACAATCCTCCATCTCTTATCATCTTTAGCTGTTGGTATATCTATATATAGTAATGTTAGATATACTAGTAGTATTACTGAGTTATTTCCAAAGACAGTATTGAAACAGAAGTCCGCAATCTAAGGAGATAGTTTTATATCCTTGCATCTCTTTTCATCTTTTGCTATTCGTATATGTATAATATAATAATCTTATATATACTAGTAGGTGTATTTCCGAGTTATTTCCAGGAGTTAGGAAGAGACGTCGCACAAGTGCGCCAACTCCATTCACTGAGCCGGATATGTCTACATTGTCAGGATGACAGCTTGCCAAGTTTATTATTCAGTTTGTAGAAAATGTTATTTTTCATAGCACAATCTATTTTAAATGATTGCTTATTTTTTTTTATTGGCGATAATTATTTCATAGTCTTAAAATTTTTTAAAGCTAATATATTTTCAATGAAGGACTAACATTTTATTGTATAACATTATATTTTTTATTAGCAATTCATAGCAATTTTGTCTATATTTTCACCAATTTTGAAGTGCCGTTAAATGCATCCTTTTACAAATTACCCGTCGCGTCGATAGAAGTTAAAAGTAAAAATCGTGCCTCAACTTTATTAATCTTTTAATACATTAGTACAGATTACAACCGGTTAATACGGGTTAATAATATTAACTCATACTATTAACTAACCGGTATGAACAATATTATGGTTAAAATTTTGTTATTTATTAAATTGTTTTAAAACGATTCCGAGCCTTGCCGTCGCATATAATTCTTTAATATCTAATAAGCGCGCGAAAATAAGTAGTGCACATCTTTATATTTTTATTTGTTTTTCATACAATAAAGAAAACAGATTGTGGTTGTGAAATTACGTAGATTATTCTGTGCCTTCTTTTTTGCGTTAGAAAATGCTTTACGCATCCCGATCCCGCTGAAGGGGATGACGCGGGGGGTATGTGAAACTCCACGGCTGTAAGGTGCAGTGCCGGGCTACCTAGGGACGAAACGATACCACTGAGTTATCGATACTTTTACTCGATACAGTGTCGGTCGCAAAATATCGATACGTACTCGATATTGATTAAAAAGTATCGATACTTACTCCTATCGATTGATTATTTTGTCGTCCCATTTTCATTTAGACAATATCTCTTTCAAATCAAGACAGTAGAATACTTTATCAACACAAAACAATTATGTTAATAATAACCGATACGATTACTTTTGACCGCTATCTACTTGACTTACTTAGTTTCAAAGTATCGATACAAAAAGTACTTGGTATCGGAAGGAAATATCGAGTAAATATTTGTATTTACTCTATCGTTTCATCCCTAGCTACCCACTAAAACCTGACAGTGTTCTTCCGGGGCGCCTATTGCCGGGGCAGCGGGGACGCTTTTTGCACTCTACCGCAACCCTCAATAATCGTTCCCGTGGACTCATTATATAATTCAACAGGATGTTTTTTCTATATATTCTCTGTACGAAATTGACCTCGCTGTAGTCTCATTACATACGCACATATTCTTACGCTGTATCTCTAACAGGATCGCGGTCTTCATATCTTTTGTCTCCTCAAATCTCATCATTCTCCTTAAAAACATTCGGCTATTACATAGATATGCGAGTGCTTTTTACATGTCCCTCATCTAAAAGTCTGACTGTTTGATCTTCATAAATCGGTTTTGGTCTTCCTTGGTTTATACTACAACTGACTTTCGTTCTATAGATTTTCTTCATCAATCTTTCGTCCTTATTCTTTTTGTGTGTCCAAAACTTCTAAGCATTACATTCTTCATTTAGCGATAACACGTTTCATTATATAAATGTACAAATAAATGTATAGAAAAGGTTCTCATTCGTTTAGATCGCTTTTATTGATGCTAAAAGAGACAATGCAGTCCTTTACAAACTCCGAAACGGTTGTTTCGTTTTAGTAATTTTATTACTTGACCCCATTCAACTTGGATTAAATAGGATTAAATATTTATTTAATTTACTTATCATGGGCGCATTCAGAAGAGCATAGTCTAATTACATTTGGTTGCGGATTTTTACAAAAACAAAAACAATAATATTAATAGGTACTTAAACAAAAATATAGATCTGATATACATAGATGATGAGAAATTGTATAACATACAAAAGGAAGTCTCCTGAAGGCAGTTGACCACTGAACTGATTTGAATGTGCTATGCAGCTTAAAGAAATATTTCTTCCAAGACATACGGTTTTCACTGTTATGATATATGCATTCTTCGAAACTGATTTATGTCGGTATATTAAAAAATAACTTATGAAGTGCTTGTAGAGGAACAATGAATCAATGGTATAAGAGAATCAAAATACAGAAATGATTTGCCGCCACCGTGTTCTCAAGGAATACTTATTGAGAAATACTGTGGCTTTTCTACACAAATAATATATATAAATGTTTATTTAAATTCGGTATGCAGATAGATGAGTATTCAATGTGGTATCTGCGGTATGATTCATACCACAAATCTTTTGGTCCTTACAAGGGTTTAGCCTTGTAACAAAATTGATTGCATGTCTACTGCCATTGTCTGAACGCTGTACGACTGTAAACTTTATTTCATACATACAAATGCGTAACATCCTTGTTATTTCAAGACACCTAAAGTTTCTGACTTATTCAGACATCTCACGGACTTTCTGCCTATGATGAAACGAAATGGAGGGTGATGTAAGTATGTCACCGAGACATATTTCCCAGTTAGGACGAACAGAGCATTTATGTGCAACAAAATGACATCTTGACAGCATTTCAAGTGATAAGTCTCATAATGGCAAATTGAAATTGGATAATGCTAGGTAGCTGTCCATCGCTTATACAAGTTTCTTATAATAATATAATAAGTCTTGTTTCTTGGTCGATGTTTACGACCTTCACTGGAACATAAGATAGCAGATTTTACAATTCTTTTTCTTCTCCAGACCAGGGCAGGGGTCTAATTTTGTAACTCCCATTAAATGGAAACAGACGCTACAGTTCATTCCCTCCAGAGCTCCAATTGTAACAATATCCCAGAATCAGAAAACTTAAATTGATATTAAATTAGATTTAGTCCCTAAGATTGATGTATATATGTAGTTATAATACCATATATATGTACCTATATATGTAGAAATGAATGTATGTATATCTATATGCTAAATATATATTTAACTGCTTTTTAGTTTAAGACATAGTACCACTTCAATTCAATGGTGTGGCAAATATAAGAATCCTATATCTTATTACTACAGTATTATATAGAATAAACTTATTTGAATGATTTAAAAAAGACTAGTTAATTACGTATTACCAGTGGTATTGCCAGATCATCAATATTCTAACGATGTGCGCACACGCATCGTCCTCGCGCCACTTCTTGGCTAACGCGCTCGGGCTTTCCCGTCAATACGTTACATTGTTAATTGGTTAAGTATTTCATTACATTAAACATTGAGAAAATAATTCTAAAATTCCAATTAATTTTATTTCTTATACTGTTTTATGTAAGTGTTACAAAACTAGATTGTACTTGGACATAAAAATCCAAATAATGCGCAGTAAAGACTACTGGCATTTGATCTGTATTGGATTTTGTATGATGTCAAACATCATTACCACAATATTATAATACAATAATAATATTATAACGTATTACCACATTGACATACCTACCATAATTATATAATTTTAGGTATTTAATTAACAAAAACAAGTATTTAATTGAAACTTGGTTTTTCCGAGTTGGTTTAATTATTTAATTTATAGCCGGTACAGCTATATAAAATAACACATTTTTTTGCCTCCTTAAATATCATCATTCTCCACACACTCGCCGAGGTATGCGAGTGATTTTGACAGTTCCGTCAGCTAACATACTTGTTTGTTGATCTTCATAGTAGAAGTCAGCCTTGGTATTCCTTGGCTTTTGCTAACAATTACTTTCACTATGTAGATTCCAAACTATCTGTGCATTCACAACAATAAACTGAGAAATAAATGTTAAATAAACTATATTAAGTTAAATATTTGTACATTTATTTGATGTAAAAATATACAAATATCTAACTTAATATACCAATGAATTCGGAAATATTAAATTCGTTGACCAACTAATACATTCAAAATCCCATGGATTTTGCCACAGAAATAATATTCGTTTATTTCTCAATAAGAAATAATTTCAACTAGATCTAGAATTACAACGCGCTAATCATTTATAAAACAATATTCTTTTAATAAATATTATGTATGTAAGCAAACGAAATTAATTTAAATTCAAAAGGTCCCCGACATAAGGGACGAAACGTTTGAATTTAGGCTTCGTTAAATGTTTTTTAAAGGGACCCTTTTTAGGGGCGTTATGCAAATACATGATTATTAAACTGCATGTACATTTCGTGTGAATTACATAACGACCACGGTTCTTCCTTTGTTTTATAGTTAACTCGTAAACACTTTCTCTGAAGTAATTAGCTCCGTTTGTTTTATTAGACGTTGAACTTTAGTCATTGAACATTTTCATTAGAGCGGCCGTTGGACATTTTCGTAAATATCTACACTTCGCTTTTACACATTTTTCTTAATATTTCCTTTCTATTTTGCTTTAAAATATTTTATAGAAAAATATATTGTTTTGATTTCAATGAATCTCTTTTTCAGTTAAAAGCTTTTAATATTTTTACATTATTTCGATAAATGATAAGTATTAGCGATGGTTTGTTACTCCTTCCGAAACTTCATTAAGTGCTCAGCTTTTAAATAAATTTTATCAACAGTGAAAGATAACATTTAAACTGTTCTTTTCATATTTTTCATTATGTCTTTGAATATTTTTAACTGACTTCAAAAAAAGAAGGTTCTCAATTCGTCTGTATGTTGTTTTTTTTTTGTATGTTTGTTACCTCATAACTCCGTCATTTATGAACTGATTTCGAAAATTCTTTTTTCGTTTGGTAGGTAATACTTCAAAGGTGGTACTATTTAAATTTCACCGATATTGGAGCTTGCATTTCGAAGATACACTAGATAACACGAACTGGTTATAACATTTATTTATATTGACGATTCTCTTGTATATCGTTGCGCTGCAGAATTAGAATGAAGTTAATTGCAGATCTGCCCTAGATATTTATTTAGGTCAAAACCACTCAAAAGGTAGAAATAAAAAATTTTTATTAAAAAAAATTAAACCGCCTTCAAAAAAAACACTGAAAAGTATAAAATAACTATCCTTTACTAATCAAAACTCAAGTACAATTAAAATAACTTTATAAATACGATACACATACCTATATAATTAAATTTGACAGTTATTGAAGTCGGTGCCAAATCAATGTGCAACAATATTAAGTCTATTAGTTTGGTGGGCTTGGCACCGACTTCAGTAACTGTCAAATTTAATTATATAGGTATGTGTATCGTTTTTATAAAGTTATTTTAATTGTACTTGAGTTTTGATTAGTAAAGGATAGTTATTTTATACTTTTCAGTGTTGTTTTTGAAGGCGGTTTAATTTTTTATTTATTTCTATTTATGTCTGTGATCAAAACATTTCAATTTTGTCTGAGCTTAGATCTATAATATCTTCCCTCTCTTTATCATTTTAGATTTTATTATCCATCATACCTCATGGAGATCCCGTTTCTGTAATTCCCTCTGGATTTGGAACTGAATAATGTTCAAGTGGTTTATTTGGATTTTAAACGTGCTTTCTTAGCCGCTGCAGACCAGTCCATCCCTTACAAAAAAGCACCTAGAAATATCATTCCTTCTGTCCCCTGGTGGGACAAAGATTGTTCACAGGCGGTTAAGAAAAGAAAAGAAGCAGAACATTTATATTCTAGGACTATGACTAGAGAAAACTACCTTAATTACCAAAGGGTTGCCGTTGTAACTGTGAGGCTGTTATCACAAAAAAAGAAACAGGGCTGGGACTTGACCTCTTAATTAAGAGACGTCATAACTACAATAAAAATGCGTATAATATAATATGTAACTTATAACTGAATACGCGTAAAAAGAAGGGTAATTCAAATAAATGTAAACAATAATCTTCTCCTAGAAATTAGGTAAAGAAGCTTTTTCTTTATTAAATCGGTTAAAAATTTCATTAAGTAAAAAAATATTTTATAGAAAAATATTTAATTCTATAACCAAATGGCAACAAACGGAACATTTTTAATTTCGTCCTGTCCATCTGTCCATATGTTGTAGAGCCATTTTACTCGATAACTAATCGGCACTGTATAAATGAAATTTGGAAGGTACTTAAATGAATAAATTAGATAATGCAATACCTACAACATTTTAATCAGTAGATAATGTTGTAAGTATTGCATAGACTAATTTACTATTAATGCGTAACAAATATTCTATGAACCGCTGTACGAAGGTGCACTGTACAAAAAAAATAAAATTAGGAGTACTCCGTGCATGTACCTGAAGGGTGAAAAAAATTCACATGTTTCCTTTTTTACTATCGTGAAAACGTGATTGATTATAATAATGATTATAGTGCAAACTCTAAAATAAAAAACAACGAATAATAAATATGGGCCAAGCGCGAGCCGTTCTTGTGCTAAGCCAACGAATTCGTTTGTTAAGCTTTTTTTTTAAATAGATGACGTAAATAATATATTGTGGGGAGGTACGAGTCCCTCAATGCGCGACTTACTTGCAATTGGCTGGTTTTCTTTCTTCACGAAACAAAGAAACAAATATCTTTTTCAAAGGGCTCTAGAGCTCTTGCGTATTTTAAAAGTGAGTGAACTTTAGTGACGCAGTGGAAATACTACTACGTAAGTACCCACCGAGTCGTTGAGAGTGACGCAAGAACGCGCTCGACGCAGCGTGTCGGGTGAAAGGCGCGGATGTGTCGAGTGAAGCTAGTGTAGTGTGCACGAGAAATCCACGACTATGAAGACGATTTATATTAAAAATGACCAGACTTTTTGTCTCTAGGTAAACATAGACATTTTTGTGTTTTGTTAGATACGGGCAACTAGCATGAAGAATTTCCATGGATCACATGTGGTGTCTAGTTGCTTCCAATGTATGCACAGTGCACCTATCGAAGAACGAAAAAAAAAATGAAAATATCAGATACGCAAAAATTTTGAATTCTTAGATATCAGTATTTGAATAGTAGGTACCCTTTGATAGCAACTGACTGGCTCTAGGCGCCGCGCTGCCACCAAACATAGCAACTATTGGCAGGTTGACTTTTAAAACTGATATATTTTTTACATACATTGTATTAAAATAATAAAAATTATTGAATGCAACAGTGAAAAAACTGGTATAAATTCATTGAGAAAATAGGAGTTATTGGGTTTTAAACTTCAGTAGCGAGGATAGAATAGGGATAAGCTAGAGGGAGACGGCGTTACAGAACTAAGGCATCACAAATTACATCACAGTGTCATTGCCCAGCACTAGGAGTGACGCAGACAGTACTTATTCCCACTTTGTTCCCACTACTTGAGTTTATAAGCGAATAATATAATATTCTCCATTTTATTTAGAAAAATTTTTACGGTTTTGTTCATGATTATTAAACTTATATTTGTAGGTATTTGAAATCGCCAACAAAGTTATGGGCACCAAGTTTAACCAACTATAATTTGTGATCTTTTACAAGAAGGTATAATTTGTAACGTAAGGACGATATGGAATGTTAATTAGCATATGGACCTATATGTTACATACCCCATACATAACCATAACGTTCTACAAAATCCAACAATGTACTTTTGGAATTAAAGATACTCGTAGCAAATTGGAACCAGATGATGACAGGTTGTTAGCACATCGCTTATACATATTCTATATAATTATGGTAAGTTTTCCGAAAATACGTAAACGTTTATTGATTTCATAAGAATAAGCAAAAAGGCCTCACCCTGAGGCGAACGGTGGAATTTTCAGAATATTTCCTTAATGTAAAATACTTGTTCCAAAAAAGTAATTCTAAGAAGAGGTTTTGCTGGACTTTGATGAATAAGGTCAGTAATTGGGAATATTTGTTGGTATATAAAGGACATATTGTATGTATGTTGTACTCATACCTAAGTATACATTATTAAATTTAATGTAACCTCTATTATACACATGAACATATATAAAAATGAAACTTCCATATATTTGTAATCGCATAACTCAAAAAATAGTCGGTCGATTTACTTGAAATTTTGACTCAACGTTGCTTTTGAATACGTGCATGTTTTTATTTACTTATATATAAATAAAAATGTAAATGTTCGTTTGTTGGACGTACGCCGCAGCAACGCGGAACCGGGAGCTGCTACTCGTTGTTGAGTTATAAAATATGTTATTTGTCATAGAAAAAGTTTAAATAGGTACTTATTCTTTTTTAGGGTATTGTGTCAAATGACAGAGAACGAAACCCTTATGATTTTGTCCTGTTTGTCTGTCTGTCTGCCTGTCCGAATGTCACAGCGATTTTACTCGGAGATCATTGGCACTACGTAGATAACATTTTTTTGTAAGGTAGGTGTATTCTACGAACTGCTATATATAATCGCTAAAATTACGAAAAAATGAAATTAGGGGTGGCACTCCATAGGTACATGGAACTGAGAGATGGAAAAATAAAAATAGTAAGTACACATAAGCGCGGTACCTTTATATAGGTCTTAAAAATTTTGTAGAGGTTTCAAAGTTACTGTTTCATGTAAGTTAATGTCTGAAAAGACTTGACATAATAAAACTTAAAAAGGAAATTCAACAAAAATTTATTTCGTGTAATTTTTGACATACGTAAGTGATTTTTTTTTAACATTTTTCCTCCATTCTTTTTAATTTTGTTCCAATGTGAAAATAGTGACAACGAAGGTAAATATTTTGTACAAAATTCCAAGTAGGTACCTAAGTACCACGATATACAGGTTTTATATAAAAAGTTTTCCAACATTGTAATTTATTACTTGTTGGAAGACGATGAACATGTCTACAAAAAGTTATAATCGCGTATATGAAATTCAATTTGCGTATTCATAATAAGCTCTCAACATCACAGAAGAGCAAAAAGGAAATATCTTTAGTCAAATTGAATGCTTGCTTTTTCCTTAACTTAATAATATTGGAAGACGTTTGCGCTTAGCGACTGCGAGTGATTCTAGCGTTTGTTAATAGCGTTTTGTATCTTTCAATAGCATTATCAAATTAATGTCAAAAATTGAGAAACCTATTGTTTCGTTATTACGATTAGATACTCTTAGCCTCTTAGCACAGTTTTCACTTGAGTAGGTAGACAATAAACAATGAATTTGTAATCTGAAGTTACGTTATACTTCCTATCATATCTTATTTGTAACTGTTAAAATAAACAGTCGGTTAAGGAATACCGACCTACAATTACTCAACGTACCTACTACCTCCATATTTCCTATATACATCGTTTTTAACCGACTTCAAAAAAAGAAGGAGGTTCTCAATTCGTCTGTATGTTGTTTTTTTTTTTTGTATGTTTGTTACCTCATAACTCCGTCATTTATGAACCAATTTCGAAAATTCTTTTTTCGTTTGGTAGGTAATACTTCAGAGGTGGTCCCATTTAAATGTCACCGATATTGGAGCTTGGACTTCGAAGATACACTAGATAACACGACCTGGTTGTAACCTTTATTTATATTGACGATTCTCTTGTATATCGTTGCGCGCCGGAATTAGAATGAAGTTATTGCAGACCTGCCTAGATATTTATTTAGGTCAAGACCACTCAAAAAGGAGAAATAAAAAATTTTCATTAAAAAAAATTAAACCGCCTTCAAAAAAACACTGAAAAGTCTAAAATACAATTAAAAAACTCAAGTACAATTAAAATAACTTTATAAATACGCTACACATACCTATATAATTAAATTTTATAATTGAATTTAATTTAAATTTGGCTAATCAATATGCAACAACAAAGTCTATTAGTTTGGTGGGCTTGGCACCGACTTCAGTACCTGTCAAATTTAATTATATAGGTATTTGTTTCGTATTTATAAAGTTATTTTAATTGTACTTGAGTTTTGATTAGTAAAGGATAGTTATTTTATACTTTTCAGTGTTTTTTTTGAAGGCGGTTTAATTCTTTTTTATTTTTTTATTTAATGTTACCATTATGAATAAAATGCAGCCACCAGAATAATAATAATAGAGCTATCTGCGTGCATTTAGAATATTTTTGAATAAATGGCTATGAATAATTATTTATGCTCTCTGATTTTCAAACATTCCTAGATTTTTTAACGGACTGTCTGTTCATGTGTTAGTTTGTTCGAGCTTTAATGGATTTCAATGCAGATTTCATTGTTCGAAAGACTAGGCTCCCAGTTGTTCTATAGGGTATACATTGCACTATATCTTTATCTATAATAAGGCTTTGGTTTAAACGGATTTTAGTAACTTTCTTTGCAATCAACGCACACGAAGTTATCGCTAAAAGCTATTAGCCTCTATTTATTGGAATTTTGTATTGTTTGGAAATATAGAGATGTGGGAACGCTCTGATAAGGAACTCGAAAGCAAGTAAATATATCGTTAATAAAGGGTTTATAGATTATTAAAAGGTATAGAATACTTTTTTGTTGCATTTTAGGAGATCTATGGTAGTTCTCCTCAAACGCAACAGTATAGAATGGTTTTTTGTTACGTTTCAGGAGACCTACGGTAGGTCTCCTAAAGTGCAACACGGTATAAAATGATTTTTCGTTGCGTTTTAGGAGACCTACGGTAGGTCTCCTAAAGTGCAATGATATAGAATGATTTTTTGTTGCGTTTTAGGAGACCTACGATAGGTCTCCTAAAGTGCAATGGTATAGAATAATTTTGTATTGCATTTTAGGACACTTATGATAGATCTTCTAAAGTACAACGAAACAATTTTCTAAACTTTTGATTACATCCTTAAATGTACCAACGACACCACGTCTGATTAGGCAAATAAAAAAAAATTCAAGTACGTACGTTCATACTTCATTGTATGAAAAAGAGAATGAAAGTCCATCACATAATCTATTGACAATTCCTTTGCCGTCAATCTTTAAGTTTTATATACTACTAGCAGTTGCCTGCAACTTTGCTCGCGTAGTCTTTTATTTACTAAACTAAATAATTCAAAAACAATGGCGGGCATACGCAGAACAGCTCACCAAAGTTTCATCACAATCGGATGAATGGTCTAGGAATGCATAGAGGATTCACTTTTATACATAAGATTATACAGAGGTACTTAGCGCTACTACAGAATTCAGATATAATATTTTATTCAAAATGTAGTTTATACAACTACAGTGTTCGACAACAGGTGGATCTTGGTAAGAGTTTGGACCGCAACGAGTAGAAAACAAGCCGATCGTACAATTTTTTTTTCTTAAGTCAGAAAAAAGTTTTATCACTTCATATTACTGCCTTTATAATAAACCTACTTGTAGTTTTCCGATTTCTTTCGTACTTCGTCAAAAACTTAAAAGCATTTGGATCCGGATTAATGTCGACCCCTGACCTACAAATTGAGCCACGAAACACCTCGAATTCCTTTCAAAAAACTTTTTATTTCTTTTATTAACATGGGCAATAGAAAGCGTATTGCAGTTTCCCAATAGTCACAAGAACTGTGACCAATTGTATAGAATCATCTTATAAGTATGCAGTCGTGATCAATTTCACTTTGTAAATTCTTTTTTATCATTGAATAAATAAATTTTTTACCTAGCTTTTCACATTGGAAGCATTTTATATCGACGGAATAAAAATAGTTATTCTAAATCGACTATAATTCATTATTTTTTTGGACTGAAAGTATGTTTGTATATATATATAAGGATGTTAAAATTCTGATAGTTACTTAAAAAACAAAATCATACATAATTTAAATTGTCTCCCTTGTTGGTCTGGGGGAGAAAATAAACTATAGATTGTGTCGTATTTATTTTCTAAAAGTTGGCCAAGAGATAGGTTTTATTATAAGAAATTTATATTGACGATGACCTAGCAATCTAACGGAATATTTACATACTAGGTCGACTTGTGGTCGAAACTCGACCGTAAATATAAACTTATAATATAAACTCTTTGGCGACAATCTCTACTCTGTGCGACTGTTACGTATATGTGATTCTTAGAATGATATGTGATCACAAACTATTATGAGCTTCAAATTAACAGTCTTTTTGCCATTGGTATAGTATGAACGTAAACAATGAGTAAAATAAAAAAAATAATGTGTTTCTAATGCATATTATATAAAAATATTAGCTTTCTCCAGTCCTTCTCCATATAAACTTCAAGTGTACCAAATTTCACACTCCTCCGTCCGCGCAATTATCTTAAAAAGGGAACCAAAGTTTTCGCTTCACGTATTAATATATAGATACCTAGTACATATCCTCAGGTCGTATTTCTAAAGGGAAAGTCAGAGAGGACAGAGTACAAAGGCATCACAGTACTTACGCACCCTTTCGCATCCTTAAATCTTATCATTCTCCGCATCACTTTTGCCGAGGTATGCCAGTGTTTTTGACTTTCCGTCAGTGTTGTTATAAATAACGTCAAGATGGGATTCTGTTACGCATTGATCTAATATTCAACACGATTAAGAGATGGCGTGAAGTTTTCCAAGTATGTGTAAGAAAAAATATATCAAATTCAAACATTTGCGTGATTTCGTATTTTAAAAGACAGATTAAGACATAATACCAACAAAATTATTCTCAAAATATTTCAAGCTCTTAATATTTCAGTAACAACTAAATAATTAGTTGTTGCTTGAACTTATGAGACTTCCACCCGATTTTGAATGCTAACTGCAACATGTTCATTCAATTTATCGCTCGCGGTAAATTTTTGGATTCCATGTATGAACAGCAAATTTACGACTTACTCGTATACTTAATATGTTACATTGTTGCCCGTTAATAATAACCCGTCAACTTTAGAGAAATACTATGTAATGGTTGTTAAGGCGACGCATTGGAAATTTTTATGGCAGGAATCCCAATTTTTCTGTCACTACAAAACGTATGAAAGGGATATTTGGTAAAATGATTCTTCATTTCATTGAATTTATTTTGCCAGTTGCGATTCACGATTGGTTAACTTTTGTAACATTTAAAAAATATCAAAGACACCTGTTTTAAAACAGAGATTAACATTTTTCGGAATAACGGGACTGATTTACGTTTCTAACTTTTCTGTATAGTTTAATCTAAACATACTCTTAAATATAACAGTTGAGTTTTTTAAAATTAATTATAGTTTTTAGAATAAACGAAAATAACTGCTTTTTCATATTTTTCGTAAGCTAGCGCGCGCACGTTTGCATAGAGCGGAAGGTCTATTTTGAATTAAATTATTGTTTATCAATGCGTCGCCTTAAGCTAAATCGAAGACATTACAGATGCCCTAAAAATCTGACAATAAACCGCTAGCCCACTTTCACCAATACTATCGAATATATTTATTCAAGACCTGTGTAGTAGACACAACCTGATTCTTCAGCATAACTACAAATAATTTAACGAAAACAAACGCATAATCCAACCCAGGCGACGAGAGCCTATATCTTCTATCTCACCCAGACCAGCATGGAGAGAATAAAATACTTTTTACCCCACTCGACGAAGCAAAGAGGAAGTTATGGTTTTAGCAACATATGTATGTTTTTCTGTTCCATCATATAGTCAAAAACATTTAAGCTATTTCAACGTGTAAAGTAGTGTATATGTAGTAGCTAGTAGAAACCGCTTAAACACTAACAAAAATATTGCATTGGACACCATCATGATGAGTACCTACTCAAGAACATGTGAAGCCATTTCAAAATATACAACACAACACGCTGGGCAAAGGCGAAGAACAGAGCTTTATTTTTCAAGCTATGCAAGTTACACATCATCACATATAAATAAAATTCAAGTATTTGTCTGCGATTTCGAAATAAAGACTTTTCTTAAGTACGTAACCAAAAACCAAACATGCTTTTCTAAGATTTTGTCTGTCTGTCTGCCTGTCTGTTTGTTTGTCGAACTAATCTCTTAAAGAACTGAACTGATTTTGACGGGTTTTCAAAGGCAAGTAGAAGACTATTCAGAGAGTAATAGCTCCTTTCGTACCGGATAAATACCAAAAACGCGGTTGAAACCCGCGAAGAACAGCTAGTTGATAACATAAATATGCTTCTAACTTTTTTAGCTGTTTATAAATTGGTAGTTTTAGTTTGGTAACTTAATTTTTATTTCTTATAACTAAGTTGGTAATTAGGTCAGATTAAGATAAAATTTAGTTATATACTTAATTTATACGCGTAGAATCTACTCCGACTTAAAACACAGGCCTAATAAATAGCGGGGAAACTGCAAAATTAAGTAGAAATCCGATCCTGAGGTATTTTAGAAAGTAAAATCTATCACGTAAGATACAAACGACGAGCCACAGCCAATGAGGGAAACGGGTAAGTAAATAGATTAGGGTATAATAATACAAATATTTATTTTATTGTCTTCCAATATAATTGAGTAACAACGTTTCAGTTTCTCCAAACTATATTTTAACTATAAATGTAATGGGTAATGACATACACAACAGATTGAAATCTTTGACCTTTTGATAATGGAAAAAGCTCTACAAAAGCAAAAGTAAAAGTCACTACTCACTAGTTATAGTGAGTAAACACAATACCCCGTACAAAGACTTCATGACATGTTTGTCGTGTTCATTACTGCCGACCATTTCGCGTGAACTATCTATATGTAAATTGAGAATTGACGAACCATTGTCACAGTAATAGAATCTTTAGCTTGTGACATATTCATTGTTATCAACACTTTCAAATATTACAACACGGTAATACCTAGAGACCTCGATTTTGACTGTTTTGATCGATGCTCTAGATAGCATTTCGTCACACAATATTGGATTTAGCACTTTCGTTTTCGATGGAACTGACTGCGTAGTTGTATTATGTTATTAGCATAGATATAATAAAAAGATAGACTTTGCGTCATGTGCTTAAAAAAAAAGTAACCGTAATAAACCGGCGCGCCTCTAAATACAACACACTTGCTCCAAATAAACCGAATAGACATCATTTCGCCAAAAAAGGGCTACAAATCTTTAAATAATTGTAGGTATATGGATGCGTTGCTTTCTGGAAAAATGGCGTCAGATCAGCTCGATGTAAATGTATGTTACATTGAGTTACACTTACATGTGGCGGGTCGAGATATTTTGTCTGCTTCATTTTTGAAGCACATGATACGGAGTCTTATTATATTCTAGCTGTATCTCGCGGTTTACCTCGATATAAATTTGTTTATCTGCCAATGAAAGTCCCGTCAAAATCGGTTCAGCCGTTTCGGCGATTAGCTATAGGATGAATTATTTATAGTATTTATTTATTTTTATTTATAGTTATTTATTTATATAATTATAATTATTATTAGAAAGGTCAAAGACAGACAAGTAAATATTCCAAAAAAGCGTGTTAGTGTTTTGGTTACGTGCAAATATAAGCTTAAGAGAAAGCCTTTATTTCGAAATCACAGACAGACACTTCAATTTTATTTGTGTTTTCATTATGTATATGTGTACATATATGTATATATACATACATATACATATTAATTTTGTTTTTATGACGTCTGTGTTATCAGTGCGATCAGCGTACAAAAGCACAGCATTACGTATAATACTGTGCCCGTGCGGAATATTAATTTGATTTACAAAACTTCTTTCTTGGGGAGGCAGGTAAATTGAAAGATATAACGCGTAGTTCTGGCCTATTCCTGTGTATTTTAATGACACATAACTTGTCCCTTTGTTTTTCATTAATGCAACAAATGTCGTAGAAATCATTAACAAAAAACATCAATAAGACTATTCGGAAAGTAATATAGGCTACTTTTTATACCGGAAAAATACCAAATTTAACGAGAGCGAAATAGCGAGACATTGTTAGTATCTATATATCTAAATAGAATTGAAATGTCTATCTGTGATTTCGAAATAAAGACTATTTTTAAACATATATGGTTATTTGCACGTAAACAAAATGTGGACAAGTTTTTTTAAAGTTTTGTCTGTACGTCTGTTTGTTAGTCCGGGCTTATCTCCGAAGCGGCTGGGCCGATTTCGACGGGATTTTCAATGGCAGGTTCTCTAATTTATTAATTAAATTTCTAAGAGAGTAATCAAGGTTACCATTCATACCGAGAAAATAAAAATTTAACGCGGGTAAAACTGCGAGACAAATCAAGTAAAAAATGAGACTCCGTATCATGTGCTACAAAAATGAAGCAGCCAAAGTAATTCGACCCGATATCTAGGACTTTTAGAGAGTAATCTAGACTACTTTTCATACCGGAAAACACTAAATTTAACGCAGATGAAACCGAGAGGCACAGCTAGTATGTAAATAAAAATGAAAGCCAACTTCGATGCTACGTAATTAAAACCTAACTACAATTACTATTTATTTTATGTTGTATGATATTTTGTTAAATACAAACTCGAGTTTCACATTATAACTTATTAGCGAATACCCGTGACTTAGTTTACGTGAAGTTCAAAAACACACAATATCTTTATAAATTATAGCCTCTAGGGTATCTATATTCTAATGTATAAGTTGTATTACTGTGAAGTTTCATTAAAATAGGTTCTGTAGGTTTTGCGTGAAAGAGTAACAAACATCCATCCATTCTTACAGACTTCCGCGCTAATAAAAGTAGTAGGATATTTTGTGACAGTAAATACTTGGAATTGCAAATAGCGAAGGGTAATCGCAGAGTAAAAAGTCGCTATACACGTTCCTCATAATAATTAATAACTTAATTATAACTTTAGAATAAACAACACGATTTTTATACGTCACATCAAACGAATGTTCACATTGTACATGCGAAACACGTAGAAAATGAAGTATGTATTCTCAAATTCATCAAGAGCTCCTTCGCCGCTCATAGTACATTGTGTTTAGAACAACGAAGAGGTCCCAGCTTTAGTTCCAAAGGTCTTATGAAACTGGTTTGTTTGAGCTTTCGTTTTTATTTTGAGCAAGTATTGTGCTAGTGACACGTGACCTCAGTGAAACCAGACTGCAATGCGTGGGCTAACGTGTTAAGTCTCTGTGTCTACGTCGTTAGCATTTGACAGAACAAACAGATTTTACATCACAGATGAACGAGAAAAAAACTTCAAAGCGGTAATAGGAAGAAAATAAATCTTATTTTTAAAATTGATTAAGTTCGTGAAATTAATTTCGAGAAGTCTATGAGATTTATGGTTTGAATGGTTCGTTTTAAACCTATTTGCCAAAAAGGTAAACGATGTTTTTAAATATATTTAGTTCTAAATAAAACGGGTATTAAAAAATAAAATTTATAGAAAAATGTCTTTGTGGTAAGTATTTTACATCATAAAGTATTTTATGCATTTTAACATGTTATGTTTGTTTATTTAAAAGAAACACTAAAACCTTTTGGTATTTAAGATTAAAACTAACTACTACTCTGACTTACTTGTACTATTGACTAGTACTCTTGTTATGGAAATTTTTCCTGTAAGCTTTAGCAAGGCTTTGGAAGTTCTAGGTTTAGAAGCTCAGTTACAAGGGACAAGAGGGAGACTACTTGAATGGGTACCCAATTTTGCTACTCTTTAATTCTCAGCCTGTAAATATTTTAATATTATGACTTAACTGGACTTGACTTATGTGGTTTAATAACATAAACAGAACACAAAAACACAATAAAGTTAATAATAATATAATAAGCCTCTGATGACGTTTTTAATTATTAATACCTAATTTCGTAGTTAATACGAGTTCCAATTCGACACAGACTTTTGTAAATTCATCAGAACACAAGTCCTTTACATTAAAGAATTCGTCAAGAAAATTAGTAAAATGAAATATTTAGACAAATTTATAGACAGAGCCCGTTTAACGGACGCTTAAGATTCGAGTTCACGGAATCTAAAAACATTATATACTCCAAGAATTTAAATGTTTTAGAAGCATTTCTTTTTGTGACGTCAAAGATTTTTGCTGTAAAACATTTTGCTACGTGAATTAATTTGTAACATTAGGAAAAAGTTCAAAGTACTTATCATTTCATTCACAGACACTTCACGCGTCCGCAATTTAGTTAAAATATTTTTATAGTAATCTGATTCTGAACATCTTCAAAATTATATGACTCCTCTGCGCTTGACTCTAGATTCGACTGCGTTTTAAAAACTGAAATTCTAGTATAAATAAAAATATTTGTTGTAATAATAAGTGTACTATTCTATATCTATACTTACATATAAATAAAGTGCCTATCCGTGATTTCAACATAAAAGATTTTTCATAAGCTCTTATAATTATTTGCTCATTATCAAAATCTAAACCAACCTTTTTTAGCATTATTGTCTGTCTGTTTGTTTCCAGGCTTATCTCGGAAACAGTCCCATTGATTTTGACGAGGCTTTCACTAACAGGTAGGTAGAGGACTTTTCAGAGAACAACTGGGCTGCTTTATCCCGGAAAAGTATCATATTTAACAGCTAGTATTAAATAAAAATATATTTTAGTACTTTTATATATATTTTTCTACTGGTGAAATCTGTGATTATTCTGTGCGACTGTTTGATACAAAGAGGTTACATATATGTATATGATCACAAACGATTATAAGTTTGACACCGACAGTCTTTTTGACATTGGCAGTATAAACGGAAACGGAAACAATGTTTTATTTTATAATATTACATACATAAAAATTTTAGCTTCCTGTACTTCTTCTTCTTAAAAACTTTAACTATGCGATATCTCACGCTCATCCGTGAACGCAATAGTGTCAAAAAGGGATCCAAAGTTTTCGCTTCACGTATTAATATCGTTTTTTTTTTTGTCAAAATGACTTAGTATATTTTAATTTATGATAATGTTTAAACCCTTATTTGAAGCACTTAAAAATTTCTGTCCTCCAATTTTATCTCATGAAGCGTTGATGAGAACAGTCTAAAAAATATCACAAAAATTGAGAATATTACTGCATTACCTTATATACTTTTTGTAACACAGAAAGAAAACTCTACGACAAACGTTGTTTTTAACTACGATATGGTTGCTACAGAACACTTTGAATTTGCACTTAATTGGTTTTTTAAATAAAAAATGCCTACATTGCAGGATTTCCAACGCAAACTCATGCTTTTAACATTGGTTTGTCTGTCTTATAGAACGAAATAAAATACTTTGATAGAATAGACACTTAAATATGGTTACTAGAAAAATAGTATTATTGCAAGTAACAGTTCTTAGTGAAATCGTGAAAGCGCAGATATCAACGACCCCAGACAGGTAACTTGTTCGTTTGTTTGTCACGCACTGCTTTCCAGCTACTGCACGCACAACTAGTGACGTCTGTTCCAGAGGCAGTTAATACGATAAATTTCTCAGCATGTTTCCACAAGATTATTTTTTAGAATTTCAATGTTACAACACTACCACGCTATGATATATATTATATTGTTGTTTATTAGTTCGGTATTGGTAGCGACTTCAATAACTGTCAATAGTAAACTGCTACGCTACACATTTTTATAGTGAGGCGCTATTTTGAATCCAAAGCGTAGCGAAGGATTCTAGAATAGAATCTTAAGCGGAACGAGGGATTCTAAACTAGAATCCTGAGCGCATGGAGGGATTCAAGTTACGTCACGCGAGGTAAAATAATTTTACTACCGAATAATACACTTTACTTTTCATTCTCTTCTATGAGAAAAATAAATACAAATAAATTTTACATCTTAAATTTTCATATCTTTTCTTTTCCCATTGACGCACGGCCAATTAACAAATAAATAATCAGTCAGTCACGGACACTTTTATTCGATATTTTTATTTAATCTCTTTGATCGTGGAACAAAAAGAACGATATTCGTGTTTCTTATTCAAATTCCTTTCTGCTCTGTATGAAAATCTTAAGAGAAAGTACCTATTTTTGCGCACTTATCGAAGAACCGATCATTATTTTTCAAATAGACAATTAGAAAGCTTAAGTATATATGTATGTACTTTCATCTGTCCTATATAATAGAATTTTATCGTTCTGTGCAGCCCAGTTTTAGGTCGATGCTCCCCTTACATCAACAACTCACGTTTGGTTCGGGAACTACCAACAATCTTGCGTACTGTGTTTGTATAATCCTGGAAGATCATTATCCTTTTTGAAAACAACCATAATACGGATGAAAGTAGTCATACATTTTTTCTCAAATTGCTCCACCCTCAGAGTCTCAGACCAATCTATTGAAATAAAAATCAATTGCCAAATGTATGAAAGATCATCGCTTGAGAACGACTTGACTGGTTGGGCTTGTTTTTTTTTGTTGTGTTTGTAATTGCCAGGACAAGGCATATTTGCATAAAAGAAGATTTTGTTGAAAAATCAGAAATTTGGATGGTATTTCTGAATGAATATTCCACCCGGGCGAAGCCGGGGTGGGTCGTTAATGTTCTAATAAAAAGTAATCTTGAAGTCCAATTATAATTTAAGATATTAAGTTGCGTATAAGGCGCCGTTTTTAAGACAAATTCGAATTAGATAAGTTGGAGTAAAGTGAAAGAACTTTTCTTTGTCTTGTAGAGGAAGTAACTAAAAGTTTCCAGACATTTAAAATTGCTTCTTGAGTTGGAGCGGAAACGAGATAAATAAATTTTGTTGCGACGTTACTAAGAAAGTTGAATCATAATTCATACATAATTTTTACATTGGATATATGTATATTTTATTTCATATTTACATTTATGAGTAATAAATTGAATAATGTTAACTTGAAATGTAAATGACTTAGTGATCAGAACGGACATTACATAACCCAAGTTCAAATGTCACTGACCCTCAGGCACAAGTTTAGGTTTTGGTGAGATTAATAAGAAAATACCTAGTAACTTTCGATTATTATTTATTCATCTTTTCTGATAAAATATCAATTATTTCAAATGAATATTCAGAACTGAATATTACCTTTTATAATTTCTCTACGGACTAAATTTTAATAAACCCACGACGTAAGAGAATCTGTTATACCACATCTAAAAAGCCTAAAATTCTGTTTATGGTATCGTTCATTGGTCATTTAGAGGTTTTAAAGGAAGTAAACAATAGTAATAATAATAGAAAATACAAATAATAATAGATTTTAGTCTTTCGCCAGTTCTGCAAACATTCGCAATAAAATTAGTTTAGCTATTCTCAAGACGTTTCATAAAATATCTCCAAACGTCTATACTGTAAACAAAATTAATTTATCTACTAACTGAATTAACTAGTAACTACTAATAAAACTAATGTAACAATGAAACATAAAGTAAATGTTTAAGCTTTTTTTGTAAAAATTAGAAAATTAGAAAGTAACTGATTAATACTGCTTAATAATACCGGTCCCTCCTTAACCAGGTTCTTTAGAGTTTCAACCGCAAACTAAATTTTGTATTAATTTGTCTTTTTATATGTATTGATTGTTCGGAAAGTCATTTCGATTTTTTTGGTGAAAATGAAACACAATTTTTTTAGAGTATATAAACATTTTAAATTTAACCTCTCAGCAATCTCACGAGCTGATATTCGGCGTTTTGCATCTATCAATGCCTTTATTTTGTCTTTATCGGCTTCAATGGGCGTTCCAGAACGTGGTGCGTCCTCAACATCGAAATTGTCGGAACAAAATTTTTTAATCCAATTTTGGCATTGTCGTTAGGTCCAATACATCTACTCCATACACATCACATAATTTTCGCCGTGCTTGAACGGCATTTTAACCTTTTCGGTAGTAAAAAATAAAATAGGCCGAAAATGCTTTCAATATTCCGTCTTTGATAGGGTCACCAAACAAAATCTATTATACAGAATTAAACAAAATTTTTAACAAACAAGTCTTACTATATCAGCAGTCAAAATATATTATAACAATGCGGTTTGTGTAAAGTAGGCTGTGAAAAAAAGCAATAAAGTCATCTGTTGGGAAAAAACGAAATGACTTTCCTAACAAGCTCATATATTCGTATATTTTTGTTTATTTAAAACAGTGAGCTTTGGATGTGTTTAAAAGAAACGAACAAACGGTGATTTCAATTCCCCTCACACTGTCTTTGGTACGTAATAATTCCTCGTTTCATTAATAAATGTGGTGTGTAATGTCCGCATCCAACTCACTTTCACCATTTGACTCATGCGCACTCGCATATGCGACACTGCATTGCGAGTGAAACTACAGAGAGAGTCCGCAATTATTAGTCAGTCTTCACGCTATAAGGGGTGATCGTGGGATAACCATTTTTTACATATAGGAATTACAAAACAATTGTAAAAAAAAATTGGTGTTATTGATTCCGAATTTATTTCGCAGAAATCCATTTCGTATACAATTAGATCGCGCGAATTTAAAAAAAAGTAGCCTATGTCCTTCCTCACGGTAAGTTATCTCCACATCAAATACTAAAATCGCTTTAGTGATTTAATAATGAAAACTTGACAGACAGATGAAAACACTTAACAAACACTCGACAAATTGAAATGAGGAATTCTACTCATAATTAAGATTAAATCTACACAGTAATTCAGCAAATAAAATCTTAAAAAACCAGCCACTATTATTACACCTAAAAATCTGAAAATAATCGTAGAAATTAAAATATCATTTTGTACCTTTCCAAATTTAAAAACACGCGTGCTTATAAAATAAAATCTCAAATACCAAAATACTATGGCGCGTACACGACTACGTTACAAAAATAAAAACTTACTAATTTCGGTCGATTACAAAAATAGGACTGCAAGAAAGTTGTTAATTTTTAATTTAATTTAATTTTTAATTTTGTTAATTTAATTAAAAACTGGTTACAGAAATGTTATGCATATTTGTAGGAATCACCCACAAAATGTCGAATGAATGAATGAATTTATCCTGTAGATATTCTAGTATAGAAGTATATACATTTAAATAAGAATCCTTAGGAAAGCTGTACCTAATTTTAGTGAAATATATCTCAAAAATTTGGTGTTAATTAATTAATGTATAATTCATTAACATCCAATATTATTTATAAACTAATTACAAGTGTTATATTTTACGGGTATTAATAGCATACTTACCTACTTATTCTTAATATGTACTATACTTAATTAATTATCGTTGAGTTTTGATTAGTAAAGGATTATTATTTTATACATTTTAGTGTTTTTATTTCATAGTCGGTGTAATGTTTTTATAAACAATTATTTATTTTTTTCCTTTTTAACCGACATCAAAAAACGAGGAGTTTCTATGTTCGTCTGTATGTATTTTTTTTATGTTCAATGATAACTTCGTCAATTCTGGACCGATTGCAAAATTTATTTTTTGTTTGTAAGGGTATACTTCAGAGGTAGTCCCAGTAGTCCCATTAGGTGGTGCCAAATTAATGTGCAACACAACAGAAAGTTTGTTAGTTTGGCACCGACTTCAGTAACTATCAAATTTAATTACACAGGGTTAATTTAAAAATACTAATAACCTCTTAGTGCAAAATTCCTGTCAACATACCTAACAACTTTTGATCTACGACTTTTTGCAAAACTCAATATGTTCCTCAAGAAATAGTTGTTAAGTTTTGTTGTACTGTCTGAAATTCAAAATTTACTCTGTACGTATTTCCAATGGTACAGTGCGAGCGCACCGGACCTCAGCGCAGTGTTGGCCAAAGTAATTGTGAAAACAATTACAATTACTTTTTGTAATTGCAATTGTTAATTGTTTGCCTAAATACTTACCTACTTATTCTTAATATGTACTATACTTAATTATCGTTGAGTTAAGATTAGTAAAGGATAGTTATTTCGTACTTTTCAGTGCTTTTTTCTGAAGCCGGTTTAATTTTTTTCTTAATTTTTTTTGTGTGAATTTGTACTATATAAACACTAGGGTAGGTCTACGATTAAGCTTTTTTCCAATTCCGAACGGGAGATTGGATAAAAGGACCATCAAACTATACATATATACGTGACTACCCCGTTAGGGATACAGCGTGAAGATATGTATGTATCAAAATATATGAGCCGTTGAGAAAATCTGATCTTAACTAAATTTCTATGGGATTACTCTGGACTATACCCTCTCGAATAAAAAAAGAATTATCGAAATCGGTTCACGTACTATAGTATTATTGTCGAAAATACACAAAAAAAAGATTCTGACGAATCGAGAACCTATGTATTTTTTTGAAATCGATTAAAAAGGCGGTTATATTTTATGGCCATAATATTTGTTATATATATATTCCGTTCATTCATCGTTGAAACGACATAGTCAACAAGTAAAATTCTGGTGTATATGATTGAACTACGAGGAAATCATACGAAAACAAATAAAATTACAAAACGATATTATTTAATGTTTACAAATATTGGCTATTGTTTGCATAAACTGGAAGCATTTCTATACAAATGCCTGTGCGAACTTGTCTATGTCAGATATAGATGTCGTGTATTAAATTCAGTAACAACCGATCATTATAGGTTGTCAAAGATGTGCATAATAGCATTTTGTATTTAAACACTTTTAATAAATTAAAACTATATGGGTGCGTTCTTAAATAAAGTAATTATGAATTTAAGAATGAAAAATACGAAATATAAATTAAAAAAATTAACAAAACCATTTAGCATTTTACAAATACTAAATATTTATGTAGATTATTTCAAACAAAATACAAAATGCATTTGAAAAAAAGTATTTCGAATGCAAAATAAAAATAGTTATTTTGCATTTTATATTTGCATTTTAAATATATCTATTTCAAATTAATCACATCTCTGTAGGTTGGTATGCATTATATGTCTATGTACAGTATTACAGTAGTGGTATTGCCACAGGATATTAGAGTATTACCCATAATATAATTATTTTCGACAGCTTTTGTTTGCAAAGAAAAATGAAACCGATTCTTGAATGTAGTCGAACTTGCTGAAAACGCAAAGAATTTATATCGGACTTTATTCGCAAGGTGCGGAGTATTGCTTGATACATATTATGTACTCATAATTCTGACTTCTGTGGGATTGCCAGATGGTCGTAATTCGTCTAGATTATCCCGACATTTCGTATGATGTCCGGACTCCCGACAAAATACAAAATATCCCGACAAATGTCATGTTCATAACAAAACGGAAATTTAAAACCACCGCGCGGTCTCAAAATCACTTCACATTTTGATTTGTAATACTTATTTGTCCAGACAGTAATGCCGAAATCCCGACTTTTTAAATTTTTTACCAGATATTTTAGTGTTCCTATCTGGCAACCCTTAATTGACTTCTGATTGACTTGATCAAATAATAACAGAGCAAGATTTTAGCGCGAGAAATGCCCAACTCTGTCATTGCTCGATTAAAGTTTCCCGCGCTACTAACATTTTTCTACTATTCAGGTACCTATAGGGCGACTAATATTTTGGGTAATACTGTATACGATGTATTTTCGCACCATTCTCCTTTCAAGGTGAACATAGCATCAAGGTGCAACACAACAATTATATTCCAACGCTACTCTAAGCAATAAGCATTTGCTCTTACCAATGGTAAAACAGAACCAAATAATGGTTCCCGTCACTTAGACAAGTTCCACAAAATACATAATATACTTATAAGTCCTTAGTATTTCCGAATTCGTTGGTTCTACCTATTGCTTGGTTGACTTTTAGACGTGCACGGGAATATAAGCAGGTGTCGTACACATTCTACACTTATTTTTCTTTATCTCCCAGAGCATATTGAATCAAATACGTTTTCGTTTAAGAACTTTCGAAACGTGATTCTTATGTTGCGTTTACATATGTATTTAAATGTAACTAATGCAATGCGTTTTAGTTTTTAGGGTTCCGTACTTCAAAGGAAAAAAGAAACCCTTTTAGGATCACTTCATTGTCTGTCTGTCTGTCTGTCTGTCTTTCTGTCTGTCTGTCAAGAACTTTTTTCTCTGGAACGCGTAGGGCTATCAAGTTTAAACTAATGTCAAATACTCAGGTCTGCAATCCCTTGGAGCTGTGAAAAAATTAAACTTCTAAGTCAACACAATTAAAAGATACGGCCGTTTATGCCGCATATTTTGACACTCGCAAGGGATTCAAAACCTATAGGATATTTCCCGTTGAAATAGAATAATGAAATTTGGCAAGAAGCAATCTCTTATAGCAAAAGTAAAGGGAAAAATCCTGACACAGTTAATTTGTTGTTACACACGACAAACAAAATTTTTTTGCGATTACAAACTTAAATTTGCAGTTGAACTTCATGGGAGAACGTGTCTTCAAACTGCAAAATTAAGTTTGTTTTTGAATTGACGTATTTTTTTAAACAAATACATTAGGTATGTGCAGGTACGAAACCCTCGGTGTGCGAGTTCGACTCACACTTGGCCAGTTTTTTTATAACCGCTACGATTTGCTTTATTCGTAAAAATAATTACTACTTACATAGATCACCTTAGTGATTGATATCAAAATACCGAAGCTCCATCATATAACATTACGAGTATATGTATAATCTTTGGTAGGACTACAACATCATCGTCATATGTAAACATTTACTACATATGTCTATGTACCTACATATGTACCAATATACATATAATATCTAGTCATGATTAAGGAAGCGCGAGTGCTTTGAACTCTGTAACAAAACCAGCGGAAATAACTGGATGAGCTATAGTTACCCGAATATTGTCGACATACCTGAAAAAAATAACAAGTGATTAAATTCCATGATATATGTTCACAATTTTGTGGTTAGTTACATATACATTGGGGTTATCATTTAACAGAGACAGATTAAATAAAATTTGTGACAAGAGATGACGTGAATTTTTTTATAGAACAACCAGTTGCGTGACCCGCGGTTTCACTTATGTTTAAGTAACCTTAGGTAGATTTATTATAGCTGTTATTTTGACAATTTTAATGTTGCAATTTATTATTTAGTATTTTGTAACAAAGGCTTCTGTGTTCATATAATTATAGTTTATATAGCTGTTTCTTATATATCGGCGACTTTCGGGTCAGCAAGTGCCGCGGCCAGCCCTGCCGAGAACTTAAAGCGGCACAACTACGATTTTCTCTGAGAGTTTCATATTTACGCCCTTTGCAGTCGAAATTTTCAGACCTTAGGGCCACGAAGTCCATTCACTGGTTTCTGATATTTGTAAGAGACTGGTCGAGGCTTCGGGAGACCGTCGGGCTGGCTATTATAAGAGGTAATGCTGCCAGTCGGCTAGGCACTTTAAGCAATGATAGCTTTCTAAGCGGAAATTTTGCGGAAGTCTATTATTTAAAAGAATGTTTAGTTTTACGTTTGTAAATATTAACGTTAAAATACGTATGTACCGATTCATGTCAATAAAGTTTAAAGTTCCATAGAAATTGTATTTTCTCAACGTGTTTGTACGACTTTTTTATTACCTGAGAAGATACTGTGCAAAAAATAACGCGCGGTTTCTTTTTTAACTGATAAAATAACTTCACTCCAATTGGAAAATGTATCCCTATACATCATTTTCACACTGAATCCCAAATGGGGAAGACGAGGCAGACGCGGCGGGGCGCCAAGCATATGTAGGAGTTTTATATCTCCTTCATGTTATTTCGAAAAATTGACACGTAATTATTGCGATATTTCCTCCACTCAAATGAGGCTTATGACGGTAATAACTATGATTGCGATGTGGAAACAACACGAATTATTACATGTCCGTTTACAAAAAACAAGAAATGTAGCTCGAGTTTTTTATAAGTTTATAGTAATACAGTAATGCCTTCCTGATTCTGAGCAACACAGTAAATTGCAATTCTAAATGTCAAAAAAATTTGAATAGTTAAATAGTAAGTAAAGCAAATAAAAATAACAAGTAATAAAATAGTAAGTAAAATGTAAAAGTAAAAAAGTAAGTAATAAGTAAACTACTTCTGAACCTTTCCAGTAATACCGATTATATTGTGGTATAGAGTTAGTATGTGACCGGAGAAAGACATCGGCCATTTTTTTAAGAAAAGGTTTGTTACCCTTATTCCGGAAGAGCTCTGGAAAAATTTTGCACGAGGACGAAATCGCAGGCATAGCTAGGTAACTCATAAAAAGTTCAATCAATTGAACTAATGAGTATATATTACGAGTCGTATTAGTGTCTACAATTGACACAAAGACTAAACATTAATTTTGTATAGATTTATAACTAAAAAGTACATACAAACTTAAAACTATATGTTATCATAAATAACAGACTTCCTCAAAGTGCCGCTTAGAAAGCTGTCATTGCTTAGGGTGCCCAGCAGACTGGCAACATTACCTCTTTGAAAAGATTGAACTGATTCGTTGGCGGAAGAAGCTGACAGTCCGGCGGTCTCCTGAAGCCTCGACCAGTCTCTTACAAATATCAGAAATCAGTCAATGGGCTTCGGAGCTCCAGGTATTCAAAGTTGCGACTGCAAAGGGCATAAATATGAAACTCCCAGAGAGAGTCGCACACTTACGCCGCTTCAAGTTCTCGGCAGTGCTGGCTGCGGTCAGGAAAAACTGAGGAACCTTAAGCAAACAGCAAAGCTTTGGGAAACAGCAAGTGTATCGATACAAGTGGCGTCCTACACCAGCGATCTTCCAAGTTTCCGAGAAATGAGCGTCAAACCAGCCGGTCTCATGGCATCGCTGCGCGCAATACCTACAGGCTCTAAGACTGCAGGAATGCCAAAGGCGACAAGAGCCCGCCGAATGACGTCATTCAAGGCAGCATGTCGTGACATGCGGCCTGCACTGGGTAAGACGAAGGGATACTATGAGAGAAAGTGTGGTATTGTCAATTAAAGTTCCTAAGTTTTTGAAGGTATTACTTGCAACCTGACTCCTTCTCAGGAACAGCCAGGAGGCGAGACTGATCTTTTTCGGTACTAAAAGAATTTAAAAGTTGTAACCGAATATTTTTGCATAGAGGCTCATCCTAGTGTTTCTGACAAAAGCTCGAGGTAGACAAGTTAGTACTCGGACAAACACTTAACCAGGCATATCGAGCATCAGTCAAGCACGGCACCTAAATCGATCCTAAGGAAGGGCGAATAGCAGATAGGAAGAGGTTTTCCGTGCTCTAGGCTGACGAAAGGTGACAAGCTCGAGATTTTGCAGACGCCAAGGCCTCCGTAACAGATAGGAACTGAGACTTAATTCCAGACCCTGTCGTCAACAAAGGAGCAATTAAATATTTCAGATAACGTATTTTTGAGAATATTGGATTTGAAATTTAAAAAGCTGAGAACAACAAAGAGCATTTGTAAATTTTGGAACGAAAAGGCAAAAGCGGACAATGTGCCATGTGGGAATTAATTTTGAAAAGTTTGTCTGAAGACTAGCTAAGTTTTTTGTATTTGATAATTGGATAATGCAGGGTCATCTAAAACAGGAGCACCTAGGAGATATAGCGATTCTTTCGACAAAACTTTAATATTTGGTGCTAGATTGTTAAATTTATTAATTATTTCATTTTTTTAATAATCAGAACAGAATCGGAAACAAAGACTTTACGTTTAGAAAAATTTAATTCCAAGCCAATATCTTTAAACCTTTGAATGATTTAAGGTTATCTAAAATAGTAATTGCTGTACCTCCTATTGATCCATAAATATAATAATAATAAAAATACATTTGCAATTTAGATTACAATTGGCAGGATGGATAGCCAAACTGAAGATAGTCCAAGAGGATCACTGTTGACCGCCAACTTCGGAACATAATAAATCTTTTATTTAACAATTTAACAAGATACAAGATAACAAGGTTAACAAGATGATTCTTCATGTATTATTTTAAAGGACTCAAGTGACCACTTGACCAATATTTTGAATAAAGAAAGAAATAACAATTTATTTCACTACCCAGTATAAAGTATACAGTCTAATCAGTCCGTATATAATCTGTGGCAGTGAAAAAGGCAAGCAACTCAGCATAATGGCCCAATTCTAGGGAGCAAGGCGCTGATTTTCAGGAGCTGTCTTCAGAATTAAGGTTTTTCAGAATTATATATATATATATATATATATAGATACACACATACACATACACGTAACGTCAAGGATTTCAAACATCGTACAATGAAAAAGCACTGGCTGATTTCAAACGGAAAGTTGTCATTATACATATATACATATCTTCATGCTGTATCCCTAACGGGGAAGTTGTCATTGTTTTGCAACATATCTATTTACAAAACAATTAGGTCGCACTGTCACAAGGTGATAGGCATAGCAAGCATTGTTTATTCGCCCCTACCGGCTTAAGCACGAATGCCCCGGCGCGGCGAGGTGCGGTCAGCGTGGATCCGTTATGTACCGCAACCGATCGTTCAGTGACCCACGCTAGGTCACCGATGGGAAACTCGCTCGTTGTGGTGGAAAATATAGAGAAAAGTGCAATGTAAATCTGTGCCACATCTAGTACAGAACTCTCTGCGCATAGGCTGAATTTATACTTGGACAAATATTATCTTATCTCTACGCCTCTTTCAGTAAGACCTTGAAAGAGACGAGTCGGACTCTGGTCTCTATGTATTTTCGGTCTTTCAAAGTCAAAGTCAAATCAAGTTATTCAAGTAAACACAATTGCAAGGTGTTTTTAAACGTGAAATCTACCTTTGTTCGGTTCGAAAAGAAAACCTGCTCACTGAGAAGAACCGACAAAAACTCATTTATTCGACATCGTTTTACGATAAGGTTTATTAAAATACAATAATCAGAAAGCCAGTAAATACATGCCCTGAGAAGATTATTTCCAGACTATAGTTTTGACTTCACTGTAAAAAATTCGTTTATTTTATAAATCGTTTATTTCATAGTACGATTTCCAATGTGCGTTTTATAACAAACCTAAATCTATTTTCCGTTAATAGAGTAACTTCCTGAGGAACTTTAATATAAAAACGAATACAGTTACCCAAAAACGAAACATTAGTTAGACTTATGTAATTTAAATTTTGATTAACCATTTTATTATGACCTCGGATTTCCATACCATAAATATCGCCTTTTTTTAAACAGATAACATGACAATGATGGCAGTGATAGATAGGGAGGGTCACATTATTATATTTTAATACATACATCTTCACGATATTCCTTAAAGAGTTAAATAGAGAGGACGGAAGTAGGTTCTTCTACAAAAATCATTCCAGCGGTCTTTGGTACATACAGCTTTCTTTCTTTATTTGCTCGAACCTGATCAATGCTCGTCACACTTCCTCATTCATGACATATAAATGTCAGCATAAAAGTATTGCATCACTAGAATACAAAGCCATATTTTCTAAATTAACTCAAGAATACGCCCTTTACGCCCTTTGCAGTCGAAACTTTGGGTCCCTGGGGCCCTGAAGCCCATCGACTGGTTTCTGATATTTGTAAGAGACTGGTCGAGGCTTCGGGAGACCGCCGGGCTGGCAGCTTCTTCCGCCAACGAATCAGTTTGGCTATTCAAAGATGCAATGCTACCAGTCTACTAGGTACCTTAAGCAATGACAGCTTTCTAAGCGGCAACTTTGAGGAAGTCTATTATTTAAGATAATGTATAGTTTTATGTTTGTAAATATTAACGTATGTATGTACTTTTTGTTAATGTAAATAAAGTTATGTAAATACTCAAGAATTCCAGATTCTATTTCTAATTTCTTATCGTATTTCGTGTCATTATCGCTACACTGTAGAAGCCGTCACTTTTTCACATAATTAGTAAAGCCAGTTATAAATCAAGGAACCTGCGATTAGAATGTTTCGTGTTATAAAAACGATAATAACCTTACGATCGGTAGTGACAGGCGGCGGGCGAAATAGCGTGCGAATACAACAACAGAAACTAGGCTGCCGAATCCGTTACACTCATAACATGAGTAATAAAATAAACTTATTTAATTTACGTGTAACCAATTAGCGTATAAACCATAATTCGGACAGAAAATGTGCAGATATGCAATGTCAAAGTGCAAGAGAATCAAAATCAGTAGGTAAGTTTAAGAGCTTATTAAAAGCGGGAACTAGGTATATAGCGATAGGTTGCTAGCCAACACTTTTTTTATCTGCACTTGGTTATGTGGGACTTGTACCCACTAAAGTACTTTTTGGGTAACCGTGTGTTTTTATGATAAGGTTCCTAAAAAAACTCAGATAGATATTTCAATATGTTTAATAACATACAATAATTGAAAAAGCATACTATAATAAATATTATAATGTCAGGATCATAATTATATAGATATATGGCATATTAAGGATGACCTTCGCCTAAGGCTTCGTGTGAAAGTTGCGACGATGACATTTAGTTAATTTTTTACTTTTGTCTGAATTAATGAATGACTGGTTTCCGTAGCCCACGCACTACTCAGCCGTGCCGTTGTCACGCCATACCGCTTGCTTAGTCGCCTTCTACAGTATGCCTACACAATATTATTAATACATACATACATATGCTCACGCTGTATCCCTAACGGGGTAGTCAGAGAGGACGGAGCGCCAAGCGTCGTGGTTCTTACATATTTCTTTCGCTTCCTCAAATCTCATCATTCTCCTCGCACATTTTCGCCTAGATATGCGAGAGCTTTTGACATTTCCATGTGCTAACGCTCTGGCTCTTTGATTTTCATAAGCCTTTCAGTCTTGGTCTTCCTTACCTTCTTTTACCACTCACTTCGCTCTGTATATTTTCTTCGTCAGTCTTTCATCACTCATTCTCTCTATGTTAAATATTATTAATATAACAGCAAAACCCTTGCATGCACTTAGTATACAAGTAATCAACACAGGTGATATCTGATTTACATATCAACACAGGTGATATCTGGGGCAATAATATCTACACAATATTATATACACGCGAACATCAAAGGCATCTATTTCGTAAAATTAGTTTTTACAGGTCTATAAAACACGAGGTTTTTCTTCATAGTTTTACTATTAACTTCAATAAGGTTTTATACATTTCCTTATATTTCTAAAGTCTTAATCCAGTAGTTTCGGAGATGAGTGGAGGGAGGTGGATTGGTCGAATCCAGTTCGATTCAAAGAATTGACTTCGTATTTCATTCTTAACTTTTTCGATAAATAGTGCAAAATATGTGTTCATAAGATGACAAACTTTGTATTGTTTCTGAGAAAGTTAACTAAGGGACGCGTAAGTGATCTTATAACAGTTTCATTTTTACATTTCCTTACTATAAATTATATTTCTAATTTCCTTATATTTCTAAAGTCTTAATCCAGTAGTTTCGGAGATGAGTGGAGGGAGGTGGATAGGTCGAATCCAGTTCGATTCAAAGAATTGACTTCGTATTTCATTCCGACGTCGAAACTTTTTCGATAAATAGTGCAAAATATGTGTTCATAAGATGGCAAACTTTGTATTGTTTCTGAGAAAGTTAACTAAGGGACGCGTAAGTGATCTTATAACAGTTTCATTTTTACATTTCCTTACTACAAATTGTAAAATGAACCTTAAAAGATTAATCAAGCATAACAAGAAGTGACGATGGCGTTAGTATTTGTTCACCATGAATTGAAAATCCTATACAGTTATACAGTTACATACATACATAAATATCTTTACACTGTATCCCCAACGGAATAGTCACAGCGGACGGAGGGCCAAGCGTCGCGGTCCTTACATACTTCTTTCGCTTCGTCAAATCTCATCATTCTCCTCACACATTTTCGCCTAGGTATGCGAATGCTTTTGACATTTCCGTCTGCTAATACTGGCTATTTGATCTTCATAAGGCAGCCTTGGTTTTCCTTGGCTTCTTTTACCACTTGCTTTCGCTCTGTAAATTTTCTTCGTCACTCTTTCATCACTAATTCTTTCTATGCGCCCGAACCATCTAAGCATTCCTTTCTACATTTTTACAATAACACTGTCGAGCAAGCCTTAATACTGCGTATCTCTTTTATACATATATTACAAAATATACATTATACATATATTACAACAAAGTATATATTACAAAAATACGACTCTTCTCTTTGTTAGAAAATTTTCTTATCGTTCAGCTAAACTGTATTACTGTAGGTAACAAAATAAAACAAATATTATAAATAATATTATTTATTTCTTGTGTATGTATTGTATTTCAGATAGATTTTTTGTCTCAAATAGTATCGGATTGAATTTGCACGAGTGACTCGTTACATTCCAAATAATATTGTGTGAAAATCAATCATAAGGTGCTGGCTTTCACAGAACTACGTTATTCTCGTATTTTATGTCGTTTTCGTATATTCACTCATAATTTAATTCGATGAAACGACATTCCAAATACTGAGAATTGCGCGCTTGAAAGCTTGCTGAACCAGTAACTTCGGTTGGGTTATATCCTGAATAGATATAATATTATCTGCAGAAACAAAAATGTTGCAGGGAGACTACATGTGTGGCGTAATCATTATATAGGGAAACTATCTATATAATGATTACGCCACATCTAAAACTGGCGACAGGGCCGTTGGCGCGGTAGCAGAGTATCAGCCTTCCAAGTCGGGGCCCTGGGTTAGACCCCTGATCAGCACGATTAGTTCGTTGTGATACCTATAGTACAAGCCTATTTTTAACCGAGTTAAAAAAAAGGAGGATGTTCTCGATTCGGTTGTATGTTTTTTTATGTTTGTTACTTCCATATAACTTCATATATAAATAGATTTGGAAAATTGTTTTTCTATTTGAAAGGATATATTTTCAGGTAAGAATGGGATCACATTTAAATTTCACCGGTATTGGAGCTTGGACTTCGAAGATACACTCAATAACGCTAACTGCTTATAAGCTTTATTTAAGTTGATGATTCTCTTGTATGTAAAAACTTATTATCATTATGAAAATGATACTTTAATGATAGACTGCCAAAAAGCATGTCGAATTAGGGTTTTGCAGTTATTGCAAACAAAGTAAAAGAGACAAACACAAAATGGAAATGTGTCTAAAATATTTTTTTTTTGTTTATCATATCTGGTTTTAGGCAGACATATGACGAAACAGGACGAAACTATGGTAGTTTCGCTTTGGCCATATTATCTGCCGAATAATAAAAATGAATTTCAAAATATTATGCATAGTGGCATAGTTTTTACAGGACAAAGTGGTGCAGTGCACTACCTGTGCCCTATATATACACGTGTGTGTACAGAGCGTGTATGTGTATACACACTGCTAATGTCACCCTCTCTTTTGCTTAGTCGTAATAAAATAAAAAAGCAGTGCAAAAAACATCTTCGCCTCTTCAAAATTTATCTATCTTTTATAACTACAAACAGACTTCCGCACAAGAAACCTATATCTAAGACCTATAGATAGAAAAATCATTATATATTTCGCTTGTCTGTTTGTCTGTTTGATAACCACATAGAAACTACAAAGTTTCATTCCGTTTCAAATTAAAAGCTGATTGTGCTTATGAATTAAATATTATCAATTGAAATTGTAACCGCGATTGCTTAAGGAAAATTATTGAAGGTATTACAATACAATATTTTTTGTACATACGTTAAACAAATCTACGCATCAAAAACTGTAATGAAGACTAAACAGCGCTTGACAGTTTAAGCCTTCGGGGTTTGTATTAATCTTAAACATATCTTTTTAGAATCTTTGTCTGTTTTTCCGTTTATTCGTTTCATTATTTTTCCATTATCTATTGTTAGAGGGACGTCGATCGGAATAGCAAAATTACATTTTATTTATATATCACAATATCAACGAGAAATGGCTAATCATCTTTATTATGATTTAAGAAATATGTAACTACTTTTCGTGAAAAAATTATGAACATTTGGCCAAAGCAAATATTCTAATGAAAAATCACAAAGATCTTGAAAATTTATAGCCCATCCCTATTTTTTTCTTTCCACTATTTGTCACAGCTCTAGTACCCATTAAGTAATAACAAATAGCTAGCCGTTTCGTTTTACACTGAAGCACAGCGTTGTTCGAAAATACTCGTGGAAATAATTTTTATGCTTGTATTTAAAATATCAGTTAAAAGGTTAAAAGGGGTATAATAAAGGCTTTAAAATAAATTAACGGTAATAACGCGAGCAATCGGGTACCGTAAGTAGAATTGTCTGACTAAGTACTACTGTTAGCAATACTTTCATGTGATTATTGCAAATTGCACCGAGATACAATACCGTTATTATTGGTACAAGTAATGCGATTACAGCGCATATTTTAAAAAAAATCTCAATTTTCGGCTATTTCACTTCTATATCTGTACAAATAAATAAAAATGAAATGTCTGTCTGTGGTTTTGAATTAACGGCTTTTTCTTAAGCTCATATGGTTATTTGCTCGTAAATAAAACTCAAACATTTTTCTTAAATTTTTGTCTGTCTGTCCGTTTGTCTGTCTGGGCTCATCTCTGAAATGCCGACTTCGGGACTTTCATTGGCAGGTAAAGGACTTTTCAAAGAGTAATCTAGGTATCTCATATCCCAGAAAAATACCAAATTTAACGCGGGCAAATTGCAGACACAGCTACTGTATAAACACTGTAATCTTAAATTTTTATAGTATTAAAATTTGGTATTTTAAGGACAAGAAAATAATTATAATATAATATACAATCTTCAATTGATGTTTGATTAAAGCTAACACTGACTATAACTGGCAGTTTACATACAGCCTAAACCGATGTCTCTCTAGAACTCTAGTAGCATGATACATTATCCAGAAGTTCCTTATGTAACAGGTGAACACTAAGGGCCTTACTAATAAATGCGGGATAAACGTGGAATAGTTATGACAGCCTTCTGTCATACTCAAGCTTACGAACAAAATAAATAGACGGAAAGCGACAAAATAATGTTCCGAAGTTTAACCTCATTATTATTTTTATTAGTAACAGAGTAAAGATGTTTGATTTATCCCCATATATCATACACATTATTTATAGGGGGAATTAAATAGGGGATCAAATTTACATGGCAAATCGTCATTTATGAAGTTATAAATATGGAAATTGACTCCAGTTTTTCGCCGTACCAAAGCGACCGAGTGAACGCGACATGGGCAGAGAGAACAAATTAACCAAAAACTTTAACTTTAAAAAAAAGTCGAATGGTGTCTGAGTTGTTACCGATGGCAACATTAGGCCGAGATGTTGCTAACACAAGGCGCTAGTTTTGAATAATACTATAATATAATATAGTAATTAATAAAAAGTCCTTGTAATTTTTTTCAAGATAATTTTTTTTCTAAGGTTTTATGAAATCCAGTTCAAAAAGCTTATCTAAGTTTTATGTAATGACTTGTATAATATAAACGTCGTACTTTCAACTTGTGAAAAATATTCTTGAAGGCGCTATTGTATTTTATGTAAAATATTCTTTGGAAGTGACTAGCGTTCTCCCTTGAATTCCTCTAATTCCTTGTCTCACATAAGCAGGACTGGAGCAGTGGGTCGCCCCGTTACCACGGTATCTCCTTGTAAACGGGTTATTTTGCACGCATCGCTTACCGCACGCGATCCGTGCCGTGCGAATCGTAATCTTTAAATATTTTGATTACTTTGACTGATACACTATCTTTTTTATATTCGAATTCAAATTCATTGTTATTATTTTGAAAGCCAAACCTGTTACAGCTTTAGAAAAGTCTTGTACTGAGAAGAACCGTAATAATTTCAGTCAGATCAGGTGCCTATCATTTTCTCAACATTATCCTTATAGCTACATTTTATTGCGTTGTTTTTAAGGATCAGTGAATAAGGATCAAGCAAGTATAGAGAGGTTCATAATTGACCGTGGCTATGTTAGTTTTAATATTGTTGTTAGTGGTCTTAGAAATTTAATCTAAAGTTAACATCTATAGAAATTATAATAACATAATCAATATTTCACGAAGCAATTTATTCTATCGGGAAAAGAGCATTTCGATTTTTTTTACATTTTTCTAGTTCATTTTTTTGATTTTTAATAGAATTAACCGACATATATGTAAGTATATTTATGCATTGTGTAATACGGTAATATAATTTGTGAAAGTCTTATGAGCAAGCAGTATTTAAAAGATTTAAAAGATTTGAACGCGATACATTACATCTATACACAAATAAAATTGAAGCGTCTGTCTGTGATTTCGAAATAGAGGCTTTTTTTTAGCTTATGTGCTTATTTCCACACAACCAAATCCGAAACACACTGTTTAGAATTTTTGTCTGTTTGTTTGTCTGGGCTAATTTCCAAAACGGCTGAATTGATTTTGTCAGGACTTTCATTGGCAGGTTTATTTTCAGAGAGTAATCTAGGCTACTTTTCACACCGGAAATATATCAAATTTAACGCGGGAAAAACCAAGAGACACGGCTAACATGAAATAAATAACTAAAACTCTAAACTCTCGACAGGTAAAAATGTTTTCAAGTTCAAAGTTCATTATTAATTAATTAATTATTAATTAAATTTAATATTAAAAATGTCGGTGTAGAGTGTATGAGCGCTAATTGAGTATTGAGCTTACCTTAAAATGATACATAGGTGAATGAATACTCGGAATCATTATTTTGTTACGTCTATGTTCTATTTCAAAAGTTATTCATAGCATACTTTTCAAGAAAGCTCCGAATATCCTTCGCTCCGTTTCAATATGTTTTAATAAATCCAAAGTTATATAGTTCTATTTTAATCACAGACCAGAAAGCTACGGACTCACTAGTCTTTGCTTTCATCTGTTCATCAAGTAAAGACTTGAAACTTGAAACATACATACTTAGTACTTACCTCAGTACAGGATGAAAATGCAATGTTTACTCGCCACCTTATCTAACTGTTTCTTTTTATGTGCTCAGTACAAAATTAGCACAACATATCTCTATATTGCAAAATTTACTAAGGGGCTGAAAATTATTATTTAAAATAAAAAAATAACGTACCGTATTTTTGAAACGAACTTAGTGGTACAAAATAATTTCACATAGCCCCATACAGATTTATAACCCCATACTGATTCCTAATTTTAATTCTGTGACATAAACTCAGCGAAATAATAGTTAAATGATATACGAATACCTATAAAAATAGGTTTAAAATATTTACATTTTAAACGTACCAAAATCTAGTCAGCTAACCAACCAACGATAATGCTCTGCATAAATGATGCAACAAATTTTCCTTACTCAGACTTGAGCTTAAGTTGACGTTGCTTTTAACGTTATGACTACAATCGTTAAATATGTAGGTAACATATGTAGGTAACAAAAAACAATGCACCCAAATTGAGTCACATAAATTTTAACTAGGGAAGTACATTAATAGTTTGTGACTATGGAGGTAAAAGAGGTAAGCACATTTTTATGCAAACTACAGAGCTTATGGATATTATAGCTTATAGCTATTAGGATATCAATACTAAACTTATGTACTATTTATTATTTATGATATCCTATTTCTTGAAAAGCAAAGTATATGTAGTATATGTACCTCCTTAAAGACAACATTCATTTATGTAGATATACATTATACATACATATATATATAAGTGTAATCGCCATAAAATTCATTGCTTTGTAATAAAATCATATTATTTATGAAAATCATAAACGTGTGAAAAGTCGTGTAATCAATAAAATTACAATAAATCAAAATAAAAATATGCAATTTATTTTTTAATTTAATGAATTGCCAGTGCTAGCATTCAATAATTCTTACAGATCGATCGACAGATCGATTACAGATAGATTATGGAAGGTTTAATTAAAATTGAGTTGTACGTCCTGAGAATAAATGAATTTAAAATGATAAAACATTTTTTTTATATTTTTATAACAATATTAACAGCGATTTCCTGATATGATTATGAATGATTTTTATTTAAATAAATCTATCTAAGATGTTTTAAACCTTTAAAATGAACTACTTTTCAAATGAGGCATACAAAAGATTTACTACCACTGAACAAACTCGCCCAGCACGTATCCACGCCACCTTTGAATGTTTCATTAGATTTCTGTTTTATCATAATGTATTCACTGGACCTCATCCAAGGATTCCTTCCCTCCATCTCCCGACCCACATGTTACATTATATACGCAAGATTTGCATGTCAAAAGCAAAATAGCGTTTTAGGCTTTATTATTAGAGAACTTAGTAGAATGTTGTTGCAAATTCCTCTCATATTTAGATATCATATAATAAGGGCTTCAAATGAACTGAAAATCATTTTTAATTTACGTACATAACAGAATATTCGCTATTATTTAATTTTTTAATGAACTCAAATTTGTCTTCTCGGGATATTATAGAGATAATAATAAAATAAATAGACTTGGTCAGAAAACCTACACTGAATCCTACATATTCCTACATTTGATGCTGGTTAGACGCGCGAATCTGATCTCTGAAATATCCTGAGGATGCTTCGTTATGAGGCGAAACACGTCTCGATTAATGAGTTTGACATTTTGGGTGGATTCATTACATGAAATGGATTATTGTTTCCGATATCACAATAGTTATGTAAAAATAAATATGGAATACCTATGGAAATATCACGTACTCATAATTTCTTGTAAAAAGTTCATTTAACATGCAGTTATCAAAAAAACACTTGTTTCTCATATGCAAAGCTATATACATTTCCTGGACATTTCTAGAAATTGTGCAAATGTGACATGACATAAATTGTGTCGTGCAGAATAGTTCCAAAATACAACGAAATTTGATTAAAAATTCTATTGGATCCTTTGTCAGGAGATATTTACCCTTAAAATCGTCAACTGTAATTTCTGAACAGCACGACTTTATTCTAAAATTTCTAATACAGCTTTTATGAGTAGACAGTACCTTCAATAACAATTATAAAGAAACTGACTTTAGCTATGACTGAGTTTCTTATCGGTTCTTCTCAAAAGTCAAAAGTCTAACCTTTCTTGAACAGTTTTTTTATTACCTCTTAATAAATTAGAGCACCGACGTCATTTTAGCGAAGATTTATAGGTATGTAACTCTGTAAATAAATTACCTCCTGACCTCTTTTTAGTTTCACCTTAGTTACGTGAACATTTGATTGTGTTCAAGTTCAACGACGGCCTGAATATCATATAATAAATGTATCCTTGCAAGTTTTTCGTCAGAACGCAATGCGACAGATCATGAAAGTTGTGGACGACGCGACGGTGGAAACAGATCAGGAACAAATCGACTTAAAATATTGTTATACCATGCAAAGCACAAGGAAGACAAGGAAGGCACTCAATACATGAAAGGAACATCCAGGAAGATAAAGAATGTGTTCGTGATCCTCTTCAAAAGCAACGTTAATCGTCGTTTTGTTTACATGATAGATATCATCATTCATGGCTCTTGACCTATTACTATCATATAATTAATTATTTCGCGTAACGCACGATTACAACATGAATACTGCAGAAAAAAGCCTTGATAACGGACAGGCATGCATTTTTAAAGGTTAAATTAAAATTTATATTTCTTCCTTATTTTTTAATAACACGGAAATTGTAATAATATGTATGAATAGATGTCATTTGCAGATTACATGTGCATTTTTATGATTTGTGAGAGTGAAATCAGAACCAACCCAAATATTAATTTATGAGCACGCTGGGAAAAGCCATTTTTGCACAGGAAAGCACACATCAGGCATGCCTATAGTTAATTGTTTTAGGTAGTGTCGATTTCGGGCCTTCGGGGTCGCAGCCGATCGGTTTATGGGCTCCGGTCTTCCATCCATGAGAACCCGAGAAAGACGACAGCTCGTGTGTTCCGCGCTGTAGTGTCGTGTCGTGCAAGGTTGCAAGAACAAGGGAGGTTTTATCACTGCAACCTCAAGATGTGCTTCTGCACAGTGCGATAGGGGCTCTGGTGCATTCTCTAGGAGATCACGGAACCCCTCGAAAACGTGACGAATACGCATGAATTTAAGTGAGTAAAAGTCTCACATAATCCAGTCCCGCTCCCAGGGGGCTGGGTACCAGTGTGCAGGTTTCTCCTGCGTTACCAAAAAAAGATTATCTATTAAGTTATTGCCACTATTTTTCACCGAGTCCAATAAAAGAAGGAGGTTCTTAATTCGTCAGAATCTCTTTTTTTATGTATGTTCACCGATTTTTCCGCTTTTCGCGCCGATTTTGATAATTATTTTTTTACTTGATGAGAGTAACGTGTTCGGAGTGGTCACATAGAAATTTAATTAAGATTAATACAAACTAAATTGACGGTTACTGAATTCGGTATATAATATAAAGTCTACCAAACTAAGTATACTTTCTGTTGTGCTTATTGGTTTGGCACGCAGACTTCAGTAACTGTCAAATTTAATTATGTAGGTATTTGCATCATATGTATTTCAGAAGTTATTTTTGATATATAAAGGACAATTTTTGTATTTTTCAGTGTTTTCATTTTGTTTTCAATTAATTTGTGAGAAAAAGGAACCAGAACATGTAAAGGAGATTGGTTCCATAAGAGATTTACCAAGATACAGACAGTAAAAAGTGATGTTTAATGAAATAGGACAGACTAAGTTAATAGATATTTATCTCAAGTTTATTTTGTTTTATGTCTAGATGTGTAATTTTATGGCTAGTAAGTATGTCTGTAAGTTACTCACTGCTGCTCACATGATATTATAATGAAATGAAACAGCTTTAAGCTAAGTTCATACATTACTAGGATAAAAGAGGAAAACATAAAAATCTACTTTTGCAGGCGGCTTCTGTACAATTTGTCGGGTTGTCATGTCACCGACTCGGAAAGTAAATATTCATTTTTCTTTTTATATGTTATGTACTCACATACCCAGTATTTTTAAGTCTGTTCACGTTCATGTAAAAATGTTTATTATTTTGTTCTAAAACTCAGCAACAATTGTTTTGGAGAAGACCATAGCAAATTATAATTTATCAATTGTTAATTATTCTAAGTAAACTTTTGAGATCCAAAAAACTTTTAAGAAGGAGAAGATGGACTCGCGTCGCGTACCTAATTCAAAATTGGTTAGAATAACAAAGACCACGAATAGAAAATTTCATGGAGTCTGATGATGACAGATGACAGTAGTAACAATTAATATTTTGGCCCATAAATGAGATGCTTAAAATATCTAAAAACACGGGAAATTAACGCGATTACCTTTTATTTTCTCTTGACGTTTCGGCCGAGTTTCATCGGCCGTGGTCTCAAGTAAACTGTCGCAGCAAGCTTCACTCCGTGTCAGAGGCAGATTTTATTTCATCTACCCCCGATATTTGTAAATAATTATTAGGGTTCCTACACACAACACTCACGGTGTCCACACACTGAACCGGATGTGAAAAACGAGGTTTTGTCATTTGAATCACAGGATTCCACGCTGTTGATAAATTGTATCCGCTTTCCCGATTGAAATTTTTGTGTCTCTTGATTTCAATTGCTTCACGCACGACTCTTGGATAAAAGTGGCGATCAGTGGAAATGACTTGTGGGCGATAAAATTCTATCCAATGATTCGTATCCGTTAATTTCCCGTGTTTTTAGATATTTTATAATGCAGCGCGAAAGTTTAAAAGTTTATAATGAGATGCTTCCTACAACTCTTGAAAAGCTTCCGTAGTGAAAATCAAATTAAAATTAGGAGTATCTATTACTCGTTATCATGGATAGAAAAGTTTTTTTTAATTGCTTGATATAGGCAATATTTAAAGGTGTGTGTTTTTCCACATTGTCCAAACACGTATTTTATCTGAAAACCTACATTATTTCTCGTACCTCCGTACGCTCGTTAGTCGACAGATGAAACTCATTATTAATACGTTTGTTAGTTCGCTGGCAAAACTCGTATCCGAACATTTAGAAAAACAAAAAGCAATTCGCGAGTTTTTCGCAGTAACTGTACTCTTAGTTACATACTTTGGATTAACGTTGCTTGCTTTTGATTAATGCCTTCATACAGTGTTAGGTTGTATACGCAACTTCGCTTACGTGGTATTGAAGTTATGGTGCCATTTTTGTGCAATTGATTTTTGCTTGCTCATTATTTTTATGATTGCCATTAACTGTCAAACATTATTAAAAAATAACATATCGATGAATAATAACACATCGAAAGGTTCAGTAATTGTTATATACCAAGTAACTCATAAAAAAATCTTTAATAACAGTTATTGGTAATTAATTTATCTCTATTTGTCAGAAATGCTCGAGAGTAAAATAAAACACAATTTCAGTAGTAAATAAAAAGCAGGCAGTTTGTTCTTGCTGTATAGTTAAGATGACTTATGAAACCTGATGAGTTCCCGGATGTTGGTAAGCCGCCGACATGTGTTGTACAAATCTACACAAAAATAATAAAAAGAGTGAACCCAAAGCAATTTTTAACCAGAAAAAATGTTTTACAACCACAAATAGAGTATTCATAATAGGGGCACAACATATAATATTCAGTCAGTATGGAATTAAACAGTACAGCACCGCCTCAACAATTACACACTCCAGTAAATTATAAATTACCTAATTATTATTTGGATTACCGGACGTTACTTAATGCTTTTAATTTAAAATCTTAAGTAGAATAAAAATAACTTTATAAGTACAATACACATACCTATATAATTAAATTTGTCAGTTACTGAAGTCGGCGTCAAGCCTACGAAACTAATAAACTTGCTGTTGTTGCGCATTGATTTGGCACCGACTTCAATAACTGTCAAATTTAATTATATAGATATGTGTATCGTACTTATAAGTTATTTTTGTTGCACTTGAGTTTTGATTAGTAAAGAATAGTTATTTTGTCGGTTCAAAAAAAAACACTGAAAAGTACGAAATAACTATCCTTTACTAATTAAAACTTAAGTACAAAAATAACTTAGTAAACACGATAAAAATACCCATATAATGAAATTTGACAGTTATTGAAGTCGGTGCCAAATCAATGAGCGACAAAACAGAGTCTATTAATTTAGTAGGCTTGGCGACTTACCAATATCTGGGAACTCATCAGGTATCATAATACATCTTATCTAGGGTAGGTCTACAACTAACTAACTTCTTTTCTAATTCTGGAGCGCAATAACATGTAAGAGAATCATCAATATAAATAAACAAGGCTTTTAATAAGTTCGCGTTATTTGGTGTTATTTGGTGTATCTTCAAAATCCAATCTCCAATACTTGTGGAATTTAGATGAGACCAATCTGGAAGTATATCCTCTCAAATAAAAATAAAAAATTTCCAAATCGGTTCATAAATTACGGAGTTCTGAGGTAACAAACATAAAAAAATAACAAAAAAAACAAATTGAGAATCTCTTCCTTTTTTAGAAGTCAATTAAAAAAGAAATAACTTTATTTCTCTGCCTTTTTGCTCTTACATGATCTGTGGCAGTGAAAAAGGTAAGTGAACCAGAGCGGTTTCTCACCTTTACGAAGCAAGGCGTTGTTTTTCAGGCTTTATTTAACGGTTCCATTTTACTCTTTAATTGGCCTCTCGAGGAGTCCTACCCTCGAAATTCCTATGTTCTTTGAGGTTATTCCAACAATGACTGCTGCATCTAGGCGTGTTAGTTTCTTATCATAAATGAGATGAGAGATTGTAGAGAAGAGAACAACGCATATTCTACTTCTATCACGTGAATTCAGTTCTGATGCGTCGCTATAGGCCATTGTCGCAACGATTAATACCGTATGCAATATTTTCAATAACCGTAACTAAGCGGTGCTGATGAATTACTCAAAAAAACATTAAGTAACACCTCACATTAAAGTAATCACTTAGGTAATTGCAGTATGTATATCATGCGCCTATTATAAACGGGTACTAACGACGAAAACTCGGCAATTCTTGCCAACGTTGCCTAATGACTCGCTTAATTACGTGTACGTACAGTAAGCTGGGTAACCAATTGTAACAGGAGTTAGGTATTAGGAGGTAATATATAATATTGGTATTTGATTACGTTATATACTCTTATAGGGTTCTGAACCAATGTCACATTCCAATAATAGTAAAAAAATTTAAAAAGAAGTTCCACGGCCATCGGCCTTCTCTTATTCCCACTCGGCATCCTCTTTATAGACCATTACGGTTTTACATAAGGAAGACATGGCGTTCCACGACTCTTGTCCTGCCAGCATAGCCCCAACGCTTTATATGTAATCAACTAAAAAACCACAGTACCACAGGAAAAAAGAAGAACGATATTCTAAACTTTCTAAATAGCAGCTTTATACACTGTTCGTTTATTTCCCTGATTTGCCCGGGTTGAATACATAATATATAGCCAATGTCTATCTGCAATAATGTACCTTTCAAATTGTGAAATAATTTTTCAAATAGGTGCAGTCGTTCTGGAGATTACGCTCCGCGTGGAAACATACTTACGAATCCGCTCTCTCTTTATAATATAAATATAGATTTGTGTTTTAATCGAACAATTTGAGCCGCCTTTGATTACTCATAATGACAAACCATTTCCAACCTGTGTTTCCAAAGACTGTCTTTAAACTCTTTTACCAAATGAGCTTGCATGTTTTGTTTTCTGTTTTCCGAGATCGTTTCTTTGGAATTCCCACCTGTTTTCTAACCATTAGAGACTGGCAGAAAATGTTATAACAATAGACCGCGTAAACTTGATAGCTACTAACCTTCGCTTTTAAACCTACGGTGCTATCTTGAAAGCATACGATATTATTAGATTTCATTTATCCGCCCGCTTTACTGCCTTTTAGCTCGGAGCAAGGAGGTTTTAAGCTAGAGTATCTTCTATGCTAATGAAAAAGACGTGAATTTAGTTAAGAAGAAAACAAGCATGCAGATCTATGGATATATAACGTAATATTATGCTAGTAACTAATTAATATGCGGTGTAGTTATAGATTTGTAACATGAAGAAATTTTGAAAGAAGAAGCGGTTAGATATAGTAAGTAAATAAAATCAGTTCTAAAACAAAGTGTTCTAATCCAAAATATGAATATAAAATAATAAAAAATGAAGAAAGGGATGCTTAGATGGTTTGGGCACAGAAAGAATGAGTGATGAAAGACTGACGAAGAAAATATACAGAGCGAAAGTGAGTGGTAAAAGAAGCCAAGGTAGACCAAGGCTGACTTATGAAGATCAAATAGCCAGAGTGTTAGCAGATGGAAATGTCAAAAGCTCTCGCATACCTAGGCGAAAGTGTGTGAGAAGAGTGATGAGATTTGAGGAAGCGAAAGAAGTATGTAAGAACCGCGACGCTTGGCACTTAGTCCTCTTTGACTACCCTGTTATGGATACAGCGTGAGGATATGTACGTATGTATGTACAATGTGTTCTAGAAAATTGAAATATTTTATTACGTACTATTGTGCGTTAAAAGATCGGCTACGAATGTGTCAGTTAGCGTCAGAATGTGTAACTTAGGGTTCTGTAGTAATTTCGGGCATAGTAAAGCAAAATTTATAACGAAATTTAAAAAATAATGTCGATATAGCCATTACTATATTTTTGTTTTTCATTTCTAGATTTTCATTACCAATTCACATCTCTATACTCACCTCAGTATGTGTGAATGTGATGGAATAAATATGCTATGACACACGGACAGACAAACAGGCATAACGCGACTAGGATTTTATTTTGCTATTTTAGATACTATGCTTGAAATGGGGTCTTTCCCATAAAAACCTTCGTGAATAGTTGACTCTTATCAGCAACATAAAATGAGGACTTGCTTACATAAACCCAAAACAACTGGCCTGTTAGTAGATTAAATCTTTCACCTAATATCGCACAATATTTGTGAAGTATTAAAGATCACTTACGGAATACCAGCCGTTTCAAATGAGGGTGAAAAAGTGCCTCGTCACAAGTAAAATTTATTGTAACTACTACAAAAAAACATTGTTAATTTATAATTCAAAAGAAGAGTAGCAATATCGGTATATCAACATCTAGTTCCTTGTTCATTGATTTCTCAAAGAACACAAATTGCTTGAGGAATACACGATTGTAATCCAAAGACGTGATTTTAGTTTGTTAGAGCGTTATACTCAGCCTGATGAGATACATTTGCTCGCTATCCTTCTATGGACATGAGTATTTTTTTATACCAAGAAAACAAACGAGCAAGCACCTGATGGCAAGTGGGCTGAAGTCCAAGGACATTTACAATATCAAGGCTAGAAATCACTTAATTTCTACGAATTTTGACAACCTCGATGGTGCAGTGATTTAGGCGTTCGCGACATTCCCAGTTTGAGCCAATTTAAGAAACTAACTTTTCTAGATTGTCTCGGGTCTGGGTGCACTGGGAGACGCCCCTAGTAGTCCTCGTCTCTCGTCGTTCTCATAGCGCAGGGAGTAATCAGGTTTAGGACCGAATGATAGGTGTGTCCTCTCTGAGGCATTATTAATATATAATAATAATATAATATAATAGACTCAGACTTTTCACACAGCGCCATCTAGTCCCAAAGTAAGCAGCACAGCGCTTGTGTAATGGTACTAAACAACTGATATACTACTTATATATATACTTTTATTTTGTAAATAATTATATATTATACATAAACACCCAGACTCTGGGCGGGAATCGAACCCGCAACCCCCGTTAACTTTCCGACGCGCTTAGCCGTTGCGCCACGGAGGTCGTCATTATAAATACATTGACAACCCTGATGGATTAAGATGTAGTGTCTTTTGTGTGTTATCCTCCACACCGGAACATAACAGTACACTGCTCTTTTGGCGACAGGATTAGCGTATAAGATGTTGGTAGTGATCAAGATGGATCCGGGTCCTACTGGGTGTAAAAATTACAAATAATTAAAATCTTAAATCCGAAGCTCCCGGAATTCACTGGAAATGTTAAATACACGTATATCTTCCCATATATTGTATGATTGTGTATTCGTATTTGGAGTATTTTGCATTTTTATATTTTGCGACTTTTATCCACGACATGTTTATCTTCATTTAAGGTGTAGTATATCCAGTAGCTTAAAAGGAAAAATTAAACCCTCGATCATTCATGCGTGAATCCGTGTGTCCGCCAATCTCGTAGGTCGTTTTCTGTCACAATTTATTTTCTCAGAAATGGTTTGATATGCAAACTTGAAATGTGGCATAGTACTACATTTTGTTAACCCACACATTTCGTAAGAATTAACATTTTAAAGTATTAGGAAAATTAAAGAAAGGTCAAAGTAAATAATCCAACTTGATATTTTCCCTTATTACCTCAGAAAATACTGGACTTACCATTTCAATAATTTTAAGGAATACACAGGCTTAATAAAAAAAATACTAATAACCTGTTAGTGCAAAATTCCTGGCATCATACCTAACAACTTTTGTTCGTCCAAAAATATTTGTTATTTTGTTGAACTGTCTGAAACGTAATTACTCTCTGTACGTATTTCCAATGGTAGGTACAGTGCAAGCGCATTGGGCTTTAGCGCCGCGCCGTCCCCCGCCCCCCGCCCCCTTTGTGCGTGTGCCGCTTTAACGACCGGGTAGAATAGGTGACATTTTCAGAAACATTTAATATATTTTTATTTTTGTATGAAAGAAACCACTTATAAATTTTTAAAAGTTGTAGAACAAAAGTTATTGGGGATAATGTTAAGTACAAAATACTAAGAGGTTATTAGTATTGTTAAATTAATCCTGTATAAAGTCTCAACTAAACTTTACAGAAATAACAAAACTCGCAGGTTGGTCTAAATTAGATTAGAAGTTTACCATTTTATAAAAACTACTGGTCGCCCAGTGGTCGAAATTCGATTGCAGCCATAAACGCTTTTCTCCCTTGGCATACACTCTACAGACTCAAAACAGCTCACAGGTCACAGCTCACAAATCACATAAAATTCACAGTTAGAAACTCATTCAGTCACTGTTAGTAATTATTTGTTGGCAAAATTTTAAAATACTTTGGCGACAACCTCTACTTTGCGCGACTGATTGACTCTCGGACATTGACCCTGTTGACCACAAACAACAAATTATTACGTGTTTGACATTGACAGTTTAACTATTATGATTGTATTTTGTGTTTGACTTTGACAGTATGAACAGAAACAATGAATGTTTTATTTAATTTAATGTTTTTGTAACACACATTACATACATTGTATATTTCTGTATTCTCCGTTTGCTCAATATATTTAAAAATATATATTATGTGCAAAGTTTTCTCTTCGCGTAGTAATATAAAGACCATGCGAAACCCTCTGTGTGTGAGTTGAACTACTTGTATACTTTTAAGTTTTTGATATACAAAAAAATACGATTTTTAATAAACTTTCAAAACCTTGTATTTACCGAAGTATTAATTATCGAAATGTTTAATGTAAACAGGTAACATGGGGCACAAGAATAATCTCATGAATGTAGGAGCTCTGAAAGATGAAAGACGACCCTAAATTTTCCAAATACATTCCGTGCCTTGAGCATACGCTCTGTCAACCGTCTATAAAAGTAGTCTCACAACAATAAATATATCTATACTTATTTCTTATATACTTATGGTATAATATCATTACATGTTTGTTGGTTCAGGATAACTTAGTCTTGAATGTGTTATGCGACATTCGCTAATGTGTTTTCAGACTCATTAATAACGAATACGCATTATTAGGGTTTCATAGCAATTTTGGATAAGATAGAAGATAAATAATTGTATAATATAGGTCGCGACGCCCTCAATTTTTTAGTTTGAGTGAATATTACTAGGTACTCCCTAAGTTCTTTGTACGGTCGTGATGTCTAAAGTACAAACTTTATTTAGGTTCACACGATTAAAAATAACTAGCGCCCCGCTCCGGCTTCGCGCAGGTAGAAATTTTTTTGAAAATAAAATAAAGCCCATGTTACTCGTTGATAATGTAGCTTTCTATAGGTGAAAGAATTTTAAAAATCGGTTAAGTAGTTTCTGAGTTTATCCATTACATACAAAGAAAATTTATCTCTTTATAATATTAGTATGTAGACGATTTATAATGAGTATATAGACAAAAAAGTAGCCCAGATTACTCTCTGTTTTCAGAAAGGTAGAAGTAGAGAACTTTTGTCTTTTATACCTACCAATGAAAGGCCTGTCAAAATCGGTTCAGCCGTTTCAGAGATTATAGCTTGGACAAACAGACAATTGTAATATAGATAGAATTTCGTAAAAAAGACATTGCAATGACTCATATGGCGTTTAGCCAATAAGTTAAAATTAGGTAGGTTTATAACTTTATAATGTTATTGACCATTACAAATATACATTTGCAATTGGAGCGTATGGGAGAACATATCTTTCAACTGCAAAGTTAAGTTTGTGTTTGAATTAATCTTTTGGTAAATACACAACCAAATTCATTGTATGTACTCGCGCTTGGCCGGATTTTTTACACCAAAGGCGGATTGGTTGCTGGTCGGCTTTTTGGATATAAATATGTAGCGTATTTATAAGCGGGACGGTTCACTTTGACTTACTTCAACTTCGAAGTTCTTACGCGGTCCGAGATTTATATTAATTTTTATTATGTCTATATATATTTCTGTCCTGTCACTTGTGTATAGTCACATACAAATTAACATCATCATACATTTTAAAATATTTGTAGTGTCGTGTATCTTAGTAGGTACGCACTTCAATGGGTATGTAGACATAGGAATTAGGAAATTAAACAATCACAACGATGTGCTGGCAGCTGGCACGTCTATTCCATTGTATACCGTATTTGGTTGCGTGGGCTCGTCACTCCTGTCGAATACAACGAACTAAAGTTATTTGCTATCTTAAATAACTTTGCGTTAACATAACATTTGGTATGTCGAACGTGAATAGTGATGATTGATCAACTTGAAACGTGTTTGTGAACGAATTTCTTCCAAAACGAGGAGACAAAAAGAGACAACGCAGGGTGTTGCCATTGGACCTTTGTAGCGTTTCGTTTTAAAATTGAAAAAAAGAATACTTATGGAATTAAGGCAGGTGGATACACCTTCCTGTGTGTCTGCCACAGAAGTTTTTCTCAGAGACTATATTTGACGTAAGCAGAGAGCTGAAACTCGGACCAAAAAACCTAATGGACGGAGCCATAATAAGTTGCCGTTCTTATCACCATGAGTCAAACGAATTTTCGTAGCCACGAGTAAAACAGTTAGCTGTAGTAAGTATGGCAACCTCACACTGTCAGTCTAATTCGTGTCAGCTCAAGACATAAAATAATTATTTGCAAAATACTCGTAAATCTCAAGTGTTTTGGCTATTAGAATTTACAAAAATAAAAATATGTCATGTTCAACTGTGTATCGTTGTATTGCGACCGTTCTAGAATGATTCTGCAATCATTCAAAGTCTATCAACTCGATCAACAAAAAAAGGACACGCTCTTAGAGCAAATGCTTCATTCATTTTAATTCTTGGTACGAGAGATAAAAGGAATAAAGTGGTGGCTCAAAGATAGTCATTAACTTCGAATTTTTTTTTGGTTTTTATCCGTTGTTTTTACTGTAACATGGCAATCTTTTTGATAACAGTAATCCAACTTGAGTGACTGATATTAATTCTATCCCACTTGTCCCATTGACTTAGGGAGCATTAGAGCTTTTAGGCTTCTCATACTCTGTGCCGGCGAATCTTCTAACGAGATTAGAACTTTGAAATTTAAAGTTTTTAAGTCGAAAGTTAAAAAAAACCTTTTTGTGGTCATCGTGTGCAGTTACAAATAAAAGCTCTTTACATAACAAATTCACAAGTGCGTAACACTTCATTTTGAGTTTTATTTCTTACTAACTTTTTTCAAAAACGCATGTAAAAATTGAGGTCCTTATGTCATAAGTATAGTTCAGAAAAATCTGGAAAAAAAACATCATTATAAGGTATATTACAATAATGAGTATGAGATATATGAATATGTATGAATATAAGACACCGATTGAAAGAAAATTATGAAGACTTTGCATTATATCAGCCAGTTTTTTACCAGTCGTGTTGGTATATATTATTACAAATAGAAACTTTCAAATGGAATTCGTTTTCACCATGTAAGTACTTACTAGTTGCGTGACTGCACAGCATAAAGCCCCTCACAAAGGCGCATAAGGCTGACAGTTTCCTGGTAATCGGCCAACTTGGTCCGGTTGCACAAATCCAAACTATACAAATTAACATTTTATCACTTTGTAATTTAAAATTACGACAATGAAAAGCCAAATGTCTCATGTCAACATTTTTGTACACTTGTCCGTTTGTTCGTTTCATAAAATTGTACATTTTCTGTGAAGCGTTTATAATAATCGATGATTTATATAATGATTTTATAGAAAACTGAGCTGTGCCCCGCTGTTTCACTTAGATTAATAATAGAATTTGTAATAACTTGACTAATAGCGTCACCTATCAGATAGCATCTCGACAAAACAAATAATATGTTGTGGAAATACGACCTCAATCGGCAGACCGGTCAGGTCGTTCAGATGTTACACTTTAGACACACCAACGATTATTATATGTATAAGAAAGATAATCATTAGCCTACTCATAAATAGCTATTGTATCTATTTTTTTTGTTTTTATTATAAATAGTGGTCGGTGGAAAGAAAAAACTTATGAATTTTTGAAAGTCGTAAAACAACAGTTATTGGGGATAATGCTTAGTACAAAATACTAAGAGGTTATTAGTATTTTTCAATTAACCCTGTATTTGTAACACATATTATATACTAAGTTTAGCTTTCTGCACTCCTTCTCCATATAAACTTTACGCCAAATCTTAAAGTATACTAATATGTTTAAAAAAGGATACGAAGTTTTCTCTTTACGTATTTATAGAGATTTCGCCCAATGGTCGAAATTCGACCGTAAATATAAACTTATAATTAAACTCTTTGACGACAATCTCTACTCTGTGCGACTGTTTGATCCAAGGAGGTTACGTATATGTGATCACCACTATCATGAGTTTGAAATTGAGTCTTTTTGACATTGACAGTATGAACGTAAACAATGAGATTTATTTAATTTAATGTATTTCTAATGCATATTATATAAAAATATTGGCTGTCTCCTGTCGTTCTCGATATAAACTTTAAGTGTACCAAATTTTACACTCCTCTGTCCGCGTAATTTTCTTAAAAAAGGAACCAAAGTTTTTGCTTCACGCAATCATTGGCTTCACGTATTATTATATATTTATTATACCTATATATTATAGCACCTATTGTTGGTAACACTATTTCGTCATGTTTCTTTAATAGTGTTGTATATACGTATATACATATATATTTATAAAATGTCTCATTTTGTAATTTATCTTTTATAAGGATTCCTAAAATAAACGTATGCAGTTGTTTTACATTTTGATTTACTTATGTAGTCTGCGAAGGGCGACCTAGGAATTTTATCAAGTTAAAATATTGCGAGCATTGCTTTCATTATTTAAAAAAAAAATTTAAGTTAAACGGTTTTATTGAAAAGAAATATAATAATGATGTAGATATACTAAAAGGTAAAAAATAATTGGGTAGGTCCTAGGTACCAGTTATCACACCACTCTCCTCATTAATCTAGGGCCAATGATCAGACTAAAAAAAAGTTTAAGAAATAAAATTTTACACGCTACACGATTTTTAAACGATTTTATTAGTCTCATCAATTTAGAAATGGCAGTTACTATGAAATAACAGACAGACATTTTCATTTTGTATGGGTATATATAGCTTCAAAGGCAAGCGGCAATAGAAAAGTATGGGAAAGGTAGGGAGACCTTCTGAAATCTTATGAGACGACTTAATGGGCTGCCGGAAATCGGAATGGGGGCTCCAGGCGTCTGTCCATACAGCCCCGATGAGGACGACAGCATGTGTGGTCAGCGCTGTCGTGACATGGTGAGGATACTGAGGGGGCTCTGTCACAGCTGCCTAAGTAGTGCTTCAGCCATAGACGCAGTACGAGAGAGACTGGTGCATTCCGAGGATATTCCAGAGCCCCTCAACAACGCACCGAGATCGACTACAGCAAGAGTTACAACACACACAACGTGTACGTGTACAAGCACACGTAACCCAGTTAGTTACACCCACATGGGGCAAGGGTACCTGTGTTCCGGTGTCTACCGCCTTATGAAAAACAGCTTTCAAAATGAATAAGCTCTTTATTATGAAAGAAAAAAGAAATATTGTTAATAAACAATATTTGCGCTTACCAAAATTGGCGCTTGGCACTCCATCCTCTCTGACTACCCTGTTAGGGACTCAGCGTGAGGATATGTATGTATGCATATCAAAATTCTACGTAATAACGTAGAACTTTGATATGCATACATACATATCCTCACGCTGAGTCCCTAACAGGGTAGTCAGAGAGGACGGAGTGCCAAGCGCCAATTTTGGTATAATTTTGATATAAAAAATTATGATGAGTACTTGTAGAGATGTAGATTTAAGTTAATTATTTTTAGTAATAAATAATGCGCCAGACAATACACACCAATCATCTGATCTCAAACTAGGATATTCCCTGTGCTGTGAAAACCAGATGACGATTACTGGGGGCGTTTCCCAGTACACCCAGACTCGAAACAATCTAAAACAGTTCATTTTCTAAATTGACCCGACCGGGAATCTACCGAAATAATAATAATAAATAAAAAATAGCGTTTCATTACTAAAATTCAAACGTACCTCCTCAATAAGTTATTTAAAATTACACTAATCCTGCTACTGGCTCTCAAATGAAATGTTTTGAAGGATTAAAGAACGTAATTTATAATTTTCCGGAGCGGAGCTCAATTTACGACTGCCAAGGGACACTCCTTTATTGTTTACAGCAAAGACGGAAAATTAAATAAAACGTTGATGAATTCTGTACAAAATTACACAAAAACTTGATTAGTATAAGTAATAGAATATTTCACATGACAAATGAAATATCTAATATTTTTTGGAAGTCTTTTGCGTTGATAACTACGATCAGTATTTCGCCTATAAAATTCTAATGAAAATTACATACGGACAAAAGCGCCTAGATACTTAATCTATATATAAATATGAGTCTTTCTTTGTATGTTTGTCCTCTATGCGTTCCTAAACCATCCATTCGATTGTGGCAAAACTTTGGTGAGTTGTGCTGCGTACGTCCGCAAAGGTTTGTAAATTATTTGCTTCAGTAAATAAAAGACTACGCGAACAACGTCACGGGAAATACCGGGTAATCTATAAATCTAGGTCATAGTTTTTTTTTGTTGAAACATAAGTTCAAATGAAATTTAATTAACAGATTTGATTTAGTCCTTTACATCGTAACCGTATATATTGTAATAAAGTATCTGTCGTATAGCTAGATAATATTAATATTGTGTATCAGCTAAACAAGTTTAGTAAAACTCAAAATGACTGATTTCTGCCCAGAGCCCCCCTAAGTAATTCGGGGCCCTAATAGTGACAAGAATGGCAGCCATTGAAATTTTGCAACTAAATGAAACATAAATGCAAGACAATATTGTAATTTTTATACGAATAATTTACTTTAATTACTAAAGACAGAAAATAGGCGAAGTAAGTCCGAACGTAAAATTCTCTATCGTCCAAGAGGAGGGTGCTCTAGCGTTAATATTCTTATCATTAACGTAATTTGTTGCAGAAATTAGTTTTCGTTTTATTCAAAATTGTATTACGACTACAAATCCAAGTCTACAAGACGTCACTTAATCTGGACGTGCCGGCCCTGTGCCTTGCTTATGTCACAATTAAAAACTACAGAGGTAGTCAATAATGAAAATCATAAGTACTGGGTATCAACACAGAATATATTTCAAGTCTGTCTGTCTGTCTATCGTGAAATTACCGTATCATTTATCATAATCCCATACAACAACCGTTTAAAATCTCCGCACCACTAAAATTACAAGCCAGTAAAACAACTTACTTGTCACATAAATTTGGCAATAAATGTGAGAAAAACTAAGTCTCAGTAATTTAATTTTAATTTAATTCTTACTTCGTATTAAATGTATTACAAATAGACCTCATGTGTTCGGATTACCGTCACTTAATTTACTTACGAGTAGCATTCTGTCAGTTCAGGCCTTTTCTGCCTTTCTATATCACGTCTAAAAGAGTCGTCAAAGAGAAAGCTTGAAAAACAAACTTGTCTCTATTAAATGAAGGAGAATGAAATATGATAATTTAATTTCAGGGAAATAACCTCGTCTCGTTTTATAAGCGACGCTTCCAAGATGGCAAGCATGTTATAAAGGGAACAGGCTGATTCTCCGGGCATGTTTTCCCTCAACATTACTTTTTATTAACTTTCTTATTGCAAACTCATTCAACTGGCAACAAAGTCGTGTAATGAAATTATTTAATAAAAATCTTGTGATTTTGGGCGGCCGTAAACAAAAATCATGTAAGAATATTTTTACTCTTTTTTAGTATGTTTTTTTAAAAATAAAGTACCACCTTTCACCTTGGCTACCAAAAATATGTTGTAATTATTAATAACTATCAATCAAACAACAATGTTGCCATATATTAATAAATTAAGATTGTAATATTTAATGACGAATATTAACGAAGATATTATTGTGTGCTGTCATTGTTTTTTTTTATTACTACTACTAAGTACTTTAAGCTTGGCGCTCCGTCCTCTATCGCTCTACCCCGTTAGGGATACAGCGTGAAGACATGTATGTACGTGTACTATTTTAATATAAACAAATATCTAATCAAATCTAGTAAAAATTGTATATTACGATCTTAAGAACTGCATTCAACAATATTTTCTACATTTATATCTTTTAACATTTTTCATTTTATGTATGTACATATGTTTTTGTATGCGTATGTGTGTACTAGTTATAAATACGTAGCACATAAATATTGATACTTATTAAAATTACGCACTTCTTTTCTTCGCATTTTGCCGAAAAGCTTCTAAAAGTTTTAGTGTTCTTTAGAAATGTAGCAAAAACCTTTAAGGTAACAAAAGATTAGCGCTTTTTACCTATAAAGACATTTACTAACAATATATTATTAAAAGAAGCAAAATAGATGTTTTCGCCCTTCAACCGGGGATTTAGGAACAGACATAAAGCCCTCTTTGAGAACTAAGCATTCCTTGAATACTTTGTAGACAGGTCTTCGTAACAGAGATTTAATAAAAAGATTATCCGCTTAGGTAGTAATAAAGTGGCTAAAAATAAATTGATGACCTTAATTAGCTTTTGCCGAGAAAGGCTTCTGTGAAATAACTTACCTATGAGAAATTATATATGAGAATTTACCTATGAGAAATTATAATAATAAACTTTAATGAGCAAATGATTAATGAATTTCTTTGAACAAAAAAAAACCTCCCAAGGAAATTCAACATTGTTATTGAACTCTCGAAATATATTACTACTGCCACTATATATTTATTTCTAAAATAAGCTTTGGCATTTCGGATTAGTTCCTAATCTATTATAACTTTATTACGCGAAATTGTGCTAGACACTAAAATGATACAAATAATATACAATTAAAAGACACGTACTTTCATTTAATTAAATAATCACTTAACAAGGCAATAACGTATTCAGTAACTGAACCAACAAAGCGTGTCCACCACGACACATATACCACTTTATCTTCAGCGAATCAGATAGTGTTAACTTTCACATTTTTTTATCCATTATACAGTACCACTGCTGGCCAATATCCAGTTAAAGTGACCCAACGCTCATGAAACCATATAATGTTTTCCAATTCCTCAATGAACACGACACTCATTCATAAAACAAACAAAAACAATTAAGCGTTACGCTTTCGATATTAAACAAACAATAATTTAAAAACACACCTCCTCGGGTGAATGTGTCGCTCCAGATTTGCTCGCTTTATCCTCACAATAGTCGAAAAACCACAATTCCTCACTTATACCACTTTGTGTGCTGTCACTCGCGTCGCGTGTTTCTTGTGCAAGTATACGGCACGTGTACAACGCTCCAACGTCTACCAGAGACTGACTTCAGTGCACGCCTCGGTGTCGGCTCCGCTGGCTCTACGAATCAAGGCCATGCAAAACTCTGCTCCCATTTCCCTAGTGGAAAGTGTTCGTATCCGCGATCCGTGCCCCTTTCGGACAGGTGTGGGAGAAAGCATTCAAAAAACTGATCGTTCTGACTCATTCGACAAGAAGATGGCAGTTATATCTGTTTGGTCAATAGACTGCGATATGGAAAGTGAGAGAACCGGTTTTGGAGGCGCCAGATTTGTTGTTGAAAAAGAAAAAGTGTGAACAAGCGTGGATTATAAACATAGCATAAAAACAGAATGTCGAAGCTCAGCAATCTGCAATATAACAACGAAATGATCATGAAATTATAGAAAAATGGTAATGTAAAAGTTAATACGAAATTTACTGCAAGATAGAATTAATTCCAGATTCATTGAAATCGTTTTCAAATATTCGACCTTATAATTATTTAAAAGTAGTTCTAACAAAAACCTTTTCAAATTTAAAGTTCCATTCTTTCGACTGAAAGTATGTCGAGAAAATCATTAAAGTTCGTGTAAGAGTTGTATGGTATGTTGTAATTTTTTTTTCTTTTTAATGCTTGAAAAATACCTAATAGAGTCATATTATACTTTGCCTGAGAAACCAGAATCACGTAATATCCAGTTTTTGTCACCTTTAATTTTGGTGGAACATAAATTACAAAACCACTACACCAACAGCGAACACATTGTGAGGCTGCACTTTCTCAAAGTTCACGCCATATACCTTTGCACAATAGTTCATCTTTGTTTGTAAGTGCTGAGAGCTAGTATAAGTGTCACTGACCTGCTCAGACAGACGCCTGCGAGACACTTTAAGAATGAAAAGGGAAGAACGTCTCCGCGCGATATGGAAACTACTTAGAAAATTCAATTGTTTGTTTACGTTGTAAGTGTTTAATGTTCAAAATTTTTGGTCGGATTATAGGATTTTATAGAATCTGAAGAAAACCCATGATTAAGATTGAAGTCTCAAATATTCCAAGTCTGCTTTATTGAAGTATAAATACTATTTCCAGAATAATTGAAGTAGTTGTAGTGAAATGGAATTCGTAAGTCTTTTGCGAATACGACATTCGAACTACTAACTATATTATTTTGATCCATATTAAATAAACGTCGTTACGTCTATTTCGCTGAAATCTAAGTTTCGGGACATGAAAGTTAAAGATGGTTAACAAGTTTTCAGCTAACGTCCATCGCAGTGAAATTTCGCAATATGATAAATGACGCATGTAAATTTGTTTAGGTGTTCCATAAGTATACGCACAGGGAAATTACGAAGGTCGGCGTTTCGATGAGATCGTATCGTAAGAATCCGGTTGTGAATTAGCTTATTTTGTATCCGTCCCGCTTGCAACCAGGTCATTGCCGATCGTGGTCCACGTAAGAGCGTTTTCACATTATCCGATCCGATGGTGCTGTTAGCATAGAAACATATACTATATTGATGCACATAAAATGTATGAAATGTATAGAACTAATACGAGCCGAATACTATTTTTTATATATTTTACGTGTACCGATATTATTTTGTTATAAATTATCTAAGAGGAAGACATTGGAAGTATATAAATTAAAAATAAACTCCAAATAATTACAGCCATTGTGTAAGCCTATAAAAAAAACCAACTGAGCACTATCATTTAGATAACTAACGGATTAATGAATCGCCCAGTAACACTTACAATTTAGACAAGTTTTATTAGAAGTTTGTTCCCTAAAATGACTGAAATCAAACCCTTAGCGTGGAAAGACGCAGTTACTGTCACACTAACGAACTAACCGCTTAATTATATTAAATTGTATATCTGTACCTATGTGGTATTAATTTTTTTTAATTCACTAAAATCAAATCACTCTTTACTTGAAATTTCGAATTTTAGATTTTCAATTTCCCGCTATATTAATTGTCTACCACATCAAGAATATAGTGTAAATATATTTATACGCGTATAATAATAAAAAAGTCTACTTTTATAATTTTTTTGCCATGATTCAAAATTTTAAATTTTTGGATGAAGTGGGTTTACGAGAGTGCGAAATACCCGACGAAAGTGTGTGACAAAATTCTTGTTACAAACGAATATTTGTGATACAGGAAGATAATTTGAAATATGTTTTATTATAATATACGATCATTATCCATTCTCGCTGTTATCTATAGGGCCTGTGAACAGCTTTGCAGATACAAACCCGAACTAGAAAATATTCAAGTGACCCTTGTGTCATGATGACACTTGCCAACCTCAAAACTCTTTCGCGAAATTGTATTTAATTATTAATTAACGGACCGCAATGGCGCCATGGTTTTCTCGGGTGCTTATAATATTACTCGAATTATATTCCCTATCAGATCTATTATGAAATAATTATTTTAATAACAAACCCTGCTATAACTATAGTATCAACGATTTAGTTGAAAATTGATCTCTGAATTCGTATATTCACAGGCTTTTAAAGAATATTACTACGAAATTCCTTCCGTAATGATCTGGAGAAAGAAAATGCAGAATGTGCAGCTTACTGTCCCGTGTCGCGGAGTTATTACCTAAAAATTTGAAGACAGTGACAGTCATGCGATCATTGCGCAATCCGCACTTAATTACGTAACTTGCAGTCAGCATGCGTCAGCCAATATCGCGCGATATCTGCTGTCAAATCGAGAATTTGTATAATGTAATTTGTATAGGGTGCTATATCTACCGCGAAAAGTGCATTTTACGGTCATGGCGGAATAGACACGCAATAGTCGTCCGTAATATCAATTTTTTATTACAATTAGTCGCCGGTCGCGCAGTGATCACGTGGCTGTCGCTGTCAGCAAATGTTTAGGTTATAACCCCGCGGGTGACTAATTGTAATAAAACATTGATATCACGTACGACGATTGTGTGTCTATTCCGCCATGACCGTAAAATGCACTTTTCGCGGTAGATATAGTGCCACTATACGAATTACGTTTTACAAATTCTCATTTTGACAGCAGATATCGCGCGATATTTGGTTGACACATGCTGACTACAAGTTATAAGTAACTAGAGTGCCGGTCTTAAAAAACGATAGGACAAGGAGACCTAGTATAAGGAATCTACCACTGTTCGTGTAACTGTATACATAGGTAGCTGGTAAGTTTATTTATAAGTACTTAGAATACGACGAGAAAATAAAAATATGAATTCGCTATATACAATTTTTTAATAATAAAATCCATAGGCAAGTGTGTAATGTAAGGTAGGTGAAAATTATAGAAAAACAGATTAAAAATTATTACCTAAGTGGGCCTCGCGAGCCTTTGTTGCCGTTGCAACAACTACCAATATGTTATTACATGACGAATAAAAAACAATAAAATAATTAAGTCTAAAGTGCCAAAACTGATGTCAAGGTAGACTTTGTTATTCCTTAAAGCTCTGTCCACCCTAAATGTGAAATAGCCACACCGAATGCAATGTAATAAAATTCTGCTGTGTAGCTTTAGTTGCAGACGACATAATACATGAGAAGGGGTGTAGAGGCCAAGAAGAGGCACGGCTTCCACTAGATGCGCTCAGACGAAGTGCTGTGAGCACTAATATATTTTTTTGGAGATTCCATTGTCGCCATTCAGGTAGATTGGACGACGACAATGTTTTAAAAGACAAAAGACTATAACCATTTTAATTTGAATAGCTCGTTAATCAGTGATACCTAAGTGATAACTGAGTACAATAATTAAGTAAAATAAAATTTGTAAGTAACCGATACTTTTTGGTGTGTGTAATGTCGACATGTGTTGACTAGTATATCTATCTGCATTCCAGACCGAAAATCCGAGTTCCATTTCCAGCCAAGTTACTCAAGAAGCGTTTTTATGTTTTCTTGGAATGTGGATGTGACTGAGAGTAATCCCAGTACGTTTCGTGATAGTATTATGTCTTGTCCTTAGTTCGAGGTCACACAATATGGTATAATTGTCTGAAGTTTTTCCATTTATATTTAGGATATACCTATTTATGTGAGTTGTACTGGGAGTCACTGGCAGAAATAAAGATGTAAATTTTGATTTTATTTCCCTACAATTTTATTGTGTCAACTGAACCCCAATTTAGGTCGCGTTCGTTCCGATCGGGCAGTGCGCAGTAACTGCCGTCGACGCTCGCATACTTCACGCTTCCACACAAAACTGCTGATCCGTCTTTTCTATCACACTTCAAAAGATTTATTTTAAAGGTTTTGTGTATATGTAGAGAAAATACACAAAACCTTTAAAAATAAATCTTTTGAAGATTTCTCATCGTCATCAAAAAAGGGGCTCTAAAAGCTTCACTGCCTACTAAGCCGGGGTTCCGGGTTGGATCCCCCGGTCATGTCGAATTAGGAAATAGTATATTAGGCACCTAAGGAAGAAAGTATGACAGTACAACCCCGTGATATTGTCGCCCGACCCGAAGGCGAGGGTGGCAAGAACGCGGGTTGCGATGTCATACTTTCCTCCCGTGGTGCCTATACAATTTTTAATCAGACCAGGATCGAAAGTTCGATTGAAATTTAATTAGTATAATTGTATTTTAGAACCAGGTTAGTTATAGTTAGTGCGCATGCGTAATTTTTTTTTATTCATTAAGCATGATATAGATTTACATTTCCTTGACTACGTAACTAAGCAACAAGTATTTATTTATTAATTAAAAAAAATTAAATATGTCATTTAGAATTAATGAACTAAATTATTAAAATGAGTTCTGAAGAATCTGACAGTAAATTAGGAGAAGAAATTGTTAGAAATTTAGAAAGCTCAGCGAAAAAAAATCACAAATAATTTATTTAATTAACGAAATACAAACTTTCGATCACGGTAAGGTATGATAAAAAAAACTTTTTAATCATACCTTGGATCAAAAGTTTGTATTTCGGCCCTATTTCCAGGGACAAAAGGGCCACATTACCTCCCGATTAAATGAGTAAATAACTTAGTGTGCATGCTTTAAATTTCATATTAAATGCCATATTTTCCTCCCTGGGTAATATACTATTAATATAATATACTATTTAAATTAGCTTGAAGTCCGAGTGTTAACGGGAGCTCTCCCAGTTCGTAGTATGATACCATAGTACAAGCCTAAGTGCTTAATATGAGGTCACGCGATTGGTGCAATTGTTTGGAGTATTATTATTATGACAAAGGTAAAATGTTCTAAATTATTGACGTCGGTTTTCTCGTTATCCTTGGAGACGCGTTCCTCTCTCTCTCTGATTTCGAGGTAGCAGGATTGGATTAAGCGCTAAAATACGAAATCTTATTTAATCCTCTCGAAATTGTTACTATGTGTTCACGTAAAAGTTAGATTCATAAAATGTGTAAAATCTCATCTGTATTTCTGTACTTTTATATATTTCCGGCTTTAAGAATCTTTGTATATAATATAACTAGCAGACGCGACAGAAGTTGTCCTGCCCGAAATAAAAAAAATCTTAGAACTCGATTGCAGCAACATCTACCGCGTCCATCCGTAAATCTAAACCATTCAGGGACCCACTCAAACACACATCATTTTTTATCGAATCGGTTCCGCCGATTAGGAGGAGTTCAGTGACATACACACGGACGTAAGAATTATGTACATAAAGATTCTTCCGTACGTGATTCACAATTGGATCCGGTAAGTGACACTGCAATCGGGACCTAGGATTTTTTTTTTAACCCGCTAATAGGAAGCAAGTCAACATTCGGGCAGCACAACGTTTGACGGGCTTGCTTATAGAAAAAATCTCGCAGAAAGTTTCAGTAGTCAGTTTTTTTTTGATCGTCAATGGAAAGATATAAAAGCATGCAGTTAAAAATGCTTCATACCTTTGCACAGTTGATCTGTAGAATGTTAACCAGAATTTATTCTGACTTAGTCCGAAGAGTCCGTTATTAGAGCAACTAAGCGGGATTGTCGTTATGGAGATGAGTACAAGAATCTCAACACCCTAATGGATTTTACAGTACTAATAATTTTTGAGGATAGGAAAAAGTGACCTTGCACGACGTCACGCATGTTCGCTGTATCTTTATTCATTACCATGATTACCAGCTCTGACCCGGTGACATAGTCAACTTGTCCAAATCAATTTATTCAAGTGATCCCGATCGCAAGATGTTTTCGCACGTCAAATCTGCATTCGGTTCGAAAAGAAAGCCTGCATACTGGAAGAACCGACAAGTAACTCAATCTCAATCACACATAACCTTCATTACTCACTACCTGCCTCCCCTATTCAGTTCTCTGCCAGGTGAATTTAGAAACTTTTAAATTGACTTGGAATATGGACACTACTACGTATTTCAAAAGTTAAGAACACTCAATTGATGTATTAATCTCATTCTTTCCAAATAAACGTGTAATGTCAGGTATAATTAGTACGTACATACATAACATAGCTAATTGTACCCTTATGGGTACAATTAGGATTAGGATTATTTGGATTAGGATTAATTGTACCCTTACGGGTACAATTAGCTATTGTTATTCAGTAAGTGTAAATGATGCAATTGGTACCGCTGCAATCGATTACACAGGGGGACACAAGATTGATAAAGGATCCCTGTAGGACCCTGTCAAGGGTCCTTTTTCAATCACTTGTCACGTTAACGCGTGTCTTGTTGTGTACCGACTTTTTTGCAAAAAAGGTTTCATGTCACCACACGTCTCACAGCCGACATTAGAATTTTTTTTTCTTTCTTTATGGCATGGCGCACAGTTTAACACATTTGCCAATGTCATGTATTAATAAGTAGAATCACAAGTAAATTAATTTTTTGTTATCGTAAAACTCCTCCAGTAAAGTGATAGTAGGCTTTACTGAAGTTATAAAGGAATTCTTGGAAGAGTGCGAGAATTTTAGCTAAAATACTTATTCTTTAAAACTCCCAAAAATGTAAAAAAATAGAAAATCTAAATAAAATGACAACCTCACTTATCCCATTCCCGCCAAAAAGACCGATGTTAGAATTACCAACTTATATAAATCTTTGTTCGACACTCTGAACTTGACTAGCCTTTGTGCATTGGTAGCGCATTGAATCCGAGAGTCCCGATTTTTTACCGATTACAGTCAAATTAGGAAACAAATTTTGCCTAATTTTCTTGGAGTCTGGTGGTCACTGGGTTCTAAAGTTCTTCTCCAGTTCTTACAGTTTGAGAACACATAATTAGTACACGTAATTGTCTAGACAATTTATTTATTGATTATTCTTCAGAATGTTACAGTATTACGTACTCGTAAACTGCTAAGTTATGATTATGGCTACTTCCGATTTTATACCGAGCGCTGGGCAGCTGTGCCCACTGAAATCAGCAAATGGTGGAAACGATCGCAAAATTCTGAAGAGTATACAACCGCTTATTAAATACATGTAAGTTATGGAGCAGAGATTGACAGTGCAACATTTTATATGTACGACGTCTATATATGATATTCCAATCGAACAAATTAACCAGTCCGACGACGTTTCTATCTATCATATGTACAGTAAAATAGACGCTAGTAAGTAATAATAATTATAATTTATAATATAAGTAAAACATACTCGTATTTACTTACACAATAAATAACCTAATTTATTTTAATATAAACTTGCATTTTATTAGATATATTTCACTTTGTCTTCTAATTTCATGCATTAGTTATTTATACCAACATATTATTAAGTATTAGGTAGGTATAGTAGGTTCACATACTAATTTCTGTCGTTTAGATGTTATTTACTTATTTAAGCCAAAATAAATGAAACACATACGTCCTATGCCAAAATTATAACTTACATACCTATTTCGAAAATCTTATACTACGAAAATGAAGAAAGGAATGCTTACATGGCTCGGGCACATAGAAAGAATGAGTGATGAAAGGCTGACGAAAAAAATATACAGAGCGAAAGCGAGTGGAAAAAGAAGCCAAGGAAGACCAAGGCTGACTTATGAAGATCAAATAGCCAGTGTTAACGGATGGAAATGTTACAAGCTCTCGCATACCTAGGCGAAAATTTGTGGATTGGCGGCGGAGGATTGGCGCTCCGTCCTTTCTGACTAACCCGTTAGGGATACAGCGTGAGAATATGTATGTATGTATGTATGTATGTTATACTACGAATCTTCCCATTGTTGGAAAAAGATCTCAGGCGTTAGCTTATCAGAAATACTAACTCCCAAAAAAATATGTACTTGACAACATTGTCCTGCATACCCTAGTCAAAACTTTCCATTTTTCGAAACATAAATCTTATTCCAGCATTTCTTGGTAGATTTTGTCGATGTTAACTCGACTTATAACATGATATATCTAACACATATCAACTTTTATGTAGGTACATTAGCTTTTTTATTCCAACGAACTCTTCGTAAACTCTTTTGATAATTCAAACAAAAAATTTAATTGGATCCTCCTTTTCTTGAAGTCGGTTAAAAAATATTAGATCCTATTAGTACATCATCGCTATTCATTTCTTAGAAAAAGGAATTTATTTATTTAAATACTCGTAGATGTCTACGTAGCTCAATCTGCTTCAGCTATATTTTTTTATGGCTTAGAATGACGTTGTTATGGATACGAGACTTTACATCCAAATACAATATAACTATACCTATATTATGCCTATATAAGTGTAATCTTTTATCGATTTTGGTTCGGATACAGACAGGAAATTATTTCGGATGCGGCTATATTTTTAGAATACTGAAGTAGGAGAAATCGGTCACATCGAATATAAAAGCATAGAATTTATCAAAAACCGGCCAAATGCATGTTGGATCACGTACAGTGAATGGTTCCGTAATCATTTAAACGGCAGCAAAATCAAGTTTATATTTCATAGTATTTATATTTCTCGAAAGACACTGAAAAACAAAGTTATTTCTGCCGTCGCTTAGCGTCTAATTAAAAATATCCCAAAAACTACGTAACTTATCCTATTCAAACCAATTTTCGTTGAAAATATTTTAAAATTCTACTACTTGAAATTTTTTCAGAATTTTCCACCTGTACCTGCTTGAAAAGTTACAGAGCAAGAACACACTTTTTACGCCTTTGGAAGTGCATATCTCGCCGAATAAAAAAAATAAAAAGTCACCTCTAAACTTCTACATTATTTTCAAATACCTATCTAAAAATACTACACATGCTTATGTGCACTAAAATTTTATTTCGTTCCTCATTAACATGTAGCTCGTTCCACCCCTAATTTTACTTTTTTTCCAAATTCATTACACCATTGCGTAGCGGTTCATGAAATACACGTATCTTCCAAATATTATGTAAATAATGCCAATAGCATGTAAATAATGCCAATAAAATGACTGTGATACACAAACAGACCGGCTGACAGACGGACAGGACGAAATTAGAAGGGTTGCATTTTTTGCCATTTGGTTAGAGAACTCTAAAAAATTTTCTCTTTTTATTTCCTCCAATTGCAATAAATACAATTATTTATTTTTAATGAATTTTATCGATTTCATATTTAATTCGAAATCAATTTCACTTTCAGATAACATGTTTTTATTTAAAAGTAGCAACCCGCCCCGATTTTTCATTGGGACTTTATTACGTTGTTCAAACAACTCAACCTATCCAGTAATGTATTGGTCATAACCCATATTGAACTCAAGTGATCGAGTGGTATTGATTAGCACACGTATTATTCTATAAGTGACACACGAACTAACATACAGAGAGAGAGATGAGAATAGCGATTGATTGATCATTCACCAAGAGACCTCCGGAACTGTTGGACCTACAGATTCGAAATTGGCAGGCATGTTCCTTTAGATGAGTAGATATCTGCTAAGAAAGGGTGTTCTAAAAATCACAACCTCTAAGAGGATAAAAAGGGGGAGAAAAGTTCGTATGGAAAAAAAACTTTATCTATTGACTTGAAATTTAGCACTTGTAACTTATACGCGGCCGCAGTATGACGGGCAGGGGGTGTGCTTTTTGTAAAATTCAACTCGCGACAGAGGGGGGAAGGATTGAACTTCGTATGAAACTTTTTAACTTTTTATACGCGGACCGCGGTGTGGCAGGTGGGTGGTGCTCTTTTTGTAAAATTCCACTCGCAAAAGGGGGTGGGTTGGAGGAATTAAACTTGTATGAAACTTATAATTTATTTATTACATGGTGGGGGATGCAGTATGCTGACCGGAACGGGCAGACTACATAACTAACACAGCAAAATTCTTTGACTTGACTCAGCAACTCAGGTGCAACTCACTGCGCCAGCTCTTTCAGGTAACTCAAAATTGCGCCATGTAGCCGCAAAATGTTACGCGCCGAGTGTGTCGCAAAACGCGCGCCACTCACATCCTGCGCCTGTTGGCTTTTATTGCCAGCAGCGTATTATGCGTTAAAGTGTTTATGTGCTAATAAATTTGGAATAAGTGAGCTGACACATTCGGCACAGTGAACGGAGTTGACACATTTGCGCGGCATAGCGAAGTTTTAGTAACACTGCGCTACGCCGCACAATTGCGTGCGGGTAGCACTGTGTTACCCATGTCTACCGCAGACAAACACTTGAAGGCAGATGACATTGACGCACGTATAGGGAACTCTGTATAATTTATAGAAAATCTTAACAAAATTGAAGTTCCTTGACTTATAGGTTATAAGCTACGTATTTTCTCGACCCTGACCTTACTCAATAAAACAATTTATTTCAGGAAATAAAGTAAAAAAAAGCATTCCAATGTTAACCTAGCTGATGCATTATATTTATCACAGGAAGTGAAACTTTGTAATCTTATCCGATATCGGCCGTCAACAAACCGGAGGCCTAGTGGGTATTACGGCTCATGGTCCCCTTACATTAACATGGGTACAAGTTAAAACGCGATAATAGCGCAGTGAATATTTTCCATAGAAGTTTAGATGACGAAATTTTAAACATTTTATGCTTATATTTTACAAAGGCAACTTTTATCAATTTTCACTGAGAGATAATATACTAATATACTAATATACTTACTGAAAGCTTTTCGTTCTCCTAGAACCTAGTTTCTTAACCTGGGGGTCGTGACCCTTGGGGAGGTCGCGTTTGTTATTAAAGGGGGTCGCAGTCTGTTAAAAAAAAACAAGACCTACATACAAAAGACTCCTTTATTAAAGGAATCACTTTTTGTGTAGTGTTATAACATTAAATATTACCATGTAATAACAACATGAAAAATAAACTTATAGTTTATTTAATTAAAATGATTAATTATTAACATTAATTAATTAATGCGATAGTTGACTTTGTTTCTCACTTAAAAGTATTTCTATATGTAGATTATCTTTGCAAACGCTCATAAGTTAAATTATTTTCGAGTGATCCCAGACTATTCCTATATTTAGTTTTCAAAGCCACCATAGATGAGAAATCTTTTTCGCACAGGTATTAAAGTACATCAATGTATCAAAAGGTATCAATGTTTTCAAAGCTTCCGTTACTAGTCTTCCGTACTCACGTCGTCATGCAAACCCAAATTTATCTAAATCTGGAGATAAAAATTCCAGTTGTAAAGTTTTATCAGCCGATAGTTCAATGAGTTGATTGTGAGTCTCAGTTCGTAACTTGGCAACTGCAGCAATATTTTCATCAAACGGATTGAGAACCCATCATTTCGAGAAATCATTGTTGTCATCGGGAAAATATTCTAGTAACTGAATCTTTAACTCGCATTTTTGTTAATGTAATTAGAAGTTGCAGTCGATGCATCAAAATTTCGGTTTTCAAGGCTAATAATCCAAATACTAAGGCTTCTTGGTAAAGTCATTGACTTTATCTGTCATAAGTAAAATGTTTTTGTTACGCCCTCGTAAACTCGTATTCAAGTCATACAAATGTGAAAATTAAGACAAGAAACACTCAAGTAAGCCAACCCTAATAAAGATTCTTTATCTTGCAAAAATTCTAAAAATGAACTGTTTTTATCTGTAAAAAAGATTTTTAATTCATCTCGCAATTCAAAAAGCTTTATTAAAACTTTTTCTCGCGACAGCCATCTCACTTCAGTATGGAAAAGCAGTGAATTGTTTTTGACACCTATTTCTTCGCAGTGTGGAAAGCAATATACAATAGTTTGCAAAGGTCGGCTTTTAATGTAATTAACCATTTTAACAGCTTCTGTTAAAACATTTTGTAAATTGTTCGGCATCTTTTTTGCGGCAAGCGTAGGTCTGTGAAGAAAGCGGTGCGTTCATTCCACATGCGACATAACGTCTTTTAATTTTACTATGACGCCACTGTTCTACACCGTTACCACTTTCACGCCATCAGTACACAACACAATGCATTTATTCCAGTCCAAGTTTTCGTTTTGTGTTGCTGCAATGAATACGTTAAAAAGTCCTTCGCCAGATGCTCGACCAGGTGATTTGCAAAAAAGCACATTATCGTCTTTAACAGACTCCTCACATTCATATTAAACAAAACATAAAAATTGCGACAATTTCGACACGTAGGTTGACTCGTCAAACTGAATGGTAAAAAATTCACTTAATTTAATTTTTCAATTATTTGGTTGTGAATATCGATGACCATTACATTAATACGTCTCGATATTGTATCATTTGAAATGGGGTATAATTTTTAATTTTTTAGCTTCTTCCGGACTTATCATAATATTGACCAATTCAATGGCAGCAAGTAAAATGAGTCTTTCCGCGATAGTACGGGGCTTAGATTCGCTCGCGACTCGCAGTGCTACTAAGTAGGATGTATGAAGTTCTGCAGTCTATGGCTGGATTTTTTTATAGCAATTTCTAACAGTTTGTTTTGTAAACACTGGTGTCTTGTTTCTAAATGCCGGAGTAATTTTTAAAGCTTTATGCTTTCCGCGAATAGGTTTTGAAATCAAACAACTCATTGTGGCTTGTCATCCAATGCAATAAATTTATATTTTAGATATGTGTCATTGTATAACCTAGTCTCTTCACCGTTTCATCAGACATAGAAGGCACACTTCGTTTTGTCACAAATTTGTCCATTTTAATTTAACTTTTTTACTATTATTTATAAAAATTAAACAGTGGGTGAGTGATATAAGATCATTGTTGTATGTATTTGCTCCCCTGCGCTACTTCCCTAAAAATGTAAATGACAATGAAACTGCCTCGCGTCCTTTTTAACCCCCGACGCAAAAGAAGAGGTGTTATATGTTTGACGTGTCTGTGTGTCTGTGTATCTGTGTGTCTGTCTGTGGCATCGTAGCTTCTAAACGAATGGACCGATTATGATGCGGTTTTTTTGTTTGAAAGCAAGTTTTCTGGCGGTGGTTCTCAGATATGTTTTATCAAAATCAAATTTAAAATTTTATCAAAATTTCGGCTCATTGAAATGGTCTCGAATAGGTTATAGATAGATAGATGGTGATCAGGGTCTGATGATGGATCAAACAACTATCGTCAGAATACTAAGATTTCGGCGAGGCACGATCTCGTGTCGCAATTTCGTGTATCGTCCCGGAAAGTATTTACGTGAATATGGTAATAGAGTGTAGATCGTAGAGCGTTTAAAAAGCATGAAATAAAAATTTAATTAAAAATTAAAAAAACACCCGACTCAAAAAAAAACCTCCAAAAAGTAAAAAAATTATATTTACCTCATAGCCCATTACATTTGTGATAAGTTTCAATATAAATAGTAGTAGTAATATATGTTGGATATATTACTACTACTATTTATATTATATTTAATTACAATATAAATAGTAGTAGTAATATATGTTGGATATATTACTACTACTATTTATATTGAAACTTATCACAAATTTAAAGGGCTATGAGGTACATATTACTTTTTTACTTTTTAGAGGTTTTTTTTTCTCTTTATTACTAAGGCATTTAACATACACAAACCTGTCTAGCGCACGTGTCATGGGATGCGTGGGCGGCTTATTTGACAAGTTCGTGCAACTGCAACGCAGGTTAAAACCCAGGTTAGACAGTTATTTGTAATGCTCGGTTTTGCGTTTTTATCGCCTAAGGTAGCCTTGAGAATTTAAATTAAACATATGTTAAGTATTAATTAAAATATTATTATAATTATAATGTTATAGTGAAAGGGTCACAATACTTTACACTTAAACTTTTTGGCTTTTTCGTAAGTCGCGACATAAAAATGGTTGAATATCCACGTGGGTGGAAACACAGGATATGTAGAGATATAATAAAAATACCTGCTTTCGCTAGCTCGTGTAATTCTCGTCTGCCCATGCTATTAAAACTGCCGTCCAAAAATATCAACTGTCATTTCACGAATAAATTGTCATTAAGCAGCAACACTCGCAAACGACGGTGTTGTTATCTGTTAATGATTATATATTATGATTGTAAAACAATAGCTAACATTACGAAAAAAATTAAGCCACTTTGTTCGCCCTACTAATCATATTTTTCGATATAACAGACAAAATTAAATTAATATTTCACCTTTGAAATGCGTTTTTATTTACTTTTTTAAATTGAACTTGTTTAAGCAATTACATACATACGTACAAATCTTCTCGCTGTATCACTAACGGGGTAGTCAGGGAGGACGAAGCGCCAAGCGTCGCGGTCCTTACATACTTACGGTTTAAGCAATATTGTATTCTTAAATCTGAAATTTTACTCTGTGATGGACTGATTTTTATGGTTCCATAAATCATCAAACTTGGAATCTTAGTTTACATACACATAATATCATAGACCCCTATCCTTTTATTTATAAGATCAAGGTCAAAGTCACGTCTAAGGTCACCGATTGATTCTCCCTTTAACATCCTAAAACTTTTATCTAAAACTTGTCCGAAATGAAAAAATCAAATGAAGTTAGGATTGTCTCGAAATGAAAAAGTCGCCCAGTATATCAATTATCATCAATAGCATAGTTTGATACTGGCGGCCCGTCCCGACTTCGCCAGGATTAAATACTATAAAACCTATGTCAAACTGGAATTTCTGGAATAATGTACCTTTCCAAAAGTGACAGAATTATTCAAATAAGTGCAGTGGTTCCAGAGATTACCCTTCACATATAAACGAACTTACAAAATCCGCTCTCTCTCTCTCTCTTTATAATATTAAATACAGCATTTTAATAATAATTTTATAATATTACATTATATATAAGTATAAAGTATACACAGATGATGATCCAAACATGATAAAAATTTTAAAAACATATTTTTCTTCTGCACCTCCTCTCATACACTTTAAAATGTTCTCTTTATCAGTTAGATATCTTTAGATAGATCTTAAAATGCAACAAAATAAGTTTGTTTGTATTTACTATTTAATTCCTTCAGTTACAGATACATGCTTTCTATTTCAAAATTGTTTTTAGGACATCCCTAATCTCTAGCGCAGACAGCGAATGACATCAAATTAAAATGTAATTAAACAAAAATAGAAAGTTTTATTTGTAACAAAAAAGTACATACATATCCTATCGTAAATATTTACAAACTTAAAACTAAACATTATCTTAAATAATAAACTTCCTCAAAGTTGCCGCTTAGAAAGCTATCATCGCTTACGGTGCCCAGCGGACTGGCAGCATTACCTCTTTGAATAGTCAATATAATTTAATTAGGTATTATTATAGACTAAAGCAATACTAGTAAGATACGAAAATAAAAATATCTAGGTTCAATTCTTAATCGGTGTATTGTCTTATTCAGTCTTTTTCAAAAAAATATAGGAGGCAATGGAAACAATACAAATACCAATTTCCGTTTGCGTAGACATGTATAAGGTGGCAGCCGACCCGGATTGCGTGAGGTCAGGGGTTCGACACGAGCGTTAGGTGCCGACTCATCCCCGCTATAAAAGACTTCTAAGGCAATTACCTAGTTCACCTTTTAGACTATAGAATGTACTCAATATGTTCTAGTTACCTATTTTAGTAAAAAATATTGTAACCGTGGTTGGTATACTAAATTGTATTCAGTGTTCCTTTCTGTGTCTCTGTCTGTTTGTCATGATAGATTAACATTGATGTTCTTTTGTGTTTTTGCGAGTTGACAATTTTAAAGACTATGGTTTCCTAGATGAAAGGCCCTGGCGCTATTAGTATACACCGGGGTCCAGCACCTAACAAAGGCATACTAAAATAAATGTAAAGTTATGCGTTCGTGCTGTAATAGTTGAGAATAAGATACCTTCAATGCAATTCCGAGCAATGGCACGGAATCCTTGCTCATCAAACGGAGCCATGGCTCCAAATGAATCAGTTTCTAAGAGTTTGAAGAAGCGTAAGAAGTATATGTATGTAAAAACCCTATGTTTGACATTCCGTTTACGAGCCCATTAGGAACACAGTGTAAAGATACTCGTATATACACTTTTATTAGCTTCACTACATTATAATCATTTTAATAGCAAAAGTGGGTCGAAATACTTTGCCTACGTATTGATGAGACTTTAAAAAAGAGTCTGACGTTAGTCTTTGTGTAGTAGTTTTCAAGTAGCAGCAAGCGATCGTGTACAGTTTATTTGAATGGAGGTAGTCAGAAATAATTTAATTGTGCCCTTCGCTATGCGCTATTAAATAGAAGTAGTCTAGTGCAATTAGTGTTAGTATATCTTTAGCTATATCCGCGAACGGTTGTTGTTAAAATATAGCCAAAATTATTGTTCAGTGAGTTATTCAGTATGCAGTGACTTGTTCAGTGAGTTTTATACGTAGTGTTTTAGTGAGTGATTGGAGAGTTTTATAGTGAATTAATTTAAATATACGTATTGATTAGTGTGCTTTTAATTCAGAAGCGGGATATGCTTAGCCTTGGTTATCGGTTTTTTAAATTGAATTAGTATTAATTTTGTCGAATTTGTAGAATATGTTATAGTGAATACGATGATGGAGATAAAAACTGACGCAGTCGTAATATGCTGTGAAGGCTTCAGATATTATGATGGCAATAAGGAGAAGAAAGTTAAAATTTATGTATTAGATATGCAAAGACCACAAGATTATATTCTCTATATGAAGAAGTTTCAATATAATATGTCGTCGTAGATATGCAGAGGGTACGATGTGAGATGTTGCAGATATGTAGAAGCTGCAGCATGGAGTGTTGTAGATATGTAGAGGCTACAACATAAGTCGTTGTAGATATGTAGAGGCTACGACGTAAGATGTTGCAGATATGTAGAAGCTGCAGCATGGGGTGTTGTAGATATGTAGAGGCTACAACACAAGTCGTTGTAGATATGTAGAGGCTACGACGTGAGATGTTGCAGATATGTAGAAGCCGCAGCACGGGGTGTTGTAGATATGTAGAGGCTACAACTCAAAGTCGTTGTAGATATGTAGAGGCTACAACTCAAGTCGTTGTAGATATGCAGAGGCTACGACGTGAGATTTTGCAGATATGTAGAAGCTGCAGCATGGGGTGTTGTAGATATGTAGAGGCTACAACACAAGTCGTTGTAGATATGTAGAGGCTACGACGTGAGATGTTGCAGATATGTAGAGGCTGCAGCATAGTGTACTGTAGATATATAGAGGCTACAACCCAAGTCGTCGTAGATATGTAGAGGCTAAAACGTGAGATGTTGCAGATATGTAGAGGCTACAACACAAGTCGTCCTAGATATGTAGATATGTAGATGTTTGTTTAAAGTTCTTCTTGGTGCGATTCTTCCTGATCCGGTGGTAAATTCACTTTTTAAAGTTATTGCGATGAGATAGTACTTGAACAATATGCTTTAAATAAATAATTCACGAGGACGTGAAAATGCAGGAAAGCTTTATAATCATATCAATTAGTAGTCTATGTCAATTTTATGACATTTATAGCAAAAGCGGGATCAAAATATTTTGCCTACGTATTGATGAGGCTTTATAAAAGAGTCTGACCTTAGTCTTTGTGTAGTAGTTGTTAAGTAGCAACAAGCAATCGTTTATTTGAATGGAGGTAGTCAGAAATAATTTAATTATACCCTCCGCCATGCGCTGTTGAATAGTAGTCTAGTGCAATCAGTATTAGTATATCTTTAACTGTATTCGCGAATGGTCGTTGTTAAAATTATTCAAAATTAGTGTTCAGTGAGTTATTCAGTATGCAGTGATTATTCAGTGAGTTTTATACGTAGTGTTTCAGTGAGTGATTAAGAGAGTTTTATAGTGCATTATATATACGTATTGATTGGTGGGTCATTTGCAGAAAATTTGTACTTTATTTGTGTTTTTTTGTCCCGTGAACTTCTAAGTTTTACATCACATAATATTTGTAAAGAGAAATGACTTTTACACCTATTTCATATTGTACGTCACTGTAACCATAGTGCACACATAAACTTTATGTTTGTTAACTAAAATTGCTTAAAAATGAGTCTTCTGAAAATAGGGTCAGTTTATTACTCGTACTACATTCTAGTGTCCTGTCGTAACGTTACGAATAAAATTATTTTTTGGAATTATATATTTGTTCTAACAGGCATAACTTTTAAATTTTATTCTATTCTTTACAACGACCTTCAAATTACTGGAACACGTTCGTCGCAAATAGAGTGACAGAGATCACTAACACAATAGACACGAGCAGATGGCATCACGTTGTATCTGCGGAGAACCCAGCTGATGTAGCTTCCAGAGGCATTTCTCCGCTAGAACTGCATTCGCACGAGTTGTGGTGGAACGGTCCATCATGGCTTCGAGAAGATAGTGATTTACATGTAAAAAAACATACGTGAAATGATAAATCTTACTGAGTTAGAAAAAAGAGCACAAGTGAATGTATCATTGCAGTGTAGCGTAGTCATAGAACCAGAACCTGAAAAGGAAAATATAGACAATACGTAAATATTCAAACTTAAACAAACTAGTAATCGTGATAGGCTATTATCTAAAATTCTATTATAAATGTAAAAATAAGGTGAAAAAGGAAAACTTACCTGTTTATCTTAATAGTACTTACCTGAGTCACCTGAGTGCAGTAGAATTAAGAAACTCGATGACACTATTAGTTAAGTTTTCGCAGAAGTCTGAAAGCGTAAATAAAAAACATATTATAAAACTTAATCCATTTGTTGATAAGGACGGAACGTTAAGGGTAGGGGACGTATTCAAAATTCATGTGTTAGTGCCGAAACAATGCATCCTATAATATTGGCAAAAAATAGTAGATTAGCATACCTGATAGTTAAAGATGCACATAGTTAGAACATTGCATGGCGGCATTCAATTGACGTTAAACTATATTAGAAACAAAAAAATTTCATATAATTGGTGTAAAATATTTAGTTAAAAAAATACTTAGAGAATTTATAGCTTGTTGTAGACACTGTAATAGATTTGTTAATCAATTAATGAGTACCTTACCTAAAGAAAGAGTAACTCCGCAGAGGCCGTTCCTGGTTAGTGGTGTAGATTTTGCTGGGCCAGTAATACTTAAGTTATTTAGTGGACGTGGATCAAATAGAACCCAAAAGGCGTACATTGCGTTAGTTATATGCACCGCTACTAAGGTGGTACATATCGAACTCGTGACCGGTCTGAGCACAGAGTGTTTTTTGCAGCCTTTTGACGTTTTACGGCACGCAGAGGCCATTGCAAAAACTTATTAGTGATCGCGGTACAAATTTCATAGGCGCCACTAAGGAGCTTGATGTTATGGCTGATAAGAGTGTTAAAAATTTACCTGACGAGATTGTAGAAATGTTGGCATTGGACGGAACCGAATGGCAGTTTAATCCAGCAGCAGCTCCACATATAGGAGGCCTGTATGAAGCGGCCATAAGGTCAATAAAAAAACACATAAATCGTGTATTAGGAGATAGTAAACTTACTTACGAGGAATATTAAACTTTGTTGTGTCAAATTGAGAGTTGCCTGAATTCTCGTCCATTAACTTCCATAGACAATGATGTAGAAGGCACAACTGTTGCACTAACACCTGGTCATTTTTTATATTTTTTGATAGGGGAAAATCCTGTTGTAGTTCCAGATTAAAATTTGGAGAACGCTCATGTACCTTACAATAAAAGATGGATTTATTTACAGCTAAAATTACAGTTGTTTTGGAGAAAGTGGAGTCAAGAATATTTGGTTAATTTACAACAACGTAGTAAATGGACTAGAATTCATTATAACGTTAAAATCAACGACGTAGTGTTGATTAAAGACGAGCGATTACCCCCAACCAAATGGTTGATGGGTAAAATTATAAATACCCACCCTGGTATTGATGGTTTAACCAGAGTGGTTAGGATTAAGTGTAAAAGTTCAGTAATTAAACGACCTGTACATAAACTTTGTTTACTGCCGACTGAACCTCATGATATTCAACCACAGATACAGTCCACACGCAGCTTATTTAATTTAAGTAATTTATTATAGATTGTATCATCATGTTTTTTAAATTGTTTAGTGTAAGAAAATTTAAATCTAGTTGTTTAACATATAATGTTCTCCCCGCCTAGATTAGTTTATTAGTTGTTTATTTGAATAATAGTTTATTGTTTTAACTTCGTTTTACGAATAAGCAGATGTTTTTTGGTATTCAATTGTTTAACTTTCAGAGTAGGCATGTTTTGTTTGAAAGTCCTAACGTACTTTAGGGGGCGGAATGTTTAAAAAATAATAGTTTTAATAGATGGTGTAATGCTGTAAAATTCAATATTTAAATCACGTTTTTGTTTTAATTTTAAGTTCTGTTATAATATTCTAATAAATTGAGGTTTTCTGGGACAAATAGTTTTTCGTTGTCTTCGTTGCAAACAATACTAAATAAATTTTATTGTATTCCCTTATCATTTGTAGTTTTTTTTTGTAATTTAAATATGTCCCAAAATAATTAAATTTCGTTGCTCAGTATTAGTTACGCGACATTTGTGAACCATAACCACATTTCCGAACGCAGTCGTAATTTTTTTTGAATTGGCCATATTTTTTTAATTTACTTTGATGTTTCTTGACAAGAAGCCATATTTATGGGCGTGAAGAAATTTGTTGTTTGGTGAGTAAGTTTTTATTGTGCCTAATAATTATCAGGGTGATTAAAGGTAGTTTTCAACTAAGAATTATGCTGTAGGAAATAATTTTCTGTATAGAAAATAGTACATTACTGTTTTATTATCGAAATAACTTAAAAATCCCAGCTTTTTAGTAAAAGTAGCTATTTGAAAATAATTTGAGGTTGTAATTTCTCAAAAATCTTATCAGTTTAGTTATTATTTAGTAACGTTACGAAACTGAAAAAAAGTAAAGTAGCAGTTACTTTATATTATTTACATACTGACAAATTGTTTTACCATTAATCTTTATATTTGAAGTAGCTTTCCACCCTGCGTTTCGCGTGATTTAAAAAGTTTTATCTCAAAATTTTAAAGACGAAGCTAATTCACAAGTTTTTTCTCTGGTATACTGTATTAAAATTAAAGTAAAGTAAAATTAAAGTACAAAATTCGTTTATTAATTGTAAGAATTATACAATTCACTATATGACGTCAAAAAATAGATATGTTAATTAATTATTAAAAGTGTTTTAGTTACAAAAATGGCTCCTAAAACTTCTTAGAAACTTCTAGAAACTTCGTGGAACTTTCTAGAAACTTTACAGAACAATGTAGATACTTTATGGAACTTTTAGAAACATCATGCAATTTTCTAAAAACTTCACAGAACCCTTAAAAAGCTTACAAAAAATCTCATAGAAACTTCTTAAGAAATTCTAGAGCCTTTTAGAAACTTCATGGAACCTTCTAGAAACTTATGGAACTCCATAGAAACTTCTAAGTTTCTTAAAGAATTGCAAGTTCTACCGACTTCACAGAACATTCTAGAAAATTCATGGAAGCTTCTAGAAACTTCATAGAAACTTCTCATAAAAACTCATAAATCTCATAAAAACTTTTAAAAACTTCAAGGAACTTTTCGGAAACTTTTAGAAACTGCAAAAAAACTTCTAGACTTAATAATATTTCTACAAACTTCACTGAACTTTCTTGAAACTTCATGGAATTTTCTAGAAACTTCACAGAAATTTCTATAAACTTCATGGGACTTTCTAGAGGCTTCATAGAATCTTCTAAAAGTTTCTACAAGCCTCATAGAAACTCTAGAAACTTCAAGGAAATGTCAAAAACATTTAGGAGCTTCGTGGAACCTTCTAAAAACTTCATGGAATTTCATGAAAACTTCTAAAAATTTTATGAAACTTTATATAAACTTCAAAGAACTTTCTGGGAACTTCATGGAATCTTTTAGAAACATGGTAGAAACTTCTATAAACTTTATTCGACTTTACATAATCTTCATAGAATCTTCTAGAATCACTCTAATTAGAAGAGCAAACACAGATGAAGTAAGTAATATATTGACTCTGAACTTATGTGAACATGGCTTTATTAGTATCAGTTTCATTATAATTCTATCAGTTTCGTTATTTCTCAGTTGCGTTATTTTCTGAAATACGGACACATTTTCTGCAAGTGACCCTAGTATGCTTTTACTTTTTCTTCATACAATTTTACTTTAGCCAGTGAAGGACAAAGCACACAAAGTGCTTTAAAATATTCGTAGTTACAGATAGCAATGTTGAACCAGACAACAAATAGCTAACACATCACCTATACAAGTAACGTAGGTACCTATAATAGCCATTATACTACAAAGCTACGAGTATATAGAAGGCCTTTTTTTGGTGACACAGAAGAAACCCGAGCTTAGGTATCTTACTCTTGGAGGGCTGGGGGTGAAACTGAGTTGTGTAGGACTTAGCGAGTAAAACTCCTGCAGTGATGGTCTTCAGCACGTTGTCGAGGGTCTCCAGGATCAGCGCCTTCTGCGGAATACACTGGATGCTCTCTTACACTGTGCCGAAATACTTCTCACTTCTCAGGGGGGCAGTTACGGAGCCCCCCCCAGCACACATGCAGTGCAGTGCTACAGCCTTTTCGGGGTCGCATGGATGGACGACTGGAGTACTCATTCCGATCGACCGCGATCTTGAAAACCCCTTTTAGTCGCCTTTTTCGAGAGGCGGGGAACACCGTAGCCTTATTCTGAGTTAACTTACACGACCTGCGCTTGCGCAAGAACATAAGTTACTGACACATTTTATATTAATATTCTTTCTCTCCCATGCCGTTATATTATTTAATATAACATTATATACCTTCATTTAATCAATATTAATTTCGTTTTCGTCATTCACAGGTTCTTTCCGCTTAATTATACACAAATTATTTTCGTTAGATAAATTCGCGAAAAGAACCTGAATTACAGAAAATTGAGACGCTATGTACAGTGGCTTCCGAACCGTAGCAATTTCTTAACGAATGACGATTCATGACACATTATTGTACTAATTTTGTTTTGATTAAGGTGGTAACTTTTGCAACTCATTTGTAAATTACTCATTTTTTTACTTCAAAGAAAAGACGAGGTTTTCAATTCGGTTGTGATTTTTTTTTGTTTTTTTTATGTTTGTTACCTCAAAACTCCGTTATTTATGAACGAATTTGGAGAATTCTTTTTTTATTTGAAAGGAGACACTTCCAAACCAAATTAGTCCCATTTAAATCACAATATCCAAATACTATGGAACTTTGCCCCATCCACAAATTCACATGCCCAGTATTAGTAGTTTAATTTATGGAATGGTTTATTATGGGCACTTCAAAATACTATAGTAACTAAAGCGAAATAGCTAGTGAATTTAAAGATATTACAACAAATAAAAATTAAAAACACCTACCAAAAAATAGAACACGCATTGCGTTATTTTCCTAAACGACTACAGAAGTCAAGTTGAATACAGCCAGAAGTAATCATGTAGACAAATAAAGCATCCAGAAACACAGCAGGGGTTGTTATTTACATACAATCTAATAAAATTACTTGAAAAATAAGTTCACACGGTCATTCACAAGCAAACTTCATAAAAACTATAAATGTCAAAGTTAATGACGTTAGGTGTGTTATAATCAATGTTATAATTTATAAGACTTTTTGGCGGGAACGGGAGAAGTGAGGTTGTCGTTTTATTTAGATTTTCTATATTTTACATTTTTAGGAGTTTTAAAATACAACAGTACATAGTATATTGTGTTTTAAAGTTCTGTGTAAGTGTTCTGTGGAAGTAAAAAGAATGGAGGAGATCTAAATAAACATGTGTAGCTGAAGTTTACGCGCTCTTCTAAGAAGTCCTTTTTAACTTCAGTAAAGCCTACTATCACTTTACTGGAGGAGTGTTAGGGACAGTTAATGTTTCTCCAAAAGTTACGTCATTAGGCTGATGGTCTTGTTACCAATGCCTTAAGAAATATAAATAAATAAAAAAATATAATTTATAATTCATAAGTCAAATTTTGACAACGTCGATGATTTGCTATCTTTCTGTCAGTCATTCCTTTAAGAAAGAGGTAATTTCATTTTTGGACATTTTCAGTAATAGTTAAGAAAATCTAGCGCTATTAAATTCTAAAATAGTCATTTTTTATCTTAAATCTACATACAACGTAAAATAAAGAACAAAAATGTCAATGTTTACAGCCTTATTCAGCTAAATGAATGTCTAGTTACTAAAAATACTTTTCATTTTGATCGGTCGTAGCGAATTTAGGCATTATCATTTCACTAGTATTGGAGTTTGGGGTTCGAAGTTACCTCAAATAGCACCAAATAATGCGAAGTACTTATAACCTTTATATTTATTTATATTGATGATTCTCTTGCATGTCATTGCGCTCTAGAATTAGAAAAGAAGTTAATTCTAGACCTGCCCTCGATATTTATTTAGGCTAAGGTCACACAAATGGGAGAAATAAAAAAAAATATGAAAAAATTAAACTGACTTCAAAATAAACACTTAAAGTACGAAATAACTATTCATTACTAATCAAAACTTAAGTTCAAAAATTACTTTATAAATATGATACCAATACACAACTATATAATTAAAATTGACAGTTATTGAAGTCGGTGCCAAATCAATGTGCAACAACAGAAACTATTAGTTTAGTACCCTTAGCACCGACTTTAGTAACTGCCAAATTTAATTATATGGGTATTGGTATCGTATTTATAAAGTTATTTTTGTACTTGTTTTGATTTGTAAAGGAAAGATTTTTCATGGACTTTTTGGCGGGAACGGGAGAAGTGAGGTTGTCCTTTTATTTGGATTTTAAATTTTTTACATTTTTGGGAGTTTTAAAGTACAAAAGTGATAGTATATTGTGTTTTAAAGTTCTGTATGTGAAAAGAATTGAGTAGGTCTAAATAAAGATGTGTAGTTGAAATTCTCGCACTCTTCCAAGAAGTCCTTTATAACTTCGTTAATTTGTAGGTAATTAGGAATAAAATTTTCAACATAATTGGATACGTATACATAAATAAGTACAGTGGCATAAATTTGTTCCATAACATGTTTCACTTGTGAGTACGGGCTTCCTCTCACAAATGAGGTGAGAAGGAGATCGGCCTTACTCTAATTATATTATGGTCTAGAACAGGGGTTCCCAAACTTATTTTGTCTACTGCCCATTTTGAGAATAAATTATTTTTTAGCGCCCCCATTTTTTCACCTACTGAAAAACCACTATAACTTCAAATTAAATTAATTAATTATTGTGAGCTATATTAGCGGAGATTAAACATTAATTCCAAACGAGACTTTTACTATAACCCGCAAGAGTTAACTTGAAACCTGAGCGCAGTAGGTAATACACAACGGCGCTCAGGTCTCAAGTTAACTCTTACGGGCTACACCTGCCAATGAGAATGATTATTGAAACGCAACTTTATAGTATTCAAACAAAGTATCTTTTATTCAAAATAAAACAAATATAATCGATCCTTATATAAAAACTAATGTGAAGGATGAATCTGATGCTCTTTAATAAGTTTGTTGATAACAGGTTCCAATTTACTCAAGAACAGTCGCAAGTCGCCACGTTTGGTAACATGCAAACGATTTCTCTTTTTAGTAAGCAGTGTTGCCACAGCACTAAATCCACGTTCACACAAATATGACGATGGGAATGCTATCAAGAATCGCTGAACGATTGACCACAATCCAGGGTACAATTGCGGAATCGGTTTTTGTAGCCAAAATTCTTGGTAACCATTTTTGAACTTGATTTTTATTTCCTCGTTTGTTGTCAATTCTATAAGTTCTTCTTCCAGCTAAGGTGACATTGCTGTGTTGACATTTGAAAACGGATCCAACACCCAGTCTGGTATTTCCAAGTTCAAAATGTCCTGGTATCGTTCGGTGAAGTCAATGTGGAGGTTTTCCAAATGTTGGCAGTAGGCAAACAATTCGCCGTTACTGCATGATACTGATAAATTCGGAAAATTGTGAAACTCACGTCTGCCCATATTCTTTTTGTGTAGAAGCAGTTTGGCTGCAAAAGCAGCAACGACGTTTTTTGTTTTTATTTAATTTATTTCATCGCCTTGCAGTTGGAGATTCATGTCTATTACCGCACCAACGGGTCAGTCAAACTTACAATATAATATTAAGATCCAGATAAGTAGTTATTGAATATTGAGTGTGTCCTTTATGGTAGACTATACCTTGACATACTTATATTACTTGTAATAAGTGTAAATAGCTACTCGATTACAAATTACAATAAGAACACATTTATATTATATCGAATAATAATGTATTATTATGACTCATAAATATACATATGTCGGAATTCGTGCTCTTGCGACTCAGCCATGAGAAATAGGTACCTAATCTTACAACGGTGAAGTACTCCATAAAATACCATGTTAAGACAAAATTAATGTGCAAAGGACAGAAAACTTTGTAACAATTATTGCGTAGGTAATTGGAAACTTAATAATGGCAAACGATCCGTCGGAGAAATGCTATCGCACCGACCGCCGGAGTCTGACAAATTCTCAGTGCTGACCCCGACGTTCCGTTAGCGCGTTATCCTTTCCAAACTGGAAGTCGCGCTTTACCATTGTATAATCAAATAATTGCCTTTTGTTTTTTCCACCGATACATATTATAATTGAACTGTACATAGATTTATGTGCCAAGTGCCAAGAATTAATGAAATCCTAGTTATAACTTTTGAACCTTCAAAAATAAAAGCGGCGTTGCTTGAGCTAATTCTTTGGAAATGACCTCCTCTGCTCCTATTCGTTTTCCGCCATAGCCTCAGACTCTCAGGATTACCTGATCTGATACTGTAAGTTATTATATTATATACTTACATAACGGTAACATATATTATCTTAGAATAATAATGCTTCGAAGGCGCATTCGAAGGAGTATTTACTAGAATAATACCGGGAACGCGAGCAAGAAAGCTCCGCATGTAAAAAGCATAATATATTCTTATATAAATAAATATTATCGTTTCTTTGTATGTTTGTCCTCTATGCGTTTATAGGCTATTCGCCTGATTTGGTGAGAGGAGCTGTTTGGCGTACACCCGACTGAATAATCCTGAATTATTTAGTTTATATATTGATGATTGTACACTGACGATACTGTGCTAATGGCACCATCAGAAGCAGAGTTGCAGACACTAGTCACGTGCATGAAGGAAGATTGTGAAGTGAAACGACTGAATATGAATGTCAACAAAACTAAGGTTTAGTAGTGCGATTCTCTAACGCAAATTAGTCAAATTCACTTCTGAATCCGCGGTGAGATTGTCAACTGTGATTTGGTATTCTCTAAAGTCGACAGAGATACTAGCGCCGCCTCGATGAGTGGCGGCGGCGAGTTGTACTATCGTAAATGAATTTTATGAAATTTCGCTAAATATAACAATCCAATCTAAATAAACGAGTTTTATTTAACGTAATTATCTCAGAAGAAGTTAAAATACTCTAAGACGAAATATCGACTGAGATGTTTACTCTTAATGCAATCCCCGACAAACTCGCATCTAAGATCACTTCATTTCGCTCCTAGAATGTTTGGTTTAGAGAATTCCATTTGAGGGTCAAGTGAGTTCGAATGCGACGTGGGGTGAATTGTCGAGCGAGTTTCTCTTTGGGTGATTCGAGTTTTTACAGAATTGCATGACTGGTGTTTGAAAGGGAAGCGGTATAAACGAAATGTTAGATTTGTGTAAATGGAAAATGTCTAGAACGAGTGAATGAAATTGTGTATCTGGGGAGTACGTTTTCAAGGGATGGAAGATGTGAGTTGGATGTGGAGAGACGGGTAGCAGCTGGCAATAAAGTGAACGGTGCTCTGTCCACATTAGTAGGCAGTGTGACAATACGGTGTTGATGCCAACTTTATTGTACGGTAGTGAGGCCTGAATATGCCCGAAATCGAATGAAAGTATGATAAATGCTGTGGAGATGCGATCTCTCAGAAATATCTGCGGTGTCACGCTTGCGGACAGGATAAACAATGAAGAGATACGCAGTATGACAGGGTTGCACGACAGTGTTATTGTAAAAATGAAGAAAAGAATGCTTAGATGGTTCGAGCACTTAGAAAGAATGAGTGATGAAAGACTGACGAAGAAAATCTACAGAGCAAAAGTGAGAGGTAAAAGAAGCCAAGGCCAGGCCAATGAAGTCATTTGTATCTCCAAGTATATCGCATCAGTTTTTTCTGAAATCTGAGCATTACTATTCCAAGTAAATTATGTTTTCATTTTTTTGATATACTTGAATATATTTATAACACTTGAAAACTTAATACACTTTGAAATTTCATTTTAAAATACCTTTGTGTGGGTAAGTCGCCTTTTTTTTAATAAAAGAGGGGGGCGACCGAGCAAGGGAGTCACCTAATCGAAAATGATCGCCGCCCATGGACACCCTCAACGTTTATATGGTATGTTGACAAACTTATTTGTATGATTTTGTTTCTAAAGACAAGTTCATAATTTGTTAGTAGAGCCAACAATATTTTTATAGAAAGCCGAAACGGCGACCGGACTGCCTGTCTGACTATCTCCCAGTCTGTAGCTACGACTTTCAATAAATATACTGATAATAATTATTCGACAATGTGAATAGCGTTATTGTGAAACATTTATGTTGCAATTCGTCGTTGACTGTATCAGATTTAACAATGCTTTCATGTGTTAAAGGCACTGAGCACTGACCTCTCCACTACGCTGGACAGGTTTTTAACTACGTCCAAATGAAGCTACATAATTTTCTACATTTTAGTGCTGAAAGTAGTTGTAGACAGTAGTAGATATATACAGAAACAATGTTAGAGGTGATACTATTGAAAAACCAGCCAAGTAAGAGTTGGACTCATGCACCAAATGTTTTATACTTTGGAAAAAAACGTATAATGTATAAGAGATATTCAAAGCGGTGCTGAATTCGAAAAAGAAACAATCCATTCTGAAAGAGTCGATACGCAATACGTTGAACACTGATTGAATAGGACAGGACCGAATAAAAGTTTGTAAAAAATTCTTGTTGATTTCTGAAAAAACTGTCCTAATTAAAGACCTCGTTCAATTTCTTTTATAACAAGTATTTCAGATTTTTCGGTTTGCGAACTTCGGAGATTTTTGGACGTTTTACGTCATTAGTGGAAAATTTTGCAGAGTTAGAGGAAATGCTTCGATCACAAGGCAATGTAAATTATATTTTATAATGTGAAAATGAAGCCCTTTCATATTATATTATAACTTATTAAACTTTTGGCTTTAAATAACTTTTAGGTTTAATTAAGTACCTACATAAAATTTAAGCTTGAATTTATTATAGTACAGTATAAAAATGCACGGCATGTAGAAAGTCTAGAAACTAGAATAACATAGTTAGTGAAGATATAGCATAGCTATATTTAATACAAATTAAATAATTATTAATTGATAATAGTAGGTCTAAGGACTAAGAACTAGACAAAGAGATTATAAGTTATAACTCCATTTTAAAATTTTGGAAGGGTTTCCCTTTCGACCGCTATTGCAATCAGCATTAATTTTTTTTTGTCACTTAAAGTAAAGGTGGGCATGTATTATTTAATACTACTCCAAATTTTAAGTACGTAGCATCAGTAATTGCTAAAATAAGCAGATGTGACAGACAGACGGACGATGTCACACCGTATGGGTTCCTTTTTTATTATATCAAATCAGCACAAAATGTAGCAGTTATTTTATATGTGAACAGTATTCAGTCATTATAGAGGTCAGTGATAACTGGCAAATATACCGGACTTGTTATTTATCTGTGTCACGACTAATTTATTACAATTCACATCTTGTAATGATATACTGAATTAAAATTATATGTTTACTAGGCACTCCACTTTTTCACCATTTGTTAAGCTTTTTTTCATTACTTTAAAAGATAGCTGGGTCTCTCAAAAGGGAGAAATAAAAAACTTTTTTTTTTAAATTAAACCGACGACTTCAAAAAAAAACACTGAAAAGTACAAATTATTCTTTATAAATCAAAATTTCAGTACAAAAACAAATTTATAAATACGATACAAATACCTATATAATTAAAATTGACGGTTATTGAAGTCGGTGCCAAATCAATGTGCAACCACAGAAAGTTTAGGTACTAGTTTGGTAGGCTTGGCACCGACTTCAGTAACTGTCAAATTTAATTATATAGGTATGTGTATCGTATTTATAAAGTTATTTTTATTGTGCTTAAGTTTTGATTAGTAAAAGATAGTTATTTTGTATTTTTCAGTGTCTTTTTTTTTAAGTCAATTCAATTTTTTTTTTAAGTTTTTTTTTCGTAGTTCTATTTTTATGTTATAGCAAAGATTAATTAGTTACTACCCTAAAGTTATAGTAATGTAAACAAGACAAAATAAATCGACTGTGGCATGCGGATAAACAAAGGAACAAAAATAAACAGACAGACATGATGAAACGATGAAGGCTCCATCTTTGCTTTGGCTACGAAACTAAAAATATATGTATTTTTCTATGAAATTTCCTAGGTAAGTGGATATAAGTACCTATCGAAATTCAATTTACCAACAATATTACTTCGTAGGTAATCGTGCATCTTATTTTGAGAAAGAACAATACCTAATATTTCCCAAGTTGATACCGGAGTAATTCCCAAATGATCTGTCAATAGCGGATACAGGGGAGCCCATGCGTGCAGACTGTGGAGAAATAGTTTTCTCGCAACGCAAATATAACCACGTTATATTTGCGTGTTAATCGCGCCGTGAGTATGGAGTTGCTTTTGTGGTGGACAGCATAAATAAGTTGGTGCAAGAGACCGTACGTTCATTGCATAAATATATTGACTCACCGTTCTAGGGTCGTTGCTCAACTGGTAACTTCCAACATTCTAACTTATGATGTAACAAATAGTAAGTACTTGGAATTTAGGCAATGACAAGACCTCTAGAGACTTCGATTATGCAGACTAGCAATGCAGCACTGAGAAATTGCTCACTTGATTGAAGCCAATTGGCAGTAATTCATTTATTCGATCTTGAGTGAGTAATAAAACACGTCCTCTCATTTGTGAAGAACTTTTCATTAAATACATACATATATACAGTGGCGTGCACGTCATATATGCAAATAAGCTCTGCATACTCTGTAGTCCCATAAATACATGTCCCTAAATGTCCCTAACTATAATTCGTTAAAAATCATGGTATTAATTAATCTAACTTGTTCGCCATTTCACCGCACAGCGCTTTGGATTTCCGTGTTTATTACGCGATATACGTGCGCGGCATCTCTTATGTGCTTTTTGGAACTTGTTTAGCGGCGAGCGACGAACAAGAGCGTCAATTTAATTGACCGCAGCGCTCCGCGGTTCCCGTGCGTAGAAGCAGTACTACGCCGAGCTTATTTTTCATACAATACATCTCGTGTAGACCCGTGTACTACACAGCAAAAATGTGTGTTTGTGCGTGAAAATGTATGCGCGTGTTTACCTTTAGGAGGTAGTGCTTTTAATGCAATATCCAAATGCAACCCGTCCGAATTTTATTTGTTCTTACTAATTGCAAAGTTTTGTTGCCATTTTGTTTTGATTGCTTTTCTTGGCGCAAATGTTTGGCTGTAATTAATTAATTATTTAGTTAATTTACTGTAAAAAATGGAAAAATATACCTGTGAGATCTGTGCTGGTGAAGTGTGTTTAATTAAATTAAAATCTGTCGCTTTTTCGACGTTAATCTTTTGAGGATAAAGTTAAATTGATTGCGAAGGGAAGGTGTGTACCCGAGTTAGATTTAACTCAAAAAAAAGGTAATACTACTCGTTCTTTTCATAAAAAGTTTTATAATAATTATAACTGTACACACAAACAAATTATATTGTCTTCCTTGCATATTATTTTCGACCCAAGATAAAAATAATGTTTGGGCTTATATCGCCGTGTCGTTGCCGTGCGGTAAGTAGGAGGCAGTCAGGTACCCATCTACTGGCGTTAGGCCATCTGAACAATGCTGTAATTGATAAGTTTTTAGCCGTACATACCCTGTCTGAAATCTCTGTGCACTCCACTGCATACATACACACCCTCACGCTGTATCCCCAACGGGATAGTCAGAGTGGATTTTTTTTATCATTTCAATAAATGTTCAAATAAAATGTGTTTAGTATTACGTGCTTATAAAAGTTATATTGTGCAGTGCTTTATTGTAATTAAGTAACTAATTTAAATTCCATATTTGCAATAAAATAGTGTTTATACTTATTTATCATAAATTATAAACGTGCATAGCTATCTTGTAGCATATCATTCTCACTTCTTCTTAACTTAGAAAAATGGAACACCTATAAAGGTGTTACACGAGTCCACCAAATCCCTGAAAGGTATTGTAGCATGTCAAGTAGAGAGTCCACCTAAGAGGTTACAAAAGTCCTCCTGTGATATTTTTATTTTGATAAAATTTAAATATTTTTAATGATAAATGAAAATATCGACTAAACTGCCGGCATCACTATTTTGAGTTCATGACCCATATACAACCCCAGGGAGTAGTGAATTACCAGCTAACTACCTCCTTTGCTGGGCATCTACCAGGCTACCAGTGGACCACGCCCACAGTTAGATAGGGATAGCTATATCTATTGTTAAATACAATGTGCTGTCGGCAAGCGGCTCGCGGCCGCTACATTTAGGCCTACTGTAAGCAATTAAATCACACGTTACTTAACAAACAAAAAAAAATAAAAGATACTTCGCCTAGGTATGCGCGCATACCTAAGGGAAAATGTGTGAGGAGAATGATGAGATTAGAGGAAGCGAAAGAAGTATGTAAGAATCGAAAAGCTTGGCGCTCCGTCCTCTCTGACCACCCCGTTAGGTATACAGGGTGAAGATATGTATGTGCAAAACCTACTTAATAAATAATAGGTGTGGTTATACTGTACAGATATGTGTTACTTAATAAATAAATAAAAGCTACTTAATAAAAATACGTGTTGAAATACTGTTCTGCTACGTTCCGACGGCAAGTGGCTCGCGCCCGTTACAAAGTAGATATGTATCTACTGTTTAGGTATTTTATCGCGCGAAAACAATAAATAAAAGCTACTTAATAAATAATAGGCGTAGAAATATTGTACAGATGCGTGTCTAGTAGCTCTCGCAATATGTGCTGCTTAGCGACGGCACGCCGCGGCCTGCTATACATACCTACCTTTTACTTGCAATTATAACGCGCACTAACCTATCCCTAAAGGTACATAATTAATAATGTGAAATACATACTGAAAGTTTGATCACTCACAATGCAGCCGCTTTGAACCCATCCAAGGGAATTAGGCATCCTTTCGAAAGAACACGTAAGTTGCCGTTCGATTAATCGCACTAACACAAACAATAATACACGCACTCTTTAAGTCACAAAAGCTATCTCTCTCGCCGTTCAAAACAAAGCGGTTCGCTCCGATATATTGAAATTGATGTTTAGAATCCGCCATACGGTCATGTGATTCGTGCTGAGGATGGCGGCAGCGCTTCGTTTATTACTTCTGGGCTCAGTTGTAGTGTTCTAATATCTATCTGTTTTTCGAAGTCTACATTTGTGTGACAGAAAGTCCTTCTCTAGTAGAACTGAGAACACTATCAGCGGTATGCAAACGTTGTGTCATCTTGCGAAACATTCCAAAAACATAGAAGCAGCCTCCCATCTGCTTCTGATTTGTTGAGGCAAAACCGATATTCGTAAATTCGACAAGCGGCACACAAGTTTCCTTTAATGACTCCGAGCACAGCATCATGTCATAGTAGTCTCCTTTAGTACTATCACATTTTCACTCACAATTAAAATAAATAAAAATTAAATGTTTACATAAACAGCTCAGAGCTCTGACTAAAATAATAAGTTCCGCCTTCCGGCAGTCAAAGGTGCCGACAAACAGTTGCGATTGGTCGAAGCAAACCAATGAAATTATTGCACATTTTGTGTGCAATTTGTGGTATTATAGTTTTTGTGTATTATAAGAAAGGGGAGAACTAATCATTTTTAGGGTCCCGTTTTAAATTTTTATAATTTAATTACATTCGATTTCATAGTAGGCGTTCGGAACTAGAATTTCAATGATAAAAAACAGTAATGTAAAATTAACACGATGAGTACCATGACCCCGTTGTAACCGTATTAACAATTGAACTACACATTTTAAACATCTTTTGGAAAAACAAAATTTTTGCCGTTTTAGAGTTAAGAAACTGATTTTTTAAATACGATACAATACCTAAAAAACTCGAATACTAAAAAACTCGATACAATATTTAAAAAAAATAGAATCTTCAAAGATTCAAACTCATATTTCGTATCGAGTGCTTCATTTTTTTTTTATTTGAAAGCAACCATTGTACGTCTTTTTAATGTACACTAATATTATAAAGAGGTTAACTTTGTTTATTTGTATGTTAATGGATAAACTCAAAAACTACTGAACCGATTTCAAAAATTCTTTCACCTTAGAAGGCTACATTATCAGCGAGTAACATGGGCTATATTTTTTTTTTAATTCTACCCGTGCAAAGCCGGGGCGGGTCGCTAGATGTAAATAAAAGCGACGAGAACAAATCATAAGTAAATATTAGAAATAAATAATAGCCATGAATAAACAGTCATCTATGAAAGAAAAAATTGTACGTCTTTTTAATTGTAAATAAAAGTAACGAGAAGAAATCATAAGTAAATATTAGAAATAAATAATGTATAAAATCAACATTACTTTGTAGTACTATTTTGAAAATGTGATTATCCGGGTAATTACGATTCGAAACTAAATGAAAAATACTTATCAAAAATCATGCAAAAGTACGGAACCCTTAAAATTAATTTAGGAAGCCAAATACCAGGAGAGCATGCAATTGTGCAATTGTGCAATTTAGCTGTTGAGAGGCCGGAATATCGAACCCTCCATAATACTATTAGGGTCCCGTTTTCAAAATAATTTTAATGCGAAATGAATTTATTAATTTTAAAACAGTAAAGTAAGGGATATGTAAAAAAGAAGATAATTGCTTTGTATTATTGATTACTTTCGAAAATCAATGAAGGAAAGTTTTCAATCACTACATAAACAGACAAACCACCTACACCAAAAACGGTAGGTACATTTCTAAGTAATTCAAAATTAGAGGAGAGGTTCAAAGTGTCGTCCTTTGTCTTTTACGCACAAGCTCGCCTGTCGAAAAATGGCTGCGTTGCTGCGTTTGGTAGGTATTCACTATTCACTACTCTACTCACATTCAAGAAAACAACTACAACAACGGTATTTCTATCGTAAGCTAATAAGATACGATAAATATTTTAACCGAAATGAAATGAAAACTATTGTCTTCCGAAGTTCGATATTGATGCGTTTGATTGATATGAAAGTGAAATTTAAAAATGTCACAAAGTATCCTGCAATGTAACTTGGATGCCTAATTGATGTTGCTGAGCAAAGAGAGTTCAATTACTTATTTGCATTCTTTATTTTGTTCTTCGTAAACTGTAAAGGTCGTTCCTGGTAAACATCTTCTGGTCTAGTGAACGAAGTTCCATATCAAGCAAACCATTGTATCATATTTTAGTTATTATACGGAACCCATGTAGAAAAAATAAAAAGCTTTTAAAAAATAGCGCCAAATTCAAATTGCCTGGTATTTACAAAGATTAAACTACAGGAGATGGGTCTGTGTGAAACAGCTAGATAATACGCGTTCCTATGAAATAAGTGCAGTATCGTTAAAAGCCGAAGCGTAACAATCCGTACTTTAATTTTCATATTCTAAATGTAATTAAGATAATTTGCCGAAAAAACTTTAATTACATCTTTTAGTGGGTGTTCGTTTATTAGCCTTGCAACGCAAAAGACACAGACATAACATCACATACAGACACTAAAAAAGTCAAAATAGTTTGTTCAATACAAATAGCGCAATTACATCTTGCACACGAAAGCTTAGGCAGAAATTACTTACAAATGTCCCCAGTCTGAAAAAATATAATCTATGATTTTGAGGTTGATGACCTTGAACTTGACGAACAGCTGATCACTAGGGATGGGATTCTTAAGAAATTATGTCGATTGTTTTGTAAAACTTCGATAGTAATTATTTCAGAAATCCTAACAGTTAAAACAAAAATAATCGCACTTTTCGTTTCAGTGTTTGTAACATTCTATCGCGCTTTAAGCATTACCCGAACTCGTGTAACACCTTGTATATGAAATCGTCTCGATGACTATCCGAACGTCAGAGTTTATTTGACGTAAGCTATTTGTAATAGTTATAGTACAGATTAATTAGTTACTAACGTAAAGTAGTAGAAGCCATAATAAGTTGCCGTTCCTACCACTGTGTGTCAAACGAATTTTTGTGTCTCTTTCTATCTCATTGACCGTAACCACGAGTGCAACAGTTAGCTATACCTAGTAAGAATGTGCCATCCTCGCACTGTCAGTATAATTCGTGTCAGCTTAGGAGTCGGTCATGAAAATAATTATTTGGAAAATACTAGTAAACCTTAACCCCCTTATTCCAAAACACGGTTTAAATATAGTATCAGGATTAAACTAGATTTAAACCAGGTACTCGTACCACGTTACGTTATTACAAAATTACGTTTAACACTAAACCATGGCTTAACTATGGTACTAAAATTAAACCGCCAAGACCCCTAGTTTATCTGTTGACTAACTTCAATTCTGTTTGTATTAATAAAATGGATATTTTAATTGCGCGCGTTCTTATAACCACAGAATACTAATATACGTATACTAGCGTATTACTTCGCTCCGTTTCACGCTAGTCTTAAAAAAAATGTAACAAGTTGATTGTAAAAACGCGTCAAAAGTATTATTTAAGAACTTGCGATATAGCATATTAAAACCCAATCAAAGTAAATTTTTTAAGATGTATTTTGTATTGATAAATAATTACTAATACATTTAATGTGAGTTGATAATATCATTATTTTGAGACACGGAACGTTGTGCGAATGAAGTCTGTGTGAAAGAATGAATTATTGCTACTTTTTTGTTTTCTATCTGTGGATATTATTTAAACTATGGACTTATCGTTGTACTAACTGATCTTCGATTTGTAATAAGAAGACATTTTAAACCGAATACTGTCTTTAATACTGTAACAATCCCAGATCTATTAATCCCGGTATAAACCAGTACTTAAGCTTTTTTTGTAATAAGACTGTTACTACAAAACATATTTTAAACATTGGTCTAACACGTGTTTAGGTAAACACAGTTTTAGAGATAGACATAGTTTAAAAACATGTAGAAAATGGCGTTAGCATAGGCTAGTGTCAATATATTACAGCGTTTCAGTGCTTTTAGTCACACGTTAAACTAGCTCCAGCTTGTGTTTACATATAAACATAGTCTACGCCGTGCCTATTTTTTTTGTAGTAAGACGGTAAGTTTTAGGCTACAAGTATTCACAAAAATAAAAATATGTCATATTCAGCTGTGTATCGTTGTATTGTGCCCTTCCGTCACGCACATTAGTCAAACTCTAGAAACTCGTTCAACGAAATATGACAATTTAAGGGCACGCTCTTAGAGCCAATGCTCCGTCAATTGCGAAACTTGATCCGAGTAGTAAGCAGTGGTCCAAATACATACGTGAACTTTGAAAGTTTTGACGTTTGAGGTTTAGCGTTGGTGGCTTAAATAAAGATATAAGAACTTCTTGTTTGAAGTCGTCATATACGGTATTAAATTAAAGCTCTTTTTCTAAAAAAAAGTAAAAAATATGTAATACCTTATTTTTTGTTACATTTTTTAACAAATTTTCGAAAAAACTTTAGCTCCGATGTATCACTCGGAAGGATCTGAAAAAAATAAAATAATACATCATTTAACTAAGTAAAATACTGATAATAAAGTATACACTAAACTAAAATACTGATAATACGAGTAAAGTATCCACTGTTACTAAGAAAATTATTATTGCAGTATCTGGGATAATATTTTTTAAATAAAAGGAATAAAATCTACGACTAACTTTATTTTGTGGCCGTAGCGGTTAATTTAACAATATTACTTAACACTTGGCCGGTTTTTTTATTTATAGGCTAAGCTTGATCCTTAGTTTGAAATCATACATCTGGTATAATCATTAATATTTCGTTCGCTTTAATTTCCAATTTAATAAGAGTATCCGACTGCTTTATATGCCGGCCTAGTAAAGTATAAGCTTAGTAATGTAGCAAGTCAGTAGTAAATTAGATTGGAATTGTACAATTAGTGTGATCAATAGATTTTATAGATTAATTTATTACGACTTCTACACGAGTGGTCATGATTTTATGGACGCCTGTTATTTTCTAATAGCAAAAAATCAGTACATCTTGGCGTTAGGAAATTGCAAACGTAATTGACTGTTTCCCATTTTCAAATAGGTCACTTTGGTTGCTTTATTGAACAATAGTTACAAATACGTAGAAAACAAGTAATTGCTTCGAAACACGTTTCGTAAACTGTTGTAAACAATGTTAACGGAAACTACATAACTATTTATTATGTAAACTAAGCGATTAATAGCGACCAGAACGGAATAAATAGTTAAAGTACTTTCATTTAATAAATGGTGACATTTATGTTTGAATTCCGTAAAGGATCTAATTGTTATAGTCGGCCAACTATTTCTTAATTAAAATGTAACTACTGATATGAAACTTTATGCTACACATATTAATAGTGGGATTGATAGGATTATTAAAGTTCATTCGCCTCTATTACTGAATCTACTATCTAGTACTACTAGTTAACTGGATCTAGATAATAGATATAGTAGATACTACTGCTGATGTATTATTTCTAAGTAATTTAAGTATTTACTAATTCGATTAAATGCAAATATTTTATTCACATATCTGAAATTTTAACATACAAAAATACGGAAAAAACATACCTTTTAGTCAAAAAATGTAGCTATTAAACGGGGTTTAAAAGCTTCATTATCTACCAATGTTTTGTAAAACTGAATTTGAAGAATAACAAGATTTCTGGAAACTTATCGTAGTGGTCTTCGATGCATAATTCGATCATGCAATGCGATATTCAACGTTACGTAATGTCGCCCCACATTCGACCAAGGGATGGATAAATGAGGGTTCTAGCGGAATACCTACATTTTGAATAGCTTTGTGCTCCGGAGTGTATATAACCGAGTGTATAACCCTCATCTACCCATGCGTTGGGCGAACGTGAGTCCACCGTGTGTAACCGCAAATTACTGTATGGCGGTAGTTGGTAATTCAGGTAAGAAGCTTGTCACTATAGTCTATCTACATCTCCACTGACCCGCGCTTGGTCCACATGATGGAGTATACAGACCGTCTCCTAAACATGAACATTCCGACTTCGGGAAGTGTATATCATCATTTAATCTAAATCCAAGTGCGGACCTGACTCCTCTTCATAATTTGTTGACTCTTTTGACTCGAGTTCAGGTAAGAAGCTTGTCACTATAGTCTATCTACATCTCCACTGACCCGCACTTGGTCCACATGATGGAGTATACAGACCGTCTCCTAAACATGAACATTCCGACTTCGGGAAGTGTATATCATCATTTAATCTAAATCCAAGTGCGGACCTGACTCCTCTTCATAGTTTGTTGACTCCTTTGACTCGAGTCATTTTCTAAAACGTTGAGTGACTTTCATTGTATTAGTTTATCTATAGCACGGTGTAGTTATAGGTTCAATAAAAAATAATATTATTTTGCGGTTAGTAATGCTTAGTTTCCTTTTTTAATTCCATTCTGGGACGGAGAGCAATGCGATGCCGACTGCGCCAAACACGATTCGTCGTAATGATACGAACGCCCGGATTTAATCGTTGTTGGAATCTATAAAAATTTGGAGTTTCGCTTTCGACTCCGCGCACAGTTTTGAATCATTAAAATCATTTAATCCAAAGCTACCCATGTCAACCGTGTCCTTCTCCCATTTGTGAAAGCAAAACTGTTTTTGAATCCACATTCTTTTCATATCTACAAACGCAAAAAATGACCGTAATATATCTCAAGTAATCCCAAGGGATAGGAATTAAAATCATGAAGGTATAATATGAGGGTTATTATATTTTTCTAAATTTAAAGCATGGAGTAGAAAATGATATGTAATTTGAGTAGAAATCTATGAAGGTTATGATTATCTCTCCAATCTGCATGCAATAACTTATCGAATGGGCTATAAGCCAAGTATAAAGTGCAACGCCTGTGTGGCGCCTCTTATTATGTTTTTGTCAAATTGCCAGTATATTTTTATCAGGCATTTGTAACCTTAATCTGTTTCATCAATCTCCTATAATGTTATACTTATTTATATTTAAATAAAGGGAATTGATAAAAGCATGGGTTTTCTATTTTAACACTATATCCTAGGTAAAACAATACCTCCATGGGCATAACGGCTGCGGCTTGTAGTCTGACTGTTACAAACGTCGTGATGCTGTAATTCTAGAATAGATAAATATTGACTGAATTTTATTTACATGGGAAAATTGTACATATATCTACCTCGCAAAATTTTATCACTTTACCACGGCCGATGCAACTCGGTTGAAACGTCAAGCCAAAATAAAAAGCTAATCGCATTAAATTTCCCGTTTTAGATATTTTATAATGCAACGCGAAAGTTTAAAAGTTTATACCACCACATCTTTCATGAACTATAAAATTATCTACATCTTCTCAAAACTCAAGATTTCAAGTAAAATCCGTTTTGAAATATGTCTACCATCTACACCATTATGTACCGTTTATGATACAAACTCGAGTCTTATACATTGTAGCTCGTACTTATAAGAATAACAGAATATCAGATTCATTGAATCAGATCACTTCCTTTATGATTATCAACTCACACTGAAACAGTCTGTGATTCCACTCGTTCGTATCTGGACGCATCCTGTGCATAATACCGCTAGATTATTCAGATTTTGTACCGGTATGAAGAGCATTATTGTTTTGATAGCGGCTGCTTCATGGGCTTGTGGTATGTCTATTATTTTACCTCTGAAATATACATTTAATATGCAAAATTAAATACACACATGTGAAATATACCAAATTAAATGTATATTTTACCGTTTTTGATTAGTAATGGAGTTAATATAAGCAGTAAGTTTTGACGTTGGTCTGGAAAGGAAAGTAAACTAAAGAGTTATTAATTATTAAACTTAAATAAGCGATGATGGGCTAGCAAGATGTTACTATATGGTTCCACTTTGCCATACATATGCCCAAATACTTCTAGGTAAAAGTGGTGTCAAAGTGGTTTTATTGCATTTTAAAGCTATACCCACTCCATTTTGTAGCATTTTAAAGGTATGTTCAATCCGAAAGGCAATGGCCTAAAGTTTTATATGTATAAGTAGGAAAAAATAATATCAAAAATTTTTTACAAAGAAATAATTTTTTCAGCAAAAATTGTCTTTTTAAATAAAAAAGGAGTTGTCGAGTACGTGTTAGGGCAGAGGGTTGCACACGATTTTTGTAAAATGCTGAACTTACTTAACTTAATTCCCGAGCTGGGACTTCCGTTATATTTTGCCTGTAAACTTTAAGTAAACTTTTGCATTCCGTAAAATTTTTAAAATTGGAGTTCGAGTAAGTCCTGAATTTGCTCCTTTTTAATTCTTCTATGTATTTTTAATACTGTTAAATTATGCAATAACTAAATCGCAATCGCTTCATCTGTTTAGGAGCTATGATGTCACAGACAGACACACGAATACACAGATAACACGTGAAACTTATAAAACCTCTCTTTTTGCGACAGAGGTTAATATTAAACGGAGGCTAACTTACGAAGAACAAACAGCCAGAGTGTTAACTGACGGAAATGTCAAAACCACTCGCATACGTTGACAAAACTGTCTAACTTTGTCTAACGGTGTCTAACAACAAGTACAAGATTTACGATACGCGATCCGTCCTCTTCAGATACGGCCTAAAATACATGTTTAAATATAATATTTAATAGAGTTTGTCATCCCAACTAATTTCTGTTATATACAATTCAGTCTGAAATATTATTATTAAATACGACTGTTCCAAGAGTAAAGAGTTTCGCATTGGTCTGTTATTTCGCAAGACGCCTTGTGAATATGAGCGGAAAATGTAAACATAATTGTTATGAATTATGATAACAATGTATGATAACAATTACTACGTTAGTTAAGTCAATATGAACAAGAGTCTTCTCATAAATCAATAAATCCTACTCGATTCATAGATATCGATTTCTTCAGTGTCTGAGAAATAACAGAAAATTGTATAGATACCTACGGTCTGTTTCAATATAATTGGCCAAAAAGATAAACAACATTTTTCAGTATTATACATACAAACTTACAAGAGATTCACCTGATGGAAAGTGATCACCACCGCCCATGGACAGTCGCAGCGTCTGGAGAATCACGGGTGTGTTGCCGGCTTTTAAGGAAAAAGTAGGCTCGTTTCTCGAAGGTCTCTAAGTCATAACGGTCCGGGAATACCGCCGCTATAAGCTGATTGCATAAAATTGCCGTAGGTGGATATATTAGGAATATAGCGTGAGAATATATGTATGTATATATCTAATATTATAGAAACCCCTCCACACTAGTCGCACTCCCTCGAGCAAATATTTGGTATTTTATATTTTTTCAAGACATAATATGTTCATATATGTAGAACTGACCTAATTAAAATACTTATAAACTTTTGTATTGTGTTTTATTGTGATTAAATCACGGTCACATCTAATTCCATTAGGGCGGAATTCCAATACTTTGCTTGATGATGCGTGATGGTCATTTTATAGTGACATAAAAACGTTCAAGTGCTCGGAATACATACATAGCATCACACCATTACACATTCAGAATAAAGAGAACAAGGCTATGGAGCTCTTACGCCATGATCAAGCCACAACGAAATCATACTTTGATAAGTTTTATAAAATAGCTTCTGTAACGCGCTATCGATTTTTGTGATCTGAATGCGCGAGAAGATAAGAAGCTGTTACTTACATTCTATATTTCTTTTACTCTCCAAGACCAGTGTGAAAGCAATATAACGTTATCACAGGTAATTAAGCTTTCTATAAAATAAACTCATTAAATCTTATAGATTAACAGAACATAAATTTCATAAAAAAGAAAGAAGAATATCCCAACAAAGATGTTAGTGCAGTAGAATTAGATTATCCATTTACATTAATTGTGGTACTAATGATTTTTAGCACATCGATAGAGTTATGTCTGTGTATGATTACCTTAAATTCGCAACCGATTTGGAAGTACGGAAAATGGTGAAAATTGAGAAATTCTTGGATTTTTGAATAATTCCAAAACAAAAATTGTGGTACTAGTTGCGAGAATACCACGTGTTTGGAGTACGAATACCTACCTACTCAAGCAATTTGGAGCGGTTGCGACATACGGAACATACCTAAATTTAAAAAAGTCATTTTTCGTCTCTATCTCTTAGGCAAAATTTGTGGTACTAGTTGCGAACTCATCGGACACTTGTTTTAGCTTAATATACTTAGTTTTAAGTTTGCAACAGGTTGCGACCTACGGAACCCTAAGAAAATACTTTTTTCAAAATTCTACTTCCAGCAAAATTAGTGTAGTCAATATTATTGCTTATATCACATTTAGAGGTCGTATTCCAACTGCATTGTGATCGCAACCTCTGAAACCACTACGGAACATAGTCTATTTTGTAAATTAAATATACGCTTATTATGCATATTTCGAGGGGTATGCGAGCGGCGCGGGAGACAGGGTACGGCTCCAGCGACTACGACTCGCCGTGCGGTTCATTCATACACTGTTAAATATTAACGCATTAGCAAGCTATTATTCCAAATTGAAAATAGATGGACGTAGACCCAAAATTCGGAATGGTGGAGTGTTTTCTTTTTATGATTATGAGAAATAGGTAATAATTTTATCTTAACAACTTTTGACAGTAGAAAAAAAATTACACCGATTAGTTTTTGTTAAAAAAAATAGGCAGAGTTATTAAGGACTGCCGACAGAAGTGAAAATCTAAAATTATGAAATAATTTAAAAAATTATGTCCAATCAGACTATTATACATTTTCAATTCAAATTACATTTATTTTCTAATATTCCTACGTACCTATATTTTTCTACCTGAAATTTCGTTAGTTTTTGCTAATAAACCCTAAATTTGAAATGTAAGTCAGTTTGCATAACTATGTAGGTTTGAATTGAACATCAAAGCTTTTTTGCAAATTTTTATAATATTGTATAATATAATAATTTGTATAATATAAGGTAATAAACAATAACTTTGCATTAGTAACCATATTTCTGAAAATTTTATATATAAATTTAAAATTGTTATAAAATTTAATAGATTTTTAATTTTAATATCCACGAGGAAAATATTATCGAACACATAGAAATTTGTTTTACCACGCTAGTGAAATAATTCATAATGAAGTAATGATTACATCATTAGCATAATGCAATGAGTATTACATAGGTAATGCAATGAGTATTACATAGGTAATACTTATTGCATTATGTATAGCAGAGGTCAAATATAAAAAGAAAGAATAAATATCATGTCGTGACGCGAGCTCATAAAATTTTACTCATTCAAAATTTAATTTAAATTTGGAATTCTAAGTACAATGAAAGACATCGATATTCATACTGAGATCATAGGTATTAAAAATCGATTTTATAGGTAAAGATCTAATAAAAATATCGATTAAGGTTAATGACTTTGGGTTCTACTACTTCTTTGTTTTTGTATTATTGATGTTCTAGCTGTACCCGCGACTTCTTCCGCGTGGAAAAATTTTCCGTGACTTTTCCGAGTTAGTGTTTCTTTTTCACCCCTTTATGGGTACATTTTCATAAAAAGTAGCCTTTGTGTTTTCCTTTAAAAAAGTCTATCACTGTCTTAAACATCGTAATCGATTCACCGGTTTAGCATTTCCCACACAAAGTTTTATCCCCGTTTCCATCCCGTTATGAAAAGATTTTTGATAAACGAAGCAGCCTATGTTCGACTCCCGGTTTTAAACTAGATAGTTTGAAGTTCGATTCGATTTCAATTTCCAGTTCGATTTTGATGGCCCGGAGATCCATGCCATCAAAATCGAACTGGCGGTTTAGCCGTGAAAACGTAACAGACAGACAGACATACTTTTGCAAGAATAATACTTATTATTATGAGATAGTATGGATCGTATAGCATACTATGTACATTTTAATGTACATTTTATGTTTAAGAAAAAATATTATTTTCGTAATCTGCACCGGGAGCAACTTTAAAAATGACACCCATATCATTTTACTAAAAGAATAATGTCCTCCATCTTGGATTTTAAGATCAACGTCCTACATCCTGAAACCTACACTCCGAAAAACCTTAAAAATGACGCCTATATCAATTTATTACCCAGTACCCAATATATACCCAGCATGTGTTGCAACCTTCTCCTGTGTTGTCCATTACATTGGATACCGATACTATAGAAGATCTTAAACAAAAAGTCACTTCCTTTCGCGTAGCATCCGCTATATTGAATTTATGATGACGTCACAAGCTCAGTAACCTTCCTTTGCGTCTTCCATTTCATTTGATACCTATATTGTTGGTGTTGAACAAAAAAGTTAGCCATATTGGATTTATGATGACGTCACATATACAAAAACCTTCTTCTGTGTATTATCATTTGATACCCATATTGATGGAGGTCTTGAAAAAAAGTTATTTCCCATTGTGGATCATCCGCCATATTGGCATATCATGTCGTACATATGATGACGTCACATATACAAAAACGATATCATTTTTTCAATCACAAAATTTTTTGAAAAAATAGCCTACATTTGCTTTCGGGCAATTACTATCTCTGTACCAAATATCATCATAATAGGTTCAGCGATTTAGCATTTCCCATACAAAGTTTCATCCCCCTTAGGGATAGATTAAAAAAAAAAAGATAGCCTATGTCCGTCCTCTGATGTCAAACTATCTATCGGTCCGGTGGTCTAACAGTGAAAACGCAGACTTTCGTATTTATAATATTAGTATGGATGTAGATGATTTTTTATTTATTTCGATTCAGACAAAACATAACGCCGTCTCAGTTTTATTTCCAAATATATTTTCATTGTACGTACTACATTTTCATTGTACATACATATACGAAAAAAGCACTTCCTCCCGGTGACGTGTTGCACGGTGGTCTGAGAGGTTTCGATCTCTTTTAATCTTTTGATTGAGTGGGTCGATTTCAATAAAATAGACACTATATGTTACTCAGATAGAAGGTTCACTTTTTTCAGAAATTAGATTTTTAATTCAATATATGGTATATGCGTGATGTGATTACAAATGAAGACAGTCTACAATTTTATTACGCGTATAGATTATTTAAAAAAATTTGATGCAAGTGGACTTTGTTTCAATTAATTTTATTTCAAGCCGACTTGTTGGACGTAAATTAATTATTACTAAATTTTGCATATTGAAAGATGTATGAAAAGATAATAAAAATAAACGTAAACTAAAATGAATATACACGTATACATACATACATATCTTCGCGCTGTATCCCTAACGGGGTAGTCAGAGCGCACGGAGCGCCACGCTTCGCGATCTATACATACTTCTTTAGCTTCCTCGAATACGCGTATAAAAAGAGTTAATTGTTATTTTAAAGGATACTTTTTTAAGCTCTGTAAAAACGTTAGACTATAGTTAGGACATCGTTTTTTTTTTAAATCACTATCCTGTATAGACAGTAAAACACAGATACGCTGAATTTTTGTTAAAACAAAAAAAAACTAAATTATTTTACTAAAAAAAAAAGAAGAAAAAAGAACTAAATTTTTGTTAAAATATATTTCCAATAAAAATTTAATTAAGACGGGATTTCAAATATTAAAAACAGTTATCACACGCAAAGTTAATTTCAACGCTAGTCCCGTACCTGTATCGCCCACCGCGCGCCGCCCGCATTCCCCTCGCAAGACTCGTAATTATACGTACTTTTTATTTACAAAACAGACTAGGTTCCGTAGTGTTTTCAGAGGTTGCGATCACAAAGCAGTTGGAATACGACCTCTAAATGTGATATAAGCAATAATATTGACTACACAAATTTTGCTGGAAGTAAAATTTTGAAAAAAGTATTTTTTTAGGGTTCCGTAGGTCTCAACTGGTTGTAAATTTAAAACTAAGTATATTAAGCTAAAACAAGTGTCTGATGAGTTCGCAACTAGTATCGATGTGCTAAAAATCATTAGTACCACAATTAATGCAAAATCATGCCTTATTTTGAGCTAATTCTACTGGACTATGTAGTGGGAATCGAACCTGGGCGCAGACACAGGCGCAATACAGAGCGGGCGGCACAGTACAGGTAGTTTTTACTACTTGCCTGGGTAACTCGCGCTTGTGTGGCTACAGAATGAGCACATTAAAAAAACCTACTTGTACTGGGATATACTGTGCTGCGCAAACTGTGTCTCAGTTTATTTTATGTCTAGTCTAATGAATGTAAAGTAGGTCATTGATGTTTTTAACATCAGCGAAACGCAACCGTTTATTTTGAACTTAACTAACGTTATTAAGTTTATAAAGGTTAATTTTTTGACTACTATTTTAATGTCAACGAATCAAGAGTCGAAGAACAAATGGTCAACACTTTACATCTTCGTTTCGTTCCGTTGCAGAAATACCAAATTAAGGGTGGTTTGCACCAACTATTTAAGGTCGATTGAAGGAACTGACATCTCGATTGCACCAACTATTTAATCTGGATTTAAGGATTTGAGATCTCGCTTGCATCAACGATTTAGTAGTTGGTGCAAGCGAAATGTCAAATCCTTAAAACAGCTTGTTTCGTATCTATACTAATACATATATTATAAAAAAAGAAAGAGAGAGAGAGGATTTGTGTGTTTGCATGCGCGTTAATCTCCGGAACCACTGCACCTATTTGAATAATTCATTCACCATTTGAAATGTATATTATTCCAAATCATGTTCCAAATGGACATAGGCTATATAAGTATATTTGTATTATGTATTTAACCCGGGCGACGCCGAGACGGGCCAGAAAAATACTGAAAAGTATGTAGTTGAAAGACAAAAACAGTTCATTCCCTGATTGATCGTTGATTTAACTAGTTAGTAGTATTAGTACTTAGTAATAGAACTAATACGTTGATGTGTAACTTTATATGAATAATGTTTTTTCGGTATATATCGGTTTTATCCGTAAGAACTATGAAATAGCCCAGAGCCGAGTAGGTGTATCAGTAATCATCCATCCAATAGGTAATAGTGGGCAACATTACTTAACCACAGTGATCCCATCGAACATCACAGCACCACTACGAGCGATTCCATTGAACTTTACGATAAGGATTAATCTGGCCCAAGCGAAGCTTATTAAGTTTTGAAAGAGGGCGTGCCCTATAATACCTTTCCGTGCAGAATTTCTCATAGTGTATACATATATTTAAATAGATTTATGTCTTTATAATATATGTGACTCATCAATCTTCCCCAGATTTCATATCTATGGTTTAGGGTAATTTAACCCTTTTGCGGCGGCCTTAATGGTCCCTAATATTAAAATAACCTTTTTTTCCACTGATTTTACTAAATGAAGGCACATTATTCCATAATCTAACAAAAATCTCTATTTGATGTGTTAAAATGTGTATGCGAAAATGAATTTATAATAAGAAAATGTATTTGCGACTAAATACTACGTAGATATCTACGTAGTATTTAGTAGCTTGAAGCAATCGCTGTGTTCCACTGAGCTGTGGTTCAGGAACCTAGCTCACTTTTAACCGACTTCAAAAAAAGGAGGAGGTTCTCAATTCGACTGTGTTGTTTTTTTTTTGTATGCTTGTTACCTTATAACTCCGTCATTTATGAATCAATTTTGAAATTTTTTTTTTGTTTTGTTGGTAATACTTCAGAGGTGGTCCCATTTAAATTTCATTAATATTGGAGCCTGGACTGGACCGTTGCGCTCCGGAATTAGAAAGAAGTTAATAGCAGACCTGCCCTAGATATTTATTTAGGTCAAGATCACTCAAAAGGGAGAATTGAAAAAATCTTATTAAAAAAAATTAAACCGCCTTCAAAAATAAAAACACCGAAAACTACAAAATAACTATCCTTTACTAATAAAAACTCAGGTACAATTAAAATAACTTTATAAATACGATACACATACCCATATAATTGAATTTGACAGTTATTGAAGTCGGTGCCAAATCAATGTGCAACAACAGAAAGTCTATTAGTTTGGTAGGCTTGGCACCAACTTCCGTAACTGTCAAATTCAATTATATAGGTATACTGGTATACACATTCACGTAAAATTCTGCCATTCTTCTTTTTACTACAAACAGAAGATAATATTCTGGCTTAGAACATAGGCCCAAGAAAACAGGCCGATACGGTAATTATATTATGGAATTTATAAAATCAGTGTAGTTACTTGCTTACTAAGTACCTATGTAAGTAAATGTACTCGTATGTTTAAATAAAACACGTTATTTATTTACTTATCTAATCTATATCTAATCTTTGCACGTTACAATTTACTGTTTGCTTATAAGGCATTTGTGCTGTACATGTTAAAATGTGCAATAAAGAGTATACAACAACAACAACATCTATAATAGCTTAGACAATTCTTCATTACTTTTTCTTAATAAATCAGTATTAAAGGAGTATTTAAATGTTGCAGGTATACAGTACGACGGACTCCGAGGTAACTATAAATAATTTACGGCATACTAAAAATCTGTTTCCTAAATTCTTTAAACAATGTAATAATAAATAATGTTCACAACAGTGATGAAAATACCTGAGTTAAAAAGATTACGTAAATGCCTTGCCTTAAAATGAATATCTATTTGACATTTTAAATTATTAACGATTGACGTTCATTAAGAAGTTTGTACTTAATTAAGCAATTGATTGAAGTTAATTAATTAGTTTGAAATTCATTAAAAACAAAAAAACGTGCCAGATTTATTATGTATTTAAAAGGAGGCTGTTCCTCGCGGTTTCGCCCACGTTAGTTATTTTTCCGATATAAAAAGTAGCTTAGATTATTCTCTGAAAAGTCCTATACCTGCCAACGAAAATTCCGTCAAAGTCGGTTTTGCCGTTTTGGAGATTAGCTCGGAAGAACAAACAAAAAGACAAAAATTAAAAAAATGTGCGCTTGTGTTTTGGATACGTGCAAATAACCAAATAAGCTTAAGAAATCATGTGTTATGTAAAAAAACATATGTTACATACCTACATATTAAAATCTGGCATGTCTCTGTCTACCCACCTGATGCTTCCCCAAAAAGGACATAAAAATAAAATTTAATTTTCAGTAAAATTCGGTTGGTCAAATGCACTCGCTGATATGGAGTACTTCTTCAAAATACCAAGAACGGTCAGCGAGGCGGAAATCGAAGGGTGGCGTAGAATTGAGCGTCCTCCCGGAGCCCTTCCAGAACTTAGGCTCTACTGCCCCCCAGGGAGAGGGGTGTGCCCTCTTTTTGATACATCAGGCTTCGTTGCCGGATTACAAGTGGCTGTGAGTTTTAAAAAATGTATTCATTCGATTACCAATCGTGTTAATGACAGATCAACTAATTTTTTTTTCCCGGTTGGTTAGTTTTGTAAAATATTTCTTTTGATTTATTTGTTGAAACTGTAACCGAAAATTTAAAACTTTATCTAAATTATTCTATTAGATTGATATTTGAAATTTGTAGAGTGCGACGTACTTTCAAAGCTCTTCAGCAAATAATTGCTGCCTAGTTTCTCAATCTATGTATAGTTGGTTATAAGTAAAGAAACTACACACAGATTTATATCTTTGTATGTATATAGGTACTTAATTGAAATTATGAAATTTTGTACATATTTGTATGTAAACGAAACCAAATTGCTTGGAAAATTAATAAACACATCAATTAGTTATTTTCGGTGAACACGTGATAAGATTGAAATAATTAATTCAATCACAAGCCCCGCTTTCGTACGGAGACTTGATTACGAAACGTTAATATTTCTATGTTTCTGTAAATTAAAATTAAACCTGCCTCGTTAAATGTTCTAACATTTGCAAGCACGTTGAATTCCTCTTAGTTTAGAAGTTAGAAGCGAATACGCTGTCGAACGAGAATCGTGACTTTGTTTTCTGCTATTTAGAATAAATATTAAAAATATATCGGTCGGTTAGTGTTTAAAATAAAACAACTATCGTCTAAAGCAATTTGGAAAGTTTCTGTCCAACCCCTTATGGAATTCTGTTATACAATAAGTTGTTAAAATGAAAAGTTTAATATACTTAAGTCACAAAAAATTGTATGTAAAGATATTATGAATGCATCGTTGCAAAATGTTTCCTACAGCGCACATCCAATTTATTATAGACGTTTAATGTGCCTGCGTTTATCTAATTTAACTGAATGAGCGTCATTCATCATTCAAGTGTCGTGGACAGTAAATTTAAAGCGTAGTTCTTTTCGTAAGAGTCTAGAAAGTTCTAAACATCTCTACAATAAATATTTAGTTTAGACTTTTTAGACAACTTTACATATCGAAAATGAATTTAATGAAGAATATTTAACTACAGGAAAAGTTATTTAAAGTTGTCTAATTCAACATAAAAATATAATTCTTGCTATTGGGTTTAAAAAGTACAGTATTATGCACTCAATACCAGGAACAGGATCTCTTCTGAGAAGGAAACGTGCTATAGTCTCCTACGCAAACCCATTACAAATCCGAATCTAACTTATCGCGCCATCTACCGGTAAGTTCAGAACAACGTCTATATAGTCTACTACACCGAACGGCAAGTAGAGTAAAGTTATGCATATCTATACTAACATTATATAGATAAACTTTGTTTGTTTGTATGTAATGCATAAACTGAAAAACTACTCGACTGATTTTAAAAATTCTGTCGGCTAGTTACATGGGCTGTATTTTATTTTCAAAAAAATTTCTACCCGTGCGAAGCCGAAGCGCGTCGCTAGTGTTGTGTATACTTATACTTGCGTTACCTTCATTCTTTTAGCCTGACCTTAATCAGGCGATTTTAAAACTGAGAAAATGGTTACTAAATTGTGATAATAAATTCATTGTAATTTCCCATTTTTCGACAATTTTTCCAATGGTTCTGTGATGCCACGAGCTGTAATTTCTACGTGCCTAAGTAGACATAGAGATATATTATTCATTGCATACACGTATTTCATTACCCTAAGCAATAAAAAGGTCATTGCATAAGTTACTAAGTAAGAACATGAAAGTGTATGGGACAAGAGGGGAGGGGACTCGAACCGGAACTAGGTCTGGACTGGAATGGTAGAAGGGCGAGACGGGAATGGAACGGAGACTGCACGAGGATGGGAAGGGGGCAAGGGGAGATGAGACAAGGCTGTAGGTTATAAAAATCACCACGAATTTCCACGTCTCCGTTCTGTCCTTACGTGTGCTCGACCTCTTTCTCATACATACATACATATCCTCACACTGTATCCCTAACGACGTAGTCAGAGAGGACGGAGCGCCAAGCGTCGCCGTTCTTACATACTTCTTTCGCTTCCGCAAATCTCCTCACACATTTTCGCCTAGGTATGCGAGAGCTTTTGATATTTCCATCTGCTAACACTCTGGCTATTTGATCTTCATAAGTCTCATAAGTCAGCCTTGGTCTTCTTTTGCTTCTTTTATCACTCACTTTCGCTCTGTATATTTTCTTCGTCAGTCTTTTATCACTCATTCTTTCTATGTGCCCGAACCATCTAAGCATTCCTTTCTTCATTTTTACAATAACACTGTCGCGCAGCCCTGTCATTTCATTTCACACTTTCTCATAATTTTTTTAGTTAATAATGCACTAATTATTGCATACGGCTTTACTCACGTGTAATCGGTATAGGTATCGACTAGTTTCGGACCTATTGGAGGTCCATCATCAGGGTGAGTGGAATGAGTTCGCGGCCGCGCCCCGTCTCGCACTGCGCGCCTGAGCTCGCAACGCGCGGCTTGACAGGGTGGGGGGCGCGGGGTGCGCCGGCGATGGTGACGAACTCCGCGAGACCGATGCGTCTACGTCAATATTGGTGTTTACGGGCGCACAAAATGTACTCACGATGTCCGCTACATACTCGTCAGCACTATCGTTCTTATTCCGCGTCGTGTTTAACAACACGGGTTTCCAAGTAAGCGGCAGAGCCCATCCCTTGTCTCTATTAAAATTAGGCAGGCGGTCGATTTCGATGGCTTCAAGGAGCTTGCGTGATACAAAGTTCTTTTCACGAGCCAACACTTTCACCTTATCGAACCTAATATAATGTGACGTGTCGGAGTTGAGGGCGTGTTCTGCCACCGCCGAGGTGTTGCTGTCCATTTTACGCATACTGCGGATGTGCTCGGTGAGCCTCGTATTGATGTTGCGTCCCGTTTCTCCAATGTAGCTTTTGCCGCAATCGCATGGAATTTCGTAGACGCCAGGGCTATCTAGAGGGTCCCGATCCTTAGGCGATCGTAGAAGACTTCTAATCTGTGTCATGGGGCGGAGAATTGTCCTGATGCTATATCTACGGCGTAACAGGTGTCCAATTTGATCCGTTACCCCTCGCATGTTTGGTAAATATGTTTTAATAATGTTTGAAAAATTAATTGTCCCGTATGCAGCGACCATAATATTGTAGTTCCTTCTCTACATTATCGTTATAATAAAGTTTGTTGTATTACTTTGTAGTTACCGGTAGACGAGTTCGAGTCCCTTGCTATCAAACCTGAGAAGAAGTTCGTGAAATGGCGAGCACCCGCGGCGGAGGGTGAACCATCAAGGGATTACTGGACTGTAACACAGTACTTTGTATCTGAAGGTACACGTAACATCACGTTACGTTATTATTATGTCATTTATCATTTAGGGTAGACAAAGCGCAAAATAATTACAAATTTTAAAAACTAATTTCGGCAGCGAATGATTTAAATTCAGACGCAAAGCAGACGTAACATAGTCAAGGTTACGAACCCATTGCATGTACAAGTTCATTTTATAAAATGGCATAAAAAAGTCGCAATTTGCGTTTATCTGTACAATCGTTTATAACTTCTGAACTTTGAAATAACGTTACGTGATCAAACCTCCATAAACCGAGGCAGGTCACTAAAATAAATAAATCCTTTTATGCGAGGAGTTTTGTGGCCTGCATTCCAAGATAAAAGCTGTTAGTACATATAATACATATATAGTCAAAATAGAGTAAAAATTTATGATTACGATTTAAAATAAACATTCTTCTAGAGTCATTAAAAGCGGGTGCCGGTCCTCAGCTAGAGAACGGCGCTACATTACAAGATGGTGGTATTTGGGTAACAGGACTGGACGGGCGGCTTATTAGGATACCTATAACTGAAGCAGAGCTAAATACTACTGCCTTCAAGAAGCAGAATTGTATACCAAACATGGGTTAGTAGTAGTATATATTAATAAATACATGATAAATACTTAATGTGATACTTACTGAACTCCAATACGACTTTCGACAGTGTTTGCAGAAACTTTTGATGTATGTATATGTTATAGGCAAACATCGAAGCTCCATCGCTCTTGGCAAGTTGGCATGCATAAATCTAATAGCAAAATGCAATGAATTTTGACCACTGGGTGACTACTGGTTAAATAAATCAGCTACACGAAGTCACACTAATTACATAGTAATTGTAAATATGATTCAACTGAATTGTATGAAACGTAACAATATGAAAATTTCCTTAGGCACACATTACTACTACAACATGACTCCTGCGATGAAGTGCGAGGACACTTTACCGTGGTTTGCTTTAGTGACTCAAGGAGAACTCGTCGGTACAGGCTTCCAAATGTACGGCAAGATAGCAAAACAACAGTATAGAGAATGGTTTGAAAATCTGTCCGCAGAAACTGCACAGGTAGAGCCATGAAAATTTATCTATACTTCTGTACTAATAATATTACGTAGAGGTTTGTAAGTTTAGATGTAGGAGGTAATCTCTGAAACTACTCATTCGATTTCGAAAAATCTTGCATCAATATTTAGAATGGACCTTCAAGGTGGACACAGACTGTATGTTATCCCATTGCAGTCGCAGGCAACAGCTTAACAGCTTGCCTTTAATGAAAATATTATATTCGTATCTACAGTTTATTTCTACGTAAGTATATTACCTATTATATTTTGTAAATCAATCACTAGTCATTCATTTACAAAATATAATAGCAATCTAGAGTGCTATCCAGAAAAAACAACATTTGTTGAAACAATCGGTGAAACATCGAATGATTCAAGGGATGTGTCATCAGATACAACAATGCTTATATGATCCAGAAACAGTGTATATTTATGGAGATATTTAACTAAAACTACACATTATCTTAAATCATTCATAACATCTTACAATATCTTAATTTCAGATTCTGTTCCAACTATTAAAAAAAAATGAAATGAATAATGAATTTAACAATCTCGCACCAAATATTACTAAAGTCTTGTCAAAAGAATCGCTGTACTTCCTAGATACTCCCGTTTTAGATGACTCCATACCCTGATTTTTCCAAGGATCAAATATAAAAATTTTGCCAATCTTCAGACAAACTTTTTAAATTCCCACATGGCTCTTCTCATTGTTCGCTTTTGCCCTTTCGTTCCAAAATGTATATATGCTCTTCGCTGTTCTCAGCTTTTTAAATTTCAAACTCTTTTAATATTTGTAGACAATATTCTTAAAAATACGTTATCTAAAATATTAAATTGCTCGTTTGTTAACGACAGGGTCTGGAATCAAGCTTCACTTACGGAGGCCTGGGCGTCTGCAAAATCTAGAGCTTGTCACTTTTTGTTATCTGCTTTTCTTTCGTCAGCCTAGAGCACGGAAAAGTTTTTCCTATCTGTTATTTGCCCTTCCTTAGGACCGGTTGAGGTGCCGTGCTTGACTAATGCTCGAAATGCCTGGTTAAGTGTTTGTCCTAATACTAACCTGCCTACCTCGACCTTTTGTCAGAAACACCAGGATGGACCTCTATGCAAAAATGTTCTTTTACAACTTTTAAATACTTGTTGTACCGAAAAATATCGGGCTAGTTTCCCGCTTGTTTCTGAGAAGCAGTCAGGACACTGGCTGCTAATACCCTCAAAAAACCTAAGAACCTTAATTGACAATACCACACTTTCTCTCATAGTATCCCTTCGTCTGGGGGCCGGAACTAACCTTCCTCACAGTTGCCGCTGTGGTGATCTCGTCGATGTACTAGGTCACTACGGTTTACCCGGTTCACGTAGTGCGGGCCACATGTCACGACATGACGCCTTAATTGACGTCATTCGGCAGGCTCTTGCCGCCGCTGGCGTTCCTGCAGTCTTAGAGTCTGTAGGTATTGCGCGCAGCGACGGCAGGAGACCGGAAGATTCGACGCTCGTCGAGATTCGACGCAAGTTGGAAGATCACTGGTGTGAGATGCCACTTGTGTCGATACACTTGCTGTTTCCCATGCACCGGCAACTTTCAAATCAGCAAGTGCCGCGGCCATTACTAATTTTCTCTAAGAGTTTCATATTTACGTCCTTTGCAATCGAAACTTTGTGTTCCTGGGGCCCCGAAGCCCAACGATTGGTTTCTGATATTTGTAAGAGACTGGTCGAGGCTTCGGGAGACCATTGGGCTGACAGCTTCTTCCGCCAATAAATTAGTTTGGCTATTGAAAGAGGTAATGCTGCCACGTCTGCTGGCACCTCACCTTAAGCAATGACAGCTTTCTAAGCGGCAACTTTGAGGAAGTCTATTATTTAAGATAATGTGTAGTTTTAAGATTGTAAATATTAACGTTAGGATATGTATGTACTTTTTTGTTATTAGATATTCTTATTAAATTTCTTTTTTCGTATTAACTAGGGATGTAAAGTTATTTCCCACAGATAAAATCACAGGCAGAAGTTATGCATAAAAAGTTGTCTATTTATTGTAAAAATCGATTGATGTGAAAATACTTACAAAAATGTAACTTACAAACTTTCATATAGTGGAAATACGTATGTATTTTAAGCTATGTATGTAATTCGATAGTTATATTTTTCCTTTCTTCATGATGCTTAAAAATCTAGCAATATTCGATAACCTGGTTGTAACATTTTGATCTCACAGATAGCAATACCGTTTGCACCGTCTTGCCTCTACGAATGGTCGGCTTCGTACGGAATAGTATCAATGCACATTTATTACGTAGACAAGCCCTGGACCATTTTATGCAGGTAACCTATTTAGTACAGTTGAAAATAATAACAAGATTTTAAACCATTTCACATTATGACGCCACCTGATATAAAATATTTCGTATAAAAACAAATGGATTCTGTTGTAGCATTTCATTGAAAGTGATTACTAACTAAAATCTAAAATAAATCTTGACTATAGATTACATTCAAAAACTTTTTCAGATTATCGATAAAAGTTAGAAGGGAGTAACTTTAAACACAGATATCTCCGGTCTGAAGTATTAAAATCAAAGAGCCTGAAAATATGTTTCGTTGTATTTATAAAAAAATATCTCAGCCAAGATTGTGGTCGTATCTGACACTTTATATTTCTCATATACATATGTATAACTTTTAATTTATGTAATAATATTTAATGATGATGTTGGATGCGAGTAGGGAATGTAATCTCAGGGCGAGATTTTTCTTTCGAGATATCGCGAGACTGACTTTTTAATCGCGCGAGATTGAAAACGAGATCGAGATATCGCACACTTGTATACTCAAACGAAACCTCCCACATAAGTTTTATATTATTTTATAAGTACTTAATATACCAATACATAATATAATTATAACAATTATTGACAATTCGAAATTAATTTCTGGGTCTCTTTATGTACAGAACGGGTGATTCGGCAAAACCTGCTCCGGCCCTCGATAGACTACGTTTAAACGGTTATAGATATGCTAGCCAAATTGTCGACGAAGTAAAAAAATTGTTCAGTGGTTAAGGTTAAAAAGGAAATAAAGAAACTGTTGTGTCGCAAGCTGCTGTTTTATTTCTTCTTTCATTTTTTTTATTACGGAATAGGCAAAGGAACAAACAATCCACCTAACGAATAAGTGGACTGAGGCCCATAGACATTAATTATATCGAGACTAAGAATGCGCTTTAAATTGCAAATGCGTTGGCAACCCTGAGGACTATGTTGCCTGTTGCGCCCACGATTGTGTCTCTTATGTAGGGTTGCCCTACGTCCGGAATTTTTTGGATATGTCCGGTAATATAACTCTTTGTCTGACATGTGGATGAATTATACACAAATAAAATGCGATTACTATGCTACATTATATAATTATTTTCTTTTCCTTAAAGGAAAGGTGAACAAAAAAAACTGAAAAAAAAAACAACAAATTTTTCTTCATTTTAAAACGTTAAGTATCTAATAAAGACAATTTACATTTGAATTAAATTTCATTAACATTTGAAAACGTTTACATGAATATTGTCTGCAAACAAGTACACATAATCGAATAACAAAAAAAATATATTTTCGCGGTAAGTCGGTGATTAAACCATTACAAGTAATTTACATGCATAACATATCTTAGCGCTGTATCCGTAACGAACTAGTCTGTGAGGATGGAGCGCCAAGTAATATACATCTATACTAATATTATAAAGAGGTAAACTTTGTTTGTTTGTATGTAATTGATAAACTCAAAAACTACTCAACGATTTCAATAATTATTTCACTTAGAGAAAGCTACATTATCAGCAAGTAACATGGGCTGTATTTTATCTTCAAAAAAAACCTACCCTTGCGATGCCGGGGCAGATTGCTATCTATCTATATAATATATAAAAAACAAAAACAATGTTTGTTTTGTTTTGTGGGCTGCCATACTGTTCATCCAATTACGATGAAATTTGGTACATGTAGATTTAGATTGCTGATAGGGACATCCGCCAGGCTGCAGACGGGCTGTCGGCTTCCCTCGAGTGGCGCCATTCAGCCCTATTCCCTGGTTAGAGCTCTAGTTACTGTTGGCCCGGTGGTTCTCCCTCCTTAGTTTCGTCAATGAATCTTCCGGTTTTCCTACAAAATATGAGGATATCCTTTAATTTGGTTGTCCTCAGTTCCCTTTCCTGCAGTGTATCTGAACATAATGTGTTGTATCTAATGCCTGCATACATACTGCATTTTGCTATGAAGTGTATACTAGTTTCTTCCATATTGCAATGTTTGCATAGGGGGTTTGTGTTAGTCTGAGTAGCGATAGGTGTCTGTTTAGTGTGCAGTGACCCGTTATGATACCTACCAATATTCTTGCCTTACCTTTATCCAACCTGAGGATATACTTGGCCTTTGCATTGCCATTTCCTTCAAAATACATCTTAGTTTGTCTACATGTTTTTAATTTCTTCCAGTATTCTTTTGTTTCTTCGTTAATTATTCTGTCTATTACACTGTTTATTACTTTGTTCGAAATTGGAAGGTATGGTTCTGATCCTATTATCGACGTGACCGCGCCATATCTTGCTAACTCATTCGCCTTTTCATTACCTTCGTTACCGCTATGTCCAGGGATCCAGGCTATGATAACCTTTCTTTCTTCTCCTAGCTTATTAAGGATTGCTTTACATTCCCCAACCAAGGCCGATGTAATTGTCGGTTTATCTAATGATTTGAGGACTGCTTGACTATCAGAGTATTTATATTTTCTTTTACTAAGGTCATTGAGTCTATTAGTGCTGTTGCAGATTCCATTATCGCATATATTTCAGGCTGAAATACACTAGCGAACTTACCTAATGGTCTCCATATGTTTCTTTTCCAGCCGGAAATGAAAATTCCAGCCCCTGCCATTCTTGACGATTTTCTTCTAGAACCACCCGTATAACATTTGGTGGTGTCTTTATCTATGTTTAATTCCTAGCCTTTTCTGGGTCCAATATGTACTTTATATTTTTTGTCAAAGATTCTTCTTTTTGTATGTCAATGATTCTAAAAATGTCAAAGATTCTAAATTTGGTACATACCAAAGTACCTAAGCTATCTACATAGATGTACAAATTTTTATAATTTTTTCCGATAAATGTGTAGTGACTCGTTATGATACCTACCAATATTCTTACATTACCTTTATCCAATCTGAGGATATACTTGGCCTTTGCTTTGTCTTTTCCTAAAGTACACATAATCGAACAACAAAAAAATTACATTTTCGCGGTAAGTCGGTGAGTAAACCGCTTAATTTATAATTATAATTTCAATACTAAATTCTTATGTATTTCTAAGATTAAAATAAAGATTATTTCGATATGGAGACATAATATTTGACTGGCCCGTTGGCGCAGTGGCATATGCATCTGCTTTTCAAGCTAGGGTCCCGGGTTCGATCCCCGGGCAGGTCAATTTAGGAAACAAACTTTTCTAAATTAGCTTGGAGTCTGGATGTTACTATGAATTCCCCCAGAGTTCGTTGTGTGGTACCCATAGTACAAGCTTACTGCTTCGTTTGGGGTCACACAATCTGTGTAATTGTCTGGAGTATTATTATATTACTATTATAATATAAAAAATATGTAATTTTGCTTTTTCGTTTACTTTCCTTTTTAGCTTATTGTGTCTGCAAGAGTGACACCGCACATATTTCTAAGAGATCGCATTTCTACTGCATTTATCTTTCACTCGATTTCGGGCATATCCAGGACTCACTACCATACAATAAAGTTAGCACCAACACCGCATTATGTATAACCATTTTGACTGAGTTAGTTCATACTGCTTATTAATGGGGACAGAGCACCGTTCACTTTATTGCCGGCTGCTACCCGTCTCTCCACATCCAACTCACATTTTCCATCCCTCGAAAACGCACTCCCCAGATATACAATTTCGTTTACCTGTTCTAGACATTTTCCATTTACCTATATTTCACACTTTGTCTGTACATCTTCTCTTTCAAACACCAGAACCTTAGTTTTATTCACATTCACATTCAATCCTTTCACTTCACAGTCTTCTTTCATGCACGTAACTAGTGTCTGCAACTCCGCTTCTGATGGTGCTATAAGCACAGCATCGTCAGCGTACAATAGGCAATTTATCACTGTACCATCACATATCATACCACTCATATTACCTTTCAACGCCTTGAGGCAACTGTCCAAATAAAGCACGAATAGCCAGGCAGACATCACGCAGTCCTGTCTGACGCCTGAACAGACTTCGAACCAGGGCGACATGTCACTGTCTATCCTTACACAGGCTCTTTGGCCACGATATAATGACCTCACACCCTGCAGTAAGGGCCCTCCACGCCATATTCAGGCAGAAGACTCCACAATTGCTTTCACACTACTCTATCAAATGCTTTTTCTAGATCCACGAAAGCGCAGAAAACTTTCTGACCTATAACCAGAAACTTCACCACGATAACGTGAAGAGAGAAAATCTGATCCATACAATCTCAAACCACCTTGCAGCTCCTAAAACCACCTCGCACTTCCCACAAATATCTTTCTGAAACATTATTCAGTCAATACCTTGGTATAGACTTTACTCGCTAAGCTGACCAAGCTGATGGCCCTATAGCACGCACAGTCCAAATGAGAACCTTTCCCTTTATATAGAGGCACCGTGACTGCGGTGCGCCAGTCCTCTGGCACCTGTCCCTTCTGCCAACAAAGCTTGCACAGCGCACAGAAGGTATCCCAGACCCTAGGACCACCATACTTGATCATCTCAGCAGTCACCTCATCATTTCCCGCAGCCTTTCCACATTTCAGACTTCTTATCACTTTTTCGATCTCTTTCATACTAATGGCATCCTCCAGTCCCTGGGCCAAGTGTGGCAATTCATTAGAATCGCTCTCAGTATCAGAGACGGAGTAGCCACTCTCAGACAGTTCTCCATAGTATTTACTCCATCGCTGCAGAACATCTTTTTTATTTGTTAGCAGGCGGTTTTCTTTCGAACGCACTTTATTCATTCCGCAAGGTGCCGGACCACTTCGATAGTTACGTACTTCTTTCCAAAATAATTTGGAACTTTCCTCGAAGTTGTCCGACATCTTGTTTTCGTCTAATACCCTACACCTTTCACGCTTCTCTTTCACTAGTACATTCGTTTTTGCTTTCTGCAGCTTATATGTCTTTCATCAAATTCTTCATACCACAGTCATTTTTAGTAGCAAGGTAGTCCCCCATGCTTTCTTCTTCTTATACTCAGACACTTTTACCTCATCATCCCACCACACATCACGCTTTTTACCATTACCAATCTTATTCGTTCCACACACTTCTTTCGCAGATTCGATCATGCTATCGCTTTCTGTTTCTGTTCTGCCAGTTTCTGCCAACATTCTTCAACATCCTTGCTCACCACTTTCAATCTATCATCAAGCTTACCGGATAATACCCTTTCATATTCATTCCTGATGGTCGCATCTTGGAGTTTCCAGCTTTTAATGAGACAAACCGCTGCAGGTTTTGACACTACGCGATGTCGCCATGCCGCAAACCATGCCCTTATTCTAGTTACCACTAGAAAGTGGTCCATTCCCAGATCGGCTCCTCTGTGTGCTCTCATGTCCATAACCTGCTTTTTGAGCCGGCTGTCCACCAGGAATAAATCAATCATACTTCTATCATCCTTCCTTTCCCACGTGTACTAATGAATCCTTTTGTGCTTAAAAAAGGTATCAGCAACAAAAATATTCTTTTCCATACACAGTCCTAACACAATCTTATCAGCATCATTCACTCTCTTATCTCCATACTTGCCTAGGACAGACTCAAATCCTGTTCGAGCTGTCCCAACCCATGCATTCATGTCTCCACACACTATAATTCTCTCATTCTCTTCAACCGTCGCTAGAACTTCCCTAACATTCTCCAAAAACTGCTCTAGCTCGCCCAAGCCGACAGAGGACACTGGGGCATACACCACTAAAACAAATAACCTCGTCAACCCTGTCTTGAAACGCACCCAGAGCAATCTCAGGTTTACACAATTATACTCAGTTACACAGCTAACCAAACGAGAGGACAGTAATACGCCTACCCCCTGGCATCCCCTTTCTTCTTGTGGTACGCCTGACCATAAAGCGATGCCCCCTCCAGGCAAGTCGACAAGTTCAATGCCCTTTCGCTTGGTTTCACTCAAACATAACACATCCAATCTTCTTTCTTCCATAATAACCATCACTTCATTCATCTTCTCTTCAATCCCACCTCTCACATTCCACGCAGCTATTCTGCACTCCTCCCTCCACTTCCCGCCGCTAGGTGCACAGCGTGTTGGGTGGCGGTCCCCAACGCCGAATTGCACTCTGCTCACACCAGCGGGGACAAACCGGTGTACGTCGCTTTCGGGAGACGCCCTAGCATTCATATCTACACTGTTCCGCATGGTGTGCATAGGAGAGGAATTGCAGCCCTGAAAAGGGCTGGCAGGGGTCGCGACGAGCACGCTTCCTCAGTTGACCCCCAAACGTCCTATTAATAGATATAATTAATAAAGATTACGTGTAATAAATAAGTACCTATAGCGTAATGATATACACATTATTAAGTAATTGAGTCTTGTCTTATTCAAACAGTCAAATTCGCATATGAACTCATTAGCAGTTTCTTAACTTCCAAAAAGTTAACATACAAACAGACGTTTTTATAAATATTTATGTATGAATCAAAAACAGCTAAAATATCAAATTCAATCACTTTTTTCAAAATATCTCCAATTTATATACTATACGGCTTTGCTGCTATTGTAAAATACTGGGATAGAAGTCTCTGCTGTGTCTGTTTCTGTTATTAAATTATACATTGAACCCACTACAGTAGGCGCCATTCAACTTCTTATTTCAATCTCAGCTTCTGGACGGCGGTTCACGATAAAACATAGAACATACTTTTATAAGTAAGCCTGATTTAAAGAGATGCAACTGCGAAAACTACTTTTTATATTTGTACATTCATATGAACTTTTATATATTTATTTACCCCTAATTTTTAGAGTTTTCAGCTTTCACACAGGAAACTAAATACTTTTCGGATAAAAAGTAACCTAAGTTTTTTTTTTTAAATCCTCTACCTTTCATTGAAAGTCTCGTCAAAATAGGTTCATTGGCTTCGATCTTCGAAGATAAACCCGACAAACAAACAGATTGACAAAATTTAAAAAACGCTCGTTCGGGTCCTTATTACGTGCCAAAAATCATTTAAGCTCAAGATAAAGCCCTTATTCTGAAATCACAGATAGACCAAGTCAACAAACTAACAATCAACCATTATCTACAAACAAATACAAAATAGTTATTAGCTGTCATATTTTTTTTTTACATTAGTTATCATTATCATCGTACCATTTCATAAAATCCACATTACATTTCGCATTACATTACATTGTCGTAATTCATCACATTTCGGTAATATCTGTCACATTTGATTATATTATTTATCATTATACTACCATGTTAATTATGATACTGTTTATCTATATACATGACTATCGGGATGTCCATGTCTGGAGAAAGGCCTCCTACGTGTTATGCCAAGCCGTCTTGTCACTGGCCAGCCGCGCCCACGCCGCGCCGGCAGCTCGCCGCACGTCGTACCGCCAGCGGCGCGGTGGCGGTGCGTTCGCCCGCACGGCCGGCGCCCACCTCGTAGCCACCAGTGCACCACTCTTTCGCTCCACCTGTTGTCGGTCGCTCGCACCGTATGTCCGCCCATCGCCACTTCAATGACAAGCCATTTCGTCGTCTATTAACTTTGTTTTTTTTTTTTTGTTTATTGAAGGGAAGAACTCCGAACGAGCACCCAACCGCCTCCGACGCCTCACGAGAGAACGTCGGGCGCGACCGGGTAGTGCCGGGCTCAAACCGGCTAAAACTACCCTCCACCGCCACTTGACCCTACAGGCCGTAGCGAGCCGAACGCGTAGCGGGGAAGCGCGGAGGGCGCTCCCCCAAGCCAACAAATTTGTTTTGATACGGATGTCCGTATTTATAACTTTGTCTTTTATTTTGAGTCCTATTATGTTTCTTCCTATTGCACTTTGAAAAACCTGTAATTTATGTATTGTTTTCTTTGTAATTGGCCATGTTTGACATCCATAGAGTAGAATAGGTGTCACGACAGAATCGATCGATTTCTTTTTGAGCTTCATATCCAGAGGAAATTTAAAAATCCCACTAATATTATAAACGCGTAAGTTTGTGAGGATGGATGGATATTTGTTACTCTTTTACGCAAAAACTACTGGACGGATTTTGATGAAACTACAGTATTATAACTTTATACATCAGAATACCACAGGCTATAATTCATAAAGATAATGTATGTTTTTCAACTTCGTGCGAAGTCGCGGTCAAAAGCTAGTATATTTATATGACCAATATGCATTCCAAACTTTTTTAATTCGTCTATCTACTTCTACTATATAGTGTCTTCCAAGCGAGATATTTTGGCCTAAGTACACGTATTCGTCAACATATGTCCTATGTTGATGTTCCTATCTTGAATAAACTTCCTCTTATGTTTTCCATTTATCATAATACTTTCAGGTTTCTTCAGAATTCATCTCCAAACCACACTCTCGACTGCGAAGATCCAGAGACCAAAGCATATATTGAAGATGATCATGGTTTTCTGTAATTAAGATGATATCGTCGACGAATCGAAGATGGTTTCAATGTTCTCCATTGATATACACTCCAAGTCCTGACCAGTCTGGTTTTCTAAATATATACTCTAAGAGCGCATTGAATGAATTTGAAGAGATAGAATCTCCATGTCTGACACCTCGCTTCAATTCAAACATGTCACAATTTCTTTCCAATTTAATAGTAGCTTTACTTTTTCGATATATCTCATTGAGAACACTAATATATTTAAAATGTTTGCCTTGTTCTCTCAATGCTTTCTAAAGCTCCTCATGTAATATAGAATCGAAAGCTTTTGAATAATCTACGAAAGCTAAGTACAGGACTATCCCATATTCAACGTATTCTTCATACACTTACACTAAGGTGTGAATGTATGATCCAGAGTAGAATAATTCCGTCTGAAACCTGCTTGTTCCTTTGATTGTTGAAAATCTAGTTCTTTATTTATTCTTGTTAACAATATATTTGTGAATTATTTACAAATCGTCTGCAAAAGGCTTATCGGTCGATAGTTATTTAATATTAAATTGGTCTCCTTTTTTATAGGGCAACGTTATTATTGACGTTTTCCATTGTTTAAGTATTTTTTCTTGCTCAATAATCATATTAAATAGTTGTGTTAGGATCGGAGTTAACGGTTCTGCTGTTGATTTAATAACATCATTAGTAACGTCGTCTTCTCTTGGACTTTTCATCGTTTTCAAAAGCTGTATTGCGCGTTATATTTCTTTCTCTAATAGCACAGAAGATTCATCATCTAACTAATCTAATAACTAACTACTACGAACTAGTCATTATTGATTACTAATCTCCGATTTTAAATTTTCTATTTTTACTCAATTTAAGAGATATTTTTGACGATACCAAATTAAAAACTGAAATTAGAAATTAAGGCGATCGTTTTGTGTTTTTCTTAAAAATCTTACCTGTGATTGTAAAAGTAAGCTAATTATAATTTCTCGCAAATTAAGAAATAAATGTAGAAATGAAAAAGAAAAACTAGAACCAAACAATGTAATATGATTAATAACAATTAAACCAAAATAAAAAGGTCATTTATCCAGAGCATCATATTGTAAATATTACTGGAAAAGGCAGCCGATGGTCCAGGGATGATTCACGTAGTAAATGTGCATGGTGACTAGACCGGGGTCGTCGGCGAGGTTGTACAAGCATTCAGGACCATCAGGAACGATTATCTGAAACACACGTTTACTTACAGTTATAGTACAAGTCTATAGCTTCAATTGAGTTAGATTAATGTTAGGGATTTGTCAATTTCCGAACTATGGAATCACTACAACTTACGAGAGCAGAATAACAGTCCTAACAGAAAATATTTAATTCATACTCAAGACTCACCTTAACAGGTAATTTGCCAGGTCTTTCGAAATAATCCTTCACCAATGATTTGGCTGGCAGTTGACCAAATGACGTAAAGCCGGTAGCGACCAGCTCACCTGAATGCACGATCGGGAACCACGGGTACATACTCTCGGCGTTACATTCGGTATTTTTGGTCATGTTGTAGTAGAAGTGGCGACCTGCGAATAAGACGAACAATTTCCGACATAGTACTATATATATGTATATGTAATATACTTTATACATAATTTATCCAATATACCTACCGAGCCTCATCAAGCGTGGTTGGGTTCAACTAGTATATATAATAAATTTGAAATTGAAATCGAGAAATAAATAGACACCATGCATACCCATATTGATGAGGCAACCCTGTTTCGTGAAAGTGCTGCTTTCAATAGATTTTCGAGTGCCACCGATCTTCAGCAGTTCGCCGCCGGGGCCAGTGAGCCACACGCCGTCATTCTGTAATAACTTGTCCGCATTGCGGGAAGCGATACGTTCATCTCGATCTTGCTTCAATGATTCTGTTGACGGAAACGTTATTTTCTTAAATTATTATCGTCACGTATTATAAGAGAGAATAGAATGATTTTGATCTCTTTGAATTATATCATTATCTTATAACTACCTTCTGAGACGTAATATTGCTGAAGAGTCCAGAAAGTTCTCTCGCCATCCCCAGGCATTTCAGTAGTCCACTCTGTGAATCCTATTGTTTTAAAGTCGTATTTGGCATTCTGGTACAGATGTGACGGTAGCTGTGTATAAATATGAGATTGTTAATCCAGTAATAATATGATAATAATAATAATTTCCATATTTATTCAGCTTCACAAAAAATTACCACATTGAATACTAGGACCCACTTACTGCAATTTGCAACCCAGCTATATAGTCGGTGTCATCGTAGAGCAGACACAACACGCGGTCGTTACTAGGGCAGTACAAATTCAAGGAGGGTAGCGGGCCGGATGGGCGTTCGACCCTGGTCCAGCCATCCTTCAGAGCTTCGGCCAGAGTGATCGGCATGGAGATGAAGTGAGTAGAGCCGATGAAAGGACCCACGTCGAATCGCACTTTAGTCAAAAAAATAAATTACATAGACATCCAGTAGGTATCTGCCTATCTCGCATCGATAAGGTAATTTTAAAATGATGAAGCTAGCATTATCTCAACATTTTCGTTTGATTTTTGTATATTATGTTTTAGTTTATATAATTATTTATATTATGTCTTCGTACTATTGTAGAATGTTGTATAGTAGATTTTGAATGTAATTTTGTGAAACATCACCATTTCATGAAATGGCCTATTGTCAAGCCGTCATCTAAATTCTAAACTGATATTATAAATAAGTAAGGTTTGTACGTCTGGTTGTAGTAAGCGTTCTCCGAAACTACTAACCCGATTTCAAAAATTCTTTCACCAATTTTGAGAATGGAACTTCGGGATATACGTAGGATATTATCTCGTTTTTTACGCAGATGAAGTCGTAATAAATAAAGTGACCAATGAACAGCCGGGCGAATTGATGAGAGTCGTTTCAAGCATATTGCTTCGTTGCGTCGTTATTAGGCATATCATAAAACAATTATATTGAACGCAAACAAAAAAAAATATCTCACGATATCTGCTGTCAAAATGAGAATTTATGTAATGTAATTTGTATAGTGGCGCTAAGTCCACCGCAAAAAGTGCATTTTACAGTAATACAATAATGATACACAATTGTCATAATTGATACCAATTTTTTATTACAATTAGTCACCGGTCGCGCAGTGATCGCGTGGCTGTCGCTGTCTGCAAATTTTTAGATAATAACCCCGCGGGGCGTATCGTTGATTTCATATAAGTAAGTCAGTATACGTCTGTAACTTAAGCCGTTTTTTAAGTTGAGTTGGAATTAAATTATTATGAATTAAAAAAAATTTTTTTGGGGTTTGACATAAGCTTAAAAAAATACTTTGACTGAAATCACAAACAGACGCTTCAATTTCATTTATATGTTGATGAACTCTTAAAAGAGGCAGTAAGGGACCCTGACAGTACCTAGCTACAGTAAATTATTTTTAAGAGACTATCCTGAACTTTTAGAGATATTTTAATTTGCATTCATGGATTTTGGAAAAAAAATGTACAGTCAGAAGAAAACGGTCAACTTAAGCAAAAGTTTTTTTTTTAATGCCGATCGATCCTGTTTCTTAAAAGCATTAAAAGACTTTATGTGACCAACCGAAGTACTGGTACTGGTGTACTAGAAAAGTAAGAAATCACTAAGAACTTTTCTCATACATTTCGTAGGAAATCATTGTGGCTTTTATAACCTCATAACGTAGGTACTAAAAAAAAAACCAATAAAAAAACGTATGTATTGGTGCAATATTGATATTATGCGACTTAACATAACTGCTTGTTGGGCGCTAAAAAAGTTGGGGACTCACACGACGATGACGTATATTATAATTACAATATGTCCCCGCGCCCCTTTCCCGGTCTCTTTACGCTTATAAGAAACAGGATCGATTGGCATCGAAAAAGGTTTTTGTGTAAATTGATAATTTCCATGTTGACTGTACGTTTTTCCAAAATCTATGAATGTAGATAAAAATATCTCTAAAAGTTAAAGATAGTCGTCTCCTATGGACGATTTTCTATACCTATAAAAGGTATGATACCTACCCTTACTGCCCCATTTAGAAATTCCACCCTGTATATATTATAATAGATAATCTCTCACCTCGAAGAGCGCCACTGTCACCTGAAACAAGAATTTTAATTTCAGTCAATAAATGTACTAGATACAGGAAACTGCATCATAAATAAACATAAACCAAATATCTGGCCTGTCTTATATTTTCAAAATAAGTAGAACTATGAGCTGGCCAAATCCGATTCGGTGCTGGTTAGCTAACCGAGTCTAGTCTATGAAATATCCTGAGGATGCTTCGTTGAGAGGTAAAACACCTGTCGATTAGTAATTTTTGGAGTTTGACTGAAAATAACTAAAGATTTCAAGAATTTTTCACGTAATAGGTCTAGTCTAGGGTCTAGTGTATAACATTTAATGAAATAAAAAATAATAACAAAGAAAATAAAATAAAAAAGAAACTTGTTTACCGCAAGCGACGGCGAAAAGTGCGAATAACAACACCAAAGGTTTCATGATGGTCTAATACAGTTTCTTCCTACACACCGAGTTTTGAACAACTGATCGATACTTGTCTGAAGGAACATTATATACTACTTTAGAGGAAAACTCATTACCATTTTTCAGTCAATGAACGACTAAAGATGCGATTAAATTATCTCATTTTATTACGTTATGTTTTGTTGTTAATTTTTCAGTTATTAGCTGCGCTGGTAAAACTAAACAATGTAGAGAAGGCAAATATTACAGAAAATAGTTAAATACCTATCTAGTATCTACCTGCGTTGCCTATCAATGTTCTTATGATTTAATTAAGTTTTTTTTGACATGCGAGAAAAACCCGAACGCAGGAACCCAGCTCCTAGGGATGAGACTAGGCTACGTTAGGCATTTACTCACTAAAAATTAATCCTACTGCATGGTCATCCGCGGCTTATATTAAAAAATTTATGAAATTACTCATTCGCTTGTCAGTATTATCACAGACGATTTTTTTACAAATTACACTATACACACTTGAAATTGAACATAGTAGGTAATACTTCTTGTTGGGGCCGAGTGGTGTGGGTGACCCACCACAGGGGGTGGACCAACAGGCGCTTATAGCTCCCATTAAGTGGAGCCTTAGCCTGCCATCCCAAGACCGCAGTGCGTAGACTTATGTCTACACCTTCTTGAGGTGACCCTGTTTCCACTGAACACTGCGGATCTAGACTGGAGAGTCGATAAACACTCCTGAGGGTGGTGCTTCGGCGGCGCCTTCAGTACCGGGTCGGGGCCGATGAGGCTGCTGTGCCGAAAGGGCCTGGCCCGGACCGGGGGGGAAATCGTCCTCTCTGAGGACGAAAGAGGATCGTGTCGTCACCTTACCCCTCTGCTTTCAGAGGGGAAAGGTCGTCGAGCGCTTTGGCGCGGTGTTGTGTTTTTGTGTCCTCTGCGGAGGACACAAAGTCAAGGTGGAACGCGCTCGGCGGCACTAACCCTGTCGCCGGGTGGCGTGTGGAGGGTGGACCGGCACCAGCCGCCCTCCCCGGGACCCCGCGCAGTCACTTCAACGACCCATCGTCACGGTGCTAAGGGGGTACGTCGTGGCTGCGCGGACCAACGACGGGCTTGCCTTCATTGGCCGGCCCAAGGGAAGGAAAACTTGAAACAAACCCGTGAGCGAACACGTAAAAACCTGTGGGTACCTGGGGACCCCCACATTATATACACTAGCCCTCGGAATGAGCGTCACCCGGGGGTGGTCATCTAGTTCGTCTCATACTTGTGGGAACAACTATGAATATTGTACCAAAACCAAAGGGGAAGGGGGGTAAAAAAGAGAAGGGAGAGAGGGAGAAGAGAGAAGAGAAAGAGGAGGAGAAGGAACCGGAGGTCGTATTTATGTCCGACTCTCGGAGTGAGAGTATGGAGAGAGACGCCCAGAGCGGGTATGAAACGCACCTCGTCGTGAGAGCGCATGGTCGACACATCGTCAGAGGATGAATTGACTAAAATGTTTTCTAAGAATGAGGCTTGGTACCTGGACTTACAGGACGATCGAGCGAGGAGGAAGGCCAAGGAGGCCAAAAAACACGTGGGGAAGAGAGGCAGGGGCCAACCGCCTACTACTGGCCAGTACGTTGGCCTGGCGAAGGCCAAGCAAGCCCTCGTGGACGAGGAGAGGCAGGAGATGGAGCTGCGCGCCGAGCAGGAGATGGCGGAAGCGACACGGGAGCTCGCGCGCGCCAGGGCATCGCGTTCGGCAGCTGCGTCATCAGCTGATGCAGGTGGCGAGAGTCGGGCTGATTCCGCCGCGGACCTTCGGGAAATTATGGCGAAGGATTCGGCCGCCATTGAAAAGGTGGCCAAAACCTCTAAAAATTTGAAGGGGCCATACATTAAGGCCCTCAAAGATGCCGTCGCCTCCATTAAAGCGACAACCGAGGAACTGAGCTCCAGATCCTCAACTGAGGAGACTCGCCGGTTGCAGAAGGAGAACGGGCGCCTGCAAGCAGAATTGGGAGAGCTTCGTTCCCAGCTGGCGGAGCTTAAGACAGAAATGTTCCGGTTTATGAACCGCCCCGGACCTTCTTCGTCTGAGGCTGTGACGGATGCCATGGCGCTTACGCATGAAGAGGTAGCGCGTACGATCGTTGCACAAGTAAGCGCCATGATGAACGCTAGGTTCGAAGCGTTAGAGGATCGACTTCTGCCGGAAAAGCGGTTCCGTCCGCAATCTCTGACGGAAACTCCCGGCGGAAAGTCCAGCGTCGCGCCATCGGTGTCCGGCGTTGTTGAGAAAGGCAAAAAGGGGGGAGAGGAGAGGGATAGGGTTCCGGCGTCGTCTGGGGCGGGGGTACCCCCAAGGCCCCGTCCGCTGCCTCCGGCTCCGGCCTCCACCGAGGAGGCCTATAGTGTTGTCGCCCGAAGGGGCAAAAGGAAAGCTCCGGGGGGGACTTCCCAGCCCCCTCCACCCAAAGAGGACCAGGCCAAGGGCAAAAAGCCCAAGGCCAAGCCCCAAAAAAAGAAGAAGCCGAAGCTCCGAATTCCGCGAACTTCGGCTGTTGTCCTCACGCTCTCGCCCGAGGCAGAGCGTAAAGGTGCTACGTACGCCTCCATCCTTATGGAGGCGAAAAGTAAAGTGGACCTCTCTCTGTTAGGCATAACAGAGAAGAGGTACAGAAAGGCGGCGACCGGTGCCGGTATACTTGAGTTGCCGGGCACCGATAATAAAGTGAAGGCGGACTCACTCGCGAATAAGTTGCGGGAGAGCCTAAACCCGGAGGTCGTTCGAGTCTCCAGGCCCACGAAGTACACAGAGCTGCGCGTATCGGGTCTGGATGACTCGGCGACGGTTGCGGATGTTGCCGCAGCCGTCGCTAAGGTTGGAGGCGTCTCCGTAGAAGATCTGAAGGTGGGAGAGATCCGCCGCGCCCCTTCGGGGCTCGGAGCAGCCTGGGTCCGCTGCCCAGTGGAGGCAGCGAAGAAAGTGGCGAGTGCCCGACTGCTGGTCGGATGGGTCTCGGCCGGGGTTCAGCTCCTTGAGCTGAGGCCCTTAAGGTGCTATAAGTGCCTTAAGATTGGGCACGTGCGGGTCTCCTGCACGTCAGAGGTGGACCGCAGCGGACAGTGCTACCGCTGCGGCCAAGAGGGTCACAAGGCCGGCGGGTGCAATGCGGCGCCCAACTGTACGCTGTGCGCCGACAGCGGCCAGCCGGCCAATCATCTAACGGGGGGTAAGGCCTGTGCGGGGGCAAAGCCCAAAAAGGGCGAAAAGATGGCTTCTGCCGCCGCTCGTGTGGCTCCTGCCAGGCCGGGAGTTGAGGGGATGGCCACGGACTAGTGGCCTCCCCATGTGACAAACGCCTCTGGCGTGCGTTTCCTCCGCCGCCGACAGTAGCGGCGGAGAGCCCACTGAGGCTTGGGGTGGCATTCGGGGGAGTGCCACCCCTCAGATAGCCTCGAGATGGCGCGCGCGGTGTTCCCGCGCGCCTCTCAAGCACTTAGGGTGGGAGTTCTGCCCTCCCACCCAAAACGAGACGAGGCTGGCGGTTTAGCGCCAGCCGTTGCCCGCCGGAGCCGCGGAGGAATGCTAACGCACTCCCGTTGCCCCGGTACCAAGGCTCTCGAGGAACACCGTCAGGTTTTAGTGGGTAGCCCGGCATTGCACCTCACAGCCGTGGAGTCCCACATATCCCCCTGCCATCCCCCTATGGCAGGACGGAATGCATAAAGCATTTCCTGACGCAAAAAAAAAAAAGGTAATACTTCTTGTTAACCCACATCTCACATATTAAATAATCCTTTCTTGTTTTTAGTTTATATTAAAGATTTCCCATTTATGCTCAGGGACTTATGCGGAACAGTATTATTTGCTGATGACACCTTATTGTTATTTAAACTAGACAGAAAAGATATTACTTGGATAAACAAGATCCTAACAGATGTCTCGAAATGGTTCACTGCCAATAATTTACTACAGAATGCACAAAAAAACCAAATGTATTAAATTTTCCCTTTTTTAATGTACCTAGTATCAATGAAAAAATAGAACTGGGTGGGTTAGAACTGGTGGTTCAAAATACGATACAAATACCCATATAATTAAATTTGACAGTTATTCAAGTCAAATTTATAAAAATACGATACAAATACCCATATAATTAAATTTGACAGTTATTGAAGTCAAATTTAATTATATGGGTATTTGTATCGTATTTTTATAAAGTTATTTTTGTACTTAAGTTTCGATCCGTAAAGGATAGTTATTTCATACTTTTCAGTGTTCTTTTTTGAAGTCGGTTTAATTTTTTTATAAAAGTTTTTTTATTTCTTCCTTTTGTGTGACCTTGACCTAAATAAATATCTAGAGCAGGTCTACAATTGGTTAATTTTCTAATTCTGGAGCGCAATGTGTTAACTTGCATTCTATTGAGGAGCACAAACTGTGAGCTTTCACAATAAAGGATGCGAACAGATCGAACATGGGATATTATTGCCCATTATGGCCATTATCAATATACATACATACATACATATCCTCACGCTGTATCCCTAACGGGGTAGTCAGAGAGGACGGAGCGCCAAGCGTCGCGGTTCTTACATACATCTTTCGCTTCCTCAAATCTCATCATTCTCCTCACACATTTTCGCCTAGGTATGCGAGAGCTTTTGACATTTCCGTCTGCTAACACTCTGGCTATTTGATCTTCATAAGTCAGCCTTGGTCTTCCTTGCCTTCTTTTACCACTCACTTTCGCTCTGTATATTTTCTTCGTCAGTCTTTCATCACTCATTCTTTCTATGTGCCCGAACCGTCTAAGCATTCTTTTCTTCATTTTTACAATAACACTGTCGTGCGACCCTATCATACTGCGTATCTCCTCATTGCTTATCCTGTCCGCAAGCGTGACACCGCACATCTTTCTAAGAGATCGCATTTCTGCTGCATTTATCACACTTTCACTTGATTTCAGGCATATCCAGTCCTCATTACCGTACAATAAAGTTGGCACCAACACCGCACTGTGGATCGCTATTTTGGCAGTGTTAGATATATTCACACTATCTGCTAATGCGGACAGAGCACCATTCACTTTATTGCCAGCTGCTACCCGTCTCTCCACATCCAACTCACATCTTCCATCCCTCGAAAACGCACACTCCAGATACATCATTTCATTCACCTGTTCTAGACATTTTCCATTTACACAAATCACACATTTCGTTTGTACCGCTTCTCTTTCAAACATCAGAACCTTAGTTTTGTTCACATTCATTTTCAATCCTTTTACTTCACAATCTTCTTTCACGCACGTGACTAATGTCTGCAACTCTGCTTCTGATGGTGCTATTAGCACAGCATCGTCAGCGTACAATAGGCAGTTTACCACTGTGTCAACACATAACATACCACTCATACTACCTTTCATTTTCTGGAGGCAACTGTCCAAATACAGCATGAACAGCCAGGCAGACATCACGCAGCCCTGTCTGACGCCTGAACAGACATCAAACCAGGGCGACGTGTCACCCTCTATCCTTACACAGGCTCTGTGGCCGCTATATAATGACCTCACAGCCCGTAGTAAGGAGCCCCCCACGCCATATTCAGGCAGAAGACTCCACAATTTCTGTCGCACTACTCTATCGAATGCTTTTTCTAGATCCACGAAAGCGCAGAAAACTTTCTGACCTATAGCCAGAAACTTCCCCACGATAACGCGAAGCGAGAAAATCTGATCCATACAACCTCTACCGTTCCAAAAACCACCTTGCGCCTCCCACAAATATCTTTCTGAAACGCCTTTCATACGTTCAGTCAATACCTTAGTATAGACTTTACTTGCTAAGCTGACCAAGCTGATGGCCCTGTAGCACGCGCAGTCCAAATGAGAACCTTTCCCTTTATAGAGAGGTACTATGATTGCGGTGCGCCAGTCCTCTGGAACCTCCCCCTTCTGCAAACAAAGGTTGCAGAGTGCACAGAAGGCATCCCAGACCCTAGGACCACCATACTTGATCATCTCAGCAGTCACGTCATCAATTCCCGCAGCCTTTCCACATTTCAAACTACTTATCACTTTCTCGATCCCTTTCATACTACTGACATCCTCCAGTCCCTGACCCGAGTGTGGCAATTCATTAGAATCGCTCTCAGTATCAGAGACGAAGTCGCCACTCTCATACAGTTCTCCATAGTATTCACTCCATCGCTGCAGAACATCTTTTTTAACTGCTAGCAAGTTGTTTTCTTTCAATTATCAATATCATCAATATAATATCATATCAATATCAATCAGTTATAAAAGAACAGTGTAAAGGTTGCATCATAATTACACCCTAGCAGTATTCTTACAATCCGAAGACGACAGCCACCAGCCGTATTCTCTGTCCGCCACCGACTCTACTGACTGAATTTATGATATCCCAGCCAATTTATATCTTACTTTACCATTATACCATACTACCATTATACCATGTGGGGACAACGATAGTTAACAAATGACATACAAGAGAATCGTCAATATAAATAACCAGGCCGCGTTATTATATGTATCTTTGAAACCAAAGCTTCAATACCAGTGAAATTTCAATAGGACTAATCTGGAAGTGTATCCATTCGAACAAAAAAAGAATTTTCCAAATCGGTTCATAAATGACGGAGTTATGAGGTAACAAACATAAAAAAAAACTCGGCACCTTTTTGTTGAGTGTAATTTTAAATCTGCGACATATTCTAAAATATTAATATACTGCAAAGAGCAGTTTCGATCTACATTGAGTACCCAATGCGACTAACATATTTCATTGGATAAGGATTATCACTTATTACTATAGTGGACAAAACAGAGAGTTTCGCAAATAACCCATTATTTTTTATTTATATATTGGAAATTTGTACATTTATGAAGACACATAATGATTACTTTGTTGAAATGTCTACTCTTAGAAATAACTTGCGTTCAAACTACCTTTTTAATTTTAGTGTCCCAAGAGCACACACCTCTATATTACGTAAAAGTGTAGGTTAGCCCTCCAACACGGCTCAAGTCGTCATTCTGCCATACTGTGTTTAAAAGTTACTGAGTGCTTCGTGATTTAATAAGTTTTTATTAAGTTACGTTTGTTACATTCGATTAAATGGTAAGTGAACGATTTCAATATAAGATTTGTCGCTTTATATGATTTCATTAATAAAAATTAACTGTGTTCTGTGCTATTGACTTAAGCGGTGTTACCAATAACTAGCTATGGTGAGTTGAGCGGTGTTACATTGTATATTTTTATAGGTTTTTGGTAAAAAAATAGCTATAGGACATGATCTAGGTTTGATCATATTGGAAGACACTGCAGTGATCGAAGAAATTATTCAGGAACTTGAAAATGCTATTACAAAGATATGTCCCCCAAATCGTAATGTTTCCATTTTCCCTGCTTTTCTCAAATCAAATCAAATCAAATCATCTTTATTGTAAACTGTGTACATAGGATCTTACAGTATTAAATGTTTCAACAGTTTGTCCGTTTCGGACGTACAATTTTCTTAATTAAATGAAATAGGACATGCATGTGTTAGAAATAGGGAACATAGAGTTATAAAAATAATATAAAATATAGGCAATTACTCAAAAGAATTAAATAACAATAGGAGTAGAAATATTAATAATGATGGGTAAATGGAACGAAACACTTCATTAAGCTTGAATCCAATCATTTTTATTCAAGCAAAATCTACCACGGTTCAGAATGAATCTGCACTGAGAAGAACCGGCAAGAAACTCAGTCAGGTATAATTTTTTAATAAAGTATTGAAATATAAGCAATTACACTTTACTAATTATTATTACAATAATTGTCTCTCTAAAACATTGTATTCCATTATCATATTATATTTTATTATTATACACAATAAACATCACGATACTAGATTCACACTTTAACATCGTATTATTACATAACAAAAATGAATATAAGTAATGTTCTATGTGGATACTTATCTGCTTAGCTCTAGTCTAGTGTCCCGACAGCGATGTGTCGTTCTGTAGTTACAATCACTATTAGAAACTACCTTCCCCACCACTTTAATCATAACTCGTATCAGTATTAAGTTACATTTATTTTGTACTTTAGAAATATATCCATACTAGTTATATATAATCCATAATTAATAGCTATTTATTAATATTATTTATAATTATACTGATTATCATAGGCAACACATAGTTTCAAAGAGTTATGAAAATAGGGAGCTATTATGGCTTTCAATGATCACAATGACCCTTTATTGTTTCATAAATTAGTTGTCCTTGTGTATGTTATTGTTTTTATTGTACTAATATGTAATTTGATAGATAGTTTGTTCAAAAAGTGTGTGAAGTGCTACCACCAGCAATATAAAACGTTATGTAGTGTATTTAGCGAAGATTAAAAAATAATAAACACAAAATATACTGGAATACGAACTTAGTACTACCCTACACCTGCATATATTTATATTATTTACAACATTTGTAAATATTATTTGCAAATATTGATATTATTTACCTTACAGCCATGAGGGGCGATTTGCGGGATTTTCGTGCGGAGTTCAATGATCTGAGAGCAGCAATGGTCACTGTCAATGAGCGTATTGGCCAGCTGGAGCGGAAAATGGACGCCATGGAGAAGCGGGTGGCAGACGGAGCCGTTTCACCTGGCGCAAAGTTTCTGGAGGATGCCATTGCAGACTTGCAGCTTCAGGTTCATGATCGGGACCAGGATATGCTCGCCAACGACGTGCAAATCTCTAACGTGCCGGAGGAGCCGGGCGAGAACGCAACACACGTGGTGACGCTCATTAGCTCAAAGCTGGGCGTAAAGTTGGACGAGCGCGATGTGGTGTGTGCGGTGCGGGTGGGCGCGGAGGGCGCGGGGCGGGGCGGGCGGCCGCGACCCCTGGCCGTGCGGCTGGCGAGGCGTGCCGCCCGCGACGAGCTGCTGCGTGCAGCCCGCGTACGCCGCGGGGCCACCACGGCGGACATGCGACTCACCGGTGAGCCACGCAGGTTCTATGTGAACGAAAGGCTCACACGCCTCAACAGACAGTTGTTTGCTAAGGCTCGAGAACGATCTCGGGAAGCCGGCTGGAAGTATGTCTGGACACGAGAAGGAAGAGTACTAGTTCGTCAAATCGATGGAGCACCTGTGCATAGAATACGAGTTGAATCTGATGTATCCCGTATTTTTGGACCAACCACGGTTAGCGCGTAGTGGAAAACTAAAATTAAAAATTATAATTAAGTTTAAAATTCATATTTATATGTTAGTAGCTTACTTGTGTTTCTTAAAATATCTTAAATATTTAATCTTCATATATATTCCTAATTTGCCGTTATTCGTCACCGTAAGGACAAATATCATATTATTATTAGTTTTAGTCCCAGTGTCATCACTTCTGTTCAAAACGGCTCACTGTAATATAACTATAGTAATAATATATATTTATTTACATTTATGTATTGTATTATTTTTAATCTTGTTGAAGTACCTGATATTTTGTTTTAAACACATTTTATTACTCTGTACTATATTTTATAACTTATATATTGTTTTTTTCATAAATAATATATTTGTATATATAAATTTATTAAAACAAATTGGTAGTGTAATGTTTTTCTGTTTATCTAATATAAAATTATTTATCAATGTCTATATATGTTTATTGATACTATGTATTAGTTATTTCTTGAAACGTAACCTTAAAGTAGTATACTATTGTTTATACATACTTACATACATGTTTTCACACTGTATTCCCAGCGTGGTAGACATTAAGGATTGTATATATAAAGGTATAAGGATATATTGTGTTCGTACGTGTTTTTCTAAATTAGATAATTATAATTTCCATAGGTTGGACGTTGGGGTGGTGTATTTCTGTCTGTGTGAAGAAATGTTAAGGTTATACTGTGTTTTGATTACATGCTTTATTTCCTTGTATTGTCATAGTGTCATGGAATATCTCCACATGTGTATGTGTATTCGTAATTACTTGTATTATAAATTACTCTATGACTTGTACGAGAATTTATTGTACTTTATTATTTTGTTACTGTTGTTCATGGGGTTATGTAATGGAAGGAAATTTTTGTCTGTGAAACATCAGTGTGTTGCAGTAGTAATAGTGATGAATAATTTACTTATAGTGTGTAGCAAAGTTGCTCACCATGCAAAAATATACATATTATTGTCACATATGTCCCAGATTAATCTGCAGACACTTCTTGCATGCCTGAACATACATACATACATATTATCACGATATGTCCTTGGTGGGGTAGACGGAAGAAACGTAGTGCTAAACATCTCAGTGATATTCACAAATATTATATTATTAATTTCACTCCAACCAATACTTAATTATTTTATCAAACTGTTAATAGGTAAACATTACTTACTATATTCGCGAGCATACTGTGCTATTAGTCATTTTCTATCTTCCTGCTATGTATTTTATCTGTTGAATCATGCACCCTAAAACTCAATTTCTTAAGTTAGCTTTATATAATGCAGGGTCACTGGGAACTGGACATGACGATTTTCTTGTGGCTATAAATCGTTTCGATGCGGACATAGTGGCAATAAATGAAACGTGGTTGCGTGAGGGGCAGGAGGGACGTGCACCCCACGCGCCTGGCTATCGGTTTCGCAATGCTCCTCGCCCGCGCTGTGTGCGAAATGGACGGGGGGGAGGGGTTGGGTTTTACATCAAGCAAGGTATACGCGCGCGTTATCACACTTACCCTACTGTTCAAGTTGAGCAAATGTGGTTTTCGATGACAGTTAATGGCCGTAGTTTCATTATAGGAACAGCGTATCGACCAAATTGGATCAGTGTGGATATTTTTCTGGACACTCTTACAGAATCTATTGCTCATTTTTCTAATTTTGATCATGTCATTTTGCTCGGGGACTTCAACATTAATATGTTGGACATCCGTAATGAGAAAACGCGAAAACTAAGTGACTTCTTGCACTATATGGGATTGGAACAAGTCGTAAAGGAACCAACTCACTATTCCAGTAGTAATGATACACTTATTGATGTAGTGTGCACTAATGCCCCTGTTCGCAGTGTTTCTGTTACTAACATCACTGGTTCTCTGGGGCACGCCATGATTAATGTGAACTTGTCCATTAAGAGACTAAAAATCCCACTAAAAAAAATTACATTTAGACCAATAAAGGACATAAACATGGATGCCTTTAACCTCGATCTGGAGTCTATGGACTGGGAGTCGGTAAAAAGGATGGGTTCGGTGGAGGATATGGTGGATGCTTTTAATCATCTGTTATTGTCTCTTTTCGATAAGCATGCGCCCCTAAAGTCTATTAACGTCAAACCCCAAAATTGCCTGCCATGGATCACCAACACGATTAAGACTATGATTAGTATGCGTAATAAGGCCTATAATAAGTATCGTCAGTCAAGGTCGGAGTGTTGTAAGAAATATTACAAGGATCTTAAAAAGCTAGTTGTTAATAGTATTTTTTATGAAAAACGTGCTTATTATAATCATCACATTAATTCTGTTCAGAAAGATCCTAAATTGCTTTGGAAAAATTTAAAAAGGACATTAACAGTGGCTCCTAGAGGGCCTGTCAACCTTCCGGATCATTTTAATGATGCTAATATTATTAATGATGGCTTTCTTGATGTACCTGGCAGCAACACGGTTACTTTGTCTGAGGTGACCTTTTTTGAATTTCATAGATTCGGTGATATGTCTTTTGCTCTGCAGCCAGTCTGCGAAAATCATATTGCAAAATATATTTTATCTATTGCTTCCAATGCTGTTGGCATTGATGGTTGTAGTAGGGATATGATACTACTCATACTTCCACGAACGTTATCTGTAATTACTGCTATTATTAACAGATCTATTATAACGGGAAAGGTACCTGGAGTGTGGAAATCAGCCGTAGTCACACCATTACCTAAAGTAGACAATCCAATGGAAGCCAAGGATCTCAGACCAATAAGCGTCTTACCTTTTTATCGAAGGTACTGGAGAAAGCGGTGTATATGCAATTAAGTAGTTTTGTTGAAGCAAACGATATATTACCGCCTTTTCAGTCTGGTTTTCGTAAAGACATGGGTACAGTGACTGCATTGATAGATGTTGTGGATAATATACTTTATGAGCAGGACTCTGGCAATGGTACTTGTCTGACTTTACTAGATTTTTCTCGCGCTTTTGATAGCATCAATATTACATTACTTATTTCCAAATTGTCATATTACGGTGTAGATCATAAATCATTAGCTTGGTTTAATAATTATCTCAAAGATCGCTCTCAGTTAGTGAAGATAGTGAAGGAAGACGGTACATTGCTATTGTCTCAATTACGACCTGTAAATCGTGGCGTCCCTCAGGGTTCTATACTTGGTCCGTTGCTGTTTATAATTTATAGTGCCGACATAACAAAAGTAATCAGTAATAACTGTAAATATCACTTGTATGCAGATGATGTTCAAATGTACATGTCAGCTCAACCTCGTAATTTTAAGGAAGTGATCTGTGAAATGAACAAAGACCTCAGTAATATTGCTGCCTGGGCAAGTAGAAATTGTCTTGTGCTCAATCCCAATAAATCAAAGTTCATGATTCTTGGTTCAAAGCACCAAGTGGCAAAAATTTCAGGTAGTGATCCAAAAATCAATATTTGTGGCCAAAATGTAGAACGTGTGGAAGAGGCCAAGAACCTTGGTGTCGTCATGGACAGCCGTCTGCGTTTCGAGAATCACGTGGCGAATTTGGTTAAATCTTGTTTTTATCGCCTAAAATTATTATATCAAATACGTAATCTTCTCACCGAAAGAATGCGTATTCTACTCTGTGAGTCTTTGGTTCTATCGAAGCTTAATTATGGTGACTTGGTTTATGGGCCGCGACTGCAGTCCGCGACTCGTCGTCTTGTTCAGCGTGTCCAGAATGCGTGTTGTCGGTTTTGTTTTGATATCCCACCTAGATATCACATCACACCTTATTTAAATAACGCTTCAATGCTAAACATGTCATCACGTAGGCATCTACACCTTGCAGGCTTATTATTTGATGTCATGAAGTATAAAAAACCTATATACCTTTATTCAAAGCTGAAAACATCCTCCTTCCATAATAGATATGGCCGCCGAACTTCTCGATGTGTTCTGGAGAGCCACCCTCACCGAACCGTGGCATTCACTGGTAGTTTCCGCTACCTTGCTACCAAATGTTGGAATAACATTCCTCCACCGTTGATATTTTTTAAGTCCAAATGCTCTTTTAAAAAACATTTTAAGATTTTTCTTTTAGTCAAACAAACTGCTGGTATACCACATGGTTGCTCGTTGGCGGATTTTGCTGTGTAGGGAGGTACTTACCTTGCTGGATTTACTTTTTCCTTTTGTCATATCACGTATATACTTCTTACAATATCACGTAGGTACATAACTCTTGCAAGATACTTAATTTTTGACATAACCTCATTTCGCTCTAACAACTTAATTCTTTGCCTGTTCTTTGATCGCGCTCTTACAGTAACATGTGAATAACACGTGATCTTAAATGTGTGTAACATTATGTTAAACTGTGTAGTTCTCAGTTTGAATCGTATGTATATATATAATATTTTTTTTTTTATATAATTTATCTATTTATATTATTTTATTTTATTATTTTAAATTATATCTGTAGTATGTTATCTTCGCTTATAATTGCTTATCGTTTTCTAGGTTGTGGCAGAATATCGGAGTTTTGCTCCTATGGGCAAGGATATACTCTGAGCCATCACCTTTTCGTACAGCTGCAACACACACATGATGTCTATTTCGCTGTAAATAGTTTTAAGTTTGTGTTTTATTTTATTTTGTCTTATTTCATACTATACTTAATTAAGGTAGTACCTAATTAATCTGTATTATAGCTATATGTAAGATTGTAAAGTCATGTGTGTGACCAAGTGTGACTGTATGAATAAACGTTTTATCTATCTATCTATCTATCTATCTAAATAACTATTAGAGTATTAAATCGATAACTAAAAGCTAGAATATTAAAATAACAATTTATAGATCATTATTATCGATCAAATATACATTTCAATGAAGTAATATATTATATTTATATAATAATATAATATATATCTATATAATACATCATTATCTAACACATGCATTTAGTTATTCTGAAAATACTCACTTAGACTATAAAATTCTTTACTAATAAGCCATTTTTCAGGTTCTTTTTTAAATATAATATTCTCTTTTAACATTTTTATTTCTAATGGTAGCTCATTAAATATTTTGACTCCAGACACAATTACACTTTGCACTCTTAACCGGCATTTTATTACCCTCAGCTCGTAACAATATAATATATACACAATGTTTTCTTTAAGATTATAAGCTGCACCTACATAGGCTCCTTGGTGTGATAGTGTTTGATTTCAAACACCATCTACATTATTTAATGTTCACATGGATCAGAACGAAACACGAATCAGAGGAGCCGTGTCTCATATTTAAATGTATATATATTAAAATATCCGATAAGAAAAAATCTTAAGGATAAACAGTAAAACTGACTTATCAAAACGTGGTGAATGATAATTGTTCTTCTGCTTAAAAATGCCGTGGATAAGGAATTTTGATGATTTAAGCATGTACAAAAAACTTGTTCCTCTTAAATACTTAACTAAAAAAAAAATTTTTATTTTATTGTTTATTCTTTCTTGCATAAAGACTAACCAAGAAAATAGCAAATTGAGACTTTTTAATAAAAGTAAAATTAAAAATTTAAAGCCTTCATATCAAATCATAATGAGCATAATAGTCAAATTTAATAATTTTCTGCTTTTTAAGGGTTTCTGTTAATTTATTTATTGTGCCGGGGTTTTTTTCAAATTAATGGTTCTTTTACCTGCCACTGTTTTTTTAAGTTCGTTTTTTAAGTTTTTAAGTACTTAGTCTATTAGTAGATACTTAGATAGTAGTAATTATGTGGGAAAAAACAGTTTTGATTTATGCATTTCTTTTCATTCGCCATTTTTTGTTTGTTCTATATATTCTAATTCTAAGGCATCACATTACTGTCTTCTATTTATATCAATGAAATACCTATTTAATGTACATAATATTTGTTACAATTATAAATAAATCATTTGAATTGAAATCAATTGAATTAATGACATTTTGTAAACGTCGTGTTATGTAAATAAGCCAAAATAAAACGTTTAAATGTATATAATAGAATTACGACGAAAGCGGCTGTACTCGTATTGACTGTCGCTTTGGGAAAACGACAGTCCCATTCGTAAAACGACGTCGTGTTTCATTCGTCGCTTTGGTCAACATACATCCCTAGCTTTGATCCGTGGCAGTAGGTAGCGCGCAACTCGCGTTGGCGGCGTTTTTCAAAGGTAAGAGAAATTATAAAAATGAGTGGACTTCAGTAACTTGTGATAGTTTCACTTCTAACGTTGTGCGCCATACACTTCAAACTACTTTAATATATTTTGCGAGTTTCGTTTTATTAACAATAACCTAATGATGGTAGAAGATGAAAATAGTGTTTAGTGTTTAGGATAGGTATAACAAAACAATGTATGATGAGATTGTTTCTCTTTTATAGGTCTACAAAAAAGTCCGGGATGGCATGTGTCTATATTTTAAGGATAGCTTACTATTATGCCCATTCTAACTTCTAAAAAAAATGATCACATATATTGTGGTATATGGAAATACTATTTAGACGCATACAGTATTAATCATTATCAGCTTAAATACATTAATTACCTTAAGGATTTCATACACATTATAACATCCCTTACACCATACAATTTAAATGAATATCTTAGGAGTTATCGTAAATTAAAAACTACGCCCGAGAAAATAAATTCAAGCGGTCACGCGACGCGACGAAGGAACTCGCTTGGTGCAGCCACCCCCGCCCGCGCTCCACAATACTCGAAGTAGTGTGGTAATACGTAATATGTACATTTAAATCTCATTCATATTCGACGCAACAAGCCGGTGCAAAAAAATGATGTAGGCATATCTGCTCTACTACCCGTGCGAAGCCGGGGCGGGTCGCTTGTCAATATACATATAAACATATACAATGTGTTGATCTGTATCCTCGCAATATTTGTGGAATAAAAAGTGTACTTAATTACCTAAAATGACTGATAATTCTACAATTAATTAATAATAACATTTTGACTTCGAAACATTTTGACTAAAATTATTGGAGAGTGAATTAGAATATTCCTACTTCACGTCAACTCAAAAAAAAACACGCTACGCAGTTACCGCTGTAGACGTAGCATCAATTCGATATTTTCGCGACAACGCACCGACAAAGGACGGGGTAAGGGGCAAGGTCGCTGCCTCGCTGGCGCATCGTTTCTGCAAATGTGTGGTTTCATACGAGGTGTTTATACACGGAAGGAATTTATTTACGAAAATTAAAAATAAAAATGTAATTTTATGATTGTGTGTTTTTTATTAACTCGTGTTCAGTATCAATAGTATAGTTACGTCCGTAAATATGGCGGCAATGCAGTTTAATTTATTAGAGAAGCGCGAAGACAGACGATAGTACTAATGACACCTTTGATGATGGGTCAGAAGAAAAATCGAATCCCATGTGAAAAAAATTCTTTTTACAACATTTTATTAGCATTATTCACGCTCCATCATGTTAGTACAGCTAAATCACAGTACAAGTAAGCATACAGTATTCTATCTCGGCAATGTCCTAGAGATAATTACCTACGGTCGTTTGGTACGTAAACGCGCAATAGGGCTCCCGACTTAGACTGAATGTTTTTCTTGGGTTACTTATTTGATAATAGGTACTATATTAAATTGTCATATTATCTTTTCATTTTATATTGCAAATTTAATACGTTTTTATTTATATAATTTTACTAGTATTTTATATCTAGTTTCAAAAGTTTGTGAGTTAGTATGGTGGAAATGGAGAAAAAAAAAATGCTTTTTTATGTACAGTATAATTAAAAATCAGCAATAAATTAACTAGATCATTATGATAATATATTTCCTACAAATTAGCAACAGAGAAATATTTCTGGTTTCGATATAGATGTATTCAAACATCCATACACTGAACATTGTGCTCGTAAACTTGATTGACATAATATTTAGACAGTAAATGCGCGGGAGCGTCTTATACCGTCCGACGACAACCGCGGCGCGTTCGCGACTGTCGTATGTCGAGATATGTCGAGATTTCGAGCGCGTCGTTTGGGAGCGTTTGTATGAAGATAGAATACTGTATGCTTACTTGTACTGTGGCTAAATGAAACGATAATTTCATAAAAACTACATCACTATTAAAAAAAACTAGCAGTGAAACACAAAATCAAAAACAGCTGACGCTCGGGTCAAAGGATGCGCGGGCGCCGTACACGCGCGGCCTGCAGGCCGCAGCTAGCGATCGCACTAATGGCTGTACACAACACTTGTCTAAATACCTAACTTATCTACTTAACGTACTATTTTGCCACTGTGCTAGTCACTACATAACTACTTTAGTAAATTTTTCATTAGCGTTTATTAAACTTTTATTAAACTAGTGAGTACATAGAGTACATCAAGGCGATTGAATACACAAGCTACGTATGTTGTAGTATAATTGTAATTGCAATTAATGAAACAATTAACAATTAATAAATTGTAATTGCAAAATTTCACAATTACAATTTGTTAATTGTATTTGCAAAATTTCACAATTACAATTAGTTAATTGTAATTGCAAAATTTCACAATTACAATTTGTTAATTGTAATTGCAAAGTTTCACAATTACAATTTTACTTAATTGTAATTGTAAGATTTTACAATTACAATTAATTAATTGTTAATTGTCAAAACCTGCAATTGCAATTATCAGTTTTAATTGTAGTTAACAATTACAATTACAATTTTAATTGTTAATTGTTTCTACAATTACATTTTGCCCAACACTGCTGGAAGTCCATGAATTGGGATCAGCGGAGATCATTTATTTGTTCGCATGTTACAAAGGTTGACAAGAAAGTTACAAAAAATCACCACCATGTACTATATCGAAATTTTTACGGATCCCAGACACTCGTTTCGCTGGTATTCGTTTATAAATTATATATTTTTATCGGCTGTCCAATGTTGTTTTGCCATTTTTGATGCATAACCGCAACTAAAATACACATCCACTCAACACAGGCACTTACGCGATACTAATTTTAAAATTAGTATCAGTACGAAAATATTATTAATCTCAATGTCAAAATTAAAACTGAGTCGTTATTTAGAATCGTTTAAACATATATTTTTCTCTAAAACCATTTATTATTTGATTCTTTAATACCGTCATCACGCCTAATAAAGTGGTTTGGTATATATTATACAATATATGGAGATGATACGATTTAGCTTGTTATAAAGGTAGGAGCATTAAGATAGGACTGATCGCAAGAAATAAAAGAATTTATGAGAGAAAACAATGTGGTAGGATAATAGACTCCGGAAAACAAACAATATCTTTACTGTTTCGTCGCCACCATAGAAGGAATATATTGTAGAATGATAATAATAACATTCAATGAACATAAAAATGAAAATAATTATTGAAGCATAACAGTTTAATGACAACAAAAAAGTAGAAGCGCATTTTTGAACAAAAGTCAATCAATACTAGACGTTACAGGAGAACATTACTGAACATTACTGGAGAAGACACCCGATGGCCCAGGGACTGTTCACATAGTAGATGTGCATGGTGACTAGACCGGGGTCGTCAGCGAGGTTGTATAGGCATTGAGGACCGTCGGGAACGATTATCTGAAACATTTGTTTACTTACATTTATAACAATACATATATCAATGCAATACCAATATATCAGTGCAGTACTGCACTAACATGGCTCATCAATAATAGAACTATGAGATCACTATAATTTATGATTGCTGAAAAAACAACAACTCTCCTGAAATACAAGTAATGCTTTGCGTTCATACTCAATGCTCACCTTGACAGCTGTTTTGCCAGGTCTTTCGAAATAGTCCTTCACCAACGACTTAGCTGGCAGTTGCCCAAATGACAGGAAACCGGTAGCGACCAGCTCACCCGAGTGCACGATCGGGAACCACGGGTACAGACCCTCAGCAGTACATTCGCTATTTTCGGTCATGTTGTAGTAGAAGTGGCGACCTGTGAATAAAACGAGCATATAATAATAACATACCCATTAATGTAATATAAAGTAAACTACCGACCCGCCCCGGCTTCGAACGGGTGCCATGTACCTACTAATGTGGCGTCGTAAGTGTACCAACGATTTAAACGCATATACTATCGGATCTATAAGTAATTTCTTTACTGGAGAACTGCGAAATACGCGTGCATGATTGTTACAAATCGTTCAGTGCTGTACCTACTCGGCACCTTTTTGTTGAGCGTAATTTTAAATCTGCGACATATTCTAAAATATTAATATTCTGCAAAGAGCAGTTTCGATCTACATTGAGTACCCAACATGAGTAACATATTTCATTGGATAAGGATTATCACTTATTACTATAGTGGACAAAACAGAGAGTTTCGCAAATAACCCATTATTTTTTAATACTAAGTACATGTAAAAGATAAAAATGGTTTCTTTGGATTATCCTTAGGAGATCGACATATATCATTGCAGACTTTTTTATAGGCCTTTGTAACATATACAATTTAGCGGTATATTATTTTAATCAAGAAATATACTTTTGCGATATATCTCATAAAATTAAGCCGACGTCAACAATGTAAGCGCCCGAAAATATTTTTTTAAGCCTTGATTACAAAACGCAAATATAGTACATAGATAGAGAAACAATGCACACCCATATTGATGAGGCAACCCTGTTTCGTGAAAATGCTGCTTTCGATAGATTTTCGAGTGCCATCGATCTTCAGCAATTCGCCGCCGGGACCAGTGACCCACACGCCGCCATTCTGTAAAAGCTTGCCCGCGTTGCGTGATGCGATACGTTCATCTCGATCTTGCTTTAACGATTCTGTTGACGAAAACGTTATTACGTTAAGCTATTGTTGTCACATATTACATGAGACAATAGAATTATTTCGCTGCAGCTAAATATAATATTATCTTATACCTTCTGAGACGTAATATTGCTGGAGAGTCCAGAAAGTTCTCTCGGCATCTCCAGGCACTACAGTTGTCCACTCTGTGAATCCTAGTGTTTTAAAGTCGAATTTGGCGTTCTGGTACAGGTGTGACGGTAGCTGCGTGTAAATATGACATATTAGTAGTATAAATACTTTTCAGCTTACCGAAAAATTACCAAGTTGGATAGTGAGACGCACTTACAGCAACTTGCAGCCCAGCTACATAGTCGGTGTCGTCATAGAGCAGACACAGCACGCGGTCGTTACTAGGGCAGTACAAGTTCAAGGAGGGTAGCGGACCGGACGGGCGCTCGACCTTGGTCCAGCCATCCTTCAGAGCTTTGGCCAGAGTTATCGGCACGGAGATGAAGTGAGTTGAGCCGATGAGAGGACCCACGTCGAATCTCACTTTAGTAATAAAAATAAATTACAAAAACATCCAGTAGGTACCTACCTAATACATAGGTATCTATTTTCGTTCTAGATTTCTAGATATCTCTAAAAGTCGCACCGATTAAGTAATTTTAAAATTATGAAGTAGCATTATTTTAATATTTTCGCTTGACTTTATGTTTCATTTTAGTGTAAGTACGTTAGTTATATTTGTATGTGTGTTCTCGTACGATTACAGAATTGGGCAGTTCATTTCGCGAAATGTCATCATTTCATAAAATGACTTAATCTCTACTGATCTGATTGTCTTTTTTGTTGTCTAATCATCATGAAATGATGTGGTCATTGAAAAGTCAGGAGGATCGATGAGATGATTTTGAAGGTACCTATTTCAAATGCATCGCCTCTAGCGGCGCTATCTGCACCCTCTCCGATTGGTTTACATGCGTGCAAAAGTGTCGCGTTAAAACAAATTAATGTTTTATCTCAAAAAAAATGGTAAATGTAATAACGTAGTTCCACGAGAAAAGTGCATTTTAATGAAGCTATGAGCAGAAATGACAAGATATTTATGTGAGTATGTATATCATACTCATTATGTGAGTATGTATATAAACATTGAAAATTGAAAGTTTAAAGGTGGCTTGCACCAACTATTTAAGTTCGATTTAAGGAAATGACATTTCGCTTGCACCAACTATTTAATAGTTGGTGCAAGCCACCCTAAATTACAAAAGTCAAGTGTCATTAAATGTATATACCCATTGAATACTACTTACCTACAAAGTTAGTGGTTTAATTGAAGACAAAACAATAGTCCGTAAATAATCCTCCCTGCACGCGCATATTTACTAGCTTATTAATATTGTATTTAAAATAATTATTGTGGAATGATGTTGAAAAAATGACACCTGAGTCAGTTTCTTATCAGTTCTTCTCAGCGCAAGGCTTTTTTTTCTTACCGAACAAAAGTAGATTTAACGTTCAAAAACATCATGCAATCGGATTTACTTAAATAAATTGATATGACTTTGAAGTCCTTTGACTAATTAATCTGTACTAATATACTTTGGAAGTTTGGATACCTTACAGAATCAATGTACTCAACTATAGCTTGATGAATTGTGAGACGATTTGCATCGAACGATATATCAACTATTAGCTGGCTATTTCATGTAATGGTAGGTAGCATTTCACGAAATATCTATGTCAAATCATTTCCAATTCCACGATCGTACGACGCCATACGTGAGTATTAAATTTTAAAAAACGTAAATTTCTATCTTGCCACATATCAATTACGTCTATTCGTCTATAACTTTAGCCATTTTTTGAGTCGAGTCGTAAATAACTTGTAAAGAGTTTCAAAAATGTTTTCGTTATCTTTTGCTAAAACATCCAAATACTATTTATCGACTTAATTCTTTTCGACTGAAACTATAATACATATAATTATAGATACTACATCGACGATCTCTCACCTCGAAGAGCGGCACTATCACCTGGAACAAATATTAAAATAAACATATTAAACAATAATTTCTTACTTTTCAAAAATAATTATATACTACTTTGATTACTTTATGTGTGTAATAAAAAACTAATACAAAGAAATAAGTAATATTAAAGAAAGTCAAATAAATTAAAAAAAAACATCCATTTACCGCAAACGACGGCGATGAGTGCGAATAACAGTACCAATTGCTTCATAATGGTTTAATGTAGATGCTTCCACCACACGAAGACACAAACAAGTGACCGATACCTTTCTGGTGGAACATTATATACTTGCCTGCTGGTGCCAAGGCGACCTTGAAATTTACCATATTTAAATCAATAAATATGTAAGTACTCAAAGATAAGATGAGATAATTCTACGTTTTGTTATCAATTTTTCAGTTATTAGTTACGCTGGGGAAGCGTTAATATAAGGAAGGAAAAGTTTGTTCAAATAAAGTGGTTATTGCACTGACAATTCACGTTTTCGTGTCTTGTGTGTGTGAGTGTGAGTTTGAGTGGGTAGCCCTTTACCTAATAAAGAGCAAAGAGAGTAGTGTTCTTATCTGTTTGAATATTCTAGGTAATTGAGCGCATACAAAGCAAAAATCAGAAAACCGAGTTATGGGTTATTATTGCAAAGTAATTAGAGATAAGTCCCTACCTAGTACCTACATACATACGGAAGGGTGCATTTGGTAGGCTAAGAATTTTTCGCACACGTAGCAATGTTGTGTCGACTTCTCCTTTTTATGGTTGGGATGTGGTTGGGATGGATAAAGGGGTGATGGGATATGGCTTATCAGATCAACAATGAGATTTCTTGACAAATTATTAATTTTTAAACAAACCATACATTTTTTATTTCTTTTATAGAAAATTCGTAAAATATTTCACTTGTTAATATTTGATTCTTTTACATTTTTTTTGTTACCAAAATGCTCAACAATTTTCCTTCTTAATTTTTTTTCTTTCGGAGTTTTTCCTCGCTTTTATTTTTTTTTTAATTCCTGATAATTTCAAACTTTCGCTGTTTTCTTATCTGTTTTCAGGGCTAAGTCCCTGTCGTCTGGTAAACCTACTGAAGGGTAACGATGTTTATATGAGAGATGAGAGTGAGACACTTTTTCCTTCACGCCAGAGTCCAGAGGCCATGGCCAGAGATAAGTAAAGGTACACCTGCATCGACTTGACACCAACTTGAAAAATTAATAAGTAAAAGAAAACAACAGCAGACAAACATTGCAATAAAGAAACATTGTAGGTCATGTATTTATTTAGATAAATAAAAGGATAAAACTTCAAAAATTAATGATGTCCCGCTTAAAACATAAACGTGAAAGGGAGGCCAAGTTAGAAACGACGCCCGGAAGTTCGGTGTGCCAATAAATAAAGCTATATTTCTATATAGATACTGAAATGTACAACAGACTTCAATTTGATTTAAAAGAAAATAGTACTTATGTACTTTTGTACCTACTCATTTTATAACTTGGCAAGTTTGATTTATATTCTACAGAATTTGTTTTCTGAGATAAATTTGAAAATGGTGATAATTCTTGATAAAGGTCCTAAAAATATGTGCAATAGCTCATTTTATTCGAAATAACGTCTAGAAAAATGTATTTTAAGGATTTTACAGCACATAAATATTGCAAAGTTATTAACAAATTAAAGTGAAAAAAAAAGATATTTAGTTTTTCGCCTATAATTCAAAAACTATTAATATTTCAGAAATTAAAAAAACAGGTTCTTAAAGAGAAGGCAATTTCCTAGAAAAAAGTCCCACCTTTCGGAACTCTATCTCCGTTATTTATAATTTTGGCTAAACGCTGAATATAGGGCTCCGCGCGGCCGGTACGACATAGGCGCACCGCCGCTGAAAAGAGGCGTACACATGAAATATTTTTTACAGTATTAGATATCAATATTAAAATTTGAAAAAATTATGGTGTCATTAAAACACTTCAAAGAATAAAGCCCCGTTGAAAAATAATTTCTATGTTGATTTTTCAAAAAGTTATACAATAATTGTTAAGTAGCTTTTCACGAATTTACGTTTTCACAAAAGGCGACATAAAAGTTTAAATAATTGACCTATACAATTTTTTGCTTCTTGGAGCCCTTCGTATACTTAACACGATCACGAGATAACAGTTTTTAAATGTTTAATATTTCGTTAATTACAATTTTTTAATGTTAATAAAAAATGAAATATCGACAAAATGTTGTTAAAATTTTTTTTTAAATGTTATGTTATTGCTGTTTTTACATCTTACAACGGCATTAAGTAACGTCGAGAAAAATTTGATTTACCTCATTTTTTTCCAACGGGGCTTCATATACTTTATATACACAGAGCATATACGGCTTCACATATGTATACGGAGCACCCATTGGTTCTAGTTGAAATAAACTAATGTTTTATTTTTCTTTCCATTTATGTTTTATATTTCTCGGGGGGTGATCATTATTAGTCCTTATATTCCTCATTGCATTCATAATTTCACTTAAAATCAGAGTCGTTAACATAACTTGTAACTCAACAACGAAAAGTGGCACTAGGCTCTCCGACCAAGAATAGGTTGGTCGCATCTGTCACAGAATCGAATAACCGTTAGAACAAACTAAACTGCATTTAGAGCTTAGCGTTTCAGTTTCAGCCGTCGCACATCTTCCGTCGCTAAAATGATGTCTGTATGTCCTTCCTCCATTCTCCCTCACGTTAATCTCCCTCTAGGGCTGGGTCTAGCACCCCTACTGGGAATATCAATGTTCACTCGTGTGAGTAGTTGGCCATTTTCCGCTGCAGGTAGGTAAATTAGCTTTGCAGCACCGGACGCCATAAAGAACTATGGACTGCACGACCTCAGCGTAGAGATAGCGTATTTTATCTTACGGTTCTCCGATATTGGGTAACAGTCTGTACAGAGCACTTGCTTCGATCCTTCGGTCAGAGCCTTCTATCTGAAGATCGAAAATGTTCTTCGAACAGACGTGTGATCGAAAATCGAAATATTAAATGAACGCCTGCCGTAGTAAGGAGACACTCGATGAGGTTAGTATTCAATAATCTAACCAGTAGATCTGTGATCTACGAATATGAAAATGACGTCAAAGCAATTATATACTACAAATGGCATTCGGAGTTGTCAGCGTGTCGCCGCGCCGATAAAAGTGTTGAGATCTGGGGGCATATACAAGTGGGTCAATTATCGTAAACACTACTAGAATAGAACGACACATACCACGTAATCTAGCATAACGAATTTTAAAGTGGTTGTCAAACGTTATTAACTTTCTATTAAATAAAACGTGGTGAAATTTCACTTTTACAAAACGTTTGTCACTTGTCTATCCGCTCTGAACGGGTGCTGAGTTCCATAGTATCTCTTTAAATCATAGTGTTACGGTTGGACCTTATGTCTAAGGAATAAAGTCGATTTTTAAATGGAGCTAAACACGTAACTTTTAGTGCTTATATCTCGAGACCTAGGCTTTGCAGAGTTATGACCTAAAAACGCATTGCTAGGTTTGCTATCGAAAGTCTGCTATCGATAGGTATAAGCAAAATTAAGAAAGAAGAACAAAGTTGTACTTCGAAAATTCCGGACGATGACGTTGTTGACAACCTCGATGGCGCAGTGGTTTAGATGTTTCATCCAAGCACAGAAGGTTCCAGGTTCGATTCCCGGTCGGGTTAATTTAGAAAACCACTTTTCTAGATTGTCTCGGGTCTGGGTGTACAGTGAGACACCCCCAGTAGTCCTCGTCTGGTTCTCATAGCACAGGGAATACCCTAGTTTGAGATTAGATGATTGGTGTGTATTGTCTGGCGGATTATTATAATTATTATATAACAAACATGCGGCGCGTCGAGAACAATGTCGAATTATTATTAGCGAGCGTAATTAACTAGAAAGTTCCACCCTCTTTATTTTTGTGTTATTATTACTAACATTCGGGTTTGTTCTGGAAGTTTCCACCCTCATTCTATCAGGCTATAAATAAAGCTCAGTGTCCACCATTGAGTCAGTTTTCTCAACTATCGATCGAAGCGAATATATCGAGACCAATGATATTACATTTACAAATCACTGATCGAGACGACATCAAGGCGAATTACGAAGATCACTTATACCGGTTTCATGGGGACTGTTCGCACGAATAGTGTGGACTTTTTTGTATTTCTTTTTATTATTTCGCGATAACAAAGGGATCTTGCAAATTTGCACTCGTTTTACGTGAGAAAATAAGAGATAATAATGATGTAGGTACCGATTTTTTCTTGATTCCAGCCATCCACTTCAGTGTAACTTCAAGTGAAGTGAAGCTCATCTACGCCTGTAATTTCCGCAAATTGCGAAGTTCTAAAATGTGTTCCTTTAGCTGTACCAATCGAGATTTCATACTTCCCTACATCGAGGGGGGCAGAACCGTGGAACCATTGTCCAGTTTTATCGACCAAATTTAATGTTTCTGAAAACAACCTGTGTTTTATAATAAGTAACATACAAAGGCATATTCTTCCTACGTTTAACAAGCGCTTGGCCCTGGCATCTCGGAAAAAAGCAACATGTTTACAGAAGAATAGCACTTGGTTGGACTCGGGGTATTCGGTGAATTTACCACTCTTAGCAATATTATCATCAATTTCTGGCCAACGAGGAAGACCGTGCGTGGCTTATGCAAACTCCTCAGAATCTACCAAAAAGAGAAAAACACTCTTCTACTCGAAGTATATGGCTTAGAGCACATCAATAACGCCTACGTGCAGGAACTACGGGTCATTAGTGAAAATACAGAAGCACATCTTGTCGAATCATTAAGTAACGCCGACAACCAAAAGAAATTGTACATTTCAATTATCTGGAATGATTCAGACCAGATAAAAATGCTTTCCGACGCGGAAACATTCAGTGCTTTTATAGACATGGATTTTACAAAATCACAATACAGGGTTATTTTAAAAATACTAATAACATCTTAATATTTTGTTCTTAACATAATCCCGCTTTTGTTCCACGACTTTTAAAAATTCATAACTCTTTCTTTCATACAAAAATAAAAATACATTAAATGTTTCTGAAAATAGCACCTACTCTACCCGGTCGCTAAAACGGCGCGGCGCTGAGGCTGGTACACTTGCACTGTATCACTGTATCATTGGAAATACGTACAGAGTAATTACGTTTCAGACTGTACAAGAAAACTTGACAAATATGTTTTAAGGAACGTATTAAGTTTTGAAAAAAGTCGTAGAAAAAAAGTTGCTAAGTATGATGACAGGAATTTTGCACTAAGAGGTTATTAATATTTTTCAATTAACCCTGTAATGTGTACTTGAGAAACTTGACAAACGAACGAAAATGTTGTATATTACTAATATTGCCTTACTACAAAATTCATTCATCTTCTACAATTAAGATCACCAATACTTATGCTGAAATAATTAATATTCAAGATTTTTGGACCACACTATTTCTAGAATTTTAGAATTAAATTCAGTTTTTCAAAGACATGTAAACATTAATCTTCTACAGGAAATGAGGATGTAATAGTTCCTCTGGCCAAAGCCAATATAAGCAAAAACTTCCAGAGAAGTCGGAAACGATTTCAGATGCCAATCTCTTCATTACTCATATGGTCCCCGTTATGGCGCTCAAGTCGGTTAGCCCTCCAACACGGCTCAAGTCGTCATTCTGCCATACTGTGTTTAAAAGTTACTGAGTGCGTCATGATTTAATAAGTTTTTATTAAGTTACGTTTGTTAGATTCGATTAAATGGTAAGTGAACGATTTCAATATTAGATTTATCTCTTTATATGATTTCATTAATAAAAATTATGTTGTGTTCTATGCTATTGACTTAAGCGGTGTTACCAATAACTAGCTATGGTGAGTTGAGCGGTGTTACATTGTATATTTTTATAGGTTTTTGGTAAAAAAATAGCTATAGGACATGATCTAGGGTCTTCAAATGATCTAAGTTCAGACGATGACTTCATTCAAGAATTGCGAGATGCAGGACTGAAGAAGGAGAGTTGTAAAGATTATAAAAAAAGAATAAAATTAAGTAAGTTGGTTTATAAAGTTTCATCAAAATCTGCTCAGTAGTCTTTGCGTAAAAGAGTAACAAACATCCGTACATCCATCCTCACAAACAAACTTTTACATTTATAATTTTAGTAGGATTATGAGTATGCCATTACTTATTTCGAGTATTATGTTAGTAGTTTTTTATAGTAGGTAATATACATGCATACATATATACATATCTTCAAGCCGTATCCCTAACGAGGTAGTCAGAGAGGACGAAGCGCCAAGTGTCATTTTATAGTAATATATATTTTACTTATTTCATTCTTAGATCTCAATCAACCTTTAGATCTGGAAATAAACAATCCAAAACTTTATTGATCTTCCACACCAACCAATAGATACAAAAACAGAACTCACAGAATGTCAGTCTTCAGGTTTGATCATATTGGAAGACACTGCAATGATCGAAGAAATTATTCAGGAACTTGAAAATGCTATTACAAAGATATGTCCCCCAAATCGTAATGTTTCCATTTTCCCTGCTTTTCTCAAATCAAATCAAATCAAATCAAATCATCTTTATTGTAAACTGTGTACATAGGATCTTACAGTATTAAATGTTTCAACAGTTTGTCCGTTTCGGACGTACAATTTTCTTAATTAAATGAAATAGGATATGCATATGTTAGAAATAGGGAACAGAGTTATAAAAATAATATAAAATATAGGCAATTACTCAAAAGAATTAAATAATAATAGGAGTAGAAATATTAATAATGCTGGGTAAATGGAAGGAAACACATCATTAAGCTTGAATCCAATCATTTTTATTCAAGCAAAATCTACCACGGTTCAGAATGAATCTGCACTGAGAAGAACCGGCAAGAAACTCAGTCAGGTATAATTTTTTAATAAAGTATTGAAATATAAGCAATTACACTTTACTAATTATTATTACAATAATTGTCTCTCTAAAACATTGTATTCCATTATCATATTATATTTTATTATTATACACAATAAACATCACGATACTAGATTCACACTTTAACATCGTATTATTACATAACAAAAATGAATATAAGTAATGTTCTATGTGGATACTTATCTGCTTAGCTCTAGTCTAGTGTCCCGACAGCGATGTGTCGTTCTGTAGTTACAATCACTATTAGAAACTACCTTCCCCACCACTTTAATCATAACTCGTATCAGTATTAAGTTACATTTATTTTGTACTTTAGAAATATATCCATACTAGGTATATGTAATCCATAATTAATAGCTATTTATTAATATTATTTATAATTATACTGATTATCATAGGCAACACATAGTTTCAAAGAGTTATGAAAATAGGGAGCTATTATGGCTTTCAATGATCACAATGACCCTTTATTGTTTCATAAATAACTATTAGAGTATTAAATCGATAACTAAAAGCTAGAATATTAAAATAACAATTTATAGATCATTATTATCGATCAAATATACATTTCAATGAAGTAATATATTATATTTATGTAATAATATAATATATATCTATATAATACATCATTATCTAACACATGCATTTAGTTATTCTGAAAATACTCACTTAGACTATAAAATTCTTTACTAATAAGCCATTTTTTCAGGTTCTTTTTTAAATATAATATTCTCTTTTAACATTTTTATTTCTAATGGTAGCTCATTAAATATTTTGACTCCAGACACAATTACACTTTTACGTAATATAGAGGTGTGTGCTCTTGGGACACTAAAATTAAAAAGGTAGTTTGAACGCCAGTTATTTCTAAGAGTAGACATTTCAACAAAGTAATCTTTATGTGTCTTCATAAATGTACAAATTTCCAATATATAAATGCTTGGCAAAGTCAGAATCTCATTTTTTCTAAATATGCTCCTTAGTGACTCCATTTTATACATGTTATAAATAGTACGTAAACATCTTTTCTGTAAAATAAATGTGGATTCAACATTGACAGAATTGCCCCAAAAAATCACTCCGTAGGTAAGAAGTGGATATACACTTCCATAATAAGCGCTTTTTGCTACGCCTGTGGATGTTACATTTTTTAAAATCGATAAAGCATAGCAATGTCTGGAAATTCTTTTGTTTATTTTGTCGATATGAGATTTTCAATTCAAATGCATGTCTATATTTACTCCTAGGAAATTTATTTCATTCGCTTCTTGTATTTTTTTGTTACAATTTATAATATTAAATTTTTGAGATGATTTGTTATAATTTTTGAAAGAAATATATTTGGTTTTGTCAACGTTTACTTGCAAATTTGTTTTTCCTAGCCATGTGACTATCTTGTTTACAGTTGAATTTATTTCTAGTTCGAACTCCACGTCATTTCGATTGTCCTTAGATATAAAAATGGTTGCATCATCCGCAAATAAAATGCAAAGGTGATTTGTAATTAAATGTATATCGTTCAAGTAAATCAAGAATAATAATGGCCCCACAATGCTGCCTTGAGGAACTCCTGCAAGCACAGTTTCGGGACCAGACTTCACTTGTTCTATAGTTTTAGTAGTTTTGTTATAACTATCAAGTATCAAAATTTGTTCTCTCCCATTAAGATACGATTCAAAGAAAGCTAGTACGTTTCCTCTTATCCCAATATTTTCTAGTTGTTTCAAAAGCAATTTATGGACAACACAGTCAAATGCCTTCGATAATACTATAAAAAGTCCAATGCAGGGGTTTTTATTGTTAACTTCAGTACAGATTTGTTTTAAAACGTTAAATATTTCCAAAGTTGTATATCGGTTTTTTTTAAACCCATATTGATTCTTGTTTAGCAAGTCATATTTTGTAATAAATGTCAATAACCTATTGTAAACAGCTTTTTCAAAAATTTTAGAAAAATTAATAGGAAAGCAATAGGTCTGTAATTTTCCATATTGGTAGTGGAGCCTTTTTTATGTAAGGGTTTAACTAGCGCTTTTTTTAATTCCTTAGGAAAGCAGCCGGTTTCCATTGCAAGATTCATAACGTATAACAAGGGTTCGCCTATAAAGTCAATACTAGCCTTAATCAATTGAATTGGTATTTTATCATGTCCGGTGCTTTTTTTATTTTTCAATTGATTAACTATTTTCTTCAATTCATTAATATCAATAGAAGTAAAGAACATGCTGTCAATTTTAGTCAATTTAATGTCAATTTTATCGGAATTAGTCAAAGTAATAAAATAATTTTTCATAGATTTAGCAATGTCATGATGATTTGTTATATCTGTATCATTTATGCATAATTTATCAATGGTAGTTTTTATATTATTTATTTGTGCAGTATTTTGCTTAATTCTGCGATGCCAGACATTCAACAAATTGACTCCAGTTCAGAAATATTAAATAATGATACAAAAATCACTCAACCTACGGAAACCATAATAGCAAGTGACCAGAATGACATTGGAGTGAGTTCTCTCAAGACTTCTTCACAGTATGCATCGCCTAAAGTGGTCATACTGAGTGATGTGCTGTATAACTTGATAAATGGCGACTTGATAAATAAAAAACAACGAAATAGGTAACAAGGATGAAGGGCGACAATTATCTGGTATATAGAAGAGACAGGAAAGCAAAACAAAGATTAAATGAAAAATTCAGTGAAACAGGATGTTTTTAAGCCTGCCTTATCCATGCAACCACCATGCACTTCTCGTTTTGTAAAAAATCAAAACTTAGAGCCTGTGGTATTACAGTGAAGAGCAACGGCGTCATTTGTTTACAACGTTCTGGAAGTCCATGAATTGGGATCAGCGGAGATCATTTATTTGTTCGCATGTTACAAAGGTTGACAAGAAAGTTACAAAAAATCACCACCATGTACTATATCGAAATTTTTACGGATCCCAGACACTCGTTTCGCTGGTATTCGTTTATAAATTGTATATTTTTATCGGCTGTCCAATGTTGTTTTGCCATTTTTGATGCATAACCGCAACTAAAATACACATCCACTCAACACAGGCACTTTCGCGATACTAATTATGCGTCGTGTTTACACGACGCAAAATTAGTATCAGTAGGAAAATATTATGAATCTCAATGTCATAATTATAACTGAGTCGTTATTTAGAATCATTTCAACATATATTTTTCTCTAAAACCATTTATTATTTGATTCTTTAATACCGTCATCACGCCTAATAAAGTGGTTTGGTATATATTATATAATATATGGAGATGATAGGATTTAACTTGTTATAAATGTAAGAGCATTAAGATAGGACTGATCGCAAGAAATAAAAGAATTTATGAGAGAAAACAATGTGGTAGGATAATAGACTCCGGAAAACAAACAATATCTTTACTGTTTCGTCGCCACCATAGAAGGAATATATTGTAGAATGATAATAGTAACATTCAATAAACATAAAAATGAAAATAATTATTGAAGCATAACAGTTTAATGACAACAAAAAAAGTAGAAAACGCATTTTTGAACAATAGTCAGTCAATACTAGACGTTACAGGAGAATATTATTGAAATTACTGAACATTACTGGAAAAGACAGCCGATGGCCCAGGGACTGTTCACATAGTAGATGTGCATGGTGACTAGACCGGGGTCGTCAGCGAGGTTGTATAGGCATTGAGGACCGTCGGGAACGATTATCTGAAACATTTGTTTACTTACAGTTATAACAATACATATATCAATGCAATACCAATATATCAGTGCAGTACTGCACTAACATGGATCATCAATAATAGAACTATGAGATCACTATAATTTATGATTGCTGAAAAAACAACAACTCTCCTGAAATACAAGTAATGCTTTGCATTCATACTCAATGCTCACTTTGACAGCTGTTTTGCCAGGTCTTTCGAAATAGTCCTTCACCAACGACTTAGCTGGCAGTTGCCCAAATGACAGGAAACCGGTAGCGACCAGCTCACCCGAGTGCACGATCGGGAACCACGGGTACAGACCCTCAGCAGTACATTCGCTATTTTCGGTCATGTTGTAGTAGAAGTGGCGACCTGTGAATAAAACGAGCATATAATAATAACATACCCATCAATTTAATATAAAGTAAACTACCGACCCGCCCCGGCTTCGAACGGGTGCCATGTACCTACTAATGTGGCGTCGTAAGTGTACGAACGATTTAAACGCATATACTATCGGATCTATAAGTAATTTCTTTACTGGAGAACGTTCAGTGCTGTACCTACTCGGCACCTTTTTGTTGAGCGTAATTTTAAATCTGCGACATATTCTAAAATATTAATATACTGCAAAGAGCAATTTCGATCAACATTGAGTACCCAACGTGACTAACATATTTCATTGGATAAGGATTATCACTTATTACTATAGTGGACAAAACAGAGTTTCGCAAATAACCCATTATTTTTTAATACTAAGTACATGTAAAAGATAAAAATGGTTTCTTTGGATTATCCTTAGGAGATAGACATATATCATTCCAGACTTTTTTGTAGGCCTTTGTAACATATACAATTTAGCGGTATATTATTTTAATCAAAAAATATACTTTTGCGATATATCTCATAAAATTAAGCCGACGTCAACAATGTAAGCGCCCGAAAATATTTTTTTAAGCCTTGATTACAAAACGCAAATATAGTACATAGATAGAGAAACAATGCACACCCATATTGATGAGGCAACCCTGTTTCGTGAAAATGCTGCTTTCGATAGATTTTCGAGTGCCATCGATCTTCAGCAATTCGCCGCCGGGACCAGTGACCCACACGCCGCCATTCTGTAAAAGCTTGCCCGCGTTGCGTGATGCGATACGTTCATCTCGATCTTGCTTTAACGATTCTGTTGACGAAAACGTTATTACGTTAAGTTATTGACGTCACATATTATATGAGAGAATAGAATTATTTCGCTGCAGCTAAATATAACATTATCTTATACCTTCTGAGACGTAATATTGCTGGAGAGTCCAGAAAGTTCTCTCGGCATCTCCAGGCACTACAGTTGTCCACTCTGTGAATCCTAGTGTTTTAAAGTCGAATTTGGCGTTCTGGTACAGGTGTGACGGTAGCTGCGTGTAAATATGACATATTAGTAGTATAAATACCTTTCAGCTTACCGAAAAATTACCAAGTTGAATAGTGAGACGCACTTACAGCAACTTGCAGCCCAGCTACATAGTCGGTGTCGTCATAGAGCAGACACAGCACGCGGTCGTTACTAGGGCAGTACAAGTTCAAGGAGGATAGCGGACCGGACGGGCGCTCGACCTTGGTCCAGCCATCCTTCAGAGCTTCGGCCAGAGTTATCGGCACGGAGATGAAGTGAGTTGAGCCGATGAGAGGACCCACGTCGAATCTCACTTTAGTAATAAAAATAAATTACAAAAACATCTAGTAGGTACCTACCTAATACATAGGTATCTATTTTCGTTCTAGATTTCTAGATATCTCTAAAAGTCGCACCGATTAGGTAATTTTAAAATTATGAAGTAGCATTATTTTAATATTATCGCTTGACTTTATGTTTTATTTTAGTGTAGGTACTTTATTTATACGTGTATGTGTGTTGTCGTACGATTACAGAATTGGGCAGTTCATTTCGCAAAATGTCATCATTTCATAAAATGACTTAATCTCTACTGATCTGATTGTCTTTTTTGTTGTCTAATCATCATGAAATGATGTGGTCATTAAAAAGTCAGGAGGATCGATGAGATGATTTTGAAGGTACCTATTTCTAATGCATCGCCATAGCGGTGCTATCTGCACCCTCTCCAATTGGTTTACATGCGTGCAAAAGTGTCGCGTTAAAACAAATTAATGTTTTATCCCAAAAAAAATGGTAACATGTAATAACGTAGTTCAACGAGAAAAATGCATTTTAATGAAGCTATGAGCAGAAATCACACGACATTTATGTGAGTATGTATAGTAACTTAAAACATTGAAAATTGAAAGTTTAAAGGTGGCTTGCACCAACTACTTAAGTTCGATTTAAGGAAATGACATCTCGCTTGCACCAACTATTTAATAGTTGGTGCAAGCGACCCTAAATTACAAAAGTCAAGTGTCATTAAATGTATATACCCATTGGAAGAGCATACTACTTACCTACAAAGTTAGTGGTTTAATTGAAGACAAAACCGTGTGTAAGGACCGCGACTCCTGGCGCTCCGTCCTCTCTGACTACCCCGTTGGGGATACAGCGTGAAGTTATGTTATGTTATGTTATGTTATGTTGAAGACAAAACAATAGTCCGGAAATAATCCTTCCTGCACGCGCATATTTACTAGCTTATTAATATTGTATTTAAAATAATTATTGTAGAATGATGTTGAAAAAATGACACCTGAGTCAGTTTCTTATCAGTTCTTCTCAGCGCAAGGCTTTTTTTTCTTACCGAACGAAAGTAGATTTAACGTCCAAAAACATCATGCAATCGGATTTACTTAAATAAATTGATATGACTTTGAAGTCCTTTGACTAATTAATCTGTGCTAATATACTTTGGAAGTTTGGATACCTTACAGAATCAATGTACTCAACTATAGCTTGATGAATTGCGAGACGATTTGCATCGAACGATATGTCGACTATTAGCTGGCTATTTCATGTAATGGTAGCTTTTCACGAAATCCCTATGTCAAATCATTTCCAATTCCAGGATCGTACGACGCCATACGTGAGTATTAAATTTTAAAAAACGTAAATTTCTATCTTGCCACATATCAATTACGTCTATTCGTCTATAACTTTAGCCATTTTTTGAGTCGAGTCGTAAATAACTTGTAAAGAGTTTCAAAAATGTTTTCGTTATCTTTTGCTAAAACATCCAAATACTATTTATCGACTTAATTCTTTTCGACTGAAACTATAATACATATAATTATAGATACTACATCGACGATCTCTCACCTCGAAGAGCGGCACTATCACCTGGAACAAATATTAAAATAAACATATTAAACAATAATTTCTTACTTTTCAAAAATAATTATATACTACTTTGATTACTTTATGTGTGTAATAAAAAACTAATACAATATGTTTAATATCAAAGAAATAAGTAATATTAAAGAAAGTTAAATAAATTAAAAAAACATCCGTTTACCGCAAACGACGGCGATGAGTGCGAATAACACTACCAATTGCTTCATAATGGTTTAATGTAGATGCTTCCACCACACGAAGACACAAACAAGTGACCGATACCTTTCTGGTGGAACATTATATACTTGCCTGCTGGTGCCAAGGCGACCTTGAAATTTACCCTATTTAAATCAATAAATATGTAAGTACTCAAAGATGAGATGAGATAATTCTACGTTTTGTTATCAATTTTCCAGTTATTAGTTACGCTGGGGAAGCGTTAATATAAGGAAGGAAAAGTTTGTTTAAATAAAGTGGTTATTGCACTGACAATTCACGTTTTCGTGTCTTGTGTGTGTGAGTGTGAGTTTGAGTGGGTAGCCCTTTACCTAATAAAGAGCAAAGAGAGTAGTGTTCTTATCTGTTTGAATATTCTAGGTAATTGAGCGCATACAAAGCAAAAATCAGAAAACCGAGTTATGGGTTATTATTGCAAAGTAATTAGAGATAAGTCCCTACCTAGTACCTACATACATACGGAAGGGTGCATTTGGTAGGCTAAGAATTTTTCGCACACGTAGCAATGTTGTGTCGACTTCTGCTTTTTATGGTTGGGATGTGGTTGGGATGGATAAAGGGGTTATGGGATAGGACTTATCAGCTCAACAATGAGATTTCTTGACAAAATTCTTAATTTTTAAACAAACCATACATATTTTTTTTTTCTTTTATAGAAAATTCGTAAAATATTTCACTTGTTAAGATTTGATTCTTTTATATTTTTTTTGTTACCAAAGTGCTCAATAATTTTCCTTCTTTATTTTTTTCTTTCGGACTTTTTCCTCGCTTTTATTTTTTTTTAATTCCTGACAATTTCAAACTCGCTGTTTTCTTATCTGTTTGCAGGGAAAATCCCTGTCGTCTGGTAAACCTACTGAAGGGTTACAATGTTTATATGAGAGATGAGAGTGAGACACTTTTTCCTTCACGCCAGAGTCCAGAGGCCATGGCCAGAGATAAGTAAAGGTACACCTGCATCGACTTGACACCAACTTGAAAAATTAATAAGTAAAAGAAAACAACAGCAGACAAACATTGCAATAAAGAAACATTGTAGGTCATGTATTTATTTAGATAAATAAAAGGATAAAACTTCACAAATTAATGATGTCCCGCTTAAAACATAAACGTGAAAAGGAGGCCAAGTTAGAAACGACGCCCGGAAGTTCGGTGTGCCAATAAATAAAGCTACATTTCTATATAGATATTGAAATGTACAACAGACTTCAATTTGATTTAAAAGAAAATAGTACTTATGTACTTTTGTACCTACTCATTTTATAACTTGGCAAGTTTTATTTATATTCTACAGAATTTGTTTTCTGAGATAAATTTCAAAATGGTGATAATTCTTGATAAAGGTCCTAAAAATATGTGCAATAGCTCATTTTATTCGAAATAACGTCTAGAAAAATGTATTTTAAGGATTTTACAGCACATAAATATTGCAAAAGTTATTAACAAATTAAAGTGAAAAAAAAAGATATTTAGTTTTTCGCCTATAATTCAAAAACTATTAATATTTCAGAAATTAATAAAACAGGTTCTTAAAGAGAAGGCAATTTCCTAAAAAAAGTCCCACCTTTCGGAACTCTATCTCCGTTATTTATAATTTTGGCTAAACGCTGAATATAGGGCTCCGCGCGGCCGGTACGACATAGGCGCACCGCCGCTGAAAAGAGTATACCACATAAAATATTTTTATGTATCAATATTAAAATTTGAAAAAATTATGGTGTCATTAAAACACTTCAAAGAATAAAGCTCCGTTGAAAAATAATTTCTATGTTGATTTTTCAAAAAGTTGTACAATAATTGTTAACTAAGTAGCTTTTCACGAATTTACGTTTTCACAAAAGGCGACATAAAAGTTTAAATAATTGACCTATACAATTTTTTGCTTCTTGGAGCCCTTCTTATACTTAACAAGATCACGAGATGAAAGTTTTTAAATGTTTAATATTTTGTTTATTACAGTTTTTTAATGTTTAATAAAAAATGAAATATCGACAAAATGTTGTTCAATTTTTTTTTAAATGTTATGTTATTGCTGTTTTTGCATCTTACAATGGCATTAAGTAACGCTGAGAAAGTTTTTATTTACCTCATTTTTTTCCAACGGGGCTTTATATACTTTATATACACAGAGCATATACGGCTTTATATATGTATACCGAGCAGCCATTGGTTCTAGTTGAAATAAATTAATGTTTTATTTTTCTTTTCATTTATGTTTTATTCTTCTGCGGTAGATCATTATTAGTCCTTATATTCCTCATTGCATTCATAATTTGACTTAAAATCAGAGTCGTTAACATAACTTGTAACTCAACAACGAAAAGTGGCACTACGGCACTATGCTCTCCGACCAAGAATAGATTGGTCGCATCTGTCACAAAATCGAACAATCATTAGAACAAACTAAACTAGATTTAGAGCTTAGCGTTTCAGTTTCAGCCGTTGCACATCTTTCGTCGCTAAAATGATGTCTGTCCTCCCTGGAAGGGTAACAACGTCCTCCCTCCATTCTCCCTCGCGTTAATCTCCGTCTAGTGTTGAGTCTAGCACCCCTACTGGGAATACCAATGTTCACTCGTGTGAGTAGTCGGCCATTTTCCCCTGCAAGTAGGCAAATAAGCTTTGCAGCACCGGACGTCCGACAGCCTTTGTGACCTCTTTGTGACTGTATAAGCACGCCATAAAGAACTATGGATTGCACGACCTCAGCGTAGAGATAGCGTATTTTATCTTACGGTTCCCCGATATTGGGTAACAGTCTGTACAGAGCACTCGCTTCGATCCTTCGGTCAGAGCCTTCTATCTGAAGATCGAAAATGTTCTTCGAACAGACGCGTAATCGAAAATCGAAATATTAAATGAACGCTTGCCGTAGCAAGGAGACACTCGATGAGGTTAGTATTATATAATCTAACCAGTAGATCTGTGATCTACGAATATGAAAATGGCGTCAAATCAGTTATATAGTACAAATGGCATTCGGAGTTGTCAGCGTGTCGCCGCGCCGATAAAAGTGTTGCGATGTGGGGGCCTAGACAAGAGGGTCAATTGTCGTAAACGCTACTAGAATAGAACGACACATACCACGTAATCTAGCATAACGAATTTTAAAGTGGTTGTCAAACGTTATTAACTTTCTATTAAATCAAACGAAAAGTGAAGTCGTGTGAAAACCGCCGTATAGAACGTAGTGAAATTTCACTTTTGACGAGCAATAACGCCAGCAAGCGTTTCGATTTTACAAAACGTTTGTCACTTGTCTATCCGCTCTGAACTGGTGCTGAGTTCCATAGTATCTCTTTAAATCAGTGTTACGGTTGGACCTCACGTCTAAGGAATAAAGTCGATTTTTAAATGGAGCTAAACACGTAACTTTTAGTGCTTATATCTCGAGACCTAGGCTTTGCAGAGTTATGACCTAAAACGCATTGCTAGGTTTGCTATCGAAAGTCTGCTATCGAAAAGTATAAGCAAAATTAAGAAAGAAGAACAAAGTTGTACTTCGAAAATTCCGGGCGACGACGTCGGGTCAATGTAGAAAACGACTTTTCTATATTGTCTCGGGTCTGGGTGTACTGTGAGACACCCCCAGTAGTCCTCGTCTGGTTCTCATAGCACAGGGAATACCCTAGTTTGAGATCAGATGATTGGTGTGTATTGTCTGGCGGATTATTATTATTATATAACAAACTTGCGGCGCGTCGAGAACAATGTCGAATTATTATTAGCGAGCGTAATTAACTAGAAAGTCCCACCCTCTTTATTTCTGTGTTATTATTACTAACATTCGGGTTTGCTCTAGAAGTTTCCATCCTCATTCTATCAGGCTATAAATAAAGCTTAGTGTCCACCATTGAGTCAGTTTTCTCAACTATCGATCGAAGCGAATATATCGAGACCAATGATGTTATATTTACAAATCATTGATCGAGACGACATCAAGGCGAATTACGAAGATCACTTATACCGGTTTCATGGGGACTGTTCGCACGAACAGTATGGACTTTTTTGTATTTCTTTTTATTATTTCGTGATAACAAAGGGATCTTATCAAATTTGCACTCGCTTTACGTGAGAAAATAAGAGATAATAATGATGTAGGTACCGATTTTTCCTTGATTCCAGCCATCCACTTCAGTGTAACTTCAAATGAAGTGAAGCTCATCTACGCCTGTAATTTCCGCAAATTGCGAAATTCTAAAATGTCTTCCTTCAGCTGTACCAATCGAGATTTCATATTTCCCTACATCGAGGGAGGCAGAACCGTGGAACCATTGTCCAGTTTTATCGACAAAATTTAATGTTTCTGAAAACAACCTGTGTTTTATAATAAGTAGCATACAAAGGCACATTCTTCCTACGTTTAACAAGCGCTCGCTGGGCTTTGGCATCTCGGAAAAAAGCAACATGTTTACAGAAGAATAGCACTTGGTTGGACTCGGGGTATTCGGTGAATTTACCAGACTCTTGGCAATATTCCACATCATCAACTTCTCGCCAACGAGGAAGACCGTGCGTGGCTTATGCAAACTCCTCAGAATCTACCAAAAAGAGAAAAAAAACACTCTTCTACTAGAAGAATATGGCTTAGAGCACTTCAATAACGCCTATGTGCAGGAACTACGGGTCATTGGTGAAAATACAGAAGTACATCTTGTCGAATCCTTAAGGAACGCCGACAACCAAAAGAAATTGTACTTTTCAGTTATCTGTAATGACTCAGACCAGATAAAAATGCTTTCCGCCGCGGAAACATTCAGTGCTTTTATAGATTTGGATTTTACAAAATCACAATACAGGGTTATTTTAAAAATACTAATAACCTCTTAATATTTTGTTCTTAACATAAACCCGCTTTTGTTCCACGACTTTTAAAAATTCATCTCTTTCTTTCATACAAAAATAAAAATACATTAAATGTTTCTGAAAATAGCACCTACTCTACCCGGTCGCTAAAGCGGCGCGGCGCTGAGGCTGGTACACTTGCACTGTATCACTGTATCATTGGAAATACGTACAGAGTAATTACGTTTCAGACTGTACAAGAAAACTCGACAAATATGTTTTAAGGAACGTATTAAGTTTTGAAAAAAGTCGTAGAAAAAAAGTTGCTAAGTATGATGACAGGAATTTTGCACTAAGAGGTTATTAATGTTTTTCAATTAACCCTGTAATGTGTACTTGAGAAACTTGACAAACAAACGAAAATGTTGTATATTCCCGCCTTACTACAAAATTCAAGAAATAAAGAAATCTTGTTATTCACCATCTTCTACAATTAAGATCACCAATACTTATGCTGAAGTAATTAATATTCAAGATTTTTGGACCACACTGTTTCTAGAATTTTAGAATTAGATTCAGTTTTTCAAAGACAATGTAAAACGTCAATCTTCTACAGGAAATGGGGATGTGATAGTTCCTCTGGCCAAAGCCAATATTAGCAAAAACTTCCAGAGAAGTCGGAAACAATTTCAGATGCCAATTGAAATGAAACAATTACTCCTATGGTCCCCGTTATGGCGCTCAAGTCGGTTAGCCCTCCAACACGGCTCAAGTCGTCATTCTGCCATACTGTGGCAAAAGTTACAGAGTGCTTCGTAATTTAAAAAGTTTTTATTAAGTTACATTTGTTAGATTCGATTGAAGAAGTGTTTATTACACAGATTAAATGGTAAGTAAACGATTTCAATAAAAGATTTATCGCTTTAAATGCTTTCTTTAATAAAAATTAACTGTGTTGTGCTATTGACTTAAGCGGTGTTACCAATAACTAGCTACTTATGGTGAGTTGAGCGGTGTTACATTGTATATTTTTATAGGTTTTTGGAAAAAAAAATAGCTATAGGACATGATCTAGGGTCTTCAAGTGATCTAAGCTCAGACGATGACTTCATTCAAGAATTGTGAGATGCAAGACTGAAGAAGGAGAGTTGTAAAGATCATAAAAAAAGAATAAAGTTAAATAAGTTGTTTTATAAAGTTTCATCAAAATCTGCTCAATAGTCTTTGCGTAAAAGAGTAACAAATATCCGTACATCCATCCTCACAAACTTTCGCATTTATAATTTTAGTAGAATTATGAGTATGCCAATACTTATTTCAAGTATTATGTTATTAGTTTATTTATAGTAGGTAATATACATGCATACATATCTTCAAGCCGTATCCCTAACGAGGTAGTCAGAAAGGACGGAGCGCCAAGCGTCATTTTATAGTAATATATTTTTTACTTATTTCATTCTTAGATCTCAATCAACCTTTGGATCTGGAAATAAACAATCTTCCATTTTTTGAAAACTTTATTGATCTACCACACCAACCAATAGATACAAATACAGAACTCACAGAATATCAGTCTTCAGGTTTGATCATATTGGAAGACACTGCAGTGATCGAAGAAATTATTCAGGAACTTGAAAATGCTATTACACAGATATTTCCCCCAAATCGTAATGTTCCCATTTTCCCTGCTTTTCTGCGATGCCAGACATTCAACAAATTGACTCCAGTTCAGAAATATTAAATAACGATACAAAAATCACTCAACCTACGGAAACCATAATAGCAAGTGACCAGAATGACATTGGAGTGAGTTCTCTCAAGACTTCTTCACAGTATGCATTGCCTAAAGTGGTCATACTGAGTGATGTGCCGTATAACTTGATAAATGGCGACTTGATTAATAAAAAACAACGAAATAACAAGGATGAAGGGCAACAATTATCTGGTATGTAGAAGAGACAGGAAAGCAAAACAAAAATTAAATGAAAAATTCAGTGAAACAGGATGTTTTTAAGCCTGCCTTATCCATGCAACCACCATGCACTTCTCGTTTTGTATAAAATCAAAACTTAGAGCCTGTGGTACGAGGGCTGCTATTTATGTATCCGGAATAAGCAGAGTGAAACAAACATATAGCATTTATTATAGTTTTATTGCTTTTCAAAATATTCACTATGATGATTGATGCACTTTTGCATGCGTTGGAACCAATTTTCGTAGCACTTTTTCCATTCGGATTGAGGTAGCTCCAAAACGTGCATTTTGAACGCATCAACAGCCTCTTCACGGCTCGAAAAACGTTGACCACGTAATTTATTCTTCACGGTTGGGAATAAATAGAAGTCGTTGGGGGACAAGTCGGGGCTGTACAGCGGATGACCCGTTAATTCGATCTTTTGATCTTCCAAATACCGAGTTGTTTCGGCCGCTGTGTGGCAGCTAGCATTGTCATGATGAAGAAGGATTCTGCGTTGTCGGTTGTTCTTGTTAAGGGGGCGAGGGATGATGGAGATGGCAGTGGATAGCTGTAGAGTCGTGTGTCGGGTTGAACGCAATAAAATGGCGTCTTATGTATCGAATGTATATTTACCATACGAAATACTTATCTCGATAACAAAGTCTGGATTACATATAGATAAGACAAACGCACCACACTCGTATGTCTATAATATAATTTAAACATGAGTTGTATTAAATACATTAGTTAAAGCACTCACGTAGTGAACAGAAGCCATCACAAGTCAAAGACAGGTAAAACATAATAAGGGGAGAACATAGACTATAAACCACAGAGCACACATCCGCTCACAATTGGAGGTTCTTTCTTATTTCTTCAGACTTCTGGCAAACAAATGGTCGTGTACCATTCAGAATTAACCGTTTTACGATCCTCTAGTGGGACTGTAGCTACATGTCTATTTATACCAAAAAAACAAGCGACCATTTGCTTCAAAGTGCTTTTTGAACGAATAACTTTTGTTGGGTTCGGCTCATCTTGGAACACTCAAACCGTTGATTGTTGTTTAGTTTTAGGATCATACGCATATATCCAAGATTCATCACCTGTGTAGATATTACAGACAGCTTTAGACGCACCCTGATTGTACTTTTGTAACATTTTTTCACACCAATCGACACGAGCCCGTTTTTGGTCATTTCTCAAGTTGTGTGAAATCCAACGTAAACAAATTTTTTTTACAGCTAAATGTTCGTGTAATATTTTATATATACTCGTCGTACTTATGCCCAGAGACGCCTCTATCTCGCGATATGTAACATGACGATCTTGCATTATTAGTTCCCGCACAGCATCAATATTTTGAGGTACAACAACCGATTTAGGGCGACCTTCTTTAACTTCGTCCGTGAGCACAGACTGCCCACGATTAAACTCACTAAACCAGTGATACACAGTAGTTTTCGATGGTGCTTCGTCCCCAAAAGTCGAAGTGAGTTGATCGATGCACTGTTTTTGAGTTAGCCCTCGCCGAAAATCGTAATAAATCATAGCACGAACGACACACGACTCGCAATTTTCAAAATGACGCCACAAAAGATAAACAAATGACAACTACATGAAACAAATTGTATTCTTCAGCCAAAGAGTTCCATTTTTAAATGTTATAATTATTTTTTTAATATTATTCTGTAACTGCCCAGTTCCGGATACATAAATAGCAGCCCTCTTATTACAGTGAAGAGCAACGGCGTCATTTGTTTACAACTTTCTGGAAGTCCATGAATTGAGATCACTATAAACTATTTGAATTTATACATTACCTACTGCATATGTATATCAAAATCATGATATGATAAAAATTCATGAAGTTACAGATTTTTGAACCGAAACTAACCTCCATTTTTCATAGATTACTACGTGTGCGCCTTATCTATGGGTGCGCCCATGCCGCGCGGAGCCCTATTATTTATAAATATTGGAGGATGAGTTCCGGGAGATAATCCATTCCATAAGTCCATTTGTAGTATATAATTGATTTGACGCCATTTCATATACGTAGATAACAGATCTACTGGTTAGATTATTTAGTACTAACCCCATCAACTCCAGCGCTAGACGCGAGGGAGAATGGAGGGAGGATATACAGACATATAGCGACGGAAGATGTGCGACGGCTAAAACTGAAATGCTAAGCTCTAAATCCAGTTTAGTCTGTTCTAATGGTTGTTCGATTCTGTGACAGATGCGACTAACCTATTCTTGGTCGGAGAGCCTAGTGCCACTTTTCGTTGTTGAGTTACATGTTAATGACTCTGATTTTAAGTCAAATTATGTATGTAATGAGGAATATAAAAACTAATAATGATCTATCGCAGAAAAATAAAACATAAATGAAAATAAAAATAAAACATTAATTTAATTCAACTAGAACCAATAGGTGCTCTGTGTGAACGTTTCTTAATTTTCTGTTGTCTTCTTTTTAGATGTCTTTGAATTCGACCGGAACCTTCTTTTTTCAGTTCTTGATACTGCTTAACCAACTCTTCTACACGACGTTCCGCTGAAATTAAAAAGATAACTTTGTCAACATAGCCTTAGTTTCACTCACGTGTCCTAGGGATAGAAATTAGTTACAAAAACGGAAAAAATATTAAAAGTACATACATTTAGAATACATATTTTTGGTATGTTTGGAATAATGATTTTTCTGAAGTTCTATCACATAGTAGATATAAAAATATGAATATTAAATTTTCTCAAGGTAATAAGAAGTGATAGATAATAATCAAATAAACTTCCAAGTAATCATTACCGAATTCTAAAAAATAATCTTACATTTATTCTTGAATTGTGGACGTATTCCTTCTTTGAATTCTTGTTCCAGTTCGCTCCTTTGTTCCCCCATCTTAGCTTTTTGTAAAATTTTCCTCTTATTGTCTTTTTGCTGATCGTTAAGTCTTTGCACAAGACGTCGTAGTTTCACTACTTCATCGGGGTCTGTAGTCTGTTTTAGCTCTGCTTTGATAGCCTTTATATCCTTTCTTCGATAGTCAGAAAGGAAGTTGTAGTCCTCACTAAATTGCTTCTTACTAAACTCACCACACAGTGGATCAAACCTGAAAGCGACTTTAACAATGATTTTAAATTTTAACAATGGCAGTGTCGTTTTAATAGTACTGAATACTAGTGGCATACATTCCATAGAGACAAATAGACACTGTCTACCCTGACAATTTGCTAATTAAATAAATACACACGAAAACTGTCATCACAATCGGTCAAACCATTTAGGAGAAATTCCCGAAATAAAAAAAAAATCTAGAACCTAATATCAGCACCACATACCGGGTCCAATTGTGAATCTAAACCACCCAGGGATCCACTTAAACACACCAAACATTTCATCAAAAATGGATCAGCTATTTAAGAGTTCAGTGACAAACACATGTACAGAATAATTATAAAGGTATATGAAGAGCAGCAAAAAGCTAATCATTTCAATTTTTCAAAAAAATATTTATAGTTAAACTAGCTGGCTAGACAGATTCTGATGTTCTGCCCTTTCCAGTATAGTGCAATGTGCTTGTTTTGTGGCAATAGTATATTTCTAGTACATTCTATAGTAATCTCCAGTGACACAAAGATAAATCGATACTAAAACACCCACCTGGGATCACGAATTTCTTGTTTTTTTTTCACTGTAACATCTAGCATCATAGGTACAGGCTTCTTAGAACTGATCTCCCTTGGCCTGTTTTTGTTTTCTCTCTTAAATACTTTTAGATTGTCTTCTAAACTCTTTTTTTCATTTTTACCAAATAATGCTTCTTTATATACTTTAGCACCAATTCTTTCCTTGAGTTTTTGAAGTTCTTCAAAAGACAGTGATGATAGTTCAGCACGTATTGCGGTCTACAACAAAATTATAATGTAAACAATGATGTTATATTTACGTTTGTATATCATTAAATGTAAATATATAACATCTAAAGGTAAAAGCTAGTTAGTTAGTTAGTCATGAGTCACTGATTGTTACTATTAGCCGCAATTAATAATTATTTTGCAATTACTCGTTCACTGTCATTTTGATTTTCTTCGTTGTTGTCTTCGTTAAAGTTCATTATTTTTGTTTTTCGTATTGAACGATATTTAGTTTCTTAAAAGTAATTATTTATAAAACTTTGTACATGGGACCGTAAATTACAGTTCCTATCTTGTATTAATATATAAAGGGTTAATATTAATTATAGTACACAGTAGTCTCAAACGTCAAACTCGTCAAAGTGCGATCGCTAGAGGGTAGAGTTGCTAGCTGAAATCGGTATATTTGTACTCAAAATCGGTAGTTGACAAAAAAAATACATTATACAATAAAATTCGTTTATTTATTGAAAATAAAACTTACAGACTAATTTATAACAATCACACTCAAATATAATTATGTTTTATACCAATATTCTTTGGCCATAGCCTCGGTCATCTTCGAAGTAATTTCACAATCAAAACAATTAGCTTCATAAAAAAGGTTTTTTTGAACGTAATAGGCCAGTGATTGATTGAGTAGACAGCCTATTTCGCTGTTTTGTTTTCAAAAGATTAATATGCGAAAATATGCGTTCAATGTTAGCGGATGAATGGGGAAGTGATACAATATTAAAGATGAAATTAGACAACAAAGGAAACATCCGAGTTTCATCACCACGCTTTAGTAAACTTACTTTATCCCAAAATAATTCTACATCATCAGGAAATGTTTTGATTTGTTCACAATTTCTTAAAATGCGCCACTCTGTATCAAGGGTTGCCACTTAAAGTGTAAAATCGGTAGAAAAATCGGGAGAATTTTCATGTATACTCTGAAATCGTGGAAAAATCATTGCATTTCGGTATTTTGCTAGAACAAAGCACATATCGGTATCGGTAGAAATACCGAAAAATCGGTAGGTTCGAGACCACTGATCGTACATAATATCACAGAATAATAATATAATAGCGTATCATAATATACACTAACCAACTCAATAACGTGGTGTGGGATGTTGAAAAAATATCGATGTATCGATATATCGATATTTCTTTTTTGATATATCGATATTATCAGGACATATGTTGTTATTCGATATATAGATATATCGATGTAAAATATTAAGTATCGAAAACGTATCAAATACGATATTTTTCTAAACTATGTGTAGGAGTTTAATTACTAAATACAATCAAAATACGAAATAAGTTAAATATGAAAATCTTGAATTACGGCATGTAAACACTGCACTTATTAAATATGCAATTGATACTGAAGACGTTTTATTTTAACATTTAATGAAACGTTCAAATGGTTATGAAATCTTACCGATATATCGATATATCAATATTATTTTTGGATATATCAATATCAATATTTTTATTAAATAAAATACCGATACGATATGTATCGATACTTTTCAGCGCTTCTGACATCCCTAACGTGGTGGTTACTACGCAGATTGTCACAAGTGGTTACATGTGGTGATAGACGTAATACTCTAACAGGAATGTGCACTTCCGGGTTGCGGCTGCAATGTGAGCGGAGCAAGATGTTCACCACGGAGGCCTTTTGTCGCTGTCTAACTAGGTGACCATAATACATTTATTACATTGGACAATATCCAAATTTATCAATGATTAAGTTCGTGAGCATACCTAAAAAACATCCAGTATCTAATGTATAGACTCAGGTATTACTTTGCGGAAATCCATTTCATGTGATAAATTCCCAAACTCTTTAGCTATTCCAACCAATCCTAACGCATTCAGTGCTGGTTAGCTGACCGAATCCTATCTCTGGTATATCCTGAGGATGCTTCGTTGAGAGGCGAAACACGTGTCGATTGGTGGTTTTTGGAGTTTGAGCGGAAAATAGCTAAAGATTTTGCGAATTTATCACATCCAGTACCTAGGAGTGATAAAAATAAGCTCATGTGCAAATTATACAGTTTTATTATTGTTTTTTAAATCTACTCAAACATTTTTTTTTATTTGTAGGTTTACTGCGAGTTTTATAATGGCAGACACGAAAAAAAAATGAAGACAATACAGTTTGCGCTACTTGAAGTTTGGATTTATTCCATCTCTATCAAATCAACACTTGCCGATGTGTCTCATATGTGAAAAAGTATTCAGTAACGATGCCATAAAGCCTTCAAAAATGGAGAACTTCTTATCAAGAGTACATGCTGACAAAAAAAGTAAGCCCTTGTCATTCTTTCAAGCACTTAAAGAAAAACTAAAGAAAAGGCCATCCATAAGATCGATATTTGCGTCATCATCTATACAAGACGTTGATGGTTTCCGAGCGTCCCATAATATATCTTTACTAATACAGAAGTCGGGAAAACTCCACACAATTAGAGAGCAGCTTAGTTTACCAGCCATTGCGGAGGTCCTCAACAATATGTTGCACAAGCCCACACATGATATTATAAAGAGAATTCCTTTGAGCAAAAACACCTTTCAAAGACGAATAGACGAGATGCGTCACGACGTGGAAAACACATTTTATGCCATTTCTTACAGACCACCAGATTCTCTCTCCAGGTGGACGAGTTTATATTACCCGGCAATGAAGCTCTGTTGTTAGGATATTTTCGATATATCAAAGATGAAAATATGTGTCAAGAACTGCTTTTTGCTACATATTTAGACTCTGATATCAGAGGAGAATCGATTTTTCAGGCCGTGGAACGTTTTTTTTTACCGACAAAGCTATTTCATGGAAGAACATTGTTTCTGTTGCGTCTGATGGTCCATCATCTACAGTTGGTTGTCACCGTGGTTTTATAGCTCACTTAAAGCGACAACTGCCTGAGGTACTGGTCATTCACTGCGTTATTCATAGACAGCATTTAGTAGCAAAAAATCTGAGTCCTAGCTTGCACCAGTCTTTACAATATATTATAAATGCTGTCGACAAGATTCGAAGCAATTATATGAACTCTCGGTTAAACTCAGCTATGTCAGGAAAACGACGAAATCTTTTTTCGGTTACTTCTGCACACTAAAGTTTGTTGGTTATCAAGAGACTTGCTTAGCAAGATTTTCAGCTATTTTTGAATCTGTATTGGAGTTTTTACAAGAAAAAGATCTGAAATTGAAAGAAAATCTGAACAATTTATTATTTGACTGATATCTTTGGTATGTTTAACAAAGTTAATTTGCAGCTGTGGGGTGACGATCTCAACTTGATTAAAACAAAATCAATAATATCGGTCTTTGTGGATAAACTTATCCTTTCTATACAAAATTTAAGCAGAAAAGAATATTCCCAATTTCCGCATTTGTCAAAATTACCTGAAATGCTTCAAGACGATGTTATTTTATCATATGTCACTCACTTGGACGCATTACACAAAGATTTTACTAAAAGGTTTGAGGATCTCTTAAATTTACAAATTCCTCAATGTATAATAAATCCATACAATATAACAGCCATGGAAGTAGCCGATATGATAATGCAAGAAGAGTTAATCACCATCAGCACAGACGAGGTGCTTAAGCAGAAGTGCAACCAAGGCTATCAGAAGTTCTGGTTGCAGCGCAACATTGAAACACAGTATCCTGCATTGTGGAACATTGCTGAAAAATACCTTATCGCCTTTCCATCATCATAGTATTAGCTATTATCAATATTCTCGATTAATCGTTCTAGTCATAATCGTTAACAAATGGCAGCACTGTTTTTTGAAGGTGTTGCTACTTTCATAATAACATAGTATTTGATAATGTCAGAAAATAAGTCGGTTGAGAAATACACGAGCTAGCGAAAGCACGTCTTTTAATTATATCTCGTCATCCTACGTTTCCATCTATGTCAACATCGAAAAAGGCTTGAGTGTGGTTACGAACATTTTGACAAAACAATGAAACCGTTTAAAAATCAACGAACGCGGAGATTTAAGGCTGCAACTTACCAATGTTGAACCAGATTTAGCTAGATTGGTAGAAAGTCACCAGGTTCATTCCTCACACCGATTTTTTTATTTTTTTATCTTTTTATTTTAATGTTTTTTTTTTCAAAAAATAATTACCTACTTAAATATTTTTACGTAATTTGTATTAATAATTATTAATTACACTTGATATTTACTGAATTTTAAGTCTATTTATTTTGTAAAATTTTGACGAGAAACTGATGTCAAGTTTACTCACTTAACCAACCGCAAAGTTTTTAAATGGGTAAGTATTTTTTATCAATAGGAAAAAAACTAGAGATAGGATTTTTAAAGTAATTGGGGTCTGAGTTATCAGTTCATTTTGGAAAAGGGATCTCTTGCCCGAAATAGTTTGGAAATCCCTGTTGTAAGATGTATTGTCTATCTATGGTCCTAGAGCGCGGGAAATGCATGCTCTATCAAGCAATTTAACACAATGTATTTGCCATAGTGTAATCTACTTTAATTCACTTTTTGTAATTATCATAGTGTAATTATATTCTCTTTGTCTAGTTATGTCAGAAATTAATGTCATAGTCGCCGCATTTGTTTATATTTTGGTCAAAATGTAACAAATTGAACACATGTGAGCACAGAGAAAATTATTGTGAGCAATGACTAAGTAATCACCACGTTTTCATGTGAATTTATCTCAGAAATTCACAAACATTCAGCTTTACATTTGTGCAACATAATGACTTCCAAAAGAAAAAATCTTATAACATAATGTCATATTTCAACACAATATGGACTTAGATGAAGCTACTACGGTAACTAAAATAAATGATATAGATGGAGGCTGTTACTTATTGGTCAGTTGGCAAACAAACTCTTACGAAATGTATCTTTATAACAAAGAGAAACTTTGGAAAGGACGATTTTCACCAAACCGATTAGCCGGCTTCAGTAGAAATTTGCACTTGAGCGAGGAATCTTATTTCGCACTCGTGAAGAAATGCCTTTCTCAACAAAGAGACAACTATCGTTATGAATTAAAAAGCGGATTTTTCTACTGGAAAAGAAAACTTAAAGACAGCTTCGTGATTGAAGGATTTTTACCCGTTGAACAAGATACCGCTCCTTTATACACAAGACCAGATTTAATTGAAATTTTATTAACATTAAACAGACATTTAGGAGATAAAGTACATAATTTGAACTACATGTACAAATCTATAAAAACAGATTATGCCAAAAATTTAAAAGACATTGAAGAATTTTTAAAACTAAAAATTGAAATGGAAAAGGCACTTTGTGATAAATTTTTAAAACTAATAAATATTAAACGATCTAAAGTGGAAGCCTTAGAGCAAATAGAAATAGTGAAAAGTAATGACAATGAGACATTTCTACACTAATTTTCATAAACCTTGTAATAGTTTCATGAAAGCATGAACATGAACATGAAGCATGAACTATGAAATGTACCCATTTTTTTTTAATTGAAGCAAAATAAAATAACTAAATAAATTCGCGATTTTAGTATTTTAGTACATTTTTGATTAATAAACTAAATCATATAGACATGTGCGAAATATTGGAGCCTGCTTTTGCTTTTTTTTTACAAGAGGAAAATTGTGGTGAAATATTATGTATTGTACAAGTGATATTGACACTAAATAATAATTGACACTAAATAATAATTAAATATATCCAGAAACTTCTCGGCCCTCACACATGGTCAAATTAAATCAAGTTGAATGGGGTAGTATCAATATTGTTAACAGCTGTTGCTCAATTTCGTCCGCATGGAATTAAAAGAGGTAGCCTAAGTCCTTCCTCAGGGCTTAATTTATATTTCCTCTTAATTTCATCAAAATTCGTTCAGCAATTTAGCTGCAAAAACGTAACAGATAGAGGCATCTATTTATAATATTACTAGCTGTACCCACGACTTCATCTGTGTGAAAAAATTTTCCGTGGCTTTCACAGATTACAGATGTTTTTTGGAAAATAAAAGTACTTCTGTCTCCGGACACGTACTATCTCTGTATCAAATTTCGTCATAATTAGTTCAGCAGTTTATCGTATTTCCCATGCAGTGTCGTCGATTTTTCACTCGCTTAGGGGTAAATTTTAGATAAAATCTTAGCCTCTGTCATTTGAAAGAAAAAGTCTATCTCTGTACCAAACATCGTAATTGGTTCAAAGTTTAGTATTTCCCATACAAAGTTTCACCTGCCTTTCCATTCTCTAAAGAAGCAGATTTTTGACAAAAAAAATTAGTCTACGACGTGCTACGTCGGTCTCTTGGTGTCAAATTATACGAGTCACATTTCACCAAAAATCGATTTTGTGGTTTAGCCGTGAAAACCTACCAGAAAGACGGACGTTCGCATTAAAAAAAAACATTGCCTACGTCTGTCTCGGGCCATTTAATTGAATAATCTATGAGCTGCACCACCGCCGCCGTTATGTCTGCTCGTGCAGTGCTCGGTGCGCCGAAGCGTGGGTCGTAACCCACGCTTCTAGCATTGGGTAAGCAGCACGCGAGTAAGCACAATTGTGCCAGCACAGTTTTGGAAAAGAGGGAGGGCCTCGTAGAATAAAACTGTGGTAGCACACTAGCACAGTTACATAATCGAACCGGCCGCGAACCGCGATGCTGTGAGGCGTGAGTTGAATGATTATTCTATCTTTTATTATCTATGGCTAACGACATAATGATTAATTTCGTACGAATAGATAATTTAAGCTGGTAAATGTAGGTATACTTAGATAATATATACGTTTCTATTGTACTTGTTGCGTGTGAGCGAGGGGACGTATAAAATTTATTTTCTTCTTTTGATTCAGCTCGCTACTCAGGAGTCGTCACCTCAGGCACACTCGCACAGTGCGTGCGACTAGCCGCTGATTTTTTGTTCCGAGCAAGAAACATAATGGACTAAGCTATAATAAAATAGCGCTCTTATGCGATGCCATGATGCCAAGATGCCATGCGTCAAACGAATTTTCGTGTCTCTTTCTATCTCATTGAGCGTAACCACGAGTAAAACAGAAATACATAGTAAGTATAGCAATCTCGCATTGTCAGTTTATACTAGTAAATCTTAAGTGTTTTGTCTACTAGTATTCCAAAAAAACAAAATATGTCATGTTCGGCTGTGTTGTTGTACTGTGACTCTTCCCTAGTCACGCACGTTAGTAAAAGTCCAGAAAGTCGGTCAACAAAAAACGGATACGCTCTTAGAGCAAATGCTTCGTCTATTTTTTTCTTGGTCCGAGGTTTATTGACAGACGACTTTCGGACAGTTAAAAAAAATAACACCGAAGTTGTTTTTGAGTAGAAAAGTTTCGCTATCTACAATGTCTGCAGCAAAGTGCGAACCAGAAGACATACCTACGCATTGTCATTCATTTAATTCCATTCATTACTTTTGGTTAGTTCGATAGTCGTGAAAAGTCGGAATCCTTTTTTTAATGTGTTCGATAAGAGATTCACACTTGAATATCGTTCTGGAATATCGTTTTAGAACAGTTTTTGCGTGATTAAGCATTGTAAATGTTTGCGCCTCTTTGGCTTTTTACCTTGGGGAGGGTGGCATGCTGCTTGAATCTGGCACGTAGGCGCCCTCTCTCGGCGGCGCATCTCTCCGCTGTCGCGCCGCGCACGATCATTGCGTGCGAGCAGTTTTTTAGTCTACGGAAAGCTGTCTCAGCGTGTGCATCGTCCTACTTTCGTCTTGAAGTCGATGCGATGCTGCTGCTTCTCAGCGCTTGGACATTTGACATAACATAATATATCTTCACGCTGTATCGGGTAATCAGAGAGGACGGAGCGCCAGGAGTCGCGGTCCTTACACACTATACACTCTTTCGCTTCCTCAAATCCATCATTCTCCTCACACATTTTCGCCTAGGTATGCGAGTGCTTTTGACATTTCCGTCTGCTAACACTCTGGCTATTTGATCTTCATAAGTCAGCCTTGGTCTTCCTTGCCTTCTTTTACCACTCACTTTCGCTCTGTATATTTTCTTCGTCAGTCTTTTATCACTCATTCTTTCCATGTGCCCGAACCATCTAAGCATTCCTTTCTTCATTTTTACAGTAACACTGTTGTGCAACCCTGTCATACTGCGTATCTCTTCATTGTTTATCCTGTCCGCAAGCGTGACACCGCACATATTTCTGAAAGACCGCATCTCTACAGCATTTATCATACTTTCACTCGATTTCGGGCATATCCAGGCCTCACTACCGTTCAACAAAGTTGGCACCAACACCGCATTGTAGATGGATGGTTGGGGGTCAACTGAGGAAGCGTGCTCGTCGCGACCCCTGCCAGCCCTTTTCAGGGCTGCAATTCCTCTCCTGTGCATACTATGCGGGACAACGGCAATGATAATGTTAGGGCGTCCCCCGAAAGCGACGTACACCGGTCTGTCCCCGCTGGTGTGTGCAGAGTGCAGTTCGGCGTTGGGGACCGCCACCCAACACGCTGTGCACCTAGCGGCGGGAAGTGGAGGGAAGAGTGCAGAGTAGCTACGTGGAATGTGAGAGGTGGGATTGACGAGAAGATGAATGAAGTGATTGATATTATGGAAGAGAAAAGATTGGATGTGCTATGTTTGAGTGAAACCAAGCGAGGCGGCAGTGAACTTGCCGACTTGCCCGGAGGGGGCATCGCTTTGTGGTCAGGAGTACCACATGGAGATAGGGGATGCCAAGGGGTAGGCGTTTTACTGTCCTCTCGTATGGTTAATTGTATGACTGAGTATGAATGTGTAAATCCCAAACTGCTCTGGGTAAGCCTCAAGATTGGGTTGACAAGAATTTTTATTTTGGCAGTATATGCCCCAGTGTCCTCTGTCGGTTTGGCTGAACTAGAGCAGTTCTGGGAGAATGTTAGAGAAGTTCTAGCGACGGTTGAAGAGAACGAAAGAATTGTTGTGTGTGGAGACATGAATGGATGGGTCGGGACAGCTCGAACAGGATTTGAGTCTGTCCTAGGCAAATATGGAGATAAGAGAGTGAATGATGCTGGTAAGATTGTGTTAGGACTGTGTATGGAAAAGGATCTTTTTGTGGCTAATACCATGTTTGGGCACAAAAGAATCCATCAGTACACGTGGGAAAGAAAGGGTGCGAGAAGTATGATTGATTTATTCCTGGTGGATAGCAGCCTTAAGAAGCAGGTAATGGACACAAGAGCGTATAGAGGAGCCGATCTCGGGACGGACCACTTTCTGGTGATAACCAGAATAAGGGGTCTGTTCGCAGCATGGAGACATCGCGTAGTGTCCAAACCTGCAGCGGTTAGCCGCATTAAAAGCTGGAAACTGCAGGATGCGACCACCAGAAATGAATATGAAAGGGTATTATCCAGTAAGCTTGATGATAGATTGAAAGTGATGAGCGAGGATGTTGAAGAATGTTGGCAGAACCTTAGGGATAGTATGATCGAGGCTGCGAAAGAAGTGTGTGGAATGAATAAGATTGGGAACGGCAAAAAGCGTGATGTGTGGTGGGATGATGAGGTGAAAGTGTCTGTGTATAAGAAAAAGAAAGCATGGCGAGACTACTTTGCTACTAATGACTGTGGTATCAAAAATTTGATAAAAGACAGGTATAAGCTGCAGAAAGCAGAAACGAAGGCACTAGTGAAAGAGAAGCGTGAAAGGTGTAGGGTGTTAGACGAAAACAAGATGTCGGACAACTTCGAGGAAAATTCCAAATTATTTTGGAAAGAAGTACGTAAGTACCGAAGTGGTCCGGTACCTTGCAGAATGAATAAAGTGCGTTCGAAAGAAAACAACCTGCTTACAAATAAAAAGGATGTTCTGCAGCGATGGAGTGAATACTATGGAGAACTGTATGAGAGTGGCGACTCCGTCTCTAATACTGAGAGCGATTCTAATGAATTACCACACTCGGGCCAGAGACTGGAGGATGCCATTAGTATGAAAGAGATTGAGAAAGTGATAAAAAGTTTGAAATGTGGAAAGGCTGCGGGAATTGATGAGGTGACTGCTGAGATGATCAAGTATGGTGGTCCTAGGGTCTGGGATGCCTTCTGTGCACTCTGTAACCTTTGTTCGCAGAAGGGGGAGGTTCCAGAGGACTGGCGCACGGCAGTCATAGTACCTCTATATAAAGGGAAAGGTTCCTTACTAGACTGTGCGTGCTATAGGGTCATCGGCTTGGTCAGCTTAGCGAGTAAAGTCTATACTAAGGTATTGACTGAACGTATGAAAGGCGTTTCAGAAAGATATTTGTGGGAGGCGCAAGGTGGATTCAGGAACGGTAGGGGTTGTATGGATCAGACTTTCTCGCTTCGCGTTATCGTGGGAAGGTTTCTGGCTATAGGTCGGAAAGTTTTCTGCGCTTTCGTGTATCTAAAGAAAGCATTCGATAGAGTAGTGCGGAAGAAATTGTGGAGTCTTCTGCCTGAATATGGCGTGGAGGGCAAATGGCAATGTGATAAAGTACCTATGAAAAGACAAAAAAGAAAGGATACAAGCTCTATACAAAATATAAACGAGAAAAAAATGAAGAATGCAACTACAGTCACAATACTAACACAGAATATGTTTGAAATCTTGAATAACGAGGAGAACACTGAACTACCTAATGTGGAGAAACCCGTGAAGGAATACGCCCCTAAGCCCGAATTTATCTTTGTGACTTGAGTAATTGTTATTAAAGCACTTAAGGAGGACGTAATAAACTGGTAGATAGTAAACTTTATATTCTAACTACGCTGATATTGGGACACATAATTAAGTTAATGCCTCATATCATAAGAGAAAACTTCATTGCCAACAACATATCATACTACACCTACCAACTCAAGAGTGAAAGAGCCTACAGGGTTGTATTAAGAGGACTCCTTGCCACAGAAGACACTGACGAAGTCAAGAAAGAATTAAAGAAAGAGGGACATAAAATCAGAGAGATAGTAAATGTACTACATAGAGCCACTAAAAAAGCTCTCCCATTATTCTTCGTAAACTTAAAACCTAAATCCAATAATAAAGACATCTTTAATATCAAATATCTGACTCAAACGAAAGAGACATTTGAAGCCTTATATAAAAAAAAAGAAATGCTGCAATGTAAAAGATTTCAATGATTCGGACATTCGAAAAATCAGTGCTGTAGACTCACATAGATCCGTCAAATGTGGCCAATGACCATCCTACATCTTCCTGCATTAAAACACCTGAAACCGAAGCTGCTTGTCCAAATTGTCATGCAAAACACCCTGCTATAATGGCTGAATAAAATACAAACAATATAAGGAACGAATACTCAAAATAAAACCTAAAATCAAAGACATAAAAGTCAAAGATAAGGAACCAAAACAAGATATAAAAAGTATTGAGGCAAATGCAGTTTACGGACTCTTGCAACAACAACCACTGAAAAGAACATACGCAGAAGCAACGCAAAATAAACATACAGAGGATCAAACGGATCCAAAACCATTATCAATGTGCTTGACACAATGTTCGCTAAGTTGCAACAAATCATGTTAACATGATGGACAAAATGATGGACCGAATGGTCCAACTTATTACGAGTCTAGCATCAAGGACCTCCGCAGTCTAAGATTAGTTACGTGGAACGCCAATGGCTTAACGGAGCGTCGACAAGAACTTCTTACATTCCTTCAAACGGAAAAAATAGACATAGCATTGATTTCTGAAACAAGATTCACTAACAGAACTTATATTACTTTTAAACATTATAAAGTTTACACAACAAACCATCTCTCGGGTAACAGTCATGGTGGGACTACAATAATTATTAAAGAAAATATTAAACATGTTCTAGAAAAATATTTTACTGAAAAGATACAACTTCTATCAAAGTCACAATGCATAATAATATAGAAACAACCATTTTCTGCAATTTACTGCCCACCAAGACATACGATAACAAATCAGGACTTTGGCTCATACTTCTCCACTTGGGTGCCCGATACATATGTGGAGGAGACTGGAATGCGAAGCACACGTTTTGGGGATTTAGATTAATTTCTCCCCGAGATAAACCACTCTACAATGCATTGGAGTGCGGGGGCCTGGAGTGTTTAACACAAAGAGAACCAACCCACCGGCCAACGGATCAAAAGAAAATTCAAAACAAAACTTATATGACCACTGAAGGATGCTCAGACGTTTCATCCGACCACACGCCTGTTATTTTAAACATATCTGTAGTATTAGTGGAAACCCCAGTGGATATATACAGTAATAAACATACTAACTGGGAATTATTTATAAATATTGTAAATTCGGAGATCAGGCTTCATCAGTTGTTACAAACTGTCGAAGATATTGATAAAGGAGTGGAAGAATTTAACAGAATTGTATGTAGTGCAGCTATAAATTCAACCGAAGTACGTCGAATTACCGCCTAAATTAAATGAATATCCTAAAGTAATTTAAGACAAAATTATAGTCCGTCGATTTAAGGAAGACTTGGCACAATACAAGATATCCAGAAGACAAAGCCGTTTCAACAGATGTTCTGAGGAAGTAAAGAACCTTATTAAAATCTTTATCAACTATACCGTCCAGTCATATCTATCAAGCCTTATTCATGCAACGAGAAAACTCAGGCGTCCTAACAGTCAACTTCCTCCTATCAGAACTAGCAACGGACTTTAGGCCAAATCTGATGAGGAGAAGGCAACCGTGTTTGCGACACATCTTAGCACGGTATTTCAGCCCTTCCCTGAGACGGATCCAGCACACAGCTTAAAGATAGCAAGTTACCTCAAACCTCAAATCAAAACTGCAAATCAGATGTGTCTGCCTCTAAAACCTACCAGTTGCAACGAAATAGCTAAAATGATAGGAACTTTGATTGCAGGAAACCGCCTGGTTGAACTTGTCGACGCAAGACTTTTGAAAAGACTATCAAAGAGAGGTATACTGGCATTGGTTAAGATTTTTAATGCTTGTCTACGGTTGTCATACTTCCCAGGTCAGTGGAAAATTGAACAAGTGGTTATGATACTCAAGCCTGGAAAATCTCCAAATTAAGTCGCCTCTTACAGACCGATAAGTCTTCTCTCAATAACCGGTAAGCTCATTGAGAGAATTCTGTTAGATAGGATCACAAAACACTTAACAGACATCATACCAAATCACCAATTCGGCTTCAGGGAGAAGCACGGTGCCACAGAACAAGTACATCGTGTTGTTAACATCATAAGCAGATCACTAGAAAGGAAAGAGTTCTTTAGCTGCCTTCTTGGACATAAGTCAAGCCTTTGATAGAGTTTGGCATGAAGGATTACTTTACAAAGTTAAAAAATTGCTTGCTAATTCTTTTTACCTTATTCTATAGTCATACCTTAAAAATCCGTGCTTTCAGGTGAGGATTAGTAATGAATTATCAGATCTACTGCGGATAAATTCAGGTGTTCCACAGGGTAGTATACTTGGACCAACTCTGTATAATATATATACCACCGATATTCCAACTACAGATCAAACCGTAATCGCTACATATGCCGATGATATGCTTTTTTGTCCTCACAGAGTAATCCAAATATGGTCACCAAACATTTACAAACACATCTCTGTCAAATGGAAAGCTGGCTTAATACCTGGAGAATCAAGGTAAACCAAAACAAATCCTTGCATGTTACGTTTGCGCTCAAAAGAGATAATTGTCCATCTATCAAACTTAACCACCAAGACATCCCTCAAGCGGACCATGCAAAATCTAGGCTTGTATTTAGACAGACGACTTACGTAGCAAAAACATATGGTCGAAAAGAGAACAGCAAAACAAAACTGAGAAGCATGTACTGGATTATCGGCCGACACTCACGACTCAGCGTAAATCGTAAACTGATGGTATATAAAAGCATACTAAAGCTTATTTGGACTTACGGTATCAAGTATCCAGGTATCCAGGGCACAGCAAGCAACAGTAATATCGAGATTCTCGAAAGATTCCAGACTAAGACACTGAGAGCAATACTTAATATTCCTCAATACATCAATAACAAACACATTTACAACGAGTTTAAAGTGAAGACCGTGAAACAGGAAATCAGTGAATATAGCATTAATTATCAGAAAAGATTGCGAAATCACAAAAACGAGCTCGCTTTAAGATTTAATGGCCAAGGAGAGTACACATATGCAAGACTCAAAAGACATGGTGTCCCTATACTCTCGATTGACAGGTGTTGCCCACTGCGATTATGTAGTTAGCAAATATGAACGTCTTATTAATAATATGCTACTGTGTTTGGCGGGTGTTTGGTGGGGTGCTCACCCGTTCTCACTTAATTTAATGTATAATGCACTGATAAGAAGTTTTTGGACTATGGAACTTTTTTGTTAGAACCTTGTAATATTACTGCAATAAAAAAATTAGATTTAATTCAGTCTAAAGCCCTTAGAATCATTTGCGGTTCCATGAAAACAAGTCCTATTAATGTATTACAGGTAGAATGTGGAGATCCTCAGCTTCAATTACGTCGCCAATTTCTATCAGATAAATATTTCTTTCGGGTTTTACAATTTTCGAATCATCCTCTTTTATCTAAATTACAGATTTTAAATGAGTCTCTTTCTCATTCTGATAACTGGAATTAGAAATACCCGTGTCTTATTCGTAGTTATCGCAAATACTTAACACTTCATGCGCCAACTTTTAGATCCCTTTATCTACCTTTATACACTTGTTCTTATGAAACCTTATTAATTTCTCCTATTATTAATTTTCCTCTAGGTATTAATAAATCAAACAATTAATTAAACATGAACGCGTATTTCAATTTTGTAGTAAATACTAATTGGGAAAACTGGCATTATATTTATACTGATGCCTCTAAACACTCAGAAATTGGTGTTGTTGGAATTGGAATATATCATTCACAGTGTAACATTCATCGGAAAGTTAAATTCCCACCTGAAACCTCTGTTTTCACTGGGGAATGTTATGGTCTTTTTAAGGCTATAAGTATATTCTGCTTATGCGGTTAGATACAACTGTTATTTTTACAGACAGCTCTGTCCAGATTTTCTTTTCACTCTAAAACTCAGTATCCTATAATCTTTCAAATCAAAAATTTGTTACTGAAATGTCATATAAAAGGTTATTCTGTTTCTTTTGCCTAGATACCTGGTCATTCTGGTTTCAAAGGTAACGTAAAAGCTGATCAACTTGCGAATGAAGCGGTGCAGTGTGGTGTCATTTTTCCGTATCCTAACTTTTGCCATAATTTGGCTGCGTTACCCACAGTTTATCTACAGGAGTCCTGGAATAAGCTCTGAGACATTAGTAGCCAGATTAAAGGTAAATTCTGTCACAGTATCTAATCGCATATTCCCCCAAAACCTTGGTTTTTTAAGACGAATCTTAATAAGACTTTAACTTCTAATTTAATCCGTATGAGGCTTGGCCATAACTCTACTCCAGCTCACCTTAGTTGATTTCGTATAATTGACAGTGATTTGTGTGAGTGTGAGATGTCCGTAGGAGATCTAAACCACCTACTTTTCTCCTGTCCCCGATATGATCATTCCTTATTCTCTTCTCATATGGCATCCCCGCACGGTCCATTACCTACATTTATAAATTCCTTACTTCTTAGCAACCATCCTGCTATATATAAAATTATTGCGCCATTTATTTCTTCTAATAATATTAAAATTTAGCATTATAACCATCAATCATGTATATAATGTATATAGCTGTGTTTTTGTGTATATTAATTTGTTTTGTCTTTAGTATAGTAACAGTATAAGAAAAGTATATTCTATTTATATTATCTATTTTTGTTTATTTAAATTTATAAATACATGATCCTTTACTACGCCTCTCCTCTGTAGTCCTTTTCTAAAATTCTAAAATTTTGCTTCTAACCTTGTGTTTCCTCGTTTTTAATTTGTCAAATGTCATTGGCAAATGCGTTAACCTGTGCGCCATGCCATGCGAAAAAAAAAAAGAAAAACATAATCACAGATCAGATTAAATCACAAATTAGTAAGAGTATGGGGACTTTTTGGCGGGAACGGGAGAAGTGAGGTTGTCATTTTATTTGGATTTTCTATTTTTTACATTTTTAGGAGTTTTAAACTACAACAGTGATAGTATATTGTGTTTTAAAGTTCTGTGGAAGTAAAAAGAATGGAAGAGATCTAAATAAACATGTATAGCTGACGTTTTCGCGCTCTTCCAAGAAGACCTTTTTAACTTAAACAGTAAAGCCTACTATCACTTTACTGGAGGAGTGTTAGGGACAGTTAATGTTTCTCCAAAAGTTACGTCATTAGGCTGATGGTCATGTTACCAATGCCTTAAGAATAATAAATAAATTTAAAAAAAAAGTAAGCGTATGGATTGGTATGGATTAACTATTATTTACTACTTAACATAATTACTACGTTTTTATAATACCTTATATGTTTTACATTCATAGTTTTAAATTCTCACCTCTCTAACAGTAGGCCTTTATCTTACATTATTAAATCTGGGTATTCCCGTAGCCATTTCACTACATTTAATAAAATGGATAAAAAACTATTTTGAGGTATTTCCAAGGCATCTTTCCTTTAAATTACGTAAATCTCGGTATCTTAGATAATACTATAAAAATTCGTTGAAAAATTCTACTTTTTCTTACGTCATCGTAGCCCACGCAGCTCCGCTAACATGGACAACGAAATTATTGTTATTTTTTTTCACTAAACTTATTTTGCTGTCCATCTATACAAATTAATACGACGTGTTTCTGTCCGTTCATCTGCTGGTAACTCGATTTCCAAATGTATATTAAAACTACCAGATTACACTGAAAAAGAATTATGTAAATCTGACTAGTTCTTCTTGAGTTATTCGAGCTTACAAACAGACGAACAAGATATACAATTGTGTTTTACATATGTATAGATAAATAATGTGGAGTTACTCACCTTTGTATGTGTTGCACTTTGTTTCCTTATTTGAGTATAAGTTATTTATATGTATCTATAAATATTGTGATTGTGTTATATGTCCATAATATAATTTTATCTGTTTTAGGTACCCTCATGTCTAAATGTAGCAAATCTAATTTAAATATTTCATCAATCTTCAGTAGTATTTTCTGCAATTATATTAGCAGAATCATAAAAATAGATCACTTACAAGTTGAAGTTAAATTTATTATTAATTTCATTCAATAGTATTTTCGAGTTAAGATTCAAACATGAACATAAATAGCACTTCAATAAACAAAATCAGTTTCAAAGAAACACAACTTTTCATAAAAGTATCATGGAATCAAAATAAAGAAGATTTATTTCACTTGAAAGTCTATCAAAATAATAATGTATGGACCGGTGTTTTATCTAAAAATTCTGCCAATGAATATAGAGAAGATGCAGATGAATCTGAAGAAGAATATTTGGATAGTGTAAAAGTAGCACTATTTAATGACAACAGTGGATATGTATATGATTTCTCTATTAAAGATGATAATCATGCAACATTTAGTTGGAAGAAGAGTTATGGTGATGGAGAGACAATGTTACTTCACTGTTCTGTGCCATTACATCGAGAAGTTTCTGCAACGAAGGATGACTTAATTGACCTTTTAAGAAAAGAGAACAATGATCTCGAAGAAAATATTAAAGATATTAATGATAAAAACGAACAGCTACATTTAAATTTAAAAAAATTTAAATATGAATTAAAAAAATTTGCAACTATTAACAACGATATGGAGAAAATATTGTATAATAGATTTACATTAGGTCTAAACCAAGAAAAAAGAAAAATTTATCAGTTAGAAAATACAATTAGAACAATGACAGAATCATAACTGGGTCTACTTTGTGAAAACTCAGAGAAGCTTGAAATGACCAGGGAAAGTCAGTGTAATCAATGGGGTTACTTGAAAAGTCAGGGAAGAAATGAGAATTTCCTATTTCCTAGTTGTAAAATAATGGATATACTCGTATTTCAAGCTCTAATCTAACCCCTAGTTCAAACTATTGAAGCATTTGCACTAATCGGAATAATAACAAAATATTATGGTTACAAAATGATTTATTTTTTCCATTACATTATTTTACAATATTTGAAAATTTTTTAAAATAATTTACATCAAAATAAGTCTTTCTCAGAGGTTAAGGTAAGTCGTGTGTTTTTAGCATTTGCTATGGACACACCATTAACTCAATTATGAATAAAGAGATTTAAAGGGTATAGTATAGAGTAGCCCCATTGGGAACATTTTCATAGAAATCTCCAACGTCAGTAACGCCATCTAGCATTGGATAGCAAAACGTATTTAAAATAATGAGATTTCAGCTGTCCCACTAAAAACAAAAACTGGTAGGCGTGTTACCATTTAGATATCAAGGTATCAATAATTATTTAATTTAAATTGATAAACAACTTTACATCTCTAATTACTCAGTAGTGAAACAGTGGTAAAGCTACCACACAACGGCGTTTATTACAAAACTACCAAATGTTCTAAAAACATTTAGGCAAAATATTTATTTTGTTCTAATTATAGTTAAATATAAAAATACGAGAATAAACTGAAATCACGTTCAGTCGTTTTACCGTATCTAGTTTTACAATATCGTAACGCACAACTCTGTATATTTTCTGTGAAAATACTTTTCTTTTAATCAAAAATTTAAGACACGAATGTAACCTGTCATGCGAACATTTCACACTAGACCTTAGTCTGTGCATTAGAGTGACATAATAGTGTTATTAGTACCTAGTGATAACAATTAGAAGATACGAATTTGTTCGCTTTGTCCCATCTATTGGGATCGTGTATTTGAATGTCTTTGATTATTAATAATTATTACAGATTATATATATTTGTGGTGTGAAAGATATATAGATTTATAGATAAGTATAATATTAATACACCTTTATAATCTGATTAATAGTTAATAAAGCAGTCTTCGAAGCAGTCTCTTTGTTATAGTTGTCTCTGATTCACGACTTTACAGTGGCAATAATTTTTCTTAAAATCTCAATTCATAGATTCATTGCAATAAAGTCTGTAGATTATAGATTTACCTTTTTTAAAAGAAACTGCTTTTAACTTATAATTTTCATCATTTGCTTTTAGCAACAGCAAAAGATGAAAATAACCTAACCTAACCTAACCAAAAAGTGTTGTAAATATATCGTCGTGTTTGTATATAGTTACAAAAAAATGGTAAAATGGTACCTAATGTGAAACAATCTAAACCTTAGCCTGCATTTTTTGTCCTCACGATTTCCTCCAAGCATTCATTATCACCATTACACCACATTAAAGTTTCAGTGATTGAAGTTGTAACCAAAATTGTATTGTGTAACTGTAAAACAGTTAATTTTGAAATTTACCAGTTTTTTTTAGCAGACCATTAATTTTAAAGATGTAATTTTTATTAAAAGTACCAAATTCATAGAGAAAACAGTCTATGTTAAATATTGAGATTTATAGATAAAATTACTAATTCTATAGCTCCATTATATATATCCCCATTTTAAATGCTTGATGAATGTACGAGGTTTGAAGGCCAAAATACGAGATTTTAGCTTTTTGCGTACGAGCAAAAAAGTTCTACGGTTGGCAACCCTGCACAACACATGTCACATGCACGAAGCTTAACTGTTTTTGTGTGGTAATAATTGTAAATTCATTTTAAATAGAATATTTACCAACGTATGTCTTAAATCTATTAATACAAATGTAAAGCTGTAATTTATCGTGTTGTTTAAAAGTTCACTACGCAAAAAACTATGAAAAACAGTGAAGAATATCTACGAACGTTGAAAAGTTATTACTTACGTTTACATAGTACATACTATCAAAGAGATTTTAAAATTACTACGCACACTATGATTCTATGAATCAATGATGTTATAATACAAAAGAGAGATCGGATACGTTAGTATTGGGTCCTTACATATGAAATTAGCGTTTTGTTGTACTGACCACTTTGATCTGAAATATCTCCTCTTTGGTTAAGAATTCCAAATTCAAATTTATAAATTCATTTAGCTGGTACATTTGCATTTTGAAAACAGTCATTATTTGTTTTTTCCTCATTATTTTTGGCGTCGCTTATTACCGCACAATGGAAAACATGAAATATCGGTATATTTACGAGTACGAGTTCTACCGTGGCACCAGTGCTGCAGAAACAGCTCGAAGCATTAATGATGTGTACGGCGCTGGTGTCGCAAAAGAAAGCACGGTACGTTTTTGGTTTCAACGTTTTCGTTCTGGAAATTTCGACCTTCAGAACCAACCCCGTGGACGGCCGGAGACCAAAGTGGAAAATGAAGAATTAAAGGCTATTGTGGAAGCGGATCCATCACAAAGCACTTCAGAGATAGCTGCAGGCTTCCGGGTAAGTGACAAAACTGTATTAATCCACTGGAAGCAAATCGGGAAAATCAGTAATATCAGAAGTGGGATGTATTGAAAACACGCGGCCTTCAGGTATGTACATCTATTTTTCTTGTTATTTCAATGTAATACTGCTATTGATGTGGTAAAACAACCTGGTGTAAGTTGAACATTTTTATGCTAAAACATACTAGAAGAAATGAGTGTTTATCATTCCGCCTTTTACAGGTATTAAAATGTGTTTTAAATTATAAGATTTATTTTACCACCCACTATTAATTATTATATTGTTATCATAGCGATAATTTATTTTACTAATACAATTTTTTTTTTCTTTACTACGTCGCCACCTCTTGAGCGTGGTGAGCGGCGTCCAGCATGGTGAATAGAGTGGAAGAGACGGAGACTCAAAGGGGGTGAACGGGATCCGCTATGCTATCAATTAAGTAGAAGAGGCCAAGACCCGAAGGTGGTGAGCGGTACCTACTGTACACACATTAAGTGGGAGAGGCCGAGACCCGAAGGTGGTGAGCGGTACCCACATGTTAGATAGAGTGGAGGAGGCCGAGACCCGAAGGTGGTGAGCGGTACCCACATGTTAGATAGGGTGGAGAAGGCCGAGACCCGAAGGTGGTGAGCGGTATCCACATGTTAGATAGAGTGGAGGAGGCCGAGACCCGAAGGTGGTGAGCGGTACCCCCATGTTAGATAGTGGAGGAGGCCGAGACCCGAAGGTGGTGAGCGGTACCCACATGTTAGATAGGGTGGAGGAGGCCGAGACCCGAGGGTTGGTGAGCGGTACCCACTATTTACTAAAGTCATTAGAGAAAGCCGAGACCCAAAGGCGGTCAACAGTATTCACTATGTATTTTAAACAAAACTATGATGCGATGTCTTAATGTCTTATAGTTCACACCTAAAGTGGTAACGGTAGTTGGGCTTTTGTCTAAATATAATTAACGTATATAGGTCTTTTCTCTGATTTATAATGGATATTTATTCTTGTATAGATGCATTAATTAACATAGTAGATTTTTCGAATTGTATTAAAAAGGTGTAATTTATAAAAAATTGTATTATGTAATGTATGTGGACATACACTCTCGAGAATGCCCGAATAAACAGGAATGGGGACATTCCTCTATCCAGGATGGCCGACTGTTAGCAATCGCCAACTGGCAACTCTAAAAAGAAAGTAGGCGGGGAGAAAGACAGCGACATGCGGGTCGAGCATTCATTGTTCGTTCGGCAAGTCTCGGAGACCGTACGGTGAAATTAAGTGATTTCTTTAATAGAGTATTTGAATTAATCCAGGAAGAGCCTTCACGTTAATAGGTTAATCTTCGTCTTGGAAAATCAGTAATAGTACGATTATCGGAAGCGCTCGTCGCAATGGCTGAACCCTGGAGACCCAGCCAAATCCTGCCCTAAAAAGTTACTTGTGAGTGTTTGGTGGACTAGCGCCGGTGTCGTTCACTACAGCTTTCTAAAATCTGGCCAAACGATTACGGCAGATCTCTATTGTCAGCAACTGCAAACCATGAAGTAAGAACTAGCTGCTAAACAACCGAGATTGGTCAATCGCTCTAGGCCACTGCTGCTTCACGACAACGCAAGACCACACACTGCACAACAAACAACCACTAAGTTGGATGAGCTACAATTGGAATGTCTGCGACATCCACCGTACTCCCCGGGCCTTGCTCCAACAGATTACCATTTTTTCCGGAATTTGGACAACTTCTTACAAGGAAAAAAATTCAACTCCGATGCGGCTGTCCAAACCACAGATTTATAAATGGAAGCAGATTAAACATAATTCACATTTCAGATACCGTGTAAGTAATAACACTGTCACTTTCATTGTAGTTTAAAATTGTATATCTTTATCCTTTTCTTTCATTTGTTGCAACACAATGGCACACAGACAATTCCGAGACCGTGGCAGCCGCCATCTTCCGCTTAAGTCAAAATAAGCGGAGTATGGCGTCTGTTTACTTGTGTAGTACGTCACATGTTCGATGATTAAATATTTCTTGGTGTATAAACATTATTTTGGTTATTTAAAGTGCAAAAAATGGTACAAAAGTGTTGTACCCCCAATAGTTGCAACGCCTCATACAGAAAAGCCCGGAAAATCATGTTCCATCGGTAAGTAAATCTGATGTTGCAAATTGTTTGATTACTGCATTCAGTTAGCTGATATTTTTGTATTACGAGGCTCCGACACTTAAATATGTTGCAAACTATTAAAATTAAAGTTTGCTTATATTGTTTAAGGTTTTTTTTATAGGTTTTTTATATTTTTGTACCAAGTACTTAACCAATTTTGACATTATTAGTACATGTACCTTAAAGAGGGCCGAATTCAGAGAAAACCGAGTCTCGTAATAAAATTAAATATTAACGGGCAGGTACCTAAGGTTAAGCAACTATCTATTTTTTGCAACTATCTTTTGATTTTGATGTATACCTTGTTAATTTCGGGTTTCTAAAGGATGAAAATCTTCAGATTTTTTGGTTAAAGAACTACATAAAAGAAATACATAAGAAAGGCTACATAGAACAAACTCTGGCAGTGTTTTGTGCTCAAAACATTTTGAATCCCATTTATTATGTAAAAGAGATACCCGTAAAACCATGTTGTTTGACCATGAAATTTAACATACCTATTAAAAATGAACATGCTATCGCCAAATTAATCTCTAGTCGCTACGCTGGGATGAACCTGGACCAGTGTTTAGAAAAAAGCCAGTGCTGGAATCCATACTTCATAATTACAAAATTATTTTTAATTTATTTATAAAATAATACAACTTTCTTGCTTCAGGTAATCGAAGATGGACTTAATTATGCATAAATTGTGTGGTCACATGTAAAAATGGTGAAAACAAAAATGGATATCTTGAGGCGAATAATGACAAATAATACCTACGATTACTTGCAATGGTAATCCTTAGCATATCTGACATTCTGCGCTAGTTACTTCTGGCACACATTGAAAAACAGTGAAATGATGTATTTGATGCACATCTATAATGAGTTCTTAGATAATGTAATAAGAAAACGATCCGATTATTAATAAAAGACTGAAAACATTCTTTGTTTTATTGTTTAAGCTATTTTAGTTTTTATTCTCAATGTGAGCGATCACCCATCGACTATCTCCCGATTTCTTTTAATTTTTGAGTTTTATGCGTAGTTTAGAGAAAATAATAATCAAAGGACAAAGCATAGCGATGAAGAGTTATTTCATAATTTTATAAAACATTCACTGACGGTTATCTCTTTAGAAAAATAGTTAACGATAACACTCGTCTGATATAAAACTTGTTCTATTTTCTCATAACCGAGTCTCCAACACTTACAGTAAAGCAATGCTAAGTAGGCTTTACTGGAGTTACAAAGGACTGTTAAACTAAATTCCTCCAACTCCTCTCACTCGCACACAACTTTAACATACAATATACTATAATTTTTGCACTTAAAACTCCCAAAAGTACAAAAAATAGCAAATCTGAATTTTGAATAAAATGCCAACCACGCTTCTTTTGTTCCCGACAAAAAGTCTAATTTCAAAACTTTCACTTGCCCGATTATCAACTTTCCCGACTTTTAAAAATGTATCGTTTGTGTTATTAAACTTCATGTACCCACATAAATCGAACCGCAAGCAAGGTCATCACAATGTACATGCGGCCCAAGACCAGCAGCGCACAGCCCTCAGGCCTCATGTATCGAATGAACAATCATAATATTGTATCGAGGAGCCATTGGGAACACTCCAAATTACATCCTTCATGTGACAAAAACAATCTACAAAAAGAAGGAATATAATAAAGTAATAATCTCTAATACTAGTATATCAATTAATTTTATTCTTCTTTACGTTAACAAAAAGTACATACATACGTTAATATTTACAAACTTAAAACTACACACTATCTTTATTTTATCCTTATTTTCTCATATGAAAAATATAATTTAGAGTGTCCCAAACAGTCCCGCTCTAAGATAATACACAATATAGATACCCACTCCTTAATGCGGCCCTGAGTTCTGTATGTGTGTGAGTAATATTTGTTAGTGTTAAATTTGCCACGCATTTTGAACCGATAGGTATAGTCTGCTTCCATTTAAGTCTGTGGTCCAAACCGCCTTCAAAGAGTTTGATTCTCGCCTCCATGATTTTTTTAGTAAAGGGATCAATGAACTACCTATGAGATGGCAAAAGTGCATAGATAACAACGGTGCATACTTTGATTAATTAAATATATTTTACTAAAAAAAAATTGACTTTATATTCCTCCCGTACAAAACGCCAATTTCATATGTAAGGACCCAATACTAATCCGAGAAAAAGTTGTCCCGCTTACGCATTCACTGTTTATTTATGCACACTAATAAAATGTGGATCTTGACAAGATAGAATGTAAATTTCTCTGGAACCATAAGACCTAGAGACTTGAAATTTGGTAGGGATATTCCTTTCGGCGAGTAAAGGTCAGCTAAGAACGGATTTTACGATATTCAACCCGCAAAGGGGGCTGCGGGGGCGTTATATGAAATAACTTATTTATCCAGCACTAACAATATGGGTATCAAATGAAATGGAATACGCAAGGGAAGGTTTTTGTAAATGTGACGTCATCATAAATCCAATATGACGGATGTTCCATAGCGTCGAGTAAAGGTCAGCTAAGAATGGATTTTACGATATTCCACCCGCAAAGGGGGTTGCGGGGGCGTTATATGAAATAACTTATTTATCCAACACTAACAATATGGGTATCAAATGAAATGGAATACGCAGGGGAAGGTTTTTGTAAATGTGACGTCAACATAAATCCAATATGACGGATGTTCCATAGCAGGAAATAACTTTTTCGGTCAACACCAACAATATGGGTATCAAATGAAATTCATTACGCGGGGGAAGGTTTCTAGACATGTGACGTCATCTGAAATCCAATATGGCGGATGTTCCATAGTAGGAAATAACTTTTTCGTTCGACACCAACAATATGGGTATCAAATGAAATGGAATACGCAAGGGAAGGTTTTTGTAAATGTGACGTCATCATAAATCCAATATGGCGGATATTCCATAGCAGGAAATAACTTTTTCGTTTAACACCAACAATATGGGTATCAAATTAAATGGATCAAATTAAGGGGTCAACTGAGGAAGCGTGCTCGTCGCGACCCCTGCCAGCCCTTTTCAGGGCTGCAATTCCTCTTCTGTGCATACCATGCGGGACAACGGCAATTATAATGTTAGGGCGTAGGGTGTGTGCAGAGTGCAGTTCGGCGTTGGGGACCGCCACCCAACACGCTGTGCACCTAGCGGCGGGAAGTGGAGGGAGGAGTGCAGAGTAGCTGCGTGGAATGTGAGAGGTGGGATTGAGGAGAAGATGAATGAAGTGATTGATATTATGGAAGAGAAAAGATTGGATGTGCTATGTTTGAGTGAAACCAAGCGAGGCGGCAGTGAACTTGCCGACTTGCCCGGAGGAGGCATCGCTTTGTGGTCAGGGGTACCACAAGGAGATAGGGGATGTCAAGGGGTAGGCGTTTTACTGTCCTCTCGTATGGTTAATTGTATGACTGAGTATGAATGTATAAATCCCAGACTGCTCTGGGTACGCCTCAAGATTGGGTTGACAAGAATTTTTGTTTTGGCAGTATATGCCCCAGTGTCCTCTGTCGGTTTGGCTGAACTAGAGCAGTTCTGGGAAAATGTTAGAGAAGTTCTAGCGACGGTGGAAGAGAACGAAAGAATTGTTGTGTGTGGAGACATGAATGGATGGGTCGGGACAGCTCGAACAGGATTTGAGTCTGTCCTAGGCAAATATGGAGATAAGAGAGTAAATGATGCTGGTAAGATTGTGCTAGGACTGTGTATGGAAAAGGATCTTTTTGTGGCTAATACCATGTTTGGGCACAAAAGGATCCATCAGTACACGTGGGAAAGAAAGGGTGCGAGAAGTATGATTGATTTATTCCTGGTGGATAGCAGACTTAAGAAGCAGGTAATGGACACAAGAGCGTATAGAGGAGCCGATCTCGGGACAGACCACTTTCTGGTGATAACCAGAATAAGGGGTCTGTTCGCAGCATGGCGACATCGCGTAGTGTCCAAACCTGCAGCGGTTAGCCGCATTAAAAGCTGGAAACTGCAGGATGCGACCACCAGGAATGAATATGAAAGGGTATTATCCAGTAAGCTTGATGATAGATTGAAAGTGTTGAGCGAGGATGTTGAAGAATGCTGGCAGAACCTTAGAGATAGTATGGTTGAGGCTGCGAAAGAAGTGCGTGGAATGAATAAGATTGGGAACGGCAAAAAGCGTGATGTGTGGTGGGATGATGAGGTGAAACTGTGTATAAGAAAAAGAAAGCCTGGCGAGACTACCTTGCTACTAATGACTGTGGTATGAAAAATTTGATGAAAGACAGGTATAAGCTGCAGAAAGCAGAAACGAAGGCACTAGTGAAAGAGAAGCGTGAAAGGTGTAGGGTGTTAGATGAAAACAAGATGTCGGACAACTTCGAGGAAAATTCCAAATTATTTTGGAAAGAAGTACGTAAAATCCGAAGTGGTCCGGCACCTTGCAGAATGAATAAAGTGCGTTCGAAAGAAAACAACCTGCTTACAAATAAAAAGGATGTTCTGCAGCGATGGAGTGAATACTATGGAGAACTGTATGAGAGTGGCGACTCCGTCTCTGATACTGAGAGCGATTCTAATGAATTGCCACACTCAGGCCAGGGACTGGAGGATGCCATTAGTATGAAAGAGATTGAAAAAGTGATAAGAAGTTTGAAATGTGGAAAGGCTGCGGGAATTGATGAGGTGACTGCTGAGATGATCAAGTATGGTGGTCCTAGGGTCTGGGATGCCTTCTGTGCACTGTGCAACCTTTGTTGGCAGAAGGGGGAGGTTCCAGAGGACTGGCGCACGGCAGTCATAGTACCTCTATATAAAGGGAAAGGTTCCTACCTAGAATGTGCGTGCTATAGGGCCATCAGCTTGGTCAGCTTAGCGAGTAAAGTCTATACTAAAGTATTGACTGAACGTATGAAAGGCGTTTCAGAAAGATATTTGTGGGAGGCGCAAGGTGGATTCAGGAACGGTAGGGGTTGTATGGATCAGATTTTCTCGCTTCGCGTTATCGTGGGAAGGTTTCTGGCTTTAGGTCAGAAAGTTTTCTGCGCTTTCGTGGATCTAGAGAAAGCATTCGATAGAGTAGTGCGGAAGAAATTGTGGAGTCTTCTGCCTGAATATGGCGTGGAGGGCTCCTTACTGCAGGCTGTGAGGTCATTATATCGAGACCACAGAGCCTGTGTAAGGATAGACGGTGACATGTCGCCCTGGTTTGAAGTCTGTTCTGGTGTCAGACAGGGCTGCGTGATGTCTGCCTGGCTATTCGTGCTGTATTTGGACAGTTGCCTCCAGAGATTGAAAGGTAATATGAGTGGTATGGGATGTGGTGACACAATGGTAAACTGCCTATTGTACGCTGACGATGCTGTGCTAATAGCACCATCAGAAGCAAAGTTGCAGACACTAGTCACGTGTATGAAAGAAGATTGTGAAGTAAAAGGATTGAAAATGAATGTGAACAAAACTAAGGTTCTGGTGTTTGAAAGAGAAGCGGTACAAACGAAATGTGTGATTAGTGTAAATGGAAAATGTCTAGAACAGGTGAATGAAATTGTGTACCTGGGGAGTGCGTTTTCGAGGGATGGAAGATGTGAGTTGGATGTGGAGAGACGGGTAGCAGCTGGCAATAAAGTGAACGGTGCTCTGTCCGCATTAGTGGGTAGTGTGAATATATCTAACACTGCTAAAATGGCCATCCACAATGCAGTGTTGGTGCCAACTTTGTTGTACGGCAGTGAGGCCTGGATATGCCCGAAATCGAGTGAAAGTATGATAAATGCTGTGGAGATGCGGTCTCTCAGAAATATGTGCGGTGTCACGCTTGCGGACAGGATAAGCAATGACGAGATACGCAGTATGACAGGGTTGCACAACAGTGTTATTGTAAAAATGAAGAAAGGAATGCTTAGATGGTTCGGGCACATGGAAAGAATGAGTGATGAAAGACTGACGAAGAAAATATACAGAGCGAAAGTGAGTGGTAAAAGAAGCCAAGGAAGACCAAGGCTGACTTATGAAGATCAAATAGCCAGAGTGTTAGCAGACGGAAATGTCAAAAGCACTCGCATACCTAGGCGAAAATGTGTGAGGAGAATGATGAGATTTGAGGAAGCGAAAGAGGTGTGTAAGGACCGCGACTCCTGGCGCTCTGTCCTCTCTGGCTACCCCGTTGGGGATACAGCGTGAAGTTATGTTATGTTATGTAAATTAAATGGAATACGCAAGGGAAGGTGTTTGTAAATGTGACGTCATCATCAATCCAATATGGCGGATGTTCCATAGCAGGAAATAACTTTTTAGTTCAACACCAACATTATGGGTATCAAATGAAATGGAATGTGCATGGGAAGGTTTTTGTATATGTGACGTCATTATAAATCTAATATGGCGGATGTTCTTACTAACTAGCTACTACTAATTAGCTATTACTAGCGAATAACTTTTTTGTTTAACACCAACAATATGAGTACCTCGGGTAAACTCAGTAATTTAAAGAGTTCAAGGAAAATTTTTCCACGCGGACGAAGTCGCGGGTACAGCTAGTACACTTATATAGTAACTCGAAAAAAAATCGAATTTAGAGTCGATTTTTTAGACTGATTTTTCTATGAGTTGATTTTTCATGCTTCGATTCGAATCGATTCGAAGATCGATCTTTTTTCGAGAGAATCGCCTTCCCTACTTCAAATAAATTTAATTTGTTTTTTTGCCTTTTCTCCATTTGAGGTTATTTTTATGCATAGAATGAAGTCGGACATTGAATCATATTTTTCTATTGTTACTTTTAATAAATGTAAATGATGATTAAAAATGGGTGGCTGTGTCATGACTCATCACGTGATGATTGTTTGTATTAATAAAGGATTTTTGACGACCTCCGTGGCGCAACGGCTTAGCGCGTTAGAAAGTAAACGGGGGTTGCGGGTTCGATTCCCGTCCCGAGTCTGGGTGTTTATGTATAATATGTATTTATTTACAAAAGAAAAATATTTAAATAAATAGTACCCATTACACAAACGCTGTGCTGCTTACATTGGGACTAGATGGCGCTGTGTAAAATCTCGTGAGTATATCATTATTTTTATTTTAGAATTTTGAATGCGTAATAGGCACTGGCTGATATTGTTGGTTCTCTGTAACATTACTTTTAAGTAGATAATTAGCAGTTTTGGGCAGCCTTTTTCGCGGGAACGATAGAAGTGAGGTTGTCATTTTATTTATATTTTATATTTTTTTTTATTTTTGGGAGTTTTAAAGTACAAAAGTGATAGTATATTGTCTTAAAGTTCTGTTTAAGTGAAAAGAATGGAGTAGGTCTAAATAAACATGTGTAGCTGAAGTTCTCGCGCTCTTCTAATAAGTCCTTTATAACTTCAGTAAATCTTATTATCACTTTGTTGGAAAAATTTTACGATAGGAAGAAACTAATTTACGTGTGATTTTAGTTATTAATATTAATACGTGACATTGGCAAATGCGCTCAACTGTGCGCCATGCCATAAAGAAGAAAAAAGTTTTGGGCAGGCTTTTTGGCGGGAACGGAAGAAGTGAGGTTGTCATTTTATTTAGATTTTTTATTTTTTCCATTTTTAGAAGTTTTAAAGTTCAAAAGTGATAGTACATTGTGTTTTAAAGTTCTGTATAAGTGAAAAGAATGAAGTAGGTCTAAATAAACATGTGTAGCTGAAGCTCTCGCGTTCTTCCAAGAAGTCCTTTATAACTTCAGTAAAGCCGTCGAACGTAACATCGAATAAAACAGCTAGTATAGCATAAAAAACTAGTGGCGACATCTAACTATGCTAGACTACAGTACTACAAAGGCCAAAATTCATAGGAAAAATTTTTGTTAGGAGTGAAATGACCCTGGTTTTGGGTTGCCACTTAGGGATGTCGGAAGAAAAAAAAATATCGATAAATCAATGTATCGATATTTATTAAAAAATCAATATCGACGTCGATATCTCGAGGAAAAAATATCGATATATCGTACAAATTTTCAAAAAATTTTGCGTTTTTAAAATAATAATGTATTTAGTTCAGCCTAGCTCAATAATATCAATAGTAATTTTTATACAAAATGTATATTATTTTAATGTACAAAAATTTCAACAAAAACGAAGGTATCTTTATCAGTATTCCTTTTTATTAGGCAAAATTACAAAGATATCAAAAACTGAGAAGCTATCTTGTAATTAATATTTTTAAGATCTATTTATTATATCAGGCAAACCAGTATTTATCGGGTAGCGAAAGTAGAAAAACTGTTCTTTACACGCTCCGTTGTCAGCCGGCTTCTATTGTTAGGAACCGCCAGATTTACGGCAGAAGCCACCCACTTTGAAGGTACAGAAGAAGCCGTAGGTGTCAAGTATTTAAGTGCCAGATTCGAAAGAACTGGAGTAAAATGTCTCGTGTCTATCCGATTATAATTTTCGATTATGATGTATATACTGATACTGATTTCTGCTATCAATCATGAAGTCGCTACTTATTATCGCAGCGATTTGCCAATGGATATTTCCAAGCCGCGGGAAATTTAAAATACTTTCACGTGACTTAATTTGTCGCCGAAAACAAGCGACGAGCGACTGCGTGAGGTCACACTTTAACACAAAGTACCTTCAAAAGAACTCACAAATGAAAGTCACGGACGACTGCCGCACACGCACACATACACGCAACGCAAACAAAACATACTAGTCAATAGTCATAGACAATACTTACAGTTATTTTTTTACGTTCGTTCCTATCTTTTACGGTTTTGGATTCTAGTGACTTTAGTTACATAAATAAAAAAATATATATATCGTTTTTAATACAATTGTCGATATTGGATATTTTATATCGATATATCGGATCAAAATATTTCGGCTAAAAATATCGATATATCGATACTTTTGCAACAAGCCTATAAAGTACTTTGTGATCAATGGTCTCGAACCTACCGATTTTTCGGTATTTCTACCGATATAGGCTTTGTTCTACCGAAATACCGAAATGCAACGATTTTTCCACGATTTCAGAGTATTCATGAAAATTCTCCCGATTCTTCTACCGATTTTACACTTTAAGTGGCAACTCTTTTCATTTATGTTTAATGTTACGGGAAGTCCTCGATAGAGTAACTATAGACCTAGTGCAGAATGTTCCATATATTTTGGGGAATACCCTTGTGTCCTACAACTCGATGTTTTAAGGGGCTTCCCGCTCGAGAATTTACCTGTCTACTCTATATAAACAGGAATTCAGTTTTATTTTTTTCATTCAATTTCTGAACTGAAGAGAAAGTAAAAGAGTATTATGTTAAAATGTCGTCTGTCGAGGATCCGAGTACAAGTGCGAGTGCCAGAAAAAAAAAATATCTGTGATTTATTTTCATTAAGTAAACGAATTTGATTGTTTATTGTATTTTTTTGTCAACTACCGATTTTGGGTTCAAATAACCGATTTCAGCTGGCAACTACCGATCTCGCTCCTCGCTCTTTGACGTTCGAGACCACTGTTTGTGATTATTTCCAAGGAACTTGATTACCTCGTTTACTTTATTTGTAAATACGACATTGCTATGAATAAATAAAAAATAACACAATTTGATTTTTCTCACATTTTTCTACATATCTGGTACATAAATTCCTTGTTCTTAGATAAATTCCTATATTTTGTTCCAAAGGTTCCACCATAGAACTCCGTGGACATAGCGATTTTTTCTCTGTGATTCAATTGAAAACTAAGGACGATGTCACATTGTGTAATACCTATAACTAAAGAAAGTCATGAATGTAATGACCAAAATGACATTACTAACTTATTATTAAAAAAGAACAAAGAGCTTAAAGAAAATCTTCAAAATGCCATCAAACGAAATGAGTTGTTGAATTCGCAAATAGACATACACGAAACAGCATTAGAAAAACAAGTGGTTCTTAAAACATTGGCAGAATCAAATTTATACGCAAAATATGCAGTATTAATGTATTCCAAGAAAAGAAGATTGGATTTACTTTATGAAATAAAAGAAACAATATTGCATGACAATATGAGATTAGTGGAATAAGGCTTTGATTTTTGGCTAACAATGAAAGTACTAGGGATGTTAACTTTTTTACAAATCTGTGATCAATTACCAAAACCTCGAGCTAAGGTTTAAATCTTTTGTCCAACGTCAGCCCCGGCGTAGTGCGAGAGGAGCGGTTGCTCTAGGCGCTAGGAAAATTCTTTACAACCAAAAAGGACTTAAGAGGTTAACTTAGAATTCAAGGACAATCACTGTTTCACCTCGTCTTGTACTTTAATGTTAGTTTTTTTTTAAATGTTCAAGTCGCTATCGAAAAACAAACTGGCATTAACACTTCAATTTCAAAACATAAACTGCAATTGATGTAAATCACTTTCAAACCTTTGTATATTTATTTCTGAAACATTAAACAATAGGTTCCATATAATCGTATCTTCTAACACCACATAACTCAAAAAATAGTACAAGTATGTCATTCAATAGAAAATTAAAAAGATGAAATTAATTTTTGTTTAAAACATCTAAATTTTGTATATATATGTATAAGTAACCCTTTTTAAGTTTTTAGATAATGAAACTAATTTAAATTGTTAAGTAATACAAAAAGAGACAGTATTTCTGCTCTACTGAAAAGTTTAATGTTTTAACTTATGTGGTGGTATAACTTAAGCGATGGTAGGTAAGTTTCATACACAAAATAAAAAAAGGTTTGTTTGTTGATTGTTAATTTTACATATTGAATAAATATTCTTATTATTTCAATAAAACTTAATATATCAAACCTGTATAGTTTTATTTTGTCAATATTATTGAATCATCAAAATAAATAATATTCTGAGGCACCAAAATAACTTGACTATGGAGCTTTGTGACTTGACTATGTGGCTTGCACCAGCTATTAAAACTATTTGACATCTCGCTTGCACCAACTATTTGGTGGTTGGTGCAAGCGAGATGTCAGTTCCTTAAATATATGGTGCAACCCACCCTAAGAATTTAAAACTGCATGTTTTTTCTCTAAGTAACATTTGATTCGCAAGATTTTCTTGTAGGTATAGAATAATAAATGAATAGGATAGGAGTAAAATAAATTCAACACTAACTACTCATTACTTGTAGTTAGTGTCAAGTTAGAAATCACTGCCATTGGCAGACAAGTACACAGTTCATGGTAAATGTAATGGTCAAAATACCCTCACTTTCCAAAGACCACCTTTCATGCAAAAATAACATGCCGGTTTTTTCACTTTATTCTTTATGTGATGCACTAGTTATACCTGTGACTATGTTCACATGCATAATAGAACTACACTGATCAAGAAGTTATCTAACCAAGGGAACATTATATATCTTCGGTTTCAAAAGTGTCTCAGATGTTGGTGAAGATATAACTTATCACCTCTATACAAGGTTATTTAAAAATACTAATAACCTCTTAGTATTTTGTACTAAACATTATCCCTTAATAACTTGTGTTTTACGACTCAAAAATTCATATTTTTTCTTTCATACAAAAATAAAAATACATTAAATGTTTCTGAAAATGGCACCTACTCTATCCTGTCGCTAAGCGGCACACGCGCAGCGCGGAGCTAAGGCCCGGTGCGCTTGCACTGTACCATTGGAAATACGTACAGAGTAATTGCGTTTCACACAATACGACAAAACTTAACAAATATTTTTTGAGGAACGGTATTGAGTTTTGAAAAAAGTCGTAGAACAAAAGTTGTTAGGTACATTGACAGGAATTTTTCACTAAGAGGTTATTAGTATTTTTAAATTAACCCTGTACAGTATAATGTAGCCTACAATTCATTTTAAATAGATATTTCATGTACAAAGTAGGCGTTATTTTTATGTCACGTTAGTACGCTTTACCTTACTAACAATAAGTTCAAATAAAATTAATTCCATGTTGTTAGTGGAAACAGCAAGATCGTCAATTTGCCACCAAATGAGAATCATATTTCTAGAAAAAATGTTATTACGATTGAGTAGTAGACATAATACACTGTATCCATTAGGAAAATTATCAAATGCAGGTATACTAAATATCTTTAGAGGTCCGGAAAAAGACTATGACAATAAGAAAAATAATTTATTCTTATATCAAGTGTCACATGGTTGCTTTTATTAATAAAAAGTAATTAATAACTTCGTCCAAACAATGTGATGAATATAGGTTTGTTGTTGCAAGCCGGATGAATGCACCGGTCATTTGTTGTAAGCTCGCGAGGTTGTTGGAGTGGTATGCAGAGACTTTTGGCACCCATCGCTGGAGCTTTGACTTCTGCAGTAGAATCATCATCCATCCTTCGAAAAAAAAAAAAAACGATATTCAACCACAGACAAAGCAAGAAAAACAATTTCCCTTTAAAATATGATATATGTACTATAATTTTTTTCAATCGTTACAGGGAGTTGTAGGGATATTCACTCATTAGTCTCAATACAGCACGTAAATTTATATTTTGTCACACATGTTGTGTTTGTAAATATTATGTTGATAGTGTATCTTTATAATTACTAAATAAATTTCCAATATTAAATAAATATAATCATTATTGTGACTAAAAAATACAAAACTAATTTTTCGAATACAAATACCATACACCACTATATACTAAAAATTCATATAAAAAGTTATAGAAGAATGCATTTAAAAGCATTAAAATTGGTAGAAATAAATAACAACAGAAATGCTATTTATTGCTGTAGAAAAATATAATCCACCACAATTAAATATTGCCACTTACTAACACACTATTAACTTGAAAAAATATAATGAGGCTGTAAAATATTTGTAAGCTAAAAAAAACTACAACAATGTAAAACAATAATTTATTATTATTTAAAACATCTTTGTATTTAATTTTTTGCAATACAATTACGGCTATCACTATGACTCCTCCTATGAATCCTATGACTTTTAGCCGTGATTAATGTGCCTTAACCAAAAAAAAACATTTAAACTATTAAGAAGTGCATGTGATTAAAGACATAAATAATAAATTATAGTGGACTATTCGTTTTAACTGTAATTTATATTTTGAAGTACTAATTCTGTTGCCATTTATGTATTTCAAAATTCAGTCTCAAATTTAACGTTTTGTAGTGATAGAAATTCAATTTTCGAAATTATAACAATCAATGCTAATGAAGTACGTTACCTTGCGCTATCATTCTTGATATTGTCTTCACAAGATATCTCTCCACAGAAAGGTGCAAGTAATATGTGTTTCCGGTCCAATGCCTCAATGAATTCTTCCCATTTCGTAACATGAGACAATCTTTCGTCCCGCTCTTTTTTAGCCCTGTTAAATAAAAAATATGTAGGTATTGATATTTTGAATTATTACATAATTATTGGTATTCAGTATTTAACAGCAAAAACTTAAACCCAAAAAATCAAGGTAAGTATAAGAGTAGGTATAGTATTTATACTACCGCCGTATTGAAGGTTATTTTGTACGGAAGACAAACTCTGGTTTCCCAGACAAGGCTCTTACGTTTTGAGAAATTGGTTTTTCACGCTAGATGTTTTAGAGACGATACAGAACCAAAATTATCATAATATTATCACCTACAAAGAGAAATAGTGTGAAGATATTTAAGTATGAACTCAATATTTAAAGGCCCTTTCAATCCAATTTATCTTAAAGGTTCATGATGTTACTTCATGTATTTGTATAAAATAATTTTCCTATAAAATAAATGTATTTAAAGATATTTTTAAATACATTTATTTGAGGAACAAAACAAAACAAAAGTTCTGGTGTTTGAAAGATATACAAACAAAATGTAAAATATGAGTAAATGGAAAATGTCTAGAACAAGTGAACGAAATTATATATCTGGGGAGTGCGTTTTCGAGGGATGGAAGATGTGAGTTGGATGTTGAGAGACGGGTAGCAGTTGGCAATAAAATGAATGGTGCTCTGAGGTGAAGGGTTTTCCTATTCGGATACTCTCTGACAGTATGGCAGTGTTACAAGCCTTGAAAAGTAACACTATTGTATCAAGTTTAATATATGAGTGTACTACTTATGAGAGTTTGTGAAAACAACACAGTAACTCCCCAATGGATCAAGGGACACAGTCATTCACGCGGCAATGATGCAGCAAATGAAATAGCTAGGAGAGGATCCAGTTCAATTATAGCTGGCCCGAAACCCCTAGTACCGTTACCCTACGGTTGGTTACGCAGGCAAGTGCGTGAACAAGCGAAGGTTAAACGGGACATGCTTTGGACGAGCACCCATGAATGTAGGCAAGCCAAACAGGCGCTACCTAAGGTAAACCCCCGGCTGGCACGATACTTACTAGGTTTAACGAGAGCAAAGCTCCGTACCATAACGGGTGCTCTAACAGGTCATGGTCCGTATAATAAACATCTTTTCAATATTGGTGTTACTAACAGTCCTCTTTGCAGGGGGTGTTTAGAGACAGATGAAACAGCCGCTCATGTCTTACTGGAGTGCAGCGGAGTGGCAGCTTAGCGGGCAAAACATCTTGGGACGCCAAGATCGCTCCCCGAAGTCTTCACCAACATTAAGAAGGTGCTGGACTTCCTGGAGGAGCTGGGATGGCAGGAGTAGCGCCATTTTTCTCCACTGAGACGCAAAATAGGCGCGATAGTCGTCGAGTTGCCGAGCCCGTCTTCAAGTGTCAAGTATCAAGAATGGTGCTCTGTCCGCATTAGTAGGCAGTGTAATTGGGAAAGGAACTCAACCAAAATGGCCTTACACAATGCGGTGTTAGTTCCAAATTTATTGTACGGTAGTGAGGCCTGGATATGTCCGAAATCGAGTGAAAGTAAGATAAATGCAGTGGAAATGCGGTCTCTTAGAGTATGTGCGGTGTCACCCTTGCTGACAAAACAAGCAATGAAGAGAAACTCAGTATGACAGCTTGCACCTTGCACGACAGTGTTATTATAAAAATGAAGAAAAGAAACTTAGATGGTTCGGGCACATAGAAAGAATGTGTGATGAAAGTCTGACGAAGAAAATCTACACAGCGAAAGCGAGAGGTTAAAGAAGTCAAGAAAAACCAAGGCTGATTTATGAAGATCAAAAAGCCAGAGTATTAGCCGACGGAAATGTCAAAAGCACTTGCATACCTAGGCGAAAACGTGTGAGGAGAATGATGAGATTTGAGGAAGCGAAAGAAATGTGTAAGGACCGCGACGCTTATGATTTATTTCATATAAACGCAGATTAGTTAGTTACGAGCGTATAAATATAAACAATGGCTTATTTTGTAACTTGTTTTATCTATCTAAAAAGATCTTTTTGGCAAATTTCATTGTATGAAGCAATTTTGTGGAAGGTATTAAATGAATGTTTTTCAATTCATATTAAAACCAAAGTCCGTAAGAAAGTTAAAATCTGAACATATGTCTTCATGGCCTTTAATAACATTGTAAAACTATTGTATCTCTACAAATAACGTATGTTCACACAAACAAGTATTAGTGACAGATAATTGCAATTGGTCACATGCTTCATTTAAAACTTATTTACTTAGTTCTATACAGATTTAAAAAAGCTTGTCAAATTTTTCCTCAAAACGTTAGTAACTGGTATACAATAACTCTTACGGGCCGTGTGACTTCTGATTGTGTTAAACAGTTAAAATATTTTTGTTTGCACACCATTTATTTTATGAGTGAAACTGTTGGTGTCCATTTCAGTGTTGAAAGAAAATGTACATACATAAAGAGTGGCCAGTTGGCGCAGTGGCATATGCATCTGTTTTCCAAGCTTAGGGTCCCGGGTTCGATCCCCAGTCAGGTCAATTTGGGAAAGGAACTATTCTAAATGGGTTTGGAGTGGGTGTTACTGGGAACTCCCTCAGAGTTCGTTGTGTGGTACCCATAGTACAAGCTTACTGCTTAGTTTGGGGTCACACGATCTGTGTAATTGTTTGGAGTAATATTATTATTATATCTTCACGTTACCTCCCTAAAGGGGTGGACAGGGAAAAAATTAGAAATACGTAATTAAATAATAGAACAACTAAGTCCAAGCTATGATTTTTTGGTAATGAAAAAGATTAATAAAAATATATGGCTGGTTTTTTAAATTTATTGCCTGTAAATTCCAAAATGTACTGTGTAGTATCTATTTTAAAACGTATAAAACTAAAATATTTAAACTGAATTTCACGAAGAAATCCTAATATTTTGTAAAATTTCAAAATAAAAGGCATTAAGTATTAACACAGTATAAACATAACAGTAGGATGTCTTCATAGAAAATTAACGGACGCGGTTTGTATGTGTGCGCGCTAATACGCTCGCGCTGTAGCACGCACACAACGTCAATATTCTGGGTGAATATGGGTAATTATTCGCACGTGACGCGAACATGCACATGCAACCACTTTCATTTGTCTATAATTCGTTATTCACATTGTTGCAAATACGAAAATGCCTAAATCATGTAAACAAATGTATTATAATGTCTAGATGCTTAAATAATTGCAGTTATTCGAATCTAGAATTATCATTCTTCAATATAACACAAGAAATGAAATTTAACAAACATAAAAAACTGGATATGCCCGAAATCGAGTGAAAATAAGATAAATGCAGTAGAAATGCGATCTCTTAGAAATATGTGCGGTGTCGCCCTTGCGTACAAAATAAGCAATGAAGAGATACGCAGTATGACAGGGTGCCACGACAGTGTTATTATAAAAATGAAGAAAGGAATGCTAAGATGATTCGGGCACACGGAAAGAAAGAGTGATGAAAGACTGACGAAGAAAATCTATAGAGCAGTGAGTGGTAAAAGAAGCCAAGGAAAACCAAGGCTGACTTATGAAGATCAAATAGCTAGTGTTAACCGACGATAATGTCAAAAGCACTCGCATACCTAGGCGAAAATGAGTAAGGAGAATGAGGAGATTTGAAGAAGCGAAAGAAGTATGTAAGAACCGAGACGCTTGGCGCTCCGTCCTCTCTGACTACCCCGTTAGAGATACGGCGTGAAGATAAGTATGTATGTATAAAAAACTTATCCATGTGTATTGTTTTTATTATTTTTTACTATAATAAACTAAATGTATGACTAAACGAGATGCTCTCCGCATCACACTCCCAACACAACAACCCTACATATCTGGCCGAGAGTATGCAATTATGTTACGCATGAGGTGGGAGTCAACCTTCTTTTTTACATATTCTCTGGTATTAACTTGAAAAATCAACCACCAATAAGGGTTCTGTTTTCCATTTTAGCATTGAATTCCTAAAACCGATCATGTGTTTTGCTAAATTAACTTACTTGGCAAACATTTCTTCGTGTGTCTTCTCGAGTAAATCGATTAGAACCTTGGCTGCTTCTTCTTTCTTCAGAGTGATTTTCTCACCAGTGAGCCTGCGTACAGCGACTACTGTGCCATTAGCCATATCCTTAGGTCCCAGCTCCATACGAATAGGGACACCCTATGGTAAAGTATAAAACATTTTTTACAAGAAAGTGCAATATATTTTTAATTAGACTTTAAAAAAAAAAATACAACATATGTTATTCGCAGATAATGTAGCTGGTAGGTGAAAGAATTATTATTGAAATCGGTTGAGTAGGTTTTGAGTTTATGCATTACATACAAACAAAGTTTAGCTCTTTTTAATATTAGCATAAATTAATTAGATATTAGTATAGACGATTAATAACAATCATGGATGACAACTATCTTGTTTCCTAAAACTTTATAATCCCCTTCAAACATCTCTTGCGATGACTTACAAGAGGGAAAAATGCCAACAAAATTAGTAGTTAATTAATATAAGCTGGGTAAGGCCGTAGATTTTGCCACTTTTTGAAAAAAAAAGTGTCTCAAATTTTGACTGCGTATAAAAAAAAAGTACTTGATAAATTGTAATAAAGGTATCTGAAGTAGAATATATAATTCTTCTACTATTAGACTGTATTTTTAAAGAGAACGTCAGTCGTGTAGTTTAAAAAATACCGTGAGTTAAAATCGTTAGGACCCCCAAATTTAGCCAAAAACACGCTGTTTTTTTGTTCCGCCAAACCAATTGACATTATAAAACTTATATTTTTTACAATGAAAGTCTAATTAGTTATGAATATCTGAAATGTCCCAAAGTTAAGCTGCTACATCATATTTTTCGAGTCTTTAAATACTTGTTTTTTATTGAGTTATCATTATTTAAAACTTTGTCTCCATTATTTTCGCTTATACGTTACTATTTTGTATGTTACCAAATTCCGACTTCCATGTATTAAAAACAGTTCATGATAGTATTTTGAAATGGCACTGGCGACACCGAGTACCCAGGCAACATGTTAGAAAAAGAAAAAGCGCCATTTTGTCGTCTCTGATGTTTGTCAAAGGTGTACACGTGCGTTTTGGCTGTGAATTTATTTGCGAATTTTAACGATTTCAAACGTAAATAACAGTTTTATTTACGCACATTTTAACTAATACTATGCACAAGGGATTAATAAGTGCGAACTAATGTATCTTACTCTGAAATTCCACTCGGTTTTGTAATTATAGCTATTTAAAACCTCAATAATCACGCTTCTCCGTTACTTCTATGTAGCTTCTATGTTACTAGTAACGTTGATTCTATGTTACGTAACGTTCAAGTGTTCTAAAGGTTCGTACATAATAGTATTATATTTTTTGTACTCAGTACTAGTTTTCATACAATAACGAAACTTGAATTGATTTGAATTCGTACCTTACGGTTTTTAATTGCCGCATTGTACGAAATATGACGTAAACGCACTTCCTAGCGAGATTAAATTTTTAGCTAACATTAAATTACAGACCTTAACGCTTTACAAATAATTACAATGAAATTGATAACGAAAGAAAATATTTTGTGGTAGCATTTAATTTTAGACCTTAATGCATCACGAATAAAATTTCAATCCAGTTATTTTTACGTATTTGTTAAATTGGGGGAATGTTGTCGAATTGTTTGTGTGAGTAAGCGTCTATAAAATCATTGTATTTGAGTGCTCCCATTTACTTGTGGTAGTACCTCACCTCCCACGAAAAATGCCAAAAAGTTTAAATGAGAAATAGCGCGAATGTCTCCTTCTGTTGTAGCTACTCAATGAATTGATGTGGTCAGATTGCCGTGGTTGTGTACCTAATAACTCCAGACTATTAATACTTAGATTTAACATTTTTCCTTACTCCGCGCGCATTTGACTAATTTTTCTGCTATCATTGAATAAGGTTTATACTAATACAGATTGGTATTAATTTTGTACCGAAGTTTATGGTCCAAGCATACATATCGTATTACTAAACTTTAACGCCAAAAATACCACATTATGTTCTCAGCTTTACAAACATTTTGCGTTACTTGTATGTTATCGTAACATAGAAGTTTCTATGTTACTCAATGTTACAAAGTGGCAAAATTTACGGCCTTACCCAGCCAGCTATTAATTAAATATGACATACAATTTGTACTTAGAATATAAATTGTCTGTCATATTTAATTAATAGCTTCCATTATAAATTTACGTTTTCTGATTTAAATCATCCATATATAATTCAAAATTAATAATTTTAACACTAAATTTTTAACGTAAAACAAGTATTTCACGAGCAGGTGTCATTTGTCAGTAGATAGTAGAAATTACGAGTATATTATTGAAAAAAATTATAAATCGAATTGTATTTTAATAGTATAAGGCATACGTTAATATTTACACTTAAAATTAAACATTAGTATAAGCCATTACTGTTTTTTTTATAGGCTATAATTTATTTATAGTGTTTACGGTTGGACCTTAAATCTATGGAATAAGGTCGATTTTTAAATGGATCTAAACACGTAACTTTTAGTGCTTATATTTCGAGACTTAGGCTTTGCAGAGTTATGACCTGAAAACGCATTGCTAGGTTTAGGGTCTACTATCGAATGGTATAAGTAAAATTAAGAAAGAAGAACAAAGTTGTACTTCGAAAATTCCGGATCGATGAAGTGTCATATATCTATGACTCATGCAAACAGACGGCGTCGAGAACAATGTCGAATTATTGTTAGCAGGCGTAATTAACTAGAAAGTTCCATCCTCTTTATTTCTATGCGATATTATTACTAACATTCGGGTTTGGTCTAGAAGTGTCCACCCTCATTTTATCGGACTATAAATAGAGCTCCGTGTCCGCCGCTGAGTCAGTTTCTCAACTATCGATCGAAGCGATATATCGAGACGACATTAAGGCGAATTATGAGGACCACTACGACGACTTTGGATAGAAGACTTCTGCGATTCGGGAACGTTGTTTGTGTGTGAAGCGTCTACCTTCGGTGACTACTACGTGAGTATCCATTTCGAGGGGTGACTACGAAGACTAGGAACAACCGTAATTAAGTTCACGTGTTCTTGGCATCAGTTTGTACGAATGAAAATAAACTCTTCGCATCGTTAACCGGCATCTTATTACCCACAACTCGTAACAATATCGTCATAATATTTTTTCAAATTAGTATAGTAGTTGATACTTAATACTATAAAGATGATACTATAAACTTTGTTTCTTTGTATGTAATGGACAAACTAAAAAACTACTCAACCGATTTCAAAAATTATTTCACCTATAGAAAGCTACATTATCGGCGAGTAACATGGGCTGTATTTTTTTTTTTTTAAATACTACCCGAGCGTAGCCGGGTCTGATCACTAGTATATTTATATAGCTATAAATCCATCCCTTTATAAAAACACCTATCAAAACTAACCTTTAACTCCCAATGGTTGAACTTCCATCCGGGTGAGTAATTGTCTCTGTAGTCTCCATCAGCTCTTATTCCCGCTGACTTTAGTTCGGCGACTAGTTGCTGACACGCTGCTGTCAGCTTCGCGCGGTCTTCAGCGCTTGAAGAGGCGGTCACTCCGCATGGTACCACTATAGCTTGGATTTCAGCTATACGAGGTGGCAGAACTAGACCGCGGTCGTCGCCGTGGACTAGAATCATTACACCTGCGCCAAAATTCATAGTAAGGTAAGGATGGATTTGGTGTTTTCATAAAAACAGAAAAATAATTATTTCACGTAAAATTGAAAATGTTACTGAATACCGAAATTCCGGTAATTTAACGAATGCTAATATTGCGGTATGCTACTAAGGATGGCTTGCACCAACTATTTAAGCGCGATTTAAGGATTTGACATCTCCCTTGCACCAACTATTAAATCGTGGGTGCAAGAGAGATGTCAGGTCTTTAAATCGAGTGTAAATAGTTGGTGCAAGCCACCCTAAATATCAGAAAGTCAGTATTTTACTGAATATTAAAATTACGGTACATCGAACACCGCTGTTTACCAAATACTAAAATCTCAGAAAACGAATTTTGATATTTTAACAAACATCCCAATTACAGCAAAATAAATACACTCTTTTTTTCGTTTACAACATAGAATAAAAAAATAAAAAAACTGAAATAAATGCATCTCACATTCAGAACGAAAGTTAACTTATATCGAAAATATTATACATATGAAATTGTAATTTTGTTTTATTACTTTGTAAATAATCTTTTTATTTTGTTCGTTTATAACACAGAATAAAAAAATTAAAAACTGAAATAAATGCATCTCACATTCAGAACCAAAGTTACCCAATATCGAAAATTGACATTTCCATTTGTAATAATGATTCCACCTAAAAATAATTATAATTATATGTTTAAATAAATACGTCATGCACTAACTACTACACATAATTCATCAATACAACACAACATCTGAAATTTCTGACTAGACGCTATATTATTTACTTTAGTACTTGTACTGTGCTTTAGTCTACTGATTTCAGCTAAACGTCTATAACAGGGTCATAACAGGGTAGATAAAGAGATAGAAGCCGCTTTGCGGTCCATTCTATAGACACTTCATTTAGCTCCTCACATTATTTTGTGGAGGTATGTGAGTGCTTTTTACATGTCTGTCAGCCAACACTCTTATCTTCATAAGTCGGCCTTGCTCTTACTTGGCTTCCACTACCGCTCACTTTTGCTTTAAAGATTTTGTTAAATTATTATAAACTAACTGTCATACTCACCTATGGTTCTAGTGGTCAAGCCCCATGAGGTCTGGTACACATACTTCTTCTCCTGTGTGTCAGGATCGTCATAAATTATATCGAACATCTTTGAGAAGTTCTGACCGAGGAAATGACTCGTAGCGCCCTGTATTTTAATAAATGCTGTCCTTATATTGTTCTAATTAATTCATATATTTTTCATAATTTATTAATGAAAGCATTTTAAGCTATATTCCAGCAAAATTTCAAACTTATTTTATATGATTATCAAAGAAACACATTGATACATTGCCATTAATAATACAAATTTATACATATAACAGAATTAAGCAGAATGCTGAACCTGGCAAATTCTTGTAATTATACAATTCATAAAATGATTTTTTTTTAAGTTTAAAGTTCTGTTTCATAAATTACGTGTATCTCGTACAGCGAACGGCAGTGCTGTTGTATATTATTAATCCCATATATAATAAGTTTGTATACAATTGATACAGAGCGCTAACACAAAACGACATGATTCGCACGTCATAAGTTTGTATGGTAGTTTGTTAGAACAAAAATGCATTTCATCTCGTACTACGTAAGGTCTGTTTTCAATTTTATACCAACTTTTACAACCACAATTTAATTTTAAATGATTTAAAAAACAGCTACGCGACAGACGTTCTATCCAAAAAATGAATTTGTTGGTGATCTCGTGATGTGATCACAAAAATCTCATAGAAAAAAGCACTAATTTTTTTCCAATCTTTCCTTTTCTTAAAAACCTTATTGGGACTATTATGAATATTAAAAAAAAATTGCCAAATCGCTCCAACCGTTTTCAAATAATGCGCTTAGTAGCGAACAACAGTTAATTTTTATTTACATAGAAAAATAACACGTTAAAAAATAGTCGAAACGGAACCAGCTAATGATTTTGAACAGAGTTTTTGTTCTTTGATTAATTTTGTTACGTGTTATATACAACTTATTAATATCGATATTTGAATAATATATGCACCTGTATCCCTCTACCACTGGCTGGTATGTAGCCCTCAACAGTAGTGGTGTAGTCCCCGCCAGCGAATTTCTCCTTCTCTGTCTTCCGTCCTTTGATGATAGGGATAGCGAGAAGGTCTTCGTACACGCGAGCGTACAGGTCTGAACAAAACAAGGTGATGAAACGGTTAGATGCCAATATTTAGATTCACACTGCCGATACTACAATAAAATAATGAATGTTGGCATCTCTTATAAGTTGCGCCAACAGCGAACGGCAGTGCTGATAACGTTTGAATCATATATGTTATAGACAGCAAAAAAAAATGTCATTATCGAAAACCTATGCACCAGCTACAAGGTCAAATAGTTATTGCTGCTGAAAGCTAAAATTACATTTTAATGTGATTCTTTGATGCTTTGTCTATCCAGAAAGGCGTATGGCGTAAAGATATGTATTTTGAAGAGCCTCAAGACTTTATTTCACCCTCTTCATTCATCCACAGTCTGGTAGGTAGATGGCACTATCGCCTATCACTATCACCCGTTCCTCGAGGCAATTCTTAAAACCCGTACGCTACGCTTTGGTTCCACATTTATAATACGTACTGCCCAAGAATAGAACTCCGGGCACTTTCAGGACTAGAGTGAAAATATTTTATCTGGATCGACTTGCTACATCTTCGACCACACCGTCGCTTAGCAACAAATGAGTCAGTAGCCTAACGTAAATCTATTTTCGGTAAGGAAAGGTATTTACAATTACTACACTTTCATGCTGGTCTAGGAAGAAATAAAAATACAAAATGTGGAAGCTGTTTTTATCTTCCCGCGTACAATTCATCATCCATAAATCAACAATCCAAAATTACACACCAGCCCCTGCAGTCTCGACGTAGATAGCGATCGCTTTACGACCGACTTCGGTTGATAAGTCATAACGATTAATTTTTAACGATTTTTGAAAATTAACACGAAACTATCGATTGTGATTGGAATGATATCGAATCTAACTCTCAACTTTACTATTTCTGATAATGTTTTTATGATCAAATTTGACAGCTCGCAAAGTGTTCGTGCTTATCGTTATGGCAAGCGATTTTTTTCGTTATTTTTATCGATCGGTAGTTTACGAAAATAATCGCTATGTTGGGACTGCAGCCCCAGGTAAGGAAATAGTACAAAAACCGCAAAAACCAAGTTCTCTCTGTTTAACTTAACACTTATAAATAATATCCGTATCTGCTTCTATGTATATCAACGGGTATATGTTTTTAGGCTCAATTCACATTGAGAGTGGTAGCGGCCGGTAGCGAAGTAGCGAGCACATTAGGTGCTGAAATTGACGCAGCATTTTAAGCTTTATCTTCATTACCAAAATAGACCGGAACCGCTTGATTGCCGCTCAAGCGATCAAACGATTCAGTAACGAAGTTAAAGTCTACTGTAGCATCGATTTTGGCACTGAAAGTGTTCGCAAATTCGCTAAGTTTATGTTTAGGTTGTAACTGACATATTCCCGATTTTACCAACGCTATCAAAGTCCAAAAGGACCCCTAAACCGTTTTCACCAATCTAACGGCTCCCTAGTAATGTCAGACATAGTTATGTGACGTTTTATTGTTTCCGTAGTACTATTCGTTTCCAAAAGTTTATCGATAAAACAGATATTATTATTTTACTTCTAAGTTCCTATATAACATAACAAATTATTCTCCATATTGTCAATAACTAACACGCAAAATTGTCACATAGTGATATGGGTTCGAAAATCAAGTTTCTAAATTTAGGGGACCTTTTAACTACATACGTTTTGTGAAACGCAAAATCAGCGTTAGCGGACCCCTTCTTTTTTATGGGCTCACTAAGTATTACGACACTGGTGAAATCGGGCTTTATCAATATAGATACACAATATACATACATACATATCTTCACGCTGTATCCCTAACGGGATAGTCAGAGGGGCCGGAGCGCCAAGCGTCGCGGTCCTTACATACTTCTTTCGCTTCCTCAAACCTCATTATTCTCCTCACACATTCTCGCCTAGGTATCCAAGTGCTTTTGACATTTCCGTCGGCTAACACTGGCTATTTGATATTCATAAGTCAGCCTTGGTCTTCCTTGGCTTCTTTTACCACTCACTTTCGCTCTATAGATTTTCTTCGTCAGTCTTTATATATGTATAATATAAATACAATATAAAATTGAATATGGTACCTATCGCTCTACCTGCGCCACGCTAGGATACCCTAGGCCCTAGGTCATTGACTATGATAGACGACCTCGATGGGGCAGTGGTTTAGACGTTGCATCTAAGCGCGAAAGGTTTCGGGTTCGATCCCGGTCGGGTCAATTTAGGAAATGAACTTTTCTAGACTGTCTTGGGTCGGGTGTACTGGGACACGCCCTCAGTAGTCGTCTGGTATTCATAGCACAGGAAACAGGGTTAGAAATCAGATCATTGGTGTATATCGTCTGGTGCATTATTGTTATTATTATGACTGGCCTGTTGGCGCAGTGGCATATGCATCTGCTTGCCAAACTAGGGTCCCGGGTTCGATCCCCGGTCAGGTCAATGCAGGAAACGAACTTTTCTAAATTGGCTTGGAGTCTGGGTGTTACTGGCAGCTCCCCCAGAGTTCGTTGTGTGGTACCCATAGTACAAGCTTACTGCTTAGTTTGAGGTCACACAATCTGTGTAATTGTCTGGAGTATTATTATTATTATTATTAGTGCAAAATGTGTAGTGGTGTAGCAAGTACGTAGTAGGTAGTAGGTAGCACGTACCGAGTATGCAGTACACCTGCTCCGCTGCTTCCTCGGCGGTGCGGTGCGCCGTGTGCCCCTCCTGCCACAGGAACTCGCGCGAGCGCAGGAACGGCTGCGGCTGCTTGAACTCCCATCGCTGCGCACCAGTGAGCAGTGGGCCACGGTTACACTTTTTTCTTTTTGTAATACATTTTTTTAACATATACTGCAGAAATAAACCTATGTGGTTTTTCTGTGTGCAGCTATTTAATTTATACCTTATTCATTACATACATAATATACTACAGGTACATTAATCAATCTAAAACAATTATGTGAGTAGGAATTAATTTATTTGTAGCTTTATACCTAAAGCTACCAGAGGCGAAAAGGATTAGGGGCAACGCGCTATCACATTCACAGTATGCTCTTTTCCATCAGTATACTGTTACGGTAAATGCTGTATGATTTTTGAACGAAACTTTTCCATATTCCTATAGCTAAGACTGTTATGACTTTTTGGTGGGAACGGGAGAAGTGACGTTGGCATTTTATTTAGATTTTCTATTTTTTTGCGTTTTTGGGAGTTTTTAGATACAAAAGTGATAGTATATTGTGCGTTAAAGGTTTATGCAAGGGCTGGGAATAGGAAAGTTTGAATAAACATGAGTGGTGAGTGATGAGTGGTGAGTGATGAGTGGTGAGTGATGAGTGGTGAGTGATGAGTGGTGAGTGGTGAGTGGTGAGTGATGAGTGGTGAGTGGTGAGTGGTGAGTGGTGAGTGGTGAGTGATGAGTGGTGAGTGATGAGTGGTGAGTGGTGAGTGGTGAGTGATGAGTGGTGAGTGATGAGTGGTGAGTGGTGAGTGATGAGTGGTGAGTTGTGAGTGATGAGATGAGTGGGTAGCGGTAGCCAGTACTCACGACGACGTTGTTCCACTGGTTGAGCTTGAGCGGCAGGTCGCGGTGGCTCTGCACCCACTTGCCGTAGGCGGGGTACATGACGGTCTCGCTGGTGGGCCGCACGGCGATGTGCTCGGCCAGCGGCGACGAGCCCGACTGCGTCACCCACGCCACCTCGGGCGCGAAGTCCGCGATGTGCGCCTTCTCGCGCTCCAGCGCAGACTGCGCACGCGCAACACACACACGTCACACACACACACACATACACATGTTACAGTTACTCGACTTTTGTCATTCCTTTTTAAGGCCCGAAGCCGAATTTACAAAAACGGAACCCGCTTTGATTACACGTAACTAGTACACGGGCGAGACAGCGCACTCGGCCGAGTGCTCGGTATGTTTAAACACATGACCGAGTGCTCGGCCAAACGCCCGATCGAATAAACGAGCGAAACCGTCGCTCGGACCCAAATTCTATTTACTAGACCGAGTGCCCACCCCCGCCCTTTCCCGCTAGCGTACTCGGCTGATTTAAACGCACTCGCCACGCGTATTCGACACTAGCTACTCGTCTTGCCGTTTGCTGAGTTTCTTTAGTTTATTTTCTTTTATACTATTATAATGTCTTCAAGTCTTTACCAACTGACTGACTCGGTGCAAAGTTAAAAAATACAAGTAAAAAGTTATTCGTCCACATTACTCTCTGGGCCTAGTAACACCTTGCTGTCTCACTATTGCACTCGATACATGTAATCAAGATATTACAGTTTCGTTAAGTCATCTATCTGTCCGCCTGTTGCAATCGATTTATTCCGTCTTTTTTAAATCTAATGAATTCTTTCGTACACAGATGTTAAAGGATTTATCACACTGGATGCGTACTGCGTCCTGCACTCCGGTCAAAGCGAACACAGCTCGTACCTTGTGAACATCTCCACCGGTTGTGCCAGTATTGGTTAATTAGTAATCTATAAATATTTTAGCCTTGCCTTTATTATATTATATATTAATCGACACGTGTTTCACCTCTTAACGAAGCATCCTCAGGATGCATCTGACTTGATCAGCTAACTAGCACCGAATCGATTGTGCTAATTAGCTGACAAACAGACCTCTGGAATATCTTGTGGTTACTTCGTTAAGAGATGAAACGCATGGCGATTAATAAGTTTGAAATTTTGAGCGGAAGATATCTAGAGATTATAGGAATTTATCTTATCAACTTGTACATGATTATGTAGTAAATCTCAATGTTATAAAATCATACAAAATGTATGAGAAAATATATTAAGATATAGTGTAATATAACATAGAGACAATAATGATATGATCCCTACTGTAAGTGTACTTGTGTCTGTAATTTATCGTTCCAGCCATACCTTGGACACAAACATAGGGAAGTAACAGTTTTTGACGCCGAGCGATTTGAAATTGTCGTCGAGGAATTGCTTGATCTTTTCCCAGATGCTGAATGACCAAGGACGGAAGATGTAGCAACCGGATACGTCGTAATACTCGATCATTTCCGCTATCGGGACAAATAATTCAATGTTTAATGTTAAGCAACCGCCTGAATTTAATAAGATATATAAAAATTACTAATGAATAATATCTATTTAACTTTTTATTGTTTACGTAATAATATCCATTGTCAAATAGCGAATAAAACAATTTCTGCAACAGTTTTAATTTTAGCAGAATTAACCATTTTGTTGACTAGTATTGTAATCGCAACAAGGTAAAATTATTATAATTTAATTTCTCTATTATTGAAATGCTTGAATTTTTGAACAATTCAAATAAAATACTTTATTGAATTACAATATAATTAAAAACAAACTTCACTGAATTTATATATATATTTTTCTTTAAAAACAATAATGGTTTAGGCAACCACATATACTGTACCACACCACATATACCACATAAACCCGACAGTTAACCTCAAACCAAGAATTAAAATGGACCGAGCGACCGAGAGCTAAGAGCGCGTAGCTCTAAGAGCGTAAGAGCGTTTTTGTTGATCTAGTTTCTAGACTTGTACTAATGTGTGACTAGGGAAGGGTACACAGTACAATAATAAACGGCTGAGCGTGACATATTTTTATTTTTGCGAATACTAAATATTAAAATTTACGAGTATTTTGCAAATAATTCTTTCAGTACTGCAATATGGTTTGTACGTCAAGTTGGTCATGATGTGACACGAATTACACCGACAGTGCGAGGTTGCCAAACTTATTTTACTCGTAGTTATGCTCGATGAGATAGAGACACACGAAAATTCGTTTAACACACAGTTATAAAAGCCGCAACTCATTATGACTCCGTCCATTGCGATTCTCGCTCCGAGCAGGTGCAGTCAACACTCAAAATTGATTTTATTTGATAGGCTAAATCGACACTAAAGATGTTACTAATATAGTCAAGAATTTCAGTTCTTTTGATATGTGTACTACAGGATATTAATAGCAATCTACTATAGAATATAAAACTAAATTGCTAAGGGCAACACTTACATTTTGTAATGACTTGTGAAAACCACTCAGGCAAGTCTTTATCCTTACTGGCTTCCATTCCCAATCTAGTGATTTTCTTTGCACCTGTTGTTGACTCATTGTTAGCCGATTTTTGCGCCTGTAAAATGTGTTTTTATTATTATCATTAAATACTATAAATCTTGACAACGTCTTGATATTATTACAAAAAAATTATTTAAAATCCGATACCGACTTACCATAGTGTTACGATTGATAGTTTAATATCAATAAATATAAACAATTTTTTTGTACTTTGGGTACCTGTTCTTTAGGCTGGCTCTCCTTCTTAGGCTTATCTAGCTTGGATTTTTGTTTTTTGTCTTTAGCCGAGACATAAGCAGTGCCGATCTCTGCCTGATACTTGCTCTTTAGTTGCAAAAGCTTCTGCACTTCGGCATCGATTGTTCCCTGAAAATTTGACACAATTTGATTATTTCTTGCACATTTTATTACAAAATCGTAATTCACAGGTTTAAAAATTGTAGAATGCTTTCAAATTACGTGTGTGTACACGCGGGCACAATGCGGATTGCTGGAGATACAATCGCTAGCTTAATGTTATTAAGTTGCTTATTAGGCCTTTGATATTTTTTTGGGTAATGCAAAGGAATATTTAAAAGATACCCCAGAGTCTGCGTCCCCAGGGATGAGACTGTGTTATGTGGGATTTCTACCCAGAACAGGTTATGACAGATAACAACACTCATCAGAACCAAAAAGGAGCTTAATGCTTTGCGGAAGCACGCTTGGAGGCCCAGCACCCTCGCAGTGAGTTGTATGGATGGATGATAAGACTCGCTGCGACCCCGAAGGCTCTCCTTTAGTTGCCAACACGACAGGGGGCTACTGTACCCTTATTCTCTGGGCCAGACTCCAAGCCTAATTAGGTATTTGACCTGACTTGATAACCATAGCCATTTACAGGTAATTAAATATCTTAGGCTTAGTGCCTTTTGAAGTACAGTATGGAAACAAAATTATTATATAGTTTATTATACTAGCTTTTACCAGCGACTTCATCTTTCCTTTTCTCTCTGGGTTCCTCTGATTTGCTCTGGGTTTAATCTATCACCAATTTAAATTTCATCAAAATCGGTCCAGCGATTTAGCCAAGAAAGGTAACCAGACAGACAGACTTTCACATTTTTAATATTAGTATGGACGAAATGTGTGGATACCTTTTCAGCCTTCTTTGCTTTCAGCTCTCTAACAAGGTCGGCCTGTTTCTCTATTTCTGCAACAATCTCATTTGTATTTTTGTCACCATCTGCTTGTTCTTTCGATACCTGAAAATTACATTTAATTATTTTTACTTTCTTAAAAGTAGACCGTAATTACTTTTAAAATAAGAAAAAAGAAAAGAAACTATACATTAGAAATAACATTACATCAATTTTCCCCAACAATATACTTAATTATCTGTACATACATATATATAAATCTATATTAAACTATACATGAAATATGCACATGTGTAGATATACCTCTTGTATTAGTTCTGGTGACCAGTCTTTGCCCGTCGCCTTCAAAAACTCGGCCTTCAGCGCAGTTAATTCTTGAATCTGAAATTTAAAACATTTATTATACATACATATATTTACGATACTAAGATAGGTCGCGTTTGAAATAAAAACAGGATGGCACCCACAGAGAACTTCACTCACTACTCTGCCCTTACCCTTTTTGGCACTATCGTACTGAGAGCAAAAAAGTGCTTTCTAATCTTTTTTAACATACAACAAATAAAATAAATTATACATATAAATATATTAAAACGTAAATGTTCCTTTGTTCAAAATCTTTAACCTTCAAAAGTCTTTCTCCTATTGCTTTGAAATTTTAACACAACATTGCGATGAGTTAAAATTTTAAAGCAATAAGGAAAGCACACATTAACACTGAGCTGCAGCAATGCGTAGCCGGGTAAAGCTTTAAATAAATCATGACTGTATGATGTGATTTAATTGAGACTAGGGCCAAGACACTTTTTTATAGTAATAGGTTTGGTATTTTTCTCCCCGTAAGGTTTCCCTCACATAACCGCAGCAACTTATTATAGTTTTTCAACAAACAATCAAAAAACCAGTTTTATGCTCATATTTTTGTAGCCTGGGAGTAGCAGAAGAGGGCTACAGTAACCCCCGTCAGTTGTTACACGACTAAAGGGTATATACCCCGGTCTTGGGTGTCGCCTATTTCATGCTCCGACGAAGATAACAGTGCGTGAGGTTCGCGCTGCCAAAGTACTGCGAGGGTTCCGGAGGAGGCGTCTTGCCCCCTGATGTGCTTCGAAACAGTGCTAAAACTTAACCTAACCAAGTTCTCTTCTACTAACATGTTTGGTAATCTTTTTGTGTATCTCTATCTCGGCTTCGCTGTAACCGTTGACAACTGCGGGTTTACTTTTCGTTGGCTGATCTGTTTTAGCAGAGATAGCCTGCGGTGTCGCACCTGGTTTCCACTCCTGCGCAATAGAAATAATTTTATTATTTTATAATACAGAAAAATAAGCTACAAATTTTTCATGAAGACCTAATTAATAAAAAAAATAAGTTAGACCAATAACTGTCTATTCCATCCCCCTATGTCTGTTTGTTTGTCTGTCTGGAAACTATTTTCTAATACTAATTTATGTTCCACAGAATGGTGACATGCATAAGGACCGCGATGCTTGGTGTTCTGTTCTATTCGTCTACTCTGTTAAAGATACAGCGTGAAGGCATGTAATATGTATGTATGTTCTATACGTAACGAAACATAAAGAGCGTTAGGGGTCCCCTGTGCTTTTTTACGGGTTCTCTAAATCTTAGAGGACGTTGATGAAATCGAACGTCAGTCTTCTAAAACATATTTTTTTGAAAATAGTGTCTTGAACGTATTGTTACGGTTGGACCTTATGTCTAACAGATAAGATCGATTTTTAAATAGAGCTAGACACGTAACTTTTAGTGCTTATATCTCGAGACTTAGGCTTTGCAGAGTTATGACCTATAAACGCATTGCTAGGTTTAAGGTCTACTATCGAATGGTATAAGTTAAGAGAGAAGCGCACAAAGTTGCACCTCGAAAATTCTGGAGCGATGACGTGTCATGTATGACTCATGCAAACAGGCGGCGTCGAGAATTATTGTTAGCGAGCGTAATTAACTAGAAAGTTCCACCCTCTTTATTTCTATACGTTATTATTACTAGCATTCGGGTTTGTTCTAGAAGTTTCCACCCTCATTTTATCAGACTATAAATAGAGCTCCGTGACCGCCGCTAAGGAAGTTTCTCAACTATCGATCGAAGCGCTATATCAAAGCGACATCAAGGCAAATTACGAACACCACCACGACGACTACTGCGACGACTTTGGATAGAAGACTTCTGCGATTCAGGAACGTTGTTTGTGTGTAAAGCATGTACCTTCGGTGACAACTATGCGAGTACCTACTTTGAGGGCGACTATCAAGACTAGGAACCGCCGTAATTAAGTTCGCGTGTTGTTGACATCTGCCTGTAAGTAGGAAAATAAACTCTTTGCACCCTTAGCCGGCATCTCATTACACACAGCTCGTAACAGTACAAATGGTGACCTTTGCGTGCTTCAAAATTGCGAATTACCTACAATTATATTTGATCAACTGTTGTAATACATAAATTACATTTTATTTATAATATTATTCAATAAAAGAAGTTATTGTTCAAGCCGCGGTTTCAAACAATGAATGCAAACATTGCCTGGTTTGCTGTATTTGCCTTAATAGAATTATTATTACCAATAAGTAGTTTTTCATGTGGATTCACTCCCATGGTACTACTAGCTAATTGTAGCTATAGTGTCCAAAGTGCCAATGCTTCCATCCTTTCTTAGCCTTTCCAAATGATTCTCTTAACATGTTTTAAATTTAAATTTTTACTTATTTATAGGTAAAGAATGCAGAAACATAACTTCAAGCTATTTCTCAATTGGGGTGGGTAGACCATCAAGGTACAACAAAGTGTAATTTCACTACCCTTTTTAACTACAAATATTCGGCATTAGAAATAGAATAACGGAAACAGATAATGACAAATTTCAAACCCCATCTATTCGATTTCCTTCCAGTCGATGTTAACAAAACGGTGAAAAAATTAACTTGTTTTTCTATGGACAGTTACGTTAAATTAAAACGTTTTTTTCTTTTTTATTTGCATATAAAAATTAGGGAAAGGAGATGTCATTAACACCGTAAAATAAGGAACTAAGAGGAAAGTGAAGTGTGAAGTCTACTCGCATCCTAAGTACTAGCAACCCCAGACATCATTTCCTGAGTTCCTCGCTAATCACATAATGAAAATACGCAAGGGTGACGACTTTTAAAACCCTCATTATTTGACCTGCTCTCTTAGTGACTTTAATTGATTTAGATTCCAAGTGTTACAGATTACAATTTTTCACTTTCCGATTTCATTAGTTTGTATGCCTGGGATCATGGGTTTCCCGCAACCACTATTTATTTTCAGTGAGTGCTGGAAGCCCTGAGCACGTATGGAGACTGTGCCCTTGGAAGTAGGAACAGTTTTCCAGAACTGATGATCAATGATCAATAAACTCTTTCAAATACAATAGATTACTCTGTTAATAACGTTACGTTAAACATGTCACTAACTAAATTTTTCATTTGGCAGAAAACAAACCGAGAAGAGAACTACCTCAGGTCGAGCACAACCATAAAATTTCTAAATAAAAGCTATAATTATAATGACCTGTCCTGCAGCATCTTTATATTTCGCTTTCAGCTCCAATAGCACCTTCACAGCCTCGTCGATTTTCGCCTTCTCTGCTTTACTGGCCTTTAGAGTGCGCACTAAATCACCCTGCTTGGTAATCTTTTGATTCAAGGTGGCAGGGTCCGTGTTAGACGCCATTGTTGTTGTGGCTGGTGTTGAATTAGCGCCTGGTTTCCAGTCCTTTGAGAAAAATACAATGAATGGCCTATTTGACTGTTTTATTAATTATGAACATAACTTTATATAAACATAAAGACAGTGTTATTAATTGTGAAAAAATATTTGAATTCCAAGGAGTAATATAGAAATTATTGGTTTTTAAACTCATTTTATTACTTTATAATATTAAGTTTGGATTATTTGTTTTTAAATTTGTGATTTAGATTAAGTGATTATGTTTAATATATACCAGTTTCAAAAACTTTCAGCTAGCCTATTTAATGGATAGAGAACATACCATACTGGCTAGAGATATACAGTACTGTACGTACTTGCCATTTCACAGTTATTAAAACATTACATTACATATTTTGAGATAATGCTGCGTCCTTATTTACACGTAGGTATATAACGTCAAGCCATTTCCTATTTGGAATGGACAGAGCAACAAGTCACATCAAAATCACACCTTGACACTACTTTTAGCCATACCATATGTTTGCTTTCTTACCATAAGTAAAAAGGCAAAAATATATAAGGTACTAGAAGAGTACACATCTTTATGAAATATTTCACACTGCCTTTTTGATGCTATGTCTCTTACTTTTTTCGTTGTAATACAAATCTCAACAAAAACAAAATCTTAGTTATCATTTATTATGTATTGCTTACATGTACATAATATGTTCCTAACAGGCTCTATCTATCAGCCGATTATTACAACTTACACGGAAGATAAGTTGCGTGGCTATTAATGTAATATACGTTAGTAACTAATTAATCTGTGATAATATGTATATTTATTATTTAATATATAACGTAGGTACGAAGTTCAAATATTCATTTTTATTTTTATTTTGTACAGTGTAAAATTAAATATTGTGTATACAGATGTTTCCGTGTTGGTCAGGGAAAGAAAGAAAAGTACAGTATGTGCCAGCTGCTTATTTTCCCTGCAGGTCGTATAGATCGGTCAAAGAACAGAACCATAAGGAACTTGTACAGGCGATGGGCTAATAACTATCTGGTTTCGCTTTACCATCTGTAAATCCAAATTAATCCATTTCAAATGTGTTGTTCATTTTGTAGTCTCATATATTTGACTATCAATTTCTTAAATATTTACTTATTACAAACTAGGTAGGTACACAAGTGTGCTTTAAATACGAAATGAAGGAAAATGTGCTACGTTGTTCCCTGCACAAACGTCGAAATGAAAGTGAGCTTGGTTAGTGGAATATAGCGATTTTTTCGAACACTCAATATAGTAGGTACTACATAGATGGATGATGATAAACGATTTAATTAATAAATAATAATAATAATAATGTACTCAGACATTTCACACAGCGTCATCTAGTCCCAAAGTAAGTAGCACAGCGCTTGTGTTATGGGTACTAGACAACTGATATACTAACTTATATACTTTTCTTTTGTAAATAAATACATATTATACATAAACACCCAGACTCGGGGAGGGAATCGAACCCGCAACCCCCGTTTACTTTCCGACGCGTTAGCCGTTGCGCCACGGAGGTGGTCGAATAAATAGTACAATGAATACAATAGGTCCCTACTCACCTGTCCCGTAACACTTTTATATTTAGCCTTCAAATCCAACAACACCTTTACAGCCTCGTCGATTTTCGCCTTCTCGACTTTACTAGTTTTCAACGAGCGAACTAAATCTCCCTGTTTCGTTATATCTTCATTTAACGTGGATGCATCGTTAACGACAGGAGTGTCAGCCGCCGTCCTTTGAACTTGCGTGGTTTGTACTGGTTTAGGCTGGAAGAAAATATTGATCCTGATTGTTTTGTTCGGCTTAAATACATAATAATATAGGCTATGTTCATCTGGAATAATGTACCTTTTAAATAGAGTAAGAATTTTACAAATAAGTGCAGTGCTTTCGAAGATTACCCCCAACGTATACACAAACTCATTCTCTCTTTATAATATTAGTATAGATATAGTTTTTTTTAACGTTTGATAGGAATAGTTTGGTCACACAGTCTTCCCTGATATAGATCAATGACAACGATAATCAATCATATTTGCAGAGAAGGTGTCTATACCTTTGCACCTTCTCTTTTGCCTTCAAAATACTTTCTAAGTTAATACCGACGCTGGAAGGATATTCCAAATCTTAGCAGTAGGTACGTATTATAAAAGAAAAACTAGTCAAATGCAAATCGTACTTGCGCTTGCTTAGTGTTCCGTACAGAAAACCGCAAAACAAAGTCGGTCTAGAGCGTTTTCTCTTTATATAAAATAGCGGCCCGTTCCGACTTCACCCTGGTTGAACTCATAATATGTGTACACATAGCCTACGTCCATCTGGAACAATGTATCTTTCGAATGGTGAAAGAGTTATCAAATAGGTGCAGTGGTTCTGGAGTAGAGGATACGATCCCGGGATCCCGGTTTTCGGGATTCTAGGATCCCGACCGCTTGTGTTTAAGTTTTCCCGATCCCGAGATTTTCGGGATTGACATTTAAAAAAGTTACATAATAGACTGCGTGAAGCGGAATCAATGATCTCGATTATAATGTAATAAAAATGGATGGATTTGCGATAATTGCTTGGAACAAAACTTCTTGTATATTGAATTAAAATGGTAGGCAAGCAATTCTCACTGAGCTACTTGGGTATGCTTTTTCCAATAAAAATACTTGTAGTTTCCATGAAACTGATAAAATGATAAATGATATGAATGATATCCAAGTAATCGTGCATGTCCACATGGTAATGCACTTGTACTGTGGTAATGCTTGCTTCTTATTAAATTATTTTTATTTCTAATGAAATGGCAGGCAAGTCAGTGAAGCAAGTTAGCTATATACTCATATACCGTAAAACAGATTTTTATGTAAAAATTTTTTGTTTATATAGCTGATTGCTGTAAGATTTTCTTATTATTTTTTTGTAACCTCCGATACCGAAATTATCCCGGAATCTCGGGATTAATTAAGTACAATCACGAATTGCCGGAATTAGAAATAAAGTCTGAGATGGATTTCCTTATTCTGGAGATTACCCTCCACATATAAACGAACTTACAAAATAAGCTCTCTCTCAGTATAATTTTAGCATATATTATATTATATATATTATTATATTATATTATATATATTATTATACTACCTATTAGTATAGTAGTATAGATGACCCTTATAATGTAATTAAGTTTGCCAACAATTTTTAGCCGTCTACGGGGAAACAAAAAGGAGGGTTATGATTTTGACCGGTATGTGGGTATGTATGTTCATTTGTTCCCTCATAACTTCCAAACTACTTATCATAATTTGTCAAATGAGGTATTGTCGGAAGCGTTTTGATCGTCCGCTAGTGCGCCTAGCGCCTTCTAGAGGCGCCATATACAATTGAACTAAAATATGAACTAAAATATTTTTTTTGTATATTAGGATTATGGGAATACCATATTGTATTTTTTTCATGTTTTCATTCTAATTTAAAATTTTCAAAAATTATAACCCCAAAATAATTTAAATACAAAGTAAGTTCAAAAACTTAAATCCGACTACCGAAAAATCACACTCTAGAAAGGATGAAACAAAAAAATATCCTCATCTGAAACTTTTACGTACAAATTATTCAATGTTTATAGTGTATTAAATAAGCAACTTACACGTAATAATATATTTTAATGTATTTAATACATATTTAGCCGTGGTCGTATGCCACGTTGCCCTAAAGCTTATGATCGCTTACTACTGTTAGAATGTATTGTTTTGTTAGGATAGACGATGATTGTTGAAGATGTCGGAAAAAATCAAGCCGCTTGGGGACTTTCATCGAAAACGTTGCCTAATCCGTTTGAGATATAACAAAACAATGTATGATGGAATTGTTTCTCTTTTATAGGTCTACAAAAAAGTCAGCGATGGCATATGTCTACCTTTTAAGGATAGCTTACTTTATCCATTCTAACTTCTAAAAAGATGTTCACATATAATGTGGAATTTGAAAAAGCTATTTCGACGGATACAGTATTAATCATTATCAAATGAAATACGTTAGTTACCTTAAGCATTTCATACACATTATAACACCCCTGTACACCATACAATTCAAATGAATATCTTAGGAGTTATCGATTATCGTAAATTAAAAAATAAGCGCGAGAAAATAAATTCAAGCGGTCTCGCACCAACGCGACAACGGGACTCGCTTGTTGCAGCCTAGTGTGCAGTAGAATTAGATTATCAATTTACATTAATTGTGGTACTAATGATTTTTGGCACATCGATAGAGTTATGTCTGTGTATGATTATCTTAAATTCGCAACCGATTTGGAAGTACGGAAAATGGTGAAAATTGAGAAAATCTTGGATTTTTGAATAATTCCAAAACAAAAATTGTGGTACTAGTTGCGAGAATACCACGTGTTTGGAGTACGAATACATACCTTATCAAGCAATTTGGACCGGTTGCAACATACGGAACATACCTAAATTTAAAAAAAGTGATTTTTCGTCTTTATCTCCTAGGCAAAATTTGTGGTACTAGTTGCGAACTCATCGGACACTTGTTTTAGCTTAATATACTTAGTTTTAAATTTGCAACCGGTTGCGACCTACGGAACCCTAAAAAAATACTTTTTTCAAAATTCTACTTCCAGCAAAATTAGTGTAGTCAATATTATTGCTTATATCACATTTATAGGTCGAATTCCAACTGCTTTGTGATCGCAACCTCTGAAACCACTACGGAACAGTCTATTTTGTAAATTAAATATACGCTTATTACGCATATTTCGAGGGGAATGCGAGCGGCGCGGGAGTCAGGGTACGGCTCGAGCGAATACGACTCGCCGTGCGGTTCATTCATACATTGTTAAATATTAACGCATTAGCAAGCTATTATTCCAAATTGAAAATAGATGGACGTAAACCCAAAAGTCGGAATGGTGAAGTGTTTTCTTTTTATAATTATGAGAAATAGGTAATAATTTTATTTTAACAACTTTTGACAGTAGAAAAAAAATTACACCGATTAGTTTTCGTTAAAAAAAAATAGGCAGTCATTAAGGACTGCCGACAGAAGTGAAAACCTAAAATTATGAAATAATGCAAAAAATTATGTCCAGTCAGACTATCATACATTTTCAATTCAAATTACATTTATTTTCAAATATTCCTACGTATATTTTTCTACCTGAAATTACGTTAGTATTTGCTAATAAACCCTAAATTTGAAATGAAAGTCAGTTTGTATAACTAGGTTTGAATTGAACATCTAAGGCTTTTTTGCAAATTTTTCAGTCTAAAATTTGTATAAGGTAATAAACAATAACTTTGGATTAGTAACCAAATTTCTTAAAATTTAATATATAAATTTAAAATTGTTATAAAATTTAATAGATTTTTTAATTTTAATATCCATGAGGGCAAATATTATCGAACACTCAGAAATTTGTTTTACCACGCTAGTGAAATAACTCATAAGCATAATGCAATGAGTTTTACAAATTTCTGAAAATTTAATATATAAATTAAAAATTGTTATAAAATTTAATAGATTTTTTAATTTTAATATCCACGAGGAAAATATTATCGAATACATAGAAATTTGTTTTACCACGCTAGTGAAATAACTCATAAGCATAATGCAATGAGTATTACATAGATAATGCAATGAGTATTACATAGGTAATACTTATTGCATTATGTATAGCAGAGGTCAAATATAAAAAGAAAGAATAAATATCATGTCGTGACGCGAACTCATAAAATTTTACTCATTCAAAATTTAATTTAAATTTGGAATTCTAAGTACAATGAAAGACATCGATATTCAAACTGAAATCATAAGTATTAAAAATCGATTTTATAGGTAAAGATCTAATAAAAAAATCGATTAAGGTTAATGACTGGGTTCTACTTCTTCTTTGTTTTTGTATTATTGAAGTTCTAGCTGTACCCGCGACTTCTTCCGCGTGGAAAAAATTTCCGTGACTGTTCCGAGTTAGTGTTTCTTTTTCACCCCTTTATGGGTAGATTTTTCATAAAAAGTAGCCTTTGTGTTTTCCTTTAAAAAAGTCTATCACTGTCTTAAACATCGTAATCGATTCACCGGTTTAGCATTTCCCACACAAAGTTTTATCCCCGTTTTCATCCCGTTATGAAAAGATTTTTGATAAACGAAGCAGCCTATGTTCGACTGCCGGCTTCAAACTAGATAGTTTGAAGTTCGATTCGATTTCGATTTCCAGTTCGATTTTGATGGCACGGAGATCCATGCCATCAAAATCGAACTGGCGGTTTAGCCGTGAAAACGTAACATACAGACAGACATACTTTTGCAAGAATAATACTTATTATTATGAGATAGTATGGATTGTATAGCATACTATGTACATTTTAATGTACATTTTATGTCTTAGAAAAAATATTATTTTCGTAATCTGCACCGGGAGCAAATTCAAAAATGACACCCATATCATTTTACTAAAAGAATAATGTCCTCCATCTTGGATTTTAAGATCAACGTCATTTTCGTAATCTACATCCCGAAAAACCTTAAAAATGACGCCTATATCAATTTATTGAATATAGTAATGTCTGCCATTTCAGATTTGAAAATAGACTTTTGTAAGCAGTACTCCGAGAAACCTCGAAAATGATACCCATGTCATATCATTTAAAAAAAACAACATGCATTATTAATTTTTTTTAAATATGACAAAGACGTCGATTTGAAAATAGACGTCTTTGTCATAATTGGCATCTCATATTGTATATTGGCATATCATATTGTATATGATGACGTCACATATATAAAAACCATATCATTTTTTCAATCACAAATTTTTTTTAAAAAATAGCCTACATTTACTTTCGGGCAATTACTATCTCTGTACCAAATATCATCATAATCGGTTCAGCGGTTTAGCATTTCCCATACAAAGTTTCATCCCCCTTTAGGGATAGATTAAAAAAAAAGAGATAGTCCGGTGGTTTAACAGTGAAAACGCAGACTTTCGTATTTATTATATTAGTATGGATGTAGATAATTTTTTATTTATTTCGATTAAGACAAAACATAACGCCGTCTCAGTTTTATTTCCAAATATATTTTCATTGTACGTACTACATTTTCATTGTACATACATATACGAAAAAAGCACTTCCTCCCGGTGACGTGTTGCACGGTGGTCTGTGAGGTTTCGATTTATTTTAATCTTTTGATTGAGTGGGTCGATTTCGATAAAATAGACACTATATGTTACTCAGATAGAAGGTTCACTTTTTTCAGAAATTAGATTTTTAATTCAATAAGTGGTATATGCGTAATGTGATTACAAATGAAGACAGTCTACGATTTTATTACGTGTATAGATTATTCAAAAAAATTTGATGCAAGTGGACTCTGTTTCAATTAATTTTATTTCAAGCCGACTTGTTGGACGTAAATTAATTATTACTAAATTTTGCATATTGAAAGATGTATGAAAAGATAGTAAAAGTAAACGTAAACTAAAATGAATATACACGTATACATACATATCTTCACGCTGTATCCCTAACGGGGTAGTCAGAGCGGACGGAGCGCCACGCTTCGCGATCGATACATACTTCTTTAGCTTCCTCAAATACGCGTATAAAAAGAGTTAATTGTTATTTTAAATGATGCTTCTTTAAGCTCTGTAAAAACGTTAGACTATAGTTAGGACAATAAATCGCTTTTTTTTAAATCACTGTCCTGTATAGTCAGTAAAATACAGATACGCTGAATTTTTGTTAAAACAAAATAAATCTAAATTATTTTTCGAAAAAAAAGAAGACATAAAAAGTCTTTTGTTTAAGCAGTACTCATCACTCACCTTCAAGTATTAAAAATATTTCAAATATTAAAAACAGTTATGATACGCAACGCTAATTTCAACGCTAGTCCCGTACCTGTATCGCCCGCCGCACGCCGCCCGCATTCCCCTCGCAAGACTCGTAATTATACGTACTCTTTATTTACAAAATAGACTAGGTTCCGTAGTGTTTTCAGAGGTTGCGATCACAAAGCAGTTGGAATACGACCTATAAATGTGATATAAGCAATAATATTGACTACACAAATTTTGCTGGAAGTAAAATTTTGTAAAAAGTATTTTTTTAGGGTTCCGTAGGTCGCAACCGGTTGCAAATTTAAAACTAAGTATATTAAGCTAAAACAAGTGTCCGATGAGTTCGCAACTAGTACCACAAATTTTGCCTAGGAGATAAAGACGAAAAATCACTTTTTTTAAATTTAGGTATGTTCCGTATGTCGCAACCGGTCCAAATTGCTTGAGAAGGTAGGTATTCGTACTCCAAACACGTGGTATTCTCGCAACTAGTACCATAATTTTGGTTTTGGAATTATTCAAAAATCCAAGATTTTCTCAATTTTCACCATTTTCCGTACTTCCAAATCGGTTGCGAATTTAAGATAATCACACACAGACATAACTCTATCGATGTGCCAAAAATCATTAGTACCACAATTAATGTAAATTGATAATCTAATTCTACTGCACACTAGGCTGCAACAAGCGAGTCCCGTTGTCGCGTTGGTGCGAGACCGCTTGAATTTATTTTCTCGCGCTTATTTTTTAATTTACGATAATCGATAACTCCTAAGATATTCATTTGAATTGTATGGTGTACAGGGCTGTTATAATGTATATGAAATGCTTAAGGTAACTAACGTATTTCATTTGATAATGATTAATACTGTATCCGTCGAAATAGCTTTTTCAAATACCACATTATATGTGAACATCTTTTTAGAAGTTAGAATGGATAAAGTAAGCTATCCTTAAAAGGTAGACATATGCCATCGCTGACTTTTTTGTAGATCTATAAAAGAGAAACAATCCCATCATACATTGTTTTGTTATATCTCAAACGGATTAGGCAACGTTTTCGATGAAAGCCCCCAAGCGGCTTGATTTTTTTCCGACATCTTCAACGATCATCGTCTATCCTAACAAAACAATACATTCTAACAGTAGTAAGCGATCATAAGCTTTAGGGCAACGTGGCATACGACCACGGCTATTCTCTGAACATCACTATAAATATGTATTAAATACATTAAAATATATTATTACGTGTAAGTTGCTTATTTAATACACTATAAACATTGAATAATTTGTACGTAAAAGTTTCAGATGAGGATATTTTTTTGTTTCATCCTTTCTAGAGTGTGATTTTTCGGTAGTCGGATTTTCGTTTTTGAACTTACTTTGTATTTAAATTATTTTGGGGTTATAATTTTTGAAAATTTTAAAGTAGAATGAAAACATGAAAAAAAATACAATATGGTATTCCTATAATCCTAATATACAAAAAAAATATTTTAGTTCATATTTTAGTTCAATTGTATATGGCGCCTCTAGAAGGCGCTAGGCGCACTAGCGGACTATCAAGACGCTTCCGACAATACCTCATTTGACAAATTATGATAAGTAGTTTGGAAGTTATGAGGGAACAGATAAACATACATACCCACATACATACCGGTCAAAATCATAACCCTCCTTTTTGTTTCCCCGTAGACGGCTAAAAATTGTTGGCAAACTTAATTACATTATAAGGGTCATCTATACTACTATACTAATAGGTATGCTAAAATTATACTGAGAGAGAGCTTGTTTTGTAAGTTCGTTTATATGTGGAGGGTATTCCGGCATTCCGGCAATTCGTGATTGTACTTAATTAATCCGGGATTCCGATTCCGGGATAATTTCAGTATCGGAGGTTACAAAAAAATAATAAGAAAATCTTACAGCAATCAGCTATATAAACAAAAAATTTTTACATAAAAATCTGTTTTACGGTATATGAGTATATAGCTAACTTGCTTCACTGACTTGCCTGCCATTTCATTAGAAATAAAAATAATTTAATAAGAAGCAAGCATTACCACAGTACAAGTGCATTACCATGTAGACATGCACGCTTACTTGGCTATCATTTTCATGGAAACTACAAGTATTTTTATTGGAAAAAGCATACCCAAGTAGCTCAGTGAGAATTGCTTGCCTACCATTTTAATTCAATATACAAGAAGTTTTGTTCCAAGCAATTATCGCAAATCCATCCAGTTTTATTACATTATAATCGAGCTCATGGATTCCGCTTCACGCAGTCTATTATGTAACTTTTTTAAACGTCAATCCCGAAAATCTCGGGATCGGGAAAACTTAAACACGAAATTTTCAGTACTGAAAAGCGGTCGGGATCCTAGAATCCTAGAATAAATGATACGACGAACGTAGGTTTAAATCGTATTTTGTATTAAGTACGTATTTACTTTGGTTTCCGAAATAATATTTTTGTATACCAATACATTACAAAAACGATAATAGGAAGTGACTGAACACTAGTGAACTTTGTCTTTAAAATTATTTAATTTAGAGACTGTGTTAAGAAACATATTTTTTCTGCATTACTGCAGTCGGCACGAGCTTTGTGCAACAGTTTCTGTTTAACTTCACTACGATTATATACCTACCTATTTACAGACGAAAGTCAACTTTTGCTGGATAAAAAACGATTCACTTGGTGTGAATGCATAGTAGGTAGTTTAAAATAACAACTTCGACTCTAAAGCAGAAGCTATGTGAACACTGATTACAATTACTTAGATAATAACGTGATAACTGCGTTCCTATAGTTACGTTTAGGACATAAAAACTACATTTAGTTTAAAGTAGAATACAATAAACTGAAGTCATTTAACATGGATGGTGATATTAAAGCAGAAGTGATAGTTATAGATGATGATGATGATGAACAGCCAATACCACTAAAGTCTAATTTAAAAAGCAATAGAAACGATAAACACAAACAGAGGAAAGTGACATTAGATACAAGTAATGGAGAGACGCTTTTGATTACACAGAAAGTTGAAGTGAAGAAAAAAACTATTAATATTTGTGAAGAAAAGGAAATAAATTATCATAAAAACAAATTGCATGCAAGGAAGGAACGCTTAAAAGAATTTTACAGATTATTTCATAACAGGACAGTGCCCAAATGTTCCAGACATAAATGCCAACATACAAATAATAAAATAGTAGAAACTAAAGAAATTCAAGGCAAACGCGGCTGTGTAAGTGCAGGCTATGTATGGGTATTTTTATTTGCAATATGTGTATTAAATTTTTATGAAAATATATTCATATTTGTTTCAGTTACACAAGTCATTTAAAAAAAATCATGAAAGAAAGTACAACAAAGAAGCACATGCTAAATCTGAACATTCAATCACCAAACCCCAGACATCATTTCCTGAGTTCCTCGCTAATCACATAATAAAAATACGCAAGGGTGACGACTTTTAAAACCCTCATTATTTGACCTGCTCTCTTAGTGACTTTAATTGATTTAGATTTCAAGTGTTACAGATCACAATTTTTCACTTTCTGATTTCATTAGTTTGTATGCCTGGGATCATGGGTTTCCCGCAACCACTATTTATTTTCAGTGAGTGCTGGAAGCCCTGAGCACGTATGGAGACTGTGCCCTTGGAAGTAGGAACAGTTTTCCAGAACTGATGATCAATGATCAATAAACTCTTTCAAATACAATAGATTACTCTGTTAATAATGTTATGTTAAATATGTCACTAACTAAATTTTTCATTTGGCAGAAAACAAACCGAGAAGAGAACTACCTCATAATGCAGGTCGAGCACAAACATAAAATTTCTAAATAAAAGCTATAATTATAATGACCTGTCCTGCAGCATCTTTATATTTCGCTTTCAGCTCCAATAACACCTTCACAGCCTCGTCGATTTTCGCCTTCTCTGCTTTACTGGCCTTTAGAGTGCGCACTAAATCACCCTGCTTGGTAATCTCTTGATTCAAGGTGGCAGGGTCCGTGTTAGACGCCATTGTTGTTGTGGCTGATGTTGAATTAGCGCCTGGTTTCCAGTCCTTTGAGAAAAATACAATGAATGGCCTATTTGACTGTTTTATTAATTATGAACATAACTTTATATGAACATAAAGACAGTGTTATTAATTGTGAAAAAATATTTGAATTCCAAGGAGTAATATAGAAATTATTGGTTTTTAAACTCATTTTATTACTTTATAATATTAAGTTTGTAAAGTTGTTTTTACTATCACTTTTGAACTTTAAAACTCCTAAAAATGGCAAAAATAAAAAATCTAAATAAAATGACAACCTCACTTCTTCCGTTCCCGCCAAAAAGCCTGCCCAAAACTTTTTTTTCTTCTTTATGGCATGGCGCACGGTTGAGCGCATTTGCCAATGTCACGTATTAATATTAATAAGTAGAATCACACGTAAATTAGTTTCTTCCTATCGTAAAACTTTTCCAACAAAGTGATAGTAAGATTTACTGAAGTTATAAAGGACTTATCAGAAGAGCGCGAGAACTTCAGCTACACATGTTTATTTAGACCTACTCCATTCCTTTTACTTAAACAGAACTTTAAGACAATATACTATCACTTTTGTACTTTAAAACTCCCAAAAATATAAAAAATATAAAATATAAATAAAATGACAACCTCACTTCGATTGTTCCCGCGAAAAAGGCTGCCCAAAACTACTAATTATCTACTTAAAAGTAATGTTACAGAGAACCAACAATATCAGCCAGTGCCTATTACGCATTCAAAATTCTAAAATAATAATAATGATATACTCACGAGATTTTACACAGCGCCATCTAGTCCCAAAGTAAGCAGCACAGCGCTTGTGTAATGGGTACTAAACAACTAATATACTAACTTATATACTTCTCTTTTGTAAATAAATACATATCATACATAAACACCTAGACTCGGGGCGGGAATCGAACCCGCAACCCCCGTTTACTTTCCGACGCGTTAGCCGTTGCGCCACGGAGGTGGTCGAATAAATAGTACAATGAATACAATAGGTCCCTACTCACCTGTCCCGTAATACTTTTATATTTAGCCTTCAAATCCAACAACACCTTTACAGCCTCGTCGATTTTCGCCTTCTCGACTTTACTAGTTTTCAAAGAGCGAACTAAATCTCCCTGTTTCGTTATATCTTCATTTAACGTGGATGCATCGTTAACGACAGGAGTGTCAGCCGCCGTCCTTTGAACTTGCGTGGTTTGTACTGGTTTAGGCTGGAAGGAAATATTGATCCTGATTGTTCTGCTTAAATATATAATAATATAGGCTATGTTCATCTGGAATAATGTACCTTTTAAATAGAGTAAGAATTTTACAAATAAGTGCAGTGCTTTCGAAGATTACCCCCAACATATACACAAACTCATTCTCTCTTTATAATATTAGTATAGATATAGTTTTTTTCACGTTTGATAGGAATAGTTTGGTCACACAGTCTTCCCTGATATAGATCAATGACAACGATAATCAATCATATTTGCAGAGAAGGTGTCTATATCTTTGCACCTTCTCTTCTGCCTTCAAAATACTTTCTAAGTTAATACCGACGATGGAAGGATATTCCAAATCTTAGCAGTGGGTACGTATTATAAAAGAAAAACTAGTCAAATGCCAATCGTACTTGCGCTTGCTTAGTGTTCCGTACAGAAAACCGCAAAACAAAGTCGGTCTAGAGCTTTTTCTCTTTATATAAAATAGCGGCCCGTTCCGACTTCACCCTGGTTGAACTCATAATATGTGTACACATAGCCTACGTCCATCTGGAACAATGTATCTTTCGAATGGTGAAAGAGTTATTTAAATAGGTGCAGTGGTTCTGGAGTAGAGGATACGATCCCGGGATCCCGGTTTTTGGGATTCTAGGATCCCGACCGCTTTTCAGTACCGAAAACTTCGTTTTTAAGTTTTCCCGATCCCGAGATTTTCGGGATTGACATTTAAAAAAGTTACATAATAGACTGCGTGAAGCGGAATCAATGAGCTCGATTATAATGTAATAAAAATGGATGGATTTGCGATAATTGCTTGGAACAAAACTTCTTGTATATTTAATTAAAATGGTAGGCAAGCAATTCTCACTGAGCTACTTGGGTATGCTTTTTCCAATAAAAATACTTGTAGTTTCCATGAAACTGATAAAATGATAAATGATATGAATGATATCCAAGTAATCGTGCATGTCCACATGGTAATGCACTTGTACTGTGGTAATGCTTGCTTCTTATTAAATTATTTTTATTTCTAATGAAATGGCAGGCAAGTCAGTGAAGCAAGTTAGCTATATACTCATATACCGTAAAACAGATTTTTATGTAAAAATTTTTTGTTTATATAGCTGATTGCTGTAAGATTTTCTTATTATTTTTTTGTAACCTCCGATACCGAAATTATCCCGGAATCTCGGGATTAATTAAGTACAATCACGAATTGCCGGAATTAGAAATAAAGTCTGAGATGGATTTCCTTATTCTGGAGATTACCCTGCACATATAAACGAACTTACAAAATAAGCTCTCTCTCAGTATAATTTTAGCATATATTATATTATATATATTATTATAAGGGTCATCTATACTACTATACTAATAGGTAGTATAGTAGTATAGATGACCCTTATAATGTAATTAAGTTTGCCAACAATTTTTAGCCGTCTACGGGGAAACAAAAAGGAGGGTTATGATTTTGACCGGTATGTGGGTATGTATGTTCATTTGTTCCCTCATAACTTCCAAACTACTTATCATAATTTGTCAAATGAGGTATTGTCGGAAGCGTTTTGATCGTCCGCTAGTGCGCCTAGCGCCTTCTAGAGGCGCCATATACAATTGAACTAAAATATGAACTAAAATATTTTTTTTGTATATTAGGATTATGGGAATACCATATTGTATTTTTTTCATGTTTTCATTCTACTTTAAAATTTTCAAAAATTATAACCCCAAAATAATTTAAATACAAAGTAAGTTCAAAAACTTAAATCCGACTACCGAAAAATCACACTAGAAAGGATGAAACAAAAAAATATCCTCATCTGAAACTTTTACGTACAAATTATTCAATGTTTATAGTGTAATAAATAAGCAACTTACACGTAATAATATATTTTAATGTATGTAATACATATTTATAGTGATGTTCAGAGAATAGCCGTGGTCGTATGCCACGTTGCCGTAAAGCTTATGATCGCTTACTACTGTTAGAATGTACTGTTTTGTTAGGATAGACGATGATTGTTGAAGATGTCGGAAAAAATCAAGCCGCTTGGGGACTCATCGAAAACGTTGCCTAATCCGTTTGAGATATAACAGAATAATGTATGATGGAATTGTTTCTCTTTTATAGGTCTACAAAAAAGTCAGCGATGGCATATGTCTACCTTTTAAAGATAGCTTACTTTATCCATTCTAACTTCTAAAAAGATGTTCACATATAATGTGGTATTTGAAAAAGCTATTTCGACGGATACAGTATTAATCATTATCAAATGAAATACGTTAGTTACCTTAAGCATTTCATACACATTATAACAGCCCTGTACACCATACAATTCAAATGAATATCTTAGGAGTTATCGATTATCGTAAATTAAAAAATAAGCGCGAGAAAATAAATTCAAGCGGTCTCGCACCAACGCGACAACGGGACTCGCTTGTTGCAGCCTAGTGCAGTAGAATTAGATTATCAATTTACATTAATTGTGGTACTAATGATTTTTGGCACATCGATAGAGTTATGTCTGTGTATGATTATCTTAAATTCGCAACCGATTTGGAAGTACGGAAAATGGTGAAAATTGAGAAAATCTTGGATTTTTGAATAATTCCAAAACAAAAATTGTGGTACTAGTTGCGAGAATACCACGTGTTTAGAGTACGAATACCTACCTTATCAAGCAATTTGGACCGGTTGCAACATACGGAACATACCTAAATTTAAAAAAAGTGATTTTTCGTCTTTATCTCCTAGGCAAAATTTGTGGTACTAGTTGCGAACTCATCGGACACTTGTTTTAGCTTAATATACTTAGTTTTAAATTTGCAACCGGTTGCGACCTACGGAACCCTAAAAAAATACTTTTTTCAAAATTCTACTTCCAGCAAAATTAGTGTAGTCAATATTATTGCTTATATCACATTTATAGGTCGAATTCCAACTGCTTTGTGATCGCAACCTCTGAAACCACTACGGAACAGTCTATTTTGTGAATTAAATATACGCTTATTACGCATATTTCAAAAAATAATGCAAAAAATGATGTCCAGTCAGACTATCATACATTTTCAATTCAAATTACATTTATTTTCAAATATTCCTACGTATATTTTTCTACCTGAAATTACGTTAGTATTTGCTAATAAACCCTAAATTTGAAATGAAAGTCAGTTTGTATAACTAGGTTTGAATTGAACATCTAAGGCTTTTTTGCAAATTTTTCAGTCTAAAATTTGTATAAGGTAATAAACAATAACTTTGGATTAGTAACCAAATTTCTGAAAATTTAATATATAAATTTAAAATTGTTATAAAATTTAATAGATTTTTTAATTTTAATATCCATGAGGAAAATATTATCGAACACATAGAAATTTGTTTTACCACGCTAGTGAAATAACTCATAAGCATAATGCAATGAGTTTTACATAGGTAATGCAATGAGTATTACATAGGTAATACTTATTGCATTATGTATAGCAGAGGTCAAATATAAAAAGAAAGAATAAATATCATGTCGTGACGCGAACTCATAAAATTTTACTCATTCAAAATTTAATTTAAATTTGGAATTCTAAGTACAATGAAAGACATCGATATTCAAACTGAAATCATAAGTATTAAAAATCGATTTTATAGGTAAAGATCTAATAAAAAATCGATTAAGGTTAATGACTGGGTTCTACTTCTTCTTTGTTTTTGTATTATTGATGTTCTAGCTGTACCCGCGACTTCTTCCGCGTGGAAAAATTTTCCGTGACTTTTCCGAGTTAGTGTTTCTTTTTCACCCCTTTATGGGTAGATTTTTCATAAAAAGTAGCCTTTGTGTTTTCCTTTAAAAAAGTCTATCACTGTCTTAAACATCGTAATCGATTCACCGGTTTAGCATTTCCCACACAAAGTTTTATCCCCGTTTTCATACCGTTATGAAAAGATTTTTGATAAACGAAGCAGCCTATGTTCGACTGCCGGTTTCAAACTAGATAGTTTGAAGTTCGATTCGATTTCGATTTCCAGTTCGATTTTGATGGCACGGAGATCCATGCCATCAAAATCGAACTGACGGTTTAGCCGTGAAAACGTAACATACAGACAGACATACTTTTGCAAGAATAATACTTATTATTATGAGATAGTATGGATTGTATAGCATACTATGTACATTTTAATGTACATTTTATGTCTTAGAAAAATTATTATTTTCGTAATCTGCACCGGGAGCAACTTCAAAAATGACACCCATATCATTTTACTAAAAGAATAATGTCCTCCATCTTGGATTTTAAGATCAACGTCATTTTCGTAATCTACACCCCGAAAAACCTTAAAAATGACGCCTATATCAATTTATTGAATATAGTAATGTCTGCCATTTCAGATTTGAAAATAGACTTTTGTAAGCAGTACTCCGAGAAACCTCGAAAACGATACCCATGTCATATCATTTAAAAAAAATAACATGCATTATTAATTTTTTTTAAATATGACAAAGACGTCGATTTGAAAATAGACGTCTTTGTCATAATTGGCATCTCATATTGTATATTGGCATATCATATTGTATATGATGACATCACATATATAAAAACCATATCCGTTTTTCAATCACAAATTTTTTTGAAAAAAATAGCCTACATTTACTTTCGGGCAATTACTATCTCTGTACCAAATATCATCATAATCGGTTCAGCGGTTTAGCATTTCCCATACAAAGTTTCATTCCCCTTTAGGAATAGATTAAAAAAAAAAAAGATAGTCCGGTGGTTTAACAGTGAAAACGCAGACTTTCGTATTTATTATATTAGTATGGATGTAGATAATTTTTTATTTATTTCGATTAAGACAAAACATAACGCCGTCTCAGTTTTATTTCCAAATATATTTTCATTGTATGTACTACATTTTCATTGTACATACATATACGAAAAAAGCACTTCCTCCCGGTGACGTGTTGCACGGTGGTCTGTGAGGTTTCGATTTATTTTAATCTTTTGATTGAGTGGGTCGATTTCGATAAAATAGACACTATATGTTACTCAGATAGAAGGTTCATTTTTTTCAGAAATTAGATTTTTAATTCAATAAGTGGTATATGCGTAATGTGATTACAAATGAAGACAGTCTACGATTTTATTACGTGTATAGATTATTCAAAAAAATTTGATGCAAGTGGGCTCTGTTTCAATTAATTTTATTTCAAGCTGACTTGTTGGACGTAAATTAATTATTACTAAATTTTGCATATTGAAAGATGTATGAAAAGATAATAAAAGTAAACGTAAACTAAAATGAATATACACGTATACATACATACATACATATCTTCAGGCTGTATCCCTAACGGGGTAGTCAGAGCGGACGGAGCGCCACGCTTCGCGATCGATACATACTTCTTTAGCTTCCTCAAATACGCGTATAAAAAGAGTTAATTGTTATTTTAAATGATGCTTCTTTAAGCTCTGTAAAAACGTTAGATTATAGTTAGGACAATAAATGGCTTTTTTTTTAAATAACTGTCCTGTATAGTCAGTAAAAAACAGATACGCTGAATTTTTGTTAAAACAAAATAAATCTAAATTATTTTTCGAAAAAAAAGAAGACATAAAAAGTCATTTGTTTAAGCAGTACTCATCACTCACCTTCAAGTATTAAAAATATTTCAAATATTAAAAACAGTTATCATACGCAACGCTAATTTCAACGCTAGTCCCGTACCTGTATCGCCCGCCGCGCGCCGCCCGCATTCCCCTCGCAAGACTCGTAATTATACGTAGGTACTTTTTATTTACAAAATAGACTAGGTTCCGTAGTGTTTTCAGAGGTTGCGATCACAAAGCAGTTGGAATACGACCTATAAATGTGATATAAGCAATAATATTGACTACACTAATTTTGCTGGAAGTAAAATTTTGAAAAAAGTATTTTTTTAGGGTTCCGTAGGTCGCAACCGGTTGCAAATTTAAAACTAAGTATATTAAGCTAAAACAAGTGTCCGATGAGTTCGCAACTAGTACCACAAATTTTGCCTAGGAGATAAAGACGAAAAATCACTTTTTTTAAATTTAGGTATGTTCCGTATGTTGCAACCGGTCCAAATTGTTTGAGAAGGTAGGTATTCGTACTCCAAACACGTGGTATTCTCGCAACTAGTACCACAATTTTTGTTTTGGAATTATTCAAAAATCCAAGATTTTCTCAATTTTCACCATTTTCCGTACTTCCAAATCGGTTGCGAATTTAAGATAATCATACACAGACATAACTCTATCGATGTGCCAAAAATCATTAGTACCACAATTAATGTAAATTGATAATCTAATTCTACTGCACTAGGCTGCAACAAGCGAGTCCCGTTGTCGCGTTGGTGCGAGACCGCTTGAATTTATTTTCTCGCGCTTATTTTTTAATTTACGATAATCGATAACTCCTAAGATATTCATTTGAATTGTATGGTGTACAGGGCTGTTATAATGTGTATAAAATGCTTAAGGTAACTAACGTATTTCATTTGATAATGATTAATACTGTATCCGTCGAAATAGCTTTTTCAAATTCCACATTATATGTGAACATCTTTTTAGAAGTTAGAATGGATAAAGTAAGCTATCCTTAAAAGGTAGACATATGCCATCGCTGACTTTTTTGTAGACCTATAAAAGAGAAACAATTCCATCATACATTGTTTTGTTATATCTCAAACGGATTAGGCAACGTTTTCGATGAAAGTCCCCAAGCGGCTTGATTTTTTCCGACATCTTCAACAATCATCGTCTATCCTAACAAAACAATACATTCTAACAGTAGTAAGCGATCATAAGCTTTAGGGCAACGTGGCATACGACCACGGCTATTCTCTGAACATCACTATAAATATGTATTAAATACATTAAAATATATTATTACGTGTAAGTTGCTTATTTAATACACTATAAACATTGAATAATTTGTACGTAAAAGTTTCAGATGAGGATATTTTTTTGTTTCATCCTTTCTAGAGTGTGATTTTTCGGTAGTCGGATTTTAGTTTTTGAACTTACTTTGTATTTAAATTATTTTGGGGTTATAATTTTTGAAAATTTTAAAGTAGAATGAAAACATGAAAAAAATACAATATGGTATTCCCATAATCCTAATATACAAAAAAAAATATTTTAGTTCATATTTTAGTTCAATTGTATATGGCGCCTCTAGAAGGCGCTAGGCGCACTAGCGGACGATCAAAACGCTTCCGACAATACCTCATTTGACAAATTATGATAAGTAGTTTGGAAGTTATGAGGGAACAAATGAACATACATACCCACATACCGGTCAAAATCATAACCCTCCTTTTTGTTTCCCCGTAGACGGCTAAAAATTGTTGGCAAACTTAATTACATTATAAGGGTCATCTATACTACTATACTAATAGGTATGCTAAAATTATACTGAGAGAGAGCTTGTTTTGTAAGTTCGTTTATATGTGGAGGGTATTCCGGCATTCCGGCAATTCGTGATTGTACTTAATTAATCCGGGATTCCGATTCCGGGATAATTTCAGTATCGGAGGTTACAAAAAAATAATAAGAAAATCTTACAGCAATCAGCTATATAAATAAAAAAATTTTACATAAAAATCTGTTTTACGGTATATGAGTATATAGCTAACTTGCTTCACTGACTTGCCTGCCATTTCATTAGAAATAAAAATAATTTAATAAGAAGCAAGCATTACCACAGTACAAGTGCATTACCATGTAGACATGCACGCTTACTTGGCTATCATTTTCATGGAAACTACAAGTATTTTTATTGGAAAAAGCATACCCAAGTAGCTCAGTGAGAATTGCTTGCCTAGTTTGCCTACCATTTTAATTCAATATACAAGAAGTTTTGTTCCAAGCAATTATCGCAAATCCATCCCGTTTTATTACATTATAATAGAGATCATTGATTCCGCTTCACGCAGTCTATTATGTAACTTTTTTAAATGTCAATCCCGAAAATCTCGGGATCGGGAAAACTTAAACACGAAATTTTCGGTACTGAAAAGCGGTCGGGATCCTAGAATCCTAGAATAAATGATACGACGAACATAACATAACATAACATAACTTCACGCTGTATCCCCAACGGGGTAGCCAGAGAGGACGGAGCGCCAGGAGTCGCGGTCCTTACACACCTCTTTCGCTTCCTCAAATCTCATCATTCTCCTCACACATTTTCGCCTAGGTATGCGAGTGCTTTTGACATGATACGAATAAAGTAGGTTTAAATCGTATTTTGTATTAAGTACGTATTTACTTTGGTTTCCGAAATAATATTTTTGTATACCAATACATTACAAAAACGATAATAGGAAGTGACTGAACACTAGTGAACTTTGTCTTTAAAATTATTTAATTTAGAGACTGTGTTAAGAAACATATTTTTTCTGCATTACTGCAGTCGGCACGAGCTTTGTGCAACAGTTTCTGTTTAACTTCACTACGATTATATACCTACCTATTTACAGACGAAAGTCAACTTTTGCTGGATAAAAAACGATTCACTTGGTCTGAATGCATAGTAGGTAGTTTAAAATAACAACTTCGACTCTAAAGCAGAAGCTATGTGAACACTGATTACAATTACTTAGATAATAACGTGATAACTGCGTTCCTATGGTTACGTTTAGGACATAAAAACTACATTTAGTTTAAAGTAGAATACAATAAACTGAAGTCATTTAACATGGATGGTGATATTAAAGCAGAAGTGATAGTTATAGATGATGATGATGATGAACAGCCAATACCACTAAAGTCTAATTTAAAAAGCAATAGAAACGATAAACACAAACAGAGGAAAGTGACATTAGATACAAGTAATGGAGAGACGCTTTTGATTACACAGAAAGTTGAAGTGAAGAAAAAAACTATTAATATTTGTGAAGAAAAGGAAATAAATTATCATAAAAACAAATTGCATGCAAGGAAGGAACGCTTAAAAGAATTTTACAGATTATTTCATAACAGGACAGTGCCCAAATGTTCCAGATATAAATGCCAACATACAAATAATAAAATAGTAGAAACTAAAGAAATTCAAGGCAAACGCGGCTGTGTAAGTGCAGGCTATGTATGGGTATTTTTATTTGCAATATGTGTATTAAATTTTTATGAAAATATATTCATATTTGTTTCAGTTACACAAGTCATTTAAAAAAAATCATGAAAGAAAGTACAACAAAGAAGCACATGCTAAATCTGAACATTCAATCACCAAACCCCAGACATCATTTCCTGAGTTCCTCGCTAATCACATAATAAAAATACGCAAGGGTGACGACTTTTAAAACCCTCATTATTTGACCTGCTCTCTTAGTGACTTTAATTGATTTAGATTCCAAGTGTTACAGATCACAATTTTTCACTTTCTGATTTCATTAGTTTGTATGCCTGGGATCATGGGTTTCCCGCAACCACTATTTATTTTCAGTGAGTGCTGGAAGCCCTGAGCACGTATGGAGACTGTGCCCTTGGAAGTAGGAACAGTTTGCCAGAACTGATGATCAATGATCAATAAACTCTTTCAAATACAATAGATTACTCTGTTAATAACGTTATGTTAAACATGTCACTAACTAAATTTTTCATTTGGCAAAAAACAAACCGAGAAGAGAACTACCTCATAATGCAGGTCGAGCACAAACATAAAATTTCTAAATAAAAGCTATAATTATAATGACCTGTCCTGCAGCATCTTTATATTTCGCTTTCAGCTCCAATAGCACCTTCACAGCCTCGTCGATTTTCGCCTTCTCTGCTTTACTGGCCTTTAGAGTGCGCACTAAATCACCCTGCTTGGTAATCTCTTGATTCAAGGTGGCAGGGTCCGTGTTAGACGCCATTGTTGTTGTGGCTGGTGTTGAATTAGCGCCTGGTTTCCAGTCCTTTGAGAAAAATACAATGAATGGCCTATTTGACTGTTTTATTAATTATGAACATAACTTTATATGAACATAAAGACAGTGTTATTAATTGTGAAAAAATATTTGAATTCCAAGGAGTAATATAGAAATTATTGGTTTTTAAACTCATTTTATTACTTTATAATATTAAGTTTGTAAAGTTGTTTTTACTATCACTTTTGAACTTTAAAACTCCTAAAAATGGCAAAAATAAAAAATCTAAATAAAATGACTACCTCACTTCTTCCGTTCCCGCCAAAAAGCCTGCCCAAAACTTTTTTTTCTTCTTTATGGCATGGCGCACAGTTGAGCGCATTTGCCAATGTCACGTATTAATATTAATAAGTAGAATCACAAGTAAATTAGTTTCTTCCTATCGTAAAACTTTTCCAACAAAGTGATAGTAAGATTTACTGAAGTTATAAAGGACTTATTAGAAGAGCGCGAGAACTTCAGCTACACATGTTTATTTAGACCTACTCCATTCTTTTCACTTAAACAGAACTTTAAGACAATATACTATCACTTTTGTACTTTAAAACTCCCAAAAATATAAAAAATATAAAATATAAATAAAATGACAACCTCACTTCTATTGTTCCCGCGAAAAAGGCTGCCCAAAACTACTAATTATCTACTTAAAAGTAATGTTACAGAGAACCAACAATATCAGCCAGTGCCTATTACGCATTCAAAATTCTAAAATAATAATAATGATATACTCACGAGATTTTACACAGCGCCATCTAGTCCCAATGTAAGCAGTACAGCGCTTGTGTTATGGGTACTAAACAACTGATATACTAACTTATATCATTCTCTTTTGTAAATAAATACATATTATACATAAACACCTAGACTCGGGGCGGGAATCGAACCCGCAACCCCCGTTTACTTTCCGACGCGTTAGCCGTTGCGCCACGGAGGTGGTCGAATAAATAGTACAATGAATACAATAGGTCCCTACTCACCTGACCCGTAATACTTTTATATTTAGCCTTCAAATCCAACAACACCTTTACAGCCTCGTCGATTTTCGCCTTCTCGACTTTACTAGTTTTCAAAGAGCGAACTAAATCTCCCTGTTTCGTTATATCTTCATTTAACGTGGATGCATCGTTAACGACAGGAGTGTCAGCCGCCGTCCTTTGAACTTGCGTGGTTTGTACTGGTTTAGGCTGGAAGGAAATATTGATCCTGATTGTTCTGCTTAAATACATAATAATATAGGCTATGTTCATCTGGAATAATGTACCTTTTAAATAGAGTAAGAATTTTACAAATAAGTGCAGTGCTTTCGAAGATTACCCCCAACATATACACAAACTCATTCTCTCTTTATAATATTAGTATAGATATAGTTTTTTTCACGTTTGATAGGAATAGTTTGGTCACACAGTCTTCCCTGATATAGATCAATGACAACGATAATCAATCATATTTGCAGAGAAGGTGTCTATATCTTTGCACCTTCTCTTCTGCCTTCAAAATACTTTCTAAGTTAATACCGACGATGGAAGGATATTCCAAATCTTAGCAGTAGGTACGTATTATAAAAGAAAAACTAGTCAAATGCCAATCGTACTTGCGCTTGCTTAGTGTTCCGTACAGAAAACCGCAAAACAAAGTCGGTCTAGAACTTTTTCTCTTTATATAAAATAGCGGCCCGTTCCGACTTCACCCTGGTTGAACTCATAATATGTGTACACATAGCCTACGTCCATCTGGAACAATGTATCTTTCGAATGGTGAAAGAGTTATTTAAATAGGTGCAGTGGTTCTGGAGTAGAGGATACGATCCCGGGATCCCGACCGCTTGTGTTTAAGTTTTCCCGATCCCGAGATTTTTGGGATTGACATTTAAAAAAGTTACATAATAGACTGCGTGAAGCGGAATCAATGAGCTCGATTATAATGTAATAAAACTGGATGGATTTGCGATAATTGCTTGGAACAAAACTTCTTGTATATTTAATTAAAATGGTAGGCAAGCAATTCTCACTGAGCTACTTGGGTATGCTTTTTCCAATAAAAATACTTGTAGTTTCCATGAAACTGATAAAATGATAAATGATATGAATGATATTCAAGTAAGCGTGCATGTCCACATGGTAATGCACTTGTACTGTGGTAATGCTTGCTTCTTATTAAATTATTTTTATTTCTAATGAAATGGCAGGCAAGTCAGTGAAGCAAGTTGCTATATACTCATATACCGTAAAACAGATTTTTATGTAAAAATTTTTTGTTCATATAGCTGATTGCTGTAAGATTTTCTTATTATTTTTTTGTAACCTCCGATACCGAAATTATCCCGGAATCTCGGAATTAATTAAGTACAATCACGAATTGCCGGAATTAAAAATAAAGTCTGAGATCGATTTCCTTATTCTGGAGATTACCCTCCACATATAAACGAACTTACAAAATAAGCTCTCTCTCAGTATAATTTTAGCATACCTATTAGTATAGTAGTATAGATGACCCTTATAATGTAATTAAGTTTGCCAACAATTTTTAGCCGTCTACGGGGAAACAAAAAGGAGGGTTATGATTTTGACCGGTATGTGGGTATGTATGTTCATTTGTTCCCTCATAACTTCCAAACTACTTATCATAATTTGTCAAATGAGGTATTGTCGGAAGCGTCTTGATCGTCCGCTAGTGCGCCTAGGCGCCATATACAATTGGACTAAAATATGAACTAAAATATTTTTTTTGTATATTAGGATTATGGGAATACCATATTGTATTTTTTTTCATGTTTTCATTCTACTTTAAAATTTTCTAAAATTATAACCCCAAAATAATTTAAATACAAAGTAAGTTCAAAAACTAAAACCCGATTACCGAAAAATCACACTCTAGAAAGGATGAAACAAAAAAATATCCTCATCTGAAACTTTTACGTACAAATTATTCAATGTTTATAGTGTATTAAATAAGCAACTTACACGTAATAATATATTTTAATGTATTTAATACATATTTATAGTGATGTTCAGAGAATAGCCGTGGTCGTATGCCACGTTGCCCTAAAGCTTATGATCGCTTACTACTGTTAGAATGTATTGCTTTGTTAGGATAGACGATAATTGTTGAAGATGTCGGAAAAAATCAAGCCGCTTGGGGACTTTCATCGAAAACGTTGCCTAATCCGTTTGAGATATAACAAAACAATGTATGATGGAATTGTTTCTCTTTTATAGGTCTACAAAAAAGTCAGGGATGGCATATGTCTACCTTTTAAGGATAGCTTACTTTATCCATTCTAACTTCTAAAAAGATGTTCACATATAATGTGGTATTTGAAAAAGCTATTTCGACGGATACAGTATTAATCATTATCAAATGAAATACGTTAGTTACCTTAAGAATTTCATACACATTATAACAGCCCTGTACACCATACAATTTAAATGAATATCTTAGGAGTTATCGATTATCGTAAATTAAAAAATAAGCGCGAGAAAATAAATTCAAGCGGTCTCGCACCAACGCGACAACGGGACTCGCTTGTTGCAGCCTAGTGCAGTAGAATTAGATTATCAATTTACATTAATTGTGGTACTAATGATTTTTGGCACATCGATAGAGTTATGTCTGTGTATGATTATCTTAAATTCGCAACCGATTTGGAAGTACGGAAAATGGTGAAAATTGAGAAAATCTTGGATTTTTGAATAATTCCAAAACCAAAATTATGGTACTAGTTGCGAGAATACCACGTGTTTGGAGTACGAATACCTACCTTCTCAAGCAATTTGGACCGGTTGCGACATACGGAACATACCTAAATTTAAAAAAAGTGATTTTTCGTCTTTATCTCCTAGGCAAAATTTGTGGTACTAGTTGCGAACTCATCGGACACTTGTTTTAGCTTTATATACTTAGTGTTAAATTTGCAACCGGTTGCGACCTACGGAACCCTAAAAAAATACTTTTTTCAAAATTTTACTTCCAGCAAAATTAGTGTAGTCAATATTATTGCTTATATCACATTTATAGGTCGTATTCCAACTGCATTGTGATCGCAACCTCTGAAACCACTACGGAACATAGTCCATTTTGTAAATTAAATATACGCTTATTACGCATATTTCGAGGGGAACGCGAGCGGCGCGGGAGCCAGGGTACGGCTCGAGCGAATACGACTCGCCGTGCGGTTCATTCATACATTGTTAAATATTAACGCATTAGCAAGCTATTATTCCAAATTGAAAATAGATGGACGTAGACCCAAAAGTCGGAATGGTGGAGTGTTTTCTTTTTATAATTATGAGAAATAGGTAAAAATTTTATCTTAACAACTTTTGACAGTAGAAAAAAGTTTCCGTGACTTTTCCGAGTTAGTGTTTCTTTTTCACCCCTTTATGGGTAGATTTTTCATAAAAAGTAGCCTTTGTGTTTTCCTTTAAAAAAGTCTATCACTGTCTTAAACATCGTAATCGATTCACCGGTTTAGCATTTCCCACACAAAGTTTTATCCCCGTTTTCATACCGTTATGAAAAGATTTTTGATAAACGAAGCAGCCTATGTTCGACTGCCGGTTTCAAACTAGATAGTTTGAAGTTCGATTCGATTTCGATTTCCAGTTCGATTTTGATGGCACGGAGATCCATGCCATCAAAATCGAACTGACGGTTTAGCCGTGAAAACGTAACATACAGACAGACATACTTTTGCAAGAATAATACTTATTATTATGAGATAGTATGGATTGTATAGCATGTTTTAGAAAAAATATTATTTTCGTAATCTGCACCGGGAGCAACTTCAAAAATGACACCCATATCATTTTACTAAAAGAATAATGTCCTCCATCTTGGATTTTAAGATCAACGTCATTTTCGTAATCTACACCCCGAAAAACCTTATAAATGACGCCTATATCAATTTATTGAATATAGTAATGTCTGCCATTTCAGATTTGAAAATAGACTTTCGTAAGCAGTACTCCGAGAAACCTCGAAAATGATACCCATGTCATATCATTTAAAAAAAATAACATGCATTATTAATTTTTTTTAAATATGACAAAGACGTCGATTTGAAAATAGACGTCTTTGTCATAATTGGCATCTCATATTGTATATTGGCATATCATATTGTATATGATGACATCACATATATAAAAACCATATCATTTTTTCAATCACAAATTTTTTTGAAAAAATAGCCTACATTTACTTTCGGGCAATTACTATCTCTGTACCAAATATCATCATAATCGGTTCAGCGGTTTAGCATTTCCCATACAAAGTTTCATCCCCCTTAGGGATAGATTAAAAAAAAAAAAGATAGTCCTGTGGTTTAACAGTGAAAACGCAGACTTTCGTATTTATTATATTAGTATGGATGTAGATAATTTTTTATTTATTTCGATTAAGACAAAACATAACGCCGTCTCAGTTTTATTTCCAAATATATTTTCATTGTACGTACTACATTTTCATTGTACATACATATACGAAAAAAGCACTTCCTCCCGGTGACGTGTTGCACGGTGGTCTGTGAGGTTTCGATTTATTTTAATCTTTTGATTGAGTGGGTCGATTTCGATAAAATAGACACTATATGTTACTCAGATAGAAGGTTCACTTTTTTCAGAAATTAGATTTTTAATTCAATAAGTGGTATATGCGTAATGTAATTACAAATGAAGACAGTCTACGATTTTATTACGTGTATAGATTATTCAAAAAAAATTGATGCAAGTGGACTCTGTTTCAATTAATTTTATTTCAAGCTGACTTGTTGGACGTAAATTAATTATTACTAAATTTTGCATATTGAAAGATGTATGAAAAGATAATAAAAGTAAACGTAAACTAAAATGAATATACACGTATACATACATACATACATATCTTCACGCTGTATCCCTAACGGGGTAGTCAGAGCGGACGGAGCGCCACGCTTCGCGATCGATACATACTTCTTTAGCTTCCTCGAATACGCGTATAAAAAGAGTTAATTGTTATTTTAAATGATGCTTCTTTAAGCTCTGTAAAAACGTTAGACTATAGTTAGGACAATAAATCGCTTTTTTTTAAATCACTGTCCTGTATAGTCAGTTAAATACAGATACGCTGAATTTTTGTTAAAACAAAATAAATCTAAATTATTTTTCGAAAAAAAAGAAGACATAAAAAGTCATTTGTTTAAGCAGTACTCATCACTCACCTTCAAGTATTAAAAATATTTCAAATATTAAAAACAGTTATCATACGCAACGCTAATTTCAACGCTAGTCCCGTACCTGTATCGCCCGCCGCGCGCCGCCCGCATTCCCCTCGCAAGACTCGTAATTATACGTAGGTACTTTTTATTTACAAAATAGACTAGGTTCCGTAGTGTTTTCAGAGGTTGCGATCACAAAGCAGTTGGAATACGACCTATAAATGTGATATAAGCAATAATATTGACTACACTAATTTTGCTGGAAGTAAAATTTTGAAAAAAGTATTTTTTTAGGGTTCCGTAGGTCACAACCGGTTGCAAATTTAAAACTAAGTATATTAAGCTAAAACAAGTGTCCGATGAGTTCGCAACTACTACCACAAATTTTGCCTAGGAGATAAAGACGAAAAATCACTTTTTTTAAATTTAGGTATGTTCCGTATGTCGCAACCGGTCCAAATTGCTTGAGTAGGTAGGTATTCGTACTCCAAACACATGGTGTTCTCGCAACTAGTACCACAATTTTGGTTTTGGAATTATTCAAAAATCCAAGATTTTCTCAATTTTCACCATTTTCCGCACTTCCAAATCGGTTGCGAATTTAAGGTAATCATACACAGACATAACTCTATCGATGTGCCAAAAATCATTAGTACCACAATTAATGCAAAATCATGCCTTATTTTGAGCTAATTCTACTGGACTAGCCACCCGGCCGCGCTCCACAATACTCCAAGTAGTACATACATACATATCCTCACGCTGTATCCCTAACGAGGTATTCAGAGAGGACGGAGCGCCAAGCGTCGCGGTAATAATAATAATAATAAAATAATTAATAATTTAATAATACTCCAAGTAGTGTGGTAATAAAAAAAATTATTACATACTAGCAACGCGCGCTGGCTTCGCCCGGGTGGGATGTTGATTGTTTGCAACACACCATTAAAAAAAACAAAAAATATGTTACATTTAAATCTAATTCACACTCTACGCAAGAAGCTGATGCAAAAAATGTAGGCATATATATGCTCTACTACCCGTGCGAAGCCGGGGCGTGTCGCTTGTTACGTATAACGGCATAAGTTGTATATTTAAGGCGACGCATTGTAAATTTTGACGGCAGGGATCTCCATTTTTCTAAGTGACTACAAAACGTATGAAAGAGATATTGGTTAATTCATTTCACTGACTTTATTTTGACAGTTGCGATTCACAATTTCTTAACTTTTGTAATACAAAAAAATATCAAAGAAACCTCTTTTAAAACAGATTTACATTTTTAGGAGTAACGGGACCGATTTATCTTTCTAAATTTTCTGTATAGTTTTAATTTAAACATATTCATCAAAATGACAGTTGGTTTTTTTAAAATTAATTATAGTTTAAAATAAACGAAAATAGCTACTTTATCGTATTTTTCCTAAGCTTGCGCGCGCACTTTTGCATAGACCAGAAAGTTTTTTGGATTAAATTATTGTTTATCAATGCGTCGCCTTAATAAACAGTAAACATTGAATAGTTTGTACGTAACTATATCAGATAAGATATTTTCTTGAAAAGGGCGGAAATTCGTTAATATTACCTATAACTAGTAAATAATACACTGTCGTAATACAAGTAATACAATGTCGTTAAAAAATATTCTCAGTGTATTGGTATAGCGTTAATTTTATTGCAATAAAACATTTAAAAGAAACCGTTTAAAGAAATATTTGCTTACAAAAGGACGACATCACTTTCTATTGCACTTTAGGACGCGTTCGTTATGCGTTCGTTGCATATGTTCGCAGTTGTTCATAAAAATAAAAAATAAATTGTACTTTTGTAACAAAGCTATAAAGTCTTGTTAAGAAAAAAATACAAACAAAAAAATTCCATGGAACTCACCTAATAAGTAACTAAAATTATTCAGATATATTTTCATACACGTGTATCTATGAACGTCAGCATGTATTACAATGTAATGCTATCACAGTTATGTTGCTCTAGTCAGCGAAATCGAAACTAACCTACCTACGTGGCGGACACCACTCACTTTTCATACTGATAGCGGATATGGCAGCAGTAACCATGATTCACGAACCGGTTATAATTCATGAAAGATACAGTAGCCTTTTATTCACATCGACGCGTAGGTACGTTACGTAATTCAAATATTGCTTGTAAAACAGCAATGTAAAATGTAATAATAGGTATTTTCATATACGAAATCAGGTGTTACAGAATGAATATACAGTGTAAACTCTTTATAACAAAACTCAAGATACTCAGTTTTCTTTCGTTATAAAGAGGTCTCATTATATGTAAATTTGGAATAAAATAACATAAATACACTTTAATTTATTAACTATGATAGGTACGGTACATATGAAAATATTTAAATCACTATTATTCTGTATAGTCTGTTATTTTTGCCAGACTTTTTTGCTGACCCAAAACTTGGTTTGTATTTTTTTGTAAATTTTAGCCTTGTCTTCAGATGCTGTGGGATCGTCTTCATAATATAATAAAAACTTCCATTAGGACAGTAATACCACAGATTAATTAGTTTACTACCGGTAATACTAAACAATAAAAGATAAGAACAACGATGTTTTTCTTAGAAAATGTAACAGGACAATAATGATAATTTTATACTGTTGCCCAAACCAAGGAAAAAAGAGCAGATGTCTAAACAAAGACATATTGTCTCGTTAGTTAGAGGATGACCATTACTCGTATGTTATAAAGAGTGCTCTGTTATATGGCTAACAATGTAAACCAATCAATGTGGGCAAGATCTATGCTATAGAATTTTTAGTTAGGTATATAGAAATTCGTTATAGAAAATTTACACTGTATTTAAATATCTGTAATATTAATCTGTGATCAAATAGCCAGTGTTAGCTGACGGAAATGTCAAAAGCGCTCGCGTACCTAGGCGAAAATGTGGGAAGGGAATGATAAGATTTGAGGAAGCGAAAGAATGTAAGGACTGCAACGATTGGCGCTCCGTCCTCTCTGATTACCCTGTTAGGGATACAGCGTGAAGATATGTATGTACATTTGTAGTATAGATACACTAGTTGTGCCTCACGGTTTTATCTGCGTTAATTATAGAACTATTTTGTTAATATTAACTTGCTTACATCGTCACCTAACGGAAACTAGCATAGCTTATGAATTATGAAATGAACCATCGCCTCGACAAACCAAATTAAAAAATTTGACGGAGTAAAAATCTGAGATTCCCACAATATACCTAATTGTTTTGTTAATTGTAATCGTTTTTATTTGGGCTAGGTACAAATATGACCTCAATTGGTCATGTCGTTCAGAAGTTTCAGGATTATTAGGTACCTAACAGACGCATCAATGATTAAACAATGTATATGGAGGCTGGGTGCAAACCCTGTTGTCATAAAATTATTATAATAATACAGTAAATTTAACAATTAAAAAAAAACAAAAACACCCTACCCTCCTTTGGTGTGTTTGTAATACCTATGTCCTACGTACATTGTACTTGAATGGCCTCTGTTAATAATACATTTCAAATTAAGAATTAAGATTAAATAATTTCTAAATGTATTATCTATGCTTTCTAATTAGCTTCATTTATATATCCCCTTTCTATGTTATCCCGGTATCTGAGTGATTAAAATATTTAACAAATCCTATTTTGATCCATCATAGTTTATGAATTTATAAATCAGTAAGTAATATAGCTAGCTTTTTGTGTATGAAATTAATTAATCCGAAAGTTTTTTTTCGCCTTCGTTTGCGAATTCAGTTTGAAGCAAACTCAGTGTTATTTAATATTTATACCTTATATCTACTTAAATCTTACTTATAATTATATCTACTTATGTTAGATACTTTTTATTACTAACATTAGATTACGTAAGTGCCTACTATAATAACAACAAATTATTGTTAAACATATGGAAAATAAAATGAATTAGTTTCTAGATGCTACGTATGCACGTAGATATTTGTACAGTTATACGTATTATACAGTTATCTATATACATTATAAAATAGTTTACATAATATATATAAGACATATTTTTATATGTAATTATTACATTATAGGTAAGACGTGATGAGATTTGAGGAAGCGAAAAAAGTATATGGACCGCGACGCTTGCTTGGAGCTCCGTTCTCTCCGACTAGCCCGTTAGAGATACAGCGTGAAGATATGAATGTATGTATGTACATAATAGGTAAGTATTTAATCGTAATGAAATCAAGTCCGTCCTAAAATGGTTCCAAAAAGTTTTCTCTTGGATAGGACCAATGTGATTCGAATAGTATTTTTCAATATCGTCGGCTATAGAGTATTAGTTTTTTCCGTAGGATAGTTTGTAACTCAATAGTTCTACATTTTATTATTTTTGATCCGAGATTTAATTTGACGAGATTCACGTAAAAGTCATCGAATTTTCTAAACGTAAAACGTCAGTGTCAGATAGCTAACTAAATTTGCAGGTGGGAGCCAAATTACAAATAAAAAAATGTGACTTTATTACACTACATACATTAACTCCATTTCGAGTGCTTTTTGAACATTTTTATTAATAAATGATACGACGAACGTAGGTTTAAATCATATTTTGTATTAAGTACGTGTTTACTTTGGTTTCCGAAATAATATTTTTGTATACCAATACATTACAAAAACGATAATAGGAAGTGACTGAACACTAGTGAACTTTGTCTTTAAAATTATTTAATTTAGAGACTGTGTTAAGAAACATATTTTTTCTGCATTACTGCAGTCGGCACGAGCTTTGTGCAACAGTTTCTGTTTAACTTCACTACGATTATATACCTACCTATTTACAGACGAAAGTCAACTTTTGCTGGATAAAAAACGATTCACTTGGTGTGAATGCATAGTAGGTAGTTTAAAATAACAACTTCGACTCTAAAGCAGAAGCTATGTGAACACTGATTACAATTACTTAGATAATAACGTGATAACTGCGTTCCTGTAGTTACGTTTAGGACATAAAAACTACATTTAGTTTAAAGTAGAATATAATTAACTGAAGTCATTTAACATGGATGGTGATATTAAAGCAGAAGTGATAGTTATAGATGATGATGATGATGAACAGCCAATACCAATAAAGTCCAATTTAAAAAGCAATAGAAACGATAAACACAAACAGAGGAAAGTGACATTAGATACAAGTAATGGAGAGACGCTTTTGATTACACAGAAAGTTGAAGTGAAGAAAAAAACTATTAATATTTATGAAGAAAAGGAAATAAATTATCATAAAAACAAATTGCATGCAAGGAAGGAACGCTTAAAAGAATTTTACAGATTATTTCATAACAGGACAGTGCCCAAATGTTCCAGATATAAATGCCAACATACAAATAATAAAATAGTAGAAACTAAAGAAATTCAAGGCAAACGCGGCTGTGTAAGTGCAGGCTATGTATGGGTATTTTTATTTGCAATATGTGTATTAAATTTTTATGAAATATATTCATATTTGTTTCAGTTACACAAGTCATTTAAAAAAAATCATGAAAGAAAGTACAACAAAGAAGCACATGCTAAATCTGAACATTCAAATCACCATAAAAAAGTAAGTAGTATCTGTTACATACTATTTTTAGTAGTAATTTTTTAAAGCACAATAGTTCTAGATCATTCCAATTTACCTCTATCATATTCTGAACGTCATATGATACAGTCCAGCATCAGAAGTACTTGTTCTAAATAAACTAATAAAGGTAACATGATTATGGTTCACGATTCACAGTAACTAACATCTGATACAGGAACAAATCTTTTTTAAATACTGGATGATGAAAATAATAAGTTTTAATCAATCATTATTTTCATTATTAAATTACTGACTAAAAACGGGAGGGTTTAATGGTTGTTTACACCATAATCTTAGTATATACTGGCATAGACACAAAGAGTGCGAGTGAGAATGTAATCTTTATGATAGTGGTACGAGTAGGAAAAGGACAGCAAACAAGATGCCATTGTAATCCATTTTGAATGACAGATAACCACAAATCCTTACGCTGTGAATGCTGTTGACTTATTATTTTGTGTTATTTCTGTTTTATTTCAAAGAAGTACTTTATTCTTAATAATGATTATGGCTTCTGTATGTGATAGTGATATTACATATTATTGCAAAAATCAAGCGAATCGTTCATTTTATAGGTGACATTGAGAAATTAAAAATCGTTAGTCAACAAGGTCTATGATCGTCTATATGCCAATATATGGTTTAATAAGAATATATTTTATAGTATTACAATACATTATAACGCAGTAAGCGATCCTTAGAGCAAAGGTGGCGTACAATCACGGCTTTCCTCTAAACATCACTGTGTCTATGTATAGGTAAAATGTATAGGTATGTAAGTTTTCTGCTTATTAGGTGATAAATATTGAATAGTTTGTTTGTATTAGATGATAAATATGTGCGGTGTCACCCTTGCAGACAAAAGAAGCAATAAAGAGATACGCAGTATCACAGGTTTGCACGACAGTGTTATTGAAAAAATGAAGAAAGGAATGCTAAGATGGTTCGGGCACATGGAAAGAATGAGTGATGAAACACTGACGAAGAAATTCTATAGAACGAAAGTGAGTGGTAAAAGAGGCCAAGGAAGACCAAGGCTGACTTATGAAGATCAAATAGCTAGAGTGTTAGCCGATGGAAATGTCAAAAGCACTCGCATACCTAGGCGAAAATGTGTGAGGAGAATGATGTGATTTAAGGAAGCGAAAGAAGTATGTAAGGATCGCGACGCTTGGCCCTCCGTCCTCTCTGACTACCTCGTTGGGGATACGGCGTGAAGATATGTATGTATGAATAGTATGTAGATAAGAATCTCAGACAAGAATATTTTTTAAATTTATTTATTGTTTAAATTGTTTTAGCACATGTTTTGTTATTTTTTTTTAGATAAATAACATATGTATATATATGGCAAAAAGTATTTGACTGATATCTGAGATGTGATTGTATAAAAAATAAATAACTCTCTCAGCAAAGCAGGGAACAACAGCTAATAATATTTGCAATGTGCCAATTAAGCTCTTTCATTTGATTCCTAACAGGGCACCTTTCAAAAATTAGTTTTTATATGCATGACTATATCCTCTATGCTCTCATTTCTCAATTATGAGAAGTAGTTTAAGTAGTTATGCAGGAACAAATGAACATACATACATACGGGCTGAAATCATAATCTCCTTTTGACTTCACTGTAGTTGGGTAAAAATGTTAATGTTTATTTGTACAAAATCTTAAATCTCCAAAAGTTCTTCACTTCTTTGATATTTAGACAAAACTGCATACGAATACGTGCGTATTTTTATATACCTAAAACGAATATAGTTAAACACACTGAGTTACAGCAAATCTATATAAATAAAAATGAAATGCCTTTTTAACCGATTATAAAAAAGGAGGAGGTTCTATGTTGGTCTGTATTTTTTTTTATGTGTGTTCACCGATAACTTCATCAATTGTGGGCCGATTTCGAATTTTTTTTTGTTTGAAAGAGTATACTTATAATTATAAGGTAGTCCCATTTAAATTTCACCAGTATTGAAGCTTGGACTTCAAAAATACACCAAATAATGCGACCTGGTAACCTTTATTTACATTGATGACTCTCATGTATAGTATTGTTGCACTCCAGAATTACACAGATGTTAATTGTAGACATGCCCTAGATATTTATTTAGGCCAAGGTTAAAAAGGCCCAAAAGGGAGAAATAAAAAAAATAATTAAACTGCCTTAAAAAAACACTGAAAAGTAGAAAATAACTATCCTTTACTAATCAAAACTCAAGTGCAATAAAAATAACTATACGTACGATACATATACCTACCTCTATACATATGACTAAATTTGACAGTTATTGAAGTCGGTGTCAAATCAATGTGCAAAAACAGCGACTTCAGTAACTGACAATTTTAATTATATAGGTATGTGACTATGTGTATCGTACTTATAAAGTAAAGGATTAGTAGTAGTAGTAGTAAAGGATTGTTATTTTGTACTTTTCAGTGTTTTTTTTTAAGTAAGATTTTAGGTAAGAGCAACTTGAGAATGGCTGAACCGATTTGGCTATTTTTTTAATAATCCGAATAAGATTTTTAAGAAAACGAAATTGGAAGTTGCCCGGTAAATTGGAAAATTGGGGAATAACTGAAAATGCTTTTTTATGGGATCATTTTTTAAAGGGGTTTGAAGATTTTAGTATGGAAGGTGGCCTATGGCCATCCGCCATTTTGAAATTTTTCGAATTTGCTGTCGCATCTCCAAACCTTTATGTATCGCTAGAGGATGATCACAAAACATAATAAGTCATTTTGTGTTTAAGCCACCAGTTTCAAATATATTTAATGTCAAAATTTATTTATCAGAATGTATTGCATTCATTTTGTTTTCAAACTAAGTATACTATTGCTAATAGGACTTAATTAAAAAGTTTAAAAATCTTCATTTTAAGGATCACAGACTTATTTTTGATATAATTATAACATAAAACAATATAATTTACCTTACCAATACTCATGATTATAGGTACCTGCGCCTGCGCCATGGAGCGATTGCTTTTTTAAACTGTAGTTACGTAATTTCCTAGCAGATTTATACACTTATGTTATATGTTATTTATAATATTATGTAGATTTAATGTTTTTTCACCAGTAAGTATTACATTAACTTGATTAATGTAGCAAATTTAAAAGTAACAATAAGATCCAATTCAACGTCGAACTTCTTTGACGTAATATGCGCTGATGTTGAAGACGATGAAGATAATTTTGTCTATAAGGATTACTAGAGACCCTATGATTGATTGACCCATTCTTCTCATACTGACTTCTTATGCTGACGAAAATCGATCAATTTTCCACTCGTCCCTATCGAAATATGCTATTCGCAAATCCGTTGCGAATAGAAGGAATTACGAAATGGACGATGCGTTAATGTAACAACGAGTTTGCGAATGGGACGACGATGTTGATAATTGTATATTAAGTGATTATTATTAGAAAGTGGTTAATTAGGTTAAATAATAATTATAATGAATAAGATGATTCAAACGTCAAAATAAAATTTAGTTTTATAGTATTTTAAAACTTCTAATGCCTTTGTATAAATATAATAAATATTACGTTAATCTGTAATAATGTTCGGTATGTCAACAGTCAAGCTTGATGTGAAATTGCATATATGTACCTAAACTAGACCTACAATAAAACAAATCTATTAAATAATTAATCATAATAAAGCCTTGAAGGCACAAATTAACACTAATAAATATAGCCTTTCACACGTCATGTATTGTTAGACTGAAATAAACATATGGTGTAAGCGTGTAATAGAAAGGGATGGGAATATACGTATCTCGTCTCTGTCAGTATGCTCAATATTTTAAGACATCCTGTTGCATTTGACAGTCTTATGACACGAAACAAAATTTTTGTACGTTAGTACTTTGTTTTTAAATTGTTTTTGAACTTTACAATTGAAAAATTAATATATATTTCCTAAATATATATGTGAGATAGAGATTATTTTGGACGTAATGGAAGAACGTAGTATTTTAGGCTGCAAAGGTCGGTTTGACAAACATAGGTCGTTAAAGTCAGAAAGACTATCGTGGTCACATCAATGTAATATAGTCTATTAGTAGTGTAATGCTTTAAGGTACATGTCTTACATACCTAATAATAACTGAGACTAAGTTATCGAAAAGCGGCAAGTTGAAATAAAACATTAAACTAAGTAAGATGTTTAATACATAGCCATTAAAAAAAATTCATTAACCACATTTAAGGATTTTATTTTCATCTGTGTGTTTCTATATTATATATTCGTGAGATTAAAAGTACTACTATAGACCAAAATTTTAAGATGACAGCACAGCATTATGTTTTTCTAAGATCAATAATATCTTTGTAACCGGCGATTTCACGACAAAATGACCTATTATATTTTTTCATCACCTAGGTATATACGCGGTCGGACCATAGGCCACTAATCTTTAAACCCTCTTGGGCAGGACAATGTCTAACGGGTCAAATAGTATGTAATAAAAATGTTAATTAGAAAATGTGTTCTTTTTGCAGAAATTAAAAACACATGATGAAATCAAGAAAAAAAACATTTTAATATCACCCTTATCCATATCTTCATTTACAATTAGTTCAGAGAACATATTTGAAGATATAAGTTCAGGAAGTTTTTTAAGTCACTCAGATAGTGATCTAGATGTACTAATAAGAAAAGCTAAAAAAGTAAGAAAATAATATAGAAAATAAAAATGTTTAAGAGATAGTTGTAATCTTAGTAATCTTTATTATTTTGTTACAGCGTGAAAAAATAAATCCAGAACAAAAATTATCAACAGCGGTCAATGTTAATAAAGGAATTCAAACAGAAAACTTAACAGATGATGATGTCAACATGTCGCTGCGTTCACTACACTCAACATCAACACTAATTTTGTCATCACAGTGTAGTAATGACATTTATTCACCTATAAATGACATACATGATATTAAATCACAACCCCCGGAACTTAATTGTGAAGAAAATGAAATTGCTTTCGTTTATAAAAATCTACTTCTACCGAATACAGTTGCATTGGAGGATATTGACTCATATAATTCTGTCAGTCCTGAATGTGTAACTACTGAGTTGAAAAAAAATAACGAAGAATATAATACAATAATAAAACACAATACTGTTTTAAATATAACCAAGGCAGAAATTAAAAAAAATATTGAAATGATTAAAAGTGATGCCGTAGAAAATAATCATAGTGAAAAATTAAATAAGAGAAAAATTCTCAATGCGTATAGTCCGATATTAAGCCCTGATATACCTGAATTTCCTGAATTAACAGAAAATGAACAGACAGATAAAGAAATTATGACTGAAATCATTTAAACGAAAGTGATTTATACTTTATAAAATTATATATGTATTAATAACATTTAACACATTTTAAGACATTTAACAGAAGATCAAGTATATAATTAAATATACAAAACTAATGCTTTTTCAGAAATGACTAATAGTACATTATTGCATAATCATTAAAAAGCAGGACTTTTTAAATATGAATTTTTATATTGAAAACTTCATAAATCGCTATCATAATCATAAGTCGCTAATAATAATTGCAATGAAACAAATAAAAATGTTTTTAACTTGTTTTTATTAAGGTCGTTAATATAACAATATTATAAGAACAAACTTTTTTAGTTATAAGTTTATAAAAATCAATTTGATGCCATTTTTACTAGGATAAATAAACAGGTTTAATAAATAAGTCTTGGTTTTATTAATTTAGTAATAAATTTTAGTTTAAATGTTATGTTATGCATTATTATTATATATACATTGTGTTGTATTGTGTAAGGAGAATGATGAAATTTGAGGAGGCGAAAGAATTATGTAAGGACCACAATACTTGGCGCTTCGTCAGACTAACTCGCATGGGATGCAACGTGAGGATATGTATGTATTATCCATTAGCCATTATTAAAACAATACCCTGCATCATCCTTTAATATTACATTGGCGCATATAAATAAATTTTTCAACAAGCCTTAAAGAAATTGGTAGAAAGACTCTTGCCTGATGCTAATTATGTGTAACTTGTAAAATAAATTAATAAAAAACGAGCGAGCTTTATACTCTGACATCTCACATTGGTAATAAACAACATTAACATTATATCCTGAAAAAGATGATTCAGGTAATTATTATTTGAAATGGTTTTTCGTAACAGAGAATAATTCTTTTTAATGAAAATTGTATTTATTTTATTAACACTAGGGGTAATGTAGTTTTTTATTGAAGACAGTTATTTTTATGCAATTTGGGGGAGAGCGGAAACAGACTTGAAAATATGAGACATATACTTGTGATTTCAAAGTATTTAAAAACCGTTAAAAAACTGCTTCAATAACAGTACCACTGTTAGTTGTCGCAGCTAAATACTGAAATATTTGTGGGAGATTGTTCATTATTTTACACAAACAATTAAGTTATTTCAAAACAAGTCGTTAGTATAACGAAACACATGTATCACTCCCACTACGCCATCTGTTGTTAGTTCATTGGTATAAAAATACCAGACAGATTATCGACAGACCAGACGCGAGAAAAATTCGCGACTGTAGACCAATGACTAAGGAACTAAAGGACATGGCATGTTGATCTATGGCAACATTTAGTTATATATATACTAACGCAAGACATTCAAACGTAGTGTTGTCTCTTTTTGACTTACGGCTTCTTGCGTGTGTAAGAGAAAACAACAGTACTTTTCTCAAAGAGTAATTTTTTTATGTGATATCATTGTAATGTCAAAACGTGCCGGTCCGCCATTTATTGCGACACGCTGACAAGTACACGAAGTGTCAAAACATAGCAACGAATTTAATATTTTTTTAATGTTTCTGTGATTTTGTGCTGGATATTGGAACTGTTTTGATAAAGGAGAAGCTAGCATAATGCCATAATAATTTCTAAGTGTAGTGTGTTAGGATGCGGCTCGAGCAAAAGCAATAATCAACGAAATCTATAATTGCACTGGTACGTAACAGAAATTCATTAATTTAGTCTGATGTCATATATATCTCCATCGTAATTACTGTGTTTCTTAGTTTACTGTGTTATAGTCATATATATTTTTAGTTATTAGCAGTTTTTATTCATATAATACAGTAAATTACTTCGTATCAATTTTTGTTGTTATTGCAGTTAGGGCTGTCCATGTACCTATATTAAAAAGATATCGATAAATACAGGTATCATGTTTATATGTCGTAATTATCTTGTTTCAGATTACCATCATGAATTATTAGAGGAAAAGAGTGAAGAAAATTGAAACCTCTGTAAAAATTACATACATGTATATGCTATATACATACATATCTTCACGCTGTATCCCCAACGGGGTATTCATGATATTATATATTTATGTTATTTGCATTTCGAAGCAACTTCTTTCAATAGAACATTAAGAAAATAATTTTACGGTATGATGAATTACCCTCGCAAACATTATTGGGAATCAGAGAAAATATTTACAATGGTAATTAATTACTTTTTAATTTCACGACTATGTAAATCCTCTATTGAGAAAAAGTAACAGGAAAATATTAATTGTTTACAGAATGTGGCTGAACTTTGTTTTGATGTTTCTGAGAGAGAAAAATCTGCGAATAGTTCTAAATATCTGCTTCAGAATGATGTGAATCAAGACCACGCCGTTATTTTTGCGACAAATAAAAGCTTGTAGAGATTTTACTGAAAACCCAGATGTGGTACAATTTAAAGAATCTTTTAAACAACTTAAAGAGTAGAATTAAGAGACGAAGGTGTCAGAAACTATTTTATTCTTTTCTTGACGTACAAAAAACTACAGCGACATGAGTACAATGACTGCTTAAATTCAAATCTCAGTATTCAAAACTTTCATCCAGAAATTATTTAACAAAAATTGTGCTATTTAGTTAGCTATATTCATTTATTTTGTAAATATGTTATTAAAAACTTAATATAATTATTATTTTACCAACAATAATATTAACAAACAGTTCTATTTTTCAAACCCAGTAAAAATATATTACTATAGTACATTAGATATGACTAGTCTAACATTGGTCAACCTTGTAGTGCCTAGCAATTTACTATCTTAACTTTTAAAAGATTTATTCCAAAGGCCGGTATGTTGTGGATTTTCTACGCTAGATAATATTATAAACTATAATATTACCTACTTATTTCTTCACAATGTAAGGAAATAAATTTGAGAATTCTTCAACTAATAGAAGTCCACAGTGTTCAATTCCTAATTGAAATTAATTCATTCATTGTATTTACTATATAATTATGTCATGTACTGTGTTGTGCCATTGAAATAAATATTATTATTATTATTATAAATGTTATTCCCAATTACTGTGTGATAAGGCCACTAATTTTTAGTAAAATTAATTATTCTAGTATTTAGTTTATCAAAGTGCTACAGTACGCCATGGCTATAGATTTAGTCGGTCCGTATGTCCGTATGTATGTTTCACATAGCGCTTATTTTAATTTCACCATCACCTTTAGAAGAAGTAACGTTATGCATATAAAGAAAAAAAAAGCATTAAAAGGACTGTGCTGTTCTTCGACTACTGTGACCTATATTCATTGATCTTCAACATTTATCAAAGCGCTTCATAAAATACGGTTTAAAAAGCAATTTTATTTCTGTAATAATCATGGACGTACTATAAAGTATTACAAAAAGAGATACCTAAGTAATTTATTTGTATGTAGGGTTCATTTAAAGGTCCATACAAAAATGATCGAAGGACAGAAAGGGGCTATACTTGAAGGTGCCTGTTGCTATCGTTGCTAATAACACCTTAAAATCGCCTTAAGCGTAGATTCTAATTATATGCCGACAGCATCGAAGTACGCTGACTGCTATTTTCAGTTTGAACAATATTTCAGTACTTTTGTATAAATCTATAACACAAAAAAAGCCCTCCCTTTTTCTGAAGATATCATACAAATTAATTTTTATTTCAATACTGATGCTGCAACAAAACTCATTTCAACAACTGACTTAACGACATCTACATGGTAGATATTTGGGACATCACTAATTGGCAGCCATTTTTTGCGACACTCGAAGTTTAGGTGGAACGATTATTTTGTACTTGTTTCATGTCCTTTAGTTTCCTTAGTCATTGCTGTAGACGGGATGAGACGGCTCATTATACTTGCCGAGCACGTGTCCCTTTTGGACAGCCTAAGCCGCTTTACGGCGCTCCTTCGTAGATTATAAAACCGGACACCCACGAGACAACTCCCACCGCGCGCATCAAACCGCGCGGGCTCTCAATTTCTTTCTATAACGCGGGCGGACTCCGCAGGCAACGCGACCTCCTTCATGAGTTTACGCGGAACGACCAAATAGGTATACCTATTTGGTCGTCCTTTTTGAAACCTAAAGAGCGTGACCCCGGGCTTAACATCGTTCGCGACGATAGGGTGCCCCCGCCCCCAAAGGCGGCACTCTTATCTACTACAGAAGGTACCTGCACTGCATTCCGATCGATACGCCCGCTTTCAGTAATATAGAGGCGTCGGTGTGCCGGGTGGCCCTCACGGGGCACGCGCCTATCACACTTGCGTCTGTATATCTCCCTCCTAGTAAAGCGCTAATTAAAAGCGATGTAGAGGCCCTCCTAAATTTAGAAGACTTTGTCATACTCGCCGGCGACCTCAACGCTAAACATCGTCATTGGAATTCGCACTCCACTGACCAATGACCTTAACTTTGACGTTATCGCCCTTATGACGCCCACCCACTGTCCCAGAGTTACAACGCACAGACCGGACGTACTCGACATAGCGCTTCTAAAGAACGTAGCTCTAACGCTGCATTCGACAGAGGCGTTATACGAGTGTGACCTTAGACCGTTATTATTCAAATTAGGACCTATGACAAACACACGGAGGCTCACAAAAACCGTGACGGATTGGCAGAGATTAGACGAAATGCTAAACTCTGAGAATTCGCCGCGGCTGAACGCGATACCGGACGTTATCCGTTCCGCCGAGAACGCGACCGCAGCGATAGACGCGCTCACTGCCCACATCCGCGACTCTGTCTCTTCGTGCTCCCGGGGGGTCCCGGCGGAGAACTACCGCCGCTGGGAGCTCACAGGGGACATCCGCCGGCTAATTAGAGCCAAGAACGCCGCGACCCACGCTTACGATTCGATTCCTTCAGAAACGAATAGACGTAACTTACGCGTCCTCTAACGTGAAATCAAAGACTAAATTTCCGAACATAGGAAACTAGGTGGAGCCATCTGATACGAGAGATCGATCCAACGCTCCAGACTTACTGGACGTTGGCCCGATCTCTAAAATCGAACAAGTTCCAAACAATGTCGCCTCTGATGAAACCAAACGGACAGACAGCTTTCGACGACATAGATAAAGCCGAACTCTTGGCCGACACTCTGGAGGCCCAATGCTCCCCTAGCTCTCAGCCTGTAGATGAGAACCATTTAGACATGGTCAATCACGAAGTAGCCTCCCTACTGCATGCCACCGCCCCTTGCCAACTCAGACCCACGACGGTTGACGAGGTTCAGGACATTGTCAAGGCTTTCAAACCTAGAAAAGCCACCGGTGGAGACGGCATCTTTAATCAAGTAGTTAAACTATTTTCGATACGTCGTCTCGCGTTTTGGTAGCTATCATTAATGCCGCCATGGCGAACCGCGTCTTTCCAACCACCTGAAAGGAAGTGATCGTCATCGGAATCTCGAAACCGGGTAAACCGGGTATAAACATCTTGTGCCTCACCGAGACGTGGTTGAAGACAGATAAAATGTCTTTTAATATAAATAATTTTAATGTGGCCAGTGTGTTCAATAGAACGTCGACAGATGGCGGTGGTAGCATGATTTTGTGTAAAAATTATCTTAAAGTCAAGAACCGCAAAGACATAGTTGCTCGTTCTGTTGAACATATATATGAAATGTCGTGTGCAGAGACGGATCAGCACATATTTTTATGTGTTCACCGACCTCCTTCGTCAGATTTTTGTCAATTTTTAATTTCTGTAGAGGAGTCTCACAAGACTTAGCAAATGTAAGAAGTCAATAATAGCGTGTGGTGACTTTAATGTAGACATACTGAATAATTCGAAAGAAAAACATATGCTCATTTCACTCTTTCTCTCGTTTAATTTAGTGCATATTTTTCATGAACCGACCAGGGTCACATACCATTCCGCGACATGTATAGATAACATTTTTATGAGTAAGTGTGAAACTATGGAAAATACTATTGTTACTGGTATCCGCTCTGATCATAAAAAGTGCAGTTAATGAAAATAGAGGACATGAAATATAAATCAGAACAAATATTTGAATTTAGGCCATTAGGAGAGAGTAGGCTAAAAAACACTTACTTACACATGATGTAGCAAAATTTGCAAACACTGCTTCCTTGGTAGATGATCCAAATATCATGTATGAATTATTAGTCAAAAACTTATCTGAAATATTTAATAAGAACTGTCCAAAGAAAAAGAAAGTAGTTATCAATAACAAGTTACGTTTGGGCGACGAAGGGCATAAGAAAAAGTAGGGACAGGCTTTATGAGTTATATGATGAGAAATCTTACACGGTAGATGAAAGTTTTCATAACTATGTCTGCACTTAAAAATATTTAAGAGGGTATCAATACACGCCAAAGCAATCTATATTGCGAATAAAATCAGAAAATTAGATGACGCAGTAAAAGCTACACCATTAACAAAGAAATTGGGGGTAAACAAAATAAAAATAACGAAAATATTTCCATACAAATTGATAATAAAATGGTTAGCTAATGCTTTTGAAAATTATTTTTCAAATGTACCCGTAGAAATTACTAGTGGTCTAGGATAGTCTTCGCATACAGCAGAGACGTTTTTGAGCAAAAATATTGGAAAATGGTTTCCTAGTTTTCAATTTAGGTACACAACTGCACATGAGATAGAAAGGACTTTCGGTCAATTAAATAAAAAAAAAAGTGAGGATTTATGGGTACTATCAATTAATGTAATGACTAATGTAATACCTATATTATCGCCAATTTTAGTAGATATATTTAATAAATGCGTATGCGATCAAGGCGTATTTCCCAGTTTAATGAAACACAGTAAAATTATCGACTATTTAAATCGGGCTGTATGTTAAATCCAACCAATTATCGCCCGGTGTCAATATTGCCAGCGTTGAGTAAAATATTCGAAAAAATAATACTCAAACAAATGCTGACGCATTTTAACATTCACGGAGTATTTTATGGTCAATAATACGGGTTCACGAGAGGGCGGTCAACAACTCATGCGGGAGCAAGCTTGATCAGGACTGTGCTTCAGGCTGGGAGGGGTCCCAGGATGCTATTGGTGTTTTTTGTGATCTTTCCAAAGCTTTTGATTGTGTTAGTCATGAAACTTTAATTTGTAAACTTAAATACTATGGAATACGTGGTAACCCTCTCGATCTCGTGATCTCGTATTTGTCTGACCGGGAGCTAAAAGTGAATGTTAATGGGGTTTTGTCTGTTGGTTCAAAGTTAAAAATGGGCGTTCCCCAAGGATAAAATTTAGGATCTTTCCTGTTTTTTGTTTATATTAACGATTTCCCATTTATGCTCAGAGACTTATGCGAAACAGTATTATTTGCTGATGATACCTCATTGTTATTTAAAATAGACAGAAAAGATCTAGATATTACTTGGATAAATAGGATCCTAACAGATGTCTCGAAATGGTTCGCTGCCAATAATTTACTACTGAATGCACAAAAAACCAAATGTATTAAATTTTCCCTTTCTAATGTACCCAGAATCCATGATAAAATAGAACTGGGTGGGAAACAATTGGAATTACTTAACTCAGGCAGTTTTCTTGGTTTAACAGTAGATAACAAGTTACAGTGGGCGGACCATATCGGGGCGTTGGCTAGTAAGCTAGGTTCCGCGGTATATGCAGTTAGACGCATTAGGCAAATGACGGATGTGGATACGGCAAGGCTGGTGTACTTTGCATACTTTGACAGTCTAATGTCCTACGGCCTTCTGCTGTGGGGATCATCAGCGGCGCATATTAACTCCATTTTTATTTTACAAAAAAAGAGCAATACGTGCCATCTACAGTATGAATGTACGAGAATCACTTAAATATCGTTTTAAAAACATTGATGTCCTCACCTTGCCGTTCTTATTCATCTTTGAATTTATTATGTATACGAGGAAAAATATAGATCGGTTTAAAAAGAAAGGCGATATTAATGGTATGGAAACCCGAGGTCTTGATAAATTGGTTATTCCAAAATTTAATTTACATAAGTCAAATGTTTCATTTTTGGGTTCGTTCTGACTGCATTCTGCAAACTGCATTCGTTTATATAACAAAATTCCTCAGGAAATTACTCAATTAACAGAGAATAAATTTAGATTGGTTATAAAACGTACATTGATTAGCAATCATGCTATAAAATAAACGATTTCATTGAAGATAAAACAATAGTCTGGAAATGATCTTCTCTGCACATGCATTTACTGGCTTAGTGAAAATATTGTATTTTAATAAACCTTTTGTAAAATGAAGTTGAAAAAATGATACCTGACTGAGTTTCTTGTCGGTTCTTCTCAGTGTCCAGGTTTTCTATTTGAACCGAACTAAAGTAGATTTGACGTTCAAAAATACCTTGTAATTGGGTTCACTTGAATAAATTGACTTGACTTTGACGTTCCTTCCTACACCCAAACCCCATAGTGGTCAAGGCGTCATCGTAAACCCATGAGCCCCGCGTCCGCAATCGCTATCGAAGTCCTAGACATGTGTTAGGTAACAGCGACGAGGACGACATTACACGTTCGAACTCGATCATACCCACTTACACACTACGATCGCACCGCCCCCAACAGCGGAGGCGAGGACGTCCCCGGCGACAGCCGTAGAGTCTCATATTTAGAAGCTCGATCACGTAGCACTACACACACACACGCGAGCCTTAAGTCACATTGCAAACTGCCACGCGGAACACTAGGCCTTTAGCCGTCTCGCCGGACGGGTCCGCTAGAGCCCCGGCCCCCACCCGAATAGGAAGCCCGCTAAAATGCACGGTGCGGAAAGCTCCCCTGGTGACGTCTTGAGCCCGAGGTCCGCCCTCCATACGAGGTATTCCTCGGCTGGATGAACCCTCGTGCGGTCGATGCGGTCGACCATCTGGCAGGGCGCCTTTAGCGTTCGCCTCAACGCGACCGGTGACGCTGTAAAAGCCACTAGGGCTAACAGCAAAGAGGAGATTTTTAGTCGGTACGAGTCCGACTACTCAGTCGGCGTAGTCCGCCTGAGTGTCCGTGGGGATTTTTTCGCCTCTCAGAAACCAAAAAAAAAACAAAAAAAGACGGATCAGACGTTGTTCAGATGCGAACACGGCAAGTCGTTCTGCTCTGAACTGTCTTTGTCACCAGCTTTGTCTAAATTTGCTATTGAATAATTGTCAATATAAACAGGCTTGTTTATTTGCTTTTTATTCTCTCACACCAGTTATTAATATTCTTACTATAATTAATATGCAATAGTCCATATTAATAATATATTGTTGTTGTTATTGTAATAAGATAAGTAATAAAATGAGGTAATGGGATTGGAATCAATTTATTGAGTTGTCGATTAAAATACGATGATTAACTCGTTCTTTTTTCTTTCATTCACTCACATATTTATTCGAATAATTATCGGAAAATGGGTTGGTACCATCTGACGCCCAACTCTACCACCGCACGCGCTCATTGGTCAAATCAAATAGCACGCGCTTCCCTGGCTTTGGCCATCCCTTTCCACAAAATTACTCTCAGAGATTGCAGGAAAGCGAGAGAAGTCAAAAAAACCGACTTCAAAATCAAAGCACTGAGAAGTACAAAGTAATTAAGGCTTATTAATTAAAACACAAGAAAAAATAACTTTATAAACACATAAAATATTATGTATAACAGGAAAACTCAAATTATTTTGACAGTTACTTAAGTCTGTAATCTCGGTCCTTGCGGTCCTTAAAACTCGTAGTCAAAAATTAAATCAGACAATATCTCGATAGTAAATATTAGATACAATCATCATAGGTATTGTCAATGATGTTACATTGCTATTGTCATAATTATTAACAAATATTGTCATGATCATTATCACAATTATTTAGATATTCAGTGTAAATATACATACATATAACAAATAAATAAATGCGCCAGACAATGCACACCGATCATATGATTTCATACTAGGGCATTTCCTGTCCTATGAGAACCAGACGATGAGTATTAGAGGCGTCTCCCAGTACACGCAGACCCGAGGCAATACAGAAAAGTTCGTTTCCTAAATTCATACGGCCGGGAATCGAACCCGGAACCTTACGTGTCTAGACAACGCCTAACCCACTGTACTATCGAAGTCATCATAATATCAATAAACTAATGACACGCCCAGGATTCGCCCAAGTGCAATCTATTATAATATACCTACTGTGCCAATATTAAAACCTTTAAGAATAAATTCTTTAAATGATAGGAAAAAATCTATTAAAATCGTTGCGTAGTGTAAAAAATTAAACCGCCTTCAAAAAAAATCACTATCCTATACTAATCAAAACTCAAGTACAATAAAAATAACCTTATAAATACGATACACATACCTACATAATTAAATTTGACTGTTACTGAAGTCGGTGCCAAGTCTAGCAAACTAATAAACTTTCTGTTGTTGCACATTGATTTGGCATCGACTTCAATAACTGTCTTATTTAATTATATAGGTTTACGTTAGTAACTAATTAATCTGTGATATAGGTATGTGTACCGTATTTATGAAGTTATTTTTATTGTACTTGAGTTTTGATAAGTAAAGGATAATTATTTTCTACTTTTCAGTGTTTTTTTAAAGCAGTTTAATTTTTTTTTTATTTCTCCCTTTTGAGTGACCTTGGCCTAAATAATTATCTAGGGCAGGTCTACAATTAACTTCTTTCTAATTCTGAAGCGCAACAACATACAAGAGAATCATCAATATAAAAAAAGGTTATAAGCAAAGCGCGTTATTTGGTGTGGTGTATCTTCGAAGTCCAAGTTCAAATACCAGTGAAATTTAAATAGGACCACCTCCGAATACCCTCTCAAAAAAAAAAAAGAACTTCTAAATCAGTCCACAATTGACGAAGTTATCGGTGAACATACATGAAAAAAAATACATACAGACGAACATAGAACCTCCTTCATTTTTGAAGTGGGTTAAAAAACTAAGCGCACAAACAGACAGACGCGGATATCAACTTTGTTTTATACTATATAGATAGATATATGTACATGCTATAACCTTGATAATGGGGCTCTAAAGGGTCCTAGCTCCACGGCCCACGGAGGTGGATTGACCCTCGAAAATATGCTTATTCGAACATACACGATTTAGGTACATGAAAAAAATTGTCACTTGATACATATAATACATACAATATCCTCGTGCTGTATCCCTAATGGGGTAATCAGAGGTTGGAACGTCAGAACGTTTTTATCGCAACGTTTTTACCGTCCAAAATACAATATGTAAGCAAAATGCTTCCCTATTTATGTCGACGATAAAGACGCTTTTTCAACGTCCACGGAATAACGTTATCCAGCATGGAAATATAAAAGCGTCTCCATACAACTGCATACATTTTGCCCATTGTACCGTGCACGGTAAAAACGTGGCGATAAAAACGTTAAACGGAAAATTATAAAAGCGGCCGTTGAGCGCAAACATCGCAGTCCTTACATACTCAAAACTTCTTTGAGTAAATAATCAAAGCAAATCTCATTATTCTCTTCACACGCTTTCGCCTAGGTATGCCAGTGCTTTTCACTTTACCGTCAGCTAGCACTCTGGCTTGATCTTCATTGACTTCTGCTACCACTCACTTTTGATTTATAAAATACTAGCTATTTTCTTCTTCAATCTGATGACGCCATTAGTTCGAACCATCTAAGGTCGAAATATTCCTCTCTTCATTTTTACAATACTAATTCCATATTTTCATCATTTTACAAAATATCGAAAAAAGAAATAGGTATATGTAATGTAATGGTACCAAGTCCTAACATTTCTTTATGGTGCCAACTTCCCAGCTTTCAATCATGCACTAAAATATCAACACGATAAATACCTACATAATTTATTTTTGGAACGTTTTGGAACATCTGAATATAATGTAACTGAACCAAAACGAAATCCGTTTTGGTCACAGAATACTAATGTTTCGGTTCAGTCCCAAATTTCAGATCATACCTACACTAAAAAATCAATACGATGAATACCTACATATATTTTTATAAATCGAATCCCATTTTTGTTGGATTTACTGGAACGTTTTTAAACATCTAATTGAAAGGTACCAAAACGGAACAATATTTTTTTTAAGTTAAAACGTCAAAGTCACATTTTTTGTTTTTTCATGTTTTCTTGTTAGCAAAAATATCATTTTAATATAAGCATTTTAACGTATGTATAATAATAGTTGTTACAATGCATATTTTCTTTGACATTTGTTTATTTATTCAGTGTCAATATCCATTCAGTTCAATTTTATTATTCGTCATGTTGTAAACCTCGCCCTCGCTGTGGTTGATGCAGTTCATGTGATTGTGATTTTTGCTTATGTAGGTAGGGATTGGTACATCGTACATAGTAGTGCAATAAAAATGTGCCCGCGTTGCATGTTTGTTCATTAGTTTTAATAAGTATAAATACAAGCGTCAAATGTCCGCATCGTGCATCAAAGGGTGTTAACTATTATTTTAAGAGTGCACGTGTAGAAAGAAAAATATATGCAGTGAACTGAACCAATTACCTACGTAAAAACATAAGTACTAGAAAATAGAATATGAGTAGGTCAGAGAAGTAGGTAAGTAATTTTCCCTAGACTATGTAAAACGTATTTTCATTAGTTATGTTAGTACCTATATACTTTCATTGTTTTAAACATCGATCTATATCAGATCTATCTATTAAAATATGATAGAGATTTCACATTGTAATATGTACCAAATGGAGGTAAGTACTTAAAAATTCGTGTTATTTAATGAGAATTTAAGTATGAAGTACAATTCTCAGGATACCTACCTGTGTATAATAAGACAATATTATTGTGTTATACCTAATTTATTTACACTGTAATTCATAGATTGTAATTAATCTTTAAAGTATCTACATTTATATTGTATTGGTTATGCTTCTGTTAGAATTTGTTATGTAATTACAATAATCGAGATATATAAGAAACATTTTAGCTGTGATGAATTGTTTAGTTACATATAATTAAATATTTTACCTAAAATATTAGTTTTTTCAACTACTTTTATTATTTCCTGGGGTTGATAGGTAATTACTGAAACTAGGGCCGCTTTTTTCAGCATCATAACACAGACTTAAATTAATTTAATATGCCAAAGATTGTGGCATTTTGTATATCTTTTTGGATTTTTAACTAATATAACCATAAATCTTAACCATTCTCTTTGGTGATCAATTAATTTCCTTAAAATTATAATAGTGCCCCATTATTTCACTAAATGCATTATTTTATGCACTTGTTACAGAAACATGTCAAAAAAAGATTATTTTTCTCAATATGAAAGCCCCAATATAGTAATATTACCAACAGTATCTTTTAGTCCACCAAAAAAACAGGTAAAATTAAACAATGATCAACCTTCCAATGCAAAAAGTTTGGAATCCTGCCCTATCAGTGAAAACAATGTAAGTGAATTACAAATAAATACTCAAAAGAATTAAAGGCTGATCACCCATTGTTATTGGGCTACTATTAGCAATAGGTGATCAGCCTTCACACTAATTTCACAGATGTTTACTCAACGCTACTTTCTACAAAACAAAAATCTTTTTCATTTTGTTTTACTGAGATGCATTTCTTTTAAAAAAACATATGGTACCAATGAATTTGGAAATACTACGGAAGTGTAATTCAGAACAATTATGGCCGAAAAACACAGTACCATGCATCTGATTCAAATACAGTAGTCTCACTAATCCGGCATTATTAAAAACTAGAGGGTGGATTATTGGAATTTACCTTATTTACGTGACGTTAAATAGTTTTTTATTTTGTTTCTCTCATATGAGAAAATATTTAAATATTATTTTGAAAAGTAAAAAGCAATTTTTTTTTATCTGTTATGTTACCTTAGAATGTAATTAATTAATTTAGTCTGCATCTTGTAGAAATGAATAAAGAATCTTTTTTTTTATCAAACGGCACAGAGGCACAAAGGAGCTCATAATTTTTACTCTTTTAATATACTTTAAATTAAAATAGTTCCGTGGTTTGCTATTCATTCTACAGTTTTTGAAAAACATTAATTTAAAATCACTGCAAGATTTCAGTCTTCAATTATATAACATGCAATGGCTCTACAACAAGAATAGATTTCGCCATTTTCAAAATGTATAGAGCACACCCTATTGGCATAAGTTGGTAATCAGTCATCTTCTCTTCTTTCTAAACAAACTGCTTTAATCAACCGTAAACGCTGAAGCGCATTTTTGGTAACATTAAAGGTATAAATTTATAAGATCCAATTCAGTAAAGAGAATTCCCATACTTAACATAAAAATACAATAAAAGTAACTTACGTACTATAAACTGGCTGGCTACTCGTTGCATAATACAGATTACAATGTTTTTATTGAATTTGTTGTAAACGTAAAATTATTTTATATACATATCATAAGTTATCCTTATCATATTATCACTGCTTTCTTTCTTCTACACCACTTAACCATGCAGGAGGTGATTTTTGAACTAAGTTGATTGTGATTTTTAACCCCGACCACTTGATTGGGGTTTGCGTTGTGTCATATTTTTAAGTTCCATAGTATTTCCAAATTCCTTGATAAGTACCCATTTAAGAATGTTTTTTCAGTGAATATCAATAACAATATTTAGAAGCCAAAATTTAGCAAGCTTCAATGTGACTTATTGTTAGTCTTTTATATAAAAATCAGTGAAATCAGTACAATATTCTAGTCATAAAAAGTGTCTCTCATTCTTAAATTTTCAAATATTGTTTGGAAAATTCTGAAAAAATTTAATACAGTAGAACTTAAGAGCACATTCAATGAAAATTTGTTTGAATAGGATATGTTTTGTAGGTTTCGATACATGGGGTATTTCCGATTTCACGCCCAGCACACCATAAAAATAACTTTGTTTTTCAGTGTCACTGAGAAATACTATAAAATACAAATTTATATAATTTTTCTGCCAACTAAATGAATATGTACATCCCGACCACGACACCATGCGTGATCCGATAAACACTTAGCTGGTGTTTGTTTTTGATTATAGGACTATTCATAAGTTTAACTTATATTTGTGCATATAGCAACTTGAAATAATACATTAACGTAATGATAAATATGATTAAACAGGTTATTGTGCATAGGTGCATATCATGAGAGTCGACAAATGTTATTAACGTAACATAACACTTTTGGGTTTTTATGCATAATCTGTTGGTCTATCTGTTGGTTATGTTGGGTTGGTTGTTGGTCATTAGTTGGTCAATAGTGCCCTGTGCGGAACAGGGAACTTATTTGATGCGACTGCGGGACTGCTAAGATTGCTAAATACCGTGTAAATAAAACTACATGCATGTGTATTACGAATAATAACTTCTATTATTTTTTAAAATATAATAATCAAACTTTTATGTACCAGATTCAAGGAGTACCCTCCAAAACAAATAAAGCACAAAGTGATTCAATGACTCTTAACAGATTACCTACAGATAATAACTACGCACAGAGAAACATTTCACTTAAACTACTTGGTATTAAAAATACTAAACCAGATCCCACTGAGATGGATATTAAAATTGTCGGAGATTCAGATAATTGTTGTGAAATGTCTAATATTCACAATGAAAATTTAAAATTTGTAAAGACGAATACAAAAAATTTAGATGAGGCTGACAAAAATCAGTCTGAAACTAAACAATTTACACCCATGAGAAATATGACAGATGTTACAAAAAATAATTCAAATAATGCACAAAACTCCGTATACACTAACAGCAGTAAAGAAAGTGAAAAGCTACCAAATCATAAAAACACAACGTGCGATAATGTTGATAACAAAGGCGAAGAGAAATTTCCTATACAAGATCAGTCAGTGTTAAATGAAATAACTAAGAAAAGAAAAGTATCGTCATTTAAGAAACATGACCAAAAATCTGACAAGGTATGTAAGAAAATCAAATTAGTGATAAATATTGTATGTGAAAATTCGCCTCCTACTAATACAATAATAAAAGTTAAAGAAAATGAAAAAGAAAGCAGTTTATCAGCCAATATAGACCTTAGCTTTTTGGACGATATAAATGTTGATGAAATTGTCGAAAGTCTACATGAAAGTAAAAATATAAACAAATATACTACAGTGAAAAATGAAGTTCAAAACAGCACACAAACTCATAAATATTTCAATATTAACTTCAAAACTAGTAGTAGTGAAAGTAAAATAACTAAAACTGAACAGCTGGATGACATCAATGAAAAGGAAGACGAAAATATAAACAGAGTTAAAAAAGAATGTCCTGATATTAATACTGATGACAATAAAACTAATGTTATCAGTAATGATAATATTCATAATAAAAAGGTAAAGGAAAACAATAAAAATTTCAATATTGACCAAAGGTAAGGAATACGTGAAAATTGTGTAAATAATATATATTACATTATAGCATAATATTGGTGATTTACATTTTCGACTGTGTTACAGGTTCCGTGAAGAAAAAAAAGATTCCAGTGAGGACAACAATGAAACTCAAAAAAAACTTGACAATAACCATAATCCCAATGAAAACACAGGGAGTAATAACATACAAGATAAAGAAATCATAATGCATGATTCCATTAACACTTCTATAGCCACTGTCTCGGAAGCTATTGGTTTAGGATTAGAAAAAAATGTAAACGATAATTCATATGAAGCAAATAATATAAAAATGAAACATGATTTTATAGAAAATAATACATCCGAAATTAATGCTAAATTAGAGAAAACAATGCACAAAGTAGAAATCACATCACTTGTAACTACTCCTATTGCTACTCCTACCAATATTAAAAAAATAAATGAAAGTAAAATATCACTTGGAACTAATATCCCTAATAATATTGAAGAAACAAATAAACCAACTAATTCTAAATTAGAAATCAATGAAATGTCCAATAAATATTCAAATATTTCTAACTTGCATGAGAATAATACAATAATATCAGTTGAAAACAATAAACAACATCAAGAAATCGTAGCTTTAACAAATAGTGAGAACATGTTTCGTACAGATATAAAAAGAAATGAATCCAAGATGAAAGATGAATCTAAATTATCATATGAAAAAGAAAGTACAACTGATTTACTTACTAATGAACGCACATTAAATAACAAAGAATTAAAAATAGAGAAAAACGTTAAAACTAAAGCAGAAAACGCAAAAACTGCGACATTTTCAAATTATGTAAAACACACAGCAGCTGGAATAAAATCACATGTCACAGTAAATTCAACGATAAATAGTAAACCATCCAAATCGAATTTTCAAAAGAATATGGCAGAAGAAAGAACATTAGCTAAAAAAATAGAGGAATGGATGCACAAGTATTTACAAACTCGATATACAATAACCACAGTGCTGCATAGGGGCAAATTCTCTAAAGTTATGAAGTGCATTGATCATAAGGGTAAAAATTACGTAATTAAAATATTAAAGTATGTTATGATTTTAAGACATGCATTTTTAATCTCGTAATATAATGTGTACAATGTAGTATTTTGTTACAGCAATGAACATAATGGTATATCAGAATATCGAAAAGAAATCATGTTGAAGAATCTTCAAGATGGCATTCCTGAAGAGAACTTAAACTGTGTCCGTTTGATGAATGTTTTTGCAGTAAATAGACATTGGTGTTATCTAATGGAGTTTTATCCTAAAAACTTAAAAGAAGTTCTAAAACAATCAACAACATTGAATATCAGTGACGTTCAAAATTTAGGCCGCCAATTAGTGTCTGCTGTCATAATATTAAGGAATAACAATATTATTCATTCAGGTAATAATTATCATTTTTTTCTTCAATTTTTTACAATCCTACATGTAATACATAATATATCCTATCATATATTATTTTTTGTATATATTCTGAAGTCACGGTCTCAAAATCGGCTCTAACCATTTTTTACAAAATAGGGGTTTACGGATGCGAAAAATCGATTTAGTCATTTAACAATTGTGGAAAAATTAGTTTTCTGCGTATTCACACACTTATGTAAAATTGGTAATTGGTATTGATTGCTAATTTCACAACAGAGTTTACATTTTTAATAACACAGTGGCTAGAGCGTAGATCTACCACGCCAAAATGCGCGGGTTCGATTCCTACAATGTGATCAGACTTATTTTTGTTTTTTTTTTTATATACAACCAAACCTAAAATAATATTTAACATTTTTCCAGACATAAAACCTAGTCACATTCTTATTAATGATTCCAATAATAGATTAAAACTTTGTGGTTTTGATGAATCATATTTCGATGCCCCTTCTGCTCTAGTACCTAACATTGGAACTGTTAATTATCGTGCTCCCGAAGTGATATTGGGTTACTCTGCAAGTTACAGCATAGATGTGTGGTCTACAGCATTAGTACTGTATGAAATGGCTACAAACTGTAAACTATTTCCTGGGATATACAACAATGATATATTATACAAACAGCAATGCACTCTTGGAAATATTCCTGCTGACATGATAAATCAATCTTTGTATAAAAATAATCATTTTATAGCAACAAAGTTCTTAAGACGAGTTGGTTATAAAGGCCAGGTAAGTTTTTCTCAAAATTTTATAAAAACCATACATATCTACATTTACATATCTTCATACTGTATCTCTTATGGAGTAGACAGGGGAGATGGAGCACCAAGCAGGCCTTTTGTACCTCTTTTGCTTCCTCGAGCCAATTCTCACACATTTTCGCCGATTTAAGCTAGTGCATTTGACATTTACGTCAGCTAACCTCGGTCTATTTAATCCACATGAGTCCGTCTTGGTCTTCCTTAATTTTTACGACCACCACTCACTTTCGCTTGGTACATTGTCTTCGTCAATCATTCCTCACTTATTTTTTCTTCATACCTGAATCTTTTAAGCGCTCTTATCTTCATATTTGCTAGATATAACACATCCTATTATATCTCTTACGCAGAAAGGTGTCATACTTTATTTGAAATATTGTGTGTTGATAGGCTCCATTATGGTTAGAAATGGTTCATGGATTATTAAAGTTCTAGTTTAATTAACTGATTGGCTGACATTGTGGATACTAAAATATTGTAGGTAAAAGAAAATACATTTACGCCGCAACAATTTCTTGTATACGAATATTAAATATTTACATTATGTATAAGCGAGTGTTAACCTTAACATTTTTTTTGTTAATTAAACTTTTGAATTTCATTATAGGTGTCGATGTTATCTTTTTGTTTTAGAATGTCGTGATAGTTAATAATTTCATTAAAAGCAACAGAATAATTAATACTCTCATGAATAGCTATTTTAGTAATTGGAGCACAACAAGATTATCAGAAAGAACAGCAGATTTGGACAAAATTGTGTCATTTAGAAACCTATTAGAAAAAATGTTAATCATGCATCCTAAGAAGAGGTTAGTCATAGAGTTTGTTTATTCACATCCATTTTTTTTCAGTCTCTTAAATAACTATAATTACGTAGATACTTTTACTTAGGGCACCACTAGAGAAACAGATATACACGTCTGTAGTACACTGATTTACATAATGTGCTTTCTCTGTGGTGTGTGATACCTTTATTTTTCTTATTGTATGCTACTGGACATGAGGTGTATGTCATTATGAAACATAATAAAATGTGATTATTAATATTATCATTACAACATGTTTAGAAGTTTCATATGTTAACTTTTACTCGCTTCTTAAATTTATTGTAAAAGGTGAAATATTAAAAAAATTAATGTTTTTGCATTATTTGTTTTTATAACGTGATCATAATATGCTTTCTCTGTGGTGTGTGGCCCCTTTTATTTTTCTTACTACTGCTCTACTGGACATCTGATATGACATAGTGAAACATAATAAAATGTGATAATTAATATTATCCTTACTTAGAAGTTTCATATGTTAACTTTTACTCACTTTTTAAAATTAATTGTAAAAGGTGAAATAAGAGAAAACTTATTATTTATTTGGTAGTTACCATGTTTACAATATCATATCTGATGGAACCTGCTGTTAGAGTATAATATAGTAATATGTATGATAGAAAGTATACGTACAGGTTGCATCAAAAATAGTTGATAGTTTATTAACTTTAAAAAAAGTAGTGATTATGGTTCATAAGTGACTAACGTAATAGTTTAATGTGACAACAATTTCACTTAATTTTTTTTTAATTTGAAAAATATGCACCTACTGGCTGTTGTTCGCGACTTCGTTTACGTAGAATTAGGACTGTTCACGTAGAATTAGGACTTTTATTATAATGAGTGACTAAGGAGTTAATCTTTTTTTGAAAAGTAGTCTTATGTCCACAGCTTTTCATCAATATGGTATAACCAAATTACATAAACTCGGTTCAGCGGTTTAGCCGTGAAAAAGCGGCAAACACAGACTTTAGCATTTATAATATAGGTATGAATGTGATTCACTTATGAACCATAATCACATCATCTTTTTGAAAGTTTATTTTGATCAACTACTTTCAATTTCGACTGTACTCAATATTACGTACTTCTAACATAATTTGCCAAAAAGTTTCTTATAAGTGGTAAGTTAGAAGATTATTTTTCTATCTTTTGTTATTTGTTTTGTTTTTTTATTTGTTAACTAATGTAAAAATTTTCGTTGTAAATCAAAGGAATATTTATATATTTTTTGTTATTAATAAATAGTGTTTAAGTGATTAACAGATGTTTATTTTCACCATTCTTCATCACAGACGACTTGAATTCTTCATGGATATTTAATAAATTAGTATTTATTACTGACCTCTATATAACTCTATATATAACTGGATAGGCTGTCCCTATATAAAATTGTTCAGTGACAGTTGTTTTGTGCCCAGAATCTTGTGAATCAAGTCGCAATGTTCTTGTATTATAGAAGTCAGTGGTAGTGGTACTTATGCAGGCTATAACACACTTATAATTGCATCATACAATAATCTGACTGATAATCATAACACGTTCATAAGATGTAGAGTTTTCTTTAATATTTTAGGTAATACAGCACATTTTTGTTCATATATTTAGACATAAATAGACTCAGAAAATGTACTAATTAGTCGACTGTGCAAGCCAAGGATACACATATACGGACCAAAAATATTCTAGATTCTAAACAGGGACGTCGGCCTAACTGTAGACTGGCTGTCAGACTTCTTTAAAAGACGGCATTCGGAAATTAGTATTCGCACTAAACTTAAGGTCGTTCTTTAAAATTTCCATAAAATTATTTAAAAACAATACCTAATGTAAATAAAACAAAAAATACAAATTCAAAATAAAATGTAGAACCAGTAACAGTTTAGTAGTAATAACATGTACCAATTAATAATAAGTAACAAATAAGACATTTTGCAATTTAGCCGAATTAAAGTTCTTGCTCGAAGTGACTTCCCCTATTGCGTACGAAAAGTCGCATTCTTTTTCTGAGCTGTGACTTAACTACCGAAGTAATCAAATTATTCCGCATCGCATTTGTTGCGTTTATAATTCTGTATGTTTTGAGTTCTTCCGCGGATGACACTGGCGAGACGTGGTAAACTAGGGATTTCATGTGACCCCAGACATAGAAATCAACCGGCATTAAGTACGGATCCTCGCAGGCCACGGAATGGGTCCTCCTCGCCCTATCCAACGATTAGGAAAATGGCTTTCGAATCATCGCCTAACATTGACACCAAAATGAAAAAATAGTCACCCCTATCACCTCCTAACGGGAATACGTCGAATTACCAATAACCCTGTATATAAAAGGCGATGTATTTTTTTTTAAGTATTCGATGTATTTTTTTTTAAGTATTTATTATTCCATTTGTTAATAATGAAGAATGAAATAATAATAATAATAATAATAATGTTTATTGAACACTGTAATAAAAGAAACACCTCAATGAGTTCTGTCTCTTGAACTAGGACTACCTGTATATCAAGAGACAGTCCCCTCACAATCGTAATATGCTACTTAGTGTCAATATAAACCACAAGCCAAAATAAAAAATAAATAAATAGATAATATGGAAATATACAAGGTACAATCTACATAATAAGTAAGTACATTCTTTTAAATATAATAGGACAATAATATCTAAAATTCTAATATTTCACATCTGTACATATACATATGTATGTGCGTGCGTGCATGTATGTGTGTGTGAATGTTTATGCGAATTTGTGTATGTGTGTGTGTGTGTGTGTTTGTGAGTGAGTGTGTATGTGTTGTGTGTGTGAATGTATGCGTATGTTCAATCACACAGTTTATCCCCATTCCGGCCTTTAGAATAAATTTTCACAGTAATCATAATCCTTATGTTTTAACCAATGTCGAATCTCTGTCTTAAAATTATAATTGCTCATACGAGTAACTATCTTATGACTATTCATCATGTTGTACAAACGTGGGGCCTGAAAATTGTAATGTCTTCTAGCAACTTCACTTTTAATACTTGGCACGGGACATCTAATAGTTCTTTTATTGAAAGGAAGATAAGGCACAATCTCCCTATGGTACCTTCTTAGACATTGGTATATGTATGATTTGCGAACACTTAAAACGTCTATCTCTTCGTAGACTAAAGATGTAGGATGTCTAAATGGTAAACGTAGCATCACCTTAAGAACTGCTCTCTGTGCCCTCTCAATTTCAATTAAGTATGTTTTGGGCGCTCCACCCCATGTATGAATGCAATAGTTTACTAGGCAATGACCTAAAGCATTGTATGTTTGCAGTATTTGCTTTTCACTTGCAACCGTTCTGAGATTTTTAAAAACAAAAATTAGTTTCCTTATCCGTTTAGCAATATTTAAGATATGAGCACCCCAGTTTAATTTGCTATCAATTATCAACCCTAAGTATCTGATCTCATCAACCCTTTCCAATTTTTCACATCCACAAGACGCAAGTGTGTTTATATTCCTATTACACGGATAAATATGTATAGTTACATTAATGTTATTTTTTGGATAAGAAGCACGACTTTTACCGAAACATATATATTTAGTTTTGGCAATATTTAACGTCAAAAGATAATCCTCTAACCAGGTTGTTACTTTGCCCAGACCATTTTCTGTAATATTGCTTAAATTTTCCCAGTTAGCATCGTGGAAGAGGAGAACCGGACATCCGCAAACATAATCAAGTCCGCTCCATGTATATCCATAAGACATAATTCATTAATGTATATTAGAAATAGAGAAGGGCCCAGAGCGCTTCCCTGAGGAATTCCACAGGTACGTATGTATGTAGGTATGTATGTATGTTCCTTATAGACTCCGAAACGGCAACCGATTTCGATGAAATTTTTAGGGAATCTTCAGATTAGCCTAGCGGATGATCCTGTAAAGTTTGGTAGCGATCGGATCAGTAGAATTTTTTTTTGTTTTTTACGCCCAGTGAAACTAACGCCCAGTGAAACGGGCCGGGTTTGCTAGTAGTTTATAAAAAGTATTTAAATACAAAATGCAAATAGTTTCTTAATTTTCTATTTCAAATGCAAAATACTTTTGCTTTTTGTATTTTAAATACTAAATGCAAAATAGGTATTTTCAAAATACTTTATAGAAATAAAATACTTTTAAATGAAATTATTATTCTTTATTTATTAGAGATTTCAACATTACAATTTGTTCAAAAAGACCATCAGACATGTTGCGTCTGTGTGGACGTATGTTCATACCACCATATGAAAAGACTCTTTCCATTGGTGCAGATCTTGGTAGCCAATATCCGCTAGTAACAATTTGCAAATAATTAAAATAAACGCCCAACCACTCCCCACAAAATCTCGCCAAAAACTCCTCTTGTTAAATATGGCGTCATGTTCCACAGATAGCGTTCGTTTTGTCACTTCACTAGGCAAACTCGCAAGGCTTGTAGCGCCTCTAGTGGCTATTTGTCGAGTCGCCGACCCAAAATTTGAGTGCTAAGTATTTTGCATTTTACAAATAGAAAATACGTCTCGAAAAGTATTTCAAATAAAATACAAAATGATTTTTTTTTTAAAGTATTTAAATGCAAAATATAAAATAGGTATTTTGCATTTAGTATTTGCATTTTAAATAGAAGTATTTCAAATAAATCGGAACTCTAACATTACAACTAAAAATTTAATAAAAACTACATAAAAACATAATCTGTAGACCTACTTTCATCTATACTAATATTATAAAGAGGTGAACTTTGTTTGTTTATAACTATGTAATGGAAGTCAAAAACTACTCAACCAATTTCAAAAATTCTTACACCTTAATAGACATTAACAGCGAGTAACATGTATTTTAATTTCAAAAAAATGTGTACCCGTCGAAGCCGGGGCGGGTCGCTAGTCAAACATATAGTCAAAACATTTGTGAATACTATAACCTTCAAACAGAGAAATCCGCAAGCTGCACTTGAGAGCTCTACAATATCGCAAACATCACAAACAAAAACAATGGTGTCAAACTTATAACGCTCCTTTTTTCCGTTCGCTAACAGAAAATAATGCATTATATAATCGTAAAGCCTTCTACTCTGACTTAAATATAGTTGCATATTTGGCGTTTACTTGTTTTTTTCTATGTCCGTTTGCCAATCGGCAAAGGCCTCCAACCTTGTCCATTCCAGCCTATCCCTGGGCACTCTAGTCCATGTTATCCATGGAGTATTCATGCATATTCAATGCATTATAGTAAAAGTGAAAAAAAATTTAAAGGCAAATGCAATACCTATCCCAGTATCCACTGATTAAACGCAAAGTATTCACTTAAGAGGCCTTCGACATTTTTGTGCGAAATAGTGATATTTAGACGCTCTAAATTTCAGAAACCTTAAAATTTTTTAATATTCTGCTGGCAGTTTATAATAGATTCATTTCCCTTCTTGAATATCGGTGTTGCATATTTTCATATTTATTTTATAATATCTTAACAATAACCTGTCTGTCTGAATATACAACATATATGTACATAAGCATCTTACAATAAGGTTGCACATTAGGTATATTTTATCGTGATCCGCCGGGTCTAAGACTCTAGTTAAGTTGCATCTATAATATGGGTTTATTTTATAGTGGTTTTTCCGTTGATCCTATATTTTTTACCGTTAACTTACATAAGCATAACAAAGACATCTATCTATATTTTATTATAAAACAGCAACAAAGCTTGTCTATACATTAACAATCTTTTTAAAAATGATTGAACTAGATATTTTAGGCTTTTCTGATTATAAAATAAATACTCATAGAATTGTTGTCTGTGTGTTTGTATGTTTATTTCTTCAAAGGTAAGAAACAGCCATTGAATTTCTATACGAATCTCTGTGTTTGAAGAACTGGAGTCTCACTTAATAAAGTGCATAATATCATCACATTCATCTTTATTACAACGGTGCGAAGTTATTTTTAATTAGTCAAGGATGTGAACTTGAGTTTTGATTAGTAAAAGATAATTATATCTAATCGTGACTACGTAACTAGTGGTTTCTAGCCGATCTCTTCTAGTTCTTCTAACTGATCCTAATACTAGTAGTGCTAGACAGGTAAATACTTACCTCTATTCAATCTTTACTTTTAAAATAGTACCTATATTAAACGTAGAAATATGTAACTAAATACATTTGTGTTAAGGAATGATATTGTATTTCCTTTACATGCATTTAACGCGTTGAGAACACTTAGTACTAATAACAAATATTATATCTATTTATCTAAAATAAAAAAAAATTAATAACAAAAATCGAAACTTTTGATTCGGAAAAGTATCAAAATTATATTTTGTACTGAAGTCGCTTCGTACTAATTACAAATATGATATGTATTTATCTAAAATGGAAAAAATTTAATAACAAAAATCGAAATCAAAATTAGAGTTTGTACTGAAGTCGCTTCGTTACTCACACTACGATGAAGCTACGAAAGTGGCACGCATAAATGAGCGCCCGAGCGCGCCAATACCTATTCTAATTCAAGTGCTTACGATTTGTCATAGAGCTCTTAAGGCGATGGGAGAGGTAACTGGCCTTGAGTAGTTAATACGTCATTGATATCTATATGCGTGCCATTTAATGATTTCAAGCAGAGCATGAGTTAGATTTTATAGGTTGTGTGTATTTTTCTTAACGAACTATCGCGCTTTTTTATGGATAGATGACCCGCGAACGGGCCGGTAATTAGCACAGAGTAATGTTATGGTCAGAGGCAAATTGAATTTTAACTTTAGTTAACTACTATTCGTAATAAATGGATCTTCAAGGTCAAAATAAAAATTATAACAATAGCCACATCGCATTTGGTAGTGAACAAGTTTGATTTCGCGAATAAAAACATGTATTAGATACAAGTCATAACTGTTACTTCAAAGTACTTTTGAGTGCAAACTATCACAATTGAAATAATAATATTGACTGGCCCGTTGGCGCAGTGGCATATGCATCTGCTTTCCAAGCTAGGGTCGCTGAGTTCGATCCCCGGTCAGGTCAATTTAGGAAAATAAACTTTTCTAAATTGGCTTGGAGTCTGGGTGTGACTGGGAGCTCCCCCAGAGTTCGTTGTGTGGTACCCATAGTACAAGCTTACTGCTTAGTTTGGGGTCACACAATCTGTGTAATTATCTGGAGTATTATTATTATTTGTTACAAAACCCCTATATGCTATATTTTCGTTGAAAAATCTGCATAAAAACACCTACATTTCACGTTCTTTGTTCTCCCTTTGCCTAAAGAAAAATATAAAATGGGGAGCACTGACCTGTCCCGGCATGTCCTTGGTGTGTCCGTCGGGCACGTGGAAGAGCACGAGCGGCGCGGCGCGGCCGGTGTGCGCCGAGGGCGGCGCTGGGCACACGTCCACGCGGAAGAAGCCGCGCCGCTGTAGCTGGATTATGTCGCCTACCTTCACTTTGTTCAGCTCCGGCTCACCCAGCATTGCGATCTCCCACTGTAACAAGCGTTACTGTATATGAATATATGAAGAAAAAACTTTGTACCCCTTTTTTTGCGCGCATGGATGAGTGTGAGATTTGGCATAGTTAAAGTTTATGTGGAGGAATGCAGAAAGTTAAAGGACAATGCCCAAAAAATATGGAATGAACTTTGCCCCATTCGCAAATTTGCATGCCCAGTGTTTCGTTTTGATACAGTAACAAAACCGAAATAGCTAGCGAATCTAAAGGTATTACAAAATAATAGAATGTGCATCGCAACCTTTTCAAAATCGATAAGCAAATCCGATATCCGTTGAATACAGCTAAAAGCAATTATATGTACAATCAAGGCATCCAGAAACAGCAGGGGTTGTTGTTTACATTTAATCTCATGAAATCGTCAGAAAACAAATTTTCAGAGTCCACAAGCACATATGTGTAGATGAAGATATATATACTTCAAAAAAATCCAAAACGTCTGACATTAGGTGTATCATCTCGGACCAGGATGTGTCATATTATAACTTATTAGAGAAGTCTTTTTATTTTTAGTAATAGTTAAACACATAGTAATTTGTGGTCAAACAGTCGCACAGAGTAAAAATTGTTGAATTTTATAATTTTGTTCTTCATTCTAAGCTCTTGGAACGTTTTCCGTCAAATCTCATCGAAATCTCAAATTTAATCGCAAAATGTATAAAGACAGTTTCGATTTGTATATTTAAAAGAATTTATTGGCAACATCACATTTACAATATCTAGAAATTGAATTGGGGCCCCCGTAATTTCGTTTTACGGACCCGTTTTAGCAACTATATCATTCCGCAAATAAAGTTTAAGTATTTATGCTCCCTAATTTCCGATCTCTGGTTATAAGTAATGGTCTAAAATCTAAATATGGTATGCGGATAACAAAGGAGATAAAATCATTATTTAACCTATATGAACCGTGATCCAGAAATTAACCAATACATACCCTGGTTTGATGACCAATGTACTGTTTGAAATCCTCATCTTTGCCCAGCAATGGCTTGGAAATGATGTGGTCAAAATAAACACAGTATGTTTCCACCTTGGGTGACTGCGGTGAGTCCGCCAACCAAGTCAACTTGATTGTCTTTTTGTAATCCTTGTTTTCCAAGTTAGGTGTTGCGTCTATACTAGTTACTGTCCCGTCTGGTGCTCTGTAGGGAAATAAACATATACAAGTTACATATAAATATTCATATTTTTATTTCACTGATAGGTATGTTAAATGTGTAGGTGGGACTAGTAAACGCTCTAGTCAGAGTCTTATAGATGTAAATTGCAAGTAGGGACGTCCGCCAGCCTTGTTCCCTTGGTCAGAGCTCTGGTTTTCTTTTTGTTTTGATCAGTGGTCTTTTAAATTTCGATATAGAATCCTAGAGAAATATTTAAACTCACTTGTGGATTTTGTTAATTAAAATATTCCCATAATTAATGAATGTCGCGTTTTCGCCTTCCTTCAAAGTCTTCGCGTCGACTTGATCTATTAGCAAACGGGGTGACACCCAAACGGTCTTCACACCTATATCCGGGTTCTTGGGGTGAAGAGCAACGGTGAGCGTGCTATCGGCGGTAACGCCTTTAAGATTTACTGGTACAGGGCTGATTTCTAAAGCTGTGTACCTCGGAGCTATTGGGTCTATGACCTGCAAAGAGGTTAAAAATAGTTATATTCATATTTGCTTTACGTACTGGTCTAAGATATGAGGAGTGCGTCAGCTATTAATCCAAAGGGCCTAGTACGTGTTGGGCCAGCGGCGCGTAAACGGCCCTGTTAAATACTTTTTGATACATCTTTATTATTATTGTTTTTTATTATTATTCTGAAAACAAAAGCTCATGTAAAAATTGCTCTTCGTCTGATATTTATTTTCCTTTGCTATCCTCGATTGGACCAGCTTTACCACTTAGTAAAAGGCCCTTTGGCGTAGTTTTGGCTATATGGACCAAAGCTGGCCGTTCAACCAACATTAGGCAGTTTTTCATACACAAATCAAACGATTTAGGCATAAATGCGCCAAGAATGTTTACACGCTAGCCTTATGTTCAGTGCGATCGCGTGCGTCGCTGGTGATGGTTGTATTTTAGTTGTGGGTAAACTGAAACTGAAGCAAATGCTTGGACTCAAGTCAAAATGTTTAAATTTATTGAATTATATCAAAATCCGTGATATAGACTTCCACACATGTAAGTACATCATGAAAATAAAATAAAAGTATCATAGTTGATATTTTAAAATCGTGATGTAGGATATTTTTATGTTGACCTGGCAATTGGCATAAGTATAATAGCTTTTTACTAGATTCTTCATAGTTAAAATCTAGGAACCGGTTGAACCTCAGAAAGTTACAGTTTAGAAGAGCCCATGAGATGCCCCATTGGCCCTTCTAAATTGAACTGGCCCAGTTTAAACTAGACTGTAACTTTCTGAGCTTGCTTACTTTGACCTGTTATATCATACATAGATCTGACGTACAAAAATACTGTAACTTGGTTTATTTCAATAAATGAATTAGGGTCCTATGTCGTAAATCATATATTTTTAACAATAAGTAGCTTCGCGTCAGTACCTTTTTGTTGATGGCCCATATCTTGTCCCACTCCATGAAGACTACGGAGCGGCTGGAGCCTTGCGCCTGGATGAATTGTCGAAGTCCTTCCACCGTCATGCCGCGCCGCAGCACTCCGCGCACTGTCGGCATGCGCGGGTCGTCCCTGGCAGGTACAACACACACACACACACATACGTATAGACACGTAAACACTTGCATGGTAACGCATCAGCGGGAGGCCAGTCTGCACTTTGCACACATACACGTACTGACCATCCTTATAATTGCGTGGCTGTGTACCGACGGCAGGCACGGGTCGTCTCTGTGCCATCGCACACACACATACACACGCACGCACACACGCATAGGCACGTACACACTCGCATGGCAGCGCACCATCGGGATGCGAGTCGGCGCTATTCACAGACAAATTCACGTACAGACACCCATACAATCGCTTGGCTTTGTACCGACGGCATGCACGGGTAGTCCCTGTGCCATCATAGAGACACGTACAAGTACGCTCGTGCGACCGCAAGCCGTCGACAGACACAGATCGTTACAGTGCATACACAAACATTCATGCGTACAGACACATATACACCACACACGTAACGTTCACTCACATAGACTGGTTCGAAAAGCATCAGATGTCGTTGATTATTTCACAGAACAAATGCTATGATTTATAATACTCCAGACAATTACACAAATAGCGTGACCGCAAACGAAGTCCTGGGCTCATACTATAGTTATCGCACAACAAACATAACAAGAGTTTTTCCTTAATCAACCTGAATGAGGTTAAAACCCAATACACTGAAAAAGTGCTCTTCTTTACTATGAAAATAGACTGATTGGACCCTTTCACCCTTATACATACATACATATCTTCACGCGGTATCCCTAACGGAGTAGTCAGAGAGAACGGAACGCCAAGCGTAGCGGTCCTTACATCTTTCGCTTCCTCAAATCTCATCATTCTCCTCACACATTTTCGCCTAGGTATGCGAGTGCTTTTGACATTTCCCTTTTCACCCTTATAATATCATAAATAAGACAGACATATGCATTTTTCTTATTATATTCACATCATTATGCACACACCCACTGGTTTACAATCAACTTCTAAAGACTCAGGAATCTTTTTTTTTAAATAAAATAACACCTTCACGTTGTATGCCTAATGGGGTAGTCTGAGAGGATGGAACGCCAACCTCATCTCATTGTTCTCTTATTTAAATTAATATCAATAAAATATTACCATCCATCAACCAATCCTTGCTCCACAAACCACGTCAATTTTCTTTTAGAGAGCACCGTATTTGTCATACTTAATCTGAAAAGAATAGATTTACAAACATTTACTGACTTACGTGATCACATCGAGACCAAACAACTATGACATCAGTTGCAATGTTGCTTTAAAAAACTCAAAATTATTCAATAACAAGTCATAATGATTTGTAAGACGTACGTATATTTTATGTAATTTATAGAATACATACATTTTTTGGAGTGTAGAGCGTCAAAGAGCAACAAAAATGCTTAAGGATAAGCATGGCCCATTAATATATTATTTCGTATTATATATTGTAATGGTATTTAAAATTATTGTTTTTTATGTATATATTGTATGTTGAGCGGACAAGCAGTCACGTGTATTAGTAGGGAATCCCAATGTGTTGCCCAAACTTATTTTGTCTACTGCCCACTTTGAGAATAAATTATTTTTTAGCGCCCCCATTTTTTCACCTACTGAAAAACCACTATAACTTCAAATTAAATTAATTAATTATTGTGAGCTATATTAGCGGAGATTAAACATTAATTCCAAACAAGACTTTTACTATAACCCGCAAGAGTTAACTTGAAACCTGAGCGCAGTAGGTAATACACAACGGCGCTCAGGTCTCAAGTTAACTCTTACAGGCTACACCTGCCAATGAGAATGATTATTGAAACGCAACTTTATAGTATTCAAACAGAGTATCTTTTATTCAAAATAAAACAAATATAATCGATCCTTATATAAAAACTAATGTGAAGGATGAATCTGATGCTGTTTAATAAGTTTGTTGATATCAGGTTCCAATTTACTCAAGAACAGCCGCAAGTCGCCACGTTTGGTAACATGCAAACGATTTCTCTTTTTAGTAAGCAGTGTTGCCACAGCACTAAATCCACGTTCACACAAATATGACGATGGGAATGGTATCAAGAATCGCTGAACGATTGACCACAATCCAGGGTACAATTGCGGGATCGGTTTTTGTAGCCAAAATACTTGGTAACCATTTTTGAACTTGATTTTTATTTCCTCGTTTGTTGTCAATTCTATAAGTTCTTCTTCCAGCTGAGGTGACATTGCTGTGTTGACATTTGAAAACGGATCCAACACCTAGTCTGGTATTTCCAAGTTCAAAATGTCCTGGTATCGTTCGGTGAAGTCAGTGTGGAGGTTTTCCAAATGTTGGCAGTAGGCAAACAATTCGTCGTTACTGCATGATACTGATAAATTCGGAAAATTGTGAAACTCACGTCTGCCCATATTCTTTTTGTGTAGAAGCAGTTTGGCTGCGAAAGCAGCAACGATGCTTTTTGTTTTAATTAAATTTAGTTCATCGCCTTGCAGTTGGAGATTCATGTCGTTGAACAATTTATACAGGTCTGTCATGTAAGCTATATCATTCTTTGATGTAATGAGCTTGTTGTGCAATTCTGTATCTTTAGTTTCCAAGAACTCTATAACAGAGTCAAACAGGTTGTAAAATCGAGTCAGACAATTGCCTCTTGATAGCCAACGAACTTCAGTATGAAACAACAAACGGTTGAAATCCTCGTCATTAGTAACACAAAGCTGATGAAATAATCTATCATTCAAAGAGCTGTTGCGGATTTTATTGACTGCTTTGATGACATATTGCAGTGATTGAAATAGTCGTTCACTTAAGTTTCTAGCAACGAAATGTTGTCTATGAATAACGCAATGTACAGCAAGGACATCTGGAATTTTATTTTTTATGTACGCTATGAAGCCTTTATGGCACCCTGTCATAGCCGGAGCGCCATCCGTAGCAAATGATATAATATTTTTCAAGGGAATCTCTTTCTCATCACAAAACTTTTCCAATGTATTGAATATGGTTTCGCCTTTTGTATCGGTCTCTAAATTTCTAGCAAAGAATAGTTCTTCACATATTTTCTCATCTTTAATAAACCTCACGTAAGACAGCAACAATGCTTCATTAGTTGGTAAAGTGGACTCATCGAGCTGAATTGAGAATTGACTTGTCCTCAGGTGATCACACAATGATCCTTCAATGTTTTCAGCCATTTCATCAATTCCTTTATTGCTGGCAAAATTAACTCTTCTCCGATGTTATGTGGTTTGCCTTTTTGAGCAATTAACAAAGAGATATTGTACGAAGCTCGAAGTCCGTCGTCATCTTGCTTAGCAGCCGCCGAAAATTGTTTTGCTACACTTGGCTGAGTATTATGCTTCTTCTCTAGGTCTTGAAAATCTGCTACATTCTTGTCTTTCTTATCTGGATGCATTTTATTCAAATGACCTTGCAGTCTTGAAGGCTTCATTGCTTCATTCGAAAATGTTTTTAGACATAGAAGACACAAAGGCGACGATGGGTTTGTCGGATTTTCAATGAATCCGAATTTAATATATTCCGCACAGTATTGCCGTCTTTTCTTTTTTACTTCCGACATAATAATAATAATATAATAATAATAATACTCAGACATTTCACACAGCGCCATCTAGTCCCAAAGTAAGCTGCATAGCGCTTGTGTTATGGGTACTAGACAACTGATATACTACTTATATACTTTTCTTTTGTAAATATATACATATTATACATAAACACCCAGACTCGGGACGGGAATCGAACCCGCAACCCCCGTTTTAATTTCCGACGCGCTAAACCGTTGCGCCACGGAGGTCGACATTGTTTTGTTTTGAGAAATACGTAAGTAAGTGTTGAACTTAAGTACTGCTCATCTATTGCGCGCGAAACCGCAAATGAAAATAAAATAAATATTACGTTGTTTATATAGGATTGCATAAGCAGCACGCACCGACAGGAATAAAACAAACATGCATAAACTCGTTTATCTCATTCGACGCTCAATCGTACTCAACAAGTCAGAACAAGTATTCTATGAACCAGCCGATTGATACAGGAATGCACAATTCGGGTTATTTAACAAAAACTTGTTAAAACATGATTGCCCGCGGTCTATTATCTACGAAAATTACCTATCTGGGAGTACTAATCACTATTAAAATGCGAAAGTTTGTCTGTTGCCTTTTTATTTGTTTGTTTGTGTCTACTTTCATTTCGAAACGGAACGACCGATTGACATGATTTTTATTTTGTATATTCAATAAAACAGGACAGATATATGAACTATGCGGAGAGAAATATCGAACCGAGTTTGAGCAATCTTTTAATTAATATTAGTTGATGTTCACAAGTTGTAGTTGAGAGTCGAGAGCTCATGCAGTCGTTGTCTAAGATGCCTCCTAGCTAAATGAAATTACAAATCACCCCCCAGACCTATACACAACGCCCCCATTTTTTTTCTGGGTCTCTTACCGCCCCCCTTTAGGCCTGCAGCGCCCACAAGGGGGCGTTATTGCCCACTTTGGGAAAGGCTGGTGTTGCGTGAGCTACCGACCGCCGCGACTCAGTGGCCACACGTTTAACCGAATGTGAAAAACAAGGTTTTGTTCCTTGAATCACTAGATTCCATGCCATCGATAAATTGTATCCAATTTCTCGATTGTATTTTATAATGTTTTTAGATATTTTATAATGCGACGCGAAAATTAAAAAAATTATATTTTGAAATGACATTAGAAATTATAAAACAATTTTATTCAGAATTAATGTAATCTTTTATGAGTTGCATTACTTTATAAATCAAAACAAATAACATTTAAATCTCAAATAAATGCCTTACCTGCTGTATTCCCAAATATATGGTTTACGCAGACCCAATGCGTCAATGAACCAGTAGAACTGTGGATCTCTGTCGTGATATTCCATGGTACGTAAGACGTGAGTGACGCCCTCTATCGAATCTACTATTGGGCATGCGAAATCGTACGTGGGATATACTCTGGAATAAAAAGCAATGTGCAATGTAAAATTGTGAAATTGGAAATATCAACATGCACATATAAGTACACACATATTTTATCTGATCTCTGAATCTCAGTATATCCAGATTTCGATTTACTGATCCCTCTCATTTGAGGTTTACATGTACAGAATCTCGTGGGTTCAAAAGACATCCAAAATATCTTTTGCGACAAGCGAGATTCAGTCTAAGAAATTAAAACATCCCCAAACAGTGATGTCTAACAATCTCCTAGCAAAAGAATTCCTGTTTTGTTGTTTGTCCTGGTAAAAGTAGTGCTGTCTAACAATCTCCTAGTAAAGGGAGTCCTGTTTTAGTATGATTTGAAGGTATCTTTAGAACCCTAACAATGTTTTATGTACAAATTTCTTACTTGTATTGTGTGCCTGTAAGTGGATGTGGTTCTGGTTTACATCGATAGATGGTGGGATCTCGTAAACAGCCATTAGCAGATTGCATGTCGATTTTTGCGCGTACGCAGCATTGGATACCGATTTCACTAGCTTTTTTCATCTCCTCCCATAATTGTAAGTTTTTTTCAACCACTGGAAAACCATATATAATATACATCTGCACAGTTTAGAGTACAATTCTTGAATTCTTGAGTCTGTTTATAATAGTAATAAAGACATCTCTTTACGATGCATTAATCGTGTGGTTCCATTAGGCACAAACTTATGCTATGAGTGCCACATAAATCACACAGCTTACTGAGGTAGTACTCGTGGGTAGCACCCATTGACAAGCGAACTAGTCTATTAAAAAAACTAGTCTATTAAAACTAGTCTATTTAAAAACCCATACGTCGTTTGGTCGTTATATGAAGTAATGGTATTCTCGAAATTGAAAAAAATTAATAGATTTCTGAATCAAATGAGATTTTACAATTTAACTTTGTTCTCCATTTCATTTTAATTCCAAAATTTACAGCCATATATTGCACTTTTACATTTAGTGCAAAACTATTGTGAATTCTATACCTAAAGGTTTCTATACCTGTATGTATAAAATGTTAAAGTAAAATTAAATTAGTAAGACCGGACTCATTATTAATTCTCCTGTAAACTTCAAGGAAAGCGTTAAACATTCCTTGATTTTTTGGAAACTCTAGGTACAATAATTCTGGAGATACATACTATTGTCTAGTTAGAGTAGTCCATTTGTCTCTTCTCTAATTCTTCTAATAATATTGTAAATTATTATCTAGTGTAAAACATATGGGTTAGTAAGATCTCTTACTAAATGCTTAAGAAGTTTGTGTGTAGCATAGATTTTAAGATTTCCGTTCCGTTCCATTCCAAAAGTGTTCCTTTTCTCCTTCAGGTTAAGGTATGGGTTTACGTTAGTAACTAATTAATCTGTGGTATGGTAAAAAATAAGTAACAAAAAAAAACATACAATTATTCCTATTTTTGCTCTCAATCTTTTGATCTCTCTCAGTCTTCATCTGCTCGGCTGGTGTGTCGTCGACGAACGCTTTGCTCTCCTTGATAAGTTTCTCACAGTATTGCAACATCAAGTCGAAGTAATGCGACGTGTGTGTGAATTTGTCGGGCTTAATTTCTAACATCTCCACATCTTCGAGAATTACCTTGATAGACAATTTCGTAAAATAAATTAGTGACTTAAATTCTTAGTACCTGGGCGATAGAGCTTTACTCGGTGTCTTACAAAAAATAACAAAAAAAAGGCTGACCACTTTACATGGATTCGAATCCGCGTAGTTCAGCTTGGTAGATCTACGCTCTAGCTACTGTACTACTGAGAAGGTAAACTGTTGAAAATCAGAAGAGTTTAGAAGTTTTAAGTGTGTGAAAACATAAAGAAAACGAATTTTCTCAGAATTGGACCCTAGGCTAGATCGATTTTGACCACCGTAAAGTCTATATTAAATAAAGTCTATATAATATTAAAAGTCTATATTGTAAATTTCATCGAAATCGTTAGAGCCGTTTTCAAGAACGCGATTATAAACATATAAATATTGCTTATATAATACTACTCTTTTAAATAACATAGTATCTTAAAATAAAGTAAGTCCATGAAATTTAACATTTAATTCATTGTTCAGGAAAATAAATAATAGATTTTTCTCCATAACTTTCAGCCATAGACGTCATAAATAATTTCAGTCAGACCCCGTGCCCGAGCAGCAACGGTGAGCTAAATCAGATAACCTGACTCACCTGTACATACGACACACATTTATTATCAGATAAGATGATCGGTCGCCATTTTGTTAGAAAACAGCATCCACACATCTATATTTTATCTGATGTTATTTGCCTCACTTCGTAGTACGGGACAGGCTGTCTGAAGTTATAAAGTCTATGCTTTTATCAATATTTTTTATTTTATTTCCTTATTATTAGTAGACTAGCTGTACCGTGACTTCTCCGGGTTATAATATTATAATAGATGATCTTAAAAGTCAATATCATCTATTAGTCTTTTTATGAAATATGGTACATTAGCATATTCCCTATACACTCCCATTTTATTTACATGTATAGATAACTATAATAAAGATATTAGAAATTATTTTAGAATTTTATCTATTTATTTTCTTTTTTTGACAAACAGGTGCAAATATAGGTGTTTCAATATAATATGAAAAGCACTTTTTTCGTTCGCATCATACATAGCGTATAATGAATAAAAATTTTGAGAAATTTTTAAATTGATTGCAAATCTCTAAAATCGCATATTGACATTGTGCCAACTTTAAATACCTTTTCAAATTCAGCATTTTCCTTAGCTGGATTTGTGTCGTCGAATCTCATTATAAGCTTTCCTTGAAAAACTTGTTGGTAGTACTGATTTAAAAGAGCAGCTTTTGCATGGCCAATATGTAAAAATCTAAAAATAAAATAAAATCATTACTTATAATACAAATGTAATAACTTTCCTTTAGTTACGAGTTCCCTCTACTCTTGCCTAAATTGGAGTAGTTGACCAATTGTTAAGCATCAGGCTTGTACTATGGTAAAAAAAGTAGCCTACGTTACTCTTTGAAAAGTCTTGTAGCTGACAATGAAAGCCGTCAAAATCGATTCAGCAATTTCAGAGATTAGCCCAGACAAACAAACAGACAGACAAATATTTAAAAAAGCATGTATGGCTTTTTGTTACGTGTAATAACCATATAAGCTTCAGAAAAAAGGCGTTTATTTCGAAATTACAGACAGGACAGGACAGATGCCATAATTTTATTTATGTGTATGTATAAATGCATAGATATATAAATCATAAAAGGTCATCTTAATTCCAGGCAATTAAAAAAGATAACATGGTATTATAATAACGTTAAAACGATAACATAAAAGATAGCAGTACTTATAATTTCGTATTTAAAGGTTATCCTTCTCAAGATATTTTATATTACAAGTATGTAGTTTAAATTAAAAACAGAACAGCATGTGTCTATGCCAACTGTGAAATATTTATCTAAAAGGTTTCAATCACATATAAAAACTAATTTTCACATTCAACGTTCCAAAAACGTCCAAACCAAATGTGCACTCAAATGAGAATTTGAGTTAGTACACATTTATTTTATTAGTATTCGAAAATGCTAAAGCAAACATGTCAAAATGCTCCTTCAAAAATTGTATAAACAGCACGTCTAGAACTTTAAAAAAAACGGAGATTCTTATTTTCGGTAAATAAATAAAATAATTTATTTATATGTCTTAACCTTGTCGCTTTCCCGTAACAAATCAAAACGACGTAAATAGCGATACAACTATATTATGTGAATTATACTTAAGTACGAAACATAAAATAGCATTTTAAATATTTTTTTTAACAAACTTTGTTTCAATGCCATGCAAGGATCTTTTATCAGCTTTTACAATCTTATGCTTTGACAGTAAGGTCTACTTTATATTAACACAATATTATCAAAAATAATATACAATAATAAAAATATATATGTCAATTCGATCAATAATTTGTTTAGATTTTACAGAAGACTGAAGTTTTTTATTTGTGATCGAAGCTAAAAGGAATTACTTTTGGATAAATAACAAAAATATATAAATCGATTTTTAAACCTTCTATAACATATAAAATAGATATACGAAATTTCAAAAATATGTTCCTTAGAGTTTTTGGAAAATCAAGCCATAAGGGGATTAAATAGGGGTATTTTACAAGTCAAACCAAATTTATAGTCAAAATCAATCAAAGAATTCTATTAAATAGATATTTTAACTTTTAGAGTTTATAATGTAACATGCAAATAACTAAATACATTGGGTGTCACATGGAGAGAAAGTACTTTAAATTTTGAAGAAAAAAAATTGTATTTAAGGTCTAAAAGGTCTCATAATAATATATACATGTACATCTTCACACTGTATCCCTAATGGGATAAGGATTAATTTCTTCCAAGTAACATAGTATCTTAAGTTTAAGGTAGATGATGAAATTTAACATTTCCACTAAAATTTTGTTCAGGAAAATGAACAAATAATAAATGAATAGACTTAGGACTTTTCTCTGTAACTTTTTTCTTATAATTTCACAGTATTTACTAATAGGTACCCACTTAGGTCTTCCATAAAGTAAGTTAACGTTAAAAGAAACATACGATTATGTAGAAAAGAATTTTAAAGGTATAGTTTTGGTTTTGGCCGAAACTAAGAAAGAAATCGAAATTTAAGTTCAGTTTATGTAAAACTTAATTTCGATTATACACAAAAATCATACTTTTAAATAATAGTTAATTTAGATTATAAATAATAGTTAATTTAGATTATAAATAATAGTTAGATAATAATACATGGCTAGGTAGCTTATATCAATTCCTTGCAATAAATCCTATTTTTTTAGTAGAATTTTACAACCTGTACCGGAAGATAAATAACTGCTACTATTTATATTTTACTCTCTGTTTTAAATCAGCTTTGAATCGCAACATAAAATTATAGCCGAAAAAAATACAATTATACTCTCTTTATTTCTATAATTGAAGAGGGGGTTATATAATTGCAAATGGGGTATATTGGACTCATATAATTGAAAATGGGTCATATTGTGGTCATATAATTAAAAATGGATTTATATTAGAGTCATATAATTGAAGTTGCATATCTGCAACTCGACATCTATTGCGCTTATTTTGCGTAGTGGTAGGAATGGTTGTACTTCTACCACTCCAGCATCTTCAAAAACTCCAACACTATTTTGACGTTGGTGAAGACTTCAGCGAGTTCAGTGACTTCAGTAGCTTTTGTCGTATAAGGTATCTATGTCTATTTTATAAAATAAAAACAATTCATACCCAGATGCTTCAGGTGGAAATCTCACAACAACTTTGCCCATCTCAGCATGAGGCAATTCTATAAATTTGCCCTCTTGTTGGCGGCCTGTATTGACTTCCGTTGCCACCGATGGTGACCTTCTGAAATAATAATGTTATAATTAAATAGGAACTTATGTTTAAAATACGCACCAGAGAGGTTACTTTATCGTATAACTCCATAGAAACATTTATGATAAAAATTAGGGATATATATGATGGACCTATAGAATTAGTTATTTTATCTACAAATAGCAATATTTAAAATTGACGGTTTTCTCTATAAATTTGCTACTTTTGATATAAATCACTTCTTCATTAAAATTAATGGTCTTTACTACAAAAAAATGGTTAAACTTTAATTCACAGTTTTCACTATAAAATGTTGTTTACAACTTCAATCACTAAAACTTTAATGTGGCGTAATGGTGATAATGAATGCTTGGGAGGATATAGTGAGGACAAATGCAGGCTAAGTGTGGTGGACGGCGAGAACTGATTGTATAGAAATTTATATTGTATATAAATTGTATATAAATAGATTAGCGTGTAAATATATTGTTGTATTAAGTTTTATTTCCCATTGTTCGTTTTCGTTATTATATTTTTTCATTCATCATGTTGTTGTATGTAGATTTATAAGGGAAATGTAAACCGCTATTAGGTAATTGTTTTAATAATTTACATGCTTATATTTCATTTGTATTATTTTAAAGTTTTAGGTTATTGATTGTAATAGCCATAATGGGGCGTTTTTTAATTTGGAAACAATTCCAAATTAAAAAACAAAACATGTGCTTTATGTATAAACTTTGTGCATTTGTATAAACAAAATGTATAATTCCAAATATAATAATTCCTGAGACCATTTTACGATTTTTGGGGTCTTAAATGACTCCTTTTTTAAGATTTTGTTTTGTTAAATTACTATATAAAATTAATGTAACCCCTTTATCAATTTATTGAATATTCTAGATTCTCCGATTCTCTGAGCACAAGGCTAGTACTACAGCTGCTACACAATGTACTGGGGAAGCACTCAGTAACAACTGGACACAAAAACAATTTCCTTGAACCCAAGACCCTAGTCTGGAAGGCAGATCACTAATCACAATACTACAAAAGTAAACTTGAGATCTAATACAAAAATCGATGTAGTGAAGTTGAGGCTTTCTAATTACATATAGTAGCCATTACTCATAAATTCTAGTTCTGCGATAGGATTTAATGTCTTTAAAAAACATACATAACACCGAAAGGTCAACTTAAATAAGTCTAGGAAAGATAATATTTATAATAATTAAAATCATCAACCTACACGACTGGCAATGTATTACTAAAAATTTGCCCACCTAGAGTGGTCAATTGGTTACAACTCATTTAGTAGATCATATGCAACTATCGGAACAGATTGTCTGATTTGTGACACTTCATTAAAAAAGCATTTATTATTAAATTGCTTGTTCAAGTTATATCATGCAATTTCAAGTATGTTAATTAACATGTGATGTCTGATGTAAGACAGTTTTCATTTGCAATTGCTTGTCTTGTAGGTCAATGATTAAAATAGCATTTTCTTGCCAGCCACAAACCTGGAGGATATTTTAGTTAAATTTTCTTTAACATCAGCAGGTAATTCCTTCAAAGCCTTAGCCACAGAAGGTTGAGCTTCAATAAGCTTCATCCAGCGAAGAATATTATTTGGTGACCTATGTTTGGATATATCCTTAAACTTGTGAGATACTGAAACAAACAAAATTTTTTCAATTTTTTCAAATTTTCACATAATGTTACTAAATGTATACCATAAAAATTACAATTTTAATTGTTTTCACAAAAATCATTAATTTCATTATTTTAGGAAAAAGACACACTGAAAGAATTACCTCAGCAAACAATGGAATAATAAAAATTTTAAAGACATTTGGTTGGTTAATAAATAGCAAACAAGAATTTCTGATTAAGTAGAAAATTATTTTACTATATCACAGATAAATACGTAAATTCAAATTGTGATTAAATTTAACATTTAAAACATAATAATAATATTATGTTTTAAATGTTCATCCAAATTAAAACTTAAAATAAAAATTAAAAGCATAAGCTTTAAAATTAAAACTAATGGGAAATTGGATAATCAAATAACTATTAACATTTACACAATTTACATACATATATTAAAACCTGTACTGTACACCTAATATATTTTTAATGATTAAGATGCAATAACAATGATTTATTACACAACTTACCATACAGAACACTGAACACAGCTAAATCCGACACAGATAATGACTCCCCAACTAAATAAGTTATTGGGCCAAGTATCTTATCCAAATATTCAATAGATTTGGACATTTCATCCTCTAATACAAGACTGAAGGACAGCCAGTGGTTCATCGCCAACCTCTCCAGCGGCTGAACCTTCTTATTGAATGTATTCTCCAGAATTCTTATCAAATCATTGCTGTTTCCATATGGCAATGACTTGGAATTATTAGGTAGAGTCACCGTAGATTCATTACTCCACAAAACTTCGATATTCTGTGACGACGATTTGTAAAGTTCTACGGCTAATAGACCTCCTGAGGAATTTAAAATAAGCTATTTTAGGTGCCGCCTTGAAGCATGATGCAATTTAGAGTAACTTGTATGAAAGTGAACCTCTTACCTAAAGGAGGATTGGATTTACAGAAAACTACTTTCATGACGATGATTTTTATATAAGCCGACCACTATTTATAGTAGTTTTAATTAAAAAGACACGCGACACGTATGGAACTGAAACTAAAATTCAATAAAAAGATCAGTGTCAATTTCACTGTCACTGTCAAAGTGTCAATCAGGTAGACGCATTACTTATTTATATTTCTTAAGGCATTGGTAACAAGACCTTTAGTCTAATGACAACTTTTGGAGAAAGACTAAGTTCCTAACAAGTCTAGCCTTATAACGAATGATTTCATCATTCTCATTACTTTTAGTTTTAAAAACCCACATACATGGAATTATTTTCTTATTTTCCGGTAAGATCACTAAAACCCGTATTGTTTTTCAATAAAAACTGATACTCTTCATTTATAGCACATCTCCATTTGTCCGCCTGGGTGCTATGCAAGGCTTCTTCACTGCGTCACTGTTTAAAAAACTAGCAGTTGATTCCACGTTCACGCAAACATAAGATGTTGATTCCTTATACATTTTAACACGTAGATGTGGCCTGAGATTTATATGACGAGTTGATGGAGTATCGAATGACTTATCTGGCATGTAAGTCTCATCGGCTAGATCTTCTGAAACAAGACTTTGACTAGAAATATCATCATTGATGATTGGAGTCTTCGGTGAAGAATATGGAACATTTTCTGTGATGTCATTATTTTCAGAATGCTATTCGTTTCTGAGGAAAACGAATCGTAATACGAGTCGCGGCGTTCTTGGCTCTAATTAGCCGGCGGATGTCCCCAGGGAGCTCCCAGTGGCGGTCGTTCGCCGCCAGCACCTTCCGGGAGCATCAAGAGACCGAGTGGCGGATGTGGGTGGTGGACGCGTCTATCTCCGTGGTCGCGTTGTCGGCGGAACGGGTAATGTCCGGTATCGCGTTAAGCCGCGGCAAATTCACAGAGTTTAGCGTTTCATCTAATCTCTGCCAATCTGTCACGGTTTTTGTGAGCGTCTGTGTGTCTGTCATAGGTCTTAATTTGAGTAATACCAGCCTATGGTCAGAGTCTAACTCGTGTAACGCCTCTATTGAATGCGGCGTTAGAGCTACGTTCTTTAGAAGCTCTATGTCGAGTACGTCCAGTCTGTGCGTTGTAACTGGAATAGTGGGTGGGCGTCATGGGGGCGATAACGTCAAAGTTAAGGTCATCGGTCGGATGGTCTAAAGCTGCCATTTCGCGAGGTGGAGTGCGAATTCCAGCGACGACGTTTGGCGTTAAGGTTGCCGACGAGTATGACAGAGTCGTCCGACCTTAGGAGGGCCTCTAAATCGCTTCAAATAGCGCTTTCCCAGGAGGGAGATATACAGACGAAAAGGTTTCCTGCAATAGCATTATACCTATTTGGTGGTCTCCCGTAAACTTGTGAAGGAAGTAGCGTTGCCTGCGGAGTCCGTCCGCGTAAAAAAAAGAAATTAAGAGCCCGCGCGGTTTTCTGCGTGCGGAGGGAGTTGTCTCGTGGGTGCCCGGTTTTATAACTTTCTTCTTCTTAGACGTCCGACCTCTCTGGCGTGCGAGATCACTCTAGGGAACCCCCGGCACCCCAGGGTGGTCCCCGTGGCACTTGACGCACCTAGGTAATGCGTAGCAGTAGCGGGCCGAGCGCCCGTACAACTGGCAGCGTGGCATTGACTCCCAGTGCCGCGTTTGTGTGAGGTTTCTATGGAAAGGCCGGAAATCTAAAAACGGATTTGACACTAAAAACGACCTTTCCCTCGAGGGAGAGGTCGAGTACGACCAATACAAGGTCGAATGCCTCCTTCGAACGGAGCTTGTAAAGGCGGTGGATTTCACGCGCCGGGAGGTTTTGGGTCTTAAGGTAACCGAGAATGAGCTGCTCCGGGAGCTCCTTGGAGACGCCGCGGATGACCACGCGGAGTTGGTGCTCCTACGAGAGCGCATAGGCATGAAAATCTTTTAACTATATAACAGACTGGCATTCGTTTTACAAATTTTAGTAAGCCGTTGTATACCGAGTTATATTATACACCTAATCTACTTCTGTATAATATAGTGACAGTACTCTCCGAGTGACGTGGCTGTAACTTGCTGATCGACAGATGGACCAGGATGAAATTACAAGGGTCCGTTTTTGTCATTTGGCTACGGAACCCTAAAATGTGCGCCTTTATTCATTTTAACTATTTTTTGTAGACTAATTTATTATATGCTAGCCGTACTCGCGAGTTCGTTTGCGTGGAAAATGTTACCGTGACTTTTCCGGGTTAGTGTTTCCCTTTCTCTCCCTTAGACGTAGATTTTTCATAAAAAGTAGCCTTTTCTTTTTGTTACTTCCTACCATGGAGAATCCGCCATTTTGGATTTATGACTATGTCACATACACAGAAACCTTCTCCTCCTTATTGCATTTCATTTGACACTCATATTGCTGGAAGTCTTGAAAAAGTTACGTCCTATTACGGAGCATTCGTGATATTGGTTATTCCATTTCATTTAACACCCATATTGCTGGTGTTGAACAGAAAACTTACTTCTTACCATGAAGCATCCACCATATTGGATTTATGACGAATTCACATATACAGAAATCTTCCCCTGCTTATTCCATTTCATTCGATACCCATATTGTTGGTGTCGTACAAAAAAATTACTTCTTTCAATAGAGTATCTGTCATATTGGATTTATGATGACGTCATATGTACAGAAACTGTTCCCTGTGTATTCCATTTCATTTGATACCTAAATTGCTGGAGGTCTTTTAGTTTATAACACGGAGCATTCGCCATATTGGATTTATGATGACGTCACATTTACAGAAACCTCCCAGGCGTGCGCACAACAATTCACTAGTTTCAACGTAATCAGACAAATCAGACAGCCTAATAGACACTGCAATGGAAAGGGTCGATGAAATCAGAGACTTGGGCCTAACTTTAGACAGTAAACTCGACTTTCGAGCACATATCGAGAATTGTAAAAAGGCAAATAAGACACTAGGCTACGTTATGAGGACGTCCTCTCAGTTTAGTGACATAAGAGTGGTAAAAGTATTGTTTAATGCATATGTCCGCAGCACACTTGAATTTAGTGCTATCGTCTGGGATCCATATGAGAGTAAATACGCTACGCTATCTTGATAGAAAAAATTCAACGTAGGTTTGCGCGGTGGCTATACAAGAGGAATTACGGATATTATCCATTTTTATATCCCTCTCTCTTTGTGTCTGGTATGGTCGGTTTGAACACTTTAGCGCTGCGTCGGAAAATGCTATTATTGGTGCACTATTACTCAGTACTACATAATAAGATAGATAACTCTTACGGGTTTAGAAAAGAGGTTTTACCGTGGAGACCCAAGAAGACACAATATTATTTTATTATGTTTATTAATCACTTTTTAATTATAGTTTTACAGAACACATTGTACCCGTACCGTGCATGCTTCGCAGAGAGCGCGGGAAAAGGCAGTGTTGTCATACATAAAAAATTTAAACTTTATTGCCATATCTAATATGTTTACAATAACCAGTCAGTAGTGGAGCAGATGGTACTCAGGGTACCTAGACTGTGCAAAGGTGTAAACGACATGGTTGCGCCGCGTCGTGTGCCGCATTTGTTTGCTTTTCCGCCTGCACGTACAAGCCGCGCACGTAACGCGCCCAGTGCGCGCGCACGCCGCTTGCTTCGTGACATACTCGCTCAGAATATTGACATAGACATATTTGCAGACAATATTGGGACATTCATTAAGAATGCGTATGTTTATTTGTTTAATATTAAATTAATATGACAACCTTTATAATTTAGATTATTATTTATATAAATAGTGTATTTACAATAGTTGTATAGTTATGTATAAGTGTTTATAAGATCATGTGACTAATATTGTATGACTTGTTGGTGTTTTGGAGAATATTACTCTGTAAACCACTAATGTGACAGAATAAAATAGTAATAATAATAATAATTTCACTACTCCAGATTATGCTCACTCAGCACGAGAATATTGACCTGTTCGCAGATCGTTTGGCCTACCTTTGTACAGTAGCCGAACAATTTGTTAACAATTCTACTAATTGACGACGTATGTTCCAAATGGGAACCTGACATTTTATTTTATTGTATTTGTAATTTGACATTCTTGTTTTGACATTGTTAAATTTATAATTATTGACATCTGTATTTTGACGTGGGTTTATTGTTTGACATTTATTTGTCTACTTATTTTATTACAATTACTCTAGTCATGTAATTTAACTTGTAAGTGTTTTGGTGTTTACACTGTGAACTTGCAATGTAATTGTATAAATGAATTGAATTGAAATGGTATAGGAAAGCATAGAAAACAAAATACAAAGAAACATTCAACTGTAAAGAAATAGACAGACAGACTCGCATTTTTTGAATAAAAGAAACATTAATAATTAAATAAATAGACCGACAGATTTTCGTATTTATGAAATTAGTACGGGTATCCGCTTTTATTTATTTTTATTGGTTTAAAATCTCAAATCATTAAATTTTCAATTTAAAAACAATTATTCAAAAATCTATGTGATAAATATTTTAATTACCTAATTAAGTTTGTAACAATAGTAGTAAAGAAACAAGATATTGTAATATGGAACTAGGTATATAATTTCAAAGAATAGTATTAATTATATGTTCTCAAAATTAATGGAAGAGATATTGACATATCGATACCTCTCTTCGCATCCCTACGTACACGTGCCATCTTGCAAGAGTGAGGACGCAACATGTAATTAAAGCTTGCTAGACAAGAACAAACGCTGACACAAAGCTACCAGCAACCAGCAACAGGTCACTAAAAAGTTTAAATTACACGACTGTTGCTCCGTCTTCCAGGCGGAGCTTTTGTCTCTGGATCGGGCCTGCAACTAGATCGTAACTAACAACGAACAAGGAAATACCGTAATTCTTTCGGATAGCAAATCCAGTTTAGAAGAGTTGTCCAACCCTAATTCCTGCAATCGTCTGGTCGTTAGCATTCATAAGTGGTGGAACTTCGCTCTAACCCGTAGAATGAACGTCCAGTTTATATGGGTCAAATCTCACTGTGGCATTCATAGAAATGAATTAGCCGATGCTGCGGCCAAAGCCGCGGCTTCTCTTCACAAAGCGCTTGATTTCTGCGACACCGACTAGTTTCACAAAGTACCAAAATAGACTACTAACTGAGGCTGAGGCTAAAAAGTCGTAAAATGAAACAAACAATTGTTTATACACTAAAACCTTACTGCCCACCTATGATGACCTGCAGTCGTGCCTCGCAGTGGTCAGGCCACATTTTGCCGTGACGCAACTTCTCACTAACCACATCTACCACAAGGTGTATTTGCACCGTTTCCGTATCGCGGCGGATGAAACCTGCCCATGTGATGGAATGACTCCTCAATCTCTAAAAAACCTGATTGAGGAGTGTCCAAGATTCAGTAGAACAAGAGAAGCCACCACTGTGTGGCCTCCAATATGTACAACATTAGCCCATTTGATTTAAAGCAAATCATAACAAAGGAAACAACTATCAATACATTTTTGGTTCATGTGAGGTATATCATGGATAATAAAGCATACAATAAATAAATAGAGAGATGGAAACACTAAGTCTTTCATTAAGATGACAATAAATAAATATGTTATATAATTTAAAGTACATGAACTAATAATTAAACAGATACACAATCATGGCTCAAGCAAAGTGTATACCAAAAGCACTGTGCTTGAGACATAATTATAAGCATTTGTAATAATCGTTGGCAGAAAACGGTGCCTTTTCATTTCCTGTCTTTAGGCTAGTTTGTCTGTGGGTCTGGTGATTACATTCTCTTTGGTTTGTTGCATAGATTAAACACTATTATATTTGAAGTTTGTTGGGATTGGGAGTGTGTTTTTAGGCTACAATGACTAAGGAAACTAAAAAGGACATGGCATGTTGATCTATAGCAACATTTAGTTATATATATTCTAACGCATGACATTCAAACGTAGTGTTGTTTCTTTTTGACTTACGGCTTCTTGCGTGTGTAAGAGAAAACAACAGTACTTTTCTCAAAGAGTAATTTTTTTATGTGACATCATTGTAATATCAAAACGTGCCGGTCCGCCATTTTTTGCGACACGCTGACAAGTACACGAAGTGTCAAAACATATGAATGAATTTAATAATTTTTAATGTTTCTGTGATTTTGTGCTGGATATTGGAACTGTTTTGATAAAGGAGAAGCTAGCATAATGCCACAATAATTTTTAAGTGTAGTGTGTTAGGATGCGGCTCGAAGAAAAGCAATAATCAACGAAATCTATAATTGCACTGGTACGTAACAGAAATTCATTAATTTAGTCTGACGTCGTATATATTTACATCGTAATTACTGTGTTTCTTAGTTTACTGTATTATAGTCATGAATATTTTTAGATATTAGCAGTTTTTATTCATATAATACAGTAAATTACTTCATATCAATTTTTGTTGTTATTGCAGTTAGGGCTGTCCATGTACCTATATTAAAAATATATCGATAAATACAGGTATCATGTTTATATGTCGTAATTATCTCGTTTCAGATTACCATCATGTATTATTAGAGGAAAACAGTGGCTTGACGTAATCGAAAAAGAAAATTGAAACCTCTGTAAAAATTACATACATGTATATGATATATACATACATATCTTCACGCTGTATCCCCAACAGGGTATTCATGATATATATTTATGTTATTTGCATTTCGAAGCAGCTTCTTTCAATAGAACATTAAGAAAATAATTTTACGGTATGATGATACTCTCGCAAAGATTATTGGGAATCAGAGAAAATATTTACAGTGGTAATTAATTACTTTTTAATTTCCTGACTATGTAAATCCTCTATTGAGAAAAAGTAACAGAAAAATATTAATTGTTTACAGAATGTGGCTGAACTTTGTTTTGATGTTTTTGAGAGAGAAAAATCTGCGCATAGTTCTAAATATCTGCTTCGGAATGATGTGAATCAAGACCACGCCGAGTTATTTTTTTTTTGCTACCAATAAGAGCTTGTAGTTGTTTTACTAATAACCCAGATGCGGTAAAATTTAAAGAATAAATAAAAAACTTAAAGAGCTGAATTAAGAGACGAAGGTGTCAGAAACTATTTTATTCTTTTCTTGACGTACAAAAAACTACAGCAACATGATGAGTACAATGACTGCTTAAATTCAAAACTCAGTATTCAAAAGTTTCATCCAGAAATTATTTAATAAAAATTGTGCTATTTAGTTAGCTATATTTATTTATTTTGTGAATCTGTTATTAAAAACTTAATGTACAATATAATTATCATTTTACCAACAATAACATTAACAAACAGTTCTATGTTTCAAACCCAGTAAAAATATGTTACTACAGTACATTAGATATGACTACTCTAACATTGGTCACCCTTGTAGTGCCTAGCAATTTACTATCTTAACTTTTAAAAAATTTATTCCAAAGGCCGGTATGTTGTGGATTTTCTACGCTAGATAATATTATAAACTACAATATTACCTACTTATTTCTTCACAATGTAAAGAAATAAAATTTGTTTGTTTGTATGTACGGGGTATCCTCTGGAAGTACTTAACTGAATTTGAGAATTTTTCGACTAATAGAAATCCACAGTGAATCCACAGAAATCCACAAATTCAATTCCTAATTGAAATGTTATTCCCAACTACTGTGTGATAAGGCCACTGATTTTTAGTAAAATTAATTATTCTAGTATTTAGTTTATCAAAGTGCTACAATACGCCATGACTATAGATTTAGTCGGCCCGTATGTATGTTTCTCATAGCACTTATTTTAATTTCACCATCACCTTTAGAAGAAGTAACGTTATACATATAAAGAAAAAAAAGGCATTAAAAGGACTGTGCTGTTCTTCGACTACTGTGACCTATATTCATTGATCTTCAACATTTATCAAAGCGCTTCATAAAAATACGGGTTTCTTTTAAAAAGCAATTTTATTTCTGTAATAATCATGGACGTACTATAAAGTATTACAAAAAGAGATACCTAAGTAATTTGTTTGTATGTAGGGTTCATTTAAAGGTCCATACAAAAATGATCGAAGGACAGAAAGGGGCTATACTTGAAGGTGCCTGTTGCTATCGTTGTTAATAACACCTTAAAATCGCCTTAAGCGTAGATTCTAATTATATGCCGACAGCATCGAAGTACGCTGACTATTATTTTCAGTTTGAACAATATTTCAGTACTTTTGTATAAATCTATGACTCAAAAAAAAGCCCTCCTTTTTCTGAAGATATCATACAAAATGATTTTTATTTCAATACTGATGCTGTAACAAAACTCATTTCAACAGTTGTTGAAATTACTTAAAACGACATCTACACAGTAGATATTTGGGACATCACTAATTGGCAGCCATTGTTTGCGACACTCGAAGTTTAGGTGGCACGATTATTTTGTACTTGTTTCATGTCCCTAGTATATCAGTATTCTGTGAGTGTGTTGGGAGCATTGGTTGGGAGTAGGGATGACGATTCTCTCAAAAAAAGATCGATCTTCGAATTGATTTGAAACGAAGTATGTAAAATCGATTCACCAAAAAATCTAAGTAAAAAATCGATCTCTCGAAAATCGATTTTTGCTCGACTTACTAATCTTAATACTACTAATTACTAATTAAATAATCAATCTAATCATTTTTAATGAATTACAAAATTACAACTGTATTTAAATGTTACATGTATAAGAACCTCTAAACATAACATAACATAATAATTATAAAATTCACAGTTCCCACATTCAACTCATTCTAAACAGTTTATATTTCTTATCATAAAATAAAATAATCGAATCTCGATTTTAAAGGGTGAAGTATCGATCCACGGAATCAGTGCACTACAAAATATCGATTAAAAATAGATTTATTTCGTCGAAATAATCGCTTCTTCGATTAATCGATATCAGATCGCCATCCCTAGTTGGGAGTCGGTAAATTTATTTAGTTTTATATTTATTTAGTTATTGCAAAATTTTAAATCCTAATATCTTTTTACATACTGTAATAGTTATGCAGTAATTTAATAATTATGTGAGAATTCGCCCATGTCTGGTATAAAATTTTTAGTGCACAGAAACCGATATTTATTGTTTATTTTGATTTTGTAAGTTTTCAACAACAACCAGTGCCGTTTTGGTTTTTTAGATTAGTTTTAATTTCTGTATAAAGCAATATATAAAGAAATTGCAATTTAGAAAAGTGAAATAAATATGAAACGACAGAATGTGCGTACATTGTCACTGGTGGTTTGCACATTTACATATTTACTAATCGGTGCAGCTGTTTTCGACGCATTAGAATCTGATACAGAGAGTAAAAGATGGGAGGTTTTATCTGGTAGGTATTCCTAATGTAAACTTTTAAATATATCTGTTTACATAATCGTACGTCGCCGCACTCTTAGAATAAAAAAGTAAGTAATCTAAAAAATTAAACCGCCTTCAAAAAAAAGCTCTGAAAAACACAAAATAACTATCCTTTACTAATCAAAACTCAAGTAGAATTAAAATAACTTTTAAAATACTATACACATATCTATGTAATTAAATTTTTTACACAATTACTGAAGTCGGTGCCAAGCATACCAAACTAATAGACTGTTGTTGCACATTGATATGGCACCAACTTCAATAACTGTCAAATTTAATTATATAGATATGTGTATCATATTTAAAAAGTTATTTTAATTGTACTTGAGTTTTGATTAGGAAAGGGATAGTTATTTTGTACTTTTCAGTGTTTTTTTTAAAGGTGGTTTAATTTTTTAAATTACTTTTTTATTTCTTCATTTTTTTAATTTCAGTTGTAATTGAAACTAATTACTTAATATTTTTTTTATTATGTTGCGATCTAACGATTACACTATAACTTTTTAAGTAGCTGAGCCACTTTTTGAAATTTTCATTGAGATTGTTTAGCTAGAGCCTTATTGCATGCAAACATTGAAAAAAAAAAACAACATGCATAATGACATGTCTTAGAATTACGCTGTTAAGCCAACAACACGTTTTCCTGGTGACTGATACACACTTAACTCTCTATCTCAATAACTACTGAACCGATTTTGATTAAACTTGCAGTTTTCCCTAAGTTGGACTATACCTGGAAACTACAAAAGAACTAAAAAAGAATTTTTGCAATTCGATTTATAGTTTTTGAGATATACGCAGACAAACATACATACAAATATACATACATACACTTATGAAATTTGGCACACATGTTTAGAAGTTGGTATAGACTAACATATACAGAAACTGTGCAATTCTGTTAATATTACAAACATACAGGTCGAATTGATAACCTCCTTTTTTTTTAAAGTCGGTAAAAATGAATCGAAGTGATAATTGAATTGCAAATTGAAGTTGTAGCTATAATATGAGTTTACCTTTGAGGCTTTACTTAATTATTTACTTTACTAGAGCACACAGTTATTTCTTGGCTACCATATCAGGGATACAGAGTATTACATAATTAATTGTATTTGTTGGTAAATACAACTAATTATGCAATTCTCTGTAGTATTCTCTGAGGCCTGAAAATATGAAAGTGTATCAAAAAATTGAACTTATTAATATTTTAGATTAATTTACTTACTGCTTTATTTGATTATTAAACTCCCCAAAAGTTTCAATAAGCTTATAACTATGGGGGTTATCTTTGAATAAACATTTTTAAATTCAAATTTTATCATCGTGTATGCTAAATAAAAAAAAGTTTTTTTTTAAATATAGATATGAAAAATGGTTTAGTCCGCAAGTACAACATAACTCCTGAAGACTATCATATGATAGAAATAGTAATAATTGAAAACAAACCACACAAAGCTGGCCCGCAGTGGAAGTTTGCTGGTGCATTCTATTTTGCTACAGTTGTACTTGCTATGATTGGATATGGACATTCCACACCTGTCACTGTTGGTGGTAAAGCATTTTGTATGGCTTATGCAATGGTAAGTACTTAATGATTTATACAAGTAACTACAAAACTTGTTAATAAATAAATCTACTAGGCCTAAAAATAATGTAGGTGGGAAAATAATCTTTTTAATACATTTGCTCAAAAAGTAGACTATTCCATGTGTGTTTAGCGTGCGGAAAGTTATTCTTTTCCACACTAGTGCTTTTTGTTTTCCTCCTGCATATAACATCCAAATGCATGAAGGTTTTTAATCAAAAAGTTTTCTGTACAAAATTTTTGTATGAAATGACTATTTTACAGCGTAAATACTATTAATACATGAATTAAATTTAAAATAAATTAATTTTTTTAATATATGTGTATAATGTAAATAAATAAATAACACAACTAAAATTATTTTGAATTTAGATAAATTATTGTCATTGAATTGGTTGAATGCATAGAAACCATTGTCCTGCCATGTACTCTAAAAGAAAAAAACTTCCGCGAAATTATATTTCTTCATTTTTTCCTTTCATTGTTTTATTTTTTTCGCGAATGTATTAAAAAACGTTGTTTAATGCACGTGCGGAATTGTCATTTTCACTCGTCCCTATTGTTGACCCACGCCTTCGGCTTGGGTCAACAAACAGGGACTTGTGACATGAAAATGACATATTTTCCACACTATCGAAATCTACTGTTATGCTAGGCTAAAAATAATCTTTAAATAATTTAAAGTTAAGTAAAAGTAAACTAAGGTGTCCTTTATATTTATTGAAAAGTAGGTATGTAAGTTCTTTTAGTAACTAAATGAAAAGCTACGTGTTAAAAAATATTTTACTTTATAAATTAAATATCTAAGAAAAGCGAAAAGGATGCTGTATCATTAATGAAGCTGTAGACTGTAATATTATGTTTGTCAATTTCTTTGATGTACATATATTGTTTTTTATATATAATAGGCATAGTGAGCGATGTTTTTGACCTAATATTAAAATAATGGCAATTTTAAAATCACTCACATAACTCGACGAAAGTGTGTGAAGAGAATGATGAGATTTGAGGAGGTGAAGAAGAATGCAAGAATCATGATACTTGGCGCTCTATTCTCCCTGACTACCTCATCAGGGATACAGTGTGAGGATATATATGTTATGGTCCAAGTGACTAATTAGACATTATAAATAATGCCCAGGCATTTTGAAAAATGTGCAATATGAGAGCGTAATATGATTGATAACTATCGAAATAATGAAATTGCCCAGACCTTATAAATAATGTCTGTCACATATTGGGCAGGATAATAAAAAGACATGTTTTATTACGATTCTTTTAATTTGGGATATAACAAATATTAGGTGTGTATATATAATATATATAATGGGGTAATCAGTGGCGTACCTAGGGCTTCAGAATAGGGCAAGCCTGATACACATGTTCTTCATTGTTTTTGTAAAAGTATAGGGAAGGCTTAAATATTATAGATTACTGATTAATCATGACTTTGGCATAACCGGTGCAATAGAAGAGAGTAAAGGGATAACTCCCTGCATTATTTTTCAATAAAACAATTTTTATAATACTTTGCTATTAAAAATGTACACGCGTAAATAGTTTATCAGTTCTTAACATATTACTGTGTCTCAATTCGTTGTTTATCCAAATAACTAAAAGAAATCACTGTCTTCTTGTGTTTTTGTGAATTCATTTCTTTTATGGCACTGGTATAGTTTTTTAATCGTCATAACCAGAATTCATTATTACATTAATTCTAAATATTTTCGTCATTTGGATAAAATATACAGCACCGATAATAATAAGTAGTACCACGTACCTATAACTTGAGTAAAAGGAAATAAGAGGAAATAAAAATACAATCAGTTTCGTAAAATGATATTATATTAAATTGTATATTATGGGAACTACTAGTCAGAGAAACACACATTCGATGAATTAAATAGTTTGTACTGAGTTATTGTCTACTAGTCGCATAATACACAAATCAGGCATAGGTTATAAGTAACGAAACAATTGGATGTTTCCTCTATGGAAAGTTCAAAGATTTTATATTTTCTATGCTGATTAAAACTTGTATACACTTGTAAGTCCTCACAATGAACAACTTATTGGATTTTTGTATTACAAACTAACTCATTTATAACGGAAATTAAAAAAATACTTAGCACTCGTCCAGCAGCTCAAACAAACAAATATTAGGTGTAAAGTGTAAACAACGAAGTCGAATTGTATTCGTAACATTTCCTCTCAATCTGTACGAAGTTTATTATGTTCATCATTATGATCCAGGCTTTTCGCTTCATACTAATTGCTATATAAACCTTAGAAAAAAGCTACAGCTATAACGAGTTTTGCCTTTAGAGATTAAGAGAGGTTGCAAGCCAACACGTGAGAGTGAGACGATTGATTACTCTGATTTTTGCTCTGATTATACCTTGAGATGTTGTTAGTGTCGATCGATCGACTCGTAGATCGCACTGATTAATCGTGTTGAGGTCAAAAACCTGTTTACTTCTCTAAGATTCCTTCACTGTTTTTGTTTTGACAAGTACTTTGAGAAATTTTTAAAACTGATTGATATGATTTGAAGTCGATATTTATTACTTATTCTTGACACCTTAGTATTCTGTGTTCTTGACGGAGCATTTTAGTAAGGCAAGCCGAGCTTTTGGGCTTGTATGAAGGTAAGAAGGTACCGCCACAGGAAGTAATAGAATGAGTACTTCTGGCTACAATTCGCAATATTTAAAATAATGATTTTGTCTATAAATTTGCTACTTTTGATATAAATGACATCTACTTCAAAATTTACAACAAAAATATGGTAAACTTTAACACTTTAACGTTTTGACAATAAAATTTTGGTTACAACTTTAATTACTAAAACTTTCATGTAGTATAATGGCGATAATAAATGCGAGGAGGAATTTGTGACAAATATAGGCTAAGGTTTAGATTGCTTCACACTGGGGAAAATTTTGCAAAATTTATTTGTAAGATAATGCAACATTACGACATATTTATAGCACAAGGGATTCGCTATAAGTATTTAAGATTTAAAGCGTCACTTTACAGGTTTTAATTTTTTAAGACATTCATTTTTTATAATTTTTACATGAACACTCTTTTTGGTTAAGTTATGTCAGGTCAGTATTTTTACCACAATGCCGGTACTCGGCACGAGCCGAGTGAGCGAAGCGAGCGTGACTCAGTAGCGGCCGGCGAAGCGCCAGATCAGAATCCGCTCTATACGAACTCTTTTTGGGTAGGTTAGGTTAGTATGTTTCCGTTTGTTTAAAACAAAATCTGCTCTATAAGAACACTTATATAAACTTAGTTACTTACACTTATATGTGGTAGAGCCATGCTGCATTGCAACACGACTTGGGCCGGCTCGCCCGTAGAAATACCAGCCTCTTACAGAATATCGGCGTGAAATAACAGCATCTATTGCTGTAGTGTTTCGTTCGGTGATTTTTTTTTTTTGTTTCTGAGAGGTGAAAAATCCCCACGGACACTCAGCCGTTATTATCAGATAAGCTGATCGGTCGCCATTTCGTTAGAAAACAGCACTCACACATCTACATTCCATTTTATTTTATTTGCCTCACTTCGTAGTACGGGGCAGGCTGTCTGAAGTTATGAAGTCTATGCTTTTATCATTATTTTTCATTTATTGCCTTATTATAAATACATTTTAATGGGTACATATTATTTTAACATATTTAAAAAAAGCAAAAAGGGGTCTGACCACATTGTAGAATTCGAACCCGCGCACTTTGGTGTGATAGACCTACGCTCTAGCCATTGTGCTATTGAGAAGGTAAACTCTGCTGCAAAATTAAAAAGTTTACAGTTTAGAAGTTTTACGAAAGTCGGAGAAAACGAATTTTCCCAGAATTGAGACCTTGCTATATCGATTTGTCGCCCCTCTCAACCCCTATACTGTAAATTTCATCGGAATCGCTAGAATCGTTTTCGAGAGAGCGATATCAAATATATTTACATATATATATACATACATATATATATATACATTTAAATATTGCTCGTTTAATATACGAGGTGTGGCTATTAAATAACGAGACTGACGCAGCTGCGGAACAAATACGCATGCTCCAACCGCCATTGACCGACAGCTGTTTAGTGTGTAGTTTTCTTGTTAGTATGCAGCATAGAGAAAATTATATATACGTATGCAGATAGTCTCGCTTCTGTAAACAACTCCGTTTAGTTAGAGCCTACGTTTGCGTAGGTGTTGTTTTTTGTTTTGCCGGATAAAATGGTTAGTGTAACAATAGAGCAACGAATTGTTGTCAAATTTCACTTTAAACTCGGAAAAACTGCTACTGAAACTTATAATTTACTGAAAGAACTGTTTTTGAATGGTTTAAGCGTTTTAAAGATGGCCGAGAAGACGTTGAAGATGATTCATGGCCAGGGCGCCCTTCAACGTCAAAAACGGATGACAATGTCAAAAAAGTCGGTAATTTGATTCAGTCTAACCGTCGATTAAGTATTAAGATAAAGAATGTGTACGGCAAATTTTACATGACAGTTTTAACATGCAAAAAGTGTGTGCCAAAATGGTTCCTAAAATTCTCACGTTTGAACAACAGGAAGCTCGCAAAAATGTTTGTACTGACACTTTGGATGCAAGTGAAAATGACCCAAATTTATTGGAAAGGATAATAACATGTGATGAATCGTGGTTTTTTACTTATGATCCGGAAACGAAGCGCCAATCCATGCACTGGAAGACCCCAAATTCACCGAGAGCCAAAAAAGCTTGAATGAGCAAGTCAAAATTTAAAGCAATGATGATTGTTTTTTTTGATATTCGTGGGATTGTGTACCTTCACTGGGTTCCTGAAGGTCGAACTATTAATCAATATTACTACCTTGAGGTACTTGCTAAACTACGTGAAAGAGTAAGGAAAAAAGCGACCCGAAATGTAGCAGGACAAATCGTGGATTCTCCACCAAGACAATGCACCAGCTCATTCCGCGTTATCTGTGAAGAGGTTCCTAAGCAAGTACAGCATCCCTGTGTTAGACCATCCACCTTATTCACCAGATCTTGCACCATGTGACTTTTATCTGTTCCCTAAGGTCAAATCTGCATTAAAAGGGACGAGATTTGAGTCAGTGGAAGCTGTAAAAGAGAAAGCGGCACGCGTCATGAAGGAGCTGACGGAAGATGACTTCCAGCACTGTTTCCAACAATGGAAAATTCGCATGGAGCGTTGTAGGGATAGAGAAGGAGTGTATATTGAAGGTGATAATAAGTAATTATGTATAACATAAAATAAAAATTTTTTACAGCGTCAGTCTCGTTATTTAATAGCCACACCTCGCAATAGTGGATTATTAATAGTTTACTAGTTTACTAAGACTAGATAACATTTGCTTTTTGCCTTATTTGTATACCGTAATCAAAGAGTTATATTTCAGGTTGGCATCCCTTTAGGTTTAATCATGTTTCAAAGCATTGGTGAACGTTTAAACAAGTTTGCATCTGTGGTTATCAGAAGAGCCAAGTGTTACTTACGTTGTAATACTACTGAAGCCACTGAAATGAACCTAATGTTTGCTACTGGCATGCTGTCTTCTATCATTATTACTACTGGTAATTAATAAAATATTTATTACCTTTAAGCAGGACTTGGAGTATGTACTGATATTTTCAGAATTATTCCAACTGACTATTACATGGGCCATTGACATGATAGAGGTATTTTCAAGCCTATTATTGTACAGGTTCTTATGTACCAATTTTATTCAGGTATAATAGGTATTGTAAGTTATAATGGGTAACTAACTGATTTCATGGGTTTGAGGGAGAGAGTTGACGGCAGCACTTTTAATAAATAGTGATATTAGTTGCGTGGTATGGGTTCTGCCTCATATGCGTTTGCAGGCGTAGCACATGTGGCAAATTGGCAACGTAGCGAGTATCAATAAATATTCAGGTATTAAGATGAAAGTAACAAATATTTACCATTATGATATGGTTATTTTTGATAGTGGTAACAAGCCCTGCTTAAAAGGCAATTTATTGCTATAGATGTGTATCTTTTATTATATTGTATCAGGTGTTACTTTGCGGAAATCCATTTCATGTGATAAATTCCTAAAATCTTTAACTATTTTCCGCTCAAACTCCAAAAACCACCATTCATCACGTGTTTCGCTTCTCAACGAAGCATCCTCAGGATATATCAGAGGTAGGATTCGGTCAGCTAACCAGCACTGAATCTTGATTTGATTGATTTGACTTTGATTCGATGCTGGTTAGCTGACCGAATTCTATCTCTGGTATATCCTGAGGATGCTTCGTTGAGAGGCGAAACACGTGTCGATTGGTGGTTTTTGGACTGAGCGGAAAATAGCTAAAGATTTTAGGAATTTATCACGTTTATTATTATATCAAACTACTTATTGCAACACTAATATACAAAATATCTTTGTATTATTGAAATACATATATGTGTGTGTATTATTTACATACATTTATATCTCTATATTATTATGTAATGAATATTTACAATTTAACGCAATGACTTGTTGAATCTACGTTAATGTATATTTTAGGTGCCGCTGTGTTCTCTCGTTACGAAGGTTGGAGCTACTTCGACAGTTTTTATTATTGCTTCGTGACACTAACTACCATTGGATTTGGAGACTACGTTGCATTACAGGTCTATGATTTTATATTATAATCTGGCAAAACTATCTTGTCATTAAATTAAGCTAATAATTTCTATTGCTTGTCAACATTATTAATATAAGAAACAATGCTTGGGCTTTCAATTTAATCCTCATAGTCTCGTAGTAGGCAAATTAACAGAATTTTGCATCAAAAAACTGCGCAATTGGGCTCATTTGCAGTTGACACAAGTGAAATGATGTTAGAGAGATTGTAATTAGGCAATAGTGTAATCACGCTACAACAAATGTTTAGAAGTCTCTGGTTGAACTTAACGTAATGAATAGGGTGAACAGTCATAGCATGTACTCTAGCCACTAGGTTGCCAGTGCAACGCAAAAAATAAACCGACGAATCTGTCTGCAGGCCAACAGATATGTGTTAACTCTATATAATATGTGTAATAATATCATTCTTATTATCAAAATGATTCAAAATGTATGTTTATATGTACATACTATATATGTATTTCTACTCTTAAACTATCATATATTATGTTCAATATGAGTTGTTTTAATTATTATTTTAAAACAAAATTCTTCTCGGTTGCCCATTATACTAGCAATTTTTCTTTTTTAATTACTGAATAACAAAATACTATTCAGTAATGTTTCATTTACCTTTTAGAATGATCAAGCACTGACAAGTAAACCGGGTTACGTAGCACTCAGCCTCGTATTCATTCTGTTTGGATTAGCTGTGGTCGCAGCCAGCATCAATTTGCTTGTACTGAGGTTCATGACTATGTAAGTATAGCTTTTATTTTTATTTTATTCCTTGTAATCGTTGCGACAACAATATCTCATCTTTATATATATCATTCTTCTGTACGTGTGTATGTCCATTGAACTCGTGCCTAAATGTCTGGACCGATTTTGATGAAACTTTTTATGTGTATTTGAGTGGGTTCCTGGTAGATTCACAATTGGACCCGGTAAGTGACCGTGCAATCAGGTTCTAGGATTTCTTTTTAATTTCAGGCAGGACAACGTCTTTCGCGTCCACTAGTTAAAAACAAAATAGTATTTAAAATCATTAGATAGAGATGCATGGCCAGAATAGAACGCTTTTATATTAGTTGTATGTACTTGTGAAAACTGATTTGAAAATCCATAACCTGATTTTCGATGCTTTTTTACACAATTATAAATGTATGTACTTAGGTAGTCTATGGAGTTTATCAATGAAACTTTCTCATTTTATAATAATAGGTCTTTACCTATGAAGTTGCCGTCCTACAATACTAGTCATTTGAAATGTAATTTGTGTATGGCTGGCAATAAATTCTAAATTCAAATGAATTTTATTTCAAAAATATGGAATTATATTTTCAAATTCAGTCATTTATTTATTGATTAGTGTTTTGTTTTCACTACATTTGTATCTTTTTCATCAGTATTGTCACGATAAAAATACGAGTAATTACGGAATAAAAGTTCCGTCGCGGTAGCAATGCGGCACAAACGACTCGCAACATTAACGACGTGTACAGAGTGAACACTACAAACGAACGCACGACCCGTTATTGGTTTGAACGCTCCCGACATGGAAATTTAGATCTGAAAAATGAACCCCGTGGTCGTCTGAAAACTAAAGTCAACAACGACGAATTAAAGGTGATAGTGGAAGCTGACGATACTCAATCTACTGCTGAGTTAGCAGCAGCTTTCGATGTTAGCATCAAAACAATATTGGTCCATTTGCATTTGGCAGTGTAAGAAAGCTTGATAAGTTAGTGCCACATGATCGCCAGCGCGACGAACGCGTTGAGGTGTGTCTTGCGTTGCTTAATAGACACAGAAACAAAGGGATTTTGAACCGCATTGTCACTTGCGATAAAAAATTGATTCTTTTCGACAATCGTAAGCGGTCATCATACTGGTTAGACCCTGGTTCAGTACCTGGTTCAGGCAATGCCTCAAACGAAAACTTACCCCTAGAAAAGTGATGGTTAACTTTTTGTATACTAAACGGCAATTTTATAGGTAAAGACCTAATATTTTTGTGGAGTTTGAAATTAGTATTATCATCATCATATTATTTCTCAAAAGTTTTTTTTCGATACGTCATATCTCCCTTATTGCTTCTTCAAAATTAATGATTGAGACATCATTTTGAAGAATACGTTCCCCGCTAATTACGAATAAAAACATACTTAAAAATTCATGTTTTATAGGTAATTTTATAGGTAAAGACCTAATATTTTTGTGGAGTTTGAAATTAGTATTATCATCATCATATTATTTCTCAAAAGTTTTTTTTCGATACGTCATATCTCCCTTATTGCTTCTTCAAAATTAATGATTGAGACATCATTTTGAAGAATACGTTCCCCGCTAATTACGAATAAAAACATACTTAAAAATTCATGTTTTCGTTACAAAATAAATTTTTTTCATCAAACTGCCATCAGCGCCTAAGATGGATGACTGCTGTGGGTTCATGGCTGATTACGATACCACAGTTACTAGCGTGTAAATCGATGCTGTGTGATATTCGCACTGGTCAGCAAGTATTTAAAAAAGTCGTAAATGGATTCTTTAGGACTTATTTAACAAAGAGTTTTATGAAACGGAGCGGTTATCTAAAAGTTTGCAGACAGCGACAGCTACGCGATCACTACGCGACCGGTGACTAATTGTTTTAAAAAATTGATATGTATGGCGATTGCGTATCTCTTATTGTTTGACCGTAAAATGCACTTATGGGCAGTAGATTTAGCGCCACTATACAAATTACATCAAATTCTCGTTGTGACAGCAGATATCGCGCGATATTGGCTGTCGCAAGCTGTCTGCCAGTTACGTAATAAGCGTGCTGGTTGTATATAATATTTCATTTACTATGGATGTATCATATTTCTATTGTATCTAAATAATTTAAATATTAAAAGCTTTTCTAGACTAGCAACTTTTGTGATTCTGTGGTAACCTCTTTATCTTGAGTCTTCCTGTTTATGTAATACAAAAAACAATCATCTGTGGGCATACATATAGGCAAGCAGAAGAAAATGCTCGCGAAGAAGATAAGGACGGCTCTAGAACATTGCTGCCTATCGAGGGACATGCTGTAGCAGGTCGGCAACGTTCTCATGAAGACCAAGCATCGGTAAGAGTGGTATTCATCTAAAATTATAACAATTTGTTCATCAAATAATAAAATGAATGTACTCTATTGCATAAATGTTCACTCGGAAAAAAGAGATATTTAGCGCTGAGAAAGAATAGATTTGTGTAGAAAATCATGCAACATTTACGCCATTTAGCTGAGATCTATGATATGTTAATAGATTCCATTTAGTGACTGAAAACTTATTAGAATGTATATTGCTTACTACATAGGAGAGTACACCTTTCAAATTTGTAATTTATTATTTTGTATTGAAATATAGCGACGTCAAAGTATGTATAGTTACTGTTTTCTCAGTAATTAGTCTGCAGACTTTATTTAATTTATGAATGATTGTATGCCTTGTAACACCATGATATTGGCAGAATTAGCGTTCTTCTTTTGCTACATTGCCAAAAAAAAAACTATCATTTGGGTTATCAGGGGGCCTAGACAACTGGCTCAATTATCATAAAGGCTAGTAGAATAGAATGACAAATACCACGTGATCTAGCGTAAATTTAAATTGGTAGTCAGACGTTATTAACTTTCTATTAAATCAAACGAAAACTAGTCGTGTGATAATCGCCGTGTAAAATGTAGACGAATGGCACTTTTGACGAGCACTAACGCCAGCAATCGTTTCTATTCTACGAAACGTTTGCCACTTGTCCAGCCACTCTGTTCAGAAATTGCAACACTGTAGAGAAACACACCGAGTATAGACAGAGAGTTTGATAACTTGTAATATCCAAATATTTAGCGATTATAGTAAAAACTCTGGAAAACATTTTTAGTTCAAATAAATATATAAGCCATCCGAGAGCAAGTCACAGACTTCTCTTTTTTTTACCCACTTCAAAAAAAGAATGAGATTCTCAATTCGTCTATTTTTTTTTTGTATATTTGTTACCTCATAACTCCGTCATTTATGAACCGATTTCGAAAATTCTTTTTTTAAACGGTAGACGAATCAGTTCGCTTTAAAATAATATATTAAATACGATACATACATACTATATTTTCACGCTGTACAAAGTGCCAAGTTGTGGTCCTTCAATCATAGATGATATCCATATTTTAACATTATGCAAGTGTTCACAGGTATGTTCATGTAACTGTCTCGGGAACAAGCAATGCGAAGCCGGCGCTCTTTTGGCGGATCCCCAGCGGCCACACCGCGCTATGACGACACGGGCTTCACTCACTACGGACCTCATCGAGCGGGCCTCCGTCTAATGTATTCAGTTATTTCTATATTCATTAAGGCATTGGCAACTATATGCCATCTGCTTAACGCGGATGTTAATAAAGGTGGATTTTCTACATTCGCGTTAAGCGTTGCTTTAATATTACGAACACTTGTTGCATAAAAAAATATGAGTCTACGACTAAACTGAGTCTTGTTGGTATATGTAACCTATTTGCAGGTTTAATTACCATTCAAGTTAATATACATAATATATATGATATCCTCACGTTATGTCCCTAGCGGTATAGTCAGGGAGGACGGAGCGCCAAGTGTCGCGATCCTTATATATTTCTTTCGCCTCCTCAAATCTTATCGTTCTCCTCACACACTTTCGCATAGGTATGCGAGTGTTTTTGACATTTCCGTCAGTTAACACGCTTGTTATTTGATCCTCATAAGTCAGTTCTTGGTCTTCCTTGGCTTAAGCGAATATGAAATGTATTCTAAATTGGCTTGGATTAAGTATCTTGTGGTACGTTTTTATAGTTTGATTTATTGCAAGCAGTTGCGCACTGACGCTTGATGAGAACATCGAAACTCCACCTTAACTGTTACTAATCAGTTATAAAAAAAATTAGCTAAGTACGTGTTGGACCACGCACAGTGAAGGGTTCTGTAGTCGGGATACACAATATTCATTTTGTCGGCATTGACCTAAATAAAAATCATTTTGAAACTTCTATATAATTATTAAAGACATTTTGAAGACCTAGAAGACCTTACATGATTGTGCACTGCGTAATTTCACTACATCATTGTATAGTCGTTCATAGAATACACTTCTTCCAATATCATCTGTAATAGTCTATGATAGTCTCCGAGTAAAAGAAAAAAGGACTGACATACGGACAATGACATTATAAGGGTTCCTTTTTTTGCCATTTAGCTACGGAACACTAATGCTGTTAATAACGAATAACCTATAAGGGTTGTTAATGACCTAATGAAAAGATAAGCTCTGAAATAATGAACAAAACAGTACAAAACAAAACAGAACAGAACAAAAATATTCGAAATACTAAGTAAAATTTAATTTTACTTAGTATTTCAAATATTTTTTTACTGTTTTGTTCATGATTAGCTTATCTTTTCATTAGGTCATTAACAAATGCGCTGTTTTTCTGCCGATGGCGCTATATACACAGCATTATTGGCATATAGAAGACAGCTTATTGCTTTGCTACCCAGAGATATCTATGTATGTACATAAGAGTATAGTTCAATGGTGTCACCAAGATTCTAAGTGCCGCCGCATACATTATTTCTACGTTATAACGCAACTGTCCAAATATAGCACGAATAGGCAGGCAGACATGACGCAGCTCTAACGTTTCTGAGTCTAATGTGTACTAAACTTTACAGATTACAGTACTCTGTTAAGTTTTTCTTTAATTCTTTAAATTACGATCTTGATTAAGATTCCTTATTTGTAATTTCTTGTAATTTCGTCCAGTCCATCTGTCTGGTTTTATGCCATTTTACTCGGAAACTATTAATATCATATAGATGAGAAGATAAGTATATTCTATGAACCATTACACAATGATGTGGTGAAATTACGAAAAAAATGAGGGGCGGCACTATTTTATGTGAGGTATGAAAAAAACTCAGTGCACTTACAAGCGTATGAAGTGTATTTTTAGATAGGTCTTAAAGGATGATATAGAATTATAGAGGTACAAAATAATTAGTTACTTGCATAAAGTATAGATTTTTTAACGACTGTTTTATTTATGACAATGGTGAGATATATGCTTCTAACGTTGTCAAAAATGCAGTCTTTTCAATCGACTGTTATTTAGTTTTAATAAAATATTTTGTGCAATTTCTGAGATATGAGATATATTCGATGAGTCGCTTAGCTGCCGCAGAAGTAACTTCGTTTTTTAAATTTCTTCGAGAAATGCTATAAAATACAAAGTTATTTTTACTGTTTATAAAATGAATAATAATAAAATGATCATTGCATTTACGTACTACATATTCACTTTGAATTTTAACAATCAACGTTAATCCCGACTACGAAACCCTTTACTAGCGTGGTCTTACACGCACTTGGCCCGTTTTTTAATTCAATTCAATTTAAAATCGATGCGATTTAAGCAAATATTTATTATCTGATTCTCTAATCTTTGTTATAAAATAAAAATGTAATATTAGAACTAATACATTATACACAGTCTTATAAAATATGGAAAGTCGTAGCAAATATTCACTTTGCATAGAATAATAATATAACTTGTTTAATAATGCCGAAGCGGCATTTTTTATAAATTTTGATGTTGTATTTGTGCCAAAACATTTACTCTTACTATTAGTAAAATATAAAATACGACACGTATACATATAACAAAAATTGCAAACGATTTATGCATGCATGTATAAAATGTCGCATACATAGTATGCGACAAAAAAATTACTTGTAAGTATTCAGTGCCAAACTTTTATATTATATTTTTAATATAAGTACTATTATTGAACTAAACTGACCATGATAATTAAAAAACAAAAGTTTTCTAGAATTTTTTCGTTTCTGATTCAAATCAACAAAGAAAATATCAATGTGTATTATACATGCACTGTTACGTGAATTATTAATATGTACTTACAAATCACATAACATATTTAATGTGTCTAACAGTATTACCGATATCATAGACTTTACAACCTGTCCCATACTACGAAGTGAGACAAAATAAAAAGAAATGTAGATTGTGGGTGCTGTTTTCTAACAAAAAGGCGGCCGATCGACTTATTTGATAATAAACGTGTATTGCATGTACAGGTGTCAGCTTATCTGATTTACCTTACTGTTGCTGCTGGGACATGGTGTCTACTTATAACAGTCATATACAAGTATGTAAAGTTATTTATAAAATTTTTAAAAAGATATAATTTATTTACATTGCTTCCAAGTCTTGTACACAATTGAACGTTACATGAAATGAAACGTAATGTTTGTAATGTACTAACTAAAAGATGTTATAGAGTAAGTTTAACAGTTAAGTGTAATTTATTGTAGAACACGTTTAGTTAATGATTATTAATTAACAACGTTAAAGTCTTGACTCATGACTAAAGTATTTTTAGTTTTAAGCCCTTTCTTATCTGTGATATAATTTGATCTCTTGTTTTGCTGAAAGCTTAAACCATTGTTTTTATTAAATAATAATTTATAACGTTTTATGCCCCACGAAGCGGGGTATTTTTAAAATATTTATTATACACAATATTATAGCCATAAATATTTGTAATTTAATATACGTTTTTGACGTGGTCTCATGCCAAATTTTTTGTTTGTACCTAAGTACAAATTAAATGTTTGTAAAATGTGTTATGGTTTTAGTTAAAAAGTCTATTTTACTCCGCAAAAGAATATCCGTACTTTCGAATAATAAATAAATAATCAAAAATCCGTACCTATTCAATAATTATCTTCATAATTTTATTCTACAACATAAGATTTGCGTTGATTAATCAGTAAATAGGTAATACTTCTTTAGTCATCTTACCCTTTTACAGATATGAGGGAACATTCGACGTTAGGCCATTACCCACATTGGCCGCCAAAACGGTTCAGTCCCTAGATTAGTCGTTGGCTCTCGAGCTTCTGGTTATATTTTGTGTAACGTAAATGTTATTAGTCAATGAAGAGCTTCGATCACAAATATATAACGAGATACACAAAATACTACATAATACAATTAATTATACGATCGTGAATAAGACATTGAGAACCGTACTACTGCATTCAGATTTCATTTATTCGGATTATACTTTTATCTCTGTTCTAAAACTATAGAATGGAGCTTTTAGTCTTACATTTTTATTTCTTTAAATATATTTTTGGTGTTGAAATCTCAATTATGACTGTAATAAGATTTGCTGCTAATTATAAATTTTAATGTAATTTATGTAATTATGTATTCTTTTATAAACACTGCAAGTTATTGCAATATTTTTCTCGAACATATAAAAAAATATATAGCTTTACTCGAGATCCTATTCGATGTGAAAAATAGACTTCTATAGTAGCACGCCAAAAATGTGATGAATACTTCATACCAAATGAACGAAGCGTAGTTTGCTCTGATCACTTTTTAGAAAGTGACGAATAGTCACAGCGAAAGGCTTAAAAAGGCTACACAGTATTACGTATTTACTTAAACCTGCACTGCATTTCTATTTGACAGTGTTATTATTTGTATTATGGCATTATTAGAAGATTAACGTTGCCACTAAATCGTTTAAAACTAAGATTTTAGATCCTTTAATTGTTTTTTATCAAAGTTAAGATTTCTAGTCATGACATATTTCTCTGATTACCCCGTTAGGGATACGGCGTGTTAATATGTATGTATATATTAAATAATGACTAGCAGACGATTTCTCATTAAAAAAATATCAGCACTTTATTGCGACTTCACTCTGTATTCCTAGATTACGTCATTGCCTGATATCCAACATTTTTTCCTTGTCTCGCCTAATCTAAATATTATGTCTTATCCTTGTCACATCCACGTAGCAAACCAAAATGATGTAAACAGCGATGGAAATATATTACGTGAATTATACTTTAAGCACAAAACGTAAGTTTTTTTTTGACAAACTTCGTTTCCATGCTTTACACGGATCTAAATGAGCTTTTACAACTTTATACCTTTAAGGTCTACTTTAAATTAAAAGAATATTACCAATAATACTGTAAGATGTTCAAAATGTATATGTCAATTCGGACAGTAATTATGTATTTAAATTTTAAAGAAAATTGTGAATTATTATTTGTGATCGAAGAACCAAAAATAAAAAAATATTAATAACATTGCTGCTTCCTCCCTTTTTCTATTCTTACATTGCGTCTGAATATGTCATGGCCTGACATGCAACATCTTATTCCTTGTCTAACATTATAATTTCTATGTGTCCTATCTTTGTCATTTTCATCTAACAAATTATAATGACGTAAATAGTGAAACAAATAAATTACGTGAATTACACTTTAAGCATGAAGCGTAAGATTGAATTTTAAATATATTTTTGGTAACAAACGTCGTTTCAATACCATGGGAGAATCTTTTACAACCTTTATACGCATTGACCAATGATATTATAATACAAAAGAGGTAGATAGGTAACCTTAGTACTAATCCAAGTAAAATATTGTCCCAGTTACAAGGTTAAAAAGTGAGACAAATATACATTGCACTGCTTCGCTATGCAATGTAAAACATAATTGCATTTCAAACCAACAAATCACATAGCTCTTTAAATCATTGTGATTGGTCAATTTCAATGGCTTAACTGCATTTTAAGCGAATCCGTGACTAATTCATAGAATATTAGTAATTAATTCCACAGAACAGACATTTAAAAAAAATATGATACCTAATGGGATTAGACAGTAAAAAATGATGTTTGCTTTTTTTAAATTTCGTTTTTCTTGAATCATGTACATGAGAACGTATTTGTTTAAAAAGATCGCCAACATTTTTTAATTATAAATTTAAAAATGATGAATTATATATTATTGCTTTTAATAAATGTAAACGATGATTAAAATTGGCTGGCTGCGTCATCACATGATCGTGTATATTATAAAAAACGTTTGGATTATTAAAAGATTTTAGAATTTTGAATGTGCAATAGGCATTGCATGACATTGTTGGTTCTGTAACATTACTTGTCATATTCTTTGACCAAGTCCGGGTTGGCTAATTAGCAAAGTTTTGAGGGTGCCACTTTTCGAGTGCATAAAATATATTATATGTATTATCTATGGAGTGCATATAACCTATCTACCTCTTTTGTATTATAACATCATTGGCATTGACAGTAAAGTTTACTTTAAATTAACACAATATTGAGATAATACTATACGATATTAGAAATGTATATGTCAATTCAGACAATAATTTGTTCCAATTTTAATAAGGCATTGTGAATCTAGTTATATGTTTGTGATCGAAGATGAAGAGTACTAAACACATATTCAATTATTCATTTGTCAAAGGATTACAAAAATAGTGTTTTCGATGATGAATCTACAGTTTTTTTTAATTTTGTCATAGGATACAAAAATAGTGTTATTGATATTGAATCTACATAGTTTTTTCTAGTATAAGTATATGAAAGATGTTGATTGCAAAGACGAAATGGGATCATGACGGGATCGACGGATAGGCATCTTATCTACGGCTTTATTTTCTTTCTGTTGAAATAATTGATATAACAATTGAGTAAGAATCATATGTTATTATCTAAGCTAAATGGAAGTCATCCTTACTCGAAGTTAGTCTTTTAATCTTGTCCCGGTCTTTTCACAAAAGCTTTTATTTACTTGACAAGTAAATAAAGCATAAAAGCATTAATTTTCCTGAATTGTAGGATACTGCGATGAATTGTTGAAACACGACGAAGACTTCTGGAGATTTACTATGTAGGTTTGAATTTTCTTCTCAGCGTCTCAAATGGCTTGCCCGTCTGGGTTGGAGTCAGTGCGGTACAATGATCTTCAATAAACATTTTTTATTAAGAAACTAAAAAACAATTACGTAATCTCGAATATATTTAAAAAATCTCAAATATGTGACTACATTTTACGTTAATTCTATAACTGTTAAATGAATGTATTGGGCTGACTCCAGCGGGACTGCAATGACGGGACGAGCCGTGACTGGAGTGGAGTGAGCCCCGAATTCATCCCATGGATTTAAAAAAATCAGTTTAATATACTCGTACCGCAGTGTGGGACCTACCTTTCAGATATTAAGCTGAAAAGAACAGATACTACAATTTGATGTTAGGCAAAAGGCCGAGAAGCGAAAAAGTAAATCACCAATACCACTCTCCTCACTAATACAAAAAACATATTAATAGTGCGATTTAGTCTTATGTACTTGTTGTATAATGCCACCTAGCGGGAAATTATGTAAGCAACAATATCGAGGTAAGTATAGGCTTCTTGTCCACGGTAACGTATTTAGATCCGGATCTACCGATAGTTATCGATCGATAGTTGCGGTGAAATCACTGGAACTACGTAAGAACGGTGGTGTACTGGTTTGTATCATGATTTATATGTAGCTTTGTGCATGACGGATTCACGGACAATCTATTCACAGAGTACATTATGGGAAAAATCTAGTGTCCACGACGACCAAGTGATTACTTACTCAGTGTCGACGACGGACGTGCGTCCGAATAATGTACACTCGTTACGTCGAAATTCTCCCTACGATAAGATGAACGATGAGGAGGAATAAACATTCTTTCTTATTATATAATTTAGTCATCTCATATTTAAAATGGATTTTTTTACAATATAATACAACTATTGCAATTGAGTTGTCTACCAATAACTTATTTACTAGCACTTGTCTATACACATTGGCAAGCAAAATGATCAGGATGCAATTGTATCAGTTTATTTTGTGGATTTACAGTTTAATCTCAATAAATAAGAAAATTGACAATTGATAAAGACTAGGCTACTACCATTTTTTGTTTACGTGCAGTAAATTTTGAAATTGAAATACATCTAAATGAAATATAAATGGACTTTTTAAAAATATATTCCGTTGAAAAATATGAGTCAGATTTAGTGTATATCAAAGAGAAAAAATATTTTTAAACAATGAAATATGTTCAATGCATATATTATTTTTTTTTATAATTTTTAAGAATTAAAAACATCTATTTAATTCAAAATATGTATTTCCGTATTTTTTTTAAGACGGATTTAGTAAATGTTTAGAAACAATTTTGTCTTTCAATTAATACAATAACATAGCAAATATAGCATATTGCATTTCACCATATATAACGATATCGTAACTTTACTGGGCTATAATTAATCTGTGGTACAAGTATCCTGAATTACATGAGTACAACCCTAGGTACAATTATAGTACAACATACTTAAATTTCCTGCTAGACGTTGTCGGCGAGTCCACGACTTCATCTGGAGGGAATTAAAAAAAAGTAGCCTATGTTATTCCTCGGGGTTTAATCTATCTCCAATCCAAATTTTATCAAAATCGGTCAAGCCGTTTAGGAGAAGAATTACGAATACATGCACACAGGAATTTCAAGCTTATTTACGATATGATCACCCTATTTACGACATTACGTAATTAGGGTACGGTATTTACGGTACGTAATAGGGTATTGGTATGTGACTTTCCTAAAGTTCCTTATCTGCTGGCAACGACCTTTTTTAACCAATAATTAAGTATTTAAATCACCTACTAGCAGTATATATAATGATTCCTCGTTGTGATTAGTGTCCATTTAACAAAATGAACGTAAATAGGTCGCTGGTTTACTTTCAACTTTGCATAATATTTAGTACAGGAAGCGTGGGAGGTGTGTTTTTAAGAACGTCTACTTCTGAAACAGGGCTAAATGCCGTTAGGAAAACACCAAGATGTAAGTAAATCTATATTGTTAGACCAACACTAGCCAAGACCTAAAGGTAACATCTACACGTAACAGTGCCTCTGTGCTAGATTGGTTTGGGATAATACAAAAAAATCAAATACCCAAAGGAAAACAGTGCTTTCATTCTTCAGTGAGTTACCAATGTTTTATTTTTATCTTTTAACATTATCAGTCTCGGCGTTATACATACATTATACTCCATTGATGATATATTTATACATATTTGATTAAAATAATCAATCGATATCAAAGATATTTTTAAATTAAGTACTTCAAATTTTATTATCACATTGACTATGTAACTACATAGCTACTTTTTAACCGACTCGAAAAAAGGAGGAGGTTCTCAATTCGTCTGTATGTTGTTTTTTTTGTATGTTTGTTACCTCATAACTCCGTCATTTATGAACCGATTTCGAAAATTATTTTTTCGTTTGGTAAGTAATACTTCAGAGGTGGTCTTATTTAAATTTCACCGATATTGGAGCTTGGATTTCGAAGATACACTAGATAACACGACCTGCATGGTTATAACCTTTTTTATATTTACTTTTTATCTTTTTTATAAATACACATACCTAATTTAGTTTGACAGTTATATTGAAGTCGGTGGTAAATCAATGTGCGACAACAGAAAGTCTTTAGTTTGGTAGGCTTGGCACCGACTTCAGTAACTGTCAAATTAAATTATATAGGTATGTGTATCGTATTTATAGTTAATTTAATCGCACTTGAGTTTTAATTAGTAAAAGATAGTTATTTTATACTTTTCAGTGTTTTTTTTGAAGGCGGTTTAATTTTTTTTAATAAAAGTTTTTTGTGAAATTTACTATTATTATTATGTAAGACCTTTTTTTATTTGTTAAGGGATTACGTTTAATAATGTTCTGTTTATAGGGAACATACCGTGGCTGGGTATTGGCATGTGGTGCAACGGCTGTCCGCCGAAAAATTGTGAAGACGATGAAGCGATCATCCATGGATATTGTTGCGGTTGTTCTTATTCATTAGGTTTGCCTTTTGTACATGAGAAATGAAACTGTACATATTTAATACTTTGTTTGTTACGTAGCTAAGTATCCTTATAATTCAGCCCTGTAGCCCGCATCTCATAAGAGGGATACTAAAGAGGATTTCAGGGCTGTGGTCGATCGGAGTAGGGGCTTCGCTACCTTGTAACTAGCCAGTAAGTGATAACTGAATCTTCGCAATCGATCGCGATATGTTGTTAAGTCGAGCATATAATGTCGCGAATCGCTATTGTTGCCTCTGTTGATTAATCAGTGAACTAAAAACTAGTGCTATCGACTCTATTTATGCTACAAAAAGTCATTTCATAGCATGGCACCATAATTACCCATTTAAAACAATCGCCGTGTGACTGCGGCGCGGCTATCGTGATAACCCAGCCCGTTATTACCTTAAAATTTGCTGACAGCGACAGCCACGCGATCACTACGAAACATTGGTATCATATACGACGATTGCGTATCTATTAATCTATGACCATAAAATGAACTTTTCGAGGTTGATTTAGCGCCACTATACAAATTACATTCCACAAATTCTCGTTAAGACAGCAGATATCGCGCGATATTGGCTGTCGCATGCTGTCTGCAAGTTACGTAATAAGCGTGCCGGTCGTCCACTATGCGGGGAGGACGACAGCGCGTGTGGCTCGCACTGCGATTGTGCAGGGAGGCCTTGTAACTGTCCTCCGAGAAGTGCTTCGGCGATACCGGCACGCTTCTTACGTATCTTGCAGACAGCATGCGACAGCCAATGGCCGCTGTTAATTTTCTGTTGAACGTTTTTATCGCCATGTTTTTACCGTCCACGGTACTATGGGAAAACAAAATGTATGCAGTTGTATGGAGACGCTTTTATATTTCCGTGCACGATAACGTCATTCCGTGAACGTTGAAAAGGAGTCTTTATCGACGACATAATAGGGAAGTATTTTGATTACCTATTGTATTTTGGACGGTAAATACGTGGCGATAAAAACGTTCAACGGTAAATTATAAAAGCGTCCAATATTGCGCAATATCTGCTGTCAAAACGAGAATTTATATAGAGTGTAATTTGTATAGTAGTGCTAAATCTACCGCGAAAAGTGCATTTTGCGGTGATAAATACGCAATCGTCATACATTATATCAATATTTATTACAATTAGTCACCGGTCGCGTGGCTGTCGCTGTCTGCAAATTTTTAAGTAATCACCCCGCGGAGCCGTTCGGCAACGCGCCAAGGACAGCCACCACAGGAGTTTTGGTAAACACTTCACATAACCCCACCCCCAGGGAGCTGGCTATCTGTGCTCAGACTTCTGTGTCTACAAAAAATTGAATCCGTATGGTTGCGATTCATTCATTTTTTAGACTCCCTCCAATGAAGCTGAAAAGAGTACTCCAATTTTTTTATGTTCACCTTTTTAAGTCAGTGATGAAATACTAAAATAGCTTTTAAGAGTTATGGTATGAATCTATCTGTAAAACCAAATAAGTAATTAATGATAGTGTAAATATAATATCTATGTACATTTCATTATCATTATTCTAAATCCATTTTGAATTTAGGTAGCTACATCATATCTCGTACGTTGTCCGACTCATGTACTATTTGTATAATGATTAATGACTCATTGAAATATGCGTCATTATTATTGATAACATATCTCTTGCAGTATTTCATCACGAGCTCTTAATAATTATAATTGAAGATAGCAATTAAATTATAATTTATTTTGTTTATTTTTCCAGATAAATTGCCAGTTCTATGTCCCATTTTCTTACAATGTCCACTCAATTTACACGGGCTGTGCCACGACTATGAGTACATGATGAGATGTTGCTGCTGATGGATAATTATTGTAAAATACCATCAATAAATAGTAATATCTACTATTTTAAAATATAATGACAAATATAACGCTTTCATTAAGTGATCTGTATATAACTATGTAATGAAATCTAAGGAACCGAATTTTACTCAATTCTATCTACATGAAAATTAACAGTTATATGTAGTTATGATGACAATAAAAAATAATATGGTACCATCAATCTGATTTGATGATGGAGATGGAAAGTAGACACTGGAACTCCATAACGGAACAACGTATCTTAGTAGTGCTTATGGCTTGTTGGAATTGTCATAAGATGTATTTCGGCTATGATTGGTTTTGAAGGTTTGATGATGGAGCCGGTACGTAGGAACTGGGACTCCACAATGGAACAACATATCTTAGTCTTGTTTGGGCTTGTTGCAAATGATTTTCAGGGTACAGGTAAATCTCGAAAATTTACTCCGTTTACATTATCTCCGTAATTACATACAATAAAAAATTAATTCATAGCTTAAAAAAACCTAAAAAACCTGCTTTTATAAGTACTGCACTAAAAAGCAAAAAATAATTATCGACCTTGTTTTCTCAGTGTACCTTGTACCAGTGTAAAGGATTATAGGCCATATTTCTAGCTCCATAATCAGTTATTCCAATAACTGTAATCACAGACATCTATAACAGCATAATAATTATATATTGTGTATATTATACCAATTGGGATATAAGCACTAAGCTTTTGCAAGGGTACCATGCAACTAAGGGTCTCAGTAACAGTCGAAGACTACAAGAAAAATTACGGTCAATCTATGAACTGCTCTTGGAACATAGATAACTTATCGCCGCGCCAAGGAGCCTGTCATAATGGTTAAATATAATGTAGTGCATTACAAACAAAGAATGTGCTCAAATAAAACATCTTTTATAGCATACTGTTTTAATTTCTAAGAAATCCTCAATACAGAATTACAGTGGGTTAGCGGATTGATTTAAGTAAACTTAACTCTGACATAATAGTATAAAAATAACAGACATACATGAGTAACCTATACCGAAAATTAATATAAAATTATTTATGTCCAATATTTGAGATATCAGTCAATAATAATTCTATTTTCAATTTTAAAATAATATGAAGAATTTTGTGTTTGTGTCTAAAGATTCGTATCTCACAAGTCCGTTTAATCTTAACAATAATGGAAATACGTTCGCTCCCTTACAAACTAGTCTGTTCTGAGGGTATTTTCTGCTAGGACTCGTGAGATTCGAATGACTAATATAAAAAATATTGGACCTACATAGTACAAAATAAATGTGACATGTGTTGATATAAATGAATATGTCTTTTAAATATGATGTGTTCCCGGTCTTAATTGATGTCTAAATATTCCTATAGTAATATCTGTCTACAATCTCTAAGGCCAATATGCTTTATCTACAATTTTGTGTTAATCACCACTGAGTTGAAGTAAATATAACACAAAATTTTCAACATAGCACAACCCCCCGTAAGTATTGCGATAGGTAATTAAAATAATCGTACATATATATGTATAGAATAAGTAGGTATATATAAACACTCAGTGCATACGTAGATTTATAATTAGTACCTTAGTGACGTTGAAATGAAAAATATAACATAAGCTAGAATGAAAACAAATTACCCTAAAATTCATAACGGACAGCTTTGAGAATGTTCTTTAAAACCGTTAACGAATCAAACTCGGACCAACGCGGTTAGAAACAGATGGGAAGGATTTAAGATCATTAGTAAATATCACAAATTTTTACACAATCCCCTTTTTCATATTCTGTTTGTAATTCTTTTCAAAACGAAATTAAATCCATAGTCATCTGCGTCAGAAGGCGGCGATCCTTGTGTTCAGCCCTTATACATTAAGATCTTACGAATGATAAGTAACGTTGTGTAACGTTATAGCATACAAAACACGTGAAATTGTCCTTTCACTTACTAATTTTACCTACATATGTTGCTCTCGAATACCTGCATCAATACTTTGAAACAGCACAAAATTAACCTATGATATTCATTATATATAAACATGTATAAATGGACACCCATCCATTTCACCCCATTCCTTCATCTAATATTTTAACATTATCGGACATAATAGCAAATTAGGAGAAGTTAGCTTACGATTTAACCTTGCGACAGCCACCGTTCGCTGTCGGTACGGTATTATAATAATATTTATAATTGTAACGATGCGCTGAAACGTTTTGTGGTAATTGCATTTATAATATTTGCAGGTGTGGCGGGTGGCCGGTGCGCCTCCCACTTCCCTTGCGTTTTACCGCCATCCTGTAACCGATACGTTCACATTATAAAATCAATTTTAGATATGGTCTTGTCGTTAAAAATGTTATCCTAATACGTTTTGTCTATGATATTCTTACAAATTGGTAAAATAATAATAAGGAATCTTTTTCATGCAGATTCTTTCCAAACCAGGGGTAATATTATTTAAATAAAGTAGAATAGAAAATGTGTTGAAGTTATTAATATGTATAGTTGTACATACTATGTGATTAGTGTGTGTATCGATGGATGGAAGTGTGTGTATTTGTGTGTATGGATATCTGCAGTCCGTTGACTTTTAAGCGAAGCGTACCTCAGATACGCTGCATCTAAAAGCCGTTAAACAATGTATTTCTCTTAATTTACAATGTTAAAGGTAGTAAATGTCACAATTGTAATAATATGGCTTCTATCTTTTAGTGGCGGTACCTTCATAGAAGCCGAAAAGCCTGGCTTGCCTTAGTAACATGCTCAGTCAATCATAAAATAAAAACTAATTTCAAACCGTATTAGCTTTAAAATTTCAAAATTTGCGTCGAAACGAAAATAACTGCACGCAACCATGGCAACGCACACGTGACTAACACGTGACGGCCGTTCGAGTTCGACACTCGCGACCTCTCAAGGCGCAATCAGTGTACTGCGTAACTATGTAATCAGCCGTCTCGCTCTTATGTGTTGGCTTGCAACCTTTTTTTCTTTCTTATGGGCAAAACTCGATAAAGCTATAGCTTGTTTACTAGGTTTATATAGCAATTAGTATGAAGCGAAAAACCCGGCTTTTATACTGAATTTTGTACAAATTGAGAGATACAAAACGAACACAATCCACATGATTAAATGTCATTGTTTCTACCTAATATTTATTTGTTTGAGCCGGTGGACGAGTGATAAGCATTTTTTTTATTTACAAGAGTTAATTTGTAATAAAAAATCCAATAAGTTGTTCATTGTGAGGACTCGAAGTGTATACAAGTTTTAATCGGCATTGAAAATGTAAAATATTTGAACATTGCAAAGAGAAAACAACTAATTGTTTCGTTATACTTACAATCTACGCCTGATTTGTGTATTATTCGACTAGTAAATTGCATAAAAGATAATAAATCGGTGTAAAAACTATTTAACTCTAGTATTAGTCCGGTCAAATTAGACCAAAAAATAAAGAGTAAAGCTACCTAAATTCCCACCAAGCTGAAAATCAGTAAAATTGTTTAAAGTATGATTAAAAATAAAATTTGAAAGTTCCCCTGTATGGAAAAAAATTTATTCAAGGTCAAAGGTCAAAAAAATGAGTTTTTCGCGATTTTCAGTAAAACGGTAAGTTTTATCATAAAAATACTTCAGACAAAAATTGTAGATCATAAAATTATCTACAAAAAATGTATCAATACTTTTTTCCTACGAGCCACCGTTTTTGAGATATAACAATGTCGACGTACATACTGTACGTATTTATCGAAGATAACGTTGAATGTTTCTTCGCTATCTAAATAAGGGACTGGGTTTCATTTTACCTAATATAAGTATAGTTATAACTTATGTATATTTTATATTATAAGTGTAAGTTACAATGACCGATAGACAAATATTTTAACATATATTACAACTATAGAGATGTATATATGTGGCGTACTCATGCATATTATGACGATTATAATTTTTACAACTTTTTGAATCGTTATATTTCAAAAACGGTGGCTCGTAGTAAAAAAAGTATTGATACATTTTTTGTAGATAATTTTATGATCTACAATTTTTGTCTGAGGTATTTTTATGATAAAACTTACCGTTTTGCTGAAAATCGCGAATAACTCATTTTTTTGACCTTTGACCTAGAATAAATTTTTTTCCATACAGGAGAAAGATGGGGAACTTTCAAATTTTATTTTTAATCATATTTTAAACAATCTTACTGATTTTCAGCTTGGTGGGAATTTAGGTAACTTCGAATGTCTAAATTGACCGGACTATATGTGTTTCTCTGACTAGTAATAAAAGACAATTTTATCAGTTTACGAAACTGATTTGATTTTTGTTCGTTCTCCCGTCAAGTTATAAGTAGGTACTTATTATTATAAGTGCTGTATATTTTATTCTTATGACGAAAATATTTAGAATTGTTCTGGTTATGACGATTAAAAAACTATACTGTCGGTATAAAAGACACGAATTTATAAAAACACATGAATACAGTGATTTCTTTTAGTAATATGTGTAAACAACGAATTGAGACACATTAAGGTTAGGAACATAAAACTATTTACGCCTATATATTTTTAATAGCAAAATAATATGAAAATTGTTTGTTGAAAGATAACCCAGGGAGCGATCTCTTTCCTCTCTTCTTGTCTCGTCTTGTATTAATTAGTAATTTCTAATTTATAACATTTTAGACTACCCTTTACTTTTACAAAAACAATGAAGATCATGTATGTCGGACTTGCCCTATCCTGAAGCACTAGGTACGCCACTGCTTTTAGTCTATGACAGATGTTTGAGTGTGTATTGATTTGTGAATGTGAATGGATGTGTGTTTGTAAATGGATGTGTAGAAGTGTGTATGTATGTTTGTATGCAGAGGTGTGTGTGTGTATGCGTGTGTAAGTGTGGATGTGTAGAGGTGCGTGTGTGTGTATGTTTGTGTGCAGAGGTGCGTGTGCGTATGTGTGTGTGTAAGTGTGAATGTGTAGAGGTGTGTTTGTGTATGTGAGTGTGGACGTGTGTAGGCGGTGTGGCAGTGTGGCGGTGTGGCGGTGCTGACCTGCGGCGGCGTATTCAGCAGCAGGAGGACTTGCCGGTGTCGATGGGGCGGCCCTGGTCGATCTTGACGGAGGCGCCGGCGGGCGCGGCGCCGGCCGAGGGCGGGCCCACGCGCGCCTTGATCTCCGCCGCCATCGTCATGAACGCCTGCTCCACGTTCGTTGAGTTCTTCGCTGACGTCTCCAGGAACGGTATGCCCAGTTGCTCGGCGTATTGCTGTCGGCCAACGAAAGGTTACAGGTTATGAGCTTATGAGGAGCTATGTTACCATAATTTTATGCGACTTACACGATTGCCATTGAATCATACGTTACACTAGAATAGCACATAAAACAACAGAATACCGGGGCGCAGGACTGATGCTTAAACGTAAGTAAAAGCGAGACAGTGGTATTGGACAAGACTTGTTTAAGACATTTTAATTTTAAGAAAAATAAAACAAGTTTAATTCATTAAAAATCCATTTCAAATGTGTATTTTGTACTCTAATATTAATAAGAGCATCACTTTTTAATTACTTATTACAAAAGTATTAAGCAAGGGCTTTATATACGAAATGAAGTAATAATGAAAAATTAAGTAATAATAATGTAATGCGCTATTAGAGATTGGGTCCCGGGAAGTCTCGAAGTCCCGGGACTTTTTGAGTAGAGACACGAGTCAAAAAATATATGAGTAATGTTGTAATATTAATAATAAACGAGAGGGTTTTCTCCTTGTCCAGGGGCATTATGACAAAGATAACGAAACTGATTGTCAGATAAAGCTGTTTCTTTATTTTTGCAGCAAAATTTTGGAAGCCCATTTTATTAAAATAGGCAAAGAAAATATTTCTTTTTCCATAGAAAATTACAAAGGCTAATATTAATATCTGTTTAATTTTTTAAGCTGACTTTAATGTCTGGAAAAGAAAGAATTATGACAATTAAAGAAGAATTAGTTAACTATCTAAAAACACGGGAAATTAACGCGATTACCTTTTATTGTGGCTTGACGTTTTGGGCGAGTTGCATCGACCGTGGTCTCAAATAAAATCTATTAGATATTTTATAATGCAACGCGAAAGTTTAAAAGTTTGGAATTAGTTAAACTAAAATTAGAAATATTAGAATTTTATTACATTATGTTTTAGAAGGTTTCGTTTATGTTTAATATGGCATGGGTAGGTAAGTTAATTTTCTTAAAATGGTGATTTATGATCAGTTACTATTACTTGACTGTTAATATTATTTGAGAATTGACTTTAATTAAGGTTACAATTGTTGGAATTTGGTTCTGCGTGTGCGTTAAATGTAAATTTTATCAAAATGAATATTTTATTGATACGTCTCACAGTGACTCTCACAAAATTATATTCCGAAGTCTCGAAGTCCCGGGACTTCGAGCCTGAGCCGTCTCATGTCCAGGGACTTTAGAAATGTCGAGACTTCCCAATCCCTATGCGCTATGTTGTTCACTACACAAGCATCGGATTGAAAGTTAGCTAGGTGGTGGTCCTTGAGTCTCAGTTGAGTACAATATTGCGATGGATTCGAACACTAAATCTAGTATTACATAGATACTGTTGATGATAGCACTTTTATTACATTTATTTCATTCACTTATTTATTTATAATTTTGACATCCAATAGAATCACTATGTGCAATTATGGCTAAAACAACGTCAAACGTTTTGAATTAAACGATATGATGTGTATTACTTGGCCATTTCATGAAGTGGTGGCGTTTCACGATAAGTACATGTGATCTGCCCATTGTATGATGGCACGATAACATATACATACAGTACATTATTCACACCTATGAGCGGTACACCTTCAGTATATATAAACAATGTATTGAATACCCTATACATATAAGTCTCTAGATGTGGGTTGGTGTAAGCTGAAACTTCCTTTTAAGGTAATTATTTCGTAAATTTTTCCTAATTGCAAATGTGTTTGTATTCATAGAAGCGATTATTTGAAAAATCAATAGTACTGGTGCTCTAAAAAAATTAGTAGTACAAAGCCTGGTGCTCAGTTTAGAGTCACACGATTTGTGTAATTGTCTATAATATTATTATTTCATATACATATCTCTATTCGGTTTTAAACTATAATCACTTTTTTCTGACGATTTATTAAATAAAAATATTATCCTGATTGTGGAGCAATCAGACAAAAATTATATATCCCATAGTGCTGTGACGAATAAGACGAATATAAAGACACTTTATTTATTAAAATCCAGCAAGTAGTTCAGACTACAAGCGTCAAAGAACTGAAATACATACACTCGAAAAACATTAATCTCCTTTTTTCTTTTTTCTTTCTTCATGGCATGGCGCACAGATTAGCGCATTTGCCAATGTCACGTATTGTATTAATAAGTAGAATCGTTATCGTAAAACTCCTCCAGTAAAGTGATAGTAGACTTATGTTACATACTGAAGTTTTATAGAACTTCTTGGAAGAGCGTGAGAACTTCAGCTACACATATTTATTTAGACCTACTCCATTCTTTTCACTTACACAGAACTTTAAACCACAACATACTATCACTTTTGTACTTTAAAACTTCCAAAAATATTTAAAATAGAAAATCTAAATAAAATACCAATCTCACTTCTCTCGTTCCCACCAAAAAGTCCCAACCTCCTTCTGTGTCAGTTGGGTAAAAATGGATCTAATTTTTATGAAATAGTTTGCACAGATATGTACGTAATATATATCTATCATTATTAATTAGTGATAATGTTATTACATAATATAATCATCACACTCACATTGGCTGTGGTGTAGTCGACGACTTTCTTAGTGGTGAGATCACACTTGTTCCCGACTAATAACTTATTGACGTTGTCACACGCGTAGCGATCGATCTCCTCCAGCCATTGCTTCACGTTGCTGAATGAGTCCTGGAAAATTAAACATAATTCTTTTCATTTCACACCATTTATTACACTATACTTCCATACTGGCCTGAAAGAGAAAAAAAATATTATAGAATGTACCTGCTTTCAGTAAAAACATTACATAATGCTATTGCGCGAATGTGAACGTTCAAAAATATGAGAATGTTCATTCGATTATTTGTTACACTTTGAATTAACTTTCACCTTTTCAATCGGTTTAGCAATGTATTAGTTATCGATGTTTTTTTAATTATATGAGTAACACTGTTGGTGGTTATGTGAAACATGTAAACAATAGTTTATGTCTCTTAGAACGATAGAAATCAAATAAATTTTTTTAAAAGCATAGTATTGATTTTTTTCTGGGAAGGGAAGAAATCCTTATGGACACTCAGCCGGACTCTACGCCGACTGAGTAGTGTCAGTTTTGTTAGATATTTATATAGACGGTAATATTTTTTGTTTGTACTAAATACATAAATATTTCATTAAATTTTTACCACTAAAATATTTATTGCCATCGTAACTTTATACCTGACGGTTATGTATCAATTGCGGCTAATTTAGTATTTTCAATTATTGTTTCACGCCTATTTATAAAAACATATAGGTATATTTTTTTCATGTTCGCGAAATACTCGAAATAACATAGTGGCAACCCTATAGCCGAAAATACAGTGTGTTTTTCATTTCATATTTCAAAGGCATTAATAGGATTGATCAACTATGTTAAACAACTGTCTCATAAACTCATAATGCTTGTAATGACTATTTTGTTTTAAATAAATAATAATTTCACAAATAGAATATTATTACCTAACAGATTCTCATTTTTGAGATTGATTGGATTCATCTAGGACTTAGGGAGTCCTAAAATGTAAAGGTTTAGTGTATTAAATCAGTACTAGACTAGGACTAATGTAATACTTTAAACCTTAACAAACAACAACTAGAACACAGATAACAAATATGTAATTCAATGTACAGAAAGGCTATCTGTTGATGACTTTCTTATCCAAGTAAGCGACGTCTAAAAGACAAGGGAAATACATAATTGCAATTCGTCTATGTGTGTTTGTTATTCCATTTAATATTTAATACTGATAGGACGGAATTCCTCTGGTTGAATATCTTTTTCCAATGGCTTTGTAGGAGATTTGATCAAATAACTGTGTCCCAATGCATTACTTTGTTAAAGATTCAAAAATGGACCAAGAACTATGTACCTAACATATTATTAAATAATTTAATGGTAATAACACCGTTGAATGTTGCTGGACAGTGCACTCACTGTCCAGCAACATTCAACGGTGTTATTACCATTAAATTATTTAATAATAAAAAGGAAGAAAAACACAAGAAAACATGAATTCAAAGAAGGAAAAAACTTCGGTAACTGTCAAATTTAATTATATAGGTATATACTTGTATCGTATTTATAAGGTTATTTTTGTATTTGAGTTTTCATTAGTAAAGAACAATTATTATGTACTTTTCAGTATTTTTCTCTTTGAAGTCAATTTAAATTTTTTCGTAAAATTATTTAAATAAGCAATATTTTTACTTAATTTTGCAGTATTTCGTATGCCATTCCATGTAAAAGTTTCACACAAACTACAACTACCCTTTTCCCCCTTAAAATGTTTTTGAAATATCCTTAATAAAGGATACAATAGTTTTTCAAACTATTGTCAGACAAAATTTCATTATACTAAAATTAGCGTAATAGAGATTTCATGATTAATCAGTCAGTGTGAGTCAGTGAGTGTTGTTTCGCTTTTATATATATATATATAGGTTGATTACAGCTGTGTCGTCCGTGACGAGTTTTACAGGGTCCTACAGGCTTCAACTGATTTAAAAACAAGGTTTTATTAGAAACGTGAATTCTGCGGGCAACGTAGCACGTGACGTCATCATAAAACCAATATGGTGATGTGTTTAAATTGACAAGTTGCATTTTTATTTGAGCTCTGTTTGATAAGACTACCTCTTCCTAGGAAGAAGGGATTGATGAGTATAATACAATATGTATAAAATATTTAACTATATGTTACTAGTTTACTGTAAAATTGAAAAGTAATAATTACAAAAACAAAAACCTCTTAGTATGGATTTAACAAAAAACTTGCAAACAAGATTAAATGAGTTCTTTAATTGTATATTAAATTCATTAACTAAGTCATAGTTGTGACTAAGCGATTGAAAGGGTAAGAAAATGCCTTTGGGCCTTACTAATAAATGCGGCATGAACTTAGAACACTTATGACAGCTTTCTGACATAGTCAAGCTTATGAACAAGAGAGAATTATTGAAAGAGATAATTTAATGAGATAAGTTCAACTTTTATTAGTAACAGGGTTTGGGTGTGACACTGAATTCAAGGAGTTAGTTTTTTTCGCTTTATTTCTAAGATTTTGTAAAAGCAACAAGCAAGTGAGTTCTGTGCTTAATTATTATTTCTATGTTAGACAGGTACCTCATACCTGTTTTATGAAAGTAAGGTATCTGATTGTACTACAATTGAATTAATGACTATCATTCCAATAAGCTAGATGGTAAAAACGATCTCTGTTATTTTTATTCTTATCAACGTACCTATAAGAGATGGTTATCATAAAATTAAATATTGTTAAGTCCTATAGTTATTAAAAAATAATAAAATTTATCTTCATGCAATTAAGTTTTTTTACAGAATTTCTCAAATTGCTAATAATAGCCCCTTTAATAGATGTCATTACATAATCACGTAATCAGCCTTTGGAAATTAGATATATGGCACGCTCAATAAAAAACAAATATATTCTTTTAGCACTGAACTGTATTATAGGTACTGTATAAGCCACGAGAGTACCCGGTAACATCCAAATCCAAATTAAAAAGTACCTTTCTGAATATACTTTCATGCAGGTTTGGGAGAGAAAGAATTACATAGAATGTGACAGTTGTTTTTTTTTATACTGTAACAGTGATCAAACACAATAATGAGTGCCTGATGGTAAACAGTTACAATAACTAATGGATGTGTGTGTGTATCACTTGTGTCTTGCTTATTACATTGGCTATTAGTTATTATCACTCTGTCTTGACACACAACTTAGAATTACTTATATTTACATCTATACATAATATATGTATGTATGTATGTCAAAACATTGAATCATTGGCTGAGATCTCATTGTTTAGTGTTTACAAACAGAACTTCCTTAGTGAATTGGCAGAAGGCCAAGTCTAAAATGTGGAACATTAAAATATCATGAATAATAAAATTGAAGACCATGTCATAAAATTGAGTACCTACAAAATTTATCATGTTTTAAAAAATAAACATTTCTTTTTATTATTTTCATTTTAAGAGTTGGTATATCCATTATTAGTTTGACTAAAACTTACTTGTTACTATAGTTTTCTCATTTGTTATTGTAGTTTAGTTTTTGTTGTGCTCAAAATTTTTAAGAAAAAAATTGAAACAACCTTAAAATAAAAACACTGAAAAATACAATATGATTATCCTGTACTAAAAAGTTCTAGTACAAAAATCCAAACTAATATCAAAAGAAAGAGCCTAAACTGATAGACAAATTCTGATGAATCAACTTAAGCCCTGGGGAAGGACATAGGCTGCTTCTATTTAAATTCACAGATGAAGTTGCGGGCAAGAAAACTTGAGTTTTATTAGTATTTTTCAGTATTATTTTGCAGTCCATTTAATTTTTATCTTAGAATGTCTATTTTACCTTTTGAGTGTATTTGTCCCAAATAAATATCAAGGGTACCTCTATAAAGGGGTGGCCAAGCTCCTTGATAGTCCGAGCCATTTTTCAAAATTTGAAATTTTTTGCGAGCCGCAATCAAATACATATTTAAAAGGTAGGCAAAAAAGGTATTAAAAAAAATTGTCCAGCCACTGTTTATGTTCGTTCACGCAGTTTTCGATGAGTCATATCATTCTTAACTTGGACGTTGACTTAGTCTTTCATATTTGTTGTCAGTAATTTAAAAGACATTTGGATACACATGGAACGATAACAATTTTTTAAAATATAATAGCACAAAAATAAAAAGGGAACTCGGGTACATTTATTGAGAGCCACAAATAATCCTTCAAAGTGCCACATGTGGCTCGCGAGCCGCAGGTTGGCCCCCCCCCGCTCTATAACAAGGTTTATTCAATTCCAGGAAGGAATTTAAATAAAAGAACTGCAAAAATATAGAACTAAAGAGTTATTTTATATAGGCAGTACTCTATCATTACATTTTAATTTTTATGAGATTGTGGTCCCATAACATATCAAAATCAAAAAAAGTGAAATCAGTAAAAACATATAAAACACAAGTTTCGATGAATTATTATTTCTGTTACAATGTGGAAATAAATAAAATAAATTGACAAACCTTTTCCTTTTTCTTAAGTCTGTTAAAAATCTCATAATCCTAAACAAAAACTGCTATTCCTTAATAAATAAAAATAAAAGACAGGTGTATAAGAAAAGCAAAGTAAATAATGTGGAACTGGACAGGACAAATAATGAGATGCAACAGATAAATGGACAGAAAAAGTAACATGATGGTATTCAGAAGACAGGAAAATGAAAAGAGGAAGACAGTTGAAAGAACAGAGGACAATGACATCTAATAGAGTACAGTGGAGATTTATGGAGGAGGTCTATGTCTTTGGACAATCTGATTAGTTGCTGCGGTCTATATTTTGTAGTACATATTGCAGTTACATCAATATGAAATAAAGGCTTATTTATAATATAATATATATTTAAAGTATACTTTTAGCCAAAATCTAGGCTAGCCATTGCCAATACCACATGAGTAAACTGCAGGCAAAGGTAAAAATTATGTTAGAAAAAAATTGATAAAGAAAAGGACAAAAAACAATAAAGACAACATAAATACTTATTAAGTAATATGATAAACACAATACACAAAAAATAACTAGTAGGCAGGTAAAAGAATTTAAAAAAATGCACATTGTACATAAAAAGCCTACATCATAGTATTTAGTTGCATGTTGCATTACATGAAGGTTATGCATTGAGGCATTCACAGACTCTAGGCCAAGAAAAAAATGGCACTTATTATGAAGTGATTGGAAATTGTGAAATTATATGACTACATAGTATATACCTACACACCTTTAAAGCTCGTTTAACTGTTATACCTTTATATTTTTGGGCTGTTCTAAGTAATAACATGTAAAAAATTTATAGTGCCTTCAGTCAGGTTCAATAACGAAAATGTAGTGTTACCTGATCTGTACAGTCGTAGACAATGATAATTCCATGAGCTCCTCTGTAATATGATGATGTGATTGTTCTAAACCGTTCTTGACCTGCTGTGTCCCATATTTGTAACTTTATTGTTTTGCCATCTAATTCTACAGTTCTAATTTTAAAGTCCACTCCAATGGTACTGATGTAGCTTTCTGTGTATGTGTCATCTGCGAATCTGAGCAACAGACAGGACTTTCCCACTCCAGAGTCACCAATCAAGAGAAGTTTGAACAAATAATCACTGTAAATGACAAAAAGAACATTTAACTATTTTAAACATAAAATCCATTGTTCTTGAAAGTATTTAATCTACAGACAACGGTCACATCAATTTCGAGGTAGGCGTATCGTACACATACGAATTCAGTTGGTGCACTTGTACGCAATATAAGACAGTATCCTAATATTTGGTTATAGAATACGATAGCCTGGAATGCGATCATAAATGCGCCATTCACGACACATACGACTACGTTTTCTTCGAGATTGTCGCCAATACTACGTCTGTCTGTACTAGGAAAGCAATGAGTCACCAGATCAGTGGTTCATTAGTCTACTTTTAATAAAATTAGGTAATATAGTGTAATAAAAGGATAGTGTTCTAGAAGTAGAATCGAGAATCAGACAATGAATGTGCAAAAAAATAAGATTTTTGCCCATCCTTGTTTTATGGCTCAATACAAAAAAGCTACTCACTATTCTGGATTCATGTTTGTACTTTAGAAGTATATTCCTCAAAAATTATGATGAAATTTACTATATAGAAAACAGTTCTTTGTTTGGATTGTAACACTAAACAGAAAAATTATATTATAAAGTAGAATAATGGCTGCCGACACAGAAACACCCACACTGACGTAAGTGGACGTAAGTCAGAACTCGCAACAGGAGTGCCACTTGGCAAAAATTAACATGCGTTCAAAAATTATAGTTTATCGATTATAAAATATTATTTATTGTAAAGAATTACTATGGACTTTTTGGCGGGAACGGGAGGTGAGGTTGTCATTTTATTTAGATTTTCTATTTTTTACATTTTTGGAAGTTTTAAAAAACAAAAGTGAGAGTATGTTGTGTTTTAAACTTCTGTCTAAGTGAAAAGAATGGAGTAGGTCTAAATAAACATGTGTAGCTGAAATTCTCACGCTCTTTCAAGAAGTCCTTTATAATTTCAGTAAAGCCTACTATCACTTTACTGGAGTTTTACGATAACAAAAAACTGATTTACTTGTGATTCTAATTAATAATACATTACATTGGCAAATGTGCTAAACTGTGCCATGCCATTTGGCATTGTTTACGTATTTTATTTTGTATTTTTTGATACCGCTTAGATAGCTATTCGAGTTCGTATATTTGTCTTAATTGTTCAAAAACGACCCTGTAGACAATTTCTTTGACTATATTCGTTTTATTTGCAGGAACAAGACAAACACGCAAATATACGAACACGCGTATTTGCCCGTTGTCGGTTTTTGGTCACACATAAAAGGATTAAAATATTCGTTTGGCGTCCACACACGGCCAGCTCAGTAGAATGAATGGACAAATCAAACAAATTCGCAAGTATCTATTTGACGTATTTGCTGTTTGCGTCCATCTGTGGCTAACGTGTTGGAGATATTTGTATACGAACACGAATAGCCATGTGTAGTGCTACCTTTAGACACAGGTCACAGATCTCCTGTACCAATGTAGTATAGCTGACAGTTAAATGCTAAACGAGCACGCGTTTAATTGTGTTTGAACTTTTATGACCATTTTTGCGAACGACCGGCAGAAAACGATGCCTTTCTATTTCCAGTAACGTAGGTTAGTTTGTCATGAGTTTGTCTGAGGGTCTGAGCCATGAAGTGAAAATGTTTTTTTGTATATTTGATAAGGCATTGGCAACCTCGTCATCAGCCTAATCATGTAACAGGAAAAACTATGACGACCACATGTAGCACATGTCTGATGTAAATTCGTTCCTTCTTCTTATAATTAACTCCTTAACACTAATCCAATCAATCTACGAATTCATTATGTTAATTTCCAGATAATTGAGGGCAGGAAAAAAAAGATCATGTAAAACAAAAAATTCTAATAAAGACAGCGTCCAAAAAACGGTTTTTCGCTAATAAAATAAAAAGTTGAGTTTGTATCCAAAAAAGTTAAATTGTAAAGTTGTAGGTTATAAAATTATCTTTCGATTGATGTCCTGTGAAATATCGATTTTTGCCTTATGCCAAATAGTTAAAAATCGCATTTTTTCATTTAAAAATAACTTTTCTTCAAAGCAACTTAGAAACATGTTACTTAGTGAAAATGTTGGTTTTGGCTATTGGAAACTGTAGTTTTTTGTTGGCGCGAAATTTTGAAAATTGTTCAAGAAAATTTCATTTATCGAAAAAAGGGTTTTCGTAAAATTGTTTCTGTACAGCTCTCCGAGATCGTACAGCATTTTTTTGGAGTTCTATTTCTTTGTTAAGAGTTGTACTATGCTGTAATTTTTTCAATTCAATCACAAATCAACATTTATCGAAACCAAACTACTATTTAATAATAGTTTATATTATAACCAGCTGGAGCTGAGAAAATCTTTTTTCTAAAAATTTCTGAGAATTTTTCCTTTACTGAACGCTTAAAATGAATGACTGTCTAATAAAAAAAATGTTTTTGAAGTTTCGCCATTGAAAATCCGGATAAAAATCTTTCTTAGAATTTTTTTGTTCTACGCGATCATATTTTTTTTTCTTGCACTCAATTATCTGGAGTATTTCCGAAAAATCGATTGGACTACTCCTCCTGTAAAGTGATAGTAGGCTCTCTCTACTGAAGTTAAATAGTACTTCTTGGAAGAACGCGAAAACTTCAGCTGGGTACGCATGTTTATTTCGACCTTCTTCATTCTTTTTATTCACAATGAACTTCAAAACATAATATGCTATCACTGTTGTACTCTAAAACTCCCAAAAATGTAAAAAATAGAAAATTTAAATAAAATAACACCGTCACTTCTACCGTTCCCGCCAAAAAGTCTCCTGAGTGAAATGTTATCTATATCGATTATTCTCAGAATACCCTCTCATACGCTCAAGTTACGTAAAATTATTGAACAAAAAATTTAAGGGAATAACTCGTACCTAAAAAAAACAACTGAAAATTGAGCAAAAGAAAATAATGTTCTGTTTATTATTTCTAAGAATATCTTTGATTGAAATCAATGTTCCTACAATTTAAAAGGTAAATAAGTGATCTGCTACAGTGTTTTCTACTACTTGTAATATTACAGGTAGGTATCTCTAAGTATAGATAATTCTAAGAAACATTTAATTTTGTGACAGAAACGAACTTGGAATGATAATATTAAATTATGAGATGTAGCGTAAACTATAAACGTCGTTAGAATAAAGTAGTAAAAATAAATAGTAGGTACTAGAGTAAAAAAATTAGACTACAGGTACATACTACTAGGTACGAAAAACATAGATGACGTAATGAATTAAATTAATTAATTTATTATGAAGATCAAATAGCCAGAGTGTTAGCAGACGGAAATGTCAAAAGCACTCGCATACCTAGGCAAAAATGTGTGAAGAGAATGATAAGATTTGAGGAAGCGAAAGTGGTGTGTAAGGACCGCGACTCCTGGCGCTCCGTCCTCTCCGACTACCCCATTGGGGATACAGCGTGAGGATATGTTATGTAATGTTAAACATTTATAACAAATATATAGCAACAAACGAAAACGATGATATCCGCAGAAATATGAACTGAATTATTGATTTATATAATGTTAATAAAACTAATAATAATTAATGAGGAGAAAGAAACAAGAGACAGGCGTATTCCATGTGATTACACAGCTTTACACAAACAATAGAACAGTAGGCATATATACCTAGCCTAGTATACTACACAGATCTATGTTGTAAAATTTTATAATGTATACTTATCCATTGGTTTGGTCTAAATTATGAACCGTTAGTAATAGAATAGGTATTTATTTCTTTCACACACGCAATGCATTTCTCAATTAACAACTTTATCGGAAGTACTTTAAATCAACTACTGCTTAGTTGTTTTTATACATAATGAGGTACATTATTGGGGTGTCGGTGATAGAATTCGATATTTACGATTTCTAGCGATTGCCAGGCAATGCACAGATTCTCTTCTGGCGCTTCGCCGGCCGCTCTCGCAGCATCCTCGCTTCGCTCGCTCGGCTCGCGCGTCGTGATCAACATACTAACGGTAAACTAACCTACTCAAGTCCCAAAGAGTGTTCTTGTAGAGCCGATTCCGTTCTGGCGCTTCACTCTCAACTCGCAAAAAGTGTCTTTGAGATAATTTTACGTAGTCTAAAGCTTAGCCGCTTTACCCATTACAATAAACATGAACATGAAATTAAAAAGAAAATACACAACATAACAATATTGCAGTTGTTTAATAAAATTTACTTACGTAATAATTAGGACCAGAGGTTTATTAATTAGGTGTCATCTGTAGATAACTCCTGGCGCTCCGTCCTCTCTGGCTACCCCGTTGGGGATACAGCGTGAAGTTATGTTATGTTATGTTTATCTGTAGATAAAAGTATATTTAGGACGATATCTCTCGTTGAATAGTCAATGAGTTCAAGAGGCAATAAAACAATTATTTGACTATTTACCTACTCTCAAATTATAATCGAAGTGACTTTTCTTCTCCTTTACATGAATGGTATAATATGCAAGTTATATTATGGTACCTAGTGGGTACCTACCATAAGTATACCATAAACATAACCTTATGTATGGTATTGTCGTGATTGTAAATTTTGCTAATGTCACGTTAATAATTTTACATTCACTTTTTTGTCAAGTAATAATAGATAGAACAATAAGAACCAAACAAAAGATTGAATATAGTTTTGACAATTATATATATATATCATCACGCTGTGTTCTCAAAGGTGTCGTCAGAGGACGGAGCTCCAAGCATCGCGGTCTTTACATACTACTTTCGCCTCCTCAAATCTCATCATTCCCGCCTAGGTATGCGAGTGATTTTGACATTTCCATCAACTAACACTGACTATTTGATCTTCATAAGTCAGCCTCGGTCTTCCTTGACTTGATGATTATAACAGTTTTTGTTAACATTCCAACAATTTCAATTTATGTTAAGTAATATTATTGGTCTTGAAGAACTGATACAAAAAATGATGACAAGGTTCATAATTAACGTTTTTATTAAATTTTATAAAATCTTACTGCTTTTCATGTGTTTTTAGATTTCAATAAACTTTACACAATGATGGACAGTAATGTGCAGCAAATCATAATGAACATTTCACCCAATAATTTAATTGTCTACAAAAGGGATACTTGCCATTATAATATCGACTGTTGTTTATGGACTAAAATTATATTGCATGACAACAATATTCCAAAAGATGTCATAGTAGTTAGCGGAGATGGTATCGTTAAGGTGTGGTGCTTAAATAATAATTCGTTCGAGCTTCTCTGCATGTGGCAAAGTGAGAACCCGTATGCGCTGGTTGCTATCGGCCTATTAAAAGGACGTATTATAGGGTGCATTTTGACTCCATCCCGTTTGCTTATAATTGACATCCTAACGAAGACTAAAATCCGCGAGCTATCCTATTATGATGAAACATTTTTGCAAGCAAAATTCATTGATGGAGGAACACATATCATGACGGGAAATTTTAATGGACTTATAACAGTTTATAAATTAGAAACAGGAACAATTGCATATAATATAGCTACTGAGAAAACTATGTTGAGTTTTTCTTGTAGTAACTGCAGTAGCTACATAGCCATCTGTACAGCTCATGGTGAAGTGTATTTGTACAAAACAGAATCTGAAGGTGGAAGAAGTAAAGTACTACATAGAATAAAAATAGAAGAAGAAACCATTTCTTACGTTGCATTCTCACCCAATTCTAGTCTGCTTGCCTTTGGCACTAACAATGGCGGTTTTGGGATTTACCATGTACCATCAGGATGTCTGATAAGCAAGACATATGCCGTGGACAAATGGATAATAAACATCTGTTTTTCTCCAGATAGCACGCGTGTTGTGGTCACATGCGCAACTGGTGTCATTCATGTCGTTCTCGTTGATGGACTGAAGCTAATTTGCACCTTTGTTGGCCATCCTGGCATACTTAGCGTGCAGTTCAATGACGAAAATGACAAGTTACTTATATTATCCAGATCAATTAAACAAAGATGCTTGGATATGTATATTTATTGTTTGCCAATGGGATCATAAAATTGGTTGGGGCTTATATTATTTTTTAATATGTGTTAGATTTTCTTTACTTATGTAACTTAAGTTTAAGAAAAATAAAGAACATTAAACTGAAAGTTATTTTATTATTTACAACATACAAACTAAAAAAACTAGTTAATATAGTAACTGTAAATCAAACAGATTATATTACATAACCTTAGAGATATTTATAAAATCATCTCTTGTAATATGCTAAGAGGTATTTTCCATATGTACAAGCTTCTGTCTTTGTATCCAGCTATGATCTGTAACAAGAGGAAAGTCGTAATTTAATGACATCAATGGCATAAGTGAAGCTTACATTCAATATTATAATAAAGTGCCGAGTTAAAATAATACTTTAATGGTTTGGTTTATTTGAATAAATGATTTAGAATTTGAAAGGTACAACCAGCCATGGTGGTGGGAGGTATATTGGAAGTAGAATATAAAGATATAGGTTTTTCTCCTTATTTCGCCACTGCTGTACATAGGTGTTTGCCCAGGGCCAGGGTGGACTTTACATCGTCTTTCACTCTTTGAATCCAAGTTCTGCTTATGACTTGATATCTGATTAGAGGGCCTCATACTATCTCCCGTAGGTAATTTTAAAGATACATATAACTTCACACTATTCTCGTATTCGTTGTGTACAGTACTTCAAGGTGCAAAAAAGTGGCGGTTAGATGCCGTTTCTGGCATCAAAGAAAATGGAATCAGATTGTGACAGGTTGGTATTTCATCACCGATTCAAATTCTTTATAACAAGCCTTTATTATCCTTTAGAGTTTAGACAATTAATACGAACTGCATAGGAAGATAAGGAGTTGGCACGGACTTTTATTGTATACTAGTTGTTGCCCGCGACAGGTCGTATAGTTTTACGTTTGGGTAATTCGCAAATATGCGAATTTTTTGAAGTCTGTAGGCATTAAACTCATTCTTTATGATAGTATATCTCAATTGTCAACTGTTTTTGGTATTCAAACATCAACGACTATAATCAATAACATAGAAAAGCATATCTAAACGTGGAAATTCTAATTTCCTTGGCATGTTCATATTATTAAATTTCAAATTCCGACAGGTATATCAGCAAATCATAACGTTTTTTACTTTGTAATAGTCTTAATTCATATATAATAAACATAAGCCTATTAAAAAATAAGGTTCACATCATTAACATAGATAAGAATACAAAATAAAACGAGGTTTTGTTTTTATCCGCACGAAATGTATAATGTATTGGGTAGACATTTCGACCTTTACAAAAACGAAACGCAAATGTTTAGAATAAATGTGTTGCACTGTGTTATAATTGGCCATTTAACCGCGAGAACTCATTGAAATTAGACAGTTTATATTTAGAATCCTAAAAACTAAATGCAGTACCACATTTATAAGTATGTGTTTTATACGTATAGTGATGTACCTGCGTAGAATTTTGCGCAAAAGTATGACTTTTGCGGCAAGTCATATTTTTAGGTAAGAAAATGAGAAAAAAATTTACAGAACTATGTAAATATATGAGATGATTTATACGTTTTTCGACTAGTGCTATTTAACAGCGGGTTTGAAACATAAATGCACTGCCTTTCTCAAAGTCGAGAGGGAAATAATAATTATTATAATAATTATTATGTCCGTCCTCTCTGACTACCCCGTTAGGGATACAGCGTGAAGATATGTATGTATGTATTATTTTAGCTTAAATGAGCGTAAGCTTGATCCCTGTATTGCCTGATGAAAAGCAATGACGAGACCTAACAGATCACGCTTGCCCAGAAGATGCCTATTCACTTTTGTTATTATTGGTAACATTAGGACATTTTGGTGCGAACGGGAGAAGTGAAGTTCGCAACTACTTTTTCTATTTTTTGCGTTTTAGGGAGTTTTAAGGTACAAAAGTGATGATATCTTGCGTTAGAGTTCTATGCAAGTGTTAAGAATTGGAATGTTTGAATAAATATGTGCAAATGAAGCTTTGGCGTTCTCCTAAATAATCCTTTTTAACTCCAGTAAAGCCTACTATCAATTTACTGGAGAGACAGACATTTTAATTTAGATATACACCCCTCTTACATGAGAATGGCAGAAATGTTTCTAATAAACATGAAACGAGTTGCCAGTATATAAAAGAGAAGAAGAACATTAGTCTAGTCTAGTGCATGAAGGAAGAATGTGAAGTGAAAGGATTTAATATGAATGTGAACAAAACTGAGGTTCTGGTCTTTGAAAGGGAAGCGGTACAAATGAAATGTAAGGTTTGGGTAAATGGGAAAAGTCTAGAACAAGTGAACGAAATTGTATATCTGGGAGGGGGAGTGTGTTTTCGAGGAATGGAAGATGTGAGTTGGATATGGAGAGACGGATAGCAACTGGCAATAAAGTGAATGGTGCTCTGTCCGCATTAGTGGGTAGTGTGAATATATCTAACATTGCTAAAATGGCCATCCACAATGCGGTGTTGGTGCCAACTTTATTGTACGGTAGTGAAGCCTGGATATGCCCGAAATCGAGTGAAAGTATGATAAATGCAGTAGAAATGCGATCTCTTAGAAAGATATGCGGTGTCACTCTTGCGGAAAGGATAAGCAATGAAGAGATACGCAGTATTACAGGGTTGCACGACAGTGTTATTGTAAAAATGAAAAAGGAATGCTTAGATAGTTCGGGCACATAGAAATAATGAGCGATGAAAGACTGACGAAGAAAATATACAGAGCAAAAGTGCGTGGTAAAAGAAGCCAAGGAGGACCAAGGCTGACTTATGAAGATCAAATAGTCAGAGGTTAGCAGATGGAAATGTCAAAAGCTCTCGCATACCTAGGCGAAAATGTGTGAGGAGAATGATGAGATTTGAGGAAGCTAAAGAAGTATGAAAGAACTGCGACGCTTGCCGCTCCGTCCTCTCAGACTACCCCGTTAGGGATACAGCATGAGCATATATATATATGTATGTATGTATGTAGAAGAACATTACCTTGCTGCCAACTATGGCCAGCGAGAGCAGCATGAGGCTGGGCCCGCGCAACTGCGCGAACGGGCGGCACTCGCCCTCGCGGTACACGTACACGCAGCCGTCGTAGCAGCCCGCGAACAGCAGCCCGCCGGCCGAGCGCAGGCACACCGCACCCTTGCCGCCCTCGTGCGTGCCCACGTGCCCGCCGCTCTGTGCAAGTGGTAGTGCTCCCATATCGATCATCATATCGACACCATAAGAGTCCGCTTATGCAGACTTTGGTGTATTTGGTGACCATGATCTCGATATCGAAGAAGACTGAGAGTTAGATGTTTGGACACATAACTTCAATTCTTTGTCTTGAAATCCTTTTCAATTTTTATTAACATTTTTTTGTCCAATCATCCATTGGACAATAAAACTGTCGATAAAAATTCCAGAAACAACCCTGTTTTGCACAAAGATCTAGTTGCATTTTCGAAATTCAACAGAATTTTAAAATGATTTTACTAAATTGGATAAGTAATTATAATGTCGCAAATCCCTAAAACCAGTTTTTTCATTGATAATGTAGTTTTCTCGCAAACTACAGTTATGTGCAAAAACAAATGTGGAAATTTCTCCGCGCTAAAATATAATCAAGCCGCGACTGCGAAAATCAACTTTATTGTTATGGCCGTTGACCCAAACCGAAAGATTTATGTATGTTTGTGCTATGGGTATAGGTATGAATACGAAATTATTATTGTTTTCATTGTCTTTTTATAAAGTTTATTTAGAAAGTATATTTGTTGCTTTAAGTTAATAAGCGCCAGGCATGTAGGTACAGTGTGCTGTGGATAGATCACAATAAACTGCGTTGGAACCCGCAGCAGCGTCGGTTTGACCTCAGGGAGTACCAGGACTTTATACACGAATTAGATGGGGAGAGAAATCGAGTGTTATCAAAAAGTTGCCCCTTCGCACAACATATTCAACATATTCATCATATTGTGCAAATGTGCAAGTTCAAGACAATTATAAATGAAAAAAAATTCTAAATAATTTGCAATAATTTGTACAATTTATAAATCATAAAATTATAGTTTCGATATTCCGATGTATCATATTGATATTATCGCTATTTTTGGTTGCAGACAATATATCGTTACATGTTCGATTACTACAAGACCAGCAAGTTGCAAGTTTACAGAGCCCGTTACTCACATCAAAGACAAATTATCGATATTCTATTCAGTCTTCTTAAAATTAGTGTGATTCATACATAAATTGAAAATATTGATTTGTAGGACAAGCGTACCTCTGGTCTTGGCTTCCCAGACATCCAATCGGGTTGTCCCCCTATAATTCGACACTGATACTAATATTTTCGCTTTTGTTAGTCCTCTTTATGTACGACTTGTGTGTAAAAATAAATAATTAAGATTTAAAAATTTCATTTTTAAATAATTATATCTCAAATGTGACTAATATTTGTGATATATTTGGGAATACTGTTTTCCTACACATACAACTAGTAAGCAATAACAAATAACAATTGCGTCACTAGCGTGGGTGTGCGTAAATAAAATCTGAAACCACGCACAACTAAGAAAAAAAGGTTTTGTAAAAAAAATGTATCGAGGCTTAGTTGTAAACCATTTTGGTATATTGTGAAATCTTGTCAAGACTAGACTACAGAGACATGATGAAAAGTGATGCAACTAATATATAGCTAGCCTTCCTGTAAATACGACAAACATTTTTATATAAAATAAACCGATCTGTCATCACCTCGCCAAAACAATGCATTATGCAATTATTTCAATATACGTAGTAATATTTTCTAGCAAAATGGCCACCGAGCAGTTGATTCGATGTAAGTGTGTCCAACATTGAATGCAATGCAATGAATGCAAATTTCATTGTTTAACGAAGGCCTTAAATTAAATAGTGTTGTAACTAACTTACTGTGTAGTCAAAGACATGTATTTGATGACTGCTAGTTCCACAATACACTTTTCCATCCTCATAAAGTAATGTATACACTGTCATCTTCGGTCCATTTAGAATCCTAAGCAAGAGGCCTGTCTGTGCATCCTTTATCGTTACGTTCTCTGAACGCGCCGCCACCAGAAGTACTTTCCTGGGCCCTTCTTTCATAGCACGCAAGGCGAGGATAGATTGCTCAGAGAATTTGACGGTGCTGACCGGAATTAGCATGTTGTTCTGTGGAATAAAGGAAACTACTTATAATATGTAACTAATTAAACTTTTAGGATGCTAAATTGAAGCTTCGTCGTTGAAACCTGTTGAAACTGACCAAAACGGCTTTCGTGAATTTTTGCGCTGAATGAGCGAAAATGAATTAAATTCTAACATGATCCAAAAGTAACTAAACAAAAGCAAAATCATGCCTCCTAAGATCACTAAATAGGTTTCTTGCCCCCAAAATAGTATTTCCTTCAGGGAAAAATAGTTTAGTACTGTAGGAATCACTATCAGTTTACAATTTCTAGTAGTAGCTTTTGATAAAGACACACTCACTAATAAATATAGACTAAGAGCTAGCGGTCCATCCACTAAACATAAGTTTACCTATGAAATCGCCGTTTAGTATACAAAAGGTTAAAGTATTTTTTTTTATTTTTTTATTTCTATTAATCAAAGTATGCACCCATGCTATCGATGCATCTCTGCCAGCGCAGTGGTAATTTCTCAATGCCCTTCTTGAAGAAGTCAGGTGTACGGGAGGCAACAAACTCTTCAAAGGCATTTTGTACTGCCTCTCTGGTATAGAACTTTTATCCTGCCAAGAAGTTGTCCAATTTTTGGAAATAGTAGAAGTCTGTCGGCGCATGGTCTGGTGAGTACAGTGGATGACGCAAAACTTCCAACCCTAGCTCTTGTAGCTTAGAGACCGTCTGTTGCACCGTGTGAGGTCGAGCGTTGTAGTACAGGAGCAGCGGGGACGAGCGATTAACCAAGGCCGGTCGGAGATTTGCGAGCTTCTCCATCATTGTTCTCACAGTACATATCCGCAGTAATGCTCGTGCCATTTGGTAAGAAGCTGTGATGAATTACACCGGAACTAGACCACCAAACAGTCACCATCACTTTTCTAGGGGTAAGATTTCGTTTGGGACATTGCCTAGGTGCTGAACCAGGGTCTAACCAACATGATGACCGCTTACGATTGTCAAAAAGAAACCATTTTTCATCGCAAGTGACAATGCGGTTCAAAATCCCTTCGTTTCTGTGTCTATTAAGCAATACAAGGCATACCTCAACGCGTTCGTCGCGCTGGCGATTGTTTATTTCATGCGGCACCCACATATCAAGCTTTTTTACCTTGCCAATTTGACGCAAATGGATCAATATTGTTTTGATGCTGCTGGTAACTCAGCAGTAGACTGAGTATCGTCAGCTTCCACTATCGCCTTTAATTCATCGTTGTTGACTTTAGTTTTCGGGCGGCAAAACGGGAACTTCATAGGTAAAGACCTATTATAAAACATAAATTATTTACAAAGCTAGAATTTTTTTAAATAATCCGTTTCGGCAGACAGGTAATCAGGTCAATATATCGAGGCCACAGAGCCTGTATAAGGATGAATGGTGACACACACAATAGATGTATCCTCTCTTTCTGACATTGGAACCCATATAAGTCTGTTACGCTCGCACTCCCATCGAGCGTCATAACCATTACATACTCGTCTGGCAGACACTTGCAACCGCCACAATAAGCTGGCTGTTTACATATATTTTTAAAACTATTAAAAGAATATTTCCTCAAAATTTCAACCTTGTGGGACCAGGTTATGAATTACTATCCCTATGACAACTTTACACTATCGTCTGGAACATACAAGCTACCCTCAAATGGACAACCATTTTTTTTTACGCTTAAACATATGTAAATTGAAACATATTCAAATTGTAGCCTTGTATGAGTAGATTTTTAATTTAATTTTTTAACATTTTCAAAAATTTAAGGGATGATGAAGCAACCGCTAGATGCCTTACAGAATGGTACTTTCTTAATCGACCAATAATCAAATATTATTTAAAAACTTCTAGCTTTGTGGGAAAGGGGTTAGTTGGATGGACCGCTAGCTCTCATACTTATAGGTTTGTGCTGCCTACATATCAAAATGTCAACGAATGAGTACATTCTATGTCGAAATTTATTTTTTTTACTTACTACAAGGATTTTAAACTCTATGTGGCCAAGAGTCACTACATTGGCTAAAGCCTCATATTGCAAAAATGTCTTATAAACTCCTACGTAAAACTCAAGAGCTTAATTACCTTACATTCAAACTGCAATACAAATCCTGTTCTAGTCCCAACAAAGACGGTGTCCCAAGCACGGTCCATTGTTTGTATTGGACTGAGAACATTGCACTCTGGTCCTTTTTCTAAACCAGTCTGAAATAATTAAATTAAATTACAACAAAAAATATAAAAAAAATCTGTTGTCTTGTAACATAATTTGGAATTATATGGTGATTAATCATTTTTTAAACTAAGTAAATAAGGATTTGTATTCATTTCAAATTATTTTTATTATATAATATTTGTCGTATATTTTATAAAACTGCTCTTATTTATTAAATAACAGCAGTTTTATACGACAGTGTACACAAAAATAATATGCTAATTCATTTTTGACTCCAATGTTAATCGTGATTTTAATATACAAAAAATCGGCCAAGTGTGAGTTCGACTAGTACGCACAGGATTCGTACGGTATTTATAAAGTGGTAAATTTATAAACTTCATTTCTGAAAATCTATACAAGTACTTTTGTTATATTTTTCATGTAAACTTCAAGAAAGCTTTTATATTCATTGAAACCGAAATTCTAGCTTTCATACTTTCTGAGATTTGGGCGGATTGGACCAGTTCATGTTAAGAACTTAGTTTGCCATATTATGAATATTTTAAAATCTGAATTAGTGTAAAATATATGTGTTGACAAGATGTATTACTGTAACAAAAATTAAGTTTGAACATTATATAGATTCTGAGAAATTGAGTATGACAGATGGACACAGTCGTGAATGATTTCATCAGACCCTTTTCTCTTTTAAGGTATAAAACCTTAATTACAAAATTTACTTTTAAGACGGCACAAAACAATAACATATAGGTTAGTTTATTGTTCATAAAATTAATGTTTTATATAATTAAAATTATTAAATTGATAAACAGAACTGAAAAAATGTAAGGAAATCATTGGAAGTGAACTCTTACATTGTTCAATTTACTTAGAGCATTTTCGAGTTCAAGGAACAGTGAAATAGCCAGTTACATTTTGAATCCAATAAATTGGTAGAATATTTTAATAAAAACTCACTTCTAAGTCATAATATCGGATTCTGGAGTCCAAAGAACCTGTGTAGACAGTGGTTCCATATTTTTCTTTCACAATAGTGAGGCAGGTTACTGCCAGATTCGATCCTCGCAGGGTGCTGATCAGTTGACCATCACCACTGAAGTAATAGACGTTGCCATCAAGACATGCAGCTATGAAGTTGCTTTCGATACACTGCAATAACAAAATACATATAAACAACTAGTGTCAAAGTGTGTGAGATGAATGATGAGATTTGAAGGGCGAAAGTACGTAAGCACAGTAGTGCTTGGTATTTCCTCTCTGCCTACCCCATTAGGGCGTAGCAGTACTTTCAATTTTGTGGTACAGCGTGAAGGTATGCATGTATGTATATAAGAGTCATTATGTACAATTAGTCTGTGCTGATAAACATTTTATCTAAACCAATGCCATAAATCCTCTATAGTGGGCTCAGAAAACACAATTTATGACTTGAATTATGTTAACCAGTGTCATATTAATTATTACCTTATCTGTACCAGTATTCTGTCTTTAAAAAAAGAACATTAAAAAAATACATACACATGCACGGTTTCAATCATTGTACTACTCAAAATATAAATAATTATTACAATACATAAATAATTATACATACTATATACTACTACTACTTATAATAATACTTATATTAATTATACTACCATATACTACATACTTCATGTCATGTTTGTAGATATAGTTGTGTATGCAACTGTACATATTAATGAGGTATGAAAACACTAATGTGATACTATTGTAGTCCGTGAGATTTAATAGGTCGGATTTGACATCTGTCACATGGCTGCGACTAGTTATGGACCAAACAAATGTGTCTCGATTATTTTTCGATTCTAACGAAAATCGATACCATTGTTTAATAACATAATAAAATCATAATATTTCACTTATGATTATTAGTTTGTTAGCTACATAGTACGTTTGTTGAGATATGGTATTTGTTACAGTAAAACATATTTAAGTATATGAATAAACTTAATTCGATATATTTATTTTTTGGGACTAATATATAAAAAACTTCCTCAAAATAAAGGCAGACTGTAATATTGGTGAAAAATAAATATTTAATCATTTTCTGAGCTTGGATCCATGTCCGTAGAGCTATCTTCGTCTCCCACTATTATGATCAACTCATTTTCAATTAAATTGTCTATTCTGACGTCTCTTTCAAAGTCTTCTTTTATTATTTTTTTTGTTTTCTCCACCACCTTAGCCCAGTCATCCTTTGATATTTGATTACATGCTTCTGTCAGTAAAGTCATCAAAAAAACAATACAGAACTAAAATTATTTAAAAAATATAATAATATCTTAATTTTAAATTATTCGATTATTACATTTCAATCGATTATCGATTTCATTTGGTAACGAAACGATTGCAAATGGTAGCAGTACTAGAGCAATACGCCTCGTGATATAACATTGTAACAACGTCCATTTAGAAAATTCTTTTGAAGATATATAACGAAATATCTGTGTTTTCAACTAAAAGATCTCAAAGTTAGTAGTTTTGTGCAATGATCAGTAGTGGGAAAAATAAATAACGTTTATTTATTCAGCATTAACGTAATTGAATTTGTATTAGATATCAGGAACGTTGATACAAAGTTATAGCGGTATGAAAACTAAGAAACGTCAAATCCGACCTATTAAATCTCACGGACTATAAGCAACCAGCCTTCGCTTCGCTAGGCTCGTACCAAAAACTCACACTGGTGTTTTAATACACCTCATAGTTGCATAGATAAACATTAGGGCAGGTAATTTTTGTACCTGAAAATTTGTGTATGATAACATTTCTTTTGTAATGTCTCAATATGAAATCGAAGACCTGGCTTAAGGGTTGTGAGGCGAAGTTTTGAATTTTTAACTTAACAAAATATATCAAAAAAAATATGTTTGGAGTACACAGTGTGTTTTTCTCAATCACTTAAGGTAAATATGGATGCCAACCATACCCAACCATACGTAACCAAATGCAATGTTACTTAATTTTAATGGTTGCATCAAAGATTTCAAAGCCCTACCTACCTATGGTAGGAATTCATCAAAATAATCAAAAGGAATTGAAAGTATGTTGCTCAGTTATCAACAGTGTTAGTGTTTTTTCATGGAAATAAAGTACCTATTTACAATGTACATATCATAAAATTCTAAGATTACTCACTTCAATTGCTAATACCGCATCAGCATTTCCAGTGACCAAAACAGAATCCCGTCGTAGATTTTCGTCACCAGAATAATCGAATGTTCTGCACATGTTACTGTTATGAATAGTATCTGCTAATCCATCATCTGCAGATGACTGACTATTATCCAAAATTATTTCCTCAGTGATAGGCACCTCTATTCTGTCATCTGCATCTTTTTCTTCCACTAATTTATCTTCACAGTTATCACCAATAACAATATCTTCAGATACATCTAACATGTCAAATTGCATGTCAGTAACAACTTCTTCAACAATATCTTTTTCTTCTTCTACAACATTTTTATCCATTTCAACTATTTCTGGTTCTGGTATTAGTATTTCTGTATTTGTTGGTAAAGGCTCATCTAAAATAACCTCCTCAGGTATTGATTGCAAGTACTTTTCAATGTTTTCTCTTATGATGACTACCGAACATGGTTTAAGTTTAATATCCTTAATATTTAAAGATGTAACACTTTTAGTTTTCTTATTAACTTTTTTCTTTTGAGTTTGTTTCTGAGGCTTCTTTTTAGTTTTGACAATAGGAGCCTCTAAATCATCGAGAGAAATTATATCTTCTAATGGTCTGTCATCAGTAATGATTTGCTCTATGAGCGATATGTTTGGAGTTTTAGATTTTCTTGTATTTCTTTTAGTAGCAGTTATTGGACTTACAGAACTCTTTCTATCTTGCTGTAATATTTTTTGACGTTTACTTTTCCTCTCTAATTTAGGAGTGACAGGCGCATCATCATCAACAGTCCCAAATGCTATTTGTTCAAGTTCCTCGACTGGTATATTTGTAAAATCTTCAGCAATAGCATCTCCGGAAAACGCAGTAGATGTGGTAGTGTCATTATCTTTTGTAGCGTCAAAGTTTAAAACTGTCATTCCTAAATTTTGCATAGTGCTAGGGCAAGAATCTTTAGATTCCATTGAGTTGTACAATTTAAATTTTTCTTGAAGTAAAAGTTGTATTTCAAAGTCTATTTCCTTCATCCTTTCAAATGGATCTGTAGATGTTATTTCTGTTTTCAAATAAGTCACAGGATCTGTCTGTATTGCTCTCATAATTTTTCTTGTTTGTATTGTTTGGGTATCTTTTGTTTGATATTTTTTGATTACCTGTGTTGCTACATGCCTTTTAAGCAATTTATTTGTAGTAGACAATGATAATTTCGGTTTATTTTCTTCACTTTTGTTATGAATTGATGGCATCAGCACAGTATTTCTATGTGCCTGATGAAGGGTCATTTTCTTTGGTTGTTGTAGAAACATATCTATAGTTTTCAATTTTGCCTTTGACTCTGCTTTAGATGGTGTCTGAATGTTTATATTTGTTACATTATTCATTTTGGGACTGACTGCAGAGTTACTAAAAGAATTTGAATTATGTTTTCTTTTGATTTCAGTTTCTTTTATTTTTTTAGGGGTTTCTTTTCGTTTCACATATTTATCGGAGTACCCCTTATCCAAATCACTAGATTTATTATCTTTAGACACTTCTTTATTGCTGTCATCTTTTGAAAAGAACAAGTTGAATATTGATTTAGGAGCGTCGCACTTTTCGGATGAATTTGCAGCACAATCACTGAGATTTATAATTATATTTTTATTCAATATCTGTTTGTTCGTTTCCATTTGACAGCTTTCAGACTTTTTGCGTTTCTCTTTGCGATGTGATGGTCTCTGATCTATGGATCTTTTGCGTGAATTAGAAGACAGTGCAGATTTTGTTATACTGGTATGATTTTCAGATTTATCATTTATGTCATTGTTGTCTTTACACTCTGGAATGTTTTCTTGTTTTATTATTTTGTCCAAGTCGTTATCTTTAAATTCTGCCACAACATTCATGTAAGTTTCTTTTTCTTCAGATACACCACAACTATCAATCAATTCTTGCTTCACCAAATTTTCTAAATGTTTAAAGTTTTGATGTTCTTCATTGCTGTTTTTATAAGAGCCAAGTGATAACTTTATTGGGGACTTGGCAATATTAAGTAGTTGACTGTCAATGTCCTTGTCGAGTTTTGATTGTGTTGCTCTACATGTGTTTCTTTCGGCCATTTGCGATTTGCTGGCGGCAGTTGTTTGTTGTGAATTGTCGTCAGTTCTAATATCATATATTTGTTTTTCGGGTGTGTTAAATTTATTACTGGCATCGCTTTTTACACTGGGAGATTTTGAACTGCTTGGCTGACTCACAGGATAATCTGACTCTATAAAATTATGATCTACAGCAACATGGTACTGTTTATCTAGTTCAGCAAATGGATCTTCCTCGTCAGAAAATTGTTCAGCATTTGTATCAAATAGTGGTACTTGAGCTTCGTTAGAAATTTTTTCCTCCATAGTTTTATTGTCTAAGCTCCTTCTAGAATGTCGTCTTTCTGAGCTAATCCTTCTCTCTTCACTGTAACTGTTACTTTTTTTAATTGGTCTTCTTTCATATAATGGCTTTGTATCATTATATTGCATTTCCTTATTATATTCGTAGCTTTTATTTATCTCATTATCGCTTGTTAGAATTTCAGATTGTATGCACACATCATGTGTAACTTGTGACACATTTTGTTCAATATGACCACAATTTTCTTCAGGATAATAAATTGTGCTGTGGGAATGTTTATCATAGCTGTTATATTCATCATAATTTGGTTGTTCATCTCTGCTCTGGTAAATAGTTTGATCATCAGGCAAAAAGTTGTCTAATTGCAGAACTTTACTTAACTCAGCCATAACCATAGGTTTTATATCTTCAAGTAGCACGGTATCCTGAGGGTCTAATATGCACTGCATTTGTTTCATGAATGTATCTTCATATATTGTATTATTATCATTTTGCATAAATTCTGTACTAGAGCTGCAAAGAGATTTTTCAGCAACCGATCTCAAGTGGCGATTGTAACTATTTTGTGATTCTGTAATCAAACTGCTTATAGCATATTCAAATTTTGTTGATGAGTTTGGGTTATCCATCAACTTGTGTATTTTATCTTTGTCCATCTTAAAAAGTTGATGAACGATTTTAGTTTTTATTTTAGCACAATTTAGCTGAATATTTTGTCTTTGTCTCTGTATTTTCTTCTTCATTGGCTGCTCCTGTTGCACACTAGGGCATAATTCAGGTTTCACCCTTTCATCCTTATCTTTTTCTTGATTCTGATCGTCACATGATGATTGCTGTGATTCATTACGACTTAATAGGCGCTTTCTAACAATATTTACAGTGTCGTCAACTGAGCGACTAAAAGTATTTGAATTATCAAGTGCGGGGCCGGGATTGCCATCATAGTGGTCAGATGCTGGCGGTCGATGACCTGTATAATCCACTAAAAGCATTTTATTGCTCTCATTAACATCATGTTTATAATTTTGATTTTTGTCATCATAGTGTTTTTTATTGTCAGTGGGTGTGTTAACCCAAGGGCTTACATTATGTTGATGTTCTTGATTTGGATGTACATATGATTGTCTATGATCTACATCTCCCATACTATTTATGCTTGTATTTTCATAATAATGAGATGTCTCTCCATATGTGGTGTTGGATGCAGGTTGCCTAACACGAGGGTAATAGTTATGTCTTTGGTGACCTCTGTCCTGGTGCCTGTTTTGAACGTTTTGGCGATTGTCTACCCTAAATTTAATTTTGTCATGGTCATGACTATAGCGATCTGTTCTGTTATGGTCCTCTACTGGTCCTTGGCGCACATTGTAATCCTTATATGGCCTTGGTGGTTGGTATCTGAAATAATAATGTTGGCAAAAATTACCTCTAACTGAAAGTGGTCAATGAAATATAATTCGAAACAACTTTTATGTACATATACAAAAAGAATGCATACATTTTTTTGTCTACATTCACTTTTGAGAATACTTGTTTTTAAATATCTTCCTCGTATTATGTACACATAATTAAACTTCAATATCTTGTTTTTCGTTTATTTATGTAACTAGTTATAGTGTAAAGGCGTATTGACAGTGTTAGACAAAGTTGTAGGTACACATATATGAATTGTGACAAAGTGGAAAAAAACAAAAATGTACAAACACTCCTAATTTTATGAAATGCCTCCAAGTTTGCAATACAGTGTTGACTCAGTTGTTGATAATAAAAACCCCAAAATCATTTGTAATGGTTGTGAACAATATCTATCAAGTGTCACGACACTTTTTTTGCTAGCTACAGAGATAATGGTAACTGCATTACAGAGATATGGGTTGTTGTATGTTGCTTGCAGTTGGTATCGTAACTAGCTTTTAATGCGCCTGGTAAGAGTTGTATTTAAACTACTACCACACATGAGCTAAAACATGGTTGTGGTCATTTTTGTGCCCCTTTAAGGTCTGCGTTTTGTGCCTGGGCACCGCTGGCAATGCCTTAGATATGGTACTGCTTGCAGTCTACAACACTTAGGTATTAGTGTCAGAATTCTTCAACTTCCAGAGCTTAGAAAATTAATGTAAGAATTAAAAAGTGAAATCGAAAACTTGAAAAGTTAGGCATGAGAGCACTAATCTGGTAACAATACTGTAAGATCTGAATAATAGAAAAAGGAGATCAAACATAAATATGTTTGGAGTGGCTGAAAGTGCAAATGATGACTGGTTACACGAAAGCAGCATGTTCAAGACCAAAACAAAAACTTCTTGTCTATAACTACTAGCAGTGTCAATGAGAATTCAATATATTATGTTGTTTGAAAAACAAACCTCATGTTATCCACTTGCTCCGACAAATATATAGTTCCTAGTATAAGCAGATTGCAGTATCCTCCGGTACACATATTTAAGAACTGATATAGGTTACCTATAGGCACCAAAGTTTAGAACAACCAGACTTCATACTAGTGAAGATGAGACAAATTTGAAAATGTTTATAGACCTATGATAGCGAACGTACAAAGTACATACTTAAAAAAGTAGAACACATTGTAGCCGAGATTACACACAAACCTGAATTCCATACTCCACTCATTCTAATTTACAAAAAGGGTAACAATATGTCAGCAGAGAACTACTATCCTATCTTATCCATATATTCTGCAAGGAAATGAAATAAATAATCAACTGGGAATCTTTGTTACCAGAGAGCATGTAATTATTTATGAGGAACATGATTTTACACAAAGATCCACTGTAATGAATTTTTTGTGCTGTATTGGTATTTGGACAAAAAATTGGAATGAAAATTTAGATGTGATTTATCATAGCTATGAAAAAAACTTATAACTTATTAAAAACTTGTTATCTCTATAAGAAGGCTTTTTGTTAAATTAGAACATTTCGGACTTCAAGGGAATATGCGCGAATGGATAGAAACAACCTCTTGATAGGAAGGAAATTTCTTATTCATATTACGGAGGACGTATTAAGTCTTTATGATGTCCATAATGGAGTCCCTTAAGGATCTGTGATTCTCTGACAGATTATTTTTGGTTTATTTTTGATAGATTTGAAACAAATTATTACGTCTGTTTATACCCTGATGACAGAAAGATCATGGGAAACTCACCCATTAGTTACAAACATCGTACGATGTTTGTAACTAATGGGTGTTGTGTTGATTCCCACACCAACAGGACTTAGAATTTAGATTGTATTTTGCAATGGACAAAGGATCGGTTTGTAACTTCAAACACAAACAAATGTACAGTACTTTACATAGGGAATAATAATCTTATGTGCACTTACAATATCAACTTTAAAACTGTAGTGTTGTTTGTCAAAAAGATCTAGGTGTGATTAGGAAGACCAAAGCTGACTTATGAAGATCAAATAGCCAGACAGCCTACGGAAATGTCAAAAGCACTTGCATACCTAGGCGAAAATGTGTGAGCAGAATGATGAGATTTGAGAAGCGAAAGAAGTATGTAAGGACGCAACGCTTGGCGCTCCTTCCTCTCTGACTACCCCATTAGGGATACAGCATGAAGATATGTATGGATGTAGATAGGTTTGACTATTACTAGAAATTTAAAATGTAAATTTAAAATAACTAAATCTGCTAATTCCTTATTACATAACATTATTTCGAAAGGATGGGTAAATGCGAAAGAGTATTAAAGTAACCATGACAACGAAAAACTTGCATTCTACAACTTCGCCAAAAGTCAATAGTTTTAGTGTAACAGCTCAAAGTTTAAAAAAAATGAAGGTAAGGCAACCCTTATATCAGCATTTTTAAGTCACTAGCAAACCTTTGGAATATAGGGCATAATGATAGGGTTGTGCATTTTTTTTATTAAATTAACTTTTTTTTGTATGGAACTCAAAATAAAGGTATTCATTAATTATTATATCTGCAATATAACAGTCAAAAGTGACACCCCTGTGGATTTATATCCCTTTTCACAATAACCTTGTATATAATATTATCAATTGCAAATCTTTTTCATACATAAAGTATATTATATCTCTTCAATAAACTTTACGAGACCTTAGACTGCAATTACAATGTACTTCCAGATTTAGAACTTATAATTTCAAAAAGACAATTTTTTTGGAAATAGTACCTACATAAAAGGGCAACTAACCAACCAATGATCCCTTCCCTTCACAATAAAAGATACAAAGATAAGTTAAAAGAATTGGAATTGACAATATAAGAACAACACAGATAGTGTAGACATCTAATTGTAACCTACAACATACTACCAGGTCATTACAACATACCCGCACTGAGCGAAATGTACATCCAAAAATTAGATCGATGGACCGAGACGACACTCTCTGATGTTGATTCCCACACCAAGTACTAGCAACCCCAGACACCATTTCCTGACTAATGATATAGTGAGAGTATGGAAGTTGTCCGAGGCAGCGACTAATGTGCCCTAAGTATGCTTATTTAAAAATAGATTCGACAAATACATAAATAACAACAAAATGAACATGAGTGGACAATGATATTCACACATCAGGTATAAACTGCACGATATTAATAATTATAATAATAACACATACAATATTATTATATTGTATGTGTTGTTATTCTCATGTTAGGTGGTACATGTAACTAACTCATTTACAACGTTGGCGCCATGATTACTGTACCAAAGATCGCGAAGCAAAACAGTAAATATACCTTACCTAGGAGTTTCAAATAAGGCGTAAGGTCTTGTAGGTCTAAAACTAGGAGTCCCGCCACCTCGAGGTCTGAAACCCCTTGGATTTACATTTCTCCATCCGCCGATTCCTGTTGGATGACCTCGTCGCATTATGACACTATTTTCTCATATTACTTCCGAAAGTATATGATTGAAATTTGACACTTATTGTAGAAACGAGCGAATAGTAGTACGGAATACTAAGTTTTTGCTAAATAAACAAATTGTGTAAATTTCATATACCTGAGACAAAAACACACACAAAAATATAAACGAGCTTTGACAGCCACTTGACAGTTATTAGACAATGTTGCAATTTAAGAGTCTTCTTCTTCTTCTCTTCTTTTATATACTGGCAACTAGTTACACATGTATTGAATTTATAGGACGTCTGTGATAGAAGCCTTGAAGCCACTATTTCTCAATGATTAAAACGTGGTTAAAACTTTTAAAACGTTACTGCCATTTTCATGTAAAAAAGCATTAAGTATATAATTATGTTATCTCCATCACTTATGACTCCCCAGTAATACGGCGAAAGTAGGCTCGGTAGTATTAATTTCCTTATGCTTTACTCATTTATTCGTAGATGGAGTATGATATAGATGAGGTCTAAGCGTATAACGTTTGAGAGTGCAATGGTCTTAATAACTATATTTCTGCTACTGCTGTACAGTGTACATATGACTGACTGTGTAATACAAATGATAGTATATCAACAGTATCAACTTCGATCACAAATAAAAAACTAGATACACAATCAACGCTCCAAAACTGTCCTAACCAAATTCCTTCAAAAATTGTAAAAATAACACATCTAGAACGCTAAAAAAAGACGAGAGTTCTTATTTTCGGTTAATAAATAAATAATATTATTTACGTGTTCATTATTTCATTATAGTAATAACGTTACATAGCTCTTTTTTTATTAAATTCGTAATCATATTTTTAAATATTGCTTGACAATATTTGTCTTATCCTTGTCACTTTCACATAACAAATCAAAATTACTTACATAGCAACGCAAATAGATTATTTGTATTATATTTTATGCACGAGACGTAAGATTGCATTTTAAATATTTTATTTAACAAATTTCGTTTCAATGTCACGTAAGAATCGTTTACGAGCGTTTATAACCTTATGGTTTGACAGTAAGGTCTGCTTTAGATTAATACAATATTGCCGATAATACTTTACGACATTAAAAATATATATGTCAATTCGGACAATAATTTGTTTAAATTTTATATTGTGATTGTGAATCTAGTCCTTTATTTGTGATCGAAGAGTATCAACCATGAATCAACTACTGTCACATTTGTGGTCACATTTATACGTAGTATGCACTAGTGTCAATGACTAAGGACTAGTGTACGTAGGATCGTGGCCACATGAATAAAAAAAATACTAAAGGTTTCTATAGTTTCCCTATTTAGTCTGTGGTTTCAATATAGCTTTGTTGCTTTAATAGAGGCTAAGCGATTAAAAAAATATTTTCGTAGGACAGCAGTATTATACCAACTGGTATCGTCGTATTCACTATTCAGTAATGTTTCCTAATTAAAAAAACGGTGTTGTCATTTTCTCAATTGGTGGAGGGGGGAGCTATGTCGTCACAAGAACCGCAATTAGGTGGTTTAAATTTTGCCGAATAACTCAATAACTACTTAACCTATTTGGAAGCATTAGGTGTCATACGAAAGGTATTAAAATGCCTAACGAAAAACTTTTAATAGTTACAAGTAAAGGTTCAATATTTAAAGTTATTTAAATAAAAAACAAAAATTGAAACGCGGTAAAAATGACAATTACATTAAAAATAGTTCAAATAAAAAATCTTGCTTCGTTTTTCATCTGTAATCTACATTCTGAATTTTTAAAATCTGATAATAAATAAACTACGATAAACAAACGCAGCGTATTGCGCGGGCTCGGGCGCTCATTTGCTAGACACGATCGGCCCAGTCAGAGCAGAGTCAACACGCGACAGTTTCTTGCAAACTGAGTTACATACACTTTTAAACTTTCATGTTGTTTTATAAAATACTAGCTTTTGCCCGCAACTTCGTTCGCGTAAAGTTTAAAGACACATTGGGGGCTATTCACAAACGTCGGAAACTTTCCGTGGCGGAAAGGCCGATCGTCGAAAAGCATAAATTCAATCCGACAGCTTGGATTTGTTAATACGACTACATATGATATGATATATATGAAATATAATATAAATATAATACGATTTCAGATTTGTGAATCGCGTATAGACAAAATCATCGAAAAGTTTTCTGTCGGATACGGAAAGTTGAGTTTCCGACGTTTGTGAGTAACCCGATTACATCTTAATAAATTATAGCCTATAACCTCTGTGTTATTTTGATGTATGGGCTATATAATTGTAATGTTTCATTAAAATCCATTGAATAGTTTTTGCAAGAGTAACACACATCAACACATCCTCACAAACTTTCACATTTATAATATTAGTAGGATAGTAGAATATAAAAAACGGGAAATGAAGCGATTAGAATTTATTTTGGCTTGACGTTTCAGCCGGTTGCATCGGCCGTGGTCTCGAGCAAACTGTCACAGTATGCTTATGGAGTAAAGCAGTACGAGCCAGATTTTTTATAATCTACCCTCGACATTCGTAAATAATTTTTATTAAACTTCAAATTATTTTGGAAGACATACGTAGCTTTGCGGTCATTACATCGTGGCCACTGAGTCTGTGTAAGGATAGATGGTGGGTGTCGCCCAGGTTTGAAGTCCGTTTAAGCGTTAGACAGGACTGCGTGATGTCTGCCTGGCTATTCGTGCTGTATTCGGACGATTGCCTCCATACATGGAAAGGTAGTATGAGTGATATGATATGATGTAATGGTACAGTGGTAAACTCTCTTTTATATGCTGACGATACTGCATATAGCAACATCAGAAGCAGAGTTGCAGCTGTTGCAGACACAAGTCACGTACATGAAAGAAATATATATAATGACAGAACTGAATATAAATGTGAACAAAACTTGGTGTTTTAAAAATAAATATAACCGTAGTATATGTGTAAATAGAAAATGTCAAGAACAAGTGAATGAAATGTTATATCTGGCGAGCGCGTTTTCTAGAGATTGAAGACGTGCGTTGTCTGTGGAGAGACGGGTAATAGCTGACAATAAACTGTGCTTTGGCCGCATTAATAGGCAGTGTAAATATATGATCTAACTCAGCTAAAATGGCCACCCACAATGCCGTGTTGGTGCCAACTTTAATGTACGATAGTGAGGCCTGGATGTGCCCGAAATCTGATGAAAGTAAGATAAATGCAGTAGAAATGCGATCTCTTAGAAATGTGTCGTGTTAACACTTGGGACAAAATAAGCAACGATGAGATATGCAGTATGACAGCGTTGCACGACAGTGTTATTGTGAAAATGAAGAAAGGATTACAAACATAGAAAGGATGAGTGACGAAAGACTGACGAAGAAGATCTACAGAGCGAAAGCAAGTGGTAGCAGAAGCCAAGGAAAATCAAACACTGGCTATTTGATCTTCGTAAGTCAGATGCCAGAGCCAGAGCATAAGCTAGAGCGTTAGCTGGAAGAAACGTCAAAAGTATTCGTATTCCTAGGCGAAAATGTGTGACGAAATGTTAAGATTTTAGGAGACTAAAAAAGTACCGCGAAACTTAGCGCTCCGTCCTCTCTGACTACCCGCTATACAGTGTTTTTTTAACCGGGACAGTATGGGGAAATCCGAATCTATAAGAGATACAGGAGAACTGTCTTAAAAACCATTTGATCTTTTTTTGTGATAACAATTTTGTTATTATTGATTTTTTGGTCAAGCGTGAGATGTCCTCAAAAATTAGTAAAATTGCAAATTTTTTTTAAATGCAGATAGACTGTTTCATGTAAGCAATATTTCATTATACCGGAGGAAAAAAATCTGGACAGTAGAAGTTGGTCAAATTTAATAAAATATTTTTTCATACAACACAGCACGGGGCATCCGAATCTATAGGATATACAAAGAAACCGTCTTAGGTACCATTCCGGTCTCTTTTGTGAAAATAATTTTGTCATTATCAATTTTTTAGTCAAACGTCAGTAATTTATAAAAATGAGTAAAATTGACTATTTCTTTTTATTAATGAAAAATTTTTCATACAATAGAATAATAAGGTAGAAATATTCAAGGTACAAAATTACAGTCCATTTACTAGAAAAAAAAACATTTAAACTGTCAAAAACTTTTGTGTGCAAAAAAAGGGTTCCATATTTGAATTTCGTGTAAGACGTATCGACACAAAAATCAATTATGGAACACTTTGAATGAATTGTTCCCAAGTAAGTCGACTATGATTTAATACATTGGATTCTTCTGTTGTATGAAAAAATTTTTCATTAAATTTGACCAATTTCTGCTGTCCAGATTTTTTTCATCCTATACAATGAAATGACGCTTACGTGAAACTAAATCGATCTGCATTAAAAAAAAGACAGTCGATTTTAATACTTTTCACGGACAACTCACGCTTGACCAAAAAATTTATGATGCCAAAATTGTTTTCACAAAAGGGACCTAATGATCCCTAAGACGGTTCCTTTGTATCTCCAATGGATTCGGATTTCCCCATACTGTATTCGATGTCAAAAGTCAAAGTCAAATCAATTTATTCAAGTAAACCCAAATGCAAGGTATTTTTGAACGTCAAATCTACTTTAGTTCGGTTCGAAAAGAAAACCTGAATACTGAGAAGAACCGACAAGAAACTCAGTCAGGTATCATTTTTTCACCATCATTGTACAATAGTTATTTAAAAATACAATATCTATAAAGCCAGTAAATGCATACGCAGAGAGGATCACTTCCAGTTTATTGTTGTGTCTTCAATGAAATCGCTAATTTTGTAGTATGCTTTTCCAATCAGTGTGCGTTTAATGACAAGTTTAAATCTGTTTTCCGTTAATTGAGTAATTTCTTGAGGAATTTTATTATAAAAACGAACACAGTTACCCAAAAATGAACCACTTGACTTTTGTAATTTAAATTTAGGAATAACTAGCTGATCACGACCACGAGTTTCCACACCACTAACAACGCCTTTCTTTTGAAATAGATCTAAATTTTTTTTAGTGTACATTATGTTTTCATAGATGTATAACGAGGGTAAGGTGAGTACATCAATGTCTTTAAAATGATCTCTCAGCGACTCACGTGCGTTCATACTGTAGACGGTACGTATTGCCCTCTTTTGTAAAATAAAGATAGATTTCATATGCGCCGCTGATCCCCACAGTAGCAGACCATAAGACATAAGGCTATGGAAATATGCGAAATACACCAGCCTAGCCGTAGCTACATCTGTCAACTGTCTAATGCGCCTAATAGCATATATTGCCGAACTGAGCTTATTAGATAAAGTCCCGATATGGTCCCGATGAAAACATGTTTATTACATTTGACCAACTTCTGCTGTCCAGATTTTTTTCCTCGAATACAATGAAATGATACTTACATGAAACTGAGTTGATGCGCATTCAAAAATTTTTTTATTAATTTTACTAATTTTTATGGGCATCTCACGCTTGACCGGTAATGCCAAAATTGTTGTCACAAAAAAGACCAAATAGTTTCTAAGACAGTTCCTCTGTATCTCTAATGATCTAATGGATTCGGATTTCTCCATACTGTCCTAGTTAAAAAAACACTGTATCTGACTACCCAGTTAGGGACACAGCGTAAAGATATGTATGTTTGTTACAAAACAACGCGAAAGTTTAAAGTTTATGTGACTCAGTAAAGAACTGTCTGTTGCGTTCTGGCTCGGCTCTGACTCTGCGGACCGTAACTAGCGAATGAACGCCCGCGCCTGCGCCATGCGCCGCGTTCGTTTAAAACTGTCGTAGTTTGTTTATTTACTACCCGGTTTTAAAATTCAAAATGTATATTACGGATGAAAAACGAAGCAAGATTTTTTATTTGAATTTTTTTTAATGTAATTGGCATTTTACTTCGTTATTTAAACTATAAAAAATTAACACTTCAATTTCTATTTTTTATTCAATTAACTTTTTAAATATTGAACCTATACTTATGATTGTTGAACGTTTTTTGTTTGGCATTTTAATACCTTTCATATGACATCTCAGTTGTCCAAATAGGTTAAGTAGTTATTGAGATTATCATGTTTCTGTGATCTTTATTTTTACGGGACGCTGGCAATATTCGCAATCGCGATGGTGCCATTCAACTAAAGAAGAAGAAGAGTTATTGGACAAAATTTAAACCAACAAGTGCGACCTTTGTGACGTCATAGCTCCCCTTTCCATCAATTGATAAAGTGACAACACCGTTTTTCTTACTCAGGAAACACTACTGAATACGACAATACCAGTTGTCGGTATAATACTGCTCAGCCCCACGAAAATCCTTATTTAACATAACATAACATAACATATCTTCACGTTGTATCCCCAACGGGGTAGTCAGAGAGGACGGAGCGCCAGGAATCGCGGTCCTTACACACCTCTTTCGCTTCCTCAAATCTCATCATTCTCCTCACACATTTTCGCCTAGGTATGCGAGTGCTTTTGACATTTCCGTCTGCTAACACTCTGGCTATTTGATCTTAATAAGTCAGCCTTGGCCTTCCTTGGCTTCTTTTACCACTCACTTTCGCTGTGTATATTTCCTTCGTCAGTCTTTCATCACTCATTCTTTCCATGTGCCCGGATAATCTAAGCATTCCTTTCTTCATTTTTACAATAACACTGTTGTGCAACCCTGTCATACTGCGTATCTCATCATTGTTTATCTTGTCCGCAAGCGTGACACCGCACATATTTCTGAGAGACCGCATCTCCACAGCATTTATCATAGTTTCACTAGATTTCGGGCATATCCAGGCCTCACTACCGTACAACAAAGTTGGCACCAACACCGCATTGTGGATGGCCATTTTAGCAATGTTAGATATATTCACACTACCCACTAATGCGGACAGAGCACTGGCACCAAGCACCAGATCACTTTATTGCCAGCTGCTACCCGTCTCTCCACATCCAACTCACATCTTCCATCCCTCGAAAACGCACTCCCCAGATACATAATTTCATTCACCTGTTCTAGACATTTTCCATTTACACAAATCACACATTTCGTTTGTACCGCTTCTCTTTCAAACACCAGAACCTTAGTTTTGTTCACATTCATTTTCAATCCCTTTACTTCCACAATCTTCTTTCATGCACGTGACTAGTGTCTGCAACTCTGCTTCTGATGGTGCTATTAGCACATCATCGTCAGCGTACAATAGGCAGTTTACCACTGTGTCACCACATCCCATACCACTCATATTACCTTTCAATCTCTGGAGGCAACTGTCCAAATACAGCACGAGTAGCCAGGCAGACATCACGCAGCCCTGTCTGACACCAGAACAGACTTCAAACCAGGGCGACATGTCACCATCTATCCTTACACAGGCTCTGTGGTCTCGATATAATGACCTCACAGCCTGCAGTAAGGAGGCCTCCACGCCATATTCAGGCAGAAGACTCCACAATTTCTTCCGCACTACTCTATCGAATGCTTTCTCTAGATCCACGAAAGCGCAGAAAACTTTCCGACCTATGGCCAGAAACCTTCCAAAGGACTGGCGCACGGCAGTCATAGTACCTCTATATAAAGGGAAAGGTTCCTATCTAGACTGTGCGTGCTATAGGGCCATCAGCTTGGTCAGCTTAGCGAGTAAAGTCTATACTAAGGTATTGACTGAACGTATGAAAGGCGTTTAAGAAAGATATTTGTGGGAGGCGCAAGGTGGATTCAGAAACGGTAGGGGTGGTATGGATCAGATTTTCTCGCTTCGCGTAATCGTGGGGAAGTTTCTGGGCATAGGTCGGAAAGTTTTCTGCGTTTTCGTGGATCTTGAAAAAGCATTCGATAGAGTAGCGCGAAAGAAATTGTGGAATCTTCTGCCTGAATATAGCGTGGAGGGCCCCTTACTGCAGGCTGTGAGGTCATTATATCGGGGCCACAGAGTATGCGTAAGGATAGATGGTGACTTGTTGCCCTGGTTCGAATTCTGTTCAGGCGTCGGACAGGGCTGCGTGATGTCTACCTGGCTATTCATACTGTATTTGGACAGTTGCCTCCAGATATTGAAAGATAGTATGAGTGGTCTAATATGTGATAGTTTACACTCTAAAGAGGGGCACTATGACTGCGGTGCGCCAGTCCTCTGGAACCTCTCTCTGCTGCCAGCAAAGATTGCATAGTTAATAAAAATTATCCCAGATCTTAGGACCACCATACTTGCATCATCTCAGCAGCAATCTCATCATTTCCTGCAGCATTTCCACATTTCAGACTACTTCTTATCGTTTTCTCAATCTCTTTTATACTAACGATTTCCTTTAGTTCCTGACCCGAGTGTGGCGATTCCTTAGCATGGGTCTCAGTGTCAGTGACAGAGTCGTCACTATGATACAGTCTCTGTAATAACCACTCCATCGCTGCAGAACATCTGTTAGCAGATGATGTTCTTTCGAACGCGCTTTATTCATTCTGCAAGGTGTCGGACCACTTCGGTACTTATTTATTCTTTCCAAAATAGTTTGCAATTTTCCTCGAAGTATGTACCATAAACAACAACAGCTTGCGTAAAACAACAACAGTTTTCGTAAAACAATTCCCCGTATTTCACTTATTACCTTATTACATAAAATCATATATTATTTTTTAAGTCAGTAGCCATTCTTCTATACCAATATATCATAGACTAGCGAATCGCCCCGGCTTCGCATGGGTAGATTTTTTTTTGAAAATGAAATACAGCCGATGTTACTCGCTGATAATGTAGCTTTCTATAGGGGAAATAATTTTTGAAATCGGTTGAGTAGTTTTTGAGTTTATCCATCACATACAAACAAACAAAGTTAACCTCTTTTATTAGTATAGTAGACAGCACGGACACAGATTAATTAGTTATAACGTAAAGTATACTCGTAGATATAGATTATGCTAAGTTTTGATTTTTTACTTCGTAATCAAAGATAGTAACTTTGATTACCAATTTATATTTTAATATTATAATATATTATTATAATAATTATAATATTTTCTTGGAATTTTCATGAAAAGTAAACTTCAAATCAAAAATCAAACATTTCATGCTAGTAGGTGCTAGTAGGCACCAGTACCATTAGGACTCATTGAGATACGAAGGATTTCCTCATTCATTGTTAGAATTGAAAACCTGATAGTTCGTTTGATCGTTAATTTGCAATTTTTTTTATAACTTCATTAAAATTTTGATTTTTTCTGAAAAATATCAGAAATTTCAAAAATATCAACTTTATTATGTAATGGAGTCATTAAATGCAATTAAAGAGCACATGTAATATAATTAGATTAGATTTCTAAATTAATCTCGTATTCGGTTAGTATTTTTGACTTGGTTTGAGTAAATGTAAGAATATTAGAAAAGGATTCTAATATGCCTGACTTCCTGGCTATATTTTATATTCAAGGCTATATCATAGTTGTTCTATTCAAATAATTTATTACACAATACTGCGTCTCGTGGTTTCACTCGCGTTAAATTAGGTGTCTTTTCGGGATAAAAAGTTGCTTAGATCTTAGTAGCTTTTAGCTCTGAATGTCCTGTATCTGACAATGAGTCTCGTCAAATTCGGTTAAGCCGTTTCGGAGATTAGCCGAAAAATGAAAATCACGTGTTAAGAATGTTAAAAGTTGAACGCAAGTGTGTACGCCCGTCTTCGCAGCTAGGATGGCGAAAACGCGCTCGCGACTGCGGGTGAAGTGCATCGGCAGGAAACCCGGAGCGCTGTGGCAAAAAGACCCGAGCGGCTAGAGACGAGAAACTCAACTCGGTGTAGGTAGGTATTCATCGTCGACGCGATCCTGCCGAACCTCCAGGCTTGGTTTCAGAGGCGTTTGCACGTCACATACCAACCGACGCAGGTACTGACCAGGTACGGCTGCTTCGGTCAGTATCTTCATCGGATCGGTGGAGAAGAGACTGCACGGTGCCACCATTGTGGAGGGGACTACAACAGCTCCCAGTATATGCTGGAGAAATTCCCAGCGTGGCGTCCGAGCGCTGCCAAATCGAAAGATCTGTTCTTGCCGGTAGTACTAACAACAACTACAACTATGCTGACAAGTAAAGAGAGGTGGAAGACCATGTCCTTCCTCTGTGAAATTTGATGGTCCAGATGGAGGACGTTGAGCGGAAACAGGAGGTGCCGATCCCGCTCAGAAACGATGACGCCAGGGCGATATATATTTACAATGATTTCGCATTAGAGTAGAATACTTGTACTACCCGCAAGATAATTACCTAAAAAGTTGTAGACATAGACAGCCACGCATCACTGCGCGATCGGTGACTAATTGTTATGAAAATTGGTATCATGCATGTCGATTGCGCCATGACCGTAAAATGCACTTTTCGCGGTAGATTTAGAGCCACTATACAAATTACATTATACACATTCTCATTTTGACAGCAGATATCACGCGATATTTAGCTGAATGCAAGTTAGGTAATAGACGTGCTGGTCAGATTATCTCCGAACCTTGCTGGAATGCAATGCTCACTCCGTAGAGTCAGTACAGTTAGCATCTTCTTTGACAAAGTACGTATAGGCAACATACTTGTTCATAGAAAGAAGTAAAAATGTAAAAAGATTTTGTTGTAATCATAATAATATACAAGTGTTTCTCGTTTTTTTAAAGTACATCACAAACAGATTCGTGGGTATAATACAATTCCTATATCTATCAAGGACCTTCTGACTTGCACCTGACAAAAGCTTCATGTGTTTATTTTTTATCTTATATCTCTTGTAATAACTTCTTTGATCGTACGGAGCATCTAATATAAACATGTACAGATTACATTCCAGCAAGAATTGACGTGGGATCTTCCACTCCCGATTTGACTTTACGTAGGAACAACACAGCTTCACGACCATCTATCAGTCTATGGTCATAGGAGAGAGCCAGATACATCATCGGCCTTATTTCCACCTAAAAAAAACAAAAATGGAATAGTTATTTAAAAAAACGATATCAAAAATGTAAAAGGAATATGTATATTATTATTGTAACTTTCAACCTACATTCTTCTATAATTATCTGTATTTATTAAATAGAGAAATGTACGTGATTGTCTAGATTTCGATTTATTATAATAAATTTACCTTGCCATTAATTGCGACAGGACGTTGAAAAATTGCGTGCATGCCTAGTATAGCAGACTGAGGTAAATTGATAATCGGCATGGAGAGCAATGACCCGAATACACCCCCGTTGCTGATTGTAAACGTACCGCCCTGCATGTCGCCTGGGGTTAGCCTTCCTGAGAATTTACGAGAATATTATAAAATAAACATAACAGTTAAAAAAGAAACATTTACTCTTTAACTAAGTATTAACGTCGTTTGGAGATTCTATTACATTATAGGTATGTATTTTCTATGGTTTTCAGATTAACTTTTTGGGATAAGTTATACGAGAAGATAATCGCCGCCCGTCTCGGTGGGCATCTCGAATGTAAAGGCCTTAAACTGTCGGACTACGAACGTGGCTTCCGACAGAAACGTTCGACAATGGACACAATCTTCCGCATTCGAGCACTGTCGAACGGTGCAGTAATCCAGAACAGAGTGGCAGAGTGGCAGGCGGTGAGCTCCGAGATCGTCAACGCCTTTAACAGCTTGCCCAAGGGAGGCACTTATTTACCATCGCGTTCTTCCCTACCTATTGCGTATCGCCTTCGATACGTGGGTCGAGAAGGAGAGACACTCCAGAAAGTGATCGAGTAACAAGGTTCTACAGGGGTCCGTTATGGAACTGCTCTTGTGGAACCTCGCATACGATGAAATCTTGTGAGTCATACAATCTCTTCGCCGGCGCGCACTTTGTCTGCTACGTGGATACGCCCTGGTGCTCTGGTACTAAAATCGCAGAGCTGGGTCTTCGGGTATTGCTTCGGAAAGCTGATGCGTTGTGGTTTTACAAACTCTCGCGAGTGAAGGAGCCACCTAGGTCAACGATTCTTGCCGGTGGCATGTTAGTCCGGGTGGGGTGGTACATGAAGTACCCAGGTCTCAACTTGGATAATCATTAGAGCAGCGGGTGCTTTACACCGAAGCTGCCTAAACTTGGAAAGAGGAGGTTTACCGAGAGGTCGTCCGATCCATGACCCGATGGGCGTCCGGCACTGCAGAACTAAACTACACAGCGCAAGATGGCCATTGGGGTAGCGCGAGGGTAAAGAACAATATCCCTAAAGGTGGAGCTAATCCTGGCGCGGTTTGTGCCCCTGGACGTCTTAGCGGAGATGGACGTGAGGGTGTATGTCAGATTTCGCAGTGAAGATGATGAAACCGCGCCGGTAACGGTGGGAGAGCTGCGTTAGTAGGAATGCCGACGCGCAGTGGCGAAACGGCGCGAGCAGCGAGAGGAGCCAAGAAGCTATTGCGAACGTGATGTTGGCGCGATTCTGCCGAACTTCGAAGCCTGAGCAGAGGCGATGGCGCGTCACCTACCAACTAACGCAGGTTCCAATCGGTACGGATTGTCTGTTTGAAAGGTGAATGCCGGTGCAGTAGTTGTTTTATAATAAATAGCATTATTATTTCATAAGCTGTATAAAAACCTTTTCTAGCTTTTTCTGCAAGTGCGTTAATGCCGAGCTCTATGGCCGGATAGTCCATTGACTCTACGTTTCGTAGAACTGGCACCACTAATCCTTTTGGTGTCGCCACTGCTACCGATATGTCCACGTAGTCTCTAAAAACGAAAGAAAAGACATTCAGGTGTAAAGGTAACGGTCTTGATCTTGAGTTGGGTATACGCAGTGTATAAAACTGATATACAGAAAAAAACATGAGTAAAAACTTCGTAAAAGCTTTAAAGTTTGTTGTGATGTTACCTGTAAACAATATTATCTCCGATTATCACGCTGTTGACGACTGGCTGGTCAATTAATGCGTTGGCGCACGCTTTAAGGAAGGGTGACATGAAAGACAATTTTACTCCATATTTTTTTGTAAACGCTTCTAAATTCGCTTTTCGGAACGCCATTAGCTTTCTAGGATGAAAATAAGTCAGAAAAGTCTTAGTCTTAAGTATTCATTATAATAATGTAATAATTATAATAATAAAACGATTATAACAATACAATGACCGTTTCGTTGGAGTGATATTAGGGCATTTGCTTTCCAAGCCGAGGACTTGGGATTGATTCCTGATTAGATCATATTTAGGAAACAACCTTTTCTTAATTTGGTTAGTAGTCCGGGTGTTCCTGAGAAAGCCTGTAGTTCGTTGTGTGGTACCCGTAGTACAAGCCTAGTGCTTAGTTTGGGGTCACACAATCGGTGTCATTGTCTGAAATATTATTATTATTTTTTTAAAGCACAGACATGATTACAAAATGCTATACTTATGTACTATCGAACAAATTGAATCGTGACCCACCTTAAGCTTATTTTCTTACAGTTAATTCCATACAAGTAGGTCAAAATTTGCTTAAACAAACATTTTCTCTGAAACGATCCTGTCATTATTTTATTAAACAATGCCAGTTATTGACAAATCTGTCAAAGTTGACTATACCGTTCGCTACAAGAGAAATGCTATTATTTTCCGTTGGGGATACAGCGTGAAGATATGTTATGTTATGTAGGTAACCTAAGGCTAATTTCACAATTTTTACAATTTTGTAGATACACAACTAATATAACAAATATAGTCATTATTACTTTACCATATATTTTTTCTTTTATTTTATAAATACCTTGAATGATACAGATCCTTTTTTTAACATTCGTAACCTCTTATTTGTAACATAAACGTCACTAGTGTTAGCTTCACTATATTCTAATCACGTCAATTAGTCATCTATGACAATTGTGTGACATTTTAGTAGCAAAAGTGGGATCAAAATACTTTGTCTACGTATTGATGAGGCTTTATAAAAGAGTCTGACGTTAGTCTTTATGTAGTAGTTATCAACTAGCAACAAGCGATCCTGTACAGTCGTGGTGTACAGTTTATTTGAATGGAGGTAGTCAGAGATAATTTAATTGTACCCTCCGACATGCGCTGTTAAATAGAAGTAGTCCAGTGCAATCAGTGTTGGTATATCTTTAGCTGTCTCCGCGAACGGTCGTTGTTAAAATGTAGTCAAAATTAGTGTTCAGTAAGTTTTATACGTAGTGTTGTAGTGAGTGATTAATGAGTTTTGTATTGATTAGTGTGCTTTTACTAGCATTAAAATATACAGATCACACAACAGTAAAGAGGCTAAACCATTAAAAAATATTTTCGTGAGACTGAGCAGTGTTATACCGACAAGCCGACAACCGGTATGGTCGCATTCAGTAGTGTTTTCCGAGTAAGAAAAACGGTGTTGTCGCTTTCTCAATTGGTGGAAGGGGAGCTATGACATCATAAAACGATTCTTGGTTTAAATTTTGTGGAATAACCTATTTGAATGACTAAGGTGTCATATAAAAGATATTAAAATGCCTAACAAAAAACGCCTAAAAATCATAAGTATTATAAGTTCAGCATCTAAAAAGTTATTAAAATAAAACACAAAAATTTAAAAGTTAATTTTTTATAGTTGAAATAACGCGGTAAAAATGCCAATTACATAAAAATGGTTCGAATAAAAAATATTGCTTCATTTTTTATCTGTAATGTACATTTAAAATTTTTAAAATCGGATAATAAGTATGTAAACAAACTATGCTATGACAGTTTTAAACGAACGCGGCGCATGGCGCGGGCGCGGGCGCTCATTCGCTAGCGAACTGAGTTACACAAACTTTTAAAGTTTCGCGTTGTTTTATAAAATATCTAAAAAACTGAAAAATAAGCAATTATCATTTATTTTGGTTAGACGTTTCGGCTGGTTACATACGGCTAGTTACGAGCGAACTGTCACAGCATGCTTACGTTGTGAAGCAGTACGAGCCAGATTTTTTATCATCTACCCCTGACATTCGTAAATAACTTTTGTTAAGCCTCCTACACACCGCTCTCACAGTGTCCACATATTTAACCGGATGCGAAAAACAAGGCTTTGTTACTTGAAACATTAGATTCTACCGTTGATAAATTGTATTTGTTTTTACGATCGAAATTTTTGCGTCCCTTGATTGCCATCACTTGACGCACGACTCTAGGATAAAATTGGCATTCGGCTGAAAGTACTTGCGAGCGATAAATTTATTCCAATGATTGGTATCTAATTGGAGAACATATTTTTCTGGTGCTAATTTGATTGATTGGCGGTTTTTTACGGCTGTGATGTGTATCTTAATCCTTTCAGCAACAGTCACAGCTGCAATCTATTTTCTAAACACCTGCTGTCCGCAACGACAGAACATTCTTCGATGTGTCCACTATTTTGTTCACCCTATTTCCCAATGTGTACACAGTGCAGATGACGTATTTTTTTAAATCCAACGAATTTTATCCATAACTCCTTCACTTAGGTATATAGGTAGGTTCTGCTCACCTCTGGATGTCTGTACTTCTTTTTAGATCGCCTCATTCGTTGGTCCATCTGATATCCATTCCTTGTCAGTATCTCCTGTTGACCTCCTGCTCAAGACGTTCAATCTCGCACAAATCGTACGCTCTATTCTTCAGTGACGTTAAAACTATATGGCTTATCACAGATACACAAGTCTAACGTGCCTTTGTGTTCTATCGTAAGTCAAATTGCATTTCCCACTAACGTTCTTGCGAAGTACGTTGCGTATGACGGTTAAATGTGGGGACACTGTGAGTGCGGTGTGTAGGAGGCCCAATAAAAATTATTTATGAATATCGGAGGTAGATGATAAAAAAAATTTGCTTCGGACACAGAGTGAAGCTTGCTGCAACAGTTTATTCGAGACCACAGCCGATGCAACTCTGTCGAAATGTCAAGACAAAATAAAAGGTAATCACGTTAATTTCACGTTTTTTAGATATTTTATAATGCAATTGCATACAAGAAGAAAAAAGTATGGCAAGATTACCTTGCTATCAAAAATTGCTGTGGTACGAAAGATTTGGTAAAAGTGAGATATTAGCTGCACAAAGCAGAAACGAAAGCACTAGTGAAAGGAACGCCAATATTACTTTAAAATGACTTATTCTTTGCTTCGAACATCACACGATATAACATCTCGATTATAACACCTTAATTTTAAGAGTAATTATTATAGAATAATCACTCACCTTGGAAATCTTACAACACTTCGTTAACACTTTGTCTTTCTGTACTTTGTTACACTTAAGACTAACACATCACTTTCCGTTAAGCTCTTGTCGAGAGGACTTGCTCTAATAGAATATCTAGTCGTGTGATCTCTTCTATAACGTTAACTCTGCAATTCCCACCACTGTGGGAATTGGCCAACGGCGATAAACCGGTGTTGCCGTGTTAATGTAGCACTATTTTAATAGGTTAATTAGGTAGTGTTGTCATTTAAGACTTGCGAAATAGGAAAATAGTAGTTATTTGAGGGGAGACGCTAACACTAGTGAAACAGAAACGTGAAAAATGTAGGGCGTTAGACGAAAACAAGATATCGCATAATTTCGAGGAAAACAACAAATTATTTTGGAAGAAATACGTAATTTCCAAAGTGGTCCTGCAATTTGCAAAACGAATAAAGTGCGTTCGAAAGAAAATCATCTGATAACAGACAAAAAATATGTTTTGCAGTGATGGAGTGATTACTATAGAAAACTGTATGAGAGTAGCGACTCCGTCTCTGAGACTGAAAGCGGATCCTAACGAATCACTGGGTCAGGGACTAGAAGAAGTCATTAGCATGAAAGAGATTGAGAAACCGATAAGAAGTCTGAGTTGTGGAAAGGCTGCAGGAAAAGATGTAACTGCTGAAATGTTCAAGTACGGTCTGAGATACCTTTGTAAACTGTGCTGTAATATTCTTTGCTGGCTTTGCTGGCTCGCTGACTATGACTGGCACGCCGCAGTCATAGTATCTTTAAATAAAGAGAAAGGTGCTCATCCAGACTGTGCATGCTATACAGCCATCATCAGCTTGGTCAGCTTAGCAAGTAAAGTCTATATCAAGGAACTGACCGAACATATGAAAGGCATTTCTAAAAGATATTCGTCGGGGGCATGAAGGATCTAGAAAAAGCGTTAGTTAGAATAGTGAGAAAGAAATTGTGGAGTCTTCTTCTTGAATATGGTGTGACAGGCCCCTCACTGCGAGCTGTGCGGTCATTATATCTTGGCCACAGAGTCTGTGTAAGGATAGATGGTGACAGGTCGCCCTGGTTCGGAGTCTGTTAGGCGTTAGAACAGGGCTGCGTGATGTCTGCCTGTCTATTAGTGCCGTATTTAGACGGTTGCCTCCCTACATGGAAAACTAGTATGAGTGGTATGATATATGACACAGTGGTAAACTGTCTTTTATATGCTGACGATGCCGTGCTCATAGCAACATCAGAAGCAGAGTTGCAGACATTAGTCACGTGCATGAAAGAAAAATGCGAAGTGAAAAAACTGAATATGAATGTGAACAAAACTAAGGTTAAGGTTAAGGTGCTTGAAAGAGTAGATGAACAGCCGAAGTGTGAGATGCTTATGATTTTTAGACGGTTTTTGTTAGGCATTTCAATACCTCTATATGGCACTTCAGTAGTCCATGAGTTATTCGATAGAATTTAAACCAAAAATAGCCATTTTTATGACGTCATAGCTCCACACTCCACCAATTGAGAAAGTGACAACACCTTTTCTCTTACTCAGAAAACACTACTGAATACGACGATATTAGTTGTCGATATAATACTGGTCAGTTCCACGAAAATCGTTATTTAACGACTTATTCAAGTTAGCCTCCCTACTGCAACAGAAGTTTTGTGAGGTATCCATTAATCTTCACCTTTCATATGCCGTATGACACTTATCCAGCTCTTAGTTAGTACAGAATCTATAGGGAATCTAAAATATTTAATAATTTGTGAAATCAGTACTTGGCAAGATTTTTATTTTTAGCAAATTGTAGTTACTTTGATACTGATTCGACAAACAGCGACTCGAAATCATAATTATTACCACAGTCTAATAAATAAAAAAAAATTGTTCTATTCTTTCAATTAGTCAAACTAGAGATAGGGTGATCGAAAAAACAGAATCATAGATAGCATTATGTTACAAAATTACAGTAATAATATTTGTTTCACACCTAAAACCAAAATTCCCTACAGTTGCGGCGATTTTTCTATTCAAAAAAGTGGTGTCTCCAGGCTAATTCAACTGACATAAAAATATGAAAATGAGTTATCGTTTTCTTCAAAAAAACGTGAATATGACTTACCGATGGAAATATATTTTTGGGTTCTTATACGATTTATTTGGATAGTTGCGACACAATTACACAGCACAAACCAACATAATAACTTATTATTGGCTACCTCAATGACGCGTAATGTTTCAAACTAGACTGATTAAGTAATGACTATATTAGTCAGGTATGTAAAAAATTGTGAAAATTGTAAAAATAGCCTTGAGGTCCCTAATTGGCCGTATTATTTATAAGTACTAATTCATTTTTAATTTTTTAAACGCTAATATTATTTATGTCGTTACAGTATTTGTTTTTATCAGCGACGAATATAGATCACCAAACAAGTGTTAGAAAAATATCTATCTATCAGTTATTTTATCAATCAATAATACTATAAATCTCTAGCGTCTGTCTGTAATTATAATTTTACTGTCAAATTTTGTGATAGATAGTCCTCTGACTTCGATTCGACCATTTTTTAAATTTTCGTCTGTCTGTCTGTTGGTCTGTATGTCCTTTTATAACTGAAGAACGGCTTGACCGATCTTGATGAAAATCGGTACGTAATAAGAACATGTGATTACGCTTATCAAAACATCAGTAATCATGTTTACTGCAGTGACAACAAAGGTCAAAATTGCATAGATCTCTGAGTCGTATTGACGCAGTTTATTTTATTAAAAACGTCCTAAGTGCACTGTGAATGCTAAAGAAACCCTAATAGTAGGGAAGGCCACAATGCTTAATGGGGATTTACTAGAGCGTCGTGGGGACCTATTAGATTTTAAAGATTAGAAGGTAGAAAGAAAAAAAGGTTATGTGATACCCTATCACCAGTGGGGGGAGCGTCTACAGGCTTTCAAAAATGTAAAAAAAACTGTCATATGGAAACATTCGAGTGCAGATATTGATAGTATATATGCCCCACATGTGACTCCGGTGACGGGTGTATGTTAATCTGCCGGTTTGCAGGGAGGGGGTGGCCGTATGGAAGGGTTAAAAATGGACGAAAAAAAAATTTACTCGAGTGCGACGGATATTCAGAGAGAATGTTAAGTGTAGTCGCATGAAGTTTTAATTCAAAAGACTGACGATTCGGATGTGACGCAAGCTCGTGGCGGCTTTTTGAAAATGCAAAAAAATCGCCATTTTGAAATACTTGAGCGCGTCAGATTTTCATTTAGTTTGATGTCCTGGTCGTGCTGATGCATAATCTGACGATTATTTGCAGGGCTTTTCTTAATGTGACGGTTTGAAAAAAAAATTAAATCGCTTAAATCGTTTTTATCATTTCTAGTACTACACATACATACATACATACATACATATCTTCACGCTGTATCCCTAACGGGGTAGTGAGAGAGGACGGAGCGCCAAGCGTCGCGGTTCTTACATACTTCTTTCGCTTCCTCAAATCTCATCATTCTCCTCACACATGTTCACCTAGGTATGCGAGAGCTTTTGACATTTCCATCTGCTTACACTCTGGCTATTTAACCTTCATAAGTCAGCCTTGGTCTTCTTTGGCTTCTTTTACCACTCACTTTCGCTCTGTATGTTTTCTTCGTCAGTCTTTCATCACTCATTCTTTCTATGTGCCCGAACCATCTAAGCATTCCTTTCTTCATTTTTACAATAACGCTATTGCGCAACCCTGTCATACTGCGTATCTCTTCATTGCTTATCTTGTCCACAAGGGTCACACCGCACATCTTTCTAAGAGATCGCATTTCTACTGCATTTATCATACTTTCACTCGATTTCGGGCATATCCAGGCCTCACTACTGTACAATAAAGTTGGCACCAACACCGCATTGTGGATGGCCATTTTAGCAATGTTAGATATATTCACACTACCCACTAATGCGGACAGAGCACCATTCACTTTATTGCCAGCTGCTATCCGTCTCTCCACATCCAACTCACATCTTCCATCCCTCCAAAACACACTCCTCATATATACAATTTCATTCACTTATTCTAGACATTTTTCATTTACCCAAATCTCACATTTCGTTTGTACCGCTTCCCTTTTAAGCACCAGAACCTTAGATTTGTTCACATTCATATTCAATCCTTTCACTTCACATTCTTCTTTCATGCACGTGACTAGTGTCTGCAGCTCTGCTTCTGATGGTAGTATAAGCACAGCATCGTCAGCGTACAATAGGCAGTTTACCACTGTGTCAACACATATCATACTACTCATACTGCCTTTCCATGTCGGGAGGCAACCGTCTAAATACAGCACGAATAGCCAGGCAGTCATCACGCAGCCCTGTTCTTACGCCTAACGACTTTGAATTAGGGCGACCTGACAGCATCTATCCTTACACCGACTCTGTGGCCACGATATAATGACCGCACAGCTCGCAGTGAGGGACCTCACACCATATTCAAGCAGAAGACTCCATAATTTTTTTCTCACTATTCTAACAAACGCTTTTTCTAGATCCTTCGCGCCCCCGACGAATATCTCTCAGAAATGCCTTTCATATGTTCGGTCAGTAACTTGATATATACTTTACTTGCTAAGCTGACCAAGTTGATGATGGCTGAATAGCATGCACAGTTGTTTCGCACTACTCTATCAAATGCTTTTTCTAGATCCATGAAAGCGCAAACGAAATTTCCCCACGATAACGCGAAGCGAGAAAATCTGATACAACCCCTACCGTTCCTAAAACCACTTTGCGCTTCCCACAAATATCTTTCAGAAACACTTTTCACACGTTCAGTCAATACCTTGGTGTAGACTTTACTTGCTTAGCTGACCAAGCTAATGGCCATGTAGCACGCGCAGTCTAAATGAGAACCTTTCCCTTTATAGTAAATAAAATCCAAAACTCAAAATCGCCTATTGGGCTCCCCTACTATAAGAAACCTTATTATTTTGAAGGTTTCAAATTAATTATAGGCAAAACGCGTCACAATTCAATGGTAACTTTAATGCTAGCAAGTTTGCTCTGTAAGTTGAATTTTTCTAATAACAAGTAACCTATCTATATATTAAAATGCGAACACAATTTAAATATTGATGATCACGATAAATTTCCTGATAGGGCAGTAGGTACCCCCGGGGCAGGTATGGCATGGCCTCGACGCCTCCGAGTTTAGGGGGCCTCCGCGTATTTTTTAAAACAACCGTACGGAGTTAAAGAGTTCCTCGATCTTTTATAATTGTATGGGCACAAACTGAAATGGTTTGGTTTAACGTGTTTTTGTGCTATAGGTCTATGGATACCAAATGATTAATAAAGTTTATTTAGAAAGTATATTTGTTGCTTTAAGTTAATAAAAGCGCCAGGCTTGTAGGTACTGTGGTACAGATCACAATAAACTGTGTTAGAACACAATAACACGTAGCAGCGTCGGTTTAATCTCAGAGTGTACAAGGACTTTTTCCCGTGGTCTGGACTCTTTGGTGGGCTAAACCCCTTTATTTGCCATTTCTTTAAAAGCAATCTGCAGTAACTGCCACCAAAATTTTTTTGGAGTTGATTAAAATCCTTAAGAATCGACTTTCGTATGTAGTCCGCGGTACATAAATTAGATGGGGTATGAAATCAAGTGTTAACAAAAAGTGAAGTCGTTGTGTTGCCCCTGCGCGCCACATATTCGCGCATCGTATACTGAACCAGTGTATATATATGAAATATGCATATAGCATACACTCAACTTGCTCTTATGGAGTAAACTCCAATTGCGCGTCGGAGCTGACAAGCAAATTTAATTTTTATTTTAATGTTTGATTCGAATGACCATAATTGGACTGTAAAAAAAGGTTGCATAATTTTTACGATAATTTTATATGCTTCAGACTAATCCTGTACTCAAATTCATCTGGCAGGAAATCGAACATGGAACCCTTAACTTAGAAAACAAATGCACTAACCACCTAACAATTATAAGTCAAACGAAATAAGATTAAGAAAGGAATATTCACCCCATATCACATTCGTTAAATGTGGTCAACATCGCCGTTGTGTTTTGTGCCTCTTTTAGTCTTTCAGCGATACGCTTCCTCATTTTGTTCATAGGTACGGGGTGTTCTGTACGTGTGCCGGATATCGTCTTCGTCGGATCGGCGACCTTTAACGCTGCGAGCTAAAAGAACAAGGAAAAACAAAGTCAAGAACATAACATGACGACATTAAAGAACGTAAAGGTCATTTTTTGGGCACTTAATAATATGGAAGCAATTACCCGTGTACAGTAATATATGAGGTTAGGATCGACAATAATTATGTTTTAGCTTTATAATAGTGTGGGTCGCATTATTGTTGGTTATGAGAATTTTGAAAAAAAATACAATAAAATTTTGGTATGAAAACTAAGGCACTTAAGTCTTTTTTGGCATATTTGGCATATATAGCATATTTTGTGGAGAAAATGGGTGTTGTGGGAACATTATAACATATTCCCCATAATTCACAAACCATACAGAAGAAACTAAAAACTGGTGACAAATGAATAATGTAATCTTATTTTTTCAATTCAGCATTATTCAAGTATATATGTACATACATGTAGTTAACGGATCAAAATAGCCGCCATGTGATTAGTTTTCTCTTGGTGTCATGTCCATATATACATATATACAAGAAGTATATACTATGTGTCATCCATGAATGGAGGAGCAGTAGTACTCTTCGAAGCTTTGTTATTTTTGTCGCACTGGGTTTAATATTATATAGGCACATACAATATTATCTCGATCAGACAAAAGAGAGCAATGCTGGTCACGAAAAGTATGTAATAGTACTACTAATAGTAACACTGTCGTAACAAAGATGGGTTCGGTAGAGGACATATTAGATACTTTTAATCATAATGTTGTCTTTTTTCGATAAGCATGCGCCCTAAAATCTATAAGCATCAAACCCCAAAATTCCCCGCCATGGATCACCAGCACGATCAAGACTATGATTAATATGCGTAATAAGGCCTATAATAAATACCGTCAGTCAAGGTCGAAAAGTTGTAAGAAATATTACAAGGATATAAAAAAGCTAGTTGTTGTATTAGCTTGTTTCAAAAGTTATCACAAAGATCGCTCTCAGTTAGTTAAAATAGTGAAGGGAGATGGTACTTTGCTATTGTCTCAATTACTAAGTATATATAAACCGTGGTGTTCCTCGATTTCGTAATCCTGCTTCAATAATAGATACGGCAGCCGAACTTTTCGATGTGTTCTGGAAAGCCACCCTCACCGAACCGTGGCATTCACCGGTAGTTTCCGCTACCTTGCTACCAAATATTGGAATAACATTCCTCCATTCCGTTGACATTTTTAAAATCCAAATGCTCTTTTAAAAAACATTTTAAGGTTTTTCTTTTAGCCAAGCAAAGTGCAGGTATATCACATACATGCTTGTTGGCGGATTTTGTTATGTAGGGAGGTACTTAAATAGCTGGTTTTACTTTTTCCTTTTGCAATGTCACGTATATACTTCTTACAATATCACGTAGGTACATAACTTTTGCAAGACACTTAATATTTTACATAACTTTATTTCGTTTTAATAGCTTAATTCTTTGCCTGTTCTTTGATCGCGCTCGTGCAGTAACACATGAATAGCTGATTATCAATGTTACACAATTCTCGTTTTGAATGGTATACACAGTACTTATATATATTTTTTAAATTATATCGATACTATATATATTTTTTATTATGCTTTTATTTTTCTTTACATAAGCAATATGAATCACTTGTCAATCGCTTATTGGTTTCTAGGTTGTGGCGGAATATCAGAGTTTTGCTCCTAGGCGCAAAGCTATACTCTGAGCCATCACCTTTTCGTACAGCTGCAACACACACATGTTGTGCAATTTAAGTGTACTTATATAGTTTTAAGTTTTTTTTAAATTTCATTAAAGACTATATTTATTTACGGTAGTAGCTAATTAATCTATGCTATAGCTATATGTATGATTGTATAATGGCAAGTGTGTGACTGTTTATGAATAAACGTTTTATCTATCTATCTACTAGCGACCCGTCTCTGCTTGGCAAGGGTGCAATTTTTAACAAAATAAAATATAGCATATTAGACAAGGATAATGTAGCTTCCTATTTGTGAAATAATTTTTGAAATCGGTTCAGCATTTCTAGAGATAACCCCCAACATACAACATACACAATTTGACCTCTTTGTAATATCAGTCAGTAAGATGCCACCTATCACTGCATCAAACGTTTCACATTATTACAGACATATATACAACAAGTACGAATGAGGCTCGGATATAGAATAGATTGTAAAGCGAAGTAAAATAAATAATTTTTACGGCGAGGCGCTATTTTGAGTGCAGAGCGGAGCGAAGGATTCTAGAGTAAAATCCTAAGCGCAGCGAGGGATTCAATGTATACGTCACCCGAGGTAAAAATAGTACTCGTAGATTGTATAACAAGAGAGTAACATAATTTTTTTACGGCGAGGCGCTATTTTGACTGCAGAGCGGAGCGAAGGTTTCTAAAGTAGAATCCCGAGCGCAGCGAGGGATGCAATGTACGGCGCCCGAGGTACAAAATTAATTTTACTACCGAGTGATACACTCTACTTTTCATTCCCCTCTATGAGAAAAATAAATGAGAGACGCTATTCTATATCTATATATATAAAAGGTGATGTATGTATGTTACTTATGGACTCCGAAACGGCTGGACCGATTTAGATGAAATTTTCAGGGAATCTTCAGATTGGCCTAGCGGGTGTTCCTGTATTCAACGCCCAGTGAAACGGGCCGGATTTGTTAGTGTAAAAATAAAAGTACAAAGAATTTTTAAATTCTCAATTACTTTTTTGCTCTGGCACGCAGTTACTGCCGCCCAGGTTAATCATCGGCCAGTAACATTTTTCATACAATATTTTAACTTTTTGACGTCTTCACTCGCAGAACATAAAGGATGAATTCGTATTCCATTAAAATTCATTTCTGCCCTCTGTGAAAGTCTTTAACAGAATAGACCTATTTTGGTCGCATTTATCGAGAAACCAGTTATCGTTTTTTGAATAGATGGAACGAAAAAGTACGTACAGTTGGGCCAGCTGGAGCTTTAGCAGGTGCGCTCTTGGAGATTACAACTTTAGCTGCAGTAGCGGGTGCAGGAGCGGCAGGAGCGGCAGGGGCGGCAGGGGCGGCCGGGCCTGCCGCGGCTGGGGCTGCGGCCGGAGCTGCGGCCGGGGCCGGGGCTGGAGCGGCGGCAGCAGGCTTTGCGGGGGCGACACCTGTGATGTCTACCTGAAAGAATATTTTTACGCTAGTCGTTACCAACGACTTTATCCGCGACGGATTAAACAAATATAGAGCGATATCTATAGAGCAAAAGTGAGAGGTAAAAGAAGCCAAGGAAGACCAAGGCTGACTAAGTTATATAGTTATATTCTTGACCGACGGAAATGTCAAAAGCACTCGCATACCTAGTCGAAAATGTGTGAGGAGAATGATGAGATTTGAGGAAACGAAAGAAGTATGTAAGGACCGCGACGCTTGGCGCTCCGTCCTTTCTGACTACCCCGTTGGGGATACATATATATATGTAGAAAGATAGCGACCCGCCCCGGCTTCGCACGGGTAAACATTTTTTTGAAAATGAACAACTCATGTTTCTTGCTGATAACTAGGCCTTCTAAAGGTAAAAGAATTTTTGAAATTGGTTGGGAAGTTTTTAAGTTTATCCATTACAAACAATCAACCAAATTTTTGTTCCTTTGTAATATTAATAGTATTGATATGCTATATCGTTTCCCAGGGTTTAAGCTATATCCATAACCAATTTCAATATTGATTTTGCACCTTAGCCGTTAAACGTAGCAAATAAACAGATAGACACTTTCGCATATTTGACATTACTGTAGATATATAATGTACATAGACAGAATATCAAATCATTCAAGCAAGTTTCTTTTAATTGAGCCCTGTTCCTTGGTCGACTTCTACGGCCTGCACTGAGAGATCCTTCGCTCACAAATCTCGGCACGGCATTGAAATACATAATATTCGAAAATATTCTACATGCATGCATGTATATAATGCATGCTTGTATGTATATAACATCAACTCTATATTTTAACAAGGCAGATAGGGGGAATGAATATCGGCTCTTATACATTTCATCTGCTTCATCAAACTTCGTCATTTTCCTTACAAATTTTAGCCTGATATAAAAGTCTATTTGATATTTCCCTTTGTTAACACTAGGGTTATTTAATATTTTATTTCGGAAGGTATAGATATATCACAGAATTTAGAAGCGTTTGCCTATGAAATAAGATTATAAATATAACCACGTATGGAGATGATAACATAGGCGCATCCAGAAGGATGTGAGGGTACATGCCTTATTCCACCAGAGGCACCCTGCGCGGATTGGGGAAGATAGATTTAGATAAGTGACTAGCTTGTCAGAATTCCCATTTTGCAAATATCGTATAAAATAAATGCCCGGCGCCGACCAATGGTTTAACGTGCCTTCTAAAGCACGACATTAGAGATGGCCTAAGTCACTAAGTCTATCCAGACATTAGGTGACCGAGCGCAATATTGACAAATCTTGAAAGACTACTACGATACGACTGCGTCAATTGTGTATAGTAACATAATATAACCTGGAACAAAACTTGCTGCGACTTCACCGCTTCACCTTCTTTCACCAACATTTTAACTATCGTCCCATTGCCTGGCGACATGACAGGTAGGGCTGTTTTGTCAGTTTCTATTTCTAGTACCACTTCATCCATTGCTACCGCATCACCTTCCTTCTTTATAAGTCTAGAGAATTAGAAGCCATTATTCAAAAGTTGAAGTTGAACTCTAGAGAATAATATGTTTTATTTTAATACGATGTTTTAGTGTACTTAATTATGTACGTGTAGAACAGTCATCATTACTTTAAATCTAAACTATTCTTTTCACTACTTCTCTATTACGATGTTATAAAACGCTTTGTTTTACTTTCACGCGATCATGCACAAAGATAGGTGGTCCTCCAGCAAAAATGTAGACCTTTCGTAGAGTTAAAAAAGAAACATTCTAAAAGAAACATCAATAAGTATCCATTCATTTTCTTTTTAGCAATCATAAACTGTGAAGAAATATTCGAAATTTAATTGAAAACATGAATTACAATTATGTGCAGCTATGTAATGCTATCTCTTTCTATTTCATCCTCATTCTGTTCCCACTACTGAAGTTTAAAACACAATACATAACTCAATTTCTCTCAATGAATGTCAATTAGTTTTTTCTCGATCGTATTCAAAATGTTTAATATTTTACAGCCTAAGAAGCGAATCATATAACGATTTATTAGAAATCTTGGCGAAATATAGATCTAAAATATATGTAGAGCTGTCGTTTCCAACATAAATAGGTTCATAAAAACGAATTGTAAAACATTGCGTTACTTGATATCTCCGCTTGTAACGGAATCCGGGAAAGTCGGTGCTTTGACGTCTTCTACGGCTCTGTGCGTAGTGCTTGTGTGTAAACTACGTCTTCTGATACATGGTGGATACATCGCTTGCCTTAACGTACAATAACACCTGAGATTTAGAAAAAGGTTCCATTAATCAACTTCGAAAAAGGAGTAGTAGTTCCTAATTTCTCAAAATCTTTTTTTGTGTACGTTCTGTGATAATTCTTTACCATGTGAACTGATTTCCATGATTCTTTACCTAAAATGATATATATCCCCAGTGCGTTCTTACATTGGACAATGCCAACTTTCGTATGGGCGCCTGGCCCTCCAAATATCTCCGTGGACAAAAATAATGGATATATCATTTTAAAGCTTAGGTATTATAGTTTACAAAAACGGAAAAAACTGTTATTTAGAATGTAGAAGATCGTCGTTACAATTGAAGAAAAATCACATAAACGCCTGTTCTTTTTTATGCAGCAATGATGTCTGTTGTATTTATTATTACCTAGTGCCTATGCGGTACAAAATTATTGCGTCCATGAATTGGTAGGCGTTTGAGTGTTACCTATTTTTGTTCTATTCACCTGTCATTCTGAAACAGCTTATTTATGCTTTTAAAGTCTAGATTTAAGTTACAGCTTAAAAAGTAAGAATCTAGAGCTGATTGGTTCACGGGCTTTTTAAAAAGAAACCACTTTGGTCAAGGAGAAGGCAAAAAGAGAAAAGGTAAGATAAGAGAAAGGCAAGCAGAAAACACCCTGTTTTGATTATTTATATCTTAAGAATTTTGTTGATTATTTTTCAATAACAGAAACATGTTCTACTTAGTTAAAATCAATGAAACGTTGATATTGGATTCTTCTTTGTTTAAATTTTATATTTATAACATTTACCGCTACCTACTGCATCAGTAATAATCACCATTGCTACCAGAACAACTTTACCTCAACGATGGAACAACCGGCACCACGACGGGGTAAGTCGTTCTTTGTCGATTTTTCGCACGAAAATGTCTCAGAACAACGTGACCATATGGTTTAATGCTAGAATAAATACTGCAACTACGTATCTATAAATCTTGAATTCCAGACCTTCCTTTGACGTTATTTTTAAGTGTTATTTGAAAATCGGCACTGAACCAGCCAGCCTCCCTAGTTAGCCAGCCAGCCAGCCTAGTTACGATTTAAATACCTATCTAATTATTGACGACAGTTATTGAAGTCGGTGTCAAAGCAATGAATGAATGGAATTCTACTAGTTTGGTAGGCAGGTAGTAATAAATTTTAAGAAATAGGTATAGATAATATTTACGTATATTATAAAAAATTTACAAGCATTTTTGTTCACATTGAATTCTACCTTAATAGTCTTATTTTATAGTCTTATTTTATGCTTAAAGATTTTTAAGCATTACAAAGATCATAATTGTGTACATTAAATAGAAAACACATAGCCATAACTCCAGTTCTGCAAACAGTAGTAAATTATTAGCAGTAAACCGCCCAGAGATATCCGCCAAGATTCTTCTGAGCGTATATTCGCGGATGTTAAATTATTAGCTGCGAACCACCCCGAGACATCATTTATTCTTCTCCGGTGTACAGGTTTACTTTTTGAATCAAAGGGAGATTTGGCGTTCAAAACAACCTTGCAATTGGGTTTACTATCGGGATTGGGAAATCAAAATAAATTTACGAGAGAAATACAAAAATATTTGTTTTGGAGTTAGAGAAACCAAAAATGCTTGTCCCAAACGATTAAAATAATATAATTTCAGTAAAATTGATAGTTTTGTGCATGTTATGTTTTATAACATCAGAATAAAATGATGTGAATCATTTAATTAAATAAAATGTGAAATGTAGATAGAGCTAGCTTTTCGTATACGTATTTTATTTTATCTAAGTAGTTGCGTCCTATGATTTCATCCGTGCTTTTGGTTTATTTCCGGGATAAAAAGTAGTCTATATTAATCTCTAAAGAGTCCACTACCTGCCAATGAGTCTGGTAAAAATCGGTTCAGTCGTTTCAGAGATTAGCAAGAACAAACAAACAGACTGGCAAAAATGTATAAAACGCGTGTTTGGGATTTGGTAAAGTGCGAACAACTTATTATTTTATACTTTATTTATATTACTAGCTTAAGAAAAAGCTATTTTAAATCACAGGCAGACATTTCAGATTTATTTGTATATATGTAAATTTGTCCCATATTCACGCTTAAACCTATTGTATATTATGTATAAATTGTTTACATAAATGAATATACATTAGTATTTTTGAGTCCTTAAAAATCGACAAATGCTATATTCTCTAATTCTCCATACTGACATATTAAACTCGATAAATAAGACTAATTGTAAGATTATAAACATTTTAGATATGTTATGATTTTCTGTTCATTATCGTAATTCGTTATAGGTTTTGACTCTGTCTTTTGGCTTCTATTGTTGACTGTTATAAAGTGCTTTCAATATTTCTTAGTACGAATATATCTACTTTCATATTGTCTGTATCTATATGTAGTTAACTGTGTGTGTTCATACAAATTAACAAGAGTTATTAAAACGATTAAAGTATGTAAATATGATGAAGCTTACAGTATTTTTGAATTTCTATTCTCTATTTGTATCTTGGTGAGACTTAAATTAGTTACTAAATAATGGTTTCCGATCAAAATGTTTTTGCCTTGTGCGATCTGCAAAAATAATTGATTATATTAAACAAGCAGTAATTGCGAGATATAATTTATTTTTTCGAGGTTACACGGCTTACAATTCTTAATATACTTCGCCTGAACATATCGCATTGATAAAATAAAATGAAAATAGTTTATATTGTTTTACACAATGTAATAAAAATCATAAAAATCATCGTAGAAAAGCTATCATTGATGCCCGTTTTTGTCAAAGTGAAGTTATTTTATTCTTCTAAGTTGACGGCTGATTTTCAGTCAATTTCAGTGAAATGTTGTAAAAAGATGGTGTTACAGGATTTATAAATATAATTATTTAGTTTTTGTATCATTGATATTATTATAAAGACACCGGCCAAGTGTGTGTCGGACAATGCACAGTGAACAAGGGTTCCGTGGTGGGGATGCATAATATTAATTTAAGTGGCAGCAAACCAGCTTGTATTTCACAGTAATTCATAAATATTGTGAAAAAAAACTTTTATAAAAAATTAAACCGACTTCAAAAAAGAACACTGAAAAAGTATGAAATAACTATCCCTTACGGATCGAAACTTAAGTACAAAAATAACTTTATAAATACGATACGATATATGGGTATTTGTATCGTATTTATAGTTATTTTTGTACTTAAGTTTCGATCCGTAAGGGATAGTTATTTCATACTTTTTCAGTGTTCTTTTTTGAAGTCGGTTTAATTTTTTTATAAAAGTTTTTTCATTTCTCCCTTTTGAGTGACCTTGGCCTAAATAAATATCTAGAGCAGGTCCACAATTAGTTTATATTCTAATTCTGGAGCGCAATGTGTTAACTTCCATTCTATTGAGGAGCACAAACCGTGGGCTTTCACAATAAGGGATGCGAACAGATCGAACATGGGATATTATTGCCTATTATGGCCATTATCAATATCATCAATATAATATCATATCAATATCAATCAGTTATAAAAGAACAGTGTAAAGGTCGCATCATAATTACACCCTAGCAGTATTCTTACAAGACGACAGCCACCAGCCGTATTCTCTGTCCGCCACAAGACTGACTCTACTGACTGAATTTATTACATCACAGCCAATTTATATCTTCTCCCTACTTTACCATTATACCATACTACCATTATACCATGTGGGGACAACGATAGTTAACAAATGACATACAAGAGAATCGTCAATATAAATAACCAGGTCGCATTATTTGGTGTATCTTCGAAACCAAAGCTGCAATACCAGTGAAATTTCAATGGAACCAATCTGGAAGTGTATCCTTTCGAACAAAAAAAGAATTTTCCAAATCGGTTCATAAATGACGGAGTTATGAGGTAACAAACATAAAAAAAACATACAACCGAATTGAGAACCTCCTCCTTTTTTGGAAGTCGGTTGAAAACAGTTATTTCTGAAACAGAAAATATCCCACTTCTCAGTAACTACGCAACATATCACATATTGATTTATTTTACTTATTTATTGATTTCCACATTTATTATAAAAATAAATTAAATTATAACAATAAAATAAACGAGTTCTTACCGTGACATTAATATATTTTTGAGTTTCCCCGTATATCGATGTTGTAACTCTAGAAAAAGTTGAGTAATAATACTCAAACCCATTTTCGTTGAAAATATTTTTTAGGTTTTTGGAAACTTCTGCGTCATTTTTGAATACCTTTCTAAAGATGTCAACCCTAATTTTGTTTTTTCATAATTTCACTACATAAGTGAATAATGGTTCATAGATTACATTTATTTTCCAAACATAGTGCTAATAATAGAGTTATATGATTGTGACGATTCCATAGACAGAAAGCAAAGTTATAACGGTTCCGTTTCTTCTCATTTACGGTTTCGGAATCATAAAAAAATCTATTTGCAATGTAGGTACACGTTATCGAAGGATATCTGGATAACAGATGGCGCTTTGCTTAGATTCATAAAACATTAATAGATGGTGCTGAAAGTTCATTACTTTTTCTATTACACACTAGAGGCCACTACAGTTATACGTTTCAATTTAATAAAAATGTATAATATTATGTATTTTTAAATAATAACCAATTCTTTTCACATTCGGAAACACAATTTCACATTCAGAATGAAACATGTATGTGGCTTGCAATTTCTACAAAAAACGGCAACACAAAATTGAGAAAATTATTTTTGTAAAAGATTATATATAACAACACAAGTTACAAATAAAAACTTACAAAAAAATTGTCATATTATTATTCTCCGTGCCTGAGAGTTTTTGGCGGGATTTTATGGGGAGCGGTTGGGCGTTTATTTTAATTATTTGCAAATGGTTTCTAGTAGATATTGTGATGTAAAGTTGGCGTAGTTTTGCGTCACAAGTAATACGCTGTTGTAATGTTATGCGAAATTGTTGAAATGAGTGCTTATTTAGTAGCGTGACGTTGAAACTTTTATAGTGGTCCAGTCCGCCTCAGTGGAACCTACTAGAAAAACTGCCTTAATACATTTGTCGCCAGAAACTCCAAGAGACATTAAATTGTGTTGCGTCTACATTTTAATGAAATAACATGAAGAATTTATCTATTTATTACTGAAGATATGGTTGTGTGGGCTAAAATGCTCTTTACGTTCCCTCCTAAGGGAGAATCGTACTCACAGTTACATACATGAATGTGTTCTGAGTTTGCTAAATTATTGACAAAAAAATGATAGCATCTGCGTTTATCTAGGGAATAGATACTGAAAGAAACCTCGTCGACGTGACTTCGCCTACGTCTAGATTAGTCCTCGCTACGCCACTGGACGTATATAAGGGGGCGTTTGGGGTTTCAGACCTTCCCTTAGCCTACGATTATATTCGGCGAATATCCTTTATATTTATCTTTTATGTACATAAATACATATTAACATTATCTTTTATATACATACATACATATTACATACATATTAACCTTAATATTTATGTAATTTCAAAATGTTTAATTTTATTGGTGTTTAGAAATTTGATTTTTTTATGGCGTGAAGTCAGGAGCAAAAACTAGTTTACTTTTGTACATTGGTGAACTATGGCTGAACCCCTTTCATGTGAAAGCTATGTCCATGATTAAGGGTCTGAAAAGGTAAATAAAAAAGAAAGAAAGAAAGAAATTGTTTTAATTTACAAAATATACATCGTAATTACTCAAAATAACTACATCAATTGTAATTACTCAAATCGATTCATCTGAATTAATTAGGTAATCTGCGTCTACGACATTGTAAACTGTCTGAAATCGTACAAATAAATACATAATACATTAAAAAAAAATTAACAAGTATTTATTCGATTTTATCAAATATAACAGTATACATAAAGCCTAAAATGAAAGGGCGAAATCAAACTCTTAGGATTTTGAATTATGATAATTTTGTCGTCTAAATTAAAATAAATGATTTCTCAGGTATACCTACATATATCTCCTACCTAGGGAAATATTTTCACGATAGACAGATAGATAGAACTCATGTTATATCTTTAGGTAAGATAATATAGATTCATTATTTTAATCAAGATTCTAAGATTCTAAGATTTAGATCTCTTTCATTAAACATTTTTTTGATTGAATATTAAACTGTAATTATTGTTAACAAATTCCTTGTTACTCCGATCACCGATCTGAAACAAGACGAATTATTAATTATTAGTTATTCTGGAGTTATGTTGTATTAATATGAGGGCTGGTATAATTTAATGTACAAAATATATTTAGGACTATAGAGGCTCTTTGATGCGGGACATTAGTGAGTGTCCACTTAAGACATAGGTACCGTTATTACTAACTTCTTAGATGATATAGGGAAGGGCTGACAAAAATAATTTTGTGAATAAATGAAGAATATGAATCAAGAATAATAATATGATACAATAAGATTAAAAAAAATTCATGCTATTTTGATGCATATTGTCGAAAAAGTGTTAAGAAATAATAATTGAAATTGACTCGTTTTACATTTTTGAATTCGTGATTTATACAGATTCGATACCTCAAAAAATAGCGGTTATTTGACATTTTTCCATGTTGGAACCGAAGACTACAAAACGGAAGCCTTTTACTCTGAGGCGGACGCGTTTGTCTGTTTGTTACAATTGATTTTCTTAGAAGCTATACGATATACAAATAGGATGCGACATTTAATTAGGATATTTTAGTTGCATTTTATTAACCTACATATTTTTCACTAGTTATAACTTTAAAATGGTCATACAACTACGGAATAGGCAAAATGGCTATTCAGACGCTATTCGACCATAGCCTTCTCACTATCCGAAACTTAAACTTTCTTGTGAAATGTATAATAAAAGTATAACGAAAGTCTGAGGCTTTACATATATCTAGCAGTCGAGTTGTCATTTCCCTTTTCAATATCCAAAACTACAGATACGCTTAGAATTTTCGTCTGAAATGTGAAAAAAAAATTACGTAGTGTTACGAGGGCTGCTATTTATGTATCCGGAACTGGCCAGTTACAGAACAATATTAAAAAAGTAATTATAACATTTAAAAATTGAACTCTTTGGCTGAAGAATACAATTTCTTTCATGTAGCTGTCATTTGTTTATCCTTTGTGGCGTCATTTTGAAAATTGCGAGTCTTTATCACCATGGATTTAAGTCGTGAAAATTTTCGTGCTATGATTTATTACGATTTTCGGCGAGGGCTAACTCAAAAACAGTGCATCGATCAACTCACTTCGAATTTTGGGGACGAAGCACCATCGAAAACTGCTGTGTATCACTGGTTTAGTGAGTTTAATTGTGGGCGGTCTGTGCTCACGGACGAAGTTAGAGAAGGTCGCCCTAAATCGATTGTTGTACCTCAAAATATTGATGCTGTGCGGGAACTAATAATGCAAGATCGTCCTTTTACATATCGCGAGACAGAGGCGTCTCTGGGCATAAGTATGACGAGTATATATAAAATATTACACGAACATTTAACTGTAAGAAAAATTTGTTCACGTTGGATTCCGCACAACTTGAGAATTGACCAAAAACGGGCTCGTGTCGATTGGTGTGAAAAAATGTTACAAAAGTACAATCAGGGTGCGTCAAAAGCTGTCTATAATATCTACACAGGTGATGAATCTTGGATATATGCGTATGATCCTGAAACTAAACAACAATCAACGGTTTGGGTGTTCCAAGATAAGCCGAACCCAACAAAAGTCATTCGTTCAAAAAGCACTTTGAAGCAAATGGTCGCTTCTTTTTTTGGTATAAAAAATGGACATGTAGCTACAGTGCCACTAGACTCTAGTGACTAGAGGACCATAAAACGGTTAATTCTGAATGGTAGACGACCATTTGTTTGCCAGAAGTCTTGAAGAAATAAGAAAGAACAACCGACAACGCAGAATCCTTCTTTATCATGACAATGCTAGCTGCCACACAGCGGCCGAAACAACTCGGTATTTGGAAGATCAAAAGATCGAATTAACGGGTCATCCGCCGTACAGCCCCGACTTGGCCCCCAACGACTTTTATTTATTCCCAACCGTGAAGAATAAATTACGTGGTCAACGTTTTTCGAGCCGTGAAGAGGCTGTTGATGCGTTCAAAATGCACGTTTTGGAGATACCTCAATCCGAATGAAAAAGTGCTACGAAAATTGGTTCCAACGCATGCAAAAGTGCATCGATCATCATGGTGAATATTTTGAAAAGCAATAAAGCTATAATAAATGCTATATGTTTGTTTCACTTTGATATTCCGGATACATAAATAGCAGCCCTCGTATAACAAGATAAATCAAATTTACAAACGTATCTTTTTACAGATAGCGTACGAAACTCATTACACGTGAGTTGAAGTTACACGACTCAATGTTACTAAGTGAAAAATTCAGAGAATCGCCTTCCGTTGGCCTTTATTCATCGGTGTGTATGGAGATAGCTGCAGATGCAAAAACGAAATGGATACATAAAATTATTTATTATATACTTTCACGGATGTGAAAATAAAATGGATACATATTTTTTTTTCTTTCTTTATGGTATGGCGCACAGTTTAGCGCATTTGCCAATGTCACGTATTAATAAGTAGAATCACAAGTAAATTAGTTTTTTCTTATCGCAAAACTCCTCCATTAAAGTGATAGTTAGGCTTAACTGAAGTTATTTTAAAGGACTTCTTGGAAGAGCGCGAGAATTTCAGCTACGCATGTTAATTTAGACCTACTCCATTCTTTTCACTTAAACAGAACTTTAAAACACAATATACTATCAGTTTTGTACTTTAAAACACCCAAAAATGACAATCTCACTTCTCCCGTTCCCGCCAAAAAGTCTTCATAATTATTTTTTCTTAATTGCCATCACAAAACATAGACATCGCCAACCCTAATTCCCGTTGAGGGGCGGCTCCCCTACTAATTTGCTAAGATTCTAGCGACCCGCATCTTTGATTAGGAATCTATAGCGTTCCAGACGGGCTCCGTGTCTGAATATTGATGTAGTGTTCACTGTTCACTTGTCTGCCGATTAGTTGGTTAGCGAGATGAATACCTACTTATATTAAGTTGAGAATTTAAATATAACAGAAGTAATAGAATATTTAGTCTGTATGTAATAACGATTTCTGTTAACTGAAATCAGCGTGACCTATGTATTTTTTTTATTTTTATATTGTGTGTCTAATAAATAAATAAATTGAACAAGATAAATAAAAAATTTAAAATCACCGATCAAAAGAATAATAATAATAGGTAGTAGGTACCAATATCGTATGGAACTCTTTACACGAGTAAGTTTAAGTTTTCAGCTACAATAGTATTCTAAAATCTCTTCTTATTTAAGGTTGGAAGCTGAAGATCCAGATAATGGCTTAATCATTTTCTACCAAACATCATTTCTAAACAACAACATTGCAAACTTTCGAAAAATTATTAAAACTTTTTAAAAAATTTAATGTAATTTAATAAAGATCAGTCGAGATATTTCAGAAGTTATATATAGGTAGTTATGCATGTATTTATAATTAATGGATAATGTAGATGTTTCAAGATATTTCAAATTAGGGTATATTTACCGCAATGAAATTTTCTGCTGTAACAAAATATTCACAATGTATTTATGATAAATATAACTAAACAAGACTGACTCCAGTTGCGCAACTTGCGAAGTCTTAAGTTATTAATACTTCGATGTATTGTTTAGGAACTGTGCGAGCCTGGCTTACTGGGTGTACTGCGAATATGGCGAAAAATGAGGTATATGAAAATAGAGTGAAGGCAGAGGTGTTCGTAGCTCCATCTAAATATATAATTATTAATAATTATAAGGAACTTATTAAAATACTTATTAAACTTTCGCGTTGCATTATAAAATGTATCTAAAACGGGAAATTTTTAACGCGATTACCTTTTGAGTTTGCTTGAGACCACGGGCGATGCAACTCGGTCGAAACGTCAAGCCAAAATAAAATGGTGTTTAATTTATTTGTTTTTTGTAATATATTTATTTGTGATCACATAAAAACTATTATTTCACTTAAATTAGGACAGACTACGCATCATGGCTATTGGATAAGCGTCAAGTCTGTCTTACAGTTCTTTTTTTACACAAAGGCAATAAACAGAGAGTAACGCTTGAGCCACTTACCAACTATATGTATGAAGTCGAAAATACCAATAAACATTATAAGATAATAAGATTCTTATAAGGATAGTATAGATTATAGAGTAAATGTACCTACAGGAAAAGTTACGAATTTTACAAGGCATGCACAAACACAAAGATTAAAAAAGTTTCATTAATTTTTTTTATTTGATTAAGGTGTTTCAAAAACTGTTGTGCTCTGGGGGGCTATTCACAAACGTCGGTAACTTTCTGTGGCGAAAAGGCCGATCGTCGAAAAGCATAAATTCAATCCGTCGGCTTGGATTTGTGAATACTACTATATATAATATGATATATTATATAATATAAATATAATACGATTTCGGATTTGTGAATCGCGTATAGACAAAATCATCGAAAAGTTTCTTGTCGGATACGGAAAGTTGAGTTTCCGACGTTTGTGAATAAGCCCGCTGGTCACCCTGAAAGGGAGATTTTGTGTGAATACTGAAATAGACACGCTTGTTTTATTTGATTAAAGAAAGAAGGAACGTAGCGCGTAGTTATCTAGTGGATGGGTGATCTTCATTAGGGTCCAGTAGCCGAAATGGCTAAATGGGTCCCGCCCCTATAGTTAAATGTTTGTCGGACAGTCTGTCTTTCCATCTTTATCTGTACGTCATATCTGATTTATTAAGTCAACTTTGAGAATGGAATGGTTTTTTTGGACACAAATCTTATTTGTTATTTTTTTAATTTAACTTCTGTTTTGTACTACGAAGTTGTTACGCAATTCTAAGTCTATGTGTTCGTCTCGCTCTTAGTTAATTATTTTTACAGTTTAACTTAACTTCCCACATTAGGACACCGCCTGTATTTTAAAACATTACCTCAAGATTTACTCGACTCGATTCTACATTATTCCTGTACCTTGAGGAATTAGATTTCTCTTGACCTGTTAACAACTGTATTATCTATTATTATTGCTGTAATAAATAATGCAATTGTTGTAATTAAATAAACTTTGATTACGTTTATTTCAAATTTCGTTTTTCGTTAGCTACGTTCTGTTCGAGGGTTGTAACAGTTAGAGCAAGTTGTGCCATCTCAGGTAATAAGTAAGCTACTGTTTCAGCTTAAACGCTCTGACTTGCTACCCGTAAACACCGCATTCGATATTGTAGTGATGCCTATTACCTATATCGACAAATAAAGAATAACAGACATTTGTAAATTATGCAGGTGATTTTTAATTTAAAATTATCAGTGATAAGCGTATATTGAGGTTAGACTACTTTCTACATCTAAAACAAAAAGCAGTTCATCTTTTCGTTTTGACCAGTTTGGAAAAACTTGCTTGGAGTTAAAATGTTAAACTTTAGATTTTTATTGATGTAAGGAGGTGTATTCTATGTATTAGCAAACATTCCGAGAGTAAAATTCTATACAAGAAAGGTTTTTAATTTTTCACTTTCTTTTCATTCACCTACAAAAAAGACCTACAGTTAAAATTAAGTTACCTTCATGACATTCTGCATCAAAATAAAGATTTCCACAAAAACTCTTGTTTTATTTCATTAGGTTTCATTAGGTAAAGTAGCGTATCTAATAAATATGTGATTTCTTTTTATGTTAATTTTAAGTCTTACCATAGGATATTCTGTGTCTTTGGAGATTTTAGAAAGTCACAATCTAATTTTACTGATGTAATAAGATCAAACGACATGGTATTGTGGGATCGATATCGATACGCCTCGTTCAACACTAATCTAAATAGGTGGTCAGTAAGGGAGTTGTATACTTTCTTCGTCCGTAAGTCCGGTCTTTGGCAAGTTGGCAAGTTGTCGATTTATTGAACTACAAATTCTATAACAGTTTATTGAGAATAGATTTATGGTTTATCTTAGACAGACAATGCGGCGCCATTAGCCCATATTGTTCAAACAAATACCGTTTGTTCAATCGATGTAATTCAACTTGAAGTATTTAGCTATGACTTGGAAATTGTTCTGTTTGTTGTTTCAAACCTTGAGCTTGCTATGCCAGCAAGTAGAGGCACTGTTCATTTGTTTTCGTTTAGGAGATTTATCTTTAGTACTTATTAATATTACTTTGTTTTTCTCTGCGAATATCTGTACTCCTATACTTATACTTATTATTACTGTAATAGTATTTAAAAAAAATGTATGCAATAAATGTAATCATGATTATTTTTATTTAATAGTAGCTGTATCCGGCCACGCGTTGCTGTGGCTCAATACATATATTTTAGTCATATAAAAATAACGACCGTATTTAATGCGACTTCGTGTCAAAATTTTAAAGCAATTGCTAAAATATTTTCTGTGATTTAAGATTTTAACATTTATGTTTTAATTTATAGTATATGTACATAAATACATCATAAGAATAATAACTAATACGAGCACAGAAAAACTGTCTCACCAGACGCGTTCAAGGTCACGATAACAGCCGGCAGGGATCTCAGTTTTTCTAAGTGATTACAAAACGTATGAAAGTGCGATTTGTTAACCCCATTCGTCATTTCATTGACTTCATTTTGCTAGTTGCGATACGCGATTTATTAACTTTCGTAACACAAAAAAATGTCAAAGAAACCTCTTTTAAAACAGAGATTTACATTTTTCGGAGTAACGGGAGTATGTTTCTAAATTTTTTTTATAGTTTAACCTAAACATATTCTTCAAAATGTCAGTTCGATTTTTTTAAATTAATTATAGTTTTTAAAATAAACGAAAATAACTGTTTTGTATTTTCCGTAAGCTAGCACGCACACATTTGCATAGAGCAGAAGCTTTATTTTAGATTAAATTATTCTTTACCAATTCTGTCGGGGCTTTCGTCACCTCACATTCGCACATTATTTTACACGCTTTGCTGTTTATACTTCTTATGTTTACTATGAAATACTTGTATGATCAAGGCAGAACTCAAATATAAATGTATATTAGGACTTTTTGGCGGGAACGGGAGAAGTGAGGTTGTCTTTTTATTTAGATTTTCTATTTTTTACATTTTTAGGAGTTTTAAAGTACAACAGTGATAGTATATTGTGTTTTAAATTTCCGTGTAAGTGGAAGGAATGGAGTAGATCTAAATAAACATGTGTAGCTGAAGTTCTTGCGCTCTTTCAAGAAGTCCTTTGAAACTTCAGTAAAGCTTACTATCACTTTACTGGAGGGGTTTTACTATAGGAAAAAACGAATTTACTTGTGATTCTACTTATTGATACGTAACATTGGCAAATGCGCTGGTCTACGCGCCATGCTATGAAGAAAGAAAGAAGAAGAACATTGTTTCTTGAAAAAAGGGCGGGAAACTTCGTTTCCCTTACTTTCGACTCATATTACTTGGTCAATGGCTAAATGCAATTTGCGAAGCCAAAACAAAGAGAAAAAAAAATGTATATTATAAAAGAGAAATAAATAGCAAGTCGGTGAAGCATGTCCGTGACGCGACTCATAAGAGTTTACCCATCCAAAAATCGCTCAACAATGCCTATAGTTTTCACTTCAAAGAACATTGTATAAAGAGTCTTACTTTAATAAGAAAAACTTTGATTTTATGTTTTATTTTTTTTTGAATAGCTTACAATGATATTATAGCGTTATTATATTTTTCAAGTTTGTGTATTTTTTATGGAGTAGTAGTATTTTATTGTTGCAGATTATATTGTTTTAACATCGTTAAATAACATTTTTATTTTAATTTCCCAATTGTAAAGGGTTATTAAGTGCATCCTTATATCAATATATAACCATAACAACAGTATCTATCAGTAAAATATTCGATCAACATGTTTGCAAGGTAAAAAGAAATACTTATCTTCAAAACAAGCATAGTAGAGTCTAAGCAGACTATATCTTGGTATAGGTATTTGAAGTGAACGGACATTATTTTATGTCTGTGCTGGGATGCTTACAAGTCTGTGCTTAGAAGTCTAAATACATTAGTTCGTAGACCGCCGCGAAGGAAGTTCTTAATATATCCTATTTCGTACTCTCAAGAGCACCGGAAGCGGATCCGCCATTATGACGCGGGAAGTAGCGAAGACTTCTACTAATAAATTCGGCGAGAGCGTGCGTCCTTCGAAGATATGGGTGACATTTTAATATAGGCTCAAGTATATTATGTATATTTCTAAAGCTTCATGTTGGTCTGCGATAGAAAATATAAATACCGGTTGTTCATTTTCGCGCAAAAGTCGTAAAAATCGGGCGAAGATTAAGCATAGAACTACGAACTATACACTTTTACTGCAGCAGTATTTGTATATATATTTGATATCGCTTACTCGAAAATGGCTCGAGCGATTTCTATGAAATTTACAATATAGGGATTGAGAGGGGCGAAAAATCTCTTTAACTAGGTTTCAGTTCTGGGAAAAATCGTTTTCTTCGTCTTTCACACACTTAAAACTTCTAAACTTTTTTAATTTTGCAACAGAGTTTACCTTCTTAACAGCACAGTGGCTGAGTGTAGATTACCACACCGAAGTGCGCGGGTTCGAATCCTGCAATATGGTCATACCTTTTTTTTATTATTTTGAAATAATATGTCTAAGTTCAGTTTGCAACAAGTACCTATTAAAACACACATGACCTTAATAATTTACTTATAATAAGAAAATAAAATGAAAAATAATGATAATAACATGAGACTTCATAACTTCAGTCAGCCTGTCCTAGGAAGTGAGGCAAATAAAATAAAATAAAATGTAGATGTGTGGGTGCTGTTTTTGCAATTTGCAACAGAGTTAACCTTCTCAAAAGCACAGTGGCTAGAGTGTAAGTCTATTATGCTGAAATGCGTGGGTTCGAATTCTGCAATGTGGTAAGAATTTTTTTTTTAAGAACACGTAGTAGAGCGTGGTCGCCCAGGTAATTTTTATTTATTGGTTTAAAGGCTAGAAACAAAAAGTGCTTATATCGTAAAAGTAATATCAGACAGTTTCTTTTAAAATTATTTCAACGTTCAACGCCCTATTTCATAATGTTGCCAGTGTAATTTCCTTATTTTTTAGGGTTTCAAACACACTCGGAAACACAGAGCCCTTATGCATTCTTTTATATTTCTGTCTGCGACAGTCGCTTTTCTCAGAAATTATGCGACGTTCAACCTTGAAATTCGGCACAATGATAAGATATTTTAAAATATTCACAGGAGAATTGAAAAAGCGGCAAATTGGGCGCTCGCATTCAACTCCATCCTAACTCCGAATGTACTGCACCTTCTTCTTCTTTTTTATATACTGGCAACTCGTTACGCATATATTAGAAACATTTCTGTCATTTTCAAGATAAAAAGTGGTACATCTGTTATGTAAAATGTCTGTCTTCTTATCACCAAGTCCCTTACACTCCACAGTAAGTCATAGGCTTTATTAGAGTTAAAAGGGACTATTTGAAAGAACGCGAAATTCAGTTGTACATATTTATTCGAGTTCTAAAAACGCAAAAGCTATTACAGATAATCTAAATAAATTGCGAACTTCGCTTCCGCCGCATCCTAATGTACCTACAAATTTTAAAAATTTCGGAGAATATGAAATTTTAGCTAAATTTTACAGATAAAATATTACGAAAGTACTATGGCTCACAGATCTGCAAAAATTTAGTTCAGAAAACCATTACGTAATGACGGTATGAAACCCTCATGTCCGAATCAATCTCACAATTGACTATTTTTTTAAATAATAGCGTATCGCCGTAACGACCGCCCCGAGCATCGGCGCCGACGTCGTCGGGAAAGTTCTTAACCTCATTAAATATCCAATAATTTATAGCTTCATTTACATAAGGAAAAGATAAAGACAAGACGAAGTCACCCCAAGTCGCCATTTTATGTTTTTCAAACATCGAGGGGAGTTATATAGGGGGTCGCTATTTATCGTATCGAGATTTGCGAATTTATTGTGCTCACTCAGCTTTCATTTCATTGCGTAATTTTGACTGGGGATTTTTTGCATTCCCCTTCCTCTCGTCGAATTTGTTGATTCGCTAAAGTCGCTGACTTTGAATTTTATCTTACTTCGAATCTTTTGTTTACATAAAAAAATTCAGGTATATATTTGAAATGCAAAAATAAATATTTTGTTATACACTGTATTCGCGGGATGCGAAATGCAGAACGAAAAGGATCATAGTGTACGAAGTGGTCAAAACATAAACCTGTGTAATCTATGATTTTGTAATGATGAAAATTAAGGACTTTTTGGTGAGAACGGGAGAAGTGAGGTTATCATTTCATTTATATTTTCTATTTTTTACATTTTTAGGAGTTTTAAAGTACAATAGTGATAATATATTATGTTATAAAGTTCTGTGTAAGTGAAAAGAATGGAGGAGATCTACATAAACATGTGTAGCTGAAGGTTTCGCGCTCTTCCAAGAAGTCCTTTTTTAACTTCAATAAAGCCTACTATCACTTTACTGGAGGAGTGTTAGGGAATTTAGTGTTTCTCCAGAAGTTACGTGATTAGGCTGATGGTCTTGTTACCAATGCCTTAAGAAATATAAATAAATAAAAAATGATGAAAATTAAAGTGCGTCATGAAATCTGTTGCGTATTAAATTGTAAAAATAATTCTTAAAATTAAACAAATTTTTCCCTTTAGCCTGACATAGCAAGCAATGTCGTGTGTAGCTTTAGGTAATAAGTAATAAACTCTTTCTTTCATAAAATAAAACAAATAACATGGTTATGCGGTGTTTAGAGCAGTCAAAAGAGTCATAGGAGTAGTAAGACATAGTATAGGTTATAAAATCACAACCAAAACACCACCGATCACGTGATTCGAGATACCTAGCCCTACAGAGTAAATATTGCAGACAATACAGGGTAGCAGGGCCCACCCGATTTGATAGAAAGGTGAACTCGGGAGACAGTGTGCAATCAGGCATTAGTCTTGAAATTTGGCATGCATACTCTTCAAGAAAAATAATAATTAAAAACCTATTTCTGCATTTATTAAAATTTCGTACCCTAAGGGCGTAAACCAAATTCCACACGGACGAAGTCGCGGGTAAAAGCTGGTAAAGGTATAAATACAGTTCCTACACATTATAACTCCGTAAAATATAAACATAAGCGATCATTTTATTAAAAATCTGTTTAAATAAATTACATATTAAATAACATTAAGATTTATAAGAGTTTCCGATACATTTTGATCATTGAGAATTTATTACACCGAATTATTCCCAATTCATTATAGATACAATAGACTACAATAGTAACAATAATAATAATAATAATAAATTCTTTATTCATACATATTTTACAAATTCATAAAGTCCCTGTCTCCTGAACTAGGTGTATAACCTGTATCTCAGGAGTCAGTATCTTCTCCAAAACTTATCACAATTAAATTACGTACGTGTTAGGCGTAGGGGTAAGTAACTATGTTATATAAATAATACTATTAGCTTTAGTAATTACAAACACTAATTAAAACTAATTTGATTGACATGCAGATACCAACTAAAACAACAATATAAAATATAAAAGTACGTATTATGTGTGTGTGTATGTGTGTGTCTTTGTGAGAGTATGTGTGTGTGTGTCTGAGTGTGTGTGAGTGAGTGAGTGTGTGTGTCTGTGTGCGTGTGTGTGTGTGTGTGTGTGTGTGCGTTCGTGCGTGCGTGCGCGTATGTGTGGGTTCATGGGTGCTATTATTAATGTATGCGATTATGTATTATATACCATAGCTAATTTCGGACTTTGTACTGACATTCGTGAAAAGACAATGGGTAAAATTGATCATTTTATTTATTTTATTGTACAAATACACTGAAAGATAGCCCTCCTGTCTTCTAGCAAACGCTGTACGTTTTGTGACATGTTCAATGACATTTGGCTTTATACGCTTATTTATGTATAATTCGGGATCAAAAGGCGTACGTCGATGTTGGTTTGTAACCAGTTTAAAGATATGTAATTGTCTTACGGTCAAAACTCGGCATTTTTCATACAATTGTATGGTAGGCAACCGGTATAGACTGAATGTTATTGCTTTCAGTAACGATCGTTGCGCTCTTTCAAGCTGCATCATTCGAGTCTTACAGTCTTACAATGTATCACATTAAAGTTCAATTTATCGAAATTGTTTATTTTTTAGATTTGTGCATGTATCAGATGTCAATAAATTATTAGTTAACGGTATTTAAGGCAGTTTGTTGGTACGTGATATGTAATATAATATAATGTAGATCGCATTTACATATTAAATTAATAATTATAAAATTATGAAATTTCGTACGAAAATATTTTTTTATTATCACGAAATCTCCTTGGTAATTTTCACTTTTGATTCGTGTAATAAGATATAGGTACTTATTTTTATATCATTTAATAGATATACAGATTATTTATCAATTTACATTGACTTTTTTGACATCTTGCATAACTTTTGGCTTGTCTTTGCTTTTTGTTACAAGTTGTATTTAAGCAATTATTTTTTCGTGTTCTCACAAAGACAATACAGTGCCCATCAACTGTCAACGATTTCGAAATCTCCATGAAGTATGTCTAACTCTAAACGACTGCAAACACTAGTTTAGCCAGGGCCAATTACTTAACGTGTCTCGAAAGTAAGCATATGAGTGTTCTATACAGAAGCCATGGGATCAACCATCTACTAGATGCAGTTGCACAGAACCTTACTTATTTCTCAGTGAGTATCAAACACCAAACTGAATGAAGCGAATACGGATTATCAAACTTCGAAAAGAAGTTTACTATGCCACGAGTAATACCGAGGTATAAATAAATAATGTCACATAACCGTGGAAGCGATCATAATGAAACGAAATCATAGCGAATGTTTTGTAACTGGCCAGCAACAAGGCATAAAAAATATTGGCTGAATACAAAAAAAATAAAGATAATGTTTATATTTTACATACCGTATGTTTACCAAATGTTTACCTATCATTAACAGAACAAGGTTAAAAATATACTTTTTTAATTTTTCGTTTTATTAAACAATTCTAGACTTTTTGGCGGGAACGGGAGAAGTGAGGTTGTCATTTTATTTAGATTTTCTATTTTTTACATTTTTAGGAGTTTTAAAGTACAACAGTGATAGTAGTTTTAAAGTTCTGTGTAAGTGAAAAGAATGAAGGAGATCGAAATAAACATGTGTAGCTGAAGTTTTCGCGCTCTTCCAAGAAGTCCTTTTTAATTTCAGTAAAGCCTACTATCACGTTACTGGAGGAGTGTTAGGGACAGTTAATGTTTCTCCAAAAGTTACGTCATTAGGCTGATGGTCTTGTTACCAAAGCCTTAAGAAATATTAAAAAAAAATTAACCAATTCTATATTTTACCACGTCGTAATAAAGTGCAGTTTGAAAAATGGGTGTTTCAAGTGGATGTTTTAAGGTGTGTATATGGCGTGTGACAATTTTATCTATAAATAATATATGGCTGGCGAGTCATGTGGTGGACGGCCGTTTTACTCTACAACAATCTTCTGATGATAATTAGTACGGATTAAATAGGAAATACGGACAAGAGTAGCTTTATAAAATCGTTATTTGTATGCGGTGTTCATAATATATTTTCTATGTACTTATGATTTTATCTTTATAGTTTGTAAAAGCTTAATTATACTGAGAAACCCAGCGGTAGCAAGCAAGCATTTAAAGTTAAAAGTTAAAATTAAAATTAAATTTTTAAAAAAAAAAATTAAAAATAGATACTGATGTCATACGAAAGATGCAAATTTATGAGATATTTTAATTCAATTACATATTATATTCCACCAACTATAATAAAACAATAACTAAAACAATCCACTTTACACGACAACTCAATCTACAGTATTTTTCAAAGTAGTTCTCGGACCAAGAATCATTTCTTCCTAGTCCGAGTCTCTTAAGTCTCTTATTATTATGTATCATGTTGGGAAAAAAAAATTACGTAGTGTTACGAGGGCTGCTATTTATGTATCCGGAACTGGCCAGTTACAGAACAATATTAAAAAAGTAATTATAACATTTAAAAATGGAACTCTTTGGCTGAAGAATACAATTTGTTTCATGTATCTCTCATTTGTTTAGCCTTTGTGGCGTCATTTTGAAAATTGCGAGTCTTTATCACCATGGATTTAAGTCGTGAAAATTTTCGTGCTATGATTTATTACGATTTTCGGCGAGGGCTAACTCAAAAACAGTGCATCGATCAACTCACTTCGACTTTTGGGGACGAAGCACCATCGAAAACTACTGTGTATCGCTGGTTTAGTAAGTTTAATCGTGGGCGGTCTGTGCTCACGGACGAAGTTAAAGAAGGACACCCTAAATCGGTTGTTGTACCTCAAAATATTGATGCTGTGCGGGAACTAATATTGCAAGATCATCATGTTACATATCGCGAGATAGAGGCGTCTCTGGGCATAAGTATGACGAGTATATATAAAATATTACACGAACATTTAGCTGTAAAAAAAATTTGTTCACGTTGGATTCCGCACAACTTGAGAATTGACCAAAAACGGGCTCGTGTCGATTGGTGTGAAAAAATGTTACAAAAATACAATCAGGGTGCGTCAAAAGCTGTCTATAATATCCACACAGGTGATGAAATTAAACAACAATCAACGGTTTGGGTGTTCCAAGATGAGCCGAACCCAACAAAAGTCATTAGTTAAAAAGCACTTTGAAGCAAATGGTCGCTTGTTTTTTTTTGTATAAATGGACATGTAGCTACAGTGCCACTAGAGGATCGTCAAACGGTTAATTCTGAATGGCACACGACCATTTGTTTGCCAGAAGTTTTTGAAGAAATAAGAAAGAGCAACCGACAACGCAGAATCCTTCTTCATCATGACAATGCTAGCTGCCACACATCGGCCGAAACAACTCGGTATTTGGAAGATCAAAAGATCGAATTAACGGGTCATCCGCCGTACAGCCCCGACTTGGCCCCCAACGACTTCTATTTATTCCCAACCGTGAAGAATAAATTACGTGGTCAACGTTTTTCGAGCCGTGAAGAGGCTGTTGATACGTTCAAAATGCACGTTTTGGAGATACCTCAATCCGAATGGAAAAAAGTGCTACGAAAATTGGTTCCAACGCATGCAAAAGTGCATCAATCATCATGGTGAATATTTTGAAAAGCAATAAAACTATAATAAATGCTATATGTTTGTTTCACTTTGTTATTCCGGGTACATAAATAGCAGCCCTTGTAAAACATTCTTACTTCAAAACATACTTTTTTTTAAATTTCTTGTTCGACGATTAAAGCAAGAAATCAATGCTTCTTCATCAATCAATGCTGCTGGGGTTTTGGTGGCATTTTATGAGGAGTGGTTGGGCGTTTATTTTATTTATTTGCAAATGGTTTTTAGTGGATATTGTGATGTAAAATTGGCGTAGTTTTGCGTGATCTACACTGGTGTGCTGTTATGTGAAATTGTTGAAATAAGTGCTTATTTAATAGAGTGATGTTGAGATTTTTTAGTGGCTTAGTCCGCCTCGGTGGATCCTACTAAAAGACTGCCTCGGTATATTTGTCGCCAGAAACTTCAAGAAACATTAAAATGTATTACGCCAACATTTTAATGAAATGACGTGAAGAATATTATCATTTCATTACTAAAGATGTCGGCCGTTATGGGCATAGATCCCTTTGCCTTCCTTCTCAAGGGAGAATTGTACAAAAAAAAATCAATGCTTCTTAATATACATAGATTATCCAAGAGAATAACCAAAAGTTTAAAACGAAGAGTGTATTACAACGTTACATCATAACACTAACCCCTTGCAGTAACCGAAACTCAGTACTATTTGAACAAGAATTTCGATGATTGGACATTTTTGGACATTATGCGTTGTCCCTCAATAGTGATTCTAACCCTTTTAACGGTAACGGATTGAACATGTAAGACAAATTAGTTCTCGTTCCATTGCAAAGACGACGCGGTATACATCCGTTTTCTCTCTAAATTGGACTGTAAGTCCATATATATATATATATATAACATAGAACAAGATATAGAACAATTATCTTAATCGACTGGATGTAACATTGAGTAAAAAATTATCACTCACTGTCACTCGAAAACAACGTAATGAATGAAAAGCAACCATGCATAATTAATGAAAAGAAACCATCGATAAAACTATAGTTTAAGTTTAAACGTAACTCAGCTTAAGTTTAACACTGAAAATATTTTAAATAAATTCAAATATTTCGCGCTCTTTTCTGTCTGCACTGCTAAATAAATTTTGTATGTAAAAATAATGGTGACTATAACCCAATCTTAACCAAAATCCATCATAGACCAAATCCAATCGCCTTTGAAGCCTCCCAACAATACCTTTGCAGAATGCCACATATCACAGTTCATGAGAGTAAGATGAGTTGAGATAGGCATTCAGGTAAGTACCTAATTATACAATGGATTCAGAAATTATATTACTTATTATAGGGCCTTGGAGGAGAATGATGAGATTTGAGGAAGCGAACGATGTAAGAACCGCGACACTTGGCGCTCCGTCCTCTCTAACTACCCCGTTAGGGATACAGCGTGAGGATATGTATGTATGTATGTATGATTCAGAAATTCATCGATACTCTGATACGAGAATACTATGTGGGTTAGAAGTCGGTACTGGTTTAATTGCATATTAATAATTACGTGCTTATTATTATATATAACTTGCGTTTTCGAAGGATGGAAGTTGAGTTAAAGGCACTAAAGGTAACAGTGATGTCCGCATTAATAGGTAATGTGAATATATTTAAATCCGAGAAATTTCATTGCACGGTAGTGAGGCCTAAATGCAGTAGAAATGCGATCTATTAGAAATATGTGCGGTATCAATCTCGCGGAGAAGATAAGCTATGAAGAGATACGTAGTATGACAGAGTTGGATGACGGTGTTATTGTAAAAATGGAGAAAGAAATGATTAGACGGGTTAGGGACATAGAAAGAATGAGTGATGAAAGATTGACGAAGAAAATCCAAAGAGCGAAAGTGAGTGGTAGCAGAAGCCGTGGCTTCTGCTACCCTTCCGTGGAAGACCAAGGTTGATATATGAAGGGCAAACAGCCAGAGTGTTAGCTGAAGGAAGTGTGAAAAGCGCTCGCAGACCTAGGCAAAAGTGTGTGAGGTGAATGAAGAGATATGAAGAGGCAAATAAGTATGTTAGGACAACGATTCTTGATTCATAACCTCATATATACATATATACTTAGCAATTAGTTACCCAAGATGCTTAAACCATTGCACAGTTGACTTCAAAACCTATTAACAGTTTCAAAATTGACAAAAATAAAAATCTCTCTACCTCCTCAAAACGACTTCTCTAGGAAATTGAAGAACTATGATTTCATAATAATATTCTTTTACATCTGTTGGCATGAGTTTTTCAAGACAACTCTGTTTATTTCAATGATGTGTGATATTATTGTACATACATAAGCTTGATTTCAATTCTAATGGAATTTGTTTGTGAAAGCTTGAAACTGAGTAACATATATGTATATAGCTGTCTTGGGGCGGGCGCGCGGCCGGAGGGCGGACGACTCTTCCGCCGGATATGTTAGTTGCTTTCCTTCGCAACTTAATTGGGAATCGTAATAAGATCGAGATGACGATTTACAGATAGGAAATTTTGTTATGCATAGGTGTAAAGTACACATATAAGATATCTGAGTTCGACGAAGAATAATATTGTTAAAAAGTAAAATATTATTTATACAAGACCAGCGTTTGTGATTTGTCGACTTATTTTTTTCTCGGGAATCAAACGTTTCATTCTATCTATATTCTAATAGTATAATAATATAATAAATAATAGGAGTTCTGAGGAGTTTTCGACTTTTTGAGAATAAAACAAAGTCTACAGACAATTATTTTAAACTGAAAATAAAACTTACGTTAACAACTAATAACATTTATTATTTATTTAGTCCTTGGTTAAATAAATTAAATATTTCTAAAATTCAATTAAAACTTTGTAAACATTTTTTCTTCGTTGAAATAAGACAATCGTCATCGTCTTCCTAATCATTAGCTAATAAAAAAAAAGTTAAATAATATTGGGTTTGGTAATTGTTGTTGGTTACATTAGAACATTGTTTCTCAACCATTATTATGTCACGACTTACGAAAAAGCCAAAAAGTTAAGTATAAAGTCTTGCAACCCCTTCACTGTATAATTATAATAATATTTTACTTTTTATACGTTTAACTGAAATTTTCAAGGCTCAGGCGATAACAACGCAAAACTCTCAAGTCTCAAGGTCTAAAATTACTGTCTAGGCAACGTTTTAAGCTGCGTTGTTACCTGCGTTGCACGAACTCTTTAAATAAGCCGCCCGCGGATCCCGTGACTCGTGCGCTAAATAGGTTCGTACATGTTAAATGCCTTAGTTATAAAAACAAAAGGACGCTAGGCAGAGTTACATTGTCATTTACGTTTTTAGTGAAGTAGCACAGGGACGCAAGTACATACAACAACGATCTTATCTCACTCACCCATTGTTTAATTTTTATTAATAACAGTAAAAAAGTTAAATTAAAATGGACAAATTTGTGACAAAACGAAATGTGTCTCCTACGTCTAGTGAAACGGTGAAGAAAAAGACCTGTTACAACAACACATATTTAAAATATGGATTTATGCATTGTGGATTGGATGACAAGCCTTAATGTGTTGTTTGTTTTCAAGTCCTATCCACGAAAAGCATGAAGCCTTACAAATGACTCCGGCAACTGGAAACAAGACACTCGTTTTTACAAAGCAAACCGTTAGAATTCTTCGAGCGTAAGCCACTTGTTTTGAAAAATCAACAAATTGCAATAAAAAATTTCAGCCGTAATGAGACTTCAGCACTTCATGCATCCTACTTAGTAGCACTGCGAGTCGCGATGGAATCTAAACACCGTACTATTGCGAAAAGACATTTTACCTGCTGCCATTGATATATTCTATGTTATGATAAGTCCGGAAGAAGCTAAAAAATTATAAAACTATACTTCTGTCAAATGATATAATATCGAGACGTATTAATGAAATGGCCATCGATATTCACAAACAAATAATTGAAAAAGTTAAATTACGTGAATTTTTTGCCATTCAACTTGACGAATCAACAGACGTGGTCGAACTTGGCGCAATTTTTATGTTTTGTCCGATATGAATGCGAGGAGACTATTAAAGAAAATATGCTTTTATGCAAATCAATTACTGGTCGAGCATCTGGCGAAGGACATTTTAACATATTTATTGAAGCAACACAAAACGAAAACTTGGACTGGAATAAACGCATTGCGATGTGTACTGATGGCGCGAAAGCGATAACGGGGAAGAACAGTGGCGTGATAGTAAAATGAAAAGACATTATGCCGCATGTGGAATGGACGCACTGCTTTCTTCACAGACATGCGCTTGTCGCAAAATAGATGTCGAACAATTTACGGAATGTTTTATCACAAGCTGTTAAAATTGTTAATTTTATTAAAAGCCGACCGTTGCAAACTAGATTACTTTCCACACTGCAAAGAAATGGGTGTCAAGAACAATTCACTGTTTTTTCATACTGAAGTGAGATGGCCGTCGCGAGAAAAAATTTTAACAAGGCTTTTTGAATTGCGAGATGAATTACAAATTTTTTTTACAAATAAAAACAGTTCATTTTTAGAATTTTTACAAGATAAATAATCTTGGCCTTACCGTTGGCTTACTCGAGTGACATATTTTCACATTCGAATGACTTGAATACGAGTTTACAAAGCCGTAACAAAAACATGTTACTTATGACAGATAAAATCAATGCCTTTATCAAGAAGCTTAGTATTTGGATTATACGCCTTGAAAAACTAAATTTTGATGCAGTTACTGCAACTGCTGATTATATTAACAAAAATGCGAATTTAAAAAATTCACTTATTGACCGCCTGTTGGAGAGCATGAAAACGCATTTAGGTGAATTAAAGATTTAGTTACTAAAATGTTTTCCAGGTGACAACAATGATTTCTCGAAAAGATGGATTCAATCCCTTTGATGAAAATGTTGTTGCAGCTGCGAATTTACGAACTGAGACTCACAAATCAACTCATTGAACAATCGGCTGATAAAAACTTTACAAATTATCTCAAGATTTAGATAAATTTTGGCTTGCACGACGACGTGGGTACGGAAGCTTAGTAACGGAAGCTTCGAAAACATTCACCCTTTGCTACTTCTTACCTGTGCGAAAAAGGTTTGTCGTCTATGGTGGCTTTGAAAACTAAATACAGAAATTGTCTGTTATCACTCGAAAATAATTTACTTATGAGTGTTTGCAAAGATGACCCACGTATAGAAATACTTTTAAGAGAAAAACAGAGTCAACCATCGCATTAATTAATTAATGTTCATGATTAAACATTTTCATCAAATAAAGTAAGTTATAAGTTTATTTTTTCATTTTGTTATTACATGGTAATATTTAATTTTATGACACTACACTAAAAATCATTCCTTTAATAAATGAATATTTTTTTTATATGGGTCTTATTTTTTTTTACAGACTGTGACCCCCTTTAATACTAAACGCGACCCCACCCCAAGGGCCGCGACCCCCAAATTGAGAAATTAGGCATTGGAATGACTTATATATACATAGTATAGTATTGTATAGTATTTTAAATTAGTAATTCAGTGATAAAATCACCATGATAATATTATAAATGATAATTTTTTAATTAATGTCGTAGTATACCTACTCTATAGGTTCGCTCGCTTCATGAGTGCATTAAAAAACGGCAACAAAAATTAAAATTGAAAAAAAATGAGTTTTATTCTGAACAGAATTTACGATCGATTCTTAAAAACGTCCATTTTTGATAGTAATACCTTAACGTGTTTTGTTTCCTAAAATATCACTGTATCCTGAAATATAGGTTTACCTAACTTAGGTAAGATGGCTGAATTAAATTGTAACAAGCTTTGTCAATAAATTATTTATTTATTTAATTCATTCATTTTGTGAAATTTATTGTACTATTACTATTTCTCGAGTAATCGACTTTTTTTAATTTTTTTCAGTTGAGCCGACGTCGAGTAAGATAAAACTCGGAATTTCTCGTTTCGAGAAATCTCCCTCAGAAACCCTTTACGTGACGTATGTTTACGTTTTGAATAAGTACATGTGTAGGATGTAACTGACCTATAAGATTTTAGAATTTTGATAAAGTAAATTTTCATAACAAGATGCAGCACAGATGGCAATGAAAGAATAAACGACATCCTTCAGCTGATTATAACGACCTCTGCGGCAGTATAGGTCTTAGGTATAGAGAATAACAGGTATGAAAGATATTACTATAAGTTTTAAAACTGATGAAAATTCCGAATACCTAATGGTGTTTTTGGATTCTGCAGCTTCAGAATGTTCTCTGAAGTCTTTTGAAATATTTTCGATGTGGTTGAGTTTGTTACAGTTTTATAATACGTGTATATATAAAATATGTATGTATAGAACATGTCTACGTTATTTCATGTGTTTGCATTGTGTTTTATGTGAACTGGTCACGTTTCCCCGCCTACACGACCTGCTGTATACTTATCAGTTGCCAAGTAAGTGAAGCAGATTAAAGTTGCAAGTTAAGAGATATAGACTTATAATTGTATCGTATCATGAATAGCAAATATATAATTATGTAATCAAGTTTAAATACCATATTTAATGTCTTAGGTACGGAAATTAAGAGATAAAACACGCAGAAAATATTAATGAAACAAAAACTCCTACAGTTTTAAGGGTAAGTTGTAAGTTCTGTAAGTTTCAGTATTGGTTCCTATTTATTTTTAGGATTGCGTACATTGATAAGTGGTTACCTATTCCAGTATTCGAATTCATTTTTTAATAACCCTGTACGTAGGTATATAAGATACTATTTGTTGCCTGACTTCTTGCGCATGGAATAAAAAAAAGTAGCCTATGTTCTTCCTCAAGGCTTAATCAATCTTTATTCTAAATTTTATAAAAATCGGTACAGCGGTTTAGCTATGAGAACGTTACAGACAAAAAGTGGCATTTATACATAATTCTTATTAGAATGGATATAGCTGTTACTCTCGACTTGGCTGGAGGTCGATGATGATGATAAACTATTCCGTATAATTGTGGTTCTATTTTTTAAATCTTCCATGTAACATTGTTTCATACAAAGTTCGACCCCCTCTTTTGCGAGTGGAATTTAAAAAAAAAATCTAAACGTGTATTTTATTATTTACGACTAGCGGCCCACCTTACTACGCCTGGGTTCAATTCATAATATGTAGCATATATCCATCTGGAATAATGTACCTTTCAAATGGCGTAAGGAAGAAAGACAAGAAAAGTACAGGAGATTATCCTCCGCATATAAACAAACTTACAAAATCTGCTTTCTCTTTTTATAGTAGTACTCGTAGTATAAATAAGCGTATAGATAAGCCTTTTCCTCCTTAAAATGTAAATTTCCAAAAATCCTTTCTTAGCGAGCCCAAACTATCTTCAGACAATATTTCATTATCCTAACTTTAGCAGTCGTCGACATTTATTTCGTTGATAATAAATAATATCACTCTTCCATGCGCCTGTCTCATATCGATTTTCGCAAAAACGTGTATATGCTATTTAAAAATTTAAAATTTGGCATAGCACCTAATGTGTTGACCTTTGATTATTTACTCTCTAGAACTCTAGATAGAGCGTTGCGCTGCATTCAGTACAATACAAACAGGTCTACTTTTATACGAGGGCTGCTATTTATGTATCCGGAATAACAAAGTGAAACAAACATATAGCATTTATTATAATTTTATTGCTTTTCAAAATATTCACCATGATGATCGATGCACTTTTGCATGCGTTGGAACCAATCTTCGTAGCACTTTTTCCATTCGGATTGAGGTATCTCCAAAACGTGCATTTTGAACGCATCAACAGCCTCTTCACGGCTCGAAAAACGTTGACCATGTAATTTATTCTTCACGGTTGGGAATAAATAGAAGTCGTTGTGTGGCAGCTAGCATTTTCATGATGAAGAAGGATTCTGCGTTGTTGGTTGTTCTTTCTTATTTCTTCAAATACTTCTGGCAAACAAATGGTCGTGTACCATTCAGAATTAACCGTTTTACGATCCTCTAGTGGCACTGTAGCTACATGTCCATTTATACAAAAAAAAAACAAGCGACCATTTGCTTCAAAGTGGTTTTTGAACGAATGACTTTTGTTGGGTTCGGCTCATCTTGGAACACCCAAACCATTGATTGTTGTTTAGTTTCAGGATCATACGCATATATCCAAGATTCATCACCTGTGTAGATATTATAGACAGCTTTTAACGCACCCTGACTGTACTTTTGTAACATTTTTTCACACCAATCGACACGAGCCCGTTTTTGGTCAATTCTCAAGTTGTGCGGAATCCAATGTGAACAAATTTTTTTTACAGTTAAACGTTCGTGTAATATTTTATATATACTCGTCATACTTATGCCCAGAGACGCCTCTATCTCGCGATATGTAACATGACGATCTTGCATTATTAGTTCCCGCACAGCTTCAATATTTTGACGTACAACAACCGATTTAGGGTGACCTTCTTTAACTTCGTCCGTGAGCACAGACCGCCCACGATTAAACTCACTAAACCAGTGATACACAGTAGTTTTCGATGGTACTTCGTCCCCAAAAGTCGAAGTGAGTTGATCGACGCACCGTTTTTGAGTTAGCCCTCGCCAGAAATCGTAATAAATCATAGCACGAAAATTTTCACGACTTAAATCCATGGCGATAAAGATTCGCAATTTTCAAAATGACGCCACAAAGGATAAACAAGTGACAGCTACATAAAACAAATTGTATTCTTCAGCCAAAGAGTTCCATTTTTAAATGTTATAATTACTTTTTTAATATTGTTCTGTAACTGGCCAGTTTCGGATACATAAATAGCAGCCCTCGTATGATTGTGCGCGTGACAAATTTAATATGGCGGACATTCCTTTTACATTCAAATATTTTGTATTATCTAATACTTATTATTTTATTTAAAAAACAATGTACGCCATCTTGTATCAGAAAATCTATTTATATCTTTTTCTTAAACAGCATCCCGGGAAACCTCAGATATGACACCCATGTCAATTTATTCAACAAATGAATATCCGGCATCTTGGATTTAAAATAGCCGTCATTTTTGCAATCTCCACATGGATCAACCTAGAAAGGCATGCCATTTAATTCACAAAATAATTAGCGCCATCTTGGAAATTGAAAATTGACGCCATTTTATAATCGGCATCTTTAGAAATCTCGAAAATGATACCCATGTCATTACATTAAAAAAATTAATATCCGCCATCTTGAATTTGAAAGCGGATGTCATTGTCATAATCAGTTCCCCGTGAAATCTCTAAAATAAAACCCATTTCGAAGCTGCTTGCAGTTTTAGTCAATGATAGATGTGATCTAAAAGTTTACAACTTCGCCACCATGGCGCAGAATTTTGTATTCGAATTGCCCTTACTCCTCTTAAATTTCCAATCATAGAAGACTGTTACATGAGAATCCTGAATTTAAAAACTGACAACTCCAGAAAATGTCGGATGGTTATGGAGTAAAGATTTAATCTTTTAAATAAATTGTTTTGTGAGAAATATGATGAATTCTTGATTACTTTCCGATGGCAGGTGACTTTATGAGCTGTTTTTATTGGTCCTTCACAATTTTACATACTTTTTTTGCGCAATTCGCCATTTTAGACCACTAAATTTCGACATGAAACATGACAAATGCTTTGATGACACAGCGGTGATTGACGGGCGGGAATCGCCTTAGGTATAGGCTAACAGTTAGCTGATATTTTTTTTAATGCGTTTTGTGTCACTAGGTTCAATCTAGAGAGTAAATAATAAAATTAAAATAATCAAAGATGTTAACTTATGGTCAACTTACATATTTTTCAATAATATTTTTCAAATACAATTTAACAATAATTATAATGTTACAAGAAAATTAAGAAGACAGTGTTGCCACGGTGACTACGTACTTTGACATTCAAATTCCGGTTCAAAACGACATGAAAAACAAGCATATAATTTAGTTATTACTTCTTTATTATTAATTTAGGCCAGTTTTTTGTTGGTCTGAAGTTATGGATTGTCAGAATATTTTTCAATAGCCAGCATACACATGTATGTTCGTAGTGTTCTTTAGAGATATACATACATATGTATATAACTTCACGTCACTTTTTGTTCGGGGTAGACAAATAGTGAATGTGCAACAACATCAGATTTTGGCGCCACTTAATTCCAGCAAAAAGTATCTGGCTGTGGTTAGTTCACCACCTATAAAAATTCCTTGTACAGTTCTTGTCAGACTTTTACAACCGGGGCTGGACCTGGCATTGCGCATATTTTTCTCTCTCTCAGACCAGCGCGGAAGTTTGTGTATATATGTGGGACACTGTGTTTTGCGGAATCGCTGTTTGTTTATCACTTGGACCATTGGTCATTGTCCAAGCAGTTCGTCTCGGGGTCGCAGTCGGGGGCGACTTCAATAGCAGACAGTGCACGAGATAGATTAATTACTCACTACGAAATACTCCATTATGACATTATAGACATTTATTTACAAGGGGACAACTGAGTTCTCTAAAGAATAATTGTTATAAACAATTTTTGCAAATTTTTCAATCGAATGTAGTTTTTACATGTTTTGAAGCATAATACTATTTAGGATTGACATCTATTTTTAGCTACATTCCATAAAATTTAAATTTAAACCGACATACGTTTCGCTTCTCAACGAAGTTTATTTTCAGGCACTTTAGACTCGGTTAGTTACCTCGCATCGAGTGAAAAAGAAAATATGAAAATGATAGGTCTGCTGAAAGATATTTCATTTTCAAATAAGCAGTACTTTTGTATATAAGTTATACTTCTGTCTCTATGTGTGTATGTACATAAATAATAAAATAAATTAATAAATGCTTTGTTGAGAAGAGAAATATGTACCTATCGATTAATAAGTTTGAATTTTAGAGGAATAAGTAAAGGAATAAGTATAGCTAAAAATATACATATATGTAAAAATTTCATTAGCTGGAGTTCCGTAAAATAAAGCCGGAGACGATACATATATGTCCTCACGCTGTATCCCTGACGGGGTAGTCAGACAGGGCGGGGTGCAAGGCATCGCGATCCTCGCATATTTCTTTCACCTCAAAACTCATCATTCCCGTCACACCCTTTCGCTGAGATGTGTGAGTGCTTTTCACATTGCCATAAATCTGGCTGTTCGATCTTCAAAAGTCAGCATTAGTTTTCCTTGACCTTTGCTACCACTCAGTTTCGCTTTGTAGATTTTCGTTTCAGTCGTTCATCACTCATTTTCTCAGTCGATTTCAAAATAGGTTATAATGCTGCTCGCAATAAATTCAATAGATAAAGGAATATTAATAAAACTGAGAAACTTCAAAATTCAAAAAGATTTCATTCAAAATATCCAAAAACACAGAGAGGAAAATTTAGGCCAATATTCCACAACAATACTCAAGTGCGAATCTCTGCTGCAGAATAGTTAGAAAGAAATGCTGTTATTCATCAAATTCACACTTGAAATACGAGCCTTAATGTGGTCTATCGAGCTTTATATGTCATCTCTGTAGACGAGGCTGGACTTAGTAGAATAGCGCCACATAATCTCGTTCTGTTGTACGAGGTGAGTAAAAGAGGCTTTCGGATTCCCGGACTATTGGAGTGAAGGTACCGATCTTTCACGTCAGGTGATCATGAGGAAGACAGCAGCTAGTGTTGGACGGTGTTGGAAAGGGCTACTCTGTTATTTTCATCAATAGAAGACTTTGATTCATTCCGTAGGAGAATCTCGGAAATAGACTAAAAGTTCCGTAAGTGGAAGCTTCTAACTTGAGAGTTAGTACTGAGTACCTTTTGATTCTTCCGTGTCACATTAAAAGGAATAATGACCCCGAATGACCTCTCCCTATACCTACGACCTACAAGCTGTTATTATTTATAACAGTCTCGTTAATCTCGTCGTCTCCCCCAAATACCGCGGTCTTGCGGTTCGTATATAACTGTTTCAAATATTGAAATCGATCAGTTATGGTACACCCTTTATTACATTCCGTTTAATTTTATTATGTGTGTTCTATTCTAATAGCCGTCATAGTAAATGAACCTTACACATCTCAATCACTTTTATTTACATATCTGATATTTATGATATATATTTGAAAGTAAGTGTGCGCCGAATTTATTATGTTTGTATTGAATTTCTATAAAGAATTTTATACACAGAGCGAAGAAAAGTAAAAAATCTACGGAGCTAAAGTGAGTGCTAGCAAAAGCCACTTAAGATCATGGCTAACATATGAAGATCAAAAACAGCTTGTGTTAATTGTCGAAAATGTCAATAGATAATGTGTGCAAATGTACACTAAAATTTGCATTTATCTTGGCGAAAGTACGTGAGGAGAATGATGACATTTGTGGTTGATGTATGTAAGGACCGCGAAGCTTAGTGTTTATTTTCCTCTCCTTTACCGTTTAGGTATTCTGTATACAGCGTATGTATGTAGAATATATATTTTATGGTGGTATATCTATTCCAAATTATACTTATTACAATTTTATCACTATTTTGTTCAATGCTAGTCTGAAAGAGAGAGCAAAGTTTAAAAATAAGTATGCCAGCTACTTATCTTTTCGGCCTACACGTATAAGTTGATTGAGACACAGCACTTATTATATAGTTAAGTACTCATAGATAATTAAACTGTCAAAAGTAGGTTTATTTTAAAGCGATACTTTTGTAAAATATTTCGCGTCGATTGCATTTAATAACGATTTAAAAACGTTTTGGAAGTACATAAAATAAAAACAAATAACACCACCCTCCATTCGTCTTAAGACTTGCTTATGATCAAACGGAATATTGCCAGGGGGTTACTTCCATTTGAAACCCTCGCCGAAAGGGAAAGGAAGAAAAAGTCACGAAGACGTAATTATTTCTAGCCATATTTAAAATTGTCGTAAAATTTATTAGTGCTTTTTATAATCGCGTTTAAGTTCATAATCGAATGACAATTTGCTGGATTACGGCAAATGGAAGTTTGTATATGTAGAACATTCGCTAAAAGCGCCATTATCAAAGAAATGCTTCTAATGAATCTATTGATAGCTCAAGTTATGTACGCCTGCGTCGAGTATTTTTTTAAAGCACGCACACAGATGTATATTGTGAGTGTATGCAAGAAGGGGAAGTGAGAGGCTGCTTTCTTCGACCCCTTATTTCTTATAGAGCGTTTACAACTGTTTGATATTTTTTTGTTTTTACGGCTAGTAATAGTTATCAGGAAAAGTAACCGTGTAATTCTTACTTGCCTTTATAACTTAAATACTTACAGTTGAATTTCCTCAAAGTAATTCATAAATTTAAGTCAAAAAAACTTTTGTTATAATGTGTATAAAATAAATGTACTATTATTGACCTTTGAATTTTTTGTAACAGTTTTAACTACTAAGCCTAAATAGGAACAAATAAAAATATACAACCTGCTAATTTTTCGGTGCAGGTCGTGAAAGTCAACCGAATACTAAAGAAAAGACTAGATTAAATAAAAAAATATGGCTTATGAGAAACTTGTATAGACGATAGGTTAGTTTGTTTTTATCTGGTTCCCCTAGCTAGTAGGTGGAGTTAAGATGTGATTTTGTTACACTTTGATTTTCTATCCACGTGAAGGCCGTCTATAAAAAGCATAAAGTTATTAAGTATATTGTATGGAATAAAAAATCAAGATTTGCTGTTCCAACTTTAAATCATTCCCTCAATTCTGCTTTACTCCGCCGATCGTCTCAAAGTTGCGCACACATGCAAACCACCACTATTCGCAAAACTCACACCAACGTACACATATAAACTGGAGGGGGCGCGTGGCCCTTGCAAAACTCCTCCTTTATATTTTCTTCTTTGTTATGCAAAAAAAATAATAATAGGAGAAAGGGGATCTAAAAAATCGATACTCTAATGGCGGCATGTATAGCAGTATGGCATTTATTGATTGAAGTCAATATTTTTCAGATTACGAAGTATTTTGATTATATTGATTTTTTCATAAGTTGTTCTTTATGATTATTATCTAGTAGCGACCGTTCCGATTATTAATTTTAGCGTTCTAATTGTAAAAACATATTCTAGCTAAATGGAGGTTTCGAGCAGTTTTGGATATTTATGAGATCCATTTTATAATAGACATTTGGTTTATCACCCAGATTTAATGAGAGAAAATAATAGTAAATACAATTGCCCAGTATTAGGTTAGCAAGAGCCAATATTATAGAAATAAATAGCAGCTATAGCTAAACAATTAATGTATATCTTAGTGCATAAACCAAGGAGTTTATTACAGGTAAGCTTAGACAGTTACACTATATGTTATAGACCATTAAAAGGTCTTTTACTAGTTAAAAATTATCGTTCATCTTGCTTGCTGTTGCTGAGGCTTGGTGGCCCGATAGTTTGCTGGACCCAGGACTCAAACCCAGCGAGCTTATGGGTAAAGACAGAAATGATTGCCATTCATTTATTTGTGTAATTAAAACAAATAGACATTGATTTTAATCAGTGGAAGTTAGGCACTGAAATAGAAATGAAATCGAAATATAGGCCAATAGGTTAAGTACTAACTTACCTCCACCATTCCGCAATGAACTTAGTGGATTATGGCCTGTTTCTTTCCATTTTATTTGTAAGAAAAGGTAAATATCGGATGATAATAAACTTCTGTAGGTATTTACAACACAGCACCTACGGTTTGGTACAGTCAGTTCACTTGTTTTTTAACTGTTGTCTAATTAAAAATTTGTTAGACCTGTTTTTTTAAATTTTACACAGAGGTGTCTAAATGAACATGAATAAGGAAATTATATTACAACGGAAATGTCAAAAGTACTCGCATACCTAGGCGAGAAAATGTGTGAGGAGAATGATGAGATTTGAGAAAACGAAAGAAGTATGTAAAGACCGCGACGCTTGGCCGCCGTTAGATATACAGTGTGAAGTTATGTATGTATGTATGTATGTTGTATGTTATATGTATGTAACGAAACCAACAATTAAAAACATTTCTATAAAATTTTATTTACCTAGGCGAAAATGTGTGAGAAGAATGAAGAGATTTGAGGAAGTGAAAGTAGTATGTAAGGACCGCGACGCTTGCCGCTCCGTCGTCTCTGACTACCCCGTTAGGGATACGGCGTGAAGATATGTATGTATATATATTACTTCTTTATTCGACACATGCTTCGTTTCTCAACAATTGAATTTGTTTCGTCTCTTAACAAAGTATCTTTAGAAAAATTTTGACTTGGCCAGGTGCCCCGCATCTCGTCGAATAAGTAAAGGTTTTTAGAATAATGCTAAAAATACCTATATAAAACACTGGGTTTCATATGGGTTTAACTTCCGCAAATACCTGAGTCAATACAACTGAACACAAAACAATTTGTTACAGATGACACAGAACTCACCAAAGATTTTTCTTTATCGATTATTTATTATTGAACACTAAAAAACTACCAGCCTCTAACAAAAATGTGCCACGACTAACTTGGGTTACGCGCAAACTGGCCGTTGCTGACCCAAATAGCTTTTAAAAAACTAAATGAAAACCGGTTATCTGAAACTACTTTGTCTTTTGTAAATACACAAAAGATTTGTCCAGATGCTCGCGGATGCTGCGTCCGTCGCGGTTTAAAAAAGAACGAATAAAAAAAACAGGTTTAAATTGTGAATGAGCTTTTGTCCTGTGATCGGTTATTTTTGATTTATTCGATTTTTAGTGCACGAGCGTATGGGAATAAAGAGATGACGCGCGCTCAACAGGTACAGTTGTTGTAAAAACTTTTAAGTTATTTGATAAGCAATTGTTTTAGTATTTGTGTACTAGATTTTTAACATGTTTCTAGAATGTACTCATATGAAATACTTCAATGATGAATTACTTTTCGTAACTAATGATATATTTTTTCTCTATTATTTAAAAATTTCACATGTGTTATTACACTTATATTCGTATGTTGTAGTATGAAAAATACAGATATCTATAATTTTTTGTAATTCGAACTGTGTATTTTACTTTTAGGAACGTCTATGCAAAGAAACAATAGAATTAAGAAAAACTTTATTAGGCAACAATTTCTTAACAGTACAAAATTCACATAAGTTTAAACTTAAAACAATTGTAGGTACATGAAATAAGGCATTTTTTAAAATATTGTTATCTATATTGTTCGTACCTATATTGTTCGTGTCAATCCAATTTGCCAAAGAGAAAACATTTTTCTGACAATTTTTAGATACAACGGATGTTACAAAGTAAGGCAGTTTATATGAAATAAAAACGAAAAATGCCTTTTTGGTTAGTTACGACGAAAAATATTTCATGTATTTTAAATGTCTTTTTTAGTTAAACGAAACACCAAATTTTATGTATCCATAAATGAAATTGGATTGAAATGGACTATAATTGAATTCAGAAAATCATCTCTGAATTACAATTACATTGAATTACAATATCAATTATGAAAATTGTACACATGTCATTAGATATCAATCAATATATGAATGTATTACATTTTAAAATTCAAGTTCTAACACGAACAAAACAATAAAATATTGTGTATGTGACTGTACATATCTCATTCCTTTATTTGTTTCTTCGCTGCGTATCTGTGTTTGCTCTTTTATAAAGCACCGAATAAATTTCAATATTTTGCAGGCCATACGCGTGTTAACCATTACAACAGCTTCAATTTTAACTGTAGTTTTATTAAGTTATCTATTCAATCACAAGTAATAGATATGATTTTTTCGATGCATTCCGTGTTAGGGTTGTACATAAGTCATACTTTTTTTGTATATAGATTTTATTTTTTATTTCTAGAATCCATTGTTTTGTTTTTTTTGTTCAGTCAAATAAAAAAGATTACAGAAAGACACGTATAACATTATTTTATAAATTTAAAAATATTAAACCAATAACAGTCGAGACAACACGTTAGGCTATATCAGTCAAGGGCTTTTTCAGTTAAAATTTTTTATTGTTTAATATTACCAGGAGAAGATTACCGAACTGCGGTTATTCACAAGCGTCGGAAACTCAACTTTCCGTATCCGACAGGAAACTTTTCGATGATTTTATTTATACGCGATTCACAAATCTGAAATCGTATTATATTTATATTATATATATATATCATATTATATGTACTTGTAATAACAAATCCAAGCTGTCGGATTGAATTTATGCTTTTCGACGATCGGCCTTTCCGCCACGGAAAGTTTCCGACGTTTGTGAATAACCCCCCTGAAGTCCCTGAGAATTTCGTGAAGCTCTGTCCCTTAAATAGCACTACAGAATTTTAAGAAATGGTAGTCTTTAAGTAGTATTACATATGATAAGAAAGAAATATCTAGATGGTTTTTTGGTGGATTACTCTTCTTAAAAAATGTTTCTTGTGGTTCTTAGATTATATAGCCAAATAATAAGTTAAAAAGAATATGATCTTGAAATGAATTAAATATTTTTTCGAAATTAAAATTACGGTAGCGGAGTTTTTTAGTTCTTCGAGTTTGATAGGAATCAGTGTTTTTTTATTGTAATTCATAGCTTTGCACAAATCGAACAATTGCCATGTCAAATGTTATTTGTTTTGTATTTATAGAGTTAGCTAATAAAAAGTTTGCATCAATTTTCTTATAGATTTTTCATAGGCTAGCTCCGTAAACAAATTAATTTTAAATGTAGATATGAGCGTTATTAGTCTATAAGTATGAGCATAAGCAAGTGAAAGATTTTTTCACTACTTTATGCAGGTCTAAAACCATACATATAATAATAATAATATTATATTCCACACGGATTATTATAAGTCATAGTCAATCTACAATTAACAAAAAAAATTGAATATCAGCCAGCAACAATTAATAATCTGCCCGCTTATCTGTTTAGACCTAATGAGATGTAATTTTAAAGAATACAGTTTTAACCGTTTCATTATGTTTATATTTTATAACATTAAGTGTTTTATGTATTTAAACATTTAAATCTAATTTTTTACATTTATTGAAAACTACGAAGCGATTGCTAGTAAAGTTTATTTTTTCATATTATATAGTCATAATTTAAGTTTTATTCCCTTAAAACAAAGTCAGAAAATTTTTTTAATCTAAAATTAAATTCTATTGAATACTAGATGGCGCACGCATAGGTGTATTATTAGCGCCACGCGTGGTAAATATGTGTACTTCATTTTATTGTAGTGTCATCTATGAATGAATAATTCTAATACAAATACAATTTCGTATAACATTCGACGCTAGATGGCAACCTATGTGCGGTAAATTGCTGTAAATTGAGTATTTTTGATTATTTATTTTTAGAATAAAATATATAAATCTTTATTGTTTGTGTGTTCAAATAAAAATTGATAATTATTCTACATATGTTTGTCTACTATTAATATAATTCAATGGTATTTGTCTTTCCGTTATTGTGTAGGGGAGGGGGTAATCTTTTGAACGAATTAACCGATTTTTAAAATTTTTTCGCTAATAAAGCTACAGTAATGTAGCTTTCTGTCAGTGAAATATTCTGATCAAAATAAAATAGTTCATAGATCGAAATCTCAAGATTTGTAAATCAAGTCGGAAGAAAAAGCGCTGCTTGGCTGCTACTTTAGCGACGTGCGCTGATCAAAAGTACTTACTGCAAAAATGTTACTCATCAGTAGATTTAAAAAAGTCAGCGACACGGTATAATGTTTTTTATGTTAAAAATAAACTAAACATTCTGAGGTTATCAATTTATAAATGTAAGTAATATCTACACTAATTACATTTTTAGATTTCGGGGTTTCAATTCCACAGGTAAGAATAATACTTGCGTACAAATACATATACTTAACTACTTACAAAACACTACAGTTTTTATTACACTTAAGTGTAATGAACCATGTAATCACGAATGCGACATAGAATAAGAACAGTATTTCACGTGAGCAAAACTGCGGGGCGTGACTAGTTTTTAATATAAAAGATCCTAAAATTCCAATTTTGTATTTACGTTTAATTTTGTAATCACGGCCCCTTAATACATCTTGCTATGGCGATTCTAATCGGCAATGTGTTATGAATTAAAATTCAGACCAATATAATATCTACGTGTTGGCTTGAGTTATAAAACGGTAGAACATGATAGTGTAACGATCTCCGATTTCGGATATAATGATTTTAGTTCCTCTGGAATATCGACGTGGGTGGAACGTAAGATATATAGTCATATAATGAAAAGACGTGCTTTCGCTGACTCGTGTGATTCTCGACCGCCTCGCCTTTTAGCATTCAAAAATACTCACTAACTAATTCACGAATTATTATTATGTAGCGACAACCTCAACAATAATAGTGTTGCCAGTTATCAACAGTTATGACAATATTTTTAATCACGAATATTGACGATAGCTAACAATACTAACTTTACTAATTTCAGTAGTTATTAATATTTAAAAAGTTTTTTTTTTTTTGTTCAGTTATGCCATGTTTTATTTATCTGTTCTAAATTCGAATACTAAAGTCATTTAGACACCACGAGTGCGGACCGCAAAACAAAACGAGCAAATTCATTTGCTCCCGAGGATGTGCCGTTCCGTGGTAAAAACACGTGTCGAATAAAATAGAAAAACTTTCAGAACGTATATATCAAATACATATTATGACTGTTCGGAATTTTCACAGCTTATAGATTAAGATAAGGAACAAAGCAATGTTTTCATTAAAATTAATAATTATCTAATAATTAAGGATATTTAAAATTTATTTTGTGTGGTTGATATGATCTTAGGCTATCAACTTCAACACTTAAAATTAATTTATGATAATAAATAATAATTTTCTTGTATACATATTAAAATATAGTGAATTTGTACAACTTTTGTATTGGTTAAATAGTTTAAAAGATGATTAACTCAATACAAATAACATGAAGTTACGCGGTCACAAACCGAAATGGAGAGATAGTCGTTAGTCAAGTAATTATTATATCCTATGTACTTATGTGTAATATAATTGATGATGTCTTAATTTCTCCCATATTTTTGAATTACGACTTCTCAGTTGAATTTTTAAAGTTATTGACTTCTTTGCTAAGACGATAGCGGCCATTATATTTTATTTACAATTTTATTAAACCCCTAAGTTCTTGTAGAATTTTTATATCGGTGTGTACGAAATTTAGGGAAGGATGAGTCGTACATATATAAGTCCCTTCTTTCAGAGATTGCCTTTAAGAATTCAATGTGTTTCTTTGCCGATTAAATCGGATGGGAGGTGTTAGTTTAACGTTCTATGTAATTTCGGTCAACTTGTTAGCGTTGTGCAACTAATAAGCCCAGTCTATTTCCAGACACTTCGATATCCCAGAGCGTTGCTAACAATTGCTTCCTTTGAAAAACGCAATTTTTCACATCAACGGAGCGTTCAAAAGAAAATTACCGAGCGAACCTGTCCGAAATATCTCCACAATATTTTTACTTATAGCTCACACACGACTTGGTCGTAATTCGTTGTAATAAGGTTAACTTTTAATTGCTTTTTTGTTCCCGTTGTGCTCGTGTTGACGTGCTTTAGGCATTACCTATCTGGGCATCCATGACCTGTTAAACACTAATGTGGCTACGGAACCTTATTAAGGTTAATTTTCGCTTAGTGAACCTTTAGTGTTGGTGCGGTGGCGAAACGTTTTTGTTTTTACTGCAAAAAAGCTATTCAAATTTGGTTCCGTAGCATTATTTTACGTTAATAATATTATTGCATGCAATTTTCACGTCACCACTTGCAATTTATTTCAATCATTTTCTGTTTTAAATACACAAATTATTGTCAGAAGACATTTTAAAACATGAATCATTAACTCTTTGGCGACATCTGCTGTGAAATGTTTTTAATTGTTGGTTTCGTTACATACATACGACATACATACATAACTTCACGGTGTATCTCTAACGGCGGCCAAGCGTCGCGGTCTTTACATACTTCTTTCGCTTTCTCAAATCTCATCATTCTCCTCACACATTTTCACCTAGGTGCTTTTGACTGTGTTTTTGACATTTCCGCCAGCTAACACTGGTTATTTGGTGTTGTTACAGCTCTGTGTAATCGGGATATTTGCTGTGGCAGTTGTGAACTTGCGATGGAGAGTTAATAGCGACGTACACCGGTTTATCCCCGCTGGTGTGAACAGAGTGCAGTTCGGGGTTGGGGACCGCCACCCAACACGCAGTGCACCTAGCGGCGGGAAGTGGAGGGAGGAGTGCAGAATAGCTGCGTGGAATGTAGAGGTGGGATTGAAGAGAAGATGAATGAAGTGATTGATATTATGGAAGAAAGAAGATTGGATGTGTTATGTTTGAGTGAAACCAAGCGAAAGGGCAGTGTACTTGTCGACTTGCCTGAAGGGGGCATCGCTTTGTGGTCAGGAGTACCACAAGAAGAAAGGGGATGCCAGGGCGTAGGCGTCTTACTGTCCTCTCGTTTGGTTAACTGTGTAACTGAGTATAAGTGTGTAAACCCGAGACTGCTCTGGGTGCGTCTCAGGACAGGGTTGACGAGGTTATTTGTTTTAGTGGTGTATGCCCCAGTGTCCTCTGTCCCCTTGGGCGAGCTAGAGCAGTTTTGGGAGAATGTTAGGAAGGTTCTAGCGACGGTTGAAGAGAATGAGAGAATTATAGTGTGTGGAGACATGAATGGATGGGTTGGGACAGCTCGAACAGGATTTGAGTCTGTCCTAGGCAAGTATGGAGATAAGAGAGTGAATGATGCTGGTAGGATTGTGTTAGGACTGTGTATGGAAAATGATCTTTTTGTTGCTAATACCTTATTTAAGCACAAAAGGATTCATCAGTACACGTGGGAAAGGAAGGATGAAAGAAGTATGATTGATTTATTCCTGGTGGACAGCCGGCTCAAAAAGCAGGTTATGAACGCTAGAGCACACAAAGGAGCCGATCTTCTTAGCGATCAAATATCCTGTTATGTTCGATCTATAATAGTTACGAATTAGTTGAACATTCTCTTAGTACCTACACCTACTCGAAAATAAAAAAAATTTAGTGTAATAATTAAACCGACTTTAAAAAAAACACTGAAAAGTACGAAATAACTATTCTTTACTAATCAAAACTCAAGTGCAAAAATAACTTTATAAATACGATACAAATATCTATATACCCTATTCGTGCATATAGCCTACTAAACAAATAGACATGTTATTTCACAATATTTGGCACCGCCTTTAATATTTATCAATATAATATTCAATATAATATTATCGTATTTATAAAGTCGTTTTTGTACTTGAGTTTTGACTAGTAAAGGGTAATTATTTCGTACTTTTCAGTGTTTTTTTTTAAAGCCGGTTTCATTTTTACATTTTTTTTTTTATTTCTCCCTTTTTAGTAACCTTAGCCTAAATAAATATCTAGGGTAGGTCTACAAATAACCTCTTTTCTAATTTTGTAGCGCAATGACATACAAGAGAATCACCAGATATAAATAAAGCTTATAAGCAGTTCGCGTTATTTGATGTTATTTGGTGTATCTTCGAAGTCCAATCTCCAATAGGAGTGAAATTTAAACGGGACCAATCTAAAAGGACCTTTCAAATAAAAGAACAATTTTTCAAATCAGTTTTATAACTGACGGAGTTCTGAGGTAACAAACAAAGAAAAAAGACACAACCAAATTCAAACAAAAAAACAAAAAAAAGTCGGTTAAAGAGGGTGAAACGAATCCGAATAAGGTGCTATGATGAATAAATTTCATTTTATTAGTTGTTTAGATTCAGAAAAGCTTAATTATGTTTTATACAATTACATTCGAAAAAAAAAATTATTCTAATTAATTATTTCCGCTACGCCTTCTTTCTATTCTTGAAGAAATATTAACTAAAAATATTAACCGTGTTGCTAATAAACTGCTGGTATATTATTTTATTCATGCATTCAATTGACGCAGTTGGATGTGTGAAGTATTTTTTGTTGTAAATTTTTCATCTCGCGTATAAATATTGCCGTTCATATACTACGTAGTATTATAAGAAATTTGAGCATTGTCCCTTTCGTCATTAACATAATGACACTGGCCGTCGGAAGAGACGGATATAAATCAGGGCTGCCCTCGCGAAAAATAACGCACTGTTGCCAAAACAACAATAGCTAATTGTTAGCTATTTATTTGCATGTAAGCTTTGAAAAACGTATCCTAGGTTTTATATTTTTTTAAACCGGATTTGTCTATATTATCGGTATCCGGTACGGATACACACTCGAAATGTCGTGGGTTAGTACAGAAATACAGAAGACTTAACGTTTCTAATTCCATGAATAATAAAAATTGTAACAAGTTTTATTTAATTTTGTGCGATTAATTAACGTGTTTTTTAGTATATATTAATGTACATTAATATTACATTAGACATTAAACTTTAAGCATTGTCATTTTGGAAAATTTTAACGATCTGTGAAGGAACTTTATGTGTTTTTCTTTCTCTCCCCAATCAGCACAGAAGCGACATAAAATGATATACCTAAAATTATAAGTTTTCTGAATTATCAAACGAAGATAACGTGTCTACTTTACATGTGACCGGCGCTGTAGTTTCTTGAAATGTAAAAAAAAGCTTTTGTTGCGACAACGCATAAGGCGGGCGGATTCGAGCTACGTTCTTGTAGGTAAGAGACTAGCCGTTACTCGCCCGCTTCGTGTAAATTCATGATTCAGATTCATGGGTGAACTGGCAAAATGAAGTCAATGAAATGAAGAATAAGGTTACGAAATATAACTTTCAAACGTTTTGTAATCCCTTAGAAAAATTGAGATCCCTGCAAGAGAATAGAAGACCTTTCGCTTGATTAAGAAATTAGACCCGATTGTTAAAATTAAATTGAATTGTGTACTTATTGTTATCGTTAATGTCTATAATGTGGTATTCAATTGAACACCAAAAACGTTTATCCAATGTTTCACAGATTTACCGCTAATAGTAATCTTCTTTTACACCTTACGAATAGTTAAACTGCAAGAATCTTTCATTTAAACCATTCGTGATGTGTGGTGTAAGTCTATAATAGAAAGAGATAGGAATATGTCTCGAATTTCGTCTCTATCGGCATGCTCAATGTTTTAAGACTTAAACTGTTGTATTTGACAGTCATAAGAACCAAACAAATCTTCGTTTGTTACTACTTTTAAGTTTTCGTTTTTGAACTTTACAAATGAAAAATTGATTTAAAATTTTTTGTAAATATATGTGATATAGATTCTTTTGGGTGTGATAGTGGAATGCAGTATTTTAAACTGCAAAGGCTGGTTTAACAAATATGGTTGGTCAATGCAAGACAGACTATAGTGGTCACAACAACGCAATAACTATTAATAGTAGCTCTGTGCAATGTATGCATTAAACTGTAATATATTCTATACTTGCTCGAACTTAGTATTGTCATACATAAGAACAATGGTGTCAATAGAGCGAAGTAATGTCAGTTTGAATTTATATAAAATTTTATTTACCTAGGCGAAAATGTGTGAGAAGAATGATGAGATTTGAGGAAGCGAAACAAGTATGTAAGAATCGCGACGCTTGGCGCTCCGTCCTCTCGGACTACCTCGTTGGGGTTACGACGTGAAGATATGTATGTAATTTAGGTATTTTAGGTGTGTAACAATGATGATAACGATAATATAGGTACCTAGTTAATGTAAATAACGTTTATTTTTATAGTGTAATCTCGGTTACGCTTATGGGAATCGATATTACATAATTTTTGTATTATAGGTAATTTAAAAAAATCCAGTTATTATTCTGTACCGAAATAAGGCATCTTTTTATTTTATATGTACACATACTATTTATGTAATAACTTTAGAATATATATCATAAAAGATAACCCGAGCGTTCACAACTTTATATTGATAGAGACCCAAAATTTAATATGAAATATTTCAAACTATTACGCACACAGACGTAAGTAACACACAGACTTCGCAAACTATTAAACTAAACACACACATACGACTATACAAACACATTGGAGCGTAAGAGGGGAGTCTTTGTTACACATTAAGGAAGAAGGGCATGAAGACGGGCGGGGTTGGGACCCCCTTAACCCCTTGTGGTGGAGCTGTTTTGTATTCAGCGTGTTTCGTCGTTTACGATTTCGCGCGGGACACTTTGAGATTTCCATGGCGTTTCGTTGCGTCACGAGTTCGGAGAATTTCGGTATTTCTTTATTAGTGCGTTTTATTGCATGGGGGTTGTGTAAATTCCTTCGAGACGAATAGAACTTTAAGTCAGAAGCTTTTCAAGTTTTTTAACGACGTTGAAGGCGAATAAACGGTACTTGTTATTACTCGGTTGGCTTAATATCTATAAACGATGTTAATATTATTATTATTCTTATGTAGGTAGGTATATAATAATACACCTTAATTATGTAGGTAAACGTCTAAACGGTATTAAAAATAAAACACATAGGCAGTCTTTAATATGTATCTACGACGCGAGGAGTGAATTTTATGTAAATTTTTTCCGCTGCTTTAGTATTTAAATAAAATGCAAGGGTTGTCAAAAGAGTAAAAGAAGTATAGTTTTCAGTGTAGGTAATTACGTAATTCTAATAACCATATTCTATAAGAAAACTAAATTGTTATTTCATAATGACTTGGAAATTTTAGAGATTCGTTACCGATTAATAATCCTTACAGATTTTGTTACCTGTGTACCTTTAAATATAATCTTTAAATATTTCTTGTTACTAGTTTTCTTTTATAAAAACAAAACTATCAGGTTGTTTTAATTGATTTACTTGTTTTAATTTGTTTTGTCGGATAAATCGCTCATCGCAATAACTCTTTAATAGTCGGATAACCCTTATAACTGAAAGGAATAGGTGTTTCACTCATAATAAATTAAGTTGTTTGACAACCCTATTTCTACGAATGTGAGCAAATTATTATTCTCTCCCGTTTTAGATTCGCACCTCCGCTCCACCCTCTTGAGTTTCTTTTTAATGTAATGTATTCTTCATTGGGAATACACATTTCTTTGAATTTCAAGTTTTGGTTTTGCACAGAAGCATTATGAAGTATAACATTGTTGGGTTATGTCTCGTAAGTATTTTATGTTTTGTAAAGATATTATCTAAAATAAACAGTATTTTCAATGCATTAGTTTCTTTTAAATTATGGATTAGGAAAATTATCAGGATTTTTTATTTTTATTGAATATTATTGAGTTTTATTAACAATAATAATAATTTTATTTGCATGAATATGAGTATTACGTTTGATGTACGCAAAGATATAACGAGCTCTACATATTCTGCTAACAACTGCTAAAATTAATCAATCGTATGTCACGAAAATATGAAACATTATAAACAAATTAAAAGTACAGAAAAATAAGAAAAAAATGAATAAAGAACAAAAAAATTTAAACATAATTAAACATCGAGATTTTATTGAATATTAAAATATTAATTCGTAGTCTTTTAAGCGTGGAGCTCTATTAGTTTATTTAGATTACTAATTTAGGATTACTTATTGTTATTTGTCTACCTACTATATACTTTCATAATTATATTCTATTATTATTACCACGCTGGTCTGGCAGACAAAGCAAAATGCAGAGTAGATAGTAACAGATGTTTCACTTGTAAATGTAAAGTGTGTAGAGTATATATAATAATAATAATATCATTATTATTATTATATAGAGTAGAATGTGCCAGCTGCTTAGCTTCCCGAGCAGGTCGTAAAAGTCAGCCAAGGGATCTCATAAGGAGCTCGTATGAACGATAGGTTAGCAAGGCCGTTATATCGCTATCCTATTTATGTAAGAGATGTATTTTTACTGTTATTGCTAAGGGTTCGGATTAAGAGTACCGAAATTCGAACGGGTCTTTTTGCTTGGTCATGGTCAATAGGGTATCAACGAAAAACATTTTGTTCATAAATTCTCGAATTTCTCTCAATATTTCCCCTTACAGTTTTTGAGTTATAATCAAATATGTGTGCAATAAAAAAATATTAAAAACTAGCTGCAGTATTACATTATTTATTCGTTACTTTGTCTTGAGTTAATACAAAAAACCCATAGAATAAAGCACTTTCAGTTTTTGCCGTATTATCAAGTTTTTCGGGCAACTTTTCCAATTTTTCTTTCCATAAAAACTACTCGGAATATTACGAACGTTTAAAAAAAATTGCCAAATTGGTGCAAACATTCTCAAGTTTTGCGCTAGTAACGAACATTTCATTTTTATACAACAATAACGGAATAAATCAGCTGTAACGGACAAACAGGCAAGCATGACAAAACTCGCATAAGATCCGTTGCGATTCCATTTTGCCTACGGAAACCTAAAAAAGTGTTTATGTAACGTTTATATTGTTCTTTATATTAAGGTATTTACAGACAGCGACATTCCCATTTAAGTACTTTTACATTAGCATGCCGCCGGCGCAAAACACTTCTTTAATTCTGTACTGAACGTGTAAACGGCGGAAAGGCACGTGACACGGAATCAAATTAATGTAAGACTGAAAAATAAAGCCGACGGCGTTAATCGAGTTAGTCTCGACGATACGTAAATTAGTGTACAAGCATTTTAAAATTTCACTCAGACGTATCTTAGTATCCAAATATAATAAAAGTGTTCATGAGCATCCACGTTACTTATTTTATTGCTTTTTATATATATATTCATTCCACACACATACACAGTAAGGTACAGCCTACCTATTTGTAAAAGAAATTCCAGCAGACCCACGAGTGTGACAATTATATGGAAAAAACATAAACACTGTTAAATATGTTTAATATAAATGTATGTAAATGTTTTAATAAATAAATAATAATCTTTACTAACTTAAACCTTAAAAAAATATTAAAAACTTAGTGCTCGATTTCACCAAAGACCCTTAATACTTAGCGAACCTTTAAAAAAGGATAGGGGTCCGTTAACGATGATTTTGCGTTTCAAGAAACGTTAGGAGCCCTATGTATTTAAAAAATCTTCTAAAAGAAACTCGATTTGCCAACCCATAACACTATGTGACAGTTATGTGTATTAGTTTTTTTACATGGAGAATTTGATATTTAATATATTATATAGGAACTTAGAAGTAAAACAATAATACCTATCTGTTTTGTCGATAAACTTTTGGAAACGAAAAGTCACTATGGAGACGATAAAACGTCACATAACTGTGTCAGACATTACTAAGGAATCGTTAGATTGATGAAAACGAATATTGTCTAAGATTTAGGGGTCTTTTTAATCTAGGGGGTATATAATGTGACGACTTAGATAGTATACTATCTTTGTTATAGGTATTTATGGAGCAGAACTTAGGAGTGTTTCCGTAACTGTGACTATAACATGACCACTATGCAATTGAAATGTGTTTTCGCGACTATAACACGACCATCATGAGATTGCAAGTGATGTATATTTTTGGTCTCTTTTCAGGCTACATATATTTATAAGTAGATGTAGATGTTTATATGAATGAAACCAATGTATGGAAACAATATATTTAAACAATGTATGAAGGTATTATCTATTTTGCTAGTTGGGTACAGATATTATAAAAAATTACAAGTAGCGATAGCCGAGCCGCTGTCACTCGAAGTTCGTCTTAAATTGGTATTGCCATGATAATTAAAGGACTATTGTAGTAGTTCCTAATTCATTGATTACTCGACAAAGGAAATACTGGTCATTTGTGATACCATGTGATGTAATTTCTTATTTTGCTGACTACAATTATGAAATAAGCTGGGCCGACGAAGATTAACAAACCGGTGATTTCATATGAAGTTTTCTGTCACTGCATTAATTAATTTCATACTAGTATACACCTATATCAGTAGAGTTCCGGGGCTTACCCAAGTTTCATTTGGTATTTTTCTGAGATAAAACTGAGCCTAGATTACCTACTTTGAAAAGTCCTCTATCTCTCGATGAAAGACAAAAATTTAAAAAACGCGTATTTGGATTTTTGTACCAAGTAAAGGACCATATGAGTTTAAGAAAGTCATTTACTTTAAAATTACAGACAGACACTTTGATTTTATTATACCTAAATGGAAGCAGCCTGAATAGATTAAATACAACTCATATTAAGATTAAATTTTTCATATGCATGAAAGTACTCTGGTGGATATTGCTAGCACGTTAGGTATATGTTAATGGAAGCATAATTCTAATCTGCGAGAGAAAGAAAAATATAGAACGTGCTAAATAGTTTCGTTTAGTTCAGTGGTCGTAGATATATACAAGTACATATTTTTGAAATTTCAAGGACTTTGTAAGCATGATAGAAAAGAGGGATCAGCAGTTTTGTGTGCAAGCGAGAAATATGCGAGCGTCGACGGCAGTTACTGCGCAATGACCGGTCGGTATAAGGAATCGTTATTGGGCTTCAATTCGGTAAATAAATTAGGTCAAAACTACGAAATTCCAACGTTTCTTTATTTCTGCCAGTAATTCCCAATGAAACTCACACAAACCTAATAATAACCTAAAAAATGTTAGTAACCTGTCAATATCTCCTGCTTTGCCATCTGCAAGCCTAGCTACTTATTGTTACGTTAAAGTGTGTAGAAGAGATGCAGCTCTGTATCTCGGGCCAGAGAATAAGGGTACGGTGCTTCCCGCCTGCCATAAGAGATGACTAAAGGGACATTCTGAGTAGCAGCCGATCGGAGTGGGGTCTCCTGTCGTTCATGGATGCGACCCTGAGAAGGACGACAGCGCGTTTGGTCCGCGTAGCTCCGCGCGGGTGCTGCGGGGGGCTTTGTCACTTTACTCTGAGAAGAGCTTAGCACAACGAGCGAGAGGCTTCGATGCGTTTCGTAGGAGAACCCGGAACCCCTCGATAACAGATCAACGACGGTTGGTCGTTTTCGAAGTTAAGAGTTTAGTGGGCAAAAGTCCCGCATAATTCACTCTCGTCTGCAGGGGTTGGGTACCTGTATTTTAGTTTCTCCTGCGTTACTAAAAAAAAACTTCGAAATAAAAAAAAAAAAACTATTGAATAGTTTCAAATAAATTTATAAATCGATACAATAATTAAATTTGAGTTATCGAAGTCGGTGCCAAACTACCAAATTAGTAGACTTTCTGTTGTTGTATATGTATACCTGTAATACGTTTTTTCTTACTTGTCCTAAATAGTAAACAAACACCACTTGTACTAAAAACACGGCAATCCAAAAAAATTGCAGAACTTAGGCTACGGAGGAACGTTTTAAACTTTAACTAAAACATGAAAGTATCACATTTCACTGTAAACCACTTCAAATTGTTCGTAAAAACTAATAAAAACCCATTTTATTCAGAAAACCAAATTACTACTGACACAGATAATAAATAGACATGACAGTTTTGAAGTTGTAGAGATGGGATTATGGGGAAGAATTAATGAAATTTAGATCTGGTTTTTTTCTGATGTTTTGACAACAAGTTTGTATATAAGTGAGTAAAAATAAATTAAAAAAGCAATATCATTAAAACAGATATATTTTTTGAAAATTCCTTCATTTAGAAACAAATTAAATATAATTTGGGAATAATATGGTGTTTTTAATAGGGATTTAGGATTATTGTCTTCCTGTCAATATTGTCTTATAGAAAGAATGAAGTCATTCATTAACGATATCCGATATTTCGCATTGTATCAATATATCGTATCGCAACGTACCCATTGTATAGATAAGCGATATTATCGAGTCTTTGTATCGATATTGTTTATATCGTAAGATAATAATTGTATCGTTTTTCAAAGTTTTTTCTTAAAAATTATATATATTAATAATATTGGGTTAAAAATGGGGTGGGGGTTTAAAAATATATCGTACCCAATGTTTAAGAAAAAACTTTGAAAGCACCACTATCTTTTTGAAAGTAATAGTGGCGTTCTGAAAACTTAACTTAAATCAGATGATTAACCATGTCTTTTAAAAAATTTCATAGTTCAAATATAAGTCTCTCGAGTCATTCGATATTTTGAATACTATATTCCGGAGAACCGATATGATATCTCGATATGAAAACATCGATATGTAGCATCGTTTTATATCAACACAATAAACAAATACCAATATAACATGACTTTAACATTGGATAAATCATAGGAGCAATTTCCCTTTTTTAGATAGATGGACACAAACTATCTAAAAAAAACTGTTTTTACTTAGTTGTCTTAAATTGTAAACAATCTTAATCTCTATTCAAAAAGTCATTTAAATATTAATTGCCAACTTACTAATCTATTACGGACAATGTGATATTTAAGTATATTTTTATTAAATTATTACTCTCTGACTACCCCGTTAGGGATAGAGCGTGAAGATATGTATCTATGTAAATTATTTCAGTAAAATGAAAATTGATTGAAAATATGAATTTTATAAAAAAAGACGTGTAAAGACTAATTACATTTTACGGCAAGTAAGAAAACACGGACATATATACATTTAGTTCATTTCATTCAATCGTCAAAAGAAAGTAAGTAGTTCATTCAATTGTTCTCAGCCCTATGAAAAGTCAGTGGCTCTTTGTACGCCATATTTGTTTACCACTTAGGACAAGTAAGAAAAAACGAGGTATAGGCGAAAATGTGTGAGGAGAATGATGAGATTTGAGGAAGCGAAAGAAGTATGTAAGGATCGCGACGCTTGGCGCTCCGTCCTCTCTTACTACTCGTTAGGGATACGGCGTGAAGATATGTATGTATTTATGTACATGTATTTTCCTTAGTTCCTTATTAATTTGGCACTGACTTCAATAACTGTCAAATTTAATTATATAAGTATTTGTATCGTATTTATAAAGTAATTTTTGTACTTGAGGTTTCATTAGTAAAGGATAATTATTTTGTTCTTTTTAGTGTTTTTTTTTTATTTGCAAGTCGGTTTTTATTTTCTTTTAAAGTTTTTCCCTATCGAGTAACCTTGGCCGAAATAATATCTAAAACAGATCTACAATTAACTTTTTACCCGTTCTGGAACGGAATGATATACAAAAGTATCATCAAAATAAATAAAGCGTTATGAGTATTTGGTGTATCTTCGAAGTCTGAGCTTCAGTACCAGTGACATTTAAATAGAACTACTTTGAAACTAACTGAACTCAACAAAGAATAATTGAAATCGGTTCATAAACAAAGAAGTTATGTCCGAACATGCATAAAAAATACGCAGACTAATTGACAACCGCCTTATTTTTTAAAGTCAGTTAAAAAAGGGACGTAGAATTGGTAGGTATTAAAGTTGTTGCACTTTGATACTCTATTTACACTAATAGAAAATGTCGCGAAGCGATATGTGTTATTAGTAAAACATAATAAAAACACTTAGTCCAACTAACATAACAGAAAAAATTATAATCTATGTAATATAGTAATATGAAGCAAATAACATTATGTACATATGGAAAGAATACATGAACAAAGTAATTCAGTAAATTATTTGGACAGTATCAATATAAATAAATACCGGGACAAAATAAATAACTGGCCTTTCTCATCAAACAAAACACGTACAACATACAACGATAACCATCTCCTCTAATGAAAAGCAGTAGTTCTGATTGCGACCCCACTAACAGTCTTGAAGTTGAGGAACCCACGCACACAAACACTACACACCCCTCTCACCCCATCAAGCAGCGAAAGAAGACAAACTTAACTAACCGAACGTGACCTCCCATTCCTCCCCTCTCGCAACCTCAAATGGGACGTCAAAGAGATGCGGAATGAATTTACAAAGTTCTTCATTAACTGGATACCGAACAGGGTGGGAAATCGGCGGGGTAGCTAAGGAACGAAAGAAGAAACACCCCCCTAACGACCGCAACGAAATACGGGGAGTCCGCCCCCGCAAGGAACGAACCTTAAAGTGTGGCCACCCTACTATCGATCCACGCCCCCTTGCCACTTCTTAATACCCACTTTGTAGGATGTCCATTATTTATGTCCGCCAGTGTGAAATGGAACCGTTCGGCGACAATTTGGGACTCGTGAGGGTTTCTAGGAATTGAGTTGATCACGTTAAATGGTTTTAATTTTAAATTGGACCTTTGTAAGGTTGCCAAGTTTTAATTATGCTGTTCAGAGCTTTTAAATGTGAAATTATGTAACATAAGACAGTTTGTCCTTATATTCATAATAATCAATTTTTTTAAATAACAAAAAAAATATATTAGTCCAAAAACATAAAAAAAAACATATTTATATTTTTGTGATAATATACATATTACATATAATGTAAGCCTAATAGTATAGATACGAATAATATGTTTCTAATAGCTAGGTAATCACGATCAATTGGCCTCGAATTAGGTTTTTAGATATAACGTATAAATAATTTTACTAAATAAGAGTACCAATAATCGCCAAGCGCGTGTCGGACCACGCACAGTCCTATCTAAAGATATCCCATGTGGTTTAGGTACATATGTGCACTGGGATTTTTTTTCAATCCCCAGTTACATGTATGGAGTGTCACATCTAATTTTATTTTTTTCATAATTCACCATATCGTTTTATAGCGATTCATAGAATATACCTTTTCCTTTCAAATTTCATCTATATAGTGCCAATAGTCTACGAGTAAAATGTTGCGACAGATAGACAGTCAAGACGAAATTGTAAGGGGACCTGTTCTTGCCATTTGGCTACGGGACCTTAAAGATAAATATTTAAAGATAAATATTTAAAGATAAATATTTATCATTTTTTGAGAAAAAATATTCATTATATTGAACATGGAATATTTATGACTATGTAATATATCGTCATAACAAACAAGCAGTTATCAGCGCCATCTCGAGTGGGTGATTAACTTGGTTGGTACACACATTAATCAACTTGAGAGAGTAAGACGAGAGCGGACGAAAATATCGAGTTGCCAGCCCTGTGACCTTATTCTGGTATCTAAGCGATTTAAGCGCGATGAGGCGTAATTAGAGATAGATATTATCATTGTATGTAATTTGAAGAAAACTTTATTATAACAGCTCGCATTTCTTGGCGAAATGAGGGAAGGAATATTGAAGTTTGTAAAAAACAAAATTACATGTCAGGACCTCGGACATTTAGTTTTCAACATCTCTAATTCTCTACGTACTTGTTAGGAATACAGCGCAAAGATATTTAAGTTTGTAATTTTTTAGTAACTGGGCAATGCTGATGAAATGAAGCAAAACGACCGAAGAAACGAAAGATGAAATAACTGGATTAACTGTATTGAATTTTAAAAATAAATGCAGGCTTAATTGTACCAATTATATAATAAAATGAGCAGTTCTGTTGAATTTCTAATACCTACTGTTTTATAGAAAAGAAGAGACATGTCAGTCATCTTTAACATTCATTTAAATATAATGCAGTTTTTGGTAACGGTCTTTATAACATTTTCTTAGTTCGGTTTCATATTGTTCAGTACATTTAATATCAAATATATTCACTCATTATATTTCTTCAGAATAGGTTTATATAATGTACATTATAACCTCCATTTCGCTAGGGTTGCCACTCAGGTGTCATACACCTCTTTGTTAATGGGGTTGCCAGGTTAGTTGAGTAAGATTGTTTTACGTCAAAATTTATTTATGCAGGTAACTAATGTTTTAAGAGGAAAGATACATTTACTTTTTGTCTTTCTGGAACGAGAATTAAATTTTGCATTATACATTTAAAGTTATTCAAAAAATTGAAGCTTTTAAAGTAGCTTCTATTTAGCTGATATGAAGATTTTATTTTTAATGAATACTTCGAGTCAATTTTAAATGTTATCAAGACTTCGACATGACTTACGCTATCCTAATACTATAAATTAATATGCTAAAATGTTAAAAATATTTTAGCATTTACTTTTACTCAAAATATAAAAAAACTTACGTACTGGCTACGGTTAGATAATTTCTACATAATAAGGATGAGGATTCTCAGAATTGGGTGCTCCTTATGAAGGCGCGGGTGTTCACGAGGCGGGAGGGGAAGTAAGACACTCGATCAATACCGACCCGACTTTCAAACTGCTTTCACCCTCACGAAAGTCGCCCGGACTCTGTCCGAGCGGACCCCAAGAGAAATATATAGCGTTGTTATCACCGCTATGTAGCATGTTCATTAAATTTATTTTATGTAGCCATAATCTAATGTAAACGATTCTATGTTTACTTTTCGTTTTCTAAAAAAACACGTTTTTCATAATTATCCTTTGTGGTAGTTCTTATTACATTCTACTTTTTTGTTGGACAAATAGCTGCAGATATTTTCATCGAATCTCTTGACATTTCATTCATTTCGTATTTGTAATGTGGAATATAACAATGATTTCATTGCTAGCAGAGAATTATGTTAGGGTTTGGTCATGGTATAAAATGTTGACAGCATTCTTTCTGTATAATCTGAAACAAGAGAAATTAAAAATAGATAGTTTTGCAAAGATAAGACGTAAAATCATGTTTCAGTAGTGGTAACAATAAATTGAGCGAAACGACGTTGGATGAAGAAGGACGTGACGAATTTTTATTATTTTTAGCTATTCTTCGCGCAAAATCTCAAACTTATTAATCGAAAAGTGTTACGTCTCTCAACAATGTATTGTCAGGAAACCTCGTAGAATAGATTTTGTCAGCTAACTAGTATCGAATGAAAGAATGAGTCAAATGCACATTAAAAACAATGAGATTTTTGGTGGAAAATAACTAAAACTTAGGAGAATTCATCACATGAAATGGATTTCCGTAAGGAATCTCTAAAGATAGACGTCAACAGACTGGTAATATGAAACGAAGCTTATGAATTTATTAATGTTATATATATTATATATAACTTTGACTGGCCCGTTGGCGCAGTGGCATAAGCATCTGCTTTCCAAGCGAGGGTCCCGGGTTCGATCCCCAGTCAGGTCAATTTAGGGAACGAACTTTTCTAAATTGGCTTGGAGTCTGGGTGTTACTGTGAACTCCCCCAGAGTTCGTTGTGTGGTACCCATAGTACAAGCTTACTGCTTAGTTTGGGGTCACACAATCTGTGTAATTGTCTGGAGTATTAGTATTAACTGTTGCCCACGACTTCGTTTTGGAATTGAAAAAAGTAGTCGGTGTCCTTCCCCAGGGCTTCGTTCCATTTTAAATGAAGTTACCGTTAGTAATAACCGTTAGTTAATAATAACCTGTAACATGCATTATTCCATGGGAAAATAAAGATGAGGGCTCAAAATAACCTTAGGTCATCATTAGTACATAATGTAATAAATGTTCGGTGATAATGCTAAATAGCAGCTCCATATACTTATCGTCATATCTTTACTACGCTGTCTTCACGTACGCCTCAACCCCTTCGCCGTGTGAACATTTTGTTTCATTCCCCCCTTCCCCTACGTGTCTTATCAGACAAAGCGAAGCTATGTTTCTATACGGGTTGTATAATTATGCCTACACGTATTATGTATTGTATAACATTTGATCGGTTTTCTAAAACAATGGGAGACTAAGAAATTTGTGATCAGTTTTTAATTAAAAATACTATAGGTCACCACATGTTCAAAGCTGCTTTCTACTTTTTAGGTAGGAGTTTAATATGTAATCTCCTTGCTATGATAATATACTATAACAGAACTGGACTGTACCGTCAAATAGTATTAAGATTATGGAATGCCTTTTTTAATCTTTTATTAATATAATTATCAATTATGAAAGAAATAAATTACAGAAGTTATTTATAAATTTGACAGTTTCGTATTTGTCTGTATATTACATACTCGTACTTAATATGTAATAAAATATTGTTAACGTATACATACATACATATCTTCATGTTCTATCCCTAACAGGGTAGTCTGGGAGGATGAAGCGCCAATATTGTTAACGTATTTCAGAGAAGAAGTAAATAAAGTACGCCGGCCCATAAGGCGAATAAGGAAAATAACGTGAAATTGTATGAATTGGAATCTTTGTCTTATTAATTGTAGTTTTGTTTATTCGTTTTTTCAAACATCACTCAAAATGCACTAGATAAAGTTGTGATTTCCTCCATTCGAAAGATTTATTTATTTATTTATAGAAATCTAGTTAAATACATATATATATATATATCTTCACGCCGTATCTATAATAGGGTAATCAGACCGAGTACTAAGCATCACAGTCCTTCGGATACTTCTTTCGCGTCTTTTAATCTCATCATTCTACTCACACACTTACGCCGAGTAATGCGAGAGCTTTTGACATTTCAATCAGTAACACTGGCTATTTAATTTTCATAATTTTCATAATGCTTTTCCTCGGCATCTGGTATCTCTCACTTTCACTTAGTAAATTTCCATTCGAGCATTCTTTTTTACATTTTTACACGTCAGAGTGACACCACACATATTTCTGAAAACCGCATCTCCGGAGCAGTTAAATTGTAGAATATTATCTGGGGGCACGGTAGTGCCCCCGCCAAGTCGAGCACAGCCGGACCATCCTTTTCTCGAAGCGACTCACGGCACTTTTGACCTCCCTGTTACTTCGTTACGGATAACGCTAGAAGTCTGAATTTTGAGTGACTAAGAGGTCATAATACAACTAAATATATTCCAAATCACATTCAATTTGAATCTGTAGTTTAAAAACCATTGCAAATCAAATTTCCATAATTTTGTCATTGACGCACTCACCGATCATCAAAATTCTAAGGTACTTCTAGCAGTCTCACAATCCCGTATTTCCCAAGAACAACATTCGATCAGGATTTTGTTGCAAGGATTAAAGATAATGCAACTCATTATTTTGGCCTATTGAATAATGCATTATTGAACACCGAATTATCCTGTTATGAAAACTGTTATAGAGCGCGCAGGTGCCAGATTGTCAATGTTGCAACCGAGCAAGAACAGAGATAGTCGGCAATAGCTATGTCAATTAAGTGTGTGAGAATTGAGACTCGAGAAATATCGCATGCGTTATCTTATGACTCGCTTGGCAAATTACAAAAATTTATTATTTAATAGAACGACTAAAAAACTTCCTTTTTATGTACTTACATAAAATATGTAATTTTTTTAACCTTCAAATTTTGAATTTCAGTTAGCGTTTAGTCTAAAAAGGAAGGAAAAAATGAAAAATCACTAACTAAAATAACTGACTTGGTTTTACATGACATCTCACAACTTTGTGTAGTGGAAGAACTGCGTTGCGAGACTTGGCATTTTTTTTACATTTTTTGTTTTTGATGGGATACATCTATACACTATCTTATTGATAAGGGTGAGTTGTAAGATTTACCCAAAAAGGACTGTCTAACACATTTCCATAATGTATAAGAATGAAATGTGGTATAATAATATTATTTTAAATGAAGTTTTTCGGATGACATTCTATTCGTAAATAACCGTTTGTTAATAATAACCTGTTACAGATGCTGGCATTATTCCGTGGGAATATAAAGATGAAGGGTCAAAATGACCTTAGGTCAACATCACTCGTAGATGTTGGAGCATTAAGTATTAACATTAACATAGAAGTTAACATAGTCAACAATGATAGCTCAAGAAACTTGTTGCTCTGTGTTAGAAACGCTATGTACCACTGTGAGAATAATGTTGAAGTTATGAAGATTTCTCAATGACAGTTAATAAAACTATCGGCATTATTTTTTTTTTAAATACCTGTTTTATTTGATTACAACTATAATATATATGAGTTCCAACATATTGAAATGTAAAGAGCCTGATTAATTATTTGTAAAGGTTAACATAATTCGGGTGTTTCATTCTCTTTCAGGCGTCGTTCCAACTGGCCTTCTGTCGTTATAAATTTTGAGAGACTGGATAATTGGTAGACATGTTATTAAGCTACATATTATGCACTAAATACATAAAATATTAATAAAAGATTCGAAAAAAAGGAAAATTGTGTTCTTGAACATGACTCAACCTTTTTATTCTCAAGTTGAACTTCTTGGGTCTCATAAAAAAATTAAGGAAATATAGGTAAATTTTCACTTGAAATTAAAAGAAAAATTATATTACCAAGTTTTTGGTAAGCATTTCTATCTTATTAATTTACAAAAATGACATGGAATTGATTGTGCAAGCCTACTCGAGTTAGACTATAAATTTATTTATACGCAATCCAGTTCTCTGTTAAGACAGCAACGCCTTATTGTCTGCTTTCTATGAGCGGAAGTGTTTTGATTTAAAAAATTAGCTATAGTTTGCACCTTAAATCAAATAGACGTCAAAATTATATTTGTACAGTAATAATTTTTTTTTTAAAAACGTTATTCTCCTTCAGAGGCGTGCAAAAATTGCGATAAAGGAACCGACAAACATACCGAAAAACCGAAACATTAGAAGATTACAAACTTCTTGTTCTCTTCTTCTTCTACAAACTTTCTTCTACTTCTTCCGTAATCTCAGTAATTTCAATATAAATATTAATAATTTCAATGTAAATATCAATCGATATTATTATAATAGTAATCTCATTAGAGTAAAAACTACGTCTCAAGTAAATGAAAGTTCATTTTATATAATTTGTCTGTGTGACAGTATCACTCCGTGGGAAATGACAACCGACCGTCAAAGTAAACTGACCGTACGGGTCAAGCAGGTCACATAACGACAGGCGGGTCACTGCGACCAGTAACGTATAGTAAAGGGTTACAAAAACATAATGCCTATAATACTATTTTTCTATGAAATTGTAACGGAACTGTGTTTTTATAATATAAAAGATATTTGTGATAAAATGATTGGGATATGTTTTTTAAGTTCCTCTGATAACAAAACAAACACTTTTAGAGTATTGTTGTCTGTTGGATTGTGTTTGTTTGTCCGAGTTACGGTGAAAAAATATTGAACGGACTGCGATGCAGATTACACTGTTTGAAAGATTGAGATTCCAGTTACTTATAACTGTACGGAGTATGTATCCATTATAGAGGGTGGGATGGTAAGCATAAAATAATTAATAAAATGTAAATAAAACCGAAAGTTAAAAATTAAACTTAGAATAGATATAAATCTTTGACTGTAGTAATGAATTCAAAGAATTGCTGTTATATGCAAGTTTTTGTTAAATCTATAGTCAAGTTGTAATAGATTTCTAATACATTTTTGGAAAGAATTATACGTAATGGAAACTATTTTTTGAATTGAAAGGCATATAAACCATAATTTAGGTAATAAATAAGATCCAGGCAAATGCTAACACAGTAAGTGATAAATTTCAAAGCAATTAGACTTAATCGTCGAGTAGAAAGCGTGCTTGGATCTTCCTCGGGTTTTGCGATCAATAGCATGAGCTGTCAACCTTTTACGTTTAAGAATTGAATTAAATTATTTTTTATATTTTTTTATAAATGCGTATAAATTACGTATGTCTTCAAAAATGATGTAGACATTTCAAAGTAACTTTTTATTTAAATCAATAGTTGCTGAGATGTATTTTAATTAGCTGCGACAATATAAAATGTATCGTCTCAGTTAATTGAACAGTTTCTTTTACAAACTTATTTTTGAGAATTATAAACTTTTCTGTGGAGTACTATTTTTACACAAATACACACACATAATGTGTATTATAATATAACAATACATACCTAGTAATAAGTTTTACATACGCAAACATAAGAAATATTCTTCGTAGAAGAGAGACTTCTTTTTCGTTCGAAATAGGTATATGTACATACCAAGGCACTAAACGTTACCGATTTAGATCTTTAATAATTTGAATTAGGCAATTAGATGTATCAAATACACAGAGGTTGGAAACAATGCTTATATTTTATACATGAATATATAAGCAAAATATTATAACGAATATTTTTTAATTTAGTTAGACTGTTTATTTGATAGAGAATAAAAATAATACCTACTTATTTTTGATTTAAAACTATAAAAATTTAATATATTACGAATTATTTTTTTATGTTTACTAATAAGTGCTATAAGACAGAAACAGAGCATGATGGATCTACATTATAATATACCACACGTCACACTTCATTTGCAGTGTAATATTTTACTACACATTTTTTAGTCCTACCTAAAGTTTACTATTTCTGCTTTAGTAGTTTATATGTTAGTACATATAGTTATACGCTTTAGCTCGAGGTTTTCGTAATAAAATCTTGCCGGCGACGGCGCTTTATGAATATTACCGGCCGTTGTAAAAGATAAGGCATGCAAAAGCCACAAGTCGTACGTTTTCTACGATGATATGATATTTTGGTGTTTCTCTAATTTCAATACTAAAAGATTAAGTCCAGTAAATTACAATATATATATATATATAAATAAGGTAAGTTATAAGTTATTAATATATATATAGTTATCTATATATACTAACCTTATGGTATAACTTACCTTATGGTAACTTGGGGTAAGATCGTAAGCGGGGTAATTAACGTAATACTTTCTAATAATGTAATAATTTTTTTCATTTTCAATGTAAAAATATCACTATTTATATGATGTTACCCCGCCTACGATCTTACATATTTTATGTAAAAATGATACATTATTAGGAAGTATACGATTAATACGATGTTATCCTATTAGTTATTATTACGACTTACCCCAACTTACCCTATATATAATTTGTTAATATATTTTTAAATACTTTCAACAAATGTGTATTAGATAATTGTTTTATGTTAGGCTTGGATGGTTTAGGCATATAAGAAGAAAAGTCTAAAATGACGAAAAGAAGAAAATCTACTTGATTTATGAAGATCAAATAACCCGTGTTACGGGATTGCCAAAAATTGTATACCTTCGTGCAATGTCTCGATAAAAGTACGTGTGGAGAAGGAGAAGGTCAGGAGGCAAAAGCGTTGGTGTTCTGGACTATCCGTCTACCCTGTTAAGGACAAAGCGTGAACATATTTATTTGTTTACGATGTATTAACAGACAATAGTACTTTCTTGGGACATTTTGTAACAATCTACTCGTATATAATATGTAAGTAGATGCATGATACTTCACAGATCACTTTTTAAATTTATAATTAACTTTTTGTTGACCAAACAGTCATATTGTTAAGGGATGGCATGTAAAATAAGATTAAGCTGTTGTTATTTTTTGTTTAATTTATGTTTGTGGGTATTTAAACAAAATTTCGTATTTTAGAGAGTCATCTTTTCTAAGTACAGAGCTTTTGATATTGTACAATCATACTGTTAATTCCTGGCACTCCGTTCTCTCTGACTACCCCGTTAGGGATACAGCGTGAAGATATGTATGTATGTATGCTGTTAATTTTAAATGTTTTTGTTATTTTATGTAATAGGTATAGCTGATAATTTAATTTATGGTGTAAATAAATTAGTAAATTATACTTTAAGACTTGCGCAGCATTTTTTCGTAAAACACTTACCTACTTCAGAAGTTTATAATTTTATCTTTAATTTTACTCTATGGGCTTGCCTATGCAGCCCAACGCAAGTGAATTCGTTTTTCAACCCCGCGTCCTATAAGCTATAAGGTTGATTTTTGCATTTTGCAATTGCGGTTTCATCATATATTAGCACGGAAAAGTATTAATACAAATAATTTTGTAATTTGTTAGAATTTTGAAGATCCATTGGAAGTTTTGCGTATAGGAGGTTTCCAGGATTTTTTTTAGACTTTTTTATATTGCGTTTACATTCTTTAAGAATTTAAGATAAAGTGTTGAAGTTGTATATATCCACGTATCTAACTCTCAATCTCCTTTGGAAGGTTAAGAACCAAGTTAACCAAACACTACAAAATCTGCATATTACACTGACTATATTGTTTATAATGGTTCGTACACTACCTCCATATGTAAATGACTTCAAGAACGAAAGTGAGAGGAAAACAAAGCAAATTCGTCTAGAGCATAGATAATACATATTATGTAATAATATAATCGTCTAGAATAGATTAAACGTAGGTATTGTTGTAGCCTATTTTGTGTTTTTAAGCCGATCATAAGACCACCTTCTTGGCTTCACATACACTTCCAGTTGTAATTAAAAAAACAGCCGAGTATGTTAACCCTTGGTGTGCCTGGTAAAATGAAATCACACGACATGCCTGGTGGGTCCGACGGACCCGTAACTAAATATTATTTGTTCATGTCGTGTCCATGTTTCCTAATATTTTTTTAGCTATATTTAAGTAAAATTAAATAACAAACTTTAAATTACTGTCGACCTTTATTAATAATCGTCTTAGAATATTCATATTCAGTTAAAGAACTGTGCCCCTTGTTTCGAATCATGCGGTTATTATGATCTATGGGATTTTTGATAAAGTTTTTAAATTTCAGTCGTAAAAAGATGAAAACGTTTCAGTTCAAGAAGTTATGACTTTTCTTTGACAGACGGAACCACATGGGTTCCATTTTTGGCATTTTGTAACTTTTGAACCCTAAAAATAAATCTACTTGTTACTAACTAGCCTACTTATGCATGATCGGATTTTTCGGACCTGTATACACTTTACAGCCGTGGCGTTTGAATAGGAATACATTCTGCATTGCGGAAGTAGCGAAAATATAACCACTAGTTTAAAACCTGGAGCTACTCAGGATTGCAGCGCTCGTAGATTTAAATTTTGAAAGATGTCGTCGTTTTTAAGATATAGAGGGTCTGTCAGACCTTACAAAGTGTGTTATATAATTAAGTAGCTATTGCCCGCGATTCGTTTGCTTAGTCTTTTATTTATTAAATTAATTCAGAAAAGTTCACGGGCGTACGCAGAGCAACTCACCAAAGTTTCATCACAATCGAAGGAGTGATTTATGAACGCATAGGACAAACATATAAAGAAACGTTCATTTATATGTTTAACCTACATAGTTTAAATATATTTTATTTATAAAATATTGTTAATTGTTAAAGATTTCAGACGAGTGTGTGCGAAAGAGAGGAGTGAAAGGGATGGGGAATGAAAAGAAGATGGCGAAAAGGTATTAAATGGTGTGTGCGTGCAGGTGTAAACTTTTCAAAATTGAACGTTTTAGTGCAAATATATAATATTTTTACTTCGAATCTCTCATATAATAGATAAATCATCGGCGTATAGGTTGTCACGAGCGGCTCCACCTATTTTCATGAAGAATAAGCTTTAAAGTACTCGCTTTAAAGGAAAAGGCTATTTGTTCGGTTATTACAGAACACATTTTAATTCTGTTGAGTAATGTAATATTCGCAGTCTCATCATGAATAAAATAGTGTTTCATGGAAAATCACCACTATGCTCGAGTGGTCGGCCGGAAAAGCAGATTTATATTACGACCCAACTAAGATCATAAAACTATACTATATCACCGACCCGAGTATTAATATCCGACCATTTGTCATAACCCGCCCCTCGCCTCCCTGCCCCCGTCTTTTGTGTAAGAAATTCAACCACAACAATTGACCAAACAAGTTTTGGCAACGCCCGCTATTCAAATGTTCCGAGCTAACAGCAAAACTTGTACACCGATGTTCTTAACTCGGGTGCTTCAACGATCGTTCGAGGAAAATTGGAAAATATAGCATTAACAAGCGAAAACGAGCTTTAATGCTGACACGATTGGTTCGAAGTTAGATTGCTTGACCATTAATATTTAGATTGTTAGCAACGAATAAAACTCAACTATGTTTGTCGTATCGTAAAGTTTGTTTTTGTGCGTACGTGACTGAGACCAGTTTTCCGGAAGGGTACAGTCGTAAGGAAGTTCTGCGATTATGTTTAGTCAGCGTTGACTGTGTAATGGAAAGGAAGTAGAAATTGGGGCCTGTAAGATGTGGTCGTATAAGGCGGCCCCCCTTTGAGGAGGCAGCGGGTGCGGTGGGAGGGACGATTTGTTTGTTTCTAAGGTCCTCTAGTCCGCAGCTGCGGGTAGGATTTAAATTTCGCACTCGGAACGGTCTTTGTTCGTAATGTCCTTCTCAGTTACTTGATGAGGTGTCTCTTTACAAGTTTAAATTGAAGTGCGTCCGAAATTGTTTTTCGTTTATAACGTTGTTAACGTGTTTAGTTGAGTTTGCAACTGGAGTTTAGTTTACTTTTACTTTCGAGCGGTCGTAGGAAGAAGAAAGGACTGTAATAGCACAAAAATCGATAAGGGAATGTTTAAAGGCGTACGACATAAGGTCTAGTTAATAAACCAGTAGTATTAGATCAATTAATTATGTTGGATGACTTGAATATTGTTTTTAATATCCTACCTTTACAATCAAGTTTTTTAAAAAAAAATTTAAAAAGGTTTAATGATTTTTTCGAATTCGAACTTCAAAAATCGAATAAGGACGTGTTTAAGTGGTACTTACATTTGTGTAAAATTGTTTTAAAATGACGAAAAGATAGTATCTGTTTAAATTTCTTGTTGCTTTACTTCAGTGATTAATTTTTATTAATTGATGGTAGATTTATTATTCAAAAATAGATACGCACATATCTTCACGCTGTATCCCTAACGGGGCAGTCAGAGAGGACGGAGCGCCAAGTTTCGCGGTCCCTACATACTTCTTTCGCCCCCTCGAATTTCATCATTTTCCTTACACATTTGACTTATTATTCAAAAATGCCTTTTAAAAATGACAAACATTTTTATTTGAATCAAATATGTAGTTCAATTATATAATTTGTACATACCATAGAGGTGTCGCTTGCATACCTATTGAGGTGTAATTTGAACATCGAAATTGAAACTATTTGTAGGTAATGATATACATATGTGTACATACGTACGTAGACGGTTATGTATGTTCATGTAACCGTATCGTATCGTTCGAAGCCATGCAAGTTTTAATGAAAACGCTCCTCTACAAACACACTACACAAGTTAGTATATATATATATATATACACACATAATACATGCTCTTGTGTATGTTTATCTACGTAATGGTGATAGTTTGGGTGCTCGGATAGAATTACCACAAGATTGCTACCATTCTTTAGGTCTCGGGGGACCTTTTGAGCCATAGTATGTAAAAGTGTTAAATCAATATTTGTTTTTAAACTTTTTACGACTGTACACATCTTACAATATTTATTCACGGGTCTATGTCGCATTTATACTTTAAGGCTAATTACCTATTTTTCATTTTGTAATGCATTATCCATTTTATTCTTAATCCATTTCACTTATCCATTTTCCAATTATCCATTTTTTTCTTATCATTATATATCTATTATATTTTATTAGGTTGGGCGTAAATTCTACATTAGTTTAAGTATGCACATACTGAAACTGTATATAGTATTACAATATATGACCAAGGCATTTTAAAGCGTTCAATCGGTTTAAAAAACAGCCGTAATAACGAGAACCAAGAAATATTTTGAACATTGATTATTTCGTTGGTGTAAAAATGTATCTTCTTTCGAAGCAGATGGTATCAGATTCGGTATCTGGCCAAGTCAATTTTTAAGCTATAAAAGGCCATGAATTGGCTACGTATCTAGAACGTTATCTACGTCATTTAAAAAATATATTTTATCGCTTTAAGCGACTTAAAAAATTGCCATGAAAACGTATTTATAAGCTATATTAGGTTAAAGAAAATCAACAGGTTGAGTTTTTAGTAATACTTAGACTATAACCTGTTTCAGAAAAAAATAGATATAAATAGGCCTGCCAAGTCTAAAAACCAAAATGCTGGATGTACCAGCCACTTTAGTCGGATACTTGGAACACAAGACCGGACATGTGAAAACTCAGGGTTTTTTACGTAAATAAATAAAATAAAAACCACATATGATTATTTGTTATTCGAATTAGTTTTTATGTTATATACAACTAGTGACCCCGGCTTCGCGTTGGATTACGTTGATTTTTTAATTCAATTACCCATACTGACTGCTTGTTTAGAAGTTATAAGCGACACAGACAAACATAGATATTATTAATAGATAAACATAGATTTTGTTTCATATTTTTTAGAGATTTTAGTAAAGAAAACGTCTTATAACTTTTTATAATTACTTAGTTAAAAAAACAATCCACTATTATAAACGGCCGGTAAACGAGCAATATTTGTAGGTATATAGTATATATATGTATATACATATAATAAATTCTTGAAATTGACATGCTAAAGAATTCTTTGTAAATCTTTTGAATTTATTTATATTATGCTTTATTAATTTTATAGTTGTCTAATTAATTTTTAATTAATTTAATTTTGAAATCGTGAATAAACATGGATCTATTACGAGTAGAGAACACTATTTTTAGAAATACGCGTATCTTTCTTTGTTTCTTTTGACTTTTTCAATTTTAATTTAAAAATAGTGAAATATATACACTCACAATTATGTCAGAATTAGATAATATAATTTAGCTTCTGTTATTAATTAGAGTCAGTTTCAGAAACTATTCTACGCATAAACTCGAAATTGTGTATTCTAGTACTCAGATTAATTATACAAAACCACTATGTACACATCATACAAAATCCTCTGCGCAAGACTGAAACTCGCACTTGACTGTTATGTTACATTTAGTAATATTATAAAATTATTAATTATATTTGACATAATAATAATAATATTCAAATTTCAGACCAAAAATGTTAATGGACGGAGCTTTTGCTCTAAGAGCGTATCCGTTTTTTGTTGGTGTGAGGCTCTAGACTTGTAGGTACTAATGCGTGTGATTAGGGAAGGGTCATAGTAACAGCTAAACATAACATATTTTTATTTTTGTGAATACCAGTAGCCAAAACAATTAAGATTTATGAGTTTTTTGAAAATAAATATTTCAGTACAGTCATGTTTTGACCGTCGGGTCGGTTATAAGTTGACAAGAATAACAACGACAATGCGAGGTTGCCAAACTTGAGATAATGAAATATACAGAGAGACTTACAGTGATAAAAGAACGGCATTATGGCTCCGTTCAATATGATTTCTGGTACGAGTTTCAAATGTTAATATTGACGGTTGAAAGTTTAATTGTTTTAATCGACATTTCCAGGTTAACGTACTTAAGTAATTTATAAAAAACTAGTAAGTAGATTTGGTACAATTAAAATAAATTGTACCAAAGTGTTATATTTTTCAAACACTAAACTTAAAACCTCCTTTTGCAATTTTAAAAAAATGGCGGTTGTCGACAATAGTTTCGTCGATATATTTCTTAAACACTTCAATGAACAGGTACGACAGAAGTAATATTTTCCACAATATTCACAAGTAGGTTAATTGGACCTAACGCAACGCTAGAAATAATAAGCAAAAATAGTTGCGTCTGGCCAAATTTACGCTCTAGGGGTACGGAGACCCTTCACGGCCGAGTGAAGGTTATCCAAGGGCCGCAGGAACACTCAAGGAAATTGGGTCATTTGTTCCTTTAGCTTTCGTTTGTATGTACTGACTGTTTTGTATATTATTGTATACTTATCGATAAGTTTTAACGGACATTTACAGTTAATTGTGAAAAGTTACTGAGAGATTATATAAAAGTTTGATGTAGCAAAAATTCCAAATGCAAGAACATGTTAAGCAATGAAAGAAACTAATTAAGTATTTCATCAAATTTATCTTATTAGTTAGTTATATTTTAAATTAATCAGCCTTTACTTTTAAGCGACTTTAAAAAAAGGAGGAGGCCCGGTACTCGTCTGTATATATATATACAGACGAATAACAACTATATATATATATTTATATATATACATTTAACAACTCTAAAACTCCATTTAAACTTTATATACTGTAATATTCTCTTTATTTTTGAGAAACATTTTTTCATGACATGCTAAAGTTAGTTTCTGATTTAATAACCGCTTTTAATACGAAAACGAATGTTTTCGTATTTTTTTGGAGTGTGCTAGGTTCTACTTCATTCTTGTAACATTGGTCTTATAGCGTCCATCTGAGCTTCTCGACCCCCTTATCGGTCTTAATCACCCTATCGGGGTCTTACATCCTGCGCTTCAAAATTGGGGCCGTTTCACCCGCCTTAAAATTCAGGGGATTGGCCCACCCTCCATTGATTATTAGCATCGGAGTGGATGTCAATCTAAATACAGATCTACAATAATGTCTGTATTGGTTCGAGACAAATTCCCTATAGGCATTTCCAACGCAGACTTCAAAGTTATTTGTGTGCTTGCGAACAAATGAAAGTCAACTGCAAGCTTATACTTTTTGCGATATTCGCATTTTCTCTCTTTTTTCTAAATTGGATGGAAAAGAGACAGTTTCGTTATTTTATACCTAAATTACGTAGGAGGGGAAAGAGATGAGTAGTAACTCGATTATCACTTTAATGCTGAGTTTAATAGAATTTCCGGCCAAGATACCAAAACCACAAATCGACACGTTTTTCGCCTCCTCACGAATCATCTTCGGGATATTCCAGAGATCAGCCTGGGTCAGCCAACCAGCACCGTGGTTCGTCACATAAAATGGTTTTGCGCAAAGTAACACCTGAGTCTATAGATACTATAGAATATAACAGAATTTCATTTTGGGGAATTGTTTTTTTTTCATGTTCATTTATATTTATATAGAGAAATATATATATTTAGAGAAAACGCTGGGTTCAGTATTTATATATAACTTATTTCTTATAAGCATTAATTAATTCGGAATCATTATACTTACGATTATATTTAAGTAACTTTTTTAGGTGTCCATATTATGTTCCATTTTTATTTTACTACATTAAGGAAATTAAACATTATATAAAACTACATAATATATAAATCGAGCAAGTTCCTTCTATTGAATTTTAACAGATATTTAATAGACATACAAACATAAATTTAATATTCGCCTTCACTTTTTCATATTCCTCCAATTCCAATTAACTTTTTTTTTCAATAATAGATATGCATATATTTAGAAGGCTTACAGGAAAATAAATCAGTATTACTATTATACTATATCTCGTTATATTTAATGCAAGCTTGAATATTATAACGGTTTTTGAGTAAATAGTTCTACAAAAAGGAATTTTAAATGTTTTATTCCACCGAAGGTTGCATCTGGGACAATTGAATGATAAATTTTACTTACATTGGAAGAGGAATCGATTACGTTAGGAATAAGTTTATACAATTGGTTATTATGTTGTTATATATATGTGTAAAATTATATATATTTTTATACTAGCCTTAAAAAAGCGTTAGATATTTTTCTCTAACTAATGTGAGTGAAGTCACGAGCGAAGCTAGTAAAGCTATAAAATCTGTATTGTGACTCCAATACGTAATACATGTAGTCAATTGTTAAAGTATAGTTATCTGTAAACATACCCCATCGCGTAATCACGTATCTTGTATATTATTTACACTTGAAATATTACTCAAAGTTGGTAGCTCGGGGCGGTAGTTAAGGAGGAGTTGCCGATGAAATATGTCTTAGGGGTGTGGGGGGCTGCTCAGGGGTGTTTCGTGGGGGGTCGAATTAAGGACGGTGCCTTAAGCCCGCACATTAGGGCCTCAGGTCGATGAGAAACTTATTAAAGTGGGCAGTTAGAGTAGGACGGATGATATTGCTGTCTGCTAAATTACGTAATCCAATATAATGTTATTATAAGGATTATTATTTCTGTCATTATTTCTATTCATTTTGCCATCTTATTAGCTCTAGTAGTAAGTCCAAATAATTATTACTAGGCGATCGGATAACTTAAGGAAAATGTATGTCTATTTTTAATGGGTCGCCTCATTTTGGTAAATCTATCTTTTTTTATTATGGGGCTATCTTTTTATTATGGATATGACTTGTATGTACACAAGTATATAACTAAAAATTAATTGTCACATGTATGAAAGATCATTACTTAGAAACGACCGAGACTGCTGTTTTTTTTTGTTGTATTCATAATTGTTAGGACGAGGTTCATATGAAAGAAAACTGTAGGAAAATCCACTGGAAATGTATAGTATTTTTGTACTAAAGTCTCAATAAAAAAAATTCGCTGCGTTGCAAACAATTAACATCACACCCGGGCGAAGTCGGGGCGGCTCGCTAGTCATGATAATAAGGAGAAACGTCCTACAATTTATAACATCCTTAACAATATTATAAAAATGGTTAATTGCGCGTTTAACTCGCGTACTGAGAAAGTGTTCCTTACGATATACATGTTATGATATGACTGGCCCGTTGGCTCGATGACGAAGCATCTGCTTTCCAAGTTGGGGTCTCAGGTTCGATTCCCGGTCAGGTCAATCTAGGAAACGAACTTTTCTAAATTGGCTTTGAAGTCTGGGTGTTACTGGAAACTCCCCCAAAGTTCATTGTGTGGTACCCATAGTAGAGCTTGGGGTCACACAATTTGTGTAATTGTCCGAAATATGATTATCCTGTTATTGCTATTATCCTATTATTATCCTACTAATGTTATAAATGCGAAAGTTTGTGAAGATGGATGCATGAATGTTTTCCATTGTTTAGAAGTATTCTCTATCACGAAAATACTACTGAACGGATTTTGATGAAACTTTACAATAATATAACTTATACATCAGAATAACACAGGCTATAAATTATTAAGATATTGTGTGTTTTTGAACCTCATGCGAACGAAGTTGCGGGCATAAGTTAGTTACACATAAAATGTAATGAACAAGAAACGAGATCCAAAAATTGCGAATTTTTAATATTACATACACTTTCTTTAACATTACAAACCTACATTTGCAATTACAAAGTATGAGAGAAAGTGTATTTCAACTGCAAAGTTAAGTTTTTTAAAATCGGACATATTTTTTTGATAAATATGTATAAATTGTATTATGGTACAGAATTCTCGGCACGCGGGTATGCCGCTATCTGTAAGTAGTGGCTAAAAATAATCTATTATTAATCAGTACCACTCGAGTAAAGTAGCGGGCAAAGGCTAGTATGCAATGAAGTTCCATTTAACCGAAATTGTTGCGCTACTGTAATTTGTCGCAAAGTTGTCTCAGATTTAATAACGAAGTACGACACCGTACTATCGAAAGTATTCAAATAACTTGCATCTTCCATTAGAGCGTTACGATACATAAATGGTCCGCTTCAATTCAATTTGCTAAGAGATAAACAAAGGTTAGAAAGATAAAGAAAGATTTTTGAGACTTTTTAGATGACATGGGTGTTATTACATAAGGTAATGTGTATTTGATTGATTGTGTGTTAGTTTGTTCGAGCTAATCTCCGAAACGGCTGAACTAATTTAGACTTGATATTCATTGGTAGGTAGAAGATTTCTCAGAGTTATATAGGCGACATTCTATCCAAAAATGACAAAAACCGTTATATGTATTTTAATGTCTTGCTAAATAAAATTAAATAGTTACATTTCGTTTACCTTTTCACAAATTGGATTGAAATGGACTTTATGCATTTATGTTATGTCGTAAAATAAAGACATACAAACATTACTTTCTCCCTTATAATATACAATTTGTGATCGCAAACAAAGCACTGGGTTTGTACTCTAATTGCCGCACTACGAGCACTACTGGAGGAGCATCCAGTAACATCTAGACTTACAATACAATTTAGAAAAATTCATCTCCTAAAAACTGGCTGGAAATCGAACTTAGGTTACAAGCTTAAATATTAGGTCTTTACCTATGAAATTTCCGTTTAATATACAAAAAGTTAAAGTATTTATTTTACATATTTTTTTTATTTCTATTAATTAATGTAATTAATTAAAGTAAAGTGGTAATTTTTCAATGCCCTTCTAGAAGAAGTCAAGTGTACGGGAGGCAACAAAGTCTTCAAAGGCATGCCTCTCGTGTATAGAACTTTTTTCCTGCCAAGAAGCTGTCCCAATTTTGGCAAAAGTAGAAGTCTGTCGGCGCAAGGTAACCAAGGCTGGCCGGAGATCTGCGAACTTCTCCATCATTGTGTCCAGTTCCTCATAGTACACATCCGCAGTATTGCTCGTGCCATTTGGTAAGAAGTTGTGATGAATTACATCGGCACTAGACCACCAAACAGTAACCATCACTTTCTAGGGGTAAGTTTTCGTTTGGAGGTCTAACCAACATGATGACCGCTTACGATTGTCAAAAAGAATCCATTTTTCATCGCAAGTGACAATGCAGTTCAAAATCCCTTCGTTTCTGTGTCTATTAAGCAACACAAGGCATACAAGCTTAACAGTTAACAAGCTTTTTTGCCTTGCCAACTTGACGTAAATGTACCAATATGGTTTTAATGCTAGCATCGAAAGCTGCTGCTAACTCAGCCGTAGATTGAGTATCGTCAGCTTCCACTATCGCCTTTAATTCGTCGTTGTTGACTTTAAGTTTTCGGGCGGCAAAATGGAAACTTCATAGGTAAAGACAGAAGATATTATCTTTAGTCTATATTCATAATGGCGTATGGAGTAAATGGAGTGTATGGAGCACCAAGTAATACGGTCATTGCATACTTTTTCGACTTCTCAAACTTCAACATAGGTACTCCTCACATATCGCACCCTTAGAATGAAAGTGACCTAATTCAAAATTTTACAATTTTGAGTTGTAATATTAAACTTAACCTACCTACTATCTAGAATATGAACTTACCTATCTATCCGCCACATTAGCTACATATCGTAAGAATATTTAAACATGAATTCGTGAAAAATCCGTTTTATTATTTTAGTAGAATTCATTGTCGTAACTTGCCAAAATAAAATCTCACAATTTCGAGTTAGGTCAGTTTCATTCTAAGGATGCGATATGTATGTACGTTGAGATATGTCGCCAATTGGTTCTAAAATTTCCGTCAGCTGACACTTACAGTATTCTTCATTCATACAGTAATCTTCATTCGACATCCTGAGTCTTAACATTGTAACGTATTTTTTATTTACTGTAAGTATTTATGGCATTTGTGGAGTCCCAGATACTTTACAAGTTTTGGGATGTTGTAGTCAAAAAGGCAAAAACAAAGCCCTTGAAATATGGTTCAGAAGGCCACCGCAAAACGCAAACTGCAGACCGCAGGCGAGAGTACCGATTTTTACAGTTTTGTGTGAAATACATTCGGAATACGGTTACCAGTATTGCTTACTGTCGCAATCTGTCGTCGCCGTAGACCGCACTACCGCTCCCTGACCAGTATAACCGCCAACCGCACACTCTAAAAATGCATTTTATTTAGCGTAAAATGAGTTTTTATGACGCCGAAGAAGAAAAATGAATGTATTGTGTTACCAAACATCCAGTACTCTACGGCGCGAGTCACGCAATATTCGTTCGTCACTTAACAAATGATTTTTAATGATCATCTCCCATTCCTGGTATTATAATAGCATAATATCATCATCGTTTTCTTCTTTTAATAAAAGATCGACAGTAACAGCGTCAAAGATATCAGACATTTCACCTTGAGGTGTGCAGTTGTGTTCAATCACTACGGTCACCTTCGGAATCATACCATAACTTGCAGAGTTTGATTTCCATTTTTTTCAAATTTAGGTATCTTCTTCTATATATATAAAAGGCGATGTATGTATGTATGTTCCTTATGGACTCCGAAACGGCTGCACCGATTTCGATGAAATTTTCAGGGAATCTTCAGATTGGCCTAGCGGGTGTTCCTGTAAAGTTTGGTAGCGATCGGATCAGAAGATTTTTTTTTTGCAGTATCAAAATAATTATCAACTGTTTAATTTATTTTAACTTCAATCTATCTTCTATTTTATCTATATATATAAGAAGGCGATGTATGTATGTTCCTTATGGACTCCGAAACGGCTGGACCGATTTCGATGAAATTTTCAGGGAATTTTCAGATTGGCCTAGCGGGTGTTCCTGTAAAGTTTGGTAGCGATCGGATCAGTAGAATTTTTTTTTTGCAGTGTCAAAATAATTATAAAAACTGTTTAATTTATTTTAACTTCAACTAACGCCCAGTGAAACGGGCCGAGTTTGCTAGTATTTTATAACTTTTATAAGTTACAAAAACACTTCAAGTGAGTTACAGTATTTAAATTTGTAGACGCACAGTACAATATTTTTAAATGAGAGAATAAACAAGATACATTCAGAGAACAGAGACTATAATGCAATATTTATAGATAATAAAGCAGCAAAGTGATGTGCGTGTTAATCGATGATTTTTAACACATACCTTTATGGTTTCATCATGTCTGTCTGTCTGACCGTCTGTTTGTCCGTATGTCACATCCGACTTATTCCGACATGTTTGCATCTTCTGAACTAAAATTTGGTTTGGAAAAGTTTGGAATAGATATAAACTGGTAAAAAAGGAAACGAGAAATTAGGAAAAACAGATTGTAGACCAGGGGATCCGGGTACACTTATAATTAGCCCTACGAAGCGAATTTGTTTTTAAATTAAACATTCGTTTTTTAAATTAAATTTTTACTTTTCCCGAAAGGCTATGGGTACTAAGTTAATGTGTATACGACGGTGTTAGCTTGTTTTTCATTTTCTTTTTGACATTTAAGACAACTTCAGTCACTTTTCTCACATTTTTTAAATATTTTCAAAATCAATATAATTTAAAACCCAAATTGTAGGTAAAATTAATATTTACTTGAATATGGCTTAAATCTAACACCCTATGTATTTATACCAGTACAAAACTATAGGTGGCCACCCAAAATGTTTACAAAGCATTTGCTTAATAACTGAAACTTCGGGGTTGGGTCGAATTCTCCTAATACCTAGTGTAGAAACACTGCTTGCTGGTGGGTGTAAACTATCATTAAATTGAGATAGCGTTGTGTGTGTGCGTGGGTCGTAAGGGTTGCCATGGCTACGTATCTTAAAGATCTCCCTCTCTGGCCCGTCTCAGTTTTCTCCTTTCTCCTTTGCACGCGTTTCTTGTCGGGAGGCGTGGATTGGTACGGTTTGCATAAAAAATATTTATTATAAAATATTTATAACCTTAAAATATATGAATAAAATAATCCCGTAAGTTACTATTTATAATCTATATCATATTATATTGTAATATGAACATTTTCTTGGTGATAAAATATTGAATTTTTGTCGAAATTTTTTTGAAGTAAGCAATAAACTTATGTGACTATACGCAGGTCGATCCAGAAACCACTGAATCTTATAATGGCTCTGTTAACGCTCTATCGTATTAATTAAAAAAATTCACGGATTTCCAGTTGTATTTTTTATAGCTTTCTTTTCTGCAATTTCTGTTAGTTTAAATTTTTTTAATTTCTTTACTGAGCTAAATTTTTGGAAAGTGTAGTTGAACTCGTAAGTTTATAATACTTAGGATTCTTTATAAGAGTCTCACGGTTCATATCCATTAGGTATAAGAATAAGATGAACGGGTTTTTATCATGATATTAAATGTTTTTCAGTTTCCCGACATTTCGATGGTTTAGAATTTAAAAAAATAAAACTGTAACGTTATTAAAATTGTGAAACCGAGGTCATTTTGAAACGAGTTATGTTTCGAGGTACGAGGTAGGTATATTTCGGTCTAAGTATAAATAATTTTTAGATTCATTAAATACATGTCGAAAATGTTATCTAATAATAAGAAATGTTATTATAAATGATAATAATAAAGAATGTACTGAGATAAAATATTAATACACCTTTTTTTTTTGTAAAAATATTCAAGAATGATTATTTTAAAAATTTTAAACCTAACTTGGTATTATTTTTCGTATAGGTACATAACATAAATTGTTAAAAATTTATTAAGTTATAACAAAAATAATAACGAAATAGGTATCACACAGGTACCTACATTTATTTTGTTCTATCACAAAATTTGCGGATTAATCACAACAAGATTTTTACTACTTATTTATATTTATGAAAATACACTATTAAATCGAGAAGAACGTATTTTTTATTAATGTAACAGGAACTTATATTAGTGCAACCAAAAGATCGTACAGATGATGAACTGCCCCACTGGCGCGATGTTTTTTTTTCTACATGGCATGGCGCACAGATTAGCGCATTTGCTAATGTCACGTATTGTATTATTTTATGGGATCGTTGTCGTAAAACTCCTCCAGTAAAGTGATAGTAGACTTTACTGAAGTTTTATAGGACTTCTTGGAAGAGCGCGAAAACTTCAGCTACACATGTTTATTTAGACCTACTCCATTCTTTTCACTGACACAGAACTTTAAAACACAATGTACTATCACTTTTGTACTTTAAAACTCCCAAAAATATAAAGAATACAAAATATAATTAAATTGACAACCTCACTTCTCCCGTTCCCGCCAAAAAGTCGGCGCGATGGCTAGTTACCAGCTAAGCTGAAGATGAAGTACTTATGTGTCATTATTATTTATGTTTTTTTTATATATGTTTTTTTTTTTTTATATCAGCTCCAGCTAATATGCTGATACAATGTTTTCTCAATCTCATTGCACTACTTTAATAATATGTAAATATCGGCAAAATCAATGTCCGCGTCGTTGCAATGACAGTACAACAATACCAAGTATGTATACTTTGTATGTATGCATACAAAGTATTTAAATAGTTTGTAAAAATAGTAACAGTAAAGAGATGTGAACAATTCGCGCTATGGCGTTGAAACGCCGCGCGCGCCGTACTAATTAGCACCACAGATTTATAGAATATTCTGCAGTATTGCTTTACCATCATGCAACACTAGAAAAAGTAAAGCAAAAGTACTTAATGTGATGACGCGACGACTCGTGAGAAATTAGCAAAATTTTCTTCAGACCGTCCCTTTTGGGTTTGGCGTGCCGCGCGGGGGGGTTCACTAATGGAGTGGCTCGTGGCTCCCTCCCCCGCGTCCCGTACCCACAAGCCATAAAATTGTAAATTAGTGATGAGCCGGCTACACGACGGTTATCGATTTATTGATAGTTTTAGTTTACCCTTCACGATTTGATGCCACTTGAAAATTCAGATATTTTGGTCAGTCTGTGTCTTTGCAAGCATAATTGATCAGATGGTTAAAATATTGTATTATCTACTGTATTATATTTTAAGCGAAAATTCAACATCGAATAAATAAAGAAAATAATTTAAAAACTTTTTGACCCGAAAGCAACATTAGTTATATGCTTTTAACAATATTATGAGAGCCAGTATATAAACCCTGAAAAACAATCATGTAACAAACACATAAGTGTCTGTGTTCAGTATTAATTTATACAAAATTTGCCAATCTATTACAACTTAAGGGAGCTAGTGAACAAATAACCTTTTATAACTTATGGAGATAGTGCTGAATGGCATTTATTTAAATTTTATTACCGATTAATTTAACCTATTAGAATTAGTTTTGTGACATAATATGTACATATTATGCCAAAGTTACATGAATTGTTTGTTTGATGACGATATTTTAAAAGATATGAAAATATTTGGTAAAAAACATTTATTTTTTAATGTACATACATACTTATTCCCACGCTGTATCCCTAATGGGGTGGTCAGAGAGGATGGAGTGTCAAGTTTCCTGCATTCTTACATAATATTTCTTTCGCCTCTTCAAACATCATCATTTTCCTCACCCACATTCGCCTAGGCATATGAGTGCTTTTGAGATTTCCGTTAGCTAACACTGAGAATTTGATATATATATATATAAATATATAAATACATATCTTCACGCTGTATCCCTAACACGGTAGACAGAGAGCATGGAGCGCCAAGCTTTGCTGGCCGTACGTACCTAGTTCTTTTGCCTCCTCAAAATGAAGAGATAATGCTTTTTCGAAACATTTAATAGTTTTTCCTAATTTTTATTACATAAGGTTGACTCAACAAAAATTAATAAAAAAATAAGTTATCTTCTTGCGGACAGAATAAACAATGAAGAGATACGCAATATGACAGGGTTGAACGACAGTGTTATTGTAAAAATGAAGAAAGGAATGCTGAGATGGTTTGGGCACATGGAAAGAATGAGTGATGAAAGACTGACGAAGAAAATCTATAGAGCAAAAGTGAGTGGTAAAAGAAGCCAAGGAAGACCAAGGCTGACTTATGAAGACCAAATAGTTAGTGTTAGGCGACGGAAAAGTCAAATAAACTATAAACGTCGTTAGAATAAAGTAGTAAAAATAAATAGTAGGTACTAGAGTAAAAAAATTAGACTACAGGTACATACTACTAGGTACGAAAAACATAGATGACGTAATGAATTAAATTAATTAATTTATTATGAAGATCAAATAGTCAGTGTTAGCAGACGGAAATGTCAAAAGCACTCGCATACCTAGGCGAAAATGTGTGAGGAGAATGATGAGATTTGTGCAAGCGAAAGAAGTCGACGCGACCGCGACGCTTGGCGCTCCGTCCTCTCTGACTACCCCGTTGGGGATACGGTGTGAAAATATGTATGTATGTATGTAAGATGGACTCCAGACTGTTTATTATTTTTATTAACAAAACTTAATTAGTTGTGGTACAAAGTGTAACATAACATAAAAATTATTTTAGTGGAAGTCTTTAGATACTAGGTATATTTTTAAAGGGGTAGGATAAATGTTAACGTCAATAATGTTGGTACAATTAGTATAAAATATTACTGACATCGTAATTCTTTGGTATTAAATTCCCATAAAATAAAGATTAAAATTATTATTGTACTTACATATAGCTTCATTATAATTTCTTCACTAAATTTTTATTACTTTTCAAAGCTTTTTTAAAATCGTGTCATCGTCACAGCATCTCTGCCCAAACTAATCGAAATGTTTCACAAAATTCCGGTAATGTTCGATATAAATATTAATAAGTGTCCAGTTTATGTCCGGTCAAGGAGTTATGTTAATAAGCAGTACCATTGTCGATAACCGGTTCTTACCGGACAAATTAAGGGTGGAGATGAAATGGCCAATGAATATCGGGAGTAGTAGAAATAATGTTTGAACTCTATGACTTTTGATTTTAAGATGTGAATTCGAATGAATTTTAGTTATTCGGTGTAATAAAATGTTGGTAATAAGGAAAGGTGTGTGCATACAAAATGAGGTAACATTGCAGCATCCCCTTGTGTGAATATTACGGATTTGAACTCTTGGTCTTTTTGACCCTGAACTATTTTGATGCCGAGGCTAGTGTCGTGGGATATGTTCAAAGATGGGATTCTGTGGGAATTGTGAGTACTAAGAAGAGGAATAAAAAAACAAAGAGACGCTAACGGCGTGTCTATAGACTATAATCAGTTTATGTCTCAATAAACTGATATGTTTACGTAATATGTAGGTATTTATAGTTTATTTACACGTATGTATTAAATACAGTACGTTTATTATGCATGTTGTAGATATATGTACATATATATATATATATATATGTGTATATATATGTACATTATGTAAAAATGTAAAGTTGGTTTGAGTACACTTCAAAAACTTGAAAGTTCCGTACCGATTGAGCTCAAATTTTTACAATACAATCCGCTTCAATGATTTTTGCGCAATGTGGATGGTGCTGTAGTAGATTACCGCGGGTGAAACCGCGAGGCGCAGCTAGTATTTTACATTTATATGAGGGTATTTATTTCTATATAATATGTATCTTTATTTCCTCTGCTTCATACGCATTAAATTTTGCTACTTTAACAGCTTTCTTATCATAGATCTGCTCGAAGAAATTTCCTTTTGAAATAAGCAGTACTTTTGTGCATAAATTACATTTCATGTCTCTTTAACAAGTGTATGTATATAAATAGTTAAATAAATAAATATAAGATATAAATACATAAAGGTAGTGCTGGTTAGCTGACTGAGTGTGATCTCTGGAATATCGTGTTTCGCCTTCGTTGAGAGGAAGATAAGTAATATTATAAAATTTCATCATATAAATAATCACCAAGTAACGAACAGATACATTTAAAAAACAATCAATTTAATACATTTCTCATTTTATTAAGGAGAGTATATAGACGTTATAAAAATATGCATTTCATCTAGCGTACTTCAAGAGTAATGTAGTAGCAACAATGTGATGAATTCTTAAAATTAGAAAACTACCAATCGACACGTGTTTCGCCTCTCAACGTAGCAACCTCAGGACTAGGGTTACCAACCGTACGAGTACTATAATATATTGTACTGTACTGTATTTCGGGTCTGCGTAATATATATATACTGTTAAAGAAATATATAGTACGCGAAAATACTATATCAAATATTTCTGTTGGATGGATCAATAGTTATTTTGCAACATTTCAAGTTTCACCTGATATAATGTGCGTGTAAACCAACGCACTTCTGTCATGAAAAGAGGTTTTAATCTACATTAATTTGATTCTTTTTAATTAATCTTATTTATCAATTTAAAAATGGAATGCGATAAAGTATACAGGTAGCAACCTCAGGACTAGGGTTACCAACCGTACGAGTACTATAATATATTGTACTGTACTGTATTTCGGGTCTGCGTAATATATATATATACTGTTAAAGAAATATATAGTACGCGAAAATACTATATCAAATATTTCTGTTGGATGGATCAATAGTTATTTTGCAACATTTCAAGTTTCACCTGATATAATGTGCGTGTAAACCAACGCACTTCTGTCATGATAAGAGGTTTTAATCTACATTAATTTGATTCTTTTTAATTAATCTTATTTATCAATTTAAAAATGGAATGCGATAAAGTATATGACACTTTTATTGTAGACAAAAAAAAAATACAATTTTTTAAAATGCTATATTTTTTTGAATTGTACTACATCTTTTATAGCTTATTTTGAAAAATACTATAAACTGAAAAAATGTTGGCAATACTACACAGGACATATCAGAGATTAGACTCGGTCAGCTAACCAGCACCGAATCGGTGCGGAATCGGTATTCGGTGATGGTTAGCTGACCGACTCCGATTTTTGTTAATAAGCATGGAATCTTTGGCGGAAGATAGATAAAAATTGTAAGAATTCACCACATGAAATGGATTTCCGCAAGGTAACACCTGAGTCTATACAATGGAGTCGCAATATCAATCTGTCTATAATCATGACACATTTTGGTAGTGATATAAACGTGTCATAATTGTAGGCAGACGGCGACAGGCAGATGGCTATAAATAAGTGACTAAATAAGGTGCGATGGCGACCGATTTAATTATGATCGACGCTTTTTAATGTGCCATTCTAATATCGGAAAAAGAAATCATCTCGATGTTCGTCTACATCAGCCATTCCCAAAGTGGGTGATAACGCCCCCTTGTGGGCGCTGCAGGCCTAAAGGGGGTCGGTAAGAGACCCAGAAAAAAATGGGGGCGTTGTGTAGAGGCCTGGGGGGTGATTTGTAATTTCATTTAGCTAGGAGGCATCTTAGACAACGACTGCATGAGCTCTCGACTCAGTAGACAAAATAAGTTTGGGAACCAGTGGTCTATATGTCTGTCTGTCACAGGCCACAGTCGTTTATCTTTCAGTACATTTTACGTAAATAACTGTTTGGAATATATTATAATAATTATACAAGTAGTGGTCCAAATACGGACGTTAACTTTGAAAATTGAGTTTTGACTTTTGGCGGTTGGTTTTTGGGACTTATTAACAATTTTCATATTTTTTGTGGTAATCGTATGTGGTATGGAATCAAAGTTCTTATTACATTGAATTGAAAAATTTAAACGCGCTAGTTTGAGATATATCTATATTTTGTCTGTTTTGACAATTTTAATACAATACCTAACTGATATCAGTCTAACTGATGCTCGCGACTTCGTCTGCGTTTTTTATTTTTGAGATAGCCTATGGACGGTATACGACTGAAGTGATGGTATACCTCTGTTTTAAGGAAAGGGAGAGCCAAGCAACCCTTATGTGCGGGAGGTGTAATTTATTATGTAGGTGCGCTGGTATGGATGGTTATGGAAAACTTTCGATATAGTATTTAAGTGGACTGTATTTTTTATTGAAGAAGATATGTACTACTTGCAAACGCTCAACTGCACAGTTCACAGGTTAGGAAAATAGGAATCATGCGGATTTACCGATCACCATGGTTGGTTGTCCTTGTTTGAGCTGATGTCCTGCCCGTGCGCACGGGATCAGTAACCCTTCAGTACAGTTTATGAACGTATAAACCAATCAACCAATTCCAACACTCACAACACTACATACACAATATTTAATGTCGCAATAGACAGTTCAAAAATGCTGTTATAACATATTATAATTGTATTATTTATTAGCGATGTGCGTAAGATGCACCAGCGTCCATGATCACAGTTCAAGCACTTATATTTTTATGTTTTGGGTAATTTGCAATAAACTGCAACACTGCGATATGATGTACGCATGCGGAACAAGGATGGGTGTAGAATGCATGGATAACCACGCAATTGAGACGTTTGCAAGCATTATTTATTAAACTTACATACTCTGTCTACCCCGTTGCGGATATAGCGTGAAGGTTTATTATACAATAATACATCTTATAGAGAAACCGGCGCGAACAGCCTATGTCTTTCCTTAGGTTTCAAGATATCTCCATACCAAATTTCATCGCAGTCGGAGGAACGGTATGGCAGTCCAATAAATACGAACAAACAACCAAACAAACATCGATTTTTATATATTAGATATAATCGTCTATGAACACTTATCGATTCCATTCGGTGTATAAATGTATACGACTCGCATGTATATGCGAAATGTATAATAAATGGTACGTTGTATATGATTGTATGTAAGTGAGGGAGGCCCGGCGCGGCGGTGTAAGACGATTTGCTACAGGAAATGAACCCGAACACTGGTAGGAGTGTCGAGGCTGTTTGTATGTGTTAAATGTATTTAGACACACAATTATGGCAACACCAGTATTGCTTTATTATTTATCATATTCCTTAAGTTACTAGTAATTAAATTTTATCTTGCTTGCTTGATAAACAAAGTAATGTTACTTCAATATTACAATTTGAATTAGTTTATTTTAATTTAACTCTGTTTAAGGTTTTTAAAAGAAAAACGAAACCCTTGTAAGACCCCTGTTAGATCAATTGTACATCTGTCCGTCTGTTTGTAAATCACAGTCGAATTTTACAGAAGCCTTGCGTCTATAAGAATTAATTTTATTAAAATTGCAAAAAATCCAGGCGATATAATGTACTAACTCCTTGCTTAAAGCTTTGGAGAAAATTAATTCAAGTCAATTAAGTCAACCCAGAAATTCTTAGGTCTACTTAAGTCTCCAGAAAGTATACAGAATTATCTTATATTCCTATAAAATTCCGGTATGTGTGTGTTCGTAATTCTTCTCCTCCTAAACGGCTTGACAGATTTTGATGAAATCTAAGAATGGAGGTAGATTAAGCAACGGGCAAGACATGGCTACTTTTTTTAATTTCACGCGGACAAACTCGTGTGCAACAGCTAGTGAATACATAAATACTATTACTACACTAAGAAAAACCGGGGAAAAACACGAGTGACGATAACTTATTCAAAATAATTTTAAAATGATTTTTTTATGATTAGTAATAAAAAAGTACATTCATACGTTTACGTAATATTTACAAATTTAAAACTACACATTATCTTAAATAATAGACTTCCTCAAAGTTGCCGCTTAGAAAACTGTTGCTTAAGGTGCCCAGCAGACTGGCAGCATTACCTCTCAGAATAGCCAAACTGATTCGTTGGCGGAAGAAGCTGCCAGCCCGGCGATCTCCCGAAGCCTCGACCAGTCTCTTACAAATATCTGAAACCTGAATATTTATGATTTATTTTATTGAACTTGAACTGGAATAGGACCTGGGTACTATCGAACTTCTATTTAAATTTAAGTTTTCAAAAGATTTGATATTTTGATCTGAATTTTTTCCATTCGTTATAACTTTATGTAAACTGTGATGCTTGGCGCTCGATCCTCTCTGACTACACCGTTACACAAGCGATACAACAAGGATAGGTATGTATACGTATCCTATAATTTTATTACAAGACTTTTTAACATTTTTCTTTTTTAAACTGACTTCGAATTAATTTATAAAAAGTTCGATTTATTAATTTATGGAGAAATGAATGGAACCTGAATCTTCAGCTTGAAAGTCAAATACACAAAATTTTTATACAACGGAGCTCCAATTTATACTAATAGGTGTGTTCTGTGTTCATACGAAGCCGGGGCGGGTCGCTAGTTATCTACTAAATGATAGTCAAACTATACACATAAAACGACCGTGAGCAGACATAAACTGTTTATCTGAATGGCGCCTTAGGCGAAAGGCGAAATACTTTGCTGTCGAAGTTATCAGAGCTTAGCGGGTGTGTTGTAGGAACGTAGTATTTTTGTTTTAAAAACACCCCATACATAAAATATGGGAACTAGTTTTCTTTTATTCAGCTTAAAAATATGTCAAATAAAATTAGATTTTGGAATTAAAAAAAAATTCGCTTCGAATCGAGGATAATTAAATTATGTTGCACTATTTTATCTGTCCATTGGATGATTCTTATTAAATTTTGGTCTGAACAAATTAATACATATATCAGGAGCCACCAAAATTTCATATAATATTGTTTTTTTTTTTTGCTTTTAAGGAGGTCATCAATAGAGGAGAAAGACACTGACAGATATACAGACAGGCAGATAAGCAATGATGTCATACTTATAACATCAATTTTTTCGTTGGGGGTTAGGAAGTCATCATCCTAGTCAGAGAATCTGACTTCTAAGCCTGGATATTACTGGGTGCTTCCAATTCGTGTGTTTGGTCAATTGGTCATTAGTGATCAGGGTCACGCAATTGCGATGTAGGTGTTAAATCAAAGATAGAGATAATTAAAATTGAATGTTCTAAATATTTCTATCCAAGTATAGAAAGTAAAATTAACCATTTGGAATGCAATTATAACGAGAGGTATAAACAAGAAAGTCATGTATCATTTTTTCAACATTTTATCTGTTGAAAGATTACAGCAGAATTTTATTATAACACTTTTCAAAGTTTACTGCACACGCTAGTATAATGTTTCTAGATCACGTTTCTGTCGTTCTCAAAATGTTTATTTTATATGTTTTCCTACGCCTTTTTAATGCGCACATATTTTATAACAATCTTTTTTCTTTTCTCTCTTACTAATAAAACGCTCAAAGCTTGTGACATGTATTCCTCGTAAGTTATTCGCACGGAATGATAGTAAAGTCTCGTTATGATGATTACATTGTTGTTCGTAGAAGTCATTATCGTACTACCTGGGGGTTAGGTTTCATTGCCATCTATGGAATGCAAAAGGGAGCGGAGTTATAGGAAAATCATGTTACAGTAAACATTAAATATTTGTAAACGGAACAGAAGCTTTTGTTAACTCTGCCTGTCTGTTATTGCGTACCAATCTGATATTTGCCAAAGAAAAGTAAACTGATGAAACGTGAACTGAGATTTTAAACTTATTTTTAAATTTAATTTATTCATTTTCTATGGCATGTTAAGTAATGTGCGTCTGACACGCACCTGGGCTTATTTGTGCAGAGATTATTACTGATAACATGCTTAATTGATGAAGAAGGGTCAATTGGGAAAAGACAAGTCGATTAGGAGTTGTAATTGTTATCTACGATAACATTAGGTGATAAGTTATTTACTTATAGCAATGGCACGCCCCAAACTTTACTTCAGTGTTACTAACATAATGTAATGCAAGTGTAATACAAATGCAACATTGACTCAATAGAGTTAAAGTTGTATACGTATGTGTGTTTAACATAATGTAGGTCGAGTGAAAGTCTAATCGTATTTTACTTATTATATGAAATTGTATAATCAAATTTTATTGGTTTTATTGTTTATACCAGGCTTGTTTTTATATTATCCTTAGCAGATGTCTAAAAAAAATTTTAAAATGACAACTAGTTATTACAGCCGATTTTTTCACTATTTTTAGTGATAATGGTTAAATAATATATTCATCACTAATGAATAAACAGAAAGGGAAAGAAGGATTTCAAAACTTGAATGAAGAAAGTTTTATTGTTAAAACGAAGAAAGAAATGCTTAGATAGTTCGGGCACTTGGAAAGAATGAGTGACGACATACTGACGAAGAAAATCTACAGAGCGTCTTACGAAGATCAAATATGCAGAGTGTTAGCTGACGGAAATGTCAAAAGTACAAATGTATGACTGAAGAAGTATGTAAGGACTGCGAAGCTTGGCGCTCTGACTACCCCGTTAGGGATAGACCGTGAAGATATGTATGTATATATGTATATAAGTGGAGAAAAGAGATTATTTTAATTTTGCAGTAGTGCGCTCTGTAGAGTGAGCTTTTAGAGGACACTTGTATATTGTGTGTCTAGTAATATGGAGAACGATTTTTTTGAGGCGCATGTAACGAAGTACGAACGAGTTGTAGGTGAAATGCTATTCCTGTAATAAATTAAAATAATATAAAATATTGCTATCTTTACATGAATGTTACCATTACCTACATCCAAGAATTATTAGCAATTTGCGAATATTTTTACTATATATTTTATGTATACACGAAAGTAAAATAATAAAAATTAGACCTACAATACTCCTACAAGGTAAGATATTTTTATACCGACGTTGAATTTCCAAAGTTTGTGAATAACTGCAGTTCTAATAATAATAATAATGCGCCAGATGATACATACCAAACATCCGATCTCAAACTAGGGTATTACCTGCTATGAGAACCAGACAACGTCTGCGTCTCCCAGTACACCAAGACCCGAGACAATCTAGAAAAGTTCATTTCCTAAGTTGACCCGACCGGGAATCGAACCCGGAACCTTCCGTGCTCGGTGCAACGTTCAAACCACTGCTCCATGGAGGTCGGCGACTGATTTTAACCATATTATGAATGCAGTTGCTTCTCTCTTTCACGTTTCAAAATACACATCAGATCGATTTTCATGATCACATAGCGTTCAACTCACATATTTTAAATCATCAAAAATCGTATCGGCATTCATAGTGTTATTACGTTTGGAAATGACGTTCTCTTTCCCCTTGTTCGATTTGAACTATTTTTGTAGAGACACCTTCTGTACATTATGAGAGATTTCGAAGCGGTTTCCATAATAGTTTAGCTTTGCATGTAGTCCACAACGAATTTGCATTTTGAGATGTTGCCTGAAATTGAGCAGTTGTGTTAGCAAATAAAAGACAAACTTTGGGTACCAATATAAACAAACATATAAGTCTTTAAACGAAGAACTAACTAATCGTATTGATGAAATTATTAATATTTTATATTCTAGAAGACTGCGCTTCATTCAACGGTATTATATTTTTATCATATCTTCGATGCTGCGGATGTTAGTCGCGGAGGGAAAGAAAAGTGGATATGCAATGTGTATGTGCCAGCCGCTTATTGTGCGGCACTGGCTGTATTAGTCGGCCAAGGGATAGGATTTATTCAAAGGAATTTATGTAGGCAATGGACTAGAAACTTGTAGCCATTTGATTTAGCTTGTCGTCTGTATTAAAGTACTCAAATAATTTTTTTTGTACAACAGGAAAGACAAAAATGTAACCGGTCTACCTAATCGTAAATAGACTGACACCCTGAGGAGTATAAGCTCGTATCCTTTCGCGAGCTTGTCTTATTCTAGTAAATCAAAGATGGAATAAAAAACCTAGGAGAGTAATCGCTTACCTGTGAGTAGTACCCTTTTATACTTCATTTATTCAATTATTCACACATTCACTCGAACATACATACATTTACTTACGTAGAGGCAATTCATTAAATTATTATAAAAGTAATCTATGTTACTTTTCTATCGTCAAATTAACTATAAGTTTTACAATATCAAGAGAGCACTGACACTAACAACACAAGTTTAATCTTATCGTGGGTATCAGAGCTCAAATATAAAAAGTTTGTAATCTAAGAAAAGTCAAATATATGTTATTATTATTATAGCAGACACTTCATAGGCTGTTTATGCTCTAGATAAGAATAAGACAATTCGAGCATTGCTGTTTTGTGGCAGGATTAGTAAGTATAATGATAGAGTAAGGTAGTAGCAATTTGGACGGACTCTGCTCAAGATTCTACTACTCGTAAACTTACTTATTGTCAGAAGTGGTGTCATTATGTATTTTTGTGATGCTTTGATGCCATGTCCATCCCGAGTGGGTTAGATTTTGTTTGCGTACTGTGCACAGACCAGTAAGTTCATAGATATCGTGTTGAGTAATTTTATAAAGAAAACGAATGTCAAAATCTTGCGGGGCGCGGTACGGTGTGCTGTGATCTGATTAGCTACATAGAAAAAGAACTTTGAATATTTAAACGCGGAGAGGCAGAGAGCTATGGGCGCGATCGCAGTTTAAATAATATATTACAAAACTATGGGCTGTGGTTGGTGCCCTCATAAGCATCGTTTAGGACTGCGTAAGACTACTTACATATTAAAGACACATCAAAATAGACATAATATGTTTAGCCGCCGAAGTCAAATTTTTATCAAGGTATTCCTTATATGACTTGTGAGTTGTGTTATACATCTAAGTAAAAAAATTATTGTCTACAAATTTGACAGCGAGAGAATTATTTTCATTGATGACTAGATTCACAGTAGCCATTTTTTAAATTGAAAATTGCTCAAACTACTCATTATACCCATCCAATAATGTGTCGAATATAACCAGACATAACCTACAAAGGCTCAATCGATTGAGTGATATTCGAGTCTAAAAGTGCTGTGTCACTTTAACAACTAACATTAACTTATATACATAATTATATTTTTGTATAGGTTTCATTATTTTATACAATAATTTTAAATTAATATTTGAATTAGTATTGTAACAATTCAAAATTTTTCGAATTTTTTGCCGTAGTCGAAAAGCATTAGAGAGTAAACAAATGTCTATCAATATCATAATAAATCTATTTATGTATTCTATTTTTGATTTATACAAATAAATAGTTTTTTTCACTGCAGAGGGACAAAGTCCATCGCTTAAATAAACAATTTGAAATCAAATTGTTTTCTTAGAATATTCTTAATGTTTATGACAACAGAAATATTAACGTAGAGTAAGGCAACGATTTGAAAAGTGTTTTCATAAAAATCAAATTGATTAAATGTTATTTCGTTTACAGGACAGCGAAAAATTTTATGCGAGATAAGAGACAGCGTTTCTTCGAAATTAAAAAAAATCGAATAATTAAAGAAACGGTGAGATTTTAGTAACGGTAAGTTTTAATATTGCCATGGTCAAGATATCATCTCCACAGTATGTCGTATTAGTTACTGGACTCTGTAACTTGAGAAAATTATCATTTCCGCTAAAATTGACGTCTACGGAGTGTTACATTTTCTTGGTGTTTTGTCATGACGTGAGATACCCATATTCTCGTATATCGAAGGCTAAACTTTTATCTGCATAATGTTCAAAAATAAACGAAGAAAGCACTGGAAGCCTGCCCTTACGTACTAGGATTACACACGCTTTGTCGACTAAAGGGGTCATAGGTAAATACGCAAATGCACACATTATGCCTGCTGACCAGGTGACGCCTTCCCCATTTATGAAGCGACTTGTCTTGCGTAGTTCGACTTATTAAAAAAAATATGTTACATTGGTTGCAACATGGTTCAGTTATCAGCAGTTTTCTTGCACATTCTTCAAACCTGAAAATCAATTCAAAAATAGGTCATTTTGTTTACATTCTTTTTTCTTAAACATATGGGACCCAAAAGCGAACTCGTTTTATTTCTAATTTATTTATTGAAAAAAAAAATACAAAAAACACATCTTTCTTATGTCTGTAGTTTTCCATCATCTTGTAAATAAACAAACCATAAACTATATTCCGTTACCCAGATATTTTTGAATTGATATTAATTACACTTTTTACCTCGGCACCACACTCTTGCTGTGTCGACGCGAGTCGAGGCGAGCGCGAGAATGTGGTAGCTGCGCTCGTGTGCACTCGTGTCCGCTCGGGTCGACTCATCGCCGTCGGTATTTGGTGCACGAGTCAAAGGACACGAGCGCGCCTACTACACTCTCGCGATTGTCAGTGTGAATTTTTACTTCAAGCTGCATGCACGTTACGAATTTAATAAAACATGGGTGATAATTTTGCGAATGCGTAGATAAGATGCGTAGGTTCTTAAATAAATAGTAAAATGAAAAACTACTAAGTTATCAAGGGGAGCTGGCTACGAAATAATTATTAACTTTATTAAGTACAATATAATTATTATTATTTACTATATTGATCAAAAATCAAGTGGAAAAGTGATTTCACAAAAAATACGAGGCAAATGCTTATAAGTACATATAATTTTCGACAGGAACTGAAGTCGGTGCCAAGTCTACTAAACTAGTACCTAGACTTTCTGTCGTTGCTTATTGGTTTAGTACAGACTTCAATAGCTGTCGAATTTAATTATATAGGTTTACGCCTGTAACTAATTATATTAATCTGTGATATGGATTTTACAATTGTAGTATATTTATGAAGTTCTTTTCGTACTTGAGTTTTGATTAGTATCGGACAGGTAATTATTGTGTAATTTTGTAGTGTTTTAATGTTGAAGTTGGTTTAATTGTTTTCTTAAACAATTAGATATTTATTTTACTCTTTTAAGTGGCCTTGTTCTAAAAAAATATTTAGGGTAGATCTACAACTAATTACCCAATTCTAGAACGAAATATTAAATAAAAGGATCATCAAAATGTATAACCCGTTGAGGATTTCTTTTGTTTAAGAAGTACTCCGTAATCAGATCTTAACTAAATTTCTATAGGATGAATCTGGACATATTTCCGTTTAAATAAGAAAATAATAATCAAAATCGGTGCACAAACGGCATATAAATCGGCGAACATAAATATATACTTAATAAAAAGAACATGAATTTCGAATGTAGAGCCTCCACTATTTTCTCTTTTTACAGGGTTTATGTATCTTTTTAACGTAATTATGCGAACTTAATTATAATCGGTGAGAGCGCACAAAGCTGTTAGCATTTCATCGACAGTCATCTATGAAGTCTAGGCAAAAGCGAGAGTGTGGACGGTCGATGCTCGTTTAAGCGCCTCGTCGACTGACTCGTCGAGAGTCTGGAGGCACCATTAGACTACGCTAGAAGCTGAGTATATTGTATACATACATAAATACATACATATACAATGTATGTGGTATATACTGACGTAGATTTGTTCATCACTACATAGTTTCTTTAAGTCACAGTATTATCTGGTGAATTATGTCTGCGAATTCTAATATAACTTGTGTTTTGATTTTACCATAAATTGTTTATGAGTATCACTGGCTATTATTTATTAGTGATTTTAAATTAAAAAAAATATTCACTGTTTACAACTGGTAACATAAATTAATTAAAAAAACATTTTGTCGCCGAACGAAAGTAGGTCTGCGAAGTTGTTGTAACACTAATTCTTACGTGATTGATTAGTGCCAAAACTAAGTAATACATTAGGAAGCTGACTTTTATAAGATTTTGCTATGGTTCTGGTTAGCAATTTTGAAGAAAGTTGAAGTTAAATTCAAAAAATAAAAGAACTGGGTCCAAAATACCCGACGATTAATTCTTTGTTTCTTATTTTTCTCAAAAATATTTATAATAAAATTATATTATTATGACTTTTATAAAAAAAGTGACAGTAGATATAGTACCTAGTATAAGTATATAACTTTTCAGCGATGCTGAGTAGTTCGTGAGTAGATCGTGACTTCAAGTTCATCACATAGAAGACTTGATAATTTGTCTTTGACTTAAAAGTGTGCTCTTTAGCTCGACCTTCCATTTTCAACCCGATCTGCGCTTGACTGATTTCCTATTTTTCCAGCTTGTAGTTTTCGTCTCTATCAAGAAATCAGACACTTAGTTTTGAGCGAATACTGGCCACGGAAATTATCTGGCTTTAACTCGTTTGAATTTTTTCTTTTTTAATTTTTTCGTAGCAAAGTTGGCAAAAAATGGAACCCTATAGTTTCGTCATGTCTGTGTATCCGTTACGCCTGTTTGTCCTCATATCATAGCAAATTTAATTGCCATCACCATCTTTGCACCCTCTGAGTTGAAATTTGGCATATACGTAAATTAATAATAATAATAACAATAATACTCCAGACAATTTTGCACAGATTGTGTGACCTCAAACTAAGCAGTAAGCTTGTACTATGGGTACCACACAACGAACTCTGGGGGAGTTCCCAGTAACACCCAGACTCCAAGCCAATTTAGAAAAGTTCGTTTCCTAAATTGATCTGACCGGGGATCGAACTCGGGACCCTAGCTTCGAAAGCAGATGCATATGCCACTGCGCCAACGGGCCAGTCAAAATTGGTAAGCTAAAACCAAAACCAAAAAACCTATCTACGAAACTAAAATTTAATTCGTGTCCAATACTCTTTTGGCCGGTTTCAGATATTTTGAAGGCAAATGAAAGGTTTGTAATAGTAACATCTGAGAAATAATTGTAACAAGTAATTCGTTAGTGACATACATACATATCTTTACGCTGTATTCCCAACGGGGTAGTATCTGAATAATCCGTAAATTAATCCTGTAAATAATCTTATATTACAGTCATGATGGAATGGAGTAGGTATTTGAACGCAAGTATAAGTGCCTCGTATTTAAACTAGCTATAGCTTTCTATTAAAGTCCAAATTACCGCAGTAAAAACAAATATACAGTATAAGACAAACGCAGTTTCCCTTGTATCGCAGGTGCCCAACTAAACCCAACTGGCCTAAACTGGTTATAACAAGTTAAGGCTGCGGGGGCTGCCCGAGGGTGGGGGCTAACTAGATTCCTCCCAACTTTCTCGTAGCAGATAATGATCTTCGCTACGTGGGTGCTGGGCGATAGTGTGACGGAATGAACGCAGCGTTTGGACGCTCGTTTGAAGACAAAAAAATTACGATTTATTTCATAGAGTAATTGAAGTTGACTGCTAACAATATATACCTAGTTACCCCTTTATGATGTAATGATTAATCAAGATGGTAGGGGTAAAGGATAAAGTTCCGGTTTCGAGCCCAAGGGCTTAGTTGCGGTATCTTCTTAAATGAACAAAAAAAAGCGCGCTTTTTTAAGTGCTGCACTAAATAGACAATAATAATTATCTACCTAATTCTCTCTGTCTACCTCGTAGGGATCTAAGTAGAAACAATGTTAATTAAGTAAGTATATTGTTTTAGTGTAAAAGTGCATGTCATTCCAACTTCCGTCTTCATCATCAGATTTTGAAAATGATAACCAAAGTGAATCTCAAGACACCTCCGACAACTTCAACTCAAAGTCAAAGTCAAATCAATTTATTCAAGTAAACCCAAATGCAAGGTATTTTTGAACGTCAAATCTACTTTAGTTCGGTTCGAAAAGAAAACCTGAATACTGAGAAGAACCGACAAGAAACTCAGTCAGGTATCATTTTTTCACCATCATTGTACAATAGTTATTTAAAAATACAATATCTATAAAGCCAGTAAATGCATACGCAGAGAGGATCACTTCCAGTCTATTGTTGTGTCTTCAATGAAATCGCTAATTTTGTAGTATGCTTTTCCAATCAGTGTGCGTTTAATGACAAGTTTAAATCTGTTTTCCGTTAATTGAGTAATTTCTTGAGGAATTTTATTATAAAAACGAACACAGTTACCCAAAAATGAACCACTTGACTTTTGTAGTTTAAATTTAGGAATAACTAGCTGATCACGACCACGAGTTTCCATACCACTAACAACGCCTTTCTTTTGAAATAGATCTAAATTTTTTTTAGTGTACATTATGTTTTCATAGATGTATAACGAGGGTAAGGTGAATACATCAATGTCTTTAAAATGATCTCTCAGCGACTCACGTGCGTTCATATTGTAGATGGTACGTATTGCCCTCTTTTGTAAAATGAAGATAGATTTCATATGCGCCGCTGATCCCCACAGTAGCAGACCATAAGACATAAGGCTATGGAAATATGCGAAATACACCAGCCTAGCCGTAGCTACATCTGTCAACTGTCTAATGCGCCTAATAGCATATATTGCCGAATTGAGCTTATTAGATAAACTCCAAATACTACTAGGATACGTTGTTCCGTTGTGGATTTCCAGTAGCTACCTTCCGGCTCCATAATCAGATCAGTTTAATGGTATCATATTATTGTATAGTCATCAGAACTACATATACCTACAAACTGAGAATTTTCTTAGATACTAAGACTAAGAGTGGGTAAAATTCGGTCTCTTTTTTTTGATTAATGTTTATCGATAATTCTAAATTGTTGACTAGTCTATTTCTGTTAGTTATTGCGTTTGCCTTCCAAGATAAGGGTCCCGGGTTCGTTTTGGCTAGGTCAAGAAACGGATCATAAATTGTACCGAAGTCTGAGCGTGACTGCGTGCTCGCAGTTCGTTGTAACTTACACATCATAATATATTGGGTAACTAGTGGACATCTCGACAATAGCGCCGCCGACCAGGTCCAACTATAGTTAAAAATATAGCTATCTAGGTGACCCCATAGGTAAAAAAAAAATTCATCAAGACCGGTCAAGCCGATTAGGAGGAGAAGAATTACGAACACACACCCATAGACATTCTTTGAACTATTATTAATTTGTTGTTATTTCTCAATGATGTAGTGATAGAACTAAGATACCAAGACGTTAAAGGATGAGATTCTGGATTTGAGAACTTTTTTAATTATTTCAGATCAGTACCTATGTAGACGCAGACGGTGAAACGATGATTACATTATCATGGTGAAAAACTTTAGTTATTTTTTAACTTTTGTTATTTAGTTCCTTTAGTTATTTTCAACCAATTATTTTAAACACGATATAGTACACACTCTATTACACATTTAAAAAGAATTTAGTAAATAAAAATACTAACACTTTATATTATGTGCCAACGTTAATATATATTTGATATTTATAGCAGAGGACACTCACTGTAAGTACTCAAGAAGCAGTCTTAACTCGCCAAAATTTAACACTTTTTAAGATAAATACTAATAGTTTTACAATTTTCATGAACACAAAGTTTTTACGTATATTTAACCACAGATAACAATTTTTTTTAATTGATACATGTATTAGTCTAAACAAAAGTTTAAAGTCTAGATAACAGCTATTATAAGACGGATATTTAGGCCTTAGAGTTCTAACTTAACCAACGCAAGTCGTCTTTGGGTAGAGGATTTCGCAAAGAAAGAATTCATTGATAGAAGTCGTTTTTCGATATAAAAGACTTCCGAAAAGTAAAAAAATACTTAAAAACTGGATTTCGTTTACGATTTTCATGCTCGTAAATATAATTATAATTCTTTAATTTAAAGTTACTTATATTTTCACGTTCTTTCAAAAAATTCATTTTAAATATAGTAAAATTGGCTATCATTTGACATAAAAGGTATTAGGAATTAAGTAATAATAAAATACATGGGATAATCATTTTTATTGAAATTTGAATAATACCATCTTACCATGACGTAGCAGCTCAATGATTAATTGACCCATGAAAATAGGTACCTATCTATGTATTGCCAACAGCTTCGGGATGTCGGCAGGAATAGACCACCTTTTAAAGAGTGCTGTTTTTTAAAGAATTAAATAATTTTCCCTGTCAATAATGCACATTGCACAACGCTCCTCCTATGTTTAAGAGCTTTTAATATAATAAGTATTTTCCATACCTACATAAATATGTATGTAGGTAATTTGTTACAGACAGATAGGTATTAAACTTGTAAATTAAGTAGATATATCTTACTTTATACGTATTACACAAATCATATTATGTGTGTGCAATCTATATACATATTTTCACGTTGTTTTCCTAATGGGGGATAGTTAGAATGGATAGAGCGCCAAGTATCGCGGTCCCTACAAGACATACTTCTTTCCCCTATTTAAATCTCATTATTCTCCACACATTGTATATAATATTTCGTTATTGTTTTTCTTGGTTTATTTCATTCTTTGCGAGTGTGGCTTTACTTACATAATTACATCGAGTTTTGTATAGAGAGTTTTGATACAATGTTTTTAATGTACTTTTATTTAGATATGTAAATCTGTATTTATTTCAAATTTTTTTAAAGTAGGTTCATAATTTTTTAATTATTATTTGTATGTATATTTACTATTTTATTATTTTGTGACATAAATAGATCATGTAGACTTATGTTATAAAGCGTCACATGCAGATCTATTAAAAACAAAAAGAAAAAATGTTTACGACATCTGTGGAGGTAGAGACAAACTATCTCGGAAACCGGGGAATTTACATATCTTCATCAGAAAAGGTGGGGTGAAGATGATTTGGCGGAATTGCTACCCTGACCCCTCCCACGTTCCCGGGTGAATTCTACCCCGGCGGGATAATTGCGCGAAGAGAGCGCATGTCTTCATAACACTTCTGTGACATTCGTTGTGGATAATTCGATTCGTTTTTGGGATAATTAACTGAATATTCGCTTTGTACGTTTTAATGTGAAATGTCGTGTTCTGGACAGTATGCAAAGGAGCTGGATTAGTATCGCATTTCAGGAATTTTGCGAGTAATTTTGTACTGTATCGTATCATTTGGACCAAGATGATTTTCTATTTCTGTGTAAATTTTATTACTAAAAATGCTGGGGTGATGATAAATATAAAAAAGATAATACTTAATTATCAGGAATAAAAGGTATTTAGTTATATTGTATTCAATAAATAAAAATATCTAATATTTTTATAGCATTTGCGTAAACTGAAAAAGAGAGGCTCTAATGCATCGACCTCGACATGAAATATTAACTTTATTTTATTTCACATTCGAACTTTGAGCGATTTAGAAATGCAGCTTTTTGTATTGTGATCTTAGTAGGTATTACCAACCACTCCTAGGTATTAGAATTTAGAATAGAGCAACAAAATGTAAGCGTTAAGGAATGTAGGTATTTATAAAACGATTAGTAATTAAAATGTAGTTTCAGATTTAAAAATTTAATTAAATCTAAAATAGGTCTCTCTCTAACATAGGGGTATTCATAAGTTTTATTAGTGGTTCCAACACTTGAGTGCCATCTATCGTGAAATAGAGAAAACATTCAACCCATTTCAAAAATGTTTATAATTATTTTTGTGTAGTTTTTAATTTTTCTTTCTATTTTGAATAATTTATAAAGTTTTCTAATAAGTTGGAAAATTAAAAATGTAATGTGATCTATGGACTACAATTTGTCTGTATCTTATAGCGCCATCTCATGGTGAGTATTTATATATAGCAAATTTTTTTTATGGTAGTTTTGAAATTTTCAATGTAAGTAAAAAATTTATTACTTTTACATCGTAATTAATAAATGCTTAATAACTATTTTTTAAATTATTATAATTTAGATTGTGATTTTTTTATTGAACAATAGATGGCGATGAATGCCTTCGTCAACTACGTTTTTACTGGATAGTTTAGACGCTTTAGACGATGATATTCATGTTATTATTGTATTTCAGGTTAGTATTGGTCCATCACCCCTACGCAAGTAAGCTTTATTCCTTATCAGGTTTTTACGATTTGCGGGGCAAGGTGAAAGACGAGTTAGACGACGAGACGAGTCTAACTTCAATAACTGTCAAATTTAATTATATAGGTATGTGTATCGTTTTTATAGTTATTTTAATTGTACTTGAGTTTTGATTATTAAAGGATAGTTATGTTGTACTTTTCAGTGTTTTTTTGAAGGCGGTTTAATTTTTTTTAATAAAATTTTTTTATTTCTCCCTTTTGAGTGGTCATGACCTAAATAAATATCTAGGGCAGGTCTGCAATTGACTTCATTATAATTCCTGAGCGCAACGATATACAAGAAAATCGTCAATATAAATAAAGGTTATAACCAGATCGGGTTATCTAGTGTATCTTCGAAGTCCAAGCTCCAATATCGGTGAAATTTAAATGGGATCACCTCTGAAATATTACCTACCAAACGAAAAAAGAATTTTCGAAATCGGTTCATAAATGACGGAGTTATGAGGTAACAAACATACAAAAAATAAAACAACATACAGACGAATTGAGAACTTCCTTCTTTTTTGAAGTCGGTTAAAAATTTGAGACAATATAAAGCCTTTTATAAAATTGACAGCAAATATATTACGAAAATCCTAGTTTCCATAGGTTTCCAGAAATTAAGCTTAGTTTATTAGGCATATTTTTATACATATCGCATGAAACTGTGTGCCAGTTGAAAGTACACTTGATTAATTTTTATTTTGTATAAATATTTATTTTAATATTTAAACAATCATTTAAACAATCACTTAAGTTACTTATGTTAATAAGCAGCAGTCCAAAAAAGTTCATACATCTCATTTAGGCTTAGACTTCCTATCCATTCCCATTGAATCCGCCGTCGCCTCTAAATTTCATTCTCGCAAGAAACAATTTGACCATTCTGTCCATACGAACTATAAAGAAATAACATTCAAGACTAAATTAGACTAGTTTAAGTATACAGCTAAATAAATAATAAATTAAACTTTTTAACAAAAGTAAATATACTTACAGAAAATATACTTTATTTAAAATTTTAAGTAGATATATAAAATTGCAGAAGTATATAGGTAGGTACTAGGTAATATATAATAATAAAATAATAATATTCAGGAAAATTACATTAATTGCGTGAACTCAAATTAAGCACTTTAAATTACGGGTACCCCACAAAGAACTGAGAACTAGAGAAGATCCCAGTATTTAGGGAATCGATCCCGGGACCCCGGATTAGAAAGCAGACGCCCTGCCATCACGCCAATGAACCAAGCAAGTAATAATGTAGGACAATAGCTATAAAAGTCATCAACAAGAATAAAACGCTGAAGTAGAAAATTGTACAAGAGCTAAATAATCTGAAACAAAAATTTTACACTGTTATAATAGTTAAGACAAGCTGTGATATAGTTTAAGTATCACTATGAAGTGAATTGGTATTTCAATGTAATTATACAAACAAAGATAACATTGCGATTGGTAAGGCATCTCGTTATAGTATATTGAAGAAATTGTTATGGTTTTGGGAAACATTTTTAAAAAGTTTTTTCATAAATAATTTTTTCATAGGTAATAAATAAAAAAAAAGTCCAGTTTCAAAGAAAAGTCGTAAAAATTTTAATTACTTAGATATTAAGTATAATAAAATCTATTTTTGTAATTGAAATGCCCTTAACATCTATGGGATAATTTCTATATTTTATTGTTTTACCTGCCTATAATAAATATTTTTTTAAATTAAAAAAAGACATTATTTAAAACACTATTAACAATTTTTTTTACCATACTGAATACTTTTTAACAATTTTACTGACTACTTAAACGTATTTTCAATATTTTGTTACAGTCTTAGGAAGTTGAGAGGAAAAGAACTGAGACCTGCTACAAGCCTTTTTTGGTCCAACTATTGTTAATTTTGGTCACGGCGGTGCTACCAGCGCAGCGTTATAAGCACATTTGGACTGTCTTGGAGTTGGAGCTACCGTCCAGCTGAATATCAATCTTACATAATACATATCATCACGCTGTATCCCTAACGGGGTAGTCAGAGAGAACTGAGCGCCAAGCGTCGCGATCCCCACATACTTCTTTTTTGTTTTCAAATCTTATCATTCTCCTCACACATTTTCGCCTAGGTATGCGAGTGCTTTTGACATTTCCTTCGGCTAACACTCTAGCTATTTGATCTTCATAAGTCAGCCTTGGTCTTCCTTGGCTTTCGCTACCACTCACTTTCGCTTTGTGGATTTTCTTCTTCAGTCTTTCATCACTCATTTTTTCTATGTGCCCGAACCATCTAAGCATTCCCTTCTTCATTTTTACAATAATAATACAATATCATTCTTGATATTTTAATTTAAGTTACACATTTTAAGATACAAATTGTAATTTTGTAGTGGAAATTTTTAATTGTAAATATTAGATTTCTATCATACATAGTAAGACATATTTAATATAGTTTTCACTTATAAAATTAAAGAAATACGTGAAGTCATTTTATCCATATCTATACATCCATATCTACCTACTTACCTAAATATATAAAATGAAGTTTTGAAGTATCGAAGTGTCTATGTACGATTTCCAAAGATAGACTTTTACAAAACAGAAACACGAGTTTTTTATGTTTTTGTCTGTACGTCTATTTGTTTTTCCAGATTAATCTCTGTAATGGTTGAACCGATTTTGACGGGATTTTCATCGTCAGGAGGACTTCTCAAAAATTAATCTAAGCTTTTTTTATCCCGGAAAAATACTAAATTCAACGCGGATGAAGCCGCGGTCCCAGCGAGTATTAATATAAGTCTAAATATATGTATATATGATTTACGATAAGTTTTATTTAGCAATAAAATACTGCTTCCAATATTTTCTACGATACGATTGCAAAGCAGCAATAAAATACGTGAAATCAACAGAACAATTAAACTGTAATTAATATCAGTCTTCGCCCGCCGTCGGGAAGCAACATGGCTGCCACTATCCGCGGCTTACTCCCCCGCGACATCTAACCCTCCGCCCGTATGATAGCTTGCTTTTTTGCGAGCGAGAGAGACCTTCCACTCGTATGCTTTCGTTCTAAAATATTTTCTCGCAGTTCACATTTACAAACAAATATCAACTTTAAACGTACAGAAACACGTTCGAGATTTTATTGCAATTATTATACTACACATGATCTTACGGAATTGGCATGTTCCTATAAAGAGTGTGAAAAATGAAAGAGATAGATAGAGGCGATCGTCTCGGCTGGGCGGGCGTCGTGAGTCGTTCGTAGCTTAGCCGTTACTTCGCTCGCACTAGGCTGTTTCCAACACGCGAGAGCGGGACACAGATATTTTTCGCGTTTTCTTTTTTTATTTGGTCTTTATCTTGTGGGGAGAAAAATGGTGCGTTAGGAGACAGGGTGCAGGGTGGCGGGAAACGACCCGCGTAGTTGCGTGTAATGTTTTAGGGGGTTAGCGATATAACACAATTGTACCTATAGTTAATGAATAGTGGCGTAGAATGTTTTAATCACGGTTTTTGGTGCACTTAGCTCGAATGCTGTGAAAATATGAGATAATTACGGGCAAAAATAATTTTCTATTTTGTCGATGAAATTCACGGAGTTAGGTAACATACTTTAATCAGATGATAGAATCAACGTTGTATTAATGAAGTTCATGAATAGGGGTTCTTTATAACATTTTTTTTTAAATTCTATCGCCATGTAATAAGTAAGAGCGGAATCCTTAGAGTTTCGTCATACTATGTCTATGTAAGGACAAATTAATAACATTTGAAAAAGAAAGGCTTCGATAAAGCGAATTTATGAGACCTTCCTAAGGTTGAAGTGGATATGTAAAGTGTTGTTTGTGGAAAATACTTTCGTGCTATGAATGAAATATGCAGTGACGTCACGTCACGTGTTTCAGTTTCTTGGCACAAATTTTTAAGTCATAATTTAATTTCTGTTTTTTAAATTATTTGTGCATAATATTTTAACTTTATTGTTTTTATTATGTTTAATTAAGGGTTTAAATATTTACGAAACAGTAAACATACATAATTACATGCAATTTCCCTAACACATTTGCGAAGAAGATCGTTCCCTGGCTATATATTTTGTCTTAAAATACCTATAGGTAGTGTTACAGAAGATAAGATTTTATAAAAGTGATCGCTTAACAAGGTTAAATTTTCCTCCCTTAGCTGGTCACAAGTCAAAGTCATTGAACACGTTCCCTACAACCTAATTAAGGGTAAGTCTTCTAGAAACAACCCTTCTGTTAAAATTTAACCTTTGGGGTCAACCGTGAGATTATAGGGTCAGGGGTCAAGTCGACCTGTTCAGCGACTATTTATGAGCGTAAAAAGAAAAGGTCGCGACTATTGACCCTTGTAAGGATGTTGTACAGAGCTTGAGAATATCTGGTTATTTGCATAAAACGCAATTTTAAATGTATTTGTAGTGGATTAGAAATTCAAATTAGCAGTGTAAGAATTATTTATTGGAGTTCCGAAACTAAATGGCAAAACCAGAACCATTAAACTTTTGTCATGCCAGTCTGTCTGTACGTTTATACATAATAAGTGTGTCCAGTGCAAGTTTCACTCGCGCACAAAGGGTTTAGTACGATACCTTATAAAATGGTGAATTCCTAAACTTAATTTCTGACCATTTATAATGCCTAGGATGTTCTTCATATTTTGTCGTTTTTGAAGTTTCTGTCTTGTTGATTCGGAGATAGAATGGCCTTTGGATATCCAATGTATTTCTTCTCTGATTATTTATTAACAATATGTATCGCTAGATATGCTAAATTTGAAGTTCATAGTATACATTAAATAGCTAGTTTCTTAGAACATCACTTGAGACAGATTAACGGACGTTAAACTTATAGGGGTTCCCTTTTTATTACTAGCTTTTATTTAACTCAACTTGTTAGTTACTATTTGTGGGTCAAATGCAATTGAATTTTAATCCTGTTCCACTAAACTGATTGAGTTGAAATTTTGCAAACATGTTTGGGACCGGTGGTACTATTAAAGGCTTGTTCTTAAAAAACTTTTTTAGTAGAAAAATACTTTTTAGTACAAAATTCTAAAAGAAGTAATAAAATATTAGAATTACATACATATCCTAACGCTTACTTAAAAGGGTAAACTGACAACGGAGTGCCAAGCGTCGCGCTCCTTATTTACTCTTTTGGTTTGATCAGACCTCATTATTCTCTACTCACATTTTCTGAGGTATGCGAGTGCGACTAAGATACCCATCAGCTAAGACTCGGGCTATTTTATTTTCACACGAGGCGGTCCTTTCACCTAAACATTTTTATCAGACACATTTGTATTACAGATTTTTTCAGTTCTAACGTCGATACGCACGTTGATTCTGATCTCGATGCAAAATCTAGTCTTTCGAAGTCATGAATACTGGATAAAATATATCTGGGATACTTTCAGCAGCGTTAATAGCTATGTCCAAATAGTAAAGCATACACTGTCGTTGCTGTCTCAAGCCAGTAATGTGAAACTGATACCGCTGTATCAGATACTTTGTAACTGAAACATCTCCTTCCTTATCGTCTCATAAAACAGAATCACGCCACATTTTGCGACACAAATTTCTGCGTGAATGAACCCGGTAAGGCAGGCTTGGTTTTCATTCTATCGGACATTTATAAAGATGTGTTTGTTTTACATTACACTGCAATTGATAATAAAAATTTGATGAGTAATTATTATTATTATAGCAATGTTTACGCAATGTTAAGACCGACCGTGTGAACTTAGCAACAATTTACAATTAAAATGAGATGCATTGTAAAAAAGTAAAGCAAATCCTTTCTTCGAGATGACCCTTTCTCGCGAAGTGGCTTGACCCCACCTGTTTCGCTGCATAATTAACTGTAAACAGTAGATTAGCATAACTACTTGTATAAATTTAGTGTAGGTACAATTTTTCTCACGTTTCGGACGCTGATTAGCATTCATTTCGCCTTTAGAATTCATCTCATTAAAAGTTACTGCTCTTAGCATTTAACAGACATCAACGAACATTTCTGAATAAGAAATAAGGGGCTGAATAATTAAAATTCGCTTCTCTAGTTTAGAATTAGATTATATTTTTAAGAAATTACGGCAAGGAGAGTATCATTTCTGTGTTAGTTATGATTTGGTTGTGGCAGTCGTGCGAAGTTGTGTCTTTCTTGAGATTTGAGTGTGCTTTTATTTTTCGATAGTGATCAGTTTCTTTCTATCGGGTTTTGGTTATCTTAAAGTTTTTGAATGTTAGGTAAGTTTTAGTTATTTTACAAGGTGATTGTTTCCAGTGTCATATGCTAGTTACAAAGTTAAAATTGCGTAATAAAATTGATTTATTAATAGTAACTGTTTTCGTTTTTTTCTTAACTTCAGTTCATTTAAGAAAAGAACAAAATGATATTGTCAATCGTGGTTTTGAACAATTCTGTATACAGTTTAATTACTGCAATATTGCAGTTGCATTTAGTTTTTGCTATAGTTTCCATGGTAACATTTATTTTATTTGATTAATTGAAAATTCTCTTCATTTTCACTTCTAAATAATTTGAAAATGTTTCTGGATAAGATTCAACAGTTAAAAAATCTGGGTCTGCGGCAGTATTACTCAAATGCGTATTTATTTTAAAGAGTTTACAAAAATAAAAAACGACAGATAATAGAGAGATTATTATGAACATTTACTGACAAGATTGTTCTTGATAAGATTAAGAGGGACTGATAGACGGCTCTATTGTTCAAGAACTCACCAAGATCAGTTGATGAAGGAAAGTATGTGAGTATACATACCATCATATAATTTAAGAAAACATTTACAGGAGTAAAGTTACGCTTAGTAAACAAATTGAACTGTTTCAAGCCAAATGATTTGTTTATTTATATGTAACTAAATGCGTACTAATAAAGCTGCAGTGTCCGTTCGCTCTGTTATATCCGATATGAGATTCGTTTCACTGTTAATTGAAAGGACAAAACGATTTGTCCGTACCACAGTCCTTTTTAGTCCGTCAACTGACGTTTGATAATATATTAGATAATTTGGTTTTGCATTGGATTGCCCCGTCGGGCAAAATAATCGGGACTACGAATAATGTTAGCAAAATCAACTGATTGTGGTACTGCAGTTGTATATTTAGTATATGTATGTGGGGATAATGTTACACCATTTTTGCGTATAAATGTAACATTAAATCGTTTCCATGCTGAGCGGACAAGGCATTACAGCGTAACAAAAAAAAAATTAAACAAAAAATAATAAAAATAAAAAAACACCGCTTTTGGCGGGAAATATTTGGGTTTACAGATGGCATAGTGAAATTAAATAACGATGAGTCGCCAATATATCGCCGAGTTCCTTCTAATTATAATGTAATAGAAATCCTTTTCCTATGGCCGACTTTACGACCTGTGCAGAAAGATAAGCAGCTGGCATATTTTGCGTTAATTATAGTAATCGAGGCTATGGATCATTTCCATCCGTGACTTTTACACTAGTTTATAATAATATGATGTTCATGTAGCTACTGTGCGCACATTTGAGGTAGATTGGTTTAGTGTCAGCGACAAAGAAAAGCAGAGAAAATATTTTCGTGGATATTAACTTCACAATGATGTTGTAAGTGATAACAACATTTAATTTTTTCGAATATTTAAAAATCGGGTTTTATATTTAACCTTCACTTACATATTGTAAGCTATGCAAAATTTTCATCGGTATATCTGAATCAGTTCTGAAATTAGCTTGAACGAACATTTTCCGTAGTAATGTCAACAATACATACGTTTTCATTTCTAGAAATAACTTAAAGACTGCGAAGTTATACATAAATAGTATTATGAAAACAAATGTTTTAATTCTTATGAGCAGCCAAAAACATAACCGTCCCACTGAACTTGACGCAACGTAAAGCATGCAACACTTTCCGAACGCTATGATTCTCCATTCAATATTCGAATTTGAAAAAAAGAACTTCTAGTGACGTGACCTTGCTTTTCCTCAGTTCACTTTTCGTTTACCACGCAGGCGCGATGGGGTTACGATCAATGCCGAAAAACGGGGGTCCTGTCCCCCGCGGCGGCCCTCGCCGCAAAGTAAGCGGTTCGCAGCATCTGAAGGGTTAGGCTGGTCGGACCTGGTTGCTAGGATACCGCCTTCGCGTTTAGGGGACGGTCGATACAGCCCCATGTCATAACTTTCTTTAATTGGCGTAGGTGGGTAGGGACTTCGTGGTCGACAGGGCTTCGGTTGTTCCACTTTAGATATTGGGTCTAGGTTCAGTATATGCATTATACCTAATATAAGTATATCTGAAATGGCTTTAACTATTTGAGTAGGTGTGTATATAATTTTATTCCATTTCCGTTATAACAATATAGCAATCATCATTTTTGCTTACAGCTGTTAAAGCGAATCTAGATAGAGGTTATTGCCCATTGCCAAAAATAAAGTTTCTCGTGATAAACTATAACTCTTGGTTGGCTTTTGGAGATGTGAGGGAAGATAATTTATTATTATTTGAGACCAATTCAGTATTAAAATTCCATAATACTAAAATGAATATTTTACTGAAAATTTAAGACATAATTCTACACAAGTAACTACGGCGTAAAAAAATATTTTAAGATATTTTTAGAGCTTATATTTGTTATTTTTTGTTATAGAGAAATTGTGTATAAATTGTACCTACCTATAGGTAAAAATGCAAAAAAAAACTTTTAAGGAAACGAAACGTACTATTCAAATTTGTGACGAATTCATAATTTGATAAGATTAATAATTGCTTAAGTCACAGTATGTAACATTTATTGTAACACCAAACACATTATGTAACAGTGAAATTATTGTCTTACTATACTTGTGTAGATTCGTCGAAGATAGTGAAAGCTGAAAACAGTGCCTTGACCCAGTAATCCTAACTACCGCAAATACATACCACAAATACCTAGCATGTTATCGGCTCGATAGCGAGAGTGACCATGGGCCATCACTTGACGTACACGCATAGACACTTATTAGCATTGTGTGTGGTCTAAGTCAATAACGTTTGAAATATTTTATGCAGGAATGGGATAGTTTGTATTTCATTTAGATTTCTTGCTTACTGATTATATAATGAAAAATAGTTATTGGTAGATCTGCTGTGTTGAACACATAGATTGCAAAAAAATAAACCTTTTTTTTTACTGTGCTTTAAATTACAAGAGTTTATGCTCTCATGTTTTAAATAGCTTATTCAATTTTAAATGAATAAACTGATGCTGAGTCATGAAAACTTAGGACGCTTCGTTGAGAACCGAAACACGTGTCAATTAATAAGTTTGAATTTTGGAGTAGAAAATAGGTAAAAATATATAAAACAATTATTTTTCATTGATTTCCTCAAAGCAGCACTTAATTCCATACAATAGTATTGCGTTCTTCCAAAGATGTCTATTAATATAAAGTCTAATAGGCAATAACTTTTGTCTGTAATGTATAGTAATAGTATGTACCTAGTTCCACTATTACTATAGTTGTAGTAAATCCTTGTATCGTTATATTATATTTAGATAATCGATATGTAATGACATCAAATATAGAGGAGTGAATACGATTTTAGTCGATATTGTTACTAAAAACGTTATGCCATTCATATTGTCCAATCTGTATCTATTCCACGTTATACTATCCACGAATAATACTTATATTTTACCATGAAATGTTTGCAGAAACGTATTAGGTGAAAGTGATCATTATGTTACGTTTAGTCTATTCTATATAATGTATTTACAGAACTACAATACTATAGGTAAGTAACTATGTAGGTACAGTTAGAAGAAAATTGTACATTTTTTCTGAAAATGAGAATTGCTTATTAATTTACCTTGATTTTCAACATAAATGTTTAAATTTGCTTTGTTGGTGTGTTAGAAATAATTTATTTTCCACATAAAAATATTTACAACTAGTGAACCGCCCCGGCTTCGCACGCTTAAAAATTTTTTCGAAAATAAAATACAGTCCATGTTGCTCACTGATAATAATGTAGCTTTCTATACGTGAAAGAATTTTTGAAATCGGTTGAGTAGTTTTTGAGTTTATAATATTAGTATAGACTATAGATTCATTCACTGTTTACTATTATTTTTTTATATAGAGTATGTAATTCTATTTTATAATTTATTTTAATGATTTTTTTATTCTGATCTCGGCAGTTGTTTTTCCTATGGAACATGTACAAAATGTAGGCTGTTATAAACAATGGTGATTTTTAAGAAACGTATTAAAAACCAACTACTTCTAATTTGCTGACGTTACCTAGATCGGTTAACGTGGAGTAGATGTGTATTTATTGAAAACCGTCAAACCGCTATTGATCACAACACTATTCTCAAATTGAGTACAAATCACGTTCCCTCAAACTTTAGCCAGCTGATATTCCGATGATAATTTGCATAGTTGCCTATTGTATTTCATGACATTTTTAGGGTTCCGTATTTAAAATGGAAATACAGAACCTTTATAAGATCATTCAAGATTTCGTCTGCCTGCAAGTCTGTCAGTGATACGTATGGTTTATCCAGATATTTCAATATTCATACGTAGTGGCTTGGCACAACTGATACGGTCAGGATTTGCATGCCTAGTATCGGTTGAGAAGAGACAGCATGGTGCCACCATTGTTGCGTGGAACAGAACGCGCCCAGTACACGTTGAAGGAGTGCCCCGTGTGGGCTTCCAAGTGCCAAGTCCCGTTCCACCAAATGTCTCTGTCAACAGTAGTACCGGCTATGCTGGTAGGTGAGGAGTCGTGAAAGGCCTTCATCTGCGAGTTATCTTGCGAGGAATCCTTCTTCTGCGAGATCGTAATGGCACAGTGGGATCGGGAGAGCGCCAATCGCATTCGGTGACGACAACGTCAGGGCTGTGGCAAGTGGCAACATACGACTTTGCCCGTCAGGCCTGTAGCCCGGGACCGGTGTCCTCCGCCTGTTGTAAGAGGTAACTGAAGGGGCCTTCGCAGTCGCCGTTCTTATTACCGACTCTGAAGAGGACGACAACGTGTGTATACCGCGTTGACGTAGCACAGCGAGGACGTGTTACGAGGAGCGAGGGCTACGTCACTGCCATCTGAGAAGTGCTTTGGTACAGCGCGAGAGGGGCTCTGGTATTTTCATAGGAGATGTCTGAGCTCCTCGACTACGCGTCGAAGACGACCACAGCAAAAGCTTTGGTGGGCAAAACCTTGCATAACCCACACCTACCACCACGGGGCTGAACTGTCTTCAAGTTTTTCTGGCCTTACAAGAAGAAGTATTATCGTAACGAACTTGTATAATCGATCGGTTAGCAACTTTTGATCATATTATAGTTTCTCTTTTTCACTCATCGAATGCGGTGTCAAGGTTCTTCTGCGTCAACAAAAATAAAGTTGTTTTGCACTACTGAGTTAGGAACTCGTACTCGACTATTTTCCTTATCTTCGTAGCTATTAGACCAAGAATTCTAAGAATTTCAGGAAATATACTATGTGCCACATAAGTCGAATTGAAAGTTTTATAAATCTTCAAAAACTAAGTTTAGTTGGATTCTTTTATAACACGTATAATTTGAAGATTTTGTTTATACATATGGTGTGTAATTAGTCACTTGGACAATCTACATATACAGTTTAAAGCCATTTATAATACATTACTTATTTTAACTAACTACCGTATAGTACTATCCGGGACTAAAGGCTTTATGAGCCTTCTTAGCTTTAGCTGTGGATCCACTGAATTACCCAACCAGTAACTAAATACTCAAGGAATTGTTTTGCGGATCCAATCATGGTATTCATATCGCCGTATCTCACTAGTGGTCACTGCTAGTGGTCACTACTAGTGGTAACTATTAATGGTTACTATTAGTCACTATTTGCGATATATAACGCGTCTTGGCGATGCCGATACGATGATGTTCGACATAATGATACTGCATACATATGTATATATATCATATTTTACATAATAAATTTTAGTCGTTTTTAGGATTTCATATTCAAAATAGGTTATAGTTTAATTATTTCTGTTTGACCGTCTGTTTGTCCATATACCACACTCAATTTTTTCAGACATTTTCACACTCACTGAGTTGTTTTGCAGAGTGATGTAACTGGGCAATTAAAAAATACTTCAAACTTCACGCTGTATTCCGAACGGGTAGTCAGAGAGGACGGAGCGCCAAGCGTCGTGGTTCTTACGTACTTCTTTCGCTTCCTCAAATCTCATCATTCTCCTCACAGATTTTCGCCAAGGTATGCGAGAGCTTTTGACATTTCCGTCTGCTAACACTCCGTCTGCTACTTGATCGTCATAAGTCAGCCTTGGCCTTTCCTGGCCTCTTTTACTACTCGCTTTCGCCTTGTCGATTTTCTTCATCAGTCTTTGATTCTTTCTTTCTATGTGTTCGAGCCATAGAAGCATTCTTTCTTAATTTTTACAATAACACTGTCGTGCAACTCTGTCATACTGCGTATGTCTTCCATTCAAAAATAGAAATCGAAAACCAATAATTACGTTGGACACAATTTTTGATGGGTAAAATCTTATGAGTTCGTGTCAACGACATGCTATATAAATATAGTTATTATTATTATTTTTTTGATATTTGGCCTTTATTATACATCATTCAATGAATATTTTATAGTGGCTTAGGAGTTATCTTACTAGCGTGGTAAAACAAATTTCTATTTGCTCGATAATATTTTTGTCGTGGATTTTAAAATTAAAAAATGGTATAAAATTCTATAATAATTTTAAATTTATGTGTTGAATTTTGATTATATCGCTACTAATGCAAAACTATTCTATTTTAGCTTATATTATCGAAATTTCGGATTGTAAAATTTCCAAAAAAATGCCTTAAATTTTACAATTCAAACCTAAACATCAAATCGACTTTTATTTCTAATTTAGGGTTTATTTGCATATATTATCGAAATTTAAGGTTTGAAAATGTATCGACAATTTTGTACTTTATTCCATAGTTTTAAGTTTTCACTTGTGTCAGCACTCCTCACCGACTATTTTTTTATTTAAGTTTTTTGCCCTAAATTACTTTAAATTAATGCATGTGCGACACGATATTCGCCGGTTTTTTTAAACTAGATGAGTAGATACATACATATGCAGGGAAGTATTGTATATGTATATATTTAAAAATCCTTTTTTCCGCCGGCTTGCTAATATAATTTCCCGATGCGTCATCAATCACTCCGGAAAGGCGAGTTAAGTCGACACATGTAAATTTTGGACCTAAATTATACGGAAGGCGCGTACCCGAATGACGTAACGGGTAAAGGGGATTGTGAACAAAAGTGATGAAAAGTATTAGGATTCAGCGAATGACACAATCGGGATAAGTATAGTTTATTTCATTTCAGGTTAGGAGCAATGTCAGTGAATCGATTAATTAGTTGTACATACATACATATCTTAGTCATTAATACTAGAGAGAGATAATTTTATTATTTGGTATAATATTTATTATTAGTTAATATCTCTATGCGATTTCAATGATAAATTGTCTAATTAATTAAAAATGTTACTAACTAATTCTTGTGATTGCCGACTACCTGTTTTCAAGGTTAATAGTTAAAATGTTAATCTTAAAAGTACACGCTGAAAAACAAAAATATCGAATTTACAATTTGTAATTTTCACATAAGTGAGAGTTTGTTTTCACGTATCGTAGCTATATATAACATGTAATAAAATTTCAACAGTATATTTTGTGGGTAGGATGAGCACGTGTGAAACTGGCTTTGTTAGAAAATTTTAATAAAGATTACACAAAAACCTCACGTTACATAGCTACATTATATATGTACATATATATATATATATATATAAATATATACTGTTTACCCTATCTACCCTTTACCCAAAAAAGGGTTCCGGCCAAACAAAAACCGAAAAGATATTTCACTCGAAAGAGCCCATTACAACGGTCTTGGCAAAAAAGCAGGGCCCAACAAACGGCTCGCATCAATTAGTGGAGGAGGCGCGAGTAAACAGTCCAGGTACGGATTTAGGGTATTTAGTTAGATATCTGAAAATCAATTTCAAGATTCGTAACAATTTTTTTCTAGCTTGAGGAGATGAATTTATTAAACTAGTTTAAAAAAAGACGGAAATGTCTAAAGCACTCCCATACCTAGGCGAAAATATGTGAGAAGAATGATGAGATTTGAGGAAGCGAAAGAAATATGTAAGGATCGCGACGCTTGGCGCTTCGTCCTCTCTGACTACTTTGTTGGGGATACGGCGTGAAGTTATGTTATGTTAGTTTAAAAAAAGCAATTTTTTCGAGTAAACTTGGTTAGCTCATTTTCTAAAGTCAAATCTGTCACCAGTTAAGAAATTTTATCTTATGGTAGAGTTTGATTATTATTTATTAAACCCTAGGGAAAGCGTACATATTATAGAGAGAAAGGGGATCATTTCCAGACGATGTTTTAATTCTAGACAAATTATTTGATTTTATATTATGCTTTTTTAAGTATTTTGTCAATTAATTGGATGACTTCTTGAGGAAAACTATTATAAAAACAAACACTGTTATTAAAATTAAAATATTATAATAACTACTCAATATAATACGGCCTCGAGACTGCTGAGTATTTGATCAGTTTAATCTCATAAATTTCCTGATATTAAAGTTAAACAAGTTAACAAGTTAAAAAAGATATCTTAAGAAATATGTACACATACCGTATATTAATCACTCGCAACTCCATGCCGATAAATACATAATACACATATTTTTATTGATTACTGACATAGAGTAATTTCTTTATCCGTTATAAACTGAAATAATTTCTTGCAAATTTAATTCACAGTATATAGTAATATGTTAAATATGTACTATATTGTGTTTAAAGTAATCTGCACTGTATGTAAACAAATAATTATTTATTAAAAAATTAATAATAATTTCTCTAATAATAATAATCGTCGGCCGTGCCTTACTCAATTTCTTGTGAAGAGTTTTAAATCTAAATATAAAGCATTATAGGTGTTAACATGACTAACTTTAAAACTATTAATTTTAACTTTATAGTTGGGTACAATATTTCTTAATTTCTTAATTTCAATATCTAAATAATATGCACAAAATAAATACGATCTGGTTTGTCGTCGTTCGCATGAAAACAAATGAATTTAAAAAATCATGCGTTTAAATGTTTGAATATTATTAGTGTGTAAATTTGCGTAATAAATAAAGTGAAACAAATCAAAGGTTTTCACGACTTCGTAAATGCCGTTCTGTCTGTTAGCTCCATTAAAAATGGTCCGGGCACGTGTTTTGTAGGACCGATACCGCTCCATTTAAAATCCTTATTACGTCCCTGATCCCTGCCCGGTTTAGACGCAAATAATCGGTGCCTCATTTACGAGGCTTTCCATGACCCGCCCCCCACTTCATGTTTACTACTCATTAGGCCTGAAGATCGACACGGTCGAAATATTTTAGGCGCTTAATATGGGAAACCAGCAAAATATATTGACGTTCATTTAATTTTCTTTACGCTCTATATAAACAAGAAAAAGAATTCTAATGGTTATTTATGTTTATTTATTTTAAAGGTTTATACAGCAGGTATATTGCAATATAATAAACACGATAAAGAAATAACAGTTGAATAATGATAACATTATTAAAGTTATCACTTATCAGTCAGCCTGGACCAGAGAAAGGCTACAATATCTTTAGACTCCCATGGTTTGTATCTGTTATAACAATAAATTAACGGGTTCTTACCGCGATATTGAATATTTTAGAGTTTCCCGATATTTCGATGCTGTTGCAAGCACGATGTTCACGTGTTAACTGGCGAGACTGCGGGTGGATATTCGAGAGCACATATTTCAGTCTACCCTCTTTCTGGCTTGTAGTTGTTATATAACAACTACACTGAAACAAATCAAAGATTTACAACTAGACTGAAATATGTGCTCTCAAATATCCGCCCGCAGTCTCGCCAGTTAACCCGTGAACATGGTACTTGCAACAGCATCGAAATATCGGGAAACTCAAAAATATTTAATATCGCGGTAGGAACCCGTTAATTTATTGTTATAAATTTCGTCTATCATCCGAGACAATTAAAGGCGGCCTTCAGGGTCGCTACTGATCCCAGTAGGGGCTCCGTTGGCCCATCCAGGCGACCTGTAGGAGGATGACATCGCGAATGGTCTTTGTCCCCCAGATACGTACTTTGACACCGCGTGAGAGGGACTCTGGTGCGTTCCGTAGATCTCTGACGTCGGACCTCAATAACGCACGACAACCAGTTCATCCTCGAGGAGCAGTGCACTTATGTTCACATTTGTCCTGTGTTACTCAAAAAAGGTTGCCTATAAGTTGTAGTTTTAACACACCATGACTGTTACAGATGTAAAGACAAACATGTATAATTAACATGACGGTACTTTTTCGCTCCATCGTCTCTGACTACCCAATTAGGGATACATCGACATGATATGTTATGTAATGTAATGTTTATATGACTACATGATAGTTTGAATTTTTTTAATGGTTAGATATGGGTAATAACAGCTTAAAGTTTTATTGTCGTCGTCAGATTAGAGAATTATGTATTCTTATGTAGCTGCAATGTACCTACAATTTAAAATCATGTCAAAAGTTTGTGCTTTTGCTTGTAGTATTACATTCAAATAAGAGTGTTGGCCTAAGAGTTTTGAAATGTCTGCGGTAATCGCGCGAAATGTTTCACGGTGCGCGACTGCGTGCCTCGTCTGCACTTAATTTCCGAGCGGCACGTTTAATTTTTCTCGCGCCATTTACTCAGATGTCCATCATTTTGGAGATTTTCAGAGCGAGACTCAAAGGGGAGTAAATGAAGGGCCAAAATGCAAATCATGAACCGCGGTATTAATATTAATACGGAGATGTAGACAGTGTTAAATAAACGTTAAATTTATGCATGACTACCTAGGTTTTCATGTGAACCGTGGAGTTTACATAGGATCAGTGATTATATTAAGCTTTTTCCGTCATAAAATAATTAATTCCTATCAGTCTTAATTACTAAATTTAATTTAGAAAAGTCGTTTAGCAAAGTACAATGTTGAATAACGAATCAATCATATGTTTCATTTTATACGTCTTTTGGGTGACACAATTGGGTGATTTTACATTAACTTTTAATGATAAAAAAAGGGATGAAATTTTGGAATAAAATTAAATTCCACACACATGAAATCACGATGAACAGCTAGTTTATTCAAAGACGTAGCAAGATCATTGTATAAAACACAGCAAAAGATGTTGGTTTCCATACACACATAATTATATATGAATTCACTCTTTCGGTTTGGATATTTTCGTTACAAACAACTTGTTTTGTTACATTTGATTTCAACTTTGTACTTTGAAACGAATATTAAAATAATGTTGACATCAATTTTAAGCCAAGTTCCTTTCGTTTTTCAGTTTTAACCGTTCATTTACCAAAAAGATGTTCACGTCAGATAGTCAAGCTTAATGGCGACCAGTTAAATACCTTCGGTGGCGTCGTTGGGGTTAAAATTAAAAACGACCGTGATGCAGCGTTTTCTTTTTTGTTCCAAAGGGACGGAGGTGAATTTTGTTGAAAGAATTTTTTGAAGGGACGGCCCATTATGACCCAGGGAGGTGTGGGAGGGTTATTATATTATAGGGAGAAGGTTTGTTTGAAGGGGAAGGTATCTTTAAGCGTCGAAGTAAAATGATATTCCATTTTATACAGAAGCGCGTTTATGAAAATATACTGTGTTGGCTATTAAAGGTTGATATTATAATAGAAATTTGAGTATATTACAAATTTTATATACATATATCATTCGTGTAGGTCTGGCAGAAAAAAAAAAGTAGCAGCAGCTTCTCACGCAGGCTGTAAAGTAAGACAAGGAACAGAGCTTAATACAAAGAACTAATATACTTGTATAAGCGATGAGCTAGTATCCTAACACTTTTTGCAATCATAATTTTATTACTTTACCATTATTTGTAAGCTCAAATTATGCATATTGATAGAAATCGCGGTTCCTGCCTTATATTACTTAACGACATTAAGTGGATTATCAGAGGAGTTTTATGTTTATTCTTTCTATCTAACAGTGGGTAGGACTTAACGAATATGATTTGGAATAGTTAGTTGTCGTTGCTGCGGTCTTGTTGTGATTATGCGACCGAACATGCGGCTAGTCCAGTTAAGATTTACTGGCTATAATTCTATAACGAGTCAAAATTTCTGTACCATTGCGCCATTGATTGATCTCTAATCGTTATATGGGTCGGAATTTCACGGGTGATCATAGTTATAGTAGGTTTGTCTGCAACGACTGGTTGTGCAGTTAGTTGGACTTGCCAAGTGTGCGATTTGTGTTCTCTTTCTACAATCTGGCTACAAGCGTTGTGATGGAGTTATGATTATTGGTTGTGATCGCAAAATGATGACGTGGTTTTAATTGTACTAGTTATGTACACATTAAGATACATTTATAGTAGGTACATACATATTATACCTATTAAGTTAGCGAATAATCGTTTACATAACCACTTGTAATAAAAATTAAGAGTCTACTGTAAAATTATTATTAATGGAGTGTTTGTACCAAGAATATTTTTCGGTCGGCCTTTTAGGCCCCGGACTAAGCTTTTTATGCCGCGCCAAAGCGGGTAATTTAGAACGCTTCGTCGGCGGGCGTTAATTAGTATTTTAATTAAAATTAATAGGCGATTATTTGAAAAAAAATTCAAGGAGATAAAGTTTTAATGGGACGTTAAAATTTATTGCAATTTTTGTGTTAGCGTTTGTGTTACAGTTTAAGGATTCATCATACAATTGCTTAATGGAAATCGTTCGCTATTTTACTAGAATTTTCAATGTAGGTGGAAGGCTATACTAAGATCTTCCTCGAAATAGTATTTCGTGTCATTCATAAATGCACAACGTCAACGCTTAATAAGCCCTAGACAAGTATTTAGTCAGTACGTAATAATTATGTATTTTAATTATTGCACTTATTAACTTTTCATTCATATGAGTTTGATAAATTTTATTACCGAAAAATTTATTTGTTATAATAGGTACTTGTATTTAATTTTAAACCTGATTAGTATTACTCTGTTTTAATATTCTGTATATTAATACACCGTGGCTTGCTCAGGCCGGCAGAATGAGGTGTGGGTTGAGTAATAGAAGCTGTTTATCGTTACTATCACATGGAGAGTGGTGTACCTAATTTGTTTAAGGGCGCCTAGTACACCTCTGCAATCGACATCTAATGGGATATGTATTAAAAGTTGATAATTTAGACACAAGAAAAACAACACACGAAGAAACAGCATTTATTACTTATAGCTAAGTTTCATTAGTGGACTCAATAAGTTCACTATATATTTAATACAAAAGTTATTAACAATTTCAAAAGATTAAATGCTATTTTAATACAACATTACCTTGTTTATTATTGTATATTTATTAAGAAAGCACCTCTATGATCTAACAGCACTTAGATATTAATAAGTTTACAGAGTAATTCAAAGAATTAAAGTTTTACAAGTATCGAGCTCAGATATTACTTGTTATAGGCACAACAACATAATTTATTTATGTTACCCTAAAATACAGAGACATATACTTAGAAACCATCACATAGTTTACGTACTGCATTTAGATTCTCAGAAGTATTGCAGGTATAAATCAAAGGATATTTTAATCATGTAAATCAAATATTTAGAGAGAAATATATATTAGTTACACAATATTAATAAATTAACGTGGAGCCAATACCTAATGGAGTCTTTAGTTTCTAATAGAAATCAGCGTTATCAGTTTTATTACTGATGAATCAAAAGAAGGAGGTGGTCATTCACCAACTGCGCCTACTCCTCAGTCTTCCCCTTTGTAGAGCATCTACTTCAATTATAGAAACCACGTGCCCCTGTCCTCAAGTATGTCCCTTTAAGAAAAGGAACTATGACCTGGCCACTCGTTCTTCCACCCAGAGCGAAGAGGATTCAGACTTCTTGATAGTCATATAGAGTAGTGTACCAAACTATTCTAGGTACTCATTGGATATTTAAGCTTTAGATGAGTTTGAATAGTTTTTAGTACTATTCCTACATATTCATTGAATACAGGGACAGGAGGCCTACCTGGTTTTGTTAGATGTCATTAGAACTCATGGGATCCACTATGAGATTACCTAACCTACATTACTACACATTATTAACTTAATTAACACCTTATTTCTAATTGGGGTTGCTAATCCCACACAAAGCTATACTAGGCGACATGTGGCCTAACTAAGAGTTTCTACATGGTTGAGGCAGCTCGTTCCGCAGCAGAAAGAAAAGAAAAAGGCAGTATCCAGACGCGAAACCCTTTATATACCCTCACGACGAAGGTCACCTATGCTCCTACTCCTGGACCAACTAGTGAAGAGACAGTGGTCGATAAACCCTATCCAAAATTACATTTACCTAGCGAGTCGATAAAATTAATTAATATTTCTAAGTGTATGACGTTTATGTCAACTATAGTTATATTACTATTTTTTAGTAGTACTAACTTAATGAGTTTAAGACCTCATATTTCATTAATTCAGAGCTCATTCTAACTGAAAACAAAGGCTACATATTTAGGATCTATCGATATGTTTATCGAGCGAACTTTTACCTCCACACTCCTGAGCATAGATAATCTAGACAACCGGTACATTTGTCATCAACGCCGTTTGTCGTTCTAGAATGTTGTAATAAAGTTCTGTCTACAAACGAATTATAAAAATAATATTTCTAAAGTAAGTCTAGATAATTCGTAGGTTGTTATTTTTACATTAGCATTACTCAATAATCAAAGGTTAACAAGTTTGTGCTTGCTGATAGACTTACGGTCAAAGCTCAATGTTGTTAAAAAAAATTAATTTTATTCTTGTAGTACCGAAAAAGATCGGTCTCGCCTCCTAGCTGTTTCTGAGAAGGAGTCAGGACACTGGTTGAAGGTAATACCTTCAAAAAACTTAGGAACCTTAATCGACAATACCACGCTTTCTCTCATAGTATCCCTTCGTCTGGGGGCCAGGACTAACCTTCTTCACCGTTGCCGCTGTGGTGATCTCGTCGATGTACTAGGTCACCATGGTTTATCCTGTTTACGTAGTGCGGGCCGCATGTCACGACATGCTGCCTTGAATGACGTCATTCGGCGGGCTCTTGTCGCCGCTGGCGTTCCTGCAGTCTTAGAGCCTGTAGGTATTGTGCGCAGCGACGGCAGGAGACCGGATGGTGTGACGCTCATTCCTTGGAAACTTGGAAGATCGCTGGTGTGGGACGCCACTTGTGTCGATACACTTGCTGTTTCCCATGTGCCGGCGACTTCCCAGTCAGCAGGTGCCGCGGCCAGCACTGCTGAGAACTTGAAGCGACGTAAGTATGCGACTCTCTCTGAGAGTTTCATATTTACGCCCTTTGCAGTCGAAACTTTGGGTCCCTGGGGCCCCGAAGCCCATCGACTGGTTTCTGATATTTGTAAGAGACTGGTCGAGGCTTCGGGAGACCGCCGGGCTGGCAGCTTCTTCCGCCAACGAATCAGTTTGGCTTTTCAAAGAGGCAATGCTGCCAGTCTGCTAGGTACCTTGAGCAATGACAGCTTTCTAAGCGGCAACTTTGAGGAAGTTTATTATTTAAGATAATGTGTAGTTTTAAGTTTGTAAATATTAACATATGTATGTACATTTTACTCTAGGTTGTCAAAGTCCGTCTGTCAAAGTGATTGTTGATGGTAAACAAGAATTAGTTTATTATTAGAATTATTTTTCAGGATAAAAGGAGCTAAAAGTGAATCTATTTGTTAAATAATTACCTGTATCAATTAGACTATGAGCAATTGTTCTCCTTGTAGATGGAGACACCTAATATGAATGCTGCAAAATGAATTCATTATTATTATTATTTCATAACTTCTTCATATTTCATCATCTTTTTATACATACATCGTATTTAACGTTTTCGTAATTATCTTTTGTATACGTGCGCTTAGTAAGCAGCGGAAGAACTTTATGAATAACTGGTACCTATCTGTCCTATTGAATTTAAATAATTACTTTTTATATTATTGATTGTCAAAGGTAAAATTTGGTTTCTCTCAGTTCTTTTTATGAGATGATCAGTAAACATTCTTTCGAGGTAGGTATGAAGCTTTCATGTTTCAGTTCTCTTTCTGCCGAAAGTTTAGCATTTTGTTAAAAGCTCTATGTACTTGTAGCTATACGAATTTACAAAAATAATCCAATCACGACATGATTTTCGACTCATTTTTGTCTATTTATGAACCTTGTCATGGATCCTTCTGAAAATATATATGATATTGTTTTTTGTTATTGTGATATTGTTTGACTGGCCCGTTGGCGCAGTGGCATATGCATCTGCTTTCCAAGCTAGGGTCCCCGGGTTGAACCCCGGCGAGGTCAATTTAAGAAACGAACTTTTCTAAATTGGCTTGGAATCTGGATGTTACTGGGAGCTCCCTCAGAGTTCGCTGTGTGGTACCCATAGTACAAGCTTACTGCTTAGGTTGGGGTCACACAATCTGTGTAATTGTCTGGAGTATTATTATTATTATCATTATTGTCGTTTTAGAACAATATATAGTAAGCGTTTTAAGAGTGTCCACACCGCGTAGGTACATTTGTACTAAATATCGTATAGCTCGTACTGTCATGTCTCGCGTGTACTCTTATTAACCCATTGATACACAAACGTCGTACAGTTGTGTCGAAACTGCGCTCCTTGCCAAAAAGACTAAAATTCTCACGCGTGAAAGTGCCACTCTTCTTTTACCTTTTTCCAATGGCTATCGACGAACCACCTTTCGATTTCATTACGGACGTCCGGTATGTTTTTTATTTTTTAAATCACGGTTTGTTTCATGCCTCGCCTTTATGTCCGTATTTTTCCCCGATCTCCTCTGTTTTTTATGCACGCGGCCGCAAACAATGCCATCGCGGTCACCGAATCAACTCTGGATTTTTTGCCTTTTCGCGCCAATAAAAATATTTTAATTCAGCGTGAGCATGTTAATTAATAATTAATATTTTTCGACGACCGTTTAATGGCGTCGTTCAACACGTGTACCGATGTGATTGTTTTTACGCCCATCGCTTTCATGAATGGAACGATGACGTAATAGGATAATGTCAGTGTCGGCGATTTTACGTTTTTATTGGATAATGTTGTTGATTTTTTTCGGCACAAGAGTTTATCGGTCAATAGGGCGTTGCATCGTTTTATAATTTTCAATGTCATTATCATGCCTACAGTGCTGATTCATTTAAAATACTTTTTTATTTTGACAGGGATGAATTTTATATAAAAAAAAGAAATGATATTGGAGGTGCGAAAGAAGTATATAAGGATCGCGATGTTTGACACTCCATCTCCGTCTAACCCGTTAGGGTTACAGCGTGAGGATATGTCTATTTATATCTATGTAAACTTTAAAGTTAAAGTTTCAGTGTTACTTGTTTATTATAAACTAGATGACCCGGTGAACTTCGTACCACCTAAAATTGATTTGATTGTAACTCTTCATAAGCAATTAACAGTTATGCATGGGGCAGATGTCAAACGATAGGTCCGCCACGAATGCCATCTATTGAAAGTAACCGAAGTGGCAAGGTAATCGAAGTGACAATCCCATACAAAATTACCAATTTAAATTTTTTTGATTTTTCGGCTGTTCCTTAGGTTTTTTCTAGTTTTTTTTTCCTAAAACCATCCCAGTATTGAGGCGAGCAAAACAAAAAAAAATTCAAATTGTTCGAGCCATTTCCGAGGTTTTTTCGAGACTAACTCACAGCATTTGATTTTTATAAGTTATATAACAAGCCGTTACCCGCCCGCTTCGCTGGTCGTATATGAAAATATTGTCTATGCGATTCAAAAACTAAATAGCCTAAAGCCATCTACTAACGATTCCGCGTCGTCGTCATACCGATCGATACGTTCTGTAGTTTTCATGTGATTGAAGTACAAAAAAAATAATTTTCATTCTATACATAACTAGCAACCCACCCCGGCTTCGCACGGATAGAAATTTTTTAAAAATAAAATACAGTCATCTTACTCGCTGATAATGTAGCTCTCAATAGGTGAAAGAATTTTTGAAATCGGTTGAGTAGTTTTTCACTTTATCCATTACATACAAACAAACAAAGTATACCTCTCTATAATATTAGTATAGATATATAGAGTAGATGTGCTAGGTCACGCGTTACTGTGACTTAGTAGCTATTATATTACATATTATTCGAGACAATCGAGTTATGAGTACTATCAGTTTTCCCTAATTTTTAAATTTTCGGGCAACTTTTGCAATTTTTTTTTCATAAAAATCTTGCTCGATTTATTACGAGAATTGCCAAATCGGTCCAGCCGTTTTCAAGTTTTGCGCTTAGCAACGAACAATATTTAATTTTCATTTATGTACAATATTAATTATAACAGGAGAAAATGAAATGTTTCGTAAACATATAAAAACATTTGTCAATTTATTTTATTACACATGATTTACTTTTTAAGTTTTCCTAACTTAATTTAAACTAGTTGGTACATATTGTAAGAGGCGCTAAAGTACCTGCAAGGGGACGTGACAGGCAGGATTTAATTTAACGTTTGAACTTGATCAATTTTAAACTGGTCTTGTCGGGTCATTTTGACACTTTGATTTTTAACTTTAGAATTAATTATTAGAAAGAAATAATGTCACGCAGTTACATAATAAACACGAATTTTGTCTTCAAACTTAACAGTGAACAGTGACTATCCTAAGCTTATAATAAATGTCATTACTTAAAACCAGTATATGACTAAATACTATATAGTTACTAGAAAAAATTACACAAAGAAAATCTTTTAAATGGTTTTTGTTCTACAAGGCTTAATAACTAATGCGACAATTAAAAACTAATTAAAATCGTTGAAAACAATAATAAATATGATAGTGTTATTTTAACTTATTTAACTTATTTAGATTGTAATAAAATGAACACTTAGTGAAAGTAGGGTACTCGTTATGGTTCTATAGATATTATAAAATATAACGCATAAAATACAAAATACAAGCTGTCATTAGTATTATTTATGATTGCTTCGTTTTAATCTTTTAGGCGTTTTACTATGGAAATCTAAAAATCTCGATTTTTGAAATTTCAAATATTTTTAAAATGTAGTATAGTTTCTCAAAATAAATGATCATATAAAACACTATTAGTCTTATAGATAACTTTTATCGTTTTTATTAAGTACAGAGACGTGCTCAATAATAATAAAAATATAGTACAGTAAAAACATGTGATAGTAATAAAAATAGTAATAATAAGTGCAATAACGTAACTAGTCTAAACGTTTCATCCTGAGAAAACATTATAAACACAATTTTTGTCACAAATTACTAGCTATAAATACATTTTGCCATAAATGTTATTTTTTATAAACATGCCTCATTTTGTTAACACCCGTTTTATCTGAAGAGAATCTATAAGATTATTTACCTTTTTGGAAAATTGCATTGCAACGGACTATAGTTTCATCTACTCAACTTTCATAAAACGAAAAATATTTAAAAAAAATGTACTTTGCGTTGTGTATCATTTCCCGGTTCCTGCATTTAGTGGTCGTAAAGTACCAGCTCTAGAGGACTGCGGCATACGCCAGGGGTATTTTTTTAAAGCGAGAAATAAGTTAGGAATTTATAATGCTAAGTTTAAAACGATCAACTTTTTTGCTACTTGTCTCTTAAAACGTTATATTAAAAAAATACTGTATTTTGGTATTAACTTATAAATTTAAAATCTAAGAAACGATTTGATTTCTTTGTATTAATTTCGTCTTTATAAGTAATTATTTCAATTAAATGTGCAATATACCTACAGGGCGTCCCAAAACTAAACACGAAATGGGAACGGAAGATTAGTTTACAAGAGTACAGAAAAAAATTGTGAGTTATGTATCTATTTTTTGGGTAATAGTAAAAAATATACATAAGATTAGAACATACCTAATTGTTTACACTTTTAAGTGCAAAACTTAAAATTTCGGTGTTGTAAGTTACAGTAAAGAATGTATTTAAAAGTAACAAAAAATATATTTTTAGAACCATGACTATAATTCATGAAATATCAAAATTTTGGATGAGACCACTTTCGTTCTAAGAGTGTTGCTAAAAGTCTAACTTTTAATTGCATAGTTATTTGACGTTTCATCGGATCAATGTTGAATGTTGCCAGTTAAAATAGTGATGTCATTAGATATAATCGCGTCGATATCGATTCAATTTAATCGATTGATATTTTGTGTTGTAGTATTAGTACAATGACAGTTATGCATTCATTACAACATTAAAAAAATTAAAACATGACGATAAAGAAAAAGTGCTTGTTAAAGATTAAAAAACCATATCGTATTATTAATAATAAATAATTATTATTTAAGGTGCATTAGCAACTCGGATTAGTAACTGTTGACGTGGCGCCGTGGCGTCACTAATTTATAATGTACTAAATAATTCGAGCGAATGAAAATCATCGTTTTCATTTTTTTACTGTTTTACTTATATTCCTTATTGTTACAAATACTTACATTTTCGATACTACCGCTGACTCATAAGAGAAATTAACCGAAAAGACGATTTCATGCGAATAACGCTGCGGGGAAACTGCTACAGACTAATAAAATCAATATAGAGGATATCGCTATTTAAGATACTACAAAAACTAGTTGCCCTGAATATGTCAAATTACTATGTCGAATTAAAAGTTAGACTCGTGGAATTAATATAAACTATTGTATTCAAAATTATTCGTATGCAGCTGTGTGTGAGCTAGCGGACATTTTTATCACATTATTGTCACACATAATTGAAAGATATTTTCGCTCCTGGGATACAGTTTTAAGTGAGTCGGGAGCTAGAGGACTCCTATTTTCTCCACCTGTCATTTGTGTTAAATAAATAAATACTCAATTATCATTTCAGAGTACATCAACGGGTCCTATGTACCTATACTAGTGCAAAGAGGAGACCAACTTTGTTCCTTTCTTGTACTTTTAGTTGTAAACCGCAAAATTTTTTGCAGTTTACAATAAGTATATTTAATATTAAATAAGTTGGAACACTAATTTTCACAATTACCTACATAACATTAATAGAAAAAAAATATGGACAAGCCCTAGCGACTAAAATGCTCTCGTGCAGTTTTTTGTACTTACATTATTATACTTGTGACCCATCGACATAAAGTTGTTTGCATACATTTTCGTAAATTAAAAAATTCAAGGGTTGTCTGTGTCCTATAGTTCCTCGGCCGGGTGTCGAATTTTCTATTCAAATATTAAAAAAGAAGTGTTACAGAATATGTGCTTCAAATATGTACTTCAAAATGCCCGTTAGCTTTTTCGCTATGTTATGTATTTAGCAGCGCAGTAACAAGGGTCTCATCTCTCGTATCGACCACCTTTTACGACGTAAACACTCGTTTGGCATAGGTTGTCAAACTTTGTTACATTAGCATAATACTGGAAATTATGTTTACGCAGTATGACAGGGTTGCACGAAAGTGTTATTGTTAAAATGAAGAAAGGAATGCTAAGATGGTTCGGGCACATGTAAAGAATAAGTGATGAAAGACTGACGAAGAAAATCTATAGAGCAAAAGTGAGTGGTATAAGAAGCCTGGGAAGATCAAGGCTGACTTATGAAGATCAAATAGCTAGAGTGTCAGCCGACGGAAAAGTGAGGAGAATGATGAGACTTGAGGAAGCGAAAGAATTATATAAGGACCTCGATGCCTGGCGTTCCGTCCTCTCTGACTACCCCGTTAGGTATACGGTGTGAAGATATGTATGTATGTTTACATATTTTGTATTTATTGCAATAATTATATTATATTTCTTATTAATAAAAAGAAGTTACGGAATTTTTTTAATATGGCATCAGCATCTTTTGAATTTTCTGAATTTTTTTACTTACAATGCAAAATATTCTTATTTGAAAGTACGGAAACATGAGTTTATATTTTAATGTCTTATAATTATTGGAATTATTTAATTCATTGTAAGTCTTCTTTTGGTATGTACCTTTCGTAAGAAAGTATCCTGATCCTGTAACGTAAATAGACATATTAATCAATACGAGCTGGCTGATTTAAATGTACCCATGTATAACGTTTTTTGCCGTTACTTTGCGACAAATCTGATAGTAGTTAAAAACGTGTTTACTAGAAATCAATATACAATATATCGTGTCTGTGTATAATACATTATATTTACATTTCATGCTCGTCTGAGAGAAAAACAAAGGCGTATAATGCGCCAATTTCGTGACGACGACGACCTTGATTGCGTAGTAGTTTAGATGTTGCATCTAAGCGCGGAAGGTTCCGGGTTCGATTCCCGGATGGGTCAATTTAGGAAACGAACTGTTCTACATTATTTCGGGTCTGGGTGTACTAGGAGACGCTACTAGTAGTTGTCGCCTGGTTCTCATAGCATAGTGAACGCCCTAGTTACGGTCAGATGATTTATTTATTCTCATCTTGCTACTTATTCCGTAAATTTGAATAACAGGTAAGAGAATGACATCCTTATATCCTGTTTTTTTTTCATTTTTGTCCTAAATGTATGCAGACTATTACATTTATAACATACCTAGAGATGGGCTAGTTCGCAAATTATTGATTCAGTTTTCATAATTATTAATTAGTTATTGATAAAACGAACATTTTAAAAATTTTTGTCCGTTTGTATGTTTCTGCTTCAATAAAAACCACCATGGATTAAAAAGTCATGATACGTGTGAAAATTTGTATTTTTAAAAAACATTCAAAAATAAAGAATTGGAGATGATTATTGTTTGCACATCACAAACAATAATATTCTTCTATTATTATTTTGCCGTACATTTAGAATGAATTGTGTCATTCGCACATTAGAGTGAATCTTAGTGAACTGATTTATGACACTGATTAGAACTAGGAACATAGGCAAACTTTAAGTGACACAAATTAAAAACAGAACGCTTGACAAATAACCAAAATTTTATTTATACTGAAAATTCAAAACTGTATTGAATAATATTTAATATTGTGTGTTATTTGTGAATATTTCATAATTTCGTATATATAACGAAAGCAGTGTTATTCGAGTGCTACATGTAATATATATGTCGGACCAGCGAGCGGTGAAAATTTAGCGAAATTGTGGTTAGTTTCTTTTTTTTTACATTAAAGTCAAGCATGAAAAAAATAGGATATGCAGTTTCTGGTTTCGCTTTGCTATGTAGATCAAATGTAGATGTAAGCCTTGACCTTTTATGTACTCCTAAGTTATTTTGTCTTAATGAGCTAAAAAATTGACTAAATGAGTATCGAACACATTTTAACTTTCCATAGCGATTTCGCATAAAATCAAAATTAAATTTAAATAAAGTAAAAAAGAATTGGGTCTCAATTACCTGGTATTATTATTATTATTATTATTATTTTAATTCTGGGTTTGGATTATTGACTTACGTCCCTGTAGCCAATTTTAGCTCAATAGCTGTAAAGATGACAAAATAAATCGGCTGCAGCATACTGACAGATAAACAAACAGACAGTTATGACGAAATTAGGATTCTGTTTTTGTGTGATTGCGGAACCCTTAGAATGGAAAATCTTTGCTAAGTAGATGAATAGACAAAAAGAAAATGTTTTGTAAGACATAAGACAAAGTATTTAGAAAATCCATATGTTTTTGTACAAATAAACAGTTTTATAGTAGGTATTTAAAAGTTTGAATGCCATAGCTTATAGGGGTAGCACGGGGGATGTTAGGGACAAATCGCCAGCGCCCGCGGCCAGGCACGCAGAGCCGTTTGCAAGACGCACCCTTCTAATCCCTACTCCCCCATCGTGCACCTCCGCATCCCTTATTACATTACATATAAGGTTATAGGACGGTTAAAATTGTCAGTTGCTCCCTTCGTGTTGAGCATTGCAATTTGTCTTCTATAAAACGGGGTGTTAGTACGTTTGCCATATGTTAAACAGATAAAGTGCTCCATTCCAAACAGAAATCAGAAATATTAAACCGGAGATACGTACATATTTAATGAGTTGTTAAATTACCTATAGTTTAATTCGACACCCAAATACATTAGAGTATCATGAAAATAGATTTCAAGTTAGAATTACACGATTTATGTAATCGGAGTCTTATCGTGATACATTTTTAAGACCCCCTATATTTTGTTGCTGTTGTAAGCACCATGATTACTTCACTGGCGAAATGTGGATGGCTATTTAGGAGAAGGATATTTCTGTTTATACTCTTTCTATTTCATTTTTGTTCATTCTCGTTATCGATAACATACTATTTTGAGGGCAGAAATACAGCGATCAACATCATCGTATTCCTGTCCCAAAATGTTGTAGCTGTTACAACTTACACTTATACCTACATATAAAAATATACATACATATATATTACAGTAAAACAATAAGCGACAAAGTAAACGGAAACTAATAACAACATTAGACAAGGTAAAGATTATAACTTATTGTTTTACTATAATGTATTATACATATATTACATAATATATTGTTTTACTATAATATATTGAAATAAATCTGTACATTTGTCCATGTCTTAATGCTAATATTTACAAAGTTGAAACTTAAGTAAGAAGTTAAGTTTATAGATACATATATATAGGTACTAACGAAGATTTAAGTTGTAATTATAAGTAGAAAGAATTGGGAAGACTTCAGGTTCCCCTGAGAAAATCACTGTCTAACTATCCTCGCAGTCGTCAATAGAAATTGCTTATATGTATGGGACTTGACGTCAGCTGTCGAAAATCGTCGGAAAACATGTAATGAAGAATGGTCACAGACAGTGATTTTCTTTAGGGATACTACCTACATCTTTATGTTTTTTATTGTCTTCTTGAGAACAAAATCAAGTATTTACTATTACAGATGTAATTTTAATAAACTTTAATAGCATTATATCATAACATAGTATGGAATAGGAGAGGAGATGGATTTGTGTAGAGTTTATGTGAAAATACCATTAGATTAAAATTAAATAACATCTAAAACGACGCTATATTATTTCATGATTTAAAGACAGAAGTAGTTGTATGAAACATTGGTTTTTCCTGTATGGTATAAGGGTATAATTAGCGAAATTTGTTAATTTCTACTAAAACCTGATCTAATTTCAAAGCAATGATACCAAAGGGCGGGCGACCACAAGCAGCCACCGAAAATCCTACCCGTACAAATACAGCCTTTCCCCCAACCTCCCTGAAACACCCCGGATTATATGCACAGAAGATAGTTAAAACCCACCCTGAATAAATTTCGTTCGTCAATAAAAACGGCTTTTGTCCCTTAAAATAAAAAGGGATGTTTTGTTATCTTGAGGATTGGCTAATTTGACAATAACAAAAGGGCCTTCCGCTTTGGGAATTACCTACGCTCCGAGATGCTAATCAGCATTTTTTTTTGTTTTTATGAAAGGATGGTCGGGTTTTCGTTTGTAATTCGCTGAATAGAATAAATAAAGGTCTAATTTTAGCGGAACGAAATGACTCTTGACTTTGTTCTCATTTCGCACAAGCCTATACATTAGAAATTCGAATTGGATATTGTTTTTGAGTTTGAATAACGAATATTGTATTACGTGGTAAAGTCATCGAATCTAAAATTGGCAAAATTAGGTTTTTCGTGGGAATAGAAAAATTAATTAAGTTTTTTAAGCTATTTTATAACACTGACTCGTTAATTAAAATTAGTTTTATTTAGAGTTTTTTTAACTGCTATCATGAGTAAGTATAAGAATAACGATAAACCATTCAAAGAAAATCGTAAATATATGTCACGCAAAACTTGAGAACTATTTGAATTATTAAAAACTATAGGGTTGAGCAATATTTATATTGATATTAATGTTGATAGCTTGATATCGATATTCTGATATTATTGACCACAAAGTATCGATATTTTAAAATATTGATATTTTCTAATGTTGACGGTTTTGACACTAATTTAAATGCATACTTATAGGAGTGCAGAATCATTTGTTACTTAGGTAAATGTTAACTATACAAAAAGTAATAGACATTACATTTTTTTCTAACAAAATCCTAAAAGTACAAAAAGCAAATTAAGAAATAAATTTAATTTGATGTTCTCAGAAGCATTGACAACAAACAATAAGACGTCTGTTACCTAATTACCTACCTATGTGCTAACAAAATTTGACTGAAGTAGGTACTAGATAGGCTATAGTAAATTAAGACCGACGTTGCGATATTTTGTTAAAAATATCGATAATTCGATATTTTGTTAATAGTATCGATATTTCGATAACTTGCTAATAATATCGATATTACGATATCTTATTTAAAATGTCGATATTTCGGTATTTAAAAGACGTCGTTATTAATATTAAAAGACCGATATTTTGAACATCGACATTGATATTTCATCAATATCGATTTATATCGCTCATCCCTATAAAGCTATAATATCTAAAAAGTAACAATTACGATTTTTATAGTAATAGTGTATAAATACTTACTATACTATTAAACAAAAGAGAAAAGAGGTCTTCGTGCGTATATTGTAGCATATATTTTTGGAAAATGCTACAAAAATTAATTAATAAGTTCGTTGCATTTTTTTAATTGTAGGCCTGTTGGCGAACCGATTAATTAAATAAAAAACTAAATGCTAAGCATTTCATTCTTTCTGACTGCCGGTTAGGGATATAGCGTAAGTATGTGTATATTTATTTATTTATAAGGTATGTATTTCTAATGTTTACAACGTATTTTTGATGTTTTATCATTTTCTTATCTAAAAAACGGTTTGTCGCACCACGTGACTATAGTTGGCCCGGGGAACTTTGATCCCTATGACAGTTCATGTTAGTGATGGGTCGTGTCGACGTAACTTAACTTCTTATAGGCAAAAGCGTGACTTGCATTCAGCCACGTTGGTAAATATGTTTTTAAAAATATAATCTGCATTTCTAATGTTTGTTATATTGTTGTTGTAATGATTTAAGTTTTTTGGTATAGATTAAGTAAGTAAAACGAAAGTTTTCCAAAAATAAAAATGCACCTATTTCATTTTCGTGTCATATTTTTTTACCCGGTAAACACGCGTTCGTTATGGGAACCAGGTCATTTATATATTTTATCATAAAATACGATATCCCCATTTAAATGATTATAAATCGGACACTGAAAAGGACCTATGTTAATGTATTTTGTACACTCGTTTCCCCATTATCGACATTTGTTTATCGATACTTCGGCACTAGTCGATATTTTCCAAACGAAGTAAGTTTTGCAGGACGTAAACGTAAAGTCTGATTGAGATAATTTCTTGTAAATGTTAAGAATTGTTATAATTCCAACGGAATATCATTGTAATGGCATATATCTACCTAAAATTAATAAATGTCATTTTTAGACGCCTCCAATTCGATTCTAATGTAACGGTGACGCCACTATCAAATTTAATTAAATAGGTATGTGTATCGTACTTATAAAGTTATTTTATTGTACTTGAGTTTTGAACATTTAGTTAGTAATGTTAGTTAGTAAAGGGTAACAAGGGTAATAAGGGTGAAAAACACCTAATCCTCGATTTTCCTCCATATCAGAGCTGTTTTTAGTAACAAAGTACTCCTAATCCGTGATTTATCTCGAGATTAGTTATTTTGTACCTTTCAGTGTTTTTTTTTGAAGACCGTTTAATTTTTTTTCTTATTTTTTTTATTTACCCATTTTGAGTGACCTTGGCCTAAATAAATATCTAGGGCAGGTCTGCAATTAACTTCTTCCTAATTCTGAAGCGTAACGATTTACAAGAGAATCATCAATATAAATAAAGTTTATAACCAGGTCGCGTTATTTGGTGCTATTTGTTGTATCTTCGAGTCAAGTCAAGTCAAGTCGAAGCTCCGGTGAAACTTAAATGGGACCACCGCGGTAGTATATCCTTTCAAACCAAAAAAAAATTTCGAAATCGGTACACAATTGACGAAATTATCGGTGAACATACTACATAAAAAAAAACATACATGCAGATGAACATAGGACCTTCACTTTTTGGCGGGAACGGGAGAAGTGAAGTTGTCATTTTACTTAGATTTTCTATTTTTTACATTTTTGGGAGTTTTAAAGTACAAAAGTGATAGTATATTGTGTTTTGAAGTTCTATGTAAGTGAAAAGAATGGAGTAGGTCTAAATAAATATGTGTAGCTGAAGTTCTCGCGCTCTTCCAAGAAGTCCTATAAAACTTCAGTAAAGTCTACTATCACTTTACTGGAGTGGTTTCACGATAACGATTCTATTATATACAATACGTGACATTGGCAAATGCGCTCATCTATTCGCTATGCCATGAATAAAAAAAAAACAACATAGGACCTTTTTTGGAAGTTGAAAAATTGAGATCAGTCTCACAGATTATTTATTACAGATTTATCACAGATTATTTATTATATTTATTATATTATTTATTATAGATATTACATTTTTACAGGACGATTAAAAATATTTTACATTTTTGATCTTGAATTTCTAAAGGATAATCTATATATACATACATAAAACGAAAATGGTTTTTTTTGTTCTTCAATCACGTAAAAACTACTGAACGTTTCGGTATGGGACTATGATCATTCGACACTGAATCGTCTGTAGATGGTTTTAGGCTATTTATTTTTTGAATTCCATAGACCCTTCACCATTTTTCATTAGGTACAAAAATTTCATTTACAGTCAGCGAAGCGGTGCGGGTAACGGCTAGTGTTTATATAGAAATAATAGATTTAAGAAACACAATAAAGGTCATGTTATATTACGTGTACTGCCATTTTAAATTGTAGTGATCAAAGTGAAAAAGTTTTCTAAATTCAAACAATAGCTACAGTTAGCAGTGAAAACAACAGAATACTGAACGAGTTTCCGATCGTCAAGTGTTATGGACTAGAATGGTTCTAGAGAGTGTTCTTCCGTGTGTACAATACTCCAAAAGATTAAACTCACTTTTAAATACTTTCGTTTAAACTTTCAGTTGCATTTACGAATTTTATGACAATGTTGTGCATACATATTCTATTATCTAATTTTGCCCATAAAACTTTCCAGTAAAATATAAATAATTTGGAATTATAAAAAATTAAGTACATTTCGATGTATTTCATTGTAACCACCTACATCAAACATTAATTACATTCGATTTGTGATATATGACGCTTTTAAAAGTTTTAGATTATGAATGTCTTTTAAACGGTTTTCAGTGACATGAAGACTTCCTTATTTAACTAAAAATTTGCTCTATATTATAAAGAACGTTAGCAAAAAATCGCAATAAAATAGTATAAACTTAACAAACGTTCATGCAATTAATTTTTTTCAAGACGTTCTACATTGTAAAAACTGTAGGCATCTGAATTCGATCGGTGCTCGGCCAAATAAACATCTAATCCTCTATTTTCCTCCATATCAGAGCTGTTTTTAGTAACAAAGTACTCCTAATCCGTGATTTATCTCGATATCGTCACGTTTTTCAGTAAGACATTATAACTTATTGTGTATATTAAAAACAAAGTTGCTCCCTTAATGTTACCGAATATTGTATGAATATTACAAAACGAGTATAGTACAACCCTATAGTAGTATCTATGCACCTATGCAGTTATTACTTTGGTCAAGCATATCTTCAGTTCAACGAGATTAATTAATTGCCGGGTGCCAGTCTGTTCCGTCACACTTGAGGAGGGTTGGTAAGCCTGCGTGAGGCACCTGACATCTTCGATAACACTCACCTTGGGGTATTCGCTAACACCCTAATGTAATATGATCAAGTCCAATGCCATCTATTATGAATACCAAAAATTGACAAAACTACATACATCTACAGGTACATATGTGTGAATAAAATTGAAGTGTATCTGTGATTTAGAATCATTTCTTAAGCAAAACCCAAACACGTTTATTCAAATTTTTTCTCCTTGTCTGTGTGTTTGTTTGACTAGGCTAATGTCCGAAACGGCTACACTGATTTCAACGGGAGCTTCCTTGGCACATAGAGGACTATACCGAAATTAATATAGACTACTTTTTATATCGGAAAAATATAAATTATAACACAGGTGACACTGCGAGCCACAGTGAATTGTATAGCTATAAAAATCTGGTAGCATGTAATAACTATTTATGACGCGGCCAATTTCTTAAATTAATTTATGGAGATCTATACCTATAGGACTTTCGTTAGATTTTTTCTTTATATTTTAGGTAGGTAAGGCTTTACATTCCCTCCAAATTTATCCTTGAAAATCATCAAGTCGAATTTGAGTATTTAATTTTGCCCTTCTATGTGTGCAATCAAACATAAAAATAGATGTGCAAACAACAGAAAGCCTATTAGTTTATTGGGCTTGCACCGACTGCAGTGACTGTTTTTTAAATTATATAGATAGTATTTGTATTTATAAGGTTATTTTTGGACTCGAGTATTAATTAGTAAAGGATAGTTATTTCGTACTTTTCAGTGATTTTTTGAAGTAGGTTTAATTTTTTTATTAAATTTTATTCTTACGTGCGGAATCTTAAAAAGTATTTACCTATTTATATTTAGTAAGCGCCAACAGTCGAATTTATGCACAATTTTTTTTTATTAACTGAATCGAAGAGAAAATCATTTCTGATTTCAATAATTAAAAAATATTTACATTAATAACAACGTTATAAATTTAATCGTTTAATTATCATTATACATAATAACAACCACAGTGAGTTATTTTGCTTAATTTTTGGTTTCTATAACGTGTACCTAAGGCAAAAAAAAAAGATTGAGTGTGTAGTCTTTACCTTTACTTTAAAATAAAATAGTTTTCAAATATCGCAATTCTACTATCTTTTCAATTATGTTTCAATTTTTTAATGATCTTGTAGTCTATATAGGAAATACTTTGAAAATGCGTCGATATAAAAGTAAATACCATTATAAATGCATGTGTTATATCACGTTATTATGACCTCATTATATAGTTCCCAAATTTATGTTCTTTCTTTCTTTTGTAAATCTTGTCGTTCAAATTTTTATTTTATTTAATCTTGTTTGCTTGTTTTGGTTTCCTTTTTTATTACCAGATTATGTTCTATGTGTGTATATCATATAGCAGGAATTTCTACAACACACGGTATTCTAGTGTAGGAACTACAGTTTTGTTAAAAATTACCGTTACAATATCGTTTGTATTAATATTCCCGTACAAAATTGGGGCGAGTTAAATCTTCTCTGTTTTTCGAGCTATTTTTCTCAAGGGCCGCACGTGGCGTTGAATTATCGTGGGGGTGAAGAGGTGCTAGGGAGGTAAGGGTCGGTGGAGGGATGCCCTAATTTTTTATGCGGTCCGTACCCGTGGAGATTAGGCCGAAAGATATTATGTCTAGGTATGTTTTATATAATATATATGCATATATGCGAAAACTTAGTATTCTTAGTATTCTAAGTATTATTCTTTATTTTTAATTAAGGTGGATAATAATATTTTTAAAACCTAATCACTGACATGACTACTGGGTAAATAATCAAGGCTCTATGCGGGTGGTTCTGGGTGGTTTCCGATCAGCTCAACATAAAAACAAATTTTTAATTGTTTTGGGTATGGATGTGTTTTAATCGTCAATAAACTGAAAGTTGCTAAAGTTTAAATTATTGAAGGGATATCAGGGATAAGGGAAGTCAATATAAAAAACCTTTTTGTATTATTACTATATATTTCACAAATAAAGCTTTTTTTCCGCTAGAACTTGAGAAGCTCGAGGTTTATTAGCTTTTCAAAAGGATTTAATTTTGACGATTGAGATTATTGTCGCATTTATTTGAAATGTTATCTAGCTTAGTCAAACTACTTTTAAAATTGATGAACTGAAATATATCGCAATAATATTTTAGAATTCTGTTACGTTTGTTTGTTGTGTTGTTTTATATATATTCTAAGGGACAAGTTACTCTATGTACCCAATTAGCAAAGATATTGTACTAAGACAAGCATATAATTTACAAAGCCTAATGCAGATTTAATATTGCAAAAACCATAAATCAAAAGCAACACATGCTCCACGAGTCTGCCCATAAATCACGAAGATTTAATTAATACCAACCGAACAAAATCTTACGGCGGCGGCCATATTGCATACCCTTATCCAACCCCCTCCCGCTGCCTAAAACAGACGATTACGCCTCGACAAAATTAGCTGTGCATTTCGAAAACTTTGAATACAGAATAAGGTGTTTAAAGTGTAAAGCTTCAGAGCCTAATATTGTATTAACGTATGCGTTAGTGACTGTATTGTTAAATTGGTCTCTTTTGTACCCAATCCTTCCGTGGGCATAATTAGGGACGAACCCTCGGAGATGAGATTTTCGGCTGTAGTTAAATTGATTCAATCGAGTCTGATGTTTCGCTCGAGAGGCTCTGTATACGCTTGATTCTCGTTTTTCGTTCTACTTTTTGGGATGTTTATTTGGACTAAAGAATTAATTAGAGCGAATGGGACTCTCACATATACCTGTTATAGGTTTGTTGTGTTTAGGTGAGTAGAAACATCATAATATTAATATTAGAGTTCCTCATCTTTTTTTTAAGTAAAAAAATGGTTTATGTATCCCTGTCCCGCTCGGGGGGGCGGCGGGGAAAGTATATATATATGTACTCCTCTAAACTAAGTATACCCACCAAGGGTTTTGTGTGGGAGTTGGGGCAGCGCCTGAGGAAGAATGGTTTGGATCCCCGTTCCGAGTCGTACCTGGTGCAGCGTATATCGCTAGCAATCCAAAAAGGTGATGGAGCAAGCAATATGGATTTGCGTCAGGTACGATTCGGGACGTTCCTTTTGATTAAGGCTACGGTCAACCATTTTTATCAAAAGAGATATTATTATTACTAACGAAATTTATTATTATTGACGAAATATGTGCGGTGTCATGCACCCTTGCGGACAGGAAAAGCAATGAAAAGATAAGCAGTAAGACAGGATTCAGGAGCAGTAAAGGAATGTGTAGATGGTTCGGGCACATAGAAAGAATGAGTGATGAAAGACTAACGTAGAAAATCTACAGAGCGAAAGCGAGTGGTAAAAGAAGCCAAGGAAGACTAAGGCTGACTTACGAAGATCAAATAGCCAGGGTGTTAGATGACGAAAATGTGAAAAGCACCCGCATAGCTAGGCGAATGTGTGAGGAGAATGATGAGATTTGAGGAAGCAAAAGAAGCACGTAAGAACTGCGAAGCTTGGCGTTCCATCCTCTTTGACTACCCCGTTAGGGATACAGCGTGAAGATATGTATGTATGTATTGACGAAATTATGTTTAGTTAATAAAAAAAGCCGTTTAAAAAATAATTATACCCACTAAAACTTGACAGTGGTCGTTATCGGCGCGTAGTCGAGGGACTCCGGGATTTCCTACGGAACGCAACCAGAGCCCCTTATGCGCTGTATCGTAGCACACTTCTCGAGGGAGGTAGTTACAGAGTTGCCTTGCGCCCTCGCAATGTGCTACGACAACGCGGACCATACGCGCTCTCGTTGTCCTCGAGATCACGTGGAAGGACGATCGGAGCTCCTACCCTGATCACCCAAAGACCCGGAAGGACCCTGTAGTCGCCATTTGCGACAGGTGGGATGATCGTAGTCTCATTCACGGGATCGGGCTACAGGGCTGAGAGTTCCTTATGTACTTTAAGGGAAAAACGGAATCTTTATAAAATGACTCATCGGCCGTCCGTCTCTCACAGGTGATTTTCTAAGAAATTATGTGACGTACAAACCAGACATTTGGCACAGTGAAAGATCTTGTAAACACACATATTTATCTCTACAATTAAAGAAGGAGCAAATTGAATACTAAAACTCGATATTTTCTCCATTTACGTAAATATCTAAGCAACCGGATGTGAGTTTTAAAAATTTCAGGAATTTCTGAAATTTCTGAAATTTTTAAAATACCTAAGTCACCTAGGCAAATCTCTGTAATTCTCTGTAATTATAATTTACCTGGGATAAATCTCTGTAATCATCTATAATTGCAAGATTTTTAGGAAAATCTCTGTAATTCCTGAAAGAACGATGGCAAGATACCATGCAACGTTTTACCTTATATCAATTTACAGCGACTTAAGTTAGAAAATATTAAAACTATAAGGGCTGCCTTTCCTAAATATAACGTAAACACGTAACACATAAAATCAATGATGTTATATTTACAAGATATTATATTTACAAGAAGTAGATGTGTTATGTTGGTACTAATGCAAGTAAAATTTTTACCCAAGATTGTCCCGGTTACGCTCACATGTAAGCCGTACATTTTGGTTATGCACACTAATAAAATGATGAAGTATAAACACGATAGCATGACAATTACTATAAGCAAAGTGAGACAAATATTATATTGCACTGCATTGCTATACAATGTAAAACTTAATTGCATTTAAAATTAACAAATCACATGGCTTTGTAAAACCATTGTGATTGGTCGATTTCAATTTTTTACCACATTTTAAGCGAATCCGTGACTAATTCATAGAATACTAGTAATTAATGCCACAGAACAGATTTTCGAAAAACATGACTGATGTCTAATGGGTTTAGACATTAAAAAAGGATTTGTGTTTGTTTCTTTACATTTTTTTTTGAGTTTATTTAAGCATATAGATTTATAAAACGATTTTGTTATAAATTGGAAAATGATAAAAATAAAACAACTATTTTCATGTAAAATATTTTTTATTGTGCATAATTTACAATGAAGGAAAAATATCACAACACAATGTTTATCCATTAGTTACGTCTTAACTCATCTTTCGGAAACCTATAAAATAAACGAAACTTATCAAACTTTATCAAGATATTACCTTGTAAATGGTGTTTTCAAATAAGTATTTAATACATTTACTACAACATGTGCTACATTACAGGATTTTTAAAAATTTTAATGAAATCCATTCTCTGAAATTACTATAATAGACTCACTGCTAAAATTTCTGATACGTTTTAAAAAATACGCATATTATATCCTATATACGAACTAAATAAACGTAAACAAATGTAAATAGGCACTGCACGACTTTAATGATTCTGTAACATTACAGTAATACCTCTACTTACGCCACCCCGACTGTCGCAAACCCGGATTTACGCGATTTTCAAATCACGTCGATTTGTCTTTTGTTTGAGCGTCACACAACTCTCGATTATCGATTATAGACTTACTGCCCCCACACTATTGTGGGCTATTATGAACTATTATTTATTATTATTAACACTATTATGAATCAACGATAGCTACAATTAATTTTTTATTATGTACATAATATTTATTTCTTATCTACGGAGTGCGTGTTTGTTATTACATTTTTATGGCGTGTTTTTTATTTTATATCTACGAAGACTTGAAAGACTACTAATGTCATCCAAACGAAGTAAAACTGATTCCTCTGCATCAAACAAGAAAAGAAAAACTTTATCTTTGGAATGTAAATTTAACGTAATCTTAGATTTTATTAAAAATTTTTTGTCTAAATTATTATTTTCTTTAGCTTCCGGTCCCAATTAAAAATAATTTATATGTATTTATATGCGAAATTATACCCCGACTTACGCGAATTCGACTTACGCGGTAATTGTTTTACTTTTAATATTCTTTGACCAAATATAATATATCGCTACCGTCGCATTTGGTAACTGGGGTATACCTGCCGCATTTTATTTTTTATGATCTAACCTTTTACTGATATTTTAGATTTTGGAAAAATGGAGACAAAAATGAATGAAATAAGTATACTTACGCACGATATATGATTCCTGAATCTTTGGAAGTCTTGCTAGTATAATTTTTGGAGTAACTAATAACGCAGGACGGCATTTTGCGGCATATGCACAATTGCACATGTTGTGTTGTTCATGGTTTTAAAATATTAAATAGAATTTTTAATTTTTATGTTTATAATATGCGAGGAGAATGATAAGATTTGAGGAGGCGAAAGAACTATGTAAGGAACGCGATGCTTGGCAGTCCATCCACTTTGTATGTATTTATTTATTTATTTTTCTAATTTGTTATGCATTTATTCCTCATAATCTCTTATTACAGCTATGTCAGTTAATAACTTGACCATTACTGACACATTATTTGGATACCTTGCCCATTAGAGACATAATACTCTAGAGTGTAATTAAATATATGTGTATTTGTGCAATAATCTACAATAGGTATGCCTAACGCGTGGAGGGAGTATGTACTAGAGTACGTATGGCCGTGGCCAAATGAGATAAAAGATGTATTACAGAATTTGTTATAGATATTGAACGGGTCGCGTATAACTGTTGCTAGCTAAAATTTATTACCATGCAAGGCTTTTTATATTGACGCGGCTTAAGGTTAATAATATAATGTTCAGTGATTGCTAATGTTCAGCAGTGGAGCGTATCAGATGCGTGTCATATTTTTTAAATCTATAGTCTATACTAGAATAAATCTGTAGCGTCTGTCTGTAATTACAATTTTACTGTTAAATTTTGTAATAAATATTCATTTTATGAGTCACTGACTTCGATTCTACCATTTTGAAAAAATTTACTCTGTCTGTCTGTATGTTCTTTTATAACTCAAGAACGGCTTAACCGACCTTGATGAAAATTGTATACAGTAAGAACATACCTACCCCTAAGGAGATGAAAAGTGGGATGTAACTTAGGCAATGATTAACGATAATAATTAAAAAATAATGTCATATTTTTAAATATTTAAACATTACATTACACAGTTATACTAATGTGGTATAAGTAGTATAATACACGATTAAACATAGCGTAGTTGTACAAAAAATTGTATAATTATTTGTTTCGATTCAGATAAGACCAAATCGCTTGTTTCGATCATTTTTCCAATATATTTTCAATCTATGTGACATTCAAGATTAAAGAAAAATTAAAAAGATCGTAGTAAGAAAACTGCATTATATTTGACAAAATTGGATATTTTCATTAATTATGCCTTAGTTTTGTTTTGTTTTTGCAATAAATGTTAATTTTCCACGGCATTTTCTCTTCGCTTATTTTATACTGAGAAGTTTTTGGGGGGATTTTATGGAGAGTAAGTTGGGCGTTTGATTCAATTATTTGTAAATTGTTTCCTATTGGATATCGTGATGTAAAATTAGCGTAGTTTTGCGTTCCAAGTATCTACACTGTAGTGCGATATGTGGAAGTGTTTACTTAGTAGTATGATGTGGAGATTTGTTTAGTGGCTTAATTTGCCTTACCGAATTTTACTAGAAAGACTACATCGACATAATTGTTGCCAGAAACTGTTAAGAAATGTTAAAATGTACGACGTCGACATTTAAATTAAATAATGTGCAGAATATGTTACCTATTTATTACTGAAGACATTGGCGGTATGGGTTTATGTTCCTTTGGCTTCCCTCGAAATGGAGTATGGGAAAATGGTAAGAAAATCTGGTAACCTTAATACGAATTAATTTTAGGTTATGAAAGTTAGTAAACTGGTTTTAACCGTGAAAACAGCAGAATTCGTTAAAATTTACGTTTTGGGAACATAACGTTAATACATTTAATGCCAAATTAAAAACTACAAAATAACTTACTTACGAATGAAATGATATATCGAACTGCTATCTTTCGCCACTATTTTTACATCCCAAAACTGCATTACACTGCACCATTGTTTAAGATAAAACTTTTTATGAATATAGTGTTGTTTACAATGTAAAAGTAACACACTGACTAAATTTCCATGAAGAACATACTCTTTCACTTTAAAAACATACGCAATACATGAAATCGAAACAAAATATCGAAGTTTGTTTTACACAATCATTGTCCAGACCTTGAAAAAACCGGCACGCGTTAAGGGATAGAAACTCATATCGCTTTGTCACTTTCTTCTAAGTTGCATTAACATAAGTTACATCTGTTTCTTGTATGAAAGCGATGGAATGTATGGCGTAGTCTATAGGTTTCTCTGTTTATAACCTAACGCATTTCTGTCTAAAGCTAAAGATAAACCAAAAAATGGGAAAAAATCAGCATAAAATAAAAACTGTCAACTATTTTTCTTGTAGGTACATATTTTTTTTAGCGTGCAGTTGTGTCCCACTGCTGTATAATTACCATTACTTTTCTCTCTTTGCTGAATAAGATAATTGCTCTAATACATTTTGAAAAATAATCAATTTCAAAGCCCGATGAGCGAGGTAAATTATTTTATTCATTAATTACATTACATATTTTCACGATTTATATGATATTTTCCAATAAAAACAAATATAGTGGAATGGAAAGTATGAACATATTAGTTGCAACACTGAATGTATTTTCACGAGATTTCCACAGATAAAAATAGAAACGCAGCATTCTTAATAAAGTGTCCCTTTAAACGTGCAATTTTTTCTTGGTTTTTATAACAAGGAATATCCATTTCGCATACAAAATTAGTAAATTAAATCAATAAGTTTTGTATTTTATACTCTTGCCGGAAAAACTTTTCTGCAGTTCTCAATATTTTTCTAATAGTACAGTTTTATAAGTTATGAGTTTGAAGAAAGCAGTTATTGTTAAATCACATAAAACGTCATCCTTTCGTTACTCGACTTCAAAAATTACTCAATTCGTCGGAATCTTTTTTTTTGTATGTTACCGATTTTCCCATAATTTTTGCACCGACTGTATTGTTTCGTTTTTATTTGAAAAGTTAGGGTGGCTTTATAGAAAATTAAAATTCATAGATAAGAGATAATGCTGCCAGACTGCTGGGTACCCTAAGCAATGACAGCGTTCTAAGCGGCAACTTTGAGGAAGTCTGTTATTTAAGATAATGTTTAATTTTAAGCTTGTAAATATTGACGTTAGGATATGTATGTACTGATTTGTATAATAAATTTCAAATTCATAGAACTTAATTAAATACAGTTAAAAGTATTACTGTACTTCTTAAAGAAAAGAACTTTGTATATTTTGATTATCCTTTTATTTAATGTTCCGTTCCAGAATTGCAAAATAGTTAGTTGTAGACCTACCCTAGATGTTTATTTAGGAAAAGGTCATTCAAAAGTGAAAAATTTTTTTTTGAGAAAAAAGATTAAACCGGCTTCAAAATAATGCGGTGGTAGTTAAATACGGGTTAATTTTTAACTAGTTTATCGATATTAATAAATCACGTAGTTGATTTACGAAAAAATTAATGAACCATCTATGTGTATTCGCTTCGTTGAAGAAATAGGAATAAAAGTGTTACTTAGATCGGCAATTTAGTTTTTTTTTAAATTAAGACCGTCGATTCGTTAATTAAAGTTCATTAATTGATTTAAGTAGTTCGTTTAATTAACACTCACGTCAAATAATAGAAGCATCTAACTTGAGATACATTTTCCTCGACAAAGTTCTTTAGTACATTTTATCTAATTAAAAATTCTTATAACGCACTCCGTATATGCTCCTCGATTAACTAGAGACAGGTCAGATAAATTATTTAACACGAAACTCTCAGCTATTTCCCAACGGAACAAAAGCGAGGCTTAGAATTATATATGAGCAGAGCTTAAAGTTTAGAAGCACGCTGTGCAAGTCTAAAAGCTTAGGTAGCGTGTATTAGGAAAGTATTAGAGATGGCAAATTTATTTCATTTATTTTCTGAAAATAAAACACAGTTATGATACACAAAAAATATTAATAACCTGATGTGATCGAGGAAACCGTGCCCCACAACTTTGAGTAAACTAGTTTAGAAGACTGTAGCGTAAGTGATGACTTGAAATGTGTATAATTAATATAATATACTACTAATAATTATAACAATGTATTAAAGCCTCATAAAATATATATGTACTTATTCGGAATAATTATCTGGAATCATTAAAAAAACCTTACTTTTTGGTATTCTATACCTACCTGTAACACAGGCTGTAAAAAAATTTGAAATAAACATTATAAGTTTTTGGAATATTTTGAGTAGATGTAATCTGAATTTACAATTTTATTTCGATACTTGTTCAATTTATGATAACTTTTTTCAAACTGAGATTAGCTTTTAAAGTAAAGATTAGTTTTTAAAAGTTTGATAGGTGTATGATATAAACTTAGCAGATTGAAACAAGATCAACCCGTAAAATTAGACTTTAATGAACTAAAAATTCGACATAGCGATTGTCAGTTCTATTTAACATTAATCACATGATTATGTTAATTTCCAATTTTCTTTTAAATTCATTACATTCTCCCTCACCTATTAATCATATGTAGTCTGCAAGGTATGATGAAGGGCGTCGTTGCCTTTCACTACGATGAACTTGCGTTACATCAGGATCGTCTGTATGAGGTCCATCTGTTCGACTAATAGAATGTTCTGTATCTAAATCCTCTGTATTAGATTTTTCGTCGCAAATTGGAGTTGAATTTTCAGCTGCAGAAGATAGCTGTCAGTTCGATATCACTATTTCCCGTCCATTTTGTAGATAAACATGAGAGTGATATGGATAAGGCTCGAGCCGTTCCGCCCCATCTACCAGTGGGTCATATTTACTAGATCTTGCAAAAATTTTCATAAGTGCTGTTTTCCCTTCTGCCAACTAAGTAGGCATAGATTGTCATTAGAGAAGCAACGCAGATGGGAAACATCCCCTGGTGTGGTGTACATCCAGTTGCTGTGTATAACAAAGAACGTACAGTGTAAGGCTTACGCGAGTACTGACTTCCAAGCGTTAATAGGTTGATTTATAGATGTTAAAGCAAGCTGAACTCTCTTCCAAATAATGCCATTATACCGTTCTGTTTGACCGTTTCCTTGTGGATTATAAGGTGTTATGTAACCGGTAGCTACTCCCATACCGTGTTAAAAAATCTTAACTTCGGATAATATAGATGCTGTACCCCTATCAGAATGTACATATGTCGATATATCAAAGATTTGCCTTTGGTATATCAATATATGTCAATTACTGTTCATACTTACGTACAATTCAGTCAATTTCCTTTTAGCTGTTGTAACACTAATGTCGGGATGTGGAAAAGTAAAAGAAAACCGCGAAAATTCATCTATAACCGTGAGAATTCATTCGTTGTGAGTATCACTGGGAATAGGGCTTCTAAAATCCATGGAATTTTTTTCAAAAGGAGAAGTGGCCTTTATTAAGTTACCTAATCTTTTCGTAAATCTTGGTTTTAATTCAGCGTGAATTGGACATGCTGCGATAATACGTCTTATATCGTCCACGGAGTATGGTAGATTTTTAGTTCACACCCAGTGTGTCATTCATGTAATCCCAAGATGATAGATTCTTATGCAGGTTTGGTAAAGTATTTATATGTGTGAATGCCACGATGTTATTTACACTAGAGAGAGCATCAGCAACCACGTTTTCTTTACCTGAACGATAAATTATGTCAAATCATAATTCGTTAACTCGAGACGCCGTTGTATTTTTTCGTTTTTGATTCATTTATTTATTTATATATATTTATTGCACACACAAACATTACAAAAAAAGATACATACAGAAAGGATGAGCAAAAGGTACAGCTTATTTCTAAAAGAAATTTCTTCCAGCAGACCTGCGAGAGTGACAAATTCAAAATAGAAAAGATAGACACTGTGTGTACTTGCTATAACGATAATAAAATACACGAATATAAATTACATATATATACTATACACAAATATAATACATATCACATTTTAAATACATAAATATAAATATATACATAGGGACAGATAAATATACTTTAAGCTGTAAATAAATAAATAAAAGTTTAACGTACATTTTTCATGTAGTGCTCCTTGACAGCATGCTTGAAACAAGCAATGGACTGGCTTTCCCGAATGCGCGAAGGAAGAGCATTCCACAGTCTTACCGCTTGAATAGCAAAGGATTGTGATAAGAACTCAGATATGAAATGTCAGATCGACAGAGTTTATTAGGAGGACGAAAGTTTTGAAAACGCTCTTTTAAGTAAGAAGGAGATGAGTAAGAATGAAGAACATTATAAAGTGAAGAAAGAATGTGAAGATTTCTACGAAGACGAATGGGAAGCCACATAAGTTGTGCCCTGAAATAAGATACGTGATCATATTTACGCAAGTCAAAAATGTAACGGATGCATAGGTTTTGCAATCGCTCTAATTTATTGACTAAATCTTCAGTAGCATCCAGAAAACAAATATCGGCATAATCAATAATAGGCAACAGCAAAGTCCGAGTAAGAAAGACCTTAGTTTTTATCGGTAGAAAATTTTGAAGACGCTTTAGGGAATGGAAAGAATTGTATACTCTTTTACAAATTTCAGACCAAAATAAATTTCTGTCAAATATAACTCCCAAGTTTTTAACAGAATCGGTAAAAGGTATAATAACACCGTTATAAGTAACAGAGGGCAAGGTGGAATAATCGGCTAGCTTACACATATGCCGACCACCAATAATAATGACTTGTTTGTTTGTTTTTTATTTTCAATGAATGTCTCTGATTTAGCATAAATGATATCGAGTGTTGATCTGTAATTAGTTTGAATGCACGACCTATAAGATATTGTCTCCATTTCCTCAAACCCTCTACTATAGCAGTTGCTTCCTTTACCACAGCTGAGTGTACTCGCTCACTATTATTTAGTGCTCTAGAGAAAAAAACAACAAGTCTATCGTCTTGAGAAAGCGTAGCTGCTATCGCGTAATCCGAAGCATAGGTTTCAACTGTTAGTGGTATTTTATCATCAATGACAGTAATACCTAATTCAGCAATTTCGATTTTAGAGTTGAAAAAGCTTTTAATGCCTCAGTAGATAATGAAAATACTTCACGTTTAATCAAAGGCTGTGTTTTTTTTGAAAAGTTTGCAATCCATTTAGCGTAATGTGAAAACGTATGTTTCACATTACGCTCGTTTTAAAGAGGCAGAATTTATAGTACAGAACTGGTAGATCTATTGGATTGGTAGACGTAATCGATCAAGATCAGGTGTAATGATTCCGTTGCAAATATTATGACCCAAAAGATTTATTTCACTCTTAGAGAACTCACTTTTTTCTACGTTAAGTGTTGAATTATATTTTGTGATAATTTCTTTAAATTTATGTAATTTCTCATCGTAATCGCTTTGATTATATCCACAGAGAGTGATATCATCTAAATAATCATAAACTCCATTTAGTTGTTCCTTAGTGACGATACTGTTGATGGCTCTTTAAACAGCAGCAACTCCATTGGTTACACCAAATGGTATTCGTCGAAATTGGTATAGATTACCGCAAGCTTCAAATACTGTATGTGGTTTCTCACTTTCTCCGACCATATTTGATTATAGGTACTCTTAAAATCGATTTTACTATATATTTTACATTTAGCAACTTTCGTGATTATCTCTTCTATAGATGGAACATGATACGCGTCTTATTATATGAATCTGTTTATAGTTTGCGAGTAATCTATTATTATTATCTTCCTGTGATGTTAAGTTGAAGCAACAAGAACTTGCGAAAACCACGGAGATTGACTTGGTTCAATGACATTATCAGTATCAGTAGTTTATGTATTTCATGATTAATAAACTTAGTGTCAGCTTCAGTGCGGCTTCTTGATTTGATTGCTATGGGTCTATTGTAAGACGAGAGATTACTGAACAAGCTAATTGCTTAAATTTTAGCTTTCTTTAGAGCACTCAACTTCAGAGAAGGCTGTAAACCGCCAAAATTTATTTCTTAGCTTTTGTGCTTGCTAAGCATATCATGGCCAAGTATCCATGTCAGAACATAATCCTTCCATAACAATTAAGTTCACTTCAGAACTTTGTCTCTGTATCTCTATAGTTAAAAGACATGTATATGGAGGCTGACTGATCTTATAGTAATCAACCAATCTTTTATTTATAAAGCTAGCAGTACTTCCGATGTCTATTAACGCTCTAGCCATAGCTCAATTATTAGTAATTAGAGGCAATGTAGTTCTACTTACGGATAATAAACATGACAGTGTAAAATAAGCTTCATTGGACAAGGCAGCAGCATTTTGTTGTGAACTGCTCCTGCAAACCTTTGCAAAATTACCTTTTTCTTTGCAAGCCAAACAGATCACGTTAGCAGCTGAACAATTTCTTCGCAGATGCCTTTTGTTTCCACTGAAATAGCAGGAGTCACGTGTGCTTGCTGAACTTTGTACTACAGCTGAAACTGCATTTGTATCTGCAATAAAAGTAGCTGAACTTTTGGCATTTGTTGAATTAATTACAGAATGTGTTATACACTGATTATAACTTTCATTATGAATTTGTGCTAGTTCGAGTGACTGAGCTTGCTGAAATGCGGCATTTAAAGTAAGAGTATATAATTTTCCAGTAATCTTTAACGTATTGTGGAAGACATTAAACCCCCCATAAACGCATCTAGAATATATTCACTAACTTTGTTCACCCGTGACATTTTGCAAATTGCATCCTTTCGATAAGAGTTTCAGAGCTTTAAGGCACTGTTATATAGACTCACTAGATTGTTGACACCTCATAAGTCGATGTCTAGAATAAATTTCATTTGTTGGTTTCATAACTAACTGGTCTAATTTTTGATTTGCTGTAGAATAATTACCACATTCCTAAATGAATGTATAGAGAGTCGGCGATAGGTCATTAACAAGGATCTGGTATTTTTGTTCTTGAGAGACAGGATCGATTCGATTCCAATGTATCCATAACGGAGATTGGTCTAGATTAGCAGCTGGATCTGGGACAAATCTTTATGGTCTAAGATATTTCTCCATTTTTAGTATACTAAATTTATATAAACTTAGCAGAATGAAACAAAATTAACCCGTAAAATTAGGCTTTAATAAATTAAAAATTCGATATAGCAATTGTCAGTTCTATTTGACATTAAACGCATGATATGTCAACTTCAAAATTTACTTTTAATTTCACTACAAAACGAAATTCTAAACTTTTCTATATCTCTATGATTGAACAGTCGGTGGAACATTAGCACTGAGCCGCGACCTGCAACTGTCGCGGACTACACACCACAATGTTAAAATCTATATGCAATTTGCTACTAATAGATGCATCACATAATTATTTACCTTTACTTCAATTAAAGTTTGTTTATAATTCTTTGTCCCTTTCTATAATAAAAAAGAAGAACGCAGCGCTAAGTAATTTCGACATGATTTTATTGTTTTCTTCTATATATATTAGCATATTGGTAAATCGCCCATTGATTTTCTCGTTACGAGTAATTGCACAAATTAAAGTTTGGGTTTGCATAAAGATGAATTTTACGTTATTGGCATTAATCGAACCACTTATATTGCGTACTAACTACAATCCAATTCTAATTGTGGCAAAATTTTATCGTTTTGATAAGAAACCTAAATGAATGTGAATATTCATATTCGTCTAATCCCCTTAACAATATGAAGCAAAGCCTTGGAACAAATCCTGTGCGGTTCTCGACCACAGCCTCAGCTTTGTAAGTACGTATTACAAATGTTCGTTCGTTAGCTGCTTCAACTACTTTAGCTTTCAGTTTTGCTATTTGCAAGTTTAGGTAGTTTACAATACAAAAAACTAAAAATACAAAATACAAAATTATTACATATATACATACCTACTTATACTTAACGCTGCTAAAGAGTAGACAGAGAAATGCCCAGGCTTGCCAACCATACGAGGTTCCTTGTACAAATACAAGATTTATGGTCTGCTGTACGAGGTACGAGGACACGATCAAGCTCGTACAATTATGTACGAGATTTTGACAGAAAATTTTGTTATTTTTTAAAATTATTTTTTATTGCAGGCAAAGTTTTATGGCATAAAGGAAGTTTTACACTTTGGGTATGTTCGCGGACCTTCTCTAAATAAATATTTTTTTCATTTTAATAGTGACGCATGTGTACATTATACTTCCAATCTCTGCGGAAATTCACTCGTTTTCATAGTTTTGTTACAGTGTAATTGCCGGGCACTCCATGTTCATAGCTACAAAAGTAGTGAGAATAATATTTTTCGTCCAGAAAAGTAATCCAAGCAATACAATAAATATATTTCTTATATTGCATTCATTACTTTATCTCTATAAACGTAAAATATGCCCGGCAGTTTAATATGAGCATGAATTTAGCAGACATGATAAAATATAAAAATGATGTTTTCATTGAAAAAATTTGAAAAAAGATTTTTGATTTTTACAATGCACATTTTTTTGTTTTTATAATAAAAATGTTTCTAATTAACAAATGTCTGCTAAATTCTCACTTGTTTAATACGTCTTTTTGTTTTTGGTTTTATTTGCATGACATTTGCATGATGAATGTACGAGGTTTGAAAGCCAAAATACGAGATTTTTAGCTCTTATGTACGAAAAAAAAAGTTCTACGGTTGGCAACCCTGGAAATTCCAAACATCTCGATCTTATTGCTATTTTCCTGAGGATGATTCGTTGAGAAGCAAAAAACGTGTACTAACAGTATTAATTTTGTTTTAGTAAAATAAAGTCGAATAAATATATTTAGCATAGCGATTTAAAGAGGCAATGTTGCCAGTCTATTAGGCACCTCATCAATAAACAACTTCGCTAAAGGCGTAGCCGTTTTTGAGTATGTTATATTTTAGGTTTTTTATGATAGTTTTTGTAGTGTTAATTATATTATCATAACTATATGCAATTTAGTTCATTTTATATCATATTACATTTACTTTTTTTTAAATGTCTTCAAAGCTATTCTAAGAAAATATTCTTTAAGGAAGAATAGCGGCTTTGCGTCAGGGGCTGTAAATGTAACTAGACATGAGACTATTTTTGCAAAGATACATACGCGGGAAAAATATAGTTTCATTAACCGAATATTCTGAATACGAGTACATAAGTAATAGGATGGTTTCTCAATCCTTACAATTTCGTTATTATTCTTTTCTTGTTTTTGATCATTCTTTTAAATTTAAGTTTATATTTATAAGAATATAAAAATATAATTCACGAGCACTTCCAAATGTTTTTTCAAACCACTGGTTTAAAACATACCATAGATGCTCCTTCTCTCCTTTTTTTCCTTCTTTCTGTAGTTCAACTTACAGCTTGGGTTGAAATTAACTGGATCGGATAGTGTTAGGTATTTTATTCCATTGGAAATAAGTGAGAAGAGCCATGCAAAAACCTAGGTCGTTATTATAGCTGATCTGTTGGCGCGGTTATTAATGCATCTTCATCCAAGTCGAAGACTCCGAGTTTGATTTCCGACCAGGTCATTTAAAAACTAATATTTTAATAAATTTTTGTTATTTGTTTGTGTTGGTGACTTAGGCGTTACTGCGGATGCACTCTCAGATCGTTGCGCAGCACCCATAGTACTAACCTAATACTTATTGTGGGATTACATATTTTTCTAGTATAATTGTCTGTATTTTAAAATACAAAAAGTAAAATAACTATCCTTTACTAATCAAAACTCAAGCACAAAAATAATGTTAATACGTTACAAATGTCTATATAATTAAATTTGACAGTCATGGTTACAGAAGTCGGTGCCAAGCCTATCAAAGTCGACTTTGATTTGGCACCGAATTCAATGACTGTCAAATTTAATTATGTAGGTATTTTTATATTTATAAAGTATTTTTGTACTAGAGTTTTGATTAGTAAAGAATAGTTATTTTGTACTTTAAGTGTTTTTTTTTATTGAAGTCGGTTTAATTTTTTTCTTAAAAAGTTTTTTATTTCTTCCTTTTGATAGATCTTAGCTTCAATAAATATTTAAGGTCTACAATTAACTCCTTTTCTAATTCTGGAGCGGAATAATATATAAGAGAATCATCAATACAAATGAAGGTCATAAGTAGTTAGCATTATTTGGTGTATCTTCGAAGTTCAAGCTCCGATATCAACGAATTTGAAATGGGACTACCTTGGAGCTATACCCAACGGAAAAAGAATAATTGAAATCAATCCGCTATAGACAATTGTCGGTAAATAACATAAAAAATACAGACGAACACAGAACCTCCACCTCTTATTTGAAGTCGATTAAAAATTAAAATATAACACAACGTAGGTTTGTAAGTAGTACTTAGGCAAATAAATTACTCCCGGAAACCTCTAACTAAACAATCCAGTTGGGTGACAAGTCCGTCTGAACAAAAAGCTGCAGCTGCGAGACTAAATTGAAACCGTCCTCCGCCCTCATTAGGAAAGACCCGACCGCTACATACGACAGCTGGAGTTCCGAAGGCGTGTTCTCGATAAGTATGGCATAAAAATAATAATCATTTTATTTGCATGAAAATGAGTATAACTTTGATGTTGATATTATACACAAAAATATAGAGCTCTTCATATTCTGCTAACAACATAGCATGCGAATATTTAATTAAATCAGACAATAATCTAATATAAAAATCAATGTTTGTTTATTCGTATTTTAAGGGCTGTCATACCGTACATCCGATTGCAATGAAATTTAGTACGGAGATAACTTGAATCCTGGGGAAGGATTTGAAAAATAAAAAACATGGATAAAGTCGCGGGCTTCAGCTAGTAAATTTATAAAATGTCAAAGACAAATTTGAAATATTCTATACTTTTACATAAGGAAAGAAATTGGCTAACCGCTGTGACAAGATCTTTGATTAGAGAAGTAAGAGTATATTATGTCCTAACTTGTTGTCATTATTTTAAACGAAATGTATACGAAGTCAAAGTCCAAATCAAATCATTTTATTCAAGTTAACCCAATTACAAGGTGTTTTTGAACATCAAATCTAGTTTAGTTCGGTTCAAAGAGACAACTTGGACACTGAGAAGAACCGACAAGAAACTCTGTCAGGTATTTAACATCATTTTCTAATAGATTTATTGAAATACAATATTCAGAAAGACAGTAAATACATGTGCAGAAAAGATCGTTTACAGACTATTGTATTGTATTCAATGAAATCGTTTATTTTAAAGTTTGATTGTCTAATCAATATACGTTTTATAACAAAACTAAATCTATTTTCTGTTAATTGAGTCCTGAGGAATTTTATTATAAAAACGAATGCAGGTACCCCAAATTGTAACTTAGCTCCGCTCTCACAGTTTCTCCACGGCTTGGTACAATAATATGGTATGTAACTGTTTTGTTAATATGTATGAAATATGTACGCGAGTTGTGTTACTACAATAAGAATTTTTTTAGAATTATCGGCTTCAATTCTCGTGGTCTTAGCGACTTCCTCTTCTTTTTCAATAATAATAATATATACATATCTTAATGCTGTATTATTAATCATATGAACATGTAGAATATGTAGGAAACTGGGTAGATCTAAAACCTTCGTCATAATTTTACTCCGAACATTAAGTAAGGCTAAGTAACTATTAAGTAAGTCATAATAATAATAATAATAATAATTTGTTTACAATAACAATCTTAACATACTTCATTACTAAAACAGGGTACAAAAAAAGATTAAAATAACTTAATTTACTAGCGACCTCTGCACTAAGCGCAAGCTTCTATCGCAGATGTCAGTGAACACTATTAATGAATCTAGAAATTGTATAACATTATTTTATTAATAGAAAGTAATATACATACAAAATCGATGAAGCAAATAAATGACAAATATGTTTGTAATTTAAACTACATAAAGATACAATAACATAAACTTTTTTTTTTATTAGTCAAAGTATAGGTAAAAATTCAAATTGATGAAGTAAATATAATAACAGTAAATTAAATAAAAGATGCAATAATTTGAAATGCGTGAAAAATAGTTGTGTATTTTGTTTGTGTATATCTGTAAAATGTTTTATGTGTATGTGTATTTATGTGTCTGTGTCTCGCAACGTTATCAAAGAGTCTCTTAATACAAGTAGGCGTTCAGTATACTGATAAGTAAGTCCCATTAGCCACTTCCGTAACTCACACTTTGCACTGTTAGTAATCATACATTTAAAATCCGTAAGAGCACGGTAAACGTTGTTATAAATGTTTGGAAGTTGGAATAGCGGAAGTCTTTTCGCGTAGGAGGAACGAGTTACAGGTAGGGGAATCCTAAGAAACCCATCACTTGACCAGATTGGCATAGCCAACAGTTTTAGCAGTAGCACTATGAGCACCGATGGCTGCCTGCAGTATATATACTTGCTTTACTCTGAGCACTTTGCACTCTTTGTAGAGAATATCGATGGAGTACCTACAAGGTTTGGGAAACGTTACTTTAAGAATCGCCCGTTATGCTCGTTCTAGTTCAATCATTTTGGATTTTACACCAACACCCCGTACTCTAATGCAGTATACCAAAAGAGATCGATACAGAGCTTTATAGACCATAAGAAGAACATCCTCCTCCGCTGAATATTCAGCGGTCCTTGAAATCAGTCCTTGAAATCAAGGACTTCATTGTGAAAATCATTTTCCTAGTTCGATCCGTCACTGTAGATATATGTTTTTTAAAGGAAAATCATCGACTGTAACACCTAGGTATTTAAAGGACTCAGATTGACCGATAACATCACAACAGCAGCCATCATCAATTAACACAAATTACGAAGAGTGACTTCAAAAATTTTATTCGTGACCTACGACCAAATCCAAGTTTGAATACGCATCCATAAATTGCAGTTAATTTTTACTTACTGTTCTTTGGCACAAGTCGCTCTTTGATTTTCGTTATTCGTGTTAGTTCGGAATACGAAGATTACGAAGATTCGAAGATTGGTACCTCGTACGTTTATCTTTCAATTTTGAATTTAGGAATGACAAAGACACTAATAGAAACTTCAATTTGCCGACTTTTTCGAGTCGATAAAACAGTCTATTACAAGGCAAATTCAAAGGTTTTTTAACTTCTAAACATTCACTTTCCGCGATAGTACATATCAGGAGCAGTCTTTTTAGGTCCAGCACCGCTAGCATTTTCTGTTATAGGAAAATGGCAATTGGACATTACGAAGAATATATATTTTTTTGTAATTTGAAATTTAATGTTTTTGTGGTTAAAATGTCTTTTGATTCGTGCACCAAAAGTCACAAGCACATAAAAATGAAATTACCAATCAATAATTTGATAACCATAATTTTGATTTTACAGTATTATACTTTAAATTCGTAATAGACTCACAAACTCTCTCGAGAATTGCAGATCATAATAAACCTTAACGAAAAGCGCATTCAACATCATTTAAGCGGTTCTCGAGACAGACAGACGGACATACTGAAGAAAGTTTCTTTCATATGTCGATTAATGTAAATAATGAAAATTATTCAATAGCCATGGGAAATAATAGCATCTATGCGAGACATTAAGAGCCCTTTGACATTTTCATGTGAAATACTGATATTTTGACGCTCTAATTCTCAGAAACCTTAATTTTTTTTTATATTTTGCTAGCAGTTTGTAATAGATCCATTTCTTCTCTAGAATATTAGTGTTGCATATTTTATTATTTATTTTATAATATTTTACAATAACTATTCTACGAAGTCAGTTTACGAGAAAAATTCTGAGACGCGTTACTTTGACGTCCTAATTATCATTATTTTGACTAATTCTAACAATTTTTAAAATTATATTGAGATCAAGTATATATTCTTATTCAATATTAGTGTTATGAAAATGTCATAAATTTCTTCTTTTTTACTGAAAAACATATTTAAATAGGGATCTTTCCAGAATAAAGTGTTGTGATTGTTTAATCGATGTCGTGTAGATGTCGATGTAGTTAAAAAAAAGCCATGCCTTATAAAAAAACGATATGTAATGAAACTTCATTCAATGTACAATATATGACAGTAATTAATTTTTTAAATTAATCAGTGTAATAAATATAATAAACATAACAAATTCTGTGTAAAATACGCGATGTTACGCGAGCGATCGCAAGCGAGAACATTAAATAGCGACCCGTATATGTCGACTGACTTGTTTTGATCCAGTGTTTACTTCTCCGTTTTATGAGTCTAGTATGACTTTCTGATTTCCTGCATTTTTTCTTAGGCATGTAAACATTGTGTTTTAAATATAATCATTAGTAGTAAATTTAAATAAAAACGTTCTAAAGTAATGCTACCTTACAAGTAGTATAGAAAGACGCCGAGTATCAAGGTGATATCTATTACATTTATAACAATCTATACAGATTTTAACGTGACTTTCACAGGAAGATAGAGAATTTTTCAATAATAATCTGAGCGTCCCACGTAAAAATTGAAAAACTGCAAATATTGAAACTCTTAAGTTGATGCGCACCTGTTAATAAGATATATAAAAAAAAAAATGTAATTAAAAATAACCCGAGAGGTACGCATAACATTAATGGGAACCAAAACATTTATTTTAGAATTTTCATCTGTCTGGCTGTCTAGATATACAACATATCTGTACTTAAGCATCTCGTAATAAGTACTGCAAGAATTTAAAGATAAGTTGCATATTAGGTATGTTTTATCGTGATCCGACGTCTAGAAGTTAAGATTTAAAATGAGCTCCTTTTAGTTAAGTTGCATATCCGTATTATGGGTTTATTTTATAGTGGCTGTTTCGTTGATCCTATATTTTTTACCGTAAACATACATAAGCATAGCAAAGACATCTATCTACATCTATACTACTATATAAGTCACTAGCGTCTGTCTGTAATTTCAATTTTTTTGTCAAATTTTGTGATAAATAGTCATTTATTGAGTCACTGATTTCGATTCTTCAGGTTGAAAGGTGTACACCTTTTTAGAGCTTAAATTATATAAACAACATGTAGATGTATTTGTGAGGATTACGGCAGAAATTATATTAAAAAAACTTATATGCGGATCGTCATCTATTATATGCAGGTCATCACAATCAGACAATTTTTAGGGTTCCGTACCTCAAAGGAAAAAAGGAACCCTTATAGGATCACTTCGTTGTCCGTCTGTCGTGGAACGCGTGGAGGTATCAAGTTAAAATTAATATCAAATATAGGTCTGCAATTTCTTGACGCTGTGAGAAAATCTAACATCTAAGTCAACGCAATCAAAAGATACGGCCGTTTATGCGGCGCATATTTAACACACAAGGGAATCAAAACCTATAGGGTACTTTCCGTTGATCTAGAATCATAAAATTTGACAAGAAGCAAAGTCTAATAGCATAAGTAAAGGAAAAAATTCAAAAACCGTAAATTTGTAGTTATTTGCCATTATAAACTTACATTTGCAGTTGGAAAGTAAGGGAAAACATGCCTTTCAACTGCAAATTTAAGTTTGTTTTTGAATTTGACTTATATTTTATCGGTAAATACACAATACAAATAAATAGTAAGGTGATATGGAACCCTCGGTGAGCGAGTACGACTCGCGCTTGGCCGGTTTTTTCAGTAAGTATATTATTTTTAATGAATTGGATACGTTTTATCGCAGGGCACTCTTTTTTTTATAGCAATAAATAATTTTTTACATTTATATCCATTTATCAGTTTTGAAGTGTTTTTAAATGCAGCTCTCATTTATTTATTGCACACCAATGACTTATTCACTAACATATCAAAAGCATATGTTGTTTATCTGTACTTAATGTTATAAAGAGGTACTACAACAACCTGAAGCAGCAAAAGATGAAAAGAGATGGAGAATTATAGAGATGTTTCAAGATTAAATTAAATTACCCATTAAATTAAATTATTCAATTTGTCGACTTCAGTTATCTCTTTAGAGTGCGGACTCCTGTTTCGATACTGCTGAAAGCGAATTCCGATCTAGCGCTTTGCCAGCCGCTGCTGCGGCACGCTCGCTTCGCTCGCTTGGCTCGCGCGTTGTGTTAAAAAGACCTACCTATCTAACCAAAAAAGTTGTTATAAATATATCGTCGTGTTTGTAAAAGTTACAAAAATATTTGCAAAATTTTACCCAATGTGAAACAATCTAAACCTCAGCCTACATTTGTTCTCACGATTTCCTCCCAAGTATTTATTATCACCATTACACCACATTAAAGTTTCGGTGATTGAAGTTGTAACCAAACTTTTATTCTGAAAACTGTTAATTTTGAAGTTTACCATTTTTTATAGCAAAGATCATTAATTTTAAAGAAAATGTGATTTACAGGCAGTCCTCGTTTTTATGTCATGTTAGGTACCAGTAATTAGATACGTAAAATGAAACACCGTAAAACGAGTCATATTTTTTCGTACCTTTACATGTAAAAAAATTTGTTAGGTTCTTGTAAGTGAAAAAGTGCAAGATTTTCAACATGTCAATAACTTTTATTTATTAAGAAAATGGCACGTATAAGAAATATAATGCACATACATACACAGTAATATTAAAATTATGTTTTTTTTTGCAAAAAAGTCTTCTAAACGCATTTGTTTTGCGTCTTTCTTTCTATTTTCGTAAATTTCTCTATAACATTTATAGGCGATAGAAATGTTATTATTAACTTCAAAGTTTCTTTTAAAGTTGGGATCATTTGCTTTAAATTTGCGTTGCAGCTAGGATGTGATTCTATGTGAAAGCTTTGATTAATTTTTTTGAAATTAATTCAGTCAATCAATCAATGAAGTTAATTATTTTTTTCGTCAATTGTGACGTAAAGCGAATCATAGAGACGTTAAAACGAGAAATAGTGTTAAAATGTTGACTGACGTAAAACGAAACAACGTAAAATGAAACGCTGTAAAACGAGGACTGCCTGTTTATAGAGAAAACCGTAAATTTTAAATATTAAGATTTATAAATAAAATGACTAATTCTATAGCTCCATTATATATATCCCATTTATAACTTGACTGTTGAAATTAAATGCAGCACTGAAAAATACCAAAAAATCTATTTATTCATAAAAAATGTCTTTATAAAGTTAATGAGACAATCTTGTGGTATAATAGCATAATAAGCACATTTATAATTCTTCGGCGTATGTTTCTTTGACCCTAAAAACAATTTTCACAAAACAATCAGAATCAGAAAATATATTAATAAATTTTAAAGGAAAGCTGTTAGAAGTGACAATATAGAGCATTTGCGAATAATATTAGAAAAAATCGGTTCAATAGAAAAGTAGTGGGTAAAAAGAAAACCTCTTGTTTTACAAATAATGTACAAATAAATAGGCGCGCGTTCAACGAAACATTGTAATTACATAGCTTGTCATCGCTTGAGGCTTGTTTATTTATCATTCCTTTTGTCTCTCACAAAGCCTTCCCACAATTTCAATGAAGGCTCGGACGGAAAATTTATATCAATTATCTCTTTACGTTCACACTCGACGATTACTCACATTGACCACCGTAAAAATAATATTTTTCTGTTGTGATATATTTTTGTAGGTAATATTTTTTAATATAGTTATCAATTAGATTTGCGTTATTTCGGATGCAATGAGTCAACCGCAACGCACCGCAACCGCAACCGCACACGCAGTCGAAACGTTTACTGATTTCTTCAAATACTTATCAACTGCGAAGAGTTGAAAAGTATTTTCAAGTTTAGGAGAAATTAATTGTTTATGAGTCTGGTAGTCACAAACGCTGTTTGATCCGAAACGGAATTAAAAAATGAAAGTACTATGCTTAGTAAAAATATTATTGCATAATTTAATTATCATAAAATAATAGTACCTATTTCATTCAATCGTACGATTATTGTACAGACTTAAGTGTTACTTTGTGGAAATTAGTCCCGAGTAGTGAATTTGTGTATATTTTTTTGCTGGCTTTTGCCTAAGTTTTTAAAATTGTTAATAGACACGTATTGTCAATGAAGCATCCTCAAGAAATTCCAGAGATCAGGCTTGATCAACTAACCAGCACCGAAGAAATGGTCAATAAGTTCAAAACTTTTGCAAAAGGTATCTAAGAGGAAATGTACGAATTCTCCACCTACAATTACATCACGTTAGAAATAAATCCGACTAACGTTCTGCGAACTATGCAAAAATACACTGTTTTATATGACAAATACGTGTGTTAGTCACAGACGTTAAAGAATCGTTACACGAACTCGTATCCGGGAATGGAATCCGATACCTGGAAGTCGTGAAATTTATTCGAAGGAGTCAGAAATACCGATATATAATTATTATTGTCATATTATCGTTGTTGCTTACGTGAGTCCACTGTTGGATGTAGGTTTGCAGTGTAATGCAGGCTACTGAACTCAATCTAGCGCAGATTATCGATCCATCTTCTTGTGGGACGATGTTCACTACGTTTATTTTGTCCCTTTGCTACGGCATATTTTTTTATATACCATTTGTAGACTCGATGGGGTGCTTTTTATTATATTTTTTTAAGTTGATGCATTGATAAACAATGGTTTAAATCAAAATGGACCTTCTGGTCTATGCAAAAGTGCGCGCGCTAGCCTACGAAACCTACGAAACAGTAGTTATTTTCGTTTATTTTGAAAACTATAATTAACTAAAAAAATCCAACGTTCATTTTGAAGAATATGTTTAGATTAAAACTATACAGAAAATTTTAAAACATAAATCGGTCCCGTTACTCCTAAAAATGTAAATTTCTGTTTTAAAAGAGGTTTCTTTGATAGTTTTCTTTGTGTTACAAAAGTTAACCAATCGTGTAACGCAACTGTAGAAATAAAGTCAATGAAATGAAGAATCAGGTTACCAAATATCACTTTCTACGTTTTGTACTTAGAAAAATTGAGATCCCTGCCGTCAAAATTCTCAATGCGTCGCCTTAATATATCCGCTTTTATCAATAGCTACCAATAAAATATTTTTAACAATTGATATCATGCACCCCACGCTTTTTACAATAAAATCATTTTTTTGTCAATCACTTTATTCTTATTTTAAACTTAGTAAAAAGCATTTAATTATACTGAATAAGAGAAATTTTTATCACTATTAAACAAAATCTTAATAGATAAACATTATTTTTTACTTTTTAGTTCGGTTTCCCTTTAAAGCATGTTTTTTTAGTTTTTTCAAAGTATAATTTTTATTATTTCGTTGACTAAAAATTTACCAAAATCCATATTGTGAGACTGAATACAATAGAAAGCTTCCACAGGATTGGAATTCTTTTTTCAATTAATCAAATCATATTAAAAAAATTTTTTACAGAATTTTTCATATCAATGTCAAATTATTGTATTATCATTGATTGTTGATAATCGTGCAAAGTTTCAGTTTAATCTAACATTTTGAAGTGACTAAAAATCTTGTTCAAAGATTCCGTTACATACATATAAACATACAGGTGAAACTAATAAAAGCATGTTAAAAATAATCATAAAACAATTCAATCCTATAATTAATTGGTCTGTGTGAGTTATCACATTACCTACTCATTATTTATATTCATAAGATATATCAGACCGGCTCATCGTCAACGTTATATCCTTTATGGATGACGGATCTATTTTCGTTCTTGTGAAGGTAATCGGTGTAGTCGCCGCTTTTAATATTTAATGTGATGAAGTCTATTTGCTATTTCAGTAGATACTTTGACTAGTTGTCGGCTTATACAGAAGAAAGTAATTAATATTTCTACAGATATGTATTCAAAGGTGATATTAAAATTATACGTCTTTGTTGAGTTTTGTATACGAGTACTGACGTCTGTAAGGCCTGTTTAATGAGGAACACTGTAGTGTCACGTCGGAGATACAGTCCGACTAAGTTACAAATGCGAGCGGTGAACATATTATGTAATTATGTTGCTATTTGTTTATTGTATGTATACATATCTATACTACTATCTAAATCTCTAGCCTCTGTCTGTAATTATAATTTTACTGTCAAATTTTGTGATAGATAGTCATTTTATAACTCACTGACTTCGATTCTATCATTTTTAAAATTTTTGTCTGTCTGTCTGTCTGTATGTCCTTTTATAACTAAAGAACGGCTTTACCTATCTTGAAGAAAATCGGTGCATAGTAAAAACATGTGATTGCGCTCATGTTTGACTACTTATTTTATACAAAATCTACCCATAAAGGGGTTAAAAGGAGAATGAAACATTGTATGGGAAATAGTAAACCGCCGAACCGATTACGAACAAATATGGCAGGAAGATAGTTCGACATCAGAAAACGGATATGAGCTACTTTTTTTTACCAAAAATTTACTCCTAAGAGTAAATTCTCTTAGAAGTAAATCTTGGTAATGATATAATTTTATTGTCAAATTTTGTGATAAATACTCATATTATGACATAATTACTTCGCATCTACCATTTTTAAAATTTTTGTAAGTCCGGCTGTCTGTCTGTCTGTATGTCCTTTTATAACTGAAGAACGGCTTGACCGATCTTGATAAAAAACGGTGCGTAGTAAGAACATGTAAATGCGCTCATGACGGATTACTTATTTTTTTAGAAAATCTACCCCTGAAGAGGTGAAAAGGGGATAAGTCTTTGTTTTGGAAATGGTAAACCGCTAAACCGGTTATGATGAAATTTGGCAAGGATATAGTTTGACATCAGAAAACGAGCATGGCCTACATTTTTTATCAAATTTTTGCCCCTAAGAGGATGAAAAGGGCGATGAAACTTTGTATGGGAAATGCTAAATCTTGGTAATGATAAAATTTGGTGCGGTAATAAGATATTTTTTATCAAAAATACATAAGCTACTTTCTTTACAAAAATCTGTGAAAAGGGAGACGGGAGGGAATGCTAAACCGCTGAACTGATTATGATGTAGCATGGATACAGTTTCACACATGGGAACGGACATAGGCTACTTTTTTTTAATCAAAAAACTACCCCTAAGGGGGTGAAAAGGGGATAAACCTTTGAATGGGAAATGCTGAACCGCCGAACCAATTATGATGTTTGGTACACAGATAGTATGTGCCCGGAGACAGACGTAGGCTAGACGTAGACTTTTTTTCAGAAACAATCTTTAAATGTATAGTACATTTAAAGATCTTTAAATGTATAGTACATTTAAAGATTGTTTACACATTTACATATAATCTAACCTAATCCGGGAAAGCCACGAAACAATTTTCCGCGCAGACGAAGTCGCGGGTACAGCTAGTCTGAGGCTATATTTGTGAGTTAACTTTTCTCAGTGTACTTACCTTACATAAATATGAAGATTTTACGAACCACAGTAATTATAGTATACATGTCAACCTACAGTTATTTTACTTGTATTTATTTTTATTATTTAATCGTGCTATCGGATTTGTTTAATCCAAGATTTATTCGAAGAAATTGTTTTCTTTGAAATACCTGATAGAAGTTTAAATCAAAATTAAAAGTGTATGTTGAAGTACATATTACATGCACACGTCACGCAATTTTACATTCAAGGTAAACAGAGCATCTACGTAGTTACACCGAAATCATATTTTTTTCGTAGATACTGGTAATCTAGTTTCATAATAAATAAGATGAAAAGAAAAAAAGTAGCAAAGGAATAATCTAAGATGAAACCGTCATCTACTAAATAACAACAGGTAAATAGAAACCAAATGAAAGCTATGAACATACCCGTAGTGATATAATAAATGTAACAAAGATGTGACTTTATAATTTAGTATATCGCTTTACGTTTAATAACTACATCGCTATTTGAATTTATATGTTATCTGTAAAATCACGACCATACCAATAGCAGTAATTGTATTAGCAGTAACTTTATGGTTGAATGGTTGATTATACAAATCGAAACAGATTCTAATTATTATTTGTAAAATTAGTGGGCGAAGATTTTTGAAAAAAAGATTTCGAAAATAATATTTTTCGGATTCATTACTACACAGTAAAACAGAGGTACCATCGCAACAGTCGTATACCGTCCATAAAGAATTGACGGAAGCATTTTTAAAATCACCTGTTCGAAATCACTAATTCGTCTGCCACCTGCCATAGTTGACGTAATACAAACTTGTTTGGTCTACTAATACATCCTGTTAGCTAAGTTGATCCACATCTTTTGCACTAGATAACATTTTCAAATATTCATAGAATAATCAATGAGAGAGCAAATTAGGTATTAGAAGTCAACTTGACCATTTGAAACCTTGTCTATGAAGCTGCTAGAGTAATTTTTTAACGTCGGGAAATGTCTTATCCATCCCTCACTCAATGTATGTGGGACTTCTCGATATTCAAGTCTAGTCATTAAAATCTGATTTCTGACTGACTAAAACGGGATTTTAAAGTTCATCGAGACGCCACGGTGCCGAGGCTTTCGCACTCTACCTCAGCTCTCGCGGTGACGCCCAGCGCTTTTCGCCGGGATCATCCGATTTGAAGACGGATGTGTGAAACCTGCCCTTACTGCGTGTAAGGGGTGCGGGAATATGCGCGCACTATATTAGAATACTAACTAGGATTCTAATAATTTCAACGGATATGACGGATAATGTTCTACGAATAACTACGATGAATCATTATCGGGTATGAATTGCGAATATTTTATTTACTTGTCCATAGAGGTCATTATTTGGGCCGATCAATATTATAATTTGTCTCACTGTCGCTGAATTTCCGACAAAAAATACTCGAGAAATATAATACATTACATATTTATTTCATATATAAATATTGTATAATTATCACAGAGCTATCCATCTTATCATATCTTATCATACTTTAGTGGTTGTCAAAGAGGCAAAATACTTTCAGTTGTCCAAGTCATAATTTTACTATTCTTTGAGGATTTTTTAATTTTATAATAACTCCTGCCAATAAAAGTATTTTGTACACCGCAAATTTATAAGTATGTTATTAATTATGTTTTTTTTCAGTTATTTAAGACAATAAATAAATTATTATTTATTTATCGTATTTTACCAAACTAACCGCCCAGTACAATAAATAGTTGATCATCCCATTTTTAGTTATATATTGCGGATAACATAACATAACATATCTTCACGCTGTATCCCCAACGGGGTAGTCAGAGAGGACGGAGCGCCAGGAGTCGCGGTCCTTACACACCACTTTCGCTTCCTCAAATCTCATTCATTCTCTTCACACATTTTCGTCTAGGTATGCGAGTGCTTTTGACATATTGCGGATAATAGCTGGAATTTTCAAAAGTAGTAACAGAGAAAAAATTACATTCTAATTCTACCTTGTTTTAAATATATTTTAAATGCGTCCCTCGCTGTTCTTATTTTAAATTTTAAGTCTTTGCCGACCCAGGATTTATATTCAGTGGGCACTTCACCGGACCCGAGAGACCCATAAATAACCGTAGAGGTCTGGACCTCTTCCTCCTCACCCCTCGCAGAACCCTCCCAGTCCCCGGCCAGCCCGCAAACGACTAAGGTTACCCGACTGGGGAAGATGAAAGAATATATCCCATATATCTTTTTTAAAGTGAGGATTGTTTGAGAATTTTAATTTTGCGAGGGTAGCTCGGAGTGAACGTGCGTTTGGGAGGGTTTACTTTGTTATACTTGTTTTAGATAGATGCTTAGATATAGGCAACTTTATGGAAGATTTTCTGAATTAATTATGTTTTGATTACACATTATCTTCTCACCATTATCATTGGATTCTGAAACATATATTGTAAAAACATGTACTGGACTAGCCTGTCGGCATAGTAGAAATAGTAGCGACTATTGGTTGGTACCTACATGTGGTTTCCAAGCTGAAGACTCCGGGTTTGATTTTAGATCAGGTCATTTTAGAAGCCTAGGTGTTATTGCACTATACAAGTTTCAAATTAATCAGTACAACAAAGTGTCCAGCTGATTGTTTCTAAAAAAAATGTTCTCCTTACTACCCTGTAGCATGCCGTTGTGTCTGGCATGAACATTGCTTCTGTTAATTAAATTGATAAGTATATACATAGAGTGGTCACTTAATTAAAAAACGTATGCAGTACCCAAAAGAGTGTATTTGTCGAAGGCTGGCAGGCTGGAGTGATGAGCAAACAAGTCGAATAAATAAGGCTCGGTCTTCATTACCGGGAAGTTCTTTTGGGCAGGTAATGACGGGGTAAGTAAATATGAGAGTACTGTGTAAATACAGAGGATGAACGAGAGGGCATTTGTAGAATCTATGAAAGATTGCATGCAAGTAGGTACGCGTATGTTAATACATACTTAGGAGTATGATATCAATATGCATATACCTAGGTACAACAGCTCAGTGAATAAATACATCAGGCTGCTTTCTAGCGAAATAGCGACTGATCGGTTTATTAAAAGTCTGTACATGATTGCGTGTCGTACTTATAGGTGGACTGCTTTAATTTATTTGTTTCACTTTCGAAGTAGGTACTCAAGTCAGGGTTATATTATATTTATGTTTAGAATATTATGGTGTATTTAACAACTGTGACTCTAATAAAAAGTATAGATGTCATTATGAAGTATCTATGATTATATATGTTACTAAAATTGACAAAGATTATAATCGAATATGAATGAACATCTCGACAAAAGAAATATTTAAAAATATTAACAACAAACCAGAAAATTGAGCTGAAATAATATTTATATCTCTCTTTATTCTGAATCGCAGCAATAATATGTAGAACCAAAAAATAATACAGACCTCTTTGGTCCTTGAAATAACAAAAAACCAATTCCTGCTGGAATAACATTAAAAAACAAAAGGTTAAAAGTTGTCCTTATTTGAATTTTCATTAAAACTTTCTCCCGTCAGGAACAAAGAACATTTATATTAAAAAAGTCCGGCCGCGGCGAGATAAATATCTGTAGTCTCTGAGCGGACCCAAAATTCAACTTCGTTGCTGCAAAGATTCGGTGTTAAAGGCACAGAGAGGGCAGTCCTTTGACTTTGTGTTTCATTAGGTACTTCTTAATTGTTTTCGTTAATTTATACATACATATCTTCACGCCGTTTTCCTTACGCCGTAGTCAGAGAGGACGGAGCGCCAAGCGCCGCGGTCCTTATATACTTCTTTCGCTTCTGAAAATCTCATCATTCTCCTCACACATTTTCGCCTAGGTATTAGAAAATATTATAAGGATTGATAAATAATACATAATATGTTTCAAAGTTGGTCTGGAAGAGAAAGAAACGTCGGTGGAAATAATAAAGGCACTCATTTGACTATAGTATGGCAAAGCGCGACTTTCGGTTTGGAAGGGATCACGCGCTAACCGAACGTCGGGGCCGGCGCTGACAATCGTTTGCCATTATTAAATTTCCAATTAAGTACGTAGTAATTGTTACAAAGAGTTTTCTGTCGTTTGCACATTAACTTTGTCTTAACGTTCTATTTTATGGAGTAGTTCGCCTCTTATAAGATTAGGTACCTATTTCGTATGGCTGAGTCGCAAGAGCACGAATTGCCTCGTGTCTTTTCCGACAGATATGTAAAAATGTAGAAGAGATATGTATATAGAAAAAATATATATAAAATATGCCAGGTGCTTATCTTTCGGCGCAGGTCGTGAAAGTCGGCCAAGAGATAGGGTTTATTTTTTATTATAAGTGACATGACGATGGACTAGCAAGTTATTTTTGTCGGGTTCTGCTTTACTATGGTGTGCTTATTGTCAGAAGAGACGTTAAGGTGTGTTTAGTTCCGTCGTGATGATTTTTCCATTCCGAATTAATTTTAAATTGAATACGACGGAAAATCAAATTCGGGTCTAAATTTTAGCGCAACATTCTATAAATGCGAGTTTCATAGGAACCGTTACGTTGGTAATAGAAAAAGAAATATAAAGCAAGAAAGAGTAAAAATCGAGAAGGGTAATCTTTATATTTAATAATAATTATTACTAGAATTTAAAGTCAGTCAATTACATGGATATTCCAAAATCTATTTTTTGTAAGTTTTTTGACCGTTCGTGCGGAAAGTTGTTACGATATCAATATCTATTTTTTATAATTTTCTTTATGATTATTTGGTTCGTTATTTAGTTATCGAAAAAAAGGAAGAATACATTTTTGCATTGTTCTTGAATTAGCTTTTTCATAAATGAACGGGTAATTTTTAAATGAGTTAAATAAAAGAAGATTGTTTTTCTTTCTTATGTATCACGAGTAAAAATAAACATCGTTAGTAGGATAGACAATGGCTCAGTATTGTTTATGCTTTTTTACCGAATTTATTTAAATATAGTAGTATTGATTTTTTATTAAATAAACAGTTTATTTTACTATTTTTCATATGTGTCCTTTTTGTAGTCTGTTACTTAAAAAATTGTGATCGGTTTCAATAGAGTTGACCCATGTTTACCAGTGGCGCGCGTTCCATTGAAACAAATAGACAGTGTCTACTCTGACAATTTACTAATTAAATAAAGTAAAAACAATATATATACGTACATACATATCTTCACGCTATCCCCAACGGGGTAGTCAGAGAGGACGGAGCGCCAAGCGTCGCGATCCCTACATACTTAACAATATATATCACATCCAAAAACACGTTTTCGAAATTCCCGCGCCCGCGTTATCTTTATCAAAACACCACAAGGAAGCGTCATGGCAACCGTTCACTCGAGAGAAAAATTCAAATCGTAGCTTGATTTACATACATTCAAATCTTGTCTAACACTGTGTTTCACGTAATTACACGCGTGTATTTGTAGTGGTCGTAAATGTTTACTTAGCTCAAAACACGCACACAAGTTAATAAAGAGACGGCGTCTCTGGCCAATAACAACACCGGAAAAAGAAACGATAAATTTAACCTATTAGAAAAAATAACATATTACTCTGTGATATTGTACCTTAAAAAAAAATATTAACATTTTTGTTAAATGTTATTACTTTTTTAATTAATAATACGAAAGATCGAAAGCTTTTTTCTTATTTTAGCGCCCTCTAAACATTTTTATAATGATGTACTTATGTAATTTTTAATGTTATAAATACGTACAAAAAAAACAACAGATGAAATTATATTTAACGTTATCGTAACGTTAGAGTAATTTATATTATAATATGTATTATATATGGTTAGAGTAACGTCAATATAGGTATGTATTAACTTTAATTGACATTTCTTTGTTGTTGTAGCTTTATAATATAGCATGTACCAATTTTGCTACCGTTGAAATATTTTTCAAAGTATAAAATTTTAGACTTTCGCGTTGCTTTATAAAATATCTAGTAGCGCGTGAAGCGATTGAAATCAAGAGACTTACTAATTTTAATCGGGAAAACGGGTATAATTTATCTACGATGTGTAATCGTGTGATTCAAGGAACAAAACCTCGCGTTTCGCAAGCGGTTGTGTGCGTCGTGTGTAGGTATCCCGAAAACTATTTACATATCGGGGGTAGATAACAAAACGTCTCTCTCAGACACTAAATTAAACTTGCTGAGACAGTTTGCTTGAGAAAATAAATCGCGTTCAATTTCTCGTTTTAAATATTTTTCAAAGTAGTTCCAATAAACAAATAATGTAAAATTAAATCACATTAACATTCTTTATTACATACGAATTATAAGTGGCGATGTTGGTGCGTTTTCTTTTTGTCTACCCTACTGAAAATATACATGTCACTGATGTATACCTAATCGCCGGTCTATTCGTAGCTGATTCCTCTGTTTCGCTTCCCGTCTCATTACCCGTCCGCCCAACACCGCAAGACCCGCCCAGTCCGCTGCTTTACAAACTTCAAGCTTTTTCAACCGGACACTCGAGCACGCACTGTGTTTAATATATGTATTTATAATAAAATATTACATTTTATTAAGCGACAGTATTGTTATTTTTATTCGATTTTATGTGTTGTGTATAACAATATTATTATTATTATTATGTAAGTTCCGTACATAATAATTTTTTAGTATAAACCTAATGATAATTATTAATATTGATTAAGCTAATGATTATTATTTACTTTTGTGATGTCGACAGTAACATGTAAATTGTTTTTCTATTTTGTAGTATCACATTTCAAGTTATCAAAGACTACGATGATTAGCGCTCCGTCCTCTCTGACTATCCCGTTAAGAATACAGCGTGAGTATAAGTATAAGTATGCACGTATATTTCGAAATACCGCATTTCAAGATAGAACTTTAATAATAAATGGATAAAGGAAGTCTGTTATTTAAGATAATGTGTAGTTTTAAGTTTGTAAATATTAACGTATGTAGGTATGTACTTTTTTTTTAAATAATGAATAAATAAAATAAATAAAAATAGAACATTTATTATTAAGTTATTAAAAAAACAAAAGATGTATTTCATTCTATTCGTGCCATATTTGGATAGTTGCCTCCATACAAGGAAGACAATGTGAGTCGTATGATATGTGATGGCACAGTCGTAAGCTGTCTTTTTTATATGCTGACGATGCTGTGCTTATAGTACCATCGGAAGCAGTTACAAGCACTAGTCACTTTCAAAAAAAAGTGAAGTGAAAGGATTGAATATGAATGTGAACAAAACTAAGGTTTTGATGCTTGAAAGAGAAGTACAAACGAAGATAAATGAAAAATGTTCAGAACAAGTGAATGAAATGGTACATCTGGGAAGTACGTTTTTGAGGAATGAAAGAAGTGAGCTGGACGTGGAAAAACTGGCAGCAGCTGGCAATAAAGTCAATGATGGTCTGTCCGCATTATTAGCACGTAATGAAAACATATTTAATTCCGCCATCTGAAGTGCGGTGTTGGTGTCAACTATATTGTACGGCAGTAAGGCCTGGATATGCCCGAAATCGAGTGAAAATAAAGCAAATGCAGTTGAAATGCGATCTTTTATAAATATGTGCGGTGTGACTCTCGTGGAATAGGTAAGCAATAAAGAAATACACAATATGACAAGGTTGGATGACAATGTTATAGTAAAAATGAAGAAGGAATGCTGAGACAAGAAATTCTACAGAGCGCAATGGAGTGGTAGCACAAGCGATGGAAGACCAAAGTTGACTTATGAAGAGCAAATATTCAGAGATTTAATTGACGAAAAAGAAGTACCTACGCAAGGACCGCGATGCTTGGGATTCCATCCTTTCTGACTACCCCGGTATAGAATACACCACAAGGATATTTATGTAATAATAATAATATACCCAGACATTTCGCACAGAGAGCCATCTAGTCCCAAAGTAAGCAGCACAGGGCTTATGTTATGGTACTAGACAACTGATATGCTACTTATATACTTTTCTTTTGTAAATAAATACATATTATACATAAACACCCAGACTCGGGGCGGGAATCGAACCCGCAACCCCCGTTTACTTTCCGACGTGCTTAGCCGTTGCGCCACGGAGGTCGTCAAAATTATGTCTTTCGATTACCGTTAAAACTTGTTACAGATAGAGCTATAATTTATATATAAAATGTAGCTAGACATATTATGGCATATTTTCCATTTAAATCTTTGAACGGTCACAGTCAGCACGCCTATAAATCGCCTATTGAATACAAAATGGCATAACCCGAAATGAGATGAATCAGAGAACATGATCTGGCGCATCAGAAAACACATAACGACATATGATGCCGTCTCTACCGTAAAAAGAGGTAAAGTTTGTTCGTATGTAATAGATAAACTCAAAAACTACGCAACCGATTTAAAAAATTCTTTCACTTATAGAAAGCTGCATTATCGACAAGTAACATGAGTTGCATTTTACTTTCAGAAAAATTTATAACCGTGCGAGGCCGGGGCGTGTCACTAGTGTTAATGTAGTTTTAAACTGCGTAAAATTTCCAGTTAAAAATCTGTAATTTGGAGTTATATCTTTATTGTATTCTGTAGAGGCGATTTTGCCATTAAAATGGAATTGACGCCATACATTTAGGCACATTAGTATATTAGAGGCATAGTAGCTGCTTCTGTGACTCATTAAACCAGTACAGTGGTCTAATTGCGTAATTTTCCATTGACTGAAAGTGAATATCAATTTAATATTTTAGACTCATTGGTCAATCATATATTTTACATACGAGAATTATTACACGTGGACCGCTAAATTGAATGCACTATTATGCCAATTTACATTCAATTTATGTCGTAGTTACACTTCAAATTGTAAGCTTTATGTTTGACCATTGTTGGACATACATACCTCATACATATCTTCAAGCCGTATTACTAACGGGGTAAACAGAGAAGACGGAGCATCAAGCATCACGGTCCTAGACTTCTATTGTCTTTTCAAATCTCATCATCTATACCACTGGTTCCCAAACTTATTTTGTCTACTGAGTCGAGAGCTCATGCAGTCGTTGTCTAAGATGCCTCCTAGCTAAATGAAATTACAAATCACCCCCCAGGCCTCTACACAACGCCCCCATTTTTTTTCTGTATTTCTTACCGCCCCCCTTTAGGCCTGCAGCGCCCACAAGGGGGCGTTATCGCCCAGTTTGGGAATGGCTGATCTAAACTAATATTAAAAAGAGGTAAAGTTTATAGGTTAGGATGTAGGTTCTCTCCGAAACTTCTCATCCGATTTCAAAAGTTCTTTCACCAATTTACAATGGACTTTCAGGGTGGACATAGGCTGTACATTCATCCTTTTTCCACGCAGCCGACGTCGTGAGCAATAGCTAGTTATCTATGTATGTATATGATATGGGTCATAATTTAGAATTCTATGGATTGGTATGAAATTTTCCGATTTATGTGGACATACGTGTTCATCTATACATATAAATAAAAATCAATTGCCACATGTATGACGGAGCATCACTTGAGGACGGCTTGACCGATTTGGCTGATTTCTTTTTTATTGTGTTCATAATTGTCAGGACAAGGTTTGTTTGAAAGAAAGTTTCAGGAAAAACCACCAGAAAAGTCGAAAATTTGTGTGGTATTTTCACATGAAAATCTCGAAAAAAAATTGGGTGTGTCGCAAACATTCAACATCCCACACAGGCGAAGCTGGGGATCACTAGTTATAAATAAAAATTAAATGCTGGTCTTTGGTAAGCGCATCACTTGAGAGCAACCGTACCGATTTGGCTAGTTTTTTTAATTGTCATAGTCCGAATAAGGTTTTTAGGGAAAGAAAATTTTGAGAAGTTGCCCGGAAGATTGGGAAATTCGGAAAAACCTGAAAGTACTTTTTTCTGTGGGATTATTAATTATTTTTTAGACAGGGCAACTCACTGAGTAGTGCTTTATATATATAGTTTATTCTTGCGATTATATTTTTCCCTTACGACGGCTGTGTTCACATCTTCAGGAGATACAAAATGGCGTGATGAATGTAGAAAGCTTGAAGTATAACCCATTTAATTGTGTCATCGAAATTAAAAAACCTATGCTCCATAGTCATAAAAAATGTAAAACGATTTTTAAGCTAAAATATGATTTGTCTTCATTTTCTTATTGATTTGTGTTTGGAATGAAAAAGACAAAAACTATTTTAGTTAGCGTGATTTTATCAATAACCAATTAATGAAGAGGGTATATTTTATCTTGACAAGTTGTGTTTTGTGTAAAATGGTAATTACTTCAGAAGTAGCATGAAATGTTTATAGAATTTCAGAGAAACACCGACAAGCCCTCATTGCTGAACCACTGTACAAGTAGCTGAACTGATCAAGCACAACACAGAGTGGAATGGACTGTTTTGGATGTGGTCCAGCTTTTTACGTAAAATTGCAAAATGATTAATGATGTAAAATACTCGTAACAACATGTCACTATTAATATGCGGTAGGTAAGCTTACTGACTGATTTATCTCCTATTTTCGACAAACCAGCGTTTCAATCGCGGCATTTTAGTCGCCGGTTTGCAGAGCAAATAAGGAAGCGTGAACAAATTCACCATATCTGAGGATCGGAACTTTTGTACAATTACTGAGCGGCCGCAGCGTGCCGCCTCCGTGTACGCGTTGAGTATGGTCTGCAAAATAGATAAATATAAATTGCAAAAATTTAATTTAATACAGATTTAATAATAGCATAGATATATGTATCAAAAAGTCTTGACGATTAATGTGTTAAGTCAGGCAGAAGACTTCATGAACGATTTTAAATATCCATTTTAAATTAGATTAGTAATAATTGTACTATTCTTGAGTGCTTATAATGAACAAGATAGTGTACGTGTGTCATTCACGTTACAATAAACAATGCCAATTCGTATTAGGTTTCGTTTATTTGGAAGAGAGTATCGTTGACGAAGTGAAGTTTTTTTTATATAATAATAATAATACTCCAGACAATTACACAGATTTTGTGACCCCAAACTAAGCAGTAAACTTGTACTATGGGTACCACACAACGAACTCTGGGGGAGTTCTCAGTAACACCCAGACTCCAAGCCAATTTAGAAAAGTTCGTTTCTTAAATTGACCTGACTGGGGATCGAACCCGGGACCCTAACTCGGAAAACAGATGCATATGCTACTGCGCCAACGGGCCAGTCATAGTTTAAAAAATAAATTCTAATTTCTTAGATTTCCTACATAGTTCCTAGCAGTCATTTAAGCCGCCATAAAAAAAGAGAGCCACAGCAATTAACGATGTTCGTTGTCTTTATTTGCTGACTCTGTATTCTAGAAGTTGGCCGCACTGCCACACATAAATTATCGTCGCCAAACGATAGAAGTGCTGTCTAACTTTGCACTTCGCTCGTATTTAACACGTAATGGATATATACGAGTGGTTTTAACGTCCAGTGGACGCAACTTGTTAATTGGGAATGCGTGTGAGAATCTAGAATATCCAGATAACTAGTTTTAACCGGTAATGGGCAAAAATTTTGCGACTGTAGTTTATTGTAATCAGAACTGATAAAGTGGTTTTATTGTTTTATTTCGATACTTAGTACCTAGAACCTATCACCACCTATCGTGAAAGTAGGTTCAGTTTACAATGTATTACTCACAGAAAAAAAATGTATCAAAGAAATGAGAAAGAGTCTGACAGCAGATTACCGGATAGGACCTCATAGGACTGACGTGCCGTCATGTTGTTTCTGCGAAGTGAGATATTCATCTTTTATTATTAATTGTAATTTAAAGAATGTACACAAAAGAAAAATAGTCGTTGATTAAAGAGTGTCTTGATATGAATTGTGTAGAGCACACGAGGGATAGATTTTCGAAATAAAAGAATTCGAGGCTGCCTTAATTAAGATATCTAAATAATCGTATCCACCCGCTTGTGCGATTGAAACGTGAAGAATAAATTATGAACAAATTGCTCGTGGAGACTCGCTAGACGCCAGCGCGCAGGCAGACACTGGTTCTTATCAGCAATGCCACGAGGTCCAATCTGCTGACGCCACGGTGAAGTCTCAGAAAATTATATTACAGGTAATTAGTTTAGAGTATAATGTTGCTGTAATTAAATTATGATACAATAACGAGGAACACGTATAACATATGTAATAGATATAAAATGTTCTTATATTTCAAACAATAATATTATTATTGAAATAGAGATAACTAAGGATTTATTAAACAGATGTGATTATAATACAGCATGAGTTATTTTAATCATGTGGAAGTCTTAACTTTAGCCTTTTAAAGTTACAAGTTAGTAATTATATACACGTTAGACTAAGGTTTTTCTGAGGTTCATATTAGAACGCAAAAATAATTGAACATCCTAAAAGTTTACATGTAAGTTGTGAATGAAATTTTTTTGTTACAGTCGCCACCTAGCAGTTGATGTTGGAACTACCCAAGAGTCATAACAAAGGTCCCACAAAACTCGGCTATTAATTTCCTAAGGGAACTCTGCACCCGTCCCTCTACCACGATCAGTAAGAAAAATTTTGCATTTTACATTTTATTTTATAAGGGTACCGTAAATATTTATTTATTTATTAATTTTTTTATTTAACAATTTATTGCACACAACAACATAATTATATAAAGTAGAAAGATACATATAGAAAGAAGAGCAAAAGGTAGGTATATTGGTATTATGATTAATAATACTTTAAATAATGTGACTGGGTGGCAAATAATACTTTTTAAATGAAAAAGAAATAGTGATTCTTTCTTCAAAAAAAAGTATAGGGACTGTGGTATGTAGTGTGTTACAAACAAAATAAATACTTAATTAAAACTAGGTACTTTTTATTTTAATAATTTTTTTACAAAGAATATGTTTATGAAATAAGTAAACTATCAGTTAGTAATAAACTTAAATCAGAATGCAGTCCATGATATGAAGTTGCCTGGTGTGGGAATCATATCTAAAAACGAGTAATGTAAATGTATAAAACTCTTTGTGTAATAATTGTTATAAACAATAAATAAATAGGAAATAAATGTGTATATACCTATTTGTTTTTCAGGACGCGTTAGATATATTTATTTGTAAAATATAAGCTTTTGCCTGCGACGACTTCGGCGTAGAATTTATGGAATTAAAGTATTTTATGTGAGAAATTAAAACAATATCAACAAAGATCGGAAAATTAAAAAATCTGGATCTCGACAACAGCGCCACCTACCGAGTTCAACTATAGCTAAAATTATCTAAATCACCCCATAAGTACACAAAGATTCATCAAAATCAGTCAAGTCGTTTAGGAAAAGATTAACGAACACGTGCGGAATTTTGTACTTGTATCGACACAGAGAGATTTTATGTCACAAAAGGTGTGGTTGTGCGTTTGAGATTTTTAAAATTTTGACCAAATTTTAATGAAGATTATCAAAGTTTCGTTGTATACAAAAAATTGACAGCATTAAAAGTTAATCAAAATACATTTTCAAAAGAGGATGATTTTATAAAGGTTCTCGTTTTGACACAATTACAGTAATTTCAAAACTTACCGTAAACTTGTTGTCGTCACTTGTTTAGAAAAATATGTGTGTCAGGCACTTGTAAACTAAGTATAAATCGGTCTTTTTTGAGGGTTTATTTTGGTAAAGTATTACTAATATTAATTACAAAAAAAAATTGATAAATTGCGAGTGCATGTGATGTTGTTATAATAGCAAACGGAAGCGAGAGCTATAATAGTCAAATTATCATTTAATTTGAAAATAAGAAAGTATTAAATATTACATAAACTAAACTAACTAACCAACTAATTAATCACTCATATAAAAAACAAGTTTATTAAAGTATTTAATAAAAAAAATGATTGTCGTTATCGTTAATTTATCGCTTGTACTTGGTACGCGGTCGTTGACGTACTTATCTTCACGCGTACACGACTATCCTATGGTAATGTAATGAAAAATTACGTTCATCTGATACCGGGCTGTCTCTGCGAGCTTTTTGTTCCACAGTCTCTGCCCGTCTACTTCTATTATATACATTTGTGCTGATTCAAGTAATTTAGTTCCTCACAGTTGCTTGGAATTTAAAAAAATATTTGTTTATGAATCGTTTCTACTTTATCTATAATATTTTACTGTACAATACGATGTCATTTATCGTTTGTATGTAAAACTTCACATTCGATTTAAGAAAAAAACAAAAGAGATTATTTCTTGTCAGTGTTCATAATCGACTGCTTGTTTTACTTGCAAGAACTCATTATCACTCGGTTAAAAAAATCCTCTATGATTTTTTAAGACGATGATTAAATCGACCGAGTTCTATTGTATGTCTCTCAACAATTGAGCAATTATAAAGAGCGAGATATGTTGAGCAACTATAAAGAGCGAGAGGGACGTAGTAAATACACAATTAAATAACAACCGACTTTTAAAAATCTGAGATTTTAAAATTAGATGCTCTAGGTTATTTTTACTCGACTGCGACGAAGCAATCAGGAGAGTTGTGATTTGAGCAGCGTGTGTATGTGTGTTCACGTATGTATGTTTATCTATTTCCTTATAGAGCCGAAACCATTTAACTGATGACTATTTTTATCTTGCTGGCAAGCTTGTATTAAATCGAGTATGTAGTCCTGTTTTAGATTTATAACTTCTCTTTTCCTTAACTGAAAGCTTTAGAAATCTTGTGTAAATAGTATAAAACGAAGTCACTATCCGCGCCTTAGTTTTTACTGAAGCTGCTAAACTATACAACAGATTTTGATAAATTTTTCACTATCTATTAGAGAATTTATCCAATGGGTTTATATATGTATAACATATGCATATTTTAGTTATAGAAAGTAAACAAAAGTCAATAATTTTATTAAAGTTGTAAAAAATATTTTCGGACGCTGACATTCCTCTAACTCTGGCTATTTTTTCTCTGGATATTCCGCTAACCTTATGAGATACATCAAAATAATGTACTACGGAATTGTATATCATAAAAAGACCTACAAATGATGTGTCTATTTCTTAAGGTAACCATTTACTATGGTAACCATTTCTATCTATTACGTATTTAAAAAAAAAACGGTAATTTAAGAAGCTAACTGGTAACGTAGTATTAAATCCTTTTCTAATTCAATATGTTGAGCACTCAATGTAAATCGGAACCGCTCTACACAGCATAAAGGTAAATGAATATGTTAGAAGATATCACAGATTTAAAATGACGCGCAACAAAAAAATTGGCGAGTAGGTACCTATAAACAGCGTCTCGCGGGTCGCGCTTCACGCCTGTATGGCAATGAACGATTTGTAGCGATCACGAGTATATCAGAGCTCTCCAATGACGAAATATGACGTCACATTATTATAACACCCGTGAGAAGTCGTATATATACATAAATAACAATATATGAATAAAGTATTTCTATTTTATGTTCTATTGTATTCTAGCAACTCTCTTACTTCTTCTATCTATATATATAAAAATCAATTGTCGTGCGTCAGTCGCAAAAACTCGAAAATGACGACCGATTTGAATATTTTTTTCTGTTTTGTTTGACTTATACTGGAGTGGTTTAGGAAAAAAGAAAATTAGGAAAAACCCAAAGGAACAGCCGAAAAATCGAAGAAATCGAAATTGGTAATTTTGTATGGGAATTGTCATTTCGGATGACGTTTGTGGCGGACATGCATTACTGTTAATCGCAGTTAATCAATTTTAGATGGTACAAAGTTCACCGGGTCATCTAGTTTATAATAAAAACTGATTTTAACGTGATACATTAGAAGATTACATGTTATATTTTTCACAGTAATAAATTCTAAAATTCCATTCTGGAAAGACATTGGAGACGTCTGCTCGACTCCACATTTTAGGGGACAATGCGTCTTTTCCTCGCTTACATATCGTCTACACCTATCCCTTTCTTTTTCCTTTTTTTCCCCATTCTCCCCAAGCTAACCCACTTCACCTCATGGTAGCATTTTAATGTTGACTGCCTTCGCACGCAATCCTCCATTATTATTGTTGTACAATTCATAAACGACGAATTATACACTTGTATGTGCAATCCAGTATCAACTTTGTTACTATAACCTTAAAATATATTTTAAAATGTAAAAACGTAAAAGTTTGATATGTATGTAATAGAATATCTGATCGCAGAACTGCACGTTCTTTGGCGAAACTTGTTCTTAAAATTGACAATTCTTTTTTTGTTATCGACTCTAATACAATATAACAAAGTCCAATATAGGTTTGCAGATTTATATACAGATATGTCCAATTCTCTGGTGTAGGAATGTAGGTGCAATAATTTAAGCAAAGGGTGGAAAGCGACGGAGAATTCTTTTTGATATTTGTGCGAGTGAGACATGCGTAGAGGTCGACAGCGTGCGGGTTAAACGCGTTACAGGGTCGTACTCAGTCACAGATTAGCTACAATTTACTTATGAGTGTAATTTTAGTTAGTTTTAGTTAAAAACTCATTGATTAAAGTCGTTTAAAATATGCATTTTTTAGTGATATTTTTCGTTATTCTCATTTTGGGTTATATCTCAAAAAGAGTTGTGTGAAAGCGCTCTACTATTACAAGAAAAAATAAGAAAAATGTGTGTAACCTGCTTAAGTATATTAAAACGGCATCATGTGTTTGATGTGTTTTCTTATTTCACCATTATTTTCCCACTTGTAGCGGATCTTTGCTTTTATTCCACCTGAAAAATAAATATATATGTCTTTGGTACGTAAATTTTTTTATGAACTAATTTATTATATTATAAACTTAGGTAGGTACATACATAATTAAAAGACAATTATTTTATTTTAGAATATTTGCATAGGTGTCTAATATTTTTAAAAACGTTGAATGAAATTTTTGAATGCTATTTAACATTTTGTCTGTTTGCTTATAAAATTTGTTGAAAAGATTACGTTCATGGTAAAGTACGTACATGGTAAAAAGCTAAAGTTTAAAGTAAATTTTTTTGGACGTTTGTCATTCCTAAACCGATAAATTAATACCAGCACAATATAGGTTAGTCGCAAGTTCTTGTTATACATACACACACTATGTTTTAGCTGTATGAATAATAGGTAGTTATATATATATATATATATATATATATATATATATATATATATATATATATATATATATATCTGTGTCCCGCGGTTTTGTTCGCATTTCTGGCCATTACTTGTATACAGTGTGTGTAGGAATCAATAATAATACTGAGAACAAGATTATTCCAACAAAATAATAGTTTATTGCTGATTTCACTATTTTTGGAACTATCTATGCTTCTTTTTTTGATTTTGTTATGATATTGACACTTTATGGAAAAAAAAAAATGTCATCTGTCACAATCTACATAACTAAAATGTTCTGCTGTTCTTTTCCATTTAGATGTGAATATCTGCTTAACTGTTCGATTCACAAAAAATGAAGATTTTGTGCATTTTCAAACCGTGTATTTACATACTACAATAATTCGAATCTTAATAAGATCTTATGTATAATTCAATATCAAAATAGGAACGTCACTGCACCGACTTTTCGCTTCTGTCAATTTAACATGATCACGGTAAACTGGGCAAACGCCCTATTTTGGTTATGTGCTATCACGCCTATTGCAGAAATTTATTTACTACCGGAAAATCAAACTAATAGACAGTAGTAACGGAACAAAAGTAATAAGAGACTAATGAAAGGTAGACAGTATTCAGTACAACATTAGCTACGTTATGTGATACTGTACAATGTCATACACCAGAACCCGATAGAATTCTGAAATATCTGTTTTTAAATAACTTGACTATAACGCCACCTATCGGAACTTAGCTACGAACCATCATCTCGACAAAACAAGTATACTGCGGGAATATGACCTCAATCGCTCAAGTCGTTCAGTATTTCAGAAGTTACGCTATGACTAACAGAAGCGCCAATAATCTATGTGTACTTATAAATGTATTTAAAGATAATACGTAAATAAGTATCTTGAATTGTTACGATAGTAAATTTGTAGACGACAACATTGAATTAATTCAATACTTTAAGAATCGCTGTCTGCCTATTTATTACCTTATTGCCACACTATAATCGACTACTACCGTTATTTTTCCACTTAACACACACACAAACTAGATACGTCTCCGTTTCATATATCAACACCCCAAATAGGTCGACGTTGCGAGCGCTAAAAACGCTCCCCTGCACCCCTTTCCCCGATTTTTAAGCCTACTCCCCCCTAACTCCCGGGTTAGCCCGAGGTACATTTATGCGCAATAAATTTTGACCGCTGATACCATTTCAAAATGACTTAATACTCGGTTTTTTATTATGAAAATTTAAGCTTTAAATGTATGGCGACAAAGCTTAAATTTAATTATTAGAAGACGTGGTGATGTAGAAGAAAGCGATTTCGAGTATTGAATCCATTTCTTTTGTTATACAAAAACTGACTTTGCGGCTTTTCCCTAAATTTCCTTTTTGAATGTCTCTTTTCTAAATGAAAGAAGGTGACAGTTTTGCGGATGGAATGTGGGAATATCTGTAGACGGGTTAGGTAAATAAGGGAAATTTCATCTTTTCCTTACGCACCTTGACGATAGTGTCGTTTACAGTATATTGTTTGTATAGTAGCTTATTTAAAACTTTCTCTTTATATACAAAGGATACAGTTTACAAAGGATTTTATAAAACTTACAGATATATAAAGTTAATTTGCATTGGAAGCTTGAAAACGAAGGTGTAATCAATAATTATACATATTTCAATAATTTTTCGATTTTTCAATGTAAATATTTTGGCAAAAAAAACATTATACTTATAATATACAAATACCTATGTCTATCTTATATTGTATGTATTATATTATATGCATATATATTACATGTTTCATACGTATATTGTAGTATATTTGAACGTATTGTGTATGATTTATACATGTTATAATATGATTTCCAGATACTTCCACGATTCCACCTTCCCTTATCAAATAATTTATTATCCTATAACCTGGAAAAAATTTCCTCCTTTTTTAATAACTTTTATTTTACACTTGTATTTGCATATTTGTTGTACAATATAGTGTATTGTATTGTATTTTTATATTGGTACCTAGTAGTCTTAATTTAGCTATGTTAAAAACGTTTTTATTTTGCATAATATGCATCTATCAGCAACTACGAGCATACATATATCAATGTAATCAATTTGAAATTGTTATCATTATCTTTATTTTTGAGAAGTTAAATAGGTATACTGGTATACACTCCAAAAGTTGCACTTTTGTGAACGTAATTGTTGTGGTTTTACAAAATAGTAAACAATAAATTTTTTATTTTGATTCTATATTTAAAAAAAGATTAGATTTGAATAGAACTCATTTGAAAATGGTTAGATAAAGTTATAAAAACCTTCATTACATTTTTATTCTTTTGTGATTTTTCTTGCCATACAGTTTAATGAACAAAAACATAGTCATTAGTATAATCGACTACATTTTTATAAAAATTGTAAGTATTTGTACTATAATTATCGATTTACGTTGAAAATCTTGGACAATTTATGCGACTATAGACTATACGAACGCAAATTTGCCTTCGTGTTACAGATTAACTGTTTGGTAATCTACGCTTCATGTTTGTAGCTTAGAATCTAATTCTCTAATAGGCATATATTTGCACTGGCTTTGCCATAAAGCGGACCAAACACTTTTGCGCGTACTATGTGATTGCAAACCATTGATAAGTTACGTTCCTATACGTACCTATTTAAAAGTATGAAGCACTTGTACCAGAATAATTAACTATCGAATCTTAGGGCCTTGGACATTTATAATGTTAAGTCTAAAAAGCACTCCAAATTACAAGTGCGCTGGCAGCCCTGTTGTTTCAGATGCCTCTTAATATGCTAGACATTTCATCGACTTTTTTTTTGATTACTTGAGGGCCTGGGTTGTGAAGCTTTTACCCACCAAAACCCCTGAGGTAATCGTCCTTAATGCGTCGTCAAGGGGCTCCGGCATCTCCTACGGAACGCAAAGGCCCCTCTCGTGCTGTGTTGAAGCACTTCTCGGAGGCAGCTACAGGGCCTCTTGTCATCAGTCTCCGAGCAAGATCGGCCCTTACCTGTTCTTACTCGGCGTCCTCCTTTTGGAGCATTATAGTCTCACAGAAAAAGTACATGGGCTTTCACGATTCTTTATTTGGCAGCATATTCGTTACAACCGCTTGCAGGATCTTGCCTGATCTGGCGGACCAGGACTTGGCGCTCTGAGTTCCACGTGGGTCACTTCTCCAGTGTATGAGGGCGCTTTCCTGATCCACAATGGTGGCAGCGTGTCATCTCTTATCAACCGATTTGACGCAGATACTGATTGAAGCAGTTATGCCCGGTCAGTACCTGCGTCACTCAGTAGATGACATGCCATCGTCTCTAAAGTCAAGCCTCAAGGTTTGGCAGGATCCCACGGATAACGCGTTAGCGCGAGCTTGTTGGTTCTTTAAGCTGCACGCCGGAACACAGCAGTGCTGCAGGTGCAAGCATTGCTGTATGCCTGGAGGATTAGGTAAGATAGCATAAGGTCCTACCTTGTACTGATGTAGCTTACAGGTGACAAAGTGGAATGAGTATAAGTTCATTTTAATGAGTCCTTTCCCTTAACTGAGTTATACGACCTGCGCTGGAAGATAAGTAGCTGGCCCTGACATATTCTACTCTGCATTTGTTTTTCTCCCAGACAAGCATGGAACCAAAATTAATCAAAACTGTGGATTGTACTCGTAAAATACTAAAGTAATTCAATAGGTGTTCCTTTTTAGGATTCCGTAATCAAAACAGACCCCTTATATTTCGTCCTGTCCGTCTGACAGTTTCTCCGTATGTCACAGCTATTTTACTCGGAGACTACTCAATCACAGGTACACAGGCACTGTCGTTGTTAGGGGTGATACTTCATACATGTAACTGAGAGATGAGCAAAAATTCTAGTGTACATACGCGCGTGGGGTATCTTTGGATAAGTTTTCAAAAATTATATGAAGGCTTCGACGTATCTTAATTACTTAAGTCAATATTTGCTTAGACATGAGCTTTTAAAGTCGTAAAAATTGATTACTCAAAATTTTGATTGATTGAGTAACTTGATTTGAATAAGTAATGTTGTGTAGTTTCTGAGATATGGGGTACTTTCGGTTACGCGTTCAGCGACCGTAGAAATAACTTCGTTTTTCACGTTGTCATTGAGAAGTGATATGAAATATAAACTTATTTTTGCTGCCAATTAAATGAATATTGTAGGTACATTTCGACTACGGTGCCCTTCGCGGCACGTGGTCCGACAAGTACTTGGCCGGTATTTTTTCGACTTTGGAACGGAAAATTGAAAAGATTCAAATTATTTCATCAGATTGCTTTAGATTTAAAAAACATAACGTTTTGTGAAATTCGACAGAACACAATTTTATGCATATGAACTCGGCTTTAGGCAAAACAATATGGTTTATTTGGATGGCTCCTTGTGCAAACAGAGCATAAAAAACAAAGGGGTCATCAGCCCCCGAAGTGAAGCGTTCGATGAATAGCAACGGCACGATGATGGATTAGTACCTTGTCATTCTTACTGAATGTTATAATGAATCTTATAATTCAAGGCATAAGATTGAAATATGTTTGAGAAATAATTTCCGTGAGTTAATTTTGCTCTTATTTCTTATACAGGTTGTATATGAAAACGGGACAGTTACTTTAATGGATGAAAGGGCATAACTTTAGTATGTAGTTACAAAAAGAATTATCGAAAAAAACGTATCCGTTTAAGAGTTATGACCGTTTTAATTTTCAAGTGTTATTCCCACCATTTCTCGTAAAATTGGGTTGATCGTGTACAGTTACAGATTTTAAATCTTACGTATTTTTTTATTTTGTAATAATTTCATCCGTTACTGAAATACAGCCTGAAAACCCCCATTGTGGTATACGCATTATTTTCGAAAATGGTCCTAGGATTCAAGCTATCTGCGTACTAAATTTCATCGCAATCCGATGAACAGTAGGACAGCCCCTAAATACGAACGAACAAACAAACAAACAATGATTTTTATATATTAGATTATGGAGCATCCGCCATATCGAATTTATGATGACATCACATACCCAGAAACCTTCTGTGTATTCATTTGATACCCATATTGTTGGAGGTGCTGAAAAAAGTTACTTCCTATCGCGGAGCATCCGCCATATTGGATTTAATATGATGTCATATATACATACAGTAATCTTTCCCTGCGTATTCCATTTTATGAGACACCCATATTGTTGGAGTTAATCAAAAGAGTTACTTTCTATTACGAAGCATTCGCCGTATTGGTTTTATGGTGACATCGCATGTACAGAAACCTTCTCCTGTGTATTCCATTTCATTTGATACCTATATTGTTGGTATCGAAGAAAAAAGTTATTTTCTACTACATATGTAGCATCCGCCATATTGGATTTATAATGACGTCACATATACAGAGACCTGTGTATTCCATTTTATTTGATACCCACAATGTTGGAGGTCTTGAAAAAGTTACTTTCTATCCCGGAGCATCCGCCATATTGGATTTATTATGACGTCAGATGTACAAAAACCACAAGGCATTTTTTGAAAAACAAAGTTATCTATATTTGTTTTCGGGCACATACTACCTCTGTACCAAATTTCATCATAATCGGGTTAAGCGGTTTAGCATTTCTCATATAAAGGTTCATCCCTCTTTTCACCCCGTTAAGGGAAAATTTTTGACGAAAATACTAGCCTGTTTGTTTAATAGAAAAAGTCTATCTCTATACCAAATTTCATCATAAACAGTTCAGCGGTTATCATTTTTCATACAAAGTTTCATCCCCCTTTTCACCCCCTTAGAGGTAGATTCTTATCCTATCTCCTTATCTTATTCTATCTTCTTAGCCTATTTCCGTCCTCTCTGAACCATAACGCCATCTCAATTTTATTTCCAATCATATTTTCATTGTACATACTGTACGCGCACCGTACTTAACAATATAGGAACGCGTCATCGGCAGGCCCTCTGATTGGTCTGCGTTGGAGTATCGCGTGATGAGTGACCAATAGGAAGCCGCGGGCATCGCTGTTCTATGTACCGCATTTTTTTTATTTTTTGTTATATACTCGCGCAAACCATTGTCGGTGCTATTTATTTTCTGTACTCAATATATTATTATAATACACGCAAGTTTGAAGAAACAAAAACGCATATTATTTATATAACTACACACATACATATTACGGTGCGAAAAAAGCATTTCTTCCCGGTGGCGACGCGTTGCGCTTGCTCTATGAGATTTCTAACTAAATTTGAAAATAATATTTTTTTTAAACTTTTGATTGAGTGGGTCGATTTGGATAAAAACTGTTTAAAAAATCGTGGGGCGCGTGAAATTTTATTTTTTAAACGAATTTATTAGTCTGATCAATGCCCTAGATCGATGAAGAGAGTGGTGTGATGACTGGTACCTAGGACCTACCTAATTATTTTTTAGCTTTTAGTACCTACGTTAACTACATCATTATTATATTTCTTTTTTTTCAATAAAACTTAAAAATTCTTTTTTTCTTTTTTTTTTTTTAAGTTTTTAGTTTTTATTTCGTTACTTAATATTTCTTATTGTATTTAGTGCATAAACTGTCTAAACTCTATAACCCGCCATGCGCTGTATTCTACTTGTAAAGCCCTTTTATACAATTATGAAATCCGCCATTTTGTACCGGCGGCCATCTTAGATTTGGAATTTTTCATAGTGCACTGTATTCTACTAGTCAAGCCCTTTTATTTAATACCCATATACAGGGGATGTGGGCTATTTAAAAAAATAATCCACTCGGACGAAGTCGCGCGCAATAGCTTGGTAACTTGTAGATAAAGTTATTATAGGTGTAGCCCAGGCCAGTGAATAAGCCACGCTACGGTAAACAAAAAATATTTCTGTGCATTAAATAAATCCATATTTTCTACTGAATTACATAATGAAACAAAACAAAATTATTTGAAAATACATAAAAATCCGACTGCATTTCACAATTTTAAGTTATTATATATTTGGAAATGGTTATTTACCCATATCGTTATATTTTCACCCCTCTACTTTCTATATTTTGGGCGCCGTATTAAAATTTTATACCCTATCTCACTTCCACAATTAAGACGAATCTAATTACAAAAATATGTTAAAATCCGTCAAACCGTTTAGGTTACAGAGCGTGTCAAAAACTTGAATACATACTCACATCCATACATACACTGGAAGAACATAACCCTCTTTCGCAGTCAGGAAAAAGAAATGGAATAACAAAATGGAAGGTGCTTAGGCATTGTGCTACGTTTAAAATACGCATGTGCGTGCCCCCTGCGTGAGGCCAGGAGGTGGGCCGCACGCACCTGACACTTGGGCATTCAGATAGAGGCGGGTTTTAAATTAGGTAGGTATGATTTGCGCCTAAATTTCTTAACTGTAGCTCTGATATTTCTGTTTTTAACGCCCCTAGGAATATAGGAAGTAGGTTTTCGAAAAAATGAAAAGTTTTCGGAGTTTACAGCTTTTTATAGAAAAATGGTATATCTGATTCACATAAACTTACACCTCATTATGTATTTTGGAATTTTGATTTGTAACAATGAATTTATGTATATAATAATACAAATTTGGAAATGTAAACACAATAAATAGGTATCTACATAATATAACAATAACTAATAATTCTACATTGTTAATGGGAGCCTTTAGAATGAAATCGACCTGTGATTTCGAAATGAAGGCTTTTTCTTAAGCTTAGGTATATACTGTAGTTATTTGCATGTGACAAAACCCAAACACGTTTTTCTTAAACTTTCGTTTGTCTGTTTGTTTGTCCGGGCTAATCTTCGAAACGACAGAACTGATTTTGGCGGGGCTTTTACTTGCGCATACGTAGAGGACTTTTTAGAAAGTAAGAGTTTATAACCAAAAAAAAAACAAATTAAACGCGAGTGAATCCGCGAACACAGCAAGTATGCAATACATAAGTATGCATCCTTACATTATGTTTCTAATATGATAGATGCATAAATAAGTAAATTCAACGCTTTAAGTAGTATTTAATTAAAATTTTAAATTAAAAACTTCTGATATATTGCATAGATTTAGATGTTACTTTGCGTTGCGGAAATCCATTGAATGCAATGATAATTGCATATGATGAATTCTTGTCATTTTTTTGGATTCTCCTGAGGATATTTCCTCAAGAGGTGAAACACGGTTCAATTACGAGTTACAGTTTTTGGTTGTTAAAAATAATTAATTATTAGAATTTGTTACAAAAATTTCTAAAATTTTGATTTGGATTTGTGATATTTTGAAGAATCTGTGAATTCTGAAAATCAGACATCAGAAGGACACTCAATGAATGAATACCTATATGTATTATTTATTTATTTGTAACATTTATTCTCTACAAATACATGTACATATAAAATATATATATTGTATATAGCACCTTCAGTGATAAACCAGCAACAAGTTATATATAACCGTTTAAAATGATAAGAAACCTACCTGTGCCGTCTATGTATACATACATATTTCATTTAAGAATAAGAATATCTATAAAGATAGTACCTAGGTACTAGGATATTTATTTATATAACTCATGATATTGGACGAGATCATTTTCGTTCTGAACTTGCGACCTTGGATTTCTGAGCATGCGACATTACTATATAACCATACAACTATTTATGCTATATTTCTAACGGTTATATAAGTTATACGGTTAAATATAATTAATAGTTGCCAATTTTTAGTAAAATTAATAATTACTATGAGCAGAATTCTGTGTAAGATAAGGCAAAATGGGTAAGATATTTCCATTTTCTGTTTAGAACTTTTTAATTTTAATTGAAATATTTATTGCACACAGAACATACATAAAAAGAATGTTACACATAGACAATTTGAGCAAAGGGTATAACTTATTTTTAATAAACATTTTATTTCATTTTATTAAATTTAATTTTAACGTTAAGTAATATTACATAACCAAAAGATCTTTTTGTTATGTCCATGCAATAATTTTGTAAAAAAATGTTGATTCTGTTAACTACCGGATCCCATGCAATACTAAAATGGATATTAATCCAGCGGTAAAGAAAATGATTGTTACTACCTATAGCCATCTAACTAAACACAGTGAAAACTCTTCAAAACGGGGCGTACCCTAAAGCCCAATTATTCACTTTGACGGTAGCCGTAGATAATCATCTGTCATACAAAGCTGAACTGGGAATCTGACCATTTTAACCTGACCTTTGAGTTCATACCTTGATTCCCCTTTCCATTTTATTCTTTAGTGCAGGCGAGGAGGTGAGGAGTTTCTATTTGTGATGGCGAATGCTAATGGAAAAGTAAAGGACAGGGACAGATTTTGAGCAGGGTAGGTTTTGTGCGTAATATAAGATTCTTTGTGAGTGACGTTTTTCGGCGAGATAAATATACGTTTGTTTTGGGTTTAAAGGATGTCATTTCTCAACTACTATATTTGGAAATGATTTAGGTCGACTACAGTTCATGTGATGTGATACTTATTATGGAGGAGTCTTATTGAGGTGTCAATTATTTTCTGCAATGACTGTTATTCCATAAAAGACTTTCAAATAGTTAATAAAAAAAGTAATCATTATTTTTTAAATTAAATGGTTTTATTGTAAAGAAACATAATGATGTAGATAATGTACTAAAAGCAAAAAAATAATTAGGTAGGTACTGGGTATCAGTCATCACACGTCTCTCATCATCAATCTGGAGCATTGATCAGACTAAAATAAAATCGTAGGGCGCGTCGAATTTCTATTCAGTCAGGTATCATTTTTTCTATATCATTCTGCAACAGATGTTTAAAATACAATATCCATAAAGCCAGTAAACGCATGAGCAGGGAGGATTATTCCTGGACTATTGTTTTGTCTTCGATGAAATCGCTTATTTTGTAGTATCCTTTTCCAATTAGTGTACGTTTAAAAACAAATTTAACAACAACAACATGATAAGGCTGCAAGGGACAAATGAACGAAACTTAAGTTTACCTGCTCTAAACGACATATAGTAGCTAATGAATTTTCTATTTGGTTAGCTATAATGAAACTGTCCTTAAGTAAACTGTATAACTCGATACTCCATGTTGTACAAATACAACTAATGGAATGTACTTATTAACCTTAATAGTCTTACCCGCCTTAAGTCAATATGGGTTTGAGTAGGATAAGAGGAAATGAAAGTTTGATAACTAGATATAGCCTAGGTCAGAGGCTCCCGACCTTTTTTGATTAAATAATAATTTGACTCCCCAAGGCGGTGGTTGGAACAACATTAACAAAAAAAATTACTCGACTACGGCAAAGTCAGAAGGAGAATGAGAATGTACTATCGCGGAAAGAGAATGTTTAGCAGGTAGGCCATCACTTTAAAATGGCCGTATTATACAATCACGAGATAACACCGATTGATGACGAATAGAAAGACACGAATTGCAGACGATGAGATGGCAGCTCAAATTTTGAAATTCAAATTTGTATTCGTTTCAAGGTCTAACCTTGAACGGGCGTTTTCTCATGCATGCAAAAATAAATAAATAAAGCTACTTTCATAATTATTTCTAAGTCAGGTATAACATAACTAAAAATAATAAGAAATTGGAGAAAATTTGGTTAATTTTCGATCATTTATTTAAATATCAGAAAAATAAAAATAAGAGTAAAAAAAATAAAAACAACTTCATCAACCAAATTAGAAACTACTCTCGATAGTAATGCAGAGTCGAAGCTCATCGAAGAAAAAGTTTTATTTTAAACAAATTTCTAAAGAGAAAATAAATGCGTGCATTCCACCGAATGCGCAAAACATTCAAAGCGCAAAAAGTTCTATTCTTTTTCATTTGCGACAGCAGAATGTCTAATATGTTTTTACGTACCTATTCAATGAATTTTTTACATCACAGACATCCTGCTTCCTATATTATGTTACACATGTTAATTTTGCACGGCAATATATGCCACATGTTCAATAAGCAGAATGTTAGCTAGATAGATAAATTCTTTGCTGCGCACGTTCTAACAAAAATCGTTTACAATTAAATTTAAAACTAATGTGTGCAAGGCGGTGTTATCGCTCAAATCGATCTCTTTCAGATAACCTTTGTGGAAGACACTTTATATGAAACTGCAGTGTAAAATAATATATATATATATATTATTTATATATATATTATTTTACACTGCAAAACACTGCAATATATATATATATATATTCCGCGAACACAGCAAGTATGCAATACATAATACAATACATACATGCAATACATACATGGTATCATGTTTAGTTGCAACAACTTAGGAATTTTGCAAGAAAATGTTTGAGCAGGTTTTTCCTAAAGATGGCCAGTGACTTGGAATGACGGACATGAGAAGGAAGGTTATTCCACAAGTTCAATGTTGCTTACATATGAGAAAACATACGAACGACCGACATTTGGAATCAATATCGAGTTTATGCACCGTTGTTATCAATAACAGCTTGGAGTCGCGTACGCATAGACTCGCCTAAGCGAGTGCAAATGTTGGTCCCTAGCAAATTTTCCCATATGTCTCTACAATGTTGCACGAGATCCTCCGTATTTTTTTCATCCCATCTCTGCACGATTAAACCCCATAAATTTTCTATGGGGTTATGATCAGGCGATTTAACTGACTATGGAATCACCGTAATGTCGAAAGAACCAGGCATTGGTTATTCTTGCAGTGTGTTCTACTGTTATCGTGCACGTAGAACACCCTAGACATTTCTTGCTGTGGATACACAATTCGCAAAGTGGGCAGCATACTCTCCTCCAACATGTTGACATAATTGATAGCATTTGCTCTAGGAGGTAACCCAACGAGTTCTCCCACTCCATCAACACACACGAGATATGGCCCAACTCTCTATTATGTATAACATTTTGTTCTTGGCAGCGTGTATGGTTATAGCGCCATAGATTCAGTTGACCGTGATCACTTGCTTTAAACGTTTTTTAAAATTGCTTTAAAATTTTTTTTAATATTTTTTATCTATTCCATCCACTTAACACAACTTAAAACAATTAACACAAATTATGAAGTGTGACTTCAAAATTTTTATTCGTGATCTACCACCAAATCATTAGGGTTCCAAGTTTGACTACTCATCCATAAATTGCAGTTAATTTTTATTTACTGTTCTTTGGCACATGGCGCTCTACGATTCTCGTCATTCGTGTTAATTCGGAAAACGAAGATTACCGATAGGTATATCTTTCAATTTTAAATTTAGAAATGACAAAGACACATTAGTGTCTAGTGTCTAGTCATAGTGTCTAGTAATTCAAAATTGCAGCAAATTAAGTTTCTATTAAGAAACTTCAATTTGCTTTGTCGAGTCGATAAAATAGTCTATTATATGGCAAATTCAAAGGTTTTTTAAACTTCTAAACATTCACTTTCCGCGATAGTACATTAAATTTCTTCTCATATGCTTTTTATAATCTTACAGTTTATATATAATATGTATGTATGTATTTTAGGTATATTTATATATTTAGTAGGTATATGTTTAATTATAGTTTTACTTACAAACTTACACACTATATATAGACACTGTGTATACTTATACACAGTGTCTATCTTTCTTTGTCTTAGTAATAAAGGTAATATCAGTTTTAGGTTACGCAAACTGTGTAAATACCTGAAGTACATTTGAAAAAAGAGTCCATTTATTAGCAATTTCGGTCGTTGTGCTTCAAATTAAATTTTATTCTTAATTGAATTTTTTTATCTTCGCCATATATAAGCATTGAAATATTAATTTTAATTTGGACAAAGATAAAAATGTGTTTAGCGCGTACGTTCTCGTTTCAATGGTCGACGCGTTTTATATAATCCGGAAAGTCCGAATTAAATTTTAGCACGTAGGCAGCAAAAAAGGAGACCTTCCAAACAACCCTTTCGCCTGTAAAAAATGGAATATTTCTTTTTGATTACAACAATATATATTGTGCCTTCGGTACAGGTCTAAGTAATAGGATTACAGCGGACGGGGTATTACTATTTGTCGAATAACTTTCAATTGTGTTAAGGGCTTTAATTTTATATTTCCTATTTAAGTCGTTAAAGCTAATCTCAAAAACTCAAATCTCAACTTATGATATTTACGTAAGCTCAAAGCAGAATTTACTATAATTATTCCAAGTTTCAGCTTTTATTGACAGATAGACACTAAAGTGATTCGTTTAAGTGTTTCGTTTTCTAATTTGAAACGGAACACTAAAAATATAAAATAAAAAAAATTACACCAAGGCTTCAGAAGTTTAGAAGAGATTGCTATCCATAAGAGCGATCTGAATCTGAGATACAAAAACGATTACAAGTATATTACATTGTAAATGTATTTTAATATGTACACTAAATTCAATTGTTTCATTTTTATTTAACTTCAAAAAAAATGTTTTTTCTTTGATTGTAATGTTCTACAAAATACTATGTTATAATTTGTAATATAGTTTGAATAGTTCTGTTTATTAGATATATGCATGCTGTGTTAGTAGAATGTGTAAAGAAAAACTTATTTGTGTCCGTCAGTGTTTTGCGTAACTACTCACATTCTAGCAAATAAAACATTACTATTATTATTATTTTAATTCCATAGACATTTCACCATTTTTCAAACAAAAACCTACTATTAGGTGCAAAATTTTCATTTACGCTCATCGAAGCAGGCGGGTAGCGGCCAGTATTGTTTTATGAAAAATATCTATAAATTAATAGTATTGAGTGCAAAAGCACTCTCATACCTAAGCGAAAATGTGTGAGGAGAATGATGAGATTTAAGGAAGCGAAAGTAGTGTGTAAGGATCGCGACGCTTGGCGCTCCGTCGTCTCTGACTACACTGTTTCCAGTGTGAAGATATGTTTGTATGTATGTAATAGTATTGATTTTGTGTACTTACGAAACAGCAACAGCAAATAAATGGGAATTTCTCTTACTATACGTGCTTCCGAGATTTTGTTGTGAACTGGGAATGAAAATAAAATACCTAATATCGTACGTAGGTACATTTTAATATATTTACACCAAATTTATTGTTCGTTCATTTTTATATGAAAAAAGAGTTTTAAATTATATCTTGTACCCCATTACCGGGTATCCACTTATGATTTAGCAGAAACGGCCAACCCTTTTTGAGTAGGTACGGCAAATTAGGCAAGGACGCCCCTTGCGGCTCGAGGCAAAAATTCAATTACAAACTTCGAGCCCATCCCAAGAGCCCGTCGAAAGGGTGTATTTTTTGCCTCTAAATTTTTATGTGGCCCTTTACAAGGTCGTAAACGGGGTGTTTTTATGAATATTCCATTTAAGCCAAGCCTCCAGGGCCTACGCCTCGGTATGTAGAGTCTATATCGAAAGTTTGGGAGGGATTTTAATTTTAAACGAATTCTGTTGTTTGTACCTAACCAAGGACATGTCAAAGAGTTTATGTATTAGCGACTTAATTGCATATAATATGTATAGATCTTCTTATGTAAAAAAAATATTCAAATAAAAGTTAATTTACTAAGTGATACTTTCAACTATTTGAAATTAAACGACAATATAATAATAAAGCCAATGTTAACTTTTGCTTTCTTATGTCAGTATACATAAAGAATCAAAATTCATAACACACAACCCAAACGAGAATCTAGAAACACAAATGTTCTTTATATTATAAAGCAAACAAATACTAAAACAGGATTTTCGAAAAAGTCCTAAGAATTTGGAAAGAGATGGCAAAATTATGAAAAAAAATTAAAACTTCGTTTAGTAAAGTTAAGTAAAGGGAGTGTCGAATTCATAGTATGGGAAAAAGTAATTGCACGCAATTGAAGCCGCGGACGACAACTAGTTTTAAACATATTAGAAATCTACGAGAACTGTAACTTTGGTGTATGTTTCTTCATACATACAACTTAGGTATGGTCTGCTACTGTGGGGATCAGCGGCGCATATGAAATCTATCTTTATTTTACAAAAGAGGGCAATACGTACCGTCTACAGTATGAACGCACGTGAGTCGCTGAGAGATCATTTTAAAGACATTGATGTACTCACCTTACCCTCGTTATACATCTATGAAAACATAATGTACACTAAAAAAAATTTAGATCTATTTCAAAAGAAAGGCGTTGTTAGTGGTGTGGAAACTCGTGGTCGTGATCAGCTAGTTATTCCTAAATTTAAATTACAAAAGTCAAGTGGTTCATTTTTGGGTAACTGTGTTCGTTTTTATAATAAAATTCCTCAAGAAATTACTCAATTAACGGAAAACAGATTTAAACTTGTCATTAAACGCACACTGATTGGAAAAGCATACTACAAAATTAGCGATTTCATTGAAGACACAACAATAAACTGGAAGTGATCCTCTCTGCGTATGCATTTACTGGCTTTATAGATATTGTATTTTTAAATAACTATTGTACAATGATGGTGAAAAAATGATACCTGACTGAGTTTCTTGTCGGTTCTTCTCAGTATTCAGGTTTTCTTTTCGAACCGAACTAAAGTAGATTTGACGTTCAAAAATACCTTGCATTTGGGTTTACTTGAATAAATTGATTTGACTTTGACTTTGACTTTGAGGTATCTATTTCCAAGGCTAGAGTGATTAATTTTCTTTGTCATTACTTTCCATCAGATGAGATTACATCCCATATTCTTGATAATAAAAATAAAAATTATAAAATCAAGGACTAGAGATATTCAGGATTTCGTTCTATACTATAAGTTTCATTTCTATTCAATTTTTTTAATACGAATATTATTGCCATCTTGGCAATAAATGCGTATGTTGAAATCTGTATTCTCCAGATTTTTGTTTTACTTTCTGATATTAGCTCGATGGTTTTAAGAATGTAACTTTCTGTGCTTGTAACTTCGTATGCGTGGTGTTGTAACTCTAAATAGAAATAACTCTAAATAGAAACACAACAAAGGTTTTAAATAGGTTAGGTTAAGTTTGAATTTATCAAGGTTTTAATTAACTCTTGGTAACCCCAAGAAAGTTTTAGAGATGAGTGGGTTCGAATCTACAGATATTCTGATTCTGATTTCGTATATCCTTTGTCCTCAGTTAGTTTTTGGCAACTATATTCACATGTTGGTTTTACGGTTTCATGACATCTATGATGCAGATATTCAAAAAAGCTCATAAAGTAAAATATAAATATATTCGCCGCATTTACAATTTTAATATAAAGATGTATTCACGCTGCTAAGACCACTATAGAGCTGCGCCTAGAATGTGTAGGCTTCTAAGACAAGCACACTGCAAATTCTCGATAGGATTCTCGATACGATGCAGTCCTTTTATAATAATAATAATAATAAATCATTTACTTGCTTTATCTATATTCTTCGTTATGACATGAGAGTGGTGTTGCCACGTTCGTTGCGATACCTTACGGTATAGACAACATGTTGAGTGATTAATTATATTATTTCCTAAAGTCCGTATTATTACTACATTATTTATTTATCCTTTAAATAGCAATCAACGTTTATTCATGCAATTAATATTTTCTCGTAAAACATTTCAAAATCCAACCGTCATCACTTAAAATTCTAACCATACTATATAACGGCCCGTCATTTCCGCAAATCACCGAAACTTTTCGCAAAAAGCTTCCCACATTTACATAATGACTTCATATTATGTTTACGGCTCGTTCGCCGAATTTTAATGTTTTACGGGAAATTTTTGAGTTTGTGATATAATTATATTTACTTGTAGAGATAAAGATAATTTTAAATGTGGAATTTCGTCCGTTTTATATATTATATTTATTATAATGAAAATGGTTTCCAATTTAATTAGTATAGGAGTGAAACTAAGCACGATCTAAATATTCACGGAATATGACTTCATGTCAAGTTTAAGTGAAAATTATTATAACCTAAGTCTTACAGATGGAAATTAATTTTACAAACTTAGCGATCCGTCCCGGCTTCGCCCGGGTTGAATACATAGTATGTATGTCCATCTAGAATAATGAACCTTTCGAATGGTGAAATAATTCTCCACTTACAAAATTCATTCTCTCTCTTTGCAATGTTATTATAGATGGTATGACAAACGAACTCCATTTTAAAGTAGGCAATATGCTACATGTAATTATCTAATTATGACTGGAATCGTCTCATATGTACTATCTTTTGTACATAGTCATATGACTCGTGTGTACACATAATATGTATATTACATTATAACATAAATATTTGGTACTTAGGTACATGTATGTAGTATGTATATACAAGCAGACAGATAAGGGGTAAATCCATGCGATTTACGTCACGTCGTTAGTCATTAAGCATTCCCGCGGAGGCTTTGAAGGTAAAATTACCGGCCCTTGAGGGGGAAGGGAGCTGGGAGGGTCTGGATAATAAATGACGCGGTTCAGCCGACCCTGGGGACGAAGTTGCCAACTTTTTGTGACAAATTGCTGTAAAAGTACGGATGTATATGTATATATACATATGTATTTAATATAGGTACCTACACACACATCTGCTATAAATATGAATCCTTACATGCCATTAATTATGCTATAATCTGTATTAGGTACTATTACAACAGTAACAGCCAATGATATTATTAAAAACATTTTTATGAAGTAAAATTAAACCGCCTTCAAAAGAAAACACTGAAAGTACAAAATAACTATCCTTTACTAATCGAAACTCAAGTACAATTAAAATAACTTCTTAAATACGATACACATACCTATATAATTAAATTTGACAGTTACTGAAGTCGGTCCCAAGCCTACCAAACTAATAGACTTTCTGTTGTTGCAGATTGATTTATGGCATGAGGAACTGATATATTGACTTCTGAATTTAAGGATAAACATCTCAATGTGATACATCAATGATCAGTAACATTATCTTGTCTTTTTCTCACTATGTTCTTATTATCTTATTCTATCACTTTGCTAGCGTGTAATTATGCAACGTACTGGTGCGATCATACGAGGCTTAGTGCATCTGTGCGTTCATATGTTTGTGTATCCATCTATAGAATACACGATGCCATATTTATGCCATATCATATCTAGCATTTGATTTAATCAAATAACAATGAAGTGTTCGCATATTAAACATATTAAAGAAACTGGTGGGAGATATAGGCAGGGCCGACCCTATCACAGGGCGAACGGAACGGTCGCTCCAGGCAATTCTCAAAGGCGCCTCTCAGTGGTAAAGAAAAATAAAGGAAGAAAACATTTTTTTCCGTTTTCGATATTTTGATTGCTAGCGTGTGGCTAGTATATTACTTAGTCCTTATACGTCGTGATGCGTGTGGGTTGAGAGCGTGGTAGGAGCACTGTTCTCATAGATGCTGTAAGGAGTAATGCAGAAGAAGACGGAAAACAAGAGTACCTTACAACGAAAAAGAGGTTCTAATAGAACCTCTTTTGAGAGCTGTGATGACTTTACAAGATAAAGATTTGGCTATGTTTTTGTATGTTTGTTTATTTAATTTACATATTGACAATCATTTAAAGTTTAGTTTTTTTGAAGACCATACTATTCATTGGAGGACCGAGAAGATAACTTAATTGGGTATTAAATAAGAAAGTTCTATTTTTTAATAATCTGCTCAGATAAAGTCGCGACTTCTACAGCTATTTAGCTGTAGTTGATGAACTTGACTAAGCAACATTTATGAGCTTCAAGGTTTCAAGTCGCAAACTGATGAATACTTTGCTTGCTCTTCCGGGTAATAGGATATGAGAAATTTAATTAAGTGAAGGGGGACAAAGAGCCAATAAACCTTTTTGTTTGTTTAGGTATTGTGTACATTGTACTGTGTTTTCATAAGATAACTCCATGTTCGTTCTATGTATTTCTCTACACATTTTGTAAAATATATATTCACTTGTATTTACTTAGTACATAGCTTTATTCGCGAGGAACTATTTGTAAGCTTATACATTACGTTGTTATTGTATATTACGTTGTTCGTGTTTCTAATTAGAGGCGAGCGTTTATTTAACGAACTGGTTATATCAATGGTTGATTATTGGTCAACAAACCAACAGTTTTCTTCTACAAAAATTAGATAACGAATACAACAAGTGTTATTTAGTGAAGTGAAAATTTATACCAAACGAAAGGTAACGTATACTTTCAACGAAACGAAACATCTATATATCGTTGTAGGTTTGATTTGTTAAGGAGTTGATTTACCTACATTGACAAAATAGTTGAAAAATTTTTATTAAAAAAATGAAACCGACTTCAAAAAAGAACACTGAAAAGTATGAAATAATTATCCTTTACTAATCAAAACTTAAGTACAAAAATAACTTTATAAATACGATACAAATACCCATATCATTAAATGTGACAGTTACTGAAGTCGGTGCCAAGCCTACTAAACTGATAGACTTTTTGTTGTCGAACATTGATTTGGCACCGACTTCAATAACTGTCAAATTTAATGATATGGGTATTTCTATCGTATTTATAAAGTTATTTTTGTACTTAAGTTTTGATTAGTAAAGGATAGTTATTTCATACTTTTCAGTGTTCTTTTTTGAAGTCGGTTTAATTTTTTTAATAAAAAATGTTTATTTTGCGCTTTTGAGTGACCTTGGCCTAAATAAATATCTAGGGCAGGTCTACAATTAGTTTGTTTTCTAATTCTGGAGCGCAATATGTTAACTTCCATTCTGTTGAAGAGTATAAACCATGGGCTTTCACAATAAAAGATGCGAACAGATCGAACATGGGTTATCAGTGCTCGTTATGGCCATAATCAATATCATCAATATCAAAAGCACAGTGTAGATGTTGCATCATAATTACACCTTAGCAGTATTCTTACAATCCGAAGACGAAAGCCATCAGCCATATTCTCTGTCCGCCACAAGAGTGACTCTACTGACTGAATTTATTATATCACAGGCAATTTATATCTTCTCCCTACTACCAATATACCATGTGGGGACAACGATAGTTAACAAAAGACATACAAGAGAATCATCAATATAAACGAATGAAGATTATAACAAGGTCGCGTTATTTGGTGTATCTTCGAAACCAAAGCTTTACAATCAATGAAATTTCAATGGGACCAATCTCGAAGTGTATCCTTTCAAACATAAAAGAATTTTCCAAATCGGATTATAAATGACGGAGTTATGAGGTAACAAACATAATAAAAAAAAAGATATAACCGAATTAAGAACCTCCTCCTTTTTTGGAAGTCGGTTGAAAAAAGCTGTCGGATACGCATTGGCTTAGTGCGGTTAAATTAGAAGTATCTAAAATTTTAAAAAAGATAAGTCGAGTTCGAAATTTATTATTTTAAATTCCAGGTTCACGTTACAAATATATATCTAATATCTATAACAGCTCATTAGGTGTAAAGATAACAGAATGAATCAGCAACAACAAAACAAAAGTAAAGACAGGCATGACTAAATTATAACTAAGGGTTCCATTTTAGCCATTTTGGCTATCGAACCCTAAGAATTAAACTATTTTTCAGTTACATGATAATTCAAAATGCGATTGCGTTTCGTTGAAGCTAAAAACATCAACGATCTACCTCTAATTCTACTGTATTATCATTCACACAGTACAAGCAGAGCACCGAGTGTGAAAGAGATAAGTATATTTCATTTTCTCAAACCTTATCATTATTCGCCTTTTCCTTAATTCTGTTCATTACTCGCTTTTCCTTCAATCTTTAGTCCTTATCCATTACTCTCACAGATGTAGAAAAGCTTCTATTTTGCATAATTAATAATGAAGCAGCCAGTGATTTAATACATGATTGACGGTTTCATTGAAATGCGAATGATGGCACCTATTAATATGTATCAATCGACAATTTACCGGCATACCGTAAATATACCTAAACAAAATGTAGGTAAAACAAATTCTTCATCAACTCCGTTGCAAAGTCACCTTACTTATCTATTTATGCAAGCAATCAATTGATCGTGTCTATATAAGTATCGATCACGTAACACTATAGACGTCATCAAGTTTTGACTGAAATCAAAACCAAGATTTCTTTATAAAGTAATTCTTTCAGCTCACAGACTTCTATATACCTAAACTGATCTAGACCTGTCCTACTCCAAGAAACGGAACAAAGTGCAATCCTCGTTCTAAAACATTGACAGTATCACGCACTGAAACAAATAATATTTACGTGAGCGTAATTAGAAAGCGATTTAAATGAAGAAAATAAGCATACAAACACCATAATATAGCAACATTTTATGTAAGACCACGTGATTAATAACGGCAACAGGGTTTCGCATGCACTGATCTTAATTAAGTACGTTCTATTTAACGCTTCTGAATTAGGTGCATAGGGCGCGTGTATCTTAATTTATGTAGAAGTGTGTTTGTGTTCATAGAAGCAGTCAATTGATACACTAATAGTTATGTTACTCAAAAAAGAACTCTACTGTTAGTGATAGGGGCGAACTGATTTCTCAAGTTCCCACCATGCCGATCGATAATGCGAAAATTCGTGATAGCTTCTGCAGTTTGCAGCTTTATTGCCGAAATTAAAGTTAAGTGAAACCCCAATTTTGCTCGGAAACTTGTCGAAACCGATATACCGAAAATCTGAGACACTATTAATAGTAGTCGCCTAGTGGTCGAATCCGACTGTAAATATAAAATAAACGTTTTTCCCTTTACATACACTCGACAAACTCGAAACAGGTCATAATTCGCAGCATAAAAATCACTTAAAACTCACAGCTCGAAACTCACCTAGTCAATCTGTTAATAATTGTTTGTTGGTAACATTTATAACTCTTAGACAATTGCCACTTATTGCGACTGTTCGACCACAGACTATTATGTGTTTGATATTGATAGTCTAACAATTACGTGTTTGACGTTGGCAGTATGAACGTAAACAGTGAATGTTTTATTTTATTTCATTTAATGTACTAGTAACACATATTATATGTATAAACTGTATAAACATTAACTGTGCTAAATCTCGCACTCCTCCGTGCGCGACATAATCGAAAGGGGTAGGTACAAAATTTTTATTTGACAGTGATTTTGTTGGAAAAATAAATATGTACCTTATTATGTATAGGTGTACGTTATTTTGTATATAAAAGAAAATGGAGTTCAAGCTTTTCACATTTTTGCTACAACAATGAAAATTAAAATGCAAGGGGAGCCCTTTGTTTCGCGTTAATCTATGTTATTCCCTACGTAGTCATAAAACCCCTACGCGTTCTAACCTCAAACATAACTCTTCCTCATAAGCCTAGAGGAACAAAACACACAAACAGACCGTTCCCAATTATAAAAGGCAGCCGCCCTGAAAACCCTCTGCTTTACAAAAATACAAAAAAAAGTTATTTAAATAAAACCGGGCACCCGCGCTGTGTCGCATAAATTGCCTTCATTAATTTCCGGCCCCCGCGAAATATTGTCTTGAAAGGATAATCAAATACAAAAACGGGGAAATGGCGGTGCGTCATTTCCATAACATTTTCACTCCCCAGGCCCCCCTTTTTCGCTCCATTCAAACCCCTTTTCCGGACCCGCCGTCCCCTTTATGAGTCCTCCAATTACAGTTTGACGATCGAGCTTAAGGTTTGCGTTGGAGAGGACGGTAATGACTGCAATTACATGAATTAATTTTACAGGGGAGAATGGTTTCGCTAACTTCTAGCATCTCTTGTACATAATCGCATTTGGTGAAATTAATAATTTCTTGAGAGTCGATGGAGAATGGTAGATTGGTGATTCTTCTAGTTAAGCGATTGAAATTTGTGTTTGCTGAATTAAAGTTTCCAAATCTCTACTTCTACATAAATAAACAAAATAGAAATATTTGTTTGTCTGTAATTTCTAAATAAGCCTTTTCTTCAATTCACATTTTATAGTTGTTTCTACGTTACACACTAAAACCCAAGCATGCGTTTCATAAATTGTGCCTGTTTATTTTCCGAAATGGCTGAACTGATTTCGGCGGGGTTTTCGTTGGTTGGTAGAGACTTTTCGAAAAATTTCCAGGTACTTTTTATTTCGGAAAAATACCAAATTTAACACTTGTGAAACAAAGGAGATTTTATCAAAATATTTTTCGATTGCGTGTCAGAGATAAAAAGAAATACAAAAACCGGATACTTATCTTCCCGATCAGATCATAAAAGTCAGTCAGGGGATAGAGTTTATTATAGGAATCTAAATAGGCGATATGATTATTTATCTATCTGTTACTTTAGCTCCACTGTATCATGATGTCAAACTTGTCAACATGACTAAACATGACTGACAATATGAAAGATGTCAACAATTTGAAAGAGTCTGCACTGAGAAGAATGGGCGAGGAACTCAATTACGTAAGTATATTTTTTTTGTTGATGATAAATACAATTTCTACATGAAATAAATAATTAATCAAGCATTTTGTCTAAAATCTTGAAGTTAAAAAGAATCTGTGAATACCTGATCTCGAAACAAAGGTTTTTTTATGCTTATGTGGTGGTTGCACATAATCAAAAACCTAACACGTTTTTTTAAATTTTTGTCTGTTTGTTTGTTTGCGTTAATCTCTAATTCGGGTAAACTGATTTTAAAGAAATTTTCATCGGTAGGTAGAGAAATTTTCAGGGAGTAATCTAAGATACTTTTTATACCGAAAAAATTCTAAATTTAACGCGGGCGAAACCACGAGCCACCGCTAGTACATAAACTTTGATCGCATTCATATTATGTTTAAACTTTAATCGTATTAAGTATGTAATTAATGAATGTTTTTGGTAAAGTTAAATTAAATCGGTAAATTGTTTTTGGTATTTATGTTCTTTTTTCAAAATTTATAACGAAAGAAATCAAAATGCCTGCGAGAGAGAATAGGGTGATTCAAAATAAGTGTTATACTTTTCTATAATTTTTCAACAGTTAAGTTAAGCTTTGTAAGTAAATGTTAAGGATTCTATTGAATTTATTAATTTAAATAAACAGAAATTGAATCGTAATCTAAAACGTATGTATTCTTAGTGTTGTTGCAAAAAAAGAATCCGTGAGAAATTAAACGCACATATAATAATGATTTGTTTGTATTATGTGTCCGTCTATATAAGCTTGTACTTACCAAAGGCAAAACTCACCTCCGAATCCCTCTACTTAAAATTTTGCAGGGGCCCCTTTACGTACATAAACTGCCAGACATCTGCCGCAAAATAAACCAGTAATTTTAGTCCTTAATACAAAATATATTAAAGTTCATTTTAGAATATTTGTGTAGAAACTTACTTGCTGTTGGAAAGTGTAAAAGAAAACGAATCATATTAGAAAACGCATAGAACGTGTTTTGTATTGAACGTTTCATAATTGACGCTGAGGAAATTCACATTATGTAATAAAAACATTTATTTCATCTGTTTGTGAGTAAATAGAACTCTTCCCCTCATATGCCGTGATTTAGTGCGCGAGAGATCGTTTTGATAACTCCTTTAATATTTTGCTCGGCGAAGCGTTATCTTAGTAGAATGAGTCTGAAAAACCTTTATAAAGTTTTTTTTTTGCTACCTAACGTTTGTTTAGATTAAAACTAATAGATATGGAAATACCTACTGACTTCTTGTTCCAATTTTATATTGAGTACATCAAAGACGAAAAAATGTAGATACGATTTTTATTATTTCTGTCTGTGCAATGTATGCTATCATGTATGCAAAGGATTTGTTATCATCACAGATTATCGTACGACTGAAGAAATAATCAAACAAGGTTTCTATTGATTCCTCTTGTTACGGAATTTGAAAATAGAATGTAAAAGGGAACTCATTATAATAAGCCTTTTGTACTGCATATTTAAGCTCTTGTTTTTTGCTTTGTATATTTATGGTGCAATAAAATGTATTGTATAGTAATAAAAACTTTAATAATGCTTTTAGTATTCGGATTTTTTTAATAGTAATCATATAAATACTTGTTTATTTAATGTAAGTAAACTACAGTGAAAAGTAAGTTAAACAAATCCAAAACTGGAATAGTAACACACTATGTTTACGTATACCCTATACCCACAAACGGGCAGATATTAAATATATATTAATAAAATGTAAAGATTATAATTTACATTTAGGAATGTAACTACAAATTGAATTCAAGTTTGAACTGTATAACATGTTTTTATTCCATTGACAATCATACTCACAATTGACAGTTTAAAACATCCCTTACTTTTATCAGTATAAGAGCAGCAGTGTGAAAGCTCTGCAAAAACGAGCTAGTGAAATAATAACAGTTATATTTAATTCAACGAAACTAGTTTTCGAAAGGGTTTCTGCATCGCACAGGTACGCGGAATGCAAACATCGAGCTGCAGATCGCAAAAACAGGTTTGCGTTGTCGCCAAACGCTTATTGTTGCTTCGTGTCAGCAAAGTATGGAAAGGGCTATGGGATATAATAATGTTTATATCAATACCTTCGCAAAAAAGGAGACAGCAGCTGCAGGTTGCAGCCGGTATTCACATCAATTATTTTCTAAATATAAAATATTAATATGATTATAACATAACACAATAGTATATATATATATTTAAACCTATAGTAAAACATTCATGAATAAAAAACCGAATATTTATATATTAAAATTACGGAGATTAAAAATTTTGTCATTATATAAAATATTTTAGTATATTAAATATTTATGTTTTCTTCGTGGAGCTTTATTGCTATTTCATTTGTGAATACGCGTAGTGAGAAATACAAAATAGTGTAAAGTGTAACAGCACGAATGTAACAATTGCTTCGCAAGTGAGGTAATCTTTAAGATAAGCAGTGCATATAAATACTTAGAGTATAGAATCATAGGTGACACAGGTTTTAGCGTAAAAAAAAATATTAAAATATTAATAATAATGAAATATTAAAGTTAAGTTTTCGTCGTGGGGCATTATATTTATTTTGTAAACGTGTGTAATAAAACACAAGTAATGAAAAGTGCAATACCACAAATGTACAATGTTACTGCTGCCCCAGATAAGGTAATATTTAAGACAAGCGCATAAAAATACAGTGACGCTTACAGTGAGTAAAGAATTACGAAGTGACAAAAAAGTATAAAGTTTTTGGGATGTATCTACCTCATACAATAAATGAGTATACATAAAGTTTTTGTTTAAAGCCATTACATTTTTTACTGAAATAAAATGGGTATATGTATATTGAGTAATGAAAATAAGGTTAGGTTTTAACCACGTTTAAAATTTCAAGTATAGCCGTATGTCTATGAAGTTCAATTTCGTGTCAATAATGATTCTTCATTTGCATTTAGATTAATCCAGTGTTCTTTTAGACTCGTATGTATGTAGACATATTATGTAGTTACACATGAGGCACTCGTAGCGTCGTAGTTCGTGGCACAAAAAAGAGCAATAAGTATCGCTTATTAACTGACTAGAAAAAGAAGTTTCAGCTCTTCTTCGTATGTACGTTTGTATGTACCTAAGTGTGTATGAGCACGATTTACACAAAAACTAGTAGACCGACTTCAATTATTCTTTCATCTATACCATCTATTCGTACATATTTATAGAAAAGTTTAAAAAAGTAAAAGATAGCAATTTTTAGTAACAATCGTATCAACAAATATAAAAAAAATCTTGCCAAAAATCGTAATAATAAATATAAAAATTCAAAACATTAAAGTTTATGTATATTAAAATGTTCGTGCAACTGTATCCATAGGTGGCTGGTAAGTATGATTATAGATGGTAAGAATACGACGACGAAATAAAAATATGAATTCACCATATACAACCGTGTAATACGTAAAATCAACAGGCAAGTAAGGGTTCGTAAGGGTAGATGAAAATTATATAAAAATAAAAAACAGATTAAAAATAATAAGTGGGCCCCGCGGGCCTGTGTTGCCGTTGCAACAAAAATTAAAAATAATAAAAACAGTTTCTTCGTGTAGTTGTAAATTACCGTAAGCTTTTACAACTGAATAAGAAACTTACCGGGAGCAAAGACAGCATAGCACCAGTTCACTTTAAGAAAATTCTATTTAAAAAGCATGTTTATAATTTTCCACTGAGTTACATCGTTATTTAATACTATATATGTACTGTTTATTGATAATTATTTTCACATTAATATCAAGTATTATCGCATCACCATAACTCACGATTCCGTTACATCGATAAAATGAATGTTAAATTGCTCTCGCCCTTCAGATATTTTATTTACTTGTACATAGTTGCATCGATAGTAGTAGGGATTACCCCTTGCCATGAGCTCATATTTGCAGCAATAGGTAACGCAAGTTTGAGTAACAAAAACCAGTTTACCAACGAATTAGTATTTTAGAATTCGTTGCAGTTTACATTGAAAATTATGTGTCGTATTGTTCTCTAATATGTATGTAGGTTTGAAGCTGATTCAATATTGCCAACTTGTAACGGTTTTAAACTATAATGTTTAACTTCTGGAATATTGGAATTATTTTCAAAATTTGCGAGATTCCAATATAGATTTGAGGAAGCGAAAGAAGTATGTAAGGACTGCAACGCTTAGCGCTCCGTCTCCTCTGACTACCCCCTTGGAGATACAGCGTGAAGATATGCATGTATGTATGTATTACCAAAAATATTTAATATTAAAATTGTTTTTAAGGTTTTCGTATATTTTACATTTTATGAAAAATATTCTTTAATAATCTTTTTGTACCTTTATATGTAAAAAACATACAAGTAACTTTTATCATTTTTAAAATGCTGACACGTCTCTGAATAACCCGTTAGGGATACGACGTGAGGATATGTATGTATGTATGTTACTTGTTTTATCAATAATATTTTCTTTCAAGTTCCGTTTTTGCTTCGTGAAGAGATGGTTGTTTAAATCATTTAATAAATAAGACCCCGTCTACGAAAACGTTTGAAGATTTTTATTCGGAGCCTGATATACTTAACGGCCGCCATTTTCTATTTTTTTAAATTACGGCGCACAGTAAAACCTCAAAATCGGTGAGTAAAAATTTGATGGTTATCGAACTTCTCATATTTCTATGCGAATAACTCTGTAACGTGACAATTTAAGGCACAGCAAACTTAGTAATTTCTTGATCGTATATGTGTTCCTAATCGATAGGTAATGTAGGTCACATCGTGCGCCGTCATTTTCGAAAAAAATAGTAGCTAATAAGTATGGTAAAACTTTTAAGGTGACGCAATGATAAACAATAATGTAATCTGAAAATAGACCTTCTGGACTATACAAACGTGCGCGCGCTGGCTTACAAAAAATACCAAAAAACAATTGTTTTCGTTTATATTAAAAACTATAATTATTTTTTTTAAAATGCAACTGACATTTTAAAAAGAGTGTTTAGATTAATATACACAAAAAATTTAGACGCTTACATCGACTTCAATCGTCCGAAAAATGTAAATCCCTGTTTTAAAAGAGGTTTCGTTGATTTTTTTTTCTATTACAACAGTTAACCAAGCGTATAACGCAATTGGCGAAATGAAGTCAATGAAATGAAGAATCAGGTTACCAAATATCACTTTCATACGTTTTGTAATCACTCGAAAAAGTTGTCCTGCCGTCAAATGTTCCAATTCGCCGCCTAAACTCCTTTGAATGGCGTTGTAACGTTTAATGTCGAATTAATGAAGTTATTTTTCATTGTCGGTCAGGAAATATTACAGCTATGTGCATCGCACTTGGGCCTTTGACTGCAAGATATAATTTCCAAGAAATCAGTATTCAGATTTCGTACAAAGTATTGACAAATTTTAATACATAAATTTTATATTATGCTAGTCATATCCGCCATGTTGGATTTAAAATGACGTCATCTAGCCTATAACACAGAATTCTGAGATGAAGATAATGACATCTCATTTGTGAGAATATTATAAGTAGCATAGGAGATACCCGAGGACAGATGATAAATACATATGGAACATACTTAGACTGCTAAACTCGTAACCCTTCTTTTTACTTCACTGTAGTCAGGTAAATATAAATAATTACTCATCAAATTTCTAAAAGTTAAGAAAATGTGATACAGACGCTGTGGTAATATTTTTTCTAAACCTGCATTTCTCAATCTGGGGTCCACGGAGTCCTGATTACTTAGTTGGCGAGTGCTGGGGTTCCATGGGTAACCTGCCTAACATCATTTATTAAGATAATAATTAAGCAACAACACAATTTAACTTACTTATCCAATTTAAGCAACAGTAACCATTCTCACTAATTGTAAGATAATAAGTTATTGTTATCCTCCAGTGTCCTAGTCCCTAGTCCAATCTAGTAAAAACTATTTTTAAATTATTTCGATTTTTTTCCTACAATTCTGTTTGAAAAGATTTCGCGACTTTTGTGCAATTTTGAAAGTGGTCTCCGAAGGTTAAGAAACCCAAATAGGTTAAGAAACCCTACTCCAGACGAAGGCTACTATCTGATTTAACGAATTTGCGTCGTAAAATTACGAGCGTTATAACTTTACGACGTAGACACTGTCAGTTTATTAAAAAAATAAGTAGAATGAAGCCAATAGACCACCATAAAACATTATTTATTTATTATTTCATTTTGCCTTTATTTGCTTGTAACAACCAGACGACGCATACCATATGGCTGATGGAAATGCTACGCAAAATAACAACAATCCCGGTTTAGACCATTGTTGTTGTGTATTCAAGCCACCATTGACTTGTTTTGCTATTTTTTGTTTTACATGGGTTCGCTTTGTGGCATGTTAGGGTCCCACAGTCAAAATAGCAGACATTAAATCTTATAATTTCTTCATGTCTGCCTGTCTAATAATAACAGACCCGACTGTAGCGAAACCCAAAAGGGGCTAAGTTTTTTTTTCATAAAATTAAGAAAAAGACTCGCATGAACAACTTATATATTTATAAGTATAAGATAGTACATAGGTAAGTGAAAAACAGTGATCCTAGGATCCAAGTCAGTCAAATACTATTTACAAATAGACGAATTTTTGTTAACACACTACGGGGTCCCAGTGGCTTTGGGGCTCTGTATCTATCATTGATACGGCAGATAGGGCGGTAGATACACCCTTGAACAGACCACTATGCGATTGATATGTGTGACCATGATTATAGCACAAACACTATGCGACCGAAATGTCATAATATCGGGGACCTCTTCGGGTTACGCAGACGTCTATATAATTGCTATATACCAACACTGGCAACGTAGTATCAACCGCAATTTCGTCAGTTGAAAGTTTTTATATTACATTCCTAAATCCTACCCATTGGTCGACTTATAAGACCTGCTTGGGAAACACCAGCATGGAATTATTATTAGGCAATTGGAAAAATCAATTCCTAAATAAACAATTCTCAAGTCTTCATTGTGACAGGTGGGGCCAGGCTACCGCCGAGCGCTGTCTGGATATGTAATTAGACAATCACTTTCTATATTTATTCAACTATTAATTCACCTTATTGTAGTGTTTAACCTAAAGCAGTTGTAAATTGTAAGTTATTATGCATTTAATTACAAAAACATTATACCTACTAATAATGTTATGGTGCATATCTCTATACTATTTGTAATGGACATATTATCGATTATAAATTATCGATTGAATTTTAAACGGTTAAAATCGGGGATCCAATTTTTTTTTTTATTCCTTACTATAACTCTTTAAGTCGGGCAGGAATTTGTTTTTTTTTGCTTCGATTACTATTAATTTGCTGTTATAATTATAACTCACTGCTTTATTTAAATTTTATATTAAAAACATAAATCTACAAACTGGCTTGTGAAGAGAAAGCGTATGGAAACAATGAAAAAATAAGATAAAAAAGTCGGCGCGAATTTCAAAAACGGAACAACGACCTCTAACTCGGCCATGGGCGTTTTAAAAAGACAACTCGGGCTGATATTTGCCGATAGGTGAGGGTGGCACTGGCAGGCCACTTCGTTTTGAATTCTTTCATCGATGTCTGTTCGATTGATCGGTTCATTGGCTATACATATGAAGTTTTATTCTGCATCCAGCCAGGTTTTACAACTCGGAAATCGATTTTGACACACTTTTTGTTATCAATGCATGCGGTTTTAATTATTTTATTTATAATACAATCAGACAACTAAATCTAAGTCTAACCGGTTTAAACTGGTAGGTGCTGATGTGTTGATAGATGACCATCGAGAAAGATGTTTCGAAAATGCTCCCCTGAGGGCGTTAAATGAGGAACGAAAGTTTTTAACGGAAATTCGCCATTTTTGATATTACAAATATGAAAATTGGTGTTTAGGTATTTGTTTCTCTCCGCGACTAAAGGGTAAAAAGAGGACATAGGCAGATCAGATTGCCTAAAAACAATAAACTTGGATTTAATTCTTGGATTAAATGGAAAATCCCATCGGTCACAGGGCTAGTATTATTATAATTTACAACATGCTACCATTGAGTAACTGTAGCCTAATATATTGTATATTAATCAACTTTGGTTATATTTTTTTCTTAAATGCTGCTCTGTGGGATAAAAGAAAAAAAAATTTGCAGCTGCTTAATTTCCCGCGCAGGACTTAAATTTACATAATTGATTGTATAATACTGCTTTCCCAAAGCTTAGCACAAATACTGCTAAAAGTTGCGTCTAGATGTTACAAGTGGTTACAAAGATGTTACAAAGTTACGCTTCGTTGCTCTCCATAAATATACAATTACAGTGAAAGTTTTTGGAAATATTTATGAGACAGCTGTTTTATAAAGTAAACATTTGAACAACTATCGATTACCTTCCGTATTGACAACAAACCAAGGGTAATCAATAAATCGATATTTGTTTTTAGCCTCTCTATATTTAACATTTGTTCAGAGAACAGCTGGAGCGTTGACTTCAGAGTGTCTGGTTTCCAACTACATAAATATTATTTTAATTTATATTTGGAATGAATCTTTGGGCTATAATAGGAACCATTATACATTTCTATAATTGATTATTTAAAAATTTCATATGTCATAAAACGAAATTTTGTTGCCTTCATCGAGTCTAGTCGTCTAACGAAGTTATCTGAATTTTCCGGACTAACGTTGATTCACCTTTCGACACGGTGGTAATGCATCTACCTTCCAAGCTGGGTCCGAGTTTATTTCCTCCTAGGTCGATTCAGGAAACGAACTAGCTAATGTCTAGTCTTTTCGTTTGAATATTATCATTGGGTGCTTCTAGTCACAGTCAAATCAATATATTCAAATACATCCAATTACAAGCCATTTTTGAGAATTAAATCTATCATTTAGTGCGAAAAAAATCCTGTACTAACAAGAACGGACCACAAACTCGGTAAAGTTACATTTTTCAATCAAGCCAGAAACGAACTTTTTGAATAGCCTTGGACTCTGGGTGTCATAGACGGTCCTCTTTATGGCACTCATAGTAACAAGCAAAGAGATTAGTTTGGGGTCATAGAATTATTATATTAATTATTAGAACTATTTATAAAATATACAGAGCGAAAGTGAGTGGTAAAAGAACCCAAGGAAGACCAAGGCTGGCTTATGAAGATCAAATAGCCAGAGTGTTAGCAGACGGAAATGTCAAAAGCACTCGCATACCTAGGCGAAAATGTGTGAGGAGAATGATGAGATTTGAGGTAGCGAAAGAAGTGTGTAGAGACCGCGACTCCTGGCGCTCCGTCCTCTTTGACTACCCCGTTGGGGATACAGCGTGAAGATATGTTATGTTATGATATTTATAATTTTGTCACTTGTCATTGACATTGCAATTGCTTCCCTCAACATGATTATGTAACGGCGAATTATTACAGACAGGAAAAGAAATTAGCCGTCGCGGGACGCCTGGCAAACGTGAAACATCGAAACAATTTTGTACAGAAAATATGCAAGAAAGGATGGTTTATTAAAGGAAATAAATAAGGCTTAATCGAAAACAAAATATTCAGATTTTTTTTAAAGAAAAAATGAGGACGAGCTGTCTCTTTACTTGTTATTGTGGCAAGGCGAATGAATCAATTCCCATGGTGTTTATTTTTGTTACCATATTTTGGGATTCGGGATTCAATATGTTTTCGAGAATCTTTACCAATTGCTAAATAAAAATGTATCATTTGTGTAAAGACTTACATTGTTCATTCTCACCTTTCAAGAATAATCCATTTAGTACGCAAATACAATATAACGAAGTTTAGGTAATTCCACAAAAAACCTCCTACGAAATCCGCCATCTTGGATTCGCGTTAGGCGTCACAAACGACCTTTTGCAAAAAAAACCCTAAGTACGCGACCATTATACATATTATGCGGGAGACAACCGTGATTACCGAATCTGTTATGTGAAAATATACCCTGCATTAATATGAATAAAGTAAAAAATCGCTTGGTATTCCCTAGTAGGTTTTTTTTTGTGTTTTAATGTTGGGGTCGGCGAGGCACATTTAACGGGCCCACCCTCGCAAAGGGTGAGATTTCTTACATAGTGATATATTATTAATATCTCCGGGGTACAGAAAAATGGCGTGCTTTAGGCAGGGAAACGCAGTACTTTATTGCAGGGCCTGGTGTTCCAAATGGCTTGGATTACAAAAAGGTGTGTATATGTGCGTAAATGAGCTTTGTGTGTGCAACTGTAAGGGTTGTGTATGAAAATGTTGCACCTTTTTGTTTTGCGGGAAACTTTAGCTTTTGTTTTCAATAAAAGTATTTTATTGACAAGGAATTTGTGTAACCATAAACTGGTGAAATAGATTTTAAATCAGAAACTTTTAAATTAAAATTATCACCATATTTATGTACATACGGAAATACTACACACCTTCAAGCCATTTCTTATGATGGGCGGACAGACAGAACAGGTCATTAATGCGCAACGGAGTCATAACCACTATCTAGTCATAAGTCAGTTCCGAAAGTCAAACTTACCAAGAGTTTGAAAAAACAGATCAAGGGCGTGTAATAATCGGAATGCACAGTATTAATTTAATCGGCAGTAAAAATAAGTTTGTATTTTATAGCGCTTTTCAATTACACTGAAAAACAATTTCTGCGATTTCTGAACGTGTGACCGAAAGTACACTATATCTCAAACACCACACAACATATCTTAAACAAACCAATTTTTGTTGAACGTACCTATTAAGTTCTGCTATCTCCATTTTCTTCATAATTTTCCACCCCATAGTTGAAAAATAAGGAGGGGACATATTTTTTAAATTTTAGAAGCGCATAGTTCAGTAACTATTGGTCTAAATAATTATACTCTATACCATTTTTGAAGAATAATCTAAAGATAATTCACACACTTATGTTCATTGGATTTTTTTTATCCCTCAGTTACATGTACATACATGTGTGGAGTACCACCCCAAATATTACTTTTTTCAAAATTACTCCAATGTATACATTGACTTTGTATTAACGGTTCATAAAATACACCTACCTTCCGAAATTCTTCTCTGAGTAAAATGGCGCTGACATATGGACAGACGGATAGAACGAAATTATAAGGTTCCGTTTTTTTTTCATTTGACTACGGAACTCTAAAACCTGTACTGAATAGAACCGGCCAATTAATATTATTTAATTAGTGTAACTAAACTCAATGAGGTATAAATAATAATAATAATAACACATACATACGCAAATACCATAATTGAAACGTACAAAAAATCAGGTTAGTGTTACCTACTGAGGTTACTTTTAAGTGTACGTACTTAGATACCCAAGAAAAGATTAAACTTGTGTTATGGGTATCTCGGTTCTGTTGCACATTGATAAGATAACACATTGATTTTTTTTTAAAGTAAGGGAAATAGTATAATTTTTTCATCATTATTTTATGTACTTTATGATATGTATATGTATAATACTAGTGATGAAACGATTACGATTAATCGTAATCGATGATTGTCGAGATTAATAATAATCACCGATTATCATTGCGATTATCTCGCGATTAAGCTTGCTAGGAGCTAGAAATAAGTATGCTAGAAATGTTTTTTGAAATAAAAATCTAAATTCCTTAGTTTTGATTATTAATGTTTCATTGATCATTATTTTAATTATAAACTTTTAAACTTTCGCGTTGCATTATAAAATGTGTCTAAAACGATAAATTTAATTTTTACATATTTTTAAATTTAAATGGCCGTGGTCTCAAGCAAACTCGAGTTTGCTTGAGACCAATGCAACTGGTCGAAACGTCCAGCCCAAAATAAAAAGGTAATCGCGTTAAATTTCCCGTTTTAGATACATTATTTTAATTAGTAACGATTATAAATATTATAACTCCTTTATCAAAAATAGTATATTAAAAAACAGAAATAATCGTAATCGTAATCGGAATCGTCGGTTTTATTAAGCGCAATAATCGTAATCATAATCGATGTCGCTAAGTGCTAATCGTTTCATAATTAATATATTATGTATGTCCTCGGCGATACTGCAATAGTATATGTAACTAGATATTGCGTGTGTGAAATAAACCAAATTTTGCCTGGAGGTTTATAACTTTTGACAAAAAAAAAAGCTATACTTTTATAATTTATGTAATACATTGATGTCATGACAAACAAAAGGTTATTAAGTTTTTCAAACTATTAGTGAAATTTGGTTCATTTCACTTCACGGTATGTGAGCTAATTACGCGCCATTGCATTTCCAATATCACCGAAAATATTCATACTTCCACATCTATATACCTATATCTATATTATATATTGTGATTACTGATATTATAAATGCGATAGTCTGCCTGTCTGTCTAGTCGGCTTTCACTGCTTAACCGCTGGGCCGATTTCGATGAAATTTAAAATGGAATCAAATTAAATCCAGGGGAATTACAGGCATTGCTACTTTTTCTAATATTTTAATTTGTAATTCCACACGAACGATATCAGGGGCAAGAGCTATACCACATATGTACACAATTTATCACATAGGTAGCTCTACATTATTAAAAGTATTTAAGATCTTCAGGTTGCACAGAAGAACTCAATAGCAACAGGTTACTCTTCAATCACCTTATTACTTATAATAAGCCTTTGTCTGACCTGCGCGGGAAAACAAGTAGCTGGCACGTTCTGTTTTTCTCTTTCCCAGACCCACACAGAATGCATGTATGTACTTTATACATACATACATACGTTATTATTATTATTCCTGTAGAAAATTTATTTCTTATACCCTTACACAATAGGTAAGATATGGATATTGCAATAGAATTACAACCTTACGGTTTTGGTAATAAAAAATATTTTACGCTATATGATCATAGTTACCTTTGTCTAGGAGTCTATTTTGTAATAGGGTGACTCTATGTCTATGAGGGGTTCCATAAATAATTAATATGCACTATTCACATATTCGGTATTGTGATTGGTCAACTATAGAAAGTAATAATCATATATTCTACATATTTTTTTATATATTTACACTACCACTATATATCGCGGTATACCAACCTACGTAAAAAATAGTGAGAAAAGATCAGGAGGCTTTTTATTTGAAATATAAATCACTATTAAGAAAAAGGTTTTATGGTGGGATTTCATGGAGAGCAGATGGAAAGTTATTTTTAACCGACTGCAAAAAAAGGAGGAGGTTCTCAATTCGACTGTGTTTTTTTTTATTTATGACACGATTTTGAAAATTCTTCTTTTGTTTGGTAGATAATACTGCAGAGGTGGTCCCATTTAATTTCACCGGTAACGAAGCTTGAATTTCGAAGATATACCAGATAACACGACCTGGTTAAAACTTTTATTTATATTGATGATTCTCTTGTATATCGTTACATTCCGCAATTAGAAAGAAGTTAATTGCAGACCTGCCTTAGATAATAAAAAATGCCTTAGAAAATAAAAAAAAATTATGAAAAAAAATTAAACCGCCTTCAAAAAAATACACTAAAAAGTACAAAATAACTATTCTTTACTTATCGAAACTCAAGTATAATTAAAATAACTTCTTAAATATATAACACATACCTATACTATAATTAAATAAATCAATCAAATCAATGTGCAACAACAGAAAGTAGGTAGGCTTGGCACCGACTTCAGTAACTGACAAATTTAATTATATAGGTATGTGTATCGTATTTAAGAAGTTATTTTAATCGTACTTGAGTTTCGATTAGTAAAGGATAGTTATTTTGTACTTTTCAGTGTTTTTTTTGAAGGCGGTTAAATTTTTATTCATAAAAATTTTAATTATTTGCAAATTGTTTCTAGTGGATAGTGTGATGTGAAATTGGCGAAGTTTTGCTTCCCAAGTATCTTTGAGCTATACGTGGAATTGTAAAAGAAGTGATATTTTTTTTGTGGCTTATCCCGCCTCAGTAGATTCTACAGAATGTATTTGCCTCCGGAAACTCCAAGAAACATTAAAATATATTACGTCGACATTTTAATGAAATGAAGAATTTTATCATTTTATTACTGACATCGCTTGTATGGGCATGGACTCTTTGCCTTCCCTCTCACGGGAGAATGTTACATAATTTAATCATTATTAAAAAAAATGTTTTCTTTATGATTAACTAGCTGTTCCACGTGACTTTCTTCACGTGGAAGTAAAAAAAGTAACCTAACCTAAGTCCTGCACTAGTGCCTAATCTATCACAATTCTAAATTTAATCAGATACGATCCAGCAGTTTAGCCGTGAAAACGTAACAGATTAATAGACAGCGGCACTTTCGCATTTATAATATTAATATGGATTTACATTAGTATGAATTTTGTCAGTACTTATTTCAGTAGTATTTTATTTTTATTATTTTTTTATTTTTATTACTTAAGTATTTTAGTCATTTCCTGGCAAAATTCAAACCTTAATCAACATGTTGTGTTCGTTCTTCAATGAAGCATTCTCGAAAAAGTTTAGTTTGGATAAGTAACCTCGCACTAAGTCGAAGTAATGGGTTTGAGTACTAAATATGAAGTATGTATTATACATAGATTAATTGTAAATGATACATTGAGGGGTCCTACGTATATGCATGCAAGCCACAATTTGATAATTTTGATTTATTTGCATTTTTTGCTTTAAAATATATTTGTAGGTAGGTCGCTGTTACAATGATTTTAAATATTAAATTACTTCAAATATAATGTATTCATACCCGTTCCAACAGCTTTCTTTAGTAGCCAACTACGTATATTGGTGCAATTTACATGTATCAGTTTTGTGGAATTGTTTCATTTGGCGCGTCAGTACAATTAGAACTTATCTGCTTTCCGTCATCTGCTGTTGATTAAAAGGCAGCTAACCCACTTAAAGATGGTGGTTTAGCTGCTTTTACCTTTTAACTTAAAACCAATACATAAATTGTAAATTACCATAACTTCGTCGTTTAACAGCTCGTCGCGTAAAGCTTATAGAAACTATTAAACACATTGTTATGAAATCTAGGAAAAATCGATAGAGAATTTTAAAGTTAGTTGCTTTATTTCAGGAAATCAAAATTGACCATACGTGCCTTTTAGTCAACGAACGGCAATTGTATAGTTCAGTATGCGGGACACGGTATTCGCGTAATAGACGTTTCTCAACAATAGCAAGTTCTATAATATTATATACTAGCAACCCTCCAAGGCTTCGTTCGGATGAGATGTTGAATGTTTGCAACACACCAAATTTTCTTTACTGAATTTTCATACAAAAATACCATTTTTTATACACACTTTGTTTTGACAATTACGACCAGAGCAACAAAAAATTAATCAAATCGGTAGAGACATTCTCAAGTGATACATGTGGCAATTGATATTTATATAGATTATTATTTATATATATGTTCGCTCTGTTCGCTGACAATATCGCGATATATATATATATATATATATATATATATATATATATATATATATATATATATATATGTACAGTATATGTTTAGCTATGTTCACATTTTTCTATTTAAAAAGTAATTTGGTGTCCAGCTACGATAAAGGGAAAATGTCTACTTCATTTTATTGAAATGTTACATTTCAGGTTTTGGAGGAACTTTCCTCTTATAAAATGTTGTAAATCGGCGGTTGACGGGGAGTGCCCCATCAGTCTCCTTAGCGTGATAGGGAAAATTTACGAACGGGTCCTGGCTCGCCTCAAAGCCTACTTAGACACTTCTGGTCTCCCCATACATGAGCAATTTGGTTTTCAAGCTAGTTTGCATCCTAGAGGGACTTAACCGCCCGAGTCACCTCTTCTTCATCTTCTTCTTCAGAGGGACCTCTTCTTCGATGCAGCGAAGGCATTCGACAAAGTCTGGCACGCCGAGCTGGTGTACAAGCCGCGTCGGCTCGGCGTGCCGGACGATCTCGTACACATCGAAGGGGTGCTCTCCTCTCCCCGCTCCATCAGGACAGGTATCTCACAGGGCTCCGTTTTATCGCCCACTCTCTACTCGCTATACACGAACGACGTCCCCAATACAGACCGTAGTCTCCTCAGAGTCCAAGTCGCGTTCACGAGCCTAGGCGAGTAGTTCCGACTTTGGAGAATTGAGATCAACCTTGAGAAAAGCGCCGCCGTGTATTTCGCTAGGGCTACGACGACCAGTCGCACCTGCCGCGCTAACACTCTCTGCACGATTAAACTTTTCAGTCAACCCCATATCTCCTGGACTAGGAAAATCATATACCTAGGAGTCACTTTTGACAGTGTCATGACTTTCGGTCACCACATCAAAACGGTCCGCGATTGCGCCGCGTTCGTCCTCGACCGTCTCAGCATGCTCATTTGTGCAAAGAGCAAAATGTCCCTCAGAGTTAAAGTAACATTATACAAGACGTGCGTCAGGCCTATCACGACGTACGCGAGCGTAGTATTCGCTCACACTGCGCTTACTCATTTGGACTCCCTTCAAGTAATTCAGAATCGATTTATACGCAGAGCCACCGGTGCACCTCCTTACGTGCGCAACGTAGATCTGCACTACGACATAGAATTGTCCTCTATAACTCAATATCTAAAAGAGGCGTTCCAACGCTTCTTTCTCCGTTCTTCCCTACACCCAAACCCCCTAGTGGTCGAAGCATCATCGTACACCCTCGAGCTCCACGTCCTCAAACGCCATCGAAGGCCTAGACATGTGTTAGGTGACAGCGACGACGACATTATACGTTCGAACTCAAACATGCCCACTTACACATTACGACCGCACCACCCCCACCGGCACAGGCGAGGACGGCATCTGCGACACCCGTAGGGTCTCACATTTAGAAGCTCAATCACGTAGTACTACATGCAAACACGCGGGCCTTAAGCCACATTACAAATTGCCACGTGGAACACTAGGCATACTAATCGGCCTTCAGCCGTCTCGCCGGCCGGGTCCGCCACCCTCACCCTGAATGGGAAGCTTGTTAAAATGCACACAGGTGCGGAAAACTCCCCTGGCGACACTTTTAGACCGAGGTCCGCCCTCCATGCGAGGTATCCCTCGGCTAGAGGAACCCTCAGGTGGTCGACTATCTGGCAGGGCGCCTTCAGCGCTCACCCCAACGCAACCGGCAACAGCAAAGAGTGAAGTTTTTTATAGTCGGTTCGAGTCCGACATTACTCGGCGTAGGGCCCGGCTGAGTGACCGTGGAGATTTTTTCCTCTTTCAGAAACAAAAAAAAAAAAGACGTGAATGGAAAGTTCTCCGCTATTGAGTCGAATGGGTGCTTTCCTCTTTCCGCCCCATCAGGGCAGAACGTCCCGCAGGTCTCTGTCTTACCGCCCACTCTTTACTCGCTTTACACGAACGACGTCCCCAAAACCCCCGATGCAGAGCTCGCCCTATTCGCGGACGATACCATATTACACACATCAAACCACTGTAGTTGCCTCAGAGTCTCTCAACTCCTCCAAGTCGCGTTCACGAGCCTAGGCGAGTGGTTCCAACTTTGGAGAATCGAGGTCAACCCTGAGAAAAGCGCCGCCGTATATTTCGCTAGGGGCACGACGACCAGCCGCGCCCGCCGCGCTAACACTCTCTGTACGATTATACTTTTCAGTCGGCCTCATATCTTCTGAACTAGGAAAGTCAAATACCTAGACGTCACCTTTGACAGTGCCATATCTTTCCGCCACCACATTAAAACAACACAAGTAGCTTTATACAAGACCTACGTCAGGCCTATCATGACGTAAGCCAGCGTAGTATTCGCTCACGCTGCGCCCACTCATATCTACTCTTTTCAAGTAATTCAGAACCGATTCATGGGCAAGGCCACCGGTGCCCCTCGTTACATGCGCAACGTAGATCTGTACTAAGATTTAGTATTGCCCACAATAACTCAATATCTAAAAGAGACGCCCCAACGCTTCTTTCACCGTTCCTCTCTACACCAAAACCCCCTAGTGGTCAAGGCGTCAGCGTACACCCCCGAGTCCCGGTTCCGTAAACGCTATCGGAGGCCTAGACATGTGTTAGGCAACAGTGACGACGACATTACACGTTCGAACTCAAACATGCCCACTTACACACTACAATCGCACCGCCCCCACCGGCGGAGGCGAGGACGTCCCCCGCGGCACCTGTAGGTAGGGTCTCACGATTAGAAGCACGATCACGTAGTAAAACACGCACGCACGATCTGATCTGGGGGCTCGTTTGTCGTAAACGTTAGTAGAATAGAATGACAAATACCGCGTGATTTGGAGTAAGGAATGTTAAATTGGTTGTCAAACGTTATTAACTTTCTTATATATAAAACGAAACGCAAAATCGTGTGAAGACCGTCGTATGAAACGTAGCCAAATAGCACTTTTAACGAGCAATACAGCCAGCAAGCGTTTCGATTTTACGAAACGTTTGCCACTTGTCTAGACGTTCTGATCTGATCTACGATCTGAGCGAGAAGATAAGAAGCTGGCGTATTCTCTATTTTTTTTCTTCAAACTAGCGCTGAAAAAAAAATAGGAAAGTGCCGTGGTACACGCGTATATTATAATACGTGATTTACAAAATTGCCTTTACTCTTTAAATGTCACGACACTGTGAACATCGAAACTATAGAAAATATGCATGAAAGGATGATTTATTAATATAATATATTCAAAAAATATGGCATGTTCCGAAGTGAGTAACAACACTACATACGCTACAGGTATACGAACTCAGTACACGCGCGTGGCGACGCGTCGCCACGTCACCATGTCGGTCTGACCCGCCGCATATGTTTCACATAAAAAGTCTTACACTACCACTGGATACAATTTGTGGATAAAATAACTTGCTTAAAAATAATGTCGCATTGCCAGAAGCTCACTATTTCGAATTTATAACAAAACTTAATGTATTATAATCATTACGATATTTATAATTTATCTATGATACAAATTAATTTACAAGCTTATTATCAACATTCTACTAATTGTTGTAATTATAACATGCTTTTATATTTCATTATGATGAATTTATAACGAACTTCTACGAGTTTATTATAACGAATTTTTAACTAAATTTTACCAGTTACAATAAATCTTCAGTAATTAAAGTTGTTATTGTTTACAATTTTACAAGTGTCATTACTCTGTAATCATTAAATAAAATTGATTTTCTGTCTTTTTATATTTTAATTAGTAAATCGAATAAATCCTGATTTCCACGTACAATAATTTACATAGCATAATGTAAGGAGCCCTTTGTCATTTTTATGCGAAATATTAATATTTTGATACTCTAATTCTCAAAAATCTTAATTTTTTTCTACTCTGCTAGCAGATTATAATAGATGCATTTCCCTTCTTGAATATTAGTGTTGCATATTTTCATATTTATTTTATAATATCTTACAATAATCATTGTACGAAGTTACTTTACATGGAAAATTTTTAGACGTGCTAATTTGTCGTCCTAATTAGCATTGTTTCGACAAGTTGTAACAATTTATAAAATTATATTGATATAAAGTATATATTCTTATTGAATAATTAGTGTTGTGGAAATGTCATAAATTTCTTCCTTTTTAAAAATTATTTTTTTAAATTAATTAATGTAATAAATATAATAAACATATTAAAATCCATACATATAAAATACGCGATGTTGACGCGTGTTTCTCAAACCAGCGCGAGCGCTTGACCTGGTGTTACCTGTGCTAGAAATTTATACGCTCTTCATAAATAGCGATCGTAATCGAGAACATTAAATACCGACCCGTATATGCCGCCTGACTCGTTTTGATCCAGTGCTGCCTTCTCTGTCCTATGAGTTTATTATGACTTTCTGATTTACAGCACTTTTTCTTACTCACGTTAACATTATGTTTTAAATATAATCCCTAGTATTAAAGTTAAATAAAAAAGTTCTAAAGCAATGCTAGCTTACAAGAAGTGTTGCAAGCCGAGTATCACGATTATATCTATTACATTCATAATAATCTATACATATAAATAAAATTGAATTGTCTAACTAAAATTTTGAAATAAAGGCTTTTCTTAAGCTTATATGGTTATTTGCGCGTTAATCAAACCCAAACACGCGTTTTTTTTAAATTTTGATGGTCTGCTTATTCGGCCTAATCTTCAAAACGGCTGTATCGATTTTAAAGTGTCATTTACAGGAAAATAGAGAATTTTTCAGTAATAATCTGAGCTTCCTATGTAAAAATTGAAAAACTTTACAAATAATTAAATTGTAAGTTGACCTGCACCTGTTAGTTAAAATTATATACCAAAAATATAACCCGAGGGGTACGCATGTCACTAATGGGAACCAAAACAGTGTTTTTAGAATTTTTATTTGTCTGTCTGTCTAGATATTCAAAAGATATGTACTTTAGCATCTTACAATAAGTACTGCAAGAATTTAAAGATGGTTTTTATAATTGCCACTCTTAGAGGCAGATTGCACATTAGGTATATCTTATCGTGATCCGCCGTTTAGAAATTGAGATCTGCAATGAGCTCTCTTAAGTTAAGTTGGATATGTAATATGGGTTTATTGTTTAGTGGTGGTAGTGTTTAGTGGGTTTTCCGCAGATCCTATATTTTTTACCGTAAACATACACAAGCATAAGCATAGCAAAGACCTCTATCTACATTTTATTATAAAACAGCAGCAATAAAGCCATGACTGTACATGGATGATCTTTTTAAAAATGATCGAACTAATGTTTTTAAACTTTCACGACTTGTACACATCTTACAATATTTACTAACGGGTCTATATCGGATACCGCTTATCAACATCATGGAATCCTGTCATCAGTGAGTGTGTCCGGAGCCGGAAAACCGGATGTCGCCAGTGTGTAGATGTCGGTAGTGTGGTGTGTCGAAGTACCGACAGTGACAATAACAAAAATTAAGAAATGCATTGAATGAGTGTGAGTAGTTGCAAAAAGCCGCACGTTACGAAGTCGTCATTCATCCTCAGCAGTCTGCCCGTGACCACAATCGGTGCAATCCGGTCGAAACGTCGGGATAAAATAGATAATTAGTCTTAAAGTATAAACGCGACATAGACCCGTTAGTAAATATTGTAATATGATCGAAGTAAGCATTTTAGGCTTTTTTGATTCCAAAATAAATACTTTTTGAATTGTCTGTGCGTGTGTACGTTTATTTCTTCAAAGCTAAGATACTGCCATTGAATTTCTGTACAAATCTCTCTGTTTGAGTTTCACTTATTTAATAAAGTGCTCACGTTCATCTTTATTACAACAGTGCGAAGTTATTTTTAATTAGTCGACTTTCTCAAGTTCATATACTTGAATTTTGATTAGTAAGGGATAACTATATCTAATCATGACCACGTAACTAGAAACCACTAGTTTCTAGGTAACCGATCCTAATACTAGTAGTACTAGACAGTAAATACCTCTATTCAATCTTTACTTTTAAAATAGTACCTGTATTAAACATAACAATATTATGTAACTAAATCAATGTGTGTTAAGGAATGTTATCGCACTTCCTTTAAATGCATTTAAAGCGTCGAGAACACTTAAGACTATATAATTACAAATATTAGATATATTTTTCTAATACGAAAAAAAATTAATAACAAAAATCGAAACTTTTGATTCGGAAAAGTATCAAAATTATATTTTATACCGAAGTCGCTTTTTACTCACACTGTAATAAAGCTACGAAAGTCGCACGCATGCATGTGTGTCCGAAGTTCAAGCGCGTCAATACCCCAATTCGAGTGCTTACGATTTGTCATAGTGCTCTTAATGTGTGATTGAATTTAAATGAGATTTTGGTGTAGATATTTTATCTACTTTCTACCGTTCTGTTTCCTAGCAACCACTACCACCGTTTACAATGAGATATAAAACACGAGTCGCGGTACAGCTCTGACCGAGTATCGCAATGGACGGAGCATTTGCGCTATAAGCGTGTCCTTACGGTGTCCTTTTTTAGTTGACCGAGTTTCTAGATTTTTACTAATGTGCGTGACTAGGGAAGGTCACAGTACAACGATACATAACTGAACATTATATATTTTTATTTTTGTGAATACTAGTGTTCAAAACATGAAAAATTTACGAGCATTTTTTTTTTAATAACAATAATCGAAACTTGATTCGGAAAAGTATCAAAATTATATTTTATACCGAAGTCGCTTTTTTACTCACACTGTAATGAAGCTACGAAAGTCGCACGCATGCATGAGTGTCCGAAGTTCGAGCGCGCCAATACCCCAATTCGAGTGCTTACGATTTATACTTACGTAGATTTTGCAAATAATTATTTCATGACCGACTCATAAGCTGACACGAATTACACTGACAGTAAGATGTTGCCATACTTACTATAACTAATACCCAAGCTTGAATAAAAGGTGGACATGTATACATTTTCGCCTACTAAACTCCATCTGTTAGAACCTTTAAAATAACTGTTTTACTCGTGATTACGCACAATGTAATAGAAAATGAAACGAAAATTCGTTTAACACACGTTAACAAGAGCGGTAACTTATTATGGATCCGTTATGTTTCTGGGCCCGAGCGTTACAGCTTATTACAAGACATTGGAGTCTTTGCCGGACTGAGAAAGATCGCGTCTACTAGAATTCCACCGAAAAGCCATAAATGTCCTGTAACGCCAGGTCTAGTCACCTTCACGCACATCCGTCGTAGGAACACCCTAGGATTATTAAACAATTTTTTTCATTTTCCTGCGCGCTCATTGTCACATAATTTTCTACAAATATCAATCTAAACTTTCAAACTTTCGCGTTGCATTATAAAATATCTAAAAATACGGGAAATTAACGCGATTACCTTTTGTTTTCGCTTGACGTTTCGGCTAATTTGCATCTGCCGTGGTCTTAAGTAAACTCTTACTTTACTTGAGACCTTGAGATTTGAGAAGTTTACTTGAGTATTTGTTTACTTGACACCACGGCCGATGCAACTCGGCCGAAACGTCAAGCGAAAATAACAGGTAATCGCGTTAATTTTCCGTGTTTTTAGATAAATATCAATCTACATACCGCTTGCTTGTATGAACTTAAAATAGTCGATTTTCCAGGAGAGCAATTTTAAGTTTTTATTGTGATATTCCAGCTTTTCTGTATTAGATCGGTTAACCATACCTATTTTTTTATGAAAGTTACTCCTTTGGTAAGGTCCCAGCCTACTACATATTTTGGAGAAGTTCGTAATACACGAAATAATAAGATATTACTGAAGAGAGGTACATAATACTCACTTTTTCTGTATAAAATGATCAACAACAAAGGTATTATTTTAAGATACTGCCGAATTTCACAAATATGTGTTATTCAAATGTAACTTACCTTTTGATGAATACAGCATTATTTCAGTTTAATACTTTGTCAACAAAAACTGACGTTCTGTCGCTACCTACCAATTGACGAGAAAAAGGGGGCAAAACTAATCCAATAGGGCGATGAAAAAGTGCAACAAGGACGGAGATACTTACTACCCTGTCCGTAGACCCCCCTCGCGTCGGATAATTATGCGACCAAATGTATTCGAAAGATCTTAAATTTTTAAGTAAAGGTGTAGTAGTATCTCAAAATCACTTTTTTTTAGTTCCCTGCTCATTCAAGCAAGCGATACGAAGGTCCTATTTTTGTATTTCGTTATGTGTTTGTTATTTTCTAGTATATCTAGTCGTTATAGTAGGTACTGTACAGACTCAAGTGTTAGGTACTGTACAGAAGATCATTTCAAATGATGAATTTGCATATCTTTCGGCTAAGATATAAGTGAGTATTGATTACTATCGCTAGAAAGGTTGATTGAGTATTTGGCTCATATTATAGTACTATACTAGAATCAGCATTTTTAGCTATCATTCGTTTTTTGTAACCGTCTTTGTGCGACAATACCTACTGGACTGACCGACCATATGCGGGCAGAACAGGCACCACTGCCACCAAGGGAAGGTTCTACACTCACTAAATACCGAATCAGCCTTTCTGGCGATAGTTACCAAAAGTACACTTATCTCTTGGAATAGTTGAACTATTTTCCGCTTAAAGTTTCAAATTTCTATATCAACACTTGATTTGCTACTAAATAAAAGCGTCCTCAGGAAATTCCAGAGACTCGACTTGGTTAATTCCTCAGCAGACTTGAGGTTCGTAATCAATTAGTTACCCATAAATTTGAATTACAAAAATCAAGTAAATTATTGTTATTACCGCGACACATGATGCTCCGTCATCCCTGACTGCCCTGCTAGGAATATAGCGTGAAGATATGTATGTAAATAAATTATTTTTGAAAAGAGTCTCAAGGAATTATCCTAGCTAAAAACCATAAATACGAATTAATCTGTAGTTATAATTTATTTTTTATTTAGTAACTATAATCATTATAATAAAGAGAAGACCAAAGCTGACTTACCAAGATCAAATAGCCAGAGTATTAGCTGACGGAAATGTCAAAACACTCGCATACCTAGGCGAAATTCGAGGAAGCGAAAGAAGTATGTAAGGACCGCGACGCTTAGCGCTCCGTCCTCTCTGACTGTCCCGTTAGGGATACAACGTGAAGATATGTATGTAATAACGTTTTTAATATACTAAGAATATCTTCATCTTCTTCATCTTATTTTTCTTAAAGAGCACCCCAATAGGATTCTTGTATTGTATTTTCATGTTATACCTACCTACTTTATTATATTCATCTGTACAATAATATTTTTCTAGTCACCGTTATGCATGTCGTAGGATATTTTTTTTATTAAAAGAAACAATACTTCGTGTAAATAAAGATATCTTCGCAATAACCCTAACGGGAAGACAGAGGGCATGGAGCGTTTATCTTTTATCTTTTATGTAAGTCATTCCGAATATATTTTTTTTGTCTGGTAGAAGTACATAACATGCATCGGGAATTGAAATTCGACGGCCGTTATCCTTATTTTTTTATCAAATTATTGCAGGTAGGTACGTAATGTAATGTAATACGTTTGCGTAAGATACGATACACACAGATCAGAGTACATTATTGGTTATGTTTTTATTTTTATGATTTTGTAGCCGAAATGGCAAAAACGGTATTTTTATAGTTTAGTCATGTGTCTGTCTGTCTGGATGTCATAGCCAATTTATTCCATCATCTTTACGCCGACTGAAGTGAAGGTACAGAGACGTAATTCGGTAATCTAAAACTAGAAACGCAAAACAAAAAAATAGATAATGGGTATTTTGGACCCGTTTTCATTCTTTTTTCATTTAACTTTTACTTATTAAATTTTTATACTTTGTCCAACATTGCTACGGAACCCTAATTGATTGTATATCCGACACGCTATTAGTTATCACTTTTTTTTTGTATGTTGATACACAATGTAGAGCAATAAATTGTTATATTTCATGTCTTTTTGTCGTCTCAATGTTTACTCATGGTTTGCTGTCCACATGTAAATAATATCGCTACTCGCCGTTAGGTGGCGCTAATATTAAAAGAAAAATTCTGTAATGCACTATAGATGACGCTGTTTGTAATCGCTAAGTGGCAATGCACAATGAGGATAATGAGTGTTATATTATTTATATTTTATCAATTACATTGTAGAATGCGTTGTTTTCAAACCAATCTCTTTAAAATACAAGTACATACATATCCTCAAGCTGTATCCTTAAACGGAGTAGTCAGAGAGGACGGAGCGCCAAGCATCTCTGTCCTTACATACTTCTTTCGCCTCCTCAATCTTCGCTATTCTTCTTACATAATTTTGCCTAGGTTTGCGAGTTAAAAAGTTAGCAATAACACATTTTTATTCATAATATTAACATTATTTTGCAAAAACGTACTCACATAAACGTGATCTTTACGTTTCACTCACTCGAAATCACTCGAAGTAAAATTAAAATAATATTTAAATGGATCCATTACGAGTATATATTTCTCGGTACAAAAATTCGTAAGAAAGTTAGTTAGTCAGGTAATAGGTATAGACATATATTTAAAAGCATTTTAAATTAAAAAAAAGATAACAATTCTGTTTGTCACTAAAAAATATTATGCCCTATTGCCCTTTCATTACAAATATATTACCAAAAAAATATAATGCATACATATCCGTATGCTGTATCTGTAACGGGGTAATCAGAGAAGATAGATCGCTAAGCTTCCTTTTCATCATTCTTCTCACGCACTTTTGCCTAGGGTGCTATAAAAATGTAATGATGCTATAAAATAATTATGTACTGTGAAATAATAGAGACAGTTTAGAATGATACTTAGAATCTGCTATTAAAGTAATCCATATGTATATATACATATATCTATACATAATTTAGCACCTATATATTTTCTTCCAATGTAATTTCTACTGTCATCCTGAAAGTTAAATTTGTCCGTGGTTTAGTATACGATTTATGTTAAAATGAATTTAATTTTTTTTTTTTAAGTTTCTAATATTATAGTTAATGCGTAAATTAATGGTTGGAATTAGTACAATCATTGAAAAAAAAATTTTTAACTCTAACTAACTGTATGAGATATATCAGAAAAAATAATTTGTGGCGAAAATTGTTAATTTTATACATGCAATAAAATTTTGTGGTTTGAATTAAAAATTCTGTTGCTCATTTATATAATGTCCCCTAAGAATAAGTAGCGTATAAATTCATTCATAAACCCAAATAGTTGGGTAATTGGTGAAAAGGATTCTTCATTAATAAATTCTTTACTTTTGTAACTCATACCTTATGTTTCTCTATTATGTCTATTGACATATATTATACATATATTTATTACACTTAATTAAAACAGATTCCTGTATTATATAGGTAACGAAACTGTTCGGTAACTAGTTTTTAAGTTTTTATATTCAAAGTATTCAAACAAGGACGTGAATTCTATAACTCCAAAATAGTGCTATGGATATTATAATGTGTATCTCTAAATTCACGCAAGAATTAATTTTGATGGAAAATACAAGTTTTCAATTAAAAAAAATAAAATAATTTAATTGTTTCACAAAGTATAATCTATGGAATAGTATATAGGGTAAACGGTCTCAGGTTTTGCCGGCACGTACCTATGAACACTTTTCTCGAAATTTTTATGACTGTTTTGCATAAATGCGGCCGAATTTTGTTGATACAGCGCTCAAACTCCTCCTTCAAGGCTAGGCATAAATTTTAGGCTTTAAAAAATTCCAGTAAAAAGTCTAAAAGCTCTCTCTGAATTTTTCGAATAATCTTCTCACAGTTGACGAGGTTAAATCAATATTTCGACCATATTTTATACGAAAATTGCAAACGATTGATGCCAAGTCTTCGTTATTTTTAAAGTGTAAACGCGTTCTTCTTTCGTGTTGCCTTCCATTTTTAACATTCCTGAACAGTCAGCTGTTCCTGCTGTCTTTTTTTTCATCAGCAACACTTTACAGTACAAATGGCGCAAAATTTAAATCTTGCGTGAATTTTGGGACACTCGTTACAATGGATGAATGGACCGTAAGACCATCCATCCACTTCCATGCGGTCTTCAAATCTATTAAAGACAAAACGTTTCATATACGATGTGAAAACAAGGTTACAAAGGAATTCCTCAGTTTGGCAGTGGGTTAAATAATCTCCACAGCTTTAGGCTAAAATGCCAGTCAGTCACTGCACTGCCAATTACAACATTCATAAACAACAATATAACATAACATATACAACATACAACAATATAACATAACATAATATAAACATAACAAATATCTCTCAGAACTTTTACGCTTTGAAATAGTAATAACGATCCCCATAAAATCCAAATAAAATAAAGCACAAATCCAGTAACATCCAGGTTACAAAGCAATTTAGAAAAGATTTCAAACAAAATTAATAATTGGTCATCGTAGTCATCCAACGCACTAACAAGCGAGGACAATTAAAGCCTGTGAATAAATCAGTAACTAAATATTTCATTAGACAAATAAAATTAATATTTTATGTTCCTGTTAAATTAACTCCATTTGTCTATGTGTTTGCTTCTTAATAATTTTATCCTTTCTCAGCATTCCTAATAGAACTGCCAATTTCACTGACAATAATTGTTGTACGTAGGAAACTTAAGCACTTACTTATTTATCATTATTTATTTCTTTCGTACTAAACTAAGGTTCTTATCAATTATTCCGACTTACACTAAATTGGGTTTTGAAGTTATTACATCTTAAACGCTATCGAAGGAAGGAATACTTAGGTATTTTTCAAAGAAAACCTTGTATTAATTTTTGTTAATAGAGTATTAATAGATGGCAGTAATATCACTAGAGAGTACTGCCATCTATTAACGATTTATGATTGTAAAACACAGTCATCAATATTGGCAATGTAGCTTGCAACTCAATGTGTCAGTATATAATACAAAAGCCGGTGCAACACAGGCATAAAATATAAGCTAAAATAGCGAAAATAAAATAATCAGAGTTATAAAAGATAGATAAAAATAAAGTACTTGATAAGTTTAAATAAAAAACAATCAAAAATTTTATGTAATTGTTATAAATTGTTGAATAAATAATGTTTAGTAAGTAAATATCTCTTTGTTTTCCGACTCTATTTACTTGGTGGTGACGTTATGTGCCATTATATACTGCGTACGTACATACTGATCAGTTATCTAGGACGTTCGCACGCAAAAATCTAGTGTAGTGCTAGGTGCTTGCCCCCGGTGACTCACACACACGCACTTCCACCCAAAGCTCACACTTAGACACTATTAAGGAATAATCCAACATGTGGGAAAAAGACAGATATAAAAAACACCCGCTGGTGTGAGGTGTTGCCCCCAAAAAAAGCACCAAAAATGCAATCTGCGCAACTTTCCGGCGCAGAATCGTTAACGAACCCACTCTCTTTATCGTACACGCCGTGCCTCCTATATTTCTATTTTTTCTCTACTAACTATTCGTCGTAAGACAGATACAAATTCATACAAAAATGACCTCTAAAACTACAGTTTGAGTAGCGAATGCGGTGAGATTAGTACAAAAGTCGCAGGGCGTTTATTTTGTGTGTTGGTCACGAGATGCACACATTCGCACCGGAACAGAAAATAACGATCGCATTTTTGGCTGAAAAGGACGGAAAGATGGATGAAAAGAGAAGAAAAAAATGACGACCATTTTGCTTGGCGTATAGCTACGACACCCGAGACGAGGTTATGTATGCGTTCTTTTTTGAGAAAAAAAACCGGACCAAAACAAATGCACGTGGTCTGAGTGTTATGACCGACGCGGGAAAAATTCCGCGGCGCGCTAAGAGATGCCGTTGTCTGCAGCATTTTTTCTGAGAGCCTTTTAGTTATGAAAAAAATTACTCGGTGGCGCTTTTGCCACGCCATTCTCACTTCACATGCAGGGGTTGTGTTACTTATCGCTAATTAAAATTCGTAATAGACCATCGTATGAAAGAGTAACACTTTTTGACAGGCAACAAAGCTAAGCGATGCTGGCATAAAGCAGTGAGGGGTTAAATAAAACGACTTATTGTTAGTTTTTTTAAATATTATTTTATTTTTCAAACTTTTCATGATTTCTGCTGTACGTACGTACACTTAAAGTTTCAAGCACATACTTTCGCTTATAAGATTGACAATACATGTATAATCTAAGCGAGTATTTTCTAAGTAAATATTACCCTTATTAAATTACCTGTTATTATCTCTTTACGTAGTTTCTGTATTAATGAGGATTTTTAGAATTAAATGGACTACTAAATGTACTACAACTCTAATAATATTAATTAATCTAAAGATAATGATATCTAATAATATTATAAATAATAATATTAAAAATTTTTAGTAATATTAAAAATCGATTTATAGTTTATAAGCGACTTCAGAAGGAAGAGAGACGTACTTAGTTGGAATCTCTATTTTGATACCTTATAATATGTTTTTAAAAATGTTTAAATGTAATCATAAACTGCATTTCTGCGAAAACAGAGCGAAAGTGAGTGGTAAAAGAAGCCAAGGAAGACCAAGGCTGACTTATGAAGATCAAATAGCCGGATTGTTAGCAGACGGAAATGTCAAAAGCACTCGCATACCTAGGCGAAAATGTGTGAGGAGAATGATGAGATTTGAGGAAGCGAAAGAGGTGTGTAATGACCGCGACTCCTGGCGCTCCGTCCTCTTCGACTACCCCGTTGGGGATACAGCGTGAAGATATGTTATGTTATGATATTTATAATTTTATCACTTGTTATTGATATTGCAATTGCTTCCCTCTACATGATTATGTAACGGCGAATTATTACAGACAGGAAAAGAAATTAGCCGTCGCGGGACGCCTGGCAAACGTGAAACATCGAAACAATTTTGTATGGAAAATATGCAAGAAAGGATGGTTTATGAAAGGAAATAAATAAGGCTTAATCAAAAACAAAATATTCCAATTTTTTTTAGAGAAAAAATGAGCTGTATCCCCAACGGGGTAGCCGTTGGGGATACAGCGTGAAGATATGTTATGTTATGTTATAAACTGTATTGGTTTTGAAACTATCCTATGATAATATCCTATTTATAATCATTTTAATTATATACCAGCTGAAGCCCGCCACTTTAACGGGGTAGTCAGAGAGGACGGAGTATCTTAATATATATATATACATATCCTCACGCTGCAGCCCTAACGGGATAGACAGAGAGGACGGAGCGCCAAGGTCGCGGTTCTTTCGCTTCCTCAAATCTCATCATTCTCCTCACCCATTTTCGCCTAGGTGTGGGAGAGGAGATACCTCTAATATATAATAATAATAATCTATTGATCTATTGAATCTATTGAATAATAAATCGATGATTATAATAATTATTGATAATTTACAATTCAGTAGATTTTGAGTTCAAAAAATTTAGTACCTAGCTAAAGAGGATTCGATTTCACGGCATTAAATATTGTTCTTTTCACATTTTTTGTTGTATATGTTATATAAGTGTATTCTATAAGTATGTTAGGGCCGTAAGCGAGCTTTAAGCTCAATACTAAGCGTAAGCGTAGCGGAGCCCTGCTGAAGCGGTCATGTGTCAGATGCTTACGCTTCTGATGATGTGCTGACGATGACGTGCACGTTTACAACGTGGCAGATCACGAAAACGATCCTGGAATACGAAAAATATTATATTTAAATTTTTTTTTAATGTTATTCATACCTTATAATAATAATAATGCGCCAGACAATACACATCTATCATCTGATCTCAAACTAGGGTATTCCCTGTGCTATGAGAACCAGACGACGACTACTGGGGGCGTCTCCCAATACACCTAGACCCGAGAAAATCTGGAAAAGATCGTTTCCTAAATTGACCCGACCGGGAATCGAACCTGGAACCTTCCGCGCTTGGGTAAAACATCTGAACCACTGCGCCATCGAGGTCGTCCTAACTCAATTCATTGATTATTTCAAAATTTAAAATTTCATGAGATTGACATTAAACTATGTATTTTTCAAAAGTGGTACTTAATACGTTGAAAATATCTTTTATTGATACAAAATAAAGTTTTTACTGCATTCAATAATATTTTCATTAATGGCACAGATTAAAAAAATAGTTTAGAAAAAATTAATACATTCATACAACATACATACATTCATGCTGTATCTTTAAAGGAATAGTCAGAGAGAACGGAACGCCAGGTGTCGCTATAAATCAGTGGGCGTTGCGGTCCTTATGTACTTCTTTCGCATTCTCAAGTCTCGTTATTCTCCTCACACACTTTCACCTAGGTGTGTGAGCGCTTTTGACATTTCGTTAGCTAACAGTATTAGTACTATTTAATCTTCGTAAGTCGGCCCTGGTCTTCCTTAGCTTCTTTTACCCACTTACTTTCACTCTGCAGATTTTGTTCGTCAGTCTTTCATCACTCATTCTTTCTATGTACCCAAACCATCTAAGCATTCCTTTCTTCATTTTTACAATAACACTGTCGTGAAACCCTGTCCTACTGCGAGTCTCTTTAAATAGATATACTTATGTGTCTCTTGTCATCACATATAGACGAGTTTCAAAGTCAAAGTCAAATCAATTTATTAAAGTAAACCCAATAACAAGATATTTTTAAACGTCAAATCTACTTAGTTCGGATCAAAGAGCAAACCAGGACACTGAGAAGAACCGACAAGAAACTCAGTCAGATATAATTTTTTACAATTACAATAAGAATTAGCAAAAGATAGATAGATATCTCTTTGTTGCCAATACCTTAGGACAGAATCAGTCGACATTAAAGTACTTAAAAAACAATAGGCTGTCTTATCGCTAAGAGCAATTAATTACTTTCAAATAACGTTAGCATGCATAATACTATTGAAAAACTGATACAGAATGCGATGGATTACAAATACAATAAAAAATATTTATGTACCTACATGATTACATTATACTATATCTATCTAGGAGTATATAATATAGTAATTTAATATAGGTAATGTTAATTATACATTTATATATTTACAGTAATTAATATTAATAATATAAATAAAATTGAATTGTCTGTTTGTGATTTCGAAATAAAGGCTTTTTCTCAAGCTTATTATTTGCACGCAACCAAAGGTCAAACACGCTCATTAAGACTTTTGTTTGTCTGATTGTTTGTCTGTTTGTTTGTCCGAGCTAATCTCCAAAACGGTTGAACCAATTTTAATAGAACTTTCGTTAGTAGGTAGGACTTTTCAGAGTGTACTACTTACTATCTAGGCTACTTTTTATGCTGAAATAATACTAAATCTAACGCGGGTGAAACCGCAAAATACATCTAGTTAATTAATAAAATAAGAGAATAATAATAATAAGTAAATTAATTAATGTCGTTTTGTAATGGCTACATTTAGTAGCATTTTGATTAAAAAAAATCAGTACAAAGCATGAGTTTGACTTGCACCATACAGCGATATTTATAAAATGACTAGCGCGGTTCCAACAGACGCAGGCCGGTCGTTCATGGGCGGTGGTGATCACTTTCTATCAAGTGACACGCCTGCTCATTTGCCCCCTCTGATATAAAAAAAAACGCAGTCCTGCCCGAACGATGGAATTGAAGAAAAATGTCCTAGAACCCGATTGCGACGTCGCCTACCGGGTTCAGTTGTGAATATAAACCCTTCGGGAACCCACTCAAACACACACACTAAAAATGTCATCAAAATCGATCCAGCGCGGTTATTCACAAACGTCGGAAACTTTCCGAGACGGAAAGGCCGATCGTCGAAAAGCATAAATTCAATCCGACGATGGCTTGGATTTGTGAATACGACTATGTGTAATATGATATATATATAACATAAATATAATACGATTTCGGATTTGTGAATCGCGTATAGACAAAATCATCGAAAAGTTTCCTGTCGAACTCAACTTTCCGTATAGTTGAGTTTCCGACGTTTGTGAATAACCTTGTGGTGTTTAGGAAGAGTGCAATGCCACACGGCATAAACGTACAGAAGAATTATATATACATTTAGCGACTCGCCGCGGCTTCGCACGGGTAGAAATATCTTGAAAATAAAATACAGCCCATGTTACTTGCTGATAATGTAGCTTTCTATGGGTGAAACTATTTTTAAAATCGGTTGAGTAGTTCTTGAGTTTATCCAGTACATATAAACAAACAAAGTTTACCTCTTTGTAATATTGTTATAGATAGATTGGTGCCCCGCCTTGGCGTCGCACGGGTAGAAATTTATTGAAAATAAAACATAGTCCATTTTACTCCCCGATAATGTAGCTTACGATAGGTGAAAGAATTTTTGAAATCGGGTGAGTAGTTCTTGAGTTTATCCATTACATATAAACAAAAAAGTTTACCTCTTTGTAATATTAGTATAGGTAGACTGGAGCCCCGCCCTGGCTTCGCACGGGTAGAAATTTATTGAAAATAAAACATAGTCCAATTTACTCGCCGATAATGTAGCTTACGATAGGTGAAAGAATTTTTGAAATCGGGTGAGTAGTTTTTGAGTTTATTCATTACAAACAAACAAACAATCCAATTTTTTCTCTGTATAATATTAGTGTAAATATGTCTCTAAGCACAGTTTTTTAAATACTTAGGACTTTTGTTGTAGTTTTCTTGTAAACTAGGTTCTTATAAACCGCTATTACTTAAAAAATTTAAAATTAGATGCAATATTTTCATACAATAATATTTTCATATAAGGGAGGATAGGATTGGTAAAGTCGATTTCTGTATGTACTCAATTTCTCGCTGTTAACGAATGCTATTACGTGAGTTCAACAACATGTTTAACAACATGTAACACTAAGTCAAACGAGTTTGTCATATAGATACTGAGAAATTCGACTGTAACAGTGTGTGTGTCTGTGTCTGTCTCGTACTTCCGTACGAGACATCTTAAAGGGGTTTTGACTTCTTTTTAAAGTTACACACATACATGTACATAATTATCCTCACGCTATATCCCTAACGGGGTAGTCAGAGAGAGATTGCATACCTTTACCCCCTCCTCACATCTCATAATTTTCCTTATACACTTTCGTCTAGCATGCGAGTGCTTTTGACGTTTTTGTCAGCTAACGCCCAGCCCATTTGATCTTTTTATGTCAACATTGTTCTGTTCTGGCTTCTGTTGCTGCTTACTTTCGCTCTGCAGATTTCCTACGTCAATCTTTAATCATTCATTCTTTTTATGTGCTCGAATTATTATCTAAGCGTTCCTTTCCTCGTTTTTACAATAAAGCTGTCATCCAACCTTGTCATACTGCGTATTTTTTCATTGTTTATTTTGTCTGCAAAAGCGACTTCTAATAACAAAACCCTAAAAATCAATTAAACAGCGACTAGTATTATATGAATATATTAAAACATATATAAACCTCAATCCAACGATCAGGGGTGATTTTGAAGCTGTAGGTGGAGATATCGTAACGTGACGATCTTGAGCCTTTTGTACTCGAGCGTTCATACCTGAAATTAACAAAAAGAAAATTTAAATAGGACATAAATTATTAGTTGTAAAAAAGTATATACATGGTATATATACACTTCGGGCTTATGTGTTTTTTTATAATCAGGATGTCCGAAATATCATATTGTGAGATACCACGTGAAAGCTATTCATTCTTCTAAGATGTAGACGTGGATGGAAACGTAGGATAGACATATTGAGGTATAATTAAAAGACGTGCGTTCCCTAGCTCGTTCGTTTCTCGACTAATTTATTTTTTTGACATTCAAAAATACCATATTATTATTAAGTAGCAACACCCTCAAAATAATAGTGTTGCCATTTGGCATCGATTACGATTAAACAGTTAATCTCTAATATACACGTTGACAATAGCTAACACACGATGAAGATAAAATGTTGAAACTCTACCGCCGCTAGAAACTGAGAAAAAAACAGTCGCAAAGAAAAAATACTCAATTAAACAATTTATAGAATACAATTTACAAAAAGGATATAGTTAATTAGAAACAGTTTTCGCTCCAAAATAAACTTTCCTTTTGAAGTTCTCGTTTATTCGAGTGATAATCATACGGTTTCATTTTTCAAGAATGTGAACTGAATATTATGGAACTAAATGATTTATCGATTACATTTTAACTGTTTATTGTTTTCACTAAATTAACAAAAACATTTTAAGACATTTAATTATTTTAGTAGTTTTAAGTTTGTAAATATTAACATATGTATGTACTTTTTGTTAATAAAGCTTATAAAAACAAAAAAAAAATAAAAAAAATTTAAGACATTATTCTTTCTCCAAATGTTAAAGACTCACGATTTGCTTTACAAATTTCAACCCTATTTCTATACCTCTACCTTACCCAGTCGTTTATTACCTGAAAATACATGGTTTTAAGTATATCAAGTGTCGTCAATAATCGCCGATAAGCCGCGGATTATAGAAGATCCGCGAGAAAAAAAATAACTTTGTCTTACGTTATTCATGAATTGACTTATGAGATCAAATAGCGAGACTGTTAGCAGACGGAAATGTCAAAAGTACTCGCATAACTAGGCGAAAATGTGTGAGGAGAATGATGAGATTTGAGGAAGCGAAAGAAGTATGTAAGAACCGCGGCGCTTGGCGCTCAGCTCGAAGATGGCGATACGGCGTGAAGATATGTATCTATGTACTGTTCATGAACCTTCTGTTTCTACTAAAATTTAAAAAATCATGGTGACCCTTAAATAAAAAAGGTTGAGAACCACTGTTCTAAGCAGAAAACATCCTCCTAGGATTTAAAAAGAAAATAGGACATGCAATTCTTTTGAATCGTAACTTTGGAACTCTACGCAAACCTTGAAGTATAAACATGATATAAAACTTCATTGCCAAGTTAACAAATAATTCTGAGTTTATGTAGAGGATACGTAGAGTTGATAAAATGCTTTTCTTTGAAAAATGGTCATTATGATAGTTTTTACTAGAAAATTCTAATTGTTGTATGATATAACTGGTCTGAATCTATGTAGCTAGAGCTATTGATAATGCCTGTGATGGTATCCACTTACTTTGACGAAAAAGAACTTCATTTCTTCCAAATCGATTCCCACTAAATTCTTCTAAATCGAGTTTTCTTCTGGTCTGTAATCGACCTAAAATAAAAGAATAATATTTATTTTTAATATCTAAGGCAAAAAAAGAGTTCCATAATGGCATACTACTACATATGTACATTAGCGCTGTAACGAACGCATTCGTAAATTACTTAATGTTTGTATTTGCGTGATACAATGATAAACATTTTTATTACGATTTTTTTGTAATTTCTGTGCAAAAAAGTAAAAAAGGAGGCAAAGGCAACAAAAGTTTTGAAATAAATTTTAACACAGCCTACGAAATGGTTCTTTCTTTTACAGCCCTAAAATCAGTCTCGTATTAAAGTTAATAAAGTTACAAATCATTATTCGCTCAAACGTCGCTATTATAACCTCCAAAAATATGATTATGACCATTATAACCTACAAAAAATATCAAGTGTGAATTCGAATGACGTATAAATTTCGTGTAATATTTTTACATAAATACATAATTACATAGGACCATTTACCTATATTTAGGTATTCCCATGATAATTTTTGTTTTAAACATCGTAAAATCCTCGAATTTTTTTTAATTTTTTGGTATCAAATATAATTTCATGGCCTACGTATTTTAACATTTTACTCGATATTTTTATATACGTTATGTTATTTAAAAATATTTTAAACTGTTAACTAATATAACATAATAGTTATAATTATGGGTCAATTAGACGCATCACTATGTACACGTTTTAAATTTCTAAGACGCATGTTTTCTGAGAAAATCGTCTATGAGAGAGACAGATGAATGCGAGTTATTTCATAATGGTTCTGTTTTTCTTTTTTGGGATACGGTACCCTAATAAAATAATCAACTTTTCTTTTACAAAAGACATTAAATGTGATATTGCAAAATACAAAAAAGTTTTTATAACTTATGCAATTGGAAATCACATCACCATCGCTTCCGTATTGCGTGTTATTTTTAAAATTCCTGTACCAAGAGTATATTTTAATTAAAATTTAAAAACTAAAATTGTTATTAATATTATTACAGTTATTAGTACACCGACCAAAAGTTTCAGTGATCATTTTGATAGCTTAACGTAAATATATAAAATGATGTGTCTCACGAGTGTTTTAATTGCACAAACTTCGGAATATTGCGCACGATAATAAACAGACAGTATTTGTTTAGTATTGTGTTTAATTGCGTTCGTTTTAAAGTATAGTTTATTTTGTTTTGTCTTTGCGAAGTTAAAATATATCAAAAATAAGTTTGCAGTGCTCTTTAAATTTTGCGCAGCGAATAACCGAGGCAGCATCTGTTTGATGGCGAAATGGTCGCCAGTAGAATAGACCCGACTGAGGGTCTTGTATAGGCCTATGAGGCCCGGGTGCAGTGGTCTTCTAGTGGCCCAACAACACCAAGTAACTTACTGCATGGGATTTAGTAAAGGCAGCTCTACCCCTACCACTGCATCGCTGAGTACAAAGAGGAAAAGCTCTATTACGTAAGACCCAAGAGTTCTGGTGTACTCTTCATGTAAACGTTAAGAATATATATTCCCTGAAATATTTAAAATGATATAGACTCACTGCTTTTCAATATAAAGTGGGAATGATCAAATTGATTTGAGCGTATAATTCATCGATCCTACAACTTTTCTACAAATATTTTAAAGTCAAAATCAAATCAATTTATTCAAGTTAACCCAATTGCATGGTGTTTTTGAACGACGAATCTATCTCCGTTTCGAAAAAACTGCTTGCATACTGAGAAGAACTGAGAAAAAAATCAATCAGGTATCATTTTAAAATATTCGTGCTAGTGAAGAATAATATGCGGGTTAAGAAGATTTAATACTATGCCGAATCGAGGTCGTTTCTCACATAGACGGACGGACGCGTAACCACGCCTAAGTATTCTTATAAGGGTTTCATTTATCTTTTTTGAACTACGGAACAGAAAAGAAATGTCAAACTAATATTTTTCTATTTATTAGTATGTATCTAATTTAAATACATTATTGAATTTACTGACATAAATCAGTACTTACATATCTTAACGTTAATATTTACAAACTTTAAACATTTTACTGTTTCTCATGTACCCCGGACTTTTAAGTCAGCAGATGCCGCGGTCAACACTGCCGAGAACTTGAAGCGGCGCAAGAATGCGACTTTCTCTGAGAGTTATAATTCATATTTACGCCCTTTGCAGTCGAAACTTTAGGATCCTGGGGCCCTGAAGTCCATCGACTGGTTTCTGTTATATGTAAGAGACTGGTCGAGGCTTCGGATGACCGTCGGGCTGGGAACTTCTTCTGCCAACGAAACGGTTTGTTTATTTTAAGAGGTAATGTTGCCAGTCTGTTGGGCACCTTAAGTAATGACACCTTTGTAAGCGGCAACTTTGAGGAAGTATACTATTATAATATAATAAAAAGAAATATAATATATATACTGTATGTTTACTATATTTCGTCAGTACCGTTTTCATTTTGTGGTACTAGTTGTTGTGTGGGTCTATTAAATTTTTTCCATATTAACTTTGACTTCCATTTTTTCCCTCCCGTCCCTTTTTATCAACATTAAGTGAGCCAATTGGCCGCAATTTGGCTAAAAACATCTCATCGAACGAAATGGCAACCGATCAGCTTATTTGATGTAAACATCAAAAAATGATACCTGATTGAGTTTTTTTGACGGTTTTTAGTGACCAGGTTTTCTTTTCGAAGCAAACAAAGGTAGATTTGACGCTCAAAAAGGCCTTATAATTGGGTTTACTTAAATAAATTGATACGATTTTGAATTTGACTAACATAAACATGGTTTATTTTGGTTGCTTCACTTTTGAGTTATGCGATACGAAGTCGATCCTTTTATGTTTGTGTTGGAAAAAGTAACCACGTAATGCAATTTTGTCGGTCCTCAGGCAAAATATCGTGCATGTATCTGATACATTTTTATTAAATCGAGCATAATCACTGTACACCGTTCCGAATATATTGGGTTACTCTCTTATCGTGTCAAACTCTATTTTTTCTAACATGAAATAATAAAATTACTTCACATTCTAATTCTCGGACCAAAAATCTTATTTTTATTTAAACACTGCGGTCAAAAACTATAAACCAATGTATTTCTATAAATAAAAAAGAAATATGTAGATAAATAGTTAACTTATAATCTGTAAATGAACAATTTTAAAACTTATCTAATAAACCGCTATTAAAAATTTATATCCAACTAAACAATGAATGTATCTCTCTAATGAATAAGAACCATTCATAATCCCTATTTTACTACCTACTAGCGACTCGTCCCGGCTTCGCCCCGGTGGGACGTTGAATATTTGCAACATACCGAAGTGTGATTGTTATACAAAAATACCATCCAAATTCAGGCATTTTTCGTGAATTTTCCAAAAATTTTCTTTCATACAAACATTGTCCTGACAATAACGAATACAACAAAAAAGAAATCAGCCAAATCAGTCGAGCCGTTCTCAAATGAAGCTCTGTCACAAATGTTGCAATTGATTTTTATTTTTGTAGATTTATTATATAGCCAAAATATAAGTACCTAGGTATCTCTAACATGAATAAAATTATAGTATTCCGCGAATATTAAAATGTAAATCAATCTGCGCAATATTGGAAATATATGTATAGGATTGTACCAGTGTAGAGTATAAAATACAAATAATATTGAAGCGTGGGCGCAGTTCAGTGGAATTTCAATGTGGTGGGAATTTGATTTTTGTCCATATACAGGTAAATGCTTAGAACAATAACTTTATGTTAGCTACTGTTAATATTCGCGATTAAATGTTACCATCGTGAATAATGATGGCAATTATTTATAATTTTATTGTGTGTTTTAAAAAAATAATGTGTAATGTTTTTGGATATCACTTTTTATCACATTAATAGGCATAGACAATTAAATATCGACAAATATCGAGATTGAATCACTCAAACGATTGAATAGATAAACGATTCGTACGTTCAGATGTGATCGCAGTTATCAATATTTTGAAGTGATTGCAATAAAATGATCGAATCAATCACAGGTCTTGAAAGTACATCTTTTCATTATACCTCTATATATGTCCTACGTTTCCGCCCACGTTGATATCCTATAAAAGCGAAAACCTTTTATTTAGAGGAAGTGTTTACTAACAAGTGATACTGAAAACAGCTATGTGAATAAAAATAATGTTTCTTTGTATGTTTCTCCTCTGCGTTCCTAAAGCATTCGCATACTGTGATAAAACTATGGTGAGTTGTTGAGCGTAAGCCCCCGAAGGTTTCTGAATTATTTAATTTAGTAAATGAAGAACTACGCGAGTAACAGCTAGTTAAGCATACGGTTGCGCTGGCGTGCTTATGCGATTAAATTTGGAGTCCAGAAATAACTTCGATCCAAGAACAGAGTTTAGTATTAGTGTGTTCAATTAGAATGTTTTATTTATAAATCCAATGATTAAATTGCACGTTGAGGCCTAATTATTTAATACATTCTACATAATTATAAAATAACTATAATTGGCATAACAGGGCGGTAGTATGTAAACGACTGACGAGCCGCGCGTTAAAGGTGCATTGTTTCACAATAACGAAATTCATTTTGGCATCGTAGCGAGTCGTTAGAAAATGACAGTTAAAAGATAAATGGCGAAGTAATCTTTTCTCATAAATTAAAGGAAAGATCTTGAGAAATGTTTAGAGTTTCGTTTCTGAAATACCTGAATGGAACTGTTACAGTTTCATCACGTCTGTCCGTCGGTTTATATGTTATAGCTCATAGATTCTCAATGGGGCGATTCTGTCACCAGTGGGCGCTGGATTTTTCCATGGGGGTGGTAGCATCCGCTAGCCAATAGCAAATGGGATGTGTTAAGGCAATCAAGAAGGGTGGTCTAATAAATAAATAAATATTTTTTCTATTTCTTATTGAATTTGTGTTTATTTTTGAAATTTTAATAAACAATTTTATTGTACCTTTGGTTGTCGTTTTATTAATTTCTGCTTTATGATTTTTAATAGATAATTAACAGATAAATTAAGTACAGATAATAAGCAACAATATTTCATTATATCATATAAAATTAACTGTTATGGACTAGGAACTAGCGTGGCGTAAAATTTATGTTCTCTTCTAGAGGGAGCAGTAGTCCAGAAAAGGTTGGGAATCTATGTTTACAGCTCATTATTTCCGTCACCTTTACTTTTACTGATCTGAAATTTAGTACAGAGACATAAATTAGTAGCTCAAAACCAGAAACAAGAAATGAACATCAAATAATGCTAATTTAGTACTTATTTTTTTTCAATCAGGGGGGTTATTCACAAACGTTGGAAACTTTCCGTGGTGGAAAGGCCGATCGTCGAAAAGCATAAATTTAATCCGACGGCTTGAATTTGTGAATACGACTATATATAATATGATATATATATATAATATGATATATATATATAATATAAATATAATACGATTTCGGATTTGTGAATCGCGTATAGACAAAATCATCGAAAAGTTTCATGTCGGATACGGAAAGTTGGGTTTCCGACGTTTGTGAATAACTCCGCTGATTTCTAATTTGTCCAAAATTCCTACTAAACTCTAAATTAATTTGTGTCTTATAGGCTCTTGACCGATTTTTTTAATTCTTTTCTGTATCTTGATAACGTCCGAACAAAAGTATAGTACTCGTTTTAAAACGATTTATTTAATATTCACAAAGGTCGTGAGAATGTCTGATCTCAGTAAATTCTCAATATCAAAACAATTTTTACAAAGGATCTTCTTGCAGTTTCCACATAATTAATAAGTACATTTTCATATAAAAAGAATATATTACACAGGTTAGGGAGAGACCGGTCTCTGGACTGGTCACCGTGAGATCGCGCGGTCAAAGATCATTCTTATTATAATGCGCGTGCACCGTTCCCATAATCACGCATCCCAGTCGACCTTGGGTCGTGGTATTGGACCTATGGCTTGACCGTTGATCTTTTGTTAAACAACCTATCGAAAACAGGGTCAGGAATAATTTTGAATTGATAAGAATTTTTTCTCGTTCCCAAATTTAATAAAATATTTTGAAATTGTTTTACGCTTAGATAATGCAACTCAAATGAACTTATTGTTCAATTCTTTAATAAAATTGCGCATAATGGGTTTCAAACCATATTTACAATGTTAAGCATGTACAATTATGTAACGTTTAAGGATCTTTAACACTTAAATATCAGATAGTAGACAGTTGTCGTACAAAAAACTCAAGATTAATGACGGAATAACTACGTTAGTTTAATTTCCTATGCACATTATGTCCACTTGCAAAAAAATTTGCCAGTTATGTTTTTTCTATCTTTGTTTTGCAAGTAAATCTAAGAAAGCTTTGGAGGTCTCTCGTTCGTTGAACCCATGTATTCTTACCAAAGAAAATCCTGTATAAGCAGTGAATTTTCCGGCAAATGTCTCTCTGTACGAGTGCGCTTCACGCTGTATCCCAAATCAGGGGTAGTCAGAGAGGACGAAGCGCCAAGTTTCGCAGTTCTTACGTACTTCTTTCGCTTCCTCAAGTCTCATAACCCTCGTCACACGTTTTCGCTGAGGTATGCGAGTACTTTTCACATTTCCGTCAGCTAACACTTTAGCTATTTTATCTTCGTAAGCCAGCCTTGGTCTTCCTTGGCTTTTTTTACCACTCTACGCTCACTTTTGCTCTGTAGATTTTCTTTGTTAGTCTTTCATCACTCATTCTTTCTATGTGCGCTAATCTCATGTATCACTGAATAGATTTCTACGCGGTTTTTCACTTTTGTAATCTGTGTTTCTCGAGCTTGCTTTATTTGTTTAAACACTGCCCTATTGCTTGCGCTGGTCAGTAACGGTATTAATGAATTATGTTGGTAAAGTTTATCGTCAAACATTAAACAAAAAGCGATAACCTAAATAGCACGCTTTCATAGTACATAGTATCTGTATTTAGTGTATAAGTGTAAAAATTAAATTATATCCGAACAAAGCCGGGCTAGATTACTCATTGTTTCATAAAATGTGCGTGAAAATTAATATAATGGATCAATATCAGTGTTTGGAACATTTCGTTAATTATAAACTATTTTATTTGTTTATATAGTACCATAAAATGTATGGACTCATTAATAACATTAGGTTATATTTTATATTCTATTTGCTTACTGTAACTTTAGTTGAAAAACAGCTTCTAACGAATCTAATCCCATGTGAACTCAACATTAAAGCCCGAGGCGTCACTCTGGCGCGTATATAGGTACATTATATCCACTTGCAAATGTGTGTGTATATGTGTGTGTAAGGCGAAGTTAGATCGTCCACACTTTACCGCGGGCCTTGATAGGAGATGTATAGCCACAGGCGAAATTGGCAAGAGATTATGTATAATACAATGTATTTTCTTATTTTATTTATAGTAAGTTCCTGAAAACTTTGAAGTTAAGAAATCGAGTATATTTAAGTTGTTTTTAAATGGTAAAGTGTGAACATTTAATGAATAAAAGTAAATCAAGATAGTAGATATTTTATGATTTAAGTTGATTAACTCTTTTATATATTTTTTTTGCCTCTTTTTTACTTAAATGGGCAGATAATATTTCATGTAATACATAATGGATACAATTGGCGTAACTGACTTGATGTCTTTTTAAAATGTGTGTTAAGACATACCTCTAGATACATACTACATTAATTAGTTGAATAGAGGAATAATAAAAATTGTTAAAACGTCTTGCTTAGTCATTACTTCGAACTCAACACCTCCTCCGCCTGTACTCTGGTCAGCTTCTAACATCATTAATCTAACTTTCGTGCTACCCTTTATAATAGTTCGGCCCGTTCCCTCGAGCGGGTTGGCGAAAGAGGGTGTTTGCGGGACGATGGGGGAAGGAGGGTAATATTAACATACGAATTTGGAGCCGTCCGCGCCAGCCTTCTTCTTGAGGGAGGCGAATTTAAGTTTTGCGTCATGTATTGATCTGGTTCGTAGCTAGTGTATCTAACAATGGACGTAGGTATATTATCAACCAGATATTTTTGTAAATAGTTAATAAAATTAAAATACATAATAAAACTATTATGATGCATAATTATTTATGAAATTATATTTTCGGTAGATTACTTGAAAGAAATAGAATTTTTATTACTACGAATTTTAATTCAACTCGACTTATTAAGTATGTGTGGGTTAAATGCAACTGAACTTTAAATCATGGAACCGATTGAGTTGAAATTTTGCTCATACTTTTGAGACAATACGGTTTAGTAAAAATTTGTTTAAAAACTTTTTTTTTTAAATAAAAATGTCAGACTATTACAGGAATTGTATGACCCAAATGAAACATTATATGTATAGTCGAGACTATATTGTGTTCTATGGATATCACACAAACCGGAGAAGTTGGTAACAACCTGATTACAAGACAGTTTACAAAACGATCTATTCCAAATTGACTCAAATCATCCGTCAAAACATTAATTTATGATCAAAATATATACCTCACATTATTCAGTCTAGTGTGATCAGTTTTACTATAAAAAGATCTTTAAGCGTTGTCCACCACTGACGCTTACCTATCTATGCTAATTGATTCCATATCGACAGATTCGTTTTATTACATTTCCTCTCCACTGAAAGCCAATCCGTTTTTACCCTCATATGGAAAGAAAAAATGTCATCGTTGTTTTAAAATGATTTCATGAAGATTACATTTGCCTACTATTAATTCAGTGAAGAATATTAGAAACGTCAGTTCAAGAAATCGTAACTATTATTTCATACAGCGTTGTGCTATAATCAGAATGAGAATCTTTCTGTATTAAGGATTTTGTATTCGTTAAAAGTTTCGTCAAAAGAAAAAACCGGACAAGTGCGAGTAGAGCTTGCGCTCAGAGGGTTTCGTATAAACTTAATCATGTAAAGAGATAGTTTATTATTTATTTATTGTTACATTTATATACAATGCTAATTTTTTTTTTAACTCGTGTTCAGTACAGTAGTGATGAATTCTTATTATTTTTACTATACTATTTTCTTATTTCTACATGTATTTCACCTCTCAACAAAACATCGTCATGAATTTCCCAACATTGACAAAATACTTTAGTCGGTTTTACAAAATTTTTACTAAACTCGCGGGTTAATTTCAAACTAACAAACGAAAATTGTTCATTTCACTAAACTTAAAATGTTGAAATATTTGCAAATCTGTTTTGTGTGATTAACAAATTTGTTTAATAATATTAACTAAAGTAAATCCGATGCACACCATCAACATACTCTTAAACTAAACTAGTAAATTTAACATAAAATTTTATTATGTTAGAACGTGTAACTTCAATCTTTTTTATTTTGTAAATTGAACATTCGTGATGTGTAAAAATAATTAATATTTCAGTGAACTTTGGATGGTTTACGAAGCAACAGATCAACCCTCGGAATTCAAGGTACTTTTTCAGTAAAAATGAGGTTCGTTCAGCTAGCACTGAATTTTAGTACTAACAATTATACGAATTCATGACATGAAGTGTATTTTTTTTTCTTTCTTCATGGCATGGCGCACAGATTAGCGCATTTGTCAATGTCATGTATTGCATTTATTAAGTAGAATCGTCATCGTAAAACTCCTCCAGTAAAGTTATAGTAGACTTTACTGAAGTTTTATAAGACTCCTTGGAATAGCGCGAGAACTTCAGCTACACATGTTTATTTAGACCTACTCCATTCTTTTCACTTACACAGAACTTTAAAACACAATATACTATCACTTTTGTACTTTAAAACTTCCAAAAGCGTAAAAAATAGAAAATCTAAATAAAATGACAACCTCACTGCTCCCGTTCCCGCCAAAAAGTTCACGTGAAATGGATTTCTACGAAGTAACACGTGAACGTGTAAAATATAAAAATGCATAGTAATACCACGGATTAATTAATTACTTACTAGCCTAAGTTTACATCTTCTGTCTTTACTATGTCTATATCTCAAATTTATTTGGTCTCAGATAATACATACGTTTCAAGAAATTCTGTTAATACTTCAGTACTGAGTTTTGATCTTTATTCTACACTGTCGTGTAACTATCGCTGTCAAAACACATCCATAAACTAACGATATATTTCAATCGTAGACGACTTGACGATGAACTCGACGACCTCAATGATGCAGTGGTTTAGGAGTAGCATCCAAACGCGGAAAACTCCAGGTTCGAATCCCGGTCTGGTCAATTTAGGAAACGAACTTTTCTATATTGTTTTGGACCTGGGTGTACTGGGACACGCCCATAGTAGTGGTTGTCTGGTTCTCATAGCACAGGGAATACCCTAGTTTAAACCAGAAGATTGGTGTGTATTGTCTGACGAATACGTTATTATTACATTGCATATTATATTATAATCATTACAATAAATCCATAATATTTCTATGACGTGTTGAGATTGTCCCATCGGCTAACACCGCAGGCGGTAAAATCTTTGATCTCAGATCCGTACCGGTTCACTGGCTCAGACCTACGAATCCAATGAACTGTAACTAGGGGATCCAATACTCTTATGACATGAACTGCCGACGAACGCGACCTCTATGATTCCTGACTCCAAAAATAGTTAACAAACAATAACATTCACGGACAATAATGCTGCGTTGATTAAATTTTTTGCGTTGGTGGATATTTCGGGCGCGTAGAAATAATAAGTGATGACTTATGACTTGACGAAGAAAATTTTAAGAACAAAAGTAAGTGGATGTAGTAACCAAAGTAGCTCACTCGTGAAGATCAAATAGTAGACAGAAGTACATTTGAATATTTCGGTGAATGTGAGTGAGAAGTAATATGAGGTATTCGTATGACGAAGCGAAACTTATTTACCCCATTAGAGACATAACGTTGAGATATAAAGAAAAGACGTGCTTTCGCTAGCTCGTGTAATTCTTGACTGACTTATTATTTGACATTAAAAAATACCATAATATTATTATTAAGCAGTATATACATTTATACATACATAATTACATACATATCTTTACGCTGTATTCCTAACGGGGTAGTCAGTGAGGGCGGAGCGCCAAGCTTCGCGGTCCTTACATACTTGTTTCGCCTCTTCGAATCACATAATTTTCCTCACGCATTTTCGCCTAGGTATGCGAGGTATAGAGCAATAATACCATCGAAATAATAGTGTTGCCATCCGTTAATGATTACTGAGCGTGAATTAATTACGCTCAGTTTGCAAGCAAATTCATTAAAGTTAATGACGGTTTAAAAATGATGGTGTAGCTTAAGATCAATATCATCATGAATTTTTAATTATATGTACAAATTCTTCACGTCATTCACATGCATTTATATGAAAGCCTAAAAAAATACTTTTTGTAGTCTCTTAGAAACAAAAGGGATCCATCCCCTCACTGAACTCCCTTGACTATTCAAGAAATTGCCAGAGCGCGGTCCAAATAGCACGCCTTTATATCCAACGATGTATCTACCACCCTGTTTGACAGTCCCTCGCCACCCTTGAGAGTAGCGCACAGATATAAGAGACGAAAATTTAAATTGCATTTTTGGGATGTACGTACAAAAAAATTAAGAAACATAACATCTCGAAGAGCATGTCTGAGTCTGAATTTGCCTTGGAGCAAATTCAGACTGTAAGTTTACGTCTTGCAGTACCATATTAAATTTACACGTGACAGGTTATTCACAATTCATAGCTCCATGAAGAGAATTTTAATCTTAGTACCACTATCAATTTCAAATGCACGATGCCACGATTAAGAAAAGATAAGTGAAAATTTCTCCAACAATTTTTTGTATATATCATAAACTTATTACATTCTGGAAACATGGGAAAGTATAAATTTGACTATTCGGTTAAGTTTTCTTCTAAAGATTGAAGATTCGACGTTCGCATTTTCTAAAAAAACAGACGAGCACAGAATAAAACATTTTTTTTATTTGTTATAAGGAAATGTTTTTATACTGAATCTTTTTTTAGGACTGAAAATAAACACTATTAATCCCCAAATAATAAGTAGGTACGCGTTATAACGTATTAAACTAACTATAACGCGTGATTTCTTCCGCGCGGTTGCGACTTACAACAAAGGGTATATAGCATGAAAACCTTCTCCATGAAAAACACATATACGTGCCAACTTACATGGTGATTGGTCAAACTGTGTTGGAGATTAGCAATTACATCTATACATATATCTAATTTTATATATATAGATAAGATGGAATAGATTATAAAGATCGTTCTTATCGTAGGTATATCATTGTACACACTTTTCTAAGAGAATCTGAAAATATTTTTGAAACAAATATTTTCTGTGTAGTCTTAGTTTATATAATAAATTACTCTGAAGTCGCCGTAATGTGCACATGTTTTACCCCTAAATGTTAACCCTTTCCTCCCTCACCCCATCCCTTAGATTACTCCTCCAAGATCATCCGTACGCACTTCCCCTCTTTAATTGTGACTCCCGGATTCATTATTGCCGTATCCTTTCGCGACCCGCTTTACGCTTATCTTTAGACGTCTCATGTGTTTGTGTGTATGGCGAAAGAATTAAAATGTCTAGAAGTGACACTTTTAGCACATGGTCTTTTTAAGGCACGATGCCTAATAGACGCCATGTCCCAAAGGCAACGGCGAGGCAAATCAAATAAGCCGGCTCACCTGTTCATGTATGTATATACACATTTATTATCGACTATGCTGACCAGCAGCCATTTCGTTAGAAAACAGCACGAACATATCTACACTTTATTTCATTTCATTTGCTTCACTTCGTAGTACAGAACAGGCTGCCTGGAGTTATAAAGAAATCACAAGATTTATAAGTTTTAAGAGAATAAAGACTTTCGTTTACTGACAAAAACCGTTTATATTAGGATTTTTGTTTTTTTTTTACATTTCATGCTATACATTTATTGTTCAAAGAAATCGTACATATACTATTATAGTTATTGCAATTCTTTTGCAAGGGTCTCATCTAGTAGATTTTTCGAAGTAATCTATTCGGCAAGCAGTGTAACCGATGTTTATGTGTGTGCATAATTAATTTACGTAATTTCGGACTTGGGAGGGTTCAGTACACCCCACATAGTTGTAGTGGACCTATTGATTTACATAATGTTTTACGGTACCCAACGGGCAGACAATTTACGCTTCCACGGATAATTTCACTGATAAAATTAGACAATGAATTGTACCTATATATTCAAAGCAAGTAAAATTAACACATGCAATTACTGACTTTCTGAATATTGCATTTTAATAAATCTTTTGTAAAATGCTGTTAAAAAAATGATACCTGACTGAGTTTCTTGTCGGTTCTACTCAATGTCCTGGTTTTCTCTTTGAACCGAACTAAAGTAGATTTGACGTTCAAAAATACTTTGTAATAGGGTTTACTTGAATAAATTGATTTGACTTTGGCGTTGAATGCTATAGTTATAACAAATTCATGCCAGTGCTTAATATACTTATTTCGTTTTGCATTCCGATACAATAATTTTACGAATGTGTTGTCTAATAAATTATTTCGGAAGCTAAGTGACGGCTAACCAACTATTTAATGCTTTTTAGATATTTAAAGTACAATCATGACTTTTAATTGTATTTTTAAAGCCGATTTCCATTCTGACATGAAATTTTACAACAAGAACTAATAGTTCATGTTCAATTAAAAAGCTAATGAAATATTTAAACCGCTATCAATTTCACTATTCAATTTTAAGCAGTTTAAAGCTATTAAATTTCGAACTCGAACTTTTCTTTGAAAGATAAAACTTACATCGGTACAGAATAATACTGTACTTAGAAGAACTGAAAAGGAATTTAATTTTATTTCATAATCTACTAGTTGTTCCTGAACACGTGTTGCTGTGGCGCGCGTTGAACAAACGTACATTAACAGTTTTATTTATATAGATATTTGATGAAATCAAACGATAAATTTACTTTTAACACTGTTATTTTATATGATTAATCAGATGTAATTTGGATTACAACTTAATATAACTATGGTGACTATGTGAACACGAATACGCCTCAGAGAACACACAGAGTATATACAATAGAAAGGAACGTTTTTATATGCAGAAGGCGCTAAATTTAAAATATACTTCAACAATATTAGTAAATACCTGCGTATTCGAATTTGTGTCAAAATTTCAAGTCAATCGACCGATTATTACGTTTTAGTTTTGCGACCACAAACGTACGGAACCTCAAATTTTATTCGGTCCGAATTTATACGACAGACTTTGTCCCGACCGAAATAAAAAATAAATTCTTGGAACTTGATTTCAGCGCCTTCTACCTGGTTCACTTGTGAATCTAAACCATCCAGGGACCCACTCAAACGCACACAAAACACTTCATCAAAATCGGACAAGCCGTTTAGGAGAAATTCAGTGACATACACACGTACAGAAAAATTATGTATATAAAGATATATAACACATATTAAGTTTTGAACTTTAAATAAGTCATATTTATTTTAAAAACTATGTTAACACTAGTTTTTACCCGCGGCTTCGCTCGCGTTAATGTTGATTTTGTCAAACAATTCTTGTTGTTTGTCGATACAGATAGAGCTTAAATAGTTACAAAAAGAAAATAATTAATTACAGTTATAGGGTTCTGCTTCGCCGCGAACAGAACAACCCCATTTCACTCACTTTTAGGAGTATTTAAAAAAAAACAAACATGCATACTTTAATTATAATAATAATAACAATAAACTCGGACATTTCACACAGCACCATCTAGTCATTCTAGTCCCAACAACATAATGTATTAATAACACATACATATCTTTACGCCGTATCCATAATGGGGTAGTCAGATAGGACGGAGCGCCAAGCATCGCGGCCCTTACATACTTCTTTCGCTTCCTTAAATTATAATTATTAATTGTGAACAATAATTCTGTGAAGTTTAAAGCAAATCGGACGACGCAATAACAAGTTTCATACAAAAATTACCCCTCTCCTCATCCCACCCTCTATAAGTTTTTCGCGAGAAAAAGTAGCCTATAACCGTCTCCAGGATCCCATCTATCCCTATACCAAAATTCATCATAATCGATTCAGTGATTTAGGCGTGAAAGCATAACAAACAAACTATCAAACTCACTTTCGCATTTACAATATTAATTATTATTATACAGATAGGATTAGGATTAGGATAATTAATTAATAAATAATTCTATATTCACATTTGTCGATGCAAGTACTTATACAATCAATATAAATTTTTTTTCTCTGAAATCAGCTTGTATGTTTTCTTTCTCATTTAGGTACAAAATAAATATATTTCGCATAAAAGAAAGAGAAATCACAGAATGATCCAAAATAAATAACTAACATACCTGTACATATAATAAACTGATAATATTTGAAGATGCATAAGAAATGTGTTAACTATCTATTCTGTGAATCACATCAAAAATACGAATAAAATATGTGTCCATAACATGTACCTAGTACATATATAATATATTCGTAACTTGACATCATTTTTTATTCAGTATGTACAGAACAACAAAGTGCAACTACGTCACAATTTGACATCAATTGTAGCAAATAGCGATTATTATTTCGACTTATAGATGGCATAGCAGAAGATAACGACAGGTTGTAGGATCAATGCCTGTATCAGTTCCTTATATTTTATAATAAGTTCTTTTCTCCATATCACGACCTGCATGGGAAGATATGCGTTTGATATATTCTTTATAGAGATGTGCCGGATTGTTAAAAATGTATATCCGCGGACACGAACATGAATACGGATTATTAGCGTCTAGAACCGCGAATATGGATACGGACCTCAACTTTCGTACTTCGTTTGTTCGTTCTAATACAATTAAATCAATGCTATTTTATGTAAACGTATAGCAACAGTGAGGTAACTTATTCAATAAAAAGTGAGCAATAAGATTTTTTGAATAAAAAGTGCCAAAACTGTAATTTTAAGAAATAAAAAGTAATTTGAACTCATTATATATTGTACATATTATATTAACTTTTATTTCTTTTGTTTTGTGTGCAATAAAGTATATTATTATTATTATATTTCATTGCTATCTATTTTTAAAATTCCATTTAATGAAATTCATTAATATAAAAGATCCGTTTCAGATCCGCTAAAAAGTAACTGATACGAATACAGTTTTTTTTCCCTCGTATATACGTGGACACGGATACAGATACGAATATCAGACACATCACTAATTTTTTATCTTTATTTTCCTTTTTCTCCGAGAACAGCTGAGGATATTGTCTCATAACGCCATGTATTCACAGTATTTGTTAATGTCTTTTGCACTGTAAAAAGAAATTAACATAAAAACTTACCAACCCACTATAAGGTCAGCATTCTGCAATTTAACAAATTCCGTTTTATAACGCTGAATACAAAACAATGTGGCGAAATACTTGGTCCTGAAATGTCAAATCGACTTAAAATTACTCACATCACTCGTCATTCCGAAATAAATTATATACTGAAACACTTTAGGTTTAATTTCGTATATCCAGCAAATCCTATGTAGGAAGATTAGGACAAAGTAACATGTATTAGGGGGCTGATGAATACCACAAGTCAGCCATTTGTTTTGGACTAGAACATGCGGATTGGTTAAGTTTGGTTTTAGAACGCAAGTTAAATTAAAAAGAACTGACAGAAGTCAATTGAAGTGATTAGTTGTTCTTTTTTGTGCGAATGTTTTTGCTTTTTTGTGCTAATTGATTTATCTTTTAAAATTTACTTGTATTGAAATGTTTTAAATTGTAAAATTGTTATATTTTGGTATTCATAATAAGAAATAAGTATTTCTTATATCTACCTCATCCAAATCGGTTCAGCCGTTTTGGAGATTAGCTCGGACAAACAAATAAAGAGATAGACAAATATTTAAAACGCGTGTTAGGGATTTGATAATGCGGGAATAACTATAGGAGTTTAAAAGAAGCCTTTATTTGAAAATTATAGACAGATACTACGATTTTATTCATTCGTAAGTAGGTTTTGCAGACCAGAAGAAGGCCAATAACAATCCATAATAATAGTTAAAATAGCGACAGCCATTTTTCAGCCCAAAAGCCAGTAGCCAGTACATATAAATATACACATACATAAAAATATACATAAAAGAAACGTTTATTTAATATAATAGGATTTTAATGTGTGAGGAGAACGATGAAATTTGGGGAGGTGAAAGAAGCATATAAGGACCGCGAAGCTTGGCGCTCCGTCCTCTCTGATTACCCCGTTAGGAATACAGCGTAAAGATATGAATATGTGTGTATAAGATTAATCTATAACACGTATTCCTGCGATTTTTCGAAATTCAACCCCTAAGGACAGGAAGAGGGTGGCAAAGCTTGGATGCATATTAATAATTTTTTGGATCGATACCTTTGGAGCTAAGGAGAACCAAGGCTGATTTATGAAGATCAAATGGTCAGTGTTAGTTGACGAAAATGTTATAAGCATTCACATATGCGTCAAAAATGTGTGAGAAGAACGGTGAAGCGTTCCGTTCTCTCTCTTTACACTGTCAGGATACAGCGCGGTAATGTATACTATAATTCTATATCACTAGAATGGTTTATCTTGCCAATATATATTATTCTATTAATAACTTTGATTTTACGTAAGTACATATTAATAACTTTTTGACTTCTTCCATCATGATAGAAATTCCTATCTCCAATTGAGGTTAACGTTATATAATTTGTTCCTTAATCTTTCTTGTAACCTAACATGAGGGTACTGCGTTGGCCGTGGCGCCGAAATGCGATAGCAAAATGGCGAGAAAGGCACGCGATTCATGCGGTGTGTGGTATTAGGGTTGTCACATGTATTTAATTTCGTAGGAATATCATAACACTAGAAAGTTTTATTTTATAAGGTATATGTTTCGCAACACTATTATGAAAATTATGAAAAGGGATTAATTACTACTTTGACTACTATTGCCAACTGTGTACTTTTGTCCGATTTTCGACAGTACGTTAACAAGGCCAATAAGGATATTGTATCCATAAATTTGTGTATAAATGGATTATTTGAATGGTTTTTTTCTATTATCAATGCAATACAATATTCCAGACAAGCTACCACTCAACTCATCACAAAAAAAAAAAACATTTTAATTTGCTTTGAAGACAGGTGGATTTTATTATACTATATTTTGGATTTATTGTGTTTTATCATACATATAGATATTTGTTTTATTATAATACATAAAATAAAGTAATGTTTAAATTTAATTTATTGATATTTACTAAATTTAAGCAGTGTAAAATCAAATATTTCACATTACGTCTGTCATCGAGCGATTAGCAACCCTAATAGTTACGAATATCTCGCGAGCCTTCTATAATTGAAAACTTGCTACAGCTTAGATATTTCGACAGTTTTAATGGTCCTTATGTGATTTAATGTTAGAATTATTTGATTTCAAGTTGATGCAATTACGAGCACATACTATCTGAAATTTTAAATGTAACTTTTATTTATTTATTGTATTTCTGATCCTATTCCTGACAAAAATTGCTTCGTCATCCAAGTAAATGTTTGTACGATATGCTCTTAGCTCGTTTTTGTTAATTTGTCGGAAAATGCACTGACCGAGAAAGATTTTTACAGCACTAGCTTGAATGGCTTATCTGAAGTCTTTAGCATGCATGAAGCTTAAAAGTTTGTTAGCATAACCTGAGTTAAATGCACTATAAACAACAAACTGCGAAACTTTTCGAACGATGCTAACGTAATTGTTAAACCTAGCATGCGCTTTTTGCAACATTACTCCAACTTCTGGTAAAAGTTGGCACAACTGCTGCCATTCTAGCGGAAATAGAACTTTCTAGACTGTACTAGTACCCACAAAGGTACTGCAGCATATCAGAGCTGATGCTATCTGCTTTTGAATGCAAATGACTAGGAAAAGTCCGATGAAGTAAGAAAACTAGCAAAGTACGCGCGGGAACGCTAAAATAGCGCTTTTTGACGAAAGGCTGTGGAACTGAAAAAAAAATCGTCTTCGAAATATTACTTAATATAGGTAATTGTGATTAGTATTATGAACTATTTCAGCATTATGAATTAAAAATATATATTTTTAAATTATATTGGTAGATATTCAAAAGGTTTTTATTAATTTCAATTTGTGGACTTGTAAAACTTTTGCTTGTGGTTATCTAAAATATAATTTCCATGATCTTTACATCAATCAGAAATTCCATTTTAATCTATTTTGATTTACATATAGAATTTATCCGGGTTCTACTTCCATTGAGCGTAAACTTTATACCACTTTATATTTAATTTTTTTTAAAAACCCTAGATTATCTTCTGTATGTGTGCATGTCACTGAACTCCTAAACGGCTGGGCCGATTTTGATGAAGTTTTTTGTGTGTGTTCGAGTGAATCCCTGGATGGTGTAGATTCACTACTGGACCCGGTAGGTGGCGCTGCGATCTGAAGTCTATTCTTTCTATGAATATAGGTTCTATGAATTTTATTTTTTATTTTTAAGCCGCTTATAACAGGGAAGCTATCGTTCGGTAAGATAACATCTGTCGGGTCCGCTTATCAAATATAAGTATATAAGTAATGTGAAACCTGCTATAATGTTATGCTTATGAGTAACAAATCAATCTAATTTAAAGCCACACTTTTATAACTTTTCATTGAATTAGAAAATAAATAGTTCTATATTTTGAGTGCTGCAAGAAGCGTCAATAAGAGCCAGCATCTCTGCGGACTCGTGTTGAGGTTTGGAGAGGGGGGAGGAGACAAAGTTTCCCGCGATAGTTGCGGGCGCAGCCTTTGTGGGACCGCCCACGCGTGCCTGCAGCCACAATGGACTCAGTTGTAGGTAAGTTAGAGAAACGCCTTCTAAGTTAGAGACGTTAAATTATTCATTGCAGTACAGATACATATATATATAGATATATATGTACATACTGTAGAATTATAAACCAGAGCAACCAATTTTATCGAATAAAGTACAGTGGTTACAGAAGCCAAGGAAGGTTAAGACTGACTTACGAAGATCAAATAACTGGAGCGTTACCTGACAGAAACGTCAAAAGCACTCGCACACCTAGGTGAAAATGTGTGAGAAGAATGATGAGATTTGAGGAGGCGAAAGAAGTATGTAAGATTGTAAGAACCGTGGAGCTTTTGGCGCTCCGTCTTCTCTGACTACTTCGTTATACACAGCGTAAACGTATAATATATGTATGTCTATCTGTTCACCTTCAATTCGCATTTTACCTTACCTTGAATTCGAAACATGAAGATGACATAAAATATTATGTGGTCTGATAATAATTGCCAGATTTTAAGAGAATAAATATAAATGAGCTCATTGTAGATGCGCCCCAACTATCCGAGCAAGTAATTTATAAAGTTGGATGGCCCGACGATAGCTCACATTATTTACCCAGTATGTGCGGTATGTACTGCAATCTAAATATGTAAACAGATGTTTAGATTGTTTATTTACATATATGCGTAGTACATGTAGAACAGATTTGTAATAAAGAAACTTATCAGAATGACAGTCTTCAAATGTATTAAACTAAAAAAAATATCTTGATTATTATATTTTTCATATTTTCAAACGAAATGTGTAAACTAACCTATGTGTAATACGAGAATACTATAATATTCTTAGTAATGAACTAATCCGAAATTATTATTGTAATTTCTGAACAGAGTTTAAGCATTTTATGCTCAAACTGTTTCTGTTATATTGTTGTTATATTGGTAGTAGGTATAAAACGTAATCTTTGTTATTGTTATGTTGGTAGTATGAACGTAAACAATGAGTGTTTTATTTAATTTAATTTATTTGTAACACATATTATTATATATAAAAATTTTAGCTTTGTGCACTTGTCTCTATATGAACTTTAACTATGCCAAATTTCACACCTCGCCTTGCGAGCAATATTTTTAAAAGGGATCCGAAGTTTTAGCTTTACGTATTAATATAATGATTACCGTATTTACAATGAAGCAAAAACAAAAAAAGTCGAAACGAACAAGTTTATAGTATGAGACCTCTCTTAAGTTTGTATATTAATTTTCGTAGATATTTTTTTTAAATATGTTTGAATATAACATAATAACACGTATTTTCTGACAACTGGCTACCTATCATGGTTCAAAACATACAATCCTTTAAAAGTCGGACAGACAGACAGACGGCATAGGTTTAGTAATAGGACTCTGCTAGTATTCTATTGGTACGGATCCCAAACAAGGATTAAAAACATCTAGAAGAAATATGATTAACATAATAATCTTCCCCTAGGTTCTCGTCTTAATACGAGGCCGACGACCCCTGGACCCTTCACGATTAATGTCCAAGGGTCGGCCAGAGTTGCTAATACAGTAAAATTAAGACGACCCTCCTCACCATATGTGACCCTTATGTCTCCCCTTTAAAGAATAGTATTCGCAAATGGTTGCATAGTCTACCTATCCATTGTACAGAATGTAACGAAAACCATTTTATGTCCGAAATAGGGTGGTTTCAGTAATAAAAACAGATGACTTTTGTTTCGCAACTTTTGGATTGTCCGAAAAATTAAATATTTTCACATTTCCTTACTAATGCAGTCAATTATATAATCAAACTTTAAACTTGTTAATTAACATACTCTGATCGGAATATTAGAATATAAAATAAATTAATCAAAGACAAAACTATATTCTGGTAATGATTGTCTCTGTGCGTGCAATCTGCAATTAATGTTTGTCCCTTTTAATTAGTGTGTATCTACCTATTGTAAATTATTTTGATACCTGACTGAGTTTCTTGCTCCTTGCGGGTTCTTCTCAATGCAGTTCCTTTTTGAACCGATCGTAAATTTGACGTGTAAAAATGCCTTTTAACTGGATCTAATCGCATCAATTTGCCCTAACTTTGAGTTTGAGAAATATCAGTTTTGAATTGTAGTCGCTAATGTTTAAATTAGATAATATTTTAATCGTCGGTCTTTCAACTTGTCATTTTCTGATCGGTCTACTTAGTGCTTCAAATTAAAATTTTGTTTTAGGGCCAGCGCAGACGACGTACTGTTGTCCGTCGAGGATAAGTTCCCGAAGCGTGGAAAAAATTTCCATTGACACCTGTCACAGACTCAACGCACACGGCGTAGGGAAGCGCATGTTGTGGAAAGGAACATTCCAAGGTTACGTTGTGTTGCAATGCACTTAAAGTTTAAGAAGAAGAAAAGACGTTTCTTTTCCAAAAAGAATACTGGGTCTATCCCTATATATATATCAACATAAAATATATCAAATTTATGTCATGATACTTTTTGTTTGACGTATCATATAATAGAGTTCTTTTTTGAACTTCGCTAACTAGAATTTTTGGATCGATATCAAGTCATGGTGCATAGGTAAGTCACTGTCAAACGCTCAACGCGGATTAAAATCCGCCAAGTGTTAGGTACGAATTAACAATTTGTTCAAAGTGACAAAAACTTTTGTGTGTTAAAAAAGTGATCCGTATTTGAATTTAGTAAAGGACGTATCGACACGACATTCTTTGAATAAATCGTTCCTGAGTAAGTCGAATATGATTTAGTAGATTGGATTTTTCTATTGTATGAAAAAATATTTTATCAAATCTGACCAACTTCTGATGTCCAATTTTGTTATGATTCAATGAAATGAATCTAACATGAAATTAAGTTGGTCCGCATTAAGGAAAATAAATTGCTAGTTTTACTAATTTTATGGACATCTCACGCTTGACCAAAAAAAATATAATGCCATAATTGTTTACGCAAAAAAAGACAGAATGGTTCTTAAGACAGTTCCCCTGTATCTCGATTCGGATTTCCCCATACTGTCCCTGTTAAAAAAACTTACAGTGTAGGGATGGACCTAGTATTCTCTTTAGAAACGTCTTTCTTCTTCTTAAACTTTAAGTACGTTGCAACACAACATAATCTCAAAATATTCCTATCCATAGCGTGCGCTTCCCTAAAATTCCAGTAAACAAATGATTGGACACCGTGTGCGTTGAGTCTGTGACAAGTGTCGGCGGACATTTTTTTTACGCTTCCGGACTTTGTCTTTCATAGACAATAGTCCCTCGTCTGCGCCAGTCCTTAATTTTAGTAATAAATGAAAAAGGAAATTACTAAGAACTAAAAATATGCGATTTTAAATATCCATACTCAATTCTTCACATTCAATTTATTTATTATGAAACATGGAATAGAATTTGACGAAATTTTCTTTCCAAATCCGAAAATTCGGATTCCGACTTTGGAAAGAGATGTTAAATTCTATTCTGTTTAAATTCTATCTACTTACAACTAGCTGTGTCTCACGGTTTCACTTGCGTTGAATTTGGTATTTTTCCATTATAAAAAGTAGCCTAGATTACTCTCTGAAAAGTCCTCTGCCTGCCAATGAAAGTCCCGTCTTCATTATCCCGAACAAACAAACAAACAGACAGACGAAATTTAAAAAAAAGCGTGTTTGAGGTTTGGTTACGAACAAATAATCATTAAGGTTAAGAAAAAGCCTTTATTTCGAAATCGCAGGCGACTACATCAATTTAATTAAATGTATATGGACTTACCTATTGATTGTGTAAAACAAAAAAGGTTTAAAAACAATACTTTTAGGAATATTGTTCCTAAAAGTATTGTTTTTATCCACATATACGTAACTATGGCGGTCTTTTATTCTATAGTTAAGGCTAAGTTGAGGCAATCTGAACCTTCAGAACCATAATTAAAATTTAATAACATCCCTTCACAGACTTATTATCAAGCTGTCTCTTTGTTAGGGAAACAACCACCCTCTTTACTATCGGGATGTTTGCTTTTCTAACTGAAATTAGTTTGTCTGACCCTCTGAGAATGAAATTAAATCTCCCGTCGACTGTAGATATGTACTACTTATATTATTCACTATTTAAAGTAGCAGCGCAGCGCATAGGTACTAGATGTCCATAGTTTTTACCAATGTACGAATTGTAGTGAACAAATTATTTTTAAGATTTCATTGTGTGATTATATCCCATAGTTCAAGCCTAGTACTTCATTTTGGGTTGTATAATTAGAAAAATTGTATTGAGTAGATATTTTATGGGAAGCATTTAAACTGTCTTCTGAATTGGTAAAAATGTAGGCAAAATTTCTATTAATTGCTATATAAAACTATAAAAAAATTAACTTTAAAAAAATTATAGACACTATAAAATATCGCTCGAAAGTATTTATGAATTAAATGAACGAACTTGACAAGCTTTCAAGCTATAATCCTGACAATGACGACTGCCATGAAGTTACGAACTTAGCTGCTGCTAAGAACCTTTCAATCTAGCTGGATACTGTACTCCAAAGAAGAAGTTGAGGACAAATTATATAACCTCGAGTAACATTTGCTTCCTAACGTTTCATTTCGTGTCTTTTATACGCTTGGAAATAACTCGGAAATATAATACCTATTAGTATAATATATATAAGATTGCTATATATAGATATAGCAATAGCAAAAGTTAAAACAGATGGAAAGGAATAAAAATGTTTCAAGATTAAATTTCTTGACTTCAACTACCTCCTCAAAGTGCGGTCCCTCAAAGTGCGGTCTCCTATTTAAATACCCACTACATGTAAGTATAAAGCGGATTCTGATCTGGCGCTTCATCGGCCGCTGCCGCGGCACGTTCGCTTCGCTCGCTCGACTCGCGCGTTGTGGTAAAATTACTAACCTAATATAACCTAAACATAATAAATTTGTAAAGTGGCACAATGTTACTCAAGTGGCAACATCTTGATTACTTATGTCGAATGCCCTGTGTTATAAATAGGTATATATGTTGCATAATTTTACTAAAGAATTTTCTAAAATTTTACCCAAAGTGAAGCAATCTAAACTTTAGGCTATATTTGTCTTCACAAATTCCTTTTAAACGTTTGTTATTATCATTACACCACAACATTAAAGTTTCAGTAATTTTGAAGTTTACCTTATTTAATGGATAAATATAGTAAATTTATTGAGGAGACTATTAATTTTATTGTACATAGATACATACGTATCTTCACGCTGTATGCCTAACGGGGTAGTTAGAGAGGACAGAGCGCTAAGCATCGTGGTCCTTACATACTTCTTTCGCTTCCTCAAATCTCATCATTCTCCTCACACATTTTCGCCTAGGTATGCGAGTGATTTTGACATTTCCGTCAGCTAACACTGGCTATTTGATCTTCAAAAATCAGCCATGGTCTTCCTTGGCTTCTTTTACAACTCGCTTTTGCTCTGTAGATTTTTTTTCGTCAGTCTTTCATCACTCATTCTTTCTATGTGTTCGAACCATTCAAGCATTCCTTTCTTCATTTTTAAAATAACACTGTTATACTGCATTTTACACAATTTAAAGTACATGTCATTAATATCAACAATAGCAAATTTACAGAGAAAACCATTAATTTTAAAGATTGTGAATTGTAGATGGAATTACTATTCTATAGCTCTTAGTCTTCCGTAGGTAATAATTTTCCGTGTCCACGCCCGCGCCTTAACTATGCCACTTCTTTATTAATAAATTAATAATAAAAAATAATAAAGCTTGTAATATTAATAAATTAATATTAATAATAGATCATCTTTATTATAAAAGAATACTTAAACACCACTGTTTATGGACAAATTAGGTTCGTCGCAGAACTTATCTCATATAAAGTAAAAAAGAAATAGGTACCTAACAAAATGCGAATCTGATAATTTTATTATAATCTACGACATTTTTAGGTACTTTAGATATTTTTAGATTTTTTGAAGCTACACTTTTGGAGATAGATAAGGCGGAAATAGAAATTGATTACCTTTTTTCGATTAAGTGTTGGTAAAGGAAAATAAACACAACAAAGTTTTATATTATAAATTTGAATTCATCATTTGATACGATATTAAAAAAACGTTCTTTTTTCTTAAGAGAAAATCACAGACAAATTCAATAAAACAAAATTTAACATTCAAAGTTCACATTTTTTGATTTTGAGTTACTTCGTGACACTCTAATAAGAGCTATTCGTAAAAATTATTTCAGTAATAAATGTGCAAATTTACGTAAAATAGTCTCTGAGAAACACTTTTATGACATACAGACACCGAGGTGATTCTGTAAATGCTTCGTTTTTCTAATTATGTTACGGAACACTGAAAATAGTGACGATTTATCTTATTCGATACGTTAAATACTCGTTTTCAATTCGAAATTAAGCATCTGCATTCAGAACTAAATATCAAACTAGTAATTACATTTCCCTTTGAAACTACAGTATTATTCAAACAGCAGTCGAAATAGTGTATGTCTAAGTTGAATCGGTGCTAGGAAGGCAAGCAATTAAAACTTCTTTGTGCGGCTGTATCCGCAGAGTTGAGGCAGCGGGCATGGTCACTTCATAGTCCATAATTGGAAAAGTTTTAGCCAGTCTGTGATAAAGGTTTCTTCTAGCAATCCGCCAACATTACTGGTTTGAAATTTGTAGTTATTCATTAAATTATTCATAATTTAAAATATTTCATTCATTTAAAATTACAATAACTCAGTGACCACCATGACACGATTTCATTTATTATCAGCATTAACACCAGCTTATAGTATTCCACTGCTGGGTTTAAGCCTCTCCCAATGCACACCACTGACTCCCCTCTTTGAATTTTAACCACCAGTTATCTTGTGCAGATAGTAATTCATCTCACTGAAAGACTCCTCACACTGTTTTTTACCAAACTCGTTTACCGCTCAGGACTCGTCTGCCACAGGTGCTATCAGTTCTTAGACAAATGTAATCAGTCCAACGATAGTTCGGCGTGCTACATTCCGAACTACATCGGTTATTTTGATTCTCTGCTGTATCACTCCGTTTCGGATTAGATCCTTTAGACAACGGTTTACGTAGGCATTATATTGGGTCGTTACATATGAAATTAGCGTTTTGTCGTACTGACCAATTTGATCTGAAATATCTCCTCTTTGGTTAAGAATTCCAAATTCAAATTTATAAATTCATTTAGCTGGTACATTTGAGTTTTGAAAACAGTCATTCATTTGTTTTTTCCTCGTTATTTTTTTCTTTGGCGTCGCTTATTACCGCACAATGGAAAACATGAAATATCGGTATATTTACGAGTACGAGTTCTACCGTGGCACCAGTGCTGCAGAAACAGCTCGAAGGATTAATGATGTGTACGGCGCTGGTGTCGCAAAAGAAAGCACGGTACGTTTTTGGTTTCAACGTTGTCATTCTGGAAATTTCGACCTTCAGAACCAACCCCGTGAACGGCCGGAGACCAAAGTGGAAAATAAAGAATTAAAGGCTATTGTGGAAGCGGATCCATCACAAAGCACTTCACAGACAGCTGCAGGCTTCGGGGTAAGTGACAAAACTATATTAATCCACTTGAAGCAAATCAGGAAAGTAAAAAAACTTGAACGATGGGTGCCTCATGAATTGAGTAAATTGAACTTGCAAACACGCGTCGACTGCTGTGTTACTTTGCTCAACCGACACAATAATGAAGGGATTTTAAATCGAATCATTACTTGTGATGAAAAATGGATACTGTACGATAATTGGAAGCGCTCGTCGCAATGGCTGAACCCTGGAGACCTAGCCAAATCTTAACCTAAACGAAAATTGACTTAGAAAAAGTTACTTGTGAGTGTTTGGTGGACTAGCGCCGGTGTCGTTCACTACAGCTTTCTAAAATCTGGCCAAACGATTACGGCAGATATTTATTGTCAGCAACTGCAAACCATGAAGGAAGAACTAGCTGCTAAACAACCGAGATTGGTCAATCGCTCTAGGCCACTGCTGCTTCACGACAACGCAAGAGCACACACTTCACAACAAACAACCACTAAGTTAGATGAGCTACAATTGGAATGTCTACGACATCCACCGTACTCCCCGGACCTTGCTCCAACAGATTACCATTTTTTCCGGAATTTGGACAACTTCTTACAAGGAAAAAAATTCAACTCCGATGCGGCAGTCCAAACCGCCTTCAAAGAGTTTATTGATTCTCGCCCCCATGGTTTTTTTAGTAAAGGGATCAATGAACTACCTATGAGATGGCAAAAGTGCATAGTGTAACATTTTTTCGCTATTGTACCTTCTTTTTAAGAGCTTAGAGGTTGTCAGAGAAAATAATTGTAGAACTGGCAAGTTAAAAATTTAAATATTTTTTTTGGAAGAATAGAACAGGATTTGAAAAATGAGAAAAAAAAGAGAGCGAGGTGTTTTTTTGGACAGAACAAGAGAGGTTGTGAGGGAGTGAAGAGATTATTTTTCTCCTCAAAAAGATATTTGATTTCTTTGTAAAAGTAAAGTCTGTTAAGAATATTAAAGAAGATGTTGGCAAAGTGAAAAAGAAAGAGGCTCGAACCAGAAGACTGATGTCGCCCAAACTTTCAAGGCAAATGGACCCCTCGACAAGAATAAGGGGGAGCAATGGCTTCAATCGGATAAAGAGCACATTAATCAAGGTGCACCAGTTTCATACGAGTTTATAGAACTTATATTTACAATGACGATGCTGATTGCAGAATTATAAAAAGTCGACTTATAATTTTGGAGATAACATTCGAGAGTGGAGTATGGGACAATACAATCTAATTTAAGCCAGTGGTTTGTGTTTTTTTATCATAATGTGTAAATTATAAGGTGAAAGGTATTTATATCTGATTTTTGTAAACTACACCACACCATCACAACCAGTTTGATATCTTTATGTTTCTATTTTATTTACAAGATTAATATTGGTTTATTTGTTTCAAATTATATTACAATTTTCTTTTTAAAATAGAATTTTGTTTAAAAAGATTTCCAATAAATTTCAAAATTTACTTTATCCATTCCCTTTTTGTGGCATCCGGGTGGGAATGGTATAATAGATAACAACGGTGCATACTTTGATTAATAAAATATATTTTACAAAAAAAAATTGACTTTATATTCCTCCCGTACAAAACGCCATTTTCATATGTAAGGACCCAATATTAAATACGTTCCATAATCTATCACATATTTACCATTAGGGGTAGATATGAACAAAATCACATCGAGATGCATTTCCTAGCAAAACATATTTGGAATTACAAAATAGGTAGAACCAGACGGTTGTGTGACAAATTGCCATCGCCTTTAACAGTTCCTTGTTACTAGCAAATGGCACATCCTGTATTTTCTAGATCACCTAGAGCAGCATGGAAACAATTTATTTCAAATAATGGTTTCATTTAAGTCTTATGGTTAAAATATTAAAATCTCCGGACGTAAAAAATAATATACCTACTCAGATTTCTACCAAACATATATAGGTGAACATTTCCGAAGACTGTTGTTATCGAGCAAAAAAGCCGCAAGCAAACCAATTTATTCGTTCAAAAGCGACTACGATTCGAACAGAAGTGTCAAATTAGTCCAGTCTCCAACGGTTTTTACCTCAGATTTCCGTCAACACGCATCGATTTGCTTGAAATTTTAACAGTAGATAGAGAATTCCTCAAAAAGCAAAGTCTACCCTATGCCGATATGTGCTTTTCTTTTACCCTGGGGGTGGATACCACACCAAGGGGTGGCAATTTTTTTTATTAAAAATAACATCATAAATAGATAGAAAAAAGCAAGCAAAAGCACAAAGATAGAAGCAAGCACAAGCACAAAAGCAAAAAGCACAAAATATTCTATAGAGTTTTTTCGAAAAATCAATACTTTTTGACTTATTCGTGAATGAAAAATTCAATTTTTGTTACAAAAAAAACATATTTTTAGTCGTTTTTTCACAAATAACTCAAAAACTTTCAATTTTATCAAAAAAACTAAGAAGTTAAAATGTAGCTTAAAAAAAATAAAAAGAATGGTTTTTTTCTTTTTTGGCTATAGACCTAATATAAACCGAATTATGACTTATTAAAGGTGGTATTTATTTAGTGAACCAAAGATTCTGAAGAATTAAAAATGGAATAACTGGAAAACGGTCAATTTTACGGAAAAATCTAAGTACCTTGTTTAAAGTTCTTTAAAAAATCTTTCAAATGAGACTTTATAAGACTCTGTAGGATATAAATAAGGGAGTTGTGATGAAAATAATGTAGAATCCCTTTTTTCCGTTAAAAAAAACATCAGTTTCACCCTTCATATTGCCACCCTAATTGAAATAAAATGTTATAAATTTACAAATCACTTTATTTTAATACTAATAACGGGATCAAGAAGTTTGAATCGTTTAGAAAGCTTGGTTTTGAAAAAAATTATGGTTTTAGTGGAGAAAGCAGTTTTAAATTTTTTAGAAAATTAGTCTTTTTTTAAAAATAACTAAAAAAAATATGGAAGATACGTAAAAATTGCTAGAGAACAAAAAGTTAGGTTTTTTTTTTGAAAATTTTTATTTTTTTTTAATTTTCATAATTTGAAAATTAACCGAGGTATGACCTTTCAAAGTTCACAATGGCGTATGACTGGTACCGTTTTGAAGCCTTTGAACGTTTCCCTTTCAAAAATAAAGGGTTCAATAAATTTGAAACCTTTTTAGTCTAATAGATTATAAATTTTCCTACAAAATGATTTTTTCTAGCTTAAAAATTAAGGGAGATATGGCCAAAACAAATTAACTTTTTTTTTTAAATTTCGGAGCAGGTAAATTTCGGAGTATGTTTACATCATATATGTATATGTGTTGTAAGGGTAATATACATGAGATGCAATGTCTTCTGCAAGATTAATGCAATTAAAATCTGCAGAATATAAAAATATGCAAATGTAAATGAGTGGACGATAGGAACGAAGATAAATAAAAATACAACTTATCCGATCTGCGTCTAATTGAACACTGACTTGAAACAAAGAAAATCTGCTTATTGCATATTATATAAACAAAGACATTAGGTCGCGACCAAAGTACAATAATTTGATGCGCGCCAAAACTGCAGTTAATGCAATAAATAAAGTAATTACAAAACCATGTACGTGCGTCGTACATGTGTGTTATGTTTTTAAGGGATGAAATACATCGATTAAGAGTTGAAAAATCATAAATAGTATCCTAAAGCCTCAAGCAAGTTTTATTCAAACCCTAAATATGTTTTTTAACTTTCTAAATGCTTCAACTTTTATTTTATTGAATTTTGGCAAAAAGGGGTAGTTTTCACCCTTTTAGAATAATTTGCACATATTAGCATAGGGTAGATTTTGAAGTGAAAGGTTAGTAGAACTTAATTCCAAAATTTCACGCAAATCGATGCGTGTTGATGGAATTCTGAGGTAATACCATATTTTTACCGTTGTAGACTGGACTAAACATATAGCACCTGTTATTGTTCAACAGCGATTAAAAATACTTAACATAAACTTTCATTTACTTTTTAATCTTTTCTTCTATTATGTTTTTGATTAAGTGTAAATTTTTTTCGAACTGATCGAACTGATATGTATTTATTCTAACTTTTGCTCACAACTTCGCTCATGTGGAAGTTTGAATGTTGACTTCAGTGCTTTGCCTTTTTGCACCCTTCGCCCTAACGCCGCCATTTTGCTGTAACGTTTTACACTTGCCCGCGTTTTACGACAAGACTTCTCAATCAACACCGCACTTTCATAATGGAAATGGCCTAATACAAAATGTATAAATAAGTTGTTTTAGTTAATCAACTTAAAATTATTTATGACGTTCCAATTTATTATCGTCATTAAAAATCTTAGATTTCAGAATTCTGTGCATTTAATTTTAAAAAATTATTGAAGTCAGTCAATTAAATTACATTTTTGAACGTTAAATTAATGATCTTCCGATAGCCAACACTAATCGGCAAGATATTCAATGAGGAATCGTTTTTGGTGTTTCGTTGCGTTGGGTCTTATGAATTCAAAAACAGTTTAATCAAAGATAACCCTAACTTGAGGAATAATTGAAAATTAAATCTTCCACGTGTTCGAAAAAAATGCAGAAAATGTAAACACTAAAAACTATAAAATAATTATTCTTAGTAAAGTTTTCATTAGTAAATCAAAATTCAAGAACAAAAATAACCTCATCAAGCCTCTACCAAACTACAAGTATATTATAGTAGTCTTTCTGTTGTGGCTTACTGGTTTGAGCAGTTGGTACCGACTTCAATAACTGCGTGTAATTATAATTGTGTATACTTTGTATCGTATTTATTGTACTTGAGTTTCGATTAGTAAAGGATAATTATTTAGTAATTTTTCTCTTGAAATGTTTGTTTTTCCCTTTTTAGTGGCCTCTTTCTAAATAAGTATTTAGGGTAGGTCTACAACTAACTTTTTCCAATTCTAGAACCGAACATAAAAGAATCATTAAAATGTATAACCCGTCGAGAACTTATTTTGTGAATCTTTGAAATCCAATGTTCAATGTCAATGTAATTAAAATCAGACGAAGTCTGAGTATTTCCTCCTTTTTTGAAGTTGGTTAAAGAGAGAGGAAGTACACATTTATAAAATATACATGCTCATTATACTCATTTATTAGCATGTAATTAATTATTAAGTTCTCTCACGTAATTAATTATTTAGGTACTATATTACTTATTGTATCTAAATATTTATGCACTTCAGTCATGTGAACTTATATTCCACCGTACATACATTTTAGATATTTACATACCAGCCAGCAAAACAAACTGTATAGTTGTAGGAAAAGCTTGAGTAAACATTAAGTTATTTGCCGGGGCTATTTACTTGTTACTGAATTTGTCTACTCTAAAGTGCGAAATTACTTTCAACGTATTAATAAAAATGTCTATGTATATATTTACTACAACCCTAGATATACATTTATTTAGTAAAATGTGTACATCGATCAAGATTATACAAATAGTGAAAAGAGCAATGTTTTTATATACGCATACATAATCACATCAAAAAGGTAATTGATAAAAAATAATCTAAGTCTCTCTGAAACTCTGTCTGAAAGAGTAGTGAGATCTTCTTGGGCCTAGTCTTGAGTTGTTATCGATAAGTACTCGAAATCCATTAATATTTTCAGGAGATTCGAATGATTAGACTCGGTCAGCTAACCAGCACCAGTCTAAAATCTAAAAGTTTCATTCATCACATATATACGTGTATATTTGTACTTTTACGTAGCGCAGTGCAACTCTTCAACAAGTACCTACACATGCATTTTAATTATGCCTTCTATTCATTGCATCTCCTTTGTCCCTCAGAGAACGTTCATTGGCGGTACCCCATTGTCTTAAGAGAACACTAAACTGCGCTTTTAATATCTATGAATGCGGCACTATCGCATCAAAGAAATATTGCCTATTACTTAGCTAGACAATAGCTATTGTATTTTATTAACCACATTTTTTTTGCACAAAAAATAATTGTTTCTAGTAAATTACCAGTTCAGAAAAATCTATAGAAGAACCTATAAAAAACTCAATAGATTATTAGACTAAATTTAATTAATGATTTTTTTAAGTCAGCGAATATTTAAACGCCAGCGCAGGTAGTAGAACCCTGAGCGGATTACGTCTGGATCGCTACCAATATCTTACCTACCCATTCTGTCGCCAAGCAGCAATGCTCGCGCTGTTGCGTACCTAGGCATGTCGATTTTTTTTTCAAAAAACAATCGATCTTCGTTTCGATTCGAATCGAACGCAACAGAATCGATTCTCGATATATAGAATTTTAAGTTGATTTTTAACTTTACGTTAAGAAAATTTAAAATTGTCATAAGTTTAAAATCGATTGATTTGTTTAAAAGATATTGTTCTCTAAAAATTTCCATTAGTGTTTTTTACCACAATGTTTTTTTTTTAATTTCTATTTAGTTTTAATGCCGCTATCGTAACGCCATCTCGCATCGTCCTCTTTGTACCATTTTCGAATGCGTTCAAATTAAAGATACCTACCTATATTTGTTACTTATTACCTATTATTACCTAATATTAATTAGAGGCTTTTAGGTAATCTTCAAAAATAAATTATGTTTTGTACTTACTATTTTTAATAATAAAAAAATTAAACCGACTTCAAAGAAAAAATAACTGAAAAATACGAAATAATTATCTTTTACTAATCAAAGCTCAATTACAAAAATAACTTTATAAATACGGTACAAATACCTACATAATTAAATTTGGCAGTTACTGATGTTGGTGCCAAACTTACTAAACTAATAGACTTTTTGTTGTTGCACATTGATTTGGCACCGACTTCAATAACTGTCAAATTGAATTATGTAGGTATTTGCATCATATTCATAAAGTTACTCATAAAGTCATTTTTGTACTTGAGTTTTGATCAATAAAGGATAGTTATTTAGTAATTTTCAGTGATTTTTCTTGATCTCGGTTTAATTTTTTTATTAATTTTCTTTATTTCTCCCTTTTAAGTGACCTTGGCCTAAATAAATATCTAGGACAGGTCTATAATTAACTTCTTTTCTAATTCTGGAGCGCAATGACATGCGAGATTATCATCAGTATAAATAAATAATTAGAAGCAGTTCGTGTTATTTGGTGTGTCGTCCAAGCTCTAATACTAGTGAAAATGAGACCAATCTGGAAGTATATCCTTTTAAATAAAATAAAAAGAATTTTCCAAATTGGTTCGGTTTTTTAGAACGACTTGATGCTCCACAATGAAAGGAAAATATGTGGTAACCTGTACCTATGTGTATTTCATATTATATGTATTTAATATTAAATAGGGTTATAAGTATATGAGAAAGACATAGCATCATATTTTTTCAAAATATGGCATGTATCTGTCGGTGGTTAAAAATTGTTACTATCAACCATGAGTAATTACATTATATGATGACACGAAACTTTATATCAATTCTATTAAGATGTACCTACTTCTATTCGTGCCAGCATTGAAAAATATCGCAATAAATGTTTTGCAACTTGTTTTCAGTTTCTAATTCAAAGCAGTCTGTTGGTAATTGCATTATCCAATGCGTAGAGTTAGCATCAAAAGTATACTTTTTGTAGAGTTAGCATCAAAAGTATACTTTTTGTAGAGTTAGCATCAAAAGTATACTTTTTGTAACTACTTATACGATTTCTCAATGCTTGTGTTTGCTCTAGTTTCACTTCCTTTGGAAGACTGTTACAGGAACTTAGTTATTTAATACGGTATATTTAATTTTACCGATAGATACGCCGTCTTTACTATAAAGGCGGATGGAAAATGCAATCTCAACGAACTGTTATAATAAAATAATACTTTTATCAACTATCAGTTTTTTTTTGTGATAAATGTGGATGCTATCGAGGGAATAATATAGTTTCATGAAAAATACATAACACAGTTTTTAAATATGGTATATCTTAACATTTATTATAATTTGGTATATTACTGGCCAATATAGAGGTAATACTATAGATTGCTCATATTCGTCGGCTAAACCCAACGTAAGAATTATCTGGGAAGCTTACGAAGGCTAATCTAAGGCATTGTAAAGTATGCACAAAGCGAGCACTGTAATGCCTGACACTATTAGGACTAAGTGCACAGAATAACTGAAACGTCTGATTTAAAGTACACTTTCTTCTACATAAAACGTGACAATTAAAAAAGGGTTTTTGAAAAAACGTTAAGACAAGTTTACTATCGTTTTCCAATCCAAAGGAAACACATTTAATTTTTTTTTGTGTTTGTTTCAATATTATTCGTAAGTAATTTACGAAATTTTCAATTCCCACAGCCCTGTTGACAAACTAGAGGCTGAATTTCTTATAAGGTGGATATCGTTACGCTGTCTTAGGTTAATTCTAGTTTTTTTTTCACACTTTACGAGAACAAAATGAGGGCAAAATTCTGCGTTATAGATAGTATTTAAAATCGTTATATATTAAAAAGAAATAATTTTGTTTTTGTTTATATGAAAAACCCAGGACGTGTTTTTTTTTAGTCATAGCTATCTTACGTATTAAAATGTATACCACTTATTTGCATGAATTTTATTGTGCTTAAAAAAATGTTACTGCATACAATTAACTTAATCAATTCATATAATTAACAAAATGATATTTGTAGAGGCAACTATATCTATTATTATTTATCTATTAAGCTTAACATAAGCTTCATTCGTATTCATCTCCTTGGTTACTTTATATCACGAAAACCCAAATGAAATTCTCGAGGAAAATTAAATTCCCTTGCCCTCGTTAAACTACGCTTCGAAACTAGCAAATTAATTATACAACACGTCAAAACAAGGTACAAAGTTGGAGCGACCCATCTGAGACAAGGGCGCCCTTAATTCGGGACGCAACCCTTATCGCAAAGTAATCTGCCCCCACCATCGATCTTAAGCAGGGTGACTTGACCCCAACGGGCGGTGGGGATGAAAGAAAATCGCGAGGGGGTTGCAGATTATATTTGGGGGACGGTTGCTAAGCAAGATTATAGGGGTTAGTTGCCGTTTGTCACGATGCGTTGGTGTTTGTTGGAGATTTTGGGGATTTTTGGAGATTTACAAATTCTTATTATGAACTTAACATTAGAATGACATGGAAATGAGTCGCTTGTAACTTAGTGATGCTTCAATGTTAATACCGTTCTGAGATGAATCGACGTTGTGCTCGATCGCCTACTGGATGGGTGATGGTGTGGCATTGAACGTCTTTGTATTACGAAGAATATGTTCAATTAATCGACAAAGCAAGCGAAAAGTTTGATTCTTCGGTTGTCCTAACTGGGAATAGAACTTCGTACCTTCGATTTGGGAAGCTGACTCTACTTAGCACTTCTTTTAAATATTATTTTTGTATCGAACCGCTTATTTCAATTACTCAAATATAATAAACTCTATAGAAAACAGAATACATATTTCTAGTGCCATAATATATAAATTGCCAAGCGAGTCACGAATTCGTACGAAAATTGTCCAATATACTCGGGCGTCATCTTAGTGGGGGAGGATCCGCCCTGAGGGGTGGAGGGTGATTTTGAAGGAGGGTTTTATTATAGGACCGTGGAGCGGTCTGCGGCTAGGACCCGCACGGGGGTCGCACTTCTTACAGCAATTGACGACAGGGTTGCCATTTTGAAAACTTAAATTGTACATAATAAATGAAACTTATCCTCGTATGAGAGTATACACATATATACACATTACACATACATATATACACATACATACGTATGAGTATCAAATTTATTATAATTACAATACAATTATAATTGCGTAACAGAAACTCCGAGTATTGCTCGTCTCATGGCACGTAGACGACTTTAAACTCGTGGACCAGTCTCACTGTTAGTGCAAGATGTGTATGGTTTAAAAACTTTTAATTTCAAACATTACGAGATGGGTGACGAGGAGACCTGACGAATTTTTCACATTCTGCCCAGACCAACTGAATCCTCCAATTGGCTTCACTTTCGAAGTCATTTGTACATCGCGTAAGATTTTGGTCTCGGTAGACACTCTTTCATGATTTTAAGATTTATGCCATTGACAACTAATAGTACATATATATCTTCACGCTGTATCCCTAACGGGGAATCCAGAGAGGACGGGGCGCCGAGCTTAGCGGTCCATACACAATTCTTTCGACTTCTCAAATCTCATCATTTTCCTCACACATTTTCTTTGGCTTCTGCTCTACCACTCACTTTCGCTCTATAGATTTTCTTCGTGACACAATGTTTACTGTGTTTTAAATAGTAGTAAAGTTAATGTGTTTGAAATCAGAAAGTCATGATAGACTCATGGAACAGAGAAGTCAACAATGGATCGGAACAAGACAGGGTATATACGGATCGCTATTTAATGTTACCACTTCCGATCACTCGTTATAAAGAGCGCATAAACTTCTATCTCTACAAGCGCTCGCGCGGTTCTGAAATACACGCGTCAACATCACGCATTTTATACTGATTTTATGACTTTTATTATATTTATTTCATTGATTAATTAAAAAAAAAAATTGTACATTGTATATTGAATGAAGTTTCATTTCTTATCGTCTTTTTATGTCATTGGCTTTTTTTTAACTAAATCGACGTTTAATCACGACACTTAATCCTTGAAATAAGCCTTTTTTAATATTTTTTCTGTAAAAGGAGGAAGTTTATGACATTCCGCAACACTAATATTCAATAAGAATATGTACTCAACTCAACATAATTTTATAAATTGTTAGAACTCGTCGAAAAAATGTTAATTAGGACGTCAAAGTAGTGTGTTTAAGAATTTTCCTTGTAAACTGACTTTGTAGAATGGTTATTGTACGCGTACGATATTATAAAATAAATATGAAAATATGTAACACTAATATTCATGAAAAAAATGGATTTATTATAAACTGCCAGCAGAATATTAAAAAATTTTAAGGTTTCTGAGAATTAGAGCATCAAAATCACTAGTTTGCAAAAAAATATCAAAGGGATCTTAATAAAAACTTTTGCGTTATTTTTGTTCAGGCATAGACAAATAAGTTCAAAGGCGTCAGCTAGTTCGATACTTAATGGAAATACACATATGTACTCGTACATTGTATATTATATTTATTTACCGTATGTGGTCGTTCAAAGATTTGTATGAAAAATACAGCGTAATATGTCCCACAACATATTTCATATTATACTAGCGACCCGCCCCGGCTTCGCACGGGAAGAAATATTTTGAAAGTAAAATACAGCCCATGTTACTCGCTGATAATGTAGCTTTCTATAGGTAAAAGAATTTTCGAAATCGGTTGAGTAGTTTTTGAGTTTATCCATTACATACAAACAAACAAAGTTTACCCTTTTATAACTTTAGTATAGGATCTATCAACTATACATATAAATAAAAATTAAGGATCTGACTGTGATTTCAAAATAAATGCTTTTTCATAAGCTTATATGGTTATTTTCACGTAACTAAAACTCAAACACGTTTCTTTAAAAATTTTATCTCTCTGTTTTTTCGGGCTAATCTCCGAAACAGCTGGACCGAATTTGACGGGATTTTTATTGGCAGGTAGTGATCTTTTTTGAGAATAATATAGGCTACTGGATAAATACCAAATTAACGTCGGTAAAACCGCGAGACTCAGCTAGTGAATATACAAATTATAGCTGCGTCTATGACAGGCTCAAATAAAAGCCAATTCAAAGGACGCATAACAGACTAATGGCAATTCTTTGTATCGCTAGGCTGATATACACTAGTAAAAGAAGCTACCGACTTCTCGTTAACCGAATAATACGATTGTGCTATTTCTTTTAGAGTTTTCCCAGCCCTATAAATTTAGTGCGTACAAAATGCCTCCCCTTTCGGGCACAAGAAATTACATACTTTAATCTTATCGCTCGAGTAAAATAGAATATTAAATCGGGCTGTCGCGGACGAATGGCCGCTGGACCGTACTAAACAACGCATGCCGGCCGGGATAAACACATTCGATTTGACGAAACGACCGCGCCATTGTGGAAAGGAATGTCTTTTACGCTTCTATTGTTTGGAAAAGTTAAATTAAACGTTAAGGTATTCACTGAAGAATTCTTACGAGAAAAGTTTCTTTTAAAATATTTTACATTCTCATGAGAACTCAATAACATATATTTGACAATCCTCGCAGTAAGCTTTTTTATAAGTCTGAGTGTATACTTAGTTTTAGGGTCGAGCAATTTTAATATTAGTCTAAATCGAAATTCTAATGTCGAATTTTAAGGCTAGTCTTGTTTATGTTAAACAAAACCGGCTAAAAGCTTAATTGACACGCTTTAAGTATAGAGTCAGGGTTCCGTAGCAATTTCAAATAAAGTAGATAAATGTATCAAATTAACGTTCAATCTAAAAAAAAATCAAGAAACATATCAAGATACCCATTATTTAATTTTCTGTTACTTATATTTTTGTTTTTGGGTTACTTTTTTACGTTACATTGAAACATGGTACAGAGATCAAACAACAAAGTAAGTGCAAAGGAAAGAAACAACTGAAAGAAAAAACAAAGGAAAGAAAAAATTAAATTAAAATTAAAACTGCGAATGCGAATAACAGACAGAAAGACGATGACGAAAATGTAAAGGCTCTGTTTTTGCCGTTTTCTCTGTATAATCTTAAAGATTACTGAATGTTATTGCATTACATTGGGAACAAAAGTAGAGTAATAAGAGTTTACGATAAAGGAATTGAGTCAAAATAGTTGTAAATTTGTTAGAACGCTAAAAATATTGTAATCTTATCTACAATATTTCCAATATATGCATCCTATTCTGGTTCTAATCGGAAATATAGAGTTACATACATACGTACATATCTTCACGCTGTATGCCTAAATATAGAGTTACTTAATAATATGTCGTTGTTGATACGTGGGTATTAAAAATATATCTCTAAATCGTACAAGCAATGTCGCGGTTCGCGTTTGGCTGTATATTCACTTATAACTTCTAAACTGCAAGTGGATTTGAATTCAGACGTCTCGTAACCAAGTGCCTAAACGAAACCGCGCCGGAACACTACGAGTATTATAGTTGCTATGATTTAATTTTTGATATTTTTAATGAAATACCAAGGTCTTGTTACCCGATTTCCGAAGGAAGGTTATGTTTTTCGAATGTTGGAAAGGGTATTGCAGGCGAGGACAACCAAAGAAATACAAAAAAATACATATATTTGTTGTAAAAGCTTTATGTAAACTTTTTGTAAAAGTATAAATTATTTGTACATAATGACCACAACAATGTAATAATGTGCAATAAATTTTTCAACATTAAAGTTATATTTATATACTTAGCAACAAGTGTATATTTTATTATTTATTTAAGAGGTATCGAAGTAATATGAACATTGCATTGTGCATTATATTGCTCTTACAAATCTCTATAGACTTTAAAGTTCATTTTTCGCTTTTCAATCAAAAACGTTAATGCAGTTGATATTTTTTTTTATTAATTTTTATTATTGAAGAAATATGAACACGATACAGTGATCTCTAATCGTCTCCCTAATGTTTATTTATTGTAGGACTCTTTCGTGCGATTCCACCCTCAAATGCCTATTCAGCTCAGCGCTTCTACATCTCTGTTCCCTAGGACGACAGTTATAAGGTTGATTATATTTTTTACAGTTTGATTATATATAAGTGTGGAGAAGTCTCGATATTTGTTTTAGTAAATAATTGTCATTTTTAAGAAAATTTATTACGATATGTACTAATAAAACAACTACCATTCATTGCACTAAAAAAATTTTTGAAATTCTGTAGAATTCAACTGAATTTATGTGCAAAATTTTTTTTTATCGGTATTTTTTTCTCAAAATTGTAATCATGTAACTCTAAACTTGTTTCTATGTTTCTGGATTTTAAAATAAAGAAGCCTAAGCAATGATAGCTTTCTAAGCGGCAACTTTGAGGAAGTCTATCATTTAAAATAATGTTTAGTTTGTAAATATTAATGTTAAGATATGTTGTATGAACTGATTTTCGTAAATAAACTTATTACTATAAAAAAAGCATTGCTATAAAAAAGAGCCGATATTGTAGATAACCATATATTTAACTCTCAATCTCTTCAAATATCGAGATGTAGTTCTGCATATACCTACTGACTCGTTAACTCTGCTTATATAATTTATTCCCTTAAATATTCACCCTACTCCTCAGTCCCAAACTAATGTTTCTGTACCCACTGTACAAACTAAGCACATTTACCCTTATTATTTCACAAAAGCTTTCTAAACATCGTCGCTGGAGATTTCGCACACAGGCGTACCGATCCGTATCTTCGAGGGCCGACATCGCACAAATATATGTAAGTGTCGGGGGTTTCGGTCAGTTTCTCCTTATCCTTCCCCCTTTCGCCACTATAAGCCCCTTCCCCTGCAGAGCACTCCCACACCCCTAATAAACAGCTCTAAACACGGGCGTGCAAAATTGTAAAATTCGGACGGCGGGTTTTGTCTGTTTCTAAGCGAACGTCAATTTATTAAGATAACATTGTAGGTGCTATCTTGTCGACGTTATTTACGAATTGCGGAATTAATTTAAAGGTAGGTAATTAGGCGACGGATTCGGATATTGGACGGTCGGATTCCGTTAGGACCACTATTCCGTTTTGAAATTGAATGCAGTCTGGGTTTTCGGAATTAACAACACTAAGGCGCAATCCTGAATTTAGTGATGTTGTCTTGTGTTATATGAAGGATAATGTCAGTGTTAAATATGTCGAACAATCAAAATAATTACTTTTATAAATTGAAAATTAAAAAAAGAAAGAAAACTTTATGTGAAAACTTCAAAGTATTCTAGCTGTATGTCGTGTAATCATATTAAGTAGATATGAAATTTAACAAATATCGAGTTTTATAATTACCCATTTATAAGATTATATTTATTCAGTTTATAGTCATTGTAATAACTTCCCAGCTAAGTTTCACGGGGTTATTAAGAAGATTTTTATATCCAATGTTGCCATTAGAAAAATATGCACGTAAAAGCAACGTACGAAAAAATCGATAAGTCAAATAGATTCAATTAAGTATGAACATTAATATTCTAGCGTCGCGGTCGTCAAGTGCCGCCGGGGGATAGTGCAGGTGCCTCCTCCCTCCCACAAAAAGGGTGGGCTGCAATGATGGCCGAAATCCACTTTTTAGGCCTACAAAGCTTTTTGGTAATGCGTGCACGTACGCTTTGTGGTAAAAACGTATTTTATACATACATTTTTCAATATTTTTGCTAACAAATTGGTTCTGCTGTACGCTATAATAAGTATTTCGCCAATACACTATTAAAACATGTTGTAATAGAACTAAATCTATGTATGAAACATTTATATAAATAATTATTAAGATATGTGCAATATACACAGGAAAATACATTTTTTTAATTTAATTTTCTAATATCTCAATTTTCTAATAGGAGCTCAGACTAAATGGGAGATAAAAGTTCTATCAGAAACGCATTTCGTTCCAGTTTGTACTATTGTCATAAACTGCTATGGATAGAGAAATTAAAAAGAAAGTTAGTCATGATGAATACCGATGTTGCTGGTTTCGTTTTATGGAAGAAAATGTAGTAATAAATAGTTCGTACATATTCTGAAATATTATCAATTCAGAACATTTACTTGAAAAATTATTAGAATAGATGACAATCCTAGTTATATAAAAAATTTTTTTAAACGTGTAACAGAAATTTGATTTTAACAAAAATAGAGTTCACGAATATTAAATTAATAGATGGTAAAACAAAATTCAGCCTAACCTTTTTAAATCTTTAATAAGTAAAACATAAGTACCCGTATACAATGGGTGGTACACGTGACGCGTCACTATTAATCATAGAAAATGACGTAGCATTGTGCTGGCGACTCAAAATTGTGAAAACCTATCCTGACGCAGGCGAACTAATAACGTGGTCCGCTCACACTTCCGAAAATTACCGAAAGGGGGGTACCGTTCGCACGAGACAATGGTTTTTAATGTTCGTTTTTTTTACGCGGTTTGAAGATACTTTAAAAATAGATCCAAGAAGAAGTTCATATCCAATGTTGCCATTAGAAAAAATTACACGTAAAAGCAACGGTATGAAAAAATCGATGTCAAATAGACTCAATTAAGTATGAACATTAATATTCTAGCGTCTATTTTTTAATTACTTTGAAGGCGATTTCCTTCTGTTTCTCTGACTTCCTTTTAATTAGTGACATAATAAATAATACATGTCGTATGAGTTTTTTTTAATTGTCAAAATTTAACACTAATTTAGTAATTCTCTGTTAATTATATACAACCTTATACTGTATAACTTCACGTGACTTTTATTTGAAGTAGACTCTTGAAAATAGTTAGTTTACAGTGGCTTAAACGGAGCCATGAAGCAACAAATTACTGCTCATCGATTATATCGACGACCTCGATGGCGCAGTGGATTAGGTTTTGCACCCCAAGCGCGGAAGGTTCTATGTTCGATTCCCGGTCGGATCAATTTAGGAAACGAATTTTAATAGATTGTTTCGGGCGTGGGTGTACTGGGAACGACCCTAGTAGCCGTCGTCTGGTTCTCACAGCACAGGGAATCCCCTAGTTTGAGACCAGATGATTAGTATGTATTGTCTGGCATATTATTTATTTATTTATTAATTTATGTAATACAAATTCTGTCTAACAAGTATTACCTAGATAGAAGAATATAATAGAAGATAAACTACTGGCCCATTCTGTTTTTCTTTTTCTCCTAGATTAGTATGAAAGCCAAGAAAATGTTAAAATGTTACTTTCCTAAATTAACCTGGCCGGGAAGTGAACCCGGGATTCTCAATTTGGAAGGTATTAACCACTGCGCCAACAGGCCTGTTTTTTTTAATTTTTTAATTTTTTGTACTTTTTGCTTCTTTTATTCATACTGACCGTACGTACTACATGACGATGACGCATTTCACATGTGTGCGTTACTCTTACATGCATGTGTGAGTTGCGCGTGACGCTCTGCCAGCGACGTGATATATTGAGAACTGCGCCAAAAATTGCTATTAGTTTGCGTATCGCGAAGTAACTGCAGCGCCCTGATTTCGAACTTTTTACACGCACAGTGCTCGAGGTATGTTTAGATCTGAATCGAAGTATGTATCGCATACGAGCTTGTACATATTACGTTATACATATGTCTGGAGGATCAGAACTAAAGGTATTTAAATGACGGTTTGATGTGAGAAATGGGTATTAAATTATGCGGTACCGCATAATTAGTTTGCATACTTTTTAGTTTATTTAATTATCATTATGAATGAATGAATTGAATGAATGAAATGTGAAAGGGTAATATCCGGTATGCTTGACGATAGATTGAAAGTGATGAGAAAGGATGTTGAAGAATGTTGGCAGAACCTTAGGGATAGTATGATCGAGGCTGCGCTAGAAGTGACTGACTATCCCGTTAGGGATACAGCGTGAAGATATGTATGCATGTATGTGTGTATTATTTTAAAAAAGCTTATTATTTATTATTATATCACTGTTACATCGTTATTGTATCCATACGAATTATTTAAATGATGCTAATAATACTTAAATTATTAATAATTATCGTTTAACCAATTTATACGATTGTAGATATTAAATTAACGCATTAATTATATTCCATCCGCGTTTAACTTGGTATTTTTAATGAATGTCCCATCAGAATTGGTTCAGCCATTTCGGAGATTATCCCAAACAAACAAACAATCAGACAAACACTTAAAAAATACGTGTAAGGAATCTCATCGACTCGTTACGATAGGTCAAGGCTTCCGGACACCGTCGGGCTGACAGCTTCTTCTGCCAGCAAATTTAGTTAGCTATTCAAAGAAGTAGTGCTGACGGAAATTAAAAAAAATTAAAAAAACACACTGAAATCATAAGTTTACTTTGACTACGGCACCAAAATTTTTATTATACAACTTACTTTTAATTGTACTTTTTACGTAAATTAAACAGACTTTGGTTCAAAAGTCTAAACAATGGTAATTCATAATTAATACTAAATCGAAAACGTGCATTTGTTCCACTTCGGTGAGCATCTCATTTGTGGTCCGCAGAGGAGAAATACAGGCGTCCATGTATATTTTTGAATTTTATGCCTACCACGTACGGCCCCCACGGCGTGTCATCGTGTGCGTATAGTTTTTGCTGACATTCGACATTTATCAACATGTACATAGCCAGAATATATTGGTCCGTCACCACTCATAGAATACCCCTCAGTTACATACGAAATTTCTAAACGAAAGGGGGGAGGGAGGGATCTTGTTTGGTTGACTGCGAATGTGGCAGTGTGCAAGTCGGGATAGTGCGGGGTAGGTCCGCCCCGTAGCGTCATCGTGCTGACTATTGCGCGTGTGTTAGAGAATGAACATTTAAAATGCCCACCCCTCCACGATATTGCACGGCCATTTTTAGTTTTTTTTTTAATTATCATTTGCGAAAAAAGTTCAGCACAATATTAAGTACTATAGGAGATGTCTATTTTATGTAGTTATGAAAATGTTTTATTAAAACGTTTAAAAATAATAAAAAATATTTTATTTTTAAATATCTACTTTTTATTATTTTTTCTAATCATAAAAAGCAGATAATTCTCTAATTCTTATCGAATGATCGAAATACTTTCTTAACTTTGCCATGAAGAAATTACTGAAAAAGTTTTTGTTGACAATTTTATTTATTTTCATACAGGTACATACTTAAATATTTTATTTCAATATTTAGGTATTGCACCCACATCATACACTAAAAGAAATAAATATATATATAACATATTCCCGGTAGAAAGATTTTACCCATATACATGCCATTTTCCATTATTTTAATATTTCTTATTAAAAATATTCATTAGGTTAGATTAGTTTTTAAAATAGATTCAAAATAATGTAGATTAAACTTATCTAATAATGTTAATTTTGGTCAAAGTAAATCAATAAAAAATAACCTACATAATTTTAAAATTGATAGCTGAAACGCATACTAATACAATAATACATACTAATATAAATAACAAGACTTGCATTTACAATACTAGTGTATGACAAAAGTACTAATTTCACACGAATGAAGTCACGTGCAATAACTAGTTCATAATGTAATATAAATGTTTATGTTATCCTAATGTAAACATAAATGTGAAAATGTTAAAATGGCCTTTGTCATGGCTAAATCGATGAAATTTGGAGATAGCTTATGAGGAAGGTAACTATTAAGGCAACAACTTAATAAATAATATGGAAAAATCGCTTCAGAATTGAAACGATGAATCTATCTATCAATATGTGATAGATCTCTTCACATATATATCAATATGTGAAGAAAAAACTTTGTACCCCTTTTTAAGCATATATAATATAGCACGCAGGGAAGTGTGAGATACGGCATAGTCTAAGTTTACGTGAAAGAGTGTAAGAAAGCTAAAATTTACCGATATATAATATGCGTTACAAATACATTAAATTAAATTAAATTAAAGTAAATTAAAACATTCATTGTTTACGTTCATACTGGCAATGTTAGCATAGGGTACTTCCGATAATAGTTTAATGTAACACATAATAGTTTTTGGTCAAATCTAGTCAAACTAACGAACAGTCGCACAGAGTAGGGATTGTCGCTGAAGAATTTGAAAATGTCAACAAAGACTACATAAGTTTCGAAATGATTTTCGGTTGGAGATTTCGAGTTATAAAATTTAATTAATTAAATATTTTACAGTTTGTTGTGAGAAAAATTTAATAACTACTTATGTATAAGAACTTTGTAGATTATAATTTTCAGAATTAGTAAATATAAGAAGACAAACAAAAATTGTAATTAAACTAAATAGAAAATTAAAATGTAAATAAATATAAATGTCATTGTCAATTTGCCAACTGTCAAAACTGTCTTCGTTGAAAGGGGCATGTTGTATACTCTGTGAAATAGTAAGTAGTCTATGAATATAAGTTTTACGTCTTGCATGTCTTGTGATTGTAACTGAAATTAAGTCAATAAAAATAAGAAATAAACGCCCAGTCTTTCAATCAACAAATATAAAATATTTTATGGAGTGTATGCCAAGTAAAAAAAGCGCTTATTTTAATCATTTACCCTAACGAATCAATTATAAGCACAACAAAATCAATCACAAGTAATACTTACGTGAATGATATTTTTAGTGTCAGTACCTACATATTATTTTCTTACAATTTTGGATCCTATTACAACTGTTTCACTATTAGCACCACTAAATAACTTTTCGCAAAATGAATGTTAAAGGTAAGTATTATTTCCTTAAGTACTGCAAATCACATAATTTGTAATAATATATTGGTAAGTACTAACTATAGTCCGCACAGATCAGAAGATAAACTTGTAATGTTACAAGATGCTGAGGCAACGGTCACACTGATTTCTCACATACATTTGTATTAATTTACATCGAATTAAATGTCTCGCGAGCCTCAATGCATGGGGTCAATCTTGTTCAGATGTCAAAGGGTTACATATACTTACCGACTGAATAGAAACTTTTTTACCTGATTCGCTACAACATTTTAAAAATTTTTGATTATTTATCGCTTATTGACTTTTTTGTGTTGCGTAGACTCCTTTACATCAGACAAACTGATGCAATTCACTCAAAGAGAACATTTTGACATTCGACGAGTGGCTACTAATCCAGTTTTGAAAAGTCACGACAATAGCAAAACCGGCCAAGGGCGTTTTGAACCACGCTCAGAGAAGGCTTGCGTAGTTGGTATGAACATTACGTACCTATAACGATTAAAATTGAAGTTCTCGAGCGACTGAGTTTAGCTCAATAACTTTGAGCTATTTTATAATGTCATCTTTTGTTCTTGTATAGCTAATATCAATGCATGAATATTTAACAGATACCTACGGGTACCTCAATACCTCAACCCTGTATAGTTTACTGATACCTCCATATTCTATGAGATGGCGGAAGAATCTACTTTCCAGATTTTTTTATGCGAAAATAAGGTTTATCAGGAATAACATGTAACCTTTATAAACAAAAATGTAAACGTTCGTTTATCCAAAATGTTAAATTTCCGAAAGTGCTTTACCGATTACTTAAAAATTTTGACACGTTGCATTCGACTAGGCTCGTGTTTTTATGTACCTCATAACTACATACATAAAAACGTAATTATGTTCGTTTGTTCAACGCTAGTCACAGCAACATGTGGTCGGCGGGGTTATTACCTAAAAATTTGCAGACAGCGACACCCACGCGATTACTGCGCGACCGGTGACTAATTGTAATAAAAATTGGTATCATGTATGAAGATGGTGTGACTATGCACCATGACCATAAAATGCACTTTTCGCGGCAGATATAGTGTCACTACACAAATTACATTATAGAAATTCTCCTTTTGACAGCAGATATAGCGCGATATTTGATTATAGCATGCTGTCTGCAAGATATGCAATAAGCGTGCGGATCTAACTAAAAAATACGAACCACCTTTTTGTTATTTATGTGATAACATAAAATAGTACATAAAATTTATATATTTACAGTATAATATACACTTACATTAAGTTTGTATACCTAGTGATTTTATCGTTTGAGTAGGTAAAAGTGCCTAGGTTAAGTCGTAGCATTCATATTGGATGTCTCCATCTACTAATTGAATTGATTGAACTAATTGATGCAAGTAATTATTATGTAAAAAACTAGAATTAGCTCAGAAAAGGGCTAATCAATTTCGGCAACCAGTCTTATCTGGCACATCTTATGCACCTGACTTTGTCTACCATAACCAAACAATACAACGTAACAAGTCTTATTATAAAGCTACCGTAAAAACTAACCAGTTAGCTTCAATTAATTCTTCGACACCACTTTGTAACCAAAGTGGAACTTCTAAAAAACAATGTTTCCGTTGCAGGTTGACTAACCATTGGGCTAGACAATGGAGGAAGTCGCGCGAAGTACTTTGTTTTCGATGCGGGGAAAAAGGGAGTACGCACTCCCGATTGCACTAATTGTTCACTTTCAAGAAGTTAATTAGCTCGTTGACTTCACAAACAAATAACTAAGTAAAACCTTGTATACCAACTGAAGGGACTTATTTTGAACTGCCTATGGATAACACTAGGCCATATGTATCTGTTGGCATTTTAGAGTCAAAGTCAAAGTTAAGGGTTTGTTAGACTGTGGTGCTTCTTGCTCTGCCTTGGCTGACAATTGTCATCTGTCGCAAAGTATTTTCAGAGCTCGCATTAACTAAGTTTTCTTTGCAAAAACCTTTGTGTTTATGCGTTTTATTTATTTATTTATTTAACAATTTATTGCAAACACAACGTCATACACAAAGAGATATACATACAGAAAAAAGAGCAAAAGGTACCGCTTATTTCTATAAGAAATTTCTCCCAGCGGACCCGCGAGTGAGAAATTTTATGTAGAAAGAAAGAAAGGTAGACACTGTGTGTAACACAATATTATCAAACTAAATATAAATAATAATGAATACGAAATACAGTAACAAAAACATGTGTGGCCAGTGGTCACGGGTTAATTTGTATGGAATACATGATGCTACCTATAAAGTTTGAAAATAAAGTGAAATTGGTCAAATTTTTGATACAGCCGTTTATACAGATTCCTATTCACTTCGGAATATGTTTTTGGAAAGTTTTTGATGTAAGTAGTTCCTGATGTTTTGTCCCGGATAAAATTAGATTCAATTAGTGATTACTCAAGTTCTAGCGATCCGTGGTATAAAAAGCTATATAATAACGATTTAGTACGTTCCGGTGACGTAATAGAAACTTAGGTCTTAGTTAAGTAAATACTAGATAGGAACGCGACCCGTCCCTGTAGTAGTTTACTGATATACTTGAGGACCGGGGCACGTGGTTTCTATAATTGAAGTAGATGCTCTACAAAGGGAAAGACTGAGGAGTAGGCGCAGTTGGTGGATGACCACCTTCTTCTTGTGGTTTATCAGTGATAAAACTGATAACACTTCTCTACTAGTAACTAATAAATTACTCTCGGTTAGATATTAGCTCCACGTAAAGTTATTGTGTATCTAATATATTTTTCTCTCTAATTTTAATATTTGATTTACATGATTAAAATATACTTTGATTTATGTATCTGTAATAGTTCTGAGAATCTAAAGGCAGTGCATAAACTATGTAATGGCTTATAAATCTTTATAATTAAGTATAGTTGTCTTTAATTAAAGAGAACATAAATAAATTATGTTGTTGTACCTATAACAAGTAATATCTGAGCTCGATACTTGTAAAACTTTAATACTATTAATTACTCTGTAAACTTATTAATATCTAAGTGCTGTTAGATAATAGAGGTACTTTCTTAATAAATATACAATAATAAACAAGGTAATGTTGTATTAAGATAGCATTTAATCTTTAGAGATTGTTAATAACTTTTGTATTAAATATATAGCGAACTCATTGAATCCACCAATGAAAATTAGTTATAACTAATTTTATTTTTATTTTATATTTTTTATTTATTTATTTTAAGGAATAAACAGTTATACACAATTACAAAAATAGGTATTCTTATATACTGAAATAAACCTATAGTTCCCTAACTAAATCAATATACACATATGTATATGGCCGTGTCGGTAGAAATAATAAAAGGCACTCATTTGACTATACCATGGCAAAGCGCGACTTCCGATGACGCGCTAACGGAAGGTCGGGGCCGGTGCTGAGTCTGTTAGACTACGGCGGCCGGTGCGATAGTATTTCTCCGACGGATCGTTTGCTAGTATTAAATTTCCAATTACCTACGTAATAATTGTTACAAAGAATTTTCTGTCGCTTGCACATTAACTTTGTCTTAACGTGATATTTTATGGAGTAGTTCGCCTCTTGTAAGATTAGGTACCTATTTCTCATGGCTGAGTTGCAAAAGCACAAATTGCCCCGTGTCTTTTCCGACATCAGAAGTGGGATTATGGGACTAGTGAGTCTGATTGAGGTGTAATCGCGAGTGAACAAAATGCAGAAGCCTGCTTATCCACATTGTTAACGCCCGTACTCGTCGCATCCACGGTCTTTTATGAAAGGAGATTCGGCTACTGAGCGACATGTGGACCCGTGCTGGATGCAGGAATTACGTTAATTTCAGATACTACATACCCGGTGAGTCGTTACCATTTTATTATGTTTCTAGCGCCCGATGATCTGTCTGTTGATTTTGTTTTACTGGCATTTGTGATTCAGGAGTGTATAGTACTGAGCAAATATCGTGGGAGATTATGATTAAAGTTATTGATGTGAAAATTTTATTTCATGTCGAGCCCAACGATTGTGATTTAATTAATAACCGTGAAACTCTAAAACCTTATTATCACTATGACCGAAAGTCGAAACAAGTTTAAACATTGCTAGCGCTTTTGAATTCTTCATAAAGTAGGGTAGCTAAATGTTTGAAACTGAATACGGCTTGGGAATGAACCCAATGTTACGAATGCGACGGAACACGTGGCAACGAATATTGAAGAGAACGCTAGTTATGACATTAGATTTGATGGCAATGAATCGAAATTGATTAAATTTAACGTTGGTGGTTTTGTGCTGAAAAATGACGACGACAGTAATTGAAGCTAACGCAATATTCCGTTTGGGAGTCCATTTAAAGTTAGTTGCTTGAAGGATACCGTTAAGTTTTGAAATCTTTGATTAGTAGTCGGATCTACAAGTACCTACGCTCATGAACGTTTTCGTAAAATGTCACGAGGTAAAGTTTTTACAGAGTTAGATTCGTGCGATATTAATGAGAGGGGAGAGGTTATGGCATACCAAGGCTACTTTGGCCGCGATACACACACTAAGCGTAGCCAGAACTGCGCTCTGAATTATTGTCAAGGCCGCGTTGGGCGGCTGATGATGTGAGATGACCTGGGTAACATATGTCACGTTTCTGATAGCAACTGGGGCGTGATCGTTGGTGTGTGTGTGTTCATGACTGATGGTCGATATGTCTGTGTAAATAGTTGTTAAAGATTACTGCGGTTTCTGCTTTTTTATTCTCATTCCGATTAATTATTGCAATGTGCGTCAGGTAGGCCAAACCTGTAATAACCTCAAACTGCAGTTGAATTTTGTTATGGTCACGGGAACACATAAAGTCCTGTGATACGTCTATATGGCTATGAAGTAGCGAGCGATAATTAAGCCAGAATTCATAATCGAATTGTTTTTTTATGCTACCGTCGTTGTTAAAATCTGCTGCTTAATGCTTAGTAGTTTGTGAAAATGGGTCGATTAATATGGCGGCCGCGTGGACAGAGTTGTTGTATGTGCCAGCGATCATTCGTTTTCGGTTGTCTGACATCGTTAGCAAAGGTGTCCTTGCGTGACATCACTGTCGGTTCACTCCGTTGTCACGAAGAAGCGTATAGGTAGGTAGGTTACGTACCCCATGAACAGATAGATAGGTAAAGTATAGACTAGCGGAGTAGGTCAAATAAATTAGTTACATTAGGTTGGCAGTTGGGTTTATTATCCAATCAATTCTCAATACGCCGCACAACTAAGTCTTCTGTAGTTACGAGGGAGTCCCTGGCCCGAACGTTGCGTTTTGGTAGGCCTGTTGTGGAATAATGTTGAAAGAGTGGTGCCTGGCCGAGTTTCTTGTCGGTTCTTCTCGGTATCCGGGTTTTCTTTCGATTCTAGTCGAAATGGATTTGGCATTCGGGAACGCTTTGTGGCTGGGTTTTGCTTGAGTGGATTAGGGTGACTTTGACTTAGTTGGAGCTGGAAATTCCGATTTAAAACTTACTAAGCGAATGAGGTGTACGATGAGTGTTCAAGGGTAAACTTTAAGAATTTGAAGTATCGTGTACCCCACAAGTTTGCATAAGGTACCTAAAGGGAGTGAAGGACTTATGGTGACGATGTAAGCACTATGTAGTCTGCTTTAGAGTAAAACGAGTTGGCGTCGCCTATAGTGTTGTTGACGAGAGAGGAGTCGGCGGGCGAGATGGAGCCCGAGTGACGCGGTGGTCGTGGGACCATTTGGCATGTGTGTGATGTTGAAAGTACGTTATGTAGCATCTCGTTGACTGGTCTGCCTTGTGCTATATGCGCGTTGGTCCCCAGCGTGTAGCGCGGATCTGTAGCGAGTGTTATACGCGTAACTTGTATGGGGGTGTTTAGGGTGTTCGTCATTGGGTACCTTGTGTTAGCGTGTTCGGTGTGTTTGTGATTGCGTACCTTGTATGAAGCTGTTGAAGATGTTTGTGAAGATATTTAGGGTGTCTGTGATAGAATGAAGAGATGTTTGTTGCAAATACGTGCAGATTTAGTTTTATTTCTTTTCAAATGAAAATGAGATGAAGAACGCACGAGGACGTGCGTGTTGTCAGGAAGGCCGTGTCGGTAGAAATAATAAAAGGCACTCATTTGACTATACCATGGCAAAGCGCGACTTCCGATGACGCGCTAACGGAACGTCGGGGCCGGCGCTGAGTCTGTTAGACTACAGCGGCCGGTGCGATAGCATTTCTCCGACGGATCGTTTGCCAGTATTAAATTTCCAATTACCTACGTAATAATTGTTACAAAGAATTTTCTGTCGCTTGCACATTAACTTTGTCTTAACGTGATATTTTATGGAGTAGTTCGCCTCTTGTAAGATTAGGTAACTATTTCTCATGGCTGAGTTGCGAAAGCACGAATTGCCCCGTGTCTTTTCCGACGTATATATATATATACATATGCATACGTACACACATATGTAAATAACATAAATACTTTAAATTTATATAATAATAAAAACATGTCAATGTCACTAAAACCCTCATTGTATTATGTAGGGCATGCACGCTTTATAAACCTATTGCTGGTGTAACGAGCTCTGCTTGCAGGATTTGAAAAAAGTGGTCTCTCACGACAGGTACGTTCACGCACGCGGGGTACTCTGTAATAAATGCTTTGTAATAATAATGGGGCGTCTATTATATTATTAATGATTTTGAAAAGGGTGATTGCATCAAGTCTCTTGCGGTGATCTGACGGAAGATGAACATCATGGCGGGCTGCAGATGTGTGGTAGTCACTATAAATATGTCCAGTTCGGTAGTCAAGAGCCTTGACGAATTTCTTTTGGACTCGCTCAATCCTGTCCTTATGAATTTTGTAGTGTGGCTGCCAAACAGTACAAGCATACTCTAAGCGGCTGCGAACATAGCTATTATATAAAATTTTGTAAGTAAAGAGACTCTTAAATGGTTTGCTTACTCTTAAGATGAAACCTAACTGTTTGTGCGCCTTTTCCAAAACTATATCTATGTGGCGAGTAAAAGTCAGTTTTTAATCCATAATAACACGCAAATCTCTAATTTCTGTCACCCTAGATAACTGTATATTGCAGATGTTATATCATATTTAGAGTATTGCGCTTACGAGTATAACTAATTATATGGCACTTATCTATGTTAAGGAAAAGCCTATTGTCGTTACGGAATTTTTAGAATCGATAAAGGTCGCCCTGTAACAGCTCACAGTTCTCTAAATTCAGAATATATAGATTTTGGTATCATCCGCATGTAAAATTGTATCTGAACTAGTAACTGTATCAGATATATCATTAATATATAGAATAAACAATAAGGGCCCCAAATGAGACCCTTGCGGTACACCGGAGCTAATTGGTTTGAAGTCGGAAGAGAATCCACCGATAACAACCCCCTGTGACCTGTTCTTAATGTAGGACTTTATCCATCTAAAGAGATCACCGTGTATGCCGAGTCGCCAAAGTTTGAGTAATAGAGTATTGTGACAGAGTTTATCAAAGGCTTTGGCAAAATCAGCATACACGGCATCCAGTTACTATCCATTGTGTCCAGTATCGCCTCGCTAAAATATGTAGATTACTGTCTACGCTACGACCTTTGTGAAAACCATGCTGATTTGGAGAGATTTGGCGACTTACAGCACTGGATAACTGAGAGGTAACAATTTTTTCCAGCAGTTTTCCAAACTGACGCAGCTTTGATATGGGACGATATTTTTCTATGTCTTAACTAATACTCCCTTTAGGAACAGGCGTTACCCATGCCTGCTTCCATATCGTCGGCACAAGCCCTACCTGTAAAAATTTTTTAAATATTATAAATATAGGTATAGACAATGATGAACAGCACCTTCGTATCAGCATGTGAAGCACACCATCTGGACCGGCTCCTTTATTAATTTCAACTGATTTCAGGTGTTTCAGAACAGTTTCTTGGGTTATTTCTATCGAGCTAACATCAACCACACCCTCTGGACTATCAGTCAACCCATTGTAATCGGCAATTATACTATTACATGGTTCAAAAACGGAATGAAAATAGTCATTGAACAAATTACAAATCTGTTCACCATCAGTAGATACTGTTCCTTTAATAATAATAAATAATAAATGTTGTTTCTTCGTGTGATGTTTTTCTTGTGTCTAATTTAATTAACTGTATATACATATCCCATTAGATGTCGATTGCAGAGGTGTACTAGGCGCCCTTAAACAAATTAGGTACACCACTCTCCAGGTGATAGTAATGATAAACATCTTCTATTACTCAACCCACACCTCACTCTGCCGGCCTGAGCAAGCCACGTTGTAAAGTTCTCATCATTTATTTGGCTGGTAGGCTATACATATACTTACGACGAGACAATTATTGTTTACGAATTTTCAAACAAATATTTATGACGAGATTAAAGGAATGGGACATAAGCGCGCTTTTTTTTGTTTCTGGGATACGATAAAATCCTCATGGACACTCAGCTGCACTTTACGCCGATTGAGTAGTATCGGACTCCGATAAAAAACCCCTCTTGGCTGTTAGCCCTAGTGGCTTTTACAGCGTCACCAGTCGCGTTGGGGCGAGCGCTAAAGGCGCCCTGCCAGCTGGTTGACCTCCTGAGGGTTCCTCCAGCCGAAGGATACCTCGTATGGAGGACGGACCTCGGGCTCAAGGCGTCATCAGAGGAGCTTTCCGCACCTGCCTGCATTTTAACGAGCTTCCTATTCGGGTAAGGGCCGAGCCTCTAGCGGATTCGGCCGGCTGAAGGCCGGTTAGTGTGCCTAATGTTCCGCGTGGCAGTTTACAATGTGGCTTAAGGCCCACGTCTGTGCGTGTAGTACTACGTGAACGAGCTTCTAAACGTGAGACCCTACGGCTATCGCGAATGCCGACCTCACCTCCGTCGGTGGGAGCGATGCGGTCGTAATGTGTAAGTGGACATGTTCGAGTTGAACGTGTAATGTTGTCGTCGCTGTCGCCTAACACATGTCTAGGTTTTAGATAGCGTTCGCAGACGCGGGGCTCGAGGGTGTACGATGATACTCTGACCACTATGGAGTTTGGGTGTAGAGGGGAACGTTGAAACAAGCGTTGGGACGCCTCTTTCAGATATTTAGTAATAGAGGGCAATTATAAGTCGTAGTGCAGATCTACGTTGCACACGTAAGAAGGGGCACCGGTGGCCCTGATAAGCGGACAGCAGAGCTAACGTCGCGTAGGTAATAGAGGAAAAAGAGATCATGTTTGTCGATATTGTACATATTGATGTCACAGATAAAATAAGAGTACTTTATTTTGAAATAGAACTACAAACCTGGTATAAATCATTAAATTTACATTTAAAACAAACATTCAAAACCAAAATTAATATGTAAGCTTAAAAATTAATATGTAATAGTTTAAAAGTAATATGTAGTAGGAAAGAAACGAGAATATGCAACTAGGTAGATACATAATTTCGCAGTCATGTATAACGGCGGATTTACCTCAACAGAGTTTTTAGAAATAGTGACGTCAGCCAGGCTGACGTCACCATCATTATTTTCTGAATCACTCATTATAAATCAATAAATAATTTTAACAATAGATTATCAATAAACACCACAGCACATGAGTTATAATTAAATTTCATCGAAATTATATTAACTTTTACTAAAACTATTACAGAAGCAAAAACACAAATAGAAATATAGATAGAAATTAGAAATTAACGTACTCACAATGATTTTCGTCTGCACTTCTCAAGTTCTCGAGCCAAAGTGCTCCGTGAGCGCTTTGAAAAATCCTTCACACGTGGCACGCCATTTTTGCGCTTCTCTTTTCAAAGCACTCGCGTCAATACAATAATTGTTAATTTAATTCATGTTGGTTTCTTTAAGATAATCTTACCCAAAAATCCTACTAATTTTAACAGTGATTTTCAAATGATTTTAAACGATTTAACATTTAAAAGCTCGACATTCCATGCACGCCGTAACTACCATATTGTATTCGCCGAAGACAACCAAACAACTATTTATATGTTTATGCATGTTACCGTAATGAATAGACCAAAATAATCTATCTTAAATTAAGACATTAATTTTAAGATAATAAGCTAAACAAACTTTCTATCAGAAGCTGAGTAAACAATTAGCAACTGTATCAAGCAACACTAATTAATATTTATTGATTCAAAATGAAAATCTAAATCTAATAAGCATGATATAATTATACAATTACTAACTATTTATAAAATCTATGTTTAATTACCGATAATAATAAATTAGTTTTTCAATTGAACTTTTCTCCCAGGTCTCGCGCCGACATATATATTTCTAAATTAATTGAAACATTATCGACATATTACCTGGCTACATACCTTTTTTCGCATATCTACTTATGCGTACTGACTTGTACGAATGAGACGCAACATAACACGGCGACCTAAACAAGGACAAATACTGATCTAAGATTTATCATAACCAGTATCACTAGAACTGATACGTATTATGAATTTATATTTATTATGGACTTACTGACGAAACGTGATATCATTTTTAAATTAATTTCGCTACTGTCATTTCTACATCATGTTATAGCAAAATTTAGCATTGTTTACAATTTTGTAAACAATGCTCAATTCTGTCCCGCCGCCCACCATGATATAATTTTGTTTTTGGCGTGCTTTTTAAGATGCTTGCAGCAATGTTTTCCGCAAATACACAAATAAATTAATAAAACGACTGTATTATGTTTAAAAAGTTTTTCGCAATGTCATCTAATTTCACAATAATATAGTCTAAAAGATGCACAGACCACCTAAGATGATGTTAAAATATGGGACTGATTCCTTATTTGTCAATGTTTACATACATACTCATACTTCGCTGGCCGATTGCATCTCGTTCCGTGCAAAGTTCAATTATTATCTAAGCGCTCTTATAAAATGATTCATCCTAATATATGTATAACACCTAATAATATTATCGTCACTACCTACCAATATTACATAAATCTCATGGTGTGCCAACTTCTTCTCTATTTCACTGAATTAATTTTCGTTTTCTCTTTGCTGTGTGATTATAACTCTCTCTTCTTCTTTTGACTGATCGTAGCCCATAATCATTTATTAATAATTTTACTTATTTTAAGATGTCCGAACAAAATGTCGCGTAAACTATGTATGTATGTTTCTACACTCCAAGATTACACTTTACAATTATTAACGTAAAACGAAGTATTAATATTATAATCATTGCTTAATTGTACATTCTTAGTATTGCCTAAGTAAATTAAAAAATCGCACCGGTGTCTTTACTTTGCGGCCAGAGCGCGTTGTTTTAGTTACAGGCGGAAGCGATATCGGAACCGTGCTATTGTTATGGTTATTTCTTACTTCCAAATTATCATCTAAACACGAATTATCATCAAATTTTTCTACATTATTTAATGTAAAGGCTGGTTTAAGTCTATCTATCTACACTTGCATGGTTCTATTAGGTAAGCTTACTTTAAAAACTTTATCATTTCTGCTCAATACGAGGTATGGGCCATTATAAGTGGGACTCAAAGATTTCTGCGGGGATATCAAATAGATCTAAACCTAAAAACCTTAATACCGATGTAATTACCCCGACTCAAACAATTAATGACATAAACTCCTACTTTGCTAACATAGGTCAATTTCTAGCTGAAGATATAACTGATGACTCTAAATTTTATCTCGATACTCCAGTTACCATTTGCTCTTCAATGTTTGTGCTCCCGACCGATTATGAAGAAGTTGAGATAATTATTTGCAAATTAAAACATGAGTGTGATGTGTGATGTGTTGGGATAATATTTCCTCCAATTTCATCATACAATTCAAAAATACCTTGATAACTCCTATAACGTACATTTATTTGTAATCTTTCACTATCACAAGCAATCTTACTATCAGCATTTAAAAAGTCTATAATTCACCCTATTTTCAAAAACGGAGACAAATGTATTGCAAATAATTACAGACCTATATCGGTACTCCCAGCCTTATCAAAAATTCTCGAACGTCTGATGAATAACCATTTAATTAAGTATTTAGAGAGTAATAATTTGATTTCTTCATCCCAATAAAATAAATAATTTTCGCACTGCTAGATCCCCAGACGAGGCTGGACATGAATTAACTAACTTTATAATTGAGAATTTAGACCTTAAAACAAAACAATGGCTATATTTCTAGATTTAACTAAGGCAATTGATACCGTTTCATTTCCATTACTTCTTCAAAAAATGGAATTACAGCTTCAGCTATTTGAGTGCTACTTGACTATACTTATACTTGGACCTACCCTGTTTCTAATTTTAATTAATGGCCTGTGTAACCTCAGTCTACAATATGGTAAGATCTTAGCTATTGCTGCTGATACCGTCCTTCTATTTAGTCTTAAATCATGGCATGAAGTGTATTGTAGCGCTCGAACTGGATTAAACACGGTAATAAACTGGTTTCGACATAACAGGCTGACTCTAAACTCGGAGAAGTCATAATATACTTATACTTTTCTATAAAAAATCTTAAACGAAAATCTATCTCTTCATTTAAATTGTTTATTCATTATTGTTCCTTTCTCGTTTCTCTTGTGATTGCCCAATTTTGGAGAGGATAGATTGTTACAAATACCTGGGAATTCTTATAGATAGTAGACTTAATTTCCAACCATATACTGCTGACAAATAGAATTCGGAAGTTGATTTATGCCTTTAAAGCAATACGTCATGTTGTAGATGACAAAATCATAAAATCTATATATTTCTCGCTCTGTCAATCACTCAATTATCTATCGTACATCTTGTTGGGGGAGGTACCCACAAAACTAATTTTATTAAACTTGAAACCACTTTTGAACTGTACCACAATTGTAAGGTTCTTACTGTCAGACAACTCTTTATATTGACTATTATCCTAAAAAAACACTGTAGCGAAAGCTTTAATCGTGATTTATTAACTACCAGGCGTACAAATAGGCGTTCAAATTTTAGGGTGGGGTTCTGGAGACCTATAACACAGGCTCGGCCTATCTTAGGCTCCAGTCTCCCACAAAACTGAACTACGTTTTATGTCAGTAGTTTTATGAATGTAGTTTTATTTTTTTGTGAAGAAATAAAGATATTATTATTATTATTCTATTAAAAAAACATAGTTTTCTTTTTATCAAAAATCTACCCCTAAAGGAGCAAAAAAGGGGATGAAACTCTATAGGGAAAATGCTAAGCCGCTGAACCGATTAAAACGACATTTAGTACGCAGATAAACCTTTTCCATTAAAAAACATAGACTTTTTTTTTGCAAAAATCTACCCCTAAAGAAGTGGAAAGGGGGATGTAACTTTATAGGGGAAATGCTAAACCGCTGAACCGATTGTGATATTTGGTACAGAAATGTACCCGAAAACCCGGTACAGTATGTACCTGAAAACAAATATAGACTACTTTCTTTTATAAAAAAACGATATGTGGTTTTTTATGTATGTGTCGTCATCATATGTCCAATATGGCGGTTAATTGCAATGGCAAAATAGGAAATAACTTTTTTGTACAATACCAACAATATGGATATCACATGAAATGGAATAAGCAGTGGAAGGTTTCTGTATATGTGACATCATCATAAATCCAATATGGCGGATGTTCCATAATAGGAAATAACTTTTTTATCCAACACTAACAATATGTCTATCAAATGAAATGGAATGGAATACGCAGGAGAAAGTAGATACATATGTGACGTCACCATAAATCCAATATGGCGGATGTTTCATAATAGAAAAAAACTTTTTTGTTCAACACCAACAATATGGGTATCAAATGAAATGGAATACGCAGGGAAAGGTTTCTGTATATCTGACGTCATCATAAATCCAATGTGGCGGATGTTCCATAATAGAAAATAACTTTTTTGTTTAATATCAACATATAAGTACCTCGGGTAACTTCAGTAACCCAGAGAGGTCACGGCAAATTTTTCACGCGGACGATGTCGCGGGTACAGCTAGTATATTATAATTTAGCTTAATCGAATTCATTTAATCAATTTGCTTTTCTTCCAGTTCGTACGCCGTGGATTTGCCGTAGACGTGGATGGTTACGATGACAGGGTCGTGGAAGCTGTCCATACGATCGGATCCAAGCACTTTAAAATCCGTCGTACAAAAGGAACCAAAAAGATTCTAGACGCTTTGCGAGGTAAAAAAACAAAAAACAAAAGTAAGAACTATGCATGAATTTTAATTTTTTTTTCATGAACATGTCTTGTTCACATCCATTTGACATCTTTTCTGTTTCTTTTCATATACAGCCGGAATTTTGGAACTTTTTTATTTTTTCTTTTAGGTACTATCCGCGCCACTCAAGTGTGGACTTCGCTGGAATGCTACAACTCTCCCACTTTTCCGCGCGGCGCTGTATTCGCCACGTGCGTCCGGTAGTAGGAGTATATGTGTTCGTGGACCAGTAGCGATAGCATCTTTGTTACCGTTGCACGCCTCTTCATTTTTAATCGTTCAATGATATCTATGTTAAGTTTTTCGTTGATATTTCTGTTGAGTTTTTGTTTCGCTGTTTTGTTAACTTTGAGAATAGATGTATTTGTTAAGTTTATGCTGTTTGTATCGACAACATTATGGAGAAGACTATTCATAGTGAAACAAAGACTCATAAATTGAAGGTGTTAACATTTTTTTGAAAATAAGAAAGCAAATAAACAATTTGTGATTCTTATGGACCAAACTATAAAAAGGGCTTGTGCAGCAACTGGTGTATCAAAAAGAGCAGTGATGAAAATTAAAAACGAATCCAAGAAAGCAGTACAAATTGTTCCACCAGCACCTAGCACTTCGGCGTCAGGGTCAATTATAAGATCGATAACAAAATTGTCAACACCAGGCAAAAAAAGGAAACCAGGTGCCCAAAAAATCGATCTTGATAACTTTGATCATTGCGAGCGCATTGCGAAACATAGTGAACAGCTTCTACACACTTAGAAAAGAAGTGCAGACTTTCAAAAAAATATTACCAGCTGTCAAAATGCGAGTTATATTTTCCAGTTGGATATACCACACTGGGGCTGATACTTGTTAACCAATTAGGATACAAATTCAAAAAATGCTAAAATGGAAGACTTGTTTTAATACAAAAGCCAGATATCGCCGCTTGGCGGGCTCGCTACCTGCGAAAGAAAAAAGAGAACAAAGACCGCGGGGCGCAGAAGAGACCGGTTACATACTTAGACGAAACATGGATACATTCCCATTATACTTCTCCCAAACTTAACGCCAAATGGCCTAGTGGTGATCGACAATGCGCCATATCGAACAATGCAAAGTGAAAAGGCGCCCTTGAGTTCGTCACTCAAAAGTGCAAAGCTAACTGCGAAGCAACAATATAATATTTGACGACGAAATGACAAAACCTGGACTATACCATTTGATTAAAATTAGTAAGCCTCCAAAAAATACATTGTTGATGAATTGATGAGGGAGTATGGCCATGAAGTTTCGCGTCCGCCACCCTATCATTGCGACTTAAACCCAATAGAATACATATGGAATTTAGTAAAGCAAAGGGTGGCAGACAAAACCATTGATCAGTCTGAAAGACAAATCGAACAATTAGCAAGGGAGGGAAGGAGGTCCATCACAGTCTCAGATTAGGAAAAATAAATTAACCACATAGAATGCTTGGAAAAAGAGTATTGTGAGAAAGACCGCCTCCAATAAATAAAACAAAGAGAATTAATAATTTTCCTTGGAGGTGCAGAAACCAGCTCTGATAGCGAAGATGAGGACAACGATTTAGAGTCCATGTCGGAGGATAATTTATATTTTGTTTCATTTATGTATTTATTTAAACTTTACATATTCATGTTACAAGATAAAAAATATTGTTTGCTGTTTTGGGTTTCGTCTCCTGTAAACCTCCAATATTTTTACGAATTCTTTTGCAAACAGTTACGTCACAGGGCGAGGTCCACAGTTAAGTCCGCGGGTTATACATGTGTTATTATTTTATTTCAATTAAATAAATCAAATTAAAGGGCATTTTATTTTTATTTATTTCATTTTTTTTCATTTCTTTTCATTTCATAATTAAAGCAATTGTGTAATACTTGAGCAAATAATTAAAAATTAAAGGTCAATTATAAATTAGTAGACTGCAAAATATTCATTTTTTGACGACCTTGTACCCAGTAAACGGGGGTTGCGAGTTCGATTCTCGCTCCGAGTCTGGGTGTTTATGTATAATATTGTTACGAGCCGAGGGTAATAAGATGCCGGTTAAGGGTGTAAATATTTTATTTTCCTTAGTACAAGCAGTGCATTTATACGGGCGTCCTACTTTTCCATATCGCACTTAAGGTCCTTAATCTCTGTTCCCATTTGGTCCATGGTGTCGCCCAACCCCATAATTCTGTTATCCATGGATCTCAGTATCTCCTCCTTCCTTGCTTCTGTAGCTTCTCTTATGCTCGCTTGCGAGGCATCCCTGACTTCTATTATACTGGCTTGCGTGACTTCACTTGATTCCTTTATACTAGCTTGCGTGGCTTCTCTGACTTCCACCATGCTAACTTTCATCTCGGCCAATGTAGCTAACAACATTGCCATATCGAATTTCTCGACCCCGGACGTACCAACATTAGCGGGCATTCTAGTGGAAACTGGCATTTGTTCCGTCGCTGACATTCCTGCAGTCGCGGGTGCTCCGTCGGTGGGTGTGTCAAATAGTGCTTATTCTCGACGCACCGCTTGTTGCTCCACTTCATTGTTGCTTGACGTCTCGTACGGACTCCTTGTTCGTCACTTGGTGTGATCGGCATCCCACTTCTGACACCAATTGTTACGAGCTGAGGGTAATAAGATGCCATTTAAGGGAGCAAATATTTTATTTTCCTTCGTACAAGCAGATGTCAAGAACACGCAAACTTAATTACGGCGGTCTCTAGTCTTATTAGTCGCCCTCGAAGTAGGTACTCGCGTAGTAATCACCGAAGGTACACGCTTCACTCAATAACAACGCTCCCGAAGCGCAGAGTTCTTCTATCCAAGGTCGTCGCAGTAGTCGTCGTAGTAGTCTATGTAATTCGCCTTGATGTCGCCTCGATCGATTGTTGAGAAACACTGACGGCGGCGGACACGGAGCTCTATTTATAGTCGGATACAACGAGGGTGGAACTTACTAGTTAATTACGCTCGCTAACAGTAATTCGACATTGTTCTCGACGGTGCATGTTTGCAAGAGTCATAGGTACATGACACGTCATCGCTCGGGAATATTCGAGGTGCAACTTCGTTCTTCTTTCTTAATTTAACTTATACCATTCGATAGTAGACCTTAAACCTAGCAATGCATTTTTAGGTCATAACTCTGCAAAGCCTAGGTCTCGAGATATAAGCACTAAAAGTTACATTTTTAGTTCCATTAAAAATCGACCTTATTCCTTATGCATAACGTCCAACCGTAGCATTATGTATTTACAAAAGAAAAGTATAAGTAGTATATCAGTTGTCCAGTACCCTTAACACAAGCGCTGTGTTGCTTACTTTGGAACTAGATGGCTCTGTGTGAAATGTTTGAGTATTATTATAATATTATTACATTATTTAAAATCAATTTAAGAGTGGTTTGCACCAACTATTGAAACTCGATTTATGGATTTGACCTTAAAGGATTAAAGTAAAATTAAAACGTCGTGTGGAAGTCTCCTCGCCCCGCCCCTCACTCCTCGACTACGTGTAGCTAGTGATTACTAGTGTACTCAAGATGTACTACTTTAGCATAACAAATAATTCAATGATTCATATCCTACTCATATCGAGATATCACGATTAGTAAGAAGTCGCGAAGATGTATTAATAAAAGTCGTGACATAATGTTGCCAGAATTTATTTACATTAAAAAAAGATGTATCCAAAACAGATGAGACAAAAAATACATAAAAGTTATTAAGAAAGTTAACAAATCAGGCATGGTTGGCGTCTGGTTCCAATCTTGACCACAAATTGTCTACGTGTCAGACGGCAAGCTTTACGTACTGCGCCTTGACCATATGGAGCAACAGGTCCGTATGCTGGACCTACAGAACCTACAGGACCTGACACCGAGGAACTAGACGCTGACGCTGATCCACCTCTACCTTCTTCAATAATAATGACAGATTCAGGTCTGCCGCTAGAAGTTGCCGTTGAAGTAGATGTAGTTACAGCGCCTGGACCACTTTGAAGTCCACCATATGGACCTAATTGGTCGGGTCCAGGTGAAGAGGACCTATATGCTGATGAAGACGATCCTGGGGAACCTTCTTCAATAACGATCAAGGGTCCTTGTGAGCTTCCAGCAGAAGCTGTTGCTGAAGATCCAGCGGCAGTTCCTTCAAGTCCACCTTGTCCCAATTCTCCGCTAAGACCTGCTCCAGCTCTATAAGCTCCAGCACCATATCCTCCAAGACCACCAGCGCCAGCTCCAGAAGAGCTGGATGAAGATGTACCGGCTCCACCAGCACCTGCTCCTCCCAAACCACCAAGTTCTGTTGTTCCATCGAGACTACCTGGCCCATAAGGTCCATATGGTCCTTGTCCACCGGCAGCTCCTGCGCCTGCGCTTGCTCCCGCTCCAGACGAACGTTCATCAATAACAACAATAGGTCCTTGTCCTCCCGCAGCAGTTGCTGTAGCACCAGAGCTTGCGCCTGCACCTCTTCGAGCACCTGCTCTATATTCTCCAAGACCGACTGCACCAGTTGCTGAAGAGCTAGTTGCAGATGCACTAGATCCACTTGCACCTTCCTCAATGATAAGTAATTCACCTTGTTGTCCACCAGCGGTAGCTGATGCTAAAGATCCGGCAGCAGCTCCTCCTGGACCGCCATATCCTCCCGGTCCGCCGAGACCACCTGGACCGCCGAGACCACCTCGTCCGTATGGTCCGTATGGTCCTTGTCCACCTGCGGCTCCAGCTCCCGCACTTGCGCCTGCTCCGGCTCCGTAACCTCCAGCGCCGTATCCTCCAAGACCGCCAGCATCAGATGCTGAAGAGCTGGATGAAGATGCACCGGCTCCACCGGCTCCTTCGCCGATGATGATTACTCCGCCTTGTCCACCAGCGGCAGCCGATTCTGAAGATCCGCCAGCAGCTACTCCTGGGCCGCCTAACCTTCTCGGTCCGTCGAGACCACCTGCACCGCCGAGACCACCTCGTCCGTATGGTCCGTAAGGTCCTTGTCCACCTGCGGCTCCAGCTCCAGCACTTGCGCCTGCTCCGGCTCCGTAACCTCCAGCACCGTATCCTCCAAGACCGCCAGCATCAGATGCTGAAGAGCTGGATGAAGATGCACCGGCTCCACCGGCTCCTTCGCCGATGATGATTACTCCGCCTTGTCCAACAGCGGCAGCTGCTGCTGAAGATTCGGCAGTAGCTCCTCCTGGGCCGCCATATCCTCCCGGTCCGCCGAGACCACCTGGACCGCCGAGACCACCTCGTCCGTATGGTCCGTATGGTCCTTGTCCACCTGCGGCTCCAGCTCCAGCACTTGCGCCTGCTCCGGCTCCGTAACCTCCAGCACCGTATCCTCCAAGACCGCCAGCATCAGATGCTGAAGAGCTGGATGAAGATGCACCGGCTCCACCGGCTCCTTCGCCGATGATGATTACTCCGCCTTGTCCACCAACGGCAGCCGATTCTGAAGATCCGGCAGCAGCTCCTCCTGGGCCGCCTAACCTTCTCGGTCCGTCGAGACCACCTGCACCGCCGAGACCACCTCGTCCGTATGGTCCGTAAGGTCCTTGTCCACCTGCGGCTCCAGCTCCAGCACTTGCGCCTGCTCCGGCTCCGTAACCTCCAGCACCGTATCCTCCAAGACCGCCAGCATCAGATGCTGAAGAGCTGGATGAAGATGCACCGGCTCCACCGGCTCCTTCGCCGATGATGATTACTCCGCCTTGTCCAACAGCGGCAGCTGCTGCTGAAGATTCGGCAGTAGCTCCTCCTGGGCCGCCATATCCTCCCGGTCCGCCGAGACCACCTGGACCGCCGAGACCACCTCGTCCGTATGGTCCGTATGGTCCTTGTCCACCTGCGGCTCCAGCTCCAGCACTTGCGCCTGCTCCGGCTCCGTAACCTCCAGCACCGTATCCTCCAAGACCGCCAGCATCAGATGCTGAAGAGCTGGATGAAGATGCACCGGCTCCACCGGCTCCTTCGCCGATGATGATTACTCCGCCTTGTCCACCAACGGCAGCCGATTCTGAAGATCCGGCAGCAGCTCCTCCTGGGCCGCCTAACCTTCTCGGTCCGTCGAGACCACCTGCACCGCCGAGACCACCTCGTCCGTATGGTCCGTAAGGTCCTTGTCCACCTGCGGCTCCAGCTCCAGCACTTGCGCCTGCTCCGGCTCCGTAACCTCCAGCACCGTATCCTCCAAGACCGCCAGCATCAGATGCTGAAGAGCTGGATGAAGATGCACCGGCTCCACCGGCTCCTTCATCGAAGACGAATACTCCGCCTTGTCCACCTGCGGCTCCAGCTCCAGCACTTGCGCCTGCTCCGGCTCCGTAACCTCCAGCACCGTATCCTCCAAGACCGCCAGCATCAGATGCTGAAGAGCTGGATGAAGATGCACCGGCTCCACCGGCTCCTTCGCCGATGATGATTACTCCGCCTTGTCCACCAGCGGCAGCCGATTCTGAAGATCCGCCAGCAGCTACTCCTGGGCCGCCTAACCTTCTCGGTCCGTCGAGACCACCTGCACCGCCGAGACCACCTCGTCCGTATGGTCCGTAAGGTCCTTGTCCACCTGCGGCTCCAGCTCCAGCACTTGCGCCTGCTCCGGCTCCGTAACCTCCAGCACCGTATCCTCCAAGACCGCCAGCATCAGATGCTGAAGAGCTGGATGAAGATGCACCGGCTCCACCGGCTCCTTCGCCGATGATGATTACTCCGCCTTGTCCAACAGCGGCAGCTGCTGCTGAAGATTCGGCAGTAGCTCCTCCTGGGCCGCCATATCCTCCCGGTCCGCCGAGACCACCTGGACCGCCGAGACCACCTCGTCCGTATGGTCCGTATGGTCCTTGTCCACCTGCGGCTCCAGCTCCAGCACTTGCGCCTGCTCCGGCTCCGTAACCTCCAGCACCGTATCCTCCAAGACCGCCAGCATCAGATGCTGAAGAGCTGGATGAAGATACACCGGCTCCACCGGCTCCTTCGCCGATGATGATTACTCCGCCTTGTCCACCAACGGCAGCCGATTCTGAAGATCCGGCAGCAGCTCCTCCTGGGCCGCCTAACCTTCTCGGTCCGTCGAGACCACCTGCACCGCCGAGACCACCTCGTCCGTATGGTCCGTAAGGTCCTTGTCCACCTGCGGCTCCAGCTCCAGCACTTGCGCCTGCTCCGGCTCCGTAACCTCCAGCACCGTATCCTCCAAGACCGCCAGCATCAGATGCTGAAGAGCTGGATGAAGATGCACCGGCTCCACCGGCTCCTTCGCCGATGATGATTACTCCGCCTTGTCCAACAGCGGCAGCTGCTGCTGAAGATTCGGCAGTAGCTCCTCCTGGGCCGCCATATCCTCCCGGTCCGCCGAGACCACCTGGACCGCCGAGACCACCTCGTCCGTATGGTCCGTATGGTCCTTGTCCACCTGCGGCTCCAGCTCCCGCACTTGCGCCTGCTCCGGCTCCGTAACCTCCAGCGCCGTATCCTCCAAGACCGCCAGCATCAGATGCTGAAGAGCTGGATGAAGATGCACCGGCTCCACCGGCTCCTTCGCCGATGATGATTACTCCGCCTTGTCCACCAGCGGCAGCCGATTCTGAAGATCCGCCAGCAGCTACTCCTGGGCCGCCTAACCTTCTCGGTCCGTCGAGACCACCTGCACCGCCGAGACCACCTCGTCCGTATGGTCCGTAAGGTCCTTGTCCACCTGCGGCTCCAGCTCCAGCACTTGCGCCTGCTCCGGCTCCGTAACCTCCAGCACCGTATCCTCCAAGACCGCCAGCATCAGATGCTGAAGAGCTGGATGAAGATGCACCGGCTCCACCGGCTCCTTCGCCGATGATGATTACTCCGCCTTGTCCAACAGCGGCAGCTGCTGCTGAAGATTCGGCAGTAGCTCCTCCTGGGCCGCCATATCCTCCCGGTCCGCCGAGACCACCTGGACCGCCGAGACCACCTCGTCCGTATGGTCCGTATGGTCCTTGTCCACCTGCGGCTCCAGCTCCAGCACTTGCGCCTGCTCCGGCTCCGTAACCTCCAGCACCGTATCCTCCAAGACCGCCAGCATCAGATGCTGAAGAGCTGGATGAAGATGCACCGGCTCCACCGGCTCCTTCGCCGATGATGATTACTCCGCCTTGTCCACCAACGGCAGCCGATTCTGAAGATCCGGCAGCAGCTCCTCCTGGGCCGCCTAACCTTCTCGGTCCGTCGAGACCACCTGCACCGCCGAGACCACCTCGTCCGTATGGTCCGTAAGGTCCTTGTCCACCTGCGGCTCCAGCTCCAGCACTTGCGCCTGCTCCGGCTCCGTAACCTCCAGCACCGTATCCTCCAAGACCGCCAGCATCAGATGCTGAAGAGCTGGATGAAGATGCACCGGCTCCACCGGCTCCTTCATCGAAGACGAATACTCCGCCTTGTCCACCTGCGGCTCCAGCTCCAGCACTTGCGCCTGCTCCGGCTCCGTAACCTCCAGCACCGTATCCTCCAAGACCGCCAGCATCAGATGCTGAAGAGCTGGATGAAGATGCACCGGCTCCACCGGCTCCTTCGCCGATGATGATTACTCCGCCTTGTCCACCAGCGGCAGCCGATTCTGAAGATCCGCCAGCAGCTACTCCTGGGCCGCCTAACCTTCTCGGTCCGTCGAGACCACCTGCACCGCCGAGACCACCTCGTCCGTATGGTCCGTAAGGTCCTTGTCCACCTGCGGCTCCAGCTCCAGCACTTGCGCCTGCTCCGGCTCCGTAACCTCCAGCACCGTATCCTCCAAGACCGCCAGCATCAGATGCTGAAGAGCTGGATGAAGATGCACCGGCTCCACCGGCTCCTTCGCCGATGATGATTACTCCGCCTTGTCCAACAGCGGCAGCTGCTGCTGAAGATTCGGCAGTAGCTCCTCCTGGGCCGCCATATCCTCCCGGTCCGCCGAGACCACCTGGACCGCCGAGACCACCTCGTCCGTATGGTCCGTATGGTCCTTGTCCACCTGCGGCTCCAGCTCCAGCACTTGCGCCTGCTCCGGCTCCGTAACCTCCAGCACCGTATCCTCCAAGACCGCCAGCATCAGATGCTGAAGAGCTGGATGAAGATGCACCGGCTCCACCGGCTCCTTCGCCGATGATGATTACTCCGCCTTGTCCACCAACGGCAGCCGATTCTGAAGATCCGGCAGCAGCTCCTCCTGGGCCGCCTAACCTTCTCGGTCCGTCGAGACCACCTGCACCGCCGAGACCACCTCGTCCGTATGGTCCGTAAGGTCCTTGTCCACCTGCGGCTCCAGCTCCAGCACTTGCGCCTGCTCCGGCTCCGTAACCTCCAGCACCGTATCCTCCAAGACCGCCAGCATCAGATGCTGAAGAGCTGGATGAAGATGCACCGGCTCCACCGGCTCCTTCATCGAAGACGAATACTCCGCCTTGTCCACCTGCGGCTCCAGCTCCAGCACTTGCGCCTGCTCCGGCTCCGTAACCTCCAGCACCGTATCCTCCAAGACCGCCAGCATCAGATGCTGAAGAGCTGGATGAAGATGCACCGGCTCCACCGGCTCCTTCGCCGATGATGATTACTCCGCCTTGTCCACCAGCGGCAGCCGATTCTGAAGATCCGCCAGCAGCTACTCCTGGGCCGCCTAACCTTCTCGGTCCGTCGAGACCACCTGCACCGCCGAGACCACCTCGTCCGTATGGTCCGTAAGGTCCTTGTCCACCTGCGGCTCCAGCTCCAGCACTTGCGCCTGCTCCGGCTCCGTAACCTCCAGCACCGTATCCTCCAAGACCGCCAGCATCAGATGCTGAAGAGCTGGATGAAGATGCACCGGCTCCACCGGCTCCTTCGCCGATGATGATTACTCCGCCTTGTCCAACAGCGGCAGCTGCTGCTGAAGATTCGGCAGTAGCTCCTCCTGGGCCGCCATATCCTCCCGGTCCGCCGAGACCACCTGGACCGCCGAGACCACCTCGTCCGTATGGTCCGTATGGTCCTTGTCCACCTGCGGCTCCAGCTCCAGCACTTGCGCCTGCTCCGGCTCCGTAACCTCCAGCACCGTATCCTCCAAGACCGCCAGCATCAGATGCTGAAGAGCTGGATGAAGATACACCGGCTCCACCGGCTCCTTCGCCGATGATGATTACTCCGCCTTGTCCACCAACGGCAGCCGATTCTGAAGATCCGGCAGCAGCTCCTCCTGGGCCGCCTAACCTTCTCGGTCCGTCGAGACCACCTGCACCGCCGAGACCACCTCGTCCGTATGGTCCGTAAGGTCCTTGTCCACCTGCGGCTCCAGCTCCAGCACTTGCGCCTGCTCCGGCTCCGTAACCTCCAGCACCGTATCCTCCAAGACCGCCAGCATCAGATGCTGAAGAGCTGGATGAAGATGCACCGGCTCCACCGGCTCCTTCGCCGATGATGATTACTCCGCCTTGTCCAACAGCGGCAGCTGCTGCTGAAGATTCGGCAGTAGCTCCTCCTGGGCCGCCATATCCTCCCGGTCCGCCGAGACCACCTGGACCGCCGAGACCACCTCGTCCGTATGGTCCGTATGGTCCTTGTCCACCTGCGGCTCCAGCTCCAGCACTTGCGCCTGCTCCGGCTCCGTAACCTCCAGCACCGTATCCTCCAAGACCGCCAGCATCAGATGCTGAAGAGCTGGATGAAGATGCACCGGCTCCACCGGCTCCTTCGCCGATGATGATTACTCCGCCTTGTCCACCAACGGCAGCCGATGCTGAAGATCCGGCAGCAGCTCCTCCTGGGCCGCCTAACCTTCTCGGTCCGTCGAGACCACCTGCACCGCCGAGACCACCTCGTCCGTATGGTCCGTAAGGTCCTTGTCCACCTGCGGCTCCAGCTCCAGCACTTGCGCCTGCTCCGGCTCCGTAACCTCCAGCACCGTATCCTCCAAGACCGCCAGCATCAGATGCTGAAGAGCTGGATGAAGATGCACCGGCTCCACCGGCTCCTTCATCGAAGACGAATACTCCGCCTTGTCCACCTGCGGCTCCAGCTCCAGCACTTGCGCCTGCTCCGGCTCCGTAACCTCCAGCACCGTATCCTCCAAGACCGCCAGCATCAGATGCTGAAGAGCTGGATGAAGATGCACCGGCTCCACCGGCTCCTTCATCGAAGACGAATACTCCGCCTTGTCCACCAGCGGCAGCCGATGCTGAAAATCCGGCAGCAGCTTCTCCTGGACCGCCATATCCTCCCGGTCCGCCGAGACCACCTGGACCGCCGAGACCACCTCGTCCGTATGGTCCGTATGGTCCTTGTCCACCTGCGGCTCCAGCTCCCGCACTTGCGCCTGCTCCGGCTCCGTAACCTCCAGCGCCGTATCCTCCAAGACCGCCAGCATCAGATGCTGAAGAGCTGGATGAAGATGCACCGGCTCCACCGGCTCCTTCGCCGATGATGATTACTCCGCCTTGTCCAACAGCGGCAGCTGCTGCTGAAGATTCGGCAGTAGCTCCTCCTGGGCCGCCATATCCTCCCGGTCCGCCGAGACCACCTGGACCGCCGAGACCACCTCGTCCGTATGGTCCGTATGGTCCTTGTCCACCTGCGGCTCCAGCTCCAGCACTTGCGCCTGCTCCGGCTCCGTAACCTCCAGCACCGTATCCTCCAAGACCGCCAGCATCAGATGCTGAAGAGCTGGATGAAGATGCACCGGCTCCACCGGCTCCTTCGCCGATGATGATTACTCCGCCTTGTCCAACAGCGGCAGCTGCTGCTGAAGATTCGGCAGTAGCTCCTCCTGGGCCGCCATATCCTCCCGGTCCGCCGAGACCACCTGGACCGCCGAGACCACCTCGTCCGTATGGTCCGTATGGTCCTTGTCCACCTGCGGCTCCAGCTCCAGCACTTGCGCCTGCTCCGGCTCCGTAACCTCCAGCGCCGTATCCTCCAAGACCGCCAGCATCAGATGCTGAAGAGCTGGATGAAGATGCACCGGCTCCACCGGCTCCTTCACCGCTGATGATTACTCCGCCTTGTCCACCAGCGGCAGCCGATGCTGAAGATCCGGCAGCAGCTCCTCCTGGGCCAGCTCCAGCTCCAGCACTTGCGCCTGCTCCGGTTCCGTAACCTCCAGCGCCGTAGCCTCCACGTTCACCTGCACTGGTTGCAGAAGTACTCGCCTCAGATGCAGTTGCACCTGATGGTCTGTCGACGACTACTAGTGGTCCTTTTTGTGCTCCTGCACTTGCAGTTGCTGTGCTTGCTGCGGTAGCAGGTGCTGGACCTGGACGACGGCCGGTTGGGCGACGTTTTTTAGGAGTTTCAGCTCCTGGCACTTTCTTAATGACTACGTCTTCTTCGTAAATAGTTTCGTGTCCAGATGCATCAGTTTCTATGACAAAAGTCCTAACGACTTTGTCTTCTCCTGATACGTTTCCTGCGACACCACCATCTCTTTCAAATTTTTTACGGGTTGTCGATCGTTCGAAAACGGTTCCATTTGTGTCAGTTTCAAATTCGTCGGTGCTGCTTAAATCTGTTTCTCTGAAATCTCTGTCGCGAGCGAGAAGGTTTCTTAGGTCATCTTCTGGAGCATCTGCAGTTACGTACTGTAAGAAATAATACATAAATTAAAATGACGAAGCGCCAAGCGTCGCCGTCCTTACGTACTTCTAAGTATGTAATATATAATATTGTGATGTTTTACATAAATAAGTACACATACCAGTTAAAAAGTTTCTAAAATATTTTGCCAGTACTCGTTTGTGTACGTATGTAGTTAAAATGAAATTTACAAAATTCAGTACTGTAGATATATGTAGATCTAGAGTACTGAATTTTTAAAATTTAAAATAAAAAGGTATTTAAATACTATGAGTATATTGTTTTGGGTTTATGATGATTATGACATAAGTTTATGACATTAAATGGAACATAAATGAACTCACCTGCAGTGCACAGCACAAGATCACAAAGGTTGTAACTCTCATTTTGCTTTGAGAGCCGGAACCGAACTGATGCTTTAACCAAAAACTGGAGTCTATTTATATCAAAATTTAGTTGAAATATTGACGTATAGACTTTATTCTAAGCTGTATTATTCAAATATTTGCTTTTATTAAAGAAAAATTGTGCTTTATTTTAATCAATATCGGCGATATTGAACAATACTTTGTAATTACAACTTGATTAAGTTATTGTTATTCGCAGTGTCATGTTATTTTCAGCAAAACATGTTGTTCTTCTTGTGTTGACATTATAGTATAGTACAATGTCATATTTTTCAGATACTGGCACTGGATGGTACGAAGGTCAAAACAGTTGAAGTTGTACTCATACCTTTTACTAAAGTAGGTAATTAATACGAACATCAAAGAGTCAAAGAATTACAGCACTGATGCTGTAACTCTTAACGGATAAAACCAAAATAAATTATACAAATATGAATTTATTATGCTACTACGCGTCTACAGCTACGCGTCAGTTGCTGTAGCTTAGATTTATATTAATTAGGTAAGTACAGTAGTAGTACAGTAGATACATAAAAACATGCGCGTACAGTTTTGTCAAAATTTTAAAGTAATCTAACGCGATTACCTTTTATTTTGCCTTGTCGTTTCGACTGAGTTGCATCGGCCGTGGTCTCAAACTATCCTTTTGTTTGTTTTTGGACAGTTTGCTTGAGACCACGGCCGATGCAACTCGGTCGAAACGACAAGCCAAAATGAAAGGTAATCGCGTTAAATTTCCTGTTTTTGATATTTTATAATTCAACGCGAAAATTTAGAAGTTTATATTCAACGCAATCGGTGATAGCTTTCCAAGATTTAAGATTTTGAAGAAAGGAACATTCACATTTTTATTTATGTAAGAGCGGGTTATTTATTATTTATGAACAAAATATGATTCTCAAATACTTATACTAATACTTCTAAGAATATCATTCATATATTCCATTACTAGCTAGATTATATAACTGTCTATACGAACGGACTACAAATCGGCCAAAGGATAAGGTTTATAATAAAAACCTTGTGTAGGCGACGTGCTACGTAGTAACTCCTCACTAGCTGATTCCGATTTATAATCTGTGAGACCAAACGCTCACAGCTGAGAGTGGTCAGAATTATGTTGCACCTCTTTTTCTGTCCACTCAGAAAGAGAAATACCGTGAAGTTATTCATCTTTGTATCAATTATTATTACTAATTGTTACCTACCTACATACTACATTGTCTATAATAAATAATTATACATAACATATTTGTTACGTTTTTAGAAGCTGTAAGAACGTTCTGAAGCTAAAATGATAGCTTTTAAAATTGCTTGAGAATCTTTACAGAGTCTATTGACTAGTGATGTGCCGGATCGTTAAAAATGTATATCCGCGGATACGGATCCGAACACGGATATTTGGTGTCAATATACGCGGATACGGATATGGATACGGATCTTAACTTTCTTACTCGATCGGTGTCGGTGGGCGTGACTTCGAAGCGATAGTTGACGCCACTTCAGGCTTTGCGTGACAGGACATGTTTCGATTTATATAGAATTTAATCTATGTATTGAAAATTAATAAGGTAAAAGATCCGTAAAAGATCCGCCAAAAAAGTAACTGATACGGATCCGGATCTTTCTTCTCTCTCGGATATCCGCGGATACGGATACGGACACGGATATCCGACACATCACTACTATTGACCAATATACCCGCGTCGTTGCTAGTATGCCATATACATAGTTATTGCAATGGACTACGTAACAACCTAATTAAAAGGTAGTTATGATAATCATGAATAAAACTGAAAAAATATTCAAAACGCAATGATAAATAAAAAGTTATTTGAATTTAATCTCAAGCAGTGGAAAGATAGTGAGGATAAATTCGGTCTCTGTCGCTACTAGCGCTGAGCAATGGACATTGAGTTTGTTATGCCACAAATCTGTAAAGCCATCTCCCTCTGAGTCCCTCTAGCTTATTTCCACTCTATCCCCGCTACTGAAGTTTAAGACCCATCAACTCCATTACGTCACTGAATCCCAAATAGTTTTTTTACGAATGTGTTTTAAATTTTAAATTATTTTAATATAATCTGTAAATATACCAGTTTTAAGATTATTCAATTGTAGCCTATTGTCACTGTTATTTTATTAGATCTGGAACTTCAACTCTCAATATTATAAATATAGGCATACCTATACCTGGAACCAAGTTATGTGGTCGATATAAATACAGTTAAATCAACTTCCAAAAGGATGTTTTTCAATATTTAGGTGTATAGTAATTTGTAACGTTTATTAGTGTTATATCTTTTTGTATTATAGTTCGAACAGGGTTGTTGTTATTAGTATTAATAACATTTTTCTATTTATAAAATTACACATTACATACATACATACATATCTTCAAGCTGTGTCCCTAACGGGGTAGTCAGAGGGGACGGAGAGCCAGGAGTCGCGGTCCTTATATATCTCTTTCGCTTCCTCAAATCTCATCATTCTCTTCACACATTTTCGCCTAGGTACGCGAGTGCTTTTAACATTTCCGTCTGCTAACACTCTGGCTATTTGATCTTCATAAGTCAGCCTTGGTCTTCCTTGGCTTCTTTTACCTCTCACTTTGCTCTGTAGATTTTCTTCGTCAGTCTTTCGTCACTCATTCTTTCTAAGTGCCCGAACCATCTAAGCATTCCTTTCTTCCTTTTTAAAAAATTACACATTCACGTAAATAATGAAATACGTATTTCAACAGTTTCAAAATTCAACTCCAGAAGTCCTTTCTTTTTACTGTGTTAGGAATACAGCACAGTGGTATGAATGTATGTTTATCTAATATTACCTATCTAAATATAAAAAAATGTTTATTTACATTTCTAATCTGAGTAGAATGAAATGAAGTAGTAATTTGTCTGTGTATTCGCTATAACTTCTAATCTTTTTCACCATTATTTAAAAATTTGATGAAGTAAACTTATGATGTATATGTACGTACATATTACATTTAGTCCATAGAAATAGAGAAATACTGGCATTTAGTAATCCTCGCGCGAAGCCAGGGTAGATCGCAAGTAACTATTACATAAATACTTTACACGTATTGGTATTAGGAAAGTAGTATGATTAAAGTTTTGGTTACTTTCTGTTCTTTGATGTTTAACAATAATGAGTCCATTGTATTACTTAGCTAAGTTGTGTGGAAACTAATTAAAATCTACTAAATAATTTCTACTTAAGTCATTACGATACTCGAAAAACGTAAGCAACTTTGTAGACATTTTTGCACTTCAATGTAACGTCGAAAATTAACAAAACAATATTCAACAAAAGGTAACATGACTTTCCATTTTCGACCGTGCGCCATGGTAATAGACGTCAAAATTAAAACCGTAAATGACAACAAAAGTTATAATTTACAAGAATAGAATTAATTTTTAGGCGCAACTGTACATACGTGTTGATTACTGTATTGAGTTATCAATTTGTAAAAGAGATTCAAATATTTGTATAAGACTGAAGACTACTACGCGTGTAAGTAAACAAGTGTTTCGTATTTTACGAATTAAGTTGTTCAAGATCATAAGTACAAATATGTATTAATACTAGATATTGTATACACATATGTATGTTAGATAATTACGTAATTCACTATAGTAGAAAATACAGGTAGGCATCTAAATTATAAAGGTTATACTTTTGATATAAAACACCTGTTTAGAATGTTTTATTACAGTTAGTATTATGTAGTTCAAAAACTGAATGTTTACTTAGGGGACTAGTTTTGGGGTCTTATGGGAGAAACCAAAAAAAAGAGGAAAAAAAATGAAGTTGTCGCTCGTCGGGTGGAATAACACATAAAAATTGAATTTAATACTGTACTTATGGCATTTGTTTTTGAAAAAAAAAATTTATATACAAATTCTCCCTTGAAAGAGAAGGCAAAAGGACCTGTGCCCATAATAGCCGATCACTTCAGTCGTAAAATGGCATATTTTCGTTTCATTTCATCAAAATGTCGACGTAATATATTTTAATGTTTCTTGGAGTTTCTGGTGACAAATATATTGAGACAGTCTTTGTAGTAGGATCCGCTGAGGCAGACCAACACCCTTATTCTAAAACATTACCTCGAAACGTCCTCCAGTAAAACTCGTTCGAGGAAGCCTCAAGGTCCTTTTCAATGTTTCCTCGAAAACGGTATTCTATGGGCCGGTATTTCAATAATATCTTATCTTGAATTGATCAAGGATTGAAGATAAGTTCGCCTTACATGTATTTCAATGTAGGATTAAAGTTATGCGCCACATAAAGTCCATCCTAACTAGTCCTAATCTAAGCGGAGGATTTCTATCACTTAAGTTGCGATCTGACATCGGCGTGCGACTAACTTAAAAAAAAGGTGCTTTATAGTTATTCCATAATTTTATTTTTTGACTTGTTTTTGACCCACAAATAAGCGACAAGTTGTGGTATATATTATTTTTTCATTTTTGTTCTTAAGTAAACAAATGTGGTGACTATAACATTTATAACGTAATTAGAGATGGACTAGTTCGCAAATGATTTATTCAATTGTCATATTTATTAGTAAAACAAACATTTTTAGAAATTTTGTCCATTTGTGTGTTTGTGCTTCAATAAAAATCACCAAGAATTAAAGGAACAATAAACGTCATGATAAATGTAAAAATTTATATTTTTATTAAACACTTAAAAATAATTGGCGCTCCGTCCTCTCTGGCTACCCCGTTAGGGATACAGCGTGAATATATGTATGTATGCACTTGTACTTAAAAATAAAAAATAGAAGATTGGGTATTATTATTCGCACATCGCAAACAATAATATTCTTATGTTATTGTTCTGTTTTACATTTCTAATGAATCGTGTCACTCCCATTGAACTTGATGTATGTTTCTAATTTGATCTTCGAACATACCTTTAGGTAACATTACAAATTAAAAACAAAACACTTAACAAATACTCTAATTTTTTTCAATGCTGAACAATATTAGTGTTATATGTGCACATATTTCATAGTTTCGTGTATATAACAGAAAAACAGTGTTATTTTAGCGAAATTTTAGTTAGTGTCTTGTTTGTTTACATTGAAGTCAAAAATGAAAAAAATGTAATAGGATTTAATTGAATAATATTAAAAACTACTTGGCAATAAATACAAAGATAATATATAGAAAAAGCATAAACAGTAAAAACATTTATTTATTAACAAAAAGTACATACATATGTTAATATTTACAAACTTAAAACTACACATTATCTTAAATAATAAACTTCCTCAAAGTTGCCGCTTAGAAAGCTGTCATTGCTCAAGGTACCTAGCAGACTGGCAGCATTGCCTCTTTGAATAGCCAAACTGATTCGTTGGCGGAAGAAGCTGCCAGCCCGGCGGTCTCCCGAAGCCTCGACCAGTCTCTTACAAATATCAGAAACCAGTCGATGGGCTTCGGGGCTCCAGGGACCCAAAGTTTCGACTACAAAGGGCATAAATATGAAACTCTCAGAGAGAGTCGCATACTTACGCCGCTTCAAGTTCTCGGCAGTGCTGGCCGCGGCACCTGCTGACTTGGAAGTCGCCGGCACATTGGAAACAGCAAGTGTATCGACACAAGTGGCATCCCACACCAGCGATCTTCCAAGTTTCCAAGGAATGAGCGTCAAACCATCCGGTCTCCTGCCGTCGCTACGCACAATACCTACAGGCTCTAAGACTGCAGGAACGCCAGCGGCGACAAGAGCCCGCCGAATGACGTCATTCAAGGCAGCATGTCGTGAAAAAAAGTTTTTATTGTTAGATGTGGAGAACAAAGGGCATACAGAAACATTTTATTAGAGAAAGTCACAGGAGAAAGTTTAGTAAAACATTTTTGAGAATTGGGGAACAATAAAAAACATCCATTCCTTGTTTGGCAGTTTGACGTTGAATGTCAAACGTGGCGCTAGCGTCTTTGCGGAATTCGATGTGAACTAGCACATTTTGTTTGTTATGTTGCAACATTGCGATTTATCTCAGATTAGTTAAGGTGAGAAAGATCCGGATTGAAATACACTTCTATTCCTCGAAAGCGAGACTTAGCTTAAATGTAGAACTTAACTTAACTAATAAGATAAGATAACATTGAAATACCGGCCCTAAATTAGCAACGCAAGTGTCATTTGAGTCTCCTCCAATTGACTTTGACGTCACGCACTGCAATTACGTCATTATTGAAGTGGTTTTTTGTTTTGTTATGTTGGTAACAGACTGAAATTTATAGTTTATGGTAAGAAAAAAGTTGTAACTTCAAATGGAAAGCGTCCTAAGCAAGCTTCAACAATTTCATATAATGTACAACAGCGTAGATATTTAGGACGCAAAACTACGCCAATTTAACATCACAACATCCACAAGAAACAATTTGCAAATAATTAAAATAACGCCCAATCGTTCTCCACAAAATTCCGCCAAAAGCTTCTTTGAACAATATTTCGAAAAAAATTCAAATATTATTGTCACCCACCTTATCTCCATAAAATTCAGTCACAATTTAAAAAAAAAATGTAAGACGGTATTAAAATTATAGGAACATTGTCAGAATTGCATTACATTAGATACTTTTAGAACTTAAAAAAAACTGCTACAAACTGTTTTGTAGTTGCTAGTTGACAATAACCGACAGTACGGAATAGCAATTGCCTAAGTATATTTATATTAGACTGTATTTTTATTTCGTAATCTTTAGACAAATACAAGAATTACATACTCATAGATTAAGCTGCAACCTCTAAACGAATATAACATTTAGGGCCAAACAATAAGCTCCATGCTTGACCTATACGAGATAGGACGTACATAATTATTATGTACGTTTAAACTAATTTATTAATGTGTGGGCCTAATATAACCTAACACTTTTTCTATTTCTGAGTGGTAGAACTCGCAGCTATGAGTATTGGGCCTTGCTGATGGTAAAATGAACTTGAATTGATAATAATGATGGGTACAGGAAGATAACCAAATGGTACATTCAACATTTTTTTCTTTCACAAATCACCAAAATTTAAATTAGGTACATTTAGTATTAAGAACTGTGATAAATACTAGGTAAACCTTCGACAATCTGTACTGAGCCCATGTCTGTGTGTAGTGAGTGAGCAATGTCTTTTTCATACGTTTCCGGTCGAGACATTATTAAACCAAGAACTATTTCTTTATAAAACCCATAACTAGTGTTTTCTAACAAAAAGAAAATCGTGACACAAACCTTGTAGTTTGTACTATACAAAAAGTACAGTGAAGCTTTATCGTAATTAGTTCATTAGCATGGACATAGATGGCGCTAAAAACAATAATTGAAATAGTTTATTCGCCTGTAATTTTGAATAAAAAATTATGCCTAATTACGTTCAATAGAGACACGTCAGAATTTCATGCATTTATTAATAACAAATTATTTATTTCCCTGCCGTGCCTATATTGATGTTTGTAATTATTTGACATAAACTAAAGAGCAAATAAAACATTTGTTTATGTTGCAAAACATAAAATTTAATTCATTTAGGTGTGTCAACGTACACCAATTTTATCGTACCTAAACCATTTTATACTTTGTACTGTAAACATTTGTAATGGTCAATTGGCCGTTGAATAGCCTGCACAGAAAAAAATTTGAATAGACAGCAAGGATCGCAATCTAACGACAACTGGCTTATTAGCTTGCCTGCCGAGGCTCGATGCCATTAGCTTACCCATTCAGTGATTGATGCCACACAACACAACGTTACTTAGGTATACTCGACAATCATATTAACGCCATAATAGATATTTCATTTTAATAACACAAAGTTATGTTGTTACCTTTTAAGCCGAGAGACCTATGGGTTCAATTTTTTAATTTCCAAGTCTTGATATTACTGGATATTCCCCATATTCCTTACGTGGAATTTCCTTACACATGGTACAAATCTAGTGTTTAGTTGAGGCATAGGTTTAAAATCATGCGATTGCTGTAATTAATATTGTTACCCGATTAAGGCAGAACAAATAAGAGGGTTATGATTTTATCAGCGTATGTACATACGCGTCACAAAGCCGAAGCTACATCACCTATTTCAACATATAAGGTATCATCAGATGTGACTTACGCTAGGTTGCTTTCTGAAAAAAATAGAATTGTCTAAATTCAAGAAACTACAATTATTACATCTAGTTTGCTAGTTATTAATCAATACTAGCCGATACCCGCGATTTCATCCGCGTTTTTATTTTGAATGTAGCCTAAGTCCTTCCCCAGGCTTTAATGTATCTCCATACCAAATTTTATCGCAATCGGATAAACATAATGGCAGCCTATTAAATACGAACAAACAAACAAATATTGATTTTTATATATTAGATATAGTCAGGTTTTACTTTCATCACTTTTATTTTCTTATCATTGCAACATCGTACAGACACACACAACTACACACATCATCTCTAGTTAATAAGGTAACTACGCTGTCTTAAGTAAACCTATTGTAAGCCCCTCTCATTTCTTAAGATTATAATCGAATTGATTGAAATAAGCTCGCACTTAAGAAATTCATATGCAAATTAGTCCCGTCTAAATGGCATGCAAACTATTAAGGAAGGAAGGTTAAGAGATAAGAAGACAGTTATCTTTTGTATGGTAGACTGTAAGTCACTTGGTAGTTGTAGTAAAAGGGTTAAGGGCACCCTTATCATCACTGAGGTATTATGGAACTGTTAAGACGGCGCGTTAAAATCGAATGAAGATAATACACATCTATATGTATATTAAAGGACCACACTTTAACGATTACTTCAAACTGACTGAAACTTTATTAGGACGTCTGGCAATATTTTTGTACTTAAGTAGGTTACTTTTGTTATAGAATAGGTTACTATTTTAATTAAAAATTATATGTAAGTATATTATTTTTTATTCAATTATATAATTCTGTAGCTAAAGTGGCAATAACGAAACTCATAGTTTGGTTCTTTGGTTACTCGTAACATAAAACTGTACCTCTATCTGTAGGTCTATCTGTCCGTTTACCTGTCCGCTATTTGTCCGTTTGTCTGTTTCTCTGTCTGTCTCATATCACAGCTGATTTATTCTGTCACCTTTACATCTCTTTTTTTTTGTTACGCACGACAAATTAGTTCACAGATCTCTCCATGGGGGAGAATCGGGTCATGTGTGGCTTTTACCCACCAACACTCCTGACGTGGTCGACTTCAGCGGGCTTATTCACAAACGTCGGAAACTCAACTTTCCGTATCCGACAGAAAACTTTTCGATGATTTTGTCTATACGCGATTCACAAATTTGAAATCGTATTATATTTATATTATATATATATATATATATATCATATTATATGTAGTCGTATTAACAAATCCAAGCTGTCGGATTGAATTTATACTTTTCGACGAGCGGCCTTTCCGCCACGGAAAGTTTTCGACGTTTGTGAATAACCCCCCAGCACGTTAATCGAGGGGCTCCGGAATCTTCTGCAGAAAACAGCGGAGTCCCTCTCTGGACCGCTGCGCTGTGCGTTTTTTATTTGAACTTTCTTTGGATAACTTTTCTTGAATTTAATGAATTTAATCAGAAACACTTTTAACAAATAGATCGTCAGCTCTCGCTATCCACATTATCAAGGTTTTTTTTATCATTTTTAAATTTACGACAAAGACAGTCGTCAAATTAACCAGAAACACTTTAAGTAAATAATGACTTTAGCCATTAACATTACCTAAGTTTTTTTTATTATGAAGAAGACAAACGACAAATTTCATCTGAAACACTTTAAAGAAATAGATCATCGGCTCTCGCTATTCACATTGCCTAGTTTTTTTTATATATAACAAAGAAGACAAACGACAAATTTAATCAGATTTTTGACTAATGGGTCATCGACTCTCGCTATTCACATTACTTAGGTTTTTTTTTATAACACGAAAAAGACAAACGACAAATTTAATCAGAAACACTTTAAAGAAATACATTATCAGCTATTTTATATCACGAATTAGATATTTTATACCACGAAAAAGTCAAACGACTTTAATCAAAAACACTATAAACAAATAGATCATCCACTTTCGCTATTCACATACCCAGGTTTTTTTTTTATATCACGAGGAAGACATACGATTTTAATCGGAAACATTAAAAAAAAATTAATCAGTTCTCGCCGTTCACATTACCTAGTCTTTTATTATATCACGGAGAAAACAAACGACTATTCAGAAACTGTAAACAAATAGATCATCGGCTATCGCGCGCTCGCGCGAAACACTTTAAGAAAAATTAAGATAGTTATTGAATTCGGTGCCAAAACAATGTGTAACAACGGAAAGTTTATTAGTTTGGCAGACTTGGCACCGACTTTAGTAACTGACAAATTTAATTATATAGGTAAAGTATTTATAAAGTTATTTTTATTGTACTTGAGTTTTGGTTAGTAAAGGATTAATTATTTTGTACCTTTGAGTGTTTTTTTTTTGAAGGCAGTTTAATTTTCTTTTTTAATTTTTTTTTCTCTTTTTTGAGTGACTTTGACTTAATAAATATCTAGGGCAGGTCTACAATAAATTTTTTTCTAATTCTGGAGCGCAACGATATACCAGAGCATCATCAATATAAATAAAGATTATGATCAGGTCTCGTTATTTGGTGTTATTTGGTGTATCTTTGGTGTGTTCGAACAAAATACTCCATCTTTAGAGGCAGAATAATTATAAATGTTATTTTGTCACCTTTTTTAAACTGTTTCAAAAGGCGGTTACTTTTTATTTATTGGTTTATTTTAGTTCTGTGGTGTAATTAATAAAAGTGACTGCGGTATTGTGGCGATATTAACATAGATATATACAGTATTATAATGATTATAATACAATAAATATAATATAATAGGAAGTCAAAGTCAAAGTCAAATCAATATATTCAAGTAAACCCAAATGCAAGGTATTTTTGAACGTCAAATCTACTTTAGTTCGGTTCAAAAAGGAAACCTGAATACTGTGAAGAACCGACAAGAAACTCAGTCAGGTATCATTTTTTCAACATCATTCTACAACAGTTATTTAAAAATACAATATTTATAAAGCCAGTAAATGCATATGCAGAGAGGATCACTTCCAGTCTATTGTTGTGTCTTCAATGAAATCGCTAATTTTGTAGTATGCTTTTCCAATCATTGTGCGTTTAATGACAAGTTTAAATCTCTTTCCCGTTAGTTGAGTAATTTCTTGAGGAATTTTATTATATAAACGAACACAGTTACCCAAAAATGAACCACTTGACTTTTGTAATTTAAATTTAGGATTAACGACCACGAGTTTCCATACCATTAACAACGCCTTTCTTTTGAAATAGATCTAAATTTTTTCTAGTGTACATTATGTTTTCATAGATGTATAACGAGGGTAAGGTGAGTACATCAATGTCTTTAAAATGATCTCTCAGCGACTCTCGTGCGTTCATACTGTAAATGGTACGTGTTGCCCTCTTTTGTAAAATAAAGATAGATTTCATATGCACCGCTGATCCCCACAGTAGCAGATCATAAGACATAAGGCTATGGAAATATGCGAAATACACCAGCCTAGCCGTAGCTACATCTGTCAACTGTCTAATGCGCCTAATAGCATATATTGCCGAACTGAGCTTATTAGATAAAGTCCCGATACGGTCCGCCCACTGTAACTTATTTTCTACTGTTAAACCAAGAAAAGTAGCTGATTTCATTAATTCTAATTGTTTCCCATCCAGTTCCAGTCCATTATGGATTTTGGGTACATTGGATAGGGAAAACTTAATACAATTGGTTTTTTGTGCATTCAGTAGTAAATTATTGGCAGCGAACCATCTCGAGACATCCGCCAAGGTCCTATTCTGTCCGCTAATATCTATGTCTTTTCTGTTAACTTTAAATAATAATGATGTGTCATCAGCAAATAATATTATTTCACAAAGGCCTTTAAGCAAAATGGAAGATCATTAATGTAAACCAAAAATAGGAACGGTCCCAAAATTGATCCTAGGGGAACGCCCATCTTTAATTTAGAACCGTCAGATGTAACCCCATTTACACTCACTTTTTGTTCTCGGTCAGCCAGATATGAAATCACGAGATCGAGAGCTTTATCACGTATTCCATAGTATTTCAGCTTGTAAATTAAAGTTTTGTGACAAACACAATCAAAAGCCTTGGAAAGATCACAAAACACGCCAATGGCATCTCGTGACCCTTCCCAAGCCTCTAATATATTTTTGACCAAGCTTGCTCCCGCATGTGTTGTTGACCGCCCTCTCGTGAAACCGTACTGTTGACGATGAAAAATCCTGCAAATGTTAAAATGTGCCAGCATTTGGTTGAGCATTATTTTTTCGAATATTTTACTCAACGCAGACAATATCGACACTGGGCGGTAGTTTGTAGGATCTGACTTACAACCCGATTTAAATATTGGTATAATTTTACTATGCTTCATCAAATCGGGAAACACATCTTGATCGACACATTTATTAAATATATTTACTAAAATCGGTGTTACTATTGGCATTATATTAGCCAGTACATGAACTGATAATCCCCACAAATCTTCACTTTTCTTTTTTTTAATTCTTTGAAAGTTTTCTCTATCTCAAATGAAAACGTGTGCCTGAACTGAAAACTAGGGAACCACTTTCCTATATTTTGGCTTAATAGTGCCCGTGCTGTATGTGCAGAGGATGCTAGACCACTAGTAATGTGTACAGGTGCATTTGAAAAAAATTTAGCAAAACCATTAGCAACCTGTTTTTTATTAGTAGCGATTTTATTATTAATGTATATTGAGAGGTCTTCGTTTTTCTTATTTTGTTTCCCTACTTCTGTGTTAATAGTGTTCCATATCGCTTTTACTGTGTTATCTGCCTTACTAATTTTATTGGCGATATGAATTGATTTCGCGTCCTTTGATACCTTTTTAAATATTTATATAACTATTTATAATATATAAATATTTACTTATATATTATATAATATATAAGTAAAAAATGACACAAACAAAATGTACTTTTCGTATAACAAAACGTATTTATTTTGTTATTTTTTTCTTAAGTTCTACTATTGTTAAGCCCTTTCGGTGCCCTTTCGGTCGATCTCTACGTTTTCGGACAACTAGTAATGTTATCGTCTGATTAATAACATTATTATTGATTTGTGCCTCAATTATTGTATTTACTGACATATTTAAGTTATTTCCTTTAACTTCATTTTGTACCTATTCCTCACCTTTTTCTAAATCTTGTATCTGTTCGTTTTTTTTTTCTAAATGTATTTTATTACTTTTTTTCTGTCTTTCACTATGTAGTACGTAGTATTAATGGACGCACAGCTTTTGTCTTTTCTAATGTTCGGCAATCCTGTTTCCATAGTTGGGCACAGTTTTCACTTCCATAGTTTCTACTGTATTGAACAAGAAGTTCTAAAGATGAGAATTCGGGATTACTGACTCTCAATTTTTCCGATATTTTACAGTAGCACAAAAAGTCCGCAATCTAATAAAGTTGTACAGGCACATAAAGCACAACAAGGTTATGTTTTGTAAACATGTTAACTTGATAGTAAAACTGATAAGGTATAAGCACGTTTGAACTACCTTTGTCTTGTGGCGAAATAGCTTTCTACTTTAGTCTGCCGCTATAACAACTATACTCACTACGCTACCATATTATGTTTATGAAAAATGGAACCGTATCAATTGGCGTTAAGGAACAAATTTTAATGCTAATAACTTGCAGCAGAATAACATTACATCTTAACTTGCCACTGGTGGCAGAATATTCCATTTTATTAAATGACCACTGGCAGCAGACTAGACACTTAAAAAAAAATTTGAAATCGCTTCATAATTGACGAAATTATCGGTGAACATACATAAAAATAAAACATACATACAGACGAACATAACCTCCTCCTTTTTTTGAAGTCGTTTAAAAATAGATCAACAGCTCTAGCTGTTCATTGCATAGGTTTATTTTATCATGAAAAAGTCAAATGATTTTAATCAAAAACGCTATAAACAAATAGATCATCGGCTCTAGCTAATCACCTTACCTAGGTTTTTTTTATATCCCGAAGAAGAGTAACCAGCAAACAGTTTGCATAGTGGCAAATGGACTGAGGTCCATGGGCATTTACAATAACATAACATAACATAACTTCACGCTGTATCCCCAACGGGGTAGTCAGAAAGGACGGAGCGCCAGGAGTCGCGGTCCTTACACACCTCTTTCGCTTCCTCAAATCTCATCATTCTCCTCACACATTTTCGCCTAGGTATGCGGGTGCTTTTGACATTTCCGTCTGCTAACACTCTGGCTATTTGATCTTCATAAGTCAGCCTTGGTCTTCCTTGGCTTCTTTTACCACTCACTTTCGCTCTGTATATTTTCTTCGTCAGTCTTTCATCACTCATTCTTTCCATGTGCCCGAACCATCTAAGCATTCCTTTCTTCATTTTTACAATAACACTGTTGTGCAACCCTGTCATACTGCGTATCTCATCATTGCTTATCCTGTCAGCAAGCGTGACACCGCACATATTTCTATGAGACCGCATCTCCACAGCATTTAACATACTTTCACTCGATTTTGGGCATATCCAGCCCTCACTACCGTACAACAAAGTTGGCACCAACACCGCATTGTGGATGGCCATTTTAGCAGTGTTAGATATATTCACACTACCCACTAATGCGGACAGAGCACCGTTCACTTTATTGCCAGCTGCTACCCGTCTCTCCACATCCAACTCACATCTTCCATCCCTCGAAAACGCACTCTCCAGGTACACAATTTCATTCACCTGTTCTAGACATTTTCCATTTACACAAATCACACATTTCGTTTGTACCGCTTCTCTTTCAAACACCAGAACCTTAGTTTTGTTCACATTCATTTTCAATCCTTTTACTTCACAATCTTTTTTCATGCACGTGACTAGTGTCATTTACAATAATCAGGCTAAAACAGCTCTTCAGATTGTAAACGCGTTAACAACCCGTGAGAAGTGCCTCTTACGTTAAAAATATTAATATATGTTCAATATATTCAACTGTCTTGCCCTCCGCACTGAAACACAAACGCAAGCCCTGCTGTTTGGTAGCTGGGTTAAATAGTAAAATGGGGTTCATTTTTATTACGCAAGGTTCTACCCCCCGCAAAGCTAATCTGCAAACTACCCAGTTTTATGTAGGTAACTACAGTAGTCACCTAAATAAAACTAATTCGCTAATTAAGTTAAATTGGAATTATAAGATTGTAATGACGATACAGCAATCTTATATTATCTTGGTATTAAAATTTGCATATAAAAGAGCACACTTCAATTCTTCACAGGTGAGTAAGAACGACCGTTGGTCACGGGTGTGTTCCTAATGTTGTCCAATACACATAGAACCGTCTTTGCATTGCTTGTGCCTATTTACGGCGGATTAGCTTACCCTGGCCGTGTCGATAAGGAAGCCAGCTGGGTGCTATACCCCATTTGTAGCAGATGGCCGATCTTTATACAAACAAGTAATAGGAAACATACGAATCAAAAATGTATTCTGTCAACTTACATACACATATCCGTATTCGTAAATGCAGTCTATAAAATACACAGTATCTTTAGTTTTTAGGCAATAGATTTTTTATAGTCAGTAATAGTTTTTTTGGAGGCAATTTAAAAAGTTAGAATTCCTCTAATTCATTTATATTATCAACGATTTTGCCAACTGTGCCCATGATCACTCAATATCTTGTCAATACTCAGTCACCGTGGGTGTCGTCATTAAGAGAAACGACTGTTACAGTTTTCTTATAAAAAAATGTATCGTCGACAAAGGTAGTGGAATTATAATGGTGTACAAAAATTGTAGCATGTTAAATAACAGGAAAAAAACATAAACAAAAAAATATGGAAAGAATATCAACATGCACCTCTATAATATTATAAATAGGTCTATACTTTTATTAAAAAATATACGTTAAAAGAACATCAACTGCGTATAATATTATTATTTATTACAAAGTATTAATGTTTAAGGAAAAGCGTGAAAAGCACTTAGGTATACTTCCAATCTGGGTTAAAATCACAGTTTTTAGGGTTCCGTAACTCAAAAGGAAACAACGGACCCCTTCGTAGTATCACTTCGTTGTACTTCTGTTCATCTGTCAAGAATCCTTTTCCCAAGAATGGCTATAAATATCTAGTTGATATTAATATCAAATATTTAGGATCCATAGACCTCCGCAGATGTAAAAATTCAAGCTTCTAATTCAACGTCATTTCCTTACACCCATTTCAGACCAGACAGGAAACTTTTCGATGATTTTGTCTATACGCTATTCACAAATCCGAAATCGTATTATATTTATGTTATATATATATACCATTTTATATATAGTCGTGTTCACAAATCCAAGCCGTCGGATTGAATTTATGCTTTCCGACGATCGGCCTTTACGCCATGGAGTTTCTGACGTTTGTGAATAAACCCCAGCTAGATTATCACGTAAGAAATTGCAAATAGCGATAGCCGGGCCGCGGTCGCTCGACGGACATTTTAAATTGATATCACACAATATAAGTAGGGTCACTGGCAGTAGTTTTTAGTTCACTGATTACATACGGAACCTTAGAGGCAGCACTAGTGATTCGCGATACCACGTGACATTTGACAATAAGTCGTGGTTTATTTAGCAACGTGTCGCGTGAGATTTGGCTGTCGCCTAACGCCTACTGGCTGCAGTTACATAATAACTAATAAGATAGTCGGTTCTCAAAGCAGCTCCGTAGTTCATGGTTCATAGCATCCACTCTTGAACGAAAAACTTAATAGATCCAATCGAATAACCCATCTATCGTTACGTTAGTCACATTTCTTACAGTATAAATAATTATTTCGTGCAATATAAAAATAATAGTTGGGTGTCTTCAATATTTGTACCATGTTACACTACCAAAAAACAAGACCTTTTTTAATTTGAAAAAACCATAAAAAAAGACAGTAAATGTTAAACTTAGTCCTGTCTTCACTGACTTTTTGATGTTTAAAACTATTAATCAAAAGTATTCTTTAAGGTAACGTCTTATTATTGTATAATATGTATTGTAATGGAAAATAATGAATAAAATACGTAGTATTAAAAATAGTTACCACAACATGTGAAGGAGCATTTATAAAACGAGAAGGTACTTACCATTAAAAGTATTTCTTTTGAGATTTGAGGAGGCGAAAGAACTATGTATGAGAGGATCGCGATGCTTAGCACTGTATCTTCTCAGACTAACTTGTTAAAGATTACATGTAATTATGTATTTCGAGCTTCAAAAGTTTCAAAATTCAAATTCTTGACTCTAATGTCCGGTACAAGAGAGTTAAGGCATCCCTTAAATATATCTCACATCTAACTGCTTTTTAAACCGTAAGTGTCCTCTAAATACTGATGAAAATAAAAGTAGCGCTATCACAATGTTTTTGGGGTCACCTAAAACAGAAATTGTTGATGAAAACGAACTAATTTCTACTTTTGGTACAGTTCATTCTAAAAATCGTTTATGTTCAAAACACGGTGGGTTTTAACAAAAAAAAACAAGCAAAGTTCCGCTACGACACACATTTTAACCGATTCAAAAAACTTCTTTCTGTAGGCCACATAGGACAGTGTAAATTTCTTTCTATTTCGGCTTTTATTAGATTTACTTTCCCTTGCAAGGGCTGGCACTTGGTCATTATAATCTTATGCATTGGTTTTGCTTAATCAAAATCAAATCACAGATACAATTTTAATGAAATCATGTCAAAGTAATTAAATTTTACTGTAAGTAAATTATTAAGCGTCGTCATTACGACCATCATGAGCTTTTAAGGTTTAAAAACTACAGTAAACTCGAAATTACGTGCTGCTGCTAGAAATAGCTTTTTCTTTGAATTTAAAATTTTTTGAAAATGTTTTCAATCTTAAAATGTATGTCTTAAGGCACTGATTACTGATTAGAAATCATATACAGAAAGTAAAATGAAAATAATAGAAAATATTTTTTTTTCCCATAAAAGAGCCAACCCTAACTTCTCTACTCAAATATTTTCTTAGTTCAGGTAAAGTCGTTACATATTATTAGAACAATTGTTTGGAGAGGTCGGCATACATTGTAACGGAGATCTTCGCTCGTAAAGTGTCCCTTTGTTAGTCTGTCTACCTTCTCGAAGCTACGGAACCTTAATTAAGTGTGACCAAGATTTATTACAGACTTCAGTAAGCAACCCTTAGATGTATGGAAAGGTATAAATTCTAAATCTACTCCACTGCATCGTATCAAGGTAAGATGATAGTTCTTTTTACGCTACCACGGCGAAGCAAAGAAAAGGCTGTTTTAATGTATGTCCTACAATGAATATGTCAGTCACTTGTAAACCATAATCATGTAAACTTTTTGGAAGTTTAATTTAAAATTAATAATCAATTTGTCTAAGATAAATAACCAATACATTTTCTCTTGGTAGAATGTAATCCACTTTATTGTTAATAAAGACGTTACTAAATCAAACATATGACTACCCTGTACCACAAGAAGGGTGTGACACTGGTTATCGCTTGTTAATCGCTCAACCTATCAAATGAAAATAAAATTTCGTTAATAATCTTTTAATAATAATAATTTACGACAATAATTTAACATTCTCCAGATAATCAATTCAGCAGACTAGTTAACTTTTAATAAAACTAATATGATTTAAAACCTCATTTAAAATAATAAAACATTATAAAGTCAATTCTTAAAAATACATGTTTCGAGAAATTTAGAGGAAATGTATATAACTAACTAGAACCTCTTAAACTTCAGTAATGAGAAAAATACATTGATTAATCGGCTTTAAACTCCAATAGTTGGAACAGAGTAGGAATAAAATAGAGGGAGATGACGGTATGGGACTATGACTTCACAAACTTGGGACGTCATCTCCCAACGCTAGGAATGACAGAGACAGAGCTTATTCGTCTACATGAGTTCAAGAGCCCTTTCACATTTTTGTGCGAAATATTGATATTTTGTCGCTCTAATTCTCAGAAACCTTAAGATTTTTGAATATTCTTCTGGCAGTTTATAATAGATCCATTTCTCATCTTGAATATTGCTGTTGCATATTTTCACATTTATTTTATAATATCTTACGATAACTTTTCTACGATGTCAGTTCACAAGGAAAATCCTTGTACGCGCTAATTTGACGTCCTAATAAACATTGTTTCGACGAGTTTTAATAATTTCTAAAATTAATTTGAGATCAAGTACATATTCTTATTGAATATTAGTGTTATGGAAATGTCATAAATTTCTTCTCTTTTACAGAAAAAATAATTAAAAGGATAAAGTGTCGTAATTGAACGTCGATTTAGTTTTAAAAAGGTAATGATTTAAAAAAAAATATGAAATGAAACTTCATTCAATGCACAATATATGACAGATATTATTTTTTTAAATTAATCAATGTACTAAATATAATAAGCATAACAAAATCAGTAAAAAATACGCAATGTTGACGCGTATAACTCACACCCGCGCGAGCGCCTGTAGAAGTAGTACCTGTACAAGAAATTTATGCGCTCTTCATAACGAGTGATCGCAAGCGAGAACATTAAATAGCGACCCGTATATGTCGGCATACAAAGACTTTTCATGGCTGGATATTAAAAAATTCTTGGGCCAAGATGTCTGGCTTGATTTCTGCTGTCAGCTTACTCCAGCCTACGAGCATCCTTTCCAGCCGTTAATTACGATGAACGGCTTCTGGAAAACTGGCATTTTTTCATTTGACCGTAGTGCTATTCCCAATGAGATACGATTAAGAGTTTTGAAGTCACCTAATCCAGTAGGTACCAGTTTTTGGAAATGCTAAAGAAGGTAGACGTGGTATTAACTCGTTGCCTTCAGCTCCTACCGTGCATTATTCTCAAGATGTAGCCCTCAGAAACGGTGTTGTTTGGATAGAATGTATGAGTTATAGAAAATGGTATCACCAGGAGTGTACAGGCACTGACTCGCCACGGTTTCTGAGTGATAAATGTGTCCGTACTGATGTTGCAGACAGTGATGACATGACATCATGATGATGAATATCTTCCAAAATATACTACTATCATATTATTTAATAAAAACTTGCAAACGAGATGAAATAAACTTTTAAACATTCGCGTTGCATTATCAAATATCTAAAACACGCGAACGTAAAGCTATTACTACATTACTATATTTTATTTTGGCCCGATATTTCGGCCGAGTGGCATGAACCGTGGTCTAAATAAAACTTTATCAAGGAAAATGTATATTTTAATCAAGGAAAATGTAACAAGATGAATCTGAGGCTCATTTATTGTATAATAAATGAGCCTCAGATTCATCTTGTTTTAGTTACTTACGTATCCTTTATTTTTTTCAATTTATGTATATCGATTATATTTCTGAATTTATTTATTCTTAATAAGTGTATTGTATATACAATAAGCTTATTGTATGTTCACAGATCCAGCTTAATTCATTAAAAGTACGGTGCCGCACTTTATATCCTAGGAGTTTCGAATGACACCCAGACATAAGCTTAGGCTAAATAGAATAGTTCATTGCATATGTAATCAATTAAGCTGAGAAACCAAATGGGGATGACAACCATAATGTTGCAGCTTTTATTGATATAACTTTGTATATATATATTTTAACGTTAATATTTACAAACTTAAAACTAAACATTATCTTAAATAATAGACTTCCTCAAAGTTGCCGCTATCATTGCTTAGGATGCCCAGCAGACTGGCAGCATTACCACTTTGAATAGTCAAACTGATTCGTTGGCGGAAGAAGCTGCCAGCCCGACGGTCTTCTGAAGCCTCGACCAGTTTCTTACAAATATCAGAAACCAGTCAATGGGCTTCGGAGTCCCAGGATCATAAAGTTTCGACTGCCGAATTTTTGTCGTAAAAGACTGATTTAATGCTTTACTTTTGGTGTCAAAGGGCTTTTTTCAGATTCGTTGCTCCATTTTTGAAATTTGACGACTTACATACATACGAGTACAAACGTATAGAAACTAGTACATCGCACGATTAAAAAAATGATGAGGATGGAGAAAATAAAACAAGTATATAACAATTTTGATGTTTGGTGCTGCTACTTGTCTTTTGTACTCTTTGTCTACCCGTTAAGGGTACAGCGTGAAGATTGTGCATTAGTGTATGCACATTACGAATAATGATTTAATAGAAATAATGGTAAGTTCTCTTGGTACGAGGTTTGTCAACGAACAATCATAACAAATCGATTATCCACTATGCACATCATAAAGTGATCATCAACCATCTACCAGCTAGAACTAATTGTCCATTAATTTCTACAAGTTAATACACTCCACAAACATTCTTATTTCCAACGCCAAAGAATGTAAATTAGAATGAAATTTCAGTTCTTTTTTTAACATTTGACTAAAAAGTTCTCGTTATAAAATACCATATGTTGAAATTCGTTTTGCTGTCAATAGCATCATTGAAAAACGTAATAGATACTTGACGTAGTTAAGATGTTCGAATTTCAAACATGATTATGATAGCTAAATGTCTTACTTTTATCACATTTTTTTCCTCACTATTTTATAGCAACTATAATAAAAATATATTATTTTCGGATTATGTAGGTAATATTAGTAGGCAATACTATTTGTAACCTTTCTCTGTTCCTGATGACATTACACTAATGCAAGCCCAAAAAAAACTACAAGAAAACAACTGAAGTTTATTGGTTTGTATCACGAGTACAAATGCAATAGGTATACTACGTTTATATAAGTGTCTTATGAAAATCTTATCCTTTGAGCCCTTTCTACTCCCAGCACGGGAAAATAAACAGCTGACTAATTTTATGCTTTTTTTTCTCCTTGACCCACTAAACGCGGTAAAACTTAAACTTTTCTAAATTAACTGCGTGTTCTTGGGTATTTCCCCAATTTGGATTTCGCGATATGTGACTTCCTTAGTACAAATCTAGGTGCCATATATAATTTGGGGTCGCAATTTATATAACTGTGTGGAGTATTTTTTTGGAGTTCTAAATCTTCAATGTAAATCAGTACATACATATCTAAAAGTAAATATTTGCAAACTTAAAACTAAGTAGATATTATTTAAATAATAGACAACATCAAAGTTGCTTAGAGTACTTAGCGGACTGGTAGTTTTAAGAAAGGTATTTAAAAAAAATCTAGAACGTTCGAGATACCACTTTCGATGATTTCTCGACAACTTTGCTTTACTACTAACCACTAACTTTACTTTAATGTACTACCTCTAGGAGGAGGTAACACATTGAAGTATAGTAATCTATTCTTATCGGAAAATAAAATTAGATGGTAGTTTCAAGTGATGACTCATCGATGAATTCTTATTAATCTTTAGGTAACCTCCGACCAAATTCTTAAATTTGTTGATCGACACTTGTTTCACATCTCAACCAATGAACCAAATATCCTTAGGCAATTCCAGAGATCAAATTCGGTCAGCTAACTAATACCGATAAGCACCGAATAATTAAAAAATGTACGAATTCATCAGCACTTAAGATGAAATTCCATAAATTTACACCTGAATCCATTCAATGTAGATGTTAATCTGTTTGAAACAGTGTCTAAAACATCAAACTGACTCTGAAACTAGTAACACTAACAAGTTCATGGGATATTATGTCATTTGTCATTTTATAGACGTCCGAGACAAATCGATCAGCTGAACTAAGTCCTTCGAGAAAGTTAGCAAACTGCGATTCCTCGACAAGATTGCATTTAGCAAATCGTTTGACGGTACTGAAATTAACTATTAAGTAAATTGTTCGGTAGCAATTATAGTTGTAAATTAATAATATATAGGATGTTAGGTTAGGTATAGTTTATAATTTACATAATATGTCGGGTGATAAACGGCGCCACTTATTTAAAGTCTGTAGTAGAGTTGGTGTCAGTTTGGCGTATAAAATCAAAGTCGAATCAATTTATTCCGGTAAACCTAAATGCAAGGTATTTTTGAACAGTAAATCTACTTTAGTTTGGTTCAAAAAGAAAACCTGGACCCTTAGAAGAACCGATAAAAAACTCAGTCAGGAATAATTTTTTCAACATCATTCGACAATAGTTATTTAAAATAGAATATTCATAAATCCAGTAAATGCATGTGCAAAGAGGATTATTTCCAGACTATTGTTTATTTTCAATGACATCGCTAATTTCGTAGTATGCTTTTCCTACGAGTGTCCGTTTAATAACCAGTTTAAATCTCTTTTCCGTTAATTTAGTAGGTAATTTCTTGAAGAGTTTTATTATAAAAACGAACACAGTTGCCCAAAAATGAACCACTTGACTTTTGTAATTTAAATTTTGGGAATAACTAGTGGATCAAGACCACGAATTTCCATACCATTAATAACGCCTTTCTTTTGAAATAGATATATGTTTTTCTGGTGTACATTATGTTTTCAAAGATCTATGTATAACAAGGGTAAGTTGAGTACGTCAATGTCTTTATCAATGTCTGTCTCTCGGCGACTCTCGTGCGTTCATACTGTAGATGGCACATATTGCCCTCTTTTGTAAAATAAAGATAGATTTCATATTCGCCGCTAATCCCCACAGTAACTGGCCATAAGACATAAGGCTATGGAAATGTGTGAAGTACACCAGCCTGGACGTAGCCATATCTGTCAACTGTCTAATGCATCTAATAGCATATATTGCCGAACTTAATTTTTTATTAGCCAAAGTCCCTATATGGTCCGCCCACTGAAACTTATTATCTACTGTTAAACCAAGAAAAGTATCTGATTTCGCTAATTCTAATTGTTTCCCACCCAGTTCTAGTCTATTACGGATTCTGAGTACATTCGATAGGGAGAACTTGACACGAATGGATCTTTGTGCATTCAGTAGTAAATTATTAGCAGCGAACCATTTCGAAACATCCGCCAAGATCCTATTCTGTCCGCTAATATCTGTCTTTTCTATTTACTTAAAACAATAATGATGTGTCATCAGCAAATAACATTATTTCACATAGGCCTTTAAGCATAAATAAAAGATCATTAACGTAAACCAAAAACAGGAAAAATCACAAAACTGATCCTTGGGGAACGCCCATCTTTAATTTGGAACCGACAGATGTAACTTACACTCACTTTTTGTTCTCAGTCAGCCAGATATGAAATCCTTAGATACGTGATAAAGCTCTCGTTTTATCACGTATTCCGTAGTATTTCAGCTTTTAAATTAAAGTTTTGTGAAAAATACAATCAAAAGCTTTAGAAAGATCACGAAATATGCCAATTGCATCTCGTGACTCCTTCCAAGCCTCCAGTAGAGTTTAGATCGAGTTTGCTCCCGCATGTGTTGTTGACGGCTCTCTCGTGAAACCGTACTGTTGGCAAATATTAACATGTGGCAGCATTTGATTAGCATTATTACTCAACTGAATATTTTATTCAACGCTGGCAATATCGACACTGGACGGTACTCTGTAGGATCGTCTTGCAACCCGATTTAAATATTGCTATAATTTTACTATGTTTCACGAAATCGGGAAAGACACCTTGATCAACACGTTTATTATATATGTTTACAAAAATCGGTGTTGCTATTGGCATTATATTAGCCAGTACATGAAGTGATAGTCCCCACAAATCTTCACTTGTCATATCATATAAAGAAGATTTTAAAGTTTTCACTTTACGTATTATATAGATAAGACCACGTTTGCTTCAATGCTCGTGCAAACATGCAATAACTAGTAAAATATCTATGCCCACTGAAAAAAGTTACTGTTTTTCGGCCGCTGAGAGAATGCGTTCCTGATGTCTTTCACTTGGTCATGACTAGTGAAGTGCAAAAAGTAACACTATTACATATATTACTTCTTCAACCGACCCGAGAAATGAATAACGTAAGTTTCAATACTTGTTTGTCTGGCTTCCAATTTCTAAATGTAACTAGCGTAAAAAAATAATAATGCGAGAGTAATAATCAGAAATATTTAATATAAAAATCAACAACAAAAATACCGTAAAAATGTGATTTTAAAGTATAACGACTGATAACGTTATAATTGCGTTATTTTTGGCACATCATTACAAAATTAAATAGTTCACATAACCTTGTAACAGGATGCCACGGACTTTTTAACGGGAACGGGAGAAGTGAGGTTGTCATTATATTTAGATTTTCTATTTTTTACATTTTTAGGAGTTTGAAAGTACAAAAGTGATAGTATATTGTGTTTTAAAGTTCTGTGTAAGTGAAAAGAATGGAGTAGGTCTAAATAAACATGTGTAGCTGAAATTCTCGGGCTCTTCCAAGAAGTCCTTTATAACTTCAGTAAAGCCTACTATCACTTTACTGGAGGAGTTTTACGTTACGAAAAAACTAATTTACTTGTGATTCTACTTATTAATACGTGACATTGGCAAATGCGCTAAACTGTGCGCCATACCATAAAGAAAGAACAGTACAGTATGGATTTAAAAAAATATTGTTTTCTTATTTATTTAACATTAAATTTAGCGCAAAATTATAACATTTATTGTCATTTGACATAATAAAATAATTGTTAATGATTATTATTCTTTAGTTAGGCAAATGAACAATAAAAATATTTTTATCGTAAATTCGAATCCATTTCAAAGTGACGTGGTCCATTCGATCACGACTTGTCAGGAATGCATTCTCTCAGCGGCGAGACTAGATACCAGGTACGGATGTTTTTTATTCGATACCTTTATGTATTTATCGATCACGAGGTATCTATACTTTTAATGCAATGCCTAGTATCGAGTAAGAATCGATACATTCAAAATTTTGCCGATCACTAGGTCCACCGCAGTCGCTGCCGCTTAAACTACCGGACACTCGCAGCCGCCACAGCGAAAGTCATGGCTAGACCGATAGCAATCAGAAAACCAATTTTTATCCAGCTTTTTTTAAATTTTTAAAGACGTGGGTTTTTTTTATTTATTAGAAAAAATGATATCTAATCTGAGCAGCAGCAGCACGAGTAATTGTATAAAACTTAAATCGCTATCATTAGAAAGACAAATGGAAATGACTGTTACTACAATACAAAATTTTAAATAGATTTTTTTTTTTATACCAAAAGCTTATAATCCGATAATCCGAAATTACGTTTATAAGTCGAAACATGGTATCTACATTTTTAATTGGTACGAAATACGAATCAGTCACAATTAAACTAAAAAATAATATTTAAATGAAGTAAATAAAAAATGTGCTTTATTAAGCCAAGGAACTACCACCCCTTTGTTAAGACATCCTGTTGATTTCTTCTAACCAGCGGAGTGAGACGGCGTGTGCCCATAATAACTATCGTTTGTTGATCAATAATGAACTTAATGCTATATACCATACGGTTCAAAATAATAAGTAATGTTTCTTCTATCGCAATTCTTTGGCATGTAGGATACGAGAAATTTCCGTTCGTGTGTTAAGCACGCGTCTTGCACTTTACGCTTATGAGTTTAACCAGATGTCGGTTATATTTAAAAAATACATAAACAGGTTTTATGTCGTTTGAAAGAATCAAAGAAAGTGAAGAAAAAAGAAAACGTGAAAAGACAGTGTCACACAATAGTGTCATACATACGCTTGCAAAATTTTGAAAAACATTTGAATATCGAATGACGAAGACGAAGCCATTGCATGAGACCAGTACATTGCACACATTGTTTATAATATTACTCACCTACACTATAATTTTTTTTTAGCATTTCTGATACTTCAAATAGATAATAATGAGGTCAAAATGTATGATTTCCTTTAATTAATAAGAACAAAAATATACGTAGTGGCGTCTTGCACCAGCGCTCTTTTTAATTTTTAAACTTCGAAGGCTCATAACGTACAGTCTGCAGATGTAATCAACCTTTAGTTATTTGCGTTATTCGATTTATATTTCGAATATTGTATCTCTAATAAGCTACTGAAATGAGTTATGCTTATTTATACATTGATATAAATAAATAAACGTTCATACAATTTTAAAAATTCCAATTCAAACATTTTCGAAATTTGTAAAAGGTACTGCCTAAGTACACATAAAATATACCTACCACCAAACTTAAAAATGAAAACTTAAAAAAATGTTTGTGCTTATTGGAATTTAAGAATTTAATTTAATTGTCTTTTAATAGAATGTGATTATTCGTTATGTGTATTTTTGAATGTTTCCAATCACTGGTCTATTTCCAAGTTTACATCTCCCATCTTTATTAAGAAGACTTCTTCCACTTTTTATTCTATATATAAGAATGATATATTTATAGGCAATGGGCAATCTAATTCTAAGAATTAAAATTTCATTTTATTTCAAAATAGTAGCCAAAATTTCAAAGCCCTTACAAAGGCGCGTGGCGGCATGACCGTTAAAATAAGTCACCGTGCAATACTTCCTACGACAGGGACGAATTTGGAACGTAGTCATTATTATTCAAAATAAATACTCATTAAATTACATACTCCATGGTGGTAAAATATTTATTACAACAGAAAAAAATCGACGTCTTCGCGTATTTATAACTCAAAAAGTGTATTGATTATAAATTATAAATTGTATTTGTATTGTATTGTAAATAAAATAATAATATTTTTTTGTTTATTTAACAATTTATTGCACACAACAACATATTTGATGTAGAAAGATACATATAGAAAGAAGAGCAAAAGGTACCGCTTATTCTATAAGAAATTTCTACCAGCGGACCCGCGAGAGAGATATTTCATAAAAGATGTAGACACTATTTATACTATAATATTATCATACTGAAATAAAATAATAAATATAGATACGAAGTGCCAGGTTATATTTAAACAAACATAATAACATAAAATATATATGCGTTATAAAATAGGAATATAAAATACAACAGAAATATACATAATATATTAGGTATATGTACATTATACATACAATTATATAAACATATCCGCTATTATATTAAACGAGCAATATTTGTACATATATTTGATTTCACTTTCTCGAAAATGGCTCTAGCGATTTCGATGAAATTTACCTGCTCAATAGCACAGTGGCTGAGTGTAGATCTACCACGCCGAAGTGCGGGGATTCGTATCCTGCAATGTGGTCAGACTCTTTTTGTTTTTTTTTTTATAATATGTCTAAGTTCAGTTTGCAACAAGTACCTATTAAAAACACATTTATAATAAGGAAATAAAATGAAAAATAATGATAACAGCATTGACTTCATAACTCCAGACAGCCTGTCCTGTACTACCAAGTGAGGAAAATAACATGAAATAAACTATAGAATATGTGTGGGTGATGTTTTCTAACGAAATGGCGAGGATCAGCTTATCTGATAATAAATATGTGTCGTATGTACAGGGGAGTCAGCTTATCTGATTCAGCTCACTGACTAAATCAGATGACCTGTATCACGTATATGTATCACGTAGATGTAGAAGATTCGAAATGTGGTCATTTTTTTGTTTTTTTTTTTTAAAGATACTGAGTAAAGCTCGGTCGCCCAAGTACTATATAAAAGATGCAATATATACACTTGAGTAAATAGGCCTACTGTTAATTCTTGAAATAATGCTCCTTAATCGCTCGTTTAAAGCCTGGTAGCGATCGACTCTCCCGAATGCTGAGGGGAAGATCATTATTTATTAGAGATCACATTAGATATACTTGTGATTTTTTTAAGCTCAAACTTATATTGTCTATACCGACCCATACACATATTTAACGCTATATTACCTCTAAATGGCATATTATGTTTTTCGTATTCTCTCTTTCAAAACTTTTTTTATGATCACAAACATGTATAACACGATATTTTGTTTCACATTTTTTTATTAAATTGCTTGAAATTCACTATCCTCCATCTCGTTTCCAAAAACACCGTCCAGAAAGATCTAGAAAAATTATTAACATTGCCTTCGATCTGTACTAATATTATAAATAGGTAAACTTTGTTTGTTTGTATGTAGTGGATAAACTCAAAAACTCCTCAACCGATTACAAAAATTTTTTCTCCTATAGAAAGCTACATTATCAGCGAGTAACATGGGCTGTATTTTATTTTAATTTTATTTTATTTTAAAGCCGGGATGGGTCGCTAAAAAATAAAATATACGATCAACGTTCCAAAAATATCCGAACCAAATGTACACTCAAATGAGTATTTGTGTGAACTTTTGTTTTATTACTTAGTATTCGAGAACACTAACAGCAAACATGTCAATGGACGGCCTCCTTCAAAATTTCTAATAACAATACGTCTAGAACGGCAAAAAAAACGAAGATTCTTATTTTCGGTAAATAAATGAAATAATTTATTTACGTGTGATTATTTTGTTTTAATAATAATAGTTCATAGCTCTTTTTTATAAAATTCGTAATCATATTTTTCAAATGTTGCCTGACGATATACATCATTATCCTTGTTACTTTCACGTAACAAATCAAAAACACCTAAAAAGCGATGCAAATGAATTATATGATTATACTTAAGCACGAAACGTAAAATTGCATTTTAAATATTTTTTTAACAGACTTCGTTTCAAAGTCATTGAAGCATCTTTTATCAGCTTTTACAATCTTTTGCCTTGATAATAAGGTTTACTTTAAATTAATACAATATTACTGATAAAACTTTACAATGTTAAAAATAGTATATCATGTTAATTCGGACAGTTTGTTTAGATTTTACAGAAGACTGTAAATCTAATTTTTTATTTGTAATCGAAGCATTGAGCATAAATTGTATACGTACATTACTTATAGAATAATCATCAGAATTATATTGTGCTTGACAACTATTTTTTTACATAAAAAAAAGCTCTACTACAAACACTGTTTTACGATTGGCGATTAGTAACAATAACTGACGGTATAAAACATAAATTGCATAGAACAAGTAACGACTTGCTTTTAGCCGGTGTATATTTAATAAGTAACCTATAAAGTGGAAATAAAACATTTAAAACAAAGTTAATGTAAATATATCCATAAAGACAGTGGACGTATGCCATCCTCTTTGTCTACCTCGTTAGGGATACAGCGTAAGGATATGTTTGTTTTATTAAAAATTAACAATAAACTTTTAATATTTTTAAAATGCGCTCCTGTGGCCTATTGTCGTCATTATGTGTACACAATGATAAGGAACAACAGTAGTGATCGCGAAGAAAGCTCACCCTAAATATGTATTTTTTTTATTTCTACCTGGTCCTCATCTCGTAAGGACTTTATGATCTACCGAATAAAAGCTATTTTGCATTAGTTACAAGGAAGCATTTGGCTTGGTTGGATTTATAATCACTTGTGTGAATTGTGACCGTCGCCTTTTTCTCTCTGCTTTCTTGAACACTTAGAACTGTGTAAAATGATGTGACGTTCAATATTTATTCAAAAATGATTTTTAGGCAACAAATTCATTAATTACATGTTACTTTAATAAACTACCTACTATACATATTTCAATAATGTGCTAAAATTTAATAGAATTTTATGACTAATATACCAAGTATTGCCACAGTATGTTTTTAATATAAATGTTATTATTAGCAATAGAAATCATTAATTAGAGAAAATATTTGTTATAAGCTGATTAGTTTTATAAGACACACTACAAAACAATATTTTTATGATAAATACTGCAATGTAAATATTTTAAGTAGCCACTAAAAAGCACCATACCGTTATCACATTCAAACTTCAACATGCGAAGGGGATCGAAGGGTCCAACGTAACGTCTTTTCGCCCTAAAGACGTCGAGTTCCTTACCGACCGCCGCACGAGCGGGCCGAGTGCGTGCCACCCCTATTATCCGCCCGCCAAATTCAAATTTGAAAATATCGAAAAATAGTTTACCTCTATTTCTCCCAGCCAGTGATTTCAGTGTTACAAATTTGAATTTGAATCATTTATTGTGCAATATTACGCAGTGAAATGTAACACAATGGTCTGATTAAGGTGCTACAAGAGTTTGTTTAGTGTTAGAATATATTTTTTACTGATTTGTGATATCCCATGGTTCATATACGTCACGTGGTAAGTAGTAAGTAAACATTGTTAGAAAATTAAGTATATTTGTGCTTTTGTCAATATCAGCTGATTATATAGTTTACCAGATAGGACATATTTACTAATGTATTAATTATCCTCTCTGACTACCCCGTTAGGGATACAGCGTGAAGATATGTACGAATGTGTTAATTTTTTAAATACTCAATTAATAAAAAAAACGATGTTGGTTTATTGTTTCTAATTTACATATTATGTCGGGGAGTAAGTGGCGCCATTATTTAAATTTTGTAGTAGAATTGGTAGCAATTTAATGTACAGTTTGACAAGACGAAAGTGGCAACACGCTAGTGGAAGTTTTTTGTCCTGTGCGAATAAATGAAAAATGATAAAAAATTATGGCAAACGGCTATGAGAAACAAGTAGCCTCTACGTAAATGGACACACAGACTGATCAGGCAACTCAATAAACTAGTATAACTAATAACTGCTTTATATCAGTACCAGTGAATTGGTATATTTCATATATTTTATTAAAATAATTAATCATTTTCAATGCAATTGTGAAAAAAGCTACTCGAAATCATTGTGTAAATAGGAGTTATTACATTTTAAACTTAAATGTGGGGACAGAGTGGTGATAAGATAGAGGGAGATGGCTTTACGGATCTGTAATTTCACAAACTCTCAGTGTTATTGTTCAACGCCAGGAGTGGCAGAGACGGAACTTATCCCCACTACACTCCCACTATTTATTTAAAGCCAATAATTTTTACATTTTTCAATGTTTTCCAATTTTTTTGCGCAGTTTTGATTATGATAATTAAACCTAACTTACCTAAACCTTAATTAGATACCGCGTGCCTACATGACCTGTATTTTTTTTATACCAAACAGCAATACTCCATAAGTTTTCCATAAGTTTGCAACACCTGGGTTATCACTAGTCTGTTGCCGACGTTTATAAACTTTTTCACTTCAAATTGTATACTTTTTTTTTTAAATCCCATGCTGTAGTCGCAAGGTAAAGTCTTGATAAGGGAGCTAGCTTATTTCACAAATATGCAAGGGACAAAGCTCCTTTGAAACCGTGCGCAGCCATTTCGGTTCCATAGTACAAAGATGAAATTCTCTGTCTGTGGCAAGCGGTGCAATGATAGAATAATAATAATTCCTTAAAACGCACTAGTGTATAAGCTTATAATAATGCGTTATGTACAAAAACCTATGCTGTGCTGAATTACCATGTCGACTGTGCGTGCTCTGTGCTATGTACAGTGTACACACATAAACTTAAAATATTACTGACTGGTTAAAATATGTACATAAAAGTCGATAAAAATAATTTAAAAACAAAATGTATATTAGTACAAGATAAAAATATAATTACTCCTGTCATACCCAATCGGGTCATGTGACGTCATTACCACGCGTAGTAACTACGTATACAACCTTCACCCAATAATTGGAGCGGTCAGCGCGCGAAACGCAAAAAAGCACGTTATTTTTAAACGTTAAACGAAATAAAAAAGTAATGAGTTATTGATTCGGGCTCGGGTTAATGTACGATATCAATGGCGTCATAATAACGTTAACAGAGTGCAGTGTCAAGGTCTTGTTTACGTTTTCACCGACTGTGTGTATTAAAAAGGTTTTCCTTACTTACTTTTTTTATTGAAGAATGCGTTTTTTTATATATATTTATATAACATTCTATATTATACTACTATAAAGTAATGATGAAGCCGTTTGTAAATAAATATATTTGTGAGGGAATGATAGGGATACCTATAATAAATTATTTGAAACTTACGTTTATGTCTTAACAAATAGTAGATATATCGATGTAACCACTAGCAACACTGACAACTGAAATTGTATTCAACCACAAACTGTACTCTGCCAAGATCTAGAACTGAATAAATCACAGCGTGCACCGCAGTCTACATTAGTATGGTCTGTGGACAGTGGGCAGCACTAATTTATAGTCAACTTTCAATTTAGCAAACACATCCCCAACTCGTAAATCTCGACGACAATTAAACGGCTTCTTACGGGCCTGCGGTTGGCCACCCCTGACCGGCCACTTCGACATGTTTGCGTATAAATTCGAATTGAAACGTCTTACTCTTAATTCTAATTTTGAATTAAATCGTAGTTTTTTTTAATAGTGTAGTGCAAGTTAAGCGCATTTATCAACGACAAAATATTATGTTGTTGATATAATAATGTTGTTTAATTCACGAATATATGACTAAACACAAATTAAGAGATAAATTTATTAATTTTAGTTATTCAAAGAGGTAATGCTGCCGGTTTGCTGGGCAGCCTAAGCAATGACAGCTTTCTAAGCGGCAACTTTGAGGTCTATTATTTATTTAAGATAATGTTTAGTTTTAAGTTTGTAAATATTAACGTTAAAATATGTATGTACTGATTTATGTTGGCGGTTGGCCAACGGTTGGCCCTCATTAAACTCAAACAGTGGGTAGGAAGTGTAGGATAAGTTTCTCTCTGTTACTCCTATCGCTGCCAATGACGCTATGAGTTTGTGACGTTACGGTGCGATAGCTTTATCTTCTTCTAAACTCTAACATATCCTCACTTCGTCTCAATTTTGAAGTTTGGAAGCCAATAATTAGTGCTCTCTTTTAACCACTCCTGGAGACAAAGACTATTCCTATATTTTTCAACGAAATTACAATTTTTTTTAAACCAAGTTTTAGATCATTATTAATTATTTTAATTTAATGTACGAAACATATCAACTATTATGTTTTATATATTATCTCTATCTAATTTATCCCTACTCCTTCGAGAAACAGTCACCTAGCCTTTCGCAAGCGCCGCCGCCTGAAAAAAATGGCAGATAATAAAGGTCAAAAGTCGAAGCGAGTTTTATTAAGTCCTTCATTAAAATTGCATTTAATTTAAAATTCACAAACTGAATTGAAAGGAAGTTCAAAATGAAAGAACCACAATCCTTCGCAAGGTTCTTTTGTAAAACTTCTTTCGTTGCGAAACATCCTCGCCACTTCTAATATTGTAAGGATTACTACCCCTTTCTTTGTATTCAAAAGGCTCTCTAAAAATATCGATGATAACTTATTTTACAAAGAAACATTCGTAGTTATTTATAGTACTGCTATTTTCATTTATAACATCTTATAAAGCTATTTTATGACGAGGTTTTTAAATAAAACGAGAAATAAAACCTCAATACGTTTTCATGCAAACAAAGGTCTCATAGAAAAGTCATAAACGGACTTTTAGGTTTATCCCTAACATTATAAGAGTACAATGTCTCATCACATCAAAAAGGACAATTATTCTGAAACAAAATGTGTGAGATTTCAGGACTTTATTTAGCAAAAGGTTGTAAAGTCGCCGGTTGCGATAAATAAAAATCGACTTTACTCAGTGTTGATATATCTCATATTCGAATACTTTAAACAGACACATATTACACAAAATATAAAAACGAAAAAGATTTTATTTATCGACACAGTTCGAATCTTAAATCTTATCACAAACAAAAATGAACCTTAAACATAACGCTTAAGAATGTATTATTATTCGTTCAAATAAGTAAGCAACAATAAAAACGTTCCAAATTCAAAAGTTGTTCGAAATGTGAAAACGTTAAAGGTGGGCCAATAAAAAAGAAGTTAGCTTCTTACGTTACGCGCCATTACAAGGTGTGGAAAACACTGGAAAACGTAATATACAAGAGCGACAGTTTACTTTGTTTTGAATTACATTTTCTTTATTACCTTTTACCTAACCTTTTTTTTCACAAGTGTCCGACTACACACCTAAAATTATACAATTTTTTTTCATTGACCGCATAAAAATAGTAATGACGTCACAATTATGATTAACTAATCCAATAATAACAAGAGACCAGTTTCCTTCCTGAACGTTTTTAATATACACATTTTATGTTAAATCTTATGTTAGATGACGCTACTGTATAGTCAATAATTCAAAAACTTAAATAGTTAAAATTCAAAATGTTCATAAACTTCAAAATGTTTTTTAAAGCAATAGATAGATATATTCTAAACTACTGAAAGTGCGGTACGGTAATCGATCGCGTTGTGGAAATTTTCGCGATTTCCTGTAGAATAAAAATTATGTGATCAATTAGTAGAAAAAATACTTTTAACTTTTTCGGAAACTATATCGTTACGTTAAAACTTACAAAACACAATCAAATGAATATTTTTTGGTTAACCCATCTATGTTTATTATTTATTATCTAAATCATTATTTGGTTTGTTCTTAACTCCTATGTAAGTCCACTATTATATTAAACGAGCGATATTTGTATGTATGTATCTGTATCCATTATTGTATTAAACGAGCAATATTTGTAAATATTTATATATACCTATATATTTGAAATCGCTTTCTCGAAAACGGCTCTAGCGATTTCGATAGAACTTACAACATAAGGGTCGAGTGGGGCGAAGAATCGATCTAGATAGGTCTCAATTCTGCAAAAAAATCGTTTTTCCGTTTTTCACACACTTAGAACTTCTGAACTCTAAACTTCTAAACTTTTTTACTTTCGCAGCAGAGTTTACCTTCTCAACAGCACAGTGGCTGAGTGTAGGTCTACCACGCCGAAGTGCGTGGGTTCGAATCCTGCAATGTGGTCAGATTTTTTTTGTTTTTTTTTTTTATAATTTTGAAATAATATGTTTAAGTTCAGTATGCAATAAGTACCTATTAAAAACACACATGTAATCATAATAAGGAAATGAAATGAAACATAATAATAAAAACCATAGACTTCATAACTTCGGGCAACCTGTCCCGTACTACGAAGTGAGGCAAATAACATCAGATAAAACATAGATGTGTGGGCGCTGTTTTTTAATGAAATGGCGACCGATCAGCTTATCTGATAATAAATGTGTGTCGTATGTACAGGTGAGTCAGGTTATCTGATTTAGCTCACCGTTGCAGCTCGGACACGGCGTCTGGCTTTGGAGTTGTTTATAAAGTCTATGGCTAAAAGTCATGGAGAGAATTCTATTATTTATTTTCCTGAACAATGAACTTAATGTTAAATTTCATGGACTTCCTTTATTTTAAGATACTATGTTATTTAAAAGAGCAGTATTATACAAGCAATATTTGTATATTTATAATCGCGTTCTCGAAAACGGCTTCAAGGCTTTCGATGAAATTTACAATAAGAGAGCTTTACGGTGGTAAAAAGTCGATCTAGCCAAGGTCCAATTCTGAGAAAATTCGTTTTCTCTATGTTTTCACACACTTAAATTTTCTAAACTCTAAACTCTTCTGTTTTCACGACAGAGTTTACCTTCTCAGTAGTACAGTGGGTAGAGCGTAGATCTACCAAGCTGAAATACGCTGATTCGAATCCTGCAATGTGGTCAGATTTCTTTCGTTATTTTTTTTGTAAGACATCGAGTAAAGCTCGGTCGCTCAAATACTTATATTATTGAAGTACATAGTTATTAACAAATAAATAATAAAAAAATTCTCAAAAACAAAAATAATTAGAACAACTATTCTTATAGTATAAAAATATCAATACTATCATTCAAGAATAATTATTCAAAACACTAAGAAACATACATATCATTACGCTGTTTCCCTAACGGGGTAGCGTACCATACGAATCACAGTTCCCCGCTATGGTTTGTTACTTGATCACCTATCTTATTGGTTACATCGCAAAACATCGCCCCATCTCATCGTTCAAAAGCATCACTGCGCAGTTTTTAAGAAATCAGATAAGCATGAATTGTGCTCCTGCACTGAGGGTTCCGCATCATATAGGTACAAACGTATCTACGAATTGATCTGACTATTCAAGAAAGCTTGATTGTTTTAAAACAGACAAACTGAATAATTAAATCACTGACACTGACTATACGAAAAGATCGGAAAAAATAAAACAAAAAAATAGTTATTATTATAAATAAAAAAAAATTTGAAACAGAATCCTTTCACAACTGCGATTCAGATTATGAAATATTAAAAATAGAATCTTTTGTATTAAACAAAAAAGTAGTAAAGTTTTTCATTTGTAGATACAGATCCCTGAAAATGTGGAGGTTCTTTCGCATTGGGCATAAAAATAGTAAAGATTTCCTTTGGAGATCTGGAGGTACGATATCTTGAAAACAGTGTTTCTTTCAATAAACATAAAAACTAAATCTAACTCTATTGCCCAGTTCACGTCAACGGACTGCTCGTAAAATCAGATCGGCATAAAACAAGAACCATAGATGGGTTATTCCCACCTCGCCAGTTAGCAATCTGTAGCGAGTTAAGGAAGGAATTGACAACAGTTTTACGACGCACTTTTCGGTTAAAATTACAGGGGTGATACTTTACGGGCTCTCGCATACCGTCTTTACGCGACGATGTCAAAACTCTCGTTATGGTAAACGTAATCATGCCTATACCGCTGTCGAAGAGAAAAAGGCCAATAATTCAATTTTCTAACCGCCCATTTTATGCTAAGCATACTTAAAAAAAAAGTTATGTTAATGTATCTTGTACAGTGTATTGTTAGCTATAATATTATTGTTTGCAATTTTCACTTCACTTGAACGCTATTACAGCGCCTGCAGTCCCGACATAGATAACGATCGCTTTACGACCAATTTCAGTTGATAAGTCACAACGATTAATTTTTAACGATTTTTGAAAGTCTATATTAAAACTATCGATTGTGTTTGGAATCATATCGAATCTAACTGTCAACTTTCCAAATCCAATTTGACAGCTCGCAAAGTGTTCGTGCTTATCGTTATATAAACCGTTTTGTTTCGTTATTTTTATCGATCGGTAGTTTACGAAAATAATCGCTATGTCGGGACTCCAGCCCCAGGCTTTTTCTTTTAATACTAACACATACGATTATCATATGACATTCATTTATTATAATTTTAAAACTCGTTAAAAAGTTTATCAACTGTCATGACCTCGGACCAAAAATCATCAGCATCAACATCAACACGCTTTAAGAGCGTGTCCGTTTTTTTTATTATTGTGAGGTTCCAGACTTGTGCTAATGGGCGTTGTTATTAGGGAATAGTCACAGTACTACAATAGACGGCCGAACATGACATATTTTTATTTTTGTGAATACTGGCAGCCAAAACACTAAAAGATTTACGAGTATTTAGAAAATAATTATTTCAGTAAGCATTGCAATGTTTTCACCGTCGTGTCGATCATGAGTCATGAGCTGACACGAATTACATCGACAATGTGAGGTTACTGAACTTACTATAGCTAACTGTTTTACTCGTGGTTACACTCAATGAAAAAGACAGAGATACACGAAAATTCGTTTGACACACGGTGATAAGAGCGGTACCTGATTATGGCCATCCATTATAATTGGTCCGAAGTCGTGACAGACATGAACCAAAGAATAAAGTATGTTTATTGGTTGATTTGGTTACTTCTGTTTTCAGTGACGGCATGTCTGAGTACTGTGGAAATTGTAAATACTGTGGAGTTCATTTTAATAGAAAATAATAATACATTTATTTGTAGGAATGCAAGTACAATCTTTAAAAATAAATATGTAGTTCCTTTTTCATACTCTGTTCACCAAAAGCATGCCAAATATTCACTTATAACTACTTAATTCATTCACGTGAAAAGTTAATGCAGAGAGTTGATAGTTTTCATTATGATCGCTTATCCTTATCTTTCAATTTACATTGTACGTTGTTCTTCAAAATTACAATTTATATAAAATAAACTGTTCAAAAACTGAATCCTGATTTTGTACATTATGATATCAAGACATAAAATTATTCAAAAACACTATTTAAACATATTTTAAAAAAATATCTGCCTTCTAAATTCAAAGTTGTAAGTTTCACTCAGGAAGGTTATAGATAAAATTTGAGCCAACTCTACACTATAGAAAAAAAACTCAAAGACAGAAAAAAGACCATTAATTTACTTTTCTTACTCGCTTTCAGAGGAGAAGTTCATTATCTTCTTTATCTTAAAGGAACAATATCTCCTTCCAGAGAGTTTGACAATACTTTGAGGCGTTTTATAGTAGCCTTCCAGTTTTACTTACAACCTTTACTTTTACCTCGGGCAAACCAAATCAAAATAAACCATGAACAGTAATGAGTACATGCAAAAAATTTATAAATAAATATATAACTTAACAAACAACAAACTGAGGGAGTATCTAATAACATTCAGACTCCACGACAACTTAGAAATATCGATTTCCTAAATTGACTTGTCTGGGAATCGAATCCAGGATCTTTAACCTGGAAAGCAAAGCAACTACACGCCAACGGTACGACAATTAGATTTCCCAGCAATATTATTCAATAATCAATTAAAAAAACTACCATTCAGAGTTCTCTACTATCCTTTCCACTATACTACCTAAAATCTTTATATTAGAGGTCTACTGCCCTTTACACTCGTAACAAAGATAGCTTAATGATTTAAGTAGCTAGAATCACATAGTTTCACACAGCGCTATTTGCATTAAATTCATTGCAATTGCATGGAGTTCAAACAACCAATTATACAGACCCATAAGCAGACGAATATGTATCAAAACGGGTTTTCTTACAACACGATAGATGCTAACATATTACAGCAACGGGAGTGACTCCATAGTAGTGTGGAGAAGAATCGTGTTAACGTGGTTTATTCAAAATAAGTAATTGCATTGCGGTTTATGAGCCTGTTGTGAGCTCCTCATAACAGGGATAAGATTCGTATATTTTTTACACCTTTAACATGGTTAAGGTAGTACTTTTCTTTTAAATTAAAAGCCATGCAGTGAATATATAGAGTGAAATAAAGTGAACAGTGAAGCCACAACATGATCGTGCTTTTAATGCCACTTTTAATAACAAATATTCGAACCGAAAGATGGCAAAGCGATGGTGAAGTAAATGGTTGTAATTCATCGCCTAAATCAATCAGAGGTGGTTTGAGACATTTTTAGAACAAAGAAAACGTAATAATTTATTTCAAATCAAAATTATCAACACCAGCTCGTTGACCAACGAAACGAATAACGATATGGGTTTGTTTCCTTCTGCTGAAGGAATATGTTTAATTTATTGAAGTCACGTTTTGTTAAGTAAAACGATGTAAATATGGTTCTTTCATAAAAAAAAACAGTTTTCTTGAAGAAGAAACCAGTTATTTCATTAACCAATGACTGGAACCGTTATTTCAACAACTCTTTAAATCAACGCTTAGCTCTAAATACCTGTTCTTTAGAATAGTCCCCATCGCTTGGCCAATATTTACGACCTGTGTGAAAACATAACAGCTGGCATATTCTATATATTGTCTCTCTCCCAGACCATTATTCTAGAAGCGAAATTAAAAAAAAATGCATTTACATTTAATTAATTACCCAATAAAAATAATGTACTTTTTTTTAATTTTGCCTCCGCAGTGAGACCTATGTAAATCCTAGTGATGGGCATAAAATTTTGGCAAACGAAATAAGAGAGAGACTATTTATACTTCACCATGAGAACTCAGCTAGAATTGGTAGAGGTCTCAACACTAGAAGCGCTCCGATTCTTTCTAAAGGCGAACCCAGAGCCCCTCAACATGGGTACCCCGTGGGTAAAAGCGTCACATAACCCAGTCTCACCTCTAAGGGTCTGGGTACCATTTGAAGGGTTCTCCCGCGTCACTATAATAAGAAACCAACCAAGAAGGTCAAACCAATTGAGCTGTTACTCAATGGACCAAGGGCGACGCAGAAACAATACCTACCCAGGTAGTGGCTACTCAGCCAGGGAGTGGTGCATTCTTAAATTTTTCATGGCAGATTCCTGCCATACCACAAAATGAACATAATACTAATAGTCAGGTACTAATTTATAAATAAATCTAACTCTGAATCGAATTACATATCATAATACTTTTATCATTACCAGCGTCGTTCCCAGCCAGATCATGCGATGGCTGATTATGTTAATATTGTAGTTGTAACAAATTAATCATTATCAAATAGTAGACATTAAAAATTACAATTTCCTGAAAGACGAATATTTTTAATTTCTATACGTATGATGTTGATCCCAGGAATCTTTAGGGATGCAAGTGCACCATTTAGCACTCCTTACCAGTGCCCCCGCCAATAGCTAAACTACCATTACAGTTTTCGAGCCTGGTTAAATAAAGACCTATGTACATACAAGTATAAGATTGGTAGAGTACAGACAGTCCATACATATTACGGTTGTTCCTATTGCCATAGGCATACCGAATACGTACTCGCTCATGAGTGATTCCATATCCATTCATTTAACCTTATTCTGTTACAATAAGAGCTATTTCACCTCCAACTTGTCTCAAAAATATTTATTTTAGTAGTATAATGTACTTTATAATTTTAGTTGGATACAAAGAGTACATACCGGATAGTTTTAATTCGTTGTGGTTGTACGCTAAGAGTACGCTTAGTTTTACTCTTGTACTCTACTGTAATGCACTATAATGTACAACTCTTTTACGGATTGAAACGCCGGATCCAGCAATCTAGCAATAAAGCTGGATTCAGCAAATTTTTAAGCTTGCTGGATCTAGCATCCGGCGCTGGATCCAGCAGTGTGGATCCACAATCAGCTAAAAATAAGTATCCAACTTTCTCTCCGCGCGAAACACAAAAACTTTATATACGTTGTCGCTTTGTTGCATTTTATAAGCGGGCTACGCAGTTTTATTTCGGAAATTAGTAGAAACTGAGACTTCATAGTAAAATAGGCAAATGAATAGCTATTTCAGATATAAAGGACATCAGTTTATGTGATTTATATTTGTATTGTGAGAATTAATAATAATACTCGAACTTACAAATAGCTTCAGCGTACTTTACTAACACCAAAAATTACTCATAACTACAAATGAATATATGATGTGAATTTAGGTAGTTCATTATTAAAGTTTCCAAAGTTTAAAAAAAATTGTTTCGTTTCTTTGAAAAATCGATTAATGCTGGATCTAGCTGGATTTGCTTCGATACAATATATATCCAGCTGGATCGAAAATCCCGCTGGATTGTAATCCCTAAGCTGTTTGCTTACTGTACTGTAGAATTATAGACAACTACATTAAAATGTATTATAGTTCTTTTCTTACTATACTGTAGAGTTATACACAATCACACTTCAGACCACAAAATGCTACAGGTTTTTTGTTCATTCTTGTACTCTAGTGTAGTACACTACAATATTACGTACGGTACTGTAGAACTGTCTGTCCATGTCTATGTCTAAATGACTACACTGCACTACACTACTTTACACCACATTACATTACATTATACGGTTCTTCACTTATTGTTCTGTAGAACTGTAGACAACTACACTGCAATGTACATTTCTTTATTTACGATACTGCAAAGCCCAAACATTGTTACGAGAACTCATGGAACAACTCAAACTCAAATAACAACTTATAACATGAAATACTAATTCCTCGAGTGTGACTTACATTTGCTCGATTTTCTGTGAGTTTTTCCGTTTGCAATATATATTACATTGTACAACAATCATTATGTATGTTCATCCCATCACAAATTCAGCTTATAACATCACATCTTCCTACAATGACATTTTTTTTTAGTCTTTACTTACCGATTTCTAATAGAACAACATTAACAATTTTCAGTTTTTTCCTTTACTTGTGTTGTGAGACCTTTCATGTCAAACAAGATACTAAGTGAACGGAACCTTGCAAGTAGTACCTGTGAGTAGTAAGTATCGTATGCGTTTCGCTTTCGATGATCAATCAGTGGAGTCTTTCTAGAAGTACCTATCCTTGTCGGTGAGAAGCGAATCACGCTTCAGTTAATAAAAGTTACGGCAGACCAGATTGTGTTAAAAATATATGACAGAGCGCCCGTAGACAAGCTGCATGAAGGTGAGTGCACAAGCAAATCAGTAAAATGCCATAATTACGCCACCATTTATTTCAATTGGCGGTGGCACGGCGTTCAAAGATGTTTATTGGATAGCGTCCTAATGGACTACTGATGCTAGTCTGCGAGGCAGCAATCTTAGTTGAGTTTCGTCCTCTACACGAGGTATCGATCTCTAAAGAGTTTCCTCCTCCACGACAAGCTGTTGTACCCTAGCGGGGCAATCGCTAAACTTACAACGTAGTCAGCTTCTTCGCTGACCTGATGAGTACCAGAAAGTACGAAACATTCAATCGGTGGTTGTACCTACCTACCTGCAGAAGTGGAACAATTAATCAAGGTAGTGTGTATGTATGTATGTACATGTGTAGCGCAAAACCACTTGTCAGCAGAGAAAACAATTCTCCCAAACCGCATTCCGTTCCAAGCAAAAGCTCGTACTAGGCAGCGAAGGTGACTCGCTAATGCCCGCCACACACCATCCAGTATGCTTGATCAAGTCTGTTCAGTATGCATGAAGCGTCGTTTGGCATGACGCCCCTAGAGCACACACACGATCCGTTGTACTTGACGTCAATCCCGTCCAGTATGCATGAAGCACTTGACGCGCCGTTCAGTTTGCATGAAGCATTTAAGGGACGGTTGTGCGAATGTCTTATTACGAATTATATTTTTAAATTCGTATATATTTTATTGAAATGTATATCGAAGCGAGCTATGTTCAAGATAATTAAAAAATAAATTAATGTTATTACAATATAGTTATACTATTTTTGTAAACTTAAAAATTATCAATTGATTATCGATTATTATTAATTGATTAAAAATTAAATCAATAGAAAAAATTAAGTCATTCAATGAAATCAATTGAAAACTTAATTAAAAAAATATTAATTGATTAAAAATTATAATTCGATTATATTTTTTAGAATTAAAATGTTTTTATTTACTTAATTTAAAATGTATTTAATAACAAGTAATTTGAACTTCCACGAAACAGTGAAGATCAAATAGCCAGAGTGTTAGCTGACGGATATGCGAAAATCAATCACATACTTAGGCGAAAATGTGTGAGGAAGGCGAGGAGATTTGAGGAAACGACAGAAGTATGTAAGAACCGCAAAGCTTGATGCTCCGTTCTCTCTGACTACCCCATTAAGGATATAGCGTGAAGATATGTATGTATGTATGGTATAATAATTCGTAATTGATATTCAGTTACAATTTTTTAGTTTATAAAAATTATTTTTCTCCTTGATAAACGCACCTTATAAAAGAATATTTCTGAACGGAATACGTTTTAAAAACTCGATATTCTCTTTTTTTAAAACGCTTTTATTAGCTTCACCTGTATGTATCTATGTAACGGAATCTCTCAGCGTAATTTTTTTAGATTAAAATGTGAATCCTCCAAATAAATCGCTGTAATTGAATGAAAATAACTTATTTAAATATCCGACCAAATGCCAATAATTTCTTCTATAATAATTTCTAATAAGTTTATTCGCAAATATTTTCTTAAAAATACATATTATACGTATTTAACAACTAACTGTAAAAAGAAATATGATTTTTTTTTCAAGTCGTATTTTTACTGGTATTGTAATAACTTTAATTTATTCTTTATTTATCTTAAAGATAACTCGCTTCGTTAAATCAATACATATTTCAATAAAATAAAACAACACATTCGCACAACTGTCCCTTAACCAAAATTTCGAGCGAACTGACGAAACGGCATGATGCGCCCACACATGTTCAAATATGCAGGACGCGGCTTGATGACTTGATGACTTGATGGATTGACGGAAGATGCGAAAAATGATTTCCGTCAAGTATAACTTATAAAGCCAAATTGGCGCCACACACGATCAATATGACTTGATGAAACCTCCGCTTCATACATACTGGACAGACTTGATCATGCATACTTGATGGTGTGTGGCGGGCATAAGAGAACGAATCACCCTGGGTTAATTGTTTCACTTCTGCAGGTAGGTAGGTAGGTACAACCGCCGATTGGACGTTTCGTACTTTCTGGTACTCATCAGGTCAGCGAAGAAGCTGACTGCGTTGTAAGTTCAAAGATGTAATTGACAAAACGGATGGATTACAATTTACTACCACCAATCTGCATTTTCGACTTTATCCACATTTGGTTTAAAGTCAACACTAGCGCCAACACAAAGAGTTCACAAAGGTTCTGTATATCACAACTAAATCAGCCAATCATAGACAAACTATGTAGTTAGACTTATACTACGGTAACGTTTGACGTATTTAATGCATATAAATAACATAAAATATGGAATTATATTCCATAAAATAATACTTCAGCCAGTACAATATAATGTAGTTTTTTGTCTTTCATATTTTGTTTATATTAGGTATTTTAATGTTGATGTTTTATAAATATTAATATTTAGTTAGTTAAACAAATTCATTTTTAATTTTAATAAGTATTATATTATTCCGTTATCAGAAAACGTTACAGATTCAAATACCTACTAGCTATTAAAGATACATACATATCGTCACGCTGTATCCCTAACGGGGTAGTAGCTATTAAAGATATAAGCAATAAAGTCAATCGACACGATTTCACTCGTAATATTACTGAAATAATAGCCCCCATGCATACATGCTCCACTTGTATACTAATTTATGTATTGAAAACTTACTTTGGCAATCCCCGTTCATCGGGATTGGTAGCGCCATCTATTATAATGAACTGTAAACATAAAATTACGAAATTCTAAGACTTTTGACAGCATACATTATTAAGTAACCAATTAATTACTTAATAAGTGTTTGTAGATGATTAATATTTCAAGTAATTTTTATATGAATGCTATAATTTCATTTAATACAAAATAATTTAATTAAGAGTTTTAGACATTCGAAGTCAAGCATAAACATTTTTTCTTAGGATTAGTAGCGCCATCTCTTGTAATGAGACTTTAGCAATAATTAACATTTTATACATGAAAACAAATACCTAATACTAATAAAAAAAAATTAAATTCGCGTACCATTTTTAAAAATATGTCATGCTCATAGTACGTAATATAAATATAAAAATATATAAAGGCCTTCAGACCACAATAAAATCTGTGTCTAAAATCAACGAATACGAAAGAAACGCAAACAAAAAATTGCTGATAAATGTCCAACGAAGTGAACGTTGCACTTTTATAATCGAGTTAAAAAGAAAAAAAAAAACGTAAAAGTTGGCCCAGCTAACTCGGTTTTTAGCGGGTTCACAAAGAACGACAGCGCTAGCAGCATAATATCAGTGTCTGTTTATTAGTTCTGCTATTCGACACCGTCATTTAATGGCAGCACATGTGGACTCACGATAGAGTATTCTCAATTTAATTAACAAGTACTATGTACACATTTCTACTGTATAATTCCTATAAATCAGTTTTGCATAAATAAGAATTAAAAATTGTTCACTTTTTGTATACTGTTTTACTTATATTTACGTTCCTACTGAGTCATGACATCACTATTATATAAAACACGCCTGGCGTGGTAGAGTTCGAAAAATATAGATTTCCATACGACGTGTTCCTTCAACGAAATTTTAAACGTCTTTTTTGATTATAAAAAAGACAAAGTCTTTAATAATAAACTTTCGCGAAATAAAAATAATCAAAAACTGTCGATCATGGGAGTGATCAAACCGGGTCAAGCACAACAGGTGAGCTGCGGAGCGCATCAACTCAAAAATAAAATATAGAAATGCGAAAAAATAATAAAAAATCAGCAAAAATAGTAAATTGAAAAAAGAATATGGGCGTCTTTTTCGCTCGCGAAGAGTTTCTGTGTTGGTGTCTCAGTCGCGAGCGCGCACACGTGGTTTTCGGCGGTGCCGGCGCGGTGCATGGGGGCCAGCGGCGGCGCGAGGCCCACATCCCGTCGCGGCCCGCGCCGTCCGGCTGCGTTGCCCGTAACCTCCGAATGACCTCATTTTTTTTTCTTCAATGTAAATATTCGGCTCGTTTTGCCGCATAGTCTATAAGTGGTATAAGTTCCTTCGTCGCATTCCATTTTTTAATTTATCAGTTAATTAGTGGACAATGATTTTAATAGTGCTGAACTTTTATTAAGTTAGTGTAAAATATACAATTTTTATCAGTGAAACGAACTCATATTTTAAGGACAATAATTTTTTCGTAAAAAAGCTTTGCTAGGTTAATATTTATATTTTATTGAACTTGAAATTAGCGCTTGAAAGTTCATATTATTATAGTGCTTATTCAATGAGATATGCCATTGAAAAATAGGTATGAATCCAACGAAAATATTCTGTTACTTCGAAAATTTGTGAAGATTGCTTTGGAGCAGCTCACCCAGGTAAATGGTTACTAAACCGAAAACAAAACTGTAAAAATGTATCAAAAAAAGTTTTTGCTTTTCTTATACAGCTGTGTACCCAATGATGTTATGATGTCATATTTTTTAAATATAACATCATTGTGTGTACCTATATTATATAAAAATTTTCAATAACGGCAACTTTATATTTAATATCCCGAATGCTCGAAAAATATCGATCAAATTTAAAAATATGAAACGCTCGTCGACGAATTTACTTTCATAACACGTAAATAACTTGATATTCGGAAAATCACAAAAATATTGTCCTAGGAAATCTTATTGTTATATATTATGTCAACGGCAAATTAATTTAGGTTATTTAAATAATTTAAAAATAGTAAATAAGTAGATGATTACAATTTAAACCCGCACACACATTTTCTATCCGGACAGAATTTTTAAATTTTATTACAAGACTTCTATAAACTCTGGGATACTGCGTTATTATTATAAAATAATATATAAAAAATAAGATAATATTTCAAAATTATTAATGGATCCGTGACGAAAGTTACTGAAATAATAATTAATTTCTAAGAACATTACATATTGATAAGTTTTTACATAGATTATGTACTAATTTATTTATTTGATAACTTTAATAGCATTGTTTTAGCTCAAAAAAGTTTTTATTACTTGAATATAAAAATGATAATGATTTAAATTATCAGATAATAGATACTAAATTATGATATGCCTCTTGAAGTAAAAATGGTAATTGTACAAAATCTGGCCAATTTGTAAAATTGTACAAAATTTGAATTGTACGAAATAAATAACATGTTATGTCTGAGACTTCCTAGCATATTTCCATTAAAATTTGAATTCTCATTAACACTATTGCGGGTTCATTGACCGCGGCGCAGCAGCTGGACCACGTCGATAAAAGAATCATTTTAATTCATATCTCCCTCAACAGAATCTACGTAGAATAAACTGGATTTTAAGTGCCTTTTACAATAAGTATTACGAAAAATCTACAATTCCATATATAAAAATAGGTCCATGTATGTAATGCTGGCTGGCTGGTATTTTTTTTTTTGTATTCTGACTGTTGGGCTTCCTAATGTTTGTAGTATATTATGCATGTAAGATAATGTTTCATACGTAATCTTCATCTTAATGTCGTAATACCTATAGTGTTTAATATCTAATGTGTTCATCAAAATACTAAATTTATTTTTCTAATTTCAAATCAACGAATCAAAATCTATCGAATTACTTTTTTGACCTGAACTATTCAAGTTTAATCTTCACTTAGTCTTTAATCTAAATTTCTAAAATAATGATAATTTGTAATGTGGATACGATATCTAGGTAATAACCGTATTTAAAAAGAAAAGATATTAAATTTTCGCTCGTGAATGTTGCGTCTTTCATTCTAATTCAAAAATCACGTTCATTTGAAAAGCGCGTGACGTCATAAAATGCCGATAAATATCAAATATAATATATATACATGTTTGCTATCACTGACTGATATATTACTCTCGCGAGCCGATTACGCGGAGTTTTTACAAATGATTGAATTTTATTTACAATTAACTCGGTCTCGCCACCGTCGAAAGCGAAAGTGACGATTAAATGCCATTTTAAAAATAAAACAACCGATCGTCATGTTATCGATAATTGATATCGACGTCAAATCTATAAAAAATCTCCTTTACGAATGTGGATTACGTTTCGAGTATACAAACTAAAAAATACTCATTCGTATGTTAAGTAATCCGAACGGTATTTTTATAACACCATGTATTCATTGACTCAATAATATAATATCAAAAACTGAAACGGATGTTTGATATTTAATAGTTCTTTAGCTCTGTCGAAGGCGGGGGAGTAAGTAAAACATCTTGGCTGTAAGAAACCGCCCAGAAATAAGAGCGAGAGGGGGCAGCGCGGGCCCACCTAATTTGTCTTAGGCGGAAAAATCGCCCAGCGATTACAAGTGGCTCGTAACGAAGTCGAACCAGGGGGTGGGGGGGCCAGGCAGGGGGGACTAGCGGGGGAGGCGCGGCGAGCTGCGACCACGTCTCAGTCGTCCGTCTGGTGTCGCGGCGGCCGGCCGGGCCGCGCGACTTAATACACGTTCCTCGTGCTCTTGTGATTATAAATTTTAATAACAAAATTCAAAATTAAATAAATTCTAACCGCGTCTAATCGAAAGTATCTAGGCTAACTTCCTCCCTCACTTTTTTGATCTAAACTGTTAGCGGTGGAAAGTTTTTTGCAAAATTTTTAATATTTACGTCGGTTACATTTTAAAAGAGATTAAACGTTTGGCCGTTATTGAGGATATTTTTATTTAAAAATTTATTTTTCTTATTAACGAAGAAGATCTTGAGTGAGCGATTGATGAGTAAATAATAATAAGTTATAAGCGTTAAATTAATGTTAAAATATTGGACATTACTCAACAATACTATTGACTGCCACAAAATAGCATAACTGTACTGTAGTTACCTACTAGTAAATATAGTGTGAAATGGACACTGTGTGTGCGAAAAATTGAAGAACTCTGGACCAAGGTTGTTACCAGTAACCATTTATGATTATCTATTAGATTTTGCATTTTTGTTTTTTTTTATGTTGTAGTTGTTTATCCATTATTTTTAGACTATTTATTTCATATATCATCTATATTATTTTTTATTTGTAAAAAAAATAATTAATAAAAATGTTGATTTTGTTGTGTAGTCGTATGGTTTCTTTTATTTTACCCTATTCACTATTTAATACATTTTTAAATGCTTTGTAAAATTTTATTTGCCAACCCTGATTCGATGTAGCTAAATAAACTTTACCGTCGGCATTTTTAAAATGTAATGTTCCATTTCTTTATCTGTTTTTTATTAAAAGGATTTGTTATCCACTAATTGCTTATTTTTAAATGAAATAGTGTGTAGTATTAAACTTTAATGTTGACGCTTTACTTTTTTCTTGTTAATTTGTTTTTTATTTTAATAAACTTTTTTATTTTTTTGGTTGTATTATTTTTATATATCGGTAATATTAAAAAAAAAATTTTTGTAGGGAACTTTTCTTTTCTTTTTTTTCGTTGGTTGTGATGTTTTGTTTTCTATTATTGTTAGTGTACCACTTAGATAACAGTTAGGATTATATATCAATATAAGGAATATCGTTAAATTGTAACAGATAGTCCTTGATGGTAGTTTTGAATGTGTAAAGCTACAATGTAGTAATTATAATAAAGTTAAGGTATGTTTTTGCTCCTACAAAATCTCAGAAAAACAAACTAACAAAAATCTGATTTTCTTTAAAATTATAATTACTCGTACTCATATACTTTCGTTAACATCGCTCAATGCAGTTGGATGAAATTTTCGTATAGTATTAGTCATTTCACCTTCGATACCAAACGCTAAGTATTTTGCTTTTTCTCAATTGTTAACGAGATTTCAAAAAAGAATCGACCGAAGTGTTCTTTAGCTCTACTCTCAACAATTTCTTTTGAGTCTTTCAACAAAACAAGTATTTCTAAAATAAACTTGTCGAGATAACAGAGCAAAACCCATCATTTAACTAAACATTGAATCTAGACCTCTATATTGTCCTCGTTTTTTAACCATTGTTTTAAGAAAATTAACTGTAAATGAATAAAGTACTAAATATATTACAACCTCGTCAGGTATATAGCGTGAGGAGATTTATTTATGTATGTATGTAAATATGTTTCTTTTGTACATACTGTATAACATAAAGAGGCGAAGTTTGTAAGTTTGGATATAGGATGTAATCTCCGAAACTACTCATCTGATTGCAATACTTCTTTCACCAATATTTAGAATGTTCATGGTCGACATAGGCTGTATATTATATCCTGTTAAATTCCACGCTGCAGAAGCCGCGGGCAATAACTTAAATTATTCTTCTCGACTCTACATTCAAGGAAATTACTGAAATGTTTTCAAAATGGACAAATAGAACTTTATAACAGGTACCTAAGTGTACAAAATTCATTCCTTGAAATTAAATATCAGTTTAATATTTTAGGGTTATTGGCAAATGTCAGTAAGATACATTTCTAAGTTAGATAAATGCGTAGTGCAGATATAAGTATTAAGTATAACATGTATCCGCATGTACATTCTTTATTCTAAAACTAAGTGCCTGTATGCGTATCTATACATAGTATAAAACAAAGTCGCTTCCCGGCGTCTGTCCCTCTGTATGTACGCTTAGATCTTTTAAACTACGCAGCGCATTTTAATGCGGTTTTTCACCGATAGATAGAGTGATTGAAGAGGAAGGTTTATACGTATAGTTTAATAGTGTTTTGTGTTAATTTGTTGAAATATGACTATAATAGTTCAAGATGTCGGAAAAAATCAAGCCGACTGAGAGCTTTCATCGAAAATGCTGTCTTATTCCAAATGTATGATGGAATTGTTCCGCTTTATTAGGACTACAAAAAAGTCAGCGATGGCATATGTCTATATTATACGGATAGCCTTCAATCACCATTTTAATGTTTAAAAAAATTGATACAAATTATGTAGTTTGAAAGCTATTTAGAAGGATACGAGGAATTAGTACCTACATTGCACCCGTGCGAAGCCGGGGCGGGTCGCTAGTTTGGAATATTATTAAAGAATCAGTGCTATTTACTTGCTCATTTGTTTAAGGCGAGGAAATGAAAATATCAACGATAGGCATATCAATTTTTGTGTTTAGTGTAATCACTGTAGTATTCAATGAAAGTGATATTTGTTACGTGATTCTTCATTTCATTGACTTCGTTTTGCCAGTTATACGATTGGGTAACTTTTTAGAACTTTTAGAAGAAAAATATCAAAGAGAATTACATTTTTCGGTCTCGTTAGACCTAAAAATGTAATTTTCTTTTCGATCAATTTATGCCTGTGTGGATTAATCTAAACACGCTCTTCGTCAGTGTCAGTTGGTCTTTTTAAAATTAATTATAGTTTTTAATATAAACGAAAATAACTGTTCTTTCATAGTCTAGCGTGCACACGTTAGTATGGCGAACGTATGGACACTGAAGCTCTATTTTAGATTAATTTTCGTTTATCACTGCGTTATCTTAAGAGCCTCAAATGCTAAGCCCTAATGGTAAGTTTTACATACTTGTTGTAAAAAATGTTATAAATAAATAATAACACGTTATCGATAATCCTGTTACACTGAAAAACACAATAATTATTTGTGTAAATGAATAAAGACAGAGGTTCCATTTTTGTAGTGTAATTTTTGTCTCAAAAATATTGTCTGTCCTTTTGCACCGTTTATTTATCGACACATATATTTAAATTATAATATCAAAAATGAAACTAATACATAAAATACGGGTAAAATTACACTAAAACGATCTTCTTTTTGTTTGTGTCAAAATCATATTCAAATAAAATACAAACAATTTTTTGTTAAGATTTACCTTGGAATATCCTTGCATCGGGCGGTCATAGAGAATAGAGAAGTTATTGCTAAATATCTACATTATTCCAAATAGTCAACATAAGACGCACGCCGGCACGTCATTTTCTTTTTGGGGTGGACAAAGCATCAAGGTGCAACAAAACTACACCTTTATGGCTACTGCTATACTAAAACTGCAACTTACAATAGTATATAAGGTTCCAGCTAATTAAGCGAAGCTGGATAATAACAGCTTGCTAGCTCTTATATCATTTCTTATCATAAGCTTAAAATAAGTAGTCCTTATAATAAGCCTTGGCCGAAAGGTATGCAGTTAGCACATTGTATACTTTTCTTTCTCTCCTAAATCAGCGTGGAGGTAAGAATTAATTCAATCGGTAAATTAAATAATGTTCACCTTTAAACAATGTTGATTTAAAATTCCGAATTTGAAATGCCTGAAAGGACAAAGGAAAGTTGATTGACAATTTATTTATAATACTGGTCGATTGTTTGGTAAAATATTTTTTGAATCTATTTATTATCCTAATAACTGAAAAGGATAGAAAACAAATAAAGTAGTAAGGTATTTACTTTTCATGAACAAGAATTATTATACAATAAAAAAAATTCAAGGAATAGTAAAATTGATCGCTTGGACAACTGAAAGTGCTTTGTCTTCTTTATAACCACTGAAGAACGGAATAATAGGGGATAACGAAATATTATTAACGTTAATTTAACATATTGATGAAATAGATACTAGCTTTATATTAAATACAATGTTTTTATGTATGAAATGAATACATAATTACATTTACCGAGTAATTTTTGTGAGGAATTCAGGGACAGCAGTGAGACAAAAAATAATTGATCAAATCAATTGTATCGCCACTCTGCCATGAGACCACTTTTTGTACTGTATTTATTACATTTTTCTGTATTTTTATTATTTTTATAGTACAATCAGTGGCGTGCATTCCATAGAGACAAACAGACACTGTCTACCCTGACAATTTGTTAATTATCGCGCTCGTCTTATATTTGTCCAAACGCGACAAGAAAGCGTCACGGAAACCGTTCGCTCGAGAGACATATTCAAATCGTGGCTGAATTTACAGACAGTCAAAGCTTTTCTAACAATGTGTTGCGTATAATTACACGAGCGCATTTGTAGTGGTTGTGAATGTTTACTTAGCTCAAAACACGCACACAAGTTTAGTTTTAAGTTATAATAAAGAGACGGCGTCTCTAGCCAATAACAGCACTGGAGAAATAAATTGTCGACGATTTGAATTTATTTATTATAGATTAATTTTAACACATTAGAAAAAATAGCATACTAACTTCATAAAAAATATTAACATGTTCGTTAAATGTCATATGTAACTTTTTTAATTAATGATACGAGCGATCCTATTTCTTGTTATACTTTTTTTTATTTTAGCGCCCTCTGAAGGTTTTTAGTGACGTTTTCTTCCTTATTTATAGAATTTTAATAAATACATAGGTATAAAACATTTGATGGCGCTTACGGGCATTCAATTTTGAACGAAGTTATAATTAATTAATGTGTATGTAACGACTAAATCACATTAACATAATATTACTTACGAATCATATAATAAGTGGCGATATTGGTAAGTTTTCTTTTTGTCTTCCCAACTGAAAATGTCTGTGTACGTTACTGAGTACAATACAATACAGTACAATAATACTAGTACTAAGAACAATAATACAGTACAGTTCAATAGTATATTGTTTTATGATTTTATTTTTCAATTACATCTCGGATAAATTACATATCTTTGGGATTATAATAATATTAATAAATTCTATTGAAATATATATTCACAGTATCTAATGTACATACAGATGTCGCGTACGTACATATAGTATTCGAATATAAAATGAAATATCTCGATCGATTCATTGACGACAACCCTAAATTAACTATTGAAGTCAGATCTAACGTGTAAACAGTAGGTATGCACCTCACGTAAGGTAAAGACTCACTAAAAAAGGGTTTATAAAATTCATTTCCTAAAGAGGTAAAATTGCTAATACACAAACACAATAAATAAGAAATAATTTAGTATTTGCAAAATGCCTTAAATTCTACTTACATTATTTTCGGATAGATGGCGTTCTGCGAATTTATGATAACACTATGGAACGAAGTAATAAGTTTAAATATGTAATTATTTACATATTGTTTTTATAACTCTACATAAATGACATATTTTATAATATCCCGTAAAGTATGCTTTCCTTACCGTCTTTAATATAATTATCTTGTTTCTTTTTATCTAGATCGAATGTAAGACTAAGTACCTACGTTATATCTAAATTATGATTTATTTATTTATATTTCTTAAGGCATTGGTTACAAGACCATTATCTTAATGACGTAACTTCTAGATAAACATTAACTGTCCCTAACACTCCTCCAGTAAAGTGATAGTAGGCTTTACTGAAGTTAAAAAGGACTTCTTAGAAGAGCGCGAAAACTTCAGCTACACATATTTATTTTGATGTCCTGCATTCTTTATCTAAATTATGATAATTTATAGGTGGAAATTCTTATATTTACTATCAGAACATTAAATAATTTTTTTTTTTTATTTTTATTACCAAAGATATTTTTTAATGAACGTAATTAAAATAACATATTTATTTTCATTATATTCTCTACTTGCAATTTCGAAACAACCAAACACTAGATGTCATGCTAGTGCAGTATTAATCTATAGTCTGTACATAATTATGTAATTTGATTGCTGATTGCTCTACTATCTTAGAATAAATTATATTTGCATGCAGTACTTTCACTCAATAGTTTAGGATCCCCTCTGTACCTAAAAAGTGGAAGAAGTACCCTTAAGTTACATACGCTATCAATATTTTTTATTAGTTCGGCTATTCTTGGCTAGATGGCGCTTAATGTCACGGCGCATACGCATCCAAGAAACTCATTTTAGAACATTCTAGTTACAGCATTTCTTAATAGGTGGCGCTGCTTACTTCCACGAAAAAGCGCATTATGTTGTTATATCTTTATAGATGTCACCAGTAGTGCTTTGTATACAACTAATTTACATTTCTTTAAATAAGCATATGTTCTTTTGAAACATAAATATTGTATGAGCACGACGAAAACAACACAAAAGAAAACAGCACAAAAGAAAACAGCGTCTTTGACGGAAACGATAATCAAATGCCTCTACAGAATATTTAGGTATAGTTAACATTTATGTAAAACATATCGCATTTGTTTATTATTTATGTCTATTTATGTCTATGTGACATTTTAGGTAGGTACATATACTTATTTTATGAAATAAGTTCATCGTTTAAGTCGCTAAAACTAGAATTAGGCACAAAGTTTGGACACTAGGTTTCTTTTCTAATAGAAGCAAACCAAGCTAATAACAAAGAATTTTTGGAATAGCATACCCTAAACAAGGGTGAACATGATGAAAAATAGTCATATGGCATTTTAAAATCTGCGAGATTACAGACATAAGTATAGGATTGTATTTATACTCTTTGTTCGAAACCTTTTTATCACAGATTTACCACTGATTAATTAGTTATGACTTTAAAAGTCATTAACACAAATAATGAAACAAACAAATACCTACATTTGTATACGTAATTTAAAACAATGTTCCATAACAAAAATAAAACATATATTAAAAAAATATTTATAAATCCGTTTACCTACTCAAAAATTACCTGATAGAGATAGATGTAGAGAAATAAGGTCGTCCAAATAGTACTGTCCTCATTGTTTTTTTAATATAGTGCAGTAAAAATTATTCATTCATAATTCTTAACATAAAACTGTACTACTTATCTAAGACTTTTAAGTGAAAACTCCTTATTTTTTTTAAATAATTTTAATTAACTCTAAAAGTTTAAGTTAAAACCGTTAATCACAAATATAATGAAGCATAGACATTAAACATAGACATAGATACAAATACCCTATTCAGATTAGGGCCTAATGAAATCGAGAATTCAGTTTCTATTTATATTTAATTTCTAATACACTGTACAAAGTAAAACTTTCGACATTCAGTATCACAGACGAGAGAGACCCATAAAAAAACACCACAGAGTACAGTCAGAAAAATGAAACCCTGGAAATGAAACAAGACATGTTCACTAAATTCACATGCATTTTATCTTTTTAAAATTTTAATTTAATATACCCTGTATAAGTAATGTAACACAATGTTCCATAATAAAAATAAAATACAGATAAAAGAAATATTTATTTGTAAATCCTTTTACCCAAAAATTACCTAAAAGAGATCGGTGTAAAATAACGTCGCCCAAATCGTACTGCCCTCATTGTTATTACTAGTGCAATAAAAATTATTGTATCATAATTTGTAACACAGAATTACACTATCATAATGTTTAACAATATCACGGTAATTTGAATAGGTAGGTATAAATCGTGTTCGTGATTGATAGGTATCACTTTTCCATAAGCTTTAGTAGGCCAAAGCTTTAGAGGCGTATTCAAGATTATTATGTAGGTGGAGTTAGACGACTAAACTTCTAAGAAAGGGGGCGTGGCGAACTTCTGTTACACCGATGTATTTTATTGGCCGAATGCGTATTAGAATTGGTCTTTGATAATATCATTACAAGGTTATCTTCGGTAATGGACTATTAATAATCTCCACTAATAATAATAATTATTAGCAAGATAAAACTAATTCTATGATATGATACGCTAAGACGGTTCGGGCACATGGAAAGAATGAGTGATGAAACTAACAAAAGAAAGACTAAGAAAATCTATAGAGCAAAAGCGAGTGGTAAAAGAAGCCAAGAAAGACAAAGGCTGACTTATGAGGATCAAATAGCTAGTGTTAGCCGACACAAATGTCAAAAGCACTCGCATACCTAGGCAAAAATGTGTGAGGAGAATGATGAGATTTGAAAAAGCGAAAGAAGTATGCAAGGACCGCGACGCTTGGCGCTCCGTCCTCTGTGACTACCCCGTTAGGGATACAGCGTGAAGATATGTATGTATGTATAGATAAAACGTTTTTTCATAAAGTTACACACACACAATTATACACATAGCTATTTCTTACACATGAAATTCCGGTGTGTGTTCTGTTCGTAATTCTTCTCCTCCTAAACGGCTTGACCGATTTTGATGAATTTTTTTTACTCAATAGAGTCATCTGACTCGTTCTTAGCTATAGTTAAACCCGGTAAGTAACGCTGTTGTTGAGAAAAATTTGGTCGAAAAATAAAAATATGATTTTTATTAAAATAAAAATATTATTTTTATTTTTCGACCAAATTTTTTTATATTTTTTTTTGGATTTCTCACATGAAAACATATAATCCCATTAATTATGTGTGGTCGAAGTTGTGGGCAACAGTTAGTTACATTGTATAAGCGAATAGTTGCCGAGACGTGCGTTTCTAAAGTCGTTATAAGTGCTCCCTCTATAACTTAATAACAATATCTACGCTTTGGAAAATTAAAAAAAAAAATAAGAATTTCAAAAGCACTGAACTAAAATTGGCTTCGAATAAGACATGTGTAGTTTTTGAGATATGAAATATCTTCGGTTACATGCAATTTTGAGTTTTGCAGTATCTTCGAGATCTTTGAGAAATGCAAGTTTATATTTGCTGACGACAAAATGAATGTTGTGTATGCATAAATATTTTATTCAGCTCTGAACCCCATAAGTACGTAAGCAGTTAAATAAAATTTTAACCATGAACTTTATCCAGACAACAGAACCCTTCACTGTACATGGTCCGACACATAGGTACTTGTATAAACAATAGTACCTACCTGGGCGACTGAGCTTTACTCGGTATCTTACAAAAAAAAAAAAATCTGACCACATTGCAGGATTCGAACCCACGCACTAGACCTACACTCAGGCACTGTGCTATTGAGAAGATAAACTCTGCTGCGAAATTAAAAAAGTTTAGAAGATTAGAGTTTAGAAGTGTGTGAAAAACGAAGAAAACGATTTTTCTCAGATATGAGAGCTAACTAGATCGATTTCTCGCCCCCCTCAACCCCTATATTGTGAATTTCATCGAAATCGCTAGAGCCGTTTTAGAGAAAGCGAAATCAAATATATATACAAACTAGCGACCCGCCCCGGCTTCGCACGGGTGCAATGTAGATACTAATTCCTGGTATCGGTCTAAATAGCTTTCCAAACTCCACATAATTTGTACCTTTTTTTTTAAACATTAAAATGGTTATAGAAGGCTATTCGTATAATATTGACATATGCCATCGCTGACTTTTTTGTAGTCAAAGTCAAAAAGGAACAATTCCATCATACATTGTTTTGGAATAAGACATCATTTTCGATGAAAGCTCTCAGTCGGCTTGAGTTTTTCCGACATCTTGAAATATTATCGTCATATTTTAACAAATTAACACAACACGATATTAAACTTTACACATAAACCTTACTCTTGAATCACTCTATCAATTGATAAAAACCGCATTCAAATCCTTTGCGTACTTAGTTTAAAAGATCTAAGCGTACAGAGAGACAGACAGCGGGAAGCAACTTCTTTTTATACTATGTATAGATAGAAGATATTGCTCGTTTAATATAATAGTGGATTATCAAGAAATAATATCACGAAATAAGATACAGTATAGAAACAGAAATGATCCTTAGACATGTTTTATAGAAATATAATTGTGTGCATAAATATCTAATTCTGAAACAATCTATTACTAACATTATTAATATAGAGAGAGAGCACATTTTGTAAGTTTATTTATATGTGGATCTTTCTTTGGATCTTTGGATTGTGGATCTTTTTATTCCAAATGGACATAGGCTATGTATTATGTATTCAACCCGGGCGCAGTTGGGATGTGCCGCTACTAATAAAAATAATATTATAAAAGATTTTAGTAAAAAAGATGGCTGAATTGTCATTAACCCGTAACCAGGATAGCCAAAAAAATTTTTAGTCATCTATAATTTATGTCCATTTATCGGATTCTACAGTAATTTCGCTGACTTTATTTGTCCAGTAAGAGGACGAATAATTTTATTTTATTTTTTTATTTTTTTTCAATTTTTTTAAAACAAATTATCTATTTAACGATAAAAGAATAGACGGCCAAATAGATTTAGCCTAAAACATTAAAAATAACAGTCTATTGAATAAAATATCAGTATTACTCGTTGTTAAGCGGATCATTACATAGTCACTTATTTATTAAACTTTATTTCCACTACACATTACAAACATACATCACGTTTCGAATTTTTCGTAGTAATAACGCCCATAGAATCAAAGGTAGGGCAAAAGTACGTAAGTAGGTGGGCGTGGGTGCGCAAGGAGTTTACGGGGGGCAGTCAAGATATGCGCAAGACGTAGCGGGGCGTGGCCTAAGTTAGAGCTACGGCGTAGCGCATGTGAGCTACGAGGAACGTTATATTTGAATGTTAAATGCACGCTACGTATTGATATTATCCATATTTAAACACCTAATCCACAGTTACGTTATAACATTATAAAAAAAAAGCAGTCGTGTAATTTTTTTTATGGCGTAGAGGGCTTACTATCATGCGAATCACCTGATAGAAAATGATCACCGCCTCCCATAAATACCCGTAACGAAATATAAGAAATTTGTTCTGTTATGCTTTTCTGAATCGAAATTAATTAATTTTAGAGTAATGATAGTTTTCAATGTTAATACCATACTTATTGCTAAAGGTGTCAAGGCTCTTCTTATTCATCCCAAATTAGGAAAGTGTGAAGTTACTTATAATCTTTTACAATAAAACTTTCATTTATATATTCTTCCAGACTTCTAAAATATTATCTTAAATGCGAAATACATTCGTAGAAAAAATATTAAGTTGTACTCAAACGTATTATATTAATAATCATCTAAGAAAATGTTTTTACATTTGTAAGTATAAAAAATTATAAAAAAATTAATACACATTATTTATTTTTACAGACGTCTGACCAACGACTCTACCATCAGTGACAGATTCTTCGGATTTTATCTACGTAAGTTACTCTTTGCGGACAATATATTATTTATACATGATTGTGTAAAGAAATATGCTCTTGAAATTGTATTTATTAGAAATATCTCGCACGTTTTTAATGCTCAAAATATTACCAGTGACAATGATATGACAACAATTATCTTTTAAAAGTTCAAAAAATGAAGAGTGAGTTTATAACTAATATGGAGAGTGTAATAACAAAGTAATTTGTTATGTGATATATATAACTTACAGGCGTCTGATTAAAGATACTATTTCACTTACATGATTGTCTTCATAATAATAACCAAGAACGCGTTGGTCATGTATTTGCACTGGATTCCGTAGTTTCTGACAAGGAAATTTAATTTAATAAATAAATGTTTAATAAAAAATATGTGAGACATAAAGGAACAAACAAAGGACATAGCCGCAAAATCCTCAATTAGGTATTGGTGCCAATTTTCTTGTACAGTAGTGAGTGCTGGATACGTCCGAAATCAAGTGAAAGTAAGATATATGCAGTAGAAATGCGACCTCTTAGAAATATGTGCGGTGTCTTTTTTGGAGATAAAATAAGCAATTAATGACGCAGTATGACAGGATCGTATGACATTGTTATTATTATTGTAAAAATGAAGAAAGGGTTACTTAGATGGTTTAGGCACACAGAAAGAATGAGTAATGAAAGATTGACGAAAAAATCAAAGAATCAAAAATAAAAAAATTACAGAACGAATGTGAAAGTTAGCAGAAACCAAGAAAGACCAAGGCTAACATACGAGGATCGAATAGTTTTTTAGAAATAGCAAAAGCAATCGCGTATCTAGTCTAAAATGTGTGAGGAAAATGATATGATATGAGGAGGCGAAAGAAGTAAGTATATGTAAGGACCGCGAAGCTTGGCGCTCGAAAATAAAACAAATACGAAAATGTGTAAATTTCATAAATAAACGTGTTATAATGACCTTAGATGCCTAAATAGTTTTCAGTCATTCAAATGTAGTTATCATTCTTCTTATCCGCGTACCTATATTGTTTTTATTATTATGTACTAAATGTATAACTAAATGAGATGTTGTCCGCATCTGACACCCAACGCAACAACCTTAGGTACGTATCCGGCCGAGAGTAGGCAATTCTGTAACCGAGACTAGGCAATTCTGTAGGCAATTCTGTAGGCAAGTCTGTAGGCAAGTCTGTAGACAAGTCTGTAATGGTAACCATGTATACCTACCACAAAACGAACAGGGGATTCTCCTAGTAACACCCCAACATAATTTAGAGGCTTATTTCCTAAATTGCCTTAACCTCACCTTAGAAGACATGTACAATGTCAACGTAGCAGTCGCTAATAAATAATTATAAAAAAAATTAAACATAAATATTCTTCAATAATTAAAATATGTGTATGAAATGTGTTCACTTACAAAAAATGAAGTATTCCATGCTTAAAAGTTGTACGTCATAAGTTAGAATGTACTGATCTTCATAGCCAAAGATCATGTAAAAAAATAGCGAAATAATATAAAAATAAAAAAAGTATCTCATCAAAAATGTTAGGTAATAACTACTTGAAGTGTCACTATCCGGGATGTGAACGCATTCCAGACTATCTTCTGCGCCGGCCACTTCCGTCTGATATGACATCCGCTGATAATTACGGCCCTCTGAAGACAGTAACCGTTGTGACCACTATCAACAGCTTGTGGCTCGGTTAAAACACATGAGAAACTTCTCTAGCATAGTAACTAAGACTCTATGGCAATAAGTGAGAGTTCTTGATTAATAGAGTAAATCATCGTTTACTTAAATTTTTTTTTGAAAATTCAATATATAAATAAAAATCAATTGCCAAATATATGACGGAGTATCACTTCAAAACGGCTTGACCGATTTGGCTGATTGCTTTTTTATTGTTTGTAATTGTCAGGACAAGGTTCGTATGAAAGAAAATTTTTGGAAAATCCACGGAACAGTTCGGAAATTTGGATGATAATTTGTATGAAAATCTCAATAAAAACGATTTGACGTGTAGCAAACCTTCAATATTCCACCCGGGCGAACCCGGGGCGGGTTGCTAGTAATCATTAAAAAAATTGTATACAGCGAGCGGACAAGGCAAATGAGCAAACAGGGCCCTAGACAAGTTGCTCAAGTGTCGTAAACGCTAGTAAAATAGAATGTCAAATATTACGTAATCTAGCGTAACGAATTTTAAATTGGTAGTCAAACGTTATTAGTGATAAATTCCCAAAATCCGAATGATTTGATTTGATTGATGATGACCGAATTTCGGTGCTGGTTAGCTGACTGAATCCTATCTCTGGTATATCCTGAGGATGCTCCATTGAGGAGCGAAACACGTGTCGATTAGTGATTTTTGGAGTTTGAGCGGAAAATAGTTAAAGATTTTGGGAATTTATCACATGAAATGGATTTCTGCAAAGCAACACCTGAGTCTATACAATGTCCTAAACGTTATTTGCTTTCTTACATATCAAACGAAAGGTAAAGTCGTGTGAAAACCACTGTATAAAACGTAGCCAAGTCGCATTTTTGATGAGCAATAGTGCCAGCAAGCGTTTCGATTGAACGAAGCGTTAGCCACTTGTCTAGCCGCTCGGGTCACCTAATAAAAAAATGTACTGAGACTCACGAAGACTTACAATGTTAAGGCTAAGAGAGCACTTCTGATTACTAATACATTGGTAATCCTGAGGATTCACATATGCTTCCTGTTTCAGAAATTAAATTTCTAGGCCATAAAACTGCTTATGTATTATGAATAGAATGTTACTTATAGCTCTTATTTAACCTGCCATAATCATCTACAGCATCAGCTACAGCGGATAAAGTCATGGGATACAACAAAAGTAGGTGAAAAAGATATGACGAATTAATAAATTTATATCATTTTGCATTATAAAATGTATCATAGCTTCTAGCTGGGGCATCGTTGGACCCTAAAATTGTAGCTTTAGTGTTTTCTAATGTAGTGAAGACCCTCTGCAAAGTTTCAGCAAAATCTGAGACCCGAAAGCCTGGTCCTCTCCGTGTAAGACTTACTATGTTAAGGTTAAGAGAACACTTCTGATTACGAATACGTTGGTAATCCTGAGGACTCAAATATGCTTTCTGTCTCAGAAATTATACCAGCTGTTTTACTCCCCTACCGGTACACAAAACTGCGGCCAAACACTGTTTGTCGGCAGGATTAGTCAGGGAAATGGTGAAGTGACCCGGACATACCCAAATTCCTACCACCCATCAGGCTGCATGAATTCTTGAAACATACAGTAAAGTTTGGATTTGGACACATATTGGGAATAATAATAAATATATAAATATGCATGCCTATTGCGTACTTACATGTGTTAACACACATACGAACTCACACACATGCCTTTTTTACAATAACATTTCTCTTTTCAAGTACAATTCTCCCTTGTCATAACAGCCGACGCCTTCAGTAATAAAATGATATATTCTTATTTCATTTCATTAAAATGTCGACGTAATACATTTTGATGTTTCTGTGTTTCTGGCGACAAATACATCGAGACAGTCTTTCTAGTACAATTTCAACAATTCCACATAATGCGCAGCAGCTTAGGGGACGCGAAACTACGCCAATTTAACATCAGAATAACCATTAGAAACAATTTACGAATAATTATAAAAAACGCTCAACCGCTCCCCATAAAATCCCGCCAAAAACTCACACATATTATCTTTAAAACTTTTAATATTAGTACGGTTCTTCCTTAGTAGGGAAGGTAAAGGGATCTTAGCCCATATAACCGACATCTTCAGTAATTAATAGATAAATTCTTCATACTATTTCATCAAAATGTCTGAGTTTCTGGCGACAAATATATTGACGCAGTCTTTCTAATAGGATCCGCTGAGGCAAAGTAAGCCACTAAAAAATCTCAACATCGCTCTACTAGCTAAGCACTTATTTCAACAATTTCACATAACAGCTCAACAGCGTATGTAGATACTTGGAACGCAAAACTACGCCAGTTTAACAACATAATATCCACTAGAAATCCACTAGAATTCCAAATAATTAAAATAAACGCCCAAAAATAAAATCCCGCCAAAAACTCACACACATATTATCTTTAGTATAAAATTAGTAAATGTATTTTTTTTAAACCCGAACTAGTGTTTCGGGTGTCCCGCCCCTTGAGAGTCCTATAAAATTTGTGTGCCAATAGCTTTTTAAATAATAATCTAAAAAAAAAAATAATAATAAAAGAATATACAAAAATATTAAGGCACGTACGCATCTGTATATAAAAAAAAAATTACTACGTGTATGTAAATGGGTGAAAGTGAAAAAGTGATATTTTGTGGTGTATGGTTATATAAGTAGATATAATAAGTAAAAGCTGTGTAACTGTATATATTTTTCCTCTGGCAATGTATATTTAGTTTGAATATGTGTAAAATATAGAGATATGAATATTTTTCTTGTCAATATAATAAATAAATAACATAAAGTTGTACTGAAATATATAATTTGCACATGTTAAAACATACACGTTGACTTTTTTTTAATATTTTACAACTTGCTACGATACCGTTCTATTTCACGTAATGATCTCTAAGACTCGCTCCATCGCGTTCTTAATTTCGAACGTTCTCTTAATGAGATCCACCTTCAACGTGTCTGTGTACAATGGAACGTGATGCATGAGGTTTCTTTTTTTCTACTGAATCAAGGGCCGCGCCCATTCAGCCTTTCTCGGAGCGTTTAAAAAGATAGAGTTTAAGTAATGATTCTACATGCATGCACGTCATGAATGAAATGGCATTTTTTTTTAATTTCATTAATGAATAACGCGTTTTGTATTATACATGTATAGGTCGAGATACCTAAACGCCAAGAAAACATTTAGAAAATTAGATAGAATTCTGTCGTCTGCGACAGGCGACACACGTTTACTTAGCTCTCTATATTTCACTGTTACTCCGGGACCACTAATAAAAAAATATAATAACATATCCCACAAAAAAAAAATCAGTGTGTTTATGACCACACGATAGAAGTGAAAACATCGTATGATATTCTAATTTTAAAATATACATAATTGATGTCTTGATGTTGACTGGAGCCGAGCATTCCCGATTCAGCGTCACCGACCCGAGCATGACGGTTCAGTTTCGTTCACTGTTTAAGTAGAGCCCAAAGAGCACCTAAAGAAGTTTTCACTTCAAAAAGTAAGAGAAAAAATGTAGAAAAAAAGTAGAGAAAAGGGGATAGGTTTTACAAAAGTGGTTCTCATAGGACACGGACTAACAGTAGAGTGTCACTATTCGCTTCACTCTTTCTCACCCAAACACCGCTAGAGATTGCGATAAGGTGTCACTGTGTTGCGCTTTAACGCTGTGCCCACCCTAAATGGAAAATGGCGTAAAGTTTTATATGTATGAAATGTATGTAAGAAAGTTCTAAGTTACTTTTTAATGTGTTTAACAATTAATTTAAATGTATTGTTGGTTGTGTGCGAAGTATGTAAGGACCGCGACGCTTGACGCTCCGATCCCTCTGACTACCCCGTTAGGGATACAGCGTGAAGATATGTATGCACGTTTATGCATTAAATAAAATAAATCATTCCGTTCATATTTTTTTTATTTAGTATTGATAGTATATTTATGTATTTCAAGATTTGCAAAAAAACCATAGTTTTTTAACGATCGCTGAACACTTTCTAGAGTTAAGAGTAATTTTCATATATTTACATTTTTTTTTATTATATTCAGTATAGAACTTTAAAACATCTGATATATTAACGTTACACTTGAACTTACGTCCTCCTAAACAAATAAAGAACAATAATGTAATCCGTCCTTCTTAAACTACTTTACATTCTTAACTACTAACTTGTATAAGTTTACTAACGACTCTACCTCACGGTTATTATCGCAAGTAAAGCCGCTAGTAAACGAGAAAGACTGCTTTCAGTCACTCAAACGTTAAAAGACTCAGGGAAGAGCACCAGCCTCTCCATTAAACGAAGAGGCGGAGATGACTCAAGGCTCGAGAGAGATGCGCGTTGCGATTAAACTTAAGATACCGTTTGTTTCGCGTTAACTTGAACTTTTACCTAACTTTGTGAGCTTTAACAACAACTGGGTTTTTAAAATTTCCTAAAGTAATGACACCTGATGCCAATTAATAAGCAAAACATCAAATAATGTTATGGTTTGACAACTTTTTTAAATTTGTCTTAAAAAATTAAAGAGAGCGTACTTACACCTTTTTGTAATAAACGATATGTACATTGTAAATTTTTTACAATTTATTATCGCTAAAAATAATTGGTACCACCTGTTAAATAATAATAATCTATTAAACTATTATTAAAAGTATTAATACGTTTAATAATAATTACTTTTAACTTAAATCATAATGTTCATAAGTAATAAATATATTGTGGAAACTATTACATTAATACCCCGTTAGGGATACGGCGTGAAGATATGTATGTATAATAATAATAATAATACTCCGTACAAAAACACAGATTGCGTGACCCCAAACTAAGCAGTAAGCTTGTACTATGGATAACACACAACGAACTCTGGGGAGCTCCCAGTAACACCCAGACTCAAGCCAATTTAGAAAAGTTCGTTTCCTAAATTGACCTGACCGGGGATCGAACCCGGAAAGCAGATGCATATGCTACTGTGCCAACGGGCTAATCTGTATGTATGTATGTATTACATTAATTTTAATTTGCTTATGAATAATGGCAGAACAGGAATTTTATGTGAAAACTATTAATTTGAAATAATGAGTTGTAGTTCGAAATATTAATTTTGTTGCTGATTTATATAATTCCCTATTTTTTGAGAATTCAAGAAACTAATTATCACTAGTTTCGATTTCTCATCAGTAAATCTAATACTTATCGGTAGGAGTGGCGTTAAGATACGGTTTTATTTCGCCTTTGATCTACTGCTACCACCATGAATGAATATAGTGTTAAAGAAAACTAATGACGCAAAATCATCAACCCGACTAGACTTCATGAGTTGCACTTCTATTATTCCAGAGTTTTATTATTCCAGTGCCGTTAACATATCTATAAATAAACTATAGTATAATATAACACTATATTAAACACATGACTACACTTGATGATTACGAAAAATGTCTAACATAGTTTGTTGAAACTTGAAGACTCTACTAATTACTTTTTCACCGCTATTGTACCGACTAATGTGAAAACTTTAAACTTTCTAAAACTGTGTAACGCAAGTGACGACGCGAGGATTGTTAGTGCCCAAGTTAGCGTGTAAGTGTGTAGGTAGCATACTTAAAATGAGCATATACGGTGTGAAATTGTGTCATTACTGCGCTTGTAAGAAAAAAGGAAATGATATCTTTACAATGTTTACGTGAAGAAAACAAAACTTTAATCATGTTTCAAAAAAGATGAGGTATTTTTTGTATCAATACACAATAACGGTAATACTTTGGTAGCACCGACTTTAATAACTATCAAATTGAATTATGTGGGTAGATACAAAGCTAGTTTTTTTGTACTTGAGTCTTGATTAGGAAAATTATTATGTCCTATGTAAAGTTTTTATGTTGAAGTTATAAAATATAATTACCATTTACTAAATAGTACTAGTAGTAAAACTGAAATAGATTTTTATTAAGTTATATACATATATGATTCACAGTAAGGTCGCAATATAATTTTTTACTTCTAAAATTGAAATTTAAAATATGTTAAGGCAAAACTTTGCAGTGCCGCGAAAAAACTTAAAAGTAGATATTGAATTATATATTACACTAGAAGAACAGTGCAGAAAAACAAAAAACGTGGCCGCGCTGACGGAGCGAGGTGTGGAAACTGCCACTTTGCCGTAAGTAAAAGCGAGACAGTGCTATTGTGTCGTCGATCAAAATGGGCAAGAGAACGACGACAACGACATTTTAAATTCACATAATAAAATAAGTTTATTCATTAAAAATACATTTAAATGTATATTTTGTAGTGTAATATTAAAGTGAGCATCGATTTTTTAATTAATAATTATAAAAGTATTACACAAGTGCGTTAAATGTGAAATGAAGTAAAATACGCTACATAGTATGGCGAAGTTTCGAACACTCAATCTATTTCCAACGATATCTATGTAAGATATCGTTGGAAATAGATGAACTAATGGGCAGGTAGTTCTCGACTTCATTAATAAAGATAAAATGCAAATACGAGGACGCGCACAAAGTGATCCCGTGTGCTTCCAACCTCATACCTCAATCTCTGTATTCAATTTACAACGCCTCGCGAGCAATTTGCGACTTGCAACAACTTGCCCTATTGTGTTTTACGACGCTTTTCTTCATGGGAAAAACGTTACGTCACGCACGCTATTGAACTTACGTATATGATATTCTTCAGTAGTTTAAACAAAAACCATATATAACTACGGCATGAAAGGTATCATATCTGTAATAGTAAAAAACCTTACCAAAACGTACCTAATTCTGTACCGCAAGTAAAAATTATGCTAATCAAATAAAATTCAGTTCATCGAGAAACTCGTATCCAATAGTGTAGAATAGCATGATACAAAGTACATATATATGTTAATATTTACAAACTTAAAACTACACATTATCTGAAATAATAAACTTCCTCAAAGTTGCCGCTTAGAAAGCTGTCATTGCTCAAGGTACCTAGCAGACTGGCAGCATTGCCTCTTTGAATAGCCAAACTGATTCGTTGGCGGAAGAAGCTGCCAGCCCGGCGGTCTCCCGAAGCCTCGACCAGTCTCTTACAAATATCAGAAACCAGTCGATGGGCTTCGGGGCCCCAGGGACCCAAAGTTTCGACTGCAAAGGGCGTAAATATGTATCCAATTAATTTGTTTAAAAAAAGTTTGCATATCGTATTATATAGTAAAATCGTATCGTAATATCGTATAACATAGTAAAATATTCTGAATTTGTAAAGATTGCAAATGTTTTTTTTTGTACCTATTTGAGCTTGTAAACGGCAAATTAGAACCAAAAGTAACAGACTGTCCATCGCGTATACCCAATTCTTATAACATGCCCATATCATGGCCGACTTTTGTAACTGGCAAGATAAGCAATAGACTAAAAGAAATCATTTTCATTCAATTACACAACGTTAGATGTTTTTGAACGTCAAATCCACTACTGGTCCGCAAAAAATCTGCATCAAAAAGAATCGGAAAGAAATTCGTGCAGGTATCATTTTCTAAGATCTTTTTAGTAGTACATTTATTAATATATAATATTCATGAAGCAGTAAATGCGTTTGCAGAGAATATCATACTATTATACTAGTTTATATTATTTAGATTCTGGTATTACTTTGCGGAAACTCCTTTCGCGTGATGAATTCTCAGAATTTTTAGTTATATTCTGCCCAAAATCTCAAATTTATTAAGCGATATGTTTCGGTTCGGTGCTAGTTAATATAATGAATCTAATCTCCGGAATATACTGAGGATGCTTCGTTCAAAGGCGAAACACAAATCGACTAGTTTGAGATTTTTGGCGGAAGACAGTTAAACATTGTCAAAATTTATCACATTTTTACTGCAATATTAGATTCTTACATAAACTCAGTCCGTTGTATAGCTTACATGTTTTTATATACTCAATCAAAATTCCCACAGATAAATTCTATAATTAACACTTGATTTATGCTAATGCGATTCAAACATCCTTGCTACAGGTGTACCAACCTTTACAACATAATTACCGTGACTTCAGGAAACGGAAGTGAGGCTGGCCAATGGAGGGCCGTCATGGTTGTGCTCATACACACATACAAGTGTTTACATTATATTCCAATAAGAAGCGGATGATATGTACCGGATAACAAAGTACAGGGGGACCAGTGAACTCGTAAATAACATTTATTTGGAAATGCCAAAAAGAACTTTAAAATTTATATTATTGATTAATAAATTTTGGGCGGAAAATAGTTAAAAATTATATACTATGTTGCATGCTAAGCGTGCAATCAAAATAAGTAAGTATCTTAATAACATTTCTTATTAGATATACCTGTATATTATTTGTAAACTCAGATCTAAGGATATCAACATAATAATAATAATAATACATTAAACCGATCGACTGTAGGGTAACAATGCTTCTTAAAAAGCACGAAATGTCGTAGGGTGACTACTTGACCAGGTGCGAGGTTAGGACAGATGTAGTGACTTACCCGCTTGTTTCAAAAAAGTGCGCGTGGCTGGAGAATATAATTTAAATTATAAGCATTAAACTACATTGCTTTTTGTTATTAAAATAACAAGTACCCTCAACAAAGACAGGTTATGTTATAATAAATAAAATAATGATTTTACTATCTTGCCTGTTATTATAAAACATTAAGTAATAACAACATATTTAGACGCAGTTTTAATGTAGAACATTATCAATACATTAAGAAACAATACAAATAATATACATAGTTATACTATTTACGTTTTTTAAGCGCAAAATTATTTCAGTATTTATTAAGGCGACGAATTGGAAATTTTGACGGCAGGGATCTCGATTTTTCTAAATGATTACAAAACGTATGAAAATGATTTTTAATAACTTAATTTTTCATGTCATTGTCTTAATTTTGCCAGTTGTGTTACACGATTGGTTAACTTTTTCAACAAAACAAAAATAACAAAGAAACCGATTTAAATTTTACGGACTAATGGGACCGATTAATGCCTCTAAATTGTCTATGAAGATTAATTTAAACACAATTTTTGAAATGCCAGTTGGATTTTTTAAAATTAATTATAGTTTTTAATATAAACGAAAATAACTGTTTTTTCGTATTTTTCAATTATTAAGCTAGCGCGCGCACGTTTGTATCCGTTACGAATGGGTGCAGGAGCTCTATTTTAGGCTAATTATTTATTATCAGTGCGTCATCTTAATTTATCGTCTCTATTTATAGAAAAGATATGAAATAACTTATTTTAATTTATTCATATTTACTAATACTTAGAAAATGTTAAACAATCTTATCAGTAACATAATACACCATAACTCATACCGCTTCAAATCATAAACACGCATCTTGAACAAAAAATATATAATCGGCAGAAGCGCCGAAGGGGCGCCCGTACGCGTGTCCCGCCAGGTGTTCCGTCGTAGTCCCCCTACTCTGTCATCTCCACAATATAATAATACTTATTATTACAACTCCTTATTATTTCTTGTTTTAATTGTGCCTCGACTTGCCTTTTACTCCTTTTGTTCGCGTTTAATGGCGTTTATTGTTTTGTATTTTTAAATGCGTGCGCGTGCCGGCTGATTCAGTTTGTTTTTAAATTTTATATTTCGTTTATTAACTAATATAATTATAATAAATGAATTAATATGTTTAATTTTAATTAGTAAAATGTGTAAGTAGAATGATGAGATTAGAGGAAGCGAAAGAAGTATGTAAGAACCGCGACGCTTAGCGCTCTGTCCTCTCTGACTACCCCATTAGGGATACAGCGTGAGGATATGTATGTATGTATATAATTTTAATTAGTTGTAACTTTTAAATCAAGAACTATTATTTTTCTCAATACATAACTAAATCTTATATAAATAAAATGAAATACCACTCACTGGATCACTGACTGATTAATCACGAAATCACATAACTACTAAAAGGATTTTTTAAATTTGCATTTCAAGGACGAAAGGGGGGAAGGTTTTGAACTTTGTATAAAACTTTTATATGGAACGCAATACGCCTGTGTAATTGAGTACAAATATTGTTTATTAATAATGAGACACGTCTTTCACATTTTTGTAAAATTCTACTCGCGAAAAGTGGGGTAAGATCGAAATTTGTATGAAAGTATTTGTGTGTTACACATCTTTGCACGTTTTCACGGCTTTAGCGAATTGGACGGAATTTAGAATAAAAATAGATTAAGTCTTGAAGAAGAAGCTGCTTTTTTTTTATTTCACGCGGATGAAGTCGTGGACAACAGCCAGATAAAGATATAAACATAAGTTCGCACTGTTTCAAATTCTTTTTAATTATTATTAAATATAATAATAACATTATTAATTATAGATGAGTTTTTTATACTCATACGCTGTGCTTATTTGAACTTTTTATAATATTCATAAGCTAATTAAAGAAGGGGGTAAACAGACCCGCTTATCTCCAAAACTACTGGATTCCCATTTTAAAAAAATTCAAAGAATGAAAAGTCGATATAATATTGTAAGTTTTTGTTAGAAAAGGAATATTAAAATCTCATTAACTTCGCGTGTCGCGTAAATAAATGGCTAGTTATTAAAAATGTATCAATTGATCGTTTAATATATTCAAATTCCTCAGTGATATTATTATAATAATAACAATAACAATCGTCTGCAGTTAAATACACCAATTGTATGGCTATGGCGTCAAATAATTCCATTTTTTCAGAGTTGCGTACGTCGATCGGTAAGAACGGAAACCTTACAGGATGACTGTATTATCTGTTTGTCTGTCTCTAAAAACCCTTTTTCTCAAGAACGTGTTGAGATATCGAGTTGAAATTTATGTCAAATACTAAGATCTATCGGTGCCTTGGCGGTGTAAGAAAAAATTTTTAAATCATTATAATCAAAAGATACGGCCATTTATGTCACATATTTTTATACTTGCAAACCCACCCATTAAAGCCTATAGGGTGCTTTCCGTTGACCTAGAATCGTAAAAATTCACAAGAAGTAACGTCTCACAGCACAAGTAAAGGAAAAAATCAAAAAATATTTATTTCGTGATTATATCACAATTTTTTTTGTTCTTACTCTGTCATAAAAATGGCAATTACATACAACCGTCAAACTTAGTGTGATTATAGTGCAAAATCTAAAGTAAAATAATAAACAATAAAAACCGGTCAAGTGTGAGTGGAACGTATGCTAAGAATCCGAAACTGAATGAAAGAAAACGAATTTTTTTTGTAAATACATAGGTATTTAAACACAAATATAATAATGTGTGGTGACACAATATCTCGGTGTCAATCCTCGGTGCGCAAGTCCGACTCACACTTAGTCATTTTTTTTAAAATGATAACTCAACGATGATGCGAATGAATGGAAAACCAGTAACAGCCATACTTCAAGAAAATTTAAAAAAAATCGATGATAATCTTATTCGAGCACAGAAGATAAAGGTAATCTTATAAGAGTTCTGTTTTCTTTCTAAGGTATGGAACATTCATATGTGGAATATGAAATGTGTCATAAAAATTACATTTTAACAAAGAAAAGTAGTCTCCAAATTATCTAGTCATATCCACCTCTGACACAGTAAAGATCGATTGCTATCTAACGAATACAAGCCCACATGTTAGCTACGTATAATACAAACACCTTTTCAATAATACAATCGTATTCTATTATAAAGAAATCGATCAAATAAAATCGATTAGTGAGAATAAGGGCAATTAAAATAGTGTAGTAATCGATATGAGTAAGAAATTAGCACCTGTCAAATCTAATATAAAGTATCTTGGAGATAATCATAAAAAGAAATCTAAATTTTAAGGTGCATATTAAATGTATAAATTTAAAGCTTCGTATATTTATATTTCTCTTTTAACGATTGAAATTATTTTATATTACGAACTATGTTATTTTGGATCCTCGTCGCTTATATAGCAGGTATCTATAGCTCTGCCAATCTCTGATCACATATTGCATAACATTTTGCATGCGACTCTAAGTATTGATTTCATAATAAAGTTGGAAATGGCCTAAAGAACAATACTTAAAGTTTGTACTGCACAATCATTTTTTTTCCTGTAACATAGTAATTAAGTTCTCACAGTCCGACAACTGTTTATATACCTTATGTACTTACGTAACGCTGATAATAGTACTTTTAAATAACATTCAATCCTAACATTATTTTGATCCTAACTCATTTAGTAAAGGGTCGAAAATATACTTCATCACTATGATCGAAAATTGCGTATTGTGTTCATTTAAACATTTCTAACATGCTTAGGACTCTAAATCTACGATAAAATAAATAAACACAATAAATAAATAATCGGCTTCAAAAACTCGCTTATAAACTTTGCTTCGTTTTAGCCTTTTTGGCTACGGAAGTATGAAACCCTAAAAAGCCTCTTGAGTAGACCAAGCTGGAAGCTGAACTAAAGACTCTTAGCTTGGAAGACACATGCACCATCTACCGTGTTATAATTGGCTATCATATAATATTTATAAAAATCTACCGTCGATATTAAATATTTAGTCATATTGTTTCGTATATATCTCGGACCTAGAAACAAATGGACGGAGCATTTGCTCTAAGAGCGTATCCTTTTTTTATTGACCGAGTTTCTAGACTTCTACTGATGCGCATGACTAGGGAAGGGTCATAGTACAATAATATACAGCTGAACATGACATATTTTTAATATTATTCAATATTTCTGTTAATACTAGTAGCCTAAGATTTGCAGTATTTTACAAATAGGTAATTATTTCAGTAATGTAAGTGAAGTCGGTCATGAGTTGACACGAATTACACTGACAGAGCGAGTTCGCTACACTTTTTTTTTTTTATTTCATGTATGTGACTATGCAGGTCCTACCAGACCTGTATCACTGCGACTAAATTTGTTCTATTGTGATCGCTACTTTGCCATACTATAGCTAACTACTTTACTCATGGTCACACTCAATGAGATAGAAAGAGAGACGAACATTCGTTTAACACGCGGTGGTAAGAACGGCAACTTATTATGGCTCCCTCCATTGCTTCTTGGTCCGAGATATAGATACTATTATCTACACAGATCAGTATTTAATTCACTGAAAAAAATACCTTGAGGAAAACTCCTCAGTAGTCTATCGTTCACTACTCACTCGTTCCACATGTCAACCCAACTAACTAAATTATAATGACTATAAATTGACCTAACAATAAGCCAGATGGTCTACTTCTGGGATGTTTTCCCACTTCTTGTTTAGATATAGGTACTTTGTAAACAGCTTTGATTTCATGATGATCAAGAGCAAAGAAAGGGTGGCGTGTTTGAAATAGTCAGATGCAGTTGGTACATAAATTGTTGGGAAAGTAACTTCGAACACATTTTTTAAAGAAAAACTTAGTGATATGACAGTTCTAAGAAAATCGAATATGAGAGGCAGACCAACGCAAGAGTAATCTTGTAAAGGTTCCGTTAGAAAGCTATCACAGCATTTATTTAATTTTTCTTTGCATGCTTCTGACTAAGCAAAGGACAATGCCAATTTCTGCCCTACCATGGCCGACAATATGTCATACATGGAAAATTGGCAATTTTTAATCAAATGTTACTCATATACTCGTAACTTGTGTTAGTTCACTGTGGATATATAAATATTTCGTCAATTATATTGACGATCTCCCATATTCGAAATAATACTTTTTTATTTTTTGTAAATTGTAACACCTAAGCTTACAAACGATATATTCATTGTTACTGTCAACGGATGAAGCATGAGCCCATACAAAAGTTGGCATTGTTCCTTTTTACTTAATTTCTCACTAAGTATAGATGTGATGAATTGTTCCTGCAGTTTACCTCCACCCTAACGTTCATAGCAACAGTTTAGAGTGCTTTACTAATATGCAGGCAAACTATTTTATAGCCAATTTTACTATTGTAGTGTTAAGTCTTAATAGTGACTAATTAATATCATGTGATTCATTTATTGTGAAGCTAACGCCTCTTCCTTTTAAGGTTTTTCGTTTGAAGGAACGAAGTTGTAAAAATATCATCAATGTCAAGATTCAAATTCACATTTTGCACATGCATTTAAGTTATGACAACATTCCAGTGGGAAACGACGAATATAGCCTTGACTATTTAAAAAAAAACAAAAAATATCCTAAAAACGGATAATTTTAATAAATCGAGTAAAAACTAAATGAAACCAGCGAAATTTGACCTCCAGTAAAAAAGTTTTCCTCCAGTGTTTCTCCACTATAATAGGATTGGATGTACGTGTTACAGTAGAAGAAAGAAACATATACACATATTTTCACGCTGCATCCCTAACGGGGTAGTCAAAGAGGACAGAGCCACCTTTCACCTCCTCAAATCCCATCATTTTCTTTACAAATTTTCGCCTAGGTATGCGAGTGCTTTTGGGATTTCCGTCAGCTAGCACTCTGGCTATTAGATCTTCGTAAGTCAGCCTTTGTCTTCCTTCCTTGAAATATGCTAAATGCTTAGATGATTCGAGAACATTATAGACGGAATGCATGAAGAATGAGGGAAGAAAAAATTTGCAAAGCAAGGGTGAAACAATAGTTGAGCAAAATTGAAGCTCTTTCTCTTGTCTCTGACGGAAATTTTAAGTAAACATCTCTAAAACGTAATGAGAATTTTACTGTAAATCTTTGAGAAAGCGATAAACCGTAGATGACAAAATTTATATGTACACAATTCATTGTTTTCTCGAAGATGTGAATACCTATAATTTATATAGCATGTATATGATATGTACTGTACTGTAAACATTCACTACCTTTTTTTAAAGGTCTGTATGTATGTGTTCTAAGCCAGCGATGTGACCTGTTATTTTAAAGAACTTAGCATAAATTGCTCATAATTAAATGTTCTAATTACCCAATAGTACTTATTCCATTTCCATTAGTGATCCAATCCCGAAATCGTAACGTCTTACCTAAAAGAGACGTAAAGAATTAACTGTTGACTAGCCCCTAATAGTAATGATAAAAATTAATTAACCAATTCTTGGTTAAATATTAATAATATGATGAAAGCAACGCAACACAAAGGTAACTGAACCTATATCAAAATAATGTCACAAAAAAGCAAAGTTCGTCGACCTCTCGAGTGCCTTCTGTTGAAGCAATGTGTTCCTGTTTGCCGTATCAACAGATTAGTTTATGGTTACAGAACGTCATATGTGTATAACTTTTTAATTCACTTTTGAAACACACGGTCTTTAAGGAGTAAGCAGAGTTAGATATCACCAAGTATGAAATACGTATCTTTTCTTACGATGACACTCAATTTCTCGAATTAGATATATCCATTCAATACTAATATTACACATGCGAAAACATGTTTGTCTGTTAGGCTTGCATGGCTAAATCGCTGAATTGATTTTGATTAAATTTAGAATAGAGATAAAGTCCTGGAGAAGGACATAGGCTGCTGTTTATATTTCCATGCGACGAAGTAGTGGAAAAATCATGTTACGTATATATATACAATGAAAGAATAAAAATATTTATATTCAATATTCATTTTTATATTTGTTGTGAAAAGTACCTAGGCGAAAATGTGTGAGGAGAACAATGAGATTTAAGGAAGCGAAAAAGTGTGTACGGACCGCGACGCTTGGCGCTCCATCCTCTCTGACTACCCTGTTAAGGATACAGCGTGAGATATGAATGTATGTATGTATGTACTTACAAGAGTATAAGGTATAGAGAATTTATGGTCTATGGAAAAAAATCGGTCAAGTGTGAAGTCGATTCACGGACTATAGGTTCCGTAAGACATTTATGAAATAGTAAACTTCTGAACTTAATTCCATAAACTGTATTGACATTGATTATGGTTTCACGTCCGTCTGTCTGCGATTTCAGAACTCAGAGACTTGATACTAAAAAATTATAATTTGGCACCGTTATAAACATTAATCACGCCGACAAAGTTGTGAAATAGAATCATGAAAAATTTTTTTTTCGGCTGCCTCCCATACACGTAAAGCGGGAATGATTTTTTACTCGTCTATTTTATTATGTGGTGTGTCGTTAGATAGGTCTTTCAAAAATATGGGATTTGTTTGTTTGTAAAATATTTTAGCGTAAATTTAAAGCGTTACTTAACTTAAAAACAAATTTCTGATGAATTTTTGGTATATTTTAACATTTAATTTTAAAAACTATTTACGCAGTCGTGATTGTAATTATGTATAGCAACAAAGAAATAATATCTACATATATAAAGATGGTTCTCATCTGCTAATGTCAGAAAAGGTGTTCAATTTAACGGTGCGCACGCGCACGGTAACCTATTACGAATTTCGAACATATGTTTTCTTTATACTTCCATAGTGGTCCAATATTTATTCATACATTTGCACGCAAAAAAAATGATGATCCGAAAACCAAGGTGTTTTATCTAACTTTTTGCATGCTCGCTAACAGCTTTTGAACTTTTTGTCTCGTACCCTGAAGTTTTGTTTTTTTTTTAAATTAATAGCTTCCGAACCGCATATTATTTTGTTGATTTTATTCTAATTTAACTCTTTATTTAACCCTTTCGATACACTAACATGTGGTACATTGTTATTAGCGATTTTTTTACATAAATGTGTATAGAATGAGTATTTAACTGCCGAAATAAATTTAGCGAAAGCGAGATGAATTTAAATTGTCGAATTGACTAATCGTTGCTAAGTATAAAGGAAATCCCTGGCGCAATTGTGACTGTACTAATCTCGACAACTAAGTAAATGGATTTGAATGTAGTTCTCACTGCTATAAAACACATTTACAGAGGAAAATCTGATTGTAAGAACGGCTCTCTCAATTACTGGAGCTGAGCTTCAACGATATTAGTAAGTGAAGTCGAGGAAGTTTGATGGAATATTTAGTTTACCTTTGTAAAAAATATATTGCATCCAGGTGAATCCGCCCGCCCGAGTCGCTCGTAAAATCTAATTTTTGATTTTTTTTTTTATTCTTTTATATATTGCTTCGCTCAAATTCTTTATTTGTACCATTATTTTTGTGTATATTGTGTGTCCAATAAATATTTAAATATGATATAAATATAAAATACTTACATTAACACGAATATTACGCTGTATTTGTTATCCCAAATAAAATCAAAGCCTCATTACATTGCCTTTGCGATAATATCGAGGTTGGTAAAATATAAACTACTTAAAGGCCATAAAGGGTATCAGCCCTCCCACGTTACGATCGACTTAAGGTTAAGAAACACATGTCACGCTTCCCTAAGCAGAAAAGTCCTTCTTAAGAGTTGGTGTGGGGTTCCAGTGTGAGCAAATAACAAAAAAAAATTTATAAAACAGTAAAAGCTTCATATTTAATTTGGCAATTCATATGAATAAATATGTATGTACATAATTTAATATTTTGTTTTTGTAATGGCATATAGCATAATTATATTTTCAAAAATAAAATGTGAAATATATAATATGTATTTCACGTTGAAAATCGTGTTAACTTCTTAAAGTAAATTAAAATCTTGCCGTTAAATGCATAAAATAGTATTCATCTTTAAAAGGCCCATTGTTAGGTCTCTTCTTATCAATGATGTAGAAAGACAAGTCCGTACATCTCTACGTGGGCTTGAAGAAAAGTGTTAGATTACAAAGTTTTCAATAAAAAATAACGAGTATCAGCACCTTAACTCGTGTTGTGAATTACGAAGACAAATGTAAGACATTAATATGGATGTCAATGGACCACACATCAAGTAGGTCATTGAATCAAACACTAAAACGCAACTACGTTAAATACGCTTTAAAAATGGTAAAAATCGCTCATTGTGGAACTCAATACCTTTATTCGTGTAAAACGATGTTTACCCACCGCGTCTTGAGAAACACGAGGGTTAAGATATAAGGGGCGATAGGGTTGTCACGCAATCATTTTGTGGTCTATTTACAACTTCTCACGGCGTTTATGACACGCGAAATGATTTGTGTTCGACATTCATGTACAAGACGTTTTTAGTATTATGAACACCAACTTTTGTCTATGGCTTCACTCTATTTGAACTTAAAGTCACTTTTATACGTAAAGAAAATTGAACTTTTCATGAAAATCTCATGATAACGCATTCTGCATTATTAAAATAAACCGCGTAATTTTCTACTCTTCTCTCGAATAAATGATTAGGCTATTTGAAAAATATTGACATAAAAGCTACATTCGCTTGACAATTTGAAAAAGCAGTATACATAGATATTTTATTTTCAGTGAAAATAAACGTTTCGAACTTAAGGAGTCAACCCTAAATTCCAACGATAAAGACACTCTTGAATCCCTTTGAGATTTTTCACAAGATGTTTAAAATACGTCAATGGAATGAAGTATCTCAACATCTTTCCAGACGTTTATTTCACTGTTCTTGCAATGATGTAAGTGCTTTATCAACAGAATTTTACCGATGTCAGATTTAAATTTCACTACAAAATTACTGTTGTGAATATCTCTTTTTATAGCGGCAAATATAATAATGTGATAAACATCTGTAAAAATATAGTTACTTGTAATAGTCTTAAACAACACATAAGAATGTGTAAATAGAATAACTACTAACGAACATTATAAAGCAAAAGTTAATTGTATTAGATTAGAAGCGTCCGTCGAAAGCGATAGTCCAGCGTTAGCTGACGACAATTTCAGAAACATTAGCATACCTCGGTGTAGTATTATACATATGTATATGTATATTAGTATACATATGTGTGGGCAACGATGACGTTTAAAGAAGCAAAAGACTGTAATGCTTGTGGCTAGGCAATAACTCTACCTCGCTGGAGATATAACTTGCCGATAACCTTGATCGTGTAATTCTTTTTAATTAATTTTATCATAATGTAACCCGAAATAAAAAAGGTGAAAGAAAGATTTATTATTTCTTAATATGATAATTATAAAACACTCTCCAGTTCCGGTGAAAGTGAATTGTTATCAAGATTTTATTTATAAAAAATCTTAACTTTCTAATTCCCTCTGAAGATGTTAGAGGGATTCCCTCCTGAATGCAAAATCATCACTTAATGGTTTCACGCGTCAAAAAATATAATATGTTTTATTTTATCTGATTCAAACACTAAATGGTTCAAAAATTTTCTAATTTTCATGAACATATACATACACGTGCCTACATACAAACATACATCTCATTTGGGGTAGACAAAGCACCTAAAGTACAACCAAAGTACAATAAAAACGTTCATAATATTTTATTATTCAATCTACCTAATTAAAAAAACGAGTAACTAGCACTTTGGGAGTGAAACTGACTTACTTCACTTATGTTGGACTTTTACTCATTAAAATTTCTACGTCCAAAAATCCTAAAAATTTGCAGACAATGACAGCCAAGTGATCATTGCGCAACCGGCAACTAATTGTAATAAAAAATTGATATCATATATGACGATAGCGTGTCTATTGCGCCATAACCGTAAAATGCATTTTTCTCGGTAGATTTAGCACCTCTATACAAATTACATTATACAAATTCTCATTTAGACAGCAGATATCGCGCGATATTTGGCTGTTCTATGTTGACTGTAAGTTAGGTAATAAGCATGCGGGATCTACTGCAAAACTGGAGCCCATCTCGCGTTGTGCTGAAGTAATTCTCGAGGAAACAGTTACAAAGCCTTCTCAACACGCTCACTGTGCAACGACAGCTGTCGTCCTCCTTGGGGTCATATGGTTTGACGACTAGAGGCCTTACTTCGATCAGCCCCGACCCTGATAGCGTCTTTAATCACCTCTTAAACGGATGAGAAACATCGTGGCCTAAGCTCAGTTCAGTCCAGTAAGCCTAGGGTCCAGTCTTACAAGTACCTATATTAAATATTCTCTGCCGAAGTTGCTTCATATTTTATCTTAATTTCGAAAAGTTTTAAAAGAGTCTGAGTCTGTGTCTGATAGTACAACATTAAATTCTCGAACATTTTCGAAAATAATTATATTGTCTCGCAGTTTTGCAGTACTAATTTTCTTACACGATCGAAAGTATATTTTCGAATGCGAATTCAAAAAATACAAAAAACACATAATTTTGGTAAATTACGCAGTTTGTTTATGTAGACAATATCATAGTTACAAATTTGTTTCGACATGATATTTTTTTTTCATAATACATTAGATACTTATCTTCGTTAACATTCTTAGTATTTTAATGAGATCGACTGGAGATCTCTCACAGAGATGAGCTCGCCTGTGTACAAAACCAAAAAACTACAAAGCCTACTTTATATAATTTTACGAGCAACATTATCTCTTTATAAATTGAATGAGTACTTCAAAATTTTGTTAAACGGGCATTAAAATATAATAATAATAGTTCTTCTAATAATTACACAAATTGAGTGATCCGAAACTAAGCGTTAGGTCTGTGCCATGTCCAGTCAAAACTTTAGCGCATGAAAAAAGCAGCATCCAGCATGTACTACAAGATCAGTATAAAAAACCAAGCACTGAACACAAAAAGCTCATAATAATAGAAACAAAAACAGTAAACTTTCCCTGTGGACGTTTTATACACATTATCTAGTACATTTTGTGCGCATTGCGTGCTCATTCTGGACTATTTGCTAGCGAAGACACGCTTTTAATATCCGAGGAACGATGGAGACAATCCTCTTAATCAGCGAACAGACATTGTGCGAAATGGGGCCACGCACATAGTGGAATGATTAGCCGCTTTGTTGGTGAGTACCGCGCAGCACTTTTGTTGCGATCTGTACCCGGCTAGAGGAACTTGAGCGCACGGATTGTGTTGATAAAAGTATTTCAATTTATATTTTTAAATTAGCTCGTAAAATTTCATAGCGAATTGATACACAACATTTAGGGAAGATCATTCAATTAAGCGTAACGTATTATAGAGTCTTTTCAAAAGTCATTTAAAAACTTGGAACTGTGGATACATTGTATAAGAAATAACGACATCAACTCAGGATAATAAATAAACTCAGATACAAACACTGCTAAGAACAAAATAAATTAATAAATAATAATAACGTGATAAAAATAAAAAAACATATAAACCAAAAAAAATGATTATTGAAAGAAACATTTTCACACGAAACAAACGAATAAACTGTGAATGAGATCAAGTAACAGAACGATTGAACGACATTATATACATACATATCTTCACACTGTTTTCCTAACGGGGTAGTCAGAGAGGACGAGCGCCAAACGTCGCGGTTCATACATACTTCTATTGCTTCCTCAAATCTCGTCATTCTCCTCACACATTTTTGCCTAGTTATGCGAGTGTTTTTGACATTTCCGTCTGCTAACACTCTGGCTATTTGATCTTTAAAAGCCTTGGTCTTTCTTGGTTTCTTTTACCACTCACTTTCGCTCTGTAGATTTTCTTCGTCAGTCTTTCATCACTCATTCTTTCTATGTGCCCGAACCATCTAAGCATTCCTTTCTTCAGTTTTACAATAACACTGTCGTGCAACTCTGTCATACTGTCTGTCTCTTCATTAATAAGCAATGAAGAGATATACATGTAGGTAATAGAATATTTCTTTTACATAGAAAAAAAGCGGGTTTAAAAAATATTATCGTTAATTTAAACTTACTGCACAGTACTTATTCTATAAAGAGAATATAATTATAAAAACTCAAGAATGTATGTACATAATAACGAAACTTAGTAGTTTTATGCTAATTTAAATATAAAGAAAACAGCGATTCGAGAAATCATATCCACATATCGCGGAAATATCAAAGTACGCGTCATCGTAACATCAGAAAGCCTACTAATTAAAAATAAATCACATAAAAGACAAAGACTTGAGTCGACTCAATGCTGGAACACTTTTTATTGCGACACGAAAAAAAAATCATTTCGTTACATAGTAAAGAAAAAGCCGGGCAAAAAACACAATAAAGAAACAATGTAAACAAGTTAGGGTGTACTTGAGCAGCTCATTACGTCGCAGATGCGGCCATATTAGCCGGTTGGCTTATTTGAGTCTGCCTGAGCCTGAGTCCACGGCTCGCTTGAGCCGCGAGTCCGCACTACAAGGCTTTGTTTAACCTATTTCGGTTTAGATTATACTTTTACTATGATGAGACGAGCTTAATTAATGAAAGTATCTGAAATAAAAATATTATTCTTGGCTTCTATGACGTTTATTTTCTTTCATTCATGTAGCTGTGGCCTATCTTTACGCTTTACTTAACAGGAGCCCACAAGTAAGTGGTTGACTGGCTCGTTGGCGCAGTGGCATATGCATCTGCTTTCCAAGCTAGGGTCCCGGGTTCGATCATCGATCAGGTCAATTTAGGAAACGAACTTTTCCAAATTGGCTTGGAGTCTGGGTGTTACTGGGAACTCCCCTAGAGTTCATTGTGTGGTACCCATAGTACAAGCTTACTGCTTAGTTTGGGGTCACACAATCTGTGTAATTGTCTGTAGTATATTATTATTATTCTATTATATTAAGTACACAAAGACATTCCAGATTAACATTAAATAAGTAGAAGAATCTCTACATGTAAAAACCAGTTTATTTAGTTCATTTTTTGTCTTCTGTGCCTAACAGAAGAACGGAACCCTCATGAGATCAACTGATGTGTCCGTTTGTCTGTTAAACTCGACTTTCTCAGATATTGTATGCCGTATTAATTAGAACAGTTAGTGGTCATAGTGACACAACTTGTTAGCCTACACATTCTGCACTAATTAACATTTTTCATAATTATTATTAATTTATTATTAATTATTATGTAATAATTATTGACATAAATCAGTACATACATATCTTAACGTTAATATTTACAAACTTAAAAACCATTATCTTAAATATTAAACTTCCTTAAAATTGCCGCTTAGAAAGCTGTCATTGCTTAAGAGTGTCCAGCAGACTGTCAACATTACCTCTTTGAATAGTCAAACTGCAACATTAACATTTAAAAAACTCATTGGAGAATTAAAGAAAGGGCCCTTTTTTTTACCATTGAACCTTTTTTTTAATCACTGGACGAAGGATGATCACTGTGGGAGTCTTAGTTTGTAAAAACCTCAGATTACCCTCACCCCTAGGAGGCTGGATCTGTGCTCAGGTCCACAAAAAAAAGAACTACCTCAACCATATTTATTAAGTTACAGTAATGCCATGAGAACAATGAATAAATAATACCTAATAATTTTGTAAGTACCGATTATATCTTTACTCCATTATTTAATATGTGTTACTCCATTATTTAAGATATTAAGTAAGATCAAGTCCGCCATTTGTACATTTCTGTACAATAGGCCATATAAATAAAGTATATAAATCATAGACTATAAATAACTTCAGATGCCGGGTCCGAACAGCAACACTGAGGTAAACCAGATAAGCTGACACGCGTGTACTTGTGACACACATTTATTTTTAGATAAGCTGATGGATGCCATTTCGTTAGAAAACAGCACTCACACGTCTAAATTTTATTTTATTTTATTTTCCTCACTTCGTAATATGTATGGAACAATCTGTCTGGAATTGTAAAATCTATGAACTCAGAATTTTTAATTTTTCAGAGAATAAAAAACCTTTCCTAAAGTTTACACGGAAAATAAAAGAAAAGTCATAGCTCTTATTGAATGCCGGAAATTAACTTTAATTTCTTCGTCTCTGCCTCACTCTCTCAACTCGTTCATTACCTGGAAATACCTGGCTATAATTTAACAAGATACTACCTCTGTGTTGCATATACCTAAGTTTATCGATGAGACCTATGTATGTATAAGACCCAAAGTGCAAAATCATAGCTTTACAGAAAGCGCTCCTAAAGTTAAAATCTGAAAACAAATTTTATAAGACTATATATTTACTATGACTACTACGTCCATTGTATGTGCTACAGTACATTTTTACTGAAAAATATACTGAAATATTTACCTAGTCATACAAGTCGAAATGAACAAATTGTCTCTTTGGCCTTTATACATAAAATCGAAGCATATTTCGCATTGGTTTACAGAAATAACTATTATATTTGAATAGCATTTATTATAATTATTGCTCGATGTAATACATGGTCAACATGTTCAGCTAACAGTTATCATTAACAACAAAAAGCCTCGAAACTTTATTTTGATTTTGAAACTGTGTTCCTGAATAAAAAACGGATTCGTCCTGGAAATCTATTTTGCAACAAAGTAACGGGTATTTTAACGATAAAAATATGTACGTAGCATAATTTTCATAACTTTCTACACTTTATTGAGTCCGATATTTGAACACTTATTTACGATTTGGTCTTTGCACGAACTAATTGACAAAAAAAAAGACGGCCTGGTTTTCACATTCGATTACCAATTACCATTGCAAATGTATGCAGTTTAGAAGACAACGAATTGCATTTTTAGATCTCATGTTTTAGAAATGTTTTCATTCACAATTTGTTCTTTCCCTCAATAACGAAGGATCTGTTGTATTTGTCTGTGAATTTGTTTGATTTATTTTCATGTAAAGAAAATGTTATTTCTTTATTTTGAGTTCACCCGCGCAGTCATACGCGACTGATAAAATTAATATTGAATGATACGGGTAGGTAGGCATAACGAGATTAAGAAAAACAATTCGTGTGTGATGCTCAGTATAATTAAATAAAAATTATTTGGACCTATTTAGTTGTTAAAAGTATAAGTGTGTGATAAGGGAATGACATTGGTGAAATTATAGGTTCTAAATGTTGTTTCTTAATTACAGGTGAGAAGAGTTATCATGTGTTATTGTATTTGGTGGCGGTTTTAAGTTTGTGAATATATAACAATAAAAACAACTTTATTTACAGAGAAACACAATTTGGTTTATTTTCTGGTGTCAATATTCCTAAACAATATAAAATATTCTTATATTCAGTCTATATAATTTGTGTCGAGAACGACTATATATGTATGAAAATAAAAATATTCAATCGTTAAATAATTTAGGTTGATGGTTCATATTTCCAAAAAAAAGGTATGATTAACGATTAAAACGAAAACTTCGAAAATAAAGTTCATTTACAGCTATTAAATTATATTTTTTATTTTTTATTAAATAGTGTTTTTGTCGATTTTATTCGATAAAGTGCTCAATTGAGTATTTTTTCTTTGCACAATCATGTTCTTTTCTGAGTTTATAGTTGAACTAGAAGTATCGACTGTCAAAGCAGTATCTCGCAATTACGATATTTCAAACTTTATAACTTAGTCATTCTGATGTTCTGTTACATGAAGACTTTCATAACTAACTTATACTCTACTTCTACGAAGAACCATATTTTTTTTAATATAACATTCTGTAACGACTATGAGAATCTATTTTCTATTTTATTATATTTATATTGTTAGTAAGTTAGTAAAGGAATGAGTTACCTTCTTCGTAAAAAAAAAGAAAGCCATACTGAATTCTAAAAGTAAACCGCGCAACTACTTGTCATACATGATATAAATATTTCGTTTTCGTCTGTGTATCGTAGTGTATTGTATTTAAAAAATGATCTATATTGCATCAGTACATATGTTTTTATAAAATATACGTAGTATATACACGTACTATGCAGGAAAAACTTACTTTTATATTCATTTCTGTATTTCTGATATATTGTTTTAGTGTATATAAATGCAGTATTCCAAAAAAATTAACGTTTATAGTATATGGGTAGGTATATAAATTGATATGATTTACCGATACGGCCATGAACATTTTATTAAATACTTTATGTATATTTATGAATATCTTAAAAATATGCAGCAAATAGTCAATGAATAGACACCTGACATATTCTAAAAACCGGAGTATTCAATAAAAGGAAACAACAAGTGAACCACTTGCCGCTTTTCTTCATTCATATGACATATCTACACCGAGTTCCGTTATGCGATAGCGTAATTATATGTTTTCCGCTCATCTCTTTTGTGAAGAGCTCGTGTGTTCACCGTTTCCTGTCTTGTGCTAGTAACATTGTGGTCCAAGTGATAAGAGATATCTCCTTTATTTTAATTAAAAATTTTATCCTGATTTCTTAAAGCGAATTTATTCTTTTTATGTTACTAATTATGTTTTTTTTTCAAGTAGATAGTTTTTTTTAAGCTTGATGGAAATATATTGGTGAACAAAATTTATCCAATATTATAAAAATTGTAACGAACCTAAAAAAATTGGCACAAATGCTTTTTAAAAATAATTTATCTTGAAATTTTATTATCAGTAGGTAAAGTCACTGTAACTTGTATTAATAAATCGATTTCAAGACTAAATCTAAAATTTAAAATTTCAAAAATTAAAGTAAAATTAAGCGCGCGAGTATGGTTTTGATATATTTAATTAAATACTAAACCTTGATTGAGTTTAATCTTGTACGAAATCGATTTCGGATTAAAGAGATATCAAATAATAAAAACATGGACGCACTATACTTAGGCCGTCAATGAATATAATGAATTGACTTATAGTAGGATACTTATAAGGGGAGATCTGATTTCCATTAAAGCAAAGCTTGTTGATGAGAAACCTAGATATATATAAATAAAAATGTAATGTTTGTTGCAAAGCGCAAAATTTGAGAACGGCTGGGCCGATTTGGCGATTTTTTTTTACATTTTCAGAATAATCCAGGTAAAGTTTTTATGGAAAGAAAAATTGGAAAAGTTGTCCAGAAAATTGGAATTCTAGGGAAAAAGTTAAAGTACATAATTTTTCTATGAGATTTTTGTATGAACTCGAGACCATAACTCACGAATAATAATATAATATCTATACTGGGCCACAGAAACGCATGGCCGAGCACAGCTAGTATATCACTGAATAAATACTTTAGTTAAATTCCGAGGGTTAATCATTGCTTCGTAAAACCAACGAAAGTGCACTAAAGTACATTAATTATTTTTACAATATCAGAAATGAACAATTTACAAAATAAAAAGATTGAAGTCACACGTTCTAACATAATAAAATTTACAAAATTTTATATTTTTACTAAAGAGTTTAGTTAATAATATTATATAACAAATTTGTTTAACTTTTAATAAAACAGTTTTGTAAATATTTCAAAATTTTAACTTTAGTGAAATCAACAATTTCCTTGTGTTAGTCCGAAATTAACCCGCGAATTTACTAAAACATTTGTAAAACCAATTAAAATATTCATTCAGTGATTCTTAATAAAACTCTCATTGGCTGACTGACATACAACGCACACCCTGAACCGATGGGTAAACACAAGCAAGAAAAAGGAAGAGTTGCACAGGAGTTCTTTACATTAACGTACGTGAAAAATGACAATGTATTTGTGAAAATTCAACCTCGAGGGTGTTAAATGGGGCATTATTTGTATAGGTGTACATCACTTTTGAAATTAGAAGGATAGAAATAAATATTTAGGCTTGTATTTGTTACCGCGATCAAAGGGTAAGAAGAGGACATTCGCAGAGCAAGGCACAATCCCATGGGGCACACGGCTATTAGCCCGGTAAATATACGACATCGTTACATATGGGGAAATGCAAAAATTCTATAACAGCCACTTCATTTGTATAATTGATAGATGAAATTTGTTGCTAATAAATATTTATTAATTCCACCTGACAAAATACATGAAGATATTTTAAATTAAATTAATAAAAGTACTTTAATTCTTAAAACCTTTAAGCCGTCGCGGGACGCCTGGCAGACGTGAAACATCGAAACTATTTTGTATAGAAAATATGCATGAAAAGGTTGGTTTATTATCTAGAGGAAATAAATATGGCATAATCGAAAATAAAACATTCAGATCTTTTTAAAGAAAAAAAATTGTATTTATTTAAAAAGCACAGGCACCGTGTTGTATTACAAAACTGCATAGGCTATACGAGCTCAGTACAAGCCGTGGCGACTCGTCGTCACGTCGCCACGCTAACAGCCAATCTGACCCGCCGCATAGGTTGTTTCACAACAAAAATGTTACCTACATTAATTGAATATTTTTTTAGTTTGTAAAAATAGTTATTCACTTCACTTTCACCCGAAATTTACTAATCAATATTTCGAGTCAGTATTTCATTGAATAAACTCTTCAAGGCGATGGTTTCAACCACCTTGAGAAATAAAAAAAAACTTTAGTACCCATGGTCTAATTCTGATATCATTCTTTAACGTCTTTAGTAAATATTGCTGTACATTTTTATATGTAGACACATGACAGACAGGTTATGAAAATACATTTTCATGTCTAACAAAGAAAGTTTTTATTATTTTAAAATACCATAATGTACAATTAAAAAACTTTCAATAAGCAATTTAAGGGTAACACCAAATGTCACACATTTCTCAATCCAGCCCTCAAGACTGTATAAACAGATGGCAAACGATGGGAACAACTAGAGTATGAATGTATTTCGATTCCTAATCGAACTTGACCCTCGCAGTATTCCTTTTACAAAACCTCAAAAGCTCAAGTTATGTTGGATAGGAATAATATTAGACTACGTTGATTTGCTTATTGCCATCGATACAGTAATCATTAAGACAAGGAAATATGATTGAATTTTGTTTGAAATGTAGTTTATAATGTGCAAGTAATGTTGTAATATCAATGCGTGGTGGAATAAGGTCGCGTGCGACTTAAATGCTATCGATTATGGGATGCAGTTTGCTGCTACTAGCATATTAACCTTGATAAATGTTTGATGTAAATCAATTAAAGAAAACGTTACAAATAACTATGCCCGAGTATTAAAATTAACTAACGGAAATGTCAAAAGTATTCGCATTTCTAAGTGAAACTGCGTGAAAAGAACGATGAGATTTAAGGAGGTAGTATGTAAAAACCGCGATGCTTGGCGCTCCGTTCTCTCAGATTATCCCGTAGGGATACAACCTGGAGGTAATATGTATGTATGCCTATGACAAATATTCTTCAATAATTGGCGTGGGCGTCATTTGAAAAAAAGAAAAAATGCTCTTTAGTCAAGGAAATATTCGACTGAAATTTCTAGTAAAATAGTTCATTTTGAAAATTAAAACACTAATCAATTATTTAAATAAATAATGACAATAATTACAGAACATTCGATTTACAAAATCTAACTATTATTATTTATTACAAAATATTGAAAATGTTAGTGGAATGTATTCAAAGTATCTACGAGTATAACTAGCGATCCGCCCCGGCTTCGCATGGGTAGAAATTTTTTTGAAAACAAAATACAGCCCATGTTACTCGCTGATAATGTAGCTTTCTATTGGTGAAAGAATTTTTGAAATCGGTTGAGTATTTTTTAAGTATATCCATTACATACAAACAAAGTTTACTTCTTTATAATATTAGTATAGATAAGGAGCATTTGGGTCTTTAGGCAACATTAGGCCAAGCCATGGCAAAGCCTATAAACTATGTAAATCAGCTCCTGCTGCAGTATCCTGCGACTTCCACGTAGGGGTTTGATATCTTTCAATAAAAATTTAAATCATCTTGCCTATTCATAGACGATTCATATTTCTCCCATCCTTTCTCATGTTGCCCCCCTCTAACTCAATGGCTGTGGCGATGCCCTTGTATACTGGTCCGAGAGAGAAAGAAAAATAAGGAATCTGCCAGTTACTTGTGATCCCACGTGCGTCGTAGAAGTTTTATTATTATATATTTATATCATAGATATTATTTTATTAGCATACCTAGGCAAAAATGTATGAGGAGAATGATGAAATTTGAGAAGGCGAAAGTATGTAAGGACCACGAGGCTTGGCACTCCGTCCTCTCTGACTACCCCGTTAGGAATACAGCGTAAATATATGTATGTATGTGTAATTTTCCCTTTGATTTACAAAAAAAGACGAAGATACAACAATACAACATATCGTTTCGTGTGCAATGACGGCGTATAGGCAACAAACAAAAAGAACGAACAGCGGAGCTGTGATTTATAAATTACTTTTCATGACATACTGACACGTGACATTTCGCACTCCTCTCCCCTACCAGTTGCTCATGCGACATCTTGTGAAATCTCACCGACTGTCTTACCCTCTACACCGAAACAATGGTGCAGCACTGCTGTTTGGGGATAAAGGACCCTGTACAAGATCTTACCAACTTCAGTCAACAATCACCTCGACTAAAGTGAAAAAAAAAACGGCTAACTGCGTGTCAGAGACGTAGTAACTTAATTATTCCGTATGTCAGATAAAGTAGAATTACATACATACGTATCTTCGTGCTGTATCCCTAACGGGGAGTCAGAGAGGACAGAGTGCCAAGCTTCGCGGTCCTCACATACTTCTTTCCACTCTTCGACTCCCATCATACTCCTCATGCATTTTCGTCTAGGTATGCGGTGCTTTTGACATTTCCGTCACCTAACACTGGCTATTTGATCTTCGTAAGTTAGGCTTGATCTTCCTTGACCTCTGCTACCACTCACTTTCGCTCTGTAGCGAAGTAGACGTCAAATTAAAAAAAAGTTTGTTTCAAAATACCCCTTATTACATTTTTTCGTTTCTGGGTTCTGGTTACCAATTTACATCTTTGAGGGAAATTTCAACTCGGTATATGTAAATAATGACGGAATAAGTCACCTGCGACGTACGGACAGACCGACAGATAAATGATGAAATATAAGAAGAGTTTTTGTTACTTAAGCGTCTCTCTATCGTCTCTATCATCGTTTATCGCTTATAAGACTCTACTCATATTATAAAAAATGATGAATCACGCAGTGATCCAGCAAAGAAAACATTAAGAACAGAAATCACGAATTACTTACATCTTACATAACACACACATTGAACATCACATCCAATCAAAGATAGTTGAAGAAGCCACGACAGAAGAAAGAGCAAAAAATATCGAGAATCACTTTGACCTACTTCAAAATTTGCACCTTTCGTGGACGAAAGAGTTCTTTTGTCGGAGACTTGCACCACCTTGCTTAACATATGGCTCCGCACCCGCATGCCTAAGAAACGTCATTGATATTTTTTGCTTATTCTCGATTAAAATGTATTCGCAAATATTATCAACATCAAGCGGACAATCCTGTTTCTAAATGTGACAGCTATTGAAAAGAAAAAAAATGGATTCTAAAATTGAAACATACTGTCACACTGTAATATACTTCTTTCGCCTCCTTAAATCTCATCATTATACTATTTTTAATGTGTAGGTACCTAAGTATAAGAGGTACAGCCAAGTACTGCAATAAAACATCTACCTACTCTTGCAAGACAGGCATTGGCCAAGTGGTTCATCGACTAGTAATTTTATGGATATTCATATTTCTTCGAATAAATATACATGTAAACGACTATTAAGCATCTTTTGTGCATAATATTGTGCGTTAGAACTGAGCGTTAAACAATTAATACCATAATTGATAAAATGATTTGTAACAATTAGTGATCGCCAAACTACAAGCTAAATTTGAAAAGTTCGTTTACTTAATTGACCTGATTGAAAGACTTAGAGGCAGATATATCAAACTTTAAATCAACAGGACCATCTTCATGTTAAAATCCTATAGCAAATATAATGAAAATCATTTTGTTTCAATCCAAGCGCAAGATATCAATCCTTACTTAATAACTTGATTATAGAATTCAAAATTTAAAATCAAAGCTAAGATTAGAGGCTGGGGATGCCCATCTATTGTTCGTGAAACCGATCGATTGTAGACCCTCACATATTAAACACTTTTCTAGGGTCGATCTAACGATTGTTACGTGTTATAATAGAAAGTACAAAGGGGTCGAATGCACCTTTACTTATTCCGGGACGAAATGTCGCGTGCCTGATGCACATTGTCATATTTATACTGGACGAACAAATACTCTTATTATACACCTTGTACGTAGCTAAGGAATTTTGATACCAAATTTATTACAATTAGATCTATCCGGCCTTGCATTATTGTGGCTCAGTAGGTATATTGGGTAAATTAGTTTTAGATATGTGCATATATCATATCATATATAAACATGCCCGTATTTCAATGCGTTGTATCAAAATTGCAAAGCAATCAGTGAAAAACTTTCCGAGATTTAAGATTTTGAACAAACGAACATTCACATTTTTACTTATGTATATAGATTACTTTTATTGACTGATTGAATACATACATAACTTCACGCTGTATCCCCAACGGGGTAGCCAGAGAGGACGGAGCGCCAGGAGTCGCGGTCCTTACACACCTCTTTCGCTTCCTCAAATCTCATCATTCTCCTCACACATTTTCGCCTAGGTATGCGAGTGCTTTAATGACGTTACTTATTAAACATTTGTAGACTATTTTATGTTTATATTATATATCACATAAAATTTTTTTAGTTACATTAACGTAAATCATATTCATACATGCTATACCAATATGCTAACGCTGACCCGTAAGTAGGTGAAAAATAGAAACGTTTCCGTACAAGATACATATATGTGTCACAGACATTACCATTTTGAAAAATCGGCCAAGTGCTTGTCAGACCACGTATAGTGAAGGTTGCCGTAGTCGGGATGCCCAATATTCATTTAATCAGCAGCAACCATAAGTTTGTGTTTCATAGCGTTTCTCAATGACAATATCAAAGACAAAGTTATTCCTTCGATCTCTGAGCATCTATACGAAAATATCCCACATCTCAAGAACTGCGCGACATATGTTTTTAAATTAATTTTCATTAATAGTACGTTTTTGTGTTCTACTATCTTAATTTTTTCGGAATTTTCTAATTTATATTTAAAATGTTAGAGGAAAGGGTCATCATAAATACAAAAAATATAAAGAGCTACTAATAAAATTCACTAAAAAAAATATTTAATTAAATGAAAACAAACTCGTTTACATGCTTTTCTAGGAACCAATCAACTAACTTCACATTTTTAAGGTTTCCATTTTTACGCAATCGTGTAACGATCTACTGCGGTAATATTAAATACATTCGCACCGAAATTGACAACAGATGTGAAATTATTATACCGATAAATTTACATTCTCTTTTATTGAGCTCATTCGAAGTAATGATACGCGATATAGGGTTGAACAAAAATAAAAGTTCAATTGTCAAGATCTTTAGAGCTCACGTCGCAAACGCATCTGCAGAACGCGTGCACAGATTGACTTTTTGCTAAAAGATGTTTCGCGTATGATGGATGAATCTCTTTTTTTTGTTTACTTTAATGTATTTTAAACATCTTTAATTTCTGCTTTTTTTAAAATAACTATTAAATAATAATAAATATAATACTTTTTAGGAGTTAAAGTTTAACTAATTAGCTAAATCATTGTTAAAACAATGTAAATTCAACCAAAAAGTAATTTCTTAAAAGTGAACACTTTCACGTTATACGTACATATATTATACTTATCTATTTATACTGTGTCAAATAAATTTTCGAATGTTATTACCTATAAATTAACTCACCTGTATAATTTTATTTCTTATTTCGCTAAATATTTTTCACAAAATATTTAAAACATCAAAATACATTAAATTTATATTGAACTTTCAATGATAACCTCAGAAATAAATATTTATCTTAACATCCTACAATAATAAGATAAATCTAAAATAACTATTTCGATGACTACACTTAAAAACGGACTAGCAGAAGGGAAGAAATTTAGAACAAATAGAAGCAGCAAAACTAAGAAATAATAAAAATTAATAAGAAATTTTAAAATTATGTTCTTTATAATCGTAGTTTTAATATGAAAATGTACTTAATAAATGAGGGGTACCTAGGCGAAAATGTCTTAGAAAAATGATGAGATTTGAGGAAGCGAAAGGATTAGGTATGTAAGGACCACGACGCTTGGCGCTCCTCCATCTGACTACCCCGTTAGGGATATAGCGTGAAGATATATGTATGTATATATGGGTACATAGTTTAATAGCTTGAATGTAGAATTTTAGATAGAGATCCACAAGTCACTACGTAAATTCCTGCAAATTACATAGTGATGTGGAATTGCTATATTGCAAATTTCTTAAAAAAAAAAGAAGAATTTCAAATTTCGAAAACGCAAACTAATGTATCAAAAATGTAACGTGTACTTGATCACTGAGCATTATCGATCGCGATGCACTCCCCTACCAGTAACCATCTTAGTTGAACGAGCAGCTGCGCCAGCGCAGGGTCAAAGGTGGCAAGTAAGTGAGGGGCGCAAGTAAGCTTTATGCCACTTTATAATGTGGGTTACAGGCTTTATACTTTGTAGTGGGCGCCGAGTGCCAGGATTACTGACGACGCTTCGATATCGATCGGAATAGCCCACAACACGCTACATCCGAGTTATATTATCTAGTATGCGTAATATTTCTCTGGAAAAATTTTAATCGTTATAATAGTTCTTATTAAGTATTTATTAGCTTGTTTTTCTGTTGCATATTTCTTATTACTGCTTATTATTCGAATTTGAGTCCTATTTTCAACAATTCGTGATTATAATTTTATCTGAAGTATTTTGTTTTGATTGTTTAATTATTTAAGATAACAATGAATGTCAACAAGTAATTTCATTCGCCTCAGATTCGAGAGTACTGTTACTGACTAGTAATAAGAGATTTGGAGCATAATCGCACAAGTTCCATTGAATGGTAACATTAGTTCTCACACTCTGACATTCTCTTCATAAAAAGGTAAGTATTAGAATGACGCTCATGACAGAGTCTAAAACGTCTAATTGAAATTCTTTTTCGTTAATGGAAATTACAAAATTGTACCCCTAAATACGAAACTTACCTTTATTGCTAGACTTACATAATTACTGTTCTGAATGACTTTGTTTAAAGTAAATTATTTTGGATTACTCTTAAACAATATTAAAAACAGTATAATGAAATGCTTTTTATTTCGGTCAAAAATATGAATCTCATGTACAGACCAAAGTCTACTTTTTAATACAAATATTTTTAATACCACACGGAAATGACTCTGTTCTCCCTTTTTACCAGATGACAAATGAACACCTGGCTATGCATACGATTGTCTTAAGCGCCATCGTATTGAAAACCATGAAGACATTTGATACGCCCACAAAACACATTAAATCGCCGGATCAAACAGCATGTGCACAGATCACACAGATATTATCTTTATTACACGTGCCTCCTCAACTATGACAATTGAAAGTCGACTATAATGCTCTCGGCGTTAGGTTAAATATTGCATTGAAAGAAAACAACAAGGTAAACTTCTTACAAGTTGTTGATATTCCTAAAAATACATATATTAAGCAGCGACTTATATTAAATTCTTCTACCTTAACGATAAAGTTCATAATAGCTTGTATTAAATATTGTAAGGTGAATGTTTTCTTTACGATCAGCTTGCCTGACATGACACCTTTTGGAATTGAGCCAATCAAAAGTGTGTCTTGAGACGTATGGATAAGAGTGCCTAAAACAGCAACATTAATTCGTACAAATTTTATAAAATAACACGTACATTTTTACGTCTGACATTTTTATGCAAAAAGGCATCATTTTATTTTTTAATAATTTTAGTGTAATAATACTAGACTCTACCAACATTAACCTTCAACCAGCCAGTAACAATACGGAAAGTAAATACAATACAAGTAAGAGCATTACGCACAGCTCATTTCTATTTAGGGTCGACTCTCTTAGGGACATGTGCGCACGCGCCGTACCAAATCACAGTAATAATATCTAAAAAATAATAATAAATCCGGGTGAAGAATAAAGAAAATCACCCCCCGGCTCCCCTTGCCTTTATCTTGCAAACAGACTTCGAATGTTAAAGATAATAGGGGTGGTTGGACCCCATGTACTCGTGCGCACACCTTTCGCGGGGGTTGCATCCATAGCGTGTGGGGCGAAGTGACGCCCGACGCGAATTTGGCGGTTAGTTTTGAATTTCGAATTACTGTCTTGGATCTCACACTATCAAAAATGAAATATTTTTTGGACGTCGTTTAATTTCTTTTTGTTAAACTTAGGTAACTACTATAAACTCCATGTGTTTCATTATTTAATACTAAGTAATATTCATATAATCATTTTTTACTATTAAATTAATTAAATCTACGTAATTTTTAATGATTTTGTTATAAATTTTAAATTTAAAATATAAACTAAAATATAATTTTTATTACTAACACACGTATGTTTGTGTAACATTTAAGCCGTTAAACGATTATGGTATCAATTATTACTCTACCGCTACTCATACGCACTGGGCCTATGTGTTGGTATACGAAATGACATAAAAAAAAGAAATCTACATAAGAGCTACGTATTAGATATAATATTCTTAATTCGCACAACAACAATTTTTTGTTGAGGCGAAGGGGTCTAACGAGCATGCGAGCTCGATATTTTCAATGTATTTCATTTCAAACATAGAGCATTATATTCTAACCAAAAAGTTGATAGTCTGAACCACACACGTTGTCTCACACATCGAAAGCCAATTACTGAGATATGAAACTATAGTGGAGCAAGCAAAGGATACCGCTCAAAAAGCCAGGGATAGGCTTTGTCATCCTTTGATTACTGCTGGAGTGGACAGCATATGCGACGTACCAAAGACAATGTACTCACAGCTAAAAATGAAACGAAGGATTATTTTTACGTCCAGTTTTATTTTATGACATAGGTACCTTGATTTCGTTTCCAAGTAAAGTAAAATATGAATATTTTTAAATTAAAACTTTGAAGTTTTAGCTAGTTGTAACCTTTGCTATAAATGGATGCATAGTATATAAAAATTCTTAAATATATAAATATAAATAAATAAATATTCCAGTAAACGCCCTAAAACTTCAAAAGCAAATAAAGAAATATCCAAACTTAAACTACAAGACAATTTATTTTCAATTTATAAAGTATCTTAAATGTATGTGGTTCAAGACGATCCCGAGACTCGGCTTGGAAAGCAGATGCGTTAATCACTGCTCCCACGGGCCAATTATATTTATAATTGTAATCATCAGATAATAACACCTATTACTTTATCCAACTACGCACAAAACTAACTCGAGAAATATCGACTCTCGAAGAAATATAATTAAAGATTAGTTGTAATTATATAAAATTTAGTTACTGAACAAGACAAATAAAGTTTATTTAACATTAACAAAAAGTACATACATATGGTAATATTTACAAACTTAAAACTACACATTATCCTAAATAATAAACTTCCTCAAAGTAATAATAATAATAGTTGTAATTAATTTATATATATATGTATTTTTTATTACGTATTATATTCCGCCATGAAAACCTATTAATCAGATTAATTTATTTCTCATTCATAGTATCCATTGTCAGTTGTCAAACTACAACACGAGCGTTCAAGAAAGCCTGATAGCTACGAGTATCAAGAGTATAAGATACTATGCACCGAACTCCGCAGTATTCATCTCCCAACCATTAATTAGTCATTCTTGGACAGGGCAGTAATCAAGCATAAAATTAAAACTTGGCACACGCCAAGCGCCCGACAAAGGTAAGGGTGTGTCCACACAGCACGTACCTTATGGCACAGCAATTTGTTGAAGACATCTGGCCTCACACCTGCCCGCACTCCCCTTGATACACCCTTCTCCGCGCGTCCCTCATACCTATAGTGAATTACAGCAACAGACATTCTGACAACTCGTTATTAAGTCCAAGTTCTCGGCCTAACAATAAAGTTGAGAATTCAATAATCTATATTTTTATAGCGAATCGTTAAATTTGTCGGTGTGTTATGGTTTTGGCACAAGGTCCGATGCCCTTGTGATTCAGTAACGTATTCACTCATTAAAATTCGGAAATGACGGACAGTTTTTCAACTCCAATTGTTCTAAGTGCGTTCAAGTGAAACTTTATGATAGGGAAAACAATTCGTATGTCTGTTAGTTCATTAGGAGTTGCTAGCTGCAACGAATGTGAGTAAAATGTTTAATTTGTTCCGTCCGGAACAATAACAGACATCGTTCAATTAGGCCCATGTCGCATCTATCAAGTGATGTTTGTCCACTACTCTCTGCGGCCGTCAATCTCAATAGCCGGGTATCTCACAACACAATCACAACGTAAACACCCGATGTACGTTCATTCATGAACGAACACACACTCAAGACGATGCAGGTATATATTAAGCATGTGTGCGTGACCCATTCAAGACGAGACGGCATCCTTACGTCACTTCCGTTGACGTCACACGTCTTACAAGTGGGCGGCGTGAATACACCCTAATTGATATGATACATGTTTATGTTTTGACATGTTGCGTAGTGTCTGATGACGAGATAAGTGAAGGGTTATTTAACAAATACAGAATATTATAACATGTAATTTAGTATCTAATCTTTAGCATATCAAAAAGCTTTTATTACAAAGCGTACGAAGAAAATTGACTTTCATTTGCTCAATCAATCCACATAAATAATAGCCGGATAACCATAACTAAATTAATTCTTCATTACACATGCAAAAAAAACAGTTCAGTTAAATTGTCACACACGCAACAGGGGGCCAAGAATGCGGGATGTAGTATACTGGTAATTTGGGCAAAGTAGACCAATTTTAGAGGTCTATTGTGACTCAAGGGGCTCCAAGAATCGTTCCTTCAATTTAGCGCGAACACCCGCATGTCTCTAGCAAATAAATAAATATTAATGTTGTCGATGAATGCTTTTGAAATCTTTCGTCTAAAATATAGCTAACATTTAGCAATAGATAGAAATATGACTATGATCTATTGCTAAATGGCAATAGATCATAGTCATATTTCAGTCTTGATATTCCAATGACGAAATATTCAAAATCCAGTTATTTACATGCTTTCACGGTGTATGATATCTTTATACTAGTCTAGGTTAAAAAAACCAGAGTGGGCTGGGTATCTGATATTCTCTTGTGTAAAAAAGGATCAGTGAGAAAAATTTAGAAATGCTCTTTTTTTTCTTGAAAGGATTTTCAAAAATATCCTTTATTTAGCAAAGCCAAATCTTTTGTAATTTGATTTAACTGGTTGAATTTTGATGTAAAACTTAATTTTTGACAATACTATTATTGAAATGTATTCTGTAATTTAATATTGTGATTACATTATTGAAATGTAATCACAATATTAAATTAAGTATAACACTGAAATTACTGCCAATTAATATTCCAAGATGCGTATATGTATTCGTATATGCATTCAACGTTTTTTATAACTATAATATGCACAAAGCTATCTATAATATACCTATTAATACGTGAAGTGAAAACTTTCGTTCCATTTTTAAGAAAATTACGCGGACGGAGGAGTGTGAAATTTGGTACATTTAAAGTTTATATGAAGAAGGACTGGAGAAAGCTAAAATTTTTACGAATATGTGTTACAAATAAGTACATTAAATTAAATTAAATAAAACGTTCATTGATTACGTTCATACTGTCAATGTCAGAAAGACTGTCAATGTCAAACTCATGATAGTTTGTGATCATATGTAATGTAAACTCCTTAGATCAAACAGTCGCACAGAGTAGATTGTCTCCAAAGAGTTTATATTATAAGTTTATATTTACGGTCGAATTTCCACACCACAGGACCACAGGTTGACCTCTAGTACAAAGAAAAACAAATTTCAATTAAACAAAGTAACTTGTAATAATACTTATGTCGAAATAAAAATCAGTCATTGTTTTTTTTTAACTACGCAAAATAAATACTTACATGAAAAAATATGCTTATACTAGAAATTAAATCAATAAGAAAGTAAACTCAACATCTGTGCAAAAGCTTTTTACTTTGTATAACTAACTATACATAATTTGAGCAAAATGTTTATCTCCAATAGAGTTTGTAAGTCACGTAGAATTTTTTTCATCATATTAAACTCTGCGATAAATCGAACGTAAGTAAGGTGTCGATTCACGAGTATTCGGAAAGAATAATACATAAAGCTGTTTTTAACAGTTTTTTTTTTATCGATTCAGCAGAAGTTTACGATTAGGCCGTAATGAAATTAATAAAAAGAAAAAATTAAGTAAAGTAATTTGATGACTAATAGCGGATTTTTTTGTTCAGTAGAGTCTGTGTTCGTTGTGTGAGTTGAAATTTCACACATAGATGTAAATTGTTGATAAAAGAATGTAAAAAAAAAAGTAAAGAATTGTTATTTTAGACCCGATGTTTTTTTAATTTTTCATATTTCATGTAATTTTTCATATTTCATAATATAATTTTTCAACTACTTTACCGCTTAAAGTAATGCGTGTCTGATATACACTTGCCGGTTTCTAGGATTTTTCTAGGATTTCATAGCCAAATGGAAAAAACGGAGCCCTCGTAGTTTCGTCCTGTCCGTCTATCCGTATATCTGTCCTATATCACAGACATTTTATTCTTAGACTATTGGCATAGATACAATTTGGAACTTAGGTGTATTTTATGGACCGTTATACAATGATGTAGTGAAATTAAGATAAAATTAGAACGAAGGGCAGTACTTCATACATGTTACTAAGAGGAAAAAAATTCATATCTCTTCTTTAAATATGTTGGTGTTCTAAAATTATATAGAGTTTTCGAAACGCTTTTTATACCTATGATTTTAGTTGATTAAATATTATGGGCTTTTAAATTCCTAAAAACTTCAATTATTGGGTGGAAAATTCTATAGAAATTAATATCAATTTTAAATTTTAGATCTAAACTGCTTTAAACTGTCTATCCCAAATGAAAAATAGCATTATATTGATACTTTATGATTTATAAGCTTTACAGATCTGTAGAAAAAAACTATTTAGTTACAATTTTTCTCTACTTTCAACATACATCCATAAATCAAAGGCAGTTGCTTGGAACACCAATCACGCACTTACAAATTGCTTCCTGTGTTGAGAGCTTCCTTTATTATTTACCTACAATTAGGCCCTTGAACTAAACAGGCAATAAAGTATCACAATGAAGTGCGCAAACGCCCGCCCTGTGACACCTGGTCACTTGGAAACATCTTTTCTTTTATTACGCTTTTAATGTTCTGTAATAAAATCGCCATAGCTGTTATAATGATAGGCTAGTAAGATATGTAAGTGGCTACGGAGATCACACCAGATCTGTATCACTACGACCAACATTGACCTATTGAAGACTAGTTACAGTAAATACTTGAATTTTATTTTTAAACTCTTTGGAGTGGGAAATGAGCCTGTCGATCAATGAAATTACTTAAAAAGTATAATAAATATATATATTATTGTGTACACGTTGGGACCCGAAATGACGGCCCAAGAAAATTTTTTGGGAGTATTATTATTACAAAATATTTTTTGGGAGTATTTGATAATAACGCAGATAATTGGGAATATTTTTTGTATTTTAATTGAACTTTATTAAAAATATAATAATAAATATTATATGATACTATATGACATCCAATTAAATTGCTCATGATATATGCTCATATCAAATTATTTGCTGCCATGATTAGGAAAGAAAAAGTAAGATTATAAAAACAAAAAAATATCTCGTAATACCTAGTATCATCAATAAAATATAACAAGTTTCTAATAATAACTGCCAAGTCTCACCTCCTTATTAAGCCCTTATCGATAAGAAGCAACAACACTAGTTATCGATATCGATCAATACGGGCTGCCACGTGCGGGACCACCCGGTGCGCGCGCGTGTGCCACTACCTACGGTATAGATCTATAGTTTTTTTATTCCTTCCGATAGATTCAATATAGTTAATTTTAAAATGAATAAGAATTTTTTTAATCTTCCTGTAATCAAATAATGTTATCGTTGCCAAAGCATCTCTACCCAGAGTTTAGTAAATAGAAATGGAACTAAGATGATCCGGTTCAAATATCCAATTATCATTTCAAGAAATTTACTTATAAATGTGTGGTTGTGGAAGTTGAAAGTGGCTAAGGCTGTCCTATAAAAACCAGATAGCTCTAGTGTTAGCTGACAGAAAAAATTACAGTACTCTTATAACTTGGTGTGAATAGGCGAATAATGGATTAATGTAATATTTGACAAAGTCGCCTGCAGCTAGGGATGTGGTGGAACCAAATGTATGACGCTTTTTTGACGATTTTCATTTAGAATGTCCTCTTTACCTACCTATAGCTGAGTAGATATATTAAAACGTGATTGTATATATATGTATATATAGGGTGTGTGTGTATATATGTATGTATAAACTGAATTAACGACAAAGTAGGTAATGGTGGAGATTCTGTGAAACAAATGAATGTAACGTATTTGTATTTCTTTACAGATCCATTGAAAAGTACGGGGCTAATTTTGAAGCGGATAAGTTTTAAAAACCACATATGGTAAGCAACTCGCAACATTATTTTTAAAATTATGAATGAACTTAAGTATTATATTATTTAATTTACACAAGACTAGCAACTTTCCAATATTTTTGCATACACGTTTCATATCGACTTATCGATAATATAATATGCACTATCGGACACTGTCCGTAGTTCGGTATACATAAAATAGTCATATACTTGAATGCAGTGTGGATTTTTAACGCACTATTTCAATTAGGGTTATTAACCGGTTAAATTCGTGTAATCTCTGAATACAAATAAAAGCTCTGGACACTAGTTCAGGAGAAGAGACAATGCAGGTAAAAGAATGTCCGGTAGATGTTAATTCATCGATAAAGTCATCAGTTGACAATATCCCGGTCTTAGAAAATGAATATCCTAAAACAGTGCGTGAGAATGTTATAAAGATTAAAAAACTACAGGCTAAGTTCTTTGCCAACGAAGTCACAGAAAAAAACTCATCTGTCTAGAAAGCTATTCTTGCATCTTAATAATTCGATGCAATTTTCATCATCATTTAGTTCATTGACATTAATTGTTTATATACATACATATACATAACACGTTCACATTTCTAGCCTCTACAAGTAAAGAAACATAAACCTTATCTAATCAAGTCCCCGTGTTAAGCCGGAGCGGGTAACTTGTAAATAACAAATTTGATTTTGTTACATCTCTACTGCTAGAGGATGCTCTGTTTCTACAAAAAAGTTCTACACTCGTGAGAGTAGATAAAAAAAATTGTTTTATCGTTAAACAAGATTTAAATCATTCTAGATAGTAAATAACCCTGTGTGCTAACTTAATATCTCTGATTAGTTCATAGATATACCAATGATTTTTTGTAACAATCGATCCTATCGGAAATTCAAACTATCGATAGTTAAGCTACTTCCACTACTAAATAAATTAAAAATATTAAATCATTGTTTCACCTCATAGGAAGAGGTACCTATTCACTTCAAGTTAAGAGATTTGATAATGAGCAATTCTTTTGGAACCGAGGGAGAATCCTTCAAATAGTGTTCAACCCACAGTAAGAGAATGAGTTGCGTGAAATTTTTAATTACTCAAAAATCCACGGTGATTATACTTGACGTACAACGACATCGAAGAGTTCCGAGATCTACGGAATCCATCAAGTCTCCTTAGTGCCGTGCCGAAGCACATATCACGTGGCAAAGCGGCCCTCCTTCGTAATGCTATTGCATTGGATCACAAATATTTCCCTCCTCGTCGGAGTCGTTTGAAGTCCCCTCTCCGATAGGTCACTACCGGAACCTGAAGGCCCATCGTTAGTCATCACTACAAGTAAGAAATATCGTAGCCTATTCTGATCCCCGGGCTACAGCGATGTGCACTTTTGACCTAGCTAAACGACTTACATCATTTAGCAATAGTCGAAACTAACAGCTAAATGTGACGTCCGCAAAGCACAATGAAAGTCAATGTATTACTTGTTCATCAATCCAATAGATGACCGCGTTGCTTAACTTAATAACTGTAGCCAACACCGCTACATCACTTTATTACAAGCACCTACATGAAACCTAGCTTTAAATATCTCCATTTCACATAACACTTACCAATTTATACGACATGATCCAGTTCATACCGATATAAGTCAATTTAAAACCTATCTAGTTTCATACTTGGCGTATCCTATGTATGAGCATTTTGTCTATGGGTTGACAGGGGCGAATAGCGCATGAATTTTCGAATAATCAGACGAACGTGTACTAATACTCGCCCGGACAGCCATTATGCTGTGAAAAGTTAGACAGGCATTTAGCTAAGTGATAGGAATGAAATACGTAAGTACGCACTACATATATGTAGTATGTACATACTACATACATCCCTAATACATGCCTAATGAAAAGATGTGTACTAAATATGACAGTGTTTAAATCAATGTTTTATTTAAAATTACATAGATAAGCATCTACTTAACGTTAGAATCGGTAATAAAAACGTCTAACGGTAATTTATAAAAGCAGCCATTAATCAAAACATAATAGTTTTGAATCGGGAAGCCAAATCTCGCATGTATCGATAAGAAACAAGCATTTCCATTTCATACTCGTATTACACTAGCTCAATGATAAATAGCCCCGCAGTCAACAAACGAAGTTTTGAAGTCTTTGTATGTTCCAATCTATAATTTATGTTTAAACAACAGAATTCTCTTTGTCATTATATAAATTGAGTTCTCTATAAATGATATATTTCTAAGAAACGTAGCTAAAAGATCATCTGTGCTTAGAAACACACGTCACATAGAGCCATTAAACTTGCGACCAACTGCCGGGCATATTACTTTATAACCTTCGAATTACTTATTAAATAAATGTTAAACTTGTCAGCATATATTTTTGGTGATTAAAAATAAATTATTGGGAGTGTACCGCTCACTGCATGGCTCAACATTTTTGCCACGATAAGACTTGACGTGTCCGTTATGAGTTTCTGATCATAGACTCAGCTTTGTTCGGAAACGCCCACAACAGATACGAGACTTGTGAATCACTGTTCGAAATCACGTTCTTGTTTTGGTGCATGTAATGTTTTGAAACACTATGAATGGCTTCTATATTATAAAATATTAGCTGATGCCGCGACTTCGTCCGCGTTTTGTATTTTTAAAATAACCTATGTCCTTCCTCAGGATTCAAGCTGTGTCCATATTAAATTTCATCGCAATGGGTTGGACAATATAGCAGCCCATAAAATGCGAACAAACAAACATTGATTTTCATATATTAGATTGATTTCCTAAGCACATTGAATCTGGCCTAATAAATAATATTCATGTCATTCATTAGGTAAATAATACACAAAGATACAGTAGACTCCACACTATAGGCGAATTTGTATAGCCGGAGAGCACAATCATTTAATACAAAAAAATCAAACAGCTTCAAAACAAAAACACCGAAAAGTACAAAATACTTTACTAATCAAGAGTCGAGTACAAAAATAACTTCATACGTACGAATATATGTACATAGTTTTTAAATTTGACCTACTGAAGTAGGTGCCAAGCTAATTTTTATTAGTATTTTAATTAAAGGAAAGTTATTTTGTATATATTTCTCAGTGTTCTTTTTAGAAGTCGGTTTAATTTTTTCTTAAAAAGTTTTTTATTTCTTCCTTTTAAATGACCTTGGCCATAAAAATATCTAGTAGAGGTTTACAACTACCTTTTTTCTAATTCACAAACGGAATGATATGCTTTTGCATATCGTTCATATCATATCATTCATATCATTCTTTTGAATTATCTTCTATCTATATAAAAGGCAATGTCTGTATGTATGTTCCTTATGGACTCCGAAACGGCTGGACTGATTTCGATGAAATTTTCAGGGAATCTTCAGACTAGCCTAGCGAGTGATCTTGTAAAGTTTGGTAGCGATCGGATCAGTAGAATTTTTTTTTTGTTTTTTACGCCCAGTGAAACTAACGCCCAGTGAAATGGGCCGGGTTTGCTAGTTATAAATAAAACTTTACAAGCTGTTAGGATTCTTTAGTGTATCTTCGAAATCCAAGTTTCCATTTTAGTGTAATTTAAATGAGATCACCTCGGAGCTATACTGAACCCAATGGAAATATTATTGAAATTGGTTTATAAGCATCATAAATATAAAAAAATACATACCTAATCGAATTAAGAATCTCCTCGTTTTTTGAAGTCGTTAAAAAATAAATAAAACTGTGTCCCAGTAGACTCCACACAAGGCGAATCTATATCGCGAGAGACAGAGGATAACACCAACCTGTTGTAACACAGTTGTAATATAATAATTATAAAATATACGTATATTTTGTTTATGAGTACATGCTCATGGTTATAATATTATACTCGTAGGTGTAACTGAATAAATATAAGTATAATTATAATAATAATAGTAATAGTGAAAACGCAATGATATTTTTAGACAACTGATATTTGAACTCAAGTTATTAGAAAATGATGCTAAAATTCAGGTTCCATACTTTAAAGGAAAAACGGAACTTTAGAAGTTCATTCATGCGTCCGTTCGTCCGTCTGTCCGTCTATCTATCTGTCCGTACATCATCGTCGATTTTCTTATAAATTGTAACAATTATAACATATCTTTAACGCATCTCCAACGGGCTGGTCAGAGATAATGAAGCGTCAAGCATCGCGCACTTCTTCATGTAAATATAAGTCAGTAAAATCGTAAAGTTGAAAATTCTTAAAGGTATTTCAGTCTCTACCTTTCTCATATAAAACGAGTATTCTATAGGTATATATTATAGGTACCCTTTAGGTACCTTCCCATTTATTATCAACTAGCTGTACCCGGCCACACATTGCCACAGGATAAACACAACAGTAGGACGTCTTCATATAAAGCCAGCGTATGTGCTTTGTATGTGTGCACGCTAATACGCACGCGCCGTGGCACGCACACAAGAGCAACATTTTGGGCGAATATGGGTAATTATTGTAGCGCCAGTCGGAGTCGCACGCGACGCAAACATGCGGCCGCTTACATTTGTCGTTAATTTGTTTTTCACATCGTCGCAAATACAAAAACGTCTAAATCGCATAAACTAATGTTTTACAATGTCTTTAGGCGCCTTAATAATTTTAGTTATGCGAATGCAGTGTTATCATTCTTCAACATAACTACAAAAAATTAAATTTAATATACATGAAAAACTTATCCATGTGCATTGTTTTTTATTATTATGTACTAGATGTATAACTAAAAAAGATGCTCTCCGCATCTCACACCCAAGGCAACAACAACAACTACGTATCCGGACGAGATTGGCAATTCCGTTACGCATGAGGCCTTAGTCGGCCTTCTTAACTACATATTCTTTGACATTTCTGTGTTTCAATGGGTATAATTTGTATATTAGTTTTAGTTACCTACATAAAAACAAGCGCATATTCGAATGCAACATGTCAAAGTTACAATCAGTGACAAACTTTCGGATATTTAAGTTTTTGAACAAAATATTTTTATTTATACATTAATAGACAAATTAAGCTGCAGATTCTTTTTTCTTTAATTAATTTGAAGATGATGCAATATGTATTCATGATGCACTTGAAAATATATCACAATGTTACATCAGCTATTAAACAGTATGGTACAAGTCTAATCAATATAAGTAGGCAACATTTATTCGAACGATATAATTCCGTTAATAAAAATACAGAGAGGACGAATGGCTCAAAGGGGGCACGGTGGGGGTCGGAAGCGCAATGGGCTTCGGAAAATTTACCCGCTGAATGGGAAAACGCGGCGATAGACAAACAGGCTGACCCCGGCCTACCTCCCAACCGCCTCCCTAACGTACATTTTGAAATAATGCCCCCAACGGCTGCGTTACCGAGCGTCGAATTTTCAAATTTGTAACCGGAATTTATACGCATTCGACAAGCGACACGAAACAGTTTTAAATATATAATAAATAATCACAGATTAAAAACAACCAATTCATGTACTTTTTAGTACATCTAATATTTAGTATTACCAGTTAATGATTTGATACACAGCAACCATTATCTAAAGCGAAATGTCAAACGCAAACGTAGAACCTTACTGAAGTCAGCACGAGTACGCACTGAGAGGTTATAAATCTCGTCGACACGAAATGGCTGACCAGCTCCATCCCCCCTTTCATAGATCTACGTTGCTTAGTATAGCTGAACCGCTGCAAAAGTGTGCGCCATAAATTTTATACAGCCACCAGTGTGCAGTAAAACTGGACTACCCGTTCGCGTGTGTGTGAAAACTCGTATTTGGTAAGAGCAGTGGACATTGCCAGTTTTGCTTTGTGTATATGCCATGTACCAACCTACGGAAACGATATGGAGCCTACCAGAGATACGTGAATGTAACAGATTAGTCTAAATAAGTTAATTGTTAGAACAACGTGTCAATGTTGTGAGGTTAGTTAGATGTCACACCGTTTTAATTAAACGGTCATTGGACAAACCGCACAGTAATCCATTGTACAGAAGTAGTTACAATTTTGATACTTATATTAATAGGTCAGTTGTCTGTTCGTAAAACTGATATATTTTATAAAAATCATAGAAAATCATAAACACAACTGTGAAAAATATTTCAAATTAATTGAAAAGTATACGATTGGTTGTGAAACTCCAATAGTGGAAATAAGCTAAAAGGAGATGATGCTACCAGAGCGTGACGGCACAAAATTTTAATGTTATTTACCCAACACCACTAGTAACAGGACTGAACTTTGCCCACTATGTTCCCACTGATTCAAATTAAAAACTTCCTTTTTTCAAGGTGCTTATCTAAACTAATATTATAAAGAGGTAAAGTTTATAAGTTTAGATATAGCAGATAATCTCCGAAACTAGTCATCACATTTTAAAAATCCTTTCGCCAATATTTATAACGAAGCTTCAGGGTGAACATAGGCTATATATTGTACGTTCACGCAGACGAAATCGGGGCCTGCAGGTATTTCTAATATTTTTTAAACGCGATGTTAAATATTTACTTTTTGTCGGAGGGTACAAAGGAGCAAGTGAGTCACCTTATGGAAAATGATCACCACCCCCCATGGACAGCCGCAACTTTTCTTATAGGTTGTTAAGAAATAGATAGAATTTTTTTTTATAAGTTCTATTTTAATTTTTATACCTTCAATTTATGAAAATACACTTGAAAAATACTGTTAAAATAGATTATTTAATATTTAAAAAAGAGTTGTTCCAAATTCAAAACCAGGTTTTGAAACGACACCTCAAATCCGAACTCTCGCTTGTTTGCACATTTTTCGCCCCCTTTTTCACTTTTTTCTTAGTAACGAAGTAAGCGGCAGCCTTTCATGTAGCTTTCCATTCCGTCGGTTCAAAGCGCTGAAAGAAGTGTGAACCCGGCCGTGAGCATCGCCAGTCAGGTGTGGTTAACTCTCAGAGGACGATGGACTTACATGGCTGCAGTCACTTAGTCTACTACTGTCTCTAAATATACATACATGTCGTTTATTTTTAAAAAGCCTACGCTCCCGACGTGCCTCCATAACTCCTGAACGTCCGACACAGAGCATAATTGAGCTTGTGAAATGCGGGAACTCACAGCAGTTCCTGTGTATATTAAGGACGTTATCGGTCACGCATTTATATTTACTCATAAACATAGGTAAAGCTGAGAGCTCTGCACAAAAACGCATCTCATCCCCATTCCTCACCCTCCAAAGGCCGATGGGCGAATGAATACATTCGACTAGCCCATTTGCAATATCTCATTGTGTGGGTGAGTGTACGTACACAGTCGAAGGAATACGTGTGTGCGACTACATATAAACGAGAGTTTGCTTAGCCGGTACGTAGTTTTAACATGTACATGTAGAATGTACTCTGTATTGGTTTTCTGTAGTAGGTACCGGTGGGCTTTAACAAATTTTGAATTCACAAAATCGTGATTGGTTGGTATTTGTTTGAATAAGCTAACGCAACGGGCGCATTGGCGCAGCTTAAAATTTACTAGCCTATAATTCGTTTTGATGTAAAGTGATGAATTTTATCCGATTTGTTTACGAGTCAAAAAGCATGATTGCAATGCATTGCCGTTGAGATATGATTAATATTATGTTTGTGTAACGCTCTACTGCTTGTTAATCATAAGTATCGATAACTATGTTCAAGTTTGATGAACGAAATCGTGACGTAATAAATTTTAATCATCACCAGAGCAGAACACCTCAAAGCAAATACTCGATCACTCAATATCCTGAGGAATACGCATTATCGCACGAAATGAAGCAATTAGGGGTGCGCACGCGCCACTAGTCATCGACAACCGGAAGACAGACGCTCTAATAGCCACCTAAGACCTCTAATATCAATTTCCAGAAAGCTACTCAAGCGCATCGACGCGAGATCGACGTCACATTCGAATTCGGAAGTGCGCTACAAAAACTTAACCAATCAACCCAAGACTACGAAATTCGAAATTCAAACTTGTCTATTCATGGTTCCTTTTCGGCCAGCATGACGCGGATAATTTGAAACTTTTCGGAATAGAACAATGCATGGCTTCCTTCAAGACATCATTGTTTAATTGGATAGGGCGTAGAATAGAAATTGATACAATGTTATTTATTCAGACGTATAATGTGGAATTCAGTCTTCATGCCATTACAATAAAGATTAAGAATTATGCATTTCAATTAAGAACTTCAGTTTGTAAAACGACTAGTCACTACATATGTTAACACTGGACATATGCTTAGGAAAGTGATAGTAGTGAGCTTTAATTAAACAAAATTCTTTCAAAGTTAGAATTATTCTGCTCTCATATCGAATTGTTTAAACAAGTATTGTTATTTAGTGGAAGACTTTCACGAGGAAATAGCAGAGATATTGTAGGGTACCATTACATGATTAAAAAAAATATTGGCTTTAGACACATCTAGACTCGAGCTTAAAAAATGAAATTGGTTAAGTGTGAGTTCAACTATTAGTGAGTGAAAATTCCCTCGTAATTATAAAATGGTCGGTTTTCTAAATTTATGTTCTCGAGCACTATAAGATCTGGGACTTTCGTTATATTTTCGTGTAAACATTTTATTATAATTAAAAAAAAATTAAATTAAATTACTTCTTAATTTTAAATTGCTAGGTCCAGTAATTTCGAAGATAAGAGAAGGAATAATAAAACATGGGTAATCTTAAAAAGGTTCTGTTTTCCTTTTTAAGTTATGGAACGCCACAAATCATTTTTTATAAATGTTATAGTCCCTTGTAGCGAAGGATACAAATTTCATTTGCGTCTCACATAAATCAATACAGTAACATGCACTGTTTCAATATGAACTAATTCAATTTATATAAGACTCTTTTCTTAATTATAAGATATTATAAGATATAAGAATCTTAGTTTTAATGACAAACGTATTACTAGTTCTAAAAAAAATTTGCTTGTTAAAGGATTAAATGTTACTGGATGCTGTCCAATTCATTCTATATTACTCACAAGTAAAAGCAATAGCGATTAATTTGGAGTTATACAGTTACATATGCATAAACAGTGCAAACTCTAATTAAAAATAATCTGAAGATGATAATTACGTCAATTATGTTACCACAAAGTAAGCATTGTTAGGTGGGTACTATGAGTGTCATACAACGAACACTCAGTAACACTTAGACTATGAGACTAGATTAAATTGATCTGAAACCGGGTTGATTGAGCCCGGGTCTCGAGACCAGGAGCTTGTCGAAAGATGCATTAACAACCGAAATAACAGTACTAACTTTTAAAAATAATATAATAATGGTCCCAACTAAAATCGAACTCAGTAATCAATGCAGACAACTTCGAAATGAAATGTAATCTCACTGTGCATTTTCACGTATATGTATATAATACGAAGTTAAAAAAATAAAGATGAGGTCACGTCAACGTTCTACTTGCGACAGATGTGTTGAGACCGGTACACCACGACAGCTTGGTAGTCCGTTATAGACATAATTACTACACTAAAACTGAAGGTGGATCTAATTAGAGATAGAAACTTATAGAACTGTCATTCTATGAAAAATATTTATTTTTTATTTACTTATTATATGTTTGTTATCATACTTTTATTATAAGTATTAGCTTAATGTGATATTCATACATACATATTTGTTATCCTTTTTGAAATTAAATAATGAAACTTAGTTGTCTTTCAATGAGTATAATTTATTGATAGTGAATAGTGAATTGGTTCCAAACAAAAGAAAATACATATTGTTCATTTTGATATTCGGGGTGTCAAAGCATCAACTCATCAAAGTAAGGTAAAATCATACCCAGACACACTGACGGAAAAGTGGAGAGAAATAACTTAAAAAATTTAATTAGTGGTGGTAAAAGGTGGCAAACAAGCATACAGTCCGCCCGATATTAAGCGGTTACCGTAGTGCGTAGCCTATGGATAGGTTAAAAATAAATGTTCGCATTGAACGGAAGTACTTAGTTGATGTTACACTTTCTATCGGCCCTACGCAGTTTCATTTTAGATGCAACATATATTAAAATTTCATACAAAGTCAAAGTCAAAGCCAAAGTCAAATCAATTTATTCAAGTAAACCCATTTGCAAGGTATTTTTGAACGTCAAATCTATTTAATTCGGTTCGATACAAACATATATATAAATACATGTTTTTATGAAGTTTTGCGCTCTAAGCTATAACTTCAATAGCTAAGACAGAGAGGAACAGAGAACATTACACTATTGTTCTAAAAAATACGAGTATATATTTTTATCATTATGATTCATTCAACCTATTGAATGAAATAAAATATTAAATAGGTATTATTAATGTATTAGATAGATATTTATTTATTTATATTTAATTTTATTAAATATTCATTAATATAATAAAAAATTAAATATAACAAAAATGAATTTTATTAATTATTAATACGTTATCTATGTATGTTCTTGTGTAATAATTCGTAAGTCTACACAAACTCTAACCCCGCTCGCGCAATACGACACTGGTCGCGTTCTAATGATATTTAGACACGCTATCTGGATTAAAATCTTAGGAGATTATCTATTTTTGCATAAAATTATGTCTTATCTATAACAAAATTTACTATATAAATTGTTCGTTAAAATCCTTTTTTTTTTATTAATAAATCACTTTTAAAATCATTAAAATTAATCTTTCATTTTTCTTGTGAAATGCTGTTCAATGATTTGTTCTATGCTCATAATCAGTTTAAAATCGATATTGATACGCAAAACCTTGCAAAAGACCAAACATTATTTTTTTAAAGCGTGAAAGTTCAAACTAATCTTGAAACCTGGTCTCCAAACACAAAAGAAAATAGTATCTAACGTAAAAAGTAGAATGCTCAAAAACAGCTTCAGAATCACCCCTAACACGGTCCCATGGGAATATCAGCCTATTCAAATAATGCTACATTAAAACAAAGAGTATCCAATGACCTGTTTGCTCTTAAGACGAGCACCCGTGAGACTGCGGCGTGAACAATGGGCCGACTAACCGCAACAAAGGAAGGTAAGATATCGAGCAAGACTACTTTGAAAAGAAGGAATTTATAAGTTCCTATTGATAATTATACTGTGATTGTTTAAACGGGTATGTGTCATAAAATTTAAAATAAAAAAAATACTCTAATAAAATCAAGGGAAAAATCCGTCGAGAGATTGGACACACATGAACTGAAATTTTTGTAGAAATTTCTGATAAAACAGAAGTTTAATAAATTAGTGTTAAATAAAAAAATATAAGTCCAAAATCCCATCATTTTATTTTTCTTTTTCTCGTTTCTAGTTTTAGGTTCCCAGTTTATGTCTTTTCTTATGTATCTGCTAATATGACATAATAAACCAACCGTAACATATTAACAGAGAGACTGATTGATGGAAATGATGAAAATGTAAAGGTTCTGTTTTTGCAATATTGACTACGGAATCCTAAAAAAAGCAGACAAAGGTTCGAAACATTTATCTAGTTCACCACAAGCAAAAATTTTTTTTTGTAAATAATTCCCGAAGCTAAAGAATACATAATTCGTATTTGCTAGACGAGCGATGACAGCGGTAACTAGCGCTGACGACTGTCTTTTTATGGTAATAAAATTCATTAAATATTATTTTATAACATTCTTGTCTGTCTGTCCTTCTTATGCACTGACCATAGAAAAATTACTTGAAAACAAAACTAGGCATAGATTTAGATTATGTACTAGCCATTTATTTATCTCAGACTTTAAGGCCCATATCATATTCTTTTGCCCCACCAAAAATATAAAACTTACATGATGAAGGTATTGCTAATTATTTAATTATTTTTTATTTTAATACAAAAATCTAACTATTATTTGAATAACAATGATATCGCAGGAAAGACGAAATCGCAAAGTACGTACCTAACCCTCGCATAACTGCTTCCCTTAAACTCTCCTTACCTCATTACACACTTAACCCGTCAATAGTCTTCCTTCCGAGCCCATAGTTCCCACAATCAAAAAAAGATTTGTCACTTTAAGGGGGAGAGCCGGAAGGTATTGTTCCCAGCGCGGTCGGCCAGCGAACGATTATCACTGTATCACTTACAACCGCTGGATGACCCTTGAGGGTACCGCGATCGGATAAAAGTCACACAAATTTCTACATTTTCCTTAAGACCGAGAAAGGATAAAAAAACATATAATCGGATTTTGGACATACATTTATTTTAGATTAAATATAATAATCCAAAATTTTATAATTTTAAGTACAGTAACATATTTATTTAAAAAATAATAAACGTATTGTTAGGTAAATTCAAAGATTATTCTGAATAAATAGAAAAAAGTCTTCTCAACATTATTTTTTAGTTAATTCATCACTAAAAGTCAACATTCTTAAAATTTTGAATTCGATCAAATTTTTTATATTATGTTATTGAAATTTACTAAGCACACATTTAATATCTTAAATCAACAAAATTAATTTTATTGCAATGTTATTATCGGTTTTAATTTTTTTAATAATTCGTATAAGATATGTATCTATTTTAATACCATTAAAAAAATATATTAATTATTTTTATTTATTCCCTATTTCAACACATTTAATTTCGGTTTTTAACGTCTGAGGAGGTAGGTTTAATTAAAAAAGCATCATAAACAACAAATAAAACAGGACAAGTACAATATAATTTAATGTATCCGAACAAAGCATGCGCATACGCACCACAGTGGGTGGACAGGAAGGAAGTGTAAGGCGAGTTCGTGAGAAGCACGCCTTCATCGTGAGAACTGAATACGCGTAACTAACAGGTGTTCTATAGATATTAATCTAACACAAATTATTTAGTTTTTAGATGGTTATTGTATATATTGAATTTTTTTTTATTTAAAAAAACGAACTTATTCTTTTATTTATTTTTCGAAACATTGGTGTTTTATATTATGAAGACTTATTAAAAATGAGAACAACATAATGAATGGTCTAATTTACAAAATATACTACATGTATCTCTAACGAGATCCCCGGAAGACCGTCGTTGTAACATGTAATAGCGTTCCTCTTTCCCAAAGAATACGTGTCACTTATAAACAATTACTCCTGTGATACAATATGAGTCACTCAGTGGTTAGCGACATGACAAGCTCAATAAAAAAAGATCAGCGCCAATCGTTCCGTGCTAAAGATCAGGGTGCGACGACCTTAAATTATGGTTTAAGTCAAAAGCGGAAAGGAGAAGAAAAACGAGAATATAAACGATTCTAATTTATGGTCCTTTGAGTTCCTGGAGAAAGAATTTTATTTTGAAGAAAATTAGTGGTTCGAGATAAATAGACATAATAAATACATGCACTGTGTCTACAATACTTTATAACGAACTGACAATGAATTTCATTAGAGGAAAAAAATTATAACGTGTCAGCTACTCTTTTACGCACACATACATAACTTCTCGCGCAAGTCGTATAAGTTCACCAAGGGCTTTGCCATTTGTATCTGCTTACCGCGTCTTATAACGTCAAGATGCAATCTATTGTGTCTTAATGTTCTGTCCACTAAGAGCGGGAAATAGTATGGCATACGTATACATATATACCGTGTATGTTTTCAGTATATTATATATGTACTCGTAATACAAATTTATAGTATGGGGAGGTATCTATTTGTGCTGGAAGAAATGAATTATAATGTGTGTCTATTTTCAGTTAATAGTAATCTCTTATTTCAGCCCTCGAAGATGACACTGTTTCTAGTTTTTGGTTTCTTCAAATCTCATTGTTTATTTGACAACGATGTTCAACTTTTCTATGCGTGTTTAATATATGTGTACATAATAAGTATACGGCGTTTCTGTTCGTGCGATAGTTTAGATTATACTAGCTAACGCCCGTGACTTCGTTATCGTTTTTATTTTTAAAATAGCCTACGTTCTTCCTCAGGATTCAAGCTATCTCCATACCAGATTTCATCGCAACAGATGAACCGTATAGCAGCCCATAAAATACGAACAAACAAACATTGATTTTTATGTACCAATATTAGAATTGGAAATACAAACTTAAAGTATTTGAACTTACAGATGAAAAACTTGCTGGCTTATAGCCTATGTCACTTCCTTACAATAAGCTTTTTACATCTATATATTTTGTAGATTCCTGTTTATTAATACTTACCAAATATGCGGCTGTATAAGTAATGCTTGTCGTCTGTGACTCGCATCTCCCAACTTCACCGCGTCCATTGGGCTCGCCGGAAGGAATCAGGGGCTCGGGCACAATCTCGACGTCCGGTTGCCGCCTCGCCTTCCGGTGGGCAGCACCGTGACCTGCGCACGCGACGGTATCGTCGTTAATTAAATGGAAGGGATTTTTGATGGAATTCATTGATGGAATTTGAATGTTACATTTTTTTTTATTATAATTTATGTCTCGTAAGGTTTGTTATTTTTTGATTCCCAAATTAAATACAAAATTTAAAATTAAAAAATTTAAATTATAAAATGACGAAATCGTGTGACACGAATAAAGGGCAAAGTAAAAATTGTCTTTGCAATTTTTGGATTTATAAATACATATTTAAATTTTATAAGAATGTATTTTTTTTTCAACACTTCGCCCTCCACGTGGCGAATGAAGAAAATAAATCCTTGTCAATCCTTTATAAAGCGCTCCCAATAGGTATTTATGATCTGCTCCCGCTAAGTTCCTTTCGAGAAACCACGGGAGTTAATATGTACTTAAATAGAAGTACGTAGAAAACAGCTGATTTCAACAGAACAGTTTCACGAATTGTTCAAATACGTCATAATCTGACCAATTCTAGGACCATATGAGGAAATACAGACGTGCTAACAAAAACTCATCACTATCTGACATTTGTAATAGTTTTCTACATATATCCGGAGTTTTCTACATCCGTATTTTGTCGGATTCGGATCGAACGCAGTCCGAAACTCTTACAAATAGTATTACGACTACTTTGGACCGTTTTTTCTTGTATTCGAATCGGGAGCAGTGGAAAAGCACTCTAAATTTAACCTTAAGTAATCCCTTGTAAAGGAATAAAGTTCCACTGTTAAGAAATCGTAAACATTTTTATGCGAATCTCTTGTATGTAGTCAAGCAGTTCTCCGTCACGTAATTGCTTTCCTTACATCATTATAATTGGCGCGAACATTGTGAGCATTAATTATTCATTAACCTGCTCACCCCTCATTTACTTCGACTTGAGAAACGCTAGTTAAACAGCCGAGTACACCGTTATTTTTATAGTACCTAAACCAGTATATTTTATAATTGGTTTTCGTAATAATAATACAAAAGTTGTTAAGCTGTGTGTCGTATACTATATAACATGGTTATGTACTCATTCAGATAAAGAAAAAGTACTTAGTACTAGATTATCTGGCCTGTCGTAGAAGTTTAATTCCATAAATTAACGTTAAATTTATACATACATACATATGCTCACGCCGTATCCCTAACGGGGTAGTCAGAGAAGACGGAGCGCTAAGCGTCGTTGGCGTTAAATTTAAAATTAAAATAATTTAATACTGGTTTGAAAATTTTTCTCATTTTTGATTTTAGAATATTCATGTCTAAGTGCCAAATATTAGCTCAGTAGGTGTAAAGGTGATTAAATAAAACCACTGTTACATACGGACAGACAGACATTGCAAAACTACAAAGATTCCGATTGCACCATCTTCACTATGGATACAAAATTTTCACTATGGGTAATAACGATTTTCAACCGACTTCCAAAAAAGGAGGAGGTTCTCAATTCGGTTGTATGTTTTTTTTTTTATGTTTGTTACATCATAACTCCGTCGTTTATGAACCGATTTGGAAAATTCTTTTTTTGTTCGCAAGGATACACTTTCAGATTGGTCCCATTGAAATTTCACTGCTATTGAAGCTTTAGTTTCGAAGATACACCAAATAACGCGACCTGGTTATTTATATTGACGATTCTCTTGTATGTCATTTGTTAACTATCGTTGTCCCCACATGGTATAGTGGTAGTATGGTATAATGGTAAAGTAGGGAGAAGATATAAATTGGCTGTGATATAATAAATTCAGTCAGTAGAGTCAGTCTTGTGGTGGACAGAGAATACGGCTGGTGGCTGTCGTCTTCGGATTGTAAGAATACTGCTAGGGTGTAATTATGATGCAACCTTTACACTGTTCTTTTATAACTGATTGATATTGATATGATATTATATTGATGATATTGATAATGGCCATAATGGGCAATAATATCCCATGTTCGATCTGTTCGCATCCTTTATTGTGAAAGCTCACGGTTTGTGCTCCTCAATAGAATGGAAGTTAACACATTGCGCTCCAGAATTAGAAAACAAACTAATTGTAGACCTGCTCTAGATATAAATTTAGGCCAAGGTCACTCAAAAGGGTGAAATAAAAAAACTTTTATAAAAAAATTACACCGACTTCAAAAAAGAACACTGAAAAGTATGAAATAACTATCCCTTACGGATCGAAATTTATGTACAAAAATAATTTTATAAAAATACGATACAAATACTCATATAATTAAATTTGACAGTTATTGAAATCAATGTTCAACAACGGAAAGTCTATTAGTTTAGTAGGCTTGGCACCGACTTCAGTAACCGTCAAATTTAATTATATGAGTATTTGTATCGTATTTTTATAAAGTTATTTTTGTACTTAAGTTTCGATCCGTAAGGGATAGTTATTTCATATTTTTCAGTGGTCTTTTTTGAAGTCGGTTTAATTTTTTTATAAAAGTTTTTAACATTTTTATTTTGATCAGCCAATGAATGTTGGCCATTGTTAGCAATAACAGTAGGTATTAATTTATTATTAATCTATCTGTTGCCTACAACTTTGTTCGCGCGGAAAACAGGATAATACACAGCCTATATCAACCCTGAAGGTTCATTCTAAATATTGGTGAAAGAATTTTTGAAATCGGATGGGTAGTTTAAGAGATTACCTCCTACATTCAAACTTACAAGCTTTACCTACTTTATCTTACTAATATTAGTTTAGATAACATTAATAAATTAAAGTATTAATTAAGTATTCAAGTTCTGTACTAGTTCTTGCTCTAAACTACCTCTGCTGATTACAAAAAGATTCTTAATGCTTAAAGTTCAATGGTTTTACCTATCCATATTATAAAGATTGCGTAATGATACCTATGTAACCTACAAGTAAATGGGACTACAGTCCCAACTACTTGAAACTAGTAAGTAAACTGATAAGTACCAGTGAGCAATTGGGACCATAGTCCCAATTACTTACTGGGACTAACTAGGACAATGGTACCAGATACTATTACTATCGTCTACTGTATCGATTATTAACAAGTATTACTACTGCCTTACAAACAGTGCAAACTGCATTGAAATCTCTTCAGTATTTTTTCAACGAAGCTCAAACAAACGTACAAACAGACAATTAAATAAAAATTCTAAAATTGTTCGTTCTGGAATCAAAGTGGCCTAAAAAGCTTATTGCAATAATTTTAACTCCTAATGAAAAAGATGGGTATACATTTGTTGCCATTGTTTGTCTATATGTCCATCTGTCTGTCCGTCTATCCGTCCATTTGTCTGTCCGTCTGTTTGTCTGTTTGTGGCACCGCATCTCTTAAAGGTATATACTCAATTTACATCCGGTTGCATTTCTTTTAAAGTTGCAGTTTTCAAGAAGGTTTGATGGCAATAGGTCTAGATCATTTTTTGTTAGGGATTTTTTAATTTTTTATAAATATTTTTGTGTAGACTCTGCTTTGACACAGTTTTATAACAGTATCGATGTTAAAATATAAAATAATTTCGAACATCCCATTCAATATTATTTTACGCGAAAGACGAATGTAATCGTTAAGCAAGTCATTAACTACTGTTTACATGTATATTAAAATCGCGATGTTGTTCTTGAGGCGAAAGGTTTGGCAGGGGTGGTGAAGTGCCCCCTCAGTGCTTTCCCACCTCAGATACAGCGGGAAACGTTAAATAATGAATAAGAAGTAACCCTGACTAATGATGTGGTTTTTAGAGATTACGTCAAACTTCAGTAATACTTTACGATTTGTTCAAATCACCTAAAATGCTTTTGTACTTTTAGCCGACTACGACGAAATGAAAAGGAGGATAATGTAGTTGAGAGGGATGAGTATATATATATGTTTGTATGTATATATATGTGTAAGTGTATGTGTACATGTGTTTGTGCTGCGTGGCGTATGGCGCAAGCCGTAAAATTTTTCTGATGGATGTCGCTTTTTGAACTATCCTCTGGCCGATTTTTATGAGTTATTATAAGAAACTATTAGAGGCGATAAGCTAATAACTTATGTGCTTTTTCCAATACTGCAATACCATCTTGCCTTTCGTTGATGTTCTGTTACGCCGATTGAGAAACTACATCAGTTATGCACATATGTATTGTCTAAACATCAAAGTGAAACTGTTTTTAAACAAACATTCCACTGACATTGTACAGATCCCTAAAAAGACATCAAGAAAGCAAGTACGCAAGTGACACAAAAGAAGCGACAGCAAGGTGCGTGAAAAGGGCAGACAATGTCATGTATCAAGTTCACACAGGGAGGAGGTTAACCAACCGTCCTTTATGTACACTCCACTTTATAATAAGTTTATTAAAGGCTGGATTTATTTGCTTTGTCGGTATAAATATCTATATATAATTCGTGCGCATCGAAAGCTAATTTACTTTTTTCAGTAGTTTTTTATAAAAGAAAGGCAATGACACTTATTTCAAAAGTACTGTGTCACAGACTTACGTAAAAAAAAACATGCATGTATGTTGCGGTTAAGATAGGAAAACAAAAGTGAACATACATACATGATTTCCCCTTACTTACAAAACTCTTTAACCAATTAAATGAAGGGATTTTCCTTTGCCTTTCCTACTCGGGAGAATATTAAAAAAAGTTAGGCAAACAATTATGTATGTACGCAAATAAATATTAATAAAATTTTCGTTGCAGTCAAGGTAAGAATTAGTAATTTGCATATAAAGAAATTGCAATTAATTACGTGAGAAACAACTGGCATTTCGTTATATTCTCCGGAAACACTAAGGTTGAATTTCAGCTACAGGCGATACCAATGACTAAAAAAAGAATAGATAATTTTGTATGCGACCCGGCCCCAAAAATAAAATTAATCGTGTCAATATGAGCACTGATGGAAATTGTTATCCTCAAGGAGTATTTTGATTTATACTAAAAAAAATTCTCATTACACAATGAAAGATTTTCGCCTGTGTATGTTCCCTTGTGTACCTACTAATTTTAACTTTGATTGCGATCACATTTGCCAACAGATTCAGCGACCTGTCATTTTTGGGATATACATACAATAAAAAAAATTTAAAATTAAATTGTGTATCTGTGATTTCGAAATAAAAGCTTTTTCTTAAACTCTTGTACGTTTATTTGCATGTAACCAAAACCCAATCTCGCGTTTAATATAACGTTGCGCTGATACCGTGGGTCGCTCATAATTTTTAATACGTGACATGTATTGTTGTTAATCCCAATATTGTTTACTATATGCATTACCAAGATGAAAGAAATACGTTAAATTCCTAACATGAAGGCGTCCCAACTTGTCTTTAAAATAAATCGCTATCCAGCTTAAAATAACGGTATCGGTTTTACGGTATCAGTTTATGTAATAAATAATGAAAGAGTTAGCACTAATTTATTTAAAATCACACGATGTGTAATGTCATGTTCCAAAAATAACTGTTCATTACATCAATTATGTCACTAACTGTAGGTATATTTATAATACTTTATTATTGTATTGAATACTAAAAATATAAAAGCAATTAGAACAGTAGTCGCCGCTCGCAGATTCGCTTCCATTTTGCACAAGGAAAATTAAAAAGTTCGTATAAAATATAAATGAATGGTCTTGATGTCATGAGAATTAGATCACTGTGACCAGAGTTGAAATGTTTAAACCACCGAACTTAATATGTCATAAAATTATTAATATTAGTGATCGTCCAGTGGTCTAAATTGGACCGTAAATATAAAATAAATGTTTTTTTCCCTCGACAATGACGTACACTCCACATTCTCGAAACAGCTTACAGCTCGCAGCTCACAAATCACATAACATTCACAATTCGATACTCATTCAGTCAATCTAGCATCTAGTATTTGTTGGCAACATTTAAAAATTATTTGGCGATAATCTCTACTTTGTGTGACTGTTTGACCAGAAACTATTATGTGTTAAACTTTAGCAATATGTTGACATTGGCAGTAGACACGTAAACATTGATTTTTTTATTTAATTCAATTTAATTTAATGTATTTGTAACACATATTATATGTAGATTTAAGCTTTCTACACTCCTTCTTTGTATTATAAACTATTACTACGGCAAATCTCACACTCCTCTGTGCGCGCAATATGCTTAAAATGGGATACCTACAAAGTTTTCTCTCACGTATTGATATACACATATAGATTAGTAAATTCTACATTGAAACACAGAATATATTGGAATATATTGGATTATATTGACATTAAATTACAAAATTAAAACTCACTCGAAGAAAATACTGTTATATAAATTACGTCAACGTATATTCTCCTAAAATCATTGGCCAACTGATTACAATAATGTGCCTCCGTTCATAGAACCTAGAATGTTACTATACTCGTTGAAAGTTATCTTTTCTTTACATTTACATATTTTACCATTTCAACAAAGATATAATTTGCATTTTTTCATTTATACTGCGATATTTACAGACATAGAAATAAGACAGATATTTTTGGAGTGGACTGTACTTAAAAGTGAATGCTTGTGCTAAGATTTAGAAACTGTATTGTGGCTGAAAGGACAATGCGAATGTAATATTATACTCGTTCCTGATGTGGGAAATAATTGGAGCATTGCCTTGAGTTTCTCAGACAATTTGACAAAGTCGGTTAACACAAAAGGGTTTTTGTTAGATTGCATTGTTTTTTTAAACTAAAGAACGATCAAAGACAATAGTTTTAGCACGGTGTTACGATACTTTTTAGAAACAATGTTTTCAAGTCGCCGCTTAGATTATATAAAATACACAATATAAAATATGTATAAGAACGGATTTCATAAACATAAAAGGTAAGTAATCAAACAAAATATTGTTTTTAAAATCGATTTGATTCGACTCATAATATTTTACAAAGAAATATGTAGGATCACAGATTAATTAGTTTCTAACGTAAAGTAGTATTAAATAATTAATAGAGAACGTTTGTCTTATTATAATAATCTTTGTCTTATCATAATAGTCTTTGTCTTATTATGTTAAGTATAGCAATGATGGTTCATAACAATCTAATTATGTTTAGATCACACATTGTTATCCAATTAACTACTTGTTTTATAGTATTTTTTTCTGTCTCTAATGTTATACCAATATGCCCTTTACATTAATTAAAGTTTTAATTTTCTTTCACGTTAACGAATGTATCTAATAAATTTTAAGCAGTTCTTATTGCACGGTATAATTAGAATTCTTTTTAAAGGCCTAAGAAAATAATAGTTATAGATAATAAAAACAAATTAAATTAATAAAAAATTTAAACTGGCCGAACTTCAAATAATTTTTCCCTGTCTCTGCTATTGGCAACAAAATATTCTCTTTCACTTTCATCATTCTATTCAATACTTTATAGTATTACACGAACTTTCTGTATGCGAGTAATTATACATACATACCTATATACTTATATTAGTAATATAGTAATTATAACTATAACAAATCCATAAGTCGATGTTTGAAACTTGTCAAAGTAGGTAACGAACGAAATTCTATTGCCTTGTGTAGGAGCGTAACATCTTTGCTGCACTACTGTACGAAGGGTGCAATTTTTTTTATTACATTGCTAACTTTAGCACGTAAATAATTAATAAACAACAAAAATACTTAATGTTGTTGAACAACAGAAGTTCATATGGATTATGAACCAAAGAGTACAATCTCTACTCTGTGCGACTGTTTGATCCAACGAGGTATGAACGTAAACAATGTATTATTTAATTTAATGTATTTCTAATGCATATTATATAAAAATATTAGTTTTTTTCTCCTTATATTCCTTCTCCATATAAAGTTTAAGTGCACCAAATTTCACACTCCTCCGTCTGTGTAATTTTCTTAAAAAGGGAACCAAAGTGTTCGCCGCACATATTAATATATAGATAAATAAAACTACTCGTAAGATATTTTTTATTCCACTAACTCTAGGCTATGGACTTGGGGAGTCTATCTTACCCCTTTTGGGGGATACTTGAAACCCTTTATCTGTTGCAAGTTTGTATAGCGTAGTGGATCGTAGGGGTTGCCTTTCGTGATACATCTTAAGTCTCATGTCGCAGTGAAGATCAATTCTTCTCGACAAATTTAATAAAATCTAGTTTATTAAATTATTCTTGTATTTATAAACCAAAAAGTAAAACGATATGAATAAATAACAATGTTTATAAGTTATTAAGAAAATTTATTTGTGCATATAATATCTTTAAAAAATTAAAAAATTGTGTTACATAACATTTGTTCACGCTGTATTCCTATCGAGATAGTCAGAGAAGATGAAGCGCCGAATGCTCGAGCATCTTAAAAAAATTCATGAAATAATAATCGTCATTAATTAATTCAATTTCCAAGATGTAATTTATAAAATTACATAACCATATGTAATTTAAGTAAAAGAACTACCACAGTCTCAATCCACGACATACAATCCTAAACCGACGACGTCGGTCGTCGATTTAGGATAACCTCACGAGAAACAAAATGAAATAAATTGCTATATTTAAACACCGATTATATATCTGTTAATACATAGAAAGAACAACTACTTAAACGAAATGTAAAGTCGACAGAACACTTTTTTACTTTTTAGTTACATACATTTTTGTCGTAAAAAATTTTTTTTCAGCTGGTCTGCAACATCTACCTACTAGCTGTGCGTGTATGAAAGTTGGGAGTAGTATTTTTTTATTTCTTCTCCCCCTGGTCTGTCTGGTCTTCCATTTTCACTGAGGCTTCAAAGGTCCGACAAAACATTGATTACAAGGCAGTATTCCTTGTCTGTGTCGCTGACAATCATGACCTTCTAATTATAATACGTTACGTCACAAATATTAAAAAATACTTAGGAATTCGTTGCAGTAAATATGAAAAGATTATTGATAAACAATACAAAAGTTTTATTGACTGTCTTTTTGTCAACAAAACTGATAATAATAATAAATAATTAATCATATTGGAACAATAATAATATATTAAAATGAAACACTTAGATTAAAACGACATTCATCTTAAAAGGTTATAAAATTTTCACAATACGTGATCATAATGTTACCTACAATGAGTGACTCTCTGGTGTGGTGATTAGTTTGACTACTTTTAAGCCAAGAGATTAATGTTTGATTCCTTTTCAGATCTATTTCCAAAAATAAAGTTTTCAAATTGCCTCCAACTCCAGATTGGTGTGTGGTACTCATAATATTAGGCTTGTGGTTTATTCAATGACACGCAATTGATATGCGTTTGGAAATTATTTCTTAAAATATGTTTTATTGAACATCAAAAATAACAGGACCGTAAAAAGGAAAAAAACGAAATCTCCGAATCAAAGTTTTAATACAATACAAAACTCACAGTTAAAAAACTATTTCAATGCCCAAGCCTACTTCATTCCTGCGCAAATCATCGATTCTCAGAATTCCCGACTGGAGTCCTATTAAAAACCTGAGCGAAAAATAAAAAAATGTGGGCCCACTACTGAACTCTGTAATACGAAGCTTTCCCGCCTTGTAGTTAAGATTGACAGACGGAAGGGTTGAGGAGGTGGGGGTTATAGGAGGGAGGGAATTGAAAGAGAGTGGAAAAAATTATACGTGGCAACCGACGCATCTTAACTTCCGAGGTTGCCTTCCGTGATGTGTTCACATTGGCAAGTGTACTTGAAAACCAAACAAAAAAAATTGTTAACGATCACCTCACACCGCTAATGTTCTACATAATAAAAATTTAAATTTAGAACTTATAAAACTATTTTTCTGTGTTTTTTACCTTATATAATAAAACGACATATTGTTTTAAAAATACATAAACAACAAAAAATATGTGTAAGGATAAAAACAAACCGTTACCGCAGGTAAAATTATGAAATAACTTATTTTTACAATATTATACCTACATTAAAAATAATGTTTACTGTAAAAAAATTACTTACTTCGATATGTTAGAGCAAATTTTTATGTTTTTATAGGTACCTACTTTAGCAGTTGAATTCAATAATCTCCAAGAAAGTGAAATCAAATTTCACCAGTGAAAGTAAAGCGAAATCATAAAGAGTTAACAAATAAAATAAATAAAAATGCAAAAAATCTGTGACAGCTCCTTGCACTTTCCTAAGTATGAATTATGCCGCTCGGTGTATTCGTTAAGGGGCGGATCCATTCATTCTTTTTGTCCGCTGGCAGCAGTTAAGGAGGTCCGTTGGAAGGGTAGATCCCCACACCCCCACCCCCACTGAACTTGCGACTCGAGAATATTTTTTCTAGACTACTCGAGGACGTTAAAAATCGACACACTTGGCGGTAGTTTGTTCCGCTCGCTACAGCAATGACAGTTCGAGTAACTTTCTGCTTTTAAAATTATCGCTAAAGTTGCTTATTGAACTTATTTCATATTATTTTTCTTTTATCATCGTAATCTGTACACATATATTTTCACGCCATATTCCTAACATACTAGACAGATGACGGAATATCACATCGTGATCTATAGTTAAGCAGTCAAAAATTACAGTGGTCTTTGTAACTTTTAAAGTACATCATACAATACGTGCATTATATTTATTTTTCAATATATGGTATGTGTGCGTCACGTTTTCTACAAAAAGAATGTGTTGTTGTATGGGCTAAATAATTAAAAATTAATACAGAACACCATAAAACAAAGTTTCGCTAGTACACTTGATTACGCTATTTTAAGACCCGATCGATTTGGGAAACGAACTTATGTCACCTTTTATTTCTGTACTATTGTACCGAGTCACAAGTTTTCCTTTTAAATAAATAACAAATAAATAAATAAACTCTTCTAAATTAACTTGAAGTCTGATTGGTAAAAAGAGCTCATCCTGATCGTTGTACCCATAATACTCATCAAGTGTTCAGTTTCGAGTAACATAATTGGTGCAACTGTCTAGATCAAGTATAAGAACTAGACTTGTACTGTGAATACTACGAAGGACTATTAATACAGACTCCAGGAAAATTTTGAAGTTTGTGTTTTTAAACTGATCTAGTTGGAAATCGAACCTAGGGCCTTGGGCTTGAAAATCAGATGCACTACAACCACACTAACGGACCAATCATTTCTTTTATTTTTTTAAATATTACCTTTAATGTTAAAAAAAGTAAGTTTCTTTTTAAGTTAAAAAAAGTATCGATGAAACTATTTTCAAATAGTAAAGGCGCAACACAGTTAAGCAAAGAGCTTGTAAGACGGTAATGAACTGAATTCAAAAGTCTTCCAGCCGCCTCACACCTCAAACCACGGCTGTAACTTATCTACTATGCCTCGTTAACGCCATGTCTTTCCTATAACTTAACTGTATTTATTAGTATCTGCAGAAAGTCACTATCTGCTGGTGACGTTAATTTGATGGTACTTATGGTGATAAATACATAATATGTATTTCTCATTGTACTAGCATGTTGATGTGGAAATATATCATAATACATTTAATTTCCGAGTAAAGGTCTCTGGTCAATATCCCATTATGGTTAATTTGGAAAAATGAACTTTTTTAATTGTCGCAAAATTATGAGGGTTCAGGCTGTATTCCAAACAAAGTAATCAGAGAGGACAGAGCGCCAAGCGTCGCGGTCGTTACATACTTCTTTCGCTTCCTCAAATCTCGTCATTCTCCTCACACATTTTCGCCTAGGTATGCTAGTGCTTTTGACATTTCCGTCGGCAGACACTCTGGCTATTATTTATTATCTTCACAACTCAGCCTTGGTCTTCCTAGGCTTTTTTTACCACTCTCTTTTGCTCTATAGATATTGTTCGTCAATCTTTCATTCTTTCTATATGTCCGAACCATCTAAGCACTCCTTTCTTCATTTTTATTTCCACATCCAACTCACATCTTCCATTCCTCGAAAACGCGCTCCCCAGATACACAATTTCATTCACTTGTTCTAGACATTTTCCATGTACCCGAATCTCGCATTTCGTCTGTACCGCTTTCCTTTCAAACACCTTAGTTTTTTTCACATTAGTATTTAATCCTTTCACTTCACATTTTTCTTTCATGCACGTGACTAGTGTCTGCTACTCTGCTTTTGATGGTGCTATAAGCACTGCATCGTCAACATACAATAGGAAGTTTACCACTGTACCGACACATATCATAACATTCATACTGCCTTTCAATGTCTGGAGGCAACTGCCCAAATACAACACGAACAGCCAAGCAGATATCACGCAGCCCTGTCTGATGCAGACATACTTCGAACCAGGGTCAAGTCACCATCTATCCTCACACAGGCTCTGTGGCCTCTGTATAGTGACCTTACAGCCTGCAGTAAGGGCCCTCCCACGCCATATTCAGGCAGAAGACTCCACAATTTTTATAGCACTACTCTATCGAATGCTTTTTCTAGATCCACAAAAACGTAGAATATTTTCTGACCTATGGCCAGAAACTTCCCCACGATAATGCAAAGCGAGAAAATCTGACCCACACAATTTTTTTAGCACTACCCTATCGAATGCTTTTTCTAGATCCACAAAAACGCAGAATAACTTCTGACCTATGGCCAGAAACTTCCCCACGATAATGTAAAGCCAGAAAATCTGACCCATACAACCCCTACCGTTTTTGAAACCACCTTGCACCTCCCACAAATATATTTTTGAAACGCCTTGCATACGTTCAGTCAATACCTTGTCATATGACTGGCACGTTGGCGCAGTGGCATATGCATCTGCTTTCCAAGCTAGGGTCTCGGGTTTGATCCCCGGTCAGGTCAATTTAGGAAACGAACTATTCTAAATTGGCTTGGAGTCTGGGTGTTACTGGGAGCTCCCCCAGAGTTCGTTGTGTGGTACCCATAGTACAAGCTTACTGCTTAGTTTGGGGTCACCCAATCTGTTTAATTGTCCGGAGATTAAAAAAAACTATATATTACTTGCTAAGCTGACCAAGCTTAGCCTAAAGTCCTAAGCAAGTTGATTTAAAAAAACGATCTGTTCTTAATTGTCCCGGAGTTTATGCCCTGATCAATTATGGGTTAACTCAATTTGAAAAAACAACATTTTCTAAATTGTCCTGAGGTCGTTATTGGGTGCTGGTCCGGTTCGTTGTGTGACACCGACAGTATAAGTCCATTGCTTAAATTATATCTAGTCACGCATTTGTAGTAACTTTCTGGACATCTATTATATAAAAATCAATGTTACTCGTAGTCTGTATGTCACTTAATATACTCGATACTTGAATCGACAGATAGAGCTCAAAATGGCCTGTGTTCGACACATTACCGGGAAGGTTCAGAAAATAATTTAAACGATTTTCAATTTTAAGCTATAGCCACTACGAAGCGTGACAGGGTTCAGCTTTAGGGTTCAGTCTGTATGTGTATAAAAGGTATACGAGTGCACATACAGTCTATTCATATTCCATATGTTTGTGATCGTAAAAAATAAGAAGTAGTCATTCAATTGACTAGAAATTTTGACACACATTGCAATCAAATACACGCACTATACGAGTATATAATAATATCTGTATAAATAAAAATGTAAACGTTCGTTTGTTCAACGCGTGCCACAGTAACGCATGGCCGAGAACAGCTAATATGTATACGGAATTCGAACTCTTCATACGTGAATTTTTTATACAATCGACTTCAATATAAGTTGTTTAGAAATAGTGAAACCTACATTAAATCGAAATAAGAATAATATTCGCGTGTTAACCGAAAAGGATCTTTATCTTAAATAGTACTTAAAACTAGACAAGTGTTCGCTAGTTTCTATCCATCATTCTAATAGTTTAAACGAGGAAAAACTTAATGAAACTACTTCCAAAACACTGTACATATTTATTTACTAACTAAAAAACACACCATCGACCATATTTGCGAACACATTATTACAATAAAAATTTTCATAAATACGCTCAAGTGTGAACTTTCACTACAGACGTGCAAAGCGCTCACTGAATGTAACAAATAAAAACATAATGAATTCAATAGCAAGAAGTGATCGTGAAACAGAATATGAGAGTGCCAGTCCATTATGTAAATTATTTATTACTCAAATAATAACCCACAAAGTTACGTGAGTACACAAAAAAATAAGATAATAAATTACTTGTAGATAACCGAAAAATATATAAAAAATAATTCAACAAAGTCGACGTCTTTGAAGTCGACATCTGGACTTGGACTGAGTCCTTAATTATTAATTACTGTCTCACTGTGCTTAAAATCGGTTTTGGCTCAAAATAGTTGTCTGCAAGACCAAAATGCAAACTACAAACGGACGACCAAAACTACAAAAACAAAACCACACCTGGAAGTCGAAGACCAAAAGTGCAAGAACAAACCTTTTACATACCAGCCTTGTAATAGGGTTGATCAACTATTTTTTATGGTATGGTATGGTATAGGTATTTTTTTGTTATTCTTTGCCTTAATAACTGAAAGGAATAGACATTCGCATATTTATAAATCCGTGTTGAGCAACGTAGTACTATGAACGGGATTTATTACCAACTCGAAAAAAGCCCCAAAGAAACTATTCTTTACATAACTTTACTACTTTACATAATAGAACTTTACATAAATTTACTAAAATGTGTCCCTCGGACAATTAAAAGTGCTTTGTCTCCTGGACGAAGAAGTCCTGGACAAACACTAAGGTAAGAAAAAATATTGCAATTCAAATAATAAATAATAAATACGCCAGACAATACACACCAATCATCTGGTCTCAAACTAGGGTATTCTCTGTGCTATGAGAACCAGACCACGACTACTAGGGTTCTACGTTCCCAGTACACACAGACCCGAGACAATCTAGAAAAGTTCGTTTCCTAAATTGACCCGACCGGGAATCGAACCCGAGACTTTTCACTCTTGCGATCAACGTCTAAACCGTTGCGCCGTGAAGGTAGTCAAATAAAAGTTAATTTAAGAAAATGCAGTATCTTTATCAACATAAATCCGTACATACATATCTTAACGTTAATATTTACAAACTTAAAACTAAGTATCATTTTATACTTCCTCAAAATTGCCGCTTAAGTCCGCGAAATGCCGCGAAAGCTGTCATTGTTTGGTGTGCCAAGAAAACTGGCAGCATTACCTCTTTGAATAACAAAACCAAATATAATATATATATAAGATAGACATTAGCTTTGCGATATATACGATTCAATATTTATGTATGAAACGTAACTAACTATATTTTATATCATGTGGTCTATATTTGTCGGGTCGCAGTGAAACTTGTTTTTCTGAACGTCTCATGTCGTATGAAATTGAATTGTCCTTAGACACTTCCACGCTCGAGGCAAAGTTCAATAAGGATTGTTGTTGATTTTATAAACAACGCTTTTGAACATAAATATCTCTCAGTAATATAAAACATAATCGCAATTCGCGTTTGTCTGTGTCCTGTCCGTCTCATAATTTCTAACCTTCTAAATGAATTTCAATGCTATTTCTATCATCACTTAGAACATTTAACGCGGAAGTTTTGTATGTATAATGCATTCACATTTAGTCTATAGAAGTGAAGAAATATTGACATTTCGTAGTCACGTCCTCGTGCACAGCCGGGGCGGGGTGGCTCGCTAGTAGAATCGTATAATCATATAAGAAGGTGAATTTGTATCGAAGTTATCCACCTTAGTTAAGGGAATGAACCCAAGCCTTATCTTAAGTTGTCCACTACTATAATATTAGTATCCCTTCAAGTTACGCTAACGCGTTAAGATTAAGACGGTGAGGTCGTTGTCTTCAACTTGGTCCAAGTTACACAACTTAGGCAATCATAGGGATTGTTTATGTTATAATGCAACTATTTAACCCTGTAATTACAAAACTTTCTGTTAAACCTATAATTAGTTAAAGAAAGACAGTTCGCCTTGTGACAGATATACAAAGTATTATAAAAATAGGTACAGTTATTTCAAATGATATATTAGCTGACTAATGTGGAGCTTAATATAGTATAAATGGCTTGCAAGGCCAGGGCTCCGAGTTTGATTCCCAGTCATTAAATGGGATCACGCAATTGGAAATTATCCGAATACTTGTTACATATTGTAAATGTCAAAAGCAAAGGTGAAAATGTGTGAGGAGAATTATGAGATTTAAGAAGTCGAAGGAAGTATGTAAGAACCGCGAAACTTCGCGCTTCGTCCACTCGATTACCCCGTTAGAGATACAGCGTGAAGATATATGTATATCATAGGCAAGATAAGCCAATAAAGATCTGAATATTGTATTTTCATAAACCTATTATAAAATAATGTTGAAAAAAAAAAGATATCTGACCGAGTTTCCTGTCGGTTCTTCTCAGTGTCGATGTTTTTCTTTTTGAATCGAACTAAAGTAAATTTGGCGTTTAAAAACACCTTGTAATTGGGTTTACTTGAATAAATAGATTAGACTTTAAAGATGTGCCAGGTCATAAAAGATGTGCCAGGTCATAACACAAATAAATATAAAACTAAGTCGATATTTCGCTAATAAATGAAATTGATGTATATTGATAGATAAACATACATACATGGGTATCCCTAACGGAGTCAGAGAGGATGAAGCGCCAAGCATCGCGGTCCTTACATACTTCTGCAAAATAATAACACAAACATCCTCTTCTCTCTTCCCTTCATATTTTGATTTTTTTACTTCTATCCACAGAAAAAAAAAGTTGTATTTTTTTTATAAAAAAGGGCGCAAACGAGCAAGTCAGCTGGTGGAAAGTGATCACCGCCGCCAATGGACGCCCGCAACATCCGGGGAATCACGGGTGCGTTGCCGGCATTTAGAGAAAGAGGGTAAAGAGGGGGAGGGGGGATCGGCCATTGGAACTCTCACTCACCGAAGGAAACATAACAGCAATAGATGCTGTTATTTCACGCCGATATTTTGTGAGAGGGTGGTATTTCACCGGGCGAGCCGGCCCAATTCGTGCTGCAATACAGCATGGCTCTACCACACACATTAAATTACACGTATAAAAGTTAATTAAGAAGCGTAACTATCAACTACTACCAGAAATCTGCAATTAAGACGCCGGCCTATCTAAACAATTAACATCATATGAGTCAGACAATTATTATTATGATTATGACCACCAGTCATTCATAATGACGAATGAATGAAATAAGTTTTTGAATAATAACGTTAAAATATGTAAAGCGAAATATGTCAATAAATAATAAGTGTATTTTTTATAAACTTGAAAAAATGAATTTCATTATTTCACATCTAATTCTTTAAAAGCTGAGAATTAGTCAACAGGGAGTAGTGTTCAAAGATCTCCACTGAATATTGTCCTGTACTATATACTTCACGCTGTGTTCCTAAAGGGGTAGTCAGAGAGGACAGAGCACCAGTCTTCGCGGTCCTTACATACTTCTTTCACCACCTCGAATCTTATCATTCTCCTCACGTATTTTCGCTAAAGTAAGCGAGTACTTTCCTAAATGCAATGCTTAAATAATATCAAGTAATAATAAAACCTACTCCAGATAATTATACAAATTGTGTGACCCCAAACTAGGCACTGATCTTGTGCCTTGTGCCCACGACGACCTGGGGGAGCTTCCAGTAACACCTAGACTCCAAGCTAATTTAGAAAAGCCCGTTTCCTAAATTGATCTGACCGAGGATCGAACCCAGGGCCCCGGTATGGAAAGCTGATGCTCTACCACCGTACTAACGAGCCAGTTAAATATGACCAAAGTTTAAAATTTAAAATCTTACTGCACAAAATTGATAAAAGGTTTTTAATTGCGATAGTGACGAAGTTCTTGAGGCGAGGAATTGGAAATTTTGACGGCAGGGATCTCAATTTTTCTAAATAATTTCAAAACGTATGAAAATAATATTTGGTAACTTGATCCTTCATTTCATTGACATTGACATTCATTTTGCCAGTTGCATAAATTTTTTGAGGAAAAAAATATCAAAGAAATCTCTTTTAAGACAGAGATTTACATTTTTCGGACTAACGGTATTTATGCCTCTAATTTTTTGTAAATAAATCTAAACACACTTTTCAAAATGCCAGTTGGATTTTTTAAAATTAATTATAGTTTTTAATATAAATGAAAGTAACTGTTTTTTCGTAAGCTAGCACGCGCACGTGTGTATGGGAAATGTATGGGCGCAGAAGCTCTATTTTAGATTGATTATTGTTTATTAAGGCGTCAACTTAACTGCAATAGTAGCTAAGAAGATGGCTACACTGATTTTTACCAAGCAACTAAGAGCATGACGGTAATGTCAGAGGCTCTCCTCAATCACACACCTAGGCGATTTGAGGAGGCAAAGAAATATGTAAGAACTGAGACCCATCCTTTCTCACTACCCTGTTAGGGTTACAGCGTGAAACTGTTGCTTTGTAATAACAAAATCGCATTTAATATTTTTAAGGAAGGAATGTTCAAATCAAGTTCGACTAACCAATTGTCTCCAGTATAGTTCTCATAAATATTTTAGTACAATATAATGCAAAATTTATGGATTGATAAGATGTATTACTAAAATACTGACAAGTTTTTATGTAATATACATACATACATATCTTCACGCTGTATCCCTAACGGGGTAGTCAGAGAGGACCAGGAGTCGCGGTCCTTACATACCTCTTTCGCTTCATCAAATCTCATCATTCTCCTCACACATTTTCGCCTAGGTTTGCGAATGCTATTGACATTTATGTAACGTGATTTTTGAAATTATTGTGAAAGACGGACTGACGGACAGACTTTATTTTGTTTTTTTTCTATGAACATTCTTATAACGTTCCTAAATTGTATAGAAAGCCCATGAATTCTTATAATTATACACAGATAAATAATTTGCTTTGCCGACAGAGCTTCTGTATCAAAACAAGACATCTCCAATCGCATACAGTGTCAAAACGTTATGCAGATAATTGTTATGCTTTGGATGAATCATCATTTTATCACTCCTTGCCCCAAATTATGATATTGCGTCAAACCAAGACGAGATAGGATATGGCAAAGGTTAAATCCATATCGTCACATCCTCGCGTACTTCCTGCTTAAATACTGCCCGCTAATTGTTGGTGACTGTCTACATATAGACATGTTTTTATTCGCAAGTCACAGAATAGAAGAATAAATAAAAGATAAATGAATACAGTGTAGCAATATCGTATTTTAAATTACGTCACATTTTATTTATTTACTAAGTCACATTTTTATACATATACGGACACATCTCATTCTATTTTTGACATAATTACATTATTTCAGTAGCGCAGTTTTTCACCAAATTAGATACTCATTATTAGAAACCAAGATTTATTTCTCATTGGATATAAATCTGCTGCTTAAGTATATATGTGACAACTCTATGTATTTTGAAGATTACTAATAATGATGCGTAGCGTTTTTAACACAGTTAATCATATACATATTTATTTTGTGCTAATTGCAATGCAAAAGAGTTTTGCACGTTGAATTGGAGTATAATGTTAACTACGATAGAATTAGATAATAAGTCAGATACCTATAGCAATGGAACACCCCAAACTTAACTTCAATTATCAATTAATAATTATTTGATTTGTAGTCAAACACCTTGCTGCAGTCGCGAAAAGCAAAAAAAAAGACAGATAGCCCGAGTTTTTGATTTATACTATAATCTTACAGCGATAGTGGGGAGCAAGCCGTCGGTTCCTCTTGATGACATCGCGAACACAATCGCGCTTTACTAGAGGGCGCCAGTGTTCTTTTATTATTTAATCGTCGGTGTTGCTAACAATAGTATCTAATAGTACCAAAGTAATAGCTAATATTTTGGACACAGCTGCATCTACGTGTTTTGTTGTGTTCAAAATTAGCACGTATATTATTATTGTGTTTATGTACATATATTGTGTATACTATAGTTATATTATTATTGTTTGTTATTATCTATTGTTGTATTAGTAATGAAATAGAGATAATTCAATGAAATGGCCTACGATATAAAAATAAGAAAACTCTATGACAAACTATGTTTTATGGTTGGCAGTAGTTTATAACTAACATTAGGTACAAAATTCTGTTTAAGTACGACTTTTGACCGGTGTTTTCCGGATACCGACCTTTTCTATCATTGTTATTATAGTATTAATAGTCTTAATATCATTGTATTAATTATCAATATCATTGGATCATTGTAACACATATCACTTATTTGCGACATAATTTAAAAAAAAAACTCGTAATCTTGTAAGAAAGCAATTTGAAAATTTGAAGTCACAATGTCTGACTTTTCTTGTATGAGAAACAACGATATGTAAATTATAAAATAACATGTGTTAGAAAAAACAATAAAATTTTATAACCACTTATTATTAAACTTATTTCAGACAAATCTTATTAACTAAAAATCTGACGCTACACTCTTAATTTAATGTAAATGATGTAATATTTTCATTTTTTACTTAACAATCTTAGATTATTTGTTGCCTAATCTTACTTGTAAATTAAAAAATCCCATTGTTTGAGATCTGCCCCAAAACGAGCAATATGTGTACATACATGGACACGCGAACCTAAACTCAGCATGAATTGAGTGCGCGTATTAATTGGTAAAAAGGATATATCCTTAATGAGTGAATAAGCGACAAGACTGTAATCCTACTTGTTTTCCGAGTTGTTTCTATTGCAGGCGTTAACCAACGATGCAAAGTAATATGTGAAATTGAACTAGAAGCTATGTGAAGGAATTGAGTTAAATGTCATCTACATATAAAATACGAACCTGACTCATGTCATGTCAACGCAAAACTCAAACTGCTTATTCTAATAGAAACTTGAAATTTTTCATAGACATTGTCTACTTGTATAATGCAGGCACTCTAAGGGGTTAAAAAGACATGTGGATATGAAAATAAAGCAGATGCATATGCCACTGCGTCAACGGGCCAGTCAAAAATAAAAGCAACTTAGCTTACCTGCGCGTAATTCAGACGAATCCAATGACACCACATAAATCGATTAAATGTTTTAGGGTTTGTAAGGGAACATAATAAAATACGTCAATATAAACACATATTCATACATACGCTGCTAAATGTCTTTCCCTTTCTTTTTGCTTCAACGAAGTCGGAGATAAAAATAGAAGTACAAATTTCAAAAGTAGTAACAGCAATTAAAATAAGAAAAAACAGGTCGAAAATTATCTCGTACTTGACCAACTTCAGTTGTCCAATTAGTCTGTAAACTAGACAGTTTCCGCTGAATATAAATAACCATCTCGAATAGGTGCGGTGAACTAAATTAGTAAAACACATGTTTTTCAGAGTTCCGTGGACGAATTTGTAAAAACAAACCGCTTTAGTTTCTTAATGTATATCTGTTCGTGTGTTCGTATGTTCGTATATACCTAATTTATTTCACAATCTTTATTATTAATCCGCCGAAAGACACATTTTGGTAGTCAAATATAATTGGTAACTCTAATCCAATTACGAGAAACAAAAAATAAAGTAACAGGTACTTCGAGACAGTTTTTTTTAATTTAACTTCTATTTTATCTAAAGTTACCACAGAACCGTAAATTAATACGTGTCCACATGCTCTTGTCTTTTTTTTTCAGTTTCAGCAAGAAACGTTAAATTTGCTACATTATCTCTAATTGCGCTAATTTAGCTTATTAAGGAAGCATGTTGCTTAACTTTTATAACGTTTTAAAACACTGGAATTGACAAGTAGATATTTACCGACTTTTTGTGTTCAAAATAGATTTTATTTATACTCGTATTAATATAACGTACGTACGTAGGTACAGTCGTATGGCGACAATAAATAAAAAATTTAAAAGAAATTTAGATACGTAAATTACGTATTTCAAAAATTATACATATTAAGTTTTATAAAAAATGTTATTACCGTTTTATATTAAACCCATACATGACGACTTAAAGACGACATATTCAGAGGCTTAAACCGGCCCCCTGCCACGACAGGCTTCTCGTGTAGCATAGGACTCCCCATTGACTTGTATTATCTTAAAACCAGGAACATCCAGAAAATGTTTTTGTAGAGATGGGTAGGCTATTTTTTTAAAGTATCCATTCTCCTTGAAGTTCACGATAATCTCTGTTACATTGTCTTATAGTCCACGCTCCATTAACAGATATAAGCGTGGTTCGCAGGGCTTGTATTACTCGTTGTTTGTCAACCATTATAGCCACATAGTAGTATTACTTAATTCTCGAATTATCGGTTAAACAATTAGTTAATTTCACTAAAAATTTTATAATAAATATCAGTTGTTACAGCAAATTTTTTTTTCTCGACCATTCTCAGAGCCTCTCCTGTTTCAGTACAACCAGTCTAATCTCAGTTGTTAAAAACTATTTTGCAATAATATTGTAGACTGTTTTGTTATATTTGTGGTAATTTAACTGTCGATAAATTAATAATATTGGTTTAAATGTTTTCAATTACAATTTATCTAAACAGCGGAGACTGAATTTTTTAACAAAAGCAGAGATAATAATCGAAGTTGTTATATTTTTAAGATATTTAACCACTTAAATACCTACTAATTATTATAATTTGAAAAAAGATTGCTTTTTGCTTTGAAAATGTAATTTTATTACTTATGTGGTTTATAGTAACCACATAAAAGTTCTAATACGTACAGGAAACGAGATATTCGCTAAAACAATGTACTTATTATCAGTTTACTTATACTATTTTCATTTTTTAACATTATGCTTATACCTAGTATATTCGACTTACTTTAAGAAGTGAGTAAGGAGCGATGTACCAGCAACCTCTTAATGTATGGTGCTGTTTGACATCTTTACGCCCGAATACTTAATATAAAAGTATTTATTAATAACCAAAAATTACATACATACGTTAATACATACAAACTTAAAACTACACATTATCTTAAATAATAGACTTCCTCAAAGTTGCCGCTTAGAAAGCTGTCATTGCTTAAGGTACCCAGCAAACTGGCAGCATTGCCAGTCCATGTAAAAGTATAAATTAAGAATATAAAAGTTAGGAATACGGCGTGAAGATATGTATGTATGTATAAAAGTTATAAAAAAAGATTTTAGTTTCATATAACTTTTTACATTTACATTTTATATTTTTAAATACTTATGAAATAGATTGCTCTATATCACATTATTGCCCCCGTGTTCTATAATTTTGAAATGACTTTCTCAAGCTCTAGTATACAATACATATCAATGATATATCCATGACGGTAACCGATGATTTGTTCTAGTCTTTGGGTTTTCGTCTTGAAGACGCTGTATTTTATTTTCCAAAAATAAGCTAGCCTGTCCGTTGATATCGGTTATTAAATGGTTTCGGCACTTTGAGGGAACAGATGAACATACATAAATACACTGCTAAAATCATAGCCCTCATTTTTACTTCACCTTAGTCAAGTAAAAAATAACTTCGAATCGTGATTTTGTTTTGAACTCTGTTCACCCCGCATGTAAAATGGTGTAACATTGCGTAAACATAAATCATTAATTATTTTTTTTATTTTTAACAAAAAACTAAAAATGAGTGGTAAATCTTTTCAGTAATAAAAATCTCTGGCAAGGTCTAAATGCTCCCAAAGGCAGCCGACTCGCTCAAAACATAGCAATATACAGTTATTACCAGATATTACACTTACCAACAACCGCCATTAAAACTGCAAGGAAACTTATCCCGTTACATATGCATGCAGTTGAAGCAGAGTTTGAACCGAGGTCATTCATAACCCCAAAGTCTAACGTATGAGGAACATATATGAATAAAACGTCGAACCAAACATCGAACTTGTAATAAAATATGTCACATTTATTTTCATTGTCAGTATAGTCTATTATATACTTATACCAATATTATAAAGAAAAAATTAGTTTGTTTGTATTTGATAAACTCAAAAACCACTCAACCGATTTCAAAAATTTCTCACCTGTAGAAAGCTACATTATCAGCGAGTAACATGTGTTGTATTTTATTTTATTTTAAATTTCTATCTATATAATATATTATACATAAATAGACTTACATATATACATTAGTCTAATCCGATGTAACTTCTATGTAAAGTACTGCGGTAGTAATTTTCTAATCGGTAATAATGAGACTTTTTTAGTTATACTTGTATCTAGTTCAACTTTCCTGCTAACCAATTAAATATCTGATTGACAAAAATATTCAGGCGCGCACGTGATTCGCATGAAAAACACTTCGATATTTCAAAAACACGAATTATTGTATTTAAATACAAATAAATGTTTGAGGAGAATGATGAGATTTGAGGATGTGAAAGAAGTATGTAAGAACCGCGACGCTTAACACTCCGTCCTCTCTGACTTCCCCGTTAGGGATACAGCGTGAGGATATGTATGTATTTATGTATGTATGTAAATACAAATAGCATAAATAATATTTATATCTGTTCTATTTTAGACAAATGAAATATTTTTTCAAGATTACAGGTGTGTGTGAGTACACTTCAAAGCAAGTATTAATATTACGTACGTTGATTTTAGACATTTCATGTTTTCAACATATTTTTAACATATCCTCATGCTGTATGCTATAAATGACAGAAAAAGGTGCCGGAGCTACAAACGTTGCCGTCGAATGTTCCTGACATTCCCGTAAGCTAACACTCCGACTATTTGAACTTTATAAGACAGCCCTGAGTGTCTAGACAACTGACAAACGCTTCGTAAAATCGAAACGCTTGTGAGCGGTATTGCTCGTCAAAAGTGCCATTTGATTTTGTTTATTATTATTATGTACGGCGGTTTTTACACGATTTTATTTTCCATTTGATTTAGTGTTAACATTTGACCACCAATTTAAAATTCGTTACGCTAGATCAAGTATTTGTCATTCTTTTCTACTAGCGTTTACGACAATTGAACCAGTTGTCTAGGCCCCCTGGTCTTTCTTGGCTTCTGCTACGGTCACTTTCGCTCTATAGATTTTTTCGTTATTCGTTCGTTCTTCACAAATGATAATTTAATTAAGCAATTACTTGTAATTTCTTTTTTATAGACCTAAAAATTTTATGTTCTATGTTGAGGCCAGCTGTGTGTCCCAATTATAGTTACATTCGCAAATAGACTTCGCTATACTTTGGCTGTTAGCCAGCAATCTTTTTGGCCTCAAGATGTAGTTACCAACAACTTGCGTTACAAACACATCCATATAATAAACGTATTGAAATAGCCTTAACGAGATTATAGTTCGTGTTGTATTTGGCTTATCACAATATTGTAATCCATATTCTACACTAATATTATAAAGAGAGAGAGCGGATTTTGTTTTCATTCTTCATGGTATAGAGCACAGATTAGCGCAATTACCAATATCACGTATTAATAAGTAGAACCGACATGAAGCACGTTCGAAGTAAATTCGTTTTTTTCATATCGTAAAACTCCTCCAGTGAAATGATAGAAGGCTTTCCTGAAGCTATGAAGAACTTCTTGGAAGACCGCAAGAACTTTAGCTCCAAATGTATATTTAGACCTACTCACTTCTTTTCACTTATAAAGAACTTTAAAATACAATATACCAATGTTTAAAATACAATTACCAATGTTTTGTATTTTAAAATTCTCGAAAATGTAAAAAATAGAAAATCTAAATAAAATAACAACCTCACTTTTCTCGTTCCCGACAAAAGGTAAGTTTGTTTGTACTCTATCACTATTCGAAAATACGTAATTCCAGATGGACATAGGCTATATATTACGTATTCATCACGGACGAAGTCGGGGCAGGCCACTAGTTTATTATAACTGTTAAATTCAAAATAATACTTGAAAAAGGACAAGATTTGACGAGGAGATAGTATACTTCTTTCGTTCTCTCTTTCTACTCGGACAGGAATGCACTATGGAGATATGTATTCGTAGTCCTGAAATAAAACTTTGAATACCTATGTTTGAAAATATTTATTACATAAAATATTCATATTCGTTGCTCGTTTACCTTACAATACACATCCGCTTCTCTCGGTATATCAAATGAACATTTACTTCTCTTTTTTCTATTTCTCCTAAATATCATTCGAAAATATACATCATCAGAATATATACTCATGAAAAAGATGACAGGACTATGATTCCCAACTAACTTTCATAATTTTCTGCTCTTGCGACGACAACAAAATTTTAAATTTGTACGCTGTATCCCAAACGGCTTACCCCGTTAGGGAGAACGGAGCTCTAAGCGTCGCGGTCCTTACATACCTCTTTCGCCTCCTCCAATCTCATCATTCTCCTCACACATATTCGCCTAGATATACAGGTGCTTTTGACATTTCCGTCAGCTAACACTGGCTATTTAATTTTTGTGTTAGCTATTATCAATATTCTCGATTAATCGTTCATAATCAAAATCGTTAACAAATGGCGACACTGTTTTTTGAAAGTGTTGCTACCTTCATAATAACATGGTATTTTTGAATGTCAGAAAATAAGTCAGTTGAGAAATTCACGAGTTAGCGAAAGCACGTCATTTAATTATATCTCCTCATTCTACGTTTCCATCCAAGTCAACATCCTAGAAGAACGATTTAGTTTTCATTTGTAAGTCAGCCTTGGTCTTCCTTATCTTGCACTACCAATCACTTTCGCTCTGTAGATTTTCTTCGTCAGTCTTTCATCACTCATTCTTTCCATATGCCCGAACCATCTAAGCATTCCTTACGAGGGCTGCTATTTATGTATCCGGAATAACAAAGTGAAACAAACATATAGCATTTATTATAGTTTTATTGCTTTTCAAAATATTCACCATGATGACTGATGCACTTTTGCATGCGTTGGAACCAATTTTCGTAGCACTTTTTCCATTCGTATTGAGGTATCTCCAAAACGTACATTTTAAACGCATCAACAGTCTCTTCACGGCTCGAAAAACGTTGACCACGTCATTTATTCTTCACGGTTGGGAATAAACAGAAGTCGTTGGGGGCCAAGTCGGGGCTGTACGGCGGATGACCCGTTAATTCGATCTTTTGATCTTCCAAATACCGAGTTGTTTCGGCCGCTGTGTGGCAGCTAGCATTGTCATGATGAAGAAGGATTCTGCGTTGTCGGTTGTTCTTTCTTATATCTTCAAGACTTCTGGCAAACAAATGGTCGTCTACCATTCAGAATTAACCGTTTTACGATCCTCTAGTGGCACTGTAGCTACATGTCCATTTTTTACACCAAAAAAAAAAGCGACCATTTGCTTCAAAGTGCTTTTTGAACGAATGACTTTTGTTGGGTTCGGCTCATCTTGGAACACCCAAACCGTTGATTGTTATTTAGTTTCGGGATCATACGCATATATCCAAGATTCATCACCTGTGCAGATATTATAGACAGCTTTTAACGCACCCTGATTGTACTTTTGTAACATTTTTTCACACCAATCGACACGAGCCCGTTTTTGGTCAATTCTCAAGTTGTGCGGAATCCAACGTGAACAAATTTTTTTTACAGCTAAATGTTCGTGTAATATTTTATAGACACTCGTCATACTTATGCCCAGAGACGCCTCTATCTTGCGATATGTAACATGACGATCTTACATTATTAGTTCCCGCACAGCATAAATATTTTGAGGTACAACAACCGATTTAGGGCGACCTTCTTTAACTTCGTCCGTGAGCAAAGACCGCCTTCGATTAAACTCACTAAACCAGTGACACACAGTAGTTTTCGGTGGTGCTTCGTCCCCAAAAGTCGAAGTGAGTTGATCGATGCACTTGTTTTTGAGTTAGCCCTCACCGAAAATCGTAATAAATCATAGCACGAAAATTTTCACGACTTAAATCCATGGTGACAAAGACTCGCAATTTTCAAAATGACACCACAAAGGATAAACAAATGACAGCTACATGAAACAAATTGTATTCTTCAGCCAAAGAGTTCCATTTTTAAGTGTTATAATTACTTTTTTAATATTGTTCTGTAACTGGCCAGTTCCGGATACATAAATAGCAGCCCTTGTACTTCATTTTTAAAATAATACTGCCGTGCAATCCACAAAAAATACAAAGTTACATAAGTTTACATGCCTTAGCGTAATGACGACCGATCCGCTTATTTGATGTGAGCCGGCTTATTTTGTTTATACTGCTTTTGAAACGCACGACACGAAGTTTACTTTTTATTATATTATATCTGTGATTTTAACACAATGGCACTCAAAATAATTCCGAAGTTATCATAAGTTTAAAAAAAATATGTTGTGTGATAGTGATTTGTGATCCATAGTAATCTCACCTACTCGTATTATTAAAAATTTCGGTTAGGTAATTTTGAAGCTGACTGTACAATAGCTGTCATTCGTTACTGTTGTTCTACGAGAGTAACGGAATAGTATAAAACAAAATCGCTTTCCGCTTTGATGTGTATATTCGCTTATTATAACGTTTAAAATTCTAAGTGGATTTCAATATGGTTATCAGCATATAATTTCAATTGAACATCTAACGAGAAAGGTTTAATTATAAACACGTTCACAATAGAAGTAGACAAATGTTGGTGTTCGGTAACCAAGTCCCTGTGCGAATCCGAGGCGTAGCTCTAGTGTTATATATATTAATGCTTTTAATTCTTCGAAAAATTGTACTGCAACCGCTTTTTTGATCTAGAATTTGCCTTTTGATTCGATTATAATAAATTTACCCGTTGTAGTGTTTCTATTTTTGAAGTGATACTTATTTGACGCGTTTATTTGTAATCGAAGTATTTCATTCATTTCAAGCGGTCGGTTTTATTTTTTTATATTATATGTGGCCAGTTTTGTATAAACGCATGCTTTTTTTTATTATGTATACCTAATTAGTAATTACAATAAAATTATGATATAAACTTATAATATAAGCATTCGTTGGAAACTGTTTTCATCTTACTACTATTTTTAAATTATTTTAAGAGTATGTATTAATATTCGTTATCAGTTTATCACCTTTATTACAGAGACATTACACGTGATTAAATCATACTTAACATCTCGTAGCTACCTATAGCAATCAAACATATTAAAGATGCATACAATATGTTAAAAATGTCGTATTAGAGACATCATTACAAATATAAATATAAATGATTGACGCAAATATTGCAATTGGAATTACCAAAGGAAGTCGTCACTTAAAGAAAGTGTGACTTATTTGACTGGCCTCCCCTATTTAACACTGGCACATCGGGGTGTGTCTTGTCACTTGTCTTTCAAATTAAAATGTCGGTAACACCCATAAAAACGGTGTTACGTTATACAGTTTAATTTATTGCTAGATGTTAAAAAGGATTAGGAATTAAAATTCCCTAAACATAACGATGAGGATGAACGACAGCAATGCTGTCTTTACCTAATTTGTTCTTAGAGTTTCTTAGCCAACGACTAGAACGGAATGCTTAGGCTGCGGTAAAACGACGTAAAAATCTAGCGACCTCTGCGTGCTAGGCGCTCGGTTACGATCTACATTCATTAATAATGAGTGTGAACTTTATTTACTAGGTAACAAAATTGAAATTTGTTGTTGTCATCAAACCGCGCGACCACCGCGCGGTCACCGCGCGGTCGACGCGTTATATTCACGCACATTTAATTTTAAACATAGTCGCTAAGTAAATTGAGCTCATTTTGGTCTAATAGGCTCTACATACGCGGTCGCCGCTCGACGTCCGTTTAGCGACCGCGTTGCGGCGTGCAGAAATATTATGCGCGTCATATTTGTCTGCTCGTCTGTCCACATGTCACAGCCGATTACTTCCATCATCATTGTATTACTAAATTGTTTGGTATAGATATAATTTGAAACAGATTATTTGGTATAGATTGATAACCCATACCTTGAAATGAAAATCATTAGTATTTTAGACCCCGTTTTTTTATTTAACTTCCACTTTGTCCGATATTTCTCCATAATCCTTAGCGCTCTTTGCTATTTTTTTTTTAGAAAAATTAAAAAATCACGCGAAAGTGACTAAAGCTACAATTTTGACATGAAATTAACTATTGTCGCAAATGAGTCTTGATAGGCACAAAGCTATGGATATTTATTGTTTGATAAATTGACCAGGTTTAATTATTAGTGACATTGAAACAAATTCTTTTTCTTCCTGTGGTCCATTTCATTGGAGTTTCTTTTAAATTAAGCGACTGTTACAGAGTAAGACAATATTTATATTTGTTTATTTATTTATGCATTGTAACAAAATAAATACATTGACACAGCGGTACCCACACTTAGCGATCTATACGTATCGCGGGAGACCGATACAGAGGGTAACACAACCATCTTAACAGAGTATCACAGAGGTAACGTAAATTACAAAATACACACACTCATCGTTGTTAAACTCGTAGTAGGTGTAACTACATAAATATAGTAAAATGGAAACAAAATTGTAATTCAGATAATAAGATATGATCGAATGTACTTCGTGCAAAAGTAAAAGTTTATCGAAGTATGTCTTTATGGTAAGTACTGTATGTTAAAAAATAATTTTATGTATTTTAACATTCTTATTTAATAAATGTAACACTAAATCTTATTAACCCTCTTGGTAAGCTGCATTGAAACGAAAATGAATAAGTATATTTTTTTTATGAGCACACACTATTCTCACACATTCAGCTCCTGCGGTCATTCATACCCCATACAAACGTACGCACGCTAGCTTACGAAAAAACAGTTTTTTCGTTTCTATTAAAAACTATAACTAATTTTTAAAATCCAACTGTCATTTTGAAGAGTGTGCATAGATTAATCTACACAGAAAATTTAGCGTAAATCGATCCGCCAGTCCGAAAAATGTAAATCTCTGTTTTAAATAGGTTTATTTGATATTTTTTTTCTGTTAAGTAAGTTAACCAATCGTGTAACGCAACTAGCAAAATGAAATCAATGATATGAAGAATCAGATTACCAAATATCACTTCCATACATTTTGTAATCACTTAGAACAATTGACATCCCCGCCGTCAAAATTTCCAAATCGCCGCCTTAAAGCTTTCTTGTCACGGCATGATTTATATAGAACCACAATAATAAACAAACAAATCAACAAGATTTGAAATATAATATAACTCATACCAATCAGAATAATATCGAAATCGTCGAACACAATTCAATTACTTACAAAAACAGGGTCTAATGCAGTAAAAGTTTAATATAAACACACGGGGAGTACGCACTTGAGTGAGCAATTTAGCTATTAGGGCCGGTGTTCCGCAGCAAGGAACGGAACTCCTGCTCAATTGGCCAGCTAACGAGGAAACAATCTTGCACGCGCACCGCTTGCCGACGGAACTCTAGTCAATCTCGGCTGCCATAAGCATTAGTGCACACGAGACCATAAATACTATAATACTTATATATATTACTTGTATTGGTTTGCACGATTAAGCCTATCACCATGGAGCACTCAACCTATAGAGTGGCAATGTCATTTATTTTGTATGAAAACAATTTACATCGAAACACTGTTGCGGTTACTGCGTTCTGTTTCATAGTTTGATTTTTTGCTATTTTTACCACACCAACGAAAAGAATAATAAGCCATTACATAAATATTTCGGAATATACAGAGATGTACACACACGTCCAATATTGGTTATTTGTCAGTGTAAATAAACTGAGCAGTGGTGAATAAATTGGTCCGATATTTCATCTCTATAGGTTGAATGTTCCATGCCTATAACATATCTACACTAATATTATAAAGAGAGAGTAGGAATTTTATGATTTAGTGGGAATGTGGAGGATAATCTCCAGAACCACTGCACCTATTTGAAAAATTCTTTCACTATTTGAAAGGTACATTATGCCAGATGCACATAGGCTATATATTATGTATTCAACCCGGGAGAAGTCGAGACGGGCCGCTGGTTATGAAATTAAACTGAAGATAAAAACCCAACCGAGTGTAGTAATTACGCAATTAGGGGTTACGTATTGCCATCTGCAAAACAAAATTTGTCCTAGCTATATTTCCGTGTAAAAATACTAAAAAGTATTTAATATAATGCAATATTGTGATAATTTTTTTTTTACCTGTAATTTATTTATTCTCAATGTTCGTTGTTTTTTCAAATACTTCTGAGCTATACTTTTGGAAATAAGGTGGAGATCCTTAGCGTAGGTCCGACTCACACTTGGCCGGTTTTATTGTCTTATTATTTGTCGTTTTACCTTAAAATTTACACTATAATCACAGCAATTAAAGAGTATTCGATTGGGGTCGACGGAACTTAGTCCAATTTAACCCCATCAAGACACAAGTTCGTGTATTCACCGCTAAAAAAAAACCATTTGCTCTACAACTCTTACAACAACAACAACTTACAACTTGGAACTCTACAGTTCCAAGACACGTCCCTTACCACCTCTGAAAATATTAAAATCCTTGGTGTCAACATCTCGCGCGATCTCCAATTCTGAAGTCATTTGGAAGATAAGGTCAGGCTGGCGTCCAAAAAACTCGGTGTGCTTAACAGGGCGAAGCGGTACTTCACTTCGGAACAAAGGCTATTATTATATAAGTCGCAAGTTCAGTCCCATATGGAGTACAGCTGTCACCTATAGGCAGGATCACCTGCATACCAACTTTGCTCCTTTTGACTCGATTCAAAGGCGAGTTGTGAGAGTTTTCGGCAATCCCGGGCTTACAAGCGGTCTCGAAACACTTAAGTTTGAGGAGAGACTTCGCCTCCCTGTGTGAGTTCTACAGTTTGTATAACGGGCAGTATTCAGAGGAATTGTTCGACTTGATGTCCACGGCCACCTTCTACCATCACACCGCTCGCCACCGGCAGGGATTTCATCCTCACGCTTTGGAACCGAAATGGTCACGCACGGTTCGATTTCAAAGCTTTCTCCCTCAAACTTTGGGGTTTGTGGAATGAGCTCCCTGTCGAGACATCCCCGCGAGGTTTCTCAAGAGACCACAGTATGGGGTTCTTCAAAAAGGGCGTGAAAAGGTTCTTACAGGATCGGCAATGCGCAAATGATAGTCCTGGTGTCGCAGTCGTCCATAGGCTATGGTAACCGTTTGACATCTGGCGGGCCATATGCTTGTTTGCCATCTTTAAGATATATAAAAAAAAACAAGTTTGTATGTGTAAGTATGTGTTACCGTTTTTACGGTAGACCAATAAGAAAAAATTTGAAGAAAACACGTTTCTTGTATGGGGACACTCTTCAATTTTTAATTTTTTTTTTATTATCTGTTAAGACGTCCGTCATTATAACATTTTTTGTAAATTTTTATCCATTACCAATTCTGTACAAAAGATACAGTCCTTTAAATATAGGACAGACAGACAGGCGTGGACTTAAGGGTTCCGTTGTCATTCTTTGGATACGCAACCCTAATACATCATAATAATTATTAATGAGGCGATATACATTTTTGAATGCATGATTAAAAGAGCTTTCATTGACACCCACACGATAACTAAAAATATTTGTTTTAACTTTCTAATCAAGCACCCGAACTTTTCTAAATTTTGTCTTGAAGCTTTCATTAGGTGCTCCCCTAATTCGTAGCGTGATATATAAGCCTAGTGCTCAAAGTCTCACATTTAGTGTGAGTAATTTTAAGAAATATGCATTCATTTTAAGGTTCCTGACTTATTAGGCTGACTACTTCAGTTATATACCATTCTAATGTAACAAAGAATGTCTCTAATACCAATTTTGTGTACCAACCCTAATTCTACTGTTTGAGAGGAAGAGACAATTTGATCACGTTAGATGTGGAAGTATGTCGTGTTTGTTATAAGTACAAGTAATACGAAGTAATGGGTTGGGGATGTTTTGACTGGGTGCCGCAGTTCGGATGTATCTATTAGACCAATTGAGAAGGCAATAGACGTTCAGAACTTATAGAATCTTACATGCGCTTCTTTTAGCTTTAATCTGATGCAGTGTTAAACAATAAACATATCTCGCATAGTTATTTTCATTTATATTAGAACATAATTAATTTAAAAAAATTAACTGACATTTTGAAGTGTGCGTGAATCTACATAGATAACTTAGAGACATACATTGATCCCGTTACTCCATAAAATGTAGACTCTGTTTTGAAAGAAGTTTCTTGGATATTTTTTTTCTTTTAAAAACTCTAACTTATCATATAATGCAACTGGCTGAAGTCAATAAAATGAAAAATCAGATTACCAAATATTACTGTCATATATTTTGTAATCTTTTAGAAAAATTTAGATTCCAGTCATATTTCGTACATCAAGTGCACGTGATGCTCTCATTAAGACTTAACATAGGTTTTCAGATAGCAGGTATAGCGCGACCAAGTGGATTATTACGTAACAATTTGTCTATAGCGATAACCGCGTCGCAGTCGTGTGACGGGTGTCTAAAATTCTACTACGATTACGGTACCATGATGGTTAAATTATTTCTTGTTGCAGAAGTTACACCGCTAGCACTAGTTTCTTAGTTCACTAATTGCTCGACAGAGGCAGCACTAGTGATATGAGATATTGCCTTAAAGTTTGTGATACTACGAGTAATCCAGGCGTCAGGTATTTTTTAATTACAAGTTCACCTACCTCGCTGAATTCTTTCATGCTGTTTTAGGACCACCTGGAAACACTAAATACACATTTTTCTATATATTTATTCTGTTTCGTTGGCAGGGGGAGAAGCAAACAGATGCAAATCTTATATCACCTAATATCTCGGCCGTTTTTCATCGTACGGTGATAAAAAAAAGGAACGAGCGTAGAGGGCGCTTCAAGCGCTACGACATTACTTCTGATAACTTTTGCACTATCGTCAACCCTTATCACCGAAGAGACGGACGAAACACTTTCGGAGCGCAAATTTTTTTTTCATTGAAATTGACTTTTTGCTATGCAATATTAAACATTTCAAGCATAAACACATAATTAATAATATTTGTAAAGTAAAGTAAGAAAAAAATTGCGCTCCGAAAATGTTTCACCCGCCCCCTCGGTTATAAGGGTTGCCGATAGCGCAAAAGTCGTCGGAGGAAAAATTGTAGCGCTTGAAGCGCCCTCTACGTTCGTATCTTTTTTATAACCCTATAATGAAAAATGACCGAAATATAGGCGATACAAGATTTGCACTTATTCACCTAACCCCCGAATCAGAAAAAATATAGAAAAATGTGGATTTAGTGTATCCAGGGGGCCCTAAAACTGCATGCAAAAATTCAGCAAGAAGGGTGAACTTGTAATTAAAAGGTAGGTAAATGCTCCCTGACGCCTGGACTAGAGCTCGTTTGAAAATTTATCGTTACTAAAATTGCTAGAACAGAACCTTTATAGTTTTGTCTATCCGTATAGTTACAGCCGATCTTACACCTAACGAGCTGAAAGGTATAGAAATCTGAATTAGAAACTTAAAACTCGTTAATGAGAAACAAGAAATGATAATCATGAATACGTTTTACCCAAACCCTTTTTATTATGTTTTAATTTTAATTTTTTAAATCCGAAATTACTAAGTTACTACGTGTCCATCACGCTCTTAGCTATTTTTTTCCTCAAAAGTTTTCGATTCGGGTTCACTTTTTATCTGTTTGCTTAATTTTAACAAGTGTTATGCTCTGTGCAAATAATTATAGTACTAATCTTGACAATTGTTTCATAAGGGTAGAGTGCCTATTTTGTGCTTGATGGACTCATGAAGTAAGGAATTTCACTTGTTAAGTAATATCCATAGTTGAGTTTAGAAATTGTTTCAAAAAATTATTATGTGTTATTATTTATGTTTATTCCTACAAATGAATCTTGAGAATCAAAAATCCTTACAACATCCAAATTAGGCATAACAGTAAAAATAATAATGTCCCCATCAAGTCACGCATTTATCAAAAAGGAAACGTAAAAAATGTTATTCCTCGCAAGTCAAGCTGTTAAATTAGTGTTGAAATTCCCTAATGACTTAATAAAAATTTAAGGCAGGAAATATGAATAATTATTGTTCAGATAATCCAATGTTTTCCTTCAAAACACAATAGCTGGTGTTTCTGCCGGGTTATTGATAAGAAATGAACCAGATGTGGTAAGTATTTTTTTTAAACAGCGACCCAAGTTACTGGCGATACAACACAAAAAAATTTTTTTAATCCTTAACATGATACCGAAGGTCGTTTCACCACCCAACCAGTTTGAAAAACAAACAATGGTTGGAATTCAATATAAAAGTGTTATCATACTACGTCTCTTTCAAAACTTTCAAAATAGAAAAATAGAAATACCAAAAAGAAATATGATTTTAAGAATCCAAATTACGTGATAAAAAAACTATATACATATATAACTTCACGCCACTTCTCATCAGCGGTGTACAGAGCACCACAACAAAGTCACACTTTAACGTTAGTTCTAACTACACATACGAATATATATTTGGATTTACAAATGGCAAAACGGAATGAGATAGTGATAGGTTGCTAGCAAATCGCTTATAACAGCCTCTTATAATAAACTCTGGTTTGACCATCTTTCGTGACTTGCACGAGATGATAAACTATCGCCACATTTTTTCTTTCTCTCCAGATCACCTCACCATAGTTGCAGGTAAAACTCGTATATATATATACGTTTGCATACATATGTAACTAACAGAATAACTACAAATGTTTTTAACAACTAGGTGTTGTAACATCGAAAAAATCTTCCAAAGAATATTGTATATTGGCCGTAAATAAAGGTTTATAAATAAAAAAAATGAAACACATTGTACATAATATCGAGCTTACTATTACTTGTATAATTTAAGAAATAAGCATAACCAAACTGAGCAGGCTCATCTGTAATTTTACTTGAAAACAACGTTGCAAATATTAAAGTAGTTATGCATGTATGTATTAGTAAGTTAGTTTTTTTCAGCATACAAGAATTTATTGACATAAATCTGTATTTACAAAAAAATTAAACATTACCTTAAACAATAGAATTCCTCAAAGTTGTCGCTAAGAAAGCTGTCATTGCTTAGGGGTAAGGTAGTTTATATTTGTAATATTTAATTTATATTGTATATTAAATGAAATATGTACCAAAAGCCAAAGAGAATACCCATAGAATAACACTTCCTACACCACGGTCGCTTGTAATTTGGGTCGCAATATTAAACTGTAACCAGATATGTTTTATCGCTTTTCTGTTCAGGACAGACGGACAGGACGATAAGACCGAGTGTGAGGCAAAACATGTTTCGCAACTATAATTATAACGAGTGAGATATTAGTCACACATGTTGGGTGGTTCACGGGTTAAATCAGTGGGTGTTATCAGAACAGGCAACTTTTTTAGACACAATATTGTAGGATGGATTTCACAGGAATATTACCTATCGCAAGGATTTCATATGGGTCATACCGAAACATGGTTATGGAATCATATTTCTGAAATAATCTGTTTTATGTTTAATTTATACCGTTTGTGCTGAGGTTAGTACATTCGCATTCAAGTAGGGTTCCACGTTCGATTGCTCCTAGAGCAATTTGCGAAACGTTTACCCAGTACGATGCATAATATATGCCTAATACTAAATTTGAGACACCACGATTAGTGTAAATATTTAGTGTATTTATAAAAAAATATTATTATTAACTATTCAACTAATAACCTACAAAGGGATACGCAGTATGACAGGATTGTACGACAGTGTTATTGTAAAAATGAAGGAAGGACTGCTTAGATGGTTCGGGCACATGGAAAGAATGAGTGTTGAAAGACTGACGAAGAAAATCTACAGAGCGAAAGTGAGCGGTAGCAGAACCAAGAAAGACCAAGGCTGACTTATGAAAATCAAATAGCCAGAATATTAGCTGATGGAAATGTCAAAAGCACTCGCATACCTAGGTGAAAATGCGTGAGAAGAATGATGAGGTTCGAGGAAGCGAAAGAAGTATGTAAAGACTGCGCAGCTTGGCGCTCCGTCCTCTCTGACTACCCCGTTAGGGATACAGCATGAAGATATGTGTGTATGTATTCAATTAATTTCTAATTCATGCTGAAATGTTAACAAAATGTTAAATATATGTTCCTAATAACAACTTAATCTGATTATTGAGTGCACAAACGTACGTAAATGTATTTATTCTTTTCGGCAATACCTAATGTAATTAATTTATTTCATAAACAAAAAAGGCGCAGTTTAATATCTATGAATAATAAATAGTTACAAAATACTTAATAAATTGAATTTAAAATCAAATTAAGGTTTAATAAATGTTTTAAATTACAAATATCTAGATATGTTTGTGTATTCTAAATTAATGAACAATTCCCACATAAAATGTATTTTTTTATATATAATACAATATTTACGTTATCCGGTTTTAATTACTTATAATTTTCCATATAATTTTACTATTATAGGACTATTTTGTCGACACGAAAGACAGTGGCGTGGCATACTCTCGCATGTCGCCATCGCAGATATGACTGCTCGTGTCCAATATTGGCCATATGTCACAGGCGATACCGCGGTGTAGATAATGACTACTAATAAGTGCCTGTCTTCCAACACACGACGATAGTGCGCGGCTGTTATCGATAAAATTAAGTTAAAATATTATCGACATTGATTTATGATATTTTATTGGCTATAGGTACATTTTTGCTTTGTGAATAAAATGTTAAAGTATAAATGCGTTTATGGCTTTATACCTTTAGTTATTGTATAATAAAAATGCTAAATATGAAATTTAAATTGAATGAATTGAAAAGTGATTTCGATTATTTTGGGTATCATAAAGTAAAAGTAGTGTTTAGTTGAAATTTCCACTTTTACATTTGAGTGAAATCAAACCCTAACTTTACAAATAATTTCTTTATAAGTTGTTAAGAAGCTTTTTCAATTCTGATAAAAATAAAATTTAGCTACAAATTACAATCAGAATTTAAATAGATATTTACACATATTGTAGTAACTATAACATTACACAGTTTTTTGCACAATTGCTACTTAAAATAAAAACACCAAACAGGTAGATTTAAATATTATTGAATATTATATATATGCCTACAATACAACGCGTGTAAAGAAATACTAAATAATTTTTACTAATAATAATTAAAATATTATCGATATCGATTTGTTTATACATAAATGCTAACCCTATGCGATCTTATCGTGAGTTTTTATTCTGACGATATCCACTGATAAGGGTGAAATGTCCTTTTTCATAGAAGCACTGTAATGGCCCAGGAGGCACGCCATTCTGGCTTCATAACTTATGAATGCTGATTGCCCGACTTCACCCTTTACTGGACATTTCAGTATATATGCCATAATGGGAACAATCTTTGCAATAAATCTAACTCAATACACACATAAATATATGGTTTTGTGTACATGTAGATGCGTTTATGTGATTTTAAATTATTGTTAATTTACTTATTACGCTATAATACAAAAATATTGCTCTTTGTTTATACGTAAAGTAACGATCTCTATGATAGTTTTACTTACACAGCATTAGCATTGGATCCAGGGGCGAAAAGGGGGGGAACAAGATAGTCATAGGAACTCATGTGGCTTAGTTCAGTTGTACCCAAAAAAACATGTCAAAAAAAGCAAAATATTAGAAAAGATCAAAGATTTGTTTGACTGGATACTTTGTGTTTCTGTCATGGAATAAATACATACCTATAGGTATACCGGATATGTTTCTAAACCTAAGAAATACAGTGATGGTTACATGACCGAGTCTGATCTCTGGAAGTTCCTGAAGATGCTTCCTTGAGAAGCGAAACACGTGTCGATAAACATATTTGAATATTTAGAAGAAAATAATTTAAAATATTTGAATTCACCATTTGAATTTGTTGACACTTGAGTCTATACAACGAAGTATATTATTTATCTATAAGAGTAAAAACGAAACGCTGTTCGTTGGTAATCGCATGACTTGAGAACGGCTGGAACGCACGCTTATTACGTAACTTGCAGTCAGCATGCGACAGCCAATATCGCGCAATATCTGCTGTCAAAACGAGAATTTGTGTAATGTAACTTGTATAGTGGCGCTTAATCTACCGCGAAAAGTGCATTTTACGGTCATAGAATAATAGATACGCTATTAAAATGCACTTTCGTCGTCATCGTCATACATGATACCAATTTTTAATACAATTATATATCGGTCGCGCAGTGATCGCTTGGCTGTTGCTGTCTGCAAATTTTTAGGTAGTAACCCCGCAAATTTGGCTAAATTTTTTTAAGCGTTCGTAATACTTCGAACAACCTTTTTATAGAAAAAAACTTTAAAAAGTTGCCCAAAAATTGGAATATGCGAATAAAACCGAAAGTACTTTTTTCTGTAGGATTTTTACGGCGACCTAGACATTTATTTCAATTCGGAAAGGACAATGTCTGTCGGGTCAGCTAGTTATTAAATAAAACTTAAATATTTTCATTTACTCCAATTTCCAATAAACATACATACATATCCTCAAGCTGTATCCTCAACGGGGTAGTCAGAGAGGACGGAGCGCCAAGCGTCGCTATATTATATATATTTCCAATATATTTTCAATTAATCTAGGGGCTCTAAAGTTAAAGGTCGATTTCCCTACTCTACCCTCTCCTGGATACGCCCATATGTAGACAGACTTTATATTTCTGCCTACGCTAATTTTTACAAGCGTATAGCGTAATCAAGTATTTGATAACGTACATGTTTACGCACGAATATATTGCATATATCATGTACTTACATATGTTATTACCATTAAATGATAATGCGACACCGCATAACCAATAAAATATTATTACCACTTTCATACAAATTTCTGTATTTGAAATTAAAGTGGTCTTTATTTAAATAAATTTAATGCAATTTCGCACGTAATTAATAACTCCAGAAAATTACACTAATTATGTGAACCCAAACTAAGGAGTAGAGTTGCATTGTAACTGGGGGAGAGCTCTCAATAATACTTTAACTCCAAGACAATTCAGAAAAGTTCGTTTCCGTGATAAACATGACCGGGAATTGAACTCAGAGTACCGGTAGGGAAGATGCCTGATCACCATTTCAACGGATTAGCCCAAAATAAATGACTTTATAACAAATTGAAGTATTAATAGTACCGCCTCTTCTTATTAACCTAATCATTTTTAACAAGCTTTTATCTGCGGCTTTATTTTCCTGGTTCTTAAAAATAGGTAGTCTATATTGTCACGTGAAAGACAAATGGTCAATATATCGTTTTTATAGTGTTAGTAGATGCATTTGAATCACACAGTAACAAAGAATGATTTTTGGTCTAGTGCATTTGAATTGTGCGCAGAGAATTCTATAAAATTAAGTTGATTTATGAATATCTATAAGACTTTAGTTTTAATTTCCTGATAAGCTTCCAGTAAAAGCTTATATTCCCTAATTTTGTTGAAATTATGTTTATAAGTTCTAGAGAGAAGGAGGCGAATGGTCGAGTAGACTTTGCACCCAATTTTCTTCCTCTTTGATTGTTATTAACTATATGAAATGGTAGTTGCCCAGAATTTGAATCTTTTTCGAAAAACCAAAGCCTCTTTTTCCTTAACATACACTCCACAGACTCGAAATAGCTCACAGCTCACAAATTACACAAAATTCACCGCTCAAAACTCATGCAGTCAATTTGGCAATAACAACATTTTAAAATTTTTGGGCGACAGTCTCTACTTTGTGCAACTATTTGACCAGAAACTATTATGTGTTTGACATTGGCAGTATAAAAGTAAACAATGAATGTTTTATTTCGTTTAACAAGAGGTCGCCCGTTGGTCGAATTGCGACCGTAAGTATAAACATAAACTTGTCAAATATTATAGATTGCGTAAGGAGCGTAAAATATGATGAATAAAAACTTCTAAATAAGGCTTCGACTCTACGTTGAAGGTAGAGAAAAAAAAAGTAACTGTTGCCAAAAGTTGTTTTATTGACAGCACTACAGCTCGTCTCTCTAAAAAAGCTAAAAAAACTAAACGAAAAAAAAAATGATTGGACTAATAGAGGAGCAAAAGGTACTGCATTGCTTTGTCTTTACCTATTTATGTATTGATATACTTCTAACACATATATTACATATAAATTTTAGCTTTTTCACTTCCTCTCCATGTAAACTTTATTTTTTTCTTTTTTCGTGGCATGGCGCACAGATTAGCACATTTACCAATGTCACATATTGTATTGTATTAATAAGTAGAATCATTATCGTAAAACTCGTCCAGTAAAATGATAGTAGACTTTACTGTTTACTTTGTTTATTTAAATCAACTCCATTCTTTCACTTATACAGAACTTTAAAACACAATATATTATCACTTTTGTACTTTAAAATTCCCAAAAAATGTAAAAAAATAGAAAAATCTAAATAAGGTGACAACCTCACTTCTCTCGTTCCCACCAAAAAGTCCATGTAAACTTTAACTATACCAAATCTCACACTCCTCCGTGCACACAGTATACTTAAAAAGAGGTACATTTTCTTTTTACGTTTTAATATATACATAATATTTTAAACTAGTGAAAAACATGTATAAAGTCGTTATCAATATTAAATGCAAGTGATCTATACAAAATAAGTTTCCAATTTTTTGAGAAAATGAACAGTGACAGACGTACGCATGTGTGAGTAAACTTATAAGCGTTGCACTTTCCTTTTGAAATACGCAACCTTAACAATATAATTATGAAATGTCACCTATATTTTATTATACTAATAACTGATAACAATAATTTACTTCACGATCTTAATGTCACTAAAAGACCCATTAAAATAAGTTGAATGGTTTACGCGTGAATTGCATAACAAATACTCGGAAATATCTGAACAAATATCTGAGTATCTACCTTAATGTAATAAAAATATAGCAGCTTCTATTTATAGATATGTGTATGTATGTACAGCAGCTTCAACTTATACTGTACATTAAAATTACACATATCACGCGACTGAAACAACCTTACGTGTTTATCACATCATCTGCAACCTTCGGCAGTAATATTTGTTCGCCGTTTTCAATCCCTGAACGTTAGGTTTTAAAAGAAAAAACAGACACATGTTTTTATCGTTTAAAAAAATGTACGTATTTTTAACTGGCCATATCTCAATTTTTAATTTTTTTAAATTTAGTTATTTTAAAGTCAATAAATCCTTCCAATTTCAGGTGTACCTATATTGGACTAAGTATCACAACGGAGTATTGGCTCTAAAAGCGTGTCCTTAAAGTTATTTTTTCGTTGACCGATTTTCTAGATTTTTACTAATGTGTATGACTAGAGAAGGTCACAGTACAACGATACACAGCTGAACATGACATATTTTTATTTTTGTGTACACTAGTAGCCAAAACACTTAAGATTTACGAGTTTTTTGCAAATAATTATTTCATGACCGACTCATTAGCTGACACGAAATGCACTGACAGTGCGAGGTTGCCATACTTACTATAGCTAACTATTTTACTCGTGGTTATGCTCAATGAGATAGAAAGAGACAGGAAAATTCGATTGTTACACGGTGGTAAGAGCAGTAACTTATTATGACTCCGTTAATTGCGTTTCTTGATCTATAGATTTGTAGATAAAAATCGCTGTCATTTCTCTGTAAAATACGAAAGGATTTACAAAAAATTAAAAACGATGTTTGTGATTTGTACACAGATTAATAATTGCAACAGGTGTGTCCAATTTTTGAATCTATCTGCAAATTCTATAAATTGACGAAAACGAAACACCTGAGGGTGTAGAAATTACAATAGCGTGACAACAGAGCATATGGTCAACGGACCATAAGTCACCGGCAAATTAAGGTGAATGCAAAGAATAGATAAATACAAAATACGTAATTTAGGAAGGGTGAAATGCTTTCCCACACATTCCCATGCACTTCCCTATAAAGGGCGAGTCAGAAAATGACCGTTCACTACGCGGTACTGGTGCCATATGGTACGATGTTATCTCAATTCTTATTATTTTCTAGTTAAACAGGTCATTGACACTAAAAATTTAAACTAATGAACTCGAAGTTCTTAAAATAGTGTCAAAGTACGGTTTACGCATATATTTACGGATACACACAATTCCAGTAGAAATAAAATATTCTTACTTTAATTTCATATGGAATATTATGTGTAATTTTTTAAATAAGCCTAATGAAACAATATGTATTACATATACATACATTACATATATAATTTCACGCCATTTTCCATATATATGTATATGTATATATTTGTATATAGAACCGTTATCATAAACTATGGGAATCGTGTCCCAACTTTTATACTTTTATTGTGAGAGACAAATTAGAAAGTTTATTTTATTTACATCAACAGAAATCAGTAATGGAATGAAATTTATATCTCGATTTTGTAAATGCCATTAATAAAAGCTGTATATGTATTTGAATATCTAAAACTTATTAAGGCTGTTATATTCGAATGTCTAAAACTTTATATTTTACTAATCAGTTTATGAATGGCGAGATATGCACATCTATAATGCTCTAAGTGATATTACGGCTTTATCATACAAGCCACATAGAAGCGGAAAGGTAAGCATTTCCGTAAAAATTAGACGACGTTGGGTCACGCTAAGTTAAGCAAGGGTGGGTTGCAATACTAGTGACGACAGAATACATCGATAGAATTTTTGTATAATTAAAGCAATAAGAAATAATGAATTCTCAAGCTGTTTTTCTATAAAATGTAGAGTTCCTGTAATTTAGTTTTCAATAAATACACAAACATCATTTTAGGAGAAACAGTTCAAACTCAAAAACTGTGTTCAAATCTATAAATTTAATTTTGCGATTAAATAACGAAAATTATGAAATAAAGATTTATTTGAAAAAACTTATATACAGAAATTGTTTATTTTTAAAACAATTTTAATCTTCACGAAAATTTCAAACTCGATAATCTAACTTATATTATGTAAAACTGGTCAACACTATTCGTGGGTTATGGATGAAAATCAACAGGTTTGTAGTGAACATTTATACGTAACATTATGTAGGCCCCTACAGGGTTTAGCACAAAATGTAATTTATTAAGGATTGACAAATACAAAAGCTATAGAGTTAGAAATCTGCAGATAAGTGTAATATTATTAGCATGATTTTGTATGAATATTCATGTAAAAAGAAGATAAAAATTAACACTATACATTTGTAGATGCATCTAACTTCATGATATACCTCATTTGGGGTGGGCAAGGCAACAAGATGCCAGAAAATCATAGCTTCAGACTACTTCTAACAATAATCACAATATTATGACACTTTCTTTATAGCACGTTTCTTACTAGTCTGGGAGAAAGGAATACATTATATAGAAGCTCCAGCTGCTTATCTTTCCAAGTAAAAGTTGAACAAAGGTATAGTGCTTTTAAGTAAATCGTATAGGTGATGAGCTAGTAATATGTCAACATCTAGTTCCACTTTGCCAGTTTAAAGTCTAAATACTTATTGGTAGAAGTTATATCAAGGTATGATATTGCGGTACTTCGAGACTCTACTCATCCTAGATGAGAAATGATGCGATCTTATTTATAAATGTATATGTGTGTCACAACCCTAAAATATACTTCTTTGTCTCCCAAATATACTCTGTCTTTATCATTACACGCCGAGGAATTGGAGTACAAGTATTAAATGTGGACTGATGTGTAAACAGCTACTGTTTGGTGACACTGACCATTTTAAAGATTTTTTATATTTAATGTAGGTACCTTACGTCAGGAAATGCATTACCCATCCTGTCACGCCTCGCGGGGTGGCGGCGGGGTATGCGGAACTCTTCGGCTGATGGGTGCAAGGCGAAGTCTACCCACTGAAAATTGACGGTATTCCTCGAGGTCCTTAGTACCGGGACTACGGGGGTGCGTTAGCAATCTATTATAGGTACCTGTGAAGCCACAATAACCTTGACCTATCTCAGATGTTTTCTTACATAATTTCTATAACAATCTGAGCATTTTTTACGTAACAAAAATCCCGATGCAATATAACTTGGTAAGTTACACGAACGTATAGAAAAACATAATTTGACAAACACATTGTTTATTCATGAATCGGTAATTACCGGAATAGTTCTATACGGCGTGGTCGCATTGCTACACATGACACAGGGGGTGGTGTATGGGAAGGTCTGACAATAATTATTCTGCGGTTTTAAAATTTCACTGCAGTAAACATCAAGGCTTCTATCACAATATTTTTTAACACAAAATATTATGAAGAATAATACGTAATGTTTATATATATTTTTCAAATTATGAAACAAAATATGAGTACTTCTTTTCTTATAATTTGAAGAAAATTATCATTTAAGATTGTAAACAAGACATAACATATCTTCACGCTGTATCTCTAATGAAATAGTCAGAGAAGATAGAGCGCCGGGTATCCCAATTCTCACATACTTTTTTCTCTTCCTTAAATCTCATTCATTCTCATTAAAGGTTACAAAATCATCTAAAAATGTGAAAAGCGTTATTAGTTGAATTTTTGAATTTTATAATAAAAACTCTATGTGAAGACGAAGGACGAAATGTCAGTGTTTTAAGTACTCGTCCTCTTTTATCTATAATAATAGATGTTAAAAAACCCAGCGATTAAAGTACTCTAGGAGTCTAATCAAGTGTAATCATTTTTATTACTTACATAAACGCAGTAATTAGTCGTAAATTGATACGAACAAAGATAAACGTACTAGGTGACTAGGTGTAGGTGTGTGCAATAATAAATTAGATATGTCACCTATTACAGTTAAAAAACACAAAAGACCGGAAACACTGGAACGATTTCGAGACGGTCCAACGACTCACTTGTACATAATAAACAGATATCTCGTCCCTAACGCAATACAAAAATGACCACAAATTACTATAACACAAAGAGCAAAAAGAGTACGAAATAATCGCGAGCGCATCGAACTACTCGATCTACACACACGTGAATATTCACACGTGTAAATATTTACATGTGTGCGTAACACGTTGAGATGACGAAACGGTGATTTGTTACTGTTAAATTATTAATTTTAAGCAATTTTATTTCGTCTAGTTCTCTGTCAAGATTTAAATATGAAAGGAAAAAATCAAAGAAAATCTTTAATTCTCTGAAATTACAAGTTTAAGATAGTTTTTAAGAACCAATCCATAAATAAGAGATTCCTAAATACTGAGACATATTACATTTTCTTTCCAAATCGAGAATTTCAGATTTCATTTTTGGCCTTGTCAATTTACATAAATGACTTGTAAATTTGGTGGATGTCCGGGGTATTGAGAATTCCAGATTATTCTCATTGAGAAACTTGAACTAGGGATGCCCATAGTTCCAATTTAGTGTATATTTTCTATCAATACATTTTATATCATATTTTGCAATCTTAATTAAAATAAAATTATTATATGAGAGATGTAGTCTATTTGAAATTGATTATTATCATCGTCAGTGCGCCGTCCTCAATCTTTGACGATAATCTCTACTCTGCCACGACTGTTTAATCCAAGGAGATTATTTAATACATATACATGATCACAGACTATTATGAGTTTGACATTGACAGTCTTTTCGACGTTAGCAGTATGAACGTAAAACTATGCCAAATCTCATACTCCTCCGTGTGCGCAATATTCTTAAGAAGGGATTCGAAGTTTTCGCTTCACATTAATACAACTGTTTCCGAAATTTTTTTATTGATAGCACTAAAGCTCGCCAACAGCTACTAAGCAAAAAAAAGGAAATCGGTTAACAAGTAGGGGAGAAATAGGTACTGAACTGTTTAGTCCGGAAAATCTAAAAGCTGGCCCTACTGGACTTCCTACCCAACTTCGGAACTAACTGTCGGTCGGTCACACAAGCAGTCCGCGAGGCGTGTCGCCGGTCGCAAGTGGTTGCCCACGCCATCGGAAGTCATCCTCTATTGATAGCATCTCATTGTGTTCACCAGCAAATTGCAGACCGGATGTTGGTAGAGACGCGAGATGAACACGGCTCCAATATACCACGATTTCTCCTATAAAATATCAAATACATTACCATAATACCGTATTACAAGTTGATCTTTATTTTTCCAAATATGGTTAAATTAGGTCTATGAAAAAATTCACGACAATTCACTTTTTAGTTTTTTTTTTTCGAATTCGAGAACTAAAATATTTTTTAAACTTTACATAAAAAAAATTAAAATCGATTTCAAAGTCTCATTGAAATTAAATTTTGAATTCTGCAACGGTAGATAGGTACCATGCACAACCACTTTAATTCATAAAAGAACATAATATTCATTTAGTACAATATTTGTTTATTTTATAACTATTATTTACTTGCGGCTCCCCTGACGTGAAAATTATAGTATTGAACTCTACCATATTATGTTACGCTTTACGCTTATTCGTGTTTCATACTTGCGCCTTCATAACATGGATCTATAATGTCAGCATAATGTCTCGTACACAAGTTTCAGAATAAATACGCATAAAATTTAAAATGAGTGTGAGTTGTGAGTGAACATAATTTATTCAAAATTTTTTTTTAAATGTCTACGTTCAAAGTAAACGACTCCTCAATTTTCTCGTACTCTTTGCTGTACCTCTACATTTTATAAAACAGAATGCAAGATAATCCCAAAGATGGTTCGATATTTAAAATAACATTTAACCAGGCACCAGTACAGATAGAATTTACAGAAATGTCTTAAGCAATATAGGTACATATTACTCGATATTACCAACTTTTTCCCCGATTTTTGTTTATGTCGTCTAAAAATGGACTCGTACCCAACGCCGCGTGTCTCACAGAATTATTTCTGACATTTTTAGCTTCATTGTCCTCCTGAATACGAAGTCACGCTCCAAAAGGAATTAATGCTGTTGGTACATAGGCTGAGCCTTTTGTCATGTTCACAGCCTCATTTTACATAGTTACCTGGTAGATGCTTTGTACACTGATGGAGGTTATTGTCTCATTAGATACCCCATATGTATTGTATTATATTAACACACGTATAAGTAGGTATGTATCTAAACTTCACGATTAGTAATTCTATGAGGACAAAGTTGATTTTATCTATAACCTCAATCGAACCAAACTTTTTCCTTATCCTTCGTTATTTTGTGACATTTTTCAGTATTTGTTTTATATCGACGATCATTACTAATATTATCAAGATGGCGGCATTTGTATCGGTGTCTGACAATAAAGCCTAATAGGCGATCGATTTCTTGATAAAGATCAGGTTAAAGCTGTATATGAGTAAACGTACTCGCAAAAGAATACCTATCGAATATTGTCAAATCATTCACTACTGTGTAGCTGTTTATTTTATATTAAAAATATGTAAATTTTACTACGATGAATCTTACGACGAGGTTGCTCATTAATTAAGAAAAACTTCTTATAATATATTAATTTATTGCGAAAATATTTGGAAAGTTGCTAAATGTTCTTTTTTTTCAAATATCTTTAATACATAGAATTAGTTACACGATTTAGTATATTTACAGCATTTTTTAAGTTATCATAGCGTCGGAAGTATGCGCTGGTGCACTATATGAGTACACTACACGCAAAGCAGGTGTGCGGGTGCGCTGATCGTGCTCCCCTCTTCGTGTTGCAGAGCGGGCGATGCGGCGCGAGTAGCGCGGTGGGGCCCAGCCCGCCGCCCGCCCGGCCAATCCCATCGCGTCTCGCCTATGATGTCATCGGAGGAGGAGGCCGACTCACACGCGCCCTACTCAGATAAGCTGCTAAAGAAACAGAAACGCGCCAGACAGCGCGTGGACGCCGGTGAGCCGCGCAATTCTTATTCGACTCTCGCGACGAACGGACTCGCGCCCGTGCGCGCCGTACACATGAGCGGCGGACTTTACGGCGCCATCTTCGAGGGCCGCCAACACTTCGGCCTTTTCGGTCCAGGTTACGCGCCGGCCGAAATGCTAAACGAGCTTCTCGGGCGCACGCCTAAACAGGAGGACAGTGGAGAAGACGCGGCCGGTAGTGATATAGCGCACCGTGTACTTAGAGATATACTACAAAATCGTAAAAAGGAATTACTGCGATTATCTCCAGACAATAACAACGTGTTAGCGAATAACAACAACGACGAGCCAAAAAATAGAAAACATTCGCCGGAGCGACCTATCTCTCATGAATCGCGACCTGATTTGGACGACGCGTTGTTAGCGCTCGACAGCGCAGGTGACTCACGCAATTCGCCACCTCCTGCACCTCCACCTTCGGAACCACTATTAGCTCCCAAATCCGAACCTGAGGACCGCGATAGTGACGCTCAACGTTCTTCGCCGAGACCTCTTGATGTGAAACGTGCCCGTGTTGAGAACATTGTGTCGACTATGCGTGCTAGTCCTGCGCCTCAACAACCACAAGTGAATGGTTGCAAGAAAAGAAAATTGTATCATCCTCAGCAACACGACGGTGCGGCGGAACGATATGGCACTAGCCATGGCAGCAGTGCACAGACTGTGTCCGACGACTCTGAAGATGACGGCGACCGACCACCGATTCAACAAAAATTAGTAGAAAAAAATGCACTCAAATCACAACTAAGGACTATGCAAGAAAAATTAGCAGAGATGCAAGACAAATATATGCAACTGTGCAATCGAATGGGTCATGAATCAGAAACTGTTGACAACGATGGTGCTTCTAGTGATATTGAACAAACCGAAGACACAGTGCCCAAATCAGAACCCGCGTCACCTGCGAAAGAAGTTCCTCCACCAATAACGAACACTCCTGCACCAAATATGTTGTCACAAGTAATGAGTAAAATGATGTCTGCTAAAATGCATGTACACGCAGCTAACCACCCACATCTTCCACATGGGTTCAACGGCTCAATACCGATGATACCACACTTGCCACCTGAACATATGCATCCGCCTCACCCTCACCAACACCTAAACAACGCAGCTGCTATGTACCTCAACGTTAGTCAGAAATTGTTTCTAGAACAACAAGAGGCTCGCATGAAAGAGGCAGCAGAACAACAACATAACAATCAACAACAAAGACCTCAATCGAATCAACATTCACCTCAACAAAGGCAACTCGGACAAACACCAAAACCACCGCTGTCGTCGGAACTAGCCGAACGACTAGACGCACTGCGTAGCAACACAGGCTCGGTCGGGCCTGTTGCTGGCGCTGACCTAGAGGGCCTAGCAGAAGTGCTCAAGAATGAGATCACCGCTTCTCTGGCAACCTTGATTGATTCCATAGTCACTCGATTTGTGCACCAAAGACGGATTATGGGAAAGCAATCGGAAGCGGCAGCGGCGGCAGCGGAGCAGCTGAACAAGGACTTGTTGCGAGCGACGCGGTTGCTGGAGAAGAAATCGCCGACACCGAAACCGCCAGAGAGGCCGTCGGGGCAAATGTCAGGTAATCCAACCGTCCATCATACGGCGCCTAACGGCATTCCGTTTATGACACATAACCAGATACTGATGAGCCAGATGAATGGTCCCCGCGCGCCAGGTGGTGCGGCGTTCCCGCTGCACGCTGAGGCGAGCGGGCCCGTACATGGCACTCATGTGCGACCTCCGACAGGCATGTTCCAGGCACCGCCGAAACCGCTTGCACCGCTCTACGGACCGATGAACGGGCACTTCGAGAGAGAGAACCCCGAGCAGAACGAGGCGTTGAGTCTCGTAGTAACACCGAAGAAAAAACGACACAAGGTCACGGACACACGTATTACACCGCGAACTGTTAACAGAATGTTGTGTGAAGGGGTTGGACAATCTCCGGAAAGCAAATTTCCGGAGTCGCCTTCGCCGCGGCCGTACCCAGGTGGCATCGCGCTGCCGACGTCGGTAGCGATTCCGAATCCGTCATTGCACGAGAGCCAGGTATTCTCGCCGTACTCGCCGTTCTTTGGCGCGGGAGGAGGTCTGGCGAGATCGCCGCCGGCCCCGGAACGGGACTCGCCACCCTTGCCGCATGCGCCGGCGCTGCTACACCCAGCGCTGCTGGCAGCCGCCCATCACGCCTCGCCGGACTATCTTCGGCCTCACCACGCACACATGCCCCATCACGGTGGGGCACCACACCACCCTCATAACTTGGAGATGCAAGACCCACATTCAGACGGCAACTCCACCGACCTGCCTTACGACGGGATTCAGCCTACCATATCCTTTTCAATAGAAATATCATTAACAATTTCTTTTAATTAGTAATTTTTCTTTTCAGTCATATATAACGTATGAATAAGTATATAACGAAGGTATACTAATTGAGTAGCTATGTAATAAGTACTATATAACTGAAACTAACTTGACACAATAAACGAAATCCGAGCTAATACTCGCCAGGCCACAAATCCTCGGACACCCACACATATCTTATTTCTGTAGTGTTTAACCTTACGACTGCCACCGCCTATTTCCTACTTAACAGTTAGGTATAACGACTGTAGAAGCCTCATAAATGTTTGGTTTATGCATTTGCCATGATCATTCTACTGTCACAAGACATTAAGCAAAATGAAATAAACCAAGTAACGTAAAACCTTTTCATTCTATGACATATCTGTAAATATATTTGAAAAACTTTCAGTCACTTACATTATAAATTAACCATAAAATCTGTAAGAAAAAATATCACACTAAAAACCTTACTATTCATTCGCTTTAATAGATACACACCTAACACTGGCTAAGGTACATTTATAAGATTAGATGCAAACGGATTAGTACTTGTGGAGCTTCATCAATAAGCCCACGACTGTTACGTCATTGTATCTGTAATCAGATTTAAACCTTCTGTGCTTAAGCCTTCAATAAGAAACAACCATTGGACACTACAATAACATACGAAAGCAGATATATGTATTATTTTATGCACATTACGTACATCATATATGTTTACATTTATCAACTTTATATTTACTTTTACAACTTTATATTTTATATTTATTTACATTTATAAACAATGAATCATCTTTTCTTAGAACTTTAACAATAAGAAACATAATCACATTAATCATGTTCGAATTTTTACATCTCTAAATCATCAGTTCCCAAAATATTCTGATATACAGATGTGTATATTTTGTAGGGATATTTTTACCCCGTTAGGGATACAGCGTGAAGATATGTATGTATGTACATTTTCAATTAGAGCTAATAATTTCTTTTTAATGAATACCTTTATAATAACAACAGTACCTACCAATACATATGTACATATTTTATGTATGTAATTATCAAAAATAATAATGAATCCATCATTCGTCGAGTCGAGACATTTGTTTAAATTTAGGTATATAGATAAAATGTTAAGGTTAACTTCCTTTTTTATAGGTAGAATAAAATAAAATAGGTCAACAGTTTCCTGAACAAAACAATCGTTATTTCAATAACAAATTTTGTTATGTTGAAAATGAGCTAGTAAAACATGTCCTTGGGGTTATCAGGGGTCATTTCATTAACTTAACTGATTTAATATTGTTCATGTTTTAAATGATTTAATTAATCTGCCCTGACTCTACTTTTTCTTTTGTTTAAAGATTTAAAAAGGCAAACCAATAAAGTTTACTAGGTATTTTAAAAGGCAACTCTACTATCAATTCTGAAAATTTTCACTAAGAACAACCTGTTAAAAACACAATCAGATATCATTGTTTTAGCACACAATTTCATTATGAACTCAAGTCTACAGAAAAACAAAAAAAAACATAAACTTTATTTACTTAAATGCATAAATTTCAATTCAATATTGTCTATATTTTGAAATATCGAAAAATTGAAATTTTCATTCTAATTAGTAGTCATTCTCAATATGATCCTTCACTTCATTGCACTCCTCAACATTGACGCCTATGCACCTGAGGAAGGCCAAGCTGATGTTCTTCTGGGTCAGATACCCAAGTTCAGCGGTGCTCAAGATGTACTTCCCCGATATCAAGTTCAACAAGAACAACACAGCACAGCTCGTCAAGTGGTTCTCAAATTTCAGGTACGTCTCTTTTTATTAAATGATTTTCCTTTTCTAAATTAATCGTGTTACCATAAAATATATTTTAAATTACATAATAGCCTGTTTTGATTTTAAATTTTAAATAACATTCTTTCACATGGTTACATCATTCCTTCTGTGGTTTTTTCGAAACATTTACAAAATAAAATGCCTGAAATATTTTATGATGTAAGCAGGAAAAACTCTTTAAAATCACATAGCGACTTAGAGACTTATATGTCGTCATCAAAAAATAATTGAATGTTTACACGTTCCAAATTCATTTTACTTTCGCTACAGACAACAAACATAAGAATTCGTTCATATGAACAAATCCAAATAAAATTAACCTTATTTCATTGGAATAAGGTTCATAGTGTTAATATATTGTTTTCAGCAAGCAGTTATTGTAAAGTACGATTTCCCATAAAACGGGGTAAAACGATTGATTAATAGCAATCACGATCTTGCCAGTGTTATAATCTAATAGTAACTGTAAAGGGTTGTAAATTCACTATTTCCTAATTAATAATACTATGTTGGGGTGGCAACCCTAAAATCGTAATCGCTGTGATTTGAAACGGTGTCTAAACAAATAAACATAGAACTGATTTTAAAATGTCATTAAATTATTTCGTTCACATCGTGATATAGTTTGAAGCAGCTTTAAATGAAAAAATGTGATATCGAGAATCTAAAAAATATATTATATATTATATTATATGTATTGAAATATTGTGTAAGAGTAGATCAATTTCTTTTTTTTAATAATTTGAAAACCTAACTTTATACCAAAACTTTCAAAAAATTAATAATAATGACAAAAATAAATTTTAACGAAAGAAATTATTTCTGATATGTGAACACTAAATGGAATCGGATGTAATACGTCATACGATACATCACATAATATTAATTAAAAAAATATTTTCTGATTTGCAGTTCTTTAGATTTAAGCCAAGGAATTATATTTTTTTAAATTAATTAAAATAAGCTTTTTAAATTAGATTATCTACAATACTTTAGAAGATTGATAAATACTGTTCACTCTATATTTACATTTTTTTAACTATAAATTTGTACATGATGGTTTTTGCAACCTTAAGGGGGATGTAAGGGTAGTTTTTATTTAAAACAAATTACTACGAGCTAATTTTTTCATATGCAATATTAATTCCAAGCGATACAGAAAGTTGAAATTGAATATGCGCTATGCTATTAACAGTAAGTACACACGAATGTTATATCAATCATACATTCATTGGATTCACAGACCCTCCTCTAATTACCTATTTACAAAACATAATAATTCCTTATACCTAATAGTTTCCTTTAGCAAATTTATTTTATGAAGACCCCTTCTTAAGTGTCTACTTATACACGGAACTAACAGAATTATCGATGAATAAATTACAGAAAAATTATAAGCATAAGAAATATTACCTAGTTCAATCATAGTGAGGCTCCTAGTTATTACTAGTAGTAGCCTGTAATTTCTTGTTTATACGAAGACATTTCATAGCAAACATACTTATAATTCACATTCAAACACAGACTGGAATATATGAATTATGATGTTATGTCAGTATAAATTAAGTACTATCAGATACATACATACATAATATCTTCGCACTGTATCCCTAATGGGGCAGTCAGAGAGAACGGAGCGCCTTACATACTTCTTTCTCAAATACGATTACGATTCTTCCTCAAATATTCTTCTCACACATTTTCGTCTAAGTATGCGAGTGCATTTGACATTTCTGTCGGCTAACATTCTGGCTATTTGATCTTTATAAGTCGTCCTTGTTCTTCCTTGGCCTTCCTTGGCTTCTTTTACCACTCGCTTTCATTCTGTAGACTTTCTTCTTCTTAAATACTGTCACGTCACTTATAAACGACTTTAAAAAAGAAGGTCCTCAATTCGACTAAATCTTTTTTTTTATGTTCACTGTTCACTAATATGTGTAGCAACTTCGATGATTCTTTTTTAATTGAAAGGTACGTTCAAGGTAATACCGTAGAAATTCAGTTAGGAACTGATGACGGAGTACTGCTTAAACAAAAGAACTTCTTATCAGTCTTCTTATCTGTGTTTTTCTTCCTTCCAGTGCGTTCGGTTTTGAAGAACTTTCATGATATTTTATATAAATAATAAAAAATACAATGATTTCTGTGATTCCTAAAAGACAATAATAATAATCAAATTTTATCTGAATTGAAATGAAAACATAATTATTCTTTTTATGGCATTGGCTGGAAAAGATTTTTGATCGAGATAAATCGCCTTCACTAAAAAGTAATAAACTATTCTATCACCAAAAAGTTCGAATATCAATAATAAATAACTGTGACGTGTTTACAGGAAAACGATAATTACTAAATATTAATAAGGAATGACGAGATTTGAGTAAGCGAAAAATGTATGTGAAGACCGCGTTACTTGGCACTCCATCCACTCTAACTGCCCCGTTAGCGATACAGCGTGAAGATATGTTCATATGTATAATAAGGATTAACATAATAGTCTCCTTTTAATGATGTCATTTGAATGTACAACGTAATTCCTATAAATTAAAAAAATCAATAAAAAAAATAAACAATGCCCCGTCTGGCTTTAGTCTCCTAAACATTTCTCCGTGTAAAAATAACAGCAAGATATCTTTCGTTATTGATTTTTTCGAATAATTTCCGCTTTATCTAAGTCCATAGATAATCAGCACCTACCAATAAACCTTGTGCCTCTATGATAAACAACCTCCCCTTCTTCACCCACCAATGCCGAATGTACTGAAGCACTGTCATACACCACTCGACATTTTATCTAAGCCTAACTTCGCGCTAATCGAGGAAATATCCTTTATCGAAAGTTATAGAATAGGGTTTCGCCACGCGTCAATATGTGGTAAACACTTCAAAACGGTCTAGTGTTATCGACTTTTATATTAAAGCTTTCTGTTCCTATCTCAAGCCGTACATTATTATCTAAGTTAGATAAACGGAAAAACTTCGTAAAAGCTTTGATAATTCTGTTTATGCAAGGCACAGTTTTGATAAATAACTGAATAAATCCATAGGACGTACAGCTTGCGTTCGTACAGTATAGTGACGTCACGTGGAGAGGCATCACATTATTTATAGTATTATGTTTTTAGGGGTTGGTTTTTCGGTAACTGTTAAAATACTTGTTCTATTATTTATTATATTTTCACATACTTTATAATTAATGGAAAGTTTAAATGAATATATACTCTGTACAAATAATTTTTAATTCCAATTTCGAGCCTTTAGGAATTAAATTTTACTATATCCCTTTCCAAACAATACGCTTAGAATCGCCTTCCTTTCAGTTTGTACTACATCGTAAAAATCCCGAAAATTCATGGCGAATTAGTAAGTATTTCGCTTACATACACATATCTGTATAGATACCTACATGTGTAAAATACAAGACTTTTGCACTTCTCAACCACAAATGAGTGGACAAAGAACAAATATTTCAGATTACTATCGTTAACTCGCGGCCATTATATTCTAAGTTTGCGAAAATGATATTAAAAAGTGATCAGTTTTCAACGCAGATTTACAACATTTTTAGACGTGTGAAAACATATAAAATTACTTTCTAAATTGACTTGAACGAAAATCGAATCCGAAGAAACCTCAGCGTCTTTACCGCTATGTAAAAAGTATAAAAATGTATCGCCTTTAAAATCATGTTAACACAACATTTTCTTTGAAAAGCGACTTATAACGTAGTCCATTAAGTATTGTCCCCTTAATGGTTGTATTGTGGACAACGGAAAACGGCCATTTCCTTAGTGATAAACATCTCTGAAAGGAATCTAAAAGGACAGGCAGCGAGGGGTCATTCTACAATCGCACGGAAGGCAATTACAAACTGAGGTGTTCATGGACGAGCGGAATAACAAATCATATTTTAAAATGGTAACTTTGATTACCGAGTTTTATTTCCACCCTAATTAAACCTTCTGAGGTTTGATCAGTCTTTATAAAACGCTAGCGCTTCGGTACGGTGGCTAGACCAACTGCTTTCAAAACAGAAACCCTGGATTCAATTTCCAACCAAATCCAATTGGAAAACGAGTTTTTAACTTTTCTTGTAGTTAAGATCTTAAAATTAGGAGACACTCTCTCATTTTCTTATGCAATACCTATAATACCCTAGTGCTTAGTCTAGAGTCTAATTTTTGATAGTTAAAGATTAGATTAAAGTTGGTGCCAAGTCTATAAACAACAGTTATAAATCTATTAGTTAAAAAATAATACAAATGAATTGAGAACCTCCACCTTTTTTGAAGATAGTTAAAAATTAATTGGCAAAAGTCAGCAGACTTTATACATTGTTTTTTTAATTAAATAGGATTTTTAATAAATTGATTATAGTGAACTGCATTCTAATCAATGCGATTATAAAAGTCAAATTTTACGATACCCTTTCCATATTGATAAGTAGAAAACGATAATTTAATGATAAAAACAAATTAATGTGTTAATTAAACCATTTATCTGCATTTCTAACAAAGTGTTACAATAAGTAGTAGGAAAAATAATAATATGTATTTGTATAATTACACTCGATCGAAGGTATGTTCTCATTATTATCAAATTAAGAGAAATATCAGTATGTATGTATGTATGTATATGAACGTTAAGGGTTCTCCACACACAACTGGCCACTTGTTGACTGTAGGACAAGTCGACGCTAAGAGCCCTTCTTGTCTTACTTACTAACACTTCGCAGTCTCATGTGGCGCCTTCACTAAAGCCATTTTATTTTCAAGCAAAAGAACCTACATCAGTCTTGTTTGAATTTTCTTTCAACCGCAAAAGTTGGAAGTTAGCAACCCGCTGTTGATACAGAAGTCTTTATAAAAGTCTCTTGAGGCAAAACAAACATCCTTTCCTCAAAGTCGACGCAAAGACAAATTCTTTTGGCGCACCAACTCAAAGAAGCGTACGGTCGCACAAACAAAGACTCGCTCGCAGAATTAGCCGCCGCGGCGATAGCACTAATTAGCAACGGTGACTCGTTTAAGTTATTTCACTTAATTAAGTTGCAGAAGTGCTCGGCCGGCCCGCCAGAAGGCGTCGCAAATTGTTAGAACACGGGCACCACTCCAATTAATCTTTTTACACATCCAACTAGTCGCGTGAGGGTGTGCACTTACGCTAACCAGGGTTTATACCTTTTTAAAACGCATACACATGGACCAGACATCACTTGCTGACATTTACATAACACTTCCAAGCGATCCAACTAAATTATCCGTATTTTTCCAAGAAGTCCTTATTAATTTCAGTAAAGCCTACTATCACTTTACTGACTTAGAAATAGGGACTTAGAAATAAAAGAAAAGAAGAATCTTTGTATCAGAAAAGTGCTATATGGTCTGTAATCTTTGCGTTCCCCTATGGATAAACAGAACAACAAACTATTTTCTAGTAATAACAACCAGCTTTAAACGTAAAGGAACTTCGGGCCTCATCTTACGTTTTTAAAGGAATTCGTAATGGGCTCTACATCATATTCAAAAAATTTAAAATTACATAATTTAAGAAATTATTCTTAGATTATGTAACTTACATACATACATCATAACGTCACGGCATTTCCCAATCGGGGTGAACGGAGCAATAACACTGATTATTAGATTACGCTAGGCACGGCTTAATTTCTGGACAGCTTTTTCTAAATTTAATTTCTAGAAATCATTGAAACTTTCGTTATGTTTCTCATATGAACTTTAGGTAAGGCTTATAGTCCTTACAATTTAAAAAATTCTCGATCTAGTTGTTTCGGAAATAAAGAGTGAGGGAATGGTCAAATCGATTTCAAGTATCCGATTTGATTCTTTAATCATCGAATATTTTGAAATGTCAGCTAGTGAAACATAATACATGGATTAACAGGATGTATTACTATGATGTATGTTACATAATCTAAGAATGTATATAGTAATGGATGTATTACTATTACTATGCCAAATTATAATTTCATTTAATTATAGTTTCTGATAAAATTGTCTAACTTTAACTTTAAAATTTAGAAAGGCGTTGTTAATGGTATGGAAACTCGTGGTCGTGATCAGCTAGTTATTCTTAAATTTAAATAACAAAAGTCAAGTGGTTCATTTTTGGGTAACTGTGTTCGTTTTTATAATAAAATTCCTCAAGAAATTACTCAATTAACGGAAAAGAAATATAAACTTTATGTCATTAAACGCACACTGATTGGAAAAGCATACTACAAAATTAGCGATTTTATTGAAGACACAACAATAGACTGGAAATGATCCTCTCTGGATATGCATTTACTGGCTTTATAGATATTGTATTTTGAAATAACTATTGTAGAATGATGTTGAAAAAATGATACCTAACTGAGTTTCCTGTCGGTTCTTCTCAGTCTTACTTGAATAAATTGATTTGTCTTTGACTTTGACTTTGAAACTGATCTACAGACAGACTTACGGACAGACGGACGCATGAGTGTTCTTGTAAGAATTCCACTTTTCCTTTTATGGTGGGAGCCTTAAAAATGGTGGTGCTGTAAACTCGTCGTCTACAATCGGCGATCAGTGTTAAATCACAGTAATGTCACATCTGGACGCCACCTCTCGTTGAAAGTTATCGGCCTTACAGATTTCACTGCCTAGTCACATAATGACAATTCGCTAAACCACCATCTCGACTAGTTTGATGTGAATTTGATGAACGTCTTACGTTTGATTCGGGGGTCATTCTTGAAAAACCGCGTAACGGAAAATATGTAGGTACTTTCGAGAGCAACTTTCGTTTAACTAACGTTTTCTTATCGTCTCTTAGGTGAAGTAACATTTTAATAAAAATTCATTCTTATCCACATAATTGTATAATGTTTATTTATTGTACTGTGTATGTAGTGTTTATCGTATAGTAAATGCTGCACACAGAGAAACCACATAGGCTCGCGTTTGCGCAGTTTTTGTTCTAAAAATGTATTTAAAAAAATTTTAAAAAGTATGTATGTATGTATAAAAGTATATACACATGTCAATGATAAAAGTTTGAAAAGTTATAGTAAAGATCGATGTGACAATAAAAAAAAAATCGACCTTACCTCAAAAATATATGTGTTCGATTTTACCTCGGCTCGCTCTGTGACACTAAAATAAGAACTGAAAATGAAAATTTGCGAGGCTACCGCTCAGTCCGAAGGGACCTAGCGTTTCGAATTCGTGAGAAAACTAGCGATAGTAGTCCAACTTCTACTCACCGCTTTTTTTTTTGGCTCACTTTTTTCCTTGAATTGGCAGCGAAACTCGGAAAAAAATACTTACCTATCTATTTCGTACATAAATATTTATCACAAAGCTGGACTAAACCTCATCTTTTCCCATCGACATATTATTTTAATTAACTTTTAACCATATTTCAATATTTTCCCCTACTTTAGTGGTGGTCGAGGAGCTAGAAAACATTTTTAATTGTCCAAGGGTAGTTTACTATTCTTTGAGATTTTTTCTATTTTATAATAACCCCTGTAAAATACGTTGCTCGGCACAGATTCTTGTAAATGTAATTATCCGTCCTTTCACTTTTTCAAGACAATATACAAATCAAAATAGGCCAAAAGTAAAGATGATCAGCCCGCCCACACATGTTTCTTAAACAGCTGGTGCATTTTTCTTTTTTCTTTTCCAGACCAACATGTAAAAATATGTACTTATATAATGTACCTATTTGTGTTATAATTACATTATAATCTTAGAATAATAACGCTTAGATATCGGTGGAGGGCACAAAATTGAAAATTTTCTTGAAGCCATAAATAAATGGCTCCGTTCTCCAGACAAGCAGCTGTCGATCACATCGCCCTCAAATACAATGTAAATAACGATATATGCAGTGAAATGTTATCGTAACAAATAAAAACATAAAAGTTTTTATAATCTTGCTTGTTTTCAAGTTTTCCACGCATTTGCATAATTTTTGTTTTAATTGTATAGGTGTCACTTTTTAGTAAAACATGTCTTCTAACCAAGATTAGAAAATAACTTTACTCTTTCATTGCGTTATCATACTTAAAAATATTCTGCAGAAAATTCATATTGAGTAAAGATTTTCATAAAAACTTTTTCTAAAATGAAATCTGTCTGTAATGACTCTTACATTCAGAAACGGAAATATTGCCAGCCTTACGTCGCAATTTTCATATGCCTTTTTAAGTTATCGTGTTAACTAGCATGCATTGCATAATTTAGTCCAACAAGTAGTAAGTTAATTCATAAATATTTACTTTTAAATCTAGGTAGGTACTTCCATTTGATTGTTCAAATTACACTTTATGAAAACATAAATTACAATGCTATAATGCATTAACAATGTAACGAAATGGCATGCAAATGGTTCATCCATGCAAGAGCGAACTACAATGCTTCACACAAACACAATCAGACAGGCTTTCAAACTCGTAACACTAAATAAATAATCTACATACGTAAATAATCTACACATAAATACACCCCTTTTAAATAACACCAAAATAAGACAATTTGGATTACTGCGTTTCCTAACCTGATCGACAATCGAACCGGGACACTCAGCTTGGAAGAAAGATACACTTGTCGCCGCACCAACAGACCAGTTAAATCACAGTAGATACTACAAGTTGGTGCTAAAAACGTCTCAAAGTATATTATAGGTATTATAGACATCGCCATATCATGGAACTGAACTTATTTGCACCTCTAGACTTTTCAATTTAATTGGTTAGCTAATACACAGGTGGAATGGGGTCTAATTTACGTGTTAACATTTTTAATAAGGCCAGGCGAGGCTAGGGCGCAAAGTGGCCGGCCATTTACAGCCACGCTCACACAAGCACCTCCAGTAATTAAACAACCCTTTCGAGAAAGCTTATGAGTAGTTTTCCTCCTCAAAACCAACTAATTGGTTACAGTTTGTTTAAAAAAGTCGCAAATATCAAGCCAATCCCATTTGCGAGCGACGCACATTCGCTTAGCATAAGAATTCATTTAAACATGTGAAAAGCACGTCACACCTAAGTACTAAATTCTCGCTAACGTGTCTTTACTTCCGAATTAAAGTTCACGCGCACGCGACCAAGTACTACCTAATACATAGGCGCCGTGCAGGGTGCGGTATTATATTTACATATCATTGCGATACGCTTGGCCATTACAAAATATTAGCCTTTCGCCGGCATCGTCGTTAATAATATAATTAAAACACGCGAAGGCGCGGTTCTACTTATCGCGTAATCAAGAAACGTGGCGTGTGTAGGGTGTTCTCGACGCTACGGACAGTGACTGGTCTACTTTTTAAATTTAAAACATAAAACCAGCTAGTTATATTTAAAAGAAAAATAAAATATTTTGACAGAGGGAAGTTCGAGACGTGCGCTGTGACATCCACCCCATAAGATTTATAAGACTCGAAATTGTCCTGTAAACATAAATAAAGCATTATTTTTCATATTCCCTGCGTTTCTAAAACTTATAAGTCTAGTTTCAGAGATATGGTGGGAGCAAGGTCGTATCGAGTTCGAGAACCTATTTTCCCATCTTTAATTTTTATGTGAATATTTTAAAATCAAACCCAACAAATTATGTTGGGTTGACCAGACGCGTCATCTTATAAGGATTCCGAGTTTCCTTTTGAGATACCTACGGATTCTATAAATGGTTGAAAATGCAGTCATATTAGGTACTTATTTACAATAATAGACTGTTCCAACTTCAGAGGAAAAAAATCGTCAATTAAATGTTTATTTGTAATTGAATTATTTTTAATACCTTGTCAGTGGGAAGTCCACTTGCGTTCAGTTATGTACATAAATATATTCCCTATTCAGACTAAATACCTACTGACCGCAAGTTAACTACATGCGCGTAATAACCGCATACGTAGATACACGTGTAAGCTATCCATCAGCTAATGAAACATTAATTAGGAGAGTGGAGTTTTCTTCCTACCGCCGACCTTATCTTGTCTTCGATAGGGCATTAAGTTTTTAATTACACTGTAAACGGGGGCTCTTTTAAATCGATAATACTGGCTGAATATATGTTCCTTAACCATAAACTACGACTTTTTTCCATACTTCCATGTTGTTTTAACGGAATAAAGATATAGATCATGTCATACGAGTGTAAGAGAAGGGAGTAACTCGATGAGGGATAAGAAACTGGCTTAAGCGACTCGTCACTATCTAGTTCTGCTTTGGTATGGATAAACTCAAGCTTTTAGGTAATATTTGTGAAAAATATTACCTAAAATAAATAAATATATAAAATGCAACAGAATTTATATTTTGAACAGCTTTAAAATTAAAAGCTTTCCCTATAAATTTGCTATTTCTTATTTAAATTCATATGCGAATTACAATTATTGCACGACTTTATCACTTTTAACTAATTAACGCTAATCATAATATAAACCACGAACAAAAGTTGTTGTCGGGATGACATTAGGAATTAAGGATATTGGAAAAATCATACATGAAATTATAATATTATGTTACAAACCATTATTTTATACTATTTCTATATTATTAATTATATAATTTTATAATTAATAATATTATTATATATACAATTATATATATAATAGCTTATTAATTTATCGCGTCATTACATTAACAAAGAAGTATGTAAGGACAGCCAAGCATGCCGCTCCAACCTCTCTGACTAGCCTTTTAGGGATTCAGCGTGAAGACATGTATGTATGTACATTTTTTCGATTTACCTTTATAATGAAGTAATAAAATTTTATAATATGCATTATATTTTTAAAGAAAAAGAATGACATCTTTAAAGTAATTTTTAGTTTTTACAGATTTTAAAATGCGGTTAAAAAGCATTCCGATTTTAATTCCGTATTGATACTTACAATAATGGCGTGAACGTAGAACTTTTTTTACATTTTTACAACTTTGTAGGCCATGGGAGCTTTAATTAAGATCATATTTATTTTAACTAGCAACATCGTCATTAGAAAATGTCATGCAAGGTCATATGACACGCCTTGCGTAGTCTCGAAGGAGCGGGTGCGGCATTCTTTCATTAGCATACACCTTAAAAAACTTAATACTGCTCTAATGACACGACACACGAGTCACGCGATTTTTGTTTCCACTTGGTCTGTTTTGATGATATGTTCATACAGCTTACTTCGAGCACTGGCCGACTTTATAATAACTTTAAGTTGGTTACATTAAATCAATAAAATAATAATTTCTGGAATAACAAAGACTTAATTATTTATTTCTTAGAATATTGTAATATCTGTGAACATTGTTTTGTCCTTATTATGTCCTTACTGTTGTGGCCACTATCGTCGACAACGGAAGTTGACCAACGCTCGCGCAGCCTTATCTCCCTCGGGACTGAAGCCAACCAACCAATCACTAAAGATCTCTAACACGTTGTTATTCTTAGATCTTTCTTTTGTTCAAATTAGTATCGACAGATCAAGTTTAATTGGCAATTATGTAGAAGAATAATTTTATAGTATTCTACGCAGTTTATAGTTTTAATAACTATGTAAGTCAATAACACTTCATTGTGGATTTTTCTTGACTAATTTGTGATTCCAAAAAAATCTGGCCATATTTCGGATCGGCAATGGATATCTATGCAAAGCGTGACACCGTAATGACATATGAGTGCGTACTATTTATAGTATGTATAAATCCATTACAATTATATTAATAAAAATAGGTAAATTTAAAGAATTTTGCACACATACATATAGACGGAGCGCCAAGCTTCGCGGTTCTTACATATTTCTTTCGCCTTTTCGAATCTCATCATTTTCCTCACGCATTTTCGGCTAAGTATGCAGGTGCTTTTGACATTTCCGTCAGCTAACACACTGGTTATTTGATCATTGAAAGTAAGCCTTGGTCTTTCTTGGCGTCAGCTACCACTTGTAGATTTTCTTCGTCAGTCTTTCAGCAGTCATTCTTTCCATGTGTCGGAACCATCTTAGGCATTCCTTTCTTCATTTTTACAATAACGCTATCGGGCAATCCTATCATACTCCGTATCACTTCGCTGCTAATTTTGTCCATAAGGGTGACACCGCATATATTTCTAAGAGATCGCATCTCTAGTTTTTACGACTTCAAAAGCGCATATCTCAGTAACTCTTAACTTAAACAAAGTCATTGAAACCATGTCATTTCTGAAGGCTTATCTCGTGATAACTCACTCTTATGTGTACTGGAATTATTTTTCTTCCCTCAGTTACACAGGAGAGTCACCCCTAATTTTTTTTTCGAAATTTTACTGCGTTGTGCTATGGAAAACGGAGGGTTAGTTACGGATCAAAAATGAATTGACTTCATGAAATGAATGAACTTCATGAATGTTTATCATATCGTGATGAAACTTGGTACACATATGCAGTAATATATAAAAATTCAAATGGTATATAATTTATAGTGATTTTTCATATATGTATGTATGTAATATAGCATAAACAGAAAATAAAACGGGAAAGCACGAAGAAAACATTTTTGATATGCTTTTACTGTGACATACAGACAGACAGAAGGATATTTATGTGATTTTATATGTGTTCTTTTTTCCAATTTCAAAACTTCCATTCAAAAAAACCTTTAATGGAACAGCTAAGAAGAGATATTGGAAAGTAGTAGCTTTCAATTTTTTATCGGAAACTAAGACTTCGGTTGAAATATTCAACCTCATAATTCACCCTAACCTCTCACACAGCAACATATTGTCACGTCAAGGAACTCCACAGACGTGTGAAGGTGAAAAGGTGTGGCGTAGGCTTTATTCTCAAGGGAAATCATCCTAGTGCTTTGAACGACGATCACCTGAACCCACCCTAAGACATAATTAACTAACATTGAAAAAAGTTTTGTTTAATTATTAATTAATTACATATCACTATGGTTATACTATACAAGCAGCTCATCCCGATTCACCCGGGTTGAATACATAATATATAGCCTATGTCCATCTAGATTAATGTATCTTTCAAATAGTGAAAGAATTATTTAAATAGGTGCAGTGGTTCCTGAGATTACCCTCTTCATATAAACAAACTTACAAAATTCGTTCTCTCTCGTTTATAACATTAGTATACATTTTATTAACAAAACATTGACAAATGTGTCGGATACTCATTAACCACTTTCATTTTAAATTTTGGGTTACTATTTTGCCTGTGTGTGTGTCTGTGTAAAACAGCTCAGTAGGTGTAAAGAACTTTATTTTATTACGTAACCTATCAGTTGAGGTACGAACAAACATGGTAAAATTATAAGAGCTCCGTTTTTAACCTTTTAGCTACGGAAGTCTAAAAAGAAATCATAACAAAATATAAGATATCTATTAAATATAAAAATATTATCTATTAAATATAACTACTTAATATAAAAATATTAAAGAGCGTCTATGATCTTAAACTCATGGGAAATAAACTTAAGTAAGCAGGATGTGAATCACTTTTACTATAATGTGAAACATACTTTAAAACTTAAATGTATACGTAAAGTAATGTAATATTGTTAATATTACACGTCACGTCACGTCTTTTCACATGTCAAAAATACAGCCTTTAACCCTTTATGTATGTGAACGAGGAACAAAACAACAAATATGAACCTTGTATTACATAGGCTTTTATTGAACTGTATTTTTACATTGTTAAATACCCTGATTTGCTTGTTACTACTTTTTACCACCAATATATCTTATCTCTTCTTAATATATTATATACCTATCGTGGTGTTGTATTCCAATATATGTACTACTGGGTACTAGGTATTATAATGTTTGTTGTCTACATAAGTAAAAATTAAACGTTGTTTGTTGATAAGCGCATCATTTAAGAATAGCTGGACTGACTTGGTTAATTTCTTTTTAAATAGTCCTAATGTTTTTAGCGGAAAAAAAATTGGACAAGTGGAAAATTGGAGAAAAACAGAAAGTATTTTTTGTACGGGATTTTTATCTATACTGTAAACTGTAAATTATAATATTATAAAGAGAAAAAAAAATGATTGTTTGTTTGTAATGTTTGTAATGGATAAATTCAAAACTACTCTACCAATTTCAAAAATTCTTTCACTTATAGAAAGCTACATTATCAGCAAGTAACATGGGCAGTGTTTCATTTTCTAAAAAATTTCTACCCGTGCGAAGCCGGGGTGGGTCGCTAGTATAAAATAAAAACGTAAACTTGTAATAAAATTAAAATATATGTAGAAATATCACTGTGTGATTTTGTTGCAATTTGATGCTCTACCCATTTCGATAGAAAATACCTTTTTTTTTTTACGCACTCATGTAGGAGTACGCACTCATATATCATTACGGTGTCACGCTTTGCATCGGTATCCATTGCCGATCCGAAATATGGCCAGTTTTTTTTTTCTTTCTTTAGGGCATGGCGCACAGTTTAGCGCATTTGCCAATGTCACGTATTAATAAGTAGAACCACAAGTAAATTAATTTTTTCTCATCATAAAACTCCTCCAGTAAAGTGATAGTTGGCTTTACTGAAGTTATAAAGGACTTCTTGTAAGAGCGCGAAAACTTCAGCTACACAAGTTTATGTAGACCTACTCCATTCTTTTCACTTATACAGAAGTTTAAAACACAAGATACTATCACTTTTGTACTTTAAAATCACAAAAAAGTAAAAAATAGAAAATCTAAATAAAATGTCAACCTTACTTGTCCCGATCTCGCCAAAAAGTTTACCATGAAGTTATGTACATATATGTGTGAATAATATTGGTCAAGAGTAAACAGCTACTAACTTTCTAAACCAAATTTCTAGACAGTAGAGACCGATAAGACCTGGGACTTCTGTATATCTTTCCTGTAAACTTCGATTAAGACTTTATATTACATGTACTAACTAAAATTTTTTAAATTCTATGTTCAGTAGATTAAGGGGGGAGAATGATCGAGTCGATTTCAAGGACACAAATTACCCTTCTTTCATTCTTCTATTAAAATTTTAAAACGTTTTCTATTTATATGTGGTGTTAAGAATATACGCATGTATATGTACTAGACGAGAATGTCACATATTTTCTGAGAAATTAGACTGTGACAGACGGACCGTCAGATGGACGAACGCATAATGATCTTATAAAGATGTGGTTTTACTTTTTAAAGTACGGAATCCCAACGAATCATCGAATTTGACTGGCCCGAGCAGAATATCTGTCTTCCCTTCCAAGCTGGGGTCCCAAGTTCGATCCCCGGTCAGGTCAATTTAGGAAAGGAGATTTTATAAATTTTCTTGTAGTTTGTATGTTAGTGAGAGCTCCCCCAGCTCATTATATGGTGGTACCCATAATACAAACCTAATACTTAGTTTGGGCTCACACAATTCGTGTAATTATCTGGTGTATTAATATTCATATAAATAAAATACATAATAAAAAACCGGTGTATGCTTATGACCTATGACCACACGTGAAAGTGAAAACTTGTATGTTAATCTAATTTTAACATATATAACATACGAGCGCGCTTGATGTCGACTGGAGCCGAATATTTCCGATTCAGCGTCACCGACCCGATCGGGACGGTGCAGTTTCGTTCACTGTTCAGAAAGAGCGCACCTTGCGCTCTTCACTTCAAAAAATTCAAATTTTCATAAAATATCAGACAGACACGATAATATTTTTAATATGTTTAAAGATAAACGGATGCAGACCAGAGGCCTACAGTAAAACGAAATTAAAGTACACTTGAAATTACAACTGTCCCTTGGCTAATTAACAAACTATATGATCCTGTATCCACACAACCGTAACGGTCAGCTTTGACATACCCTTGAATGTCCACGTATGATCCAGGCTCAACCCTTTTTTTCGAAATTTTAATAGCAAACGGAGTAGTTGGGTAATAAAATCTCAGCAAGCACTCAAATGAGCTGAACTTTTGAAGCGTGGGGTACAAGACAGAGGCAGGTCAGCAAGGGGGGAGCAATTAACCAGGACCGTACTCAAATATTCGTTATATCACACGTTTCTCTCTCAATTTTTTATAGATGAAAAAACCAGCCAACTGCACTACGTACATGCACTATAATTGCCTTGTACTGTTAATTAATTACTAATAATGGCCAATCCCAAACCAAAGTTTATTGTAGAAATTTCTTTTTATGTAAAAAATGTATCTAATATAACACAACCTCTATATTTTTCCTTTATTGTACCTTGTTCTTGATGATCATGAATTTTTCTGAAACCTTCTGAGCGATGCCTTTGGAGATAAAGTGGAAGAACAACAATTTTCATGAGCCCTTTTGAAAAAGTACTTTTCGCTTTTGAATCGCTAATGTAAAGAACAAGATGACTCAAAAAAAAAATTATTTTAACCAAACTAACCCCAAAAATCAAAATTCAACTTTTGAAGTATACATCAGTCTTACGGCAGGCTATAACTGCTCCTTTTAGCTATTTTTGCCAAATAATCTAACTACCCCGTTAGGGATACAGCGTGAAGATATATATGTACGAGAAAAACAACTGTCATAGATAGATAGGTCAATTTTAGAACGAAACAGTAATAACGTCAAAAGTTTCTAATACAAAACTGTTTTCGGGTTTTCCGTTATAAAGATAAGGAAAATATTTGCGAGAAAGTTTGCAAACGTTAGTCACATAGTAACTAGCTGTTGATAATCTAATGCCCGCATTAGCTTGTTGTGTACTTACGACAATGCGTTGGCAATGTATCTTAAAATCAGTACTTCAAGTAACAACCATTTAACTACAACATTAGTACCTACATTAAACTACCTAAATTAAACGAATTACCTGTGGTTCATATTCTTCATAATAGGTCGAGTAGCCGATATTGCGGTTACTAAAGGAAAATAAAACTTTTATGCGTATCACAGATCCTACTGAAACTATTGTATGAATAAAACCACAAATATTCCGACATGAATTAATATTTCCCATACAGAGTTCGCCCCTGTCTCGGACGGCGCAGTCTGAAAAAAGTTTTTTCACTAACTGAAGCATTAATCCGGCCCGGTATTAGTTTACTCGCTTTTACTTATGCCTGTGTGTGCATCATGTACATGTGTGCGCTCCGCCATACAACTTTTTTCACAGAGCATTTAAAAATACAGAATAGATACTGCACAAAGTTGTCAAATTTTGTGAGGCAATACAAAAGTAACTTCTTCAATAATGTACTCCGAAAAAGTTCTGTCATTTACGACATAACTTTTTCGGAATCATTGACATCACTGACATTACATTATTATTATTATTGTTAGAAATATATATAAATTTCGTATTTCTTTACATTTTTTTCAATCAAACTACCAAGAAACCTGACTTTTACTGAACTAGGAAAAATATAATCTTTATAAACTAAACAAAAAGTTAAACAGATAACTTAATGAAATGTCGCCATTATCATCAATCTTCAAGAGCCAGAGTGACACTTGGCCTAGTCGAGCTTTTCTCTTCAGATCGCTTTATTATAGCATATGTGTTATTGGTCTTATTGTTTTATTGATTTTCTCAGACACATTTTTTTATTCGGTATTCTGTTTTACTTCCGTACACTATCCAATGCAGTCGGCGGCGGCTCATTCTCTCGCACTCCTCGAAAGCTGGACGCCGTCCACTCTCACACACCGTTATCTACCTTCACAAGCACACACGTAGGACGATGTACATAACACATAATGCTCCCTCGTATCATTTGAACGAAGCTGTGCATCAGGTTTTAATAACCATTGTATTTGGCAACGATCGAAATGAGTGTTTGGTGAAGTTGGAAAAAGTCTGGAAACTATTAGAAGTGGAAACTACAGGTTGATTTTTTTGAACTTTTTTTATTTAGAGTTCTAGAGTATAACATCTAAGGTACATAATATACTAGTATGATTCGTTTCAACTCATTTCATCAAAAAGGTATACAAGAAGGAGTCTTGTATAAAATGAGTTATATGAAATAAATCAATATTTATATTATACTAGCTGATACCCGCGACTTCGTCCACGTTTTTTATTTTTAAAATAGCTTATGTCCTTCCTCAGGATTCAAGCTATCTTCATACCAACATCGCAATCGGTTGAACGGTATGGCACCTCATAAAATACGACCAAACGAACATGGATTTTTATATATTAGATAAAATTTATTAAAAAACTAACTGTGCGTCGCGATTTTAAATTTGTTATACAGTGTTTATTATTACATAATCTATTACATATTCCAATGACCTAACATTGCAAACAGCGTGACTTTAAGTGTATGTTATGTAATAATGAACACTATAAAATATAACAAGTATAAAGCCCATGGTAAGTAACTAATAACTACGTGATAAAGTGGTATTTCCTTGAAATGTTTAATCCACTGTTCGTTACGATTTTTATTACGGCGTTTTCCTGAAACCGATAACCCATAAGAAGGAATAATTAGGAATATTTCGAGATCAATTTGTAGTCAAAAGTTGAATTAAAAATAAAATATTGTTTTCCATATTTACCTGCAATCTATCTCATACAGTATATCGTAACTCTGTACATATTATATATTAATTTTTTTTTAACTCAGAGTATATTAATACCTAAATACATACATAGATTTCTTTTAAAAATGTGTAATAAAATCAATATGAGTACTATGTTAATGTAAATGAAACAATGTATTCTAGATTCAAATAGATAAAACTACCATTGATTCGAAAAAATGTTGAAACTTTATGAAAAAATAATGTAAGTAATTAAAATTAAAAAACTCAGCCATTTTATCTTTCAATAACGATATACTTCAGTACCTACTGATAATTCTGTTACTAATTCTTAAATATTTTGCTTTCATTTTTGTATGTATCGGAGACCCAATTCTTAGAGACTAGGTTCTTACCCTATTATCATGTCACATAGCGGTATGTGCCCGCATGAACGAAACACCGTAAGCCGTGGAAAAAAATATAGATTGCATTGTCGTCAACACAACCTACATATATTCCGTTAATTGTCTTGTTTACTTCAATAAGTACATTGTTGCCGTTTGGTTATCTCTAGTATTCTATGCATATTATGACCTAGTTGGCAATGGCTAAGAAACCAAGGTGCTTAGATAAAGATCCCGTCCTCGATTCTTATAAAGATCTAAGTTTTAACTGACCGGTACGTTGAAACGGTGGTTAGAGTATCGATCTTCAATCAAAGCCGAAGCTATCGGGATCCCGACAGAAAATGTTAAGAATTTCTTAAATCGTGACTAAGATATGCAATCTCGCGTCGAGATTGCGCTTTTGTGATCTCGCGAGACTTTTGTGATCTCGCGAAACTTTTTCAATCTCTCGAGATCGAAATTAGTCAATTTTGGTCGAGATTGGTTGATTGGAGATTGGTCGGGAGCGAGATCGCAGGATTGGTGTTACTGTCTGGGGATCATTTAATCCTGTGTTTAATTTTCTTGTATTTTCTATAAAATAAATATTACTAAACATGGAATTATGTATACTTATAGGCAATAAGATGATCATCTTGAAAAACTGGTTATCTAGAAAATAATAGAAGCTATAATTAATAGATCAAATGAAAATTGTCTTACATGTATGCTTCTGGTAATACCCTAGTCTCATAAGAATGACTTAGCGTTATTGCCCTCTAACTTAAAAATCTTGTTTTTGCTTGTAAAGAACTGACAAAACATGTATCTATTTCTTTAACGGCTCAAAAGTTGCCAACGAAAAGTTCAGTACGATTTGCACCGAAAAAGTCAACAATATGAAGGGAAGAAACTTAAAAAAATAAACAATAACTCGACCCTACCACGAAACGTCTTAGCTAAACTTGCTTAAGATTAAGAATTTTTAGAAGCGGCATTTTCTGTTCAGTTAAAAATAAATTTGTTTCTTCAAATTCGTTATCAAGTCATTTAATATGAATTTATCACAATTTTCGCTATTTCAAACTTAGATGCTTAGTAGTACTTATTTAGAAATTGTGAAATAAAATTATTATGTCATGTGACATTTTCAAGAGATATCACAATAATATTGTAAACAAAATTACAGAATAACAAAATAACAATGCAATAAACAATCAAGTTAGAAAGAAAACTATATAAAGCATTCTTATACAATGTAATTATAGCAGATCTAAACACTTGTAGGTCTATCCTGACATCGTTTATGCGGGTTTCACACGGGAATCGAATGCTTTCTTGAGGGGAAGTGAACGACATAAGATGTAGAGAGATTTCTAACCCCATTTATGTGATTAAACACACCAATATGCCAAATTGTTTAAAAATGTAAAGTAGAAAATCAGTTATTTGTTTAAAAATAAACTTACATTACGCAGATAAAGGAATTCACCTTAATTATATTTATCAATTTTATACAGAAAAAAAACAACTCAATTTGGAACACTTAAATTTTACTAAATGTTACTAAACATACTAAATTTCTATTAGCTAAAATAATCGCACTTTTGAAAAATTGTTTCCTTAGAGTTATAATTTTATTAAAACTTATTCAAAAACGATTGCACCTATTGTCTTCATCAAACAATGAGACCAAGACGTTTGCACCAGGTAGTCGCAAGATGTTACATCTTAAGAAAACTGCGATGAACATGTATACCCTTAATTTAGACTCTACTGCCTGCGATACAAGTTTTGAATTCGATTAACTACAAATACCTGCTACATATTTGCTAACCGCACTTTTTATACATCCAAATAAATTTCGTATCATTTAATTTTATACCTTAACCGTAACAGCACAAAATTGAAGTTTACTTGATATGACTATCAAAAAACGTTACAATGAAAATGTGAACAATCGCCAAAGGTTATGTATGGTACTGACATATACTAACAGCTGATTCTTACAGTAACGGTTTTCTGTTGAACGTGCAATTTTAAAGTAGCATAATATTATAACTTTTTATCAATGGCTCAGAAATTTGAAAATGGAATCTAAATGATCAAGTCTCATTAGATCTCTGTCGGAATTTTTTTCGGATACAATACTTTTACTTGGTACTAGATACTAATTTTAATATCCTTACTTGAATTAATTATTAGTATCTTTAAATTACGAATATTAGCATCTACGTTCCTGAAACTGCACACTGTATAGAATTCATTTTTTATGTTATTTTAGGAACGATAGCAAGAACAGTCTTTTTTTAAAAGACCTTTCGTATTTCAAATTAGAGTACCTACCCGTATAACATTCAAATGTTTTACGTTAACCGCTTACAAATAACGTCATAATTACGTGAGCGATTCTTATCGAGTCCACATGATTTTCCTTAAAACAATTAAAGAAATGTAGTGAAACATGACTCAATTTAAAAACTAATATTCCGTAGATACAGCCGTTATTATAATCCGCAAATCAAAGTTTCTTTTTTTTCATGTCGGACAGCGAAGGATTCCGTAGGTAGTCAGGATACCCAATATTTATTTAATTGGCAGCAAAATTATGTTTGTATTTCGTAGCGTTTCTCAATGATACTGTGAAAAACCATTATTTCTGCGGTCACTGAACTTGTAACCGAAAATACTCCATATCTCAAAAACTACACAACATTGGGTGATGTGAATAAAATGTCAGCTTATGCTATTACTTACATTTTTAAACCAAAGGCTAAGTTTTGTGTGAATATACTTTAGCAAAAACTTATACTAAAAGCTTATTCTATTTTTACTAAAGCAAACGCTACCCGAATCTAGCTATTGCTTAAAAGTGTGAACAAAAACTAACTGGTATCAGTAAAAGACTATTAGCTTAAACGAAAGAAATTGCTATGAGTAAGAGCTCATACTAACTAACAATTGCTAATATATACATACATATCTTCACGCCGTATCCCTCACGGGGTAGTCAGAGAGGACGGAACGCCAAGCGTCGCGATCCTTACATACTTCTTTTGCTTCCTCAAATCTCATCATTCTCCTTACACATTTTCGCCTAGGTATGCGAGTGCTTTTGACGTTTCCGTCGGCCAACACTAGCTATTTGATCTTCATAAGTCAGCCTTGGTCTTCCTTGGCTTCTTTTACCACTCACTTTTGCTCTAATTGCTAATGCTAATACTAAATAGTAGTGCTTTTGTTTCCTTCACATCACCCATTATTATTTAAACAAATTTTCGTCGAAAGTGCTTTTTAAGATCTACTACCTTCATTTTTTTCAGAATTTTCCACCTCAAATTTGGAAAGTTAGAGGGCGAGCCACTCATTTTACGACTTTAGAAGTAGACTTAGTCTAAATCTCAGCAACTATTGACTTAAATAAAAAAGGCACTTTGATAAACTAATACCAATTTTTAAGACCTATCTAAAGATACCTCACACATTTATGTGCACTGGAATTTTTTTATCCCCCAGTTACATTAATGGAGTACTACCCCTATTTTTTTTTTTTTAATTTCACTACACCACTGTATAGCGTTTCATAGAATACACCTACCTTCCAAATTACATCTATATAATGCTAATAGTCTCCGAGTAAAATTACTGTGACAAACGGCCAGACAGACCACAGACGGACACGATGAAATTATATCGGCTTTTTTTTTGTAATTTGGCTACGGAACCCTAAAAAGAATCTAATGTAATGCAATTCCTACAATTTTCCTTCAATTAACATTAAATAAAATATGTAAATAACTCAGAGTGGTAAATAACCTTATACATTTTAGATTTGTATCAGATTTAGACCAAAATATTACACTCCAAATGACACCTTTGGGAAATAAGATAACATAAAAATTTATTTATTTCTTTATTTCACAAAGGAACAAGATTACAAGAAAAACATATGTACTCGTATTAATAGAAACGATGCCAACTGCACTATATAAATATATCTACAGATTGCACTATGTGTAATTAGTTACATAGTCGCACTTTGACGTATTCATTTTAACACCTAATCTATATAGATTACGTGGTAAAATTTTTTTGATACATGGATTAATCTTCCATTTAATGCCGCACATATTAAGCTACAAACAGTTAAATTAACTTTCTAATGAAGCCTCCAAAACTAACTCCAAAAGTGAAATTTATTTTTGAAATCCGCGTCTGTTGGATCACTATCGTTTCTTTCAAAATTATACTAAAATTCACTTACATTTCTTTGAATGATTTCGTGTCGTCTTTAATATTTACCTAATGTACTCAATAAAAATCCTTTTGAGAACCACTTAACACTGGCTCTCAAAATATCTTTCGTTTGTATTAATTGCCACATATGTTGAAGTAATCAGCTTAGTTATGGTCTAATATTAAAGATAGTAACGCAAACCATCTGAAGACACTTATCTAAAACGAAAAAATGACTCGTAAACTGTAATGTGTATGATGAAGTCACTAAATACGTTAATAAGCATGTAACCGCATAGTTAATATGATAATTTAAAATTCTCCAATTAGTCGAAATTAACGTCAAAGTAGAGACGAGAGCGCGCAACGGTGTGATTCGTCTCGAGCTAACCAAAAAGAGCATCTAATTATTTAGACACTTCATTTAATCAATTAGTAAAGACACAAACGCGTAGAGTGCCAATTAAAAAATAATAGAAACCCCACAGTTCGCAAGCGAGAAATTTCGAATGACTCTCACTAAAGTGGCTTAAGTAGAGATAAGAGATGATATTTGACGATAGATAATAACATGCCACGGTATCGTTTCATGTTCACCAAAATGGCAATAACAGAACCCTTGTAGTTTCATATCTGTATGTTCGTGTTTCACAGCCGATTTAAAAAAGTAGCCTTGTCTTTCCCCTTCCCCTAAGCTTAATCTAGTAACTACATTCTAAATTTCATCAAAATCGGTCCAGCGATTTAACTGTGAAAGCTGTCCAGACAGCGGCATTTATTATAGAGACGTATATGTTAAAACGTTTTTTTGTTTTGATTTCGGAAAATTGAGATTAAAAATTAAATATTATTTCAATAACACTTTGGACCCACTTTTTTCTTGTTGATTGCTTAATTAAATACGAATATTCAATAACACAAAATGAATCCTACGAAACCCTGAAGTCAATGTGTATCCAACACGTTCTTAGTTGCGTTTTGTTTTAATTTGCGAGGAAAGATATCTAACAGTATACGTATGTAAACAGTAATACGTCCCTTGCAGAAATGTGAAAAACAGAATTACCCTGTCTGAATGCGAACTCGTAAGTAATTGGCCTCGCGAGACTCTCGATCCGCTCAACTCGCACTCGTAAGCGAACCGAAGCGAAGATAGCGATGCAGCGCGAAGCGGAGTGAGCGAAACTGGCTAATCAAATCCTTTCCTGCTCTCAACGGATTCGAGTGCCTTTTTATTTTCATTGTGCCATGAAGTGTCACACTGTGCAAATGAACCTTCACGCTGAATATAGACAGATATGGGTATAGTACATATGTAGACAGTCTCTTTATTAAATACCTTTTTTGAGGACACCTGAAAACGTAGACTTCACTACAGAAGCAAAAGAAGTAAAGAACGCTACGATAAATTCCTAAAACATTCTTTAAAATTAATACTGAATGGTGAAAAAAATATATAAATCACAAAACGGGCTATTATAGAAAAAGAAAAAGACAAGTCGTTTTCTTTAACAAAATGTCCCCGTAGAAGTAAAAGTGCGTTCAAAAATGTTCCTGTAGAAATAAAAGTGCGTTCAAAAATCCACATTTTGCTTCCACGGTGACATTTCTGATAAAATCTTACCTCCACGGAGAAATCTCTAAAACCGACCCAGTTCTGGTAAATAAATAAATAATTAACTAAACAATCTCTATCCCTTGGCCGACTTATACGACTTGCATCGAAAATAAACGCCAGGTACAATGTGGTATATACCATATTTTCTTTCAGAAGAATAAAATGGTTTAAAACCTGTCAATATTTAATTGTTGTATAATCATTGCAGAGAATTCTACTACATTCAAATGGAGAAGTATGCGCGGCAAGCAATCAGTGAAGGACTCAAGACGGCAGAGGACCTGCACGTAGCCAGCGATTCAGAGCTGTATAGGGTGCTCAACCTACATTACAATAGAAATAACCATATTGAGGTAAGTTGTAACATTTTTATTAAGGTTCTTATTATTTTGTTTCTACATAATTTGACGTTATTTTCAATTTGTGTATGTAAGGCAGAACAATATCACACATTAATACTGCCGCAACAAAGCTTATAGATTTGTGTGATAGGTTTTGCTAACACATTGCCTTTACAAAATTTTTGTAAGAAACCCTATCCCTTGGCCGACTTTAACGACATACGGGAATTAATATAAACATTTAGGCACATTCCATGTTTTCCTTTTTTTTGGAAACATAGAAGCATTCAAAATTACACAAAAGCGTAAACTTTGTTCATAATTATTTCCAGGTCCCGCCAAACTTTAGATACGTGGTTGAGCAGACGCTAAGAGAGTTCTACCGCGCCATCCAAGGCGGCAAGGACGCTGAACAGAGCTGGAAGAAGTCCATCTACAAAGTGATCTCGCGGCTCGATGACCCCGTGCCGGAGTACTTCAAGTCGCCGAACTTCCTCGAACAATTGGAGTGAGCGCCACATCGACGCACACAATGTTTCGGCATTTAACTGTTAAATTTTAGAGTAAAATTGAACTCATTGGACAATTGTTTCGCACACCAAAATTTTACGACACTCGCATTTAGGCCTTCAGATTCAAAATTATTGATAAAAATTAAATTAAATTATTAAAGAAAGTTTTGAAGTTGTACGTTGGACGTCGACTGGCGTGGCGGAGCGCGCAGCCACGCCACGGCCCGCGCTCTACTAGGAAATTCATTAGGTTATGAGTAAGAGAAAATTTAAGTCACCTAGAATTTTATTTCTGCACATAATATATTTCGCTATATATAATTATTATTATATTATTAAGTATTATCTTAAATGGTTTTATAGTTGTGTATATCTAAATCATTTATTGATTTATTCTTTAAGAAAAAAACGATTAATATATTATCTGCTTAAGTTTTGAAAGTTTTGTTGTTTTTATTTTGTTTTTCCTTTGTTTCCTAGTCCTTTGGAACAAGTGTCAGTTAGTTGTGTCCCTGTAGTGTTCGTCTTCGTTGGTACGCTTCTCGCGGCCGAAAATTGTCAACCTTTACCTCGTCGTAATTATTTTAGGAATAATTAAAGTTAACCATAGTCATTAGTACAATAGAGCAGGGTTATTTTTCGATCCACAAACAGATTTTAAAGATTATTTTTATACTGACAACCGGTTTTTCGTTCGTGATGCAGAATTATACAATATCGTAAACACGAAATTCCAAATGTTCAACATCTTAAGTTATAGTTAAAGTACGCATCCTTGGTTAAAATTAACAATTTTTCGGCAGCATTTGGATCACATTTGTAGGTAGTCCGGAATTTTGCGGTATATTTTCCGTTCCGGATATAGGGTTAAGTTCATTCGTTCAATAAAATATTCAATAATTGTGCGTGAGTGCCATAATGCGTTCAAATGCGGACAGCGGACCGTGACACCATTTTAAATTTATATATACCACCACTTGAACATTCACATGATCTGAATAGTATTATACTAATTGTATAGACTCAGGTGTTACTTTGCGGAAATCCATTTCATGCGATAAATTCCTAAAATCTTTAGCTATTTTCTGCTCAAACTCAAAAACCACCAGTCGACACGTGTTTCGCCTCTCAACAAAGCATCCCCAGGATACATCAAAGACAAGACTCGGCCAGCAAACCAGCACCGAATCCAATGATTATGTATGTATATTATATTATATGACTCGGTGCTGATTAGCTGACCGAGTCCTGTCTCTGGTGTATCTTGGTGATGCTTCCTTGAGAAGCGAAACACGTGTCGATTGGTGGTTTTTGAGTTTGAGCAGAAACTAGCTAGAGATTTTAGGAATTTATCACATTATACTAATTCTATTGAACAAATCACTTGAATTAAAAAGGTATACTTTGATATACTTACTCCCAAAGTGTAAAAAGTTTCTTAGACAGCATTGAGTCAAGAATGCGAAAATATTGCCAAAACGCATCTTCACCAGTATTGAAAATTAAAAAGAGATCGATATAAGAAATTACTAACATGTTACTAAGCATACGTTTATTCATTCCCAAACGGTATTATCTTTCATTAAAATCTAGATATTTTTTGATTATTTGGAATCAGTAGGCACTTTTTTTAAAATTAGTGACTCAAGGGTTAGTTATTTTTTATAGTATGTTAAATGATACGCATATCTTTACACACGCATTTTGTAGTTATTTTAGACTAAGTTCTTCCTCAGAGTTTAAACTTTCTCTTACCGAATTTCATTGAATTCAGTTCAGTGGTTTATAAACTGTGGATAATACCTATGGATTCCCCATCTAATAATTTTACAGTTATTACACTTTAGAATAGCCATAATATTCTTATTTCATTAGGTCTACCATCTAATGATTCACCTGAGTCGAATTCACATATGTCCCCTTGGAAGTAAAAGTTGCATGAAAGCGTTCAAAAAGACAATTTTCTTCCACAGTGATTTTCATTAACTTATATCTACTGTCATGGCGACATTTCTGAACGCAACCCAGAAGTGCCAAAGTCAAGTCATAGTGACATTGGATTATTGATAAATAGCCTTTTAGTAATTTCATGATGTTAACCTTACGATCTCTGTTATTGGTCGTTCAGTAATAGCTCCCAATTAACTTAATTATTTAACTTTATTTCAGTAATGGTGTATACGATCCGCATGTAGGTATCCGCGGCGTCTCTCTTATATGCCATAGACAACTCCAACCACACCTACAGTCACAATAGATGAAGGCAACACAAACAAAACTTACCAATAAACCAGCCATTAAAAATAATAATTTCCAATAATACTTCGGCAAACGTCACAATCCACAAAACGCACTGGGCCACCTCGTCCGATCAGAAGTGCCTTCAAAAATGTTGTTTTTTTTTACAATAAAAAGTAATAAAGTTTAGAAAGGGCCCTCAATAGAACCTAACGCCCAACCGAAGACGCCGCAAAGCACCCGCACTAACATCCGCCTCACGCACTCTACTACAGTTCAATAAAGAACGATCAGTACATATACACACACTATTATACTAGAAGATTAGTTTGATTCGTAGATATAATATGTAGCGCGGTAAGCTCGGCAAATGTTTCCGAACGTGTAAACATTAATTCTATGACTTTGATTTTAATTATTGAGGTCCTGCCATAACCATAAAATCTAAATAATAAGGTATTGCCTTATATTTATGGCCGTAACGTTCGGAGACAGAACCGAGTAGTGCCGCTTATATGTAGGTCTCATCACGAGAGTGGAAACGAGCACAGATGCATTTTTAGAATACAGGGTGTTGTAAAACTAGGCACATAAACACATATCAAAAATATATCACGAAGTAATTCAAACCCTGTGATACATTTTTGAAACAGCCTCATAAAATGTAATAGATTATTAAAAAGTACTTAAAAACATTCTGTCACAATTAAATCCAACGACATAAACATTAAATGAACTCGTGTCACAGAGCAAAACCTGTGCGTGCAAATGGACAGTGTTTCCAATGACACTATACAATAACGTCGCCGTCGAACGTGTAATTACACCACACTATGCTGAATGCAATGATTTCTGTGTTGCTCGCCTCAACTCTCGTAGCGACATCTATACTCGATGTATTTGTTATAACAAGTAGAAGCCGGCCGTCCACCCTGCTACGCGGATACAAAAATTCAGTTTACATCCTCGGTTCCACAGACAACAGACATTCATAATTTCGCTTCATAAAATACATATGATAAGATAGGTAACTATGTAGTTGTACAGAGATATTTAGCAACGTGTACATAATACGATAGTTTTAATACAGATGCGATGATATGGAGTAAACTATCTTAGCGCTAATGGTATTTACTTAAGGCTCAATAGAAACTCGAAAATTTGCGAATTGATTTGCGGAATTGTCCAAAATATTATTCCATCTTCAGTTTCAAAGTATGATAAGCCGCGCAGAGCGAACGGTCGGCCCTAGCTAAGCAGGTGTAAGCATTTTTCATTTTATATTACACGTTTGTTATCGTTTCATTTGTATCCATTTAACTATTACGATAATATAAGGTTATCTCAGTTTAGGATGGACCAGGCGTCGACTGGTGTGCTAAAAAAGTTCAGGTTAGGTAAGATAAAGATATACGAGACCGTTTAGACACATCGACAAATAGAACTTCCACGCAGCCTCCCCCTATTTGGAAAACTGGTTTTTGTTCTAAATCCTTTCCCCGGTCGTCGAAGATGACCAGTGACACAGCCAAGCCTTCACAACTATAGCCCGGATTCATTTTTTACTAATTGCAAGTTGACAAACACGGTGTCGGTTCGTAGGTTTGTAAGCAGTCGCCGCAGGGCTTATTCGAGATCGAGCGTCGTTCAATGTTACGTTAAGATCGTTCTGTTACATGTTGTCTGTTCCTTTCGTGCCATAGATAATGACAATTTAGAGCTGAAAAGTGTTTAATTTGGAAATAAGGGTAATTTGCCTCTAGTCAGAGTTCAAAGGAGTTGTCGAAAAACGAATTGAACAATGGAATTGATTATTTTACACCAGCTCTTATTAGAGTCAGTATTTAGGTTTTAAGAGAACTAGCATCATATCTAATAGCTAATCCGTACACACTAACCATTTAGCTAACTTTTTAGCTCTAAACTGGCAAGCGTTTTCTACTACTTTATTCCTTGTAGTAAGTAATGAATTCGTTATTCCGATCTCTTCATAGATTCCTCCAATACCAATAGAAATATTTAATGCAGGTACTCCACATGTATTACAATAGAAATGTATTGATTTTCCATCAACAGTATCAACATACCGTAATCAGCAGATACTCGGAGCCGTTAAATGTTTTCGCCTAATTTTCGAGTAAATCTTAACTTTTGTAAATTCAATTTTTTTGAATGAACGGATATTTTTGTCCACATTTTTTTACTCGCATGACACAGTGTGCAACAGCCGCTATAAGACCACAATGGATATGCCATGAAGCCGATGTTAAAATTCACTCGATGTTCGGGTTATTTATAAGTTATCGGTTGACAATTTTTCGAAATTAGTATTAAATATTCAAATTTTGGAACATCGAAATATTTAGTCCACGGTGTTGATGGGGCTATCCCACAGAAAAAGTACAAAATTCGGTGTTGACTTTAAAGCTCATGTTCGTATTCTATGTATAATGTACGAAAAATTGTAAAAATGCCCTTTCGGTTAAAACCGAAACCGGTTGCAACTGTTCTTATTATTTAATAAAAAAAATTGTAACTAGATGATAGCGTATTTCTGTTTAAAAAAATGTAGCTTTGTGTAATGTTTTTAATTTACTAATAATTTCGAATCCGTCTACAAAATGTTCGGAATATCAATTTAAAATGAAGTAAGATAATCGTATGTAGTTATTTTCAAAATTGTAAAGAAAAATAATCATATAAAATGTATTTGGTTCACGTTTGGGTATTATGGTTCCTAAATTTTCGAAATTGTAATAGATTCTATTGTATGTAGCACTTCATTTTGGAAATTAGAAAACATTTAGATGTACCAAATAGCTGTATTAACTTTCCTATACGTGAAGAATTTCAGTAATAGGAATGCTGAAAATTAGGTACCTAGTTTATAAGTATCCATTCATTAATAATATCTGATAAACTTGTAAAAACTGAGCACGGATAAACTATTAGGGATTTCTGGAAACCAATACTGCCGACTTTTGTCAGTAAGTAATAAATAAGATAAGCTGAGCGCTCACTGAAAGGTTAAAACTAAATGTAACATGAAAAAAACAGAATATAAAAGGTCTTCATGTACAACACGATAAGAAAAGCATTCGTAATTTTATAATTGAATGTAGCCTGTAGGTAATACTTCATTTATGAAAACAATATCCATGTGGTCTTTATTAGTAACAGCGATATATGTTCATTTCTCTTGTATATTTTTTATACATAAATACCTAATGATGTGTTAAGTTTACATAATTTGTTTTTGGTGAACTGCAGTCCGTAATTGTGGCACCAGTTGGTAATAATATATTGGTAAATTACGGCAAGTGGACGCGGACTAGTGATAAAATTAGTTACAAAATTTAAAAAACGAAATTATTTTAGTATTGAATGGGACGTGCCACTTTTGTCCACAGTTGTGAGGAATTCGGTCCACTGTTCGACTTTGTGTCGATTAAAAGAGACTTTGAACGAACTTTGGCACAAAATGACGCGTTACTACTGAAATTAGTGTTTAGGGATTTTTTCGGCATCCTCGCATTTCGGCTAAGTGATAGAGACCGTGTCCGCTTGTTTCGATATATTTAGTACAAATTTCATGATGTTAAGGTTACGAGGCTCAAAGCTTTTCTTTTGTGGCAGTCACTACACCGCCCTCGTTCAGCGCCGACGTAATAATCGTGTATAAAAATTTTATTCAAAAAGAGTATTTTTGTATTGAATATTTCTAAAGTTGGTGTAAAGATCAAAATTTCATAAATTATAGCGATGACAAAATGGAACGTTAGCTAAAATTAGATTGTCGTGCATTTTTTGTATTTAATTTTAAGAATAGTGTCGGATATTTAAACGTTTAGGAACAATAACCATTTGTAAATAAAAGTTGAACGGTGCCGAGCCAGGGAGGTCCGGTGACCGGCCGATTATAGGTAAAATAAAAATATATAATAACATAAAGATGTTTATATGGTTCTGGATGTAAAAAAGATAAATTTAAAAACATTTTAAGGTAAAAATGTGCAAAAAGTGTAAGCGATTCCTCAGTATTTGTCTTAGAATTGCGGGTCACTATTGTAATCTGTGGGCCTGAGACAATTCATACCTAACTAAAAAAACTAACCTAACCTAACTATGCATTAATTATTACGGTTCTTAATACTACAACAATACTTATACATTAAATATTATAGTATCACATTGTCATAATGCTTATAATTTTACGAGCGTGTGTCTTTGTCCGTGAATGTTTTAGAAACTAACCACTGTTCGTTGTATTTAGACATAAAGTGAGTTAATATTGTGGATGACGGAAATACAACTAAATTATGTCTAACAGCCCCGGCTGGTAGGTCGATAACTGCGTTCGTATATTGGTATAATGTAAATTGGCGATTCTAAATCTGTTGATCAAAATTATCAAAATTAATATTTGATTGATATGAGAAACATGAATTATTGTATCTCTTAGAAATGTCAGCACAGAGACTTGTTGATACCAGTGAGGGATGTTTCTTCGTGAATATAACGATAATAAAGCTAAGCTTTTATTTGAACCTTGTCTTTCATTTACAGATCATAAACTGCGTTTATGAAACAAAATCGACCTTAAAACGTCTTGAGATTCTTAGTTGGGACTGAATTGCTTCTTAATATGCTCAATTAGTATATATTGTTAGATTCATCAACATAACTAAAAATTTTATAATTTTAAATTAGGTCACTTTTCTACTGCGGGTGCGATATAAAACGTAAATGAATCTTTTTATCGCATGGCTTTAAACTAAGCGCTAAGCTCGAAATACAAGTGTCGTACAACGAACTTAGAGTATCTGCTCATTAACACCCAGATATCAAGCTAATTTCTAGTCTCCTAAATCAATTTAGCCACAGATTGAAACCGAAGTCGAACCCGGAACCTTCAATTAAGGAGGAAAATCTACTTGTATATTAAAATTCAGCACCGATAAGGAAGTCATACTAATGTTTAAGTCTTATGGCATCTTTATGCTAATAGCAGTTAAGTTCTTTCCACTCAATTGCGTAATAATTGAACCCCACATCTTGAGACTAAAATATTCAAATACAGGTACCCTAATACAGCAGGTTTTAAGCTGATTGCAAACCTTGAACGCCTAATTGAATTTTTAATAAGTAACTCGAGGTTTTTCATAATGAATTCCCCTAATTAATATCTGAATAAGTTAATTAAATCTATCAACAAGACATTAATTAAAGAAAGCATTAAACCAAATAATGTGTATAAGTTTTTGAGCAATGTTACAAAGTAAACGTAAAAAATTCATCGTACTCCTCTGTCAATGAATTATGTACGTGCGTTTCATTTTAGAAGTTCTCAAATTGAATATTTTACGCGATATTCGCGATAGGTCTTCGAGTTCAGTATACTTCAAATATCTCTTAAAAAAGTCTAAATGAAGTATGTATAATTTAGAATTTAACGGGATTCGATTTGATTTCTGGTGAGTTTTTATAAGTTTCATTAGATTTTAATTTGGACCATTTTGTTCCTGTTTCAGATAAAAACTCTAGATCCGACCACCAGAGCTTCATTGATATCAGCCTTTACCCATTGATATCAATGGATATTAAGTCTGCAAAATTTTCCGTAGTAGGAACATAATATCAGGATGTTGATGTCATTTTTTCCTGAATTTCGATTACTCGTTTCAAATTCTAAAGTCAAAGTCAAATCAATTTATTAAAGTAAACCCATTTACAAGTTATTTTTGAACGTCAAATCTACTTTGGTGCGGTTCAAAGAGAAAAGAAAAGAAAACCTGCGGGGTTATTCACAAACGTCGGAAACTCGACTTTCCGTATCCGACAGGAAAGTTTTCGATGATTTTGTCTAAACGCAATTCACAAATCCGAAACCTTTCCGAAACGACATGATTTGACAGTTCATTTCGGGACGAAACCTTCGGATGCTTCCGACGACTTTTTAGTGTCGAAAACGTTTCCGAGAAGAGTAAATTAATGTAATATCTATATAATCGACGAATTCTGTCGTCAAAATCTAGAAAAATTGCGTGCGCGTATGTAATCTACACTTCTAGACAAAGTCGTGCCCTTTTTAAATACATGGCTAAGGATTAATTTGCCTTATATTTTTATAACATATTTTATTAGTTGCGCAATCAATAGCTAAACATTGTTTGTGGTGTTTGAGATATTTTTAGAAACAACAAAGATCAAAAACAAAAACGCTATTGTACTTTCTATTGTAGTTATTATTAATTTTTACTAAGTGACATCTAGTATAATTTATTTGAACTTGTTGCACGCACAGACGATAAGCACAGACAGTACAATTCGTATTTATAAAACCCGTTTAGTTCTTCGAATGTAAATAAAATAATTTACAAAAATGTTTTAATCTTAAAAAAGACTAAGTAATTTCTTTGTCTAAGTTGTTTATCTCTCTGTTTAAAATGATATTTTACCAAATACATTGTGATTGTCAAAATGTGATACGTTTAAACCACACTAATATTTTCTACCAAAACGAAAACGATTTCTACCATTTTGTAACATGCTTCATAAATGCATTTTCTTTCGGATTCGTAAAGTCCTTTCCGATGAGATTCCGATAGAGTTTGTGAATAGCATTTTCCAATCCGTCGGATTGAATTTATGCTTTCCGACGATCGGCCCTTTCCGCCACGGAAAGTTTTCGAAACGTTGTGAATAAGGGGGCTGGACACAGAAGAACCGACAAAAAACTCAAGTATAATTTTTTCAACATAATTTTACAAAAGGTTTATTAAAATACAATATTCAGAGAGCCAATAGATGCATGTGCAGAGAAGATCATTTCCAGACTATTGTTTTATCTTCAACGAAATCGTTTATTTTATAGTACGATTGTCTAATAAATGTACGTTTTATAACTAATCTAAATCTATTTTCTGTTAATTGAGTGACTTCTTGAGGAACTTTATTATAGAAACGAATGCAGTTACCCAAAAATGAAACATTTGACTTATTAATAATTTAAATTTTGGAATAACCAATTTATCACGACCTCGGGTTTCCATATCACCAACATCGCCTTTCTTTATAAATAGATCTATATTTTTCCTCGTATACATAATAATTTCAAAGATGTATAAGGACGGCAAGGTGAGTTCATCAATGTGTTTATAACGATCTCTTAGTGATTTCGTGCATTCATACTGTAGATGGCATGTATTGCTCTTTTTTGTAAAATAAAAATGGAGTTAGTGTGCGCCACTGATCCCCACAGCAAAAAACCATAGGACATTAGGCTATGAAAATATGCGATGTACACCAACCTAGCCGTATCCGCATCCGCCAATTGCCTAATGAGTCTATTGTCATATATCGCGGAACCGAGCTTACTAGCCAATAGCTAAAGTTTCGTAACAGAAGTCTTTGATTTTGAAGCTTCAATCCAACCAATCACAATACTAGAAAGTAGTGACTTGAAACACGCGTTGGCTTGAACCGCAGTGAGTTCAAAACGGCTAGCTTATCACGTAAAGAGCTACAGACAGCGATAATGCGGTAAATTGGTTTTACAAACGAGTAGACGAATGTAAGCTCGAGTCGAAGTCGAGGGCTTACCATAATCACGAGTTTGTAAATACCAATTTCTACACGTGTGTCATACAACGTTTTTCCACACATTTGCGAGGAAACAGTACAACAGGTAATGAACAATTTTTTTCATTACACTATTTTTAATAGCAAATAAGAAGGTATACAGATAAGTCACTACTCTTGGAAATTAATAGTAAAATTTGAACAATTATTGAAATTCAGTGAAATTTGCTGCTTTGGAAGCTTAACTGACTGACTGACATTATTAATTTCACATGTATTATGTTGAACGGGAGAATGTGGCGTTAACGTCGGTGACGGCGGTGGTGGCAGAGCTTGCAGCGGCCGCGACGGCGGCAGCTGGACGTCTTCGCATGAGGTAGAAGGGCACGGATCCGCAGCATTATTTATATTTCTAGACTTTGATGTCTTGTCCTCTTTTTCAATTATATTGTGCACTGAGTCTCCAATATAACCTTCTGCAACATTATTAGAGCGCCATCCTACGTGGTGTTTCAGTGTAATGATATCGGCTCCGGAATTCGCTAGTAATGTTGCAGAGGTTGTTCTAAAGCTGTGGCCGGTATAACTAGCTGGATTTTTCAATTCCAAGAACGTGGCTATTTCTTTTGGTAGGTACACTACCAATTTCGTTAACGCCAACGACTTGCCGCATGCATTTACCGTTTTGGTACTTCTGAAAGAATCTGTTACTCTTTGCGTTTGTAATTCTTAGAGCTTGATACTTATTAGTATCAAGCTTAAGTAATTTAAGTATGCTTTATGTAGTTCTATACAGGTAAATGACCAAATTAACTTTCAAATATAGGTACCTATCTACCTACTAAATTAAGCATTGCCTAAACTATTATAGCAAATAAATATGTAAGTGTCTAACAAAAAGGTTTAAAGTAAAGAAGTTTTGAAAACAAAATTGAAACTACAGTAACCTTTAGTAAAATAGGAATGTTACACCAAGCAATTGTCGACAGTGATGAATTGATACTAATGTTAAAGAAAGTTGAGCTGCACCATAAACTTGTAATTCCTGTAATGCCTGAAAACATATTAAAATTAGGTTAGAGTATAAACGTAAGAGCTTATTCAAAGGAAAATCAAATAACGTTCATTTTGGAAGTCCCGTTAGTTGAAAATGATTTTTATGTGTACTATAAGCTCCTTTTTCTACCCATCATAGATCACTCTAACCAAACTTTCATTATATTGGGTCCTTACATATGAAATTAGCGTTTTGTCGTACTGACCACTTTGATCTGAAATATCTCCTCTTTGGTTAAGAATTTCAAATTCAAATTTATAAATTCATTTAGCTGGTACATTTGAGTTTTGAAAACAGTCATTCATTTGTTTTTTCCTCATTATTTTTTTCTTTGGCGTCGCTTATTACCGCACAATGGAAAACATGAAATATCGGTATATTTACGAGTACGAGTTCTACCGTGGCACCAGTGCTGCAGAAACAGCTCGAAGGATTAATGATGTGTACGGCGCTGGTGTCGCAAAAGAAAGCACGGTACGTTTTTGGTTTCAACGTTTTCGTTCTGGAAATTTCGACCTTCAGAACCAACCCCGTGGACGGCCGGAGACCAAAGTGGAAAATGAAGAATTAAAGGCTATTGTGGAAGCGGATCCATCAGAAAGCATTTCAGAGATAGCTGCAGGCTTCAGGGTAAGTGACAAAACTGTATTAATCCACTTGAAGCAAATCGGGAAAGTAAAAAAACTTGAACGATGGGTACCTCATGAATTGAGTGAATCGAACTTGCAAACACGCGTCGACTGCTGTGTTACTTTGCTCAACCGATACAATAATGAAGGGATTTTAAATCGAATCATTACTTGTGATGAAAAATGGATACTGTACGATAATCGGAAGCGCTCGTCGCAATGGCTGAACCCTGGGGACCCAGCCAAATCCTGCCCTAAACGAAAATTGACTCAGAAAAAGTTACTTGTGAGTGTTTGGTGGACTAGCGCCGGTGTCGTTCACTACAGCTTTCTAAAATCTCGCCAAACGATTACGGCAGATATCTATTGTCAGCAACTGCAAACCATGAAGGAAGAACTAGCTGCTAAACGACCGAGATTGGTCAATCGCTCTAGGCCACTGCTGCTTCACGACAACGCCAGACCGCACACTGCACAACAAACAACCACTAAGTTAGATGAGCTTCAATTGGAATGTCTGCGACATCCACCGTACTCCCCGGACCTTGCTCCAACAGATTACCATTTTTTCCGGAATTTGGACAACTTCTTACAAGGAAAAAAATTCAACTCCGATGCGGCAGTCCAAACCGCCTTCAAACAGTTTATTGATTCTCGCCCCCATGGTTTTTTTAGTAAAGGGATCAATGAACTACCTATGAGATGACAAAAGTGCATAGATAACAACGGTGCATACTTTGATTAATTAAATATATTTTACAAAAAAAAATTGACTTTATATTCCTCCCGTACAAAACGCCCATTTCATATGTAAGGACCCAATATTACCTAAATTCCCCTACTTTCTGGCGAAAGGTTCGAAAACCATATCACTCCTTCGTCCCTGCAAGAACATAGACGATGACTTGTTGCTATGTGAGAAAGACTCGTTTTCACTGGTCAAAATAGATGGATCGTCTTCACCAACTTGAAATGTAAACTCATCCAAAACTGTAACAACGATATCTATCACCTACCATCACATTCAAGGAACTTACATTCTGACCATTGATGACGGCTGCGAAGCTAAGATCAAAGGAATAACACTAAGAAGAAATCAAGGAAAAAGAAGAAATCACCTTATCCGCATTGCCAATTATAAGCCTACCTGAAATATGGGCAACATCGAAGACCTCGTCGGAAGCTCAACCAATAAACCTGGATGGAGTGGACAATACTATTCTATAGCATCTGTCTAGTGCGCTAATGAAAAGTGAAAGTGTTAGTACGGAAGATAGTGAATATAAAAGTGTTATCGATGTGAAAGACATGGACCTGGGAATATTGATCTTATAGTTATAGTTTAGTAGTTATAATTTTAATGATAATTGTAATATTTTTCATTGTAAAGTATTTTTTCCGAAATCATCAAGCTCATTAAAATTCATCCGATAATTTCGGAATTGCGATGCGATTCCGGTAGAAAACATGACACCATAACAATACAGATTTAGACTGTAAAACTGCTGAGTAGCACTTGGCTTCTCGATAAGTCGACCGGAATACACAACAGATCCGAGCAGATCAGGCTCTCCAACGCTTTAGTATTAAGAAAATAATGCAGTTTGAATAAAGGTCCCTATTGTATCGGACAACGAATTAATTATCTCTTCTTTTTAAAAACAAAATATCGCGGATCCCAATCTTGACTAGGTACCTACAGTCTAAAGAAAATAAATTTAAAGAATAATAATTTAGGTAATTAATCTTTGAATTTAGCACATCCTTGAAAGGTTTTTAAGGTTATAGCCCGTGCTGAAATATGTAATTAAATTGCAAGTACACAAGTGGTTTACAACACGCAACGCAACAACATAACATTATTAATAAAATTTTTAAGGTTGATATTGAAGAAAATCTTTAAAAATATAAATCACTATAATACTTAGAAAAAATGCGTATGAATAAATAAACAATTTAAATACATATGTATGTACTTAAGTATCTACTAATTTTATTTCTTTATAAAACGTAGGTATGAGCGAAACCGTGCACTCGAAAAACCGGACTCACGCACTGAGGAGTTAGTACCACCATATAATATACATGTTTGTGTTATGTATTTACCGAAAAAATATAAGTCGAATTCAAAAACTTTATTTTGCAATTGAAAGACATGTTCTCCAGTCTATTTTCCAACTGCAAATTAAGTTCGTAATTTTGACTATTCAAAGGTGATGCTGGTGTCTATGGTGGTATTCAAAGGTGATGCTGCTAGTCTGCTGGGCACCTGGAAGCTGGGGCTGGAAGTCTATTATTTAAGATAATGTTTAGTTTTAAGTTTGTAAATATTTACGTTAGGATATGTATGTACTTTTTTGTTATAAAGTTCGTAATAGCAAATAACATTACAAAGTTATAAAGCACCCAATTTTAACTTATTGTATAAGTCATTTCTATGGAATTTATATATGACCTTTTCACGAGATTTTTACTTATCCAAGTACATTTTATAAGTTATCAAAGTCAAATCAATTTATTCAAGTAAACTCAAATGCAAGATATTTTTGAACGTCAAATCTACTTTAGTTCGGTTCGAAAAGAAAGTCTGTATACTATGAAGAATCGCCAAGAAACTCAGTCAGGTATTATTTTTTCAACATCATTCTACAATAGTTATTTAAAACTACAATATCCATAAAGCCAGTAAATGCATGTGCAGAGAGGATCATTTCCAGTCTATTGTTGTGTCTTCAATGAAATCGCTGATTTTGTAGTATGCTTTTCCAATCAGTGTGCGTTTAATGACGAGTTTAAATCTCTTTTCCGTTAATTAAATAATTTCTTGAGGAATTTTATTATAAAAACATTTGTAATAAATAGCATTTGTTGATCGCCTATTACTAGTTAACTTGTATAAAGCCTACTTAGTTGTGGTAGTTTTCCTCCTAATTTCGCTATATATCATATTACTATAGTAAATACTTTTCACATATCCAAAAATATACGAATCGAAAAAATGTTTATCACATATCCTCTAATATTTTTGAATGACCTAAAAGAAAAAAATACTAAAGGACCTAAACCTAATAACTAACCTAACCAAGTACACCCTATACACAATGGAATAGCTGTAAGGTAAGTGTAAGTGCTGTATGAGTGTAGGTGTTACTGTAAAGAAGATAGCCAAACTAATTTTTTTTTAGATTTTATTTTACAAGTTTGTAGGCGTGCCTAATTTATATAATTGACGACTTCGATGGCGCAGTGATTTAGGTGTTGCACCCAAGCGCGGAAGGTTCCGGGTTCGATTCCTGGTAGGGTCAATTTAGGAAACGAATTTACGAAACTTTTCTAGATTGTCTCGCATTCGGGTGTACTGGGAATGCCCCTAGTAGCCGTCGTCTGGTTCTCATACCACAGGGAATGTCCTAGTTAGAGACCAGATGATTAGGGTGTGTTATCTTGCTTTACAAAAAAAAATATACAAAAAAAATGTAACCATGCTAAATTACAATTTTTAATACCAAGTCTCTGAACTAAATCACAGACAGACAGACGAACGGACAGATTTTATATGTAACGAAGACGGAACGAAGTCTCAAGCATAAATACTTATACATTACACAGTATATATGTATATGTACACCATACATTACACACATTAACAATTTTCATTCACAACACACATTAACATACACCCACACACACTCATCGCGTTTCTTTTTGTTTTTCACGTTTTACTTAAGATTAACCATAAGTTTTATTTTGTTTTATATTTTTTTACTGCATGTTACTTTACTTATATTGACATTTTGTAATAATTTTGGAGAAGAAGCTAGCTACTGAGATACAGGCCATATGCCTAGTTCAGTAGTTAGAGACTTCATTAATATTGTGAAATTTGTCAATAAAGAATTATTATATTATTATTATAACCCTAAAAATATTATCCGAATTAGTACATCACTAACTTATTGCTATCGATAATGAAGATCATGTCACAGTACACACATTCTCATGTTTGTGAATCACCAAGATGCACATAAAGTATAGACATACAATTATGGACGTACTAGATTGGTACGTCCATGCATACAATCAAAGGCGGGCATTAACTCGTTAATCCGTTCATAGTTAAGTAACGAAGCTAACAATTTGCTTAACGGATTAACTTTTAGGTTAACTTCAAAAAATGTTAACGCTCTTGTTAACTTTCGTTAAATTGAACTTCTGTTAATTTTAGTCCTTTACATTGGTTGCTTGTCGACATGTTATTTTTTTTTTGTTTGAATTAGGCGCCATGCCACATTCGTACGTTCGGCGAGTCGAATGGTATACCTATTATGCGAAGATATATTATGCAAAGTGCGCGTGCGAGTGTGATGGCAGTTTTCGAAAATGGTGGCGATAGAGGTCATTATCTTACCAAATGTTTCCAATATTTAAAAACAACACCACCTACTAGTGTCGAAGCAGAACGCGCTTTTTCACCCCTTTAGTACATTTGCAATCGTGTAAGAAGCTCTCTTAAGGACGACAGCTTGAACACTGACTTTTTTGAGTTTTCATTACAAACAAAAGTCTTAGATGATAGATTAAGTCCTTATTATAATCTATTATTAAAGTTTTTAATAGCTTATTCGTTGGTTTTATTTTTTCTTTAATAAAATATTAGTTAGCTCTACATTACAATGATATCAAATAAATAATCAATAAATACGTTGCGTTTTGTATACCACTATATATTTTTTTAAAAGAAGCTTTGAACTTCGGAATTCCGGAACTGAAACGCATAATATCGAAACCCAATTCCGGAATAGAAAAAAGGTCCGATATTCAAGCCCTACACCTGCCGAAATAAACATTTTTACGAGACACTGTACAAAAGTATTATCTGGATCGCAGAGGAAAGATGCAGGCCACCTGTTACTGAAGTCGGTTCTAAGGAAATTCCTAACGTGTCATATAGCTGGCGTTGAATCAAATAAAAAACTGAACTACCTGTAGGTGTCGTTGACAATTATATTTGCTTTGGGCCATTAAATCACAAGCATGGGAGACCAAGTGGCAGAAGCCGAAAGATGTATCGCACAAGCATGGCCGGCTTTTGGAGCAAACCGCTCGATTTCCGATTTAAAAAGATTCCCCAACACCTAAAACAAAAGCGTTTAACCAATGTGTCCTGCCAGTTTTCACGTATGGAATGGAGACAACAACTCTGTCCGAAAGATCTGCTGAGAAAATCCGAGTTGCACAGAAGGCGATGGAGCTACTGATGCTTGAAATAACGTTCATACATAATAAAAGGAATGAGTGGATCAGGCAGAAGACGAAAGTTAGAGATGTGGTCGAGGAGATTAGGCGCCGGAAGTGGAGAAGGGCAGGGTGCATTGCCAGGATGGACTGCGGTTGATGGGCGAAAAAGACTTTGGAGCGAAGCAATTCGTTCCTCTAGGTTGTCGACATTGATGGAAACGTAGGATACATTGAGATATAATTAAAAGACGTCCTTTAGGAACCTAGCTATTTTTTGACATTTAACAATATCATTTTATTATTAAGCCGCAATTATGATTATAACAATACGAATAATGACAATAACTAACACGCAGAGAAGGTACCTATACCATCTCGGAGATGGGGGGATGGCATCTGACAACAGGCGGGCACGAACTGGAAGAAAGTGGCGAGAGACAGAGAGGCGTGGAAAGAGAGTAGGCCCATGCCCAAAGACGGGCACATCACGGGCTGATATAGATAGAGATTCATATTACTTCATTGTTATCTATCTTAGAGCTACACAAATATGTATTTAATTGTTCATCCTACATTACCTATAATAATTAATATCCTACTTTTGTCTTATTTACCTATATATTCCAGCCCAAAAGCAGTATTAGTTTTGGATGGATAACTTTAACTTGCCTTAAATTTTCGAAAACTTAGCGCTTTAACGATTATCGAAGTTAACTTTTTAACTAACGAATTAACGATTAACGAAGTTAACTTTTGGATTAACTATGCCCACCTATGCATTCAATGTTATTGATCATATTGCAACGTGGCTTGCTCAGGCCGGTAGAGTGAGGTGTGGGTTGAGTAATTGATGATGTTATTATTACTGTCACCTGGAGAGTGGTGTACCTAATTTGTTTAAGGGCGCCTAGTACACCTCTGCAATCGACATCTAATGGGATAATTATAGAAAGTTAATTAAATAGACATCAGAAAAACATCACACAAAGAAAACATTTATTTCTTCTCACTTAATCTCTATGGTGGATACAATCAGTTCACTATGTATTTATTATTAAAAGTTAGTAACAATTTAAAAAGATTAAATGCTATGGTTAAACAACATTATCCTGTTTATTATTATATATGTATTAAATAAGGTCACCTATTATCTAACAGCACTTAGATATTAATTAGTTTACAGAGTAATTCATTAGTATTAAAGTTTTACAAGTATTGAGCTCAGATATTACTTGTTATAGTTACAACAACATAATTTATTTATGTTATCTTAAATTAAAGAGAAGTATACCTAGTTATAAAGACTTAGACACCCTTTCCTTGTTTATGTACTGCATTTAAATTCTTAGTGTTACAGATACATAAAGCCAAGTACATTTTATACCTTATCCAGTATCTTATTTCGCAGAGAAAAATATTTATTAGATACACAATACCTTTATGTGGAGCTAATATCTAACAGAGAATCACTTATTAGTTACATGCAGAGTGTTATCAGTTTTATCACTGATCAATCTTAAGAAGGAGGTGGTCATCCACCAACTGCACCTACTCCTCAGTCTTCCCCTTTGTCGAACATCTACTAGCATCACAGCACCCACATGCCCCGGCCCTCAAAGATTCCCCTTTAGTAGGAACTGCGGCCTGGCCACGCGATATAGCACCCAAGTGAAGAAGACTTAGACTTCTTGATAGTCAGAGTAGTGCACCAAACCATTCTAAGAACTATTGCGATTAGTTCATACTGAAGTTTAGTTGAATGTTGAATAGGTTTTACTACTATTCCTAAGTATTCATTACATATAGGGACAGGAGGTCCACCTGGTTTCTATAGGTGTCCTTTGAACTCTGTAACAAGCACATGTAGACATTAGGATCCTATTCCCTAGTCCTATCATCATTGCTCGCCCTTATCTACAGCTACAGTACTCACCATGGGATCCACCATGAGATTACCTAAACTTTTTTTTCATATTATTAGCTAACTCATTTAATCTAATTGGGGTTGCTACTCCCAAACAAATACAGCTAAGACTATCCTAGGCGACATGTGGCCTAACTTTAAGTTTCTTCATGAGACTTAGTTGAGGCAGCTTGTCCCGCAGCAGAGAAAAGAAAAAAAAAAGGAAGCTATTGGATACGAGACGCTTTTTATACCCCACGACGAAGGTCACCTATGCTCCTACTCCTGGAACAACTAGTGTAGAGACAGTGGTCGACAAACCCTATCTAAAATTACACCTACCTAGCGAGTCGATAAAATTCATTAATTTTTTCTAAGTGTATGACGTTTATGTCAACTATAGTTTTAGTATTATTCGTTCGTACTAATAAGTTTATTAACTAGAGACCTAATATTTCATCAATTTAGAGCTTATTATATCTAACAACAAAGGCTACATATTTAGAGACTATCGATATGTTTATCGAACATATCCTTACATCCATACCTCCAAGTATAGACAATCTAGACCAACGGTACATTTGTTATCGAAGCCGTGTGCGTGTTCTAGAATGTTACAGAAAGTTCTATTTACAAACGAATTATTAACAATAATATTACTAAAGGAGGTCTAGATAATCAGTAGACTATCACTTTTACATTAATAATGCTCAATACTCAAAGATATTATATTTATGACAAATTTATTCCTGCTGAAAGACTTACGGTCAATGCTTCAAACGATATTTAAGAAAGCTCAACGGGTCTACGTTGTCCATGTCCGTCTGTCATAGTGAATGTTGTTTGTAAACAATTAGTTTAACCAAGGAATGCTTTATTTTTTTAGATAACAGAAGTTAAAAGTTAATTTATCTTTTAAGTACTTAAGTGCCTCTATAAATATTATAAGTTATTGTTCCCCACGTCGATGGAGACTCAATATGACTGCTACAGTATCGTTTTAGGTGGTTAAAGAATTATTTTATTTTAAAATATAAAATTTTAAAATAAAATAATTCGAGAACATAGATTCCCGAAAATATATAAAGCAACAAACACAGAAATCTACCTATACTGCACATACTAGCACACAAAAGAATTAAGACAGCAAACTACTACAGGGACGGGTCGCGTTCCTATCTAGATTTTACCTAACTAAGACCTAAGTTTCTATTACGTCACCAGAACGTACTAAATCTTTTATATGCCAACGGCCCAAAGGTTTACCCGTTAAGGACTTCAGAGAATATACTAAAGGAGAATGTTTTTCAGTAATGATACATTTCTCAAACTTAGGCGCCAATTTGGCGGAGACATGTTTAGCAGCATCAGACAAAGTGAAAACTCTTTTATATACAAACTGTCCTGGCTGATATTCAACATTACGTTTCCGTAAATTATAATTATGAGCGTTTTTCTCATGAGATTTAGTTATACTAGTCTGCACTTTTACAAAGATTTCTTTTAATTCTTTAAGTGAATTTGAGAAAGTAATTTGGTTATCAAGAGTAACCTTCTCACCACTCACAGGTTGAGAAGAGTTATATAAGTCACCATTAATTATCATCTCTCTACCATAAGTTAGAAAATAAGGAGTATGTTTGGTCGATTCATGCAAAGATGAGTTTAAAGCACATTGAATCTCAGAAATATGTTTATTCCAATTTCTATGATCGTTTTTTACATATGTAGCAATAGCCCTGACAAGTTCACGATTAACGCGTTCCGATTGATTAGTTTGAGGGTGATACACGGGGTTGTAACATACATGAGGTAGGTTGTATTTTTGGATTAAATCCCTAAATTCTTTAGCTATGAATTGGGGACCGTTATCCACATATAAATACTTTGGTACCCCATGAGTCAGGAATATCCCCTTTTCCAAACATCTAACTATATTCTTTGCGGTAACCGTTCTTAATGGAAACAAAGTAACATATTTACTAAAGTAATCACTACATACAAACAAATATCTATTTCTGGCATAAGAGGGAGGAAAGGGACCTAAGATATCACAGGACAGAGCTTCACCAGGTATAGAAATGGGCCTAGAGCTTCCCATATACCCTGCTGGCTTTGTATTTACTGCTTTATACATCTTACAGGTCTCACAAGCCTTTACATACTCGCGTACATCCCTATAAAGAGTAGGCCAAAAATACCAAGTTGCTAATTTTTTATGGGTTTTCAGTACCCCAAAATGACCACTAGTAGGATCGTCATGATATTGCTTTAAGAGATCTAAGCGTTTGTCAGAAGGGACTACCTTCTTCCAATCGAATTGGGCCGTTAACCTATATTTATTTTTAGACAATCTATATAGTTCATTATCCTCTATTTTATAATTAGGGAACAAAGTAGGTTTACTTACACAGTTACTATATAGCTTTTTATACCACGGGTCGCTAGAACTTGAGTATTCACTAATTGAATCTATTTTCATCCGAGGCAGAACTTCAGGAACTAATTCAAAAACCTTCCAAAAATTTATACCGAAGTGAATAGGAATTTCTATATATGGCTGTATTAAGAATTTTACCAATTCTACTTTATTTTTAAACTTGACTAGGCTGTCTCAGCCTACACAGAATATAATTACACCGAGCTATTAATTTCTTTAATAACCTATCATTAGTAAATATTTCCTCGGTTATAGTTTGTTCGATATCAGTTACTTTCTTAGTACACAACTCAAGTTCTTTAGTCGTTACTTTACTCTCAGCCAGTTCATACATCTTTAGACTACCCCTTCGAGCTAATTTACATGTGTGTCTAAGTAACTTTCTTAATTCATCGGCTGAGGAAGCCGGTGCAGCTGGTAAATGCCTAATTTCAAGTTCATGAATTAATTCATCTTTAAGAAGGAACTCCACAGCGCAACCTGCAGTAATGAAGTCCATTTTTTTTTCAAATCTAAGTATTATTAAACAAGAAAATCTATATATCAGTTTAGCAAATCCTAGTGAGAGTTAAAATATATTCACCACTAAATCTTAATTAATGTGGTTCAGAGTACACAATTTAAATTATAAACTCACTGCCTAAAATGTATAAAGTCTAAGATAAATCTAGTGAGAATGAGACTAAGTTTCTAGAATTTGTAATCCCTGCAGAATATATACAGATTAAGATTCAATAAACAAAGATATTACATAAGCATGTAATTTTCAAATTACAATTAACAATTCCCAGCTTAATTCACAAGTCTATGTAGTATATAATCACTATTTGTTTTTACTACGACCAGAGATATACTACATCCAAATAGTCACAAAGCCTAAGTTAATTAAGTTATTAAGTTAAATCAAAGTTTAATAATTAAGTTATTATTTTATCAATAATAATTACTGATATACTTGTCAATCAACCAGGAGTTGTCAATCAACCAGGAGTTATCAATTAACACAGAGATATCTAATAGATAGATTGAGTTCAATAATTAGTTGAATTTCACTAGAGTTAGTAGCACTATTAATGTTACATTAGTAGTTGTTTAGTACTTACAAGAACAATAGTTTCTTATCCCACCAGAAGTCTCCAGGCCCCACGTTGGGCGCCACTTTTGCAACGTGGCTTGCTCAGGCCGGTAGAGTGAGGTGTGGGTTGAGTAATTGATGATGTTATTATTACTGTCACCTGGAGAGTGGTGTACCTAATTTGTTTAAGGGCGCCTAGTACACCTCTGCAATCGACATCTAATGGGATAATTATAGAAAGTTAATTAAATAGACATCAGAAAAACATCACACAAAGAAAACATTTATTTCTTCTCACTTAATCTCTATGGTGGATACAATCAGTTCACTATGTATTTATTATTAAAAGTTAGTAACAATTTAAAAAGATTAAATGCTATGGTTAAACAACATTATCCTGTTTATTATTATATATGTATTAAATAAGGTCACCTATTATCTAACAGCACTTAGATATTAATTAGTTTACAGAGTAATTCATTAGTATTAAAGTTTTACAAGTATTGAGCTCAGATATTACTTGTTATAGTTACAACAACATAATTTATTTATGTTATCTTAAATTAAAGAGAAGTATACCTAGTTATAAAGACTTAGACACCCTTTCCTTGTTTATGTACTGCATTTAAATTCTTAGTGTTACAGATACATAAAGCCAAGTACATTTTATACCTTATCCAGTATCTTATTTCGCAGAGAAAAATATTTATTAGATACACAATACCTTTATGTGGAGCTAATATCTAACAGATAATCACTTATTAGTTACATGCAGAGTGTTATCAGTTTTATCACTGATCAATCTTAAGAAGGAGGTGGTCATCCACCAACTGCACCTACTCCTCAGTCTTCCCCTTTGTCGAACATCTACTAGCATCACAGCACCCACATGCCCCGGCCCTCAAAGATTCCCCTTTAGTAGGAACTGCGGCCTGGCCACGCGATATAGCACCCAAGTGAAGAAGACTTAGACTTCTTGATAGTCAGAGTAGTGCACCAAACCATTCTAAGAACTATTGCGATTAGTTCATACTGAAGTTTAGTTGAATGTTGAATAGGTTTTACTACTATTCCTAAGTATTCATTACATATAGGGACAGGAGGTCCACCTGGTTTCTATAGGTGTCCTTTGAACTCTGTAACAAGCACATGTAGACATTAGGATCCTATTCCCTAGTCCTATCATCATTGCTCGCCCTTATCTACAGCTACAGTACTCACCATGGGATCCACCATGAGATTACCTAAACTTTTTTTTCATATTATTAGCTAACTCATTTAATCTAATTGGGGTTGCTACTCCCAAACAAATACAGCTAAGACTATCCTAGGCGACATGTGGCCTAACTTTAAGTTTCTTCATGAGACTTAGTTGAGGCAGCTTGTCCCGCAGCAGAGAAAAGAAAAAAAAAGGAAGCTATTGGATACGAGACGCTTTTTATACCCCACGACGAAGGTCACCTATGCTCCTACTCCTGGAACAACTAGTGTAGAGACAGTGGTCGACAAACCCTATCTAAAATTACACCTACCTAGCGAGTCGATAAAATTCATTAATTTTTTCTAAGTGTATGACGTTTATGTCAACTATAGTTTTAGTATTATTCGTTCGTACTAATAAGTTTATTAACTAGAGACCTAATATTTCATCAATTTAGAGCTTATTATATCTAACAACAAAGGCTACATATTTAGAGACTATCGATATGTTTATCGAACATATCCTTACATCCATACCTCCAAGTATAGACAATCTAGACCAACGGTACATTTGTTATCGAAGCCGTGTGCGTGTTCTAGAATGTTACAGAAAGTTCTATTTACAAACGAATTATTAACAATAATATTACTAAAGGAGGTCTAGATAATCAGTAGACTATCACTTTTACATTAATAATGCTCAATACTCAAAGATATTATATTTATGACAAATTTATTCCTGCTGAAAGACTTACGGTCAATGCTTCAAACGATATTTAAGAAAGCTCAACGGGTCTACGTTGTCCATGTCCGTCTGTCATAGTGAATGTTGTTTGTAAACAATTAGTTTAACCAAGGAATGCTTTATTTTTTTAGATAACAGAAGTTAAAAGTTAATTTATCTTTTAAGTACTTAAGTGCCTCTATAAATATTATAAGTTATTGTTCCCCACGTCGATGGAGACCCAATATGACTGCTACAATATTCATTAATTGTAGTTTAAATATCAAACAATTAGCGATAGTAGCGCCAAAGCAGAATTTTCGTGTCTATATCTTACCACAAATACCTTGTGCCATCTAACGAATTAATGTAGAACTAAAATATTATCTTCGTGATATTAAAACAATCAGTGAGTTACATCTTACTCACTCTGTAGTTAGCCCAGGAAATCACAGATGGCGCTAAATGACAAAATTTAATGGAAACAGAAAATATTAAATATATTTTTGTTTCATTTAAAACCGAATATGCATATTTATAAATCACAGTAATTAAATAAAACAAAAAGTATAACAAAAGGCGTAAAAGCAATTATGTAAATATAAGGAAAACATAAATTAGATATAATTATTGTTTATTTTTTTTTTTTTTTTACTTAAAATTAATACTATTTAAATCATTGACTTATTAATGTAATGGTTGCAGGTATTTTATATTAATTCATTAAAAATTGACACAAAAATTATTAAAAGATACATAATATTTAAAAATACATTTATTTTAATTATAATTACTTATAATTATTTGTAGTTTTGTTATAGTTATAGATACATTAAAGAAGGGTTATACCAAAAGAAATAGATACGCCTTACGCAATTGTTTTGACACTGGCAAGTTATACACCATCCTAAAGACTGGTTAATTGCTGATTTTTAAAATAATAAGTGTTCCTTTTTAAGAGCTCTATGACAAATCGTAACCACTTGAATTTAGACGATTCATTAGTTTGTATTGTACATACTGTAACTGTCCTAAATTACGATTTTCCCTTTATGACATTTTATTGTATAACTGCATAGAAAATTAAAGGGCATACAATTTGAGAGCAAAGAAGATACCCTAGTAACTCATAACTTCGGGATATCTCTAAGGTACTTCTCTAAAGAGGAGTGGTAGGTAATTGATTTTTCAAATGGTTTAGAAAATGGAAGTGTGTATGTGTCTAAGGTAAATAGTTTAGATAGATCAATCAATACCTGTAATAAAGAATAAAATAATTCTTGAGTATTTAATTTCTTTTGGCATGACCCTTGTATGTGCAGCACATCTTAGAAACCGTTCAACAAACTGAGTATTTTAATAGCACTTTAATAGTCATAATTAACCTTAATAAAAGTTTCATGAATTTCTATCTGTCTGAATTTTATAGTATTTTAGCATTTCTTCTTCTTTTATCCTGCATAACTTTTTTATAAAAAGTAACAAATACTAAAGGTATATTAAATAACTGATTTATAACTTTATTTGATGTTTTTAAGGAAATAAAGACAAAAATGTCAACATTTACAGCAATTGTATTGAAATAATTACTACAATATCTATAATATATAATATAGTAATAATTACTATTAATGGAAAGATATTCTAAGACACACAACAATTCATAGCTTGTAATGCATGAAACTCTTATTGAGGTGACTTTTTAGCTGTTTCCCTAAAGGGGTAGTCAGAGAGGACAGAGCGCCAAGTGTCACAGTCCTTACATTCTTTTTGGTATAATATAATACATCATTAATAGAACTATTGTCAGATTTGGTTCTTACAAGCAACATAATCATCAAGACAAAATATAATATTATAATATGGATCTTGTTACCAAAAATATCAGCTCTCTTTTCCAATTTCCTCAATTTGCAATTCACCAATACCAAACAGCATTAATTTTATATGAGCCCTTGTCTCTGCACTTTTATTTCTTAATTCTTCAGCTTTTTTTTCAAACGCCTTTATTCTTACATCTAAATACTTATTTGCTTCAGCTACAGTTAACTCTAAATAATGATTAAGGCCAACATTCATAAGTAATTCTGAAGTGTCAGTTACTGATGCCTCCATGAAAAAGTTGCAGCCTAGATTTACTTGAGTTTTGAAACCGTCAGGATGAATTTCTTTATCTGTAATAACTTTCAAAGTGTGTTTTTGCTGTATTAAATCGGATATTTCTGCGTTTACTTCCCGTAGCCGAAAATCAATTAGTTTCAAGTCTTCCTTGAGCACGTCGTTAATGAATGTTTCATATTTAGAAATTGTATCCTCAATGTTTACTTTGGCCATGGTCATATTTTAAAATACATATGTTTCCACACACTTGAAAATTTTAAAAATATAATCTTGTTAAATAAATCTTCGGCCTACATCAATATATATCATAACAAAGTTGATTAATTTGTGCCTTAGGGTACTATACCATTATTTATGTACGTCTTGTAATTTTTTAGAGAGAAATATTATTATTATTCTTTTTCTTTTGTACCCATGCTGCTGTTTCCGCCAGTCCGCCACTAGAAACGTAATTTTTTTTCGACAAAACATATTTGACATCTGATTGTTTTTTTATTTATATTTCTTAAGGCATTGGTAACAAAAACATCAGCCTAATAACGTAACTTCTGGAGAAACATTAACTGTCCCTAACACTCCTCCGGTAAAGTGATAGTAGGCTTTACTGAAGTTAAAAAGAACTTCTTGAAAGAACGCGAAAACTTCAGCTACACATATTTATTTATATGTCCTCTGTTCTTTTCACTTACACAAAACTTTAAAACACAATATACTATCACTGTTGTAGTTTAAAACTCCTAAAAATGTAAAAAACACAAAATCTAAATAAAATGACAACCTCACTTCTCCCGTTCCCACCAAAAAGTGGCATCTGATTGAAATTGACTTATTAGTTATTTATATTTCTTAAGACATTGGTAACAAGACCATCAATCTGATGACGTAACTTCTGGAGAATCACTAGTTCCTTAACTACGATTTTGATATTTTTTATAACTTATTACAATTTTATCGCATTCATAATTTTATTGTTTGTGTTTTAAAAAATAATGTGTAACTTTTTTGGATTTCACTTTTTATCAATCAATTAAATATCGACAAGCACCGAGATCGAATCGATCAAATGATCATCGATGATCGATACTTTCGTTCAAATGTGATTGCAATCATCAATACTTCGCAATACAATAATTTCAAAGTATTGATGATTGCAATCACATTGACAATTAAAATGACAAAAAGTATTTTTAATTATTTTTACAATTATTACTTTTGACATAACTTCCGGTCGCTCTCAATTCAGGCTCATTTCACTCTAGTGCAAAATTTTTCTTTCGAAATTTTGGTCGTTGTAGTAGTATAGCCTAGCATAGTTAGATGTCACTACTAGTCTTTGTATCGAGTAATGAACTTTTTCGTCATTTTATTAAAGTTAGGAATAGCTTAGTTTCATTCAACGTTGCCTCTTATAGAGATCTCGTATTACAATTAAACTTCGTCTTTATGATAACCGTAAAATTTTAGTTTATTGTTATTATTTTTTCATTATTATTAAATTTCATATTAATATTCATTGTTATTAATCGAGTAGTCTCATTTTTACGTAGTTGTGTAGTATGTACAAAGATTAGTTGACAGTTTGTGTCTAGTTTTATCAGATGGCTCTAAATGGAGAATTTCGACTGTTACCTCTATTTCTTTTTCTATTTATGATATTAGCACAACTATAATGAAAATCGATGTTATCACATTAATTTGTTATAAAATCGAACAATAACAAACTTTTCAGATAGGTATGTATTGTATTGGGAAAAGAAATGGTTCTTAGTTTTTGTGCTAGATGTCACTAATATACATTTTAATTACATATTCGATTTTAGTACTGAAGCATCGATATTTTTTCATCAACATTGATATCTAGCATTATATTTAGATAATTAGTTAGAGATATGGTTTATTTAATACCACAAAACATTAATAATAACAAGCAACAATAAACAGTGAACAATGACAATGAGCAAGAAAAAAAAGAAACAGTTTTATCATTCGGTATTTCCTAGAACTAAAGTGTGATTGAAAGTTTACTAACCGATATTGACATCGACGTTTTTCTAAGACAGTTTCTGGTCTGCTTAGCCGACGCGACACCAAGTCTTTCTCGTTTTGACCACAAAACACCTTTTCATTATTGTTTTGACATAGTACACTGGCGTAATGAACGAATGAAGCGTGCGACAGCAAATCGATCCTTATGGCAAAAGTTACGTGCAAGAAACAGTAAGAAACAAACCCATAACAAACCGTTCGTAAAATCAGTGCGAAACCTATTTAGTCTCCGGTGGTCTCCGTTAGTCTCATATCAAATTAAATTAAATCATTTGTATTTTGTAAATTTTACTACAAAACCAACAAAAACAATCACGGTATCGTGTTCTGTGTTAAATTGTGATGATTACAACAAGAACCCAAACAAAGATACGTTTCACAGGTAAATACAGAATACGCTGTACCATTTTCTTTAGGTACTCTTATTTTCCATATAAAATAAGTGAAGAGAAAATACCGTGGAAAATTATGTCTTTAGTTTGTTAAACTTAATAATAATTTCCCGCGGCATTTTATTATGAAACAAAATAGTAAATAACTTTTACACAAATTTCAATTCAAAGAATTGCTCTCAATTTGTGTGACAAACGATTTTTCTTGTCTCTATCTAATTGAATGTAACCACGAATAAAACAGTCAGCTATAGATAGTACGTATGGCTACCTCGCACTGTCAGTGTATTTCGTTTCAGCTAATGAGTCGGTCATGAAATTATTAGGTATTTGCAAAATACTCGTGAAGCTTAAGTGTTTTAGTTACTAATATTCACGAAAATAAAAAAAATACATTTTCAGTTGTGTATCGTTCTTCTCTAGTCACGCGCATTAGTAAAAATCTAGAAAGTCTGTCAACAAAAAAGGCACATAAAAGACAAGCTTTTAGAGCAAATGCTCCGTCCATTGTTCCTTGGTTCGAGATTTTATGATTGAAAAAATATACCTTGTATATAAACCTATCCACACGTACCTATGTGATACGTTCCATTACTAAATACAGTCACATGGTTACACCATTATAATATTATTTTTAAAAACATTATTAATTTTCAACGCGTCGTTATAAAAAAAAACGAGTGTGCTTTAGACCACACAACTGAAGTAAAACTTCTTTAGCTCCATCCATATGTATATATATATATATATACATATATGTTTATATATGTACATATATATATACATGTACATACATATACATATATTTTCTACTAATTTCTACAATTTTCTACAAATATTTAAATCTATTATCGGCTTCGTAACTCTCTCTTTCCATCTTTACTAACATGTAACTCCATATCTCTCTCTTTCAACTTCCGTTCGCCTCGCCCGATCACACTTTTCGTAACGCTCTCGTCATGCATTCGCCAGCTTACTCCCCAAGCCAAGCGTGCCTAAAGAAGTTTTACTTCAAAAACTTACTCCCTACACGGGAATAAATATTAGCTAGCAACACTGATAGTATTAGGGATGGGCAAATGGAAAAATATATCGATATATATTGTATCGATATTTTTAGACAATATCGATATATGCAGAGCAAAAAATATCGATATTTCGTTATGTAGATATTTTTGCCCTAAGGCGGGATTACCTAAAAAATTGTCAAAATATTCGAACGTGAAAAAAATGGACACATTTTGCAGTTATATTAGTTTTATTTAAACATACATATCCTCACGCTGTATCCCTAACGGAGTAGTCAGAGAGGACGGTTCTTACTTACTTCTTTCGCTTCCTTAAATCTCATAATTCTCCTCACACATTTTCCCCTAGGTGTGCGAAAGATTTTGACATTTCCATCCGCTAACACTGGCTATTATTACAAAAATAAGTGCAATACATAATCAATATAAAATGAAGACTCCACGGGAAAAACAATGAATGTCAAAAAATTATTAGTAAGAGAAAAACAACTTTTTATAGTTTGAAAGTGTATTTGTTTTATGCTCTTTTTATATAAACATTGAAACAAGTTATTACTATATAAATATATTCTTTGACTTTACTGAAATGTATGCTTTAATTTTATATTTTTCTAATATTACAAAAAGTCTGAAATTAGTGTCTAAACTCCATAGCATAAACAATCTAAGTCTAATATCTAAAAAATAATAAATAAAATCTAAGTCAATTTTTAAACTAACTTAAAAATAACTAACATGTAATACAAACATAAATCTGTTTATACACACATACTTTTTAGCTTTTTTTTAGCTTTTAGCTTTAGTTTTTGTATTCAGGGATTCAGGGAGATAATCTTGGACGACTTTTTATTACTGTAGTGATTAGAACTTCCCTTGAAAGATTTTAGGAGTTCTTTTATTACACTCAATGTGGTATCACTTATTTTTTTGGGCGGATTTTGATGTTTCCCTTGCTTGTTTTGAGGAGCTACACCAGTTAACTTTAGATGAGTTTGTATATACTGAACTTTACTTTTAGTCATACCAAATGATGAACAGAAAGCTTTAAAACAAACTTGAACCTCGTGACAAACATCGTTTCTGACAATTTTTACAATGTAAGAATAGTGACAGTCGTGTTGTTTACTTTCTTCGATGTCTTCTTTTCTCGAACTTCGTTGCTTTACAAGATTCACCGTTATCATTGATTCTAGAAAGCTATTTTGTTCATTTATCGTTTGTAATTGATTAAAATGACGAAGTAGCAGCTTTTTTTCTGTTTCGCACACATTTTTAAAGCACTAATCGTTTGAAAAAACACTCTTCTCCGGGTTCATGACCTTGTACACGGATTTGTTTATTACATCTTTTATTCGTCCTATGCGTAATTTTTTCTGCTCAGGCGACTTAACGTGCGTATTTTCATCTCTACTCGACATTGTTTTACTTTTTTACTTCAAAATATTAAAATAAATACCTACAATACGACTGAAAAACATTATACTCTCAGATTGCTAGGTTACGTAGTGATTACTTAGTGCATAGAGAAAATTATATATACTGACTTAGTGGCTAGGTTAGGAAAAAAGCCGACAGCACGTATGCCAACTGTTAAATTAACAACGACGGTTTTTGACGTTCGGCGCACGGACATTCCTGTTTCTTGCGATGAATGAACATATACAAATTGAACTATTACAGCTGACTGCGATGGTTTTACCCAATTTTGATTATTGTATAAAAATAATACACCAAAAAGCTAACAGATGGCATTAAAAGGTCTGTTTCACAAAAAAAGTGACATTCATTGTTTTTCCCGTGGAGTCTTCAAATATAATAGATTTAAAAAAAATATCGAATTTGATACAGAAATAAATATTGACAATCGATATTTTGAAATTAAAAATATCGACGATATTTATCGATTATTTTCTAAAAAAATATCGATATTTTGATATATCGATATTTTTTGCCCATCCCTAAATAGTATAGTTATATAGAAATCTATAGTACATTTCTTATCTCATGTGGTCACTGTCATTCGTACTCTAGTACATTTTCCCTCTACGTTTGTTTACATTAGGGACATTAATGAAAAAATTAGGATATAACATAGATTATCACGTCTATGGTGAGTCAAGACAATCTTTTTAAAAATTTTAAGGCTTTGGCAACTGGACCATTTATCTAGCCATATACCTGTGCATATACATATACCCACAAATTAATAGGATTATGTCTAAACATATACCATATAAAGCTGCTAAAACTTCAACTTCATTGTTAATGTTATTATAATATTATGTATTAGTTGCTGTTCACTATTTACTTCCAATCTTTACTAATCCTGACTAATCCCTGCTCTTACTGATCAAGTGCTATCAAATAATAAATTCTGTCAGTGACACCTCAATTTATGAATCTCGGTCGATCTCAAGTAGCTATTAATTTCTCAAAAGCTTTTACTATTATTATAACGCAGTGCCATCTCTGAATACAAATAATAAACTCCTATTGTAATTTTAAAAACGTCTAGCCGTAATAGTATATTGTTACCCTAGGGCTGTAAGTAACTTATTTAGGCCCAAGACCTGTGCCCGAGACGGGGTTTGGCGCCCTAGCGCAGCGAGGGCGCCAATAGTTTGAGGGACTAAATAGTCTTTCACCCTGTGTCTCCATATTTAAATTGAGAGTTACCGTGTTACAAGGGTAAAAATACGATGTTTCTAGACAAAATTACGGTGAATCTGTTAAAAGTATACCGTGTAAATTACTGTGTCATTTTTCAAAGAAAGAAACAACATTATGAACCAAATCAAGCCTTTATTTATTTATTTTTCAATTATTATACGAATAATTTAATATTTTTAATTAAAATATGAAGCAATCAAACATAATTATACAACATTTAATCAGAATCAGTCTCTTCTAACATGACAGTGTCTTTTTCATAAATGGATTTATTCATTTTTGCCAATATGTCATTAGTTGGCCTGAAATCGACACAGTTTTTACGTTGATCCATCACATTTGCAAATTTCACTCCTTCTTATATTTATATAAGAACGAGAATAGATTGCGTGGAGTGGACACAAAATTAAATATTGGGAATTCCCCTGGCAACCAGGAGTAGTGTTGCCATTGCAAAATTTGATAAGTTGACTGACTGAGGTTCGTTTTACACATAACATGAAATATTTACAACAACGTAATTCATGATGCTAATACGGTGATATATGACACGGTAATACATTAATACCTTGACGGTAGATAAAGACCAAATTACGGTGCATCTACGGTAATTACCGTGTATATGGAAACACTGCTTTCACCCGAGGTAAACAGTGTGCTTTTCATTACGAATACGAGGAAAGTAAAAATAAAAACATTAATTAGCAGCTAAAGAAAAAATTAGTGAATTTTATTTTACATAAACCAACAACTTTATTGAGATATTTATTTAGTTTATGGTAAAATTAGAGCAATATAAGTTATAGTTAGTGAAAGGTTTTTTCCGGGTATGTTGATATTTGATATTTTCTGGGAAACTTGTTTCTGCAGTATCCAGGGATTCTTGGGTGTATGTTGGGGACATCGGTATTTGTCTATTTTTTTCAGCTGTTACAGCAATGTTTTTGGATTGCACCGGATAATCCTTTGAAGTGCTTGGTTGTGGAGAGTCAGTGGAATGCAGATTTATCATTTCTGTTACTCTATGCGATATCTTAGTTTTATTTTCCACTGACTCTTCTATGTAGCCTTCAGCTACTTTAGTCGACTTCCAACCTATATGCCTTTTGATGACAGTTAAATCGGCACTAGAATCGGCTAGCAAAGCCGCTGATGTTCTGCGAAAGCAGTGACCCGAATATCGATTTGAGTTTGGCAAATTAAGGTAAGTGGCTATCTCTTTAGGAATACTCGAAATCTTGTTTTTGTCAATTACTTGCCGCAGATACTTCCCTTTATGATAATTTACGTAAAAACGGTTTGTTTCCATCCATTCCACTTGGTCGAAGTTTTTGGAAGTTTTCTATTATATTTACAAATTCTTTTTTAACAACAAAGGTTCGGTCAACTTTGGTTTTAGTGCCACGTAACTTCACCAGTATTATATCACCTTGTTTCTCAATATCATCAACTTTCATATTTACTAGTTCGATACTTCTGCAAGCGCCACTTACTGCCAATATCAACACTACCTGAAAAGTAGATATCTCTTTAATATGTTTATAAAATATAGAACGTTACAATTTAAAAGAAGAAGCTACAATTAACAATAAAAAGATTTGCTTACCTTCATTGCTAGGTATATTTCATCAGGCGCTTGGTTTAAGAAGGTTTCTACCTCTTGATAAGTGAAAACTGGATTTTTTCGATTTAAATCCATCTGATTGCCTTTTGAGAAACGATGTTAGTCTCTAGTAATCTTTTATATGTACATTATGTTTAGTATTTAATGTTGTCTTTAGCATAGAATACACGCTCCATAATGTTGAAGGTTTGTAAGTCTTTGATAATTCGTTGAAATATATTAACAAAACGTTTTCTGATAACGATTTCACTTTTTTCTCAGCGCGCCATTTCATAAAATCGTCGTAAGATTTTAGATATCTTTTTTTTGATTTAGGCGGTAAAAGGTTTTCAACTACTGCTTTAGCCTCTTCTTTTATGAAATCAGGCGTTAAATCCATATCTGAATCTGATGAAGTCATCGTGTTAATACAAATCTCTGCTATACGGAAGTATAAACAAAAGTCTACAACTCGAAAAAACGATTAAGATAGGATTGTCGCTTTCCCGCTTATTTTGTTTTTTTTTGTGTGGCCGGCTATTGTTATTAATTACTAACTATTTTGCCCAAATCTATGTTATTTAAAAAAAGTGGTTGAAAGTAAATTATAAGTCATTTAAAAAAATATATTCTTTAATTAATACTTATCTTTACGTTATTTCAATTTCACATCGCGCTGTAATTGAGTGGCTGAATAGAAAGTTGGGACATGATTCAATAGAAATGTGAAAATAGAACTACTTACTTTTTATTTTGTTTTATAATTTGACAGCTGTCAGTTGAAAACGATTCTCCTTAGGGCTGAAAAGTACTATTTTCAACCCGCTTATCAGGCAACTTCAGGCCTACTTTCCGAGTAAGTATAAGTAATGAAAAGGTAATAAGTTTTTAAGTAGAAAATGGAACAACTTGGAAACAACCACTAACGTATAACGTTGCGTAGGTAGTATATTAGATATATACTTGTTTGAAAAATCTTTAATAAATAATAACATTATTTTGCAATAGCATACTTTTTTATTATTGAGAGTGATGGTGTAATGAGGATACTGGCTCATAAAATAGGTACCTTGATACCTGGATACGTATCCTTTTGAGCCATCTTCACAGTATATAATTACTAGCTTAGTCACGGAGCTTAGTTACATAAGGAATGTAAATAAAACATTAGATTAAACGATATTATCGTTTATTTGACGAGAAAGTTTAAAATCATTTCCACATGAAGCAGAGCTTCCCATCTAACAACCTTTGTACAAAAACCACTATTCAAAGTCGCAAAACTATCTACATTTATACATAGGTATAGAATATTTGTAATTATTTATAACGTATTTGAAATGAATAAGTAGGGTTCCCACAATTTTTAAAATTATTAAAGTAACAAATTGTTTCATATTAGGCAGGTATAACCTGAATGTACAGAATAGACGTAGATATACCAGTCATTAAAAATGAATACCTATTTATAATTGAACGTAGTTATAGAAATACAGACTGAAATAGTAGCTAATCTACTTTTAATTTAAACATTTTCAATATACTATTACGTTCTGTAGCTTTCTTTTGACATTGATTTTGTTTGACAACAATGTTACCAACATAATACGCAATTTCTATTGTTATCTAGAGTTATTATAATATTAACTTGGCTGGTAATAATTATATTGAAATAGGTACACTATATTATCGTTCTATTTTGTTACGTTTATTAGGTAGGTACTTGTATGAATCAGTAAGGTACCTATCTACTCATATCTGGCAACTAGATCAATCACTAGTGACATTGTTAATTACGAACTGCCGAATTACATCATATTACAAGTTTTTTTTTTGTAGGGACTCAGTTAAATGAAAAAGTAGGCTTATTCTAAATTACTGATATGTTTCTGTGCATCCTCGTAAATGGATATTTTTGTTGACTTGAGTCCTGTAATATATATTGATTGTACATTAATCTGGGATACAACAAATTCGATGATCCTGTTTAATTTCAATGAAATTGGATAACATCATAATATTATCTTTAATAAGTAATGTAATTTTACAACAGGTATAGTTCTCTTACGAGACGTCCAAAATTCCAAAACAATTACATAGCTCTATTATTCTGCATTTATATAACTATGTTCTGTGTACTAATTCGACCTCACTTCGTTACTCAACCATTACTGTCCAAACCTTAATTTCTCTCTTCAGTATTACAATTGATAATATTTGCTTAAATCTAGTCTTATTGATAATTCTTATATTAGTTACATTAATGTGATGGACTGTCGCTTAAAGTTTAAAAAATGTGATGTATGATTCTTACTACTATAAAAGAGAAAAAATTGAATGTTATGTTATCATTTTTTTATTATATTTATAGGTTTGTGACGTAAGCACCGAAATGTTTTATGGACGACATTTTTACATTACCTATATCTAAATGAAAAAAAGCTGCTATTAAACTTTGGTTTTATTAAAAGAGATGATATGAAGTTGCTAGTTACTCGAAAAATTTGTAATTTATTTCAAAATGGACTCGAAAACACTGGACAAAATCTAACGAGGAATCTTTTTATAGGGATCTATTAATTTTAAATAGAATATCACAAAATTACAATGTGATGCCTCGAAACGTTGGGCGGAAGAGATTTATTAAATAGACATTGTCACAACAATTAATCATAAATATTTAATGCTATATCAACCTTATCACTAAATTAAAAGATCTTACAATTACTAGGATTCATTTAAAATTTACAAGTATTTATTTCATAATTACTAGAATAGTGAAATGATAAACTAAAAATTCAGTTCTTATGTATCGGTAAATTACAAAAAACATCCCAACTACGCCGTAAGTTTCACTATTTACAAAATATTTACAATACCATAACTAAAGTTACATTGATACATATGTAGGGGATTACTTAATATTCGCCCTTTTTGTATGTTCGCGGTGGACTTCAGCATTCTTTACCAACTTTTTCCAACGCAACCTTGCAATAATTTCTTCAACTGCACTTCGACATTCTTTATTTTGTTTTATTCAATCCGCCCTTTTTACTTTCATACAAAGTAAAAACCTTTAGGAATTATTTAATATTCACTACGTAATTAAATCCAAAAAATAGATCATAAGCTTTTGGTAAACCTACAGATCTTATACTACTAAATACATACAATTCGTTTATATGACGTAGAACGTGATTATTAGTATATGCTATGTTCGTACGCAGTTAACGTTACGAAACATTGAAAAATAATATATTAATAACTATAGGTACGCATCTTTTTCAAAATGTAATATGGATTAGAAAGAGACGGCTACATTTTTATGAAGGACGAATAGATACAATTACAACAGTAAGATGACTCAAAATCTATACTATACCCTTAAACTTTCATTGGTCACCAAAACTTTTAAAAAAAATTCAAATCCTCCCATTCGACTAGGACAGTTATTTCAAATATAAAACTACATTTTAATTTTATAACCAATACTAATTTTATTACAATGAGATCAAAAAATCTTTTTGAAATTCAAACAATATCACATTAAATATCATATTTATTGCGCCTCTAACAACAAATAGGCAATACAAATCGCTCTAAAATGATAAAATGGATGGAATTAATTTTTAATGGCTTAGTGGGTACGTATTTGTAACCCAAGTAACACTCAATTAAAATGGCAATTTACGTTATTATATTCTCTGTGGATAGTATGTGTGTTAATAGTCTACAATTCTATAAAACACCGATTAAAAATTGTCTTCGGTTTCCAGTTTCCACTAATAAGTCTCCAATGGACGAATATTTTAATGAAATCAACAAATGTAAAACTTTTTAGCTTTTTGTCAGAGAGAAATAACGCACCTTTTATTAAAAACTAATCACAAAAACGATTTAAATGTTTACTAACATGGGTAAATTAAGTAATATAAAAACTTTGATCTTAAAACTTTTTTGTTCGAAATAAAATGACACGGGGTTTTGGTATGTAAGTAGACAGAAAAAACCCTTCTTGGAAGAGGTCAATTATTGCGTCAATTACTTATGTGATGATTTTATGATAAAATTCGTTTGTGTAATATATAGCTAAGAAAAATAAAGTTAAACCAAAATTAAAATGGTTATATGTGCCTACTTAAGTTAAAAAAACGTGTTTTATGGCATGTGTGGTATTAAAGAGGGTCAGGGGGGCTATTCACAAACGTCGGAAACTTTCCGTGGCGGAAAGGCCGATCGTCGGAAAGCATAAATTCAATCCGACGGCTTGGATTTGTGAATACGAATAGTCGTATTCACAAATCCAAGCCGTCGGATTGAATTTATGTTATTATATTTGATTTTTTTGATGATTTTATCTATACGCGATTCACAAATCCGAAATCGTATTATATTTATATTAAAAATATATCATATTATATCTATATATAATATGATCTATTTATAATATAAATATAATACGATTTCGGATTTGTGAATCGCGTATAGATAAAATCATCGAAAAGTTTCCTGTCGGATACGGAAAGTTGAGTTTCCGAAGTTTGTGAATAACCGCCAGCAGGCGTTTTTATAATAATTATCGAAATATATACGTACCTTAAATACATGCCACATGTTTCACAATTGCAATGCGATATCATTATTTTTGAACAAATTAATAATGTGTTGATGCGCTAAACAAATATGAATTCTCGAGTCATTATTACATGTCACCAGATTACCGAAATTGATGCCCTAGGTGTTTCTTAAATTATTTTTTCATTTTTTGTATGAATATTTGAGAAAGGACGAAATATACAAAATATCAAGCTGACCAATGGACAGAATCAAGAGTCATACAGCTCAATAACTGTTACAAAAAACCTGTATAGCTGAAAGGCTAGCAACCAATCACTACATATTAATAGATATTATATAGATCCGTTATGTCAAATGCTGATAGTTTGAATTAGTTTGGCTCTACCTTCCCGGATTAATTATAGCGTGAAATCGTGAATTAAATCATTTCAAGTATATTTATTATTTGCAGTTTTTATGTATGTATCCTGATATCTGTGTGCATACATTTTTGACCCATGTAATCATGGAATTTGAGTTATATTATTTAATGTTTGTCGATTCAATGTTAGGACTGTTACGAAAGTAGGCGCATTTTTTAATGATTAAGCGGTTTCTTTGCAATAACAAATGCAAAAAGTATTGATTAGCCACATATTTCAAAAGTGATCGATGAACATTATGTTCAGCTGTAGTAAGGCAATTTTATGAGTAGGGCGGTGCCATTTTTGCCCCGCCCGACGCACGCGTTATCGATACGAACCCCCAACGGGCTGCACTATGAGTGTGATTATGTTGTACTTACGTACGGCCTACAGACTCATCTCTGTGAGACGATGGTATCGATCAATCGTGCTTTCGAGAAAAGTTTAGAGCTTTCTTAGGATGGTACTCTCACGTCCATTTTTTTTCTAAATGGCAGGCCGTAATTAGACCAACGTACTTGACGTGCATACAAACCATCCCCTAAAGTTAGAATGTTCTTAAGTGTTTTCTTAACGAGATTTTTGAGAACAAATAAGTATTCCATTTTTTACTACAAATATATAAGTAATTACCCAAATCGCATTCAATTTACGTTTGTTAATCTATCTCTATTTTCCGTTTCCGTGATAGTTTTAGACATAAAGTTAAAATAAGTGATACAATTTCATTAGCAAAGAATTTCTTTTCGTTCTCTTCTTTTTTTTCTTGATTCGATGCTGGTTAGCTGACCGAATCCTACCTCTGGTATATCCTGAGGATGCTTCGTTGAGAGGCGAAACACGTGTCGATTGGTGGTTTTTGGAGTTTGAGCGGAAAATAGTTAAAGATTTTAGGAATTTATCACATAAAATGGATTTCCGCAAAGTAACACCTGAGTCTATACAAGACTTTCTTTTTCGATTCAATAAAAACAATTAATATATGTTAATACGTAGTTGTTATAGTAAAACAATATATATCATAAATATAACTTCTAGATAGAACTTCATAAAATTCATAACTTTCTATTTCATACTTATGTAAAAGTATAAAACATAATAACTTGGTTATTATATATATAAGGAAAGCTAACTCATGTAGACATTGGCACGATAATTTAATCGCCATTTTTAATATATTTCATCCTCATAAATGCCTATCATCATCATATATCAATTCATTAATTGTTTCACGACTACATTGAAAAGGTACTATACAATAGTTATCACTTGCCATAAAAGTGCCTTTTTACATTATTTTCTTGTCATGCTTTCTTCTTTTATTTGTATTTGTATTATGTGTACATAAATTGTTAAATAAAATAAAATAAATAAAAAAAGATCGACATATATAAAGTTGAAGTATCAGGGCGACCGAGCTTCACTCGGTGTCTTACAAAAAAGAAATAACAAAAAAAGTCTGACCACAATGCAGGATTCAAACCCGCGTATTTCCATTTGGTAGTTCTACGCTCTAGCCACTGAGAAGGTAAACTCTGTTGTGAAATCAGAAGAGTTTTATTTAGAGTTTAGAAGTTTTAAGTGTGTGAAAATATAGAGAAAACGATTTTTCCCAGAATTGAGACCTAGTTAGATAGATTTCTCGCCCCTTTCAGCCCCATATTGTAAATTTCATCGAAATCGCTAGAGCCGTTTTCGAGAAAGCGATATCAAATATATATATATATATATATATATGTATATATATATACAATATATACAAATATTGCTCATTTAATATAATAGTGGATTTAACACATCACTATTAGCTTTTCTTCAGTATATAATCACTCGTGGCACGTCGTATACGCTCTATTTTCTATGGGGATATGGTGAGAGTAAGCTGAAAGGGGATTATTGGTACTATAGTATCGACCAAAAATCAATCACTTATTGTTTATTAAGCTAACCTCACATTCATTTACTCCTTATTTGTCGATGAACTGTGCGAACTTAGACCCTAACGTCCATATCTCATCTTCTGTATTAGCTTGTCACATAGTTCCGCTTACATCTTCCAAAACTAATTACTTAGGTACACTTGTTCTTCTTAAGTTTTCGATTGGACAACTTACAAAATCGAAAATCGCATCGAAATTCGACTTTGCAATCGAAAAATAAGGCAAGAACTTCAAATCGATTTCACTACATAATCAGTTTGTGCTGTTCATTCCAGCGCCTGATTTTTTTTTCTAAAAATTTATTAATGCTAGCAACTTTCTTACGTTTACTATTTTATATTAATATGCACACCACCCATGAGAGAAATCCCTAAGAGATAATTTACATTATCGCACCATATTCCTTACGCTAGGATCTAATCTCGGATCAATTAATACGCACATTGTTTCATCGCTTCCGTACAAAATGGGTCTAATAATTATTTATTATTCATTAAAGAGATAATGATGAATTTTGTGTAAATGTACCTATTTATAACGCCGAATTTAGGGTAAGCATTTTAAAATTTTGCATACCTACGTAGTTATTCCCCGTTCAACTAGCAGCTACAGAGTTATTGCTATAACTAATGCAAATAGTTGGAATAGCTACATAAAATACCAGCTTAAAATTCGTCATCAGCTCTTCGGCTACATATAAAGGTTATTGATTAAGCTTAAAAACAATCTATAACTAAAAAAACTGCAAAGAGCTTTCATTTGATACCCAAAGCGAGATTGCAATTTTTTTAACTTTCTATTTTGGCCCTCAAAACAAACTCCCGATAGTTAAGCCTCACCGTTTAAAGTTCTCGTCTGTATTTGTGGTACCACTTCATATAACTGTTCCAAATTTTAGCTGTTTACGTCAAATAATCTATGAGAACAGCGGCTGCGCCAGACGGACAGACACCAAGGTGATTACATATTCCGGAACGATACTCAAGTGTGAAGCTCTGAATGAGAACAGTTAAAAAGGGATGCCGCTACCATGCTACGAAACCGATTAAAAGCGTAATGGACATTCGCCCTATTAAGCTCATTTTATTGGCAGTACCTACTAATGAATTAAGAAAAAAATTAAAACGATATCAAAATAAAAACTACAAAATCCTTCATTAATCAAAACTCAAGTACGAAAATAACTTCATAAATAAGATAAAAATCCGAGCAAATATCTGTATAACTAATAAGTAAATAAACTAATAAATATAATAAATATTTGACGGTTACTGAAGTCTGTGCCAATCTGTCTACCATTTTCTGTTGTTGTCTATTCGTTAATAAAGCTAAAAAAAATAGTATAAAGAAATATTTTTGAAGCATTTTTAACATCCCTCCAATTAGACTTCAACTACACAACATCTTTTAAAGTTATTCTCATTGAAAGTGTTTTTAAGTTCTATCTGAATTTTTTTTTTATAATTTTCCCTAGACCTATTTAAAAATACCCCACATGCTTATGTGCACTGGAATTTTTGTCGTCATTTTCTATGCCAATATTATAAAGAGATAAAATTGTGTTTGTTTGTATGTAGAGAGTAATCTCTGGAACTACAGAATCGATTTAAAAAATTCTTTCACAAACAGGAAGCTACATTATCCGTGTGCTATACAGACTATACTTATCTGGAATAGTATTCCATGCGAATGAAATCGCGGGGCGCAGCTATTTGTAATAAATTCATAACACAAATATATTGCGCGGTGGTGCGGGACCCTCGGGCTCGTTAGTTCGGTTCGCACTTGGCCGGCTCTTTCCATCTTCTATTTAAGCCTCCAAAATTATCCCTTAAAATCAAAATTCAATTTTTGAAGTTCACCAAAGTGATTCAGTAATGTTCCATTTTTTCAATTTGTGTACCCTTTTTTCTCCACCATATTTTTTCCATACCGGTACCGCAAATCCATTTTTTCAGAGTTGGTTGTCTACTTGTTCTCTGTTTTCTATTCCTCATCTCTCTCGTTGTCATGATCTTTCTAATAATCTTCGTGATGCTATCCCATTTCACTAGACTTTCACATCAGGTCTACCATCCCACCTTCAATCCTCTCTCTATCATAAACCTCTCACTGAAATCGCATGCACTGCAATGTGGCATGTTCTGGAGTGTTCAATTTTCCGCAATATGAGCACATTTCGCTACTTGCCTTGCCTATAATTTGGGTACTCTAAACAGACATGAACTGGTAGACAGACATACAGAAACTAAAACCTTCTCATTAAAATAAACGCATATCCAGCATCAGTTAAATAGATTTTAACTGTAGATGATCAATGATTTATATATCAATAATCAGCTTCCAAAATTACATTTACTTTTGTATAATTTAAGAAAATCTAAGCAATCCATTTTATAATACCATCCCGCTTCAGAAAAGCGTAAATATCCCTTAAACTCGACATGGCCCCTTTTGCGTGGAAGCTCTATTTTACCAAAGGGATGTTCTATCATGGGCGAACCAAGATAATGTGAATCAAGTCTATTATGATATTTATAAACAATTTGTGTTGATATAACTAAATAGTACCAGTATCTTGCGGGCGATGTTGTAAATAACATTAATGGTGAATATCAACTATTTTATACATATCTATAACTATATAGTCCGGAATTCACAATGTGATAATGGTATCCCACTCGGCGTAGAACTTGCGTTTATGAACCGCCGGCGCTCTCTCCCGTTGAAGTCGACGGCGGATCGGTGGGGTCACGCGCCGCCTGAAAAAAAAAATAGACTACATGAATAACGCTAAGATTTTATACCGTGATCTTGGAAAAGTCCGAAAAGAACTGAAAATCAGTTCACTGATTTGATTTTTCCAAGATAACCAGTTTTTGCAGTTCTTTAAACAGTGATATCTCCTTATAAAATTTTATTAATATGCATTAATAAAATATTAACGATTTTATTAACCTCGTGGCTTTATCCACAGGATCTCCTTATTGTATAATTTTTTTCATAAGATAGTGATTCAAAATGTTTGAATATTTGTAGCAATAAAGAAAATAGATAAAACGAAAGAAGCAAAAAAAAGATAATTTATTCGATCTATTTGATATACATATATATGATATATACTACAGGGTCATGCGAGCACCATATCACCGCGTACTATCCGGCACATTTATATTATCGAACTTGTTAATGCTCCTAAAGTAATAGTAAATTTATTAATTTAAAATTAATAGTAGGTTAAGATACAACAGATACGATAAGGTACGATAGATTCTCAATCTTTAACAAGTACATTAGGAACTTTTAATGAACGTATAAAAGCCGTTTTACTATACGCACCGTTCAAGCATATCACACGATTCTTAGATACATATATACATATTTTCACGCTGTATCCCTAACGGGGTAGTCAGAAAGGACTGGGCGTCAAGAGTCGCGGTCCTTACATTTTTCGGTTCCTCAAATCTCATCATTCTCCTCACACATTTTCGCCTAAGTATGCGACTGCTTTTGAGATTTCTTTCGCACTACTCTATCGAATGCTTTTTTAAGATCCACGAAAGCGCAGAAAACTTTCCAACCTATGGCCAAACTTCCACACGATTCCGCGAAGCGAGAAAATCTGCTCCACACAATCCCTACCGTTCCTAAAACCACCTTGTGGTTCCCACAAATATCTTTCAGAAATGCCTTTCATACGTTCAGTCAATACCTTGGTATAGACTTTACTTGCTAAGCTCACCAAGCTGATGGCCCTTGCTATAGGGCCATGAGCTTGGTCGCAGTCTAAATGAGAACCTTTCACTTTGTCGAGAGACACCATGATTGCGGCGCGCCAGTCCTTCAGAACCTCTCTCTTCTCCCAGCATTGCACAGTTTATAGAATGTATCCCAGACCCTAGGACGACCATACTTAATCATCTCAGCAGTCACCTCATCATTTCGCGCAGCGTTTTCACATTTCAGACTTCTTATCGCTTTCTCAATCGCTTTCATACTAATGACTTCCTCTAGTTTCTGACCCGAGTGTGGCGATTCGTTAGGATCGCTCTCAGTGTCAGAGACAGAATCGTCACTCTCATACAGTTCTCTATAATAATTCCTCCATCACTGCAAAACATCTTTTTTGTTTGTTAGCAGATGATGTTCTTTCGAACGCGCATTATTCATTCTGCAAGGTGTCGGTCCACTTCGGTACTTACGTATTCTTTCCAAAATACACTTTTCACGCTTCTCTTTCACTAGTACATTCGTTTCTGCTTTCTGCAGCTTATATCTCTCTTTCAACAAATCCTTCGTACTACAGCTATTTTTGGCAACAAGGTAGTCTTGCTATGATTTCTTCTTCTTGTACACCGACTCTTTCACCTGACCAACACACATCACGCTTTTTAACATTCCCAATCATATTCGTTCCACACACTTCTTTCGTAGCTTCAATCATACTATCTCTAACGTTCTGCCAACATTCTTCAATACCCCCGCTCGTCACTTTCAACATATCGTCAAGCTTACCGGATACTACTCTTTCATATTCATTCCTGGTGGTCGCATCTTGCAGTTTCCAGATCTTGATACGACAGACCGCTGCAGGTATGGACGCTACACGTACATCGCCATGCTGCAAACAGATCACTTATTCTAGTTACCACTAGAAAGTGGTCCGTTCCCAAATCGGGTCCTCTGTGTGCTCTCTTATCCATAACTTGCTTTTTGAGCCGGCTGTCCACCAGGAATAAATCAATCATACTTCTTTCATTCTTCCTTTTCCACGTGTAGTGATGAATCCATTTGTGCTTAAATAAGGTATAAGCCACAAAAATATTTTTTTCTATACACACTTCTAACACAATCCTACCAGCATTATACCCTCTCTTATCTCCATATTTGCCTGGGACAGACTCATATCTTGTTTGAGCTGTCCCGATCCATCCATTCATGTCTCCACTCACTATAATTATCTCATTCTCTTCAACCTTCTCTAGAACTACTCTAACATTCTCCTAAAACTGTTCTAGCTCACCCAAACCGACAAGACATTGGGGCATACACTGCCAAAACAAAAATTCTCGTCAACCCTGTCTTGAGACGCACCCAAAGAAGTCACGGGTTTACACACTTGTACTCAGTATACAATTAGCCAAACGAGAGGACAGTAAGACACCTACCTCTTGGCATTCCCTTTCTTCTTGTGGTACCCTTGACCACAAAGCGAAGCCACCTCCAAGCATGTCGGCAAGTTCACTGCCTTTTCGCTTGGCTTCGCTCAAACATAACACATCCAATCTTATTCCTTCCATAATATCAATCACTTTATTCATCTTCTCTTCAATCCCACCTCTCACATTCCACGCAGCTATTCTGCATTCCTCCCTCTACTTCACGCCGCTAGGTGCACAGCGTCTTGAGTGACGTTACTCAACGCCGGACTGCACTCTGCTCACACCAGCGGGGACAAATCAGTAGGACGCCCTGTCATTATCGTTATTGTTGTCCTGCATGTTGTGCACAGGAGAGGAATTGCAGCCCTGAAAACAGCTGGCAGGGGTCGAGACGAGCACGCTTCCTCAATTGACCCCCTATTCGAATCACGATTACACGATTCTGTTAAGCCAATATCGACTCAGTTCCATTAATTTAAATCATTTTTCAACTAGCAACATTATTAAGAGCGTCACATTGAAGCATCAAATCATTCTAGCGAATTAAATGTTACGACTACCTAATAGGTCGCTTCCGTGTTCTCATGAAACTACCTTTGCGGTAGCTAATAAGTACTATTTTCTATTGTTTTCTTAGAAAGTGCGCGCTAATACACGCCGTGGCATCTTTGTTTAAAGAGTCTGAACTCTGTCCTTAAAGGTGCTAACACACATATTCAGGACCGGTCATAATCGGCTTGCTTGGTTGGTTTAAATTGAACATGAGACTATTTGACGAGAAAGATTTGTAGAGATGTAAGTGAATTGTATATTGAAAGATTCTCAATCCTGCAAACTTGCTGGTTAAGCTCGTATTTAATCGCTAGCTGCTCGATAATTTAGTGAGCAACCTGCTGGTCAACGCCAGCAGACGTTGAGCCGAATATGTGAAATAAAAAAACAGACTTAAAAAAAAGCACTGAAACGTACAAAACAACTATCCTTAACTAATCAATACTCGAGTACAAAAATAACTTCATAAATACGATACAAACACCTATATAATTAAATTTGACAGTTACTGAGATCGGTGCCAAGCCAATTACCAAACTAATAGACTTTCTGTCGTTGCACATTGATTTGGCACCGACTTCAAAAGCTGTCAAATTCAATTATATTGGTATTTGTATTGTGTTTATAAAGTTATTTTTATAATTGAGTTTTGATTAGTAATGGATAGTCACTTTATACTTTTCAGTATTTTTTTAAGTCAGTTTAATTTTTTTCTAAAGTTTTTATTTATGTCTTTTCAGTGACCTTGATCTAAATAAATATGATATACAATAGAACCATCAAACAATTCAAAGTTAGCGTTATTTCTTGTATCTTCGAAGTCCAAGCTCCAATACCATTGAAATTTAAATGGGACTACCTCGGAAGTATAGCCTTTCAACAAATATAATAATTTTTCAAATCGGTCCACAATTGACGAAGTTATCGGTGAACATACATAGTACAGAACGAACGAACGACGACGAACACAGAACCTCCTTTTTTGAAGGCGGTTAATAAATAACAAATAAATACTCCGGATACATGTTACGTCAATTATGTAATTCCAAACTAAGCACTTACTTTGTATTATGGGTAGCATATAACTAACTGAGAAAGCATTCAGTAACACCTAGTCTCCTTATTTAGGCTTACCTTTGCGGTAAAGTTGAAATTAGACGAAAATCGAATTTATAGATAGTTAAGTAGGACATCGCGGTAAGCTGAAGCTTAGCAAACACGTTAATATCGGTTACTTACGAAAAACTTAAGTATAGACCTACTAAAAAGATGGTAAAAAAGAGTAAGGTTACAGATTGTACTCTGCGTTTGACAACAGCGCGTTCCGTTTTAAGCTATAGTTTTATGTAATAATAATTGTAGAAAATCGTTTCTCAGTACGGAATTCTGTATAATTTCAATTTCTTATTTCTTTTTAATAATTAATAGATGATTGGTGCATAGTTTGTGGTTTAAAATAGGAAAATCACAACATTATTTCCAATTGAAGTAAAAGCAGTTACTTCGTATAATGGAACGTCTACAGACTAGATCATAGACTTTACATAAAGCTAAGCTTTTGCTGAATATTTACTTAACTCGTTTACGACTATAAATTCGAAAGTTTAAACTAAGCAGGAACTCAGCAAAGTGCATGAAGAGGAAAGTCCAAGATAAGTGTAAGCACGCTCTATAAATCTCAGCCTCAGAGAATTTAGACATGGATTTTTATAAAATGATCTAGAGGGAACGACCGAAATTTGCGGCTTGGGAGACAGATGCATTAAGCACCGTGTTAAAGGGCTAGTCAATGAAATCCTCCTATAAATTATAGGAAAAGTAGACGTTTGGTCGACTCCGGATCTACGCAATAGCACCAAAATTGGCAAGTCAGTTACAAGCTTCTATGGAGCTGTGACCATTCGACAGTGCTATATGTTCATTAAATACCGGATATATTGTGTGGATCCATTGCAGCGTAATATGTTGGTTTATGCTGCGAGTATTGAACTGACACCGCGTGCAACATTGATTATTTTTAGTAGGATTGTATCAGGAACCGAAGTGCCATTAGTGGACAGACTCCGCTAAACCGCCTTGAACGGTAATTGGGAACATATGTACGTATACGTTCACAGGAGGCGAGCAATGGGTCACGATCTTCTATTAGTTAGATCAGTGATTTATTTTTCCCTTACCATAACGAAAACTTTGACGTGAACTCTAAGTGAATAATTTTTATGATATAATATTGATAAAACCTACTAAAAATACTAAGTAGGTAAATGAATTAAGTGCACATTTTTAATTTTTAAAAGAATGTACATTTATCAATTTTATAAAACTAAAAGCAAAAATGCAGTTGTTTTTGAAAATATTCATAAGTACTTAATATAATATCTAAATGAGTAAATAGTGAGAAAGATGACCAAGCTTAGTGTGTGTATACTATGTTGTCAGCGGCAGATTTTCAGAACGGGAGACAGAAGCGGATCGTAGAAGTCATGACTCCGCCAAAATTGTACATGTCAAATCGACAAATCTCTATTTAAACGGCCGGGAGCATGTCGAAAGTGTACATAAACTTTTTCTAAATTGATTGTTATATTTTCAATTTAACAAATAAATAAAGACTAAAAATTAGTAGGTAGGTAGGTATTAGTAGTAGGTTATATGTGTAAATGGTATTCAGCTGGAAGAAGACAGCTCTGAGGTCCATCCTGAAGCAAATGTGTCCATTACAATGGCAGCATTGCCGCGTTGGACCGCAATTGATAATAATTGCTGGAGTTCAGGGTTGCGGGGTCGCCTCCTTTTTCGCTCAGCCTCCTTGGCCTAAGGTTGGGACAAAATTTCTGGCCTCAGAACACCAGGGTCCAGCAGTGTCCAATGCGATCGGGACGAAGTCCCGTTTTTTTTATTTGATGTAAAGTCGGCCAAGAAATTTGTTGAGCACCTTAAGAGCGACTATCGTTTACGCGTCATAAAAGTACAAGGACTAGTTTAAAATAACGTCAAAACGGCCATCATAGTGTGCCGCTACTATAGTTAGAACATGCTTTCAGTGCTCAACCACTTTCTTGGCCGAGTGTACATAATGCTAATATTCATTTATTTTTTCATAAAAAAATCTTTAAGTGAAATATTTTTTCATCAATCTTCAACGTACATTTTAATTTATTTTACCTCATATTCCTGAACATGGCCCTTTTCTAATAATTTTCTTGAGTAACTAATTTTCATTTACTCAACTTATTTATGTGTGACACGAATCATTAGCTGCAACTGCGCACGACGGGAGATAGTTATTAAGGCATCGCATTGGAAATTTTGACGCCAGGGACCTCCATTTTTTTAAGTGACTACAAAATGTATGAAAGTAATATTTGGTAACCTGATTCTTTATTTCATTGACTTTATTTTGTCAGTTGCGGTACACGATTGGTTAAATTTTGTAACAAAAAAAAAATTATCAAAGAAACCTCTTTTAAAACAGAGATTTACATTTTTCGGAGTAACGGGACCGATTTATGTTTCTAAATGTTCTATATAGTTTAATCTAAACATATTCTTCGAAATGCCAGTTGGATTTTTTTATTTTAATTATAGTTTTTAAAATAAACGAAAATAAATACTTTTTCGTATTTTTGGTAATCTAGCGCGCGCACTTTTGCATAGACTAGGTCTATTTTGGATTAAATTGTTGTTTATTAATGCGTCGCCTTAACATCAAACATATAGGTGGTATTCTGTGTGGGAGACTTCCATTAGATTTATCATCAAAATTCTTACGAATGGCGGTGGAATCACATGCTATCCTACTATAAAAAAATACTCAAAAGCGTTTATTTTACAAATAATTATGTTCTGGTAGATGCATTATTTTCAATATAGAGGTATAGTTTTTCACGACAAAAAAAGTGTGAATGTAACCACATTTCCTTCAAATTTTAGTTTTTCGCGCAGCAATGACATATAAACTAATAAAAAATAATATTACAAATATAAACACGATATTTGAGTAAAAATATCGGAAATCTATGAAAGAATTATAAAGAAATTCATAAATAAACAAGGTTAGTAACTATGCATGACCAGATTTCGTCCGCGTCTCGGTGTCTTGCGGGAAAAATCATGTACTTTTTAAATTTTGGTATTTTTTTATTTACGAAAATCCTTGATCATTACGAACCCTCATTAGTTCTTTTTGTACTTCCAAAATATTTTTTACGTATCACGGATCCTTGAATGATTCAACAAACTCACAGGGATCCGTATGCACCATTTTCGTAAACTTGGAGTTAGACGGTTTAGAGATCTAGAGACATCCATATCGATTATGAAATGTCTCGGTGCATCAAAAGTACATTCTAAAATAATTTAGGGCCTTAATAGCTTAATTTCCATTGGTTAGGAATGGACATATCAGTGAATATATTCCAGTGTTCTTATATATTATTATTACATTATAAAAAAATTTAGCTCATTGACATTTTTCATGGAGTCTAAATAATAAAATTGTTGTTCATTTTCAGCCAATGGCAGTTTTTGGTTACCGCTAGTTTTAGTTGTCCTTAAACCAGATTAAGAACAGAGAGAGAATATAATATGTAGGTTGAAAACTCACATACTAGTCCCAGCTATCGATCCACACTGGGTCCTCGTGGCATTTTCTCCGCAAAATAATCACTAAGGCTAATTTTGCTTGGGATCAACGCCCAGTCAAATACGTTATGCTTGTTAAAATATCAACAAAGACACGTTAAAAAAAAATTACTCAAGTATACACCGTGAATGTAAGATTAATTATTGCCATATACAAGAATTTACAAGGACCTTTAAGTCAGACGTTATAATTTGAAAAAAATATTATGTCGGACATTTTAATACTGGTCTTATAAATAAAGCACTGGAAGGAATAATGTATTTAATACATTATTCCTAAATACATTATTCCTTCTAGTGCTGTGTGACTGAACATATCCACACATACATACACACACTCGCACGCGCTCGCGCTCGTACATTAATGTGTATCGTACATATATATGTGTATGTGTATATATACAACACACATATTACATATAAATATTTTATTTAGAAATTCAGATATTATTGTTGTTTTATATTAAAATAATATTTGGCTATTATCTATTTCTTATTTTCTTAGCTTGCAGTTCTATTATAGCATGTGATTGTAAGGCGAGTGTCTCTTGACATACAGGTCTTAAGACAGAACTCCTTGAATTATTTTTACAGTGTTCAATAAAGATTATTATTGTTATATAATTTAATACATATATATACGCACAAATATAACAATGACAGGTCGTAAAGGTCGTACGTTTACTACGTGATTGCTCCTAGAGAACTCCTCAATTCTAGATCTTGGAGAACTGTCAAAGAAAATGATAAATAATATCCTTTTAACGATCTTATTAAACACTAAACTGCTTTAAAGTTATTTTATCTAATATCATGGCAAATACCTAAATACCTAATAATATTTTTTTTATTTTATAAGACCTGTGATAAAATATAGGCACTCGCTCAAGTCAACGATTGCAATTTTTTAATTAATGAAAATGATAGCGGAAAGTTTAAGAATGTTTATAGGCCTCGTATAATGTTTAGTGGAATATTTTTTGCCTTATTTCTCTATAGAAATGCTGCTTCCAAACTTTGACAACGAACTTATAAATTACTTATAATTTTTATTTGTTTACCACTTCCAGTGTTACGCTATAGTTTTGTATAAAAAACGACTCGACTTAGTGCCAGCAAGCTACAACTATAGTAAATACCCACACAAGCGTAGATTATATTTTTTATAAGCAATTCCTCGTTGCATTCAAGCCAAAGTCAATGAAGTCACCATAACTAGAATTGGTGTGATATTTTTAAATTTTATGATAATGATAATTTTCACGCGATTAATTGTGATATAATTAAATTTTATTCAATAACATCTAACCTTATTCTTTGACTGTTGGCAACCCACACAATCAGTAAATCTCTAAAAGTAAATTATAAACCTAAACCATTAAAATTGATTTTAATAATGATCAGCTTGGTAAATAAATAATTAATATTAAGAATATTCTTTAGATTGGGACCGACAAGCCAATTTGAGACAGCGTCACTATTTCAAGACCAGATCGTGCAGTTGGTGGTGAAAAAAACCAATAAAATAATTACGAGCGCAAGCGCAACAATGTTGCAAACCTGTCGCCCGCCAGGGCCGAACTTAGCGCTACAAACTATGGCACTTAATTTAATTGGTTGGAATGCAATAAAAAATTTTATGAGTAGCTTCGTAATGATATTTTTACGTAGTCTCTGCAAATTAAAAAGAAGAGTGACGATTTTATTAACAAATTGAATGTACTCGGTGTTGCGTACTTAAAATACAATAAACTTCAAAGTAAATTCAATTTGTTAATAAAATCGTCACTCTATTTTTGTAACCGAAAAAAATATAAGGATTTATTTCATTGCAACGGTATGCATGAAACATTGCCACAAAATGAAATCCTTTAATCTACGTATCAACTGCAACCCAAATTCTATAGATTTGTTCAACTTTTATTTTAATAGATTTTACGTCATATTACTTCTATTTTACATAGTATTACTTCTATTTTACGTAGTATTACTTCTATTTAACTCTGTGTATGAGCAGGGGCACAGTTTAATAGGATGCTGAGATTTTCAAATCACCCCGTAACTTTAGTTACTTATATTTTTATTAGGACAAACCCAGTAAAAGTAAACAAAGATAATTTTACACTATAGCCTGCCTGAGCCAGCATATACAGTACAGCTTCAGCGCAAGCGAATTCGCTCTTCATCTCCACGCCTTATGTATGATAGCAGCAATAAGGTCGATTTCGCAGTTGTGATTCGATCATATTTTTATAATTAATAAATGAATAATTGTAATTTACAAGATAATTACATTATCAATTAAAAAAGCTGGTTTGAAAGATTTTGGGATAATATACATTGTATCCATTATACTTAAAAACATTGTGAAATTTAGTGCAATTTCGAGAATCCAATAATGTTTTGTGCAAAATAAGGTTTTATTTGGATTTCTTTATTGGAATTCTATTCTCTAATAGTGTGAGTATTTTAAGACAAAAAGTTGAAGTTGTATGTATCCAGATATTAACTCTAGTCTCCTTAAGTATTAAAATGCAGGTAAGCAAACACACCAAAATATATATACGGATTCTTAAATTGACACTAAACACAGTTTAATTTTTAATAAGTCACAGAGAATTTACCAAGTGCATGCTTTGGCCACCTTGCTCGGAAATGAAACACATGTCGAATGAACTCGACTAACTCTAACAATAATTTGTTACAATGCCGATACAATTCTGGGTACAAACACAATATATAACGTCTCAGCCGGTGGCTATTACTGTTGGATTTAGTAGGAAACGTCAAATAAATTACAATATTAACAAGACACGTAGAACTGTTCCATATAATACGCAACAACTGTTATTGGTGCTATGCATTTTACAACTTACGGTAACAATTTAAATCAAATACATATTATATCAATTACAATATAATCACATTAATTTGCTTTGAGTGCCATTTAGTGTAGCCTTATTTGAAACTACATTTCTTATACGATTAATGGAAAAACCACTATAAATGAAATCCGTTACAGGCGGTACTTGGCTATTAGAGAACTCAGGTCAGCTCCTAAGCGGTGGATAACAATAAAATTTATTCACCACTTTTTTAAGTTAAACTGCAATACAACTGAGAAACTGAAAGTCCATTCCATTTCATGCAATAAATGTTGTGTAATGGATGGATAGAGACAACAGTTCTAAAAATCACTGTTATGGCTTCTGTTAATGTTATTTACACTTCTTGTATATTTTTTTTCTTAAATATTTTCATTTTACAACCAGGGAGTTTTACAGTTAGCCTATAGTATGATACAATAATAATTATAATGGTCGAAATTCGACCGTTAATATAGAATAAACGCTTTTCTCCCTTGACATACATTCCACAGAATGGAAACAGCTTACAGCTCACAGCTCACTAATCACATCAAATTCCCATCTCGAAATTCATTCATTCAATCGGTAATTATTTGTTGACAACATATTAAAATTCTTTGGCGACAATCTCTGTGCGAGTGTTTGACCACAAATTATTATATGTTTGAGATTTACAGTATAACTATTATGTGTTTGACATTAGGAGTATGAACGTAAACAAATAGTGTTTTATTGAATCTAATTTAATGTAGTTGTAACACATATTATAAATACATTTTAGCTTTCTACACTCGTTCGTTAACTAAACTAAACTAAACTTTAACTACGTCAAATCTCACACTCCTCCGTCAAAAAAGGGTACAAAGTTTTCTCCTCACGTATTAATATATAGATATATATATGCGAAAAAATAGTAGCTCAGATGACAATATTGATTCTTTTTCATAATTATGTAAATGATTCTAATGGAAACTAATAATTTGCGAATTATTACAAAAATGTAGCTGCTTGACACGGAATTTAATTTTTTTTTAAATTCATATAGTGCTCGTTCGGATCTAATAAGGCTCTTAAGAATCGCTCATATCGTTTTTTAACAAAACTTCTTTACTCAGATACTAATAAAAACATTTCGAAATATTGATTAAAATTAGAACGTCTCTAAAAATAATTTGTGGTCTCTAATATGCATCAAAATGTAGTCAAAAGTTAAACAAAGCTTTTTGCCATATCCAATATTTTATTTATTCCCAAAAATAATTTAAATAACGTAAACTCCAACAAATAACATTACTGATAGGTATTATACACATTTTCTATAAATATATAGTCTTATTTACAAAATTAAATTAAACCATGTAGATAAACATAACTGGATATGTTTCAATTTTATGAATAGATTACACGTGTTTGTTGTTATTCCATGGCATTCTAAATGATTTGTGTATTTCCATTTCAATTACTATAACAAATGGATACCATATGTGTCATATGATATACAGATGAAAGTTATTTTAATATCAAACTGTGTCATTTTCTAGAAGTAAATAATGTTAAATAATTTTCTACAACAAAAAATCGTACCGTAGCTCAGTCATTTGACAATATGAAAGCTACCTACATTTATTTACCTTCGGAGTCCTATCACAAAGAAAAAAAATTAAAATAATATGTGCAACATAATCTTCAATGAAGACATCTTGAATATGAAGATATAGATGCCACTTAAAGTAATTAGGTACATTCATGTTCAAATATTTCTCGACGTTAAATATGATATTCAGTACGGCGCTGAACACCACTCCTTTTTTGGTCACTACGCCAAATTGCGCAAAAGTCAGGCCGAGAGAGATACCAACGCTACGTCAGATTGTCGCATCGACCCTTGAGTAAGAATTCCTTGGTTAAATATTCGTATTAAGTACGTATATTATATGAAGGTTCATTTTTAGTCTGCTATTTACTCATTTAACAAACATTTGTTCAAATAGCCTAAGACGTGTGTGGGACATTACCATAGGAAAGTAAAAAATTCATAAAAAGAACCCATATAGTGTGTGTCGGACCACGCACAATAAAGGGTTCAGTAGTCATATAACCTTTCTCAATGATACTGCCAAAAAACGAAGTCATTTCTTCGGTCTTTGAGCGTATAACCAAAAATACCACACGTCTCTAAAACTATACGATCATATCTTATTATTGAAAAGTTAAAGGGTGTGGGTTCTTATTATAACTTTAGAAGCGCATATCTCAGTAACTATTAGCCTTAAATAAATAAACCTTAAATAAAAACTCACTTTGAAAGTTACAAATACATATCTTGAACTGAATTTTTTTTTCATCACTCAGTTCCATGTACAGAGAGAGTAGTAGGTTGAAATAGTAACGACCATTTAAGGTTAATTACGGTCGAATTTCGACCACTGGGCGACCACTAGTTAGGAGTAAATATGTGTTACCTCTGAGGCTCTGATACAAAAGATCCAAGTTGGAGTCTATTGTAAAAGTTGCTTAAAGGAGGCTTTCGTGGTCGCGGCTGATCAGAGTAGTGAGGGTACCGGTCGTTCACTTCGATTGTTCCGGGGTAGAATATTAGCGTCTGTGGTTTGTGCTGTCGTAATACTGTAGCTTTGCCCCTCAGAGACTGCTCCGTAGGAGATCCCAAAACCGTTCGACATGCGACGAGAACGACCACCAAGTGAGCTAATGAAGTCCTACTGTAGTCTTCCCAGAGTCACCCCTGAGAACCTCTTAGCTTGGTATCTTTTGAAGGCTGTGTCACCAAAAAAAAAGGTTTAAGTCTGTAAATAAACGCGATAAATAGCTAAAAATATGTTAATAAACTATTAATAATAAAATTTATGTTTGAGATAAATTACTGCTAAATAACAAGTCACACATGAATACGTTTAAGTAAAGTTCTAAGTAAGATCTAAATCTAAGCGAACGTATATCGACAACTGCTGCGTATTGAAAAAAGACACGGGCTTGTAAGGCAAGATTTATTGCCGTTTATCAGGCGGGTGAGGTGTGGCAGATCGCAGCAAGTGGTAATCTTTGCGTAATCCTCTGAGATATAATGAGCGTGTATATGTTCTCAATTAGCAATATTTTTCTTCCATAAACAAATACATTCCCCGTAGACTATTCAAAATATTTAACATAAATACGTAACGAGCAGAAACTAAAACAGCCTATTAAACACAGCACAGCAAAGCTCCCAAAGTAACAAATTATTTAAAACAAAATCTTTTAAAAAATTAAACAAAAATCCTAATCATGTAACTTTTGGGAAAAAATGCACATGGAGCTCTTTCAGAACGAACGTAAATTTCATTGGCGTGTAGGTTTTTAATAATATTTCTTCGGTTACTCCGAATTTATTAAAAACAAAAACATTTTTAAAAAAGTACAAAATCTCGATTACAATGTCTATTTTAAAAATACTAGACATGCTTTACATATTGTTATGTAAACTTTTACGCAAAAAATATTAAACTATACTTATTGTTTAATATTTTTTTGCGTACATGTACTTACAATTATAACATGTACTTACATGTTATACTTGTTATATTATAACAATGTACGTACTTTTCATACTTGTTGCATCTAGTTGTATGAGATTCTTCGTTCTTGCACTCAGTGTTGTTGATGTTTAAAACTATGTCCTTACAATTTTGATAACCGATGTTCGATTTATTACATATATACATTTGGTAGAATTGTATATTTTACCATGATTTAGATTTCGATACCGCAATAACAAAATATACCGAGAGAGGACTAAATTACATGTACTAGACACTTGTCTGTATTGGTCTAATAAAATGTTGTAAACAATTTATATTGTCTGTTAATCTTTGTAATGTTATATGATCTTTTCCAAGAATTATGCCTTCTATACACATGAAGCAACAGCAAAGTACACACGCCTCAGGACGATCGGGTGTTGGTTCGGCGCCTGTCAAAATGTCGTGCTTAATTATTACTAATTGATAACTGGACCCGCAAGATGATATTTTAATCCAGCGAATTAATTTGTTGCCTCCTCCTCGCACGTCGTGCGGTTCGATGGTAGGTTTATAAAATAAGTATAAAATATTGCAACATGAACGGATGCATACTGCCGGTAATCTGCAGTTTAACTAGATATTCTGAACGTCACCTAAGCCATTATTTAAAAGTATGAATATACGACAATTTATTTTTAATATATTAAACAATAACTGTAATTGCAGTTATAATAGGTAATAAATATTGATTTTTTTTTATAAATATTTTAGAATGTCATTACCTTGCTAATATAAAAAATCTCGTGTTCTAAATAAAACATATTTATTAATAAGTAAAAAAAATATTTACGGATATTTCACCGGATTAACACGTACCCATTTGGTCCTATACATATCTACTATGAGTTTTGTTTTATATGTAAATAAAACGTATTAATAATAAGAAAAAAAAATACTACGGATATTTCTCCGGATGGACACGCACACATCCGATATACATTCAGTCAAGAAAGTATCGGGAATGGATGATTTGTTTATGGTTCCAAATTCAATTTTTGGTGTGGATTTACTAGTTTGACATGCAAACTAGTCAACAAGCTTCGGAGTGGCGCCTTCCAACTGAACCGAAACCGAAAAAACCACGCCAAAGTCGATCAAAAGTCAAAGTCATGTTGACTGTTTTCTTTAACTATCGCGGTGTTGTGCACTCGGAATTCTTGCCGGAAAGTCAAACGGTAAATAAAGAATATTATTTGGGCGTTATGAGCGTTTAAGAGAGCAAATTCGACGAAAAAGGCCAGATTTGTGGAAAGAAAATTCTTGGATTTTGCACCACGATAATGCGCCTTCGCACAAGGCCATCATTGTGAACGAATTTTTGACCATAAACTCAACAAATACCAACGAGCAACCACCTTATTCACCAGATATGGCTCCAGCCGACTTCTTTATTTTTCGTCCAACCTTAATTAATCGTCCAACCTCAATGATTGAAGACTTTGATGGTACAATGGTTCAGGTTTTGTATCTGAACATGGAAGGTCTCGGGTCGGGCTGTACTGGGATCTGGGAGACGTCCATAACAAACGTCGTTTGGTTCTCACAGCGCTGTGAATGCCCTAGTTTGAAGAACAGATGACTGATGTGTATGGTCTGGCGTATTTATTATTTATTTATTTAAACCTATTGCGGTCAGTTTGTTAAATTCTGTAATGTTTTCTGTAATGTACTCATTTACATGCAGTACAGGATCGAATAGGATCGAAAAGTATAAATCGCCTTACAATGATTTGCTCTCTTCATTTCAGTTTCAGTAACATCGCTAGGTTGCATTTCACCGATGTCTGTCACGCGAGATAGTATCTAGAACGCTTTAAGATCTTTTGAAATTAGAAATATAGGTTACGCAACCTCACTAATAATGTCTGGAAGAGTTCATGACATTTCAGTCGTATTTATACTTGAGTTTTATTCAGTTAATGACCATCCACAAACTAGATTGCGGAACGTTGAAATTATAATCACGTAAATGTAAAAGGATGTAATTTTTCAATAACGACTTTAGTTTACGATTTCTACTAACATTGTATATAATTAATACGAAACTAGAAATATAACAAATCGGTCAAGAGCGTATTTATTATTCATATGTAACATTTTCTTCGGCCTTATGCAATGTATACATATGTACACGACTTTGAGTCATTTCCCTGTCGCAGGAAAGTCGTAGGCAGGGAGGTGTTTTGAGGATTCAAATTTGCCATACAATGCCTTAGCCAACCTCTTACTGCTTTACTTATTGTCTCTGGTCTAGAACTCTGCCCCCTTCTAGTGAATTCCAGGTTACGACCTTGGATAAAGAATAAAGGATTCGCTTCTAGCAGCAAATACAGGGTTTAGATCACCCATTCCCAAAGTGGGCGATAACGCCCCCCTGTGGGCGCTGCAGGCCTAAAGGGGGGCGGTAAGAGACCCAGAAAAAAAATGGGGGCGTTGTGTAGAGGCCTGGGGGGTGATTTGTAATTTCATTTAGCTAGGAGGCATCTTAGACAACGACTGCATGAGCTCTCGACTCAGTAGACAAAATAAGTTTGGGAACCTAGAGTTTAGATGGTAAAATGGAACCAGATAGCCGAAAAAAGAAAAACCGGAGAAGGGGATTTTAGTCACAATATAAATAGAACAGTAGGATGTCTTCATAGAAAGCCAACGTACGCGGTTTGTATGCAAAAGCAATATTATGGGTGAATATGGGTAATGGTCGTATTAGCGCCAGCCGGGCTCGCACGCGACGAAAGATGCGACCGCTTCTGTTTGCCTTTAATTCGTTTTTCACATCATCACAAATACAAAAATGTCTAAATCGCTTAAGCGAACAGCGTCCTTAGATGCCTAAATAATCTTAATTATTCAAGTCCAGAGACTTAATCATTCTTCAACATAACTACAACAAATTAAAAATAAAAATGAAACACTTATCCGTATGCATTGTTTTTTATGATTATATACTATATGTGTAACTAACGAAATGCTCTCTGCATCTCGCACCCAACGAAAGTAGGCAATTCCGTTACGCATGAGGCGGGAGTCAGTATTCTCTGTATATGGGCAAGAAAAGGTCATAATTCTTGTAGACTGTAGGTATGCTAGTTCTGAGGGCTAGAAAAGACAGCACGTCTACGCGACAGCGCTCGCGCACTAAGTCACTCCCTTGTAATTGCGTAACGAAAACTGAACATGGCGTCGCGTCTCGAAAGACGAGAGAATCAAAGCAGCGGTCCAGCAACCAACAGCGTTGTCTTCCGGTCGATCGCTCCGAAAAGGACAGAATGCGTAGGCGTGCGTGGGAGAAAAGAATAAATGGAGGAATAAAGGATTCATCTTAATTTAAAGTTTTAGTCAATAAAGAAACCTTTTTTCACAGTTGAAATCCAATTTAAATAGATAGCGGTATCACTCTGGTCTAGTACGTGTCGTCAAATACAGACAGATGTAGCCGCCCGCTTATTTACACGCTTTGATTTTCAAAGCAAATAGATTCCATTATTTAAATTAAATAATCCAAGTTTACTCGATATTTAGCGATAATAGCAATATCGCAGTTGTAAGTGGAATCGATTGCGAAACGTACAAGACCCATGTTTGTGCATTATTGTAATCAACCAATAGAAATTATTGTTAATTATTACTGGCCCGTTGGTGCAGTGGCATAGGCATCAGTTTTCCAAGATAGGGTCCCGGGTTCGACCCCGGTCAGGTAAGGCTTGGAGTCTGGGTGTTACTGGGAACTCCCCCAGAGTTCGTTGTGCGGTACCCATAGTACAAGCTTACTGCTTGGTTTGGGGTCATACAATCTGTGTAATTGTCTGGAGTATTATTATTCTCTGGGTTTAACGTAATAACTGGCCAAAATGTTACATTAATCACATTTATCGAGTTTCTTGGTATATGTATTAATATATATTATATTAATCCTCAAGCTGCATTCCTGACGGGATAGTCAGAGAGCTATCACTCTGGCTAGTTGATCTTCATAAATCAACCTGGGCCTATTGGCATTTACTACTACTCACTTTTGCTTTGTACATTTTTTTCTTCTTTTTATGATAATACTGACATCTTACCTGGCTATACTGCGTATCTTTTCATGGCTATTATTATTTATAACAACTTTTAGTCACATTATCATGACAGTACCTGGGCGACCGAGCTTTCCTAGGTGTTTCATAAAATAAAAAATTCTGACCACATTGCAGAATTCGAACCCGCGCACTTCAGCATGATAGACTTACACTCTAGCCACTGTGCTATTGAGAAGGTCAACTCTGTTGAAAATTGCAAAAACAGCACCCACATATCTACATTTTATTTTATTTTATTTGCCTCACTTCCTAGGACAGGCTGACTGAAGTTATGAAGTATATGCTTTTATCATTATTTTTAATTTTATTTAATTAAAGTGATATGTATTTTTAATAGGTACTTGTTGCAATTTGAATTTAGACATATTATTTCAAAATATTAAAAAAAAAAAACGGACTGACCACATTGCAGGATTCGAACCCGCGCATTTCGTCGTGGTAGAGCTACACTCATCCACTGTGCTGTTGAGAAGGTAAACTTTGCTGTGAAATTAAAAAAGTTAGAAGTTTAGAGTTCAGAAGTTTTAAGTGTGTGAAAGACGGAGAAAACGATTTTTCCCAGAATTGAGATCTATCTAGGTCGATTTTTCGTCCCCCTCAACCCCTATATTGTAAATTTCTACAAAATCGCTCGAGCCGTTTTCGAGAGTTTTCCGTTTTATATATATATACAAATATTGCTCGTTTAATATAATAGTGGATATGTACGTTTTTGCCTAACTGGATGTACAAAAAAGTCAAAGCAAATATATTTCCAACTGGGCAAATAGATTTTTTAAAATAACTATGCACATAAGCTAGACCTTTCAAATGAATTAGGCACCTACTTTTGTTGATATAGTTATTATACAAACGTATGTGTAAGTTAATTTTTATAATAAAGCTGCAGAGGCCAGGATCACGTCACGGGTTCATGTAAAAACATTTAAACGAAGCTCTTTCTTGATGAAGGACCTTGAAAAACTGTTTATAATCTATAGAAAATCTTGATACAGCCGTTCATTCACTCGTAATCTTCGTCCATGCCTTTTAAATGCATTTCCTTTTCCATCATCTTTATTCTGTCATTCCTTTCACACACTGTACTATTTCATGCACCTAGTTATCACACTACACGCACATCATTATCGCTTTAATTCATGAGTTACTGCAATAATACTGGCTAGTTTTGACAGGTAGAATAGAACATACGGTTGTAAAAAAAGAAAGATTCCGCATGGCCTATTCCATTAGAGATGCACTGAACGTAACTATACATGCAATAGAAAAAAAAATGAGTGATGTTTTAAAGGAATAGCCGACTAATCATTTTTCTCGAATAAATGTGCGCGTAAGGCTCTCTATACTCGTACCTACTTAACATTTACAAACTGCTGTCTAACTTCGGTAAATACAATACCTGCAAGTGACGCGTAGTCTTTTCTTTTTTAGGTCCTTGTTTGAACCGTTTACTATCAAGGCTATTTCTGTAAAGGCACCAGCTTTGGATTACTGACACTGTATATAATAGACGTTACAACGTTACAGCTTGTTGATGTGAATGATTGTTAGTCTACCTCGTTTAAGCTGAGGGTCCAATATCCTTAACCAGCAACCGTTATACATTGCAGCAAAGCAATGGCATCAATACAGAATCTCTAAGCCGGGACAATTTAAGTAACGATATTTTTTAATTAGCTTGTAGGGCATTATTATGTATTATTACTATCTATTTACAAGCTCGTTCTTGTAAATGGACTTCTCCATTTGATCTCAAACATCCATTAGCGCGCCTTAAGGAGAAAGACGTTCCCTATGCCGTGACGACATACGGCTCTTATGCTGCGACGCTCTCTTATACCGTCATGCTCCCTCTCCGCTACCGCTCTTTGCCGTGGAGTGTATACTATATACCCTTTGTTTTCTTTAATTATAAATTCTTTCAATAACTATCAATTTCGATACTTCACATCTCTCGGGCGTCCCGAGATAGGTAAGATAGGTAGGTATGTAGGTATCTAAGAACAGTGGTAGATCTGTAGTAGGTATACTCCAATTCCATAGATTAGTTACAAAATAAGGAATGAAGAGATACCACAGATCTACAGAGATACAAAAGATCGGTGTAATGGAATACTCCTTGCTTTTGCGATTGTAATGAACTTTATTTGGTTTCATATATGAGTATTGTAAAAATGAAGAAAAAAATGCTTAGATGGTTCGGGCACATAGAAAGAATGAGTGATGAAAGACTGACGAAGAAAATCTACAGAGCGAAAGTGAACAGCAGAAGTCATAGACGGTTGATTTATAAAGATCAAATAGCCAAAATGAACGTGAAATACTAACTTAAATGTCAAAAGCACTCGCATACCTAGGCGAAATTGTGCGAGGAGAACGATCTGAATTGAGGAGGCGAAAGAATTATTTTCGGACCGCAATGCGTGGCGCTCTACCGTCTCCTGACCTGACTATCCCATTAGGGATACAGTGCGAAGATTTGTTATGTTATCTGAACACAAAAAATATGTCGTGGTAATAATTTTGACAAGTTCATTTATAGAAAATAGAAAAGCTTCGTAAATGATAAAATTAAAAATTACGAGATAATTTTCGACAACTATACATATTAAATAAATCCAAATGTTTATGATTTTGAAACAAAAGCTTTTTCTTTAGCTTATGTTATGATTTGCACGTAAACAAAATCCACACACAATATTTTATATATTTTTGTTTGTCTTGCTTGTATTTCGTTTGTACAATGGAGTGGCTAATCTCCGAAAAATATCAAATTAACGCTGGTGAAACCGCGAGGCTCAGCTGGTCTTGAATAAAATATATTCATACGACAAAGTACAAAATCATTTACAACCGGTTTTCAGATCGTTCTCATTTCTGATAAAGTTATTTGTAATAAACTAATAACACGTGTGCACATTTTTACGATAAAAACATGGTTAAAATGAGGTTTTCGAACTGTAATTATATTACATTATATATATATATACATATACATATATATATAGTTTTCCATCTAGAAGTCGATACTAACACTATGTAACCAAATACAAATAATTTGAAGCATAGTAACGAATCTATCTGACTCGTCTGAGAAAATTAATTTCAATCGATTCGATATTTGAACTCTCAACCATCAATCAACTGTACAATATTTTTAAAATAATAAATTGATGTATGTTTAACGAGAAAAAAAAATGTACAGTTATCTTAAATAAAAAGATCTAAACAATAATGCTCATCACTTATTGTCTCGTGTATTTCTTTAGATAGATTACATTTGGTAGATAGAAGAAAGCATGTTTCGCTAACTACCTGACCGAAATCAATATCGCAAATAAAGTTTTGAGAAATAGTAATAATAAAAAATCAAAAAATATATACAGATGAATTAAGAACCTCCTCCTTTTTTAATTTTCTACTACTTGGGTGACCATAGAAACCCGTTATTAAAATTATAAATTTATGAATATAAGAAATATATAATAAAATGTGGGCGCACACTATAACGTTAACTCCCAAAATCTCAAAATTTTAAATTTTGACAATGAATCTAATCAATGATCGGTACATTTCTAGCAACGTGTCCAATATTTTTTACCTAATCAATCACACTGACTCTATAATAATAACTACAACAGTTATGTTCTTATCTTCATTCTTTATTGACTCAAGTTAAACATATGTTTATCTCGTTTTGGCCAATTTATATTTAGTGTGAAATCGAAAAAGGTCTCCGCCGAAATAATAAAAACAAAAGAAAGTTTTATTCAACAAACCAGTTAAACACTACTGGCGATAAGAATTTGCAACGCGAAAGCCCGCTAAAACTCTAGATGCATAACGATTCAAGTAGAGATTTAAGATGCACATTTTTACGATGTGACATTTACACACGTGTCAAACTCACAATTGTTCATTAAATTTAAAAAAATGACTTTATTGTCTTTTCATTAAAATAAAATAACATGCTTCATTCTATTTTAAAAGATAAAATTTTTAAAAACATTCTCAATAATAGATGGCGTGGTGATTATTGCATTTCCCTTCTACGTTAAGGGTTTTGGGTTACTACTGTATTGTCTTAGAATCTGGATGTTACTGAATGATCCTCCAATTCGTTGAACAATTCGTACAGTACACGTATAGATAAATTTGACGATTTGACAGTTGAAGCTGGTGCCAAAGCAATGTACGACAGAAAGGCTACTAGTTTGGTAGGCTTGGCACCGACTTCAGTAACTGTCGAATTTAATTACATAGATATTCGTATCATGTTTATAAAGTTATTTTTGTACTGGAGTTTTGATAAGTAAAGAATAGTTATTTTGTACTTTTCAGTGTTTTTTTTGAAGTCGGTTTAATTTTTTTCTTAAATTTTTTTTTCTCCCTTTTGAGTGACCTTGGCCTAAATAAATATCCCGACATTTCAACTGAATTGCACCGATTGTGGTCACGGGCAGAACGATACTTGAAAATGTAATCAATTGAATTGAGAAAAATCATATACATATGGACAATTGTGAAAAATCTACTTGAAAATTTGAAATTCATTTGCAGAAACTGTTTTTTTTTGTTTCTGAGACGGGGAAAAATTCCGAAGGAACGTCCAACCACTCCTCACGCTTCCGGAGAGAATGTGAGGGCCGGCCAGGTAGTGTTGGGCTCGGAACCGAACCGGGAACCGACTGAACAGCTCTCCTCTCGCCGTTAGACCATAAAGGCCGTCGCAGCGAACCGGACGCATAGAGCAGCGGAAGCCGCTCCGCCCGGAAATGTCGTCAAAGCCTAAGGGCCCATCCGTCCGGGGCGGAGGACGAGACCTCGGCTCAAGTTGTCGTCGGGAGAACTACGCATCTGCATGCCGTTGAGAACCTACACGGGTGGGAACCTACCCCAGAGTGGTTATGACCGGCCGAGGATTTATCAGCTGAAGGCCCGAAATGGTGTACGCCTATCAAATAATAAAGCGCGGACGGAAGATGGTCAGTTAATACGTTTCTTGGTCGTCTACGGTGGGGCAGGGAGCTCCCAGAAGGGGAGTAGTCGGCGGCGTTTATGATTAAAGCGTTCGTGTGCCGAGAAGCAACCTCGAAGCAGCGCTTAGACGTCTCCTTGAAACACTATTTCACGGTAGGTAAGTTCAAATCGCGATGGAGGTCTACGTTGCGCACGTACGATGATGCTCTGACGGCGGTGCGCATGAACCTGTTCTGTACGACTCGGAGCCGTCGGAGGTGGGATTTAGCGGTGTGTGCTAATACGAAGCCTGCGTAAGTGAAAATCGGACTAATGCACGTTTTGTAAAGAGTCACCTTATTCCGAAGGGACATCTTAGATACTACGCGGGAAAAGGAGCGGATTGTCTGCCTAGGATGAACGCCGCCCAGTCACGCAGCCAATCGATGTGCGGGTCAAAAGACATGGAGCGGTCTATGACACCCAGGCATTTGGTCTCTTGGACCCAAGGGGTAGGACTGCCAAAGATAGAGACAGGAAGAGTGAGCGGAACCGGAGATAGAAATGGTTATTTGAAATGGTTGAATTATTGGGTTTTAAATTTCAGCAGTGCAAACAGAGTTAAGCTAGAGGGAGATATTATTTAAGTTAAAAACAAACTCCTGTTTCATTGTATTTCGAATATTTTTCCGCAGTTTTATTCATCATTACTAAACCTATTTTTTATTAGGATCTTTAGAAAGTCATCTGGCCTATTGGTGATTGGCCTAACGAAGGCAAATGGTTTGTTAGTTTGCCTACTTTGAATATTTCCAACGCTTCGCATCGCTGTTAATGTGTTTCGATCCTATCCTAAATATTTGTTTCTCTCTATTTTTAGGCCGTTCACATTTCAAACGCAAAAAAGGCGAAAGCTTTACGAGATGATATCGCTTATTTGCATATAATTTAAATCACATTAATTACGATCATTAGTAATATTAATAACACAGAACAGTCTTCTTTGTGAGACGTGTTACAAGTATTCTGAGTTCTAAAAATAAAACCAATAATAATGCTTCATTTGACTTAATTATTGACGAGGTGGTAAGTGTATGTGCTTTGTGCTTTCCAAGGCAAGGGGTTTGATTCCCGGTCAGGCTAATTTAGGAAACGAGTGCGGATCAGGTAACCTCCTCATGATGCGCGGTCTCGGACACCGACCAGTAATTGTTCGTTATCCAATGAGTAGTTACTAGGCACCGGCCAATAACCTGACAAAGGGGGAGGGGTCCCTTGTCCACGTGTCCCTCTGTTTAGTAGAGAATACTGTGGATATGTGGACCACATAACCTAGTCTCTCCCCCAGGAGGTTGGGAATCCGTGTGAAGATTTTTCCTGCGTAACCAAAAAAAAAGGAAACGAACTTTTCTAAATTGTCTTGGAGTGAGGGTCTGGGTGTCACTGGGTATTCTTAATAGTTCGTTCTGCGATACCCGTAGCAAGAATAGATTGAAGTCTTAGATTACCCGTAGCAAGAATAGATTGAAGTCTTAGATTACCCGTAGCAAGAATAAATTGAAATCTTAGAACATAGATTGAAGTCACGCAGTTGGTGTAATCGTCTGGAATAGTTATTATTTACTAGCAGTTGTACGTGACTTCGTACTCGTAGAATTTAAAAAAGTAGCCTAGGGTTCAAGTTATCTCAATAAAAAATTTCATCAAAATGGTTCAGAAGTTTAGGCGTAAAGACGTAACAGGCAGATAGACACTTCAGAATTAATCATATTATTAAGTAGTATGGAATTACAGTATGGAATGGGAACGGACATAGGCTACTTTTTTATCAAAAAACTACCCCTAAGGGAGTGAAAGGGGGATGAAACATTGAATGGGAAATGCTGAACTGCCCAACCAATTATGATGTTTTGTAAAGAGATAGTGTACGGAAACAGACAAAGGCTAGACGTAGACTTTTTTTCAAAAACAATATTTAAATATACTATGTACAGGTACATATTATAATCTAACCTAATCCAGGACAGCCACGAAAAAATTTTCCGCGCAGACGAAGTCGCGGGTTCAGCTAATACTCTATACTCTACAAAACTCTATTGTCTATCTGTAATTATAATTGTATAATAACTGTAAAATTTTGTGATAGATAGTCATTTTATGACTCACTGACTGCGGTTCTACCATTATTAAAATTGTTGTCAGTGTCTGTCTGTATGTCCTTTTATAACTAAAGAACGGCTCGACCGATCTTGATGAAAATCGGTACGTCGTAAAAACATGTGATTGTGCTCATGATAGACTACTTATTTTTCAAAAAATCTGCCCCTAAAGAGGTGAAAAAGGAGATGAAACTTTGTATGGGAAATAGTAAATTGCTGAACCAATTATGATGAAATTTAGCAGGAAGATAGTTTGCCACCTGGGAACAGACGTAGGCTACTTTTTTTATCAAAAAAACTATCCCTAAGGGGGTGAAAAGTGGGATGACACTTTGAATAGGAAATGCTGAACCGCCAAACCAATTATGACGTTTGGTGCAGAAATAGTGTGTGCCCAGAGACAGATGTAGGCTAGACGTACTTTTTTTCAAAAACAATGTTCAAAAATACTATGTACATACATGTACATATAATCTAACCTAATCCGGGAAGCCACAAATAAATTTTCCGCGCAGACGAAGGCGCGGATACAGCTAGTAGTCAATAAAATTGAAGACACACAATTCCATTTATTTTTACCAAACGTAATCACTTTAAACGTAATCGCCTTAAGTATCAATTTCGATTACGATTACAAGTGAGTTTAGGCAATTAGCCCACTGGATATATTATGCATATAAATCATAAAAATCGATTAAGAGCATGTCGGACGCGCATTAAAATAGTGTTCTGTAGTAATTTCCGAAGAAGTAGTTTAATAAATAAATGTGAAAAAATAAAGAAAATGGACCCGAATATCTATACTTTGTTGTTTCTATGTAATCTGTTATTGGGTTAACAATCAAACCGTCTCAGTATCAAATTTCAGTTCAGTGGATGTTAAAATACAACGATAAATCTGCTGTGACATATGGACAGAGAGAGACAAACGGACGGGCAGACAGACAACCCGCAACGATGATATTATAATATATATAATATAATCATAATACTCCAGACAATTACACAGATTGTGTGACCTCAAACTAAGCAGTAAGCTTGTACTATGGGTACCACACAACGAACTCTGGGGGAGTTCCCAGAAACACCCAGACTCCAAGCCAATTTAGAAAAGTTCGTTTCCTAAATTGACCTGACCGGGGATCGAACCCGGGACCCTAGCTTGGAAAGCAGATGCATATGCCACTGCGCCAACGGGCCAGTCATATATAATTATAAACAGTATAAATGTTCTGTTTTTGTCATTTTGGCTAAGGAATCCTAAAAATTCACAATTTTATTCCCTTTCTACTGCACGTAATGTATAGTCACTGACGAAGCAAATTCATAAGTTTCGTCGTAAAAGCAAGTATCTAAAAGACGCATCCAAAAATTATTATTTACGATTCTCTTTGTGCTCGGAGACATTGAGAATGAAACTTTTTAATACCTGATATTTTACGAGCGACCTCGACAACGATTACTGGTTATTGAATGAGACAAATAATGCTATAGAATCCAGAAGTTTTGCTGTAAAAGGTGTCCGAGGATACCAGTAAAAGACACCTGAAGCTTTTATTTCTAAGATTCCTTGAATACTTGTATTCTTCAAAAAATAGGTATTATGTTTGATTGTATCTGCTTTATATGTGTAGCTTTATGTCTTAAAATAAATTTTGATTAAGTACCACTTTTTTAGGGTTCCGTATGTCAAAAGAAAAACGTACAAAATCGCTCTTGCGTTTATCCGTCCATCACAGTCGATTTGTTCAGAAACAATGCTATATACAAATTTGAAATATGTCATAATAATAAATCTTGTTAACCCACATACTATTGTGATATGTATATAGATTTATAGATAAGTATAATATTAACACACCTTTATAATCTGATTGTTATTTAATAAAGCAGTCTTCGAAATCATCTCTTTGTGTTTACTTGTCTCCGATTCCCGACCTTACACTATTTTGCTCTCATTAACGATTTAAAATACTAACAGTACAATCAAATGGGGGACAAAATTGGGTACTTACACGAACTCGATTTAATCATCCCCCACCTCAGACATCCTAGCCTACGAGACCTGAAATGTTTACGAATTTCTAAGCAAACTATTCTGTCAAGGTTAAAGGACTGGGACGTAAGCGGGCGGCCATCGTGCCATCTTGCAAGAGCGAGATGCAACATGTAATTACAGCGTGTTAGACAAGGACAAACGCTGATTTGAAGTTTAGCAGCATAGACCAGTATGGCTACAACCCTGCTCACTTCAGTTATAAATTTCTGTTATTAATTTGTACTTACCGATGAAACGTGATATTGTCCTTTTGAAACTATTTTTACGACTGTCACTACAACACCACTGTCCAGCGCAATTTGGCATTTTTTACATATTTTATTTTATATTTTTTGATACCGCTTAGACGACCGAACGACGACGAAGACCTGCGTCCTGGTTACTATTAAATGAGCGCGCGTTTGTTTCAACTTATATAAGCATTCGTGCAGATGGATGACAGAATACGGTGCCTTTCTATTTCAAGTTTCGTAGGTTAGGTTGTCTGTCCCCTATCTATCTCCGAAACTACTGCATATAAAATTATAAAATTACATGAATCAATAAATGCGCCAGATACACACTGATTAATTGATCTTAATTAATCTAGGCCATTCCCTGTGCTATGAGAACCAGACGACGACTACTAAGGGCGTCTCCCAATACATCCTGACCTGAGACAATCTAGAAAAGCTCGTTTCCTAACTCAGACCTTGACCCAGCTGGGAATCGAACCCGGAATCTTCCGCGCTTAGCCACAACGCCTAAACCATTGCGCCATCGAGGACATCAAAGCATTCATAAAGCTAAAAAAATCTTGGTGACACAGATTTTTAAAAGCTCATTTTAAATATTTGAAAAACGGGAAATTAACGCGATTACCTTTTATTTTGGCTTGACGTTACAACCGAGTTGCATCTGCCGTAGTCTGAAGCAAACTGTCGCAGCAAGTTTTAAACGGTGTCCGAGTTAGAAATGTTATTATCTACTCCCGATATTTGTAAAAAGTTCTTAGGACACCTACACATAACACTCACTACGATATTTGTAAAATAGTTTTTAGGTGTCCTAAAAACTATTTATTTACAAATATCGGCATAGATGATCAAACTACTACTGATACTGATAAAACTGAAACGTCAAGATAAAATAAATGGTAATCGTGTTAGTTTCCCGTTTTTTGATATTTTATAATGCAAAGCGAAAGTTTGAAAGTCTAAACTAATTTTAAATATTTATCATTTTATAAATATGGTACGGAAACCTTTACGGGCGAGGCGAATTCGTACTTGACAACCATTTTCGGAAAAGAATGTTATTAAGAAAGTTAATACAATAATAAAAATAACAGTAGAAAGTTTTATACGATAACACTCGCACACTTAGGCGAATGAGTACAAGGAGAATAATGAGATATGAGGTAGAGAAAGAAGACCGTGACGCTTGGCACTCCATCCTCTCTATCTACCTCGTTGAGGATGCAGCGTTAGGATATGTATGTATGTGCAAACATATATTATGCAACAATGACCAAACTTCAAAATTCATCGCCGGCTGACTATCGCAAGTTGTTCTAGATACATGCTTATATTTAGTTGTTAGGGCAGGTTTGGGTCTTATAAATTATTCCGTAAATCGTTCTAATCACTGGATTAATTTGAAAGAAAGAACGAGAAACGAAAAAATATGTATGTACTAATAAGAACCGACAAAGAAATTCAATTACATATCGTTTCAATATCTCAAAAAATATATTGCATAAGCCATGTACTAATATTATAACTACATAATAATTCTAATTGTGTAGTATGCTTTTACAATGAGTTTAATCTACATTTAATAACTGGATAGATTCTTAGCATTAACTTACATTAAAGTTAATTGTATTTAAAATTTTATTTACTGAATTTTATTCAAATATTATTTTAAGCTGAAGAGTTCGGTGTTTTTTATAGCTCTGTTACGATAGCAATTTTAGTTTTCGCTACATTTATGATAGAGCGAGATTTTTCTCGCAATTACTACGCTATAAAAAAAAATATGGAAAACCTGTGTTTTGCAGTAATTCAAGCGCACGCCCCCACTGAAAACTCATCACAGGAAGAAATAGACAGTTTTTACGAGGACTTAGCGAAAGCTCATGATTCTACTGAGTATGCATTTTCTATAGGCGATTTTAATGCTCAAATCGGAATACCAGAAAAGTACGAACGTTCCGCTACAGGAGAGTATGGTTACGGCATCAGAAGCGCTCGAGGCACGAGACTAATTCAATACGCGCAAGAGTACAACCTAAAAATTATAAATACAATGTTCAAACTAAAAATAAAAAACCGCTGGACATGGCTCTCACCAGATAAAAACACAAGAAATGAAATTGATTATATCATGATCACGAAGCGCCACATGATCTCTAAATATGAAGTACTATCATCTTTCTCTTTTGGATCGGACCACAGACTACTAAGAGCAACAATACACCTAAATTCAACAAAGAAAAGTAGGCGCAATTTCTCTAATACATCCACTAAGCTAAAAACTCTAGCGGAGCAGGAAATGTACCTTACAAACCTCTACAGCTTTATACTAGAACTTATAAAGAATCAAAACAACTATAATTTGGAGGAGTACTACCAACAAATCATGCACCACATCAAGGTGAGTCAAAAAAACATTAAAAGAACACATAAGAACAAAATGCTATCCGCGAAAGCGCTAGAACTCATGAAAGAAAGAAGCGAACTACAAAATAAGTACAAATTAAGCGTAGCTGACAACTTTGTATAAACTTACCAATAAAGAAATAAAAAAGTGCTACGATACCTACAGAACAACAATTATACAAAAACACCTCAATAATACTAGATCTGCCAAAAAAAGCTTATAAAGAACTAAATCAAGCCAAAACATGGGTTCCTTTTCTCAAGTCTGGCAACAACAAATGCAAATCTCGCTCAGAAATCATTAATGCTGCTACTGACTTCTACGCTAATCTATACAGACAATCAGACACACAAAACCAAAACATGGTTTCTTACAGCTACACAGATACCTCTCCAACACACCAGTTTACAGAAAATGAAATATTGAAACAAATAATGAGACTTAAGCCAGAAAAAAGCCCAGGTCCGGATGGAATCACCAACGAATGTATCAAGGTTGCGAAGACTCTACTACTGACACCAATCACTAACCTATGGAATAAAATACTTGGTGAAGAAGCTGTGCCACATCAATGGATGACATCGGAAATTATACTATTATATAAAACGGCGACCCAGCTGATATAGGCAACTACCGTCCTATAAGCCTAATGCCTTGTTTTTATAAACTTTTTGCCTCCTGTCTACGTGAAAGGATAGTGCCAGTCATCGATGCTCACCAACCGATCGAACAAGCCGGTTTCAGAAGCGGTTTCAGCACGATGGATCATATCCAAGTGGTTGACCAGGTGATAGAAAAATATTTAGAATTTAATAAACCCCCATATTTGGCTTTCATCGACTATAAAAAAGCTTTTGATTCAATTTCACACGAGAGCATCTGGGAATCGCTGAAAGCACTAAACACAAATGAAAAGTACATCAATATCCTAAAAAATATTTACTCTAACAGCACAAGTAGAGTCAAACTGGATAGAGTAGGCGAAGTAATCAACATAAAGAGAGATGTTCGGCAAGGAGACCCTATCTCACCAAAATTATTCATAGCCGTCTTACAACAAGTAATGGGAGAGCTGCCATGGTCCAATCAAGGTATTAATATAAATGGGAATTTTTTAAGTCATCTCAGATTTGCGGACGACATAATTTTGTTCTCGGAAACCCCTCACCAATTAAACAAAATGGTAAATGAATTAAACCAGGCTAGTATAAAAACTAGTTTGGAAATGAATCTGGAAAAAACTAAAATTATGTCAAACCGCAGTGCAACGCCAATTTTAACAAATAACACACCTCTCGAGTTTACCAACCACTACATTTACTTTGGTAAACAAATCTCCTTTAGTAAGGAAAGAAACACTGAAGAACTTAACCGAAGAGTGGCGATCACCTGGAACAAGTTCTGGCACCATAAAGAAATACTAAAATCGCAACTTCCGCTACCGACCAAGAAAATAGTCATGGATACAGAACTTCTACCGTGCCTCACCTATGAATGCCAAACTTGGACCTTCGATCTCAAAACCAGGAACAAAATTCAGACTACCCAGAGAAGAATGGAAAGAAGTTGCCTAGGTATAAAACTGAAGGACAAGGTGAAGATCGTTGACATTCGAAAGAAGACAAAGGTATGCGATGCCTTAACTTTTGCATTGAAGGCTAAATGGAAGTGGGCAGGTCACGTGGCCCGTTACAAGGACAATAGATGGACTTTACGGTCGGTAAAGTGGTCTGGGCCGAAAGGCACCAGATCAAGAGGCCGACCAAGGGCCAGATGGGCAGACGAAATTGTAGCGTGCGCGGGCGGAAGTTGGCTGGACAGAGCTAAGGACAGAGAAGGATGGAATTCCTTGGGGGAGGCTTTTACCCGAACGGGGTCCATGCATTAAATAATTAGGTAGTTGATGATTAAAGCAAATAATAGTTAAACTAATTACAAAAGAGAATTTAGAAATAGAATTCAAAATTCATCTAAGTGTAATAAATGTAATTGAATATTATAGGTTAGTAAGTTACCAATTGTTATCGTTTAATATGTACTATGCATGGAATCAAATACAGCTTTATTATTATTATTTATTATTATTACTAAGCTATTTTGTAAAATTCTATAATATAAACGTACACATATAAATGCGTTATGTTATTTTTTCCAACATTGATAATTGTTACCATTTGTATGCTACAGAGGATAATGGTTAAGTTTTAGAAAATATATAGACATTCTGGCCAATTACTGAGAAAGATAGTTTGCGGTCACCACCACAGCTTCCACGTTACTTAAAAGGAATTGATGGTATTCGTGAATCACGGGGCTTTACTAAAGTCTGGAAACAAAGCTTCCGGCTTCTATTCCTGTTTTCACCTAATGACCCAACTAAAATGTACACAATTAAATTGAACACAATGTATACCACTAAACTTTGCAAAGTATTTTTAACCTCCAATGAAAATTAGGCATATTATAAGTGTGACGCCGTATGTATGCCTGTCTGTGTATTTGTCTGCCGTTTGTCTGGCATCGTAGAGCCCTCGAACAGATGAACTGATTTGTATGCGGTTTGCATGTTTGGTGGAAGTCGGTCGAGATTATTTTTGGAGTCGAGGGTTTTTAACTTTTTATCCACCTTTAATTCTATGGAATACATCTTATCTTATATTATATATAAAAATATTGTGTACGTTTGTTAGTAATCGCGTGACTTTTGAACAACAGAACCAATTTAGGTCATATATGTATTTGTTTTGTCGAGAAGATGGTTCATAGCTATGTTAGGATCCGATAAGCAGTGTTGTAGTAGACTATCGTGGGTGAAACCGGCAGTCAATCATAAGCAGCAGCTAATTCATACTTTCACACTGATATTATAAATGCGATAGTCTGTTACGCTTTCATGGCAAAACCGCCAGACTTATTTTGTTGTGGCACAAAGACACCCGGGGACGGACTTGGCTACTTTTTTTATCAAAAATGTACCCCTAATGATGTGAAAAGGGGGATGAAACTTTGTATGGGAAATGCTAAACCACTGACTCGATTATGATGAAATTTGGTACAAAGATATAAACTTTTTTATTCAAAAAACAGGCTACTTTTTATCAAAAATGTACCCCTAAAAAGGTTAAAAGGGGGGTGAAACTTTGTATGGGAAATGTTAAATCGCTGAACCGATTATGATGTTTGGTACAGAGGTAGTAAGTGCTCGGAGCTACGTCTACTACTTTTTTTTCAAAAAGTTATCAATTAGGTACCCGTGGCAATCACGGAATAAATTCTTCGCACGGACGAAGTCGGGGTCACAGCTAGTCATACACGTAAAGAGAAATGACTGATAAACATTATAGCTTTTTAAATAATAACCATCAAGATAGCTACCGATCAAATTATTTTTACGGTTCCGTACCCCAAAAGGAAAAACGGAACCACTTTTAGGATCACTTTGTTGTCCGTCTGTCTGTCCGTCCGTCCGTCCGTCTGTCTGTCAAGGCCCTTTATCTCGGGAACGCGTGGAGGCATCGAGTTGAAATTAAAACCATATACTCAGGTATACAGCCCTTTGAAGCTGTGAAAAAATCAAACTTCTAAGTTATTTTTAATTAAAGAGGGGGTCACCTGATAGAAAGCGATAACCCCCGCCCATGGACAACCGCGACGTCCGGGGAATCACAGGTGCGTTGCCGACCTTCAAGTAAAGGAGGGTGAGGGGGAGATGGGCCACCGACACTCTCACTCGCCGAACAAAACACAACAGCAATAGATACTGTTATTTTACGCCGATATTCTGTGAGATTTCATCGGACGAACCGGCCCAATTCGTGCTGCAATACAGGATGGCGCTACGACACATATTTCTTAATCATAAATTCAAAACCTATAAACAATGACCACAAATCGAAGTTTATATGTGGCTCTCGGCACCATTGTTTTACATTGTTAGTCATAATCTTACAATAACATGTGATATTATGTGAGTGTTTCCACAATTTTCTCCGATTGTCCTATTAGTAATATTAGACGTTGTTTCTCAAATAACTGCCAAGTTATGTTTAATAATATCGTTGTAATAAGGTATATGATTTACATTAAACGTGCAAACATTTTAGAGATACTGTAAACGTTCTTGTGAATGTTGCTCCACGTTTCATGGAGATGTCTTATACTAATGAAGTAATTTATTAATAACATTTAGGTATTTTGTCGACGGAAATGTCAAAAGCACTCGCATACCGAGGCGAAAATGTGTGAGGAGAATGATGAGATTTGAGGAAGCGAAAGAAGTATGTAAGGATCGCGACGCTTGGCTCTCCGTCCTCTCTGACTACCTCGTTGGGGATACGGCGTGAAGATATGTATGTATGTATTTAGGTATTTTCTATTTAAAAGCAATATTCCTTTATTGACCACTACTGTGCAAAATGATATTGCTTTTCTTTGCAATCTCGTACACTATATTGGCCAAATGCAAGGCGTATTTGCGTAGTGTTTGGTACTGTAAGAGTACTGTCGGTTGCTCGGACCCAGTAACATATTGGACGGAGACATAATAAGTTGCCACTCATACCACCGAGTGTCAAACGAATTTTCCTGTCTCTTTCTATCTCATTGAGCGTAACCACGAGTAAAACAGCTATAGTAAGTGTGACAACCTCTCACTGTCAGTGTAATTCGTGTCAGCTAACGAGTCATTCATAATTATTTATTTGCAAATGACTCGTAAATCTTAAATGTTTTGGCGTCTAGTATTCTCAAAAATAAAAATATGTAATGTTCAGTTGTGTACCGCTATAATGTGACCTACCCTCGTTCAAATTTCAAATGCAAAATACTTTATTCAATTTTGGCTTTTACAAGCTCTTATGAACGTTATGTATGTAGGACTACCACCGGTTCGGAAAAATATTAAAACTAGGTCAACAATAAAATTCAACACATCAAGTATTACATAAAAAAATATCAAAACTATACAGAATATAATTCAATATGTAAAATATCACGTCAAAGCATCACATCAAAAGTACAAAACCAAAAAAAAAAAAAAAGAAAGTCGCAAACAAAATTCAATACATTAAGTATTACATCAATAGACAAAAACATAATTCAGTGTAAATAAAACAATAAGTATATTCAGTTGACACTTGTGCAGAGAGGATTTAGTGTCAAACATCCCTGTCATCAACATAATCGTCACGCATATTAATAAAAATCTAGAAAGTCGGTCAACAAAAAAGGCTCTTTAAGGACACGCTTTTAGAGCAAATGCTTCGTCCATTGTTACTTGGTCAGAGGTCGGTTGCCAAACCGCAAATACATTATCTTGATAGCAGTTTTTATTCAATGTAGGTCAAAATTTTTTACAGATTTTCCTAAACGATATTTTTAGAGATAAGTTAGGATATAGCATTTTTTAACTTATTATAACTTTAATGGGAATGTTTTTTTTATGAGTATTAACTGATTTCTCCTCCATTTGTGCACCGATTTTGACGATTATTTTTTTATTTGAAAGGGTATATGTCCAGGATGGAGCTTACTAAAGATCTGATAACGTAGTACTGTTACTGTTAAATAAAAGAACTCAACGATATTTTGATGATCCTTTTAACGTTTCATTTCTAAATTGGAAAAAAGTCAGTTGCAGACTTACCCTAACTATTTCATTACGACAAGGCCGCTTTAAAAGGAAAGATAAATGTTTTTATAAGAAAAAATTAGATAGACTTTAATGTAAAAACACGGAAAATTAAAAATAATTCTTTAATAATCAAAACTCATGTATAAAAATGTCTACATAAATATGATACAGGCACAGATTAATTAGTTACTAAATACAGGTAAGTATCATATTTATGAAGTAATAATTGAATTTGACAGTTATTGAAGACGGCGCCTAAGCAATAACAGAAAATCTACTTTGGTATAGGCTTGGTTGGTTTGGCTTATTTTGCAGTTGTTTTTTTTTTATTAAACATTTTTTGGGAAAGTACTTAATAAAGACATAACACAAAGTAACATAATCTACATTTTTCAGTTAACCCACACGACTTCAAAAAAATTTTTTTCTATCTTCTCTGTATCGTTTTCTAACTAAATAAATGTTAACGTGTTCCACATTTTATAAAGTCAAACCAAATTCAATAATTTATTAAAGCATTGCAAAGAATACACAATGAGATTCAATCGTAAGTTGCCAATATATCAGTATGAGTGGCATTACAATAGAAGAGAAATCTTGATCTAGCTCTACTTACTTAACAAATATATGGAATAGGGGTAAAGGCTATTTATTATATATATACTATTTAATCAAATTTATCACAATAGAATAAGAATCGCCATTGAATTCCGATTCAACTGGATTAAGAAGAAAATATTTTTAAGTAGCTTCTCATCACAAAAATTACAAAAAAAAACGAAGCCAATTCTAGTGTATCTTTCAGTGTAAAAAGTTGTAAGACCTCATTAAGAGCCACAAATCTTGCGTTCTTATTACCATTTAACATTTAACTGTTCTATGACTATACCTGTCTTTATGCACAGAAAATATTTTATACTCGTAGCTTGGCAATCACGCAGCAAGAAGATGTATAGAACAGGCTACTTACATTTATAAGAAACGAATACGCCACACCCATTATAAATTTTTATTCAAATTTTGCACATTTCCAATAATACTTACTGTCTGTTGCAATATAGTTGAAGTATAATATATTGTAAAACAATTACGTTTTTAGTTGATAGTAAAAGAAATAAATACCATATCTTATTAGTATAGCTTAACTTAGTACAGTTTCAGCCTATCTATATATGCAAATTCTACTCATTTCGAAGTTAATGAGAGTACAAAAAGTTAATTAAAACGGAGAAATAATGTGACCGTTTGAAGCGAACGCCGAAACCATCAATGCAACATTCTCAGAAACGAAACTGGTAGAATTGTCATTTCGAGGCATAAATTTTACGAGGCAAAATGACCTAAATTATAATTTTGGTGAAGTTTACGACTGTTAAACATATTTATTTGGCACAAACAACAGCTCAAAGAGAGGATAGAATACTATGATAGTTATGTGCTCACGTTCAAAAGTTAACATATGATTCAGCAAAAAGCTGTTAAGTGCATTGACATAAACAAAAAGAGAAGATACGATACGAGCATCTTATATATGGGCTTCATAGATGGACTTTAAAGTAGTCTTGCGTATTTTGCGAATGATATAGCTAGAAAGAACGATCCTTCGAGTGAGCTACGTGAACTAATTTGCGATAAATTCCGCTTGCCCCGCGTCCCCAACTCTCTAGCGATTACTTATCGGTATTTTAGGACGATGTAGTTTCCAGTGTAAAAAAGAATCAGAAGAGCGAACTAGTTTCTCAGGAGCCGCGATACACACTGAGTAATATACGACGTAAAAAATTTGTGTATGACTAGTCTATTCATGCATAGTCATTCTCTCTTTCGTACTGGTGTACAATACACAATGTATTGGTATATGCGAGTAATACCTGTTCTGTTTTTCGGGTACGCTATGTTCTAATACATCCTCCTTTTTCAAGGTCAAGTACGTGCATGCTTCCGCCATAATTCCACGCGCATTATGCTGTAAACATTATTAAGCGGTTGTTTAGTATCTTTGACAAACAAAAAGACGAACAATTCTGGTTGTGATAAAACAGCATAAAACGTGGGACTCCATCACTGTCTGGTTTGTTGATAATCCTTTTACAAAAATTCGAATTTAAGCTGCATGTATTACAACCGCTTTTGTTGTGTCGTGAAGTCGCATAGTAAACTATGGTCAAGCGATACCATAGACATATTCGCATACAGTCGCCATACTGCTGCCATATCATTGTTAACGCCATTGACACGTTAACTCTAAACGTTTTCTCATAAATGTCTTCAGTGTAGACTTGGCTGTGTCACTGTTTTATAACAGCTTAGATAGAAAACATAATATATTCTTTTACAATATCTAATCTTTGTAACTCTAATTACAGTTTCATTACAATTCTTTGCCGCTTCCATAATATAGTAATGAATACTGAGTACTAACGTATCAAGCGTTTCCATGAAACGGTGATTAACTGTCTCGCCGCGTTTGGACTTCCGAGCGAACCTTCACGAACACGAGTAAGGCTCTGAGTTGACTCGGTACTAACATCGGGCGGCGATTAGTGATTATATCGATGCTGCATCTATTGTGGTATCAAAATGTCGCATTATTTCGAATGAGTCGAATGCTGCATCGCGATTTCGCGAGTACGATTTAAATTTAAAAAGAAATCAATAATTTCAAACCATTCCGTATATTGCACGATTTATTATGACATGAATTATTTATACATTTAGTAACGAAGTTTTCAATTATAAACGTATTCAAATAAGCTTTTTAAGTAACTATATGAATTAAATGAGATGAAATGAATCCAGTATTCAGAGTAAAACTAACATTAAAATGCCCGCAAAAAAATTTATTACCTCACTGAAGGGTTAGCCGATCGTAAAAAAAACTTATTAAAGAAAGTGCCAATCAAATCGTTATAGGTCGTCAGTTAAAGTTTTAAATTAATCTCATAGGGTTGGTGAACGCTTTACATTATGCGATTAACTTTATTTATAATATTTCAACATCGGAGGGCCATACTTTTTGAAACCATAGTTTTTTTTTCATTTTTAGAGTTCCGAACCTTAAAATGAAAAATGGACCCTTTATGAGATAACTCGTGTCTTTGTCTGTCCGTCTGATGTTCTCAGTAACTGTGTGACCTATAGACCTGATATTTGGCATGGTAATACACCTTGTTTATCTACATACGTAGCATTAGTTAAAATTTTAAAAAGCTCATAAGAAAATTAAAGAAGACGCAAATTGTGTATATAAACAAAATACCCCACGCGATGATCACAAACAAATTTTTTTTTCTCCAAAACCAAATCCAGAAATAAAACTCCAGTTTCATATTTAACGCTTATTTTTGGCACACCACTTGCTATTACTCTTCCGAATTTCAGTTTTTTTACGCCAAATAGTCAATGACATAGAATAGCTACAATAGAATAGTTTTGACGACCTCCGTGGCGCAACGGTTTAACGCATCGGAAAGTAAACGGGGGTTGCGGGTTGGATTCCCGTCTCGAGTCTGGGTGTTTATGTATAATATGTATTTATTTACAAAAGAAAAGTATATAAGTAGTATATCAGTTGTCTAGTACCCATAACACAAGCGCTGTGCTGCTTACTTTGGGACTAGATGGCGCTGTGTGAAATGTCTGAGTTTATTTATTTATTTATTTATTTATTTATAGCTACAAAAATAACATGAAATAAATCTAATATATAAAAATCAATGTTTGTTTGTTTGTATTTTATGGGCTGCCATAACGTTCATCTGATTGCGATGAAATTTGGTATGAAGATAACTTGAACCCTGAAGAAGGACAGAGGCTATTTTAAAAATAAAAAACGCGAACGAAGTCGCGGGCATCAGCTGGTAAATAATAAACAAACTTGGTCGACTTTTAAGACTTGCACGGGAAGATGAGTAACTGGAACAAACAATTGAATTGTTGACAGTGTTTTCATATTGTTCTCCTATTACAGGTATTTTGGATCACTGCATAAATAAATTCGTTAAATAGGTATCTAAATCCAAAATTTAAATTGGTATTTTTATAGGAATTATTGCATAGTTCGCGAAAACGTCGGATAGTACCTATGCAAGTTATACGAAATCGCATAAAACTGAGCTATAAACGCTGCATCCACTTACTTTTATTACAAGAAACGCTACCTACATTGGATGTTTCGTCGAAAATCAGCTATATATTATAAGCTTATAACTCAATACGAACAAAGAGAAATGTTATTTGAATTTGTGATATTACCGTCAGAATGAAAATAAAACTGAGTAACTATTATAGAATACAAATTTTTGGAAACTTATTATAAAGAGATTAATACAAGTCACAATTAGAATATAATTACATACATAAGTAAATATATAGTTACATAAGTACATGAACAGAGAACAGAGAATAAAAAACTTGAACAGTAAGTCTTACAAAAATGGCAGAGCGGAGTGATAGGTCACTCAGGATAGGCAACCCAACTCGTATACAATTTAACTGTTCTCTATAGTAAATGAGTTCAGTTCCTTGGCTGATCCTCCCATACCATTAGAGGTTAGTATAGAAGAATTTTCTCTACGGTCAAAGTTTTTTTTTATCCGACTATGAAAGAGGATTATGTTTTTATGTATGTAGAGGACTGTGCATGTCTATGTTCATTTCATTGGCACGCTCTGCAGCCAAAACGGCTTGACGGATTTTAACATACAAGGTGTCATTAGATTTGTCTTAATTGTGGGAGTGACATAGGGTATAAAATTTCAATATGGCGCCCAAGGTGAACAAAGTAGATGGGGAAATGTATAACGATATGGGTATCAAATGAAAGTTAATAAATAGCCGTTTCGTAATACATAATAAAAATTGTGTAACGCAGTCGGGGTTTTTTTTTTAATAATTTTGTCTTGTTATTTGATTTGTTGTAAATAGTAAGTATACATACAATATACAATAGGTATTTAAGATACTCATAATTTACGACTACCATTTTAACAACTATAATAATTCCTATATAATTTACGACCATCAGTGGGTCGATCTGTATTCTAGATTTAAATCAGAACTGACCTAAACCGCTTTTACGAGCGTCGCCTGCCTCATTGTAAATAGTTTGATTACATGTTGTCTTGTAACTATATAAGAAGAAAGGGCGACAATTAGGACAAATACATTTATAGTTATAATATTTTGAAGCACATACTACCCTCGTTCATTTTCTCTATCACCGAGGTGTGATGGAAGAAATCTCTTAAAGAGATGAGCATTGTCTTTTGACATTGCTTCTTTGTAAAAGCTATTCGTTCTTCTTGGATGTCGACATGGACGGAAACGTAGGATATATCGAGATAAATATAATTAAAAGACATGCGTTCCCTAGCTCGTGTATTTCTCAACTTCAATTCCTCAACTGATTTCTCAACAGACAAAAATACCAGATTATTACCCTAACACGTAAGTACCGAAGTGGTCCGGCACTTTGCGGAATGAATAAAGTGCGTTCGAAAAAAAACAACCTGCTTATAAATAAAAAGGATGGAGTGAATACTATGGAGAACTGTATGAGTGGCGACTCCTTCTCTGATACTGAGAGCGATTCTAATGAATTGCCACATTCGGGCCAGGGACTGGAGGATGCCATTAGTATGAAAGAGATTGAGAAAGTGATAAGAGGTTTGAAATGTGGAAAAGCTGCGGGAATTGATGAGCTGACTGCTGAGATGATCAAGTATGGTGGTCCTAGGGTCTGAGATGCCTTCTGTGCACTCTGCAACCTTTGTTGACAGAAGGGGAGGTTCCAGAGGACTAGCGCACGGCAGTCTTAGTACCTCTATATAAAGGGAAAGGTTCCTATCTAGACTGTGCGTGCTATAGGGCCATCAGCTTGGTCAGCTTAGCGAGTAAAGTCTATACTAAGGTATTGACTGAACGTATGAAAGGCGTTTCAGAAAGATATTTGTGGGAGGCGCAAGGTGGATTCAGGAACGGTAGGGGTTGTATGGATCAGATTTTCTCGCTTCGCGTTATCGTGGGAAGGTTTCTGGCTTTAGGTCGGAAAGTTTTCTGCGCTTTCGTGGATCTAGAGAAAGCATTCGATAGGGTAGTACGGAAGAAATTGTGGAGTCTTCTGCCTGAATATGGCGTGGAGGGCTCCTTACTGCAGGCTGTGAGGTCATTATATCGAGACCACAGAGCCTGTGTAAGGATAGACGGTGACATGTCGGCCTGGTTTGAAGTCTGTTCTGGTGTCAGACAGGGCTGCGTGATGTCTGCCTGGCTATTCGTGCTGTATTTGGACAGTTGCCTCCAAAGATTGAAAGGTAATATGAATGGTATGGGATGTGGTGACACAGTGGTAAACTGCCTATTGTACGCTGACGATGCTGTGCTAATAGCACGATCAGAAACAGAGTTGCAGACACTAGTCACGTGCATGAAAGAAGATTGTAAAGTAAAAGGATTGAAAATGAATGTGAACAAAACTAAGGTTCTGGTGTTTGAAAGAGAAGCGGTACAAACGAAATGTGTGATTTGTGTAAATGGAAAATGTCTAGAACAGGTGAATGAAATTGTGTATCTGGGGAGTGCATTTTCGAGGGATGGAAGATGTGTTGAATATGGAGAGACGGGTAGCAGCTGGCAATAAAGTGAACGGTGCTCTGTCCGCATTAATGGGTAGTGTGAATATATCTAACACTGCTAAAATGGCCATCGACAATGCGGTGTTGGTGCCAGCTTTGTTGTACGGTAGTGAGGCCTGGATATGCCCGAAATCGAGTGAAAGTATGATAAATGCTATGGAGATGCGGGCTCTCAGATATATGTGCGGTGTCACGCTTGCGGACAGGATAAACAATGATGAGATACGCAGTATGACAGGCTTGCACAACAGTGTTATTGTAAAAATGAACAAAGGAATGCTTAGATGGCTTAGACGGGCACATGGAAAGAATGAGTGATGAAAGACTGACGAAGACAATATACAGAGCGAAAGTGAGAGGTAAAAGAAGCCAAAGAAGACCAAGGCTGACTTATGAAGATCAAATAGCCAGAGTTAGCAGACGGAAATGTCAAAAGCACTCGCATACCTAGGCGAAAATGTGTGAGAAGAATGATGAGATTTGAGGAAGCGAAAGAGGTGTGTAAGGACCGCGACTCCTGGCGCTCCGTCCTCTCTGACTACCCCGTTGGGAATACAGCGATTATGATTACAATAGTTAATCACGAATATTGACATTACTAACATTTGACTACTGTTTCTGTGTATTTTTATGTCTAATAAAAAAATTAAAATAAAAAGAAATTTTTTTTGCATTTTGTAAACTAGATCTTTTATCAACCATGAAACTGTAACACATTATATGTTTTTTTTTTTATGAAAGAGGGGACAAACGAGCGAGTAAGTCACCTGCTGGAAAGTGATCACGGGTGCATTGCCGGCACCCGTGATCCACCAATTTTTTTGCGCACATGTAGTTTGATTATTACTTAAATATATTCAAGCCATCCATATATTCTGACTACCCCGTTAGGACACAGCGTGAAGATATGTGTGTATGTATGTATGAATGTACGTACATTCAAGCCACAGTAGGCCTTATTATCCTTACCTTAGTCAGAAAAGTGCAAATTAGTATTGTTTTCAAAAACGTTTAATTTTGATTTTGTTTACGGTGGAAATTGTCATTATCCATTTATTTTTTATATTAATTGAATTTTAAGCCTAATTTTTATTACATTGGATATTTCTTATTTATTTTTTTATCTATTTATATATTTCAAAGCTTTATTTATCGAAAATACAAATAAAATCTATTCTTATCAAGAATGCTAGTTCATGTAGACAAATAAAACTTTATATTACTATAATTATGACAATGTTAACGGTGTCATAAATCGTGTCACAGCAACTGAGAAGTTTGTTCGCCGTAGTAACAGTTAACCTAATTTTATATACGCAATACTGTCACTGCGGACTGCGGCAGGATATATTTAGAACGATATGAATATCCTACGATAATAATGTGCATGTCATATTTCTAGAAATATTTGGCTGAACCTGGAGAAGCTTAGTTCACATTTTGCATTTGATTTCTTCTGTAACGGCGAGCCGCGTGTTATGGGCCTTATACTCTTGTTACGCAAGAACATTCCCCCGGCCAAAATGTGCTGAAACGGCTCTACAGGGCGAAGATGACACCGAGTTTGAACAACGGTAGGACAAGGCACGTCACTAGAATCATCGAACGTGGCAAACCTATTTAACTTGTAATTTAGTTTTGTAACAATTTTATTACAATATAATTTTTAAGTAAATTAAATTGTTTTTTTTTTTTGAGGAATTCGGCAGCGACCAACGTCTTTCGCGTTGAAATCAATATTAATCGATAAGGAATGAACATACAAACGATTCCATAAAGTTAGGTACAATACTTTAAAAGACTAGGTTTACGAGATGAATAAAAATGCAATTTGGATTGATCAAAACATTCGTATTATAACTCTCCTTTTAAAACGAAGCTTGGGATTCGGTGCTGGTAAGCTGACCGAGCCCGATCTCTTGTAATCCTGAGGATGCTTCGTTGAGAGGCGAAACACGTGGCGATTGGTGGTTTTTGGAGTTTGAGCGGAAAATAGCTAAAGATTTTAGTAATTCATCACATTATTAAAACTTGTTAAACAGTGACTGACAAACAATGCACAGCCTAAAACGGTGAATCTAGAATCATGAAAATTTACACAGTAGTTGTTTATATAACGCGGGTGAGCATTAAGGAAGGATTTTTGAAAATTCATCCCCTAAAGGGGTAAAATATATGTTGAAAGTTGTTTATCATTTTTGCAGTTAGAGATTGGAAATTGGCGCTTAAGTGCTTAATTGGTGCTTAGACCAAAGGGTAAATTTGAGAAAAGTAGGATGGTTCTTAAGATTTCGTCGATGGGAAATCGCATCGGACACACGGCTATTAACATAAAAAAAAAGGGTATGAGAGAGAGCTTCAGAAATTTATTTATCATAATTTTCAATAGTTCAATATCAAAGTAATCTCGTGGATTCATTTCCAATTATACCTAATATACCTTCAAAGTTAAAACACAAGGAGACCCGAATTCGAATCTTGGTATATTGACGTGACCTCCTCCAAGTTTTACTTCTATAATGGGATCTCACGAAGATAATACGAAAGACATACCAATCTTTTAATATTATTGGTAGACTCACTTTTGCTATTTTTACGTCCAACCCCGACATAATTTAAATTATGATTTTCTCAGCATAGGTAGGTGTTCGACTGAAATCGAACTTCTGGGACTTCTTACTTAGCACATATTATGTTTATATATATGTGTGTGAATTGTAAGTATTCTATGGACTCTATGTATGATAGAACATATTTTTACGTACTGTCCAATCGTGTAGTTATTACCTACTTAAGAGATACTATACTATAAATACCTACAAATATTAAAATTTTCATGTAATCACTAGTTTCAATCATACATAGGTAATATATCTATGTGCTAATAAAATAACTTGTTCCTATAAGTTAAGACGGCAAATTCTCCTGCCTTGTATTACACTCTGCAACTGTACAAAAATGACAAATGATTTTTTGTTACTAAAGCGCAGTACACACAGCGCGATGGCAGGCATTTGTTTAAGTTAAAATCACGCGCGCGTGACCGCACCAAAGGATTTATTTCTAAAACAATCATGCACGGTCGAGATCGGCTTCGAGAAGGGTACTTGATGGTTAGGTCACACATGCAGACATTATGAATTTGTAAAAAAAGATTTAAAACTGCCCTTTATGATACGAAAAGTTATTAACGTATGTTTTCATTTTCGATTGTTATCGAAGGGATTATTTTGTCCATTTTTATTTCATACTTCACTTTTGTGTAATGAAAAACTACGAGTACATTAACGTCGATTTAAAAGAAATACTTCACCTATTATTTGGTGAAGTATTTCAAAAGCACTCGCATACCTAGGCGAAAATATGTGAGGAGAATGATGAGATTTGAGAAAGCGAAATAAGTATGTAAGGACCGCGACGCTTGGCGCTCCGTCTTTTCTGACTACTCCGCTAGAGATACGGCGTGAAGATATGTATGTATGTCTTATTTGGTGATATTGATTACTAATTCTTCCAAAATGTTGTATCGCTAAAATAAATATAATTAGAATCTAAGACATATTTGTCATAGCCGAATACGCACTTTTAATTAGGATATTTATTTATTTATATTTCTACTTCTCTTTCTAGTTCACTTTAAATAAATATGACATTAAAAATACAATATTCAAACGTCAATGGATATTTTGTTCATGTAATACTTTTCAAGGATTTGGAAATTAAAAAAGTATATTTTGCTCACAGTATATTCACGCCTTTATTTTATTCGTGAGTCGTTTTCCGCTGATTTAAAGTCATGTTTGTTAGCTAACATCCGGAGCGACTGAAAACGATATGAGGCGTATTTACGACGCTTTCAATGTAGAACCGACTTTATAAATAGGTAGTTTTGGTCACGTGCAGAGTGCACACGTAACATAAGTTGAGATAGAATTGTCAAATGTCATTATTAGCATTTTATAATAATTTAGGTGCGTAATGGACAGTAGAAACGTATGCTGCTGCAAGATGTTTGTGTTGTTCCAAGCACGAGTTCCATTAAACACGAAACAAACACCGCAAAAGGATCTCATAAGTAGGTACTGTTAATGCTAATGCTAATTAAAAAATTGTTCACAGTACATTTTTGTGACGTATGCAATACGTTGGTGATCAGTGCCCTGGTATTTAAGGCGACGCATTGGAAATGTTGACGCCAGAGATCTAAATTTTTCTAAGAGACTACAAAATATATGACAATGATATTTGGTATCTTGATTCTTCATTTCATTGACTTCATTTTGACAGTTACGATACCCGGTTGGCTAACTTTTGTAACACAAAAAAAATATCAAAGAAACCTCTTTTAAAACAGGGATTTACATTTTTCGGAGCAACGGCACCGATTTATATTTCTAAATTTTCTGTATAGTTTACTTTAAACATATTCCTCAAAATGAAAATTTGACATAGAATTGTCAAATGTCATTTTGGCATTTTTTTTAAATAAACGAAAATAACCGTTTTTTCGTATTTTCCGTAAGCTAGCGCGCGCACGTTTGCATAGAATAGAAGGTCTATTTTAGATTAAATTATTATTTATCAATGCGTCGCCTTAAATCCAGATATCCGGCAATGTGTCAGGCCAAGTTCGGAGATAAAGTCGAGCGACACTACACGTGTAATATATTTACACGAACCAATTCACGCCCTTATTCGCACCCCCTTAACTTTTTCCCAGTTAAGTTATGATCTGAGATGATTTTCTCACAGATTTCTTAAGGCTATGACCTCACTACTCGGTCTGAAGATGAAGATTCTATCAATATCCTATAAAAAATTATTAATTTCCAAAACCTGCTAATTTTGACATTGTTTTTGACAGATTCACTCAGTTACTTGTCAAAACCTACAGAGTACTAACCGTTGAGCTAGAACCTTGAAAGACATCGAGGTAGGTCTTACAGTACAATTAAACGAAATAAACCGAAAAGTACTAACATGATCTAAAAATAATATTTATATAAATGAAATCTTAAATCTTCAAATCCTCATTCAAAAAAACTGTTGTCCTAAATACAAGACGTTTTGTACGGAACTTGCTCTCACTGAATACGTTACAACTTTCATTCACAGCTCTCAAGCATCGTTTTCCTTTTAGCCAAAAGCCTGTGAAAAGTATATTCTTTTAGAAAAGTTTAAAAAAGAGATAATAATCATAATAATAATATATAATATGAAGTTACAAAAGTTATCTGAGCGTTGATATTTTTCTGTTATTATGTGAGTAGAGTAGACTGCCAAATCCTGCCATATATATATACAAGTAATTGTACTTTTAAATAAAAATATTTTTAATAGGTGAGTATCTGTTAGCTAGCAAAAATAGTTACTGATATCACATCAAAAATATAAACGTAAAAAATCGGCAGTTCTCATGTACCACCAAAAGAGGTACAATCGGAAAAGATGCCAAGTTAAGCCCTTGTTATCCTTTGCGCTCTAACTGGGTAGTTTTCTAGTAAGGTAGTAAGCAGTATGTTATAATAGGATGAAATCTGTTGGGTGTTTAAGAAAACTGCTAAGTCCAGGCTTAAAATGCACTTAGTGGCATTAAATTGATTTGACTGGCAACAGGGCTTAAAATGCATTTTGTGGCATTAAATTGATTTGTCTGGAAACTGGGCTTAAAATGCACTTAGTGGCATTAAATTGATTTAACTGGCAACTGGGCTTAAAATGCACTTATTAGCATTAAATTGATTTGACTGGCAACAGGGCCTAAATTGCATTTATTGGCATTAAATTGATTTGACTGACAACAGGGCCTAAATTGCATTTATTGGCATTAAATTGATTTGACTGGCAACTGGGCTTAAAATGCACTTAGTGGCATTATATTGGTTTGACTGGCAACTGGGTTTAAAATGCACTTACTGGCTTTAAATTGATTTGACTGGCAATTGGGCTTATAATGCACTTAGTCGCATTAAATTGATTTGTGTGAGGAGAATGATGAGATTTATGGAAGCGAAAGAAGTATGTAAGGGCCGCGATGCTTGGCGCTCCGTCCTCTCCGACTACCCCGTTGGAGATACAGCGTGAAGATATGTATGTATGACTGGCAACAATCTAGTGCCTAACTTGACACTTTTGCGGTTACCACTATATTTGGTGGCACACGAGTCTGGGGTGTTTGTTACGTTTTTGTTTGGATATAAAGTCTAGCATTCATTATATGTCAAAAAAGTGAGTGAATTTCTAATGATTTTAACCGACTTCGAAAAAGGAGGAGGTTCTATGTTCGTCTGTATGTAATTTTTTTAATTATTTTGTTTTCCATTGTGGTTTCCTATATGACCGAATTAAAAAAAAATTTTCCTTCCAATTTAGTCTAGGAGATAACGAAATACAGAACGAACGTAACCGCTTATATCCGATGCAGATTGTAAAAGTCTATCAGGTGACAGAGGGCTTAATAAAAGGAACAGTTGTATGTACTTTAGCCAGAAACCTGTCGCTATGGCTCCGTTTTGGCATTTGTCCGTAATTAATCTGTGAGCTCCATCGATCTAGTGAGCTCAAATAAACACTTAAGTGATGTCAAGATGTCATTTTCTTGTCTGTCTTGATACTCTATTCACTCGGAATAGGTGATGGCGTGAAGTTATTAACACATTAATATAAAACAAATAATTTAAAAAAACATACGACATACATAAATTAATATTTTACAATCTTTCACCTTCCATAAGAATTTTTTTTTTTAATTGTACCAATGTTAATTTTTATACTTTAATATAATATAATACTCCAGACATTTACACAGATTGTGTGACCCCAAACTAAGCAGTATGTACTATGGGTACCACACAACGAACTCTGGGGGAGTTCCCAGTAACACCCAGACTCCAAGCCAATTTAGAAAAGTTCATTTCCTAAATTGATCTGACCGGGGATTGAACCCGGAACCCTAGCTTTAAATGCAGATGCATATGCCACTGCGCCAACGGACCATATTAATTATAAAAATTACTTAAAATGTTAATTTTAATATTGTTGATATTTTTACTGCTTGTTGTTTCATCTTATCAGTTGCATTATTTTTATGTGTATGTACACGTTCTTGGGTTTCAGCTTAGTTATCTTATGTTTGTCCATTGTTTTACTGTAAATCTTTGTGGCTGTTGCCTATTGTGTATAACAAAATAAAAAATACAATAAATAAAACACATTCTGCACTGGAATATTTTTACCTTGTCCTAAAGTTTTATTTTTTTTTCTTATAGCGTACCATAACTATTAGTAACACCATCGATTGCAAGGCAAAAGGTAAAGATTACTACAATTTCTACGGGTCAGCTTCAGGTTGAGTTGAGAATCACTTAACCTAGACTTTGAAATTGCACCCCTACGCAAATTAGTGTCGGCTCAGATTGAAATAAGCACACACCATCGACAACACAATTGTGTTGTTTGAGAAAAGTTAATCGTTTTAGAATGTATCTCCCGATTGTTAGTGCTGTAACTAAACTAGTTTAAACGAACAGGTGTCTTTTCAATTGTAAAAACGACTTCTAATTTCTTTCTTTTTACTATTTTAGTTCGGGTGATTTTATGGTAATTTTTAATTGCAATTACAGAGACAGTTATCAAACTTTTATAGTTATATTAATTATTGTCCAACAAAATGTAAGTATCAACGCAATCATATTGATTCCCCCATTAAATCTGTACGCGATTTTTTTTTTAATTTATTTTACTTTTTATAACACATTTTTTAAACAAAAACTGCGCAAACATAAACCTATGTGGTTTTTCTGTGTGCAGCTATTTAATTTATACCGTATTTATACATATATAAAATACTAGAGGTACATTAATCATAACATAATATGATTACATGTGAATATTAAAAAAAACAGTTTTTTTTAATTATTTTGACAGCACTTGTTACACACCATGAAAATAATATATTTTACGCGATATTGTTATTGTACTAAGTGCACAATCTCTTAGAGGTAAACATAGTCTGTAAATATTACAATAATACCTATGTTTTGACAAGTGCCTGAATAGTACAATATTACTCGTTACTGGCAGCCATTAATGTTTTTAAGTCTTGCCGCAGACAAACTACTTTCTGTGGGCTGTTGTAATTATGTACATATGTATGTACCAGTTAGTTTTTGTAGCTACTTGTTATATCTACTAGTGTACAACACTAGCCTTGTCATAGTACAAGTCGTAGTGACCAGTAATCCATATGCGGGGAGTAGACATCATCATATGTGGTCCTACAAAATAACAAAATCATTTGGACTCTGCAATAACATACGGTCGTTAATTTTTACGATCACGCTGCCAAAACCGACACCCTATTCCAGAGTATTTTAATCATTCAACAAGCGTTTATGCTAAATGAATTATGCAAATATTGCCATTATCTGACAAAATATGGCTTTTCTTTTTTTACAAGATCACAAAACTGGCTGTCTTTTTATCTTTTTAATAGACTTGGTCCCTTGAACTTCGTATACATCCTTTTTTCGTTTTATTTAAATTTTTTGAACTGCTAAATGTAGAAATGAAATAATTTTACATAAGTAAATAACATGAACTTTAAAAAACTGTAGTAAATTTACTTTTGTCTTTTTTTCTGACATGGTTGCCTTTAGAATGTAACAGACTTTTTGTTACCTGTATAAGAGAACAGAGGTCAATGAACTGGCCGGCTGGTTTAGGCTGAATATGAAATGAAGGTTTTTATCAGATAATTGTTTTATAAAAATTTTCTTCACCTGTATTACAAAAAAATCACAACTCAACTTACAAAATTGAAGTCATTAATTTCTATAATGATTTAACTACCTTAACTCATTACGACGGTCCCAGTTGTAATCAGATCACTGGATTTTTCTCGAACATTCTATAAGACACAAACCAAGTTTAATTAAAGGAGTTAACAAGGTGATGTGAATCTAAAAAAACAATTATAAAAGCAACTAAACAATAGAAAACAAATTCTATTAACGCTATACATTCACTCGTTATTGCCACCCGTATTACAAAAAGCCCATTATTCTAAAAGTTTATTATAACATTTGACATACACGTTTATGACCGGATACACGTGAAATATAGTTTGAAACGAGTTCAAGATTTGTCCCTCGGATCGTAAATCACGAACTTATAGTGTAGCAATACAGGTTGTAACTTAATTATTAAAAACAGCTTTGTGAACGTGCCGACTTTATTCTTTTAGCTTTAGGATGACGCGTAAATTCCGCTATAAAAGTTGTTCATTGTTACTACAATGACAAACTTTTGTTTTATGACGATTCCATGCTTAGAATCGTCATAAAACAGAGACCTGTTTAGACTTTAGACTTTAGACATATAAGTACTGATTTTAACTAGCGTAATCTAAGAAGGAAGGGCGGCAAAAAGTATACTGTATTGTAGTAATTGTACATATATACCGTTGATTATCTTTAATATGAAATACTTTCATTTATTTATTTATTGAAGTTATACTTCTTATAGCGCGTTTGGATAAACAGATCAGAGTGTAGAGGTAATTTCAGCATGTAGCGGGAGTTTCGTCATTAATGTAACACAGGTGAAGTTGGCAAAAGAAGTGGCGCGCGTCTACGTCGATCTAACATAACATGAAGTTAGCAACGAAGAGAGTTTATTTTCAACCGACTTCCAAAAAAGGAGGAGGTTCTCAATTCGGTTGTGTTTTTTTTTTAATGTTTGTTACCTCATAACTCCGTCATTTATGAACCGATTTGGAAAATTCTTTTTTTATTTGAAAGGATATACTTCCAGATTGGTCCTAATGAAATTTCATTCACATTGAAGCTCTGGTTTCGACGATACACCAAATAACGCGATTTGGTTATAACCTTTATTCGTTTATGTTGATGATTCTCTTGTATGACATTTGTTAACTGTCGTTGTCCCCCCACATGGTATAAAGGTAGGAGGGAGAAGATATAAATTGCCTGTGATATAATAAATTCAGTCAGTAGTCAGTCTTGTGGCGGACGGAGAATATGACTGATAGCTGTCGTCTTCGGATTGTAAGAATACTGCTAAGGTGTCATTATGATGCAACCTTTACAATGTTCTTTTATAACTGATTGATATTGATATGATATTGATAATGGCCACAATGGGCAATAATATCCCATGTTCGATCTGTTCGCATCTTTATTGTGAAATCCCACGGTTTATGCTCTTCAATAGAATGGAAGTTAACACATTGCTTTGCCCTAGATATTTTTTTAGACCTAGGTCACTCAAAAGGGCAAAATAAAAATTTTTTATAAAAAAATTAAACAGACTTCAAAAAAGAACACTGAAAAGTATGAAATAACTATCCTTTACTAATCAAAACTTAAGTACAAAAATAACTTTATAAATACGATACAAATACCCATATACTTAAATTTGACAGTTATTGAAGTCGGTGCCAAATTAATGTTCGACAACAGAACGTATATTAGTTTAGTAGGCTTGGCACCGACTTCAGTGACTGTCAAATTTAATTATATGGGTATTTGTATCGTATTTATAAAGTTATTTTTGTACTTAAGTTTTGATTAGTAAAGGATAGTTATTTCATACTTTTCAGTGTTCTTTTTTGAAGTCTGTTTAATTTTTTTTCTTTATAAGAGACTAATTTTAATTTTTTTATACGTGGACAGTTTATATATTTTTTTTTGTAGCCAGTTTTGCTTATAAACATCAAAGTTAAATTTTTTACGTACGTACATGAGTACACACATACTTTTTTTAATTTATTTAATTCACATATAACACATTTTATACATCATGTGCAGGCACAGTGACAAATGCTATGTAATAATGTACTGACTGTGTCGCAGTTGTCAATGCCCTTCCCCGTTAACATTTTTTTATTTTCGTACACTTGGTATATATCTTTGTATTTTTGAAAGCCTTTTGGTAATTTTTAGAGTAATTAACTAAATATTAACTAAATATAAACGACAATATGAAGGGTGTGTTTCATATTACACAAATAAGTTCTAATACCGAGCAGGTACACGTATCTTCTTCACACAAGATCTCTTTTATTTCAACTGTAGATTTTTAATTAAAACAGAATTTTATCATATGCCAAATAGTGATTATTTGAAGAATGTGAAACAGGCACTAACTCCGACAACCCAGTGTATTTCAAAGGACTACTTTGTCCCTCAATTACGAATTTTACACAGACGTAAAAGGCGTATCGGGTCCGAAACGCGTTCGAGTCGAAGACGTGCATTTAAAATAAATAAAAGTTAACACATTAAATTGAGTACGTTTGAAATTTTATTGCGTTAGAATTAGGCGAGACGTTGTAAAGCTTACTCTGTGTTTCTTTGAGACTTGAATGTAAAAATGACGGATGACAGATGTGAAGTGAATGCGGATACTCTCATACTAAATATGTGTCGTAAATATCGTACAATCATATGAAAGAAAATTATGATTTACTGTTACGACCTCTTAACGGTTTTAGGGATTAATTTCATATTAGCTTGTAAGCAATAATATCTAACATCATTGTCGAGTACAGTTACATCTCTATTTATATTTTCACACATTTTCTACTTATGTTTTCTCTTCATCTTTTAGGAGCATAGCTCAGAAAATCGCGATGGAAAAGACCCACGAACTTCGACAATAAGGAGTAAATTGAAGGAATGTTTTATTTACAAAGAAAGCTCTATAATAAACTTTGTTTTACGTTTGGTAAAAACTGATAGGTAGCATGAAAGACTAACTGTACAAGTACGACTTGCTTTTACTAGACTTTATTTGTATCAATAAAAAAATTGAAAATCTGAGTCTACTCTATACATTTATATATATATATATAATATATATATATATATATCTATAAATAAATTTAAATCTATATAAATAAAATTAAAAACTTTATTTCGAAGTCACAGACAGACGTCTATGATTTAGAAATAGAATATTTTTCTTAAGATTGTGGTTATTTGTACGTAGCCAAAACCCAAATACTTTTTTTTTAAATTATTGTCTGTCTTTCTGTTTGTTTGTCCGGACTAATCTCCGAAACGGCTCAAACGATTTTGATAATACTTTTATTTGCAGGTAGAAGACTTTTCAGATAGTAATCTAGGCTACTTTTTATAATGGTAAAATAACAAATTGAACGCGAGTGAAACCGCAAGGCACAGGCTAGTCTTGAATACAAATATGGGACACTGGATTCTTTAAAAAGTTGTACTTTGGACATAGGTATGCACATTGCATATATTTATTTATATCCTGTTATGTAAATAACATATTTAATGTCGGAGTTCCATCAGAAGCCGCGAATTCATGATCCACAATATCTTGATTCCACCGAGGCAAGAACAATTATTACGAACATTTTAATATTAAAGTATTTGTTTATGAATTAGTTTTTAATAATCAGTTATTGCATGAATATGTTTTTATTTATCGATTTCTTGATATTATTTATTATCATATGGCGCTCCGTCCTCTCTGACTACCCAGTTAGGGATACAGCGTGAAGATATATGTGTAAGGTACCTGCGGGTATTAAGGCCTAGCTAAGGAAGATTTGAAATTAAATGAAAAATAACCAATATAATCAACAGACTTTAATAATAATTAGTCTAAAAGTTCAATTACTATAATAACATATCAAGAGAAAATGGCATTTTTTTTACCATATACAAAAACAAAATTAAACATTTTTGAAAACCTTGTCAATAGGCCTTATTTTACTATGGTAGGGTAATAAAGCCTACAGCTCTAATATACTTAAATAATCAAGCTACGCGTTATACATTTAATACTTGAGATCAATAATTGCGTTAACGTAACAATTACATTAAAAATTATTAAAAAAATATGTAATTTTCTCCCCATAACAACCATTTATTTGAGTAAATACTAGTTCTATAGGCATCGTGATCGTAGACACTAAAACTAACGATTGTTCAATCACCATTAAATTACACACACTTGTTTACATTCGTAAAACCTCGAAATTTATATAAAATACATTATGAAACAAATAAAATTTGATTCATGATGTAGGACGAAGATAAAGTCTATGTTTAAAGTAGGTAGGCCTTAATAGACGTCGACTATGTATGTAAGAGAAACTTAATTAAAAATATTTGAAGCACAGTACGTTATTCAAGTATTTATTATAAAAATTCTTAAAATGATTAAGAACTTTACACTGTAAATTTATACAGATAAGTGAAACATGACGATCAATACTTGCGACTGATTCGGACCGATTTTTATTATTCGTACCGCGCGGTCGTCTCTCGTAATATATGATACAATCCTGGAGACGGGAAGATATATTCGTGTGTTAGGCGTCTGTGAGTGTTGCCTTGAGCGGGGGCGCTCATTGTAAATACGATTTTACTCACATAGGCCTTATTAGACTACATGCAATGTAATGCATGCAATGTAAACCATGCAATTCAAATTTTATTTTTTCTAAATTGCTAATTCAGTAATAAGCATGCAAAAATGGCATCCACATGTATATGTAATGCTAAATAATTCAAAGTTATACAATGTCACTGATCATAAATCATTATTCATTACTCAATGAAACATCTTGCATACATTGCATACGTTTTCACGTATCAATGAATTAACTTCTAATAAGACTCATAACAACTTGAGGGGTATGTAATTAATCATAGCGCGCATGCGCGCACATTTCCGAGAAGCGCCTGTGAGATCCAAATATACGACAGTCGATTATTTTGATAATTTTGCGTAAGCGTTGAGCGATATTTAGGTAGGGTTGCTATATTTGAAAATAATATATCAAGTCATAATTAGATTACAATTACCTGAATTCAAGACCTACTTATTGTTGTAAATTCCTTTAGATACTACGTGTTTAGTTCTCGCAGTATTTAAAATGAATTGAACATATTTCGTAAATTTAGGGATAGCTAGGTAATATAGGATAACTATACGAAAAGTTTTTAACAATGAAGTCCACGGTACTTGTGGAAATTTTTATTTCTAGGGAGGACTGTATTTCAAGATGCTTTTAATATAAGATACCCAATCCAAATAAAAGGGTTGTCTTCAATTTCAAAATAAATTTATATGATATGAAAGTAACTATTTTCAGCGTTCCTTTATAGTTTCGTCATGTATGTATGTCTAGTACTTGAAATGATATTACATCATTTCAAGTAAAACAAAACCAGAAAAAATGAGATACCGAAAAATAAATAATAATACGTAATATTTACAAACTTAAAACTATACATTATCTTAAATAATAGACTTCCTTAAAGTTGCCGCTTAGAAAGCTGTCATTGTTAAGGTACCTAGCAGACTGGCAGCATTGCCTCTTTGAATAGCCAAACTGATTAGTTGGCGGAAGAAGAAGCTGCCAGCCAAGCGGTCTCCCGAAGCCTTGACCAGTCTCTTATAAAAATCAGAAACCAGTCGATGGGCTTCGGAGCCCCAGGGACCCAAAGTTTCGACTGCAAAGGGCGTAAATATGAAACTCTCAGAGAGAGTCGCATACTTACGCCGCTTCAAGTTCTCGGCAGTGCTAGCCGCGGCACCTGCTGAAACAATAATAATATATAATAATAATATTATTATTTTTTTATTCAACTTTGTCCGAAATCGCTACGGAGCACTAAGTTTTGGGTGGTATTTCATTGCGTGTTTATTTATATAATGCCAAAATTGAAATTACTGTCCAACCGAAACAAGACTTTTAGCCAAAACTCAAACCGAATCTTCGGCCTCGGCCAAGTTTCGGCCAAAACCGAAACCGAAACCTATTTAGGTATGTTAAAATGTATATTACATATTAAAATCTATTGTATTTTTTACCATATACAAACAGTTAGCTCTTGTTAAATAAAATAAAAAACAATAATTGAAGTATGTAATAAAAAATATAACAGAATACAGACAGAACAGATAGTGAGAAAAAACACGTAAACTCAACATAATCACCGTGGCCGGCAAACTCTTCTCGCGACCATACATGAGCTACAAACTGAAACGAAGTTAGTCAAAGGACTATTCACGAACACTGAGTTTTGTTGCGGCCGAAGTTTCGGCCAATTTTTGGACAAAACTGAATCCAAATCTTCGGTCGGTATATAATCCTAATATTTTTAAATTTTTTGTTAGTCTGTTCGAGAAAATTGCGGTCTTCAGGAAATGTTTCAAAAAGGTCTCGTGACCCAATGACATAAAGGGAGTTGGGAACGTGTCTCGATAAAATGTCTTGAGACGAATGTTTCCTTGCCTGTACAAAGCTTTTTAGAGTCAACCCAAACAACCGACGAAGTCGAAATTGATAACAGTCAACAAATTAATTAATTATATTATGAGTACTCGACAACCCTGGAACTAAAACATTAAGTAACTCAACCGTATAACGAGACGGTAGTTAAACCAGACTTCTAAAACATAGTTTCGCAGAAAATAAATCTTCAGAGGTGACAGGAGTTATGAAATTCAAGTCATCGGGGAAGTAAGCGACAGTTATTCTTCAAGTTATTAATAAATAATGTCTATGAAGCTAGCGCAGCCAAATCGAAGGCCCGTCAGAAAAGTAATACTATATTTTTTTGCTATTTATTTGCTCAGCCATGCTGTCGCGGGGCTGGTATTTCAACCCCTGGTTTGACTTATTTCACCCCCAAGGGACTGCAAACTCGAAAAAATAATCCAATGGACATTTAATGGAAAATTGATAGATGCTTATATTTTTGTAATTAATTTGCTATTATTTTTTACCGCACAACCAATTCTTTTGCCACAGCCGTTTCTGAGAATTCATGGCTTTGCTGACTTGATACTTAAGTCAGCGCAGCTATGACCATATCTCGGGAACGGAACGAGATATCGGAACGAATCTTCCGGCAAATTTTATGCTAATTATTTGCCATTCAGCCATGCACTTAGTAAATGCCATCCACGTTATAATTGACCCATGAGTGTGATGGCAGAACATCTGTCTCACAAGCTGGGGTTCCTAGGTTCGATCCCCGGTTAGGTCAATTCAGGATACGAACTTCCCTAAATGGCTTGGAGTCTGGATGTTACAGGTGCTCCCCAGTCCGTCGTGGCACTCACTAGTACAACCGTAATGCTTCGTTTGGGGTTTTCTTTTACTTGTGTATTTACTTATGTAATTAATTGTCTGGAGTATTATTATTATTAATTTACACATGCTCCGATATAAATGCAATATAGGTGCATACATAATATGTAGGTACCTGTACCGTATTTATGTCAGTTTATGTAGATACATATGTACATGTATATTCTTTGTTAACAAAATATCTGATTACTCTTGTTATTTTAACGACCATCTAATTCTAACGGAATGGCGTTCGAAAGTGCATAGAATAAGAAAGTTTTTAAGATCATTTGCACATTGGTATTGTTTTACTTAAAAATAAAAAAAGGACTACATCTTGAGGATTAAATTAATTTTTTTTATATCGTTAAGTGAGATATGGAGTCCCATATTTTTTTTTAGTACCTTCGGTTTTCATGTTATTGCCTCTTTTCAAAGGAAGATGCATTCATTACACTTCTATAAAAATACATTTTTAGACTGATATCACAATAATAAAAAAAATACACAAGTAAAAAAAGACCCCAAATGAAGCATTACGGATCTAATAAATTCTATATATATATATATTCTATATATATATGCATGAATTTCTCGTTTGGCGTTATATGATATATACAGGGTGTATATGAAAACGGGACAGTTACTTTAATGGATGAAAGGGCATAACTTTAGTATGTAGTTACAAAAAGAATTATCGAAAAAAACGTATCCGTTTAAGAGTTATGACCGTTTTAATTTTCAAGTGTTATCCCCACCATTTCTCGTAAAATTGGGTTGATCGTGTACAGTTACAGATTTTAAATCTTACGTTTTTTTTTTATTTTGTAATAATTTCATCCGTTACTGAAATAAAGCCTGAAAACCATTTTCGAAAATAATGCGTATACCCCAATGGAGGTTTTCAGGCTGTATTTCAGTAACAGATGAAATTATTACAAAATAAAAAAATACGTAAGATTTAAAATCTGTAACTGTACACGATCAACCCAATTTTACGAGAAATGGTGGGGATAACACTTGAAAATTAAAACGGTCATAACTCTTAAACGGATACGTTTTTTTCGATAATTCTTTTTGTAACTACATACTAAAGTTATGCCCTTTCATCCATTAAAGTAACCGTCCCGTTTTCATGTACACCCTGTATAAGGTTATAATGATATATATAAGGTATTTCTTAAATCTTCTTGTCCTTTATTAATCTAAGAAATACCTTTTAGAATTCCATACCTACCAATTTAATATCCTTTTTATATAGAATTCTATATAAAGTTTTATATAGAATTTCTGGTATTATAGAGACGGATTTGTATAAAGGAAGTAAACCATGCTAAATAAACTGAACTAACGCAGCTCAATCACGGACCCGCACAGCTTTTACTACTAAAACTTGGATTGGATCTGCAGATAAGAAATGTTACATACTCAATACTCGTTATTGTTGAACCGAAAGAGAACTTCGGACGGATTTGCTCCAGTTTTCAAAAATAACCCTTAGTGAACTGTAGGTGATGTCTACATAACTTTTGTGGAAAATATATAACTCAATAAATAAACAGTGTAATGTGAACATGATGGCAAAACGTAATAGTTTCTCACGCTATTAATTTCTTTGGAACACATGTATGATACGCAACGTACACATAGCTTGTACAGTAGCGCGTTTCGGTATGCCTTTTTTTCTCTTTGTTTTGGCTTCTCAGATTGCATTTAGCCATTGACCAAGTAAATATGAGTCGAAAGTTAGGGAAACGAAGTTTCCCGCCCTTTTTCTTTTCTTCTTCTACCTTTATGGCATGGCGCACAGTTTAGCGTGTTTGCCGATGTCACGTATTAATAAATAGAATCCATAGTGTAGAATCACAAGTAAATTAGTTTTTTCTTATCGTCAAACTCCACCAGTAAAGTGATAGTAGGCTTTACTGAAGTTATAAAGGACTTCTTGGAAGAGCGTGAATACTTCAGCTACACATGTTTATTTAGATCTCCATTCTTGTCACTTACACAGAACTTTAAAACACAATATACTATCACTGTTGTACTTTAAAACTCCTAAAAATGTAAAAAATAGAAAATCTAAATAAAATGACAACCCCACTTCTCTCGTTCCCGCCAAAAAGTCACGGTATGCCTTACTTTTTCGGGGTACCTATGATTACTATGTTTAAGCAACGTACGTAACCAATCTGGGCGGATAGACAAGTGGCAAACGTTTCGTAAAATAGAAACGCTCGCTGGAGTTATTGCTCCGGACGGTTTTCATACGAATTTACATTTCGTTTGATTTAATAGAAAGTTAATAACGTTTGATTATCAATTTAAAATTTGTTACGCTAGATCATAGGTATTTGACACTCTATTCTACTAGCGTTTACAATTGAGCCACTTGTCTAGACCCCTTGAACTGTTAGGTTATCAAGTAAAGAACTGTAGACAGCGATGGCTGCGCCGCCGTCGCGTGATAGTTGTCTTAAATCGATATCACTATCACTTAAATGCGCGACTATGGTGCCAAGCGGTAAAATGAATTAAATAGGGTCACTAGCGGTAATTTTTAGTTCACTGATTAATGAACAGACGCAGCAATAGCGATTCGTGACATTACATTGTGGTCGATTTAACAACATCGCGATTGATCGCGTAAGATTCGTCTATAAGATACTAGCTGACTTTTGGCGGGAACGGGAGAAATGAGGTTGTCATTTTATTAAAAAATTTTATTAAATTTTGGGAGTTTTAAAGTACAAAAGTGATAGTATATTGTGTTTTAAGTTCTGTATAAATGAAAAGAATGGAGTAGGTCTAAATAAACATGTGTAACTGAAGTTTTCGCGCTCTTCCAAGAAGTTCTTTATAACTTCAGTAAAACCTACTATTACTTTACTGGAGGAGTTTTACCATAAAAAGAAAAAACCAAATTACTTCGATTCTAAAAAAAGAACACTAGCTGCAATTACATAATAAAGTAGCTGATTAACTAAAAATCGATTCAACGTAAGGCCGGATCAAAGGAATTGTATATTAGATAACTATATACATATAGACCGTCAGCTTCCTGCTATATGCTTCGGAAGGCACGCCGCTGGTGCCGGCTATTGCTATATGATGGTGTCTCGGAACTCTGACAAGGGGTCGTTGACTAATCTACCTTGTCTTACCTTAATACCTTTTTAATTTCGACGTTTCGACCGGATTACACTGATCGTGGTTACGGATAAACCGGCCTACCTTAACCAATTCACAGTGGGTCCACTTGGTAAAATACAACCAGTTTTCTCATTGAGAAACAAGCCCAATATGAATATAATATGTTATCATTACAATTCAATAAGTTTCTGTAGTAACAAGTTATCTAGGAGCCCTATGATCTGTCTTTTTGATAATGATTTTGATTAATTAAATTGTGTTTTTAATCAATTGTTGATTTAGTGATTTGAAATGAAGCTGAACAGAAGATACAGTTATATTTTAATATTGTTGGCCCCTAATAAGAAACAATAACAAGAACAACCAAGTGTAAATTGTAATTAAGTAATTAGTATTCCTTATTATCAGCTGTTACCGATCGCAAAACAAAGTTTGTCGTAGAGATTTCTCTGTATGTAGGTGCAAAAAGTATATAACTCAACGCATTCCAAATTTTTTTTATTCAATATACACGTTCTCATGTTCACGATTATTATTCAGATTTTTATAAGCATTACTTTCAGATATAAGGCAGGGGAGAAAATCTCTAGGTTTCTTTCGAAAAATTTAAAAAAAAATTTTTGATCTATTACTTAAACACGTTGATCCAAAGAACTTTTTTTTTACTTTCTACCCCAAGTCCCTTAGTCCCCAAACTTGAACCAAACATTTAAAACTCAAACACTTACTTTACATAACTGTACCTTTTAGCTGTTCATATCAAACAGTACACGCGAAATGCTTTGATATACAAAGATACACCGAGTTAAATTCCTCAAAAGCTACATTTTTCCAATTTAACACTGAACACTATAAAGGGTCTTTTATTTGGCTACAGAACCTTGAAGCGACTGACGCCAGGTCCGAGACATTATCTCATTACTCGTGTCTCGTTTGTCCTAGCAGCGGATATGGTAAGGCTAATTAGTTAAACTAGAGTCAGCAAGTGTAGGGTGAATAATTACTGCAAAATAATATGGAATCACCAACATAATAATGCACACTTTTACTGGTTTTACCTTTTTTGCTATTCTACTGGAATGTATACGTCGTTTATTTTTAATAACATTCTAGACCTGTATTACTTGTAATATCAAGATTAAAAAATAATTAAGCATCCTTTTAACACAGAAGATATCTAATTTGAAATAAGATTCAATAGTTCCAATTAAGTAAATTCCAATTTCAAAACATGTGTTTTCATTTTTACTTATCTATAGAGGATTACCAGATTAAAATTACCGGAAGTTTACCAGAAGACGCGCAGGTAAAATTAATTAAAACAACGCAAATAATGTGCGATGGGATTGCAGGTATAATATAATATGTGTATTGGTCTCATACATATGTATAATTGGTAACTATCTATTTCACTGTTTTTAAACTATACTCTTAAACTAATTATTTATTAAATTATTGGTTTTCGAACCTCTCACTTTGTTTTGTCTCTTTCACTCCAAGGGCCAATAACTACCGTATAACCAATGACACTATGAGTTTTAATTTGAATTGTTAATATTAATAATTTTTATTATTATATTATTATTGCTTTTTTCCTTCACATATTATCATTTTCATTTCATTATTATTAATTTGCTTTTGAACTTTAATCTATTGTTACTGTTTTTTATATCTACATCTTAAATTTTTCGTTTTGCTGTCAAATTTACTATTTCATTGCGGTACTCCTTTGTGAAATTATATAATTAGCTTTGTGCCATAGTTGTAATGTTTATTTTGTACTAAGAATAAAATAAACAAAATAGTCCATTAATATTATCTCTCTGTATATCTTCACTACTGCAGTTTTCAAGTTTTAATTTTATATTTCCCTATGAAATTAAATTATGTTATTTTCAAAATTGTGTTTACAATTTTTAATCTTTTAATTTAACGTATGAATATATCAATTAAGAGAAGTGAACTATCCTAATACCTCAAATTAGAATCGGTTTGGAATACCTTTAAACGATTACTTCAAAGTATGTATCTAGCAAATTCAAATGTGACTGGCCCGTTGGCGCAGTAGCATATGCATCTGCTTTCCAAGCTAGGGTTCGGTCCCCAGTCAGGTCAATTTAGGAAACGAACTTTTCTAAATTGGCTTGGAGTCTGGGTGTTACTGGGAACTCCCCCAGAGTTCGTTGTGTGGTACCCACAGTACAAGCTTACTGTTTAGTTTGGGGTCACACAATCTATGTAATTGTCTGGAGTATTATTATTATTATATTATGTATTTTTTTTAAATTCGAATACAAACAACTTTTAATAGGGATCTATAAAACTATAAGAATTATGAGAACAATATAATATCTTCCCTTTATTCAAACATTATTACAATTCACACAACTAGAACCAATAATTAGCAATCACGCTTTTTAATTACATCGTGGAATAGAATTCATTGACGTAATCGTTATTTCAGTGCAGTTTTCATCACAGGTTTATCAAACTTGTAAGAGCATGTATAACTATATTCTTTCTATTAGAGATGGTAGGTAAATGTATTTGTTCGCAAAAAATTTTCATTACATACAAAATATTTCTGTGTGGACAAAAGCGAGTAGTTTTATTTTTTTAATCTTTATTTCATTCTTGAAAGTATTCCGTTGCTAAAGAATTAACGTCAAGAGATTTTGACTGACATCTTAAAAAATTGTAATTTATAAATTACAGGTTGCAGACACCTTTTTGAAAGTGCTTCTCACATAAAATGCGAGTACGACTTTAAGTTTTTATTATACGCTTCTTGTATAAATTATTTTCAATTAAATTAAATTACTTCCAATTATTTAATACTACACTTTTCGTAGTTAGTGACGTTATGCAATAGATAAGCTAAAGAATTCGTCACATCCAATTTGAGTGAAATTAGAAAAAGAAATGAGGAAATTTCTGATCCGGATGCTGCAGTTTGGCAACAAAAACATTGTAAGAACTGAGAATAATTTCGCCAGAAATTAATCTCGAGACTTAACTTAGGAATACCACTGTTTACATACATGTGGTGATGCTTAAGGGTGTCTAGGCATGGCTCAATTAATGTAATATTATTTTGTATCTAATATTTAACGCTTACGGACAGGATAAGCAATGATGAGATACGCAGTATGACAGGGTTGCACAACAGTGTTATTGTAAAAATGAAGAAAGGAATGCTTAGATGGTTCGGGCACATGGAAAGAATGAGTGATGAAAGACTGACGAAGAAAATATACAGAGCAAAAGTGAGTGGTAAAAGAAGCCAAGGAAGACCAAGGCTGACTTATGAAGATCAAATAGCCAGAGTGTTAGCAGACGGAAATGTCAAAAGCACTCGCATACCTAGGCGAAAATGTGTGAGGAGAATGATGAGATTTGAGGAAGCGAAAGAGGTGTGTAAGGACCGCGACTCCTGGCGCTCCGTCCTCTCTGACTACCCCGTTGGGGATACAGCGTGAAGTTATGTTATGTTATGTTATCTAATATTTAAAAATTATTTAATATTATTGTATTTTATATATTAGTAGTTTGTATGTTGAGCGGATCACCATCACCACATACATACTTCTTTTTTTTTCACGTTTCTTCACGCACATTCTTCACACTGTATTCCTAAAGGGGAAGTCAGAGTGGATGAAGTGCCAAGTATCGCAGTCCTTACAGACTTTTTTCGTCTCCTCAAATCTCATCATTCTCCTCACATATTTTCGCCTAGATATGAAAAAGCTTCCGACATTTCCGTCAGCTAACATTGACTGATTTGATCTTCATTATCTTTGTTTGTTAAATATCGTTAGACTTAGCATTAAATGATTAATATTATTCATATTTTCTGGTAAGCAAAACTTATCGAATCTTTAAAATTAGTTACGTAAAAAATTGAGTCATAAATTTTAAAATTTGATTAAGTAATTCATATTAACGACTTCACTTAGCAGGAATTTCTTTTATTTTTTCATGCAGTACATAATATTTACGTTGGCTTCGAATGAGGATCGCTTTTCATCAAATTTACAATTGTAATAAATACATTATTTTAACGGTCACTGAATTAAATTATGTTCTTTTAAAAATAGTCTGTCTTTACTTTGTTGCCGAATCATAAATATCAATGATAACTCTGATCAGAATTTAAGCAAAAACGGACAAGTATAACTCGTATTCGCGCAATGAGTGTTCCGTACGTCATTAGTTAGTTGTTGCCAATCGTAAAACAAATTGTGTCATTGATCTTATAGACCTTTTTCTCAATATGCATCATTTTTTATTTTACTAAGCGGTACTTTAAAGATAATACAGACAGAAGCCAGCAGATAAGGCAGAAAATTTTAGTGGGTTTTCGACAAAAAATTATAAAAAATAATATAATGTAGCGTGTTGTATATTTTTGTATCAGATATTCCAAAAGCTTTCGTCTGATATCTCCATACTATACCTAAAATAATGAAAATTTTAATTATGTCCCCAAAATACATTGTCAAATTCAAAATTTACTTTTAAACTTCAAATAAACATCTGTTTGGAACAGGATCTATTCCGAAGAGACTGTCAACTGTTTGGTACAGGATATGTTCCAAACAGATCTTTAGGTCGAATAGACGCTGAGAAATTCATCTGTTACAAACACAACCGCTAAGATTCCATAGATGTATCGTTTTTTCCATTTTGATAGGAAACACTAAAAATATTATTTTGAACGTCTCATTACCGTTGTAGTGTTCTGCCTTGGCCCACAACGTTGTTATCTGGCACTTACGCCATATGCTTACATCTCCAAATACGGGATTCCGTACTGACGCGCGATTTATTTAAATCGATATGATGGTCCAAACGAACCGTATCATTTGTATGCCATGCATATCACATCCAATAAGGTCTCATTCCCATTCACTAAAATAAAAGATTGACAGGGTAATGAAAAGTAAACAACTTCTGACCAAAAAAACAGTGTATTTTTTATAATAATGATTCTGCCGGTAACAATAAACCTACATATAATACTATAACCAACTCTGATCTGATTGATAATATGCTTACCACTTCCGGACGAAAAAATCTAACCAAGGTAAAAACGGGAACAAAAAGAAAAACTCTCAGATAAGAGGAATATTTTCGGGAATTTACTCTTTAATTTATCAATTTTGGATTTTATTTTCGGGTACGGCACGTTTATGCGTTAGACGAGCGCGCAAAGTATTTAAACAAAAAATACATGTAATTTAATAAACGAGGAATAATTAATGTTTCTTTTTATTGCTGTAGACAGAACACGTAGTCTTTAATTATCAATAACAATAGCAAATGCTATTATCTGATCTTGATTATAATTTAATTCACTCGTCAATACGTATGTAAACAGCAAATCCAATAGAATCTTTCTGTTTACAATGAATCCATTAAACTTAATAAACTTCCTTATTGCACTGAGTTTTATTAAGACATTGCTTTTATAGTTTTCTGGAAAGATAATCTGAAATATACATATGTAGACTAAAGTTCAGTATATATAAGCGGAGAGATGTGGTTGCGTGGAACAAATTACTCAATACGTCACGAATTACAAAGTAGATTTTTTTTAAACAGCGGCTCGTTGCTAACTTGTTTCTGTTCAAAACAATTCGTGAGATTTTTTAGTTTTATAAACTGTGTACAAGGTGTACTAAAATTACTTTTAAATGCCATATCATTACAATAAGTTGTTTTAATGTATTACTTTGAGAATACTCGCTATTTGACGCACGTAAACATGTTATTTTCGCACATATTGTATTAAATGCATACTAATAATTTTAAAAATTATATAGGTGAGACCAAAGTTTAATGACTATAATTGCACACTAATGTTATCCTACTATTATTATAAGACTAATAAATGTACCGACTTTGTATAATATTATGCATCGTATTCAATATCGCATACACAAAATTCAAAGCAGAATGTCGAAAGTTAAAATATTCCCATCGCACGTGTGTGCACATCTTAAATTTCTCTAAGAAACTATTCTGAATTGCGAATCCACTTTGTGCTAAGGGCTTGTAAAACTTAATGATTTCTTAGTAAGCGCTACTGAAAATAAAGACGAAATTAGTTTATTTCGCATTTCAATTTCGACGGAGACTTAGTCGTATAATACTTGATTACCATCTTTCATGGTTTTATTCCGTAACAGTCATAGAAGTTTTATTAATTATATTTATATGTAGGTATAAACATATACATATTTTCATTCTGTTTCTCAGATAGAGAAGACAGAAAAGAAAAAAATCTCACAAGTGTGAATTCTACTCAGGCAGAGAGAGTTACGTACGACATTTATAAAATTATTTCTTAAAATTAATTTATGGAAATCAACAAAACATTGGCCTTACCTTATAGTGCATTCTATTGTTCTTATATAAAACTTTATTTTCTTGAAATAATTCAATACTCAATTTTCTTCCTCATTTCTTCTACGTATATTATAAAATGTTAACTAGCGCAACATAATGCGACTTTTTTTTAAATTATTATTTGCTTTTCAACACACACTTATAATAATAATAACAATATAATAATATTCTCAGACATTTCACACAGCGCCATCTAGTCCCAAAGTAAACAGCACAGCGCTTGTGTTATGGGTACTAGACAACAGATATACTACTTATATACTTTTCTTTTGTAAATAAATACATATAAAACATAGACACCCAGACTCGGGGCGGGAATCGAACCCGCAACCCCCGTTTTAATTACTGACGCGCTTAACCGTTGCGCCACGGAGGTCGTCAATGTTAATAATCAATAATGAAACTGACCTAATTCAAAACGTCAGTTAGAGCTATAATAATAAACTTAATCTACCTAGATATAGTACAGATTTACCTGCCTGTTCGTCCCATTAACTACGAATCGTGAGAATAATTTGTGAGAATGTTTTGTGAGAATATTAGAATTTATTGTCGTAATTTACTAAAACAAAATCTCAAAATTTTGAATTAGTTCTTAAATTAAAAGGTACCTAAAAGCAAATACTCAAATTGTTTTGTCTCTGTTATTTTTAGCTTAATCACTTCGTTTAGCTAAGTGGGTTAACAAGATGTATAAGTATCGATATGCTCTATTTCGAAGTTTGTGCATCACATAATTACTAAAAAAAATCGACTGACAGACGTAGAGAAAGATGGACGCATGAGTGTCGTTATAATAGTTCTGTTTTTCCTTTACAGTTACAGTATACTAAAATGTACCAACACACAATCTAAATTTACTTCAAAAGATAGACACACAATTGTCGTACCAATGATACAGAGAAGCCAAGGGTTTGATTCATAATCCCAAGGGTTTGATTCATAATCCCAAGGGTTTGAATCCTAATCTCAAAGGTATGATTCCTAATCCCAAGGGTTTAATTTCTAATACCAAGGGTTTCAATCCTTCCTATTCCTAATCCCAAGATCCTAAATTCTAAGAAATCGGAAAGTAGTTTAGTTTATAGAAGATAGAAGATAAATCAGGAAAGAAATGTTTTATAATAAGTATGAAGTAGCTAATAAGATAAGATTTTAAGATGTAATAATATTAACATGAATAGTAATTGTAATAAGGATTAGAAGCATAATAAGGATTATAATTTCAATAGGATAAGAAAAAATTACTGGGTAATAAAGATTGTAGGGTGTGTTAGTTAATGATAGGGAATCCTTTTGGCAAGTGTGAAAGAATGAATGAGAATGAAAAAAATGAGAACAAATAAAAAGCGTGAGAGAAGAATGAGTAAACGAAGCAAAAAATGATAATTAAGCAAATAAGGGCCTTGAACAATATAAATTCAGGGAAAGCAACATCAAAAAATTAAAAAAAAAATCATAAGGGTTTGATTCATATTCCCGAGGTTTTGATTCGTAATCCCGAGGATTTGGTTCCTAATCCCAAGGGTTTGATTCATAATCCCGAGGGTTTGATTCATAATCCCGAGGTTGTGATTAATATTCCAAGGGTTTGATTCTTAACTAAGGTTAAATTAGGCAACGGACTATTGTTATGACAGTTTGCCTGAGACCATGGCCGATGCAACTTGGCTGAAATGTAAAGGCAAAATAAAAGATTAATGCGTTAATTTGCTGTGATTTAAGATATTTTAGGCAAAAAACTTTTCTAAATTGGAGTGAGTATTGCTGACTTACATTTCATTGCGTGTGTGGTACCTACAGTAAAACCAAGTGCTTAATTTGGGGTCATAAAAATGGTGTAATCATAAATACATATCTTCACGCCGTATCCCCAACGGGGTAGTCAGAGAGGACAGAGCGCCAAGCGTCGCGGTCCTTACATACTTTTTTCGCTTCCTTAAATCTCATCGTTCTCCTCACACATTTTCGCCTAGGTATGTGAGTTCTTTTGACATTTCCGTCGTATGGTTTATTCATATGAGTACATAAATTGTAGAACATTCTTAGACGGAAGTATCATTCGTAAAGCTATCTAAGGGGTATGGTAGCGGGTGGTGAGAAAGTAAGAGAGAAGGCCTAGTTACAAAAATATTTTTCTCGCTATCTGCTGGTTGATTAAAATTTTGGGAACGAGGTGTATTCAAAAGAAACAAAGTATTGTTTTTCGATAAAAAAGGAGTCTTTAAACCATAAATGTAAGGTGCCGCAAGCAACTCCACTGAATTGTGGCTTAAGACGATGTTAGCTTAAGTACTATAATCTCGAGATGATTTTCTTCGCAATATTGTAATGGTAGGCTATTATGTTCTTGCAAAACATTTCGACTCAACTTACCGACACGTTCGGCTACTGTCTGTTTGATGTCTTGGGCTAAAAATAAATCCAGAACAGTTTTCATAGTTGTTTAAAAGTTATCCGACAAAGTTGTATTTTTTAATAAATGTCTTGAGAATATATAAATAAAGAAGATAAAATGTACGATAATGAAATCAAAAAATAATGCAATGCAACATGTTTTGCAATACTTTCATACTTTAGTAATTATTGCTAGATTACAATTTAAATATTTTAGAAATTGTGACATTTTCAGTCTTTCTTACTTGAAATTTCCTATTAAAAAAAGTTACGAATCTCTTAAGAATTTGTCTTTGTATAACTATAACCACATAACTTTATTATAAATATGTTGTAATAAAACAATTAACAGAAAATTTAAAAAAAATATTATCATGTAAAACTCGGTTAGTCACTTCGCACTAAGTTCTCGGTGCTTTCCTTTCCTGAGGATACTTCAAAGTCAAAGTGGAATCAATTTATTCAAGTACATAAATCTAATTGCAAGGTATATTTGAACGTCAAATCTAGACTGTGAAGTGAAGTGACTCGATTGTCGTAAACGCTAGTAGAATAGAATGACAAATGCTACGTGATCTAGCAAAACGAATTTTAATTTGGAAATCAAACGTTATTAACTTTCTATTAAATCAAACGAAAAGTAAAGTCGTGTGAAAACCGCCGTATAGAACGTAACGAAATGGCACTTCTGACGGGCAATAACCAACAAACGTTTCGATTTTACGAAGTGTTTGTCACTTGTCTGGTCACTCTGAACATTGAGAAGAACCGACAAGAAAATTAGTCAGCTTCCTTAATAAGCGAAACAAGTGTCATAATAGTATGATATATGAAATGCAGCAACACCTAACACTTGCTTCAATGCAACAAATAATTAACGAAATGTTCATATCATTAGCTTCATAGCTTGAAATATACTAGTTATCGCCATCTTTTTATCTTCTTGTTACCAAATTTTTATGCTGCAACCTGGTATTCATTGATTAGCCTTGATTTCAGCGATATACAATTTTATACACTATGTTGTAAAAATATAAAGTCAACTTTTCATAATAATAAGTGATTGTTCCCATGAACAATCAAATGAAGTAAATGAAGTACTTTGTCTACACAAAGGAGAATAAGCTGAGTTTATAGATATAGATATTTTATTTGTCTTTTAGTTTTATTGCCGCGTATAAAAATTACACAAATTGGATAGGACAATGACACGGCCTTTATTGTCAGGTTATCGTCTCGTTTCATAATCAGATTTAGAGAACCGAATTTTGTTATTACGCATACTCGAATTGCATAGTTCAATTTCGAATAATGTATCTAGCTGATATTTCGATTCTGTTAATATTTGGCTTTCGAGTAGTGTTAAATACATTATGTGTGAATATGTACATATACGCTGTAACGTTAATTTCTACCAGGTGCAACTGTTCGGTTGCTCTTTAATTAAAAAAAAGCAAAGTTGATATAAAATAATAATTCTTGAAATGAAAAAAAAAGAAAAATGGGGCTGTATCCAATTGATTAAATATAAATTACACTTAAACTTAACAGTATTTACTATTAAATTGTTTTAATTTATTGTTGTATATAACGAGCTACATTCAATAACAAATCTCTTTTCTTTTGAATATTACTGTTTAATTCATAGTTTCATATAACAAGTATAAGAGGACTCGTTAGCGTTATGGTCGATAACGAGAGTTACAAATGTGAAATTCAAGCACAAACAAAATTCATATGAAGTATAAGGTGAGAAAACACAATTAACATGATTTATGTGGCCAAAATAGAGATATTATGGCCCCAAAAAAAAGGTTGAAGTAAACGCTTAAGCTTCTTGGCGTTGTTGAGGTATGAGTGACCTGAACACCGGTGCCGGTCTTGCGAAGCTCGTCCCCTTGACGTCGTTGAGGTCTAAGCGACCCCAACACCTGTTCAGGTCCTACGAGGATGGCTCCTGACGACGGTTACTGCGTAGTTGGTAGCAAAGGCCTCAAATAGGTAAAATTAGATTACCTTAATTCGCCACAGTATATATATATCTAGGCCGTAGGTCAGGTTCAGCAAATTTTAACAAAACGAGCCAAGTTGTCAGGCCGCGAAATGGAGACGGGTAACAATAATAAAAAAAGAAGGACATAAGAGAAAAATCCTGCATAAAAATATCTACTTATATAGGCACGATGTTAGGATAAGATGCTTCAGGCACATGGAATGAATGAGTGATGAAAGACTGATGAAGACAATATATAGAGCAAAAGTAAGTGGTAAAAGAAGCCAAGGAAGATCAAGGCTGACTTATGGAGATCAAATAGCTAGAGTGTTGGCCGACGAAAATGTCAAAAGCACTCGCATACCTAGGCGAAAATGTGTGAGGAGAATGATGAGATTTGAGGAAGCAAAAGAAGTATGTAAGGACCAAGACGCTTGGCACTCCGTCCTCTCTGACTACCCCTGACTACCTGACTATGTATGTATGTATGTATGTAAGTTTTTATTCAAAGATTCAGTTGTACTAAAACGAAAATAATAATTTTATGCAAAGGTTGTGCTGATGAATGTTATTTATATAGATGAATATAATAAAATAGATCGATCGAAATCCTGCATAAAAATATCTACTTATGTAGGCACGACGTTAGGATAATCACTGAAAAAATTACTCACTTTTGCTCTATCGATTTTCTTCGTCAGTCTTTCCATCACTCATTCTTTCCATGTGCCCGAACCATCTTTTAAAACTTGTGAAAAAGTTTTTTTTTTAGTTAATAATTGTAATTTCAACTTTTTAGTTTTGTCTTAATCTGTGCATTTTTAGTAATGCATCATTATTGCAAGGTATTTTTCCTGTTAATTTCGAACTATCTGATTCTTCGATGAGGAGTCCTTCTAAAAATTTTATTCGACTAAGAGCAACATAAGCTTGCCCAGCGGCGTAAAGTTTAGGGCCCAAATACACGAGGGCGTGCTCCAGTCAGAACCTAGATATCATATAAGACCAGAGTGCTTCCCAATACAAATGACCGCGAACTCGATAGGGATGCGTGGTTTTATGATGGAGTTCCTTTGGCCACCTTACCGCTCCATCTTCAGGCCCTGGATATCATGTAGCACCAGAGTGCTTGCCAAGACAAATGAAACGAGCCCAAACATGACGGGTCTATCTTGTTTAGTTCAGAAGTTCCTATGGCCATCTTCCGACTCCATCATCAGACCAGCTCCATATTCTCACCGAAGATACGCATTTTCACCGAAGATACGCAAGTTTACCAAATTTGAGCCCAATCGAACCTTGTGAAGTGGTTCTAATGTAGTTTCAAAGATTTGACCCACACATACTGACACGGCCAGTTAAATAAAAGCTTGTAAAAAGGGCGTCCTTCAGGTAACCTGATGATAGCTTGAAATTGATAATACACAGCCCTTTTTCACTTTTCATGATAGTACGACTATCAAATTAAAATAAATAACGTTACATTAATAAAAACTCGGCGTTCATTCGAGCGGTAAAAAGAAGTGGAAAAAACTTAGAAAGAATCCGTAATTTTCTGTGACCAAGGAAAACAATACCAACAGCCTAATCTTTGTAGACATTATTATAAAAAAACAACGTTACAACGCATATGTAAATATGTGTGTGTAATATATAATATTAGTGTAGATGAAGATAGGCTACAACTGATTTGATGCAATGCTTTTTTTTAAAGAAATTACTTTAGAAAACTTTTAAAATAAAATATTTATTTATAATATATGATTGTAACACTCTACTTCAGTGACATTTTATTACCCAGAAGCTGAACTACTGAAATGCTACCCTATTACATGTTAACAATAGTTTAACAGTAATCCGTCCATAAACCACATCCATCATAATAGAATTCTCAGAACAGTTGTGATTACTCGATATATTAGAGATTAAAAAAATTCGTGTAGAATTAATGACAAAGAAAATTTGCAGAGCGAATGTGAGTCGTTGCAGAAGCCAAAGAAGACTAAGATTAACTGAACCGAGAACCGAGAGTTAACTGAAGGATGCTACAGCGAAAATACAAGTGGAGAATGATGAGGTCTTGAAGAAGCGAAAAGACTTATGCGAAGATCACGATATTTGGCGTTCCGTCACTTTTGTTAACCCTGTTACGATATAGTGAAAAAGGTACGTATCATGCTGCTTTATTTACAATTAAAAAAATTACAAATACAAAAAATACAAATACAAAATTAGTTACAATTGTAAGATGTATATAAGTCGTGAAAGTTTATAGACATTAACGTTAAACTCCCTTAAAAATACTCTAAGTATTGATGGAAACTATCGTTTACTGTTGAGACGCAAACTCGGAATTTATATATAAAATAGTAACATTCCCATTCAAAAGGTTTGCGACAAAAGTACGATATACGATAATAAACTGGAAACATAAAATAAGCAGTCTCTAAATTATCAAATATACGAGTATTTTATTGAACAATCAAAGTAGCGTGTCTCAATTACCTTACCGCGGTTAAGATAATAACTTTCATAAACTTATGAAACCTCGTTCGCCAGATCTATGAGGACAGTAATGTTTTGGATTATATTAGCCTGGAAGTACTAAGAATACTTTTGCATAATATTTTGATAGTACAGTAGGTATTACTATTTATAGGCAACATATTTAAAGTACAGGTGTACACGTTTAATTATTTGAGCTGCTTGCAATAATTTGTGAACTACACAGTAGAAAATATCAGCTAAAAGCGTATTGGACATCCATTAAATTAATTCAGTAGCAATTTCAAACAAAGAGCAAGTTAAAATGAAAGCGATTTCAAAATATCAATTATTTAATTTTTTTCGTTATTTCTGGTTTTGACGGAAATGTCAAAAGCACTTAGGCGAAAATGTGTGCGGAGAATGATGAGATTTGAGGAGGCGAAAGAAGTATGTAAGGACCGCGACGGCGTTGACGCTCCGTTCTTCCTGACTACCCCGTTAGGGATACGGCGTGAAGGTATGTTACGTTACGGTAATTGTAGTTTTGGGCACAACCTAATAATACATATCCATCCATTTGTTTAGTTTTTTCTAACACTGTGATTTGGGTTACGCCATGTTCCAGAAAGCAAAGAATATGTGTAAGGATAATTAAATAACTCGTTTTTCAAAGGAATCCTTTTTATCTCCAGTAAAATCGACTATCACTTTGCTGTGGAAATATAAACAATAAGATCAAAGAAAAATTCTCAGATCTGACAAGGCTGTAAAGTCTATACCTTTTTCTTTCCCTTTGGGAAAAATGAAAACAACATTTTTTTTGTCATACAGAAGTGAAGCTTATTTTCATTAACGATAACTTTATTTTTTGTAGTCTTCATAATTTTAAAACTTTACCAAGGTACAATTTGAATCACATGTAATAATATATTACACTTTAATTCTTGTGTTACATGCTATATACATACATTAAAAGTGTTCGCATAAACGTAAGTCAAATAACGACTAATTTATCTTGAACACAACAAGCGGACGGGGGCGTATTTTATCACTACAGTATGACGAGTGGCAGAAACACAGAAGTCCTTACTTACCCCGGTGGTGATATTGCAGATAAATTTAAATACTCAGACAATATTTTATAGCTTATTTTAGGTACGTTTTACGACGGGAGACGAGACCGACTGGATGAATGTCTGGCTAGATTTTATGGTAGTGCACATCTACTACAAGGAACGCTCAAAGAACATTCTAGATGCGAATTAGGAACGTGATAATGTCACAGTTGATGCTTTTGTTGCTACATTAATTTAAAGTAGAAGTGTTAAAGTTGTCGCCCAGATTAAAAATATAATTATATTATCTATATATTTGGCTACAAAGATATAAGCAAAGATATAAGATATCACCTTAGAATGTTCACTAAAAATAATATTTTTATGCTTTCAAATACGTATCGTTTCTTAACCTGTTCCGTTTATATGCATACATATTTTAACGCATTCATTCAACGGTTGAAATCAATTGGCTAGTGGATGAATATTTGGATAGAGTAGCATTATTCAGCGCTACAGCTGCTTACAAATGTCCATTTGACGTTTACGTGCGAAAAGTTTTACGATTCGCAGACGACGAGACACGTCAATTCCAGTGATGTGACACAATATATTATCGATATTAATAATGTACTGTGTACCGATATGAATTTGGGGAATATAAACAGTGCTTAGAATAGTATTTACGATATTTTACTTAAAACGACATACGACATAAAATGGGCAATCACATCCATTTATCTATGTATATCAACATACGTAATATAGACAAACTGATATTATAACGAGTTCTGTGTCTGTTTCTAAAATTGTTTTAAACACCAATTTCTCTAATAGGTTTCACGTATTAACAATAAAGTAAGCCAAATGAGTATTTTTGTTCATAAATATAAAATGCAATAATCGATAAAACGCGAACGAATCACTGAGACGTTGATTTTACGACCGTCTCCGTTCCCGTGTTCCATTTTTAAATGGGTCTCCGGTTGTGGTAGGTCGTTCGGTAAACAATGGAACTGTTTTGAAATCTCTTGTATTATATTATATTTTTACAGATTTTTGAATACATGACGTATTACTATTTCCTAGTCTTCCTTAAATTTCATAACTTGTGTACACATAGGAACATATTATATAGGTATACCTAACAATTCGGATTCTTGGATATTCGGATTCTTGGTCTGTTACAACATGTACAAAAAAGATTCGTATTTTATCTATGACAGCAATAATTTTGTTAAACATAAATAAAAACTTATCCTTCAAAATATAGGATAAAAAGAAAATAGTTTTAAATATTAGATTTTTCAATGAAGTTAAAACTGCGTATAATTTACGAGTTGGCCGTTAATAAAGTTTTTGTTGCGAAAAGCGTCGGGGCGCTATAAAAGTTTGCCGTTCCTTTCTAGCGTTGGTTTACTAGCGTGAAAACGTGAGATAGCTATATATTGCACCGGTGGTTTTATTACCGGTGCATGCAAGTGATGTGAACGCGAACCGGTAGCTGGAAGCTTCGTCGGTGAAGAGTTAAGGACACTGGGTAAGTAGGTACTTAAAATGTAAAATAAACGTTAATAATGTATTTTTCTTTGCTGGTCTTTGTTGTATTTCGCCAAGGAGCGACTGAGGCTTTGTGAAGTTTCGTACAGTATTAGTGTATTAAACGTGGACATAAAAGCTAAAGTTTATTTATTAAAATGCATGTTAAAATCAAACACAAAGACATAGAAACTATACTGTGTTTTATTTATCTTTTAAAGTAGTTAATTAATGACTTATTAGGTTTAACGTTTTTTCAGAACAAAAGTTTTATTTGGTATAATTTTTTTTATTAGTAAAATTATTGCAATAAAATATTTAGTACTACTACTATACTACTCAGACACTACTGCTTAAGTCCCTAATGATTTCGGAAGCAATTATCAATTTTCTAAATAGCCAGTTACTAATTAGCGGAAACAAAATTAAAATAGAATCAGTAGCAAATAGATGGTTGTTGGTCAAAGTCAAATCAATATATTCAAATAAACTAAGCAATAAGGTATTCATGAACGTCAAATCTACCCTCAATTCGACGTAACCCTGCACTGATGTATCATTTTTCATTTTTTCAGTATCCCTAACGGAGTAATCAGAGAGGAAGGAGCGCTAAGTATCGGGGTCCTTATATACTTCTTTCTTTCGCCTCCTCAACCTACATCATTCTTCTTACACCCATCCGTCTAGGTTTGCGAGTGCTTTTGACATTTTCGTCAGCTAACACTAGCTATTTGATCTTCACAAATCAGCCTTGGTCTTCCTTGGCTTCTGCTACCGCCCACTTTCGCCCTGTAGGTTTTCTTCGTCAATATTACATCGCTCATTCTTTCTATGTGCCTGAAATGTCTAAGCACTCCTTTCTTCATTTTTATGATAACGCTGTCGTCCAACCCTGTCATACTGCGTATCTCTTCATTACTTATTTTGTTTATAAGGATGGCACCACCAAATATAAAATGCAATATTCAGAAAGCCAATAAATGCGTGTGCGGAAAAGGTTATTTTCAGACCATAGTGCAAATAACCATATAAACTAAGAAAAAGCGAAAAAGTATTTCGAAATCACAGACAGACGCTTCAATTTTATTTATAGACATAGATGTATACATGATTTACTAGTGCATCTCTATTAAACAACAACTTTAAATATGGTTTCCGTTAATTGGCTGACTTCTTGTATAAAAAGAATATTTAAACTTTTAAAACTTAATGCGTTAATGAATAAAGAACAGCATGAGTTGCTATTTTTACTATACAATAACATAAATCGAGTCGCTTAATAACAATACTAGAGAATTTTATATTTACAGGTATTTTACATAACTCGTCATTTGAAGAAAACGAATTATGTTAAATTTTTCAATTTTTATTTTAAATTTTTTTGTTGATTTTTTTACCATCGATAACTTGTATTTATTTATTTAATTATTTAAAAAGGCATATCTACAGCACACACATTACACATTCTTACATAAATTAATAAACGCTTAACAACTAATATGTATGCCAATTAAAGATACACACAACATTCAATATGCTTGCGTTATACAAAGTAGTCATAATACAGCAATACCAAAATGAAAAGTACATCGAATACAACATTAGAAACACACTAAATAAGATACAGATTAAGAAAGTAGGCGGCCTATCTTGTTCCTATATTTTGGAAGGGAATCACAAAACAAATCCAAGTCAGGCAATTCCGCTTGCACTCTACCGAACTCATCACAGATTCTAGATATCGGTGAGTGCCTACTAACATTGGTTCTGCTATTAGGTGTGTTAAAGAGCTTGGTGATCGGTTTTCTGGGTAGCCTACTTGGAACAGACAATGAAAAGAGACCAATCAAATGCTCTTTTTTGATCTGACCATTCCGACATTTATACAAAAATGTCAGATCCAACATCTTTCGACGATCCCGCAACGATTTAATTTTGAAGAAAGTAAGACGTTATTCGTAAGGGCATCTATGTGATATTCCCTGAGATATGTAAGCAATATGTCTGGTAAAAGCACGCTGAATACCCTCAAGACGCTGAGAGTGTAAAGTATACACGGGATTCCATGACACACTGGCATATTCTAACCGACTGCGTACCCAATGAGTTAAAAAGAATTATCTTAGTTTTCGCACTGAACGATTTAGTATTTCTAATAATAAATCCAAGAGTTTGTGCCGATTTTTTCAACACCTCAGCGATATGTGAGGTAAATTTTAGTTTGTTGTCAATAATGACACCGAGGTCTCGTATCTCACAAAGCTCTAGCAGTGGCCTTCCAGCGAGATTATAAGCAGATAGAAATGGTTGGTTCTTTCTGTATTGCTTATATAGCAAATTAATTTTGCAAAGCCTCAAAGACATGATAAGCAATAATCTTGCAACTCCACCTCTAATTATAAATATGGATTTACTGAAAATATAAACACTTAATGGCTCATTTGTTGATTCGGTGCTGATTAGCTGACAGAGTCTGATCTTTGGAATATCCTGAGGATGCTTCGTTCAGAAACGAAACACATGTCGATTGGTGGTTTTTGGAGTTCGAGCGGAAAACAGCTAAAGATATTAGGAATTATGAGGGGTCCTCACAATAAGTGATGAATTCCTAATATCTTTAGAACTGTGTGAGAGTGTAGGAGAACGACGGAGAACTGTATGAGAGTGGCGACTCCGTCTCTGATACTGAGAGCGATTCTAATGAATTGCCACACTCGGGTCGGGGACTGGAGGATGCCATTAGTATGAAAGAGATTAAAAAAGTGATAAGAAGACTGAAATGTTGAAAGGCTGCGAGAAATGATAGGGTGACTACTGAGATGATTAAGTATGGTGGTCCTAGGGTCTGGGATACCTTCTGTACACTGTGTAACCTTTGTTGGCAGAAGGGGAAGGTGCCAGAGGACTGGCGCACCGCAGTCATAGTGTCTCTTTATAAAGGGAAACGTTCTCATTTGGACTGTGCGTGCTATAGAGCCATCAGCTTTGTCAGCTTAGCAAGTAAAGTCTATACCAAGATATTGACTGAACGTATGAAAGATGTTTCTGAAAGATATTTGTGGGAAGCGCAAGGTGGTTTCAGGAACGGTAAAGGTTGTATGGATCAGATTTTCACGCTTCGTGTTATCGTGGGAAGTTTCTGGCTATATAAAGAAGACTGTGAAGTGAAAGGATTGAATGTGAATAAAACTAAAGTTCTGGTGTTTGAAAGAGAAGATGTGCAGACAAAGAGTAAAATATGGGTAAATGGAAAATGTCTAGAACAGGTGCACGAAATTCTGGAGAGTGCGTTTTCGAGGGATGGCAGATGTGAGTTGGATGTGGAGAGACGTGTAGCATCCGGCAATAAAGTGAACGGTGCTTTGTCCGCATTAGTAAGCAATATGAAGTCAGCCAAAATGGCCATACACAATGCGGTGTTGGTACCAACTTTATTGTATGGTAGTGAGTCCTGGATATGCCCGAAATCGAGTGAAAGTAAGATAAATGCAGTAGAAATGCGATCTCTTAGAAATATGTGTGGTGTCACGGATGCAGACAAAATAAGCAATAAAGAGATACGCAGTATGACAAGGTTGCACGACAGTGTTATTGAAAAAATGAAGAAAGGAATGCTAGGATGGTGCGGGCACATGGAAAGAATGAGTGATGAAAGACTGACTGAAAGAAAATCTATAGAGCCAAAATGAGTGGTAAAAGAAGCCAAGAGAGACCAAGGCTGACTTATGAAGATCAAATAGCTAGTGTTAGCCGACGGAAATGTCAAAAGCACTCGCATACCTAGGCGAAAATCTGTGAGGAGAATGATGAGATTTCAGGAAACGAAAGAAGTATGTAAGGATCGCGACGCTTTTCGCTCCGTCCTCTCTAACTACCCCGTTGGGGATACAGCGTGAAGAAATAAAAAAAAGTGAGAAATATGTACGTATGTATGTATGTTATGAGGGGTACACATCTGATGAACAAACGGAACACTTATAGTGTCTGCCTGTCCGTCTGTCTCGGCCCATTTCCTTCGAATCTACAGGACGTAAAAAGTTCAAATTTGTAGGTATATATATTATTATATATAATATATATATATATATTGTAGGTATGTATATACTTTCAACGATTCTAAGTCTCAGTATTAGGTATCTTACTATTATGATTTTAAGTATCTGTTTACTGTTTCAAAAGTATTTGATATTACCATTAGCAATGATACGAAACGATTTAAAATCAATGAAACGTTATAAGAAAGCTGATTATCGCCAGCTTATTGCGAACCAAAACTACTCTAATATTAGTACAATAATCAGCTTTCAAAGACATCGTAAAATACATAATTGCATGTGTGCAGGCAACCTTACATCGTATAGCACGAGAGATTGACACCTTGCTATTTAGCCGCCATAGAAAATGTATGGGTTTGTTTGCTCTCTTTTATTGGCACTAATACTGGACGAAAGTGGTCTTAACCAGGCGATACGTTTCATTTTATTGTTTGTCACACGAAAGATTTTACGGTCTGACATACTACCACTTTGGATTGATGGGGTTCTGAAGCAGAATAGGTGTTTAGAGACATCTATACCGTTCTAAGAGTTCTTAAAAACCATTTACTTTTATAGAACTGTTTCAACTAAGAACGGTTTGTAAAGTCAAAACCAAATGAGATTTTTTCATTTAACAGATCCTTGGCTCGATTTTCGGCCTGATCATTTAGTAAACAAGTTATCTTGGACTTGAGTCTGGGTTAACCCCAATGCAACCTCATTTTTAGCTTGTGGACACATAATTGGTGATTGGGTATGTACTGTCTACTGTCTGTGTCTAATCAGTCGTCAAGAAAATCACGCATAAATAAACTAAAACCTTTTTTAAAGTAGAGTAATAATATCGATGCGAGTACTGATAATTACTACATAATTTTTTAATAAATAATTCTTCGAACTAAACGCTAAAAAGCTTGAAGATATTTGTTTACTCATTCAATCACAGAGCTACACGACCACTTCAATTCGATGTAATACTATTTTTAATAATTTTCAATAATAATGTCTAGGAAGTATAATACAAGAAAATAAAATTCCATTACACTATTTTTTGGATATACCAACACTACTCCTGTGTTAGCTACAGTCTAATGCAATAGCCACAATTTCAAAAACATTCCAGAAGTTATTAACTGCCTATTGTATGATTAGTATTACATAGAATGTGTAGCGTCTAGCGTTTCAATTACTTATTCAACGTTGAAAGCTCACAAAGCTGTATTCACGGTCATTTATCACTCCACTGTCATTTACAAAGATTAATTCTTCCCTGTGTTATAAAGTATTAAATGCGACATTAATGCTGATAATAAAGGAAAGGAGACCCTCATAGTATAGTCGTACTTCGGAGTGTCATATGATCAGCGATCACTATGGTTATGTAACATTGTGTGCGATTACCATAAAGACGGGTGGTCTAAGATCATCTAGAGGTATATTTATAAAGCCTCCCATGCTTTGGTAAGTGGAAAGTTACGAATATATTAGTCCTAGTAATCGCTTTACGATAGTCTTTAAACTAGGTTAGAGATATTCATCCTTGTATCCAGGTTATCCCAAGAAAAAGTCTGTTTATTTTACTTCGCTTGCCGTATAAGGGATTCTATAGTCACGAACGCTCAGCGTCGACGCTGATTCTCCATTGCAGGTGACCCTGAGGTATAAGAAAGCGCATGTCATCGTACTGACGTAGTGTTGCAAGGATATTAGGGAGGCCATCAAGCTTTAGTCGCAATGTCCTTTACAGTGAGATCCCACATCTCCCCCACATGCGCGGAAGACGATCACCATGTATATTTTACTGGATAATATTTCCACATAACTCAGTTCCCGAGGTCGACTATATTTTGACATTATCTCTTGTGTCACCAGAATAAAATTAGACACTTTATGGGCGGTTGGAACACCATGACGGTTTATGTAGAGATGACAGACTGACCATCCTATCATGACCAATCAGTCTGCAGTCAGCACGTTTGATGAATTACGAGCCAAGTTCTCATATTTTTGGTGGAAACTAGAGCACAGCAGTGGAATTTATATAATTTCTATCATCATATCTAATAACTTTTGTTCTACGACTTTTCTCAAAACTTAATACGTTCCTCAAAATATATTTGTTAAGTTTTATTGTACTGTCTGAAACGTAATTACTCTGTGTATGTATTCCAATGGTACAGTGCAAGCGCACCGGGCCTCAGGAATACAGCGTGAAGAGAAGTATGTATGGGATAATGTTAAGAACAAAATACTAAGAGGTTATTAGTATTTTTAAATTAACCCTGCATATGTTTGATATCGCTTTCTCAAAAACGGCTCTAGCGATTTCGATGAATTTACAATATAGGGGTTGAGGGGGGCGAGAAATCGATCTAATTAGGTCTCAATTCTGGGATAAATCGTTTTCTCCGCCTTTCACACACTTAAAATTTCTAAACTCTAAACATCTAAACTTTTTTAATTTTGAAGCAAAGTTTACCCTCTTGATACCACAAGGGCTGGAGCAAAGGTCTACCACGCCGAAGTGCGCGGGTTCGAATCCTGCAATGTGGTCAGACCGTTTTTGTTTTTTTTTTAATATGTTGAAATAATATGTCTAAATTCAGTTTGCAACAAATACCACATATCGCTTTAATAATGTATTTATAATAAGCAAATAAAATGAAAAATAAAGATAAAAGCATACATTTCATAACTTCAGACAACCTGTCCCGTCCCGTACTACGTAGTTAAGCAAATAACATGAGACAAAATATGCCGGTGCTGTTTTCTAACAAAATGGCGACAGATCAGCATCAGCTTATCTGAAAATGAATGAGTGTCGTATTTAAGGTGAGTCAGGTTATCAGGTTTAGCTCATCGTTGCTGCTCAGAGACGGAGTCGCTTTGGAGTTATTTATAAAGTCTATGGCTAAATGACAGAAAAAAAAATTTATTATTTATTTTCCTGAACAATTAATTTAATGTTAAACTTCACGGACTTCCTTTCTTTTAAGATACTGTTATTTAAAAGCGGTGAATATTATACAAACAAAATTTGCATATTTATAATCGCGTCTTGAAAACGGCTCTAACGATTTCGATGAATTTTACAATATAGAGCTTTACTGTGGTCAAATATTGACCTTAGCTAGGTCGATATTTGACCACAGTATTCTGAGAAAATTCGTTTTCTCTATGTTTTCACACACTTAAAACTTCTAAAGTCTAAACTCTTCTGATTTCACAACAGAGTTTACCTTGTCAGTAGTAGAGTGACTAGTCTAGGTTCCCAAACTTATTTAAACTCAGTAGACAAAGTAAGTTTGGGAACCTAGACTAGAGTCTAGGTTCCCAAACTTATTTTGTCTACTGAGTCGAGAGCTCATGCAGTCGTTGTCTAAGATGCCTCCTAAGCTAAATGAAATTACAAATCACCCCCCAGGCCTCTACACAACGCCCCAATTTTTTTTCTGGGTCTCTTACCGCCCCCCTTTAGGCCTGCAGCGCCCACAGGGGGGCGTTATCGCCCACTTTGGGAATGGGTGCTCTAGAGCGTAGATCTACTAAGCTGGAATACGCAGGTTCGAGTCCTGCAATGTGGTCAGACTTTTTTTGATATTTTTTTTTTGTAAAACACCCAGTAAAGATCGGTCGCCCATAAATAAATTAAAGTGCCTTTTTGTGATTTCGAAATAAAACATTTTCTTAAGCGTAATCAAAATCCAAACACGCTTTTTTTAATGTTTGCCTATCTATCTGTTTGTAAGTCCAGGCTAATCTCCGAAACGGCTGAATCTTTCATTTTTCAGAACAGGACTTTCATTGGCAGGTAGAGGATTTTTCAGAGAGTAAAACTTTTGTACCGGAAAAAAATCCAAATTTAACGCGTGTGAAACCGCATAGCACAGCTAGCATACATTATAATAAAATTCTGTTACTACTTATTACTTGATTAAATAAAGATATAAGTCAGCAAAAAAGAAGCTTCTGATGTAATTTTATCACCAAACACAATAAAAATAAAGGTATGTATAAACTTTATTACATTTATGGCACGTGCAGCGACGCAATGAGTTATTATGTTATGTGTAACTGACATGAGTCAATCGAGCTGGCGTTTTTACCGTGAATTGTATATTAATGTAACTATTAATGTATGTCTTCTTATACGACAAAGTATGCAATGAAATATTCAAGAAAATATGAATTAGCATTCCATTACGATAACTTAAGCGAAGTAGTAATCTACCGCAACTTTTATAGCACTACATAATATTTATAAACCCTTTCCTGTACTATATAATACGAGCAATATTTGTATGTTTCTAAGTTCGATCACAAATAAAAAACTAGATACACAATCTTCTGTAAAATCTAAAGAAATAAACAAATTATTGTCCGAATTGACATAATATACATTTCTAATATCGTACAGTATTATCCGTAATATTGTGGTAATTTAAAGTAGACCCTACCGTCAAAACATAAGGTTGTAAAAGCTGGTAAAAGATCCCTACTTGATATTGAAACGAAGTTTGTTAAAAAAAATATTTAAAATTGTATGTTTCGTGCTTAAAGTATAATTCACATAAACTATTTGCATTGCTATTTACGTCATTTTGATTCGTTACGTGAAAGTGACAAGAATAAGACATATTTTCAGGCCATTTTTGAAAGATATTAAAAATAATAATAATAATAAGATAAAAGAATAAAAAAAGCTAGCTATTTAACAATATTATTACAACGAATTAATGAACACGTAAATAAAATTATTTAATTTATTTACCGAAAATAGAGTCGCCGTCTTTTTTAGCGTCCTAGTCGTGTCGTTTTTACGATTTTTAAAGGAGCACTTTGTCATGTTTCTGTTAGCGTTTTCGAATAACTACTAAAACAAAAGTGCACTCAAATACTCGTTTGAGTGCACATTTGGTTCGGACATCTTTGGAGCGTTGATTGTGTATCTTGTTTGTATATATGATAGAAGGTATGTAATCACGGGTGCGAAAACTGCTCTATTTCGATGAAACAATATACCGGTTTACGGTGAGCAAAAATAGATCTGGCTTGGTCTGAGTACTGATAAAATTCGTTTTCTCCTTGTTTTCACACACCTAAAATTGGTAATTGGTATTAGGTAATTTGGAAAAAGTGTTTACTCTCTCAATAGCAGTGGTTAGGTTAGAGCGTAGGTATACCACGCTGAAGTGCGCGGATTCAAACCCTGCGATGTGGTCAGACCTTTTTTTTGTTTTTTTTTTATATACAATGAAACCTAAAAGACGCCGAGCAAAGTATCGCTCAAGTATTACGATTTTTATAAGAATAAGGAATTGAATAAAGGAAAAAGTAGAATTCACTCCCTACGAAATATTCTACATTAAAAATGCAATTAAAGCAAAATATAAAGAAATAGCTGTTGGGGTTGTTGCCATTGCATAAATAAGCATACGATTTCCGAAAAAAGTAGTCGATCGCAAATCATAATTTTATTTATGCTACTCGATTATTCAGTCCATCAGGACATATCTGGCTAGGCTAGAATAAATAAGCAGATATTGCCTCAGTTCACTGTTAAACATCCACAGAATAAAATGTTTTGTATATTGTGTCCCAGTGAATGCTGGACACAGGAATCTCGACCTTATTGCATTACAACAGGTACGAACTTCAAATACGTAAACACTAGAAATACAACAGGCTGTTCGTATTAAGACCCTCTAGCCACCCATAATGATACGCCTTCAACTAATAATAATAATGACTATATTATGTCCAAATAAAGAAGCAATTTCTAACCTCAGCATATAACACTGCTTCCTCTAGCAAGTCTTTGGTTTAGGCAATTGGGTGGTTATAATATATTATGTGAGAATTTTTGTAATATAAGTTTATAATGTCCCACGGCTGGGCACAGGCCTTCATCACTAATGAGGTGAAAAAGAGATGGATCGTACTGCACCAAGAAGGTCCAGCGCGAATTGGTAGCAGGCCAGTAGGCCAGGCCTCGCCTATCAATGACTACTGCTACATACCAATACCTTCCGGGACCTTGCCTTCCGGAGCATGTGGACGTTTGATAAAGATACGATACAACTCAACCACCCATCCAGTAGCTGACCAGATGCAACGTTACCTAACCTCTGTGATCGTATTAAACATTAAAGCACCACTATGCTACAAAAGCCATATTTAATGCTTAACTTTTACTTTCGAGTCCATACCAATGGTACAATAGTCTCAGAAAATTGTTAGGTAAGTACCTACTATAAGTAATCGCTACTATTCTATTCTATTCTTATATTAATCTGAGGTCCGTCAACATATTATGTTCACATATCGATATTTAAAAAAAGTTAGAACTAAAATTAAACATAAGATTATATCTGCCGTATAGTTAGATTTTTGTAAAAACAATAAATTGTATTTTTCTTACACATGTCCAATGTCCATATTTCATATTGAAAACACATAACATGATGCTATTAATGTTTAGGTTTCTTCAAAAGATTCATGAAGATAGTCTGACCTTATAAAAGGCTGCGGTTAAAAAAGTTTGAGAAAAGTTGTTAGTTGCTTGCATAGCTTTTTTGAGACCCGTTTAAAAAGGTTGGCAAACGCTGTATTTAAAAATGTTAATTTCTATCTAATGGTAATCTTAACTGCTAAAGATATATATAAGCTTACTTGACTTGGCGCTGGCTCCGTACGCTACAAGTGCGCCGGCGGCGGCGACGGCCGCTGCGTCGTGAGAGGTATAGGCAGTAGGTGCGGCGCGTACTCCGGCGCGAGGACATATCGCGGGGAGCAGCACATCCCATAGGAACCCTTCCTCGCCTGCAGCTCCAGCAGCGAACAGAGCGACCGCTCGTACAGACGCCAGTGGTGCACCACCCACTGGGCTGAAATTTAGCAGACTATTGAATCAATGTATAAAATATCCACATGGAGACTATACCATAAATACTATGTTTTAAACACGCGGTCAATCTCATTGATGAATATATTTTTAAAATATAGGTTCAAAGAACGTCCGTCAACACGTCTCAGTTTTTTCTCCAGTTATAGCTATTTTACATACATATATTGATATTATCACGCCATTTCCTTTTCGGGGTGAATACAGCACTAAATCGTATAATTTACACCTAGCCATTACTCTTATCAATTTGGGCTTATAGTCTTAAAAGTCTTTTATAATCCGCCTTTAAGAAAAAATCTATATTAGTTTAAAATCATTAACGTACTTTTAAACTGAAATTCTACTCATTGTATAGAATACTAAAAAGAAAATGAGGTATATTATTAAAAAAAACCTGTGTGGTCGGGGGTTGGCCGTCAGAAACGAAACTCACGTATGATTTAAAACAAAAACAAAAACCGCCTCACGTAACGCTTTTTCCTTACGTGACGATTTCTACCAACTCAAACCTCCAGCAAAAAAATTAAGTTTTGTTTTATCAACAGTTGTCCGAACTTTCTGATACAATCCTAATAAAAAAAAATTTACCTACTTCAAAACTGCAATCAACGTATTATAAAGCAAAATTACATTTAAAACTATTACATTAAAAAAATCTCAATTACTTACATTTTAACTTTATAATTGTCTAAAACTACATCATTTTATTAGTTCAATTAAAAAAAAAGTAAGTTTCATGTTACGTGAAAAATATTATACAACAAGATAGCAAATTCGCATTGAGCAATAACTTTGCAAACTGACAACTTAAAAAAATTTAAGATACGCATTTAAGATTACATGGATACAATAAAAAAAACTTAAACGCCTTTTTTCACCACTTTTCTTGCGAAGTCCAAAAAATGTTTTTTATTATGATAAAATTAAATAAACGATACGCCGTTTTGAATAAAGACAATTACGGCTATTGAGTGAATCCAAATGAAGCACTGTACTTACATTATGGGTGCTACAGTAAGAACTATGGTAGCATCTAGTAACATGTAAACTCTAAAAGTCGCAAAGAATTAATAACTGTGCATCGAATCCAGAACCCTTCGCTTGGAATGCTACTACACTATCACCGCGCTAACAGACCATTATCACATCAACTTCTTCATCGTGCTTAGTTAAAACAAGTACCAAGTTCGTATTATGTGCAATAATTATACAGTCATGAGTCGTCACTACTTTGAATTCTTGATTGCCTGTATTGCTATCTTTAAGACCTTAATACGTACGTACGATACCTTGTATCTATAATTCCGCATATCTCATTACTGAAAGATTAAGTTACCAGTACTAATTAAATACCACTCACAAGTGGTTTGATAACTGACAACCTAAAACTAGCCTGCCTCTCCTAATTCACACTGGACCAGCGTATAATCTACATAAGGCCGCCTTTAACTCATTTTCATTTGGAGTAAAAAGCCATTTCTTTGTTTATGAAAACTTGCACGAAGGTATCCAGCTCCTCATAGGTGAGAAACAAGGTTATGAAGGACTTTTAAACAGCAAAACTCTCGCGGTGATGATCCGGGATCTCTTACGGAACGAACCGCACGCTTATCATCTAACTTGCAATCAGCATGCGACAGCCGAATATCGCGCGATATCTACTGTCAAATCGAGAATTTGTTTAATGTAATTTGAATAGTGGCGCTATATCTACTATCGCTATCGCTATATCTACCACGAAAAGTACATTCTACGGCCATGGCGCAATAGATACGCAATCGTCATATATGATATCAATTTTGTATTACAATTAGTCACCGGTTGCGCAATGATCACGTGGCTGTCGCTGTCTGCAAATTTTTAGGAAATAAAATAACCCTGCCAGAACCCCTCTCGCGCTGTGGCGAAGCAGTTTTTGGACCGGCAGTAACGCCATAACCTTGCAGCATCGCAGTGCCATGACAGCGCGAACTACACACGCTGTCGACCCCCTCAGTGTCGCATGGATAGACCAGAGTCCCCACTATGTTGAGCTGCAGCTCCGAAGACCTTTTACTGGCGAGTAAAGGGGCCTTAACGTTAGGCGGGGAGCACCGTATCCTAATTCCTAAGGCTTAGGTTATAGAGCTGGAGATAAGAAACCTGTGTTTAGCAACAGGATGTTTTTCTTTTTTACATGGCTCTTGTTTGAACTTGATGGGTATCTATTTTCATATTCCCAAAATTTTTCTTTTCATATCTCAAAAACGAACTTGTCTTCCATCACACCAACTTCTCTCATCCATTCTTCCTATTTTGTTTTTCCTTCCTCAAAAATTCTATTCCATTCTTCCAAAGAAAATATTTCAAATTTATAACTTGCCAGTTCTACATTTAATTTTTTTACTTAGCCTCTATCCTCATAAAAAAAGGTAAAACAGGAAAAAATTGGTACAATATGTAGGTACATATATAACATGTTTGTTCTACTATCACCTTCTATAGGTTCATAAATCATTTAAAAAGTTAAAATTTGTATCTTATTATTATTATTGTTGTTAATAGATACTAAAGATAAGCATGAAAAAATACATAATTTCTAATAAAAGATGGATTGCATTTTAAAATAGTTATATTATAACTATTTTAAGTACCCTTTAAATAAAGAATACGTTATAATCGCTAACTACTATCGCAATATAACTTTTATAGCTCCAATATGCGAAACAGGAATGTACGAAACCAGTCATAAACTTAACGAGGGAAATTGGATACTGCAGTCATAAGGAATAGTTAATACTTGGGGAGTTGGTGGTAGAATTATTAAATGATTTAATAGTGCAGCAGAAATTACCAATTTCAACAGCGACATTTTACTCATAAGTAATGATGGGTAATTATCCAAAATTTTTCAAAACATGAAAAATTTAGGAAAATTTCAAAAATGGAAAAATATTTTTAAAGCTGTGTAATCGGTAACTACGGGCATCTGTGACCATGATCTCTGCTCAGAGTGTCGTTAGATGGCGTTATTAATCAAATCGCTGTATTATCACAAGCTTAATGTACAAGAAACCATATTATTAGCATTGCGTTACGCGTAAAAGTGACTTGTATTTTGATACGTCTCAGTTCAGTACAGTTCAGATAAATATTAATGGCAGATACATAAAGTAGCAGAAAAAAGCGACGTTAATAAAATTACTTACTTAAGGGTATCTCTAGTCATTAGGGGGAATTAAAGCTCTCCACAGAGAGCCGAAAATGCAGCCTATATGTGTTTGGTCATCGTAATATAAGGCCAGTAACAATCCAGTAACAAGTTAAAACTGATTTAGTGTTAGTACATACTCCCGCGTTAGTGGTAAATATCATTGTGTATAATCACCGAACTGTAAACGTAAATTTTTGTGCCCTTACTTCCGGTGCATTTTTTGCACGGTTATTCTACCTATAAAGTAATAGCTTAAAATTAATGCCAAATATTAACATTCGTAAAGTTGTCTATAAAAGTTTGTGTGCCATTCGATCGTACTGTAATGTTTTTGCATACCAACTAATTTCATTTTCTTTTGGCACATTAATGTACCTTATCAAGTAACAGATTTAAAATACGACTAAATGAAAATTTTACTTATTTCTATAAGAAAATACATGCCGTGCCACCTCAATGCCTACAATGCCTATTGAAACAACCTGGCTCACAACATTGTTTTCCTGAAAGAATGTCAGCATTCGATAATGTCATACTCTACTTCTAGAGTACAAGGTAATTTATGGAATAACACGTGACACGCAACTTTCAGAGCTTCGCATTATCAACATTAAGGCGTAAGTAGATGATGTCTTTGGACGTAAGTACTGTTGATTGGTATCGATAGAATTAAAGACAAAAGCCAAATCGTAAATCGAAAATTCTAAAGTGACGTTTCACAGAATCAAGCAAATAATTCAATTGCCTAACGACGTCGAGAACAATGTTCTGTTATTATTAGTGATGATAATTTTCTAGAAGGTTCTATGCCCTCTTTTTTCTCAGGTTATATACATTATCATGCTTAATAAATACATATGTATTCTAAATCTCGAGGTTTTCATCGACCTGTCACATCTGCAGCGCTTATGATTTCCGCATAGTTACTCTCTTCGGACAGGATGTTCTGTGGCGAGGAAGTTAAATACTTAGAAGTGATGCCCTTGACACTGCCATGAACTTCCATCCCACCGCGTTCTGACCGCGTTGTGGTCGTCGTCTTAGTTCTCTTATCTGCATGAATAACGTATTCGCTGACGTTGCGCGCTCTCATATAAATTCTCTCCAGGTGATATATAGAACGGATTCATGCGCAAGGCCATTGTGCGACCGGTGCTCTAACGTACGTGTGCAACGAAGACTACACTGCGATTCATTTGTTGTCCACCATAATTCAAAGCATGAAAAAGGCTTAAGAATCCTTCTTTCATTACTCCTTACTTTAGCAGAACCCCCAATGGCTGAAGCGTCATCGTACTCTCCTAAGATTGACGACACTTCCAACTTCCGGTAGGCCCATATGTTAAGTGACAGAGATGACGCAATTATATATATTTGACGAAATTATATATAATTACATAGTTATTAGTTCGGAAAAATATTGGAAAATAAAGGAATAATATTTGAAAATTATGAAAAATTTCAACGACCCATGCCTACTCATAAGTCAAACAAATAACATAAACTTTGACATTATTTTTGTTATCGATTCAGAACACGTTTAAATTGTTATGAATGCAAAATGATACATGGGCGTCCAAGTAAAAAGGGTCCAGTATTGGGGTATTGAGTTAAGACTAGATTCGGAAGTTAGAATAATCAATTGATAATAAGGATTAAAAAAATATTCAAAAACTGGCATATACAATATATGTCGGAAAAGACACGAGGCAATTCGTGCTTTTGCAACTCAGCAATGAGAAATAGGTACCTAATCTTACAAGAGGCGAACTACTCCATAAAATACAACGTTAAGACAAAGTTAATTTGGAAACGACAGATAACCCTTCATAACAATTATTACGTAGGTAATTGGAAATTTAATAATGGCAAACGATCCGTCGGAGAAATGCTATCGCACCGGCCGCCGTAGTCTAACAGACTCTCAGCGCCGGCTCCGACGTTCCGTTAGCGGGTCATCGGAAGTCGCGCTTTGCCATAGTATAGTCAAATGAGTGCCTTTTATTATTTACACCGACATATATTTATTTTTTCAGACATTTAAAGTTGAAATTTTGAAAAAGCTTGTTTTGAGAAGTCATTCTTCACAAAAAACACACTTCTACTTGTTTGTTTCTACTATAAACATCATATAGTCATTTACTATATTAACTTGTAGATAATTGAGCTCTAATTAATAATCAATTAAAATCGCTAAATGCGATTTTTCACCCTACTTTATAAAACTGCATATATCTCGGAAACTAAATGCCGACTTCTGGACCCTCTTTGCTCCGACGCCCACATATAGTGAACAATTCTATAGATTCATTTTAAAAATTATTCATCGCCAAAAAATATAAAAACATAGGTATGTAGACGAGCTCGTAGCGACCTCTGAGAGTAAATAAAATTACATACTAAAAGGTCTACGTCATCTTTGTCCAGTTTCTAATTCGCATAGATGCAAACCACACCATAAATTCAAATACCCGAAAGGCCGCCAGCTCCCTACCTGTAAGTAAAATAACCTGGCAACAATTACATACCATGGCCATTTGATATAACAGTTAAACCGTATGCCTGATATTCTGGTAACAAGCAAATATTTACATTTCCATAGACCCTAACATAGATTTTCAACTTAAAGATTATCTAAACGTGAATATCTAAGACTTTTATCAGAGACATATCTCTTTTAAAGTATTGACAATTATGTATGTTCTTCTCGAAATTTATACACAAAATACGGTATTTACGAGTAGAATTGGAAAAAGTATGTATCATGTTGTATACAAACCGCGAAAGTAGAAGAAAATACTAGAGAAAGGAACTGCATGGGGAGAGTATAATACCATTTCCTAATATTAGTATTATACGAGTTAACATTTGATACGGCAAAATCATCAATAAAAATAATCACACGTTTTTTTGCAAAAACATATCTATTACAAACATAAAAACTAGTTTTAAAACGATAATGCTACGTGCTAACTAATATCAAAGATTTGTATCGATAAAATGCAAATTCTTTGAGATATTCAGAAATCCGTCTGTTCCTCTTTATTGACTACAATTTTTGGATTTGAATTGTGTTGTACATATTCACAATTGTGACCCGAAAATGTATCAAAATAATAAAAACGCAAAACATTAAAAACTAAAATGACGTACATACGATTTCAAAAATATGCAGAGTATGAAAGAATGCTATACGAGTAAGTAATACTTACGTAATAAGTAGCCGGCAAAAGCGGAACGGATAGCCTGTAATAATGTCGATTCAACATGAATGAATGCGGTTTACGAAAAATAAAACCATTTTAAATTTCGAGGATGATAAGCGTCGACTACACGGTATAATTTATCGATCTCAGTATCGCTTCTTATGGTATGTACGTTACGTTATGTATGTTACGTTTCTTATGAAGATATCGCGATGTCTTCAGTGATGTACTTACATTGCAACAATGCTGTACTGAGATTTTTTCTTTTCGGATAAGATGATAAGATTCTTTCTCGCGTTGTTTATCGACCACCGAACGAAGTATTTATGGCATACTATCCACACTTTTTATTAACGCTTAGATTTTGTCTTATTGCATAATTTTTAACTTTTGAAAAAAAACCTGAGTTGAGAGGGTATGCGGTAAAGGTGAAGAAATAGGGTTGAGATTCCTAGAGCAAAATCTGAGCTTTTAACATTCGGACGACGAAAAATATGCTTTTAAAAACGTTTTTGTTAATTAAGAAAAAGTGATAAACTTAATAGAAAAGGAAATCGATTCATATTTCCAAAAAAAAGTATATGATTAGTGTTCAAATAATCGAGAACTTCAAAACGAAATTTTTTTTTAGCTGTTTTTAATTACATATTTTATTTCTAATTAAATGTAGTGTTTTTGTAAATTCTATTCGACAACGTATTTAAGAGGAATCTCCCAAAAAAAGCTTTTTTGCCTAGGCTCCGCCCTCACATTTCGCCACCCGAACGCGAAAAATCTTCCCGCCATTTCAATTTCGGAGTGGCTAAAACTTTTAGTGATAAGTGTAAGCTTAGGTATGGCTAAGCAGAAGTAAAAAGTGACGAGTCCCCAACCTGTTGTCTTACAAAGTTCCCATAAGCCCAAGGATAAGTCCTTGGCCGAACTTATGATCTGCGCGGGAAGTTTAACGACGAGGACTCAGGTCAGTAGCCAAAACAGCTAAAATGAAATTCCTACTGTTCCGTCATGTCTCTCTGTTTGATTGTAGGATACCACAGCCGATTCATTCTATCATTTTTACACCTACTACGCTGAAATTAAGTAGAGATTCGAGATGAAAATTAATAAAAAATCCAAAAATAAAAAAATGGCTATTTTCAATATCATAAGTATGATTATTTTTAATTTAATTTTGGTTCAACTTTTACAATTGTCTGAAATCATTATGGAGCCCCCAGTTAATTTGTGACATGCTCTTAGCCAATTTTGTTTCTATTTCTTAGACCAGCATGAAAAATATAAAATAAAAAAATGTTATGTAAAAGTACAAAGTAATGGAAACTACTAATACAACTCCTAATTATACATGTGAACTTCCGACATTATATCGAGGTAGTACAATCAGGAAGAAAGTTTTTCAACATTTACAGAATTCTTTTTTTTTACAGTTTTCATAATGTTTTAAACTACGTAGACATCACATTTAAATATAACCTTTTAACGATTACTAGTCACTGTACTATATGTACACATATTATATACATGAAATTGTTAATAAATGCTGTTTCAACCATGTTTCAACATGATAAGTTCAACATGTAACATGAGCGACACCCATAAAATTATGTTTTACAGAAATAAATAATTTAAATGCAGCAAAAACAAATAGTACACAACAAGCAACTCCCACAAAAAACGTTCACATAAATATTTAATAAAGACTCAATTACGTTGTAATACTGTTGTCAAATGTCCCTTTAGTAAAATAATTTATCTGTCTGAAATAGCAAAGCGGTCATAAATTCATCAGCAAACGCAACTGACAGCTGATGCGATCAGACGTTGGCTTAGTGTGGACAAAGAACATCGTTTTCTCGAATATTTATTGGGATAATTTATTTATATCTGCTTCTTATTAATATTACAAAATTACTTCATATAAATTCCGCATCATATCTTCTATATATATGTAAATAAAAATCAATTGCCACATGTATGACGGAGCATCACTTAAGAACAGCCAATTTGGACGATTTTTTTTGTTGTGTTCATAATTGTTAGGACAAGGTTAAGTACAAAAGAAAATTTTTGTAAAATCCACGGAAAAATTTAGAAAAGATGGTATTTTTGTATGAAAATCTCCATAAAAAAATTGGATATTGGAAATTGGATAAATTGCAAACATTCAGCATCCCACCCGGGCAAAGCCGGGGCGGGTCGGTAATCTTTATGTATAATATACAATTATCCTGTATGTGTGTATATAACTGAACTCCTCCCTAAACGGTTGGACCAATTTTGATGAAATTTTTTGTGTTTGAGCGGGTCGCTGGATGGTTTAGATTCGCAATTGGACCCGGTAGGCAGCGCTACAATCGGATTCTAGGAAATATTATAAATATTATTCATTTTTTTATTCTAATTTTCGGGCAGGTCAACATGTCAGGTCCGCTAGTTTTATACATATATACATATCCTCACGCTGTATCCCTAACGGGGAAGTCAGAGAGGACTGAGCACCAAGCTTGATGTGTGAGGAGAATGATGAGATTTGAGGAAGCGAAAGAAGTATGTAAGAACCACGACGCTAGTTTTATAAAAATGTTAATTTTGTAAAATTAATATCTAGAGATTTCAAGACCATCGGAGACATTAGTTATGATACCTTAGACTCTCATTACATTTTTTTAGTAAGGCTATAAATGTATTCCTGAAATTTTTAAACTTTCAGGTCTAGTTGAAAAACATCTATAATTTTAAAAAGATGAGTCTAGTTAACGCGGCCAGCGTGGTTGTTTTAGCACGCGGAATTTCCTCAAAAAATAGAAAGGACAGGAAAGCCCTGAAGAGGTGGGATCTTTCAAAAACTTTTCCCATATTACTAAAACAAAAAGGACCTACCAAGTGCATCTTAGACCGCGTAAAGTGAAAGACTCCGTAATCGGGTTTTTCGGGGATAACACCAATTTTAAATAAGCTTGAAAATAAAAGATTATCTAAGAACAAAATTTTATCCAAATCTTTCCAGTAGTTCACGAGAAATAGGAATATGCAAAGTTATTCTGCGGTCGCTTAGCATACATACATACATATCTTCACGTTGTATCCCTAACGGAGTACTCAGAGAAAACGGAGCGCCAAGCGTCGCCGTCCTTACATACTTCTTTCGCTTCCTCAAATCTCATGTAACGGTTAGCATGTAACCGAAAATATCGTATATCTTAAAAACTACATAAAACAAACTAATTTTCATATTCAAACCAACATTCGCTGAGTACTTTTCATGTTTTACTACCTTCATGTAATTTTTTTCGATTTCCACCACATAGTTGAAAATTTTTATAAAAGAGGGGGTAAACGAGAAAGCGGGTTACCTGATGGAAACTGACTGCCCATGGACACCCGCAACGTCCGGGGAATCACGGGTGCGTTGCCGGCCTATAGAGAAATAGGGGAAAGGAGGGGGAGGGGGTGATGGGCCACCGGCACTCTTACTCACCGAACGAAATACAACAGCAATAGATGCTGTTATTTCACGCCGATATTCTGTGAGAGGGTGGTGTTTCACCGGGCGAGCCGGCCCAATTCGTACTGCAATGCAGCATGGCTCTACTCCATAGAAACTTTTTACGAATTTATAAGCGCATACCAACTATTGACGTAATGAAATAGTAACTTTGAAAACCTATACATCATTTTTGAAACCTTATTCAAAGATACATTGTTATAAATAAATTTAATAAATTTAATTTATTTATAAAAAATTTATGATAAATTTGTTGCGGTGATTTTTATCAAAAATTCATAACCTATTTTTTTTTTATCAAAAATCTGTGAAAAAGGGGAAGAGAGAGAGGGGGAACGAAACTTTGTACGGGAGATGCTAAAGTGCTGAACTGATTATGATGTAGCATGGATATAGTTTGAAATCTGAGAACGGACATAGGCTACTTTTTATCAAAAAACTACTCTAAGGGTGAAAAGGGGGATGAATCTGAATGGGAAATGCTAAACCGCCAAAGCAATTATGATGTTTGGTAAGTACAGAGATAGTATGTTCCCGGAGACAGACGTAGGCTAGACATAGGCTTTTTTTCAAAAACAATATTTAAAGTTACATTTACATATAATCTAACCTAATCCGGGAAAGCCACGAAAACATTTTCCACGCAGACGAAGTCGCGGGTACAGCTAGCCGTGATCTAATTTTATTTAGAACATTGTTATCTTTGTAGTTTGTGCATATCGTTTGTACTACAGTGTACACAAAACAAGGACAGATTAATGCAGTCGTCCTCGCAAGAGATAATACTAAATTACCTACTATTGATGCTAAACGGAACACAAATCATTTACGATTATAAAGTCAAATAGACGCTTCATGTAGGCAGGGCCATTTAATCCTCGCAGTGTTTAATGTGTTTAATATTATTATTATCAAAATGAGGAAGTTGAATACCATAAAGTAAGCAACCAAATAGCAACAAGTTTGCAACAATGTCATTCCGCTGCCTAATTAAATTTGCAACGTAATGACACTATCGAACTATGTATATCTATTTTTATTGCTTCAGTCATACATTTATCATAAAAATTGCGACTCTACACAGCAGGTAATAAAGTTAATTTTAATTTACGTATGTAACGTTACTTTGGTCGCTACGCACGGATCTCATAACTGCAGAATATGTGCATGCACTTGTACGAGTGGCACTCAGTGCCAAGTCACAGATACAATTCGTACCAACCACGTGTCAGTTTATTTATACATATATATGTACGTCACATACGCCAGTGTTACCAGACCCTTGACGTTAGACTATGTTGTTTCTAATGTTATCTAATAGAGCACATGATCTAATTAGACTAAACTATTCTATAGCAACGAACACAGAAATGTTGCGTAGATGATAAGCGTTTTACTACTGAAGATCAATTTATGATATTTAACTTCCGTCTGCATTACACTAACGTTAGATGGTAGTATCTAATTACATTTACATCTATGTATATAGACATTCTATTATAAACAGTAAAACGCAGCTATTTATATATCACTACAAAAATTGGGTTGCACGACAGTGTTACTGTAAAAATTAAGAAAGGAATGCTTAGAGGGTTTGGACACTTAGAAAGAATAAGTGATGAAAGACCAACGAAGAAAATCTACAGAGCGAAAGTGAGTGGTAAAAAAGCCAAGGAAGACCAAGGCTGACTTATGAAGATCAAATAGCCAGAGTGTTAGCAGACGGAAATGTCAAAAGCGCTCGCATACCTAGGCGAAAACGTGTGAGGAGAATGATGAAGTTTGAGGAAGCGAAAGACATATGTAAGGACCGTACGCTTGGCGTTCCGTCCTCTCCGACTACCTTGTTAGGAATACAGCGTGAAGATATGTATGTGTGTATGTATGTATGTACAAAAATTATAAAATCCGTCTACGTGCACAGGATACGTATCAAATACGTCTTAACTTATGTAGAAATTCGAACTAATCTAAGATTCTGTTCATTTTTTGTTTTTCATTTCTGGGTTCGAGTTTGCCAGTTTACGGCTCTATACCACAGTTCAGCACAGTAGGTGTAGGACGACGGATAAACCAGCTGACATATGGACGAACAGACAGTAAGTATTAGCCATTTTCTTCGCGGAACACTAAAACAACGAGTAATTCAATGACTTATTGAACAATACCAACCAATGATTGGTTGTATTTATGTCAAAAGAAATTAGATATATTCCTTATTCATTTGTTTGATACAGGCAAGTTATACGAGTAAAGTAAAGATTTCCTAATAAATTTTAAAAAGGAACACTTAGATTTTTTTTTCTGACAAGCAGGGGAAGTTAGGAAATCCGGTTCATTCTCTGGCATCACGAATGGCATACATTCTATGGCTCCGCACATATCTGACTGAAAACTCAAAATTCAAAAAACGTATCTATCCTACCTCATCCACCATAATCCCCTGACCAAGCACCTAGTGATTTTACCTCTTTTCAAAAATTCAAAGACGATGCCTTGGCTGATTATAACTTTAAGATTTCTGATATATCTTAAGAAGGGTAGTCATTGGTATTTTGCAAATGGTTTAGACCAGCCATTCCCAAAGTGGGCGATAACGCCCCCTTGTGGGCGCTGCAGGCCTAAAGGGAGGCGGTAAGAGACCCAGAAAAAAAATGGGGGCGTTGTGTAGAGGCCTGGGGGGTGATTTGTAATTTCATTTAGCTAGGAGGCATCTTAGACAACGACTGCATGAGCTCTCGACTCAGTAGACAAAATAATTTTGGGAACCAGTGGTTTAGACGAATCGACAAACGCAAACGTGTCCAAGATGAATAATTACAAAAGATCTATACTATTAACAGAGAATAATTTAGTAGTACCTATTTAATTTCTTTTGGCATTTTCATTTCAAAAAATTTTTTATACTATAATTATACATTCGTTTCCATGCTGGTTGAGCAAGAAACAAATACATATGTGCCAGCTGCTCATCTTCTAACGCATATCGTAAAAATCGGCCAAAGGATAGGCCTTATAGGGATTTGATATAAAATCTTGATCCCAACTACTCCAATAAGCGGTAATCGTTAAGCTAAGTAGACTAGCTAACTTACACCAATTCACATTGGCCCGTGTGATGCAATATGGCCAATTATATCACAGCATTCGCGAGAAGAGTGCACTGAGATGTACAGTATACTGTAGTCTGGTTATTACATAACCGTCATATGTAACAAGACTAAATTATTTAAAAAACAAAAAAGCCGACTGCATTTTACAATTTTCATTAGTTATTGTATATTTGGAATCGGCTATTTATTGCTTTTCATTTGGCACCCATATTGTCATATGTTTCCCCCTCTACTTTCTTCTCTTTGGGCACTATATTAAAATTGTATACCCTCTGTCATATGTTAAAATCCATCAAACCGTTTAAGCTTAAGAACGTGCCAAAGCAATGGACATACACACTCACGTACGTATATACTACATACATACACTCAAAAAGCATAATCCCTTCGCAGTCGGGTAATTTAAAGTAATTTCACCTTTCTTACGATGGTAGCGAATTCGTGTCAGTAGTCGACAGTTTTGATTTATAACCTATTACCACGAATTCATGACGAAAAGTGCCTGGTCACGCGTTAACGCACCTATTTAGATAAGAGTAAGATCTTCTTTGGAATGAAGGCTTTATTCCAACCGGTCCGTTGCGACCTACCTCAAGTGAAATATGACACGTTGTTATTGACTTACCTATAAAGCAATTTGCCAACTTTGCAAATGCATTTAAATTTTAAGCTAATATTTATGTCACTTGGAACTTGGAGAATTTGGAACCAACCTGGAACATGCTTATAAAAACTATACTCTGTACCAAGTAAAAAAATATTGGGTAGAAATTAATGAATTAAAACCATAGTTAGAATTTTATTTAAGGGGAGGCAAAGTAATTCGACAATACCGAAATAAGTTACGTTATTATTATACATCACGTTTAGATAATCCTAGCGAGATCTATTTAGGAAACGAACTTTTCTTTTAGTCTATCGCACTCATAGTACGGGTACAGAAAGAGTAAAACCATACAACTAATGTAGATTTAATTGATAATAAAAAAAAGAAGGTACGGTGAGTTGTGTGTATTCCAACTCGATTAATGTCTAATGGATCAGACAGAGACACACAGAAGAGACGCGACATAGAGCATTCATTACTCGCGAAATGCTTCACAACATAATGCGATACATCATAAGCCAGCAATGAAAGAGATAGATTGACGCAAATCATAACAAACTTGTAAGCGAAAGCAAGCCATTTTATATCTTACTAGCCGTTGTCCGCGACTTCGTTCGCGTAGTTTATTTACGTTACGCAAAACAACTCACCAAAATTTCATCAAAAAGATGAACGATTTAGGAACGCATAGACGATAAACATACAAAGAAACATTCATCTTTATAAATAAGAAGATAATGGCCTTTAGACGCCATATCAAGATGTTCCTAGCGTGATTTTTATTTAGGGTTCCGTACAGTTCTGATAAAACAGTTGCGACCCGTTTGTTTGTATCATACGAATGTCACGCGCGCGCGTCACTGACAATTTAATTCGTCATCTTTACACCAACTGAGTTAAAACTGGGTACAGACATAAATTGGTAACCCAAGCCCAGAAATGGGAAACAAAAAGTCAGCCAGTGCGTGTCGAGACATGCGCTGTGTAGGGTTCTATATTTACCCGTCATAATACGCGTATTTAGAAGGGAGCTTTTTGTTACTATGAGCATATTACGAAATTTTTATAAAAAATTTTTTACTTTATATAAATACATTATATAAGTTTGTCGACTATTAATCGTTAATTTGTGAAGCTTACTTAGCTGTGATAGTTTTCCTTTTAACTTCGTTATAACATATACTAATACCGTGAATTTTTTCACATATTCGAAAAAAATGGTTTAGCTTGTGAAAGGAGAACACTTCATTCTAACAAAACAATTGAATGGACGAGTAAGAAAAAATTATCCCCGATTTACGTGTATGGGGAGACACCAGAAAAAAAATTTTTTTCAAGATTTTATTTCAAAACTTTGTTGGCGTGATTAATATGTACTTATAACCGTGCCAAACTACAGCTTTTTTGTACTAAGTCTCCGAGTTAATACCGCGGATAAACGGACATGCCAAAATTATAACGGTTTCTTTATTGACTACGGAACACTAAAAATTAAATTAAATATAATTAATGGTATTTCAGACCCAATTTTTTTTAATTTAACTTTGTCAAAAATGTTATGGAACTTGAAGTGTTTTGTTTAGATTAGTAGTTTGCATGAGAAAAAAAATTGGAAGTTAATGTAAAAATGCCATCTTATTTTTATAAGATTGTCCCACAGATTAATTAGTTAGTATCGTAAAATTGTACTATGAAGAAGCCAAATGTTTAGTTATCAGTGTTAAAAACAATCAAAATGAAGAAAGAACCTCTTTTTTTTATTCCAGGGTTTGAAAGTGCACAGACTATTCACAAAACAAGATTTATTTTAAAAACTAAAAAGAAAAAACTAAAAAGTCAGTCAATCAATTGAAGAAGCGTGCTCGTAGCGACCCCTGGCAGCCAGCAAAAATATGGAGTCTTCTGCCTGAATACGGTGGTGGAGGACCCCTTACTGCAGGCTGTGAGGTCATTATATGGAGGCCTCAGAGCCTGTGTTAGGATAAATGGGGACTTGCCACCATGGTTCAAAGTCTATTCAGGCGCCAAACAAGGCTGCGTGATGTCTGCCTGGCAATTCGTGCTGCATTTGGACAGTTGCTTTCAGACATTGAAAGGTAGTATGAGTGGTATGATATGTGATGGTACAGTGGTAAACTGCCTTTTGCACGCTGACGATGCTGTGCTTATAGCACCATCAGAAGCGGAGTTGCAGACACTAGTTACGTGCATGAATGAAGACTGTGAAATGAAAGGCTTGAATGTGAATGTGAATAAAACTAAATTTCTGGTGTTTGAAAGATAAGATGTATAGACAAAGTGTGAAATATGGGTAAATGGAAAATATCTAGAACAAGTGAACGAAATTGTATATCTGGGAAGTGCGTTTTCGAGGGATGGAAGATATGAGTTGGATGTGGAGAAACGGGTAGCAGCTGGCAATAAAGTGAACGGCACTCTGTCCGCATTAGTTGGCAGTGTGAATCACTCAGCCAATCATATAACACAGCCAAAATGGCCGTATGGCGCAGTGTTACAGGGTTGCATGACAGTGTTATATTAAAAATGAAGACAGAAATGCTTAGATGGTTCGGACACATAGAAAAAATGAGCGATGAAAGACTGACGAAGAAGATCTACAGAGAGAAAGGGATTGGTAAAAGAAGGCAAGGAAGACCAAGGCTGACTTATGAAGATCAAATAGCGAAAATGTTAGCTGACAGAAATGTCAAAAACATTTTCGCCTAGGTATCTAGGCAAAAATCAGCGAGAAGAACGATGAGATTTGAGGAAGCGAAAGAAGCATATAAACACCGCGACGCTTGGCGCTCCGTCCTCTCTGACTGCCCTTTTATGCGTGAAGATATATATGTATGTAACTAAAAGAAAATATATTGCAATAATAGCACAGCGAATACAAACAGCGACTCGAATCTTCGTTGAACATGTTGAACGTGTATTGACGGTCGCGCGACAAAATGATGCTGCTGTATGTATACACTTTTAATTACAAAACGACGTCGCGTCAATCAAATACATTTAATATCAGAATAGTAGCAGTCTTTGTAAAATTTTATCACCAGAAGCCAAGAAACTCTTAATTATATTCAACATTTATATATGTACGTAGATCGAAACAATCGTCACCTTGTAATGTTGAAGATAAATTAAGATGTATCATAAAACTATTAGTAATTATGATACACTGTTTCACCGGTCACTCGAAGACGTGATAAATAAGTAGGTATACATAAATTTTTTTGTAGTGTATTGAAGTAATAGTTTGTAAAAAAATATGTAGATCTAACTAAATTGCATTATGTGTCATAGTTTAATGTACCTACATGTGAATACAATATAAGATATAATGTGCTTGTCCATAAAATAAACCTTCAGTCTGTGTTACGCGCTCAGTGTCTTCATTTCTTCCTACAGTATACAACAGTAATTATGACTTATCTTACGCTAAGCTAAGAACAAAGCGAGTTGAATAATTAGTACGTAGGTAGTTACTAATAATGTTAAAGGTAGATAATGCTATAAGTAATGATTTTACTCTACTTGAAATTATTAATTCAACAAGGTTTTTTTTTAATTTTGGGACTTCGTGACCAGCAACGCTTATTATTTTCAATTAATAATAAAAATAACATAAATAAAAATACGTGGAATATCTGCTTGTATGTCACAGTTCTCCCATTTCTATCCGACTACCAGCAATGCTAAAAAGAGAATTACGATTATGGAAAATTAGCAGCGTATGTCGATTAAGTATGTCTAAGTCATCTATACCTTCAGAGCTGAAACCAGTAAACTTAATTTAACATATATAAAGTATCATTGGTGTAGTGTATGTAGTTATGCGCATACACTGTCTCGTGTGTTTATTATGTATGAGACGATACGTCAGTGGTCAGTATCACGCAAGCCCAGGGGGTGTCAACTTTGTATGGAGCTATTGCAGACTTTATATGGAAACAAAATGAAAGTGACAAGAGATGTAGAAAGAAAGAAGATAGAAAATACCAGGGATGTCATTACAAAATATAATTTATTGATATTATTTATCAATGTACTGATATCGATTATTGATACTGAAATTTCATTTATTTCGTTAATTTATTATAATTATTTGAGTACTACATATAAAAATGACAATAATAAAATATTTTACTTCATTGAACAAAGATATTTATAAATAATTTGAACAAAAATAACACATTTTGTTATCGATATTAATAATCGAATAAACTACTAATTGAATTCAATAATATAGCAACCCTGTTTGATGAAATGTCAAAAACTTTACAAATCGAATTTTCTGCATAACCGTCGATTATTTTTTCTATTTGTTTTTAGCTTTTCTGTGTTTCGCACGAGCTATTCTCCCCCTGATCGCTTGAGGAAACTCGAATCGGTATGGTTGAGACTTGTGGATCAAGACAGTGACTTTTGAAAGGACAGAAAAAGTAGACTTTTGTTCTCCATAATAAATAATTAGAAATTGTTGTTACGAGTATTATATCCACGTTTAATTGTAATCAGAACTCGTGATTTAAAATAAAAAAAATATCAATTATTCTGTTTGTTTTATTAACTTTCCAAATTCCATTACCTTATCCGCTGAACATATTAGTTTAGTAATCTAAGAAAATACGCTCAGAGTACTATTTAAATCCCCGTAATTTTAGTTTATGGAAGCATTACCAGGTGGCGCATAGTCTACACTTTTTTTGTATGGAGTTGTAGTTCTTCTCCTTGGAGTATATGTGTTCTGTGCGCAAGCCGGCGGCGAGAGTGGACGTAGTGCAACATTATACGTTTACATTGTCGAGCCAGTGCTTCTAGGTTAGAGCACGGAAGACGGATCCCACAATTGGATTAGTCTCGATTATGCACGTGGCATACCCGTGCTCCAGCCCTGTAGCCAGTGTTGGGCAAAATGTAATTGTAGATACAATTAAAAATTGTAAAATGTAATTGTGCTCACATTTTGTGGCAAATAATTAACAATTAGAATTACAAAAAACAATTACAATTACAAAAAATAATTGTAATTGTTTTTACAATTACTTTGCCCAACACTACCTGTAGCCCAGGCCAGAGAATAAGGCTACGATGTTCCTCATCTGTCGTAAGACGCGACTAAAGGACCTTTCGGGTCGCGGCCGATAGGAGTGTAGGCCGGACGTCCATGCATGCGACCCCGAGGAGGATGATGGCGCGTGTGGCCAGTTTTGTCAAGGCACTGCGAGGGTGCAAGGAGGGCTCTGTCACTGCTCCCCGAGAAATATAGTTTATCAGATAGTTTAAAAAAAACCGTTTAATTTACCGTAAAAACCGTTTAGTTTTTCGCTTATTTTATTTTCATGTTTTTAGTTTTTTATTTAGTTACTTTTGACTTAGGTGGGGAATTCATGCTTGTTCCCGATTCCAAGTTGACTCAGTCCTTTGTTTTGATTAGATACCTAGATTTCAGTTTTAATGTATTGACTGTCTAAACTGCCAATTTGTTTCGGACGCCATTTTGGATTAGGATTTTTTTTCCAAAGTGTACTATATTCTATGTCATGCCTCGCATCACAACCAAAGGTGTGTACCAAATTTCAGATCAATCGGTCAACAGGAAAGGGGTAAAATTTAAATTACTAACTCAGATTATTAAAAAAAAATTTGTAAACTATCTGATATTAATCACTTAAAATATTAGTAAATAAATCTTTACTTGTAACAGTATATCATGGATGAGTTTGTACTTAGTGACAGCTTCATGTATCAATAAATCGTTGCACCTACAGATTTAAGTTTGTTATAAAATATATACAACTACATTATACGACAAACAAGATTTCTTTACTTTATTTGTAAACGCTAAATAAAAAAGTATCAAGGAACGTCTTGGTTGTCACTGTTGGTAACGCAATCATCGGTGATTCACCATTATAGGTATAACACGGAACGGATGCGTCAACACTGTACTACATTTGATACTGGATTACATAAATGAAACGTAATCGTTGGCGCACTGTTACAACAGGAAGATTATACATGTTATATTTTGTGGACACTGTGTAACGAATATAGTGGTAACAGCCTATATTACGCCATATTCTCGACTGTCGGGTACACGTCTCTTGTCAGAAAGACTCAAATTTTCAAGTAAGCGACTATCGTCTAGTACGATATCATAAGTCCATTACATTGTGATAATCGTTCGATTGAAAACCTTGACACCCGAGACCTGGGACTAACGGTTCAAAGTCCCTTGAAACTCGGACACACTTGATATTAATTCCATTAAATCATAGCTTCAATAGGTGGCAGCGTGCAATGTCGCATCGAACAAACAAGACCTTCCTCTATCCTTCCATTCAGTATCCAACGAAACACAGGATTTCAAGCAAACTCCACTTAAGGGTTTTTATTTGAGCGAAAGGCTTATAACTTGTCCACGCATAGACTTTATGTCATTTTGCAAAACAATGACATATAGACTGGGTATTTCACTTCTTTGGAGAGTGGTGACTGATAATTAGTTTATTTTAATATCTACCATTGAGGTGGTAAACAAGTATACGGCTTGTCTAATGGTAAGCAGTTACCATTACCTTTAGAAACTTGTAGCACCAGAGGTAATCTAATGCGTGTTGCCAACCCTAGTAAAAGTCCTTTTCACACCAATTCTAAAGAACCCTATGTGTGTCTTTTGTGTATTTGTGTATTTGGTACTACAACCTCGTCAGGGAGTCCATTCTACAAACTAAGTGTTCGATAAAAAAATGCACCTTAGAAACCGTAACGTGCGCCGACCATTTTGGTTTCCAAAGTGTAACGATTAACACCCTGTCTACAGCTAAGAGGCGTTATGGAACCAGCGTATGAAAATCTTAAATTAGCAAATTAATGTTCCTCGCAATTAATTTATTATTATTCAACTTTTTGTGAGTGGACGTTCACCTAAGGCAGCCATTCCCAAAGTGGGCGATAACGCCCCCTTGTGGGCGCTGCAGGCCTAAAGGAGGGCGGTAAGAGGCCCAGAAAAAAAATGGGGGCGTTGTGTAGAGGCCTGGGGGGTGATTTGTAATTTCATTTAGCTAGGAGGCATCTTAGACAACGACTGCATGAGCTCTCGACTCAGTAGATAAAATAAGTTTGGGAACCAGTGACCTAAGGGAATGTTCAATAGATGTTTTCCTTGGTTGGCGTTAGTAACAACATTCCTTCTTACATTGTGAACTTGATTCGATCAATGTATCAATATCAGAATTAGAATGTATTGCATAAATGTACACGTGTTTTGACATCGATTGGAAAACAGCCAGGTGTTACTTGCTATAGCTATCTAAATAATAATAATCTATATCGATTCACACTTTTAGACTAATATTAGATTAAAGATTTTTTTTTCTTATATCAGAGGGGGCAAACGAGCAAGCGTAGATTATGTATTATTATTTCTCTCTGACCATACCGTTACGGATACAGCGTGAAGATATGTATGTATGTATGAATTTGGTTATAATACATACCTACATTATAACAGTATAAACTGTTACGAAACGGCACACTTGGGAATTACCAACTATCGCCTTTTGCGAAAGTAATATAAACATTAAAAGTAATATACATTATGCACGAAAAGTAATTGATTGAATTGATTACAATAAATTAAGAAAAAATAGGACAGTGACTCCTTATTTTCACCTATTTGACATTTTTGTAATATTATTATAAAAATATGTGGACATAATGTGACGAATGACGACAGTGATTTTCAAGTGAATATTTCGACTCAAATGTTACTTTGCGCGAATCCGTTTCAGTGATTATAATTTATATATTTTTGGCTATCTTCCACCCGAAATTTCAAACTTAGTGCTGACGACAAAATTTTGTAAGACTACTTACTTTACTGTAGTTACTCCTAGGGGCATTGCACAATTCTTCATATATTTCTTTATTATCATTAAAAACGAAATTCATTACTTTGATTCATATACTAGAATTGGATTAGAAAGTTGGTTTCAATGTCTCACGACCTAACACGCTGGTACAACAAAATTCATACCCCTTGTAGTAAAATTTTGTGGAACAAATTAATATTTCTAAAGTGCATTTTCTATAACGTATCGTGAGCATAACGTCCTCGTTAGATCTACATATGGAAATTTTCAATTTTTCTTTGGCCATTCTTTTGACGCACACTTGCAACTTATAATGTAAGTCATTAAATAGTATTTCTGTACAATTTTTTCCTTCCTTTTTATTGTATCCAGTAACTTAGAAAAACGGTTACTGCACATTATGTATTATTCTTCATGTATTTTTCCATTTGCTAAAAATTGCTATAATTGGGTTTGTACTTTGTACTATATTTAGTTTTAATTATACATGAAAATTGTTATATCTGGTGAAAACCTACACTGACGACGATACTGTAGATGGCACTGAGCCCTGGAATTTTCTGAAAATACTTTCTTTCGCCAACTTCGAAACTTTGGGCAGAAAATAGTTAGAGTTAAAAAAACAGGAAATGTTATTGTTTCACATGTTTAGAAAAATATTATTATTATTATAGTCACTTGTGACTGTAATTAATAATGTAAATTTTTTGAGAATATTATGTTAACATGTACCTGTTTTTGAAACTATTAATTTCGTTTGAATTTGAGACCTTCGATGCTGACTGTACGACGATTTAAATACACCGCAAATACATTCCTCTTACAAAGCGACATACAAATACTCGGAACGATTTTCATCGTGTGCCTAACGTCGTGTTGCAGATATCGACCCATGCAAATGACTATTCGAGAAATCGCTACGTTATTTTGTATGCACTTAAATGATTTGTAATGTATTGAATATTTAATAATCGAGTCAGTTTCCAAGCGTTAGCGATCGTGATCAGACTCTTTAAGTCGCTACTGATCTTTCAAATCTAGCGAGATCATGCACAGAACATTAGGTTTACGCTCCAAGTAGGATCAGTAAATCATGTAGAATACCGATATTAAGAGATCTTGATTACCAAATTAGCCCTAGTCGCACGCGCGAATAAACTAGGAGTCTACTTTTATACTTCAGGCGACAAAAATCGCCCATCGCATCGTGAATAAACTAGCAGCAAGCGATTTTTATCGACTGTGAAAATGAAGTTGGCCTTGCCGCATCGTGCAAGAGTTGTCTGCTGACCCGTTGCACAACGAAAATCGACTTGTGAAATCTTCCCTTTATGGTGAAGCTTAGTCTTATGACAAACTTGGCGAGTTTGAGCAAGTAGAACTTTAGCACTAGAGTATCAGAACACAATTATGTATGTATCTCATTACAAAACTATTTTTATTTAAAACGTTTTCATGAAAAAACGTTTTTAGCTATGATAATTTTCTCCTTGATATAAAGGAAATGCCATACTTCACTTATTACGTACTAGTGGACCATGCCGACTTCGCCCAGGTTGGTACATGTCCTATGTCCATCTAGAATAATGTACCTTTCAAATGGTGAAAGAATAATCCAAATAGTTCTGCGCCTATGGTTCCGGAGATTACACTCCACATAAATCCGGCCTCTCTCTTTCTATTAGTATAGATTTGGTAACTAATGATCTAATCATATTATGAACACTTGCAACTTAATGTATTATTGGAGTGTTATACATATATACATACATATCTTCACGCCGTATCCCTAATGGAGTAGTCAGAGACGACGGAGCGCCAAGAGTCGCGGTCCTTAGAGTGTTATATTTAGGTGGATTAAATAAACACTAAACTAGTATACTTTGTGTTCTCATTTATTAGTTTAGCACCGAATTCAATAACTAAAAAAATTAACAGTTGATTCGGACTAGCACACCGAAGGTTCTGTAACAAGAAACAAACTTAACTTTGCAGTTAAAAACACGTTTTCCCGTACTCTCCAACTGCAAATGTAAGTTTGTAAAGACAAAAAAGTGTGATATAAATACAAATTCGTAGTTGTTGGATTTTTCATTTTTATTGTGCTGTGAAACTTACGTTTCTTGCCAAATTTCGTAATTCTAAGTCAACGTGAAGTACCCTACTAGTTCTTGTTTGAGTACATAAATGGCCGTATCTTTTGATGCGTTAACTTCGAATCCTATTTTACACCTCCAAGGGTCTACAGATCTCAGTTTACATAAATTTCAACTATAATAGAGGTCTACTCGTTCTTGAGATAACGGGTCTTGGTTGGTTGGATAGGTGGACAGACGGATACACGGACACAGGCAGATACACGGACAACAAAGTGGTCTTTTAACTATTCTGGTTTTTCATTTTGAGGTAGGGGACCCTAAAGATTCCGCAAAATTAAGAATCTTTTCCTTTTTCGAAATCGATTAAGAATACAAAAATCTGTAACTATTTCGAAGAAACAGAAACTGTAGTATATTCAATATATCGCGTTCATAGTTTTATCATAGACTATTATACAAATAACGTTCTAAATAAACAAAGTAATACCAGAGGCACAGTTCGCACGGGTCAACAGGAGACCGCTTGCTGCATTCATAGGAAATATTGTGCATTATGTCGGCAGTGTCACTAGTATGATTTATTTCTGCATCAAATAAATTAAATTTTCAAAATAGTTTACGGTAATTACCACCAAAAGTATTATTAAAACTATTATTTATTGTAAGATAACGAAAAATCCAAAAAACCAGTCCATTATAAACTAATACTAATTAAACTCCGTTAATTACACCAGAAGACAACAATAGTTATGGATCAAAATATAAACAGAGAGGACAACTACAACACAGACCTCAAAATAATAACAAATAGAAAACAGGTTAAATTAGCAAAAAATAAAGTAGTTCGTCCCATTTTCTCATTTCATCCCATCACAAACCTTGTGTCAAATTATTCGTCAACGTGAAAATAATAACAACTAATATTGTTTTGTTCGACTAATTAACATACATAAAAAAACTGAGTAAGATAGCCGTCATTTACTTTTTATTTTAACCTGTACCTACTTGTTATCATACCATGGGATTCTAAATTTGTCATTATTCTGAAACACAGTGAATAAATAAAATTAGTGCCGTTATCAGTGACATCGTATCACTATTATATACCTATATGAACTGATATAAACATGTGTTAAATGAATAAATGAATTACATACATAATATAGTGACAGCTTAGCAAGCAGCCCATCGTCAATAGTTCGTTATTATAAGCCCTGTCCGATGCTGGCTTTTACGGCCTTCACAGGAAAACACACAGCTGAAACATTCTAATATGTTACTAACTCTCCTAGATCAGCATGCAAAGAAATAAATAACAACATACAAATGACAACGATGAGCCAGAAACAAGCACACAAACACTTTTAACTTGCAACCGAATTAATGGTTAAATTATAGTAATGACTATTGGTCAACGGTACCGCTGAAATAACGCACACATTCATAAAATTACCATTCACGTGTACTTAAGTCAAGGACGTCGAGTGTTGTAGTTCTGACAAGTATAAATAAATGCATGTATCAGCGTATCACTAATTCATTATCACACTAGAATTGCATGTTTATTCACTACTACATAGAAACGCGTAGATAGCTAATTTTCCGTTGCATTTTATTATCTAAAGCAGTGGTTCGTAAACTTTTAGTGACAAGGGACCGATTGTACGATTTTTCGTCTCACCATAGACATAATATAATTTATGTTAAGGCATATTGCTCTATAAATAGAACACGTCCAAAATTATTTGAGAAAAAAAAATATATTTTAATTGCGAAAATTTTACATTAGTTACAAATCAGAATTACGATGATTTTTGAAACTTTATGCTGCCTAGCAACTACTGAATCCCTGGTTCAGTCCTGCACAAAGCCAAACTCAAGTCGGCGGTGACATCCAAACGATTTTCATGTTCATTTTAAATTGCTAAAAGCAGTGACTGAGAATTCCTGCTAGCATATTTGGTTAGAAATAGAGTTAAGTAACCCAAAGCAATTTCTCGAATTTTAGGGAAAGAAATTTATCTCTCTATACATCTTCAAGTTTAATTCCTGTCTCTAATATTATCTAGATAGCAATAAGAGTACAGGTCTAGATAATATAGCTGCAATATTCATTTCGCGGTGCGCCAAAAGCCTGACTTTAGCATTGTCAATACTGTTTAGAAGATCACTATATGATGGTTTGGTGCCTAATATATGGAAATCCGCATTTATTACTCCTGTTCACAAAAACGGTGACAAATCAAATGTTAAAAACTATAGACCTATTTCTAAATTGTGTATCTGCAAAAATATTTGAAAAAATTACCTGTAATCTATAATTTTTCATCTTTGCTTTTGTCGGAACAGCATGGATTTCTTAAAAATAAGTCTACTACATCTAATTTACTACTTTTTAATGAATATACTACTTCTAGCATAGATATGTGTGGTCAGGTTGATGCAGTTTATACCGACTTTAGTAAAGCATTTGTTCGCATTGATCACAGTATGTTGCTTCAAAAACTGTATTATATAGGTGTCCATGGAAACCTCTTTAGATGGTTTACATCTTACGTTTTAAGTAGGTCACAAGCGGTTGTAGTAAATGGTTTTACCTCTGCCTGGATAGAAGTTCCTTCCGAAGTTCCCCAGGGTTCAATTTTAGGACCTTTACTATTTAATAATTTTATCAATGATATAAGTCCGTGTTTTAATTATTCTAAGTTCTTGATGTTCGCAGATGACATGAAAATTTTCCTGGCTATTGGTTCTCTAGAGGACTGTCTGAAACTTCAATTAGATTTTAATAATTTTGAAAAATACTGCATCGCTAACAAATTAGATTTAAATGTTTCTAAATGTTTTACAATTACGTTTTCTAGAAGAACCAATTTAATAAATTATAATTATTCACTTTTAAATCAAACCTTAACTAAAGTAAACAAAATAAGAGATTTAGGCCTAATTCACGACACGACGACCACGGTGACGTTATAGTTAAAAATGCGTCAAAAAAACTAGGCTTTATAGTAAAATCAACTTTTAATAATCTCAAGCCAATAAAGATGATATATTGTTCTTATGTGCGTAATATTCTTGAGTATGCCTCACAAGTGTGGAATCCGCAGTACAAAATCTACATTGCACGAGTAGAATCTATACAGAGGCGATTTCTTAGATATCTACAATTTAAATGTAACGGTCAGGATCACGGCTATGAAAATAGATGTAAAAAATACCATTTCTTGCCTCTAGAAAAAAGACGAAATGTAGCTGATCTTGTTTATTTCTTAAAAATAGCTCAATCAAAAATAGACTGTGCCGACCTCTTAAATAAAATTACGTAAGAACGACAATTCTCAGGAATAATCCACCATTAAATGTTAACCCAGTAAATACTAACTATCGTCAGAATTCGCATTTTGTAAGAGTCAGCAGATATTGTAACAACGATTTGACCTGTAATCACCCAGAGATAGACGTATTCAATTCAAGCCCATTTATGATCAAGCGCCTTTTTACTGATTCCTTCTTTGGTTCCTAGTTTACAGGCTTTGGCTAAGCCATGTATTACGTTGAGGGTGTTGCATGTTAGTTCATTAATATCTTCAAGTTTATTTTTACCTAACTTCACATCAAATCTCTTTGTATTATCTCAATGAATACAATTATAGGTATTATGTCTTATACTGTTTATTATTAATGTATCTGTTATATTTTGTATGCGGTTGGTGTTCCAAATAAATAAAATAAAATAAAAATACCTGCTGTGCTATAGTGTTGCATTATAATTATTAATTATGTAGGGAATTCTTTTTGAATTTCAATGACCACCTCAGAATTGTTGATAATGAAAGAATTGCGGATTAATTTCCTATGTTAAACAATTTTTTTTATGTGTGAGAGTGATTTTGATATGTACCATGACTTCGCGGATCGCTTCTGATGCTTTCGGGGACCACTAGTGGTCCACGAACCACCGATTAAGAACCACTGATTTAAAGTCTTAACAGTTTATATTAGAGTATAGGTTTAAAGACAATTTTTAGAATCAAAGTAATGTACCTAAACGCTGAATTGATAAATAAATTAGTAAATAGAAAAATAAAAATAAATCGAATTACGAGACAGGAGTACGTTGATATCATCTTATATTCATCATATTCATATTCATCTTGCTTGCATTGTTTGCATTCTATGCTCTCCAATTCCTTTCATTCGACACCCATATCAGTGATCCTAAAGACAAGAGCAATTCGTAACCTTGAGGGATCCGCTATATTGTATTTATGATTGCGATCTTTCGTGTGGTCACGTGGGAAAACCTTTATAAATCGCCCAACTTTCTGGGAGAAAGAACACATTACGTGAAACTTTACCCACTAAAATTCTATCCTTGGTGTACGTGGACGCGATTTCCATTAGAACGTAAGGAAATCCCTCTAACGCTCTGCTGAAGCATGTATCTAACATCCTCGCAGTACTATGGCAACACGAGATAATCGAAATGCCGTAGTTGGCTAATCGAAAACCCTATTCCGATCGCCCGCGACGGCAGCAAGCTGAAGATTCCCTTTCAATAGTCTTGTACTAACCACAAGTGTGAGATACAGTAACCGTACACAATTTCCCGTTCTACATTGACATGATGAGGCCACTTATCTTATTGTACTCCGAACGATATCCTTGTTTAAATATCCTGTTTGTTTACTCAAATTAGCTTGTAGAAAAGCCCATACTCATGAAAACGAAGAACATCTTTCTTTTGAATTGCCACTTCTCTAACATTGGACTGTCTTTCGCCAAGTGGGTATCCTGGGTATTTTAGAATACATGAGAGCCTTTAAAATAAAATAATAACTCGAAGCAACCAGAGAAGATAATAGTAAATTCTGTAAGTTCTGATCCTGTGAATCGTTGTGCAGAGTTGCCATTATAATGTATATGTTAACACGAAACAATAGTATAGAAATAAATAGCAGCTATATCTAAACAGTTCAAGAAATTTTAGTAAATAAAAAGAACAGTCCATTACAAGTCAATTTGGACAAAGGACGAATGAACACAAAGGTTAAAAAATATTCACCGATTTGTTTGCTGTCGCTATGGCTTGGGGCTCCATGGATTGCGGAGTGAACTCGAAGCCAGTTAGAAACTGGCAAAATGGGCCTTAGCAAAGAGGCAAAATATAGCTACAAAATTTAGTTAGACACATCTAAAGTGTCTTTCCAAGTTTCACGATTTGTCAGATTCTGCAAGTTAATTCGATTGAAGGGATTTTAATGTATATTGTAATTAGCAGTTCATCCCGGCTTCACCCGGTTTGAATGTATAATACATTACCGTACCCGACAGACGTTGTCCTGCCCGAACGTTGGCTTGCCTGCTATTAGCAGGCTAAATATTTAAAAAAAATCCAAAAGCCCTATTATTGCTACCTACCGGGTCCAATTGCGAATCTAAACCATAGAGGGATTCACTCAGACACGCACTAAAATTTTCATCAAAATCGGTCCGGCCGTTTACGAGGCCCCGGAATAAAAAAAAATGTCCTGGTACCCGAATTCGGCGCCACCTACCGAGTCCTATTAACCTTTCACTTTGAATCTAAACCATCCAGGGACCCTCTCAAACACTGGCAAAATTTTATCAAAATCGGTGCAGCTGTTTAGGAGTTCAGTGACAAACACATGTACAGAATTATATATTATATACACACGCATCAGCGCACTGCATCCCTAACAGGGTAGTCAGAGAGGACGCAGCGTCAAGCTTCAAGCCAATTATATACATTTGTACATACATACATACATATCTTAACGCCGTATCCCCAACGAGGTAGTCAGAGAGAATGGAGCGCCAAGCGCCGTGATTCTTACATATTTCTTTCGCTTCTTCAAATCTCGTCATTCTCCTCAGACATTTTCGCCTAGGAATGCGAGTTTGACATTTCCGTCGGCTAACACTAGCTATTTGATCTTCATAAGTCAGCCTTGGCGTTCCTCTTTTACCACTCACTTTCGCTCTATAGATATTCTTCATCAGTCTTTCATCACTCATTCTTTCCATGTGCCCGAACCATCTTAGCATTCCCTTCTTCATTTTTTCAACAACACTATAAATATATATAGGTTATGACTCTATTATTGTGATTATTAAACATAACCATTCTACATTATGAACACAAACATAAGTCCACTATATAGTAACATCGAAACAATAACATACGAATATACATTACATATCTAACGTACACATAGAAGGCATATTTTACAGTAATTGAGCAGAACCTGTTAACAAGTGCTATACAAGCTATTTACTAGTTTGTAAACACTACATAAACACGGATAAGATTCTGCTGCTCATAATATAAGCATATATGTACACATATCTAATATGTTTTTACCTGACTACGAGCGACCTGCCAAGTAAAGAGACGTCTTTTTTGTTAGCAATGTATGCTGCAACCTTAAATGTAGATACCACAACTATTTACATTCTAGTCTAAAGGTCTAACAAGCACCTAAATTGAATTTCACTTAAATTGATGATAAGAATATCACTCAGAATGTACTCGTGTACATAATCATTTTTAGGATTCCTTACCTCAAAAGGACAAAGGAACTCTTATGGGATTACTTCGCTGTCCGTCTGTTTGTCAAGATCTTTCTTCTGGAGGTATAAAGATGAAATTAATATTAAATAAACATCAATAGGTTCCTTCCCTCGGAGCTGTAAAAAAATTAACCTTCCAGGTAAACGCAATCCAAAAATACGGCCATTTATGCTTTATATTATGAAATAATAATAATAATACTCCAGACAATTACACAGATTGTGTGACCCCAAACTAAGCAGTAAGCTTGTACTATGGGTACCACACAACGAACTCTGGGGGAGCTCCCAGTAACACCCAAACTTCAAGCCAATTTAGAAAAGTTCGTTTCCTAAATTGACCTGACCAGGGATCGAACCCGGGACCCTAGCTTGAAAAGCAGATGTATATGGCACTGCGCCAAAGGACCAATATTAGTATGGATACTCGTAAGTACAATCAAAACAAGTAGTGTACTTATTGACTTAGAATCATGGAATTTGGCTAGAAGCAAGGTTTCACAGCGCAAGTAAAGGAAAAATAATAAATTTGTAGTTTATATCACATGAAAAAATATTTTTTGCGAATAGAAACTTACATTAGCAGTTGGAGACTTAACTGTGACGTATTCGACACATTTTACGGAACCATGGATGCGCGAGTCAAACTCTCACTTGTCTGGTATTTTACTTATTGTCTCTACTCCCTACCGCAGGTACTATTCTATGTCTCTACTAAAGAGAAATCACTTTGTTCTTGTGTTCTTTAGAGATAACACTCATTAGTCATTACACTTATAACTTGTAATAACACTTCATTAAACAGTAAACGTCTTGATATGTTTAAAGACAATATCTCAGCCATGACTTAGATTTGCGTTTGCGTAGATGTTATGATTTCGGAAAACAGTATAAGATTCCTACAAGAACATTTTCTAGGATGAAAAATAATATTAGATGTAATAATATTACATGTAATAATGTATAATATTAGACGTAATAATGTATAATATTAGATTTAATAATGTATAATATTATATGTAATAATCAACCATCTAAATTTCATCAACATCAACGCATAAAGTAGTGGTCGCTAAGTGGTCGAAATTCGACTGTGAGTATAAAATAAATGTTTTTCTTTCCCTTGGTCATACACTTTAAACACTTGAAACAGCTGACAGCTTACAAATCGTACAAAATTCACACCTCAAAACTCATTTAGTGAATCTGTCAGTAATTCATTGTTAGCAACATTTTAAAATTCGTTGGAGTCTATTTTGTACAATTGTTTGTTCTTCTATTTTGTATACTGGCAACTTGTTTCATATTTATTAAAAACATTTCTGCCATTTTCACGTAAAACGTGGTGGATTTCTGATGTGAAAAGTCTGCCTTCTTATTAGTACGTCTCCAGTAAAGTGATAGTAGGCTTTACTGGAGTTAAAAAGGACTTCTTGGGAAAATGTGAAAAGTTCAGCTGCACATATTTATTCAAACTTTCCAATTCTCAACACTTGCACTGAACTTTAACGCACGATGTCATGTATTATCACTTTTAAACCTTAAAACTCCCAAAAACGCAAAAAATAGAAAATCTAAATAAACTTCACTTCTCCCGTTTCCACCAAAAACACAGATTGTTTGTTTGACCTAAAGGAGAGTTTGTATATACTATATCACTTTTGTACTTTAAAACTCCCAAAAATGTAAAAAATAGAAAATCTAAATAAAATGACAACCTGACTTCTCCCGTTCCCGCCAAAAAGTCATATTTGCTGTTGTAGCATCTACATTGATAGTAATATGTCCCTACAACACAGAGTATCCTGCAGCAGAAATGATATACTCAACGAAACGTTTTTAGTTTCAATCGCTGTTAAAAAATTATGCGCGAAACCGTGAAATACGTGGATTACTTAGAAAAATAAGTAATTCTTTTTCTAAGGTGTAATAAAAAAATTCAGTCGATCGCTACATTAACGTATTCTTCGAAAAAAAGTGTAACCTTTTTGGTTTAGTTTTGGTAATATCATTGAAAATTAGCGCGCCCCCTGGTGTAGAGATTGTTGTGTAGAGATTATATATTCATATAGAGGAAATACATAACAGCGATTATTGTTTATTTTTAATACCAAACACGGCCTTATTGTAAGTATATTATATCGTGTACAATGTACATGTAGATGTATACCATGTGATAACATGATATTTCCTCACCATATTTAATTAAATTAATAAATAAATCATTTTTATATATTAATTATGTGTGCACTAAATTGCGAATAAACTAAAGATTGTGTTACATACACGTACGTGAATTGAAGCGTAAAGCACATCAAATGTAAGACGAAACCAGCGTCCTCGATGCACTTATTGATTTTAAACAGCATTAAACTGCAACATTGTACCGGAGTGACCTTGACACTGATCGACTATGTATTTTAAGCGACACGAATGTCGAGCCAACCTGTTCGATACGTTTTATTTATATTAATTGGTATCATATATGTATATGTACGTATATGTACAATATATATTTCTACCTGTTCTAGATGTGGATAACGTTTTTAGCACCAACGAAATGTAACCGTTTATTTTGAATTGTCAACTAGTTGAAAAACAAGTTAATTTGATTTATTGTCCGTTCTTCTCAGTGCAGTTTTTTCGGAACCGAAGGTAGATTTAATGTTCAAAAATACCTTGTAGCACATGGTATACCTTGTAACTGGATTTAGTTGAATATTTTAATTTTGTAATGTATATTTTGCAAGTCGAATGTTGTGATATTGGGTTTAGTTATTATCAGAGAATTAGACTATTATTATTATTATAATGAATATTTTGTAAGGCAAAAAAAACAGACTCTTGCGTAGCAAGACGGGACGATGCTCTTACTTCAACAACAATAATACTTCTTCGACTTCAACGAATCAAGGGGTCGGCGAAGAACACTAAACGATGTGTGTTCATTTCGTTTCTTTGTAGAAATAGTTTAACACTTCTTGACATTTCGTTTCGCTTAATTAAATCCACTTGTATACCTCGACTAGTTTTTTAAAAGAAAGAAACAGTTGAACAGTTGACCAATGATCATAACCGTTGATTTAACTCACAACCATTGGACTTAAGTAGTTACTTGCTTTAATTCTCATCTCTTCCTAATATGTTTTTCTGGCCCTTCAATAACATAACGATTGTACTGGTTTAAATCTTTATATTGCAAAATAAAGACTTAGAAAAGAACAAATAACAACCGCTAAAAACAAAAATAAATTAAAAAGTAATATGCTTAAATTAGCATCAGTTATGAATAAGAGAAGTAAAGTTAAAATAATATATTAACTGGTTTTATAGAAGGAAAATTTTCAATAAGTAGGTACTATTTGTGAAGAAAAACAGAGGAAAAACTTTTGAGAACCTAATAAAAAGCGCACTAAACAATCATGCAAGTCAGTTCCAAATAACGGTCGAACGCACGAACAAACAAGTCATATAATATTATGCAAATCGAATGAACGACTCGTTAACTGTTTAACTTTTTTAATTAACTTGTCAATTAATCTCTTCCGAAAGGATAAATACGAAATAAAATACATTATATAACGAAAACACTCCATGCAAAACGTTTTTGTACAAAAACCTGTTATTATTTTGGAAAATAATCACATGAAATGTATATATAAATAAATTGAAGCGTCTGCCTGTGATTTCAAAATAAAGCATCTTCTTAAGCTCATATAGTTATTTTCATGTTACTAAATCCTAAACACGCATGTTAATTTTTTGTTGGTCTGTTTGTTTGTCCGGACAAATCTCCAAAACGATTTTGACGGAACCTTCATTGACAGATAGAGGACTTTTAGAAAGTAATCTAAGCCACTTATTTCCGGAAAATACTAAAAATAACGCAGATAAAATCGCGGGGCACAACTACCAATTTATTAACATCTATCCGCACATGTATTAGAATAATCTGTTACTAGCAAGTTTTTTATTTGATCTTTCAAAATTAAAACGCTCTACGCCGGTTTTCTTATCAGTTAAATTTACAAGCACACCTTGACCAAAGAATATGTAAGAAAAAAGACCGACTCTCGCCTCGTGCGTAACGGAATTGCCTGCTCTCGCCCGGATACGTAGGGTTATTGCTTTGGGTGTGAGATTATGTACTACCGACCGGATATGTTTATTATTGTAATATCTTAGTTGTAATAATAAATAAATAAAATAAAAAAAGAACCGGAGAGCTGTGTTGTTTTTAGTTATACATTTAATATATAATAAAACAATGCACACGGATAAGTTTTTCGTATTTATTAAATTTAATTTCTTGTAGTTATGTTGGAGAATGATAACTCTGCATTCGAATAACTAAGATTAGTTAGGTATCTAAGGAACTAAGGACATTGTAATGCGTTCGTTTATGCGATTTAGACATTTCCGTATTTATGACGATGTGAAGAATGAATTAAAGACAAACGGAAGCGGTCTCATGTTTGTGTCGCGTGCGACACCGACTGGTGCTACAATAATTACCCATATTTGCCCAAAATATTGCCGTTGTGTGCGTGCCACGACGCGTGAATATTAGCGCGCAAACATGCAAACCGCGTACGCTAGTTTTCTATGAAGACATATGTTATGTTTATACTGTACCTTAACAGCGCTTTCAGCAACAAATAATGTATTTAGGCTCACAGATGGTAAAGTGGAACCAGATACTAAAAGATTCATTGACTAAAGATTCATTTCATACGTACATTGACTACGCAAACCCTATGGCTGACTTTTTAAAATATGCGGTAAGCTTCGTTCATCAAGTTTGCAATTAAAAAATGTAATTAGGCTCGATGCAGTAAAATTCATTAATCGTTAAATAGTTACATAAATAATTAAAAAGACATGAATTACGTGACACGCTAATGACTAGAGGTATGTTTGTTACAAATTAGTCAAAAAAACATTTCACAGATGTCTAGAAGTCTAGATAACGTATAACGGACAGCTGCTGTGTTGTTTTAATTAATACAAAGTATTGAGTGTGGTCGCTAGGATCAACAAACTGCAACACTGTATATCGACCTTGACAATGACATGAAATAACCTACAAGTATTCACGCATACGAACTCGCGAAGACAGTGATGAATTTGTAATAATATAATTGTTCGCCTGATAATTATTAATTCACCAGAAACGTATTTTACATTGATATAACCAATGACACTGCTACTGACATATTAAAACAAATATTATCCAATTTGAGTTTTAAACGCGCAAAGATTCTGCAACATATTAAAAAAACTGGCCAAGTGCATACCGTTCTCTTCACTGTACGTGCTCGTACAGTGAAGGGTTCTGTAGACAGCACAACACTCGTGTAATCGGCTACAAAGATAAATCTGTGTTCCATAGCATTATTCAATATCACTGTGAAAAACAAAATTATTTCTATATTCGCTGGGCGTGTAACCGAAAGTACCCTATATCTCAAAAACTGCACAACATAATATCTCATTGAAACCAATTGTAATCGAGTGCTTTATAGATTTTACTACCTTAATTTTTTCAGATATTCCTGCCTCATATTTGAAAAGTAAGAGTAGGGGACATACACAGATTTCAGAAGCGCAAATCTCAACAACAATGAAGCCACTTTGAAACCTCTATATTATTTTTGAAGACCTATCTAAAAATATCCCACAGGCTTATGTGAACTAGATTTTTTTCATTCCTCAATTACATGTAGTTAGTGCAATCCTCAATTTTATCTTTTTTTTTTTTCACTACACTAAAATTTCATCCACATTGTAGTGCTAATTTTTAATTTAACATTGATTTGTTAGTCTTATTAAAAAAGAAAGAAATGGGTAAGGATTGCTATGCCCGGCACTCCATTCTCTCTATCCCGTTAAAGATACTGCGCGAGGAGGTGAGTATACATTATTAAAAATAAAAAATTGTGCGAAATAGTTACAAAACTGCGTATCTGACACGCTCTTGGCTTGTTTTTTATAAAATTTGGTAACTATAATCTATTTTATTACACTTGATGGGTAACCTTTAAAGACATTCTATAATAGCTTTCATTGAAAAGCCTATTTATTAAAACATTGTTTGTTTACTGTTTTGTCTGTCTGTGACAACCGCACGTAAACGTTACTAGCAATTTGGAATAACGATTATTTTTTATATGAAAAAAAAAATATCCTTTTAAATAACTGTCCATTACATTTTAATGCACTGTAACAAAGTTTATAAATAATATTGTGTTTCTACGAGTTCTTGTGCTTTACTCACAAAATCGATCTCAATTTACAAACAAAGGTTTCCATTTTAAATCATTCCGTGGACCCCGCAGATGCAAACTTGAGATAATTCTGCGACTATTACAATGCGCTGTTGATTTCAACTATATTTTACAATATCGTGGTATCCGACTTTCAAAAGCGGTATGCTTTCTATTTTAGTGTACATCGTACATGATAGTGTAAAGGACTAAATTGCAGTGAGATAAATATTTAAGAAAAAAATTGATTTGGCTCAGATATCAATAACTGTAACGTATTTAAATAGTTATTTTTGTAGTTGAGTTTCGATCAAGATATTTTGTCACTTTTATTTTGAAGTCGTTTTAAACCTTTTTCTTAAAAAGTCGTTCATTTTTCCCTTTTTAACCGAATTCAAATAAAGGTGGAGGTTCTATGTTCGTCTGTATGGTTTTTTTGTTTGTTCACCTATAACTTCGTCAATTGTGGACCGATTTCGAAAATTCTTTTTTGTTTGAAAGGGTATACTTCCGAGTTGGTACCATTTCAATTTCACCGGTATTGGAGCTCGGTCTTCGAAGATACACTAAATAACACCCAGCAACGCGAACCGGTTATAACCATTATATTAATGATTCTCTCGTATGTCGTTGCGTACCAGAATTAAAAATAATAAGTTAATTGCAGACCTGCCCTAGATATTTATTTAGATCAAGGTCACTCAAAAAGGAGAAATAAAAAAATTTAAGAAATAAAATTAACCGCCTCCAAAAAAAACACTGAAAAGTACAAAACATCAATCATTTACTAATCAAAACTCAAGCACAGTAAAAATAACTTTATAAATATGATACACATACTTCTATAATTAAATTAATAAAATTAAATTTGAATTATTGGTTATTAAATGAACAGAATATAACAAAGGAAATGAATGTTCAAATATTTTTAAAACATAGCTAAGATTCTACAAATAAAAAATACACAAAAAAACAGTAATTACTCTAAAAAAAACAAAGAAACCAGACTGTATGATTAACAGTAAGATTACTTACAAAATTGTAAACAAAATATAACCACAAAAGCGGAGATAGAAACACGTAGAAACTAGAACACATCTCCGCAGTCGCAGATTATTTCATAGGCCTAAAAGCCGTAATATCCTAGTGCAGTAAAAAAAAATTTGTAAGCCTGAAAGCCTAAAATATCCTAGTCTAATATTAAAAGTGGTATTTGTAAACGGCCTGTAATTGTCATTACTGTAATATATTTTAATTCTACATAAAATATGTAAAATCCGTTAACGGCTGTATCTTTAGTACTCAACATTGTATTACCGAAATTTTCATGAGCTGTGGATTTTTAGTAAATAAATAAATAACATATTGGCGTTCTCAGAAATATTTTTATTTATTGTCATATACGCACATAAAAGACATATTAGTAACAATACCTATTTTCTCGTAGAGAATTTCATACTCGTTAATCATAAACGCAACCATAAAGACGATGTTGAATATATGACATCACAGGTGCTACAAAATTTCAAAATCCTTGCAATATTTACTTGAATAAATTATGTTGACCGGTTCGTTGGAACAGTTATAGTATCTAGTAGATTTACTTTCTAAATTAAAGATCCAAGTTCGATTCTCAGCCAACCCAATTTGAAAAAAGGAACTTTTTCTACGTTCCGTAGCCAAATGGCAAAAAATTGAACCCTTATAATTTCATCGTGTCTGTTCGTCCGTATGTCACAGTCATTTTACTCGGAGACTATTAGCACTGCACTATAAGATTAAATTTAGGTTGGTGTATTTTATGAAAGGGTATATAATGGTGTAGTGAAATTAAAAAAAAATTAAATTAGGGGTAGAACTCCATACATTTAACTGAGGACTGAATTAAAAAATTTCAATGCAGCGCTTGTAGAATATCTTTAGATAGGTCTTCAAAAATGATATGAGGGTTTTAAAATAAACCTTATTATTTTAAACCTTATTATTTAAGGCACTAGTAGCTATGATAAGCGTTTCTTAAATCTTAAAAGTGTGTTCCACCCTCACTTAATTTCCAGCTATACGGTGAAAAGCGGAATTTTAAAGATACTTTCAACGAAAATTGCTTTGAATGAGATGTGTAGTTCTTGGTATTTTCGGTTACACACTCAGCGACCGCAGAAATAACCTTCGTTTCTCAATGACATTAAAAAACAGTGTTATTAAAAACGCTATGAAATACAAACATATTTCTGCTGACGATTGTATGGAATCCTTCTCTGTGCGTGGACCACACGTGCTTGGCCAGTTTTTCGTTAAATGTCTTTGCGTCTTGATATTACTAGGTGTTCCCACATTTATCTGTGTAGCAGTTACTTATAACGCTCATAATACAAGTCTGTGCTTAGCTGTCTATATTACACTATATTCCATTTTTATTATACTATATTTCATTTTATTTACCGTTTTTATTAAAATTAAAATCCTGTTATAACATTAGCAAAAATGTTACACAACGTTTACGTCTGAATGAACAAGTTTACATTTGACGGTCAATAAGCCAACAACACTCAACAATGTTGGCCACGGCCTTGACACTGAATCAAACTGAATCACAACGTAATAACTACAATGTAACGAAGGACGTTAATTTGTGGGATACCGTAAGAAAATAAACCAGTTACAGTTATCGTGACGGCATACAGTCTGCGGTCAATGTTTTGCATACAATTTGTGATGATATCGTGTGATCTTTGGCTTATTTTGTAGGCTATTGACCTAAATAATAAACAAAAGCTAAATTTTCTTATCAAATAGTATTTAAAAACTTACAGTTAAATGACCCAGGCAAACTACCGATATATTTTTAGCCAACTTCGATGGCTAAAAATGATTTTTACAATGTATGTCTTATTCTTATATCCAAATCAGATATTTTTAGATAATATTAAATGCATTGTAATCGATGTTAAAAACTCGTTTACTAAGTAAAATCGATTTTCATTTGATATTATCGCAGAGACTGAACTTTCCTGTTCCTATGTCACAGAAAATGTAGAATGCAAAAACAAAATTCAAAACCATGTTTGCATTTCAACAAGTCGCAGTAATAAAGTAGCAGATGTCAATAACGTTGACGGTGACCATTTGCGAGCAGGTGGGCAAGTCTATTTGCAACTTCTCAAGAAATACTAATTTTCACATTATCAATAGTGTGGATATGCCTACAAACTTTTTTCGTGATTTGTCAAATATTAATAGCGTATTATTATTTAGGTCTACATTAGTTTCTTACTTTATATTGTGATTTCAATAATCTTACTAAATAATTCCTATATGACCAATGACCATTTCAATTTTATAAATTTTAGATCCTAAAAGTATACTGGACTGAAAAAGCTGAATTTATTGAGTTTGTTGACAACTTGAATATCTAGAACCAATATGCATATTCACGGATACTATTTAAAATATCCACATAAAACGTCCATTTCTTATTACCACAAATGCCTTAAAATCTAAACCCACGTTAATAGCATCTGAACCGCGTACGAATGTCAGTTTTAAATTGACTAGATTAGCGGATAAATGAATTCCTAAAATAACTACGTTTACATTTGAATAACTAAAAAGTATAAACGAAATTCATTTATTTATTAGTTATATCTATATACATAGCGATAATTTTATTTCAAAATTTTTAGTTTTTATGATAATAATATAATAATAATACTCCAGACAATTACACAGATTGTGTGACCCCAAACTAAGCAGTAAGCTTGTACTATGGGTACCACACAACGAACTCTGGGGGAGTTCCCAGCAACACCCAGACTCCAAGCCAATTTAGAAAAGTTCGTTTCCTAAATTGACTTGACCGGGGATCGAACCCGGGACCCTAGCTTGTAAAGCAGATGCATATGTCCCTGCGCCAACGGGCCATTTTGAAAAAATATTAAAAAAAAATTAAGTAATTTGACATAACTATTGTCGCAATGTCACTCATGACACCAAGACAAATCTAATGATTTTATATTTCAAAATCGATTAAGACCCATAATCTTAAAAAGGACACACTTCAGACATGCGTTCTGAAACATTACCCTACTTGGATTGAATACTTGAATAAAAAATGGCCGCAACCAAAATACTACAGTTGAAATCTCAAATAAATCGAAAGCATTTTAGCTTGACTACAGGTATGTAAATTTAAAATAAATCAAAGATCAAAAACTGATAAGCGAAGGGAACAGTCATAAAACGATTATTGTTTCCAATACCTGTTCAGGTGACAATGTCATGTTACCTTTCCGGGTACGGAGGATAGGCCCGCCATATAAGGCTCGCTGTCTTACATAAACAGGTCCTTATTATAACTGGTGAGAGACCATCGTGAGGTTAACGATCCTCTACATTGTAGCGCATCTGTAACCGATACCTACTAATATTGTTCGCTATTTTATAAATAACTTCGGATAGGGCACCGTGCGCGCACTCTAATCTCTAAAAGATGCGCGAAGTGATATATTATATGGACCTTATTATTTATTACGTAAGTTTTTCTTTGTAATTTTTTATAATAGTTGTATGAGAAAATTTAAGAAAAAACTTTAGTCATAAACGAAAATAAAAAAAATACTCCTAATTGTTTGTTTTATTTATGTACATAAATAATTTAAAAAAAATTGTTCATTTGTTTTTTAGTTAAAATACCTTTGTTGTTAAAGTTACCAACCTGTCACTACTCACCGTTTTATTTGTTTCCGTTTTATTATGTGTAAGCCCTAAATACTTATTGCTGGAATTATAATAGTTGTAATTTAATTGCGCCTTATTTTCAGTGTTCTGGGCACCCTAATCAGAAATGGTGTGATGTTTACTAAAGATGTAGGTACTCAATTTTATAATCTGTTAAACTTCAAAAGAAAGTATAAAAAATATTTATACTGTAAAAGTAGTTATTAAAATTAAAGTATGTAAACAAATACAAAAAGAAAATAGTTTTAACAAGAGTAGACCCTAAGATTAGACTTGTCATAAGGCGGACCACCAGTAGCTTGGTGAATGTGTATAATAAAACAAAAAACTTGCCGTGGAAGTTCTCTGGTCTTATATATAAACTACTTTTTCAAGGACTTATAGGTTATAAATGGAATACCCTTTAAAATAAACATTTTCTTACAATACAAAACGGGTTAAAGATCGTGTACATAGTCATGTGCATAATATTTATGTACGTAAGTAGGCCACGTACATCAATATATGTAATTCAATTTAAACTAGCCTTCTCTACTGGGTTTGCTAATCTATATATTTATAACGAAAATGATTTTATTTGTCCTTCAATCACGTGAAAACTACTGAACGCATCGGTATGGGATTATAACCATTTTAATTCCATAGACAAAAATTTCATTTTCGCTCAGCGAAGCGGGCAGGTAAAACTGCTTGTATTTTTGTAAGACATTTTTGTGTGTTATAAATTATAATATATAAAAATATAATGAAAATGTTTTTTTTGTCGGTATGGGATTATGACCAATCCACACGGAATCGTTAGTAGATAGTTTTAGGCTATTTATTTTTCGAATTCCATAAACAAAATTATCATTTACGCCCAGCGAAGCGACTTTTAATTTTATAAGATATTTTATTATTCTTCTATACTAATATTATAAAGAGGCAAACTTTATTTGTTCACATGTAATGGATCATTTCAAAAACTAATAGCAACCGATTTCAAAAATTCTTTCACCCATAGAAAGCTACATTATCAGCGAGTAACATGGGCTGTAGTTTGTTTTCAAAAAAATTTCTACCCATGCGAAGCCGTTGGGGGTGCTAGTGTTTTATAATTATGATATAGAAAAAATAAATAAAATAATAATATAGTTGTTTTAACCCGTATCTACAAGTCTAAAAACTGTTTTTTATTAAATAATTTCAGGTAAAGTATTAAAGCAACAGAATTTGAAGAACAATAGATAATATTAATCTCGGTACATATAATGTATCTAGATTAATATTAGGTACGTACATAAATGTACACATATATTATTCAATAACGTCTTTTCAAAATAAACTGTTTAAGAGATCGCTCAGATAAAATTCTTAACTGTTAAAAAGAAAATCTATGCACCTATATCTATGTACAATAACGGGGCGGGTCGCTAGTATTAAATATAAGTACATACATAAAATTTGATCATAATTTGAAAGATTCGAAAAGAAGCAAATAGCATAAAAAATTGTATTCACTACTACGGTGTTAATATGTGGGAATCCATTTCCTTCATCTAGTATGCAGAAAATTTTAGAATTAAGGCGACGCATTGATGAACAATAATTTAATCTAAAACAGACCTTCTGGTCTATGCAAAAAAGCTTACGAAAAATAAGAAAAAGTAGTTATTTTCGTTTATTTTTAAACTATAATTAATTTTAAAAAATCCAACTGTCATTTTGAAGAATATGTTTAGTTTAAAACTATACAGAATATTTAGAAACATAAATCTCCCATTACTCCTAAAAATGTAAATCTCTGTTTTAAAAGTGGTTTCTTTGATATTTTTTTTTGAGTTACAAACGTTAACCAATTGTCTATCGCAAACTATCAAATTAAAGTCAATGAAATGAAGAATCAGGTTACCAAATATCACTTTCATACGTTTTGTAGTCACTTGGAAAAATTAGAGATACCTGCCGTCAAAATTTCAATGCGTCGCCTTACACCCAGTCAGTTGATCTTAGTGCAGAGTATCAGACCGGCTACCTTATTACGTAACTGTAGCCAGTAAGCGACAGTTGAATCTTACGCGATCGATCGCGATCTGCTGGTAAATCAAGCACGATATGATGTCGCTTATCGCTATTACTACCTCTGTTGATTAATCAGTGAACTAAAAACTACTGTTAGCTAAGGTATTTATGCTATAAAAAGTCATTTCACCGCGAGGAACCGTAATTACCAATTTAAAACAGTCGTTACGCGACTCCGGCGCAGCAGTCGTTCGCTAACACTAACGATCATCAATCTCTGAACTTTCCTGAGGATGCTTTAATGAGATGCGAAACAGGTGTGTCGTATAAAAGAAGTTATTATTCTGTATTACATTTCGAATGAATTATGTCACTCACTTAATAGAGTGAACTAATTTATTATACTAATTTTATCTAGGAACATAGGCAACCTTTAAGTAACACTATAAATTATAAAAACAAAGCTGTTGACAAATAACCTCAATTTTTTCAATGCTGTACTATATTGGATAATATTAGTTTTATATGTGCATATTTCATAATTTCGTGTAAGTATTAGAAAAATAGTGTTATTAGAGTGCAACGTATAATACACCGGAGCAGCGAACGGTGAAAATTTTGCGAAATTTTGGTCAATTTCTTGTTTGTTTACATTAAAGTCAAAAATGAAAGAAATAGGAATATCCTATTATTTATTAGGAATATTATTATTATTATTAGGAATATATGTATATTAGGAATATATGTATATTAAGAATATATATTAGGAATATACTTGACACATATTTTTTTAAGACTATTTAATATTCAACAGCATTTTAACATGATATAATAAATAAAGATTAAAAACACTATTTAAAAAAATGACAAGTAATGGACTACGATAAACTTGGCGTAATTATGTATAACTTTTTTTTATTAACCTTTATTGGCACAGGCTCTTTTAACATTAATTTGCACTATAAAACTTAAAACATGAATATTCATTAAAAGTTTTATTTACTATGTTGCAGTAAGAAATTATAAGCATTTTTACACATTTGTATTTGAAATGGAAACTGTTTTATGTCGACAAAAGAGAACGCAGCGTTCTGATTATTAATTTTGTTTTAATATTATATTATAAGTATAAGCATTTTTAAACGAGTATTTCGTAAAGAAGTAAAAGACAAGATTTTGTAACACTTTTGAATAAAGAAAGGAAAATTTTTATTTTAAAGAACAACAAAATAACATTATTATGTAGATACATATATACTTTTAAATCGTATTTTGTATATTTGTATATAGAACCTGCGCTAACAACAATCTTTTAGGACGTACACAAAAGCTTAATTTTTCATATTATACAAAACTACAATGAACTTTGCGTTGGAAGTAACATCTCACTTTTATTCATTTTGTTCTTGACTGCTCTATTTCTGAATAGAGAAGTGTAACGGTCAAGGCTGTACTGCACAAATAAACAGGTATAAATAAGTACGTATTTACAATGTATGTAAACATGAATAACAGTACACGATAAATATAATTCAATTAGTGTAACTGGTATTAAATGTGCAAGCGTATATCTAATTGTAATTCGGTTTATTCTCGGTATTCAAATGTGTTCTCACTTCTAAGGGAGAATGTATTTTTATTATGTAAATCTTATTCCTTACTTACTTAAGACAGAGATACATACATACATATCTTCACGCTGTATCCCTAACGGGCTAGTCAGAGACGGCGGAGCGCCAAGCTTCGCGGTTCTTACATATTTCTTTTGCTTCCTCAAATCTGATCACCCTATATACACATAATAATGATACCTAATAAATATTCAGTGACTACTAAATCGACCTTTCAAATAAAACAATAAAAAAGTACACATCACATATGTATATACAAAGATGTCGTAACTTTACTGAGCTAAGAAATGTAAGTATTGTAATATTAGCAGTCACCTACGCATATATGAATTTGTTCGAGGGTACAGGGCTTGTTAGATTTGTGTCGACGATTTTCTAAATTTTTAGTTATGGTTTTTTCTTAGGTATTACATAGAGAACCAGTATATAACGATAAAAAATGTTTTGATGGTAATACAATTCCATATATTAATATAGCAGGTAGAGCAGGTATAGATATTTAGCAAGTAAAGCCTTTTTCTGTAATTATTTATATCTCGTCTTATGTTAAGTATGTCTTTATCCATCCTTTAATATTTTTTCTGAGCAAAAAATATATGCGTTTCATAGTATGTTGATAATATTATTATTAATGTATAAATAACAATCATTTCACTATTTTATAACAAGACTTGTTAAAATTAAAACAAAACAACGAAAGAGTTTTAAAGTTGTTACTGATTTTTTCTCACACACACAGGTCACACGCGCTATATAGCAGAGCCAATTATCGAATTTGCGTAACGAGTAAAAATAAAAGGGAAATGCTACAAATTACTGTATGTATCACAACTTCGAAATTATTTTTATACAAATTAAACATCTAATTTAATTTTATAACTTCAGAATACATTGGGAAATATATAAATTTAAACGGATTTAGTAATTCAAACTTTATTACATTTAAGGTTAATAGTTTAATTTATTTTACAATTTTTGACTTTAACCTACTTGTTACTGAATAGACTTTTTGTATCAGTGCAATGAAATTCAGAAATTATATATAAATATATATATATACATATATCCTCACATCTTCCAATTAGTAAAAATGCATAAAAATGCAAAAATGACGTTATTTTAAAAGGACGCCAATGATATGAAGTATTTATTTTATGTATATCAATCAAACACATTATGTCTAGTACTGTAATGTTACGAACGGCATAATCTACATCAAATTTTTTTTACAAAAATAGATTCAAAGTACACAGTTATGTACATAGGTACGTAATATCTCCTTTGATTAAATAAAGATATAGGATGCTAGAACATTGTTTATACCCTAAAAATGGACCAAGTATGCTCGCTGTGCTCGGTATCATACCAGTACGTTGCATATATAAACGACAAAAGAAATAGAATCACCCAATTGAGACAGAATTATGACTCGACTCAGCTAGGCGCTCCTTTGTTATTATAATACATCGAGAGCTTTTCTTAGTCTTCCTTTTTGTTTATAAATTATATCAATACATAATTCGTAGAAAAGAGTAGCACGAATGTAATCACGTTATATTTTATTTATGACTTGTCCAATTCGTTTAGTACAAACACTTTGATAAATTGTTTAATTCTACAGATTTACCTCTAATAGATATTATCGCCTTCCACACGTCACGAATTGTTAGTCTGAAAAAGGTTAAGCCGTAAGCCTATAATAGAAAGGAATGGAAATACACGTATTTCATATTTATCAGTATGTTTAATATTTTAGTTGCATTTGACAGACATAAGAATCAAACGAATCTTTACTCGTAAGTACTTTTAAGTTTTTTAATTAATTTTGAACTTTATGAGTGAACAATTTTGTAAATATATGTAATATACTCTTTTGTGCGTGATGGTGTAGTTTATGCAGTACTTTAGGCTGCAGAGGCCGGTTTGACAAACATAGGTCGTCGAAGCGAGAAAGACTATAGTGGCCACAGCAACGCCATATCTATTAGTAGAAGTAGGTACACACATGCATATCTTCACGCTGTATCCCTAACGGGGTAGTCTGAGACGACGGAGCGCCAAGTGTCGCGGTCCTTACATACTTCTTCCGCGTCCTCAAATCTCATCATTCTCCTCACACATTTTCGCATAGGTATGCGAGTGCTTTAGTAGAAGTAGTTCTATGTTTAAGTCATTTTGGCCGTAAAATAAAGAAATATCTCTGACATTGTTCCATAATAATACAGATTCAAGTTTCTATAGTAACACTCCATCGTTTCAATCTTAAATTTCAAACATTATGGCTTACTCGTATGTTTGCGATGACGGATTGTTCAAGTTTTCGTATAAGAACGTTTCCCGTACTAATCGAAGCAAGTTGTTAGCTAAAAAGTCACGCGCCTGCGTCAAAAGCAAACACAGCCGGGGCCCATAAACCTGGCTTTCGTCTTGCAGTTTATTGCCATCGAATTCGAGCTGCAACGAGGCTGCATTTTTAAAGGTTTTAAAGGAAAAGTTGTTTTATTACCGAGTGCAGTTCTAGCAGTAAAGGCGCGGATTTTACGAGCGGGGTGGTCCGGTAATTAATAAGTTTTAATTAGTTATAGTCATCAGCTTCCGAGATGTTAGTTTGTATTTTTTATAATGGATTTCTGGAAAGTTTAATTTTTTAAACTTTGACGTAAATGAAAGCTGTTATAAGTTTGGCGCCGTTACCTGTCTCGTATCGCTCGAACGGATAATTTGCATGCGTATTTTTCGCGAATTTAATTGCATGAGAATTTCTCAATAACATTTCTTCCTATAAAAGTGATATTCACAAAATAAATACTAGAAGTAAAAATATGCTTTGTTAATATGAAACACGTTACCACGAAATTAGGTTACCTTTAATTATTTTTTCTTATATTAATTTATGCGATTTCATAATAAACTTCCCAGTTGTCATCTGTAAGTTAAGAAAGATATTTAAAATATATGATTATTTTAGATGCTAAACATTGTTGGGATCAAAGCAGCTAACTTCTGGTAACTTACGTTAAGACAAAAAACAGATATTGTGATAAGTACATACAGACGTCAAAAAGAGATTGATCAGAATCCAATTTTGAATAATTGATTTGATTTAATACTTTAAAATTTAAGATCTACGAAATTGGATTTACATCAATATATTATGTCATGTGTCTATGGTACATGAATAAACCCAATTTTTCAGCCTGTGTTAGTATCGGACAAAGGCCTCCCTATTCCTCGTTAGTTGCAACCTCCCGCCATCCTCTTAGGTAAGTAATCCTAGAGACTGATACGCCAGCTCCTGGCCTACCTCTGTATTGGTATCCATCGTTTTGTTATGTAAAAGGGAAGGTTTTAACGCCCGACGGAACAACAGGGGGGTGTTGTATGCTAGACGCATTTGTCTGTCTGTCTGTAGCATAGTAGCTCTTGCAGTCAGCAACAGCCAGCTTCACACCCTCTGAGGCAAATTCTTTGACATGTACTCCCGATATTGGTAAATAATTTATAAGCCTCCTACATACCATATTCAATGTCAGCATATTTAATTAAATTTGAAGAACGAGGTCTTTGTTAACCAAAATAAAAGGCAATTTCCTGTGCTTTTAAAAGTCTACATGTATTAACAAACAGGTTTATAACAGTTATATAAAAAATTTAATTCAACAAACGGTTTGGTAACAAGAGATTTGGTATCAAGAAACAGTTTTACAACGGTTTTATAAATATTTAAAATACTCCTAATGGTAATAATATGATGTAATCAATTACTTCACTAATGAGGCACCTAATTTGTGACACTAAGGAGTAAATTCTTTACAAGATAGTAGTTACGAAAAACGAAGAATATTCTCAAAGCGCTAAGATAAGCTAACTAGATACATTCTTTACATGCAACCGATTTAAAAGTTAGTACTAAGTGAATAGCACCTACGCCTGCATCGAATTAACATAACGCGGAACACCTTTCAGTACGGGGCTTAAATATTTATACATAAGACTGCTATGTTTTTACACGTTCAAAACATTGCAGAAGAACAGGAGAGCAATTCTCGCTTAATAGAGATTGTGTCGAATTAGAGAGAAAAAAATGACGGATGTCTATTAGTAACGGTTAATCGTATTCTCATAGTACACCCATAGACATATCTCTTTCGCCAGCGTTCGATATGTAACGAGTAATCAGTAGCAGTCGACACCAGAATGTCGAATGTAAAGTCGAATAATTACACACGTATTGACTCATCTTTAACCTCACATACTTAATTTTTAAGTAACTCGCTATCGTCTATCTTATCTGTAATAATAAAATGTAACAGAAAAATGTCAGCTGACGATTTTGTGGCGGCGTTCGTTATTGAAGAGTGGTCGAGGAAGCCGATATTGTGGCGGCAGAAATAGAAGCCAAGTATTATAACGGAACGATGCCTTTGATTTAAAAGACGATTTAAAAAAAAATTCGTCTTTCATAAAATTATACTTTGCTAAATAATTAATGCATTTCATTCAGCCTGTTATATGTCCAACTACGCGGTATGATCTTCAAACGAAAGTAAATATTATACGGTTTCAAACATTTTATTTTTATTTTATTAACGTATAACGTATAAGCTGTAGAGATGAAGTAGAAGTGTAGAGATTAATATCTATTATCACTGAGAATAACATTTTTGATAGGGATCGGAGATTTGACTTAATGTCGATTTAGATATTATATCGCAGGAACTGAGAATTGCCCTCCTGGATTGACGCGAGGCGACAATCTAAAAGTCAAATAGTTAACAGCGATGGGCCACAAAAGGTTCGGGTGAGTGCGACGTCTGAAGGAAGTCTTTATGCAGTGGGAGGCTAAAGATGTCATTCTCGCGAAAATTCCCAAAGTTGGGAAAAATGATAAATTTCCCGAATAATTCTTATTCTGATAAATCCTCAATGTTCTTTTTATTCCCGTTTACAAATTTCTAACTAACACATCTGTGATGAAACCATACGGTTAGACCTTTACTGGGCCGTCGATTTGGAGGACTACCTACCCAATTCCGAGACCTTCGACTTGAAAGGAAGATCCTGCGGAATATTCGTTATCACTTTTATATGAGGTAAGTAAACGAAAAGGTATTGAACTGAGATAAAGATTGTGCTAAAAGAGATAGTGAACTGAACTAACTTAAATAAAATACTATTGTGAGTTTGTGATGAGTTCCTAAAATCTTTAGCTATTTTCGGCTCAAACTCCAAAAACCACCAATCGACACGTGTTGCGCTTCTCAACGAAGCATTCTCAGGATATTCCAGAGATCAAACTCGATTAAAAAAATACTATTTATAATATAATATAACACAATACAACACAACACAATATAATATAATAATATGTAATATAATATTATATAATAATAATAATACTCCAGACAATTACACATATTGTGTGGCCCCAAACTAAGCAGTAAGTTCCCAGTAACACCCAGACTCCCAAGTCAATTTAGAAAAGTTTGTTTCCTAAATTGACCTGACTGGGATCGAACCCGGGACCCTAGCTTAGAAAGCAGATGCATACGCCACTGCGCCAACGGGCCAGTCAAATATTTTTCCCTATAATAAAAAATATCCCTATAAAAAATAGAAAGCTCTACAATAAAACGACACAACTTCTTAGAATAAGCCACGCTTTAAACGCTGTGAAATAATTATACTAAAGGCTATAAAAAAAATTAAACTACACATATAAAACAATAGTTTGTACCTACTCTTAAAATACAACTTGGCATATAATTATAATATCGTATCTTCTGTCATTCTTGTATATCTGTCTGTGGTTTATGTATATAATTAAAGTTAAAAATAATAGTGTAAAACTATTAATTTTAGAGTTTAAAATAGTTAACTGTTAAAAGTAGTAAATTTATTGTGGAAACTTAAATCGTTATGTAATATAAATCAGAAATAATGAATTTATAACAGTAACTGTTAATTTTAAAAATAATAAGTAGTAAGGTACCTGCGGGTAATAAGGCCTGTCGTCTAATAAGGCCTATGTGAGTAAAATCGTATTTACAATGAGCGCTCCCGCTTAAGGCAACACTCACAGACGCCTAACACACGATGAGTTTACAAACGCGAAATACCCCTCTTCCCGTTTCCAGGATTGCATTATACATTGCGAAAGACGGCCGCGCTGTACGAATTTTAAAAATCGGTCCGAATCAATCGCAAGTCAAAGTCAAAGTCAAATCAATTTATTCAAGTAAACCCAAATGCAAGGTATTTTTGAACGTCAAATCTACTTTAGTTCGGTTCGAAAAGAAAACCTGAATACTGAGAAGAACCGACAAGAAACTCAGTCAGGTATCATTTTTTCACCATCATTGTACAATAGATATTTCAAAATACAATATCTATAAAGCCAGTAAATGCATACGCAGAGAGGATCACTTCCAGTTTATTGTTGTGTCTTCAATGAAATCGCTAATTTTGTAGTATGCTTTTCCAATCAGTGTGCGTTTAATGACAAGTTTAAATCTGTTTTCCGTTAATTGAGTAATTTCTTGAGGAATTTTATTATAAAAACGAACACAGTTACCCAAAAATGAACCACTTGACTTTTGTAATTTAAATTTAGGAATAACTAGCTGATCACGACCACGAGTTTCCACACCACTAACAACGCCTTTCTTTTGAAATAGATCTAAATTTTTTTTAGTGTACATTATGTTTTCATAGATGTATAACGAGGGTAAGGTGAGTACATCAATGTCTTTAAAATGCTCTCTCAGCGACTCACGTGCGTTCATACTGTAGACGGTACGTATTGCCCTCTTTTGTAAAATAAAGATAGATTTCATATGCGCCGCTGATCCCCACAGTAGCAGACCATAAGACATAAGGCTATGGAAATATGCGAAATACACCAGCCTAGCCGTAGCTACATCTGTCAACTGTCTAATGCGCCTAATAGCATATATAGCATATATATAATAGCATATATATAAGTATTACATGTTTCACTTATTTGTATAAATTTGCAGTGTAAAGTTCTTAATCATTTTAAGATTTTTTATAATAAATACTTGAATAACGTACTGTGATTCAAATATTTTTCATTTAGTTTCTCTTACATTCATAGTCGACGTCTATTAAGGCCTACCTAATTTAACCAAAGATTTTGTTTTCTTGCTTCATCATGAATCAAATTTTATTTGTTTCATAATGTATTTTATATAAATTTCAACGTTTTACGAATGTAAACAAGTGTGTAATTTAATACTAATTGAACAATCGTTAGTTTTAGTGTCTACGACTACGATGCCTGTAGAACGAGCATTTACTTAAATAAATGGTTGTTATGGGGAGAAAATTACATACTTTTTAATAATTTTTAATGTAATTGCTGCGTTTATGCAATTATTGATCTCAAGTATTAAATGTATAACTCGTAGTTTGATTATTTAATTATATTAGAGCTGTAGGCTTCATTACCCTACCATAGTAAAATAAGGCTTATTGGCAAGGTTTTCAATGTTTAATTTTATTTTTGTTTAAGGTAAAAAATGACATTTTCCCTTTACATTTTACAGTAATTGAACTTTTAGACCTAATTATTATTAAAGTCTGTTGATTACATTGGTTATTTTTAATTTAATTTCAAATCTTCCTTAGCTAGGCCTTAATACCCGCAGGTACCTTAGTTTCAATTTCTAATTCTGTTGTTCATTCGTTTGTTTACTTGTAATCCAAACGAGAATTGAATCAGGAGGGATGGGGGAAGAGTTTAAGGTAGATGCCATACTACAGAGTACAATATATATAGGGAAATAGAGGTATCAGCCGAAATTCTCCATCTAGCGCCATCTAGTTAAACAAGACTAAAACTGAAATTCTTCATACATACAACAAAACTACGTAAAAATGTTATTACTTGATTAATAACAATGAATAATAACATGAAATTGTGTAATAATGAAATAATAGAAAAATAATAACAATAAAAAATAAAATGTCCTGAACAAGTGAATGAAATTGTGTATCTGGAGAGTGCGTTTTCGAGGGATGGAAGATGTGACTAGGATGTGGAGAGACGAGTAGCAGCTGACAATAAAGTGAACGATGCTCTGTCCGCATTAGTAGGCAGTGTCAATATATCTAACACAGCCAAATTGGCCATACATAATGCGGTGTTGGTTCCAACTTTATTGTACGGTAGTGAGGCCTGGATATGTCCGTAATCAAGTGAAAGTAAGATAAATGCAGTAGAAATGCGATCTCTAAGAAATATGTGCGGTGTCACCCTTGCGGACAGGATAAGCAATAAAGAGATACGCAGTATGACAGGGTTGCAACGACAGTGTTTATTATAAAAATGAAGAAAAGAATGCTAAGATGGTTCGGGCACATAGAAAGAATGAGTGGTGAAAGACTGACGAAGAAAATCTACAGAGCGAAAGAGAGTGATAAAAGAAGCCAAGAAAGATCAAGGCTGACTTATGCAGATTAAATAGCCAGAGTGTTAGCAGACGGAAATGTCACAAGCACTCGCATACCTAGGCGAAAACGTGTACGGAGAAAGATGAGATTTGAGGAAGCGAAAGAAGACGACATTCATCCTCATCAGTCTGCCCGTGACCGCGATTGGTGTAGTCCGGTCGAAACGTTGGGATAAAATAGGTAATTAGCCTTGAAGTATAAACGCTGCATAGACCCGTGAGTAAATATTGTAAGATGTGTACAAGTCATGACAGTTTAAAAACATTAGAAGCGAAACAAGTATGTAAGGACCGTGACGCTTGGCGCAACGTCCCCTCTGACTATCATGTTAGGGATACGGCATGAACATATGTACGTATGTATGTACAAACAATTATATTGTTTGTACGGGAAACGTTCTTATACGAAAACTTGAACAACCCGTCATCGCAAACACACCAGTAAGCCATAATCTTTGAAATTCAAGATTGAAACGATGGAGTGTTACTATAAAAACTCGATTCTGCATTATTATGGAACAAAGTCAGATATTTATTTATTTTACGGCCAAAATGAATTAAACATAGAACTACTACTACTAAAGTACTCGCATATGTAAATGAAAATGTTTGAGGAGAATAATGAGATTTGAGTAAGCGAAAGAAATATGTAAGACCGCGACGCTTGGTGCTCCGTCCTCTCTGACTACCTCGTTAGGGACACAGCGTGAAGATATGTATATATAAAAAAAAATGTGTGCGGCCGGGAACAAAATTCCTTAGCTGCAGTTCAATTTCTCAAAATTTAATTGCAATGATGAGGCAACAAAACTCACGTATGATTCAAAACAAAAACAAAGACCTAGCACCGCGCGACGCGCGAGTTACGCATAGGGAATTCGATCCCGGTCCTTATTCCAAATCCCGGGATTTCGGAATTTTCCTTAGTTAATCCTAGGATCCCGGGATAATTTCAATATTGAATGTTACAAATAAACGATAAAAAAACCTTATAGAAATCTTTTCTTTACACAACAAATCAAAATTTATACCGAAATCAAAGTATTTAACAGTATACGCCTAGCTAACTTTGCCCCACTGACTTGCCTGCCATTTCATTAGAAATAAAAATAATTTATTATTGAGCAAGCATTACTCGTGCGCTTGCTCGGCTATTATTCTAATTTAAAATACAAGAATTTTTATTGCAAATAAGCATCACCGAGTAGCCTATTGAGTTTGCTTACCTATCACTTCACTTGAAACTACAAGTATTTTAATCGCGAAATAACATCCCCAAGTAGCCCAATGAGAATTGCTTGCCTATTATTTTAGTTCAATTTACAAGAAGTTTTATTTCAAGCAATCATCGCAAATGAACCCAGTGATCCTTGTTACATTAAAATGACAAGCATGCAAACTCAATAGTTTCGCTTTACGCAGTCTATATTGCAAATTTATTTAAATGATGTCAATCCCGAAAATCTCGGGATCAGGAAAATTTAATACCGAAAACTTCGAGCCTGAAAAGCGGTTGGGATCCGGATATTCGGGAAAATTCAACGGATAAATAATATGAAGGTTTGAACTTGAATGTTACAGGCAGCTTAATATACAATGCAAGTCGAATACATCTAAGCTATCACTACTTATAAACTAATGAACGAAGAAGTTCAATACTTGGCATAAAGAATTAGTAGTAACATCTAACTGTGCTAGACTACACTACCACGAAGGCCCAAAATTCACATGAAAAATTTTTGTTTGGAGTGAAAAGACCCTGTGCCATACCACCATGCCACTGGATGATGTGGATAAAACGTCAGCATATGCATTATATTTTTGAATACCTGAGTTTCGTGTGAATATACTTTAGCAAAAGCTTATACTAAGAACTTATTATATTTTTATTTAAGCAAATCTAGTCGAATATAGCCATTGCTAAAAAAAGTGTGAACAAAATTTCTGTATCAGTAAAAGATTATTCACTTAAACCACTGGTTCCCAAACTTATTTTGTCTACTGAGTCGAGAGCTCATGCAGTCGTTGTCTAAGATGCCTCCTAGCTAAATGAAATTACAAATCACCCCCCAAGCCTCTACACAACGCCCCCATTTTTTTTCTGGGTCTCTTACCGCCCCCCTTTAGGCCTGCAGCGGCCACAAGGGGGCGTTATCGCCCACTTTGGGAATGGCAGACTTAAATGAAAGCAATTGCTATGAGTAAGAGCTCATGCTACCTAATGCTCATACTAAATACTAGAAGCAATTGCTTTTGTTTTATTGACATCACCCAACGAGGCTGTTTTGAATTTACAGACAAAAATGGGTACTAATTTAAGCATTTTTAGTTCTTACAAATGACTCGATTAATCTATAACAATTGCAAAACTATTGTCTACAACGCTGTCGGCAAGTCGGCATTTCCACAGCTCACTACACACAAGCTTATTAGATAGTGTCCGAGAGTCTCGTAAACTTTATTTATGACGTTTTGCCAGTCTTTACTTTGAAATCCTAATTGGGTATAATACAATGTCTGAAGTGTGTTCAATAGGCGAATATGACTTCGAGCCCTAAAGTACATACAGGAATCGTAAACTTTTATGACTGTATTTCTAGCCTCCAAGGCCGGCCGCTCTAATGAAAGGAACTTTTGTTATAATATGCATACAGACTTGTAGCAATTCTCGTATATTATATAAAAATAAAAGTAGTAAAACTGAAACCCGATTACATATTTAAGAAAAAATTACAAGCAAAATGAAATATCTATATTTTAATTAATGAGGAGAAAACTTTGTACCCGTACCCGAAGAGTGTGAGATTTAGCGTAGTTAAAGTGTATATGGAGAAGGAGTGAGGAAAGCTAAAATGTATGTATAATACATATATACATACATATCCTCATGCTACCTCCCTATAATGGGTAGTCAGAGATGACGAAGCACCAAGAATACCGTAATTGAGACGAACTCAATGATACCTCATACATTGAAATGGGTTAAATAGTTTCTGCTATGTGAGGAAACAGATGAATATACATACACGTTTTTAAAATCACAAACATTTTGCTTTGCAGAGTCGGTAAAAAATGGTATTAGAGCTATTTCAGTATATACATATATATGATATCATAGAAAAACTTCAGCCCATTTTTTTGAGTATCAATCTAAATCAACCAAATCATTTAAACCGTTTGTACCGATTGAAACAGGAATCCGGTTACTTTACAAAACGTATTACCTATATCATTAAGCTATCCTCACTGTAAAAGTGAGTAGCGTCTTCAAACAGAAAATATAAAACTGATCTTAATATGGTGACATTGATCTACGTGAATTAAATTGTACAACTAAAAGTTAGTTACAAAATATAAAAAACAAGGTGCAAAAAAGGAGCGGCCTTTTGTAGGAACCGGTATATTTTGCTCTTTGTCGTAAAAGATAACTTAAAGGCCATTTCATTCAACGAAAACTTAATTAGCATGGTCTTGTGAGGCGCAGGAGTCCCAATTTATAAATCAAGGCTCAAATATTGCATGAGGGAACCACATAGCATTTTGGCCTTATATATTTTAGTTGAATATACATTAAAGTAAAGTAAAGAAATATATATATAAGCTAATTTAAAAAAAGCAAAATTTATAAAAAGCAAACTTTAAACAAAGATGAAAAAGATATCCTATTTCTCTCTCCAATCCCACAGCCCACGAGAATACCCTAAGCCGAAGTCCGTGCTTGAACAGTGTAGAAAAATTTGATATAAGAAATTTACTATCAAACTTTATACTATAATCAAACTCATGCAATCTTGGCATCTTCTTAAGTTTAATGGGAAAAACTAATGTTTTAATGCCAAAATTAATAACTTGTTATTCGCCATGTGTGTTGTCTCTCAACAAATCATCCTAACGAACGCTCACACCTGGTCAGCTACCTCGCAACAATCATTGTGTACAGTGTTGCCAATAACTTTTGCATACTTGTTATTGCCGTTTTATGAACATTATAAAAAAAATTTAATAAATACATACAAAAAGTACATATTTTCACGCTCTATCCCTAACGGAGTAGTTAGAAATTCATAAATATAACTATTTAAACTAACGTTTTAATATCTTGTTTTTTCTAGACACTATTAAAATAATAAATTATTGTTAATTATAAACTCAAAAAATATTTTAATAATAATTTCATATTCACAAATTCATAATTTCTTTATAAATGTGTGTATAAAATAAAGATAGCATACGAACTTCGCGACATGAAAAACGGAGTCTTTTTCTTGGATAAGCAGAATCAAGATACGAATCCTGATTTTCCTAGTTCTGGTTCGACATACATTCAGTCAAGAAAGTATCGGGAATGGATGATTTATTTATGGTTCCAAATTCGATTTTTTGTTTTTTTTTTGTTGTTGTTAGATTGGCACAACTGTTTTCCATTTTGGCGCGGAATTTGAGTTGTATCTGTTATTTAGATTAAATACAGTGCTGTTTTTAGTTATATAATTCTAGTGTGTATTGCGAATTTCATAATGGACAAAACCATCGAAGAAAGAGTTTGTCTTAAATTTTGCATCGCCAATGGAATTTCGTGTTCGGAGTCACTGAAAATGTTACACAAGGCTTACGGTGAATCGACTTTATCAAAAACACGTGCTTATGAGTGGTATAAATCGTTCAAAAGCGGTCGAGATGTGATGGAAGATTTGCCTCGCTCTGGTAGGCCATCAACGTCTGCAAGTTAACATCGCAAAAGCGAAGGAAACAGTGACTGAAAATCCTCATTCAAGTTTGAGAGAGATAGCCGCCGAATTTTCTGTGTCTCACGAGTCGATCCGTGCTATTTTAAATAATCACTTGGGCATAAAACATGTTGCCGCTCGGCTAGTCCCAAAAGACCTGAATTTTCTCCAAAAACTCAATCGCATAAGAGTCGCTGAGGACATGCTAGAACGAGTCAATTCGGATCCAACATTCATGAAACGCATTGTTACTGGTGACGAGAGGTGGGTTTACGAATTTGACATGCAAACTAGTCGACAAGCTTCGGAGTGGCGCCTTCCAACTGAACCGACACCGAAAAAACCACGCCAAAGTCGATCAAAAGTCAAAGTTATGTTGACTGTTGTGCACTCGGAATTCTTGCCGGAAGGTCAAACGGTAAATAAAGAATATTATTTGAGCGTTTTGTGGCGTTTAAGAGAGCAAATTCGACGAAAAAGGCCAGATTTGTGGAAAGAAAATTCTTGGATTTTGCACCACGATAATGCGCCTTCGCACGAGGCCATCATTATGAACGAATTTTTGACCAAAAACTCAACAAATACCATCGAGTAACCACCTTATTCACCAGACATGGCTCCAGCCGACTTCTTTCTTCTTCCTAAACTCAAATTACCACTTCGTGGCACCCGTTTTCATTCGGTAGAAGACATAAAGTAGAATTCGCGGCGAGCACTGAACTCAATTCCGGAAAAAGCGTTTAAAAAATGTTTTGATGATTGGATTATTCGTTGGCATATGTATCGTTTCTGAAGGAGCATACTGTGAAGGTGATAAAATAAATTTTGATGAATAACTAACATTTCGTGTATTATTGATCTCTTCCCGGTACTCTCTTGACAGAGTAGTACATATATCTATGTATACTTTAGTGCGAGTATTACTTTACATAATAAATGCATATACTATGTGGAATGAGATGGACTGCTGCAAAGTTGGAACTGAGTCAATTACTAAAACATAACCAATATTTAAAATAAAAGAATGCAGTAATTAAGTTCTTTGTACTACGTCAAAACACACCTCTAATACTGTGTTAAACAATTCAATAGTCGCATCTGTCAACCGACAAGATAAATAGCACATTTCATACTTACAGTTAACGCTTCTAAGCGCACATAACTACACATTTTCCATAAACTAGTGGCTCGTAAAATAACACATATGTTTACCGGAGCGAGGTGCAGCACCTTAAAAGCATTGGTAATATAACAAAACGTCTGAACCGAAATTGCCCATAAAAGTCCGACGGCGTTTTCCAACTAAAGCCATGAAACTGAAACGTTGGTGGAATTTACAATGGCCGCCTTCGTCTACATTTAACGTTCGTGACGTTCACCTTACTTTAATTAAAGTGCCTCAACCAACTCCAAACGCGCGTTGGGCAACTGCACAGTCCGGAATACATTAGGAAAAACAGATCGGCGACAGACTCTCGACGCCCTTCCTGACAACGTTTCCCTGAAAATGACCCGTTTGTAAAAAAAAAAAAAACCGTGTGGGTTATTAAATCGAACTACACTTTCAACTTAAAATTAAACTTTAGTTCGAAATGTGTCATACTATCAGCAACAAATTTGAGTGAACATAATTATTACGGTTAATGAAAATAACAACCAAAGCTAAAAAGTACAAACAATTCAATTATTTTTGTATTACATAGGTGCTAGTGACATATCTGTGATTTTGTAGAAAAAAATAATTACATAATCAACAATACCATACGCAAATAATTTCAGTTTCATTTAACCAAACCGTAGAACGAAGAATTCAAACAAAAAAGATAATAATAATAATAATTTCAAGTTCAATTTATTTGCGTTGAATTAAAGACGAGTGCTCACTGTATTGGCTTTTTTCCAAGTGATTCCAAGGCTACTGCTGCCGCAAAAAGTACCCATTTAACAATAATAATAAATAAAAAATAATAATAAAAACTATAAACAACAATAATTTGATAATTACGATTCCGTTTAAAGCTACAATGGTTGTTCGTGACAGTTTTTGTGTAGTCTAATTTAAAAATAGAAAAAATAATTAATTACCATCAAATCAAATAGTCACGTTTTTATGAAAAAATATTGATGTTTTAGATAATACGCAACGCATACAAATAGTTTACGTAAGTATTTATGAAACAGGTTCAGTGGGCTATTCAAAGGATTATTTTACTTAACTATTTATTTATATATTACAAGTCTTTATCTGACTTTGACATGTCAGAGACTATAAAACAATATCTTGCATCCGGCATAAAGATCTTAATAGTGCGTCATTTAAATCCAGCTATATTATGATTCACAGCTGCACTTTGTAAAGTTATAAATTAACTGAAACGAAATATATTTCTGCATCAGATACTAGGTTTAGTTCGCACTTTCGTTCGCATAAAACTTATAGCATATTTTATATTGTAAGTCTAAAGGAACATATTAAAACGCAATATTACATAACATACATTGAGAATGATGAGATTTGTGGAAGCGAAAGAAATATGTATGGAATGCGACGCTTAGCGCTTCGTCCTCTGACTACCCCGTTAGGGATACAGTGTGAAAATATATATACATTTCTATTTTTTTGTCAAGTCAATGTGTATACATTGACTTGACAAAAAAATAGAAGTAATTCTTGGTCCTGTAAATTTCGTATGAATTAATTTCGGCGTATTACAAATTATTATATAATATAGCGGCATGAGTAAGTGGAACGACAGGAAGAGGACAATGATGTAGAGGCAGGAGCTGCTACTATAGCGTTATAAGCAATGAAAGATGAAGATCCGTAACGTAAGAACAATTGCTTTGAAAAATAATGAAAAATAATAAGTGCAAAAAATATTGCTGTTACTTTTTTAAGACATAGGATAGAATTAAGATCTTTTCGATGTTTTCATTCTATCAATCTATTCAATGTTTTTATTAATTTTTTTTTAGATTATCAAAATTGAGTAGTTTGTTGCGATTTTTCATTATTATTGACAATAGTTCATCATTAAACAATAATCGTTGGTGCGCCTTTTAGTGATCGTGAAACTACTGAATGACTTGAACGATTGGTGTTATATTCCCATAATATATTTGTATTGTGGAGAGGATGGTTCATAGCTATGATAGGATCCGGTAGATGGCGCTGTAGTTAAGTTACTATAACCAAATAAAAGTCATCGCGCAACTACCTGAAAAGGCAGAAGAATATCTATCGAATATCTATCAACTAATAATATATTATACATACATATCTTCACGCCGTATTTCGTCCTCTCTAACTACCCCGTTAGGGATGCGGCGTGAAGATAATGTATGTATAATATATTATTAACCTGTATAATATATTATGTAAATAAGAAAGTAAGTTTACGTTACGTTTATACCATTGCTCTTTCTTCATCCACCGTTTAGATCACAAGTTTATTAAAATATTAGGTACAGTTATTCATTCATTATCTTTGTACAACTTTCAATATTTATACGTGCATGTAAGAGAATATACTTATTCCTTTTATTAAATTTTCAATACTACGTCAGTTGAACTAAAGGGGTTTGGCAAAAATGACATCATCACTTAACTCCAAAATGTTTACAAAAGTTAAATTAGTAATGTGCCCATAAATCTCCGAGGGAGTAGCAAACATTTTATTGCAAATGACGTCATTTTACGAAGGGGGTATTATTTGATTAAGACGATAGGGTGATTTTAGGGATATCATAAATCAACAAAAGACAATGAATTAATTATATGGATGGACAACTGTCTCAAATGTAGCATATACTGTTCAAACGTTGCACAACGTCATACGTTTCGTGTATACATTATTCGCATTAAAATAATACCTTCAAAGTGCTTCATTATTTTCTTATTTCAAGTTAATAAATGTTTATTATACTACTTAGGTAATAGGATTAGGTAGATTGATTAAATATCAGAGGAATATAGAAAATAGAACTATGTCTACGTTAGTAGCTGCGTAAAGTTACGAGATACGGTGTAAAAACCTTATAACTCGAATACGTCTCATTTTTATGGTCCAGGAATATATTTACGAGAATACGCTTGCAAGAATTGCACGTAAATTCTGCCGCTGTAGCATTTTTCATTATCATTCCACGTAAGCAATTTGAGACACGGTTCGATTTTAATTTTATTCGGTAAATCTGGTGAGTATAATTTCCCTTAAACCAAATGCATAGAACTTGGCGCATTTGACACGAAGCAATTGTTCGAATATATAGTTCGTATAGGTATAATGGAGAGGCAAAAAACGTGACGATAAGTTTAAATATTAGTACATACAGCTAAAAATATATTCATATTATAATTAAGAAACTTTGTCTGTATGCTTGTTTGCGAAAATGCTATTGTACCAATAAGCACCAAATGAACACACATTGTGGCTATACCTTTAACTAAAACATGGGCTACCACTTATCAGTATTACGTGAGCGGAACCTCGTGTGAAAACTAGTGGTATATAAAATGCGTAGTCTGAGATGAAATCCTATCAAAATTAAACGAAATTCAGATCGTTCTCGAAAGCTCAATCAACCCAAGATCCAAACTCGGGCTACACAGGAGCTTTTCAATCCTCGAGACGCAATAAAAATATGCGATGCTCCACAAGGAACATAAAACTGGCTACGACAATGAATTCCTGAAAAAGATAATACCGCTCTAGCGTCATCTCTTTATAACCGAGTTAGAGCGAACGGGACAAAAGATTCGCGGTAATAAAAGTTTTGATAGGATTCCAGAATCCACGATATCGGACATAGCCGGTTTTACTATCAGGGTGCAGCCCCGTGTATCGTCTTGGTTTTATGCGAGTTTTAAGTTTTTAAACATTTTTATTAGGTACCTACTTTATATATATTTATGCAAGTCAAAAGTAATGAGGTCTGATGACATCATCAAGAAAACATCTACATATATAAATAAAACTAAAATGCTATTAGTTAGTAAGCGCATCACTTGAGAACGGCTTGGCTTGAACCGATTTGGCTATTTTTTTTGTTTTGGCTATAAAATGTTCGTAATAATCCGAATTAGGTTTTTATGGCAAGAAAAATTGGAATAGTACAAGATCCAACTGAGGTTGACCTTCCCTCATCGTGTTTCCTAATAAAATAAATATTTTACACAATACAATGTATAATTAAATAAAACGTGCTAGAGTTGCCACCCCACTTCCCTGCATAGCTATTTTTAAATAAAAATTTAATTAATTTTTTTTTCAATAATTACTGTTATGCAGTGTCTAAACAAATCTATCACCAATCACGACTAAAAGATGTAAATAAAATGGCAAAGTAGTGTTGTCAACCTTTTTTTAAGCAATAATGAAAGGTTGTCAGGTGTAAACAGATAAGCGTGTATTAGTAATTTACTCTCATCGAGTTCCCTTATATAATTATACATGAAAATGTAGATGATAATATTACGAACACGATGGTAAAGTAAACAAATCTCACGGTTGTCGCGGTTTTAAGTTTCAAAAACGCAAAACCTCTTTGTCTTTCACAGTGCTAATAAACGCTAAGAAATACAAACTTATTGTTGCTGACGATCAAATCAATATTGAGCACCCGAATATGGAATCCTTCACTGTGCGTGATCTGACACACGCTTGGCCGATTTTACTAGGAACAGTTTACCACCAAATAAACTACAGTTACAAATTTCAGAATTAGAATAAAACCAATGAGTACTCATTACAAGTTGCTGTACAAAATAAATTAACAAGAGAGACGCAATAAAACCGCTTGAAACACGTCGGGTTGTAACCACAACAACCAACAAATACACAACAAATTTCGTCAAGTCTATCTGTGCGTTAATTGTTTTCCGAAACGCGGTAGACTTGCGGTTCAAACTTTATAAACTTTCCGACACATACGGAACACAAACTTATATTTACATATTACAATAAACCTATATTTTCGACACTCGTTACGTATACTAAAAAAATTTGAACTCTATTATCAGTACACATTAATAAAAGACAATTTTCATTTAAAATATAATATTTTAAAAGTCAATCATACGAATCCAAGACAAAAAGGATAAGTACTACGTAACTATTACTACGCATTAACGAATAACATAACCTTCATTTAGCTGTAAGACTTGTATTAGTTCACTGTAACATAACCATTAACTACTCTGTCTACGCGAATGGAATACGGCGCGAAATTATGTATATATGTAGATAAAACGACCCGTGACTTTTCAACCGACTTCCAAAAAAGGAGGAGGTTCTCAATTCGGTTGTGTTTTTTTTTATGTTTGTTACCTCATAACTCCGTCATTTATGAACCGATTTGGAAAATTCTTTTTTTGTTTGAAAGGATACATTTCCAGATTGCTCCCATTAAAATTTCACTGGTATTGAAGCTTTGGTTTTAAAGTTACACCCAATAACGCGACTTGGTCATAACCTTTATTCATTTATATTGACGATTCTCTCATTGTCATTTGTTAACTATCGTTGTCCCCACATGGTATAATGGTAGTAGGGAGAAGATATAAATTGGCTGTGATATAATAAATTCAAACAGTAGAGTCAGTCTTGTGGCGGACAGAATACTGCTGCTGCTTGTAAGAATACTGCTAGGGTGTAATTATGATGTAACCTTTACAGTGTTCTTTTATAATTGATTGATATTGTATTGATGATATTGATAATGGCCATATTGGGCAATAATATCCCATGTTCGATCTGAACGCATCTTTTATTGTGAAAGCCCACGGTTTGTGCTCCGCAATAGAATGGAAATTAACAAATTGCGCTCCAGAATTAGAAAATAAAGTAATTGTAGACCTGCCCTAGACATTTATTTAGGCCAAGGACACTCAAAAGGGCGAAATAAAAAAACTTTTATAAAAAAAATTAAACCGACTTCAAAAAAGAATACTGAATTCGAAAAATAATTCCAAATCAATGTTCGACAACAGAAAGTCTATTAGTTTAGTAGGCTTGGCACCGACTTCAGTAACTGTCAAATTTAATTATATGGGTATTTGTATCGTATTTGTAACGTTATTTTTATACTTAAGTTTTGATTAGTAAGAGATATTTATTTCATACTTTTCAGTATTCTTTTTTGAAGTCGGTTTAATTTTTTTTATAAAAGTTTTTCAACTAAAAAGTTATCAGAAGCCAGGTCCATAGTCCATCCCATAGCTAAGGATTTATTGATTTTAAAAAATAACATACAATTTCAAGACAATAAGAATATAGTTCAAAACTTCTCATTATTCAATTAAGGTGAAGTCAAAAGAAAGGTAAAATTTTACAAATATTATGCATATTTAAAGCTCCTGTACTCTAAAATGTGAGAATATTATATACGGTATGTGTCAATAGACTAGTATTGATTTATGGAAAGACATTTAACATTACATTATATTATACGTTAGGATTTATGACATATTATGTATGTATGACATAACATAACGAAAGTTATACTTTAGCCATTACCAACTGACAAACGGGGCCATAAATTGTAATATTAGTAAGATTGGAGAACGAGTGCAAATCGTTTATCGATATTCGGTTATAAACGAACACTACCATACCTAAATCTAATTAAAAGAGAAAAATGTTATACTTTGTGATTATTTTGTAATAATAATAAATCTTTATTATAAAATTAACACATTATGTAAAAAAAATTGAAATAAAAAATATTAAAATAAAAATAAGTATTTTGTAAACGTAATAATAAATGCTCCGTACCTCAGGGAGAAAGCAGTTAAGAATTCATCTACAAACTATTAGGACCGAGATAAAAAAAATTGGCCAAATGCGAGTTCGACTCGTGCAACGCGGGTTCAGTACATCATATTTGTGTTATATATTTAGAAAAAAATATGTCGGATTCATAAACAAATTTAACGTTGCAGTTGAAAAACACTTTCTCCCATACTCCAACTAAATGTAATTTTATAATGGCAAAAAACTGAGATATAATCACGAATTTGTAATTTTTGGATACTTGGCTAATTTCATGATTTCAGGTCAACGTGAAGTACCCTACAGGTTTTTGTTCGAGTACCTAAATGGCCGTATCTTTTAATTGCCTTCACTTAGAAGCGTGAAGTTTTCACCCCTCCAAGGGACCATAGACCTGTGTTACGCGTATGTGGATTTGAATTTTTTTAACACTTGATTACGTGTTTCCAGTACGGTAGTATTCGAAACACCTTACCTAATTAGGAATACCTAATTTAATTTTTTTAACTTTCACTACACCATTGCATAGTAATTCGAAGAATACACTTTCAAATTCCATATACCATAGTGCTATTAGTCTCCGACTAAAATTGCTGTGACATAAGGGCAGACAGACGACTGACAGATTAAATTTACTCTATTAAGTTACGGAATCCTATAACAATGAAAATATTATTTTCATATTTATAAATAATATGTTAACATAATACACATAATATATGAGTCAGTCATCTCACATTTTACTAATAGTTCATTTTGATCAAGTATCAAATAATTCAAAAATAAATAATTAACAAGTAATTACGTTAAAACTACATAATCTAATTATAACACGTTTGTTAACTAGGTCGTGCACAATGCATTATTTAAATCAAATAATTAAAAATTTAAACCCAAAGTAATCAACACTGACCGCTTTGTTTAAAGGGCTTTTGAGGAAAAAACACAGAAATAAATTACTGCTAGAATAGATTGAAGTACTTAACAGTATGCACGTAACTAAACATTGCAGATTCTATGTAATCCATATATTTTGATTTTTTTTTTATTTCAGAATTGGAACCAAAAAAGTCATAACATAAAGTTTCATCAAAAAATACAAATTCTAAGAGGAAAAAAACTTTTGGTTATTTTTCTAGAAAATTCTAAGTTACTGAAAAGTAAAAAGCACATTAATCGAAATCAATTAACGGAAGATAGATACTCTCTCTCTCTCCAACTCTCCAAATACAGCACGAACAGCCAGCCAGGCAGACATCACGCAGCCCTCACGCAGTCTGGCGCCTGAACAGACAACGAATCAGGGTCAGGGACTTCGACAAGTCACCATCTATCCTTACACAGGCTCTGTGGCCTCACAATAATGACCTCACAGCCTGCAGTAAGGGGCCCTCCACGCTATTCGAGCAGATGACTCCACAAGTTCTTTCGCACTACTCTATCAAATGCTTTTTCAAGATTCACAAAGGCGCAGAAAACTTTACGACCTGTGGCCAGAAATTTCCTCACGATACCGCGGAGCGAGAAAATCTGATCCATACAACCCCTACAGTTCCAAACACCAACTTGTGCCTTCCACAAATTTCTTTCAGAAACACCTTTCACAGGTTCAGTCAATACCTTGGTATAGACTTTACTTACTGAGCTAACCAAGCTGATAGTGTTATAGCATGCACAGTCTAAATGAGAACCTTTCCCTTTATTCCCCCTTCTGCCAACAAAGATTGTACAGTTTATAGAATGTATCACAGACCCTGTGATCACCATACATCTCAGCAGTAATCTCATCATTTTCCGCAGACTTTCCACATTTCAGAGTTCCTTCTCTCTCCTTCCTACTATCTCCTTCATACTAATGAGTAATGACTTCCTCTAGTTCCTGAACCGAGTGTGGCGATTCGTTAGAATCGCTCTCAGTGTCAGAGACAGAGTCCCCACTCTTATACAGTTCTCTATAATAATCACTCCATCGCTGCAGAACATCTTTTTTGTCTGCTAGCAGATGTTCTTTCGAACGCACTTTATTCATTCTGCAAGATGTCGAACCACTTCGGTAATTACGTATTTCTTACCAAAATAATTTGGAAATTTCCTCCAAGTTGTTCGACATCTTGTTTTCGTCTAACACTCTAACTGCTTTTTGCAGCTTATATCTCTTTTTTATCAAATCCTTCATATTGCAGATATTTAAGGCAGCAAGGTAGACTCGCCATGCTTTCTTCTTCTTGTACAGACTCTTTCACTTCACCATTCCACCACACATCACGCTTTTTACCATTCTCAATCCTTTATTTCTTTGTACTAGTTACCACTAGAAAGTGGTCCGTTCCCAGTTCGGCTTTTGTCTGTGCTCTCGCGTCCATAACCTACTTATTGAATCGGCTGTTCACCAGAAGGAAATCATTCATACTCCTTTCATCCTTCCTTTCCAACGTGTTTGTGCTTAAATAAGGTATTAGCAACAAAAATCATTTTCCATACAAACTCCCAACTCAATCCTACCAGTATCATTCACTTTCTTACCTCCATACTTGCCTATGACAGACTCAAATCCTGCTCGAGCTGTCCTGACCCTTCCATTCATGTCTCCACACACAATATTTCTCTCATTCTCTTCAATCGTCGCTACACCTTCTCGAACATTCTTCCAAAACCGCTCTAACTCGTACAAATCGACAGAGGACACTAGGCAGCGTCGGGTTTACACACTTACACTCAGTTTCACAATTAACCAAACGAGAGGACAGCAAGACGCCTACCCCTTGGCATCCTCCTTCTTCTTATGGTACCCCTAGCCACAAAGCGATGCTCCCTCCAGGTAAGTCACTCATACATAACACATCCAATCTTCTTTATTCCATAATATCAATCACGTCTCACATTACACGCAGCTATTCTACACTTCACCCTCCACTTCTCGCCGTGAGGTGCACAACGTGTCGGGTGGCGGTCCCCAACGCCGGACTACACTCTGCTCACATCAGCCGGGACAAACCGGTGTACAGCGATTTCGGGGGACGCCCTATCTCTATCACTAACGTTGTGCTGCATGGTGTGCACAAGAGGGGAATTGCAGCCTCGAAAAGGGCTGGCAGGGGTCGCGACAGGCACGCTTTCTCAATTGAACTCCGTTTTTAGATTTGGATTTGCTGTATAAACATACATTGATTAAAAAATTATACTACAAAATAAAGATTCCATCAAAGACGCTATACGGGCTTCCTAAATATTATTTTTTATTACACCTAGTAAAATGCTGTTGAACAAATAATGCCTGACTGAATTTCTTGTCATTTCTTCTCAGTGAGTGAGCAATATTTTCGAACCGAAGGAAGGTTTGATGTTTAAAAACACTGCAATGGTGATCACTTGAATTTATTGACTCGACTTTGAAGTCGCAGACAAGTAGATATAGATAATTATAATTTTAGCAAGTATCTTGAGCTCTGCTTGAGAACAGTAGTGAATTCCCTCTGCAGGCAAACTGTCAAGTATGATTGAAATCGACCGCTACAATTGCTCATTAGAGTACTAAATATATAGCAACATTGTACAGAAATATAATTTTAGAAAAAATAATATTGAAATCTCCATACCCAAACTCTCAATATTTTGAAGTCAAGCAGTCAGATGTAGTTGATGGAAAGTGGGGTTGTCAACCCTTCCATGATTTTTATTTTCTCCCAGAACATGTCGGGGATCACTGAATAAACCACGGATTCGCAACAAAAAGACATAGCCTTTCACACGTCACGAATAGACTGAAAGAAATATATATCGCAAGCCCGTAATAAAAAGGGATGGAAATACACAGTCATATTTCGTCTCTATTGGTATGCTCAATGTTGTAAGACTAATGCAATTACATTTGACAGACCTATGAACAAAACAAATTTTTGTTGGTTAGTAGTTTTAAATTTAATTATTTTTGAACTTTACAAGTGAAAAATTAATACAAAAATTTTCTTAAAATATGTGAGATAGAGACTATTTTGGGTGTGATATTAAAATGCAGTATTTTAGGCTGCAAAGGCCTGTTTGATAAACATAGGCTGTCAAAGCGAGAAAGACTATAGTGGCCTGGGCGACGCAATATCTATTAGTAAATTTGGGGAATAAACAGACCATAACCACAGGTCGCCGTACTCAAAAATGAAGTACCTACCCATGTAAACATTGAAAAAGAAAAACTTGGTTAATAAATACTGCATAAACTCGTTTTTATTTTTTATAATTCTAACGTTGTGCCCCGCTTCAAAAATAATACATTCAACTTAATATTCTGTGTCACTCCTAGATATGCTCTCTATATCTATGCACAACGTCATATACGGTGCATCTGACGCAAATTAACCACCGGTCAGCTCTACGGGGGACTTACAAATAAAACGAGTTGCCGTTAAATGCACACTTTTAACTGTTTAAACTAGACACTTGTCGATTAAATGCTTAATTAAAAACACTATTCGGAATAAATAACACTTTAACGTAACTATTAACATTGAATAATAAAACTTTTCTGAAAAAAGTTTCAGTTGCATAATTATTTGTAGCTAACTCAAGTAATTTTTAAGATATTACAAAATAATATAATTTATTTCATTCGTCCAACAATATATGTGCAATCTGTATATATAAAAATAGATGTTTGTATGTATGTAATCGGTAAACTCCTACACCGTTTGACCGATCACCATGAAAGTTGGGCACATATAGGTTATGTATTTTTATGGTGGTTTTATGGTAGGTAAGCTTTTATGCTATCTCCTTTGTTTTAAATCAGCCATTCCCAAAGTGGGCGATAACGCCCCCTTGTGGGCGCTGCGGGCCTAAAGGGGGGCGGTAAGAGACCCAGAAAAAAAATGGGGGCGTTGTGTAGAGGCCTGGGGGTGATTTGTAATTTCATTTAGCTAGGAGGCACCTTAGACAACGACTGCATGAGCTCTCGACTCAGTAGACAAAATAAGTTTGGGAACCAGTGTTTTAAATCGTCACCACGCGGTTGAAGTCGCGGGCAAAACCTAGTACACGATATAAAATTAATAGTTTTTTGATTTTACTGTTTTTAACTCCATTAACTGTTTAGACGTCTCTTATTGATATTTAACGATCAGTATTGATATGTCTTAAGTAAAACCGACTATGGGCGTGTCAGACACGCTTTAATTAGAATTCCGTAGAAATTTCGAAAATTTAATTAAAAAAATGTACATACATTTTCGTCAATAGAATTACTTTTTTTCGTCAAATCAATGTATACATACATATCTTCACACTGTATCCCTAACGGGGTAGTCAGAGAGGACAGAGCGCCAAGCGTTGCGGTCCTTACATACTTCTTTCGCTTCCTCAAATCTCATCATTTTCCTCACAATAGAAAAATGTAATAAATTAATATTGCATTTTAAAAATCTGATTATCTCATTTCTTCATTTATGATTTTGGCCTACCAGTTTACATCTCTGTGACATCTCAGCTCGGCAATATATACACAATAAATCGGCAGTGATATACGAACAGATAGGCAGACATAACGGCGTTAAAAGGGTTCTGTTTTTACCATTTTGACTTAACCCTAAAAAGAAGTGCAATAAGGAATTATATTTAAGGAAGAAGTATATAACCCATGTTTAGTAATTATAACAAAAAAGTACATGCATATCCTAACGTGAATATTTACAAACTTAATTTTAAAGAAACGATTAAACGAAACAAAAAAAAGGTTTAGTTTGAAGTTTGTAAATATTAACGTTAGGAAAAAGTTAATGATGAATTTAATATTAAGTTTCATATTTTTATTAAATTTCATAAACATCTAAAAATTTTAGTAAAACCCTCGAAAAATTAACTTAACACTATAAAGAAAAACTTTCAATGCATGTGTCAATATACTATGCATCTTTACAAATAAACAGATAATAACAAATTCGCAGAATACCGCTATATTACTTTCGAGTTGGTATTAAATTAGTCACAGCAAAACAAGTAAAGAAAATGTTTAATGTTCAAAGCTTTACAACTATTCACTAACTTATCATAAAATTTTGTCGGTGTCTCTCTCTGATCTATCTGTTACTAATGTCGTAAAAAAGGAACCATACATCAGTGACATTGGAAGATAAACCAGCCTATATTGGAATAAGAAAGAAAAATTGTGATATTACATGACAATTATGCCTATGTCACTATTTAAGCATTCTATAATTGAATTGTACTTGTACACATGTGAGCTTCTCAGCAACTAGATACAATCTTTAACATATTTTATTTAAGATATGATTTAAATACGTATATGGGTAGTGTACAGAGGTGGAAAGAATGAGAGAATAATTATGAATCACTGTTCCTGAAGGTTGTTTGAGCACGCATAAATAAGCACACACACAGTTCACTTTGAACTGTATTCTGCCGCGACAAGTATTTTATTTTAATATATTTATTAGCTTTCGAAAAAATTTTATTTTCAAACATCTCAAAATTATTTCTTTTTATTAAAGTGAAGGTTTTTTTTTGTTCTAAATGTTAAAATTAAAGTTTAGAATTAGGGGAACGGTCTGATGGCGACGTTGAAAGCGAGTATTACAAGACTGAAGGGTTAAAATTAAAAGGTCCAAAAATGAAATGTTCGCTGCATTTCAGGAGATCTATCTAACGACATTCGATGGGGTAACTGCGAGATGTTAAATTTTTTTGAACAATAATGTTAACCTTATTCCTTTTTTAAACTGGGTCTCGAAAGGTTTTTTCAGTCATATTTCATTCTAAAGTAACAAAATGTTTATTTAATGTTACCATTAAATTACATTTATCCTAAATTATCGTACATTAACAACGTCTGCATACCAGTTTTTAAATTGATCGGATATTTTAATTGGATGAAAATGAAATTATAGCATTTATTACTATTAAAGCTAATATATAAAATACAAAGAGTGTCTCATTCACTTAGACCTACCGCATGCAAAACCATATCATAAAAACAATTGAATGAAATATCTTGAAAGTGTTCTAACTATACATTTCACGTTTCTAACATGAGGGATACGGGTAATATGTTTCTGTGGTTATAAAATATCCAGATACAAAAAAAACAGATAAGAGATTTACAGCATTGTTGCAACGCGATATTCTATTGGCAGACACCGTGTTTTACGACACGGCCGACTTTAATTGAATATAACTTGCGATGTTTTTATTACCGCAAAACGGTTGTATTTATTTCGCTTTGAAATATACCTCAGTGAAATTGCAATTCTATCTCCATATCTATATAAGGTTAAAATTGTATTGAAAGAAAATCTAATACAAATAAAATTAGCCAGTTTCAGTAAAGATTAATGCATCTGATTTGTAAACCAAAACATTCAGGATAAACCAAGTCGAATTAAAAAAAAACTCCTAAATTGTTTAGGAATCAGTATTGCTAGATAGGTACTATTACACCACCAGTTCGTTCTGTAGCACCCGTAATTAGTGTATTGATTTATTTGTTATTACATATATGGCCGTGTGTACGAAGAGATTTCCAACATTTCAGGAACCATTCGACTATTTTCAAATGGAACTCAAAACTCAAAACTCTTGGAAATAACTCGGGAATACACCTACTAGTATATACAAGATTAAGAAGAAGAACTGCAAAAGATGAAAAGAGATGGAGGATTATAGATATGTTTCGAGATTAAATTTCTTGACTTCAACTATCTCTTTAGAGTGCGGACTCCTGTTTCAATACTGCTCCATGTATAAAGCGGATTCCGATCTGGTGCTTCGCCGGCCGTTGCCGCGGAACGCTCGCTTCGCTCGCTCGGCTCGCGCGTTGTGGTTAAAAGCCCTAACCTAATCTAACCAAAAAAAGTTTTATAAATATATCGTCGTGTATGTACAAAGTTACGAAAAAAATTGCAAACTTTTACTCAATCTGAAACAATCTAAACCTTAGCCTGCATTTGTCCTCACGATTTCCTACCAAGCATTCATTATCACCATTACACCACATTAAAGTTTCAGTGATTGAAGTTGTAACCAAAATTTTATTGTGAATACTATTAATTTTGAAGTTTACAATTTTTTATAGCAGACCATTAATTTTAAAGAAGATGTGATTTATATCAAAAGTAGCAAATTTATAGAGAAAACCGTCAATTTTAAATATTGAGATTTGTAGATAAAATTACTAACTCTATAGCTCCATTATATATATCCCAATTTCATGCTTCTAGACCCACCGGTTTAGACTGTACGTTATCTGCCAATCAGTCAGTGTTACAGTTTCTAAAGTAGATAGTACTCGTATAAGCTTAGTATTGAAAATTTACAATTGACACGCTTGCCTGAAGATATTAATTTCCTTATTTACAAACAAGGTAAATGTCGGTAAAGTCCATCTATGTACACGTCGTAAGTTTTAGGCCAATGATTACTTCAAAAAAATTCATATGGATTCAATTAAAAAACGATACAGAAACAATCTAAATAACATAATTGCAATATTTTATTATACATACTTCTCAGAAACGTTGAATACAATTTGCCTGCAACCTCACTCATTACAGGTCCGACTTGGTTTACAACGTTCGTCATTACTGCGGATACCATTTAACATTTTTACAATCTATAATTGTGTATTATAAAAACAGTAAACGACTTGAAGTAATGACTAATACTCTGGCATTCGAATCATATGTCTCTTAAATGTTATAAATAAAAATCACAGTAACATGCCGTCACAACACAATTTATCAATAAAATTCACTGATGTTTGGAATGGTATGTCTTATTTTTTGGATAATTCCATAAGCACTTTTTCTATTGGTATATGATTATGCAAGTTGTAACAGACTTGTGTCACTGCGACCAACTCTCTATCACAGTACAAGTAAGCATACAGTATTCTATCTCGGCAGTGTCCGAGAGATAATTACCTACGGTCGTTTGGTACGTAAACACGCAATAGGGCTACTGATTTGGACTGAATGTTTTTCTTGGGTTACGTATTTGATAATAGGTACTATATTAAATTGTCATATTATCTTTTCATTTTATATTATTGCAAATTTAATACGTTTTTATTTATATAATTTTACAGTATTTTATATCCAGTTTCAAAAGTTTGTGAGTTAGTATGGTGAAACTGGACAAAAAAAATGCATTTTGTGTGCAGTATAACTAAAAATCAGCAATAAATTAAATAGATCATTATGATAATATATTTCCTACAAATTAGCAACAGAGAAATATTTCCAGTTTCGATACAGATGTATTCAAACATTCATACACTGAAAATTATGCTCGTAAACTTAATTGACATAATATTTAGTCAGTAAATACGCGGGAGCGTCTCATACTGTCGGACGACAACCGCGGCGCACTCGCGACTGTCGTATGCCGAGAAATGCCGAAATTTCGTGCGCGTCGTTTGGGAGCGTTTGTATGAAGATAGAATACTGTATGCTTACTTGTACTGTGTCTCTATTGTGGTCGCCTCATAATCATTTAAAGCGCTACCAAGTCCTACCAAGTAGTTACGTAAATATACGAAATCTTTTAAAAATACTACCCGAAATAATGCATAGTATAGTAGAATTTAAATGCCGCACATGTGTTGTTTGCAATTTGTAAGTAACATATTTTAACCGTCATAAAAACCGTAAGACAACTTACAACTCTAAGTTAACCAGTTTAAACTTTATAGTTACAATTTGCCCCTCAGATGTTACCAGCAACAAATTTTATGACCCTAACAACTACTACAAATACTTAAATGGCAACTATAATCTTATATGTTTCATGTAAAATTGTAAACTGTGTAATCGCAAAGCAAAATTACTCATACTCGTAGTATAAAATATGAGATGTCAGGAATTTAATATAAGAATACAATATCACCAAAAGTGAAACACAGAAATCCTTACATCGATAAAATAATTTTTTCCTACGCTCTTATGTCCTCTTGAAATAATATTATTAATAATACGTTACGAGTGTTAAAAATTTAAAAAATCAGTCATGATCCCATTGAACCGTTTAACAGAAGTTTTACATTTTTCTTAGAACTTTCTTACATGCAACTTTCATATGGAATTATGACTATTTTTTTATTTACAGTAAATGCATTGAAAACTCACCTAAAGTTCCAGTTTGGTTTGCACAAAATTGTCCGATGACGTTCGCAGCGCACAGCAACGCACAGTAAGTACATGTCCACACAACACACCACAAAACAACGTAACTTTGTAAAACACAGTATCATTCGCAAAATAACTTCATCGACGATGATAGTACACCACTTATATTATTAATTTCGCTCAGCATCCTACAAAAAAGAAAATTAAATAAAATAATATCGATATGGATGGCACACACTAGCACAACACTTATTATGACCCGGTAAATTTTTATTTCGAATGTCACTAACTTTTTTATTTTATATTTCGAATTTCTCCACCTTCGTCCGGTCACTGCAAAGTGGAAATCACGACTGATTAGATAGTGTTGATTTTTACTGTACCACTGACTACACCACTTCTTCTATCGATGTATACTAATTGTTTTGTTTACTGTGTAGTGTTCATGATTTGTATGTATGTGTCATTGGTCACTGACTGCAAAAAGAATCTGAATTTGCAATGAAGTATTACACTGTCATTGAATTCGATAAATATAGTAACATATCAAATATATCGTGGCATCTCATAGAGCGACAAGCGACAACACTTGATAATCACCATTTACAGAATCTAATAACTATGTAGTTCGCAAGACAAAAAAAATCTTGTCCTAATGCATAATACAAGCCAACAAACATATTATAGTATGAAGTAAACAAAGCTATAAATACGTTAAATCTCAGCTTAAATCATCCAAAATTACTAGGAAATGACGTTTAATTATTTACCTTTAAATTCAACGCTGCAGTTCTCAGAATAAATAGAATTACTTTACTAACAAAGCGATATTGAATAGGGATGCCAAACGTTATTCACGAATTCTATAATAAACATCTAACAAATTAATACATGTATTGTGTATGTAAAAGTGAAATAAATAAAACATCGTGAAATTTCCCGTTTAGGGAGAACAGAGTATCGGACTAAAATGACACCTTGACAGATTTTTTGGCAGTAAGTATACATAGATAACAGAGCGAACCATATGGACTGACAAATAATAATAATAATACTCCAGACAATTACGCAGATTATGTGACCCTAAACTAAGCAGTAAGCTTGTACTATGGGTACCACACAACGAACTCTGGGGGAGTTCCCAGTAACACCCAGACTCCAAGTCAATTTAGAAAAGTTCGTTTCCTAAATTGACCTGACCGGGGATCGAACCCGGGACCCTAGCTTGGAACGCAGGTGCATATGCCACTGCGCCAACGGGCCAATCAAAACAAATACATTCATAATCATACGTATAGTATAAACATACCTACATAATCTATACATTTACTGAGAGAAACTTAGTATCAAACTTTTTTATATATTTTATATGTCCGTACTGGCTTTTTATATTTTTTTTATACCACAAAGATGGCAAACAATATAATTAACTTTTATAAATATTTTTAAACTTTTTTATATATTTGTACCGGTTTTCCAAAAAACAGCTCGGACGGCATGAACATTATGATTTCGGACATTTTTCATGAAATACGATAATATTGATCTCTGGGTTTTAACGTACGGATAAAACGTCAATTTGGTTGTGGATTACTACATAAAAGTCGGTAACTTTCTTGACACTAGATATTATTGGTTTCTTAAATGCTTGACATCAATTACGGCCGTTAATACATTACAAAACAAATCTAATAGTCAAATACATTAGGATTATTTTCATTAACACGTTTTTATAAAACATGCTTGGTGGTTTGGGAGGAAGGAATATAGAAAATGACAGCTGCGTATCCTCCAGCGCAGGTTGTTAAAGTCGGCCAAAGGACAGAGCTTATTGGTGCTGGTAGACAATGGGCTCGCGACTTTTACTATCATCATTGTTCGGTTCGATTTTACCATTTGTAAGTATGAATTCTCATTGCTAAAAACGACATCATGATGTGAATTTGTTGTTTTGAAACTATGTTTACCCTGAACGGGATATGGCGTGATGTTATGTATGTATGTAAAACACGTTTTAGCATATTGGCTGTCGCCCAAATCTGTAAAGATATCATAACATCGTTATGGACGACACATGTTATAAATTATTAGGCATTTAAAAGGTGCCCAGAAATGTCATGTACAGACTGATAACTCATCTCTCTTAATATATCTTTAGAATTTGCCTCATGCAAAAATTTCAGTAACCACAATGATAATCTTTTAAATTAGATATTTTACAGAATCTTGAACTATTAATTTTATTATTTCGATTATTTATTTGTATGGAAAAGTAAATTGACCTTTTACAAAAACTTTAAAGTAGATTTATTATTGTCTAGTTTTATTCCTAGAACTTTATATGTAAAATGGTATTTACATATTAAATAAAAATTAAATATACTTAATAAAGAACATTGTTTGAATGCATGATGTCTATACGTTATAACATGTCCCTAATGTAATTTTATTCTTGTACACACAAGACGGCAAATACATGTGTAACGGATAATTCAAAATATATTAATACCGTAATTTGAAATAATATTGCAAATTCAGATCCTTATTCAATGTGTTAAAGTTTATTATGATAGCAGCAGTTTATAAATAAAATATAATTTACTGTACAGTAATGTATAGCACTGGCTAGAAATAGATAATACCTATAAATAACCTGTTCAGCGAAAATTCATAGAATTTTCTTTTTTATTTATACAGTAATTACAGTATTTATTTATACAGCAATACAGTAATTATTCATAAGCGACAATTGATATTTATTTAATAGAATAACACGATCGCATTTATGTGAAACTATACACAATGGTATGTTTACGATTAGGTACGCAATATGTTTAAAATAATCATTTTGACGTAAAATTTCTTGCTCAAAGTTATTCTGCATTCTTTAGAGAGCCAATGCATAAGTTAACTTTGGTAAATAATGCGTTTATATAGAAAAAAATATTTAAATTTCAATTACTTATTTTAACACACTTGTTAATTAAAAAATATAGCTAATAGCTGCTGATCTAGCCACGTTGAATTAAAGGGTTGATTCTAAAAAATCAGCCCAATCAAATACGTGTTTAATCATCCAATAGATGCTTTAGACAACATTTTAGATTTATTACACGCATTTTAATTTTTTTCATTACATTCCCCCCTTTCGAAAAGACTAAAGAAGCCTTTCTTAGTATAAGTACTTGCCTACATAACAAAAGGAACCTCCCTGCAAACTTCTAGTTTCTAGATATATAGCTTTTTGGGCTACGCGTCGAATTATCACTCAACAAGTCAGTCAATCAGTCTTTCTTTCATATAATAGATATTTTTATGCATGTATCATGTTATTTGTATGTGTGTATTTGAGTGTTGTTGGAACAACTAGTATTACTGTATTAAAGTCCATACTGGCGTGTCGAGTTCCTTAGCTCGAGCCCGTCGAAGATGTTCAAATTATGCTTCCTCGCGTATTCATTGATGATCATCTTTCCTGTGGACAATATAATGTCGCAAAGTCAATTCGCATAGCGAGCCAATTATTCAAAAAAACTGCATTCATTATGATTTAGAAAAATAAATAATTTCTTTAATAATCCTCAACGGGTAAGCTGAATTTTTAGAGCCACATTAATATCATCTATTCACAACTTATTCGGTCATAGTGATCACAAGTTGTTCAGGGGTAAAAAAAATTAAGTGACATTTCACGGATTTCCAAATTTTTTGGTTAAAAATAACTTTGAATACTGATTACTTACATGTTTTGACAACTTTTCAAACGGCGACTTTGAAGAAGTCTATTATTTACGATAATATTTAGGCTTCATGAGACCGTAGGGCTGACAGCTTCTTCTGCCAACGAATCAGTTTGGCTATTCGAGGAAATAATGTGTCCATTCTGCAGGGCACCCTAAACGATGACAGCTAAGCGGCAACTTTGAGGAAGTCTATTACTTGAGATAATATTTAGTTTTGAGTTTGTGAATAAAAAAAGTTTTCAGTTTGTAAATATTAGATTTAGATATTTACAACTCTGTAAGTAATAATTTTTGCATAATTCTTACGACATGTTTATATGCGCACTGTAGGAATAGGTAGCGAAATAAAGGAAATAAAGTATTATAACAATGAATCAAGGCCAATCTCAAGAACATCAAGTTTACTTTTAAGAGAAGGTTATTTAGATCCAAAAAAATCAGCTAAATAATTTTCAATCGTAATTCGTATTGAATAATAATTGAAAATGCAGTTTTTTAAAGCGCTAGCATGAAGATCTTTCCGAATATATAATAAACAATACATTAAAATTAACTATATTATACCTATCTATTACAAAAACGTACAGTACAAAAAAATTTACGTATGAGTTAAAAAATTTCTCTACAGTACTAATGTTATTACGCCCATTGCTATTTGTTTTCGAAACATTAAAACTAGGTGATACGAAATGAAACTAGAGAACACCGATATCCTCCATTAACCATTACATAATATCTTCGATAATATAGATAGAAGAGCGGACCAAGATACCTAGCTATAAATAGCTAGCTATAAATTGTCAGAGCATTGAGTCATGAAAAGTATAATCTGGAATAAACCAGATCAGCCCAAGACTCATTCCGGACTTAAATGATCATAGCACAAATCAGTGAATTTCTTCTGCTCTGTTATCGATCTCAATCTCAATAAATAATATTCGATATTATTATGAACACATACAAAACAACTTTTAACGGAAAAATTTAATAAAATATACGGAATAAAGAATGTGTCTTAAGTTCGTCGATCACAAAATTAAGTTTAGAGAAATTAAAAAGAAAACTTCCTTCAAAAATTATTTTGAAGGAAGTTCAACGACGCTTGTAAAAATTAGAAAAAAAGCTATATTTTTACTAAAACCGACACCCGCAAAATCCGACATCAACTCGAGCATCGGCACGAGTATTACACACATGTAATAATGCTCGCAGTGCCGTCTACGCGCAACAATGTCGTTACCTACTTTACGCGTTATACCTATTACATATTACACACTTGGACCGAACCTTAAGAGGCCGCTTTGCTGTCTATACACAACGTGACCGAAATGCTCGCACAGTATTTTACAAGCTATAATTCGAATAGATTTTAATATCTTCAATACTTGAAATCCTTTCAAGACATCGAAACTAATGTCTAAACATTTTTAATAAAAAATAAAATGAAAGTAGATGTAAATACTTATTTACAATGAAAGATCTTCACTCTAACGTTGTAACTTTAACTATTATAAGTAATCTTATCTCCGGTAAGTTCTTAATTACACACAAAATAAAAATTCAATAAAAAACACGAATGCCAACTTATTAGGTTTTCCTCGAGATTTTTAGTACGCCTTTTAGTTTCAAGTACTTAAATAAATTTTATACTTGTGAACCATTGCTAATCAGCAGAAATCATGCTTTTAAAAGATCATACTTCCATAAAAATTGCTTCCGGGAGCTACTTTTAGTGAATTTTCTGCAGTTGCGAAGATATACTCTACGCTTTATTTATCGATACAATACATTCGGTATATAAAAGCACCTGTATCTTTCTGCTTGACTATACTTACTCGTAATTTTCAGCACACGTTTTACCAACACTTAAAATACGACAACTTGTTATTATGTGAATCAATGAGAAATCGAATTATATCCAAAAGACCCTTATGATAATATCTTGGCACTCTTGTCTTTGCTAAGTCAGTCTTTGTCCACTTTTATTACCCTTATAATAAATAATAATAAAGCCATACTACTCCATATCTTGGAAATGAAAAAATGAAAGACGTTAGAAGAGGATCCCTTGTAGAGTGAACTACAAGGGATCCATATCTCAAATTATAACCCTTACCCATATATTATTTTATATAGAAACTGGTCGAAACGAAAGGTGAAAATTGAAATTAGTGTATTTTATACATTTTCAAGACACAAAAAAAAGTCATCACTTCCAAATCAAACTACTTGAGTAATAAGAGTAATAACAAAAAGGTATGCAGTGACTAAAAATACGAGTGTGACGTCCTCATATGCATAATATAAGGCGGTTGTTATACTTTTACCCATAATGTCAAATTGTTTGTTTCATTATGTTTGTACAAAAACCAACCATAAAAGTCATGACGCAATTTGCTAAAAGTTATTTAAATTAGATGAGTTTCTCCTTAATTTTCTTTTCATCACTTATCCGAGTATTTTTGGCGTTTAAATACATAGATTTGCAATACATAGATTGTGCTCGCATTCGTAGATTGAAGTTTATGTGCTGTATTCTGTAGTACATAAACTTCAATCTGATTTTTAGAAAATCTCTTTGCGAGTTCCCGTCCCCGTCACTGGTTTTATATTCAATCAGCTAATATCGATGAGCATAACTCATAAAAAAAAACGCAGATAAATTGTGAATCTCATTTCTCTACATCGACTGAAAATAATCAAAAAAGTTCTCTTTTTACATATTTCCAAATTAAACACTTCGAAAAACACATTATCCCATTCAAGTCGTTTAATTTGATTCATATATTGCGCCATATCCAAAATTACCTACTTGATCCAAGAGATTATTTTTGTATCTCAGATTTTTTCTTTATTTAAGACTTTTCTTTATATGTTTCTCTAAAGTGTACTTATTTGATAGATATCGATCTAACATCCCTCTTCTACAATACCTCTATATGTATGTACCCTAAGTAAATCTAATACTTACTTACAAATACTTCTTGATATATTTATGTACCGTTTTAGACACACGCCCAAATGAAATAAAATTATGAACAATTTTTAGAATTTTTGCAATTAAATAAAATACATTCGCTATGCATAAAAAATGTTAAAATTCGCTTTGTAAAAAATATATTACGTATGTTTTCTTAATTTTGACTTACCTTCGTCTATTTTCCGTGACGCCTCGTCGAGATCGCTCCCCGCGTAATTTAAGATGACCAGCACCAGTGGCATCATTTCCCAGGAATAATGAAACTTCTCCAAGAGTTTATTGCAGTTTTCCACCAGCGTCTCCAAGGACACAGCTGTAAAGAAGGAAACGTAATTAATCTTCCTCTCATGTAGTAATGTTATTAAATAGAACTCGACACAAACTCCCGTTAAGTATAGCTAGGACATATAAAAGTTAGATGAGACAGATTCAATTTATTAAGACAGAAATTAATAGATGACTGTTCTCATGTTGAAATTTAACTATAGGAATTAATATTATTGTTGGTGTTTTCTGTAAAATTTCTTATAAAATTGTAGACCTATTTATTAATTTCTTAACCTCAATTTTATGAGGGAAGATAATTTTTAGGGTAACTACTAAATAAAAGACACTAAATTGTACTTCAATAGCTCGATTTTAATAACGCATACATATAGTGTATATTGCAAATCAACGCTATGCAGTTTTTGTATGATGATCTATGAACTAACCAATAACAGTGAAATGTAAATTGTTCATTGTTTTTATGGATAGCCGCTAATTAGTACTATTTTTATCGAGAGATTTAAAGTTAGATAAAAGAAAATTAATAGATACCTACTTTCAATAATACCTCGTGCTAAAATTCGGTTACCAACAGAAATCAAACGTAATGTTTTTAGCTGCTATTAGCTTAGCTGCAGTTTCTTTACACAAAAATTCCTTTTCATATAAGATTCAGAGCTGAATATCCTGAGAATGACTGGACCGATTTCTACGAAACTTCTCAAATACTCAACAAATGCAGAATTGCATTTCCAATATAAAACCCGCATGTAATTTGATCCATTCGTTTCGGAACTAAGATGCCAAAGACAGACACACAGTCAAACAAAGATTTCAAATTTATAACATCCCTCGCCTCATGTCAGGTTAATAAATTAAATGACTATCTAGTGCCTTGGTATTCCAGGTAGGATACTACTTAAAAGATATAAGCCTATAATATCATAAATAATTGTGCCAATAAAATATAATACTATTTACACAAAAAAATTAGTTGAATGATTATTATATTTAAAAAAGTGGAACCTCCCCGGCGGGGAATCGAACCCCGGTCTCCCGCGTGACAGGCGGGGATACTAACCACTATACTACCGAGGATTGTGTTTAAAGTGTTTGAAATTTAGATACTATTTATTGCTTTGCATTACACATATATACAAGAATGCGAGAATGTCTAGAAAATGTATACACACCTGTATTTGATAAATATAACATATACGCGTATGTTGTACATATTATATTATACAACAATTTATTAGGAATTAATATACTAACCATAATACAGAAAATTATTCTACTACTGCATAAATTAATCTACTTTTAATAGTACATGAATAACATAATTAAATCAAATATAACCTCCAAATGAATAAAATAATAATTATTATTACAAACTTAATTTAAAATCATTCTATAAAATATATCCTTTTTAACGAATAAATAAAGACTAAAAATTAAACCTATCTTATTCTAAAGTGTGTTGTGTATCATATGTGTAAATGGTATGAATAAATTGAGTAGGAACTTCTTTACGTAGAAACTGTAAAATAGATTTTTCTTCTATTGGAACCGAAAATAGATTTGACGTTCAAAAATACCTTGCTGTTGGTTTTACTTCAATAAATTTAATTGACTTTGAAATACACTGTAAATTTTACAAAAATTAACAAATTAATTATACAGAACTACGTAGTATGTATATTATACCTACGGAAACAAATAGACAATATAAAGTCATGAAACACAATCGAGATCGTAACAATAAATAATGATTTTGAAACGTTATCGCCGGCTGCAAGTCACACTAGTCGTGAATAAGTTGGCCATAATGTTATTATGAATAAGGAATATTTCGATGGAGATTCTTTATGATTATAAAACATTTGTATTTAGTATTCAATGGATTCAGGGGCGGTCAAAAGGAAATCAGTTATTCGGAATGAGGCTTAGACACTGGTTGTTATTAATATTCCCAATTAGTTATGAGCTTATGAAGCACAACAAACAAAGGCGGCGGCGGCCGCAGAAAAAACATCTAATGAGGTGAACCGTGCAGTCTTAAATTTTTAGTAGTAGACTCATTAATATTGCTACATTTCAATAGCATTATAAATAATTATCATTAATTCCTAAGAGTATTGTCAATAAAAATTATAATTTCTTAAAAAAATTTTTCATTTCAATAGCTATAGGCATAGGTATCATCACAGATTAATTAGTTACTAACGTTATAAATATTTGATATAAATATTAACGTTATAACGTTATAATATATAATATATCATGTTGATTTAACGATTTCTAAAAAATGCAAGGACACCCCCCTACCAACACCCCTGATTACAAGTATGATTGTCTAGAGCAGAGGTTCTCAAACTTTGTAACAACGGAACGCTTTTGAAACACTTTTTTTTCGGATTTTGAACAACTAATTTATGCAGCCCCAAAATAGAAAACCAAAAAAAATTATTATTATTTTATGTTTATTCTTTAATGAAGTTTAATAAAAAACATATTATAAAGAAATACTTTAAGTAACACTGTATTGATTCTATTGATAGTGTAACTTAATTTATTAAAGGTTTGTTTCCATTTAATGGGAGGCATGAAGTTGTCTTTAGGGTTCCATACCTCGAAAAGAAAAAAGGAACCCTTATAGGATCACTACGTTGTCCGTCTGTCTGTCCCTCTGTCTATCTGTCAAGGCCCTTCTTCTCAGGAACACGTGGAGATATCAAGTTACCATTGGAACTATAAAATAATTCAAACTTTTAAGTCAACGCAATTAAAAAATAAAACCATTTATGCCTTATATTTTGATAATCTCAAGTAAATCAAAACCTATAGGTTACTTCGCAATGACTGAGAATCATGAAATTTGGCAAGAAGCAAGGTATCACAGCACAAGTAAAGGAAAAAATTTGAAAATCGTTAATTTGTAGCTATTTGCCATTACAAATTTACATTTTCAGTTGGAGATATAGAAGAACGTATCTTTGAACTGCAAATTTAAGTTTGTTTTTGGATCCAACTTATATTTTACCGGGAAATATATAATACAAATACATTGTATGGCGATACGCAACCCTTGGTGCGTGAGTAGGTACGACTGATACTTGGCCGGTTTTTTTTATTTTACGTCTCAATCTTGGCCTGAAGACGTTACGTGCTTCGTTCTTTCAGTTCATATTATTACGGCGGTTGAGTATGGCTGGTCTAAAGATTTATTACTGATTTATAAAATTTACGATTTTAAGTTAAATTAGTTCTCCAGTTACAATGCCTGTTATACCTATTCGAATGACAAAAAGAATAGATAATATAAACACTAAACAGGCTATGTACAGTATTACTAGAGAAATAATGGCGACTCTAGCTAGCCGTAAACTCCGAAGTCAGAAGGTCGCGCATCAGCGCGGACACTTAACTCCTTTTATGACTTCCCTTTGTCCGCGGACAGTGCCGTCGACAGTAAAAAACCTATTCAAACTTCGAACAGACACTTGAACACACTTCGTCACGCCTTTAGTCTTGTATGTAGGATTGTAGAACGTGTTAAAAATGTCGAAACGTGAATTTTACGGCGATATTTGCCAGTGGCAATTCGCTGTGTTAGTTTTTTTATTTATTAGAAACATAAATGTATTTTTCAGCACACTTGATTTGTATGTACATAATATTATTTTATTTCTTATTTAGTTTTATTGTTGGTATCCCAGTGGATAGGCGTAAAACTCATCCCTGTTATTGATTGATTTGATTGAATTGACCGAAAAACTGACTTTTAATGTGTCGATTCCACTTTATTTTAAGTGAAATATCCCTTATAACCGCATATTACGTTCTCTGATTAGATTTATAAAAGGTGGTGAAATCCTTTAAGGTTTTCCAAACACTAATTCCTCAGAAATAAATTAAAATGTTAATAACGCGCGTCAGCCAAGATTCTTAAAAAATTTTGTTTTATTCCACAAAAGTAAGCAAGCAAACTGACCTAATCTACAGAGCGAAAGTGAGTGGTGAAAGAAGCCAAGGAAGAGCAAGGCTGACTTACGAAGCTGAAATAGCCAGAGTGCTAGCCGACGGAAATGTCAAAAGCACTCACATACCTAGGCGAAAATGTGTGAGGAGAATGATGAGATTTGAGGTAGCGAAAAAAATATGTAAGGACTGCGACCCTTGGCGTTCCGTCCTCTCTGACTACCCCGTTAGGGATATAGCGTGAAGATATGTATGCTTGTATGTAAACATGTACGTTAGGCTGGCATATGATTTGTTCCTTGTTCTAACTAAATTTAAATAATTAGGGACTTTTTAAAACCTACTCTACTCTAAGAAGGATTATCAAACGAGCGAAAAGGACCGCAGTGCACCAACTCACGATATACTCATTTTACAACATGCCTTTATGGCTGTATGGATATTCACTACCATTTTACGATTTCAATGATGGCCGTTACTTCATTAAATATAAACAACGCGAATGTGACAGCTTTTCATAGATTTTATGGAGTATTAAAAAAGAAAAAACTGGTTACTAAACGAACACATCGTAACTAATTATAAAATTGTATTATAAACATTGGACAACTATACAAGTTGGCACATTTATGCAATTAGATAGTGTTCCGAACAGCTACCAATCGAAGAAAAAACTGAGTTTTTGTGTTATGTGAAAAAGTATATTTTCTAACATAGTATATGATAGTACAAGTTATTATCATGGTGTGTAGATGCAGCGAATCTATTTTCCAAATTCGATTATACGCCAGTTCAAGGAATGAACTATTAAAATTCGTTCGTGTTCCTGAACGACTGACCTTAATTTGCCGTTTTTTCATATTGACCTGACCTGATCTGACAAGCCCTGACCTGACTAATTTCTTTACATGGAGCGCTCCTGAAAGAAGAGCACATAGATGCGACTCGCTCCTCTTTTTTCTTAGCTCTGTAGTTAATTCTTTTTTTTTTCTGGTTACACAGGCGAAACCCGCACCTCTTAAATCTTTACCTCTGTAATACCCTTCGATCACAAATAAAAAAATAGAAATACAATGAACGCTCCAAAAATGTCCGAACCAAATGTGCACTCAAATAAGTATTTGAGTGCACATTGAGTTACTAACAGATTATGTGAATTATACTTTACGCACGACACGTAAGATTGCATTTGAAATATTTTTTTAACAAACAGTTTCAATGACATGCAAGAATCGTTTAGGAGCATTTATAACCTTATGATTTGGCAGTAAGGTCTACTTTAGATTAACACAATGTTACCGATAATACTATACGGTATTTAAAAATATACGTCAATTCGGACAATAATTTGTTTAGATTTTACAGGAGATTGTGAGTCTAGTTCTTTATTTGTGATCGACGGTAATACCTAATTAGTCGTTCACATGAAGCGCTATTGAATCTATGAATCGCTACAGAATGGTGGTGACATTTTGAAAAAGAAGGTGCCACTCCATACATACCATAGTATGCCGACTAAGTGACGAAAAAAAAAATTAAATGCATTTAAGCATGTAGAGCTAAGTGTGGGGTATATTCAGATATGTCAAAAAAATTAAATTTTGAAAATATTTAAAATAGTATTATAGAACTTAAAAAGCATTTTCAACGAAAATCGGTTTGAATAAGATATAGTGTGCAACGATCGAGCATGTAATCGAAATTACCCCATTTTCGGTTACGCGCTCGGAGACCGCTGAAATTACTTGTTTTTCTTGAAATTACTTGATTTACTTGTCGTTGCGAAACGCTATCAAATATACGCATAACCTAATTTTTACTACCCATTAAATGAATATTGTGCAACGCGACCACGGAACCCTTCTGGCCGGTTTTTTCATTATTATTTGTACACACACACAATCACTGTTGCGATAAACTAAGCGAATAAATAACTTTAACCGGTCATTTTATTGTGTCCTCTAAACATCTGTTGTGCGAGATTTCGAACAATAGTATGAAGCGATTTTATCGTCTTCAACACTGTAAACTTACTATAGACGTAAATGTTTACTTAGTAGATAGGTAATAGGTGGCAGCAGTGTACATTCCACACAGGCAATTAAGTAGTACTTACCTGAATGACGGTGCAAAGTGTAATTATTTTTTTACGCTAATATACCCTAATCATGATTACTGAGGGCATCATTTTATAGCGGCGTACGCACGTTTTAGCAACTTTACAAACAAAACTAATAATAAAAAAATCGTTTTATTCTATAATAAATGTGATATTTTTTGTTTTTCCTGTAGTTGCTAAAATGTGCTGAAGCCACTACAGAATGATGCTTCTATAACATATAAAATATTTAGTATTTAGTATTTTTCCGGTATAAAACGTAGCCTAGATTATTCTGAAAAATATTCTACCTGCCAATGTAAGTCCAAATCGGTTAGGCACTACAAAAAATTGCTAGAAAAAATAAACAGACAGACAAAAATTTGACCAATGTAAGTCCAAATTGGTTAGCCACTACAAAAAATTGCCAGAAAAAATAAACAGACAGACGAAAATTTCAAAAAAGCGTGTTATGGTTTTGGTTCCGTGCAAATAGCCATATAAGTTTAAGGAAAAGCCTTTATTTCGAAAACACAAACAGGCACTTCAATTTTGTATAAACAAAAATATGTACAAACAAAAAATTAAACCGACTTCAAAAAAAGAACACTGAAAAGTATGAAATAACTATCGTTTACTAATCAAGACTTAAGTACAAAAATAACTTTATAAATACGATACAAATACCCATATAATTAAATTTGACAGTCACTGAAGTCGGTGCCAAGCCTACTAAACTAATATACTTTCTGTTGTCGAACATTAATTTGGCACCGACTTCAATAACTGTCAAATTTAATTATATGGGTATTTGTATCGTCTTTATAAAGTTATTTTTGTAATTAAGTTTTGATTAGTAAAGGATAGTTATTTCATACTTTTCAGTGTTCTTTTTTGAAGTCGGTTTAATTTTTTTATAAAAAAATTTTATTTTGCCCTTTTTAGTGAGCTAGGCCTAAAAGAATATCTAGGGCAGATCTACAATTTGTTTATTTTCTAATTTTGGAGCGCAATGTGTTAACTTCCATTCTATTGAAGAGCATAAACCGTGGGATTTCACAATAAAGATGCGAACAGATCGAACATGGGATATTATTGCCCATTGTGGCCATTATCAATATCATATCAATATCAATCAGTTATAAAAGAACAGTGTAAAGGTTGCGTCATAATGACACCTTAGCAGTATTCTTACAATCCGAAGACGACAGCTACCAGTCATATTCTCTGTCCGCCACAAGACTGACTCTACTGACTGAATTTATTATATCACAGGCAATTTATATCTTCTACCTACTACCATTATACCATGTGGGGACAACGATAGTTAACAAATGTCATACAAGAGAATCATCAACATAAATGAACAAAGGCTATAACCAAATCTCGTTATTTGGTGTATCTTCGAAACCGAAGCTTCAATGTGAATGAAATTTCAATGGGACCAATCTGGAAGTGTATCCTTTCAAACAAAAAAAGAATTTTCTAAATTGGTTCTTTAATGACGGAGTTATGAGGTAACAAACATTAAAAAAAAACATACAACCGAATTGAGAACCTCTTCCTTTTTTGGAAGTTGGTTGAAAAGTGCATGTCTGTGACTTCGGAGTAAAGGCTTTGGGCGTTCCTCGTAACAGTAAAACTAGTGTTTGTGCTTTTAAAAATATTTCTTTACATTCATATTAACCATTATATGTCTATAATATTATAATAAACAACTATATTATAATAACTACATTACATATAAATATGTATAAGTACAAATAATATCTACATTACATTACACATGAATGTAATATCGATATTTTATTTATTATATAATGGTCAATATGATTTTAAAGAAATCTATACTAATACTTAATTTAGAGAAAAAAATTGATTGTTTGTTTGTAATGGATAAACTCAAAAAGTAGTCAACCGATTTCAAAAATTCTTTCACGTATAGAAAGCTACTTTATCAGCAAAGTAACATGGGCTGTATTTTATTTAAAAAAATATCTACCCGTGCGAAGCCGGGGCGGGTGGCTAGTATTCTATAAAGCACAAAGACTAGTTTTACTGTTATAAGGGAAGCTCAGAAGGAGACTGAAAAATTCTCGGCCTAAAGTAGAATGAGTCACCCTATTTACGTAATTGCGCTAGTCGAGTAACTTATCAGTACATAAAAAAGTTTCTAGTGAGTAAATGAATACGAAACATCACTATATCTGAAAAATCGCTACACCTTAGAAATTATATCTCCGAACCTAAGGAATGGTGCTCAAACACAGTTCTGTGATAAAATTCTTTACAAAAAGTAATAAAACGCCGAAAAATTATATTTAAAGAAATGTTTGTGGCTTATGGAACGTTTGTGGCTTCATTACTATAGTAGGCTGAAAATAATAAACACTAGTCAATTATTCCGATAACGCCGAGACTCGATGGAAGACGACTTCCATTCCGGTCACTTTTCTATGGCGATCAATGGTGAAAACTATTGAAAATTAAAAAAAAAATTGTATCGGAAGATCAGAATTAAGCAGAAATAAGATATCGGCGACAGCTGAGACTCCTATGATCAGTAAGGAAAAGTTGGCGAAATTTTGCACTATGTTCACACGGACAAAAGAAAGTACACGCTATGATGCAGTAATCTCCGCAACGATAGACCATACTTGAATAGAAACTTATATTCAAGAGTTCAAGACTAACTTATCAATGCAGATAATTGTATTATACAATCATCTTCTGAGGTAAGGGTCTCAACACTAATTCACACCTAGGTCAATGATGTGGATCCATAGGTAACATCACTGACCTAGGTAACTGACCTAGCCGGAGTGCTAGCTACGGAGCTAAAGAAATGTCAAATCAAAAGCACTCGCCTAGCCCGGAGAATGTGTGTGAGAAGAATTACGAGATTTGAGGAGGTAAAAAAGTAAGCACTGCGAAGCCTGGCACTCTGTTTTTTCTGCCTACCCTGTTAGGGATACAACACGAGGATATGCAGATATGTATGTAAATAAGTATAAGCATCAATTATATTTATACTTAACCCGTCGGCTAGCAACATTTCACTATCCAGTTATATTTTACCATCTGTAAGACAAAATAGATACTGGTGTCTGAAAGAGTCATGATATATATATCATGATACTTTCTGCCTCCTGATTCTCTAATACAAAATGGGGTGAGAATACATTGGGAACTCAGTCGTATCTATACATGTAACTTTCCTAAATTAGCTTAGATTTTAGTCAATACTCAAGAATCATCATTGGAACGATCGTGTAAATATATACCATCAAAAAATACAGAACTGTAGGTAACACATAAAGCTTATACTGCGGGCACAAGACGCCATATCGTTGTGAAATTAACTTTAAACCATTAATGTAATTCCCTCACAAACAAAGAATGAACAAATACCAGTATGTACATATTTTATAATACTGTTTATTGTATAAATTAATATTATCCAGAAGCAATAAAAAACAATACGTACCGCAAACAAAAGCGAACGAAATTATAAAAGTTGTGCCCATAGACCATAACGAGACAAAGGAAGAAAAGTACAATTGGCTGGTTCGACTCATTAGTTGTTATTTTTTTAATTTCACAATGATATGGCGTCTTGTGCCCGCAGCTAAAATGCCCGTAATTTAACGTCACATGGCAACCTAAGCGCCACTTCATACTTATACTCTTCCAGAGCTAGGGTTGCTAGTTTTTTTTTACAAATACGCAGAAAACTGTTATCCAATGCATTTTCACTTATGTGTAAACAATTTTTTAACTCACAGTGTTGTCTTGTACTTCTCAAAATCAACATTTAGCTTTAGACATATATATAAACATGTGAAACATAGTACGTAAATATAATTGCATAAGGTATGATCCATTATACCACATGTTGTAAGATATCTTTGCTCGTAAGTGTATATCGTCGGCGACGAGTGAAAACCTCGTAAGTGTCTAAAACTAAATTTTACAGGAGGAATAAAAAACGTCTTGTGAAAAATTTTGTATGAGCCGTATCTTTGATTTCTTTTGTTTTATTTTCAATTAGTGTCTACTTTTAATATCTATAGCCGATATTTTAAAATAACGTGTCTAAGAGTGTCAAATCTTAGTTACGAGGTTTTCCTTGGAAACAATAGTAGTTTGATAGCTATATATACGAGGTTACTAACGAAAACAACAAGTAATTAGTTATAAATCAAATTTATTTAAATACATATAAAAACATAAAAAAGCTCACTGGCCGTAATAATTTATATCCAATTTGTATAATCAACATTTATAGGTACCTCGCGCGAGTTAACATACCAAAGTGGTTCATACAATTTTTTGTAAGGTTTTTAAATCATACCGCTTTGCCATGCTAACTTTCACGAGGACACATAAATTGGCATGTCCTGGGAATATCTGAAGTCGGAAGACAGCGAGAGGAAACCGTAACCCTAGAATCAGGCCACCTACTCTACTATCGAGAGGGCGATAAGACGTCACAGGGCGGGGTTGGCATGATGGTCAACAGAGTTCTCTCTAGCAACGTGATAGAAATTGGTAGCGTGTCTACGCGGGTAGCATACCTCATACTCAGACTTCCCAAGAGATATACTCTGAAGGTAATACAGGTTTATGCTCCCACGTCGACACACTCTGATGAAGAGGTTTAGGCCGTATACGAAGACATAACGAAGGCCATATATGATACCACCAAGACTCACTTCACTGTTGTTATGGGGGACTTCAACGCCAAAGTGGGAGTACAAGAACGCGGAGAATCTGTAGTTGGAGTGCACGGTATCGGCTGTAGAAACCAAAGGGGCCAAATGTTGGTTAACTTCCTCGAATCCCAGAGGCTATCCCTGATGAATTCATCCTTTCAGAAAAAGCCTCATAGGAAGTGGACTTGGCGAAGCCCCGATAGGGTGACAAAAAATGAGATTGACTATATCATGACGAATAGGAGGTATATATTCAAAGATGTCTCAGTGATTAACAGGTTTAACACCAGAAGTGATCACCGACATGTCCGAGCTACTTTGAATATAAACTTCCGACTTCCGACACCGCTCCGTCCGTCACCGTGCCATATCGCTGCAGCATTTAAAGAATTACAGCTGGAATTGCTAACCAGATTCAGTCTGCTGGAAACCACTGCGGACGTTGATCACAACGTTGATCACAACGTTGTCAACAACGTTGTGATCAACGTTGACAACAAGTTCACGACTGTTGTCCGAGAGGTGGGAGAGGAGTTTTGCCAACGGAGGCGAGGGAATAAATTGTCCAAGTTCTCGGCAGATACAGTAAATCTCATGAGACAGAGACGGGAGATGTCGACTGAAGAGTCGGACTATCGCCTTCTCAATATGCGTGTACAGAGGCAAATACGATTCGACATACGACACAGCAGTACTCGAGCAATTGAAGATGCGATTAGTCGAAATAGAGGTTCGAAGGTATTTGCTAAGCAATTGGGAAGGAGTCCTCTGACGAAACTTACAACATCCGCTGCTCGAGTTCTCACAGCCAAGCCACATTTACTTGTAGAAGCCGAGACGTTCTACAGACAACTATACTGCTCACACGCACCGAAGCCCACAACTCAAGTTACGGACGACAGACGTGCTAAACTAACCCGCCACTTTACGGACGAGCTACCGGACATAGAAACTCCCGAAATCGAGATGGCTCTTGCGCAGCTTAAAAACAACAAGGCCCCTGGGGATGACGGCATTACCCCTGAGCTTTTAAGAGCTGGTGGGTTTCCAGTCCTGGAACAGCTTCGGAAGCTATTTAATGCTGTCATCGAAAAAGGTAAAACGCCCGAGGTGTGGTCTAGGAGTGTGGTCACCTTGTTCTTTAAAAAAGGCGATAAAATGCTTCTTAAGAACTAGAGGCCGATATCACTTCTGAGCCACATATATAAGTTGTTTTCAAGAGTCATCTCGAATCGTCTTGCTCGAAGATTTGACGAATTTCGACCTCTTGAGCAGGCTGGGATTCGAAAAGGCTACAGCACCGTGGACCACATACATACGCTGCGGCAGATTGTACAGAAGACCGAAGAGTACAATCGCCCTCTTTGCTTGGCGTTTGTGGACTACGAGAAAGCTTTCGACTCCATCGAAACCTGGGCTGTTCTAGAGTCCTTGCAGCGATGCCAAGTCGATTGGCGCTACATCGAGATGTTGAAATGTCTGTACAAAGCCGCAAACATGACCATACAAATCCAAGATTTCCAGACAAGACCAATCCTTTTGCAGCGTGGAGTGAGACAAGGAGATGTTATATCTCCGAAGCTATTCACTAACGCACTGGAGGACGTCTTCAAAAGACTGGACTGGAACGGTCTGGGCATAAATATCAATGGTGAGTACATTTCACACCTACGATTCGCAGACGACATAGTTATAATGGCAGAGTCGCCGCGGGACTTGTCAGAGATGTTGCGGAGCCTAAGTGTTTCTTCCAGACTGGTGGGTCTGGCAATGAACTTAGACAAGACGAAAGTCATGCTAAATTCATTCGTAGATCCAACCCCAATTGCAGTCGATAATGTCAGCATCGAAGTTGTTCAGGAATACATCTATCTAGGACAAGTTATTCAACTGGGTAGAAACAACTTCGACAAAGAGGCTGACAGAAGAATACGTTTGGGTTGGGCAGCATTTGGGACATTACGTCAAATCCTTGAGTCGCCACTGCCTCGGTGGCTAAAGTCCAAAGTGTATGACCAGTCCATTCTCCCGATCCTGACCTATGGGGCGGAAACGTGGACACTGACAAAAGGCCTCGTCTACAAATTGCAAGTTGCACAGCAAGCTATGGAAAGGGCTATGCTCGGAGTTTCTCTTAAGGATAGAATCCGAAACGAGGATATCTGACGGAGAACTAAAGTAACCGACATAGCCTTAAGAATAAGCAAGCTGAAGTGGCAATGGGCGGGGCACATATGTCGCAGAGCTGATGGACGTTGGGGTAGACGGGTTCTGGAGTGGAGACCACGTTCAAGACACGGATGAACATTTACGTAGATTTCATACTTATTAAATCTATCATACGAGGTTATTTTGTAAATTTATGTTTAAAGATGCTGATGAATCTTTAAAAACCGTCATCACACAATTTTGATATTAAATATTATTAGAGTATCCTTACCTTTTCACGAAACTTCACTTTTCACAGTAAATAAACCGCTTTGAATACTTTTTTTTTAATTTTTAAAGCCGCAGAAACCCATACACCGGCCGACTTGCGAGTTTCTCATTTCAAAATGGCAGACTTTTAGTTTTACTAGGTTTGCATTCACAATCATTGGATGGCGTTGTAAACAATTTTACTGAATTTGGGTGTGTTCAAATTATGCGATACGAGTTTTTCTAACTATATAAAAAATAATCATGTTTTAAAAAAAATACGATATACGAGGTTTTCACTCGTCGCCGACGATATACAATTTCGGAATACACAACATTTGATTGTAAATTAGTGCTAAGGTCATTAATTTAAAATGCAATCCACGGACTAAAACACTAAAAGTATTGTAAAAGAATATGCTATATTCGACAACCCTAATCTCAGTCCATAGCAAATTGGTTCCTCTAGGCGTATATATTGCTAATTTTCTTGTGAAGGTTTGTTTAGTCTGACAGATTCTGATAGGTAGTATGGATGTTTACGTTTTACATCGTAGAAGCACCATTTCCTGTATTATTATGAAGGCATGAGTTTCTTTTCATTTAAAAAAAATATTTTCTTAACCTTTTTATATTTGGAAAGTTGGTAAGTATAGATTTCAGCAGGGTACAGTGACACTGGAAGAGGATTCTAAGATTTTGAATAAAGTTCAAAAAAAGGATACGAGTTACACAAAAAAATTAAACCCCCTTAAAAAAACACTCAAAAGTACAAAATAACTACACTTTAGTAATCAAAACTAAAGTACAATAAAAATAACTTTATAAATACACATATACCTATAAAATTAAATTTGACAGTTACTGAAGTCGGTGCAAGTGTACCAAACTAATAAACTTTCTGTTGTTGCATATTGATTTGGTACCGACTTCAATAACTGTCAAATTTAATCATGTATAGGTATGTGTATCGTAGTTATAAAGTTATTTTTATTGTCGGTGAGTTTTGATTATTAAAATATAGTTATTTTGTACTTTTCAGTGTTTTTTTTTTGAAGGCGATTTAATTTTTTTTCTTAAATTTTTTTATTTCTCTCATTTAAGTGACCTTGGCCTAAATATGGTAAATATCTAGGACAAATCTACAATTAATTTCTTTCTAATTCTAGAGCAAAACGATATACGAAAGAATCATCAATATAAATAAAGGTTATAACCAGATCTTGTTATTTGGGACTACCTCGGAAGTATACCCTTTCAAATATAAAACAAAAATTTATATCGGTCCACAATTGACAAAGTTATCTGTGAACATACATAAAAAAAAATACATACAGACGAAAACAGAACCTTCTCCTTTTTTTGAAGTCGGTTAAAAAGAAAGAAATGAAATCACTTTTGTGTGAATAACAGGGACGGTAACTGTATAAAAAACTGTTTCTCTGTGTTCACTTGTTCTATAATATCTCGACTTGAATTTAAAGCCGTCTCTAGTCAACGGTTGACTTTACCATAGAAGTCGAGGTAGAAATATAATAGGTACATATGTAAATATTTACAAATCACAAGAAAAATAATATATTTTTATTATACACGAGCTCAGTGATCATATCTCTGAGTTTATGTCCCATAAAATGTCAGAGTTCGCAATTACAATATTAAAAGCGAAGCTTAATCGCAGCCTCATTGCAAAAAGAATTTTATGCCAGTCAAAAGCGATAAGACGTTTACTATTGAGGTCACAATTTACGATCACCATAAATCTAACCGTATGAAATTTTATGTGCAATTTAAATTACACATATGTAATTAAGTAGATACATTGTAAAATGTGCAAATGAACTATGAATGTCAACAACAAGCCCATATAGCATATTATATGATATTCAGTGATTGTTCTTGTTTTCTTTTTTAGGGATCCATATCAAAATACCAAAAACGGAACCCTTATAATTTCATCCGGTCTGTTTTCTGTATGACAGTTATTTTATTAGGAGACTATTGACACTATATACATAAAATTAATAATTATTATTAATTAATAATCACAATAAATAATAATATAGTAGGGCTATTCTATGAACCGCTATTTCGCTGTCCCATGGTGTAGCGAAATTATTAAAAAAAATTAGGGATAGCACTCTGTAGACGAAACAAAAAATTCCAGTGCACAAAAGTATATTGATATCTTTAGAAAGTTTTCAAAAATAACAGAGGTTTCGAAGTGACATTTTTATATAAGTTTATATAGTCGCTGATGCATGCGGTTCTAAAGTCGTAAAAATTATAGCCCCTAAATTTCCACTTACATATTACATACATTAGTAACATAACATATCTTCACGCTGTATCCCTAACGGAATAGTCAGAGAAGACAGAGTGTCAAGCCTAAAAAGTACTTTTAACGAAAATTGGTTTCAATAAAATATTATGTGCAGTTCTTTAGATGTGGGGTGTTTTCGGTTACAGCACGCTCAGCCACCGCAGTTGTTTGTTGTTCAGTGTCTTTAAGAAATACTATAAAATATAAACTTATTTTTAATACCCATTAAATGAATATCGTGCACCTCTACTACGGAACCTTTCACTTTTTTTCACTTTACACGAAAGAACAAATTTTCACGAACACTCGGCCGGACTCTACTTCTACGCCGACTAAGTAGTGTTGGTTGGACTCGAACTTACAACAAATCAACCAAAAAAAAAACCGTCTTCTTTGCAGTCAGCCCTAGTGGCTTTTTACAACGTCACCCATGTCGTCATCGGTCGCGTTGTTGTTTTCGTTTACTCTGTAGTGACAGACAGGCAAAAGTCAAATATCAAAAAACTTTGTTTAACGTTAAACTTCTTTTAAGCTCGTTATCTCTTTAGTAAAATGATAGTACTTAGTGTGTAGAGTAATTATATTTTGATATCTAGATACTTATAAACATCGAGTATTATTTATTATTATTCAGTGTATGAGCTTTTGGTTTCGAGTTAATTCTGTTGCACATTAACTAAACTAGCGCAAACTATACTGTATCTGGAACTAATAAAAAGGCCTAGACGTGACCAAAAACTTTTTGAAGTAGGTAATATAAGAGGAGAATTCAGTAGATATTTAAATATTAAACAAATTGTATCTAGTATGAAGTTAAGGTATTTTGAATTTTGTTATCCAGTAAAAAAAAAATCACATTCAGACACATATATCATAATGTTGAATGTATATTGCTAGTTGTGTTGTTAGCTAGCCGCTAAGCTAAGGTGTCAATGAATGAAACAGTAGTGTAACATTAACGTTTTTAAAGACTAAATAACGAAACAAAATTCTATGTCCGAATAGTGTAAAAAAAACGGTTACGTAGAGAATCTTTTGTGAAAACGGAAAATCGTTAACTCATGTAGTAACATTATAATAATCAAGCGATTCCATCACTACGTGCTGCACGCTCGGCCAATCGCGACGTTCTGCCACGCCTACCACATTCGCTATTGGTCGTTGAACCAACTTTGAATATAGAACCATTTTTTTTTCCTTCTAACGCCTACGTAAGCTCAGGCAAGCTCATAGATTTCTGTTCACGTTGTATCGCTCGATACAATACGTGGCTATCTATGAATCCTATTAGGCATTACGTTCCGACCACGTGTTCCGACTTCCGACCTCAAGTTTTGACGGTTCCTATTTAATATTAAACAAATATAGTTATTACATGTACACGTATATTACCTACCAGTTCTAATATGACAGTTAAGTATAAGTTTTGTAGTAAGTACATGGTTGTCATGATATTCATGACTTGAACCATTTTTAATCATTAGATGCAATCAATTAACAGGTCGACATATCACCAGGTAACTGTAACAAGGAAGGACACCCACCTACCTATTACCGGATGTATTCCATTGGTATCCTTTGCCTGCCAAGCAAATATCAATAAAATAACTAATAAGTCTTCTAGTTGAATTTATTATTTTATTTTATCGTATTTAATTTATATTTTTCTATATAAAAATTAATCAATAATGAATTATAAGTAATGTTGCTGACTTGCGACGTTATACGCCTATTCCATTACCTCTCATTATCGTTTTGTTAATTGACGTTTAAGTACGTATCAATTGCTTCCGAGTTAGTAACAAAAATTAAAATAAAAACACATGTGAATTTAAATTTTAATCTGCTTTTATTTCTTTCATTCGTTATAAAATATCCTACAGTTCTCAACATGATGCTCGCCAATTCTCACCTGTTCTCGCATGGTATATTTATGTTTTATCTGTAGCTATATAATATTACAGCAAAATGGTTCTAATATTCTTGTATTATAGGTACAAGTATAACTAAGTGGGGTGGAAACAAGCCATAAAGTAATTGGACTTTTATAATAGCGCCTGCATTACATATTGCATAGTAATTAAATGCATTCTCATTACGGAAACAAATAATTCCCATCACATTATTATGATATATAGCAACGACTGTTTTTATTTTATACTGTTACTGTAATTACTATATAGATTGACTAACTTATTTATAAAACAGTTTTTATATGTGTATTTATAGCAACCGACTGGCCCGTTGGCGCAGTGGCATATGTATCCGTTTTCCAAGCTGGGGTCCCGGGTTCGATCCGGTCAGGTCAATTTAGGAAACGAACTTTTCTAAATTGGCTTGGAGTCTGGGTGTTACTGGGAACTCCCCCGGAGTTCGTTGTGTGGTACCCATAGTACAAGCTTACTGCTTAGTTTGGGGTCACACAGTCTGTGTAATTGTCTGGAGTATTATTATTATTATTAATTGTTCGACTTCACGCTTAGCACAATACTAGTTAGTACCTAGACCTAGATATTGTAGATAAGTGTCATAATATATAACCAATTCGAAGGGTATAATACCTACGATTACTTATGATGACAATATATTATCATGACGTTTTAACAAATAGTTCCCGAATAGGAAAAATACCTGCTCAAAAATACTAGTTCCTATGCATGAGAAACTCCTAATACAAGTAGATACATAATAGGTATTTTATATCCACAGGAACTATATTTATATATATTCATATGTATATTTAGGTATATATAAAAGCACCTACCTATCAGGTAACGCTAAATATTTTTATGACACCAAGCGAAATACAGTCTATGTAGCCATTAAAGACGCCCTTGGATAGATTACTGTGGTGTGTTTATTGCTTCTTCATGACATTCATAATTTAGTGCTGTAATTGAAAACAAAGTATTCTAATAGCCGGCACACGAACTGTAGATAAGCCAACGGTAGAAAAATTGTAAAATATTTCGCAATAGTGAACCCGGAGACAATTCAAATAAATAGCATGTATTACAAAGATCTTTATTTATTTGTTCATCTTTATTTGTTCAAATTATAAAGAAAAATATTTTAATTTACAAAGTCCGTTATACTGAAATGTGTTTTAATCTTTTTTATTGTTTCAATGGGATGCATTAAAAAGCACTTTAAAATTGGTGAAATTAACGGTAAAAATGCTATTTATTGTTATAAATACAATTACAAGAATATATAAACGATTCATTAAAAATATACTAAGCGGCTCGAAAAAATGTAAAAAGCTATATCTATAAACAATTACATTGTTTCTACTTTTTTACAAGCAATAAATAATTATAACTTGTAAAAAAATAGAAACAATCGTTTGTACTAAGTAATTAAGTATAATTCAATAACAATTTCATTCACATAAACTTTTGATGACATCAAGACAATAATATCATCTCGTGGTGTATATTTATTATTAATTTTAATTATATAGTAACTTATTTATAATTATATAGTAAATTATTAATTTTAAGCTTCAATACTTAATGGTTCAAAGAAGCAAAACTGTGGTAACTATGAACATGTACTTGTGAATTTATCATATACCTAAATCACAAATAGTAAATTAATTGAGAAACTATTAATTTTAATTACCTTAAGTTGTAATTTGAATTACAAATTCTATGCTGACTCGTATATTTCCGTTGTTTCTTAGATTCACTTTTTTTTTGGCACATTTTTAACAATTTTCACATTTCGAACACATCGTAACTTTAAAAGGGAGCGTTTTAAAAAGCATTCAGTATGAATGTGTGCAAAAGAAACTATATGTATACACTCAATATAGTTTCACAAAAATTATAAGTTGCTAAGTCCCAAATTCAATGTGCTTTTTTATTTTCAATGCCTAATAAGTGCTCTATCAAGACACGCAAATTATTTATTTATTCGTATAATAATCATTTCCACTACTAAAATGATTAAGAGATAGATTTTATTAAGGACTGTTTTGGCACAAATGACAAACAACAATAAGTCTAGTAATAATAACATTATAACGATAGTTCATCATCTAAACCGCCATTGTCTGCCCTTATCTCATTACTACTGGATATACATAAATCTCTCTCAGGTTAGGTCAGGTAGCTAGCACATGGGGCCGAGTGGTGTGGGTGACCCGCCACAGGGGGTGGACCAACAGGCGCTTATAGCTCCCATTAAGTGGAGCCTTAGCCTGCCACCCCAAGACCGCAGTGCGTAGACTTCATATCTACACCCTTCTCGAGGTGACCCTGTTTCCACTGAACACTGCGGATCTAGACTGGAGAGTCGATAAACACTCCTGAGGGTGGTGCTTCGGCGGCGCCTTCAGTACCGGGTCGGGGCCGATGAGGCTGCAGTGCCGAAAGGGCCTGGCCCGGACCGGGGGGGGGATGTCCCCATTTATGGGGACAAGTTGTGTTCCCCGTCCTCTGCGTGAGGGCGGGGGTCAGATGTCGGGGTCACTTGCCCCTCTTTCAGGAAGGGTATTGTGGCCCCGGAGGTGGAAAGAAGGAAAACTTTTAAAAACCCGTGAGGATACACGTAAAAATCAGAGGTGGAGAGAAGGAAAACTCGAAATGAAACCCGTGAGAAAACACGTTAAAACCAGAGGTGGAGAGAAGGAAAACTCGAAATGAAACCCGTGAGACAACACGTTAAAATCAGAGGCGGGAAGAAGGAAAACTTGTAAAAACCCGTGAGTAAACACGTAAAAATCAGGTGGGCGTGCTGACGCCCCTGCCGTGGTGTAGGCGGCCTCCCAGGAGAGCGGGCAGGTAAAACTGCCCGCAAACGGAGGGGGTCGCGGCAGAATGCCAACGCGCTCCCGTTGCCCCGGCATCAAGGCTCTCGAGGAACACCGTCAGGTTTTAGTGGCAGTAGACTCGGCCTAGCACCCTAATGTCGAGGAGTCCCACATACCCCCCTGCCACCCCCCTACGGCAGGACGGGATGCATAAAGCATTTCCTGACGCAAAAAAAAAAAAAAAAGGTAGCTAGCACATCTACGTGTTCTCATTCCCTCATTTAACTAGTACCTACAACCTCTTCGAGCTCAAACTTGACGATAATTGCTTATAAATTTTAATAAGACCCACAAATATTAAACATGGTGGACACTTAAGTAGTAAAAGCCTGTCAACCCTCAAAACCCTGTCAAAAACCAAGCTAGTATTTGTCCAATACAGTGTGAGGACTGTAACCTACATATTCGTTCACATGGATTTCGATTTATTTATAGTTACTTTGACACCTCCTAAGAAGTTGATTTCTGAAATTCAACCACGTTTAAGGCGACGCATTGGAAATTTTGACCACAGGGATCACAATTTTTCTAAACGGCTACAAAACGTATGAAAGTGATATTTGGTATCCTGATTCTTCATTTCATTGACTTTATTTTGCCAGTTGCGATACACGATTGGTTAACTTTTGTAACACAAAAAAAATAAAAAAAACCTCTTTTAAAACAGAGATTTACATTTTTCGGAGTAATGGGACCGATTTATGTTTCTAAATTTTCTGTATAGGTTAATCTAAACATATTCTTCAAAATGGCAGTTGGATTTTTTAAAATTATTTATAATTTTTAAAATAAACGAAAATAACTGCTTTTTCGTATTTTTCGTAAGCTACAGCGCGCACGTTTCAATAGAAGAAGGTGTATTTTAGATTAAATTATTGTTTATCAATGCGTCTCCTTCATTATTGATTTGTTTAAACGAATTTCTATTTTTTTCTTTGACCTTTTCAATTTTTTAGAGATTGAATTTCTTTCTTAATACTTAACTACACTATGTGTATAAGATGCATCTGAGTAAAATTTGAAGTTTCTGGGCTAAGTGATTTCAGTTTAGTATTAATGAATTAGTCAGGACATGGGTCTTTTGTATGTATAGATAAAGTGTGCTTGTCCTACTTTTCTCCTAAATGATGGATAATAAATAAATGTTAAAAGCTAGAAACAATGAAAGCATACCACCTAATAATGGCTCTTCATACGCGTCCGGTGATATCACACGATTACAAAGGGTCCACATTAAGAACAACGGCTGTACGATGAAAGTTTACATTGTCCAGTGCGCGCTACGTGACCGACTGCACCGAGACGCAGGAAGTGTAGCGATAAGATTAATATAACTTACGTACTTTGTTTGAGATACGGCACAGTTATAATTGAACTAGGACTAAACCCTCTCGTCTAAAATTAGTCTCACGGGTGATTTCTCTTATGTTTATTCAGTGAATGATTTGGTGCGTTGGTTTTAGGCATCTGCTTTCCATTCTGTTTTCTAGGGTCTGGAGTTTGATTCCCCGATGAGGTCAATTTAAGGAACTAACTTTTATTGTCTAACAGGAACCTTTTCTTGTTATTATATTTCTATTACAGTTCCAGAAACGTGCTATTATCGTTCGAAAAATGGTTTGTTTCTACAGTACAACTCATTTTGAAGTCACGGAATTTGTGTAAATGTCTGGGGTATTTGTTTATTTAATTGTTGCAGCTCAGACGCGTCATCACATCATACTTATACAGTGATTAGATATACATTCACAATACATTACATAGCCAAAATCCAACCCTGAGTACCTACTGCCTAGGTAGAAGATACCTATGAAATATAAAATCAAACAGTGCGAGGTTTTTTTTAACCCCGTCCTGCTCGGGGGCGGCAGGGGGCAGGGAGGGTATGTGAGACTCCTCAAGAATCGAGTCTACCCTTTAAAACTAGACTGTATCCCTCGAGACTTCATAGGGCCAGAGCTGCAGGTACGCTTTGATATTAAATTCACAGTAAATTCGCAAGCACACCCAACTCAGAATTTATGACAATAATGAATGATTACGAAATAAACTCAGATCACTGTCTATACATAAACTTCATCTAATTCAAACGCGTTTTTTTGTTACTTGAATTACTTTTGTTATATTGTGTACATTGCACTGACAATCCGTAGAAGTCGACCAAGGGATAGAACTTAAAAGCAAGTTGTGTCGGCGACCGGCTAACAGTTAGTCTATATCAGGTCCCACTTTGCCATCTGTAAGCCCGAAATACTTATTGCTAGAAATGGTATCAAGGGGCAACTTTGTCGCCTCTTGATGCTCCGTCTACGTCCGCTGATATTATGTATTATTACACTCTCATATTGGCAAATAGGTTTGTCGATATAAGAATGTTACTTCATACATTTAGCATTTTTAAAGAATACGGTTGTTAGTCAATATATTATAACTTGTAAATTAAGCAACAGACGTTCATTATTGAAATTAATTTAATAATTACAACGTAGTACGTATATATTACAATAACTTAATTTGTTATGTTATAACCCCCTTTTCATGTAGGTCCAGTAAAAGGGTAGCAAATATTTAATTTACTAAGTACTTTATCGTGTAATTTATTTAATTAATATGTATCTAACTACGACCGTTAGCTTACTCAATAATTATAATAATGGCAGATTCATTGCACATGTAACCATAAAAATAAAACTAAAAGTAGGCAAAGAATTACTCATTGTACGAGCAACGCAATGTGAAACTTAACGCTTTGAATCATTAATAACTGTCTGCAAGCTCCACCCATTTGCGCAGTCACATTACGCTGCAATTCAAATTGTTTGTGCAAAATTCAACCTTATTCCATACGAACAGATCCTAACTTCAAATCCGTATACACAAAAGGCTGCTCGTACTGAGCCCTCTCTAGTTATCCATCCATAACGATACGCCTTCGACCAACAATGATAAATGACAATAGCTACATCCAAATATAGAAGCAACTCCTAAACTTTGCGTTAGAACCGTTTTTTATATTTATTTACTGGTTATATCGACAAAAAATATGTGTGAGAATTTGTATAAAGCCTGTCTTAATTGTAATTTAATGTACACCCCAATGCTGGGCACAGACTTCTAACTAATAAGGTGAGTAAGAGATGGTCCATACTCTACGTTACAGATTGACAGACGTACGTTAGCAATCAATCTACTTACCTACTGTCGGACATTTTAATCTACCTAAAAGACCTCTAACCTTACTTATATTAACAATAGCCGTGACTAACGACTTAACGTACCCTATAAAGCAACGAAAAATTTAATATGAATAATAGTTGAATCGTTCGCAAACAATCTAACTACCGAACTAGTTCAAAACCCGCTCCTTAAAGTAGATCCGTAGTTCATCGTTCATAAGATGCTCCTGTGGATAGCTTCCTCGGGATCGAACATACTACGAATAATAAACTTGGTTCACATAGCGTTCGTTAACAAAAAAAAAAAGTAACCTAATAGATCCGATCGAAAGGCCAATCGTTACGTTAGTTGATTTCGATGCTCGTTGCAGTGAACTTCCCTTGCAGTAGGGATATATTTTTACTATTTAAAAAGTTCAAAAGGTAGGCTACTGCGCGAAGACATATAATATTTTTTCGTGCTTTTTGACAGTAATTGGTTTATTACTAAACTAAGCGAATAATTACTAATTACGTTCTGTGACTAAGAATGAGTGAACCAGATTAATGAGCATGCCCAAGGGGATGCTACTAGATTACGTATCCAGTATAGGTGATCATACTTAGTTATCGCATCTGACATCGAAGTACCACTACCGTGTGAAAATGGCGATTATCAATGATAAATACGTCAACAAAAATTTGAAATTTTAAACAGATGCTCGTTTGCGTTCTCTATTGAATTCTCGAACAATGTCGTTTCAAGCAGGTAAATACTGGATGAGTATTGAGTGTATCCGAGCTTCAGAAAGCACGGCGAACATTTGATTCCGACTATATTGCTATGGCGGTATTATTAGTAGGTAGTACAAATCAAACACGTATCCGGTAGAGTGGAATGAATTATGGGAATGAATGCGTAAAATAAAGCCATTATAGTGTTCTGTGGTTTATCCTAAGTAAGTCTGCGGACACGGAATCCCAATGTATATGTACTCGGAGGTGGATATATGTATGTACCAGACCAGAGTACATTAAAAATCAGAATTATCTGTCGCTAGTAAAAATAGGCTTGTTACATATATATTCATACATATATATATATATATATATATATATATATATATATATATATATATATATATATATATATATATATATATATATATGTAATATAGGCTTGATTTATATTATTGTTATAAAATTAATGGGGCAAATAATGAGACCTACGTATATAGTATGCGCTTGAGTGATTGAACTTTGCTCGTTGTTTGTATATCAAAAAATAAACAAAAAAAGTATGACCACATCACAGGGTTTGAACCCCGTACTTCGGCGTGGTAGACCTACGCTCTAGAGATTGTGATATTGAGAAGGTAAACTCTGTTGCGAAATACCAATCAATACAAATTATCCATTTTAAGTATGTGAAAGCACGGAGAAAACGAATTTTCTCATAATCGAGACTTAGCTAAGAGTTCGATTTTTCGCCCCCATAATTTATACTGTAAAATTCATCGAAATCGTTGCAGCCGTTTTCGAGAACGCGATTACGAATATACAAATATTATTCGTATTATAGAATAGGATAGGATATAACTGTCGTCGTCTAATCGTAAAATTGGGCAGGTCATGATATGCCCATGTAATTCATAAAAGGCCGTCGCTATTACATAAGAAGACTTCATAACAGTCATATCAATGATAAGTGTACCGGATAGATGAGAACAATATGTTTCCTATTTCAAACTAAATCACCACATCATGATCTGGCTGGGCCTGACGTGCAAAAGTTGTATCTGATGCCGCTGGAGACGCTTCTTCACGCTCGTCGCTTTACGTAGCGCAAGATGACTACGACTAAACAACTTGAATATTGCGTGACATAAACTGTAATAATAAAGCAATGAGGAGAGAAATTCTTTTCCTTGAAGCTATGAGTTACGAGTCTCAAGCAACGCATATAATTTCATGAAGTATGTATGAAAGTAATATTTAGTACTTATATAGAATGGTGCCCGACTATACCTCATCGTATATAATTTGCACTGAACAAAATGGCAAGTTTCTTGGCCATTTCATGAAATGGTGATGTTTCAAGAAATGTCCATAAACTTATTTCCTGATCTTCCCAATCCTATGGTCGGACGACACCATAAATAAATTGGAAACCAGGATACCTAGCTGCATTATGTAGATTGCAAACGTTCATGATTTACAGTGGCAGCGTCGTAAAACTAAGATAAACTTAAGTCAAGCCTGCGCTACAGCTGACGGGAGCCAATGAAAACTTTTTATTGCCGCTATGAAAACGGCTTCTCAAGCTGCATCCCGTAACATCCCGATGAGGAGAGAAACTTTAAACCTAATCCTGAGTTAACACTATGCGTAGATATTTTATTTCGCCGTATATTGGGCCCTTATGAGATCAGGTGATCAGACTGACAATAACTCTAAAACATTACTTTCAAATAGACATATGTAACGATTGATACGACGACCAATTGGAATTTTGCCGTCTCCAATTCATATTTTCAAAGAAATATCTCTTAGCCACCTTCATCAAATGGCAAGTCAATAATCCATTAACAGCAATCCACAAAACGATGACCAAACTCATGCGTTCGTATCGGTCTCTCTGCTTAACACTCGATTTTTTCAGAAATTATGCGACGAAGTTTCACAGGAATAACAACGATCCTAGGTGTTTTAGACATCTAGAAAATTATTTTATTTTAATCTTACATTCCTATTACATAACAGTAACAAGGTTGTAAATCTATACATATAATAAAACAGTAAAACCAGCGTGTCTGTACACTGAATATATTTATCAAAAACTCCCCATACGAAATGATAGCGAAGTGAACGCGATAAACGAAATGTATCAGAATCCAATTTTTGTCTGTCTGTTTGTCAGACAGAGAGACAAATAGAGTCAAACATGCTAAATCTCCAAAACTATTGAATGATTTTAAAGTGAATTAAGCTTGACGCTTTGAATAGGCTTTCTTTCATCAAAATCGGCAGACGAGAAAAAATGTATCCCAATTTCTATAACTCAGATACATTTTTTGATAATATAATAGTATAATTTGAAACTGCACTTTCAAAACGTCAAGAGATAGCTAGCAGCGTTAATTTAAAGGTTAGGAGGCTGCGTTATTATGAGTTATTAGCAATTGATAAAAAATCTTTACAAATCTAACTAAAATTTCCTGCGTACAAAGCCGCAGGCACAGCGAGTATATCATATAACTTAAAATCTTATCGTAGCCTTACAACTATTTATAAACATCGTTTGTAGTGATGTCGCAAGGTGTATTGTATAATAATGTTTATTAAATACACAATAAATGATCTAATCATTACCTAACCCTACACATTATATGGATAGTAGATTCATCGTGAACACAATTACTATTTTAAAGTTTAAAATAATATTTAGATTTACCTTTATACCTAAACAGAATACTCAGTTTTATGTAAACTTATGATGACTAATCCAATATTGCGTTATTTTTTAACATTAGCAATTCAATCGAAAATTATAATTATAATTACATACGAGTACTCGTAATCGTTTTGATTAGCTACACGAAAACTACAATTTATAAATACAACTAGCTGTCCCTAGCGGTTTCGCCCGTGATTAGTTCGATATTTTTCATTATTTGTTTGGATATAAAGTAACCTCGATCACTCTCTGAAAAGACCATTCAATGAAATAGGTAATTAGCCTTAAAGTATAAACGCGACATAGACCCGTTAGTAAATATTGTAAGATGTGTACAAGTCGTGAAAGTTTAAAATCATTAATCATTCAATGAAAGTTCAACCGTTGCGGAGAATATTTTACACAAAGTAACAGACAGACGAAAATTTAAAAAACACTTATTTGAGTATGGCTAACGCACAAATAACTTCATGAGTTTAAGAAAAAGTATTTATTTAGAATTCACATACAGACTCTTCAATTTTATTTATTTGAATATTATTGAAAAGTTGAATATTATTGCGAAGTTTGAGTATCATTGGATATTGCAAAGTTTGCAATATTGCAAAGTTTTTAGGGTTCCGAAGACGAAATTTCTAAAACTTATAGTTTCGTCACATCTGTCTGCCTGTACGTATACATTACAACCACAGGTGCGGCTAGAGATTTTTTTCAAGGACAAGCAGACTGCCAGCTGAAGAAGCACCGCAAGCTTTCGATTTCAGTAGGTATAAGTACGATAACAAATCGATTTTTTCAGTAATTTTTATAGGACAATAACGTTAATATCACATTAAGAGATTTTTTCTGGGGGGACAAACAGTTTTATAGGACGAGAAGTGCCCACCTTTGCCCCCCGGTTACAGTCACGACTGACTGATTCACTCCCGTCATCTTTACACCTATTGAGATGATATTTGGCATAGTTATGTAAATTGATCACCCAAAACCAGAAACGAGAAACAAAATTAACTGAAATAAAAATGTTGATTTTGAACTAAACTTTTTTTTTAATTTGACTGCTGCCTTGTTATGGAATTACGCTATTATTATTATTTAATGTTGCTACGGAACCATAAATGTGTGTCCATAGCACACTCTGCTGGCTGTTATTGATAAGAAAAAAAAAATAAATACCGGCCAAGTACAAGTTAGTGTGCCGCAACATCGAACTCCAAGACACTCATTTAAAATTAGACAAGTCAAAAATTAACCGCGTCAAATACAAAAAAAAAACAAACAAACTTAGTAATGCAGTTACTTATGTAGACATTATGGAAACAAATGCATAATTAATTTTGTCCAGTAAAATAAATTATTAAAATGAAATTTAGGGATATTACATTAAAGACGTAACAGGACTTAGGTTACTATAGGTACGTAATTTTCCTTTAAATTTTCAAGTATGTCATTAAATTCCGTAATTTTTATCTAAATTTTAAATTCCGTATTTTCAATCCCGCAACAAACAAAGGAAATAATCTAAATTCGTAAATTTCCTGAATATTTAAATGGTATACAACTTTATGAAAAAAATATTTTTGTATTCCTAGTTTTAAACGATATGTAACACGATACAACCACCTAAGTTAAAAAAAAATTAAGAGGACCCAATTCGTCTAAGATTCTTGTATGATTTCAAAGTGGTTACTGCTGCGAAACACAAGTTAATAAGATGTACTAATATTACTATGCCTACTTTCAAGTACCTACGTCGCATGCATTCTGGAAAAATCGACTGAGACTGATGGCTGAACACAAAAGAAATCTAATAAAGGTTCTGCTTAAAAGGTCTTACGATACGAAACCTTAATCACGTTTGAAAAAATGGATAAAACTTTAATGAAAGACATTAACAATTATTACCCTACCTACGTCAATTAATTAAATTTAAATCTGTAATACATAAAATATTCTTACACTATCCTCATGGTTCCCATTAAACTGTAATCTAATTGCTTAATAAAATTCATTGAAATATGAGCCAAGGAGTCGCTAATTACTGTTTATTTATGGGAGAAATCGATAAATTATGGAAGCATTTGTTATAAAATCTAACGTTAATTGGAAATAAATTAAATTTAAATGCGAATTAAAATATTGCTGGGTAAGAACTGCATACTAAATCCATATATTCTACAATTAAATGCTTGTGGAAGCACTCTTTGTTGTGACTCTTTGTTTTTAGTGTCGCCGGAAGAGACCCGTCATATACTCTACCTATAAACTTATCACTCGGAGTTTTCGACTATAATGATATATTTTGAGTATTTTAATATTTATGATTATATTTTGGGCTGTCATTGTATGAGCTACCAAATTTTCCTATTTCAATACAGATTCCATCATTTTAAAGCATAAACATATGTCATGAAAGTCATGATTTGTTGTTTGCTAATAAATATTTAGTTTCCAAATGACAAATAAAGTTTACACGTTTTGTATAACAACTATCTTTTGTGCCGATTTGATGTTGAAGTGCTGTAAAAATTACGGGAAATGAATTAATAAAAAACGGTTATGTAGTTAATCTATACGTTGTAGAAGTGAGAGCGAGAGGTATACCCGCAAAATCTCTCTATAACGTGATGAAAGATCTTGGCCTGTCCAGAACTGCAGTAAGTTCTACACTAGAACGAGTATCTAAAGCTGCATTAGCAGGTTCATACCAGATTTGGTTGGGCAGGGAGAGGAACACGTGTAGTGAGTGTCGATGTACGTCAGAAAGGGGCCCCCTTAAACCTACACCCGTCTCACAAGTCTCAGGATCTGCTCGGAGTTTCTCTCTGCCACACGATGGACCCGGCACCCGCACGGTGAATCCATGGAATGCTAAGAAGTTCGTCTCTCTCTTTCATATCTTCTACAACATTAGTTTATTTATATATTTTTATCACAGTTCATATTTTTTTTATTTTACAACATACTATTACTTGTCAGCGCCATAATATCGAGAATCAGTTGCACAAACCACAATTCATCGTAGTCCAAATCCTGTCAAGCGTGTCAATAGCTAGGTAGGCATTATTAATTTGCCCCACAGACCTAATAGTAATACTTATATAGATATTGCATTGATGTGGCCACAATATTTAGTTTTTCTCGCTTTGACGACCTGTGTTTGTTAAGCCGCCCTTTGCAGCCTAAAATATTGTATTCTACCATCACGCCCTAAAGAGTAGCTATATTCTTTTGTAGGTTTGTAGTCGAGAGTAGAGATCTCACATACTAAACATAACAACATACCATCACGCTGTATCCCTAACAGGGTAGTCAGAGATGTTTATAAAAATTTTTATTTACATTATTTTTTCACTTGTAAACTCAAAAGTAATTATAAAACTTAAAAGTACTATCGCACAAAGATTTGTTAGGTTCTTATGTCTGTCAAATGCAATGGCATAACAGTTTTAAGACATTGAGCATATCGATAGAGACGAAATATGTATATTCCCATCTCTTTCTATTTAATAGGCTTACGCCATTTATTTCTTTCAGTCTAACAATTATGGTCTGTGAAGCTGGCACCCACTTTTGCGAATTTTTTAATGTTTGCGTGTGCGATCGATTGTCCATAATTGTCCAACAGTTAGTTTCACGAAACTAACTGTTGGACAACTATGGAGAATCGATGGACAATCGATCGCACACGCAAACATTAAAAAAATCGCAAAAGTGGGTGCCAGCTTCACAGACCTTAACAATTACTGATGCGTGAAAAGCGATATCATCAGTGGTAAATCTGTGTTTTACCTTAATATTGACTTAATAATGACGACCTCGATGGCGCAGTGGATTAGATGTTGCATCCAAGCGCAGAAAGTTCCAGGTTCAATTCTCGGTCGGTTCAATTTAGGAAAACGAACTTTTCTAGATTGTCTTAGGTCTGGGTGTACTGGGAGACGCCCCCAGTAGTCGTCGTCTGGTTCTCATGGCACAGGAAATGGCGCATTATTATTATGTGTAAAAAATATCTTTTGTTATTTTATTAGGCACATCACGAATGTTTTTTTTTTTAATATTTATAACACCAATGTTCGCCAAGCCTGCTGGCTAATCGACGCATCCGTATCGACCCACCACGTAGCGCCCATATAAATTCTAGGCACACTGTTTATTCTTATTCTCGTATTGCGACTGATCATTACGTATATGTATGCGAACATGCACCGCTATTACCATGCTAAACGCTTCCGAGAAACTTTTTGATATGGTAACACTACCAACACCTGTTACTGAGCTACTACTGTTAGTACTATTATAAGTAGATATATAGAATTTTAGTCTTACATACATAACAATATTCTTAATAAAATCTATTCTACTTATGAATAACATACATATAAATACATATTAACATAATATTCCCTTATTCGTGAAGACTACATGAAGTTTTTGTCTTTAATCTTACCAGGAATCTAACCCATGAACTCGGCTTCGGATGCACTACTACCACGCCAAGGGTACCTTATTGCTACTGCCTACGCTAACAACGAAAAATGTTACGCTTCTAAGAACATTACGTACATAACTTATATCTTATGTTATTATATATCAATTTATATTTTAAATTACGTCATATTAAGTAGCTATTTTCACACGTAACTAAAAAAATTTGATCAACACCTCAGTATCCAAGTGTAAAGTAGGAAACTAATTAATAACACTGAAACCACTTAATGAGTTCTCAATAGAACGGCTGTCATCAGAATGTTATGACGTAATTAAGAGGCATGCAGTCTACTAGTCTAGAATGAATATAAGTCACTTCATTTTTATTCAAGGCACTTTAGATAACATATTTACACAACACATAGTCGGAACTGGAGTGATTCTGAGAACCTATTACTTACGAATTGGACACCGGACGCGAGATAGACAGACGGCACAGACGTATGGGTTTATTATAATTATTTGTATATTATTAAGACAAATTACATTCAAAACAATAGTTCAATAATACGTCCATGTTAGTATACATACGATTTTCGTATTAGAATGCGTGCATACATCCGTTTGTACCCTGTCATGTATCTCTAAAGGCGCCGTTTGTACCCTGTCATGTATCTCTAAAGGCGTTGCGGTAGCATCATGCGTTGTACTGAATTTGTATTGCATAATTAAAACTGTTCTTTAAAATATTTTTCATTTTGCATTTACAATTAACAACGAGTTTTATAAATAACTAAATAAATTAAAACTTTAAACTTGAAAGTAAATTTGTTTTTTATTGATTTAAACAACTTATTTAACATACTTATCTAAATAATTCGATTTGGTATGGAATTCAACACATTTATTTATTTTATTGTATTTTTCCCATAGTTTAAGAAATGAATACTGATTTTTTTTCGCATATGGTTACACCAAATGAACTAAGTAGATTTATTACTAAGCATATACAGTAAATCAGCTAAAAACATATTTAACAAAACTCTTACACTCTGAATCAAAAAAGTCCATTAAAGTTCATGCCCCATTAAAAATCATGCTGGCTTTATGTGATTATGATATTGTCAAAAAACGACTGCATGATCTTTAACGAGGCATTAAGTTGATTCGACTTTCTTGTAGCTGGGTTTAATCAATAAGAAATGAATTAAGACCTCGAAATCATAAATCGTTAGAACAAAGCTCCACAATTAAAAATTGTTATATACTAGGTAATAAAATTTGATATATATATATATTAAAAATACATATGAATAAGTAGAAACAGAAGTAATCTCTAAATCATTAAGAGTACAAGCCCACATTGGTAAAAATTAACTCAGAAGTTATCAAAAAAGACCAAGGCTGATTTATCAAAATCAAATAGCCTGAGTGTTAGCTATCGAATACGTCAAAAGCGCTAATTTACTTCGGTTAAAGTATATGAGGAGAATGACGATATTTGGGGAGGCGAAAGAAACATATAAGAACCGCGACTCTTTACACTCCGTCCTGTCAACCCCCTACCCTAGCACTAAAATAAAAGCACTAAAATATGTACATGAAATGCAGCGAAATTTAAAACCACTATTGATTTCAAATTGGAGCAGAAAAAAATGAACCTGAACGACGTGAATGGTCTATATATGATTCGTTACAGTGACAATACACATTTTAGTTTGAATCTAATACCTATTACAAATGGAGAATTTGTCAATTTGTTTAAACGGAGAATTTGACAATTTGCTTAAATGGAGAATTTATCAATTTGCTTATATGGAGAATTTGACAATATTTTAAATTGAGAATTTGTCAATTAGTTTATCTGACGGTTTATTGAGAAAAAAATATTGTTAAAGGTAAAGTAGAGTTCATTTCTCTTGGCTTCAAAAATATATTAGTTTGCAGATTCCATACCTATTGGTTCTCTTTTTGAATGTAAAATTTTTTAATACAGCAGCATGCTCTATAGACGCTTCATTATAATAATCCAACTTTAACTATTATCTCGGGCTTATTACACAATTTTAATGTCTGAAGTTCTAAAAGTTACGTTGAGATGGAACACTATAAATCTTCCTTGAAAGGATACAGTTTCATTAAGTGAATAATCCGTGGTTCAGGATGAATTCCTGTGCTCTTGTTTAATGCCCTCGCTTGCTTTATTTACAGCGGGGTTCAGCCGCAAAGGATGACGAGTGAGATTCGCCGACAACTGACAAATAAATATAAAATTCCTAATGTCCACATACGTGTATATGAGTGAAATGAATGAATCCAATGTATATGAGTAATAATGAATACCTAATTAATGTCCACATACATGTACATTATTTTGGGCAAATATACAAACGGGCATATAAACTATTAAATAAAGTAATACAATAAGTACCTAATGAATAACATAATAGTAGATTAAAATAATAAAGAAGTAAGTTATACGAGAGGCCGTGCCATAGCATTGTGTTGATAATATAATTAAAAAATAATGCTTTTATATAATGAGTAATTGTAACCTAACCTAAAATGAAACACAAAAGTCGAAAATCAAGTTGAATGTTCACACCTAGCTTCCCTCCAACTCAACCAATTTAAGAGGGTAAAAACTTAAATGAAAGAGCTCATTCCAGCCAGTGTTCTTAGACCAAAACGAATCGCGTATCTCAATCAGAACCGGTATGTAAACATAAGAAATGTACAGGAGGAAATCGCGTTTGAGTCTAACTTGAGATGGGGGAAAGGAAAGTCGGGAAGTCAGATGACAAATCTGTGAGTTAATACCGTTCATTTAGAAAAAAAGTTAAGCAAATCGGTTGGACAGAACGGCCGGACGGACTCAGAAGAGATTTCATAATTTTTTTTAATATGTAGATTGTACCTCAAAAAAATGTAAAAAAGAATTTAAAAAACAGTTATAAGGATCCATCGCATAGAGAAAGGCAAAAAAAAATATTAAAACGACGCCATGTCATCTATTAAAGGTCTTCGATCTCCATGTCGGAGAACAACGTAGCGGTTATACGAACAAAAAAAAGTTCACACAAAATTACAACTATTGAAACCAGAAAACTATTTGTAATTTTCTAGAATTTAATCAATTTTTAAGAAATGTAGGGACAACATGAAATCATTTTTCTCAAAAATGTTACCCCCATCTAAGGTTCCTATAGCGCTCTGACGAGATGCATGAAGATGAATATGACAACACCTCGTTTATTGAAAACCATCAAGCCGTTTAGACTATAGGATTCAATATACTTACCAGCAAACATACACCCGGAAACATAATCTTCCTTCGGAGGAGGTCCGACAATTATTTTAGTATTTATTGTAAACCTAAAAGTTTAAACACAATTTGAAAACAATATTCTCATAAGGAAAAATTACGTTTATTGTCAAATAGTGTGCATAAATAAGGGTAAAAAAATAAAAGTTTCATTTTAGCCCTTTCAGAAACGTTCAAAATATATTTTATCGATGAATTGTTATACCTACCATCAACAGCAACATTTATTCATGTTAGCAGTGGATACTTATCTAACTTTTCATTCGTCTATTCTGAAATACACAAAGAGTTAAAAAGATAAGATAGAGAGAGAAGGAATAACTAATTAATGTCAGATTTTGGGTTCTTCTCAGATTTAGACCAAGTCCAGGCAACACAAAATGAACCAAATAAAATTCAATTTTTCTTCATTAAATATTCCAACTACATTTTACATCATACCGTCGATATATCACTACAAAAGAGCAAAGCTATGGTTTTCTGAATTTTTCGAACCACGGTAAAAACTTCAAAAGCATCCAGACCTCACTAGAAGTTACATGTCGATCCATCCTAGGTCGTTATTCCAACTAGCCGTGTGTCACAACAGTTTTCTCTTTAGATTAAGGCACTCGAACTAATTACTAAGTTTACGAGTTCATTGAGACAGGTACATTGAGTTGTCTTACAATGTGAGTGATACGCCGTCCACGGCGCGCATTTGTGGCAGTTTTATCACATGACGCCATGTTGAAATTGCACGGCTCGTTACAGCACATTCCTGATGCGAGTTTAGCGAAATTACACGTACGAACAAATTGCATAAGTTTTCATGTAATTTATATCTGTAATATACGTGACAAGCTTTATTGAAATGGGAAAAGTTTTTGTTCACAATATTTTCGCTAGTAACCCTATCACTATTTCGTTTCTCTTGGTCATCTATAAATCTAAATTATTTATTGGTAAATGTGCACAATATACCTTATTTGTTACGCTTTGATGTCCTATTCGCCCCTGAAAATATGGATTTATCTAGATACATACGTATATTTTAGTTCATTCTTTGTAAGAAAAAGTATACTAACATAACGCTGTACGCTGTAAATTCTGTTCATGTAAATTCACCCATTCTGTGGCACGCAGTCGCCTATAGAATGGGTGATCTGGCGTCTATATGATCTCTGTGCTTTGGAAGGCGGATTAAGCCACTGGTCGCGTTAAGTCAGGTTAAGTCGTTAAGTCAGGGCAGAAGCATTACGGGCAATTTGAAAGCTTTGATATCAAGTTGACCATTAATTCTTCTACCTCCAGCAATCAGCACTGGGCCCGCGGAGTAACCAGTAATGCGAGTGTTTTCACCTCATTTACAACAACAGTCCAGCACTGAAACATACGATTCATTTATAACTCATCCATACATTTTTAATCCTATTCTACCAAAACTTGAAATCATTTAAATTAGATAAGATTAAATAATCGACACCGAATCGGTGCGAAACTGCGAAGTTGCTGACCGAGTCTGAAGTGTGACACGTAACGATTAATGGGTTTGAAAAATTCGCGGAATGTCGCTAAAAAGTACCAAAAACAAGTATATACATATGGTATATATAATATATGGGATGTATTTCCGCATATTAACACCTGAGTCAAAACAACATATTCAAGAAACGAATATAGGCATTATTTCTGATTATTAAAAGTCTGGATATGATATATGGTATACAGCAAAGGGTTTGAAAATTTCGCAGAATGTCGCTAAAAAGTACCAAAAACATGTTATATATACATATTATGGTATATATAATATATGGGATGGATTTTCGCATATTTACACCTGAGTCAAAACAACATAGTTAAGAAACCAATATAGGTGTTAACTATTTCTAATTACTAAAATACTGGATATATGGTATATAACATTCTACCTAAATTATGCACTCTAAAAATGGACCGAATACGCACACAGGCACTAGTTACAGTCTCACCGTGGTATCAGTCCAGTACGTGGTGTAGTATATTATGTAAATGCCAAAGAGAGGGATGGAATAGAATGCAGCGGGCGCGAGACAAAATGCCGTCTATTTGTATAGTTTCGGATTTTTTCAATTCGGCTCGGCGCTGTGTTGTCACATTGGGAGCTTTCTGCCTAATTTAAAAAGTCTATGGAACAGGGGCTCGTACAATATTTTTTGTTAATATGAATGTAACGACCTAGTGTTTTGCTCTTCACCCCATAAAAGATAACGTAAAAACTTATTCTCTTCATTAAGAAAAAATATGTTACTTTCTAGTGTGAATGTAAAACCTTCAAAGTTTACGAGCTACGGAATGCGTTCATTCAAATAAAATTTATTTCTACAATTTCGCAAGCATTTTTCCGTGTCATTTCTCACCCTCGTTCATATTTAAAAAGAACTTAAAAATAACCCTGTCGAATTCCATAAAAAGTGGAGAGGGGTGATAAGAGCCATTCTAAACGAGTAACTTCGCAGGGATAAATGCTCAGCCTCTTACCGACTTGCAGGAAAATATTTGAAATTATTTGTGACGGCTTCATTGATTATTTAGATTATTTAAATATGTAATATGTAATCGATATAATTAATAATTGTATATAGGTATTCATAGTGGCCACAAAAGTAATTGTCAAAAAAATTATTACGTTTAAGAACAAAATTTAAAAAACAAGCGAATCTTGGACTTTTTTTTACAAAATACAGAGAAGTTTGATTGGTTACTTTATTACGATTTATCTTTTTCGTTATTTAAAGTGATAGTACTTATATTTAACACAAGTGAACAAGTAATAAGACATCAAAATAATCACGTATAGGTGATGTGTCCGCATTCACCACAAAAATCCTTTCTAACTTGAGTAAAGCTTACCGTTTTAGTAAATTCTATGGTAGGTGCAACAGAGATAAGAAAACAGAGAAAGACAGCATGATGTATTTCACTAAAAATGTCTGATTTAGAAATATTATACAGTTCACGACGTTGAAAGTTACTTATTTATAAATGCTTGAAAGAAAAACAAAAGATTATTTGATAAAAATATGTGACATACAATTTCTATTCTCAAATGTTTAACGTCAAATCACTAATTGTAGGTTATAAAACCTGAAAACCAGCCGGCTTTTTTTAACAAAAAAGCACACTCGCTCTTTTATTCATAAGACACTTTGATATTCATAATTTCGCATCTCTTTATCTCAGTTTTAGAATTTGGGGTTTTAGGGAGTACTCAATCAAGCAGAAATTATAAATTCTAACCACTAGTGCCGCCCCACAATTTATCGATAATGTTAAATGGGTCGGCAACTTTTTGCTCCAACAATTTTTATTCCATGCGAATTTTACGATCGCCAACAATATTTTACGACTTACGACTGTATCGCAATGAGTTGCATTGGTTTTATAATACTTTAATTTCACCGCCAGAGAATCATAAAAATATGCAAATGCGACATAAAAGTCGTTCGTGGGGCAACAATAAAAAGCATTAATCCGAAATACAACGAAGATAAGTAGTAGTATCATTTGTAATGTCATTGAAGAGTGCAAAGATATAAATGACCTGACAGGTTTTATTTACAAATCGATTAATCAATATCTGTTATTATTTTCTGAGACATTAGTCTCTGATAATAGTTAACACCTGTAGCTAACCAATGATAGCTACGTATGAGTTTAAACTAACTCCGCATCTCACAATTCAATAATAAAGCCAACTCAAGCAGCCAAAGTAAGCCTTATACGCACATTCATAGTAAGCCGATCGGCCGCCATTTTGTTAGAATATAATATCTAACATAACTTTATTTTACGAGTCATCTCTCGAGTATATAGTTACTGGTGTAACGTAACGATATTAAAAGAAAAACAAATCCAAAAAAGAAAAAAAAATTATAAAAAAATTAAACCCACTTCAAAAAAAATCACTGAAAAGTACGAAATAACTAACCTTTACTAATCAAAACTTAAGTAAAAAAATAACTTGATAAATACGATACAAATACCCATATTATAAAATTTTTAGTTACTGAAATCCCCACGGACACAGCCGGACACTACACCGACTGAGTAGTGTCGGAATCGAACCGACTAAATAAACCCCTCCTTGCTGTTAGCCCTAGTGGCTTTTACAGCGTCAGCGGTCGCGTTGGGACGAGCGTTAACGGCGCCCTGCCAGATGGTCGACCGCCTGAGGTTTCCTCCAGCCGAGAGATACCTCGTATGGAGGGCGGACCTCAGCTCAAGGCGTCGCCAGGGGAGATTTCCGCACCTGCGTGCGTTTTAACGGGCTCCTATTCCGGTGAGGGCCGAGCCTCTAGCGGATCCGGCCTGCGAGACGACTGAAGGCCGATTAGTGTCCCTAGTGTTTTGCGTGGCAGTTTACAATGTAGCTTAAGGGACTTAAGGCTCGCGTGTGTGCGTGTAGTACTACGTGATCGAGCTTCTAAAAGTGAGACCCTAGGGGTGTCGCGAGGGACGTCGGCGCTTCGCCGGTGGGGGTAATGTGTAAGTAATGTTGCGGTTATACTGTGTAAGTAGGCATATCCGAGTTCGAACGTGTAATGTCGTCGTCGCTGTCGCCTAAAATATGTCTAGGTCTTCGATAGTGTTTGCGGACGCGGGGCTCGGGGGTGTACGATGACGCCCTGACCGCTAGGGGGTTTGAGTGTAGAGAGGACCGATGAAAACACTGACTTGAATTTATTATATCACAAATAATTTATAGCTTCTCCCTACTACCATTATACCATGTGGGGACAATGATAGTTAACAAATGGCATATAAGAGAATCATCAATATAAACAAATAAAGGTTATAACCAGTTCGCGTTATTTGGTGGTATTTGGTGTATTTTCGAAACCCAAGCTCCAATAACAGTGAAACTTAAATGATATCAATCTGGAAGTGTAATCCTTTTTAATAAAAAAAGAATATTCCAAATCGGTTCACAAATGACAGAGTTATGAGGTAACAAACATAAAAAAAAATACAATCGATTTGAGAACTTCCTCCTTTTTTTGAAGTCGGTTAAAATGTTTTTGAAATAGGTGGTAATATGCTATAAAATTTAAATGTAGGTAAGTATTTAAAAAAATCCAAGGCAAACATAAAGGAATAAGGCAACAGTATAAATGTACCAAGTTCGATCAAACGTCAAGATGAATAAAGACCACATAAATATGAAATGGAAAATTATTTTTTTTAAATATTGCTGTGTAGTAGAAAACACCAATACTAATATTACAGCTTTGTAGGTATGTACAGTTTTATTTAATATGGTAACTTATTTCAATATTTTTATTCTATACATTTTTCTCATAAAAAGCGTTTAATAATGTAAAAAAACCTTTAAATTTAAACATTACATATACGTTTAAGAAAATTTATTTATCGTTAAATTCTTCAAATCGCAATCTCAGATCGGTATCATTCCTTATGCCTGAGACCTCACACAAAGTATTATCAAGTGTTCGTCCACGTTTCATTTATTATTGAAACAACTTGTAGAGATGTCATAGCTTAATTATGTTTCAATGGTTACTACTCTCTCTCAGATTAAGTAACATGAGCTCTGCCATCTACTAGATGGGTGACCTAGTTGCATTGACACCACCCATCTACAGAGACAATCTACGAGATGGACAGCAAAACATATCCTAAGTACAGGCTTAGGAATAGGAAGTTGTATATTGCTGTTGATTTAGGTTAATCCCAGGTCGTACAATGGTAGTAAGTGGTTCATAGTAGCCCACCAACATCAAGTCCACTGGGATTCTTTATTGTTCCCTATTCACAAGCCGTCTTTTACTACCTGTGCAAGATAATTAAATCTACAGAGATGGACACCAAAATAACCGCCTAAATACAGAATTAGGGAATTACATTTTGCTGTTGAGTTCCGTTAACCCTAGGTCTTGCAATGATGGTAAATACGTAGTTCATATTAGTCCACCAACAGTAAGTCTCCATTAGGTTTATACATTATCGCCTATCCATTAGCCGACTTTTACAACCTGCGCGAAATAATAAAAAGAAAATAATTTCCTAAGTACAGACTTGGCGGTAAGTGGTTCATAGTAGCCCACTGGAGTCGTTTATTAAAGGCTATCCATTCATCGACTACAAGGACCTGCGCGATGAAATAAACACCTGATATATTATGTTTTTCTGTCTCGCCCACACGAGCATAGAAGCCGTAATAAATGAATAATGCTCTTACACTCATACGTGCCATAAAAACTAATTTCTGAAATTATTGTAAATAGAACTTAAATAGTAGATAGTTTAACAAAAGAGTAATAGGTACCTATACTATTTTTAGGGCGAAGCGCTATTTTGAGTCCAGAACGGAGCGAAGTATTATAAAGTAGAATCCCGAACGCGGCGAAGGATTCTAAAGTAGAATCCTGAACGCAGAGAGGAATTTAATGTACATACGCCACCCCAGTTAACGTAGTAAATTGTATAACAAGGGTGTAAAATAATATTTTTACGGCGAGGCGCTAATTTGAGTCCAGAGCGAAGCGAAGGATTCTAGAATAGAATCCCGAGCGCGGCGAGGTATTCTAAAGTAGAATCCTGAGCGCAACGAGAGATTCAATACATGGCGCCCGAGGTAAAAAAAATAATTTTACTACCGAGTGATATACACTGCTTTTCATTCCCATCTATGAGAAAAATAAATCAGAGACGTTATTCGATATGTAAAAGTACAAAAAGGAATTTTATGCTTTTAATTTCTTTTTTTTTCTGCCGCGCGGCTACCGCCGCCGGGGTAAACATCAGACAATTGCACTTTTCATAGAATATTTTCATTTGGCCTCTCGTGTTCTTTATTCAAATTCATTTCTGTCCTCTGTGAAAGTCTAAGAGAAAATACCTATTTTGGTCGCACTTATCGAGATACGGGTCATCGTTTTTCGAATAGATGGAATGAAAAATACATTCATTACTAAATAATATTACCAGCTATAATATTATAAGGAAATAATATGTAATTTGACTATTTATGATATTGTTCAAGTAAACTTAAAATACTCTAATTCCAGCACATACTCCAGCATTAAATATTTATGAGCCAGCCAGCGTCAAGGATAAATCTAGTTTGCATGTAGTTCCGTCAAAACTCTTCCGTCAAATACTGTGGAAAATTCTCACAAACCCTCACCACACACAGATAGTACGTAATGAAACAAGATGAAAGTCGTCTAAGGAAGAGAGAAGCATCTTTACTGTTACACCGTATGCATAATTATATGTATTTACTAGTGTAAATACATATATATATTTACTTGTGTAAATACATATAATTATACATACGTACTTGTGTCCTTTTTAATACTGCTACACATATATACATACATAGTCTGACGCCATTTGACATTCGAGGTGGACCGACCTTCAACACACAATAAAATCAAACTTCGTCGCCGAAACCGAAATTTTACGTATGATATGTCATTGGATTCGACTTAAATAGGCGCGTGACATAGGCTGTTTTTTTTTTAGATCAACAAGGTGTCTGAAGTACGATATAAAGAGCTAAAAAAATTTTTTTTCTGATTCTAGCTTTGCTTTTCTAGCTTGATCAAAAAATTAGACTAGTTACGCCAACGCTGCTTTTTGGTTGATGAGCCAAATATCATCTAGGAATTATTAGTCAACTTACCCGAAATATTTAATTGAATTTTATTTTACTCAATTTTATTTGTAACAATTTTATCATTAATTCATATTGTAATATTTTCATTTTTTTTATTTTGTTTACTACTGACTTCTTTGTTAATGGTGTTCCATGTAGCCTTTACTGCGTTACCTGATTTTCTAATTTTATTCACAATACAGATTGCTTTGGCGAGTATTGATACTAGGGTTTGCAATCCGGAAAACCGGATCCGGTAATCCGGCGGATCCGGCATCATTAGATGTCTACCGGATCCGGCACCAAATTACCGGATTCAATCCCAGATCCGTTAAATTGAAAAAAATACATGAAATTGTTTTTTTTAATCTCGTGTTGTTGCGTGTATGCATGTAAATAGCAAAAAATGCTGTTAATAAATAATTTACTACTGAATGCACAAAAAACCAAATAAATTAATTTTCCCTTTCTAATGTACCCAGAATCCATGACAAAATAGAACTGGGTGGGAAACAATTAGAATTAGTTAAATCAGCCAGTTTTCTTGGTTTAACAGTAGATTACAAGTTACAGTGAGCGGACCATATTAAGGCTTTGAGTAGTAAGCTCGGTTTCGTGATTTATGCCATTAGACACATACAATTGACGGATTTAGAAATGGCTAGGCTGGTGTACTTCTCTAATATTTCCATAGCCTAATATCCTATGGCCTTCTGCTGTGAGGATCGGCGGTGCGTATTAACTCCATTTTTATTTTACAAAAAAGTGCAATACGTACCATCTACAACACTGGTTCCCAAACTTATTTTGTCTACTGAGTCGAGAGCTCATGCAGTCGTTGTCTAAGATGCCTCCTAGCTAAATGAAATTACAAATCACCCCCCAGGCCTCTACACAACGCCCCCATTTTTTTTCTGGGTCTCTTACCGCCCCCCTTTAGGCCTGCAGCGCCCACAAGGGGGCGTTATCGCCCACTTTGGGAATGGCTGATCTACAATCTACAGTATGAATGGACGAGAATCTCTGAGACATTGATGTACTCACCTTGCGTTTCTTATACATCTTTGAAATTATTATATATACGAGGGAAAATATAGATCTGTTTAATAAGAAAGGCGATATTAATGGTATGGAAACCCGAGGTCATAATAAATTGGTTATTCCAAAATTTAAATTATATAAGTAAAATGTTTCATTTTTGGGTAACTGCGTTCGTTTTTATAGTAAAGTTCTTCAGGAACTTGCTCAATTAGCGGAAAATAGATTTATATTTCTTATAAAATGCACATCGATTAGACATTCATGCTATAAATGAAACGATTTCGTTGAATACTAAACAATAGTCCTGAAATAATCTTCTCTGCACATGCATTTACTGGATTTCTGAACATTGTATATTAATAAACCTGTTGTAAAATGATGTTGAAAAATGATACCTGACTGAGTTTCTTGTCGGTTCTTCTGTGTCCAGGCTTTCTTTTCAAACCGAACTAAAGTAGATTTGACGTTCAAAAACACCTTATAATTATTGGGTTTACATGAATAAATTGATTTTGACTTTGACATTGAACGGTAAATTATAAAAACGCATGTATTCTCAATTGAACAAGTGATCTAATTTTTGATCACGCAGTAGTTGTGTCCATGCGCCGACGAATCAATGAATGAATTTCCTCTATTAGCAGTGCAAAAGATTCGTACAACTTTAACTTTTAACTAAAATGTGCGAAGAAGAAATAACAAGTGTGCGAAGAATAGTAGTACGAGTTTTTCTTTCATTAAGTTGTACCTTTATACCATTTTTTATTACAATTTAATATTGTGCGCGCTTGGCCTAACTAAATCATCATTCGCGCGATTGTCAACCATAGTACGGCACCTGTTTTACAATGCAAGAGTAGACGTCGGATTTTGATGGAATTCGACAAACTCAATTTCCTTCCAAATAGGTTACTAGAACGGACAGTGGGTCAGTGCGGTGACTAATAATTGTGGTGGGATTTCCCATCCAAATCCCATAGCAGACCTGTCACTAGCACACCGACGACTATAAAACGTTATTCGTAAAGCTCAATTTAAAAAATGAGATAACTAAAATATTTCTTTTTAAGTCTTTATTCTTATCAAAATAGCAATTATATTTTTGGTGTTCTAAAAATATTCTATTGGAATAAATGTTCGGTATCAGTATGGCCTATATCCCTGTTTACATGCTAACAATAATAAATAACTGCATAAATAGATACAATTTAATTGCAAATTATATTAAATTAGGTTATCTAAATAAAGGTCTCTTGGTTCCACGACCTTGCGAACTTCCACGCACTAATAAGTTCGCAAACTTGGTGTCAAAAAAATGTAGTTAACTCTACGAAAATGTTATATAATGTGAATATGGACTGATATTGTGATATGATACTTATTTCAATTTTTGGCGTTACGTAGGTTACAATCAATTTAATTTAATTTAACACATGAAGTTGGAGGAAGAGTTTACAACTTAGGGATTTTACGTCGAAATCCAAAATACGTACGTACTTACGTACGTTGGATGTAACTTAAAAAATATCGAATTCTAAAAGTCTGTATCATTCTAGTGAATTACATTAAACAAACGCAGATTAAATTAAGAACTCGAAAATTATGATTCTTCCTTTTTATTGTTAAAAACTATATGTATGTATATATTCACATTAAACCAAACAATATACATTAAATCAGGCTGCAAGATCATAACTCCAATTGAAAATTATTATCAATCTGAAAAAAATAAGAAAATTATCTTGTTAAAATGCCCCGTTAATGGAGTATATTTGCCTCCCAAGCCAAGACCTCCGATTCCCAGCCAAAGAAACGAACGCTTCTAAATCGTTTTAGAGCCTGGGTATTACTGTATGATCTTCCATTGCGTCATGTGGTAATTATAATAAAAGGTTAGTCATTAATTCGGAGTCAAAGAATGGCGTAATTGTTGGGGAATTATTATTATTTGTAAAAAATATTATAAGTACGTACTTAATTAGTAATTACATTTTCAGACATTGTGCCAATACATTCACAATAATTACTACGTTCCAGTACCCATTTATTACTTTTCGCACTTTTCTAGTCGAAAGTAGAAGCAACTCGCTCAGTAGGCGATTAATGCGTAATTTAAAAAACCGCATAGATACAAAGAAACAGCGTTACATAAAACACGTAATGCATTTTGATAACACCAAGTGACAAATGATAGCAGCGAGCGAGGTGACCCCGCTTATTGATAAGATTTTCATTATCTGTACGTCTCGACGTTTATTATATCTATGTAATGCATAAATAACATTGTTGTATAGTTATAACTTATAAGTCAAGATTATATCAACCTTATTCTATTATACGGTTTCAAATAAAGGTAACTAATATTATAATTATTTATACATTAGTGGCTTTAACGGCGACTTCGTTAGCTTGGAAATTGTATTACATTTACAAGTAGAAATGTATAGGGTCCGATGAATACGAGTCCACGGATCCGTATCTTACGGATACATACGGATAGATACGGATCCGTGGACTCGTATTCATCGGACCCTATACATTTCTACTTGTAAATGTAATACAATTTCCAAGCTAACGATAACGGATAATATTTGTACGTACGTTACGGATAGGGATCCGTGACGGATACGTATCCGTACGTATAACTTACGTTAAGTTATATGTACAGATACGTATCCAGTGGAGTGAAATGGAACGCATATGAATTAAAACCCATTTATCGCCGCTGTACTTAATCGAGTACAGGAAACATTTTCACTGCCGATTAACGATTTTACAATTGTGCAAATAAATTTTACGCGATTTACATCAAGAATAATTTTTTTTACAAAAATAAAAACAACGTAAGGTATTCAGTGGCGTGCACATGGTTTTTCAACAGGGTAAGTAGTTAAAATATATAAAAAAAAAACAATTTTAATACATAATTATACTTTACTAATACAGCAATACTGACGAGCGAGAACGTTACCATTACTATAATTTTTCGTAGTGGTTGTTATTTGTTATATGTAATTAATGGATGCAAAGGAAAATAAACTATAAGTATATGCACAACCCGTCAGCCAGTTAAATTTTTCATAATATTTAAAATTAAAATTTCGAATCACATTCGCAACTCTGGAACACACCTGCCTTTAGCTATAATTTGTAATTTTTCACTATATGAAAATTTTTAAAACGCGGCTTGTTTTTATTTTTGTAAACACATACTGCCGACACAATTATCACAGTTAAAACATTCGATTCTTTAAAATACAACTGAAATTGTTATCTATTATAAACCGATACTTTACTTCAAATACGAATTGTAGGAAGAATAGATTTTTTTTTAATAATTCTTAGAACAACAAATCACTCGTCCGAAGAAAACAAATATGGCGTTTTATTTTGATTCAAGACAATTCAAGTATAAATCCGTGAACCATAAACCAAGTGAAAAGTGTTGAATTTATCAAATGCATTTAACACTATAATGTCCTTGATGTAGTCAGTGTCTCCAAAACACGCACACAAACTTAATTTCCGTGTATTATAGCACAAATTTGAAAGATTATTTCGTGTACTAACTGCGATCACAAATAAAAAACTATATTCACAATCTCCTATAAAATTTAAACAAATTTTTGTCCGAATTGACGTATATATTTTTAATATCGTAAAGTATTATCGGCAATATTGTGTTAATCTAAAGTAGACCTTACTGTCAAACCATAAGGTTATAAACGCTCGTAAACGATTCTTGCATGACATTGAAACGAAGTTTGTTAAATAAAATATTTAAAATGCAATCTTACGTCTCGTGCATAAAATATAATTCAAATAATCTATTTGCGTTGTTATGTATGTCATTTTGATTTGTTACGTGAAAGTGACAAGGATAAGACAAATATTGTCAGGCAATATTTAAAAAGATGATTACGAATTAATTAAAAAAAAGCTATGTAACGTTATTACTATAATGAAATAATAATACCGAAAATAAGAACTCGCGTCTTTTTTTAGCGTTCTAGATGTGTTATTTTTGTAATTTTTGAAGGAGCACTGACATGTTCGCTGTTAGCATTTCCGAATACCATTAAAACAGAAGTGCGCTCAAATACTCATTTGAGTAATATAAAAATACAAAATACGATTACAAAAACAGATGAAGGATGTAAGAACCAGGAAGGATGGTAGATGGCGCTATTTTTAAAGAATTGTTGCTTCATTTTAAATTGTATATAAATGGTAGATATCGATATAACTTTCATTTAATTTGTCAGGGTAGGCAGTGTCTCAGTGACTATATGGGATGCACGTCACTCAGGTATTACAATATTTTTTGTCATTCCGAGTCAACTAAAGTTACGCAACGAAAAGTTCACGCAGATAAGTGGAATATTTAATTATTTATTTTTTACAATCTCAAATTAAAAACATTTTCAGTAGTAATTGTAATAAAATACATGGTATTCTATAATTTGAGTAATAATTTTGCAACATATAGTTTATATTGGCAAAGATATTTTGTTATCTTTACCAGTGTACTCATTTAAGTACAGTGGCCACATTTATATAAAAATATAACTTTTATTTTCTTATTCTTGACAATGCGTCAACTATGTTTGGAAGCACTTGATAGAGCTATTCAAGCCCTTTCAAGAGAGTGGCGATGAATACGATTTCGCAATCATATCGCCTGATCCTGGCGTGGTCACTGGTCGGAAAGTGACACTCCCACAAGATATACCTAGCTGGTAATATTGAGATATTCACTTACAACTTTTAATATCGATGGCAGCAGTGATGACGAACCGTTGGCCTCAAAACGACTACACCGTTAGCAACGACGCCTAAACCCACTATGCGTAAATATTTAGACATTACACTAAAAAACTTGAAAAGGAATTGCGTTCTATAATATCCCATAAAAGAATGTGCTTGGAGTGTGACAAATACCATAAAACACATTGTGTTAAAAAATCATGTTTCGAAAATGTTCATACCTAAGTGGCCATTGTACTTAATTGAGTACACCCCCCTAATTTAGGCAAGTGGGGATTTTTTTTAACTTGTTTTTCTATTTTGTATTTAAGAGGTTGTTTATAATACCAAAATAAAAATTAAATAATTATACTATTTTCGGTTTGAATTTGGCGATTAATGGGTTAAAGCCACGGATCGAACGCAAGTACTGCAAGCCATAAAATACTCTGGTCGAACCCATAAAGCGTCTCTATCATGAGTTAACGGCGTCAATACTCGCTAGCGACAGCATAAAAATTGCATGAATAATTGTGCAGCGCCCATAGCGGTAACTATAGTAAACTTGGCACGTTCCCTATCGAGTATCGACGGCGTAAACCCACGATAGAGGCGCAGGTTCCCGAATACGAGAGCTGGGTACGCCCAGTGTACTCACATCCGGATCCGACTCATTAATATGAATGTGCTAATTTAACACCGTTCATTACAAATGTAAAATAGTGCGAACATATGTAGCTAATGTACATTGATAAAAATCTGTAAAGATTTCTTAGCCGCCTGTAAAATCAATGAAAACTCTACAATCTAATTTGCAACATTAACTCAAAGCACGATAACGAATAATTAATTTTTTTACAGTCGTGTTCGCAATTAATACAGGACACGGTATCGATGTATGTATGCACTTTACTATCGAAGCAAATTACGTGTGACCACATACATTCACAAGGCACTGCACTGATTAAACTTGCTATTTAGAAATTAATTCGACGACTGTAGTTTTTACCCGACTAAAGCGAAGTAAAAAGGAGGGTTATGAATTTAGCAGTGTAAGACGTATATGTGTATATACATGCTTAGATGGTTCGGGCACATAGAAAGAATAAGTGATGAAAGGCGAAAATGTGTGAGGAGAATGATGAGATTTGAGAAAGCGAAAAAAGTATGTAAGGACCGCGAAGCTCGGCGCTCCGTCTTCTCTGGCTACTCCGTTATGGGTACAGCGTGAAGATATGTATGTATGATGCATGTAACATTATGTACGTGAGTTGATCAACTATTTCTTTTACAGGTGGGTTAGTTTGGTAAAATAGTTTTTTTACTCTAAGAATCTTTATTTACATAAATCAATACATACATATCTTAACGTCTATCTTAATATTTACAAACTTAAAACTAAACATTAGCTTGAATAATAGACTTCCTCAAAGTTGCCTCTTCGAAAGCTGTAATTGCTTAGTGCCCAGCAGACTGGCAGCAATTACCTCTTCGAATAGCCAAACTGATTCGTTGGCGGAAGAAGCTGCCAGCTCGACGCGGACGGCAGTTTTGGGCAAAAGTAATTGTAAAAACAATTACAATTATATAAATTCAATTGTTTGCCTGACAAAATGTGTTCACAGTTACATTTTAAACATAAAAATTACATTTTGCCCAACAAAGGCGGCCAAAGCCTCAACCGATCTCTTACAATTAATTATATTTTTATAATTTTTTACTTATTCAAAAGTATATTGACAATAATTTCAATTAAATCGGTTCTAAAACAACGTACTTTTAATTATTATGAAATCGAAAACACCTCAAAAAAAAGGTAAAATTGTCCCTTGGATTACTAAAGTACTTTGTCGTCTGGATATTATATCCACTAAAGTAGAGAAAAATATTGAAATTTTGTTATTAGCTTTATAATAAATATAATATTTATTTATAAAATGAATACGTAATGATATTTTCCGATAATTTTTTGTAAAAAATTCAGGGATAGCGATTAGATAAATAATAGTTTATCAACCCATGTACGTTTATCTGTTGCCTCACAGGGCCGAAATCGGAATGGTCTCAATTACGCACATTTATTTATCAGTGGTCGCCCAGTAGTCAAAATTCGACTATAAATAATAAAAACTTACCAAAATTTTAATTAACTGTTCCGTTCCGCACGACGGAATTTTGCTGCGCTACTGACTGTTCCGGAGACCTAGACAAGTGGTTCAATTGTCGTAAACGCTAGTAGAATAGTGATAGAATAGAATGACAAATACCACGTGATCTAGCGTAACGAATTTTAAATGGATAGTCAACGTTATTAATTTTCTATAAAATCAAACGAAAAGTAAAGTCCTGTGAAAACCGCCGTATAAAATGTAGCCAAATGGCCAAATGGCAATGTAGCTAACTTTTGGCGACCAATAACGCCAGCAAGCGCTTCGACTGTACCAAGCGCTTGCCGCTTATCTATCCACTCTGAGCGGTTGCGGCTGCTCAAGCTGTCTCGTGGATTTCAAGTAAAGGAAGATTGTTTAATTCGTTACGCAGTAGCAGCTTGAAGTGGTCGATCATGACTGCTTCAAACCGTGTATAACTGGCGTAAGTATTTGAGCTTAATAATCAAAGCGAAATCAGATAGTGATAGGTGCTAATTATAACCTATAGATTTTATGTAAGTCGTATCCCTCCGCCGACATTGACGACCTGTATGGGAAGATAAGCAGGTGGCATTAGAATATACCAGCTATATTTTTCTTTCATTCCAGATCTTTTTTTTTTAATTTAATTTAACCCAGATTATCATGCGACTCAATAGATAAAAATATATCACAATGGATACAAATCTGATGTAGTATAATAATATCTGCATAAATGACGAATTTGACATTAGTCAAGTATTGCAACTAGTTGAATACTACTTTAACATTCATTTTTAAAATAATAAAACAAATTGAAAGATTCCAGTCACAAAATATTAACAATTAAAAGATCCAGCTAATGAGCAAAATAAACAGTATCAGGTAGGTACAAGGTAACATAAACCTTCAGAAGGCTTTGTGTAAACTGACAAGGGTGGCTATACGCATGAGTGAGACGAGCATATTCTGCGAACATACCAAGTTATGGCCTACAAAACGTCAGGCGAATCATCAATGCTTAAATCGTAATATATTGAAGAATTTCGCAATTATCATATTTCATACTTATTTACGACGTCTAGGCTTCCAAGCGACGTCTATCCAATGCGATCCTGGTAGGTCATAAAACGTATAAACCGCACCGTAATAAAGTTGTGTTTTATTTCTTGTATAATTATATAAGCTATTTGTTTTCGATTTTTTGGCATTGTGTGTACGAGAGGGAGGCGTTTACGACCGTCTGGGGGCGATACAGCGGGCGGGCGACGCAGGTTAAGTCGAGCAACAGACGGAGTTTATTACTGAGGGTTAACTTAAACGCAACTTTAGCGAACTAAAGTTTTGTTTAGACTTGCGAGATGGGCGACGTTTACTGCTCTAGCGAAGTGGCAGCGATGAATTTAATGTATGGAAACAACACACAAAAAGCGACAGCGAAGCGTGTCAAAACAGTAACTTTTTACCGACATAAGTCTTGGTTATGAATGCTTACTCTTGGATACCTACTTATGTTATTATGCAGCGTATAATTACACTCGAATAGGCTATTGTTGTGGCGAGGAAAACAAATAAGATACCACAAGAGGGCTTACGAAGATATGCAATATGCTACGATAATCGGAATAACTATTGATTATTGAATATGGAAACAACGGTTAGTACAAGGTCAATTTCTATAATGCAATAAGCATTTGTAAATATAAGTATGTTATTGTTTTTCTTACTAGTAATACTAACTATATAATATCTTTTATAGGACTTTTTAGCAGCGACGGTAGTTTTAAGTTTGATACAGAAAATGGAGAAGTTTACAGATCAATGTTAACGGAAAGTTAAGAAACGACCTAATTATAAGATAGGTATAGATAATCATGAACAAATATTCAAAATACAATTCTCTTATAAACATAAATAGTGGAAACAGAGCGGAGGTAAGTTCCGTCTCTGTCATGCACTCCTAGTGCTGCTGCTGGGCAATGTCATCGCCAATTTGTAACGCTATCTCCCTCTAGCCTATCACTCTGTTTCCACTGCTGAAGTTTCAAACCTACAACTCAGTTTTTATCAATCAATTTCAAGTACTTTTTTTTTACAATCGCATTTTAAATTTATAATTATTTTAACACAATATATAAAATACTTCATACGAACATTACACAAATTTATTTGGGTTCCCTTAGGAACCATTATTATCCATAGTTTGGCTATACGATTGATGTAATAGTAAGTACCATATAACGGACTAGCAACCGGCCCTGGCTTCGCACCGGTAGAAATTTTTTGAAAATAAAATACAGTCCATATTACTCGTTGATAATGTAGCATTCTATGGGTGAAAGAATTTTTGAAATCGAAACGTAAACGAAACGTAAGGTATTCAGTGGCGTGCACAGGATTTTTCAACAAGGTAGGTAGTCAAAATATATAAAAAAATAACAATTTTAATACATAATATACTTACTAATACAGCAATACTGACAAGCGAGAACGTGTTACCATTACTATAATTTTTCGTAGTGGTTGTTTTTTATTATATGTAGTTAATGCAAGGAAAACAAAATAAACTACTAGTATGACACCCGTCAGCCAGTTAAATGTTCCAAAATATTTAAAATAAAATTTCGAGTCATATTACCTGACTTTTGATATAAATGTAACTCTGGAACACTATAGCCTTTAGCTGTAGTTTGTAATTTTGCACTACAAGAAAATTTTGAAAACGCGACTCATTTTAGTTTTTGTAAACGCGCACTGCCAACACAATTATCACAACTAAAACATTCCATTCTGTAAAATACAACTGAAACCGATACTTTACTTCAAATACGAATTGTAAGAATAGAATTTTTTAAAATAACTGTTAGAACAACAAATCACTCGCACGAAGAAAACAAATATGGAGTTTTATTTTGATTCAAGACAATTCAAGTATAAATCCGTGAACCATAAACAAAGTGAAAAGTGTTGTATTTATCAAATGCATTTAACTCTATAATGTCGTTGATGTAGTCAGTGTCTCCAAAACATGCACACAAACTTAATTTTCGTGTATAAAATAGCATTTTTTAACATTTGAAAGATTATTTCGTGTACTGATAAGTGAAACGTAAACATGTGTGCGTGAATTGTAGGCACGGGACCGGCGTGCCGGCGACCGATAGATGGCGTGATTGCTAAAAATAAAATACAGTAATGTAAAATACGAAATACGATCACAAACAGACGAAGGACGTAAGAACGAGCAAAAATGGTAGATGGGCGCTATTTTTAAAGAATTGTTGCTTAATTTAAAATTGTATATAAAAGGTAGATATTGATATAACTTTCATTTAATTTGTCCAGGGTAGGCAGTGTCCTTGTGCCTATATAGGATGCACGCCACTGGTTACCGGTATTATACGTCTCTATGTCAAATTTCAGCTCAGTAGATCTAAAGATGAGCGAATGCATCGGCTGTGATATACACACACTCAGAGACATTACGAAATAGAGATGGATAGGTCTGGCTTTTTTAAGAATACGGGTCCGGAAGTGAATCCAGCTCTGCGGATACGGGTCCAGGTTTCGTGTCCGCGGACCTGTATTGGCAATTTGGAAATTTGGTACCAACTCCCGAACCGGAATTACGGAGTGTGCGGAGCTGGATCTGATGGCTGATGTAGTACAAAAAAATATCGTTCCAGCTCCTTTAAATTCCGTGTCCGTTACCATTTACGAACTTCTTGTGTGCGCGATCTGTCCTTGACGCGTTCCATTCCACTCCGCTGAAAAATTTTTCTATTCCAAAGAATACGTGTCCGATTTTCGTTTGGATGTACATCCAACAGTACCACGGGATACGGGTCTGCGGACACGTATCCATCCGGACCTACCCATGTCTATTACGAAAATGTAAGGCTCTGTTTTTTGCCATATTTTGTATTAAACCCTAAATATCAGATGTAAAGTTGAAAATCTCATAAGTCATAATTTTAAATTTCGTAATATTCTGTAAACATCAACTTTGTCTCTAAAACTGAAAAAAATAATATGAATATTATTATGTCGCGATTGTTTTACTATACTCCTGCCGTTACTAACTGACAAACAAAGTCATAAATCATAACGTCGATATCAACAAGGAACCCCAACAATAATGTATGATATAATGATGTTGAGCGTGAAAACATCGATATTTTAACATCGATACTAGGTCCCTTAAAACATCGGAACATTGACTTTGTGAACAAAAATATCGAAAATCGATGCTCAAATATCTGTTCGCTTTAAAAATAAGTTGGGCAAGCCTTCAAGGGAAAAAATTTATTCCACAAAAATCTGAAATTCCTACTACTACTTTTAAAATGTCAACTTATCAAAACACATTTGTAACTTTGACGAAGGAAGCAGCTTTTAGTTTCTACAGTACTAGATGTCTATTTTATATTTTTTTTATTTAATCTATGTTTTTATTTCGATATTTATTGGACACTGATATTTACTTACCGATATTGATGTCAACATCGATGTTAATATATAATACATATATAATATTATAATAGTATAGTATCATATATAATTTAATTAATTGTGTACACAAATTCACGTATCATTAGATTTAACCTAGTGATCTCTACTTAGTTGCGCTCTACAAATGACATAATACAATAATTGAAAAAGGAATTATTGGGGGCGATTGTTTTTATATAAATATAAGTAATTTAATCAGTATAATATTGTCTGTTACTAGTCGATTAGAGGTAGCGGATCACACATGTATAATGTTTATACATTATATATAGTTCTCTTTATCGACAAAACAAGTCTATATCAATAGATATGTAAGCGTCTGTTGATTTTCTCAGATACGTGTACGTATTTCCATAACATTATAAGTTTTCACATCAATCTTTTACTAACTTTTTTAATTAGTCAACTATGGATAAATATACTTATAAGGTTTGGTACAGACGAGTGTCCGAAACCCTTTTAGCCGGATGGGTATTATCCTGACAGTCGTAAAGCCCGTTTATGGCCTATAAAACCAAGTGGAGATACACATACAGAGCCGGTGTACATTTCGCATACTTGTTGCATTTTTATTACCAATATATTTCGGTTTGATTTGCAACTCCTGGACAAGGCGAAATGGAAATTACTTTTTACTCTGTTTGATTTTGAGACGAGTTCAGTGGGCGATATGAAATATTGGAAAAGTTTATTAGATATTATGTACAATAATGGCGCAAAAATGTTTATTTTTTTAGCCATTTCACAATCAGCTATAAATTATGTATAAAGTGTAAATTAATTATTTTTAAATTAATAAAAACCTCTTACACATGTCAGATATTGTCAATATTTGTAATTTGGTAGAAGCAGTGACGATACTGCCTTCTATTTTAAATTAATTTTGATGAAATTGAATGATTTTATAATTTGATTTTTGAACGTAAATTTTTTGTGTAAAGTTCACTTGACAATTATACAAGTACAGCTGAGCATCATATCCTCACGTCCTACGTTTCTACCCAAGTCAGCGTCTTAAAGGTAGTAAAATCACAACTACAATAGAATAAGAGAATTGTTATGGTGAGTTTATAACAGAGACCCAGCAAATAAAAGCTCTAATATGTAATCTCATATAGTAAATGCTGGCTAATAATATATTATAAATAATATAGTATATACTAAGTTCGAAGATTCAAAATACTACATACATAATAATAGGATCGGAATCCTCCGATCACAGATAAAGATAAACAGAAAAAAGAAAAAAAAATGTGTTCGAATTCAGAATCAAACCAATTAGTCCACAACTGAAACTTGTTATGCAGAAAGGAACAAGAAATAATATTTTTATTTAGATACGGACGTAGGTCCATATTGTGTCTGCTAACACACAAATAATGTCGTTTTAAGTTAGATGACCGCTATGAGATTTTTGTCTTAGAAATTATTTAATAAGAACAAAAAAACCATAAGAGTAAGAAAATATATACATAGATATCTCAGATACTGCTGTGAATATTATACGGTATGTTGATATTATTTTTTCATTTTTATGTACTGTTATTCCCTCTACGTAAAAATGCATAATTGAAAAAATCAACATTATAATTTAATCACTAAAATTTTTAAAATGTAAAATTTAATTTTGTAACATTATATTTGAAATAAAATCTTATAATCATAGCATACAGTCATTAAATACAATATACGTACATTATACACTAGCTTTGCCTCGTGGTTTCACCTGCTTTAAAATTGGTATTTTTCCGGGATGAAAAGTAGTTTTGATTACTTTCTTAAAAAGTCCTCTACCTGCCAATGAAAGTCCCGTCAAAATCGATTCAGCGGTTTCTATTGGAACTATAAACTTGCTATTTACAAGTTGTCGGAGTATGTTTCGGAGTAAGACTGGACAAACAAACAGACTAAAATTAAAAATAGACGTATCCCAGATACGCGTATTTTAAATTTTAGTCTGTTTGTTTGTCCAGTCTAACTCCGAAACATACTCCGACAACTTGTAAATAGCAAGTTTGTAGTTCCAATAGTTTCGGATATCTTGAGATGAATGAATCAGTCAAATGCTTTTCTCCTATATACATATTATATATACGGAAGACAAATAAATAAGTACAATATAAATAAGTAGTACCTAACCCCTTATTTTTAAAAAACAAAAAGATGATATAGATAGGTTATAAAACGTAGATATGAAACAATTAAACAATGTGAAAGTCTCGTTATTCAACAAAATATTTTTTTACAAATTGATTTTATTTGGTTGGTTGTTTTCTGCATACCACACGCATTCAATTACAATTCTTTGATCTCGGTCGTGTCATCAACGAAGACGTGTGTGTAACGTAGTCCAAAACATCCAAAAATGTCGTCTTAATCCAAAGATACGAAAACAGACTCATAAAATAAATGCTCAACATTTGTTGCTATATATATTTGAATTTTTACTCAGTAAAAGTGCAAGGTGGTGACTCTAGAGGTTTTAATATTTTATAGTGAATTTTATGAGCGTTCCGATGTCGGACGTAAATTAACGATTTTAATTTCGCGAATCGTTTCGCTTCATTCATTGTGTAAAGATGTAATTTTGAACAATTTCATAATTAAAATGATGATTGTAGATTGCTGGTGCTATTAAAATTACAAAAAATTGGGGGTCGATCGAAGCCAAACTTTTTGGAGTTCCACTCGAAAATTGAGAAAAAGGTAATACTTATGGCATTATCTCGGTGGCGTTTGTCTCTCTAAGTGTCTATTTGTCACAAAAGTTTTTCTCGGAGACTATTTGACGTCAATAGCTCATATTTGTTACTGTTACAATATTAAATTATTTTTTTTGAGGGTTGTCGTTTATTATTTTCAATGGAAATTATAAACTACGAATTCAAAAATGTATTTATAACAGGTTACTTCGAGTTAAGTACATTTTTTAACCTTATATCCAAAAGTATCACTAAGAAAAATTTTAAGTAATCAGGAACATTGTGGTCTAGCCATCGATACATCGACGTAAAGTATATTGATGGAAAATTATAAGGATAAGGACATTCAATATTTTCTTACACAAAAAATTCGGTCAAGTGCGTGTCGGACCATACATAGTGAAGGCTTCCATAGTTAGGATGCACAATATTCATAAAATCGGAACCAATAATAACTATGTATTTCATAGCGTTTGTCGGTGACAATATGAAAAACAAAGTGAAATGAAATCTTATAACGCATGCAGTCTTTAAATACAATATACGTACATTATGTACTAGCTTTGCCTTGTGGTTTCACCCGCGTTAAAATTGGTATTTTTCCAGGATGAAAAATGGCTTAGATTACTTTCTTAAAAAGTCCTCTACCTGCCAATAAAAGTCCCGTCAAAATCGATTCAGCGGTTTCGGAGTTAGACTGGACAAACAAATAGACTAAAATTTAAAATACGCGTATTTGGTTTTTGGTAACGTGTAAATAGCAAGTCTGTAGTTCCCCTAAGTTTAGAATATTACGTGAAAATATGTAGTGTGTTCTCTGCATTGAAATTGCACTTTAATAATAGGTATATACTTATAGTATCGCTTCCATGCTGTACTGAGAAACAAACACAAATATAATTTTCACGTGCGTGTAATTTATTGTCTTTTTAGAAAATAAGTAAGTACCTACCTAACTCTGAAAAGTTGTCTTCTCGCGCGAGCCTAATACATCTATATTTTTATTTTTGTAATCTTAACAATTACAACGTGCTCCTTGTTTATTTTATCAAAGGTCAGGTATAGTGACATTGTGAAGAATCCAAAATGGTATAACTAGCATTGTATTTATCACGGCGTTAAAACTTGAAAAAGATTATTACAAATTATATTTTATTTCCTAAATTACAAAGTGCAAAATTACCCGACGGTGTTACGTGTTATGACCTTTTTAAAACAATATTGAAATTCACCGCTGGCTAAGTGCCAGTATTCTCAATTTTAGTGCGAATATGTTTTCACGAACTTCTGCAACTAGCTTTATTCTTCTCTTGAGTGAATTCTGCCACTTAGCTCTATTTATTGGCGCAATATGACGGGAAATTGAACTTCAATAAAGACATGTAATATGGGTCTGCTTTAAATAAAACTGTGTTACTCGTAATATTTATAAAACCGGCCAAGTGCGTGTTGGGCCACGCGCAGTGCTGGGTTCCATAATTGCCCGTCACGATATACAACATAAAAAATGTATTTTTTTTTAATATGAGCATATTACAAAATTTTTACTTAACTAAGTACATTTCATAAGTCGGTCGACTATCACTCGTCACCTTGTAAAGCCCTACTTAGCTGTGATAGTTTTCCTTTTAACTTCGTTGTGTGATATAAAATACTACTACCGTGAACTGCTGAACTGTTTAGCTGTATGAACTGTTTGCTTGAGGGGGGGGGACACTTAACTTTGATAAAAATGTACACTAAAGCTTAATATTTCCTAAATCCCTAAATCGAAAAATGTTTTGGAATGGAATACGGACGGATAAAAAAAATGACCCCCGCTTTAGGTGTATGGGAGGTATCCAAAAAAAAAAAGATTTTTGTTGTAGGGTTTCCTGTTGACTACGAAACTCTAAAAAACGAAGTGTACAACTAATAGTTTTTTAAAATATTATTAGGCTTTTCTGAGATCAACGCATTTTGAGATCAAAGCTGAGATGAGAAGCGTGAGAAATAAGAGCGTTATTTGGTGCAGGTACGTCTAAAAACAATCGCATTTCTTGGTATCGGTATGTGGTCTGAAAAAGAGAGACTAGTCTAAAATGCGAGACTACCTACTAAGATCCTGATCGCGCTAGCACAGAACGGATTTTTGTATACACTAGTACACTACATTATTATCACATAAGCGTACATGGGTTGTTCAACTATTATTTGTACTAGTCGTTTTGTTCGGTGAATTTTTTTTTTTCAAAACGAAAGAACAGTAAAATTGTCCATTGGAACTGAAACAGCTGAAAGTGTCATTCCCGGAGAAAATCAAAAATTAGCAAAATTAGTGGTACAATTCGTGGAAATATTTCTAAATTCCCACTTTTGCTTTTTGCTCCCGTTAAATTTTCCCATTGATACATAAGTGAGCCTGCATCTCTTTATAGATACCTACTGGTAGGCTTGACACATCAATCCCTCTTATATTCAATTTTATTAGGATTGAGCGTAAAAATATTATAAACATACTGTAATACGTTCATTAACGTGTTGCATTATATACATTTATATCAACTTCATCGCCATCGAGTTTTTAAGTCGTTGTTTTTTAGATCAAACGTATCAGAATTGAATAACCGAATAATTCAATAATTGGGTAAGTAATTTCCCTGTAATTAAATCGTCTGTAACATGTCTGTCTGTGCCCTGTAACAAATTGTATTAACAAATATTAGATAATATTCGCAAGGCTACTAGGCAACATTCCTCATTTTCTATCCAAGTTTCTCGACTCTACTATTGACTCTACATTGTAACGAAACCAAAAATAAATGGACATTTAATCCCGAAACGTACATGCTTTTTGACCGCTTATTTCACTACGGAAATATCTAGTAAACACGAGGTTGCGAGAAAATATATACAGTATTTTGACTTGAGAGTTAATAAAACGAATGAATTCAGGACGGGTTTGAATTACAAGGACCTGTGAATCTTACAACAGTGGAGCCACGAAATACGAGAACTTTGACATCTTATATCGTATATACAAAAGATGTCCTGACTGACTAATTAACCATAACCCAGCCTAAACTACTGAAGCTAGAAACATGAAATTTGAACAGTAGCCTTCTTTTTTGACGTGGTGCGAAGACAAAAAAGGATTTTCCGAAAGTTAATCCCTAAGAGGGTGAAAATGGGGGACAAAGTTCACATGGGAAAAAAAAATTTATCCATTGACCTTAAAGTTAGCACAAATACTTTTTAATATACATAATTAAACACCTATTCCAGCATTTATTAAATATCATACCCTAAGGGTGTAAAATAGGGAATGAATTCACTGAGCATTAATCATCGCTCTACCGAGATTGCTGACGCTAGGAACTTGAAAAGTGTAGTAGCTTGCTTTTTGGCGTAAATACTCAATAACAATAGATTTTTTGAAAACCTAAGAGGATGAAAAGCGGTGGCAAAGTTTGTATGGGGAAAAAATCTTATCTAATATAGTACAAATCAATACTCTTCAATGAAAATAATTAAATACCTATTTCAACATATATGTACATACATACATACATACGTGTGTATCTTCACGCTGTATCCTAAACGGGTTAGTCAGAAAGGACGGAGCGCCAAGCATTGCGGTGTTTACCTACTTCTTTCGCTTCTTCAAATCTCACCGTTCTCCTCACGCCTTTTCGCCTAGGTATGCGAGTGCTTTTGACATTTTCGTCAGCTAACGCTCTGGCTATTTGATCTTCATAAGTCGGCCTTCGTCTTCCTTGGCTTCTTTTACCACTTGCTATCGCTCTGTAGATAGTCTTCGTCAGTTTTTCATCACTCATTCTTTCTATGAGCCCGAACTATCTAAGCATTCCTTTCTTCATTTGTACAATAACACTGTCGTGCAACCCTGTCAAACTTCGTATCTCCTCATTGCGTATTTTGTCCGCAAGGGTGACACCGCACATATTTCTATGAGATCGCATTTCTACTGCATTTATCTTACTTTCACTCGATTTCTGGCATATGCAGTACTCACTACCGTACGTTGTTGGAAAGTTAGAACCAACACCGCATTGTGTAAGGTCATTTTGGCTGAGTTAGATATATTCACACTGCCTACTAATGCGGAAAGAGCACCGTTCACTTTATTGCCAGCTGCTACCCGTCTCTCCATATCCAACTCACATCTTAAATCCCTCGAAAACGCACTTCCTAGATATATAATTTTGTTCACTTGTTCTAGATATTTTCCATTTACCCATGTTTCACACTTCGTCTGTGCATCTTCCGTTTCAAACACCAGAACCTTAGTTTTGTTCACATTCATATTCCATCCTTTCACTTGACAGTCTTCTTTCATGCATGTAACTAGTGTCTGCAACTCCGCTGCTAATGGTGCTATAAGCACAGCATCAACAGCGTACAAAAGGCAGTTTACCACTGTATCATCACATATTATACCACTCATAGTAGGTACCTTTCAATGTCTGGAGGCAACTGTCCAAATACAGCACGAATGGCCAGGCAGACATCACGCAGCCCTGTCTGACGCCTGAACAGACTTCGAACCAGGGCGACAAGTCACCATCTATCCTTACACTGGCTCTGTGGCCTCAGTATAATAACCTCACAGCCTGCTCTGTAAGGGGCTATCCACGCCACATTCAGGCAGAAGATTCCACAATTTCTTTCGCACTACTCTATTACTCTAGCGAACGCTTTTTCAAGATCCACGAAAGCGCAGAAAACTTTCCGAACTATGGCCAGAAATTTCCCTAGGATACCGTGGAGTTAGAAAATTTGATCCATACATCTCCTACCGTTCCTAAAACCACCTTGTGTCACCCACAAATATCTTTCAGAAATGCCTTTCATACGTTCAGTTACTACCTTGGTATAGACTTTACTTGCTAAGCTGACCAAACTGACCAGCATATATTTTATCTATGTATGTCAAACTGTACACAGTAAGTATGTATTTTTTTTATGTATGTTCATTGATAACTTCGTAGATTGTGGACCGATTTCGAAAATTCTTTTTTGTTTCAAAGAATATACTTCAGTCCCATTTTAATTTCTATGGTATTGGAACTTGAACTTCGAAGATACACCTATTAACGTTAAATAATGCTAACTGTTTATAAGCTTTATTTATATTGATGATTCTCTTGTATGTATTGCACTCCAGAATTAGAAAAGAAGTTAATTGTAGCCCTACCTATTTGTTAGGCCAAAGTCACTCAAAACGGAGAAATAAAATAAAAATGTTAAGAAAAAGATTAAACTGATTTCAAAAAAAAAACACTGAAAAGCACAAAATAACTTTGCATTACTAATCAAAACTCAAGTACAAAAATAACTATAAATACTATACAAATACCTATATAATTAAATTTGACAGTTATTGAAATCAGTGCCATATCAATGTGCAACAACAGAAAGTTCACTATCTATAGTTTGGTAGGCAGACTTTAGTAACTGTCAAATTTAATTATGTTGTTATTTGTAGTTATTTTTGTACTTGAGTTTTGATTAATAAGGGATAGTCATTTTGTACTTTTCAGTATTTTTTTTGAAGTCGATTTAATTTTTCTCTTAAATTTTTTTTATGTACAGGGGAACTACTAAACCCACTCTAAAAATTGTGCAAAAAAACTACACTATTCCTGAGTATATAAAAACTATAGTTCCTTTTGATGAAAAAAAATCTTCATTTCAAAATAATAACGCAGTCACGAACGCGAATAGGAATAGTATTCTTGGCGAGTAAAACCGCGTAGAGTTGCAATACTTAATCATATGAACAAAAATGTATCATCTTGTCATTAACGACCTCGATGACGCAATGGTTTAGGTATCGCACCCAAGCGCGGAAGGTTCCTGGTTCGATTTCCGGTCGCGTCAATTTAGGAAACAAACTTTTCTAGATTGTCTCGGGTCTGGGTGTACTGGGAAACGCCTCCAGTAGTTGTCTGGTTCTCATAGCACACAGAATGCCCAAGTTTGAGACCAAAAGACTGGTGTGTATCATAAAGTTAGTGTGTCATAGAGCACTCAACCTATAGAGATGAAATATCGGACCATTTTATTCACCACTGCTCAGTTTATTTGCTATAACAAGTATCAACTCGCGCTTGCATTAAGCAGTACATAACCAAAACTGGATACATATTTAAATATTTATGTAATGGCTTATTGCTCTATTCGGTGTTATGGCAAAAACAGCAAAAAATCAAACAATAAAACAGAACGCCAGTAACTGCAACAGTGTTTACCATAGACGTAATTTGTTTTCATACAAAATAAATTACTTTGCTGCTCTATAGGTTGAGTGTTCCATGGTGTGTGTATTGTCTGGTGCATCGTTATTATTGAGAGACTCACCAAGAAAATCTTTGTCGACCACAAAACACAAACATTTTAACCGAAGGAATCGAATTAAAATCTTCAGGTAGTACTCACTACCTGAAGATTCGAATCCGATAAGCTCACTCGAGTTCATTCCAATCCCACGCTGGGTTAGGTGCTGTCGTGAAATGCAATATACCTACAAATCTATATACAAATCCATGACTATTCTGAACTCAGTAAAATCCATAGGAGTCTTGTGGTTGCTTTCTATCAAGCAAGTCTGAGGCCAACGCCATAAATGACACTGTAAAATAACCTTTTTGACCTTGTATTGATATCTTTAATAATACATAAAATAACACTATTACCTATTAGGAACGGCCAGAACATCAAGGCATAACAAAATGATGTTCGGACTTACAGATGACATAGTAGAAAGTTAGAAACAGTCACAGTTGCTAGCACATCGCCTTTACAATTTAATTATAATGAACTTCATCCCTTGGCCGAGTTTTGTGACCTGCGCGGAAACATAAGCAGCTCAGCAGCTATAACATCATATGTACATATTTATGTATGTTTATGGCATACTTTTCTTTCTTTTTCAAATCAGCATAGGAGCAACCCATAATTATTTAACCATATTTAAAACACCATCACAAATTATCATAAATTTCCAAATTCTTCTAATTTCTTAACTATTTTACAATGACTTATTAAATCAATACATCAAAATAAAAAAATTAATGCGCTACACAAACTAGAGCATTCCCTGTGCTATGAGACTCAAACGATGACTACTGCGAGCATCTCCCAGTACGCCCAAAACCAAAACAATCTAGAAAACTTCGTTTCCCAAATTGACCTGGTGGGGAATCGAATCCAGAACGACTCGCGCTTAGACATTACGCCTAAATCACTGCGCCATCGAGGTACTCAAATATATATATAAATAGGTTACAAGATTTTGTTCATCGCGGTGTCGCTCCGTTTGAACAAGATGATTGAAGCCCGACCTTGCCCGCTAAAGCTACTGCCCGAAATACGGAACATCCGTAAAATGTAACCCTTTCTGCATTAGGGTTATCATTTACTAAATATCTATAAACTAATTTCAAATTGGAAAACATATTATAACGTGCGATTTGTTAAATAGCTTTAATAATCAATATACAAATCATAATAAAAATTATGTATCTTCTGAGAATGTAATACTATATCAGCAAATTTAAAAGGTTAATAAGATGTACCTAATACTTGTAACATAAATTTTTTCAGTATTTCTTCAAAAACAAAAGATATTAACTCAAGAACCATCCTATTTTTCCAAACTTATCTTTATATTTGCAAAAAAGTGTGTAAGTGAAAACCCTGAAACATCCATCCAAAATAGGGAAGGTTTAATGACGAGTGGTGAGAGTCGTAAAATGTCGAACGTCTGAGCGACAGGGCTGCCTCGTAGATTCTGACAAACATCCTAGTTTATCTAGGTACACGTTATTTTTGTCAATTTCAAAATAATATTTAAATAGTGTTTATTTAATATATTAATAATTATTTATAATTAATTATTTATTAGTAATTATTTGAAATATAAAAAAATTAAAAACTTGAACGCAATTATTGCATAATTAGTCTTTAAAAAGCTATAATTAATATGACAAAATATTTATCATTTACTTAAACCTAATTCTACGTTAAATTAATTACAAAATTAAGGAATGTGACATTTTAATCACAGGTTTAAACAAAATATTCTTAATATAAAACATTATAATTTAAATAAAGCTTAAAATTCCTTTGGAAGGCTTCCTCGTAGCTGCTGTTACCTTATCTTCTGTGTTCTGTCTTCAATTTAAGATGTATAAGATGAAACTGACCGACTTATCGACTGTCTGACTTAAAAAAAGCGCAATAGCTGGGTGCAAACACTTGAAAAGCTCAAAAGTCAATTTGTAAGAAGATTTTTGAAATATCAACCACTTGATTACAGAGGGGTGTTATAATATAAAAAAATTCATTCTACGAGGACGAAATTGCAGGATACCTCCAGCTAGCGTAAATAACAAAAAATCAACTGACAACCCTAACACTTGACCTACACCTATAATCTAGTGGCTCAAACAAAACAACGCAGTTGGTAGTACCCAGACGTAAGTATTGACGGAAATGCTAGCTTGTTTTCTACTGGACTTGCCATTCTATCTCCAACTTAGCTCGATGCATTCATTTGAAATTAGTACATTATTTGTACTGTACGTTGAACATGTGAGCTATAATATAACACTTATTGCCTATGAAACAAAGTTAAATCTCTAAATTTTTAAGGCTTTAAATGTTAATTAAATTCCATACATTATTAAAAACAACATAATGTAATTCTCTTAAGAGAAAAGATTTACAGTATGTATACGAAAACCTTATTTGTTACTGAAATATAAACGAAAGACTCAAATTAATTTAATTATTTTTAGTACCAACGTGGATATGAATGTTATTAATATAAGTGATCCATCGTCGCTGGGTTTGTTATATGAATGTTCTGTCATTCATACGCCTGTTTATTATTCTTCTCTAATGACAATCCCACTATTCCGCCAATATCAAGAATGAAGAATATGTAACAAGATAAGTTACTTAGAAAAATAGAATGGTGAATTATACAATAATAAAATTAATCTAATTAAAGAACCTACAAGAAAATGGAACACCGGATTAGAAGTGTTGTTAAAAATCAAACTCATATACATACAGAATGATACAGAATAATATGTTCCGTATAATGCAAACAGAGCTCTAAAAAAACCTTAAAAGTACAAAATAACTATCAGTTACTAATCAAAACTCAAGTACAAAAATAACATTAAAAATACGCAAATATCAATATAATTAAACTAGCAACCGGACCCGGCCTCGCACGGGTAGAAATTTTTTGAAAAGTGAAATACAGCTCATGGTACTCAAAGAATTTTTGAAATCAGTTAAGTAGTTTTTGTGTTTATCCATTACATACAAACAAACAAAGTTTACCTCTTTGTGATATTAGTATAGAAGTATAGGTTTGAGTTATTGAAGTCGGTGCCAAATCAATGGTGCAACAACAGAGTTTATTAGTTTGATTGGCTTGGCACCGACTTCAGTAACTGTCAAATTTAAATATACCTGTGGGTGTTTGTATCGTACTTATAAAGTTATTTTTGTACTTGACTTTTGGTTAGTAAAGGATAGTTATTTTGTACTTTTCAGCGTTTTTTTTTTGTGGTTTACTTTTTTCTTAAAATTTTTTTTTCTCCCTTTTGAGTGACCTTGGCCAAAATAAGTATCTAAGGTAGGTTTATAATTAACTTCTTTTATCTAATTTTGGAGCGCAAAGACATACAAGAGACTCATCGATATAATCCACTGTTATATTAAACGAGCAATATTTGTATATACCCAGTGGTATGCACAGGGTTTTTCAACAGGGTAGGCAGTCAAAATAACAAATATATAAATAAAAATAACAATTTTGATGCATAATTATACTTACTAATACAGCAATACTGACGAGCAAGACCGTTACCATTACTTTAATTTTTCGTAGTGGTTGTTATGTGTTGTACAAGGGCTGCTATTTATGTATCCGGAACTGGCCAGTTACAGAACAATATTAAAAAAGTAATTATAACATTTAAAAATGGAACTTTTTGGCTGAAGAATACAATTCGTTTCATGTAGCTGTCATTTGTTTATCCTTTGTGGCGTCATTTTGAAAATTGCGAGTCTTTATCACCATGGATTTAAGTAGTGAAAATTTTCGTGCTATGGTTTATTACGATTTTCGGCGAGGGCTAACTCAAAAACAGTGCATCGATCAACTCACTTCGACTTCTGGGGACGAAGCACCATTTAATCGTGGGCGGTCTGTGCTCACGGACGAAGTTAAAGAAGGTCGCCCTAAATCGGTTGTTGTACCTCAAAATATTGATGCTGTACGGGAACTAATAATGCAAGATCGTCATGTTACATATCGCGAAATAGAGGCGTCTCTGGGCATAAGTATGACGAGTATATATAAAATATTACACGAACATTTAGCTTTAAAAGAAATTTGTTCACGTTGCATTCCGCACAACTTGAGAATTGACCAAAAACGGGCTCGTGTCGATTGGTGTGAAAAAATGTTACGAAAGTACAATCAGGGTGCCTCAAGAGCTGTCTATAATATCTACATAGGTGATGAATCTTAGATATATGCGTATGATCCTGAAACTAAACAACAATCAACGGTTTGGGTGTTCCAAGATGAGCTGAACCCAACAAAAGTCATTCGTTCAAAAAGCACTTTGAAGCAAATGGTCGCTTGTTTTTTTTGTATAAATGGACATGGTAGCTATGGTGCCACTAGAGGATCGTAAAACGGTTAGTTCTGAATGGTACACGATCATTTGTTTGCCAGAAGTCTTTGAAGAAATAAGAAAGAACAACCGACAACGCAGAATCCTTCTTCATCATGACAATTCTAGCTGCCACACATCGGCCGAAACAACTCGGTATTTGGAAGATCAAAAGATCGAATTAACGGGTCATCCGCCGTACAGCCCCGACTTGGCCCCCAACGACTTCTATTTATTCCCAATCGTGAAGAATAAATTACGTGGTCAACGTTTTTCGAGCCGTGAAGAGGCTGTTGATGCGTTCAAAATGCACGTTTTGGAGATACCTCAATCCGAATGGAAAAAGTGCTACGAAAATTGATTCCAACGCATGCAAAAATGCATCGATCATCATGGTGAATATTTTGAAAAGCAATAAAACTATAATAAATGCTATATGTTTGTTTCACTTTGTTATTCCGGATACATAAATAGCAGCCCTCGTAAATGTAGTTAATGCAAGGAAAACAAAATATACTATTATTTACGGTAGTAAACTAATTAATCTGTGCTATTAGTATGTGCACACCCGTCAGCCAGTTAAATGTTCCAAAATATTTAAAATAAAATTTCGAGTCATATTACCTGACTTTTGATATAAATGCAACTCTGGAACACTATAGCCTTTAGCTGTAGTTTGTAATTTTGCACTACAAGAAAATTTTGAAAACGCGACTCATTTTAGTTTTTGTAAACGCGCACTGCCAACACAATTATCACAACTAAAACATTCCATTCTGTAAAATATAACTGAAATTATATATTATAAACCGATACTTTACTTCAAATACGAATTGTAAGAATGGAGTTTTTTAAAATAACTCTTAGAACAAGAAATCACTCGCACGAAGAAAACAAATATGGAGTTTTATTTTGATTCAAGTATAAATCAACGATAAACAAAGCAAAAACGAGTAATTTTAGATGGAGAAGCGCTGAATTTATCAAATGCATTTAACTCTATAATGTCGTTGATGTAGTCAATGTCTCCAAAGCACGCACACAAACTTAATTTTCGAGTATAAAATAGCACACATTTGAGAGATTATTTCGTTATTAATGTTTTTAAACTTTCACGACTTGTACACATCTTATAATATTAATTGCGGGTCTATGTCGCGTTTATATTTTAAGGCTAATTACCTACCTTATCCCTATTTTTTATTATATTATAACGTCGGGATAAAATAGATAATTAGCCTTAAAATATAAACGCGACCTAGACCCGCAATTAAATATTATAAGATTATTTCGTGTACTGATAAGTGAAATGTAAACATGTGTGCATGAATATGTCTAAGTTCACTTTGCAACAAATACCTATTAAAAACATATCACTTTAATAATGTACTTATAATAAGGCTTATTGCCTTATTATAAGAAAAATGATGATAAAAGCATAGACTTCATAACTTGTGACAGCCTGTGCCATAGGTACTAGGAAGTGAGGCAAATAACGTCAGTTAAAATATAGATGTGTGAGTGCTGTTTTCTAACGAAATGGCGATCGATCAGCTTATCTGATAATAAATGTGTGTCGTATGTGCAGGTGAGTCCGGTTATCTGATTTAGCTCACTGTTGCTGCTCGGACACGGCGCGGCGTCTGGTTTTGGAGTTATTTATAAAGTCTATGGCTAAAAGTTATGCAGAAAAATCTATTATTTATTTGCCTGAACAATGAATTTAATGTTAAATTTCATGGATTTCCTTTATTTTAAAATACTATATTATAAAAAAAGTAGTATTATACAAGCAATATTTGTATATTTATAATCGCGTTCTCAAAAAGGGCTCTTAACGATTTCGATGAAATTTACAATATAGACTTTTACGGTGGACAAAAATCGATTTAGCTATGGTCCAATTCTGAGAAAATTCGTTTTCTCTATGTTTTCACACACTTAAAACTAATCAATTCTAAACACAACAGAGTTTACCTTCAGTAGTACAGTGGCTAGAGCGTAGATCTACCAAGCTGAAATACGCGAGTTTGAATCTTGCACAGTGGTCAGACTTTTTTTGTTATTTTTTTTGTAAGACACCGAATAAAGCTCAGTCGCCCAGATACTAAAGGTTATAAGAGTTAACGTTATTTGGTGTATTTTCGAAGTCCAAGCTCCAATACTGGTTAAATTTAAATGGCACCACCTCAGAAGTAAACCCGTTCAAACAAACAAAAAAATTTCCAAATCTGTCCACAATTAACGAAGTTAAGGTGAACATACATTAAAAAAACACACACGGACAAACATAGAACCTCCTCCTTATTTTGAAGTCGGTTAAAAATAATAATCCATACTAATATTACTGTTTGTCTGTCTATTACGTTATCACAGTGAAGCCGCCAGAGCAATTTTAATGAGTCATGGAGATAGTTCGGCTTCAGGAGACAGACGTAGGCTACATTTTAATCAAAAATCTAGTCCTAAATGGGTGAAAAAGGGGACGAGACTTTGTATGTGAAATGCTTAACCGCTAAACCGACTATGATGAAGTTTGATACAGAGGTAGTATGTATCTGACTCAGGAAAGCAACGTAAAAATTTTCCACGCGAACGAAATCGCGGGTACAGTTAGTAATAAATAAATCTCAAATTAAACAATACGCTTGGACTACAGGTACCACAAAATTAACTGAAGTGTAACAATTAAACTACAACATAATTAAAAATTTGCTCATTTCTTACAGTAATCTGACCCGAGCTCGAACCTGCGAGCATGGGTTTAAAGCGCTAACTACTGCAGCTACAGATCAGTTACATTAAATTCATTATCATCAGTCAAATTACAAGTTCAAATTATAAGTTCAAAATGGATAAATATGACGAATTCATGTTATCGTATTTCTCACGTACGTAATAATATGTCGTCTTATAAAGATATGACCTCAAAGAGATGACAAATACATACCCATACTACATACTCCATACTAGTTTTACAAGTATAATTATTATTTTTTGTTTAAATAGGTATGTACATTTATTCTATTTTTAAATTAAACAATTATTTGTTTTAAACAAAACACAATATTTTATAATTTACTAGATATTTCCCGCGATTTCGTCCACATGGAGTTAAATTTCTTTCTATAGGTAGGTAATTCAATTCGCCGCCCCTTTTCAATATCCTTTGAACTTTTTATAATATTTGGTTATTTATGTTATAGATTATTTACACAAAGTTGTGAGTTATTTTACTTTTATAACTTTGATAAACGATAAATTAATTAAATGAAGGTTAAATTTCCAAAACACTTTTTGAAATTTCTATAGGTCTTGAAATTTCTAGACTGCGGTTTGGGCTGTGCGTTGTGCTGATGTCCTGTCAGTAAAAGCAAAAAGAAGAGACGAATTTAACAGCGCACGTACGTAATATGTTTGTGTCATGTTTGTATGTACCTATATTCATGTTCATCTGTTACTTCACAGAACAGAAACCGCTTAATCGATTTCAACGCATGAAGCATCATTAGATTGGTTTCAATTACTCGCTGGACATAGACAAGATTTTTTTTGAAAAATTCAATATGACGTCCGCAATACGACATAAAGTCAGATTAAAAAACATACATCGGACCCTGTTGGATACCTATACTATTCAAGAGCTTGAGAAGTCCGTTTTAAAAATATTTTATAACACGTGCGGTATGTGTATATGATTGAAATGTGACACAATATTTTTTAACTTCTGTAAGTACATTAAAAAAATTAAATAAAAATAAATCAAATTATGAAACTTAAATTCGACAACGTACTTATTTAACAAAAACTTGTCGGATTTTAGGTCCATAATTTTTACTGTTCAATAAGAATGGACACCATCACGATAGTAAAGAAATAATAAGGAACAATGAATAAAAAGCAACAAAACATTTTCAAATCGCTAAAATACGTAGAAGGTAAATAACGCACAATGCACAGATCTTTTATGTTCAGAAAGGACCCTTATCTTGCACTTCCGTTATTACATAAACCCATTTACATAGCCGTACACCCGCCTCCCCATAGGCTTAGCTTTTTATTGTATCCCCTTCTCTTTCATGCCTCCCTTGCCACCAACCTATCACCGAGTTTCACCCCTCGGAATGGAGTGCAGCTTAGAGTGAACGAAACAGTAGAATAATGTCATACTTTATAAATAAATGTAGCGATAAGGATACACTAGATACCTGTTTAAAGGGGCGTTACCTAAGGTCCTGTACTAGAAAGGGCAGCTTAAAGGAAATCTATTGAGTGCAGTTCATATTATAGTAATTTCTACTGTTTTTGAATGGACAAAAAAATTATAAAAATTAATAATTAAAACAAGGACAATTCTTGGAAAAACGCGAAAATTGCAGCTAGAGTTTAGAGCTGTACACATTTATTCAGACGTTCCGATTCTTCTAACTATCACAGGACGCACAATATATTAAGTATCTGCTATTATTATTGTACTTTAAAACTCTCAAAAGCACAAAAAAATAGAAAATCTAAACAAAATTCCAACTTCATTTCTAGCGTTCCCCCCAAAATGTCCGCAGCTACATAAACATTAATTTAAAAAACATGCCAGTATTTACTTCTAAAGTATTATTATTTTATTATTACAATATTACCTAAGATTTGACTAACTTACAAATGCCTCAATAAAAAAACTAATAAAGTATTGGCTAAAATATCATTGGCTGTATGGCCGAACGACCTTTTCCCTAAAAGGTAATAAACCGTACCTAAAAAAATGTTCTTGACCTTTTAAATACTTGCAAAGTTGTCGATTAATAGGCACGTATATATAAATAAAGCCATGTTTAGACCTAAAATTATCATAAATACCTCCCTATCAAACTAAACTAACATTGAATATTAGATAAACTGTGTTTATTACTGATATAATGCACAATGCAATTTAAATATGCAAATCTTATCACAGAAATATACATTATTAATTATGTTATCAACTGAAACTTGATTACTTGCCAAAGTACGAGGTAAACGTGGCTATCACCATTTATTATTTTTATTGAAACCACTGCATAAAATTCTACAGAAAGATCTACCAACAAAAAGGCATCAAGTTATTAATATTTTTAAAATTGATTGAAAAGAAGATAGTATATTTGTTCTAAAAGTTACATTACAATATTTGCTTATCTATTCGTTTATCACGTGTTAGACATTTTTGTTGGAGATTGGTAGACAAGTAGGAGACTCTTTGGTAAAGAACAATAACGTGAATTAAGTAGACAAAGAATACAAAATGTAAACAAATGATTGTTGGAGGCAATTTTTTAATACCTAGTCACCTGAGCGACTAGACATATGGCAAATGCTTCGTACATTTGAAACGCTTCCTAGCGTTATTGCTTTGTCAAAAGTGCCACTTGCCTACGTATTATACGGCGGTTTTCGTAACGTTTGACTACAAATTTAAAATTAGTTACGTTAAATTACGTGGTATTTCTTTCTCTTCTACTAGTGTTTACGACAATTGAACCACTTGTCTAGGCCCCAGATGTGGAAAAATGTAATAAAAAGTAAAAAAAAAGTGTGAAAAATTATGAAATGTTAAGTTCAAAAATAAAGAATTGCATTAGCATGAAACTATCAGTATCATATCAGCTAGATTCATCGGTACAGAATCCAAATTGTCCAGCTCGAATCACACTTAGCCGGTTTCTATAATATTTTTATTATTTACTTCACACACGATTTCATTCCTCTGAGCAACTTAGTTCGATTTGTTGAACTAAATCATGTAACCGATATTTTCTAATTTCACTAATGCGACTCTACACTCGTTCCGAATGGACGTTGGAGGATTTTTTTATTTCAATGTACACATTCGATAAGACTTGAAAAATATTTGACCGCTAACATAAAATTTCCTACATTCTTAGATTTTCTATTAACGAAGATGTTTTTCAGACCTCTAGCAAGCGTGACACACTAAGGCTCGAATAATCGAAAATTATTGTTATTATGTTCTTTGGACAAAGCTAAAAATGATCTCTTTTTTCTTTGTAATGAATAATACTTTTATGAAACTTTTTTACAACACAATACAATGAATTTTATAACCAAAAATAACTATCATTGCCAAAAAGAAATAGTTGCCCGTTTTGAGTAAAACAATAATACTCACGTTATAAATTGTCTTTTTGGGTCTGTCACCTGTCTGCATATTGTTTACTTTTATTCAATAGTACGGTATTACTTAGTAGTATAATAGCAGAGTACTACATATAGCAATTGTTTGTCTCGCACAGATAAACAATTATCGTTTAGTAACAGCAGGAAACAATCGCTAAACAATAGTTAAACACATAGAATACTCTATTTACACTATTGCGCTTCCAATGTCAAAAACAAGAAAGATTACTGTGTTTGTGTTACTGTTAGATCATTACATATCAGCTATTAACTGATTAATATCATGAACTTTGTTACAACTATACTAAGAATCTAATAATTCTATTAAATTAATAGCATTAAGGTCCTAGTTATTAATTAATTTGTATTCACAGCTTTGATTTGTGATATTATTTTATTAGACTTGTATACGTATACATGCAACTTTAAAATATAGATCTATGAAATAATCTAGAACGCATGAGAGTAACATTTTTGAAAGTATTTCGAACCTTATATTTTTCGAACAGTATAGCGTGAAACTAAATTGTTCCTAAACCTATTAATAGTAATTTATCAAACTGATGTAATGCAATACATTGGTAAACTGGTGATTTTGTTTCCTGTACTTTTTTTCTTAGAAAACTGTACAATTATTTCAAAATATCAAATATCTAACACTTATCACTAACTTTCCCTCTTACTTCTTTCGAAAAATAGAAACCTTGCAAGACTGTTCTCCTGTAAAGTATTGCTTCTTAGACACTTCTTCGTAGCGGGCAGTACATTTTTAAAAAAGCTTTTCCAACAATTACTTTTTATTACAGAAGGTGCGAATATGAGCTTATTATTTAAAAAGAGACCTCTTACAATCTATTATTACCCAAATTATCTGTGAAAATATTTAATGCAGAACATACTGTACACGTTATTCAAAAAGAGAAATTACTTACGCTTACAATTTGTTATTATCGAAATTACTCGCCTGTGAAAATATTTAAAGCATACTGTACACGTAATTTGAACACTTTTCACGATATTGTCAACAAAGAAAATTAAATTAAAAAAAATGTACCTTTTTAGATCAGACACGCAACTCGCTGCTTTTTATCTCGGCAAGAGAAAAGGCCCAGAGGCAGCTAATTGGCACTACATTAAAATACAGTTTCGCATGTATTGTTATGCCTTGGACACTTAAAATTAAATTTTATCCTTATTTATTAAAGTCGCTATAATTTTTTAACATAACTGTGAAAGGCTACTGTTATTTACAGCTTTATAAATAGGTACATGTGTTCGTAATTGTAAAAACATATGTATAACACGTGAATGTAATTTATTATTATCGAAATAACTTCGTACTCCCGAACAGTAGAAGAAAAAGCGGAAAACTGTAAACGAACAAAAGCAGTAATGAATTTATCATCAATGACTAATTACTATACTATTTATTTTTATTTTACTATATATGCAAAACAATATATTATAAAGTCAACGGTGCTCTGTCCGCATTAGTAGTCAGTGTCTATCTAACACAGCAGAAATGGCCATCGACAATGCGGTGTGGGTTCCAACTTTATTGTACGTTAGTGAGGCCTGAATATGCCCGTGATCGAGTGAAAATAAGATAAATGCAGTAGAAATGCAATCTCTTAGAAATACGTGCGGTGTAACCCTTGCGTACAAAATAAGCAATGAAGAGATACGTAGTATGACAGGGTTGCACGAGTGTTATTATAAAAATGAAGAAAGGAATGCTTAGATGGTTCGAGCACAAAAAAAGAATGAGTGATGAAAGACTGACGAAGATCTATAAAGCGAAAGCGAGTGGTAAAAGAAGCCAAGGAAGACCAAGGCTGACTTATAAAGATCAAATAATCAGAGTCAGAGACCATGAGTCGACGGAAATGTCAAAAGCACTCGCATACCTAGGCGAAAATATGTGAGGAGAATGATGAGATTGGAGGAAGCGAAAGAAGTATGTAAGGACAGCGACGCTTGGCGCTCCGTCCTCTATGACTACCCCGTTGGGTATACGGCGTGAAGATTGTATGTATGTACCTATATATGCAAAACTTAATAATATTTTATGTTTAGAGATAAGAAATTATTTCTAAATACTATCTAAAACGAAGTCGCAATCCGCGTTTGTCTGTTTTCGCTTATAACTTCTAAACTACATTCTAATTGGATTTAAGTACGATTTTCACTATCATTTAGTAGGTATAGTTAAAGAGGAAGGTAACATATTAAAGTGTGTACATAACACATTCACATTTAGTGTAAAGAAGTAGACCTGTTGACGATTCGTGATCAAGTACCCATGCGAACCCGAACTGAGTTGCTACTCATTGTTATCCAGGTATGGTGGAGCACAAAGAACGTTAGCATCGTATGTATGTACGTTCATCTACTCCCTCACAGAATCGAAACGATATGAAAGATTTCAACATGAGTTGTGTTTTCATCTCAATTACGCAGACCACATAGGCTAGGTTGTTTTTGCAAAAATCCAATATGACGTCTGAAGTATACATAAGATCAACGGCTAAAAAAATCATCGAATGATGGATACCAAATTCAAAAGCTTGAACTTGACCTTGACCAAACATACAATTCATGGGACATAAAAGTAAGTAAATACAGAATAAAATTTTTCGTATTAAAAAAAATTAAAAACAAAGGTTATAAAACTAAAATCTGACTATGTTGTTAATAAAAACTTGCAAACAACATGAATTTACTATAATTTCTATATTTCACTACCGGTGTCGATAGCCTAGTCAAACTTTCCCTTGCTTCAATGGCCTCAGACTCCTGCAATGAATTCCAGTAGCCATGAATTCTTCAGCTTTTATAACTTTATACGAACTTATATTTATTTATTGTATTATATATAACATATATATATAACATAAAATTAATAACTATATACATACTTAAATAAGTTTTATAAAATAATTTTAATATAAGTAAATTACAGTTATGCGTGAACGAACGTTTTAATCCAAAATATATTTTAGTATGTATGTAGAGTTCATTCATGAAAATTAATTTTAAAAGTTACTTTTATCTATGTGTAAAACACATTTTACAATTTTAAAAGTTAATTTTATCTCTATGTAAAATACATATAGATAAGATGAAATGAATGAACTCTACATACATACTAAAAGATATTTTGGATAAAACGTTAATGACTAAATTAGTACAGAAAATTCATAATTTTTATATATTATATATTAACATAAATAAGAAGGATATTAAATTATAATTAAATTATGTTAAGATTTCACTAAATTGTAAAATAAGTACATAAACTATTAATTTGCCAGTTTACCATACACTAAAAATTCGGTGTCGACAAAATAGCTTAGTACCTGGTAGTGTGTACTCTGTATATCGATTGATCGCACGTGTCATGGTATTAGAACTGAACCGTTCTTTTAATAGAATTATAGGTAGACATCTAAGTCCTAAGTATGCGTCTGCGCATCTCGATAATCTATTTCATTCGGTTCTATTACGAACGTTAGATTCCTAATCATTGTTTACCATCTACTTTAAAGTCACCACTTAAAATAATTGTAACAATATGCTATCAACGCATTCACAATTTAAGAAAAGAAGAATTGTATAAACAATGCACTAACCGGGTTGTTGCGGTGCCAGCAACGGTGGCATAGCTGGTGGTGGAGGTGCTGACTGCGGCGGCGGTGCATATGGCGACACGCCGGGAGAGCCGGGCACAGAATCGCAACTCGCAGAACCCAAGGACCGAGGTGGCGGAGGCGGAACTACAGGACTTCTTGGTGCCTTCACCGACGGCGGCTCCGGCCTCTCTAACTCTATACCGGTCGGTTGAATTCCTGATTCGAGAGCGCGCGCTCTCGCCTCATCCTGAGCCTGGGCACGCCGCAGTGCCGTCTGTAACGCCATGACTCTCTGCCTGTCTGCTGTCAAGCGGCATTTGTCGCAATTGCAGTAACGGAACTTGCAGTAGCGCTTGTGGCCCTTCAGCTCGACCTTGAGCCGATGGTTGCGACAGCGGGCACAGTTCGGTGGCGCACGCGGTACCGCGGAACTAGAGGCGCCGGGGTCGGAGCGTTCCTCGCAGTCATCGGGCGCGCGGCGCCTCCACGCGCCCACGGACACCATGTTTGACTTTTCGTCGGCCGTGTTCGCGGAATATGAGAGCGCGCCGCACCAAACGAACGATAAAATCGTCACACGGTCACGATGCAACTGATGCCCCGCCGCCGTCGCGCGTGCCCCGCCCCGCGTCCCACTTCACCGCGCCAATGCACTTTATTGCAGTGTTAAAAATAATATAAGTAATTTAAAAATAAAACAAACACTTTTTTGTCGCGATTTGTTATAATGTAGGTTCTATAGGACAACAATATCAAATAATAATAACTTTTAAGGAGAAATGAGAGAAGTTCATTTTATTTTTATTTTATATTTTTCGAACTAAACCGAGTGATATAAAATTCAGACAGGTACCTAACAATATCTAGCTTCTATTTTTTTTTAATTTTATTCCAGGGCGGAAGAAAATTTTTCCGTCCTTTTTTTTATTATTTATTTCAGTTTAAGAGACTATAATGTGCAGTAATTCTAAAGAACTTTTCGGCAAGAACAGTCATCATTAGTATTAGGTAGATATAGTAGTAGTATGATGAGTCATTAGTGTTGAGTAGATGTAGTAGTAGTATGAGTAGATGTTGTTGGAATTTAAATCTTCGGGAACAATGTCAACATTTCTAACAGGTACCAGAACAACAGTATCAAGTTCTTGTATATTTTATAGGTTGATCTGACTTTGGAGGTCCAATTGTCTTTGATAAATTTAGACCCAACGTGGAATCTGACGTTTCAGGAACAGGACTTTTCACGTTTTTAAGTAAAGCTTCTTCATTTTTTCTAAGATTTTCCAACTTAGCTCTTCTTTTATTACGGTAAGATGCACTTTCATTGACTCTTTTCATTTTTGATACTAAAACAAAACAAAAGAAAAATATTGACACATATATAATAAATAATAAAAGTAAAAGTTAGAGTTGTAAACGAAACTGTTTCAAAATAATTACTAATAAATTAAAAAATATATAACTTTACTTTAATTAACTTGTTCTGATTTTTTTTAAAGCTTGGACAACATAGCAGATAGTCAAACATACAATTACATAAATAACACAAAGGTATGTAAAATATTTAATACTCACATAGTTGAATCTATACGTACACGAACAATAAAATTACGTAGTCAAAGATAGTCCTTTTCTGAAATACCTAAGTGCTATAACATCAATTCACTCGTATATGTAAAAATTTTGACTTGTGTAAAAATTTTATTTGTATTTGGGATTCCAAACAAATAGGAATCACACGTAAAGTATTCAATGATGCAATGTTTGCTACTAAAAGAGTCGCTAAAAAAATGGTTAATAAAATAAATGTTATTTTAAATTTTATTAAGCGTAACCTTCGGTCATAAATAATTGTGATTGAAGAGCGTAACAATTTAAACGAAGAAGATAAAAAGTCAGATTCAAGTTAGTAAAATGTGAAATTAAAATGTCCAGTTATTAGTTAAGTAAAACTAAGTAAATTATAAAATACTGAAATGATCCACATACTAGAAGCATTTTTCGACTTCAGAAAATTAAAATAAATATAACTATTTTTTTCTAATATAGCTTTATTTTTTTCATGAACTTGAAAGTTTAGCTTGAAAATTCACATGCACATGTAATTTAGGTATAATCTAAAATTTAGCTGTATTTATTCATATTAGATATTGTTATAAGGGTTTATTAAAGGAGATATGAGACTTATAAAAATGTAACAGTTTGATGGCACACGAATAAAAGCCCTGTGCTGCGTGTGGTTGCACTTCCATGATCGCGTGCAACAACACATCGAAGCGATTCGCATCGTAATTACAATGTGAATGTGCATGTGTGCCACACGATTCTGTCAATGTATTACATACAGAATCTCAAGTACAATATCTTTTGCATCGTATCACCCGTAAAAATTTTTAATTTACTTTCTCTATCTTTGCGTAAACAGACTTTAATTTGGAACAATCTTTTGCAACCTACTTCTTTCAGATATATAAAAATTAACATCTATTGAAATTGCTTCTGCCGTTTTGATACAGTAAGCATCACTTTTACACGTTTAGAGAAAAAAAGATATGCAAAAGGTTAACCGAACTTGGTGATTTACATTTCCAACAATGTAAACAGGACAATGAACTTATGAATGAATCTTACATAGTATTATTATCAATGGTCGATCGTAAAAAATAAAAAGAAGTGCAACAGGGAAAATTTAAAATGCAAACAGTACCTACCTACCTTCTTCTCTGTCGAAAGCCTTGGACAACTTATTGAATTTTTTCTCTCGCATAAAGTGCAAACATAGGAAAAAAAATCGTAAAAATTAATATGGAAAAAACTTGTCTGTTTTCAATATGATTAGTCATAACTGTTTACATTTTATGACTATCTATATGTCTTATTGATAAAACGAACTTTAAAAATACTACAATTAACGATAAAAGTATTATTATTAAATGTATTATTATTAGATACGGTAAGTACGAACTTTGAAAATTTTATCATCATTTCTGATGTGTAACATCTTTCCTCTCGCTTTCCTTCAATCTGTGTGATTGATGCCATGAAAAGAGACGGACGTGTGTAACAGGAGGCCGGGGAAGCGCGCTCTATTTGATTTGACCAATGAGCGCGCGCGGTGGTAGAGTTGGCCGTTATATGGTACCTATTTTCCGATAATTATTCGAATAAATATTTCAGTACTTAGCTTTTTTAAATTTTGAGCTTAATTTCTGTCGCTGCTCAATTGATATTTTCAATTTTGATTAAAAAAAAAACACAAATAATTAATTACACGGATAATTTCTTTGATATTAATAATTCTTAAATATTTATAATTCTAAGTTAATTCTAATGATTTGGTGAGTTGTAGAGATAAGTAAATCCAGAGCAGAATATAAAATTAAAAACTGGAAAGGTAGAGCCAAAAAAAATTGCGCGACAACTAACAGTGGCACTGTTATTGACGCAGGTTTTCAACGATTTCTAAATACTTTGAAATCACAAGAATATGTCTCATATTTTAGTTATCATAAGTCTATTGTCTCCGCTCTCTCCCAAATTGAACATAAATAACTATCTTCAATAAAAAATTAAATAAAATACAATTTTCATTAAAAAGAATTATTATTCGTTACGAAAAATCATTTCAAATAATACCTGAATCATTTTTTCACGACGTAATGTTATTCGTAATGTTGCTTATTACCAAGGTGAGATGTCAATGTTACACATTATATGCGACGACTGTAAGGTTCGTTCTTTTTTTAACATCTTTTTAGTTCCTTTTACAGTTATTACTTATTACAGTCGGGTTTCCTGATTTTTTAATTAACTTTTATTTATTTCCGAACTTATAGTTTTCAGAATTTGAAGATCACAGTATAAAATATAGCCTATGACGATCCTTGGATTAAAAAAAATCCAACTACACATTGCATTTCAAAATCCATCGAACCTCCTGCAGACTTTTTTTTTTCTTTTTACTTTCCTTCCTGAGCAGTCAGGCAAAAAAAAAGCAATTGTCCTACCAATTTGTATCTACTAACACAACCCACGAATCTACCAATTTTTTAATTTGTGTACAGTGCTCGGCAACAGTGTTCGGTTTTGACAAGTTTCGGTATAAAATTGGAGTTTCGGTTGAGTTCACTTTCGGCAGTAAACTTGCCGAAATCATGACCGAAACCGAAACTACGTTCGTGCGTTTTACGCTGCCTTCAGTGACGACATATTAGGAATAGGATCTTGTGCGGGGTCCGTCCGCCTTGGTTATTACCTAAAACTTTGCAGACAGCGACAGCCACGCGACCGGTGACTAATTGTAATAACAAAATTGGTATCATGTATGACGATAGCGTGTCTATTGTGCTATGATCGTAAAATGCACTTTTCGCTGTAGATAATAAACGCCACTATACAAATTACATTTTACAAATTCTCGTTTTGGCAGCAGATATCGCACGATATTTGGCTGTCGCATGCTGACTACAAGTTAGATAATAAGCGTGCGTATCGTTACCACTATCTTACTTACAAATCCCGCCGCCAAACGATGCTTGCAGTGTTATATTGGTGAGCTTTGTGAACATAAACATCCATACTAATATGCATATGTAAAACTCTTTTACTTTGCAATCTATCCGTTTGTGGAATGCACCGCCTGCATCTATCAGATGCTCAGTCCCCATATCTTTAAGAAAAGACTCGAAGAGTATACTTCTTGGCGATTTAACATAGTCCTTACATATGAAATTGGCGTTTTGTACGGGAGGAATATAAAGTCAATTTTTTTTTTGTAAAATATATTTAATTAATCAAAGTATGCACCGTTGTTATCTATGCACTTTGGGGTGCGAACGATAATCTACCTCCGCGTGTGCGATGGGGATTTTCAGTCCAATACGGTATCTTACCTTGTTGGAACGTAAACCCTCTAGCCGGTGCATCCTGGGCCACTGCTAGTAACTTTCTAGTAAATACTCGACTTTTGCTAGTAGTGGGCGAAAAGATTATCCCCAATCCAAGATGTCAGTCGTACCGTGCCGATGGATGCGTGGCTGAGGGGGAGCTCAGTCGTGAACGGTGTCTCTTCGATAACAGGGCATCTCGAAGAGTAATCTTTGCCCTTCTTCCGACATGCGGGGCTCTGCCGGAGGTGACCGCTTATTTCCCTAGCTGCTCGTGGGATTTTCATGGAAATTGATATTGAAATTAAAAAGCTACTACTTTCCTCTCCTATAGAGAAATCTGAAGGAGAGCAACCGCAAATCGCTGGGACGAAAGGTGAGCCCATGGCCACCCAAACGACCAGTGCTCCTACGTCTAGTGCTGGGACGAGCCAGGCTGTGGCCAATAACTCCGGATCACAATCGGTGACGAATCAGGGCGACGACGCACGGACCGCTAACAAACCTCGTAAGAGGAAGTTATTGGGAGCCGCGCGGAAAAGTTTCAGAAGGCTAATAGCCGCAAACGTAGGTGCCGAAGAGGCCCTAACTTTGTGCATAAAGCCTATCGCCAATCTCCCGCAGCTCAATATTGCTCCATCGAAGCCGATCAAACGAGTTCGATCGGAGGAGGAATCTCCTTCGGAGAGTGCTACCAAGGCTCCAAAGCTGGACCAAGGTATGAAGGCTCCAAAGGCGGATAACAGTAACAAGGGCGCAACAGTGGAACTTGTCAAAAAACCGAAACCCAGTTTCAAAGAAATCGCTGGGTCCTCGCGAGTGGGAGTTCGTAATACGACCCCTATGAACGAGGAACAAATGAAGATGGTTCGAAGCACACTGATCCAAGAGATCGCAAAGATCTCGGATAGTGGAGCGGGACCCAAATTTGTAGGCTTCATGCACAGGCCAGGCTGGATACTGATTACCTGTGAGAATCAGTCCAGCCAAGAATGGCTGGTGAATGAAGTGCCAAAAATAAAACCGTGGCTTGAGGCTGAGCTTTCTGTAATATCAGAAAGTGAACTGCCTAAGCCTTCTGTCGCCTCGACTTTTGTACCGAGCAGTGACGTGCGGTCTGTAGATGACGCTCTTAAACTGCTTCGGATACAGAATGAGGGGCTGAATACTCGGCTGTGGAAAACTCTAGCAGTTAGGGGCGAGGAGAGTGGGTTCTTTGTGACCTTCTCTGTTGACGACCCTTCTGCTGAAGCTCTCAAAGCCATGGAATGCAGGGCTAACCTTGGCTTTAGAAAAATAGTTTTTAAGGTCAGGGGCGGCTCTGATACTAGTGAGACTACTATAATTGCATCGGAAACCCCACAACCCTCCACCTCTAGTGTCCCTTTGAGGCCGGTAAGAGAAGAGCCTAAACCCCAGCTCAAACTGGGTAAAAGGCCTTCTGGATCGGTAGCGAGGGGTGGGGGTGCAGGTAGAGGGGCAGGTGCAAGTATTAGAGGTGCTACGGCGACCGGGCTGCCCCCTACTCGTGGACGACCACGTCCGCAGAAAAGGGGAGCAAAGCCCGCAAACCCAAAGCCCTCTGCTGGCTTATGACATACCGCCCAAAGAGAATCGGTGAGGATTCTCCAAGCTAACTTCCACCATGCCTTCGCTGCATCAGCGGTTGTGGAGCGCTGTCTTGTCGAGGACAAAGTAAGCCTTGCCTTGATTCAAGAACCTTGGGTGGTAAATTCAATAATCCTAGGTCTTAACGCCGCCGGTAATATACTTTATATTACCGGGAGTAAAAAGCCTAGAGCTTGTATCATTTTCAATAAGAAAATTGATCTTTTAGCTGTTCCAGAGTTGTGTTCTGACGATCTGGTTGCAGCGTTCGTAAATCTCCAAGGCTGGCATGGGGGTAATCTTGTGCTCGGCCTATCTGCCTGGAGAAAAGGAAAACCCAACTGAAGATCTACGGCGTGCAGCGACCTACGTTCGGAAACATAACGCTGAGCTTCTGGTGGGCTGTGATGCCAATGCTCACCATACCACCTGGGGGAGCTCGGACATCAATACTAGAGGTGAGTTACTGCATGATTTTCTAACTGTTAACTGCTTTTACACGTTAAACATAGGCTGTGAACCGACTTTTGTTACGCGTGTCAGACAAGAAGTGCTAGACATTTCCTTTTCCACTGGCAACATAGCCAGACACATAGTTGGATGGCGACGAGAACTCTATGTCTGATCATAGACATATTCGCTTTGATATCAGGACTTCCTTAGACAATCAAACTATTACATATAGGGATTCTAGGAGAGCGGACTGGGACTTTTATAATGAAAGACTAGGTGTTAGCCTAAATGTCTTAAAACGTGGGAGAGTCTAGATTTAGCAGTGCACATGGTCACGAAAGGCATTAAAAATGCCTATGAAGACTGCTGCCCGCTGAAAATAAAGACCTCCAAAAGAGAAGTATCGTGGTGGAACTCTAAGCTAGGGAAGCTTAGAGCAAAGACACGCAAACTATTTAATAAGGCTAAAAGGACTCCTGAATGGCAGGCCTATAGTAAAGCCTTAACTGATTACAATGTAGAAATTAGGAAGGCAAAGAGAACTTCATGGAGGAGGCTCTGTGAGGAAATTAATAATATGCCTCAAGGAGCAAGACTCCATAGAGTGCTCTCTAAATCCAAACCTAATCAAATTGGGCTGCTTAAAAAGCCAGATGGTTCATTCACAACCGGCGAAAGTGAAACTTTAGAGTTGTTGGCAACGACCCACTTTCCCGGGGCAATCCGTAAAAGATCGGAGTCTGCACCACAGACCGCCTTGTATAGACCTCAAAAGGAGGATTAGCAAAGAGCGGTCAAACTAATAACAGCCGACAGAATAAGGTGGGCGATTAACTCCTTTAAACCACATAAGACTTGCGGAGAGGATAGTGTACGTCCCATATACCTACAAAAAGGGACTGACGTCCTCCTGCCGCACCTTACTAAAATCTTCAGAGCTAGTTATGCCTGGGAGTACATACTTGATTCATGGTCTACAGTAAAGGTAATATTTATACCTAAAGCGGGGAAAAGGGACTATGGACTACCAAAGTCCTTTAGGCCCATTAGCCTTAGCTCATTTCTGTTAAAGACCATGGAAAAGGTTTTAGACAGATTTATCAGGTTATGTTATGTTATGTTATCAGGGACGGGCCATTGGCTACAATACCTATTCACATACTCAACATGCCTATAGTAGAGGTAAATCTACAGTAACTGCTCTGCTCAGTCTCATTGACAGAGTAGAAAATGCAGTTGAAGATAAAGAAGTAGCGCTTTGTGCCTTCTTAGACATAGAGGACGCTTTCGATAATAACCCCATCAGTACATTGATTAGGGGTCTTGAATCCAAGATGGTCGACCCTACGACCACTAGATGGGTACGCTCGATGCTCTCTAATAGAGGAGCCAAACTAGCCCTCTGTCAAATTACCTTGACATTTTCCACAATGAGAGGATGTCCTCAAGGTGGCGTTCTATCACCCCTTCTATGGACCCTCGCTGTGGACCAGCTCTTGCATGAAATGGCTGACCTTAGGATTGACACTCAGGGATATGCAGATGACCTGGTAGTTATAGTCCGAGGTTTCAGTCTAACCACTATTTCTTGTGTTATGCAACGAGGCCTCGACACTATCACTGAATGGTGTGGAGAGAACAAGTTATCGATTAATGCTGATAAAACAGTAATTGTGCCGTTTACGAGGAAGCGATGCCTGGATAGGTTGGTAGCTCCACGACTAAACGGTAAATCGATACCTTTTTCCACTGAAGTTAAGTATTTGGGAGTTATAATCGACTAAAAACTGACGTGGAACAGTCATATCACAAGTACCTTGCAAAAGGCAAAAATTGCCTTAGGTACCTGCAGTCGGATGGCAGGGAACAACTGGGGTCTGAGCCCAAAAGTTGTTCTGTGGCTGTATACAGCCATTGTGAGGCCGACAATTAGTTATGCCTCTGTGGTCTGGTACGAGAAAGCCCGCCAGAAGACTGTGATAGATAGGCTAGGTGGCTTACAAAGAACCGCCTGTCTATTAGCAACCGGAGCCATGTCGACCTCGCCGGGTGCGGCGTTAGACGCTTTACTGAGCATACCGCCCCTTCACTTGTATATGTTAAAGGAGGCGAGGAGCAGTTTTTACAAATTATCCGCCAAGGACGGAACGAAATGGCTATCGCAGAAACTGAGATCTTTTCAAGACTCAGTAACGAATATTCCGATTCTGAGTATACCAACTGACGTTATGCTCCCGCGGTGTACCTTCGAAAAACATTTTATAGTAGAAATGCCTTCCAGGGATGACTGGATTCAAGGAAAAATGACCTGGAAACCTGGCGGTCTACTTTGGTAGACCGATGGCTCAAAATCGGACAACGACGTAGGATGTGGAATTTTTGGAGAGCGCCCAAGCTTCAAGAGGAGCCTGAATCTTGGGAGGTACACCTCCATTTTCCAGGCTGAAATGTTCGCCATTATTGAATGTGCGGACATTAACGTTAGAAAGCACTACGTTAACCAAACCATATATATACATTCTGATAGTCAGGCAGCTCTTTTGGCATTGGCCTCGAATGTAATCACATCGAGGCTAGTTAATAACTGCGTGACTACTTTAAACACTCTGGGAAATAAAAACAGAGTAATTCTAAGATGGGTTCCTGGCCATGCGGGCATCGTAGGCAATGAAAATGCCGATGAACTCGCAAGGGCCGGCACCAAAATCACATTTATTGGTCCAGAACCTTTTTGTGGTATACACAAAAGCCAGGCTCAACTGATTTTGTGGAAATCCTGCTTCAAAGCGTCTTGCGAGTATTGGAAGAATATTCCGGGCCAGGAGCATTCCAAAGCCCTAATAAAGCCATATAATCGCAAGGTGGCTTCTAGTCTCACGGCAATGAGCCGGAGCAACTTGCGTATCTTGGTTAGGGCACTTACTGGGCATTGTTGCTTAAATAAGCACATGTTTAGTATGGGGCTCTCCAACACAAGATTGTGCCGGTACTGCCGGGAGGCGGATGAACGCCTATGCACATTTTGTGTGACTGCGGACCACTGATGCGCACTCGTCGATCCTGCCTCGGCCAGTATTTTCTGAGTCCGGAGGAGGTTCAGCATATCACTCCAAGGAATACCTTGCAGTTTTTGACTGCAGTGGGACTTGGCAGTGTATTGTAACACAGTGGCGATCACAATAGATCAATTTTGGTCGCAGTGATACAGGACTGGTAGGACCTGCATAACCACTTACACGAAATAAAAAAAAAATAATAATATCTATGCACTTTTGCCATCGCATAGGTAGTTCATTGATCCCTTTACTAAAAAAACCATGGGGGCGAGAATCAATAAACTCTTTGCGAATTTTTTTCTTTGTAAGAAGTTGTCCAAATTCCAGGAAAAATGGTAATCAGTTGGAGCAAGGTCCGAAGAGTACGGTGGATGTCGCAGACATTCCAATTGTAGCTCATCTAACTTAGTGGTTGTTTGTTGTGCAGTGAGTGGTCTTGCGTTGTCGTGAAGCAGCAGTGGCCTAGAGCGATTGACCAATCTCGGTTGTTTAGCAGCTAATTCTTCCTTCATGGTTTGCAGTTGCTGACAATAGATATCTGCCGTAATCGTTTGGCCAGATTTTAGAAAGCTGTAGTGAACGACACCGGCGCTAGTCCACCAAACACTCACAAGTAACTTTTTCTGAGTCAATTTTCGTTTAGGGCAGGATTTGGCTGGGTCTCCAGGGTTCAGCCATTGCGACGAGTGCTTCCGATTATCATACAGTATCCATTTTTCATCACAAGTAATGATTCGATTTAAAATCCCTTCATTATTGTGTCGGTTGAGCAAAGTAACACAGCATCGACGCGTGTTTGCAAGTTCGATTCACTCAATTCATGAGGTACCCATGGTTCAAGTTTTTTTACTTTCCCGATTTGCTTCAAGTGGATTAATACAGTTTTGTCACTTACCCCGAAGCCTGCAGCTATCTCTGAAGTGCTTTGTGATGGATCCGCTTCCACAATAGCCTTTAATTCTTCATTTTCCACTTTGGTCTCCGGCCGTCCACGGGGTTGGTTCTGAAGGTCGAAATTTCCAGAACGAAAACGTTGAAACCAAAAACGTACCGTGCTTTCTTTTGCGACACCAGCGCCGTACACATCATTAATCCTTCGAGCTGTTTCTGCAGCACTGGTGCCACGGTAGAACTCGTACTTGTAAATATACCGATATTTCATGTTTTCCATTGTGCGGTAATAAGCGACGCCAAAGAAAAAAAAAATGAGCAAAAAAACAAATGAATGACTGTTTTCAAAACTCAAATGTACCAGCTAAATGAATTTATAAATTTGAATTTGGAATTCTTAACCAAAGAGGAGATATTTCAGATCAAAGTGGTCAGTACAACAAAACGCTAATTTCATATGTAAGGACCCGATATATTTATGTTGTATGTTCGTTGATTATTCATTAATTATTTATTAATTCATTGATTAATTTTTCTTTTTGTTCATTATAGTTAATTGTATGATATATATGCGTTAAATTATGTAGGCTGTGTAATACGTATATGTACTATATGTATATTGTATGTACTACATATTGTATGTATTATATAGGGATATATATAACATGTATTATACGTTGTCCTGGGCGACCGAGCATTACTCGGTGTCTTACAAAAAAAAAACAAACAAAGTCTGACTACATTGTACGATTCGAACTCGTGTATTTCATCTTAGTACGAGTAGCTCTAGCCACTGTATTACTCAGAAGGTAAACTCTGTTGTGAAATCAGAAGAGTTTAGAGTTTTGAAGTTTTAAGTATGTGAAAACATAGAGAAAACGAATTTTCTCAGAATTGGACCCTAGCTAGATCTATTTTTGACCATCGTAAAAGTCTATATTGTATATTTAATCGAAATCGTTAGAGCCCTTTTCGAGAACGTGATTATAAATATACAAATATTGCTTATATAATACTACTCTGAAGTCAAAAAGTCTGACCACTGTGCAAGATTCAAACCCGCGTATTTCAGCTTGGTAGATCTACGCTCTAGCCACTGTACTACTGAAGGTAAACTCTGTTGTGTTTAAAATTGATCAGTTTTAAGTGTGTGAAAACATAGAGAAAACGAATTTTCTCAGAATTGGACCCTAGCTAAATCGATTTTTGTCCACCGTAAAAGTCTATATTGTAAATTTCATCGAAATCGTTAGAGCCCTTTTCGAGAACGTGATTATAAATATACAAATATTGCTTATATAACACTACTCTTTTAAATAACATAGTATATTAAAATAAAGGAAATCCATGAAATTTAACATTAAATTCTTTGTCCAGAAAAATAAATATGTAACGAATTTTTCTCCGTGACTTAGCCATAGACTATATAAATAACTGGAAAGCCAGACGCCGTGTCCTAGCAGCAATGGTGAGCTAAATCAGATAACCTGACTCACACCTGTAAATACGACATACATTTATTATAAGATAAGCTGATAGGTCGCCATTGGGTTAGCACCCACACATTTATATTTTTAACCGACTTCAAAAAAAGGAGTAGGTTCTCAATTCGGTTGTATGTTTTTCTTTATGTCTATTACTTCAGAAAAGAATCGATTTTTTATTTGAAAGGGTACACTTCCAGTTTGGTCCCATTTACATTTCACTGGTATTCGAGCTTGGGTTTCGAAGATTCACCAAATAACACTAAATAACGCGAACTGGTTATTACCTTTATTTATTTATATTCTATTATTTATTTTCTCTAGTACGTCATTGCGCTCCAGAATTAAAAAAATCATAGAATATATATTTTAATATATCATATAAAATTAACTATTATGGACTATGGACTAAGCGGGTAGTCGAAATTTTTTTTCTCTTCTAAAGTAAGCGATGGTCCAGAAAAGGTTGGAAATCTATGATTTATATCAAGCTTTCATACATACATTACATACATATCTTCACGCTGTATCCCTAACGTAGGTAGTCAGAGAGGACGGACTTGTTCTACACATTTTCCATTTACCCATATTTCACACTTTGTCTGTACATCTTCCTTTCAAACACCAGAAACTTTATTTTATTCACATTCATATTCAATCATTTCACTTCACAGTCTTCTTTCATACATGTAACTAGTATCTGCAACTCCGCTTCTGATGGTGCTATAAGCATAGCATCGTCGGCCTACAAAAGGCAGTTTACCACCGTACCATCACATATCATACCACTCATAGTACCTTTCAATGTCTGGAGGCAACTGTCCAAATACAGCACGAATAGCGAGGCAGACATCACACAACTCTGTCTGCTGTCTGCCGTCTGAACAGACATCGAACTAGGGCGACAAGTCACCATCTATCCCTGCACATGCTCTGTGGCACCGATGTGATTACCTCACAGCCTGCAGTAAGGGGCCCTCCACGCCATATTCAGGCAGAAGACTCCACAATTTCTTTCGTACTACTCTATCGAATGCTTTTTCAAGATCCACGAAAGTGCAAGAAACTTTTCGACCTGCCAGAAACCTCCCCACGATACTGCGGAGCGAGAAAATCTGATCCATACAACCCTTACCGTTCCTGAAACCACCTTGTGCCTCCCACAAATATCTTTCAGAAATACTTTTCATACGTTCAGTCAATACCTTGGTATAGACTTTACTTGCAAAGCTGACCAAGCTGATGGCCCTATAGCACGTGCAGTCTAATTGGGAACCTTTCCCTTTATAGAGAGGTACTACGACTGCGGTGCGCCAGTCCTTCAGAATCTCTCTCTTCTGCCAGCAAAGATTGCACAGTTTATAGAATGTATCCCAGACCCTAGAACCATTATACTCGATCATATTAGTAGTAATTTCCCGCAGTCTTTCCACATTTCAAACTTCTTATCATTTTCTCACTCTCTTTCATACTAATGACTTCCTCTAGTTAATAACCCGTGTGCAGCGATTAGTTAAGATCGCTCTCTTTGTCAGAATCTTTACTCTCATACAGTTCTTTATAATAATCATGCTATTTCTTTGTCAGTTAGCAGATGATGTTCTTTCAAACGCACTTTATTCACTCTGTAAAATGTCGGACCACTTTAGCACTTACTATAAATACACTTCGGTATTTTTTTCCATTGTAATTTGGAATTTTCCTCGAAGTTGTCCGACATCTGGTTTTCGTCTAACACCCTACACCTTTCACGCTTCTCTTTCACTAGTGCATTCGTTTCGGCTTTCTGCAATTTATAACTATCTTTCATCAAATCCTTCATACTACAGCTATTTTTGGTACCAAGGTAGTCTCGCCATGCTTTCTTCTTTTTGTACACAGACTCTGTCACCTCACCATCCCAACACACATCACGCTTTTTACCATTCCCAATCACATTCGTTCTACACCCTTCTTTCGCAGCCTCGATCGTACTATGTCTAAGGTTTTGCCAACATTCTTCAACATCCCCGCTCGTCACTTTCAACCTATCGTCAAGCTTACCGGATACTACCCTGACATATTCATTCCTGGTTGTCGCATCTTGCAGTTTCCAGATCTTGCTACGACAGACCGCTGCAGGTTTGGACGCTACGCGACATCGCCATACTGCAAACAGATCCCTTATTCTAATTGCCACTAGAAAATGGTCCGTTCCCAGATCGGTTCCTCTGTGTGCTCTCGTGTCCATAACCTGCTCTTTGAGCCGGCTGTCCGCCAGGAATAAATCAATCATACACCTTTCATCCTTACTTTCCGGCATATACTGATGAATCCTTTTGTGCTTAAATAAAGTATTAGCAACAAAAATATCCTTTTCCATACACACTTCTAACACAATCCTACCAGCATCATTCACTCTCTTATCTCTATACTTGCCTACGACTGACTCAAATCCTGTTTGAGTTGTCCCGACCCATTCATTCGTCTCTCTTCACACTATAATTCTCTCATTCTCTTCAGCCATCGCTAGAACTTCCCTAACAATCTCTCAAAACTGCTCTAGCTCGACCAAACCGGCAGAGGACACTGGGACATACACTACCAAAACAAAAATCCTTGTCAACCCTGTCTTGAGATGCCCCCAGAGCAGTCTCGAGTTTACGGACTTATACTCAGTTACACAATTAACCAAACGAGAGGACAGTAAAACGCCTACACCTTGGCATCCCCTTTCTTCTTGTGGTACCCCTGACCACAAAGCGATGCACCCTCCAAGCAAGTCGGCAAGTTCACTGCCCTATCGCTTGATTTCACTCAAACACAACACATCCAATCTTCTTTCTTCCATAATATCAGTTACTTCATTCATCTTCTCTTCAATTCCATCTCTGACATTCCACGTAGCTATTCTGCACTCCTTCCTTCACTTCCCGCCGCGAGGTGCACAGTTTGTTGGGTGGCGGTCCCCAACGCCGGACTGCACTCTCCTCACACCAACGGGGACAAACCGGTGACGTCGCTTTCAGAGGACGCCCTATCTTTATTGCTAACGTTGTATCGCATGGTGTGCACAGGAAAGGAATTGCAGCCCTGAAAAGGGCTAGCAGTGGTCACGACGAGCACACTTCCTCAATTGACCCCCAAATCTAGCTTTCCGTACAAAATATTGCAGTGTTCTCGATGAAAATCAGATGCCTACATTATATTATGACTGAATCAATGCAAAGAAGTACATTATATGATTTTTTTATACATAAAGTACCTGTGTTGAAAAAAATGATAATAGTACGTCTTGGTATTGATTCAGTCTGAATGTAGCATTTGCATATAAATTATTTGATATGATAGTTTAAACTTTCACATAATTCACTACTCTATTCAAAAGAGGTTTTATTTTACGATCTGTTCGCAACGTCAGTAATAATGTCACCGTATGCGCATCTGAGGCCTTTTAATGCACTGCGTCCTATGAATGATACTCAATGCGACGACATTCAAATATGAATGTCGCTGCTACGCCAGGTAATTTATTACGACTGAATAACGAATAAGTTGAACAATTTTCGCAATAGATTAATAAACTGGCATAACTAATGATGGTCCACGTAACTATGTTCCCCTCGATGGTTATGTTCCAATAACTCATTGAATATAATCTGTATAAAAATATTTCTCGGAAAGTGTAGAAAAGCGTTACAAACCTTGATGTTCATTCGAAAACTGGAAAAAAGGAAAATAATCGTCTCGGCGTCTGTCTCTTTCTCACAGTTTTTTTTTATTGGCCGATTTTCTCGGAGATTATTTGATGGAACAATAATTTATTAAAGTGGTGATTTTCACTTCTGGACGTCAATTTTGAGAATTTATAGAAAAAATTAATTGCGGGACTGCTTTACAAAATGTGGAAATAGCAAATGGCAATCTTACGTTTTTTTTTCAAAATTTCGCAGTAGGTATTTTTTTAACTAATTTAGATACATTTATCTTTTAGAATTCCGTGCGTAAAAGAGTAGACAGGACCCATACTCATTATAAACAATTTAATACATCGTGTGCCAACAACAACGGTGAGGCAAATGAAATGAGCTGACTCACCTGTACATAATACACACATTTATCATATAAAGATCGGCCGCCATTTTGTTAGAAAACAGCACCTATGCATCTATCTACATTTTGAATTTAATTACTTAACTTCGAAGCCCAAATAGCAATTTAAACTTGGACCAGGCATGCACAAAGTTTGCCGTGCAACTGTATATACTAATGTCGACATAGCAAATAAAGTGTTTTGTGCTGGAGATATTCAGGTACAACATTCCATTGTCGAACCAGAAGGCAACTGTGTGGTAATACATAAAATTAAGTACAAATATGTACTAAAATAATGAGATTGCCATAAATTTTGTTGCTCATTCATTAAATATCAACTTGCATTGTCATATTTGACATTGCAATTTATAATCAAAGAAAAATCAAACATACAGCAACCTTATGTGCTATTTGAAACTGGCTTTCTGGAGTTATAATGTATATGTCAGAACCCTTATAAGATATTAATTTACATAAATAGGCTTACAAAAGTTGTTGTTTAATAGGATTTGGATAGAATTAAAAGGTTTAGGATTCGCCTTGATCCTTCGCCGACTTTTAAGTTCTGCACGGAAACAAATTAACACATGTACACAAAAATCTCCAGACAAACGAAATATTATGTCGCGGCTCTAAAATAACCTAATGTGTAGTTTACACTGTGTATTATAATAACAAAATGGTAAGCACCCAGTGACAAGCAAATTCCAAGATAAAAACGTTATTTTTTTGTTAATAATAATAATAATATTACACCATACATAAAGTTATAGCAATATAAAATGCAAATGAAAATTGACGAAAAACGAGTTGATATTTTGACATTTATAACAATCGATACTACTTTGACATAAACTAGGAAAACCTGTATTATAGGCACAAGTCACCTTCCTCCATAAATACAATCTTAGCCATAATATTAGATTCGTTGTTTGCATTGAAATGTACACAAATGTACATCGCAAAAAATAAATTCGAAATATGTACGCTAAACTATGTATGTAGCCGTCACACTCACATACACGCCATGCTTGAGTTTGTGAGTATGTGAGTGTGACGGCGTGTGTGTGCGTGTTTGTGTGATGAAAACATTTACTAATAAAATACATACATATTCTGGCCTGCTAAATGAAAAAAAAAATAGTAATGATAGAAGTAATAGACAATAATAACAATAAAGAAATAACAATATTACCTAGATTTGATACTATTGTCTAGACTTTCTTCTAATAATCATTTCATTTCATGTAATTTTATTAAGCAGTTGTTCCGTTTGTATACAATTCAACGTGTACAACCAATTTCTTATTTAAACTATTCAGCCGGGAGTTGAACCCGGAACATACTAGCCGTTAGTGTTTAAACTAGCCAGTCAAAACAAATATTTTTTTGCACAAACCACTTTTTATTTCAATCATTTCGTTGCCAAATACTTAGAATACCTTTTTTGTGTGACCTAAATTATATCGATCAAATTCTACTAGACGATACTCGCGTGACAACATCTTCTTGTAATTACCATAAAGGTTTTTCCGTTGAATCCAAAATTCCACTCGTTCAAAATACGTCAATATTCAGTTGGAATCAAATCAGATTTTTTTCAAATTGTCTCATAAATCCTGGGTATAAAAGATAAACTCAACAAGTACTCGATTACCATCGGAGACAATCGAATATACTTAAAATAAAAAGTGTTGACAATTTTGTACTGAGCACTCAGTCAAAGGGAGCCCGCTTTTCTTATCGCATCCCATTATATTTTAAAACAATTTCTACAAAAATCTTCGGTAGTAGTGACAGAGTGACAGGTCGAGAGCCGCTTACCGAGCTTACCACAAAAACAGGCGCTATGTTTAAAAGAATATTCAATAAAACTCGTGTTCACTGAACGACGTTTTTAACTCTCAGCAAAATGTTGTTGTTCACGCAGTTGGAAATCTAATCTTTTAACATTTACATTAAATCAAATAATTTAATGTAAATGTTAAAAACGAAATGAGCGAACAAATTTTTTTACATCGCAATGTGTAATCTCACATCATTAATTTTCTTAATAATTAAACCAACTAGAATCGGGCTTGCATGTGAAAGGTTTCATGAGCGTTATTTTAATACCAGAAGCAAATTAGGTAGATAGAGCTCTTGTTTTTAAACATTTTACTTCGTTCGTAAATTACTAGCTGTTACTTGCGTCTTGTCCACGAAGAACTAAAAAAAAAGTAGCGTATGTGCTTTCCCAGGGCTTAATCTATCTTTACTTTAAATTTTATAAAAATCGGTCCAGTGGTTTAGCCATGAAAACGTAACAGGCAAACAGACAGACACTTGCTTTTGCAGACTTTTCAGAAGACCTATAGTCGAGAGTAAAATACACTAGATAGACATGTAGACGGACAGGATGAAATTAATTAATCAAATAAGTCCATTATTGAAGATGATGTGTAGTTTTAAGTTTGTAAATATTAATGTTAGGATATATATGTACTTTTTTGTTATTAATAAATATTATAATCTAATCTCTGTAAAAAAAAAAATTAAATTAGTCATACCGAAATTTATTTTTCGTGTTTTCATTTAAAGAAGAGGTTTCGTTGCAGCAATCTTAGAAAGATCAGCTGTAAGTTGAAATAAAAAGGGTAATCTGTCGTAAATTGTGACTCATAAGTTGTAACACAAATCTGTGTAGGTACTATACCTACTCTAAGTAATAAGTGATTAATTTTAGAAATAATACTAAATTGCTCCGACTTTTTATTGTACCTAACTCAGTTCCATAAAAATATGACAAACCATTAAATAGTAAGAAATTAATAATTAAATTTAAATATTAAGATTTAGTTCTACATCAAAACCAAAACAGAAATGTGACCAGCATGCCATGAAAACTACAAAATAACTTGAATATGAAGGTATCTAATTAATAAAACTACAACGCGCTAAGATACCACGAATTTTTAGCATATCGACTTCGAAGAAATCTATAATGATAAAAACGGCCAACAGAGACGAATTCGAACGTCGATTTAGGCACTATTTTATCTAATTATAGGATATTATAGGATTTACAACGAGACAAATTCACAATCTTACTGAATTCGATCTCGACTAAAACATTCTTATTTATCTTTGCCCATTGACACGTCATACCGAGTGTAAGCCTCTTGCAATACACGCCTCTCTCTTCAGTTTAGGGTTTTCTTCATCCAATATCTCCCGCTATACCTTCCAGCTCCCATTACTAATTCGTTATCAGTCCATCTCGTCGACTATCTGCCGAAGCTTCTGTATCCAGTTCTGGATCTCTAAACTGGTAATCTTTTTTAACTAGTAATCTAGTAAATGATAAACACCTGTTATCGTTCCTGCGTATATCTAGTTGACCCACCTCCACTTTCTTTAAACTACGGCCTCTGCTATGTCAGTCAGCCTCTTTGTGACTTGTGACTTTTAAGCAGAGAAACACCTAGCCTGTCTCATCGCTCTCTGGATGGTGGATGGCACACAACCTATGGATGATCTGCTTTGTGAACAACCAAGTCTCGACTCCACATGCTATAACTATACTATACTAGAACTTTAATTGAGTACTCTAAAAATGAACCAGATCAGAGATGTTAATCATAGATAGTACCATACTAGTACGTCGTGTATGATTATGTCAGCACCAAATGATGCAATAGAGACTGTACTAAGAGTAAGACCAAGAAAAGCTGTCATTATTGATGTAGTTTCGGGTTCTCTCGACTCAGCTCGGCAGCGCCGTATTTTCATACACACACATTACAGGTAAGTACATGTATATTTTTCAGGCGCTCTTACCACACCTTTCTTATACAATCACTGAAAATATATTTACTATTATTCTAAGTGTATACCTTTATTCTCCTTTAATCGAACTTAATTATATGCTAAAGAAATCATACCTCTCATCACCGCCACATAATGTCCTTAAGCCGTGCCTAAATTACAACCACAGGTATTGGAACTCACTAACATTTTGAGTGCATGCTATACACGCCGTTTATTTGTAATATACAATACTTAAATGAAACTGTTTATATTCATAAAAATACGTATAATATTCTGGAGATTGATATATCAGACTGCGTTTAAAGCTTTCCTACGGTTAGGTAATAACTAATTAATTTATGAATTCAATCGAACTTCATTTATACCTTATCATTACTGCAAATGGTAATTAATTAAGAAATTAATGATAAAATAAATACACAAATTATGGACGAGATAAAAGTGACTTTGTAAACTTATCACTACGTTTTCTCTGAATACCTATACTCTACATTTATTTTTAATCTATATTTTTACTAATATTATAAAGAGGTAAACATTGTTTGTTTGTATGTAATGGATAAACTCAAAAACTACTCAACCTTTTTTTTCCAATTTCATAAATTCTTTCACCTATAGAAAACCACATTATCTGCGAGTAACATGGGCTATATTTTTTTTCTTAATTTCTACCCATGTGAAGTCGGGACGGGTCGCTAGTATTATACAAGGTTATTTCGAAAGAATGGATAAATACGAAAGGGTATTAAACTACTTATCACACCGGAAAACTTGCTTTCTACAACTTCGTCAATAGTCTAAAGGTGGTAGAGCCATGCTGCATTGCAGCATGAATAGGGCTGGCTCGCCCGGTGAAATACCACCCTCTCACAGAATATCGGCGTGAAATAACAGCATCTATTGCTGTTATGTTTCGTTCGGTGAGTGAGAATGCCGGTGGCCCATCACCTCCTCCCCCTCCTTACCCTCCTTCCCCTATTTCCCTAAAGACCGACAACGCACCCGTGATTGTCCGGATGTTGCGGGTGTCCATGGGCGGCGGTTGGTTACTCTCCATCAGGTGACTCGCATGCTCGTTTGCCTCCTCTTTTATACAAAAAAAAAAATCAACAGTAACTGTTAACTAGTATACACATCAAAGTTAAAAAAAAAGTGAGGTGACCCCAATATACAGTGATGTTATAATACAAAAGAGGTAGATAGGTTATATGCACTCGAAAAGTGGCACCCTCAAAACTTTGCTAATTAGCCAACCCGGACTTGGTCAAAGAATATGAAAAGTAATGTTACAGAACCAACAATGTCATGCAATGCCTATTGCGCATTCAAAATTCTAAAATATTTTAATAATCCAAACGTTTTTTATAATATACACGATCATGTGATGACGCAGCCACCCAATTTTAATCATTGTTTACATTTATTAAAAGAAATAATATATAATTCATCATTTTCAAATTTATAATTAAAAAATGTTGGCGATCTTTTTAAATAAATATGTTCTCATGTACATGATTCAAGAAAAACGAAATTCGAAAAAAAGCAAACATCATTTTTTACTGTCTAATCCCATTAGGTATCAATCATATTTTTTTTAAATGTCTGTTCTGTGGCATTAATTACTAATATTCTATGAATTAGTCACGGATTCGTTTAAAATGTAGTAAGACATTGAAATGACCAATCACAATGATTTAGAGAGCTATGTGATTTGTTAGTTTGAAATGCAATTGCATTTTACATTGCATAGCGAAGTAGTGCAATGTATATTTGTCTCACTTTTTAACGTTGTAACTGGGACAATATTTTACTTGGATTAGTACTAAGGTAACCTATCTACCTCTTTTGTATTATAATATCATTGCCAATATCAGTGTTTTTACGTCGCTAGCAAACCGTTGGAATATATGGCATACTGTACATTTTTTCCTTTTAAATGAATATTTTTTTGTATGGAAAACAAAATGAACATATCCCGTAATTATTACATCTGGAATATATCAATCAATGGTGGCACGTTGAAATCCCAGCGGATTTATACACCCTTTCACAATAACCTTGTATACACGTATAGAGAAAACTTCGTACCCCTTTTTAAGTACATTGCGCTCACAGAGCAGTGTAAGATTTGGCATAATTAAAGTTCATAGGAGAAGGAGCGAACAATGATAAAATTTATATATAACACGTGTTACAATAAAGCATTCATTGTTTACGTTCATAATGCCAATGTCAAACACAAAATAGTTCTGCTGTCGATGTTAAATACAATAGTTTGTAATCAAACCAATTACTAAGAAAACCTTAAATGGTCCCCTTTTTTCTGTTATTCTCATTACTACGTGACATTGGCAAAATTCGCAATCGCGACAACCCCATCCAACTTAAGAAGAAAAAGAAGTACTAATAAAACTAATAGGTATCTCAATTTGATCTCAATATGTCAAACCTCGAACCAAGAATCAAAGTGGACGAATCTTTTGCTCTAAGAGAGTTTCATTTATTGTTGTCCTAGGTTCTAGACATACTAATGTGGGTGACTACGGAAGGGTCACAGTACAATAATACACAGCTGAACATGAAATATTATTGAACATTTAAGTTTTACGAGTATTTTTCAAATAATTATTTTAGTATTGCAATATTTTGTACCTCGAGCCGGTCATGAGCTGACACGAATTACACCGACAGTGCAAGGTTGCCAAATTTACCACCTAATTTTTTTCCTCGTAGTTACACTCAGTGACATAGTGAAACACAAAAATTCATTTGGCAGAAGGTGCATGATAAGAGTGGCAACTCATTACGGCTCTATCCATTATTTTTCTTGATTCGAGGGTCAAACAGTCACATAGAGTAGAGAATGTCACCAAAGAATTTTTAAATGTCACGAACAAATAATTCCTGAGAGATTCACTGAATGAGTTTCATTCTGTGAAGTTTGTGTTTTTTGAGTCGTGAGCTGTTTCGAGTCTGTAGAGTGTATGTCAAGGAAAAAAAAGCGTTTTATTTTATATTTACGGTCAAATTTCTACCACTGGGCGACCACTGGTAGATAATAAGAATATTTATATCTTGTCTAAGATCTACACAGATTTAGATATAGAAGTCATTTCGTCGTCGTTTATCAGTTTTTATACTTAGAATTTAATTCGGTGAGTGTCCGTTTGATTTACACGATTTAATGTAACAGTCAAGAAGAGGCACGCAAGATCTCTTCAAGATCATTAAGTTTTGGAAATCCCTCAAATATGCACGAAGCGATTTGCTTCTTCTTTAACACTTCCAGCAATGATGTTTTCTCGGCTATACAACTTGGATATTTTTAAGGCGAAAGTAAATAGTTACATACCCTCTGGGTATTCCTTATCTTTTGTGAAATAATCTCCTTCATAACGCAATGGAATTATTGAATCTTCAAATTAAATATTGAAATCAAAGAATATAGAAATGAAATATTGAAATGTAAAAGAATTTTCATTGTTAACCATACTTTGCTCATATTCAATGCTAGCCTCGTGTCTCTGTGACCAATCATTCCATAATTATTGTATTCATTTTTAAATTAATAATTATGATGTCGGAGTAATTTGAAAACATGCAACAGCTTTAATTCTTTGAGCCACGTTACATTCGTTTTTGTGTTCACAACATAGCCAGCATTGATTTTAACGCTTATCAAAAATAAAATAAAGGGGTTTTCAGGTCTTTTTAAGGTACAAGAACAGTTATGCATAAAAAAAAATTAAGCCATATACAGAAAGGACACCGTAAAATAAGAAAAAATATAAGGAGCAAATTACGCAAGTCTTTCATTAATTGTTTACAAGAATATTTAAAAAATGTGTCAATTGTTGGCATCAAACAAATAAATTCTCCTAAAATGGACTTAAAGCAACGGTAAGTGCATTATAAGTAGATAAGGTTCTTCATACGTCTTAAATCGAAATTGTTCTGATTTAGATTATGGCAAATACTCGTAAAGCAATTTGGATTTCTCTGTTCTTGGATCTATCAAATTATAGATGTGGAAACGATCGTGAGTATGCCTAAAAGTACACCAGCACGAAATCATTCACCCAACAGTTGAACGCACGCAATGTTGCTTGTCCTCAATGGTCCTCAACAATAATTGCCCGAGGCTCTATATAGAGTCCGACTTTAGTTTTTGTGAAGTAGTTGTCAAATAGCCGTCAAATGGTCCATTTACAATGTATTCGAATGAAGGTAGTCGAAGATAGTTTAATTCTAACCTCTGCTATAATATGCTATCAAATAGAAGTCCAGTGCAATCGGAATACGAATATATCTGTTAGGAATTAAACATGTTATTGTTTCTATTGTCTCTTGATACCAAGAGATGGCGCTAGCTGTCCCGTCAGCGCCGGTTTAATTTATTCTTTTTTGGTATATGGGTAATTTAGTATGTAAACTGAAGTTGTAATGGAGAAGTCTAAGAAAGGCTTCGGTCGCTTTGTAATAAGACAAAGGGAAAGATTTTGGAATATTGGTTGTAAATCTCAATTATCTCTTTTGTTTTGAAGCTAAAAGAAATTCTGCCGTGACGTGTTTATATATATTATGTTGTGTTCGCCGACTGGAATTTGTATTTGATTGTTTTCTATTATTCTGTTAATATTATGATACTTAAAGAGGTAGGCGAAGAGGTTAGGAAGGTGATAAGGGGATCTATCTCCCGCTTTGTGGCTTTACGGCGCCGGAAGCCACCTCCACCTTCCATCACTCATCACTCTAAAGCATCCATTCCCAAAGTGGGCGATAACGCCCCCCTGTGGGCGCTGCAGGCCTAAAGGGGGGCGGTAAGAGACCCAGAAAAAAAATGGGGTAGTTGTGTAGAGGCCTGGGGGGTGATTTGTAATTTCATTTAGCTAGGAGGCATCTTAGACAACGACTGCATGAGCTCTCGACTCAGTAGACAAAATAAGTTTGGGAACCTAGGCTCTAAAGACTAACGGACATTAAAGGTAGGTATTTAGGCTCTCTTATTTGTACAATTTTGTTTATTAACGCTGCGTATCACGGTCGATGTCGGCGCAGTTCCCGGCACGTTTGTTACCCTGCCGAAATTACAAGGGGCATTGGTCGTGCCTGGAGCTGTACCGCACAATATCTTTATCTGTACCATATTTGCGAACGGTCATTGTTTAAATATAGCCAAAATTAATAGTTAAATTTTGATAAGTTTAGTGAACGCAATGTATGTGTACTTTTTTACTACATTCTAGAATGCTACAAAAAAAGTTATTGTCAGCTGTTAATTCGTTTAAAGCTATTATTATCGATTATTAAGTGGTATGGAAAGTAATATTGATATTTCTTTATCAATTTATATGACAGACACAGGCTATATATTAACATAATACATTTTAAACGCGATTTAAAAGTTTCTGATAGGTAAGTAGTAATTATTAAAACTACAACAGAAAGTTGTTTTTGCAAACAATGTGAAAGATTGATTAATATACGTCAAATTGAAAAGTAGATAAATATGTACATACATATAACATAGGTTGCTAGCTTATATAAGTTCTTGGCCGAGTTATGAGTTATGCGCCTGCGTGGCAGTATAAGCAGCTAGCATTTGTTATATTTTTCTTTCTCTGCTTGACCGGCGGGAGAGGTTTATACGGTACTATGTGTTGTTGAAGAATTTGAGCCTCGACATTTCGTTTTAGCCTGTTTTATACAATAAAAATGTATAAACTTTCGCGTCTTTTTGGAACAATTTGAACACATTTTGGAATGAACTTACAATTATAGATAATTAATCAAATTTCGTGTCAATATTTACTTTTACGTTAATACCTTTTTTATTCTACTTTCATACTCCTAGAAATATTGCGTTGTCAACCTCGCGGATAAAATAACCAATGAATAAATACGCAGTATGACAGGGTTGGATTACAGTGTTAAGGAATACTTAGATGGATTGAGCACATAGAAAGAATGAGTGATAAAAGATTGACGTAAAAAATACAGGGCAAAAGTGAGAGGTAGCAGAAGCCAAAGAAGACCAAGGCTAACTTATGAGAATCAAATTGCCAGAATGTTAGCTGACAGAAATGTCAAAAGCACTCGCAAACCTTAGCAAAAATGTGTTAGGAAACTTACGAGATTCGAGGAGGCGAAAAGTGTGTAAGGACCGCGATACTTCGTTTTCCGTCCTCTCGAACTACCCCGTTAAGGGATATAGCGTGAGGATATATATGTATGTACCTTTTTTATTCAGACAAGTGACATTTTCGATCATTTCGATCGCACCGAGCATGTCACAGGCAGTCTGCTAATGTCAAGCTGACTCTGCCCGTGACTACGTTAGCTACAATTCGGACGAATTGTCGAGAAACACGATATATCTAAATCCAGTTATTTATAACTGAACATAACATGCGTACATTCATAATACCGACATGATAACGCAATCTATATCTTTATTCTTCTTCTGGTTAGCAGCATGAGAAATGCTACATAAACGAAATACTTACTTATATTTTAATAATAAACATCTTACGCTGTTTCAGAATTTTCTGGATATTTCTGTTTTGTGGTATGTTTGGTGTCACTTGCTATTTCCTGAAGTACCTTTGGTTTGACACGCTCAACAATCCACTAGTAGTAAGCATGGAATCGGCGACTTATCCTATAACGCTTATCGACTTCCCAGCAATCGCGTTATGTAATGTTAACAGAATTAGTAAAAAAGCTGTAAAGACATATGCCAGAGAAATGTGAGTAGCGTGTTCCTGATACTTTTTGCCAAACTGAATCTTACAACTTACAATAGATCTAAGTATTCATGTTCTAGGTAGATATTATACTATATGTAAAAGAAATAGTCTCACTAAAAATTTCATAGATTAACCAGTGCAACATAAAATGTGAGTTAACAATTAGTAACTGATATCGCTGTGCCAAATTTGAAGTGAGTATAACAATTTTAGAGCAAATCGACTGATAGAGGACAGAAGGACGGACGCATGAGTGTTCTTTATAAGGGCTCGTTTTTCCTTTTAATATATCTTTAATGTAATATCTGTGGTAGAGTCATGCTGCATTGCAGCATCGAATCGGGCCGGCTCGCCCGATGAAATATCATCTTCTTACAATATACGGTCGGGAAATAACAACATCTATTGCTGTTGTGTTTCGTTCGGAGAACGAAAGTGCCGGTGGCCGATGGAACACCGGCACCGGCACGAGGGAGAGGGGAGAGATGTCTCCCTTCTCCCTCCTTTCCTTAAAGGCCGACAACGCACCCGTGATTTCTCAAAAAAGTTTCACGTGATTCAAACGCAATTAATCTGTTTTTGTAAAGAAAAATACAAAAATGTGAGTCACTTTAATGGAATTAAAACCTCACGTAAGTGATAATGAAGTTTATTTAATGGGTGATGATGATGAGACTGTTTCAAGATTACCAATAGATATTCTTATAAAGGTTATTTAAAAACATCTAATTCTAATCAGCCAGGTTTCGGTCTTTTATGTAAGAAAATAGGTGGTTTCTGACTTCATAACTGTCTACTGTGTCATAGAAATCGTCGAAAATTGTATAGGTATTTTGAATTTTCAGATATCCTACGTTAATAAAGAACAACGTATCTCTTCAGGGCGTTGAATGGTTAAGCTTACAGTTGGGCAGATTACTGGACTTCTCATTCAACGATGTCATACGGGATCATCCCTTCTTATCTAAATTTAATTTAAATATGAATAAACTAACCGATTGGATGAAAATGGTTAGTTAATTGTTTTAATTGATCTACATAAAAATGTTCAACTTTATGTACAATCAAAGGCAAAGTTAAATCAATTTATTCTACTGAACCCAATTACAAGGTGCGTTTGAACGTCAAAACCTTTGTTCGGTTCGAAAAGAAAACCTGGACACTCAGTCAGGTATCAGTTTTTAAATATAATTTTACAATTGGTTTATAAATATGTATACAATATTCAGAAAGCCAGCCTGAAGCTCGGGGGCCTCGTATTATCGATATGGCTGATACGGCGGTGGCTACGCCCCTGTTGTGCCTCTTGTGCTAGATTTTAACCCTCTTCCATACTAATAAGTTCAAGTACTGTTGTTTGGCGGCATAATATTAACGAGTAAGGGTGGCTTGCACCAACTACCATATCTAAATCTCGATTTAAATAGTTAGCGCAAGCTACCCTTAGAGTAAGGTAGTAATCCAGTTGGACTCCGAAAATGGTTTTACTTCCCGTAAATGAAGCATTGGTACACGACGAGTTCCTCTTTAATATCATGAGATTTTTCAATAAAACATTACCTATATACATATATTTATTTTAGCTTTCGCCAGAATGTGACAAAATGCTGGTAAGATGTATATGGGCTGGAGAGTTAGTTGATTGCAAACATCTTTTCAATGTACGACGCACAGCCCGTGGTCACTGCTGCACTTTCAACTACATTTTAGATTTTGATGTCACTGGCAAGTACGTACAGCAATTTTTGCGTACATAATTTTACTATTACGAAAGAAATAAGGTCGGTACCAAATATATTGTTAGCATTATCAATATTCTCGATTAATCGTTCTAATCATAATCGCTCACAAATGGCAACACTGTTTTTTTGAGTGTTGCTACTTTCATAATAACGTGGTATTTTTGAATGTCAGAAAATAAGTCAGTTGAGAAATTCACGAGTTAGCGAAAGCACGTCTTTTAATTATATCTTCTCATCCTACGTTTCTATCCAAGTCAACATCCTACAAGAAGGAATAGTTTATCATCTCAGAAGTGGGATTCGAACCCACGCCCACAAAGTGGAATGTTCACCACAAAGTATTTTTTCATTTGTAAGTTTGATTTTCTTGCGAAAACTATTAAAGTAATCAACCCTTTTTGCAAACAAAGTGACTCTACCTCTGGCCGAAACATAGACCATGATTTTCTAGTACCAGGCGAGCAAAAGCGTGGGGTATACTTATATGCCAGTAAAACCAAATCCTAGAAGAGGCAATTGACGTCTTTCTCGTCGTCTGTATGGTTCCTCATGGCTTGTATACATCTTTAGAATAATAATGCTTAGAAGGAGAGTACTAACAATTGACACGGAACAAATGAAGCTTAAAAAATGTCATGCATTTGTGACCAATGTTTTGGGTACATCTAAGATATAAGAAGCAGTTACGTAAGAGCTATATTTAAGAGGTGCTTTAGGTTACCTAAAGAGATATTTTAGGGTTGGTTGATGAAAATAGGCTTTAAACAATTTACTTTTGAAATGTTCAGTCATTCTACCAATCTAATTTATTTGTTTATGACAGGCCAAACGGAACAATTTCGAAGGTGAAACGACAAATAGAACAAGGTATAATTAATGGGCTAAACATCATTTTAGACCCAATGCTTGAAGACTACGCGCACCTTATACATAACATCCAAGGATTTGATGTAAGATAATACAATCATATATTTTAAAACGGAAGGAATGTTTCTGTAAGAGGATATTTATTATTTATGTTCCATTTCTCGGCACAAGTCTTTTTTAACTGTTGAATCGAAAAGACGACGAATCGTAGGTATTGCACTAGGTACGTGGACTCCGTGCGGGTAGATGAAGGTAAGCTAGTAATAGTCAACCAATCTTCGGAATTTTTTGATTACAAGCGATCAACCTTCAAATGATATGTAGTAGAGGATGTAAGACGTCGTCGACGTGTGTCGAGGTGCTTCAGAATCTTCTACGGAACGCATTGGAACCCCCTCGCGCAGTGCTGAAGGAAATCCGGTCTCTCAGTACAACCGCAGTACTATGGCATCACAGACACATATGATGATACGGCGCCATTCTTCTTGTGTCAATGACATCTCGCTTGCACCAATTATTAAATAGTTGGTGCGAGCGAGCTGTCAGTTCCTTAAATCGAGTTTAAATAGTTGGTGCAAGCCAGCCTAAGTTTGCTTTTTACACAGTAGGATTTTTTGATTTTTTCAATTTACTTTTTTATTTTATGTACTTGTACTATATAAAAGACGATATAATGAATAATATTAATTTTGGTTGAAGGTGTTCGTTTTCGACCCGACTCAATACCCTGATCCAAATAGTGGAATCCTCTTGGAACGTTTCGCTGAACCTAATAGAGCAGTGTTTCTGGAACTGAAATCCGTAAAACAAATAGCTGCTACTGAAGTCCGCAAGTATTCTACAAAGACTAATTGCATATTTATGTTCTTACAAATCTCTTAATATGAAATAATCTATTTTCACGTATTACCTACACGAACATTTTTTTGTAAAATCACCAAGGGTGTAACCACTGAATTGAAGTATTGTAATGACAAGAGGAAAGTGTAGCATTAGCAATGATTTTTATTGCTAAGATTCTTGAACGAAAAAACAGATAATAAATACAATGATCAAAGTTTTTAGTGTTATTCATTTTAATTCTGGGGTACGAAATAAAATTTAAGGATGGGCCCTGTTCGCCCTAATTGCTATGTCTGTAACAATCACAATAAGGAAAAAATCTGTAACCATGAAGTTATGACGACTGACTCCTCGCAATTATTTGATGACAACTAGAATAGATATTGATTATGTTATTATTCCCCTAATCTAATCCATCAATACGAGCATGGAATATTATTTTTATAACATAGCTTATATCATAGGTTTACTTGAGCACTTGGTCAGGTAGACCAAACTAGTGACAGGTACCTACAATAGGGTTAACAAAAATAATCCTCAAAATACATACCTACATTTTATAATCATATAATACGCTAGATGATAAGATGTCTACTCCTAAAACTGGTACATTTTATACATCAAATTAATATAAGTAATTAAAATTTTGAAAAAGAAAACTTGAGACTAATTGATAGAAATTTAGTTATTGGGTTTTAAACTTCAGTGGGAACAGCGTGGGGATGTACTAAAGAGAGATAGCGTTACATAACAGTGACGTCACAAAGACGCAATGACAGCGAACAGCGCTAGGAGTGACCAAGACGGAACTTATCCCCTCTCTGTTCCCACTACTAAAATTCTTACACGAATAACTTATATTTTTCATTGTATTTCGAAAATTTTACAGTTTTGCTCATAATTACTAAAACTATAGCCTATTGTTCATATAACAATAGTGGTTTCTTTTCTCTTTCTCTAAAAAGTAATTCGTATGTATCTTAATGTCTTTTTCATAAAGTGTAGGTATATTAAAACGTTTGGTAATTCTCATTATTAAAGTTATGTTTTATTTGTCATGCATTACTTTTTCGTATACGTGTATCACAGAGTTAGCTACACATCCATAATGTTATGTATGTGCGAGGAACGTTCAATAAAGAGTGAGAATGTGGTACAAACTTTTACATATATACATAACTTCACGCTGTATCCCTCTGGCTGTCTCTTCTTCATAAGTCGGCCTAGGTCTTCCTTGGCTTCTTTTACCACTCGCTTTCGCTCTATAGATTTTCGTAGTCAGTACTTTATCCCTCATTCTATGTGCCCGAACAATCTAGGTACAACATAATTACCTACAAAAATGTAGGGAATTATGTTAGTGTATTGAAAACTTAATTGATTATATATCTATTATGTATGTACTTCATAAGCCTCGTACTGATTACATTGCAATACTTGTTGCAGAGAAAGTGTCTCTTCCGCGATGAACGGAAAGCTGAGTTTGGGGATATGTACTCCTACAGTACATGTATTGTAAACTGTAGGCTTAAAAGTATTCAGTCTCTTTGTGCATGTACGCCATTTTATTATCCTACAGATAAATATGAAAACTCTATTTGCACTCTTGAGCATTTACGATGTCTCAACAAATATAAAGGTACTTATCCATTGATTGTGGTACCTATGTATGCCCGCATAGGACACCCTCATTATTGTATTTTGTTTTCAGTTTTTGTTTGTGTCTCTTGCGAAATAAACTCGATTTCTATCCGTAATTCTATCACCGAAACGAAGCAAATCTAAGAAAATAAATACAAATTAACACAAAAATTTTCACATTTTAATTTACAAAAAAGTATACAAATACGAGTACATATTCCAAATTAAAATACGATAATCGATTTTTATAGGTATCTACATGATATTTGTTTTGTGTAAGTACCTATATGGCTATTTTATTGCCTTTGTATTTTCAGAAAAATTCATTTATTTATACCCATTCGATGTGACCAGTGCAGATGGTTTAGAAACAGAGCTTCAAGACTCGCTTTACTGTCCTGATTGTCTACCGGACTGTGAGTTCACTCGACACGTAATAAAATCTATTAAAATACCTTTAACATCAGAAGGACTAGTCTATCCAGTGGGTAAAGAATTCACAGACTATTTTACGTAAGTTTGTAAAATGTTTCGCATAACCAGAAAAATAGCTTACTAAATACTTGTGCATGTTATACATACTGTGTAAATATCTATACTTATACTTCATTATAAAGCAAATTGCACTGTCAATTGTTTAGATCTAACAAAACCATTAACAAAACATTACTTTTTAAGCACACTCAAATAAATAATTGACCTTGTAACAATAGCTCATTCAATGTATGTAGTAGATTTATTTATATTTATATATGTATAACAAAAATAATTAGTGGTGAACTTTTCAAATATATCTAATGTTAAAATATATCTAATGTTAATGTTAAGTACTGCATTTATACTTTTTTTTAGTACAGGTTATTGGCTAGTTTACATTTTGCCGCCCCTCATATATAAATCGCTTAGATTTACCTAAAAATTGGTAACTGTATGTATTTAAATAAATAAATAAGTAGGGAATATTTGTATTTCATTTTATTCGGTGCTTTCTAAATCCACCGCCCACCGAAATTTGCCGCCCCTAGGCCGCGGCCTATACTACAACCTACTGATAAATCCAGGGTTAAATGTTAGTAAGTTCATTAATAAGTTTTCCAAGAAACTACTTTTGTTGCAGTGACGACATTAATATGACTAATAAATGTTTCTTAAGCATTTACCAATCAACATCAGACGGTGTATTGGATCGTTTAGATGTAGTATTTTATTGGTACGAATTATTGAGTGAGTATACTGGATCCTTTGATTATTTACTGAATCGTAAATAAAATAACATAATTAAGAGATTTACTACTTTTGCAAAATAAAATTACATTTTGTATAAAAACATAAAACTACTGAATGTAAATATACATAGGTATGTAATGTGGGTAATATTTATTAAAGTAGATAGATGACCGTAAAAAAGTAAGTTATACACAAATGGTTCGCAATGATTTATGATGTATTAGTGTTTACCTAATTTGTAAGGATAAATTAATAATATTTCCAATTATTTTTCAGGTAACATAGGTGGAGTTGGTGGCATGTTACTAGGATTTTCTCTTATTAACATCGTAGAATGGTTTTATTTCTTCACTTTTCGTTTCTTTCAGTTACTGTAATTCCAATGATAATACATCTATAAATAACTAGTTACTTCTTTCAATTCCGCAACAATGTTTTTTATAATTTATATACAAATCTATATATACATAGGTTTTTAAAAACTATCTACATAGAGGCCCTAGTAATACCTACTTATATGGTTATATTTTTCTCTACTTTTGTATTGGATGTTGTAAAGTTTACAAAACCGAAAGTACGAAGTAGGAATGAGGATTACTTTAAGCCGAATTATAAAGTAGCACAGTAGTACATCAATATAATGTCATCCCGCATCTATTTCTTTAAAAGAAGGTTTATCTGTCGATGGCTGACACCATAGAAAGTGCTCCAATATTTTTGGTCTTCATCGACTTGAACTAGGTAGGTACAATGTTTATTATTTTTATACGAGATTAGAGTATTCGTTATATTAGATTGTCGTAACAAGTAGAATATCGACGATTTTTATAGACATGTAATATAATATGCAAGTATAATTCATGCACAATAGGTGAATACTGGGAAATGTAGGTAAAATAATGATACAAGTAACATTTATTTACCATGGTATGATGCTGACAGGTTACGGAGTAAAGATTTAACAGTGTGTAATAATAGATTGTTAATTTCTAAGATTTAAGCTTTTACTTTTTGATATCCACTAATTAGCCGATACGGAAATTAATTTTAGTGAGCACTAAGCCTTAAAAATGTGCATTTATGAAGTTCGAACATTTTTTCGATGATCTGTTAATACTAAAAAATATTGTTAAAATAAAATTCTACATTTATTCTAGTACGTTTTAGTTCCAAAAATATTTTATTTCATGTATTGCATAATAACGCATCATAATAAGTAGGTTCATCGTAAGTAGCGAACGCCGTTCGTCATTGTCAGATCGCTTTGATCGCAACAATTTCCGAGAATGCGCGTCATTTTTCTGTCAATGTCAAAGAAACCGTGGCGAAATTGGGCAAAGCTAAAATTTAGGAGGAGTCGCAATTTGCGATATTTGAGAAAAATGTCCGCAAATTCTCCCCCTGCTAAAAGCGATGGTAAGTTATTACTACGTCTTAACTATTGGCATGCATCGTTGAGGTTATGTGAAAAGATTTTTTTTGTTTTAGGTGAGGACTCGGGTGAAGGTCCTGTCCCGCCTAACCCAATAGAAAGACTTGAGTCTATGGGTTCTAGGCTTCGTGACTTAGATGTGGATTCTATTCGTCGGTACTTAGCACAGAAGCTCGGCTTTTATGAACCTACCGAGCCGTCTGCCTCTGTCGAGAAAGTTTTAAACGAAGTAAACTTGGATGGTGTTGTCAAATGGATTAAGAGCGACAAATGTAAAAATATAATAACGCTAGCTGGTGCGGGCATATCGACCTGTGAGTGATGTTAATTTTACCTTACATTGATAACAAAATTGAGGAACTTCAGTGGAAAATCCCTAACGTAACTTGTTGTTGTTTATATGTCAATTTATCTCAAGGTCATATCATGTGTATATTTTTTCTCTAGTACATATTGTATTTACTTTTTAGCCATATAATATTAAACATGAGGGCTGTGGTTTAAATTAAATACTCTTTTTATATTTTTATTTAAATTTAATCATAGTTATTCTTTTCTCTTTTATATAATGGCAACTCATTTCATATTTATTAGAAACATTTCTGCCATTCTCATGTAAAAAAGTGGTGTGTATCTGATGCAAAATATCTGTCTTCTTATTACTAAGTCCCTATCACTCTCCAATAAAATGATAATAGGTTTTACTGGTGTTAAAAGGAACTTGTTGGAAAAATATGAAAACTTCGTTGCACATATGTATAACATATTTATATTCAAACTTCCAAAATTCTTAACACTTGCACAGAACTTTGATCTTTTATATATTTCCAAGGCTTTATTATTTGAAATTGTAATAATTTACATTAAGCATAGTACTATCGATGGGAAGATGATTACAAGTGTGCTTTTACAAAAAAAAAATTATTACACACATTTTAATGTTGTCAACAGTACCTTAAAACTCTCAAAAATGCATAAAATAGAAAATCATAAAAAACTTTTAATGCCACTTCTGTTCCTGCTAAAAAGTCCAAAAATATTTCAAGTGATGAATTTTTATAATATATAACTATCTTCCGAGAAGTAAAAATTACATTTCATTTAGATTTTCTATTTTTTGCACTTTAAGAGTGAGAACAATAACAATTTTTTATTTCTTTCATACACAATTCATTTTCAGATAACCTGACTCACATGTACATACGACACACATTTATTATCAGATAAGCTGATCCGTCGCCATTTCGTTAGGAAACAGCACCCACACATCTATATTTTATTAGATGTTATTTGCTTCACTTTGTAGAATGGGACAGGCTGTCTGAAGTTATGAAATCTATGCTTTTATCATTGTTTTTCATTTTATTTCCTTATTATAAGTACATTATTACAGTGATATGTGTTTTCAATAGGTACTTGTTGCAAACTGAACTTAGACATATTATTTCAACTCATTAAAAAAACAAAAGAAGTTCTGACCATATTGCAGGATTCGAACCCGCGCACTTCGGCGTGGTAGACCTACGCTCTAGCCATTGTGCTATTGAGAAGGTAAACTCTACCGCAAAATAAAAAGTTTAGAAGTTTAGAGTCCAAAAGTTTTAAATGTGTGGAAGACGAGAAAACGATTTTCCCAGAATTGAGACCAAGCTAGATCAATTTCTTGCCCCCCTCAACACCTATCTTGTAAATTTTATCGAAATTGCTAGTCGTTTTCGAGAAAGCAATACCAAATATTGCTCATTTAATATAATAGTGGGTATAGACTACAACATAAAAATACAATGAAGAAATACAGGACATAAAATTTAGTACCTATTGCTTTAGTCCTCATAGTATACCCTGTATAGTATACAGTATACCCTGTAACTGTTTCTAAAATTATGGAATGAGTTCTTAGTACTTAATAAAAGAGAAGAAGGTACATTTATTATGATGTGGAATAAAAAAAATATAATGGATAAAGTGTTACCATTTTATAATATTTGTCGCTAAACCACTTACTTTGTTTTCTATCAGTACTGAACATAACACTTATTTCATTTTCTACCATTTTACAACCTTTTTTTTATACATTTGTAAATTTTGATGCTTAAAAACACCTCACAATTGGGTTTACTAGGACTTATTATTTAAGAAACTCATGGGCCAGTTACTACTCATCATGCAGTTCTGTTTTGCCATTTCACCAAGATGTGATTTTGTTGTCCCTTGATGATCTGTCCACAACAAATGAGAAATAAACATTAAATATGTTATGAGAAATATGTGTAAAGTTATTTTTATGTGTTATACTTACATAAAAAGTTAAATTTAGTTTCTCGCAACAATTTTAAAATATACTTATGAAGTAAGTAATAATTCTCGGACGATTTAATTCATGTTAGTAGGTAGGTTTTTGATTCGCTCTACTGTAAAATGGAGTTAAAAGGTCTTAAAAATTCATCGAAACATTGATACTATATTTAATATATTTTATGCTCTTCTTAATAAACTGTCCTATATTTTCAGCTGCTGGTATCCCAGATTTCCGAAGTCCTGAGACTGGATTGTATCATAATCTCCAAAAATATAACCTACCTGAACCACAGGCTATATTTGAGATAAATTTCTTCAGACAAAACCCAAAGCCATTTTTTACTTTGGCCAAGGAATTATTCCCTGGAAGTTTCAAGCCTACATTGTCACATTATTTCATTAAATTGCTGCATGAGAAGGGTAAGAAAGCTTATTTTAATTTAAATCTATTATAAGATTTGATTGTAGTGTATGATAAATTCTTATAATTGTTAGCTATTTTCCTCCCAACATTTCGGCACTTGGTAATCAACACGTGTTTCGCCTCTTGAAGCATTCCCAGGAAATAAAGATCAGATTCGGTTAGCTAACTAGCACCAAATTCGGCGAGGATGCTTCCAAGGGCGTTGCCAGGCGATAGCCCAAGGGGGGTCAAGTCGATGTAAATTGAGTATTAGTAGTATGGGATATCAAATGAAAGCTCTTTAAACCACAAATTTAAAAACGTATAACACTACTATAATTTACTATTTTTAACATTTCTTTGTAAAATGTGTCAAAATTATTATTCTGATCTCATCGCCAGAAATATCACAAACAATTTGGAAAAAATCATGAACATTAAGAATAAGGTACTCGAATTACAATAAATTAGTACAATCATTAGTAAATAAAGAGAAAGCTGTTACAAACTTTGTTTTCCAATTGTTGGTTGATTTTTTTTGGTAACACATAAGAAACCTGTACAGAATAAGACTGACTTATGTGGAATTTACCCACTAAGACTCCTGTGCTGGTTATTTTTGGCGCGTTATTGAAGGGCCCTGAAATTTCTAAGCACGTCTCGAGAGGCAAAGACCGCCATCCCATCATCCTCGCAGTACTATGACAGTACTGACTGCACACATTATTGTTCTCCTTGGGGTCGCATTAATAGACATGGCTGGAGCTTCTGCTCCAATCGACGGTGACTCCAAAGAACCCCCTTCAGTTGCCTCGTATGACAGGCTTGTACTTATTCTATGGCCCATGCTACAGAGTTGCAAAATTTATAGTTGTGAACCATTAGATTTTTTATTAAAATAAATCGTAGTAAATAAAACTAATTAATTTTTCCAAATATCTTGACATTAGTCGTAACGTTTTTATTGCATTGTTTTTTTTATTACTCACTTAGGTTTACTACTGCGTCATTACACTCAAAACATAGACACATTGGAGCGCGGTGCCGGCATACCTGAAGACAAAATTGTTGAAGCGCATGGAACTTTTTATACTTCACACTGCTTGGATTGCCGTAAAGAATATTCCTTAGAGTTTATCAAAGGTATTTTTAGTACAATAAATATAATATTTTCTATGCAACAAAATCGAAATTTACATTTTTTAAATTTAAAGTTCATTTAGTATTTCAAATTAAAATTAAAAATCTATATCTGTTGTCGAGTCCCTATACAGTATAATATAATGTAACATTGAACAACAGAAAATAAATTGTAATTATTACATTCTTAATAAAATGAATAAATATATATTTCTTTATCTTTAGTCAAACTTTGACATAAATCAATACATACATATCTTAACTTTATTATTGGCAAAGTTCAATTTAGATCTTTGGAACAAAAATTGTTTTAATTTACTTTTATATTTGTTCTTTCTGATTATTGAGCTTCCTTAAATATGAATAAATAAATTACAGAATGTAATAATTAAATAATAAATAGTGTATAGTCTTCTGAAACATATAAAAATTTTTTTCAGAGCATATTTTCACAGATCAGATCCCAATTTGCACAGAATGTCCAGGCGTAGTAAAGCCAGATATTGTGTTCTTTGGGGAAAGTCTACCTGCTCGGTTCCAGAAGTGCCTTCAGGAGGATTTCCAACATTGCGACATGCTCATCATTATGGGATCATCACTTGAAGTTCAGCCATTTGCATCACTTGTTGATATGTAAGTAGTGTTTGTGAGATATATGTGAAATATGTGATTGTTACATGATATTTATTTTTGTACACAAATTCACCATTTCTGGCATGCAAAATTGATCTTAATGTGTTGGGTATATTATCATAAAGAAAAGACACACATACATATAAGTCAATTTAAGAACTCAAGTACTCCTGGACAGAATAAAAACAATTATCAATTAGCTATTTGTGTAGAGCTACTCTAAATTTGTTGTAAATTAAATGCTTAATATTCTCCGGTAAATGTTTATAGATACGAATTAGCATTATTGGACAGTTTTTATTCTGGGAAGTATCAGTCTATTGGGATATCTATTATTAGGCCTATAGTTTGCCATTTTTGTTTTAAATGAGTTTTTACAAAATTACAAATCACATAAATATACAAGCAAGTAACAATCAGTATATTCAGTTCTCAAAATAAAGGCTTACAAGTTGTCCAAGCATTTACATTGCACATGGCTCTTATACACTGTTTTTGTGCTATCAATAGTCTGTTTAATATAACACAGTTACCCCACAATACTATACCATAACGCAGATTAGAGCCCACATATCCGTGTTGAAGTCATATGATGATTTACTTCATTTACATTCAAAATGTAGGCCGCCATTGACGACCTACAGTAGAGTTATAAAGATTTTACTCATTTCTGGTGTTTCTGCTGAATTTTACTACCTGTTTTTTCCTAATCACAAGAGTATTTTATGAAATGCAACGGTTTAAACAAGTACAATTTCACTGAACTTGACTGTATTTGCTCTTGTTTTTTATTTTTAAATGAGATTCTCAATGTGTGGTTCAATAAGTAGGTTTTCAATTCTTTATTTTATGTATGTTCACCGATTCCTCAGCCATTTATGTACCAATTTTAATTATTATTTTTTATTTGAAAGGGTATATGTCCAGGGTGGTCCCATAGAAATTTAGTGGTGGAGTACTGATTAAACAAAAAAACTCAACGGTTTATATATCTTGACAATCCTTTTCCATCCCAAATTGGGAAAAATTTTCCATCCCAAAATTGGGAAAAAGTTAATTGAAGATCTACTATAGATGTGTACTTGTGGACAAGACCACTCAAAAGGGAATAATAAAATATTTTTAGAAAAAAAAAATAAACCCACTTCAAAATAAAATTTCGGTCAGTCTAACTCAAAACAATAAGCAACAACAAAAAGTCTACTACTTTGGTGCCAACTAATCTACTATTACTACAATTAGTGTTACAGATTAATTAGTTACTACTAAGTACTACTTTGGCTGGGCACCAAATTTATTTTTCTTAATAATATGTATGCTCTTAGGGAGACATAAGCATCATAAAATAATGATGCCTCTATCTTAGGGTGCCTGATTGTTGCCCCCGTCTTCTGATCAACCGTGAGAAAGCCGGAATAAGGTCACCGCTGCTCCGGCTTTGGGGCCTGATGAGTGGAGGGCTACAGCTTGACGAAGATTCAGTCAGGGATGTCGCGCGTTTGGGAGACTGTGATGACGGTTGTCAAGACCTAGCTGACAGACTCGGATGGGGAGTAAGTCACTAAGATGGTTAAAAAACTGTTAAAACTGTAATGTTATGCTACATGGTGACAAACCAATTTTCCACTGAGGTGACCTTGATGGGAGGCTGGTTTCTCGCGATATAGGACACTCTCACGAGTTATGTATTTTGACGACAATAATAATTTAATCATGTTATTTAAAACCTTACATTAAATTTTTTCGTTAATTTTATAATTAATATATTCTTAAAACATTTTCGAATATATATTCTTGAAACATTTTCGAAAAAATATATTACATTTTTATTATTTTCACTTATTTAGCTTTACACTAATCCTACGGTTCTTCCTAGCTAGAACCACTTAGCTTTCAGAAAGTTATTTGAGATTGCAAAATCTTAACTGTAACTATGAATTAATTCGTAGACAAGATTCACTGCTAATATAGAATTGTATGAAAAGCTGCCAATGCTAAATATATATGTTTGAAAAATAATCATCTATGACGTTTGTTAATTATTTAATGGTTAATAAATTTGACAATTACGTGATTAGGCTGATGGCCTTGTTGCCAATGCCTTAAGAAATATAAAAAAAAATGTTATGCGCCATGCCATGAATTAGAAAAAAAAAATTTGCAATATTTAAATATGTATATAAATATATGGCATACGTAGTTAATGTGTAGAAGACAGGCGTCTTTTCAGTATGGAATACCAATAATTACATTGCACTCGGCAGTCAACATGTTACTGTCATTCGCAGGACGAGTTACGCGCGCTAGTGAGCCGCGAACACGAACGTCTGGAACGAGAAGGAGCTGTGTCCGCCCCTCACGCACCGTCACCTTCTGCTCCTAGCACCAGCGCAGCCGAACCCAAGCTATGAGTATTGTGCAACTTTACTGCCTTGTTAATACGGTCGAGTTTACATTAAAGCTATGTTAAGCTAGCTTTCTTCTCCCATATGTGAATGCACAGCAGAAACACGAAGTACTTTGAAAGGTATATTGTGCCCTATTAACAATAACGAATAAGCAATACTCATGGAGATGAAGAATATAATATATACACGAAAAAACATTTTTTCTAATTGGGTATCTTTTTATCTAATTTTGGCTAATTGGGTATTTGAGTACTTTGACATAACTTATATATTAAAAATTATGATTTTAATTTCCCTAAACACGAAAAATCAAATTATGTTTTGAAAATAAAATCAATTGTTCTAAATCAACTATCATTAAAAAAAGTAATCCTTTATTTTGCAACTAAAATTAAATACCTAATTCGCCGTTTAATTATCGTAGTAAGAGCATTTTCATTGTCATGTAAAAACTTCTTTTTTCAAAAACCCCTAGTCTAGTTGTGCACTGCAAATATCTTATGACTACATTAAGCTCAGAATTATTTGTATTTTTGTTTGCAACACATTGTGCTTGTAAAACGCACAAATGCGTTTTATGGAGACCTTCATATTAGAAATACCCCAATGCAACATTTCTACAATATAATATCTCCATTCTCAAATTACATAATGATTTTTCCTAAGGGTTTATGATACTATATGTGACACTTGAAAAATATTCTGTTGTGCGTCATAGAGGTCGACAATCGATTGTTGAAATTGTAAAAGACGACATTGTAATCTATACACATATATTGAATATTTTAAATTCGCTCAGAATCCGCAAATAACAAATGCAATATATTATTCTTAAGGCGAGCATTTCCGAAAGTACCTCTGGTAGAGGTGTTTTTAAGAATGTTGTGTTTGCGTTTTATATAGATTTCAAATCTAAAAATATTTATTATTCAACAGTCTTCCTCGTAATTATTCCAGCCATTTGAGACATGATCAGTTTTAATTCACTGTATCAAAAAAAAATTCAAGGTGTCGTTTTAATTTGTAATCTAATTAACATACCATGCTGGTTATACTTGGTTGTGGGTAATAAAAAATGTAACAAAATAATTTTCATGGAATGGGTTCGAGACATTACGGAAATTTTCTCTAAAATAACAAAAACATTTTAAAAAACACATTATTCATCGTCCAAATGGTAAAGGCTCGCATTTTGCTTTACGAATCTCAACCCTATTTCTTCGCATAAACCTCATATTCACAACTCATTCGTTATTGGGCCTTAATAATAAACAGTTATTAATGACTTCTCATATAAACGAGAAGTTATTAATAATAAAAAGAAGTCAAATAATTGTTCATGTAAATGAACAATTCATTTCAGTCCTTAGTCTCTATCTAGGTATTGGAAAATTACATTACGCAATCTGTTATTAAACAAATATCTTTACTAAAACTAATTGATTATGACTAATAATAACTGATTTATGCATTAAAAAAACTGTCATGCAATGACTATTTTGGCTCTTGATGTCTGCTTGTTCCTACTTACTAGTATGTTTGAGTGTTATTCATCCATATTTCGTTGTTATTCCGTCTAGTCTAGGTTATTAAGCTATCTATTTAAAAAAAAAAATATTCAATCTTTTTTTTTTTTTTCAAAATTTCCAAAACAATACTTTCCAGTACTTTTAAATACATTTCTATTCATAATATTATCATGGATGTTCTCAAGGGAAGTAATATGGCCACTAGCTGTCTTAAATATTCAGTTCAACTGCCTTTAACTTTCAAACTTATGTCTAGTTCCATTCCTAATTATCAAAAGCTCCTAAACAACTTACATTTACAACGGAGCGAATTTTAAAAAATCTATGTTATTACAGCCACGTTCAAAGCAATCGCTAAAAACTATTTATTTCATTGGTTCCCGGGAAGTTGATTCTATTATCGTACTTATAACATGTTAGTATGAAAACTGTATGTAATTTGGGTAGTCAACTTTAACAATAAATTATTTGGTAAGAAACTTGTCTGACGTCTCTATTCATGCATTATGATGCTATTTCCTGAAATACAACTACGAGCATTTAGTTTTTAAGTGTGGTAAAGTCAAAACCCCACAAGCAATGGTTTCAATGACTTCTACGAAAAATAAATTAATTCATTTACTTCATTGAGAGATGAAAACCCTTACTTTGTTCCAGTGCAGAAATATGACGTTGGTATTTTTATATAATATGTATAACGGGAATTTTGGGTTATCTCTAAAAGTACAATAATGCAGTATCTATTTTGTTAATTAATTTTGGCGTTCATAGAGAATGGAATGCTCAATATTTCTTGCATGCTAGAAGTTTGAAATGCTCCTGTCATCGTGTCACACCAAATGGAAAGTCACTAGAGTGGCTCCTGCAGGGAAGATTCGAATGAAATTTTCAATGGTGTGAAGTAGTATGAAGCTGGGTTATTACCTAAAAATTTGCAGACAGCCACGCGATCATTGCGCCACCGGTGACTAATTATAATAAAAAATTGGTATCATGTATGACGATTGATTGGCGTGTCTAATGCGGCATGACCGTAAAATGCACGTTTCGCGGTACATTTAGCGCCACTATTCAAATTGCATTATACAAATTCTCGTTTTTGACGGCAGATATCGCGCAATATTTGGCTGTCTCACGCTGGTAGCAAGTTGGGTAACAAGCGTAAAGAAAAATAGTACTTGTCATGAAAAACTAGGGAAAATAGCTAGCTTTTACTTTTTCATACAATGTTTTTTTGTTGTATGTGATTAAAAAATATATCTGCATGAATAAAGGATAAAGACTTAAAAGATGATTTTGTAGATACTAATTTTTTATGTAATTTATTTTAGATTTAGATAATTGTAGTCGGACCGCATCATACAGAAAACGAGCCATTTGTCATTTGGTTTAATTTTTAAATTAATTATACATAGATTAATTACTTACTAGCGTAAATCTTATATACCAATGTGATGTGTTATAAAAATTAAATTAAATAAGTGGCGTGCAGAAGTTAATTGAAAATATGCCATAAAATTGTGTTGCTGTTTTCTATATAATGCAGTCTAGTTTATATTTATGGTTTAGTTTAATTTCGGGCTGGTTTTTGTCTGTTAGGCTAGATGTCTGTCGAAATAGGCGCCTTATAACCAATACGGTCAACATAATCATTCAATGGTGTTTTTATCTTTTTTCATTAATTTAATAGACTACGAATTTTAATTGTAATTGAATAACATCATTTATCCGCCTTGATTTTTAAACTGTTTAAAGGAGTGTATGAATAAAGTCTAATTTCAAACAAAATTATGATAAAATTCTTCAATAATTCTGTTGCCATTACAATCACGTCTGTTAATTAAAAGGTAATTGTTTACATCATAGTTAAGAAATAAATTAAAATACAAATACTATAGGATATTTTGATTACCCATAACCTATTATAGCATAATAATAGTCTATTAGGTATTTATAAACGTAATGTAATAGGTATGATATTACAATATCAGTCTTTACTGTTACGTAAGTGCGAGTATTTTTAAACCTACTGCAATTTAAATTAAGAATAAAAATCACGTATTACAATTGTTTGAAATAAAGATCAATTAAGAGAACTTCAATTAAGAGAAAACTATTAATAGGTTTCAAATTGAGTTTTTATTATGTAGGACCTACTATAGAATAAAAAGCTATAGTAGATTCAAAGTTTGTCAATATGTTTAGATCAAGTTCCGCGCAAAAAGTAATGTTGCCATAGGTGACGGTAGCCAAAATATTCCAACGATTTAACGACCAATTGTAACACTCGCGGATCCCTAGTGTTTTTTACATGGAACACTTGGTTCCATGGAACCCACTTTAGGAATCACTACCCTAGAGACGGGGCCTCTGGTGTCTTCCCAGTCCACCACTCGCTATTGTTAGCCCACTGACAGAGTTATGTTTTTGTCAGGAGCTAAAACTTATTTTGTCTTGGTATCTCCATACAATTGTAATGTATACGCGAAACCATTATTTATTATTTTTATATGTGAAGGGCCAAAACAGGTTAAACTCCTGCCTTGAGTGGATTGTCAGTATACGCGATAATCCCTTCAAGACACGCTTAATTATAATTTAGTTTTACAATTAGATTTAAAAATAATTCGGTTATTTGGCAAATTTTAAAATAAAGTAGTAATTTTTATAATTTACAATAAAAATCTCATGTTTATGCAACTTACTACATTACGCATTCTATTGTATTTCATCTCGCTCTAAAAGTATGAAGTAGATATATTTAATAACAATGGTTTGCGTCCTTTTTAATGCACTATTAGACAGATCTTAAACTAGCTTAGCTTTTATAATTTAAATTAATAACGAACACAACAGAGAGAAAACTATATAAATTCATAAAAAAATTTAGTTGTTGACTTTGAGTCTGGTAGTGAAGATGAAGTGAGAAGTGAGAATAAGCTTGATGTTACTGGTTTTAACGTCACAAACTGGTAGTTTCATTATACTAAGAGCGCCTGAATGCCTGAAGCAGCTTATCTTCAACTCATTACCATTACTCGATATTAAAAGCTAATACTTTTAATATTTTTTAATGTTTATAATTCAAATATTTTTCCACAGGTGTTCATGATTATTATACCTCTCCTACAGTAAAAAAAAATATACATATTATGTACTTACTTAATGGAACAGTGAAAAGACCTAATGTTACTGTAAACGTCGTAGCAATAAATTAACTAATAGATAATAGATTTGTATAAATTCTTAAATAACATTTATTATACTTTGCTTGACACATTATTGCTTATTAGTGATATTAGCGTCCAAATAAAATGTTCAATTCAGATATATGTGTTGTTGAAAAGCTATAATAATTTGTATACATAAAAATTATCAGTTATACTTCTATTTTACAAATATAATGATAACGAATACATAGATATTTTTTACTTCTTTCCTAGCTTTTATCTAAATATTTTACCAGTTCATTATATACTAAAATATATTACCCATAGTTCGAACTAAATGCTTAATTTGTCCATACAGAAAGCAGCTCGTATCAAAATTATAGAGATATAACGTTCGTAATAATTAATTAATAAAAGGTGGAAAAGGTGCTTTATTGGAAAATTTATTCAATAATTATAAGGTATTAAAAAAAATACTTTTTAACTAAGGAAAACGGAACGTCATTTGAAATACTTGCCTACGATCAAATCCAAACATTAAGTTTGGATAGTATAATTCATATAGAAATATAATATACTATCGTAGTCTCACAGTCACGTACTTTAGTGGAAGTTTAGTGGCGTAAATAGGGACAAAATAATAAAAAAGCGTTGATAAAAACTGATTTGTGAAAACTTTCCTAAGGTTGATGTGGACATGGCTTTAGGACATGGTGAGGTTTTCTAAAAATGCTCTCGTGCTATGCACAATATATGCAGTGACGTAACATCACTTACTCCACTTATTGCCGCGAATTTTTAAGTAATAAAATATTTTAAATATTGGTTTTATTATGTATATTATTATATTATCTTTACGATACCTACTCCAAAAAAATAAATACAAGTTCCCTATTAATGCAATTGTGTGATGGTTGTAATTTATCGGAGACTTCAAGACGTCCTGTGGATATGGAAAGTTTAAATGGTTTTAAAACATGAAAAGAAAAGGCAATGTGATGATATTTATAATAATTATATGTGTATGTGCAATAAATTTTAATTATCTTACAATTACTTATTTATTAAAATTAAATTATTAACTGACTGAAATGAACTTGCATAACTGCTAAACCAAATACACTGGTCAATCGTTCATTGTCAAAGATTCGATCATTAAAAGCATTGATATAAAAAAAGAGTTGATAAAATGATTCAGTCAATCAATTCATTTTACACAGATACAATCATATATTTTTGATTAAAATGAGACTGAATGATTATATGAGCAATCCGATCATTAACGATTTTGACATTTTTTAGTTTTTAAACTTGTAAGTTTACTTTGTAAACTTATCTCCTTTTAACACATTAAACGGCACTAATATTAAATGTCGAGTAATAGAGATTGAATCTTTCAAATGAATGAATCGATGAATGATACGTTCGTTCAAATGTGATTGCAATCATCAATACTTTGAAATGACTGCGATCACATTATCAAATGACCGAATCCATTACGATCACGAACGACGCAGGTCTAAAACCAAATTCTTCCAAACCATATTTGTTATTACTTAGTTAATACTTCCATTTTGTAAGTTTCAAAATTTCATATTCAATATTATGCAGCAAGTTAAAATACAATTGAAATGCCAAAAAATAGAAACAGTTTTTTAATTTATCTAATACCTACGTCAAACTATATACATATAAATTAGTCTAGAGCTGCGAACAGGAATTACCGGGAAATGTAACACTGAATGAAATCTCTGTACAGACGACTATCAATACATACTTATACAAAATAAACAATTTGGCAAACACAGACAGGAATTTGGCCGGTGATTGGTATATTCGTTTTATTAATCATCATTTAAAATAAAAATTAAAAAGTAAATACGTGAACAATATCATTAAAATTATTTACAGTTTAAAAAATTAAAAATTAAAATTAAAAAAAAAAGAATTTCACAACACGCAACGGAATGTCAGAACAAATCACAGTTACATAAAGCTTGCGCGCCTAAACTGAGCCTCGTGTAACGTTACGACTCAGCGTTACACAAACGTAGTGGTTATATTCTCTTTAGTTACACTGGCGGGCGTTCGCGACACTCTACCTCCCGCCCCACCGCGGCAGAATTATCGCTATTTTCCTTGCACAAGACTTCTAGGTATTCCTGTTCGTAGATCTGTAACCTAATTGCGTAACTTCCATAGACTGGAAATATCCGTAGTTCATTTATTCTAGTGTTCCTATTAAAACAATGTATCTGATTCATTAATAACATTAAATTATCAAGTTAATATTAATTTTTAGACAATGGACACGCAATAAGACCTCGCGTTTTCACATATTCAGGTAATTTGAAGATCTTGTTTTACACACAACTATAATATTAAAAACACTGATAATATGCACAACTGTATGTAACAACACCGCATTAAGTGACATAACATAATCCTGCCCTGGCATCGCACGGTCGGAATGTCTTTCTAAATTCATAATCTGAATTTATACAGAGCATCATTAATTTTTGTAATAGAAATTGCAACAGAAAATAAACATTACCTTATCTTATATAAATTCATAACTTTACACGCATTCCGATTTTTTCAAATTGTGAATTTTTTTAGTTCTGTCTTGGGAACGGAAAATTTAAGATTATGAATTCATAATGTTCATTGTTCCATACATTTTATATGAACGAGCACACACACACCGGAAAAATATTATGGATTATCACATGCATTTTAAAATCTTAGGCATATCAAACATATATTTTTTATTCCTTTTCATATTTACCAGAGAAGTTTGCTTGAGCCGAGAAACACAAAACTACTGATTGATATCAATTTTTAAGATGAAGTGCAGGAATTCAGATTATGAATTCAGAAAGATATACCGGCTGTGTAAGGCCAGTTTAAGCTACTACTTTTTACAATTTTATTAAGTTATTAAAAATTTGAAATTAGATTACATTATAAAAAAATATGTTTATTCATTTATTGTCTTAATAGCTGAATAGGATATAATGGATAATAATTTATAGATTTATAAATCTGTGCTGATCAACATACTTTTATAAATAGGTATTATTATAAAATCGAAAAAAAACTTAAATAGTAAAATTGTCTCTTGGACAACTAAATTTGCTGTCTCAGGAGGCACTGCAAACAAGGTGGAGAAAAGTATCGAAATATTGTTAAAGTTCGTTGAATACATTGATGAAATTATTATTTATAGCTAATTATTGGATATTAGCTTTAGACTGACCCATTGGCGCAGTAGCATATGCATCTGCTTTCCAAGCTAGGGTCCCGGGTACGATCCCGGTCAGGTCAATTTAGGAAACGAACTTTTCTAAACTGGCTTGGAGTCTGGGTGTTACTGGGAACTCCCCCAGAGTTCGTTGTGTGGTACCCATAGTACAAGCTTACTGCTTAGTTTGGGGTCATACAATCGGCGTAGTTGTTTGGAGTATTATTATTATTATTATAATAAATACTATATACATATAGGAAATGAATGCAATTTTCCCAATAATTTCTGTTGAGAATTCAGGGACAACAGTGAGAGTAAAATTAGTCGATCAGACTCATATGGTATCAATATTATCCATTGCCGACGGTACTGTATAGGGTTAATCTGATGCATCACATTGCCCACATCACATCTTATTTATATTTTATCTGTATACCTATATAAAAATTTATGTTGGTATATATGTAATCGCTAGACTCCTACACTGTTTTACCGATCACTATAAAAATTGGCATGTATATATATTTTTGTGGAGGTTTTTATCATATCCCCTTTGTTGTAAATCACCACCACGAGGACAAAGTCGCGAGCAAAAGTTAGTATTGTATATAATCGTAGGTGTATGTGTTAGTCGTCTAACTCCAGGTCGTCTTGACCTATTAAGGTCGAATTCGCACAATAATATTAGTTTTGTCGAATCGATGGTTCATAGATATGATATCCGATAAATGGCGCTATAGTCAAGTTATAAACAAATTCTATATTAAACGTGGATAAAACGGGCGTAGCTGGTAGATTATATAAGATTATTCCTTAGCATCAGTAACACCTTCTGTGCTAATAGCGAACATGGCCTCGCTCTCTGGCAAACATGGGCTATCATATATCTTACACACGCGGTTGTCGCCCCGCCCCTTTCTCAGATATAGCCGTGTAGTCGACGCGTGCGCAAGTATGTGTCCGCCAATCGGTTTTTTGGTATCAGCGTTGAACACGCCCACCGAGTCAACTTGGGCTACCACTTGATTAGTAATAATTACTGCTACACCAAACTGAAAGCAATGGTGAGTAATTAAAATGTAATTCCTCGATTTTATGGGGTAATTAACATACGTACGTAAAAACTAGTAATTCTACAGTATTTAGTTAAGAGTAAAACTAAACCTACAGAGCGAAAGTGAGTGGTAAAAGAAGCCAAGGAAGACCAAGGCTGACTTATGAAGATCAAATAGCCAGTGTTAGCAGACGGAAATGTCAAAAGCACTCGCATACCTAGGCGAAAATATGTGAAGAGAATGATGAGATTTGAGGAAGCGAAAGTGGTGTGTAAGGACCGCGACTCCTGGCGCTCCGTCCTCTCTGACTACCCCGTTGGGGATACAGCGTGAAGTTATGTTATGTTTTGTAAAACTACTATCGCGATAAGTCTATACATTGTAATTATTATTTTTACCTCAATATTATTAATCACACAATTCCTATATAAATCATTATAATAATTGTCCTGTCCAACATTAGGAATAAAACTAGTGTCGCGATAAATCTATATATTGTAATTATTATTTCTACCTCAATACTATTAATCACAATTCCTATAGAAATCATCATAATAATTGTCCTGTCCAACAAAATTCTAAAATCCCGCGAGCAAATTAAATGTTTACACACATTTTAATGATACTACTGAAGAGTATAAACAAAATAGTATAATAATTACCTCATCAGCAAGTCTCAATAACATTCTCATGAAACGCCCGAGGTGTAACTGTCTCGAGTTTAGTTCTCCTCGACCTGAGTAATCAGTTCTATACAATGCTGTAGCACTATCCACTATCAGAAGAGAATATCTGTAGAACATAAAATCGATTTGTAATTAATCTGCACAGATCAATAAAATCAAATGAAGCTGATAGTCTATCATATTTAGGAATCAGGCAATCAGGATAGCACCGCCCGTGATCCACATCGCATCAACTAGTATTTAGGGCATTCACTATCCTTAGATTTATTTAAGCAATTTCCTAATGATATACATAACGTGTTGGCAAGTTGTCAAAACAGGCTACAGGTTTTGAACATTCTATAGAAAACTCCTTTTCTTGGATAATTAATATTGTGATAGGGTTCTCTAATGATCAGGAGATCGGAAATTAGGGAGCATAAATACCTAAACTTATTTGCGGAATGATATAGAGTTGCAAAAACGGGTCCCTAAAACCCCCCATGGGCCCAATTTAATTTCTAGATATTATAAATGTGTGATGTTGCCAATAAATTCTCTTAAATATACAAATAGAAATTGTCTTTATATATTTTGCGATTAAATTTGAGATGCCATTTGACGAAAAACGTTTCAAGTGCTTAGAATGTGGAACAAAATTATAAAATACAAATAATTTGACAAATATTTTGGTCTCTAAATGTACATATCAGGTTTTTATGTTAATTTTTAACATGTCATACAATAAGTAGCCAAGGCCCAAAAGGCCTCTTATATTTAAATAATATATTTCTTAGTTTTAATATTTAAAAGTTGTTGAAGCGGTTTTTAAACGCATTAAAATTATTCTTTTAATTTTATGCGATTGTATTTCTGTTTTAGTAGATATTTAAAAAATTTAAAACATGTATTGTATTTCAATTTACGGCTAACAAAAACGTAAAAATAATTTGATTCACAAATATTATAAGCTTTTGTTTTATAAGTACTTTTAAGAGTTATCCATAAAATGTATTTCTTTGAAAATAAAAGTAGGTAATGTATTCTCTTAAATGGAGTTATTCAAGAGTTAATTAAATTTAAGTTTCGCAAAGCATCAAAAACAACTAAATTGATTAAATTTGGATAAGGACTACAAGAAATAAGTATTTCATGTACTAATGTATTTTTACAATCTGGTCTTATTCAGTAAATAAATAGCACGCAATATCAGCAATATTAAATCAGTTATAGGGACCCGTTTTACCAACTCTATATCATTCCGCAAATGAAGTTTAGGTATTTATGTTTCCTAATTTCCGATCTCTGCTAATGATACAACATACAACCAATATTATAGCAAGAGATTACATTTTAATCTATTGCGGTATTGACACTGAGGAGCTATCTCTGACAGTTTTTTAACTATTCATTGGGAACTCAATTATTTTCCAGGATAAAAAGTATCCTAGACATTAATCCTGGATATAATATTGGGTCCTTACATATGAAATTGGCGTTTTGTACGGGAGGAATATAGTCAATTTTTTTTTTTGTAAAATATATTTAATTAATCACCGTTTCAATAAAATAAAATCACCGTAACACCGTATCACCGTAATGCACCGTTGTTATCTATGCACTTTTGCCATCTCATAGGTAGTTCATTGATCCCTTTACTAAAAAAACCATGGGGGCGAGAATCAATAAACTCTTTGAAGGCGGTTTGGACTACCGCATCGGAGTTGAATTTTTTTCCTTGTAAGAAGTTGTCCAAATTCCAGAAAAAATGGTAATCTGTTGGAGCAAGGTCCGGGGAGTACGGTGGATGTCGCAGACATTCCAATTGTAGCTCATCTAACTTAGTGGTTGTTTGTTGTGCAGTGTGTGGTCTTGCGTTGTCGTGAAGCAGCAGTGGCCTAGAGCGATTGACCAATCTCGGTTGTTTAGCAGGCTAGTTTTTCCTTCATGATTTGCAGTTGCTGACAATAGATATCTGCCGCAATCGTTTGGCCAGATTTTAGAAAGCTGTAGTGAACGACACCAGCGCTAGTCCACCAAACACTCACAAGTAACTTTTTCTGAGTCAATTTTCGTTTAGGGCAGGATTTGGCTGGGTCTCCAGGGTTCATCCATTGCGACGAGCGCTTCCGATTATCGTACAGTATCCACTTTTCATCACAAGTAATGATTCGATTTAAAATCCCTTCATTATTGTGTTGGTTGAGCAAAGTAACACAGCAGTCGACGCGTATTAGCAAGTTCGATTTACTCAATTCATGAGGTACCCATCGTTCAAGTTTTTTTACTTTCCCGATTTGCTTCAATTGGATTAATACAGTTTTGTCACTTACCCCGAAGCCTGCAGTTATCTCTGAACTGCTTTGTGATGGATCCGCTTCCACAATAGCCTTTAATTCTTCATTTTCCACTTTGGTCTCCGGCCGTCCACGGGGTTGGTTCTGAAGGTCGAAATTTCCAGAACGAAAACGTTGAAACCAAAAACGTACCGTGCTTTCTTTTGCGACACCAGCGCCGTACACATCATTAATCTTTCGAGCTGTTTCTGCAGCACTGGTGCCACGGTAGAACTCGTACTCGTAAACATACCCATATTTCATGTTTTCCATTGTGCGGTAATAAGCGACGCCAAACAAAAAATAATGAGGAAGAAACAAATAAATGACTGTATTCAAAACTCAAATGTACCAGCTAAATGAATTTATAAATTTGAATTTGGAATTCTTAACCAAAGAGGAGATATTTCAGATCAAAGTGGTCAGTACGACAAAACGCTAATTTCATATGTAAGGACCCAATATAATAATATACTCAGACATTTCATACAGCGCCTTCTAGTCTCAAAGTAAGCAGCACAGCGCTTGTGTTATGGGTACTAGCAATTGACATGCTACTTATACACTTTCTATTCTAAATAAATATATATTACACATAAACACCCAGACTCGGGGCGGGAATCGAACCCGCAACCCCCGTTTACTTTCCGACGCACTTAGCCGTTGCGCCACGGAGGTCGTCAAAGTTATCATAACAAGTTTCGTCGAAATGCGTCGAGTAGTTAATTTGAATTTGGAATTCTTAACCAAAGAGGAGATATTTCAGATCAAAGTGGTCAATACGACAAAACGCTAATTTCATATGTAAGGACCCAATATAATAATATACTCAGACATTTCATACAGCGCCTTCTAGTCTCAAAGCAAACTAAGTAGTTTCGTCGAAATGCGTCGAGTAGTTATCATGTGATGTGATGCATATAGACAGAGAAAAACTGTGAAAATTGATCTGTCATGGCTTCGTTTGGGGACTTAGAATAAAGTATAGCCTAAGGGTCAAGGATAGCAACTATCTATTAGTGAAAAACTTATTAAGACCAGGTGTCGTAGTTCCAAAGATAAGCCCCTACTTACAAACTTTTACCTCTTTGTAATATAATTGGCTTAGGGCGCTAAATAACCTAGCTTATGAGACTTGAAATAGAAAAGCACCGTATTCTGCCATCCATCTGCATAAATGCTGATATAAGTTCAAACACAAACGCGCGCTCGTTTAGTAGTAAGCAGGAAGCAGATACGTGACCTGCATTTAAGCAGTATTAAAACATTAATAATTAAACAACAAAATATGTAAATATTGCCATATTGCGCTTGAAAGTGGTGTGGTAGTGACAGTCGTAAACATAGTTTCAAAAAGGACAATATCACGTTTCATCGGTAAGTACAAAATTAATAATAGAAAATTATAACAGAAGTGAGCAGAGTTCTAGTGATATACTGGTTGCTACTAAGCTTCCGAGTCAGTGTTTGTCCTTGTCTACCACGCTATAATTACATGTTGCATCTCGCTCTTGCAAGAGAGCACATGTAAGTAAAGATGCCAAAAAACATATTGATATGTCAATATTGTTTCAATTAATTTTGGAAATTTATAATGACTATCATTCTTTGAAATTATATACCTAGTTCCAAATTATCTTGTTCTGTTCCTATTATTACAAGCTTTTAATTAATTGACACTTATTTATTACATATATTTTTTATTTGAATAATTGATTTTAAATTAAAACTTTAATGAAGTAGGGTCTGACATCTCGCTTGCACCAATGATTTAGTAGTTGGTGCAAGTGAGATATCAAATCCTTAAATCGAATTTAAATAGTTGGTGCAAGCCACCCTTAGACTAGTAAATTCGTACATATTTAATAAATAATTTTCTTTCATTATAATTTTTTTTTTATAAACATGAAAAGAATTCTTGTCTGCATGACTTATTGATATGTACAATATCGACGTACTATGTACTAGAGGAAAAAGAGGTTATGCACCTCTTTTCCCTCTAGTACAGGACGCTACCAGTGCCGCCCGCTTACTTCCCAGTGCTTTGACCTTGACAGATTAGTTTGCTTAGAAATTTGTCAATTTTCAGGTCTCATAGACTAGGTTGTCTGTAGCATAGACTTAGATAATGCTTATCACTTTTTCTTTAATATTTCATATACCATAAACTCAGCGCATTACAATTTTATTATTTATGTATAATATTAAATATAACATTATTTGTCTTAACTTTTTGTGATGGTACAGTTACGATTGTAAGAGCAAGAACGACTTTATTTCACTGCAAGTTTCAAAGAAACATAATATAACATGAACACAAACTATATCTGTGGCAGTGAAAAAGGCATAACGCCTCAACTCTGGGACAAAGGCGCTGGTTTCGAATGCTGCCAGAGTTCACTAATTTCGTAAATGAGCTCACCTAGACTCTGCCATCATGGCACAGGCCTGAACTAGTAACTGTGTTTGATGGTCAGTGTTGTAGGCTCTGGCATACGCCACGTTGTCGAGCACGGCCGCGCCGTCCATACCATAGCGTTGCGCCACGGCCAGCAGGCGCTCTGGCCGAAAGGTGCCTTCTGTATCTATATACATACATTTGCCTTCACCACCCGACTGCTCAATCGGTAACTAGAAAAATTATAAAACACAACATTAATTAGTCATTAAAATTTCATTTAAAGTTAGCTCAGTGGTTAATATACAATATCTTTTATGGAATTAATAAATTAAAAAAATATCATCTAACTTGGCATGTCACAGCTAAAGTATGACAAAGCTGTGTTTTTCCTGTTCGAAATTCTCCAAAAATTTCTGTGATGGAACCAGTCTCAATGCCACCTCCCAGCAGCCTGTCCAATTCCTTTGAACCCGTTGTCAATTGAATTATTTCTGCTCTAAACATTACAAACAAATTCTAAATTAACATAAACTATAGTGATATATATTTATTTGTAGATATACTACAATATAATGTAGTACCTACTAGAAATATTTAATAAATGTTATAGTTCATATGTGATGAAAATAAAAATATTCATATATTTTTTTAGTGTCGCTCAGTACTAAAATCATAAGTTATAAAATTGTATGTATAATATTCTTAAAATACAAAATGAATTTAAAATCACTGACAAGAATTAAACTCATTATTTTCATATGCACTGCAATCCGAATTCTAGTGTAAGAGGGGAGACAGAGAACACATAACAAAGTTCCAAATGACATACATCAATGTCCCTGAAAAATCAATTCAAAACTAAAACGATTAAAAGTATGTCAATGAGTCAATCAATGACTGTGCAAAAGAAACAGTTTGAAAATAGAAAATCTTCACGCTATATCCCTAACGGAGTAGTCGGAGAGGACGGAGCGCTAAGTTCCGCAGTCCTTACATATTTCGCTTCTTCAAATTTCATCATTCACCTCACACATTTTGGCCTAGTTATGCGAGTGCTTTTGACATTTCCGTCGGCTAACACTCTGGCTATTTGATCTCCATAAGTCAGCCTTGGTCTTCCTTTGCTTTTTTTTGCAGTTTGCAGTTGCAGATTGCAGTGCATACAAAAAATAAAATGTATCTAAAAATATTTAGTAAGAGCTGACGCATACAAGACAATAAGCAAGAGGCAGCAAGTGAATGAGAACCCCTTTACATCTCTATTTCCTAGTAGGAAGGGCCGTAATGTACGGTGAATAGGCTCTGGATGCATGTCAAAACATTAAACAAACAACAATAGGTACAGAAATTATAATTACAGTAACATAATATAGTACTAAAATGTTATCATTATAACCTACAAACAGTTTTATTATCCTTTAGGATTTACTTTTTACAATAAGATAAATACAGTAGAAATGTGATCTCTTAGAAATAAGTCAGTCTTTTGTAAATGTAACATCATTGGGTGTCACCCATGAGAACAAAATAAGCAATGAAGAGATATGTAGTATGACAGGGTTGCACGAGTGTTATTGTAAAAATAAAGACAGATGCATAGATGGTTGGGGCACATAGAAAGAATGAGTGATGAAAGACTGACGAAGAAAATCTACAGAGTAAAAGAGAGTAGTAGCAGAAGCCAAAGAAGACCAAGGCTGGCTTACGAAGATCAAAATAGCCAGAATATTATAGCTAATAGAAATATCAAAAGCACTCAAATACTTAGGTGAAAATGTGTGAGGAGATTAATGAGATTGAGAAAGCCAAAAAGTATGTAAGGACAGCGACGTTTGGCGCTCCATCCTCTCTGACTACATCGTTAGGGATACAATGTCAAAATATGTGTGTATGTACAATTTACCTTTTCTGGTGAAACTCAGTAGCCGTTGTAAAGCCCATAGGAACCAATTTTGATGCTTCAGCTAATATTTTGTCTGCTTTTGCTTCAGATATACCTTTTATTGTTATCAGCCATTTCTTTGGTGCATATGCCACAGATTCTACTGTGTGATAACCAGCTTCTTCTAACTTTTTGATGTCTCCAGATGTGATTCCATTGCCCTATAAGAAAACAATGTATATACGATAAATTACTTTGAAATATATTGAAAATAATTACATTTAACTTAACACTATGAATATACTTACATGCTGTCATCATAAATACACTTGTGCATGGTAAATTAAACAAAAATTATTAGATATTATAAATATATGTATATTTATTAAAAATTAAGTAACTAGAGATACTGCGTGATTCATGCAGTATCTCAATTTATACAGTGCGTGAAGATATATATGATGTAAGTACCAAGTAACTGAAATTTCTTAACTACCACAATGACAAGATAGATTAATTAGTCAGGAACATAATTGTGAAATTACTTTTGAACTCCATTGAAAAATATTATTGGAATTAAAAGTCAAGGAGTGCGGACCACACATACATACATACTTATCCTCAGTCAGTATTACTAATAGGGTGGTCAGAGACGATGAAGCGCCAAGCATCTTGTTTCTTACACATTTCTTTCTTTTCTTTTAATTTCATCATTCTCCTATATTAGGTAGATATTTCTGTCAACAAACACTCGGGCTACTTGATCTTTTCATTTTCAAAAGAAGTTATTAGATTACTAGCTGCTAGCATGGATTTTAAAATAAGTTTTCTTGCTAACTCTTATTATTTTAAATGTTGCATTATTCTATGAACTTTTAATATAGAAATAATATAGAATTATATTCATCTGTATAATAAAGTTATTATAAAATTATGGAAATAGTCCAGGTTGTTCGAAAGTTATATTTAAAGTTATATTATATAAGTATGTTTCCACATTATAGCAAAGTTATGGCAAATAGAACCTATTAACTAGGTTGGAGAGTGCTAGCAGAAGCCAAGAAAGTACAAGGATGATTTATGAAGATCAAATAGCCAGTTTTCACTAAGTGTGTGAGTAGAAAAATGGGATTTGAGGAGGCAAAACAAGTAAGGGTTGCACTGCTTGTAGCCCCTTCCTCTCCAATTAATCCGTTAGGGATACAACACGAGGGATATGTATGTATGCAAAACATTGTAGTTTCAAAAATAGTCAACTTGATAAGCAATATGTATAGGAAAAATGTTAACAAGTTGGTACATTGAGTTACAATATTTACAATTGTGTACTGAACATTGAATCTTAATATTTTCAGCAAAAAACATTGTTTAACAAATTACAGAAACATGTTAAACCATGTTTAAAAGAAATTAGCTCACCTCTAATTTGTTGATCAACTGTGGTCCACATTCATCTAAATCCTCTTCTACAGAGGCAGTGGTGGCTGATGCTGTAGTTGCCATATTTATCATCGAAACATTGAAAAATTTTAGCACTCCTAGGGATAAGTTTCAGTTTTCAGACAAGTTCAGTTTTTCGAGCTTTTGAAATAGGCTGTGGAAATAGGTATGCAGTGTTGCCAGCCTTAACCAGTATCACAGACTAGTATGCCTAAATAGTCTGTGATTTTAGATGAAGTGCAAAAAATTTGTAGAAATCGGTAGTTGCAAAAAAAATCGATTGATCAACGTATTGAGTACCCAGTATACTAATAGATATACCAACTTTGTGGATCTACCCTTATCTATCGATCTACCTATCCCACTGACAAAAATATATCATAACTATCAGTCTTAATATAACACGATCCTAAGCCACCTATCTATATCCTATTAATGATCGAATTTTATATTATCTTTGTTAGTGACAGGTGTCATACGGAGAAAATTATATATTACTAAAACAAACATGTTTAGAATTTTTGTCCGTTTGTGCTTCAATAAAAACCACCAAGAATTAAAAGAATAATAAGCGTCATAATAAGTGAAAAATTTGTATTTTTAAAAAACACTTAAAAATTAAGAACGAGATTATTTGCGCCATACCATTATAAAAAAAAAAACAAGAAATTATTATTGTTTGTACGTCGCAAACAATAATATTCCCCTGTTACTATTCTGTCCTATATTTCGAATGAATCGTGCGATAAGAAACTTCTATTCTAAATGGAATGCTTAAATAATTACCTTACTGTTTGGCTTAAGTACACCTCAAAAACCAATGAGTAAGTAATCACTACACTCAAAAGCTACAACCAGGGGAGTGCAACTCGTTTTTGTTTAAATTGCCATCTGTTGGCCATGGCTTTACAAAAATTGCAATTGTTTTCTATCGAATACCATAAGATGTCACTTGCGTCGCATTCTCATCCGTACTTAAAATATAAACATCCAATAATTTACTAAATGTAGTAATTGTGATTATTAAAGCAATTACTTTTTATTTCACTAACAAATATTTTAAAAGAAAAAAACATGATAACCATCGGAAGCAATTTCTTTTATGGCAAGTTTCTAATTTGAAACCTAATTCACTTGTTATCTGTGTTTTGTCTATATATATTGCTCTATGGTTTTTTTCTATCCGTTTCCGGTACTTATTGAGATTCGACATTGTTTTTTGTATACGAACTTCGCAAGTGTTTTTTAATTATTTTAATTTGGTGTGATAATGGACTTTGGTTTGTTTAATAGTTACGGTAACTTTTACTACTCGTTTTTGGACTTTGATTAAATCGCATTCGTAGTTGACTCGTCTTTGTTTGATGGACATTTTGATTACTGTAAATACGTTGACCTGGCTTTGATTTCTGGACATAATATAAACTTTTTAACGTTTTATCTTACCCGGTGCTTTTGAAAATGTCTTCAATTTACGATTTAAATGTTATTTTGGATGTGCGTGCTAGCAAAGGTAAGTTATTTGTCCATGTATATAAGTGGTAAGGATAAGTACCTATTAGAAATTGTTTCACTATATTAATGGATGTTCTAATTGGATTAATGTAATTGAGATTTTTATGAACAAAGTTAAAAGACATAATTAGATAATTTTAATATCAGTAACTATCATAAATATAGCCATTATTAAATTAAAGGATACTGATTGAATATTAGTTATAAAATTACGAAGATTCCAATATGGCGGACAAAACGTAATCCACAGTTAAATTTATTTATATTTCGTGTTGCAATTACATACGCATCGTAATAGTGATTATATTTTTTTCTACTTGTTACATAAAAGCTTATTATCGAAGTTTGTCGTGTTTAACAGCCTTTTGAAAAAAGCTGCCCTATTCTTTATGGAAAACGAATTTTTGAAAAAGCGAAGATAAAATATTAAGGAAAGTAGGTTTAAATTTAAAGCATTTGTAAACTTAGATTTTTACTTATTTATTAATAAACTTTCATTGCAACTTGCTTAAAGAGTCCACTGTTTTGTACTTACATCTTTTTAATCTATCTTTATTTACTTTTTAAGAAATAATGCATTATAATTATCTTGTTCAAGGCATGTATTATAAATTATAATACTATGTATTTAAAAACTTTATATTATATTCTTTATTAATAATTTAATAATTTTGATCTATATATTTCGGTTTAAATATTGCAGGTACCTACTTTACACTGTATCAAATGAAATAAATAGTAAATAAGATGAAATTTGTGGAAAAAAGTACTTCAATAAACAATGCAAGAAGATGACGTTTACATATGCAATCAAGTTCAACTTTTTAATAGACACAAGAATGTTATTGTTTACCGAGCAACCAAGCTATACAGCAAATACAATTCCAACATTTTGTATTAATGGTAAGAAATGTTTGAATCATATGATTACTTTAAAATTTTGAACTCTATTTTGTAAATGTGTTATGTTGTAGACAAGTACTTTCTAGTATTACATTTAAAGCAGTTTAAGCTACGGCCCTTATATTTCTGAAACAAATTCTTTAAATCTTTGTATGCATCCTAAAATTCTGTTTGATTCCCAACTATATCAATGTAGAAAATGAATTTTCTTGGAGTCTGAATGTTACTGTATGTATGTAATGTAGTAACTTGCGACTTTTTATTGTCGCTTTGTAATAATGTGTACATTTGTAGAAATCAGTGGCAGTGCCTTCATACAAGCCCAAAAACCCGGCTTGCTTTACTAAAATACTCAACAAATAAATAGTTTAATATTATATATAATAAAGTTTAATATTATATATAATTTATTTTAAACTTTATTTATTTATTACTTTATTGCTGAGTATTTATATATATAGCAATAAATAAAGTTGTTTATTGTGGATTTAAAAAGTATACAAGTTTTAATCAGTAAAGTAAATGTAAAATCTCAAAACTTTGCGCAAAAAAAACAACTCATTGCTTCATTAAAACCTATGCCTGATTTGTGTATTACTCAAACTCAAAGTCAAATCAATTTATTCAAGTAAACCCAATTACAAGGTCTTTTTGAACTTCAAATCTACTTTAATTCGGTTCAAAGACTGGACTAGTAAATTGCATAAAAAACAATAAATCAGTGTACAAAACTAACTCATTGATTTTCTGACTAATAAACCACATATAAGTCAATTTAATCAGTTTACGAAACTCATTAGATTTTTGATTTTTCTTCCAACAAGTTAAAGGTAAGTATTATTTATTATTGATGCTGCATATTTTATTCAAATGACGAAAATATTATAATAGTTTCGGTTATGACGATTTTAAACCATTATACTGGCGCCAAAAAAGACAAGTTCACAGAAACACATGAACGCAGTGATTTCGTATAGTAATTTAGGTACATGTACTACATTTTTAATAGCAAATTATTATATTAACATTTTTTTGCTAAAAATAACGCGAGCAGCGCTATTTCTCTCCTGTCGTCTTGTCCACCGGTTCTGCCTTTGATTAATTATGAATATTTTAGCCTTTTCTACAAAAATTAAAAAGAATATATTTTTATGCCGGGCTTGCCCTATTCAGAAGCCACTGGTACAAATTTATAAGCTCACGTAGTATTTTTATAAATTTCAGAACGTCTTCAGTTACAGTATGAGTCAAGCACATTTGAAATCTCGGCTTCTTCTTTTTCTTACACCGATGCTGTATCTTCGACATCTACTTTTAATACGGAAGAGCACCAAAAGAATCATTAGCCTCAGGTTTATGTGCGGCATTCTCAGATCAAATCATGAAGAAATATGGACTAAGTCCAGGTAAGTTTATAATTTTAGATACTATGAAAACATTCTCATGAAACAACGCAGCCACCTATAATGAGGACATAATTAGTCCAGTAGAATTAGCTCAAAATAAGGCATGATTTTGCATTGTGGTACTAATGATTTTTGGCACATCGATAGAGTTACGTCTGTATATGATTACCTTAAATTTGCATCCGATTTGGAAGTGCGGAAAATGGTGAAAATTGAGAAAATCTTGGATTTTTGAATAATTCTAAAACAAAAACTAGTTGCGAGAATATCACGTGTTTGTAGTAGGAATACCTACCTACTCAAGCAATTTGGACTGGTTGCGACATACGAAACATACCTAAATTTAAAAAAAGTGATTTTTCGTCTTTATCTCCTAGGCAAAATTTGTAGTACTAGTTGCGAACTCATCGAACACTTGTTTTAGCTTAATATACTTAGTTTTAAATTTGCAACCGGTTGCGACCTACGGAACCCTAAAAAAATACTTTTTTCAAAATTCTACTTCCAGCAAAATTAATGGTCAATATTATTGCTTATATCACATTTATAGGTCGTGTTCCAACTGCTTTGTGACCGCAACCTCTGAAAACACTACGAAAACTAGTCTATTTTGTAAATAAAAAGTACGTATAATTACTAGTCTTGCGAGGGGAATGCGGGCGGCGCGGGGCGGGCGATACAGGTACAGGACTAGCGTTGAAATTAGCGTTGCGTATGATAACTGTTTTTAATATTTGAAATCCTGTCATCTAAATTTTTATTGGAACATATTTCCAATAAAATAAAAATTTTGTTAAGACGGGATGTCGGTGAATGATGAGTACTGCTGAAACAAAAGACTTTTATGTCTTCTTTTTTTTTCGGAAAATAATTTAGATTTTTTTGTTTTAACAAAAATTCAGCGTATCTGTATTTTACTGACTATACAGGACAGTGATTTAAAAAAAAGCGATTTATTGTCCTAACCATAGTCTAACGTTTTAATAGAGCTTAAAGAAGCATCATTTAAAATAACAATTAACTCTTTTTATACGCGTATTTGAGGAAGCTAAAGAAGTATGTATCGATCGCGAAGCGTGGCGCTCCGTCCGCTCTGACTACCCCGTTAGGGATACAGCGTGAAGATATGTATGTATGTATGTATACGTGTATATTCAATTTAGTTTACGTTTATTTTTATTATCCTTTCATACATCTTTTCATATGCAAAATTTAGTAATAATTAATTTACGTCCAACAAGTCAGCTTCAAAATAAAATTAATTGAAACAAAATCCACATGCATCCATTTTTTTTTAATAATCTATATACGTAATAAAATCGTAGACTGTCTTCATTTGTAATCACATCACGCATATAGCACTTATTGAATTAAAAATCTAAATTCTGAAAAAAATGAACCTTCTATCTGAGTAACATATAGTGTCTATTTTATCGAAATCGACCCACTCAATCAAAAGATTAAAAGAAATCGAAACCTCACAGACCACCGTGCAACACGTCACTGTGAGGAAGTGCTTTTTTCGTATATGTATGTACAATGAAAATGTAGTACGTACAATGAAAATATATTTGGAAATAAAACTGAGACGGCGTTATGTTTTGTCTGAATCGAAATAAATAAAAAATTATCTACATCCATACTAATATTATAAATACGAAAGTCTGTGTTTTCACTGTTAAACCACCGGACCGATAGATAGTTTGACATAGGCTATCTTTTTTTTTTAATCTATCCCTAGGGGGGATGAAACTTTGTATGGGTAATGCTAAACCGCTGAACCGATTATGATGATATTGGGTACAGAGATAGTAATTGCCCGAAAGCAAATGTAGGCTATTTTTTCAAAAAAATTTGTGATTTAAAAAATTATATGGTTTTTGTATATGTGACGTCATCATATACAATATGATATGCCAACATGGCGGATGATCCACAATAGGAAATAACTTTTTTTCAAGACTTCCATCAATATGGGTATCTAATGATAAGATATACACAGAAGAAGGTTTTTGTATATGTGACGTAATCATAAATCCAATATGGCTAACTTTTTTGTTCAACACCAACAATATAGGTATTAAATGAAATGGAAGACGCAAAGGAAAGTTACTGAACATGTGACATCATCATAAATTCAATATAGCGAATGCTACGCGATAGGAAGTGACTTTTTGTTTAAGATCTTCTATAGTATGGGTATCCAATGTAATGGACAACACAGGAGGTTTCTGTATATTATGTGATTTGCAACACATGCTGGGTACTCGGCCGAAATTAATTTCTTGTATAAAGTGATAATGGGTGAAATTTCTAGGTTCTGCGGGGAACTAATTATGACAGACATCTATTTTCAAATCGACGCCTTTGTCATAATTAAAAACAATTAATAATGCATGTTAATTTTTTTAAATGATATGACATAGGTATCATTTTCGAGGTTTCTCGGAATACTGCTTACAAAATTCTATTTTCACATCTGAAATGGTAGACATTATTATAGGTATTCAATAAATTGATATAGACGTCATTTTTAAGGTTTTTCGGGGTGTAGATTACGAAAATGACGTTGATCTTAAAATCCAAGATGGAGGACATTATTCTTTTAGTAAAGTGATATGGGTGTCATTTTTGAAGTTGCTCCCGGTGCAGATTACGAAAATAATATTTTTTCTTAAACATAAAATGTACATTAAAATGTACATAGTATGCTATATGATCCATACTATCTCATAATAATAAGTATTATTTTTGCAAAAGTATGTCTGTCTGTCTGTTACGTTTTCACGGCTAAACCGCCAGTTCGATTTTGATGGCATGGATCTCCGTGCCATCAAAATCGAACTGGAAATCCAAATCGAATCGAACTTCAAACTATCTAGTTTGAAACCGGGAGTCGAACATAGGCTGCTTCGTTTATCAAAAATCTTTTCATAACGGGATGGAAACGGGTATAAAACTTTGTGTGATACACATAGCTGTATAATTAAATTTTACAGTTACTGAAGTTAGTGCTAAGCCAACCAAACTTTCTGTTGTTGCACATTGATTAGGCACCGTATGTGTATCGTACTTATAAAGCTATATTTATAGTACTTGAGTTTTGATTATTAAAATATAGTTATTTTGTACCTTTCAGTATTTTTTTTGAAGGCGGTTTAATTTTATTTTGTTAACGCTGTAGTATTGGTTAGCACCGGCCTTCCTTTTTCGCATAGTATTTTAATAATATAATATACTTTGCTAAATTTCAGGTTTCTAGTGGAGGGGTGCTGTCTGCCTAACGGACGTTATATGCGGCCGTCATAACATCGCAGAGTCCTGCAGTCCCCTATGCTGTTATTACTTCAGATAGGTTCCCGTTACGAATCGTATGTACTCTCACTCACAATTTTATTATCATGTATAATACTTACTAGAATACTTCGGGCTACAAATTTAAATATTTCATCGGTCTGGATCCGTTATCGTATGTGGCGCCTAAAAAAATATATTTAAAATAAAAATATAATTAATATTTCAACTTTAATTAAGCGGGTTTAGCCTACCTAGCGTTACCTATGCGACCCTCACCTAAACTGAATGAGCCTAGCTGGCATACTTTAATTATCCATACTCAATCATTAAAAAAAAAAGAACATTACAGGTGTAAACAAATTAATAAAAAAAAATAGGTAATAGTAGGTAAAATAAATTATCTATTCCTACGTAATTGTTGACTTTTACTTTGATACAAATATAAGTAGGGTTTTATGAATGTTCATTAATATTCTTCGATCACAAATATATAACTAGATAAAATTGGACATATACATTTCTAATATCGTATAGTATTATCTCAATATTGTTAATTTAAAGTAAACTTTACTATCAATGCATATAAAGGTTGTAAAATCTTGTAAAAGATCCTCCCATGGCATTGAAACGATGTTTGTTAACAAAAATATATTGAAAATTCGATCTTACGCTTCATGCTTAAAGTGTAATTCACGTAATATATTTGTTTCGCTATTTACGTCATTATGATTTGTTACATAACAGTGACAAGGATAAGACACATAGAAATTATAATGTTAGTAAGAATAAGCAGCATTGTTACACGGTTATTAATATTTTTTTATTTTTGGTTCTTCGATCACAAATAATAATTCACAATTATCTTTAAAATCTAAATACATAATTACTGTCCGAATTGACATATACATTTTGAACATCGTACAGTATTATCGGTAATATTCTTTTAATTTAAAGGACCTTAAAGGTATAAATTTGTAAAAGCTCGTTTATATCCTTGTAAGGCATTGAAACGAAGTTTGTCAAAAAACTTACGTTTCGGTGTTTAAAGTATAATTCACGTAATATATTTCCATAGCTGTTTACATCATTTTGGTTCGTTACGTGGACGTGACAAGGATAGGACATAATATTTAGATTAGGTGAGACAAGCAAAAAATGTTGGATATCAGGCAATGACGTAATCTAGAAATACAGAGTGAAGTCGCAATAAAGTGCTGACATTTTTTTAATTTTTCAATACGAAATCGTATGCTAGTCATTATTTAATACATACGTACATATCAACACGCCGTATACCTGACGGGGTAGTCAGAGAAATACGTATGTCATGACTAGAAATCTCAACTTTGATAAAAAACAATTAAAGGATCTAAAATCAACGTTAATCTTCTAACAATGCCACAATACAAATAATAACTTACTGTCAAATAGAAATGCAGTGCAGGTTTAAGCAAATACGTAATATTATGTCACCTTTTTAATGCTTTCGCTGTGATATATTCGTCACTTTCTAAAAAGTGATTAGAGCAAACTACGCTTCGTTCATTTGGTATGAAGTATTCATCGCACGTTTGGCGTGCTACTATAGAGTCTATTTTTCACATCGAATAGGATCTCGAGTAAAGCTATATATTTTTTTATATTTTCGAGAAAAATATTGCAATAACCTGCAGTGTTTATAAAAGAATACATAATTACAAAAATTACATTAAAATTTATAATTAGCAGCAAATCCTATACTACAGTCATAATTGTAATTTCAACTCCAAAAATATATTTAAAAAAATAAAAGTGTAAGATTGAAAACTCCATTCTATAATTATTTTATAATTTTTTAGAGATAAAAATATAATCCGAATAAATAAAATCTGAATGCGGTAATATTGTTCTCAATGTCTTATTCACGATCGTATAATTAATTGTATTATGTAGCTGTCATTTGAAAAATATTATTATGAATTTAATAAAAAAGAGCTATATAACGTTATTATTATAATGAAATAATGAACACGTAAATAAAATAATCTTAATTACTTACCGAAAATAAGAAATTATCTTTTTTAACGTTCTAGACGTGTTATTTTTACAATTTTTGAAGGAGCACTTTGACATGTTTCCTTTAGTGTTTACAAATACTACCAAAGACTATGTGCACTCAAATTCTCATTTGCGCGCACATTTGGTTCGGACGTTTTTGGAACGCTGATTGTGTATCTTGTTATAATATATTTGTGATCGAAGCTAATATTCGATTAATATTTAGAACAATTTTTTATATTTCAAACAATTTTTACATTTAAATTTATTTCAAATTCAAATTTGTTATATTTATAGAAATAACAAAATACTCATAAGGAAACAGTTTTAAAAGTTGATAGAAAAGATAGCAAAACTAAATTTATTATGTTAAAAACAAAAAGAGGACCTTCTTATGGACTCTATCTTTTGAATATGTTGTTATAAACAAGTACTTAGAGTGTAAATTCCAAAACATTTTTCATGACCTTTAATTTCTGTGACAAGATACTTCTGCACTCTTTGGTACTCTGGTCTGTATCTGAAAACTGGGTTCGAATCCCAGCTATATTATAATAGAAAATAAATTTTTCTTGGAATCTGAATGTTACTGAGTTATGAGTATTGCCCAGTATTGTGAACACTAATCTGGTAGTCCAGTTACTTACGATATTTTACTTATCGATTTGTGGAAATGTGTATACTCTCACAGCGTTTTTGTTAAATTTCAGAACTTCTTCAGTCACGGCATGAGTCGAGCATATGTGAAATCTGGGCTTCTTCTTTTTATTATACCAATATTGTACCATCAACATCTAATTTTAATCCGGAAATACTAGCACCAAAAAAATCAGCCTCTGGTTCATGTGAGACTTCCACAGGTCAAATGGTAAAAAACGTGTATTAAGTTCAGGTAACTTTATTATTTTGGAAGTTATGTAATGTTATTATGGTTAAATAATAATCTTTCGCATCGAATGTATGAATGAGATGATACAGTCATTTAAAATGCGAACATTGTAGGAAAAATTTTGCTACTTGTACATTGTAAAATGTAGTGATCAATAAATCTACAACACTTGAAAACTAACAAAAAATAATTTTCTATGTATTCTTCATAGCAAATAGAAGCCTAGATAAAAACTATTTAGTAATAATTGAAACAATATTAATCACATAATTAAATAAATTCTATTAAAATAATGTATGGAATAACTGTGTTCAACATGTGTAGGTAAAATTGTACATTCGTGCACCGTTTGAGATTATATTCTGCATATTGTAATTTGTTCTCACTATTGTTAAAATAAATTGATTGATTCGATCAAATTGGGTCAAATATTTTTAATGCAATCTTTATTGCCATGAAATTATCTGCCTGCATAAATTTTTTTGAATTCATATTTGATTATGAATATAATTACTTACTAAAAATTCCAAAAAATGCGTGGAAATTTTAAAATAGTTAAACACAACGCTGTTAGTCAAATTGAACATGACGTCAGTGTCTATAAGAACAATGCCATCAATTGCATAGTTATAAGTAATACAGTATTCACAAGTCGGTTTCTTGTTGTATGCACACGCACATACTGTAGTTCTATGATACAAATACAAATTGAATTTTATGCATGTTTTTTATTATTTTGTTAATATGTAAGGCAATGTTTATGTAGAATTTATTCCATTTCTATATTATAAATTTATTACATTTTTTTTCTGAAAAAAGAAAAGAAAAGTTAAAATTATTATGCAAAAAATAGAAGAAGAACCATTTTATTGCTAAAAGGATATACAAGAAGACATCATTTAAAAAAAATAAAATAATGGATAGCATGCTTGAATCAATATGAATATTTACAGAATTGCAGATGAAATCGAAAATGAAACCCAACGGAAGAAGGTTCAATATTACCGAATAAAATATGGTTCTTAGTACATAAATATAAGCAATCCAGAAAGTCAGGTATAAACACAAATATTTTAGAACATTTAAGACTAACAATCACCAGACAGGAATCGAAGGAAGAAGATTCAATATTACCGAAAAAATTATGGCTCTTAGTATATAAATATAAGCAATTCGTAAAGCCAGGTATAAACCCAAATATTTTAGAACATTGAAGACTAACAATCAGCATATTATCGGTAGAAGAGATTGTTCACTTTAATATTTGATGACATGGCATTATCTTAAGGCGTTCATTGCAATCAAGCATTAAAAGAAATAGGCTGAAGATTTTGAGCAAAAAAGAACTCAAAAAATAGCAGACCATGCATATGTTTTTATAATTAAAAGTAAAAAATCTAAATCAAAACAGCCTATATGTTTCACATTTTGCGAATTAATTTATTTAGCAGTAGTCGGTGCACTGGGGTTAACCAAATTTTTGTTCAAAAAATAACTAATTTTGATCGAAATGATAGAATTAAATGTCAATCATATGATTATTACAAAATCCATGAAACAAAGCAATAAATAGTACATATTTTCATATTATTCATACGTCGTTTCTGACTACCCCGTTAGGGATACAGCTTGAAGATATAAATGTATGTATTTTCATATTACACTCTGGTATTTTTTGTGTTATTATTATTCTTAATTGAAAAACTGCCAATAAATACAAAACCGTTCGAAAGAACGAACGAAAGAAAAATGCGGTGATATCATAATACCTGTGATACTACTATGTAATAAATAATTACATAATAAAAAACTACCTACACATTTATATTAATTTACACTTTTGTGCTGCATTTCTATTATTTTATTATATGTTGCATTGTAATGAATATTTTTTTATCGGTTTGCAGTTTCACAGTTTAAAGAAATATATTTACACGTTTTCTTTTTAAAATTTTTAATATTATAAATTAAATATTTTTTCGTTTGTGATAACGAAACATCACTTCCATTTGATTTCATTGTTTTTCACAATATTTTAGATTTTTTTTATCCCATGTAAACGATTCTGTAAATGTGATAAAATTCGTACATGTTGTTATGTTTAATACAATAATTTCTGAAAATGTTCCCCTTTCGCTCTTTTTAGTGTTTAATTTCGTTCCAATTGTTAGTTTTTCTGAATTAAATTGTTATGTACCCCTTTTAAGAAATGAGGCGTGTTTGATAATGGGAATATTTTTGTTCCTTTGATTTCAATAGCTGTAGAATCATTTGCTTCATTTTCTTTTAAATATTTCCGTTTCGTGTATTCTTGGAAACTTGGTATAACTGTTATATTAGTTGGTGACTGATCATAGACAGTGGCAATGTTAATTATGTTTGTTTCTGTTAACTCTTTGATTACCGTGTTCAATAGATGTTTTAAATCGTATTTTTTTGTAGGTCTTTGGAAAATGTTAAATATATAGGCTGTTTTGATTTAGATTTTGTACTTTTAATCATGAAAACAAGTGCATGGTCTGCTATTTTTTTGAGTTCTTTTTTGTCCAAAATCTTTAACGCCTGTTATTACTTTTAATTTTTGATTGTAATAAACGCTTTAAGATAATGCCATTTCATCAAATATTTAAGTGAACAATCTCGTTTCTTCCGGTAATTTGCTGATCGTTAGTCTTAAATGTTTTAAAATATTTGGTTTTATACCTGACTTTATGGACACTATGTAATAATTTCAATATACTTCCTTTCGATGGTAATGTAAATAATTCTCTTAAATATATGAAACCTTTTGGAGATTGCTTGTATGTATGTACTAAGAGCCATTCTTTTTTGTCATATTGAATCTTCTTTCCTTGGGTTTAATTTTCTATTTCATTTAGAATTCTGGAAATATGCTTATTGATTCAGGCATGTCATCCATTATTTAATTATTTTTAAATGATGTTTTCGTGGATATTATTTTAACAATAATATGGTCCATCTTCTATTTTTTGCATAATAATTTTAATCTTACAATTCATTAAAGTTCTTTTTTGAGGAGAAATGGAATAAATTTTTAATATAGAATTAATTCTACATAAAAATTGCCTTAAATTTTAATAGAATAATAACGAACATTTATAAAATCTCCTATTTTGATTTTCTTTTATACCATTCCATGAAAACCTGTTATTATATTATTTATTATGTACATAATAGCAACGCCTGGCGCTCTGTCCTCTCTGACTACGCCGTTGAGGATACAGCGTGAAGATATGTATCTATATTTGTATTATATTTATTTTTTTATTTTTAATATTTAACTAATATAAACCTGAAGCAAGAATCTTTGAATCTAGCTGGATATTGTACTCTGAAGAGGTATTTGTAGACAAATTATATGACCTCGAGTATCCTTTGATCACTAACGTTTCATTTCTGGCTGTTTCTAACTCCTATTAGTAGAAACAAACCTATTAGTATACATGATATTGCTATAACATGGAGATACACCAACAGCAAAAGATGAAATGAGATGGTGGGGTATTGAGATGTTTCATTGTTTTATTTCTCGACTTCAAGTACCTCCTCAGATTGTGCCCTCCAGTTTAAATACTATTCCATGGCCTGGAGACAACATATTTAATATCAATAATCTTTTCTGCAGGTCAAAATTGTTTGGGTTTGCATCTGCCTTTGTAGACACATAATAATTTCAGTAAATTTTGTTTTGATTGTAATGTATATAATTTGTTTTAATATCTGAAAACTTCTGGAGATACATGTCTGTTAACTTATAATTTTTTCGTTAATATTTAACTTTCTTACCCTGGGTTTAATTTCTAATTTCATCTGCAAATCTGTAAATATTCTTAATTATTAAGTCATGTATTATAATTTTTTAAAATTAAAATTTTGTTTTTGTAAATATTCTTTTAGAAATAAGACAACAAACAAAGTAATAAATGTTTTTAATATGGCACTGAAGTATTTATTTTTATAGTAATCTCGTTACCCTGGACCTTTGTTTTTGTTAATTGTTAAATAAGCATTCCAATATATTTATTGGAATGCTTATTTAACAATTTGCATTATTTTGAAATTATTCTTAATTCCATTTGTAACTATTTCGTTACAGTGCCATCTATTGGACATTGCCCTAAGTTTTCGCTTGTAAAGTATTGAGATCGGAGTGGCACATCTATACCAAATATATTATAATGTATTATCTATGGCTACAACGATGAGCGACAATAGAGAGTATAGTCCTCTGTGATTACATCTGTCTGGTAGTGTGTCCATACAGTGGTTTTGTAACATAGGACAAATTAGAAAGTTATCGAATTTATAAAATGTAGTGTTTCCAATATAGACTTAACAATAATATGAAAGTTATCTACTAATAATAATAAAAATTGTATTTTCTTCAAAAACATTAAGAAAAATGTGCAATTTCTGTATATTTCACTACTAGTATTGACCAGTGTTGCCGACTTAGTGGATTTTCCACTAAATCTGGTGGTTTGAACCCCCTTTTAGTGGGGGAAATATTGCGTTTAGTGGCTGGTGATTTTTCTGGTGGTTTAGTGGAATAGAATTTTTCCTATTTTTTTTTATTACATAATCACGCCAGTATAAAGTTTGGACGTTGCAGTTCATAATATTTATAATTTATTTTAGGGGTATTTACTTTACTATGTGAGCAACACTAAATCTCTGTTGTCAAGTAACACGGGGATTTCCCTTAAAATATGTTGTTTATAGCAGTTTTCTGTCAGGTGAAGCGGGGATTTCCAGCAAAATATTTTTTATATTCTAAACTTTCTTCTTTCTCAAATTGGTCTTATTCACTGTCTGAAGTTTGTTCGCGAGGGATAGGTCACTTAATGAAAAATATGCCGAAACCTCAGTATTCTCAAAAGTTTCGGGATTCTTGGCTGCAAGACCCTGCTTTAAAAGATTGGCTTCAGATGATTGAAAGTACTACTGGCCAAGTAGCGAAGTGCAAATTTTGTGGTACCACTTTAAGGAGCCATTATGGAGACTTAAAATCACATGGAATGTCGAAGAAACATCAACAAAATGCAAAGGTAAGCTAACACGACTATTTTATTACGGTAAAGCATGGTCACTAATGTGTCCATGTGGTACCGCATTTAGCATTACCTCATATTATCTTCCTGAGGGTGTCGTAATACGTGTCTGAGGGATGTGAAAATGGCAGCAGTGCTTCTCGTGAATGCAACATTTTGCATTGTAATGTTCATAAATCCGCCTCGCCTACCAAGTTTGATGAGTGTTAGCAGACAGAGTGCATTTATTTTTTACACGACTGCCCAAAAAAAGGAGTGTAATTTGTTTAGAGTTTAAAAAAAATTAGGGTATCGTTGGAATCCTTACATTCTTATCCCGAGTGACATAGGCTATATTTTTTTTTGGAGATAGCTGTCGTGTTTTTTTTTTAAATTTATTTTTTAAACTTATTACATTATTGTAAATTGTTGCAGATTATCACTGAGCAACCCAAATTACCATTTAAACCAGAACCCATTGGAAGTCAAAAAAAGGAAGAGGCCAGGCTTGCTTTGTTTACAGCCATGCATACGAGTATACGAGTAGTAGATCATTTAGGTGAGGTAATCAATCATAGCCATCAAAGGGAAATAGATAAAGTACAACTACACCGAACGAAGTGCACCGCGGTCATAAAAAATGTATTAGCATCACATTTCATTGAGGTTTTAAAACAATTTATTAAGGATCAATCATACAGTTTATTGATTGATGAATCAACAGATATTGCTGTTCAGAAATATTTGGGTTTGGTTATAATTTATTATAGTAAAGCACACCAAAAAATAGTATCTACATATTTAGACCTTGCAGAGCTGCATGAATGCAACGCTGAGGGTATTGTCTCTGCTATAAAAAAGACACTTAAACGATTCGATTTGAAACTAGAGAACTTTATGGGCATTGGTACAGACAACGCTTCCGTAATGGTTGGAGTAAATAATGGAGTTTTTGCGCAGTTGAAAGCAGAGGTACCACATTTGATTCTAGTGCGTTGTTTATGTCATTCCTTACAACTGGCTGTTTCTGCTGCTGCAAAGCAATTTTTGCCGAGGAATTTAGAATTTTTAATTAGGGAGACCTATGATTGGTTTGCTCGCTCTTCTTCTAGACAAAGTGTTTATAAGGAGCTATACAAAGCAATGAATGATGGCCATAAACCACTTAAAATCGTTCAAGCACGTCAGACACGATGGTTGTCAATAGAATCGGCAGTCTCGAGAATATATACGCAATGGCTAGAGCTAAAAACTCATTTTTCAATAGCCAAGATCCACGAAAGGTGTCACACAGCAGAATTATTGCACTCTATGTATGCGAACGAGATGAATTACGCATATATTTCATTTTTATATCCAATATTAATTGAGATAAACAGAGTCAACAAAATGTTTGAGTCAAAAGATACAGACCATACCAAATTGTGCGATGAGTTGATCAACCTGATAGATATGCTTGTCAGCAAAGTCACGTTACCTATAAATAAAGTTAATATTTTCACTCAAAATATTCGTGATTTTTTGGATCAAAGATGTTATTTGGGATTCCGATTTGAAAAACAAATACAAGAGATGACAGAAAAAGGATTACCAGCAGCAGAGGAAGTATCAATACGGAATCGGTGTATACAGTTTATAGTTAGTCTGATTGAAGAAATTAAAAACAGGCTGCCGGAAAATGTGACTTTGATGAAAAAGATTTCTCGAGTAAGTGTTCAACAAGCACTAAATCACAACAAAGAAGATCTAATCGACATAATGTCTCAATTAAATAAAAAAACAGACTTCATTGCAAAAGTTGATGATCAGTGGCGACAAATACATTTAATGAAATGGAGTGAAACCAAAGACACAAAAAAGTTTTGGATCGAAGTGTTGCATTTTAAAGACGCTCAAGGAGAAGCTAGATTTCAAGATTTAGCGAATTTTGCAATTTCTCTTTTAATATTACCACACTCCAATGCCGACGTCGAAAGATTGTTTAGCAGCATGAACATTATAAAAAATAAACAGAGGAATCGTATGAAGTTGAATCTTTTATGTGCCATATTAAGAGTACGCTGCGGTATGAGGGTGATAGGTAAATGCTGCAATGACTATGAAATTCCAATACACGTTATAAAAAAAATTGGCACCAATGAATCATATCGTTCCTTGGAAATTGATGATGATGGTGGCGATGAAATAGACACATCTGATGACGATTTGTAATAATTTTAATATGTTTCATTTTCGTAATAAACGTTTTTCATATATCCCTGCTTATTTTTCTTTCATATTAACAATAAAAAAGATTTAGTGACAAATTTAGTGGCTTTTTAACTTTGGTTGTTTTTGGTTAGTGGTTTTCTGGTGGTTTTAGAAGTCGAATCTGGTGGACAGCTCGTTCACCTGTTGGCAACACTGGTATTGACCCGCCTAGGGATTGGAAGGGATAGATCTTGAAATTTATATATCTGGGGGAGCTAACTCAAGAATTCAGTCATGATTCCATTTAAAAATTTCCAATCCAGGACCGATGCAGGTTAACTTGGCTACAGGAAGTGGCTAATTGGACCTTCCTCTAGCTACGACCATAGTTGCAAGATTCTTTTAGGCGAAGCATGAATAAAAATAAAACTACTGAATAAAATACTTGTTATTCATTTATTAATCAAATTACACGTTATTAAATAAAATTATTTTGTGTAAACAATGGCGTAACGTAAAGCGCTCCCTAATTAATTTTAATTTTTTTTCTTTATTATAGGTAAGTAATCTCAAATTAAAATACGAAGATGCAATGCAAAATCACAATCTCGTGAGATTCATCGCAATCAAACCATTGAATAAAGTGCGGTGGATCAAAATTAATATGCCGAGAAACATAGAAATGTTTTATAACAACAACAATGTATTCCTGTTTAAGTTCTTGAAACTATTTGTATGGCAAATTGACATAAATAACTTTTCACGATTTTTCACAATCAGAAAGACAAACTTTGTGGCATATTTCAACTTTCCTCTGTCTATGACAGTTGCGATTGTAACTTGAATTTTAAATGAAACAACTTGAATCCACCGTTGCCGAAGGTTCTCATTTCTTAGAAAACTGTAACAAACCAATAATAACAATAATAACTGGATATTAACAGTTAATAGGAGACCAAGGCCACACCGCAGGTTTCTTTAACTCACTCGGACCGTAAAATCGCATGAATTATGTATACAGTTAATGATTATTACCTACCTTCTTTATTTATTCTGTTATGTTACATAATATACTGTCATTTTTCAAATTTCAACCAGCAACGCCTCACTGTTACACCACTTTACACAGTAAATTTTCACCATGTTGTACAGATCAATTTCACATAAATTGGTCGAAAAAATTTATAGTAAGTGGAAATTGGAATTCAAAGTACCTAACAAAGTATCGGCCATATTTTTTATTGAAAGTTTGAAATTTTTTTTTCTTTATGCATGGCGTACAGATTACCGCATTTGCCAATGTCACGTATTGTATTAAACACAGTCTTTTAAATGGAAGCAGACCCATTGATACAAAATGCATGGCAAATTTACACGAACAAATATTACTCACACACATGCAGAACTCAGGCCCGCATTAAGGAGTGGGTGCTTATATTGCGTATTATCTTCGTGCGGGACTATTTGGGACACCCCAAATTATATTTTTTCATGTGATAAAATAAGAATTAAATTAACTAAGTAATGTACTAGTATTAGAGATTATTACTTTATTATATTCCTTCCTTTTGTAGATTGTTTTTGTCACATGAAGGATGTAATTTGAAGTGTTCGCAATAGCTCCACGATACAATATTATGATTGTTGGTTCGATACATGAGGCCTAACGGCTGTGCGCTGCTGGTCTTGGGCCGCATGTACATTGTGATGACCTTGTTTGCGGTTCGATTTATGTGGGTACATGAAATTTAATGACATAAATGATATATTTTTAAGTCTGAAAAGTTGATAATCAGGCAAGTGAAAGTTTTGAATTTAGACTTTTTGGCGCGCACAAAAGAAGCGTGGTTGGCATTTTATTCAAAATTTAGATTTGCTATTTTTTGTGCTTTTGAGAGTTTTAAGTGTAAAAATTATAGTACATTGTACGTTAAAGTTGTGTGCGAGTGAGAGAAATTGGAGGAATTTCGTTTAACAGTCTATTGTAACTCCAGTAAAGCCTACTTACCATTGCTTTACTGTGAGTGTTAGAGACTTGGTTATGAGAAAATAGAACAAGTTTTATATCAGACGAGTGTTATCTTTAACTATTTTTCCGAGGAGATAAGCGTCAGTGAATGTTTTATAAAATTATTAAATAACTCTTCATCGCTATACTTTGTCCTGTGATTATTATTTTTTCTAAACTATGCATAAAACTCAAAAATTAAAAGAAATCGGGAGATAGTCGATGAGTGATCGATCACATTGAGAATAAAAACTAAAATAGCTTACACAATAAAACAAAGAATGTTTTCAGTCTTTTATTTGTTAATCGGATTGTTTTCTTATTACATTATCTAAGAACTCATTATAGATGTGCATCAAACACATCATTTCACTGTTTTTCAATGTGTACCAGAAGTAACTAGCGCAGAATGTCAGATATGCTAAGGATTACCATTGCAAGTAATCGTAGGTATTATTTGTCATTATTCGCCTCGAGATATTCATATTTGTTTTCACCATTTTTACATGTGAACACAATTTATGCATAATAAAGTCCATCTTCCTGAAGCAAGAAAGTTGTATTATTTTATCATTAAAATAAAAATAATTTTGTAATTATGAAGTATGGCTTCCAGCACTAGCTTTTTTCTAAACAACACTGGTCCAAGTTCAGCCCAGCATAGCGACTATAGATTAATTTGGCAATAGCATGTTCATTTTTAATAAGTATGTTAAACTTAATGGTCAAACAACAACAGGGTTTTACGGGTATCTCTTTTACATAATAAATGGGATTCTAAATGTTGTGAGCACAAAACACTACCAGAATTGGGCTGCCAGTTTGTTCTTATGTATTTCTTTTATGTAGTTCTTTAACCAAAAAATTTGAAGATTTTCGTCCTTTAGAAACCCGAAATTAACAAGGTATACATCAAAATCAAAAGATAGTTGCAAAAAATAGATAGTTGCTTGACCTTAGGTACCTGTCTTTTAATATTTAATTTTATTACGAGACAGTTTTCTCTGAATTCGGCCTTCTTTAAAGTACAAGTACTAATAATGTCAAAATTAGCTAATTGGTGATTGGTACTTGGTACAAAAATATGAAAAACCTATAAAAAAACCATATACAATATAAGGAAACTTTAATTTTAATAGTTTGCAACATATTTAAGTGTCGGAGCCACGAAATACAAAAATATCAGCCAACTGAATGCAGTAATCAAACAGTTTGTAACATCAGATTTACTTACCGATGGAACGTGATTTTCTGTATGAGGCGTTGCAACTATTGGGAGTACAACACTTTTGTACCATATTTTGCACTTTAAATAACCAAAATAATGTTTATACACCAAAAAATATTTAATAATCGAACATGTGACCTACTACACAAGTAAACAGACGCCATACTCCGCTTATTTTGACTTAAGCGGAAGATGGCGGCTGCCACGGTTTTGAAATTGTCTATGTGTGCCATTGTGTTGCAACAAATGAAAGAAAAGGATAAAGATACACAATTTTAAACTACAATGAAAGTGACAATGTTATTACTTACACGGTATCTATGGGTGAGTGAATTATGTTTGATCTGGTTCCATTTATAAATCTGTGGTATTAAATCAATTCTAAATACGATACTTGACATTGGCAAATGCGCTAATCTGTGAGTAATCCCATGAAAAAAAAAATAGTCTGTGCCCTATATTATAATTTAACAGTACGATTTGGCGGGAACGAGAAAAGAGAGGTTGTCATTTTATTTAGATTTTCTATTTAGTTTTAGTTTTAAAGTACAACAGTGATAGTATATTGTGTTTTAAAGATCTGTGTAAATGAAAAGAATGGAGGAGATCTAAATAAACATGTGTAGCTGAGGTTTTCACGCTCTTCCAAGAAGTCCTTTTTAACTTTAGTAAAGCCTACTATCACTTTACTGGAGGAGTGTTAGGGACAGTTAGTATTTCTCCAAAAGATACATCGTTAGGCTGATGATCTTGTTACCAATGCCTTAAGAATAACAAATAAATAAATAGTAAATAATTCAGTTTATAGCATAGAGTAACCTATGTTATGGAATAGAGACGTCAGTCATTTTATCTGCTAGCGACATCTAGTGCGGTATGTTTGAGTCACGTCGTGTGTAATACATAACACGTATATGAAGTACGTACACATTTGTAAATACGTATCCATATAGCCTCACTATGCAGACGCTAGGTACTTAATGCAAGTTTGATTTTCTAACTATGATTTACATGATAGACCACTGGCAAAATAAATAATCACATAAATCACATTTTAGCAAATCAAATTCACGGAAAGTAATAAAATTAATGAAATAAAACAATGTAATATCTTTTACTCCTGTTATAAAAGTACTATATTGACATGCGTCAGTACATACACATCTTAACGTTATTATTTACAAACTTAAAACTAAGCAATAACTGAAATAATATATTTCCTCAAAGTTGCCACTTAGAAGGAAAAAGAACACACTAAGATAACAAACGACAAGTGAGAAACAATATGGCGGTTGGCACATTCAGAACAGAAAGTTTTTAAATCGACGCTCGAGATAATATAAATTAAAAATTATTTATCTTTCTGAAAAATAAATTGTGGAGTCTTCTGCCTGAGTATGGCGTGGGGGGCTCCTTACTACTGGTTGTGAGGTCATTATATAGCGGCCACAGAGCCTGTGTAAGGATAGAGTGTGACACGTCGCCCTGGTTTGATGTCTGTTCAGGCGTCGGATAGGGCTGCGTGATGTCTGCCTGGCTGTTCGTGCTGTATTTGGACAGTTGCCTCCAGAAAATGAAAGGTAGTATGAGTAGTATATTATGTGTTGACACAGTGGTAAACTGCCTATTGTACGCTGACGATGCTGTACTTATAGCACCATCAGAAGCCGAGTTGCAGGCACTAGTCACGTGCATGAAAGAAGAATGTAAAGTAAAAGGATTGAATACGAATGTGAACAAAACTAAGGTTCTGGTGTTTGAAAGGGAAGAGGTACAAACGAAATGTGATATTTGGGTAAATGGAAAATGTCTAGAACAAGTGAATGAAATTGTGTATCCGGGGAGTGCGTTTTCGAGGGATGGAAGATGTGACTTGGATGCGGAGAGACGGGTAGCAGCTGGCAATAAAGTGAATGGTGCTCTGTCCGCATTAGCAGATAGTGTGAATATATCTAACACTGCCAAAATGGCGATCCACAATGCGGTGTTGGTGCCAACTTTATTGTACGGTAGTGAGGCCTGGATATGCCCGAAATCGAGTGAAAGTATGATAAATGCAGTAGAAATGCGATCTCTTAGAAAGATGTGCGGTGTCACCCTTGCGGACAGGATAAGCAATGAGGAGATACGCAGTATTATAGGGTCGCACGACAGTGTTATTGTAAAAATGAAGAAAGGAATGCTTAGATGGTTCGGGCACATAGAAAGAATGAGTGATGAAAGACTGACGAAGAAAATATACAGAGCGAAAGTGAGTGGTAAAAGAAGGCAAGGAAGACCAAGGCTGACTTATGAAGATCAAATAGCCAAAGTGTTAGCAGACGGAAATGTCAAAAGCTTTCGCATACCTGGCGAAAATGTGTGAGGAGAATGATGAGATTTGAAGAAGCGAAAGAAGTATGTAAGAACCGCGACGCTTGGCGCTCCGTCTTCTCTGACTACCCCGTTTGGGATACAGCGTGAGGATATGTATGTATGTATGTATGTGTAAAAATTATTTTTCGGGAAGTTGAAACTATTTATTTTAAGTTGTTTTTTCAGTTTTTGTGTGATAGTTGTTTCATTTAACTTATAGAAATTGGTAGTAATTATTAAATAACAATGAGTGTTACAAATATAATTTTAATTCCTGAACACACTTTATACACTAGCAGCATCTATTGGGAAATGTTCTAACTGAATGTACCGACTAAATTTCCTACAAAAATAATGTACTATGTGAATACTGAATAGGCCCTGGTTTCTGGTTTATAGCGCTTAGTATAATATTTATTTTTTGTGTAATTTCTAATTTGTATCTTTTTTGTATCACTAGACGCTGGAAAATATTGTATTAATATCGAATGTTTAATTTTGTAAATGTATTCATCGATTTATTTGAATCAATACAATCTTCGGGCTTTTTCTATTTGAGTAATGTTTTAGTTTTAACCTATGTGTAATAAAGTAAAAGAGAATCATGGAGGAAATAACTTTGAAGATTGATGGTCAAACTTTTAGTGTAAAAAAGAACGTTCTTTCTACGCATAGCGACTATTTCAAGGCAATGTTTAGCGGAGTCTATGTAGAAAATGAAAAACAAGAGATTTCAATAGATGTGAGTTTATATTTCATACTCGTTTGCCGCATTAGCATGTATTAAAAAAAATGCCTCTTAAAATCTCTTTACAATTTTACCCTTTTAAAATTTCTCCTATAAATTGTACCCTTAGAAAAAATTGTACCATGTTTAATTGTTTTCAATTTTATACATTTCCGTAATGGCGCGTGATATGAAATATAAAGGAACTGGAATCCTTTTCAAACAACACAATTTGCAATGGACTATTCTGTAGTTTTTCAATGAGATTCAAACAAATAGTCTACTGGCAAACAGATATAGAATCTAAGAATGATTATGAATCAGAACAGGTTTTTAAAGAAAACAATTGAATCTTTTCCAATCATTTTTTCAAAAATATTATTGCATGGATAGGACTGTTAAGTTACTCTTTTTTTATAATGGTAAAATGTGTAGCACTGTTTAAAAAACTACTTAAAAATTATTTACAGGTTATAGATGCAGATTCTATGAAAATAATACTTCAATACATGGAAGCTGGTCAACTAGATCTATCAGATTTCTCATTGGATACTATAGGTGATCTTTCAATATCTGCCAACTTTCTACAGGTCACTGAATTATCTAAACAAATAGCAAGCTATTTAGAGAGTCAAATAACTGTATCAAATTGGATGGAAATAATGATTGTAGCACAAAATTCATGTAATAATCAATTAGAACAAGCTGCTGCGACATTTGGCTTGATCTCATTTAAAAACATGACACCAGAGTACATACCTTCAATACAAAAGTTATTTTGGTACCTCTCTCATCCTTACATACATGCTGACAGTGAATGGGATATCTTTAAATTTGGTCATATGTGGACTACTCTAATGGATATGGGTCCTGATGGATATTTGATTTTACTCGGCTGTTTAGATTTAAAAAGGCTTACTATGACTGATCTTAAGAATATACAGGCATTATTAAAAGAAAATGCTTCTTGTCTCGGTTTAAAAATAGTTGATTGTTTAATAGAGTTGTGTTTTGCAACAAAAGACTTAACTACTTCATATTTACATGGGCAAAAAGTGGTGCTCTGTGAAATGTTTACAGAGAAAGTGTATGAGGAAGTAGTTCATTTAGTCAGTCAGAGTAGAAGCCGCATCAATGTGTATGTGCCAATAGTACCAGTGTGGCGTCTCAGAGATAGGAGGCCTGATGATGAAATTCAATTTTTGCACACATTCACGATAGAAAGGGGTTTCCATAAATGGCTTGAGATTGCTGAAAGAAAATATTGGGCATGGAGTGTCATCAATTGGGGCCCAACAAAACTTGTGCTTGTATGTGGAGAGTTTATGAGAGGTACTGGCAAGTTTATGAAAGATGTCAAAATATATGATACCATTGAGAGAGTTTGGACAAACCATGGAGTTACACTGCCTCCGAGAAGGCATGCCGGTGTGGCTATTATAGGCGACTCTCTTTACATTATTGGAGGTGTAGGTGGGTTTAGGTCAGTTATCTGACTTCTATATTAGATATTATTGTTTACAAAAACTTTTTTTAACTAGTCTAACATTATTAAAAACGAAAAGACATGCTAACATATTTCTTGCCAGTTTTTATGCTTTGTATTTTTCTCAAATTGTAGCTTTCGCACTGACATTTAAGATCACTTATAATGAGACTTATTTTAATATAATTCTTTTTCAGAGTTGTATTAGATACTGGGATCATATATGATTTAAAAAAGAAGACTTACAAACCGATGGCACGTCTACCGGGTGCAGTGCAGAAGCCTGCAGTATGTGCACACAATAATACAGTGTTTGCTGCAGTAGAGAAAACTATATGCAGATATGACGAGGGACCTGAAGACCGATGGACAGCATTATTTACAACTTTGAACAAAATGGACTGCATGTGTTCATTTAGAAGCTATATATATTGTTCGCAGTACTTTTTCCCTCAGTTTTTTAGGTTTAACCCTGATGTGGATAATTCAGTGCATTTGGTAACGTCATTCCTTCATCCTCCAGCCACATTATGTGATTTAGGTGATCATATTTTTATGCATACATAACTATTACCTAACCATACTAACATAGAGCAATGCACAACAAAATCAAATGCGATAACTTATGAACATAGGAGGGAGAGAGTAAAAGAAATTGAATTTGCTTGTCATGTGTAAAAATTATGTAATGTCCTAAATAGCCCATAAATTGATCCTTCCATGATTAAATATTCTAAGCAACAATTTCTAAATATAAATATTTAATATGTATATAATTTTATTACACAATGTCAAAATTCAGAATGATCTAAAAATTTATATCATGTGATCTTGTATGTTGTCTTATGAACATAAACAAATAATAGATAAGATTTGATAACAATTAATTTTTGCAGGGGACCATCTGCTAGCCTTTACAAAGTCAGGAGAACCAGAAAATAAATTATCTGTGGAAAAGTTTGCTGTGCTGAATGATGATTGTAAAACTGAAGTCTTGTGGTCAAATTCGAAGCCAGATCTTAGTGTGAATGAATACAATGGCTCATGTACCCTAGTAATAAAGAAGCCACCAGTGCATCCAGAGGTTTCACAGTACTCTAAAAAATATCTAGTTAGATACGAATAATTTTGCTGATATTCTAAATGAATCAGCGTAATGTGTGATCTTTAATAGGAGTAACCTACTGACTGAATCATACGATAACATGAATCAATTTTTTAGTTGTGAAATTACTAGATGGTAGGCTTAAACCACCATCGAGGTTTTGCTTGATGTTTTTTTACACTTTGTAACAGATTTTATTGCAAAAGCTGTTTAATACTTAATTTTTTATATTAACTACTTTCTTTTGTTCATGGTTGTTATATCTGACATTAAAATGCGTTATAATAATCTTTAATCTCTTTTCTGTTGTTTAAAACATTGTCGTTTTATTTTCCAAGTAATTTTGTATTAATTTTTACTGTAACCTTTTAAATTTGCTCTGTTGCTTATATTTTTAAAATAAGGATACATTTAAAAATTGGTACATGTTCTCATAATAGTACTTTGTATTTTTGATACAATTAAATGACTAAGTCAGTATCAGTATGCATAGATTTTTGCCCTGTGGCTTGAAAATTCATTGAATTGTGAATAAGCCATATGTAAAAACTTCTCACCACATGAGGTATGCCTAATGCTTTAAAAAATATGAAAAAAAAAATACATTATGTATAGTTATAATATAAAGTTGATTTATTAATAAATACTGTTTTCGTTTAGTAAAATTGGAGTCAACTTATTGCTATTATCAAATTTTTAGGTAAAAAGGAGATTAGTTTTATTGCAATGTTAGATATTAACAGATTAGTAAAAGTCACATATTTATTAGATATCCATTTACATTTATTTAGACATTCATTTACAAATATTAATTTATTAAAACGTACATACAATTTGTACATAGTATAAATTAAAGACGAAAAGTTAATAGTCACTACAATATTTGATATTGACACAAAATTGTCAGCATTTCATGCGATCTATATGAGACTAGTCTACGATAAATCTTTGCATTATCGTATACACGTTCAAGCGAATTTAAATAAGAATGATAGTTTAAATCTCTTATATATAATGTTATATACAATGTCTAAAATAAGAAAAAATAAGACCACACAATACATTTATTTATGTTATTCCCATTAAGCACCAAACAAAGTGCATTGTGCCACATGGCACATTCTTTTACACTATTTCTTAATTACTATAATATATTACGTTCTAGTATAACTACACTGGGCTTTGTTTATAACCATTTATGATTAATGACTATAAGAACATTTATCTTATAAGAAAAAGAATCAATCGATTGTAATAATTTTGTTTGATAGTTTTTAAAGAAATACTTGATATTTAATTTTTAACTTCATGTTATATTACATATATTAGGAAATTATGAAACAAAGCCCGAGATAGACTATTTGGAAATGAAGATATTTAAATGCTAAACAATTTCTCATACAGAATATTAACAGCAAACAGAAGTAAGAAATGATAGACCTAGAAATAGGTAAAACATACAAATATCATCGAAGATATATCAATCTTCTAGTGTCAATCTTTTAAAGTGTGCAACTCTAAGGTCAAGTTTAGTTCACATAGCTATTGATTTGTTTAGTTAGCAAAATTACTGATGTTGTGTATTTGCTATAAGAAATATGTATGGTATTTGAATTTTCAAAATTACTTTGTACTTTTACAAAGGAGAACATAATGAAAATGAAGATCGTTACAAATTACTTTTACAAACAGTAATTCTATAAAGACCACTAAACAAATTGGCCAGCCTAATGTAGCTTGAGACTTAATAAGTCGATTAAAATAAAATGAACTAAAGAAAGTTAGAGATACGAGTTAAATGAAGTGAGCTAAATCATTTACATTAGCTTGCGAACTACTCATGTCTAAACAATAACTTTAAATCATAAAATAATACGAAATATATCTTACATCTATATTAACAAATTAAAAGCTCATTTCTATCGCAAATATTAAAATTAATTAAAAGTTAAAACAAATAGAATCAGTGATGTAAAAACGTAAGCTTTTTGTTAACGCATTGTAACTTTATTTGGCATAATATATAAAATCGCTTATACGAAGTTACTGGAAGCACTACTATTTCTAAAATACAAAAACCTATTTCGATATGTATTACTGAATAATACATTTATAATAAATTCTCCATTTGATAATACAATACCTATATCAACCTATATCCTCAAGGCACATTTCAAAGTGGAATCTCTTAATCTCTTGCAGTATTCCTTTTTTTACTGTATTTTTTATGTATTTATTTTGCTTGTACTATAAAGTTTTTGTCCAATTCTATCTGATAGGCACATATGTACGTTTAACTTTTCTAAGTCACAAATAGGCCACTGTGAACAATGTTCAAAAATGTTCCTCATTCCAAAAAAAGTATTTTTATCTTTAAACAAGTAGGTTATTTATATATTTAGAATTATATATTTAGAAGATAATTCTATGTACAGACAAAACTTGTGGTTCTGTTACATAAATACTTCTACGCTCCAATCTCAAATGTCAGATATATTTACGTCCAACCACCCGTCAGTTTGTGGAAGAGCTCCTCGTCTAACGTTTGATTAGCGTCTTTCGATCTCATAGACAGGAATATGTAGCCCCCAATGAATTCGTGTACGACTTTACAATCAGCTGATTGTACTGAGAATATGATGTTGCCCTCTTCGAATTGCACCATCATGTGCTTTATCTCCCAGTTGACATTCCATGCCTGAAAGTGTTCACAATGATTACCACAAATTAATTAGTTACTTACGTGAAGTTATTACTATTCAATAAATAAAATAAATAAATTATCAGATAATTGGACCAATTGTATGACCTTAAGTAAACACTAGGCCTGTACAGTAAAACAGAAAAGATATGACGCGTCATTAATCTTTGTTCGCGTATACATGAAAAGGCGATCGATGAAAATACTCGAAATGCTAAATCCATTTTATAATATAATATTGCAGTGCATTAACTTTCTGTTTCGGTCATGCGATATTGCACACTATGATCACTGGGTAAATGGGTCACTTTTATTAAGAGATGTTTCAGAATTGTATGGGGTTCTGGCCATGACATTATACAGTATCACATAACATAGGTAATGTCGTATTGAACACTGTGTATCTATTAGTTTTGGTTTCATTTATTTAATTTCCCAGTAGTAAAGTAATTTCAAAAGTACGTGCGACAATACAGGACGAAAAGATGACGTCTACCCAGTCTACTACCGTAATGATGTTAATTTGACAAACAAAACGTCAGAGCAGTAACGTTTCTGATGTTTTGATATTGAACTATTTTGATGTATAACATCTTTCCTCTCGCTTTCCTGCAATATGTGGGAGTGATTTCGTGAAAAAGGACGGAAGTATGTAACAGGAAGCCGGGGAGCGCACGCTATTTGATTAGATCAATGAGCGTGCGCGGTAATAGAGTTGGCCGTCAGATGGTACCAACCCATGTTCCGATAATTATTTGAATAAATATTTCAGTATTTAGCATTTTTAAATTTTTAGGTTATTTTTTGTCGCTGATCAATTGATATTTTTAATTTTGTTTAAAAAAAAAACAAATAGGTTTTTAAATTTTGAGGTTAATTTCTGTCACTGCTCAATTGATATTTTTAATTTTGATTATAAAAAAAAACTAATCGATAAACTACACAGATAATATTTTTAATATTAATTTTATAAATCTTAAATATTTTTAATTCTAATTTAATTTTAATGATTTCGTGAGTTGCACAAATAGGTAAATCCAGAGCAGAATATATACGAGATTACCGGCAGAAAAAACGTGAGGAAAAATTAAAAACTGGAACGGTAGACCCAAAAAAATTGCTCGGCAACAGTGATACTGTTATTAACGCAGTTTTTCAACGGTTTTTAAATACTTAGAAATCACAAGTATATGTCTCACATTTTAGTTATCGTAAGTCTACTGTCTCCGCTCTCTCCCAAATTGAACATAAATAACTGTCTTCAATAAAAAATTGCATTACTCCTAGTGTAAATTACATAAAATACAATTTTCATTAAAAATACTTATTCTTCGTTACGGAAAATCATTTCAAATAATACCTGAATTATTTTTTTCAGGATGTAATCTTAATGTTGCTTATAACCAAGGTGATATGTCAGATGTTACACATCATATGCGACTACTGTAAGGCTCGCTCGTTTTTTTGCTATTCTTTTCTTGGATACACCTTTGCGATTGCAAATTTTGCCAATGTCACGCAGTCATAAGTAGAACCACAGAAAAGACTGAATAGTTTTAACGATTATAGTGACGATGACGGCCAGAAATGAAACATCTCTGTTACTTTTTTAGTAATTTTGATTTGGAAAATGTTATTTTTATTCTAAAAAACGATTACGTTTTTACAATCAAAATAATAACTCAGTTATACCTATCCAGTCTACCTAGTAACTGACAGTAAAGGGTTATAAATCAAGTTTAAATTAAAAAAAGATTTATTTTAATACACGACGCTTTCGTGATGGCGAACGACAAAAAAATATTTAAATGTAAACAATTCAATTCCCCTCAATTGTCTTTTTAAAGTACGCCCTTTTTTTAATGAGGACATTTATATTACATTCGTAAAAAAAAATAACGCTTAATTTGCCACTATCTAATACCAAAAAAACGCGTGCTGAAACAATGACGTCTAACAGCCTACTGAAAGACGCGTCCTCAGCGCATAAGGCGCCAAATCAATGAACCAATGGTGGACTTTAACGCGCATTGATGTAGCCTCTGGATGGAGCTGATTGGTTGATCTATTTCCCGCGCCTTTAATATTGTGCCAACTGAGCAAGTACATTGGTAAGCCATATAAGATGTGTACTATGGATGCCATATAATGAAGGCTGGATGGAGGAGAAACTAGTAACTCGAAGGTAATTAAGACAAATTGAATTCCTAAATTAACGGCTAGAATTCCTCAGATTCTCTACACGGAAAAGCTGATACACTAATCATCGCTCTAACAGCTCAATCTAATTATTTTTTGATTTTCTATTCATATATAGTTACCTTCATCGTGCTAAATCTCCAAGTCTTGATGTGATCACCAGTATTGGGGTCGAGTCTCATGATGCGGTTATTCGCGATGCTTATGATCTCATCTTTACGGTGTCCCATGAACCTTACCACGAAGAGAGTCTGTCCATAGTCGGGAAGATTCTGCCAGGTTTTGATGTATTGAAGCTTAGCTTCTAGTAGTGAAAGATCTTTGACATTCGCATGGCTTTCTAGAACGCGTTGTGTGAACTGTAAGATAAAGAATACTATTGTTGAAACTTAATTGAGATAACGCAAACTAGTCCCACGTAGTGAGATCTATCTTGCAGTTGCATTTATTGACGGCAGTGGTATCTAAAAGGCAGCTAAATCACATAATATATTGATTTTACCTTCAAAATGAAGGTAAAATCAACTCTTCTCCTCTAACTCTTCGATCCTCTAGCTACTTATATATTTACATATAATAGGTTGTCTGAATCATACTTGCCGGTACAATTATGCCAGTAAAACTAAAGTTTCTTTGTATTTCATATTTATTTATTGCTTAATTACAAGTAGGCCCCCTTGTTTTCACGACTGCTTTCCAACGCTGTGGTAAAAAGCCTCAACGCCTCGATATTTATCAATTTGTGAAGTTTTAGTAAATTCGATTTCTAATAATAATAAAAAAAATCTAAAAAAAATTTACACAAATAAAATTGAATTGGTACTTGCACATTACCCTAGGCCGACAAAACTCAAAGGAGCGTTTTTAAAATTTCTGTTTTTGTTGGTATAATCTCTGAAATGGTTAAATCGATATTGACGGGACTTTCAATGTGCGGTAAAAGGACTTTTCAGAGTGAAATCTAGACGACTTATTATTTCGGAAAAATATTAAATTTAATAAACTTTGCACGTCCACATTTTTAATGAACTAGCATCTGTTAGAAAGAGACAGAGAGAATCACTGGGAGAGTCGAATGGAGGGGACATAACGCTTTTTCGTTACGTGACGATTTCCATCAACATGCATCTCCCGTATTCCGCGTTATTTTGTTTCAAAAAGCTTTTATGCCGCTTCCCATGACATAAGGTCGGTTCGGTCTTTCTTATTTTTCTTTTCTCTCTTTTACAATATTCTCTTATAGTTAATATTGTTTTTAACTGTGATACTTATTATGCCTGCTTAATATGCTAACACAACATTTCCGTAATCTCAATGCACGACCTTATAATATGTAAACATTGGCAAAATCAATGTCCGTGTCATTGCGAAGAGATTACAATAATATCATGTAGAAAATTAGTATAGTGTGTAAATATAGTAATAGCACAGATTAATTAGTTTACTATGAGATGTATGGCGTCAACATGCCGAAGCAGTACTAATATACCATCTACCACATACTCCGCAGTATTATTCAACCGTCATGAAGAAACCTGGAAGTACAACAACACTTATCTTTATCTCTTAAAGTTAAACTTTAAGTTTAAGTAAAGTTCCAAGAAGGTTAGTTGACGCGGGGCCGACCCACTGGGAGTTTTTGGCGGGAACGGGAGAAGTAAAGTTGACATTATATCTAGATTTATTAGTTTTTACGTTTTTTGGAGTTTTAAGGTACAGAATTGACAGTATATTGTGCGTTAAAGTTCTGTTCGATTGTTAAGAATTGGAAATTTTAAATAAATTTGTGCAACTGAAGTTTTCGCGTTCTTCCAAGAAGTCCTATTTAACATCAGTAAAGCCTACTATCATTTTACTGGAGAGTTTTAGGGACTTAGTAATAAGAAGATAGACATTTTCATAAACTTAGTATATACTGTCGTATAGACGAACATAGGGCTCGTTAACGCGTGACGATATTCAATTTGTCAATGTGACTTATGAAATGAATGATTCCTTTGATTATTGCCATATGTTATATCACAATTACATACAGAACACGTAACCATTATTGAAAAATACAGTACTTCTTTGAAATAAAATAGGAATAACACAAAACGATAAAATAAGGCCACAAAATAAGTAAATAAGTGTTCTCCACAGCGTGACGACATTCAAAAAGGATTACAATAACGTCTTATTTGATGTCCCTTTCTACTCGTACCACTATCATAAAAGATTACATTCTCACTCGCACTCTGTACGTCTATACGCCAGTATATACTAAGTTTATGAACACATGATAAATTCCTAAAATCTTTGGCTATTTCCCGTTCAAACTCCAAAACCACCAAACGACACGTGTTTCGCTTCTCAACGAAGTATCCTCAGTATATTCCAGAGATCAGACACCGGTCAGCTTGCTAGCATCGAATACTCGGTTACAATGGATACGGATACATCGAATACTCAGTAGATAAAAGAATCGAAACACGTATCGATTGGTGGTTTTGGAGTTTGAGCGGAAAATAGCTAAACATTTTAGGAATTCATTATATGAAATGGATTTCCGCAAGGTAACACCTGAGTCTATACAATAAGTTTATAGAAATTGTAACGGACTGTATGAAGAATAATGGAAGAAAAGTCGAGAGAACCATATACGACCGAAGCTACCAAAAAAATGAATAACAAAAGCCATAACAAAAAATGATAAATATTTTAAATAAAAAATAATACTTATAAAAAAGAAAAATAATATAAAGAAAAGGTGCATCTTGTATAGACATTTTACTTATGAGATACACCATTACTGGAGAATGGCAGAAATATTTTTTTTTCTTTTTTCATGGCATAGCGCACAGATTAGCGCGTTTGCTAATGTCACGTAGTAAAGTAGAAGAATCCAAAGGTCACAGTATTGTTACAATTCATGACGAACAAATGAAGTGTTCGGAGTTAATTAATTCCTTTTTTTTTATCGTAACTTCCCCCACTAAAGTCGTAGTAGGTTTTACTGAAGTTATAAAGGACTTTTGGTAAGAACGCGAATACTTCAGACACATAATTATTTAGACCTCTTCCATTCTTTCCACTCATACAGAATTATAAAACACAATATTTTATCACTTTTGTATTTTAAAACCCCCAAAATGTAAAAAAAGAAAATTAATTAAAATAACCTCACATCTCCAGTTCCCGCCAAAAAGTCGTCAGAAATATTTGTAATAAACACGAAACGAGTAGCCAGTATATAAATTAAAAAAAAAAAAAAGAAGCCCCACCTTGGCTTTGGTCTTGCGCAGGAAGCGCGGCGCCACGTAGTGGTCGGGCTGCAGCTGGTGCACGTGGGGCCCGTGCGCGGGCGCGTGCGCGTGCGCGTGCGCGTGCGCGGGCAGCGCGGCGCCGGCGCCGGGCCGCGGCCGCTGCAGCGCCAGCAGCGCGCGCACCGCGCCCGCCTCGCCCGCGAACGACGCGTCCGCCAGCGAGCGGCCGCGCGCGCCCAGCCGGCACGCCGCCACCCACTCCGCGTACTGCGCCTCCTGCGCGTTACGGCACGGCATTAACACAGAGATACCATTTATATCTGCACGCGCCGTGACACGCACACGACGGCGATATTTTGGCACCGCCTACATACGCGACATACACCACACGGCCACGGTATTAACATAGCGGTACAATGTCTTCGTATACCGTACACGGTTTATATGTACACGCGCTAATATATATACACGCGCCGTGACACTCACACAACGGCGATATTTTAGCACCGCCTACATACGCGACATACACCACACGGCCACGGTATGAACATAACGGTACGTTGTATTCATATAGCGTATACGTTTTGTATGTGCGCGCGCTAATACACACGCGCCGTGGCACACACATGACGGCAATATTTTGGGCAAATATGGATCCAAGGAGTGAGGGGTCATTAGGGTCATGACATCCCTGGGTTGGCTCTAGATTAACTAGTAATAATTTCTCTAATTTCATTGTAATTGAATTGAAACCTGTCCTGACTAGATCCTAACTATATGACCCCCTCCTGACTTCAAAACTGGAACCGCCCTTGTATGGATCACCCATACTCGCCCAAAATATTGCCGTTGTTTTTATATGTGCGCATTATCACGCACACATGCAAACCACGTACGCTTACTTTCTATGAAAACTGTTGTTTTATACTGTGGCCGGATACAAGAATTACTTTTATAGCGTCAGGTGAAATCGCAACTCGCACATGACGCAAACACGCGACAGCTTCCGTTTGTTTTTAATTCGTTCTTCACATCATCACATGTACAAAAATGTCTAAATCGCATGAACGAACGTATTATAATAATACATTTATAGCGGCGTTAGTGATTCGGATCAGTAGATCACTTTATATTCGGATCAGTAGATCAGGGCTATAGGAAGCCCATCGTACATTTTGCCTTCTGTACAGCCTAAACATGCCCTAATATAAATAAGTCTAATGGACCAATTACATGAGGCCTGTTGGCAAGGCGATCCATTAACCCATTCGAATGAAAATTGCGCGAGTGACACTAATACCATAACTATATAGAAATCTATAGAATATTTTTTCTCATGTGGCCACAGTCCTCCGTACTCTAGTAAATACTCCCTCTACGTGTCAACTTATCGATACACATTTCAAACTTTGACGAGCAAAGTAATACTTAGTTTTTATTATAGATGTCACTATATTTTTTTATTTCATATTTTATTCTAGCTAGAAAATATCGATGTTTTTATTTCAATATTTATCGGAAATTGATGTTTACTTATTAATATTGATCGATCGATATCAACATTCGATGTTTTTTCTAATATCGCGCATCCCTAGTACAAACACAATGTCTTATATTATGTATTTATATTAAATTCTTTAAACAAAGTTTTGAGTTGGCATATATACGTTTAATTTTTCTTCCATACTAACTTAGACACGTCTTCACACACAAAAAACTTTAATGCAAAATTTCAAGTTTCTAGACCAAAAGGTCGAAGCTCGAAGTTGATGAGTCGGACATGTTCTATTGGGTCGCTAAGGCAACAAAAATAGTTGTGTATGCCGACCTCATCTTATAAGATCGTGTTTGAATAATTTATTCACTTACATTTTCGCATTTGAGCCACATTTCATGCATGGCATCTTCTGCCGGCACTTCCAGTTTGATGCTGTATCTGCCCGAAGCCGGATGAGCATCTGGAGTCACCTGTAATTTAAATAAACAGTATTAAAATTAAATTCTTAGGAGACTGACACTACATGAAGTATTTGTAAGAAATGTATGATTTACATGCATTTATAATTGTAATATTTTAGTATAGAAAATTTACTTTATTGTGCAACTATTTTCCCCTAATGCTTATTTGTAACATTTAACAAATGTTATAACATATATAATTGTTATAAACGATTTTTAATATTTCATATGATATCATATAAGCATATAACACATACACCATACATTTTAGATTCCATTAACATGTTAAGATTTTGGAGTTGACCTGTACATACCTCAGCGCCTCTCAGTTCTACGGCGTAAGACGGAGGATCGCCTTTGGCTGCGGCCTCCTGAGAGGAGTGTATACGAAGTATGCCATCTCGACAAGAAATCCATCCACGCTTGTATGCTTTCAAAGTAAACCGTTTGGGTCTGGAAATTGAGTAATACGAAAAAATTATATCAGCATTAAATAGTTACAAGTCTTCGTTAAACAGATTAGTATGGCGACTATGGTTAACAAAGAAAAAAGGTGATATTTTTCTGATCTTAACGAGAACAAGCAACAAATAAGAAATTTGTTATTACACAATCAGAAAATCTTACTACAAGACTAATAAATAATTTCATTGAAAACTTATATATTATAAGACTTAAGAATTATCTTTCACTCAATATGTGTTCACTATCTTTTAAGATATTGTTGTAATTATATTACAGATATTAAAAAATTACCTAATTGTGTCTTAGCGGTTCTTATCAGGCCAATAAGCCATATACGACGCTTATGAACACATTCAAAGCGTCGCCTATGGGCTTATTGATCTGTGTTATCAGGGCAGATTCTTTTCAAATCGGTGGTAGTTTTGACTTTTCAAAATACCTCATATTTGGATGAGAGTTCATTTGAACAAACATATATTTGATTTGATTTTGTACAGGAAAAACAAACTCTTTTCAAAATCTTATGAACTGAAATGGTTTGTCAATGCATTTAAACCATATTTAAAACTTTATTATCATTATCAGGATATTTATTGTTATTTTTATATACATATTATGTTATTTATGTTAGTAAGATTAACGCAGAAACCGATAAAATCGAAATGGCCATCGAATATCCGTCAATTCGATATCGAATTGTTGTTACATACAAATTAAATATACATCATTTATTAATACATATAAGATACATATACTAAGTAATGAAGCTCACTAAAATATCTGATGTTCAGTTTTCAACAATGAGGTTTTCACTGAAAGGCAACAATTTAATTTAAAAAAAATGTATGTAAAAAAAAGATAGTGAAAAATGTATATTGCTTTTTTTAATTTCTAAAGAATTCCACAAAAGATTTAATGATGTTGAAAAAGTAAAAGCTGATCGAGTTTCTTGTCGCGATAAATTTAATAGGTATAATTTTTTTAACAGTGCTAATAATTTTATTTGAACAAAAATATTTTCTATTTTTTTCTATTTTATGGACATTTCTATTTGAATCGAATGATATTTGTTATAAATATTTTAACTTAGGGTGCAGACCAGTCCGAATGTGATTCCCCATAAAATTATGTATGTATGTATGGATTAGTAGAGAAGGTTATACTGATAGTACTATACAGTGCGTGCTTGTATTTAGTAACGAATTCTACTTGTTTATCTAAACGAGGGCTCAAAACGTATCTTACGCGATGGTACAGTAGTCATTGTTACACTTGCTTTCACGTGGAGCGTGTACAGCGCACCGTACGTCGAGGAGGAAAAGAAATAACACAGTTAATTCATATAATAACAAATGTAGAATTAAGTCCCTAGACAATAATGAAATACTGATAGAAATGGCACTAATTAATGATATTGTTAGTTATAATTAATGTAAAATTTATATTTTTACTAATCTATGTAATTATCCATGTGTTATGCTATAAAATTTAAAATGAAATGCAGAGATAAATGTATTAAAAAATAAATAAATAATAATTAAGCAATTCATCCTAAAATAATTTCATTTTCGAATGATGTGTAAAAATTATATATTAGTAAGATTTGAAGAGGCATAAGAATTATATATTCACTAAAAATATCTACTAAATATTGTAAACAGCTATGAAACTCACTTTATAACATTTTCATAATCCCTTGATTGTCCTCTATCAGTGAATTGGTTTTCGGTTTGATAATATGAAATAATAACTCGTTTTTAGTGATGAGTAGATCTAAAATTTTAACCGATACAGATATGGACATCCATTTCTACAGATCTCTATGGGTTCGACAATAGAGTATTTATTATAACTCTTTAATATTTGCCCGAAATGTTTATTAATAATAATAATAAAAGCCTTTATTCAGACACAGAATTTTACATTGATATGAGTCTTATATTAGCGACTCTGGCGAGTCACTGACACCGACAGCCCGGTCTGTTTGCTAAACTTTGGCAAAGGCCTCGTCCATTTCTTTCCACTCTGTTTAGTTTAACGCTTTCCTATCCATCCATCCATCTTTTCCCTGCTATGATCTTTATTTCGTCTCCCACCTTTGAAACTGTCTACCTCTCTTTCTTTTCCTATTTCTTAGGTACCAAAATATATTTTAGTTCCATTTTTCTATGCCTCTAATTATATGGCCATTCCAGTCCAGTCCCGAAATGTTTACAATTCTTTAAATCCAATTATCAAGGAGATAAGGAAAGGGAATCGTCAAGTCCAATTCAAGTACTCAAACTGCTCTTTAATTCTCCAATGAATATTTTAGAACTATCGCTGTAAAATATATGGGTTAACAATATGTATCATTATGACTTTCAAGGTGTTACATAGTTTTGTTTGAGAAAATCCATTGTAACAGACGGAAATACGGAAGTCCGTTAATACTTACATGAAGAGAAAACTTTGTACCCCTTTTTTAGCAATTCCGCGGACAAGGTATGAGATTTGGCATAACTAGAATTCATATGGAGATTATATGGAGAAGGAGTGCAGAAAGCTAAAGTTTATTTTGTGTTACATAGGTATATATTAAATTCAATAAAATAAAACATTCATTGTTATATTCATACTGCCAATGTCAAACACACAATAGATATCTGTGATCAAGGAAAAGTTATACCTTACGAGTTATAATGTCAATGTCAAATAATAGTTTGTAGTTAAACAGGAGAATTTGTATCTCAATGGGTCAAACAGTCGCGCAGAGTAGATTCTTCTTCTCTTTTATTTATTGGCAACTCGTTTATATTAGAAACATTTCTGGTATTCTTATGTTATATATAGGTGTATCTTTAACGTAATGTCTGTCTTCTCATTACTAAGTCCCTAACATTCTCCAGTAAAGTGATAGTGTAGGCTTTACTGGAGTTAAAAAGGACTTCTTGGAAAAAACGTGAAAACTTCAGTAGCGCATATTTATTCAAACTTTCCAATTCTTAACACTTGTACAGATCTACAACGCACAATATACAACCACTTTTGAACCTTAAAACTCCCAAAATTACAAAAAGTAGATAATTTATATAAAATGCGAACTTCACTTCTTCGGTTTCCGCTAAAAAGTAGACATTATCGTGGTAAAGAATTTTAAAATGTGGCCAACAAATAATTATTGACAGATTGACTAATAAGTTTCGAACTGTCTTTTATGATATGTGAATTCTGAGCTGTTTCGAGTCTACGGAGTGCGTCAAGGGAAAAAGCGTTTATTTCATATTTATGGTCGAATTTCGACCACTGGGCTTCTACTAGTTTATAAGAGACTAGCAACCGGCCTCGGCTTCATACGGGTAGAGATTTTTTGAAAATAATACAGCCCGTGTTTATCGTTGATAATGTAGCTTTCTATAGGTGAAAGAATTTTTGAAATCGGTTGAGTGGTTTTTGAATTTATCCATTAAATACAAACAATACTTCTTTATAACAATGTTTGTTTGTATATGTATATTGTTTGTATACTCTTTATAATATATAAAGAGGTATTGTTTGTATTTAATGGATAAATTCAAAAACCACAACCGATTTCTTCGAGTTTCGAGTTTTAGAAAATTCTTTGTCTTTGAGATAGTCACCTGAGGTACTTCAGGTAACCGGCGAGTTCGGGTACGTGCGTGATGTCAGGGCGCGCGGGGGGGCCCCCCTCGAGCTGCGCCTGCAGCTCGCTGAGCGCCGCGTCGATGTCGTCCTCGGGGGCCGCGCCCCCCTCGGCCCCCTCGCCCCCCGCGCCCCCCACGCCCGCGCCGCCGCCCGCCCCGTCTGCCGCCTCCGCGCTGCCCCCCGCTAGCGTCTGCAGCTCGATTTGCAGCTGCAGATACACATTTTAAATTTCTATTCAATCGTCGAGCGTATCGCACGCGGTTTAACTTCGGATTTCGCAGAATTTTCGGATAAAGTATAAATTTAGTTTAACGAGAGGACCCGTGCTGGTCCGCAGCATTGTGTTGATAATATAATTCAAAAATAACGCTCTTATATGATGGGTAATTGTAACCTAACCTAAGTTGAATACAAAAATTGAAAGTCAAGTTCACACCTAGCTTCCCTCCAACGGAACCAATTTAAATGGGCAAAAGCTCAAATGAAAGATCTCGTTCCAGCCAGTGTTCTTAGATCAGAACGAGTCGCGTACATTAATTAGAACCAGAGATATAGAGAAAGAAAGCTATGTAAACATAAGAAATGTACAGGAGGAAATCGCGTTTGAGTATAACTTGAGAAGGGTGAAAGTTAAATGATTTCCAATACTTGATGACAAATCTGTACATCAATACTGTTCATTTAAAAAAAAATTAAGCTAATCCGTTGGATAGAGCGTCCAGACATACTCGTAATAGATTTCATATTTGTTTTAATATATTACATAAATTAATGCTAAAAAACAACAAAAACTTACGTTAGTAATTAATTAATCTGTGATAGAACACTAAAGAAAAAATGGGACCGAAATCTGAATATCCAATTTTATTTCTCATTACTGATTTTGGATTGTCAGTTCACATTTCTGTGTTCAGCTCAATAGATGTAAAGAAGGCAGGATAAATCGTCTGTAACATATAACTAGACAGACATAACGAAACTATAAAGATTATGATTTTATACCACAGACCGATTTTTACGATGGGCCAGTTGCGAGAACTCTTAATTGTCTTCCAGTTGGTCAGTGTGGCATTAGTAATACAAACTCACAGATGAGGGCTATTTTCAGAAATTGTTCTGGGTTCTGTACTACTTACTTGAGTAGCAAGTTTATCTTTCTAATAGCTCATCTGTACACAGTTGATGTACAGTTATGTAGATCACTAGAGATATCACACCACTTAACTATCTAGATCAGTTTTTTTAATCAAATGCTATAATATTATGTTGTCATTAAACATATAAGTTCACATAATATCATACAACATAGACCTGAATTCCAGAACGACACTCAAGTGTAAATCTTTGATTAAACACAGTTAGAAAGAGATGCTACTGCATGAGATAAATAGCGGCATTTCTCTTTAATTACTCTCAAGCAGGCATTCACACTTGACTATCTTCTAGAATACGGGCCATAGAAATTAACACATTATACAGATATTACAAAGTTCCCGGACAAAAGCAATAACTATGTTGAAAATAGTAGAATAATGTTTGCTATAATTTTCTTGTTAATTTTTGCACCTAAACATTATAAGTAAGCAGAGACAAATTCGCCAAATTAATCCAAATTGCAAATTATACATTTTATTACTGATTAATATAATTAAACTTTCATAAACTAGTTAGCAGAAATATTTTCTTTTTTCGACAAAATACATCTCGTTTCTAATATTTATCAAAGCAATAATATGACTTAGTAAAAAGAAAATACTGAAATATCAAAATCGAACCTGCAGCGCTGCAAAGAGCATCATTTCTTCCTCCGTGCAGTGAACCTCCTGGTTAAGTATCTGCCACCGAGCTTGCTGGTAAAGTTGGTTGAGACGGGACGCGTCCTGATGTCTTGCAGTTAAGTCGAAGAACGAGTAGAACTTGAAGCGAAGTTGTAAAGTGTCCCATTCACGGACGTACTGCTCCATGATGGAGAGCGATGAATCGAGCCAACTGGAAAAAAAGCACGTCCGCATTAGCTATGGTTTACTTTTTCTTTTTAGATAAATATCTCATTCGTAGTGAAAAAGGCCGTAATTCTTCATTTTAAATATAAATGAATACATACCCAACGTTCAGTCTGGCGCGTTCCATAAGTGATTTGGGTGTCAGAAGTGATTCTCTGGATTGTGTGTCGGGTTCTACTGGTGAATCAGCGAGAGACAAGTCAGCAAGAGAGTCGATTGCATCGAGGGAAGCTGCTCTGGGAGGAGTGCCACAGTAGCCACCGTCACTAGATCCGTCACTCTGAGTACTGTAGATATGACCGCCATAGCGTCGGAGGGTACCGTTCTGGACAGGAGAATAATTTTTTGATGTAACAATCATGTTTTAATTACTAGTTATTCGTTTCCTAATATATAGTATAAATATTAAACAGAATAGTTGCTTACATACACATATATATATAACTTCACGCCGTATCCATAACGGGGTAGTCAGAGAGGACGGAGCGCCAAGCGTCGCGGTCCTTACATACTTCTTTCGCTTCCTCAAATCTCATCACTCTCCTCACACATTTTCGCCTAGGTATGCGGGTGCTTTTGACATTTCTTCATTAGTCAGCCTTGGTCTTCCTTGGCTTCTTTTACCACTCGTTTTCGCTCTGTAGATTTTCTTTGTCAATCATACATCACTCAGTCTTTCTATGTGCCCGAACCATCTAAGTATTCCTTTCTTCATTCTTACAATAACATTGTCGTGCAACTCTGTCATACTGCGAATCTCTTCATTGCTTAATAGATGCTTACAAAAGTAAAATTAGCATTTTAACTGACTCTGACAGTAGGACAACAATAAGGATCGTAAGTTATTTATAACCGAAAACGTGACTGTTTGTTTAGTTAAGTTTGTTTAGTTTAGTAATTAGTACTCATTACTCAGTAATTATTAAAATAATAATCATAGAGTGATCCCGACTAAAATATTTGAAATTATTTTTAATTATTAACATTATTGTGATACCATTTTTTTCCATGGACTACTTAAATATATTTGTATTTCTAATCATCATAAAATAAATATTCTCTGGCCGTTATATCAGTTCCATTTGAGTACCTAATATGCTACATATAAACACTTCGTAAAATGGCAAATAGCTTTAAGAATTAAGTAATGCAAGACAGTATTTTTAAAAGTATTCTTCAATTAAAACCCATAACTACCTGCTGCGAAGCCACAGGAGTCGCAGACAGTGATCTTGGCGGTGGCGGAGTGGCGGGACATTGTCCGTTCGATCTATCTAGACTGTTAGATGACCCTCGTGTCGCTGCTATAAAGGTGTTCGTATCTGGGGGCTGTGTTGACTTTATTCTTTTTGCCTCTTTCAAATTCTGATAGTTTTGTTTGAGATGTGATGGCTCTAGAGGGTAGCATAGTGATAGTTCTTCTGGATGTCTTATGCCTGAAAGAAAAAAAAATGTCATAAATTCTAGTTTTTGCAGAAGTGGGTGCAGATTTCTTTTTACTATTTATTTTTATTTATTTAAACTTAATTGCACAAAAATGTACAAATGGCGGACTTAATGCCAAGTGGCATTCTTTACCAGTCAACCGTAAGGCTAAACGGAAAATATTGGTAGTGCATATATTTAAAAACGAAAATGCTAAATTAATCTAACCTAAATTATATTATTATCATAAAGGTAATAGGGAGAATATTAAACGTAAATATATAACACGTATTTATTTTAATAAACACAATAATACAAAAATGAACATTTGCTTAATAACAACAACATAATATACAAAACAACCTACATAATATACATAAATGCATACGACATACATAATACCATAAACTTAAATAATTAAATATCCTACACATATTATATATTATAAATAATGGGGTAAAGATGTAATTGATACTTACATTATTGTGAGATACCTGTGGTATTGCCATAAGAACAATCAACAATGATTACCTACTCATTGCTCTCATGGCATTACTGCAGCTTCTTAAAGAAGTGCTCACGCAAGGATTTCCTAAATATAAACTTGTCTAGTGTTATTTGTTGACGTAAACTCTAAAAATGATCTTCCAGGCGTTTTTCGTCATTCTTTGCTATCGTAAGTTTGCTAGAAGTAGCGTTAGTGTGATTTTGTTGCGTTATGAATGATGCTGTCGGCACCGAATGGAAAATATACGTATAAAGTTCAAAGAGGACAGAAGCATTATTGCTTTTTGCACATGGCAAATCGAAGATGGCGTAGTACAAAGTGTGCTAATTCATGATATATGAATATAAGAATATATCATATTATGTGTAACATTTAAAAATCAGTATTCGAGTAAAAGTTTTTTGGGAGCGCAGCCAAAACGTTGTTATGACTTTGGAAGAGGTGATTAAAATGATGTTTACATGTTTTTGATTATAAGAAAGTCCTTCAGAAAAAACATTATCTACAAGTCTTTCAACTTCAAAAAATTGTCTATGCCATTTATTGTTGACTATAAAAAACTGGACTTACCGAGACTTTTGCAAAGCTGTACGACGGCGCTGAATGTGTCTATGGAGAAGTCGATTTTGCAGTCTATGTATCTTAGATCGGGCAATTGGATCCTGAGAGGTTTGTGCATTGGTGTGAAGTGTAGTGCAGCATCTGCATGTACACCGTATTGATCCAAGGTGTATTTTGGTCGAGAGAGCCATTTGTTGCGTGTGGGCCACCAGAGGGCATGGTCTGACCAATCTTTCTTGAAATCTGTAAAAGACAAGGGAGAATTATTTTCTATATAGCAAAATCGTAAACATTACAATGAGCATAAAGCATATTTTTAGAAATACATAGTAGCAGTTTACAAACGAGAACTTCGTTTTCTTCATTCGGTACTGAGTAGCTAACAGAATCTGATCTCTAGAACTTTGAAATATTCGGCGGAAGCATGCGAACTCATCACGAACTTAATATGTAGGTAACATTCTGTCAGAAAAAGTACTGTAGTGAATGGTGGCAAAAGTTAATGCATTTATTTCACAGATTCAATATTTTTAATTGCATATTTCTTGCTGTTAGTTCTAAAAAAGCAAGAATTGACTATTTAACATGAATTTATGGAAACAAAACTTCGCAAATTTATTTGTGTGTGGATGACATTTGCGTATGTTTTCCACCACTACACGTAAAGCCATAAATTTAAAATTTATGTGGTATATAATACCTAATACTATATACCGTTCGCTACTCTTTATAATGCTGTTTACACGGGTGTGAATTTTACTTTATGATAAAAACCAGTTACAGCAGAACGTCGGTCACGTGACTACCATTAGACGCGATAATAAAAACATAAAAAATCTCATCCGGCCAGACTTCGTTACGATTCACTGAAGATCAAAAAAATGAAAGGGATCAGTAACCCCGTGACGTCATCGTCGGCAATATCCCCTGAGCTTAGAAGATTGAACATTTTTATATGTAAAGATATCAAGGAAATATTTAGAGGGGCAAGGGAGGTCAGAATAAATTGGTGTTTCAGTACACGAGTTTTGCTTCCGTCGAAATATGAGTCACTATGAAGCTGGTTTTAAAGATACTGCTGCACTGACAAATTGTAATGTTTAATATGCCCGTACATACATAGCATAGGTACATATGTACGATCATAATGAGTCATAGTCAATTATAACAGAAACACCCTATTATTTACCGATACAAACTATTTCATATTATGTTAATGAGTCTACTGACCAACATACGTAGTGTTGCTAATTTTTTAGTAAGTGTCAAAATTCACGGGAATATACCGTTCATAACGCACATTTTAGTGTAAAGCTAACAAAATACAGTATGTTAGCTACAAAAATACAGTATGTTTAGATATCCATTTATAACATTATGTTGAAATGAATTCACAAAATATTTTGTGACAAGATTTTGTTAAAGACGGTTATTTTTTAAACCGGACAAGTTGCGAATTTGATTCGATAGCGCAATATTTATGAAACGGTAAATTTCTAAACCTCATTTTTTTAAATCTGTAAGACCTAGCTGTTGGACTTTCGTCATATTTTTTTTGTAAGCTTTGTAGGTAAGGTAAGGATTTACATCGAAATTTACAGATTCTGGGTATCTAAACGTTTAAAATGTTAACTGCAAAATATGTGTGTTAACGAGATGTACCAATATGCCAAAGTTTGTATGTTACATATTTAGCTTCTGAGAAAAAATCAACTGTTACAGACGGACAGACTAATGAGTGATTTTATAAGGGTTTCGTTGTTCCTTTTAAAACCAGCAGTTAATTCTCAAATACAAATTAATCGAATGCACTTCGAATCCGCGGTGAGATCATGGGTGAATTGTCTAGCGAGCCTCGTTTAGGCGATTCGTGTTTTTACAGAAATCATGGCAGATATTCACAGGACTCCAGGAAATGAACAAGTTGAGAGGTGAGGCAGAGGTGAAGAAATAGAGTTGAGATTTGTAAAGCAAAATGTGAGCCTTTAACATTTGGACGACGATGTGTTTTCGCTTCGCTAGGTTTGCAAAGCATTTAGTTTGGTAGTATACAATTCATATTAAAAAAAAATTGGTTATTGTGCAAGCAAACAAGAACTTGGAAAGGAAATTTTATTTTCGAATATTAAATTACATTTAGTTATACACGCTGCAATATTATTGGTCAACCAAAAGCATCCAGGTTATTGTATGCGATGAATATTATATACACCCATAAATAAAACTAATAAAAATAAAATACCCACAAATAAAAAAAAATAAGTATCGTCTTTTGAGAAATATATAGTTTTTCCGATCAGTGTGACGCTAGCGGCGACATAGCAGTGAGTGTTAGATTATATCCCGCAAAATTCAGAAATAATTCACATAAGTAAAATTAATACTATTAAAATCTAATTTCATGTCATAATACTCTCCACTTAGTATTTATAATACAAGTCCATTCATTACCACACTTCCTATTACCGTTCTTTGTATGAGACGAAGAAGCCCCCAGTTTCGACGAAACAGGTGTTCTTCAGCTTCCAAAGTTCTTCCGTGCGTAAGTACAGTACAGCGCAGCAAATGTTTGGATTTTTCGCGCCCAATGTCGCAATTTTTGTGCAGCTGTCTTAAAAGGGACAATTCTTACTTCAAAAAGTTTCCTCGGGGACACCGACAGAGTAACGAAAAAAGGGACTATCCCTTTTAAAACGGGACGTATATGGTCACGTTGAGCATCTAATGATAACAGCGATTAAGCAAAAAACGGAGATAGCGCCTTAACGTATTCCCAAAGGATGGAGAGACTTCACATACCATCACTACACTACGAGTACACTTGAGCTTCAGTGTAAAAATTTACAAAAAAAAAAAACAATTGTACGTTGTTTTTTTTTTTTGTAAAAATTTTCAAAAAAAAACGATTGTACTTTGTTATATTTATAGAAATTTTAACAGAATATGTAGAACATTTTGCATAATTTTAGCCTTTCATTCTGAAGTTATGACTTATGACTCAGTTTTTTGTGTAATTGTGCATGTTGTAGGTACATTGTACATTTATGGTAATGAGAACAGGAATCTGACGTCATATTTCCTTCCTAAGGAATGTAACATTAACAACACGTAAAAACCCATGTAAATATATGAACAAGAGAATAGCCGTGAAAAATTCAATAGTAATAATAAATCAGTTGCTATTTATTTTCGTTATTGAAGAGATTGTAACAAAATATTTCAGAAAACACACTTTACACACGCTTTTTGAAAATTAACACTTTATGAAAATTAAAGTAACTGTTACATATCTATATATTAATATGTGAAGAGAATACTTTGTATTTCTTTTTCAGGATATTGCGCGCACGGTGGAGTGTGAGATGTGGCATAGCTAAAGTTTATACGGAGGAGTGCACAAAGCTAAAATTTACATATAATATGTTACAAATACATTAAATTCAATAAAATAAAGCATTTATTCATTCATTGTTACTTACATTCATGCTGCCAATTGATGTCAAACATCATATTCGTTATACTGTCAATGTCAAAAACATAATAGTTTGTTGTCAAACAGTCACATAAAGAAGAGATTGTGACCAAAAAATTTTAGTTTTATAATTACTGACATACTGGCTGAATGAGTTTCGAGCTGTGAATTTTGTGATTTGTAAGCTGTGAGCTGTTTCAAGTCTGTGGAGTGTACGTCAAAGGAAAAAAGCGTTTATTTTATATTTACGGATGAATTTCAACCACTGGTCGACCACTAACTAGTACTTTATACTTATAACGAATTTCCAACAAAAAATAGGTCTTAATTATAATTTTATAAAAAAGTGTATACTTTGCTGTTTGATATTATGCGTAAAAAATGGGGAAGAAATGAAAACAAATTAATAGGTGAAAGTATCTGTGATTTAAGTTTTCGTGAACTGAATGTAAAACTCGTAATTGTTCAAGCGGTCAAGCTTAAACAATATATTCATTAATATGTTTCATATGAGTTCATAAATATATTCATTAATATGTTTCATATGAGTTCATATGACACTAAATGATACATATCGCCTTGAGAATAAAACTGACCTAACTCAAAATTTTGAGATTTTCAAAATAATGTAACAATCATATTTAGTACACAATACAAACAAATGTACCGATATCTTCATTGTTGTAAGAGAAATGATTTAATCGTGATATTTTCATCGGATCATGATGTGACCGCGTAACCGCATTCACTGACCTTCTGTATAACCGTGTAAATGAGTCATAAAACAGAAACATATCATACTGTTAAAATATTTCAAAGGCCAACACAGTTTTTTGCGGTTGTGGGATTATTTGTAAAACTGTTTATTTCACTTATAATGCTAAAATAACAATGACAAAATAATGCTGAGATCGTGTAAAACATTTAAACAACAATTTTAAAACTTTTCATTGGCTAATGACTTCAGTACTTAATACAATGTAAATAAAATTGAAGTGATTTCGAAACAAAGACTTTTTGTTAAGCTTATTTGGTTATTTGCACGTAACCATAAACTAAAGACGCTATTTTAAATTTTTGTTTGTCTGTCGGTCTGTTTGTTTATCCGGACTAATCTCTCAAACGGCTGAACGGATTTTGATGGAACTTTCATTGGCGTGTAATCTAGGCTAGTTATTAAACCAGAAAAAAACCCAATTTAACGTTGGTGGAACCGCGACGCACAGCTAGTCTATATCCATACTAATATAATATTATAAATACGAGTCTTTCTGTCTGTCTGGTCGGCTTTAACGAGGAATGGAGATAGATTAAGCCCCGCGTAAGGACATAGGTTACTTTTTTCTAATCTATGCGGACGAAGTAGCTGGCAACACCTAGTATACTATATAAAGGTCATTTTGATAGAAAAGACCTTATGGACTAAGTTTTGTGGTTCTTTTAAAGAAATGATTAGCTACTCATAAAATAAATGTATTTTTATAATATACTAGTTGTTGGCCGCGATTTCGATCGCGTTTAATCTTTTATTTACTAAATTAAATACATAATTCAGACACCTCCCCAGGCGTACCTACGTAGTATAATTCGCTAAAGTTTCATCAAAATTAGATGAATAGTTTAGGAATGAATAGAAGACAAACATACAAGGAAACATTCATTTTCAAAGACGTATATATAGATTTCTTATCACTATCGCTTAACCCTGCAACAACAATGCACATAGATTACAGGTTCTACTAAGTTCAGTACTTCTGTCCATATTTGTATTGGAGAACCAAGATAGACGCATTTGGCGAGCGGGTTTGTTGATTTTGCCACCCCGATCACGTACTTGTTTCTTGTTCAGGAATATATTGGAATTCTTGAATTCCTTCTTTGAAATCACGCCATGTCATGCTAAGAAGTCGCGAATAGAAGATAATATAACAAAAATATGGTCTTAAAAATTGCACAATTGCAAGCCGGTGAATTCAGCATTTGCAACTTTGTTATATTTACATTAAGAGATAAGGTGTAACCGAGAACTGTGAGAAGAAAAGGTTACGTTATCAATACTATTAATACATTACTACGTAAGGGTTAGATATATTACATCAACATCGAGGTAAATGTTCAGTAATAAGATGAAATAGCTAGTTAGTTGACGGCAGTATTGGGTAAAAGCAATTGTAAAAACAACTGCAATTTGCAATTGTAATTGTTTGCCTAACAAAATGTTTTTACAATTACAATATACAATTACGATTTTTAATTGTAATTGTTTGTACAATTACATTTTGTCCAACACTGATTAACACTTGTACCTAGGCGAAATTGTGTGAGGAGAATAATGAGATTGGAGGACAGGATAAGAGGGATATAGAGTGAGAATATGTAATGTATGAATCAAGGTAAAGTACAAGTCTAAAGAATCATATTCAATATTTGTATTTGATAGGTCAAAAAATCTATTGGCGCCTATTTAGTAATAATTATTACTATTTAGTATTTAATATTTTACCGGATCTATCATGGGGAATGTTCTGAGGAATTGTTCGGAGTACTGCCTGCTGCTGAATTCCGTTACCGTACGTAACGCAATCGACTGTCCTTTCATCCCCACCACCTTGATGGATGGCGGTCTACAACTGTGCGATTTTTACGACATTTTTTACCAGGTACAACAATTTTGTGGAACCAACTTATAGCGGCGGTATTCCCGGACCGTTACGACTTAGGGACCTTCAAGAAACGAGCACACTCTTTCCTTAAAGGCTGGCAACGCATCCGTGATTCCCTGGACGTTGCGGGTGTCCATGGGCGGCGATCATCATTTTCCATCGGATGATAGATACGCTTGCTCGTTTGCCCCCTCTGATATAAAAAAAGAAAGTAACTATTTAATAATAATCTCCGTAGTTGGAGAAGCAATTTTTACTATTACGTGAAGATATTTTGAAGCTTTTTATCTTGAATTGCATTGAGTATTTTAATTTAACTATCCATTTGGGCTTTACTAACATACAATGAAATAATACTGTAATTATGGTAAATTGTCCTAACATGAAGCACATATAGTGATATGTATAATACAATTCCTGTAAAGAAATAAATAAAAACAAATAAATCTTATGTACTACGTTTATTGTATAAGAACTTCCATAAAAAATGTTAATATATAGGATGTATGATGTAGGTATTAGATATTCCAGCGATCATTCGTGTTGTTCCATATAAGGTAGATTGTAGGCAATGTCGAGGCGCCATTGCTGCACATTTATGGTATAGTATCTAACTCATACATAGGTTGCTTAACATAAGGTGAAGGAATTTGACAAGGTTTGGAGAAAAGAGACCTTCTCCATATGGTTTGGTTTGTACGAATAACGTATAGATTGCTTTGGTTTAAATTGTAATACAGACTATACTTAATGTATTTCAGAAGACGAAAGTAATTCAATCTACTGAATAAAAAAATCGCTATTACATGTAAATATTAATAAATATTTCCTTCTTCTTCAGTCTCCAGTCTCAGACAGTCTCCGTGTCAATCAATTCATTATGTGTAGTAATTGTTTTATTAATTTACATTGTTAATGTTCTCTGTCTACTCTGTTTGAGATACAGCGGGAAGACAAGTCAACATAGGTGGAAAATAATGCTATTTCACAGTGACAATTTATTAAAAACAGCACGATGATTTATTTTTATTATCCATAGGATAACGGATTATATTTTGAATAAACTATCACTATTAATACACTCATATTTATCGCGTTTAAAATGAATATATGTATACAGTAACACGTCACTACAGGATATTTCGTAACGGTTACCTAATTCGTAAAACATATGTTCAAATAACGAAGGCTGTATTGTAAATTGTAACGTGTTAATAATTTGTACGTAACCAATAACGATCCTTACGACAGCATTGTTTCGTGAATTTCCTCAGCTAATTGGATAGATATTCTCGGCTTTATCGACAGTTATGTGGGACAAGACAGTTTATTTCTGATGGCAGTTCCTGCACCGGCGTCGGCGGAACAGACTAATGTGTTGACAACTTTAGATAACAGTATTAATATGTCTACTAAAGTACTATCAAAAACAAAGATGAAATAAAATTAACTGTCGTCTCTTTATACCTGAGAAATTTATATCATATTATAAAAAAATTCTATGATGCAATTTCTATTGAAACATATTAGATTATCAACATCACTCGAATAATAAATATTGCTAAAGTTTTTATAAAGTTAGACATTGATAAACCTGTTCATAAAGTACGGATTTCAACATGCGACATTAAAAGTTGTAATAGAAATAGAACAAGCTCTTAATGATCACTTAAGACCGGTTTCATTTAAAGAAGTTGTGGTTATTGAGTAAAATATCGGCAATTATTAATAATTATAATGTAATTCATATATCTTTCTGGCGACTGGGCATAGAGTACAGTTACTGTACTTAAATAGTGTGGCAAGTTTGTGCACTTAACAAGTGAAAATGAACAGTAATAAAGTGTTATTATTTAATAAAATATGTTGTGCAATAATAAGGAACTACGTAGTCATTTCTGATACCATCTATATGTTACATATAAAAATGAATGTTTCTTTGTAGGTTTGTCCTCTATGCGGTCCTAAACCATTCATAAAAATGTTGATGAGCTGTTCTGCGTACGGCCGCGAAGGTTTCGGACTTGTTTAATATAGTAAATAAGAGATTACGCGAACGAAGTCGTGGGCAATATCTAGTTAATTTATAAATGTAGGATATCCTACAAAAGTATTTAGTCCGTTGAAACATCTTATGAAACAGAAAAATATTTCACGTAACAAATTGCCGCATACACAATCAAAAAAGCGTAGGAAATATGAAATATTAATAAAAATTCGCCAATAATTTATTCGACGAACATAAAATAAAGTCTACATTTTTAACCCTTCTTTACTTTTGTCTTTAATGTCAATGTCAAGACTGACAAAACAAAGTATTCCAATAAACCCTACAGAGATGGATGTTTACTCATATTTCGATATCATAAATCGATCAATGTCGCTCACTATCCTGGGTAGAGAACAACGAGCCCAGTGTTGACCCTCGTTAAAATTACACTGGATCAGTATCAGTACCTACGTATACATGCGACATTGCAACAATTTTACATCGACATATCACGCGAGAAAGCTGTGTACTGACCTATTTGCAGTTTATTCACATGAGATCGAATAATTTTTGCAATATCTGCTTTTCACGTATTATAGGAATTATCTGAAAGAAGATGTAGTGACAAAAATGGAGAAAGGTATGCTGAGATGGTTTGGCCATGTCGAGAGAATGAATGAAGAACGATTGACAAAAAAAATGTATAAGGCGAGCGTGAATGAGTGTTGGAAGGGGTAGACCTAGGCGGACGTTTCGAGACCAAATCAGGGACGTCTTGAAAAAGGCCAGGTCAAGAGTACCCTAAACCGAAGAGCATGTATGAAGGGAATAATGAAAGTGGACGAAGCGAAACTAGTATGTAAGGATCGTAGCAAGTAGAAAGAAGTGGTCTCTGCCTACCCCTACGGGAAAGAGGCGTGATTATATGTATGTATGTATAGAAATTATTCTTTTGTATGTCAGCTTTTCAAGCAGTATTTAACGATAATAGAATAAAAACGATCAGCTTAATCCGACTCGGTTGCAGTAGTGCTTACATTTGTGCAAACAAGAGGAAGAAATCAATACTGTAAAACTAAATGTGTAAATATTACATCCAGTAGACAAGAATGGGTATTAAAAACTGTCGCCGTGTGAATGAATGCCAGGAAGATGGTGTTTGTCGATACATCGCAAGTTTACAAATAGCTTCCAAAAAAGCTTTGTAATAACTATTAATTTATTTTACAAATAACACTGGATGACTTAATACTTAGGTAATACTTAAGAAACTTTTAATGACGATGACGAAAACTCATGTAGTACACTTGTTTAAAATGTTATTCAAATTACACAACAGAAGGATTATAATATACTAGCTTTTATCCGTGACTTTGTCCGCGTGGTGGTGACTTACAACAAAGGGGATAACATAAAAACTTTCTCCATGAAAAAATACATATACGTGGTAATTTTCATTTGGATCAGTCGAACGGTGTTGGAATTTAGAGATTACATACACACAAACATCCAGTTTTATAGATATGGATGTCACATACGATATCCGTGAACTAGTTAGGTATTGTAAATTAAAAAGTAGAATCGTAGATGAAACGAAACATAAACCAGACGAAGTAATTAAACTAACCGTTATCTATACTAATAGTAAATAAATCTTAAGAGACTCGTAAAACAAACGAGGGTAAATACATACGCACACGTACGGAAAGTTTAACTATGGATGGTAGTTTTGTTTAGATTTGAAAGATTTACTTTACAGCAGTCAATTTTAAAAAAACGTTGCAAAACGTGATGTGTGTTCGCTAAACAAATATTTAGTTTAGCGGTTACGACATAAGCAAACCCCTCGACTGTCAACACATACCATGTTTATTTTGTATAAAACGTCATAGTTAAGGTTTTTTCTTACAACAATATTAGATGCCTACTTGAAGAAACACTGGCAACTCTTTAAAACAAATGGTTGTGAATTCATAATGGCTTTAATTTATAACAGTAGCGGTCTCACAGTGCTCCCTGCGGCACGCCCTTTGATCTTCATGTCTAAGCACACACAATCCAAGATCCGCGTTCAGATTACGAACGAGACCTCATTCATCTCATGAAGTTACACATTTACATGTACAATATTAAACCTTAACGTTATTGAAAAAAGAGTTATTAAGTGTCGAAAGTTTCCTAAAGCTATGGAATAGCTTCTGTTGTTTGTTTACAGGCTACCGTTGGATAATGGATGAAGCCAGTTATTTGCTTGATGAATATTAATAGAAACTTACGGTCCCCGGAGTATACATGTGTTTCGTATGCCATATTTATCAGCAGGTGTAGAAATTAAAACCATTATTTTACTACACCATAAGTCATTACTCATTAGATACGAGAATTATGCCTTAATCATCGTATCGTTAAAATAACAAAAAGTTTATTTCCGAAGACATTTCTGTCTTCGGAAATAAACTTTTTATTCGTGATAAAAAAATTTAGCTTCAGTGACGTTATTTTATTCGTCACACGTGACTTAATATTTCTTATCGTAATAAGGAAACATATTTTCCTTACCGTAATACCGTAAGAATATTAAAGTACTGGAAATTTCAGTAATTATTAAATAATTATTAAATGACACTATGTAAGTTTTGACAGGTTCTATCAAATAATCTACTAATATAATACGTTTACAAGATCTTTAAATGGAAACCTCCATTAGTTAATGGCTCTAGGATTCCGCATGGCAATCCTTATATGATGAGTAGCGTAGCAGTAGGTGACACAAGCAAGCCCGCGTGGGTACGCTCCGGTCGCCGCCCACTGCTTCCGTCGCGGAGGCGGTCTAACAGCACCTGATCATTACGAAGCAATACAAACTCTAAGATTAGCTAAGAGTTCTACAAGATGTTATTGAAAAATGCAAAAAATCAAATCGGTCTCATTTAGTTAAAATTCCCATGCAATGTAAGATATTAAATCTACCTAATTTTATTTACTATGTACCTAATATACTTCTACACTCAAAACAAACATTTAATTTTATTCTGTAAGCGACAATAATGAAAATATTCAAAAAGATAATGATATCTACTGATAAAGAAATCATTTGCTGTTATACAATAGGATAAGCAAATTATTTGCTGCTATATGATATAAAAATATATTATTTCTGAAGAAAAATTTACTACCGTCAAAGGGCTTAAACCTTAGAATACAATACTGGATTATAGTCGGAATCAGCAAGTGCAAAATTGTCTTTCTGTCCTACAATATTGGCAACGATTTAAAACCGATAGATTTATAACCGTTCCTAGTTCATAAAGATTTATTCGGTGTAACTACAGCATACATTGCCAATATAATAATAACGTTCGTAGTCTCAATAACGTCAACTTAATATTCATCCATAGTTATAAACTTATAATTATTATTCATTTAATTATGTCGACTATCGTTTGCGTCAGTCATTATTACAACTAACCACTGCATTCGATGCATACTCATTGTTACATCTATGTTACTCATTGTTATTTTAGATAAGCCCAGCCTTACTCAACTTTGCTGGTCGTGAAAATGTTAGAATAAATACGGCATTATTAAGTAATCTGTGTTAAATAACACTTACTGTATCTAACATTGTATATACATCGCGAGATATCAATAGTATCTGTATTAACATGTAGTTCCTTATTAGTATTCCAAAAGAAAACTTTAGAAATTCGTTTAGAATAGATCCAAACATTTTAGAGATCAAAGACAAGGCAAGGAATTCAGAACACACGATGATACTAGTCATGCTGTCGATAAATTAAATATAATACTATTAAGGTGTGGTCAAACTGATATTATATTGTTATAATTATGACATATGTGGGCTCAGTGGTATTTTAACGTGGGTAGAATAGCATTTGTAGTAGTAAATAATACTCATAGAAATAACAAGGCAACAATAATGTTGCTATAAAGACCCGAGATACCTTTAATGTATTAGCCCACACTAAGCGATGTATATCAAGATAATCTCACTTCGAGGTGCTTCGAGTAAAGCACTAAATGACAAATCGTAAAGGACCAGCAATAAAACGTATCTACCACAACCGAAAGGCAACCATTGTATAACTAAATTAAAATCTGGATATAAGACACGCAGTCTTGTGAAAAAAGATTTTATCTCCGGGACGTTAGCTTCACATCTGTATTCACTTATATTTCTGATACAATCGCACTATTTACCTGTGGTCGGGGGTATAAATTTATAATTTTATGACTTTGATTTCAAGACATAACGTTGGATGTCACTTTAACGATATATTCTTGAGTGCAAACTCAAATACCGGTCTGCAGAACCGCTACAATTTTATATAGAAATGTAAAATCAGAATAGGTTTACTCTTATGAACCAGTTGGCCTATTAGGACTGCAGGTTATATGGTCCTGTTGGGTACACATTAAGCACACATTAAGTACACATTAAAGAGCAATGAAGTAGATACATTTTATGAATGCCTACTCATCTGTGTGCAATATTTAAGTGTATTATAAACTTCAGATGTATGTATTATAGAATATTGTTGAAAGTAAATATACGATGACTCAAACTATATTATGTAATCATTCATAATCAGAAGAATAAATATAAACGTAACAATGGAACACGTGGAGCCATGGCCGTATGTCGAAACAACAAATTATTTTGGTCCCACCGACACTAATGACAGGAAATTCATTTAAAATAACGGGATGACTATAATTATCATTTGGGATTTAACAAGAATCGGGCGACGGTTACACTGACAAATTACGTAAACAAAAGATTAAGAGAACGATTCATGCCGGAAAAACTAAAAAAAAAAATTAGCCGCCTTCAAAAAAGAATACTGAGAAGTACAAAATAACTATCCTTTACGAATCAAAATTCAAATACAAAAATAACTTTATAAATACGATACGAATACCTACATAATGAAATTTGACAGTTACTGAAGTCGGTGCAAAGCCTACCAAACTAATACTTTCTGTTGTTGCACATTGATTTGGCACCGACTTCAATAACTGTCGAAATTACGAATTTAATAATATAGGTATTTGTATCGTATTTATAAAGTTATTTTTGTTCTTGAATTTTGATTAGTAAAATATAGTTATTTAGTAATTATTTATTAGTGCTTTTTTTGAAGTTGGTTTAATTATTTTCTCAAAATTTTATTTCTCCCTTTAGAGTGACCTTGGCCTAAATAAATATGTAGAGTAGGTGTATAAAAAAGAATCGTCAATATAAATAAAGCTTGTGAGCTATATTTGGTGTATCTTCGAAGTCCAAGCTCCAATATCAGTGAAATTTAAATGATACCACCACCTGGGAGCTATACTGAACGCAACAGAAAAAGTATCATTGAAATTGGTTCTTAAGCAAATAAGTTATGCCTAAATATAAATAAAAAAAAACAGACGAACACAGAACCGCCTCTTTTTTGAAGTCGGTTAAAAAGCAAGTATTATGCGAATAGATCCAAAATTAATGTACTTCAAAAGTTATTCTGTCTGTCTGTAAATTAACCAGGATAAAAAGTTAATCTAAGTAGTCATTCATTACAAAATAACAAATGAAACGAAATTATAGTCTAATAATATTCATTCATTGAACAACATGAGCATTCATTGACTGAACGCAGCTGTTGTCGTAGGAGTTCGACACCCGCCTTTGTCAGTATTCAACAATTAGATAATACCCACTTTTATTTCGATATCGAGTTGTACAACCTTGACGTTTTCAAAAATTTCAAATCGATGTTATGTACATATTTGAAATATTTCATAATTGATATTAATTACCGTTTAACGATCAATCATTCATGGTTAACCATCTATCATAGTCTTATCATTATCGTTACACACCTCAGCACCTATATTAATAGTCACGCTTCTACTTGTTAAGTTGATTGGTTGTCGAACATGTGTCGAATGAAGAAATGTAATAATCGTGTCGTGTGTCGTGAGCAAACTATAGGTATTACCGTACGTACAATCTACTCAACTTATTATTAAGGCGACGCATCGATAAACAATATAATTTAATACACAGACAAACTAGCCTAAAGACAGGAAATGAAAAGGCACCGTTTCCTGCCATCGATTTGCACAAATGCTCTTATAACTTCAAACACAAACGCGCACTCCTTTAGTATTAACCAGGAAGCAGATCCGTGACCTGTGTGTAATCATTTAAAAAAATATGGAATCAAAATACGTAAACAATGCCAAATTGGGCTATAAAGTGGTGTGATAGTAGTGACAGTCGTAAAAATAGTTTCAAAAAGGACAATATCACGTTTCATCGGTAAGTATAAAATTAATAATAAATATTTGTAACAGAAAAATGCAGAGCTCTAGTGATACTGGTTGCTGGTAGCTTTGAAGCAGCGTTTGTCCTTGTCTAGCAAGCTATAATGACATGTTGCATCCTCACTCTTGCAAGATGGCACGTGTAAGTAGGGATGCGAAAGAACGTATCGATATGTCAATATCTTTTCTATTAATTTTGAGAATTTATAATGTAATTATAAACCTAGTTCCATATTTTAATATCTTGTTTCTTTTCTACTATTGTTACAAACTTATTTTTGAATGATTGTTTTTAAATTGAAAATTTAATGATTTAAGATTTTAAAGTTTTAAACCAATAAAAATAAATAAAAGTGGATACCCGTACTAATTTTATACATACGAAAGTGACTGTTTTTTTTATTTAATGATGAATGTTTCTTTTTTTCAAATAATGCAAAAGTATGTCTGTCTGTTTCTTTACAGATGAATGGTTCTTTGTACATTTGTTTTCTATGCGTTCCTATACCATTTGCCTGATTGCGAGAAACTTTAGTGAGTTGTTGTGCGCACGTCTGGGAAGTTTCTGTATATGTGACGTAATCATAAATCCAATATGGCGAATGCTCCATTGAAGGAAGTAATTTTTTTGTTCAACACCAACAGTATCAAATGAAATGGAATAAACAGGGGAAGGTTTCTGTATATGTGTCATCATCATAAATCCAATATGACGGATGCTCCGTAATCAGACGTAACTTTTTCATTACTTCCAGCAATATGGGTGTCAAATGAAATGCAATAAGCAGGGGAAGGTTTCTGTATATGTGTCATCATCATAAATCTAATATGACAGATGCTCCGTAATAGGACGTAACTTTTTCAAGACTTCCAACAATATGCGTGTCAAATGAAATGCAATAAGGAGAGGAAGGTTTCTGTGTATGTGACATCGTCATAAATACAATACGGCGGATTCTCCATGGTAGGTAGTAACAAAAAGAAAAAGGCTACTTTTTATGAAAAATCTACGTCTAAGGGAGAGAAAGGGATACACTAACCCGGAAAAGTCACGGTAACATTTTCCACGCAAATGAAGTGGCGAGTACGGCTATCATGTAATAAATTTGTCTACAAAAAAATAGTCCAAATGAATAAAGGCGGATATTTTAGGGTTCCGTAGCCAAATGACAAAAACGGACTCTTTTAATATCATCCTGGTCCATCTGTCGATCAGCAAGTTACAGCCACGTCAGTCGGAGAGTACTACTGTCACTATATTATACAGAAGTGGATTAGGTGTATAATATAACCCATATACAACGGCGTAGTAAAATTTTCAAACGAATGCCTATCTCTATAAAACTGTTATATAAATCAGTGGATATATAAATTTCTCTTTTTTTACTACTTGGGGGTGTCGATTTTCTATTAAAAACATTCGTTAGATTTTTTCAAGTTAATGAGTGCTATACCATGTAATGTTTTAGCTCCAGAGCACTCACAATTTGTCAATTAAATTTTTTGTTAAACAGTTTTACATCAGGAAAAGCATGTACTACCCAAACGAATTTAAATTGTATTTCTATTCCAAATTTTTTATTTTATTTCAAAATAAAGAATCTTGTTTTGATTATATATATATATATATATATATAACATTATTTCTATTTCTAAAATAAGCTTATGAAAATAATTCTTGTACTTATCGATATATGCATTATCTAAAAGTACATCACTTTTTCGTCTAGTACGTGGCGTTACCCCGTGCCGCCCGCTTACGTCTCATTCCTCGAATCTTGACAGAATAGTTTGCTTAGAAATTCGTAAACATTTCAGTTCTCTAGGGTAGTTTGTCTGTGATATAATATAAAATAGACCTTCTGCTCTATGCAAACGTGCACGCGCTAGCTTACGAAAAACACGAAAAAACAGTTATTTTCGTTTATTTTTAAAAACTATAATTAATTTTAAAAATCCAACTGACATTTGAAGGATATGTTTAGATTACACTATACAGAAAATTTAGAAACTTAAATTGGTCCCGTTACTCCGAAATATATAAACATAGGTTTTAATAGAGGTTTCTTTGATATTTTTTTTTGTGTTTCAAAAATTAACTAGTGTTAATTAAGACATATATCGCAACTGGCAAAATGAAATGAATGAAATGAAGAATCAGGTTACCAGATATCACATTCATACTTCTTGTAGTCACTTAGAAAAATTGAGATCCCTGGCGTCGAAATTTCCAATGCGTCGCCTTAAATTATTTATTAAGCGTAGGCAGCGGAAATTTCACTGACAGTTTTCTTCATTTACTATAACTATGCTTTAATTAACAGTACCGTAGATCGTAGTTAAGGTCATCTCATGAATGCCCGGGGCAAAATTAGGATATTAAATCATAATAAATGTTACCAATAAATATTTTGCGGGAAACAAAATGTGCTTGTATTTAGGTGTCGATACACTACATTTAAATTAGTTCACATAAAATTTTATAAGAAGTGGGTTTCTTTCAGTATAAACGTTTGCCAACCATGTATACAAGAAATTCTTAGCTGCGAGTATAATGAATAGGTAGTGATTATTAAGCACTGAGAATAGAAGTACAAATATTAAAAGATTAATATTTCAGAGAGAATTTTTTTTGCAGATGTAGGTACTGGGTACCTACTTCAAGTTTTGTCAGCACGAGAAGTGTTTCGTAAAAGAGCGAGAGGGGCTATGGCTGGTACGTGTATTAGAGATAGAGACAAATAGACACTGTCTACTATGCCAATATCACAATTAAATAAGGTAAAAAATAAATCAAACAATTTATAAGTAGAAACATAAAAGAGGCTGAAGTGAAGTTTCAAATATTATATTGGGTCCTTACATATGAAATTGGCGTTTTGTACGGGAGGAATATAAAGTCAATTTTTTTTTGTAAAATATATTTAATTAATCAAAGTATGCACCGTTGTTATCTATGCACTTTTGCCATCTCATAGGTAGTTCATTGATCCCTTTACTAAAAAAACCATGGGGGCGAGAATCAATAAACTCTTTGAAGGCGGTTTGGACTGCCGCATCGGAGTTGAATTTTTTTCCTTGTAAGAAGTTGTCCAAATTCCGGAAAAAATGGTAATCTGTTGGAGCAAGGTCCGGGGAGTACGGTGGATGTCGCAGACATTCCAATTGTAGCCCATCTAACTTAGTGGTTATTTGTTGTGCAGTGTGTGGTCTTGCGTTGTCGTGAAGCAGCAGTGGCCTAGAGCGATTGACCAATCTCGGTTGTCTAGCAGCTAGTTCTTCCTTCATGGTTTGCAGTTGCTGACAATAGATATCTGCCGTAATCGTTTGGCCAGATTTTAGAAAGCTGTAGTGAACGACACCGGCGCTAGTCCACCAAACACTCACAAGTAACTTTTTCCGAGTCAATTTTCGTTTAGGGCAGGATTTGGCTGGGTCTCCAGGGTTCAGCCATTGCGACGAGCGCTTCCGATTATCGTACAGTATCCACTTTTCATCACAAGTAATGATTCGATTTAAAATCCCTTCATTATTGTGTTGGTTGAGCAAATTCGATTCACTCAATTCATGAGGCACCCATCGTTCAAGTTTTTTTACTTTCCCGATTTGCTTCAAGTGAATTAATACAGTTTTGTCACTTACCCCGAAGCCTGCAGCTATCTCTGAAGTGCTTTGTGATGGATCCGCTGCCACAATAGCCTTTAATTCTTCATTTTCCACTTTGGTCTCCGGCCCTCCACGGGGTTGGTTCTGAAGGTCGAAATCTCCAGAACGAAAACGTTGAAACCAAAAACGTACCGTGCTTTCTTTTGCGACACTAGCGCCATACACATCATTAATCCTTCGAACTGTTTCTGCAGCACTGGTGCCACGGTAGAACTCGTACTCGTAAATATACCGATATTTCATGTTTTCCATTGTACGGTAATAAGCGACGCCAAAGAAAAAAATAATGAGGAAAAAACAAATGAGTGACTGTTTTCAAAACTCAAATGTACCAGCTAAATGAATTTATAAATTTGAATTTGGAATTCTTAACCAAAGAGGAGATATTTCAGATCAAAGTGGTCAGTACGACAAAACGCTAATTTCATATGTAAGGACCCAATATGTTGCCGAAAAATTTTAAATATGTATATATAAATATATTATACAATTACATAAGAATTATGTACCCGTATATTATGTCTTCGATCAAATAGTGTATACATATGTACATAGGTACAGAATTAGTAATTACATACGTATTTTAGAGTCCTATTTAATAATGAAGCTGGATTTCCCCGTGATGTAGGTAATGTCCGAATTAATATGACTTCTACATATTTTTCTTAAATAATAATTTAGTATATAAATAAGCATAAGTAAATAAGTATTTAAAGCTTACTTATGAAGATCAAATAGCCAGAGTATTAGCCGACGGAAATGTCAAAAGCACTCGCATACCTAGGCGAAAATGTAAGAGGAGAATGTTGAGGAATTTTGAGAAAGCGAAAGAAGTATGTAAGGACCGCAAAGTTGGCGATACAGCGTGAAGATGTATGTATGTATGTAAATAAGTATTTTAGAGGATATGTTATGACAGTTTTTAAATGAAAGCATATATTATATGTAAAACAATTCCAAGAAATTTTCTCAGTTAATTCCACGGAAAACATAGTACCTACATTTACGACATAAAATTCTATCCACGACAGTGCAGCGTAGCGTATCTGATGTAAGATTTCACGCTTGGACTGACTAATGACTTTATATGTATAAAAGATAATAATATTCAGGGAAGCTTTAAGCTTTAACTCATGGCAATAAAGCTTTATCACTTTTATTTAAAATCGAAAGTGGTATCTATAAAAACCATTCAAGCGAAGCTTCGGTTTATTGTAATCGGGAACGCTTCGTTTCTAAATTAGTTTGATATTGTTAACACATTCAATTAGTGAGTGGAAAATAACCAATGACTCTATCGGTTTTATTACATAAACAATTAGTTTTATTAGTAATTTAACACTATGTAATTTAAGGTTTTAATCAAATAAAAGTATATTTGGACTTACTTCAATATGATATTGTATGTAATGACACTAATAATACGAAGTGTTAGCCTTAGAATCACGCTTTCTTTTGAATCTCACCTTTACCTGTAAAAGAAAGAAAAGACAAATAAGCAAAAGCTTATGGAATAGGTACACCAAAAAAAGTGGTGTTTTTCAGCTGTCAAAAAGCACTAAGACGCGACGTACATTATTATTGGTGTGAAAATAGATCCGACACGCATGCATGACCGCACACGAGTAGTTGGATCACAGTGTCATGTATGGTAACATCACATAAAGGAAGAGAAGTTTTAACAGTTTACCCTAATTTGTAGTATGTTATCGCTACATATTTTTTTATATACTCTGTATCGTCAACAGTAGGCACTCTATCAGCTGTTTATTCTCGTCTTTGGATAATTTATTTAGGATAATAGGATAATCAATACTATTAGCCATTTGAAAAAACCAATTACCACGTTACACAATACAATTTTTTATGTTTAAAAGGAGTACTCCATTGAATGAAATCATAACAAAGTATCAGTTTTTAGTACCATCAAGCAGTGACGTGCTATTGAGTATATGGTATGGTATACCGAATGCTATTCTAATCGCCTACGTCCAAAATCGACTAGTGAAAGTGGTCCTCAGTGATTATAAATTAAAGTCAATTCATATTGTGTTTACTAAAACAGTTTTGTAAGTGCTTAAATTACTTGTAGTAATAAAGAACCAGTATATTATCGAATAAAAGTACTATAAAGTTTGGCATTGCCATGTCTACGTAGATTTGAGAATGCAGGGTAAGTAATTTACTTTGAAAACAGGACACAGTATAAAATTAGCAAGCAAATATTTTAAATTAAGAACATATGTCAAGTAAACAGGGTCAATGACAGTTATGTATATTTTAATTTTTTTTGAAATATAAATAACTGTCATTGAGTCTGTTACGAAAGCTTACACTATAAATACCCCTCAATTAAACACAGAAAACCTAACGAGAATGAAAGTGCACTTTTATTAGAGGTTAGCGTCCACCAGGCGGGCCAGCATGCTTATTACGTTACTTGTAGACAGCATACGACAGCCAATATCGCGCGATATCTGCTGTCAAAATGAGAATTTCTGTAATGTAATTTGTATAGTGGCGCTAAATCTACCGCCAAAAGAGCATTTTACGGTCATACAATAATAGATACGCAATCGTCATACATGATAGTAATTTTTTATTGCAATTAGTCACCGGTCGCGCAGTGATCGCGTGGCTGTCGCTGTCTGCAAATTTTTAGGTAATAACCCCGCAGGTCGGACCGCATCGTAATACAAAAATCCGCACGCTTATTACGTAACTTGCAGACAGCATGCGACAGCTAATATCACGCGATATCTGCTGTCAAAACGAGAATTTGTGTAATGTAATTTGTATAGTGGCGCTAAATCTACTGCGAAAAGTGCATTTAACGGTTAAAGAATAATAAATACCCAGTCGTCATACATGATATCAATTCTTTTAATACAATTAGTCACCGGTCGCGCAGTGATCGCGTGGCTGTCGCTGTCTGCAAATGTTTAGGTAATAACCCCGCCATCTGCAATACATTTTGTATAAAACTACGTCGATTAGAGGCGCGACGGGACGGAACGCGACGGAATCCATTGTCGAATCGCTCGGCAGGCGTATTTCGAGTCACTGCGATGCGATCCTCATACGGCACGTATGTATTTTATTTTATTTTTATTAAATATAATATAATATGTCATTAGTTTATAAATACTCAGAGAATTTCACCGAATCATTCTTCAGTTCAAAAAACAAGCGATGAAATTCCCCACAAAACCTTCTTTTCTTGCATAATATATTGTGTTCTTATTATTTTCTTCGCCGTCAAACGACATAATAAATAAAAATAATTCTTCATCATAGCTCGTAATTCAGCTTCCATCAGAACACTACGATACGTACACTTGTCACAGCTACGACTGTCATTGTCGACATAATTCAGCCTATGCGGTTCGCCCCGCTTTATACAATAGACGCAGTACGCAAAAATGCTCGCCGCACCGTTGAGACCCGGCCCGTCTTAAATGGACGCCTAAAGTGCACTTTCGTTTCGATAGTGTTTTACAAAATATCAAAGCGACAAGCTTATGGCTGATATAAATAGATATGTTTACATAAGTCGTTTTGTTTGTTTTTATTTAACTCTAACTAATGAAGTGATACATAGTGATAAATATTAAAACACAAAATGTGCCCATAACGAGTTTAAAACCTTAGGACGCTTCTTAAAAAAGATCCAGTATGACCCAGAATATCTTATACTTAAGACCTAAACCAGGACTTATCTTGGGAGAACAGGATGGTTGACAACCCCACAATACACTAAGCAAGAAAATAGTATTTGCCTCAGTCATTAGTACTATAAGTTGTCAACTTATTACCATGACATATTATAAGTCAAATTTACTTATTATTCTTGAACGAAAGTTAGCAATTGGTGGAGATAAAAGGGATAATTCTATGTTTATAAGTGATAATAAAGTTGGCCTAAAAGTAAAACTATTGTAAGCCAAAGCTACCGGCAAAACACCGGTTACTGTCTAATAAATTTTCCTATTAACATGTCTAGGTAGGCAGGTCGGCATACATTAGATACCGACCATGGTACAATTAACAATGGTGAAACAATTACAAAGGCGCTAGGTCTTTTCTGGCAAAATCATTAGAGTACTCTAGCTAAATAATCAGCGTACAAAGCACCCAAAATGGTTCATGCGATGCTTATAAAAGCTGATAGCATAAAAATATTTATGATATAATTTTTCTTAACAGCAAATATGACGTTCCAAAGAATTGTTATTAGCGATTGTATTGTATTTTGATAGACGAAATTAACTGCCATTTGAACTAGAAATCTCGGCTAAGCAAATATTTACTAAATGATAAAACTTTGAGCACAATGTACATTAAAGAAAGTAGTCCGGTAAATATCTCGTACATGTATACATTTACTGATAAACAAGTACTATATCTTATCATTTCTTCATGTACCTTGGTACTTTTTCCATAAAGGCGCTTTTGGCAATGGTTTTTACCAATAACATAACATAACTTCACGCTGTATCCCCAACGGGGTAGTCAGAGAGGACGGAGCGCCAGGAGTCGCCAGTGTAATTAATAAACTGTTTCCAATAACAGTTTATTAATTACAAGCAAAAACTATTTAGGAGTCAATTGGTATTTTGCGATGAGATTCGGAATACATGCCTTGTTTAATCGACTACCCTCACTCGTTTGAAGTTAAAATTGGCGAGAGTCAACCTACCGTCATCATCCACTTAGCCCATTCGTGGATCGCCATCTTAAACAATCAAGTCGTTAACCTTTGACTGGACACTTGCTAGAATACTATTCTTTGAACTAATCTAAAAACCGCCGATGGGCAAGCGAAAGTAGGTCACAGAGTACCGATATCTATTCAGACAACACAGTTTTTTTTATGATTACAAAAAATAACGAATACAAATAATATCTGAAGATTTAAGATCGAATTAATCGATTTAATCTTTAATAAATAATATAATGTCATTTAACATAAAAAGTTGTCTTTTCTGCTTCAATGTAAATAGTAGTTGACAAGAACAAATTTAAAGCTAAGGCTAGTAGTATAGAATTAGTTACGCGTTACACTTGCAAGAAAAATAAAATTGTCAAACATATTCAATATGTACAACAAATAAGAAAATATTATGTAGACGTATTCTGCGTTAAATTGCAGCAGCCCTTATATACCTACCAATTTTATGTCAATGACAATAAGCATTGGATGGAATGTTAGCCATGTGCAGCGCAATTAATTTTACAAAAGCGATTTACTCTGACGTCACGTATAAACTTAATATGGCTATCGGATACGCAGACAGCTGCTATTGTCATTCTGTGCTTACGCAAATTAATTGTGCGTGCGAAGCAGCAAGCGCCGGCGAAATTAGTTTGACTTTTACAGTACTGAGTGAGTTTATTTTAAAATAGTACTCTTTTCAGTGCGTGTTATTGTATACACAATTCTAAAAGCTCTTAGAAAGCATTAGAAATCGATGTCAAGAGCCTTAATTGCGTCAATTAAGATGCTAAGAATCAGTCACTGACAGAGGCTCTCTCCAACCTAGATAATAGATTCTAGCCGCCATAACTTCTCCTTTATTCTTGAAATACACTAGTATGCATAACTTTCAAACAACCTAGGTTTTGCTCTTTCCATAAAATTATAATAACTACAAATTAATATAATTTTATGTGTGGATGAATGTAACATAAACAAATATATTTACATATGGAATGCTTACAAGGTTAGAAGCACTCCAGTAAAAAGCAAGTTTTTAAGAAATGGTTAATACAAAACTTATCTGACATTATTTTAAAACTAGCGACTCACCCCGGCTTCGCATGGGTGGAATTTTTTTTTTAAATTAAATACAGCCAATGTTACTCGCTGATAATATAACTTTCTTTAAGTGAAAGATTTTTTGAAATCGGTTGAATAGTTTTAGATTTTATCCATAACAAACAAAGCTTACCTCTTTATAATATTAGTATAGATATAGTTAATGTAATAACTTCTTTTGAAAATGAGACTAAGTTCAATGTATTTAGTACCCATAATTATTGCTAACCATGACATACTAAATTTGAAACTGACTCACGAATATTTGATTATAGAATATTTACTGTACTGAAAATACACATGACAAAGAACTGTGAATACGTATTAGGTACATAATGGAATCTGACTGTGAGAGTTAAAGTAATTTAACAATTGTATCGTGCCAGTCGTGTCGTAAAGGAGATTCAGCTCATAACCAATGAGCCAATGACAATTTGAAAGAAACAAAGAGGCCGAAATTGGTCACGTTAATAAATGACCGAAGTTTCTAATAATTTTATATAAAGGTTAGTGTAGGAGTCAAGTGAAATCAATTGAATACAAAATGAATGTTAACGACCAAATTGTTCCATTTTATACCGATTTGGTCAAAGGTGCGTTTACAACCTACGGTGTTGCGTTTTTGCAATTTGTAAAAATACGTTTAATATCTGCTGTGTAATAACTAATAAAGATGAACTTAACACGACTTAACTTATAGCTTTTTTCATGTATTCATCATTGGTAATTCGCTGACAACTTCATCTACATAGAATTTGTAAATTTAGATAGCAGTTTTAAATTGAAAATAATAATATACAATAAAAGTTTATTTAATGTCGTCATGTAAATCACAGAAGTTTGAAGTTATTTATTTATAGAAATCAAATTATTTTACTTTAATGTGAAAGCTCCATGTACCTAATCCGGATGAAAAGATTAAAAATTTTTAAAAAATCATTGGGGTTTTGCTATCGCATAAGATAAACAAATGAGCTTAGACAAATGCGTTAACTCGAAACACTTCAATGTCATTTATTTTGTATGGACATACAGACAAGTAAACTTAATTTCGCGACTGGCGACAGTAATGTATCACGCATAAAATATCAAAACCAGCGAACGAGGTTCACGATGAACCATGACCTAGATTGAGCTTATTTGTAGACATGAGTAACGACGGAATTAAGCAGAGATTGGAGGTTTATCAACCCTATGAGAACACGTACTTTTGAACTCAACAGTATCTAGGAAGTAATTACTTACAACTGACAATCAATCGATCGCATGGAAATAAGACAATTCAACATAGACGATTTAGTATATCTGATGATACTTTGAAACAAGCTGTACACTTAATATCAACACTCCATTTATGTCAATGTCATCACGAATTAAATGGCATAGAGTTTTTTAAGCTACTTTATAAATAGTTACTACAGATAACGTCATGGTTACATCATAGTATTTGGGCGCGTCTGTTCATTTTGTCATAAGAGGAGGAAATATTAAAACACGTTTCTATGATATTTCGGAATAGCAAATTGTTACAAGGAAATTGTATTTTAAATATTTTGTGAATATATATAAAATAAGTACGTCCTGTCTGACTACCCAGTTATGGATACAGCGTGAAGATATGTATGTATGTATAATGTATATATACCAAATACCATATTACAATTTAGAACGTGTAAGTTACAGTACAAACTTGCTTTTAGGGACTCAGGAAATTGATCGTTAACCTGCTAAAGTAACTCTTTCAGTACGTTTGAAAGGAAAAGGTGGGGCCAATAGATGAATTAGTTCACTACGGTATTTCTAGTTTATCCATGATTGATGACTCGCTGGCATTTTCGTTAGTAGTCGCAGTACTCGCATTTCAGTATCATTAGACTCCTTAAATATTGTATTCATTCGATATGTCACAGCTCTGCTAACGAAGTATTTTTGAGGATTTCAGTTTTTGTCACAAATGTTATGTTACGGAAATAGTCTTAGGATATTTATTCTAAAGCTAAATCCATGGAAATTAAACGAGCGTTAAAGCTCTAACAAGAATATTGTAAGAAGCACTACACCGTTCATAAAACAATGGTTCTAATTTAAGCAGAGGTTTGTTTAATAAATGAAAATATTCTACAGATATACATTCCTTCATAATGCCAAAATTTCCTTCGGAGATACAAACACATAAAATAATAATTTCGACGATCCAAGCTTGACGAAGAAGAAAAAATTTTTGCGATCTTACATGCATTATTTCTATACTTACTGTGTTAAGGACTTCCTTTTTATTTAATAGGATTTGATTACTAAGCCGCTCAGCGCCATATTTATGTGGTCGCTCCAATATGCGGACGCATGCGCGTGCGCAGGGCGGATACGCACTAATATAAATAGCCTGTGGTCTATTTTAGTCGGGACACAGAACCCGGCGTCGAACGTGTGGCTACTAACGCCTATGTTTGAGATTCTGTTTGTCGTAAATTAATTAAATTCTTAGTGCAATGAGTCAAAACTATTTCAAATGAAATACACAGGATATTATACATTTATTTTTAGAAAGTATCGCAAAGAAGAACAACGACACAACAAGGAATGACAGAAGTTAATCTAATGTATAAAAATCAATGTTTGTTCGTATATTATGGGCTGCCATAGCGATTATCTGATTGCGATGAACTTTGGTATGGAGATAGCTTAAATCCTGATAAAGGACATATGCTATTTTAAAAATAAAATACAGATGAAGTCGCAGGCATCAGCGAGTACAAAATAAATAAATTATATTATTTCTATGATTTCTAGAATTACATCATTGTTAATGTCGTCGTATAATTAGCCAATATATAATTAGCCAAATCATGATGTACCTGGGCATTTGGAAAATAAATAAATAAAATAAAATTTGCCACCATTTCATGAATGATCTATTGTCTAGTCGTAATGCGTCATATTGTGATATACTCAATGAAAAGTCAGGCGGAACGATGTGTGCAATACGTTTGTTGATATTACAAGCTAAATAATTAACCACATCAAGATTTGGGTGTGCATAACAGTTGCATGTCTCGTCCCGTAAGATGACTGTGACAAAAAAAATTAGGCATTCCAATATCGTACCAAATAATGACAATAGTAACATATTTGACGAAAATAATATTTAATGTAGCTGTGAGCAAAAAGCTACCAGCCTAATGTGATTAAACTATGAACCGCGTTTTAGAGCTTAGTAGTATTTGTTGACAAATAGATACTTTTATTCTTTGATTATTTATAATCAAAGCTTTTATTAGTGTTTTATTTTACACACCCATACAGTGTCATGTATAATACTTTGACCGCCATTCAAAATTGATATGCCCAACTATTGCCGGCGGATTGTCAAACGATTGGCATTAATTATTTATTTAATCCTAAAGCGGGTATGTATTAGTTGGCCAATTCATGAAACGTTTTCAAAGAGCTCCAAGAATATCATCTACCCAATTTTATGATCGTACGATAACATTAATATCACGTAAAAACTTATTAAATAAGTATTTAAAAACTGGCCCTGGGCATGGTAGCAGAGCATCCGTCTTCCAAGCCAAGGTCTCGGGTTTGAACTCCGGTCAGGTTAATTTATAAAACGAACTTTTTCAAATTGGCTTAGAGCCTTAGTGTGAGTGTTAGTGGGTGCTCCCCCAGTTCGTTGCGTGGTATAGTACAGACCTTGTCACACAATTTGCTCAATGAAATTAATAAAATAAAGCGCCAGAGAATACGCACCAACCATGAGACCTCATACTAGGGCATTCCCTGTGTTATGAAAACCAGACGACAATACCAGGAGCGTTTCTCAGTACACTCAGACTCGAGACAATCTAGACAAGTTCGTCTCCTAAATTGAGCCGGCCGGAAATCTAAACTGGAACCTTTCGCGTTTCGATGTAACACCTAGGCCATTGCACCACCGAGATCGTCGATGTATGGAGCATGGAATTGTCTGTAATATTAGATAAAAAAAAATACTCATTTGTTCCAAATTTTATTCGACGGAAACCGAATCAAAACTGAAATGACCTAAAAACCTAAATGTTGACATCTTTATTCGCAACTTCTGTCGCCAGCCAAAAATACTACTTCTAAGCAAGCAAGGTCAGGGACTCACGTTAATGTAGTTTACAAATATTTATCTCTCCACTTGCCACCAACATGGGTACTTTTCGCGTGGGAACTTACTTCGACCGACAGCACCATTCATAAATTCCATCATTTGTACCGCCATCTCTAAGTCCTTATGTCTTAACATAATACAGGCTAAAATGCATCAGAAGGCGTAGAATATGTATAGTGAGTATTTAACAATGAAGGAGACACGATGGACTTCTTTCCCAGAGACAGATTTTAGCACGTCTGAGTGACACCAGTCAAACAACTTTCATTTTCAAGGAATCTTAGAATATGTGAAGTAAACATGAACATGTATTTTGAATATATTAAAAAATATGATAAAGATGATGATGATGTGCCAAAAAAAGTGTTACCCAAAAAGAATGTGACATGTTTTATATAGAGAGTAGAATTTATAGTCGCAATCGGTATGCGTATTTTATTTCCTTAGTATAGTGGGTGTACATGGTACAATCTAACTTAGTTAAATGTATGCGGGTGGTCTTTTAATAGGGTTAATCTTGATTTAGTTTCGACAATGAAGCCCGATCTCATCCAGTTGTTATTAACATGACTGGCATCTTTAAAACTTTATTTGCTTAAGTACAATTAATGTGAAATAAAGGATTACTGTTCTTTTTAAGACTGGAACGACTGATTCATTTGTGTAGTTTATAATTATATAAAAACAAGATTTCTTTTGACACGGTTTGGATCAGTTGTTTACTTACTTAAAAATAACATTATTAATAATTAATTTGTACAGATAAATAATACTTGGGGATTATCTAGAAGCCTTGTAAGTTTGAGCATTAAAATACTTGAAGTCCATTGACCTGCCGTCGACCGACCCTTTCCAGACAACATGACCGGGCATGTTCACATATTGCCAGAAAACGAGGGAGCGAAGTTTGTATTGGTATAGACTAGACAACCGATTTCTTCAAGGATTTCGTCTTTGATAGATTGAAAACGTTATATTTAAACCCATAGATATTGCAAAGTTGCGTTACAATAATAAATACGTTTCCAACTTAAAAATAGCTATTGCTAACTGATTTGTATATCAAATTATGACTTACTCAATTATTATTTGAGTAACTAAGCGTTATGTTTTATTTAATAAACATTTGCAGGAAACGCTAACAAAATCGACGAAAATAACGGACTTCTAGCTAAGATTCAACAAATACATGAAGATATTTTTAATACCAATGACGAATCTCAGAATGTCACAACATTACTTGATTTAAGGAACACGTTTGCATGACAGAAATATAAACAAAATATTTTTCTCCTATGTATGCTTCACTTGTTTCCTTCTTCTAATTTTTAATTTCTTTAACTTATTTCGACAAACTATTTTAGTTTAACAAAATTACCAATAAAAGTTGGTTGGATTTTCATAAACGATAAAATTTGAAACAGTTTAATCACTTAGCTTGTTCATTACAATATAAATTAAAATGCAAGTTAAAATATAAGTACTACGTAAGTACACAAGATATTGGAATCATGAAATAAATTAAAATATTATGTTTAAGATTAACTACTTCCAACAAACGAATGTTTCTTATTTATTGTAACCATAGTTTTACATTGCAGTCTTTAAAATTTGGTTATTTTAGTCTGGCAAGCGTTTTACTGACCATCTAATTTCTGAACAGCAACATCTGGGACGGTGGAAAAGTTGCGCCACTTTACCGTTTGAACCTCGGCTACAATTCGCTCGATAGTGGATCCGGTATTAAAATGTAAACCTAACAGCTAAAATAATGCATTTAGCCGACTTTATGATGCCGGATTGTTCACAATAGTGTAGGGTGAATCGTTCTGAATTCATTTATAATACAGTTCAGAAATTACAAGTAGAATTTGCTTGGACATTGAAGACAAAAATAAAACAAAGTGACGTTTTTGTTATTTATTATCTATTTTTATGAGAAACTTAAACAAAATAAAACTGATATAATATCTAATCTCCACGTGAGACCTTTGTAGAAAGTTTACCTTTATTTTTATAGCTTTATTCCAAACCCAAAAAAGGCATTTCCGATGAGAAATAATCTTTGGCACGACTATTAAAGCCCACGCAAATGGATACATATTATATATTTTATCTAAATAGTTGGATCCGTAAGTTGCGAGCAAGTACTGTTGGGAAAAAATCTCAAAAGGAAATAGCCGACTTGAATGTCTATTACTTTAAAAGATATGAAAAGAATAATAAATAGGTACTTCGCTTTCCTCAGTTGGAAATTGTAAAATAAGGTTTATAGACTACGGTATTTAACGCTTTCAGATATATAGAAAATAAATATCTATATATATAATTACCGATTAAAAATGGGACCGTCGGCTATTTTCAAACGACAAAGTAAGAAACTTAGGGTTTAAAAACAAAATTTACCACTCATGCTTACTTGAGTCTGAGTAATATGTGACTGCGGCCTAACATATTCTTTAATCAATGATAGATTTGTCATATATATAAGTATTTAACTCAATATGATTTTAAATAATTTTAAGGCCAAGGAGGTGGTCGAGGATGTGTAACTCTAACTATATGAATAAAAAATGTAATTATACCTATAAAATAGCACGAGTACTGTGTGGAAAATTGCTCAACTTACTAGGCTGTAGATTATTATAATATTATTTATATAATGAATATTTACTGTAATCAATAAAAATGCATGTTTGCTTTTTATTGATTACAGTAAGCAAATTGAACTATTGTTGCTATTCCTGACAGAATTTATGTAATATTCATATTACATTTACACTGGTCAATATTACAAAGTTGGCAAGACTGTGGGCAAAAATAAAATGTAAATAATGTTTTGTAAGGAATCGAAACGTACTAAAATGTCTGTTTGCAATATACAAATTGGTAAGCATCAACACAATAACCGATTATAAATAACTAATAAACGAGTGGTTTTCCTCCGAGAAGTCACACAGAATAAGGAAAAAATAAGTACAATACTTAAATTATGTGTATAAAATGTACTTATATGTACTTTTGACTGTTATTTCAATTGAACACAACGAAAAAGCATTAATTTCAATAGCAAAAGGCATTAATTTCTATTAAGTATGCTTTCTTCACAGGAAATATAAATTGAATGTTTGAAAAGGCATTAAGCATCGCAAACATGGTAGGTGTGAATTATGATGACGCACATTTAGAACGATAGAAAAATGTGTTGGAATTAGAACGATTTGACAGAAAAAGTAAAAGGTTACCATTAAACACTAACACGCACCATTTACCTACAGTCTTCGTCAACTAACGTTAAAATATATTAAATCACATGCAATTTTACATTTTCTGTTGATAACGACAGGTGTGTAGGTGCTGATTTAAATATTAGGAATCATTCTAGGGATGGTGAAAAAATATCAATGTATCGATATTTCTTTTTTGATATATCGAAATTATCAGACGATATATTGTTATACGATATATTGATGTGAAATATCAAGTATCAAAAAGGTATAAAATACGATATTTTTCTAATCTATGAGTAAGACTTAATTATTAATTACTAAATACAATAAAAATACGAAATAAATTAAATATGAAATTCTTGAAATACAGCATGTAAACACTGTACTTAAATATGCCATTGATATTAAATACGTTATATTTCAACATTTACTGAACATTCAAATGGTTATGAATATTACCGATATATCAATATTATTTTTTCGAAATATCAATATCAATATTAAAAAAATATATCGATGCGATATGTATATATATTTTTACGTTTTTGTTATCCGTAAATTAAAATAGGTATATTTTCGAATTTTATAAATATCTGCGAAAACAGAAACTCAATCGCATAATTTTAAAAGAATAATTTTAATGCGTTTAAATACCGCTTCAACAACTTTTAAATATCAAAACTAAGGCGGCTACTTATTGTATGAAATGTTAAAAAATAACATAAAAACCTGATATATACATTTAGTGATCAAAATATTTGATAATTATTGCCAAAATATTTGTATTTTATAATTTTAATATTTCTATTTGTATAATTTAAGACAATTTATTGGGTACATCACATTTACAATATCTAGAAATTAAATTGGGGCCCCCGTAAATCCGTTTTAGGGATCCGTTTTAGCAACTCTATATCATTCTGCAAATGAAGTTTAGGTATTTGTGTTGCCTAATTTCCGATTTCTGATAATAAGTTACATTAGAATACGCAAACACCATGGATTTTACTGATATCAGTTCAGCAGACGAATATGTGTAGCGACAAAGCCATAATACCCCATGGCTAAAAAAATTTAAAAAATATAATTTCATAGCACCGGCCTTGCTGCAGGACATTAATATTTAAGTAAGTTAAGTAAGTTTATAAAGTAACATTATTTATGATGTTATTTCGCAGCAAATAAAGGTCGGGCGTATGTCACGACCGCATTATAGATGTCATCAACGGTTACAATGTTACTAAATATAGCGAAACGAGGAAAGTAAATCGACGTAATAGCATAACTATGTTTAAGTACTTACATATTTTAAAAATACTTATTAATAAAAATATTTAGTTTGCAAAGACTAAAGACAGGATTGAAAGAATTTTGGATTTACTATCGAGTCTGTGCAATGTGCAGTTTTCCTTTATTAGGAATAATGAATGCAGAGTACTGTTATTATAAACATGCAACCATCCGATAAAAATCACTACCTACATATCTAATAAACTTATCAATCATAAGTTGATTTAAAAAAGTTGATTTAAAAAAGTTGGTATAGTTGAAAGATAAAAAAATTTATCTTTCAACTTAAACCAACTGTCATGACCACCGAGTCTCTGACTGATCAATTACCTACTCTTGAGATCCAAACTTTGGATCTATCTTGTTATATGGATCCGTGTTTTGAATTACTATGTCCAGTTTCGTGTGATGCGCAAGTATAAAGACGTACGATAACTAATATTTAACACTTTTGATCTTTGTCTTTACATATTGCAAACGGAGTTTTTAATATAATGCTAAATTACTTATCATCTTATCATTGAAGATTCTCTCGCATCGAATCGGTAGATATACATCCACACTTCCAACTAATATTATAAATGGAAGCATTTATAATATTAATATCAAACTCATAATAGTTTGTGATCATAATATACTGTTAGTTCCACATTAATTTTAATCACATAAATTACCCACGTGTGATATTTTGTAACATTTTAGCAACAAGAACGAGGGTAGAATAGATTTCCTGCGTGTAGTGGGGCTGCATAAAAGCCTAATTTCGGTCTTGTAAGAGTTCAGTTGTTGAGAAGTCGTCGAATACTCAAGTATATAATAGTTGTGATGAAGAATTGATAACGTGTTCATAGTGATCAGTGCTCCCGTTACATTTCATATTTAACAATACATATACGTAACCTCGTTGGATCAAACAGCCGCACAGAGTAGAGATTGTCGCCAAAGAGTTTATATTGCAAGTTTATATCTATCTTTACGCCGAATTTCGACCACAGGGCGACTTAAAAATTGAAATACATAAAGCAAAACCTACACCTATGAAAGGCAAACGACTTGTGATTACAAAAACAATTGCGCTTAATGGATCGGTAAATAAAAGGAGTGGTAACGAACTCATGATAAAACCTTGACCTATGATTGGTGAAGAGTGAAATAAAACTATTAAGAATACATTATTTAAAATTCTCAAGTACTTAGATGAAATCGAAAGGCCAAGAAGATTAATTTTTAGGTCAGCAAAATATGCATTACATTACAACTTACACAAAAAATATATATATAATTTCGATGTGTGTGCGTTCGTAATTCTTCTCCTAAACGGCTAGACCGATTTCGATAATTTTTTTATGTATTTATGGGGTCACCTGAATGTGGTTCGTAGCTATAGTTGGCCATGGTAGGTCATTGCCAGATGTTGTCGAGATCTAGAATTTTTTAAAATTTTCCTTTTTCTTTAATTCCACGCAGACGAAGTCACGGGCAACAGTATCTAATACAAAGTGAAACGAAACAAAATCGAATAAGTAAAACCAACAGTGGACTATTGATTTCAATGGTGTCATAATGAGTTCGTAAATAGAACCACACTCAAAAGACCCTGACCTAAAAATAATTTACGTTGTCACTTCGATATGAGAAGACTTGCATTATAACTCTATCATAACGTTGTCATTAGCCCATTCCTTAAAATAATATATTTATATCGTTAATTAATACAAGAGTAAACAGTGCAAAATAAGTCGATCGTAAACAATATAAATCGTTGGTCATTTGGTATAATAATATAACAACAGCAGGCGTATTCGTATGTGTAGAGGCGTCGAAAACAGATCGAGTTGTAGCGTAACTGGTATGAGTGAAGTCAGACGATTATAAATAGAAACCTGAATTAAAACAAGTATTGGAGTTTGAATTTTTACTCCATGACTCGAGATTTATGATTGTACTACAATATTGAAACAAGGAAAAGAAAATTACACGAAGAATAAATATGACTACGAGACGAGTAAGCAAAAATAGAAAAATAGTATAGAAATCTGACACTAATAAAGAGTATGCATATAAACGGAATAGAACTAAACCCTAAATCGAGACAGCAAGTCACAAATTCTTTATATAAAACAATAGCAGTTGACAATGACAGCACGCGTAAATTGAAACTTAACACGTTTGGCCTTGAGCCCGCATTGTGTAATAAATAAATGGTGTCAACTCTTTACGCGGTTCCTAATTAACTTTTTTATAATTTCGCTAACCTAACCCTACAATGTAGCCAAAAAAACTAAAATTAGTTGAAGGTAGTAGGCATAATAATCCAGTTGATAATGACGTAATGGCATAACAGAAATAAAAGATTCTGTTTTGCAATTAGATTTTTCTACTTATTAAAACTTAACACTGACTGACAGTGGGTCTGGACTGGAAGTAAGAAATTTTGTATAGGAATTCGTTATATATGTATATAACGCAGGCGAGAATTAAAATAATATATTTGATAATTCTTCCCTAAAGGGGTTAAATAGAGAATGAAAGGATGCAAGTTCGTAATTTTTTTTAAGATATAAATATGGATTTTGGTGTTTGGTGCACTAGTTTTCACTGCAGCCAAAGGGTAAAGAGTAGGGATGGGCACTGGACAGAGGGGGTTAATCGAGAACCCTAACATTTGTGAAAAGTCGGATGGTTCTTGAGATATTACTGACGACAGGAAATCCCATCGGATACACAGTTACTATAATTATAGCAACTACCAAGAGATATCATGTTATTATAAAACAGCGTGAATGTTTTTAGAAAGATTGGATTTCTTGATTCATTCCTTTGGGCTTCAAAATAACTTTTGTAGCAAGCCGAACTGAAAAAGGACAAACCACTGTTAAACATACACGTATAGCTACTTTATTCCCTAAAGTTATAGTATAAGCACTTGATCTGACGTCAGAGCTGTGCTGGCAAGAAAACCGGTCGCAATCATGCGTGATCATGACCGCTATGGAGTCATTCACGATTCATTGTGACACAATATTGTGGTTTTAGATCACCAAAATTTAAAAAAAAAATAATAAGAATATAAAATCGCACGAAGATAAAGAAGATCAAACTTGCGTTTAAAAAATTTAAAGACAAAAGTAAAGAAAGTAAATGTACAAAAATGAAATAAGTACATAGTGAATTAGTGAAATAAGTATGTATATCATTTTATGAATATTGTCTATATTGATTATGAACAGAAATATTTACTGCCTACGTTGAACAACGCATTTATAAATTTAAAGCCATCAGTAATAGCTATATTACTTATATAAATTTAAAGCCATCAGTAATAGCTTATACTGCGTGTAAAATACCCGGTTTAAACGTTATTAGTTGATATGTCGGTAAAGGAACTGAACGAAACCGTGTGCTGTTTAGTAAGTTGCTGCTTTAGTCGTTTACTGGACTTTTTAGTTGACTCCGCGTATAAACAGCTTGATAAGTAGCAAATACAACTTGTAAGTTGCCGCTTTAGTCGATTGACATTCTACTTTTCGTGCTGTTTACAAGCTGATTAGTTCACTCGCTAACTAACATATGAAATAAACCAAGTTGGAGTAAAGGAGGCAAACACTAAAACACTAAGCTACTTTTATAATTTACCATTTAACGATTTTATCGCCGCGATTTTAGCGTCCACGATACAAAAAGGAGGCAAAATATATGCAGTTGTATGAAGACACCTTTATATTTCTGTCGACGATAACATCCACGGCATGACGTTATCGTCAACGGAAAAAACGACTTTACTACGAAGACGTACGACCTTCATGGCGCAGTGGTTTAGACATTGAACCCAAGGGCGGAAGGTTCCGGGTTCGATTCCCTGTCGGGTCAATTTAGGAAACGAACTTTTCTAGATTGTCTCGGGTCTGGGTGTACTGGGAACACCCCTAGTAGTCGTCTTCTGGTTCTCGTAGCACAGGGAATGTCCTAGTTTGAGACCATTGGTGTGTATTGTCTGATGTATTTATTATTAATACGACACGGTAGGGAAGTATTTTGCTTACCTATTGTATCATGGGCGGTAAAATCGTGACGATAGCGCCCACACGTTGGTACTTGGTAAGTCAGTATGTAGCGAGTCGAGCGGCAACTTACGACTTGTGTTCGTGACTTAACGAGCTGTTTACACTAGGAAAGTTGGATGACTTGCCAACTTACCGACTAATAAGCTAATAACGTGTAAGCCGGGGTATAAGGAGAATCGATACGTAAACTGCTGGAGTGCGTATCAGGTTAGCATAACAATGAGAAACAATAAGACTCCTGTTCCGTTTTGCGAAGTGTAAAACGGGAAACATTGAATTGTTGAATTGTTGATAAAATTTAAATTAAAACTAATAAATGAGAAAAACAATGGAGTTTCTTCGAATCGAATTTTTTGTACGTAATTCATACACATTTAGAATGATAAAATGAAGTATGGAGTTTGAATTATATCCTTGATAGGCATAGAAGCTGATGTTTATTTTTAATTGGCATTTCGACACATTATGTGATGTGACACAATTTTATTTGTTGTCGATAGTACATTTAATTTGAACACTAGGAATCTTGACTGCAGATATAAAACAATATGAACTTATAATATTTACACAAACAATATCCACGTACTTAAACGACATGTATTGAAAATAAAATTAACTTATTATTTACTCAGATAATAAAGTTAAACTAAACTATTTATTACGTAAATATTTGTTGTAAAATAATATAAGAATTATGGTATGTAATTAATAATTTTATTATGGACGCAACAGCAGCGATAAGGAAGAACATCGATGATATACCTATATTAGTCATCAGAATCAGTAACGGTCACGAGTTAGAAATAAACGTTAACATTGTAAAAAAATAAAATATTGCACAATATAGAATATGTTATGATCGAAGATATAAATTATTCCGAGCTTAGCTTACATTCAATTAAAAGCAATTATTAATTAACTCCAAGTTAAAAATATTAGGTCCAAGATCATAATCTATAAGTAAAAATATGAATGACAGGGAATTGACTACAGTCGTAAAAAACGAATTTATTTTATTACAAAGAATTGAGCTGAACGTGGCAGACAATTCTAGAGAAAACTGTAAGCAAGTATTAACATATAGTGGAACGTTTGCGCGTAAAAACAGAGTAGTTACCCAGTTGGTCAGAGGAAAAGGGAGGGTGGAATGCGCACAACCGTTAGTGTCCGGTTGTCCTGCGCTTATAGTGTTTGGTGTGGTTAGTGATTCCTTTGAAATACCATCTCATACAAATAGCGACAGGATTTTATTAACTTTTAAATTAACATTGCGATGACAGATAAAATGCAGTTATGTATACATGTACCTATATAATCTTTAACTATAAAAATAGTTGCATAAAGTTTATGTTATAAAACTTTATTTATAAATACATCTTGCATTATTTGTTATCAAAGACTTTATTCTTTTTATAGAGCTTAATGTTATCCTATCTACCACACCATATGATAAAACAAGCGCTTCTGTTATGAGCCTTTTATATATTATCAGGAAACATTTAGATATTTCACGCGTCCCCTCCATATTAGAGATAACATAAATGCTTTTTAGGAATTCACGTATCAACGATAAATATAATCTCCTAAAATGGATACTGTTTAATAAACGTCAATGGCAATTAATTTCCTAAGCAGGATCAATACAATGCGTTTGAAAATAACTTACCTGCGACATCTCTTTTAGGAATTTCTCGCTTTAAACAATGTATGTTTGTTTAAGGTTATATTAAAGAGTAACGAACAGTCTTTTAAAAGTTTACAAATATTACAAATAAAGAACTTAAATTTAACTTAAAGCTGCGAAATGTTTACTTGGATCGCTAAAAATATCAACAAGTCAATGCCCTTTACGAGTGTGCGATTGGTCGAGTAGCTCATCAACATAGAGGAACAATGAACGGATGATAACGCCTTATCTATACTGAAGGCAGGGGGAGGACACGCCGGAAACTCAACAGGCAACATGGCGACTTCTCGGAACTTCAGTCCGTCTAGACATATACAAAATAAAGAAGGTATCGATCGCTCCAATTACAATTTTTCAGCTCAACTTGAATAAAATTTTCATAGACAATATTGAAAAATTTAAGCCCCGCATAGTTTTTGCAATTTCAGAGAAATTTACACGTGTTTAACCGATATCTTATCTTTCGAGTATAAAGCAAAGTCGGATTATAGTCTCTTTACATAGACTGTTATCGTCAACAATATTTAAGATCGAGTTTTTTATGAAAGTTACGTTCAACACTGAAGGTTGGTTACGACCCACGAATCTGGCATTGAATGTATTTCAAATAGGCAATTTCAGGTTTATCAACTAAGAGAAAACAATGAAACGGTGTTATTTCAATTTTGAGATTTTAAAGATTTTACTGAATTATGGAAATTGTCGCAAGGATAAAAAAGAGAATACATACATGTAGTTGTCTTAATAGTCCCATTTTACCCAGAGACCTGGCAAAAAAATGGTTGTAGCTGTGGCCAGTGTTGTCTGTCTGTTGGGGACTTCCTTTTTATAAGCTTTTATTTAACTTGCCGTGTTAGTATGTACCTATGTTTGTGTGGGTCAAATCTTGGAAGCTAAATAACAACCACTTTATAACGTTCGATTGGGCTCAAATTTGGTATACTTACGTATCTTCGGCGACAATGCAATAATATGCTACCATGGAGCTGGTCCGATCATGAAGTCGGAACGTGGCCATAGGAACTCTTAAACTAAACAAGATAAACCCATTGTGTTGGCGCTCATTTGTTTTGTCTTGGCAAACACTCTGGTGCTACATGAGATCCAGGGTCTGAAGATGGAGACGATAGGTGTTCATAGGAACTTCTGAACAAAACAAGATAAGCCCGCGGGGTTATTATCTAAAAATTTGCAGACAGCGACAACCACGCGATCACTACGCGACCGGTGACTAATTGTAATAAAAAATTGGTATCATATATGACGATTGCGTATTTATTATTCTATGACCATAAAATGCACTTTTCGCGGTTGATTTAGGGCCACTGTACAAATTACATTACACAAATTCTCGTTTTGACAGCAGATATTGCGCGATATTGGCTGTCGCATGCTGTCTCCCAGTTACGTAATAAGCGTGCCATTGTGTTTGGGCTCGTTTGATTTGTCTTGGCAAGCAATCTGGTGCTACATGATATCCAGGTCCTGAAGATAGAGCCGGAAGGTGGCCCAAGGAACTCTGTAATAAAACCACGCATCCCTATCGAGTTTGGGGTCATTTGTTTTGTCTTGGCAAACAATCTGGTTCTATACGATATCTAGGTTCTGAGTGGAGCGCACCGTCGTGTTTGGGCCCTAAACTTCTCGCCGCTGGGCAAGCTTATGTTGCTTTTAATAGAATAAAATACTAGAAATGCAGATACAAAACTAAAAAGTTGGAAATAAAATTATTACTTAAAAAACAACTTTTTCAAAAACAAGCTTTTATTAAAAAATTTAGTTGTACTAAAACCAAAATAATAATTTTATGCCAGGGTTGTGCTGATGAATATTATTCATATACATAGATGAATATAATAAAATAGATCGTTCGAAATCTTGCATAAAACTATCTACTTATATAGGCACGATGTTGGAATAATCACTGAAAAAATAAATATCCATAATTGTACCTAATATTCTATTACATGAAATAATTTTAAAAGCTATAAATTTCTTGCGCGATACAAGCTTTTGAAATTATTCGATGTAATAGAATATTAGGTACAATTATGGATATTTATTTTTTCAGTGATTATCCTATATTGGAGCTATACAGAACCCGCAAAATGAATAATTAAAATTGATTCTTAGACAAAGAAGTTATGCTCGAGCATACATTTTATAAAAGAAAATATACAGAGGAATTGAGAGCCTCTTCCTTTTTTTAAAGTAGGTTAAATACAGTAACAACAAAGCAAAAATAAGTAAAAATATTTTTGTCACTGTCAAAAAAAATATGAAAAAATTCAAACAAAGGATATAATATAGTATATTAATCACTTAAATAATTTTTTTATGGCACGGAATTAATTCATGAGTGGGAGTCAAACTCGCAGTGAACTAAAAGTATTTATAAGTTAGGTATTTATTGTGAAATCATAGAAAAAATCGTGCAGAACGATATTTACATAGGTATTTCGTTTTAGAAAGAGTCGTTTCATGGAGCGAAAATAACATAAATTTTAAATATCTAGATAGTTTTTCATTTCATCATGTGCTGTCGTTCCACCAGTAACCAATAACGACACTTTACTTGTTATTAATATTAGAGGATGTTTTCATGCATTGTAGTTTCCTTTAAATACACAATAATTACAACACTTTGTCTTGGTAGAGCAAAAGCGACCGTGACCCGTGACATTTAATCTTTCTTATATAGGTAGTATTGTGATATTATAGTGGCATTCTGAAAGAAGTTATTATTTAAAAAAATGCGACGACCTCCGTGGCGCAACGGTTTAGCGCCTCGAAAAGTAAAACGGGGGTTGCGGGTTCGATTCCCGTCCCGAGTCTGGGTGCTTATGTATAATATGTATATATTTACAAAAGAAAAGTATATAAGTAGTATATCAGTTGTCTAGTACCCATAACACAAGCGCTATGCAGCTTACTTTGGGACTCGATGGCGCTGTGTGAAATGTCTGAGTATTATTATTATTTAAAAAAATATTTCTCATTATGAATAATGATTCTTGCTATTACTGGAGATATGTAATAATCTGTATAAGTATATAAAAACGGATGTTTATATAATAAATGTACGTAATCACTTAAACTCCAATATCCTTTGATCGAACACCATGAAACATCATGGAAGTATAGGATCCCTATTCAAAGCGCGGTAACCTAAAAATAATATAATTGGTGAGATAATAATATAAAGTAACCGCCTACTGTTTCTTTTTATTTGATAAAAATGTTTGATTACACTGTAATTAGGGTATGTGTGGACTTTGTACGCTGTCGTTAATCAATGCCATATTGCAGTATTACGTTATTAAGTAATAGGTATGTCCATTTCACGTCTGCAGTAACTTTTCTTACTAACAACGGTATAGGAAGGCTATAGGCATAAAATAAACTACTTACCTATTAAATGGTAACGTAATATACTATAACATTATGAATGGATACGGATCCACTCAGTCAACAGTAAGAAGCCAGCTTTTGAATAGTTTATGTAAATTTTGGAGCAAAGTGGGCGAATATCGACCGCCATTTTGAAAGTTATAGCTTACCATTTGATTTGCGTGGGTGAGAATTTTGAAATTGTTTATTTTAACGTCAACACAAAACTATGGTTTTAATCTCGGTTTGTTTACCTAATCTGTGTACATACAAATTATTAAAAATTGTTGTTTTAAAAAAAGTTGTAGATCTATTTTAAAATTTCTTACTTGAAAATGATATGAAATTATAATTTTTATATTTAGGTATTTGTCTAATTAAATCAAGAATTATTTTGTCATAATTCATCAATCATCATTCGATACGAAAATAAAAGGGATCAAGATGAATGAGACTTTTTTAAAGGCTATATCTGTACGTAAACATTTATTTCTGGACCCATTTCTAAACGATTATTACAGAAAAAAAGATAATAGCCATAATTGAAGGGTTTATGTATGTATAATAAAATAAAATAAAAATTTTAAAAACCTCCGACTCAAAAAAAAATACCTACAAAAAGTAAAAAAATAATATATAGATCATAGCCCTTTAAATTTGTGATAAGTTTCAATATAAATAGTAATAGTAATATATCCAAGCGTCGTTACGTCGGAGGACCGCTCAGTTTACTTGTATTATTTAAATTTCATAATACTTTATCATTTTTAATTGTATTCTCTTTTTATTACTTTATTTACTTATGCCCACCAATTGCCCCCCCCCCCTAGCTAAGCCCATCTCCATCTCCTCAGACTACGCAGTTTAGGATACAGTGTGAGGATACGTATGTATGTATGGTCTCTGTTTTAGCTCATTTCTTTCTTTCTAATTTTTTTAAATATAAATTACTACTCATAAAGAATAAGTTAATTAATTGTAATAAGTATGAGTACATATAGTAATTGGATACATTATTTGAGTAATAAAATGAATCACATGTCACAAAATAGGAATTATTTACAATTGAAAAAAAAACAGCTTGCATCAAAAAAAACATAGATAACATAATAAAAAAAATAAACAGACTTCAAAAAAAACACTGAAAAGCACAAAATAACTATCCTTTCCTAATCGAAACTTATTACAAAAATAATTTTATAAATAACATACAAATACCCATTATTTTATAATATTAATTTATTTTTTAATGTTAAATTTTTTTTTTAAATTTCATTTAATATACTAATAAAACTATACTTACAAAATTAGAGATGTGTTTTGACATTTTTTTAAACAATAAATTTTAAAAATTTTGTTGCAGCCAGTAATAAATAATATGGTAATTGAATAAACTAAAGTAGGGTAATAAAAAACTGTACTCTATTGTATTTTATTTAGTAATTAATTAATCTGTGTTTGTTTATGTATTGGGATAAGTAATTTATGATATTTGTACAACCAGAGTAACTAAAAAATAGCCAATTATTATTAACCCAATGAAGTACAACATATTACAATAAACTAATTTTCAAATCAAATGAAAACTTATGACATTAATTCCTTCAGAACCTAAATTAATTATTTTTGATCAAATGGCCTTATTATTTTTATACAGGTGTAGATATAATAATATTTTGTTTCCCTACCATTTTGAACAAATGGAGCAAAATACTATTAGTTATTCAGTGTACCCCAAAGAAGGTAAAAGAAAGAGAGGTATACCACAAAAAAATTAATATGATAACATCAGAAAGGCCACAGTAATAACATGAGGTAGAGAGGCCAGAGGAAGACTTGAAAGAAGACTTGGAGGAGGTCTTTGCTGACTGGCAAACTGTCATATGAAGGAGCAAAGTATAATCTAAGATTGTTTTCAAATTAAGAATATCCCTTTTTGTGAACTGGATTATTTGTTATATGGTATGAGAAGGTCTTTTAATTGTTGCCGATTGGATGTGTCATGGTTGCTGAAATACTGCACTAATGTAAAGCTATGATTCGCTTAAAAATCATAAGGTTGTTTGAAGTTAACTGAGGGTTTTAATTTTGACATGTAATTCACACATTTGATTTAAATAAGATTTGAATTTGTCTAAATTAAAGTTAAGAGTTAATTATCATCTGATCTGTGAATCATGTGGATCAGAAGGTCGCTTTAAGTTAACAGAGTTTTAACTTTGACATGTAATTCACACATTTGGTTTTATTAAGATTTAAATTTAAGTCTAAAGTCAAAGTTAAACTTTCAAAGACAATTTCAGACAATAAAAAAAAATTGACTAATAACCTGAAAACCTAATTTTATCATTTAGTTAAAAATATGTATTAACATAATACATAGGTATATATTATTGTAATGTCTATTTCATAATCAATCATTTTAGCACTATCAGCAAATTATTTTGAAAATACAAGTTTTTGTAGGAAGATACTGACGGTAATGATAGGGACACATAAAAAGCAACATCAAATACATTTCAGCAGGTTGATTTATCCATTTCTTGCCAAGCCAAGGACTTTTTCATGAGTGAACTCACTGGTTAATACTATAAAAGTTGTACAGTGCCGTTAATTAACTCACCGAAGCTCTCTGTCAATTTCAGCATCACTCCGCCGATGTGCATGTCACCTTTTACAACCATCGTGCGCTTATCATTCAAGTCCGTCACGTAAATGGTCAGGTTCCATGACCCGTCACCAACAATTTCGCCGTCTGCTAGCATTTTGCACAATGTCTTTCTTCACTATACACAAAAGTCACTTCCGAATACACATCGCGACGTGACCTTACAAATTATTCAATTATTTTAAAGATAGATACGTCCAACGAATGAGAGAGGTCGAACTCGACTGACTAAGATCTCAAATGGCTAAATTGAACTAAAGTGACGTGATGTGATTGCAATGCTATGCGAAAAATCGAGATGAAACCTCAGGATGAAATACGTACAGGGATGTAAAGATTTAGAAATAGCCGTAATTCTCAGCCAAAATAATCAAATTTCCAATAAAAAAAACTGCTCTGAATCCAAGACTTGACAAACAATTTTCAAGAAAAGATAAGGTTAACCTTGAAGATTTATCAGTATGGGTAAATTTATAAAAAGAGGCACATTTTACAGAAATTATAATTTACATTTACGTAACTATTTATTATAATCATGAACAGGGATAAAAAAAATGAAATTATTTTAGTGCTTACAAGTACTAACGATAAAGTAAATAAAAGAAGTTTCTTTTTAATTTTTTTTTAGTGCGCTCCTCCTTTAGCAGGGAGGTAAAGGGTTCTGCACCCATATAACCTATGTCTTCCGCAGTAAATAGATAAATTCTTCATATTATTTCATGAAAATGTTGGCGTAATACATTTTAATTGTTTCTTGGAGTTTTTGGTGACAAACATATTGAAGAAGTCTTTCTAGTAGGATCCGCTGAAGCAGACTAAGCCAATAAAAAATCTCAACTTCACGCTACTAAATAAGCACTTATTTCAACAATTTCACGTAACAGTACAACAGCGTAGACACTTGGTACGCAAAACTACTCCAATTTTACATCGCAATATCTACAAGAAACTATTCGCAAATAATTAAAATATTTCTCCAACCGCTCCCATAAAAATACCGCCAAAAATCGTTTCTTTTTAATACTATTCATGATTTTTCGAGGCAAAGGGAACTATGCTTATACAGTCATACCTCATACATCCAGGTTTTTTGTGTATGGAAAACGACTTTGTTTTCCGTTTTATTCAGTATCCAATAGGACTTGTCTGATGTAAAACTTCTTGTTTTTTCTTGTTACTAATTCCCTATGATAGAAAGTGATAGAACGCTTTATTGAAGTTAAAACGGACAAATCTTGGTTTCTTGGAAGATCGCGAAAACTTAAACAGCTCCTAGAAAACTTAGTTCCTACTTCTTCCTACTTCCTAGAAAACTTAGTACATTTGGTTTAGAAAATTCCATTTGAAGGCCAAGTGAATTCGTATGCGAAGTAGGGTGAATTGTCGAGCGAGTCTCGCTTGGTGATTCTTCGACTTTTTACTGTATCGCGATGCTGGTATTTTCCAGAAGCATAATATATTAACGTAACAGATAAACACAGTGTGCGACAGCAAATCGATCCTTGAAGCTGCATGCAAGAAAGAGTCAGAAACAAAATGTTCGTAGAACCAGCTAGAAACCTGTTTAGTCTCCGTTAGTCTGCTGTCAAAGTAAATGTCATTAATTTGTATTTTGTGAATTTTTTCGCAATCATTATGAATTTCATTGTAAAATCAACATAATTGATATTAGTATTGTGTTTTGTGGTGAATTGTGATGATAAATTTACGATAATAACTCAAACAAAGAGAGGTTTCACAGGTAAATACAAATTCGCAGAACTATTTTTATTGTATTTATTGTCAAAATTACTTGATTGTTGACAGTTTGGCTATTCAAAGAGGCAATGCTGCCAGTCTGCTAGGTACCTTGAGCAATGACAGCTTTCTAAGCGGCAACTTTGAGGAAGTTTATTATTTAAGATAATGTGTAGTTTTAAGTTTGTAAATATTAACATATGTATGTACTTTTATAAATGTATACAAAAAAAAAAAAAAAACTTGATTGTACATTTGATTGACATGTTGATGACATGGAATAAATAGTATATTTTCTGAATTCTTTATTATTTCTGAATTATAAGCATAAAATAAAAAAAAATTGTGTCCGTGAATTCCGTGAATTTTTGTAACGTTCATCGCAGAGATTGAATAAAATTTATCGACGTCGACATTTGCTAATATTTTATTTTTGTACAATATTTGTTCATGTTATTCCAAAGACGAATAATGAAAACGTAAAAGTTTTCTTAAAACTATGTTAAATACATAAATAAAAAAAAATCAAAAAATAAGTGTTTGTCGATAACTTCCAGGTATCATCCAGATGCAGTTGTTAGAGACAAATGGATACGAATTCTAAATCGAATAGCCTGGGAGCCTCAGAAAAATTTAATAGTGTGTAGCAGACATTTCAGGTATAACTGTTTCATCCAAAGAAATCACAGACATATTTTCAAAAAAGTTCTATTTCTGCGGAATTCGTCCCAGTTGGTATATGTTTATATTTATTTCAGTACAAAGTAATGCAATAATATTTTTAAAATTATAGCTAAATTGTAATTATTGTTCGCATCATGTAGCTTTTTTTTGGTGGATTTTCTATGTGGTAGTTGTCGCGACGTCTCGCGAAATGTAAATTTTTGTACATGGCAACACTACAAAATGATCTGGCAACTTCTATGAATTCTCTATGGTAAGATATTAAGCGCATTCTTTTAACTTTTGAATGTGATGAGCGCGCCCATTTGTGGTGCGGCGTGTGACCCGCTAACATCAATGAAAGCTAAGTGTCTAGCTAAGTATCTTAAAGTCATACTTGTTGAGAGCTAGGTATGCTATGATGTATGTAGTATTAAAGTGACCTAACTTCTATAAGTGTATAATATAGTGTAATTAATATGTGTTAGTTTAAGTGTCCTAGTGTATAAGTGCAGTCATTGTATGATGATGAGAATGGTGTCTGACCTTATGCTCGAGGGGAGTACAAGCGGTACTCTCTGATCGATCAATGAATGGTACCTATGCTATACAGCTAATGAGCTACAGCGAGTAATGCTGTGCCGGGATCTGACCCATCCCGTTGTGATAAACAATTGACTAGTCAAAGCCGGCCATACAAATATAGACATATAATTATATGGATTGATAAGGTCAGACGGGTCAAAAGGATGTGTCCTTAATTGCTAATGACCCAGATGGGAAATGGTCAACCCACAGCGCTACGAATGTGATCACGCCGGCAAAGACGGTGAGTGTAAGTCTAGTACTAGCAAGGCCTTGGTAATGAGACATGAATAGCGCAAAGAAATGTAACTACGCCAATGGAGGCGGTGTGTATGACTAGTGGCTCCTTACAGATGGAGTCATAGTGTTAATTATGTTAGCAGGTGGTGAACGGCTTGCTGGATGATCAGCGTTAGAGTACATGCGAAGCAGAACCGGGCAATCGTGATAGCTCAGTAGTAAGGACAGCTCTGGACCAATTGAGGTATGGTAATATCACGTTAGAATCCCATGCTTACTAAGTATCGCTGCGTCTTCTCTCCGGCCCGTTATGTTGTATGCTTGTATGTCGTGTAATATGGGCCGCAAGCCGGGAGTGCAAGGCGTGACGACAGTAGTGGTTGCCGGCAATGAACGATGTCCATTTCTTCCAAGTGTCGTGATTACGGTATTATATTCCTTTAGACATAGATATAGATTTTATGCAGCATCACCACACAGTACAAACAACACATTTTAAACACATACAGTAAAGAATATGTACTGTGAGTGATATGATGCCAAAATGGACACCGACTCAGCATGCGTTGCAGCGCAAGTGTTACAGCGCTGATTTTCAGTGGCGACTAATGTTGGTGGAATACGTCGGTCTAACAGTTGGTCGTAGCAATTAAATTGATAAATAGTACATAATAAATATAAGGAAATTGAAAATATGTTATGATATATAATACTTACTCAATATATACGCTATATACCAATACCTATAAATATACATTTTTTCATGTACCCAAAGACACACATTTTTTTTAATACTGCATTTCGGGGCGGGCATTTGTCCAAAAGCGGATTTAATGTGTAAATGTTATTACGATGTGTTAAAAATTATTTCTTATTTCAAGTGAATATAAATTCCAAGCGACCTGTGAAATTATATGTTTACAGGGACATTTCGCCAGAACCTTCAACATCGCAGCCAAAATCTTGAACAAAAGTGTTCTTTTCCGAAGACGTGTTGTCGTTCGCACGTTCCGATGTCGTGTTATACCAAGGTCGTACTAAGAAATTTTGAATAAGTTTTACTATGATTAAATCTACTTTGTGTTTATCCTTTGTAGGACAATGTTTTATTTATTACCTATTTTTATGATAATTTTCAAAACAGCTTACGAAAAACAACGTAAATATGGCAGAATAACTTAAAAACTAAGTCTGGCGTGTAAAATGTAGCTGTTGACTTTATAACATTGATAGCACAGGCTATAGTTACTAGTTGAGAGTGTGGAATATCAGTTAATTAAGTGCGGTAGACAGAAATTACTTTATTGCACAATATAGAACTTGACACACGACCGTGCCTTTGTGATCCAAAGACATTGAAGGAGTGTTTGCCCAAAGTTCGTGAAATAATGTGTACATTTTAATGGGCACTTTTATTTTTAGAACGTGTTTCTATACATGCCGTCGTATGTGTGCACCGTAAAACTGCATTGTGTGCAAACTGTAAAGTAAAAACAGTAAATTTTATTAGACAAATACCCTTACTTAAGAAAGCTACTTTTCACAATACAATACGCAATACGCTAAAATGAAAGTAATGCTAAGTGACGCTATTATATGCTATACTATGTTAATTATTTTACGCTAGTATATTAGGTTGATGGCTGTTCATATTGGTTTTGTGATTGTTTGCAAGCTATCGATATAATGTCGAGAGTGTCAAAACATCCCTAAAAAGACTCACTCATAGACAAATTTTATGCACTCAGGTCACACTAGACTCAGGTCACAGATCTACCACTTTTAGACTCGGGTGGAACTCAATTCCGTTTTATTTGACAACTCATCGTTGTTGTTCCTCTATTCCGATAGGTATACTAACTTTATGGTATTCTCTAAAGTTCTGCCATGCAATTCTGTAAAAACTCGAATCACCCAAAGCGAGACTCACTCGACAATTCACCCCACTTCGCATTCGAACTCACTTGACCTTCAAATGGAATTCTCTGAACCAAACATTCTAGGAGCGAAGTGAAGTGCATGATCTTAGATGCGAGTTTGTCGGGGATTGCTTTAAGAGTAAACATCTCAGTCGATATTTCGTCTTAGAGTATTTTAACTTCTTCTGAGATAATTACGTTAAATAAAACTCGTTTATTTAAATTGGATTGTTATATTTAGAGAAACTTCATAAAATTAATTTACGATAGTACAACTCGCCGCCGCCACTCCTCGAGGCGGCGCTAGTATCTCTGTCGACTTTAGAGAATACCAAATCACAGTTGACAATCTCACCGCGATCAGAAGTCAATTTGACTAATGTGCGTTAGAGAATCGCACTACTGATGTTGACAGAGATATTAGCGACGCCTCGATGAGTGCAGCGGCGAGTCGTATTATCATAAATGAATTTTTTGATGTTTCGCTAAATATTACAATCTAATTTAAATAAAACAAGTTTGTTTAACGTAATTAGCTCAGAAGTTAAAATACACTAAGTCGTAATAATATTATATAATAAAGGAATCCCTTACGAACGCGCACCCAAGATTATTTTACTTCGCTTCTAGTATGTTTAGTTTAGAGAATTCAATTCGAAGGCCAAGTGAGTTCGAATGCGAAGTGAGGTCAATTGTCGAAGGCTTTGTGGTCACAATATAATGACCTTACAGCTCGCATTAAAGCCTTCCGCGCTATTCAGACAGAAGACTCACTTTCTTACTCACTACTCTATCAAATACTTTTACTAAATTTTTAATTTTCTAAATCTTTTAGGATTTTCTCATTCATAAGCTTTTCAGTTTTTTTTAATATCTTGCCCTGTTTTTAGCTTTGAATTCCTCGTAAGCTGCGGATTACTTTCTATTTTTTCGCTTCTTTCTGCTATCTTTTCTTTCTCAACTTTTCTTTCCTTGTTTGTTTTTCTTTATTTTAGCTACTTTTATGTATTCTAAACAAAAAAAGCATCGAAATATGTATCGTAATTTTCTAATCGCTCTAGAGCAGAATGTATATAATTAATATAGAAATGTCTACCAATGTACCAAGAAAGCATGGCGGGACTACCTTGCTACTAAAAGTGACTGTGGTATGAAAAATTTGATGAAAGACAGATATAAGCTGCGAAAGCAGAAACGAAGGCACTAGTGAAAGAGAAGCGTGAAAGGTGTAGGGTGTTAGACGAAAACAAGATATCGGACAACTTCGAGGAAAATTCCAAATTATTTTGAAAAGAAGTACGTAAGTACCGAAGTGGTCCGGCACCTTGCAGAATGAATAAAGTGCGTTCGAAAGAAAACAACCTGCTTACAAATAAAAAAGATGTTCTGCAGCGATGGAGTGAATACTATGGAGAACTGTATGAGAGTGGCGAATCCGTCTCTGATACTGAGAGCGATTCTAATGAATTGCCACACTCGGGCCAGGGACTGGAGGATGCCATTAGTATGAAAGAGATTGAGAAAGTGATAAGAAGTTTGAAATGTGGAAAGGCTGCGGGAAATGATGAGGTGACTGCTGAGATGATCAAGTATGGTGGTCCTAGGGTCTGGGATGCCTTCTGTGCACTCTGCAACCTTTGTTGGCAGAAGGGGGAGGTTCCAGAGGACTGGTGCACGGCAGTCATAGTACCTATATATAAAGGGAAAGGTTCCTATCTAGACTGTGCGTGCTATAGGGCCATCAGCTTGGTCAGCTTAGCGAGTAAAGTCTATACTAAGGTATTGACTGAACGTATGAAAGGCGTTTCAGAAAGATATTTGTGGGAGGCGCAAGGTGGTTTCAGGAACGGTAGGGGTTGTATGGATCAGATTTTCTCGCTTCGCGTTATCGTGGGAAGGTTTCTGGCTATAGCCCAGAAAGTTTTCTGCGCTTTCGTGGATCTAGAAAAAGCATTCGATAGAGTAGTACGGAAGAAATTGTGGAGTCTTCTGCCTGAATATGGCGTGGAGGGCTCCTTATTGTAGGCTGTGAGGTCATTATTTCGTGGCCACAGAGCCTGTGTAAGGATAGACGGTGAAATGTCGCGCTGGTTTGAAGTCTGTTCTGGTGTCAGACAGGGCCGCGTGATGTCTGCCTGGCTGTTCGTGCTGTATTTGGACAGTTGCCTCCAGAGATTGAAAGGTAATATGAGTGGTATGGGATGTGATGACACAGTGGTAAACTGCCTATTGTACGCTGACGATGCTGTGCTAATAGCACCATCAGAAGCAGAGTTGCAGATACTAGTCACGTGTATGAAAGAAGATTGTGAAGTAAAAGGATTGAAAATGAATGTGAACAAAACTAAGGTTCTGGTGTTTGAAAGGGAAGCGGTACAAACGAAATGTGTGATTTGTGTAAATGGAAAATGTCTAGAACAAGTCAATGAAATTGTGTATCTGGGGAGTGGTACACACACGACACTACATGTTCGATGCCCCTCTCCTTCCCCGCGCATCAATAACAAATATAATTTCAAGTAAAACATTCTTACTGAAAGAAAAACTGACTTTTAATCAAAAATATGAATAACAGCCGTGCTTACAGGATACTGACTCTTGCTCAATCGTCATGTAAATCTGAACTTCTATTAATTTACAGAATAATATTAATCCTGTAATAACATAGGTGGGTTCAATTGTCTATGTACCTATATAAATTAAAAATGTAAACATATGTAAATTGGCAATTCAAACAAAAACTTTGACCGTATAGTCAATGTAGGTTTATTTCATTTTTTTGAAAACATTGTAAGTGGATACTTGCCTCGACTTTCGATAGGCCTTTCGATAGAGTGAACAATTCGTGAGGTTGGGTATAAAATCGTACTGGTACAGCCCCGGGGTTGCCGTACCGATAGGATTTTCAGGAATCATGTTTCTTGAAATGTGTCCTGATAAATCCAAAACTGCCTGCGTAAAATTAGGAACTCTTTTACTCTGCGTGTGCGTAAACGAGTATACAAGCACTATGCAGTATAAAAAACTATTCTATGCATAAGGAAATTTAAAAAATGGCTAGGTATTTGACTAGATACGATGAACTTTTACGTCAAAATATTGAAAACTGCAGTCAAACTTATTATAATGCTTTAAAACTTACCAACGTAAGTAATATGACATATGAAAATAGGATGGTTTCGTTGCATTATTGTACCTACACTAGCTGCCATAAGCTGCAAAATTCATTTGTCACTCCCTAGTCAGAAGGCAGTATTTTTGCGTGGTTGAAATTAAAAAAATGTGATCTTTAGTGAAACAACAAAGAAAACACAAAAACTTTGGAAAAAATTATATTTATTTTTCAACATAATCTCCTTTCAGCTCTATACACTTTTCCCAGCGATGTTCAATAAGTTCGATAACCTTTTTATAATAAGAACTGTTTTGCTCCTTAAAATAGCTATTAACTGCCGACATCACTTCTTCATCGTAGGAAAATCTTTGACCACTGAGCCATTTTTTCAAGTTTGGGAACAGAAAATAACCTGGCGAAAAGGGTGCATGAGGTAGCAATTCAAACTTTAATCCATTAATTTTGGCCATTGCAATAACGGATTCGTGAGCTGGTGCATTATCTTGATGAAACAACACTTTCTTCATAGCCCAATGCGGCCGTTTTTGCTCGATTTCTTCGCTCAAACGTTGCAATAAGTTCGCATAATACTCGCCGTTGACAGTTTTTCCTTTTTCCAGATAGTCAATGAAAATTATCCCATAGGCATCCCAAAAAACCGACGCCATGAACTAGCCTGCAGATGAAACGGTCTTCGCCTTCTTTGGAGTCGGTTCTCCATTTTCGGTCCATTGTTTTGATTGTTCTTTTGTCTCCGGTGTGAATTGATGGACCCATGTTTCATCCATAGTTATGAAACGGCGCAAAAATTCTGCTTTGTTGCTGTGAAACATTGCTAAACACCCAGTTTACATCTTCATGAAATGTTTTTGCTCAAGTCTAAGCAAACGCGGCACCCATCTTGCACACAGCTTTCTCATTTCCAAATTTTCAGATAATATGCAATGTACCGCATATACATTAATAATAAAATCGCTACTAATAAAAAACAGGTTGCTAATGGTTTTGCTAAATTTTTTTCAAATGCACCTATACACATTACTAGTGGTCTAGCATCCTCTGCACATACAGCACGGGCACTATTAAGCCAAAATATAGGAAAGTGGTTCCCTAGTTTTCAGTTCAGGCACACTTTTTCATTTGAGATAGAGAAAACTTTCAAAGAATTAAAAAAAAAGAAAAGTGAAGATTTGTGGGGATTATCAGTTCATGTACTGGCTAATATAATGCCAATAGTAACACCGATTATAGTAAATATATTTAATAAATGTGTCGATCAAGGTGTGTTTCCCGATTTGATGAAACATAGTAAAATTATACCAATATTTCAATTGGGTTGTAAATCAGATCCTACAAATTACCGCCCAGTGTCGATATTGCCAGCGTTGAGTAAAATATTCGAAAAAATAATGCTCAACCAAATGCTGGCACATTTTAACATTTGCAGGATTTTTCATGGTCAACAGTACGGTTTCACGAGAGGGCGGTCAACAACACATGCGGGAGCAAGCTTGGTCAAAAATATACTAGAGGCTTGGGAGGGGTCACGAGATGCCATTGGCGTGTTTTGTGATCTTTCCAAGGCTTTTGATTGTGTTTGTCACAAAACTTTAATTTACAAGCTGAAATATTATGGAATACGTGATAAAGCTCTCGATCTCGTGATTTCATATCTGGCTGACCGAGAACAAAAAGTGAGTGTAAATGGGGTTACATCTGACGGTTCTAAATTAAAGATGGGCGTTCCCCAAGGATCAATTTTGGGACCGTTCCTATTTTTGGTTTACATTAATGATCTTCCATTTATGCTTAAAGACCTTTGTGAAATAATATTATTTGCTGATGACACATCATTATTATTTAAAGTTAACAGAAAAGACATAGATATTAGCGGACAGAATAGGACCTTGGCGGATGTCTCGAGATGGTTCGCTGCCAATAATTTACTACTGAATGCACAAAAAACCAATTGTGTTAAGTTTTCCTTATCCAATGTACCCAAAATCCATAATGGACTGGAACTGGATGGGAAACAATTAGAATTAATGAAATCAGCTACTTTTCTTGGTTTAACAGTAGACAATAAGTTACAGTGGGCGGACCATATCGGGACTTTATCTAATAAGCTCAGTTCGGCAATATATGCTATTAGGCGCATTAGACAGTTGACAGATGTAGCTACGGCTAGGCTGGTGTATTTCGCATATTTCCATAGCCTTATGTCTTATGGTCTGCTACTGTGGGGATCAGCGGCGCATATGAAATCTATCTTTATTTTACAAAAGAGGGCAATACGTACCATCTACAGTATGAACGCACGAGAGTCGCTGAGAGATCATTTTAAAGACATTGATGTACTCACCTTACCCTCGTTATACATCTATGAAAACATAATGTACACTACAAAAAATTTAGATCTATTTCAAAAGAAAGGCGTTGTTAATGGTACGGAAACTAGTGGTCATGGTCAGCTAGTTATTCCTAAATTTAAATTACAAAAGTCAAGTGGTTCATTTTTGGGTAACTGTGTTCGTTTTTATAATAAAATTCCTCAAGAAATTACTCAACTAACGGAAAAGAGATTTAAACTTGTCATTAAACGCACACTGATTGGAAAAGCATACTACAAAATTAGCGATTTCATTGAAGACACAACAATAGACTGGAAGTGATCCTCTCTGCATATGCATTTACTGGCTTTATAAATATTGTATTTTTAAATAACTGTTGTAGAATGATGTTGAAAAAATGATACCTGACTGAGTTTCTTGTCGGTTCTTCTCAGTATTCAGGTTTCCTTTTTGAACCGAACTAAAGTAGATTTGACGTTCAAAAATACCTTGCATTTGGGTTTACTTGAATAAATTGATTTGACTTTGACCGCACTTTTTGAAATGCGTACTATGTCCACTAGCTCGCGCACTTTCAGTCGACGATCATGCAGTAGCGCTTTGTGGATTTTGTTCACCATTTCTGGAGTCGTCTTGTCTTGTCTTGAAGGCCTTGTCTTTAATGTCTTGGCAGCTATTTTCCTGTTCTGTTCTGGGGGAGCAGACTCCCCCAGAGTAAAATCTGGTTCAGCTTTTACATTGGTTGAGCTGAAGCCTTTCAAATAAAAGTATTGTATCACATAACGATGACTAATTTTCTCGGCCGTGGGACTGGTAGCAGGTAGTGAGGTCTTGTTCTCCCTGAAATTGCCTATAGATGTTGTTAATATGGAATTACATGATTTTAAAAATTTTGCAAGCCTTCATATGGCTTCATCAGCTCCATTTATACATCGCAAAAAAGGACCTCAGGTAAAACTGTTCCATACTCAGATGTAGTATGGATTCAGTTAAAAAATCTACCTTCGGGGTCCTTAACTATAAAATTTCGTTCAGTGACGGAGTGCTCCAAGAAGTTTCGCTGGTCAGGAATAGGAGAAAAGTATTCGAAGATAGTATTCCAACCTTTTTGCAGCAATTGAGAAAACCTTAAAACCTATTTCGACGAAAAAATATGAAGATCTGCAGAAGGCTTTGCAGTGGATACCGACTATGTTCCACAGTTTTTATAATTAGTTTCCACATAATAATAATGAAGCCGATTTACCAGAAGCTTGTAAGATCTGAATAAAAACATTTAGTAATGTAACTAATGTAATGGTGTTTCATTTTTGTCATAATTAATCATACATTTTCAGACCCTTACTTCTAAAATGGTACTTATTTCTATAAGCCACTAATTTTATTGTTCTTGTATACACAACTGTTCAGGGATAAACAAACATAAGTCCAAAACACCCTTCTTCTTAAGTGTAAGCAAAATGCTTCCCTATAATGTCGGTGATAAAAACGCTTTTTTAATGTCCACGGAATGACGTTATCTTGCACGGAATTATAAAAGCGTCTTCGTACAACTGCATACATTTTGTTTCCCCATTGTACCGTGGATGGTAAAAACGTGGCGATAAAAACGTTCAATGGAAAATTTTAATAGCGGCCATTGTCTGTTCATGAACATAGTATACTAGCGTAATAGACGAACAAAGTGTGCGACATCCACAGGCGACATTATATCGGTCTATATGTCAAAAGGTACGTGCAAGAAAGAGTCGGATACAAAATGTTTATAGAACCGGTTTGAAATCTATTTAGTCTTCGTAAGTCTCCTGTTAAAATGAAAGTCATTTGTATTTTATGAATTTTTTCACAATCGTCCTAAACTTTATTGTAAAAACAACTAAAATAGTAACGGTATCATGTCTTGTGTTAAATTGTGATGTAGCTTATAACAATATCCCAAACAAAGATACGTTTCACAGGTAAATACATAAATACGCAGTACCATTTTATTTTCATTGTATTTATTGTCAAAATCACTTGATTGTACTTTAAGGCACGATATGAAACATCTATTTGATTAATTATTTATTATTTCTGAATTATGTGTGTAAAATAAAAATATCTTAAATCCGTGAATTTGGGAATTTCATCGTAGAGATTGAACAAAGTTGATATTTTCTGACATTTGGTTTTTGTATGGTATTTGTTCATGTTATTCTGTAGATAGATAGTAAAACAAAACTTTTCTTTATACTATGTTAAACAGATAAAAAAAATTTATGGTTGTCAATAATTTCAAGGTTTCTTGAAAATTCAGTTCTTTGTTAAAATAAATACGAATACTTAATGGAATAGACTGGGAGCTTCACAAAAATTCATTGGTGTGTAGCAGACATTTCAAGCAAAATTATTTCATCCAAAGAAATCGCAGATGTACTTTGAAGAAAGGATCTATATTTACAGAATTAGTTACGATTGCGATTGGTATTTGTTTTTATGTATAATACTGTTAAGAGCCGAGGGTAATAAGATGCCGGTTAAGGGTGCAAAGAGTTTATTTTCCTTCGTACAAGCAGATGTCAAGAACACGCGAACCCAATTACGTCGGTTCCTAGCCTTAATAGTCGCTCTCGAAGTAGGCACTCGCGTAGTAGTCACTGAAGGTACACGCTTCACTCAATAACAACGTTTCCGAATCGCCATAGTTCTTCTATCTAAGGTTGTCTCAGTAGTCGTCATAGTGATCTATGTAATTCGCCTTGATATCGCCTCGATATATCGCTTCGATCGATAGTTGAGAAAACTGACTCAGCGGCGGACACGGAGCTCTATTTATAGTCCGATAAAAATGAGGGTGGAAACTTCTAGAGTAAGCCCGAATGGTAGTAATAATAACGCGTAGAAATAAAGAAGGCGGAACTTTCTAGTTAATTACGCTCGCTAACACTAATTCGACATTGTTTTCGACGCCGCTTGTTTGTATGAGTCATAAGTATATGAGACGTCATCGCTCCGGAATTTTCGAGGTGCAACTTCGTTCTACTTTCTTAATTTTACGTATACCATTAGATAGTAGACCTAAAACCTAGCAATGCGTTTTTAGATCATAACTCTGTAAAGCCTAGGTCTCGAGATATAAGCACTAAAATTTATGTTTCTAGTTCTCATAAAAATCAACATTTTTACTATTTCGTTACGTACATAGTAACGCATTAACATTTGCAATTGTAGCTAATTTGTAATTATTGCTGGCGTCATGTAACTTTTCCTTTGGTGGATTTTCCTTGTGCTAGTGGCTACCGCCTATGAAATACTATCCAATTTCTTCCAAACGTGGTGAATACGACGATTTCCTCCTTTTAGAACAGGCCTTTGTCCAACAGTGAATTTGATGGGTAGGGTACATGTTGTTATTATAAAGTTATTTTTTGTTACAGGTGAATGTAAATCCCAGTCCAGCTACAGAGACAATTCCTAAAAACTTTCAAAATCACAGCCAAAAAGAAAATTAAGTTCACAGTTAAAATGAAAAATCAAGAAAAAGCAGCAAGACATAACAAATATAATTAGAAATAAAATAAAAATAACGATCTAAAAAAATAAATAAAAATGTTTTGTTATCAAATTATAATAATATTATTCTTTCTCTGTGACAATGTCGTCTCACATCACTGTCGTTTAAAAAAATGTTTAGTATATTTAAAACTTGTTCGTCTTTGTCTCTTACACCATGTCTTATTTATTGTACCCTGAAGTTTATAATATTGATAGTGTTGTCTAATGTGCATGTCAAAAGAAGTAGTGGTTAAGTGGCGGTAGACAGAAATTACTTTATTGCACAATATCTAGAGAACTTGACATCCAGCATAGTCTGCGATCCAAAGATTAATTCGTAACGTTCTCAATGTCCGTAAAACACTTAATCTGTACACTTCACAGGGCGGCGCATTTGTTTGTAAAACACGTTTTACTAACACGCTTGTATGCACCGTAACACTGCATTAATTGTGTGTAAAGTTAAAAAAATACATTTTGATGGACGAATTTGAAAACAACTTAAAAAAGCTACCTTTTGCAATCACACTATAAAGAAAGTAATGCTAGGTGACGCTATTATACGCTACACTAAGTTAATTACGCTAGTATATTAGGTTTATAGCAGTTCGACCACATCATTAAATTGAGTGTGATTGCTTGCAAGTCATCGATATAATGTCGATAGTGCCAAGATATCTCTAAAAACACTCGCTCATAGGCAAATTTAACGCACTCAAGTGCAATTCAATTCTGGTTTCATTTGACAACTCATGTTTGTTCCTGTATTCCGCTAGGTATATTGACTTTATGTGTCTCTTATTGTAGAAACAAGTTCAATACCGGTCATCACTATATTTGTTCGTGTTTGACAATTGAGGAGATTTTGGCGGGATTTTATGGGTAGCAGTTGGGCGTTTATTTTAATTATTTGCAAAATGTTTCTAGTGGATATTGTGATGTAAAATTAGCGTAATTTAGCGTTTAGTGTCTACGCTGTTGCACATTACGTAGAATTGTTTATATAAGTGGTTATTTAGTAGTGAGATTTTTTTTTTAGTGGCTTAGTCTGCCGCAGTGGATCGTACTAACTCAATATATTTGTCACCAAAAACTCCAAGAAACATTAAAATGTATTACGTCGACATTTTAATGAAATGAAATGAAAAATTTATGTATTCATTACTGAAGACATCAGAAGACGTCTAGATCCCTTTACCTTCCCTCCTAAGGGACTACTACTACTATTACTACTCAATGACTAAGGAAACTAAAGGACATGAAACAAGTACAAAATAATCGTGGCACCTAAACTTCGAGTGTCGCAAACAATGGCTGCCAATCATTGATGTCCCAAATATGTACTATGTAGATGTCGTTAAGTCAGTTGTTGAAATGAGTCTTGTTACAGCATCAGTATTGAAATAAAAATCATTTTGTATGATATCTTCAGAAAAAGGGAGGGCTTTTTTTGTGTCATAAATTTATACATAAGTACTGAAATATTGTTCAAACTGAAAATAGCAGTCAGCGTACTTCGATACTGTCGGCATATAATTAGAATCTGCACTTAAGGCGATTTTAAGGTGTTATTAGCAACGATAGCAACAGGCACCTTCAAGTATAGCCCCTTTCTGTCCTTCGATCATTTTTGTATGGAACTTTAAATGAACCCTACATACAAACAAATTACTTAGGTATCTCTTTTTGTAATACTTAATAGTACGTTCATGATTATTACAGAAATAAAATTGCTTTTTAAAAGAAACCCATATTTTTATGAAGCGCTTTGATAAATGTTGAAATGTTGTTCATGTTGATCAATGAACATAGGTTACAGTAGTCGAAGAACAGTACAGTCCTTTTAATGCTTTTCTTTCCTTTACATGAATAACCTTACTTCTAAAGGTGATGGTGAAATTAAAATAAGTGCTATGAGAAACATACATACGGACCGACTAAGTCTATAGCCATGGCGTACTGTAGCACTTTGATAAACTAAATACTAAAATAATTAATTTTACTAAAAATTAGTGGCCTTATCACACAGTAATTGGGAATAACATTTCAATTAGGAATTGAACACTGTGGACTTCTATTAGTCGAAGAATTCTCAAATTCAGTTAAGTACTTCCAGAGGTTATTCCGTACATACAAACAAGCAAATTTTATTTCTTTACATTGTTAAGAAATAAGTAGGTGATATTATAGTTTATAATATTATCCAGCGTAGAAAATCCACAACATACCGGCCTTTAGAATAAATCTTTTAAAAGTTAAGATAGTAAATTGCTAGGCACTACAAGGGTGACCAATGTTAGACTAGTCATATCTAATGTACCATAGTAACATATTTTTACTGGGTTTTAAAAATAGAACTGTTTGTTAATATTATTGTTGGTAAAATAATAATTATATTAAGTACATCAAGTTTTTAATAATATATTCACAAAATAAATAAATATAGCACAAAATAAATAAATATAGCACTAACTAAGTAGCACAATTTTTATTAAATAATTTCTGGATGAAACTTGAATACTGAGATTTGAATTTAAGCAGTCATTGTACTCATCATGTCGCTGTAGTTTTTTGTTCGTCAAGAAAGGAATAAAATAGTTTCTGACACCTTCGTCTCCTAATTCTGCTCTTTAAGTTTTTTAAAAAATTATTTAAATTGTACCGCATCTGGGTTATTATTAAAATCACTACAAGCTCTTATTGATCGCAAAAATAACTCGGCGTGGTCTTGATTCACATAATTCCGAAACAGATATTTAGAACTATGCGCAGATTTTTCTCTCTCAGAAACATCAGAACAAAGTTCAACCACATTCTACAAACAATTAATATTTTCCTGTTACTTTTTCTCAATAGAGGATTTACATAGTCAGGAAATTAAAAAATAATTAATTACTAGGTACTGTAAATATTTTCTCTGATTCCCAATAATCTTTGCGAGGGTAATTCATCATATCGTAAAATTATTTTCTTCGTGTTCTATTGAAAGACATTGCTTCGAAATGCAAATAACATAAATGTATATCATGAATACCCCGTTGGGGATACAGCGTGAAGATATGTATGTATATATCATATACATGTATGTAATTTTTACAGAGGTTTCAATTTTCTTTTCCGATTACGTCAAGCCACTCTTTTCCTCTATAAATACATGATGGTAATCTGAAACGAGATAATTACGACATATAAACATGATACCTGTATTTATCGATATCTTTTTAATATAGATTTCGTTGATTATTGCCTTTCCTCGAGCCGCATCCTAACACACTACACTTAGAAATTATTGTGGCATTATGCTAGCTTCTCTTTTATCAAAACAGTTCCAATATCCAGCACAAAATCAAAGAAACATTAAAAAATATTAAATTCATTGATATGTTTTGACACTTCGTGTACTTGTCAGCGTGTCGCAATAAGTGGCGAACCGGCACGTTTTGACATTACAATGATGTCGCATAAAAAATTACTCTTTGAGAAAAGTACTGTTGTTTTCTCTTACACACGCAAGAAGCCGTAAGTCAAAAAGAGACAACACTACGTTTGAATGTCATGCGTTAGAATATATATAACTAAATGTTGCTATAGATCAACATGCCATGTCCTTTAGTTTCCTTAGTCATCGCTATTACTTGACAATTGACGGAGTTTTTGGCGGGGTTTTATGAGAAACGGTTAGACGTTTATTTTAATAATCGCAATTTGTTTTAGTAAATATTCTGCAAAAAAATTTGCGCAGTTTTAGGTCCTAAGTACCTATGCTGTCGTACATTATGTGGAATTGTTAAAAAAGCGCTTATTTAGTAAGCGTGATGTTGAAATTTTTTTGGTGGCTTAGTCCGCCTTAGTGGATTCTAATAGAAAAACTGCCTCTATATATTTGTCTCCAGAAACTGCAAAAAACATTAAAATGTATTACGTCGACAATTAAATGAAATAAAATGAAGAACATTCAATTTCATTACTAAAGACATAGGCTGTAATGGGCGCGATTCCTTTGCCTTTGTTGTCAAGAAGAACAAAAATAAAGTTGACAATTCATCATATTTTTATTTGACGATTTCTGATTTTTATTAATTAAAGATGTCATCTGTAAAGTATTATTCCCCTAGGCCTAGATTATTCCACTGCCATTAATAATCATATTTATGTATTGTGATTCAATGACACTTAACATGTATTAATTGCAAGAGTAAGACAATGCTAATAATGAAAAATAACAAAGGTTTGTATTTTACAGTGTTAAAGTAATATAAAATGTATTCGGATTGAATAATTGTGTTAGAAGTGACTTAAATTCTAAAAATCTACTCGTTAAACTACGACTAACTGCGTGTTTTGACCAATTGATATATTGTGGTGTCATCGTTGTCATTGATGACTGAAATCGCTTTTCGATAGAAGACTTTCGAATAGATACATAAATAACCTAACCGAGAACCGAACACTGCCAGAAAATAAGAGCCAAAAATGGTTTGTTGTTGGTTAGAAATGTCTTCATGAAGTGAAACTACTTTTGGAACTTGTATTATTGCTGAAAACATCGGTTTGGGCCATCAACCTACAAGCTCCTACGAAACAAGCAATTGCAAACGAAAACATTGTCACACATCGGGCATCACAAGTTAATTATCATACTTGAAATAAAGCACATAAATATTGCACAATACAATGTCAATAAGCAATTTAATAATAAACACATTTTTAATGAAATATTCAAATATTTGGCTTACATATCAGAAAACCTGTTCCCATAGTTGCATGTGATTGACTAAATGAGTTGTAATCAATTGACTACTCTTAAGGTGACAAATTTATAGTTCTAGATTACCAGTCTTGTTGCTTGATGGCTTGAGCATAAATATGCATTCCAACAAGAATATCTATGATCAAGTGTCAAAACACATATACCATACTTGATCTAAATTATGAATATTATTTTACAGTGTTATCATGTTCAACACCAGAGAGCAAAGCAGATTCATTATCGTCAAAAGATAGTGATTCCGATGCAGCTAGTCCTGTACCTTTTTTGTGCACACAAGATGGTACAGAGGGTGAAACTGATGTTATATGGAATTTTTACACACCAAAATCAGAGCATACCAGTAAAACACAGCCTAAAAATTCCACCCCTTTAAGCAGGAAGGGGAAGAAATCAGTGAAATCAAAAATAATAGACCAACCTTTACCCAAACGCAGACCCATCAGGGTTTCACAGAAGAAGACTGAACTATTTCAAGAACTTATTCAACTAAATCAGAACTTAAATGAATTAATACAAAAAAAGGTACAAAACAAATGTTTAACAGAGAACCAACAGTCTGGCAGCGAAGATGATATATTCAGTGACTCTTCAGATTATTCCTCTAAAAATGGTTTACGAACAAGTTCACGCTGCCTTAGAAAAAACTTGTTAAGTTCAAAGTTTACTAAATCAGAACCTGAAACAGCTTTAGAATCGGATGATTCAATGAATGAATGTCTTTTGAAAGCTAGTCAGGCTGTTGAGGATACCATAAAAAAAAATGAACCTGTGCAAGTAAAAAATATATGTTATGAAGTTAATAATACAAAAACTATGAAAAGTTTAAAACAAGGCTTAGATTTCAAAATGGATCATGATTCTATGGATGCTATTCTTAACAGTATAAAATTAGAGTCACCTGCTTTAAATATTACTAAAAAATGTGATTCACCTTGCCTTAATAATGATTCTTTTGATAGCATAGTTGGTAATTTAAATGATAGTGTTTTGGAACAATTAACTCAAATGCCTATAAACAGAGATACACCGAAACAGAGAAATAAAACTGTTGAAGCAAATTGGACAATAAAAGAGTTAATAGACCATGATGGAAGTCCATCATCTAAATCCTTTTTTGGACGACACAGTTCTATGCCAGAGTCTCCAACGGTTGTAGAAAATAAACCATCAACAAGTGGAATGGCTTTTGGGCGTTATAATTCAATGCCTTCTGAAAAAAATGCTTTAAAAAATACAGGTATTTATTAAAACTTGAAAAGTTGTCAATGTTATCCTGTCCTTATTAAATAGTTTTATACGAATCATTTTATTATTTTCAATATTTAGACCATTTTTGTCGACTTTCAGGAGATACACCAATAAAATGTACACCAGATGAAATTAAAAAGAAACATCAACAAGCAAGAGAAAAACTTTTAGCAAAAAGGTTGTTACCATTTACATCACAGCAGACCAGTCAATCGATTTTACCTATTCAGGAAAATGTGCCACTGAAGAGGTCCCAGTTTCAACCCAGGGTTGCTAGCTCTAATATTGCTAAAATTAACAATAAACACTGTATATCATCACAGAAAAATTCGGCACATCCAATGTGTACTGACTCAGTTGATATAAAAATATTAATTGAAAGAAAGAGGCAGGAGGCTCTAATGAAATTAAGACGTAAGCAACCACACAATAAAATGTTATAATTTAGGTTCATTTTTATTATATAATTAATCTTTCAGACAAATTTATTATAAGATGTATAATAAACAGTGAATTCATGCCTGGTATTACAAATTTAGAATATTTTGTGATAATATAAAGTATTTTCTAATAAAGTATTTCAAATTAATGTAGAAAAAAATTATCAACATTCATTATTTTTATATAATATGTACATCATTTTATTATCCATTTTCAACTTTAACTTTTAAATAAAGGCTTAATGTGAGAAGCACATTAATTCTGCGAATTAGGCTTATTGTCTACGGCAACATATTTATATCCCGGTGAAATCACTGGGCCTACGTAAGAATGATGGTCGTGTACTGGTTTATATGTACCTTTATCCACACGACGGATCCACGTAAGAATTCTTATATCGCCAGATTTCCGAATCTAGCTCTGTCATATTTACACACGATCATCCTACTACGAAGTGTGTCTGCTACGACGAATGTGCGTCGTAGGATGTGGACTTCTACGATTCTTCATCTATCAGCATAACCACTACTACAGCTGGTAGGTGCAGATCTCGCGTGAACTGGTGGACCAGACTTGACACTCGGAGGCCCACGCGGGCTCTCCTCCAGCATATGCTAATTGCTAGGCGCTATACCGATGCCCGCTGCATTTAAAGCTGACTATCGCTTTATTAGAGGAGTGTTAAGAGACATAAGAAGAAAGAACAAATGTTACATCAAACACTGCTTTTTTTTTTGTATTTTTTTGAAATTGGCGAAAATGTGTGAGTAGATTTGTGAGATTTGAGGAGGCGAAAGATGTAAGGACCGCGAAGCTTGGTGCTCCGTCCGCTCTGACTAGCCCGATGAGGATACAGCGTGAAGATAAGACGTATGTATGTATTTCACAATGTATGCATTTTTTCCAGTGAAATCTGAGGCTGATGTCGTGGTTGCCAATGCCTTAAAATTTAAAAAAAAAAAACGTAATGTCAAATCAAATATTATTTTGCGAGTTCTTGGCGAGATTTTGGATTGGATTTTGGCGAGCAGAGAATATAATCACTACGTGACGAATATAAGCAGTACGTGGGGCTAGGTTGGGCGTTTGTTTTAATTATTTGCAAATTGTTTCTAGTTCGATTGTGGTGTAAATTTGCCCTAGTTGCATTTTTTTAATGTGGTGTTGAGAATTGAGACTTTTTTAGTGGTTTAGTCTACCTCAGCGGAACGTACTAGAAAGGCTGCCTACATTATATTTATATACATTATATTTGTCACCAGAAACTCCGAAAAACATTAAAATGTATAATGTCGACATTTTAATGAAATAATATGAAAAATTGATGTATTCAATATTAAAGATATCGGTTGTATGGTCTAGATCCCTTTACCTTCCTCCTAATGGAGAATTACAGAATACTGTCATTTTGCATCAGGATTGCCAACCGTACGGGGTTCCTTGCACAAATACGAGATTTGTGGTCTGCTGTACGAGGTACGAGGGCTCATATCAGGCTCGTACAATTATGTACTAGATTTTTGACAGGACATGATTTTTTATTGTAGGCAACACATTATAATACGAAGGGGGTTTTACACTTTGGGTATGTTCGCGGACCTTTTCTAAATGAAGATTTTCTTGAAAACTTCAGTTGTATGGGCTAAGATCAAGGTTTAGACTACCACTAAAGATTTTCTTCATGTTAATATTGACGCCTGCGTACTTATACTTCTCATCTCTAATCTCCGCGAAAAGGGTGCACTCATTTTTTTATAAATGCTAGAGCATTCAGGTTTTGTTACACTGAGTTCTGCCGAGCACTCCATGTATGTTCATAGCTAAAAAAAGGCGTGAAAACAATACTTTTCAGCCGAAATAAATATATTGTTTATTTGCTGGTTAGCTGGCCTGAGGATGCTTCGTTGAGAGGCGAAACACGTGTCGATTGGTGGTTTTTGGAGTTTGAGCTGAAAATAGCTAAAGATTTTAGGAATTCATCACATATATTTCTTGTATTGCATGCATTACTTTTAGGCTATAAACATAGAATAGAACGATAAAATATAAAAATCATAAATTCACTATTAAAATTGAAAAAAAAAAAATTTAAAGAATACACACACAATATTTTATGATTTTTAAAATGTGCATTTTATTGTTCTCATAATATTTACATTTTACTTGTTCAATTAAACATTTTTCAAATAAACAAATGTCTACTAAATTAACACTCATTTATTATCCTTTTTTGTTTTTGGTTTTATAACATTTTAAATTCTCGATGAATGTACGAGATTTGAAAGCCAAATTAAGAGATTTTTAGCTGTGTGTGTACGTCCAAAAATTTTCTACAGTTGGCAACATTACATCGACTTTGACAAATACCTGTAGTTTTTTATTTTTTATTTTATTGTTTCTTAAGGCATTGGCAGTAAGGCCATCAGCCTAATAACGTAACTTCTGAAGAAACAAACTAAGCCCTAACACTCTCCAGTAAAGTGATAGTAGGCTTTACTGAAGTTAAAAATGACTTCTTGGAAGAGTGCGAAAACTTCAGCTACATATGTTTATTTAGATCTTCTCCGTTCTTTTTACTTACACAGAACTTTGAAACACAATACTATATATATATACTATATATTGTATAATATATAGTATACTATATATACTATATATTGTGTTTTAAAGTTCTGAACACAGAACTTTAAAACACAATATATAGTATATTGTGTTTTAAAGTTCTGTGTAACACAATATATAGTATATTGTGTTTTAAAGTTCTGTGTATTTTAAAACTGTTGTACTTTAAAACTCCTATAAATGTAAAAAATAGAAAATCTAAATACAACTGACAACCTCACTTCTCCCGTTCCCGCCAAAAAGACAAAAAAAAAGACAAATATTTTTATTTATTTATATTTCTTAAGGAATTGGTTACAAGACCATCAGCCTAATGACGTAACTTCGGGAGAAACATTAACTGTCCCTAACACTCCTCCAGTAAAGTGATAGTAGGCTTTACTGAAGTTAAAAAGGACTTCTTGGAAGAGCGCGAAAACTTCAGCTACACATGTTTATTTAGATCTCCTCCTTTCTTTTCACTTACACAGAACTTTAAGACACAATACACTATCACTGTTGTAGTTTAAAGCTCCTAAAAGTGTAAAAAACAGAAAATCTAAATAAAATGACAACTTCACTTTTCCCGTTCCCGCCAAAAAGTCAGTCACAAATAACAAAGTTATAATTACTATACTCTTTGGACAAAATTGGGGATGAGAGATATTGCTAAATTAACGACATTGAGATCGAATTTAACATCGTTAGCTTGATATCGATATTCCGATATTATCGACCACAAAATATCGATATTTTTTAATGTAAGTAGTCGGTTTTTAATACTTTTTTAAATGCATACTTTAGGAGACTATGATCATGTAAAGCAATAGACGTTACATTTTTTTCTAATGAAATGTTAAAAGCGCAAAAAACAAATAAAGAAAAAAATTAATGGATGTTCTCAGAAGTATCGACAACAAACAATGACTCGACTGTTACCTAGTTACGTTATGCTATGTCCTAACAACATTTGACTGAAAAAAATACTAGATAGGCTATAGTAAATTTAGAATATTAGCACGATCTGTTTTTTTTACACATTATTTATTCTAAAAGATATTATGTTGAATATTTTTTGACTCTGTTATTTGTAAAACACACTGTAGGCTTCTTTAGAAGTCATTCAAGAAGCCAAAACTTAGTACCCTCGTACAGCCATACAATAATTCTGGGAGTTTTTAACACTTGTTTGCTCAAGAATGACTCTCGCTCTTCATCTCTACGTTCAGCTCTCACATCTTACAACTTAACAGTGCAGACATACGACGCGAAAAGTTTCTTGCGCGCGCGTGGTGGAGCAGATAAAGATTTATTTGTTACTTATTTATTTTTATGAAAAATAAATTTTTTTGCACTTCTTGTATTTTTAACAACATTTTGTGTACAATGAAAATTTCATATTATCGGAGACGTGCAAAATATTTTATTAAAAGTATTTAAATACAAATTATTAGTTATTTTGTTATTTTGAATACAAAAAATACAAAATGGTTTTGAATAAAAGTATTTAAATACAAAATAGGTATTTTCAAAATACTGTCTTCAAATGAAATACTTATTTCACTGATTTTAACACTAGTTTTGTTCGAAGAGTTCATCTTTCATGTTCCGTCTATATGACCTCATAATCATTCCACCAAACTAAAATAGACCTGAAAATGTTTCCAGGTCTATTATAGTATTGGCAATATTGACATTGGCATTGGCACAGACACCATTGACAGAAACAGTTTAACTTGCAATGTTGGCATTATTGTTGGCAACATTTAGAATGGGTGCGTTCTTAAATAAAGTAATTATGGACTTAAGAATGAAAAATACGAAATATGAATTAAAAAAATTAACGAAATATTTTGGATTGTACAAAAACCAAATATTTATGTAGATTATTTCAAACAAAATACAAAATGCATTTTGAAAAAAAGTTTTTCAAATGCAAAATAAAAATATGTATTTTGCATTTTGTAATTGCTTTTTAAATTAATGTAGATCAAGAGCTCATATCATGACAGAGGCGGCTTCGGTTACACCACTGGTTCCCAAACTTATTTTGTCTACTGAGTCGAGAGCTCATGCAGTCGTTGTCTAAGAGGCCTCCTGGCTAAATGAAATTACAAATCACCCCCCAGGCCTCTACACAACGCCCCCATTTTTTTTCTGGGTCTCTTACCGCACCCCTTTAGGCCTGCAGCGCCCACAGGGGGGCGTTATCACCCACTTTGGGAATGGGTGGGTTACACGAACATAATAATGGGTCATTGAAATGATTCATATTTTTCAATTATTTTTCCAATTTTGAAATTTTTCCGAATTTTTTTTCAAATTTGACTAACTAAATGAATCAAAAACGGTTAGTAGTGGCGGAGTGAAGTTTCATTGCTCATTTAGTTTAAAATCTAATTGTTAAATAAATAAAGCATATTTGGCTGTACGGCGCAGATTCTAGAACTCGGTCGTAGCGCGGTGACCGCGCGTCGACCGCACGTCGACCGCGCGGCGGCCGCGCGGTGGCCGCGTTGCATAGGCGCGAAGGAATTCGTGTCAAATAAACCCGCCCTAACCATTCTTCCTTTTAGTGCTACTCATAACCTCCCTAATTGCGCACTTTCTTTACTTGATCTTCTCTTCATTTCTTCGCTACAACATGTCGATAAACATGGACAGTGTTCACCAGACTGCTGTTCCTATCACGATCTTCTATTTCTCTCCTATAGAGTCCGTACTTCTAAACCTAAGCCTAGGATTCTCTTCCAGCGAAATTTTCGTGGCATTAATGTCGACAAACTTCGCGAGGATGCCAGTAGTATTGACTGGGGTTCACTTATGGGCTACCTATGTGTAAATAATAAAGTAGATCTCTTCTCTGATAAATTGACTCACCTCTATGACAGACATGCTCCATTAAAAGCAATGAAGATGAAACATCTTTCGCCACTTTGGCTGACGGAGGATATTAGGGTGATAATGACAAAAAAATCAACGGCGCAATCTAATTACAAGCATCGTCCCAATCAATCCAACTGGGAAAAAATTGTTGCTATCCGGAATCACTATAACTAGATGTGTAGGAATGCTCAACGCCAACATATCTATATGTCTGTCCAAAATGGAGATCCGGCTAAAGTTTGGAAACTTCTGAAGTCACTAGGGATTGGAATATCTCAACGAAATTCCATTCCTATAGATTTAAATATTAATTCATTGAAGCAATACTTCTCTGCGTCGTACAATTTTGAAAGGACAAAAAAGACTGCTACTTTAAATTATCTTTTATCTCTTCTAACCCCCGACTCTTTCAGCTTTAGTCAATTCTCCGCTTGTGGTTTCAGGAAGAGTATTATGTCGATTACTACCAATGTAGTTGGAAGCGAACAATCGCTTCTAACCGCATTGGTAGTAATAGCACGGCTGATACAATCAGCCGTGCCGATCTTATCCTAGACGAAATCCTACCCATTATTTTACACATCTAAAATTATTCCGTATCCAGTGGTACATTTCCGTCTGCATGGAAAGATGCCCAAATAACACCTCTTCATATCGATTTTTCCATTCTGCTCTAAACTCCTTGAACGTTTTATACATGATAAACTACATTCATTCCTTTTAAAGTCAGAAGTACTTAACCCCTCTCCAGTCTGGCTTTCGTTCTGGGTACAGTACTACTACTGCCTTGGTACATATTACAGAGGATATTAGGTCGGGCATGGAGGATGGAAAGTTGACGGTTCTTGCTTTAATTGACTTTAGCAACGCTTTTAATACTGTCGATTTCAATGTCCTTCTTTCTATATTACGCTCTCTTAACATATCTCGCGATTAACTGGTTTCGTAGTTACTTGTATGGACGTCGGCAGCATAACTGTATTGAACAAACTTTTTCTTCTTTGTGTACTACGCCTGCTGGCGTACCACAGGGTGGCGTTTCATCTTCTCTACTCTTCGCACTTTTTATAAACTCTATCACAAATTAACTACTTTCTTCCTACCATCTTTATGCTAGTGATCTACAGGTTTACACACAAGCTACTTTAGAAAGATTAACAGAAGCCATAAACAATGTGAACACTAATCTAGTTTGTATTCATGACTGGAGCTTGGCGTATGGGCTGAAGACCAATCTTTCTAAAACTAAAGCCATTGTCGTTGGTAGTTATAGAATGATATCACAAATCAAGTGGTCACAGCTTCCTTCTATTTGTTGCGGTAGTGAGGTTGTTCCGTACAGTGACAAAGTAAGAAATCTAGGTATTTATGTTGATAATTGTTTGTCTTGGGGTCCTCAAATGCAGACTGTAAGTCGCAAGTTGTTTACATCAGTAGGATCTTTGCGAAGATTACGCAACCTCTTGTCTACAACCACGAAAATAGCGCTGGCTCAATCACTTTTTTTCCTATTCTTGACTATACTGATGCCAGCTATCTAGATCTCAACGAAGACAAATTTAACAAGCTTGAGCGACGCCGACGTCAGAATTTTTGTATTAGATTCATATTTGGATTACGTAAATATCAATATGTTTTAGATTTTCTTTAAAGCTCAAATGGTTCAATCCTCATACTTCCATTTATCTCAAAAGACGTTTCCAGTTTCTACACAGCACACATTCAAGATTCTTGAGATCCTTAGAAAACTTAAAACTTGAAACGCCGATGCATTTTACGCGATTTGTCGATAAATCGTTCACAATGCAAGCTGTTAGATTATGGAACGCACTACCTGTGACCATTAGACAATCGCAATCATTACAAGTGTTTAAGAAACGTCTGAAGGAACACTATCTATCTCTCTAATGTTCTTTATTAGTATACAATGTGTACACATTTCCATGCATGTGTATGTATATTTTATATTTATATAAGTATGCATACTTATGGTATGTATTCATTCATCTCGTATTTATACAAGGTGTTACACGAGTTCGGGTAATGCTTAAAGCGCGATAGAATGTTACAAACACTGAAACGAAAAGTGCGATTATTTTTGTTTTAACTGTTAGGGTTTCTGAAATAATTGCTATCGAAGTTTTACAAAACAATCGACATAATTTCATAAGAAGCCCATCCCTAGTGATCAGCTGTTCGTCAAGTTCAAGGTCATCAACCTCAAAATCATAGATTATATTTTTTTAGACTGGGGACATTTGTAAGTAATTTCTGCCTAAGCTTTCGTGTGCAAGATGTAATTGCGCTATTTGTATTGAACAAACTATTTTGACTTTTTTAGTGTCTGTATGTGATGTTATGTCTGTGTCTTTTGCGTTGCAAGGCTAATAAACGAACACCTAACACTAAAAGATGTAATTAAAGTTTTTTCGGCAAATTATCTTAATTACATTTAGAATATGAAAATTAAAGTACGGATTGTTACGCTTCGGCTTTTAACCATACCGCACTTATTCCATAGGAACGCGTATTATCTAGCTGTTTCACACAGACCCATCTCCTGTAGTTTAATCTTTGTAAATACCAGGCAATTAGAATTTGGCGCTATTTTTTCAAAGCTTTTTATTTTTCTACATGGGTTCCGTATAATAATTAAAATATGATACAATGATTTTCTTGATATGGAACTTCGTTCACTAGACCAGAAGATGTTTACCAGGAACGACCTTTACAGTTTACGAAGAACAAAATAAACAATGCAAATAAGTAATTGAACTCTCTTTGCTCAGCAACATCAATTAGGCATCCAAGTTACATTGCAGGATACTTTGTGACATTTTTAAATTTCACTTTCATATCAATCAAACGCATCAATATCGAATTTCGGAAGACAATAGTTTTCATTTCATTTCGGTTAAAATATTTATCGTATCTTATTAGCTTACGATAGAAATATCGTTGTTGTAGTTGTTTTCTTGAGTGTGAGTAGAGTAGTGAATACCTACCAAACGCAGCAACGCAGCCATTTTTCGACAGGCGAGGTTGTGCGTAAAAGACAAAGGACGACACTTTGAACCTCTCCTCTAATTTTGAATTACTTAGAAATGTACCTACCGTTTTTGGTGTAGGTGGTTTGTCTATTTATGTAGTGACTTAAAACTTTCCTTCATTGATTTTCGAAAGTAATCAATAATACAAAGCAATTATCTTCTTTTTTACATATCCCTTACTTTACTGTTTTAAAAGTAATAAATTCATTTTGCATTAAAATTATTTTGAAAACGGGACCCTAATAGTATTATGGAGGGTTCGATATTCCAGCCTCTCAACAGTTAAATTGCATAATTGCACAACCCACAGACCACAGCTAAATTGCATGCTCTCCTGGTATTTGGCTTCCTAAATTAATTTTAAGGGTTCCGTACTTTTGCATGATTTTGATAAGTATTGTTCATTTAGTTTCGAATCGTAATTACCCGGATAATCACATTTTCAAAATAGTACTACAGAGTAATGTTGATTTTATACATTATTTATTTCTAATATTTACTTATGATTTCTTCTTGTTACTTTTATTTACAATTAAAAAGACGTACAATTTTTTCTTTCATAGATGACTGTTTATTCATGGCTATTATTTATTTCTAATATTTACTTATGATTTGTTCTCGTCGCTTTTATTTATATCTAGCGACCCGCCCCGGCTTTGCACGGGTAGAATTAAAAAAAAATACAGCCTATGTTACTCGCTGATAATGTAGCCTTCTAAGGTGAAAGAATTTTTGAAATCGGATTAGTAGTTTTTGAGTTTATTCATTAACATACAAATAAACAAAGTTAACCTCTTTATAATATTAGTGTACATTCAAAAAAAAAGGTTTACAATGGTTGCTTTCAAATAAAAAAAAATGAAGCATTCGATACGAAATATGAGTTTGAATCTTTGAAGATTCTATTTTTTTTTAAATATTGCTTCGAGTTTTTTAGTATTCGAGTTTTTTAGGTATTGTATCGTATTTAAAAAATCAGTTTCTTAACTCTAAAACGGCAAAAATTTTCTTTTTCCAAAAGATTTTTAAAATGTGTAGTACTCATCGTGTTCATTTTACATTACTGTTTTTAATAATTGAAATTCTAGTTCCGAACGCATACTACGAAATCGAATGTAATTAAATTATAAAAATTTAAAACGGGACCCTAAAAATGATTATTTCTCCCCTTTCTTATAATACATAAAAACTACAATACCAAATTGCACACAAAATGTGCAATAATTTCATTAGTTTGCTTCGACCAATCGCAACTGTTTGTCGGCACCTTTGACTGCCGGAAGACGGAACTTATTATTTTAGTTAGAGCTCTGAGCTGTTTACGTAAACATCTAATTTTTATTTATTTTAATTGTGAGTGAAAATGTGATAGTACTAAAGGAGACTACTATGACATGATGCTGTGCTCGGAGTCATTAAAGGAAACTTGTGTGCCGCTTATCGAATTTACGAATATCGGTTTTACCTCAACAAATCAGAAGCAGATGGGAGGCTGCTTCTATGTTTTTGGAAATGTTTCGCAAGATGACATGTTTGCATACCGCTGATAGTGTTCTCAGTTCTGCTAGAGAAGGACTTTCTGTCACACAAATGTAGACTTCGAAGAACAGATAGATATTAGAACACTACAACTGAGCTCCAGAAGTAATAAACGAAGCGCTGCCGCCATCCTCAGTACGAATCACATGACCGTATGGCGGATTCTAAACATAAATTTCAATATATCGGAGCGAACCGCTTTGTTTTGAACGGCGAGAGAGACAGCTTTTGTGACTTAAAGAGTGCGTGTATTATTGTTTGTGTTAGTGCGATTAATCGAACGGCAACTTACGTGTTCTTTCGAAAGGATGCCTAATTCCCTTGGATGGGTTCAAAGCGGCTGCATTGTGAGTCATCAAACTTTCAGTATGTATTTCACATTATTAACTATGTACCTTTAGCGATAGGTTAGTGCGCGTTATAATTGCAAGCAATAGGTAGGTACGTATAGCAGGCCGCGGCGTGCCGTCGCCAAGCAGCACAGAATGCGAGAGCTACTAGACACGCATCTGTACAATTCAGCGCCTATTATTTATTAAGTAGCTTTTATTTATTGTATTCGCGCGATAAAATACCTAAACAGTAGATACATATGTACTTTGTAACGGGCGCGAGCCACTTGCCGTCGGAACGTAGCAGAACAGTATTTCAACACGTATTTTTATTAAGTAGCTTTTATTTATTTATTAAGTAACACATATCTGTACAGTGTTACCACACCTATTATTTATTAAGTAGGTTTTGCATATATATATCTTCACGCTGTATCCCTAACGGGGTGGTTAGAGAGGACGGAGCGCCAAGCTTTTCGATTCTTACATACTTCTTTCGCTTCCTCTAATCTCATCATTCTCCTCACTCATTTTCCCTTAGGTATGCGCATACCTAGGCGAAGTATCTTTTATTTTTTTTTGTTTGTTAAGTAACATGCGATTTAATTGCTTACAGTAGGCCTAAATGTAGCGGCTGCGAGCCGCTTGCCGACGGCACATTGCATTTAACAATACATATAGCTATCCCTATCTAGCTGTGGGCGTGGTCCGCTGGTAGCCTGGTAGATGCCTAGCAAAGGAGGTAGTTAGCTGGTAATTCACTACTCCTTGGGTTGTATATGGGTCATAAACTCAAAATAGTGATGCCGGCAGTTTAGTCGATATTTTCATTTATCATTAAAATTATTTAAATTTTATCAAAATAAAAATATCACAGGAGGACTTTTGTAACCTCATAGGTGGACTCTCTACTTGACATGCTACAATACCTTTCAGGGATTTGGTGGACTCGTGTAACACCTTGTATATTGTTTTGTATGTATTATTGCATTAAATATTTTGGTATACATTATTTTTACACATTAAGTATAATATCTATGACGATATTTATCTATATAGTACTTATTAGGGCATGCAAACCTGTGATGCAAACCGATAACCGACAACCGGTAATTTAACGATTATCAGTCCATTTTAAAAAACGATAAATATCGAAAAGAAAGTCGATAAATATTGGTATTCAATAAAAAATATAAAATCATAAAAGAATTATATCCCAATCATTAGAGCTATTTTTAAGATACCACACCAATTAAACAGGAAGTAGTAAACAAGACTCTAACATAAAAACTGAAAAAAAAAATTTGTACAGGTAATTTGTAAATTGTTAGTAGTAATTGTCTCATATTCTTACTGCAAATTATACATACAATGTAATATTTCTCTATAGATATATTTTTACATATTTTTACGTACTTTTTAGGTCAGAATCTTGTTTTACCATTTAACTTATGTAAGGTAAAATTTAATACAGTAAACCTACCTAAGTCAAAGTCAAAGTATAAGAAAATAACCAATGATTATAATAATTCCTAAACGTTGATTCAAATATTTTGTATTTAATTTGACTCAGAAATACAATCAATAATGTTAAAAAATTCTTTATTTTTTAAATATTTATTTTTCAATATATAATAATAATAAGGATTAAAGTACGAAATTGCCGTTTTAACGCACTGGCTAATTTGAATTAAAATTAAACCTGTATAGTGTCAGATTTTAGAGCCAAACTTTTTCACACGAAAACTAAAACATTTTAAATTTAAAAAAATGATGATATTTGATTGTTCTACTTTTGATTGTTTTTACATTCAGCTTTTAATGTGAAAAATGCATATAGCAAAGTCAGAGTAATTTTCGAATACGAGTTCCGACGTGGGACTAACGCAGCAGAAACTGCTCGTTATGTCAATACTGTGTTTGGAGAGGATACGGCTAACGAACGCACCGTGCGTTTTTGGTTTAGTAGTTGGTTTAGTAGTGGAAACTTCGAGCTGAAGAATGAACCACGAAGAAGACCAACCACTAAGGTAAATAACGATGAATTGAAGGTTATGGTGGAAGCCGATCCGTGACCGTATCATACTACCGAGGAATTACGGCATAGTTTGACGTTAGTATATCCACAATATTGACCCATTTGCAGCAAATCGATAAATTAAAAAACTTGAAAAATAGGTGCCTCATGATTTGCTTGAGTTGCAGAGACGCTTGCAAAGACGATACAGAAATGAAGGAATTTTGGACTAAATTGTAATGTGTGACGAAAAGTGTATTCTTTACGATAATCGCAAGCAAACAACGCAATGGCTGATCCCAGGTCAAACGCCACACCAATGCCTTAAAGTAAAGTTTACCCATAGAAAGGTGATGGTAACTGTAGTTTCCCCCTATCCGGTCAAGCAATAACTGATTACAATAATCTACTGTGGAGAACTCCGAACGGTGCTGAAACTCGAAGCAGACCCGACTCGTCAATCGATTTTCACCATTATTGTTCCATAATAACGCAAGACTCACACTGCTCGAGAAACAGTTTTAACACTACAAAACATGCAATTAGAAACGATCCGTCATCCCCTATACTCGCCGGATCTCGCCATTACCATTACCACTACCGCGAGTTGATCAATTTGTTGTACGGAAAAAATTTTCTTCTCAGGAAGAAGTACAAAATGCCATCACAAAGTTTGTGGAGTCCAGTTCGCCAGAGTTTTATCGCAAAGTTTTGAATGATCTTCCAAATAAATGGCAAAAATGTATAGACAACGATGGTAATTACTTTGATTGAATAAATATATTTCGTCCTACAAAAAAATTGTTTTACTTTTTAATATTGTGATTCATTTTAGGTAATTGTATAGGTAAAAATGAGTTTTTGTATATTATAAAAACCGGTAATTGTCGAAATTTTATCGAAAGAAAAAAACGATAACTTATTTTTATCGATTATCGGAACATTTCGATAATTACATGCCCTAGTACTTCTACCACATATTATTACCTAATTTTTTTTGTTTGTGTGTTTTCCATCCTAAGGTTATCTGGAAGAAATGGCCGAGAGCGATAAGACCGCCAACTGTATTGCCGAAATTGTAATTTTTTTTTGTATGTTTTTATATGTATTAATCATACATACATACATATCCTCACGCTGTATCCCTAATGGGGTAGTCAGAGAGGACGGAGCACCAAGCTATAACGGTGTACAATAAAGAATAAATAAATAAATAATAAATATAATGTAAATGAAATAATAATAATAATAATAACTTGGTAAAAACCAACGACATATACAACTGCGATATCTTGTTCAAAATAGCGACATTTCGATATCTTGTTGTAAATATCGATATTACGATATCTTATTTAAAAGATTGATATTTCGATATTCAAAATTAGTCATTATCGATATTAAAATATCGATATTTTGAACATTAACATCGATATTTCATCAATATCGATATGTATCGCTCATCCCTAGGACAAATGACAATTATTAATGACATTGTTTCAGGTTTCAAATAAACTTCTCAATTCTAATTTACTGTAAAATACAAAATATGTAACAATATTTTTTTACCAAAAGTAGTAATTACTGAACTAGCAACGATAATAAGTAGTATAACCTTAAGTTTTAGTGAACTATGTTTTAATTTGATGTACATTATTGATTGTAAAGAAGTGCTGAACCGAATTGCTAAATTACTATTACGTGAAGTGTTTTTCTGTTGTTACTATATACTTGTATTAAACAATGGCTTTGAATTACACTCGACAAATTGCTAGATTAGTTTACTATAGCAGAGCGTATAAATTCAGTGTACATCGAAATGTTAGTACAGGTAATCCTGTGCGGCTCGGCATGATACCAATTGTTGTGGAACAAACCGGCAGAGGTGAACGCGCTTATGATATTTACTCTAGACTTCTCCGGGAACGTATAATTTGTCTTATGGGGCCTATAAATGATGATATTAGTTCATTGGTTGTTGCTCAACTCCTTTTTCTTCAGTCAGAATCTAGCAAAAAGCCTGTACACTTGTACATCAATTCACCAGGTGGTAATGTGACTGCTGGACTTGGAATTTATGATACAATGCAGTACATTACTCCTCCGGTTGCGACTTGGTGTGTGGGTCAAGCTTGCAGTATGGCATCATTGCTACTTGCTGCTGGTGCATCTGGTATGCGCCATGCACTCCCTAACTCTCGTATTATGATACATCAGCCTTCTGGGGGTGTAAGAGGGCAGGCAACTGATATTCAGATTCAAGCTGAAGAGATTTTGAAGCTAAAAGCACAGATAAACACTCTTTATGTCAGACATACTGGCTTACCAATTGAGAAAGTGCAGAATTCGATGGAACGGGATTGTTTCATGTCGCCAAGTGAAGCTAAAGCTTTTGGTTTGATTGACAATGTTTTAGAACATCCTCCATCACATGCAATAGAGAAAGAATGCACTACAACTACAGGTTCAAATGTGTCTGGCAACACTTAAATTTTTTCTAATTATTTATAGTCATGATGTTCAATAAAAGACATAATTTAAACTTATGGAGGAAAATAAATTTTATATTTGAGGAAGAAAATATTTTTTATTTATTACATATATGTACACTAGGGATGAGTGATATTAGAGAAACATAATTGTCTGATAAACATCGAAATGCTAAAATCAAACATGAAATAGAAATAGTTGTTTGTGACATACAAATCATAAAAACTAAGAACTATTTCATTCATTATAGTTCAAAATATGCATGATAGGTTATCAGTTTTAAAAGTCAGAAAATAGATATCGGATTTTTGTATTACGTTGATGTTTTTATATTCAACATTGGTGATTAATTAACTTTGATATATATATTAATCATCCCTAATATATACTAACTATAATTTAGGTACTTAGTATAATATCAGCAGTGCACCTCGCGGCGGGAAGTGGCGGGAGGAGTGCAGAATAGCTGTGTAGAATGTGAGAGATGGGATTGAAGAGAAAATGAATGAAGTGTTTGATATTATGCAAGAGAAAATACTGGGTGTGTTATGATTAGTGTTAGTTATAGTAAAACCAAACGAAAGGGAAAGAGGGAATGATTGATTTATTCCTGGTGGATAGCAGGCTCAAGAAGCAGGTCATGCACACAAGAGCGCATAGAGGAGCCGATCTGGGACCGGACCACTTTCTGGTGATAATCAGAATAACAGCTCTGTTTGCAGCATGGCGACGTCGCATAGTGTCCAAACTTGCATGGATTGTCGGTTCAAAAGCTGGAAACTGCAAGATGCGAACCAGGAATGAATATGAATGAGTAGTATCCAGTAAGCTTAATGATAGATTTAAAGTGATGAAGCGATAAGATGAATGTTGTAGAATGTTGGTAGAACCTTAGGGATAGTACGACAGAGGCTGCGAAAGATGTGTGAAACGAATAAGATTGGGAACGGTAAAAAGCGTGATGTGTAGTGGGATGAAGAAGTGAAAGAATCTGTGTATAAGAAGAAAGCATGGCGAGACTTTGAGTGAAGAATGAAGAATTTGATAAATGACAGATATAAGCTGCAGAAAGCAGAAACGAAAACACTCGTAAGAGAAGAGAAAAGAGAACTGTGAAAGGTGGTAGACGAAATAAGATGTCGGACAACTTCGAAGAAAATTTCAAATTATTTTGGAAAGAAATAAGATCGAAGTGGTCCGGCACCTTGCAGAACGAATAAAGCGGGAACGAATAAATGATGAGGCGACTGCTGAGATGATCAAGTACAGTGGTCCTAGGGTCTAGGATACCTTCTGTACACTGTGCAACCTTTGTTGGCAGAAGGGGGAGGTTCCAGAGAACTGGCGCACTGCAGTCATAGTGCCAGTCTATAAAGGGAAATGTTCTCATTTTGACTGTGCGTGCTAGAGGGCCATGAGCTTGGTCAGCTTAGCAAGTAAAGTCTATACCAAGGTATTGACTGAACGTATGAAAGGCGTTTCTGAAAGATATTTGTTAGAGACGCAAGGTGGGTTTAGGAACAGTAGGCGTATGGATCAGCTTTTCTCGCTCCGCGTTATCGTGGGGAGGTTTCTGGTCAGGGTCAGAAAGTTTTCTGCGCTTTCGTGGATCTTGAAAAAGTATTCGATAGAGTAGTGCGAAAGAAATTGTGGAGTCGTCTGCCTGAATATGGCATGGAGGGTTTCTTACTGCAGGCTGTGAGGTTATTATATCGAGGGCACAGACCCTGTGTAAGGATAGATGGTGACTTGTCGCCCTGGTTCGAAGTCTGTTCAGGCGTCAGGCAGAGCTGCGTGATGTCTGCCTGGCTGTTTATGCTGTATATGGACAGTTGCCTCCAGTCATGGAAAGGCAGTATGAGTGGTATAATCTCTTACAAATATGTGCGGTGTCACTCTTGCGGACAGGATAATCAATGAAGATGATAGATATACAGTATGACAGGGTTGAACGACAGTGTTATTGTAAAAATGAAGAAAGGAATGCTTAGATGGTTTGGCCACATAGAAATAATGAGTGATGAAATACTAATGAAGAAAATCTACAGAGCGAAAGCGAGTGGTAAAATAGCCAGTGTTAGCTGACGGAAATGTGAAAAGTACCCGCAGGCGAAAATGTGTGATGAGGGAGAATGATGAAATTTAAGGAAGCGAAAGAAGTATGTAAGAACCGCGAAGCTTGGCGCTCCGAGCTTTCTGACTACCCCGTTATGGATACAGCGTTAAGATATATAGATATATATTAAGATATATATATAGTATAATTTAGTGTTTAATTATAACAAAATTGTATTAATTCTATTGTGAGGAGAATGAAGAGATTTGAGGAACTGAAAGAAGTATGGAAGGACCGCGACGCTCGGTGCTCCGTCCTGACTACCCTGTTAGGGATACAGCATGAAGATAATATGTACGTATGTATTTATTGTAACTACGAAGACTTGTACTATGGGTACCACATTATGAACCGGGGTAGCATCCATAACACCTCAACTCCAAAAAAATTTAGACAAGTGGAGCCTTCAGCTTAAAAGAAAGAAGCTCAAATCACTGTGTCAATGGGCCATTTACTAATGTGGAACACTATGTAAACATTAATTTCTGCTCATAATGATAACAATAAAAACAATTTATTAAACCATATTTTATTATATGTCAATAATAAATGAAAGCTCGTAAATCGTAACACGTAAATAATATATAAATATGAACCGTTTATATATTTTTTATTGTTTTATTTATATTTATAGAAGATGTTAATCTTCTATAATAATAATATACAATAATAATAAAAATTGAACAACAAAACTGCGAGCCAATAAATGGTCTTCACTAATAAAGAACGGTATGTAAAAATAAATTACAGTATGCTACGCTAAAGTTCAAATATGTTACATATAAATACAGGTAATATATTTACTATGTGAATAGTTTCATTATTGAAAAAAAAAAATAAACCGCCTTCAAAAAAAACACTGAAAACTATAAAATAACTATCCCTTACTAATCAAAACTCAAGTACAATTAAATTAACTTTATAAATACGATACACATACCTATATAATTAAATTTGACAGTTACTGAAGTCGGTGCCAAGCCCACCAAACTAATAGACTTGTTGTTGTTAATAAAATGTTGTTGCACATTGATTTGGCACCGACTTTAATAACTGTCAAATTTAATTATATAGGTATGTGTATCGTATTTATAAAGTTATTTTAATTGTACTTGAGTTTTGATTAGTAAAGGATAGTTATTTTATAGTTTTCAGTGTTTTTTTTGAAGGCGGTTTAATTTTTTTTAATAAAATTTATTTATTTCTCCCTTTTGAGTGGTCTTGACCTAAATAAATATCTCGGGCAGGTCTGCAATTAATTTCATTCTAATTCCGGAGCGCAACGATATACAAGAGCATCATCAATATAAATAAAGGTAATAACCAGGTCGTGTTATCTAGTGTATCTTCGAAGTCCAAGCTCCAATATCGGTGAAATTTAAATGGGACTACCCCTGAAGTATTACCTACTAAACGAAAAAAGAATTTTCGAAATCGGTTAATAAATGACGGAGTTATGAGGTAACAAACATACAAAAAAAAAACATACAGACGAATTGAGAACCTCCTTCTTTTTTTGAAGTCGGTTAAAAATATACTAACATATTGCTAACACTGACACCCTTAAAAAAGTAATTACTGAGCATCCTTCTTGCTGAGGAAACACTCGTATTAAGAAGTCGGTTAAAAAGATCTAAATCAAATATTCTTATCAAATCGTAGAAATTATTATACACAACAAAAAAGAATTCATATAGTAGTTAGTGGAAGCGGTAGTTTGTGGCAGCATTCGGTATATAAAGTAATTGAGGCCATCGGAGTTGTTTACTATGAACCCTAAACGTATTTTTTCTAAGAATTCCGGGCAGTCCATTGTTAAGTCTGCAATTTCTCGCCTTTTAAATAAAGGTTAAAAATGAAATTTTTCGCATAAATTATAATAGTTTTTATATACATACATATTTTCACGCTGTTTCCCAAACGGGGTAGTCAGAGAGGACGGAGCGCCAGGAGTCGCGGTCCTTATAATAGTCTTTGACTTCTAAAATATACCTAATTTGTTGAATTTTCACTGGATATTTCCAAACGCACAATATATTTCTGATATTGAGGATTCCACAATTGCGAAGTTTATTCCAATTTATTGTGTATTAGATTGCACCTATACATTTTCACTGTACAATACAGGTCAATAATAGCTTTGGTTAGAGATATGCCAGCTTCTTTTCATTTTAGGAATAGGGAAATAGAAAGTATGTGTAACTAAATAAAGTTAATATTTTTTTATGGCTGGCATTTTCTTTTAATTTGTCGTGGTCAAACGTGGAAAAAGAACACATGAATTTTCTATTATATTTTCATAATTCCATTACAAAATTCTATGATATTTACAAAATAATAATTTACTTTTCTTTCTAATCCAGTTATAGTAGAATGTTACATTTGTATAAACCAGTAACGCAGGATATTTATCAATCCTAAAAGACACTATTCCCAGTTGTACATAGTCATTGGTAATTAACGCACTTCCAGAGTCACCCCTGAAAATTGAAGTTCAATAAAATATAAAATGTCGAAATTACTTATTAAAAGCTGTTTTCCATGTGCTAATCGACTTATTTGCCTCTTGGCAGTACATTATTGTGTTGAAAGGACAACACAATAATGTGCTGGAACTGCTAAGAGGAGAAGAAACGCCTAAGTACATTGTATTGGCAAAGGTGTATTCTGAGTCATGTCTCTTTTATACTGCTAGCTGTAACCTGTAACACACATGTGTTATACAATATTTAGTTTTAGGCTGATCGCACATTGTATACTATCGAGTGAGCAATAGAGGCATAGGCAACTGTGCGGTACAGCTCCAGGCACGACCACTGCGCGTGCTGAGCCCTTTATAATTTCGACAGGTTAACAAACGTGCCAGGAACTGCGCCAACATCGACAGTGAAACGCGGCGCTAATAAACAAAGTTGTACAAATAAAAGAGGCTAAATACCTTTAATGTCCGTTAGTCTTCAGGGTGGTGGAAGTCGGAATTGGGTTCCGCCGCCGTAAAGGCACAAAACGGAAGATAGATCCTCTTATCGCCTTCCTAACCTCTTCTCCTACCACTTCAAGAATTGTATAATAATGATATAATGCAAAACGATTAAATACCAATTCCAGTCGGCGAACACAATATAACACATAAACAAGACACGGCGGAATTTCTTTTACAACCACTATTCCAAAAACTTTAGCATTTTTTTTTATCACAATGGGACCGACGCCTTTTTTAGACTTCTCCATAACAACTTCAATTCACACACAAAATTATCGACATACAAAAAAAATAAACTAAACCGGCGCTGACGGAATAACTAGAGCCATCTCTTGGTATCAAGAGACAATAGGAACAATAATATATTTTATTTCTAACAGCTACTGTCCTGTCGCATAAGATACTGAGCACTTGTATACGCTGCTACCTGCTATCTTGCCGCTCGGACGTACATTCTGTCGTTTAAGCGATCGATCGGTAGCATAAGTAGCTAATTTATTGATTTGCTCCATTACACATTACGCACTTCTTTTATCAGCGTCTCTTGATGTGTTGACCTCGTAGATAGTGCGATTAAGTAGTGATAAACGCGACTAGCGGTCGCATCTCATCAGTTGCTCGACTTCCTGATGAATGGGAAGTCGAGCAACTTCGTTCGTGTCTCTTCAGCAGCTGATTTTTCGATAAATATCAAACATGCAATCCATCAAGAGACGTTGATAAAAGGAGTGCGCAATATGTAATGGAGCAAATAAATAAATTTGCTACTTATGCTACCGCTCGATCGCTCAAACGACAGAATGTACGTCCGAGCGGCAAGATAGCAGGTAGCGGTGTATACAAGTGCTCAGTAGCTTAAGCGACAGGACAGTAGCTGTTAGGAATAAAACATATTATTGTTCATATTGTCTCTTTGATACCAAGAGATGGCGCTAGTTATCCCGTCAGCACCGGTTTAGTTTATTTTTTTTTGATATGTGGGTAATTTTGTGTGTGAATTGAAGTTGTTATGGAGAAGTCTAAAAAAGGCGTCGGTCGCTTTGTGATAAGAAAATGGGAAATTTTTTGGAATATTGGTTGTAAATCTCAATCATCTTATTTGTTTTGAAGCTAGAAGAAATTCTACCGGGTCGTGTTTACGTGGTATGTTGTGTTCGCCGACTGGAATTGGTATTTAATTGTTTTGCATTATACCGTTACTATATAATTCTTGAAGTGGTACGAAGAGATAAATGGATCTATCTTCCGTTTTGTGGCTTTACGGCGCCAGAAACCACCTCAGACTTCCACCACCCTGAAGACTAACGGACATTAAAGGTCCGTAGGGTGACACCGCACATATTTGTAAGAGATTATACCACTCATACTACCTTTCCATGTAGCCTATCTTATTTGTACAACTTTGTTTATTAGCGCCGCGTATCGCGGTCGATGTCGGCGCAGTTCCCGGCACGTTTGTTACCCTGCCGAAATTATAAAGGGCCAAGTCAACAACGCATACAAGTCTAGTTATGGCCTGCATAGCCACTAACATAAAAACAAGATCGATTAAAAATTAATCCTTACTCTGCTGGGCGTGAATCGCTCGCCTCGGTACTTCCGGCACACATCTGCCCCGGTGCCAGTTGTCCCAATTTAGAACAGGTGTATTTCGACCTCACTTTCTGCTTTACCGCTTTCAAAATAATAGATTCCTCAGCGGTAAATGCCTGTATCCAGATTAGAGTTTATGGGTTAGAAATAATATTTTGCACAACATATTCCGTTATTCGATTAGTTAAAGGAAGTACTCTATACATTAAAGATTAGTGGCACTCAAAAGAGCGTCTAGTTTTGTTTTGTCTAATGCAGAGCTGTCCAAAGCACGGCCCGCGGGCCACATGCGGCCCGCGGCTTTTATTTGTGCGGTCCGTGACGTGTTTTGATCTACCACAAATAAAGACGTGTTCTAAATATGAAAATTTTCCTTCTGTAAATTTATTTTGATAGAACATTATTTTATCTTTATGGCTTCCCAAATAAATGAATGAAATATTTGTTCGTATGGCAAGAAGTTTGCTATCTGTCACTATTATACGGGGAATTCCTGAACTGTGTATTTGTCAGACGGAATGTGACGTGATCCGTGCCAGCGCTTCACGCGATTGGTCCGACAATCGATGCTCGTAAAGTAGGTATTTGTTTCTGCGGCCCTCCAACCTATTTAATGATTTGTATTGGCCCGAGATCGTATCTGGTTTGGACAGCCCTGGTCTAATACTGTAACTACGTTTACTGATCTATCGACGAGGTGATACTGTTTTATTTTTTAATTTTATTCCTCTTTAAGGTTTTTCTTGTTTCTCTATTTTTCTTTTTTGGTTTTCATTTTCCGTTTTGAGTTATGGTTTAAAAAAAATACTGAATCATTATAAAACTACACACATTTAGTACACACGCCTCTGTCCGTTCTGCCAATCTGATACCTCACTTCTGTCCGTCCGACACGGCTGATTTTCTTACACAGCATGCGAAGTAAAACTTGAAACTTGACATCAAAATACATTTTATCAATCCTCATGTATACCTTGCATTACCTAAAGAAGTACAAATATACATACCTACACACTTTACATATTAAAAAAATTTACATAAAAGATTTAAAGTGGATGCAAATAGAGAAATAAGTAATCGAACATAACTTTGATCCAAAATTAAAAAAAAAAGGATTATTGTAACTTTAGGTAGGTTACATATGTACTTAAAGTTTACAGGAAAAATATGACGAAACACCGAGACACAGTAGAAAAATAACAATAGGATGTCTTCATGCAAAGCCAGCGGACGCGGTTTGTATGTGTGCGCGCTAATACGCACGCGTCGAAGCAATATTTTGGGTGAAAATGGGTATTTATTGTAGCGCCAGTCAGGGTCACACGAGAAGCAAACATGCGACCGCTTCCGTTTATCTTTAATTCGTTCTTTACATCATCACAAATACAAAAATATCTAAATCGCTTAAACGAATATATTATTACAATATTGGCCTGGAAGACCAAGTGGCGGAAGCCGAAAGACGTATCACACAAGCATGGCGTTTAGGGCAAACAGCTCGATCCTCCGACCAAAGAAAAGATTCCCCAACACCTAAAACAAAAGTGTTTAATAAGTGTGTCCTGCTAGTTTTAACGTATGGAATGGAGCAACAGCAACTCTCACGAAAGGATCTGCTGAGAAAATCCGAGTTACACATAGGGCGATTGAGCTACTGATGTAATAACACTCATACATCATAACAGGAATGAGTGGATCAGGCAGAAGACGAAAGTTAGAGACTCGGTAGCGGAGATTGCGCGGCGGAAGTGGAGATGGGTGGGACGCATTGCCAGAATGGACTACGATCGATGAGTGAAAAAGACTTTGGAGTGGAGACTCCGTGCTAAGACCCGCGGAAGAGGTAGACCATCTCTGAAATGGGTGGATGGGATCTGACAAGAGGCGGGCATGAACTGAATGAAAGCGGCGAGATTCAGTTGCCTGATTCTCTAAATAATATTATGTTATAATTAACTATAACTATTTTCTGTCCAATTTAATTGAAATTGACAAATTGAATTGAAATTGAAATAATTTATCATCACAGTAATGACATAGAAATATGTATCTATATTAGTCTCAATTATTATAGGTTCATATACATATGTGTATTTGTATGCTAAATCGGCTGATCAAAGCAGGTTCAAATAGGTTGTTTTTTGTTTTAAACATATATATTACAAGTAACCTGTGTATCACAAATGAAAATTTGATTTGATTTGAGTTAGACAGGTGTGGAAAGGAAGAAAGGAAAGAAAGAGAGGAGGCCCATGTCTAAAGGCGGGCGCATCATATATACAGAGATTCATACTACTTTACTGTTATCTATCTTAGAGCTAAATCAATGTGTATTATTTAATTTTTCATTCTACATTACATAAATAATAATTAATCTAGTATTAGTTTTGGATGGTTCACTTTTAACAGTTAACTATAACTTGCGTTAAATTTTCGAAAATTTAACGCTTTAACGATTATCGAAGTTAACTTTTTAATTAACGACTTAACGATTAACGAAGTTGACTTTTGTATTAACTGTACCCATCTGTGGAAACAACCCTTCGTGTCCGGCCGAGAGTAGGTAGTTCCGTTGCGCATAAATGAGGCGGGAGTCGGCCTTCTTTTCTACATATTCTCTGACTGAGATCTTAGTAGATTTTTAGAAATGAATTTTGCTTTATTGAACCCTTTACGTAATCAGAATTTCAAGTAGGTATCTACGTATTGATCCAGTACTAAAATTGTGAATTACCTGTACATGGGCGTCGCCAAGGGAGCAACGCAAAAGAACGTAGAAAACTTTTTTGAGCCAAGGAAATATTAGATTGCTTATTAAAATAAGTATTACATTAATTAAAATTTTAATTAAAATCATTTTAAATAGGGCCCCGAAGCCCATTGACTGGTTTCTGATATTTGTAAAAGACTGGTCGAGGCTTCGGGAGACCGCTGGGCTGGCAGCTTCTTCCGCCAACGAATCAGTTTGGCTATTCAAAGAGGTAATGCTGCCAGTCTGCTGAGCACATTAGGTAACGATAGCTTTCTAGGCGGCAACTTTGAGGAAGTCTGTTATAATAATAATGTGTAGTTTTAAGTTTGTATATATTAACGTTAGGACGTGTATGTATTTTTTTGTTATTAATAAAAATTTCAATTTAATTTTAAAAACTAAAATACTGTTTTATTTAAAAATCGTTCTGTAAAAACTGGAATTATTGTATCTATTTGTATGAATCTTAAAGTGTGTTATGGGACTCATGTGATGTTAATTATAAAAAAAAAAAGATGCTTGTGGAAGTGTTAGTGATATAATGGGACTACACGAATACCCAGTAGTTGTATCAAATATTTTTGCTTTCTTTTCTTTTTTGTTTAAAATAATAAACGCTGGCTGCCAACATAATAACATGATCGTGCGAGAACATGTTAAACACATCCTTCGAGAACATTTCGATAAAAATGTTAACTAAACAGTTTTGGTGGAGACAGCCAGCTTTCAACAAAAATGTTCCTCCAATTGTTGGCAATTTATCCTAATTCGGTGTGGACAAAATATAAACTAGTGTTGGTGACTTTTTCAAAAGTTACAAAAAGTTGCCAACACAGATATTGGCAACATTTTCACACACACACATACACACACACACTTCATAGGTCAGCCTTTATTTTCTTTGGCTTCTGCTACCATTCTCTGTTGCTCTGTGGATTTTTTTGTCAATCGTTCGTCACTCTAGTCCACGAGTAGGTATACGCTTTTTCAATGTTTTTTTAAATTCTTAGCTGTGTTGTTACCTTCTTAAAGGCGAACCTTGTTTTATGGATGGATACTTACATTTATAATACCCCATCCAGCTACTTGTGCATTCCTTTCGTTAAATGGGAAATTTCTTGTAAGAATTATTTTTTTTATATGCCTTCCCAAAGGTAACGTGTCTCTTAGAAACGCCATCGCAATATCATTGACAACGACATTTTCGTTATAATCTTCGTGATGAATCGCTCTCTTGACTTTTATAACGATGGTGACCTTGGTTAATATGAAAAAAAAAATTAATAATACGATTCTTTTCTGCTTGTAAATGAAGTAATACAATAAACAGATCACTATTTTCTCGCAGATAGAGTTTATAAAATTATTAATAGCGTCTTTGTTTTTAATTAGGTATAATCCGTATACGTACAAGGAGCGTTTAATAAAAAGTGGGAATGAATATATTATGTTACGCGTAATTTTTATTGAATGTTATTTCATTTTTCGACATAGTCTCCTTTTAGCGTATAATACACTTGGTTGGTTATAATACACTTAAAATTCCTTCCCTGTAATCTTCATGCTAAATACCTAGACATTCCTGTACTGCAGCGACTAAAACTTCTTCCGTGAATTCCGTGAATATGCCAGTATGTCTTGGATTGAAGCCATCGCAACTGCGGATTTGGGGGCAAGGGCGTTATCTTGATGGAACATAACAATCTTCGTGAGTTTGTCTCGCTGTTTTTCGCGAATAATGTTGCGCAATTTTATTACTCGTTCTGCATATAACGTGCCTACAACGGCAGCTCCGTGATCCAGTTATTCAATTATTACTTCTTCTTGACTATCCCAAAAAATACAGCCCAAGATCTTAGCGGCGCGGCGCTATATTAGTCTATGGGTTTTTCCAAATCATAGATTATTTTCATTTCTGGATCGTACTGGTGAAGCCACGTTTTGTTCAATGTTACAAATCAAGCCAAAAAGGATCTTGTTGCAACAGTTCCAAAGAGCGTCGCAAAATATCCAGTTTCATTTATATTTGCGCATCAGTAAGTACTCTAGGTAAGTATATTCACACCCGGATATATTTTTATCTCGTTCGTGTAAAATGTTATGCATACTAAGTACCCGTCGAAATCTTCGTTTGTTCAGCGATAAAACGTACCGTAATCCGTGACATGACGATTTGGTAAAACAATGTTTTCGACTTTTAAGTATTTCTTCGGTTACTGTTGTTACAGCGAGCGAACGTAACCTTTAGTGGATGTTCTTCCACGTTTGAATCTTTCTTTTCCACATATAATTACCCCTCGTAGTTCAATTTGTTCCATTTGCGCCAACACACTACAATGAACAGCAGACAAACGAGTCCAATTTAAAAAAAAGACAAAGATAAATGACAATCAGTTAATTTTGTTTGTGCCTTCCAACAGATAATCTTTGCCAACCATTTTTTACTTTTTTAACCAAAGTGTAACTACCGGATTCTCACTTTTATTGAACGCCCCTCGGAGGTACGCGAGGCTGTAGTTTACGTTAGTAACTAATTAATCTGTGGCTGTAGGTGTCTACCACAGGAACAGTGCTCTGGGAACCCGACCATTAGGGGTTTATGAATCGGCCTAGTAATTTTTGAATATCGCTTACATATCCGCATATTATGTGCATGAATAAATACTTGCACCTATGTAGTGAGAAAATAATGAAACTTCCTTTTTCAAGTTGATATAAACGAAATTGGCGAAATAAAAGCCCTCTCGTAAAACGTGTCCCAGCAAATATTAAATACTACCATATCTATTTCCTATGTTCCGGATATTTAAAATACGATAAATAATAATGGCCAGTATTTTCATTTCTTCAAAGATTAATAATTAATGAATAAAAACTATAAGAACTCTGTTCATCGTATGATTAGGCACAAGATATTTCCAAAATTAAAATTTGTAAGTAAAATAACACGCAGTTTTACCTTTTCTAAGTTTTCATGTCCTGCAAAAGCAGTTAACCTCAAACCTGAACCACAATCAGTAACACAATGGGCAGCAGTCAATAAAATCTTCTGATTCAATATAGACGCTCCACAGATCCAATAGTCGTCGCAAAACGCGGATAGGTAAACCGAATGGGGAAATTTAGAGATTCTTGTGTAGTCGCCACCTATGACGTACGGTTCCATTGCCGACTTATTTTTAAAACTTTCGTAAAACCTTAATTCTAATAAAATAAAAACGATCAAAAACTTGAAATAAAATATCATAGCTTCAATTTGCGCGAAAGTTGGCAAAGGTTGTTGTCAAACAAGTTCTAGGAATTTACTGCTTTAATTTCCTCATTTACGAGCGCATAGCTAACGGCGTGTAACTCTGCAGACGATTAGGTAAATTGAATTTTAATGTAATTTTTCTCTTTCGAACTAATTTTCATTCTATGCGTAAAATATTCATGAGCCTAGTAAAAGACATCATATTTTACATAATTTTGAAAGAAATGCGGAACTGAAATGACATGAGACCATATTTATTTTAAATAATTGCGACTAGATAAGACTACTACTGTTGCATCCCTTGGCTTTCTGAAACTGTAAAACTAATTGAAGAATTAACAATGACGTCATATCCATCCAACGAAAAAATTGTGTTAAAATCGGTTCAGTCTTGACGTTTAGCACAAATTAAAGGTAGGTACTAGAGTACAAATATATCGATGTACTTTTTATACACTGAATGTAAAGATGAAAATCCGTAAAAGTTGGTCATTACCTACCGTCAGCTTTTAGTAGAGTCGCTAACTTTTCGAAAATCAATCAAGACATCTAATTCTAAAAGATAAAATTAAGAGCTTTTTCAACTTTATGTTATTTATTTATTTATGGCTTATTTTTTTATATCGCAGTCTATCGGATGTTTTTTTTATCATCTTCCGCATCATTTTGATATTTATTTATAAATTCAAATAGTCAGAGTGTTAGCAGATGGAAATGTCAAAAGCCCTCGCATACCTAGGCGAAAATGTGCGAGGAGTATGATGAGATTTCAGGAAGTAAAAGAAGTTTGTAAGAACCGCGACGCTTGGCGCTCCGCCCTCTCTGACTACCCCCCAGTTAGATACCCAGATATGTATGTTTGTATGTAAATTCTGAGCAAGACATTGACTGGGATAATTAAGTTGAGCATTATCTGCTTTTCAGTTTTTACTAAATTCATAGAACAACTATTTCTGACAATAGACCATTTAAGTTTACAGTAGTAACTAATTAATCTGTGATTTAAGTCATTAACTGTGGTCATGTGAGAAAATAGATACTCACTCAACAGAAGCGTTAAAGGGAAGTACTTAAAGAGATTAATTAATTGTTCGTGTGTTACCATAATAATAAATAGCCTCTCTGACTACCCCGTTAGGGATACAGTGTGAAGATATGTACGTAAGTATTATCATAAATCGGTACAAAATAGTTTGGTCGTCGGGATGTAGGACAATATAGTCCAAATCAGGAGTATCCCGACAATATCGGGATGGGTGGCAATTAAAAAAAATGTATGTAACATACTCGTAATGTGAATCTGATAACTGTTTGTTTCAATCTACACCTAATTTTCAATATCTATAATTATTTCAAAATATGTTGAGCAATATTTTTGGTGATAAGGTGGGAAGACAGCAATTTTTCGAAAAATTAAAAAAGTAACACAAAGTAAATACTAACATTATGTATCTATATTTTTCAATTCGTGATTTGGAGAGCCTTTGCGCGTTGGTGTTAAGCTAGTAAGATTCAGCGCTAAAACTGCTGAATCCATTCGAATGTATATTTAGGATAATAGGCATTATACATACATATGTTATGGGAAGAGATTATTACCCGATTTCGGCGAAACAAAAAGGAGGGTTATCATTTTGACCGGTACGTATGTGGGTATGTATGTATGTTCATCTGTTCCCTCATAACTTCTAAACTACTTATTCTAAACTACTTATCATCATCATTTGACAATTGAGGTATCGTTGGAAGCGTCTTGATCGTCCGCTGGCTATAGGCTAGGTTAGGTCACATTAAATTGTATATGGTGCCCTCTAGAGGACATAGTCATGAACAAAAAAATTTTTTTTGTACATACATAATAATTAATAACATTTAAATATTCATTAGCTTTCAGCCCGTGACTTTGTCCGCTTGATTCTCGAAATGAACATAAAAATGCAAAAGAAAAGTAGATAAGTAACTACAAATAAATGAGCTGGTAAATTTAATGTAACACCTCTCTATAATTTACATTTTCGGGCTACATCGACATACTGGAGTCTAAGTTACTAATCATACCTTATTTATTTAAATCAAATTATTCATTTTAATCAAATATAAAAAGTAATATAATATAAAACATGAAAGTTGGGCTTGGCAACACGCAAGTGTATACACTATAGTCGGCCCGGGGAACCTTGATCCCTGTGACAGTTCATGTTAGTGATGGGTCGTGTCGATGCATGTCGATGTAACTTAACTTTTTTATAGGCAAAGGCGTGACTTGCATTCAGCCACGTTGGTAAATATGTTTTTAACAATATAATCTGCATTTCTAATGTTTGTTATATTGTTGTTGTAATGATTTAAGTTTTTTGGTATAGATTAAGTAAGTAAAACGAAAGTTTTCCAAAAATAAAAATGCACCCATTTCATTTTCGTGACATATTTTTTTACCTGGTAAACACGCGTTCGTTTCTTCTTTATTTTATTATCGCAGATAACTTAAATGATTATAAATCGGACACTGACAAGGATCTATGTTAATGTAATTTGTACACTCGTTTCCATTATCGACATTTGTTTATCGATACTTCGGCACTAGTCGATATCTTCCAAACGAAGTAAGTTTTGCAGGATGTAAGCGTAAAGTCTGATTGAGATAATTTCTTGTAAATGTTAAGAATTGTTATAATTCCAACGGAATATCATTGTAATGGCATATATCTACCTAAAATTAATAAATGTCATTTTTAGACGCCTCCAATTCGATTCTAATATAACGGTGACGCCACTACAAGGTTGTGTCGTCGGAATAACTGTCAGTGTCATAGGGATCAAGGTTCCCCGAACCGACTATACCTATTGTATTGCAGGATACCCTTTGTATTGCAGGCGTCTGTAGGCTACGATAACCGCTTACTATTTGTTGGATTGTATGCTTGTTTGCTATCTTTGCAGTACAAAAAAAAACTGTAGATGGTAACGTGAACTTTCTTTTGACTTTGTCGTAGTTAAACAAAAATAAATAAAACCTACATATTTTTTATAAAGTAATATGTAGTTAAATTAAGCTTATAAAGATATGACATATACATTATATGTATTATATGTTCATATTATATTACCATATATATTACATTGCTTATTACTTAGGCATATAACTTAGGCTTTTTATCCTCGTAAAATGAGAGTTGTGGCTATAATATTAATTTAAGTAAAAGGATGTGTTATCGATAAAGTTTCGATTTACCGTAAAATTTATATATTACGAGTTTTGTATTCGCGCTTACCTTACTTTAGCCCGCAATTTCGATCCAATAGATTATGGAAAAAAACATTTTATCCTATCATGAGGTGTGCGTAGCTAAGTGGTGCTTTGTTGTTGATACGGTGTATGATCAGAGTTGTGGTACGGTTTGAGTAAATAAATGAATAGATACGATCAGTAATGTAAAGTAACGTTGCGCGAGGTTCCCCGTTGGATGGGTGATCTAGTAGAAACCGCATCGAGCACCTCCGCGCTGGAAGTGCCACTTTAAACTGTTGGTCCCATTTATTAATATATGAAGAAACCGTCAAAGACATTGCTAACATGTATTCCAGGCTAGCGAATAGGGCTATCGACGGTGTTTCCCACCTTTCGTAACAGGTAAGACTAAGAGGTAAGATTGGCCGTCAATTTTGCCGTGATTTTGAGATCGCGGCTGGTTGGAGTAGAGGCTCGCCGTGCTTATTACCTAGCTTGCAGTAAGCATGCGATAGCCAAATATCGCGCGATATCTACGGTCGAAACGAGAATTTGTATAATGTAATTTGTGCAGTGGCGCTATATCTATCGCGAAAAATACATTTTATGGTCATGGTGCAATAGACACGCAATCGTTGATATCATGACTGACTGAGTCATCAGTCGCACAATCATCGCATGGCCGTCGCTGTCTGCAAATTTTTAGGTAATAACCCCGCCGGTCGTTCATTCATGCAATCCCATGGAGGTCGGCAGGACGTGTGTTTCGCGCTGTCGTGGGACTGCGAAGATGCAGGGGGAGGGGGGGCTCTGTTACGGTCCCCCCAGAAGTGTTTCGGCACAGCACAAGACAGGCATCGGTGCGTTCTGTAATCCCGAAATTCTTCGAAAATGCGACGAGAAGAACAACCGCAGAAGCTTTAAAGAGTAAAAGTCCCATGTACCCTAATCTCTTTTTAGAGGACTATATTCCTATGTTCAGGTTTCTCCTGCGTTACTCAAAATAGGTCAAAGATATTGAATATTGGTATTAGCGACAACCAAAATTTAAATATTTTGAGCATCGCCTTTATGTGTAATTCCGTTAACGAATGCGTGAATGTTGTTTTTCATCAATTTCGCGATATAAATACGTTTTTATCAGGAGAAATTGGCAGGCTTCTTGTAAATAAATTAATAAGTTCAATAACTTTTAATTAACAAAATATAAATTAGAAACGAAAATTGTTTCCGGTTTTAACTTGAAGATAAAGTATTTGTAAGTTTAAAATGAGTTATTAAAAGGTGTCGAGAGTAGTTTCAAACAAAACCACACTTCTTTTTGGTATCTAAGTATTTAAATATCACAAAAGTTTAAAATCCTTTTTCACAGCATCAACTTTCGTCGCTATGACCGTTCGTAGCTTTTAGTCAGTATAATATAAAAAATACGACACTTATAGTTCAACTTAAACGAGTTCAGGAGCAGGATAGTCAAGGTCAATCTCGCAGCAACATGCTAATCGGTTGGACTCCTTTCTTTTTGTTTTTTCCTTCGCCATAAAAATTGTGGAATTAGGGAAAACTTTCACTAGCGCGTTCCTGTGCGTAAATTGTGAGCCGGTCCTGATGGCTGACTCAACATCACGCGGATTCCAATAGCATTCCCTCAATCTGAAGGTCACAGATAATCTATCTCGCGATGCTGAAATCGTGAATTTAAAAAAAAAAAACATCACGCGGATTATCAACCTTTTTACACAATAGCCGCAAAGAAAAATAAAAACTATTAAAAAGATAAAATTGAATTATGAATTTTTTTCGCTGTCATCGCTTTGCATGTGGCTGGAGGGTGCCCTTAAGCCTTCACTATTAATATTTATCTTCACTAACTTTCATAAAAAGTTCACCAGAAGGTCGGCATTCAAAGATCGCCAGGTATGTATTACTGGTTTATTTCATGATTCCGTAACTTGTGTGGCAAATATTTCTAAACATTCTAATTAAATATTTTTTTCGCTAAACAAACGGTGCTTAGCTATTTACAAGCTTCTCCACCAATAGAGAAGTATGCATATGAAACATTATTCAAAACAATGACAATGTTGAAGCCTTCTTTCATAATCTGTGAAGACTCAAGCGTGGAGGCTTTAGAGGCGAGTTTGCGGTTGAATGGAAAGGCGGCGGGGCGCATGCGTGAGGTGCTGGTCGATATGTGGTGACGTAAGCTAGAGTCAGGCCTCAGTCAGCCGTCGCCGGCTACTACGTTAACATGTGGTTGCAATGCTTGGCTGCGACCGTGCTGATCGCTGCGACGACCTCACGCGAGGTGTTCACCAACTCGTTCTTGGTGCGGTTCAAGCGGTCGGTGCGGCACGAAGAGGCGCATGAGCTCGCCGCCCGCCACGGCTTCGACAACCTCGGACCGGTGAGTGCCACGTGATTTCACGTAAACACACGCAAAAATGCGCGCCACAAGTCACATTCCGGTCGTATAACTTGATTTATTCGGCGGGGAATTTTCCAAGTCGAATGAATTTTGGCACGGTTTGAGTGTCGGTAAATCGACATCGAAGATTAAATGAAAAAAATATTTATCATGTTATGTATCGAACTGTTAAAGGAACCGTGCTATCTCTTTTGTCGTATACAGTTTGATATCGCACTCGTGCAATAGTTTGCATGATGGGGTTGTAAGGCTTCTGAGATGTCAGTGCTTCGACAAACAGCTATAATAAATAAGTGTTCGTAATTGAAGAAGATAACTACCTACTTGTGTATAAAATTATATTTACAAATCTACTTTTTCTTCGTCTTAATAAAAAATATTTATCTTCACATTTTATACTAAGTATCATATTATTATGCTCTCATATAATCATATATAATATTACTCTCATCTTTCATCTCAATAACCACAGATTAGAAAGACATGTCCATATAACGGTAGAGACATAAATATTGAACTAAAAGTGGTGTAACTAGTGAATAGGTCCTTATACCTTATAATTTTACGTCGAGTAAAGTAAATATTACCTATTACATCTTTCTTAAAACATTTAAGAATGTAACGTTATGTTTACGTACATGTTAACGTAAAGACGGATTAGTTTTTATTTATATATTTTTAGAATGTGATAAATTTTATACTACAAATTATTATTTTAAAATTTTGAAATGATAAACTTCACTCAAATATTAGTGAATGATATCAAAAATAATATATCTAAATTTTCCACCAATGGAAATGATATTTTTGGATAGTCTTCTATCACATCAAATTAATTGATTAAAAATGTTATTAAACGTGTGTCCGCCTCAAGAAACTTATTTAAAATCACTCAAAATTTTGGCAGCCGGGTCTTAATTCAGTAATATTATTTAATTTTGTTTTTTGTTTAACTCTTTGTATAAAAAAGATAAATAAATCTTATTTTGTCAGATATTTTTCAGCCGCTGTAGTAGTCAATCTTAGTTCTCAGATTCCTAACATCAATATAAAATAAAATAGGTAAAAATACTTTGTAAGTCAGAAAGTCTTATTTTACAATCGATGGTAGTGAAAGTATACTACAAACATTTATTGACCACCAATATTGAGCTTTGATTAGACGACAATAAAATTCACGAATTCAGTAGAAAGCCTTCAATTATGATTTCCACAATGCTACAAAATAAAGCTTTGTATTAAAAGTGTGCTGTAACTTATAATTAGATCCTTAATTTATAATAATTTTTAGATTTTAAATGTATCCTTAGCCGTTTAATTTAAAACGTTTTGATTCCCATTTTATTTATTTTTGGTGTGCGTCTTATTTTTAATTGAAATAAACAAAGTTCATTTCTCATTCTATCGATCTGGAAATCGTAAATCTTAAAGTCTTAAAGATTTAGACAGATAGTAGGTACCTATAAAGCGTGAGAGTTTGAGGTTCGAAGGTTGAAATTATCAGAATATTGTATTAGCGTGTAACATGTGAAGAATTTCATCAGAATCTATTAAATACTATTATATTTACTATACTCATTTTTACTACTATTATATTTATTGTACCTAACTAAATTTTTAATAATTTTCTTTTCGAAATTTTTTGGTTGCAAAATTCGAAATACACATTCGTCAGTGAGGTTAAATAAAACTGTTTAAAAAATACGGGTTCAATTATTAAGATTAATTTGTTTGGTTGGTAGATATTGCTCGATTTTAAGTCAGCCAAGCTGAATATCAGAATAATATTTATCAAGACAACTGGTTACTCCGTTACTTAGAATACTTTACTTATAGCACAAAATAGATGATGTTATTGATACGTCCGATGTCTATTCTATACCCAACTTACCGCCAGTAAATACTTTTAATATATATTTTCCCAATTTCACAGATGGAAAAAGAATCATTTTTTATTTTATTAATTGGTTAATTGATTTTTGTTCTTTTTACTTCAGCGTAATTCGTCCGTTATAAAATGTTACCGTTTGTTATCTATGTTATGTTACCAACTAGTTTAATAATAAAATCGGAGGACTATTACAGGCTTGTGAGTTGCGAGATATATCAAAAATTTATTTGATAACCAATTACTTTAACTGCAACTGTAAACTAAACTGTAAACTATATGCTTTTAAGTTAATTTTATTTAGAAATCAGAGAAGAATATTGAGCTGAGGCCTTTTCGATCCGCTAATTGAGCACAGAACCTATATGAATTTCTACAAAGTAATTATTTTATTTTTGTTATTTTTTTGCAAAAGTATTAGTGTGTCGAATAAATATTTCTTTCTTTCTTCCTTTTTTTCATAAAATACAAAAAAAAGATAGTGAGAGGATGACATGAAATAATCTTCATAAATTACCGTAAAATCTTTTTATTAGCGTATCTATGCAAAATATAAATAAAATAAGTAAATTAAAAAATCTACGAAATATTTGTGGGAAATATAAGCATAATTTTGAATAACAAATAAAGCATTATCTTACAAGCCATTACCAAACATCCTTTGATCCCTATTGATTGAAAGTTTACAAAGTATTTCAGGGCCTGGGCTTAGGTACCCTTCACGTTAACTGAAAGGGAAAACCTATTAAATTAAGGGGTCGATAACATGTTTAATTTTTCAGCCAGTCAGAATAAATTTCATATTTTACTCTAAGACTGGATTCACTATTAGTTACAACAGCATTAAAAATTGCTGAGTTTTAGGTACCTTAGTTACAAATAATAAAACTGAGATAAATTTTAACTCGACCTTTGGAAAATCTGTCTTCTGTAACTCAAAAACAAGTTCTAAAGACATAACTTATTATATTAAGTACACTTTGTAAATGTTTGAATCAAAGAATACATAATTGAATTGTAATTGTTTATAATAATAATATAATAAATGAATGTTTTCTCTAACTTTTTAGGTGTAACGCACTCATCGATAGTTATGTTATTGAATTAGCAACAATGTCTCGTTTATGTTTTATTTTTAAAGAGGTTTCAATCTCAGATTTGAACTGATACAGCTCGAATCTGTATTGTTCCTTTTTAAAATCTAATTTTCAGTCAGTATTAGTTGTCATGTTATTATACCAAAAGCATTGAGATACAAACTCTCTTATGGAACCAAAAGTTACTAACCGAAAAGTTCCTCTCAATCGAATATAGTTATTACACAGGGAAGTCACGTCAGAGTGTCGGCCATTGATGGTATCTCATATAAATACGGGTAGTTCACTGTACCCATTTAAATAACAAATAAACTAAAAGATTACGAACTTTCTTTTTTAAAATCTAAAATAAGGTAATAATAGGTACACCGAGATAGATTTGTTAGTTGATAATATTAAGGGTTAAAATCAGAAAAATCAGAAAAAACAGTTGAATTTGTGCTTTATTTTTCTATTTATATTAGTAATTTAAACGTAATAGTTAGATTTGGTAACTTGCAAATTTTTGTTGAAATTAGCGCATGTAATTTTTTTTGGCGTAAAAAGTTTAGATTAAGTACCTAAGTACTTAATACATTTTGGATTTAATACATTTTGATTTCCTGTTTGTAAATTTTTTTATAAAAAATATATTTTTAAGTTGTTGTTAGGCATACAAGGAAATTATAACATATAGTATGAAGAAAGTACATACAGAAATACACCATTAAGTCAATTGGTTTAAAGCTTCTTGTGACTACATTTTATCTATTTAAGTACCTAAGTAGATACATTTTTCTAGTAGCGTATCAGTTTGTATTTTAAAGTACTTTCTATTGATTCTTTCTTATCGTGTCATCTTTATTATTTGTTAAAGGAGATGTTTTATTTCTGTATATAGTGTTGGCCAGAAATGAGAACAAGATTATTCCAACATAACATTAATTTATTACAGATTTTACTGGTAATAAAAAAATTATGGAACTAATTGCGAACTACTGCAACAGCCATCTAGCTTTTTCTTTATAAATTTATTTATGATAGCATAAGGAAATTAAAAAAAAAGAAATGACATCTGTCACAATCTAAATAAAATGTTTCGCTGTTCGTATCCATTTAAATATGCATGCATACTTCGAATGAAAAATCAAAGTCTGCATATCTACTAACTGTTCATATTCACAAAATAGGAAGGTTTTATGCGTTCCTAATCTGTGATTTTACTTACTGGCGTGACATTAGTAAAATTCGCGATCGCAACGGTGCTGCCTTGGTGCTGCATCCATATAAAGAAAACATCAGTAACGTCATTGCACTGACGTTTAGTCTTTCAATTTAACGTCATCAAGATAGAATGGGTCTTGAATAGACGCCATCTTTTTATTTGTCTAGTTTTGAAAGGCAGTTTAGAAATTAATTTACTACCACGAAATCAAATAAATAACAGAAAAAGTAATAGGAAGACAGTGTTCAGTACAACATTACCTACATGATGTGGTACTGTACAATGTCATGGCCATAACCCCTACGAGTCGGAAATATCTCCTTTTATTTTAACTTAACTTTATTAATCAATTAAATTCGCGCAACGAATAATATTCTATAATAGGTATTCAACAAACTTTAACGTAAACATTTTAATTAATCACAGAGTTGTGTAGCTATCATATTTTACAGTAAAATATGATAAACTTGTTTAATAAAGATTTAATATAACTTTTGGAACAGATAAATTTTAAATAAGTATGTATTTACGCTGTTTATTTTCTAAGTTTAATAAGTTTAGCAATGACAATATTCAAAATATAACATTATTCGCCGGAATCCACAGAGATTTCAAAGGCATCGTCCACAATAGTATTTATTCTCCGCTGTTTTGTAATTCTATCGGTTCCTCAGTAAGTGTTAGTAGATTTTTATCAAAGCTTCAAGGAATTCTCAGAAGAACTGAAGAAGGTAACATCCGTTGCGTATTTGCACACATCGATATATAAACAAAAGCGAAGGTACGATACTTCAGAACATTGTGTACTCAACTGTTGGATCAAATACGAGACAGCGACACTACTTGCGGCTATTACTTGCACACTAATATGTTGTGTATTACGTGTACATCAATATACAGTGACGGCGTAATATACTGGATTGGGAGCAAGACAAGATATCGTTATTTATTGCGATTTGCGACTGATCAGGAATGTGTCACTTTCCATCCTTTAGACTCTATTTATGAGGCAAGACGCTCGCCGGTATCGTACTATATCTTCCTATTTGTTTTCAATGGTTGCACACTTCTATTTAGATTCCTCATTTTTTGAACACTTGAGCAGAATTTTTACGAGTAATATGTTACAAGTGCTGTAAGAGATCGAAAGTGATCATTTCGCTTAAAGCGCTTATAATAGATTGATTTGGCAATCACCTTTTTCCACCAAATTCCTTGCACTGCGCTACGAGTATCACAGAACACAATATACTTAAAGCATCACTATACATTATTGTTTTCAATGTAGGTATTCAAAAAATGCGCATTAAAAAACTTCATTTTAGTATTACATTTAAAAAAGTCAAAAATTCTTCAGTTCTTATCATTATTTTAATGGTTTTCATCAACATGAAATTGTGTTGCAGCTTAGCCGAACTTAGGATATAATATAGCGGTAATGTCATGTTACAAAAAAAGTCTAAATAAGTCCATAAGTTTTCAAGTTCAAAGCAATGTAGGTAGATAAAAAAACTTATTTCGAGGTAATTTCGAAAATCGAATCTACCACACGGTTTTTAAAAAGCTTGCACTGCGAATAAATTAAAGGAAAGTCAGTTAGGTAACATTTTTTTAAATGTCAACTTGCAATATAATTTCATTAGGTATGTCTTTCAAAGGTCAGTGAATACGCATTTCCAGACTTGAGTACTTTCCCAGACGTTTACCATTTTCACGAAATCATTGTGTCTATACTTTGCTTTTGATTAAGTTACGTTGAATATTAATATTCAATTCTTTTCAAACTTCTGCGGGGTTAGTTACAAACGTCGGAAACTCGACTTTCCGTATCCGACAGGAAACTTTTCGATGATTTTGTCTAAAGGTCTAAACGCAATTCACAAATCCGCAACCTTTCCGAAACGACATGATTTGACAGTTCATTTCGGGAGGAAACCTTCGGACGCTTCCGACGACTTTTTAATGTCGAAAACGTTTCCGAGACGAGTGAATTAACAATTTTGTCAAACAATTATTGTCGATTACTACTTAGATTACTTTTAAATCATAAGGAAAGGATAACGCTAACAATTTGTACCGTGATGGGGCACAGGCATCACCAAGACGTCGGTTCTCATATATGTATGTATATAGTGTATAATCGATGACGTCCGTCGTCAAAAATCTAAACAAATTGCGTGCGCGTATGTAATCTAGACTTTTTGACAAATTTCATGCCCTTTTTAAATACATGCCTGCGGATTAATTTGCTTTATATTTTTATAATATATTTTATTAACTACGCAATCCATAGCTAAACATTGTTTGAGGTATTTGAGGTATTTTTAGAAACCACAAACAATCGACTAAGCGACATCTAGTATAATTTATTTGAACTTGTTGAACGCACAGACGATAAGCACAGACAGAATAATTCGTATTTATAAAGCCCGTTTAGTTCTTCAAATATAAGTAAAATAATTTACAAAAATGTTTAATCTTAAAAAAGACTAAGTAATTTCTTTTTCATAATTATTATTTGTGATATTTTACCAAATACATTGTGAGTGTCAAAATGTCATACGTTTAAACCACACTAATATTTTCTACCAAAACGAACTAACAAATTTCTACCATTTTGTAACATGGTTCATAAATGCATTTTCTTTCGGATTCGTTAAGTCCTTTCCGATGGGATTCTGATAGAGTTTGTGAATAGCAATTTCCAATCCGTCGGAATGAATATATGCTTTCCGACAATCGGCCCTTTCCGCCACAGAAAGTTTTCGAAGCGTTGTGAATAAGGGGGCAGTATTCTATTTAGAAATTATCACAAATTTAGAAAGTTAGAAGGGGTGTCGAGATGTGATTTAATTATGTTTTGATCCTCTGTCTGTCCTGAATAGAGAAATTACGTGAAGTTATGAATACGAGCGTGTAATATGCAATTGTTGTGTGGCGTAGTACACTCGAGAGAAATCGATGTTCGGAATCCACTTCGTTTATTATATCTTTGAATGTGTACGAGTACACATTCAAAGACGAGTACATACAACATATATGATATATATTAGCAAGCTTATTGGTCGCACTTCGTACACAAATCTAGTGACGTTATCGTATCATACTGATATCACTCACGCATTTAATCTTCTTTTATTCATTAATAAATTATCGTAATAAATTCTAATCCTAATCAACGTTTTCTAACTGTAAAAAAATATCTGCGAAATGTTTGTATGTGTAGGTATTTAGTTTTATAATAAATCCTTTTGTTTTATAATAAACTGCATGTGAATTTATTAAATTAGAGGTCGGAAGTACGCAGGAATCTGTTACGGTTGCTCGACGTCCCAATTTAGGCAGAAATCTTTGACATTTCTTTATCCACTGCGCATTGTCTTGACTCCCTACAAATCTTAATGTGTAAACCTAATGCATTTCACATCTCCTCTAATGGGGCGTAAGAATATAGTAACGATATTCGACGTCTGCAAAAGACGTTATTAGTGATGTTATCCTCTTTCCTATGTTGTGCCAAGCGTATGCAAAACGTAATTCTCCTTGATGGCGACAAGATCACAATGGAAAATTGTGCCAACTTCCTTCATATGGAGACTGTCAATCGTTTGTGAACGCGCTTCTTCTGAAGAGTGATCACGAACGTGATCACGAATCTCGTTAGTCCTGTCGTAAAAGCACAAAGGAATTTCGCAAAACATCATTCTGTAGAGTCGGCTTCTAAAGCAGCCGTTACCGATCAACTTCTGCGCCAGTACATAATTCGGTTCGACTCAACGGCAGAATAGGCACCAAACAACATCCGGGAAGAAGCTGGACATGTCCCTTCCGTCGTAGCTTGTCAACCATCGCTTTTATTACCGGGAAACAACATCTAAAATCGTGGTCTTTTTAATCTTGCGTTCCCTGCCCGTGAGACCTTCGCGCTCATCCTCAACCCGCCCCGCTGGGAGCCCTTTAGATCTAATTAATGTGGCGGAGCTGCACGTTCACCGGAACCATATGGATGCAGCGTAAATCAGGGTAGCGACGTAAGTTCCATTCCATTCCATGTTCCATGTTCGATACTTCACGCTCCAACTCGAAGCCGAGTACTTTTGTATTCCATATTACAACTATTGTATTTGAAACAATTACTTTGAAACAACACTAATTCAATTTACTCGGGCCATTGGTACGGTGGCCGAGGCCTAGGTCCGTATCTGTCTACCAAACCGATGGTCTCAGGTTGATTTTGGCTTCGCCAATTTAGGAAACGATTTTTTTTATTGTCTTGAGAGTTTGGATGTTACTGGGTGTTTTTTTTTGTTATGGTGGAGAGGGCAAACGAGCAAACGAGACACCTGATGGAAAGTGCTCACCACCGCCCATGGACACCCGCAACGTCCGGGGAATCACGTGTGTAGTATTTATACATTGTGTGTTAAATGCCCATAGCACAAACTTAGTGCTTAGATTGAGACCACACAATAATAAATAATTAGTTAAATATATCTGTGTAGCTATTTTTTATCATTATGTTTTTTGTGATTTTATTAATCATGTAGAATTTTTTTTAAAAGGTCATTATTATTGAATATCCAATCGGTACAGCGGTACATTACCGTGATAAGGGTAATCTCAGGATAAATGAACCAATTGCACAGCCCGAAAGTAAGCTGGGTGCTTACTTTCAGGCAGCCCTAGTACCTACAGGCTGCCACCACATGTCGTTTAGCTACAATGTCGCGGTTAACAGCTAAAATAAATTAACAGGCACATAACAGTATAAAAATATTTCTTGTGTTTTATATTATCCTTGCACTCCATCCCAGGTTCGCACGTGGACTTGTTTACAAAATGTCAATTTCTATAGTCTAAATTAATTCATTGTCTGGAATTGCTTTATAAAATTTGTTTCAATGTTTCACTTTCTATGCGAATAACAAATTTTAAGGCCCTAGTAGTAAAATTTTCCGAAACAATTTCTATTTTTATTCTATGTCGTGAGCGTGAGAATATCGTCATCGTTAGGTCTGCACACTTGAACATTTTCAGTTCAACATTTAAACACAGACTTTAATTATAGCTGTTGTACAGTGTTTCTGTACAGGTATTTCCTTAATTTTTTATTGTATCTAATAATTTAGAAAAACTGTCACCATACTTTATACATATATTCTTCATGGTTTATTTGTCTAGTTGAGTTTGCTGTTGGGAACATTAAAATATTTATAACTCCATTTTTATTTTAATAGCAACACTTGCTAACATTTTCTTTTTTCCGATCCTTGCACTATGCCCAAATTAAATTGTGAATTTCAATTTTTCTGATGACTACGATTTTTTTAATTATTTTTACTGCCTTTTTTACGGATGAAGACCGTTCAATAGACACTTCTGCAAGTGGTGGGAGTGTTACCACTTGCAGAAAACCCTCCACACCGGAGCACAGCAGCTCAAGCCCTGGTGTTTGATAGAAGATAGAGGTAGCGATCAGACAGACTCCACACTAGGACCTACAACTCGCGAACTCGTCTCATACGGACACACCGAAGTCCTATAGCATCATGCTGAAACATTTATCAGGGAGGACTAGCGATTGTCCTCGTGCTACGACGTGGCTCGGATTACACGCGGTTCCAACTTTGTGATCGCTTGACGATTACATCTATTTATCCATTCGTTTTTGATCACAAACAAATAATTAGGATATACAAAGAAAGAGATGTTGTATGTAAACATATTGCGTCTAGTAAGTGGAACATGATAACATATGTATGTATGTTACACGTTACGTATAAAACTGGATTGTACCCACGCAGTTGCGTGACCTACTATTGCATTATAGTTAGGCAAATCCCTCCGGGTGCGGGAATGTACTTACAAAACAATTATGTCAGATTTCGTGGGAGGAGGGTAGGATTTGCCTCCTTTTTACTTAATTATAGAGAAAATACCCAACTGTTAGCCTCGGTTCCTGGTCAAGTCAATTTAGGAGACAAACTTTTCTAAATAGATTTGGAATTTGGGTGACGTGCGGTTTAATTCGCTGTGCTTTAATATACCGTAAATTATAAGAGTGTTGCGACTGGTTATATACATTATGTAAATTTTGCAATACTGGAAGTGGACACGAAATTTATTCAATCTAGCGTTCATTATAATTGTAATGCATTTTGAATTATTAATGTTCATAACACTTGCAATAAACTTCCATTTTTAGATATTAGAACAATTGCTACTGTGGGATAGTAGCAGACAAGAGAGTTTAGAATAGTATTTAAATACGTAATCCAGTTGTTTCTTCGCAGTCATGGCAGATGGTTGAGCCTTAGCATGTCCTGTTCAGTTTAATGTAATTTAGTCCGATAGTAAATAGTTTTCAAAAAAGTTAAAAAAAAACAGAAAACAGAAAAGTCTATGTAACTAAATAAACATGTAAATGTTTACATTTAGTTTTTTTTTACATCTAAAACTAATAGTATACAATAGTATATATAATAGTATCAAGAGCTGGAAACTGCAAGACGTGACCACCAGGAATGAATATGAATGGGTAGCATCTGTTAAGCTTGATGATAGATTAAAAGTGATGAGCGAGGATGTTGAAGAATGTTGACAGAATCTTAGGGATAATATGATCAAAGTTGCGAAAGAAGTGAGTGGAACAAATAAGATTATGAACCGTAAAAAGCGTGATGTGTGGTAGGACGATGAGGTGAAAGACTCTGTGTATAAGAAGAAGAAAGTATGGCAAGACTACCTTGCGACTAAAAATGACTGTGGTATGAAGAATTTCAAAAAAACAAATATAAGCTGCAGAAAGTAGAAACGAAGGCACTAGTGAAAGAGAAGTGTGAAAGTTGTAGGGTGTTAGACGGAAACAAGATGTCGGACAACTTCGCGGAAAATTTCAAATTATTTTGGAAAGAAGTACGTAAGTATTGAAGTGGTCCGGCACCTTGCAGAATGAATAAAGTGCGTTCGAAAGAAAACCGCCTACTAATAAATAAAAAAGATGTTCTGCAGCGATGGAGTGAATACTATGGAGAACTATATGAGAGTGGCGACTCCGTCTTTGATACTGAGTGCGATTGTAATGAATTACCACACTCGAGTCAGAGACTGGAGGATGCCATTAGTATGAAAGAGGTTGAAGAAGTGATAAGAAGTCTGAAATGTGGATAGGCTGCGGAACATGATGAAATGACTGCTCAAATGATCAACTATGGTGGTCCTAGGGTCTGGGATACCTTCTGTGCAGTGTGCAACTTTTGTTGGCCGAAGGAGGAGGTGCCAGAGGAAGGGCGCCGTCATAGTACCTCTCTATCAAGGGAAAGGTTCTCATTTAGACTGTGCGTGATATAGGGCCATTAGTTTGGTCAGCTTAGCAAGTAAAGTACTATACTAAGGTATTGACTGAACGTATGAAAGGTGTTTCTGTAAGATATTTGTGAGAGGCGCAAGGTAGTTTTAGGAACGGTAGGAGTTGTACAGATCAGATTTTCTCGCTCCGCGTTATCGTGGGGAGGTTTGTGGTCATGGATCAGAAAGTTTTCTGCGCTTTCGTGGATCTTGAAAAAGCATTCAATAAAGTAGTGAGAAAGAAACTATGGAGTCTTATGCCTGAATATGGCGTGGAGGGCTCCTTACTGAAAGCAGTGTGGTCATTATATCGAGGCCACAGAATCTGTATAAGGATAGGCGGTGACATGTCGCCCTGGTTCGAAGTATACACAGGTGTCAGACAGGGTTGCGTGATGTCTGCCTGGCTTTTCGTGCTGTATTTGGACAGTTCTCTCCAGGCATTGAAAAGTAGTATGAGTGGTCTGATATGTGATGGCACAGTGGTAAACTACCTATTGTACGCTGACGATGCTGTGCTTATAGTACCGTCAGAAGCAGAGTTGCAGACACTAGTTACGTGTATGAAAGAACTGTGAAGTGAAAGGATTGAGGAAGGAGTGAAGGATTGAATAAAATTAAGGTTCTGGTGTTTGAAAGAGAAGATGTACAGACAAAGTGTGATATATGGGTACCAATATGGAAAATGTCTAGAAAATGTGAATGAAATTGTGTATCTGGGGAGTGCGTTTCGAGGGATGGAAGATGTCAGTTGGATGTGGAGAGACGGGTAGCAGCCGCCAATAAAGTGGACGGTGCTCTGTCCGCATTAGTAGGCAGTGTGGATATATCTAACACAGCCAAAATGGCCATCCATAATGCGGCGTTGGTTCTAACTTTATTGTATGCAGTGGAAATGTGATCTCTTAGAAATATGTGCGGTGTCACCCTTGCAGACAAAATAAGCAATGAAGAGATACGGAGTAGGAAAGGGTTGCACGACAGTGTTATTGTAAAAAAGAAGAAAGGAATGCTTAGATGGTTCGGGCACATGGAACGAATGAGTGATGAAAGATTGTCGAAGAAAATCTATAGAGCAAAAGTGAGGGGTAAAAAAGCCAAGGAAGACCAAGGCTGACTTATGAAGACCAAATAGCTAGAGTGTTAGCTGACGGAAATGTCAAAAGCACTCGCATATCTAGGCGAAAATGTGTGAGGAGAATGATGAGATTTGAGGAAGCGAAAGAAGTATGTAAGGACTGTGACGCTTGGCACTCCGTCTTCTCTGACTACACCGTTGGGGATACAGCGCGAAGATATGTATGTATGTAAAACTAATATACCTACTGAGACACAACAACGCATGGGGCCGAATACAGCTAGTTAGAAAATAAAAAGAAGTCTTTTCGAATAATGAGAAGAATTTTGGAAAGTTTGGTGATTTGTTTTCAGATGTTTGATGTTATCTCGGAAAATTTAATGGACTCTCTATTTACCGACGTACTCACTTATAAAGTAAAACAGGCGTAAAGAATGCCTCAGATGACCTAATTTTAAAAATCTCTTACTAAAGAGACGGTTCAGGGCTGGTTGGTGAAAATGCGCAGCGGTGCTAATATGCTACTTGACTATTTCATAATAGCTTTATTGAAGAATAGGTTTAAAAAAATATTCGAAATGTAACTCTCTTTTAAATTCAACATTTCAATTTATTGGTGAGAACATAGTAGGGATAAGTTCCCTCTTTGTCACTCTTAGCGCTGAGCAATGCAAATTTGTGACGTCACAACTCAGTAACAGATGTACCTGTAGTTTATCCCCACTATGTTCCCATTACTGAAGATTAAAACGCAATAACTTCTTTTTCACAACGAATTTAAAATATTTTTTTGACTCAAATTCAGATAAAAATACAAACTCCTTCAGCTAACCTCATTCATGAAAATTCGATTCATGTAACCAATTGCGTGTTAAATGTAACGAAGAAATTAGACCTTCAGAGGACACGCAGATAACAAACGGTAATGTTTAACGGACAAATTGGGTCCACTTAACGAGGGAAATATCTCTCCAGAACCTTATTTGAAACAGAGGCAATCATGGGCGAAAGTCCTCCCAAGGGGCTCACATTGTGGTTGAGTGGCAATTTGAAGAAGTTTGCATAAAAGTTTGTATTGCAAGCAGGTGCTCGTATTTTGAGATTTTCGTGAAATTGTATGTTTTTAAAATGTGAAACCCATTTGATTTTGAGAATTTCTAAATTCTTTTTTATGTTTTTTAGGTCTGGAAATGTACAACATAAAATATATAAATCTCCATGCTTCGATGTAACTCAAATAGCGACTGACGATGTTAGTAATAGAATGTGAATGTATGTACATATTTTTTCTTAAACAATACACTTCTAAAGCAAGTACCTACTTAACTTATTATTTCACTAAAATAGGCATGTTTATTGAAACATGCCCATTTTAATTGTTAATAAATAACAAAGCAATAATTTCTTGTTTATTAGTCTAATTTTCCTGGAAGAAGTCTTCATATTGTCCACACTCCAAAAGAACTTGGTAGGTAATTATGCTTATTCTTTTTCGTATTCAAATATTATAGACGCAATAATTTTATGAATATGCTAATATTATATTTTAGTTGGGCTTCGGTATTTGTTACGATCACCGAGGATAAGTTACGTTGCAGACGGTCAGTTAGTGGACGGGATCAAGTAATATTTTTTATACGATGATATCGCCGTTGGTCCTGGCTATTGCTATGTTATATGGCAAATGTTGTTAAACCAATTCAGATCAGAAGTAGATTGGTCGCTAGTCTGCATCCAGCAAAGCGTACTAGGTCCGTGTTGTTTTGTATCGTTAGTCTCATCACTTCATTTTTGGTTCTGAGAAGAGCCGTCAAACATACATACATCTTCACGCTGTATCCCTAACGGGGTAGTCGGAATGGTCGGAGCGCCAAGCATCGCGGTCATTACACACTTCTTTCGCTTCCTCAAATCACATCATTTTTAATAATGTTTAATACTAAATCAACTTGAGGCTATTATATGATATATGGCATAAGTGGTAAAACTAGTTTAGAAGTCTCATAAGCTACTGAAAGCTCTGACAGTAGGTCTGGCCACTAACGATTCTATTTTTCTCTATCAATACGTTTACCAATCATAACCGTAATTAAAACTAAATCGTACCAGGATTGTGAAGTGTAACTATCGGATTATCGGATGCGTATACAAACGAACCTAAAATAATCTAAATCGCAACGCTCGATATAGGTTACTCTTACTTCTCATAAGAAGGAGACGTGTGGTATGGTGCAGTACATCAGAATGGTGCCATATTCTGATTTATTACTTATAAGAAACAGTCAGAAGTATGAGAGTGAAAATTATTTAGGTCCTTAATTCACTTAAGGCACCTTCTAACATTATTTGTGAGAAGGAACTTGGGTCCATTTGTATCTAAGATTTATTTAGGCTCTTATACAGAAATAATAAAATATAACTTCTCAAAAAAAAGCATAACTGTTCCATGAAGTGAAGAAACTAGAAAATTTTCATAATATTTCATCCTTTTCGTAATTTGTCGAGTTTTTGCAGTAAAATTGAAAAGCGGTCCGCATTTCATTAGGACAGAAATCTAATTAGTGAAATCTCTGTTCATTAGTCCAATGTCTGCAGGGATCCGGAAAACTATTAATCATAGTAGATCGTGTCGCCTGTTCGAAGAGATTAGCAATCATGTCGTACTATATTTTCGGTTTTTACGAGTTTGTGTGGTTTTAATGTCACTCGAATTGTTAAAACAAATTAAACTTAGGCTAGCGTTGATTCATCGAACTAGAATTTGTAATTAACAATCGAATATTGGTCAAAGGATTAACTGTCTCCTTCCTTAAAAATTTGTCGACGAAGATAAAATTAAATTTAATGAAACTACACGCCAAGATAAGCTATTCGTAATTAATTCATAAAAAAGTAATTGAAACAATTAAGTTGTTGACGATTCCAAATAAATGGTTTGATTCGTTCACTTTCAAAATGTCAACGACTCACCCTAAAACTAAGATGATATACACGTGTTACGAACGTGTACAAAAGTTGTACTTCTAGAAGTGACGTTTCCGATGTATTTTTATTATTATGGAGACGCATATAAACGCAAAGCTTCCACTCCACGCTGCTTTTAGGAAAGAAAGAAGTGTCAAGTGGCTTTGTCGTAAACGCTAGTAGAATAGAGTGTCAAATACCACATGATCTAGTGTCTAGGTTCCCAAACTTATTTTGTCTACTGAGTCGAGAGCTCATGCAGTCGTTGTCTAAGATGCCTCCTAGCTAAATGAAATTACAAATCACCCCCCAGGCCTCTACACAACGCCCCCATTTTTTTTCTGGGTCTCTTACCGCCCCCCTTTAGGCCTGCAGCACCCACAGGGGGGCGTTATCGCCCACTTTGGGAATGGGTGAATTCTAGTGTAACAAATTTTAATTTGGTAATCAAACGTTATTAACTTTCTATTAAATCTAATGAAATGTAAATTCGTGTGAAAACCATCGTACGTAGCCCAATGGCACTTAGCGTTTCCATTTTACGAAACGTGTACCATTTGTCTAGCCGTCCTGTTTATTTTCCCGCGCGAGTCGCGAAAGTCACCCTAGGAATATGACATTATAAGACTTGTACTGTGTTATAAGGAACTGATAAAGGTGCTCGGAGGTCACTTATGTATGGAGTAACCTGTCACAATATTTAGGTTTCGTTTTACCGTCTGTGAGTCCAAATACTTATTACTGGAAGACATCAACCATCAAGGTATGGTTTTTTTTCGCTTTGATGATTGACCCCGCGTGGTTAATAGCATAAATATATATAACATACATTATTTTGAGAATAAATTGAATTTCGTTTCGTTAATAACAATAGTTATTTAAAATACAGTATTCATAATGCCAGTAAATGCATGTGCAGAGAGGATTACTTATTTCCAGACTATCATTTTTTATTCAATGAAATCGCAAATTTTGTAATATGATTATCAAATCCGTGTTTATCTCTTTTTCCTTAACTGAGTAATTTCTTGAAGAATTTTATTATAAAAACGAATACAGTTGCCTAAAAATGAACCACATGATTAGTAGTAACGTGATAATCGTGATTAGCATTTTCAAATGTCACGCAACTCTGTACTTTACTTATAATAATTATAAATAGGGAGATAAAATAGAATCTTTTTATCATATTCTCCCAAAAATAGATTCCCTAGCTGCTAAGGAATCTATTTTTGTTAGACCCTAGCACATTGCTTTTGCTTATTCCAATATTCTCAAAAGATTTTGAATGCAGACGAAATAAAACAAAAATGTAATAAGTAAATAAAGACTGATTACCCCGTCACGGATACAGCGTGAAGATATGTATGTATGTAAAATGTAAGTAAATAATATTCGTTTCCCGTCTTGATCCAAGGTGTACCAAAGCGTACATCTATATCATAATTTGGTAACCACGAGATTTAGATAGCAAATGAATACATTGTAAGGAAAATGTCGCGAGATTGAAAATCTTTAAGATATCTATAACTATACTTAAGTGTATCATAATACTATTATATTGTAAAAACACATACATACATAAATACATATCTTTACGCCGTATTCCCAACAGGGTTAGTCAGAGAGGATGGAGCGCCAAGCGTCGCGGTCCTTACATATTTCTTTCGCTTCCTCAAATCTCATCATTCTCCGCGCACATTTTCGCCTAGATATGCGTGCTTTTGATATTTCCGTCGGCTAACACTTTATTATTGATCTTCATAAGTCAGGCTTGGTCTTCCTTGGCTTCTTTTACCACTCACTTTCGCTCTATAGATTTTCTTCATCAGTCTTTCATCAGTCATTCTTTCCATGTGCCCGAAACATCTTAGCATTCCTCTACAATAACACTGTCGTGCAACCCTGTCATACTGCGTATCTCTTCATTGCTTATTTTGTCAGTAAGGGTGATACCGCATATATTTATAAGAGATCGCATTTCTACTGCATTTATTTTACTTTCACTCGATTTCGGGCATATTCAGGCAGTATTGTAAAAACAATTTATGAAAATTTATTGTGAATGTTATATGAAGATAAAACAGATAATAAAACATAATGTATCCGATAAAAAAATATGTAGGTTAAGTAGATAGAAAGTAATATTGTCTAAGACAGTGTTTTCATGTTACGCTCGACGTCAATTTACTCCGCAATTCTAACTGATCTTAGATTGATAGTACATTAAATTATGGTATTCAGATCATTATTCTCTTTCAGTTACCGCAGTTTGACGTCAATCGAACCAGACCGATGTACTAAATTGACGTTAAACCTGTGGGTCGAACAGAATGTGTCGTGTAACGTCCGTCTTAGAAACTATATAGGTATCATATATATTTTAGGTATCTGTGCCTAGTTTATAATAATAATAAATCTCCAGAAATTACCCAGATTGTGTGACTCCAAACTAAGCAGTAAGCTTGTACTATGGGTACCACACAACGAACTCTGAGGGAGTTCCCAGAAATACCCAGACTCCAAGCCAATTTAGAAATGTTCGTTTCCTAAATTGACCTGACCGGGGATCAAACCCGGGACCCTAGCTTGGAAAGCAGATGCATATGCCACTGCGCCAACGGGCAAGTCAGTTTATGGCGGACATAGTTTATAAACTAGGTGAGCATATAGGATACCATACGTGTTACGAACACATTTCCGCAAGTGCATGAATGTGCTCCATATCGGCGACCTAATAACCCGGGTTGAGTACCCAGCTGTGTGGAGAGCGTAAGGAAATAGCTCCACTTCAATTATGTGGTTGTTTATCGACTCTAAGCATTCTTTCGTTGTTGGACGTTTCGTTGTTCATAAGAAATCAAAATCGGCTAAGTGCGAGACGGGTTAGCGTGATTAATTTTTACTTAATATTTTGCGACCGTATTCATTTTTTTTCAAACCGATTCAAAGCGACCGATTTCAAAATATGTGAGCATCGACTTTTATATAGATTAATTTCATATTACACATGAAATTACCGTTGGCTGGATTAATTATTTATTGAATAAAGACAATACAGCATTCGGAATTTCTATTTTTCATTTATTTTATTTTCTATTTATTTGTATTTAAAAATAACAAAAGTAAAAGTCGTAATTTACTAAAAGCAACAGACAATCGATTTATAAAGTCTTTTCCAGCTCAATACGTTAAAAGAGAAAACGTACGGTTTCCTGTTTGTAATTAGAGCGTTATTTATTATATTCAAGTTAAACAATCTAAGAAAAACTGATAGACACAATGAGATAGAATTTAGTGTAGATACTTATCATATTCAGTGAAAAATATCTACTAAATATTAATTTTATATTACGTAAACAATACATGTACTTTTAATAATTAGGTAGGTACGTACTAGTGATGTGCCAGATCGTTAAATATGTACATCCGCGGATACGGATCCGAATACGGATATTTGGTGTCAAGATCCGCAGATAGGGATACGGATACGGATACAGATCTTAACTTTCTTACTCGATCGATGTCGGTGCGCGTGACCTTTAAACGATAGTTGACGCCACTTGACGCTTTGCGTGACAGCCCAACTAACACATTTGTGGAAATAGCAGCTAGTTTTGTAACTTTAGGTTGTATAATAGCCGTGTAAGAGTTCAAAAAACTGCTTGAAGTTGTATAACTGCTTCTGCAGTTGTCTCTAACTGCAAAAATTACTGTAAGTGCCATAACCCGAAACGAATACCACCCTAACCTTCATATCGGTTCATTCTAGAACCCGCCGCCGCTTATACCTTTAAATGAGAGTTACAAAACGTATATTGGAACTTTGAGCTGTATACGGGCTTCTATTGCCGCTATTACAAGCTGCACACCTACGTAAAAGAGTTAATTACAGAGCGTTTAATGCAGCTGTATAAGAGTTAGAATAGTTACTATTTATGCTCTAAAAGTTTCTTATCACAAGTAATTATATACTCTTATGCCGACTTTAGTTGTAAAATCAAACACAATGTTGCAAAAGACTACATTAACCTTTAAAAAAGAAGTAGAAGTTACCTTAAGTAGTACAATAGAATTAATGCAGATGCAGAAGTGATGCAGATATTTAATAAAACAATATTATTTAAATACAATAATTTTTAGTTTCATTGAACCAATAAATCAAACAATCAGATTTTTACAAATACAAATAAAACCTAAAAAAAAAAGTAATCTTTATTGGGTAAACACTCTAGACACATTGTTGTTATTTAAATCTTGTACTTTTTCTGGACGTTTTTGATAGTTCGCTATAAGTTTATTAGTTCACTGATCCCTAAAATAACACAGTCAAAAGCAAACCACATCACATTAGTTCTTATACTTGCAAAAAATATGTAATAGCAACTCTTTTGAGCATCTAAACTGCATTAGAGAAATAAAGTTCACTTAAAGCTTTCGAAGAGTAAAAATTAACGCTTCCACCTGCATAGGAGAAGTATTTGAGCTGAAACTGCGGGTTAAAGCTGTTTCCACAGACGCCATGATTGTTTTAGCAAAGTATTTATTTACTTACAAAATTTAAAGGTTATTCGATGATTTTTAAGCAAAATTAGACGACTTTTACTAACATTTCTTTTAATTGACGAACACACAAATGACGTTTTGTAGATAGTAAAGCTTATAGTACGTAAAAAAATAAAAGAGAATATTTAATTTGAATATCACATAAAATTGTTACATATTTTTTTAATATTTTGATTTAATTTTGAAAGCGCTTTAAAGTTACACAAATAAATTCAACTTTGTGCACAGTAAACTTGACTGCGTTTTAAGAGCAGCTTGAATATAAAATATTATCAAGTACATAAACATTAACAGTGTATATTAATTTATAAAATATGGCGATCATGTAGCACTTCACTGTCAATTTTGTAACGAAAAAAAGATTTAATAAAATGTAAAGAAAATTTAACGTGTTTAGTTCATTCACTCGTTCAAACTCATTCCAGATGAAGTGGCACAACAACTGTAGGAGGGAGTTAATCATTAGTTGCAGCTGTTGTGGCACTTTTTTGCCACCGTTATGTAGTTGAAATCGAACTGAGAGCTGCATAAAACTGTGCCCAAAATGGTGCTAAAGCTGCTGCACTAAGTCTGTAGAGCACGCTCTATAGCTTACATCTAGCACCTTAGGGAATAATAGAATAGGCTCCAAAGTCCTAGAGCAGCTGTTTTGTGTTACTTGGGAGGACATGTTTCGACTTACGTACATATATTATAGAATTTAATATAGGTATTGAAAATGAATAAGGTAAAAGATCCGTAAAAGATCCGCCAAAAAAGTAACGGACACGGATACAGATCCGGATCTTTCTTCCTTCTCGGATATCCGCGGATACGGATACGGATATCCGGCACATCACAAGTACGTACTTATGCCTGTCGGTATATGTATTACCTATTCTGTGGTATAGGTAATATGTAGACATCTCATACTTCCTATTGTATAGTATAGGTACACTATCGTTTATAACAAAAATAATTATTATACAGATATTATTCATAACCGTAAGGATTAAAATTATGTGATTTCAAAGTCACATAATATTATCTGTGGCCTAATTGAAAAGCTTTTTAGAGCTTCTTTTCATAAACGGTTTGTAATGTAATCACTGTTTTAATCAAATACATGTATTATAATGGGCACTGGTAGATCTGATGTAAAAGGGTGTACTTTTTTCCTTCACGTAAAATTTAACGAAATGGAATTAAACTTGGTTCTTTATTCTGTGAGTACATATATACAGTAATAGAAATTTATAAATAGCTGGCTCTATATCGTGTTAATATTTATTTTGAGAGCACCTAATCCTTTTTTGTCCCAAGCGATATTTGATGTAATACCCGGTTATTTATAATTGTCCTTATGTGTACAAGTCGTAAAAGTTTTATAATTATTATTCGCAATTTACTTATAATGATATCGAATTGTGTGGTTATAATTTGTAAACATACCTATTAAATAAAATGTAAACGTTTATATCTCTATCTATATATTAGTCGGTACTATTAAGGTTGTATCGCGATTAGTTTATGGTAATTCAAAAACGATACTAAGAATCGGAGCCTGATAGACGTTGTCCTAATTATTTAGTTACTCAGGTTTAGTAGCAAGGAAGCGGAAAATGTAATTACCTCCCTAATAATAAAGTTTGCTTTGCCGTAGACCTTTATCATTACTTTTGTAACATGATACCTTTTAATTAACTAATTTCATTCATTTACAATTTTGGGTCTTGCTGTCTTAGCACTGTTTTATTAAATTAGAATTTAAATAATTATAAATTAGAAAAATATTAGACAAATCAATATTGTACATTGAAAAAATAACGAAAAAAGTAAGAATACTTAAACTTTGCAATTTTTTACCATAACATTTATCGGTCAATTTGTCTTTCTCCGTGTTTGCTCATCACACAATAACTACTGGCCGAATTTCAATAAAACTTTATATCGCAGTTTATGCACAAGGCATGTATTTATGCACAAACAAGGGATACCTTTTTCTGTAGATTCATTTAGCAAAATTACGAAAGCTAAATAAATATAGTGCTCACGAAGGCTGTGAAATGTCAACAATTGCTAAACTACGCTTATATAACATAACGCCCTTTTAAAAAAGTCTGCTTATAAGTGTTGGAAAGACAGAGCTATAAGATATTCATAGAAAATTATGATAAAGAAATTTTTAATTTCATTATATTGTTTCATGAAAAAATATTAATATTAAAATTGATTTATTATCTGATAGAAAAAGATTGACATCTTTGAAAGGACGACTAAGCAAAAATTTACGTAGATACCTACTGCCTAATGTTTTTTATATGTAATCGAAGTGACTTCAGTATATGAATAGTTCTAATAACATGCTTTTTTCCTCTGGCGTTAAAAACTAATTTTTTGCATGTTAATTTTAATTAATTAATTTCAAAGGTACTTAACAAACAAGTATATTCGTGGAATTTTCCAGCATTTTTGCATTAAAATGAAAGTTTTGTAGATATTTTACTGTACGAAAATAGTGTTAAATAAATATTTTTAAGCGAATATATTCTATCTAGTTACGTCAACGTCAAAGGCACTAGACTGTGAAATCAAGTCGTAATAATGAAGAGATTTTTGGTTGTCCTTGTTAGGTTGTCCAGATTTTTTGGAGAAATACGGTGTCGCGTGACAGGTACTCGTACATATTTTCATTGTAATTATGTCTTTCTATTTCAGTGATAAATTCTAAATAGTATATAAAGTCTACGTTTGATCTTCTGTTTTTATATGAATGATGCTCTTTCTATTTGTATAATTTTACTAATTCTAAACTAGTTTATTACGAGTAAAATTATTACCCTCAATTATTAGTCAAAGTCAAAGTCAAATCAATTTATTCAAGTAAACCCAATTGCAAGGTATTTTTGAACGTCATATCTACTTTAGTTCGGTTCGAAAAGAAAACCTGAACACTGAGAAGAACCGACAAGAAACTCAGTCAGGTATCATTTCTTCAACATCATTCTACAATAGTTATTTAAAATACAATATGCATAAAGCCCGTAAATGCGTGTGCAGAGCAGATTATTTCCAGACTATTGTTTTTCTTCAATGAAATCGCTAACTTTATAGTATGATTTTCCAATCAGTGTGCGTTTAATAACAAGTTTAATTTGCTTTTCCGTTAATTTAATGATTTCTTGAGGAATTTTATTATGAAAACGTAACAGTTACCCAAAAATGACCCACTTGATTTTTTAATTTAAATTTAGCAGTAACTTACAGTACAAAATTAAAAAGATATCGTAAAAACAATTCATATTGAATACGGCATGTTGATAAAAAAAAGAAAACAAAAATATTAGTATGATTGTTTCGTCAAGAATTGAAAATCCAAATACGTATATATGAGTATCTTCTTTCTCTGATACAAAGTGAAATTACGGCTAAAATGTCAGAATTTCTGTACATTATCTTCTGTTTTTGCTTCAACTAAAAGTAAAAAATTAGTTGAAGGACTACTCAAGAGAATTAATGACGCTATAATTATAAGAAAAAATTTCGTAGCACTTGTAAGCATCGCAGTTCTTCAAGTTTATCTTGATTTTCTAAGAGACGTCAAACGTACGCCTAATTGGAGCCTTATATCTCCTTTGAAATAAATTCTTAACGAGCGAATTGTTTCGTTTCAGTCAAATATTTAATGTTTGCGAAGACAGTTATTAGAAGAATTTAATTTTGTAATGTGTACATTGTACATAACCTTAATATGTCAACTGGATACGAAGATATTTACTTAAGTACTTATAATAATAACTATTAGATCTTTCATTTTGTTTGCATTTTTTTTCTTTTCTTAGGAAAAGGAATATTTATTTCACCAATTTTAGATATGGAAAAGATATGAAATTGCCTGGAAATTAACTATGATTACTAGTGATGTGCCGATTCGATTATTTTACAAATCGATTATACTTGTAACAATAATCGATCTGTAATCGATTATTGATTGATTAAGGTCGATTATGATTTATGAAGGTAGTGCTTTCTCATTTTTGTGAAAAAAGGCAAGATATTTTTAAGAAACTATCTAAAACGATCTTCGTAAATCGTAATTCTCACTAAATAAAGGTATTGACGTTTTAGACAGTTCTTTAAAAAAAATAAGACATAAATCTTAAGATTTATTTATTTCACAAATGTACGAATACGTTATTGGTTCAGTTATTTTAAATACAATCTAATTTAATTAGTATGTACAATACACTGCACTGCCGTCTCGTAATCTGAACATAAAATGACAAGTGACAACTCTTCCTTGAAACATGAAATTCTCTAACGGTTTTCATTTCTTTACTTTTAAATGACGGAGAATTACGAATAAAAATTCGTGGGTTAGTACTAAAGTGAAGAGGTTCATAGATAATGACAAGGGAATCCCCTTTTTGCAATGACAGGGTTGCCATACTAAATCACGACAATCAACAAAAGTAGAAATTGGTAGTGTGGTAGAATTTTTTCATAAAAGATTATTATAGATTATTCAAATTATAATCGATTGCAGTCCATTATTTTAATAATCGATTAATCGATGATTGATATCGATTTCGCACATCGTTAATTATTCTGTGTACTTCCCACGGCGCGTATAATTAAATATAAATTTCGTTCATAAAATCTCATTATGTAGAATATTAAAGAAATAATTTGTTCCTATTTATATTGCAATATCTTTATATTGTATTGTGTTGTAAGACTGAAGGCTATAAATCCATACACGTAATAAAGCAGTAAAAACCGTGCGTCCAGACATTGAATAAATTTATAAAAGAATGAGTGTGGGCGTTAAAAAAAGAGTAACAGAACACAACTTTATTTTTTTTAATTTTCGTCTGTCTGCCTGCATGTAGATACACACTAATCTCCGAAACTACTGAACGAATTTTTTTGCGGTTTTCACAGGTAGATTAAGCTCAAATTGGAGCAATAGTTAGTCTTGACAGTAGTAAGTATAAGAGGAATCCGGACCATGTATTAACACCATTGGAGGAGGGGTTTGTTTTCAATAATTTTTTAAATTGCGGCAAAAAAAAAAAAGTAATACAACCACATTTCAAATTCCTTTCATTTGTGATTGAAAAACAATGTCCTCATAAAATATCATGTACTTACTATAACTATCAGGAAATTCTTAGATATATTTCAGATTAAGTACTACAACGACATTTCAAATTCCTTTCATTTGTGACTGAAAAACAATGTCCTCATAAAATATCAGGTAGTTTCTATAACTATCAGGAAATTCTTAGATATATTTTAGATTAAGTAATACAACGACATTTCAAATTCCTTTCATTGGTGACGACATTTAGTAATTGGCATTTAATTGCAAAATATCGATCTTGTGAACAAATGTAATTAATTAGTACATCAACCTAACCAAAAATATTCCGAAATATCATTATCTAATTGAAAATAACCTCTTCAACAAACACAATTTGTGTTATGTATGTAATAGACGACTCATTTGATAATTGTATTTTTAACTATATAAGCTATGTTGAAGATTGTTAAGTTTCATTCATAAAACTCTAGTGTGAACCTATATAATCAAAAATGCATAGTGAAATGTATCAGCGAAATCTTTACATTAGGTGAAAACGAAAACAACTTGGATAATACTTATTTTGATAAATACTTGTTCGAACTATGTGAAAATGTTGAACGAAAACTTAGAAAAGAAGAGAACAAAGAGGACGACCTCTTTGATTCACACTATGATGGAAGTCTTATGGAACTTTGTGAAACAGTGGAAAAATTGTAGGTATGTTTTAAAATATAAATTTTTTTCAACGTTATGCACTATGAAGATCCTGAGTATATTATTGTTAATGTAATCCTTTTGTACTGCAACAGCAACTCACAAATCGGAAAAGGTTTAAAACGTCAAACAGCTAATCACACTCATAGCAACGAGAAAAGGCAATGTTTGGAGAAACCATCAACATCACGAGATATAAATAAGTCACCAGATTCATCAAATGATATCACTGCATGAAGAGACGAGGGAGTGCACGATCTGTAATATATTAGTAAAGAGAAGGTACTTCAAAAATCACCTTAAAAGCAACACACAAAAATAACACTGCGAATTCACCACAATTTCCCAAATGTTTTATTAATTGAAAAAGCGTTTGGAAAAAGAATTTTCACATATAGGATTACTTCATCAGGAGATCCTAAAGGTATCGAAACTGTTGAGTCATTTATCGATTGTATAAAAGATGAATTAAAAGTTTTGATCAATGATAGCCTAAAAGAATTGAAAACATTTAAATTAAATTTTATTCTTCATGCTAATTTCATACAGCCTACAAAGGAATTATTAAATAACTTTGATTTCCAAACATCAACGTATATAATTAACGAATCTTATATCATTGCTATATTTATTGACACCTTAAAGGAATATCTGTCACGTAGAAACAGTGAATTTGAAAAGAAAGATAGTGGTTGGAGTGTTAAAGACATTATTAGTTTGGATATGAACATCAATAAATATAATCCGCTGCGTGGATCATCTTTTATAGAATTACCACAAGATATTAGAGCTAAAAAAGCTGTAATTAATGTTAAAAATTTTGATGTACAATGTCTGAAGTGGGCTTTACTTTCAGCTTTGTACCCTACAACGAATCATGTTGATCGAGTTACTTCTTACATGGAGCACGAAAATAAATTAAATTTCAATGGAATATCATTTCCAGTTAAATTATCAGACATCCAAAAAGTTGAACGTTTACATAATATAAGCATAAATGTTTTTGTTTTAGAGTTCAATGTTAAGAGTAAAAGTCATACCGTAATCGGACCATTATATTTTACGAAGTCTCTGAAACAGAAACATATTAACTTACTGTACATCACAAGAGAGAATAATAGTCATTTTTGTTTCATTAAAAATTTATCTCGGTTAGTAAGAAGACAGATTACTGCACATAAATGTGCAATTCATATATGTGATGGTCGTTTATATTATTTTAAAACACAGGAAGATCTTTCTAATCATAAAGTTCATGATTGTGTTCATGTTCGTACCGATTTGCCTAATTCAAACACTTTTTGGTGAAAAATTGGTTTGGAGAAAACGTTCCAAACGACTCAAACGAGCTAGTCACCAGACAAGTGTTTGTCATTACTACGTCGTTTTGTTAATTATTAAAGTTGTTACTATATTCATTAGCTAATAGATCAATAATTGGCCAACATCCATGTCTTCGATAAGACTGGTGTATAAAACCACACTATTTTGTTAGTCAAAAGCATTCATTGTGCAGTCGTACTACTTATAACTTAACTTTGAAAATAAAATTATTTTTTATTGTGGAGTTATCAGTTCATCCATTGACTCAACTTTACCATTCGTGTGCCGAGAGCAGAGACGTGCTAGTACCTTCAAGTAAGTATTCTTTAGTGTTCTCCACTCACCGCAAGGATCATGGATGTAAGTAAAAACATTTAATTTTTATGTATGATTGTGTGTTTGTTTAAGAAATTGCATGACATTGTTTCTCTTTTATCTATAGATTGGGTGTTGTATGAATAACGAGGTAGATGTTGATGTCGAGGAGAACACATTCAAACATTATTATTTTCCCACATCTGACGACGACTCACGCTCGTTATGTCGATCCAAAAGAAAACGTCAAGACTTGATTGAAGAATTCTTAGAAAATTCGAAACACATATTGCCAAAGCGATCATCATCTGTTGGACGACCGAGCAAAGAGCCTGGCACATACTCATATTTATCAACAAATGTTGATGATGGAGCAACAGTATCTCATTTAATAAAAATCGAAGTATATGATATGAAAAAGTTGGCCAGCATGCCTCAGTCCGAACATTGGAAGCACGCGGATATCCGGTTAAAGTACTATACCAAATCACAAAATGATCTTTTACATAAAAGGTCACGTGGATTAATATACTCGATAACCAAGGAGATATCTAATTCACCTCAGTGTAATAAATATAACAACAGTAACAAAAACAATTAAAGATAAAGATGATGTAATTGATAAGTCAACATTCCAGATGATGCGCTTTAGTAATTATTAGGTATTTCTTACATTTCGTTTTCTTATTTCTCTCGTATATTAATCGCAACTGTTTTTTATTAATTTTTTTTTTGTAATAGATTGTGTGCTGCATGAAAACCGATGATGATATTGAAGAAGAGAAAATCACTGAAGACTTGATTGTGCGATACATTATTGACATAGATGGTTTTCCACTTCAGAAAAGAATATATTATAAATAAGTGGCAATATATGACTTTTGCACTAAACAAACCGTTCTGCATTATATTAAAATACCACGGTACATCCATATGAATAAAACCATGCATTCTGTAATAAGGAATTGTCATGGTATGCTTTTAAAACACTATGACGAAGATATTAATTACAGTGACTTCATTAATATAGTTAAAAATATGGACGAAGAAAGAAAATGGGTGTGGGGTTATAACGGAGGTATAATTGAGAAAAACCTGTTAGATTCATTAAATTTAGTCTTTTAATATTGAGAAATTAGGATATCCACGATATGATCAAATATCATTAAAATTAAAAAGCAATATTGAATGTAATAGTCGTGTTGCTTACAAACCTTTTGAAAAATCTAAACGAGAGTATCATTTTAGTGGAAGAGAAGTTGAGACATTCGCGGAATGGATGACACAGTCTTTTAAAAATAAATTAAAAACTATATTGTAAAATTATTAAAATTGTATTCTTGGATAAATAAGCGAGGTTGAACTAAAGTGTAAAAATAGTGTTATATAAGTTTTGTTTAATAAATACGTATCAATTACATAATTTGTTAATATACTTTCCCTTTTTTTTATATTATGGTTATTACAAGAAATAAAAAAAAATATAAAACACATTTTATGAATATTTATTTACTAATAGCTAATTTACTTAAACATTACAAAAATACATTAAACATATTTTAACAAAATATCGTTGCGAACCGTATTTTCACTAAACATTGTTATGAAATCACTTAAAGGCTCTAAACTAAAAGTATAAATACAACAAACAATATTCACCGCAAAGAGACGAAAACAAACTTTGAATTACTTTGTTGTTCTACATCTATTTCTATGTATTTCTTTTTAAAAACCGACTTCAAAAAAGAACACTGAAAAGTATGAAATAACTATCTCTTACGGATCGAAAGTTAAGTACAAAAATAACTTTATAAAAATACGATACAAATACCTATATAATTAAATTTGACAGTTACTGAAGTCGGTGCCAAGCCTACTAAACTAATGGACTTTTCGTTGTCGAACATTGATTTGGCACCGACTTCAATAACTGTCAAATTTAATGCGCAATGTGTTAGCTTTCATTCTATTGAGCAGCACAAACCGTGAGCTTTCACAATAAAGGATGCGAACAGATCGAACATGGGATATTATTGCCCATTATGCCCATTATCAATATCATCAATATAATATCATATCAATATCAATCAGTTATAAAAGAACAGTGTAAAGGTTGCATCATAATTACACCCTAGCAGTATTCTTACAATCCGAAGACGACAGCCACCAGTCATATTCTCTGTCCGCCACAAGACTGACTCTACCGACTGAATTTATTATATCACAGCCAATTTATATCTTCTCCCTACTTTACCATTATACCATACTACCATTAAACCATGTGGGGAAAACGATAGTTAACAAATGACATACAAGAGAATCGTCAATATAAATAACCAGGTCGCGTTATTTGGTGTATCTTCGAAACCAAAGCTTCAATACCAGTGAAATTTCAATGGAACCAATTTGGAAGTGTATCCTTTCGAACAAAAGAAGAATTTTCCAAATCGGTTCATAAATGACGGAGTTATGAGGTAACAAACATAAAAAGAAAAAAAAAACAAAAAAAACATACAACCGAATTGAGAACCTCCTCCTTTTTTGGAAGTTTTTTTATCATCTAATGGTAGAATAGGTATCTCTAATGGTTTTCGATCCTTTCCAATAAAGTACAAATACCTTTGCAGCGTTTGTAAATAAAGAGACCATTTCTCTCGATGATCGATATTTGTTAGTAAATCTTTATTCATTTCTTCATCAAGACGAGATAAATTGCTGGTATTTCTATTCATATTATTAACATGCTTGAATTTTTTTATCACTTCTGGTTCTATTAGTATCATTTTCTTAGCGTTATCCATATTTAACCTTGTTAATTATTTTATAATAGAACTAAGTAATGCACTTAAAACTGATATAAGAATGACAGGTAAAAATGCTCCCCCTTTCTGAACTATAATACGCTTTCGATATTGCCTTGTAGCACGTTGTAAATACATTCACAAATGATATTTATTTCTTTTTCATTACAGGTTTTTAATATTACTTTTCGAAATTTTGTAATGCTCTCAAAAATTCTTTATGAGTGTTAACTTTCGGTATCATCGTTGATAAATGATAATTTTCTAACGTTTCTTAGTATATTTATATCTTTTGTTCAATATGTAGCACACGGTGTATTCGTTTGGGAAAATATTCGTCTTGAAACGGTATGTATCTTCAGTGTTTTGTTTTAAGTCACTCATTAAGTATCCATGACCTATACTTGTTGCATTTCTGTAAGCATCTTCCACAAACTTTGTGTTTTCTGGTGAAAGTTGACGACTTAAGTACTTGATTTGTCTTTTGTCTCGTGGATTTTTGAAGTAAATTATGTAACTTGAATTTAAGAAAATATCACGTTGTCCTTTACCTTGATAGAATAAATTCTGAGTTATATAAAATACATTTAAATTTCGGTGATGACTTTCCTTAGTAAAAATATCTACAACGCAGTAATCAGATTCACGCATCAGGTCGTCAATTATTATATGTAAGTTGTGGTTCTTTGCCATCAAATATATTTAAGTCGGGAATACCTTGACAATAGTCAACTTCATTTAAATTGTATAAAGGTTGCATTTCATCGTAACACCACATAATATTATGAAATTTAATGTTACAAATTTTTGGTATATGTTTTATAAAATCACACACAAAGTTCGATTTACCACAACCACTAGCACCAGCAATAATTGCAGTAAATGGATGTTCAAAATGCTTCATATTCATAAAAGTATAAAAACGTTTACTCTTTATAAACTTATCACACGATATGTACAAAACATTATGATGTATTCAATTTATATAACAAGTTAATTTAACAAATATTTACAGATTGTTTCAAAACTATTCATTGCTAATGTGTCTTAATTTATAATGACCCCAAGCTAAGCTACTCTGTCAAGAAAGTACCGGGAAAAGATCAATAATACACAAAATGTTAATTACTCATCCAAATTTATTTTATCATCTTCAAAGTATGCTTCTTTAGAAACGATACACTTACGCCAACGAATAATCCAATCATCAAAACATGTTTTAACCGCTTTTTCCGGAATTGAGTTCAGTGCTTGCCGCGAATTCTCCTTTATGTCTTCTACCGAATGAAAACGGTGGCACCCGTTTTCATTCGGTATTTCACCCGAAGTGGTAATTTGAGTTTAGGAAAAAGAAAGAAGTCGGCTGGAGCCATATCTGGTGAATAAGGTGGTTGCTCGATGGTATTTGTTGAGTTTCTGGTCAAAAATTCGTTCACAGTAATGGCCTTGTGCGAAGGCGCATTATTGTGGTGCAAAATCCAAGAATTTTTTTTCCACAAATCTGGCCTTTTTCGTCGAATTTACTCTCTTAAACGCCGCATAACGCCTAAATAATATTCTTTATTTACCGTTTGACCTTCCGGCAAGAATTCCGAGTGCACAACACCGCGATAGTTAAAGAAAATAGTCAACATGACTTTGACTTTTAATCGACTTTGGCGTGGTTTTTTCGGTTTCGGTTCAGTTGGAAGGCGCCACTCCGAAGCTTGTTGATTAGTTTGCATGTCAAACTCGTAAACCCACGTCTCGTCACCAATAACAATGCGTTTCATGTATGTTGGATCGGAATTAACTCGTTCTAGCATGTCCTCAGCGACTCTTATGCGATTGAGTTTTTGGAGAAAATTCAGGTCTTTTACGTCTAAACGAGCGGCGACATGTTTTATACCAAGTGATTATTTAAAATGGTACGGATCGACTCGTGAGACACAGAAAGTTCGGCGGCTATCTCTCTCAAACTTGAATGAGGATTTTCAGTCACTATTTCTTTCACTTTTGCGATATTAACTTCAGTTGCAGACGTTGATGGCCTACGAGAGCGAGGCAAATCTTCCATCACATCTCGACCGCTTTTCAACGCTTTGTACCACTCATAAGCACGTGTTTTTGATAAAGTCGATTCACCGTAGCCTTCTGTAACATTTTCGGTGACTCCGAACACGAAATTCCATTGGCGATGCAAAATTTAAGACAAACTCTTTGTTCGATGTTTTTGTCCATTATGAAATTCGCAATATACACTAGAATGATATAACTAAAAACAGCACTGTATTTAATCTAAATAACAGATGCAACTCAAACTCCGCGCCAAAATGGAAAACAGTTGTGCCAATCTATCAACAACAAAAAAAACAAAAAATCGAATTTGGAACCATAAACAAATCATCCATTCCCGATACTTTCTTGACTGAATGTATAACGTTTAGAATCGTTAAATGACAAACAAATTTTATTTGTCTTTTCGGTAAAAATAACATGCTTTATAGATCGAAATCCATACATTTATGCATATTGTATGTTATTTTCGAATAAATATGATTTATAATTTACCATTTTTAATTTTTTTACAACATTCTTATTAACACCTTTTGCTTTAGTAACTGTTTTGTTTTCTGTTCTCATAGCATACATCTTTGAGCGTAAACCAACAAATTCCACAAAAACTTTACCATTATTCTCATCTTTGAAATATCCCAACTTCTTTTTGTTAATTAAAGGAAATCCATAAAGATTATTTAAGGGATAATCGGAAGTATCAGAATAATTATCTATATCGCATTTAATGTCTTTGTAAAAATCAGTAAGGTATATTTGATAAATTAAACTATCTGTATCAGTGTATAACAATTTAACATTTGAAAACTTACATTTCATATATTTATAGTGAAATTCATACATTAGGGTTTTTGATATGTCTAATATGCTAAAACCCAAGTAAATCGGTTTATTGTAAAACAGTTTCGATTTGCGTAGTTGAACTGCTACCAAACTCTCTGAAAATATAGAAAGACTATGAAACTCAGGTCGAGCTATGAAACTTTGTGCACCTTGTATGTTACCACGGTTTTCCCAAGGTGTTAATAATTTTACATTTACTCGTTTTTCAATATTCTCCATAGTTTTACCAAATATAGAATTGTTCATCAATTTATAAAAATCTTTCTCAAAGTCTGAACTAGCTGACGTACGTAATTTAGTATTTAAATCTATATACGATTTTAACCAAGGACTTTGCTTAAATTTCAAAACTCTATGCACTTTATTAACCTTTAAACCCAACTCTAAGCTTTGTAAAAGATTTCTATAATGTATTACGTACTTCTTCTTGTTATTTAAATTTGTTAACAATTTAGTTTCATTATCTCCACCAATACGAATAATTTCGGGGCATAGCGGGAAGTCAGAATGTTGATCATGGAGAGAATCAGGATGTTTTAAGTCTATCTCCAGAATATAACCGACGTCTGAATTAATCTGAACATCTGGTGACTTATTTATATCTCGTGATGTTGATGGTTCCTCCAAACATTGCCGTTTCTCGTTGCTATGAGTGTGATTAGCTGTTTGACGTTTAAAACCTTATCCGATTTGTGAGTTGCTGTTGCAGCACAAAAAGATTACATTAACAATAATATACTCAGGATCTTCATAGTGCATAACGTTGAAAAAAAAGTTATATTTTAAAATATACTTACAATTTTTCCACTGTTTCACAAAGTTCCATAAGACTTCCATCATAGTGTGAATCAAAGAGGTCGTCCTCTTTGTTCTCTTCTCTTCTAAGTTTTCGTTCAACATTTTCACATAGTTCGAACAAGTATTTATCAAAATAAGTATTATCCAAGTTGTTTTCGTTTTCACCTAATGTAAAGATTTCGCTGATACATTTCACTATGCATTTTTGATTATGTAGGTTCAAACTAGAGTTTTGTGAATGAAACTTAACAATCTTCAAAATAGCTTATATAGTTAAAATTACAATTATCAAATGAGTCGTCTATTACATACATAACACAAATTGTGTTTGTTGAAGAGGTTATTTTCAATTAGATAATGATATTTCGGAATATTTTTGGTTAGGTTGATGTACTAATTAATTACATTTGTTCACAAGATCGATATTTTGCAATTAAATACCAATTACTAAATTACCTATTATACCTTGTCGTCACAAATGAAAGGAATTTGAAATGTCGTCGTATTTCTTAATCTGAAATATATCTAAGAATTTCCTGATCGTTATAGAAACTACATTATATTTTATGAGGACATTGTTTTTCGGTCACAAATGAAAGGAATTTGAAATGTCGTTGTATTACTTAATCTGAAATATATCTAAGAATTTCCTGATAGTTATAGAAACTACATGATATTTTATAAGGACATTGTTTTTCAATCACAAATGAAAGGAATTTGAATTGTCGTTGTATTACTTAATCTGAAATACATATATCTAAGAATTTACTGATAGTTATAGAAACTGCATGATATTTTATGAGGGCATTGTTATGTAAGGACTACAACGCTCCGCTCTCTCTGACTACTCCGTTAGGGATACAGCGTGAAGATATGTATGTAAAACGATTGGCAAACTGTGAGGAATTCGCAGAGCGTTATTTTTTGTACGTTGCTGCTAAGGTGATTATTGAAGTACATTTTTGTCTTTAACAACTTATTGCAGATCGTACACTCTCTCATCTCGCTATAAGTGACATCATTTGATGGCTCTGGCGACTCATCTATACCGCGTGATGTTGACGATACTTTAAAAATCATAGTCGATGACAGTTGAAGACGTCAGTTAAAAAGTAATTACCAGCGGGCATTAATTAAGTCATTAGGATGTCGTGAGGTGGCTAATGATAGTAGTGGATTAATGATAGCAATTAGTGTAATCATCTAGGCGTGCAGATGAGAAATCTGTACAGAGGAAACGGAGCGAGATACGGCTCTGGGACCCAGCGCAATCATCTCAAATGGAGGTTTAATTTTTTTTTTTAGTCGCAATTTAAAAAGTTATTGAAAACAAACCCCTTCAGTGGTGTTTCAGAATCCGTGATCCGGAATCCTCCTATACTTACTACTGATGACATTTAAAAAAGTTGTCGTCATTTAAAAGTAATTTTAAATGCGCCGCTCGCCTGTTACACGACCAAGAACACACCAGGGGGGTGTAATAAAACCGACTTTCAGGCGGACGAAGCCGCGGGGGCCAGATTGTAATAAATATGGGTACCACTTTTACAGGCCCCGCTGACATTGATCACTCTGTGCAAGTGCTGTGGGCCCTGCGAACAATGGGGCATCTAATTCCTGCCAGATCACCAGCGATCACCGATATTACCAATGAATATATTTATTAAGTGAAAACCAAACGATAATTACTGACTATAATACCTACTTACTTAATAGCATTTTGGTATTTCAATAAACAAGGGGTCTAACACTGGTCGACACTGGCAACTCTGTCTGGCGGCCGTCTATGAAAAGCAGTGAAAGCCGAGTGAGCTATAAATATTCACCTATTGTTAAATGTTTCTTGGCGATTATGTTGCGATATTATAGAAGCACAAATAATTAATAATAACTTTACTTACATAACCCACGCGTTGTCAATATGTTTCATATCCAAACGAATGGGTTTCACGTAGGTAAGTAGGTGTTGGAAAATAGCTCATGTTTAAACCTCTCCACGCATCTTGTAAACAACTTGTCAATTTTCTTATTTGTTGTGAACACCTATGACGTCACTCTGACGCAAAAGCCTTATAGTTTCCGTATTTATATGGTTTTGTTAATTGAGATTCGGCTATTGATGAAAATGGTTGATAGAGGTATATTGACTCAGCGATGGGTGGGTGGGATCCGGAAGCTGTTGCGCGAAGCTCCGCAAACCTACGTCTATACTAGAGTATTACCACCGGCGCGCGATCCGTGACCGTGACTCTCTTTCACACTCGTTCCATTGCTCGCTATCGAATAAATAGGTACGTACTTATCTGATTAGAATTTGGATTTAGGAATTAAGATATCACTACCGCAAAGGATACGGTTCGCGCACATGTAATCAACTAGACTTCTACACGACTTGAGAATTTTAACTAGAAATAAAATGCATTTCAGCTGTTTATGCAAAAACATTCTATTTTTAGAAAATAGCAAGAAGATGCTAACGATTCCTTAGTTTCTTAAGTTTTCCTTGTAGGCATAACCTTTTTACATAACAGATTCCGAAGATACTAGCAAGTTAATAGATTAACTGAATTTATACATTTGAAAAAAAAAGTGTGTGTCAGCTCCGACGCACGGCTGGAGTTTACTGATTTTTTCCATATTTTATATACTTTTATTCACTTCACTGTATACAATAATATTAAATATCAATATTAATAGATATAAATAAGTAAAGTAAAACTTTAAAATCAAAACATAAATTGATCGTTGCTATTCGTATAGGTACAGTAAATAGTAAATACATGCGTCAGCTGTCGCACACAGTCGCATAGCTTACTCTGTACACGTCGACTGTATACAATATAATATAATATATAATATACTCAGACATTTCACACAGCGCCATCTAGTCCGAAAGTAAGCAGCACAGCGCTTGTGTTATGGGTACTAGACAACTGATATACTACTTATATACTTTTTTTTATTTTGTAAATAAATACATATTATACATAAACACCCAGACTCTGGGCGGGAATTAAACCCGCAACCCCCGTTTACTTCCGACGCGCTTAGCCGTTGCGCCACGGAGGTCGTCATATACACATACATGATTTCAAAGTGAAAGGTGCGCAGGTACGTTGCGCAGAAAACGTAACGCTTTTATTTAACGCTTGTATAAATTTTACTCCTCATAAAATTTCCATACCTTATATGAAAATCGATTCTTAAGGAATAAACTCCAAAAAAAATTTCGTATAATTCTTTCAATTGTATTTTCAACTGAAAATATGGTACAGAAAATATAGTGGATAATTGTTTCTACTTCGTTACATCGTTACCAATACATTATACTTAATGTTCTTGTACCATAACCATTACTGAATGATTAGTGACCGGAATTATGGGTTTGATTACTATCAAAAGTATGGATATGACCTTAAATTCCCGGGATGCCCCGGGATTCGGTGCACCTTTTACTAAACAATCAAATAAAAAATCATTGTATGAACTTCCTCTAGCCGTAGCCAAGCTTTCGACATCTAAAGCTGCACTCTCCAAAGAAAAAATTGCAAAAGGCTCCAAAAGCACCAAAATAGATCACGACAAACTTCGTTTCTGTATTAATAAAATTTATGTAATAATTTGTTATTCCATTGTATAGCGAAAGCTGTTAAATTTTGTTTATCTTTGAGAAAAATGTAGACATAAATCATGATGATTGTTTTATTTACTTTGGATAACCAATTTCCTATCGTTAATTTTTATAGATGTAACATAGATTTAATAGAGAAACATTTTGTATCGTCCTCGATCGGAATCCTAGTAATATGTATAAATCCTTTAATAAGGTACCGAATCCCGGAACATTTTGTGAACTTTGTGTCATATCCATACTTCTGATAGTAATCGCTACCATTATTCCGATTACTGGTAACAATTGAAGTATAGTTATTTATTAGTTATTTATAAGCATTTAACCATATATTAATTTTCGTCATCACGGTCATTTATTTTTCATCATCGCGTTCATCATTAAAGTCTTCATTTTTACTTTGATTTTATTAGTTAGTAGTAGTAATTAGAGAACGAGTTAATATATAGTATATTATCAAGTACTAGCGATCCGCCCCGACTTCGCACGGCTAGAATTTTTTTTGAAAATACAGCCATATAGCTCATGTTACTCGCTGATAAGCTCCTATAGGTCATATAGGTTGCTTCCTATAGGTGAAAGAATTTTTGAAATCGGTTGAGTTTTTATGTTTATCCATTACAAACAAAGTTTACCTCGTTACAATATTAAAATTTTGCACAAACGTTTCTTAAATGACGTAAATGTGCGCTAAGAAGGGATTTTTGGAAATCATCCCATTTTTGACGTTAAAATGTAAAAATTGATATTTGATTATAGAAAAAAGTTTACTGTACCACTTTTTATGAAAATTCATTCTTTATGGGGGTAAAATAGGGGATCAAAGTTTGTATGAAACTTCTTCATTCATGCATGGTTAGAAATAGAAGTATACTGTATCACTTTTTTTGAACATCAAAAATGACGGATTTTCATACAAACTTTCATTTCCTATTTTACCCTCTTAAAGAATGATTTTTTTTTAAAATAGCAACACAGTAAACTTTTGTTTTGAACCTTGAGCTCATATACAAGGTGTTACACGAGTTTGGGTAATGCTTAAAGCGCGATAGAATGTTACAAACACTGAAACGAAAAGTGCGATTATTTTTGTTTTAACTGTTAGGGTTTCTCAAATAATTGCTATCGAAGTTTTACAAAACAATCGACATAATTTCTTACGAATCCCATCCCTAGTGATCAGCTGTTCGTCAAGTTCAAGGTCATCAACCTCAAAATCATAGATTATATTTTTTCAGACTGGGGACATTTGTAAGTAATTTCTGCCTAAACTTTCGTGTGCAAGATGTAATTGCGCTATTTGTATTGAACAAACTATTTTGACTTTTTTAGTGTCTATATGTGATGTTATGTCTGTGTCTTTTGCGTTGCAAGGCTAATAAACGAACACCTAACACTAAAAGATGTAATTAAAGTGTTTTCGGCAAATTATCTTAATTACATTTAGAATATGAAAATTAAAGTACGGATTGTTACGCTTCGGCTTTTAACGATACCGCACTTATTCCATAGGAACGCGTATTATCTAGCTGTTTCACGCAGACCCATCTCCTGTAGTTTAATCTTTGTAAATACCAGGCAATTAGAATTTGGCGCTATTTTTTCAAAGCTTTTTATTTTTTCTACATGGGTTCCGTATAATAATTAAAATATGATACAATGGTTTGCTTGATATGGAACTTCGTTCACTAGACCAGAAGATATTTACCAGGAACGACCTTTACAGTTTCCGAAGAACAAAATAAACAATGCAAATAAGTAATTGAACTCTCTTTGCTCAGCAACATCAATTAGGCATCCAAGTTACATCGCAGGATACTTTGTGACATTTTTAAATATCAACTTCATATCAATCAAACGCATTAATATCGAATTTCGGAATTTTCGAAATTTAGAAATACTAGTTGTTTTCTTGAATGTGAGTAGAGTAGTGAATAGTGAATACCTACCAAACGCAGCAAAGCAAGCATTTTTCGACAGGCGAGGTTGTGCGTAAAAGACAAAGGAGGACACTTTGAACCTCTCCTCTAATTTTTAATTACTTAGAAATGTACCTACCATTTTTGGTGTAGGTGGTTTGTCTGTTTACGTAGCGACTTAAAACTTTCCTTCATTGATTTTCGAAAGTAATCAATAATACAAAGCAATTATCATCTATTTTACATATCCCTTACTTTACTGTTTTAAAATTAATAAATTCATTTCGCATTAAAATTATTTTAAAAACGGGACCCTAATAGTATTATGGAGGGTTCGATATTCCGGCCTCTCAACAGCTAAATTGCACAATTGCACAACCCACAGACCACAGCTAAATTGCATGCTCTCCTGGTATTTGGCTTCCTAAATTAATTTTAAGGGTTCCGTACTTTTGCATGATTTTTAATAAGTATTGTTCATTTAGTTTCGAATCGTAATTACCCGGATAATCACATTTTCAAAATAGTGCTACAAAGTAATGTTGATTTTATACATTATTTATTTCTAATATTTACTTATGATTTCTTCTTGTTACTTTTATTTACAATTAAAAAGACGTACAATTTTTTCTTTCATAGATGACTGTTTATTCATGGCTATTATTTATTTCTAATATTTACTTATGATTTGTTCTCGTCGCTTTTATTTACATCTAGGGACCCGCCCCGGCTTTGCACGGGTAGAATTAAAAAAAAATACAGCCCATGTTACTCGCTGATAATGTAGCCTTCTAAGGTGAAAGAATTTTTGAAATCGGATTAGTAGTTTTTGAGTTTATCCATTAACATACAAATAAACAAAGTTAACCTCTTTATAATATTAGTGTACATTCAAAAAAAAAGGCGTACAATGGTTGCTTTCAAATAAAAAAAAATGAAGCATTCGATACGAAATATGAGTTTGAATCTTTGAAGATTCTATTTTTTTTTAAATATTGCTTCGAGTTTTTTAGTATTCGAGTTTTTTAGGTATTGTATCGTATTTAAAAAATCAGTTTCTTAACTCTAAAACGGCAAAAATTTTGTTTTTCCAAAAGATTTTTAAAATGTGCAGTTCCATTGTTAATACGGTTATAACGGGGTCATGGTACTCATCGTGTTCATTTTGCATTACTGTTTTTAATAATTGAAATTCTAGTTCCGAACGCCTACTACGAAATCGAATGTAATTAAATTATAAAAATTTAAAACGGGACCTTAAAAATGATTAGTTCTCCCCTTTCTTAATACCTAAACAGTAGATACATATGTACTTTGTAACGGGCGCGAGCCACTTGCCGTCGGAACGTAGCAGAACAGTATTTCAACACGTATTTTTATTAAGTAGCTTTTATTTATTTATTAAGTAACACATATCTGTACAGTGTTACCACACCTATTATTTATTAAGTAGGTTCTGCATATATATATATCTTCACGCTGTATCCCTAACGGGGTGGTTAGAGAGGACGGAGCGCCAAGCTTTTCGATTCTTACATACTTCTTTCGCTTCCTCTAATCTCGTTATTCTCCTCACACATTTTCCCTTAGGTATGCGCATACCTAGGCGAAGTATCTTTTATTTTTTTTTTGTTTGTTAAGTAACGTGCGATTTAATTGCTTACAGTAGGTCTAAATGTAGCGGCCGCGAGCCGCTTGCCGACGGCACATTGCATTTAACAATAGATATAGCTATTCCTATCTAGCTGTGGGCGTGGTCCGCTGGTAGCCTGGTAGATGCCTAGCAAAGGAGGTAGTTAGCTGGTAATTCACTACTCCCCGGGGTTGTATATGGGTCATGAGCTCAAAATAGTGATATTTCATTTATCATTAAAATTATTTAAATTTTATCAAAATAAAAATATCACAGGAGGACTTTTGTAACCTCATAGGTGGACTCTCTACTTGACATGCTACAATACCTTTCAGGGATTTGGTGGACTCGTGTAACACCTTGTATATTTGCTTACATTTCTAACTTCAAAATTGACCAAGTTTCATACAAACTTTCAACCCTCGTTTTAAGCCCTTAGGAGATCAATTTCCAAAAATCCCTTCTTAGTGCATACTTACGTCATTCAAGGAACGTTTGTGCAAAATTTCATGCTTCTAGACCCAGGGGTTTCAGCTGTGCGTTGATGGATCAGTCAGTGAAACAGTTAGCCATTCAGTTTCTTACTTTATATATATAGATAAAGATAAATTATTACGTAATACCATTCGCAATCAACTCTGTCTAACCATTAATTACGTTGCGGCTTGTTAAGTACCCGTTTCTCTCTAGTTCACAGAGGAACAAAGTTTGACCAAAAGTCTGGAAACCCATCATTACGTTGAATCAAAATGGGTTAAAGGTCAGGTCACCAACTTCATTAAAGTAATAAATAACTATTCATCCCGGGATTGTTAATGTGATTATGATTTTACTTTAAAACGTTAGGTACTTTTTGAATAAAATTGTCTTATTACAGGAATCAAATATTTAAAGTTTTCTAAGTATTCAGTAAACTCTAATGTGTAAAGTCTGATGCGTATTTAAAAGTTTTTTTAAAGCCTATAGGTAGTTTCTGTTCTACTTAGAATAGTCTTAAAATGGTAATAGGTACTACCATTTCAAGGATGATACCTACAACTGCTACATCTATTTATAATATATTTATAATGTAATATTAACTAAATAAAGACGAATTGTTTCTTGTAATAAAAATACACAAACATTATTTCTACAATAATAAAAGCCCGTTATAACGTACTACCTGTCTAGCGTAAATACCTTTTCGTACCTATTTCTTTTCATTTTACCGTCGACATCAAATTTATTAAACTCTGGTAAAGTAAGATTCTAAATTTTTGAGTTATTTAAGTTACAGTGAGTTTTGTGTTAACTTTTTCATTAAATGTCATCAATGAAAAATAAATTTCTAAGCTGAAATTATAAAAATACACTGTAGCAATAAAAATATAGTTACGTGATAACGATAAGCCAACCTGTTTCATTTTTAGGGTTCCGTAGGGACAAGGAACCCTTATAGTTTCGCCGTGTCCGTCCGTTTGTTTATCCACCTTTCTGTCCGCGGTTTAATTCAGAGCCTTTTGGTACTAAAGAGCAGTAATTGCATGGTTACTACAAAGACGTGAAAAATAATAAAAAAAAATGTTGATACTTCCCTAGTATGTAAAGCGCGAATGATTTTTTTTACTCGTTTCTTCCACTGTGTGGAATGTCGTTGCAAAATACCTCCAAGTGGCAATATTTGTTACAATTTCCTCTCTACCAGCTAAATCATTGGTTTTTTATTCCTAGTAAAAGAATTCACGATAGTAAGTGAAAGTTCAAAGTCGAGTCAAAGTCAAATCAATTTATTCAAGTAAACCCAATTTCAAGGTATTTTTGAACGTCAAATCTATTTCAGTTAAGTTAAAAGGAAAACTATCACAGCTAATTAGGCACTAAAAGTCAACGAGTACCTAATAGTCGATCAACTTATAAAATGTAGATAAAAATTTCGTTAAAATTCCATAGACAAATACTTAAGGGGCATTTAGCCGATAAGTTAAAACTAGGTGCATTATATTTTATAATAACTTTCTAATAATAGTTGCCGTTAGGTACAAACTTACATTTGCAATTGGAGAGTATGGAAAACGAGTCTTTCACTCAACTGCAAAGTTAAGTGTATTTTTGAATCCAAATTATATTTTTTAGTAAATATACATCACAAATGTATTGTATGATTGTACAGAACCCTGAGTGTGCGAGTCCGAGTCGCGTTTGGCCAGTTTTTTGAATCCGTAGTGACGAAACCATACGAGGTTCTCGGTTCGCTAATGTCGTCATTTAATTATTTAAAATTCTTAGCAGGCTTGGTTTTATTGTTACGTAATAAGAACTCTTGTTTAAACCTTACCATTACTATTTCTCCATTACAGAGATTTTGAACCGACGTCACGGTAATAAATACACATAGTTTATACACATGTATACACGCTCATGTCGTACTTATCTATATCTTTAATATTTATTTGAATCATTTTGTTCTGCAATATATTATCATACAAACTAAGAAGAACAAAAAGCAATGATGAATGTGTTGATGTTTTACAAGCGGATGTTGTTTTAGAGATTTTAACGAAGGGATACTTAAATTGCTTTTACAATTCATGTGTTTTCTGTAATGTTAAGGTACGAAACTTTAAAATATTTTTACGTACATTACGTACAGAATTAAACTCGTATGTAAGAAGCACTGCAAGTTCTAATCCGCAAAGTTAAATCTAGATCATGTGTATAAACTTTGGAATTAACAAACTTTACAGAAGCTATTTAACTTAGGTATATTTAACGTTGTCGACGATTCTTATCCTAGTCGAAATCCAACATATGTATTTTGTCAATGATTTTAAAGTTCCATGAGATATGTGTTATTTCTTAATAACACATCTCAATATTTATTTCTTAAAGTAATGAATAAACGTTTTTAATTTGTGTATATCCGTTTATATTTCATCTCTTTTGAGTTATCGGTTGAAAAAATTTCCAAGAAATTTGACATTGACTAAAATAGAAGTAAAATGTTTATATATACATATTATGTGCTTATTTACATATATATTTATTTAAGATAAATTGGAATTAAAATACATTTAAATAGAAAGCCAAAAACCAAAAGTGTCTTTGCCATTTTAAATGAAATCCTAAGTTTTAATTTCTGTTTTTGCTCACATGGTTAGAGTTTTATAAATCTCGCTCGTATAAAGTTTCATATTCTTAATAATCTCATAGAATTTTCTGTAAGAACGTAGCTAATGTATAAGCCTAAAAATAATATTTCGTTGTTTGTTGAACACTGCTTCAATCCCCCAAAGGTCGCAGAGGTGTCGTTCAAATGTTACTTTCGGTCGACAATAATCTTTTACGTGCCGTGCCGGTCAGGGTGCCGTGGGTAATATGCGAACATACACATACATAAATAAGAGTATGTGTAACCTTTGTCGTTATATAATCACGCGAAATATAAATGTTTCTTCGTTTTAATATCTACTTTGCGGGCCTGTACTATGAAATGGAGTATGGTGCCAATGTAAATGATTATTTATTATTTATAAAATGACCTCCAAATGTACAGATTGTATTATGGGGTATGAAGAGAAATTTTATTAATTAAGATAATCTTTAGTTTTAAGTTAGCAAATATTAACGTTAAGATATGTATGAACTGATTTATGTCAATAAAATATCTTACATTATTTATTTATTTAATTATATAATTAGGTAATTGGCAACTAGAAAAATCAGTTAAGTACTTTTTATTGTCAGTCAAAAACGTAATTTTGTATGGGAAGTATTCTTGAAGTGTTCGAGATTATGAACAGTGACGTCATAGTAGGAACAGTAATTCTCTGCCATTAGCGGTTTTTTTTTATATACAATTAATAAACTTACAATGAAAAATAGGCGGCTTTTTATGTTTCTTTTTCATTCGGTCCTTTTACGTTTAGCCGAATACCCAACTTTTAAGATGTGTAGAGCGACATGTTTTACGTTTAAAATTTCGACTAGTTATAATTAAGTTACAGCTTAGAAATTTTGGACATATGTGTGTTCGGTGACAATGCAATATAGTATGTCTAATACAGTTCTAGCAGCAGCTAGGGTTGTATCATACTCAAGAACTCCTCGATCGTGCAAAGTATCGACTTGGAATTTTCTAAACATGTTTAGTTTTATAATAAATAAGAAATAAATAAAAATAGTTTTAATTACAAAAAAACATAATTTTCACTATTACTCAGTGCAGCAGTGAAGATCATCTTTGCGCGTGGGAACTTCTCAACAGTAATGACTATCTTGGATAACTGCGCTACGCCGCCCAATTGCGCCAACTCCGTATACTGTGCCGGATGTTTCGGCACTTATTCTAAATATATCGGCGCGTAACATACTTCGGCTCATAATACGCTTCCTGCGCTAAAAGTCAGCGGGCGCGGGGTGTAGTTGGCGCATGCTTTGCGTCTCACTCGGTGTATAACATTTTGCTACGCGCAATATTGAATTAACTCGAAGCACCGGCGCAGTGAGATGCGTTGGCGCAAAGATTATTGTGGAATTACCTATGCCTATATAGGGTTAACTGAAAAATACTAATAACCTCTTAGTGCAAAATTGCTGTCATCATACCTAACAACTTTTGTTCTATGATTTTTTGAAAACTTAATACGTTCATCAAAAAATATTCTTTAAGTTTTGTTTTACTGTCTGAAACGAAATTTCTCTGTGTACGTTTTTCCAATGGTACAGTGCAGGCGCAGCGCCGCGCCGCCCTCCCGCGCCCCGCTGGCGTGTGCCGCTTTAGCGACCGGGTAGAGTAGGTGCCATTTTCAGAAACATTTAATGTATTTTTATTTTTGTATGAAAGAGAAAGCTTATTAATTTTTAAAAGTCGTAGAACAAAAGATATTGAGCACAGTTTTGATAACAATTAACGTAACATTTTAATCAAGATTTGATACTTTAGTTAGGGTCGTTTGCTCGCGCGGGAATTCCACAACGGTTAAGCGTATTGAATTGAAATTTCGCATATGCAGTTCTGTTTTTATAATAAAACATAATTTTAAATACAATCTTGTATGCAAGTCGAGATTATTTCCCTTTTTTTTATATCAGAGGGGGTAAACGAGCAAGCGTGTCACCTGTGATCACCGCCGCCCATGTACACTCGCAACGTCCAGGGAATCACGGGTCCGATTCACCCTTGGAGTGACTATGACTTGATATAAGGTACCTGCGGGTAATAAGGCCTGCCGTCTAATAAGGCCTATGTGAGTAAAATCGTATTTACAATGGACGCTCCCGCTCAAGGCAACACTCACAGACGCCTAACACACGAAGATATCTACATTGTGAGAGACGACCGCGCGGCACGAATAATAAAAATCGGTCCGAAACAGTCGCAAGTATTGATCGTCAATTATCTGTATAAAGTGTAAAGTTCTTAATCATTTTAAGATTTTATTATAATAAATACTTGAATAACGTACTGTGATTCAAATATTTTTAATTTAATTTCTCTTACATACATAGTCGACGTAGTCGAACAAAACCTAACTATTAAACTATTAAGGCCTACCTAATTTAAACATAGGTTTTGTTTTCCTCCCACATCATGAATCAAATTTTATTTGTTTCATAATGTATTTTATATAGATTTCGAGGTTTTACGAATGTAAACAAGTAGTGTGTAATTTAATGCTAATTGAATAATCGTTAGTTTAATGTCTACGACCACGATGCCTATAGAACGAGCATTTACTCAAATAAATGGTTGTTATGGGGAGAAAATTACAGATTTTTTAAATAATTTTTAATGTAATTGCTGCGTTTATGCAATTATTGATCTCAAGAATTAAATGTATAACGCGTAGTTTGATTATTTACGTACATTAGAGCTGTAGGCTTTATTACCCTACCATAGTAAAATAAGGCCTATTGGCAAGGTTTTCAATAATGTTTAATTTTGTTTTTGTTTATGGTAAAAAATGCCATTTTCCATTTATATTTTATAGTAATTGAACTTTTAAACTAATTATTATTAAAGTCTGTTGATTATGTTGGTTATTTTCATTTAATTTCAAATCTTCCTTAGCTAGGCCTTAATATCCTTAGGTACCTTATACTGTGTGCTCAAGTTCAATAACAAAACATAATTTTCCATAATCAGATGGTGTGGTCGGGATCAGATTTCCGTGGTAGAACTGAATTAAGCCAAGGACCTGGAGCTGAATTTTGTACTCATGAGAGGCCTCCAACCTTAACAGTTTATGATATCGACTCGATCTCTCGATCGCGATCTTTTTTTTTTGTATTTTATTTTATTTGGATTTCCAACAAAGGATACACGTAACTTACATCTAAAAACTTAAGATAATTCCCACAGCTAGGTGCTTCCTCACTTATAGGAAATCACATCATGCATTTTTTTCAGACACTACATTAATTATACTATGGAGTACAAAAATTCAAAGTATTTTTGATCAACGAATCAACGGAATTACTTAAAATTAAAAAATTATAAAATTAAAAAGAAAAAACATAAGAAACGAGTCTAAACATAAATTATTTTTAGTTAAGTAAATTGTTATATTAAACTAAATAAAAATCGTGAATCAACGTGTTCTTGGATAAAAACATTCGTTCAAATTCAAATATTTTATTTAAGTATTTGCGAAATTTATACAGCGACCAGGTATTGTCCAGCTCGCTATTACGAGACAAAAGATTATATAAACGACAAATTCAAGGCAGAGCGACGTTAGAAGCCGTAACTGTTCTAGCAAAGGGTATTCGAATCTATCTATCTCTATCGAATCTTGATCGAAATTTTGTATATAACGGCTTCATTGAAACAACAATACATAATTTTCACTGAATAGAAATAAATAAAACTATTCAGAACAAGCTTTAATTAAAATTGAAGATCGAAATGTACTAAGATCATCTCAGTAAGATGTATAAAATAAGTAACAATCTAACAACGTTGGTCAACATGGAAAACCAATGCAGCTTATGTCATATGAGATCTTAATAAAGGGAGTGTGGAAATTATAAGATGTATATGTAAAAAATAACAACGTCATGTTTGTAATACATTTTTTATTACAATGAAAATTAAAAAATCATGCTATATTCTTTTTTAATCTCGCGACAAGCATTTAACTCTAAATAAACAATTTGATACTTGGCGTTCCGTCCTCTCTGACTATTCTTTTAGGGATACAGCGTGAGATATGTATATGTGCGTAATCAATTTATAATAAACATGACTTTATTATTTGTACTATACTTTAGCCACATTGTTTTTGCATATGAAGCAACTACGTTGCTAGATTCTTAGTGATTTAACGTATACCTTTCAGAATATCTCGAATATTGTATTTAATAAAAGCTTGAGTTAAAAAAAATTACAATTATACGAAAAGACCCGTGCTGCTCCGCAGCATAGTGTTGGTAATTTAATTCAATAATAACGCTCTTATGTGATGAGTAATTGTAACCTAACCTAAGTTGAATACAAAAATTGAAAGTCAAGGTGAATGTTTACAAGCTTGCCTCCACCGCAGTCAATTTAAGTAGGAAAAGTTCAACTGAAAGAGCTCTTTCCAGCGAGTGTTCTCAGACCAAAACGAACCGTGTAACTCACTTAGAGACTTAGATATAGAATAAGAAATAAATAATAATAATAATAGTAACATTTATTTGACTTTTCTTAAAATACAAAGTTTGTATATTTGAGCTCTGATACCCACGCTAAGATTAAACTTGTGTTGTGGGTGTCAGTGCTCTCTTGACATTGTAAAACTTATAGTTCATTTGACGATAGAAAAATAACAATAAATAAATAAAGAATAAAGAAAGATATGTAAACATTACTTGAGTAGGGTAAAAGTAGGGTGATTTTCAATGCTTGATGATAAATCTGTGCATCAATACCTTTTATTTAAAAATAATTTAAGCAAATCGGTTGGATAGAACGGACAAGCAGACTACTACTAGATTTCATAATTTTTTTTTATACATAGATTTTTTAATAGTACATAGATAATGTTACAAAATATCTAAACGTTAATGCTTACAAATTTCAAACTAAGGGTTACCTTAAGTAATATACTTCCTCAAAGTTGCCGTTTGGAAAGTATTACCTGTATTATATATATCCATATGTGCATATAAATATTGATGTTTGTATATGTTATGTAATCGCTAACCTCCAACACTGTTTGACCGATCACCATGAAAGTTGGCATGAACATGTATTTTTCATGAAGAAGTTCCCCTCTGTTGTAAGTCGCCACCATGCGGACGAAATCGTAGGTAAAAGCAAGTATTTTATATTTATTTTTACTTTAAAACTAAAAACGAAATATAATAATGAATAATAATAATTTCATAAAAACGAAAAGCAAATTTAAAAACATAGGTGCATGCAAAAATATTCGTGATTAAAAGGGTTAGACCCGCATCGCATCTTCCATGGTATTCTACGACACATTCCACAGGTTACATTTGTGCGCGCCTATTTACTTTAAATATCTCTCTTTACTTATTTCAGCATTCCTTACTTCATTTCATTTATAAAATTTTAATTCAAATAAAAATAATGGTATAAATAAATAAAATGCACAACGCTCATGATATTGCAAATTGTTTGTAAATTAGTTTCAGGAACTTCCTCCGCTTTCAATTTCTATATGTAAATGTGCGACGTTCAAGGTGATTCATTTTCTCATGCCTTTGTTCATAAAAAGTTTTCCTGGCTTACCTTTGTCTCATTTTACGCTATAATGAATATAAATAACACAAAGGTATTGGCTTTCAAGGAGGATAACTACTTAACACAATTCAGACTCTTAACTAGTTAGAAACACTTTGTTGAAATATTATATTGCTGCTGTAATACTTCCAATAATGATGACATTGTTAAATTAATGTGAAATCTAATCATCAAATAATATCAAATAGAGTGTTCGCTGACGGAAATGTCAAAAGTATTCTCATACCTAGGCGAAAACGTGCGAGGAGAATGATGTGTTTTGGGAAGCGAAAGAAGTATGTAAGGACCGCGACACTTGACTCTCCGTCCTCTTTGACTAGCCCGTTTGGGATACAGCGGGAAGATATGTAAGTATGGCGAAAATTAGCTAAAAGCTTAAGAATTCATCACACAATTTAACATTTAAAATAATAAATACATGCTTGAACTTGCCTATTGTTTACTATTTGTTTTGATTGAATTACCGTCTGCAATCTATTTGAAAGACTGTGTTTATAGATGAGCTGGAAATTGAATGGAAACCACCGAACGTGCCTCGGCAGCCGCCGTCGTATTAAATCGCAAACAATGTCCAACTGACGCGCGTATCACGTAGCTTTCTTTGGTTTAATTAAAAATCTAATTAAATGTTTGTACACAGAATTACTTTTATTTAACTGTTCAGGTTTAGAATTGTTTTACTTCACATTTTACGTATATGTTTTTAACCTCAGTTTAACCAGCGTTAAGTACAGAATTTGTTATAACTTGATGACCAGCACCTATCAGATGCTAGCATAACTAGGAACCATCGTCTCGATAAAACAATACATTATCACAGTCGAAGGTAAATCAATTTGTTTTAGAAAACCTGCAAGGCATTTTTTAACGTCAAAACTATCATCGTTGGTTCGAAAAAAAACTGCACTGATAAGAACCGACAAGAAAGTCAGTTTCTGTTTTTTTTATTTTCATGTAACGGGTTTCTCTGGTAAATTTGACCACAATGATCAAAATCTAATTAATTGTGGGAATATAATCTCAATCGATCCAGCCGTTCAGAAGTTATACGATAACTAACAGATGTACTGACGGTTATATATTATATAAAAATAAACTTTAACATTAGATAGGCATTTTCAAGACCAAAGTATCTGTCTGAGTGCTGAATAATTTTTAATTTTGTTGGCATTTTCATGAGGTAAGTAACAAAAAATTGTTTTATTAAAATTTGATTTATATTTTTTAATTCCCTGTGTAATGTCTGTTTTTTAACTGGAGTCATAAACAGTTTTTTTTTGACATTTTTTTACTGCTGGACTAAGGCCTTATATTTCTATCCGTTCTCTCTTCGTTATCGCTGAGGTCGTCCTGCTACATTACCTATTTATTCAAATTACGACTATAATAACACTATACAACATTAAACAAATTTCGTAGGTATGTAGAACACAGGTTAAACAACCTATTTTCCTTATTTTACTAGATTACGTAGAGGTTTGCAATATCTGCTCTAATGTAAATTTTATTAGGAAAATATTTGTTATTCAGATTTCATATCACGAGATTTGGTCCACCACTAGTCATAAAAGTTTTACGAGCAGTAACGAGGGCATATTAATTTTTTAATGTACATGTTTGAATATCTACAACGACAAGAGGTGGTTAAGGGACGCTGCTAGAATCGTGGGAGTAATAAAAATTTGCATTCGTTGAATTTAACCCTAATATTTTAATAATTCATGACTGCTATTGTAGCTGTTGTCATAATTAGTGATTGTGTTTTACAATTTTAATCACTAGTAGACGGGATTGTCGTTTGTGGGTCCTGTTGCGGTACTACTTTATTCCTGCTATCTGATGTTAATTTATTTTCACTTCAACATTGTATTTTGTGGAATGGAACGACTTCAAATGAGAATTATACAAGTTAGTATAGCAAGTCTTTTCGTTAATTTCTTTATCTTTCATTCGTACCTCTCTTTCGTTTGTTTCTCTTTCGCCTAAAAAAAGAAAAGCTTCTGTAAGATGTGAGGTTTCTTTTATTTGGGAATTAACCCACGGACCGAAAGTTGAGCTTTTTATTTGCGTCATCATATAAAAAGTCAAAACAATAAAACCAAAAAGTAAGACAATAATAAATGTACTTACTGTGCAGTTGATTTTTAATTTCATCCAAAAAACACATTCTTCTTCGGGCTTCAGGACATTTCAATATTTTACATGACATTTAGATATTTTATTTAATATTTTTGTTATTACACTTTCGCATTGAAATTTCACATTGGTTGAATTTTGGAAAATTTATTTTTTAGCAGGTGCCTACATCACTCAAGGGACCTACCTGCTAAATAAGTTTATAGTACTAAAATACGCTCTTAAGACTTTATGAGTGAATAATATCTCACTTATGTTTTATGTACCGTATTCTTGGTATAAAAATCTGAGTGCAGAATGGGTCACGCTAAAAGCTCTTATCAATTGTCATTTCATATACAAACAGTAACAAAAGACTCTCCTTTAGTTTACATGTAGAAAAATGCTTCGTGGTATAGTGAACACATCGTATCGTTTTATCCTGATTGTGATAAATGGCAGGGAATCAAATATATAGAGGTATTATTTTTATTGAGCCAATTGTGTGGGTTAGATAAAACATGGCGTGATGTATGTAATGACGTATTTTCTAAATCCGTTAACATTAGGTTTTCGGGGATTACAACGTTTGATGTAAAACAGTAGACATTTAGGACCACCCGCTAATCGTTATACATACATGCATGCATGAATACATGCATAATGTTATAGAGATCGTCTAAACTGAAATTTTATTTCTTATTCGCGGTGGAAAGAGTATTTATACATATCTTCACGCTGTATCCCTAAAAGGGTAGTCAGAGTGAACGAAGAGCCAAGCTACGAGGTCCTTACATACTTTCTTTCGCTTCTTCTAATCTCATCATTCTTTTCACACATTTTCGCTTAGGTATGCGAGTAATTTTGACATTTCCGTCAGCTAACACTCTGGCTATTTGATCTTCATAAGTCAGCCTTGGTCCTCCTTGGCTTCTTTTACCATGCGCTTTCGCTCTGTAGAGTTTTTTCGTTAGTCTTTCATCACTCGCTCTTTCTATGTGCCCGAATCATCTAAGCATTTTTTCTTCATTTTTACAATAACACTGTCGTGCAACCCTGCCATACTGCGTATCTCTTCATATATGTATGATTTAGTGTCTTCATTGGTTATCCTGTCGCAAGGTTGACACCACACATATTTCTAAGACATCGCATTTCTACAGCATCTAGCATACTTTCACTCGATTTCGGGCATATCCAGGCCTCGCTACCATACAATAAAGTTGGCACCAACACCGCATTGCGGATGGCCATTTTGGCTGTGTTAGATATATTCGCACTGCCTATTAATGCGGACAGAGCACCGTTCATTTTATTAGCAGTTGGTACCCGTCTCTCCACACATCCAACTCACATCTTCCATCCCTCGAAGACGCACTCCTCAAATAACGTATTAAGTGTAATAAATCAATAACGTTGGCAATATTTCTTGCAAGAAATATTCAAATTTACAAAGGGGAAAGAGAAAACAAATAGCGATAGGTTACTAAGTTATCGCATATACGAGTTAGCCAAAGTCAAAATCAAATCAGTTTATTTAAGTAAACCCAATTACAAGGTATTTTTGAACGTCAAATCTACTTTAGTTCGGTTCAAATAGAAAATCTAGACACTGAGAAGAACCGACAAGAAGTTCAGTCAGGTATCATTTTTTCAACTAATTAAGTTCTTCATTATACGCTGTACCTTTCGACCTGAAAGAAAGAAAAGTAGCTGACAAATACTATGGTTTCTATCTCCTGCAAAATAGCATTTATCCAATACCAGACCAATCAAAATGTATTAAATCAAATTATTTGATACATTTTGATCGGTTTGATTAGTTCTGCGATATTGTGTTTTTCTAAGAAAATATCACTAAGTATTTTAACATACTTTTAAAGTTAAATCACATTGTACAACTTTTAATACGATAGGGTAATCATATATTGGGTCCTTACATATGAAATTGGCGTTTTGTACGGGAGGAATATAAAGTCAATTTTTTTTTGGTAAAATATATTTAATTAATCAAACTATGCACCATTGTTATCTATGCACTTTTGCCATCTCATAGGTAGTTCATTGATCCCTTTACGAAAAAAACCATGGGGACGAGAATCAATAAACTCTTTGAAGGTGGTTTGGACTGCCGCATCGGAGTTGAATTTTTTTCCTTGTAAGAAGTTGTCCAAATTCCAGAAAAAATGGTAACCTGTTGGAGCAAGATCACGGGAGTACGGTGGATGTCGCAGACATTCCAATTGTAGCTCATCTAACTTAGTGGTTGTTTGTTGTGCAGTGTGTGGTCTTGCGTTGTCGTGAAGCAGCAGTGGCCTAGAGCGATTGACCAATCTCGGTTGTTTAGCAGCTAGTTCTTCCTTCATGGTTTGCCGTTGCTGACAATAGATATCTGCCGTAATCGTTTGGCTAGATTTTAGAAAGCTGTAGTGAACGACACCGGCGCTAGTCCACCAAACACTCACAAGTAACTTTTTCTGAGTCAATTTTCGTTTAGGGCAGGATTTGGCTGGGTCTCCAGGGTTCAGCCATTGCGACGAGCGCTTCCGATTATCGTACAGTATCCACTTTTCATCACAAGTAATGATTCGATTTAAAATCCCTTCATTATTGTGTCGGTTGAGCAAAGTAACACAGCAGTCGACGCGTGTTTGCAAGTTCGATTCACTCAATTCATGAGGTACCCATCGTTCAAGTTTTTTTACTATCCCGATTTGCTTCAAATGGATTAATACAGTTTTGTCACTTACCCCGAAGCCCGCAGCTATCTCTGAAGTGCTTTGTGATGGATTCGCTTCCACAATAGCCTTTAATTCTTCATTTTCCACTTTGGTCTCCGGCCGTCCACGGGGTTGGTTCTGAAGGTCGAAATTTCCAGAAGGAAAACGTTGAAACCAAAAATGTACCGTGCTTTCTTTTGAGACACCAGCGCCGTACACATCATTAATCTTTCGAGCTGTTTCTGCAGCACTGGTGCCACGGTAGAACTCGTACTCGTAAATATACCGATATTTCATGTTTTCCATTGTGCGGTAATAAGCGACGCCAAAGAAAAAAATAATGAGGATAAAAACAAATGAATGACTGTTTTCAAAACTCAAATATACCAGCTAAATGAATTTTTAAATTTGAATTTGGAATTCTTAACCAAAGAGGAGATATTTCAGATCAAAGTGGTCAGTACGACAAAACGCTAATTTCATATGTAAGGACCCAATACCTATAATGCAAAAGGACCCTAGTGGTGGTAAAACCCTACACAGATCTTCTGGCCGCAGGTCTTTTTTGATAAATGTAAGTAAGAACCGAGAAGGACATGGGCTCTATAATGCAGGTTCAACGCCGCATAGTGTAGGAAGGCTAGTAACTAGGCGCTGTCAGAGTTTTCAGGTCACCTATGAGTGTTTTGATTCTAAAGTAATATGGATTTTAAGTTACATTATATGAGTTCCGTGTCTAATAATCCGTATCCGTTGCGGTAGTGTTGGATGTGCATCCAAGTTTAATTCGTATATATATGTATGCTTTAGTTTAAAATGTGTGCTGGCAGTGGAATAGAACGGGTGTGAACGAAAAAGTGATAGCGATATAAATCGCACACACCGGGAGCCAATATGTGATCTGAGGCAGGTCTCATACAGATTAGCAGACACGGCAGAGCTTGATGTACATCCGGCACGATTATTACCTAACTTGCAGTCAGCATGCGATAGTCAAAATCGCGCGATATCTGCTGTCAAGACAACGGTTTGTATACGTAATGTAATTTGTAAGGGCACTATATCTACCGAGAAAAGTGCATTTTACGGTCACGGTGCAATATCCATGCAATCGTTATATTTTTTTTAGACATGCAATCGTCAATTTTTATTATAATTAGTCACCGGTCGCGCAATGATCGCGTGGCTGTCGCTGTCTACAAATTTTTAGGTAATAACCTCGCTGAGCCGACGCTTTAAATATACGAACTTGAACATCAATATTACATAAACCATTCTGTACTTTTTGCATGGTATTCGAATAAATAAGAAAACAAAATGAAAATGTAGTACCTACCTAAATAATAGGTATGGGTAGGAAACATACAGAAACATTTCTTTCACCCAACTTCAATATTGAAGAGATTTGGAAAATGACAAAAATAAAACTTCCCATTATAGTCTGCTCGGGACGTATTCTCGAGTGGGGCCGATAAGCTTTAACTTTGGTAAAGACTTGAAAACGAACGAGAAGCTGTCGCTTTTGTTGAACATGAAACGCAATATGTCCAGTTTTTTATGTATCGCAATAATATTTTCGTTCTATTTGCAGAAATAAAATGTATTCCCATATCAGCGCGTTAAAATTATATAAATAGAGATTATTTTATACATTAGGAATTGTTACTTAAAGCCTAATATATTTTATGCATACGTATTACATATGTATATTAGTTATGTATATTAGATTTTTTTATGTGGTTTTATTGTGACAGTGACATCAATTGTGTAACTGAGAGTTTTAAATTGAGCTAAACGAGGATCGAACCTAGAGTCTCGACTTGGAAAATAGATGTCTAACCGCCGTACTAACAGGGTCGTCATCCTTCAAAATATGGCAAATACGTACGTTTAAAAGCAAATGTTTATAGGAAGCAAATAAATAAGAATCGATTTTTAAAGCAATGTTTTTGCTTTGCTAATTTTTAATTAAAGAAGACTTATTTATGTGCTCATGACACACAATTAATTGTCAGAAGTATCTACACAAACATATTTTTTTAGTACAGACAGTGCGAAGTAGGCGTAAAAATGGATGGCATGAAAAAAATTTTTTTTGACATGCTATGAGATGATGATGAATTGCGCTTATAATGAAAAATATATTATTATGTATTTACAGAATACTAAATATACGACGAGTTTTGCAGCCGAATATCGGATATTTTATATAGCTATTCTTTAAATTTTTTTTGCATTTTACGTGTTCGTTTCGACGAAAATTTTAATTTATCTGTCTCTTAAAGAAATTTGTGCATATTTGAAAGGAACGTAAAAACACAAAAACCACATAAATGAACTGAATATAAAACTATCGCCACATATTCTTCCTGGGCTTACTGAAAACTCTATTTAGTATTGAAGTAGATACGTGAAAAATTTAATTCAGAGATATATAAATAATTGTAACACAAAATAAGAATAAAAAACTGAGTGTAATAAGCCTAATCTGACTGCGATCTTATGAAATACTGGTTTTGTCCGCCCGCGATCGAGAAAATTAATAAGAGCTTGTATGAAAACACTAACACGGGAGAGAGCCACAAACGGCCATGCGAAAACTCTAAATGAACTCTTTCCATTTGCTGATTTTGATGAAACAGCCTATTCGAAGAACCCATCTAAGTTTTAATTAACCTGTGGAAAACTCACGAAAACCGATTCAAAACACTTTTTTTTGTATTCCGATCCTTTAGCGCCCCAGAAACTTTTTATTTAATATATACAGAGTATAGACATACTGGTTCTATAGTTTATTTATATGCAATGTAGAAGGAGGTATATTACTTAGGAAATACCTATTTGCTTACCTATGTACCTTGGCGCTCCGTCCTCTCTGATTATCCCGTTAAGGATACAGCGTGAAGATATATAATGTAATGTACCTACATTACAGTATCTTCAAGATCGCTAGACGCTGTGTTGCAGAACGGCGAGTGTGTTAGATAATAATTTATGTATATAGATACGGATAACTCGCGAAAATACATTTGTTTTATTAACTTCTGTCAATTGTCATGTTGTATTATTTATTAGTTGTATAAATATTTAACACCAGCGCAGCTCAAAGGTTCATGAACAAAAACATAAATATAATGTGGTATTTTTATCCGTTTCATTAGAGATACATATTACATTATGTGTATCTGTCGACCTTTCTGCTTGGGCTATCTTCTCGCGCGAAGTTTTATGTAAGTATTGCTCACTGAAGTATATGTCAGCTAGTTCGATGAACGAACGAACTAAAGAATAAGTGACGAACGACTGACGAAGAAAATCTACAGTGTAGTAGCAGCTAAGGAAAACTAAGGGTAATTTATAAGGATCAAACAGAGTTAGCTGATAGAAATGTCAAAAACTAGCATACCTTGGAGCAACTGTGTGAGAAGAATGTTGACATTTAAGGAAGCGAAAGGCTACTCCGTTAGAAATATAGGGTGAATACACGTATGTATGTGAGTATTCACATAGTACCAATGGTACGACACATTTACAGACTTACTGTGCTTCGTCGTTATATCGAAACGAACTGTCTTTATAAAGTGGATTCTAAATTAAATATAGTTACAAAGGACGGAATCCTTACAAATGGATTAACCATAGTATTCCGTATTCGTCAAAGTATAAAGAATAGACATTTCCAGAGAAAATTGTGGGTAAGTGCATACCTATATTGAATTTTGTTTGATATTCTTATCACATAGTGAATCGAATTGTATATGTGTATAATAAATATTCTCCAGACGTCTCTGTTATTTGCGCTCTTGTTAATACTAGTTCATATATCTCATAAGTTGCTTCAACTACATGAATGACAGATAAAGGATATATTCTGAACAAAAACTGGATTTGCTGTGGATAGTTTCTAACTGAGCTAGAGATTCTTACTTATGTGCCTCAAGAAAACGCTTCGACTGAAAATAGTTCACACACAATTTCTTAGATGTGGGTGTAAACTTCAAAGGAATTTTGTCGTATTGTTTCACTACCTTTTGTTCGCAGTTCCGTTCGCGTGGAAGTTCTAATGTTGAACTTTAATGCTTTCCTCTCCTTGCGTCCTGGAGTCGCCAATATAGTTACAGTGTTTTACGCTTGGTCGGTTAACCAACACGTACAAAATGTTTTATACCATTTCAGAATAAATGCCTTATGCAAAGTGTAACAGAATTAATTAAAGAGCTTACTCTACACTCACTCACGCGGACATATATTAAATACTCAATTTCACATATATTAAAAACTATTCTTTTTTTAAAGTACATAAAATTAATAATACATGTAATTTTTTATTTTATTGTCTGTCTTAAGTGCACAGTTACTTCGAAAATTATTATTATTAACCTCATTTACATAAAATATTTGTAGACACAGTTGGACACAGCGTACTAAGACAATGTTACGGCCACACTAAGGCACTATATACAAATATTTAGAGTAATGTTACTAAATATTGGAAAAAAAACTGCACTTTAATGCATACTGCTAAAAGTTTGCTTTTATCGTTCCCTTGCGACGATTAAATATAATGCAATTACTTATTGAAAAATGAAATTAAATGATCATTCTGAATAAAATATTATTTGCTTGATTAATTTTGTTACACATTTTGCAAATGAGTAAACCTTATTAAATTCTGCTTTGTAGAAATTAAATCATAAATGGTGGTAAACAACTGTTCACAAATACATAGATATTTATTGTAAAAGCTAGTAATAGATTCAATTGCTATAATATAGGTATACTTTGAATTATTTATGGACTACCCGTTTGATACTTTTATAATTTCCTGTTGAACTTTTTTATCGTTACGATTTTACCGTCCACGTTACAATAGGCGAGCAAAACGTTTCCCACTTGTTTAGTGGAAAAATACGCTTTTTCAACGTCCACGGCATGACGTTATTGTCGACGGATTGAATAAAGGCAGGAACCCATGCAGTTTCAGCTTGTATTTCAGTGTCGCATATAGTTTGCGTTGTTTAATAAACATATCTTGAAAATATACATCTAAGTAATTATAAAATTAAACGTAATTCCAACATATTTTTCCGAAATGGGGTTTTATTGAAAAACTTGGCTAAACCACCCCGCGTATACATGTGAAGCACTCAAGTGATATTTAAAAAGAATACAAAGTCGAGTAACAAAATTGTTTAATATTATTCAGTAATGTACTATTCGATTCGGTAATAAGTATTGTAAATTGTAAAAATGAAATAAGTAGCAATCCAATACCTACTTAAGACATAACTCACACGCTTAGTCACTGCAGAGTACAACCACGTCGCAACCATATCGCAGCAAAGTAATGAAATACTATACCAGTACCATGAAGTCTAGTAAATTATTATACTCTTATTATGATTATTAAACCAATGCAATATGTCTTTGAAGCAGACTTAACCTAAAAGAAATTACGATTGAATTACAATTACACATTGTAACATTCATGGTACAAACTCTCCTACCTTGATTCCTGACTCATTACCGCAAACTAGTATGTCATTCCAATATACCAATCGATTGCAGTTTGCAATAACAATAACACAACGACAAAATATGGGTGACAGCTGACAGCTAAATGACACATGACGACATGACATTGGGTTATAATGTTACCAGGACAATCTCGAATCTTTTTTGTGTATTAAATGAAATTTTTTTTTTAGTATATTCATATTGCAATCTAGCTCTATCATAAAGGCTAATGAGCAATTTTCTTTTAACTTAAATTAAATTAAATGACATATATCATTATTTTTAGTAACATAACAATGAATCAGTATCACTAATGTGACTATGACTTTCCTATCAACTACTTTTGTTATTAATGTGATAAAATATATTGTCTTTAATATTTGAATGAACGAGCCACTATTATAGTTCTGTACTAAACTACAGAGTATGGCAACTTCGTTAGTTTTGCGTTTTAATATTGCTTCATTTACTAACATATTTTTTTTAATTATTTTACTGTTTGTGCCGCTTCATAAAAAAAAACTAATTGATTGAAAATAAACCATTGTATGTGCTTTATAAAATGTATGTACCGTCTTTTACACACACTCCATAATTAAAATTACACTGGAACTGCCATTCTTCAAATAAAAGTGTCTTCATAAAACTGCATAAATTTTGCTTCCCGTACCGTGTAAAGTGGTGTACCGTGGATGGTAAAATCATGGCGATAAAATTGTTCAATAGAAAATTACAAAAGGGCCTATAGAATTCTTATCTGTGAATTTCCGTTTTTCTCCGCACCTCACAGGTTTATCTTTGTGCTATTTGCCTACATACAAATGTAATTTCATGACGTCAATTGATAGGTACACACCACGCATATTTAAGATGGATTTTACTAATACTCCGCTGAATTACATGCACCGCTAGAATAATAATAAGTTTTGAAAATAGACTTGAGAATTAATTTACATACGCCGCGCCGAGTCAAGTAATTGGATTAGCGAAGCGTCATGTTCAATAACATCACGTAATGGAAACTAAATTTGTTTTTGAATAGGGCTGATGCTTTCTATATATTTATTAAACTTATATTCACAGGGTGAGTTTTATCTGTTTCGATGAACTTGAGTTTAAAGAATACTATCATAAAAGTGGTTTTAGTTAGTGAGCTTCTTGGACATTTAGAGCGATACTAGTTGTCTCATTAAATTCATTGAATGCGTAAAATTTTAAAATATTGTTGAAAGATTTAAGAATTAATGCCTTAACTTAAGTAGTGGAGATATAATAGGAGATATAATAGTATGATGACAGCACTAGATTGTGACGTCATAAACTCGTAGTGTCATTGTGTAGCGCTAAGAGTAACAAAGATAAAACTTATTCATACTCCATCTTCACTACAGGACTTTACATTTTTTTTTATGAAAGAGTGGGCAAACGAGCAAGCGAGTCACCTGATGGAGAGTGACCACCGCCGCCCACGGACACCCGCAACGTCCGGAGGAATCACGGGCGCGTCGCCGGCCTTTAGGGAAATAGGGAAAGGAGGGGGAGGGGGTGATGGGCCACCAGCACTCTCACACACCTAACGAAATACAACAGCAACAGATGCTGTTATTTCACGACGATATTCTGTGAGAGGGTGGTGTTTCACCGGGCGAGCCGGCCGAATTCCTGCTGCAATGCAGCATGGTTCTACCACTCTTCATGAAATTCATGTATGTATTTTTTGTCATAATTATTTAAGTTGGCGCTACAATACATATTAAATTTCATAAAGGTGACTGAGAAGAATTTAATAGTACGTGATGTACCATTTTTGTAATTGATTTGGCGTTTAAGACATAAATATCAAGTAACAGTTTAAATACAAATATATGTTAAAAAAACGTTTTTTAAAAACAAGCTTTTACTGGACTATATCGACACCAGCTCCAAAAGTGTGCGAAAAATTTCAGTTTAATTGGTTAGGCAGAACTGGTTTTAAATTCAGTTGTCAAAATTGACCCACACATGCTAACAAGTCGAGTTGAATAAATATTTGCAATAAAAATCGTCAGCGAATGACTATTTTTCTCAAAAATCTTACCCTCCTGGGGCAGTCGCATAAATTAAATAGCACTCCTACGATTAAGATAAATAACAATACCTCATTTATTGAAAATCTGTCAAAGTCGTTTAGGATGCAGGAAGTGTTAAAGGAACCGACATACATCCAAAAACATTATTTTCCGTCTGGGATTATCAAGCAAAAATTAAATACAATTTTCCATACACATTTTTGGAGTTAGCTCATGTTTTTTAGACTGTACATATTTCGTTATGGTAGTGACATATTTTGCCAAGTCGCTACGCAGCTCTGTGATTCAAAACAATTTGTTATCTGTATAATGAAGCGACTCAAGTAATAAACGGTGGCAGGAGCGAAGTATGCTCCATGAATAATAACGTATTTTAACAATACCGCCTGTCTAGCTGTTGCTTTTAGAGAAAAAACAAGAAAGAATTGTTTTTCATGTACTCTATTTTTCATGTTCTACTTTCAAGATCTCCATTTGTCTCTAAAGAAAGTAATTCTTTTCGCTCTTTTATAATTTATTTATATACACACCGGCACAATTAGCGGAACACAAAAAAAGCAGGATTTTAAAATCTTTTACTTGAGGAACTGGCCAGTTATGATATTTTTTTAATTTATTGTCAAATTTGAAAATAGAAAATTAGATGACATACACTTTTTTCATTCATTTGTTTTATTTTCCCGAACAATACGTTTTGTCAACTTGTTCGAGTAATAACTACGTAATTGTAATTTTTTTGAAAAATTGCACTTAATGGTTTTTTATAAATTTGTTATTCTATAGGCAATTTTGTTTATTAAAAGCTCTTTATTATGCCTGACTTAACATCACTGGAAATCATTAGGGCTGATGAAATGAGAAGAAATGGCCATACCTACAGATCGATTGCCTCAAGGCTTCGTCGACCAGTATCAACGATTCATCGCAGCATCCAGCGGTACAGATCGTCTAATTCTCTTGTGAGGAGGAGGGGTCAAAGTAGAAAAAGATGTACATCGAGGCGAGATGACAGTTTTTTACAACTTGGAGTTCGTAGGAATACGCGATTAACGGCTGTACAAGCTCGAAATGAACTGGAAGACGTTCGAGGAGTACGAGTAAGTGAGCGTACAGTTCGCAGGAGATTTGAAGAAGTTGGTTTAGGGTCGTATATACCTGCCAAAGGCCCAAAACTTGAGAGACGTCACCGCGTAAACCGATTAAGCTATGCGCGAGAACATCGTCATTGGGATTTGAACGAATGGCAGCAGGTTCTCTTTACTGATGAGTGCAGAGTTCTTTTAAAACAGATCGATGGGAGACAGCGAATATGGAGACGCAAAGGAGAACGCCACATACAGTCTAATTTTGAACACACAGTGGCTTATGGTGGCGGCTCGATTATGGTTTGGGGAGGGATATGTTTGGGAGCTCGCACGGAGTTAGTGATAGTCACAGGAGGGACCATGACAGCAGATCGATACATCAGAGACATTTTAGAAGAACATGTTGTACCATTTGCCCCATTTATTGGTGACGACTTTATTCTAATGCAAGATAATGCTCGTGCTCATAGTGCACAATCGGTACAGGCATATCTGAGCCACGTAGGTATACCGGTGATGCAGTGGCCAGCAAATTCCCCCGATATGAATCCGATAGAGCATGTCTGGGACTTGCTAAAAAGAAGGGTTAAATCCAGAATGCCACCCCCCAACAATCTGAATGAACTTGGAAACGCATTACTTGAGGAGTGGGAGCGGTTGCCTCAAGAAATCATCGATAACATAATCTGTAGCATGCCCAGACGAATGGAAACCGTAACCAGAGCAAGAGGGGGAAACACTCGTTATTAATTTTGCTTTAATTTTATTGTTAAATCATTTAATGCTTACTTTTTTTTATTTTTTGTGATGGTTCATAATCATCTAAAAATTTCACTTATTTCAAATTTCTTTATTTTTCAATAAAAAATAACGAAGACTTTTCAAAGTCGTTGTTAAAAGATGTTAATCAATTTGTTATTTTGTGTCTAATTACATTTTCGTCAAATATATGCGTTATTATCTCATAGTCTCACTTTTTTTTCTGTTCCGCTAATTGTGCCGGTGTGTATATATATACGATAATGATCACGATTTATAAGTAATTCTTTTTATTATTTTATAACACAACACAGAAGTTTAAAAGTTTATAATTCTTTTCGCATCCTAAAATAGGCCATTATATGTAATATTCATATTTGTATGTTACCTACATATGCATATTATTTTCGTTAGTTTTTGCTATATTTTTAAAAATAACGTCTTCGTGTTATTTTTGGATTTTTTTTGACCCTTTTAAACAAGCCTTTTTTTCCTTCTTCGTTCCCGGTTAGACGTAGAGTTTTGGGACATCGTATACACTAAAACGAATTATCGAAAAAATATTAAGATATCACGAGACTCGTGCACTTTATGCTTATTTACGACTACAGAAGAGGAATGTATTTGACCTCGTATAACAAATCATAGAAACTCAATTGCTGTAGTCGCCAGTGTTGGGCAAAAGTAACTGTAAAAACAATTACATTTGCATTTTGTTGTATTGTAATTGTTTGCGTAACAAAATCTTTTTACAATTACAATGTTTAATTGTAATTATTTTTACAATTACATTTTACCAAACACTGGTAGTCGCTAAGGAGCCTATGTGTACTTGCTTTACATACAGTGAGTCATATTTTCTGATATTGGACATGTACTCTCTGCATGCACTAAAATAATAAATAATAAAAAATTAAAATTAATCACGTTCACGTTGCTTTTAATAATAATAGTGTGGCAACAGAAATGATTATTTATGGAATCATTTAATAAACGTAAAATAACATCGAATAGCAGATAAAGTTTTAATTAACATAATGATATTCGCTCGCAATGTTGGTGTGAATATCTGATTTTAACTAGCTACACTTTATTATTGTTATGCTTCTATCAGCGAAGTGTTGAGACTTGCGAGTAATTCAAGAACGAAGTTCTATTTTGGGTTGTAGAAATACGAGCCTGATTCAATTTTTTATTTATACTAATTAATCATTATGAATATTTAAGGATTGTTCAAAGTCAAAATCAAATCAATTTATTCAAGTAAACCCAAGTGCAAGGTATTTTAAACGTCGAATCTACTTTAGTTCGGTTCCAAAAGAAAACCGCGCATTGAGAAGAACTGACAAGAAATTCAATCAGATATCATTTTTTCAATATCATTCTCCAATAGTTATTTAAAATGCAATATTCACAAAGCCAATTAATACAAGTGCAGAGAGGATTATTTCCAGATATATGTTGTGTCTTTAATGAAATCGCTAATTTTGTAGTACACTTTTCCAATCAGTGTGCGTTTAATAACAAGTTTAAATCTTTATTCTGTTTATTACTGTCTGTTATTGAGTAATTTCTTGAGGAATTTTATTGTAAAAACAAACACAGTTGCCCAAAAATAAACCACTTGACTTTTGTAATTTAAATTTAGGAATAACTTGCTCATCATGACCACGAGTTTCCACACTATTAATAACGCCTTTCTTTTGAAATAGATCTATATTTTTTCTAGTGTACACTATGTTTTCAAAGATGTATAACAAGGGTAAAGTGAATACATCAATGTCTTTAAAAGGATCTCTCAGCGACTCTCGTGCGTTTATACTGTAGATGGCACGTCAAAAGAGGGCAATCTTTTGTAAAATAAAGATAGATTTCATATGTGCCGCTGATCCCCACAGTAGCAGGTCATAAGACATAAGGCTATGGAAATATGCGAAGTACACCAGCCTAGCCGTAGCCACATCTGTTAACTGCCAACAATCGGCGGGCTCTTGTTGGCGCTGGCGTTCCTGCAGTCTTAGAGCCTGTAGGTATTGCGCGAAGCGACGGCATGACACTGGATGGTTTGACACCCATTCCTTGGAAACTGAGACGATCGCTGGTGTAGGACGCTACTTGTGTCGATACACTTGATATTTCCCATGTACCGGCGACATCCAAGTTAGCAGGTGCCACGGCCAGCACTGCCGAGAACTTGAAGCGGCGTAACTATGCGACTCTATCTGAGAGTTTCATATTTGCGCCCTTTGCAGTCGGAACTTGGATCCTTGGGGCCCCGAAGCCCATTGACTGGTTTCTGATATTTGTAAGAGACTGTTCGAGGCTTCGAGAGATCGCCGAGCTGGCTCTTCCGCCAACGAATCAGTTTGGCCATTCAAAGAGGTAATACCGCCAGTCTACTGGTTAATTTAAGCATTGATAGCTTTCTAAGCGGCAACTTTGAGGAAGTCTATTAAGGTAATGTGTAGTTTTGAGGTTATAAATATTAACATTAAGAAAAGTATGTACTTGTATAGACTGAGGTGTTACTTTGCGGAAACCCATTTCATGTGATGAATTACTAAAATGTTTTCCGCTCCGCTTATGAGTCGGTGCTGGTAAGCTGACCGAGTCCGATCTCTGGTATATCCTGAGGATGTTTCGTTGAGAGGTGAAATACGTGTCGATTGGTGGTTTTTGGAGTTTAAGCGGAAAATAGCTATAGATTTTAGTAATTCATCACAAAGTATGTACTTTTTTGTTATTATTAATAAATTAGGAATGTATTACATATCTTTTTTTTTTCTTAAAAAAGCGCCCTACGATAAACTATGTCTTGATAAACAACTAAGGCCTACCGTCCACGGAGGCGTCGCTGCATAGATACGTATTCGTGTAATTGCGCTTGGTGTACGACTGCTTGCTGCTTACATACAAAACTACTTTACGCTGTCGACGTAGCAGCAGTCGTGCTCGTGTGCTTCATCAAGTTTCATGACGTCTGCCCTCCGGTGTGTCGTACGCCGTGCTACGTAATATGTAAGAAATACAAGCACAAGCTCCGTGAACAGTAGTCCTAAAAATAGTGTGTACCGAACACTAATTATTCAAGTACGAGTTGCGTTTGTTTTTTTGTGACTATTTTTTTATCAATAAAAAAAAATTCATTTTTCTGCAAAGACGTTCAGTACACAGTACAGTACAGTTCAGACATTCAGTAGATCATATTATTTATGTATGTATAGAGTAGAGTGCTAATAATATTATCGTATTATCATCTAATCGCTATGTGCGAAGTACTTGGTGGGGGGTATAGTAAAGCAATCGCAGCGCATGTCGTGGCAGAAATCTACAACAATTTGGGATAGTCAATTTGTTTATATTTACTTCAGTGACAAAACGAGAATCATTGATTTGTAATAAATAAATTATAATGTTAATTAAAGTACTTTACCTACCGTAAAATACTAAATGAAGTGTGCTTCATTACATTTAAAGTTATGAGAGTACTTACGTTTAAACTTATTTTATAGGGTGTTAATGTCACCGATATTCGACGAATGAAGCGGGCTCGTATTAAATAACTATTGCCAATTTTTTCATAGCTCTTCAACATTTCTTATATGTTGTGTTAAAACTAATTTATTTCCTGTTTAAGGTTGGAAACTTAGATTGTGTTTTATACTTTCAAAACCGGTTTTTATAATAGTATCCATTTTTTTAAGTACTGTTTTTAACAAATTCCTCTAAAAATACTATTTGTCGTCTTTTTATGTATCTTTTAGTTAATTTATTTATTAGAAAACAATAAAACATTTGCATGTCCACTATTTGACATAAACCCAAATAATTGCACATGCTAGATGGCGCTACTGTCGTGCACGTAGCCAACATAAATAAAAATTTATATATACTTAAGAACGCCTGGACCGATTAAGCTAATTTTTTTTAAACGTTGGTAATAGAACAAATAAGGTTTTTAGGGAAAGCGAAGAAAAAATTGGAAAATTTGCCTGGAAAATTGGAAAATTCGTGAAAAACTGAGTGCATTTTTTATGAGATTTACGATCACGAACAAAATTTAATTTTGGACGGAACAACGCTTGTCGGGTCGGCTAATATGAAATAAAAATTAAAGTGATAATGATTTTTTCTAAATTTAATGTTACAAAAAAGTAAATTTTGTTTGTTTGTATTTAATGCATAAACTCAAAAATTACTCATTCGATTTCATAAATTCTTTCACCTATAGGAAGCTACATTATCAGCGAGTAATATGATCTATATTTTATTTTCAAAAAAATTTCTAGGCGGGTCGCTAGTCTTTCATACTATTATTTAGTTATTTTTTTATACTTCATTGTGCGTAACTTGTATTAAGCTGTTATTTATAGATCATTGTTCATTATGAAGCCATTATCTAAATGGGACTTATAATAGATTTTTATAATAGGTATATCCTGTAACATGTCAGCAAGATAAAATGGCGGCAGTAGCGGCGTCGCGCCTAATGTTTTGACGACTTGAACTTGACATAGATGGAGGCCGGATTATCTTGGCATCGTTTATCTTGAAAAATAATATCTTAATAGGATACGCGCTCTGAACTTGTGAAATGATACGGCAATTGTACATTCATTGACTCGAGATATTGAACCAGATTTTTTTTATAATCGTAATATTTATCACTCCCTCTGTATTGTATTATGGTATAGTATGGTAATGGTCCAGAAGGAGGACACTATGCGTGAGTAGGAGAGAATCGACTCGGAGATGACGGCGGCAACGTACGCCTCGGATCGTCAGCCCTGTGGCCGAGGCCATACAACAAGATTATGGCGTTTCCCGCCTGTTGTAAGAGGAAACTAAAGGGCTTGGGGGTCGCGGCGGATCGTGTTGGGGGTTTCGGTAGTCCATCCATGTGACTTTTTGGTGGGTAAAAGTATCCACAAACTCCACGCAACCCAGGCTCTCCCCGAAGGGCTAGATATCTGTGTGCAGTTTTCTCCTGCGTAACAAAAAAAAGTTCCTAAGCCAGTGTTGTGCTCAGAAATGTCCCCGTAGATGTAGAAATTCCTCAGAAGTATCATTACTCATTATGGATGTAAAAGTTGTCTTTTTGACCACATTCAGGGACTTTTAATTCAACGAAGCCGGATATTTGACGTAGGTTATTACAGGAAACTCAAACTAATTTATATATGTATGACTAAATTAAGTTACGCAATCATTATGATTGCTATACTCGATGGTATTGAGGGAATACTAAGAAATTGTATTAAATACTGGTTGTTCAGCTGCCTGCTCTGGTTTAATGATAGTTATTGTAAAGACTAATGTAGACGGTTTCACTTTCTTCTCTTGTAAGGAGCAGCATTGCTGATTTCGTTTATCTTGTAAAATCTTTAGACATTGATTAGAACTTTAAACTCATTCTTCTGGAAAATATTTTTTTACTCTTCCAACCTTTAGACTAAAAAGATTAATAGTATTTAATTACTAATTCTAAATATATATATATATATGTGCCTTCGCACAAGGCCATCATTGTGAACGAATTTTTGACTAAAAACTCAAGAAATACCATCGAGCAACCACCTTATTCACCAGATATGGCTCCAGCCGACTTCTTTCTTTTTCCTAAACTCAAATTACCACTTCGTGGCACACATTTTCATTCGGTAGAAGACATAAAGGAGAATTCGCGGCGAGCACTGAACTCAATTCCGGAAAAAACGTTTAAAAAATGTTTTGATGATTGGATTATTCGTTGGCGTAAGTGTATCGTTTCTGAAGGAGCATACTTTGAAGGTGATAAAATAAATTTGGATGAATAACTAACATTTCGTGTATTATTGATCTTTTCCCGGTACTTTCTTGACAGAGTAGTATGTATGTGTGAATGTAATTTTATTGAAATAGTAATGATGGACAAAAGAAGCAATGAAGAGATACGCAGTATGATAGGGTTGCACGACAGTGTTATTGTAAAAACGAAGAAAAGATTGCTAAGATGGTTCGGGCGTATAGAAAGAATGGGCGATGAAAGACCGACGAAGAAAATCTACAGAGCGAAAGACCACGAAGACCAAGGCTGACTACTTATGAAGATCAAATAACCAGAGTGTTAGCCGACGGAAATGTCAAAAGCACTCGCATACCTAGACGAAAATGTGTGAGGAGATTGATGAGATTTAAGGAAGCGAAAGAAGTATATAAGGACCGCGACGCTTGGCGCTCCGTCCTCTCTGACTTCCCCGTTAGGGATACAGCGTGAAGATAAATGTATGTGTGTAGTCAAAGATGTTATAATACAAAAGAGGTAGATAGGTTACATGCACTCGAAAAGTGGCACCCCAAAACTTTGCTAATTAGCCAACCCGGACTTGGGTCAAAGAATATGAAAAGTAATGGTTACAGAACCAACAATGTAATGCAATGCCTATTGCACATTCAAAATTCTAAAATCTTTTTTATAATATACACGATCATGTAATGACGCAGCCACCCAGTTTTAATCATCGTTTACATTTATTAAAAGCAATAATATATAATTCATCATTTTCAAATTTATAATTAAAAAATGTTGGCGAGCTTTTTAAATAAATATGTTTTTTTTTAAAGAAAAACAAAATTCGAAAAAAAAACAAACATCATTTTTTACTGTCTAATCCCATTAGGTATCAATCATATTTTTTTAAATGTCTGTTCTGTGGGATTAATTACTAATATTCTATGAATTAGTCACGGATTCGCTTAAAATGTAGTAAGACATTGAAATTGATTGATTTAGAGAGCTATGTGATTTAGTAGTTTGAAATGCAATTATGTTTTACATTGCATAGCGACGCAGTGCAATGTATATTTGTCTCACTTTGTAACGTTGTAACTGGGACAATATTTTACTTGGATTAGTACTAAGGTAACCTATATCTCTTTTGTATTATAATATCATTGTATGTAGTAATGACGGAAATACAAAATCCAAAAAGAAAAACTGGCCACAATAATATTAATAATGACCTAGGTTCAGTTTGTCTACAACTGGTATAAAGTAGAGTATTTTGGCGCAGAGTTTGGGCTTGAAATTATGTATATATATGAATGTACACACAAACATATCTTCACGCTATTTCCCTTTTAGGCGGACAGCGAATTAAGGCACGGCAAAATTATATTTCGATGTTATCATTAAGAATAAGTATTCGATTCGATCTTTGGCTTGCTTTTCCGACCTGTATGGGTAGATAATATCAGCTGGTGCGTTCCGTTATTTTCTTTCTCCTCAGATCAGCATGGAAGGGAATGTATATTCGTATGAATGTTTTATTTCTCGCTTATTTATATACTTCACGCAGTTGAGTGTCAGAGAATCATACCCTCTGTTTTGTTGTCTTGTATATAAAACGCCTACTTGTCATGTAAATAAGTATCAGACTGAAGCAGTCTGTTTTCAGAGTAATATGATAATGAGACCTTTGCTATCACTGCCTATTATAAATTCATGTACACGGGTTACTGAAACTGTTTTAAGAAAACTCTGGAGGTTTAATGTTTTGGGTTGATGACGTCAGTATTTTGTTACTTAAAACGAGTATTCATTAGGGACGTGTAGGTCCGGATGCAAATGTGTTCACGGATCTATATCCGTTGCGGTACTAATGGATGTACGTAGATACAAGCGTAACTAGGACACATATCTTTTGCTACGAGAAAAAATTAAATAGTTAAGGTTTAAATGTTCCGGTCTCGTTTTAGAAATTTTGACTACGGAACCCTAATCTTACTTAATGTTGTTCTTTGAACATTGTGAGACGTGGGCATAAAGACATCATTTTATTATCAAGCATATTTGAGTGCTAGTCTACGTAATGAGAAGTTATTTGCAAGCAAATGCTCAAGAGATTTCTTTTGAATTTTGAATGAAGGTTATTTACTGGAATTACACTTTAATCGACTTTAATTTAATAACGAATATAATGCATGTAATCTCTCATTAAGTTTGGATTTAATGAGTAACTGTTTTGCTGTTTGGTTGCTAATTTAATTAAGTATACAGAATTAATTTGGTGTAATAAGTAAAATGTAAAAATCTCTCGGATATCTAGGCGAAAATGTGTGAGGAGAATGATGAGATTTGAGGAAGCGAAAGAAGTATATAAGAACCGGGAAGCTTGGCACTCCGTCCTGTCTGACTACTCCGTTAGGGATACAGCGTGAGGATATGTATGTATGTATGTAATTAGTAACGGCTGTGGTTAGGTATGCAATGTTCATTTGTTCATTCTTAATTACTTATCCGTCTTTCACAGTCGATCATCTCAGTAACTTATGTACAAACTTTCCAGAAATTACGTTTACAATATACCGTTTCATAAAATATAGTATAGTATTCTCGATACGCGAGTCGGACTAGCAGTTGACAGATTTTTTTTGGGAAATACGCAAAAAATGTCGGAAAATCTTTGCATAGGAAAACCTGTGAGTTATTCGTTACATCGATATGAATGATAACCGTACACAGTATGAAAATATATGAACTAAACGTATACCTATATATCCACTCAAAAAACATTCATTTAGATAGTAAATACCTGTGTACCTAATAAATATAAACACTTAAGGCCGACACTCCTTCAATGTGAACGATACTTACTGTTAGACATAAATGTTTAACATTAATGAATGTCATAATGTTAAAATGTAATGTTATAGTCTATATGAGGCTTTATTATGAGCTTTACGTTTGATGCGCAGTATTGATATTAGTATTTTATAACTTAACAGAAAATACATTTGTTCAGAGGAAAAATATATAAATGAGCAACAAAGTTCAAACTACAATTTATTACATATATTTGGAATTAATAGTTCCCAAAATAAAAATAATAAATGTGTTATAGAATTATTAATTTAAAATATATATAGCTTTAACAATGACCTTTTATATTGAAATCATAGAAACCATAGACAAAAGTCATTGCTAAGATGAGAACAAAAGTTGTAAATTATTGTTCTCATCTTATTATTATAAAATATTGTATTATAAATAGTGAAATGAAATTATGTTGGAAAAAATTATATGTGTGAGTTGCATTTTAACGGAAGGTATGAGTCTTTAATGTATACTAGCTGAACTAATAGACGTAGTCTTGCACAAAGAAGATTGGCCGAAACCTATGCAGTTTCAGGGTCGTATATAGAGTTCTCGTTTGTTATTAAAAAATATCTTAAAAATGTACATCTAAGTTATCCTATAATTAAATGTATATATAATAAATTTTATTGAAATAGGGTTTCGCCGAAAAATTTGGCTAAACAACCATGCGTATAAATGTAAAGTATTAAAATGATTTAAAAAAAGAATACAACGTTGATTAATAAAATGATTTAACATTATTCAGCAATGTACAATTCAATTCAGTAATAAGTATTGTAAATTGTAATAAATAAAATAGGTATCAATCCAATACCCACTGTAACACATAACTCACACGCTAAGTCACTGCAGCGTACAACCATTTCGCAGCCATATCGCGCAATTTTAATGAAATAGTAACTGTACATAGACTGACAGAGTACCATGAAATCTCTTTTACATTATTATAGTCGTATTATGATTTTTAAGTAAGTATATTTTCGAAGCAGACTTAACTTGAAGGAAATTTCAATTGAATCACAATTACACATTGAGGTACAAACTCACCTACCTTGATGACTAGTATGTTATTCCAATTGATTGCAATTTGCAATAACAATACACAATAATAAAACAAGGGTGACAGCTGACAGCCAAATGACACATGACGACATGACATTGGGTTATAATGTTGCCAGGACATTCTCGAAAAACGCTTTATTATTTACTTTCTTTTACGTATTAAATGAAATACGTCATTATTAGTAATATAACAATCAATCAGTATCAATAATGTGATTACGACTTCCCTATCATCTAACTTTGTTTTTAATGTAATAACATATATTGTTGTTAATTATTGAATGAATAAACCACTATTATACATAATTGTGTACTAAAATACAGAGTAGGGCAATTTCATTAGCTTCGCACTGGTTTTGTCTTTGATATTGCTTCATTTACTGCAGATGTAACTTAATCTATTTTATTATTTTTCTGCTTAAGCCGCTTTATGAAAAAAAGCTAATCGATTAAAAATAAACCATTTTATATGCCTTATAAAATGAATTTACTTTCTTTTACACACATTCTATAATTAAAACGACCCTGGAACTGCCATTTTTTTTTTAAATAAAAATTCAATAATGGAAAGCCAAGGAAAAAATTCCCGAATTTTTCAGTTTTCCGGGCAACTTTTCCAAATTTCCTTTCCCTGAAAACTTTATTCGGACTATTACAAACATTAAAAAAAATTAATTAAATCGGTCCAGCCATTTTAAAGTGATGATTTTTATTCATATAAATTGTTTTTTTCCATTGCTTACAGTTATTTTATAGCATCATTATATTATTTTTCAGTTGGTATATTTTTAACGAAACGGTAACATTGTATTATACCGGATTATATTTATTTATAGCAATAAATAATTGTGTTGTATTTCTACTAATTATAAGTGGCTTTTCAGTCATCCTTTTTTAAGTTTGATGTTGTTGTATGTCTGTCTGTCTGTTTTTATATTTACCCGCGACTTCTTCAATGGATAAATTGATTTGCATGCGTTTATTTCATTGAAATATGCGGTTTTTGAGGATGTTTTTAGATTCGGTCAATGGAAATCGGAGAAGGTAGGTTTTGTCTTACATCAGGGACCTTTAAAATATATTAAATTATAATATTATAACGTTATAATAGCACGTAGTTCATGGTACTTTCATTGCATTACATTGGCTTCAGTTCCTTGACTTTGTTATTTCATTTAATCAAGAAATGTCGACGTCCTCATGAAATGTGGAAAACTGGCTTTTCGCTTCTACATTCAAAATTAATTCGGTAATGAAATACGCGGAAAACCTGTAAACAATTAACTCAGAATTACTAGTGAAATAAAGACGCATTTCAGCTTTATATACCGGTAATAAAGCCTGTTTTATTTCGCGCACTTTTCGTTGGGTAATAAGATTTTGTGGGTCTAATAAATCTGAGCACATTAAGGTAACAGATTTCGGAGTTGGGATATATAGGATTTTGGTGAAAATACTGATTAAGTAAACAAATGTAATTACTACTTAGTTTTGTTCCATACGAATATGAAATATTTTGTAACGATGTAGACAGACATACATATCCTCATGCTGTATTCCTGACGATGTCGTCTCAATGTTAGTTTATACAGTATATATGTATTTTTAATGCTGCCTGTTTTTTTGATATCTTTAGATAATGTTTAAAATGTTAAAACATGTTCAGATGCCAGAGGAGCTCCGAATTCTGTGGGAATTTTACTTTATAATAATACATATATATCCTCACGTTGTATCCCTTATACATGTATATCGTTATACTCCTTTTGACTTAGGTATGCGAGTGCTTTTAACATTTCCGTCAGCTAACACTGGCTATTTGATCTTCATAAGTCAACTTTTTTTAAAATAATAATACATAACTTAGGCTTATATTGTGGGTACCACACAACGAACTGGTGACGCTCCGAGGAACACTCAGACTGCAATCCAATTTAAAAAAGTTCGTTTCCTAAAATTGATATACATATATATCTTCCCGCTTTAGCTTGGTAGACAAATGCTCTACCACCGCACCAACGTAACAGGCCACTCAATTATCCATTAAATCTTGATAGTGGTACTCAGCACGTGTGTGGAAGCGCCAAGACCTGACTGAGTTTCTTGTCGGTTCTTCTCAGTATTCAGGTTTTCTTTTCGAACCGAACTAAAGTAGATTTGACGTTCAAAAATACCTTGCATTTGGGTTTACTTGAATAAATTGATTTGACTTTGACTTTGACTTTGAAGATCTACGCAACGAACAGGTATTCTTCTAGCGCTGCTTGCGCGGTAGCCACTTTTGGGGAGGATTTCTCTGAAACTTTGATAGTACTACGATAGTTGGGATCACACGATTTAACTGGTTAGATGAGCTTCAGAAATAAAGAAATATAATTTGAACTAATTATTTATTAACTTTTAGGTAAAAATGAATAACAATAAATAACAATTGCAGAAAGAATACAACTTGATATATATTTGTTAAATTAATATTATACCTTTAATTGTACACCAGAAACGCATTCATCAAATCTCAAAATCCAAACAATGACAGTTCTAACATTTTAACTTGTTTTCTAAAGAAAGAGTTTTATACTGACAGGAGGTTTGAAATGCTAAACAGTATTTAAACAAAATATGTATATAAAAGATTTGTCTGTACATGAAATATAATATTTAGAAAAGTAAAATAGAAATAAAATATTCGTATGTTAATGTGTATGTTCGTGACCGTGAGGTGTCTACAAACTATCTAAGAATACATTGTTTTCCTCGGTGCCTAGCGACGTGTCGAGCGCTTATCGTAAAACTTCGCAAGGTAACGTCTGCCGGACCTCCGTTCGAGTTTCGCCGTGGCACCGATGTTCATTTCTTATGAAGCAAATATTTCTTAAGTAACACCAATGTGTTACTAATACATTGGTGTACATACATTGGTGGTATTAATAACACAGTTAAAATAATGTAAATCACAAAGCCTATTAAATAATATTGATATAGAGTTCACATAACATGCGCGTTGTCCATATTTACTCCTAGAAGACCGGAGGCTCTTCATACATTAGTTCATCATACATTACTCGTTTCATACATTAGGCAGAGTACATCGGTGTACGGTAGTCCTATTGTCTTATATTTCTAGGATAAATGAATTCTGCTTAATCTTATGTAAAGTCAGGTATAAACCTTTATGACTTACACAACCATATATTATCTAAGCTATAACAAATGATATAAAGACAATATAAAAATATATTAAGCCAAGAGATTTTAGATTTAGTAATTAAAAAATAATACTTCCTTTCTTCTAGTATTGTAATTCGTTTAAAAATCGGATAAATGTGTTTAATGAAACTAGTGAAGTAAAAGTCTACACTAAAAGTCAGAAATTAGTGAAAAAAAAGTCGATTAAAAAGTAATTGTAGAGTTGTTGCATGGATTGTGCAAGAAAAGAAAATATTGTTAGGAAATGTATCGATAGCGATAATCTACAATTTGTATAATGAGTTAAATAACATTTCGTGATTATTTGAGAATATTATAAAAGTTAAGAACAGATAGATGTAGATTATATTATTAAGTAAAACTAAAGATAAAAGAATAAGTCACACAAAACTTCTAATACGTTCTGAAGTTGTTCCACGCGAGTGTGAAAGTCAGAGACAAAATATGTAAGGCTATTCGCAATTTTATTTAATATTTCCAAGAAATGGCGCTTAACAATGTTATAATATTTACCTACATATGTAGGTATAAATACAATCATAATATAATATTTTGCTTCTGCGTCACTAATCGCCTCGTGCTCAGAGCGTATCGCGTACTGGAAGTTTGGTGCGTTCGATACACGGTCAAAATGTCAAGAGGTCAAAATGTATTTAAAATGAAAACTTTTAATAAGTGAAATTATTATAAAAAATGTGATCTCTTAGGAATATGTGCGGTGTCATCCTCGTTAACAAAATAAGCAATAAATAGAGATACGCAGTATGGCAGACTTGCACGACAGTGTTATTGTAAAAATGAAGAAAGGAATGCTTAGATCGTTCGGGCACGTAGAAAGAATGAGTGATGAAAGACTGACGAAGAAATTTTACAGAGCGAAAGCAGTAGTAGCGGTAGCAGAACCCAAGGAAGACCAAAGTTGACTTACAAAAATCCAATAGCCAGAATGTTAATTAATGGAAATGTCAAAAGCACTCGCATATCTAGGCGAAAATGTGTGAGGAGAATGATGGGATTTGAGAAGGCGAAAGATGTAAGTACGGACCGCGAAGCTTGGCGCTTCAACCTCTCTGATTACCCCGTTAGAGATGCAGCATGAAGATATGTATGTATGAATTATAAAAATGTTGTATTGGATACTACACTACACGTTCATCATAACTATACTCTGATTTGACATATTTTTATCCCTCCGAACATTTTGTCTCTACCCTGACTTCTTACGAGGCATCGGAAATAGGGCAGGGGAGACTTTTATCGTAAAAAAAAAATAACAGAGAAACATGATAATCCACACACAAAAGATTTGTGCCCTTTATAATCACATTGCGCGCACGGAGAAGTGTGAGAGTCGGCATAGTTAAAGTTAATATGAAGAAGGAGTGCAAAAAGCTAAAGTCTATATATCATAAAATAACAAAATTTATTTAACATATAATAAAATTTATTTATGTAGTAGTATATATACGGTCATACTATCTATATCAAACACGTAATAGTTATATTGCAAATGTCAAATGCATAATAGATAATAGAAATAAAACCTAGGGTCAAACCCGAGGGTCAAACAGTCACACAGAGTAGAGATTTTCGCAAAAGAATTTTAAAATGATGCAAACAAATAATTACTGACAGCTGGAATAAGTTTTAAGCTGTGAATTTAGTGCGGATCGCGAGCTGTTTCGAGTCTGTGGAGTGTCAAGGAAATATGCATTTATTTTATATTTACGGTCGGATTTCGACCGCTAGGCGACTAGTTACAGTAAATATGCAAATAAAATAAAACATTAAAATAAATAATTGCGAAATGAAATTTACCATAGAAGAGATCAAGTTCACTGATTCATATTCCACCCACTTAGCGGCGCGCGTGACAAAAAGGGCCGTCAATTAAGGCCTGGTTTACAGAATTCACACGTTATGAGTTGACAAACCAGTAAGTTGCCGTCATAAAAAAAAATAGTGAGTCCACTAGAGTTCCGCTTGTAAACGGAACGGTAAGTAGTAAGAAACTCAGCTAAACAACTAAAGTTGCTACAACTTACGACTTCCGACTTATTTACAAACGGAAAAGTCAATTTGTCACCTTACCAGCTAATAATAACGTGTAAACCGGGCATTTGAGCATATGGCTGGGTCGCGTGACACTTGCTGCTAACTTCATGCAAAATGCATTGTATCCCAGTTTTGAACTCCGAAAGACAAAGTACACAATAAATATTTTAAGGATTATAAAATACCAGGGGAGTGGATGCGAAACATGCGGGACAAAGAAAGAGAAATGATAAGTAATTATACTTAATAGATCTCAATGACTATAAAGTTATGTTAGTACATGAAATAAACGAATTTTTTTATTAAAAAGAAATATTAGTATTAGTAAATATTTTACTGAGTATAAATCTACAATATGTAAAGACAATGATTTCCAGACAATACAAATGAGGATCAGAAGAGAAGCAGAAAACATGTTTTTCAAGGTTAAGACGCGACTGTGAAAAAACTAAGTAAATTAATGAAATTTGCTGGAAGAAGATTGTATTATGAGATAAATAACATTGTTCGCAACAAATTTTTGAAAAAAATGTGTATTTTATTGTAGTACCCATACATGTACGTAAGAAATCATACTATACGAGTACCGCTATTAGTAGACTCAGTGTATTATTAGAAGAAGCACTTATCCAAATGGCATCTTATTTTAACGGTCAGGAGTTTATGAGGTATTTCATTGTCAATAGTATGATTTCACAAAAGATACATTAACTAGATTGAATAGATACCTTCTGGGTATAAACGTGATTAACATTCGGCCTCGTCATGGATTTCTATCAAATACGATTGCGATCAAACGAGTGTTACAAGCTATATTCTGTAACAAATAAAATTAAGTTTTGTATGCAAGTCGTACTATACTATAATATTATAAATGCGAAATTCTTGTCTGTCTATCTGTCTGTCTGTCTGGTACGTTTTCATGGCTAAGCCACCGATCCGGTTTTTATGAAATTTAAGATGAGATAAGAATTAAGATGAAATTTGGTACAGAGATAAACCTTTTCCATTAAAAAACACAGATTTCTTTTTTATCAAAAATCTATCCCTAAAGGGGTGAAAGGGGGGACGAAACTTTATAGGAGAAACGATAAACCGCTGAACCGTTTGTGATGAAATTTGGTACACAGATAGTATCTACCCAAAAACAAATGTAGGCTACATTATTATTCAAAAAATGACGTGATTTTTTATGTATGTGACTTCATCACAAATTCAATATGGCGGGTGTTCCATAATAAGAAATAACTTTTTTGTTCAACACCAACAATATGGGTATCGAATAAAATGGTATACACAGGAGAAGGTTTCCGTATATGTGACGTCATTATAAATACAATATGGTGGATGTTCTATTATAGCTAATAACTTTTTTGTCCAACACCAACAATATGGCTATCAAATAAATGGATTACGCAAGGGAAGGTTTCTGTATATGTGACGTCATCATAAATCCAATATGGCGGATGTTCCATAATAGAAAATAACTTTTTTATTCAACACCAATAATATGGCTATCAAATAAATGGAATACGCAGGTTTCTGTATATGTGACGTCGTCATAAATCCAATATGGCGGATGTTTCATACTAGAAAATAACTTTTTTATTCAACACTAACAATATGGGTAGCAAATGAAATGGAATACGCCGGGGAAGGTTTCTGCATATGTGACGTCATCATAAATCCAATATGGCGGATGCTCCGCCGTAGAAAGTATTTTTTTTAAGACCTCCTCCACCAACAATATAGGTATCTCGGGTAACCTCGGTAACCCGGAAAAGTCATTGAAAACTTTTCCACGTAGACGAAGTCGCTGGTACAGCTAGTTTCGAAATTAAGGCTTTTTCTTATGCTCATATACAGTAATTTATACCTTTTATGTGTTGTTAAATTAGTATCCTATTTAAATGGATATCAATGTCATTGGTCCGTTGGTGCGGAGGCCGAGCATCTACTTTCTAGGCCAGTACCCCGGGTTTGATTTCCGGTCAAGTCGATTTAGGAAATAAACTTTTATAAATTGACATAGAGTCTGGGTCTTTCGGGAGCTCCTCCAATATGTTGTGTGATATCTATAGTAGGTACTAGCCTAATGCTTAGTTTGGGGTCACATATTTATTGTAATTATATAAAAATAATATAATAATATAATCCAGGGACTTACTCAAGCACACACAACCCGACAGAAGATGTTCTGTCCGAAATAAAAAATCCTAGAACCCGATTGCAGCGCCACATACCGGGTCCAATTGTGAATCTGAATCATCTAGGCATCCACTCAAACACATACAAAAAATTTCACCAAAATCGGTCCAGCCGTTTAGAAAGGACATCAATAAAAAACGCATATACAGAAAATTAACTCGATTCTAGCGCCACCTACCGGGTGCTATTGCAAATCTAAACCATCTGGGGACCCATTCATACACACACAAAAAATTTCATCAAAATCGGTCCAGCCGTTTAGAAGAAGTTCAGCGGCAAACTCTTTCTTTTTTTCTACACAGAAGAATTATACAGGGTTAATTAAAAAATACTAATAACCTCTTAGTATTTTGTACTAAACATTATCCCCAATAACTTTTGTTTTACGACTTTCAGAAATTCATAAGTTTTTTCTTTCATACAAAAATAAAAATACATTAAATGTTTCTGAAAATGACACCTACTCTACCCAATCGCTAAAGCGGCACATGCACAGCGCGGCGCTGAGGCTCGGTGTATTATCAGTATTATCTTTACTTCTATACTATCTATACTAATATTATAAAGAGGTTAACTTAGTTTATTTGTATGTAATGGATAAACATAAACACTACTCAACCGATTTCAAAAATTCTTTCACCTATAGAAAGCTACGTTATCAGCGAGTAACATGGGCTGTATTTTATTTAAAAAAAATTTCTACCCGCGCGAAGCCGGGTCGGATCGCTAGTATGAAATAAAGTATATATACTCTAAAAGGTTTCATATGCATGCGTCACATTATTGTTGGATGATGTTTGTAGCGTATTTATGAACTTTCAAAAAACGTGCCGAAATAACATTTTGGCATATAAATTGAATTTAGCTGCCATAGTACAAAATGGAGTACATCGTAAGAGCTTTCATACAACATGGGTCTCGTCACTGTAGCATAATGTTGTATAGTGGGCTCAAGGTTCATACAAAAATGCCTTTGTTCGATGCCATTTGGACCTATTACTAGATATTAACAGGATGCATTATAGAATAATACTAGCTGGCACGGCAGATGTTGTTCTGCCCTTTAACTTGACTATCTGTGGTTCTATCTATCGCATCCTAGCATAGCTATGATCCTTTGCTTCAACAAAAAAATATATCGTGGAAATATAATTACCCTAATAGGTGAAGTTGTTCCGACCACACAATAACTAACAGACATACCTAAGATAATATTATATAATATACACATAAAGATAATTATCTCATGTTAAACATCTAAACTGTTGACACAAGGAAAAAATGAGATAGTTGAACGAAACTTGTACTACAATATCACTTTTGTAGAAGTTGACTTTGCAAGTTTATTGTGCATTTATTATAAATAGTTTAAGTTCTGAAGTTTAGTAACTGTCTGTTTGTGTCACGTAGATAGTAAGTTAATGTTACCTAACATCTATTGTAGAAATGAAGTACAATACCGCAAATAAGTTGAAAATACATACACCTATTTGTCTTGTTAGTTATTGATATAATTTGTTTTTTTTTTTACACAAAAAGTAGTATTGGACCGAAGTTCCTTATCGCACGTTACACTCCAAACACATAACGGATGAGAGCTGGGCCGAAAAAAGTGTGACTCGATCGTCACGACCTTTTTGCTATAGTGTTTGTATGTGTTTACGAACGTATATGTGTATATGCGTCTATGTGTCCTACTTTAGTTAACACAAACCAATCATTACTAAGATTGAATGTACTGATTGAGTTTATAATTACATTGATTCGTATTTTTATAATAATTTTCTATCTATATCTATATTACTATATATATATACATATATATATATATAGTAAACTATATATATATAGAACTCGGAAAGATGAATGGTGACGTCGTCACCATTAGGATCGTGACCGAAGGAGAAGCCTCGTGTTCTCGAAAGTATTGTACGGAATAATTACGTAGATGACCTGATGGACAGCATAGGGACTGAGAGTGCAGCTGTTAACCTTGTGCAAGATCTGTGGGACATCCATAAGAATGTGGGTTTTGAGATACGAAACTGGACCAGTAACTCTACGGCAGTACTAGGAAGTTTGCCACAGACAGATTTAGGCCCGAGTGCTGTTAAGTTTAGTATCGAAGGACAAAGCGATGGGCAACAAACACTAGGACTTTACTGGTTTCCAGCAGATTACGTATTAGCCTTTGATATTGCACTCAAGATTAGCCAAGACATTCTTAAATGTTTGAAACGGCCTACTAAACGCGAAATGCTAAGCGTCATTATGTCTGTGTTTGACGTGCAAGGTTTCTTAGCACCAGTATCTATAAAGTCCCCAATACTGCTTCAGGACGTCTGGAGAAGTGGACTAGCTTGGGATGAAGAAGTTAAAGATAAAGAGGTTAGAGATAAATGGTGCAAATGGTTGGCGAGCATTGAGAAGCTGAAGTCACTGCGTATACCTTCGATGGTACTTGAATACTTCAACTACATTGCTGCACGCAACTACAGAGCTGCACGTGTTCTGCAACGCTACTGGCGAACACTCGTTGGTAGTGTAGTTTTTATGCTAACAAGAGCAGAGTCTCGCCTTTGAAACCTGTGTCCGTCCGCGCTTAGAGCTATAAGAAGCAGTACTGGCATGCAAGTTAGCGACAATTATAGAACAAGAACACGCTGTCAAACCAGATCAACGGTTCTTTTGGACAGATTCATCGAGAGTTCTGTTGTGGATTAAAAGTGACGTGCGTAATTACAAATCTTATGTTGTAAACCGCCTCGGAAAGATTGATGAGCTCATCAAGTCCTAAAAGTGGAGGTATTTCCAGCAGGAATGAATATTGCTGACTTTGCTAAAAAATAAAAAGTCGATGACCTTAAATACGATCACCCATGGTTCCTTGATTTTTTGTTCCAAAAAGAGTGTGCGTGGCCTGAAAACAAGTTTGCCAAAACTTCTGGGACTAATGATGATCTTGAGCTCAAAAAGGATACCGTTTCTGCAGTTATGATGTCTATCGAATGCTATCCTTCGTACCTGATCCTACTAGATTTTCATCGTTGACACGACTGTTATGTTCTACAGCCACGCTTTTAGTAACTGTTGACAAATTTAATAAAATAAAATAAATAACAATTAAATTCAACATGCTCCTCGTCTTACCATCAAATATTATAATATACCTTTTGCTCATACTAATATTGAAACCGCCATCAATGGACTCCGGCAACATTTTTGGATAATACACCTTTGTCCGTCATTTAGGACCATAGCGTCAAAATGTCTAGTCTGTTGCATTACAAAAGCAACGCCTACAGCACCGAGACAAGGAGATTTGCCTGTTGATCGAGTTGTGTATCATTATAGATATTTTTCTCACTGTGGGCTTACCTTATTGGTACCCTTCACCGTCGCAGTTGGAAGGAGGCGGAAGAAAAGATACCGTGTAATATTTACACGTATGACAGTGTGAGCTATACATCTTGAAATTGTTCACTCACTATCCACAGATAGCTTAATAATCACTTTACGACGTATGGGTGCCAGGCAAGGTTGGCTTACAGACATGTACTCTGACAATAGTAAAAAGTTGCGAGGAGCAGATGATGAAATTAAGGCTTTGCAGGCCGAGACATCTAGCTAACGAGTCAACTGGCATTTCAACCCACCTCTCAGTCCACATACAGGTGGCACCTGGAAAATACTCATCAGTATTGTTAAAACGACATTGAAAGTTATAATGAAAAAAAGAGTGCCTCGGGACGAGGCTTGCGACGTTACTGTGCGAAGTGGAAGCAATAGTCAATAGTTGCCCATTGACACATTCGCCCGTGGTCCTTCCGATTCTTCTGCTTTGACACCATTTCATTTTTTGTTAGGCGCTTCATCAGATTTACCTGTTAGTTCTACGAATACTGGAACATCTATGCTCAAGAAAGCAGTAGCGTGTGGCACAACGGTTGGCTGGTATGTTTTGGGTTAGATGGCTGAAAGAGGTTTTACCTTGCTTACTATCGAGAACCATGAGCCGTACAAGCGATGAAAATCAGTTGCAAGATGGCGATGTGGTGCTTGTGGTGGACCCGTCGGTTGAGAGGGGCTATTGGTCTCGCGGATCACTCGAAGCTATTTACCCTGGAGCCGACGGCAGAGCGAGAGTCCCTAATGTGAACGTTACACGCGGCACGTCGAGTCGCCGGTCTGTTTTGCGGCTGGTTCGATTGCCTTCTAGCCCCAGGGGCGAATAATGTAAATATTTTTTTATATGTACCTAATTGTTAAATACTTTTTGATATATACTTTTTTAAATACTTTTTGATAATGTTAAAATTGTCACTGCTTTTTATTATTATTTTTATTCCTAAAACAAAAGCTCACGTAAAAATTGCTCCTGGTCTGATATTTATTTTCCTTTTCTATCCTCAATTGAATCAATGAAGTTTTACCAATTAAAGGGCTTGAATTATAAGGTTAAGTATTACACTTAACCTTATAATTCAAGCCCTTTAACTGTCGCCCAAAAGTCAAACAACTAAACTTTTGAAGTTCACGTCTGTTTGCGTCACTATTGCGTATTATAACTCTTATTATATATATATTACGAACTCAAATTATGTCAAATAGTTTCAGAGAGAAACGACAATGACAGACGGACAGCAGTCGACAGACGGGGGAATTCGGTTTTTTCCAGTTTTGTAACAGAACACTAAAATTGTATCTGATTGATGATCATCGATGTTGAATTTTTATATTTTTAGCTAATTTTCATCCAAAACTCAAACTTGTTTCGACACGAGACATATCAAAGATCGGATTCGAATTATCTGACAGAATCTAATCTGAAGATGAGGGTGCTTCATGGGGATGCTTCGTTGAGAGGCGAAATACGGGTCGATTAATAAATTTGAGATTTTGGCGGAAGACAGCTAAAAATTGTAATATTCATCACATGAAATGGATTGGCGCAGAGAAACACTTGGATCTATACAATTATAATATGTATATCAATTATCAATGATGAAACAAGAATATTAGATTCATCCATTCTGGATTTTGCAGTACTAAATAATTATTTGAAGACAATAAAAATTAACTTGCTCGACGTCATGTATGTTCGCTATCTGTTTCTTTACTATGATTATCAGTTAGGAATAAGTCAGACAAAAATTGTACGTATTTCGTGAAGCAAGTCATTGTCGTGTCTTTGAACATTAGCAATACTGCAAAATCCAGTATGGTAATAAGATTCTGTCTATTATGATCCAAAAGGATAAATCCACATTATTCTTATTTAGTCAATGGAACTTACGTAATTAGGTCCCTGAGAGGGAGTCCTATTGTTCCTATAGAATATCCTTGTTTACATGTTGTTTGTTACCTTTTCAGTTTTGATTCAACATACTTTTATACCTAGGAGCGAGAATTTGATTACGTGTGAATAATAAATAAATGTTATTTCGTGCTATATCCCTATGTGACTAACGTTTATAGAATAATCTGAAGAAAAATATATTTTACAGCTGAGACCTTGGCGTTATGAAAACAACACAGTAACGGTTTCATACACATGCAATGAGATTTATTTCGCAATTTCCCTTTTAGCTATATCACAGATATTTTTCATATATTTTCGTCTCCGGAAAAATGCTAGCAGTGATATCAAAACAAACTTCGTAAACGGTTTGAAAAAAATTGGCAAATTACATTTTGTGACAAGTGAGTTTGAGATGGATGGTTTAGGACGTATTTGGCGTGACGTGTATTTTTGCTAAAATTGTCTTTTATATTTTCGTTTTATTTGAACACTGTATCTTGGATGATTTGTGTTATATTAATAGGTAGGTACGTACTTCATACGATTAAAAGGATCCCACAACAGTAGTATTACTACAGAATAATTACTTTCTATTCGATTACCTTTTCAACAAAGGATCTCCAATTATTCATTCTAAATCTTTCAACGTGACAGATGGTTGGTGTCTAAAATTAGATCCAAAACATTAGCAACACATCGTATATGTACTGTATAATGTACATAGTATTAAAAAAGTGAAACCCACAAATGGTTTGGGGAAGCACTTTATTATCCTCTTTTTGACTTCGCCCAGAACTTTAAGATTTTTCCTGTTCTTTAATTACTTTTATTTGGAAATGACACGTACGCATTGCAAATGACATTGAAGTTTAATAATTTGTAAAGAGAATTTCATGCGAAAAACGTAAAGAAAAGCTCGACTTTATTTTGAAAGACCTATTCAAATCTTACTCAAGGCAAAATAAATTTTACCCTCGTCTTTAGTTGTAATTATTGAATCTTAATTTTGTTTTACTTAAAATGGAGATGTCAATCCAAAAGCGAGAAAAACAAGTTTTCTTTATTTTCTATTTCTGTTAGGTATGTACGTTATATGTACATATTATATACCTATGATTCGATAGATTAAGAGATATAATGTAATGATGATAATGTAATGATTTAATGTACTATACACAATCTGGCCATAAATACTGTTACAGTAAAGGAAACAATAATATTGTATTTGAATTTGGAACCTGTCATTCTCATATGAATGTGAGTTTTTGGCAGGATTTTATGGGGAGCGGTTGGGCATTTATTATCATTATTTGCAAATGGTTTCTAGTGGATATTGTGATGTAAAATTGGCGTAGTTTTGCGACCCAAGTATCTACGCTGTTGTGCTGTTATGTGACATTGTTGAAATAAGTTCTAATTTAGTAGCGTGACGTTGAGACTTTAATTTTATTTTAACCATTTTTAAGAGAAACTCTCTGCTAATCATAAAGGCCAATTATGAGTTCCTACAGTTAAACTATATATAAAATATGTATATATATGATTCACCAATGTAGCATAAGCATCCAACATGAATCAAAACTTATACAATTTGAAAACTCTCAGCAAAAATTTTCTTAAATGAAGCATCACCAGTAAAGAACAAATCTATCTAAAGTTTTAGTTTATTAAATGTTAGCAACACCGACGAATAAACATAAAGGGGAACACTGACGCCCTCTAGCAGAGCGCGACGGTGTTCGTGACGTCATAGAAAAGAACGACTGACGGTTTGTTCCCCTCTACCGCTCGAGATTATATAAGTCAAAACTCGAGCGCTCCACGTCTCTATTCATAGGGTTCCACACTTATGCGCTCCCGGAGGAGCGCCAGCTTCGCGTGGTCATCCGCGGCCTCCCCAAGGAGCTCCCGGAAGAGCTCATTCTCGGCGACCTTAAGTCGCAAAACCTCCCGGCGCGTGAAGTCCACCGCCTTTACAAGCCCCGCTCGAAGGAGGCCTTCGACCTCGTGTTAGTCGTACTCGACCTCTCCCCCGAGGGAAAGGCCGTTTTCAATATAAAATCAGTGTGTAGGATTTCGGGCCTCTCCGTAGAGGCCCCGCACAAGCGCGGCACGGTGGGTCAATGCCACCGCTGCCAACTGTACGGGCACTCGGCCCGCAACTGCTTCGCACGGCCTAGGTGCGTCAAGTGCCACGGAGACCACGGCACCCCCGAGTGCTCCCGCACGCCGGAGACGTCTGACCCTCCCGGTTGCGTACTGTGCGGAGAGCTCGGACATCCCACGAACTATCGCGGATGCCCGAGAGCTCCGCGCCGTCGCCGCCGCGGGGGTAAGTCGCGCCGAGCCGGCGGAGCACATCAGGGCCAACGCTGCGGCCCCCCTGCGCACCCAGCCCAACCTAAGGCCGCCCCTACCGCGACCTCCGCACCCACACGGCCCGCGCCCTCTGCGCCAGCCAAACCCGCGCCCTCCGCGCCGTCACAACTCGCGCCCTCTGCGCCGCCACAACCCGCGCCCTCCGCGCCAACTCAACCTGCGCCCTCAGCGCCGAACAAACCCGCGCCCTCAGCCCCGACCAAACCCGCGCCCGCGCGCGCTCTACCGGCCCGAGAGACCATAGCGCTGACGCCAGCACAACCACCGCGGCGTAAGGGGCCCGCGCCTCAAGCGCGTTCAGTGGCGCCGGCTCCTTCAGCGTCGGCGTCCGATCTCCTCGGCGACATCCGAATGCTCGCCGACCTCGTTAAGGACATTAACCTCAACGAAATTAAATTAGTCGCGCGTAAAATCCGCAACTGTAGCGACGGGATGGGACGGCTCATCATACTCGCCGAACACGCGTCCCTTCTGGACAGCCTAAACCGCTTCACGGCGCCCCCTCGTAGGTTATAAAACCGGGCACCCACGAGTCAACTCCCTCCGCGCGCATCAAACCGCGCGGGCTCTCAATCTCATTTTTTAACGCGGACGGACTCCGCAGGCAACGCGATCTTCTTCACGAGTTTACGCGAGACCACCAAATAGATATAATGCTAGTGCAGGAAACCTTTTTGAAACCTAGAAATCGCGACCCCGGCCTCTCCGGGCTTAACATCGTGCGAAACGATAGGGTGCCCGCCCCCAAAGGCGGCACTGTTATCTACTACAGAAGGTCCCTGCACTGCATTCCGATCGATACGCCCGCCCTCACCAACATAGAGGCGTCGGTGTGCCGGGTGGCCCTCACGGGGCACGCGCCTGTCACACTCGGGTCAGTTTATCTCCCTCCCGGTAAAGCGCTAATTAGAAGCGATCTAGAGGTCCTCCTAAATTTAGACGACTCTGTCATACTCGCCGGCGACCTCAACGCTAAACATCGTCGCTGGAATTCGCACACCACCTCGCGAAATGGCAGAGCTTTAGACGAACTAACCGATGTCCTTAACTTTGACGTTATCGCCCCCATGACGCCCACCCACTATCCCAGAGTTACAACACACAGACCGGACGTACTCGACATAGCGCTTCTAAAGAACGTAGCTCTAACGCTGCACTCAATAGAGGCGTTACACGAGTTAGACTCTGACCATAGGCCGGTATTACTCAAACTAGGACCTATGATAGACACTAGGACGCTCACAAAAACCGTGACGGATTGGCAGAGTTTAGACGAAACGCTAAACTCTGAGAATTCGCCGCGGCTTAACGCGATACCGGACTTTATCCGTTCCGCCGAGGACGCGACCGCGGCGATAGACGCGCTCACCGCCCACATCCGCGAATCGGTCTCCTCGTGCTCCCGTGAGGTCCCGGCGGCGAACGACCGCCGTTGGGAGCTCCCTGGAGACATCCGTCGGCTGATCAGAGCCAAGAACGCCGCGACCCGCGCTTACGACTCGTTTCCCTCAGAAACGAATAAACGCAACTTACGCGCCCTCCAACGCGAAGTCAAATACCGAATTTCCGAACTTAGGGATAACAGGTGGAGCGATCTCATGCGAGAGATCGAGCCGACGCACCAGGCTTACTGGAAGTTGGCCCGATCTCTCAAATCGGACACGTTCCAAACAATGCCGCCCCTGACGAAACCGAACGGACAGACAGCTTTCGACGATGTAGATAAAGCCGAACTCTTGGCCGACACTCTGGAGGCCCAATGCTCACCTAGCTCTCAGCCTGTAGATCAGAATCATTTAGACATGGTCAATCGCGAAGTAGGCTCCCTACCGCCCGCGACCGCCCCCTGCCAACTCAGACCTGCGACGGTTGACGAAGTTCAGGACATTGTCAAGGCTCTCAAACCTAGAAAAGCCCCCGGTAGAGACGGCATCTCCAACCGAGTAGTCAAAATTTTCTCGATGCGCCTTCTCGCGCTCTTAGCAGCCATTATCAATGCCGCCATGGCGAACCGCGTCTTTCCAGCCGCCTGGAAGGAAGCGATCGTCATCGGAATCCCGAAACCGGGTAAACCCCGCAGTAGCCCCAATAGCTATCGCCCAATCAGTCTCCTTAGCGTGCTAGGGAAAATTTACGAACGGGTCCTTCTGGCTCGTCTCAAGGCCCACTTAGACACCTCCGGTCTCGTCATAGACGAGCAATTTGGCTTTCGAGCCAAACACTCGTGCATACAACAAGTGCACCGCCTCACGGAACACATCCTGGAGGGCCTTAACCGCCCGAGACGCACTATAGGCACGGGGGCCCTCTTCTTCGATGTAGCGAAGGCGTTCGATAAAGTCTGGCACGCCGGGCTGGTGTACAAGCTGCGCCGGCTCGGCGTGCCTGACGATCTCGTACGCATAGTACGGGACTTTTTGTCAGACCGCTCCTTCCGCTATAGAGTCGAAGGGGTGCTCTCCTCTTCCCGCCCCATCAGGGCAGGCGTCCCACAGGGCTCCGTTTTATCGCCCACGCTCTACTCGCTCTACACGAACGACGTCCCCAAAACCCCCGGTGTAGAGCTCGCCCTATTCGCGGACGATACCGCTCTGTTCACATCAGACCGGAGTCGCCTCAGAGTCTCCCAACTCCTCCAAGTCGCGGTCACGAGCCTAGGCGAGTGGTTCCGTCTTTGGAGAATCGAAGTCAACCCCGAGAAAAGCGCCGCCGTGTATTTCTCGAGGGGAACGACGACCAGCCGCGCCCGCCGCGCTAACACTCTCAGAACAATCACACTTTTCGGCCAGGATATCCCTTGGACTAGGAAAGTCAAATACTTAGGAGTCACCCTTGACAGTGCCATGACCTTCGGCCAACACATCAAAACGGTCCGCGACCGCGCCGCGTTCGTCCTCGGTCGTCTCAACATGCTCATTTGCGCTAAAAGCAAAATGTCCCTCAGACATAAAGTTACTTTATATAAGACGTGCGTCAGGCGTATCATGACGTACGCCAGTGTAGTATTCGCTCACGCTGCGCGCTCTCACATCAACTCCCTCCAAGTTATTCAGAATAGATTCATGCGCAGGGCCACCGGTGCCCCTCCTTACGTGCGCAACGTAGATCTGCACTACGACCTAGAATTACCCTCTATAACTCAATATCTAAAAGAGGCGTCCCAACGCTTCTTTCACCGTTCTTCCTTACACCCGAATCCCTTAGTGGTCAGGGCGTCATCGTACACCCCCGAACGCCGCGTCCGCAAACGCTATCGTAGACCTAGACATGTGTTAGGCGTTAGGTTAGGCGACAGCGACGACGACATTACACGTTCGAACTCGAACATGCCAACCTACACACTACGACCGCACCGCCCCCACCGGCGGAGGCGAGGACGACCCCCGCGACACCCGTAGGGTCTCACGTTTAGAAGCTTGATCACTTAGCTCTACACGCACACACGCGGGTCTTAAGCCACATTGTAAACTGCCACGCGGAACACTAGGCACACTAACCGGCCCTCAGCCGTCTCGCCGGCCGGGTCCTCTAGAGGCCCGGCCCTCACCCGAATAGGAAGCCCGTTAAGATGCACGCAGGTGCGGAAAGCTCCCCTGGCGACGCCTTGAGCCCGAGGTCCGCCCTCCATACGAGGCATCCCTCGGCTGGAGGAACCCTCAGGCGGTCGACCATCTGGCAGGGCGCCTTCAGCGCTCGCCCCAACGCGACCTGTGACGCTGTAAAAGCCACTAGGGCTAACAGCAAAGAGGGGTTTTGTTTAGTCAGTTCGAGTCCGACACTCCCCAGTCGGCGTAGAGTCCGGCTGGGTAGCCCGCGGGGGTTTAATTTCGCCTCTCAGAAACCAAAAAAAAAAACCACGTCTCTATTGCAGGGCGCCTTCAGCGCTCGCCCCAACGCGACCTGTGACGCTGTAAAAGCCACTAGGGCTAACAGCAGAGGGGTTTTGTTTAGTCGGTTCGAGTCCGACACTCCCCAGTCGGCGTAGAGTCCGGCTGGGTAGCCCGCGGGGGTTTAATTTCGCCTCTCAGAAACCAAAAAAAAAACCACGTCTCTATATTGCTTTTTACCTTCGCGACTGCAGCACGAAGTGTTTGTATAGAAATTAATTAATTGTTAATATTAATTGATATTAAATATTATTATTAATCGATTAATTGATAATTTAAGTAAAGTTTGAGGAGTTCCATTGCTATAAGTATCTAACTTAATATTTAATTTTATCGTAGCTAACATAAAGTTATTAAAAGTCCTACACACATAAGAACTATGACTATAATTCAGTGATGAATAAGGAACATGTAAACAATGTAATAAATAATGTATAGTGGCCTAGTCCACTTCAGTGGAATCTACTAGAAAGACTATCTTAATACATTTGTCGCCAGAAACTCCAAGAGACATTAAAATGTATTACGTCTACATTTTAATGAAATAACAAGAAGAATTTATCTATTTATTACTCAAGACATGGGTGTATGGGCTAAAATGCTCATTACCTTCCCTTATAAGGGAGAATCGTACTACTACCACTCATATAAATGTTCATAGTGTTTTCTCATTTTCGTTAATCTTTGTTAATTTACATTGTTACATTTGTTAGATTTAATATTACATTTGAATTTGTCATTCTCATACGAATGTTCGGTGTTTTCTCATTTTCACGACAATCTTTGTTAAACATTTTTGTGATATTAAAATGGAGTGGGGTGATAATGAGAACCAAATTGGTGTTACAGCATTACACAAAGTAGATATGGAGCCTAATGTAATTTTTGAAACTCTTCCTCCGCTTGGTACTTAATCGAATGCTTGTATACTGGGCTATTATTAGGTATTAATGAAACGTTCTCTATTTGTGAGAGGATTTGGCCGTCCACGTAGCATTTGAACTAAAAAGCCGATCAAAGTAGTCTACGAAAAAATCCGAGAAATCATGTCCGAAAGCAAAATAATTTTTTATCTAGGAAAGTGAATATAGCACCCAGAACGATGTCGCGTATTTTAAAAGATGACTTAGGACTTGCAGCTTACAAGGGACGCACTGGTCATTACATTACTTAACCAATAATTTCAAAATGAATAGGATGGTAAAATAAAAACAACTTAATAGGTGGTACGCAAAGGGCGATCACAGAAAATTTTTCTTACTAACGAGAAAACTTTTAGTTTAGTGAGTTTATGCTCAAAGTTCTAGAGAAGCTTCTCAGCTAGTCAGTAGGGTACAACGTGGGCATTATCCGGCTTCAATGATGGTTTGATGGAGTATTAGCTATCAAGGAGTGACTGAGCCATATTATTGTGAAAAAAGTATTAAAAATATCGCTCCAGATGTATTAAGATACGATTCTTGAGAAGGTAGTTAAACCTGTTAATAACACCATGTACCATAATCAAGAATAGTCCTTTTCGCAAGACTCAGCACTGGATCATAAAACTCGATCCACACAAGCGTGGCGTCCAACTTTCCTTACGTTGGACTTCATCAGAGCTGAAGACTGTCATCTAGTCTCTATCTTAATCCTCTTGATTATTGATTTGATTCCTCTCGATTTATGGTCTCTTTTAGAGAACAATGCCTGCTGTAAACGCCCTGATAATTTAGAATTCCTAAAACATTCCATTAGATTGGCACTGGCGAATTTTCGTGTGGAGAAAGTGTGTGTTTTAATTGATAACTGGCCACGACGTTTAAAGAATTGTATTAAGGCCAATGGAGATCGTTTTGAATGAGCTTCGTATTTTTAAAATGCTATTATATTAATGTATAAATTATCAATTTTAAAAAACAAGAATTATTTATTTCAATCCAATACATCTAAGAATACAGTATACGAGTACATTTAAATATAATAAGTATATGTTGAATAAAACATACAGTAACTGTTGCTTTCAAAACCCCAGATCAGAAAACTTCAGGATCGGAAATGAAGAATGATAGTCTATTTAGGGGCTTCCTAGTTAGTCTGTGACGTAATTCGGTAATTCAAGGTATTGTTTCACCCATTTAGTAAACGATAATCTTTGTAATGGTTGAATTAATAAATTTTTCATGATACGCTACATATCGTTTTTTAAATTATCGATATTTAAATTTTAAATATACCGTGATATAAATATGACGTGTGCCCTTAATTTTTACATATATTGACATCCTAAAAGGAAGGAAAAATATGCCTTGTTTTGTAACGGAGTATTCTTTCATTAATGGCATTGGAATTTTTCATTCGCTCGAGTAATTCTCCTTTGAGTTAGAGAATTGAAGAGGATTACCTTCAAGGTAATAGTGCCATCTACATAATTGTGTTTATATTAACAATAGCTTTCGCACGGATGAGCTTATACATTATACGGAAAATTTCTAGGTAATGTAAACTGTATACGGATTCTTGGTAAGAGGTCTACGGTTATTATTGACGGTCATAAAAACGAAACGTAGTGCGTTTTTTTTTAAAGGGGTGAGTCAGCCTCTGTGCACGCAGAGTGGCTCATAGAGAAAATTATATTGGAGTGGCTTTTCCTCTAGTTAAAATACCTATGGATTACCATTTGTCAGTTACCAGAAGCCGTGGCTAAAAGCTATGGCTTTTTATACATAAACCATGTTGTTTTATGTTTATACCACGAAGAAGACGACGGGCAAACAGGCGGACAGGCCATCTGATGGTAAGTGAATTGAGGTCTATGGACAACAACATCAAGCATTTCAGATTCCAGATGCTTTGGCAACCCTGAGGACTAAAACGTTGTGCCTTTTATGCCCGAAATTTTATAGCTGTCTTGCTCTAAGCCGAAGCACAACAGCATATATTATGTGGTAGCGATTTGGACGGATCCGGCATAAGGTCCTACTACCCACATCTCGCATATATGACGATGTGACGAACGGGTAGACCGATACAACGTAATGATTATCAATGAGAGTAATTTATTAATATAAATATATGTAATATTGTGAATAGATACGCAGTATGACAGGGTTGTATGTACAATTGTATGACAGTGTTATTGTAAATATGAAAACAGGAATGCTTAGATGGTTCGTGCACATAGAAAGAACAAGTGGTGAAAACCGACGAAAAAAATCTATAGAACGTACAAATCTACAGATCAAGTGGTAAACGAAGCCATGAAAGACCAAGGCTGACTTACAAAGATCAAATAACCAGAGTGTTAGCTGACGGAAATACTTGCATACCTAAGCGGAAATGTGTGAGAAGAATGATGGAAAGTTTTCTCTTTATCGCTTAGGATGCTTTCATTTAGGGGTCATGCGTAAAACGTAATATGTGTGTAAAAATGCTAGACTTAGAAAAATATATATTGATATACTGATACACCCCAAGGCGAGGTTCAGTGGTGAGTTTACTGTCGATCCTTGAGCATTTTATTTTATTACAGCAATGCCGTAAACTGAGTTAAGAAATGTGTGGATTTACGTCGCGTGGAGAAACAGAGATATTTACTTTTCAGCTTTTATGGAAGTAATAATTCTGGTTTTAACTAAACGCGTCACTCATATTATACTTTATACCTTGAAACATATTTATAACAATTATAAAAATTAACTATATTTAACACAGCGTGTATGCATGTATAAAAATTAATACAGCTGATGCTGATGGTGTTACACCAACTACCAACCCAATAGGATCGTAGAACGGTAGACTTCAAATAACTATTGGGAATTGGTTCATTTTAATTTTTTTGTTCAAAATCATACCTTCCTTAAGTAATGACTCATGATATCTATGTATATAAAAGTGTATATATGTATGTTCCTTATGGACTCCGAAACGGTTGGACCGATTTCGATGAAATTTTCAGGGAATCTTCAGATTGGCCTAGCGGGTGTTTCTGTAAAGTTTGGTAGCGATCGGATCAGTAGAATTTTTTTTTTGTTTTTTTTACGCCCAGAGAAACTAATGCCCAGTGAAACGGGCCGGGTTTGCAAGTATAATATAAAATAAATATATTTAAATATATTATGTAAATACTGTAATATTGTAGATAGAATATAGTACATATAGAAGTAGGGTTACCAGATTAGATTTAGGTAGCACGAGCACGTATTTCCATCCAATTTATTTTCAATCCTTCAACATTACAGGTTGTATTCAGACTGTCGTCGACTAAAAGCCATTTAGATCTGAGGCGATTTAGAGAAATTCGTTTTCCTAAGCGCCTTAGTAGTTCTTAATAATTAGTACTTAGTAGTAAGTTTATTTAACCATTTCTTTAATATACCTACAGATATTTATGTATATTATTTATGTGTATTTGTATTAATAATTATATATATTACAGTTAGTTTATCACCATACTTGAATTTTTTAATTAAAGTTTTGTTTAATACCTATCTTAAAAGTGTATAGAAAAGAGCAATATAATTTATGACGACCTCCGTGGCGCAACGGCTAAGCGCGTCGGAAGTAAACGGGGGTTGCGGGTTCGATTCCCGCCCCGAGTCTGGATGTTAATGTATTTATTTACAAAAGAAAAATATATAAGTAGTATCATAGTACATCAGTTGAGACTAGATGGCGCTGTGTGTAATGTCTGAGTATATTATTATTATTTAGTGATTTATCGTTAATTAATTTTTTATTTTATGGTATTTAAATTTGTATTTCTTATATATCTTATTGAGGCAGGGGGGACACTGAGTTTGTGCTGTCACGATAGCATAGATAGCTTCTCGTTTACCCCAACCTGTCTCTACTATCGAAGTTTGAAAGCCAGTAACTCTTATATTTTTCAATGACTTTCAAATATTTTATCATAGCTGTGTTCACGATTTTTAATTATTGTTACTGAATGTGTAAAATATGAAAATTATGAGAATATTCAAACAGCCTACTACTCTACAGAGCAGTTATTTTTCTATATTTATAGCATCGTTATTTTCCTATATTTTAATAAAGGTGTTTATTTTTAGGTACTGGGCTCAGACACAGAATGGCACTTCGCGCACCGAGGGCTGCCGCACGCACGCCCCAGAAGATCTATAACTCATACGAGACTTTTAAAACAACACCCACTTGTAAGTAAAATTTTTCTGTATTCGAAATATAAACGTTGTTTACCTTTTCATATAAGATAATCTCTTAGAGAATGGCTTAGACATTGCATTTTTACGTGAGAAAGAGTGAAGACAAAAGTAAGCTTGATATACTAAAAGCTATAATCTAATAATAAAAATGTTGACTGGGCACGAAGAATGAAATGTAAGACGAAATAACCCGCTTCTTAACAATTTATTTTTAATCCCTCAAAAATTAGACAAGTGGGGTTACTGATTTGGGAAACACGCAAATCCGAAACGAATTGAAATCACCGAATAGGAGGTATTTTATGTAAAATTTAAAGAGAATCGAGAATATCAAATAGTCAGAGTGTTAGCAGACGGAAATGTCAAAAGCACTCGCATACCTAGGCGAAAATGTGTGAGGAGAACGATGAGATTTGGGAAGCGAAAGAGGTGTGTAAGGACCGCGACTCCTGGCGCTCCGTCCTCTCTGACTACCCCGTTGGGGATACAGAGTGAAGTTATGTTATGTTATGTTAAAGAGAATCGAGACTAAGTAAGACTTCTTTTAGTTATCAGTTTTTAAATAGGTGCAAATGGTCTTAAATCAAATTTTGGATTATTAAGTGGTCACATTTTAATTAGAAAATAATTGTTAACTTATTCCCTGAGGTCGCCAGCTGCAGCTGACGCGGCAAAGCCCGCAATTGTTATACTTGTTTCGATATTTTGGAAGCGTCCATTGTCCAATCTATGATACTACAGTTCTTTTAAGCACAAGAAATAATGTAACAGAGTTCGGATTAAGTTAACAAAACTAATTCAGCAATTGCATCAAATTACTAGGTTTGGGATACTATAAATCAAGTCACGAGTTTGTATCCACGAAGTATTCACAGTCCACAGGGAATTTATCAAACCGCTGTACACATATATTACATAAGTTATTTCCTTTTGACATGTACAGTATGTTACAGTATACATATAAATTAGATACATAGCACTTATATACAATGCTTTGAGCATGCAAAGAACGTTATAATGATATGATTGCGGCCGTGGGTTTAAATTTTTTTGGTTCTCACTGCTTAGAAAGAATAAAGTCGTAAGTACATACCGAACAAATAATAAATGTTTCATCGAATATAAACTTCAGCTCTCTTGAGTATCACCTTGCTGATATTTGTATTTTTATTTATTAAAGCTTATAGCGAATAGGTAGATACTGACACTCATTTAGATTGAGCAAAAATATTAGATGTAAAAAAAAGTTAATTATAAAAACCCAAAAAAACTCGACTGCAAGTAAAAAGCACTGAAACTTAAAAAAAATTAAAACAAGATGTGTTTAAAATTGTATTTTTAAAATTAGTAATTGGTAGATACTCTGACAGCAGGCCTATGTCCAGCAGTAGAAGTCTTCTGGCTGATAATGATGACAATAATGAGATACTGCTCGGATAAAGACCAATCCAACGATACACCTCACTTCAAATTCCATCAAGCCGTTTAGCCTATATTTGTATTACATACATACATACACACACCCGAAAAAATTGCCGTTCTTCTAGGGCAATTGGGTAAAAAGAGGAAATTTAGTCTCGTGATTTTTTCACCGTAAAAACGGAAAAAGAAATCCCGTAAATCTAACGTTCTTATCAACCTTATTAATTTATTTATAAACACTTGATTATGAAAACTTATGACGTTAAGAGTACATTGTATTATGTAGTCCTGTTAATAAATTATATAAAATGGCTTACACGTGAAAAAACATGAGCATTGTTGTATCGTCATTGCTAATTGGACTATCTTTACTTTTTATTGTTTTCGTGAAAAAAGGAAATTAAGACATTCAGAGATAAAAGAACATTTTCAATTTATTTATTTCTTACTTCACTCAAGGAGACATCTTAATTTCATTACATGAAGAGACTTGGTCGGTATATATAAATTGAAATGGAGTACATTACATGATTAAAAGACTTTGTATTTCTGCTCTATTACGCAGTAGCCGTAGGATGGTTATAAACGGGATTTCCTTTCGAAAGAATGTCTGACGTGGGAAATTTATTTCTCGACAGAAGTATAGTAAATGGTACAATTAATATAGTCGTAAGCAGAAGTCTTGTAATTGAAGAAATAAATGGACAAAAGCGTTTATTAAGAAAACCTAATAACTTTTTCGTTGCTTTCATGTTGATCTAAGAGAAATAGAAAAATAAAAATTGTAATTAGTGACTACGTTTTTAAATTGTTGTTGACATTGACATTTAGGTGTAATTTTGTAGCCTCGCGACACTCCGAAAGGGAAGGGTATGGATGTATGCGTGTGCGTAACCACTAATGACATTTAATCCTATCAAAAGTATGGAATATAAAAAAGGTCTGAATGTGTCGGACATTCAATAAATATTTTAGTTTTATAGAAATACAGCCCAAGCAGAAATTAAATTAAAAAAATCGACTAAGTGCGAGTGTAAGGATTCCGTATACAATATATGTAATACAATAAATGTGTTATGTATTTACTAAAGAAATTTAAGTCTGATTCAAAAACAACTTTATTTTGCAGTTGAAAGACACGTTTTCCCAAACTTTCCAACTGCAATGTAAGTTTGTAACGGCAAAACAGTGTGATTATAACAAATTACGCAATTTTCAGACTTTTCCTTTTGAGGTACGGAATCCCAAAAATTGATCCAAAATGTCCATAACTTAACTTTTTGTTTTTCATTTCCGAGCTTGGATTACTAATTTACATCTCTGTATCGTTCCGATCAGTAAGTAGTAAAGTAGACGTAGGCTTTTTGGCGGGAACGGGAGAAGTGAGGTTGTCATTTTATTTAGATTTTCTATTTTTTACATTTTCGGGAGTTTTAAAGTACAAAAGTGATCATACATTGTGTTTTACAGTTCTGTACAAGTGAAAAGAATGGAGTAGATCTAAACAAACAAATGTAGCTGAAGTACTCGCGGTCTTCCAACAAGTCCTTTGTAACTTCAGTAAAGCCTACTATCACTTTACTGGAGGAGTTTTACGATAAGAAGAAAAAACGAAAACTTTGAACGTGTTTCATGTCGATTCTACTTATTAATATGTGACATTGGCAAATGTGCTCCTCTGTGCGCCACGCCATGAAGAATAAGAAATAAACTAGACGTAATAAATCTATTGTGATATATTCAGAAACGGATATGAGGAAATTATAAGGCGTTTAAAAAAGGCTTGCAAAGGTTTTTATAGCATCGGCAAAGCGCAAGTGACACCACTGGTGTCGCAAGCGTCCATAGGCTATGGTAACCGCTTAACATCGGGTGGACCGTATGCTTTAGTGCCACCTTTGGGGTATAAAAAAAACCTGAGGTTTCCATTTTAGCTACTATTTAACTATGAAACCCTTGTGATGAAATCCGTTTGCAAATTCTAAAAAATTACAATTTTCTTTGTGAGTTTCATAGTGTTTATATAAAACCGTTAACTGCATTGGCTGCGAATAATATTTGTATGTTCAAATCTCGAACCAAGAAATAATTATATTTCTGGACGAAGCCATAATAAGTTGCCGTTCTTATCACTGTGTGTTAAACAGATTTTCGTGTCGCTTTTCTATCTAATTAAAAACAGAGTAAAACAGAATATAGTAAGTATGGCAACCCCGCACTGTCGGTGTAATTGGTGTCAGCTCATGACCGACTTCACGTATATTACTGAAATAATTATTTGTAAAATACTCGTAAACCTTAATTGTTTTGGCTACTAGTATTCATGAAACTAAAAACATGTCATGTTCAGCTGCGTATTGTTGTACTATGACCCTTCCCTAGTCACGCACATTAGTGAAAGTCCAGAAATTCGGTCAACAAAAAAAGGACACGATCTTAGAGCAAACGCTCCGTTCAAATTGATTCTTGATCCGAGGTTATTGTGACATATTTATCCGGTCACCCTTTCAATATTGTGAGGTAATAGGTTAACAAACATGTAATTTCTAGAACAATCATTTATATTATCTGTTTTTGTCAGGATTGTTGTCTTTAGAGATGTTTTTAAAACGGTTAGCAATGGTTAGCTAAAATTATTATAGAATTTGATACGTAGACAGAAATTGACAAAATGATTGATAGGTGTATGGAAGCGAGCTGGTAAATCACTCCCATCAATTATTGAGTTATAATTTTGAGTGGGTCTTGTTCGCGTAACACATCCATCATAATGTTAATCCCTACCGATATGTTCTGAATATTGTTCCGCCATTTTGTAACGTTCGTTACAAATTTACATATTTTGTTGCCAATATAAATGTATAAAAATAAAACTGTTTATAATGTAATTAAATCGGATATTTCATCAATTTTTATTTATATCTCTGTGTTAATATTTTATTAGAAACTAATTGTGCTCGCGACTTCTATGCACAGACCAAATAGCGATGCCTTTTTTAAATTTCCGACGTAGAAGGAGGTGTTACAAGTTTGAAGCCATTGGCTGTCTGTCCGACTGCCTGTCTGTCGTCATGTGTGACTATCTGTGTGTATAGGACACAGTCACACACGAACAGACAGCAAACTATCATCGTGCTATTCGAACGAATAAATCGAATTCTCATCCGGTTCTTTTAGTTCCAAACTGTGTTTGGCGTAAATACGTCCAGACTTCAAGATTATCAGCTTTGAATTTTAAGATCGCTTAACAGTTGAAGAGATCTTAGGTAATATTGCATATCATTACGCTTCCGTAGCCAAATAGCTAAACCAGAACAATTACAATTTCACGTCCGTTTGTCCATTTCTCCACTAGTCTCCCCGTATGATACAGTCCATTTTCTTTACTAAGTTATACCGAGTTACTTCGTTGTAAATAGGCAAAATCACCCTAAACAAAAATGAGAACCAAAAAATAAGAAAATTATATTATATATTATAAGTTATCTTGAAACTCTTTTTTTTTAATTTAAATTGAAATTTTTTAATCCGACTGTTATTTCTTACAGAAACTCTACTATTTCCGAATTTATGATTGTGAAACAGCCACTAAATTTTACTTATGCTTTTGGTTTTAATAGGAATAGAATTTATTTATATTTTAACGTTGGAAGTAAAAATATGCATTGCCAATGTATTCCGATACCCCAATTTGCAACGATCCTAAATTATCCTTCGTCGCTACGTCGATCACTTGTTATTTATTCGCTATTTAGGTATATACGTATACAATACAGGTACACATAATGTATGTCCATGTATAAATATTATTTGTATATAGGTATGTCTGAATTATAGAATTGCTAATACACTTATTATTATTATTGTTATTATTATTAATAAATCTTTCTAGATTTATCCTACAGCTGTGCTTACGTGACAGTAATGGTATTGGTTTGTAATGGCATGCATGAAAAGGGCATGAAATAATAATGAGAGTACTACCTACTTTTATTTTCATTACATTTAGAATAGTTTCCCCGCGTGTTTCATGCATTGTCAATACATTTTAAGTTTTCTAGCGTTCTACAAAAGACTTTATAAATATCAATAAAGTTATATAATTTTTCTAGATACAAAAATAATACATACACTAAATATTCAGAAATAGCGGATACTAGGTATTCTACAGTTACAGACGAGAAATACATGTTCACCTGTAGTTACCTTTTTAGAGTTCCATACCTCAAAGGAAAAAGGAACCCTTATAAGATCACTTCGTTGTCAGTCTGTCTGTCTGTCGAGACCGTTTTTCTCAAGAACACGCGGAGGTATTAGGTTGAAATTAATATTAAATACTCAGGTCTGCAACCTCTCGTAGCTTTGAAAAAATTAAGCTTCAACGCAATCGAAAGGTATGGCTCTTTGTGCCGCAAATTTTGACACTCACAAGGGAATCAAAACCTATAGAATCATCATCAGACCTAGAATCATGAAATTTAGCAAAAAGCAATATTTTTTACTTTAGCACAAGTAAAGGGAAAAATCCGAAAACCGTAAATTTGTAGTTATTTCTAATTACAAACTTACATTTGCAGTTGGTGAGTATGGGAGAACGTGTTTTTCAACTGCAAAGTTAAGTTTGTTTTTGAATTTACTTATATTTTATCGGTAAATAATACATTTTATTGAAAACAAAAAGGTACATACATACGTTAATATTTACAAACTTAAAACTACACATTATCTTAAATAATAGACTTCCTCAAAGTCGAAGCTTAGAAAGCAAAGAGACAACTTTGTCTCTTTGCCTGGCAAACTGGCAGCATTGCCTCTTTGAATAGCCCAACTGATTCGCTGGCGTAAGCAGCTGCCAGACCGGCGATCTCCCGAGGCCTCGACCAGTCTCTTACAAATATCACAAACCAGTCGATGGGCTTCTGGGCCCCAGGGACCCCAACTTTCGACTGCAAAGGGCGCAAATATGAAACTGAGAGAGAGCCTTACGCTTTTCAAGTTCTCGGCAGTGCTGGCCGCGGCACCTGCTGACTTGGAAGTCGCCGGTACATGGGAAACAGCAAGTGTATCGACACAAGTGGCATCCCACACCAGCGATCTTCCGAGTTTCCAAGGAATGAGCGTCAAACCATCCGGTCTCCTGCTATCGCTGCACGCAATACCTACAGGTTCTTAGGAACGCCAGCGGCGACAAGAGCCCGCCGAATGACGTTATTCAAGGGTGCATGACGTGACATGCGGCCCGCACTACGTAAACAGGATAAACCGTGGTGACCTAGTACATCGACGAGATCACCACAGCGGCACCGGTGAGGAAGGTTAGTCCTGGCTATAAGAGAAAGTGTGATATTGTCAATTAAGGTTCCTAAGTTTTTTGACGGTATTAACTTCAACCAGTGTCCTGACTCCTCAGAAACAGCCAAGAGGCGAGACCGATCTTTTTTGGTACTACAAGAATCTAAATAAATAAAATAAATAAGTAAATACACAATCAAATACAATGTAAGGTGATATGGAACCCCCGGCGCGCGAGTGCGACTCGCACTTGGCCGGTTTTTTTTGATAACGCGGGAAAAATCTTTTAAGAGATATCTAGTCATCCAGGGGAGAGATTGGGTCATGTAGGAATTCCACATAAAATTCCGTGGTGGTCGTCCTCGGCGTATGCCAAGGGGCTTCAAAATTCTACGGAACGTATAGGAACCCCTGTCACGCAGTGCCGAAGTGCATCTCGAGGGAGCAAAGATCACACCCCAGGCATCTTCGTAGTGCTACAAGAGCGCGGAAAAACGCGCTTCTCGGGGTCGCATGGGTGGATTACTGGAGCTCCTATTCCGAGCGGCCATGACACCGAAGGCCCATTTAGGTGCTTTTGAACAGACGGGAATCACCGTAGCCTTATTCTCAACCACCTTTAGCCATCTAGTGAACTTATAATTTGTTGTCTATTAGAGACTAGTAGCTAAGTTATAATCCGATAGTCAGATAAATAGACATACAGACATTGCGTTTTATACGAGCGTAAATTATTGTCCCAGGAGCGATTTGCGGAAAAATCATTGGCTCCTATGGGTGGTGATTAATGCTTTACGTACTTTCTAAACCGAGGTCTGGATGTAACCAAGTATTCCATTTCGTTCGCATACTCAGTTCGTTATGTGGTACCTACGGTATAAGTCTAGAACTGCAAAATAAAACTTTATGGGCCGAGTGTTTTGAGCTGTGTTGATATGTAAATCAGTTAGTTTTTTCTTTTATAGGTATATTTGAATACAGAATAAAATATTCAAGTACAATAAAGCTATTAAAAGAGAAGACGGGTGATTAAGATGGAATAATGTTTATTCACTAATTTAGGTTACACGTGTGCTTAAAATTATACTGTCTCTTAGTAACTAACTTAGCACTATTGTGCTACAGTTATATGGCGAAACACTTACATATATGGTGCACAAGAATATCGCTGGGTCGACAGTATTTCATGTGTGAACTCTACAACTGTAAATATTCCCTTAGTTCGTTGTGCGATATCCATAGTACAAGTCTAAGTCAATATTCATAGTAACTGGCCAATGTATATACATATGTTAATATTTACAAACTTACAACTACACATTATCTTAAATAATAAACTTCCTCAAAGTTGCCGCTTAGAAAGCTGTCATTGCTCAAGGTACCTGTAAGGCCAATGTATTATATTAATAAAATTAATCACGACGTACATTAATGTATATGTTAAAGTAGTAAAATACAACACCGATCGCGTTAAATGGATTGTTAAAAACTTGAGCTAGAAGTTTTAAATTCATTAGCCATTGGAATAAAACATTGTAGTATAATTTACATTTACACGTGCCAGTATTTATGGCGGTAAATAGGTTTCAAGGCTAGGCCGATGCTTTGTTTCCTTCTTGATTTTTTATTTTCTTTGGTTTATGATGAAATTCCGCAGCAATGTTTGTCATAGTAGAGGTGTACTTTGAAAAATTAAAATGTAATTAAAAAATAAAAAAGATATAGTCTAAAATTTTTTTCTCATTCTGATTTTGAATCATCAGTTTACGTTTCTGTGCCAAAAGTGATGTTTCAAAATTGTATAGGGTTCTATGAAATTGTACAGTATCACATCACATAATGTAGGTAATGTTGTACTGAATACTTTCTATTTATTAGTTTCGGTCTTATTTATTCGATTTTAGGTAATAAATTAATTTCTAAAGTACGCGGGGCAACGTAAAACAAGAAGATGACGTCTACCCAGTTTACCCAAAGTATACCGCGATGATATTAAGTTGACAGACGAAACGTCAGTGTAATGACGTTACTGATGTTTTACTATAATTCCAACTATTGAAGTATGAAATTATACAATGGGGAACGCAGAAAACCTTCCTGTTTTGTGAATTTGAACAGTTTAGCAGATATATGTACGTCTTAATGGAAAATAACAACACAACATTTTAATTATTCTGATTGTGACATAACATTTCTTTATTTTTTCCTTAAGGTGTCACTGTCATAAAGGAATTAAAAAAAAGAAGTATAGTTTGCTTAGGCTGTTGCAGTAGGTTGCAAGAAGTTTAAAAAATATTTTAGTACCAGTGAAATCAGAAATAAATTAATACTATGCTGGAATAATCTCGTTTTCAGATTTTTTTTTGATTCCTATGTACATTTAGATGGCCAATAATCTCCTTTCAGCTTAGGAGATGTAAACATAACGAAATAGTCGATTGTACATACATACACTTATTTACGCTGTATCGATTGTGATATTCGAAAAGGCAGAGAGAAATACAAGACGAAACTACAATATTTCCACTTATGCCATTTTGGATGAGGCATTCTAAAAAGTAGATACTCTAAACTAAAATTAGAGTTAAGTTAAAGCAATGTGTAGTTATTGATAATTTCGTTGAAAACGAGTGAGAACTTAAAGTTATGAAGTGACTTCTTACGAAAATCTAACAACATTTTAGTGTAATAACTAACTTTGGTTAGCTAGATTGTCATCTTAATTTAAAAAGTTAAGATCATTTATCAGGATTTACTCCTTATTTTCTTTAGAGAGTACGTACTTTGCCAGCAACTTCACGAGCCACACGCTTCTCACTTTGATTAAACTAAACTTATTTCTACCTTATTCATAGTATGTGTTCAGTTGCTAATTTGTTAACACGTGTCTATACTACGATAAATCCCTTGCGTCTGTCTGTAATTATAATTTTACTGTCAAATTATGTGATAGATAGTCATTTTATAACTCACTGACTTCGATTCTACCATTCTTAAAAATGTTGACTGTTTGTCTGTCTGTATGTCCTTTTGTAAGTGAAGAACGGCTTGACCAATCTTGATGAAAATCGGTACGTAGTAAAAACATGTAATTGCGCTCATTTAGGTTACTTATTTTTTAGAAAATCTACGCCTAAAGGGGTGAAAAAAGGTATGAAACTTTATATGGGAAATGGTGAACCGCTGAACCGATTATGATGAAATTTGGCAAGGAGATAGTTTGACATCAGAAAACATGGGCTACTTTTTTTTACTAAAAATCTACTTCTACGAAGGTGAAAAGGGGGATGAAACTTTGTATGGGAAACGCTAAATCTGGGAATGATAAAATTTGGTCCGGTGATAAGACTTTTTTCAAAAGCACATAGACTACTTTTTTTTATCAAAAATCTGTGACAAGGGGGATAGGAGGGAGGGGGACGAAACTTTGTACGGGAAATGCTAAAGCGATGACTGATAATGATGTAGCTTGGATAAAGTATGACGCCTGGGAATAGACTTAGGCTACTTATTTATCAAAAAACTACCTCTAAGGGGTGAAAACGGGGATGAGACTTTGAATAGGAAATGCTGAACCGCCGAACCAAGTGTGATGTTTGGTACAGAGATAGTATGAGCCAGGAGACAGACGTAGGCTCTAGGTAGACTTTTTTTCAAAAACAATCTTTAAGCATACTTTAAACATTCGGGAAGCCACGAAAAATTTTTCCGCGCAGACGAAATTGCGGGTACACGGGTACACCTAGTCTTCCTGCATTACACACCTTCTTCTACGTCATTCATTTAAGGAAATATATTTATAAGCTACAGAATTAATAATTTAAACTATAACTTGATATTCTGAATAGTTTCAACCACAAATTTACTATTTCTGATTTAATTAACATATAATTGAAAATTAATACTTTCCACGTATTGTTCACTTTTTTTAACTGTTAACTACTGTAAACTTAAATTGTTTTCGTACTCATATATTTAAACTTTTATAAACAACGGTCAGATGATATCAGAGTCATAATTACAAATTCAAAGAATATTTTTACCAGTGAAAAAAATTATGTACAAAAATGTCAGTCTTACAACTCGGCCCTTCCACCGCAAAAAGTTGTGAGATCTCATGTAAAACCAAATCAATTATTTAGTTACTCGTAGTATCTATTGGAAGCATCTATTCAACATACTTTGTCATAAATTGTTTCCTAATTAGTTACCTGCCAACATTTATATTAACCGTATCGATATTAGAGATCTTTATTTCTATAATAAACTAGCTGATGCCCGTGACTTCGTCCGCGTTTTTTATTTTTAAAATAGCTTAGGTTCTTCCTCAGGATTCAAGCTATCATCGCAATCGTATGGCAGCCTATAAAATACGAACAAACAAACAAACAGACATTGATTTTTATATATTAGATATAATGACTTGGTAATCGCACAGCAAACTTGAACATAAAAATAATCTATTATTTAAAATACTCCTAATCGAACAGCGGTAACAGGCTTAACTTATGCAATTATGTAAACAAGCACAAATGAAGCGCTCAGATCGCAACTATAAAGTAAATGTTATTAGGTCCCCCTTTGATAGCCAATTGTAGGTCATTTGCGAATATAGCTAGTTATGGAATGTCCTCTTGGTAAGTGAAAATTCAGCCTTCTAGTTTTATTCACAACGAGGCGTCATTATATTTTTTAAATTTGCATATTTCAAATGATGTGGTAAATTTTATTTTACTGTAGGTATTCTATTATTTATAGCGATATGTAGCATTTTATAGTTGTTTCACCAATTTTAATGGACTTTTAAGTGACTATTCATGTAATTTATTTAGGGTTGTTGTGCATATCCTGATTCTAGGATTTATAAGACGAGAACCTAGAACCGTCGGAAACTTTCCGTGGCGGAAAGGTCGATCGTCAAAAAGCATTAATTCAATCCGACAGCTTGGATTTGTGAATACGACTATATATAATATGATATATATATATAATATAAATATAATACGATTTCGGATTTGTGAATCGCGAATAGACTAAATCACCGAAAAGTTTCCTGTCGGATACGGAAAGTTGAGTTTCCGACGTTTGTGAATAACCCCGCAGGTCAGGTTCTAATCCAGGTAGAATAAACGCGGACTCCAAGCAAGTTGAGTTTCTAATTGTGTTATAAACTGGTATGTTCTATGCATTCAAGAAAAACAATTAAAAATTATAAAGAGTTTTAACTTTTTATTGAAAACACATACTTTAATTTCATTGATGAATGTGAGAGCTACAGCCTTAGTGGTGGGACGACGTTAAGTTAGAGAGGACGACGCAACCGGGATCTGGAGTGCTATTCACAACTTCATTTCATCGGATGAAACATCGGATGAAACATCGGATGAACGCATCGTTGATAACATCGATGAAAAATTACATCGGTTGTTCGCAAGGATTTTCCTACGATGTAACAGCCAAGGAGTTGGCAGCAAAAACTTTTTACAACCTACACATGTAGTAAAAATGAAATTTAATAGTATAATATAAAAACAAATTTGTTTTTAAAATTGTTCTGATCATTCCGATGATGTTTAAATACAAAGCTTATTTAAAATGTAAAAATACACGTATAAATATTTTAATGAATGTAATGTTACAATTATATGAATCAAACTAAATACGAACTCCCGGTTCATTCATTTTATTACATACGGAGACGTCATTCGTCAACTTGTCAGTTGTCAATAACTTTTCAAAATGGCGTCGTGATGCCCAATTAATATCGTTAGGTACTCTCTTCACTTACCTTTATGATATTTAAGCAACGGTGTTGTACAGTGATCTCATATTCGTGAAATAAATGGTGCTAAAGATTGCTCAAGGAATTAATGTGACTAAAACTGCAGTTCATGGACATTTATGGTGATTTTGGTGATCGAAGACGCCTACGAATCCTACAAAAGCCTATAAACTATCCATTTGTTTCTGTTAAAAAAAATATAAATAAATGTGAGACTTAAGAGTTAATGCCATTTATAAGTAAGTATTGTAGAAGTTAGGACAAAAATGTGTTTCATATTTTGCTGTAATAGCCAACTAAACATTAAACAAAAAGTGCGGGAAACTGCATTCTCTGTAATTTGTCATGTTTTTGTAAAACTACAGCTTAAAGGTGTTTATTTTAATATTTCAGTGGGAATGGATGAAAAGAGAGGCAGTGTCAAGTTCTCATACAAAGAAATAACCAATATCCACTTATCATTTTATGTATTATAAGGCAAGATCATGATGTAAAAAAATAGAGATGATTACAAAGAGAAATGTTGATGCAGTGAATTGTTAAAATGTATTTTGAAGTGTAAACCTTGAACAAAAGAAAAAGAAATGATAATGTACCTGCCTACCATGTGCCTGTGAATTACAAACTACCTATGAATTATAAAAAAGTTATAATAACTGGTATAGGTTATATTTATTTATACTTTTATGTATATAAATAGGTTTCTAAAACTTTGTGCTATTTTTGAAATACTATAGAAGTCATGTTACAAACAATTATTATCAATCTTATTTAATATAAATGTAATAAGTAGCTATTAAACTTTGCATTATGAAATAAATACACTAATGATATCTACTGATCTACTTATTTTGTACCTGCATACTTTTATTATAATTGAGGTTCATAAGGTAAAATTTATAAACGAGGTACATTTTTTTTATTCTTTTAGTTCTCCAAATTATATCTCCATAAAATTATACACGAATGTTTTCATACATCTTACTTGGGTACTTCTATACTTTCTGTAGGTAAATAAGTATTAATAATTCTAAAAATATTAGTAGTTACTATCAATCATTCTCATCGTTAGTGCCATAGAATAAATTACTTATAAATTATATCAGGAATGAAATTAAAAGACAGTAGGTATGTACATGCTCTTGCTTTTAATAAATCTTTAATTATTATTTAACAATCAATACAAAATTTTCTGTGACTAGAAAAGTTGTGGAAACTTGTACAAAGCTATGTTGAATGCTATGATTTCTCAGTTCTTACTTCTCAACAACAATGATAAAATTGTAATCAGTAGCTGTATCCATATGTATCTGTAAGAAAAAAAGTTGCATAAAATTCATTACCTAAATAAAATTAATGTGCAGCTATTGAAAAAGTTACTGTTTCTAATAATCAATTCAACTGAATTTTAATTCATTGCTGGTCAATATTTAAAAGAAAAAAGACCATTAATTTGTTATCCTTCTGAGTCATACCACTAATACAATTGAGAAAATGTACATACATGTCAACATTTTATTAGAAATATACATACTTATTATATTACATACAGCTACAGCTCTATTAATATCATTAATGTTAATGCTAACTTCCTTAAAAAGTTTCCTGTCTGTACATCATAAATAAACAATACTGTTGTGATTTCATTTACCTATACATAAATACTTACAAAGGTGTGTAGTTCTAAAACTTCATGATTATGAGTTCTTATTTAGTTTTAGAATATGTACATATTACAATAAAAGTGTCCATACTCACATTTCGTGGACATTGTATTTACTGGATATATCCATATTTTAAGTTTGTATGCTGTATGTCTGCTGGTGCATGACATAAGTGATGACGTACAGCATACAGTATCCATTGTAACCCTATGATTCGAAATATGTTGTTTACAATTCCTGAGGTTTTTGAAATATATTATCTACCTATCACACACGACATCGAAACGTTTCAAATACTTTCTTACGAGGGATTTAGATTTATTACATCAAAGAAGAAATGGGTATTAACAAAAATCAGGCAAAAACCATCAATTAGTGATTACCATAGATTATATATACCATTATAATATATTTGTGATTACTTACTCAGTGTCATAAATTGTTTTTTCTATTTGAGAGGGAAGGTAAAGGGATCTACGCCCACAAAGCCGATGTCTTTAGTAAGAAATAAAATGACAATACATACAAAATACCTTTCTGCAATAAAATAACTAGCAACCAATTTCATAAAATAATAATACTGTATTACTAGGTGTCTCTCTTTATAGCAAGGATTAATCTTTTAATAAGAATGAGATAATAAATATAACAAAATAAATGAGACAAGTTATGAGACCAAATAAGGTCTCATAATGTATGGTAAATAGTAATGGGTAGGTATTTATGTATTTCTCGTTCATACGTACTTATACGATAGTTTCACGTTGTATTGCAGACGGAGTTGCCAAGCAAAGCGGTCATTGAATACTTCTTCCACCTTATCAAATCTCATTACCTGTCTATGCATTATTCTTCTCACACACTCGCCTAAGTTATGCAAGTGCTCTTAAAATTGCTGTTATTTGTAATACTAATAACGGGTATTTACTATTTGAAAGAACGAATGTTATAAGTATAGTATTTATTAGAGCGTTTTTTCATTGGCTGACACGATAACGATATATCGTCGCAGATGCAGACTTATCGATATCGGGGCACAGAAATCTATGGAGCGACGCTTTTTCACTAAACGACGCGACCCCGATTTATCGTCGCCGGCGATCGGCGAAGACATGTCAGTACTAGGGATGGCGATCTGAGATCGATTAATCGAAGAATCGATTATTTCGACCATATAAATCGATTTTTAATCGATATTTTGTAGTGAATCGATTCCGTGAATCGATACTTTACCCTTTAAAATCGAGATTCGATCATTTTTGTTATGATAAGAAATATAAAACTGTTTAGAATGAGTTGAATGTAGGAACTGTGAATTTTATAATTTTTTAACTTAAATATTATAATTTTTTTTTATCTTAAGTAGAGGTTCTTAAACATGTAACATTTAAATACAGTTGTAATTGTTTAATTCATTAAAACTGATTAGATTGATTATTTTAGCGTCTTCCAAGTTTTCTATAATTACATTCATATCTGTCATCAATACAAACTTATATAGTAAGTCGATGAAAAATCGATTTTCGAGAGATCGATTTTTTAGACTTCGAGTTTTCTATGAATCGATTTTTCATACTTCGAGTCGAATCGATTCGAAGATCGATCTTTTTTCGAGAGAATCGCCGTCCCTAGTCTCGATAAAATCAAGAATGTATGACATAATTACACAATGGTGCAAGTGTGGGTTCAACATCACCATCCTCCCACCTCCCCGCTAATCTGTCGTTCGCTCTACTCCATTTTACTGAACGGTTTAGTTTGATTAAATATTCAAAATGACTTTTAAATAAGTTCCTTCAACGTTAGATACGTTAGACGTAAGTAAAGCAGATATACTAAATAACTAAATATAATTTGTCGTCTGCCATATGAATAAGTATACGAGTAGTTTTATAGTTAACGCACTGATCTCGAAGGTGTAATGTTTGTCATTGAGACATGAAAGTTCTGTTTTTGTTTTGTCGCCATCGATATTGGTACCGTGTTGTTGAATCAAAAAGTTTCAAGATAATAAAATATCTACGTGTGACGGCTACGATATTATCGTTATCGTGTCGGCCAATGAAAAAACGCCCTTACGTTAAATTGTATGATTTACCGCTAGAAATAAGGACTTATTTAAAACCGGCGGCAAGTGAAATTTTAATAATTTATCACATACCTACAATTTATTGTATAATAGTTTGTAATGTGTAATTAGATTACACTGATTTTAAAATCAAATTATAGAGATTAGGTTTATATGCCTACTTTCTCAGTGTTTCGAAACTATTTAAAATTAAAATTTCGATTTTCAATTTAATGCATACTTAGGTATATTCATGATGTAAGTTGGCAGGCTAATAGCTTATCCCTTCATGCTATAAGTACCTACTTATCCTCCATGCGATAGAAATATTTTATGTACTTACTATACTTATGTAGTTTAAATGTATTGCTCATGTGTTGCTATGATTTTTTATGCTTTAGTCTTTTTAGTCTTAATTTATAATGCAATGATGGTGTTAAAGAGACCAATCACAAACAGAAAACAATAAATTTATAATAAATACCTACTGTGACATTAAGACCATATACTTCATTGTAATGGTATTGTATTAGTAATTAGATTTAGGAGTACTTACCTATTATTACATTGAATGTTTTACTAATTTTTCGGTATTGTGACTTGTGAGGTTGTGAATATATTAATATTGAATAAAATTACTGCTTAGGTATTATCTACTAGAAAGATAGTTATGTGAAAAGGGATGAAAATGAAAGTTAAAAGTGAACTTTAGACTTCAATAAACATTGAAAACAATAAAGGATACACCTTTAAAGTATACCTACTAATTCCTACATAAAATGGCCTCGATCTGGAAGTTTCTATTTCTATTATTATTATTATTTCTATTATATATATTATCTAATTATTATCTGTGAACTATTAATATACCTATTTCAGTAATCTAATTATCCTGATTCATATTATATTTATCAATTATCACACTACAGCTAATTCATGTAATTAAAACTCCTATTGTATTTCATGTTTTATTTTTATTAAGTACTCATGTTTACTTTGCTCAATAATATCTCTAAAATATTTTTAACTTATTCAATACATTATATACATTTTGGAAGATTTCTTGCAAACCTTAGACATGATGTTTTTTAGGTAGGTTAGTTAGCCGAGTTACCTGTAATACAATAATATTAAAAGTATTAACTAGATTACATAGAGATATAATGTTTATAACTCAAAACAAGATTAGTGAAGTTGTTGAAGGATTATGCATGTAAATTTGAGTCAGTTTTAAGTTTTGGTTATTTAAGTCAGTATCAGTTTGCTCATATAGCAATGTGAAAACAGCAGTCAATTTCAGTAGGTACCTATAGGTTGTATATCAACTTAAATCTTACATCTTTGATTTCACATTACTAACTAAATACTAATAGACTAGTGTTGCTTTATTATTAATATAGTGTCACCGGGTAACTAAAATATCACTACACTAACACAAATATAATCCAGACAAGATTTGTATTTTGTACTCAAGAGCAAAATAAATACCTATATAAATTGTTAACTACATGGCAAAACCTTGTTTTTGTTCATAACTTTGTTTACATATGACTATTGAGATATCTTATTGTGGCCTGGGTGTGCTTCAATCCAAAACTAGTACGAAAAAATATTACCACAATTTTTCACCGCTAGATTTAAATTTTACTTAAAATAACTTTATATCATATACGTAATCGCACCTACAGTTACATGTACTTACTAATTTTATGAAATTAATCATTTATAACATTAATTATAATTTAGTAATAAAATTCAATCCAAGAAAACAATTGCAATATTCATGGTAACCTCACCTTCGTCTGCAAACACTAACAGCAAAATGAACATTTTGCGTATAGAAAAGATATTGAAAATCGCTAAATTTATTCGCTCCTTTTCTACTATAAGTCTACCATCTTGATGTGAATTTCCATACTAAGCGTCTTTCTTCACAAAATTAGTTTTTTTGTTCAATAAAATTGCACGTAACTTTATGACACATGTATCACACGTTGAAAATAGAGTATATTTTAATTATTTTAAGAAAAACTTCCAAAACTTTAACTGTTCACCGAGAAAATAGCTTAACATCGTAGAACTCGTCTAATAGAAAGTAGCTTTTCGCTCGTGGATGTTGTCATACAATTTGACAGATCACAAGCGCGAGGATGTACGCAACGTTGCACGCGACGAAGTGTCAAAATTACATTTTGACAGCTAAAGTCGAGGTTGAGAACGAGAGGTTATCGGACTTCTCTTTCTCACAATTTTACATCCGTGAAGTTGTGAATGCCAATTTCATAAATTAGTATGGAAAATTCGTACATCGGAGGTGATCATCGGATGCAAACAACCTTTGCGCATTCACAATTTAAAGCTCACGGATGTTTCATCCGATGCAAGGATGTTTACGTGTTGTGAATAGCACTCCTGACTCTTAATGTCATTGTTCAGCACGAGTGAGTGAGATAGATTATTCGCGGTACTTAAGTCTAAATACAATAATTTTTATATTTTTCAATATTTTAAGTTGTGATTATAATTAAAGTTTCAGTTTCTTTAAGAATATATATCTATTTTTTACAGTTCATGGAACTGTCAAAAATAGACCATTTAGAATTTTTATATGAGGTCTGGGTATTTTCTGAGTACACTACCCGTTTGTTGTGTCCTATCTGATCTGTCCATCTATCCTATTCTATCCATAGTATTAGAGCCAGCGTACGCAGCCTAACGCACGCGAATTAGTTCACCCCTAGCCTCTAAAGCGGCAGCTACAAGGTTGAATATTGAGTCTTTAGCTTAGGAAATGAATTGAATTGAAGTAATCATTCATTGTGCGTGGCTGTCAGTTTAAACCACCGTGGGACCATCCTGGGACCTTGTTTATGCTACGAAACAGCAAAATGGCGGTTAATGATCAAAGTCTGATAACCGATCTGCTTTATTATTTATTGTTTGTGATCGATTGTATTTGAATCCGTTGATTGTTGTGATTGATTGATAGTTTGACGATTTACGACATAAAATTATGTATTAATTTCGATAAGATGTTGCCGAATTTCAGGAGTTCAGGCGTCGATGTACGAAAATATACAAAAAAGATTCAATACTGTTCAACCCATTGATTGATATGACGACGACGAATTAAACAACAAAGTTTTTATTTTTAAAAGAAAATATGTTAAAAATTATTTGTCAATCTCGTAAAGGATGAAATACAAGTCGACACAAGAGGAGGTGGTATTCGTTTACGCTCATGATAAGACATTGACATTTCAACTGTTTTTAATTGTAAATTAGGCATAAGAATTATCTGATGCAGGTAAATTTTTGGTCTTCGGTCGTAACATTAATAGAAAATGCCAGCGTATAGTATGTCTTGTGAATTTAACTAATTGTAAGTAAAACTTAAAAAAGATTATGAAGATTATGAGATTATTTTAAACATCACATAAGTTTTACAACTTTTTACACGGTACGGTATTAGTACTAATTCCACTAGATAACCTACTTTTTGAGAGGAAATGAATCACACAGTGATCATTCTCTTCACAATATTCGTCGAATTATGCAATTTTTTTGATATTCCAGTCAGAAAACATTCGCACTATTTTTGATATTTGTTGTTGAATGTTGTTGAATAGTGTGTTTAATGATCTTTGTAGATAGAAATACATAAGAAATCCCTTGGCCTTCGCTTCATCAGTAGTTCTTTACTTATTTTTGTTACATATCCAATACACGTAAAAAATACAAAATTGCATTTACTTTTCTTAGGAAGGGCTTGATGTTAAATGACAAGAAGACACTGAAATAATAATGAAGAAAGAATTAAGTTAATAAGTAAAAAGAGAATAAACTACATGAAAAAAAAACAGCACTAGTGTGTTTACGATACCTATGTATTATGTACTAATGTCACGCTGTATCCTTAACGGGATAGACTGAAAATATGGCGCCAAACATCACGTTTCTTATATGGTATTGGTATTTTCGCCTTCTCAAATCTTATTGACTTTCTCACACATTTTTGCTGAGTTATAAGAACGCTTTTGGTATTGTAGCTATCAAGGTTTCAAGGCTGACTTACTAAAATTAAATAATCAGTGTTTATAGTAATAATGAAATAAAATTCCCCTTTGTTGGCAGGTCCATACGGCAGTACAGCAGACTGGTTTCAAGCGAGTTAAACGAGGATTCCGGCCACTTCGTCTGCCAGAAACCGCGCCAGCAGCCGAACCACGTGACCCCTACTTCCCCCTTCAATGGTACCTCAAGAACACCGGTCAGAACGGCGGCAAGCCTAAACTAGATTTGAATGTAGAAGCGGCTTGGGCGCAGGGGTATACTGGGGTGAATGTTACTACTGCTATCATGGATGATGGTGAGATATAGATTTTGTTAATTTTAAAGAGCTTGACCGTGTCTTTTAGGGTAACGAATATTGTGAGTTGGCTTTGCTTCATGAAGAGACGAGGAGAACGAAAAATGTCTTTAATCTAAATAATGTTGTAGTATTTCATGCTTGTTGTAGATAGTCAAGATTCGATATTGTACTCGATTGCTCAGTACCTACTCTGTTTTTATGGATTCAGTATTATTACAATACATTGCAATTTCATTAGTAACAATGTAGCGGGAACTTGATTAGTTAGTACGGAAATAAAAAATAAAAATATGGAGCGTTATGGTAAGGCACTTTATTCTTGCAGCGGTAAGGAGCGAAAAAGAAATACTTCGAATTCATTATTTCTTAAGTTTGTGACAAATATTAAAAAAATCATTATTTCACTCAAAACAATAGCAACGTCGAGTTAAAAAGTAGTACGGCCACGGTCACAATGATCAACGACGACGCCTGTATCTATATACAACAATTTGTACAATTGTTCCTGAATTCCTCCCTTCAATTAGAGCTACAGCATTCAAATGTTTCAATACGATTATAATTCAATTATATTAATTGTTACTCCTAGTAATTGGTTTTAGTTAACGAAAATGTGCGTTAATAAAATAATTTTCAAAATTCGGCTTTTTTCGGCCTAATTTTGAGCTCCGAAGCGAGTTTCACTTTATCGTTTTAATTGGATTTATACATTTGGCAAAACGATTTAACGAATCTTCTTACAGTAGCCATATTTTGCGATGTATAAGGTTAAGGAAAAGTAAGTTAACTGAAGTCTTTGTCTCAAAAAAGTTTGTAATAGCCTGTATTCTCAAGAATAAGATCGATCCTGTCGTGATTACATTGTAGGTTTTATGGAAATAATCTTTTCAATACTATAATTAACGAAGACATTTAAGTAAGTTAGAAACGAATTAATGTATTAATCATAGATAATCACAAGCAGTCTTCAATAGCTAAACACATACTTTGCCTCAAAGTATAGGAATTTAATTATTATTTTTGTAAAAGAAATATTTTCGTTAATGTCTCTGGATCATCAATTGCTGTTATATTTGCTGTACTTCGTCAACGCTATAACGAAATAATGATAATGAAGCTTTCGAAAACACGTAAAGTGCCTGTATTTTTTTCGTAACTTTATATACGTAAGAGGGTTATTAAGGTCGTAAAAACGCGCGTTATTTAAAATAAATCGTCCTCATAAAAGTGAACCTTGACGTAAAATACAATTTGTACTATCATAAAGAGAATTTCTTGGTATTTTCGTTTTAATAACATTTCGAAGTAGGTAAGATGTTTTTAAAGAAAACTTTTAACGTAAGGACATTATTAAACGTATCAAGCTCATCATTCCGTAAAGAGTCAATTATCCAGTTTAAAAATAATGAAAGTTTTGCTATAAGTATCACGTTAAATATTTAACTATTATTAATACACACACAAGTCGTACACTTTATGAAACTTCATGATATTGATCTCTTGTCTATTCATATTTAAGATATATCAATTATGAGTTACATAGATACAGAATATAACTGCATAGATCGTATCGAACTATGAAACTACGTGATAAGCGCTACTTTCGACATCGATTAGGTACTAACGTCAATTAATTGGTCGACTATTAAATGTCATGGAAGATAACGACTTTGGCGCCGGTGGTCTGTGCTATGTATCCATACTTAATACTCTATCTACATCAAAATATCTCCCTTGTTTCAGGTGTTGATTACATGCACCCAGATTTGAAGTATAACTATGTAAGTATTTATTATATTTCTAATGTGAATTTGCTTATAAACGTTTTTTATATAACCTGTGTTATTAAAGATTATTAAGTTATTTTACCTACATCTCTTCGCACTTTATTTAAATATAATAAAGTCACATTTCATTATATTAATTATAATTATTAATATACATGTAGTTTTGAAGATTTGATGATTGAAATCTGAGTTCAAATCTCACCATTGATAATATTTTAGAGAAAACTTAACAATACCCATATCAGTTGAAGTCCAAGTATAAGAAAATCGATGATGTTAAATTGTAGTTACCTTATTATTATAAATATAATACATTCATAAATATATTCGCGCTGTTTCCCTAACTGGTATCTGTGTAGTAGTAGTAGAGAGGACAGTGTCAAGTTTCGCGGTCCTTGCATATTCTTTCGTTTCCTCAAATCTCATAATATAAATGTAATGTAACGTGAAATTCTGTATTAATACTAAAATCTTGTGTGTTTGATATAAAAACTTTTTGCGGGACTTAAAAATAACTTTCACCGTTGTAATAGGACGCTAAGCAAAAATAATTTTTAAAACAAAGCGTCAGTCCGACGAAAAATGTTCTGGCTTCCCGCTATTACAAAAGAGATTTTAATGTTATTTTATCATTAGACTGAAGCCAGACATTTTCCAGCTCAAGGAAATTATTTTTCATTATGAACATTTCTTAAAAATCTAACTTTTAATTAAAATAACAAATTATATATTGACGTTTAGAATTATTTATGTACAGCCTTGATGTACGTAAATAATTCCTATTATTCTGCATATTTAATGTACGTAACTTTGACCGTACATAAAGCTATGTGAGGATATCATGAAATAAATATTAATAATGGTATAACATTTTTTTATGTGTAAATGGTTTGGGCACACAGTATGAATGAGTGATGAAAGATTTGAGAATAAAATCTATAGAGTGAAAGTAAGTGGTAGTTGAAGACCAAGGCCATATGAACCATATGAAGATTAAATAGCCAGTGTTAGCTGAGGGAAATGTCAAAATCATTTACATACCTCGGATAAAGTGAGTGAGGAGAATGATGACATTTAAAGAGACGAAAGAAGTGTGTAAGGACCGCGTAGGTTGGCACTCCGTACTCTCTGATTACCGCGTTAGGGATACAGCGTGAAGATATATACTTCGCCTTAAAGTGCTTTAAAATCTGTAAATTACACAAAATATAAAGATTGGTAAATTTAAAAATTGCAGTGTTTCAAGGCTGAAAAAATGCAATCTCAGATAGCTTCTTGAGACAGCGTTATCAGTGATACATGTGAAATATGTATATGTATGTGTTTATAGACATCAATCATAATATTGGTACTCGTCCGTAAACATACATAAACTTCGACATTCTCTATAAGCTATAACTTTGAAGGTCGTGAAGTAATCTTATCAATCAATATTAGATATGTCATGCTTTAATCTAAAGGAAGCTGGGAGATTCAATGAAGATTGATGATATTCTGAACGAGTCAAAACTTTGGAGAATATGGATTGAACTTCATAATATAATTTGCAAATGCAGCAATATATTTTTTGTATTATAAAATTTAATTTTATGAAATACTAAATATGTATAATGTATGAAATATGTTGTAATATAGGTATGTTTGTACAATGTTAACATGTAAATTTTAGATTTAATTATAAGATAAACGATGTGCCATATGTTGAACGCTAACGAAAACTTAGATAGCGTATTATGTTAATGAATGTTTATATAGACGTGCAGACCTAACTCTAATTAAGGAATTTTTAGAGAAAAGTGAGTGTTCATGCTGCTTCAGCACTGAAAAATCTAAAAGTTAAACTTAGATTGTAATAAAAAAATTACATTTCGTTGTTTTCATACTGATATTAAACGCGTGTTCATAGATTTTTCTATCGAAGTGAGGTATTTTGTTATATTACAATGGTTCCTTATATTAAATACGTTACATTATGTAAGTAACATTAAATACATCATATTTAAGAGTAATTGCGTTATAATAAATTCATATGATAAATCTACGATATTAAAATCTCTAAGAGGTATCATTTCGTTCTACAAAACATTTATTTTTTACATTATTTACAACTCGATTTAAAATTAACTCTCCACAATCTCCACCCTGTTTTTAATTAAAACAGTCACAAATTAATATGATTATATCTGATGATAAACAACTACGCAATTTCATAAAACCTAATTTATTTTTAATCTTTATTTGTAAATGTTTGTTAAAACGATTTAAAAAATAATTTATTTCAATTTCTTTTGAAAATGAAATTGACTAAAAAATAATATTTATTTACGTTCAATATATTATTTAAGATACTTCATTATTTAAGATAATGTTTTGTTTTATATTTGTAAATATTAACGTTAAGATATGTATGTATTGATTTATGTCAATAAAGTAATTATATTTTGTTTATTGTATACATATATTATATGTTAAAGGAATCTGTTTGAACTCTCAACTATTGCAGTTATATAGGTAATTAGAATGAAATTAGAACAACCCTGGATAGCACAAAATAACTGATTTGTGATTGACAATTACCGGCGAGATTAATAAAGAAGAGACACATGTATGTAGGTTTGTAATACAAATTAATTTGATATAATTCTTAAAAAACATAGTGCACGAAACACATGTTAGAGATGCAGACCAAAGAAAAGAAATTCTAAACACATCTGAAGACTCTGTGCTCTGCAATAGATATACGTAATTGAAAGGAGAAAATAAAAATTAGTAAATATTTTTGTCTTCTGAGAACATGAAAAGAAGAAAAGAAAGTTCATAAAATAGAAAAAAGAGCTTATAATGAGAAACATTTCGTAGTGGTATGACTATATTATATTCATCGTGTACATACATATGTACACGCATTACATAAAAACATTAAACAAAAAAGAAACGTCGTGAAACACTTTTGTGTCACCATTCTCCTTGTATTTTATATCTATGGTATTGATTAAAGTATAGCAGATTGTCGTAGGTTAGGTACACTGGGTACATCTTAAGGTGAAGGTCGCGCCGTAAGCTACATTTAAATCCAGATGGCGGTATCACGTATTTCATGACGGTATTAAGTTACTTAAATTTGTTACAGAATGCGGAGGCATCGTATGACTTCAGTAGTAATGATCCGTTCCCGTATCCGAGATATACGGACGATTGGTTTAATAGGTACGTAACAATACACATTTATTTTAACGTGACAGTAAAAATACAGTATTACGTTGAAGCAGAACTGAATTTGGATTGCGTTACTTATTCTTAATACTGTGAGAATAATGGTTGTTTGAATCTGTTATTACTTTGTTCATTCCGTGATAAATAAGTTTATAAATTCTATAAATATCATATTTACAATTTAATATTTATTAACGTATATCTTTATAACATGGATATGTATAGATTGATGTTTATATTAGCTTCTGTGCTGGTCTAGAAGAGAAAGAAAAAAAGAACATGCAAGTTGTTCGGCTCCTTATCTTACCGCGCAGGCTGTAAAAATCGGCCAAGCGACAGGTTTTAAAAGGAACTCTAAAGGTGATGGGCTAGCAATCGATAACTTTTTGGTTCTGCTTTACCATTTGTAAGGGATTTATTATGCGATTTGCAAGCGTGTTTCTAGCGAGGCGATTCGTGAAAATGCTTACAGCGTGTTCGTCACGTCTATACGCGACGAGCTCGCGACGCATAACCTCTGTCATTTGAAGTAGGACGGAGCGGGCGACGATGCGCGTGCTCGTGTACTACGACCATACAACACAGCGACCACATTGCGTTATTGCGACGAGCTCGTTGCGTATACGTATAGTTTGCTGCACGCACCTTAACGAAGGACTTCGCTTCACGCACGTTAGGAAACTGCTATTGTGACGGACGGACAGTAAGTCATGAGTTTGTTGCGCATTGATACACCATCCACTCTGAATGAGATATAGTGTGCCATTAATAGCTTGTATGTACGTAAACTCATATATAAAATTATATATTGATGTCGGTGAAAATAATAAAAGGCACTCATTTGACTATACTATGGCAAAGCGCGACTTCCAGTTTGGAAGGGGTAACGCGCTAACGGAACGTCGGGCTCGGCACAGAGAGGCTGTTGGACTACGGCGGCCGGTGCGATAGCTTTTCGCCGATGGATTGTTTGCCATTATTAAATTTTCAATTATCTACGTAATAATTGTTACAAAGAGTTTTCTGTCGACTGCACATTAACTTTGTCTTAACGTGGTATTTTATTGAATAATTCGCCTCTTATAAGATTAGGCACCTATTTCTCATGGCCGAGTCGCAAGAGCACGAGTTACCCTGTGTCTTTTCCGATATATATGTAAATGTGTGTAAGTATCAAAAGTATTGATATTTTAAGAAAAAGCCAAAACGCATTTAGATTCGTCGAAATCAAATATTTAATTGATTGTTGAAAATTTACAGTGTCGATTTGTTTATAATTGGAGATTGGTTTAAATTTTTATAATTTAATGTAACGGACAATCTGTCGCTGATATATAACTTGAGAACTTCGTTTAGTCTACTTTTCATCTCGGTCAAATGTTCCCTCGAGTTTTGAATATTCCAATTTCCAGCTAGTAATCTCTAGTTGCGATCGCGATGAGAGAGAAGCTTTTTAAAGTAATATTTCGAACTTAAAATCTGTTTGTAACTGCAAACACCTAGGATATAATGTGGCATTTTTATTTATGACAACACTGCTTTTCCATTTTCTCTCCTATAATGCACGGTACTGTGTTAATGTGCTCTGTAAGAAATATAAATAATAAATGTGAATAATATTGTTTAATATTAAGTGAATAATATATTATTATATTGTGTCTTCTTCGATCTCCACAGCAAGCCTCTATTATAATTCCGTAAAAGTAACTATTACAGATTATATATTATAAAACAGTAACTAAGCCGTGTATATATATACGACATTTTAATATTCAAATTAAAAGAAAAAACTAACATTTTGTCACTCGAGACTCAAAAAAAAATAGTCAGTTTTTTGCACCACCCTAATATATATATATATATATATATAAATGAGATTACAATCCGCATTTATATTTATTTTGTAGCTTTTCGGTAATACCGTAAGGGATAAACAAATAAATATTGTTTGCTCCGAATTCAGAAAAATTTAAGAAGCCTACTCGAATCATTTCTTCACAAATTATGTCTTCATTGTTCACAAGAATGGCTCTTTTACTAAGTATATACTTATTTCAGAGGCGTTAAAGTTTTTAATATAATAATTTGTAGCTGAACTACCGTCAGCGAATGTTGGTAAAAGTAATTACTCGTTACGTAACTGTCAAACCGTCGTCAAGTGTCATTTCTCAGTCTAAATAAAATAAATTAAAGTTAATTACGGAACGTGGCTGCTTGGTAAAATATGCGTTATTTAAGCAAGAAGTTTCTTGGCTTGAACCTCGAAACGTAGTACGGTATAACGTAGGATCGTCTAAAAATAACGGAATCAGTTTAACTGGAATGAATATGACCTAATTTTTACATTGGAAGAATGTAAAAAGATATAATCTAAAAAAGCGTGGTGATTTTAAATCCCTAACACATACACATACACACACACACACACACATACACAAAAAAGTGTGACGAGCTACAACCCAAAATAAAATCAATCGGTCTATTCTCACAAAATACAAACAGTTCTTCGCCGTACCTCATGTACTCTATTTTTGTGTTTTTGTTGTTGAAACCAGGACCTTTTATTCAGTCCACAAATTGCTCGTTATATCTTCATTTCCAATATCGAAAGAACCATATACGTTTTCACGCTGTTTATTAAACGATGAAAGGATGTAAATATTGTGTAACGATGATAATATACCCATTGCACTGCCAAGCGGGGATCGAATCCGGAGCTCCAAATTGGAAAGTAAATGCTTTTCCACTGCACCAACGGGCGAGTCATATGATATGACATGAACAAATACGCAGTAACGCAATAGTATTTCTCATTATGGGTGTACGGAGCATCAAGGCACTAAAACACTTATATAAATTCTTTATGAACCAAGTTTTAAGTGTTTAGGCTTATACATAGCACAGCGGGACCCTCAGGGTGCAGTGACAGTGTGCCCGCTATGTCGTATGAGCACGGGCGTAAACCCTTTTCTCGAAGCGACTCGTTATACTTTTAAGCATAGCAAAAATACAGTCTAGTCTCGTGAGCGCGTTACTCTTTATCATAAAAAGTTTTGAGATCTCACGTAGAACCAAATCTAGCGCTTACAATACCTTGTATAGTCTCATTTAAATAATTACTTGAAATTAATAGTTTTTTTATTTATTTAATTATTATTTCTTATTCTCAGAAAGATTACCATATCTTTCTGAGAATAAAAAATAATAATTAAATAAATAAAAATTTATAAATTATTGCAGGTATTGAAAGCGTTAGACTTGGCTCTACGTATTTTTTTAAGTTTAATGTAAACTTTTCATGAGATTAATGTAAAAGGTTATTCGTGCCTCGTCTATACCAATTATGGCATTCTTAAGTATCCTATCTAGTCGAATTTTACGAAATTCGCGGGAAGAACAGCAGCTATCATTGAAAAAATACTTTAGTTTAATTCCGAGGGTTGATCTGTTATTTCGTAAAACCAACTAAAGTTCACTAAAGTATTAATTATTTTTACAATATCAGGAATGTTCAATTTACAAAATAAAAAAGATTGAAGTTAAACGTTCTAACAAAATAAACTTTACAAAATTTTATTTTAAATTTATTAATTAAAATGAATACACACGAAACATAAAAAAAAAACAAAGTTACAAGTCAAAAATTGAACGACAACTAGTCCAAAAGACCACCGCGAGCTGCAGCCGGCGCAAACGATCTCATCAAACTTATGGCGTTACCGCGTTGAATTGCGATGGATAACCTTTGCACTAAGTACGATCCAGCGCGGGAATTGCCCCCTCTCTCGCAATCGACGTCCAATCTCCTTTACGAAAGCTACCGCCTCTGCCTCTTAAATTTACTAAATTTTATTTTAAATTTACTAAATTATATTAAATTAACAAAGAGTTCAGTTTAAGAGTATGTTGATGGTGTGCATCGGACCTACTGTAGTTAATATTACACAACAAATTTGCTGATTACACAAAACAGTTTTGTAAATCAACATTTTGAGTTTAGTGAAATCAACAATTTCCGTGTGTTAGTCTGAAATTAACCCGCGAGTTGGTAAAACTTTTGTAAAACCGACTAAAGTATTTTTCCAGTAAGCCATTCAATATTTCTCTGTTCTTTTCCAAAGCAGAATAATATTAACCATACAATGATTATATTCGGTACAAGCTTAATAACTATGCTGTAACTGGCTATTCATTATCCAAGTGTGTCAAATAACCGATCGTTTCGTGTTTTGTAACTAATTCAAGGTCTTATATCCTTTGGCAAAATAATTTCTAAACTCGCAGAATTTAATTAAGCTGTTAAATCTGACGGCTCTCTTAATTGATTGATTTGATTATCCACACAGAAATCAAAAGGGAATATATGTACACCGTTTGCGTAGCGTAATGAAGGGTCAGTAGTTCAGTCCTGTGAAGATGAGACACTGCTATAATCCGAATTTGAATCTTATGTACTAATGTACTATGGGTACCACAAAACGAACTCTGGGGGAGTTCCCGGTAACACCCAGACTCCAAGCCAATTTAGAAAAGTTCGTTTCCTAAATTGACCTGACCGGGGATCGAACCCGGGACCCTAAGCTTGGACATTGGCATATGCAACTGCGTCAACGGGCAAGTCAATATTGTTTGTTTATCAATACTCTTTGAAGAGGAACCCATAAGGTTAGGGTGGAGGTATTTCTAATATTATCGTTTAGTAATTACTATTGTCTATTCCTGTCCAATTAATTTTGTTTGTTAACATGACAAAATATTATCAACCTGAGAATAATTTAAAACCATAAACAATTCAGTAAAATGATTATTCTAATCTAGCTGAACCCGGCCACGCTTCGCTGTAGCTCAGCCATCGGATAGTTTTGGAGTTTTGTGGATACAAACATACGGAAGCTAACTTTTTATATATAAACACTCTCCAGTTCAGAAGCTATGTTGTGAACTTTCAAGTCAATTTATAAGCTAGTTTTTGAGTTTTGTGGACACAAACATACGGAAGTTAAATTTTTATACTTATAGATTAACCTGAGCAAGAGCGACCCCGCGTCCTCTTTGGTTCGCGGGGTTGATGCAGATCGGTCGGGCTTTGCGTATTTCTTTTTCATACACAATTTATTATGTTAAATTTGGCGCACAAATTTTTATTAGGCGTATTTTCAATATATTTATATGGTAGAATACCGAACTTTAATAAAACATCAAATTCTTTAAACTTTTACTTTGCTACAGTTGCTCTAAAAATAAATATATAATTACTAATTAGGTGTTGAAATTTTATTGAACAATTATTAAAAAAATCAATTATGGCAAATAAGCAATCTAGATTTTATGACGCTGTCACAAAATGCCGTCTACTACACTGTGGAACTTTTATCCTCTTTGGGGGGGATGTTTGGCGCTTCGGTTTGGTCTCGCCGCTTACAAAATGTATTGTAATAGTACCCCAAATAACATATATAAATACATAAGCTTGCTAATATGCCATAGGTTTTCTAATTTTTTTGCGAGCTTTAAAGCGTAGCGTAGCGGAAGATAGGGCCCAGGGAAAGTGTTTGGAAATAATTAATGTTGTTTTCGGTTTCTGGATGCTGTATAACACATTATTATGTAAAAACCAACAATCATACTTTAACGTAGGTGAATAAGGTTTTTATGTGTCTTTTGCACCTATTTCTTGTAAAAGAGCCGCAATTTCAAGCTAGCAAATACGCGTGCGCTCTTAATTACATGGCGTATTATTTATTCATAAAATATTAGCGTTGCTAGAATGACATATAAGTCTGAGAGCTCTGAATCTACAGAAATAAAATCGAAGTACATTTGTGACTTAAAAATAGTCTTTTTTAAGCTTATACGTAGTTATTTGAACGATACCGAAACCGAAATATGTTTTTTTAAATTTTGTGTCTATATATTTGTTTGTCTGGGTTAATCTCCCAGGAAAGGGCTGAATTAACTTTGGCAGGACTTTCATTGGCAGGTAGATAACGAGTAATCTAGTCTATAGTTTTTATCTCGGAAAAATTCTAAATAATGCAAGTGAATCGCGGGGCACACCTAGTGCGAAACGAAACGGGATACGATTTATTGTTGGTTTACCTTGTTAAATTAGGTTATTGCAATACTCATTCGTTCAAAAATTGTGTAAATGGAAACTGAAAGGTACAAATTTTATATTCCGTATTGTTTCTTATTCGAATATTTAATCAGTTCTCCCGCCTTATTATCAAGCTCATTTTAAAATCTATTTAAACTTTACGCAAAGTTAAATTGTTGTGGATGTCGTTCACAGAAGAGATGAGAACTTAATTTTCGTAGACCTTAAATATGTATGTACTTTTAAGACTTCACGAAGTAAAGAACTTCGTTTTCGAACTTATACGAACAGTTTGTCATGACACTTGGATAATCGAGATTAAATACGTTTTTAACAGGTGTTTACACAAGTTAATATAAAATGATACATAATTTCCTTGATAGTCATGTATCTAAATAATTAATTCAGGTAATTATGGATCTATGTCAACTTCTACGATAGTGCTACGTGTGTACTACGTATGTGCTACGAATGCTTCTACGCTTAAAACTTACGCGTAAATAATAATATAATAATAAAATTAATTCATTCATGTTCGTGTTTATATGTTTGTTTGTAAGACATTGTAAAATTTGTGAATAGACAAATGAATTCCTGCTAGAGATTTGTCATTTCCCAGTCTGTTGTGTGATACTTATAGTAGCGCTTAGTTTGAAGTCGTACAATTGATTGACAATAAATATCTGAAGTAGACCTTTATTCATATTATATGGAATAATTCTACAGCATCTCAACATATCGTATTAAGTTTTTGTTTCATAAATAAAATCCCTACGTGTATTATATCGTTACGTGACATACCTAAGTTCTACATTCTACGTACGTGCTACGAACTTGTACTACATTGTTGCGATGGATGAAATTGGACCGTTAACTGACTCCTTAGGGCTCCTTGGCACCAAGATTAGTACGTGTGCTTTTATATCCAAAGGGGTTGCTCTTATACATAAAATTAGCGGGAAAAAAATGGCAAGCTAGTGGCCTACCTTATTTTTAAGGGGTTCCGTAGTCGAAATGACAAAAAATGTAATGTTATTGTGAAATGCATTTCGCGAGAAAATGTATGTGAACGATTTCGAATTCACTTGTAATCTATACATATTTTATTTATATATTTACATCTATATATATAAATTTAATTGAAATGTCTGTCTATGATTTCTAAATAATGGGTTTTTCTTAAGTATATGTATATGGTTATTTGCACGTAACCAAATCACAAATACGCTTTTTTGAATTTTTGTCTGTCTGTTTGTATGTTTGTTCGGGCTAATCTCCGAAACTGCTTAACCAATTTTGACAAGACTGCATTATTAGGGAAAAACTTTTCATAGAATAGTCTGCACTACTTTTTATAGCGGAAAAATACGCGTGAAACCGCGAGACATAGCTAGTAATATAATAAATAAATAATGATGTTGTGTGTTTAGTCACGGGACGCGATGTGCGGGCGAGGTGGCAGCGGCCCGCGACAACGGCGTGTGTGGAGTTGGGGTTGCATACCATTCTAAAGTAGCCGGTAAGTTCTCTTCATTACGATGTTAATTAAGTAGTTTACAATCCAAAATATTTAACCGTAGTATCCGTGTATGACTTGGACCTTTACAAAAATGCATAGAACGTTATTTTATTAATTTGAAAAAAAACATTGTTATTAGACGCAAAAATAATCAAAATAATTATAACCCTTAGCGAATTTGAGAAGAGAATAAAGTGCAACAATATTACATGTAATGTGTCAAGAGTTGTTTGTATCCAACAGTGGGCTTCTCGGTATAAGTGAAATACACAACAAGAAAAAAAATCTTACCTGCAAAGACTGCTATCTACGTCTATATGTTTAATAAATATTATACTCGTATTATACCTATTCGTAGATTATGTTCTGTAGATGCCATGAATGATGCCTTAAAATTTTACAAAAATGTGAAAAACTTATTTCTACGAAATTATAAAACGACACGTCCATTTGTTATGTGTGTGTGTTATGTTCTGCGGATGCTCTGTAGATTAATACTTATACTAAGTATAAAACCTTGTATTGTAGACTTCTTAAACATAAAATATAAACATATAACTATGAATAATAAACTACGAACTAATAAATCAATCGACATCATGTTTTGGGTTTAAGTAAGTACATGACCGCATGACCACAGGATATATTAGGTAGCATTTGCGAATATCTAGAACTACAAGAGCGAAGTTACGTTCTATATTACTACAACTTAGGAACGTTACGAATAACATGTTAATTAAACTTTTGTTATTAAAAACGTTTTTTAATGTTTTTCTGAGGTTTTATGTAAAAACGACTAGAAGTCGTTATACATAACATAAGATTGATGGATAATGACTTTTATAATATGTGGCCCATATGCAGCCACATCGATATACATATCCATTATAATCTATTTCTTTGACATTAATTTTTATTTCATCGCAATGGCGTCGCATCGTCAATCGGCGTACGTTTGACCTCGATCCTTCCCGCTGGAAAGCACTTCTGTGGAAAAGATAGAATGGAGCGATTTATAGGGAATATAATATCAAGTTTGTTTTTATTTTAAGCTATACTGTATCAAGTTTAAATAAAATTTGTATTTTTATTATTACGTACATAATGGTTAATGTAAAGTATTGCACATAATGTATTTATATGATAAGAATTTGGTAAATGCTAGTCCAATAAATATCGTCAATAAAAGCAGAAGTAACAAAACTAACCAATAATGGTTCATTCATCAACTTTTGAACGATAGTTTGTAAAAACTAAGATGTCATCTGACAATTATTCATTGTATTTTAAATTAAATAATAAAGAAAAACATTGAAATTTTAAAGTGAAGTGAAAATTGTATGCAATAATATTACTAACAATAGATTTAAAGTTAGAGTATTTTATATAAATCTCGCTGTTGCCAACGACTTCGTTCGCGTAGTATTTTATTTATAAATAAAATAATTCAGAAATCTTCTCAGGCGTACTGTTATGGGGTATAGTTAAAATCACTTTTTAAAAAAGATATTTACTGAAATGAAGTAACTATTTAATTTACATTAAATCAATCTTTGAAAAATAAAGAGGCAAGTATCCACGTATATGGTCGGTTTCGAACTGACTCTCCGCACGATGCGATAGAACTTACTCATCCAGTAATGATGAGCTTTTAGCGATGCATTCACTATTACATACTAGATAAATATATAACAGCTCCTGGGGTTAAACTAAACTTACACCTGAAGGGTGAAGTTTACGTAAGAGATGTTTTTGTTCGAGCTACACGTATCTGTGGGATTTCGATAGCATTTGAGTCTTGCTCATCGTTTTTTCCTATCTCAAGATTACCTTTGAATTTCCTTTTTATAATACGTTGATAAATGCCCTTACAATGTTTACACAATAGGATTGATATAATAATAAGTATAAAAATAGAAATAATAATTGTAGTATAAGAGTAATATTCTCCATAAAGAATAATATGTGGTTTCTTAATAATATTATCTAAGTTTTCTATTTATCTAAGTACCTTAACGTGTTCTAAAGATATAGTATAATCAAGATTAACATTTTTCAAATTTAAATCTCCTTTAATATTCTGCAACTTTTAGTATTGCAACAATTATCGTTTATTAAATCGAAGCTAGAGTTAACAGTTTGAATTTCGATGACTACTATATTCTGGAATGAATATCGATTCTTTATAGTAAGCTGCACAGTCAATCGGAAGATTCAAAATTCCTGTGCCTATAATATTTAATTCGGTATTTCTGGATTTATGGCAGTCTATTGATAATTTTGAATTTTCTGAGATGATGTATAACCATTTATTATTACACAGTCTTTGCCAAATTTCAATATGGCCTTGGAAAAACTTAATTTCGCACTGATCTGGTACAGAAGTCGGCGCTTTAGTCATGATTTCTGATTCACAAATTGCAGTCGTTGAACTTGAATACACATCGAGTATGTCACACACATAATGCATATAGTATATTGATTTAAAGCTACTTAAATCATTAAGTTTACAGTAAGAAGACTTATCTCTAGTTATACCTATATATCTAGTTGAATGAATAATAGTAGAATAAGTATTGTTTTCGTGTTTATAAGCGACAGGAAATGGAACACAATGATATAAACTATATTCATATGAGGTTACTAATGGTATTTTCAAAACAAATAAAATTTTGTCTTCACTATAATAACTAGCTAATTCTGACATATTTAATAACATATACATATTTTCTAAAGATAAACTAACAGGAAACTGTCTAAAATTAGGTAGGAATCTATAATTGTCTACTAATTCAGAAAACAATTGTTTCGGCGTAATTATAGACGGATGCAAAATATTCGATTTACTAAAAGTTACTCCGTTGACAATATCCTCTAATTTAAAGGGTAGGGTAAGTAAACTACTCTCTAAAATATTTAACATTTCATTTAATTCAGATCGCAACAACAAATCATTTGAAAGTAGGGTTAAATTCTTAAAGCTATTCGATAAGTTTTGAATAGCACTGTTTAACAGTTTTCGTTAATATTAACATTATTCATGACATCTTTAAAAGAAGAGAGAGTGGATGTTGTGACCATGATATTTTCTTTCAGTAATTTCGTCGACTGAGTTTGATCGTTTTCGATTGATTGAATAGCACTGCTATATTTAATAGCATCGTCTTCATTCATGGTCCCAAAAAGGTGTTTAAATACTGTACCTATTCCTGCAAACCAGGCCGACCTCTTTGATCTAAGTTCTATAAGGTGAGAAATGGAATCAAAATCTCTAATTATATCATGATATCGTGTTGTCAAAGGTTGTAACATATTATTACATTCTAAATCATCGAAGATGTGACTTTGCTTACATAAATATCGAGAGGTACCTATCACACTGTTCAGGTTTTCTATATGAGGTTTGACAAAAGAAATGTCTATGGGAATTATTACACTAAGACGACCATTAATTATTTTTAAAGTACCAACAGGATCAAAGTAAATTCCAGGATTATCTGTGGCGGGCTGGATGAAGTTTCCTTTCACAAGAGTCACGACGCTGCAATGAAATTACACAAATCTAAACTTTTTATGAATTGTCGCCCCGATGTGCAAGTTTTATTTCGTCAAAATGATGAGTGACATGGCGTCGGTTTATTAATAAAGTTAGTGTGTTTCTCCAATTCATTTTAACTACCTTATAAGGACCTTTCCAAATGGGTGTTAACGCTTTACGGAGCCTAGGATGTTTTTTTAGAAAAACATAGTCACCTATCTTGTAATTAATAGGCCTTGAACGTTGGTCATAGTAAGTTTTTGAGGATTCTTTGGAATTTTGAATATATTCTAATGCTTTGCTCCTAGAGTACTGAAGACGGTGTTTTAGCATTTGAATGTAGTCAGAGTAGGTAACGCTGGTGGTAGGTTCATAAACTGTATTGGGGATATAAGGTTTGTGACCAAAGATCAATTCATGAGGGGAATAATTAGTAGTCGAATGAGTGACAGTATTATAAGCTAACATGGCAGTGTATACATACTTTGGCCAATTATCTTGGGATTCGTTGACATAAGACTTTAGATACTCTTTTAACGTAGAGTGGCTGCGTTCTAGTGCGCCTTGAGTTTGAGGGTGATAAGGAGAAGACCACAACTGTTTGATTTTCAGAAAGGAACAAGTTTCTTTGAACTTTGAACATTTCAGCTGTGAAATTGGTACCTTGATTTGTGAGTATACTCTTGGGGATGCCGAATAAAGATATGAAGTGTAGCAGACAACTGCTGGTTTCTTCAGCAGTAGTGCTTCTAATAGGATAGGCAACAGAGTACTTTGTTAGATCATCTTGAAGGGTTAATATGTATTTAAGTTATAGATGAGTTAGGATATTGTAGATTTTAGCGTATGAATGTTTATCGAATGGGTTTTTGAAATCAGTAATGCTAATTTTTTCTGTGGTTTTTAGGTTAACTAGATGATTTCTTAAATGTTTTAGTGATTCAAAGGTTTCGCTATAATCACAATTGTCGAAATGATGAACCTTGGTAAAAAGAAAATAGTAAGTTTTATTATTATAAATAATGGACTTAAAGGAGTGTAATGTCTTTTCAGATTGAATGAAAGATTCTGAATCTGGGATATTCGACAATAGTTCCTGTACATAGGGGTTTGCTTCGTCAAGATCTAGGGATGTGGGTATAACAATAGAGGTATTCATAGTTTTCAGTAAATTATCGTTGTGTTCGATAATCAACGTTTTATAAGATCTTCCTACAGAAGATTTTAGAAATTTCGTATAAGAGTCGTTGGGATCCGTTAATTGATTATCATTCGTTACAGAACTTGGGTCGGCTGGAATGTTTTTACTAGTAGACGGCTGAGGTTCCATATCTTTAGGGGGATTTAAATTAATACTAATTGTAGGTTGTGTAGGCTTAGGTTGGATATTATCCGTAGGGCTACAGGGTAAAGGTAAATCATTTTCAAGGAGGTCTATACAAGGTAAGTCATTACAATCAAAGTCAGGAGTAGCAGGGAGTTGAATATCTAAGTCCTGCAAGGTCAACGGACTAAAAGGTGGAGTAACATTTTGAATGGGCGGTGCAGGATTTGCTTGCTGATTATTAAGGTTTTGGGCATTTTCTGGTATTATTGGATTCACGGGGTAACGGGAAAGGGCATCTGCCGCTGAATTTAATTTACCTTTTCTATAAATAATTTCATATTCATATTCCTCTAGCTTCCAGGTTCCCAAACTTATTTTGTCTACTGAGTCGAGAGCTCATTCAGTCGTTGTCTAAGATGTCTCCTAGCTAAATGAAATTACAAATCACCCCCTAGGCCTCTACACAACGCCCCCATTTTTTTCTGGGTCTCTTACCGCCCGCCTTTAGGCCTGCAGCGCCCACAGGGGGGCGTTATCGCCCACTTTGGGAATGGGTGCGTCTAGCTGGAGGCGCCAGCGTTGCATTTTACTGCTTGGGTTTGTATGATTAAAAAGACATTTCAAAGGTCAATGATCGGTTACTATAGAAAATTTACCACCAAACAAATAAGGTCGGAACGTCTTGCAACCGAAAACTATTGCTAAAAGTTCTTTTTCGGTTACACTGTAGTTTATTTCGTTTTTGTTCAAAGTTCTAGATGCATAGGCAATGGGATGATCTTTGCTAGGTGGACCTTGGGATAGTATAGAGGAAATAGCGTAATAAGATGCATCACAAGTCAATGTAAATGATTTTGTAAAATCTGGGTAGATTAAAACAGGAGCAGTGATAAGTTTCTTTTTAAAGTTTCGAAGGAAAGTTGCTGTTCATTAGTCCACTCGAAACGTGTATCCTTTTTTAGTAGAGACGTGAGTGGTTTGGATAACTTGGAGAGGTCAGGAACAAACCGTCTGTAATAGGATATAAGACCTAAAAATGATTTGATGTCTTTAGGACATTTTGGAACTGGGAACTCTTTTACGGATTTTATTTTGTTGGGATCAGGTTTTACACCGTTTTCGGTTATGATATGGCCTAGGTAACCGACTTCTTTTCTAAGGAATTCACACTTGTCGGGCTGTAGTTTGAGATTGAAAGAACGAAGTTTTTGGAAAACAGCTATCAAGTTTTGGATATGTGAAGAAAGGTCAAATGAGTGGACTACTACGTCATCAAGATAAACAAAGCACCGCTCTCCTAGGATACCAGCAAGGACATTGTTCATTAGACGTTGGAATGTTGAAGGAGCATTTTTTAAGCCAAATAGCATGCGACAAAATTCAAAGCGACCTTGAGGAACACTAAAGGCAGTTTTGCAGATATCGTGTGAAGCTATCTTAATTTGGTGAAATCCAGACGCGAGATCGAGAGTGGAAAAATATTTGGATTTGCCTAATTGGTCTAATATCTCAGTAATATTTGGGATAGGACGAGTTTCACCTATAGTGATATCGTTCAGTTTTCTGTAGTCTATGATGATGCGTCATTTTCTTTGGCCAGAGGCATCTATTTTCTTTGGAAAAATCCATATAGGAGAAGACCAAGGAGAGACTGAAGGTCGAATGATGTCTTGATCTAACATTTTTTTGACTTGGATTTGAATTTATTGTTTATGAATTTCAAGAAAACGGTATGATTTTATGTTTATAGGCTGATCAGAATTAGTTCGTATCTCAAGATGAATAGCTTCTGTTGTAGTTAACTTATCTTCAGGTAAATGGAAAATATCGGAATACTGAGAGCATATGTCATTCAAAGCTTGGGATTCTTCGGTATTTAAGTGTGAAGTACGAAGAAGTTTAAGTAGCTCTTCAGTTCGGTCTAAACAAGATTTGTCTTGATGGTATTTGTTGAAATGGAAAGAGTTAGATTCAATAGGAAGCAAACTAAGTTGGAGATTAGAATTCAGGGTTAATGGTTTTTCTGAAGTGTTTACTACCGTAAGATTAATTCTTTTGTTGTCTTTGACTTTAACCTTTAAGCACCGACGTGCATTTTTTATAACGTTAGTGCCGACGTGAGGCCTGAGAGGCCGCTTATATTATGTAGTTTTTTTTAAAGAAAGTGTTGATTTAAATATTTGTCTCTGCAATATAATGGAAAATAAACGGTTTTAAGAAAAAATAGATATAGAAAGAAAATAAACTTTATTATATTTTTAAATTAAGGACTACAATAATATTTGGCTTGAATTTTGGGGGAAAATCCGGCTATTAGATATAAAAAATCATAACACAAAAACAAATCCTCTCAGAATAACAAAAAATAGTATTTCTTACATAAGACTAATATAACTTTAAGAAAAAAAAAATAGTAGGAACATAAAACTTCTGGAAAAAAAAATGTCCACAGTCGAACTACACCTTAAATTCTAAGCACAGTCAGGGCACACTTGTTTCGCGCACTGTAAACAAATGTGTTTTTTGCACGAATAGCACCTATACGTCGATTTTCTTTTGAGTTTAGGTTGACAAGAAAAACAAGTCTTGCGTGTCTTGACTTCTTCAGCTTGATCTTCAGATGCCTCTGGCTTATCAGAACCAAGTACTCTTGCCAAACTCATCCTAAGTTCACGAGGCAATCTTAGGTTACAAAATCTTCGCTTCATGTGCTCTAATACCAACTGTCGAGCTAATTTTTTTATAAAGGCTCCTCTATCAGTTTGTCTTCCGACATGTACATCATGTAAAATATGAGAATTGACGGAACTTATATCTAAAATCCGATAAAAAATTGTCATAGGCCAGCGTCTTGATCGGCGGCTGCAAGTGTATATAGAGCATTTCTTATCTATTTCATCTACACCACCTTTCGTAGAATAATAAAACTTTATAATTTCTGGCTTCCCTGAGTCCGTATCTGTTCCTTGAGTATGATGCATTGTTGAAGTCAAAATGACCGCTTTTCCCTTCTTGGGAACATGAGATAATAACGTTGTGTCTTTTGTAAAACCATATAAGGTTGATTTTTCTGGCTTCGTTTTAGCAGGCAAGAACTCTGGGGGTATTTCCCTTTTGTTTTTTTTTACCGTACCTACATAGGTCAATCCTCTCTGTTTCAATGCATCAATTAGTTGTATTGACGTGAACCAATTGTCACACGTTATATTTTTATTACTGCCATGTAACGGTTTACTCAAACGAATCACAGCCTGCGTAGGAACTAAAAGCTTTTTTTCTTCATCTGATAATGTTTCTCCATCTGAACCTTTACCACAATAAACATAACAATTGTAAAAATAACCGTTTTCGGCATCACACATGCACATTAGTTTTAGCCCATACTTAGCAGGCTTCTTTGGCATATATATCATCAAAAATGATCGCCCTCTGAATGGAACTAGCATTTCGTCAACAGTAGCGTATTGACGTATATTATATACCCTCTGGCAATTTGATACAAATTTGTTGAAAATATTCGCTATCGCAGCCAATTTGTTAGTCTCCTTTCTCTGTGCTCTGTCAAGTGCATTGTCAAACCGAAGACAGTGAAGCAAGCACAGAAATCTGTTTTTAGACATAACACATCTAAAAACATCTCTTCCGGTACCATCAGTAGCAAATATTAAATCTGCGTCTTCGTGGTTAGATTTGAATACAGCTGTGTACATCAATAGGCCAATAAAAGCTTGCAACTCAATCATATCAGTATCCTTTAGTTCTGGGCGATCCTGCTTCGTATATTTACATCTATACTCAGCCAGCTTCTCATTGGTTCTTAGCAAAATCTCCGATAACATCTCGCCATTTATATATTGTTTCCATAAAGAATAAGGATCCTTTCCATCATTTTCGGTCAAATTGGAGGTAGGTACTCGGTTAATAATATTATGTTGTGGTGTTCTAACAGATGATCTGTTTGGAGGTGATTTAGACCACTTATATTTATTCTTTCCTCTAAAACATCCCAGCCTTGAGAGCGGAACATCTTCATCTGATGACGATGACGGCGCGTCCAGGTGTTCAGGCTGAGTTTCTTCGGTATCAGAAATATCAGTGCTAGTATCTGTATTATGCTCACTGTGCTCCGGACAAAAATCTTCACTAACGTCGTCAACCTCAGATCCGCTGGAATCTTCATCCGCGATCCAGCTCTCAATCACTCGCGTATAATTTGGATTAGACACATTTATACCTATCCGAAGTCTCTTTGAATGCTGTAAATCTGTTGCAGAACTATTTCTCTTACTACCTGAAGGTCCTGGTCTATCCATAGTTTACAATATCTGTAAAAATAACAGTTTACTGTAACAAAGAAATAAAACAAAAAAACTTACGTAAGTACCGATGTGAGGCCTGAGAGGCCGCGTAGGAATTTCAAATTGTAATTACTCACCAAATGCACGCGGGACGTCACGCCTTCCTGTTTCAATGTCAACGTGGGCACTGTTCTTGCAGCTACTTAAAAGCAGGGATCGGAATTTTGCGGGGAAAGGGGTACAGTAGCAAGTCAAGTGCCTGCCGGGGCCTCTCAGACCGCACGTCGGTACTTAAAGGTTAACCATACAGTTGGCTATTAAAAGCGATTCAGCGATACACTGATCAAGAACGAGACCTTCTTTTAGTTCGGGGTTACGAACAGAACACTCAATTGTAATTTCGGAACGAGGTGGAATATGATAGATAGGATCGTCGAAGTTGAGTCTTATTTTATTTTTTTCAAGGTGAAGAGTGTTTCTATTATAATCTATATTACATTGAAAATAGGTGAGTAAATTGTTTCCGATTATACCGTCGTAGACTAAGTTAATTTTATCTACAACATGAAATGTAAATGAGATTGATTCTTTGTTAAATATAAGATTCATGTTAAAATTACCGAGAGTGAGAACAGGTTCTTTATCATTACTAATCCCTTTTAATTTTAATATATCATCTTTTCTTAATTTAAGGTCATTTGTCTGAATTGAAGATTTCTTAATGAGACATATAGAAGAACCAGTATCGACAAGGAACTTAAGCGGTTCACTAGATGTAGAAGTTTTAATAAAGATATAAGGTAGAGATATTTTCGTAGGGTCACCTGTTATCTCATATATCTTATTTGATCGAGAGGAGTCTTTCATAGAATCATTGAGAATTTTATTGTGTTACTGGATATCTTTAGTTGTTTTATTGGATATGGAATTATTATTTTGGACACTTATTTGGGGCTGGTTACCCGTGTGGTCCGATATAGAAGGAAAATGGACGCTTGCTTGGGGCTGGTTACCCGTGTGGTCTGATATAGAAGGAAAATGAACACTTGCTTGGGGCTGGTTACCCGTGTGGTCCGATATAGAAGGAAAATGGACACTTGCTTGGGGCTGGTTACCCGTGTGGTCCGATGAATTAGGAGGTCTGCGAATGGTGCCTTTGACGTATTTGGTTTTTATAATAGGATCGGTGTTGGACCCAGCGAGACACCGCCGTGGGCCCATCACTCGTTTAAATCGTTATCGTCGTTGAAGTTATAGTTTTCTTCAATTGGATTATGAAGATCATGACATTGGTTCTCACTTTGATAATGTTCATTATTATTGGTTACGACATGTACTTGGGACGGTTGGGGTCTAAAGGAATTTGAATGGAATTTATTTTGACCGGGACGTTGCTGAAATTGATTAGGATGTTGGCGTTGAATAAACTGCGATTGATTACCGGATGATTGGGGAGTTTGAAATTTCCTATTATTGAACTCCCGTTTCCTACAGTTTTCTAATGTATGACCTTGATATTTACAGTAGCGACAAACGAGATTTTAAAACTGGCTAGGTGTGCGAAGTACGGTGTCTACATTATGTACAGGTCTAAAAGGATAATAATTATTGTTATTATTACGCGGTTTGGAGATAAAATTGCTGTTATTAAAGAATGGAGACGATGTATTTCTTTTCAGAGTGCTTAATACAAACTTTTCTTCTGAAACTGCGAAATTAATAGCGTCGTTTAATGAGTCAGGGTCACGACATCTTAATACAGTGGACAGTTTTGGTTGGAGACCTGTTATGAAAGTGTGCAGAGTTAAATCTTCCATTGCGGCAACTCGGCCAGCCAATTCACCCTTTTTCTTTGTCGGAATAGAAACGTTAATTTCAGTTAAAAATTTGGATAAGCGAGTTTCAACGCGTAGGGCATATTGGTTGACTGTTTCGTTACTAGCTTGTTTGCATTCTTGTAATTCAGACAATAAATGCGCGTAGTGTTTGCGTTCTCCAAATTGTGTCTTAACGAATTCATCTAACTGTGCCCAGCTTTCAAATTCTTTTATTGAACAAGCTGATTCAGCTCTTCCTTCTAATTGGCTTAATATATATTTGAATAAAATATGTTATTGAGACGGACTAGCGAGATTAATCGCGTTACGACAATTTTCTAGGAATGAATTTAATTTTGGGGGTCAACTGAGGAAGCGTGCTCGTCGCGACCCCTGCCAGCCCTTTTCAGGGCTGCAATTCCTCTTCTGTGCATACCATGCGGGACAACGGAAATGCTTATGTTAGGGCGTCCCCCGAAAGCGACGTGCACCGGTCTGTCCCCGCTGGTGTGTGCAGAGTGCAGTTCGGCGTTGGGGACCGCCACCCAACACGCTGTGCACCTAGCGGCGGGAAGTGGAGGGAGGAGTGCAGAGTAGCTGCGTGGAATGTGAGAGGTGGGATTGAGGAGAAGATGAATGAAGTGATTGATATTATGGAAGAGAAAAGATTGGATGTGCTATGTTTGAGTGAAACCAAGCGAGGCGGCAGTGAACTTGCCGACTTGCCCGGAGGAGGCATCGCTTTGTGGTCAGGGGTACCACAAGGAGATAGGGGATGCCAAGGGGTAGGCGTTTTACTGTCCTTTCGTATGGTTAATTGTATGACTGAGTATAAATGTGTAAATCCCAGACTGCTCTGGGTACGCCTCAAGATTGGGTTGACAAAAATTTTTGTTTTGGCAGTATATGCCCCAGTGTCCTCTGTCGGTTTGGCTGAACTAGAGCAGTTCTGGGAGAATGTTAGAGAAGTTCTAGCGACGGTTGAAGAGAACGAAAGAATTGTTGTGTGTGGAGACATGAATGGATGGGTCGGGACAGCTCGAACAGGATTTCAGTCTGTCCTAGGCAAATATGGAGATAAGAGAGTGAATGATGCTGGTAAGATTGTGTTAGGACTGTGTATGGAAAAGGATCTTTTTGTGGCTAATACCATGTTTAGACACAAAGGGATCCATCAGTACACGTGGGAAAGAAAGGGTGCGAGAAGCATGATTGATTTATTCCTGGTGGATAGCAGACTTAAGAAGCAGGTAATGGACACAAGAGCGTATAGAGGAGCCGATCTCGGGACGGACCACTTTCTGGTGATAACCAGAATAAGGGGTCTGTTCGCAGCATGGCGACATCGCGTAGTGTCCAAACCTGCAGCGGTTAGCCGGATTAAAAGCTGGAGACTGCAGGATGCGGCCACCAGGAATGAATATGAAAGGGTATTATCTAGTAAGCTTGATGATAGATTGAAAGTGATGAGCGAGGATGTTGAAAAATGTTGGCAGAACCTTAGAGATAGTATGATTGAGGCTGCGAAAGAAGTGTGTGGAATGAATAAGATTGGGAACGGCAAAAAGCGTGATGTGTGGTGGGATGATGAGGTGAAAGTGGCTGTGTATAAGAAAAAGAAAGCATGGCGAGACTACCTTGCTACTAATGACTGTGGTATGAAAAATTTGATGAAAGACAGGTATAAGCTGCAGAAAGCAGAAACGAAGGCACTAGTGAAAGAGAAGCGTGAAAGGTGTAGGGTGTTAGATGAAAACAAGATGTCGGACAACTTCGAGGAAAATTCCAAATTATTTTGGAAAGAAGTACGTAAGTACCGAAGTGGTCCGGCACCTTGCAGAATGAATAAAGTGCGTTCGAAAGAAAACAAACTGCTTACAAATAAAAAGGATGTTTTGCAGCGATGGAGTGAATACTTTGGAGAACTGTATGAGAGTGGCGACTCCGTCTCTGATACTGAGAGCGATTCTAATGAATTGCCACACTCGGGCCAGAGACTGGAGGATGCCATTAGTATGAAAGAGATTGAGAAAGTGATAAGAAGTTTGAAATGTGGAAAGGCTGCGGGAAATGATGAGGTGACTGCTGAGATGATCAAGTATGGTGGTCCTAGGGTCTGGGATGTCTTCTGTGCACTCTGCAACCTTTGTTGGCAGAAGGGGGAGGTTCCAGAGGACTGGCGCACGGCAGTCATAGTACCTCTATATAAAGGGAAAGGTTCCTACCTAGACTGTGCGTGCTATAGGGCCATCAGCTTGGTCAGCTTAGCGAGTAAAGTCTATACTAAAGTATTGACTGAACGTATGAAAGGCGTTTCAGAAAGATATTTGTGGGAGGCGCAAGGTGGATTCAGGAACGGTAGGGGTTGTATGGATCAGATTTTCTCGCTCCGCGTTATCGTGGGAAGGTTTCTGGCTTTAGGTCGGAAAGTTTTCTGCGCTTTCGTGGATCTAGAGAAAGCATTCGATAGAGTAGTGCGGAAGAAATTGTGGAGTCTTCTGCCTGAATATGGCGTGGAGGGCTCCTTACTGCAGGCTGTGAGGTCATTATATAGAGACCACAGAGCCTGTGTAAGGATAGACGGTGACATGTCGCCCTGGTTTGAAGTCTGTTCTGGTGTCAGACAGGGCTGCGTGATGTCTGCCTGGCTATTCGTGCTGTATTTGGACAGTTGCCTCCAGAGATTGAAAGGTAATATGAGTGGTATGGGATGTGGTGACATAGTGGTAAACTGCCTATTGTACGCTGACGATGCTGTGCTAATAGCACCATCAGAAGCAGAGTTGCAGACACTAGTCACGTGCATGAAAGAAGATTGTGAAGTAAAAGGATTGAAAATGAATGTGAACAAAACTAAGGTTCTGGTGTTTGAAAGAGAAGCGGTACAAACGAGATGTGTGATTTGTGTAAATGGAAAATGTCTAGAACAGGTGAATGAAATTGTGTACCTGGGGAGTGCGTTTTCGAGGGATGGAAGATGTGAGTTGGATGTGGAGAGACGGGTAGCAGCTGGCAATAAAGTGAACGGTGCTCTGTCCGCATTAGTGGGTAGTGTGAATATATCTAACACTGCTAAAATGGCCATCCACAATGCGGTGTTGGTGCCAACTTTGTTGTACGGTAGTGAGGCCTGGATATGCCCAAAATCGAGTGAAAGTATGTTAAATGCTGTGGAGATGCGGTCTCTCAGAAATATGTGCGGTGTCACGCTTGCTGACAGGATAAGCAATGATGAGATACGCAGTATGACAGGGTCGCACAACAGTGTTATTGTAAAAATGAAGAAAGGAATGCTTAGATGGTTCGGGCACATGGAAAGAATGAGTGATGAAAGACTGACGAAGAAAATATACAGAGCGAAAGTGAGTGGTAAAAGAAGCCAAGGAAGACCAAGGCTGACTTATGAAGATCAAATAGCCAGAGTGTTAGCAGACGGAAATGTCAAAAGCACTCGCATACCTAGGCGAAAATGTGTGAGGAGAATGATGAGATTTGAGGAAGCGAAAGAGGTGTGTAAGGACCGCGACTCCTGGCGCTCCGTCCTCTCTGACTACCCCGTTGGGGATACAGCGTGAAGTTATGTTATGTTATATGTTATGTTATGTTATGAATTTAATTTTTCGCGATTTCCGTCAAATTTACTAATAAATTTAATAAGGATATTTAGATCTATAACTTGAGCTAGTTGCTCATCTTTATGTTCTTTGGGTGGTGCCATTTGTATAGATTCTAAGAAAGAGGTTGTTATCTGTACGAGTTGTATAAATGCAACGTGTCTAATGCACTACAGAGCGCTATGCTTTCGTGCAGGCTTTGTTTGATAACGGACTAAGTTAATATAATTAATTTATACTATATAAATCGACGTAGTTGATTTGAATGCAAATAATGAAATATTTTACCATACAATTTATAAGTAAGCAGCTTAGAATTATTCTGGACTGTTTAAATATTATTATTATTATATCTTGGACTAAGATTTTCTTGATTATGTTTATAACAGCACTGGGGCACGCTTACAGGATATTCTCGATTCTATTTTCTTTTTCCCATAAAATCTCTTCTCTTTTATGTATATATGTATTTACCTTTCTTGTTTTTATTGAGAATTTGTTGAGAAAATTTATTTTATTTATTTCACAATTACACAACTCACTTTTCTTGAAACTGAGAATATTCGAAGGATACGGAGACTTCTTTAAATGAAATGAGTACAGGATACAGAGAGGAGTTCGACACCAGGATACAGGGTTCCGTAGAAACACTTGCCACTTTTCACTTTCTTGAAATTCGTAGATTTTTCACAGAAACGGAGACGAAACCAAGGATACTAGTTTTTTGAGTATCCTTTTACGCTGCCACCAAATTTGTTATGGGGTGTAATTAAAATCACTTTTTAAAAGAGATATTTACTGAAATTAAGTAACTATTTAATTTACATTAAATCAATCTTTGAAAAATAAAGAGGCAAGTATCCACGTATATGGTCGGTTTCGAACTGACTCTCCGCACGATGCGATAGAACTTACTCATCCAGTAATGATGAGCTTTTAGCGATGTAATCACTATTACATACTAGATAAATATATAACAGTACGCAGAAGAACATCTCACCAAGTTTCATTACAATCGAATTAATGGTTTGAGAATGCGTACATGACAAACATACAAAGAAGCATTCATTTTTTGTTTAAATACATAGATAATTAGATTGTGTATAAATTTTCACGCTTAAGTATTTTTTTTTAATACTACTATGGAAATAAACAAAGTACCTAACGCGTTAAATATATTAGCCTATTTTGCAATAATCAAAATGGATATAAACGAAATTACTTAGATGTATTGCTTAGTTGGTTATATTCAATGCATTTTGCCATTTAACGTGACATTTTAATAGTTTTATATTTACAATTTGGTCATTACATCTTATTAAAAAGAATTCATTTCGTTCGTTCGAAAGTGACTACATAAGTATAGTCATTCATATATTCAAATGTTTTAATCACAGTAGCACAGATTAATTAGTTTACTACCGTAAAACGGTAGTACGTTACAGTTTTGTCACGTTTAAATTAAAGGACATAAGGATAAGTAAAGCGAAGAGCAGAACATAATAAAATATTAAAACTTACTCTCTGTAAAAGATAAATGAAAAAATTGCAAACTGTTGTTGACGACATATTAATGTGGAAGAGATACGTTTTTTTAATATAAACAGTGCATAATATTATATCTTCGTGATATATTTCTAATAAGGTAAAGACTTTACTTGATTTTTTCGCTTCTATTCTAATAATATAATGATTACAAAACGTGTTACTGTTACAAAAAAAAGGCATTAACGATATATAAAACTATACATGAATTACGTAAAGTTTATTCCTACGACAGTCAATTAACTTATTACTTAAACCAACTTATATTTTGGATTCGTTGTATTTGCTTATTAGTTTGTTCGAGTATCCTTACCCCTACATAGCACTATCTATCTAATAACCAACTTGTTATCCTCATTACTACGCGACATTGGCAATATTCGCAATCGCGACAGCGCCATTCAACTACAGAAGAAGAAGAATAGCCGACTTGTTGCTTGTTCAGGAAAGATAAGTTTTTGGCACATCCTATTTCTTGTTTTCAAGTATTCTTCACTCAATAGAGATGAGAGAGATAATGAAGTTCAATTAAAATGTATGAAGTGTACACATTTTTTCCTAAAACACAGACGAAGTCATAGGAAAAAAGCAGTATTGTTCTCTAATACTTTTGTAAACTGATCGTAATACTCTCCCTTATGTAGTCGTTGTCACAATCTCGGTTTATTTCGTATAATAAAATAATGTCTTCTAGGAATATGACTAAGTATTATTTTTAAGTGCGAAGGCCTTGGCACTTAAGCGGTTCAGAGTCAAGGTTGCGTTGCTGCGTCATTACTCAGGGTTCCTTTAAATATGTTCACTTGTCCCTGAATTTCAAGAAGAAAGGTTATACTGTGGTATAGTTAGGTACTATTAAGAGTTAGGTTAAGAGCAGTCCCTAGGCTCAGTAAGAAAGAATAATATATTGAAATTTGATTTACTTGAGTTATTCAGTGTCGCAGTAATAAAAAAGTTCGAATATCTACTTAGTTGAAAATTAAACATTTGTCAAATATGGATCACAAGCCTAATTTCTACTTTTTGAGTACAGAACATTGGCATTTTATTGACACCATAGCAAAAAAATACAACATGAAAATGACATTAAATAAAAATATCTAACATTTATATTTTTTCAATTCTTTTTTAATAGAAACCAAAGTTGACGCTTTTAACGTGTCAAAAAAACATCGTTATTATTTCGTAATGTATAAAAATCAATGTTTGTTTGTTTGTTCTTATTTTATACGTTGCCATACCATTTTTCTGATTACGATGAAATTTAGCTAGATAGCTTGAATCCTGAGAAAGCACATAGGCTGTTTTAAAAATAAAAAAACCCGACGAAGTCGCGGGCATCCACTAGTATAATAAATGTAATAAAAAAAATATCTGCAATTTTATATGTGCTTAGTTCAAGTGTAGTTAATGTTTAGCTATTACTTTTTATTAAATATTAAGCAATAGGTAGAAGTTTCTAGTTTAATACAAAACAGTTAAGGTTTCTTATCCCCCCAATCATGAATGAGACCGTAAATTACAGAGCTTTTTGAAAAACTGAAACAAAAATAATATTCGTATATGTTATAAATATTCGTATATGTTCTATTTTTGTACAATAACACGAGAATATTTACGATAGTTATGAATAACATACAACATGTAATATTTTCTCGTTAATAGCATTCTTTTATTAATAAATTCTATCTGTGGGATTACATACTTTTATGTACCGGGTCACTGAGCACCTAGAGTTGCAGCCGTTCGGTCAAAGCTAAACATGGTTATGCTTTATACCTAATATAAATGCTTTCCCGGCGAAACTAGACGGTGTCCGGCCTGTCCGGTGTCCGATTTTTGTAAGGCTTTTATTTCTGTGCTGCGTTCTGCTCTTCAATAGTTTCTTTTTTATTAATTAAGTAATTAAAATAAATCTTTGAATAGTATAAAACGAAGTCGCAATAGGTGGTTGTCTAAAGTTCGTTTATAACTTCTAAACTTCTAAGTAGATTTTAGAGTCGTTTTTCCCAATACTTAGAGCATTTAACGAAAATTGTTTGTATGTAGTAGGTATTACGCATTCATAATTGATTCATACAAAACGGATCGCAAGTTGTATATAAAATAAAAACTGATTAAAATTACAATTGTTTAAACATACATACATAGATATTCTCACGCTGTATCCTCAATGAGATAGTCAGAGAAGATGGAGTAGTAAGCTTATTTAAATTTGGTTTAAATTTAATTTTTTAGATACAAAAACCTTAATCTTAACGTGTCCGCCTTTGTTGTGCAATGTCCGCCTAAACTGGCTGGTAAATCCGGTTTACTGGTTTATAGAAACAGCAAAAAGTGGGAATCATGAAAATAATGCCACCACTACGAGACACACGCCAGCTATTATCTGCGCTTCGTTGACTCGTGTAATCGTAACATTTTTTTCAAGGAAACCTTTCTGTTTGGAATTTGAAAACGTTACGAATGGCGCTGGTTTCGCCATTACCTGAGAACGAATTATTTAGCTTAATTTATTTAACACTCCTCTCCCGTCCTGTCGGCTCCAATTTAGAAAACCAATATCTTCTAAATTATCTGAGTACGTCCTAAATCGACAACAGGCGGACCGTCTATCACGTTTAAGGACTTACAATAGATTGATAAGAAATGGGTATTTCCAATTACTTAACGCCACTCTTCAATTAAAATACAGGAACGTGAAAATTGTAACAATATTTTTTCTGAAAATGTGTGTAATAAAAAATAAATGTAATAAAAACAAAGAGATGATTTTAATTTCATTATTACAAAAAAGGTAATATGATTATTTAATCCAATCTAAAATAATCTAAAGTAGTTATATATGTACATAAACTAAGAATACATACATACATACATACGTACATATCTTCACGCTCTATCCCTAGGGGTAGTCAGAGAAAACGGAGCGCCAAGCGTCGCGGTCCTGACATATTTCATTCACTTTCTCAAATCTGATCATTCTTCTCACACATTTTCGCCTAGGTATGATAATGCTTTTGTCATTTTCGTCGTCCATAAGCCAAGAATGAATAAAAAATTCTTAATTTTAAAAATTAAAAAAAAAATGATATTCGTAAACAATATCTAAATCTAAAGTTATAATTTCAATAATTGTTTTATTTGTCCATTTGTCAATAATTTAATTTATTTTTATAAAGCCGATTAAAAACTTTATTTGTATGTAGCAGTTATTATTTACGCATAGCGAAGCTCATCTTGTAGACAACAGAATCTCGCACAGTTAGATATTATGCGGAAATCCTTATGATCACACTTTACTGTTTGATAAACGACCCGGTTGAACGCGTGAGCTGACATTTTCATTCATCTTTCTTTTATTCGTGTATCAAAGGCCCATTGTATCGTGTGGTGTATGGACAACATTCTCGTATTCGCATTGGATATAAAGAAATGCTGGATACAATGAAATACGAGCTGACATCGGACGACAAACACGTGGAAAAATTTACGTATTTTATGCGTCATATTTTATATAAAACTAGCGATCCGTCCCGACTTCGCCCTGGTAGAATACGTAATATATAGCCTATGTCCATCTGGAATAATGTACCTTCCAAATGGTGAAAGAATTATTCAAAGGTGCAGTAGTTCCGGAGATTACTCTCCACATGTAAACAAACTTACGAAATCCACTTTCTCTCTTTGTAATTTTAGTACAGATAATAAAATAGAAATAGCACAATCCATATATAATAATTATTATAATAATACTCCAGACAATTACATAGATTGCGTCACCCCAAACTAAGCAGTAAGCTTGTACTATGGGTACCACACAACGAACTCTGGGGGAGTTCCCAGTAGCACTCAGACTCCAAGCCAATTTAGAAAAGTTTGTTTTCTAAATTGACCTGACCGGGGATCGAACCCGGGTCCCTACCTTGGAAAGAAGAGGCATATGTCACTGCGCCAACGGGCCAGTTATAGTCAGTGCCATAAAATTGCAATGAATTCTATTTTAATGCAATATTGTCTCCCACTTTCCGGGATGTGTCCGTGGCTCTGTCAGATTATTTAGAGCAGCTTGGATTTACTTTAACGTCTACATTAAACTACGGAGCCTATCTTGACAAAGCTAAACTGGCTATTAAAAAACTTGGCATACTTAATAAGGTTAAACGATATTTCTCACCGAAGCAGTTGCTTATTTATATTAAGCACAAGTCCGATCGTGTGTAGAGTACTGCTGCCACCTTTTTCACGGAGCAGCCAAATACCAGCTGGAAGCTTTAGAGTCGGTTGACTGGCGTGCTGTGAGGTTGATAAGTGATGAGAAACTCATTGCCAAAAAATTGCTTAGCCTCGAGCACCGTCGTAACAGCAGCAAAAAGCATGTTTGTCTGTTTTCTATCGGATACATTTCGGCGAGTGTGCGGAGACCTTCACGATCTTATCCCACCCTCTCCCGTCTACTACAGGACTAGTAGGAAAACGGCACATTATCACCCGTACCTTGTGGCAATTTCAAAAATCCGTACGCATCGCATTCGCTCCACGTTCATAATACGTACTGCCCAAGAATGGAATTCCTTGCCGTCTTCTGTGTTTCCTAGGAACTATAATCCAGGCATCTTCAGAGCTAGAAAAAATAGATATTTCCTAGATCGACGTGCTCCATCTTCAGCCACATCGTCGCTTAACAACAAGTGAGTTAGTGGCCAAACGTAGATGCAAACAATTTTTCCAAACAATACAAAACAATGTAAAAATTATATATCTATGGAAAGAAATTATAAGAATTTACATAATAATTACTATAACATTTGTGAGCCGATATTTAAAAAATAGTTTTTTTTTATGGTTTTACGCTACGTTACGCTATTAATTTGTAGTTTTACGACGTTTTTGAGAAATGTTCATTCTTTGCACTTCAAAGTCTCATAACTTCATTAATTACAATAACGACAAAAAGCTACAGAAGCAATTTTACGTAAAATTTTACGTTCTGTAATTTTTAATGGAACTTTTGTTTGTGACTTACCGTTGTAGAGTGAGTCAGAAAATTATGTCTTTTTGATTTACCTACTTCTAATTTTTTAAAGAATTTGTGAGGTTAGGGCATAGTAATTAGTTATTTCGTTAGAGTCATGTTAGGATATTAAAATTTTATAATCTTTTAGATTTCTGTCGTTATTTGATTTGACTATTAGTGTTATAGTATATAGTAGTGTTAATATTAGAGATATTTTTTATTGTTTAGTCGGCACAAGCCTCGCAAATCGACGTGTTAAATTACCTTGTAACAGAGTAAATCCTGTTTAATCTCAAATTAATCAATAAATAATTCCAATACCATTAACGCGATAGCTTTTTTTTATTTGTTCCAATTTCACAGTAACAGCTGTTAATTTTATTTTATTGTTTGACAAATTTATGTATCTGTCTTCTACGTTCTCGTAAAGGGTATAAACAGGTAATTTTTACTTATAAATTTATAAAACTGTAATTTATACCTGTAAGTTATTGGTTTATTCATTAATTCTATCAGACAAAAATTTTAATACTAACAGTAGGCCCCGGCCGGTGATACAAGATCTCATCTCTCGTCTCAAAACGAGATCGCACCTCTCTTTAATATTATTCTACTTCGAGGTTAAAACTATTCTCAAATTTTGCTCGAATTTGTTCCAATGTTTATATATTGTAAATAAAAGCTGTTTTTTATTGAATAATGAAACACAATTTCCTATAATTGATTCCATTCAAACATCGTCAAAAAGATTATAGGAAATGTTTATCGGAAATAATTCTGTTTCTCCGATATTATTTTCCACTGGATATATTTGCGGGGAAAATGTATATAAATGTTCTGTATCAATTACTTAATATTAACTTGTAGTTGACGAAGAGACTTGGTAGCATTATTTCTTTTAACAGACATCTATCCAAATAAAAATGTAAATAAATGTTCGTTTGTTCAAAATACACGCTGAGCGTGTAACAGAAAATTTCCTGTACCTCAAAAACTAGGTACACAATTTGTATGGTATTTAAATCAACTTTTATCAAAAGTGCTTTTTAAGTTCTATATCTTAATTTTTTTTTAAATTTTCTACCGATGAAAAGCTAGGAGTAGGGGGGGGGGGTTATTGGATTTAATGGACTAGAAAGCCTTTATATAATTTACAAACGACTTCAATTTGACTTTCAACAATGAGTTAATATTGAAAAAACAAATTACATAAAACATCCATGCACCTTAATTAAAAACAGAAATATAATAAATGAAGTCATATAAATACAGATAAAATATAATTTTATTGACGATGATCAAATTACGAGTGTATTTGTTTTAACGAGTTTTCTTAAAAGTGGTTTATATTGAAGTCATAATAATTCTTTTGGGATTATTTTTCGAACTGAATTAGAATTGTTGTTTGTTAAAAGTTTAATTTTCATATTTATTTCTTAGTTAATAATATAAGAGGAGTGTGGAGTGACGGTTTGAGAACAGTAATGGTTGGATTGAGTATTGGAGACGAAGGCTAAGCGAAAATGGTTTCCGGACTATTATGCGAGTAGGTACTTACTTAAGCAGATTTGAAGGTAGGAAAAATTCATTTAGGTATTAGGAACATAGAAATGTATTATATAATATAATACTTACAAATTTAAAACTAAACGTTATCTTAAACATTAAAAACTTTAGACGGCAAAACCCACATCAGGCCTGTTGTCACCTTTACAATATATGTTTACATCTTTACGTGTTAGTCACTGTATTGTTAAAATTTGATTTTAGTAATTACTCATTAATTATGTGATTTTATTTTTGTTTGTGAATTGGATTTACTTTTTACCTTTTAAGTTGTTTTTATCAAGTAGGCATATTGTATTTAATAAAATTGTTTAAAATAATAAATAGGAATACTTTAGTAATAAAAAATTGTATCTGCAACTCGTGCGGCGTTGTCGATTGCCCGAATTCGAGCGAATGAGCGCACCCGCTTCGCTCATGCGCTCAACTTCGTTCGAGTGGGCAATCGGCAACTTACCGCTCTTGTTGCACAATATACCATTTCACTTGATTAATTATTTTATATGTCAATAAATACTTTTATAGATTTAAAAAAAAAAGAATTGCGTCAGATGTCACATCTCCTCGCATATTTTCGCCTAGGTATACGAATACTTATGACATTTCTGTCAGCTAGCTCTGTAGCTATTTGATCTTCATAGGTCAGCCTTGGTCTTCCTTGGCTTTCACGTATCATATATTTTATAAAAGTTATTTAATTTTACAGACCATCATACATGCTAGCAAACACAAACATGCGCACACGCACGCTTCGTTATAAGCTATAACTCAAATACAAGTAAAAAAGCGTAATTTTATAAAATCGGGCGTAAGTATCTATAAATGTACATATTGGTTCTTACTTACTTTTTTATCTATTAATGCTATTCTTTTCTAGTAATGTGTATGGTTTTTATTAATCTGCGTTATAGATAGAATGCATGAACAGTAGAGGTGTTTAAATATGATAATTACTACTATTTCGGAAAATTGTAGAATAATAGGGCTATAGTATATTACGACAAACTCATAATGTCTAAATTTTAATTTCCATTACAACTCTAAACTCATAGCGATACAAGATATATAGCTTTTTTTTTAATTTCACACTTCGAAATAAAAACACCGAAAGGTATAAAATAATAAAACATCCTTTACTAATCAAAATTCAAGTACAAAAAAAATACTTTATAAACGCAATACAAATAGATATATAATTAAATGTGATAGTTATTGAAGTTGGCGCTAAACCAATAAACAGCAACCAAAAGTTTACTAGTTCGGTAGATATCGGTAGAGTTCGGTAGGTAGGTATTTGTATCGTATTTATAATAAAGTTACTTTTGTATCTGAGTTTCGATTAGTAAAGGATAATAAATTTGTACTTCTCAGTGTTTCTATTTTGTAGTCGGTTTAATATTTTTTTAACTTATTTATTTTTCCCTTTTAAGTGGCTTTGTCATAAATAAATATCTGAGGCAGGCCTAGAACTAAGCTTTTTCAAATTCTGAAACGGAATATTAAATAAGAACAACATCCAAATAAATCATCATCGAGACCAGGACTGACTTATAAAGATCAAATTGCCAGACTGTTAGTTGACGGAAATGTTAAAAGACTCACACACCTAAGCGAAAATGTCCGAGTAGAATGACAAGATTCGAGAAGTCGAGAGAAAAGTGAGGACCGCGATACTTGGTGCTCCATCTTCTCTAACTACCCCCTTTGGGATACAGCATGAGGATATGTATGAACGTAGTATCAAAATATATAAGCCATTGGGAAGTTCTTTTGTTTAAGCAGCACTCCATCATCAGATCTTAACTAAATTTACCTTTTTAAATAAAAAATCATCAAAATCGATGTACAAATGGCGAGAATATTTATATCGTGTAACATACTACTCTGTCAAGAAAGTACCGGGAAAAGATCAATAATACACGAAATGTTAGTTATTCATCCAAATTTATTTTATCACCTTCAAAGTATGCTCCTTCAGAAACGATACACTTACGCCAACGAATAATCCAATCATCAAAACATTTTTTAAACGCTTTTTCCAGAATTGAGTTCAGTGCTCGCCGCGAATTCTACTTTATGTCTTCTACCGAATGAAAACGGGTGCCAGGAAGTGGTAATTTGAGTTTAAGAAAAAGAAAGAAGTCGGCTGGAGCCATATCTGGTGAATAAGGTGGTTGCTCGATGGTATTTGTTGAGTTTTTGGTCAAAAATTCGTTCACAATGATAGCTATGTGCGAAGGCGCATTATCGTGGTGCAAAATCCAAGAATTTTCTTTCCACAAATCTGGCCTTTTTCGTCGAATTTGTTCTCTTAAACGCTGCATAATGCCCAAATAATATTCTTTATTTACCGTTTGACCTTCCGGCAAGAATTCCCAGTGCACAACACCGCGATAGTTAAAGAAAACAGTCAACATGACTTTGACTTTTGATCGACTTTGGCGTGGTTTTTTCGGTTTCGGTTCAGTTGGAACGTGCCACTCCGAAGCTTGTTGACTAGTTTGCATGTCAAACTCGTAAACCCACGTCTCGTTACCAGTAACAATGCGTTTCATGAATGTTGGGTCGGAATTGACTCGTTCTAGCATGTCCTCAGCGACTCTTATGCGATTGTGTTTTTGAAGAAAATTCAGGTCTTTTGGGACTAGCCGAACGGCAACATATTTCATACCCAAGTGATTATTTAAAATGGTACGGATCGACTCGTGAGGCATAGAAAGTTCGGCGGCTATCTCTCTCAAACTTGAATGAGCATTTTCAGTCACTATTTCCTTCACTTTTGCGATGTTAACTTCAGTTGCAGACGTTGATGGCCTACCAGAGCGAGGCAAATCTTCCATCACATCTTGACCGCTTTTGAACGCTTTGTACCACCCATAAGCACGTGTTTTTGATAAAGTCGATTCACCGTAAGCCTTCTGTAACATTTTTAGTGACTCCGAACACGAAATTCCATTGGCGATGCAAAATTTAAGACAAACTCTTTGTTCGATGTTTTTGTCCATTATGAAATTCGCAATATACACTAGAATGATATAACTAAAAACAGCACTATATTTAATGTAAATAACAGATGCAACTCAAACTCCGCGCCAAAATGGAAAACAGTTGTGCCAATCTAACAACAACAAAAAAAACAAAAATTAAATTTGGAACCATAAACAAATCATCCATTCCCGATACTTTCTTGACTGAATGTATATACAAATAAAATCAGACGAATTGAGAACTTCCTTCTTTTTTTAAATTGGTTAACATGAATTTCGTTATAGAAATACGATGGAAGCCGCCATTCTATCTTTATAATATCACGTCCTCACGTCTTACTACTAGTAGGTTCTGGATATGTACTGTACGTCATACCTATATAAAGAGGAGGCTAACGAATTACACACGTAGTGGTATAGGGCTTGCCGCATTGTTTATTTTTTAGTTGAATTAAACTGGTCTTGTCTACTTTATTCATATTTTGTCACAAATAGTTGTAAAATATAGATTTAGAGTCCGGCTAAGCAGCCCAGTGCAATTGAATTCGTTCATTACCTTCGCGCCCTATAGCGACAGCAATAAAGTTGATTTTCGCAGTTGTGGTTTGATCATATTTTAGCGCGGAGAAATGACATTTGTTTTTGCACATAATTGTAATTTGTAAGAAAACTACATTAGCAATTATGGTATTAGAGATTTGAGATATTGTAATTACCTATCCATTTTAGCAAAAATCATTTCAACATTCTGTATAATTTCGGAGATGCAACTAAATCTTTATGTAAAACAAGGTTTTTTTCTGGATTTTTTTTATTGAGATTTTGTTATCCAATCATGTTTCCACGTTTTAGGATTTCAAGATAAAGAATAGAAGTTGTATGTATCCAAATGTCTAACTCTCAGTCTTCTTAGATTTCGAGCTCCAGGTAACTAAACACGCCAAAGTATGCATAGGCGGATTCTTAAAAAATGAATCAACAAAAGAAAGTAATATTTTACGTATTATAAGCTAATAATTTAGTATATATATACAGTAGGTATCAGTAACATAGTAGATACGTCTATATAAAAGTGACCTGCAGATAATATCTGTTATTATCTATATTTCTTTTATCTGTTTGATAAAGCATATTATAATTATTTATTTTATGATTCGGACTTATTGCAATCGATTTTGGTTTTTAATTGACGATACGACAGGTACCTGTAGCTTACTTATTAAGCTTACAATTCATGAATGTTATATGTTTTAGTTGTTAATTTAGTTCGCTTGTTGTTTAAATATTCAAACAACAAGCGGACTGATCGTAATGCGTTGATGCTTTGACCCACGAAGTGATCAGTCGGATTGATTGATATTCGAATTATATTACGTAGTCTTTGTAAATTGCCAGAGGTTGGTATAGCCACTGTGAATGTATATTGTGAGGTTGATTGGTTCAGTAGTTACTGCTAGAAGAAAAAATAAACAAGTAAACGAACGTTTCTTTTTGTAATTATAATAAAAATAGTAGGGACAATAGGAACAACGAGGACAGAGGGGACATCGGACATACTCAGAACGGCTAGGAAAAGAATAGCGAAGTAAATAAATAATGAACAACCTACCCCGCGGTCTTAGAGAGGGGTTTGGAAAAAAGAAAACCATTGGCAACTACGTGAATAATTACGGTAATAATTCAACCGCATCGTTAGAAATTATTATAAGCAAAATGGTCGTCAATCCGGACCGTTTTAATGGGGACAAATGTCAATGGTATTTATTTGGATTCTGTTGACAAAATTGGCGCGTGCGACACTCCAGGCTTCGCACATTGATTGACGGCTTTGCGGCGTACCCTTTGTATTGTAAATTGGTTGGCGGTTATTTGTCTCGCCAAAATATCAACCCGTATTGCAGTAACGCTAATAGTCGGTGTTATGTAGCTATATTTGTTCACGATCGTATAAACAATATACGTAATGTATTTACGTCATTACAGGTTACGTACATTAACGTTTATTTTGATTGGAAGTTGATTACCTATCTCTATTAGTGTGAATGCTATAGGGAAATTCTAAAATATCATTTAAGTTTATACACGTGTGTTACATAGATAGGTACGTATTATTGTCTATCTTATTATATTACAAACAAATTAAACGATGTAGACGCGATACAGTGTTGTACGTCTTAAATTTTGTTCATTTTGATATGAAACAGAAAAAACTTTTACCAGTTGTTAAACACACCTGACCACATTCAGACGATTTTAGCTTATAATGGATGAAATAAGTAGATAATATTTAAAAAAAAGTAAATCACTAATAGCTATTCAAATAATTACTGTAATAATGTAGCCGCATTGTCAGAAATTATTATACGCAAAATGGTCGTTCTCTCTGACTACCCCGTTAGAGATACAACGTGTGAAAATATGTACACATTATATATATATTTAAAACTTTAACAAAATTGGGTAAATGATTCCGGAATTAATGTGACAGCGATCTCGTCGATTGTCTCTGATGTTTCTGATATTGGAATTGTCTTCAGATAGGTATCTGAAGAGTCTTAAAAATATTTTGATGTAAAGATTAGGAATGTTGTTACTATAAATGGCTTTCAACTTCAATTCTTTTATCGCCACATTTTATCAACTAGAATCTGCAAAGTTTCTGTTAAATTTATATCTCATTTAGTTTTATTAGTATTTTTAAGCCTGGTTTTCTTGACAGGTATCCGGATGTTAGATCAGCCTTACATGACGGATCTGATTGAGGCCAATTCCATGGGTCACGAGCCCCATAAGATCCATATTTACAGTGCATCGTGGGGTCCAACAGACGACGGGAGAACAGTTGACGGACCCAGAAACGCCACTATGAGGGCCATTGTGCGAGGGGTTAATGAGGTAAGGGTTTTTCATTATATACTAAATAGCGGCGGAGTTGATTACATAATAAATAGCCTATGTTCTTCTGGAATAATGTTCCTTTCGAATGGTGAAATAATTTTTCAAATAACTGCAGTAGTTCCAGAGATACCCTCCATTATAAACGAACTCACAAAATCCGCTCTGTCTCTTTATAATATTAGTATAGATATAAGGTAGCTCTATGGAGCATGAACTTACACGATAATATAATATTTCTCTTTCTAATAAAAAAACACTTTTTGTCCCTAAATTCAAATTGCTAGTTCATTCACAGTCCTAATATATTTTGTAAGTGGGATACATAACCTTAATAAGAACTTGTTTTTATAAATGACGTGGTAATTATACAAATAAAAGACAAAATAAATGTTTGTATTTATATGTTTCCAATTAAAAATTATTTTTAAACTTACCCCCATGTCTTAAATATAGAACAAAAAATATTTTTTCTATTAGTTTTTCTGTAAAGTAATGTTGACCTCGTGAATCGTGATCGTGGATTGTTACGAGGACAATATAAGGTTAATTTTATTTAATTTATTTATTGCACACATAACATACACAAAAAGAAAGTTACATGTAGAGAATTTCAGGAAAGGGTACATGCTCATTTCTAATAGAAATTTCTTCCAGCAGACCCGCGTTCATTTCGTTTTTTTTTTTAAAGAATTAGTTTTTTTTGTCTGTAGACTTGTGGATAGTATAACGTCGCTGTCATTTCGAGAAGCATTAAACTGCAAGTGCTCAGAAATTATGTTTCAATTTATTTATAAATGCCTCTGTCTCTCTGTCTGTCTGATCGCTTTCAGGACTAAACCACTGGACCGATATTGATGAAAGAATAGAGATAGATTAAACCCAGGAGAAGGACAAAGGCTGCTTTTTTAATTGCACGCGTACGAAACGAAGTCATTTGCAAAAGCTAGTTTTATATAATTAACCTTCTTCAATTAAAAGTATTTTAAAGTAGATACTTGCACAGTCTTACAAAATTAAGTGATTGTTGAATCAATTTTATTTTTATATTTTACTTTTTGATGACGACAACATCAGTTGTTGAAATTTTTACTATAATTATTACTGTACTGGGTAAAATCACTTTTAATTAATTCTTTTTTTTAATTTTTTCCAATTCTCTTTAATCAACATCAAAGTAACGCCGCGGAACAAACAAATTTTAAAAACATTCGTGTAATGAAAGTTAATTAAAAAAAAAACTTTCTAATCTGAATTTAAACGTTTATCGAATACGAAATGCCACAACAAAGTAATTATACTAATTGATATTCATTCGAACTTTTATATAAGCGTATTAATACTAAAATTGCGAAAGTTTGATCATTTCAGTTTCGCGCATCAATCATTCGATGAATCTCTACGGCAATCAGACACATAACGTGCCTGAAACAAAATAGGATAGTCGTTACTAGCAATAATAATTAGTAAAACAAAATAACTGCTTACGCTCTGGTCCGGTAGGAAAAGAAAATAAAGCTACTTATCTCCCCACGCAGGCTGTAAATGCCAGCTAAGAGTAGTAATCCGGTATTATAAATATTAGGTCTTTACCTATAAAATTGCCGCTTAGTATACAAAAGATTAAAGTATTTTTTTTATAGGGCGATTTGGTCTAATATGCCATAGTTAATTTTGATAATATAAATCTCGTGTATGTGCGTAGTTAGGAGAAGAGGGAACGAATAATATAACAGTATAATCAATTGAATTCGATATAATTGTAATAAAAAGAACATAACGTTTGAATTACACAAGTAAAAACAAAATCATAAAACCTTTATTAATTGGCATTTTACCCTATACTAAGGGTAATATGCCATGAGATCTAGGGTAATATACCATTATCAATATAGAAACAAGAAATATTTAAACAGTAACTAAGTTTTATGTTTTATGTGTTTTAGATTGATTTATTATCAAACAACATATTAATTATAAAATAAACTTAAATTAAACTTCAAATTTCTCAAAGAATTAAAAACATCATTTGTTATTAATATTATTAAGATCAAATTAAAGATTAAGATCAAATGGAACAGTAACTCTCAAAAACTTATTGCTCACACAATACACAGCCTCCTTCTTCTGCTAAGCAGTCTTCTTGGACCCATTTCATGCAAACAAGTATGTTATACGCAGTCTCATTTGGGTCCTTCTTTGTCATAGTAATAACGTTTAGTAGTTACTACAATCTGAATTTTCTTCTTCGTTCGAATCGTTGTAAGAAATATCTATTGGTTCAGAATTATCTGCTGTTGACAAAGGTCTTGGATTTTCCTTTATTCCCTTAGTTTTCTTCTGATTAACTTTTTCTTTGTTAGATGCTTTCTGTACTGACTTGCGAGTGCCCATTTTCTTGTTGTTCCTGTCTCTCACTTTCTCAATATTTTCTTTGATCGTTAATTATCAGAGTGTCTGACTAAAAATGTTTTGAAACATTCATATCCAGCCATTTTAGTCTCGTTATTAAATGGGTTAGGTATGCCATTGGCTTCCACGAAAGAGTAAGCTAAGTAAGCTAATTGTCGCACAGATCTCTGAGTCAAAGGATATCCAGACTTTTCCTTACGCTGTAAATATAACACTAATTTTGTGTCATAACTTTTAAGACATGAACCACGTCCAAGGGGTATTTTTTCATCATTACCATAATCTTTGGAAGCCTGCTACATTGTGGTACGAGCCTCTTTCATCATGCGGATCGCCTTTTTCGACTCTTTTCTGATCACGAGGACCGATCAGTAGTTCGAATGTATTTTCTGGGCATGTTTCTATAAGGAAAAAAACTACGCGTAAGTTAAAATACTTAAGAACTTATTGGGGTAAAATGCCACTTATGGCATATTACACCTACAAAAAACTGGCTTGTTACTCCGACGGGCATGCAGAATTGAACGATAAAAGTTTCTATATGAAACTTGTGGCAATGGCGGTGTATTTTAAGGTTATAAAATTCACCTGTTAAAATTATCCACTTTAATCCACTGAATTCATAAAAACTTATTTTCTCAAATGAATATTTTACGTTTAAAAAATGACATGAAATTAGATTTTAATAGTATTAATTTCATTTAACGTAAATTATTTCTGAATTTTACGGGATATAATTTAACACTCACTGTTATGTCGCCGCTAGCGTTACACTGATCGAAAAAACTATATATTTGGCGTCATATACATTATTATGAGGGAATTACGAAAAAGTGGCATATTCCCCGTTATGGGATATTACACCGAGTCACCCTACATTTTTTTTTTGTTAATCAAAGTGTGCACCCATGCTATCGATGTATTGCCGGCGCTGTGATAATTTTGCAATGCCCTTGAATAAGTCAGGTGTACGGGAGGCAACAAACTCTTCAAAGGCATTTTGTATTGCCTCTCGGGTATACAACTTTTTTCTTGCCAAGAAATTGTTCAAATTTTGAAAAAAGTAGAAGTGAGTCGACACAAGGTCTGGTGAGTCCGGTGGATGACGCAAAACTTTCAACCCTAGCTCTTGTAGCTTAGAGACCGTCCTATGTGTCGTGTGAGGTCGAGTGTTGTCGTGTAGGAGTAGCGGGGACGAGCGATTAACCAAGGGTGGCCGGAGATTTGCGAGCTTCTCCATCATTGTGTACAGTTCCTCACAATACACATCCGCAGTAATGCTCGTGCCATTTGGTAAGAAGCTGTGATGAATTACACCAGCATTCGACCACCAAACAGTAACCATCACTTTTCTAGGATTAAGTTTTCGTTTGGGGCATTGCCTAGGTGCTGAATCAGGGTCTAACCAACATGATGACCGCTTACGACTGTCAAAAGAATACATTTTTCATCGCAAGTAATAATGCGATTCAAAATCCCTTCGTTTCTGTGTCTATTAAGCAACGCAAGGCATATCTCAACGCGTTCGTCGCGCTGGCGATCGTTCATTTCGATCGGCACCCACTTATCAAACTTTTTTACCTAGCAAATTTGACGCAAATGGACCAATATTGTTTTGATGCTAACATCGAAAGCTGCTGCTAATTCAACAGTGGTTCAATTCGTCGTTGTTGACTTTAGTTTTCGGGCGACCACGGGGTTCATTTTTGAGATCAAAATTTCTATGTCGGAAGCGTTCAAACCAATTACTGGTCGAAACTCGTATTCCGTAATTATTCGTATTTTTATTGTGTCCATACTGATGAAAAAGATACAAATGTAGTGAAAACAAAACTAATCAATAAACAAATGATTGAATTTGAAAATAATTTTTTTCAATAAAATTCATTTGAATTTAGAATTTATTGCCAGTCATACACAAATTACATTTCAAATGGCCAGTATTGTAGAACGGCAACTTCATAGGTAAAGACCTATTATTAGCCAGGGGTTTACAAAACTATTATTATCATTACTTGTATTACAAATATGCTTAGACGATGGTCCGAGCACATAGAAAGAACGATCGCTGAACAATTGACGCTGAAAATCAACAAAGTGAGAGCGGAAACAGACGCCAAGGAAAACCAAGGTTAATCATTACGGTCCAATACAGAGCGTTAGTTGGCGGAAATGTCAAAAGCACTCGCGTACCTCTGTGAAAATATGTGAAAAGAATGACGAGATTTGAGGACGCGGAAGAAGTATGTAAGAATTGTGATGCTTGACTCCATTCTCTCTAAATAATCTTTAAAGATACAACGTGAGGATATGTATGTATGTTACAAATTAGCGACTCACTCAGACTTCGCACGGTTAGAAATTTTTTTTGAAAATAGAATACAGCCCAAGTTACTCGCTGATATTGTAGCTTTCTATGGGTGAAAGAATTTTTTTGGTTGAGTAGATTTTGAGTTTATCCATAACATATAAACAAACAAAGTTTACCTCTTTATAATATTAGTATAGATAAAAAAATATATTATAAATAACACCTGTTGCCCGCGACAGTCTATCCTTCATCAGTATTCAAGCTATATACCAAATATCCAAATTATACCAGCGGTTTAGCCATGACAACGTAATAAATCATAATAAATAGAGATATTTTCGAATTTATGATATTAGTATGCATATACGAGTAGGCGATGAGCTGGAAAGCTGTAACTTGATACATAATAGGTATCTAACAGGACTTTATCGGCTTTTGCTTTGCCATCTGTGACCTGAAATACTTGTTAGAAAGATGTGATGTGATTTTGTTGCATCTTGATGCGCTGTTCACGCCGAATGGAAAATGTTCTGAAGTTGCATCTTTCCATATATATAAAAATTAAAAGCTGTTCGTTGGTATACGCATCACTTAAGAACAGTTAGACTGATATTATGGCAAACTTTTTTTTTAATGTTTGTAATAGTCCAAATAAGGTTTTTAGGGAAAGAAAAAATAGAAAAGTTACCCGAAATACAAAATTCGGATTTTTCGATCATATACAAATTTTATTTGAAGTTAGTCAAGACAACGTCTGTCGGGTTAGCTATTGTAAAATAAAGATGAATAGACCGTTGGAAGGTCTTTTATTTCATCATCAGATCATAACTAATTTTTTATGGGACCACTCTGGACTTATACCCTTACATAAATGGCGAAGATATCGTGTATCACAGACAAAAAAAGTTAATAGAATTGAACCTCTTCTTTTTTTTGATGTCTGTTAAAATAATTGAGTGTGGAGCCGGAATAAATAGCTAGTGTTAAGTAAGCATTTATAAACGAGGGATCTCTTGATATACCTCTTTCGTAGCACTTACTTAGAGATCTATCTATTGTTTTCGGTAGAATATACGTCGTTTATATTTACGACATAGTTTCATAGAGGTAGGTGAGTGGAATGGATGGGTAGCGATCTAAGTAATGACATGTTAAAATATTCACGAATTGTTTCGAATAGGTTCTATTTATATATATGTATGAAGATGTGTAGATACTTTTATTCATACAGAAAATGAATCAGTAGGTTTACTTAGTCACACCTAAATGTTTTTGGGTAAACTTGAGTTTACTCCCTTTTTTGACATTATTACGCCTACGCTGTTTGTCCGTCGGCTTGTTTGTCCTACGTTTAAACAGCTGTAACCTTACAAAAAGTTAAAATTTAACGAGTAGTAGGTATGACCTTATAAAGGATCCGTCCAGATTCCCACCATCGTAGTTGCGAATCCTCCCGCCAAAAACCAGTGCTTGCATTTTTATATTCTTATGTGGAGAGTAAGACAACCGGTGAAATTTTTGGCACAAGAGACACAACACCTTAGTTGTCAGAGTTGCCAATAACGCATTTACAATTTGGATCGCTTCTTAACCTTCTGCTCGATTTCACCAAAGTCCGCTGATACTTAGAGAACCTTTAAAACCGAATAGGGGTCCGCTAACGATTAAATTTTCATTGTAGTTTCGGTTTTAGGGGTTCGTTAAGTATTAGGGCACTTTGGTGAGATCGGGCATTAATATTGAAAATGTTTATGGGCCATTCAGTCCCCTTAACATTAGTTGGACTGTTTGCTCGTTTGTGTTCTCAGTAGTGCAAAAAATACACAAAACGTGTGGTGTTTTTGTTTTTCTCTATGCTTTCTATGCTTTATTCTATAATTTGGTTATAGAGCAAATTCTAAAATAAAACAACAAATAGTGAAAACCGGCCAAATGTAAGTCAGGCTTGTGCTAAGAATCTCGAAATAAATAATAATAATAAATGCGCCAGACAATACACACTGATTATCTGATTTTAAATTAGGGTATTCCCTGTGCTATGAGACCCAAACGACGACTATTAGGGGCGTCTCCCAGTACACCCAGACCCGAGATAATCTAAAAAATTTGTTTCCTAGATTGACCCGATCGGGAATCAAACTCTAAACTTTCCGCGCTCGCACGAAATACTTAAACCACTGCGCCATCAAGGTCGTCGAATGAATGATGAATGAAAGAAAATACAATTTTTTCATTCAATATCTTTACATAATATAAAATATATTGTTAGGGTTTCCACGGTGCGCCAGTCCGATATGATTTTGGTCGGCTTTTTTAAATTAAAATGAAATTCGTAGTGTAATCATGAATTCACAAGAAAATTGATAAAATTACATACTCAAACAGTTTCCGTTAATTTTTTTTTTTACTTTCGAACAACTGGCCGTCGTTATTGTCGTTGACGTTATTCGAAAACGCTACAATATTACACGGAGTTGGCGTAATTTAACGATAAGTTTCATGTTAAATTTTTGGATACTACTCAATGTATATTATTATTTAATATATATTATACTATTCGATTTACATAGTGAACGACTTTGTGTAGGACCTTGTTATTTATCGGAAACAGCCGTTATAGATACATTGGTTATACGTTATCCGAGTTAGCATTTTTGTTAACAAGTACCTACCTCATTTCCGAGCATCAATAAGCTACGAGAAATAAATAGCTATAGAATTTTCGCTTTGCTTATAAACTACAACACCATGTATAACGGTCATGTTTTACTTATTATAGTAAAAATCAGGCATAAATAATGATTGTTTTCAAATTCCTAGGACGTTTTGTTATAAGCAAAATTTTCTTGTTACAGAATAACGTACAACGTATTACTGTAGTTACTTACAGAGAATTTAGAATTTATCTGCAGGCGGTTGTTATTACAGCCGGCAAGTGTTAGAAGAAATATTGAAGTGAGCGCTCAGGGAGTTGTATTTACTTTACTGAATGTTTTTCACCCCTTTGAATCCTCCTCCACCCTTTCCCACCCACTTAAACACCTGTAAGTATCCAACTATAGTTATTTATTTAACAGTTAAAAGGCTTCAACAATAACCGTTTTTCATATTTGATTGAGTTTAGTCCCTTACTAAATTATAATGTAAGTTGTATTTATGTAAGAAGTATTCGAAAGTGGACTATATTTTAACGAGCGTGATAAATATGTCAACCCGTTGCCAAAAGTTAATGAGCAAGAATCTTTATTGATCTTAATGAAAGATATTCGTTCTTTTAGGATGTCGATATGGATGGAAACGTAGGATATATTAAGATGTAATTAAAAGACGTGCCTTCGCTACCTCGTTTATTTCACGACTGACTTATTTTTTGACATTCAAAAGTACCATATTATTATTAAGTAGCAACACCCTCAAAATAATAGTGTTGCCATTTGTTAACGATTATGATTGTAACAGTTAATCAAGAATATTGACAATAGTTAACATAAAGTCTCACGGAGTCTCTGACGGGAAACCAGCCCTTCGATTACGCACAGCACAACACGAAGAGGAGTTTTATGGGGTAAACCTTCATACTCCGTTTTGATAAGTAATAAGTCGAACAGCACAACTGATTAATATCATTTGCTTTAGCAGATATTTGTACGATAAATCGTAACAGCAAGTTGGAACGTCTAACCCAAAAGAATAATTTATTCCTTGGTCCGACTCCGACCTCACTAAGACACCGTTAGCGCCGTCGTTGACAGACGTGTCGCTCAAAATCAGTTGAGATAATTCGCCTTAGCCACCAAATTTGTACCTAATATTATGACAAAGATCGAAGTTAAATACAGTAATGAGAGGGGTCTAACTGTAATACGAGATTTGATACCAATAAGTTAAAATGTATCGTAGTAGGTAACAGAATTCGATATAAATAAGTTACTATTATCGACAAAAAATGTACACGGATCCATTGTTACAGTTTAACATTTATTATGTAGTATTTTCATTCATAGATTACGTAATGAACAGTTACTTTACCCGCGTGTTATAGAAAGTCAAAGTTGTTTTATACTAACAATAATAATCACATGATACCAATTGGTAATAATTGCTAGCAGCGTAACATACAATGAACACATGAATACAGTTTTATAATATTTTGTGGAGCATCCTAACATTGAAAATTAGATACATTAATCATTTTCTTTCGTAGATACTATCAAAAGTGAAAATTGTTCCTAATATTTTATATTATTATTCATATTAAAAGTTTATATTAGGTACTATTGTTGTTACATAGTTTTTAATACATAGTAATGTTATTTACGTGATCCTTCAAAATACAATAGAAAGAAAATGGTGTAAGTACATTATATTAGTATTGACAAGTAGACAGATCCATTATAAGCTTTGTATTAGTACTTAATAATATAACCGAAATTTTCTTTTTCGCGAGCGAGAGACCTATTTCTTTCATTTTTCTTGAAATGACAGGTCTGTATTGATAGACAGATGGACATTATCATCAGCAATTTTGTCACTACTGCCACTGATATTAATTACATTGCATTATATTATTTTATTAGATCTATAGTTAGGTACTTAAATAGTAACACCTAATTATTTATTTAAGCAAAATCTCACTTATTTTGAGCTGACAGAGGAGTTTCGAAATAGCAATACGATGAAAGAGGGTCGCTCCTAATAATCTATTCTCATCTTTTCGACGAGACGAGAGGTCGGCTTTTAGTAAACTTAGGGTACATTTAGGGCCCAGCTCAGACCTTTAACGCAAGTATCTAATTATTTATTAAATGTAAAGTTTTCCAATTAGATATATATTCTATTTTTAGTGTTCTGTTCCAAAATGGGAATAAAGAACACAACGGTTTTTTTTGTCCGTCCGTTTGTCTGTCTGTCTGTGAATCTATTACGGGCACGATTCTCGAAGAATATTTGACGGTAACAGCTCTTTGGAACAGTTATAATAAGTGTTAGCTTGAAAACAGACGTGAATTTCAAAAGATAAGTTTTCATTTTTAGGAGATTTTTGAAATTAAATTCTGTTTATTAAATAATAAATTCAAAAATTATAACACGTCACTTTAAGAACACTCTTTCTCACATCTTATCCTCTAAAGTGTCACACAAAAATTTAGAGAAAATCAAGTACATTCAGAATAAGATGCACATTGACATTATCAGAATTTCATTATATTAGATACAACGTAAAAAGAAAGCTTCGTGAAAACTTTGTTTTACTGTTGTTGGTTGGTAACAATATGTAGAAACATTTTTTTTCGATTAGGTAGATACCATTTATTTTGCATTATTACTTTAATGTAGTTTGTACTTCACACACATCGGTAAATATATAACGCGATTATTGTTAACGAAATACTATTTAGAAAATCAATAAGTTTCTTGAAACGTATATTCATCAATCATCAATTCAACCATCATCAATTTGTGGGCAGTTGTTCCTCCATTAGAGTCAGTCTGTTTAACCAACATCATTAACACTTTTAACGCTACAGTTTTAATTTTTTTTGATTTGAAACATCTTATGCGGCGGGTCAGAGCGGCAGGCAACCGTGGCGACGCGTCGTCACACGCGCGTCGCACGTGCTCGTATACCTATAGCGTATGCAGTGTTATTATTATTGTACGTTACCTGTGTTTTTTAAATAAAGAATAATTTTTTTCTTTAAAAAAATCTGAATATTTTGTTATCGATTATGCCATATTTTTATGGTACCGATGTTGCGAATCTGACAGGCATCCCGCGACGAGTCATTTTTTTTCTTTGTATTTCATGTCAACAATTGAGATAATGTGAAGTGATTCTAATTTACGTACTTAATAATACAGATAATATAGTTACATAGCAACTTATCCCCTTAAAAAGGCTTTAACGGAAGAAAGAAAATTAATGTTGTAGCGCGCGTGTTGGAACGACGAGTTTCTCTCCTATTTCAATGGCTGTTACGACTGCGGTGTTAGGTATTTGAAATATCTATGGTAATATTATAGAGGTAAGCTTTGTTTGTTTGTATGATGTGGATAAACTTAAAAACTACTCAACCGATTTCAAAAATTTTTTCACCTATAAAAAACTACATTATCAGCAAGTAACATTGGCTGCATTGCTTTTTCAAAAAAATTTTTACTCGTACGAAGCCGGCGCTACGTCGCTATCATTTTTTGTTATAATAATAATAGAATACTGGCCGCTAGGTAGTTGTTATTTTTTAATACATGTAGGTAAAATATGTTGTCGATTCATTGTAATACGGGGTAATACTTTGTTTGTTTGGATTTGGTTTGGATGACTTTAATATGAAATGTTCAGCTTAAATCGCGGAGAACGATAAACTTTTGCCTTTAATTTCGTATATTGCGAACGTATCATCCTTAGTACCTCGCTTGTAACAACTTAATAATTGTAAAACATTATTTTCGCTGTTATTACCGTTTACAATTTTACGACTTAATCTACGATACTCTTCACGACATTGACCATAAATTTTACGATAGACACAATTTGTTACACTTTTAGAACACGTTTTCGTCACATTGTCTCATATGGGAACAACACTTTCAAAATTGGACGCTTGATCTTGTCGTTGCGAGATTGCGAGATGCGAGATGCGAGAGGTATAGATGAAAGACGCAGTGGCAGCACGCGCTGAATGGACGGTATCTCGGCGTTCTGGTCAAAGTGCTCAAAGTGGTCAAAGGTTATTCGACTGGATACAGATAATAAGAAATAGAACTTTGCGAATGAATCTTGATTATCGAATGAATGTAATAACTAAATTTTAATTTGTCCATGGTTAGACTTAGACTTAGATTATATTACGTATAGATACAGATTTGTTCTTTTAAAAACTATAAATATTATACGTCGTCTCCAAAACAAAGAAAAGAAAAAGATAGCTTCGTAATTTTCTTTCCTCTTTCGAAAGCTTCGCTTTTCTACTGTATTTATATTACATTCACTCGATTTCGGGAATATCTAGGCCTTCTACAAGTCGATAACGTGAAAAAAATATCGATGTGTGCTTATGCCCAAATGTCTATGATACAAATTGACGAGTTGCCCTAGTGTCATCTTGCTATACTCTGTCGCGTGTTGCACTATCAGGCGCAACATCCCACGTAAAATTAACGCTTATAATATATCCCTCGCACCTCGCACGGAAGCACCTATGCTTCTGTTTATTTTATTTATTTCATAGATATAAAGTACATATTTACAGAGAAAAAAGTTATCAGAAATGTTGATTTATGCAGGAGACCGTGACACAACGTGTGTCAGAAGCATTTCGAGTATTGCGTCCGCGGCACATGGTTTGCCATGTTTATTTACAGTTGATGAAGGTTTAAGTCTTTATGCTGATTTAGATCTTTCCAAATCACAATGGATATTACTTCGAGCAAGTTTAATTAACAAAAACTTTGTTAATATATTGCCGTCATATAATATACTAACAAACGCAAAATAAATGTGTTATCCTTCACCTGGAAGCATAGAAATTACTGATACAGGTGCTAAAGTAAATTTACAAGATTTGCTTGATCATACAATAGCACGTATCTTAAGCATTGATAACGTATACAAGCCATCGAGGAGAAATCTTAAATTGTTCACCAAATGGGGTTGTGATAGTTCATCGGGATAAAGCGAATATAAACAAGTTTTAACAGATGAAAGTGACTTAGTTTCAGATGCAAACTTATTTATAGCGTCTTTGGTACCAATAAAGCTAATTGATACACAAACAAATGAGGTTATTTGGCAAAATCCGGCTTGTTCTTCAATACGATATTGCCGTCCAATTGTGATGGAATTTGCAAAAGAAACACCTGAAAAGACGCTTTCGGTAGTTGGTGATATTCGGGGTCAAATTAATATTTTGGAGACTTCTAAGATACACAAGGAGGATCAGGTGATTGAAATAAGTCATGAACTATTCTTAACCATGGTGGATGGAAAAGTTACACAAGTTTTAACTGACACAAGTTCTGGAGCTGTGTGTACTATTTGTGGCGCTAAACCAAGTGAGATGAATGATTTGGAGAAAGTTAAATTAAAGCCAGATAATATAAATGTTTACGAATACGGTTTGTTTACTTTGCATGCGTGGATTAGGTGCATGGAATTAATTTTACATATTTCATATAATCTTTCGTTTCAAAAATGGTCTGCAAGAACTCCGGAAAATAAAAAAGTAAAGAGGACAAGAAAAAGCTTGTTCAAAGTCAATTTCGAAGCCGAATGGCATTGCATGTCGATAAACCCCGGCAAGGAAGTGGAAATAGCAATGATGGCAATACAGCTCAACGTTTTTCTGAGAACTATTCTTGTTCTTCAGAAATTACAGGAGTTGATGAGAATCTTATTAAAAGGTTCTATGTCATTCTTCAGACTTTGGCGTCCGGTATTGCAGTAAATCCAATAAAATTTGGTGAATATACCCGCGATACTGCACAATTGTACGTAACAAAATATATGTGGTATAACATGCCTTCTTCGGTACACAAGATCTTATTACATGGAGAAAGTATAATTAGACATTTTGCTGTTCTACCTATTGGTCATCTATCTGAGGATGCACAAGAATCCCGTAATAAAGATTATAAAAACTTCAGATTGTATCACGCAAGGAAGTGCTCTAGGTCCACAACAAATGAAGATGTATTTCATGGTCGTCTATTTACATCAGATCCGTACATATCAAGTATTAGAAAACCATCAGTTACTGTTCATAAAGAACTGTTAGAAGAAGCCAAGAACCTTTTAGATATTTAATTCAAGTATGAACATATATTTTATTTATGTAGTAGATTAATAAATGTACTTTTATATTAATGTATAATGTACAATCGCTGACATATTAACCTTAACAGAGAGGCACCTTATACGTTTGGAATAAAGGCGAATTTGCAACGAAAATGTAAAGCATGATGTGCTGTTGACTGTACCTAATATTAACAAAATACTAAATAATATTTTAATAACATAAAACCGTGTAATATAATTAAAATAAATAAACCTAGTTTTTGTATGAAAAAGTTTCATTTTTAGTTTTGTATCATTTTTTATACATATTAAAAATAAAAAAAATATAAAGTAATGTCTTATTATTTGATTGTATATATATTAGAGATGCTGCCTACCAAATTTCATCTCATTACTTCAAACAACAAAAAAGTTACAGATATTTGAGACGGTACGCACGGTTCTGGCCCATAGTGTGGCGGTTTAGTTTCGCTCACTGTTGAAAAAGAGCGTTCCATTAACATATTTAAGAATTGTTATTTTAGGTGCGAATTTTCTTAATAATATTTTGTAATTTTTAGTTACAATATACGAGCGTTTTCTATAATTACATGTAATTTAAAACCCCTATATCTAGGCGTTATCTTTTGACAAATCACCAGGAGTTCGATGTTTTCTAATAGGAGCTGTAAATACATAATATTTACTTAGTGCGATTAATATTTTGTACTTAAAAAATTATTTACTGGAAGGGTTTATAGTGTATACACACAATAAAAGATGTGCAGCAAATGTGATGCAGTTACAACTTGAATACAACGTACAGCAATTATTATTGCCGAATATTTGTACAATACAAAATCAATAAAAAGAAACACACAAACAATGTACAACGTTTTTTTACGTGCTGCAAACACATCACAAACATGATAGTGCGTAGTTACTGATTACTAATCAGTCCATGAAAAAATCGTCGCTTTTATACGCGCTCTCTACATATCGATATCAATTTGTATAATGCATACCACACTTTAATGTTACAAATGCAAAATGATGGTTAAAATGTTATACAGAACCTTTAAGTAGTTATGTGAATAGTTGATTTCTATTCATTTCGATCTCAAGTCTATTTGTGAGAAAGTGTACCATTTCCTTAGCAAATGCCTCCCACGGACGCTATTTCCTCAATAGTGTTCCATTGAAAGCAAAAAAGTTACCGACTAAAAAATAGAAACGAAAGGATTTCCTAGCTGTAAGAAGATTCAAAACATATAATGAGTCTCGTGAATAATATTTGCGTACAAAGGTAGCAAGAGCCAGTAGGGTTGGGTTTTGGAATACTGGAATTACGTGAATTTACTTTGTGCTTAACAAAAAATTACAGGCTTATTTCTTTGTAGAACCTACGCACAGAATTTTTTGCCTTTCAATTATTTTATGAGCATTATAAAATAAAACAGAATCAGTAATGTTGATCTTTATAGATATTTAAAAAGTCGATTATTTATATTTACATAATATTTATTACATTTCTATTATGTGCTCATTCATCTAATAAATATTTAATCAATACTCAGAGACATATTTTATTAATGCTTACTACTATGAATGTTTAACAAAAATTAATTATTTCGCTTTCGTGATAAAAAGAAAACAGTGGCCTAGTAGTGTATTATTTACTTAGTTATAGACGGCACAAATAACTGACTATTAAAAGAGAAAAAGATAGTACCTAATCTATTGAATTGCTGACTATTGCTTTTTATAATTGTAGATATAATAGGTACCACTAACTGAAAGCATACGTTCTGTTATACACGTATATTGCCAGTGTATTAAGGCATAGCGAAATCATACTTCGAGACCATTCGACGGCACATTGGACCTATAAATGGCAAATTGGAATGAAATAATGACAGGTTGTTGCTCAGTGTATACTAGTTCCTTATAATAAGCTCTTTTGATTTTATATTTTACTTGTACTCTATCCAATAATTTTATGGCCATGATTGCAGTAAATTCAGCTTTTTATACAGATCGAGAATTCTACGATATCGAATTTCATAGTTTTTTTTTGTACATAGATTCATGTCATTAACCTTTTAGGTGGTTAGAATGTCGAGGAACAAAAAAATTGTACATGACACTTCTTTGAGTAACCTGTAAGTACCTGGGCTTACTGACAGTAAGGTGGACCTCAGTAGTAATGAGTTGCTAGCTCGTCACCTACACTAATTTCTCATAAAAATCCCTATCTATCCTTTTCACCGACTTTTACAATTTGCGCAGAAAATTTAACATCGCATATTTATGTGTGGTAGAGAAACACCACCCTCTGTCAGAATATCGGCGTGAAATAACACCATTTATTGCTGTTCTGTTTCGTTCGATGAAAGGCCGATTAAAGGCCGGCAACGCGCCTGTGATTCCCCGGACGTTGCGGATGTCCATGGGCAGCGGTGATCACTTTCGATCAGGTGACTCGCTTGCTCGTTTTCCCTCTCTTTAATATAAAAATAAAATTCAACATATTCCTTCTTCCTCAAACCAGCATGAAAGAAAATTTATCTGATTAATTGTCATAATTATTTATTTTTGCAAAATAATTTATTTTTGATAAAAAGTGAAATGTTGTATATGAGTAATTGATCTTCTTTTATCTAAAAAATCTCTACCATTGTCCATCTTTTGATTAGTTCTTCTATTAACAACTTATTATATAACTTATATAGTACTTATGTTTTTATTGTCTTCAAACAGGGTCGCAACGGTCTCGGGAATATTTATGTATGGGCGAGTGGCGATGGCGGTGAAGATGATGATTGCAACTGTGATGGATATGCCGCCTCAATGTGGACAGTTTCTATTAATAGGTGAGGGCAATAAAGTATTTGATTCTCGTAATGTAGCTTCATATTTGTCGTAATTTACTAACGCTTATTTATGAAATTTAAATGGAATTCTTCATTAAAATGATTTCATATTGAGTGCTTCCATGTTTAGGACAGCATTGATCTCTCCTAGCTCTATGGGAATAAGGTTATAATGCAACGCGAAAGTTTAATAGTTTATAAGTTAATGAACCTATAAAATCAATTTAGGTCCTATTACTGGGCGTGAGACTTCTTCTTATGATTAATATGATAAGAAGACTTGTTAGACTTCGCTACGCGATCTCAATAGGGATTTCAGACACAGTATAAATATAACAGTATGATAACTTCACAGAAAGCTAGCAAATACTGTTTTATGGGTGCACGCTAATACTCACGCGCAATGACACGCACACAACAGCAATATTTAGTTAGATGACGAGAACGAGAGGGTCAGTCGGGATCGTACTTTAGCCGCGATTAGTCGTGTGTTAAATAAAATGTTGTCCGCCGCCGTGGAGCCGCGCCCCACAGCCACTACTAATCGCGCTGTCGTGACCGCTATAATTTGTTTTAATACTTTTCATCATATCGTCACAAATACAAGAATAACTATACCACACAAACGAATATTATCATAATGTCTTTGGATGCCTTAATAACAATTATTAGAATCCATAGTTATCGATATAACATAACTACAAGAAATTAAATTTAACTAATATGGTAAACGTATCCGCATGTATTGTTCTTTTATTATTATATGCCTACTCATATATGTAATTAAGATGTATATATAACTAAATGAGATAATGAGATGATGTCCACATCTCATACTCTAGGTAATAGAGTAGAGTAGGGTATGCCTAGAGTAGGCAATTGGTCACGCGTGGGTCGAGAGTCTGCCTCCTTTAATACATTTCCTCTATTTTAGCGGCAGAGTTTATTACACAATTTATAAGGGCTCTGGTCTTTTTTTGGTAATAAGAAAGAAACTTTCAAGAAGTTGGGCAATCATTTTGCATTATACTGCTATAGGTTACTTTTAGCAATCATTTACCTACAATTACCGTATTAAATTTAACATTTCAGTGCTATCAACGACGGCCAAAACGCACATTACGATGAATCATGCTCCTCTACTCTGGCCAGTACATTCAGCAATGGTGCCCGTGACCCAAGCACGGGCGTAGCCACCACAGATTTGTATGGGAAATGTACAGCAACGCATTCCGGGACATCTGCCGCGGCGCCCGAGGCGGCTGGAGTGTTTGCACTAGCGTTACATGCTAAGTAAGTCACATTTCTTTGTTTTCCAGTAATATACGAGAATACGAATATACATAAATGTGAAATCACTGACATCTTTTAAACAAACTGTAATAAGACTGTACTCGTGACGCGGATTAGACTAAAATAGGCTAATAGCGGTCTTGAAACTAGTAAGTAAAACTAGTGTTTGTATCGCTGTGCCAAAATCGTAACAATAAGTCTTGAAATGTAACTAAGAAATAGTGAAAAGCCTATAGATTTTAATCAGTGTCAATTTACCCTGTATTACAGATAATTAAAACACGATTGTGCACTAATCCAATATACCTTGTTTTCAGTCCAAACTTGACTTGGCGAGACATTCAGCATTTGACAGTGTTAACATCAAAGAGAAACTCCTTATACGACGCAAAGGTAATTTTTTGAAAATATATTTTGTCTATGTTATATACATACATGCATACATACATATCCTCACGCTATATCCCTAACGTCCTCTCTGACTACCCCAGAGAGGACGGAGCGCCAAGCGTCGCGGTTCTTACATACCTCCTTCGCTTCCTCGAATCTCATCATTCTCCTCACACATTTTCGCTTAGGTATGCAAGTGCTTTTGACATTTCCGTCAGCTAACACTCTAGCTATTTGATCTTCATAAGTCAGCCTTGGTCTTCCTTGGCTTCTTTTACGACTTACTTTCGCTCTATAGATTTTCTTCGTCAGTCTTTCATCACTCATTCTTTCCATGTGCCCGAACCATCTTAGCATTCCTTTCTTCATTTTTTTCAATAACACTGTCGTGCAAGCCTGTCATACTGTATCTCTTCATTGCTTATTTTATCTGCAAGGGTGACACGCACATATTTCTAAGAGATCGCATTTCTACTGCATTTATCTTACTTTCATTCGATTTCGGGTATATGCAGGAATCACTACCATACAATAAAGTTGGCACCAACACGGCATTGTGTATGGCCATTTTGGCTGAGTTAGATATATTCATACTGCTTACCAATGCGGACAGAGCTCCGTTCACTTTATTGCCGGCTGCTACCCGTCTCTCTACATCCAACTCACATCTTCCATCCCTCGAAAACGCACTCCCCAGATATACAATTTCGTTCACCTGTTCTAGACATTTTCCATTTACCCAAATTTAACACTTTGTACATCTTCTCTTTCAAACACCAGAACCTTAGTTTTATTCACATTCACATTCAATCCTTACACTTCACAGTCTTGTTCCATGCACGTAACTAGTGTCTCCGTTTCTGATGGTGCTATAAGCACAGCATCGTCAGCGTACAATAAGCAGTTTACCACTGTACCATCACATATCATACCACTCATACTTACTTTCAATGTCTGGAAATGAAATGAAACAAAATTTCGTTAAAAGCTATGTTATAATGACATGTAGTTCAGTTGAAAACAAAAATGTGTTTAAAAATAATTTTGACATTTTTTTGTCGAGTTTTGAAAATCTATCCCTAAAGAGGTGAAAAGAGGTGTCAAAGTTTGTAGAGAAAAGCTATATGTGCTACGCACTAGATTACGCGGTCCGACCACTCGCTTTGTTCAACTTAACTGTACTGCAGTCCGTACACCTTACTTAGTGTGGCTTCAACTGTCATAGCTTGTGTGCGTGTACCGAGTGGTGTTAATAAATACGAGAAATCAAATCGAAGTAAGTGTGAACTTACAATTCAGCAAAATATTTCTGTTTAATTTGTTTTTAAATTAACCCAAACATATTTCATCATGAATAAACGCGTATTAAAAAATTTACGAATTTTTAATTTAATGAACAATTATTATGTCCGTTCTGTAATGTAAAATCTATAACTGAGCCATATTGTCACGCTAAGATAGACGAAATGCGTAAGTGCCATGAAATATATGGCGCTTACGACCTTGTCGTCGCGAGAAAACTGTACACTATTTGCGATTCAGCGCTACCTACATGCTTAAATGTTTGGCTAGATGACACAATCATTCCCTCAGCGCTAGAGCGAACTTTAGCTTAAACCCTTTCAAAAGTCGGGCAACAGTTTTGTTGAGAACAGCCTCTCTAGTACGTAGTACATATACCTCAATGGAGAAAAGTTAAATCATATAAATTAATCAACATTAGAATATGTAGTGTACCTGTGTGTTTTCAGGGTCGGTTCCACTGGACGATGAACGGTGTGGGCCTGGAGTTCAATCACTTGTTCGGTTTTGGTGTGTTGGACGCGGGCGCCATGACAGCGCTGGCCGCCAACTGGCGCTCGGTGCCGCCGCGGTATCACTGCGAGGCGGGCTCGGTCAACACTCACACGTCAGTACAAAAAGTCAAAACTGAGTTACAGAAAAAGAAAAATCGTTGACTCCTGTGCCGTGAAAATTATATAAAGTTGTAATATTAGTCTTATGTCCGATTTAATACTTACCGAACTTCTAAAAAGGGATAGGGGTCCGCTAACGATGATTTTGCATTTCACGAAACGTTAGGAGCTCCTATGTAGTGAAAAGATCCCCTTAATTTAGAAACTTTGTTTTCGAACCCATAATACTATGTTACAGTTTTGTGTGTTAGTTTTTGACAATATGGAGATTAATTTATTATGTTATGTAGAAACTTAGAAGTAAAACAAAAAAAGTGTGTGTGTCAGCTCCGACGCACGACTGGAGTTTACTGGTTTTTTCCATATTTTATATATTTTTATTCACTTCACTGTATACAATAATATTAAATATCAATATTAATAGAAATAAAAAAAGTAGCATTTGCCATCTTCGATTTGAAAATGAACGTCATTTTCGTAATTAGCACCCCGAGAAACCTAGAATATGATACCTATGTCGATTTATCCAAAAAAATAACAATCGCCATCTTGGATTCGAAAATAAACATAATTTTCGTAATTAGCACCCCGAGAAACCCATAATGTGACATACCCATATCGATTTATCCAAAAAAAATCATTTTCGCCATGTTGGATTTGAAAATGAATGTCATTTTCGTAATTAGCACCCCGAGAAACCTAGGATATGATACCCATATCGATTTATCCAAAAAAAGTAAAATTTGCCATCTTGGATTTCAAAATGAACGTCATTTTTGTAATCAGTACCCCGAGAAACCTAGAAATGACACCCATGTAGATTTTTTAAAAATAATAATGTTCTCTACCTTGCATTACAAAATGAACGTCGTTTTCGTAATCAGCACCTTAGACCTTATACTTAAAATTTGACATCCATATCGATTTTTCCAAAAAGTAATATTCGCCATCTTGGATTTGAAAGTGAGTCATTTTCGTAATCAGCACCCCGAGAAACCTAGAATTTGATACCCGTATCGATTTATCCAAAAAAAGTAATATTCGCCGTCTTGGATTTGAAAATGAACATCATTTTCATAATCAGCACCCCGAGAAACCTAGATATGTATATATATATATTAATCATTTGAAGACGCTGTAGCTGTAGAGTATATATTATATACCTATATATTTTATATAGAAATAACATATAGGTATATTATATACACATAATACTTACATGCGTATGCTGACCCGCAGCATACCATATGTACGACTTAATACTCACGACTGAAAAGTGAAAGGTGCGCACAATAAGTTGCGCACAAAAAACGTAACGCTGTCATTCAATGAATAGATTTTACGCCTCATATTTTTTTCATACCGGGGGCCTTATATGAAAATCATTTCTTAAGGAGTAAACTCCAATAATATCTGTTTTATCGATAAACTTTTGGAAACGAATAATTACTCTGGAAACAATAAAACGTGGCATAACTGTGTCTGACATTACTAGGGAACCGTAAGGTTGGTGAAAACGAATATTATCTAAGAACCGGTTTAGAAGTTCTTTTTATCTAGGGCGTACATAACTATGTGACGACTTTGATAGGGTTAGATAGAGTCAGAGTCCGCGCTTCAATGCTGCTATTTTGTCATTTAATCTTAATCCTTTTTCAACATAATGTACCTCAACTTTTTATTGTTGTGTGCAGACTGTAATTAATTCTTTTGACGTTGTCTGGGTACCGGTATGGTGTTAGCGACCAACAATATATACATAGGCCGGTTGATCGGTTCCTAAATACTCTTCCACCAAAAGATACGCTATATAGCCACAGTTTAATAATTTTAACGCGGAACTGTAGACATTGTAAATACAATTACTTATTTATACTTGACTGTTTATTGAATTACTATATGGACGCTTTGCAAAGCTCCTAATATTGTATATAGTATATTACAAAAAAAAAAATATCCTAGCCCCTGTGCGCATTATTGTACACAGAGGCGTCACTTCCCTACCGTAAATTAGTCTTTGATAAAAATGATTGCGAGAGACTGACAAACACGCGTTAAGGAGATACGTATGTGTTCTGGATGTCTGAATTTGGAGAAGAACACTAAAAATAAAAATTACAATTAAAACAGCTTCAGGCGCTTCCCCTAGTAAAATCCTTTTTTTTTGTGCTAGTTTTAGAGGCTATCTTCTCGTTATTTGAAAATATATAAAAAGTAATAAAAATAATCTTCGACATTTTAACAACACTTGCCGTCTCATATTTTTCAGTTATATATAAAATACATATAAAATCTGTATTCAAAAGAAAGTCTAAAAATATGAAATGCGTGCATCTACTTCATAAATAGAAGTTATATTTACTTGCGATATACACTAATGTATAGATAATTTTATGACATAAAACTTAACCATTTTAATTTTCAATTTAATTACATAAAGAATTTTACGAATTCTAGTATGAGGTGCTCTGCTCTATACGTTTGCCTGTTTGCTTGGGGGAGCACCTTAATTTAATAAATAACTTTGAATTTGAACGTTGAATGTACTCGCTGTAGGGGGTCCTTTTGTATAAAATAAATAAATAAATAAACGTTTGTTCTTCAGAGAAATCCCGTCCGAGGGCGTGGTGTCGCTACGTATCGAGACCAGCGCATGCGCCGGCTCGCCCAGCGAGGTGCGCTATCTCGAGCACGTGCAGGCCGTGGTGAGCGCCAACGCCACTCGCCGCGGGGACCTCGAGCTGTTCCTCACCAGCCCCATGGCCACCAGGTCGCCGCTTTATACTTAAACCATGTAGGATGGATCTGAAATCGATTAGACGAGGAATCGATTTCATTTGGTCAACAGATCCGACTTGTTAATCGTTCCTGAGCTGTGAATCGATCTCAGACATGTGAAAACTGTTCGAAAAGGCGTTCTTACCATTTATTTATTTTAAATTATTATTATTTTTAACCAAGTTATAAAAAATGAGGAGGTTCTCAAATCGGTTGTATTCGAACTTCGGGTGTATTTCTTTTTTTTTATGTTTGTTACCTCAGCTCTCCGTCATTTATTAACCGATTTGGAAAATTCTTTTTTTATTTGAAAGGATATAGTTTCGAGGTAATCCCATTTAAAATTAATTAGTATTGGAGCTTGCACTTCGAAGATACACCAAATAGCGCTAACTGCTTATAAGATTTGTTTATATGGGTGATTCTCTTATATCTCATTCCACTCTAGAATTAGAAAAGAAGTTAATTGTAAACCGGCCCTAGATATTTTTATAGGCCAAAGTCACTCAAATGGGAGAAATAAAAAAAATTGAGAAAGAGTATTTAATTTTTTTTTCTTAAAATTTCAAATTTACTTGTTTTAGTTGCGTTCAAATATTAGAACGCGTCGCAAACGAGTAAAGAAATGGGGTTCCGGCAACATCGGTGCTTTACAATTTGTATAACAGTGTCTACAACTTGAATTATAATATATATATTTACCTAATCCTGGATCAGTTTGTAATTTTTACTAATAAGCTACTTACAGCTAAAAATAATAAAACATTTATTTTTCTACTTCGTTTAACTTTAAACACCATTATCTCAGAAATAATCATGTGTGGATTAGAACGTTATTACTATAGTCTCCGTCCAATTCTAATATTAAAGTGAATATTTCTCTGACGTGTATTCCAGGTCGATGATACTGAGCCGTCGCGCGAACGATGACGACTCGCGCGACGGGTTCACCAAATGGCCATTCATGACGACTCACACTTGGGGCGAGTACCCACAAGGCACTTGGACTTTAGAGGTATGTACATTGTACAGCTTTCGGAGAACATATTCGACATACTCGATTCGTGATATAGTTGAGTCTGGGCACTAGTCGATTATCATTGAATCGCCGTTTTTATAATTTTCAGTTAAACGTTTTTATCACCACGTTTTTACCGTAGACGGTACAATGAGGAAGCAAAATGTTTGCAGTTGTATGGAGACGCTTTTATATTTCCGTGCGCGATAACGTCATTCCGTGGACGTTGAAAAAGCGTCTTTATCACTGACAGCATAGGGAAGCATTTTGCTTGCCTATTATATTTTGGACGGTAAAAACGCGGCGATAAAAACGTTCAACGGTAAATTATAAAAGCGTCTAAACCGTCTACGCTATGTTTACTGTATTTGGACATAACATGACCATCGCAGGTTTTTTATTGGTTAAAAGCCCTGCCCATTCTCCCCATGTTCAGGTTTCTCCCGTTTTACAAAAGAGTAGTTATCAGTGCCCTCGTTAAATAAAAAAAGTTATACTTCTTGTCGTAACTAAAAAACCAAAACTGGCCGCTTGATATAAATGAATTAATAATAAAAACTGGCCGCTTGAAACGAATGAAATAAAAATTAAACTATAGTCACATATGAACAAAATAAACTCTGCGTTGTTAACTTCATGGTGGGACTTTTTGGCGGGAACAGAAGTGAGCTTGTCATTTCATTCATATTTTCTATTTTTTACATTTTTGGGAGTTTTAAAGTACAAAAGTGATAGTATATTGTGTTTTAAAGTTCTGTATAAGTGAAAAGAATGGAGTAGGTCTAAATAAACATGTGTAGCTGAAGTTCTCGCGCTCTTCCAAGAAGTCCTTTATAACTTCAGTAAAGGCTACCATCACTTTACTGGAGTAGTTTTACAATAAGAAAAAATTAATTTACTTGTGATTCTTATACTTATACCTTCAGTCAAGAAAGTATCGGGAATGGATGATTTGTTTATGGTTCCAAATTCAATTTTTTGTTTTTTTTGTTGTTGTTAGATTGGCACAACTGTTTTCCATTTTGGCGCGGACTTTGAGTTGCATCTGTTATTTAGATTAAATACAGTGCTGTTTTTAGTTATATCATTCTAGTGTATATTGCGAATTTCAAAATGGACAAAAACATCGAACAAAGAGTTTGTCTTAAATTTTGCATCGCCAATGGAATTTCGTGTTAGGAGTCACTGAAAATGTTACTGAGGGCTTACGGTGAAACGACTTTATCAAAAACACGTGCTTATGAGTGGTACAAAGCGTTCAAAAGTGGTCGAGATATGATGGAAGATTTGCCTCGCTCTGGTAGGCCATCAACGTCTGCAACTGAAGTTAAAGTGAAGGAAATAGTGACTGAAAATCCTCATTCAAGTTTGAGAGAGATAGCCGCCGAACTTTCTGTGTCTCACGAGTCGATCCGTACCATTTTAAATAATCACTTGGGTATGAAACGTTGCCGGCTAGCCCCCAAAGACCTGAATTTTCTCCAAAAACTCAATCGCATAAGAGTCGCTGAGGACATGCTAGAACGAGTCAATTTCGATCCAACATTTATGAAACGCATTGTTACTGATGACGAGTCGTGGGTTTACTAATTTCACATGCAAACTAGCCAACAAACTTCGGAGTGGCGCCTTCCAACTGAACCGAAACCGAAAATACCACGCCAAAGTCGATTAAAAGTCAAAGTCATGTTGACTGTTTTCTTTAACTATCGCGGTGTTGTGCACTGGGAATTCTTGCCGGAAGGTCAAACGGTAAATAAAGAATATTATTTGGGCGTTATGCGGCGTTTAAGAGAGCAAATTCGACGAAAAAGGCCAGATTTATGGAAAGAAAATTCTTGGATTTTGCACCACGATAATGCGCCTTCGCACAAGGCCATCATTGTGAACGAATTTTTGACTAAAAACTCAACAAATACCATCGAGCAACCACCTTATTCACCAGATATGGCTCCAGCCGACTTCTTTCTTTTTCCTAAACTCAAATTACTACTTCGTGGCACCCGTTTTCATTCGGTAGAAGACATAAAGGAGAATTCGCGGCGAGCACTAAACTCAATTCCGGAAAAAGCGTTTAAAAAATGTTTTGATGATTGGATTATTCGTTGGCGTAAGTGTATCGTTTCTGAAGGAGCATACTTTGAAGGTGATAAAATAAATTTGGATGAATAACTATCATTTCGTGTATTATTGATCTTTTCCCGGTACTTTCTTGACAGAGTAGTAATACGTGACATTGGTAAATGCGCTAAATTGTGCGCCATGCTATAAAGAAAGAAAAAAAAACTTCATTTTGGTATGTTTTGGCGGAACCGGAAAAAGGGAAGTTAGCATTTTATTTAGAATTTCTACTTTTTTGGGAGTTTTAAAGTACAAGAGTGGTAGTACATTTAAAGTTCTGTGCAAGTGACAGTTTCGCGCAAGCGCCAAACGTAGCGGTTGTTTCGCATCCTCAAATCTCATCATTCTCATCACACATTTTCGTCTAGGAAAACGAGTGCTTTTGACATTTCCGTCAGCTATCACTCTATTTGATCTTCGTAATTCGTAAGTCAGCCTTGCTCTTCCTTGGCTTCTGCTACCACTCGCTTTCACTGTAGACTTTGTCAGTCTTTCATCACTCATTCTTTCTATGTACCCGAATCATCTAACCATTTCTTTCTTCATTTTTACAAGAACACTGTCCTACAACCCTGTCATACTGCGTATCTCTTCATTGGTTATTTTGTCCGCAAGGAAGACACCGCACATATTTCTAAGAGATCGCATTTCTACTGCATTAGGGATGGCCATTTGGGCTGAGTTAAAAGTAGATATCGTACATAATATATTCACGCTGACTAGCCAATTGCTACCAGTCTCTCCACATCCAACTCACGTCATCCATCCCTCCCCAGAATATACAATTTCATTCACTTGTTCTAGAAATTTTCCATTTACCCGTATTTCACACTGCGTCTGTACATCTTCCCTTTCAAACACCAGAACCTTAGTCGTCTGCTGAAATTTTTTTATCTTTGTATTATTATATTATGATACTAAATTTTTTTTTTATACATTGACAATTCTCACTTTCTTACAATGAAAAAATACATACTTATTATTAAATTAAATTAAATCAAATTAAACCAATGAAATCAAAAGAAATCAAATTAAACCAAATTAAATCAAATTAAATCAAACTAAATCAAATTAAATAGTTACACTTACTACATACGTATACACGGTCACACATAATTTTTAAACTATTTTTATATTCCATATATCTTATTACAGTACTCTTAGACATGCACATACATAAATATATACGAACATAAAATTTACATATAAAAATAATACATATGTTAATATTTACAAACTTAAAACTACACATTATCTTAAATAATAAACTTCCTCAAAGTTGCCGCTTAGAGAGCTATCATTGCTCAAGGTACCCAGTAGACTGGCAGCATTGCCTCTTTGAATAGCCAAACTCATTCGTTGGCGGAAGAAGCTGCCAGCCCGGCGGTCTCCCGAAGCCTCGACCAGTCCCTTACATCGCTTCAAGTTCTCGGCAGTGCTGGCCGCGGCACCTGCTGACTTGGAAGTCGCCGGTACATAGGAAACAGCAAGTGTCGACACAAATGGCATCCCACACCAGCGATCTTCCAAGTTTCCAAGGAATGAGCGTCAAACCATCCGGTCTCCTGCCGTCGCTGCGCGCAATACCTAAGACTGCAGGAACGCCAGCGGCGACAAGAGCCCGCCGAATGACGTCATTCAAGGCAGCATGTCGTGACATGCGGCCCGCACTACGTAAACAGGATAAACCGTGGTGACCTAGTACATTGACGAGATCACCACAGCAGCAACGGTGAGGAGGTTAGTCCTGGCCCCCAGACGAAGGGATACTATGAGAGAAAGCGTGGTATTGTCAATTAAGGTTCCTAAGTTTTTTGAAGGTATTACCTTCAACCAGTGTCCTGACTCCTTCTCAGAAACAGCTAGAAGGCGAGACCGATTTTTTTGGTACTATAAGAATCTAAAAGTTGTAAATGAACATTTTTGCATAGAGGCTCATCCCAGTGTTTCTGAGAAAAGGTCGAGGTAGGCAGGTTAGTACTCGGACAAACACTTAACCAAGCATTTCGAGCATCAGTCAAGCACGGCACCTCAACCGATCCTAAGGAAGGGCGAATAACAGATAGGAAAAGGTTTTCCGTGCTGTAGGCTAACGAAAGAAAAGCAGGCAGTGACACACTCGAGATTTTGCGTATGCCCAGGCCTCCATAACAGATAGGAAGCGAGGCTTGATTCCAGATCCTGTCATCAACAAAGGAGCAATTTAATATTTTAGATAATGTATTTTTTAGAATATTGTCTACAAATTTTAAAGCGTTTAAAATTTAAAAAGCAATCATTTATGAACAAACGTACTTTTTATATACGTATTTTTATTTTACATCTACCCACACATTTTACACTACACACTCCGCGCGCTTACAATAAATGTAATACGTAGGTAGTTGATAAAAAGTAGTCAAACAGTTATACTTGATGTGAACATACGTAAATGGGATATTAAAAATCGTTTCAAATACTTTCCAATCTGCGTATCCATTTTATTATATCAATCATCCCATACCCCGGATGTAGCGGGTGTCCACGGGCTGCGGTGATCACTCTCTACCAGGTGTCTTGCTTGTTCGTTTGCCCCCTCTTTTATATACAAAAAACTCCAAAAACCAGGCGCGGTTCAACGACGGCGCGGGCGGCGGCGGCGGCGGCGCGGCGGGCTGGCTGCGCGGCTGGTCGCTGGTCCTGCACGGCACGCGCGCTCCGCCTTACGCGCAACTGCAGCCGCAGGACCCGCACTCCAAGCTGGCCGTCGTCAAGAAGGCGCATGAGGACAACGCGCTTGACAAGTAGGCCGCCCGCCGCCGCGCGTGCATGGAAACGAGGTAGCGTCCACACAACACAACCGCCGACGAATCCCAGGGCCCGGAACCAGTTTTAATCTGTTCAATCACACCGGTTAATATAGTTTAATAGTGGTTTTAAACCGGCTTATACCAGCTATTGAATTGATAAAGGCCAAGAACGGTTTTTAAGCTTTATTAACATGAGTTGTATAAGCCGGTTCCGAGCCTTAATAAGTCCCAACCTGGCAGCTCATAACCGATTTAAAAATGTCGATTAGTACAGAATAATAAAGATAAAAACTGTAGTTAACCTAAATTAACCGGTGTTCCTTTCTTATTAGCCGTAGAAACATGTTTGTAATCTGTTTGTAATTATACTTATTAATGAGTTTTATTCCTTATTAATCTGTACTAATCGGTTTGTATCCATATTACTCTGTATTAACCTGTTATATAAGGTGAAACACTTTTTAAACTATTTTTGATAGCGGTTGCGAGCCCTGAGCCCACGTATACTAAGTGCTGCTATTTTGTTCTTTTGTATTTTAATTTCAAGCTGTACGTCTATTTCACACATTCAAAATTGTTTCAAAATAATAAGGAACTTTGATTACTAATAGTCACATTTTTCGTGAATTCACAACTTTTTAGTGCAATTCTTATGTTAAATTTGATTTTGACACTTGCAGTAGTATACGTAGGACTTGTTCCCTTGTTTTTTTTAAACAGTACCTACAGATTAGGCGCGATTACAGAACAGAACGCACAATTTTGGGGGATACGTGAGAGGAAATTTAACACTTCTGTGACACAAAAATTAAACGTTACTTAGTTCCTTCTTGTTATTTTGGAAACAATTAATCAAATGAACGCAATGTCGTCAGTTTTTCCCGAGATTTGAGTACCTGGTATTAATATCATATCATATTGGGGTAAATATAAATCAGTTCCATATGGGAATTCTATAACATCTATTGAATTCGTGTATATTAAGGGTGTCACGATTAGAACTTTTTGTTTTGATATCCTCATAAAGGGTTAATTTAGTCTCGTATGAAAAACCTGCAACATTCCATTGAATCTTGAATAAATTATTCTTAGGATTTGGTAATTTTTTGCTATGATAACCACAGGGTAATTCAGGTTTATACAGGTGTCCATTACCAAAAAAGTAAATGGCCCACTTTTGTATTGCAATAAATGATTTATGTAATTGGGTAACGTTTTATGTAACAATTCTAAGACCTCCCTCTAAATCCGCATACTTAAATGGATTTCCTTTAGATTTTGAATATTTATTTGTTACTATAACAATTTCGAATCGGGGTATATGGGATTTCATGATCTTTCACTGAATCCGCGTCTGATTGTGAGTACGATACATTTTTTATGAGACACCTACACAGTGACTTTATATTGTAATTATTTATAAAAATTTGGAAACATACAGTTTGATATAAAACCCGTAAACTTATAAAATACTGTATTTTTTTTAATGTAAATACATAATTTTACATCAAAATCAAAATAAGTAAAAACTAAAAAGGTAAAGGTGATGGACAATTTAAATTTGTCTTGAAAAATGTATTTAAAAAGTAATTTCTTGAGGATATAATGAATGATAAGTTTACTCTTTACCATCCTAAATAATTGCCATTTAAAAATGTTTAAATAGTTTTCAAAGATATGATAAAACTAAATCGTTTCCTTGGACGTCTACTGTACTGAATGTATAGATTGTTGTATTGTCAAGGCTGTAAACTGAGTGGGATTTACAAGAAGGCGGATTCGCTCTTCGACTTCCATCTTAAAGCACTGCTTACGTACACAGATTATATGGATTTTATCGACTTTTTTTACCTTTCATATGATGCCCTGTAGACCAAGTAAAATGTATGAAACAAGCAATGGTTTTTGAACGTAACTATATCAGAGGCGTTATTTTGATCAGAAGATTTCAAAGTTATGTGATTTCTAATATATATTTTTTATAATCTTGTGAATGAGATTTTCATTTTGAAATGAATTTTCCGGTAATGAAGGTTAATAAGTGTATTTGAACACTGGATAATGCTATTGAGACGATAAGGAGAAATTAATAATAATTGTGTAGGCTATGCCCAGAGAATGAAATACTTATGTGTTTCACTAACGTGACCATTTTTGTCAGAGCGGGACGCTTGCGAAATTTAGTAAAAAAAAGGTTTATTTTACTATTTATTCAAAAACCAAAAACATGAGAACAAGAGAACAATGTTTTAATAATATGTAGTTCGAATTAATCAACATTAGATTCAGTTGCAGACGCATTTGTTTTGTATTTGTCGGCGGAGCAAATCAATTTCAAAATGTCGTGTCTAGTTTTCATGTAGGAATACAGCCTATCACATGATTTGTTGATGTTAATTTTGGTAATTGAATTGGCTTTCAGAACTGCGACACAATTTTTAATTTGTCACTTGTCCATATCTCATTCATTAGAGAGAAACCCCTTTGACAGGTGCCTTACTTTCAGGCAGACATAAAATGTATTCAATAATTATACGAAAATTCGTACAGTTCAGATTGTTATCACGGCAATAACAAGAAAGCGGGACATTTTTGCTCTGGCTGGGAATAACAGGACAAACAGCCTGAAAGCGGGACGTATGGTCACGTTAGGTATAATTAGAAAAAAGAAACTACCGACAATCAATGAAACAACAATGCTTTTAATAAAACAAAGTGATAGATGCTGATATATTCACATTCAAATAAAGACCTATCTACTAATGGCTCCACTCCATTGTACCCACACTGATATGATAGAGAAATAAAAAGTTAGAATTTACCAACTACATGTCTTCTTACAAAGGTCTTAAAAGTCGACCAAGGCATAGGAATATTATAAGGCACTGATTGGTATAGACGATGGGCTAAAAACCCATGAATATGGGGTTCTACTTAGCTTTTTGCTAAAAGTCAAGATGTGATTTTGTTGTTCTGTCCATCCCAAATGAAAATGTGATGTTATGTATAGGTATGTAAGTACGCACCTATGTATAACACTATGAGACGAGTATTATTGTATTAAAAGATATCTGAATAGACATAAAAATGATAGAGTGAGAGGTCTATAATACAACATCCCACTCTTTCATTTTTTTTTATTACATACAATAAATATTATTGCCTATTACCACAGATTAGATAATATATAGTTATGTCTACTTATTTAGCAAGTATTTGTAAGTTGTATTAAATAGTATTTTTTGTCACAAGTTTTTTTTTCCTATATTATAAACTGACTTATTACGCTTATAGAATACTGTATATTGTTTTTGTAACATGAACAATATTTAGTTTATTTCGAAGAATTTTCAGTCTCTGCGTCTCAGTGTCATCATCTTGTGGAAAAAATTCTAATTAATTATAAAAAGAAGCAGAATATGAATTTAATGGTTGGAAAACATTCTTTCCTCTTCTTTAAACATTCGTTTTTCAATGTATTTAAAGCAAAAGGCCGTGGTAACTTTTTTTTATTTTAAAAATTAATCTAGTCGTTGACAAGTCATTAATTAATATACTATTTTTTATTTAACGCGTTATGTATTGCATATAACGATGTATTTTCAAAGACAACTTATTTTTATACCTAGTAATTGTAGATCTAACTGTTCATTTTAATAAATAAATTTTGTTCATCTTCTTTTTGAAACTTATTTAAACAGGGAACATATCTTTGAGTAAACAGTCATAAAATATATATAATTAGAATTAGAAGTTGAGCAAGATTTATTAAGAGTTCATATTTTAATAAGAAAACAAAAAAAAACATATTTATTTAGTTTAATTCGTTTTTATATTTAAGAAAGATTTATTTTTTATTTATTTTTATTTCAGTAGTCAGAAGGAGTTATTCCATACAAATAATAAATGTTTGTTAATTTTCATTGTATATAATTTAAAGTAGATTATACGTAACTGTTTACTTAATTGTTAACTTTATTTATTTAAAACAATTAATTGTCATTAATTAAAATAATTTGTTTCAAATGGGCTTAATTTAACCCAGCTAAATGAAGTTCATTTGATTAATATTTGTTTTCTTCATAGCACATACCTGCTACGTATACATTGGTATGTCCCGTGAAGATATTCTAGAAAATACGAAAAGAAAATATATTAGTGAATTAATCGTTACTGACGTAAGATTACAATAAACTTTATGTAATATGATGATACATAATATGGTCAAAGAACTTCCTTTTGGGCCCAGAAATATTGAATATCATTATTTATCAGGCTAATTTATGTCTATTTTCTTAAAGGAAATCTTATTAAATACATTAATTAAATATTTTAAAGCGTTTTTCAATCTCGTCTACATTCCAAATTATATCGAAGACGCATTTACCATTGTAATTATCTATTATAACTAGATAAATGAGCATTAAAGATTAGTACTACATTTATTACAAAAATAGATAGCCGTATATAGAGTGAAATCATTATAAAGAAACATTTAATATGTATAAGAAATATATAGAAAATATAATGTGATTTGATGTTGTATTTGAATTAAATGACGTTTTTTGTAATTGTGACTCCTTTCCCTTGCAGAGAAATAGAAATATGAGACCTGCATCCCATACAGTACGAATGCATTAATAGAGTTTAGATCTAAGTATTTAACAACTCCATTCAAATTTCAATATCATCTGTAAGTCTCTTTAGCAATAATATAATTTTAACAAACATTATTTTTATGCAGGAAGAGTTAAGTCGAAATGAAGACTAAGTGTTTTACCGTTAACTAGTTCAGAATCAGCAAATATAATAATAATACTCCAGAAATTACACAGATTGTGTGACCCAAACTAAGCAGTAAGCTTGTGCTATGGGTACCACACAACGAACTCTGGGGAAGTTCCCAGTAACACCCAGACTCCAAGCCAATTAAGATCCAAATCCAAATTAATATTTACTGGGCGAAATTACTTTTAAGTTATAAGTTCCTAATAATATTTAATTCAGATATTTTAATTTCAGTTTTATGTAAAATAATACAATTCTTTATTGACATAAATCAGTACTTACATATCTTAATATCTTCAAGGTGTAAAATAAATTTTATACCTTGAAGTCTTGCATTAGCTCGATTTGATTTTAACAGCAAACAATTGTGGAAACATTACCATCACATCACATCATCGATTAAACCGATATTGCGTTTATCGTTTATATCGATGAATATATCGACATCTGTAGTAAGTAGAAGTAATCAAAAAGTCTGTATATTGACGTATATACCCTAAAAATCAATGCCAATCGATCGAGCTCGAAATGGGTTAGGTATATTCAACACGTAACTGGAAAGATTTAGTTGTGAGCAATTGTCAATTTAAAAAAAAAAGCGACTGCAATGCGTAGCAGGTTTGAATAAGTAACAAAATAAAAATCTAATACCATTATTCAACTGAACTTTATTTGATCTTTGTTAGTGTAATAATGTTTCTTATCGAAATAACATTATTATAACCTATTCTATTATTGACGCAACTCACGCATTCTTAACTGTCACTATTGTTATTTACGCCAGTATGGCATATATACAAAAATGGTTATTGACTTCCTATAAAATGGATGGAAAATGGAAAATTATAATTCTGGATACTTTGTAAGTACTGATTTGGATGTAATACTATATGTACCTACTACTTACATACGTAGAAATCATTAAAAATTATTTTTATAGATGATAATAAACACTTTGAACTTCGATGTTTCAAACAAAACTCAGTCATTCGAATCTATTAACGCATTGCAATTTATCTAAAAAAAAAACAACAAAACACAGGAATAAAAACAATGTACCTTAATAAACTAAAATTAATTTCCCGTACATAGATTAACAAAATTTATTTTATAACTTCATTGAAATTCACATCATTCGGATACCATATAATTTACAGAACCTACTTAAATATAACACATCTATAGTAATAATAATATTACATTATGTACAGTGAAAAATTCATGCATATTGTTGCATGCATAATGCATAATGTTAAGCACTCTACAGTCGCAACAACGGCGATATGCGATTCAATAAAATGTAAAATGTAACATTCCATAAAAGGAAGACGACACTGTATCAATTATTTTTAATAAATTGTCATGGCAACACCCATATCATGTGCTATCAATTAACCTGTTGATAAAAAAACAATCATCGTATCTTTAAATGTTTTAATGACCTAATATATTTTATCACGTTCTTGCACAATATATATTCTTGTTGTCCATTTTAGTATATCACTATTATACACAGCTCGAGTAACGGCGACTCAAACGCCCATTTCGTTGTAAGGCCGTCCATTCGCCGCGTCGACGCCGCGTTCATTGATCCCGTTGAGCCCATTCCCGTTATGCCCACGGGAGCTTAACTGTCAGAGATCTAGAAATAAATTGTATTTAATTTTAGAACTTTTAAAGTCATAAGGAAATCAATTTATTCAAGTAAATCCCTAAAAAATATACAAGGCATCTTTGAAAGACAAGTCTACCATCGCGAATCGGTTCGAAAAAAGAAAAAAATGTTGTACTGAGAATAGTCGACAAGAAACTCAATTATGATATACTGAGTACGATATATCATTTTTTCGACATCGTTTTACAATATATTATAATAGAATACATATTTAGAGTAAGTAAATGCATGTGCAGACAGAATCATTCTCGGACAGATTTTCTCTTCAATAAAAATGTTTATTTTATTGTATATTTTTCCAATCGATGTATGTTTAATAACAAGTTGTAACCTCTTTTACGTGAATTGAGTGATCACTTGACGAACCTAATGATATAAACTGACACAGCTACTAAAAATGATCCATTTAATTAATTTAAATTTAGGAATAACTTGGCTTTAATTCTGTAATATACATCCTTGCCTACAATAAAGTGGACCAATTTCTGGACTTCGTGTATAAAATATACTTATTTAAAAAAATCCTCACCCATTGTTTCTTGCTGTAGCTCTAGTTTGTATGCGGGATTGTCGTATGGCGGTAAAGACGATTCACGCGGCGCAGATGGCACAGCTGGAATGCCATAATTTATTGTATCAACACGAAATTTGAAATCGTTAATTACGTATAATATTACAGACAACAGTCGAGATACATTTAGGTCAGGTTTGTAACTGCCGCTGGAGCAGTTGGAGCAGTGTCCCGGGAATAGAGCACCACGAGAAAAATATTTTCTTATCAAATCAGACTGAATAAGAGATCACTTCGGGCGCGAGACTCCAGAGCTCTAGTTATTACTCAGATAGTATACGGTAGATCAGGGCTGTAGCTAGAGGTTCTGGGCTTTAGGAGTTCTGATTTTCAGCAGTTTAGGATAAAGTGAGAAAGAGTTCAAGACCGATCTAAACGTGAAACTTGAAATTAGTATGTCTTTTTTCCGATATATGCTTTCAAGTAGGTCTGAAAGTGAAGGAAAAATACAGACTGTCAGCTGCTTATCTTCACGCGCAGGTCAATAAAACTAGATTTTTTTTACGTTACATCAAAAACTAAGCGATAACGGAGTCAGTGTTGTGCAGTCTGTATTTTTTTTTAATAACATACTCAGACATTTTACACAGCGCCATCTAGTCCCAAAGTAAGCAGCACAGCGCTTGTGTTATGGGTACTAGACAACTGATATACTACTTATATAATTTTCTTTTATAAATAAATACACATTATACATAAACACCCAGACTGGGAGCGGGAATCGACCCCGCAACCCCTGTTTACTTTCCGACGCGCTTAGTTGTTGCGCCACGGAGGTCGTTAGACGTCAGAGATTATTATTAATTATGTTATTATAAAAGGACAGACACTTGATGACAATAAAACGAAAGGCGTCAATGGGGTTCCAGATGAGGCAGGAGTGGTTTAGCTCACCTCGCCTAGCTTCGTATCGGCATACACGTGTTAGCTTCACAGCAATTTTAGTCACATCAATTAGCTATCTGTGATAATTTTGTAACATTATTAAGAGTGGAATAAAATATTGTATTATTGATGAGGCTGTTTGAGAGAGTTTGACTTTAGTCTGTGTGAAGTAATTGCAAAATAACCACTAAGTGGTTGTGTACAGAATAGACGAATGGAGGCCATCAGAGTTTAATTCTAACCGCCATCAGGTGCTGTCAGATAGAAGTAGTTTAGCGTAATCGGACTTAACTGAATCCGCGAACGGTCTTTTTACAAACATGGTCAAAAATACTAGTTGAATCGGTGATAAACTTTTAGTGAACGCAGTGTGTTCTTTTACAAATAACTTAGCCTCACATAGGTACATAGTTTGCGGTCGGCACATTAGTATGAAAAATGACGCAGTTATGCTAACTAAGCTTAACTAATTTAGCTTAGCTCTTGGTCGTAAATGGCTCTGAGGTCGACTAAGGGATAATGTTTATTATAAGGCACTGGTATAGGCAATGGGTTACGAACCTAAGCCCATATAAATACGCTAGATATTACTAGATATTATTATAATTATTACAATTGTTCGGACATAAACAGTAGAAATAGAATATGTGGTGTATGTTTGGAACTGGAACATAAAAGCAGCAGTATACCTGGGGTAATTTGCCTTGCCGGCGGTAATTAGCCTTTCAAGCTGGGGACCCTGGTTCGATTCCCAATCAAGTCAACTTTTAGGAAACGAATTTTTCTTTCGTTCGGAATATTTATTTATTCATCTACTAACATACATTTTTATTAAATTAATCTGTAAATTTAAGATCTATATATAGTTTTTAACTTACAACTTCGATGGCGCAGTGGTTTAGGTGTTGTATCTAAATTCGGAAGGTTCCGGGTTCAATTCCCGGTCGGGACAATTTAGGAAACGAACTTTTTTTAGATCGTCTCGGGTCTGAGTGGACTGGGAGATGCCCCTAATGGACCTCGTCTGGTTCGAATAGCATAGGGAATGCCCTAGTTTGAGAATAGATAATTAGAGTCGTCTGGCGCATTTATAATGACATTTTATTTGATGACCTCGATGGCGCAGTGGTTTAGACGTTGTAATCAAAGGCGGAAGGTTCTGGGTTCGATTCCCGGTCGGGTCAATTTAGGAAATGAACTTTTTTAGATTGTCTCGGGTCTGGGTGTACTGGGAGACGCCCACACTAGTCGTCGTCTGATTTTCATAGCACAGGGAATACCCTAGTTTGAGATCAGATGATTAGTGTGTATCGTCTGGCGCATTATTATTATAGAATGAACAAGCCAACTCACGTGTAATAGGCACGGATCGTGGCCTATGCCTCCTCACTACCACTAACAGCAGGAGCAGCGACGTGAGGGCTCCAAGTGCTGCCACCACGCCCACCACAACCAGCGCGCCGTAGTAGTCGCCGCGGGCGGCGCCGCGCCCGCCGCCGCCGACAGAGGACGCTTCTATCACATCTGGATCACGAAATAAAAGCATTTTTACGAAATTTTCACAATAAATATTTAGGTTTCTTGCAGAATTAAAACAGTAACAGTCCGTGTACTGCTATTACTATTTATTTATATTTACGGAAGACCGACAGCTATGCACCTAATGAAATGATAATAAAAAATTAAATAAAGAAACTGCGAGCCTATAAATGATCTTCACTAAAATACTGATGGTATCACTGGCACTGGGCCTTTTGCAATTATAATGAGAAGAAAACTACTGTTGGGCCTGTTACAAATATGATGAGAAGAGAACCACTGCTGGGTCTCTTGTAAATATAGTTGGAGCCATGAATTGGTCGAGATAGGCCCACTCAGTTTTCGCTGGCCTTTGTTTAGGTGTTTGTTTTGGTTTTACAATTAATGTCATAGCAATAGCCGGGACCAACGATTTAAAGTCGCTTCCGATCATAGAGGTGTAAATATGAATGCCACTAAATCGCCCAACCATTACGTGACCAAAGGCAATGCTGGTAAACCTCAGTAATCATAATATCAAAGCACAACTAAGCACCTCATTCTTAAGAGAATTAAAGATACCAATAATTAAAAAACTACAGCTATATAATTTTTAAACCAGAATTCGTATCACAGAATTCATATTCTGTAATCTATTTCAATTTTCGTTATCTATTCATTGTCATTTATTGTAAATGACTTTTAGTATCTAAATATAAACTAAAAATGACTAGGTAATTATAAATTCAGTTATGAAATTCTTTGTTTTGCAATATTCTCTTTGCTTTCTGATTGCGTATCAAAACGTAGTTATCTACACATACAGTGTCTTTTTTAACTAGGACAGCATAGGGGAATCCGAATCTATAAGAGATACAGGGAATTGTCTTAGAAACCATTTGGTATTTTTTTGTGATAACAATTTTGGTATTATCAGTTTTTTGGTCAAGCGTGAGATGTCCATAAAAATTAATAAAATCGGCAACACTTTTTTTAATGCGGATCAATGCAGATTCATGTAAGCTTCGTTTTAATATATCAGAGGAAAAAAATCTGGACAGCAGAAGTTGGTCAAATTTAATAAAATTTGTTTTCATACAACACAGTGTGGGGAAATCCGAATCCATAGAAGATACAAAGGAATCGTCGTAGGGGCCATTGGGTCTCTTTTGTGAAAAAAGTTTTGGCGTTACAAATTTTTTAGTCGAGCGTGAGTAGTCCATAGTAATTAGTAATATTGACTATTTCTTTTTTAATGCAGATCGACTCAATTTTACGTAAGCGCCATATCATTGTATCGGACGAAATAAATCTGGATAGCAGAAGCTCGTAAACAATTCATTCAAAGTGACAAAAACTTGTGTGCTAAAAAAGTGGAAACGAAATTCAGTTATGGAACACTGAATAAATTGTTTCCGAGTAAGTCGACTATGATTTAGCACATTGGATACTTTCGTTGTATGAAAAAAATTTTCATTAAATTTTACCAACTTCTGCTGTCCATTCATCCAATGAAATCAATCATATAATGAAATGACGCTTTCGTGAAACTGAGTCGATCTGCATTAAAAAAAAGAAACAGTCAATATTGCAAATGTTTATGGACAACTCACGCTTGACCAGAAAATGTATGATGCCAAAATTGTTTATATAAAAGAGACCGAATGGTCCCTAAAACGGTCCTTTTGTATCTTTTATGGACTCTAATTTCCCCATACTGTATGGTATGAAAAACATTTTATTAAATTTGACCAACTTTTGCTGTCCAGATTTTTTCCTTCAATACAATGAAATAATGCTTACATGAAACTGAGTCGATCCGCGTTAAAAAAAAATTCGACAATTTCACTAATTTTTATGGACACCTCATGCTTGACCAATAAATTGATAATGCTAAAATTGTTGTCACAAAAAACACCGAAAGGTTGCTAAGACCCCCCCATTTATCTCTTATGGATTCGGATTACTCCATACTGTCCCAGTAAAAAAAAACACTGCATATCACCGTCTTAAAGGCAAAATCTGTTGTTGTCTATTGTTTCAGTTTGTTTTTATAATATATCATTCGACTCAACATTTAATTTTATGATTTTTTTGTACTAATCAAATTAATTATAATATGAACCTATTCATGTGACTGACATTACTTAATTTTAAGGACTTTATTGTCATAGCAAAATTTCTAAGTAATATGCAAACTCAGAATTTTAAACTGAATTCTTTGGTTTAAACTTAGTCGGTTTTGCCGTTAATCCAGCAATAGTCGCGGTAAGTAAAGGTAAGTTTAGGTAAAGTTTACCTTAAGTAAACAATTAAATAGCATAGGAATATACACGGACATTGATCTTAGCCCAAAGGCACGAAGTGATCACATACACGGATTGGAACAGCCCTATTCAAAAAATCACTGTTAATACTCACTGTCGATAGGCTCGGGTGAGTCCAATGATTTGGTATTAATCTCCAAGACGTTACTCGTTTTCACTTTACCATTTGTGAGGAACAGTTCCAACCACACCCGACATCTGGAAATAAAATTAAATCATCGAAGTATTTAAGTAAATATATTGTCGAAAATAATTGTTTTAGATTATACTGTTATATTTTACTATTATTGATGATATTACAATCTCCAGAAATTGACACCAATTGTCTACACTAAACTAAAAATTGGAATAATGACGTTATACGCGTAGATAGTGAAGCATTTTTTGAGTACTATCACAGATTAATTAGTTTAATTAGTCTTGAAATTAGAAAAGCAGTACGATATTTAAATTTCATCAGTCAGTAATCGAACTCGAGGTATTTTGTTCAGCATTCAAATGCTACACTTTCTGCACCAGTCTTTGCAAGGTATTTTTTGAAAGTTACAATCTACGTACATACTGTTCAAAAATTCATACTTCTTTGTTGTTTCCCTTCATAACAAAAGTACTCTTTAATGCTATTTGCACCAATAAGTATTTCCGCTTAGGTATAAAATATAAATGTTAAGGTAAATGTGAATATTAAAGAGTTCCTACTTCCTAGCCCTTAGCATATACAAGTTCCTTATAATATCCCTTACATAGCCCTTACCGACTTATACGACCTGCGCGTGAAAATAAGTAGCTGGTATATTCTATATTCTTCTTTCTCTCCTAAACCAGAATGGAGGTAAAAAAATTTACAAAGTTCGTAAAAGTTCTTTAACATTGGTTGATTTAAGGAAGCATAAGTTAACATTGTTTTTAGTTCTTCGAATAGAATTTGGATTTCAACTTAATGTCAGTGAAATCACATGTGAAAGCTAGTCTAAAAATATAAAGTACCTCATGTTAGGCTCGAGGCCTGTAAGTGTGATAGTCGGCGGTAAGTCCCTCGCAGCAAGCCTAAAGGCGTCGTGTTCTCTCCTGGCGCCGCCGCAGGCGTGCGCTGCTCGGTACACGCGCACCCAGCGTTCTGCGGGCGATGGGATTCCTCGCCAAGTTAACTCAGCCGCTTCTGAACCCACAGCACGAGCTTCGACAGTTACCGTCCAGTTATAGGGGTCTGAAGGAGACATAAGAATATCGTTAGCAAGAACAATAGATTCGGTCGTTATGAGGTATCGATGTCAAAAAGTTCAAAATAAGTTGTTGTTTTACCTACTCGTCATATGTGAATAATTGGGCTGAGACCTAAAAATAAAACTGTTTGCATTTTAAGTTGAACAGTCAATCGAGGAAAGTATCTATGTAATTAATGTTGTTTGAATCACTTGAAAATATTTAATAGAAAATGGGCTGTTTTAATTGTCGTTGTAAATGAGTAAAATTAATACATATAGACTTAAACCGAAAAAAGCATATTAAAATAATTGTAAAATTATTGTAAAGATAAAACAAATTTTTCAAATAATAATGTAAATAAGGCAATTATGGCGAACTAGTCGGTAGAAAATAAAAATAATAGTACCATAAATGAAGTGCCTATTATATATACTTAGCGTACATACAATGTAGTCTGCTCTGATGAACAATAAAATAAATTTAAGTAATAGTAAAACAATACGAATATATAGAATTCCGTTGTTGCCAGGTTTACTCACAATTTTTTGAGAAAATATCAACTTTATTTGGCACAATTAACTTCCGCTTTTGGATGTTCTTATGCGGTACCATAATTTAAGCACAGTTTAATTGCACTTTCAAAAGCGAACTTGTAGTCATGGCTGCTTTAAGCTGTTTGCTACGCTACCGCATCCTCCTCATGTCGACTTATTTGTTCACATCAATATAAACAAAAAAGTGGATCCCTGAATTTTTTTGTCGTTCATAACTTCTGGTTACCTTAGGCTTGGACCTAGACGGCCTCATAGAAAGTCCGGCTCTGTGTAAAATTCCGTTATCGGGCTGATGCAATATCCTCCTTTTATTCATTGAAGACCGTATGTTATCACTTCTGTTAGAATCATACTTACCAACATAAGGTAGAGTGGTGAATTCCACCTTGCCTGGGTCGTGTAGTTCTGTGACTGAACGCGGTGGGGGCACTAACACTAGCGACGCCTCGTACCGACTACCCGGACGCAAGTCGTGGAGTTCCGCCGCTGATCGACTGTGGTGTAGGAGCTCCGTCATAATGTATATGGGTGTCCCTAATGGCCGGTATCTGCAACAGAATATTATAGTGTAAAAGTTCATAAGAACAGAATTTGTTTTCTTTAGCACTTACTTTGAAAAGTTATCTCTATATATTATATAAAAGGCGATGTATGTATGTATGTATGTTCCTTATGGACTCCGAAACGGCTGGACCGATTTCGATGAAATTTTCAGGGAATCTTCAGATTGGCCTAGCGGGTGTTCCTGTAAAGTTTGGTAGCGATCGGATCAGTAGATTTTTTTTTTTGCAGTATCAATATAATTATAAAAACTGATTAATTTATATTAACTTCAACTAACGCCCAGTGAAACGGGCCGGGTTTGCTAGTTAAATATGTATAATACTCAAAGTATTGCAGTGAAAATGCAGTTTTATTACAAACTTTTATTTATTGACTTACTATGAAGATGGCAGAGTACTTTTTTCTATGAAAAATAAATAAAAGTTAATTTATACCAAATATTCTATAAATATGAAGCGGTAATATCTAGTTACCTGACTTGTATTCCGTCAATAAACTGAAGTTCTTCTTCTGTGAAATGTCTCCAGCTGACGTGAGCTACAGTATCATTCGCATCTATGACGGTCAGTCTGCTATCAATTTCTCTTTTCTTTTCCTCTACCGGTGTTACCTAATATAAAAAAAGATGTATTTTATAGTCGAGAATACTATTCTAGGCAATCAAAAGAGAGTGGATAAAATATTTATAACCAAATAATTGAGAACATCCTCTCTGGATCCATGTTTATTCTATTATCTACGTCAAAGTCCCAACTCATCTTTTAATTAGACCAAATCAAAAATTATACCAGAGTCTAACGCAATTGGTCTTCGGTCATGTAGGTAGTCGTCGTTAGCACAAATATAGATGGACTACATGTAAAAGTAATACAACTTACCGAAGGCAAATCTAAAGTGCGAATGGTGTGCACTTCACTTTCAGGTTCCACAGGTAAGTTATGGAGGTATAGTTTCCCACGAATTTTGTACGTAGTTGAAGGTTTGAGCCCAGTCAATCGGAATTCAAGACGAGAGGTAGTAAGAATTTCGTCTGCTGGGGCAAAGACTTGAGAGTACCATTGAGAAATGTCTTCATCACTGAAATTTGGACGTGTCAATTACTGAACGTGTCATATTCTGTTTACCACATTTCTAGAAATGAATGTAGATTGATGTAGGATTTCAGAAATACTGAAGATTAAATCTCTCAAAAAAGAAATTACAACATTTGTTACATAATGCATTTACTGTTTATACATGTAAGGTAATAAAAGTAGAAGTTAGATACTAACGCCTTGTCGGTGTATCTTAAATCGACGCTGCCTCTTAGCCCTACCAAAACTGGTGGTAAACCAAACAGCAACTTTACACTAGTTGGCGAATCGGACTGTATAGATATCACTGTCAACTTTTTATTTTCTTCTCCATAGTTTGGAGGAATTGGTAGTGAGGGCGGTAGTCCAGATATGGAATTAACAGGACGATGTATGTTGTTCTGATCGTAATCAGGTAATTCTTCTTGAGGGTAGTGGATTTCTGGTGGAACAGTTGGTAAGAACGGAGGCTGTTGAGGATGTGGTTGGTTTGTGGCGAAGTCTGGCAGAGGTGTTTGTCCTGAAACGAAATATTATTAAGTACACAATAATAAGTGAAGTTACTATTCAAAACAAAAGTAGTCGCACTATTATCGTGTTAGTAAAGTGAGCGATTGTAGTTGGATTAAGAAGTCAGACGATGAACAAAACTGAAAAGTTAGAACAGAATTAATAGTAGCTACTGGAGCATTTGAGATAACTACAATGGATGAATATCTATATATATATATATATATATATATACATTAAAGTAAGTTTGATCTAATTCAGTCAAGTGCACAAAGTCAGTCAGAATAACATAAGGGTAAATTCACATTGACACTAAACAGAAAGAAGATTAGGTAACACATTAAGGCAAGGTCACTGACCTGCCGTCGTGGCGTCTTTATCGGCCGAACGTCCGAGATTTCTATTCACTACTGTTTCAACTTCCATTTGGCTAAGTAGATGTTCTAAATCTAAAGTTGAGTATTGTTTGCCAGAAAAGCGATCCTTAGTTAAGTCGACTTTAGTGTTAAGTACTGGTCTCATTAAAACTGTCTCGTAGGGGTTAGGAGCTTTTGTCAACACATGTAAATTAGTGTTCGAGTGCCACGAGTCACTCTGCATATCGTCAGTCGATTCTTTGAATGTTATGTCCTTATTTCGCAATACTGTCACATGTTTTCCTCGCGGGAATTGTGTTCTTGGATTTGGACTAATAATTCGGTCTAAAGGCCTCTTTATTTTTTTTAGACTATTCGTAGTTTCATCCCCTGCTAAGTTAAGTGATACTCTAGGATCTTTCATAGTCTTGTCGATAACTCTGCCTTTAAAGGGTAGTAAATTTCTAGGGGTAGAAATTGGAGATTGAGTTGGATTTAAAGGAATGAAATAAGATTGAGTTGTTTGTGTTACAAATAATGCTTTGTATTCGGGGCTTTTATGATAATGGTCATCAGAAACAGCTTTGTCATTAATTGGTATGAAAAAATTTGTTTTCTTATAATCCATTGCCGATAATGGAAATTTTATTCTCGGATTTTCAGTTGCATTGTAACTTTCGTGATATGTTAACGAATTAGATACCAAATTTTGTTCATCAGAAGTATTTTGTTGTGTTACACCTCTAAAATTGGTGTTTATGCTTACTACGTTGGATTGCAATTTTTTAGGACTTGATTGTAGGGCCAAGTTCATACTGAATGTTGAATATTGTTTCTTAAAAGGATCAATGAATATGGGTTTTTGAATTCTAACGTCTTCTTTAGATTCGTCGACGCTACTCGAATAAGGTAGTTCCGGTTGAATAGTTTTAAAAGGTGATTCGATATCATCCAAAGTAAAAACAGTTATGTTTTGACCTTTTATATAGTTTCTTCGTGGTTCACTCATTACGTGTTTTGACGATTCGTAAATAACAGGAACAGGTATTTTTTTCAAATACTTGGGAATTGTCTTCAACGGGTTTAAGTGATTATAAAAATGAAGGGGGTGGGTAATTAATGAGGGGATTGGAAGTACAGTGGTCGTTGGTAGGATGGGTGATATTGGCATCACGTAATTTATCACAGATGATTCTAGCATTGGCACTTTATAATTAGATCCATTTATGTCCATAGCTGCAAGCAATAATTTAATGTAATCATGCAAATGATAATAAATGAAAATAAGATGTTTCATAATGGATGAAAATTTAAGCACTCACGTCAAGAGCACACGGATACGCAAATGATGTTATGTACTATTGACCTGAATGCACGCGCATGCAATGATGAGTTGTTACAAGCCTATAAGTTCTCACCATTAGGTAAACATCCCCAGTGTTTGCAGCAGTCTTCATCGGAAATATTGACAGGTACCGGCCGATGCATTGGTGGGCACCTAAAAGTCTGAGGAGGCACCGGTGGTAAAGGAGTGCAGGCTTCTTGGCAATCCAGCTCACCATTTTCACAGAAGCATCGTTGTTCGCAACCAGTGAGAGAAATAGGTACTTCAGTCCAGTTTGGTATTCTACAAGAAGGAGTAAACCTTAAATTCACGGTGCTATATTTCGAAGTACAAGTAAGTATTCCCATTTTGACAACTTACGCAATTCCTTTGTAATGGCACGTTCCGTCACTCAAACATTTGGCAGTACGTGGACAACAGTTAGGTGGCTCTGGTGGAGGACTGGGTGCCCACCTAACACAACCTTTGGACACCAGTTCTAATCCAACATGAGAAGGACATTCAAGAACAGCACATTCTTTCATGTCAGGGCCAGTACATTCACAGAGTTCTGAGCAGCCGATGTGAAATTCTTCACCTAAGCACACAGTAAATTATTTTTTATTTAAACATATAATTGTTTATTTTGTATACGTATTAAAATATTTCAAACAATATTATTTTGATATTATATTATTTATCAAGGAAAGTGAATATTATCTAGTCTTCTGTTACTTAAAAGACTTTTAGAAGTTTCTGTTACGATTATCTTTAAAACGCAATAAGGCTTGAGCTGTCGATGACACAATTGAGAACTGTATCTCTACTGACGTAATACATATAATATACAACAACACATTATACAACACATAACATAGAGCATATTATGTTTGTAACAGACTCTTACACATTAATGTTAATGTTAGATTGATTATTAAAAACAATTGTAGGTACATAATCTTACCAATCTTATAAAATTTCCCGCCTTCATGACAACCCTCTTTAGACGTGTCATTATACATCGCTTCCATATCGTTTCTTCCTAAATCAGATGCAGTAATAGTGAAATTGAATTTTGTATCTGTTTCTCTGGATTTCAAAATGTAATCTTTTCCACCTTTAAGGTTAAGTATCAAATTGGAGTATTTTAATTCCACATCTTCGAACGACTTTCCTCCATCACTACTCAAAAGCAAGTGTATTGGCGCACCGCTGTTATTTGGGTGCATCAAATTGACTTGTACGCTATTGTTTTGCAATACTTTTACTGAACCAATAGGTTCGATTAAAACTAAAGGTCTTATCGTTGATGATATAGGAATAGTTGGTAAAAAATGTTCAAATTCTCTCGAAGCAGACTGTGGAAGAAATTACAATTGTTTCAAAATTCATACTTCCATACTAATATTATAAATGCAAAAATCCCTCTGTCTGTCTGGCTGTCTGTCTGTCAGTCAATCTGTCTATCTGTTTGTCTGCTTGGTTTTCACGGCTTAACCGTAAGACCGATTTTAATGAAATTTGATATGGAGATAGTTTGACCCTAGAGAACAGACATAGACTACATTTTTTCAAAAATTTACCCTTAAAGGGGTGAAAATGGGGATAAAACTTTGTATGGGAAATGCTAAACCGCTAAACCAAGTCAGATGAAATTTGGTATAGAGAAAACTCTTTTCTATTAAATAAAACAGACTTCCTTTTTATCAGTAAGTTTTATCCGCCTTTTCACCCCTTTAAGGGTTTAAAGGGGTGAAAAGGCGGATAAAACTTTTTAGGGGAAATGCTAAACCGCTGAACCAGTTAAGATGAAATTTGCTACCTTTTCTATTAAAAAAACATGAACTTCTTTTTTTATCTAAAATCCCTCTAAAGGGGTGAAAAGAGGTATGAAAATTTATGGGGGAAATGCTAAACCGATTATCATGAGAATTGGTACGGAGATGACCGAAACCGAACCGAACCGATGACCCGAAAACAAATATAGGCTACTTCTTTTTCAAAAAATGACATGTAGTTAATTTATATATGTGACGTCATCATAAAACCAATATGGTGAATGTTCAATAATAGGAAATATTTTTTTGTTCAACACCAACAATATGGGAATCAAATGACATGGAATGCACAGGAGACAGTTTTTCTATATGTGACGTCATCATAACTCCGATATGGCAGATGTTCCATAATAGAAAATAATATTTTTGTTCAACACGAACAACATGGGTATCTCGGGTAACCTCGGTAACCCGCAGAGGTCACGGAAAAAATTTTCCAGGCGGAAGAAGTTGCGGGTACAGCTAGTCATTTATATTTGTAAACTGATTCACATTAATGCCTATTTACAGGAGTAAAAACTTAACACCTATTTGAAGATATAAAAAAAATATTTTCAAACAAAGAACATCATAATAGATACAACAAGTATTATAAAAATAATATCATCCATAAGTGTTTCTTCTACATGCCTCTGTCGTTGTAGAGGTAGAACTAGTAGTATTGTCAATTGGCTCTTCATGAGCATCTTGTGACACGTCGCAGACTTGTACTTCGCAACACACGTCATTAGGATCTTGCACATTTATACACTTATCATTTTGAGGAAGTGGTGGGCACCTGGAAAGGTAAATACATAAACTTTAATACATCTGGTTTAAAATGAAAATTAAGCTCATTATTGCCTTTTGGGCTTTGTCCTTATAGAGTTTGATTGGAAATAAAAATTACAACTCTGTAAATATATTGAATATATGAAATGAATAATGAATGAATAATTGAATGTATTAACAATTTCGTAAGGTTTGAAAATAAATACAAAAAAATAATTAATATTACGTAATAGGGGCTGTAGGACTGATTATTATTATATTATTGTTTCATGAGGTCAAAAATAAGAAACGGTCTTAATTATAAAACGGTTAATTTCAAAACCTAATTTCTAGAAGTCTATTAGACTCTTGGACTTTCATTATATTTTTCCCGTAAACTTTAGGTATGGCTTTACAATCCATGATTTTTTTTTAAATTCTTGATCCAGTGGTTTCGGAGATACGTGGAGAGGAATAGACAAGTTAAGTTAGAGTACGTAATTTGTCTTTTATTTCAATCTTTTATTAAATAGTAACTAGCGCAACATATGTGGCGTATTAAGGTGTACATCAATATGCTAAATTTAAAATTTAAGGTACTGACCAATAAAAATGATAACTTTTCAATTGACGAAGGATTCGTAAAAAGGACGTGAGGCAATACTCCGAAAAGGAACAAGATTATGTTACAAGTCTTTTCTCATAAAGGCAAAAAAGAAGTTTACCTAGGTTTGCATGTCACAACAGAATTTTTTTCACAAATACAAGATTGTTCACAACCAACATTCCACTTTCCACCGACGGGATACGTGTCGTTACCATACCGGCATACTTCAAGCGTCGTCCCCTTATTTTCTGAAATAAAATGAATAGATAACAAGTCGTATTATATGAAGTTACGTCCGTAACTTGTCCTTTGTTTCAATCTTCTATTAAATAGTAACTAGCACAACATATGCGGCGTATTAAGATGTGATTGAAATTTTATTACTAATTTCTAAATACTATGTAATAATAATAACAAATGTTTTGAATTACGAAAATATTTGAAAACATGTTTCGGAAAATTATCTGCTTTCATATTTTATAATTTTTTTCATGTAAATAATGACAGTGATCTGTAAAAAACTAATTCTTACCACCAGTGGCACATGCTATGATTGAACAGCATTCATCAACAGGTGATTCAAAGCATAGGGGATCATTTAGGCGCCTTCCTTTCCTAATGTATGGATGTTTACAACGAGGCGAACACTCAAATGTTCCACCTGGCATACATTCGCAAGATTCGTCACAGCCCCGGTCAATTCGATCGCCAATCTATTAGAAACAAAATAGTTTACACGTGAAAATGTGAATTTGCGTATTGCTCATAATTACTAATTATCTACATTTTGGAACGTTTTTAATTATGAAGATCACTAACCTTATAAGTAACTTCATTTACTTTACAAGACTCTAATTCTTCTACTGACAGCAAAGGGTTGAAAGGTGCCTGGAGATTGCTGTAGAATTTATCGGATATGTGTTTGTCATGTTTGTGTTCGTGTACTAGTTTTGGCGGTTCATCGTCTTCGTCGCCATCGAGGTTTACATCACTCAAATCCGATAAACTTTTTTTCTTTTCATGATTGTCACTTCTGTTATGTAAAGCATTTGCGAAATTTTGTAAATCGTCTACATTTAAATTTAATAGTCTAGGCTTAGGTTTTATTATAGATTCCGTAACTTCGAATACTGTAGTCGTTTCTATTTCATTATTTCTTTCAGTAGTTACTTCTATTTTTGGTGTGTTTGCTGTTTTACTTGATACAGGTAATACTGTTGACGGAGTTTTTGTTTGCGATTGTGATGTAGTTGATGAGGGTGCGTGAGACTGTTGCAGTAATGTATCTTCATCATCTGTTAGTTTACCTGAAAAAATGTAAAAAGGTTTCGTTGCAGAACTTGTTACACGTAAAAATTTCAATTTATTTTAAAATATAACTTAATTATTATTATTATTATGTATGTTATTACTCTTCCTAGATAGTGGTGACAGAAGCACATAAACAGTCCTTTGAAGAATCTGTTTTCAGACGGAATTCAATGATAGTCACGCAATTTCAAATCAAGTGAAATTTATTAGAGGAATTTCTAAAAATGATGTCGTTAGATCTCCGAAAATTTTAGTATTCTTAAAAAAATTTTTTCGTGAGTATATTTTTTTATACTACATTTTTAGTCATTGACATTTTTTAAATTTTTTGTAATAAAATTGTCGATAAATGTTTAAAAAACAGAAAAAATATTAAACTGGCATATAACATGTCTAAGATTATTAGTAATTAGAAGTAAAAGTTCTATTATATTAGTTATTAGTATTTAGAACTCGTCAAAATTTGATTGACGAAAAGCCGTCACTGTGCCACTAATCTCGGTAAAACATTAGTTAGACACCACAATAAAAAGAAGGTAATATATATTTAGAGCGGTCAATCCGAGACTGTAATTTAAAATCGAAATTAAGATCAGTTTGATGACAATCCTATCGTTAAGACATAAAGTCCATAATCAAAGTCAAATCTATCTTTGTATAAAAATCGATACAGTGGAACGGCAATCATAAAATCCGTTAGTGGAATCAATATAACTGTCATCGATTGAACTTTGGACAACAAAATTATGTTGCTGTTGCCAAAAAACTTTCGTAATCAATTTTAAACTTTAAAACGAAAGTGGTTAAGTTTATAATGCAAATTAATTTCATTAACATCTATTATTTCACGACAAACTGATTTCGAGACATATAATACTGACAAGTCACGTAGATAGACAAAATGAAATTTGGACGTGAGAAGCGATGGCGTGATTGTATTATTAAAATAATAAACAGTTTCAAAAATTCTTATATGGGTAAGTATTACGAAATATTGATAGATTACATTTTTTTCATTCGTCATAATAATTATATTGTTGATTGGAGTACTCAACAGAAGAAATTTTATTACATAGGCTTTCGACAATTTTTTTTAATAAACGCTTTTAATAAACATTTTTTAATTAAATTGTTTAAATTGTAACACACATTTATTGAAGTTATTGGAAATTGAGAAGTTAAACAAGAAAAATTGTAAAAATAATGCAACAGATTAAATAGATTCAACTATGGCCTAATCATAATACAAATAAAATTTTTTAAAAAGGATTAAACAGACAATTTAATTTGACAATGTAATTACTACCATTACTATGCCATTTTAATAGAACAAGAAAACGAAATTGTGTATCTGAGGAGATACACAATTTCGTTTTCGAGGGATGAAAGATATGTTGAATGTCTAGTGACGGTTAGCAGCTGTCATTAAGTGAACGGTGCTCTCTCCGCATTAGTGGGCAGTGTGAATATATCAAACTCAACCAAAATGCCCATACACAATGCGGTGTTGGTTCCTACTTTATTGTACGGTAGTGAGGCCTGGATATGCCCGAAATCGAGTAAAAGTAAGATAAATGCAGTAGAAATGCGATCTCTTAGAAATATGTGCGGTGACACCCTAACGGACAAAATAAGCAATCAAGAGATACGCAGTATGACAGAGTTGCACGACAGTGTTGTTGTAAAAATGAAAAAAGGAATGCTTAGATGGTTCGGGCACATAGAAGGAATGAGTGATGAAAGACTGACGAAGAAAATCAACACAGGAAAGCGTGTGGTAAAAGAAGCCAAAAAAGACCAAGGCTAAGTTATGAAGATCAAATAGCCAGTGTTAGCGGACGGAAATATCAAAAGCACTTGCATACCTAGTCGAAAATTTGTGAGGAGAATGATGAGATTTGAGGAAGCAAAAGAAGTATGTAAGGACCGCGACGCTTAGCGCTCCGTCCTCTCTGACTACCCCGTTAGGGATACAGCGTGAAGATATATATGTATGTAGTATGCCATTTAAAAACACTCCTTTCACCATTACATTTTTACTTAAAAATATACCTTCATATTATACCTACTCACTTATTCTTATATATCCCTAAAACAAACACAAACAAATATACCACTATGCACACTCACACATTCATATGTGCGCACACATAAAAAACTTTTTCATGCACAGACTTGGTTGTACTGTATAAATTTGGTAATTATCTTGTTCTTTCAAATTGTATTTCTTATTTTCCAATCTACATCAGCTGATTCATTTTTATTATATAATTTTGGGAACCTCTTAAATTGGCTTTTTAAAATGTGTGATACCACAAATATATGTAACTTTTCAATTATTATAATAAGCTGTGAGTTTCTGTTTAACGAATAAATAAAAAAAGAAATCATTTTGTATATATTATATAACATAATTCTGAAAAAATCTGGACATCTATCCAAAAACTTGTTGTTAGAATAGGCGTCAGTGATGATGTTCTGTTTGTTCTGATTGAAAAATAATAATATGTAACATATGGTATGTATTTTGGATGTCGTATTTTTTACATTCATGACATATTATTTTTTAAGCTGGCTTCTGCCTTTTACTTTATCAGCTTAGATTACCAAAAAAATTACAAAATCACTAATTTCTTTATTTTATTCGTTTACAATTTTGTCATTAATTTTGGAACGGAACACTTTCCGTTCCAAAATTTCAAAAACGGTACACCTATGGAGATGGATTAGTATCTGTCAGTCACAAATATTTTATCCTAAGTGTTATACGGAGAGTTTAATGTCATTATACACCCTTATCGTAGAGTAGCGTAACGATATTAGAGCTTATTAATATAATAACCGCGACTTTAATCTTGCAAATGCTTCAATCTGCATTGAAATGGACTCAGGAGTTTTTCAGTTATGTCCATAAAATCAAATACGTAAACAAACATTCTGAAAATGTTTGTTTTAAAATGAAACAATCAGTTTTCCATAAATATCTTCAATGTACAGACAGGGCTCTCTCAAGTGAACTGTCTGACAATCTAACTGCTGATTAATGATTAGTTTACAATAATATTTCAGAATGAAAGAAAAAAGTTAAGTTAAAGTCAAGTTTTTCAATATTCATCTAGACATAAATTATGCTTAAAAATACATACATTTTTGCTGACACAATGTAGGTACATGCATCATACTATGTATAGATACAATGTGTAGACTCGTGGTACAGACTTTAACGCGCACCTGTTTATTTGCATAAGGACTATGAATCGACCCTAGCATGTAGACATTCATCATTTGTAAAATCTCGAAACAAATTATGTTCCTAATAAAGGTAGTACAGACATAATAACTACACTATTTTAATCGATTAAAAAAAGAAGGAGGTTCTATGTTCATCTGTATGAATTATTTTATGTATGTTCATCGATAACTTCGTCAATTGTAGAACGATTTCTTTTTCCGTTGGGTTCAGTATAGTTCCAAGGTGATCATATCGTTATAATTTCACTGATGTCGGAGCTTGGACTTTGAAGATAACCAAATAAGGCTAATTGTTAATAAGTTTTATTTATATTGATGATTCTTTTGTATATCATTTCGCTCCAGAATTAGTAAAGAAGCTAATTGTAGATCTACCCTAGATATTTATTTTGGCCAAGGTGGCTTAAGAGGGAGAAAGAAAAACTTTAAAAAAAAAAAATAAACTTCAAAAAAAAACACCAAAAAATCATTATCCTTTACTAATCAAAATTCAAATACAAAAATAACTATAAATACGATACAAATACCTATATAATTAAATTTGATTGTTATTGACGTCGGTGCCAAATCAATGTGCAACAACAGAAAGTCTACTAGTTTAGTAAGCTTGTCACCTTATTTCAGTAATTGTCAAATTGAATTGTATCATATGTATACAATTAATTTTGTATTTGAGTTTTTATTATTGAGGAATAGTTATTTTGTACTTTTCAGTGTTTTTTTTTAAATCGATTTAATTTTTTTGTTAAAATGTTTTTCTCTGTATGTATAAAAGATCTAGTCAGCCCTGGCTAGCTCTAAGTTAACTATAAGCATACGCAGCCTTAACAGCTGGATTTAAAAAAGGCAAACATTAAGAATCGATTTTCGGAAACAGCTTCTAAGGGATTGAAATGAAGTGTCTAAGTTGGCATGGAAAAGAAATTAAAAATTCTAAGCGGAGAAACTTACAGATAACAACTACTGAAGATATATTAGAAAACTTATTTTTTTAATTCACCCAAATATCAAACATAGGGTTTTTTACTTAACACATTGATTTCTCATCCATTATGCTGTTAATATCATCTTTCTATGTCGAAGTTTAATAATTTCCGCTCGCGCGCAATATTTTCAGTACCGCAATAATAAAAATACGAGTGTATAAAGTAAATTGTATTCCTTCAAGTGTTACTTCATGGGATTCCATTTTACATAATGAATTGTAATAAGTTTTTGCACATTTTCGCCTAAAACCGAAACGAATAATCTTCTGGAATACCATATATCACATTCGGTCAGAATTTTTCAGAGATCAAATTCGGTCTGCTAACCTAGAAAACTCTAAGTATGCTTCGTTGAAAGGCAAAACACGATTAACAAGTTTGAGATTTTCGGCAGAAGATTGCTAAAAGTTATAAGAATCCATGATATAAAATAAAATCTAGTGCAAAATATGTATGTGTAAGAATACTAAGGAAATAGGCTGTGACAGACGGACGCTTCTTAAAAGATTTCCCTTTTCATATATCAATATATCATATATCAATATGAAAAGGGATCATCAAAATCAATTAAGAAGCGTCCGTTTGTCATAACCTATAACCTACGTACATCAAATATGTAACTGTAAAAACGCACAATTTAACAGAGCAATAATTCTGTGAATAAAAAAATGTTTTGGTACATATAACACAAAGACGATATTTTTTTAGTAATTAGTAGGTACGAATGCATTCCAAAGAAAATTAGTAGAGAATGTTATAACCAAATTAAAAAACATCTACCTATGTAACGTGGCTGTGAGCAGTCTCATCAATTATTATGTATTGTGACAGTAACGTAGATCAGTTTTACTTATAAGTACAGTAAGCAACTTCAATAACAACTTTCTAATATTAATTACAGTTGAAAATAAATTAAAAGAAAAGTGTTGACTAGCAAGAATATAAGACAAAAATTCATTAATGGATAAATAATTCTTAAATATATCTACTTAAAGTAGTGTAAATATTTTTGAGACAATTTTGAAAAATTTGATAATTGCGTGATACTTTCAAGCGAGCGAACAGAGCGAAAGTACCTAATATTAGAAGTCTTCGTCGTCCGAGGACATGTTTCTAACGTAATAGTTTTGGTGAACGCAGTCAGTTTTCAACAAAAATGTTCCTCAAATTGTTGGCGATTGGACAAAATATAAACTAGTGTTGGTGACTTTTCGAAAAGTTGCAAACAGTTGCCAACACAAATGTTGGCAACATTTTGGTGGAAACGCACTTTAAGGTTATATTCATATGTTATAGCTGCTTAAGACGGACTTTGTATTAGTTAGCTAAATAATATGATTATCTTTGTCGTGAACCTAAAATTCAGAACACGTTTTTGTACACTCCCCCTTATGCCTAATGACCTTAAATCGACCTCAAATGATTAATTAGTTTACTAACGTGAATACATGGATACTTATATGTAGGTTAACCTAAGGACGCATGATGTCGATTTCGACCGGTTTAAACGTTTATTACGTAGGTGCGCTGATAAATACGTCTTGTGATTGCGATTAGACAACATTGAAGCCAGTTAAACCTATACTACATACATGCGTGTATATTAATTGTATGAATTATGTATGTGGCTCTCCACCCACGACTTCGTCCACGTAAATCTCGTAGTAAATATAAAAACAAATTGAAAACTTAAAAAAAATAAGTAGAACTAAATGAACTGGTAATTTTAACCTAATATTGGTTTAGACTACTAAGAAAATATATACGTTTGTGATGTTCCCTTTTAAATCTCCGTACAAACTGTCGTCTCCTATTTTACTTCCTTAAAGGACCAATTTCCAAAAACTCCGAGATACGTCTTTCTGAATTTGTAAGCAAATGCCGACATCTTTGTCTACCCCTTTATGGATATAGCTAAACTCTACGGTACATTTGTATATTTTAAATACATACATACATATCTTCAAGCTGTATCCCTAACGGGGTAGTCAGAGAGATTTTAGCTTAGACAAATATTTTAAATACATACATAATATGCTAACGCTGTATCCCGAACGGGGTAGTCAGCGAGAAGAGAAAATACGCAAAACAGAAGCAAAGGTGTCAAATTTTGATAAAAACCCAATGACTCAAAAAACGACGTAAGAGGTATCTCCATATATTGTCATTGCATAAAAGAACTCGTGTGTGGGTAAAGCGGACGCATCTGTTGTTGTCACACTTGATTGAGTAATTGCGGATATCTGGTTTTCCAATCTGCTGGGTTAAGGAAATCCGTAACGTGGTTGAATAAGTATGAAGATATATCCGACCTGGCTGTTAGACAGTCACTGTCTACTGTCGATTTGGTTAATAGAAAACCTAAAAATGTACCAGACTTTAGCTATCAAAAATTGTTAGCAGATTTACCGTCGAGTTATCCCTATTAAATATATTTCACCGTTAACGACGACGGGCAATTTATTCATTTTTTATTGCTGTGATTTGAAATGAATTTTATGAGACTCATACATGAAGGTTACGAGCAAAAAGTTTAAGTGAACGGAAGAGCAGCGGAAATAAACTTTGTTACGATTATTTATATTAGGTCCTTACATATGAAATTGGCGTTTTGTACGGGAGGAATATAAAGTCAATTTTTTTTGGTAAAATATATTTAATTAATCAAAGTATGTACCGTTGTTATCTATGCACTTTTGCTATCTCATAGGTAGTTCATTGATCCCTTTACTAAAAAAACCATGGGGGCGAGAATCAATAAACTCTTTGAAGGCGGTTTGGACTGCCGATCGGAGTTGAATTTTTTTCCTTGTAATAAGTTGTCCAAATTCCGGAAAAAATGGTAATCTGTTGGAGCAAGGTCCGGGGAGTACGGTGGATGTCGCAGACATTCCAATTGTAGCTCAACTAACTTAGTGGTTGTTTGTTGTGCAGTGTGTGGCCTTGCGTTGTCGTGAAGCAGCAGTGGCCTAGAGCGATTGAACAATCTCGGTTGTTTAGCAGCTAGTTCTTCCTTCATGGTTTGCAGTTGCTGACAATAGATATCTGCCGTAATCGTTTGGCCAGATTTTAGAAAGCTGTAGTGAACGACACCGGCGCTAGTCCACCAAACACTCACAAGTAACTTTTTCAGAGTCAATTTTCGTTTAGGGCAGGATTTGGCTGGGTCTCCAGGGTTCAGCCATTGCGACGAGCGCTTACGATTATCGTACAGTATCCACTTTTCATCACAAGTAATGATTCGATTTAAAATCCCTTCATTATTGTGTCGGTTGAGCAAAGTAACACAGCAGTCGACGCGTGTTTGCAAGTTCGATTCACTCAATTCATGAGGTACCCATCGTTCAAGTTTTTTTACTTTCCCGATTTGCTTCAAGTGGATTAATACAGTTTTGTCACTTACTCCGAAGCCTGCAGCTATCTCTGAAGTGCTTTGTGATGGATCCGCTTCCACAATAGCCTTTAATTCTTCATTTTCCACTTTGGTCTCCGGCCGTCCACGGGGTTGGTTCTGAAGGTCAAAATTTCCAGAACGAAAACGTTGAAACCAAAAACGTACCGTGCTTTCTTTTGCGACACCAGCGCCGTACACATCTTTAATCCTTCGAGCTGTTTCTGCAGCACTGGTGCCACGGTAGAACTCGTACTCGTAAATATACCGATATTTCATGTTTTCCATTGTGCGGTAATAAGCGACGCCAAAGAAAAAAATAATGAGGAAAAAAACAAATGAATGACTGTTTTCAAAACTCAAATGTACCAGCTAAATGAATGTATAAATTTGAATTTGGAATTCTTAACCAAAGAGGAGATATTTCAGATCAAAGTGGTCAGTACGACAAAACGCTAATTTCATATGTAAGGACCCAATATATGAATATTTCAACTTTACTAAAGTTTTATTCGATTTATCGTGTTACTAAGGGCTATAAAAGCAAAAAAAGCAAGATCTATTCATTCGTCGTATGACGTTTATAGATATGTAGGTATGCTACAAATTTGATTTTTAAACGACTTCAAAAAAGTAGGAGGTTCTGAATCCGATGGTACCTTTTTGTTTTTTTATTTTTTTTTATGTTTGTTACTTCAGAACTCCGTCATTTATAAACCAATTTGGATTTTTATTTTAAGAGTATACTTTCAGATTAGTCCCATTTAAATTTCATTGGTATTGGAGCTTGGAGTTAGAAGATACATCAAATAACACCCAATAGCGCAAACTGCTTATAAGCTTTATTTTGTAATTTTGATGATTCTGTTGTATGTCATTGCGCTCAATAATTAGAAAAGAAATTAATTGTAGACCTGCTCTATATATTTATTTAGACTAAGATCACATAAAAGGGAGAGAAAAAAAAAATTGAAACTAACTCCAAAACAATCACTGAAAAGTACGAAATAATTATCCTTTTAATCGTTCAACATCACAGACTGATAAATAATTAAATGTTCTCGATTGTACAGGCAATACAGTTTAAACATTTGTTTAATGAAGTAGTTACTTATAACGTGAATCTGCGATGTCTTGTCCTCTTTTTAAGAAGTATCACTGTAACTTTCTTTCGAAAATATAAAATCGCAATAATTTGACGCGAACAGACACAACACACAAACCACTTACGTGCTTAAAACTTTCAACGTTAAAAATATCATATACATTCACTAATATCTTCAAGTCTAAAATACAGAAGAAAGTGGTACGCGATTCTTTTAAACTTGCCGACACAGTCGCAGTGTCTGTACAGGAAAACTATATTGTCCCGAGCTCGGTACCATCAATCAAACCATGGTCGTCCACTTTCACTGGTTGTATCGTGTCGACCTAAACGGCACAAGGTCGACACACAATGGTATGATTCAAGTATCTTGTGATGGTACCGATTAACGATTACGTCTTTGATTAGAGGTACTATTATTTACATTATGGTCTATTAAGTTCATTACGAAACTCAAAGGTTAATTGATGAGGAATGAGAGTACGAGAGGTGTTTTTATGGCTATGTAACATTTTAAACAATTCTATAGATGTGTTTGGAAACTACACGCACTGAGATTTCAGAAGATTAACTATAATTTAAAACCCTCGACACACGAAATAATAAATAAATGTAAGCCTTCATAAAGCTTACATTTATTTATTTTAGCTTAGGACTAGCGAAGAATCTGTCTTCTAAACCGCGGCCCTGGATTCAATCCCCAGTTAATTTAGGAAACGAACTTTTCTAAATTGGTTTGAAGTTTAGGTGTTACTGGAAGTTTCCCCAGCAGTAGTTGGTCTGGCCTATTATAGCTAGCCTATAGCCAACAAGTCTAGCGCTTAGTTTGGGATAACACAGTGTGATTGACTGGCGTATTATTTTTATTATAATAATTATAATATAAGAGAATGATAAGGTTTGAGGAGGCGATAGAAGCATGTAAGGACCACGATGGATACAGCATAAAGATATGTACGTATGTACATATGTATATATGGATTATTATTACAATGTGATATAAAAATGATTGCAGCCGATTCATTCCTAAACTCGGTGTGTGGTAGCTGACAGAGTTTAAACTTTAAACTTTTCCAAGGATGTTTTATTAAAAAACGAAAAACACGTGTCGAAGGAGTTGAAAATTATGCAAAAATATAGTTAAAAACATAGAAACTATACATACATCTCTGTTTTATGTTGAAGAAAAAAGAATTCGTTTACCCATTTTTATATTTGTTTAAATTTCTATTATGTAATAGGCTACGTCAGCAGCGTAGACTCTAGGATGAGATTCGATAGAAAGAGAGATACCTATCTATTTTATTATTTATTTTCTACATATTGATGGATCGACATAAACAATACTTTAAAATGCAATTATGTTTAGATTCGATTTAGCTTAAAACTTCGCTTAATAGGGGAGAGCAGGAATCCATATGAAATTATCGTTTCGCACTACAATTACGATGATGATGTATCGTATTGTATTAACCTTAATGTCATATGAAATAAAATGGCGTAATTTTAATGCTTAAACATTTACATTATACACTTGTGATTACCCATATTATGTGATGTGTAAGATGTGAAAAATTATAATTATAAGGTATCTATAATAAACTCGAAACCGCGATTCTCTTATTACTACTCTTGAAAAATTTCTTGTTTAATACGATGTAGATTTATATTTAAATATTCTATTTACACATAGTTCATCTTATCGTAGTTAATTTTGTATTAATTTTATTATTAATTGACGTAAAATCTCAGCGCAACAGTGGTACTACAGCACATGCATGACAGTGGGATGTCTCGATAGAAAGCTATCGTACGCGGTTTGTATGTGTGCGGGCTAATACGCACGCGCCGTGGTACGCAAACATTTGCAATATTTTGGGCAACTATGGGTAAATATTGTAGCGCCCGTCGCGGTCACACGCGACGTAAACACGTAACCTCTTCCGTTTGTCTTTAATTCGTTCGTCACATCGTCATAAATGCAAAAATTTGTAAATCGCGTAAACGAATGCATTGTAATGACCTAATGACTGAACGATAAATAATTTCGGTTATTTGAATATACAGTTATCATTCTTCAACATAAGTACAAGAAATTAAATTTCACAAAAATGAAAAACGTATCCGTGTTTATTGTTTTTTTATTATTTTATACTATACCCAATGCAACAACCTTACACATCCGGCCGACAGTAGGCAATTCCGTTACGTGCGAGGCGGAAGTCGGCTTTCTTTTACACCTAGTCTCTACTGGTACTTCATTTACTCGTTAATTAATACATTTTTCAGGATTTCATAGCCAATATGGCAAAAACTCTCTTACTGTTTTGTCATGTTTGTACAGTATGTATAGTTTTTATTTATATTTATTAGTTTTTATTAATATGTACAGTTTGTACAGTTTTGTAGGTTGTAGATTAAACCGTCAATGGCGTACGGGCACACAATCATTTGTGTGCCCGTACGCGTGTCCGGAAAAAATTAAAAAAAATTAAAAAGGAAATAAACGCACAGAAAAAGAAATAAAATAAAAATGAATTTAAACTACAAAAAACGAATTAGTTTTAATAAAAATAGACATTTTATACGTTTGACAATTTAATTTGACTTAATTTTTTGACATAACCTAATTTTATTCTCGGAAAAAAGCGCAAATCGTTGTTCTTTTTTCTATATGCGCATTTATACATGAGAGGTCTTTTCCTTGTGCGATTTAATACATGTGTGCAATTTTCCACGTGTGGATATTTCTTGTGGCTTATATAACATTGCGATTTTTTCTGTGCGTTTATTTCCTTTGCGTTTTTTTTTAGTTGTGCTTTTTTTCCTACATTCGCCCGTACGCCATTGACGGTTTAATCTATCGCTTTTAAACATACTGAGTTGAAATTTTGCACAGCGACATGAATTGATATACTCAAACATTGGTATACTCAAAAACAAGAAACAAAAAATTTTATAATGGGTATTTCTGACATTTTTTATTTATTTAATTATTACGGAACCTTATGGTAATGGTCTGATATTGGCGATTTTTCCTGAGTTAGTAATGATGTTTCGCCAAATGTTTTTAAATGCACAACCGAGTGCGCGCGCAACAATGCCCAGACGTCACGCGCCGCAGCGCACATTATGTCAACGAAATTACGTGCACTTCCTATAAATGGAAGACATATCCGATTGCAGAAATTTCTTACTCTGCTACAGATAGTTAAATATTATATATATACTAAATACAATAAAACTCCAAACAATTACATCAACCGTGTAACTCCAAACTAAACTTCAAGCTGGCGTATCACGCGACTAATATTAGGGAGTAACGTCTTTCAAGACAATTTAGAGATAGTTTCTCAAATTTTTCTATATTGACCAAGTCCTGTTTCCGAAAGTTGTAACAAATTCTACCTGGAATCCTTAGATTTGAAGGAAGATTTACCAAAACCTGACGTTTTGGTGAATCCGACCACTAATACAAGTAAATAAACTTAAATATTAACAAATACATACGATTATACATAATACATCTAGAATAACGTGATTTAAAATCAAGGCAGGTTCTCTTCTGTTTGTTATTTGCATATGTGGTTGTAGACAAATACTTAAGAGTTAATTATGCGACACAAAAAATTAAAGTTCGTGTTTCCTATAACTGCCACAGAATGAATATAATGCTAAAATTAACTCAATATGTAGGTACTTTAATATAACGGAAACGTAACGAAATTGTTTTTATACTGATCCTCGTAACACGGTGACGTGATAAGGCAAAACAAAACGTATTTATTCTCAGACGTATTACTCGTTACAATGGATATATTAGAACATCATAATGGTTAAACACTGCATTCATTAGATGCAAAATATAAGACTATTTGAAACAATGTACTGTATTAAGAAATATAAGTTGACGTTGAGACGGTAGTAGGGTACAATCACCTTCGTTGTCATTTACACGTGTAATAAAGACAGTAGAGTAGTACAAAATAAATTTATTCGGTGATTCGTAATTCTTTAGAAACACATAAATAGACGAAATACTTAAATTTTACACTTTGAATCTAAAACATGTTGCCCACCTAACTATTAATTATAATATTTATATGGCAAGTTCTAAATTCAAAGTGAAATATTTCGTTTATCAATTCCTTTTAATTGTATATCTCAAATAATACATACATTTGAAGCTCTCGACGATTCTTTCAGAGAGTTTAATAAATGCTACGAATCTTTTTACTTCATCTGTATTAGTTGGTATGTGATATTTTTGTAAAATTTCTATTTTTGTTGGGTCTGGTAAAACTCTTTTTTCTGACACTATATGACCTCGATAAAGAATTTATTTACACCTTTAGCAGTCGAAATTTTGAGACTTTGGACCTCAAAGCCCATCGAATGATGTCTGAAATTAGTAAGCGATTGGTCGAGGCTTCGGGAAATTGTCAGACTGGTAGCTTCTTTCGCCAGTGAATTAGCGTATATAATAATTAGCAGTGCTTCATAATCCTGCAGAATGGACAAAGGTGTAAAACGAATAAATCTCAAGTTTAATTTTTTTAAGTTTAAAGTTTAAGTTTAAACAGACTAAAAAGCTTAAGAAGTTATATATAACTATTTAGATTGGTTAATTTATACGTAATTAGAAACCCAATTTCCAAACGAAATAATGTTGTTAGTTTTTCAAAGTGACAGGTAGTCAGCTTCTTGCGACACATTCAGACTTCGGGAAATTTAGAAATACTGGTTTTCTAAATTAACTCACCCAAGATTCGTAATTAACCTTTTTTGTCAAACGTTTAATTTCAATAACCATGCCAGGAGAAAAACGAGCTACTTTTTTCATAATAAACTTCAAAACTTTAGACTTGTAATACTTACATGTACTACATTTTTTTACACGTAAGTGAAACTAATATTAAGAGTATAAAATTCTTCGTGAGCAGTTATTTCGAACTTCACAGTGTAGATACTAAATTATGATATAGCAGATCATGCGAGAGATGCCCTATTTATCCATTTAATATAAATAATCTTGTTCATAGGTACGTTGTTCCCTCATTGATTCGTCAACGTCCAATGACTGGCTGGCTACTCTAACAGAGACTAATCGTTAAACTTTAAAAAACAAAAAGACCTCACAAATACGTGGAATGCGTTGAACCCTCGTCCCCAAAAAAGGCGTCGGTGAAGTCACGATTCTACTATTCGGAGGTTCCGCCATATTTTATATTTTTTTAACTGTTACGAATTATATGGTCATGACCACTCGACCACGATATCAAATAAAGAAACTTAATGGTGAATTTGTGCGTATGAAGGTGTTTCCAAACAAGTTCACATTTTTCTTACTTTAGCAATATTGGCCGATCAAGACTGTCTAATATATATATATATCCCCAGATTTAATATTAAGATGTGAAACTAAATTCAAGTAGTAAGTTTTGTACATTAATATAGAGGATAATTAGACAAGTAGAGGAAAAAAACGAAGAACGAAACGTGTAACTACGCTGCACAAAACGACGCGTAATATTATTCTTGAGACTGTCACTGGCTATAATCATGGCACCTCTCGTTTTATTTATTTTTATGTATGCGATACGACTTTGCATGAAACACGTTGGATTTATCATTTTTAGCATTATGTTTTTTTTATTGCCTTAAATCTTTTTGCGCACTCTCTCAATGAAAGTGATCTAACTCAAAATTTAAATATTTTGAAAATACTGCCTCGATTATTTTTAGTTTCAATATGAATTTACCCATGTATTTAATATTTATCTATCAATAGAATCAATAAAATGTCAATAACATCAACCACTTTTTTTAGAGGATGTGTATGCAGAGGGGTTACGGCAATTAAAACAATAACCATTATTATTATACGTTCGTAGCCCACTACCGAGCAAAAGGCTTCCCCTGTCTGAAAATAAAATTAACATAACATTTGAAAAGACAAATTAACCGTGATTCTTGCGAGGTGCAGGATTAGAATTGTAGTGATGACAGGGAGGTTAAAGGTACATAATATTTACTTAAAAAACAACTTTTACTATTCTAAGAGGATACCATAACTCAAAATTCTAAAATTCGGAATAAGATCGCTGTCCAAACCAAAAACTTGTTTTTTGAATCAACAGATTTGTGATTCAATCAGGAAAATGGGTACAATTTATATCGACGGTGTACTAATCTATTGATTCAAAGAGTGAAATCTTGCTTTTCATAAACAGTAAAGCATATGAGTATGGTTTTGTAGGAGTCCTAAAATCTATTTGCAAATATCGAATATCTGGCTCGAACACGGTGAAGTTTGCTGACACAGTTTGCTTGAGATCACAGAGGACGCGCGTCCTATGTTACCTAGTTTTTATCCTGGCGCTCCGTCCTCTCTGACTACCCCGTTGGGGATACAGCGTGAAGATATTTTATGTTATGTTACCTAGTTTTTAAGTTGTTAATAATTTACGATATACAATAAATTTTACAATAACGATAATGAAAACTAAGTTTTTCATTTTAATATTTTAGTCGAGTAGCAGAATCTCTCTTGGATCAATTTCATTGGATTCTCATCCAAAGAATAAAATAGTGAAGCATATAAAGAGCAAAGCAAATATTTACAGAACGATTTGTAATAAATACAAATGATGCGAACAAAATTCAACGCCAATACTAATACGCCAATAGCTAACGATCTCTGATCATCGACCTTCTGGTAAAACTTTACAGAGTTGTAGGCTGCGCCAAACTTTTAGTACGCTCCGAAGGTGATTAGTGGCGCAGAAGCGAAATATTTTAATGTTATACACAAAATATTATTATGTACATGTCAATATTGTAATATAGTTACTTAGAATAATACCTTTACTTACAATAATTTGATTAAAATTGTAAATTGGCTTAAACGTTTCATCTTTGAGTTTTACACCTGCGCGGAGCAATTTTAGAGCGTGTACGAGAAGTTTGACACATACGCACAAACGAAATAGCGATGCATAAATAATAAAAAAAACATAAATTATTTACAAATAAAGCGAAGCATGGCACTTGGAAAATTTGAATTAGAATTTAATAATAAAATTAATAAGTGCTGCATTCTGCATCAATTAGAGACGAATCAAAAATGATAATAGGAATGTTGTTTTTAACGACAATTCAAAATGTTTGTTATTAAAACCGGTTAATATTATGAATTATATAGCCATTAGCATCATCTACCGTGTTAGAATAATGTGGGTGACCAAATACCATGTCGTATTGACGGTAATGTAGAGTTTTCGATATCAATACAAAAATTGCCATTGCTTTAAGCAATTATAAATATGGTATTGTGTCATGTTTAGTATCGGTCGGTTACTTTGGTATTTTTTTTTATAGAAAGATTAAGACAAGAATGTCTTAATAACTGAAAAGGATAGACAATAATTTACACATTTATAAATCCGTGCTCTAAGCTACGTACTTTTATAAAAAGGATAGATTCGAAAAAAAAATAACAAAGAATAGTAAAATTGTTCCTCGGACAACTGAAAGTGTCCTCCTGAACAATCACTAAAATTGTTCGGTTCACTAAAATGGAGAAAAATAACGAAATATTGCTAAAAACAAAATTAATATTCTAATGAAACAAATATTAGCTTTATAATAAACTAGCGACCCGCCCCGGCTTCGCATGGGTAGAAATTTTTTGACAAGAAAATACAGAAATACATGTTACTCGCTGATAATGTAGCTTTCTATAGGTGAAAGAATTCTTGAAATCGGTTGATTAGTTTTTAAGTTTGTCCATTACATACAAACAAAGTTTACCTCTTTATAATATTAGTATAGTATTAAAATAATAGCAACATTATGTAAAAGTATTATTGTAGTATTCATTAAAATATACTTTGACATAACGAAGTTTATGAACTACCTATTTTCTTAATTTAAATTTTAAATTGCACTAAGTTTCCCAAAATAAAATAATATATTCTATATTTTAAAAAAATCGATTGATAAATCTTGATGATAAATTGATTGATCGGCCTCAAAATAAATAGTTAATTATAATAACGTCTGTAATGCTTAGGTGTACATATACAATGCATGCACAATATGTTGTTGATCGTAAATATCAAAAGTAAAATATTGATCTAATGTTACATGAATATTTGATAACTAAACAGGGCAGGGTTAAAATGGCAGTGGGCTGGTCATACATACAAGAAAGTCGGGAGTCGTGGTGAAACGGGGGACCCCCATACCTAATAGCAATAATGAGACAATAAACTCACATCTAAAATCAAATAAGTTTTAACAAAATATATGATTTGAGGTTATACAGCCGGCCGAGCACGCTGCTCGTCTGCTAGAATCTCGATACTCGCACGCACACACACACTTTTATATAATAGAAAGAGACAGAAAGATAACTGTGAATCTACGTGTAGAGCCTTTGTAGAGCTAACGAACCTAGGGCCCCCAGCGCGTGACACCCCCGCGTCATTTTACTCAATTAGCGTGTGTCAGGAAGAAATAGAGAGAGAGAGAGAGAGAGAGAGAGAGAGACTGAGAGTTGAATGGAGAGGGCATAACGCTTTTTAGTTACGTGACGATATCTACCAACTCACGCCTAACACACACAACTACTATACACAAGCCGCGTTAAGGAATTTCATTCCAAAAAAAAAAAACGATTTTGATCCCGTTTTTTAACTGAACACGAATTCACTAATATAAACTTAATCACCACTAAATTAATGCGTGTCCAACACGTTCATTCACAGTTTTTTAAACGTAAAGCGAGGGACCCCAGTTCAATTCTAGTCAGATCAATCAAGAGAAAGATTTTCTCGGATTCAGAAGACTTCGCAGTCAACATGTTGAAATACTACCTTTGACTGTCCTATTCAGGGACCTCATTAGAAAAGATGTAAAGATGAATTAGATACCTATATATAGAATACATTAGTTTGTACAACAATTATAACAAGCTTATTTATTATTATATATATGTATTCATTAATGTTTAATTTTATTTTAGTATTTTTATAAGAACATAAAAACCTGTTTGTATTAACTTGGGTGTATAACTTGCAAATAAATGATTATTATATTATTAAATAAATAAAAATGCACACATGAACACCAACACGACGTGAGCAAAACGTTCAGTTAACCACATATTAACTATAATCCAACACAAAATTAAAGAGGAAACGGCGATCAGGGCCTAAATTAACAAAAAATGATAATGACCCGAACATCGCTGTGAGTAATAGACTATTCATCTATGAATTATGAGATCGTACGAGCGATAATGTTGCTGTTGATTGCGGTTAATAATAACAAAGTTGAATTCCTTGAATTTCTTACATACTAGAGACCCTTTAGTCAGAGTCTGGCATCTAAATTTACTTTTTGATTGAAGAAGCCATGTTCCGGGTATTCTGTTGAACAAACCAATCAAAATAAATAATTAGAGAGTGCCAATCTCAATTTAGAAACTAAACTTTATTCACTCGAACTCTACTTTTTCTGTTTCACAATAAAAGTAACTTTTTCAACGAAACTAAAATCATGTCTTAGATAACTTTTAATAATTAAATGCTTGTGTAATTTGTAACTAACAGTAACGAGTAAATTAAAAATCTGTAAATCAAAAAGGCAACATTATACAAAATTACGAGCAAAAATCAAATCATAAAAAAGCAGATTTGTATATTCGCGCTGCTAATAACTGACATATGGCAGTTAGTATCAGACTTTGACTACACGATCTCTAATACCTACATAACGTCACGCCATTTTCCATTCGGGGTGGATTCTTTAAGGCATAATAAAACCACACCGCGACGCTATTTTTTTGTAGTATATTTGGGCACACATTTGACAAAGCGGCATTATATAGCACAAAATAATAACTTGATCGCCCATCACTTGTACAAGTTTCTTAACCTTGACCCTTTGCCGACTTCTAACACCTGTGCTGAAAGATAAGCACCCAGCACGTGATATATTTTATCTCATCCAGATCAGAATAGAGTTTATTACATGAATTTATTAGCTATAATGACAACAGTGGCATAGCTACTTTCGAGGTTGAGATTTTCATTTTTAATTAAAGATCAATTTATAAAACGATATTATGTGACCAACGACAACGTGCCTTCGAAATAGATGTCAATGCAACATTCATCCGATAGGGGACCGCGTGCAACGTTACTTAACCTCGTAATCGTATCAAATGACATATCGCCAGTATGTTACGATTAGTCACTTTAGTTATTTTTAACTAAATGTTGAGTCTCCCGTAGATTGTATAAAATAGGAACAGAAACATAATATGTAGAATGGCAAGAACCAAGAACTGAGAATCAAAAATGAATAGTTAAAAATAAATTACCTACATAATATGTTACAATTTAAATCATATTTACTGTAGATTCTATAGCAGTTCTTGATTTGATTTGTTTATTTTTTTAATCAATACTTTTTTATCAGGCATTATTTTAAATTTTAAATTGTAGAGAGCACAACCATGGCACAACAGAAAATTTCATCCTTTTTATCTTTTTACTGTGTTTATGTTTTTATGCACTTTATTAAGATTTTTCACTTCTTTCAGTTTTTTATATACATTTTCTTAAATCTTTTACTTTAAAGATGTGTGCAACTTTTTTTAATTGTATATTGTGTTAAATACCAGTAACGCCTTCCGCAGTAAATGTTTACTGGTATCGCAAAAAATGTAGTTACCTACTTCAGTCGTACGTGTTTAAGTGTTCACAGCTCGACCCGTACATTCGTTGAAATCTTTAATACGAGACTACTTTTAAAATTTTTTATGACGCATATCGTGTTTCGTACAAAATGCAAAACAGTGAGTCAACACAAAAAAATATGACAAAATTTATAACGAATAAAACGTTGTGACAGTGACTTCTATCTCTGTACAGTTCAATGACTTTTAAAAACTACTAATTTTGCTGCGATGGCGCTAAATGCGTTACGCAACTATTTAAAATTTCTTCTAGTATTCGAATAGGCGTATCGTTTTACGATTTTTAACTCAATAGTGTTATACGAACTAGGTACGAAGGACATCGCAAAGCAATGTAATCTACTTTGATACAAAGATCGTTCACTCGTTCCATGTTCATCTCTTAATAATTATGTAACTCTGATGTTAAGTTCCGTTACAATATTCGCAAGTATAAAAATTTAACGGCACTATACATTTAAGTTTCTATCGCAGAATTCAGTTTATAGAAAAAAGAAATATCTAGAATTTCGTTTTATACGAAATAAGCGGCTGCAAAAATGTGGGCGTCTAAGCCAAAAGGGTCCAATGGATATTTTCTAGATTTCGAGATAGTTAAGTAAATAAGTTGTGATGACAGAAGTAAAATTTAGCTTATCGCTATCAGTTATCTACATATTCGTACAACATCAACGTACAACATTTCGTTCGTTCGTTTTAATAATGCGTACGTAAGAAGCAAAATTTAGAATTAAATGTTTAGTGAAAAAGTAAAGGAATATTATGAATTATTAAATTGTAATTGAATTATGTCAAAAAACCAACTTGTTCGAAGGAAGTCAGTCAAAGGTATCAGGTACCTGCAGAACGCAAAATAATGAAAACCTAAACTTTGAGAACGAGAGACTAATAGACTAAAGTCAGCAGGCAAACCTGGGTTTACAAGTTTACTAGAGTGACATCGAGGCTAGCAATTAAATATGCATAATTATGTTAACGTCATAGTAAGTACGAACTTCCTGACTTATTAATTTACTAGCTTAACATCTGTATACAGGAAGCTAGTTGCTAGCTCGCTGGCTTAACTCTACGCAATATAATGCAATACCATTTATTACGCCACGATTATTCAAATACAAAGAAAAAAACGTAATTACTAAGAATAAAAATGGAGATATTGTATAGACTCAGGTGTTACTTTGCGGAAATCCATTTCATGTGATGAATTCCTAAGATTTTTAGCTATTTTCCGCTCAAACTCCAAAAATCACCAATCGACACGTGTTTCGCCTCTGAACAAAGCATCCTCAGGATATACCAGGGATCAGACAGACCTGAGGATGCTTCGTTGAGAGGCGAAACACGTGTCGATTGGTGGTTTTTGGAGTTTGAGCGGAAAATAGCTAAAGATTTTAGGAATTCATCACATAAAAAGGAGGTACAAAAAGGAGTAAAGTAAGTACCAAAGTATAGTTGCAGTACAATTACTTACTATTCTACTGTACTAGCTTCATTTACTAGCCTCGTGTTATTCGAGTATACACTGGAGACGACGGGTTACTACTTTAAAATCTGCCCACAGAAAGATTGCCAGTAACTTAGCACAAATAACTATTCTGTTGTATCATATATTATTCTGGCCTCATTTATTAGCCTTATGTGACCCGAACATAATGGTCGAAAACAGTTAAGTGGTAAGTTTCTTTTTTTGAAGTCGCTTCAAACAGCAGTACTCACTAAGTTCAGTGTCACAATCTGTGTACTCGTGGTTGCAGTCGACGGTGTAAGCGGCGGCGCATGCGGCGGCGGCCAGCAGCGCCGCGCACCACAACATTATTGCGCATGCGCGCATTGTAGATTATCGTATTGCCATCTGCAAAAGAAATTAGTGTGAATAACACTCTGTTGTAAAATGTGTAAATATCGTAATATTGCGTAAGTATACAGAACACTATTTTTAGCGGCATTACCCTTAGATTACTCAACCACTGAAGTTTAGCTGGAAGAGAATGGTAGCATTAGGTTTACCTTTGTAAATACATTTCAGTACAATAAAGTTTTAATCAATCGATCATTCAATCAATCTGTTTTTACACATTTTCAAGACAAGAGAGAACAGATTCTGGACAAGCGTTTCCGTCTTTGCTTATGATCAGACAAGAGAGCTGAAGGCATGCTGAATTAAACTAGATCAAATGACATCTTTATATTGAGATTTTATTTCCATTCCATTAAATCCTTAATTTTCTTTCGAATAGTTTGGAAGAACATAGTCAATTTAACTACTCATTCGTTTAAAAAATGTGTATGAATCAAATGAAGTAAACAAAAATATAATACACGTTTTGTACAATGTATGTCATACATATTATACATATTATTACTAGATATACATAAATTATACGTATACTGCAGTTAATATTATATACCAAACATAATATACTATAAGTACTTCAACTCTAGTACTAGATACCGATAACACAAATATTGTACATAAACAATTTAATTCTTATGTTTTTTTCTGTATTTGTCTACAATTATTAATAACAAAAAAGTACATACATATCCTAACGTTAATATTTAGAAACTTAAAAGTACACATTATCTTAAATAATAGACTTCCTCAAAGTTGCCGCTTAGAAAGCTGTCATTACTTAGGGTCCCAGCAAACTGGCAATCACTGGCAGCATTACTTCTTTGAATAGCCAATAATTGTTATATCATATGTACTGTATAATCTTTTATTACATCATCGCACATTATTATAATTTTTTTCTAAGCTTTAGAAAGTAAAAGAAGTCTAATGTGTAATTGGTATTTTGTGTCAAATAGTTACGAATAGAATACGTACGTCCACATACTTGAAGATTTATTCATAGACATATATTTGTAATTTGAATACGTGTTGAGTATATATGTGTATATGCAATAATTTCTGTATTTATGTACGTAAATATGCTGTGTAAAATACAAGGAATTCTCTTACTTATTCACATTATAGGTATTTCAAAGAACATATCATTGTTTCCAGCACGTAATTAGATAGTTGGGTTCAGAATTAATTTATTGTGGGAATGCGATATCCTCGTCAATACGAGACATGTTGGGTCAATGTAACCAATATTGTGGTTATTCGAATTGTGCAATAGTCATACTTAGCTCGCATATTTAATCTTCATTAAGCTCAAGCGGGGATTTCTCCTATTTCATATATACCAAAAGTGTACCTAAAACTTTCAGAACGCATACTTGTCTCTGCCGAGTCCAGAATCCCTCGACGCCACAAGATCCGAGTGTGTGCACTTGTCGCTACTCTCTTGTACTTTAACCCCATACTACTTACATGACTACTTTTTTCGCAAGAAGTTTTATTTTCGTTGTTATGCATTAGTTTCACTTGTTATAAATTCATTGTATATGTATCATACACATTCATGTTATAAATTCATAATTATTGAATAACGTCTATCATAAAACTAAAAAGGCGTTTATCTGTATGTCTGAATCGACAATTACAGGTTATTTTGCTTTTTTAACCGACTTCAAAAAAAGAAGGAGGTTCTCAATTCGTCTGTATGTTGTTTTTTTTTGTATGTTTATTACCTCATAACTCCGTCATTTATGAACCGATTTCGAAAACTCTTTTTTTGTTTGGTAGGTAATACTTCAGAGGTGGTCCCATTTAAATTTCACCGATATTGGAGCTTGGACTTCGAAGATACACTAGATAACCCGACCTGGTTATAACCTTTATTTATATTGACGATTCTCTTGTATATCGTTGCGCTCAGGAATTAGAATGAAGTAAATTGCAGACCTGCCCTAGATATTTATTTAGGTCATGACCACTCAAAAGAGAGAAATAAAACATTTTTATTAAAAAAAATTAAACCGCCTTCAAAAAAAACACTGAAAAGTATAAAATAACTATCCTTGACTAATCAAAACTCAAGTACAATTAAAATAAATTTATACATACGATACACATACCTATATAATTAAATTTGACAGTTATTGAAGTCGGTGCCAAATCAATGTGCAACAACATAAAGTCTATTATTAGTTTGGTGGGCTTGGCACCGACTTCAGTAACTGTCTTCCAGCCACAGTACGATTAGTACAGTCAAACATCTAACAGTGAAAAAATTTTTACTATTAGCGTCATAAGAAATTACTTATACGTCGTATAGGAAAACTTATGTATATTTTCATTGTTAATCATATTTATTTTTATTTATGATGTGTTTTACCGTTGTTAATGTTAATTTTTAACAATGAAAAACAGACATGGCAATTATTGCGAAATAAAATTATTATTGTGACGCTTGTTCAAAGTTATATCGTTGGTATTTTTGTCAGTTTTCACAGGTATCACGCTATACTGTACAAATTATAATAATTGACATAATAGTGAAAATGATTCAACCAACGCCGCAAAACATCATAATGACTAGAAGATGGCACAGTTGACCATATTTTTTTAAATTGTCCAAAACTAAATTATTCTCTATGTAGTGTTCTTCCCCCTTTTATTCCTCTGCCCACGAATTTCAATCCCCGTCTTATATATATTGACAGCCCACTTATTGAAATCATTTCAAAGTTTATTGTCGAAAACATAATTCGCCATTAATATATTTACTCCTACTCACTTTTGTATTGCATTTCATCTATTATTAACATCTATTGTTGTTGTTGTGTTGTCCGTTTTTAGGTCCTGGGCCAAAATCATATATCATTTTTAGCACACCGCACAGTGTCTAATCCAAACAAGACGTTGGCAAAAATTATCTACGAGTATTGCTTTTATATTAAAAAAAGATAGAAAGATAGATAAATGGGTGCAAATATAAGACGTGGGGTACGTGTGTGCGCCATAGCTATGTAAGTATTCCGACGAAATACTTCCTTTCTATGAAAGGACACGGGTTTGAACGTTGTACCATTAAAAATGTTACGATAGGACCAATTTTTGGTCGAGATAATAAAGTCAATTATCGAATAGCATGCGATAGGCAACTTTTACAGCTTATTACAATATCTTAAGACCTACGTTTTGCAGAGCTATAACCTAGATGGCATCGCTAGCATTCATGTGTTAACATTAACATGTACCTACCCATAGCAATCTGATAATTGATAATTTGATTAGTGTGTGTAGAATTCAAAATTAGAATAAAAGATTTAATTCGAAAACTAGAGTGAGACGTCTAATAAAATCATGTATTGAAAGGCGACAATCGACGACAAAATGAAAACTAAAAGTCGACAATGATGTTACGTTCTCATTAGCAAAAAGAATTCTTCGATGATGATCCTCTTTATTCCCGAGCTATATATAGTATATATCGGACGTCCGCCCAGTGAGTTAGTTTTCGATTAACGACCAAAGTGACCTACGAGAACTACAACGGGACTATTCTGACGACTCTAGAAAAAGAGTGCTGCGATTAGAAACCGTTGTTTGTGTGTGAAGCGCTTTTTCGGTAACTACACATCGTATTAGTAAAGCGATGTGTAGTTATCAAATAATAATTTATTATCCATTCTGTGTTATTGCGAAATCTTCGAAGAACAATACAATTTAAAACTAACATATTGTTCGTGCATTCTTGGTACCTGTGTGTTCGTAAATAAACTCTGAACTCTTAATCAACATTTAATTACCCATAGTTCGTAAGCGTAACAATAAGCTTACTACTGTGAGACTTCATATTGAAATAGTGTGTATTCATTGTACTTTTGATGTGTAACATCTTTCCTCTCGCTTTCCTGCAATCTGTGGGAGTGATTTCGTGAAAAGGGGTGGAAGTGTGTAACAGGAAGCCGGGGAAGCGCGCGCTATTTGATTACATCAATGAGCGCGCGCGGTGGTAGAGTTGGCCGTCAGATGGTACCAACTAATTTTCCGAGAGGTTATTACTGTCAGCCAACAGTGTGATGAACTCAAGAGAAAAACGCACACAGATCGAAATGTTTCGACAACTAACAGTGGTACTGTTATCGACCCAGTTTTTCAACGGTTTTTAAATACTTTAAAATCACAAGTATATGTCTCATATTTTTAATAACCGTCTTCAATGAAAAATTGCATTACTCCTAGTGTTAATTAAATAAAATACAATTTTCATTTGAAAGAATTATTCCTCGTTTCGAAAAATTCTTCCAAATAATACCTGAATCATTTTTTTCAGGATATATGTTAATTTTGCTTATTACCAAGGTGAGATGTCACATGTTACACATCATATACGACTATTGTAACGTTTGCTCGTTTTTTTTTCACTTCCAACGTTATTGTAGGTATCGATAATAAACGATAAGTGAACACAATTCGTCATTCCTGCTTGTCCCACTTACATAACTACATTACGGCACGGATGCCATTGTTTGCTTGTCTGTCTGTACGTAAATTGTATTAAAATTAGTTGTCGCTTTCGTACAAGGTCGACGTTGCAAAAAGTGTTATGACAATAATCATGTTTATTATTGATATGCAGATATAAATATGCCGATTGTGAGATGAAAATTAAAATGTTTTTTTTGGAACTACAATTACGAGAAAAAAATTAATTTTATTTATTTATTTATTTTATATACATTAATTGCAATTATGATATTTTCGCTGTTATCTTATAAATCGAAGGATGCGCTGACGAAGATCAAATAGACAGTGTGTTAGCTGACGGAAATGTCGAAAGCGCTCACATATCTAGGCGAAAATATGTGATTTGATGTGAGTAATAAGATTTGAGGAGGAAAGAAATAAGGACCGCGAAACTTGTCGCTCCGTCCTCCCTGACTACCCTGTTGGGGATATAGCGTGGGTATATGTGTATGTATAATATGTATCATTATTTATGCGCTCTTTATTTTATTGTATAATTTTTACATAATTACTTAATTTTTTAGCATTACTGTTTATATTACATAATTATTATATTAGTAAAGATAGGAGGCGTAAGAACAATTTCGTGTTACATATGCTTTAATTACAAACGAAAATTTTAATACGACTCCATTTATTTTTATAATGTTTTTACAAACAGTGATCGTGTGATTGACGATAAGGCGGTAGACAGTTAGTAGACGTAATTAACTGAGTTATATTGTATACTTGTATCCAAACGTTAGTCTAAGAATCTAATTTACATATAAAGACACTAGCGTGAAACTTGAGTCGTCTGGTTGTGTGTAATTAGGTCGATTTCTTCACAGCTGCCAATGAGCCTTCTCGCGCTCAGAGAAACGTCATAGGCGAAACTATTCTATTGTATTCCGGTGCTGTTTCTCTTTGTAACTATGACTCATATGTTTTAATTTATTTACACATGGTATACTTGATTATTTTTAGTGTTTCATTATTGTCAATATTACAATAGTATAGTAATAATAGCATAGTACCAAAATTGACAAATTCCAAATTATGGAATCGTCTCAGTGTCTGCTGTCGGCCTACCTGTAGATTTTATCCGCAGCAACATACACTTAAAAATTGGCATAATATATCTCATTAACGCACATATTTTGCACTACCTAAATATTTGTGGGAGAATTAGAGGAAGCCAAATGGCTACTCGAACCGCTCTAATCTCAAAAACAGCTAAAACTAGAACTCTTAATTTCAGAAAACAAAAGAGAAATTACAACGAGAATCCTAGGTCTTATGGATGTCTAAAAATTAATTTTATAAAAGTATCGTTCTATAAATATGGTAAGGAACACTTTACTGATCGACGTATTTATATAAATGTGCGTATTTACAAGCAGACCGGCTTATTTTGATTGCTTCACTTTCAAAGAATGCCGCGAAGTCTTTTTTTTTTATATCTATGAGTACAATAGCATTTTTAAAAACACTTCACCGTCTATTTCATCTACATTAAAAGTTGATTTTTGTGAAGTACAATTATTTATCATTTGTCTCAAACAAATGCCTAATGACTTACTCTTTACTTAATATGCATTTTAGTTTCCACACTAACTCTGCTAAGTATTACAACTGCGTTCCCACGTATTCAATTGCAGCTAGTTTTACCTACCTGAAATTTTTCTCATCTAATCGGTCACAGAAGTTTCGTAACTATTGTGTTGTGTAAGAAATGAGCATTGTTCGTGTATCGTTGTTTAGTTGTAACCAATAAGTAACAAGTTACCAATACGCCGGTACGTCTTTTTTAGTATTTAATTATTAGACATAGGCGTAACTGGGGGGGCAAGGGTGAGTATTGCCCACTCTAGAAAACTCATTGCCTGCCCATTTATAAATATCCTCTAAAAGTTATACGAGAAAATGAAAATAGTCACAAAGAGTTATTCAAATTCAAGACAAATTAATCTTAAGATTTACTAAGAAAAATCAGTGTCTTAAAAACCTTCTCAACGAGATATCTGTCATGGATTTCCACGTATTCGCATTTGTAGAAATATGAATATGGCCTAGCTAAGTAAGATTTGAAATTAAATGAAAAATAACCAATATAATCAACAGATTTTAATAATAATTAGTCTAAAAGTTCAATTACTATAAAATATAAAGGGAATACTCGCATACCTAGGCGAAAATGTGTGAGGAGAATGATGAGATTTGAGGAAGCGAAAGAGGTGTGTAAGGACCGCGACTCCTGGCGCTCCGTCCTCTCTGACTACCCCGTTGGGATACAGCGTGAAGTTATGTTATGTTATGTTATATTATAAAGGGAAAATGGCATTTCTACCATAAACAAAAACAAAATTAAATATTATTGAAAACCTTGCCCATAGGCCTTATTTTACTGTGGTACGGTAATAAAGCCTACAGCTCTAATGTTCTTAAATAATCAAACTACGCGTTATACATTTAATACTTGAGACAATAATTGCATAAACGCAGCAATTACATTAAAAATTATTATAAAATTTGTAATTTTCTCCCCATAACAACCATTTATTTGAGTTAATGCTCGTGCTATAGGCATCGTGTCGAAGACACTAAAACTAACGATTGTTCAATTAACATTAAATTACACACTACTTGTTTACATTCGTAAAACCTCGAAATTTATTTAAAATGCATTATGAATTAAATAAAATTTGATTCATGATGTAGGAGGAAATCAAAATCTATGTTTAAATTAGGTAGGCCTTAATAGACGTCGACTATGTATGTAAGAGAAACTAAATTAAAAATATTTGAATCACAGTACGTTATTCAAGTATTTATTATAAAAAATCTTAAAATGATTAAGAACTTTACACTGCAAATTTATACAGATAATTTAAATATGACGATCAATACTTCCGACTGATTCGGACCGATTTTTATTATTCGTACCGCGCGGTCGTCTCTCGCAATGTATGATACAATCCTGGAGACGGGAACAGGGGTATTTCGCGTTTGTAAACTCAAAAAGATATCTTCGTGTGTTAGGCGTCTGTGAGTATTGCCTTGAGCGGGAGTGCTCATTGTAAATACGATTTTACTCACATTAGACGACGGCCTTATTGGACGAAAGGCTTTATTACCCGCAGGTACCTTAATCTCTATTCTGGATATCATCCCTAAATAGTACGGCTGCACGTTTTTTTAATGAATATTTTTACTACAGACTTATTTTCACAAAACATAGCCAAAAACATTATAGAAAACTGTAGCATAATGTGAATAAAAATTACATGTAAATCGATACATCCGTTTGAGAGCTATAATGTCATATACAAACAAACACACAGACAGATTGCTCATGAAAATGTAGCAGCTTTGCCTAATACATATATCTTTTAAATTATTATAGACCCCTTACCTAGCAGGACATTACCTACTTAGTGGGGTTGGAAACCCTACATGAGAGTGAAATTAAAGAAATACCCGACATCGAATAGTTTATTTATAATAGTTTATTCATCGAATAATTAACTTGTTTTTTTTTAATTCTCAAAATCTAGATCAACACATCCAACTGTTGTTGGTGTCATCAGTTATTATCACTTGCCGCTATCTGTTTCAAACCAGTTTGTCTTGTTTTCACTGTAATATAATCAGACAGAGTACGATGCATACCAACAGTTTCGAAAACATTGTAACGAATATTTATTTTTAATGCTCAGAGCTGCTTAAATTGGCAGTCAAACGTAAACAAGCCCCGACAGGGACCGAGCTAAATGAATTCGGGATCTAAAGTGCGGAGCAAAGGGAGAAACGTCACTTGACATTAGTTACGCATGCGGTTGTTTGCAGACAAGACACTACTCAATATTATTCATTAGGTATAGAACAGGTGTTATTATTGTTTTAGTTTTGTAGTCTCGAAAATGATTGAAATAAGTTTAATAATCTGTCATCCAGTTTGAAACATTGTTAAAAATGTTATAAAAATATTGGAAGAGGAAAAGAAGTTGAATGTAATGAACGTATTGCTATTTTTTTCTATAAAAGTATGGACTGATCAATAGTCGTCGACATATTACCTAACACTTAACCACACCACAGTTTAGTAGACACGTGAATACTGTATTTCTGCCACGTTCATTTAGCTCGGTCCTCTGTAGAAGAACTTTTTCTTTTTCACAACCATACTCTCTTTAAAATAATAATTCAAGTAAACCTCATTACAAGGTATTTTTAACATCATACATACCACCAGTACCGGTTCGATAAGAACCTGTACTGAGAAGAACTGGTAATACCTTGCCTTTATAGTGTCATTAATGTTACCGTAACCTGTTTGTTTCCGTATATATGTTTATGCATCCGTATAAAAACTTTTTGGTAATAACACATTTTTAGGGTTCCGTATCTCAAAAGGATTACAAAACTCCTGTTCCCGCCAACACTCTCGCGTCCGTCCAACTGTTTATCTGCCACTGTCAATTTTTTAGTTCGATTTATTTCAGAAACTATCCGACTTACAAACTCGTTTGGCATAATACATCTTTTTAATATACCTACGTATGTGCCTACGTATAAACATTGCACTAATTATTTATTAGTTTCAAATATTTATATGAGAGTTAAAGACGACCAACTACTTTAAATATCACAAATTTCATTTTTAATTAAATTTTCATTCAATAAACATTTTGTTGAAACAAACTTGTCATTTTCTAAGGGACCCTTTACGCGCGAATCTAGCTCACACTTCACCAAATGTTTTTTAAGCAATACCATTTAAATATTTGAATAAATAATATTTGAATAGTAACTACATTAAAATCGATTGAGTAGTTTTTGTGATATTCGAACAAACAAGCAGACAAATAGACCAATTGAAAATTAATTCTGAAGATGTTCACTAAAGATACGCCTAATTAAGCATGAGTCAGTCATTTTTCGAAAACATTTCGAAGTGATTTCGTGAAAAGGGACGGGAGTGTGTAACAAGGAGCAGGGGAAGCGCGCGCTATTTGATTTGACCAATGAGCGCGCCCGGTAGTAGGGTTGGCCGTCAGATGGTACCAAACAATTTTCCGATAATTATTCGAATAAATATTTCAGTATTTAGCATTGAAATTAATTGTAAAATATTTGTAAAGTATTTTTCATAAGGAGATAAGTACCTTTCATACTTATACGACACACACCGATCACGAAATTTTATTGATATTTTGTTTCATTAGTACCTACTTTGAATTTCTACCTTAAATATGATAACGCTATTAAAAACGATCGTACACATATAGGTCCATGTCCTAAAACACTAGTTAGGTACCATAACTTTGAAATTATTTTAAAGATTTACTTCGCTATAAGTACCTTCGTAGCTAGTTACCTAAATAGCTATTAGTTACCTAATATCTTAAGCGATATTTATACTCTTTAGTATAAGTATCGGAAGATATTTTTCGTAAAAAGTTTCAATATTAAACTTGGGAAAATGCTATTTAAAAAACAAAAATAATGAAACACAGAACAGCCGAAGGGCTGTCAAAATAATCATGGTCCATTATCTCCTCACTACTCAATCTCATTGACGAGGCTAAACGGACCGAAACACGCTTTTAATGATTTGCGAAATAATCACATTGTGTATATGTATACATCTACTTACCTGGGGCTGAACAGATACGGTAACGACGTTTGTAGGTTTTATTTAACGTTAGGAGCCCTGTTTACAAAATTACATAAGACTAAAGGACCCGCCCTGGCTTCGCACAATTAGAAATTTAAAATAAAATACAGCCCATATTACTTGCTGATAATGTATCTTTCTATAGGTGAAAGAATTTTTGAAATCGGTTGGGTAGTTTTTGAATTTATTCATTACATACAAACAAAGAAAGTTTATCTCTTTGTAATATTAGTATAGAAGAGACATTATGTTCATACATGATTTTTCTTTAAATATTATTTAATTTAAGAGCTTACAATATCAAGGTTTTTCATTTACTCATTTTGGTCCATGTAACAATGTAACTTAATTACATAATTTTTACCAGAATGAGCAACAATAACGCAAAACAAGGCTTAGACGATAACTCAGTTAAAGAACACAAATAATATTTCATATACGTATGTACATATTATGTAATATTTAGTTTATAGAATACTAAGTAATAACATGGTAAAAAAATTAATTATGTACAAGCAAAAATAACGTTATATAATAAATTAACGTTATGACCAAAACATAAGAGATTAAAATTCAAAAATAATAATATAACTAAATTATCCAATTCCTATACATTAGGTATATAAATATATTCGCGCTGTATCCCTAACGGGGTAGTCAGAGAGAACGGAGCGCCAACCGTCGCGCGGTTCTTACATACTTGCGATGAAGCGATGTATAATGACACGTCTAAAGAGGGTTGTCATGAAGGCGGGCAATTTTATAAGATTGGTAAGATTATGTACCTACAATTGTTTTTAATAATCAATCTAACATTAATATCAATGTGTAAGAGTCTGTTACAAATATAATATGCTCTATGTTATGTGTTGTATAATGTGTTGTTGTATATTATATGTATTACGTCAGTAGAGATACAGTTCTCAATTGTGTCATCGACAGCTCAAGCATAACATAACATAACTTCACGCTGTATCCCCAACGGAGTAGTCAGAGAGGACGGAGCGCCAGGAGTCGCGGTCCTTACACACCTCTTTCGCTTCCTCAAATCTCATCATTCTCCTCACACATTATCGCCTAGGTATTCGAGTGCTTTTGACATTTCCGTCGACTAACACTGGCTATTCGATCTTCATAAGTCAGCCTTGGCCTTACTTGGCTTCTTTTACCACTCGCTTTCGCTTTGTAGATTTTCTTCGTCAGTCTTTCATCACTTATTCTTTCTTTGTGCCCGAACCATCTAAACATTCCTTTCTTCATTTTTACAATAACACTATCGTGCGACCCTGTAATACTGCGTGTGTCTTCATTGCTCATTTTCTGCGCAAGGTTGACACCGCACATAACATTTCTAAAAGGTGTTTTGCATAAGGTGTTAGACTTACAGGACATGTAGGTACATACAATTGTTTGATACAATACCAATGTATGTAAGTATGTAGTAATGGTAACTTACAATATAAGCTCACGCATTATCACATTCAGAGTAAATCGTACCTACGCCCTATACGATCTACTAGTACTACAAATGGAAATTATTCTTCTCTAACGTAAGTGGAATCCTGCTGTTTAAACAAAGGTTCAAATTATAAATGTATTTTAAACAACGACTGGCTCCTCCATGTTTTATGCATTAACCTTTTATGCTGAGGTTCCCTCATTCTTATTGACCAAGTGAACTTGAAATATATAAGTTGTTATTGACCTTTTGTGTACTATATGCATATTAATTTATGAGTGTTGAGTATTGATTGATTGCGAACGAATAAATATAAATAAAATTATCTATAAATCTGCGTATCATTGAGTGTTCTCCCTGTGTTGCGTTTTGTGCAGCATCATTGCTTATATTGTCTTTAATTGGTATTATAATTATATAAAAATTGGGCCTTTCCTATTGCAAGTTCCTAACTAGTATGGTTGGCATCGTTTCTAATGTAATGTTTTGTGAAATATGGTTATGTGAAATAAAAATAAACAAACTAATTTTCTCGTTATAAGTAAAACTACAAGAATAATAAATAACTGCGTGTTATTTATTACCTTGTGGTAACACTCACGGTAACACTCACAAAAAACACAATCGCTCACGTTACTTTCTTTATTAGTTGTAGACATCAAAGCTAACACTATTCTAATAATTTAGAGAACAGGTAATATGGCCGCTACACAACGAACTAAGAGAATAATTGTACAAGTCTAGTGTTTAGTTTCAAACCATACAAGTGGTAGATATAATTGGCTGGAACTTACCTACTATAAAAAAGTAAAAAAGTCTTTTCTTGTAATGCATGCACGTATGCTTGAATGAATACTCGATTTCCCCTGTGGTTCCCATACTCGAACGTAATTTGACATTGAGAAGTCTAAAATAACCAAGGGTCAGTAAGAGGTCAACTTACCGACGCTCCATGGCTATAATTTTGTACAACAAAAAATTGTGAACAAGTTCAAAGTGGAATAAAAGAATGTTATTTCTAGGCGTTATTCTTAATGTACACGTACATATTATTGGACAGTCAATTTGCTATACTGAATTAAGACATGTCCGCAATATATATTTAATATCCAAATAATTGTTTATTACCCAAACAATTTTTATTTGTTTTTTTAATCATTTAAAAATTACGAATATTTGAATGTAAAGAAGTTGTTACTTGAACTTAATTAAATAACTTCACGAACATCACCCAAGTGTGATATATTCTATGCTATTCTAGTATAGGTATTGTCCGTCTTTACAGTCAATTCTCTGTAATTTTATTACGTACTACTATAACAAAATTTAGCATAATGATACATCTTGTAACCCACATTGTGTAAGATTAGTTGACGTCTTAAAAAAATCATAGAAGGGGCAAATTAAACATTCTCTCCAAAGCACTTGTGATAGAATTTTTTCGAAAGTGGAAATATAGCCTTAGCTAAAGTTTACAGCAAAAATGCAGTGAAAATCTCATAGATTTCTCAAAAATCATGTGGAACCTTATGTGCGTGAGTCGAATGGTCGAACTCGCTCTTGATAATTTTTTTTTCTAATTTCGTAGCCAAAAGTGTAACCTTAGGCCGACCACAGACGATCTAGTATATATATTATATAGACTCAGGTGTTACTTTGCGGAAATCCATTTCATGTCATGACTGGCCCGTTGGTGCAGTGGCATATGCATCTGCGTTCCAAACTAGGGTCCCGGGTTCGATCCCCGGTCAGGCCAATTTAGGAAACGAACTTTTCTAAATTGGCTTGGAGTCTGGGTCTGAGTCTGTTACTGAGATCCTCCCCCAGAGTTCGTTGTGTGGTACTCATGGTACAAGCTTACTGCTTAGTTTGGTGTCACACAATCTGTGTAATTGTCTGGAGTATTATTATTGTATTGTATTTTATGTGATGAATTCTTATAATTTTTAGCTATCGAATATACGAATAACGAAGCACCGAATCGGTTCAGAATCGAAACCGATTCAGTGCTGGTTAGCTGACCGAGTTTGATCTCAGAAATATCCTGAGGATGCTTCGTTAAGAAGTGAAACACGTGTCGGAGGTTTTGGGGTTTTGACCGAAAGATAGCTAAAAATTAAAAGAATTTATCACACGATCAAGTATATTTGGCCAAGCCCATCCAGTTTATATGAATCGTAGTTTTCTATGACGCCTATAATATTGCACACCAACGATTGTACCTAAATATTTTTTGAAATCCTTTAATAGAACTTGGAAGCAATATTTACCCTTTTACCTTCATATGAGTATGAGTATGGGTAGAAAACTCGAAGGTTGAGTGTCCTACTTTCTAGTGTTCCTTTCTCAAATTAAAAAACAGACCTTTATAGTTATTTATACTTGTCACAGTCGTTTTACGGACACGGAAGGTTGTGTTGACTTTGGAAGTTAGTTTTACGAGCTTAAATCATCATCATCATATCTTTACGCTGTAAAGACTAAAAGTAAGTTTAAAAATGTATTTAGGCCATCGTGCCAACACTCTAAATAACGAACTCAAATATGAATAGTGACACGTTATTTTAGGTTAATGTTAAACTCTAAAAATCGCTGTTCCCACATAGTGTCTCTAAATGTATTAGAAAAATCTGGAAAAATACATAAGCATTGAGAATATAGTGTATGTTGATGGAAAACCATCAGGATTGTACTATGTTAATTATTTGTTTACATAAAAATAAAGTCTACGAGAATTATGTTTTGCGGTTGGCGATTGGTGACAACAGACGAAAATAAGGAACGCTAAAGCCCGTGTTCCAGAACGATACTCAAGCGTAAATCTCTAACCGCGCACAGTGAGAATTAAAGGGATGCCTCTACATGAAATGAATAGCAGCATTTCTAACTATTCTCAAGCAGATATTCACACTTGAGTATCGTTCTGGAATACGGGCCGAATTGCGAAATTTCGACTTACACTGGCCAGGAGTTTCATAGCAAACAGTAGTAACAAAAATGTAATCCATGAGCAGGTAGGATTTTTTATACTTAGGTTTAGAATTTTAATTATACACACTGCAAGACATATATATTTATGTATGCGAGGTATTATTACCTATTCTACTTAAGTGAAACCTACTTACATACTAATACAGTTCGGCAACCGAATTGTACGCTATGCAACTGTTACGGTTTATTCGGAGAAAATTCCAACTGGAGCGCTGAATGTAGTACCATTACGAATTCTTGTTGGCTCAGTTGGTTCACTTTTTCATACGTGTTTTTTCGAGAAACATGCTTCACCTCTAAAATTATCTTTTTATCATTGCTTGCTCCAAGATTTAATAGATTTTTGTTAGGTAAATCTCAAAAACAGTATACTTAGTAAAGGACATGTAATTTTTCTTAATATATATTACAATAAAGTCGAGGGCCTAGCAACCCGTCAGCCTGGTCGCACTTTGCCATCTATAAGCCTAAATACTTATTGCTACTAGAAGTACCGTCAAGGTGTCAATAAATTGTGCTGTGATGCACTGTCCACCCCGAATAAAAATAGCATGATGTTGTGTATCCCTGATGTAGCGTTGTACCTAATTGCAGAATTTATCAAAAATTGATTATTTCTCCGATAAGATTCTTAACGTTACGCGGCTACAATAAATCACTTACTCGTTTGCCCCCTTCGCCATAAAAAAAATGTAAATATAACGAAATGTCAAAAACAGGTGGTTTCCAAAATCAAATAAGGTATGTACTTAGGTACGTTTCTATAAATATTTTGCATGCGAATGGAAACTAACACTGTGTAAGCAATTTTGTATTTAGCCTAAGTTTGGTATGGGACATTAAGGACATTACCTATGTATATCCTGGAGCTATTTTCGCACCCACATTGACATTTGCATGTAAATTCGCACACAGCCGGAGGTCTGCGAAGCCACGCGAGGTTGGAATACTGATAAACAATAGTGTATTATTTAGGGCTGTCAATTACAAAATAATAAAAAAATTGGTCAATGCGAATCGCAGTTACACACCGATGGTTCCGTACAATGGAATAGTTGTATAGGCTTCAATCGTTGAATATTTCTTCATATTTAATATTACATATAATTATATATCTTCATTTTACATTCCAATCTTTTAAAAAGTTGAGAATTAAGTTGAGAATTATTATGTAAGTTAGAATTTTGCATACCCGATTCAAATAAAATTATATTTTATTATTTTATATTTTTAAAAATGTGTTCTCAGATATTATATATGATTTTTAGTTACGAAGTACCGAATTCCTAAATTGGTATTTTATTTCTCGTTTTGAATTAACTAAGATAATATTTAGACTTAAGTGATACTTAGCGCTAGTTTTGTTTTCACTACCGTTTGGGAGACACCTACGATATAAAAAGCAGTTTATTTTAGGTTAATAGCATTAAACCAGAAATCGATATTGGTGTACAATTTCTATTTGAAACTAGCAGTATCTGGCCATGCGATGCTATGGCTCAATATTAGGTATATAGTTTTAGGTAGGTATATAAAAACACGCGCGTATTCGTATGCAATTTTGTGTCAAATTTTCATAGCAATCGGTAAAGAAGTTTCGGAGATTTAAGATTTTGAACAAGCGAATGTTTACATTTTCGTTTATATATCTATATATAAATAAGTAAAAACAAAACCGATCAGTACTTACCTTTTTATCCTCGGATTGTCAACCGATTTTCTTTTTCTTTTTTATTTAGTAGCTATTGACGTGCTTTAGTGTTTTGAGTTATAAATAAAAAAAATTTTGAAACAATTATATTAATACGTGAAGCAAAAACTTCGGATCCCTTTTTAAGAATATTGGGCGCACGGAGGAGTGTGAGATTTGGCATAGTTTTACGTTTATACCGCCAATGTCAAACTCATAATAGTTTATGATCACATATATGTAACCTCTTTGGATCAAACAGTCGCACAGAGCAGAGATTGTCGCCAAAGAGTTTATATTACGAGTTTATATTTACGGTTAAATTTCGACCACCAGGCGACCTCTAATATACATAGCTAAGAAACATTGATTGATTACATTTAGTACATTGATATAGGTACGATAATTCCGTAAAATACTATACTAAGTATCTAGCTGTTCGCGACATTGTTGTCGTAGTCTTTTATTTAATAAATTAAATAATTCAGAGATCTTCGCAGAACCACCAAAGTTTCATCACTATGGGATAAATGATTTAGGAACGCATAGAGGATGAACATACAAAGAAACATTCATTTTCATTTATATAGATAGATAAAGTATGGTACAATCACTATCCAATAATAGAAATAGAAACAATACTTAGATAAAACATACGACTCAATATATCTTTTAAGAACTACAGGCTAGTAGAAGTACTTATAAGAACTTTTAAGATTATCATGCGTATAGGTAGATATAAGCAGTTAGGTAAGAGATGTATTTAAGAGATGCCTGAAGCTAAGGATCTCCCAGTAAAGGATAGTTTAGAGTTGGTTAGTGAAAACGAGCATTAGACTCTTATTGTTCGTTAAGAAGCTGGAATCCCCGCAAAGTATATTGACATTTAACCCCCGTTGGCAAAAAGAGGTATTAAAAATTTAGCACCATCGTCTGTCTGTGTTTTTTTGATATATAAACAGAAATGGATGCAAATGAATGATTTGATGATGAATGATGATTTGCATGCAGATTGTTTGTTCGGAAGCTGTAATTTTTGAAATTGTTTTTGGTTATATTCTTTGGCTAGGTTTAATGAAAATCGGTCCAGTCTAATTATTAAGGCATATACTTATAAGGCACATTGCAGTTGAAAACTTTTCAAGCTCGCTTATTATTTTTTGTGTAGGGGTTATTAAATTTTAATTTTAATTATTATAATATAAGAATAGGTCGAGGTTTTGAGAGACCGTCGGGCTGGCAGCTTCTTCCGCCAACGAATCATTTTGGCTATTCAAAGACGTAATGTTGCCAGTTTGCTAATTTCTAAGCGGCAACTTTGAGGATATTATTTAAGATAATGGTTAGCTTTAAGTTTGTAAACATTAACGTGAAGAATAAAACACTAAGAATATTTGTCTAGAGTGCAATAAATTATTGCCTAGAGTTCATTCATAGGTATGTATATTATGTATAAGTTATACTTGTGTGTGTGTTGTTTAATAATTTCAGAATAAGTATTTATTTGAGAAAATCTTAAGTCTTCTTACGCAAAACATTTTCTTTCTTGCACCTCTAGATGTTATTGGACTTTATCTAACTGAGAAGTTGTACCTACTTACTGTTTAGGCACTAATTTAAACAAAACACTATTTTCACAATTCATTTTATAGATTTTACAATTTTACAGATAAATAATATAATTGACAACCCTGTGGTGTCAAGACGAAAGCGGTACATTTGACCCGATATGTTATTCTCGCGGCGCCAAGTAGGTAGTTTTATTTGTAAAACAATCAGATAGTGGGTGACAAAATAAGTCGGTTGAGTTTAAATTATTACTTAATATTTTGAAACACGCTAGTGAATGAATGAATGTTATGAACAAAAGAACTCTAATGTTGTACGGTTTAGGTGTGTTTTACAATAACAAAGCGTTCTTATGCGTCTTTCACATGTGGGACATCTCAAAAATATTACATGACAACAAATTTAACCGTTTTATTTTGTGAAAATTCACACCATTTTCCATTCGAGGTAAACAGAGCATCAGGATCTGAGTAAATCACATCTCGTACTATTTTTGCCTTTAAGAATTTGGAAAAAACCGGTAGCAAAGAAGAAGTTCTTTATAAGAAGCCTTGTTCCAAGGACAGGGTTGACATCTACGATAAGTATATTATATACACACAGTCTATACGTATATTTTTCTCTCTCGCACACCAGCATAGAAGCAATTGTGTTTTTTAAAACAAACTTGTCCGCGTTCCTACAGATTATTGGTGTCTACGAGATTCTATAGAAGCTTGATTTTTATTAAGAATATAATACAGACATACGTAACATAGATTGTATACAAATAATAGACACTTAGTTTTCACGACACGAATAATAAAGGAACAATGAGTACATGTAATGGTTTGTATCACGATCAATTCTAATCACTATAAGACAAATAATACTTTTTGTTAACAGCTGAATACGATTTGATTCATATATACAAATGTTTTAAAATAGTGATTACAAATATTAATATTTATTTTGAAATAATTTACTAGTATGTGGAAAACCAAATCGAAAACAAATGCGTTGAATGATGCCAGTATTAATGATAGAGACCCGAAGAAAATCGTTGAACTCTATTGTAGAGCGCCGCTCATCCAACTTGCGTAACTTTTCCTATGATTGGAAACTATTCAAAGTTCGTTCATAAACTTGATTAAATAACACGAAAAATGTTCATAACAATTTTTTGCGCTACTTAATTAAAATTCAGTTTGCGTTTCGAACCGTTATAATCGAATACCGCTTAATTGAAATTCTATCAAACAAGATAGTAAGAACGCAAACAAGCACACATTTGTACGTATGATCAACACATGATGCGTAGATAAACTGACGCTCAGAGATGCCAGCATTGAGTGAGAGGCTTCCTTTCTAAGATGAGCCAAGCGACAACGCTTCCCTAAATAATACCGCTATTATAAGAGTTAAATTTCAAATAACGACGTACCGGTATTCTGTAGAAAACACTCCTCTCAGGTAGAAGAAGCAAATACTTTCTAATGAAAAAAAAGATTTGTTTGTATTTTCGATTTCTGTTGCACAGAGTCGACACACAAAACACACGTGTCCGGCACGCGGCCGCCGTGCCAGGAATTAGGGTAACGGTTCTTTGAAAAATGTTTGGATGTTGACACGATAAAATTGGAGTAACACAATGCGTTGCGACTAACGCGTGGTATCAAGACGGCGCGACGCGCGGGACTGGTCGGGGTCGGACCGGTCCGAGATTTCTCCCCGTAAACATCGAAAGCGAGCCATCGAGCCTTTCTTCGACTCGTAGTCTGGCTCTGGCGAAACGCAGGTGTGAAGCACCTACCATGATTTGTCGAACAGTTATCACTTAGCGTATTTATAACAAAAAATTGTGCTGCTTAGAAAGGACAGGTGAAGTTTCAAAATTAAATGTGGAATATCCGCATTTTTCATGAATAAAACAACAGCCGTTTGACATGTAGCAGATTCGTAGTATTTATGGGAATCTAAGTAAGCTTCATGTCGAAAGAAATTTTATATTGAAATATGTAAAAATATTACTTGCAGAATTGTTATTGCTAAAATTATAAATACTAAAACTAAGTAATTCTAATCATAATTAGCTTTAGCTGTAACAGGTAGCAGCGACATTTATAATTTGGACGTTTATATGCTATGAGCATTATCTAACGGATAAGTTTGTAAACAGAACAGTTTTTGTGTGAAAATATTACTTTTTATTACATATCTTTACTCGACCAAATGAAATATTCCAATTATAATATCAAAGTTGTCAAGTTTATAGTTAGTTAAAGTAACATCAAATGTCCTTGAGAATATATTTTAAGTAGGTGTGTGAATTATTTTGACATCGTTCACCGGTAATTAAAAAATCTAAGGTACTTAATACACATAAAGCCTACCTATATAATTTAAAATGCTGATATCTCGATAAATGCAATGTATAAAAAAAAATTTTATATTTGTTTATTTATGACGGAGAGATGAATAAAAAATAGTCATTTTCTGATTAAATGTAAGCAAAAATCAACAAAATCTTAGGCAGTGGTCATTTTAAATCAAGGTCACGTAATAAAACTTATGAACTATTTGAGATAATTCAGTCAATTATGTATTTAAAAAAAAAAACTTGATACACAAGTATATAACAAGGCCCTTGTTCTTTGGATAATTAAACATTTTTGCAAAGTAATAATAAAAATAGTTTACACCTAAATGGATACTTGTGGTATATTTTTAAGGAAGAATCATAAACTATTAAAAAATATAACATCATATGTATTAACAAAAAATAATAATTAATCATTTTGGTAGGTCTTATTAAGATACCGTGCTTTAATAAGGCTCCGATATATAATTAAACATTAGTAGCCGCTGTTCGATCGATAACGGTATATCGGGTGAGGCGCTATTATAGATCTCGATAATAAGATCATAGGATACCTAAAAATTAATTCAATTTTATACAGTATGAACAAATAGTATGGATAACAAAAACCTTGGTGGGAAAGTACGTCTAAACTCAGTGCGATCGTGTGTTGGATTTCATTTGAGTCATAATACGTCGTGAAGTCATGTCAGGATATACTACCGAATTCGGTCAAGGTATAGGATACAACGATGCCTTGGATGATGCAAATTAAAATGTGCGCCTACGCATTGACATTATGCAGTCTCGTAATTTATTGGACATCTTTTTGGATGACATTTCTAAACTTGTTTTGTTATATCACGTGAAGGTTGCCTAAATAGGGCACACAAAAAATGGCCAAGCGCGTGTTGGACTTTATTACACGCAAGATTGTAGCCGTTCAATGAACTTTATTGTGCCACCCTAAAATCTACTTCACCTCGACAAAGTTTATTTCCTCTTATAACATTTAAATACGGGTCTATGTCGCGTTTATATTTTAAGCGATAATTACCTATTTTATCCCGACGTTTCGACCGGATTGCACCGATCGTGGTCACGGGAAGACTGATGAGGACGACTGTCATCTTCGTAGTGTGCTGTTTCTTGCAACTACCCACACAAGTGTATTTCCGATAAAGAGTTGCTTCAAAAGAAAAAGAATACCGAACAACGTAAACGAATGTATAAAAAAATTTACAAAGTTGTCCATACATTAAAAATTAAAACCACCTGACACTAAAAAATAACAATCTCGCTCCATTTCCATCAAAACATCGCTTGGAGATTTCTTGAAATCTACAGTTCTCAAGCAGAAAATATCGTAAGCAAATTGTTCGTTTTGGAGCTACGATGCCACAGATAAAACACATAAACAGACAAACAATAACTCTAAACTCATACATTTCATCTCCGTAAAAATATTATTTGTGTATCATACATAATTTATTCGTGTTTGTCTAACTTAAATCGGTAGGTAAGTACTACAATTTGGTGGTTTAATGCCACCTTTACCTAATGGCAAATAGGCCACGAGCTCAGAACATCTGGAACCCATACCCATAAAACCTAGGATAAGCTATTAGATTACTAAATTTGGACTTGGGGATCGCACTATATAATCATGTAACTCCCAGTCAATGTGCTCATAGGCCCCTACAAGGTTCAAGACGGCCCTAGTACTTTCGTTTACTACAAACTAATCCAAACTAACATTGTTTGCTTTAAGCAAGTATGTAAGCTATGCCGTCGCAAGTGCCATTGTTTAAAAACTATTAAACGACAACAGTGACTACTCGAAAAGAGGACAATCACGGGAAATATCGATACAATTCCAAAATTATTGTTGACAAATGAGACAGCAGAGAAAAATTGTTTGTAGTTAAAAAAATGACAAAAACCGTCACATATTCCCGATATTAAGGAAACACCCTCTCGAAACGCATTCGGCGTTCCGTCGCTAGGGTTGCTACAAAATAATTGTATTTTTTATAGGTGCGTAATGAAACTGAAAAGTATTCATGTAGTTATTTTTAGAGATATATTTGATGCAGTTAGTATTGTATTACGAAAAAACATGTAACGCCATAATATGTGATTAACATGTTATTAAGCAAATGTAATTCTTTGGGGTGTTATTAGACACAATTTTAGGTTGTGTTCGTCATAAGACGCACAGACACTTGAAACGAATTCACCACTCGATTGCCACTCACAACTGTGGGAGCGCTATGACCGTTCGATGTCGTGTAATAAATTAGCGAGCACCCGTTTTTTCTGACTTCAAAAAAAGGAGGAGGTTCTATGTTCGTTTGTGTGTGTTTTCTGTCGATAAGTACATAGCAGTAAGCACTTTGATAAATACTGTTTCCTTCTCTAATTTTTATTTCGGTGTAATCGTGCCTGATTTTGCTGAATTTCGGTAATCATACGAAAACTATTATTTTCAAATTTGAATCCACACTGCTTTAAAAGAATTTATTGAATAGACCGATCGCCTATTTTTTGTCTCACTGCTGTCTCCGAGTTCCTGACAAAAATTACTCGGAAAATAAAGTTACGTATTCATTTCATACTCATATCTTCACGCCGTATCCCCAACGAGGTAGTCAGAGATGACGAAGCGCCAAGCGTCGCGATCCTTACATACTTCTTTCGCTTCCTCAAATCTCATCATTCTTCTCACACATTTTCGCCTAGGTATGCGAGCGCTTTCGACATTTCCGTCGGCTAACACTCTAGCTATTTGATCTTCATAAGTCAGCCTTGGTCTTCCTTGGCTTCTTTTACCACTCACTTTCGCTCTATAGATTTTCTTTGTCAGTCTTTCATGACTCATTCTTTTCATGTGTCCGAAACATCTTAACATTTCTTTCTTCATTTTTTCAATAACACTGTCGTGCAAGCCTGTCATACTGCGTATCTCTTTATTGCTTATTTTGTCTCCAAGGGTGACACCGCACATATTTCTGAGAGATCGCATTTCTACTGCATTTATCTTATTTTCACTCGATTTCGGGCATATCCAGGACACTACCATACAATAAAGTTGGCACCATGACATTATTTCCTGTTCATAAAAGTACGTTGGTCATCATGGATATATTAATATGTCAATTTATTATAAATCTTTTACATTTAATAGGACAATAAAAAAAAAAAGTTTCACCAAATTAACCAGTATTACTGATACGGTACTAGTAAAACTAGTACCACAGATTAATTAGTTTACCTAGTACTAACCAGTACAGTAATATTGATCGGACCAAACAAAAAAAAACAATTTACTTTTTTAGATGTGCAATATTATTTTATATTGATATAGCTGTCATTGTTCAAAATAATAAATGACACATTTTCACTATTTTTTATGTCATTAAGAAAGTAGAATAAAAATACTAAAATTAGTCCATAATACATATTTATTATTTATACAGAAATTTAGAAAAATCGCAATAAATTTATAAAATATATTACAATATATTATTTCAGTCACAAGCTTATGGCATTCATATTAATGGAACATAAATGACCTCGATCAAATTACATAAGTAAAAAACAAAATATATGTTATACTTGTTTGACAATATCACGGAAATAATAGAACGTTAGAAGCAAAAATTAATATTATATTATAATATTAAAAAAAATTTAATGAGATAAATAATTAATTCGGCCAAACTAGGAAACCAATCCAGCCAATATTCAGCTCAGTCTGAAAATAAAAAAAATAACCTATCATCACAAAATGTAAAGCAACAACATAATTTGAAGTAGAACCTGCCACTTTGTCGGACACTATTCATATCTCTGTCGCGTAAATAAATCCTATCTTCTTTTCTCTAATAAGAGAAAATAAAACGTAATATTCGTCTGTATGTCAACTTATAGGTTCAATTCCATTGGAGCAATTTCAAGACAAATTTAAATACCAATTCTTTAGTTTTAATTATTGTGTAATTATGTATACTTTAATATGTGGGCGTCCAAGCAAAGGGCCCAGTGGTCGGCATTTAGTTTCCGAGATGTACGCAGTTTTGTAAAGTTGGATGAAAAAATGGCATTTCGCCATTTTACTGACTTTATATGATGTTTCTAAGTAGAAACAAACGAATAGAAGTGTGTTTTTTTTCAATCAAACTTTAAAAATGGTTTTTCTCAAAACAAGCTTTTTCAGAGTTTCAACTTTAAATGTCTGATAAAAAATATATGCCAGTTTTTGAATATTTTTTTAATCCTTATTATCAATTGACTATTCTAAATTCCGAATCTAGTCTTAACTCAATAGCCCACTACTGGACCCACCCTTTTTGCTTGGACGCCCACATTTTATTGATTACATTCAAGTGATAATTTGCGGTACCATCCGTTTAGAAGCAAGAGTGGACCCAGTCTTTGAGTCAGGGGGATCATATAGTTGAGATTCAGCCAGGACAGTCTTCAAAATTACAATTACAACACCGGAAAGCGGCTTCGAATGAATGCAACGCGACGAGACAAAATCAAACTTGGAATTGCATTGACAATTTATTTTTCTATTCACAATGAACGAACGGGCGCAACATAATATCAGTCTCAAACTCTAAACAACTCTTCCTTAATAAAATTATAAATAGCAAATAATCGTATCGTGACTACCGTGTATTAGTGAGACCTGGCCACCCATCATTGAAAGTATTTTTATTTCAACAAAATGGATGAGATAAGTTGACCTAGACCCAGCCCAGGATGGATCCAGGCGAATGTCAGAGGCGGGTGTCATTGTTTAGAGGCGGATGCACCAACTACTTTACCAACGGGCAGAACGATAAAAATTAACAATTAAAGTCATAACTGAAATAGAGAATAATGTAAGCCAACGATACGCCAAAACCTGATTTTTTTTACTGAAAGCTAATATTTCGTCTTTTGCTTAAAAACATGCGAAATTATTTTCTGTTGCTTAGTAACGACTCGGAGACGACTGTTTCTTTGCTTATAAGTTTAATGTACAACTACATCTATACTAACATTAAAAAGACGTAAAATTATGTTTATCACTGGAAAACTGAACTTCTTTTAAAAATTTTTTCACTAGCTAATTATACATTATTCGTGTTTAACATAGGCTACATTATATTCGCGTTCTCACATTCCCTAGTAGCAAATAATTTTCAATGAACATTAAATTAACTTCAAATCTTTTTTCACAATTACGCTTCGATCACAAATAAAAAACTAGATGCACAACTTATGTAAAATCTAAACAAATTATTGTCCGAATTGAGAGATACGTTTCTAATATCGTATAGTATTAGCCGTAATATTGTGCTAATTTAAAGTAGACCCTACCGTCAAAGCATAGGGTTGTAAAAGCTGGTAAGATTCTTGCGTGACATTGAAACGAGGTTTGTTATAAAAATATAGTATAGTATAATATAGTATAGTAAATAAAATAAAGTATAATTCACCTAATACATTTTCATCGCTATTTAGTCATATTGATTTGTTACGTGAAGGTGACAAGAATAAGACATATATTGTCCGGCCATTTTTGAAAAATACGATTACGAATTTAATAAAAAAGAGCTATGTGACAACATTATTATAACAAAATAATGAACACGTAAATAAAATTATTTCATTTATTTACCGAAAATAAGAATCCCCGTCTCTTTTAGCGTTCTAGACGTGTCGTTTTTACAATTTTTAAATGAGCACTTTGTCATTATTGCTGTTAGAGATACTACTAAAATATAGAATATTACTGAAACAAAAGTGCACTAAAATACTGGTTTGAGTGCACATTTGGTTCGGACATTTTTGGAGCGTTGATTGTGTATCTTGTTTTTATATATGATCGAAGCAATTACGCTAAAGATTTTTAATGATTTCGATTTAATAAATCTACACACATATACCTAAATAAAATTGAAGTATCTGTTTGCGATTTCGAAATAATAACTATTTCTTAAGTTTATATGTTTATTATTACATAACTAAAACCAAAACGCTTTTTATTTTTGTCCGTCTGCTTGTACGGGACTTTCATTGGCAGGTAGAGGACTTTTCAGAGTATCCTAAGCTACTTTTATACCGGAAAAATACCACCAAAATAACCCCGAGTGAAATCGCGAGGCACAGCTAGTATTATATAAAACACTAGCGGACCCGACAAAGGTTGTCCTGCCCAAATTTGAAATACAAAAAAAAATCGTAGAACCCGATTGCGGCGCCACCGCCACCGGGTCCAATTATGAATCTAATCATCTAGGGACCCATTCACACACAAAAATTTTATCAACATCGGTCTAGCCTTTTAGGAGGAGTTCAGTGACATACACACATACAGAAGAATTATATGTACATCTATAACAATTTCATAAGAAAAGACTACTGTGCTGTTTTACATTGTATTATTTATAAATATCATTTTTAATGCCACAAAAATGATTAATATTTAACTTTCGATTTCACATAGCTTTATATAAAATCTCACCTTTATTACGATTTTATCGTTTTTCTAATCCCGCGGGAAAAAATAACTCTTCTTCTTTTTTACAAATGTAGAATTAAGTTGACCGCTGTAAAAAAAATTGTTGATTTCTTTAATAAATGTGCTATAACATAACTGGTCATTCGATTTTTAATAAGTCTACGAATGAGGTAAAACTAGACATGTCACAAAGAATGGGAGTGTATTTATAATCAATTACCAAAATGCTATTAAAAATATTCCCATCATAGTTCTGCAAAGCAAAATTACATAAAATTGTAAATGTTCAAAAAAAAACACTTTTGACTAACAAAAACTGTTTTGTAAACATCTCCCATTAATTGAATATATTTTAAACATTTCTAAATGGCCTAAAAATTATGTGTGATGGCAATTACATTCTAATAATTATCAAAGGCAATCAAATATGACTTGAAATACTAATGCAATAAACTACAAAATGCTTTGCAGAACTATGCACTTACTGAACAATTTACAATGATTCTCTTCTTTTAAAAATGTGCCATATCCCCGACAAGTTTTTGTAAAAGGAGTACTTCGAGTTGTGCCTTTAAAAAATATATAATTATTAAAAAGGGCATTAAAATCGGGCACTCAATAATAAACATTTCAATAATAATATTATAAAAAATAAAGATTTTTAATTCCTTATCCATATTAAGGCTAATATATAATCCATTGTTTTTATTATAGACCCTAAGGTTTCAAAACAGTAAGAGCATAGTCCGCAGGACAAAATAAATCAATTTCCACCTCTCTCATTAAGTATTTGAAAAAAAGGGATATCATATTGTATTTAGCTACATCCATTCCATAGTGGAAGATATTATTCGCACAATAAGTAGACATTGGAGCCACACAGGTGTTATACAGTAAGAGTGCAATCATCCACTTCTGGGTGTTGCTATCGCCTTTCAAAGTTCTTTCGGTCATCGAGCGCGTTGTACGTCGTAGGGGGTTATTTTGAACAATATTTGATAGGTTTTTATCAATCGGTAACACATTTGGGAGGGTATTTTCGGAAACTTTCCCTTGTGTTTGTTTGTCTGACGCTGTTTCTAATCTATCACAAAATTAACAAAATATTGCTTTAATTTAATATGCTAATATAATAGTACGATTATATTTTGTTCTTACTGGAAAGTGAACTCACCGTTTGTCAAAATAGGAAGTAGATTGCGGTGGTGAATTATCAAGTGACGATTCCTCCATACCAGATGGCTGCAATGACAAAATGAACAGTGATGTAAAGCAAGAATAAACATAGTAAAAGGTTACACTATATTAAATAGTAGTCGCGTTTTAAGTGCATAACATATGTACCTAGTAACAAAGTTCTTATATGCTTTGTTGTTTATACTGATCATAATGAACAATAAGTTTACTCTTCTGGTTACTCGATTAATCAGAGCTCAATATCAAAATCGGAAAAACGAAGTCAAACTTCAAATAGTTCAAATCACGTCAACAATTACGTAAATATTGTTAGTTTGTGTGTGTAATATTGTCAACCTTTTAGTTTGAAGATTGCATAAAAATATACGTTTCTTACAGTAGAGCAGGTCCTGGACATTGAAATAGACAATTTATAAATGTTTTTTTGAGGTTATCATGTGGGGTATCAAAAGAGACACCTTTAAAACATGAATTTCAAAATATATTTTTTTCGGAAAACGCTTAAAAATTACTGCTATTCTTCACCAACGAGGCCCTTAAACAATTTGAAAAAAAAAATGACCGATCGGAGTGAGGGTTATGCTAGTTCGAAGAAGAACAACAGCGCGTGTGGTCCGCGCTGTCTTAGAGCGGCGGCTGTGTAACTAACCTCCTTCCGCCTCGAAAACGTGTCGAAGACGACTACCACAGGAGTTCTGGTGGGTAAAAACCCCACATAATGCAGTTTCAGGGTGTTTGTGTGCAGATTTCTACTGCGTAATAAAAAAACAAGATGTACGTCTGTACGCTTGTATAGGTGCGTGTATTGTACGAATCCATAGTGGTGTGCGTGTGTGCGCATGAGTATGTGCTTGTATGCAGGTGTATGTGCATATGTGTGTATGTGTGTGCGCGTGTGTGTGCGTGCGCGTGTGTATATGTGTGTGTGTGTGTATGTATGTGTATGTGTGTGAGTGAGTGTGTGCGTGTGTGTGCGCGCGCGTGCACGTAAGCGTTCTCACGTCGTTCTCCTTGTCGTCGGTGTCGGAGGTGCGCGGGCGCCGGTTGCGGCACACCTCGGGCGAGCAGCGGCACGCGGCGCCGCAGCCGTTCGCGCCCTTCACGCAGCCGCACAGCTTGGTGCCGCAGCTGCCGCGGCACGAGCAGTGCGGCGTGCCGTCGCTGGCGCGCTTGAGCGCGCGCGCGCCCGCCCCCGGCCCCGCCGCCTCGCCGCCCGCCTCCGTCGTGAAGTTCATCGTCAGTCGCGAGCGGAACGACTGCGCATCACGTACACACGCATATACATTAGTGATATGCCGGATATCCATATCCATATCCGCACGCTTACTTATTACGTAACTTGCAGACAGCATGCGACAGCCAATATCGCGCGATATCTGCTGTCAAAACGAGAATTTGTGTAATGTAATTTGTATAGTGGCGCTAAATCAACCGCGGAAAGTGCATTTTACGGTCATAGGATAGTAGATACGCAATAGTCATACATAATATCAATTTTTTATTACAATTGATTACCGGTCGCGTAGTGATCGCGTGGCTGTCGCTGTCTGCAAATTTTTAGGTAATAACCCCGCCGTATTCGCATCCGCGGATATCCGAGAGGAAAATAAGATCTGTATTCGTATCCATATCCGTTACTTTTTAGCGAATCTTGGACTTATCTTTTATATTAATGAATTTCATTAAATGGAGTTTTAAAAATAGCAATGAAATATAATACCTCAGTTTCTTTTTATTTAATATTATTATCGATATTAGTTTTGGCACTTTTTATTGCAAAAAAAAAAAAATTATGATAAACATAATAGTTTACATTTATTTATTTAAGCCTTTATTGCTGATACTGAACATGACATAACAGTTTTAATTAATTTACATTCTAACACATCGGATTTACCGGATTAGTGATCAGCGTGTCCTGTGACACATAGGTCTCTTCCAGCTGTTTCCATTCTTTTCTATTTTTCGCTTTTCTTGACCAGATTGCCCCACCAATCTTCTTGTTATCGTCTGACCATCTTTTAACTTCTCTACCCCTTTTTCTTTTGCCATCCCTTGGTTGCCATTCTGTTATTATTTTTGTCCATTTTGTCCTGCTGTCCCTTGTCATATGTCCTGTCCATTGCCATTTCAACTGTCTTATCTTCTTTAATATATCTTCAACTTTTGTTGTAGATCTAATTCCTTCTGCTCTTCTACGGTCTTTCAACGTAACGCCCATTATACTTCTTTCGATTCCTCTCTGGCACGTTCTTAATTTTAGACAATGTTTTTGAGTTGACGACCAAGTTTGGCATCCATACGTGAGGCATGGCAGGATACACGAATTAAACCCTTTTTTCTTGGGTGTCATTGGAAAATGTTTACTTTTGAGTATTTCCTTGAACGACCAAAATCTTTTCCATGCACTAGCCACTCTTTTTTCTATTTCTATGTCTGTTTGGTCTCCTAAGTATGTGTAATTTTTTACGTATTCAATATCTTCACCATCTAATTCTAAGGCTATTTCTTCTCTGTTTGTCATTACTTTAGTTTTTGATTTATTCATAGTAAGATCCACTACTCCACTTGCCTCCGTCAGCTGTTTTAGCATACATTGGAGCGTATCGACGTTATCAGTTATTAAGACTAAGTCGTCCGCGAACCTTAAATGGTTAAGTTGCCTTCCGTTAATATTTATGCCAACGTTATCCCATTCGAGCTTCCTGAATAAGCTTTCCAATATTGCAGAGAAAAGTTTTGGGGATAGGGGGTCTCCCTGCCTTACACCCCTAGCTATTGGAACTCTTCGCCGGTTGATTCTAGTTTTATCTATGCTGTGCTATTCTCGTATATGTTTTTAATTATACGTATATATTTTTTTGGCATTCCTTGTTTAATTAGAGCCTACCAAAGCGAATCATGTTTTATTGAATCAAATGCTTTACTGTAATCTACAAAAGCAATGTACAAAGCTTTGCCATATTCCTGGCATTTCTCCACTAGCTGTTTTATGACATGTATATGGTCAACAGTTGAAAAGCCCGCTCTAAAACCAGCCTGTTCCATAGGTTGTTGTTCGTCCATTATTCCTGTTATTCTGTTTAATATCAATTTAGAGAATATTTTATAAATATTTGACATGAGGCTTATGGGCCTATAGTTTTCAATGATGTTCCTATCTCCTTTTTTGTGTAATAATATAATTATACTCTTCGTCCATTGAGATGGTATAAATTCCGTGTTTAGAATGGTATGGTATATTTCTGTGAGTTTTCTTAGGATTTCTGGTACAGTTACTGAGGTTTTGATCATCTCATTTGTTATCTGATCTGGTCCGAGTGCATTGTTGTTCTTTTGACTGTTGACAGCTTTTTCTATTTCCGATCGTAGAAAGACTGGTATTTCTTCTGTCTCATCATCTTCCAGATTTATATTTAGATTAAGGGTATTATCTTCTGCTGCATAAAGTTTTCTATAGAAGTTGGTTGCTGTTTGGATTATAGCTTTTCTTGTTGTTTCCTGTTTTCCTGCATTATTCTTGACGTTTGTTATCCATTTATTTGTATCTACTAATTCCTTTAGAGCTTTTTTAACTCCTCCTGTCTTCTCCATATGGTAGTTAAGTACATTTAATCTTCTTTTGGTTCTGTCCCTCTTAATTCTATTACTTAATTTTGTATTTACTTCTGCTATGGCCTTGAGGTTTTGTTTGTCCTTTCCAAGTTTTAAAAGCTGTCTTCTTTTTTCAATTAATATTTCAGTTTTATTTTCCATGTGGCTTGCTTTAGGTTTCAAAGAATTTTTGAGTAAAGGTCTATATAATTCGTTTATTTCTTTGTCATAAATCTCTTTAATTTGTTTTTTGTTTTGTTTACTGAATTTTGATTTCTCGTTAAATTAATTGTTACATTAAATTTGTTTCTACTTTTCCTCGGTTCCATACTAGTTATTGCTGCTCTCACCATTCGGTGGTTGGTGTTAAAGTTAAGTTGATTTAGAATGCTTATATCTTGAAAAACTTTTCTATTGTTGGTTGCTATATAATCAATTTCATTTCTGTGGGAACCGTCCGGGGATATCCAGGTCCACTTTTTCTTAGGATCTTTTTTGAAAAAGCTGTTCATGAATGCAATGCAAATAGTTTACATTAGTAATTAATTAATCTGTGATAATATAAGTTAACTCCCTATGTTTACTAAAATAGGATTAATTTAATTATATTCGAACGAGCAAACGAAGTACGAAAAGTCGAGATCCCTATCCGTATTCGCGATTTTTTTAATTTTTTTATTTAAGTTCACCAACAATTGTTACAATAAGTAAAACACAGATTTAACATTAATAGTATTATGCTAAGTGCACAATCACTTACAGGTAAACGCAGCATGCATTTTTCATTTTTATGAAACAACTTACATATTCAGTGAAAATAATAATTGCATAAAAACTTAAAAAAAAAAAACTTTAAAGATCTTAACTTACACGTCAGAGTCAAAAAATTTTAGACACTAATAATCCGTATCCGTGTTCGTATCCGCGGAAACACATTTTTAACAATCTGGCTCATCTCTAATATACATACATATAGCCACTGACCTTTCTTATGTTCATACAAATTAACACCTTATTTCGATCTCGTTATTTAGGAAAACTGTTTTCGATATCAGTTTAGACTTTGAAAAGGCAAATAATTCGTGATCTTGGATAATATTGGATGTCACCTCATTAAATATTTGTTTCGTCATAAAAAATACCCGGCACAATAGTGGCGTGTCTAGGGGTTTAGAATAGGGCAAGCCCAACATAGGTGCTCATAAATGTACATTGTTTTTGTAAAAGTATGGGGAATTGTATAGACTCAGGTGTTACTTTGCGAAAATCCATTTCATGTGATAAATTCCTGAAATCTTTAGTTATTTTCCGCTCAAACCCCAAAAACCAACAATTGACACGTGTTTCGCCTCTCAACAAAGCATCATCAGGATATTCAAAATTTCAGACTCGGTCTGTATAGGTATAGGGAAAAGTATAGGGTAGCCTAAAATATTATAGATTGGTGGACAAAAAGAGAGGAAAGAGATCGCTCCCCGCGTTATTTTTCAACAAAACAATTATTTTTATAATACTTTGCTTTGTTTTTGTGAATTCATGTGACTTTTATGGCGCCAGTATAGCTTTTAATCGACATAACCAGAACGATTCTAAATATTTTCGTCATTTGAATAAAATATACAGCACCGATAATAATAAATAGTACCACTTACCTATAACTTGTTGGGAGAACAAACAAAAATCTAATTTTAAAAAGAAAGAATATAACTACTGAAGTAGACTACTGAAGACATGGGCTGTTATGGGCTTAGATCCCCTTGTCTTCCCTCTCAAGGGAAAATCGTAAGCATGAAATAACAATTAAATCATTAAAAAAATATAAATACGAAATATTGTGATGCATACACAAATGCGATACAAATACCTAACGTGCCAATGATATGAAATTCCATTTAATTTATTTCATCAATAAGTAGATGAACGAAAATAGATTATTTACACTAAATGTTTATTATTGAGCCAATAATGCAATCATAAACATTGTTGTACAGTCTATATTTACCACTTTCCTCATTTCAACAGTTCCTTATTACGAATAAGATCTCTTAATTACCTGTGTACGTTTATAGAGTGGTGTTCGAACCCAATCAGGGTCATCATTGGGATCTTCAAAGTCATCGTCTTCTTCATCAGTCGGCTCAATATATTCAGTCTTTTTGATAGCTTCAAGCGCGTTATTGCTTTTAGAGCTTTTCTTGGTTTTCTTCCGGCCTTGGCGGAATTCTTCTAATTCTTCCATCAACTTTTTCTGTAGATATATGAATGAAATATTAAATCTTTATTGCTGCAAAAACTGATCATAGATTTGTTATCTGCTAAGTATCATTCAAGATTAAGAATAGTAACTAAGCCTACACAAAATGACATGGAAAGTTTATTTTTTTCTAAAAATTATTCAGTGTAGTCTCTTGTTATATTTAAGTCAAGGGGCATAGTATTGTTTCTTATTTAGTATGAACTACCCCATATACATAGACTAGTTATTAAACACACTTTAGCTTAACATGTTATTCATATCTAAATTTTGATTAGATATTTTATATTAAAAAATATAAATATCAAAATATACGGAGTTTAAGTTCAGACCGAAATTCCCCAACCATCAATCGATACAAAGATCCATTTCATAGTTAATATTTATAAAAAGGTAAACTATCGCTAAATCTACTACAGCAAACACGATGCCGTATAAAACATATTTAATGTCTGCCGCAAAAGGATCACAATACTTCGTAACAGTCATCTTGAGCACGTACATTTTCTGCCTCGACTTGTTCGAATCTTTCTTGCTGATCTTTTATCATATTTTGTAAGTGGCGGCACGCTTCGTTGTTTTGACTTAACACCACACCGCGTTGGAGAGCCACTAGGGCTGTCAACTGGAAATAAAGTTAATTAGGCATTTAAGGCAAACAAATTATTTAGGGGACACGTATTCACGACTTTTAAAAGTAAGTAAATTAATTAAATAATTAAGTTATTTAATCCCTTCATTGCTGTAATACTTCCATGCTGGTGTGAGAGAACGAAAAATAGAATGTGCCAGTTTTTTTATATTACCTGCTAGTTTTAAAAATCAGCTAAAGGATAGGGCTAAGAAGAAACTAGTGTAAGCGACGGAGCAGCAACCTTACTCTACCTGGCTCCATATCGCTACCTGTAAGCTCAAATACTTATCGAAATATTGCTAGAAGTGGTATCAAGCTGTAATTTTGTTGCGCTTTGATCATATCACAATATCTAATCAATTGTGTAGCAGTCACTTATTTAGTACGAGATAGCAGAGACATTGACAAGAACTTGGCATACTTATTTTTTGCTCAAGATACCAATACTTCGTTAAGAAGCAAAACATGTTCGATATTCGATAATAAATTTGGATTCTGTAAGACCCATACTTATTTATCCCGACAATGCAACCCGTAATACGCCCGCTGTTATTACGATTTGCGCAATCTATTAATAAATATAAACAGACATAGACCCAGTTATTTATAATTATAAGATGTGTGCAAAATTTATAAATGTTATAAAGACCAGTTATACCTTTTGTTCATTCTGTATCTTCTCAGAAGTAAGTAGTCGTTGAAACTCAGTCTTATTATTCTCTAATTCTACGGCGAGGCGATCATGCGCCTCTTTGAGGTCCTCATAACGTGTTTCCTTTTCGCTCTTGTTCTGTAGCTCTTTTTTGCTATCCACCAATAACTCAAACAAACATTTTAGAGCTACTTTAGCTTCGAGCATAGATTGTATGTTGTCCCATTGCGTGCGTAATTTATTTTCTGTCGCCATATAAAAGAAGTTGGTATTAATTAATGTTGTAGTAATAATTGTCATTATTGTGATAATTTTTTAGTATATGTGCTATTTTCAAACGTAGATAAATGTAAAATATTAAAGTTACTTATCTACTAGCGAAGGCCCTAAAAGTCGATCATAGGTTTATTTTATAAGATAATAATATATTTTTAATAAGTAATATTTTCCCATGACATTCTCGGGTTAGAGGTAGATTTTGAAAAAGAAAAAAAGTAGCCTCTATCTGTCTCTGGGCACATAATATCCCTAACCCAAATTTCATCATAATCGTTCAGCAGTTTAGCATTTCTCATACAAAGTTTCGTACCCATTTTCACCTTAGGGTAGTTTTTTGATAAAAAAAATAGCCTGACTGTCCCCTGATGTCAAACGATCTCCATACGAAATTCATAAAAATCAGTGCAGTAGTTTGAACGTGAAAGCCAACCGGACAGACAGACATACTTTCGCACTTATAATATTAATTAATATGGATTCGTATGGATGAGCCAGCAACCTACTACAATATTACTTGTTACAATATCAAAATTATTAACAATATACAATATTTCATATTTCGTTTTACCTAACTAATTAATCTGTGGTTTTACTAGGATTAGATATTTGTAATAAAATAATGATTTAATTTAAGATAACTGATAATTTGATTATTTTAACACTGGTAACACTAGTACCGATGTGAACAATAAACGTCGTCTCGCCACGAGGGTTGAGGTGAACAACTCATGTTGGTGATTTGTACTAGTTTGCGGCAACGATGTTATCATGTAACTGACGCCTATTGTCTCGCTTGTATGCACATATTTCGCCATATGAAAAGAGATTGGTAACAAAATTGTTTATATTATTATTTTTAAAGGATATTTTTTATTTATTTTATTAAAAAATAAACTTTTTTGAGATTATTTCAAAAACATATGCACAAGGTAAATCAATGTGAATGATGCCTAACTTAAATAACGTATATCCTAGAAATTTGTCTATAGGAGTATCTACTGTGTACATTGTACACCTCAACTCTGGTAGCAAGGTAACCATAAATAAAAAGTTATAAATTTACCTTGATCAGCATTCAATATCTTTTGTTGAAGATCAGATATCTGTGCTTTCCGCATTGCTAAATCATCTTCAAGCTCAGCAATTTTCTTTCTCGTAGCCTCGTCATCGCCATTTTGTCGCAATCTTTCTATTTCCTCTGTTGTCATTGCCCTGTAAAAACAAAGTAAAAGCAATATGTATAGCGATTTTATATATATGAAAAACAAAAAATGGCGCTTACCGGCATTAAGTTTTGAACAAAATTACATTTAATTGATGAGTAAAAATATATGTATTAGGGTGGCGCAAAAAAACCGACTATTTTTTTTGAGTCTCGAGTAAAAAAATGTTAGTTTTTGACGTTTTACGAGCTACCTCCAAAAGACAGCTCAAAAAAAATTTTAAGAGGTCGCTCGAAATTTTTTAAAATTTCAAAATCCGTCAAAAATCGAATTTTTCTTTTTAATTTTTTGTCTCGTTACAGTATAATTTTATAGACAAACAAAAAATAAGTTTCTGAAAGTTTCAATTTAAAATTTGAGTTTTAAAAGGTCGCTCAGAATTCTTTTTTATTTATTAGTACATCACTGGATTTTTTCGAGCGACATTTTAATAGTTTAGTAAAATAATCAACAAAAATTCACCCCGAAATGAACTAAAAATCAAACAAATGACAATTTGAAACAATTTGAATTTTAAAATGTCGCTCGAAAAAATCCAGTGATGCACTAATAAATAAAAAAAAATTCTGAGCGACCTTTTAAAACTCAAATTTTAAATTGAAACTTTCAGAAACTTATTTTTTGTTTATCTATAAAATTAAACTGTAACGAGAAAAAAAAATTTGATTTTTGACGGATTTTGAAATTTTAAAAAATTTTGAGCAACCTCTTAAAAATTTTTTTTGAGCTGTCCTTTGGAGGTAGCTCTTAAAACATCAAAAACTAACATTTTTGCACGCGAGACTCAAAAAAAAATAGTCGGTTTTTTTGCATGTATGTTTTGACTTTAATTGACTGTTCCTTTTTGTTGTAGCTTTTTAAGATAGCAAATAGCAACTTTGCTACCGTCGATATATTTCACAAAGTAGGTCCAGGGAATAAATTATGTAAAATTAAATCACATTAACATAATATATACAAATTCTAAGTGGTAAAATGTCTGTGTACGTACTGGCGTCGTGTACGTAAGCCATACTTGTGTAGCCTATTTAATACAGTTTGAGGACTTGAACACTGTAGCCTTAAACTTATCTGTCGAGCGGTTAGCATAGCCTGACGTCTTGTGGTTTATTTTAGAAAACGAAAAGATGACAAATTACACTCCTATTTATTGCAAAATGCCGTAATACCGCAGTTTGATTTCTTCCCGCTTGAAGCATTCCTACAGCTATTTGCGTTTCTTCAGCCGTCAAATGTATATAATCTCGAAAACTGTATTTAAATTGCCATTGAAATGACAAAATTTTCTAAAACCAAAATTTTTATGAGCAAAGTCAAATCCACTTTAAATTCAAAATAAATTATTTAAGAAAAAAAAAATGATCGTAACATTTCCTTTTTTTAATACAGCCAGGATGTTATTGAAACAATAAGATTATATATGGAAAAATAAAAATATAACAAATTAATATTGTAGTATACTTTTCGTCAGATATAATAGTGTGTTGCTTAGTCTTTTTTGATGTATGTTTTACATACATACATACATATGTTCACGCTGTATCCCTAACGGAGTAGTCAGAGAAGACGGAGCGCCAAGCGTCGCGGTCTTATTATAATATATATTATTATGCAAACACCTTGATTACATACATTTAGAGAGGGAGAGTGCTTTTATTACTAGTTGTTACACCAGAAGACGGCGTGTATATCTATAAATCGCCATTTGAAAAAAATCTTTTCATGTTTCTAACAATGATATCGTTTTTCAATTACAGTACATGTATTTACGACACAATACCTGTATTCCATTAGTTCTTCTAAAGACTTTTCAGCTTCCATTAAACTCAGATGAACTTCTAATTCTTGCTCAATGTATTGTTGTATAGCGCCCGCTTTCACACTACCTTTGGCGTTGCGTTTCATTGCAGTATGTTTTTGTTTTTCTAATGCTTCCTAAAATGAGCAAAACAATGTAATCTAGTAACTAATGAATCTGTGGTAATATTTTAAAATTTAAGGGATAGAGGAGGGCAGATATGTAACAATAAATTACAATTCCAGTAGGTCCGAACGAATATATTGAATAATTGAGGCGACGTTGATGCGTGAGTGGTCAAAAGACGCACCTCTGCATTTTCTCAATAATCAAATTAACTCCAACGATCAAGAATCGAGCTGCCACATGAAATCTCCCTTTGCCAATGAGTAGCGGAGGTGAACTGAATACGGTCCGGAATGTCACATAGAAACAAATCGCAGTATCCTTTGCATCCAAGCAGCGTGAAAGTGACGGGGGCGTGGGGAGTATTTAAAACGTTGAAATTACAGGTTTCATTCAACATTTCATATTATCGGCTACTTGGTGCAACAGTGCAATGTTTTTAATGTGTATATTGACGTTCGTTATACTAAGTATTATATAACTCTTAAGGGGCGGGGCACTGGAGTCTGAAACACAGGTTTTTACTTAGTTTGGATTCCGGACGCATCAAACCTTAAATTTTAGTATAATGATTAAGGCTATGTATATGTGTAATACAAAATGTATATGTAATAGGAATAAATAATTTATCATTATTATTAAAGGTTTTATGCATAAAAATACAACTCAAGATGCCGCTATTCGTACGCCACGGCATCGCTTTGCGCCGCCAAGACGCTTTGTGACTGGCATGTAACCGTGGCCATACTTTGAGCCACTTGTAGACGGCAACGGCCCTCTCCATCTTGCGCCGCAGCAAGTTCTACTACTCGTGTGTGTTCATGTGTGTATGCGTGTATGCGTACATGTGTGCATGTGGTATGTGTGATTGTGTGTCTTTGTACATGCGTGTCTACGTGGCTGTGGTGTGGTGTGTCTGTGTGCAGGTGTGTCCGTGTGCGTGTCGCCGCGGCCATACCTTGAGCCGTTTGTTGACGGCCACGGCCTCCTCCATCTTGCGCCGCAGAACGTTCTGCTGCTTGTGGTGCAGCGACTGCAGCCGCGCCATGTCCGTGTCTTTCTTGCGCTGCTCTGTGCGTAGTCGGATAAGTGCTCGCTCGCTCTCTGCCTTCCACTTACGGAACTTCTCGCTCTCCTCGCGCATTTGCCTTATTATCTTCACCTGACACACACCACAATTGACATATCAGAAGCCTTGTATTTATTTTTGGACTTGATTATTGTAAACACTTGACTTTCAAATCATAGACATCCTTTTAAAATAAAATTATAGACATGGTATATATAGATTATAGAAGAATTAATTGTATGTAAGTAAATAAAAATCGAACAAATTTTTCTCTGAAACCTTGAACATGTCATGCAGCCTTGAAAAGACCGTTCAAAGTCTATTATATTTGCAAACAAAAGTGCCCTATCACACTGATGTCGCGCTGTCCGATGTTCGCCCGTTCGCCCTATCCTTCGTTCAGACTCGAATAGATTGTTCAGGTGATTCACTACACAATCTGTATAATAATGAACTTAGTTGATGATTATTTATTATTATAAATTTCAATTTCTATAATAAAAATGCTACAGGAAACATAAAAATATAAAGTGGTTATATCTATCTATATAAAAGGCGATGTATGTATGTATGTTCCTTATGGACTCCGAAACGGCTGGACCGATTTCGATGAAATTTTCAGGGAATCTTCAGATTGGCCTAGCGGGTGTTTCTGTAAAGTTTGGTAGCGATCGGATCGGAAACGGGCCGGGTTCGCTAGTGTTATATAAAAGAATACTATTTACTTTTGTGGCTTTCATAGCCTGTAATTCAGCATTCAATGCAGCAATTTTAGCTTCATTCTTCTCCTTCGTCTTTATTATATTAGCTTGTTGCTGGCATTTCTTTTTTAGTTCAGTTATTTCGGATTCCAGTTGCGAAACTTTAGTTCGCCGCTCCTCAAGAGATGGGTCTTTAGTCTGTAAAACATAAAAAAAAATTTTAAGGGGTTCGAATTTCATACCTTATTCCTAGGAGAGTGGTAGACTAATGCAACCACAACCATTTTATTTTATTTTTTTAAATGTCGGGCCGCGAACAAGGAAAATCAGTCGATAAGAGAAATACATGTACAAATAATATTCTTAAGCTACAATATTCTAGGTTTACGAGATATTTAAGAACAAAAATGCGATTTGAAAGCCCATGTCAATCTTAAGTACTAGCCCAAGTAAGCTGAACTCTCTTTACTTGAGCTGCGCCTGTGAAATACTCATCTCATTATGACTTTCTGTAGAGGGAACCAAATTAATGTTTCTGTAGAGGGAACCAATATAAACTAAACGAAACCGTCGTAAAGCCATTTGAATGAAGTAATAGTAAATCGCTAGTGTATTTAATCATAAAATAAGTATTTACTTTTTTTTATTTAATTGGCATAATAAACCGTAATGCATTGTAGTAAATTACACGGAATGAAATAAATTAGTTAACGCGAAACCTACAACAATCACAGACTAAACATACAATATTAGAAAAGAAAGGAAAACAGAATAGAATGCAATAATACATACTAATAAAAAAGAAATAAAACCAGAAGGTACATAATAAAAGCAGACAACGAGAACAATACAACAATAAAAAAAACATGTAATACATTCATACGTAAAAACCAGCTAAAAACTGTGCGTGAGGTTTCCTATTACAGACATTTTGTTTATGAATAGTGTAAATATATGAAAATTTTGTATTATACCTACAGATGCTCATAAGTTGATGTCTGTTTAATCACTCGCCGATGTTGGTGCGACATGAAACTGTAAGAGCTTTTTGGTCGGTCTGGTACGTGGAGAAAAGCAAAAGTGAGCCCACTAGTAAGATTAATGAGCCCACTAGTAAGATTAATGAGCCCACTAGTAAGAGATCAGTGCTCTGATGATAGCTTGGTTCGATCAACCACATGAAGACGAGGATTTTGAAGTTTATGATATCTGAAAATTAACTTATACAGCACCATGAAAGTGATCAGGACGATGATGGAAAGTCACATCATTCAAGAAGTTGGCTGAGATAGTTCCAAAAATAAAATGAAATGCGCCCCTCTCGGAATTACGACGATCGAATTATTTCAAAATCGCTGTAAGCGGGCTAAGACGCCACCTAAAACTAGAAAAGTCTCTATGAAAGGATATTTGCCCCTCAGAATAGATCTGAACTGCCGAGAGAGTTGCAGTTGATTATAAAGCGAGTTCTGAGGATGATATGGTTGAAGAAGATGTCCAGAGTCGAGAAACTGGTCAAGGTAGAAGAAAGGCATATAGATTTTGTCCACCTAAACTGCACAGAATGACTATGCATACTTGTGTTGGGTGATGCTAACCCGTATGCGTGCAATGTTCTTGCCCCTTATGCAACGCAACAACTGCTAGTATTTTATGTCAAATTAGACCATCGTCAGAATTTTTATTTTTTGTTGTTTTATGTACTAGATTTCAAGAAAAAGATGTTAATTTTCTCTTATTACACGTATAATGTTGCAAAAATATCAAAATAGAGATCTCACGTCAATTAAGGCTGAACAGTACTGTGATTGTTGATTATTTCTTTTTTTCATAAATAATAATAAAAGATTACATTTATTTGTTTATTACAACACACCTATAATAAAATATTGTTACGATTGGACCTTATCTCCAAGCGATAAGGTCGATTTTGAAATGACACGAGACACGCATCTTTTAGTGCTTATATCTCGAGACCTAAGCCTGGTTTTGAAGAGCTATGACCCAAAAACGCGTTGCTAGGTTTAAGGTCTACTATCGAATGGTTTAAGCGAAATTAAGAAACAAGAGCAAAGTTGTACTTCGAAAATTCCGGAGCGATAACGTATACTATACCTAACTCATGCAAACAGGCGGCGTCGAGAACAATGTCGAATTATTGTTAGCGAGCGTAATTAATTAGAAGGTTCCACCCTCTACATTTCTATGCGTTATTATTACTAGCATTCCGGTTTTCTCTAGATGTTTCCACTCGTTATTTTCGGACTATAAATAGAGCTACATGTCCGCCGCTGAGTCTCTTTTTCAACTATCGATCGAAGCGATATATCAAGTCGATATCGAGGCGAATCACTAAGACTATTGTGACGACTCTAGATAGAAGACTTCTGCGATTTAGGAACGTTGCTAGTGAGTAAAGTGTGTACCTTCGGTGACTACTACGCAAGTACCTACTTCGAAAGGCCACTACGAAGACCGCCGTAATTAAATTCGTGTGTTCTTGATTTCTGTTTTACGAACTGAAATAAATTCTTTGCACCCTTAACCAGCATTTGATTACCCATAGCTCGTAACAATATCAATACGATTTTCAAACATACGGATTTATTTTGATGAAAAAAAAATTACTGAAAATAGGAGTCTGTGAGACTCCACGTCCAGTGAAGAGCCCTTTGACATTTTTGTGCGAAATACTGATATTTTAACGCTCTTATTCTCAGAAACCTTATGATTTTTTAATATTTTGCTGGCAGTTTATAATAGATTCATTTCTCTTCTTGAATATTGGTATTACATATTTTATTATTTATTTTATAATATCTTATAATAACCATTCTACGACGTCAGTTTACAAGGAAAATACTTAGACGCATTAATTAATTAATTAACATTGTTTCGACGAGTTCTAACAATTTCTAAAATTATGTTGAGATCTAGTACATATTCTTATTGAATATTGCTGTTGTGGAAATACTATAAATTTCTTCCTTTTTACAGAAAAAAATATTTAAAAAGGCTTATTTCCAGGATAAAGTGTCGTGATTAAACGTCGATTTGGTTCCAAAAAAAGCAATGACTTATAAAAAAAAAAGATATGAAATGAAACTCCATTCAATGTACTATCGCAGAAAGTGAATGCTTAAAGTTTAAAAAAACCTTTGAATTTGCCGTGTAATAGACTGTATTATACTGTTGACTCTACAAAGTCAGCAAATTAAATATTTGTGTTAAAGAATATTATTGTATTTCCGTTACACGCATTTAACGCGTCGGGACTATTTAATACAAATTACAAACATTTATTTAATACAAATTACAAACATTACATGTATTTATCTAAAAACAAAAAAAAATATTAACAAAAATCGAAACTTTTGATTCGGAAAACTATCGAAATTATATTTTCTACTGAAGTCGCTTCGTTAATCACACTGCAATAAAGCTACGAAAGTCGCACGCATACATGAGTGTCCGAGCGCGCCAATACCTAAATTCAAGTGCTTATGATTTGTCTAAGTGGTTTTAAGTATCACACCGAGGTCCCGCGGAATCATCACTTTATTTAATGAGATATTATTTAGGGAGTATGGTTAACAATAGTTTTGTTCTTAATGAAATTTATGTAATTACATCTCGGATGGCCGAACTGTAATTTGTTTCAAATGGAATAGTCAGTTGCTTAACACGGTTTACATAAAAGCAAGTACCTTAGACTGCTTCAACTGCTGCATTAATTCATCTCGTTCTTTCTCCAATTTTGCAATTTTGTTCTCATTGTCTCTGAGGTTGTTATCATTCTCCAAAATCTCCTTGTTACTGGCAAGTATTGCTTGAACCACTGATGCCTTAATAGCCATTGCTCGGTTGAGCTCTTGTAATTCTTGATTAAGTGCCACCTGATTTCAATAATTAATATTTTATTATGTAAACTAACAAAACTGTTCTACATAATATTATTGATCTAATGCGGTTTTGTTAAGGTAATATTTTCGAATATTTTCAAGAAAAACTTTGATAACATATATTGTATTACATAAGCTTATGTTTATTTTGTTAATACTGGTGAATTTTTTATGTAGATGTGGATTTCGTTGTATTGGATATCATTAGATACAAGTATGTTTCAAAAAAAGGTCATAAAAAATATCCGACAGTATACATGCCTGGGAAAGGCAACACAAGGTAAAATTGTGCCTGGAAAAGACTCTGATAGCGGTCAAAGTGCCAAGCATGTAATGGCTAATAATGCAGTTTTCAAAACATATACAGTGATTATGAATTAATAGATACCTAACATTGTTGTTATACAAGTTCAGAATAAAGTAATAATTAGTTATCAAAGTTGCAAAAAAATTAACTAGACGCTAATGTACAAATCTCGAAACTAGTGTATCTCTAATAGTATGAAACAATGGCGCAATATGAGTATTCATTTGTAACTTCTAAACAAAGAACTGGATTTCATTGTCGTTATCACCAAAATTTAGAGTTTAGAAAATTTAAAGAGGAAGGTTTATATGTATAACAAATACACATTTAGTCTACAAAAGTCTTCGATCACAAATATATAACTAGATTCACAATCCTTTATAAAATTAGAACAAATTATTGTCTGAATTGACATATACATTTCTAATATCGTATATGTATCGTAATTTAAAGTAAACTTTACTGTCAATGCATATAAAGGTTGTAAAAGCTTGTAAAAGATTCTCCCATGGCATTGAAACGACGTTTGTTAACAAAAATATATTTAAAATTCAATCTTACGCTTCATGCTTAAAGTGTAATTCACGTAATTTATTTGTTTCGCTATTTACGTCATTATGAATTGTTAGATGAGTGACAAGGATAAGACACATAGAAATTATAATGTTAGGCAAGGAATAAGATGTTGCATGTCAGGCAATGACATATTCAGATGCAATGTAAGAATATTATCGTATTATTATGAATTTAATAAAAAGGAGCTATATAACGTTATTATTATAACGAAATAATGAACACGTAAATAAAATTATCCTAATTACTTACCGAAAATAAGAAACTCCATCTTTTTTTAACGTTCTAGACGTGTAATTTTAAAATTTTGTCATGTTTCCCTTAGTGTTCACAAATTACTACTAAGACTGAGTGCGCTAAAATTCTCATTTCAGCGCACATTTGGTTCGGACGTTTTTGGAACGCTGATTGTGTATCTTGTTATATATTTGTGATCGAAGACAAAAGTTGAGAAATATTGAAGTTTCATAAAACAGGGGTGCGTCGCTAGTTACACAATAAATCGAAAGAATTGGAAACTGTGGACATAACATTGGCTTCAATTAACTTTGACATAATTATTTAAACTTCAGTAGTAAGTCTACACATGAATATGATGTCAAAAACTCGCTGTGTCATTATTATCCAACCCTAAGAGTGACAGAGAGCATCATCACTCCGTCCCTACTTGACTGACTCTTATATATTTCAATAAATATTGATTTTTTTTAGTTACATTGATGATTTTATATAATTAAGTATTTTTAAATATTACTATATTTTTAAAGCTATTTTAAAGTTAGTCTAACAATATATTTAGTTTAGAATTCGATTAGAGACAAAATGTTCAGTAAAAATTTTTACCTGTCCCATTGCTCTCTTTTCTTCTTCAAATGCTGCCTGATCTTCATTAAGCACGATGTCTTCATCAACTTTTCCATTATCAGTTTCAAGGATAAACGATTGCTTTATTTCATGATTGAGTAAATCTTCATTTACCTTGAAATTCAAGGACTGCAAATCCTCTAATTTATGTTTTATTTCTTTAACATATTCTACTACTGAAGTTCTTTGATAATCTTCATCTTGAGACCTCTCACTTGTGTTCAAAGTTTCTAATGTCTGATTGCACTGTTCCGTTAATTCATTAAGTTTTCGTTCAATTTTGTCTTTTGCTGCTTCCGCTAAGAGTGCTTTTTCACATAAATTTGTATTTTCTGTAAGCAATGTACCAAGGTGGTCTCTTATTTGCTTATATTTTATCAATAATTCAGCATATTTAGATTTTTCTCTATCCAATTCATCTTGTAGTTGTTCATTGTTTTGTTCACTTTCAGAGGGTGATTTTCCTAGTAGTTGCAATCGAAGTTCGTTCACTAAATTATTTAACCTGCAATGATGTTTATATTTTATTTTAATAGAATCTATAAATGGCCGAAGGTGTAAATATAGTTCGCGCAATAACAGCTGCCTGAATAAATGTAACGAGCTCGCGCTATCTTGCTGACTAGCCAAAAAATTAAGAACAGTCACATTAAAAATGGTAGCATATGAATTCTTTGGTATAAAAAATAGTTTCCATCGATGAGCAAAATGCGCACAAGCAAAAGATGTATGTGTAGACGTGTTCATGAGAAAATATGGAGTGGAACAGGTGGGATACATTAAGAAAGAAGCGCCTTTAAAAATCTTGAGACGAAGGTCGAGCGTTAACTGAAATCCTTGGTCCAAATTCGATGTAAGTAGCCAACCTGATGATCTCGGCTGCTTTTGCATCCTGATTGATGACGGGTTTGTTCCGTATACGACGCGCGCGATCTGCGTACCGCAGAGTTGACACCGTCTCGTCCAAATTGTAGTCGGCTGGACTCACACACGCCACCATCAGCGTCAGAGAATTGCCGCCCAGACTGTCTGTCATTAACACAAACACAAACATTATTATTATTTTCGTTTGCGCCTCACTACACTACAAGGCCACCAATTCGGTCAGTCGTTGTCATGATGGTAACTTTAGATAGTTTTGTCGATCCGCCCAGTTATGTTGCGATTGTCTGGCTGACCGAATTAGGGATGACGTTTCATTATGAAATAAAAAAAAACGATTTGTGGATTGATAGGAAGCGACATGGGGTCAATTAGGGAGTCAATTGAGGAAGCGTGCTCGTTGCGACCCCTGCCAGCCCTTTTCGGGGCTGCGATTCCTCTCTTGTGCACACCATGCGGGATAACGAATACGAAAAAGTTAGGACGTCCCCCGAAAACGACGTACATTGATATTATGGAAGAAAGAAGATTGTATGTATTATGTTTGAGTGAAACCAAGCGAAAGGGCAGTCAACTTGCCGACTTGCCTGGAGGGGGCATCGCTTTGTGATCAGTGGTACCACAAGAAGAATGGGGATGCCAAGGGGTAGGCATCTTACTGTCCTCTCGTTCGGCTAACTGTATAACTGAGCATAAGTGTGTAGATCCGAGACTACTCTCGGTGTGTCTCAAGACAGAGTTGACGAGGATGTTTGTTTTAATAGTGTATGCCCCAGTGTCCTCCGGCGGCTTGGGCGATCTAGAGCACTTTTGGGAGAATGTTAGGGTTCTAGTTCTAACGACGGTGGAAGAGAATGAGAGAATTAGTGTGTGGAGACATGAGTGGATGGGTCGGGACAGCTCCAACAGGATTTGAGTCTGTCCTTGGCAAGTATGGAGATAAGAGAGTGAATGGTGCTGGTAGGATTGTGTTAGGACTGTGTATGGAAAAGGATATTTTTGTAGCTAATACCTTATTAAAGCACAAAAAGATTAATCAGTACACGTGGGAAATGAAGGATGAAAGAAGTATGATTGATTTATTCATGGTGGACAGCCAGCTCAAATGGACACGAGAGCACACAGAGCCGATCTGGGAACAGACCACTTTCTAGAGGTAACTTAGAATAAGGGGGTCTGTTTGCAGCGCGGCGATGTGACGTAGCATCCAAACCTGCAGCGGTCTGTCGCATCAAAAGCTGGAAACTCCAAGACGCGACCACCAGGTATGAATATGAAAAGATAGTATCCGGTAAGCTGAATGATAGATTGAAAGTGATGAGCGAGGATGTTGAAGAATGTTGGCAGAACCTTAGGGATTGTACGATCGAGGCTGCGAAAGAAGTGTGTGGAACATATAAGATTGGGAACGGTAAACAGCGTAGTGTGTGGCGGGATGATGAGGTAAAAGTATCTGTGTATAAGAAGAAGAAAGAATGGCGAGACTTCCTTGCTACTAAAAAGACAGATGTCTTTCATCAAATTCTTCATACCATAGACATTTAAGCTGCATAAGCTTCAGAAAGCAGAAACGAAGGCACTAGTGAAAGAGAAGCGCGAAAGGTATAGGGTATTAGATGAAAACAAGATGTCAGACAACTTCGAGGAAAATTTAAATAATTTTGGAAAGAAGTACATAAGTATCGAAGTGGTCCGGCATATTGCAGAATGAATAGTGTGTTCTAAAGAAAACGACCTGCTGACAAATAAAAAAGATGTTCTGCAGCGATGGGGTGAATAATATGGAAAACTGTATGAGAGTGGCGACTCCGTCTGTGGTACTGAGAGCGATTCTAATGAATTGCCACACTCGGGTCAGGGACTGGAGGTTGCCATTAGTATGAAAGAGATTGAAAAAGTGATAAGAAGTCTGAAATGTGGAAAACCTGCGAGAAATGATGAAATCACTGCTGACATGATCAACTATGGTGGTCCTAAGGTCTGGGATACCTTCTGTGCACTGTGCAACCTTTGTTGGCAGAAGGGAGAAGTGCCAGAGGACTGGCGCAACGCAGTAATAATGCCTATAAAGGGAAAGATTCTCATTTGGACTTTGCGTGCTATAGGGCCATCAGTTTGGTCAGCTTAGCAAGTAAAGTCTATATTAACAAGGTATCAAGGTATTAACTGAACGTATGAAACATATTTCTGAAAGATATTTGTGGGAAGCGCTAAGTGATTTTAGCAAGCGTAGGGGTTGTATGGATCAGATTTTCTCGCTTCACGTAATCGTAGGGAAGTTTTTGGTCAGAGAGGTCAGTTTCCTGCGCTTTCGTGGATTTTGAAAAAGCATTCGATACAGTAGAGCGAAAGAAACTGTGGAGTCTTCTGCCTGAATATGGCGTGGAGGGCCCCTTACTGTAGGCTGTGAGGTCATTATATCGAGACCACAGAGCCTGTGTAAGGATAGATGGTGACATGTCGCCCTGGTTCGAAGTCTGTTCAGGCATCAGACAGGGCTGCGTGATGTCTGCTTGGCTATTCGTGCTGTATACGGACAGTGGCCTCCAGACATTGAAAGGTAGTATAAGTGGTATGATATATGATGGTACAGTGGTAGACTGCCTATTGTATGCTGAAGATGCTGTGCTTATAGCACCATCAGAAGCGGAGTTGCAGACACTAGTTACGTGCATGAAAGAAGACTGTGAAGTGAAAGGATTGAATATGAATGCGAATAAAACTAAGGTTCTGGTGTTTGAAAGAGAAGATGTACGGACAAAGTGTGATATATGGGTAAATGGAAAATGTACGAAATTGTATATCTGAGATCGTTTTCGAGGGATGGAAGATGTGAGTTGGATGTGAAGACCGGTAGCTGCCGGCAATAAAGTGAACGGTGCTTTGTCCGCAGTAGAAGGTAGTGTGAATCTAACTCAGCCAAAATGGCCATACACAATGCGGTGTTGGTGCCAACTTTATTGTACGGTAGTGAGGCCTGAATATGCCTGAAATCGAGTGAAAGTAAGATAAATGCAGTAGAAAGGCAATTTCATAGAAATATGTGCGGTGTCATAGTTGCGAACAAAATAAGCAATGAAGAAATACGCAGTATGACAGGGTTGCACGACTGTGTTATTGTAAAAATGAAGAAAAGAATGCTAAGATGGTGCGGGCACATGGAAAGAATGAGCGATGAAATACTGACGAAGAAAATCTATAGAGCGAAAGTGAGTGGTAAAAGAAGCCCAGGAAGACCAAGGCTGACTTATAAAGATCAAATAGCTAGAGTGTTAGCCGAAGGAAATGTCAAAAGCACTCGCATATCTAGGCGAAAATGTGTGAGAAGAATGATGAGATTTGAGGAAGCGAAAGAAGTATGTAAGGGCCGCGATGCTTGGCGCTCCGTCCTCTCTGACTACCCCGTTAGAGATGTGGCGTGAAGATATGTATGTATAAGAAGCGAATGCAAGAAAGCCAAAATCGGAAGAAATTGTGGGTGCCATAGTAAAATGTAGTAAGTATAGGTACAATTAGCCATGCGGTCTGCTTAACCAACTGGCAATGCGGCTAAGTACGCGATCTGTTTTCATAACTATGAAAAGTACTGTTTTCATAGTTGGGCTGCCTACATGATTGTGTCTGATGACAAGGGCGTGAAGTGCCTTACACTAGGTGTAGGCCCGAAAAGTCGTCGTTGGTACTATGGCTTTAAAACTTCTTATAGACGTTATAATTTGTGGAGACAATTTATTCCGACAAATTGAGACCACAGTACTTTTCACAATAAAGTTTGGCCCCAAACTGTGCTACAGACGTGACAATTTATAAGTGTTTGGCTGAGTGTCCTGAGAAATTGTAATGTATATAAGGCCCTAAATAAAACAATTATCTATACTACTGTATAAATCTCTTGCGTCTGTCTGTAATTTCAGTTTTTTTGTCAAATTACGCGATAATTAGTCGTTTTATGACTCATTGATTTCGATTACACCATTTTTAAAATTTTTGTCTATCTGTCTGTCTGTATGTCCTTTCATAACTAATGAACGGCTTGACTGATCTTGATGTCAATCGGTACGTAGTAAGAATACGTGATTGCGGTCATGATAGGCTACTTATTTTTTAGAAAATCTACCCCTAAAGGGATGAATAGGAGGATGAAACTTTGTATGGGAAATGGTAAATCCCTGAACCGATTATGATGAAATTTAGCACGGAGATAGTTTGACATCAGAGAACTATTTATGATGTAGCATGGATATAGTTTGACACCTGGGAACGGACATAGGCTACTTTTTAACAAAAATCTACCCCTAAAAGGTGAAAAAGAGGATGAAACTTTGAATGGGAAATGTTGAACCGCCGAATCAATTATGATGTTTGGTACAGAGATGGTATGTGCCAGGAGACAGACGTAGGCTAGACGTAGACTTTTTTTCAAAAACTATCTTTTTAACCTACTATGCACATGTACATATAATATAACCTAATCCGGGAAGCCACGAAAAAACTTTCCGCGCAGCGAATTCGCGGGTACAGCTAGTTCTAAATAAAAGTCAAAAATTGATTTATGAACTATATTAGAGAATGTTATACAAATAACAATTTGTAATACAAATATTTATAGTTTTAAACACTAACATCTAATGTCCATGAACGCAATAACTGCGGACGTCAAAAATATCGAGCTAAAACTAGTGTGATAAATTGAGTTACTAAACCTTTCAGTTAATTTACATAAAAGAACTTGACATTTAATGTCGATAGTTACTATTTTTAATACTATGAATTTAGTTACCTTGCAGGAGCCTAGTAAGTTTGCTATCCCTGTAGCTAATAAAACTCCTGTTGGTGCCGTCTCCGAGAGCAGAGATGACATTTCCTAAGGCCAATAAGCCTTGATTGATCTTTACACCTTCCTTAAGGCGTTCCCCACTTGCTTTTGTTTTCTTTATACGCTCTGAACCAGCCAGATCCACTAGATGAAATTTTGATGTTGTAGCTAAATTCCTGGAAAAAACATTCAGCGTTTGAATCCCTATTTAGCATAGCCAAATAATAAACAATAGTAGAATTAAAATACATTTTTATTCTCCTTCAGAGCGAAAATGATATATCGGACTCGTACATACAGGAAGATATAGAAGTTTTCAATAACGATCTGATCTTCCTATGTAAAAAATTAAAAACTACAAATAATCAAAAAGTTGACCGATCTGCACCTGTTAAAGATATATAAAAAAAATAACTCGAGAGGTACGCATAACACTAATGGGAACCAAAAGATTATTTTTAGAATTTTTATGTCTGTCTGGATATACAACATATATGTACTTAAGCATACCACAATAAGTACTGCAAGAATTTCAAGACAGGTTGAACATTAGGTATGTTTCATCGTGATCCGCCGTCTAGAAGTTGAGACCTAAAATGAGCTCTTTCTAGTTAAGTTGCATCTATCTGTAATATGTGTTTATCTTATGGTGACTCTTTCGTTGATCCTATATTTTTTACCGTAAATATACAAAACCTTGCAAAGACATTTATCTACATCTATACTACTATATAAATCTCTAGCGTCTTTCTGTAATTTCGTTGTTTTTGTCAAATGTTTTAGTAAATAGTTGTTTACAAAACATTTGACAAAATGTCGGCTCACCGCCTTCGTTTCTACCATTTCTTAAATGTTTGTGAGTCTGCTTGTATGTCCTTTTATAACTAAAGAACAGCTTGACCGATCTTGATTAAAATTAGTACTGTGCACTTATTTTTTGGAGTCTACCCCCTATAGGGGTGAAAAGGGGGATGAAACTTTGTATGGGAAATGCTAAACGGCTGAACCGATTATGACGAAATTTGGCATAGAGAAGTTCACCCCTTCTCTCTATTTCATCCCCTTTTCACATTCTTAGGGGTAGATTTTTACTTTGAATGGAAAATGCTAAACCGGTGAACCAAATGTAATGAAATTTTTTCATAAACAATCTTTGTACGCATATACATGAACATGTGATCTAATCTAATCCGGCAAAGCTACAAAAAAGTTTTGCGCGCAGACGAAGTCGCGGGTACAGCTATTTTTAATACAAAACAGCAACAAAGCTGTCTGTACATTGACAATCTTTTTAAAAATGATTTAACTAGGCATTTTAAGTTTTACTGATTCCAAAATAAATACTTATAAAATTGTTGCATGTGTGTTTGTATGGTTATTTCTTTAAAGCTAAGAAACTGCTATTGAATTTCTATACGAATCTCTTTGTTTGAAGAACTGGAGTCTCACTTACTTAATAAAGTGCATATCATCACATTCATCTTTATTAAAAATGGTGTGAAGTTATTTTTAAATAGTAAGAGATGTGAACTTAAGTTTTGATTAGTAAAAGATAATTATATTTAATCATGCCTATGTAACTAGTGGTTTCTAGGTAACTTATCCTAATAGTAGTAATGCTAGACAGATAAATACTTAACTCTATTCAATCTTTACTTTTAAAATAGTACCTATATTAAACATAATAATATGTAACTAAATATTTGTGTTAAGGAATGTTATTGTATTTCCTTTACATGCATTTAAAGCGTCGAGAACACTTCATACTAATTACAAATATTATATATATTTACCTAAAGAAAAAAAAAATATTAACAAAAATCTCTAAACATTTGATTCGGAAAAGTATCAACATTATATTTTATACTGAAGTCACTTTGTTACTCACACTGCAATAAAGTTACGAAAGTCGCACGCATACATGACTGTCCGAGCGCGCCAATACCTAAATTCAAGTGCTTATGATTTGTCAAAGGGTTCTTAATTCGGTCGTCACATCATCACAAATACAAAAATGTCTACTTTACAGAAGTAAACATATTGTAATGTCTTTGGATGCCTAAATAATAATTAACCGCATCCATAGTTATTGTTCCTCAACATAACTACAAGAAATTTAACAAACATGAAAAATATATTCGTGTGCATTGATTTTTATTATTATATACTTACATCATTACATGTATACCTAATTGAAATGCTGTCCACACTCTCACCCTATGTACAGTAACCCTAGGTATCCTCTGCCTTCTTTTGTACATATTGTCTGGTAGTGGTAATTTTTAAATATTTAAATGTTTCTGCGCTGATCTGAGATTAAAAATAATACAAAATGTACTAGCGTCATAATACCATGCAGGTACTAAAAGTTAACAAAGGGATAGGGTTTATTATTATAGAAGGAACTTTTAAAGACAATGGGACGACAGCCTGTTACAACCTAGTTCTGCCAACTCTGCCAACTTCAAGACCAGATACATTGCTAGCAAAGGCATCAAGATGTAATTTTATTACATCTTGATCCTTGTTCATGTAGGATTAAGAATGGTGTGAAGTTACATGTGTATGTATATTTTTATATTAATTGAAAATAACCAACTTATCAGTGCGGCTCTCCTTGGCTATGATGATTGTAAAGACAGCATGGCTCCGACTGGACGCTTGGTTCATGGCCGTAGATCCTGTCACGCGGCCGGTAGACCCTCGCTCCAAGATCAGCATTGTTTCCATTGTTGAAGTTACTGGCACCTCAGTTATACCTACAATTATTACATTTTTTTTAAATTTTTATCAATTTTTACTGACTTCAAAAAAAGAAGGAGGTTCTCAATTCGTCTGTATATTCTATTTTTTTATGTACATATGTTCAGGCATAACTTCTCTGTTTACTAGTTACTAATTCAGTATTGTATATCTTTATTATAGGTATTCGTATCGTATTAAGTAAATAACGTAATAAAAAGAGAATACAACTAAAATGGTAAAGTACCTTATTGTATGAAATTTAAATACTTGTGAACTTAGCGGTCCTCCGACGTGACGACGCTTGGATATATTACTACTACTATTTATATTAAAACTTATCACAAATTTAAAGGGCTATGAGGTACATATTATTTTTTTACTTTTTGGAGGTTTTTTTTTTGAGTTGAGGGTTTTTTTAATTTTTTTCAGTTTCTTTATGTAATAGCCTAACTATTTTCATAAGTTTATTACCATAAGATACATATACACCTTGGAACAATATGGGAAAATTTGACCTTTCTGTCACATGTTATGAAATTCATGGGACGCCCAGTTGTGATATATCTTTGTAATCTTTTACAACTTTTAATTGAATGTTGATAGCTATGTAGGGATCGCGACGCTTGGCGCCGTCTTCTCTGACTACCCCATTGGGGATACAGCGTGACGATATGTATGTATGGATTAGATAGCTAGATAAAAATGTTTATTTAAACAGTCACACATACGAGTTTATGCCATTACAAATACAAATGACCAGCTAAGAAACATGCAATTAGAACAGTACATAGCTTCACTTTACACGAACATAATTCTTGTAGAGCTCGGAGACCATACATAGTGAAATTAACTTTACCATGTTATTTTATTACTTTTAATTACTTTCGTATTGTTGAAGTGACAAAGGGTATAGGCTATTAATTGAAAAAAAGTTATATAAAAATTCAATATGTAAATAAAAAAATATACAAAAATTGACAATATTTTGAAATTTTTTGAGTCAAAGACAAAAAATTACAATTACTTTTTTTACTGAGTGTTAGAGTAAATAAACTAGAAATTCATTATTTTAAATACATGTAATATTAATTAAAAATGGTTATCTCAATACAGTACCTGGAACTCTCGTAGCACTTGCCAAATATGAAAGCATGTCACATGGGAAACAAAAAATTTAAGGATAGGGGAAAATATGTTGCTAGTGGTATCTGTGGTAGTATGATGGTATGAGTGAACACAAATCACACTACTGGTGAGTCTCATGTTACCAAGTATCTGTAATAACAAGTATAATTTACTAAAGACCTCACCTGGCAAAACAACACCTTTATTAATATCTTCTCTTATCTCCATAATACTGTGAGCACGTTCTTTTCCTGAGAGCAAATCATAACATTGTTCTTGGTAGAGTTCCATGAATGAGACACTCACTTTAAAAATATACTTGTCTTCGTGTGTTTCAATGAAGTCAAATATATCAGCAACGGCTTGGGGAATCACACCTACAAAAAAAAAATTTCAGTTTTAGATCAATGTACATTGTACAATCAATAGAGAGAAGTGCATGCCTGCACATTCCTAAGTATTTAAGTATTAATATAATATACACATTATAATATCACTAATGCTTCTGTTATTTGTTGATTTGATTGAAATTTTAATACATTTACATACTTTTAGAAATAATCTAATTGGTGTTATGAGTACAAGTAAAATGACAAAGACTTGAAATTCACTATGTATCTGACATGAATTTGATATTCTCTACAATATACAGAATAAACAGATGGATATTTCCGGGAATTGAACATTTGAACCTCAATTTGAAGGCAGAGACACCCGGTTACATCATTACTGAAATATATAACTTAAAGCTTATCACTATTGCAATCTCTTTCAGTATAGGTACTTCTATTATTGCATAACTTTATGCTTTACTGAAGTATATAATATACTAAAAATTTAACTTCCTGTTAAATTAATTATGAACTCTACAGTGGTAATCATATTGACTATGGCATCGAGGGCCATAGTCCACACACAGGAATAAAAGTCGAGGTGCAGGTGCCTCTTGAGTCATGAAAAAAGAATAAAATTAAATGCCAAAATGGTGACTCATCACGTCTCACCTCGCATTTAAAGTGCCTGAGTGTCATTGATCTTATAGAAAAAATCAAGGGCCATATTTCTTTAATGTCAATGACTGGTATCTGATGGTGTCAATGACACCATTTCGACTAATGTGTAAATATCTGGCCTAAGCATACTGACCTAGTTTAGTAGAGTCTCCATCTGAACCTGAGTAATTGGTACCCATAGTGTATGTCTTTCCAGAACCTGTCTGTCCATAAGCCAGTATTGTGACGTTGTATCCTGTAATGTAATCATAAAACATAAATATGAAACAATGGGATCCTACAAGGGCATGAACAGAATATCAAGTTTAGATAATAGTTGGGAAACTAAAACTTCTGAATATTTAGTTTCTTAAAACATAAATGAATTCTTAATTAAAACATCAATAATCTTATTTCAAAATATATCAATTCTTCATAACAATTTTTTACACAATACAACACCTGTAAAAACATGAGAAATAAATATTTTATTGCCTGAATTTTTTATATTTTAAATTTAAAACATTTTGTGAAACAATGCTAAACGCATTTTATATTGCAATTGACATAGATTAATAAAAATGAACCAACCCACAATAAAACTGAATGTCTTTAAAGTACATACTATAGCCAATATGGTCATTTACGGTAATTAAAAAATTACGATCGATTATTTGTTTTGAGCTATATATTATGTAATGCAAACCAAGGCTATAATTTAGAAATAGCATTATGAACTTTAAACAACATTGAAAAGTGATAAAATGTGGGTAGATATTTTTGCTTATCTGTATCTAATGAAGAATTAACACTATATCCAATATAGGAAACCTTCCTTTTTTTTAGTAACACAGAACAAATGTAAACACAGGTATTCAGCCTCCTGGGAGTAAGACTACCTATAACAAATTTCATCTAACATAAGATATTACATACATACATATCTTCATGTTATATCCCTAACGGAGTAGTCGGAGAGGACAGAGCGGCAAGCGTTGCGGACCCTACATACTTCTTTCACTTCCTCAAATCTGATTAATATTACATTATATTAAATACGCATTGTTATCACAATGACTTCATATTGAGATATCATAAATCAACACCAACTGTGATATTTTTGCTATTTGCTTCATACATTTAGACATACACAGATGATAATCTCATATACAACAGTTGGTAAATGAGTGGTTGAAAGGACTATTAGAGATATGACTGGTGGCCATACAAACAGAACAAGACTATGGACACCATGCCACATTAAATGTGGTTTGTGTGGAGTAGTTTGGATATGGCATTACAGTATTCAGACTGTGTAATGTATGAGACTATATTAAATATCACATTGAACATGCTGGAATTGATGGCACCCATACTGAAACTGTACCTATGATTTGAGATGAGATTTGAGGTGAAAGAAGTATGTAAGGGCTGCAATGCTTGATATTCCATACTGACCTTAGGGATTTTACACATTATACCTGACACTATAAAGGATGGACTGTATTTTTAGAAATAAAAAGTACCGAATTTTGTTCAAGGAGTTAAGACCGGTGGCGTGTGCGTCAAACATTATAACAGACTGACTGCAAAGAGATAACTACCTCCAAAATACAAATAAATGACAATATTTTAACATATCACTAAAAATTTATTAATACTCACAACCAGCCTCATACGAATTTATTCTAACTACATTTCAGCAGCTAAAAACAACAATCTCAATACATAAAATATTGCACCTACTACAATAATAATTTGTGTCGCCTACAGACACTATATACAAATATACTTGATGTAACACAGTGAGAATCCAAAAGTTCTGAGCTGAGAACCCTAAATGTAGACATTTACTAACTTCCTTTTGCTTACCTTGAAAAAGTTTTCCTATTAGACCTTTAACAGCTTTATCATAAAATTCTAGCTGGTTTATATGTTGTGGAAATACATAATTGTATCTAAAGGCCAGGTCTTTAATCTGAACCTGTGGTTCCCCAGTAATAGCTTCAATGCATTCTTCACATCCACGTTCAATCTCATGTTGGGCCAAGGGCCTAATGCGGACTGCCACTTGAACTGTGTCAATATTAATTTTAGGATTCTCGTCCTCAATCATACTGTTTAGTTCTGTAAGAAGAAGAAAAACGATATGCGGCGGCGGTAATAGGAATTTGTGACAAGAAAATGTCAGTATATTTCATTTACTCAATGGGCATGGCAATAGTCCATCAAGCCAGTCACAAGAATTGATATGGAATTCCCTAAGGGCCCTCTTTAAGTTCAAATAACTCAAATAACAAATTAGAAATTTAAATGAAAAAAATGTGTAAAAAAATTACAATATAAGTTGTGGAATGGATTTTTTCAAGTGTAACCAATACCTACATACAGTAACGTACTTAGAATACATTTTGACTCACCTTGTCCGTTAAAAAAGTTCAAAGCACTCTAGTACAAGAAAGTATATCGTTTTTTTATATTTTAATGCAACAAAAATAATATATAAAAATTGTAATAAAATAAAAGATTATGTTGATATTCAGATACCTAAGTACTTTGTGATTCAAATCGACAACGGATCAGCGGTTGAACATAAAAGTTCAGTTGAATTTTTTTTTGTACGATTTTTCCTTGAGCAGAAAGGCAAAGAAATCAATGCCCATGATAGCCGATATCTTCAGTTACAGATAGATATATTACTCATATTGTTTTATTAAAATGTCGACATTTTATGTGTCTGCGAGATTCTGGCGGTAAATATACTGAAGCAATATTTCTATTAAAATCTACTGAGGCAGACTGCCACTAAGAAAAACCTCAACATCACATTACCAAATAAAAACTTATTTTAACCACACCAGTATTACACAATAGCATAGATATTTGAGACGCAAAACTATTTCAACTTTGCACCATAATATCTACTAGAAACAAATTTCAAATCAATAAAATAAATACTCAATCTCCATAAAATTCCACCAAAAACTCAAAATTTTTTTGTATGATTCTTTCTCGAGATGGAAAACGAAGGAGTATATACACATACAGTCAACGTCTTCAGTAATAAATACATTTATTCTACATTTCATTTCATTATAATGTCGCCGTAAAATACATTTTAAAGTTTCTTGATGCTTCGGGCGACATATATTGTGATAGTTTTTCTAACAGGACCCGCTGAAGCCATAGACAAACTACCCTAGAGACATGAAATGTTTATGAATTTCTAAGCAAACTATTCTGTCAAGGTTAGAGGAATGAGACGTAAGCGGGCGGCACGGTAACGTCACGTACTCGACGGAAAAGTGATGTAATCGTAGATATTATACATATCGATAAGTACAAGAATGATTTTCCTAAGCTTATAATAAAAATAGAAATAATATAATATATATAATCAAAACAAGATTCTTTATTTTGAAATAGTCACACAAAAATATCTTAAATTTATAATAGAAACGCAAATCAAATTCATTGGGTAGTACGTGTTTTTTATTTTAAAAAAAAAATTAAATTGATAGATTGTGGGTGCTCTGAAGCTAAAGTATTATAGGGTATAGCACCCACCCCAGGCATCGAAAAATATTCCAAAAGCGAGCAACTGTGCCCAGCACTCAGTACCTACTACTTTGAATTAAAATGAAAAATTTGGTCATTTTATTGTCTTTTATAGAATGTCTTTTATAGAAAATCGACACCCCCAAGTCGTAAAAAAAGAGCGCACAATTTGTATACCCATTCATTTACATAACAGTTTTATAGGGACAGGCATTCGTCTGCAAATTTTACTACGCCGTTGTATAGCGGGTTACATTATACACCTAATCTACTTCTGTATAATATAGTGACAATACTCTCCGAGTGACGTGGCTGTAACTTGCTGATCGACAGATAGACCAGGATGAAATTACAAAGGTCTGTTTTTGTCATTTGGCTACGGAACCCTAAAATGTGCGCCTTTATTAATTTTAACTATTTTTTTGTAGATTAATTTATTATATGCTAGCCGTACTCGCGACTTCGTTTGCCTGGAAAGTGTTACCGTGACTTTTCCGGGTTAGTGTTTCCCTTTCTCTCCCTTAGACGGCGATTTTTCATAAAAAGTAGCCTTTTTATTTTTGTTACTTCCTACCTTGAAGAATCTGCCATATTGGATTTATGATGATGTCGCATACACAGAAACCTTTCCCTCCTTATTGCATTTTATTTGACACTCATATTCCTGGAAGTCTTGAAAAAGTTACGTCCTATTACGGAGCATCCGCCATATTGGATTTATGATGATGACACATATACAGAAACCTTCCCCTGCTTATTCCATTTCATTTAACACCCATATTGCTGGTGTGGAACAGAAAACTTACTTCCTACCTCTAGGGATGTTGCGAATATTCGCATCCGCATCCGCAAATGCGGAGCTTCCGTATAGATTTGGACATCTGCATCCGCATCCGTATCCGCAATAATCAATGCGGATGTTCATGCGGATGCGAATGTAATACAAGTTGCAACAAGAAAGAAATTGGGCGGGCGAATGGCGCGTCCGTTCGCACGTGACAATGACCAATGGGAGTGAAAAAATTGGTAACAAGATCAGACGTTTGTTGTGGTGCATCATTCGTTTCTTGTAAATAAATCATTACGTGTTTGTTTGCGCTGTGGATTACTTATCGTATATAGAGATATTTTGAGTGTATTGTGATACAGTGATCATTGTGTGTAAATAATTGTTTATTGGAAAATCTTTATATTAGTCTTAGCTCAATTTATTAAATTAAAATCGCCAAGTAAATGCCATTATGTTACACCGGCAATACGTTTTATTGTAGGTAAATTTTATCGATTTATAACAATATTCTTTATTTTCTCAGCGATTCCCGTTATTGATATATTATCCAACAAGTTAATTAACAATACCACCACCGACACAAAGTAATATATGGAATTATTTTGAACCAAATATAGAGGTCATGATAAGGCTGATTGTAAAATATGCAATAAAAGCTACTCACTACTAAAAAAGAGTCAATGTGGATGAAGACCCTCTTAAATGGTGGAGTGTTCATCGGGAGGAGTTTAAGATATTATCACCGATAGCACGAAGATTTTTATCCACTCCACTAGGCAGTGTTCCTAGCGAACAATTATTTAGTAGCGCGGGTTTAATTTACGAACCTCTGCGTAACCGCCTTGAATCAGAAAAGGCGGCAATATTACTCTTTATTAAGTATAATGCTCCTATTTTTAACTTTACTTACTAGTATGAAAATTAGTAAGTGAAGTAAAAAAAAATACGTGCGTTATACTTAATACTAATTTTCATTAATTAAAATGTTAATAATTACTTTATCATTGTTTTAATTCTTCATTCATATACTATATTTATATAAGATTTTAAACATCCGCATCCGCATCCGCGGATGTAAAAAAATCGGCATCCGCAACATCCCTACTTCCTACCATGAAGCATCCGCCATATTCGATTTATGACGACGTCACATATACAGAAACCTTTTCCTGCTTATTCCATTTCATTTAATTCCCATATTGTTAGTGTCGTACAAAAAAAATTACTTCCTTCAATGGAGTATCTGCCATATTGGATTTATGATGACGTCGCATATACAGAAACCTCCCAGGTGTGCGCACAACCACTCACTAAAGTTTCATCGCAATCAGATAAATGGTATAGGAACGCATAGAAAACTAATGTACAAAGAAACATTTATCTGTAAAGAAACAGACAGACGGACTTTCGTATTTTTTTAAAAAAAAAAGAAACATTCATCATTGAATAAACAGACCGACAGGCTTTTGCATTTATAGAATTAATACGGATATCCGCTATTATTTATTTTTATTGGTTTAAAATCTTAAATCATTAAATTTTCAATTTAAAAACAGTCATTTAAAAATGTATGTAATAAATATTTTAATGACCTTATTAAGTTTGTAACAATAGTAGAAAATAAACAAGATATTGTAATTTGGAACTACGTACATAATTGCAAAGAATGGCAGTCATTATAAATGCTCAAAATTAATGGAAAAGATATTGACAATCGATACGTTTTTTGCCATCTTGCAAGAGTGAGGACGCAACATAGCTTGCTAGACAAAGACAAACGCTGATTCATAGCTACCAGCAACCGGTATCACTAGAGCTCTGCATTTTTGTGCTATAAATTTTTATTATTAATTTTATATTTACCGATGAAACGTGATATTGTCCTTTTTGAAACTATTTTTACAACTGTCACTACCACATCACTTTACAGCGCAATTTGGCATTGTTTACGTATTTTATTCTATATTTTTTAAAACGATTACACACAGGTCACGGATCTGCTTCCTGGTTAATACTAAAGGAGCGCGCGTTTGTGTTCGAACTTATATGAACATTTGTGCTAATCGATGGCAGAAAACGGTCCCTTTTCATTTCCTATCTTTAGGTTAGTTTATCTGGCTGAAGCAGACTTACTAAAAAAATTTCTACGTCGCACTACTAAATAAGCACTTATTTGTGGGCGTCCAAGCAAAACTCAATAGTTAAGACTAGATTCAGAATTTAAAGTAGTCAATTGATAATAAGGATTAAAAAAATATTCGAAACTGGCATATATTTTTTTATGAGACATTTAAAGTTGTCTGAAAAAGCTTGTTTTATGAAACAGCGTATTAAAAGTTTATTGAAAAAAAACACACTTCTGCTTGTTTGTTTCTACATAGAAACATCATGTTAAGTCATTCAGTATATGAACTTGTAGATCATTTTTTTTTTTTATATATTAACTTTCTTCAATAAATAGTAATAACAAAACACTTACATATCTTATAAACAGTTATGTAGCACACATTAAAGTGGACACTTTCAGACACCAATGCCTATACAAGTTTTTAGCAGCTAATTTTGTTACAATGATCATTACGATTATTACAGTGTCTTTCACAAAGAAACAATAACAGCGTACGACTATAGTAGTAGTTGCACTTTATTCAATGTAATTATGCTTGATTTAAACGATTATATGCAATCTATTGGACATTTTTGTGAACTTAATTGTAGTTACTAAAATGAAGTTGCACTATTGATGGTAAACTTAATGAAGATACCCTCAAGTTGCAGACAACCAATGTATCGCGAGCCGCAGCGCCGCCCCCGCCAGCGGGTCAGGGTTTCTCGCGCGGGGCAACGCTGTGGCACGCGGAAGGTCTTACTCGCCTGGTCGGTATGTGCGGTGAATAGTCATCGGGTGGAAACAGTACGTAGTGATGTGGTAATCTGTAAGTGCGATATCTATCGATACAATCCGCAGTGCCCGATTGTCCTATTATTGATACCAGGTTGCTATGATGGGATTTATTATTACGATAGAATTTGTACGTAAGATTTAGTATGTAATTGCGTAAAGTAGGATAGTTTATCGTTCGGTGCAGTTCTAATAAATTTGTTTTGAAAGGTGTGTTATACGAAATTTTGAGTGCTTTATTTTGGATGACCTGTAAGGTTTGGTAGTTAGTCAGGCAGGTGCTGCTCCAAACCGGACAAGCATAAGTTATGCATGGCCTTATGAGGACTGAATAAATTCTCATTTTAGTTGATGCGCTAAGATTACTTTTGCGATTGAAAATTTCGCCCAACGAACCAATTGCCTGTGCACCCTTCACTCGCAAGTTAGAAACATGGCAAGACCAATTGAGTTTGCTGTCCAATGTTACTCCTAGATAACGCACAGACTTGCTCCATGGGATAATATGACCATTAATGGCGAGTTTCCTAGCAGGAGGCTGTCTGTGCCGAGTAAATAGTATAGCTTCAGTCTTATTGCTGTTCAGTTTCAATTTCCATTTAGTGAAATAGGTTTCAAGGAGATCAAGTGAGAGCTGAAGTCTGCCCACAATTAAATCCACATCGTTAGAAGAGGCATAAGAGGCTGTATCATCTGCGAAACAGGTAAGATTAGTACGGGGTTGAATTGGGATGTCGCTTATGTATAGAATAAACAAGTAAGGACCTAAAATAGAGCCCTGGGGTACTCCAGCTGGAGAAGTTCGATGTAAAGATCTGAAATCGTTAATGTTAACATAAAAGAAACGGTCCTGGAGATAGCACTGGATGATCTTAATGAGGTCAATGTTGATTTTTAGAGAAATAAGCTTGTGTAAAAGGCCCTTATGCCACACAGTATCAAAAGCTTTCTCAACACCAAGTAGAATCATGCCGGTAGACTGTTTTAAGCTTAGATGATGCGCTATATGTTCAGACACTCTGGCCAGTTGATGACTGGTGGAAAAACCAGGCCTAAACCCAAATTGTTTCGCTGCCAGAACATGGGACGAAGCAACCATTAGCCGTTTTAAAATGAGCTTCTCAAATAGTTTTCCAAGACATGGTAACAAGCTTATCGGCCTGTAGCTGGTAGGTAGTGAGCTGTCTTTTCCTGGCTTTTTTAGAGCAATAACTTTAGCTCTTTTCCGTTGGTCGGGGAAGTAGGCAATCTGAAGACAACCGTTAAAAATCTTTGTTAGGAACACTATGCATTTCTGTGATAAATTTCGAAGCAGTGTATTGTTAATTTCATCGTCTCCGGGGCTTTGATGTGTATTTAGTTTATTTAAGACCTTTCTTACCTCAAGTGGTTTAATTGGATTATCTAAGCTGGTATTACTGTGGTTATTTAAGGTAGTCATTGATTCGTATACTTGTCTATTTAGGATCGGGTCTAGCCAATCATTGGTTAACATCAAGTTGCTTCGAAAAGCCGATGCCAAAACCTCACATTGTTCAGTGGTATTTGCTGTAGTAGATCCATCTGCACACTGAAGTGGTGGAATGTCTTCAGACTTCAGTTTCAGTGATTTTACTACATTCCAGGTGCCTGACCTCGGGTTGTCGACTTTTTCTAGCTTGCGGTTCCACAACCTATCCTGATGCATAGTAATGGACAACTGAATTTTTAATTGGAGTGTTTTAATTAAATGATGCACGTGTGTTTTCAGATTATAATCACTAATTTTTAGGAGCTGGCGGCGTAAGTAGTTTTTATCGCGGATTAATTTTTTAATGAATCTAGGCAGCTTCTTATTATTATCAACCGGCACGATCGATAACGGGACGTGTTTATTTCTGGCGTCTAGTATACATTGCTGGAAGTACCCTACAGCATAATCAATTTCACTACGGGATTTATAAACATTGGTCGAAAGGATGATATTATGGTCCAGGGTGCATCTAAATTTACCCCAATCGGCATCATTGAAACGATAATATGACAATTTAGGTGCCCTATCTATGGATCCCCCTACCGATAGTAGCACCGGAAAATGATTTGATGAGAGTGCATGAATAGTCTTAATAATATTAACATTTGTAACGTTTAAAGTCAGTGCTAAGTCAGGTTTAGTAGGATTACGACCAATGGAGTAGTTTACCTGAGTAGTTTACCTAGTTTACCTGAGTAGGAGCATCAGGGTAATGTATGATGTACTCATTATCAAGCATGTGCGACAGGAGAATACGTCCATGAGTATTGGTGTAGCTGCTATACCAATACTGGTGTTATCTACTGTTAAACCCAGAAAACTGGCTGACTTAACTAATTCTAATTGTTTCCCACCCAGTTCTATTTTATCATGGATTCTGGGTACATTAGAAAGGGAAAATTTAATACATTTAGTTTTTTGTGCATTCAGTAGTAAATTATTGGCAGCGAACCATTTCGAGACATCTGTTAGGATCCTGTTTACCCAAGTAATATCTAGATTTTTTCTGTCTAGTTTAAATAACAATGAGGTATCATCAGCAAACAATACTGTTTCGCATAAGTCCCTGAGCATAAATGGGAAATCGTTAATATATACCAAAAACAGTAAAGGTCCCAAAATTGATCCTTGGGGGACTCCCATTTTTAACTTTGAACCCACAGACAAAATCCCATTAACACTCACTATCAGTTCGCGGCCAGATAAATACGAGATCACGAGATCGAGAGCGTATTTAAGCTTGCAAATTAAAGTTTCATAACTAACACAATCAAAAGCCTTGGAAAGATCACAAAAAACACCAATAGCATCTTGGGACCCCTCCCATGCCTGAAGTACATTCCCGATCAAGCTTACTCCCGTATGAGTTGTTGACCGCCCTCTCGTGAAACCGTACTGTTGACCATGAAATACCCCGTGAATGTCAAAATGTGCCAGCATTTGTTTGAGTATTATTTTTTCGAATATTTTACTCAACGCTGGCAATATTGACACCGGGCGATAATTGGTTGGATTTAACATACAGCCCAATTTATATAGTGGAATAATTTTACTGTGTTTCATTGAACTGGGAAATACGCCTTGATCGACACATTTATTAAATATATCTACCAAGATTGGCGATAATATAGGTATTACATTAGTTATTACATTAATCGATAGTCCCCATAAATTCTTACTTTTCTTTTTATTTAATTGCCTGAACGTTCTTTCTATTTCATGTGCAGCTCTGTACCTAAATTAAACACTAGGAAACCATTTTCCAATATTTTTGCTCAAAAATGTCTCTGCTGTATGCGAAGACGATCCTAGACCACTAGTAATTTCTATGGGTACATTTGAAAAACAATTTTCAAAAGCATTAGCAACCTCAATTTCATTTGTAACCATTTTATTATCAATTTTTATGGAAATATTTTTGTTTTTTTTTATTTTGTTTACCCCCAACTTCTTTATTAATGGTATTCCATGTAGCTTTTACTGCCTTATCTGATTTTCTGATTTTATTCGCAATATAGATTGCTTTTGCGTGTATTGATACCCTCTTAAATATTTTTGAGTAAGTGCGGACATACTTATGAAAGCTTTCATCTCCCGTGTAAGATTTCTCATCATATAACTCATAAAGCCTGTCCCTACTTTTTCTTATGCCCTTTGTCGCCCAATTCGCGAAACGTAACTTGTTATTAATAACTACTTTCTTTTTCTTTGGACAGTTCTTATTAAATGTTTCAGATAAGTTATTGACTAATAATTCATACATGATATTTGGATCATCTACCGAAGAAGCAGTGTTTGCAAATTTTGCTATATCTTGTGTAAAGTTTTTTAGCTTACTCTCTCCTAATGGCCTAAATTCAAATATTTGTTCTGATTTATGTTTCATGTCCTCTATTTTAATTAACTGCGCTTTATGATCACAGCGGACACCAGCAACAACAACACTTTCCATAGTTTCACACTTACTCATAAAAATATTATCTATACATGTCACGGAATGGTATGTGACCCTGGTCGGTTCATTAAAAATATGCACTACATTAAATGAGAGAAAGAGTGAAATGAGCATATCTCTTTCCCTCGACTTATTCAGTATGTCTACGTTGAAGTCACCACACGCTATTATTGACTTCTTACATTTGCTAAGTCTTGTGAGACTGTCCTCTACAGAAATTAAAAATTGGCAAAAATCAGACGAAGGAGGTCGGTAAACACATAAAAAAATGTGCTGATCCGTCTCTGCACACGACATTTCACATATACGTTCAATAGAATGAGCAACTATGTCTTTGCGGTTCTTGACTTTAAGATAATTTTTACACAAAATCATGCTACCACCGCCATCTGTAGACGTTCCGTTGAACACACTGGCCACATTAAAATTATTTATATTAAAAGACATTTTATCTGCTTTCAACCATGTCTCGGTGAAGCACAAGATGTCTATATTATATTTTTCAATGAATAATTCAACATCTAAAATTTTGCCAGAGAAACTATTGGTATTTTGATGTACAAACGTAATAAAATTATTATAAAGTTTCTCCGTTGTCTGATTATTTAATTTAAATAGTTTTTATCAGCAATAATATTAGTATAATTACTAAAATTTGCTTCGTCCCTAACTAAGTTCTTAGTTATACTCCCTATAACCGAGTTAATACATGTGGCTACTGATGTAGCGAGTTTGTGTTTCGTCTTTTTAGGCAAGTACAAAGTACTTTTTGTCAGTCTAAATTTATATAAAATGTTACCAATATTGGTGTCAAATTATATGATATTGTCACTATGACATATTGTCACCCTACTCATAATATTATTGTATTTAAATTTTGAATATAATTAAAACAATTCTTTGGCAACCATGACGAATAGGGGAACGCACATACTATAATTTTGTTTACATTTTTTTATTGATACATTTGATGAATTTCCAAATATAAGTACCAAGGTGGTATTTATATCAAACTTTTTATTTAAAATTAATTTAAATATTTGTGAAATCGGTACCTCTGGGAAACAATAATTAGTGACTGACTGATTGACACTGTTGTTAATTAGACTGCCCAAACCCACTCTCAGTCTATCAGAAAATATTACAATATTATTTTTATTATTATTACAGTCAGTTTGTTTTTCATTCCCAATTTGTGTACTCAACCTAGAAAGTTGAGGTGATATAGTTGTATTTATTTGAGTATTTTTACACAGTGATATATCACTCTCTATTTGTATAAGCCTAAGTTTATTACATTCTTTTTTAACTAGGTTGTACTTATTACCTCGTATTACTTAATACCTCGAAGCCACTATGCACACCCGAACTGAACCGCGTGTACGCCAGTCCGCTAACTGCAACTCGATGACAGGAGCGGGGTGGTTGGTGAAAATAAGATTCTTCTATTGTTTTTCTATGATGAGCTTCGTGTTCTTGTTGAGTGGTGGACTGCGACGGCAGTGGCAAAAGCGGTAGGCGAAGGTGAAAGCGGTCGGTGGCGTAGCGGTAGCAACGGTAGCAGTGGTAGCAGTTGGCGTAGCGGAAGGAAGGCACGCTCTTTTTTTTTTTGGTTTCTGAGAGGCGAAATTAAATCTCCGCGGACTACCCAGCCGGACTCTACGTCGACTGGGGAGTGTCGGACTCGAACCGACTAAACAAAACCCCTCTTTGCTGTTAGCCCTAGTGGCTTTTACAGCGCCACAGGTCGCGTTGGGGCGAGCGCTGAAGGCGCCCTGCCAGATGGTCGACCGCCTGAGGGTTCCTCCAGCCAAGGGATGCCTCGTATGGAGGGCGGACCTCAGGCTCAAGGCGTCGCCAAAGGAGCTTTCCTCATCTCTGCCGGTGGGGGCGGTGCGGTCGTAGTGTGTTGGCATGTTCGAGTTCGAACTTGTAATGTCGTCGTCGCTGTCGCCTAACACATGTCTAGGCCTACGATAGCGTTTCCGGCGCGGGGTTCGGGGGTGTACGATGACGCCCTGAACGGTGAAAGAAGCGTTGGGACGCCTCTTTTAGATATTGAGTTATAGAGGGCAATTCTAGGTCGTAGTGCAGATCTACGTTGCGCACACAAGGAGGGGCACCGGTGGCCTTGCGCATGAACCTATTCTGAATAACTTGGAGGGAGTTGATGTGAGAGCGCGCAGCATTAGCGAATACTACGCTGGCGTACGTCATGATAGGCCTGACGCACGTCTTGTATAAGGTAACTTTATGTCTGAGGGACATTTTGCTTTTAGCGCAAATGAGCATGTTGAGACCGAAGACGAACGCGGCGCGGTCGCGAACCGTTTTGATGTGTTGGCCGAAGGTCACGGCATTGTCAAGAGTGACTCCTAAGTATTTGTCTTTCCTAGTTCAAGGGATATCCTGGCCGAAAAGCATGATTGTTCTGAGAGTGTTAGCGCGGCGGGCGCGGCTGGTCGTCGTGCCCCTCGAGAAATACACGGCGGCGCTTTTCTCGGGGTTGACTTCGATTCTCCAAAGTCGGAACCACTCGCCTAGGTTCGTGACCGCGACTTGGAGGAGTTGGGAGACTCTGAGGCGACTACGGTCTGATGTGAACAGTGCGGTATCGTTCGCGAATAGGGCGAGCTCTACACCGGGGGTTTTGGGGACGTCGTTAGTGTAGAGCGAGTAGAGCATGGGCGATAAAATGGAGCCCTGTGTGACGCCTGTCCTGATGGGGCAGAGAGAGGAGAGCACCCCTTCGACTCTATAGCGGAAGGAGCGGTCCGACAAAAAGTCCCGTACTATGCGTACGAGATCGTCGGCCACGCCGAGCCTTTGTCGAACGCCTTCGCTACATCGAAGAAGAGGGCCCCCGTGCCTATAGTGCGACTCGGGTGGTTAAGGCCCTCCAGAATGTCTTCCGTGAGGCGGTGCACTTGTTGTATGCACGAGTGTTTGGCTCGAAAGCCAAATTGTTCGTCTATGAAGAGACCGGAAGTGTCTAAGTGGGCTTTGAGGCGAGCCAGAAGGACCCGTTCGTAAATTTTCCCTAGTACGCTAAGGAGACTGATTGGGCGATAGCTGTTGGGGCTACTGCGGTTTACCCGGTTTCGGGATTCTGATGACGATCGCTTCTTTCCAGGCAGCTGGGAAGACGCGATTCGACATGGCAGCATTGATAATAGCTGCTAAAAGCGCGAAAAGGCGCATCGAAAAAAGTTTAACTACTCGGTTGGAGTTGCCGTCTCTATCGGGGGCTTTCCTAGGTTTGAGAGCCTTGACAATGTCCTGAACTTCGTCAACCGTCGCGGGTCTGAGTTGGCAGCCGCCTACTTCACGATTGACCATGTCTAAATGGTTCTGATCTACAGACTGAGAGCTAGGGGAGCATTGGGCTTGCAGAGTGTCGGCCAAGAGTTTGGCTTTATATACATCATCGAAAGCTGTCTGTCCGTTCGGTTTCGTCAGAGGCGGCATGGTTTGGAACGTGTCCGATTTGAGAGATCGGGCCCACTTCCAGTAAGCCTGGTGCGTCGGCTCGATCTCTCGCATGACATCGCTCCACCTGGTATCCCTAAGTTCGGAAATTCGGTCTTTGACTTCGCGTTGGAGGGCGCGTAAGTTGCGTTTATTTGTTTCTGAGAGAAACGAGTCTAAAGTGCGGGTCGCGGCGTTCTTGGCTCTGATCAGCCGACGGATGTCTCCAGGGAGCTCCCAACGGCGCTCGTTCGCCGCCGGGACTTCACGGGAGAACGAGGAGACCAATTCGCGGATGTGGGCGGTGAGCGCGTCTATCGCCGCGGTCGCGTTCTCGGCGGAACGGATAACGTTCGGTATTGCGTTAAGCCGCGGCGAATTCTCAGAGTTTAGCGTTTCGTCTAAACTGCCAATCCGTCACGGTTTTTGTGAGCATCCTAGTGTCTATCATAGGTCCTAGTTTGAGTAATACCGGCCTATGGTCAGAGTCTAACTCGTGTAACGCCTCTATTAAGTGCAGCGTTAGAGCTACGTTCTTTAGAAGCGCTATGTCAAGTACGTCCTGTCTGTGTGTTGAAACTCTGGGATAGTGGGTGGGCGTCATGGGGGCGATAACGTCAAAGTTAAAGACATCGGTTAGTTGGTTTAAGGCTCTGCCATTTCGCGAGGTGGTGTGTGAATTCCAGCGACGATGTTTAGCGTTGAGGTCGCCGGCGAGTATGACAGAGTCGTCTAAGTTTAGGAGGGCCTCTAGATCGCTTCTAATTAGCGCTTTACCGGGAGGGAGATAAACAGACGCAAGTGTGACAGGCGCGTGCCCCATGAGGGCCACCCGGCACACCGACGCCTCTATGTTGGTAAGGGCGGGCGTATCGATCGGAATGCAGTGCAGGGACCTTCTGTAGTAGATAATAGTGCCGCCTTTGAGGGCGGGCACCCTATAGTTTCGCACGATGTTAAGCTCGCAGAGGCTGGGGTCACGATTTTTAGATTTCAAAAAGGTTTGTTGCACTAGCATTATATCTATTTGGTGGTCTCGCGTAAACTCGTGAAGAAGGTTGCGTTGCCTGCGGAGTCCGTCCGCGTTAAAAAATGAGATTGAGAGCCCGCGCGGTTTGATGCGCGCGGAGAGAGTTGTCTCGTGGGTGCCCGGTTTTATAACCTACAAGGGGGCGCCGTGAAGCGGCTTAGGCTGGCCGCATATACGCGTTTTACGGATTCGATTTCCGAATTGGTTTTCCGAATTCGGACATCCGAATGCATGGAATCAATATAAAATACATTAACTGACGCACATGTTCGATTTTTTTCCGACGGAAAAAATTCCGTACGAACGTGTCGAATGCAAGCCTGCGCGTTCGGAGAAACCATTCGGAAAAAACCTAATGACGTCATGCGGAACGCAGCTCTTGCATACACGTTGTTTGTGCCGGCGCACACGTTCGGAAATATCTATTCAGAATCGCGCCCGCGTCGCACACGTCGGACGTATACTCGTATTTAATATTTGTTACGAATAGAAACGCAACACGATAGTTATGTGTGAGGCAGAAATATTAATATTGGCTGTTGAAAAATACCCCTTGTTCACTCGTCCCAAAGAGGTAGCCGTTACAAGTAGGGTTTCAATGGAAACACACTCGATAGCTAGCTGAAGGTGTTTAATCTAATATTTTGCTTGTACTTATTAAATATTAACAAATTATGACATCGTCATGGAAATTCATATGAACCTAAATTTAAAGTATCTGATTCTGACATTCTGCCCACCAAGGACTATTGACGGTCCTTAAACAAATATTTGGTGAAGACGGAAACAAAATAATTAGATACATTCTACATAACATTAAAACTGTAAATAACCTTAACACTAGTGTATACAATATAGTTCAATACATCTGCAACAATATAGTATAAAATATACATATGACAAACCAAAAAACAATTCATTTAAGTAGGCACAAATGAAAACTCAAATTAAAAAAGTAGTAAATGTTAAAATTAAAAAAGTAATAATTAATGTTTAATAGGTAAAATACATAATTTAGAAATTGGTCGTTTAATAAAACCACCCTTATACCGTAAAGTGACCACTCTCGTGATGTCGTCGGAACCAGTGTGCTTTTGTTCAATAACTCTATAGAACCATCGGGCAGGAGTGAAATCATCTTCCTTGACTAGAACTATATCACCGATTTGAGGTTCAGGAGTTTGATTAGTCCATTTATAACGATGCATGAAATGATTGAGATATTCGTTTGACCATCGACGCCAAAAATTCTGAACCATGCGCTGTGTTAAATGTTAACAACTCAAAATATTAATGTTAGCATCATTATAATTGTAATCTGGAGGTAGAACCAAAAACTCTCAGAAAATGAACAGGAGTGAGAGGTAAGGGATCCTCTGGATTATTGGTTATTTGTGATATCGGTCTCGAATTCAGACAAGCTTCGATCTGAGTTAAAACTGTGCTTAACTCCTCAAAAGTTAAAGTTGTATCACCGATAACCCGTTTGAAGTGATGTTTGGTTGACTTTATTCCTGCTTCCCACAATCCTCCAAAGTTTGGGGAATGGGGAGGGATATAGTGCCAGTTTGTGTGATTACTATCTAACCAGTCAGCAATTTCTGAAGCTAAATTCGACCTTTCTTCTGTGAAGAGATGTTTAAGTTCACGAGCTGAACCTACAAAATTGCAGCCGTTATCGCTCCAAAGGTCTGAGCAATGTCCTCGTCTGGCCGTAAATCGTTTGAATGCTGCTAAAAATCCCTGAGCAGTCATATCGCTTACTATCTCTCGATGTGTAGCTCTTGTTGCCATACAAATAAACAAACAAATGTAACCTTTGTAACCCTTATGACCTCGACCCTTGGTAGCTCTGACGTTTATAGGCCCTGCGTAATCAATCCCACTTTTTTGGAAAGGACGACAAGCATTCACTCTGCAAGATGGCAGTTGTCCCATCATTGGTTGGTTACTCTTCGCAGATTAACGTATACAAATTATACATTTGCGTACAAAATATTTCGCTAAATTCTTTGCATCAAAAATCCAGTACTTGTTTCTCAGATAATTAACTATCATCTGGGGACCACCATGCAATGTCTTTTCATGAGCTTCTGATATTAAGAAGTTTGTTAGAAAAGACGTTCTCGGAATCAGTATTGGATGTTTGTTATCTTCAAGAACACTGGATTTATGCAAACGACCACCGCTTCTTAGAATTCCAGCTTCATCGAGGTATGGTGTAAATGAGGTAAGTTTACTTTTTTTATTTACCTTTCCTGTACTCTGTATATCCTTTATTTCTTCTTTAAAATGATTTTTTTGACATTCCCTTATAAACACATTTAATGATTCTTTTATTTCAGATGCAGACAACCATGAGGTATGGTATATTTTATTTTTTACATATAAAAATCTTCTACAATAAGCTATTCCTCTTACTAATTTCCTTAAAGAAGAAAATCTTAACCAAAATTCATTTTCGCTTTTTGTAATATTAACTAAACCTACATTTTTATCTTTTCTTTTTTCTAGAGTTAATAACCGCGACTCTGCTATCTGCCTTGAATTTCCATATTGACAACCAGGGTCTGAACTACAAAAAGGTAATTTAACAATGTACCTGCCGAATTCATCTCGTTTTGTACTTTCTTCATATAATTTCTCACACTTCTTTTCTTCCTCTGTCATATGCTTTAAATTAGTTGGTTCAGCTTCTAACTTCTAAAATCTTTTCAGTGCATCGTTTTCATCTACTTCGACGTGCATACTAATTATTGAGCAATATGTTTGTGAAGATTTATCACTGTTAGATTTCTTGCGTGCGATACCTGTTAAAATACAGCCTAGTTTAGTATTTTGAGCTAGTAGTGAATTTTCAGGGCCCCTAACCAAACCGCTTAACAATATTTGACTGTACACTTCTGCTCCCAGAAGCAGATCAATTTTATTGGGTACGTCAAATGCAGGATGAGCTAACTTCATACCTTGCAGCTCTGTCCATACAGGTATGACCACTCTTTTTTGTGGAAGAAAAGAGGTAAGTTTACCTAACACGTGAGCTCTGATTTTAATCACAAAACTAGGATCATGAAGTGATTGCAATTTGATACATACTACAGCCTTTGACTCTACTGAGTCGTGCTGATCATCTCCTAGACCTGAAACGAAACTCCGCGTAGGTTCCTTTTTAAGTCCAAGGATTTGGACTGCGGATTCACTTACAAATGACGCTTGCGATCCTTGGTCCAACAAGGCTCTAAGCGTTATACTGCTACCTGTTTTCGCTTCAGCTTTAATTAAAGCTGTGGCCAATAAAACTTGGTTGCTAGATTTCGAAAAACAAGTAACAATACTGCTTGGTTCATTAACATTTGATGTCGATGGTTTAGCTAAATCAGTTTGACCTTCAACTAACTGATTCTGATCGCCTCCAGGTCCCGATGGCTGCGGGGTGCTCCTTGGATGCAATAATGAGTGATGTTTCTTTTTGCATATACGACATTTAGTAGGCTGACGTCAACTGTAAACCGTATGATTATCGCCCAGACAATTGAAGCATAAGCCACGATTCCTAACGAAAGCACGACGAGCATCTACAGTTTCTTTCGAAAACCTTTTACAATTGCCCAGTTTATGACTTTCTGAACAAAAGTTGCATGAAGTTTCAGTGACATGTAAAGATTTTAAATTACTGCAAACTGCAGGTGTAAATTTATTTGTTTTGGTATCTAAAAATTCTAATGCACGAAACCTCTGCTCCAAAAATTCGCTAAATTGTTCCCATGAAGGTAATTCGTCATTAGATTCACATACTTTGAGTTTCCATTGCTTTCGTGATTCGTTATCCAATTTTAAACACAAAATATGAATAACAATTATATCCCAAGACTTAATATCTATATCTAAATTTTTTAAAGCAGACAAACATTCGCTAGTACAATCTAAAAGTTCCTTTAAAGCCGTAAAAGTTTCAGTATTAATATTTTTTTGACTCATGAAACGTTTCAATATGCAATTTACCAGGTAACGTTTATTATTGTATCACTTTTCTAACTTCGTCCAAGCTATGTTATAATTTTCTGAAGTTATAGGTATATGACGTAACAATTGTTCTGCCTCGCCAGTTAAATGACCTTTCAAGTAATGCAAACGTTGTACATCATCTAACATTCTGTTCTTATGAATTAAAGATACAAATAGGTCTCTAAAACTAGTCCATTCTGAATATTTGCCAGAAAATACAGGAATACTAATTTTAGGTAATCTAACACCACATTGCTCTTTAAAGCCTACCACAGTTTGAGATTGCTGATTACTATCTACATTACACATAGTTTTACTCAAAGCTTCTTTTAGTTCTGATTTATATTCAATATATAACTCTTCAGTATCTTCGTACATATTTTTCAATACATAATCAGTTTTATTTAATTCTATTTGACTAATATCTGAAATTATTTTACAATGATTTATATTAAAAGACTGCCGTTTCTGTTCTAAAACTTCTAAGCGAGATTGTAAATAAGAATTAGTTCTACGTTCTTTATAAGTATTTTTAAAATTTGTTCTACCTTTGCCAATAGTAACTACAATGTCCTCTTGTAATTTGATTAAAGTATTCATATTTGACATTTATATATAATTAGACAAAACAAGAAACAAAATAAGTTTAACACAAATATGAAAGTTACAATTTCAAATCCAACTCAATAAATTTTCTAACTTACAAAATATTCTAAAAGTAAATTTAACGGAAAAATTCTGTCCTTATTTTGCACAATTTCTTCTATCTTGATTTCACTAAACATAGTTCCGAAAAGTTCTCAAAATTTTCTAAGTGTTTTACGACACTAATTCTGAGTGAATTTGGACATAGGTTCCCCCGTCTGCTCACTTTTAAGGAAACTATTCTAAGTCCTAAAATTAACTTTAAAATTTTACAAGTCCAAATCTTGCTGAATTTACACTAAGTTCCGATTTCTGTACATGCTATTTGCGCTCACTCACTCGTACGGGATCTCCATATACTTCGACCTTGCTACGCTGCACTGTGCCGCGCCTGTGGTGCTCCCTCTCGGCGCCGTTCCGCTGCTCCGTTGTCTCCGGATTCGAAGTCGCTCACGTCGCCAAGTGCGATCCTCTGATCGCTGCTTGGATTCTCGGACGTCACCGTCGCTGCAGCTTCACTGCACTGCCGTCAATCTACCGAGCGTATCCGGGCTCGATGGACCAATCTTCACTAGTCCCAAAGAGGTAGCCGTTGCAAGTAGGGTTTCAATAGAAACACACTTGATAGCTAGCTGAAGGTGTTTACTCTAATATTTTGCTTGTACTTATTAAATATTAACAAATTATGACATCGTCATGGAAATTCATATGACGCCCTCTATAACTTAACAAACTAAATTTAAAGTATCTGAACACTCCTGCTTGTGGAATATTCATGCAAGGACTACCACAATAGAGATGTAAAAGATTTGGCCTGAGAGCAGGTATTCAAAGAGGTTATAAAGGATTGGGACACGTGCACTAAAGTGGACAAAGAAAACAAGGGTAACATATTTTATATTTAATTTTTATTACAACAGTGCCCACATTTATTCTTATAAATTAATAATTCTCTCGTTATATTGGTACGATATTTCCCCTGCCGGCGTCATAAAGTACTCAGCAAAATTGTCTCTTATGTTTCGACCTCGATTTGTGGATCTGTGTTGTGGACTGCGAAAAGGTATATCTTCGAAGTAATGTGTCAGAGTATCTTCAAATCGATAGCCGTCTCGTCTGCGTACAAAATTATGTAATACACATGCTGCCTTTGTTACTAAAACCGCAAATTCTGGTGGAATCGTCATGCTAGTGTGAAAAATTCTCCATTTATTCGAGAGAATGCCGAAGACACATTCCACTACACGTCGTGATCTGCTGAGGCGGTAGTTAAAGATTTTGCGTTGGGTACTGAGGTTACATCTCGGATATGGTTTCAAAAAATTGTTATTCAGTGGAAACGCTTCATCGCCAAGAAAAAGGTAGAGGTGTGTCATTGGTATTCGGCGGAGGTTTTGCTTCAGGCATATTAAGGCGATTTTGAGTTAGCTTTTTTCCAAAAATTCAGGTGTTGAAAATATTGCTATCGCTGTCTCTGCCATAAGCACCGACATCTACAGCTATAAAACGGTAGTCAGAATCTACCACTGCCAATAGTACAACAGAGTAATAATTTTTATAGTTATAAAAGGCAGATCCACTACACAGAGGAGAAATCAAACGAACATGTTTCCCATCCACTGAACCTACGCGATTAGGGAAATTTGTTTTCCTATAATAATTTTCGGCATTTTCTGCCCAACGTTCTTTTGAAGATGGTGGTTTCATTTCCAAAGGTTGAAAAACTTCCCATATTACTGTACAGGTTTCCTTTACTACAGCTGATACAGTTCTGCTCCCCATCAAATATTCAAAGTGTAACTCTTCGAAATTTTTCCCAGTTGCCAGGAATCTAAAAAATATATAAAATAATATTAATTTACATTTCAGGTGCTGAGGCAAAGAAAAAATGGACACACATAAGAGACTACTTTCGAAGAGACTTTCAAAAAAATAAAAGCGCTCCTACAGCCAGTGCCGCTAAAAAGGTTAAAAAATACGTTTATGCAGATCTGTTGTATTTTTTTATACCGGTATTCGATAAAAGAAATACCGAAGGAAACTGTGAAACCGATGATTTATTAGACAACAATAATTCACAAGAATGGGAATCCGAAACACAAGAACATAGCGTTGGACAAGTAGATGACCATACAAATTTAATACAACTTCCATCACCTGTATCAACTCCAGCTGCAAGTAGTTTAAAATGAAACAAAAAAGATATCCCATCCCAAATACTCAGTATCCTACATCAAAATCAACAGAAAGTCAATCAGAAACGACAAGAAGTAGAAGACGATGACACGAAATTTTTATTGAGCTTTAGAACACACATGAAACATATGAAAGAAAATCAAAAAATTGAATTTAAATTGGAAATGCTTCAGTTGGTAAAAAAAATTAATAGTGAGTTCATCTTCATCTTCTCCACTGAATTATGATAATGATAACTCGTGTCACCGTTCAGTAACGCCGGCATCAAGCCGTGGTTATTCCCCCTCTTTTTCATATATTCCTGTACCAGGAAGTTCACCTAATATATTATATAAAACTCCATCCTCATTGCCAACTTTTAGTTCACCTCCTCTGCAAAATAAAACCACTAATTATCAATCTGCCCCAAACAACTTCAGAGTGATTATAAATTCTATTACCCATCTGCCACCGCTTCAACCTCCCGTTAGCTATGTTCAGCCTGATGGACCTCGGCGCTCTGAACATGAAGAAACTACTATACGTCATCACTATACATCACCTTCTACATCTCTAGATGGGGATAATCTTCAACATGCCGAGGATAACGAAGCTGCAACTTTTTTAGTTATACAATCTCAAGAACAGAAAGAAAATACTGGAAAATACCTAAACTTTAAGTAATAGTAAATAAGATAGTCGATTTGATTTCTTTTTATATAAATATAAGTAAGATGTAAATGAAAAAAACTTACCTCAAAGTTATGGTTAGTTTTTCTTCCGTATCCAAAGATAATCTCATGCAGGTATTTTGCTTTATTAATTTATCACGTATGCCATTGTGGAGTTCATCAAAAGAATTTATTGACATCCTGTAGAAATCAAAGAATGTATCTGGGTGTGCTCGTAACTTTGCTTTCTTCAGATAAAATGGACTCTCGTAGATTCTCTGAGTATTCAATGGATGTACCCAATACCGACGTTTCTTTTTCTTCTTCGTTGTTAATAGAAATGCAATAGCTAATAAATCGTCGTCCTCCATCGCCGTGCGTTCACAACGATATCACTGTACGTACGGACAATATACATTCTGAATGAAGAAAACCTAAAGTCTGCGCTAGTCTCACGGAATTCCAAATCGAAATTACGCATTAGGAAATCGAATACGGAAAACGCGTATATGCGGCCAGCCTTAGGCTGTCCAGAAGGGACGCATGTTCGGCGAGTATGATGAGCCGTCCCATCCCGTCATATTGTCATGTTTTAGAGTGGCAAAAATCAATCCAAGCAGCGGGCGACCGCGCACAGTTGTTGTCAAATTTCGTAGCAATCGTTGTCGTGACCGCGTATTAGCTGCTATCAACAAATACAATAAGAGTCATCCACTAGATAAACTGAATAGTCATCTGATAGGCTACGGTAGTGATAAAGTACCGATATTTGTTTCTGAACATTTGTCACCTGATAGAAAATCACTACATGCAGCGACACGCCTGAAAGCCAAATCCCTTGGATATAAATTTGTGTGGGTGAGAAACGGAAAAATCGACGTCCGCAAAGATGAAACGTCTCAGGCCAAGCATATCTTCTCTCATGATATATTAAATATCTTAGCATAGTTTTATTAGTATGTGCCATAATAATGCATTGGGTATCATGGATAGAATTCATTATTTATTATCAGAATGTTCGAGGAATCAGGACAAAAACGAGTGAAGTATATATTAATATTGTGCAGAACAATTATGATGCTATTGTTTTCACAGAAACATGGCTTAGCCTAGACATAAAGAACAATTAATTCATTGATTCTCGTTACACTGTTTATCGTAAAGATCGATCAACCTCCTACATGGTAAGAGGAGGTGGAGTCATGATTGCAGTAAACAGTAAATATAAAACCTTAAGGATGCAACATTGGGAAACACTGAATGAAGATTTGTGGATATTAGTCGAAATTGAAGATACATCCTTAAAAAAAAGTATTGCTATTTGTGCCGTATATTTGCCCCCTCCACTATCTTTGAGTGCAGTGTGTGATTATTTTGAGTGAGCTAGCGACGTAATTACTGTTATGGATGATGCTTTGATTCTGGGAGACTTTAATGTGAGTTTTATATCTTGGACAAATAATTTGCACAACTTAACACCCACTAATTATAATAATAATTTAGGTCGTAGTTTGATTGATTTTATGTCGCTGTCTAGTCTGTGTCAGTTTAATTATGTTTTAAATGGTAATGATAAGATTTTAGATTTAGTTTTATCAAATATGTCGTGTTTGAAGCTAATGGAGCCAATCAATGCTCTAAGTAAAATAGACTGCTTTCACCCTCCTTTGGAAATTGAATTGGATTTTAAGGCACCGTTAACTTTGGCAGTTAAGCCTCGCAATGCTTTTAACTTTTTTAAAGGTGATTATGCGAGGATTAATACAGATTTGGGTAATGTTGATTGGCGTAGTATGTTTAATAAATGTATAGATGTTAATGATATGGTTGCGGTGTTTGGTGCTACTTTAGAGGGGTCTATTATTGATAATGTTCCTAAGCACAGAATATTTGCTCGTACTATGCATCCTTCTTGGTTTAATAAAAAAATTAAATATCTGCTCAAAGAAAAAGATCGTCTTCGTAAAAAATATAGAAAATTTGCTAATCCTAGAGATAAGCACGAATTTGAAATCTTACGTAAACGTTGCGATGTGGCACTAAAAAGTGGATACAAGGCGTATATTGAAAGAACGGAGGATAATATTACGAATAATCCTAAAGCTTTTTGGAAGCTGGTTAAAGATAGGTTGGCCTCACCTATTGCTTTGCCAAGTCATATGTATCGTGACAATCAAGTGACAACAAACGGTACAGAGATCACAAACTTATTTGCAGAACAGTTCCAATCAGTTTTCATGCAAGAACACCTTACGTATGAATATTGTCAACGAATTGTTTCTAACCATTGTTCCACCCTTTGTAACATTCGTTTTACTGAACGTGAGATCTTGCGCAAAATTAAATCCATTGATATAAGCAAAGGCCCCGGTCCAGATGGTATTCCGCCCTTATTTGTCAAAAGATGTGCTAACTCATTGAGCTATCCTCTGACGGAAATTCTTAATAAATGGTTAGCATCTGGTTCATTTCCGTCAGAATGGAAAAAGGCTCGTATATTACCAATTTACAAAAAGGGTGAAGTTAATCAAGTAAAAAATTATAGACCGATTACAATTTTATCTACAATTGCTAAAATTTTTGAATCACTTGTATGTCCAATTCTGAATAACCATATAAAAAGCTTGATATCAGTTAAGCAGCATGGCTTCTTTGGGGGGCGATCAGTTGAGTCCAACTTATTTGAGTATGTGAGCAATCTGACTGACGTTCTGGATAGGGGCGGTGAGATTGATGCGATATATACTGATTTCTCCAACGCTTTTGATAGGGTGAATCACCAAATTTTATTAAATAAAATGAATTCCATCTATAGTATATCAGGCCCCCTTCTATCATGGTTCGCATCTCACTTGAAGGATAGACCATCAAAGGTGGTCGTGAATGATTATCAGTCTGAAGACTACATTGCAGCATCTGGTGTGCCCCAAGGATCTCACCTCGTTCCCATTTTGTTTATTATGTTTCTGAATGACATAACTTCGTGTATTAAATATAGTAAATATTCTCTTTATGCTGATGACATGAAAGTTTACAAGGAAATCAAATCACTAAACGATGTAATCGAATTATAAAAAGATTTAGATGCTGTTCATGCTTGGTGCAGAGAGAGCGGAATGATTTTAAACGTTTCGAAATGTTATCACATAATAATTACAAAGAAGAAAAGACCTTTAGTTTCGACTTATTACGTAAATTACAAAAAAATTAACGTAGTTACCGAGGTGAGAGATCTGGGAGTAATAATTGATGGTAGGCTCAATTTTATTGCACACTATGACAGCATTATTGATCGTTCGGCTAGAATGATGGGTTTTCTGAGACGAACAACAAAGACATTAAGCCGCTCGCAACCAAAAATTATACTTTTTAATGCCTTAGTGCGTAGTATACTTGAATTTGCGAGTGTTATCTGGAACCCTTTTTACTCCACTCATTCGGAACGCATAGAACGTATTAATCGGTCGTTCACAAGATATCTTGCATTTTTTGCGCCAGGAATTAGCCGTCGGTCTAGTTATGAACAGAGATTATCATTTTTTAAAATGGATAAGCTGATCCACCGACGTCGTATGTTAGATTTGTCTTTTTTACATAAATTAATTAATGCCAAGTTAAACTGTCCGGACATACATAATAGATTATTGTTTAGAGTTCCGGGTTCACATTCATATCGTGTAATTAAAAATTTATTCCATTTTCCTACATCCAGAACTAACTTGGGTTTAAATTCTCCATTGCGACGTGTGTGTAACTCATACAATTCTTTGTGTAAACTACAACCTAATAAAATCGATACATTTTTTGATAGTCTCCCTAAATTCAAGCGCAGGGTCCTCCAGCTAACATCTCTTTCGGATTAGTTTATTGATATTTTGATTATATATTTTATCTTGATTAAATATTTCTTTTCTTTGTATAATGTGGTATAGTCAATTTATTGCCGTCTTGATTTTGTACCAACTATTGAATGCTGAGTACACCTGTAATTGATGTATATACTAGATTATACTATACTGACCTATGTTTGTTTGAAATGTATTGTATGTACATTGTTGGTGTTCTAATAAAATAAAAAAAAGATCGGACGCCGGCGCTGAAGGAGCCGGCGCCGCTGAACGCGTTAGAGGCGCGGGCCCCTCACGCCGCGGTTGTTGTGCTGGCGTTGGTGCTATGGTCTCTCGGGTCGGTAGAGCGCGCGCGGGCGCGGGTTTGGTCGGCGCTGAGGGCGCGGGTTTGTTCGGCTCTGAGGGCGCCGGTTGAGTTGGCGCGGAGGGCGCGGGTTGTGGCGGCGCAGAGGGCGCGAGTTGTGGCGGCGCAGAGGGCGCGGGTTTGGCTGGCGCAGAGGGCGCGGGCCATGTGGGTGCAGAGGTCGCGGTAGGGGCGGCCTTAGGTTGGGCTGGGTGCGCAGGGGCACCGCGGCGTTGGCCCTGATGTGCTCCGCCGGTTCTGCGCGACTTACCCCCACGGCAGCGATGGCGTGGAGCTCTGGGGTATCCGCGATAGTTCGCGGGATGTCCGAGCTCTCTGCACAGTACGCAACCGGAAGGGTGCGTTTCCGGCGTGCGGGAGCACTAGGGGGTGCCGTGATCTCCGTGGCACTTGACACACCTAGGCCGTGCGAAACAGTTGTGGGCCGAGTGCCCGTACAGTTGGCAGCGGTGGCATTGACCCACCGTGCCGCGCTTGTGCGGGGCCTCTACGGAGAGGCCGGAAATCCTACATACGGGTTTTATTTGGAAAACGGCCTTTCCCTCGGGGGAGAGGTCGAGTACGACCAACACGAGGTCGAAGGCCTCCTTCGAGCGGGGCTTGTAAAGGACTTCACGCGCCGGGAGGTTTTGCGACTTAAGGTCGCCGAGAATGAGCTCTTCGGGGAGCTCCTTGGGGAGACCGCGGATGACCACGCGAAGCTGGCGCTCCTCCGGGAGCGCATAAGTATGGAAACCTATGTGCTCCGAGCGTAGGAGCGTTGTGAGCTCCCGATGGTCAGCTGGGGTAAGGACCTGTACCTTAATGTCCTGTACAGGGTTGCATGCGGAGTTAAATTGGATGCGGCGCGCGTCTAAGGCCCGAGAGACCCTATCCCACGACGCTTTTTCCTGGATAAACACCGGCGGCGGTGTTTTGATTTTGTCGGCCTGAGGGGCCTGGGTGGCCTGTGAGGCAGGCGCTTTTTGTTTGGCCAGAGGGGCCGCGGGAGCTCCAGAGGCCTGAGGGGCCGCCTTCGTCGTTTTGGGGGCGGGCTGGACCTGTCGCCTTCCCTCGGGGAATTCGCCCGCTTCCTCTTGACCACTAAGCGCCATTCGGCGTTCTCAGTGGCCTCGTCCTCCGAAGAGGAGGGAAGCGCTATGTACATTTCCTCTTCGGAGTCCGAAGCCTCCGTCGGGTTAGGGGAAGCGGGTGAATCGGTAACGGGGGCTGGCTTGGTTGGTTCGCGCGGCGGGGGCGACTGTAGCGGCGGCGGAAACGACGCTCGAGTAAGACGCAGGGGTGGGGGCACGGGGCGCGGGTGAGACCCGGTGGTCCCACAGGTCGCGTATATGAGAGTATGATGACTCGAGTTGAGCCATCACGAACGCGCGGAATTCGGTGTCCGTCAGCGTGACCATGGCGCTGGTAGAGCCGCCAAGTTGTATAAGAGCACCTCCCTGCCGGGGATAGGCAGGGGGGAGAGAGTGCCTACTTTGTAGCCCTGATCGTACTGTGCCTGTCTTATTGTGCACAGATGTGTACCTAACACCTAGGTCTTATATAAACTTCACTAACTTAACGATACGAGTTGGTGCGGCTGCGACGCGACGCGGTAGGCCGGTCGGCGCTACAGGGAGCGCGGGTGCGACGCGACGCGAACACACTATTAATCACTACGCACGATGCGCAGCGAGTACAGCGATGGCAGCGCACGCGGGCGCGCGGAGAAATCGCAACGATTCGAGTTGGCGCGGCCGCGACGCGATAACCCGGTCGGCGGTACGGGGAGCGCAGGCGCGACGTGATAAACCGGTCGACACAGACACACTAATTCGCTACGCACGTTGCGTAGCGAGTAGAGCGATGGCAGCGCAACGAGGGCGCGCGGAAACTACGGCGAGGCGAGCGACGCGTGCGTCTCGTACGGCGGCCGAGAGCGCACTGAAGGCACGCTCACTGGTTCTCCGCTTACTGAAGTACCAAACGATGTGTCCACAACTAGCGCGGGCTGTAGCGATATCGATTCGGGCGCCCGGTCAGTAGCTCTATCTCTATCTATGGACTGTATCTATCTCTATCTGACCGGGCGTTCCGCGTTGCAGACACTTCTGATTGGTTACTTGTTGGGCAAGAGAAGCCAGTGGGCGGGTGAGTGAATGTGGTGAGTTTGTGTGATGTGTAAGTGTGTGAATGTGTGTATAAGCTCTCTTTATTTATTTACTTAGTACTATTACATATCTATCTCTATATCTAACTAACTATACTATAATTCTCTTTCCCTATATCTATTTTCACTATACAATTACAATATGTCTATATTAACATGTATCTATTTACTTATATCTATCTTTATTGACCTCTATATTTATTTTACTCTCAATATATATTTATACTTATAACTATCCAATTATTACTATTTCTTTATTTGTATATCTATTATTTCTCACACTATTTCAAACACTATAGTCCGATCGATTTACGGCGCGAATAAAATATTTACTTGAAACAATTTTAAAGTAATCTGACTATACACCTAACCGTGGCCTACCCGCACTCCATAAAACCTCACCGAACAATTTAATTTTTTTAATTTAATTCCTCAATTCCTTGAGGACAAAGAAAACGGGATGTATTTAACGGCACTTCAAAATTAGTGAATATTTAGATAAAATTGCTATGAATTGCTAATAAAAAATATGTCATACGATAAAATATTACTCCTTCATTATATCGATTTTCGTTTAAAAAAATTTTAAGACGTTATGAAACAATTATTGCCAATAAAAGAAAACAAGCAATCATTTAAAATAATAGATTGTGCTATGTAAAATAACATTTTCTATAAACTAAATAAATAAACTTGACAAGCTGTCATCCTGACAATGTCGGCACATCCGGCGCAGTGAATGGAGTTAAATGAGTGTTATATTCCTTGATGGAGTTGATGCAATTGCGCAACGTCTCTTTCTAAAAGGTGCTTCGTAAAACTCACGGTGCAATTTGACTAGCATTTGATGCTGCAATCTGTTGCAAGGCAACAAATTGCATTGTATAAAAAGTTGCATGCGACCTATAACCTGCCTATTTACCATGCAACTAGTTGCTTGTGCAAAAGAAATAAATGGATCTCTAAATAAGCATACGCAGTTGAAATTTTCGCACATTTCCAAGAAGTATTTTTTAACTCGAATAAAGTTTGCTATCACACTATCGTTTTATTGGAGGAGTGTTTGTATTATTATTATTAGAGACAGTTATGAGAAATCCTCACTGAAGAAATGGGCTACATACATTGAGTACCTACGAGGGGAGGCGACATACGCGCTATTTCTCATACAAAACTTTCTCATACAAAACATGGGCGGAATGGACGTAGATTTATTCTCCTTCCTTTTCTTAGGAAAGAATTGCAAAGAACAACAAACTCTATGGTTTCCAGCCAGAAAAAAGTAAACTGTCAAGTGTCAATGTCAAACGGAAAAAAACGAGCGAAAACCTAGTAGAAAAAACAAAATTTTCTCTAACGATATATAAAAGTACATAGTTTTCTAATTCATTGTTCTGTTTTTTGCTAATTTATCTTCGTACCTGAATATTAAGTGTATTTAACTATAACCTGCGCCATTGATTGTGCATTCATGATATTTATATTTTTTTGTTTAGCATCATGGCACCCAAAGCTAAAACAAATAAAACGACCAAAGGTATGAAAGAAAACATTCGTGTTGATGATAGAAGTAAAATAACAAGCGTTAATAAAGTTGCTATATCTTCAAGAAAAGCGTTAGCAGATAAAACTAACTCGGCGTCCGACGATAATGAGTCATTGGTAGTACCAAAAAAGTTTACAAAAGAAGTGTTTCCTATAAATGAAAAACAAGTAGTCACCGAGGAAAGAAAGGGACGACCTCATAGAAACAGGCGAGTACCAACTCGTTACACGGGAAACCATATTCTTAAGACTTTATCTAATTGTACAGAAGGTGGTCCTGTAACTACTATTTCTGACAAAGGTAATGCTAAGAAAATTTGTAGTAATCCAAAACCTGTATCAAAAACTGAAAAAGATTTAGAAAATAGTTTAATTACCAATCGACCCAGGAGAATTTGTCGTTTGCCTTCAAAGTTTGATGGTAATTTTATTAGCCCTAAAAAACACGTTCATGTACAGCCATGCCATACAAGTACACCTATAACAATAAATAATAAGGACAGTAGAATAAAGCAAAGGAATGCTCACATAGAAGTTTCTCCACAAAAACATATACCGGAGAGTGCTGCTGTTAACACATCTGGACACGATAAAGTTAGCCAACAATTAAGTGTACAAAAAGAACCAATTAAAAAGTTAAACAGTTTAAAAAACATAAACGATTCACCTAAGGATAAAACAAATACTGTTAGTATCAGTCATATACGACGAGGTACGAATCTCCATGCTGAAAATACCTCAAAATCACAAAAAAATGTTATTGGTCGTAAATACAGGGATAAAGAGAAGAATAAAAGAATACTGAATAACAGTAATTCATTTAAACTCCTTGAAGATAAAAACAGTAAAGGTGCTGATGTATATGAATTCACATATGATCCCAATGAGGAACCTCCACCTCAAAAGAAAAAACGTAAAAGAGTGAATAAAAGGAAGCCTGCACAGCCTAAAGTTGTAGTTTGGAAAAATAATTATGATAAAAATATGTCAAAAGTTTTAGCTGGACTAAAAGTTATAGTTTCTCAAAAGTCACAACAACCTGAAGGCAAAGACGACATAAAAAAAGTACAACTAAATATCGACAATAATAGAAATCATGTAAATAAAATAGCTGAAAATCAATTAGCAACACAAAACATCGTTCAAACTGCAACAGATAAGTCTTTTCAACAAAATGATACTCAAGCTGTAAATAATAAATTAATAATAAATAATCCATCTAACTTAATTGATACTTCTATTCAAATTGATGATATTGTTGCTGATTTTAATGCATTAGTAGATTATCAGGATGACATAAATTATTCTCCTGTAAATTCACCAATTCATCCAAAAACACCTACTGCGCAGCATAATGTACAAAATAATAGGGACTTAAGTCCAGTAAGAAGTAGTACTCTTAATAATGATCCTTTAAATCTTAGAGATGAACTAAATCTTGATTTCTTTGATGAACCACCAGTAGCTAGCAGCAGTGTCAATGTTTCAACTAGATCTGCCAAGCACCCATTAGCTAGTCCCTGGCGTGCAGAATTTGATAACCTACCTATTAAATGGCATGTAAATACTTATATGAAATCGAATATGACACCAGCTGTTGAAAGTTCCTACATTAACTTTGATGATAGCAACAGGAAGAAACATGTTTACATTAACTTAGTGGCACAGACCAATGAAAATTTACCTGAGATTATAGAAAGCAGGTTGAAACAAATGAGTATAATTTCATACATCAAAGAAGTGGTAGAGAAAAGTGCTACTAAAAAGAAACAAGTGAGATCTGTGACACCAGTTCATCATAATTCTATTTTCGATGATATTACCAATGATTCAGTTAGCACAAGCATTAATGCTGTAGATAAGACTCCTAGAAAACTTGTCACACCAAGAAAAGATAATCCTATCTCTAGTACTACACCTAATAAAAGTACATCTAAAGAAAATATTTCTAATAGTAGTAAAAACTCATCTAAGGACAGCAAAAGTTCTAAAGAATTAAGAAAACGTAAAAATGACAGTGATAGCTGTGATATTCCAAAAAAAACTCCCCGTAAGGGTAAAAACGATGTTGATACATTCTTTGGTTTTGATGAAAGTGAGAACTTAGAACAAGAGAATGCTCCAGTGAATAAAAATATTGATAGAAATAGAGTCTGGTCTTTGAGACCACGATCAAGAGCTGTACTCAAGGAAATTAATCAGCAGACTGGCCCTACAAGAGGTATACTGCCCGTAGGTGCTGAAACAAAATTGATACTCGGTTCTGAGGCCGTGAACAAAGCTAACAATGAGATGATATCAGCACCTGATGCACCAATGTTCCTGGAAAAAGATAATGCTGAAAAGAATCTCAAAACTACAAATATTTGTGCACAGGGCACTTTGGATGTAATTAACGAAGATTCCCAATCTGTGCATTTATTTGAAGACATAGAACCTATCCATCATTTCAAGGTATGTTCTGCATTTATTGAGAATTCCATAGTCAAATTAGGACTCGGAAATCTATAGTATAAAGCCATAATATTGGCAAGATGCATTTTTTATCAATCCGTGTATGTAGTTACACATGTTACATATTTGCTATTTTTTTTTTCTTAGTATCATTTAATCTATAGTTTGGTTGGTTGAAAACTGGTAACATAATTTATAATCAGTGGAACATTACTAGTACACTAGGTACTAATCTTCATTAGCTTCATTATGAGTGAAATTACAACTATTAATAAAATTTAGGAAAAACTGTTACCTGTTACAGCTCAAACAAATTCTGAGCAGCAGTGTGATTTTCTAATGTAAAATAGTCGAATTCACTTCTGACTACTCGGAAATATCGACTGAACTCTTAAAGGAATAAAATTCTAATTAAATAGTACTACATAATACAGTTAATGATAATATTACATAATAGTTAAAGAGGGTTATAGTATAAATCCAATAACAAATGATAAAGCTACAGGGGTTGTGGCACTACTGTGGTACCAGAAATCATTGTTGGTGACACAGCAATATATGGATGTAAATTTTTATGTAATTCCGTACATAGTCAAGCCATGAGGGTAATTGATACTTGGATGTATATGAGTATTGAGTATGTATGTTTGTATGTGCGTGTTGTCACTTACAGCATATACACTTTAACCATCATTATTCCAATATGTTATTTATTTACTTCGACTTGTTATTATGTAATGGTGGGTCAGAATTTGCAATTTCGAATTTTAAACTAGTTCTACCTGAAATTACACACATACTTTTTGCTTTTGCGCTAGTGACAATACAATCTTGTAACAACTTGTTTTTAAGTTACGTTGTTTTAAATATAGTTCTGAAAACTTAATATAAGCTTCCAACAAAAATTAATACAACAGGTTTCAAATATTATAATTTTCTTTTTGGCAGACAAATCGTAAAAGTTATGCTAAACCGAAAAAAATAGCATTCCGCAACAATACATCAGACAGTGATGTTCAGGACAGGGATAATGTACGAGCAGAAATGTCTGAAAGCGAAGATGATTTCAATGCCTTGACTTTCCAAATGCCAGAAGTTCGAACCAAGAAAAGAACAAAAAAGAAGAAAACCGTTACAAAAAAGCAATTGTTGTCTAAGAAAGAGGTAATGCTTTTTGAGATATCTTTAAAAGCACTTTATAGTGGGTACAAATAATAATAAAAATGCTAGTAGCGCTGGAACAAAATATAATCCACTACATTAAACTATTGTCATTATCACTTTATTACAAAGAACTGTTGCCCACGACTTCGTCTGCGTAGGTAACGCGACAATATACAGCCTATGTCCACCCTGAAGGCCCATTTTGAATATGGGTGAAAGAATTTTTGTAATCGAGTGAGTAGTTTCAGATTACCTCTTACATCTCAACTTTAACTCTTTATAATATTAGTCTAGATACAACTTGAAAAAAATATAAAAACGCTATAAAATCACTGTAACTGAACTATAAAAAATTGCAATGATTAAAGGTTATAAATATTTATTGTGGAAACCACTAATTTTAAATTACATATAATTAAAGTTAGAAATAGTAAATATATATCCTGCAACTCGGCTATGAGAAATAGCTACCTAATCTATGCAGGTGAACTACTTTATAAAATACAGTTGACTAAGATAATGTGCAAACGAAAGAAAACTTAGTAATAGTTATTGGGTATCCGTCGACCCGTCCCGTCGGTGTTTTGCAAACTGTGAGTCGCGACTCCCAGGAGGGTCGCAAAGTCATGCCCAGAGTGTCCGGTCACAAGCTTAAAAATCGCTACCCATGCCAAAGAATATCAATATATCAATGCCTACAAAGCGCCCGCGGCTAATATGCACAGTACACTTGATTTGGATAAATCATGAATGAATCACTTGACTTGAATGGTCTCAATCGAATAAAAATTAAATATGTTGTCTTTGAAATCACCAATCATTACGGTCCTGAGGGAGTCGCAAAAACTTTTTTACTCGTAAAGAGGCTGTGTATTCATGAAGATTGAAACTGGTCTAACAGACTGCCAGCGCCGGCCCAGACGTTCCGTTAGCGCGCATCCCTTCCAATCCAGAAGTCCCACTTAGCCTTAGTATAGGCAAATGAGCACCTTTTATTATTTACATGGACATATATATATAATATAGTGCAAACTATCAATTTTAAATGTAATAGGTTGTAATTTGAATTACTAATTCTGTTGCTCATTTAAATAATGTCATCTAACCACCAACTAACCATTCACCAATTCATCTAACCAATTTGTTAAAATAGATCGTTGATTCAGTGACAGCACTAATAGAGCATCTTCATGCTTCAGCGGAGATGTTAGAAGGAGTATTGAGCCATAAGTTCTGGTTATTGCTATGTGGTAGTGATGGTAGAGAAATTTGCCATTTCTATCATGCCAGTTTATGTAACTAAACCCTACGATTAGGTGTAAGATAGCAGATGCTAGTGACAATTAATAAATAATCTATTTTTAAGATATAGCAAGAGAAGAGTAGTATTATTTTAAAGAGATATGTATACAGTAACAGAATTAGTAATTCAAATTAGAACTAAAGTAGATTTGACGTTCAAAAATACCTTGCATTTGGGTTTACTTGAATAAATTGATTTGACTTTGACTTTGACTTTGAAATTCCAAATTGTTATATTTAAAATTAATATTTTTTACTAGAAACTTACTGTCTAATTTAAATCCATTAAAATTAAAACTAATAGTTTCCACAGTAAAACTTTACGTTAGTAACTAATTAATTTGTGGTAAAACTATTGATTATTACTTTTTTCTTAAATTAAATCTTAAATAGCTACCATGGGCAGATGTTATTATCAGTATAACATTATGAATAATTATTTTGGAAAAAATTACATAGGAATTAGTATTTTTTGTGTAGTTCAAACTATTATTTATTTTTGCTGTTTTCATTTTTTAGTTTATAATTGTTTCATAGTATTACTGTGGTATTACATACTTATTATGTTTATTCAATTTACTGTATTTTAATGAAGTGGTATATATACATTGCAGTGCATTGTATTTTTATTGCGATTACCTGGGCGACCAAGTTTCACTTGGTGTTTTTAGTTATAGTGTCGTCTGTTTATAGTGCCATCTGTTGTTAAGTAGCTAATGCATGAATATTCTAGTGTACTTGTACCGTAATATTCTGTGAGATGGGGCTAAAGATTGATGGAGGGGTTGAAAAAAATGTCGAATTATTATTAGCGAGCGTAATTAATTAGAATGTTAATACGCATACAACGCATATAAATAAAGAGGGTGCTCTTTATTTGTATGCGTTATTATTACTAGCATTTGAGTTTGCTCAAGAAGTGTCCATTCTCATTTTATCTGACTATAAATAGAGCTACTTTTTCACCACTGAGTCAGCTTTTCGACTATCGATCGAAGCGAAATATCAAGGCTAATTATGAAGACTATTACGACAACTACTGCGACAACTTTGGATAGAAGACTGCTGCGATTTAGGAACGTTGTGAGTGAAGCGTGTGTCCTCGGTTACTACTACACGAGTACTTACTTCGAGGGGCGACTACGAAGACTAGGAACCGCCGTAACTAAATTCGCTCGTTCTTGACATCTGTTTCTACGAACGAAAATAAACTCTGCATCCTTAACCGGCATCTTATTACTCACAGCATGAACACTACAATTATACATATCTAGGTATATACAAAAGTTTTCTCGCTTATGGTAAAAAAATATAGTTATTTTCCCAATTTTATACTTTTTTTAAATACAGTTTACACATTAGTGTGTTCTTGAGTATGAGAATAGTTCAATGGGCACAGATGGGACAGCTCTTCTGTTAAAAATTAGGACACACTGCCCTAAAAGTTAGGCCATGCAATACGTGACTCTAGACCACTGGTTCCCAAACTTATTTTGTCTACTGAGTCGAGAGCTCATGCAGTCGTTGTCTAAGATGCCTCCTAGCTAAATGAAATTACAAATCACCCCCCAGGCCTCTACACAACGCCCCCATTTTTTTTCTGGGTCTCTTACCGCCCCCCTCTAGGCCTGCAGCGCCCATAAGGGAGCTTTATCGCCCACTTTGGGAATGGCTGCTCTAGACCTAGAACAAGACCTGCTTATATTGCGGTCACATAAGTTATGTAATCACATCAATGCTTTTTACATCATCATTTTTATTTATTATTGTAATTACATCATAATTTTTTAACCCTGAAAAATAATGAATTTTCAATAAATATTTTAATTTTCAGGCAGAGGAAGCTGAAGCGTGGGCGGCTGGTTTCAACTCAATGTGTGAGGACGTAGACCAGTTCCCTCTGGTCATAGAGTAAGAATATGTTCGTAAGAGTGTTTTATTATTTATTAAGTTACAACTTATGTATGTATAAAATCAATAGTTTACAAAGATTAACAAAATTAAGTGATTGATACAATTTACCAGATAACTTATCAATTTTTTTTGTTATACTGACATCGAATATGTATATAAGTCTAATACAGTTTGAAAGTGTGTCTGCAGTAAATGTATTTCTCCAATTTTCTGTTCTGTCTGATTTGCTTTTCCAGTTCGAAAAAAATTATTACAAATTTCATTTAAATGAAATCGGTATTAATTACTTTCGTAAGCATTTTTCTAACGAATTTTAAGTAGGACTAAGGAATGTCTAATATTATTTTTATAAATAATCTAAATTATAGTAATCATGAATAAGGTGTGTGATATTTTATTTAAATAATGCCTATTTTAATATATATAACTAAACTATTTTTTTACAAGTAATGAGTAATTAAATTTAATTATTCTGCCTTGTCACGACAAAACGCTGTATGTGTATGTATGTGTACAGAATTTTATGATAACAATAGTTCCGGTTAATATTACGCGATTAAAAGTTATAATCATTTTTAATTTTTCGTAAAAGACGATGTTTTCTTTTATTTACATGATAAAGTAGGGAACTGTCATGAGTAACTCGAGAGAATGATCACGATGATGAATGATCACGGAATGAAAACGAAGAGGAGAATTTTATTTCGCTACTAAAATATTTTATCTAAAGTTAACAGCGTTTTGACGTGTGGATTCAACTTTTTTTTTACTTTTTTACTCCTGTTAAAATTACAATTTTAGAGATTACAGTGTTTTGTCGTGACAGGACAGTAATATTTAATTAATATGGAAAATTCATTTATAAGTTTTAATGCTATACTATCATGATTGCAATGTTTATTAAATATTAACGTAGAGCACAGTAAAGATTTTATTTTTGCCATTATTATTTGTCATTTTAAAATATTTTATAGGGAAGTAAGTTTATGTTTTGTGTTTATGTAGGATAATTTTAGTTTATAGATTGTCTAAAATGAAATTCACCCTGGAGCTGTCATGTTTTGCCTTATAAAAATGGCTAGACTTAAAAAACAGAAAATGCTGTTTTGTGGGAAATTAAGTTTTTTTAGGAGAGTGCAATAAGGGTTGCCTACTCGTTTGGAAAAAAAAGTAGTCATTTCAAAAATACATTTTTTGACTTAAAATTGCAAACTTTATTGTGTACAGCACAGTACAAGTAAGCAAACAGTATTCTATTTTCATACAAACGCTCCCAAACGACGATACTCGAAATCTCGCCATTTCTCGGCATACAAGTCGCGAGTGCGCCGCGGTTGTCGTCGGACGGTGTGAGACGCTCCCGCGCATTTACTGACGAAATATTATGACATCAAGTTTTCGAGCATATTGTTCAGTGTATAGATGTTTGAATTAATCTATATCGGAGCCGGAAATATTTCTTTGTTGCCCATTTGTAAGAAATATAGTGTAATAATGATCTAGTTACTTTGTTGCTGATTTTTAATTATACTGCACACAAAAAAACATAAAATGCATTTTTTTTGTCCATTTTCACCATACTAACTCACAAACTTTTGAAACTAGAAATAACATACTAGTAGAATTATAAATAAAAACTTACGAAATTTGCAATAATATAAAATGAAAAGATAATACGACAATTTAATATAGTACCTATTATCAAATACGTAACCCAAGAAAAACAGTCAGTCCCAGTCGGCAGCCCTATTGCGTGTCTACGTACCGAGCGACCGTAGGTAATTATCTCAAGGACACTGCCGAGATATAATACTGCTTGCTTACTTGTACTGTGGTAAGTGTAATACATCGACTTAAAAGAATTATGATTTATAATATTTTATTACAAATTGTGATTGCCAATCCTTAGTACAATGCAACAGTGTTTGTCGTCACAAAATATTCTATTTTTGTAATACTTAGTATAATGTAAGTTAAGTCGGCTATATTTTGGATAGGCAGACATAATACTGTTTGGTGTTTGGTTCAAACATCAATGGTAGTAGGGTTATTTGGTATAGGTCTTGTACAGAATTGCTTTACATATTCTTTGTTTTTTGATTTCTAGTTTACCAGTTCATTAGGGTCACACCTTAGTGTAGGTAAGTTGCAGATAAGACGCCATGATAGCCAACGTACACTATTAAAGAGTCATTATCATTAGTGTTGGTATTTGTACCTGAATTCTTAGGGTCCCCATATATTTCGGTCTGTCCATCTGTCAGTTTCTATGTTACAGCCCACTCATATTCTCATTGATATAGTATAATTTGTTACTATTCAGATGTAGTTTTGTAAGCCCGCGAAGAGATGATGAGTAATGAGTCATTCGATAAATAGAAATTATGTGATTGTTTATGGAAAAATATAATTTTTTTGCTGTAGGCATCTCTAAATGAAAACCTAAATAGCCTCTTCTAAATGAAAAGCAATAAAACTGAGAAGATATTTAAAATAACTTTTAATAACTTTTACAAAGTTAAGTTAAAAGAGCTTACTAAAACAAAGTTAAAGGATTAGAAACGGAATTTTGAATGTATGAGAGCATGCCTAACAAACATATTACCGGTTTTTATGACAATATAATATACGCTAATCTAATCATTAAACTGATGTATATAGATAAAAAATATTTTTTCGATCTTTTAAATCATTTAAAGTTTAGTTGTATGTCTGCTATAGTCGTTAGGAAAGTGCCGTATTTACTGTCACTTTCTGGAACTTCTGAATGTTATTTCCCGTGACAGATATTATTATTTTCTAAATAAAAAAATTGTTTGAAACTGTTTTGTTTTTCTTTTTCGTGAGGATTTACAATGTGAACATGAAAATTCAATGTTTTAATAGAGTCATTTTATTATATTCATATGGAGTTCAGGAAAAAAATAGGAAGTCTCGAGAAAAGTCCATCAAACTAATCATATTTTTTGGGTTTTGTTGAAAGTTTGCCATTTTTTACATTCTTTCGAGCATTGCAATATTCTGTTTTACTGTACTTATTGCACTGTCTAATTTTTTTAATATAGACACAACGACAAAAACGCGAATGTGACTTGCTATTTTTATTTCCATTATGGTTTCATGTAAATGTGAAGGTCAATATTTACATATGTACTTACTATACCTGAAATTCGTTTAAATAATGTTTTATAGTTCTGTAGTAATTTTAGATATTTTTCGAGTAATTTTTTCAGCAATTCAGGGACCGCAGTCAAACAAAATACATATAATATATTATTCCAGGGGTGGCCAAGCTCTGATAGTCCGAGCCATTTTTCAAAATTTATAATTTTTCGCGAGCCGCAATTAAATACATATTTAAAAGGTATCCAAAAAAACTATTAAAAAAATTTGTTACAACGTTGCACTTAGTCTTTCCTTATTGTTGTCAGTAATTTAAAAGACATTTTGAAACACATGGAACGATAATAATTTTTTGTTGAAAATGAAAAGGAAACGGGTGCATTTATCGAGAGCCACAAATAATCCTTCAAAGAGCCGCATGTGGCTCACGAGCCGTAGGTTGGCCCCCCCTGTATTATTCTATCGACTTAATTGTATTTCTCAATTTTTCCAAATTTTCGAAGTTTGCGACATCTGACGTTTTTATGTAAAACTAACTTAAAATGATAAAATGAGTGCTTTATTTAGTTTAACTATTACATAACAGATGGCGCTAATTCTAATAATAATTATGTGACCTATTACTCGGTAGATGGCATTAATATATATGAGAAAATATTCGGTACTGGCTACTATGTAATTACAATAAGAGCTTATATCATTCAACAATCCTTCTTATTACTTATATTATACTCTTTTGAATAAATCGTGTAATACGAAAGAACTGCATTATTGCGTAAGCACACCATCTTGACAATTTTATGTAACATCTATTGAGATAAAGGTAAATATTTAAAATTATAATTAAAACTGAAAGGTTAATTTATTTAACAAAGTACATACCAATCCCATTCAACCCTAATGTGATGCCTGACGATATTAAAATGATTGCTCTTTGGCAAATATGGCGGCCGGCTGAATTATACAGCGGAAACAAATATTGCCCTCGCAAACATACGTCCCGAGAGAGTGAGCTAGTTCGCGCACTCAAAATTAAAAGCATACAATGAAAATACTGAACGAGAGCCCCTACTCTGATACCTATGTCGCGAAAAGTGAGTGCCTACTTCACAGCTCTTAACACTACGCGCGAAGTGTTCCAGCATTGTTGTCAATGAAAACAGTCGCCGGAGTGTTTTTTTGTTTATAGACTCTTCTGTGCGGCCTCTCGAAAACAAAATAGCTGAGCGGTAACAAGCAGCATGTCCTGCAACTAGCAGTAAAGTGGTTCGTTTATTTCCACGTTGTTTGTTATTTGGGTTTGTCTTAGAAAAATTTGTTAATAAAATATATTTAATGAGAATGGAGCGCATTAGATTTAAAAAAACGAATAAGTATATATATTACGTATTAATTTATCAATTCGCTACTCAATGGTTTAAGTAGGTACTTAAATTAGGCTATTAGTTACATGAGTGCACTTAGTACTGCTTTGGCTAAAAAAATGTAAAAATTGTAATGTTCACGTGATCTTCTATCTATTGCTAATAATATTTTATGCAAAAGCTTATATTGAGAAATCGCAAATCAGAAAACAATGTAAGTATACCTGTAGACATATCTTATTCACCTTATTAATAGTAATACTACTGCTTGTGATTACAATTACCCATCTTACGACTTTCAATCTATCCTAATTGAATACAAGTCCCACCTTAATAAATTAACAATGGACTATTTCAGTCATTTAATTACAAGGTAACCGCGCAGAGCCAGGTTGTCCGGGTCGGGAATATTAACCGCAATTCTCGGTCAACATTCACAAAATTGACACATCAAATATTTGGAGCCTCGTCCTGGGACCACGTTCGACGGCAAACAGAATCGTGTCTGGTCTGGCCCGCCCTTAATTTCCGATGTTTCTACATTGTCACGTGTTTCTTCTAATTTGATTCCAAATCTGAAGTCCATTGGGTCTCTTTTTGAGTAGTGCTCCCAAGGCGAAATAGCCGCTTGTCAAAACAAAATGGCGCTGACTGTGTTTGAATTGGGCCGTATCAGTCGCGAGCGGAGATTCATTCTGTCGCGTTGCTTAAGATCCGAGTAGACCCGGTACATATTGTCTTTGTACACACGGCGAGTGTGTGCCCTCGTGTTGCTTGCATTTAAAGCTGGCTACAAATTTGTTGTTACAGTACAAACATACTGATATTGTTTGTAGTTCGACTTTAGATTGAGGAGTTTATTCGGCATTGCAGCGCCGATAGCTCATTGCGTCAGCACTTGTCAATTGATTGAGACAATGTTGCCTTTTTGTCGATTTGTTAAGATGTAACATCCAGATAAATGATCAAAACAATCTCGAGACTAATAACAAAGAGCATATTGAAGTTATAAACACGTACTTATGAAATTGAAATATCATATACTCATAATAACGTTGCGCTATTTTTCATTTGGGGCAGACACAGTATTGAGAATGTATACATTATTTCTAGCTAAGAGTATTTAAGCTTACAGACAGCAAATCGAACCTATATTATAGTTACAGGCAAGATAGTATTATTATTGCAAGTTATAAATAAGCCCTGTTTTTTGATCCATTCTGTATTGTTTTTTTAATATTGTTCTCTCTCTCAGATAAGTGCCATTTAATCTTCAAGCATTAATTACGGATTCAAACATAAACTGTCACTTTCAAGGATCCTTCTAATGAATATGTTCACACACACGTGTTTATACTTCAAATTTACCTATGATTAATAAGTACTATATGTGTTGAAAACATATACTTTCAAAAGAAGAGCATACTTAACAAATATTATATTGTAAACTTTACATTGGTATTGTAAATATTAAATAATATTGTGTGCTGTCGCTAGCCGGTGAGCCTTACCTGGTGTTGCCATTATCATAAACCAAACACGTCAATATTTACCCACACAAACAAGGGAGTAATTTTTAAATAAATTGTGGCATTTCGCGAAATTGCTTCCGCAAATAACATTGTGGACAAGAGGTCGGTGTCAATGTATACTCTACTTTTTAGGCATTTTATTTGCACATTAATTGTTACAAATTGCCTACAACAACAATCTAGTAAAATTTTATAATGAAAACTGACACATATTTCAAATAACGTTTCTGCAATAATAAATTAACAAATAACTTATTAATTTATTGTTTTCATAAAATTGCTAACACTACATCGTAAAATATAAATTGCGTAAATGAAAATTACTACCTATTGACCGCCAGATGGCTCTGCTAGCATCATAAACAATGAGCGTCCTTTCAAATACATTAAAAATACGTACATACATATCCTCACGCTGTATCCCTAATGGGGTAGTCAGAGACGACAGAACGCCAAACATCGCGATTCTTACATACTTCTTTCGCTTTCTCAAATCTCATCATTCTCCTTACACATTTTCGCCTAGGTAAGCGAGAGCTTTTAACATTTCCATTCCAAACACTATTTGATCTTCATAAGTCAGCCTTGGTCTTCTTTGGCTTCTTTTATCACACACTTTCGCTATGTATATTTTCTTCATCAGTCTTTCATCACTCATTATTTCTATGTGCCCGAACCATTTAAGTATTCCTGTCTTCATTTTTACAACACTGTCAAATCAAACAATATCCATGGACAATATCTTAAAAACACTTATTACGCATGTCAAAAAATAGCTTTTACTTTCATCGTTTCATCATTTTTGATAATTTTCGATTAAAAGAGTCGAGCGGTCGAAAGTCAAAAATCGCCTGAAGCATCAAATAAAAAGAAATACTAACGTATGTAGGTACTATGTAGGTACATACTACGAATTTATTAATACAAATACGTTTTAATAGTTAAAACATTAATACGTATTTCTGCTTGTCTGCAAAAATTTATGTTGTTATGCTACTTTTTTCACTAATATAAGAGTATTAAGTATTAACTATTATCATACTTTATAGAGGGGGATTCTTACTTCGCTATGTAGGCAGATGCGCCAAGGTTCGCAGTTATATTTATTTAGGATGTGTTCGTTTTATCGGTACGGTGCACGTCCGGGGGGAGCGTTTGTCGGTCGGCTTGACAGAATAATTGAATAGTGTGGATTTCGATAGGATAGTAAAATCACCTATGTATTACTCGACGAAGAAATATATCTTTCTGTCTTTAACTTACACACTATAATTAAATCTGTTTAATTTATCTATGTCTATATATTAATTTAACAGGTATTATTGGCGCATCTAAGTTCATAAACGAAAGAAAGAAAATAGGTATCAGTCTGAGAACATGTAATTAAATTACTAATGTATTATATATCTTCGCGCTGTATCCCTAACGGGTCCTAACGGGTCGCGGTCCTTACATATCTCTTGCGTTTCCTCAAATCACATCATTCCTCACACATTCTCGCCTAGTAAGATATGTATGTATGTAGTAGGTATGTATGTATTATAAATTAATTTTAAAACAGTATATACAAAATCGATAAATTTTAAATATTGTGCATTAAGAAAATTTCAGTAAGTAAATAAATATCATCTAGTACCACCTATAAGGATATCAGACTTAAGCAACACAATCAGTAGGGAATAGTCAGACTACAAAACAATACAAGAAAGGTGTATTTTCTAAATTGAATTACAAATTCCTTTAAATATTTCAACAATCACAAGAGATCAGAGTTAAATAATAAATTTAAATTAAATGATAAATATGTTATAGCTAGCACAGACACTAATATAAATTTAACTGGCCGTGAATAGAACCCACGACCATTGATTGGTTTACGAGAAAAATTAAAAACCATTGCACTAATGAGCGGGCATGACGGCACGTTATCGATCACCTCGATGGCGCAGTGGTTTAGTCGTTGTATACAAGCGCGAAATGTCCCTGGTTGGATTCCGGTCAAGTCAAAACTTTTCTGGATTGTCTGGGTTCTGAGTTTACTGGGAGACGCCTCTAGTAGTAGTCGCCGGGTTCTCATAGCCCAGGGAATGCTCTAGTGCGAGATCAGATGATTGGTGTTTATTGTCTGGGGCATTATTATTATTTACTCGTATTTAGATTTTATATTTATTTACATGCATCCAAATGTCAGACCACATATTAGCAGATATGTTTAGCTATATTATTAAGTTATGCGAGATTTCATTAATTATGTTAGTTACCCGAACTCTACAACTTGGCCGCGCCGAATCTACAATTTATGTAAAACTTGCGAGCCGATGTGCAAACATTACTTGCCTTAGTAGTTACCAGCTGAGAGCGTTAAGTAGATTAAGTATTGTACTTGCCAGGGTTTCTGAACAGTGATAGTCGTTATAGAGCATGTACTTATCGGAAGAGATGAATAATATAGAACGAATTCTAGAAATATGACAAGGTTATACGAGTGTTATTGTAAAAATGAAGCCAAGATCCTTTGGGCAAATAGAAAGAATGAGTGATCAAAATTGACGAAGAAAACCTACAGAGCGAAAGTGAGTGGAAGCAGAAACCAAGGAAGACCAAGGCTGACTTATGAAGATCAAATAGCCAGTATTAGCTGGTTGCAATATTAAAAGCATTCGAATAGGCAAAAGTATATGATGAGATTTGAAGAGACGAAAGAAGAAGTTATATATGTAAAGGTCGCAATGCTTGGCGCTCCAGCATCCATTACCCCATTAGGATAGAGCGTTAAGGATATGTTGTTGCTGCGGAGATCTGGAAATGGTTTTTTAAATATATGTCGCATTTGATGTCAGACCAAAACTAGTTTTTACAAACAGCCTCAGTTTCGATCGAAATCGAAGCCTCTTTTTATTGTGCTGGCAACCCGTTTCATATTTATTGGAAACATTCCTGCCATTCTCATATTAAATAGTTGTGTATATCTCAATACACTATATTACTTCAGTGATCGCTTAAACAAGGGTGAATTACACTTCACTAGGTCATTTTTTAATCATTATAATTTTAAATTTGTGCATACATACATATCTGCACGCTGTATCCCTAACAGGGTAGTCAGAGAGGACGGAGCGCCAAGCTTCGCGGTTCTTGCGTACCTCTTTCGCCTCCTCCAATCTCATCATTCTCCTCACACATTTTTGCTTAGGTATACGGGTGGTTTTGACATTTTCGTCAGCTAACACTCTGGCTATTTGATCTTTGTAAGTCAGCATTGGTCTTCCTTGGTGTCTACTACCACTCGCTTTCGCTCTGTAAATTTTCTTCGTCAGTATTTTATTACTCATTTACCCATGAGCCCGAACCATCTAAGCATTCCTTTTCTCATTTTCACAATAACACTGTCGTGTAATCCTATCATACTGCGTGTCTCTTCATTGCTTATTTTACCCACAAGGGTGACACCGACACCGCACATATTTCTAAGAGATCGCATTGTTACTGCATTTATAAATATGTATATTATCAAATCAAAGATTTTTTTTCGGACATCAAGATTTCCGGCATTTCCAGATCTCGTTATTACAATAAAGACGGCACCGACATCGTATTGTGGATGGCTATATTGATGGAGTTAGATATATTCACTCTGCCTACTAATGCGGCTGAAGCACCGTTCACTTCATTTCCAGCTGCTACTCGTCTCTCTACATCCAGTTCACATCTTCCATCCCTCGAAAGCTCCCCAGATAATTATATAGTTTCATTAAATTGTTCTAGACATTTTGAACTTACTCATATTTTACACTTCGTCTGAAAATAAACATGAATAATACTTATATAATATGAAGATATTACTATAGGTATACATTTTGTATAACATTTTCTTTCCACGTTAATGTGACTAATATCGCAAAATGGCGTAGACACGTGACCACCGCGATGCGTTTTTAATTGCAATCATTCTGTGTTTTATGTTGTTTGCGCTTTCTGCGTGTTTGAACAAGCAAGACCTTTGTTTACGATTGGTGGGAACGACATGGAATTAGCCCATCGGTTAATGTCCAGTACGTACCAACACTTTCACGCACATATTGAATTAGTTCTTATAGTAACGTAGAATAATCATTTTCAGGTTTTTGAACACTCTACTTCAATCAAAGTTATTTAATTTTCATTAGAAATACTAAAGACCACATCAATGTATATCTCAGAATTTTAACACCGATAGTTTAGAAATAAGAGGCACGAAAGATCTTTGGATTACGAACTTCTTACGAATATGAAAGCAAATGTCGCGAGACTAAAAGCAATAATTAAAAGCTCCAGCCATGCTTCAGCAATATTTCTGCTACCTTTTTTTTTATTTATTTAGGCCACCAACAAGGTTTACACTAATTCCATGATTATAATATATACATCGTTACAATATAAGAAACTTGTTAAATGCAACATTAATTATAGAACCACAACATGCTCAAAAAATGAAGTTGACACTAAAGATACTATCTTTACCACACTACATATAAATTATACTCTATATTTATGTACCTATATACAAACAACTGAGGGTGACTGAAGGAACAAAACAGATACAAATATAAAAAATATATAGAGAGATCTATGAAACCTTAAACTCAAAAGGGGGTAAACAAATAAATTGTTTTGTTATACTTTGCTCTTAATGTGAAGGGTAGTTTTAAATCGTCAACACTGAATAAGAAGTCGATAATAATCATCATTGTTGCATTTACAGCCAAAACCTCTCTTCGCACAATAAAATCAGTTGGAATTCTTACAGATAATATCTAATATGCTCACTTCTTTATCGTTCCTTTGGTTTACTTACTAAGTTTATTGATGATATGTGGTCATCCACGAAAGATGATCTTCTTGTAGCTATCCTCTTGTTAGTTTTTGACGACATACCTACAGCGAAAGTATACGGTCAAGTTTATGTTTGTAGATATACCGTGCACCTATACATTTTGTTAATTATTATATTCTGAACAGAAAAATATTTTTGTTTTCAATATTGCTTTATTTTACACTAGCTTTTGCTCGCGAATTCGTCCGGGCAATTTATGCAGGCTACTTAACCTGTATACATTTTTAATACATGATTGATCAGCTTTTCTTTGTACTTGTAGATTATTTGGATACATATTGTATAGACTCAGGTGTTATTTTGCGGAAATCCATTTCATGTGATAAATTCCTAAAATCTTTAGTTTTTTTCCGCTCAAAATCCAAAAACCACCTATCGACATGTCTTTCGCCTCTCAACGAAGCATCCCCAGGATATACCAGAGATAGGATTCGGTCAGCTAACCAGCACCGAATCGATTTGGCGCTGGTTAGCTGAATCGATTCGGTTTGGAATTTGAGCGGAAAATAGATAAAGATTTTAGGAATTTATCACATATTTGGAGAATTGTCCCTTAAACAAATGAAAGTGCCACTAAAGTAGGGAAAAATATCCAATATTATTAAAAGTTAATTTAATATATTAGGTTTATGATATATAAGAACTATTTATGTATGAAATGAATACATACTTATATTTTTCGAGTAATTTTTGTCAGTATGTAATGCAGAGACATCAATGAGATAAATAGTTGATCCACCCTTTTAACGAAAATGATGTGATTTTGTTCGATTTCTAAAAGTGAAATGATTTACAAAAAATAAACCAAATGTAATCAAATTGTCTTTATTTAATTGGGCTCAGAGCTCTTCTAAATCGTCATAATTGATTACGAATCATTAAAATCTCCTTATAACGATTTCTTTTTGGAGTAATAATTGATTATTATTATATGCAATAAATAAATAATAATAATATCCAACAAAAATAATAATCTATATATAGTATAAAACAAAGTCGCTTCCCACTGTCTGTCTTTCTGTATGTACGCTTAGATCTTTTAAACTACGCAACGGATTTTAATGCGGTTGTCATCAATAGATAGAGTGATTTAAGAGGAAGTTTTATACGTATAGTTTAATATTGTTTTGTGTTAATTTGTTGAAAAATGACGATAATAGTTCAAGACGTCGGAAAAAATCAAGCCGACTGAGAGCTTTCATCGAAAATGTTGTCTTATTCCAAAACAATGTACGATGGAATTGTTCCTCTTTATTAAGACTACAAAAAGGTCAGCGATGGCATATGTCTATATTATACGGATGGACTTCTATAACCATTTCAATGTTCAAAAAAATTGATACAAATTACGTGGAGTTTGGAAAGCTATTTAACGGATACGAGGAATTAGTATCTACATTGCACCCGTGCGAAGCCGGGGCGAGTCGCTAGTATCTAAATAATATCTAATAAATCAATTGCCACATGTATGATGGAGCATTACTTGAGAACGGCTCGACCGATTTGGCTGATTTCTATTTTTTTGTGTTCATAATCGTCAGGACAAGATTTGTATGTAAGAAAATTTTTGAAAATCCACTGAAAAAGTCGTAAATTTGGATGACATTTTTGTATGAAAATGTCAATAAAAAACAATGTTGGTATATTTCTAGTTGGTATATAATATTGGTGATGTTTGGTAAACATCTAAATTTCCCACCGGGGCGAAGCCGCAGCGGGTCGCTTGTACACATTTAAAAGTCATGTCTAAAAAAACATAAAAATTATGCATTATATATATCTATAATATTATATACTCTTATACCTAGGCGAAAATGTGTGAGGAGAATGATGAGATTTGAGGAAGCGAAAGAGGTATGTAAGGACCGCGACGCTTGGCGCTCCGTCCTCTCCGACTACCCCGTTAGGGATATATGTATGTATAATATAATATTTATGTGATTATACTGCGACTCTCTCTGAGAGTTTCATATTTACGACCTTTACAGTCGAAACTTTGGGTCCCTGGGGCCCCGAAGCCAATCGACTGGTTTCTGATATTTGTAAGAGACTGGTCGAGGCTTCGGGAGACCGCCGGGCTGGCAGCTTCTTCCGCCAACGAATCAGTTTGGCTATTCAAAGAGGCAATGCTGTCAGTCTGCTGGGTACCTTGAGCAATGACAGCTTTCTAAGCGGCAACTTTGAGGAAGTTTATTATTTAAGATAATGTGTAGTTTTAAGTTTGTAAATATTAACATATGTATGTACTTTTTGTGATTATATATTTATTATACAAACGTGTAACGTAAGCCCATACACCATTTTTTACTTTACGGAGTCGAAAGAATTAGTTGCAAATCTGTTTTTATTTGAAATGGTACATATTTGAAATAATATTGTTTGACGTTTAAAACGTTTTATTCGTAACAATAACATTGATTCAAATAAAGTAGACTCAATAAACGTCAAGCAATGTACCAGTGCATAAAAATCTCAACTGTTTAGCCCTAAGGCCGCCTGTTCCCTTTCGGTCCCTTTTAGCCAGGGATTATCCGTATCTTACCGATATTAGCACCGCGGGCAATTCAACGCCATAAATAAAAAATACTTATTACTTACGGGGCGGGTCGGTATAAATATGTAATGATTTTTAGGGGGCGTTTTGGTTTATGAAGATTTGCGACTTTTATTGAATTCCTAATTGCGATTCGCGGAATAAAAATCGTAGGAAAAAATTAAGTATTTTTATTTATTCCGTTATAAAAATTTTAAAACATTTTTTTCCTTCAGGGTGTTATTCGCAAACGTCGGAAACTCAACTTGGCGTATCCGACAGGAAATTTTTCGACGATTTTGACTATACACGATTCACAAATCCGAAATCGTATTATATTTATGTTGTATATATATATCTTATTATATATAGTCGTATTCACAAATCCAAGCCGTCGGGGCTATTCATAAACGTTGGAAACTTTCCGTGGCGGAAAGGTCGATCGTCGGAAAGCATAAATTCAATCTGACGGCTTGGATTTGTGAATACGACTATATATACATACATATCTTCACGCTGTATCCCTAACGGGGTAGTCAGAGAGGACGGGTCGCCAAGCGTATATAATATGATATATATAATATAAATATAATTTCGATTTCCCACCGGGGCAGGCGGGATTTGTGAATCGTGTATAGACAAAATCATCGAAAAGTTTCCTGTTGGATACGGAAAGTTGAGTTTCCGACGTTTGTGAATAACCCGCTGATCTTATCTTAACAATATTTTCCGTATTGCCTATTTCTACTATGTTATTGCAATTTTATTTCAGGCTTACTTCTAACTTATCCAATAATTACTTATTAACTGTGTGCTATTAATCTTTACTTATTTCTGTCTTGCTTATTAGTAACTTTACAATCCCATACAATGCCACTCTCTTATATTGACATACAACCCATGTTTTTTACTCTCTATACTGTAATTATGCAGGCTTTTATGTCTTTAGTAGGTACACTCAATCTGTGATCAAAGAGGTTAATTGGTTAGTAGAGTTTGCGTGAAAGGAAGACAAGCAAACATACCAGCCGATACACGAACGTGTAACGTTTAGTTTTTTTCATTAAATATGACATAATAAGTATTCGCCAAATGAAACTTAAAATCTGCGAAGAGCTTGTCGGATAGGTGTTAACTAACGTTCCGTTTGAATTTCAGACTCGTAAAAGTTGAATAAAAAAGACATCAACTGTGACATACAAACGGGCAGATCAGCTGACCGACGGACAGACATACAAACAGACAAACAAATATACAGATGGACAAATGGACGGCTTCGTCTTGTCTTTGTACACTTATGACATATTGATGTATTCAGGAAATCTTCTTCTTCTTCTTCTATCTATGATATACAATGAAAATGATTTTTTCTTCGTCCTTTAATCACGTGAAAACTTCTGAACGTATCGGTATGGGAATATGACCATTCGACGCGAAATCATCTGTAGATGGTTTTAGGCTATTTGCTTTTGGAATTTCATATACTCTTCACTATTTTTCGAACAAAAATGTAAACTATACATTTTCATTTACGCTATGTATATATAATAATAATATGTATAATGCGCCAAACAATACACACCAATCATGTGATCTCAAACTAGGGTATTTCCTGTGCTATGAGAACCAGACGACTACTGGGAGCGTCTCCCAGTACACCCAGACCCGAGACAATATAGAAAAGTTCATTTTCTAAATTGACCCGACCGGGAATCGAACCCGAACTTTCCGCGCTTGGCTTAACGTCTAAACCACTGCACCATCTAGGTCGTCGAAGTGGGTGGATAACGGCTAATTAGTAATATGTAGAGAGGTACCTAAGATACATACATACATACATACATACATGTCCTCACGCTGTATCTCCAACGGGGTAGTCAGAGAGAACGGAGTACCAAGCATCGCGGTTCTTACATACTTTTTTCGCTTACTCAAATCTCATCACTTTCCTCACACGTTTTCATCTAGGTATGCGAGAGCTTTTGACATTTGCATCCGCTAACACTGGCTATTTGATCTGCCTACAAATACATAATCTGTGTATACCAGTAGATATTTCAATTTAAGAAACTCGTATTTTATTTATATCTACAAGAAAATATGCCCAGCTAAAAGGCCTGCTATTATTAAAATTAAAATTCACAACATCAATTTCTTTAACGCTAACCAAACATTGTAAGCGTCGGTATCGATTTTTGTCATATACGTACTTACGTAGGTCAAAAATGGTTTCATTCAGTTTAATTTTATACTTTCCGTTTTTATTACGCTTAGAGTTTTCTTGGAATTCTTTACCTTCAAGTCGTGTATGGAAATATTTTGAGATACGTCGCCGAGCTTCGTTTGCTTAGCGAGATAAGCGATGTGGCGGATACCGCTGTTTATGTACATTGCTACGTAAGACTGTTGTTGGCTGTAGGTACATTATATACTCGTGCGCACCCGGCCGTACATATTACATACATGTGAAATTTCGTGTCTGAGAAAATTTTTATACCTTTAACGAATTCTTGGTATTTCGTCGCTGTCTATGTATTGTTAGCGACATAATTGACGCAGGAGACAAAAACAGGTTGAGCTGACATAACACATATTACAACGCAGCACAGAAAGAACAATACGTTCATAGCTTTATCGCGAAAACGGATAATACTAATATTATGCTTGAAAATATCTTCGAAAACATTTTAAGAAGAAGAGAACATTTTTTGTTATGCTACATACACACATTTTTCCACAAATCTGTAACAGCAGTAAGCGTTCTATGATGTTCTAAATTAAAAAATCCTAATAATGTTTATAGTATTAACCGGTATTAAATCCTGTATTAACTGGTTTTAACCGGTATTAATCTACATTTATGGACTAATAAAGACTAAGACGGTTTTTGATCTTCATTAACTGGTATTTTTGAAACCGGTACAGAACTATGTACTTTTAATAGATGAAACGCTATCACAAGTCACAAAGTACCTATTATCTTCGAAAGTAAAACCTATTATTGTTATTATTATATTGTTATTACCGAACTAGAATCACATTTCATACGTACGTATACGTTTCCTTATGCTTTTTCTCCTTTATTTAGGCAGATTTCCTAGCAGAGATTTTTTATATATTACTAACTTAAATAACAAAAACTCGGTCAAGTATCAGTTGAATTTGAGCGTAGAGGGATCCGTACCTTCATTTTGTGGTATGATACATCCATTCATACATACATATAATATACACAATATGCACGTACATAACAATTAATATAAAATAAAAGTTACTGTTTGTACATATATTGTAACATAAGTACATACGTGCACATCATCATGCTGAATCTCTAAACGGGCCAGTCGAAAGATGCAGCGCCAAGAGTCGCGTCCTTATACAACCTTTCTTCGCCTCTTCAAATCTCCTCACATTTTTTATAAAATGATCGTCATCGTCGTATCTTCATGTCGTAGCCCTAACGGGTAGTCAGAGAGGACAGAGCGCCAAACGTCGCGGTCCTTGCATACTTCTTTCGCTTCCTCAAATCTCATCATTCTCCTCACACATTTCCTAGGTGGTATGAGAGTGCTTTTAACATTTCCAACTGTTAACACACTGGCTATTTGATCTTCATAAGTCAGCTTTGGTCTTCCTTATAACATGATGAGTTTGGAAAATTAATTTTTATGTATCTATAAGACTTAGCACTTTTGTTTTTGGTTGCATCGGCCGTGGTCTCAAGTAAATTGTCGCAGTAAGTTTCGCTGCGTGTCCGAGGCAGGACTTATATCATTTTTATTTGATTCAAATAATAAAACCTCGTTTTAGACATCCGGTATAGACTCCGTGAGTGTTGTTTGTCGAACGAACTCTAATCGAACTCTAATCTTTAGTTACAAATATCGGAGGTAAATGATATAAAATCTGCCACGGACACGGATTGAAGGTCGCTGCGACAATTAACTTGAGACCACGGTCGATGCAACTTGGCCGAAACGTCAAGGCGAATAAAAGGTAATCGCGTTAATTTCGCGAGTTTTTAGATATTTTACAATGTAATGCGAAAGTTTAAAATTCTTTAAGGTGCTATTTACCCAGACCCTTATTTTAGGTCCAGTACTCACCGATATATATAGGATTAAGTGGAGGAGAGATTTGACGAGTCAAGTGCGCCAGTACATAATATCTCAATAGTGTATGATACATGAGTATCATAATAAGGCGTTAAGTATTGCAAACTATATGAGGTATTAGCAATCAATCAGATAGTTTATGTTATGTATGTTTCTTGTAGATGAACGCATAAACTTACTATACACTGGCGTATAGATATACAAAGAGTGTGATTGAAAATGTATAATCTTTTATGATAGTGGCACGAGTAGGAAAGGGACAGCCAACGAGACGCTATTGTAATCCCTTTTCAATGACGGGTCAAAGAAGTACTGTATTTTTCAGTAATGGTTACGTGTTCTGTATGTGATTGTAATATTACATATTGTATTGATCAAGGGAATCATTTCATAGGTGACATTGTCTAATTGAAAATCACGTCAACGACCTCTATGTTCCTCTATACGCCAGTAAATCCTAAGTTTATGGATGAACGCGTTAGTTGGTGATCTTACAAGAATTTAGTTTTTTCTTAAAAGTCTTCTTACATCCATTCCGGATCCTGTAACGGACACGTTTGCAGTTATAATGGTATATCAGCATAAACTACTTATTTAATACTGTTATCTGTTTCCCACTACGAAGCTATAAAGCATGTGGTAGGGGAATTCCGTCAAGAAAACACCCGAGTGTCGGGTAAAGAGAGTTAAAGTGCTTGTATAACAGAAACAGAGTTTAGTTTTGTCAGATCCTAAACGCTATCCTATGTTCGTAACATACACATTTATGTTTAGGTACATTTTATACTGGTCTGAGAGAGCGAGAAAATATAGAATGTGCATGCTGTTTATGCTAAAATGCATGTTGTAAGAATCGGTCAAAGGATATAAGGAGTTCATAATAAGGAGCTTGGTTAGGCGATGGAGCACCAACTCCTCCAACTAAATATTCCATGTTAAAAATAGCATACCTAGGTGAAAATGTGTGAGGAGAATGATGAGATTTGAGGAAGCGAAAGAGGTGTGTAAAGACCATGACTCCTGGCGCTCCGTCCGCTCTGATTACCCCGTTAGGGATACAGCATGAAGATATGTTATGTTAATGTTATGTAATCACGTGAAGGTATGCCAGGTGTGGCTCGCTCGGCCCTGTAGTCTGGGCCACGGTGACATGCAGGCAGGCTACGGTGTTCTATGCATGTTGTAAGAGGCAAGTAAAGTCCTCGGAATCTCCCGATCAGAGTGGGAACTCCAGTCGTCTATTCATGCGACCCCAAGGAGGACGATAGCATCTGTTCCGCGCTGTCGTGGTACTGCAAGGATGCAGGAGACTCTGTCTCTACCCCTTCGAGAAAACTTCTGCACAGCGCGAGGGGCCCCAAAACGTTCCGTATTAGACCCGAAGTTCCTCGACAAGGCGCTGAGGACAACCACCGAGAAAGTTTCATTGGACATGGATTTAAGTCCCATATATTTCGGTCACATCCTCAGGGAGCTGGGTAACTGTGTTCCGATTTGTTTTGCGTTACCAAAAAAGGTATGGTTCGCTGTCTTCTCTACTTATTCGTTATTTGGCTTCATAACACAATGTACCACCTTCTTATCTTTCCGTGCAGGTTGTAAAAATCTGCCGAGTGATAGGTCCTATTCCAATCAAAGTTTAAATTTATTTCAGTAAATTTAGTGCAAGTTATTTTTAAACATTAAATCTATTTGTATTATCGGTTTAGAAAAAACCTTCGTGGAAAAGATCTGACAAGAAGCTCAGTAAGGTATCATTTATTAAACATCGTTTTATGATGCCTGTGATACCCATTTACATATAATATTACAATAAAATACTATATTCAAAAGTTAGTAAATGAATGTGCAGGGAAAACTATTTTCAAACTATAGTTTTGTCTTAGATGAAATACTTTGTTATGATTTTTAAATTAGTGTACGTTTTAGAACAAATTTAAACCTCTTTTTGGCTAATCGAGTAACTTCTTTAGGAACTTTATTACAAAAGCGAACACGATTACCTCATCCAAATATGAACCATTTGATTTATCTAATTTAAATTACGAAATAACCAGTTTATCATGTTCTCGGGTTTCCAAGCATTAATATCACCTTTCTTTTTGAACCAATACATATTTTTCCTGGTATACATTATATTTTCAAATTTCTATAAAAACGGTGAGGTGGGTACATATAATTAACTGGTGTGATGGGGTTAGTAATCTTGGAAATAATTTAGTTTCGCTTGGCCACTTCTAAGTTTAAATACATGCCGCTTAGAAGTAGTGTCAAGTTATGGTTTCATTGCGTGTTGATGCTCTGTCTACTCCTATTGCAAATGGCGTGAAGTTATGTATGTATGTACACACATAAATTCACAGTATACATCAATATTTCAGGATTAAAAGTATCACATTTACTAAGAAATACGAAGATTTTTCCCTTCAAAAGTGATTGCGAAGGTAAGTTGATCGTCCGCAGCCGCATCGGCCGGCCAGACAAGCCTGTGTCAACATCGCAGGAATTAGTCCAAATTATGTGCACCTCACCCCCTTAGCTTCACACACCCCCTTTCCGAATCAATATTTGTTGTCCGCACTCTTCTGCCTTAATACAACACGCACAATGCTCACACATTGATCATAAATGCAAAAAGTATGTTAAATTCAACGACGTAAAGTACATATTCCATTACAATGTTTCTCTGAACATAAGTCGCGAAAGTTCTTGTAAAGGGCTCTCCCTCGATGTTGCTGTCTCAACTAACTCAATATCATCTCTTTCCGACAGAGTTTTCCGCGGGATACATGGAATCACGTAGAGCTGGACTATGGATTTTGTGATTTTTAGGTAACTATGGATGACATTCGTATAGGGCGATATGGATCTATTTCAATCTACTTGTAAACATTTCTTTACAGTGTTGTAATTAATAATAATATAAAAGCAGCGTTGACTGTATTTCAATTGAGGGCTTTTTGAAGTAAAAAACTGCTGAAGCAGTTTACATTTTTAACAACAATTTATGTATAAAAGAGCTGCCTGATTACATAAAATAGGCAAAAACTATTTCAAATAAAAAATATTAAAGTTTTAAGGAGAATAAAGATCAAATTTTAAAAAAATATATAAAAATGATTTGCTGTTCTATATTATAAAACAGCAATTATAGGGCTGTCTCAAAAATTTAGGACAAAAAAGGCAATTGTATAATAAGATAATATCAATTAATAAAAAACTCATTTTCGTTGTTGAATATTCATAAAGAGCTGTTAATTGCACAAGTCGGCAAATACAAGAGAGAGCGACTCTACGGTTCCCGGTAAGTCGTCCTCCCACTCTGTCCCCCCTTCCTCTCGCAAAAGGCCAACCCTATATACACACACACTTGTACGATACGCACACATACACACGAAGCGCGCGCAACTGGGAAAACTACGACCTTTTACATACGTATGGTGTACAAGAACGAGAAATAAGTATATCGACAAATTTAGGATAATTTTAAAATCTATTGTTAAAATCTATAACAATAATGAATATATTTTCTAATAATAACGAATACATATTAGTATAGATTATTAACTTTTTAATAAAAGTGTATCTTTATTCCTAGCCGTGTTTCGTATTTAATTCTGGCCAGCCCATTTAAGAAACGAATTTTATGAAAGTTAATCTTGAGGTTTAGGTGTTACTGAATGCTCCCCAGTTTGTTGTGTAATACAGTTAGTACAACTTAGCACTTAGTTTGGTATCACGCGTTTGGTGTAATTGTCTGAAACGTCGATTTATTTTTTAATTTCAGCTAATCTAATAATATACACATAAAATCTTGCACATACAATCTTCGAAATTGTTCCATTCGATAAATAAATACCTATATCTAACATCGCTTTATCTGTTTTATTTACATATACTACGCACAAAACGCGTGTTGGTTGTGTGCGCATCTATTTACGTGGCGAGTAAATATGTACCCGCGCCGTTTGTGGAGGCTGCATTAATAATTCAATTGGTTGCTCGCCGCTCAGGTAGCGTTTAAACGATTTTTAACTTGCCGTCAAACGGATTAATTGGGGACGGGACGAGGAGCCGGGCGTTCAGAATCGGTATAAATACCTACTTACACAATCTACAACAACTATTTTATAGTAATTTAATGTTCATTAATAATTACATGAACAATGTTATAATTTATAAAATTAAATTTAAGGTACAAATCAGTACTACGTAGCCAAAAACTGTTTGGTTTTTCCATTGTTTTAAAGACTTGAACCCGATTTTGGTTCTTACGATACTGAAAATACTCAATATTTTTTATTTCTGTTAATACATTTTCCTTTTGAGTCAAGGGCCCAGAGTTCGATTCCCAGTAAGGTCAATATCTAAATTGTCATATAGTTTAGGTGTTACTACGAAGTTCCCCAATCCGTTGCACATAAGTACAAGCGTACTATAGTGTTTATTTAGTGATCACTGATCCATACAATTAGCGGAATTATGTGGTGTATTTATTTACGTTTAAATATAATTTAGTATTCCCTAATTTATGATGGAAGTTGAGAACGTTGCTACTTTGGCCCTTAGCTGCTATAAGGCTCAAAGTCTTCCCGTCTTACCTCCCAAAAAAATTATATCACTTCCTGGATTATTATGTGAATTTATAGATAAATGTGATGTCATCTTAAAAGAAAATCTGTAGGGGTTGTAGCCTCCCACTTTTTCTTTTTATAGTACGAAGGTTTCCTTACATTGTTTGATAACAAAAGACAATATTTTTAGCCATTTCAATAAAGCTACGTCCACATAAGAGCGACATGACGCGACGATCGCAATGTAATCGCAGTGAGCGGTTTTCAAATATTAGTGTTTGGCAAAGAAATCAAGCCGCTCGGCCGGGCTGTTTGTCCGTCTGTTTGTTCGCGACCCCAATCACTGGCTACACTCACAACTATATTAAGAGCTTTGCATACATCTGTTTGGAGTGTCGTGTTAAGGGTAGGTTGTTTTGTTAATTTATTTTGCTAGGACCACCTAATTTTTTATATATTGATACCAAATGTATCCCGCAACAATGTCAGCGTGGAAAATCTTATATTGTTCACGGGTATCTTATATTTTTTTACCCCCTATTCGTAAACCATTGATTTATATTCGCAAACCACTCACGACTGCAGTAAGAGCTTTGTTGACTAAAATATGTTTTGTCACTTTTATTTCGAACCAAAAATCAATATGAAAACGAAGACAATTATATATGTTTTATTTCACGTTTTTTTATTATTATTTCATTTATTTATTTTATATATTTATGTACATTTATATGTATATAAAAGCTTAAAAACGTTTTATAAAGTTTATGAATATGAACAGAGCGTTGAGGCGAATTTTATTATTATAAAAACGGCTGGACAAATCGATGAACACCAAGCTGATTGCATAAGCTATTCTCTTATCAGGGTTCCGTAGCCAAATGGTTAAAAACGGAACCCTTTAAATGCCATCCGGTCCATTTTATCGTCTCTCTGTTCGTATGTAACAGTCATTTTACTCAGAGACTATTATGTACCATATGTACCACAAATAAAAGTAAAGGTGGTAGAGCCATGCTGCATTGCATCACGAATACTACTCTCTCACAGAATATCGGTGTGAAATAACAGTATCTATTGCTGTTCTGTTTCGTTCGGTGAGTGAGTGTCGGTAGCCCATCACCCCCTCCCCCTCCCTCCTTTCCCTATTTCTCTAAAGGCAGGCAACGCGCCCGTGATTCTCCGGAAGTTGCGGGTGTCCATGGGCGGCGGTTGGTTACTCTCCATCAGGTGACCCACTTGCTGGTTTGCCCCCTCATTTACAAAAAAAAAATGAAATTTGGAAGGTAATGTATTCTATGGTGTAGTGCATTTTTGGAAAAACAAAATTAGGGGTGGCACTCCATACATGTGTTGAGGGATGGACAAAATTCAGGCGCATATGCATAAACGTATGGCTTATCTTTAGACAGATCTTCAAATATTAGGTTGGGAAACGAGTTCCTAGCGTTTTTATCAAAGACTTTTATTTAAACAAAAATCAATAGTTATAACAATAATCAATCAATTATGTATTCGCCGTTGCTGTTTACGTCGATGCCGTTCCGCCAAAAATCGCCTGGTCTGGCACGAAGAAGTTGTTGAGCAAGTTTTTAAGGTCCTCTTCATTGTCGAAGGTAACACCCCTCATATGGTTCGACAGTGAGCGGAAAAGATGGTAATCCGTCAGTGCCAGGTCTGGAGAACACGGCGGATGCTGAAGGACCTCCCATTCGAGCTCTTGGGGTGCGGCTTTGACGATTTATGCAACATGGGGCTGGCGTTGTCGTGAAGGAGTACAGTTTGGCCTTGTGGATGGGGTATTTTCAGCCGAATAGTATCTTTCACGCGGTGTAGCTAGGCTATGTAAGGCTCACTGTTGACCGTGGCGTTCCTTTCGTAGCATCGATGAAAAGCGAAGGGCAGGTGTCAAAAATGTTGGTTTTTACCTCCTGGATATTTCATTTCTAAGCCTCAAAAGTAATAAAAAATTAAATTACTCAAAAAGACGATTAGCACAGTTTTGTAGAGCAGAAAGAGCTCTATCTAATGAATATTATACACTTTGTGAAAAGCAAAAAAATCGTTGTAAAACAAAAGAAAATATAAAAACGCTACTAAATTATTCCCCAACCCAATATTATATACAGAGGTGTCAGAGTGACTTTTTTGTTTAACTCAATAGTTGCTAATAAAAGTGCTTCTAAAGTCGTGTTCCCCCTCTAATTTTTAAAAGTGTTCCCCCTCTAATTTTTTAATTAGATATGAGGTGGAAAACTGAAAAGATTTAAGATAGTAGAACTTACTAAGAACTTGCAACGACAATTAGTATCAAGAAGAAATGCCGATTAAATAAATATGGCGCATCCCGACTACAGAACCCTTCGCACTTGGTCTGCTTTTCTTTGTAATTTTATTAGCCGTAAGTATGAGTTATCATGTTATGGAAACGAACCTGGGGAGCTATAAATTAACAAAGTCGTAAGTTAATTCAGAAATGTTCGTTTCCTAAGTAGGCCTGACAGTGAATTGATGCTGGGATCCCGGCTGAGAAGACAGATGATGCCCGACGGGCCAACAGGACAGGCTATGTGGCCAAAAAGTTTTAATTGTGAAATTTCCTTCTAGAACACTTTCTTTGATTATTTGCCTACTGTAATTATTTATAACCTACCTACCTGTAAGTCCACCCAAGCAATTTGCATTTAATTTCACGTACATCCTGATACCACGTGTACAAATAGTGAAACATGTCTGTAAGTTAATACCATTGTACAGTAAAAGATGACATGATTTACAATGTTAATATACATACGTGAGTAAATAATTGAAACATATACATGTTATCGTAAAACATATAATTAGGAACATATTATTACATGTTGGTGCTTTGTTGCGTAATATAAATGAAACTAACTTCTGGTTGTGGCATTGCTTGAACTGTACAATAGATATTATATTGAAAATACCGGCCAAGTCACAGTACAAATATAATAGTATGATGAAAGCTATCGAACACGGTTTGTATGTGTGCGCGCTAATAGGCACGAGCCATGGCATGCACACAACGACAATATTTAGCATGGTTAAGACTGTACCAGTCAGGGTAGCACCGTAGCCGCGATTAGTAACGGTATAATATGCCACGGCGCCGCCCGGTCACTGCTAATCGTCATACACAAACATGAAAAACGTATCCATGTGCATTGTTTAATTTTTTTATTATTATGTGTATACTTATATATTCATAAAATTAAATGAGATGCGGACAGAGACAACCCTATATATCAGGCCGATAAAATTGGCAATTCAGTCACGCGCAGCGCGGGAGTCCGACTTCTTTTATGTATATCATCTGAGCAAGTGCAAGTTGTACTTTAGTCGTAAGGAGCACAATTAGTGTTTCGCAGATACTGTCAGTTGTTACTCTGTCACTAACCACACAACAAAGTCTATTGTAGTTATTTTTTCGGAAAAAAAGTGTAATGTTTAACAAATATAATCTTGATAATTTTCCCTCAATTTTTCAGATTTTTACGGTCCATTTATAGGGCTTTTATTAAATCTCCCACACGATGACTTAATATAATTTTTTTTTAAATGTTTCTATTGAGCTCCAAAACTTAGTCACCTATAGTCAAAATTCTTCTTTTAAAGTTCACTTCTTTGATTTGAACTTACTTGACTATTTCTTCATAACTCAAATAAAAGATAAGTTTAGTAATTATGAGCAAAAGTGCAAAAATAACCGAAACACGATGAAAAATGTAAAAGTTATTCACTTTAAAACGAACGTTAATTAGTAGTGGAGAGAAGTTCTATCTTTGTCACTCCTAACGTTGGACAATGATACTGCGAGTTTGTGACGTCACAGTTCCGTAACGCCATAGCTTATCACCACTGTTCCCATTACTAAAGTTCAACTACCCAATGCTCCTGTAATTTCCAGTAGTATTTTCTCAACATTTGTATTCAACATTTTTAATTATTTTAGTGCAATGTATAGAACATACCAGTATTAAAATAGCAGTCGACTAACCTATTGTTAGAAGTACTCTACTGTATACATTTTATTTTATTTTATTTTATATAAAATAGGGGGCAAACGAGCTAGATGGTCTTCTCATGGAAAGTGACCACCACCGCCCATAGACATCCGCGACATCCGGAGAATCACGAGTACATTGCCGGCCTTTATGCAAAGGAGTGAAAGGAGGTGGAGGGGAAAGATGGGCCACCGGCACTCACTCACCGAACGAAATACAACAGCAATAGATGCCGTTATTTCACGCCGATATTCTGTGAGAAGGTGGTATTTCGCCGGGCGAGCCGGCCCAATACATGCTGCAATATAGCATGGCTCTACTACACCCACAATTAATCCTTGAGAAAAACATCTATGACAGAAAGACAGACGCCGAGGTCTGAGGTATTTGCATAGGTGATCCATTTTCCTAACTTTGATAAGGAACACAAAGAAATAATCTCCCGCCATATTTGTTAATATATTGTGTATTTAGCATAATATTTAAATGATCTTTCATCAGATTTTCAGCATTTTCGATCTTCACACTTTCGCATATTACATTAATATCATTCATTTTTGTCTGTTTTTGGTGGAATAACATTTTCTGAGAAATGTCAATGATCACAGTAAGTGACGTAAAATGAAGTCCTCGTAATGCTTTCAGGGAAATAGAGGACATGTGTATAATTTATAGAAAAGTAAATACACGTCAATTTACTTATCTTTCCGTGGTATTTGTTCGGTGATATGATAATTATATGGTGATAATTAACAAGCGATTAGTTATTGTAGTGTTTGTTATTAACTTTCTCCTATACGTTATAGTATTAGGATATAGTTGGAGCAGTGAGTGCTCCCTGTATCTTTGTTGAAATATTTGCACTGTAAGCAGTGACTCTACGCAAAGCCAGAGTCACAGCAAGAGCAGGATAAAGAGATTTCTTAAATATCGTAATTCATGGTATTAAAAAAAATTGAAAATTTTATAAAATAGGTCTCAAATGTTCCTAAGTCGAATTATCTAAATGGGTATTACATATTTTTGTAAATGTTATATTAGGTGCTTGAATTTAATATTGCATTATTTATTAGACTTGCGACCTCAACGTTGAATGGGCTCTTATAATACCTATCTAGTATTAGTTGACTATCCCGTTGGGGATACAGCGTAAAGATATATATGTATGTATGTATGTACCTACTTTAAAAATTAAGCTTGCGATAGTTGTGGCTGTCTCATATGTGTGGATTGATGATAATGTGCAGTTGCCATTATAAATAGATAGATATTAGAAACATATCTACGGACCTGCGATTCGCTGCAATGGCTACTGATAGATGTAATTAGAAAGTAGATAGATGTAGTGAGAATATTACATAAACTGCAATTAAAACCCAGTGTATTCTGAACTTTAGGTATACGTACCAACAACGTGAGGTGCCGACTGATTGTTGGTACAGCAAATTTGTCCTCTGTCTCACTCGACATGGGATTAGCCTGTTTTTCTTCAGATAACAGTTTTATCTTGTTAAATGTTAATTGTACGTATTTGAGTTGCGAAACTACGACGCCTATTGTGAAAGGCTCGATTGTGAATCATTCTAGCGATGAAAAATCTCAAATATTTGCATGAACACGGAGTGAGGTATAATGATATTTTTGTTTCTAAGAATAACATTTACTATCATTTCCTCGAGAAAGTAGGGATGCAATGATTGCGATTAAAATTAATTATCAATATTTTTAGCCATAAGTAGTCAAAGTACAAGCAGTAAGATCAGCATTTTAAAATTTTTGTCCATTTTGCGAATAGTGTTTATAGACAACACATCTGACTGAGTTTCTTGCTTGTTCTTCTCACTACAGGCTTTTTTCGAATCGGTGAAAGATTTGAAGTTCAAAAATGTCTTGTGATTGAATTTAGTTACGTGAAATAATTTAAATGTCTGAATAGAATTGAAGAGTATGTACATGAGCAACAGAAATAGTAATTCGAACTATAATACAACTTATTATGTTTAAAATTATTAGTTTTTACATAAATTTATTATTTCTAATGTTGTTAATATTCATTTAAAACTAATAGTTTTTATAATAAATTTGTAACTAATAAAATTAATAGATTTAACTATATATTTTGTAACTTAAATCTAATAAACCACACGAATAATTCATTGTAAAACGCCCACCGCATTTTCAAATCAATTTATTCAAGTAAACCCAATTACAAGGTATTTTTTAACGTCAAATCTACTTTAGTTCGATTCAAATAGAAAACCTGGACACTGAGAAGAAACTCAGTCAGGTATCATTTTTTCAACTTCATTTTACAAAAGGTTTATTAAAATACAATATTTTCATTAAGCTAGTAAACGCATGTGCAGAGAACATCATTTCCAGACTATTGTTTTATCTTCAATGAAATCGTTTATTTTATAGTATGATTGTCTAGTCAATGTACGTTTTATAACCAATCTAAATTTATTCTCTGTTAATTGAGTAATTTCTTAAGGAACTTTATTATAAAAACGAAATCAGTTACCTAAAAATGAAACATTTTACTGCCCTCTCGTTTGGTTAATTGTATGACTCAGTATAGATGTGTAAATCTCAGACTGTTCTGGTTGCGGCTCAAGATGGGGTTGACGGGAATATTTATTTTGGCGGTGTATAGCCCAGTGTCCTCTGTCGGTTTAGGTGAACTAGAGCAGTTTTGGGAAAATGTTAGAGAAGTTTTAGTGACGGTTGAAGAGAATGATAGAATTGCGTTGCGTCCAAACCTGCAGCGGTCTGTCGTATGAAGAACTGGATACTGCAAGATGCGACCACCAGGAATGAATATGAAAAGGTACTAGCCGGTATGCTTGATGATAGATTGAAAATGATGAGTGAGGATGTTGAAGAATGTTGGCAGAACCTTAGAGATAGTATGGTCTTGACTGTGGTATGAAGAATTTTATGAAAGACAGATATAAGCTGCAGAAAGCAGAAACGAAGGCACTAGTGAAAGAGAAGCGTGAAAGATGTAGGGTGTTAGACGAAAACAAGGTGTCCGACAACTTCGAGGAAAATATACTGAAGTGGTCCGGCACCTTGGAGAATGAATGAAGTACGTTCCAAAGAAAACCACCTGATAACAAATAAAAAAGATGTTTTGCAGCAATGGAGTGAATATTAAGGAGAACTGTATGAGAGTGGCGATTCCGTCTCTGATACTGAGAGCGATTCTAATGAATTGCCACACTCGGGTCAGGACTGGAGAATGCCATTAGTATGAACTAGATTGAGAAAGTGATAAGAAGTCTGAAATGTGGAAAGGCTGCGGGAAATGATGACCGTAGGTCGGAACGTTATCTGCGCTTTTGTGAATCTAGAAAAAGCATTAGATAGAGTAGCGCGAAACAAACTGGAGGCTTCTACCTGAATATGGCGTGGAGGGATCCTTACTGCAGTCTGTGAGATCATTATATCGAGGTCACAGAGCCTGTGTAAGGATAGATGGTGACATGTCGCCCTGGTTCGAAGTCTGTTCAGGCGTCGGACAAGGTTGGTTGATGTCTGTCTGGCTTTTCGTGCTTTATTTAGACAGTTGCCTCCAGACATTGAAAGAGAGTATGAGTGGTATGATACGTGATGACACAGTGGTAAACTGCCTATTATACACTGACGATGCTGTGCTTATAGCACCATCAGAAGCAGAGTTGCACACATTGGTCACGTGCACGAAAGAAGAAGGCGAAGTGAAAGGATTGAATATGGATGTGAACAAAACTAAGGTTCTGGTGTTTGAAAGGGATGCAGTACAGACAAAATGTGAGATTTCGCTGCATGGTAGGTGTCTAGAGCAGGTGAATGAAATTGTGTATCTGGGGAATGCCTTTTCGAGGGATGGAATATGTGAGTTGGATATGGAGATAAGGGTAGCAGCTGGCATAAAGTGACCGGTGCTCTGTCCGCTTTAGTGGGCAGTGTGAATATATCTAACACAGCCAAAATGGCCATCAACAGTGTGGTGTTGGTTCCAACTTTATTGTACGGTACTGAAGCCTGGATATGCCCGAAATCAGTGAAAGTATGATAAATGCAGTAGATATGCGATCTCTTAGAAATATGTGCGGCGTCACCTTTGTGGACAGGATAAGCAATGAAGAGATACGTAGTATGACAGGGTTGTACGACAGTGTCATTGTTAAAAATGAAGAAAGGAATGCTTAGATGTTTCGGGCACATAGAAAGAATAAGAGATGAAAGACTGACGAAGAAAATCTACAGAGCGAAAGCTAGTGGTAAAAGAAGCCAAGGATGACTTATGAAGATCAAATAGCCAGAGTGTTAGCCGACGGAAATATCAAAAACAATCGCATACCTAGGCGAAAATGTGTGAGGAGAATGATGAGATTTGAGGAAGCGAAAGATGTTATGTAAGGACCGCGTCGCTTGACGCTCCACCCTCTCTGACAACCACGTTAAGGATACAGCGTGAAGATATGTAATGTAATGTATGATTATAAGTTTTTATAGTGATAAATTGCATTCATATTGTTATTTCTACCAATTATAAAGTGCTTTTAAATGCACCGCAAATCGCAATATAAATTTTTAAAATAAAAAATGTTTCTACTACTCACTAATGGCAAAATACGTATAGTTACATTATTATTCTGCGAGTCTTAAAAATCTTTTTACATTACGAAGAAGATACAAGAGCAAACAGACCACTTTATCGTGCCAGAAACTCCGGTTATGTCTCACGCTCCCCATCGAAACAGCAGAGCTTTGTAACAGAGCAAGTACTACTTTTTGGCGGCAGGATTAGCTGGTAAGAAGTAAGACACCGCGCGTGGTTCTACCACACGCGAGGTCAAATTAAAAACGCACAAAAATGCTTTGTATTGAAAGTATCCACTTCTCTATTTTAACATCTGTCCTTCACCGTTGGTTTGCTGTAAACAAGTTGAAGAAACATACTGTGGTCAAACAAACCCCAAATAAATAAAAATGTTCATTTATTAATCATAACGTAAATCAGAAATCGTAGCATCACTAGTAACAAGGAATTAAGCCTACAATATATTAACGATTTACAAAGGAATATTCGTTACTTTTATGAAACTCATTCCAAAACATTTTTTTAGTAGTAGTAGTAGTACGATTCTCTCTTAGTAGGCAAAGTAAAGGGATCTTAGCTCATATATAACCAACGTCTTTAGTAATAAATAGATAAATTCATCATATTTCGACATTTTGATCGACATTTTGATGAAATAACATGAATAATTTATGTCAATGCTTATTAGAGTTTCTGGCGACAAATACATCGAGGCGGTCTTTTCAATAGGATCCGCTGAGGCAGACTAACCTACTAAAAAAATCTCTACATCACTACTAAATAAGCACTTATTTCAACATTTTCACATAACAGCACAACAGCGTAGATATTTGGGACGCAAAATTACATATCACAATTCACATTATATACCTATCACAATTTCCACTGGAAACCATTTTGTAAATAATTAAAATGAACGCCCAACCGCTCTCCATAAAATTCCGCCAAAATTTCCCACATTTTTTTTAATTTTCTGTTTTTGAAAGACAAAGAGAATTAAGTTTGTAGAGTCGACTCTATTGCGTACTTACTACGTGTAATATTGTTTCTTATTTTGTTATATATGACTCCATATTTTCGCATCTAGGTACATTGCTTGAAAGTACTTTAACATTCAGTACTATAAAACTCAGAGGTACAAAAAACAAAAGTTCCATGCAAGACTTACGTTAACGTTTCCTGTTGCGTTCTCGCGAATAGTCCTCAAATAAGTGATTTCAAAGACAATCAACTACTTTTTCTTAGACAATACTTACGTAAGTATATTAATTTTAATCGTTAATAAAAAAAATACCTACTAAAAATAAATAATAAAAGATTTCATATTTTATTTAATAATAACAGGAACATTATAGAATCTAATAAAATCTTATCTTCGTGGCTTTATGTATTAAAAATGTGGGTTAGTTTGTTAAGTTACTATAATACACTCAAATGACTCAAACAAAGCACGAACTAATGACTAACGTAATTGAAATATTAGGTAGGTATAATATACAGCAATAAAACCATAATTTGAATTTACTGCGCCTCGTCGTAACCTCGATCCATGAAGCAAGATGGCTGCTTATCGCCGCCATGTTGTTTGCAGAGCGGTCGGCGCGCGCGCAAGTTTGTTTTCTAGAGACCTGTTTTAAAAAGGTCTGTATTTTACCTACTCTTAGAATGTTAATGAGGACACTGGAATTATTCTGTTTGCGTAATTCACTACCTATTTACGAGTATTATTTTAGTAGATTCTTTTATTTCTCGATCACACTGGGTTGCATCGTAATACGATATTGGTACCTACACGTTACGTTCAAATATAACATCATCGTACCTTTTTATTCACTATGTAAAATAAATCATAGAGTAGGATAATTTTAGTCTATTTAGTTCAGAGATGAAGATATTACGTACCAAGGGGTACATACATAGGGTTAGAAGGAACTTGTGTTAGTGACGGCCTAACAAATTGTCATCTGTAAACTTTATTGCTAAGAGTAATGGCAAGGTTTGATTTGCGAATTCATGCTCTGTCTACCCCCAATGAGAAATGATTCAAGGGCCAAGTAGTCCTTTTGGCCATTGTCCTCGATTTCATTCGTTTGGAATTTAGACAAAAGTAGACTATATGGATCCGGAGTGTTAAATCTATCTCCATACCTCATCAAAACCTGTCCAGCGACTTAACCGTGAAAACATAACCAACAAAACGTAATAAGTATGTGAAAACATAATAAGTAGTCGTTTTTACATTTATAATATTAATTTGTAGATTCACACTATGATTACAAAAAAAAATAAGTTTTTTTCCGGACATATATCTTGTGATGTGTTTAGACTTTAGGCTAATCACATCACACCACAGTCTTGACTGTGACAAGTATTGGGCCAGAACCCTATCGCTTATATCATTTTGTAAGTTTTATAGATCATTCAAAACGCACTGGTACACTGAGTCTACGCCGCCCAGTGGTATGGACTCAGTGGCTTATGTCCATTGTCCAGCAGTGGACTAATAAAGACTGATCATCCATTATATAGGGTACGTAATGTTTTTCAAACTTAATAATCATAATCGAACACTGACAATTTTTAGTTTAGTGCTAAGATAAAATCAAAAGCACTCACCTACCTAGGGGAAAATGCGTGAGGAGAATTCTAAGATTTGAGGAAGCAAAGGATGTATGTAAGGACCGCGACGCTTGACGCTCCGTCCTCTTTGACTACCCCGTTAGGGATACGGCGTGAAGATATCTATGTATGTATAACATAATTATCTCTCTATCTATATAAATTTATATTTAAATTTTCGATTTTTTAAAAATTTAAATCTCCGAATGTTCTTCATCCATTGTTTTGGAATTTTCGCGACATTGCGTTCGAGGACGCGTTTTTGTTCCCTTTAACCAGGTTGAACCAAACACAACAATTTATAATTACTTTATTTTAATTCTTTGAGACTTTTTTTCAATGTTATGTGAAGATATTATCATAGATTAATTAGTTACTAACGTACAATATTATTAAAGTATGTTCGAATATATTACACTATAGATACGTTTACCCATCTAAGATAAAGGGTAGGAGTAGATAAGGATAATTTCTACAGCGCTAACCACAGGACTCTACTTAGTTCTATAATCAGCTTTATTATTATTTGGTAACACTTGACCGATATATTTAAATTTTCTTTTTTGGGCATATCACATGATTAATCTGCAGCTATTGTCATGTATTGTATTATCTCCTAAGACTTCGATCAAAACAAATGTGCTGGCATGCATACAAGTCGGCAAAGGACTCATTTGCAATATTAATGTCGTGCGAAACATAATATAATAATAATAAATAATAATCCAGACTCTAATAGCACTTGGCTTGAATTATGTGTATCGTACAACGATCATTTGGACTAAAAAGTAATTTATAAAAGTCGTCTTCAAAAAGCAATTGACGGGAATCGAATATTTGACCATCACTTGGAAGTTAGATACACATGTATTCTTACATTTGTTTTCTGTTAATAGTCATTTATATACGTATTAATTAATATCTTCACGCAGTATCCCTAACGGTGTAGGCAGAAGAGGACGGAGCGCCAAGCTTCACGGTACTTACATACTTCTTTCGCCACCTCGAATCTCATCATTCTCCTCACACATGTTCGACTAGGTACGCAGACGCTTTTAACATTTCCGTCAGCTAACACTGACTATTTGATCTTCGTAATTTACATTAACAAAAAACAAAAATATATGTTTTACAGAAAAAATCTACAGAGTGAAAGTGATTGGTAGCAGATGCATAGGAAGACCAGCTGACCTTACAAAAATCGTATAGCCAAAGTGTTAGCTGACGGAAATGTCAAAAGCCTTCGCATATACCTAGGTTAAAATGTGTGAGGAGAATAATGTGATTTGAGGAGGCGAAAGAAGTAGTATGTATGAACCGCGAAGCTTGGCGCTCTGTCCTCTCCGACTACCCCGTTAAGGATACAGCGTGAAGATATGTATGTATGTATGATTGTGTGTATGCGATATTCATTTATATTACATATATAACATCTTCCAAGAAATACTGTTGAAAGAAAAGACATGTAAACACACCTCAATTTGTAAAGCATAATTTTACTTATATATTAATTTGGCTTCACCTAAAGTAGACAATCGATTCAGAAAGTCTTTGTATTGTATTTCTACGACCTTGTATTACAGTGTACTTAATAGGATATAAATATGTGTAAAATACGAGGTTTCGCTTACATCAACCTTAAATGGTCGTTAAGATTTCTCTTCGAACGAAAGGGGCCGTGTATTGGTCCCAGCTAAATATGTGCTCTGTACACATACAAACACACATTATACATATGTACTCAGCACACACATGGCATGGCTTGTACTGAAAATATTTGGTAACACCGCCAATGTAATCTAAGGAGTTTGTGATGAATTAAATACACAATGGAATATAAATTGAGGGCGCACCTTTTTATCATCGATTTTTTACTCAAAACGATAACATTCTTTTTTACTTTAATTTCACATTTGAAGAAAACTCCACATATTAAAATACTACAAAAAACGTCACGCCATTTAAGATTTTGGGGTTAACTGAGCATCAAGCTACAACAAAATTCTTTGACGACAATATTTGGGTTTAGGATAGTAAAGCGAATTACTCTATTATTTTTAACTCCCCATGGAAATGAGGGGGTTATAAGTTAACTGCAGTTTTGGAGTATGTTCTTAGCTATATTAGGCGGAAATCGGTCCAGCCATTCTTAAGACTGTGTCGAGGATTTTAATAATATTTTTTTCTTTATTAGGATACAACCAGGTAAAGTTTTTATTAAATATAATTTTTCCTGTGTCGTCTTCACTACATATTGTCCATTTCTCCCATGTTGTTTCTTTTTATCTTCAGCGAACAATTTTATTATTTATTTATATTAAATTGAAATTTTAAAAAGATAAAATACATGTGAATTTAGTGAACGTGTCTTTGTTTCATTTCCAAGGTTTCGTTTTTCTGTGTACTCTGTGGTGTTTGATTATCGAAAGTTTTGCTTTGTAGTCTATTCAGACATTTCACACAGTGCCATCTAGTCCCAAATTAAGTGTTATGGATACTAGACAACTGATATACTACTCATATACTTTTCTTTTGTAAATAAATACATATTAAATGTGCGTTGAAGGCTATAGGAATTAGTATCTCCAAAAACAACTAAAGAATACGACGAGTGATGAAAAAAGAACGGCATGGCGATGTTTATAATAACATCTGCAATGGATCTCAAGCAAATTACGTTAATTGAACTCTGTGAAATCGCTCAGGAAATTATGTCTAAACTTGTATCTGTATATGAACAGAAAAGTGGGTTGATGAAAATGATGATTAACGAGAGATTTTACTAGTAGAAAAAGTCACCCACTGACAATATTGCTCGACATATATCTGAAGTAGCGAATCTAGCAAAACAGTTGAAGAGAGGCGGTGAAAGTATTAACGACACGGGTATCACAACTTAAATATTAGAAACATTACTGACACCCCGTTACAGATACAGCGTGAAGATATGTATGTATGTATTCGCATCCTCCTCCTCCGCAGTATGGATCGTATCGACAAGCGTGCATTTCATTGGACTCTAAACAGCACATTATCACTAATTTAACTGCTCGTTTATTGGATAAAGACTCTAGTATTACTTGCGAAGAAAAAATCAGACAGCTCTGTTGGTCACTAATCAGTGGACTAAGAATAAACCAAAACTTAAAGATGTCAGTAGCCACAGCGAGAACAAACCCAATCACCATCGGTTTATATGTTACAAATTAGGAAAACGTAAGCACTCTGCAATCGATATTCGCTTTATTTTCTTATTAGTTTCCTAAGGAAACTAATAGCATGATTTGGTCCAACCCCTTCAGTCTCGACATAGATAGCGATCGCTTTACAACCGATTTCGGTTGATAAGTCATAACGATTAATTTTTAACGATTTTTTAAAGTCTCTACATCAAAACTATCGATTGTGATTGGAATCATATCGACTCTAACTGTCAACTTTACGATTGCCGATAATGTTTTTACGATCAAATTTGACAGTTCGCAAAGTGTTCGTGCTTATTGTTATGGCAAGCGATTTTTTTCGTTAGTTTTATTGATCGGTAGTTTACGAAAACAATCGCTATGTCGGGACTGCAGCCCCAGGTTAAATATGTACAAAATAATAACCAATTAGCAGATATTTTCACAAAATCATTGCCTCTCAAAAATTTAAACATCTTGGAAATAAATTTTTAAGTTATATATGATTTTAATTTTGTATAGTATTTGTGATTTGGAAGCTACGGAAGTGTAATACAGAGAATTCGTGAAATCTTGAATGATAATAATTAGTGCGTTAATCTTGAATGAGTAGTCATGTCTTTAAAATTTAGTGGGAGCATTAAATTAAAATTTTAAATTTTTCATTTGAGTGTAATCGGTGGTGTCTTCTTGATAGGCCTCTCTAATCTTTGTGTTCTTTCTTGTCTATGATGAATGTCCAAAGTTTTACTTTGTAGTGTGTATTATAGAAAATATTAATAGAAACTGAATTCTCGATTTCATCTACGAAAAGCCCTAATTTGAACAATTTAAACTTTTCGGCTACCGGATGAATAAAAAAAATTAAAATGTGGTGTCATGACACCAGTTAGGAACGAAGTTCCTTCGGATAATATAGAAGCAACACAATTTGCAAAAAAAAAGTAATATTCGCCATCTTGGATTTGAAAATGAACATCATTTTCGTAATTAACACCACTAGAAACCTAGAATATGATACCTATGTCGATTTATCAAAAAAAATAATAATCGCCATCTTGGATTCGAAAATAAACATAATTTTCGTAATCAGCATCCCGAGAAACCTATAATGTGACACCCATATCGATTTATCCAAAAAAGTCATTTTCGCTATCTTGGATTTGAAAATGAACGTCATTTTCGTAATCAGCACCCCGAAAAACCTAGAATTTGTTACCCATATAGATTTATCCAAAAAAAGTAATATTCGCCATCTTGGATTTTAAAATGAACATCATTTTCTTAATAAGCACCCCGAGAAACCTAGAATATGATACCTATGTCGATTTATCAAAAAAAAAGTAATATTCGCTATCTTGGATTTGAAAATGTACATCATTTTCGTAATAATATGAAGAATATATCTACACATTACTGAAGACATCGGCTGTTATGAGCATATATCTCTTTGCCTTCCCGTGCAGTGCAAAATCGTACAAAGAATAAGGAACTTCGTTCCAAATACGACTATGGCACTTCCGTTCAGAGAATGTCATATTAGGTACTACGTATCTATATTTTTACGTTATATATTTTTCTTACGGTTTTAGTCACATTTTTTTCAGTTCGGTCGCGCAGCAAAATCCCTATCTCCTCCAAGCCTGCCGTAAGGAACTATCGTTCCAATATTTATATTTAATAGGCAAAAATAATTCATTTATATTTATTAGACTATAATAGTAATAATTTTGCTGAATCTATTTGTCCGGTAATATGACAAATAATTTTATTTCAACTTTTGTTATTATTTTATTAGAGTATTATCAATTGCTATGGTTGAATTTTATAAATTGATTGCTTTTATAACACATATTTATTTAGACCGTCTCCATTCTAATTACTTATACAGAATTTTAAAACACAATATATTATCACATTTGTACTTTAAAACTGTCAAAAATGTAAAAAATAGAAAATCTACATAAAATGTCAACCTCACTTCTCCCGTTCCCGCTAAAAAGTTCCATTTAGATTGTAGTAATGGTAATGATAGCAACCAGCGATTAACTGGTTCTGTGCTGGAATAAACATCAAAGTGATTTTGTTACGTCTTGATGGTTTTGTCTACCCCAAATGGTTTGAAATTATACATGTATGAGATGTGGACGGTATAGGCACATTGTAAAAATTGCGTGCGATAATTATGTGACGTGGCTTCACAGTTTCACTTGTACAGATGGTTCGATTGTCTTTAAACGGCGGAATTACAACGGACTCATATTGTAGTCGGGGCGTGTTTCATTGTTGTTTATATTGGGCGGGCAAACACCTACGCTTACAACTTACAACTGTACACATGCCAGACAGAACAGTTACAATAGCTTTACAATGTTCTTCACTTTTAATTCAAATTTAACATCACATTGGCAATATTTTTAATATTTAATGAAATGGTTGTAGGATACATGCATACATATCCTCACACTATCCCTAACAGAGAGGGTGCAACGCCAAGCATCGCGGTCCTTTCATACTTATTTTGCCTTGTCATCATTCTCCTCATACACTTTCTCCTATATTGTAGGATGATAGTTTGATTTTGATTTTCTGATGATTATTGGGATCGTCGAGTAGTATTGAATAAAAGTAAATCACAAATTCAAATGTGTGTAACACTATACTTTGGATTCCTTGTTAACATTTTTTCGAAAACACATGTAAAAATATTTCCCAAAAAAAACATGAATATGGGAATAAAATGTGATTAAAAGAACATTACATATTTTTTACTTAATCAATTGAGAGCTTTACTATATACAAACTTTATTTTATGGTTGACAGTATAGAATACAATTATTATTACACAAATGCGATTTCTATTTGGTCGTTTTTTTATTTAATCAAACTACATTATGACGTATTTTTGAATGTAAAAACTGCGTGTCTTGGCCGACATATGACTTGCGCGGAAAGCTAACCAGCACCACATTATATGTTTTACTCTTTTACTCTGACCAAGAAGGAAGCTTCTTAATGTTATATTCTTTGTCATCTCTATACCTTCGAAACTACTGGATCTAAAATTTTAATTTAAAAAAAATTAAAGAACATCGAGCCTTTATTTTACAGAAAAAATATAAGGAAAATTCAAGGTCTTATCAATCTTTAGGACGACAATACGCGCTGTCGTACCCTCGCAGTGGCATGGGTCCAAAAGGGACTGCATCGGTCCCCCCCGCAAAGTGCTCCGGCACAGAAGGGTTCCGAACTCCAACGCTTTCCGCGGGAGATTCCGGAGCCCCTCGACAAACATTCTTCTAATTTTTTTTTTTATTTAATGAAAGAGGAGCAAACGAGCAAGCAAGTAACCCGATGGAAACCGTCTCGCATGGGTACCCGCAACGTCTGGGCAATCACAGGCGCGTTGCCTCCTTTTAGGGAAAGGAGGCGGAGTGGGGAGATGGGCTGTTGACACTCACCGAACGAAACACAACAGCAATAGATACTGTTATTTCATGCCTATATTCTCTGAGAGGGTGGTATTTCAATGCAGCATAGGTCTACTACACACATGCAGAATGGCTCTACCACACACAAATCTGCTTACTTAATGTTTCACTATTTCCCCAAAATAGTAAAATAAAACATAACAAAACAAACTACCCAGAGAGGGAATATTTACCAATTGCATTCCCTGAATCTGAAGGACACAGACAAACTATCTCACGACGTAAACATCGTGATCCTCAAAAAAAAGCGTTATTAATGAGCACTGCAGGAGTTTTAGGCGGTAAAAGCCCCTCGTAATCCAATTTCACCCAAAGGGGCTGGGTACGCGTGTCCGGGTTCCTCCTACGTTTCCAAAAAACAATGTCTTATTTATTTTATTTAAATATTCATTGGACACACATTATACACATACATAAAGTTACTTGTACATGTACAGAAGATAAGTAAAGGGTACAGCTTATTTCTATTAGAAATTTCTTCTAGCAGACCCACGAGAGTGACAGTTCCGTGGAAGAAAAATAGACACTGTGTGTCCATACTATGCATATTATAATTAAACATATAATATATGTTCATATATGTATATACCTATAAATAAATACATATGTATGTATAATATAATCTGTAATATTTTATAAATAACAAAAAAGTACATACATATCATAGCGTTAATATTTACAAACTTAAAACTACACTTTATCTTAAATAATAGACTTTCTCAAAGTTGCCACTTAGAAAGCTGTCATTGCTTAAGATGCCCAGGAGACTGGCAGCATTAGCTCTTTGCCGTAATAGCCAAAGTGATTCATTGGAACAAGAAGCTGCCAGCCCGACGGTCTCCCGAAGTCTCGACCAGTCTCTTACAAATATCAAAAATCAGTCCATGGGCTTCGGGGTCCCAGGAACCCAAAGTTTTTACTGCAAAGGGCATAAATATGAAACTCTCAGAAAGAGTCGCATACTTACGCCGCTTGAAGTTCTCAGTAGTGCTGGCCGCGGCACCTGCAGACTTGGATGTCGCCGGTACATGGGAAACAGCAAGTGTACAAAATAGGAAAAAATAATTTGAAACAGTAGGGAGAATGTGACGGCAACAAATGTTGGAAGCAATGCGGTGTATAGTTGCACCTACTGCAATTGGCCTAACACCACTGTCTTTTTTTGTGAGGACACATAAAATTAGCACCATGCAGGCTGTCCGTTATTTCCGGGGGCACCTTATCAGCCAGCATAATGTTTATAAGAGCAGTTAAACTAGATAAGAGCGTCTTACCGGCATCACCGACAGTGCCTGTAATCAAATCTTTATAATATTGTGGTGTTAAAACCATCACGACTTCCTGCAGAACCGCTTTTAAAAGAATTTATTGCAGCACGCACATCGTCCTCTGTAACTGGAGTCGACACATCGTTTAGATGTGAGGAATCTGGCAGAAAACAAGGCACAGAGGAAGAAGGATACTTTGATCTCAGAGCGGAAAAAGTATCGGGAGTTAAGGGTGCTATAACATCGCTGGAAAATAGTAAGTGGACGGCTCCTCTTAGATCGCCGTCGCTAATTTTGGTTTCTATTTTTGGAGTACTGTCTGAATTGAAAGTTTTATAAATGGCCCGAACATAAATGCTCGGATCTGAAGAGTTAGAGCATTTGTGTTTAATTTTTTGTGGTAAGGAAATTTTGTCTTTATCTTTTGAATCCAAACATAAAGTTTTATAGCCGAAAATGTGCAGTTCTTCCCAATCGCATTTGTCGTTTCGGTTCAATATTCTTTGTATAGGGGAATTAAGGGATTTGGCAACAATATACATTGTTTTCGAGCGGAGCAATATATTGCCAAAAAGGTGTGCGATTGTGAATGGAATTTGAAGAATTAGTCACATTATTGTGGACTGAGATGCCTGTGGTGAGGAAAAGGGGCCTGATGGAATGCCGACAGTGTCACACCGTTTGTGTACTCTGCCGACATGAATCTTCAAGCTCTTATTTCCACGAAAGAAACGAGGTTGGGAACACTGCTCACATCTAATTAAATTTCCAGCGAAGTGTTATTATTTCTATGTAAGCTAGAGGAAGGTGAGTATGTGAGGGCCGGGAGCATATCACGACATAATATTAAGTAAAAAATACAAAAAACTAGAGCAGAAAATTTGTAAATATAACATCATTGAGCGGCAAATGAGACAAAAGCACTGAAATGTCTCTAAGCAACCGTTCTTGTTGACGTTGCTATGGCAGAATTGTCACACCCGGCCAGATGCGAAAAACGCAGCAAAAGGTGGTTGTGGTGGTTGAAACAAAAACACTACTGTGAGAACCAGATATGGGAAAAATGATGGTAATGGAATTTGACCAAAAAAAGGTGTTTACAATAATTTTTAGAGAGAAGAGTCAAACAGTCGTCATTGATGATAATTTTTTTTTAATTTGTAATATATATAGTACTATGTAATAGGACGAATTATGTAATTAAACTTAACTTTGATGTAACATGTATTTATGTATTTTTGGAAGTAAATTTTATAAAAGTTATTCTTTTGTTACTATTTTCTTTACGAAATCCATAGCGCGCATGTCCAACTCGCTCTTGACCTAACAGATATTTCACATAAATAATCTACGTTATGGAGACAGAAAATTATATAGATGTATGTATAACTTCATAACTAAAGCTGCTGATATTTGGGAATTTACGAAATGTACAGGTTTTTCCACTGTATTTTCCTATACTGAAACGAGTGCTAAAATGTGTTTTGGCAGTTCATTAACATACCCATTCCAAATAAAATATTCTTTTAACACTTGGGGCATAGACCTTCTTCCACAAATGGATTCGAGAGGAAATAAGTTACCCAATAAAAATAGAGATCCTAATTACAAATGAAATTTATTATTTTCTGTTAGCATTACTAATCAATGAAATAAATAAAAAGAAAATACACTACCAATATTGTGTAATAGAACAAACCAATATGTTTAATGTATGTCATGTCATACGCAGCAGTGAAAGAGATGGAATAACGCAATAGATTAAAGCAAGAGCAAAACAATATACTTTATATTCACTGCGGATGATGATCAAGGACGTATAATATCCCTCGTATCCTTCTTTATGCGTGAGGTGACAGATGCAAAACGCTAATGCTGTTAATAATCTTCTCCAGTGAAGAGTTCTGTAGTTGGTTTGCACAATATTAATTTAATCGGCAGTAAAAATAGGGTTGTATTTCGTAGTTTCCCAAAGACTCAAAAACACAGTTATTTTTGCGGTCTCTGATCGCGTAACCTAAAATATCCCATAGGTATATTTAAAACTACAACCACTACAACAAACCACTTTCACAATTTAAATTTTTAAACTTAATTTTAAAAATGTTTAAAGTGCTTTATGTTCCATTACCTTTTTTTATGAAAGAATGGGCAAACGAGCAAGCGATTCACCTATTGGAAAGTGATCACTGTAATGTCCGGGGAATCATGGGTGCGTTGCCGGCCTTTAAGAAAAGGAGGGGGAGAGTACGGAAATGGGCCAACGACACTGATTCACCGAACGAAACACAACAGCAATAGATGATGTTATATGACGCCTTTCGCTATGGAAATGTCAAAAGCTCTCGCATACCTAGGCTAAAATGTGTGAGGAGAATGATGAGATTTGAGGAAGCGAAAGAAGTATGTAAGAACCGCTACGCTTGGCGCTCCGTCCTGTCTGACAACCCCGTTAGGAATACAGCGTGAGGATATGTATGTATGTATGTATGTATGTATTTCACGCCGATATTCTGTGAGAGAGTGGTATTTCACCGGGCGAGCCGGTCCAATTCGTGCTGCAATGTAGTATGGCTCTACCACACATATATAAAGAATATGGAAATAATAAAGAATATGTACTAAATAATATAGTTCTAATTAACCCACAGTTTAACACCTTATCCATAGTAGAAAAGTTAGAGGGAACATCCACAATTTTCACTTTAGAAGCGCATATCTTACCAACTTTTGATTTAAATAAAAAAGTCAATATGAAACCTCGATATCATTGTCGAAGGCCTATTTAAAGATGCCTCATACGCTTTGTGTACATCGGAATTTTTTGTCATCTCTTGGTTAAAGCGAGCGTAATCGCAAATTTTTTTTACCATTGTGTAGCGGTTCGTAGAATACACTTATCATACACATTTCATCTATGTAATAGTCTTCGAGTAAAATGACTGTGATAAAAAAGTGTTCAACAGTAGAAACATATAAAAAGGTCATGCCAAAAATAGTCATACTTCTGGATTCTGAGCCTCAAACGTATTGTTTACGGAAGCTTGAGGTGAATAAGGTGTGTCGGAATGACATATTTCGCAGTTTGTGCCTACTGGCCAACCATTGCAAATATAAATTGTTTTTTATAATAGTTGTGTCAAGCAACTTTACTCTTTTAGTAAAGTAACTTGAAAGACAATAAAATTAACTATCAATATACTTTTAATAATATACTTATGGAACCTGTTACTGTTAATTACTTACGTAAAAAGAAAACGGATACTGGAACGGTCTGTTTGTCTGTGTCGATGGATTTTTTAAGAGCCTATTTGACGTATAATTTTGAAAGGCATATTGATACACTAGTTTAGAACATTTATAGGAGAATTAAAAAAAAAACTGAAACCGAACTCGATTTGACCTTCCTTCCATTTTTCGAAAATACTTGACCCGATATCTCAAACATTTCAGGGTGTATAAAGCTTTCATTCTTAAAATTTATTAGAAAAATATTACGAAAGACGTAGTCCATAGTACACATAAAATTACGCTTAGATATTTACAATTTTCACAATGCAGAAAGGCCCAGTATGTAAAAAAGTAAGAAGCAGACCCGATGATCTCTGAACTGATGATTTACAAAAGAGACTAAGTCAAAAAATTTAGTTTTTAAATAAAAATTTAGTTATTATTAATAATTTTATAAATGTCGTACAGAACCGGCACTGGCACGTGACTAATTTAAAAAAAAAATTATTGCGTGTAAAATGTTTCGCAGAATTAAATATTTAGTCGAAATTGACTAACCTTGACCGACACGCGCGCAGCGGAATAAAGGCGGGGGGAAATTGGAGTAACTTATTTGTTTCCTCTTAAATCTGGTATAAATATGATATAATATGTTAAATACTGAAAAATATGTGGATTAATAAGATGTTACACTATGCTATATGTAAGTTTCTACATCATATTATCATTACAAGATTTCTGAGGTAACCGACTATTACATAAGGACGCGTAATTTTAAAAATTACGCTTTTCTTCTGAGTTACGAAATCTTACAGAATCATACTTTTCTTCACTGTTAAAAAGCATGAATTCTATTACCTTTTTCAAAGAAACGTACAAATATAATACATCTATCTATTGATTTAAATATTTCCGTAACTATAAAACAATCAGTCGTTATCCGTTGTATGATATGAAGATGTATATTGATAATATTTAAGTAATAAATATACTTACGTGAAAATTAGCTAGCCACAGTTGCCTTAACATCCACTGAACAAATATGTGTAGGCACACCCCAACGTCACTGTAATGTATGTACATATATACACACATATTATCAGTTTCAGCTACAAATTACACAAGTGTGGTGTAAGTGAACGAGAGCGTTTCAAATATAAATATTATATGTTTATATATTGATAGAGTAGAGCGCTTGTCAAACAGCACAGTGTACGCTGCCAATATTAACTCTAGTTATCAGGCTGTGGGTGAACCTGCAGCCAAGGTTACGGTCAAGGTTAACTGTTCAGTTTACGGGGTCAACGTTTTTATAGTTTTCAGTTAAAATGGCTTTTCTGCGAATGGAGACATATGGACACTTATTACAGTCAGAAAATACTGTTATAGTAAATATAATTGAATTTTTAAGTTGATACTCGATATTGAACGCGCAATTTATGTAGTCTGTCTGTCCATCCGTCCTGCCCGTATGATACAGCCGATTCTGTCATCCTTACACTTACCTAATGAGCTGAAATTTAGCGTAGAGACGTAAAGTGGTAATACAAAACCAGAAATGAGTAACAATGAATAAAATAATAGTCATTAAGCATGATTTTTTATTAAATTAAACGTTGGCTTTTTAACTTAAACTTTTTACACAACTCTAAGTTAATCCGTGTCTCACACGCTTTCAGCTACTTTTGGATAGTTGATGATATTTATAAATCCCAAACATCTTGACTTTTGGAAGGTAACCCAATCCAACCCAAGGTTGATTAGAAGGTTCGTTCGTCGTTTAATGGTGAAAGCCATTAAACACGTTTTTATAGGTTTCGGATCTCAAAAAAACTGAAAGTAGTTTGGTGATTTCGCTTTTTTTGGAAACTCGGGAGAAATTAGTAAAACTTTCTTAACTTCCTGCGATGAAACTGGGAGGTGTGGAACTTTTTTTCAATAAACTGTCGTCTTTTGCGGTGCATCTCTGTGTGTCTGGCGATCATGTATAACGTTTCAGAAAGGACTAGGTACTCAGGACTTCTTGGCTGAACTCCTTGGTGTTACTTGAAGAGGAAGAAGGCGAACCGAGCCCCTATTATAATTGTGCCAAAAGCCTCCCTTTAGTTGCCTTGTATGAGATCTAGAAAATGGCGTAGCCTTTTTTTATACTACAGAAAAGAAGAATGAGCAAGTAATCCATCTCATGGTATTTAGATTGAACTCCATGAACATTCGCAATACCAATTTAAGAAAGCACAGATTACAAAAGCTGTGGCAACTTGAGAACGAAGATGTGTCTCTCGTACCAGAAATTTCCTCGGCTGCAGACAGAACAGTCCAAGTATTGCCGTTTAACGGCAAGATTAGTGAGTAAGATGTTTACAGCGATCTGAAAGACCATAAAGTCCTTCCACCGCTTGTGGTTTCGTTGTGATGATTGTCGGCATACAAGGATAACGGTCCAAAGCATACGTCGCCTTTCTCTCAGCTATCAGCTTCGTTCAACTGGTCTCACTTTCATTTGGAACCAAAGACTGACCATTATTGACATTTTAACTGTAAGGGCTGGGTTCGTGAGTATAATAAATATTAGAGGTCGCTAAGTGGTCAAAATTCGACCATAAATATAAATATAAAGATATATAATGTAAACTGTTAGGCGACAATCTCTACTCAATGCGACTGTTTGATCAAAGTAAGGAATATATATGACCACAAACTATTATGATATCACATGGACAGTATTTTTAACATTGGTGATATGAACGTAAACAATTAATGTTTTATTTAATTAAATTTAATGTATTTGTAACAATTATTACGTAAAAATGTTAGATTTCTGCACTTCTTCTCCGTTATAAACTGCAACAACGGCAAATCTTACACTCTTCCGTGCGCGCGAAATTCTTAAAAAGGTATCCGAAGTTTTCGCTTCACGTATTAATATAATGATGATGATGATATGTATGTAAGCCACCTATAGAATGTACGTATAGTGATCGTTAATGTTGTTAGTAGTCTGTGGGCAGTCAGCCTTAAGTATACACATATATGCTGAAACACTGCTAAGTAATGTAGCTGGTCCCATATTGGTACTATTCGGTACCCGGATAGTGTCTAGTGCTAATGAGATGAACGACTGACTGCACAAATTATCGACTACGCTTTAATATGACTCTCCGGTGCCCTTTTATGTACTAAAGGTGCACTTTAATCGATAACAGTATTTATGGCAAGTAGCCATATTTTTAATTTAAGTGAGGATTTCTTGTTTGTGTTCGTAAGTGAAATATACGGAAATTATGGTAACGACTAATATTTGTTTGTAAACTTAGAACTTAAGGAAGAGATTAAATACAGAGTTTGTAGACTATATCTTATGCTTCCAACATATTTACATCATTAAATATTTGAATAAAATTTGTTTTACAAACTTGTTTATATTAGGAGAGGTGATACACATTTATAACTACATGGAAACCCATTGTATCTAAGGAAGTACTCGTGGAGTTGTAAATAAATAATAAGTTGAAGTACAACAGGATACAAAATATACTATTTTTAAGTGATTACTTCTTTTTCTTTTTGATTAAGTGGCACCGAATAATAATTATAATTATTATTTACTATACCGTCAATCACTTGTACAGTTAATAATAAATAATAATTATTAAAATTAAGAAATGATTTCTCATACTAAATTCAAAATAATATGTTGCTATTAAAATGGACTGGAAGCGAGTAGTTTAAATTATATTCAAACGCTCCTCCATTTCCAAAAGCGCAAGTCAACTGTTTGAGTTTTCAATTGGTGTCCAGATCCTATAGCACGGTACAGCTAACGCGTGTTTATTTAGCGATATACATGTAATTGTGTGCGGCGATGCCCGATTGTAGCGAATTAGTGCTATGTTAACACAGACTTACCTGCTGTTAAAATATGACACTAATTGTTGAAACTAGGTGTAAAAATAGTTTATATTGTAGGAAAAGTGTTTTTCTACGCTTTTTGTGCATTAGAATATGTAATTCAGAATACTTATTTACCCACGAGTTCTATGTAATGCTATTATATGTATGCCAATTAGGTGCATTTGGTGATATTTTTTCTTTCTTTATTTCAAATTATATGTTGTCTTTATACTGTAAAATGTTAAATTACTACGATTGCCAATTTTCACAAATTTAAATTTAACTCATTTAAAAATATGGAACTGTCGTTACAATCTCCTTTGTTGATCATTTAGAACTTGTTACATTGTTTATTGTTAATTGCATATGGCCAGTGTTATATTTGTATACATAATAAATAATATTTAATTTGTAGTATTATATATTATAGTATTTCAAATCAAACATTTCGTCCTTGTTATACATATAACAATATTGTATTAAAAATTTAGCTATCGTTATGCTAATAAATACTCAGTAAAAACTCTTGTCAATGTTTCATTTAATAATTTCGAAGAATATTTGTCCATGAGTTTGTAAGATGGCGGCTTACGTGTGCTAACGACTTTTATAAACATAATTATCTAAAGTCGCACGTCGAACGATGTTTGATCTCGCTTATTGGTCAACACTTGGACTACGGTTTCAGTGTGTTATAAAATAATATCTAATACGACATGAAAATTAAAATATATAGTTTCTTTTTATGATCGTATTATTTCTATAATTCTAGTTACTATGTAAGTAAACTTTCTCTAGTCTGTCCATGAACACAATATTATTAGAAAGGATTAAGTCGTTTAATGAAAAACAAAAGTTACTAAGTTTATTACTAAAGTTAGAAGAGAAGAAGAGTTAGAGACTTAGTATTCCTTTCGCTGCTCGGTCATTTTTATACCAAAAAGTTGAACAGATGGGTCAGTACAACGATAGCCCAGTACCGAATCTTCAATTCAGGTGGATGCTTTAGTCTCCAATGTCATTCATCTGCGAGGCTGTAATGGTGCAAAAGGAGGACGCCAAGCGGGAGAGGGAGAGGGGCGATCCTGCTGAGAGACGACGACGCCGGGTTGTTGATGACGTACGCCTCGGACCGTCAGCCCTGTAGACTAGGCGAGAGAATAGAGCTGCGGTGTTCCTCGCTTTCTCGCATCGCATGCATGCTCCTCGGCGGACGAAAGCGCGTGCACTCCGCGTTGTCCTGGAATTATGAGGGTAAAGAGGGCTTTAATCTACCCCCCGACGAAAAATACTTCTGTGCGTTCCTCAATAACGCGCCGAAGAGGAACACCGCAGGTATCTTAATAGACAAAAGCCCCATATAACTCAATTTCACTGTTAAAAACTTTGATAGCAATATAGTTTCTAGACTAGTTCACTGTCAGTTTTGCACGACGTTCGTAAGGCTTGATTTGGCTTTACATATCTTTTAATTTATGGAGACACCATTAGGTCACTTTTTATACCACGGGTAAGATAAACGAACAATCACTCCAACTACTATTTAATGGACTGACGCACATAGATATGTATAAAATCGAGTCTAAGGAAGCCCTTCAATTTGTAAATATATTGGCAAAATACGACTGAAGATTTTCTTTATCATTTTAAAAGTATAAAAATTCAGCTCCATAAATTTCCTGGTATAAAATGACGTCATACTTAAAATAAATTAATATGATTCATATACGTGACTGACGTATAATCCCTGATGTATAATCCCCTCTCCTCAATAAAGCTGATTATTATTTTTTAGTTAAAATTAATCTGAAAAACCATCTCATGAATTTTTGTACGGTATGAATATACTCAAACCAGTTTTTCTTAACAACTTTCGCATGCTGTCACCTTTAACTTCTCCTACTGGAGCAGCTGACGTTTAAAGCTCTTAAATGGTAGGCGAAAACTTGTTAAAATGTACCCCTACCTCCCATACTACAACCTTCAGGACTAAAATGTTGTGCCTCTTGTACCAAAAATTTAACTGGCTGTTTTACCTTCCACATTAGAATGTAACGGTGCTAACACTGCTATTTGGCGGCAGGATAAAGAGTCAGTATATGCATACTTTAGTGAGTTTGGTGATCTGGATCTCGATACCTGACTGATTGAGAGATAGATATTTGGACATAGTTATACCATATCAACTCTTTATCTTAAAATCATCAAACGTGGATAAACGATAGAAGAAAAAATCTCCATAAAAAGTTCAGAAATTTTTAAATTTTACGAAATTTCAGAATCATTTTGATTACAATGGACAGATATGTAATTATATCTAAAATCTCTCGAACCAGTTTTTTAATAAGTAATAATTTTTAATAAGATAGGGGGCGGGGATGACGAACAAATACCCTTGCATTACGTTGCACTGGCTATCCACGAGTAATACGGCGGAGCGATAGACGTAGCCAGTACAAGGTCCTTAGGATTCAGAGCTGAACATCCTGAGTATGGTTGAAACGATTTCCATCACACATAGTTAAAAGCATTGTAATTTTGAAAGAAAAAGAAACGCTTCATTCGCTCGAATGTTACGATAACATAGATAGACTCACACAGAGACAATGGCGTCAAAAATTAAAACACCTGTATTTTCTGTCGGGGTTAACGTTCGCATTGCGCCTAAACTCTCATTTTTGTGTAGAAAGCAAAGGTTTAGGGTTACATCAATACAATAGCTAATAATGTATTTAGTAAATCCGATGTATATGTTATTATGAGAATAACACAATGTTATTATGAAAAACATCTATTACAAATATGATATATTTGTAATGTCCTAACATTATCTCTTCGTCGGCATATTGACTCTATTTATCAGTACTCAATTCAGGCAACATTCTAAATTAATTTGTCGAGTCTTAGGAATTATTTTGCCAGTAAACATTGACTGCTCGACGTTTATTGAAGTAAATATTTAACGTTTAATTCAAACGAACGTCCCTTGTAACGAAAAATTCGTTTGTTGAACTTTGTTCTTGTCATTTTGCGTGACTAGTTTACAACTTCAATGTCTATAAAAATATAAGACTTCATCATTATTCTTTTTTGGCATTAAGGAGAATTACCACTTTTATAATTCAAACATCACTCATTTTCTTACCAAGTCTTCAAATAAAGAGTTTTCAAGATTTATACCTCGAAAGATGTAATTGCTATACTACTCAGAGAGAAGGAAAAAAAATTATAGCTACAAGTAAAATAGATATAATCGCGCGTCATCTGATTATTTTCTTGCGTAGTTGCAAAGGTTGGTCAAGGTATAACAAGGTACAACCTTATTGGTTCGGGTCTCCAGGCCAGTGAAGTCTTCAGAGCTTCGTATATTCGGCCTGGATGATTCCATAACGGCAGCTGAAATATCCGCTGCCGTAGTGAGGGAAATGGGTCGCTCCACCGACCAACTCAAGATTAGTGCACCCCTTCGGACTTAGGCGCAGTGTGGGTCGACTGTCCGGTAGCGGCGGCCAGAAAGCTGGCGGGAAAAAGAATACTCCTGGAGCCGAGGCCCCTTCGTTGTTATAACTGCCTCCCGGTAGGGCACAAGAGGCAGGTCTGCCCCTCAGAGATGGACCGCAGCGAGCAGTGTTTTCGCTGCGGTCAGGTCGGCCATAGCCCGGCACGTGTAGTGCTTCGCTGCAATGCGCGCAATGCGCCACCGCCAAAAAGCCAGCGGACCACATCTTGGAGGGTAAGGCCATGAGTACGGCACGGCAGACAAAGGAAGTGTGGCGGCAGCAGTAGCTGTTGCGTCTACAGCCCCTGAAACCAGAGGCGGAGTACAAGACATTCTCACAGACGCAAGAGCAAAGTGACCATCAACCACAGTCATTGTTCGTAATTTTAGTTTTTTTTTGGGGTTGAGAGAATGGTAATAACGTTATTACCCATTTTCTTTTAATAACTTTTTACTAGAACTATGATAGGGTCAAGGTTTCTCGTACTTTGATGATCTAGTGATTTTTAGTTACTTTGACCCAAAGTTTCAACCTTGTTGATGAATCCTTTGCATCTTTAGGAATTAGACCAACAGTGATAAAGGTCTGGTGTGACCTGCGTAGCCACTTACGTCAAATAAAAAAAATCCTCAGAGAATTCCAGAGATTAGATTGGGTCATCTAGCTAGCACCGAATGATTTGTTGGATACTAGTTAGCAGACCACATTTGATATTCAGAACTTCTTGAGAATGCCTCATTGTGAAGTGAAACACGTATCGATCAACAGAATAGAATTTTGGGCAGAAGAGAGCTGAAATATTCACAAATTCTATTGTTTTATACTATATTATTTATTACACTTGAATTATATCATATATGAGATGAATTTCCGTAATATAACACCTGAATCTATAAAATATTTCGAAGCTCTGTTTACACCGAAAAGGGAATTTGCATGAAGTTATGTATGTATCTATACAATATTTTAACGGAGTCGTGACCTTAATCTGATACAATTTTCAACCTCAATCTTCTTCATGTGTATGTAATGTTTCGATCTGAGTATAGGTATATGTATGTTGTATCTATATGGGTAGGTAGGTACATTTCTTGTACACTAGCCTATTTTTACAAGATCACTTAAATCATTACTTTAGAAAAATGGCAGCTGACTACGAGTATTAGTTTAAGAGCGAGTAACGTTTGAATCACTTGATTTTTAGTAAGTCTCATTCGTTTATATCTGATAAAAAAATAACATAAACGAAAGTACTTAATATTATCTACAATTTACTGCTACTGCAATTTAATAGTACTATTATCATAAAATTGATCTTCTTTGGTTAATATTATAAATTTAAACTCAAAGTGTACTGACATTGCACTTATTAGATGACAATCAACATAAATCTTATTTACCCTCTGATTTGTAGTTCGGTTTGCTGTTGACGGTTGGTGGTTGGGTGGACGATTATTGGTGGTGCTTGGTTTTTAGTTAAACTCTTTGGTTTTTAGCACCACGTGCGTGACTCCAATGCATAAAAGCAGTAATTTTTTTACAGCGACAAAATATCAGCACTTCTACGTAACACAGACTTTTTGTCAGGACTTTTCAATATTCCATCCGGTAACGGTGATCGGCATAGTGTGAAATCACATCACCCCGTAACAAGTACAGAAAGAGCAACAAAACTATAAATTTATCAAATATACGCTTGTGTAAACACATATACACATATTTGCAATTAGCTTAATATGTACAGAAAATTAAAAAAATGTACAAGAGAATCAAGAATCAACCCTATAAAGGGGTTCCCAATTGGGTAAACCCTCCTCTTCCCTCTTCATCTGCAGCGTCTGCTTGAAATATAGTTTAGTTCACAGATTTGGATTGAACCACAGTTTCCTTTTCTTCTCGACGCATTACAGACAAAAGCGGTGGTTGTGGTTGTAAAAACTAGTTTCGGTTGGAAACTAAAGTTATCTTTGACTATTTTGGGAAACTGCGGTAGTGAATGTGTGAATAAGGGTATACAGGCGATCGAAATAGCAAGTAATGGTTTGTCAAGGAATATTCCACGTACAATCTGGTCTAGATCTTATCAAAATGATAGTGGTTGATTCTACTTTATTTATTTTGACGTTAATAACTTCTCACGCGATTCTAGTTTGTTTTTTAAATCCCTATAAACATACATGTCACTTGTCGTTTTCCTGTGCTTAAATTGTTAAAAAAGGAATTTGTAAATATTGTTTGAAAGCTTTATTATAACATTTTAATGATATGTTACGTTACTTAAGTGATTAAGTAAAATTTTTCACGTTTGTTATACATGGGTTGCTTGATATCTTTCTATCTTTTAAAAATATTTGTGTACATATGCTTTAGGTGTATAAAATTAATATCTATATACTCTGTAATATACATAATTAAAGTAATATAAAATTAACATGTGTTCTGTTAAATAGATTTTTATAGAATTTTACCGACGGTTTATTATTTTATAGTACGTTAGAATATGTATGAATGTTATAAAAGAATATTTCAAGAGTAGATAGATATGATAGACAAATAAATAATTTTAGATTAGTAGTATTTAAGGTGGTCGTCTGAGAGTAGAAGAATAGAATTACGGTATCTCTCATCTGTCGCATGAGATGACTGAAGAGGGATCTTCAGTATCACAGCCAATCAGAGTGTAGCCTCTAATAGTACATTTCAGACGACCCCAGGTGAACGGCAGTGTGTGTAGTCCGCGCTGCAGTGACTATGCAAAAGTGCTGAGAAGTATCTATGAAGGCACTGGTATGTTCCGAAGGAAATACCGGAATCCCTCAACATGCATTTTGAAATACGACCTCAGTACTAGTAGGTAAAAGTTTCTTCTACGTCACCATGACAAAGCAGGTTCCAGGTATCAGCCTAATGTAGTCATAGTAAATTTTTAAACCAATCATAAAGCCTTTGACTTGAATGCATGACGACTACCCAAACCCAGGGCCATTAACATTAACATGTCTTCCGAAGTACGGCATTTACAGAATTTTTACCACTTACGGCTCAGTTAAACGACGCGAAAATTCTTTTGCGATCGCCGCGTGGCGGCCATTCTCGTGTATTTATTAATAGTGAATATAAATTCTAGTCACTAGGCAACAACATTAAAATTTCTGGGAACTACCTAACTGCGTGGTCGTTCGTTCATTCCGTTCCCCTCTGGCTACACCAGACAGAGTGAAGTTACTTGCGCTTAACATGACGTTAGATATGGAAATATATTATACGGTGTATTTTTCTCTATTTTGCGGCGTCCGCTTAGCGACCGCACGGCGACCGCGTTGTGTCGGCGCGAAGAAATTCGTGTCGGATAAACGCGCCCTTGCACATGGAATACAACTCAGTATCGTGTCTAGAGGTGCCGAAAATGACAATAATAAAAATTTTAATGACTGAAAGTAGTTGTTGGGAACAGCACATCCTGAAGATAACGCCAATAAGCCTCATTAATCCGCATATGAGCGAGTACGATCGGTACAATTCAGTCGAAATGTCGGGATAAAAGGTACTTTACCTTAAATATTAACATGATTTAGACACGTTTATTTATAACTGTAATTTGGTATTTTTCTGGTATAAAAATTGGCCTAGATTACTCTCTGAAAAGTCCTCTACCTGCCAATGAAAGTCTCATCTAAATCCGTCTAGCCGTTTGGAGATTAGCCCGGACAAACAAACAGACAGACAAAAATTTTGAAAAACGTGTTTTGGTTGTGGTTACGAGCAAATAACTATATAAGCTTAAGAAAAAGCCTTTATTTTAAAATCGCAAACAGCCACTTCAATTTTATTTATATGCATAAGTATTTAATAGCTTACTATTAAATACTTATGTCTTATCTAATATGCTCGATATGATAAATCTTATGTATAATAAATCTTATGTCTTAGCTTACTATTAAATACTTATGTCTTATCTAATCCGGGAAAGCCACGAAAGAGTTTTCCGCGCAGACGAAGTCGCGGGTACAGCTAATATATACCATACATAAATAGGTAAAAACAAAACAGTTCAGCTTATGCTCGATATGAACGTAAATAGATAATTTTCCCTATCCTGTAGATGACTCAAGAGTGAACGCACCAAACACTGCATCACGACTACAAAATACAATCGTAAGAATAATGAGATCATTTTATCTCCGTATTCTTACGATTCATATATATTACGTATTATTATTCATATATTAATATGTATGTATGTGTTCATATATTAATATGTATTATCGTGAGAGGCTACATAGAACTAGTTTTAAGAGTTAAAGAGAACGCTATTTGATTAACACTAATTAGTGTGAACCGGCTTCGCTTTATCCATCGTTGCAACGAAAGTGGCGTAAATTCAAACACCACTTTGCACTTCATATTTATTCCGAATATTGTAAGCTTTATGATTGTAGTCATAGGATTGAAAATTCACACCCATTTAATTTACAGAACGCAATAATATTTTGGTATCGTTTATTTAATTTATATTTGACGGAGAAAGTATTAGCTTTCTACAGACGTGTGGTTTATGCTTGAAATTATAATACTGTACTTTTTATTAACTAATAAGATATCATATTCTTAAATGACAGACTGATTGAACCGGACCTTGGTTAAACATAGAAGAATTGTAAACAAAGTGTACATGGATCGAATAACTATTTCTTGTTTCACCGATTTCAAAACTTCCTGAATGCCCTGAATTCCTAATAAAAATTACTCTGAATATGTAATTACGTACTCATAACAAACATGAACATTATATTTATCATAAACCCAATCGCTATTCTGACTTTTAACAATATTCAGATATTTTTCCCTATTTTAGTCGTCGAGAGACAAAACAGTTTCATTTGTCCAAGCGACAATATTACTGTTTTTTCGAAGTTTTTTCGACTTGTTAATAATTCCTGTTCATGAAAGTACATTATATAAATTATAAATTTTTATAAATTATTTTATTTGTCCTTTTCAGTTATTAAAATAGCTGATTCGAATTTTTTTTAACATTAACACTAAAGCTCGTCAATAGCTACTACGCAAAAAAAGAAAATCGGTTCACAAACAGGAGAAAAAAGTACCCACTGAACTGTTTTGTTTTTACCTATTTATGTATGGTATATATTAGCTGTACCCGCGACTTCGTCTGCGCGGAAAACTCTTTCGTGGCTTTCCTGGATTAGAGTAGATTACATGTACATTTATATGTATACATAGATTGTTTTTGAGAAAAGCCATCGCCTAGCCTACGTCTGCCTTCGAGGACATACTATCTCTGTACCAAATTTCATCGTAATTGGTTCAGCGGTTTCGCATTTCCCATTCAAAGTTAAACCCCACTTTTCACCCCCTTAGGGGTAGATTTTTAATAAAAAAGTAGCCTATGTCCATTTCCAGGTGTCAAACTATCTCCATACCACATCACAATCAGTTTCGTACCCCTTTTCATCCCTTTTGGAGTAGATTTTTGATAAAAAAGTAGCCTATGTCCATTTCCAGGTGACAAACTATCTCCATACCACATCACAATCAGTTTCATAGCCCTTTTCATCCGTTTTGGAGTAGATTTTTGATAAAAAAGTAGCCTATGTCCATTTCCAGGTGTCAAACTATCTCCATACCACATCACAAACAGTTTCGTCCCCCTTTTCATCCCTTTTGGAGTAGATTTTTGATAAAAAAAGTGTCCTATGTCTTATTGATAAAAAAATTCTATCACTGCATCAAATTTTATCATTACTGAGGCTTAGCATTTCCTGTACAAAATTTCATCCCCCTTTTCACCTCCTTAGAGGTAGGTTTTTGATAAAAAGAGTAGCCTATGTCCGTCCTCTAATGTTAAACTAGTTCCATCCCGATTTTCATAATAATAAGTTTAGCGGTTTAGCATTTCTCATACAAAGTTTCAACCCCCTTTTCGCCCCTTTAAGGCTAGAATTTCAATAAAAAGTAGCCATTCTTTTACGCAATCACATGTTCTTACTATATACCAATTTTCATCAAGATCACTCAGGCCGTTCTTGAGTTATAAGAGGACATACAAAAAGATAAACACAAAAATTTAAAAAATAATAGAATTGAAGTCAGTGAGTCATAAAATGACTATTTATCACAAAATTCGACAGTTGACAGAAAATTGTAATTACAGACAGACGTTAGAGATTTATATAGTAGTATACATTTAAGTATAGTTACGCGCGAATCAAACTCATACCTAATTGAGCCAACATTTTTAAATTTTATTCTTGTTTTATTCCAAAATATTGTTATGTTTTGTAATTAAGGCCTTGTTCGAAGACGAGACGGGTATAGGTACCTTACAAAATTTATTTATTTATTGATATTTATTGTGCACACAAACATTTTATAAGAGAAAGATGCATACAGAAAAGGTAAGATTGAGCAAAAGGTATACGAGTACTTATTTCTAAATGAAATTTCTTCTAGCATACCCGCGAATGTGACAGATTCAAAGTAGAATAAATAGACACTGTGTGTAATTACTACAAAGATATAAATACATTTTTACATACATTTTTACATACACATTAGAATTTCCTCATCCTCACACAAATACATATGCTTAAATATGTCCATAAAGTACAATTAATTTACGTTATATAAAAAAATGATAAAAACTCCATAGACTAATGAAATGTTTGTCATTTTTAGGGTTCCACGTTGTTGGTAACTGCTACGGAATCCTTTTCTTATGTGAGGAAGTGCTTCATACATCCCTGTTCCGCTTGGGGGTGACGGGGACTCCTCTAGACTAAGCAGACCGACTAAAACCTCACAGCAGTCGTCCCTCCTAAGGCCCCTTTAGTCGCCTTTAGTTGGCAAGGAACGCTGTAGCCTTATTCTTGGGTCCGAGCTATTGGGCTAGCTACAAGACCGACTTCTTATATCGCTTCTTTTTATTATATATTTTATTTCTAATTATACATATATGGTGTTTTTGTAAATTTTATTCGATACTGTGTTTCATTGATTATTTTTCCTTCGCGCATGTTTTTTTCTGAGTAGAAGTGTCGACTTTTTATCGTCAAAGTGATCTTAAAGCTAAACTTTTATACCGCCAAAGATTCTCTGTCTCTGATCTATTTGATCCAAACTTCTTTCTATAGGCTCCATGTATATAGTATAGAGATGTGACTAGATTGATAAGGCAAATTTACAATCGTATTGCAATTCGTCCCAACCCCTGTAATTAGTAAAACTATCATCGTTTAGCAGAAGTGGCAACGCCGTTTCCCACTATTCAATAAATCCATCACTTCTCGAACGATTTCACGGACAATTCCACACAAAGGGAATAAGTCAAACTGAGTATTAAAAAGGCCATTCATTTCTAAACGGGGGCTAACAACATTATACCCATGTAATACATATTTCATTATTACTTTCCACCTTTTATGGGATGTTTAATTTTATAGTACTGGCAACCCCGGACGTTATTTTTTTAACAAGACGACGCGATCATATTATACTGGTCTCTATTCTATGGGGGGCGGTGTATTGTTGCATAATATTTTTTCTGTAGCGTTTGTGGATAGATTTGTAGACATTAGCGTATGTACGGTTAGGAAAATTGATTCATTTGAATAAGAAACGTTAATTAAACTATAATTGTTTTATTTTCGGACTAAAATAATAAAGTTAAGTGGAGACTCGGGTAAATATCCAGAAGTTTCTTAAAACCTTAATTTCTTATCCATTACGCAGCAACTGTGAATTACCCAATAATTTTAAAATTCTTTGATGACTATTAGGATTTCGTAGAAAAAATTTGTAAAACGGAGTCCTTATAGTTTCGTCATGTCTGCCTGTCCGTCGGTCCATACATCGCAGCCGATTTATTCCGCAGTCTTTATCTCTACTAAGTTGAGATACAAGTGTAAATTGTTAAGTACGAGTAACATAAACCGAGATACGATAAACAAAACATTAGTAATGGGTAGGCACTTTGAACCCAATATTTTTTTTATAATTTATCTCTACTATGTCTGAAATTGCTGCAGAAGTCTAAATTAATGCGTGTACTGCGTGTCTAATACGTTCTTAGCTGTTTTTTTTCATCATTAAGTTGTCGATTTAACCATATTGTAACTTCAAAAATGAAATATTTTGTAAATCATAAATTTCACAATATACACTCTTTACATCATTGTCATTGTGGTTTCTTCCTTTCTAGTATTTAATTGGTATTATATTTTAATCGATACACCACTTACGCACATATGAGTATAAAAAAATTTTTTTATTTCCCTTGTTCGGTATCACTTGCTAGTAAAAATTTTTTTAAGCATTATTATTCTATGTTTAGTTTCGATTCTCACTTATAGTTCGAAACTCCGAAAAGAATAAAAAACAAGAAGTCTTAACAAAATGTAAACTCTATACTTTTTCATTATCGCCGAAAAGTTATTTTGTTAACTGTACATTATGTCGTCAATGACGCTTCTATAGCGACCCGGATAGTTCCTCTATCCAGTCAGATTCATTCGCAACAGATACCATATTCACTTCCGGTTGCCCTTTCATTGTACAATTCGACAAGGCAGATTCGCGCGCCGCCGCTAGCCATGTGCAACAAAGGCATGATTCAAAAATCGAATTCTAAATTCAAAAGCGCATCGTTGAGGTTTATTGGCTTATCGCTTGATTGATTGTGCGAATGTCGATGCGATTTTTTTTCAATCGGATCTGATGCTGCTACTTTTTGTTTGTGAATTTATAGGTCGATAATATATTTTGATATGGGCGTGTCGAATTAGCAAGTAAAGCTTTGTCGGTACGTGAAGTTTCGGGAAACATCTCGTCGGTATCTGCGTATAACAGGTACATTTTTTGTATGCTTTGTTGTAACGTTGGTTAAATACGAAATTCATGTCAGTATTGCATAGTTTGTTTGGTGCACTTGTGTTTGCGTTACGCATGTTAAAGCTTCAATTCAATATGAAGGAGTACGTATTGCACATGTTCTTGAAACTGAAATGTTACAAGTTACTCAAATCAGCGCTTATTTACCCATATTTTCATCATCACTTTGGAAGGGTATAGTTAAAAAATTGGTTCATTCAATAAACAGGAAAGTGGACACAAATGTATTTTATTTTTATGACTTATTTTAGCATATTTTACAGATCCGTTGATGATAACGAAGGATAATCTACGTAGTTGATAGTGATAATATGTCTTTTCCAAGCCAACATTTACTTTTGTATCCACTTACTAAAATATTAAATAATATTAAGAATTAAAAGAAAAAGAGTGTTGATGGATTTTGTTTATTGAATTGATATTGAATTTGTAGGTATGTATGAATAGTAAAAAATGTAACAGGAGCTATGTCTCATTTATTGACAACATTTTCGAAAAATGGTTGTAGACTTTAGATTTAGACTTACCCGAATTGAAAACAAACATTTTTTATTAACATTTTTTTTGTCTGCTTGTATTTTTGAGCCACTATAAAAACTACTCAATGTATTTTAATGCAATTTGCACTTGATAACCACATTTAATATCTTAGATATTTCGAAGAACGTAATATGTTCACCTTGTACTAAATTTGAGAAATATCTGAGTCAGCGCAGTTTTACTGGTTTTTCAACAAAACTAAATATTATGTATTATTAATATTATAGAGCGACGAAGTATATTAGCATAAGCGTTCATGAAACAATGGCCTCGGTTTCCACTCACGCGCAGGGTTACTATTACGTAATGAAAACAAGAGATCCGTCTTATAAAACTTCACAAAATGTTTAGGATTCACTTATGAAATTTATTGTAATCCTTATTTTCAAGTAAATAAGGTAAATATTTGAAATTTTTTTTGTCCGCTATTGGTAAAGTCAGTTGGTCACTCAAAGCACCATGACATGTTTGTACCACCGTGAATAAACGGACAGTGTACCTCCGTTAAATATATGTGGATGCTTAGAACACATAATTAAATATTTACTATTGTTGAAAAATTGCTATTATCTTCTAATTTGAGTGGGTGTTCACTTATACGCTGAAAAGCTTTTTTATTTTATTTGTGTTTTCTAGATATCTTAGCTATATTGTAAAATAACTTATTACTTTACTGAAAAGTAATATAAAAAGTTTAGTGTAAGTTTAATGTCTAATGAACACGCAAAGATACCTATTTGTCTCTGTTAGACAACCTATTCATCAAAAGAACCATTAAATATCCATTATAAATGTTATTTTTCGGATGACAACACTCAACAATAGTATTTACATTCGATGTCAGTTTGTTTTACATCCGAAATACACATTGAATAAGCGACATAACATTTTTCTTCTAAAATTTCTCGGTTCCTTTATGCCTTTAGTCATAATGTCCCATATAATACGAGGGCCATAGTTCCGTGGATCGTTCTTTGTCAGTACTAAGAAAGGTGAATGGAATACAGAATAATAATAACACATGTCTGGCCGGTAGGAAGAATTGAAAATATGATAAAAAAATACTTAAAGAGATATGACAACACCGTCACATGTTTGTAGTATGGTTTGTAGTTTCACAAAAGGTTTTGAATTTCGACTTGTCTCTTATTATATTTCTTTTTTATTAAAATTGTAACAAAGACAATGTTAATTAATCGTATGGACAAAGAGAATTTTTATTAGTGTGATATTTTATAAAATATAGCAAAGCGTGTGCGGTTTTTATTACGCGGCTGTCATACGATAAATAATTTACGCTTGTATGTAATATGCTTCGTGGGCTCATAAATTTGCAAGCTCGTGATTTATATGAGGATTAAAGCATGTTATCACTACGTTGCCGTATCCTGGATGCGTAGGTACGGTATTATGATATAATATGCATACAAAGAGGAACAAATGTATTTAAGCAGTCTATTCGAATAAGCACAATACATATAAGTAACATATTGCAAACATTGTATTACAAAAATTATTACGTCGTATAAAATTGTTAAGTAAATATGCCCGCTATTTGTGTTTATAACGTAAGATGATTGTGGCAACAAAAAATATTCCAAATAATGACAATAACATAGCTCTATGGAACACAATATACTGCGAGAATTGTTGCCAAAAACAAATCCTGCGAAAAGAGAATGACACAAAAGGTTATGTTAGAATATCTCAGGCTGGAATCACTTGATGTCTTTGCCATGTCATGTGTTAGCAACATTAAGAGCCCTTAAAATGGCGCGTAAACTGACATTTTAGGTGTATTACGGACAAATAAATGCAGTGGCAAAAAATATTTGCGAATAAATAAACAAATCTTGATTTAAATGTGATGTAACAGGAATTTATTTTAATTTGAAATATATTTTGGCTATTTGTCTTTTTAATGATAATTTCATTTGTTTATAACTATTTAATATTTGCTTTAAATGTCACTATAACACAATATTTATCAAATTATATTATTTATGCCTTTAAAAATTGTACACAAAAGATTTATTATCACTGGCATAATATACCATCCAGAATGGGCATAGAATCGTTTTGTTATTTCAGAAAATCAAATTTAAAGTAAAATAACCAAACTTTACATTTCTGGGGAATAATTTAATTAATTAACGAACAAGAAACTTCCAGCGGCATGGAAAATGTTCAGTTAATCTAACAACTTCTGTAAAATTCACAAAAACTTTAAGCCCGACACAATTACCTAGTAGTTTGAGTAGCCAACATGTAATAGGTTTAAAACTTTATTTAATTTTTCTGCTTTGCAATATTACATATTATGCATGTTAGAATAATAATTTCAATTTCCAAACAATTGCATTAGTTGTGTAACTCCAGATAGGTATTAGGGTTATGGTAGCTATGGGTTTATACCACACAGTGAGAAGGGGCATGTATAACATTATTATTCTTAGGAAGCTCCAGCATCAAGTGTGTGTTCCGAAAAATTCGCAATTTTTTTATTTGTTTTTGTCATAAACAGCTCAAACAATTTTATTCCAGCTGTGTATTGGAATGCACATGCTGTAGGTAAGCCCGTGCCAAAGAGTCAGTCCACGCAGTCGATAAGTTTGCATTAAAAAAATCAACATTAGATTAATAATGAAGTATTATTTCTTTATTTGCTTTTCACGGCAATACTTTTTTGTTTAATATTAATTCCAGCGCATTTTAAGAATTTACAGCTATTTATTTATTCATCTATTTGTTTTAAGTAAAGCGAAGCGAAGCTAGTTTTTAAGCTTTTTGTCGAACTTGTAAGTAGGGGAGTCAATATTTGCAATATTTTCATTGTAGCAACACCGGCGCTGTTTCTCTTCGCGTGGTGTAAACAGTGTTTTTAATCGACTCCGCAAACTGGTTCCATTACACTTAACGAAACTCGCTACGAATAAAAAGGATTTTGAAACGAACGAATTTTTTCTGTTCCAGGAACATCTTTGAGATTATTGTATATAAACGTTAATTATTTATGTATGTTGTCCGTGTAATAAGACAGTTCGTCTAATATTATTTTCACATGGGTATTTAAATTCTGATATCCTAGAAATTTGTATCTTTTTTTAGATTATAATGTATACTAAGGAAACCGTATGTTTATTACTATTTATTTAAAATACTGTAAAAGTTTTACATAGAGAGAAAAAAATAATAATTGTAATGTCTAAATATTAAAAAGCCATGCCGGAAATATTTACATTTTTAAGAATACAATGTTATATGTGTACGTTGAAAAAAATAGATAGGTACCAATTTTTGAATATATTGTATTATTATGTATATCACAAAAACTAAAAAGATTAAATTTATAAGCTACAATTGTCTGAAATTCCTCGATAGAAATTATAATAGGTACACACCTAGTGTAATATTAGTATGAAACTCGTGCCGTACTTAGAAGTTTACACAGCGTTTTAATTAAAATAATTTAAAATATAATCGCTTTAGAGCGTAGAGTTGCTAACAAGGGAAGTTGGTAATTTCCGAAACGGAGCTCTACAAGACAAAATAATAAAATATTAATAAAGGCCCGGAGACGGTGGAAAAGTTTCTTCAAATATTTGTGTTTCAAATAAGGCGCGTTCGCGATACGATGGGGTTACAGCAAGCTCTTGGACTTTAACCCACTACCACGCTCATTGCCTGGAGCACATCATGTAGGCACGTACATATATAATACTGAGAGAAATATGTTTCGATACAGCTCTCCCAGAATTAATAATTATGGAAGTAGTAATGCTTACATCTCCAAAATCTGAGTTTATGACTTATATTTTGTAATAATTTTTTCATCAATCACTGACATATCTATTCAATAAATTAAATACCTTTACATCAGACAAGTAAAAAATTATACAAAGAACAAAATAGCAGCCTAATAAACTTCTATGAATTCTTAAAAAAGATTAATTTAAATTGATAGTATAACATATTCATTCGCTTCATAAAAGAAAATTATACTTAAGTTTTAACAAAATTGCTATGTTTTTTTCCTATCGTAGTGGTTGTCTAGAATACAGAAAGCACTTCCAGCTACCCAAAGGAACCCTTGTCATTCTTTGAGTTTTTTGGATAGTATAATCCTCCGGCTTATTAAAAAAGCATAGCTCACGACGAATTTTTATATATAATGAATTATCTAACCTTTTCAAATATCTAAGTTAATAAATAAAATATTTTTACGTAATTTTTATCTAATAATTGATCAACTTTTACAAAAGTATCTACATATTATAAAAATATTTAATTGTGTCACCAACTACATATCCAGTTTACCTACTTCTCAATCTTTGTACGTAACATGTAGGTAAGTGACAAGATGTATTACTATACTAAATAGGTTCTTCTCTTTTATATACTGGCAACTCATTTCATATTTTTAATAAAACATTTCCGACATTGTCAGGAAAAAAGTGGCGTGTCTCTGATGAATCCGATTGATGTCCGTATTGGTAGGCAGTGTAAATATATCTCAGTCAAAATGGCCATACACAATGCGGTGTTGGTGCCAACTTTATTGTACGGTAGTGAGGCCTGGATATGTTCAAAATCGAGTGAACGTAAGATAAATGGAGTAAAAATGCGATCTCTTAGAAATATGTGCGCTGTCACCACTGCGGACAAAGTAAGCAATGCAAAGATACGCAGTATGACAGGATTGCGCGACAGTGTTTTTGTAAAAATGAAGAAAGGAATGCTAAGATGGTTCGGGCTCATGGAAAGAATGAACGATGAAAGATAGACGAAGAAAATATACAGAGCAAAAGTGAGTGGTAAAAGAAGCCAAGGAAGACCAAGGCTGACTTATGAAGATCAAATAGCTAGTGTAAGCCGACGGAAAAGTCAATAGCACTCGCATACCTAGGCGAAAATGTGTGAAGAGAATGATGAGATTTGAAGAAGCGAAAAAAAGTATGTAAGGACCGCGACGCTTGGCGCTCCGACCTCTCTGACTACTTCGTTAGAGATACGGCGTGAAGATATGTATGTATGTATGTATCTCTGATGAAAAATTTATGTCTTCTTATTACTAAGTCCTTAACGCTCTCCATTGTAAATGGCCATTTTGGCTGAGTTAGATATATTCACACTGCCAACTAATGCGGACAGAGCACCGATCACTATATTGCCGGCTGCTACCCGTCTCTCCACATCCAACTCACATCTTCCATTCCTCGAAAAAACTTCGTAAAATGCATAATTCCTGAGAAAATTTATCGCGACACGGACGAACACATAAATGACCTTAATTGCACTTCTATTGCTTTAAATAAAATAAAATATTATATTATTATAATAAAAATTAAAAACTCCTGAAAAGTATTGCCGTATGATGCTGGTAGTCAGAGAGAGACAATTTTATTCAAGATTTAACAACCGAATTAACGTTTGGCAAATTAATTTTAGATTTTTTTTATCTTCAAAGAACATAATATAAAAATTACAAACATTAAAAAATACTTTGAATTTTTTATTTTAAAAAATAAATATTGGCGTATGGCACATGATTAACATTAATAAAAATTTCTGGCAATGAAAAATTTATGTCTGGTAGACCTATCTGAAGACAAAAATTGGAAAATTACGTCTTTAGAAATTGTTTAAAAATCCAGAACAGGTACCTGTACCTGTACCTGTACAGGTAGGATGTGCGCAGTAATCCACGCAACCACTACCGGCAGCCAGCCCGCCCAGACACTAACGGAAAGAGTAAGAAGGACAACATATCAAAAAATCAGCTGACTAAAATTCTTGTTTTCTAAACGTTGCTACCTCCCATACTAATTTTAGGCATTAATATGGCGAAATCTATCACCGATTTGGAAAGAACTGGCAAGACGATAACTATATAGTCAATTTACATAATTACACATATTATGAAGATCAAATAGCTAGAGTGTTAGCAGGTGGAAATGTCAAAAGCTCTCGCATACCTAGGCGAAAATGTGTGAGGAGAATGATGAGATTTGAGGAAGCGAAAGAAGTACGTAAGAACCGCGACGATTGGCGCTCCGTCCTCTCTGACTACCCCGTTAGGGATACAGCGTGAGGTTATGTATGTATGTAGATATAAGTTTATATTTTCAAATTTTTAAATCGAGGGAAACGCTACAAAAAGAAACGTTAACAGGTATTAAAATGGATTGCCCTAAGGTAATGAAATATTAACTAGTTGGTAATGTTCCGTGGGTGTGCCAACTGTGAAATAAATCAAATAAAACTAGCTAACTTGTTAAATTTCTCCTCCCAACGCTTACAACTCATTTCGACTAGGTGTCCTTTTCGTCTATTGGAGTAATATTTTGATTCTTATCTCCTTAAAGTTAGCTTTTTGCATATAACGTAAAAAAATATTTCGATTAGTTGTTCTTTAACGTGTCTGACTTTAAATCTTATAAAAAACTTGAAAAGTAATCTAAAGAACAGGGATAGTTACAAAGACTATAAAGGCTAACAATCCGTTATTGTCTTTTCCGTTTAATCATCTGTAAGCGTAAATATTTATTCTTAGGTATAATTTTGTTGCATTATATTCATCCTGAATGGCATGAAATTATGTATTAAATCTTTTGTTTATAAAATGTAAATAAACATTGTTTTTATTTCGAAATTATTTAGCAATTCGTAAGTAACACACGTCTGTCCTTTCCACGTCTTTTTATTTCGCGTTTAGATGCCTCGAGTGACGGGCGTAGTCCGCGTGTAATTGAAAACAAACATGCATTGTTGCGGCCCGTATCAATCAGCGGTGACGACCTACCCTTGGTTTCCTCTATCACAAACATTAGGGAGTGGACGAAGCACATCGTATGTCGTGTATTACATAGAATCGGTTTGATCTTTATTTGATTTAAATCGAAACTGGTCCTTCGATGCGGTGGATAATGCATGTTAGTGTATAGGTATGAAAGAGAAAGAAGTAATCTGTCATCTCCCGTGCACACGTAGATAGCGGCTGAGCCATTTTATAGACTGCGGTGGTCGTCTTAGGCTCGCTTTGGGGTCAATTCTAGAACACACCGGAGAGTGGTCTCGCGCTATGCTGAAGCACTTCTTTGACGGACAGTGATGGAACCTCCCCCTGTACCCTCGCAATGCTACTATAACATGGACCACACGCCCTGTCGTTTTACTCAAAGTCGAAAATGAATGGACGAGCTCCAATCGGCGGCAACCCCGATGACCCCTTTGAGTAAAGGGGCCTTCCACAGGCGAGGAACAACGTAGCCATATTCTCTGGCCCGAGTTACACCGCTGTGACTGTCTGTTCTACTAGCTTTTGTGGCCGCTGTAGTACAAGCCTAGTGGTTTGTTTGAGGTGTTATAATTTATTCCCTTATTATAATTTTCTGCAGATTTTTTATCGATGATATTTAGGTGGACGTATGCATATAAATTTTACCTGTTGTTGGCTAACACTCGTGCTGATATTTATAAGCGTGATTATCATTATTGCCATACATTCGACCAGCAAATATTTTTTAGTCGTTCTTGACTAATTCTTCTCGTATCTCATTATGTCAGTTACTTTGATTCTTCATATTTCTGCGTTCCGGATTCTATTGCTACGTACCTATCTAATAGGTATATAAAAAACAATGTTTGTTTGTTCGTATTTTATGGGCTGCCATACTGTTCATCCGATTGTGATGAAATTTAGTATGGAGATAGCTTGAAACCTGAGAAAGGTCATAGGCTATTTTAAAAATATAAACCGAGGACGAAGTCACGGGCATCAGCTAGTTACATATACAATTTTATCCAAATCATACTGTAATACATTCTCTTGATTACTAGTAAAGAGATACCTTAAACAAACAATTAAAAATCCGGCTAAGAGTATGTATATTAATGAACTCAGCGTTTCTTAACAATTTCGACCAGTCAAAATTAAATCTTAAATAAAAATTGAGCTAAAGTACCCTTTATTTAACTTTTTTGTTTTTAATTTCTGTGTTTGGGTTACGTCTCTGTGCGAAATTTCAGCTAAGTAGATGCAAAGGTAATGCAATAAATCGGATGTGAAATACAGGCAGACAAGCAGAGGTCGGACAGACATGAGCAAACTATAAAGGTTTCGATTTGTCAATTTAACTATGGATCCCTAAAAATAACAGAATATTTTTTAATGATTTTTACACAAATTGTAATTTAATGGAAAACCCCAATACCGACGACTTTAAACAGAACTAAAATAGATTAATAAAGCCGTCAAACTGAAACAAACCGAGACGAAATGAGCAAACGATATTGAAAACAATAATACAACGACATTCACCCTCATTATTGCGCGGAATTCCCGACGAAATTAGTGATGGTAGGTGTGCCTCTCGAACGGACACGTGGCGGTGCGTGGCGGCGCGCGGCGCAAACACCGCCGCGTGGGGACGCAACACGCACCGATATTAAAAGGAATATGTTAATACGGGAGGCGCTGCGCGTGGCCCCAACGTGGCCGATACGTGCCACATTGTTGCTGGTGTAAGATTGAAGCTCTTAACGTCAACGATACGTATCGTTTGTTGAGATCGACGATATAAAAACTCATAGTTAAAAAATTCAGAGTAGTAATTTGTTTTTTTTTTTTTAATTAAAGAAACAGGTGCAAAGTCCCCTTTATGTGACCTGATCGACGATTTTTTTGTACTGGGCGGTTAGTATATTTTTTATTTATTTATTGCCTTATTAACTGAAAGGGATGGATATTAATCTACATTATTATAAATCTGTGCTGAGCAAATTTTATGGTCAGGAATTATTTTGTATAAAAAAACCTCAAATAATAGTAAAATTGTTCCTTGGACAACTGAAAGTACTACTTTGTTTCTTTGCTTGTACTTGTTGATGAGAAAGATTCTAGCATTACGACAAATGCAATATTGTATTAATTTAATACCGATCTACATTTTCTTAGTAATTTTTATCAAGAATCCGAAGACATCAGTGACACAAAAAATAGTTTATCAACTTACTTATTTCTTTGTTTCTTGTTTCTGGTTTGGGCTACCAATCTAAATCTCTGTGCCAAATATCCACTCAGTATATAGGTGCAGAGGCCTAGGTACAGACAGACAGACATAACGAAATTATAAGGGTTCCGTTTTAATAATTTTAACTAACTTTAAAGAAAGGAGGAGGTTCTCAATTCGTCGGAATTTTTTTTATATGAATGTATGTTTAGCGATAAATTTAAAACGTGGACCGATTTCGATGATTTCTATTTGAAAGATATATGTCCAAGGTATATTGTCTCATAGAGATTTAGTTAAGATCTGATGATGGAGTAGTGCTTAAAAGGTTCTTCTCGATGGCTCATATATCCTTTTATTCAAGTTTCCGTTCCAGAATTGGAAGAAAGCTTAGTTGTAGAGATACCCTAGATGTTTATTTAGAAAAAGGTCACTGAAAGGGGAACAATAAATATTTTTTATAGTTATCTGACCGAATTTGATATTTGGAATTTCACGAGGATGCTTCATGGAGAGATTAAACATGTGTTGAATAACAAGTTTGAGATTTTGAGTGAAACATAGCTAAAAATTACAAGACTTCATCACAACAAGTATTTCCGAAAAGTAACGTCTAGATCTATACAGCAATTAGCATCAATTTCACGTCGACTTATTAAGATCAAATAGCCAGAGTGTTGGCTGAAGGAAATGTCAAAAGCAGTCCTAGGCGAAAATATGTGAAGAGAACGCTTACCTGACATTCAAATCCGTATATGATACCCAAATAATTTTCGACAGCTTGTAGCCATGTTATTTAAAAATATTAGGAATGTTGTTTTACTTACACGTTAGAAAAATTAGCAATCGAAATTCAGAAACACGTCAGAAATTCAGGTCAAATCAATTAAACATCGATATAAATAATTCAGGACAAAAATTTCTGTATTATATACGGAGAAGAAATCCTAGAAATGAAAATAACGTAATTTGAATTGTTCGTTTCATACACCTCTTCCGACACATTTTTCTAAAGTTATTCGCAAGGCATTTGCTTCATTTCTGTGACCTTTGACTAAGAAACAAATAGATTTAAGATAGCTGTATAATAAATTGGAAGTACACCCAATAATACCCAGACTTCAACTTAATTTAGAAAAGTAACTTTTCGAAAATTACCAGGACGGAAATCAAATCTTTTTTTGGCTTTACAGGAGAAACCTACACACAGATACCAAGCCCCCTGGGGGTAAGACAGGGTTATGTGGGACTTTTCTCCACAAAACTCTTGCAGCCCTGTGATTTCCTACGGCACGCATCGGAGTCCTTGTCGCGCCATGCAAAAATGTTGGTTTTACTGGAGCTCGAGTTGTCGATTACGGCGGCAACGCGCTGTTTGTGTGCTAACAACTACGCCACCAATACAGTTAAACAAAAGACCCCCGAAGTCAAATACACTTTTAATATTATATGCCTTTATAATAATATCATTTTCTTACTGGTTATAGCTATAGCTGTTAAGAATGTTGATTTGAGGAAAAACGATTAACAAAGAAAGAATATGCCACTTGCTTATCTTGGTGCGCAGATTGCAAAAGGAACTGATTTGGACGATGAACTAGGAAACTATCGCTACATGGTTTCGATTTTCCGACTATAAGTCAAAAAAAATTGATTACCTACTTGTGTAATTTTATTGAACCTTTATGCTCTGTCCAGTTCGTATCATAAATGGCGTGAAGTTATGTTTGTCTGTATACAAACAACTGTCGGACTTATTGGTTTCGGAAAAATTTACAGTTTCAAAGGATCCTAAGAAAGTAACGTAAATAAGTGATTATTTATAAAGTGGCGTTTCGCAATCAGCAAGTCCTTTCATTTATCGGTCACTGACCCCAGTTTTCCAAAACTTTTAATGTACATACCGCGCATTTCCATTATTTAAACTAATTTTAGAATGTAAAGTCTCCATTAAACTGAAACTTGTAAAGTTAGGTTCTTACAAGTTCAGGGTTCCGTAGCAGGGTTCTAATCCTTCGGGTAGAGGGACAGGCACGAGCGCGCTATCGCCGTGCCGCAGACGTGGGGCATCTTGGCTTTTACTTTGGGGTAACGTAATACCTATTCTAATATACATAACACTACATATATATTACATATAATTATGTATAGACCAGTGGATTTTTTAATCATAATAATACTCCAGATATTGCACAAATTGTGCAGTGTAGGACAAAATATAATAAACAATTACAATTACAAATATTGTACAATCCCAAAAATCCCGAAATTAAATTTCGAAAAATTAGGTGCTAATAAGTGTTTTTACAAACTAAAGTCTCTATGTAATCGGGCGTAGATTCCTCGTCGGTTCACTTTTTGTAAAACTATTCTAAGTCCATGCAAACACTTGTAAAATCTTAATCAATAATCCAATCACATTAATTTAGTCTTTGAGAAATGTTTTGAAAATTGCACTATCTTGAAAGTTATTTAAAAAAGTTACTTGAAAAAGAACTACTTTGGAGAGTGCGCTGAGCGCACGCTGCGTTTCCTCTACCGGGTACTGTGCTGGGTACGATGCTGTCAGTGCGGCAACCACATTTTTACCATACCTTTGCTGCCGACTGTGGCAAGCTTATATACTATATAATACCACGTTTGCAGAAACCGGATAGCACACGTTATTTATTGACAATCCACTCTGGTACTTCAAAATCCGGTTCGAAAAGGACCATACTAAGGTTGGCTTTTTCAGAATAACAACTCGACCACAATGTGTCAAAATCCACAGTGGCTCAACCAGGCTCACTGCTTCAAGACGGGAATAGAATTAATGCGGCTCTATTCCCGAACTTTACCGCTTTTCTACGTAGAAACGGACTTCCCAACCAGCAACTCGGAGGAACACCTAACCTAACCCCTCTCCACTGGTAAACTTTAGGATCACCATATTTGATCATCTCAACAGTCACCTCATCAATTCCCGCAGCCTTTCCATATTTTAGACTTCTTATCACTTTCTCAATCTCTTTCATACTAATAGCATCCTCCAGTCCCTGAGTCGAGCGTGGCAATTCATTAGAATCGCTCTCAGTATCAGAGACGGAGTCGCCACTCTCATAAAGTTTTCCATAGTGTTCAACTCCATCGCTGTAGAATATATTTGTTAGCAAGTGGTTTTCTTTCGAACGCATTTTATTCATTCTGCAAGGTGCCGGACCACTTCGGTACTTACGTACTTCTTTCCAAAATAATTTGGAATTTTCTTCGAAGTTGTCCGACATCTTGTTTTCGTCTAACACCCTACACCTTTCACGCTTCTCTTTCACTAGTACTTTTGTTTCTGCTTTCTGCAGCTTATATCTATCTCTCATCAAATTCTTCAATCACAATCATTTTTAGTAGCAAAATAGTCTTGCCAAGCTTTCTTCTTCTTTTACACAGACTTTCACTTCATCATCCCACCACGCATCACACTTTTTATCGTTTCCAATCTCATTCATTTCATACACTTCTTTCGCAGCCGCGATCATACTACCCCTAAAGTTCTGCCAACATTCTTCAATATCCTCGCTCATCAATTTCAATCTATCATCAAGCTTACCAGATACTACCATTTCATATTCATTCCTGGTGGTCGCATTTTGTAGTTTCCAGATATTGATGCGACAAACCGATGCAGGTTTGGACACTACGCGACGTCGCCATGCTGCAAACAGACCTCTTGTTCAGGTTATCACCAGGGGCCGTACCGCGTAACTCCATGAAGTTCGGAAAATTTTATGAACATGAAGTTCATGCTCATTTAATTAATATCATGTAATTGGTACCGGCTAACAACTCGATGGCGATTGGACCTTCCATGAACATCGTTATAGACAATAATAGTGCGGAATTATTGAACGAACTATTTTAACTGCGCGTTTTGTTACGAAGATTTAGCCTAATAAGAAATTTAGTATTTCATCTTAATTTCATATAAGAATATTATTTCAGAGAATTCATTGCCTTTACTTTATTGTTGTGACGCTTTAGTTAGCAATTATTACCCCGAAGACTAAAATTACTCAGTAACAACAATACAATACATACAGAATTAAATCAACAATATTCAGTGGAACTAAACGAAAGTGTCAGCTGTTAAACTTCATAAAATAAAATTATTAATGTGAAATGGGATTATCACAATAAACATTATAGCATTTTATATTTCTCCACGTAAATTTTATAATGTTAATAATAAAACAAGCTTTCTAATGATTTTTTTAAAAATATCTTCATTTTCGGCGTGTGGAATATTTGGCGATAAAACAAAGGTTATTACGGAATCAAGAATTGAATTAGAAGGTAAGGTACCAACACAAAACACTGACGTGAGTTAAAGGGTCTATAAAAGCGACTTAGCTACAATTTCATTTTTTTCAGATGCGAGCACACGAGTAGATTTCCGACGCTGCAGAGAAACGGAGAGATATAAGTGTAACTACATATTCGGAATCGGCAGTATTGATACAAATTCGCAACTTGTGATGTGGCTAAACGTTAAGACCACATACTGTCAAGCTACAATAATTGCACGCTTATTGTGTGTACCTAACTTGCATTAAGGATTTTGTATATTTTTTTACTGTTTCAGTTTAAGTGTAAACAGTGTCGGCCCCCCTTGATCGGTAGGTCACCGAGGCTCTTATTTGATATGCATTAATATTACAAATTTTTATTCCTTCAGGAAGTTGCATCAGTATTAGTGTATCCCAGTGGGCGCTAGAATTTTAAAACCGACAATTGTAGGTCGACGCGATGTTGGCTACAGCAGTCCAATGGCTCGCTACATAAATAGGGGCTGACCACAGGGATTCAGACCGCTGCCAAAAGAAGCAACAATTTCAATGTTTAACAGAGGCACCACTGCCGGTAACAAGAGCTACCGTCTATCAAGACCCACTACTAGAATAACACACTTAAAACGTTTTTGTAAGAATGTACTTAAGAACACATTATAAAGTTATATGTGATTACTTTCCTTAATTTTGAAATAAAATGTGACCTTTATTAGGACACTTAGGTTTAGTGAGAACCACATAGAGGTTTTTAAAGACACAATGTTGATGGTGTATTGTAGAACAAACCTAAAAATTTGTGCTTTTTCTATTAATAAACATTATTTGAATGACTGCTTTTTATTTGTATTTTTATTAAATTTTATTACAAAATATAGTTTTGAATTAAGGTGGTTATTTGTCACAAGATGTGTTGGTGATACTATAGGATAATGTATCTGCAGTTTGTATGCACAGTAGAAAAAACTCAATTATGAATGTTGCGGTTAAGCATTTAATATTGAACACTAGTAAATAATTATAAAGATAGAATTATTTATATCAAAGATGACAGGCAGATGGTAATGGTAAGTATTCTACCTTATAATATACTCAAGTAATGTGTACTTTTACAAAAAAATTATGAATTCCTAAGAAGCACAGTCCAAATTATTATAAATTGTAGTACCTATAGTACATGTTTTACTATGTACCTATGTTACAGGATAGGAAAAACTGTAAAGATAGACACGAAAGGATAATCATATATTTAAGATTTCCTTTGTATTAACTAAGCTAATCCTTGTCATGGAAATAAAAGGCATATCAATATAATTCTATAATTTCTTTCCATATTTATTTCCCTTTTGATGTACTTATGGCGAAAGACCACTGTCAAATCACTGCACAAAGCTATAGAATGAGTTTCTGATAGCATGACTGCTCTCTGATAGGAACATAGGCTGGCTGGTATCTCTTATCATCTCCTTTACTCCATAAGGTCGACATTCTTGACACGTTCTTCTTGCGCAGCAAGATACAATAATATTAACGCCATGCTCACTGTTCACAGTTTATAACACGGTGAATTGAGATAAAATTCACTTTAGATACTTAAATGCGTAGTAGCATATTGCAATAAAAGATGAAATCTATTGAAACTTGATTGAAACACGCAAAATAGTCACAAAAATCATTGTTTTCTATTGAAGCCCGGGACGGTAAGGTTGCCGGTTTCATCTGACAGTCATCAATTGACATGATTTTCATTAGATTAATATCATTTTTTTAACCGGTACGGTTAGCTCTCAAAATGAAGTCCGCCATTCACTCAATTGTCATCTTGATGAACATCGGAATTTTGACACATGACATTTGCTTACGCGGAACGACGAAGTTCATAAATTAGAAATATTAACTTCATTTTAATCAAATTGTCATCGTCTTCACGTTACGCGGTAGGCCCGCAGAGGCTGGCTGGTATCTCTTATCATCTCCTTTATAAGGTTGACATTCTTGAGACTTTATTCTTGCGCAGCAAGATACAATAATGTTAACGCCATGCTCACTGTTTACAGTTTATAACACGGTAAATTGAGTAAAATTTCACTTTAGATACTTAAATGCGCAGTAGCATAGTGCAACAAAAGTAGAAGTGTATTGAAACTTGATTGAAACACGCAAAATAGTCACAAAAATCATTGTTTTTTATTGAAGCCCGGGACTGTAAAGTTGTCGGTTTCATCTGACAGTCATCAATTGACATGATTTTCATTACATTAATATCATTTTTTTAGCCGGTACGGTTAGCTGTCAAAATGAAGTCCGCCATTCACTCAATTTTCATCTGTTTGAATATGAACATCGGAATTTTACCACATGAGATTTGCTTATGCGGTACGACGAAGTTCAGAATTAGAAATATTAACTTCATTTTACTCAAATTGTCATTGTCTTCACGTTACGCGGTAGGCCCGCAGAAAGTGGTCGGTTCCCAGATCGGCTCATTATACAAACTTATTTTATATCAAGAGAATTTTGGCATAACACAATAAAAATAAACATATACGAACATGTCAAACATAAAAAGTCAAAACACATAATTTAGTACTTCAGTACACAATAATATAAAAAGTATTACATAAATAATTTAAAATAAAGGTACATTAATAACAGGATAATAATACAGATTTTAAAATGACAAACAGAATAAACAGATATAAGAGTAAAGTAAAACAATAAGTGATAAGGTAAACGGAAACTTAACACAATATTAGACAAGGTAAAGATGATTACATATTATAATATATATATTAAGTGATAAGAGTTAGAGAAATACATATTTACTATAATGCCTAGACAAAAATGCATGAGAAGAATGATGGGATTTGAGGAGGCGAAAGAACTATATAAGGACCACGAAGCTCATCGCTCCGTCCTCTCTGACTACCCCGTTAGGATACAGCGTGTACGTTGTATCCCTAACGGGGTAGACGGCTCCTCTGTGCGCTCTCGTGTCCATAACCTGCTTTTTGAGCCGGCCGTCCACCAGGAATAAATTAGTCATACTCCTTTCATCCTTCGTTTCCCATGTGTACTGATAAATCGTGATGATTTTATGTATGTATGTATGTATTTTATAATTACAGAAAGAAGTACTTTTCTGTTTGTACACATACAAAGAATGACCGATGAACGATTGACGAAGAAAATTTATAAAGCTGTAGCACGTGGTAATAGAAGCGTAGGAAGATCAAGGCAGACTTATGAAGATGAATAGCCAGAGTTGAGAGAGTAGCCACCGATATTTGGCGCTCTATCCTCTCTAAATACCCCGTTAGGGATATCTTTACGCCTAAGGATATGTGTGTACGTATGTATAATAGCGTGTATTTAATGTAACAGATGTTTTGCAACGCATTTCGTCGTAATCAGTAAACATGTTTCGAGCAAACTTAAATGTCCCACATTTCATTGTTTCAATTTTTCGCGGTTTCAAGGTTCAAAATTAGGCATTTCTATTTCTTACAGCTGTAAACAAAAAGACAGTAAAAAATTTCATTACCATCCAAGTATTTGTTCAGAACGAGTCACAATTATGAGGAGCGGCTGTTTTATGAGCACTCCGCGACATAGCGGGTCGAGAGATAGCGTTTAATTTCACGGGTTGTTTTATTACAGAAATTAACCCGTTTTTAGTGAGAGCGAATGCATAAATAAATAATTAGACGGGCGGGGTCTAATACGAGTCTGTGTTTTAGTTTACATTTATAAGAAAATGTTCTGGATACTACATGATGTATGTGTAAGAGGAAATAAAATAGCATTTAAACAAAATAAGTTGGATAATAATATATATGCTTAATTTTTTACATTAACAAAAAGTACATACATATGTTAATATTTACAAACTTAAAACTACACATTATCTTAAATAATAAACTTCCTCAAAGTTGCCGCTTAAGCTGTCATTGCTCAAGGTACCCAGCAGACTGGCAGCATTGCCTCTTTGAATAGCCAAACTGATTCGTTGGCGGAAGAAGCTGCCAGCCCGGCGGTCTCCCGAAGCCTCGACCAGTCTCTTACAAATATCAGAAACCAGTCGAAGGGCTTCGGGGCCCCAGGGACCCAAAGTTTCGACTGCAAAGGGCGTAAATATGAAACTCTCAGAGAGAGTCGCATACTTACGCCGCAATTAAATAGTAATTAGACAGTCGGGGTCAAATGTGCCCCTATCTTTTGTTTTTGATCAAAATCAAGGAAACGCTTTGCATGCTTTAAAGTCTTAAATTAAAAGTATACCTTCAGGTGCACCGCAAGGATCTCACTTGGGACCATTATTTTTTTTAATTTTTATAAACGATTTAGCTAATTTCATAAAATGTTAAATGTGTGCGGACGACCTAAAACTGTATAAAATCGTTGATAACTTTACAGATACTATCATGACAATACAGAAACTAATTGATAATGTATAAAACTGGTGTAAAGCAAATTTTATAAACTTAAATTGCAATAAATATAAAATATATGAAAAATGTAAAATATATGAAATTTGCTAAAAACAGGAATCCACTTAAAACAACATATGTCATTGACTGAATAAAATGTGTGAGGAGATAAACCAAATTTGTGAAGACAAAGAAATATTGGAGCACTACGCTTAGCACTCAGTCTTCTCTGCCTACCCCGTTAGGAATACAGCGTGTAGATATGTGTATATATATATATGTATTAAAATTGTTACAATAACATTTTATATATATAAGTGTATTGTTATTGTAACAATTTTTAAAATAGACACATTAACTTTAATTAGGCTTGTCAAACAAACGCAACACATGCTAGCCCATTTGTCCACCTACGCACTATTACAATTTAACATTTAAAATGTTAAATTTACACCCAAACATTAAAACAGAAACGTTGTAACATACCACCGAGTTGGAAAGTTATACGACGTTTTGAAATGTAATGGAAATAGTTAAGGGCGGCCTCCCTCTGATGTTAATCTTTATTAAGGGGCATTATATCTGAATTCGTTGATTTGGACAGATTCGTCGCACGGGATTTGCGGAGATTTATGTTTGGAAATGGCATAGGTTGCGTTTATCGCCTATAAGTTCATGGTAACTTTTATCACATCGTTAATTTTATACTCGATAAGTTCGCTTCAATTATTGTACCTATATAATATCTAATTACGAAATAACACTTATAAAAAAAAATGTTTTACTTATCTCCGTGCCATTTTCCATTCAGAGTGGGTAGATCATAAGACACAACAGAATTACTTACATTGAACTAGTTTTCGTTTATTTGTTTTCATCGAATATTAATAACAAGTATGTACATTTATTAATATTAATTATGTACAATATACATCAATTAAAATACTTCGAACGACAAAAAAAATTGAATGAATTTTGAAAATAAGTTATAAGTACATTGTATGAAAGATAACTTAGTGCTTTACTTGCTACTAGCTGTTTTGTAATTTCTTGCTTGCCAATCAATGAATAGATGTTTTTTTTGGATGTAGAGACATACACGTAAAGCTAAAACACCAACATGCAGTTCGATGTTTTATTTTAACTTATTTTCTTAATGTGTCCCAGAAATATCTCGAAATAAATATCACCTATTAAAAATATTATCTTTGAAAATAAATTCAATAATTTAATTTAACTTCGGCAACTTTGACGAAGTCTATTATTTAAGATAATGGTAGTTTTAAGTTTGTAAATATAAACGTATGTATGTACTTTTTTGTTATTAATTTAATAAAAATTTCAGGGAAATCTAGTTAACTGCAGTTTTATATATCTCTTATAAATCTACCCTGTGTCAATTATTTAAAAAAATAGTAAAGACACAATTAAAGAACTTATGGTATAACTTCATTTAAAGGCTGTACTTTCGAGTGTTATCCGAAATTTATATTTGTAGATATCTCGAAGAAATGGCTGATATTGGGTAGAGATTCTAAATGGAATATATAATAATGCGGATAACTACAAAACCGGTAAAATTTTATCGAAGCTATTTTTTTATATAATATGATGGAGCATTATCATCAGATTCAGTTTGGTGAAAGATTTCTGGGACATCCGTATATAGCATACTAGATGCGGAAGAAACTATGTACAATGCGGTGCGAAAAACAATAGATACATACATATATCTTCACGCTGTATCCATAACGGGGTAGTCTGAGAGAACGGAGCCTCGAACCTCGCGGTTCTTACAGACTTCTTCGCCTCTTCGAATCTAATCATTCTCCTCATGAATTTTCGCCTAGGTATGCGGGTGCTTTTGACATTTCCGTAACGACATTGGGTTCCTGGGGCCCCGAAGCCCATCGACTGGTTTCTGATATTTGTAAGAGACTGGTCAAAGCTTCGGGAGACCGCCGGGTTGGCAGCTTCTTCCGCCGACGAATCAGTTTGGCTATTAAAAGAGGCATTGCTGGCAGTTTGCGGGGCACCCTAAGCAATAAGAGCTTTCTAAGCGGCAATTTTTGAGGAAATATATGTTGAAGATAAAATTTAGTTTCAAGTTTGTAAATATTAATGTTAGGATATGTATGTAGTTGTTTATAAAATGTATATATTGAAAATAAATGAGAAACAACAATATATATTTTATTCATACCTGACTTACAGCTGAAAAGCAATTTCTTCAATTATTTCCAAAGTTAATATTTCTTCTAACGTACTATGTACATAACACGGCCGTTAACCTTAGGTATAGTTGAGGGCGACAGAATGGTTTATTTATTTTTTATGGTCCAACAAATCGCGGAGTTAGGCGTGGGGCGCCTTAATGAGATGCGGCGTAAACATTGCCTACTATTCCTCGGAGGATACTCCCCCAATCTTGATCTTTAGGCTCTTTTTTGATGGTGAGTGGATAGATTAAGCAATCAATTATGTTGCGTACTATTTATTGAAAAGTGGTCTTATTTTTATATAATGTATTTATTTTCTTGTTAATTTCTTCGTTTAAGATCTATTATGACGAAGAAATTCATTTGAAACGAAACGACTGAAGTAGAGATCGATGATCTTTAAGATAGTAAAATTCAAATTTGCCACTGCTAAGTAAGATAATCAATCAATGTCATCAATATGTTATTTTTTATGACAAGTGAAACTTACCCAGAATGAGAGGACAGGATTTGCTTCGTATTTATAACAATGTTCCTCAAAAAATTACTCAATTCACACTGATTACAAAAGTATACAACAGAATAAACAATTTTATTGAAGACAAAACCATAATCTATGGGAATAGTCCTCATTGCACTTACATTTACTGGCTCTTTGAATATTGTAGATAATATACCTTACTAGGTATATAATATCTGTTGTAAAATTATGTTGAAAAAATGATACCTGACGGAGTTTCTTGTCGGTTCTTCTCTGTCTGCACTGTGGAGGTTCGAACTGAATGAAAGTAGATTTTATGTTCAAAAACACCTTGCATTTGGGTTTACTTGAAAATTTTTCCGTTGTGTTCCGTTGCATTGTGTTATATTATGCATTGTATTATAAATTTAAATTATAATAAAATTAATCAAATTATACAGTTCACTTTTGAGGGTTCCATACATTACGGGAAAAACGAAAACCTTAGAAAATACTTATAGTTTGTCTGTCTGTCTGTCACAATTAATTACAGGAAAAATGTGACGAAAGTCCTAATTCTAATAGGTTTTAAGAAATCAAGTTTAGATATTACCATTTTATAAATATCGTACATAACGGGTTTTTCATTATTTATAATATGAAAAACCTAATAATCAGTAAAACTTTTTACTCTGAATTCTACTTAAATTATAATCTTTAACATATTACATCGTTCTGGATGTAAAAAGAATATGGATATACCGTTAATATAGCTAAAAACTTTGTGTATATTAGTCGCCTTTCTAAAGTCTACGAAACTCGACGGTCAGCTTTGAACTACGCAAATAGAGAAGCAAATTACATGTAGCCGGTTGCATCAAATATAACTGGCATACAAGGTGATGTAAAATTATGTAAATGTTTCTTAGAAACGCGTATATAATACTAAAAAATGTCGTTACAACATTGATTTTATTTAACTGAAAAAAGTGAAATAAAAAGGAAGTCAGACAGAGATTTTTGTCGATTCTTATTAGTGTCCAGGTTTTCTATTTGAACCGAACTTAAGTAGATTTGACTTTGACTAAGTATATCTGTATATCTAATTTAGAATTTAAATGTCAGTGATGCGAAGTGGCCAAGTTTGTACATGGTTTGTAAATCTGTGAATAATAACCAAATTTGCCTACCTATGCCTATTATACCAATATAAGTATGCGACTTTCTCCGAGAATTTCATATTTACGCCCTTTGCAGTCGAAACTTTAGTGCCCTAGGATCCCGAAATCTATCGACTTGTTTTTGAAATTTGTAAGTGACAAGTGGAGGCTTTGGGAGACCCTTGGCGTCGGGCAGGCAGCTTCTTCCGCTAACCAACCAACTTGGCTATTCAAAGAGATTATGCTGCCAGTTTGCTATAGGCATCTTGTGACAGCTTTCTATGCGGCAACGTTGAGGAAATCTATTATTTAGATTACAATACATTGTATTATACTTTATGATAGTGATATATGCATACTATACAATTTGTGTTAAATTAATTTGGATGGTTTCGAATGGTTTTATTTTACTTTATATCGATTTGAATTTAGTTTTTTCATTTCGTATACTTTCTAAAAGTTTTACAAGTGTAGTTAAATAATTATCAATAAAATCAATAAACATATCCGCAATATCGTCATTTAATATAGGTAACGTCGTGATTAATCCGAAATAATTGTCAGGGATGAGCAAATACAGTAAATATTTTGAATGATAATATTTTATTTCACTCTAAACAGCATGTATGGTAAACACTTCGTTACTTGTGGTTTGCTACTCGGCCGTTATAGTTTGACAGCTTGTTCATATGTAGCTGGCACGGGTATGCGTGTGCGAGCCAGATATATCACCAGGGTGAAATTTTAATTATTTATTCGTTGACTGTTTGTGCAGGTGCGAAGGCGCCCTAAATACCGCCACCGCCACCGCCTTCGGCCACAATGGGTTCGTTTTTGGTAGTAATTGTGGATTTTATAGCTCTCCTGCGACTTGTGGTTTCAAGCATTACTTATTATTATGGACATAATGTTGTATAAAGGTGAAACAGTAATAGTTAGAAATACGAAAAATATATTATTATAATTCTGTTATACGCTTAATAATAAATTAAACCTAAATATTCACTGCTTCATTTTTATACATTACAATCTGGTTGTGCATGTATGCATTTTTTTTGTATTTATTGCTTTCGTGTTGAACTACGAGAGTTCTAAAGTTACTACAACTACGAAAATTTTACCGTAACGCTCATAAAAGGTGGCCAATGGATAAGGCTTGTATAATTGTGATTGTTATAAGCAATAAGATAGCAATCTATCACATCTGGTTCCACTTTTTAATCTGTAAACTGAAATACTTGTTGTTACAAATTATAACATGTTTTTTAAATGACTAATTCTTTATTAATTACTGTTAAAAAGCTGCGGTAAAAACACTTAACATTCTATTTTAACAACATGTAGTTTATTCGCGACATTTCAGTTTGTTAACGACACGGGCTAGCTAACTTCTCGCGCCGGTGTTTGCCTGTGACTCGCGTATTCATTATCACTGCAAACATGCTCTCGTTTCGCGATCACGTCATCAAACCAATTTCTTTGTTCGACGATATTCACTTTATCATTTTAGCAGTAGATACTTGTGATACATGTAATGCAGGTGTTAAATATATTTTCCTGTTTTCTACTGAATTAAATACGTTTAATATGTGACATTACTACATTTTCTAGAGAAGATAAGGACATTACTACATTTTCTAATCTTACAGTATTCCGTTTACAACATAAAATATGTATATTTATTATCGTGTATAATCTATTTTATATATAAAAACCGACTAATCATTTAAGTAATATTACTCGTAGTTTAAAATAATTATAATTTAAATTGTATATTAAAATAAATAAAAGTATTTATATCTAGTTACATTTGCATATGGAGTGACAAAAGAAAATATGGATGGTCTACTACATTTACACATAAGTATAACTTTTTTACTAAGATTGTTAATAATGTACTTGTGGTGCTAATAGTATTACCTAATAGTTGTTGCCACTGAAAAAATATTTTAGACAGTTTTACAAAAGTTTTACTAAACTCTCGGGTTCATTTCGGACTAACACACGGAAATTGTCGATTTCACTAAACTTAAAATGTTGAAATATTTATAAAACTGTTTCGTGTAATTAACAAATTTGTTAAGTAATATTAACTAAGGTAGGTCTACGCACACCATCAACACATTACTCTTAAACTAAACTCTTTAGTAAATTTAACATAAAATCAGAAAATCAGGGTCAGGATTTTCTGTAACTGGACTAAATACTATTTTCAGTGTAAAAATCACAGAAAAAAATGTCTGAGATAAAAAAAAAGAGAATAGGAATAAAGTTACTCAATAAGTACTTCGGTATTCGGAATATGGTACTGAACAATGAATACGCAGTTGTGCGGTTGGCTGAGTAAAAGATCTATTTGATTTGTGATTTTATTTTATTTTTATTAAACCTTTTTTTTAAATCCTAATTATATTACATATGGTATGTAATATAATTAGGATTGTTATTATTTAGTTGTTAGCAGTTTATTTATACCTAGATGTTAGTACTTTTTTTTCTGATATGAAACCCCTCATCGGATGAAGCCCTCCTCCAACATTCTCCATGCGTCTCTGTCTTTGTCAATAGTCTGCCTGTGTTTTTCGGCTATCTCTATTATATCATCAGCCCACCTTCTTTTCGGCCTACCTACTCTTCGTTTTCCTGTTGGTACCTTCCACTGCGTGGTTCTGAGTGTCCACCTGGTGTCTGTACAACGTATTACATGACCGCCCCATTCTACTAAATACTCAAATGTTGTACTACTTGGTAACAGCTTACAGAAAAAAATTCGAAACACAATTTAAGTTCGAAAATCTGAAACGAAAAACTTGAATAATAAATTAGTAACTTAGTGAGCTATCTCTGTGACTTTACAAGACGCTATCGCAACATCGTACGAGGGTGTGTCTTTTTCATAAAGCAAATTTAATATTTCAAGCGTAATTTTGTAGGATAAGACGTGCATCTTTGGGCGTGGATAGGGTTGCCATCAACAAAATTATTAAACCTAAGTTTGGAATTAGTAAGCCCCGGTTTTCGATTTTTAAAATCTGAAGAAGTTCTCTAGAAATTATAGTAAACCTTTTTATTTACGTATTTATTCGTTTGTGTTAACGGTCATGTAGGTTATAACAGAGCAGCGATGAATTCTGGTCTGTGGCAATCAGTACTATATTTCTTAACTTAAGAATTAAATAAGATCCATTGCTTATGTGTATTTGTTCCTTAATAAAATTTTAAAATTCGGTCTGTGCTGTTTTGGAAACCCCACCGAGAAGCTCCAAAACTAGACTCCAGCTAACTATTAATTAACTAACTCTAACTAGCTTCCAAACGAACACTCAAAACTTGGACAAATCCGATTAAACTCAGAGTATTGATGGTAACCCTAGGTGTAAGACGACTTTTATATTAATTTTGTTTAACAAAGGTGGTAGGCATTCTTAGATGAATTAAACAATTGTCGCATGAAGACAACTATTTTTATACACGTACCTACTTTGAACGACAATTTAATTTTTAGCAACTATAAAAGTAAATCTTTTCTGTTGTTGAATTTTATAGTAATAGGTATTATTTATATTGTAACCCATTTTTTGTAAAATTATAATTGTTTTGCGAAGAAGCATAAAATGTACAAGAGTTATTATTAGTTATTACAACAAACTGTAAGAGAACAAAAACAATGAAAAGTACAAAATAACTATTCTTTACTAACCAAAACTCAAGTACAATAAAAATAACTTCATAAGTACGATACACATATATATATATATACTTAAATTTGTCAGTTACTGAAGTCGCTGTCAAGCCTACGAAACTAATAAACTTTCTGTTGTTGCACATTGATTTGGCACCGACTTCAATAACTGTAAAATTTAATTATATAGGTATGTGTATCGTACTTATAAAGTTTTTTTTATTGTACTTGAGTTTTGATTAGTAAAGCATAGTTATTGTATTGTGTACTTCTCAGTGTTTTTTTTTTAAGGCGGTTTAACATATTCTTTAAAATTATTTTATTTCTCCCTTTTGAGTGACCTTGGCCTAAATAAATATTTAGGCAGGTCTACAATTAACTTCTTTCTAATTCTGGAGCGCAACGACATACAAGAGAATCATCAATATAAATAAAGGTTATAACAAGGTCGCGTTGTTTAGTGTTATTTGGCATATCTTCCAAGTCCAAGCTCCAATACCGATGAAATTCAAATGGGACCACCTCGAAAGTATACCCTTTCAAACGAAAAATAATTTCAAAATCGGTCACAATTGACGAAGTAATCGGTGACCATACATAAAAAAAACATACATACCGACGATCATAGAACCTACTCATTTTTTTCAGTCGGTAAAAAAAATGCAAGCACTTTCAAAAATCATTTAAATAAAAAATATTTTTCTACAGGGTTCTATTATGTGGTAACGGATGGTGATTTTTTCATTAACGGGGGAAAGTAATTTATATTTTAATTCAGAATAAGATTTTCATTAGTATTTATATGTCCAGACATAAAAGAAACAAGATTGACCTAGATAAATATAAATTTAATATAATCACTTTCCGACAAAATCCTCAGTGGTTAGTTTTAATCAAAATCCTCTAACGTAATTTGGACAAATACGTGGAAACAGGTGAAGATTAAATCTTATCTTACAGGCTATATATATTCTACTATTAGGTGCAGCGCACAGACCTCAAGCAAGTGGGAGTTTATTTAATTACGAGATTGTATTATACATGTAAAATATATTGCATATTATGTATAGCAAAATAAGTAGACACTGAAAAACAAAGCTATTTCTGCGGACATTGAGTGTGTATCTGAAAATAATCCATACATTAAAAACTACACAAGATAATATCTTATTCAAGCCAATTTTCGTTGAAAGTGCTTTTTAATTTCTAGTAAAACATATTTTTTAGAATTTTCCACGCCATTGTTGAAAAGTTACAGGCGGAGACCGTTTATATTCATAAATGTTCATATTTCAGCAACTATTGACTTAAATAAAAAAATCGCTTAGAAACCTCTCTATAATTTTTCAAGACCTGCCTAAAGATATTTTCTGTAGAAATTTTCTGTGTCGTCATCAATTTTTTTTTTTATTTACATTTCACTACACCATTTTATAGCGGTTCAGAAAATACACCGACCTTCCAATTTTCATATATATAGTGCTAATAATCGCCGAGTAAAATGACTGTGAAATATAGACAGAGACGGACAGGATGAAATTATGAGAAACCCTTTAATATTCTTTATTCGGAACCCTAAGAATTTTATAAAAACTTTCAGTATACATAGACAGAGAAAGAAATACAATATTTTGTTACGAAGGTACAGTCGTCAATAAAAACAATAACGAAATAAATACGGATCACCCTCGGCCATTAGCGCTGCTCACGACGGTTTGTTGACGCAACAAAATCACCAGATCGCGAAATAGAAATCACAGTACAGTCGGCCCGACGAGGGTGGATTATCTCTCATTAACGGACGGCACGGCGCTAGAGCGCTCGTGCGTGACTGTACCCGGATTCAGTGCCGAATAAAAGTTTATGCGGGCGAGAGAAAATTTTGTTAGTGAAAGTTTATGAAGGACGTGCTTATGTAATATGTATTATTTGTAATACTTCATAACATAAAAAAAATTCTTTCCGCTGCCTTTTCTCAAAGCCGCATAAACATAATATAAATTCTAGTCATGTTCGTAATTAGACCGTATTGAGTGAATTGGAAAATTTCCGTAATTAGACATATTCCAAAAATGTATTCGTTATTTTTTCCAATTTTTGGGATTTTTTCCGGGAATGACATGTTCGTATTAGATCGTTATTTGGGTAGTTTCTTACAACAGTATCTATTGGCGGGCATCGGAATACTACGTACAAGAGGATATACAGTACATATTAAAATTTTCGAATACCCTAATATGACGTCTAAGAAAATTCACGACAAATTATTACTACTAATGTTCGTTTAAACATTAAATAATTCAATTCATATCATCTATTAGTAAACGCCTACGACAAAGCGATAAGAACAGAACTACCGTTTAACCCTGCAATAACTTGTGTAAAATACCCCCTAGTACCCCAAGCTCTCGGTACACTTGTGCACAGTTCTGCACAATACGCGACTAATCGCACGACAAAGGAACGGTTTAGATATAAATACAAATCGTGTTGTTTTCGGTCGGCACCCTAGCGTTCACCCTCTCATTGTTAAGAGCCTTTTACATTAGAAAATCGATCGCTTCGATTTATTTAACTGAATACTAAGTACAGTAGTATGATTTTATAAATATACAAAAGGTACAATTATGCTCAGGTACTATACACATATTGTAATTTTACACTTCAATGATTATTAAAAAAAATTTTTTTTCAATAACGAAATTCATAATTCTAATTTCATGAAATAATATTTGTCTTAAAACGTTTAATACTATATATACAGGCTTAATTTATAAATACTAATAACCTCTAAGTGCAAAATTCCTGTCAACATACTTAACAACTTTTGTTCTACGACTTTTTTCAAAACTTAATACGTTCCTCAAAAAATATCTGTTAAGTTTTGTTGTATTGTCTGAAACGTAATTACTCTGTACGTATTTCCAATGGTGTGCAGTGCAAGCGCACCGGGCCTCAGTGCCGCGCTGCGCGTGTGCCGCTTTAGCGACTGGGTAGATTAGATGCCATTTTCAGAAACATTTAATTTATTTTTATTTTTGTATGAAAGAAAAAACTTATGAATTTTTGAAAGTCGTAAAACAAAAGTTATTAGGGTAATGTTTAATACAAAATACTAAGAGGTTATTAGTATTTTTAAATTAACCCTGTATAAGTACACATATAACCTATTTCAAGTAGAGTAGAGCATTAAGATTACACCTTAAAGGAACTGTTTTAGCAATGTGGAATCAGAAAGTGACAGTTGGCTGGCCTATCATTTACCCGACTTCGTTCGTTATAATAAGTTGGCCCTTGGCCCATTTTTACGACCAATTTTGTGCTCTTCGCTCTTTCCCACACCACCATGAAATAATAATTTTAAATTATACTTCATTACAGACAAAATAATGTTCTTTTTTTATTTTTATATCGGAACCTAAAAAATTTTTAAACGCAATTAATACGTAAAATTTGTATAAGTGATACATGTAAACTCTCCATTATTTCTATCAGAGGGAATTCACATCTGAGGTTGGGAGTGCCGAGATTTTTATTGTTCGCATTTGATCGCGGGATCAACGCTATGTGGGCCGGATTAGCTGTGACGATTGAATAAATTATCGTTATTCTATTGGAATATTTTTGTTACATATTTAGTAGACATAAAGGGAGCGATTGGTACGTGATGTATATTATGTAGGTATATGAAAACATGTATTTTTAATTGAATTAGAACAACTGAACATAGACTTATGCCTTTCAAGTACGAGTACCTACAATTGTGATGATTAGATATTAATATTTTCTACAGTTACATAACGCGAGTATTCTGTTTTTAAAAAACAATACAGCATAAATTAATCCTAAGAATCCATGTGGTTTCATTCTGGTTGCCTGTCTACCAGTCCATCTGCCTGTCTGTCCGTTTGTCATAGTCGATTTATGCTGTCATTTTTACATCTATTGAGATGAAAAATAAATAAATAAATAATCTCTATTTTTTAATTCAACATCTACTGTCTTTATGTACTACAAAACAAATGACAGTAAGTACCTTTTTTGTATATTTTGTCTACATCAAAGCAAATTTTCATTCATATTATTATACATTACTTATTAAGATTAATTGAAGCGAAAAAATCAAAATAAACGCTCACCGCGGAATTTCACGCGCAACTAAATCAATTATGACGTGTTTCACAACAGTCCCGAGTTCAACTCCCGCGCGAGACGCTGGGCACGAATAATGTTCGTAAATGTTGGGGTGGATACAATAGTTGTCAGCTAAACGCCTGCGGTATCGTGCTTATTGCTGGTATACAGGCTGAATATTTTATAAAATCAATTAAATCGAACCACAAAACAAGATCTATACTGTATGTATAAATTCTTTAGATATAAATGTACGAGTACAAAGCAACTTTATTCACTATTTAAAATTAATAAGAGGTCAATTTTTTTCACGTGCGTTTTGATTTACTTTACATATTTATGGCTAAACTAAATTATGTAAATATGTACATAAAATAATAATTTTAGGTACGTGTTAAAATTAGTTAAAGTAATAGATAGTAAAAGTTTTTTAAATTAATTTCTATATCGTCTGAAACTGTTAAAGAAGCCTAAATTAATGCGTATCTGGCAACAAATGAAAACTTCAAATTCACATATCTTTTGATTGAATGGGTAGTTTGAGTAGTTTGAGAGACTGAGTTGAAATACAAATTAAAAAAGTTACTCCAAGATGGAGCACACATTTTAATATATAAATTCCAATTAAATCTGTTTTGTTATTTTTTTCATGATGTGTGCACAGATAAATTCATTTCAAATTCACTTTTGCATTTTTATTATATAATTTACTGATATTAATTTTTTTACACAATAGGTATTGCTGTTTGTATGTAATAATTCGTTGTTATATTATATCATCCTGTGACATCTAGCCCTGCGGCTACACGGCTAATACTCCAAATTGACTGACAGCCCGAGTTAATAAAACCCGCCTGTAATGTCGGCCATATGTCCGCACCCTTTGATCACAATATTAAGCACCGTTTATTAGAATAGCTGATTTCGCATGTTTTCCAAATTTTACTTCATGCAGTGAACATGCAATGAGACACACTATATTTATTGCACTCAGATGTAATTTATCTACAATGAACTAGTGAAATTGCATCCAGTATATAATTATGTAGGTACATCCTAGGACTGTAAGTATATATAATATTAGTTACATGCAAAGAAGTTTGTAAGGAGCGCGACGCTTGGCTTTCCGTCCTCTGTGCGGCCACTGCGTACCCCGTTAGGGATACAGCATGAATACGTGTATGTACGAAAAATTGCAGGAGTGAACGGAAGTCACTGAAGCGAAATGCACAAAATATGATCTAAAATAAATAAATAAACAACACTTATTTGAGTTACAAGTACTACAACCAATTTGGAAAACATTCAGTGATATACAGACTACAAAAGAAATTAGAAATGTTCATTTCTCTTTATGACTTGATACAGAATCAAACATGGGGCGTTCGTCTTGGAGGGTACATGTACTACCGCCATGTCAACGGACCAGTTCATCATTTTTCAAAAATCAGTCAAGTGTGATTCGGATTCGCGCACCGAGGGTTCCTTATCACTATTCGACATACATGTTTGCTTATATTTATTTTATTATTATTATATTTGCTAAAGAAATATTATCTGTTTGAAAAACAAACTTTTATTTTCTTTTATTGCAGTTGAAGGACACGTTCTTACATACTTTCTTATATACTGTAAATGTAAGTTTATAATGACAAAAAAGTGCAAGCGGTTCATGATTCAAATTCAACAGGAAGTACCCGATAGGTTTTTGTTTGAGTAAATAAATGGCTGCATCTTTTGATTACATTGACTTCGAATCTCTAATTTACACTTCCAAGAGACCATAGTGTTAAGTGTTTGATATCAATTTCAACCTGATATCTTTACTCATTTTTGAGATAAAGGGTCTTGACTGGTCGGACACACGGACATATAAATGAACCTAGTAGAATTCTGTTTTTTTCCTTTTGAAGTATGGAACCTTAAAACTAATAAAATATTCAATTTGGAGCGAATGCAGACGCGTTTCGGGGTGCCTAGTGCCTCGTCAATAAACAAGCTATGCCCTAGGGTGCGAGTGTGCCTCGACGTCACGACGCAGGGAGCACGCGACCCCGCTGGGACCACTTGAGGCATGCTAACCCGCTAGATATTGGGGCTATATTCGTAGCAATCATTTTTAGTGGTTACTGTTCGTAATCATGTCAATACTGATATATCACAAGTTTGGAATGAAAATTGTTTATTCTGTGTTAAAATTTGATTCTATTCGTTGTCATATTCACTGTGGGCAAAGCGAATCTCAATTTGGCACCACTTGTATAGAAAGTAGCAGAAAGTATCGGGCTTATAAATGGCAAAGCGCAATCATAAAGTGATAAGTTGCTAACTCATAGCCTGCACAAATTCATTACTTACCGTACTTACTGATAACTAAAATAAGCCTTGGTCTTACTAAATCAAGATACAAGATAACACCAGGTTCACAGAGTGAAGACGTCTTGTAAACAGCAATAAGATAAAGCTGAAGAATCCATCAAAAGAACAGTCAAAAAGTACAGTTCAGCATACTTTGCGTCTATTACCTAACGCTACCTTCCAAGGGAAGATTAAGACTAATTTTAGTCATCACTTGTTATGATAACTTTTAACCGACTTGTCGCAACTTACGGGGGAAAATAAGCTGGTGGTGTATTTTATATTTCTCTATCTCTTCCACATCAAAATAAAATTATGATTCTTTCTCTAAAACATTACTCGTATTATGTCAAACATGACAACAACAACATGTTTGAAAATGATGTGTGTTTATGAATAAAAACAGATTATAAGTCCTCTTGTTGAGTCCACTAGATGAGAGGAACTCTGGTCTGGTTAAGTAGTAAATTTATAAATAATTTTTAAGTTAAGTTTAGGTATTATGTTAGTGAATGCAATATTACTACGTTAGAAAGTTATAAAAAAGTATACAATTTTTACGTTAAATATAACATTTTATAAGAATTTAATCCAAACAGAGAACAATTGGTTTGACAGCAATAAAAATTTCGCCATGTTTTTGCACCAGGCGCTCCTTGAAGCTGTCAATTATTTGCCTCCCTAGCAAGACTTCCATTGCACGCACTCGTGCTGTAACATGACTACATAAAAATCAGTTCATGCTGTTTAACTTTATATTTTATTTTATAACATTATAATACGTATATGTGTAAGAAAAAAAGTGAATTATGTGAACATAACGATTTTAAAAAAAATATATTATTATGTGACAGATTTCTTTAGTTAACCCGGATTATGATGAGATTACAAAATTATTTATGTTATTTACACTTACATACAAGATAACAAAATTAATGTAAGTAAATACGTAATATGTATACGTTATCATATTCAAGTAGTCGTGCTATAATCCCTAGGCAAGTCCAGGGCGCAAGTATTGGGCAAACCCTGCCAGATGGCGTAGTGTTTACTCGTGCTGTTTGCGTAGAACTTTGAATTTTGAACTATTAGCCTTCCATATCCCCACTACGGGCACCTGTCGGTGTTTACTGACATAGGAACAAGTGTTGTTTGCTAATAACATAACAGATAAAGTTCAATAACGTAATTTGCATGTTGTTCTTCGTTTACCCACTTTAATATATTCAGTATTTAGCACAAACAAAATTCTATTTCAATCAAAAGATAAACCGCTTGACAGATAAATCGCTTAAAACTATTTTTTTAGACATTTTGAAATTTTCAGAAGGTTATTATGATATACTTATACAACTAACTTAATTTTAAAATGTTTTTCATTTTGCAATATTTGATGAATTGATGCTAAGTAATTATTATAAAGGCTGTGTTAAACAGTGTTTAAAACGACGTGAAGCACACAACATTAACCTCCATTCAAGTTTGAACAACCTTTATAATTGCCTTTGTTATCCACTGTCCATTAGATAGTACTGCCTACCCAACTTACAAGCGACAACTCGACAGGACATAATTTTGTATACATCTGTAAAATAATTATTATTTTCCTATAAAAATATATCAATATACGATATTAAAAATTTGTTTTATGCTGCCATGTGAATAACTAATTGAATGGAAATAGATGTCTTATGTTAAGAAACAATTTTAAATTTATTGTAAAGAGTTCTATGTAAAGAATATATTTATATTTATACATTTAAACTATCATTTTAATAAATAAATAAAAAAATTCGTCAAGTACGATATTGAAAAAATGGTAAACGAAACGAAGGAAATCTGTAAGACTTAGGACATATATTTTTTATTTAATTCTTTTATTATATTCTGTTTTGGGTACTCATAACTACCATTAATAACTCCATATTAGTTGTTTTTTAAACAGTTTTAATGTTTTCATATGCCGCACACAAATAACGTCGCGGGTATAGCAGTTGTCTCAATACATTTCTTATAAGAATATAACGCTATGTGCTCATACCTCAATCCTGTATTTCAGGTTGCACGCGAACGACAAAACTACCATTACCGAGCTGATAAGGATCTCGACACATGGACAGCTTGTAAAAACTATGTAATTTTTGTATGTACCTATTAATATGTACTTTTTAACAATAGGTACGTTGTTGTCTTCATCCAATTACGATGAATTGGATGAAACGAAATGAGTTGAAATGAGTAACTTTATCTGCGAAAGAAGGTTTATGATTTTGGTTACCCGATTACGACAAAGCAAAAAAGAAGTGAGGAACAAAAAAAATTTCATTGGAGACGGTATTTTCGGTTACACGCTCAGCGACCACAGAAATGACTATGTTTTTAACAGTTTCATTGAGAAACGTTATGAAATATAAACTTATTTTTGCAGCCGATACAATAAACATCGTGCATCCCGACTACGGAACCCTTCGCTGTGCGTGGTCCGACACGCACGTGACTGGTTTTTTTTTTACTATTGACTGTAATGTTGACGAACAAAAATACTATAAATAGTGAACTTTATTTGAATAAAGATATTTTTAATCTGAATTTCATTTTTAATTTGCGTTAGAAACAAAATTGATTACTTATCAAATTTTAAAAATATTAATAATAATGTTTTTGCAGTCCTTTCAAATCGCTTTACTTCTTTAGATTATGGTGAAGCTGGTGGATATAAATTATTTTGTTTTAACGTCGGAAGATCGTTGAGTAGAAGATTTGATAAAGTGGCGTCCGCCATCCGAGCTTCAATAATCGTCGTGGAGCACCCTCCAACGTTCTGTGGAAAACGCACCGTACAGTGTACTAAAATACAGAGAGTAATGAAAATGTATTAAAATGTGAAAACGTATTTTTTTACATTATTGGCTATTTTCAAATCTCTTGTTGCACTCTGCCTTTAAACGTCTCCATATTTCTTGTCTCAGACAGAGACATCCAATCATTGCCCGCTACCACTTCGAGTAATTATTGAACTTCATTTGCGGTTACCCCTTTTTCTAATCATGTGCTGTTTTCTTCTCTCATGATTTGGTAAAAAATTGAAAACAGAAACTTGTAAAATTAAACAATCTATATCTTAATGTTTATACAAATAAAGATTTAAGTATCCTCCCGCAATTTCAATACTGAGGTTTTTCTTACACTCATGTATATTATATTATTTGCACATTACTAAAATCAAAACTTGTATTCCTTAATTTTTTGTTTGCTGTCTATTTATTCGGGTGAACCGATCTTGATGTGATTTTAATTGGCGGGTAGAAGATTTTTCAGAAAGCAATCTAGGGTAGTTTATATCTCCGAAAAATACCACTTTTAACGTGAGTAAATCATGAGGCGCAGCTACTAATGTATAAAACACTAAATCGTGACCAATAACGCGATAAGTAATGAACTGCTTATTACGTAGTTATTTTTATAGAATTTATAATTCCTAGATATTTATTGTTTGATAGATCACGTGAGTGCCCATCGACCTACAAGACTAGCAATATAGAACTAAAATTCGCCCACCTAAAGAAATATTTGAACAACGCATTATAACTTAAAAAATAATAAGAAATTTAATAATAAACGCATTAAAAACGCATTTTTTTGTTAAATTGCTTATTGAAGTTATATCGTGCAATATTTATGTGCTTTATTGTGATGTGAGGCAAAGTTTTTACTTGCAATTGCAAACAAGCAATTGCTTGTGTTGTAGGTTAGTGGAGGTGCCCTATTAAACCATATCTATTATTCTATCATATCTAAAAAAAATTGAAATGCCTAGAATCTTGTACAAAACATTTGTATGAGTGTTATATACTATAATAATTATATTAGATATGTTTCATAACAATAATAAAAAGTTTTTCAGTTACAGTCAAAAAATTAATTTCTGTTGTCGTTCCTTAGTCTGTGAACTGAAAGCAACGCCGGGGGGTTTAATATCAAAAAATAAAATAAAAGAGAACGATCCGAGTGTAGTGGCTCGTATTGTATGCTCTTTAATAAATGCCCAAATCATCAGAGAGTAGGTACTGCGTATTTAAAGTTATTGCAATATGGCCACCTCACATTTTATTCGTATGTAAAATATACATATAATATGTTTGATTATCTGTTTCACATTGTTTGTATAATTATGTTGCTTAATCTACATTATATATTGTAAATAAGAAAGAGCTACAATAAAGATATTTAAAAAATGATAATAACCTTTTTAGGCTTAGATAATAATATATAAGTACATGTTTCTTAGGCTTTATGAATTTTTGTTTTAGTATCACTGATAAAGTAAATATGATATACATACAAATCTTCACGCCGTGTCCCTAACGGGGTAGTCAGAGAGGACGGAACGCCAAGCTTTGTGGTCCTTATATACTTCTTTTAATATAATACAGAGAATATGTCTAAAAAATTTTCGCGAGAAGAGGTTTGTACCCCGCGGTAGAACCGACCAATATAAAGTTCGTTTTAATCCAATTTGCCAAAAACATAAATAAGTTTCATATTAAAATACATGAAGTTTTTAACGTAAATTATAATTTATATGACATTTTGCAATAAATCTAATTTCGTATTTTATTGTCATTTGCAATAATTTTATTATTATAATTTAACACCCGTTTTATTTAAAAAAAAGCTCAAAAATATTTATTTCTTTGGGAAATTGAATTGAAACATACTATAGGATGTTACTTTCATACATACTACATTTGTACACCTATCTTAAAATATACATCATTTACTTTCTCGACATGTCCAATATTCAAGTATCTTACCTAAAATACATATATTTTCCTGTGATATCATCAACTACAAGTATAATGCAATCTGCCACGTCGCACTGCGTCAGCATCGGCGAGATCAAAGAGCGGCGCGGCGCGTTGTCTGAAACCGCCATGTTGCCTCTCCATGCATCCCTCTACAGGTTAGTGTGTTGTGTACACTGTACTGATGAAGAGAATATTGGGTTATATAACTATCTACATGTTGTCATCTGATCGTTGAATTCGGTAGAACATAATGTGCCCAGACACTTCGTTAAAAGTCACTACTTTATGTAACAACATGTTATTTAGCCATTGTACTATTATTTATGTGTACAATGACAAATCGGACAGATTGAACAATAAGTTCGTTGATATTTTGAGTCAAATGCTTTGCTACATCATGATTTTGCTAGGCACTTCCTGAAACAATATTATATTTCACGCCACTTATGGCGCTATCTCGAAGCTTTCCGATCGGTTTGGTTTATGCGCGCCTACGATGGCAGCATCAAAAAATTAATATTGCACAAAAAAAATGTTTAGTAAAGTATTTGACGAGAAAAATGTATTTCAACATAACTATTAGCAGAGGCTATAAGGACTTTACGCAAGTCACGCAAAATTCGAGATGACCATGACCGCATTTTAAAGGTTAATTTTACAAACCAACCGAAGATCGGTTTTAATTTTGTCCAGTTTCAGCCAAAAAATCTAGTTTCAGCCACAGTTTCGGTTTCAGACAAAAATTTTCGGCCAAACTTCGGGCATGCCCTAACTCGGTGTTCGTAAATTATCAACGTTTGGCAAACTTTGGATGAGTTCGTAGCTCGTAGGTCGTGTAGTCGCCAATTGAGTTCAGCGGCGTGACTGTGTGAGTTTGTCCTTTTTCTCGCTTTCTATTGAGTTATTCTGTTATATTTTTGTTACATACTTCAATTATTGTTTTTGTTTCATTTAACACGAGTTAACAGTCTGTACATGTGTAAAAATTAACTAGATTTTCATAGTATACAATATAAATATTAAGTACGACTGAGGTCGAAGCTTTAGTTTCGGTGTTAACTGAAAATCCTGTTTCGGTCAGACATTGGTTATTTTATTGATAAACAGATACTTTCAACTCAGTTCACAATCGGTACATCCGACTATAGTGTGAATCGGCATTGAAGGTTAGAGATATAAATATGTAAATAGTTCGTCATTTCATGAAATGGTGCCGTTTCAGAATCACTCGAATATGTCATGATCTACCCAATTCTATGACATACGAGAATACATATATGTATGTACGCATATTGGCAAGCACATATTATATCTGTAATATATGTATTACATACACTGATTTAATGCATATGTGCATTAAATCAGTCAATGCATTACATAGTCTTGTAACACATGCCGCAAAATAATTATCCATACTTCATAACTGGGAACTTGCTTTCCATATGCGGCTGCTTTTAATACTATATCAAAATAGAAATAACTAGCTCTTATGGAATCAGTGTAATATGGGGTCAAAAATTTAAGCTTTTCTAAAAGTCGAAAATCGGTTTTCTTACATTTTTTGAAGTAACAAATGATTGCAAATTAATAAATTTCATTAAGTAATTTCAAAAGAAACGAACAAAAATTAGTAGGTAATAGCCATCTTGTGTAACTCGGAACATCATTTTCACAATATTTTTCTGTAATGTATGAAACTATGTTCTTATAATCCAAAGTACATTAGATACCTATAAGACTACTTTAGTTCATCTAACATAAATCGAGTCTTTAAATGTGATTGAACGCTGTATGTTAAATGCTGTGGAGATGCGGTCTCTCAGAAATATGTGCGGTGTCACGCTTGCTGACAGGATAAGCAATGATGAGATACGCAGTATGACAGAGTTGCACAACAGTGTTATTGTAAAAATGAAGAAAGGAATGCTTAGATGGTTCGGGCACATGGAAAGAATGAGTGATGAAAGACTGACGAAGACAATATACAGAGCGAAAGTGAGTGGTAAAAGAAGCCAAGGAAGACCAAGGCTGACTTATGAAGATCAAATAGCCAGAGTGTTAGCAGACGGAAATGTCAAAAGCACTCGCATACCCAGGCGAAAATGTGTGAGGAGAATAATGAGATTTGAGGAAGCGAAAGAGGTGTGTAAGGACTGCGACTCCTGGCGCTCCGTCTTCTCTGACTACCCCGTTGGGGATACAGCATGAAGTTATGTTATGTTATGTTATTTTATTATAAAGACTAGTTACCGTAAGGTTACATTTTCTTTAGAATGCGTACATTACGAAGACATGAAGAAATACAAGTTACAACTTTTTATTCAATAAAATTTAAAGTTACCTTTAATGACCGCGTAAATAGGTATCTGTTAAAAAATCAGTCGATTTGAACACCTCCTTTTTTAAAGTCGATTAAAAATTATAAAAGGATAACTAAAGTACGTAGCTATTCGCCAAACAAAAGGAACGCGATATAACATCTTTGAGCGGCAAGTGGCCCCTCCAGGCACTCACTTTGTGCCTGATTAGCATCGTCTCATTACAGGCAAGTGGATTAGCACCTCTTGCGATCACCATATTGCGAGAACGTGAACGACTGATAAAAGAGTTACTACAAAGCTGAGGTAATAACTTAACGAAAGACCTTCAACAAAAAAAACTAGCCAAGAATACATTCTTTGTCGTAATTTATATTATTTATTACTCGGAATATAAAATACTCAAAAAAAGACTCAAAAAAAAGAAAAAAGTTCTCAATTCGAAGGAATCTTCTTTTTAATGTATGTTCACTCACTTTACCTCCATTTGTACACCGATTTTAATTATTAGTCTTTTTTTATTCGAAAGGTGTTAAGTTGGCAATGTAATACAACATTTTTTTAAGTTGGCTAAAATGTGTTTGCTTGTACTCTGATGGTATGCAATAAGATGGCGGATTATTATTTCACTAAATTAAGAAATTAAAGTGCTGATTAGTTACTGTGAATATTGCCTTTTATTGATTTCGAACTACAAAAAGATATTATGTCGCGAATGATCTCACTAAAATTCATTTATGATCTGATGATGGAGTATTGCAAAAAAAAATCCCCAACTTTTTGTAAAATAATTTATGATCCTTTGATTTCATTTTGTACATTTATTATTTAAATATGCTTAGTGACGCAATTAAAAAATTCATCCAATGTTAGTTAGTAGGACCAAATCTAATCTCTGAAACTTCCTAAGGATGTTCCATTGAGAGACAAAATACTTGTTGATTAAAATTTTGAGATTTGGGACTGAAGATATCTAAAAAATGTTCATCATATCACATCAGATCACACCTAAGTATATACAACAATTAAAAAGTGTAAACGTGACGTAAGGACAGACGTAAGGGTTATTCTAACCTATTGTTTATGATGTAATGTCAAGTTATTATTAATTCGTGTCATAGATGTCTTAGATACCCAAGTAGTAGAGGTTTTTCATAATCATTATTATTTCCAGGGGCACCAGGACTTTTACATCCTGTTAAACTCATTTAAACTCAAATTATCAAAAAGGATTTATGCAATAACTACACACTATTTACTATTCGGGACAGACAGAGAATAAAAGAGCAACAAATTACTCCCACTTCTAGCAAAAACATTTGGTATCACACACATCAATGCGGAATCAGCTTATTAGGTGGTTAGCCTATGATACTAGTTTCTAATACTAAGAGCTTCGGCTGACTTACGTCCTACGCGTAATATTCGTACCACTGCTGAATTCAGTGAGCGATGCGTTATCACCTACACGTGCTCGTTACTATCTCGACACATTTTTTGTCAAAGCTGCGGTCATGTCTTTAAAAATAAGACCTTCAGTTCGAAATTCTTTAAGGTGTGTAACCGTACACCTAGACAGGTACTTTAACGTGTACATAAAAGTGGACACAATAGCTGACCAATAGTGTCGGTAGGTAACCTGTTCTATCGTAGACCTAACAAACAGGGAGATTACACCACTACGTCTCACAAACAAACACGAGCGAGCCTTCATTCGAAATTCTCAAAAACCGGGCCGTTGTCTCGCTTTCATAAATATTTACTCTGGCCAGTTATTGGCGTGGACAGTCGGTTAGACAATCTATTTACTGTGTAATTCAAAATTGAACACATAAATTTTAAATTCAGAAGTCCATGAATCGCGGGTCACTACCATCCAAACATTATGTGACCTCAAAATATTTACGTGACTTCAAAGTATTTTATCAATACAGAAATAAACTGTATGAGTTTATAATTAAAATGAATTCTTACACAGTTCCTAAAAGTCGGCCTAAGAATAAGGCTTGTTATGCAGAACTGAAAGCGACGGGTTACGGGAAATCGTGATATACCATCTTTTAGCCCAAATATTTAAGGCTAGGCGTGGCGTCAATGTGACAATTTAATCGTCCTCCGTCCACTCTGAATAAAAAATGGCGTGACATTGCGTAAATGTTTATGAAAAAGATAAAATTGGGTTAAAAAAGGGTTAATCTTTAAAGATTTTAATCGTTAATGAAAATAATTACATGTATCTTCATCATCATCATCATTTATATCAGCCGATAAACGTCCACTGCTGGACAAAGGCCTCCCCCAAAGATTTCCACAAAGACCGATCCTGCGCTGCCCATATCCAACGACTTCCGGCGACCTTCACCAGTTCGTCGGTCCTTCTTGTGGGGGGCCTACCTACGCTGCGTCTTCCGGTACACGGTCGCCACTCGAGAACTTTTCCGCCCCAACGGCCATCGGTTCTGCGAGCGATGTGTTCCACCCACTGCCACTTAAGTGTAGCAATTCGTTGAGCTATGTCGGTTACTTTGGTTCGCCTGTGGATTTCCTCATTTCTGATTCTGTCGCGCAGGGAAACTTCGAGTATGGCTCTGTCCATTGCCCTTTGGGTGACCTTGAGCCTTCTTATGAGCCACGTAGTAAGCGACCACGTCAGTGTTCCGTACGTCATCACTGGCAACACACACTGGTCGAAAGCTTTCGTCTTGAAACACTGCGGTAATTTGGACGAGAAGATATTACGTAATTTCCCGAACGCTGCCCAGTCGAGTTGGATTCGACGAGTAATCTCTTTCTCGAAGTTGGATCTACCTAACTGGACTGTTTGTCCTAGGTAGACGTATTCGTCAACAAAATCGAGCGTAGAGTGTCCTACTTTTAGAGGAGTGAGTACAACACGGTTAATCGACATGATTTTTGTCTTATCCATGTTCATTCTGAGACCCATTTTTTCGGAGGCTCTACTGAGGTCATTCAGCATTCCGCCCAGTTCGTCCAGTATCTTACATGTTTCTTATAATACATGTATCTTACATGTTTCTTATAATGCAATGCCTCCACAGGGCAGGTCTACGAATTCACTGCAATCTCGCTCGGTTTCACTAAAACATAACACATTCAATCTTCTGTCTTCCATAATATCAATCAATGATATCAATAATATCGATCATGTTCTCTTTGATTCCACCTCTCACATTCCACGCATTCGATTCTGCACTTTCACATCCCTCTGCGAGGTGCATAGCACGTTGGGTGGCGGTCCCCAACGGCGGATTGCACTCTGCACACAGCAGCGGGGACGAACCAGTGAACCGGCGCGCTTTCGGGGCATGCTTTAACTTTATTAGAAGCTCTGTTCCGCATGCTATGCACAGAAGAGGAATTACAGCCCTGAAAAGGACTGGCAGGGGTCGCGATCAGCACGTTTTTTCAATTGACCACCTTTTGTGTCGTACTCAAAATCTGTTAATCTGAAGTTAAACTCTAGACAGAACTCCATACTAGGATGTGAAATACAATATTTCCTGAACATGACGCCATCTAATCCCTTAGTACAAGTACTCGTTATTGCTTTGTTTCAATGACTTTAAATATAATATTTAAGCATTTTTGTTAGCGTATGTACTCTCCCAGATCTTTTTCACTTTGTAGGTAATAGATTTCGTGGACATGTGATACTGCAGATTTATACAAGGCTGCGTTGACATCGTGGTACGTGATACTAATAGTAAAATACTTTTTAAAGCTCTTATTAATTGTTAAACAAATCCTTTGTTTTCTGTATAATTTGTTTCTATTAATATTCTTCTTTTTGTGCTTTTGTTATTGCTTATAATAATTATAAACAGTGATAAAAAACATATATCTTTTAATTTAATTTTGTATTTCCATGCTGATATAGTAGTAAAAGAGAACTTAAAAAAAAGAAGGTGTCAGCTGCTTATTTTCGCATGCAAGACATATAAGTCGATGAGCTAGCAACCTTCGCTATCTAGTTTGAAAGTGACTGGCAAGTTGACAATTAAGAAACCATATGAAATGATAACAAAGAAAAAGAGTGAACGTATTTTAAATATTAAAACACTAACTGTTGCCCGCGACTTCGCCCGCGTGGAATTAAAAAAGTAGCCTATGTCCTTCTCCGGAGCTTAATCTATTTCCATTTTAATTTTCATCAAAATCGTTTAAGCCGTTTCGGAGGAGAACCTTTAAGGCGGCGCATTGGAAATTTTAACGGCAGGGATCTCAATTTTTCTAAGTGACTACAAAACGTGTGAAAATGATATTTGGTAACCTGATTCTTCATTTCATTGACTTTATTTTGAGAATTGCGATACACAATTGTTTAACTTTTGTAAAACAAAAAAAAAAATATTAAAGAAACCTCTTTTAAAACAGAGATTTACATTTTTAGGAGTAACGGGACCAATTTATGTTTCTAAATTTTCTGTAGTTTTAATCTAAGCATATTCTTCGAAATGACAGTTGGATTTTTTTTAAATTAATTATAGTTTTAAAAAAAACGAAAATAACTACTTTTTCGTATTTTTTAAACTATTGCGCGCACTTTCGCATAGACCAGGAGGTCTATTTTGGATTAAATTATTGTTTATCAATGCGCCGCCCTAAATGACGATAACTTTTTTCGCTGTCATTCAATTTCAATGAAGCTTAAATGTTGCTCCAAGCTGAGCTTAATCTACCCGTGAAAATAGCAAGAGATTAGTGTGTACGTACAGACTGACAGACAGACTAAAATTAAAAAAAAAGTTTTTTTGTATTATGTAACTTTTTTTTGTCGCTCACAGTAATTTTTAATAAATTTATTCAATGCACAGACACGGTTTACTGCTTTATGTATATACTTAGTCTTGCCTTAAATATTGTTACAAGGAAAACATCGTTTTTTTTCATATATTTTTCATATATTACATAAAATTACTGCAGTATGCGTTCGTTTATACATTAATATAATAGCATTTTAAAAATATGAAGCTCATTCTAAATGGTCTACTTTGGCCTTAATACAATCCTTTAAACGTCGTGGCCAGTTGTCGATTGAAACACGCATTTACTCCATGGGAAAATTTGCCATAGCCAATCTTATAGAATATAATACATACAAAGAAACGAAGTTTACCTCTTTATGATATTAGTATAGACTAGCTTTTGCTCGCGATTTTGTCCGTGCACTGCTAGTTTCGCACGATTTCTACCTGACGTCAGAATCTCAAGAAGGTCTATGTTTATGTCCTAATTATTTCCTGTGAAGGTATGGAACCTTAACAGCATAGGTTTTAATTCCTATAAATAACCTAGTGTCTGGAATGCGGTAAGTAGGTTACGCGCCGTATACACCAAGTTAAGGTCGCAATATGAAGGCGCGTAAATACGCCTTGACCCCCAATGCAATGTAAGCATGTCTCACGTTATAGGGTAAATACATAAGAACATAATGTGTACATAAGTGGTACATGCATTCCTGTTGTGTTGACACCATAACGTCACGTAAGTTCGTCGAAACGTCGCGTCGTTAGCAACTACATGCGAAGCGCTCTTCTTGTAATAACTCAAGGTTTTTACTTAAAATCGTCCCCATTTGGTTAAAGCAGGAAGTGGACTCTCAAACTCAAAATTATGTAACGAAATATATAACTTGAATAGGAACTCGTTCTTAAGTACGTGAAAAAATTTGAAATTTCCGTTTAAACTTTAGAAAACTGCTGTGAATTCGTTGCTCATATTGTACTAAAAGCAGCTAATGGCCGCTTTTATAGTTTGTAGTTGAACATTTTTATCGTCACATTTTACCGTCCACGACACAATAGGTAAGCAAAATATGTGCAGTTATATGAATACGCTTATATATAGGGTTAATTGAAAAATACAAATAACCTCTTAGTACAAAATTCCTGTCATCATACCTTACAACTTTTATTCTTCGACTTTTTTTAAAACGTAATACGTTCCTTAAAATTTTTTTTTAAGTTTTGTTGTACTATAAATTTTTAAACTTGCGCATTGCATTATAAAATATCTAAAACGGGAAATTTAATACGATAATCTTTTTATTTTGGCTTGACGTTTCAACCGAGATACATCACCGTGGTCTCAAGCTAACTGTCGCAGAAAGTATCATTCCGTGTCTGAAGTAAACGTTTTGTCTATACCCCCGCTATTTGTAAATAGTTTTCGGGATACCACAACACAACACTCACAGTGTCTACGCAATTAACCGAATGCGAAAGACGAGGTTTTGTTCCTAGAATCAAAGGATTTCACATCGTCGATAAACTGCACCCGTTTTCCCGATTAAAATTTGTTTGTCTCTTGATTTCAATCGTTTCACGCACTACGTTTGGATAAAAGTGGTAATCAGTAGAAAAGACTAGTGGGCGATGAAACTCAATCCAGTGATTGGTATCTGATTGGTGCAGATGTTCCGCTATCGTTGATTTGGTTGTTTACCGGTTTTTCACCGCTGTAATATCTTTTTAACCCTTTCAGCAATAGTGCGTTTCGTTTGCCCGATATATGAACCAGAGCTACAATCTATTTTATAGACTCCTGGCGTCTGCAATGGGTCCTTTAGTGTTCCCACTATATTGTTCATCTTTGTTCTAGGGGTGTATATGGTGCAGATAGAGTACTTTTTTAAAACTGATCCAATTTTATCAGGAACACCTTTCACATTGGATATTTAGGCTGGTTATCTGCTCACCTCTGGATCTCTGTACCTCTCTTCAGCCCTACGTAGTCGTCGGTTCATCCCATATCATTTCTTCGCCAGTACCTCCTGAACATAATCGAGATCCTGCTCCAGATGTTCTGGGTCACATATATCATACGTTCTGTTATTCAATGTTGCCATAACACATTAAAGGTGACTGGGATGGTGGTGAGACGAAGATATCAACCACATACCTTTTCCAAAATCGAATGGTCTTCGTTTCCAAGCTGAGAGCTTGGACATATTACAGCGGTGAAAAACCGGTAAATAACCAAATCAGCGATAGCGGAACATCTGTTCCAATTAGATACCAATCACTGGATTGAGTTTCATCGCCCACAAGTCCTTTCTACTGAACGCCACTTTTATCCAAAAGTAGTGCGTGAAGCGATTGAAATCGAGAGACATACAAATTTTAATCGGGAAAACGGGTACAATTTATCGACGATGTGGAATCTTGTAATTTACGGAACAAAACCTCGCGTTTCGCATTCGGTCAATTGCGTGGACACTGTGAGTGTTGTGTTCTGGTATCCTGAAAACTATTTACAAATATCAGGGTTAGATGACAAAACGTCTACTTCAAACGGAGTGAAACTTGCTGCGACAGTTTGCTTGAGACCATGGCCGATGCAATTCGGTCAAAACGTCAAGCCAAAATAAAAAGATAATCAATCGCGTTAAAATTCTCGTTTTAGATATTTTGTTGTACTGTCTGAAATGTAATTATTCTGTATACGTATTTCCAAGTACAGTACAAGTGCATCGGGCCTTAGCGTTGCGCCACTGCGCCGCCCCCCCGCGCTCCGATGTGCGTTTGCCGCTTTAGCGACCGGTTAGAGTAGGTGTCATTTTCAGAAACATTTAATGTATTTTTATTTTTGTATGAAAGCAATACTTATGAATTTTTAAAAGTCGTAGAACAAAAGCCATTGGGGATGGTGTTAAGAACAAAATACTAAGAGGTTATTAGTATTTTTAAATTAACCCTGTATAATATACAAATAACCCGTTTAATATAATAGTGGACAGTGGATAAAAAGAAAAATTATTGTTTAGTTAATCATAGGCCGCTTTTATAATTTACCGTTGAATGTTTTTATCGCCACGATTTTACCGTCCACGGTATCGCTTTCTCGAAAAGGGCTCTAACGATTTCGATGAAATTTACAATATAGGAATTTACAACGGGGAGAAATCTATCTAGCTAGGTCTCAATTCTGGGAAAATCCGTTTTCTTTATGTTTTCACTCACTTAAAACTTCTAAACTCAGAACTCTGTTAATTTCGCAACAGGATTTCCTTTCTTAATAAAACAGCGGGTAAAGCATATGTCTATTAAGCTGAAATGCGCGGGTTCGAATCTTGCAATCTTGCAATGCGGTCAGATTTTTTTTATTTTTATAAGACACCGAGTAAAGCTTTGTCGCCCGGGTACTTTTATTATTATTTGACATTGTTTGATTTTATTTTATTATTATTAATTATTATAGTTGAGTCCATAATTTTTTGTTTGTATGTATCTGTCCACAAATCTTTTCTTAAATTTTACAAAAGATCCTCCTTTGTAACGAGTAGGAAATTGACCATACTCTACCACTCAGATTCTCGAGTAGGTACGTCCATGTACATATAATGTTACATAATATGTATATAGAATTGTACAATATACACATTACGTTATACATCCTTCTTCATTCTAGTTTCGGCGTAGAGTTTACGGCAAAGCTAGAAAGAAACGAAAACAAAATTCATGGTGTAGTAATTTTATACGTATGTAGCTCATGAATGTATAAATAAATAACACGAGGAGATATTTATAGAATTGAATAATATAGAAAAACAAGAATTCATGGTTTTAAATGATAATTGTGTGAAAAAAGTATGACCGCTCCATACTCTAATCACGTAGAGCAGGAGAACGGCTGAGGCCTAAATGCATAATTTTCATTCCACAAATATTAAATTTGCCGTTCCCACTGTAGAAACATATTTGACTGAAGTTCATTAATGGGTCTGAAATGTCAATTTGACATTCATTTTCAGTTAATCAACATTACACAATCAGAGCCTAGTTTTAGGATAATAATAATAAATGTATAATAATAATACATACATACATATCTTCACGCTGTATCTCTAACGAGATACAGCGTGAAGATATGTATAATAAAAATAATAAGTTCGATGCTGGTTAGCTGACTGAGTCTGGTCTTTGGAATGTCCTGGGGATGCTTCGTTAAGAGGCGAAACACGTGTCGCTTGGTGGTTTTTGGAGTTTGAGCGGAAAACAGCTAAAGATTTCATGAATTTATCACATGAAATGGATTTCCGCAAAATAACACCTGAGTCTATACAATATAATAAATGAACACTCCAGACGATTGTACAAATCGTGCGATCCTGAACTAAACCAAACATCCAAATTCTAAAGCAATTTATTAAAGTTCATTTCCTAAACAAAGCTGACCGGGAAATGAACCTGAGACCTCCACCTAAAACGGATATGGAGTGCATATCCGTTTTAGGTTCACTACGCCTATTACAGGCCAGTAAATATAATAATAATTTGTAGGTACATACTATATGATGTTTAACAATTTCTCAGATCGGTCGCGCTAACGATATAATTCCTTCGTGACGGTCCCGCCATATTCCTTATTATCAGTTCTCATTAGATAAGTGTGGCGACATCCCGGAACCGAAGTGCAAACACTATTATCTGGAGGAAAAGACATGCGCCCGCGCAGTTGTTAGCTACATGTATAAATATGTCATTATAATTTTTCTATGTCTTTGTAATACGATGTATGAACATTTGTTTGTTCAAGATAATTTTATAAAATATTATTGAACTTAGAAAAATATCATAGTTATATAAATTCATAATGTAAGACAAAAAGGCACACTCCAGTAAAGATTTGTAAACTTATTTTTGTGGTTGATAATTGGTAAATTTTAGTACATAACGATTCTCTTTGCGTGCTACCTCTATTAAATAATTGCAATATTACATGAAGAAATGATTTCAAATCATGCTTCCGAAAGAGTGGTTCTGTACAAAAACACCTCGTAAAATGGTTTCATGAAATCCAAATTATATGAATTTAATATGACTTGAACTCGAATCTCACAAATTATCTCTTATCGTGTTTTCTTCCTACTACTTGCTTATATACGATTCAAGGGTTATTTTTTAACCTTACCTCGGAAAGTGAGCGATGACAAAACCCCATTGAAGTTAATTTACTTCATTTACTTGGTTCCAAAATTTTTGCTGTATCATAACATATATTACAATATTATAGTACCTAATATATGTCGTCGTTTCAATAATTATAATATTTTCTCGATCGTGAATCGGTTTGGGAAGTTTTTTCGTTCGCTGTCTCAACTGAGTAAATAAAGACAAGTGCGCGCTTCAAGGAAAACACCAATTCAGAAAATGATGTTTTTCGGTACCTATCCCCATACTGTATAACATTTTTTATTCGATTTCAGTCATTATACCGCAAGTAATAGAAGCTACATTAAATTAGCTAAAAATGTATGCTTGGCTTTTAGAATTACTTATTGCTTGTAGGTGATCCGTTGTGGTATATTTCGAAACACAAAATACGCAATGTGTAGGTTAAAAGGATTTTAAAGTTATCACTAAGTGTATTTGAATAATGATATCATGATACTAAAATTATTTTCTGTATTATTCAAGCACAAGGAAGGTCAGGTAAAATCTATCTTAATCTTAATTCCCAAATCGAGCATTTCTTGGGTTCAACTTTTAGTGAGGTCTATGTAGGCAGAGATATTTATAAAGGGTTTGTAGTCTAGGTCTGTTCCTGGAAAATATTTACATTTGACATTATACAGAATTATTAACATCGGACGGCAATGTCAAAATCACTTGCATACCTCCGATAAAGTGAGCGAGGAGAATGGTGAGATTAAAGGAGGCGAAAAATGTATACAAAGACTACGATGGCGCTCTGTCCTCTCTGACTACACTGTCAGAGATACAGCGTGAGGATATGTACGTATCGTATACACATATATATTTCAGTTCTTTACATGCCTTAATCTGTAACAAACTTTATTAATTAGTATTTTTAAAACTGATTTTAATATTTGGTGGTCAGTCTAGGGAAAGGACGCATTATAAGAGGTTTTTTAAGGCCATAGTTTAGAAAATTATCACTATGTAGTTCTGCATTGACATTTGTACATAGGCCCAAATACTTATAAAAGTACTGTCAAAATGTGATTTTGTTGTGCCCTCAGGAACTGTTAACTTCAAAGTCAAAGTAAAATCAATATATTCAAGTAAATCCAATTACAAGGTATTTTTGAACGTCAAATCTACTTTAGTTCGGTTCAAATAGAAAACCTGGACACTGAGAAGAACTGACAAGAAACTCAGTCAGGTATCATTTTTTCAACTTCATTTTACAAAAGGTTTATTAAAATACAATATTTTCATTAAGCTAGTAAACGCATGTGCAGAGAACATCACTTCGAATATGAAACAGGGCAACATGTATATATGTATTACGAAATATATAATGGGATAAATTTAAAGCAGTTCAACAGAAAAACGTTCTGTAAATCTTTCAGTGTCATCGATATCGATAGTGTCTCTATCGGCCATCGAACCGACACTATCGACAAGTTTACTATCAAGGCGTTTTATTCTTACCTAACGGATACCTCTTGAAATAATCTGTCATAATATGTATTAATGTAATTGATTCGATAAAACAATATTATATATTACTTAGGATAGCTATCCTGAGTACCTAAGGTACTCAGATAACATAAAAATCAGAATTCACACACGAAAAGATTGGTTTTTAAATATTAGTAGCGAATTAGACCGTTAAAAATTGTAGCACCTAATGGTAGTAGGTGCGTATCGTCGTAATGCCACTGCACTGTAAACGTAGCTATTTATAGATCAAAATAAATTGCTCTAGTTTCGTACTCCTGATTATTTTCTAAGCGTTAATGTTCTAAGACGGTAGAGGTATAAACTAGTGGCCTAGTGGTGGACTGTCCGAGGTTTCAGGTCGCCTATGATCTCTGACCTTCTTTTTTTTGGTGACTGGAGTCTTTAAACGGTATCCAGCTCCACAGGGATCAAATTAAGTTCTATTAGATTTTTACCCATTATATCTCTGGTAGTATTCATCGCACGTCGATGGCTTCCAAGATCCCCGACGTAGCGCACTGGAGGCAACTTAGAGCTGTATCCAGAACAGATTAAGGGGCTAAGTGCCTTCAAATGCTACGACATCGAAGACCGTATTTGCTGCGGTCCTCCTCAGGGTCACTTAAAGTGTGCTCAGAACCTCCTCCGATCGGCGGCACTTCCGAAAATCGCCTGTTAGTCGCCTCGTCGCACAGGCGAGGAATGCCTAACTTTTCTGTTCTGCAGAGACGGAAAGACTATGAAATCCAGAAATCAAACTGAAATCTTCCGAACCACGGGAGTTAATACAGACAGCACTAGATCACCCGCCTATGATCGCACGCGATTCTACTTATCACAACTATTTGGTCAAGCACACCACGGTATCAATGCCGCAAAATCCCGAACCTCCCCACGAGCTCGCCTCGCTTTAGCCTCAAAAACTGTACATTGTATATAGCAGGGGTAGCCAAGCTCCTTGATAGTCCGAGCCATTTTTCAAAATTTGAAATTTTTTGCGAGCCGCAATTAAATACATATTTAAAAGGTATGCAAAAAAGGTATTAAAAAAATTTTTTTTACAGAAATTATATTTATTGAATTATAAATTTAAATATTAAAAATTAAACACATTTATTTTACTTCTCTTGATAATTCTTTAAAATTTCTAGATCTCTAGATGAATAATTAGTGACACCACTTCTCAGTAATTCTTTGAGATGCTGGTTAGTTAATACTGATCGGTGTTTGGATTTCACGAATTCTAAAGTGGAATAAAATGATTCACATAAGTACGTTGTTCCGAATATTGAAATAATTCGAAAAGCAGCCTTTTTTAATTCAGGATACTTCGATTCTATATTTTAAAATAATACGATATTTTTTTTAAATATAATACCACAAAAATGAAAAGGGAACTCGGATATATTTATCGAGAGCCACAAATAACCCTTCAAAGAGCCGCATGTGGCTCGCGAGCCGCAGGTTGCCCCCCCCCCCCCACGGTTTATAGCTTCAAGCGTTTTTGTAATATATTCTGCAGTTACAAAAACAATCAATGAACTTTCAACCATTTTCGTCAATTTGATTTAATTTGAGTCCTCAATCTGCTACTTTTTTTTACAATTTTGTTTCATTTACAAAGTTTTTTTCTTTCATACGAAAGTGTTTTTCACTAATGTTAAATATTTGATGTGCGGTGTTACCTTCATTATAAACTACATTTATAGTTACAAATATATTTTCATGCTTGTTTCTACGCAGGTCAACTAAAGGATAGAGCTTATAATTAATTTGTATAGGTGGGTTAGCATTTATAAAAACATCTGGTATGAGACCTCTTTGCAGCTTAAAAGATATGTACAAATATAATAAGATTTTCTAGTGAAATGTTATATTGAATGTAGCAAGTTGTACGTAGTTGTTCTAACAAAATGGCTGCCGATCGTCTTATTTGATTTAAACGTACCTATTTCGTATTCCAGTACAAACAGGCTCAGCCCAGTAGCCCGGATCAGAGAATAAGACAACGCTGTTCTCCGCCTGTTTAGTAAGAAGCTACTGAAGGGGCTATCGGGGTCGTGGTCGATCGGAGTGGGGGCTCCGGTCGTGCATCCATGCCACCTTGAGGAATACTATTGCGGGTGTGGTCCGCGCTGATGCGGCATTGCCAGGGTGCTGGGAGGGCTCTGTCATTGTCCCCCAGAGAAGTGCTATATAGAGCGAGATGAACCCGATTCGTAGATACCGGATTCTCTCGACAATGCACCGAAGACAATCTCCGCAGGAGTCTTAGTATGCGAAACCTACATAACCCTGCCTCACACCCAGAAGGTTGAGTACTTGTGTTTAAGTTTTTCCATCCTGCGTTACCAACAAGAAAGACAGCCAGCAAACGTGGTTGCTTCACTTTCGAAGTACGTAATGCGAAGTCTCTTTTTTGCCTATGAGTTTACTACATTCATTCCATATACTATTATGTAATATTCCATTTAACAAACGTTTTTAAATGACCCCAAAAGTGAGCTAGGAGAAACTTTCAGATCTCATGTGTTTTTAATTTTCTTTATGTGTGCAGAAGACTGCAGCCATCTCGTTGGGAGGTAGATCAAAGACGCCGCCCGCTGACCACCCTCGAAGGAGCCTATTCTGAAATAAAACCGAAATCACCGTTTTAAACGACTACTTTGAGGAAGTTTATTATTAATGATAATATTTAGTTTTAAGTTTGTAGATATTAAGGTTAAGTTTATATATATAAGGTTAATATAAGTAAGTATGCCATTATAAATAACAGGTATGTAATTGTTATAAATAACAGATTATTATGTAATTATTCCAGGAAATATAAAAATGTTAGTGAGCAATTCGCAATCAATTATCTAAAATTATTTTATGTATTTATTTTATTTTTTATTTCTACATAATAGGTGTAATATGAAAAATTTGTTTTATAACACTCAGCAACAAAAAACTCGACAACAAATAAAATATGTACATACGTATATATACACATATATTAAGTAAGTACATGTAAACATCAATAGAAGTGTGTCGCCTTGAAAGACTGTACTTTCGGTTTATATCGAACGTTTTGAGAATATCGCCCTAAGGCACGGAGTATCAGAGACACAGGGAATATTAGATGGCTCAATTCACCATAATCTGTCGTCGCTAAAGCCGTTTGTAGAACCGTCGTGGAATTAGCAGCCGGAGTCCCGACGCTGTGAACTAAATAGGTGTATGAAGATTAGGTCTTTTTTGAGTACCTTCTTTTGAATGCACTGACATTTCGTTTGTTAGAATACAGTTTTGCTAGTTCGAGAATGGCGTAGCAGATATTATTACATAAGGGTTATGTGTATATGACTATAACCGTATCCGCTTGTTTGGACTATTACAGTTTTTCATTTTTTTCAGAATCATTTTTATGCTTTCATTAAAGAATCTCACATAAAATATGAAACAATTTAAAAACTCAATGAAAAATAAGTCGGAACTTATAAGAAATTTTTATTTGCAATAGTGCGTAAAACATGTCAGAATTAAAATTCGAAGCTAAAGATCACGAGGATGGCTGTACTGATTTCCACCAATCAGAACTTTTACGAAAACTGAAAGTTATAAACAACTGCATAAAAATCGATTTAACCATTCGAGCATTGCGACGTCATAGACAACACAGACAGACAAGGGCAGCAATAACTCCACCCCTTTACCTTCAGGATATAAAAACAAATTAAAAGTAAAATTATGTCGGTTTTGTTCCTTAATCGTATTTTACTCTTTACCCTTCACATGCAAAAACTGTAATTAAAATAAAATCGAAATAATAATCCCAGATGAGGTACTTAATTAAAAAAAACAAAATTAAATCGTAGCCTAATTCAAAGTATTAACAATTCAATCGAATCACGAAGTCAGAATAAACATAAGGTACTCCATTAAACGGACATCGAAGTGAAATTTTATAAGAAAATTTGTTCAAATTGCCGATCTCCATGGAGAAGGGAGTCCTCTCTTAAATAAAGAACATTTTTTTAAATTCAACCTTAATTGTTAACCAGGATGTTATATGCAGAAATGTGACAAGATTTTTTTTTCATCCGTTACTATGTCTAATCAGGTAACAGAAAATGTTTCCCTTAAATATATAAATATAAGCTTTGTCAGTGAAAAGGGGTTCTATAATTTAAGTATTAATATAATAATTTGATAAGTTTTGTAAAAAAGTGATCGAAAAATTATTTTCAAACACATCACGGTGAATTATTGGTGTTTGTGTGTATTGGAAAAATTATGGATTTAAATTTTTGGATTGATTGATTATTGGATATCAATTGGGAATTAAAGAATAAGTATTTCCGGTAATTTACTTACTAATTTTGCCAATTTTGGGAACTTTTACGGATTGTCACGTCTGTAATAATAAATAATATAGAAACTTTGTGAAAATGACAATTATCTAATTCACTCAATTTGCTAACGTTAATGCTCATACAAATTGGACGTAACTTCAAAATAATCGTGCTTTTAATTTTTGATCTACACCAGGCTATATAAATAATGCTTATTACAGACAAAAAGGTACGAACAGATAAAGAAATCGTCTTCTTTATTTCAATATCTAAATGTTACATAACGCCGTTCATTCGTTCGTGTCGTGATTAGTCGGGTACGATTTTTCCGATCAATTGAACTTATGAAAAGTCCCGTCGACACGTTAATTACTGTTTGATCTTATTATACAAAATAATGTAAAGATATTATTTTTTCTATATTAAATCATTTACGTACTCACCCTTAATTGATATTGTTTATTTAAAACAAACTTTTTTAATGCAGGGGAAATTGTCAGTATTTTTACAAGATTGGTAATTTTGATATGCTAATGCCACTAATTTTCTCATGTATGTACTTATTATATTTTATATATTATATATTTGAAACTGTGTTTCGTGCTTATTATTCGACTCTTGTTTCGTTTTTAACGAAGCATGTACGGAGGCCTCAGTCAGTATTTCTCGTCATTAACTTTATTTAGATATAGGAATATGAAAAAAACATAATGCGCTGGAATTAACGTACCAACTCTGACCATGAGTCACGTAAGAAATATTCAACAGCTAACGTCAAATCTCATCTTACATTTTCACAATATCTGCTAACGAAAAGGACAGTAGAAACTGTGTTTCTATAGGGATGTTGGAAGGCTCAGACTTGGTCAATTGTCTTGCATCACTGAGTTTTGCCTTATCTTACCTTTTTTTGACCGAGTCTAAGCATTATCATGAAGCTTCACTAAAAGGCGAAACACGTGTTGAATAAGGTTTAATTTTGTGTGAACATAGCTACAAAAATAATACATTCCACAAAATAGTACCTAAGGCAATACATTATATGATTTTTTTAGATCTCCTCTCCTTCAATTAAACATAAGTTAGTATACATCTGAAATAACAAAATTCGCAACAGCTCATATGTACATATAGGTCTTCTTAACTACTTTGTTAAGTTTGCTTTTTTATTATGTGTAAAGAGGATCACTAAATGGGTTATATTTGTAAAGCAAGTTATCCGATTACTTATCCGATTACAAGCGAAAATAACTTCATGTAGATGAACATTACTTGGAAAAGACTTTCAGATACAAAGACAAGAAAGTAAGTAATATTTGAAGAAACACAAGAAATTTAATAATGAATGGGAACTTAATCTCGTATTTCACAATGTAAATAGAGACAAATTGTCCTGTTACGCCAGAAACTTTATAATAAAAAGATGCTAATATTAAATCGTAGAATTTGAATGGACTTATACAATAATGAGCCAACAAACTCTATTAGCTTTGCAACGCTTACTCGGAGATAGAGTGGGATTACATGCAGTAGAAAATCTTAATATATTAATTTTAGATTTTGATATACAAAAACATATCTCTAGATGCAATAAAAAGACGGAAACGTGCCTTCCTGTTGCTGTCAGGTCATTGACAAAATTTTATTTAAAAAAATCGACTTTATATCTAAATATCCGCAAACTTCGAGGACTGTGTGAGAAGAATTATAAAGCATGTATGAAAAATAAGTGTACAAGGACTGCGATGTTTGACGTCAGTCTCTCTGACTACCTGGTTAACGATACAGCGCATCTTCAAGCTGTATTCTTCACCTTATACATAAGTACAGAGATGTATAATTAGAATGCGATGAGACAGTGAGATAGGAACACAGGATTTAGCTAAATCTCCAGTCAATTGTGAAATCCTTAAATACGAGTGTATATTATTCCGTTCTGAATTTCGCTAAGGGTGGGCTTAATATTAAAACATACCCACATATCTTCATTCAGTATCCTAGACGAGGTAGACAGAGAGAATGGCGCGACAAATATCGTGGGCCCTACATACCTTCTTCACATTTTTGACATTTATATTATTAGTATTATTATTAGCTAGCACTAATATCTAATATTAAAACATTAAATCATAATTTACATGTATTGATATTAATAGAATGGAAGCTACATGAGCGTCTGGCCAACGGACCTCTTAAATCGAAGGGAAAATTCTCAATATAATACAGAGAAGCAGCGATCCGAGTCGAAACAACCCGAAACTATACGAATAATAATAGCTTGTTTCACTTTCGTTACAGTCTATTGTGTCCATAGATCTACTATTAATAGATATTGCATTGGTGTGGCCACAATAATCTTTCTCGTTTAGACGACCTTTATTTGTCAAACCAGCCTTTGCAGCCTAAAATACTGCATTCTACGATCACGCGCAAAAGAGTCTCTATCTCACATAATATATTATATTTACAAAAATTTTTTTGGTTCTTATGTCTGTAAAATACAATAGCTTAAGAGTCCAAAACTTTGAGCATACTGATAGAGACGAAATATGTGTATTCTCATCCCTTTCTATTATAGGTTTACGCGATATATTTCTTTCGGTCTAACAATTCGTGTAAAAGGCGATATCCATTAAATTTGCGATTGTGTGTTTATACCTTTTTTGTCTTTTGGCATATATGTAATACATAACACAGTATGACATTGTGTGAAATGTATCTGTGTGTGTATCTGTATCACAGAATACACAATGTTCTATTATGTCATATTTAGAGTCTTTTACTTTTATTGAAGAAAAGTATATTAATGTAATTATTGGATTTTAACGTCTTACGAGTGTAAAAATAAAACTGTATCGTAAATTGTTGTGGCTGTACATCGACCCATAGATAAGGCAGAGTAAATAAAAACTATACTTGAATTATCGGGGACAGGGAGAGGGCGCCCGGTCACGTACAAGCTACAAGGCATGTGATGAGAGAAATACAAGATACTTGTATGATATTGCATATTGGTAAATGGTAAAATGGTATATTTTTTATGTTTATCTACAGAAGGACAGAAGGACAAGGAGTGATTGTTTTGGTGTTTTATACGATCATGGAGAAAAATGATGAATTAGGTCTTCTATTAAATGGTTGCTCTTATAGTTTACATATTGAACTTCACCGTGTTTCGTAGGGTACGTTAAACTTGTCCAGACTTCTTATGAGAAGTTGGAACATTAATTGCCGGCCACACGATAGCAGTCGTTTAGTAATCTCTAGTTAATATACTATTACGACGTCATATTTTGAAGTTCATAATGTTACGTAAATGAAAATAATGTTCCTATAATTATGGGCAAATTGAAGAGATTCCCTTCTGGAATCGTCGGCCGGCCATGGAACACGCACTCAGCTTGGTCTGTATTGACTGTTCGCATTGCGCATGTCTCCTCGCAGGCGGTTCGTACATTGAATAATAAATACCAACTAGATGTGATATTTAAACAAAATACTGAATAATACAAAATTTGAAAATGAAATCATTGGCATAGACTTAATAAAATAAGCAAAAGTAAAAAACCTTTGAAGCTAAGATAAAAAATTAAATTAAAAATTTAAAAAATCCCCGACTCAAAAAATACCTTCAAAAAGTAAAAAAAAATATGTACCTCATAGCCCTTTAAATTTGTGATAAGTTTCAATATAAATAGTAGTAGTAACATATCCAAGCGTCATCACGTCGGGGTCCGCTAAGTTTACTTGTATTTAAATTTCATACATACTTTATCATTTTTAGTTGTAGGTATTCTCTTTTTTTATTACTTTATTTGCTTAGCGGTACCCGACGTGACTACGCTTAAATATATTACTACTACTGTTTCTATTGAAACTTATCACAAAATTTAAAGAGCTATGAGGTACATATTATTTATTTACTTTTTGGAGGCTTTTTTTGAGTCGGGGGTTTTTTAAATTTTAAATTTAATTTTTATTTCATGCTTTTTAAACACTACGATCTACACTCTATCCCCACATTCACGCAAATACTTTCCGGGACGATAGACGAAATTGCGACACGAGATCGAGCTTCACCGAAATCTGAGTATTCTGACAATAGTTGTCTGATCCATCATCACACCCTGATCACCATCTATCTATCTATAATCTATTCATAGAGACCATTTCAATGAGCCTAAACATGATACCTCTACTGTAGTGGCGAGGAGTTGGATATCCTGCTGACTTCAGATGATGCTGCAACATCTGGTCATGTTATTGTGACATTATTGAAGTCACAGTATACTAAATTTCCCATCGATTAGACTAATAGAAGATGCTCGCGTCCCTTTGAAAACTAAAAAAGAGCTGATATTCTTCAAACGGCTGAACCGATTTTGATAAAACATGTCAAAAAATCACCGCCAGAAAACCTGCTTTCAAACAAAAAAGACCGCATCATAATTGGTCCATTCGTTTAGGAGCTACGATGCCACAACAAACACACAGACACGTCAAACTTATAACACCCCTTCTTTTGCATCGGGGGTTAATAAAAATAAAGTTTACTTCTGTAGTGAGTCTTCCTGACAAATTTAAAATATATTTATTTATTAATACCTACGTTTATACAGAAAAGATAATACAAATTAACCGATTTTTGATACCTATGCGATCAATTTTATCGGATAAAATATAAAATTTATGTCACTTGTACGTAATATATGGTATACACAAAAATTGTTAATAGGAAAGTTTGATAAGACTGGTTTCTTTAATACTGCCTATTAGGTTTTAAATATGTACTTCTGATTTATTCTGTAAGTACTATGAAAATAATGTAGCAAATTAATTGAGCTAATTTTATTCATAGATCCCAGTGGCGTGCACTCCATAGAGACAAATAGACTCTGTCTACCCTAGCAATTTGCTAATTAATTAATGTAAGAAAAAGAAATAAATCATTTTCAAAATTCCTGCGCTCGCCTTATTTTATCGTTCGCCCGAGAGACAATTCGCATCAAAGGCTGAATTTACACACATGGAAAGATTTTCTAACGTTGTGTTTCGTATAATTACACGCGTGCATCGGTAGTGGTTTTGAATGTTTACTTATTCCAAAACACGCACACAAGCTAAAAAAGAGACGCAGTCTCTAGCCAATACCAGCATCGGACAGAAAAATCCTCAATAGTTTTAATTTTATTAGTTAATATTGTATGCGCCTTCATTTCGTTGAAGGCTTATTGGTTAATTGGTCCTTTTCCTGATATATTATTGGTTAATATCAGATACAACACTTAATGCACCCGATTTCAAAATGCGTTCATTTTTATTATCTACGAGATTTAGATTTCGCGATGACGAAGATTATACAATTAATTTAAGACATTAAGAAAAGTAACATATAACTTAATTAGAAAATAATCTAACATCTTTGAATGGATAACACGAGCCAGCGATCTCTTTTTTATAAGCGCCCTCTAAACCACTTTTAGTGGCTTTTTCTTCTTTACTTAAAGAATATTTAACAAATAGGTAATAAAAATAATAGATGGCGCTTGTCGGCATTCAGGTTTACACGAAATTATTGAGTAAGATTGATATAGGTAATGACTTTTCAAATTTGTTATTAAATATTATAAGATAATCTTTTTACAAAAATTATAATAAGTAGTTTTGCTACCGTTGAAAGATTTTTCATAGTTGTTCCGATGAATAATTAACATGACGTAAAAGATATTTACAATTACATACGAACTTTGAATGACGAATTCGGTGTTTTCTTTTTAGGCTACCCTATTGAATTTGTCTGTGCACGTCACTGATAGATCCAGATGCTAAATTAATTCATGGTTAAAATAATCTTCCTTAGGGTGGCTTGCACCAACTGCATTCATCAAAAGTGTCTAGGAATCAAGTACGTTTTAGAGTATCGCCGCAATTGAGGATTATTATTTTAACTTTATTGAATCTTTTTAGTGATTTTCAATATTTGAATAAAGAATTTTCTTTAAATTTTGATTAAAAATAGAAAATGAACTGTCGATCAGGATTCCTATAAAAGTGTGAAATAGCGTTTTTATAAAACCATTACAATTTCTGCATCGGAACTGAAAAAAATTGGATCGATATGGAGCGACGACATCATTTGACACGAGAAGAGATCATGAGAGCCGTTGGAATGTTGCAAGCTGGTTCCAGGCAGCGTACTGTGGCTGTCCGGACATTTGGACACGCTATCGTATCACGGGCAGCGTGGCCGAGCGACATAGAGGATGATCTCGCATCACCACTCGCAGACAGGACCGGTACATCTAAAATATTGCTCGACGGAATCGTACTATGACCGCCATGATGTTGGCTATGAAGCTCCACAGCTCTTTAGGCTTGCTGATAAGCGACCAAACCATCCGAAATCGTTTACGTGAAGTGAGTCTGCGTTCTCGAAGGCCGCTGAGAGTTCTGCTTATAGCATAGCACCCTGCAATCGTAGGGCTCGTTTACAATGGGCTCGCGAACACAGAAATTGGGAGGAAGAAGACTGGTGTTGTGTTTGCTTTTCCGATGAATCTCGTTTCGGTATGAGGCCGGATACAAGACATACTCGAGTTTAGAGAACCTGTGGACGTCAAGAACGTTTGAAATTTTGTCAGGAAGTTCATTCATATGGAGGGGAACAATAATGGTTTGGACCGGTATTTGGATCGGTGGAAGAACCGATCTCATTTGGGTCAGGGGCAACCTCGATGCTCAGATTTATGCGGAGAGGATCGTTTCAGACGTGATCATCCCTCTGCGAAGCCGGTTGGATGATTCGATTCGACTAATGCACGACAATGCACATCCACACACGGCTAGAGTCGTAACACGTGCTCTTGCCGACGCTCGCATCAACGTTCTGCCGTGGCCTGCTCAATCGTCAGACCTCAACCCAATTGAGCACGCATGAGATATGCTTCAATGAAGAGCTCTGCCGAGTATGGATGCCGTGCATACCCCACAACAACTTTTTGACTTGTTAGAAAGAATATGGGCGGCCATTTCTCAAAGTGATTTTGATGAACTGATTTTAAGTATTCCAAATCGCTGTGATTGTGTAATTCGTGTCAATGGTGGAAACACAGATTATTATTTTTTTATTTTTACAATAAAAATTTAAAAGATCCTCGTTTTTGCCTTTTTTTGGCATTTAATTGACGACATTAACTTAGGTTAATTTCCCACAATTTGCAAAAATTGTAATTTTTCTTAATTTTTACAAAATGTAGCGATAAGTTGTTAATTTAAACATAGGAATTAAAATAAGAAGCCAGTCTGAAAGACTAGATTTGATAAATATTAATTGGATATTTTTTTATAGTTAAAAATGTACTTGATCCCTAGACACTTTTGATGTGTGTATTTAAACTCGATTTAAGGAATTGACATCTCGCTTGCACCAACTTAAATCCTTAAATCGAGCTTAAATAGTTGGTACAAGCCACCCCTAGTGTAGTAATTGCGAAAGGCAAACACTAAATAGTTAATTAAATAATTAAACATAAAACATTTTCCTTGTATTTGAACTACATAAAGTTCCTTCCAGCAAATAAGTTTCCATGGTTTCAAGAAGTACACGAAAGTATCAGACACAAGAGGGTAACGACATAACTAGGTTAAGAATATCTATTTTAAGTGTAAGATCTTCCAAATAATAAATGTTACCTGCTAAAATAATATGACGGATATTTTCAACACGTGTACAGCACTATTACTTTTCTTTGAAGTACAGTCCAGATCTTCGGATAGATACTTGTAATTGTACTATGATCGTAACACTAATGATTATGACCAGAAAGTGTAGTTTTGAGTAACAGTTAGCTTTTTACTATATTATTTTAAGTAAATATTATAGTAATTAATTCGTGATATGAGCAGTTTTTTTCAAATGATAGAAAGAAATGCACTATTCTAGAGTATCTTGATCCAAATGGTAACGTATTTAGCTTTGAAACCTTTTTCCAACAGAAACCGAATATTAATATCTTCCTTTACATTTCATTTTACCGAAACCGTTCATAACACATACATACATACATACATATTATCACGCTGTATCCCAAATCGGGTAGTCAGAGAGGACGGAGCGCCAAGCTTCGCGGTCCTTACATACTTCTTTCGCTTCATATTATTCTCCTCACACATTTTCGCCTAGGTGTGCAAGTACTTTTGACATTTCCGTCGGCTAACACTCTGGCTATTTTATCTTCATAAGTCAGCCTTGGTCTTCCTTAGCTTCTTTTATATACCACTCGCTTTCGCTATGTAGATTTCCTTCGTCAGTCTTTTATCACTTATTCTTTCTATATGCCCGAACCATTTAAGCATTCTCTTCTTCATTTTTACAATAACGCTGTCGTGCAACCCAACCGTTCATAACGTTTTGCAACGCCTACCGTACTTCCGCACGCTTATTACGTAACTTGCAGACAGCATGCGACAGCTAATATCGCGCGATGTCTGCTGTCAAAACGAGAATTTGTGTAATGTAATTTGTATAATGGCGCTAAATCTACCGTGAAAAGTGCATTTTATGATCATATAATAATAGATACGCAATCGTCATACATGATATCAATATTTTATTACAATTAATCACCGGTCGCGCAGTGATCGCGTGGCTGTCGCTGTCTGCAAATTTTTAGGTAATAAGTAATAACCCCGCGAATGTGTTAACATTCCTGTTGCGAGTAACTCCGGATGATTATTGTATTTTGTATTGTATATATAAGTCAGCTGTTACAGAGCATTCGAGCGTTTCATTTCACAACAATTCCTTTACCCAAAGGTTGCCTGGAAAGATCGCTTTAGCGATAAAGCTGCCAAAATTGTTGTCTTTATTATTTCTATCCTTATTTTTTAATGTGCTTTTACAGATACAATACAGAGAATTGTAATGTGCAAAAATAAAATTTTGAGTATACTCCATGTTTCAAGTTTGATTGCTATTGTACTCAAATGTATTTATTACTACATATTTTAAATATTATATCTATATATAAAAGCGAAATACCACTCACTCACTGACTTTAATCACGAAATCTCAAAAACTACTAGATAAAGCTAGGACTATGGAATTTGGTCTGATGATAGTTGGTAATCTTAGAATCCACTAAGAAAGGATAGTGGAAATGTATATTTTAAGGGTGAAAAGAAACTTAAGGGTTGAATTTTGTATCGAGCTAAAGCTAGTTGTGTAGGTATACTTATAGATATAAAAAATAGATAAGCACGTATAGTACGCTCATAAAATACATAATATATGAATTCCTAGCTATACCTATATAGATATTACCTATTTGTATTGAAGAAATCGGTTCATTATGTTGTTTACCTACAAAATAAATGAGAGGTAAGCTTCAAAGTCGGCGATGGATAAAAATAAAAACAGAAACGAACATAAATCAAAATGAAGAACAATCCATTAACTCTATCTACAATAAAAAAAATAAATGTCGAACGCTGATTGGCGCTTCTGTCGGCGGATGAATGCGATTGGTAGTCGCGCCGACGCACTGCGTTCGGAAACTTGATACTTTTTAATAATGGCTCCTTTAGCTAATGCGATCGGCTTTTATATTACAGTAGTACGTTAGTATTTTATTACGTGGGAGAGCCCAAATGCGGTCTTAAGTGGTCTGTTAGGATTCTATGCGTAAGGGATCGAGCTTGTTTCGGATTTCTGAACGTTGCGGTCCAATAGGGTCGGATAAAGGTGTGGGAAGTTAATAAGCTGTAGAATTTGTGGCCGGATTTAACGTGTATATTATTTTTAGTATTGTTCGAGGATATAATATAATTTTATTATCAAATGAAATATGTAACTTTAGATACTGTAATTACAATTTTAACATCGCTTTTTAAACTATGTAAGAGTCCATTGTCCAAAGACTATAGGGGCCTGTACATTCTTAGACTGGAAATAGGTCATTCCTTCGTTTCCATTTATCGTTTTTGATGAAAAATGTATCAGATCGAAGTTCATTAATGACTTTAAATTATAAGATTGCTGCTCCTTTTTAGTCGAAAGAAGCATACAATTAGGGCAGACTAAGTTGGAACATGGGAATGGCTCAAATATAAAACTGAAATTGAACCTCGTTATTGAACCTCCGTTGCAAATGTTTCTAAAATTTTACTTAGACGAAGAGATTAAATAGTTATTTAGAGATGTTGAAGTATCGATATGGCCAGTCATTTTTTAATTATCCATGTAATTCTATTTATTTTAGCAATTTAAAGTATACAATATGAAGTATGACAGTGTCGCATCCGCATTTGTCTGTGTATTCGCTTATAACTTCTAAACTTCTAAGTGAATTTCAATGCGATTCTCATCATCATTTAGAACGTTTAACGAGAGAAGTTTATATGTATAAGAAATTCACATTTAGTCTATAGAAATAATGAAATATTGACATTTCATAATCTAGTCCCAGCATGAAGCCGGAGTAGGTCGTTGATGTTTGTATAAAATGTTAAATATCACTTATTTACTAATCATAACCACGACAATCATTCATTTGATAAACAAACGCATTGAAAATCATTGCCAATCGAGTTCTAATAGATAAAACAAAAAGCACAAACGTAATCTACAAAGTTGAGACTAATCACAGTACAAGCACTGTAAAGCGTTATCAAACAAGTTATTGCTCAAATACGCAAGATACACTCGAACCTCTCTCATTGATGGAGGTGTGTAAATAAAAATATCGACTATTCGATAACGGACGGTCGGCGCGAATCGATACTGACCCCGCACTGATACCGCGACGATGAGTAAATACTAAAGCTAAGGTGATAAAAAATGAACACACCTCAACTGAAAATCGTGCAATAATGTGACTAAATACAAATCGATTCATTCCAGTTTTGAACTTTATGCCCATAATATTAAAGACTATGAAGAATTATGTTTTAAACAGATTTGCCGCCATTTTCTTGGAAAAGGCGCGAAGCATTCCTATAGAATGAGTCTAACGGAAATAATTTAAACGACGGCGTTATAACTTTTTTATCAGTAATGCTCTTGAGTAGTAATATACCTTTCATCGATAAAAATTTCGATGTTAGTCTGTCAATAGCAAGTTCAGCCTCTGTTTTGATGATTTGCCATATTTTGAGGTGTTTAATCAACACTAATCAACAATACAAATATTAGGTTTAAAATTGAATTGTTTGCTAAATATTGTAGATGTATCACTTTTTAGTAAAGTTGTGTTCAATGCGCTGTCAATGATAAATACTTCTGATATGAAACAAATAATCGCATATTTGTTAAGACTAAATACATCGGAAAATACTCGTATAATGACATGCTTGGAGTTTACGAGATAATTATAACAAAGTCTATATTCTATTTATTTCCACAAATTAAAATGAAGGCTAACATTTATTGAACACATAAAACACTTCCACAGAAAAAGCTTTAGATATTAAATTTTCCAAAATGTATATGCAAAGAATTAAAAAATAACAAAGAAATAATAAAATCATGCAACGCCTTACTCCGTAATGTGCCAAAACATAGTGCTAATATTTAAATAAATGATACATGTACGATAAATAATCGATAGTGTTAATATTTATAATTACCTATATATTGATATATTTCTTATTTTTATTTATATATGTATGATATCATTCCAGCATCAGTATGGAACTCCAATATCAAGTTTATAAAGTTCACATCACCCATTTAGAGTGTAATCAATGACATGCGCTAAATTCCTTGCGTATGGTTAAAAATGTCCTCGTCGTGCTAGTTATTTGATTAGCAAGCCGACGTAAAATTGTAGATCTCCCACTATAACCTAAAATTGTTCACAGAACCACGGTTCTGCCAAATTTATTGATTGAATGAAACCTTAAAGTATCAAAAATAATCTCTAGATATACAAATAGTTACAATACCTATTACAAATACCTATACAAATAGTTTTAGAGAAAACAATGTTTACAACAAAGTTATCATCTGCTTTAAATCGTCATACAGACGGCTATAATAATGCCAGTACCGTTGAAATCTTTCACAGTTCTGACATTGTTTTAAAAAAAAAATTTATATAGATGTAAGTACTATTTCACAATTTCTTTTTAATTTGACATGCAGTAGTTCGTCAATAATCAATTATCATATTATGTATGTGCAATGTTTTTATCTTTCTTACTATGAGGCATGCCTTTTAAGTATTGTCGTTTGAAGAAAAAAACACAACTAAAACCTTATAGTACTTTTAATTGTTTTTCAAAGTATTCACCACGTAGCTTAATACACTTTTCCATTCCATTCGCTCAAACCAGTTATTATAACATTTATTCCACTCTAAAGTGGGAGTGTTCAAAATGGCTGACTTGAAAGCGTCGACTGCTTCTTCACCGGACTGGAACCTTTAACCACGAAGACTTTTCTTAATTTTAGGAAATGTAAAGAAATCGTATAGGGCTTAGGTCAAGACTGTATGGAGGATGGTCAAGAATTTCTACTTTTTCCTGCTTCAAATACTCAATCGTTTGACGAGCGCTGTGTGAGCTTGCGTTGTCGTGGTGCAGGATGATGCGTCGCTTTGAGTTAGATTTTCGAAGTTCGGCGATGACTTGTGGTAAACAAACTGTGGTATACCACTCTGCGTTAACCGTTCTACGATCTTCAAGTGCAATAGTCGCAACATGGCCGGTTTTTCCAACGAACGTGGCCACCATCTTCTTTGAAGTGCTTCGAGAACGAACAACTTTAGTCGGCTTTGGCTCGTCTTGAAAGACCCAGATTGTAGATTGTTGTTTGGAATCAGGATCGTAGGCATAGATCCAAGATTCGTCACCACTGATGATGTCGTAGACGTGATTTGACTCTCCTCGGTTGAACCTTTGCAGAGTTTTCTTACACCATCTGACGCGGGCCGCCTTGTGATCGTCGGAAAGCAGATGCGGTATCCAATGGCAGACTAGCTTTCTCACACCAAGCGCTTCATGCAAGATCTTCTGAATGGTTGACCCTGAGATGCCTAATTTAGCCTCTATCTCTCGATACGTCACATGACGATCTTCGAGAATTAGTTGTCTCATAGCAATGATGTTATCTTCAGTGAAGGCGGATTTTGGGCGTTCTTCGCGAGATTTGTCACTAACACTAGTATGTCCACGCTGGAATTCTAAATACCAGCGTTCGACAGTCCGCAGACATGGGGCTTCATCACTGAACACAGATGTTAGCTCTTCAAAACACTGAAGCCGTGTCAGGCCTCTTCTAAAGTTGGAGAAAATTATTGCACGAACATTTTCCTTACAAAGATTCATTTTCGTAAGTAACCTGACAGATTCCAATCGACGCTGTGACTAAACAATAGCGTTAATCCTAACACTTTCAACTGTTTTGAGATTCAAAATTTAAACACATTCGAATATAGAACAGTTCCAAATTCAAAAATGCCGGGAAATATGGAAACGACAGAACTTAAAAGGCAAGCCTAGTACCATTCAATGCGTATTGTGCACACAAAGTGATATTGAAACTGATCTGTATTATAATGTATTAAGTTTGGTTGTCTTAACGTCTTTAAGAGTATGTCGATGGTATTTTTAATGAATTAATTAATTTTACAAACTTAATATTTTTTATAAACATGGCACTGAATTTACGCGAGAGTCGAAACTGACCTTGACCAATTATTTTTTAAATTATCTTACGCACTGAACCTAATAGACTATAGACCACTAGTTCCCAAACTTATTTTGTCTACTGAGTCGAGAGCTCATGCAGTCGTTGTCTAAGATGCCTCCGAGCTAAATGAAATTACAAATCACCCCCCAGGCCTCTACACAACGCCCCCATTTTTTTTCTGGGTCTCTTACCGCTCCCCTTTAGGCCTGCAGCGCCCACAAGGGGGCGTTATCGCCCACTTTGGGAATGGCTGCTATAGATCATGCTTAAAGCCTTACATGGACTTTTTGGCGGGAATAGGAGAAGTGAGGTCATTTTATTTAGATTTTCTATTTTTTACATTTTTGGGAGTTTTAAAGTACAAAAGTGATAGTATATTGTGTCTTAAATTTCTGTGTAAGTAAAAACAATGGAGTAGGTCTCAATAAACATGTGTAGCTGAAGTTGAGAAGTGAAGTCCTATAAAACTTCAGTAAAGTCCACTATTACTTTACTAGAGGAGTTTTATGATAACGATTCTACTTATTAATACATTACGTGACATTGACATATGCGTTAATTGCGCCATGCCATGAAGAAAGCAAAAAAAAGCCTTACATTTATATATACATTTTTGCAATATTAAATAATTCCTAGAACCCGGTGCAGTGCCACCTACCGGGTCCAATTGGGAATCTAAACCATCCAGGAATCCACTTAAACACACAAAATTTCATCAAATTCGGCTCAGCCGTTTAGGAGGAGTTCAGTGACATACACAGTACAGAAGAATTATATGAAGATATTCCTATTTACAACGGACATTGACGCGATTGGATCACATAATTTGCTCTTGAAAATATAAGTGATATCTTTATATTTTATTCGTTCTTCGTACTATTAGACGTAAATGGTAAAACCATAATTTTTAAGATTACATTAAAAATCAAAATGATAAAAATAACGAAGCTATTCTATATGCGAATATTTGTTTATGTCTACTACCGAATGATGCTTATTAGCATCAGTTAAAACTCACCGTTTTGATTAACACTTAAAGTGATGCAATAATTAGAATGAAGACGAATGTCAGAAAATGGCTGACGAGGTCAATGCACTCGTTCGCCATTATTGCAATCGTCTGGGTACAGCTTTGAGTGGATAATTGAATAGTACTACAAATGTTCAAGTGCGTCTGTCTTAATACGAACATAATCTTTTTTAGAATTAATATAAATGCTTTTAAAGATTGCTTACTTAAAATAGGTTTGTGATTTAAGTTACCAACTTTTACAAGTCCTCCCTGTGGTTACCTACCTATAAATTAATTATCATTTTTTTCAATTATTTACAAGTATACAGGTATTTACTGTTTAAATGGATTGCTCTAATCTACATGTTAGCCCACATAAATGTTGTTATTACTAAAAATATGACATATAATTACATATTGACAAAAGAAACATCACAATTTAAACGGTAGTTTGCAATGTCGTTAATAATGTTATATATAAGAGAATTGCGAGTGTATTTCTTATTGGAAATATTGTTCTAAGGTGGACAAGAGGTAAGCAGACTATTGACAAATGACTCAATTACTCTTGCCCACCCAAGAACTATATTTCCAATAAGAAATACGCCCCTCCTCTTCTCAACACAGCACTCTCTCACTTCTCTTTTCATATCTCTCTTTGAGAAGTGTCTCAAGATACGATGTAAAATGCAATTAAAATCTCAAGGTGCGAGATAAAACTTTGAGGTACTTTAAAAACTGGGAATTCTGTAACTTTATCAATTTGCATAAGAATTCCTCAAGGTGTGGAACCTAATACGGATATGGAGTTACCAATTTTTACAATTCTTCAAATTTTACAGTTTCCAATTTTACCCTTAAAATAATGATTTAGTCTATTTTTGTCTACAACAATGTATCTATAACATTTACATAAATAACACAAATTTTCAATGAGGTTCATGCACGTGACTGACATATAACCCCCCTCGTCAATACAGCTGACGATTATTTTTTTTAAATATGATTGAAACAATAATTTAATACATTTTTGCTCTGTATAAAAATCATCGGAGCAGATTTTTTTCCAATGACTTCTTCATGCTGTCTCCTTTAGCTCCACCGCTAGTGCGACAACTGACGCTCACTTTACTGATTTCTGAACATTAAACAACTGTTTGAAATAAAATTCCTAGAAAAATTGCAACGCACCTCCCTGACTATAACATACCAGATGCAAACTGTGCATACAATTTTATTAGATAATATAACTATTGTGCATTGTTCATTTGCTAAATCTTAATAAAATAAATCTAATGACTTTGACTAATTAAAAGGAGAGAAATTTGCATAATCAGAGCTATTGTGAATAAGTATACCTCGTAAATGTGTAAATGATGTACTTGTCTTTAGTTATTTACTAACATTGATATTTATATAGTTGTCAACTTCAATACCGTGTAAGTATATTTTCTAGACTTGAGTATATATGCTTAAAGAACGGGTACTGTATGTCACAAATTATCTAGTCTCGCACCGCGTTGGTAATGCAATGAGTATTACTTGAATCAGAATAAAAATTCCTCATTACTTTAAATATTATAAACTGAGCCCGCGACTTTGTCTACATCGTTTATTTTAAAAACTAATAGAAATAATTGGGGTTTACTGTTATCAAAATTCGTCCAGTACTTCTTTGTGATGAACGTATAAAAAACGGACAATAAACATGTTTAAATGCTGTTTTTAAATTACGATATCTTTAAACGATTCTTTGTAAATAATTATCAGCCTACAGTAATCCATCGCTGGACATGGGTCTCACCAATACACGCCGCTAAACCCAATCTCCAGCTTTTTTCATCCATCGACTGCCAGTTACCTCTTGCAGATCTTCGTCCTTCTGTCCATCTCGCTGGAGGACTTGCTGCCACTACTTTTGCCCAATTCTGTCTAGAACTCGTCTGACCCAGCGGTTATCGGTTCTTCGAGTGTGACTAGCCCATGCCACTTCGTTATTTTCTGAGCTATTTAGATTATCTGCCGGATCATCTCCTTTCGAAGAAATATTTCTTAAAAATTCCGTCATAAAAGTTTTAAATATACGCAATTTATAAATTGATATCATCCGAAGGGCGCTGGTCTCGGCGAATATTCCGTGTGTGCTGGAACCACCGGGTCTCAGTCGCTCGGACGGGAAGAGACCGGACGGCTTGACACTGATGCCGTGGCAGAGAGGACGGTGTCTGTTGTGGGACGCCACGTGCGTCAATACTGTCGCTGCCTCTCATCTCCGCCGCACGGTACGATCGGCCGGGGCCGCAGCTGACGCCGTGGCGGTAATGAAGCCGGACAAATACGCACACTTGGCGAATTATTACTTTGTGCCATTTGCGTGTGAGACGATGGGTTGCTGGGGGGCAGAGGTGGTAGCTTTCGTAAAGGAGATTGGACGTCGATTGCGAGAGAGGGGGCATGATTCCCGTGCTGGATCGTACTTGGCGCAAAGGTTATCCATCGCAATTCAACGCGGTAACGCCATAAGTTTGATGGGATCCTTTGCGCCGGGTGCAGCTCGCGATGGTCTTTTGGACTAGTTGTAATTGTAAATTTTTGACTTGTAACTTTGTTTTTTTTATGTTACGAAGCCTTGTAAATGACTATAATAATTTACTTATTGAATTACATATCTGCAAATTAAAATCTGTAATTTTTTTGCAGCTAAGAAAATCTCTATAAATAAAAATCAATTGCCACATTTATAAATTACATTACAGTTTTATCATATTCTAGCGACCCGGCCCGGCTTCGCACGGGTAGAAATTTTTTGTAAATAAAATATAGCCTATGTTACTCGCTGGCAATAGTATAGCTTTCTACAGGTGAAACAATTTTTGAAATCGTTTGAGTAGTTTTTGAGTTTATCCAATACATACAAACAAACAAAGTTTACCTCTTTATAATATTAAGTAGTGATTCGCCCCGGCTTCACATGGGTAGATTTTTTTTTAATAATGAAATACAGCCCACGTTACTTGCTGATAATGTAGCTTTCTATAGATAAAAGAATTTTTTAAATCGGTTAAGTAGTTTCAGAGTTTATCCAGTACATACAAACAACGTAATATTAGTATAGATATATATATATATGGCCTTACCAGTAGTTTCGCTTGCTTGGCGCTGGTATGTGGTAGATGATAGCTTATGACCTTTGTTTTGGCCAGAGATACAACCGCTTCGCGTGTAAGGGGTTGGTTGATTCAGTAGTTTTCGCATTACTATTGCGTATAATTAGCGATGTTTGTTGCATATTATCATACAAAAGAAACTTTGTTGATTCGTTTGTTTTTATATCTTTCATGTTGTATACAGAAGGTATACAGGATAATGTAATAAGTACATACAACCAAAACATTCACGAAAAAAATTTTTAAACAGTATATTAACCTGAAAAAGGAAAATCATAAGTTTAACGTCATCAGTGTGCATCAAGAATTGAGGTGTAATGTTTTTGGTGTGCACGTTTCGGATCGAGGATTTTTGTCATTTGTTAATATGCTCTAGAACATGCATACATACAGATTTTGACGCTGTATCCCTAACGGGATAGTCAGAGAGGACGGAGCGCCAAGCGTTGTTGTAGTAATGTTGTAATGTTCCTGTGATCTACAGTAACCAGTAACTACCTTACAAAAGATATGTACACGAAACTGTGTTATTTTAAGTATTTAAAAAATAAGCTAATGACTATGACGTGTTGTTGAGAAACTTCTGAGTTATATTTACTAAACGACATTATTGTAATAATTTTCATATATGTTTTTGTAATGAACAGTTATTTAAGACTAACTAGAGTACCCGTGCCGCTCCGCAGCATTGTGTTGATAATATGATTAAAAATAAGGCCCTCATATGATTAGTAATTGTAACCTAACCTAAATTAAATACAGAAATTGAAAGTCAAGTTGAATGTTCATACACCTAACTACCCTCCAACTCAACCATTTTAAGTGAGCAAAAGCTGAAATGAAAGAGCTCGTTCCAGCGAGTGTTCTTAGACCAAAACGAATAATACCGCGTACCTCAATTAGAACCGGAGATATAGAGAAAGGAAGCCATGAAAACATAAGAAATGTACAGGAGGAAATCGTGTTTGAGTCTAACTTGAGAAGGGTGAAAAGTGAAAGTGAAGAGTTAGGTGATTTCCAATGCTTGATGACAAATTTGTGCAACAATACCTGCCCATTAAAGAAAATTAAGCAAATCGGTTGGATAGTACAGCCGGACGGACTCGTAATAGATTTCATAATTTTTTTTAATATATAGATAATACTGAGATGATTCCACTAAATATCTGTCCCAAACTCTTCTCTTACTCAAGAGAGTGAATATATTTTAATGCCTCTATTCACTCGATTGTGTAAGAGAAAAGAAATAGAAATAATGATACTAAACTTGCTTCTTAGCATGTCACACAATGAACTGGTGGAGAGACCAGACATCAAGACAAAGAAAAAACGTTTTCCCCGATAACCTTTCTGGTGATTGAACCCGGGATCCTTAGCTCGGAATGCTGATGCATGTATCACCGCAGCAACGAGCAAAACGTTTATTGATATATACTTGAAAATCGCCAAGATTAGCGACAGCTCATTGTTTCGTCGTAAGAAATATGTCGTAAGTAATGTCGTAGTAAGAGACACAGAATGTTGGAATTTCTTACATCCCACATAATAATTTATTTTTGACCGTTCACTGAGACACTTACCCTTATCAAGCGGTAACAATTTTTCCTTCGGCGGCAAGTTTTCCGACAGAGTGACTAATTCATCTTGTGGATCTCTTTCTCATAAATCATCGGACGTGTCCACGCTAGATTGGATTTCAGAAAGGATATAATGCATAAACTTATATCGTTTAACAGAGAAGATGTTCCTTTTTTCAAGCGACGACACGTATCGTAATTCATGTTAAACATTTTTTGCTTGATAAAATAGCGAAATAAAATTAATACCGTGCTGTTTTAAATTTTTATTCAAATAACGACGTTTAATAAAGTCGATTAAAACAATACAAAAGAATTATGTATAAGACCGACAGATTGATATACTTATGTCTCGTTAGGTTAAAAATAATAATGAAATATACAAGTACTTACTCAAAAAGAATAGCTCGTATTTTGAATTGTTTTGAATTGTTCTCAACAATTCAAAATTGCATTTTGAATTGTTGAAGTAGGATGGTTCTTAGCTATGTGTGATGAAGATCAAGTCAGCGGATCGAAAAATATCAGCACATTTCATATTTCGTGAAGGGATATGTATTGTGTGTTAATTATTAGCTTAGCGGGCCTCCGACGTCTTTTAAGTATAAAAATGGAAATTTTTTTTTTAATTTTTAAGATTATGTGTCGGGGTTTTGTAAATGTTTAATTTAACTTTATTCATTTACTTGAAGGTAATACGTATAATGTAAATATGTATGATGTATGTGCATAGTTATGTTTATGCTGTACCCCTCCTAACAGGGTAGGCATAGAAAAAGGGACGCCAAACGTCTTTATCCTTACGTACTTCTTTCGTCTCCTCAAATCTCATCATTCTCCTCATACAAGGATGATAATGCCTGCAAGCTTAGTTCTGAGTTTACAAAACAAGACAAGGGCATTCTTATGTTTTTGTTCACTCTCTTATGCAAGAAAATAACTTTTATAACGTCAAGTAGTTACTGTGTTCAAATTAATTGCTATTTAAATCTAAATGTATAAATAATTTATACATAAAACTAAACGAAGAGATTAAACCTTTGTGCATTTGGATACCAAAGGCATATGAAAATATGTATTTAGAATTTTATAGACTCTCGTTATGTTTCAGGTCTTAGCACCCAAAATCTCCTAGATCCGAGCCTGTGTTAAACGCAGTTGCACAGTCTGTCCTCGGCCGGTTTCGTTCCGGCAATACGGGTAAGTGCCGTCCGGTGATGGATGGTGTTTACTCGACAAATAGTTTTCAATTTTATGTCGTCGGCTCGCCGTGCCCCAAGATTTCACTCACGATATTGGTATTAGGGCCGCTATCGAAAGCGCCATGTTTTAAATTTGATACCCAAAAGTACTTACGAACCTTTTTAAATAAAAAACTACTTTAATTTTTTTTTGAAAGGAGCCATGTGTTCGAACGCATTTATTATATTTAAAATCATGTTTCTGTTGAACTGTACCTACTGAGTAGAATCAGAAAGAAACTCAGTTAAGCATTATTCTTTAAATTCTTAAAAAATAATTTTATTATGCAGTTGCATTTGTATGAAACATCGATAATAATATTTTTTTAAATTTAAGTTGTATTTAAAAAACTTTGTAATTCCAGCTGTTTTAAGACGTTAAAAAAATGCTGCTTAGTTGAGTTTCTTTCTGATTCTATCCAGTACAGGTTTTTCAGAACTTTGCCTTTTTACTTTTACCTTTCCTTGCTTGAGGTTGCCCAGTACGGCTATAAATTTTATAAATATCGGTCGTTTTATCTTTGTAAATTTCTCTGAAGTAAGCAGTCGGGTTTTAAGATATAGCTTATATTGTTATTTACGTTTTTGTAATAGCTAATTATGTGGAACATATTGTTCTACATAATACTTTGCGCTATGAGTACATATTTTAGAAATAGCCTTCTTAAGTTTTTCAATTTGATTTGATTTGATAATATAAAACAAAATATTTTGTAATGTCGTTTAATAATTACCTACCTTTATCAATCCACATTGGACCTGCTTGACTCGCCTATCACTTTTTTAGCTCATTTGTAAGAAAAGGCTTGAACAGCTGTAGAACCTGTACAATACAGTACATATAGGCACTGCGACAGATACCAACTCCACGCAATACAACCACACACGACACCAAATATTCCACGCAATAGATGTAACTACTTGTATTAAAGAATGTGAAGATATGTATGTACATATGGATGGACGCCATTTCTAAATTTGTTCTCAGTCCTACAAACGTAGGCTGTGTCTGTCTCTCACATGGCACTCTCGCTCCTGGAAGCAGTTCAGAAATGTTCGAAATTGACTGGTGGATGATCGAACCAGATACCTCGCCATCTCCAAAATACATTACCTTATATTTCACGATAATAATCTGAAAATATTTAAAGCACACCATATTAATGTATAATTTTAATTCTGTAAGAAAATGCTGTTTGGTTGATTATTCTATGTATGTACCTATATTTATTATATAAATTAGTACATACCTATATCCTAAGGTTATTATTTATAAACTTAAAACTAAACATTATCTTAAATAATAGACTTCCTCAAAGTTCCCGCTTAGAAATGTCATTGCCTAGGGTGCCCAGCAGACTGGCCGCATTACCTATTGAATAGCCAAACTGATTCGTTTACCTATATTACATTATGCTAGTTCAGCTACTATGAAATATATTATCATTTTATTTCATACTAGCTGAACCCTGACACGCTTCGGAGAGGTAATTTTTAAAATTAAAAATTACTCAAGCTACTTTCTATATACTATGTTCGACAGATATTAGTGGAAAAGTTTATTTCAGTAATGTGTCAAACACAACCCATAAAGAGCTCAATCGATCATGTTATATTTGAATATCATTCGATCGATTCAGCTCTTTGTGTGTTACTTGTAGACGCCGAAGACTGACATTGATTTTTATCTAACACAAGCGGCCTGTCCCGACTTCGGTTAGGTTGAATACATAATATATAGCCTATATCTATCTAGAATAATGTACCTGTCAAATGGTAAAAGAATTATTCAAATAGTTGCAGTGGTTCCGGAGATCACCCTCCACATATAAACAAACTAACAAAGTCCGCTCACTCTCTTTATAATCTTAGACTAGTTATAAATATAGGTACTTGTAGAAACATTAACCAGACAATATGACATTTTTAAAATGTTTGCGATATTAATAGTCTTTACAGTGACCGTCGCATTATTATGTTAAATTGCAGTTTATTCAAAATATATATTGTGAGATACATATTTAGAAAATACCACATTGTGAGATATCACTTTGACGGCAAAAAGTCGACACCTATACTGCAGCTATAAACTCAGAATAAAGCATATATTAAGGAAAAATATTAAAGGAAATTCGACCGAAAATATAAACTTATAAATTATTTGGCGACAATCTCTACTCTGTGCGACTGTTTGATCTAAGGAGGTTACGTATACGCGATCACAAACTATTATGAGTTTGAAATTGACAGTTTTTTTGAGATTGGAAGTATGAACGTAAACAATGAGTAATTTTTTAATTTAATGTGTTTCTAATGCATATTATATAAAAATATTAGATTACTCCTGTCCTTCTCCATATGAACGTTAAGTGTACCAAATTTCACACTCCTCCATTCGCGCAATTTTCTTAAAAAGGGAACCGAAGTTTTCGCTTAACGTATTAACTTATAGAAGATAATATAATATAAAATAATTTGATTATTTAAAATGGGTAAACTCAATAGCTACTCAACGGATTTCAAAAATTGTTTCACCTATAGAAAACTACATTATCAGCAAGTAACATGCGCTGTATTTAATTTTCAAAAATTTCTACCCGTGTGAAACCCGAAAAATGAATGTTTTTTTTGTATATTTGTCCTCTATGTGTTCCTAAACTATTAATCAGATTGAGACGAAATTTTGGTGAGTTGTTCTGCATACGCTCGCAAAAATTTCTGAATTATTTGATATAGTAAAAGACAACGTGAACAAATTCGCGGGCATCAGCCAGTTAGAAATAAAAATATAATTTAACATCCGAAAAAAAGTTTTGTTTCGAAGTTCTTCTTTATTTGAGCGAAAACCATGCGATTTTTTTTAGGAAACATGAGCTGAATACTATTGTATTAAATGAAATGACGTATTGCATCTTTTTTACTAAGTTTATTATTTTCTGTAAGTTAACAAAAACATTTTAAAAACACGTTTATTGTTGACCAAATATTAAATGCTCGCATTTCGCTTTACGTATCTCAACCCTATTTCTTCAATTCGTTCATTACTTGGGATTAGCCGGCCTCAATGCGGAAAAAAATAAAGAAATATATTATTATAGACGCACCTAATAAAAAAAACTTAGGTATTTTTATAGCTATTAATATGACATAGGTACATATGCAGATTAGTTACCGCATTTACATGAATAGATTTTCACACATTTTCGTCTGCTGTTTCCTAGAATACGTTAAATAATTTTAAAAATAAATTTCTGCTTCAAATCGGTGTGAATATAATGTATGTAATCTATGTAAATATTTTTAATTAGAATCCACCAGTATTAATACCTCTTTTTAGTGTCAGACAACAAACTCATTATCAGGAACATCCAAACTCCAAATCTCCAATCCGATTTAAAAAAGATTGATTTCTAGAACTTTATTGTGTTACAAAATGAAAGAAGATATGCACATTTCGTTGTTTTCCTAAAACGCAAGTAATTTTTTTTTTAAAATGGTGAAACAATGCAAAGTTAAACAGCTGCTAGTATTTTAAATTAGGTTGACATTATTGCGCATCAACCCATAAATAGGTCTGTTAGGATTATTTTTATAAATTGCTATGATAATTTTCTACTTTGAGCTTTACTTACAGTAAAATAAAGACACATATCGCTCGTTGGTGACAATGATGAGATCATTTAAAAAAGTAAATTTACGGTAAGCAATTTCAAATTTTTAATTCAAGTATGACTATTTTTTATAAGAGACAACGACATTTTTGAATTGATACTATATTTCAGGAAATACAATGGGTATTTAATTTTATACTATAAAATAAGCAACTAATATAAATACATACATTTCTTCACGCTGTATCCCTAACGGGGTAGTCAGAGAGGACGGAGCGCCAAGCGGCGCGGAGCTTACATTCTTCTTTCGCTGCCTCAAATCTCATCATTCTCCTCACACATTTTAGCCTAGGTATGCGAGTGCTTTTGACATTTCCGTCTGCTAACACTTTGGCTATTTGATCTTCCTAAGTCAACTTACATAAATAGTATATAATATAAACAAGTGTCAGTAAAAATGTATTAATTTAAAATGTGACGTTAGCCACATACATGAAAGTACATATGTATATCTATTGATACACTCTTATTTCAAAACCAAACGGTATGAAGTTTTTGGTGAAAGTACTTTTTTCTGGAATACTTTTTAACCTTATTTTACAATTATCTCAAAAATTCATGCCATCCTGTCGTAAATGAGAGATATTTTGTGTTCTTATTCTTTATGTGCATGATTTTTTTAATATACTTACATGTACAATGCAATAGTAAAAGCTACTGGTACATGTGATATTTATGTATAAATTCTTTACGAATATGTATCATATATATCCACTGTTTGTTTTTAGAAATAAGACATTTTCATGTGACATCAAAGAGGCAATGACATATATATTTTTAACTGACTTAAAATTGGAGGAAGTTCTGTGTTCGTCTGTATGTATATTTTTTATATATGTTCACCGACAACTTCGTCTATTTCAATGATTCTTTATTTGTTAGATTCAGTATAGCTCCAAGGAAGTCCCATTTAAATTTCACTAATATTGGATATTGGACTTTGAAGATACACTAAATAACCCTAATTGCTTATAAGCTTTATTTATTATTCCCTTCCAGAATAAGAAAAGAAGTTAATTGTAGGCCTATTCAAGATATTTATTTAGGTCAAAAGGGAGAAATAAAAAACTTTTTAAGAAAAAAATAAATCGACCTCAAAAAAGACCACTGAAAAGTACAAACTATCCTTATATCAAAACTCACATACAAAAATAACTTAATAAATACGATACAAATACATACCTAAATAAATTTGACAGTAATTGAAGTCGGTGCCAAATAAATGTGTAACAAGTGAAAGTCTACTAGTTTGGTAGGCTTGGCACCGAATTCAGTAACTGTCAAATTTAATCATATAGGTATTCGTATCGTATTTATAAAGTTATTTTCGTATTTGAGGTTAGATTAGTAAAGGATAGTTTTTTTTTTTAAGTCGGTTTATTTTTTTCTTATTTAATATCTTTACACATTTAACCTGACAAGCCCTATCCTAGGCTCATTTTTACTGCTTGTACCTAGTGAAAAGTAAAAGTATAAGTCTTGCGAGGACCAAGTAAAGATTAGGTCTGTATTTTTCTTTAATTCAAGACCCCATTTATCCTCATCACTCACTACTTGCGCGGGATGATAAGCAGATACAAGACCAGCGTGGAAGCATGCTACAGCACTCATTTTCCAATACTGATTAATAATAAATTACAAGACTCGGTTAATTATTAAATCTGATTTTAGCATTGAAATGGTATTTGCGACACATTTTGTCACACACATTCGAAGTATTAGAAGTAGGTGACTGCCGTCGTTAAGTAACGATAAAACATCTTTTATCAGACGTTGCGTTAATTTTAAGACGTCACCGCATCACAAGGATTTTCGCAACAAGTCTATACATACTACATACTGTATATTACTTAAGTCGCACAACATCTTAAAAACAACACTAAATTATTGAAAAAAAATTTCACAGTTTTTATTTGTTATTATGTATTTGATATTGGCTATTTATTACCATTTATTTGATAACCATATTATTATAGTTTTCTCCATCTACTTTTTTTTCCTTGAGCGCCATATTGAAATTTTATATTGTGTCACTTCCTCAATTAGGACAAATCAGGACTTTTCGGCGTGAACGGGATAAGTGAGGTTGTCATATTGTTTAGATTTTCTATTTTTTACATTTTTGGGAGTTTTAAAGTACAACAGTGATAGTATATTGTGTTTTAAAGTTCTGTGTAAGTGAAAAGAATGGAGGAGATCTAAATAAACATGTGTAACTGAAGTTTTCGCGCTCTTCCAAGAAGTCCTTTTTAACTTCAGTAAAGCCTACTATCACTTTACTGGAGGAGTGTTAGGGACAGTTAATGTTTCTCCAGAAGTTACGTCATTAGGCCGATGGTCTTGTTACCAATGCCTTAAGAAATAAAAATAATAAAATTAATTAGGACAAATCTGGACTTTTTAGCGGGAACGGGAGAAGTGAGGTTGTCATTTTGTTTAGATTTTCTATTTTTACATTTTTGGGAGTTTTAAAGTACAATAGTAATAATATAATGTGTTTTAAAGTTCTGTGTAAGTGAAAAGAATGGTGTAGATCTAAATAAACATATGTAGCTGCAGTTCTCACGTTCTTCCAAGAAGTCCTTTATAACTTCAGTAAAGCCTACTATCACTTTACTGGAGGAGTTTTACGATAAGAAAAAACTAATATATTTGTGATTCTACTTATTAATACGTGACAAATGCGCTAAACTGTACGCAATGCCATTAAGAAAGAAAAAAAGATAAAAAATGGGACAAATTAGTGACACCTCATATGTCAAAATCCGTCAAGCCATTTAGGCTGCAGAGCGTGCCAAAGAAATGGACATACACACATACACTCGAAAAACATCTGTATTGAAATCCATTGAGTAGTTTTTCTATTAAGCCTGAATAAACAAACATTCAAACAAAGAAAGAAACAAAAGTCTAAAAAATTTTATTTTATCAGAGAAGTGTTAGCTTATCTCAATTATTTTATGCAGAAACATTAGTTAATACGGCTCTATTACTGTTGTATTCTAATTTAATTACATAGCAATAAAAAATATTCAAAAAAGTCGATTTAAGGTATCAAAATTACTATATCATACATACACGGCATTCTTTAGTTATAGGGCTTATCTCACATAGGAAGAAGGAATTATTAACAAGAAACCATAACAAATTCTTATAAAAAAGGATACCTACTTTATTAAAATAATGTTGTCCAAAAGTAGCATACTTTTTATTGAGAATGTCATCCTTTGTCTAGAATAAAATGAGTTATTATGTTAGTATAATTAGTTTATACCTTTTGTGATAGCATAATTTTAATACTTAACTTTTTTTTTGTTACTAGCAAACCCGGCCCGTATCACTGGGCGTTAGTTTCACTGGGCGTAAAAAACAAACAAAAAATTCTACTGATCCGATCGCTACCAAACTTTACAGGAACACCCGCTAGGCCAATCTGAAGATTCCCTGAAAATTTCATTGAAATCGGTCCAGCCGTTTCGGAGTCCATAAGGAACATACATACATACATAGCCTTATATATATAGATTTACGGGACATTACAAGATAGTTTTTAATTTATATTAGTTATTTCATTTATGTATTATGATTTTTTTGTAGTTATTATTGTGCAATTTTATAATATAAAATAAAGAAGTTTGAATTATTTATATAATTATTAATTAATTTCCACAACATTGGTAATTCATTGTAACAATTGCAAAACCGCATATATATTATATCTAAACGCTAATATTTACAAAACTAATTATTATCTGAAATAATAGGCTTCTTCAAGTCCCATTTAAATAGTCGTAATTATTAACATAAAACGCATTTCTCGTAAAAAATCTTTATTTTATATAGAACCTAACCTAAAGACGGTATCAATATGATAATGTAATAACGCATAATTCATACAATCTACTTTACATTTAATTATTTAACTTCATTTGTTATAGTGATAAAGATGTTTTAAATCCTTCACGCCTGTAGACATTTTAAACATAGATTTGGTAGAGGTTTTGTGTAACAAAAAAGTTAAGTCTTTAAAAAAACTTGTAAATGTAATAAATATGTCCCGTTGGTGTGAATTTTAGTACGCTTGCTTTCTAAGTTGAAGGTCCCGAGTCTCCTATCGCCACCTAAGTGAATTTCGTATTTTGAAGATTTAGATTGTGCGTTATTGAGCTCTACCTACACCAAAAGGAAAACGGTGTGCATGATGTATATATCATATATTAGACTAAAGAACTAACATAAGACTATAAAGAAACGAAAATATTAGGGGATTTAATCCACTTGATCAATCAACAAGTGTCTAATTAAAGGTAATAGTTATTTCAATAATAAATCCAATCAACAACGCAAATTGAGAAAGAATTATCTTATTTTTATTCTCACTACAAAACACAAGATCAAGACGACACTGACATAATATCACGCATATTCAAATAATCAAATGTAACAAAACGAAAACAACGTGGAGCTGATGGACCAACAAAAAACCTAAAACTCAAGTGATTCACTATAGAACCAACATTAAACCACATAACAGTTGCTGACAATAAAAAGTACGCACACAACGATCATCCTTATTGTTATTGTAATAAAGATGTTGTATTAGCGTATTAGAGCTTGTTTGATAGTAAATATGACTTAGTGAATGCGATGACTTTTAAAGTTCTTCAATGGTCGTCATCAGAGCCCGGAGTTGAAGCCCGGTAGCCTACCGTGTAACAAGCTGAATGAATTGACATATAAAATAAATAATAAATAAACAAAATTCATCGCCCACACGATACAGAACGCGTGTCCATTGATAAAATTTAAAATCATAAATTTGAAGGTAAGGTTTAAAATAAAATATTTAAATTTAGAATCAAATACAATATATACTTATTTTAACAAGGTGTTATGTTATCGTAACCGAATAAATATGTATGGATATTAGCATTACTAAAATATACAATTTAATGAACCTTCGAGTGGTTTTAAGGTATTAAAAGTAAGTTTCATCTTATTTAGATTAAACTTAATTTTGTCGTAACATTTAAACTATTTCATATGCAAATACAAGTTTAGTATGCAACAAAATGTCGATAACATAACTTTGTATTACTTATTATCTTGTCGCTATATGTATATAAGTTCTATGATATCTATATGTGGGCGTTTAAGCAAAAGGGGTCCAGTAGTAGGGTATTGAGTTTAGAGTATATTCAGAATTTAGAATAGTCAATTGATTGCATGGATTAAGAAAATATTAAAAAACTGGCATATTTTTTTTTCAGACATTTAAAGTTGAAACTGAAAAAGCTTGCTTTGATAAAGAGCAATTTTAAAGTTTGATTGAAAAAAAACACACTTCTACTTGTTTGATTCTACTTAGAAACATCATATAAAGTCATTTACTATATGAACTTGTAGACAATTGAGCATTAATTAATAATCAATTAAAATCGCGAAATGTCATTTTATCACTCAATTTTACAAAACTGGGTATATCTCGGAAAGTAAATGCCGACCACTGGCCCTTTTTGCTGCTATATATACAAATAAGGATTTGTATATATAGCATCCTTATTTGTATACTAATCCTTATTTGTATACTAATATATACAAATAAGGATTTTTTTATTACAATTGTTTCAATGACTAAAACTACAAACACAGCGTTTTCGTTACCTGCTAATAAACAAGAAAATAATTTAAATCTATAGGATACAAATCCCTGTAATAAATAATATAGACAGTTATGAAGTCGGGGACAAACCAATAACGACAGAAGTTTGGTAATCTTGGCACCGACTTCAGTAACTCTCAAATTTAATTATGTAGAATAATTATTTTGATACAGCGTGAGGATATGCATGCATGTATTATTTTATAATTTTCAGTGTTTTTATTTTGAGGATGATTAAATTTTTTTCTTAAAAAATTATTTACTTCTCCTTTTTGAGTGCTTTTGTCCTAAATAAACATCTAGGGTAGGTCTACAACTAACTTTTACTCAATTTTGGAACGGAACCTTAAATAATAGGATTATCAAAACATATAACCCATTTAGAAGTTCTTTTGTTTAAGCAGTACTCCATCATTAAATTTCTACAATACCATACCATCCTGGACATATTATACACCCTTTCAAATAATAAAAGAGTCATATAAATCGGTGCACAAATGGCAGAGAAATCGGTAAACATCCATAAAAAAGAGAATCTCCTTCTTTTTCTGAAGTCGATTTGAAATATATATATATATACTTCCACAAACAAATTATTTCGAATACATCCACAATTAAATTTTACGTAGAGGTCATGACGTACGACAATGAAACCGCGTCCTCCGCTATTTCGTTGAGCGAAGACAGTGGGTCACCAGTGGAGTGGTTAGTTTTATGACTGTTGTAAACCACCCGCGGAGTCTCTGCTTCGATCTCGAGACATTCTAGGGAGTTTTAAATAAAAAATGAATGGATTTATAAATCTGGTACGTGTCAAAATATAATTTAATTATCTAAACAACTGACTTACCGATAAATATAATTGTTAAAAATTCAACTAGGTATTTCATAAAAACTTGAGTACAAAATGAAGTTTCACATTGTTTGCAAGTTTTTAATAAATATTTAGTAACTCAATTTTATTTGATATAAAAAATATTGCTTTAAATCACATTTTTACTCCATAATAGGTATATTTTTGAAATGACCTTCTCAAACTTTTGAATTTGGTATTAATCATAATGGGTCTGACGGCACTTCTTTTAGTTCTTTAACTATGTCGTAACTAATACAGACGCCACATTACATTTGAAAAAAAGCAGTACAGCCTATATCATGCACTTAATTGAGATGAATTCAATGATAATTTATGCATTGAAATCGGTTGTGTGATGTTGGCTCTATGAAGAACAGATGATTATATGTATGTACCTACATACTTATATGCATACACACGCTGCTCAAACCGTAACCTTCCTTCATCCTGCTTCATCGTAGTCGGGTAAAAATAAAAGTTAATTATCGTTTATAATGACATGAGTAGAGTTTATGCAGGCAGATCATTCTTAATATCTAACATCTAATGAAAACATGTGTATAATAAGGTTTATTTATTTTATTTATTTTTTTTTATTTTGTTTATTCAGGTAATCAACAGCCATTTCATTAATAATAATATACAGAAGCAAGTAATACACAAAAGGCCAATAACAGATTACCCTAACTTAGTTAATTTGTGGAAATTACAGTATTCTTTTTATTATTATTATTATCTCTTCCCTTCTTATTATTCATCCATCCATTTTCCATCATAAAATAAAATAAAAGAAAAATTCCAAATACTAAATTTGAAAAAATTTGTGAGTAAATTCCCGGAAATATTTCCAAATTCCGGGAATTTTCCCGATAAATTTCCATTTTTGCTTTTCATTCCCGTTATCTATCTATCCACACATCAGTATCTCTCTCTCTCATCAGTATCATCTCAATTAATCCACACATTTTGATAGCCGAATAGAGAGTCTAATGCACTTGTATAGGCGATGGGCAAATAATCTCTTTGTGGTTTACCATCAGGAAACTTTCAAAGTCAAATTTAAATAAAAATTAAGTAAACCCAATTACAAGGTATTCTTGTACGTCAAATATACTTTAGTTCGGTAAGAAAAGAAAACCTTGACACAGAAGAATCGAAAAGAGATTCAGTCATTTATAATTGTTCCGACATCATTCTACAATAATTATTTAAAATACAATAATCATTAAACCCATAAATGCATGTGCAGAGAGGATTATTTTCGGACTATTGTTTTTTTTTTCAATGAAATCGCTCATTTTGTAGTATGCTTTTCCAATCAGTGTGCGTTTAATAACATGTGTAAATCTCTTTTCCGTTAATTGATTAATTTCTTGAAGAATTTTATTATTAAAACGGACACAGTTACCCAAAAATAACCCACTTGACTTTTGTAATTTAAAAGGAATAACTAGCTGATCACGACCACGAGTACCCATACCATTAATAACGCATTTCTTTTGAAATAGATCTATATTTATTCTAGTGTACATTATGTTTTCAAACATGTACAAGGAGGATAAGGTGAAGTTCATCAACGTCTTTAAAACGGTGTCTCAGCGACTTTCCTGCATTCATATGGCACGTATTGCCCTCTTTTGTAAAATAAAGACTTAATGCGCCTCAGAATCCCACAGTAGCAAGCCATAAAACATAAGACTATGGAAATATGCGAAGTACACCAGCTTTGCCGTAGCCACATCTGTCAACTGTCTAATGCTTCTAATAGTATATATTGCTGAACTGAGCTTATTAGCTTTATTCATCCTGTATTTATATTTGTTGTTTGTGAAACTAAATTTTTAATATCGCTCGCCTCATAAATGATATACAAAATACATCGACAATAATAAAAATACTAATAAGAAATAATAAACTTATTACAAAGATTAACCGTCGACACCAAACAGGAAATGGCGTTACGTTGTGCTCGAACAATACCTATTTAAAAGATATATATTTATAATATCCCTGAGCAAGCATATCCCTGAGTTCAATCCTATAATTCCGCTGACGACGGTATTTTCCCAGAGGGATCCCATACCTAATAGTAAAACATGTGTATTATAAATGGTGATGTATTATGTATTAACGTGTAAGTAGTAGTTTAATCTTTAGACGTTTAATTTATATTCTAACAAAGATTCAAAAATTTTATGATGTCCTATACCTGTTGTGTTTTTAAAAGCAAATGTTTAAAAATTTATATAAATATTACTTGTCATTGCATCTAAAAGCGTTTTACTTATTATTTATAATATTGTTACAATGGAATAATTACACGAGTACTTGTCCGAGAAATTCATACCGTTTGCAAAGGTTCACAACATTGTATCTCATTCACAATTTCATTTAGTAAAACAATTTTTATTCCTGTTGTGTCGCCGATTTCTTGAACAAATTAACACCGCAAGTCCGCGTGTTAACCCTTTTGTGTACGTTTATGGTTTTATGGGCCCTCGCGACGACTAGAGACGGTGTTAACCTGTCGGTGCCGGATGGTCGGAATGACCGAAATAAACTCTTGCGCAATACCGACAAAAGTGAAAATAACCAGCAGTAAAAGTTGCAGCTATGAGTTACTGATAGCCATTTTGTATAGTTTTTATACAAAATTATTGTTTTATGAACTTCACAGGTAGACTTATCCTTTGTTTTGAGAAGACTTAACCCTTTCATGTTTGCGGCGTACTTTAAAGCTAGTTTTTTTTATCGCAAAAAGTTGTAAGAATTCTTGCTTTTTGTACAAAATTCGTAGCAAAAAGTCGTACACCATTATTATTAGAAAATTTAGATTTCTTGTTAAGAAAGTATAACATTCGTTTTAAATATAACAATCAAAAGTAAAATCTGCTAATAAGACTTTTTTCTCCATTGATGTATGATATTCATGCTGTGGTTAAAATAAATTAAAATTACATGTTTCAAGCTAGATAACATGCAAAAGTATAAAATTATTTAGTGCAAATAATTGAGTCATCATTATTAAAAAATAAATTGTAAATATTACCTATTTATTAACGTTGTGTTACTTGTGGCATGTTCCATAAGTTATCATGTAGGTGGCCCGGAAAGGAAACACGAAATATTTTTTGTAAATACTTAATTTTATTTAACTCTAACAGATGATAATAAGTATCCTATCTAGATTCGAGTATAAGATTAATATGTATTTATAACGACAAGAATGAATTTAGCATAATAAATATTTTTAGGTTGTTTAATACAATTATAACCTATCACAAGCTTTATTAAGGAAGCACGGGAAAAATGTCTTTAATGAATCGAAAAAATCGGCAGCGCAGAAAATTTAAAAATTTGCTACGTAAACACAAAACCGCATAAGTCCGAGCTTCACATATTCAGAGGTCAAATTATATAATATCAAGATTTTGATAGATCTATTACTCCAGGTGAGCCTTATTTAATATTGTGCTCATAGTTGCGATAACTTAAAATGAAATTATATTTAAAGCATTAATATCCATACGTTTATTATTTATATAATGCTAAATTTATACTTGTATATAAATATATATTTGTATGGAATGTGAATGAAACTTAGACAGGAACCTATCTTACACCAAACACCATTATTTAGAAGTCATAATATTTACCTTACGCACTGTATTTACATACTTATCTACACTCCTAAACGAGATGGTCACTGAACATTAATTGAATTTTACCTATCTAATATATTACTAATTATATTACACAATTTGTTATATAGCATTGCACAGTTCAACGGTCCACGATATGACGTCACTTCAAATATTCTTATCTATGTACCAACACACGGAACAGAGTTCTTTTAAGATCTACGTCGATAATTTAAAAAATTATCCTCAGCAAAATACCTAACCAACAAATTCGTTTCCCGAAATATTAGGAATAAGTGAAACTCATTAAAACATTTGAGACCTATTCTTTTATACATATGCGATTATGGATATATATTGTTTTTTGATATTAAATAAAAATACTATTAATTAATTAAAAAATACTTTATTCTAGACCTCTGATCGATAAAAGTTCTTAAAATTTTTCTACAGTAATAAAACTTAATTAAATTAAGTTACATGGTTAATACTTTTCGACCACATATGTTCACAATGTTCTTATTTATAATTAACCGCCCAGCAGTTCCAAAAATACAAATAAAATTGAAATAAATACCTATATATGTACAGTGTACCTACAATTATTTGAATGCAAATATCGTTTGGTAAAAAAATGAAAGAAAATTATAAAAAAAAATATTTACTTTATAATTCATAAGAAGATGAAATAAGTATTTAATTATAAACCATTGCATTGAGTAACAAACAAAAGACATCAACGCGTTCCACTTTAATGTTTTATCTAAACATCAATAGATAAATAATGATAAAAGAAGCTATCAATCGCATTATAGCTTTGATTACCGGGTTTGTTATGTCATATCAGTCGCTTTATTTTGGGCGGACATATAATAGGAGTCTGTTATTTGATTACAAAATAAAATATAATAATTTGTAGATTTTAAGTTCCATAATATTTTTTCCATTATATACATTATATATATATGTATATACAAAATTACGTTTTTAGCCTCGTTCTTGTGGTATTGGTGCACAAATAAGAATACCAGCGAAGGACAGTAAAGGACACTTTCGCAAAAGTCTCATCTCACGTTTAGGCCTAACGACGCGGCGCGTCGCCCGCCCGGCGCCGCGCCGTCATCGCCGTGCACTAAATATCTATGAGGATCGAGGACACGCTCACAATATGGGCTCTTATTATAAATTAATAACAATATTCACACAATTTACAGTACAACGCGGCCGGAGCGAACGGTAATCCACCGCTTAAAATATCACCAGAACACGTAAACACGCTCACTAGGAGTCCAATATCAATAATTTAAAGTTTAATGAGATTTTATACATAATTATCAGTATTCGTTTAATTTCGTAACAACATAACGTCTCTGAATGGCCATAGTCATCAGCCAATCGGTTATCTACGGGACTTACTTCGTGCACCGTCTCAGGGCGCCACCGGATCGTCTTCATGCGCGCTCCAGACAGGCGCGCGGCGTGACGTCTACGCCAGGGGGTATTGTCACAAGGGCGACTGCGCGTGCGCATGTGCGTGGTGATGGTACAGTGGTGACTGATAGTAGTTCTCCGCCGGTGTGTGCCCGTAACCGTAATTCACATCGTACATCTTGAGGTCCGTCTTGGTGTCCGCACCCGGCAGCAATCGCGTTATGGAGAAAGGATGTGGTGCAGGCGGATATCCAGCAGGCTCTTGCTTGAGCTGTGCGTAATGTTCTAACGCCAGCGGCGTATGCTCGGGTAGGCAGAGCTCAGGTGCGGCATGCAGCTGTGCCAGTAGTTCATCCCGCATCTCTTTATCTTCGCCAGCGCCGCCGGCAGCACCTGTTGGCGTCTTGTCATGCTGCACGTGATCACTTGTTGGACGCTTGTCATGTCCACTGTGATGAGTGTGCGTCTGCGCTGCTTTTTGAGCCTGTCGTAGAGATTCCTTCTTCTCATCTTTAAACCTCTTCTGTCTACGTAGGAAGCAGCCATTTTCAAACATGTTACCGCTATCTGGGTGTAACGTCCAAAACGAACCTTTGCCTGGCTTGTCGGGCGTCCGCGGTACCTTCACGAAGCAGTCGTTGAACGAAAGCGAATGCCGGATCGAATTTTGCCAGCGCTGTTGATTCTGCCGGTAGAATGGGAACAGGTCCATGATGAATTGGTAGATCTCGGAGAGCGTGAGCATGCGCGATGGGTTATTCTGGATGGCCATCGTAATGAGTGATATGTAGGAGTAGGGCGGCTTGGCGTGCGTGTATGAGCGGCGGTAGGTCTTGTCGTTGCGAGCGCGCTGCAGCGCCGTGGTAGGACTGGCGGCCTCCTGCTCACGAGGCAGCGCACCGTAGGGCACGGCGCCGCCGCCGCCCATACATGACGCCATCGTGCTTGGCGGCGAGTAGCCGACACCCGGCGAACCCATGCAGGAGCCGCCGGCAACCATGTTGTTTCCGTAGAGATTCGGGTAAGGCTGAGCGGGCATACAGCCCATACCGTTCACATATGGGGGCGCTAGGCCCGGCGACAGCGACGAGAGCGCCGCCGACGTCGGCACGTCGCCGTACGAGAGCTTCTGCGAGATCATGGCTAGCGCATCACCCGCGCGTGCACGCCGGCCGGGGGCAAACACGAGCACTGATTGAAAGAGTAAATAGAGAACAGGGGCCCGCGTGCCCCACCACCGACACCGCTATTGGATCGCGTGGGGGCGGAGCTTGCACGACGCCTCCTCCAATAGGACTGCGCGCGCAGCCCCCTCCGCCACGAGGGCAGCCCTCCCCTGCGTGCGCGGAGCGCGGCGCGCGCTCTGCCTCGCTAATAATACTGCACACGCAGCGACGATAAAAACATGGAATAATTATTGTAAGTGCTGAAGAAACGTGTTATTGTGTAGAGCGACGTAGCACAGAGGCTGAATACGAGCAATGTATTGAATGTAAAATGATATCGTGTATATACGGTTATTTAACAATTGTGTAACAGTGGTTTCGTTGAGTAGAGTTAGGTACGTATTTACTAGACCGCGTTTTTTGAACATTTAGCTAATAGAGTACCGAAATCGCTACTGTAATTAGAATATTAACTGTATCATTAAAACATAGTAAACAAACAAATGTCTTAGCAAACAAAGGTGTAATTAGGACTTTATTAATTTAATAATTTATAACTTTATCAGTTTCGCAAAACGTGATTTCTTGTCTCGTTGTGTATAGGTTTTGGTAAGACCTTATGGATCTTATGAGTGGGTACATATTATAAGTGGGTATATAAAGACTTAAATCAAAAATTAGAGCTTTTGTTAAGCTATTTTATAATTATGTATTATGATTTAATTGTAATTAATTATGCCTAGGCCGTATATGTAACGATAATAAATTATGATGGTTAATAAAATCATGTTTCATGTATTAGAGCTTGATTGTATAATCTGTATATTTTTTAGCGTAATAAATATAAATCGAAGTAAGCATATTAATCGAAATATTATATATACGTATTACAGTTAGGCATATATGAATCAGCAGTGATAACGAATCTGTCTGTGTTTTCAATGTACCACTACTAAATATATTGGGTAGATAAATAAAAATTATAATTATCAAACAGAATTACTAATAAAAAGAATATTGTTTTCTTATGTAAAAGTATTATGTTTGTTTGTCTACGTACTGATAAAAATTAATGCTTAAATTTTGACTAAACCGCTTCATAACAACTTAGATAATAATAATATACGTACCACTTTACTGAAAATTATATTTGAAAACTGAAGAATCTCATCGAAACAGTATTTTTTTACTGAAGAAATGATTTCGTAATGAAAAGATATGCAGTATGAGAGGTTCGGATAAAAGTGTCATTGTAAAAATGTAGAAAGAAATATTTAGATGGTAGACAGAGGCATGTAGACAGAGGACAGAGGACAGAGACAGAGTAGTGAAGAACGATTGACAAAAAAAATCTACAGAGCGAAAGTGAGTGGCAGCGCAAGTCCAGGAAGACCGAGGTCGACTTAAAAAATCGTTTATTCTTCATAAGGTAGCCAGATTATTATCTGACGGAAATGTCAAAAGCACTAGCACACCTCAGCGAAAGTGCGTAAGGAGAATGATGGGATTTGTGAAAGTATAAAGTACATATTATTATGTAAGGTCCACGATGCTTTTCATTCTGCCCTCTTAACACGTTAGGGATACACTGTGAACACATTATAATGCAATTTTCATTTGAAAATAGATAAACAGAATGTCAGAATCTATGATGTCGATAGGACATGTATGATATATTGTGTTTAGTTATTATGTGTGAGTTCATGTAATTTTTTTATTATTCGATGGAAATATCCAATACAAAAACTTTTCAAAACAAAAAGAACCGAAAGGAAAACCTGATTTTATAATGTTTACGTTTATATAATAATAATAATAATACTCCAGACAATTACACAGATTGTGTGACCCCAAACTAAGCAGTAAGCTTGGCCTATGGGTACCATACAACGAACGCTGGGGGAGTTCCCAGTAACATCCAAACTCCAAGCCAATTTAGTAAAGTTCGTTTACTAAATTGACCTGACCGGGGATCGAACCCGGGACTCTAGCTTGGAAAGCAGATGCACATGCCACTGCACCAACGGGTCAGTCATTTTTACAATTTATATTAATTTATATAATTTAAGTACATTTATATACGAAGCACTCGTAGAAGCAAGCTACGCGTCTCTACGTAGCGACGGTCCTTAATGCGACGCCGTCGGCGGTGATAGATAAAGATGTCTCCCCATTATTGCATCTACTGTGTATTTGTATTAAATACTAAAGGTTCCTACTAGATTTCGCTAGAAATGCCTGTGACTAGAAATATGAATAATAAATATTATATATAGAGCTATATTTGTTTGATTTTTTTTTTTAGAAAATACCACGGCCTCGTACTTTAGTAACTAATTAATCTGTGCTAATACTATAAAGTATTTGCACCTGCAAATATTTAAGCTTTATTTATATTTTTATATAAGATTATACTCGTATTTATACTTCGTCTAAACTAATCGCAATTACTATTGCGTACCACAATAGCAATTCAAACGTAGCGACTAATATGAACGATATTGTTAAAAATATAGAATATCCGCGAAATATTTAAAATATAAAAAATATTGAAATTCGTTATATTTGTGTTTTATCTCCACATTTATCAATTGTTTACAATTGTACTTATTTATGCAGTTAGAATTTTATATTGCAGTTACATACGTGCATACCTGTTTAACAAATCGGTCTATCTTTTAAAATATATAAAATTATTTGTATATAATAGTAGGTTCAAACATCAATGTCAGTAGAAAAGGTAAGTTACAATTTCCATTTTTGTCACTATTTTTTATTTACTGTTTTCTTTTTAATATAGACCCATATCTAATAAGTGCAATAACCCAAACTTCATAGTAGCTCTATTTGCCTAAGCAATAATATAAAGCTTATGCCATTTTTTAAGTTGTTTATAATACTAACGTATACTTTAAGTTTAAAAAAAATAAGTTTTTTATTCTGGTATTTTTTAAATAGCATTAAACCACGACTGTTTTCGGTAAATATTAGTTATGTACCTAGATAAAGAAGACCCAACACACACCACACACGCGGCTTGTATATCTATGTCTACATCATACATATATGTATATTATACATTACAAGCGTATTAGATTTCAACTGCATGTTTCTTTTTTAAACTTGATAATTTTGAGAGTATAACTGTAACTATAAGTTAACAGCTCACAGAAGTTTTTCATATGTTTTTGTAAAATGTTTTAAATGAGAAATTATCATTATTTTAAAGTATATTTATGCCAGTTTTATATTTGACTGGTCCGTAGGTATAATGATTACTGCATCTGCTTTCCATGAAGAGAGTCTCGAGTTCGATTTCCGGTCAGGTAAATTAGTACCAGTACCACAGGCCTAATGCTTAGAAATCGCACAATATCCAGTGTTTATTTGTTATTTTATAACAAAGTTTACTGAGTTTTTATAAAACAATATGGCTAAAGTTCGTTACCATTTCAAACACTATTTTAATGAATAAACCTCATTTATACATACATACATACATATCATTATGCTGTATCAAGAAGCTTCGCGGTTCTTACATAGTTCTTTCGCCTCTTCAAATCTCATTATTCTCCTCACGCATTTTCGCCTAGATACGCGGGTGCATTTGGCATTACCGTCAGCTAACACTCTGGCTATTTAATCTTCGTAAGTCAGCCTTGGTGTTCAATTGGCATCTGCTACCACTCACTTTAGCTCTGTAGATTTTCTTCGTCAGTCTTTAATCATTCATTCTTTCTATCATTTATACATTACGCAAAAAATTACATTTTAAAACGTTGCGTATAAATCTATACAAATGATTGAACTAACTTACCCATTAAGTGAAAATAGAAATATGTTACACAATTTCTTAGCAGGTCTATTTTCAGCAGATTTAATGATGATATTTTGGGAATTTAATAATGTTTCTGATTTAATTGATTTACTGATTGTTGGTTTTCAACACAAATCGAATTAAATAACGTATACGGATCCCCACGATACAGGCTATGCCTACTGTGGGACTCACTGAAATATATGTGAATAATTTGTTTTGGTAAATAAATATATCTTTATTACTTATTTATTTATATGATAAACACAATAACATACATTTCCATACGATGGCTAATTCTTGAATAAAATATAATCTAAAAATCTATATTAGGTATACTGGAACTTACATTGCTTTGATTGGTCGACCCATTGATGCAAAGGCTTGAACGTAGCAGACGTTCTAGGAGACTTGGATTAAATCTACTATTAAATCAACTTAAAAAATTGGCAAAGGGGGTTTCGGACATATATTAACTATATGTTAATCGTTACAGCATTGAACAAAATAAAAGCTAAATTTTAAAAATCGGATTCGAAATGCTCATTATTTATTTATTTTTAGGGTTCCGTATCATAGAAGAAAAACGGTAAATTTACAAGGGCTTTAACGCGTCTGTCCTTCCGTCTGTCACAGTAAATTTTAATGAAACTATTATAAGTAACATAGGAACTTAAATTTAGTATAGCGTTACATCTCGTTAACCAACATATTTTTTGACCGCTTTTATGATAACTCAAATGCTCAATGGCGACCCTGACCATTACACCTCACTATAGTTTCCACATCTAAATCTGGAACTTAAAAAAAATCAGGGAATATCCTTAATCCTTAACCTAAAGTTTACTGGAAAAGTAACAAAAATTCGAGATTTTCTAAGTTATTTTATAATTATAGTACGGAACCTTCTGTGTGTGAGTCGAACTCACGTTAATCGAATTTATATACGAATAATATTAAATTTATTTATATAACGCTTATTCCCTTTTTTTGTTTTTCTTTATGTAACGCTTATTACTTTTAATATTCACGAGCTTTGAAAATTGCATTCGAATAGCTAGGTGTCTTGATAAACATACTAAAAGTTCATAAGGAGGAGGTAGGAGTATTCAAATATTTCTTTACTTAGTTTTTCATTATTAGGACTACTATAAAATAAACAACAAAAAATTGTATACAACGAAAACTACAGTAACTATTTCAACAAACAAGGGTCTATTATAATTATTTCGATGTGTCAGGTAATTAGCTGTTAACTGAATATAAACAAAATAATCGCTTTAAAGTACGTAATACTAGATGTAAACAAATTAGCAAATCGTTGTCACATTTAGTAACGATTGTAAACAAAAATCCTGATGAAATCATTTAGAAGCTTCGATAAATTATCGCATATAATTATAACAAAAATTGCTAGTGATGTGACAGTGTACGGAAGTAGATGAAGTTCTTCATTTTTATGTTAACGTTTCACTAATGGGATCCCAGAGTGTAATTATGTATTTTTTTTAAATAAAATCAATAAAATGTAATATAAAACATAAAGAAACTATGCTAACATAGTATTTACATAAACTAAATGTAAAATTCTGTAACCCAAAACACAATAATTCTAAGAATTTTTTGAAAATAATAATCGTTCATATTGTTAGGACTCTACTTTCATACTTTAGAACTCTACTTTCGTACAATTGAGTAAAGTCGCTATAATATTGTAATACCAACTTTTACCTCTATCTTTTATTATCTCTACCAAGATTATTAAGAATCATTCTGACTCTTAGTAGTAATACTAATCGTCAATATTCTTGGTAGTGATACTCCTCATAATATTTTACTAATAATAAAATTTATTTCATTTTATATTTCTCAATTACAAAAGTAAAATATAGTGGCACACATTATCTATTACAAAATCTATTAGTGACAGAAAAAATTTGAATTTGTTCTCGAGAATAGCTGTAAATCTTAATATCGGTATTTTTATTATACGATTCGATATTTATACAATTCTTTTGCTATTTTGTGTGCAAAAAAGAAAAGGAAGTCAAAAAAACGCAATAGTTTGAAAGTAAAATATAATGCAAACTTATACAAAAAGGTTCATTCATTGTATATCTCGAAATTATCCACATTATTTAAAGTCATTATTCGCATTCGCAATGACTCATGACAAATAATCTGATTCGAATTCGCATTCGTAAATGTTTAAAAACTTAAAATCAATATTCGTTACATACTCAATATGTTTTTCTACTTAGTAGTATGCGATAATATATGTATAATTTGAACTAACTTATCTATGTTTAAAGACTAATTATAATAATTAATTAGCAGCAAAAACCGTGTTATTTCACAGTTTGGTGTCCATACGTACGTCAGATAAAAGTTAATGAGGTCCAAAGTCCTGACCGTTTGCGTTTTAATGTGTTTACACGGCTTCAATTCCTCGATTTTACTATGCGCACAGTGTTTGCAGATTGTAAAAACACAAGGAAATGGTGGAAAGAGAGGCATTAAACGCCACTTCTTCTTTTTATGACTTTAATTTTGGTCAATTAATGAATAAACGTTATTTTTGTATGCATTTATAACTTTAATTTTGCATTTAAGATTTCCATTTTTTGTACATTGTACAATGCACATGACACTTTAACATATATATATTTCTCTGAATCTACTATGCTATTAGACTGGTTAGTGTAGCAAGGTTCACAGCATTTCTACTTTTTCTCGGAAAATTACTTGTAATGTAATAAAAATATTAAGAAAATTTCTACAATTTCTCAGTCTATCTATATCCATAATTTTGTTGCTAGATTGGTATTTTAAAATAAATTAGACGATGAACTAAACATACACTTGAGCAGATTTTTAGCACTTTGTAGTTTGTTTACAACTAGCTGTGCCTTCGTTTTAAATTTGGCAATTTTCCTGTATAAAAAGTAGCCTATATTAATTTATAAAGAGTCTTCTAATGTCGAAATGTCGAAACGTCGAATTGTACCGTCGAAATCGGTTTAGCAATTTCGGAGATTATCCCAAACAAACAAACAGACAGACAGACCGACGAAAATTCTAAAAAAGCGTTTGGGTTTTGGTTACTTGGAAATATTGTAAGGTTTATATGTAAAAATCACAGACAGACACTTCTATTTTATTCATATAGATAACATTAATTCGGCTTTTATATAGGTAGCTGCAATACGCTTAGTTATAGTAGGTTAAACTTTGCAGTAGATTTACAAAGTACAAAAAAAGTTAATTGAACTTCCACTTATTTAATAAATAGCTATAAAATTATGTCTCATGAAAACTGTACAATATTATATAAGACTGAGACAAATTAATTTACTTAATAAATATAATTATACAAGCAAAAAAATAATGTATCTACATATATGTATTTCGAAACGTTACACAGATACGACATTATTATTATTAAGCAAATAAATAGATAAGTAGAAATATAATGTTACGACTGTCTACGGGAAGAGTCTATGAGGGTAATAGAGGAAATGATGCATTCCATTCAGTACCATAGAATTTAACCTAGGAGAAAACATAGAATATAATGTTTTATTTATTAAAATTTCTATTATTATGTATTTATAAATTAGTAAAAATATAACATCGGAAGATACCTATGTCCAAGAAATGTTAAACATAATCTTTTATATGGAAAATGGAAGAAAAAAGGTTAGCTCTTTGTCCTAGAAATCACGAGTTACAATTAACTAAATTCTTGTAAGAAACTATACCCCACTAACAATATTCAATTTTCTGTTATTTTTTAATAATATAAAAGACCTTAGTAATTTTATCAGTAGGTAGGCACTTAATGATAAAAATTGAGCATTAAAATATTATATTACCATTTATTAAAATTATAAAAAAAAATTATATCTTTAAATTATTGCATTAGCAAAGAGGTTTTACTTTTAGAATTTCAATACTACTAATGTTTGATCAGTTCAAAATTCGAATCACACAGTCAAGTAACGAACAAAGCACCACGTCGCAATACGATACCGGATTCTCGTTAATGGTGGATGCGTGTACCGCGCCCCTCGGCTGTCGCACGTATGTAATATGAACTCTTATATACCAGCACTACGCAGCCTTCACTTTTTGGTAAAAGTGGGTGGCTAAGTTACAAGTAATAACTCTTTTATTTGGGAAAATATCTACAGGCGTAAAAGCATTGGCATATCAAAAAAATTGACTGTGTATCGCGTATTTCAAACGAAGCAACCATAATAAGTCTGGTATATAATAAATATAGTATAGACTCAGGTGTCTGCGGAAATCAGTCTTAAGTGATAAATTTGTGTATGTAAGTTTTTAACTACCTTTCACCCAAAGCTTCAAGCTTGTTGATCGACATGTGTTTCACGACGAAGCATTATGGAAATGAAATTCTAGAGATCTGACTTGGTCGGCTTTCTGAAGTACGACACACATGCATCAAATGACAATTTCAATGAATGGTGGCCAATCAAAAATGATTTCAATGATGAATCTGTGTTAGGTTTAGAATGTTGGTGAGAAGGTCTTTCTGTACTAACATTAGCTTAAATAGCTTAAGACGTCACTAACATTCCCAATTCCTTTCCTATCGTTTTATCCCTTTTCACGGGCTACCTGGGGGTAGTTGGGAAAGATGTGTCAGTAACAGACGAGAACACGTTAGTTATCGTTCGGTCATCGCTCGGTCAATCAAATCAATACCTTACGGCACATCATCTCACGGAAAATCATCCGCAACAGGAACTCAACTCATCGCAAATCATATATTTATCATCATAACAAGCAAATTAGTACAGAAACTTGCGGAGGACGGCAGCTGAGAGAATTACGACGCGTCCATATCACCCAGTACGCGAGGGCATCGGCGAACCAGGCTAGCCCTTTCATTCCTATCTGTAGCCCATCCAATCTGTTTTCTTGCAATCCGGCTACTCATGATCTTATTTCATGTAAATATGTGTAATTTTGATAGCTTCTATTGATTTTAGAATCGTCATAAAAATATTGTGTACGTAAACTCATTCATAAAAGTTTGTTGAAATAAGTTTAAGAAACCTTAATTAAAAAGTATCCATTATTGTTATTATTAAAAGGTATTACGTTTTTCTTATATAATCTATTCCGTCCACATATTCGTCAAACAATTCAATAAGGAAGGCACCGTGTTTCTTGCCTTTTCTTCACATTACAGATTTTCTTCGAGTCAATAATAGATGATCATATAGTGCGATTCTAATAGCAACGATTTAATTTTACAAAGTAACTGTTAATCTATGGTAGGTACTTCTGCAGAGGTCACGTGGTAGGGCCTGTAGTGCCGCATACGATGACTCAATACGATTATCACAAATAAACAAAACATTTAATTGGACAAACAGACCGTCAGCAAATTGTCTGCTAGAGCAAACAATGTTAATTAGTACATCTCTAATCGTAAACAAACACTTAACAAAATAGGTGGACTAAAGTTCACTAATGATGTACTTGATGGTAACTGTTATAAATTACAATATACTACGCTTTTTGATGGATAGAAAAATAGCTTCTGCTTATATTGTTTTGTTACCTTTTTAGTTATTGTTGCTTCTGCTTGTATTGTCTGCTCGTATTGTCCATTTCGTCGTGTTTTTTTCTTATTTTTAGTAAAATAATGCAGCAGCATTAAAAAATAATATATTGAATTGTTACGAGCTGAGGGTAATAAGATGCCGGTTAAGGGTGCAAAGAGTTTATTTTCCTTCGTACAAGCAGATGTCATGAACACGCGAACTTAATAACAGCGGGTCCCAGTCTTCGTAGTCGCCCTTGAAGTAGGCACTCGCGTAGTAGTCACCGAAGGTACACGCTTCACTCAATAACAACATTTCCGAATCATAGAGTTGTTCTATCCAAGGTTGTTTCAGTAGTCGTCGTAGTGGTCTATGTAATTCGCTTTGATATCGCCTCGATATATCGCTTCGATGATAGTTGAGAAAACTGACTCAGCGGCGGACACGGAGCTCTATTTATAGTCCGATAAAAATGAGGGTGGAAACTTCTAGAGCAAACCTGAATGCTAGTTATAATGACGCATAGAAACAAAGAGGTTGGAACTTTCTAGTTAATTAAGCTCGGTAACAATAATTCGACATTGTTCTCGACGTCGCTTGTTTGCATGAGTCATACATGACACGTCATCGCTCCGGAATTTTCGAGGTGCCAATTTGTTCTTCTTTCCTAATTATACTTATACTATTCGATAGTAGACCTTAAACCTAGCAATGCGTTTTAGGTCATAACTCTGCAAAGCCTAGGTCTCGAGATATAAGCACTAAAAGTGATGTGTCTAGCTCCATTTAACAGTCGACCTTATTCCTTAGACATAAGGTCCAACCGTAACAGCATTCTCGTATAAAAATGATAACCTGATATCAATTTCAGAAGTTTGAATTAAAATATTGTTAAGAGAATGAGTAGATCTCTAACATTTATTTATTTAAAGAGAATAAAAGAAATAAGTTTTTTAGTATGTATATTAGTTACATTAGTTTGTCAGAGAATAGTAAGTCGACAAGTAAAACTCTTTTTAAGAAACGAAGTCATATAATATAAACGAGGTTAGTATAACAAATAAGTTTACTCGTGGTACTCCGGTGGTGTTAACATTCTCCCCCGCCTTGAAAGTTTACCGTTCAAGAAGCTCACAGAGATTGTAGGCCTTTTAGAGCACAAACTTTCGACATGGATCTTCTGATAATTCCGCCTTTAGTGAATACATCGACGACTCTGCAAACATCATCTCGGCCTGGATAGAGTCGATATATTCGTCCCATTAGCCACTTCATCGGTGGTAGTTGCTGGTCAATGATTATAACGAAGTCGCCAATCTTAACATTGCATTTTGAGTTTTCCACTTTACTCGCTGTTGTAGATTAGATAAGTAATATTTTATCCATCGGCGCCAAAAGTGCTGCCTTGGACACACGATTAGTTGATAGCGATTGTTGGTGACTCACTCAGCGACAGTTGAAGGCAGTGAAATTAAAGGTCGACACACAAGACGAGTGATAAAAGCTAAATCAGTTGGATCGGCTGACATAGGAGTAAGCGGCTGTGAATTTATTATTGCCTCGATTTGTGTAAATAATGTGCACAATTCTTCAAAAATTAAACTACAGTTACCAGCGATCCACTTTAAATGAAATTTAGCCATCTTAACACCTGCCTCCCAGATGCCACCAAAGTGCGGCACCAAAGTATGCGGGTCAAAACATAAACATAATGCCTTCGTTACAAAGAAATACAGTAACGGGTTGCTAACAAGTTTTTAGCAGCCTGTTCAGTTTCAGATTTTCCACGTCTTGAAATAAACCTATAAAGACCATGACCACCACGACCCTTTGTGTTTGATATAGGAAATAGACCAGCAAAGTTTGTACCACAAATTTACAAATTTACGCAACGAATACACTTTCTTACAGTACTAGCTGCGAGTTGCCGAGGTCCGCAATGTAAAAGACGAAGATGTTCTTTTTCAAATAAAAGTTTGGTAAAAGTGTGTTTAGAATACAGTAGGATAAGATGCGTTTATCGTATGGGCATTGGACGCATTGTTGATTGGCCCGCCTACACCTAACACATCGCGCGTCTAAGAATGGAGTTAAAAAGAGAGCTCTTGATTTACGGTGTAATCCTTCACCAGATTCATGTGAATGAGTATCTTTACTAAAGAATTCTTCTTGTGACGCTTTCACTAGTATGTTAAGCGAATTAGCCAACTCGGCGTAAGTAAGTTCATCATTTGTTTTATTATTATTTTTTCTTGTATTATTTATTAATCTAAGTACGTATGCAAATATTCTTTGTAGTTTGTAGTCGTGGTTTGTAGTCATGAAGAGTCTATCTCTACTCTAGGTAAACTACCAATAATCTTGGGAATTACAAAACAAGAAACGTTAATGTGAAATGAATTGATTCGTGATTTCAGCAAAACATCACATATACTTGTAGTATTAGTTAAATTTTTATTTATACCAGAAACAGATATAGGACCTATATAAGAGCTAGAAAGACTACATTTCCTTTGCTTCTTTTCAGATATAAAAGAAGACTGACTTCCGCAGTCGAGAAGTGCCTTAACAAGATAAATTTTATTATTAACAACCTGTCCAGACATCGCAAAAGGAAGTGAAATTGGAGAGGACTAAAGAATAATATGAGAATCAGTAGTAGGAGTAACCGCAGGAGCAGCAGTCACTGGAGAAGATGAAAGTGTCTGCTGGAAAGCATCGCTCATTCGAAGAGACACAGCTACCTGAGCAGGTGAATAGAGGTGGAGCAAAGATGAATTTGCAGGAGGAGTACCCACGGGTTAGTCTGTAGTAGTATGATTATTATTTGTAATGTACTATTCGTTATGCAAAAATAAGTTTTGATGTTTGTTACAGAATCTGGACGGATTATGTTTGCATGAATAGAAATGACGGCCAAGTCACAAACAATGATGGCACAGATTATGTTTATTAACTTCATTAATTCTAGCATCCAATGACAAATATTGAAAATAATCACATTTGTTAACTAAGTGGTTTTCATTACAAATAAAACAGTGTTTGTTGCTTGTATTGGAAGAATTATTTAGGAAGAAATATTTATTATCTTTAGAATACGATTGTACATGCTTCTTAGTTCTTCTTTCTTTATGGCATGGCGCGCAGTTTAGCGCATTTGCCAATGTCACGTATTAATAAGATTAATAAGTAGAATCACAAATAAATTATTAATTTTTTCATAACGTATAACTCCTCCAGTAAAGTGATAGTAGGCTTTACTGAAGTTATATAGGACTTCTTAGAAGAGCGCGAGAATTTCAGCTACACATGTTTATTTAGACATACTCCATTCTTGTCACTTACACAGAACTTTAAAACACAATATACTATCACTTTTATACTTTAAAACTCACAAAAATGTAAAAAATAGAAAAACTAAATAAAATGACAACCTCACTTCTCCCGTTCCCGCCAAAAAGTCTGCTTCTTGGTTTTATAGGCGTCATTTTTGCTATACTGCAAGGTTTCTAACATCTGAGAACGGTTACGTAAAATCCCGTAAAAATCTTCAAGAGTTGGAGAAGTAGATATGTTATCTCTCTGTTCCTCCCATTTTCTACTTGTGGTGTAACGTTGCTAGGTGTTTGCGTGTGTTATTTGGTAATTGTTTTTATTCGGTATGCATGAGATCTTTGGGTTCTTAGGTTCGGAAATACGGTATAAATTTATATAAGGGCGTATTAACTTTATTAATTCAAACGATTCCGGTTGTGAAATAAAAGAAGGTTTGATAGTCCCTTCACCAATTTATTTACAATAATAAGTACATGTCAATTTCTATGATTAACCCTATGGGCTTTGTATATACAAATTATATATTAACATCCACTCGTTAATTACAAAAAGAAAGCTAATAAATACTTTCAAAATATACCTCGAGGTTTGTAACTATGGCTGGTGCAATTATTTTTATTATATTTTAAATTGTATAGTTAGTATTAGTTTAACATTTACTCTGTTATAGAAATTAAGAGATAATATCAACATTAAAGTTGTTTCTTAAAATAAAATAGGAAGATGAATACACTTGAATAATGTTAGTAAATTGATTTTGTATTTAAATGATTAGTAATAAAAGATTAGTCAGGATTGTACGTTACCATCTTTGAAGTCTAGATGTTATCAAATAGCCAGCCGAGCTGTCCCACCAATGATTTAAGTATCCAAGGTGTCCACGATGCCCAAAGTGACTCCCTAAATTCTAGGTTCCCAAACTTATTTTGTCTACTGAGTCGAGAGCTCATGCAGTCGTTGTCTAAGATGCCTCCTAGCTAAATGAAATTATAAATCACCCCCCAGGCCTCTACACAACGCCCCCATTTTTTTTCTGGGTCTCTTACCGCCCCTCTTTAGGCCTGCAGCGCCCACAGGGGGCGTTATCGCCCACTTTGAGAATGGGTGCCCTAAATGATGAGATCACTCAGCCAACCGAGCAGTCCCTCCAATGGTCTTGACAGATATCCAAGAAGTCCACATTACCCGAAACTAAACTAAATAAACCTACAATTCCAAAAAGGTTACCCGAGATAGTAACATATTGATTTATAAAGTGCCTTTTAGAAAATTGTATTAACACACTAAGAGATACTCTTATATATTTAGAAGCCCAACATATAAATCACTAAAATAAGAATAAGAAGAGGGTTAGCCTGGAGTTGAACCCTGAAATTGGAAGCATAGAAAGGTAGATTACAGCCTAAAATCGGAGATGTTAAGGGTCTAATCCCTAAATCGGAATGAACATGGTATAAACCGGGAATTGGAATCAACTTAAACATGGAATTGGAATCAACATAAATATTTTTAAATATAAACATAAACCCTGTAAAAAATTTCTAGAGTTAATCCACTAGAATAAACACGAAGCTAAATTCTTTAAAGAAAATGACAAAGTAACACAAGCTACTTACCATGAGGTCAATCATGGGACATCTAAATGTAGGTATAGTAAAACTTTAATTAAAAATAGCCACAGATACCTCTGCATATTAAAGTTGTACCTATGAACAAAAATAAACAGCCATTTAAAATCGAAGTTTAAAAACAATAAGAAGTTTGACAAAGATTTCTTTTCCAAATAAAATTAAATACTCACTGTTCTGGGGTAATAAAAATGAATATATATTTAATACGACAATAAATAACAACTTTAGAAAGCATATCCTAAACTTTTATTATTTATGACGGCCGTACAGCTGCCACCAAAAACGTTCTAGACCTTCCATGGCTACGTATTCACGAAAAAAATTAAAAACGACTTCATCAAAATCTATCAGAAGCTACTCAGATTTCAATCTGAGATATCCGGTACAAGAAAGAGACACCTAGTTTCTGAAAAGACATCCACCAATAAGTAGTTTCTGAAAATTTAATAGCGACATATCCTAGACGTCAGATTGACAAATCAATAATAGATTAAGAATGATCTCGACAAAGACAACTACTGGAAAACAAACCGGAAGAAGTGCTAATTTGCTCGAACATTCCATCCTACTCGATTCGTGAAGGAGGTATCGTATTAACCACACACTAAATTATATAATGCAACATTATATATTGGCTGCAGGGATTGGATCACTGGATCGAACAATATCTTTTATGTGCCAATGACCCAGGTCTTTACCGTTCAGTGACCTTAAGGTTTGAAGAATGCTTACCCAAAATCACACACTTTTCAAACTTAGTGGCCAACTTAACCGAAAAATGTTTTGCAGCATTTCATTAAGGAAAACATCTCTTGTAAATAAATTGTAAATCAACATGACGCCTTCTCAAATTATAGTGGCGAGCATTTCTTTCATGTGATTTCTTCAAATTAAGTTTAACTTTTTGAAAAATATGATCCAAATCCTTTAGGGAATCTGAAAAAGTATATTGCCCATCTAAAGAAATATCCCCACATCCTAAAGGTGGTCAGAACTATATAGAGAACTGTCCAGTATCATTTCCCTACCATGCATTAAGAAATATGGGGTAAATTTAGTCCCTTCTTGGACTGCTGTGTTTAGGGCACATTGCACTTCAGCTACGTTCCTATCCCTATTTCTATGATCGGAATGCACAAAAGATGCAATAGACCTAACTATCTCCCGGTTTACCCTTTCTACTTGATTAGTTTGGGGATGATAATAGGGGTTATAAAGTATATGGGGAATCTGATATTTCAGTAACAACTGCCTGAATTCCCTAGAAATAAATTGGGGACCATTATCGATAAACAAGAATTTAGGAACGCCATGTATGAGAAATATACCCTTTTCTATGCACTTTATGACATTCTTAGAAGTGACAGTATTTGTATCGTATTTATAAAGTAATTTTTGTACTTAAATTTTGACTAATAAAGAATAGTTATTTCGTACTTTTCAGTGTTTTGTTTGAAGTTGGTTTAATTTTATTATTACATTTTTTTTATTTTTACTTTTTGAGTGACCTTGGCCTAAATAAATATCTAGGGCGGATCTACAATTAACTTCTTTTCTAATTTTGGAACGCATACAAGAGACATACAAGAGAATCATCAATATAAATAAATAAAGGTAACCAATTCGCGTTATTTGGTGTTATTTGGTGTATCTTTGAAATCCAAACGCCAAATTTAAATGGGACCTATCTGGAAGTGTATCCTTTCAAATAAAAGAAGAATTTTGCAAATCGGTTCATAAATAATGGAGATCTGAGGTAACAAACACCCAAAAAAAAAATACAACCAAATTGAGAACCTCCTCCTTTTTTGAAGTCAGTTAGCGTTATTTGATGTTATTTGGTGTATTTTCGAAGTCCCAGCTCCAATACCGGTGAAATTTAAATGGGTCCACCTCGGAAGTATACCCTTTCAAGCAAAAAAAGAATTTTCAAAATCGGTCCACAATTGACGAAGTTATCGGTAAACATACATAAAAAAACACACATACAGGCGAAAATAGAACCTCCTCCTTTTTTTGAAGTCGGTTAAAACTAATCTTGTTGCGCCTTGTTTTGCTTTGTATGTATGCTCAGAGTAATAAAAGACGTGCAGTAATAGCTATGTATATATGTACGTATACTATTCTGTGATCGCACGACAGTAAAAATTAAAAGAATGTATTACCGATAATAACTACCTACAGAAAAGAGTATAGTTTAATTTTTTTTACTCACACCTAAAATGAGTACTCGATAAAACACCGACCAAGGGTGTGTTCCACACTCATAGCTCAGGGTCCCTCACAAATTTCAAGTGAAATAGAAATTGAATAAAAATATAAAAAACCGACCAAATGCATGTCGGACCACGCACATTGAAGGATTCCGTAGTTGCGATGCACAATTTTAATTTAATCGGTAGCCAAAATAGGTTATTATGTCATGGCATTTGTCTATGACACTGATATAAACAAAGTTATTTCTACGGTCGCTGAGCGTGTAATCCAAAATACACCATATCTGAAAAATTGCACAACATGTCTGAGTCAAATAAATTTTCGTTGAAAGTGCTTTTTAAGTTATACTATTTTAATGTTCTTCGAAATTTTACCCCACAGTTGAAAAGTTAGAGGAGCAGGAGCACACTTTATACTATTTTAGAAGCGCATATTTCAGCAACTATTGGCTCAAACAAAAACATCACTTTGAAACCTCTACATAACTTTTAAAGATCTCTCTAAAGATATTCACATGCTCGTATGCGCTGGAATTTTTTTTCATCCCTCAATTACGTGTATGAATGCCACTCTTCTTCTAATTATAATATTTTCAATGTTCACTACACCATTGTATAGTGTTTCGAAATTTCATGTACATATATAGTTCCAATTGTCTCCGAATACATTTTCTACCTAAAAAGAACTGGTTTCAAAACACCCTTTTTTTGGTAAATTTCAATAATTTCTTATTAGTTTAAATCAGTTGTGACATACAAACAGAAAGACAGTAATGATGAAATTATAAGGGTTTTAGTTTTGCCAATTTGTCTACGAAACCCTAAACGTTGAATAGCCAAGTGAATTTAGCGTGCCAAAATTGTAATAAAAATTAAAAGGATAGAGATAAGTGACCACGAAATGGTCACAACAACGGATATGTCAATGCGAAAGGATTGTAAGATAACGACAGGTAACTCCGATATAAGCTGAATGGATACAATAACATCACGTATAATTCAACCTTCGCTTGTCATCCGCAGCGAAATACGTTATGATGTCTTATACATTTTTGTCACGTGCGAAGATTGAGCTGAAATTGACGTGAGATTTTAGTGTTTGTAACGTTTACACACCCACATAGGAATTATCCCACCCATAGAGCACTGAGTTGAATAAGTTACGAATTAAGCTGTGCTCCGCGGTTTCATCTGCTTTAAATATGGTATTTTTAATAACTCGACTATAGCACCACCATGATGTCATGAACCATCATCTCAACAAAACAAATGAATTGTGGAAATATGACCTCAACCGCTCAAATCGTTAAAAAGTTACACGATAACTATCAGATGCACTAACGATTATATGTAGTATATAAAGATTTATCAAAAATAAGTTCATGAATTGGTTTTTATAACAAAATTTAATGAATGAAATATTTAATGTAGTTACTTTTATTTATCGAGATATTTATGTAAAGATTACAGTAATGCCTCTATAATTTGAACAGAATAATAGACAAATAGCAAACAGATAATATCCGACCGAAACTAGTTTATAAAACGGAAATTGGTTTTTTATTCGTCTCAGTTTCGACCAAAACCGAAATTTGGTTTTAAGCATTTTGCATAATATTTTTTAAGCAAATACTTGTTTCTGTCCATAGAAATAAATTATACATTATTAGTGAAAAATAAATAAATAAATTATTATTAGTAACAAGCTACATCCAAATTTCAAAGCAATCGATGAGCTTTCAGAGATTAGATATTTTGAACAAACGAACATTTACATTTTTATTTATATAGACATGATTAATAAATAGTTTTTTGCTCTAAAAGAAATACTTTGCGTGAGGTGACTTCTCATCAGATGTGACCAATCACCGCTGAGTGCGAAAACTCACAAACTTAATTTCGTTTCGGTAACAACTTTGACATAATTGCTGCTAAAATCGAAACTAAATCGAAACTCTGTTTAGCCGAAACTTGCTGAAACTTAAACCGAAAGTTCAGTTAACGCAACTTATTGCTTCAACGAAATGAAACAAGCACACATTGTTGATTTTTACGTTAATCAAAGTATTGATTCGTTAAAATTAATAAACTAAGTGAAAAAATTTTCGCCTAGTGCTTTTCCTAGATTTTATCGAAACGTTTTGCAACTTACAAAAAATGGTTGCATTTCATTAAATGTTGAAATCTCCAACAACTACTGTTCACCGGCATTAGGACTTCTAGCCATTATTTAATTTCTTGCATGGTGTCCTGAATTTTGCTTCGAATTTCGAAACGGTTTTGTTAGATTTGCTCTCCGAAAAATATTTCTTTATGCATATTTTCTGTCTACATAGGTATCACCGATCTCTATAAATGTTGACTTTTATTGTATACCCTTGAAATATAAATATAGCCGATACGCTGATACTAAGGATATTATCATTATCCATTAAAAAATTTAAGAAAAAAACAAACCAATTTTAAGAAAAGACACTAAAAGTACGAAATAACTATACTTATCAAAACTCAGATACAAAAATAACTTTATAAATACGTTACAAATAACTATGTAATTTTACAGTACTTATAGTTACTAGGCACAGACTTCAGTAACTGTTAAATTTAACTATATAGTTATTTGTATGATATTTATAAAGTTATTTTTATATACTTGAGTTTTGATTAAAAAAGTATTTTGTACTTTTTAGTGTTTTTTTAAATGTGTATTTCTTTCACAATTTTTTTTTATTTCACCTTTTGAGTGACCTTGGCCTAAATAAATATCTAGAATAGGTCTACGATAATTTATGTGAACAAAAGAAAATTTTCCCAATCAGTCCACAATTAACGAAATTATCGGTAAGATACATGCAGACGGACATAGAATTTCCTCCTTTATTTGAAGTCGGTTAAAAGTATATCGATATTATTATTATCGATATTAAATAAAAATATACCAATATTAAATAAAAATACACCGATCTCTATATTATTAACCTTTATAGTAAAATATCTCCGTTAACCTCAGACATACCAAAGTATCAAATAGGCCTAAAGGTATTGAGAAAATAAAAAAGTCCATTTCTTAATGTCTGAAAATATGCCTATTTGAAGAATTTTCTTTTTAAACATACTAGATATATTATTTAAATGAACGAAGCAATCACAAATCTCCATGAATGTAAGAAAAATATCTGTTATTTTTTGCTTTCACTGTTTCTCAAAAACTAGGCCATTAACATGACATTTTTTACTGCTAAAAAAATTAAAATGCAAATATTAAAATAAACCTGTTTTCCTTGTATGCGATAGTAGGTATCTAATTAATGGTTTTATGTCAATTGTATCACTTTACCGAGCAAAAGATTTTTCCATGTTTTCGACATTTCCATTGTAATTATTGTGCTTTTTGGCTCTATTCTGTGTCGAGTGTATTGATTGGCTCGTTCTTTTGATTAACTGAGGGTAGATAGATTCCTAGCCAGATCAATTCACAAAAGATCATTTTTAAGCAGCCTTGAATATAATGTTTCTTCTAGTTCTCCCCAGAGTTCATATATATTTTATGTATATTCATGGTAGGTACAAATCTCAGTACATCTGATCCAAAAACTTGCCATAATTAATGAGATTTAAGAGATTCCTAAAACCATTCCAGTCCCTCTTCAAAATGAACGTTTGCAGTTAATCAGGGACTATAGTTTAAAAATGACTACATCTATCTATATATATAAAAGGCGATGTATGTATGTATGTTCCTTATGGACTCCGAAACGGCTGGACCGATTTCGATGAAATTTTCAGGGAATCTTCAGATTGGCCTAGCGGGTGATCCTGTAAAGTTTGGTAGCGATCGGATTAGTAGAATTTTTTTTCGTTAGGCTTTTTTTTTGCAGTATCACAATAATTATAAAAACTGTTTAGTTTATATTAACTTCAACTAACGCCCAGTGAAACGGGCCGGGTTTGCTAGTAATCTATAAAAAATATTCCTGTTAGCACAATTAAAACGGCAAATGTAACGATGTGTGTGATTTTAGCTTTACTGCTGTATATAACGACTCATATGCAATTATAACGACGCATTGAAAACGATGTGTGTTATTGTGGCTTTACTAAAACCACATACGTCATTATAAATGCCGTTTCTTAAAACGGTCAGTCGCTAACCGCCGACGTGCTGTATTAACACCGACCCAGCCCCAGCCTCCCACGTTCGATGCCATTAATACTCACTGAGGTGTGAGCAGCCTTGATTGAAAACGGTTGAACCTAAAAATATTGTTTATTTATTCACACAGACAGATACAAGAAGTTAATATTACAGTACACGTATAGATAAATATAATTATACTTACAGAAAAAAGAGCAATGGGTATAACTTACTTTGAGAAGCAAAACATCCCACAGGACCCGCAACTTTTCTATATTTCGAAATATGTCATGAAAGAAATGCATTGACGATTTATTGACATTTATTGACGATTCCTAGAATATTTACGTATAGTTCAAATATCAAAAGAATAAAATAACATATTGAGTTATTCTCATGCTGCAACTGCATCCCCAAAAAGCCAGAGAGGGTGGGAGTGTCAAGCATCGCGGTCCTTATATTCTTCTTTCACCTCCTCAAATCTCACAAATAACCTCACACGTTCTCACCTATGTATGTGAGTGCTTTTGCAATTTCCATCAAATAACACTCTGGCTATTTGATCTTCATAAATGATGAAATGTCAGAAATGATGAGATTTCAGTGAAGCGAAAGAAGTGTGTAAGGATGGCGATACTTGGCACTGTTATATCTTCTATGACTTCCTCGTTAGGAATACTACGTGAGGACATGTATGTATGTAAATAAATTATAATTAGCACAGACATAAAAAAATGGTTTCTGCTAGTATTGCAACCCTGCTTGGTGTGCTGTATTTTAACCAAATGATGCTACTTTGGCTTTTTTTACGGGAAATTACAATTTATCTACAACTTATGAATCAGGATTCCAGTCTTCCTCTATTTAGATTATATAGAGTTATAACATAATGTTAAAATAACATCAATACTCGTGTTTTTTTAAATACTTAATTATGCTGTAAGTGTAAATTATTTGAACTTTTTTTTTAATTAGTGACCTGCGCCGGTTTCGCCTGGGTGACATGGTGAATGTTTGCAAAACAACAATTTTTTTTATTTAGATTTTCCTACAACAATACTATCCAAGTTTTCGACTTTTTTCCTGACAATTAGAAACAACAGAAAAGAAATCAGCCAAATCGGTAGAGTCGTTCTCAAGTAATGCTCCGTCATACATGTGGTAATTGGTTTTTATTTATTGTTATTGAATAGTAATATGATTGATAACAAATACGGCCTTCTAATTACAATTTATTTACCACAAAAAGTTTCCATTGAAATTGAATTTATTTATAAAACTTATCAGTTCAATATCTAATATCTACAGAGCGCAAGTGAGTGGTAAAAGAAGCCAAGGAAGACCAAGACTGACTTATGAAGATCAAACAGTTAGAATGTTAGCCGACGGAAATGTCAAAAGCACTGGCATACCTAGGCGAAAATGTGTGAGGAGAATGATGAGATTTCAGGAAGCGAAAGAAGTATGTAAGGACCGCGACGCTTGGCGCTCTGTCCTCTCTGACTATCCCGTTAGGGATATGGCGTGAAGATATGTATGTATGTATGTATGTATCAGTTCAATATGGGTGCATGTGTAGTAAATATTCTAGAACTTATACTTAGACCGTAAGTGTTACTTTTATGAACAACAATTATTTCGTGTAATTTTATTTATCACAAAATGTTTTGCGAAAACTCACTTTCAGTATAGGTCAACGGAGTGATAAGCATCGCTGTTGTTACATTCTTTAGTCTCTTCAAATCTCATCTTTTTCCTTGCGCACTTTCGCCTAGGTACAAGTTCTTTTGACATTTTCGTCCGTCCCCTAATACTCTAACTATGATGTTCATAAGTTAGCCTTGGCGTTCCTTATCTTCAGCTACCTTTTACCCTATAATTTGTTATGTACTAACTTTTAAAAATTGTAATTCGTCTGAGTAATTTATGTAATTTTAATTAACAATAAAACAATATCGAATTATTTTTATCTTATACTGAAAGTAAAACAAACAGTAATGGAGCCATGGATTTTGAATGTGTATATTTTTGAAAAAGATTTAGCTTGATTTTATTCATCTGACTTCGAAGCAATTTTGGAATTTTATCTGTTCGTTCAAGTTTCATTTGAAGATTACTCAACGGATTTATTGGTAAAATACACAGAATAAATAGTAGTACTATTTTCAAATGTCTTATTCGATTCTGTATAAATGTTTTCCAAATAAAATTTAAAGATAGAAATGGCGATTTATTGTCTACATTTTTCTCCTTTTAATACTATGATTGGAATACGACTCGACCATCCTCTTGCTCTTGTCTTCAAATTATTAGACCTGAAATGTAGAATCTATGCATCTCTACATACCATATAAATAAAATTGAAGTATAGCTCTGTGATTTCGAGCCCAAGTAAAAGCCTCTAGGCTTTTACTTGGGCTCATATTTACACATCTACACACAAAAATGCGTTCTTTAAATTTTTTGTATTGAAACGGCTGAACTGATTTTGAAGAAACTTTCATTAGCAGGTAGAGAACTTTTTAGAGAGTAATCTAGGTTAATTTTTATCCCGTTAATATACCAAATTTACGCAGGCGAAACCATGGGTCACCTATCTTTAATAAAATCGTTAATTCCACGTAAATCCACACATAAAGTTTAAAATAAAATTAACTGTTTAGTTTTTAAGGTTCAGTAGCCAAATGGGTAAAACAGTATACACACATACACACAGCCGATTTATTCTGTCTTATTTATCTACACTTACTTAGCTGAAATTTAGTACATGAAAGCAAATTGTTAACCCAACCCCAGGAATGAAATTACATATTGGCTATTTTGAACCCGACTGTTTTTTTATTTTATTCAATCTGTAGTAATTCGGCAGAAATGCTTTCTTTTAAAAATAGACGCGGTGTTAACATGGAACGTTTGAACGATAGTGTTATTGACAAAATGAAGAAATGAATGCTTAGAAAAAATTTACAGAGCGAAAATGAGTGGTAGCATAAGCCAAGGAAGAACAAGGCTGACTTATGAAGATCAAGTTGCCAGAGTGTTAGTTGACGTTATGAAAATGTTAAAAGCACTCGCATACCTAGGCGAAAGTGCGTGAAGAGAATGATAAGATTTAACAGGGCAAAAAAAGTACATTAAGACACTAAGTTTGGCGCTTTATCCTCTCTATCACATTAGGGACACAGTATGAGCATATGTGCATTTATTTAATTCAATTTCTACTTTGTCCGAAATTGCTATAAAAACCTAATTAATGCATGTCCGATACTCTTTAAACGTTTTCTTAGTTTTTAGTAGGAGTGGTACAGAACCACACGAATTTACACACGAATTAAACTCGCTCTTGATGTAAGGATATAAGTAATTGATCAGTTTTCTAATCATCTAAACACTTACTGATCATGTCAAGCTCTCAAGATAATATACAACCGAGCCGCGATAGAGTCGGTAGAGCACACAGTAGCTATTTCATATACAGTATGTTTATATAATGCAAATAGGCATGTACACGAAGTAGAAGGCCACTCGTACTATGTACATACTCAACACGAGGGCCACTCGCTTCTAGATGAGAAAATAATAATAAAAATATTTTATTAGTACATACATTAGGTACACGTGGCATATTATGCTTTTCATGGTCATAATAGAACTGTCGTGAGAATAGAACGAAGGTATTTTTAATTTTTTACAGCGAACAACGACTATTATTAGGATCGACAGCTTATTATCCCTGTTGACAAGAGAGAAAGAGAAAAAGACAGAATATAACAGCTGGTTGGTAGGTTAACGCTATTTGCCATATGGAGTAGACAGTATCAAGACGCAACAAAATTATACCTCATGATATGAAATTCATTGCTGCATATATGATCATACCTGTCAAGGTACGATATTGTTTGAAAGGCAAAGCGGAACTAGAGTGTAACAGGTGGCTAGCCTAGTGTTTTTACAAGTTTCTTATAATAAGCTCTACCCCTTGACTATTACGGCTTACAAAATAATCAGGTTTAAGGTAAGATTTCAAGCAAGGATTGTACTATAGTAGAACACTACAAAATGGAGGAGTACCCAATAAGACCAAACTAACAAGATAATGGGAAAAGTTGGTTACGTAAATTGACCAGGTCGGTAATCGAACACGAGACCTTCTGCTTAGAAAGCAGAATACACTAACCATATCACCAACAGGTTAGTTGACTTACAAACTAAGACATGATATGTTATTTCGGAATTTTTCTCCTCGTTCGAACTTCTCATATTAATAAAATGCCGTGTCTTGCAGTTTTAGCCGCGTTAAAGTTATTTTTCCAATATTATAAGTGGTCCGGATTACTCCCTGAAAAGTCCTCTATCGGCCAATGAAAGTCCCGTCATCATCGGGTTAGCTGTTTCGGGGATTAGTCTGGACAAATAAACCGACAGACAGACAAACATTTTAGAAGCGTGTTTGGGTTTTGGATGTGTGCAAATAACATAACATAGACAGAAACTTCAATTTTATTTACATGTATATCTATATAAGCGAAATACCACTCACTGAATGACTGATTGACTCATCACGAGATCTCCGAAACTATAGGTCCGAGGACCTATAGTTTCGTCCTAACTATAGGACTTGAAATTTAGCATAGTTAGTTACTCCTTTCGCGGTGTAGACGCTCGTTAAGAAAGGATTTTATGAAAGTCCTGTCCAAAATGGCTCTGCTGCCCGTGCGAAGCCGGGGTGGGTCGTTATAGATGTATAAATTAAATGAGAAACGTAAAAGGTTAATAAATAACAATATATGATAAAAAAGCGCTACAGAAAACCACCTAGACTCAACACAATCAAAAAAATTCATTTCCTCAATTGACCAAGCCGAGAATGGAACCCGGAACCCTTGGCTCGGAAGGTATATGTACTACCAACACATGAACCGGCCAGTATTATTAAGTAATAAATAAGTAAATATTACTATGAAATTATTGACTTTTAACAAAAAAGTACATACATACGTTAATATTTACAAACTTGAAACTACACTTTATCTTAAATAATAGACTTCCTCAAAGCTGCCACTTAGAAAGCTGTCATTGCTTAAGGTACCAAGCAGACTGGCAGCATTGCCTCTTTGAATAGCCAAACTGATTCGTTGGCGGAAGAAGCTGCCAGCCCGGCGGTCTCCCAAAGGCTCGACCAGTCTCTTACAAATATCAGAAACCAGTCGATGGGCTTCGGGGCCCCAGAGACCCAAAGTTTCGACTGCAAAGGGCGTAAATATGAAACTCTCAGAGAGAGTCGCATACTTACGCCGCTTCAAGTTCTCGGCAGTGCTAGCCGCGGCACCTGCTGACTTGGAAGTCGCCGGCACATGGGAAACAGCAAGTGTATGGACACAAGTGGCATCCCACACCAGCGATCTTCCAAGTTTCCAAGGAATGAGCGTCAAACCATCCGGTCTCCTGCCGTCGCTGCGCGCAATTAGTAAGTACCAAATAAATTGTTACTTCATTAATATTATTTGTAACGTCATTATACACAATATTATGTTTATTTCAAACATACAATGACATAGTTATGATGCTAGTTAAAGTTCGTATAAAACGACGTAAAATTATTATTTACCTACAGTTAAATTTCAATCTAAGGCTCATGGTTTTCCGATAAGAGGCCCTGTGGGTGGTCCATCATACCACTTAGCGTGTCACACAAAAAATATGAAAATATCACACTCATAACAAGTTGGGAATTATATGGACATGTACTTTCCAACGATAATCAAAAAATCTTATATTCATACATCAACTTCGATTATTAATATACACATGTAAATTTCAAAAGTATAAACAATGAAATGTATTTCAATCTTTAAGCAAAAAATGTTGTGATTTCTACTCAAAATTTATGATAACGAATTAAAATAGAAATTTAAGCACTAGTTAAAAAATTCTTTATTTATATAAACACATATGTAGGGATATTAATTTCTTACAACATTATTACTAATATCCTTAAAAAAAAACTTATTAAATCATTTCTTATATTTTCTCATACGAATAATTACAATCACATCCAGTTTATGACCGACACAGCGCCATGTTTGTTTTCCTAGGTCAGGTACGGTGCGCCAGCGCACAGGTACGGATAAAAGCTCCTCTCTGCCCTTCCCCTCATACCCGTCGAGCTTGAGAGCTTGTTTCCTTTGCTTTTTCAGACGATAATGAAACAACATTTCGTCTAAACGACTCGAAACGTGCCTTTACAATCGTTTTTTGAATTTTATGGAAAAAAATTGTCGATGTGAATAACAGCTATTTCAAAATGTATTGTCGTGTTTGTCTATATTATGTAGGTTCATTATATCGACATAAACTATTCAATACAAACTTCCTTTATAAATTAAATTCTCACATAATCTAAAAAAACTGACAACATTTAACTACATAATTATTAGGAATCTATAGGGCAAGAGTTGTCATTTGTAGAATTCGATAAAAGTGACGAGTTCAAATCTCATTATCTACTGTCATTAATTTTATATATTCAAGGTTAAGTGAATTAAGGTAATAAGAAATCGTAGAAAAAATAATTGTTTGGCCCGTTGGTGCAGTGATTTGAGCGTCTGAGCTGAGGCTTCCATAAGCATCAGCTTTGAGTCTGGGTATTACTAGGAGCTACCCTAGTTCTTAAATACTGTCTGAAGTCACGCAATCGGTATAATTGTTTGCTTTGTAAAATTTATTGTACACTACTTCCGTAACTGAATTATCGATAAATAATATTATTCGTATTTTATCATATTTAATGAATCATCAATTTATATCGATAGTTACATTAAATTTATAATTATAAATTCACTATCACTCGTTTCAAGCACCATTCACGAGCAAAGGCAAAGCACTAGCGTTTACAGTTAAGGGTCATACACGAGATTGTTAGGTTATTGGGCGCTTTCTCGTAGCTCGTCCCACGCTTTGTGCCGACCCTCGAATGAATACTCGCAAGCTCGCAACCGCGTGCATGCACTTAAAAAACAATCAAAGTTATGCCACAAACCTATACGTGTGCTCAGAATACATGGAGTTGTAGAAAGTATTATTTTCACACTAGAGTTAACTGTTTTTATGGAATAATCTATCTATATATATATATTTTTTTTTTAATTTATTTTGCTTTTTTTTAACACATTTTTTAAACAAAAAACTGCGCAAACATAAACCTATGTGGTTTTTCTGTGTGCAGCTATTTAATTTATACCGTATTTATTACATATATAAAATACTAGAGGTACATTAATCATAACATATGTACACATTAACATCTACAGTACAATAAATATTGAGCAATTATGTTGGTAGAAATTAATTATTATTTGTAGCTTCAGATAGAGGCGAAAAACATCACATTCACAGTATGCTCTTTTATATCTTTTATATCAAAATTTGGACTATGTATGTCTTATATATATATAAGACATACATAGTCCAAATTTGACACACACAACTCAATACAACACAACAACACGAATTCAAAGCACAGCTAAATTGCTGAGTGTAGAAATTCGTCCTTATACGATACAGAAAAGTACTAAGAAAGCGCTTAAATAAATAAACTCTTAAATGAGCGAATATGGGTGTTAAATTTAGCACAAAAAAATTATCTATGTGCGAATTAAACTCGCGTACAGAGGGCTCTGCATAACATTTATAAAAAGGTTTTGTAGACCTAATTTCAGGAGATATTATAATAATAGTTATAATAATAAATAAAGGAATGCAAAATAGACTAAAAATAATGATTATGCATAATAACTAAAGTTTAAGTCGATGCTAAAGCTCTAATGTCAAAAAATAAAAAACAGATACATCCTTCTCATTAAAATTAGCACTCCTCGTATTTTTAATTAAGTATTAAAATTTTAGATTTTTTTCTTATTTGGAGTCCTTCACACATACAGTAATGTCCTTTTTTTCTTCAAGAAGTCCATGACGCGAGTCATGGACTTCGAGAGACTAAGAATTTGGATTTTTGATTAGATGGGTCACGCTTCACTCAACTTTGGGAACCACTGGCTTAGATGGTTCGGGTACATAGAAAGAATGAGCGATGAAAGACTAACGAAGAAAATCTACATAGCGAAAGCGAGTGGCAAAAAAAGCCAAGGAAGACCAAGGCTACCAAATAGTCAGAGTGGCTGACATAAATGTCAAAAGCACTTGCATACCTAGGCGAAAATGTGTGAGGAGAATGATGAGATTTGAGGAAGTGAAAGAAGTATGTAAGAACCGCGACACTTGGCTCTCCGTCCTTTCTGACTCCAAGCAGATTCAGAAAAGTTCGTTTCCTAAATTGACCTGACCGGGGATCGAACCCGAAACTCCAGCTTGGGAAACAGATGTTCTGCCACCGCGCCATCGGACCAGATCGTTTCGTTATATTTGTCTTCTTTCTGTGAACTTTAAAGAGGTAACGCTTTACATTTCTTACAATCGGTGAGGCGGAACAGCCGAGTTGAGATCGAGTAAATAGCTCCTTCAATTATCCTATACGGAAGGATATGTAATCGGATTAGTTATTAGCTAAAAATTTGCAGACAGCGACAGCCACGCGATCACTGCGCGACTGGTAACTAATTGTAATAAAATATTGATATCATGTATGACGATTGCGTATCTATTATTATATGATCATAAAATGCACTTTTCGCGGTAGATTTAGCGCCATTATACAAATTACATTACACTAATTCTCGTTTTGACAGCAGATATCGCGCGATATTAGCTGTCGCATGCTGTCTGCAAGTTACGTAATAAGCGTGCGGATTAGCAGCAGGTATGACATTTCTTTTTATTTAAATTCTCATAATGTGAAAAATATCGTTCTACACATAGACTTCATAAACGACTCTAGACGTCACCATGTCCCAGCAACAACGGGGAGGTACGACGCTTGTACAACACATATTTATTATCAGACTTCGCCCCGCCCCGACTTCGCACGGGTAGATTTTTTTTTAAATAAATAACAGCCCATGTTACTCACTGATACTGTAGCATTATATAAATGAAATAATTTTTGAAATCGGTTGAGTAGTTTTTGAGCTTATCCAATACATACAAACAAACATCCTCCTCATGACGACCTCCGTGGCGCAACGGCTTAGCGCGTTAGAAAGTGAACAGGAGTTGCGGGTTCGATTCCCGTCCCGAGTCTGGGTGTTTATGTATAATATGTATTTATTTACAAAAGAAAAATATATAAGTAGTATATCAGTTGTCTAGTACCCATAACACAAGCGCTGTGCTGCTTACATTGGGACTAGATGGCGCTGTGTAAAATGTCCTGAGTATAATATTATTATATTAAAAAAAAAATTTACCTCTGTAATATTAGTATAGAATATAGTTAAGTTGATTAGCCGCAATTTCGTTAGAAAACAGCACCGAGATATTTAATTTTATTTGCTTAACTTCATAATACTGAACTGGCTGTCTAGTGCTATAAAGTCTATTATAGTTTTACATCACATTATTTTTTGTTATTCTGTACATTTTTGAAACCGATTTTATATCGCTTTATTAAATTTTTCAAAAAACTTAATTATTGTCACGCGCGTAATTAAGACGAATCCAATGTCATGTCATAGAATGACACCTCTTACGTTGAAGTGATTTCGTCTTGGTAAGGAAATACATACCTAAATACATACATTACAAAGTCTATTTGTATAAACTTACGCTGCTAAAAACATAACCCACCTTTTTGCTTCGATGAAAACTGGCAAAGTAGGTTTACTGACAGTTTCATAAAGTGGTTTTATAAACCCTAGTTCAGTGGTTAACATCTCGATATGCGAATCGTTAGCCCAGCCCGCGGCTGCTTGTAATCCCGGCGCATAATCCCGGACAAGTGGCCGCCGCGGGGGATTCCTGGGAACTTTATTACCGATGCCTAATTCCCTGTATTGGTGGCTTAGAACCATACCTCGGCGGGGGAGTGTGCGATTCAAATACGAATATGCAGTACTTGTAATACAAAATTAATTTGTGGTAACCCTACGGCGAAAACACTTAATCTGCATTACAGATTCTCATGGAGCAATTTTATGGTTGAACCCTTTTTGTTTCTCATCATTATAATAACTGTGTAGACATAGTGTCTACATTTTTTATGAAATATCTCACTCGCAGGTCCGCTGGGAGAAATTTCTTATAGAAATAAAAGGTATCTTTTGCTCTTCTTTCTATATCTTTATACTTTATATATGTTGTTGAAAGTGCAACAAATTGTTAAATAAATAAATAAATAACTGTCGTATAGATATATAACGTAACGCTATTTATTATTTTGGTTGAACAGTATATCAAGTATAAAAATCTACAATGTGCAAGTTGCTCTTGCGGAATTAGTACGTATTCCGTAAAGTCAATTGTTACCATCCGCCAACCGCTAAATAGTAATCGTAAAGCTTTCTTGTGATAATTTTAGTAATTTCCAGCCATCCTCCACCCAAAATTCCAAATCCACTAATCAACGCGTATTTCACCTCTTAAAGAAGCATCTTCAAGATATTCCAGAGATCAGACGGATTGATGTGCAGTAGAGCCGTGCTGCGTTGCAACGCGAATTGGGTCGGCTCGCCCGGTGAAATAACACCCTCTCCCGGAATATCGGCGTGAAATAACAGTATCTATTATTGCTGTTGTGTTTCGTTCGATGATTGAGAGTACCGGTAGCCCATTTCCCCTCTCTCTCCACCGTCTCGCTCCTCTCTTAAAGGCCGGCAACGCACCCGTGATTCCCAGGGTGTTGCGGGTGTCCATGGGTGGTAGTGATCACTTTCCATCAGGTGACTCTCTTGCTCGTTTGCCCTCTCTTTTATAAAAAGAAATTAGACTCGGTCAGCTAACCAGCACCGAATCAACGAGTAACTCAGAATGAGTTAGGTGACGGAACATAATTGGAAATTATAAGAATTCATCATGTGAAACGGAATTCCGCAAAGTTTGATATATAAGAAAGTTATAATAACGTTTGACTACCAATTTCAAATTCGTTACGCTAGATAACGTGGTATTTGTCACTCTATTCTATTAGCGTTTACGACAATTAAGCCACCTGCCTAGGCTACCAGATCATTTAAAAGGCTCGTTTGTAACGCATCGAATAAAAAATAAATTGGATTTTACGAAAAATCTCGATATTATGCTCCTGCTGTTATACTTCTGTTATACCGACTTCATTTTAAATTATTTTATTTTAATTTTGTTTTGCAGAAACAACTAACATAATTGTTCTTAGCGTGGATCTCTTAGTTTGTTTAACAGATACCAAATAAGGCTAACTAAAAGTCAAGGCAAAGCAGTTTAACAAAATGTGTTCCCAAGATAACTCCTTGTTAACATAGAGCCATAGTATAAAAACATGTTGAAATAACGCGGGGGTGGTGCATCTAATTAAAGGGAGGGCAGAAGAGGTGGAGGGGGCCATACGGTAGCCAGTACGGCGTTAAGTGGCTCTCGCAGTAAAACCATCATAAACTTGTGTAGAGGCTATAACGTGTACAGTAGTAGGACAACGTGGATAGTAGAAAAATCTACGAAAACAACCATTATATAACCACCAAAAGAAGAGCAATTTAACAACATACCTTACTAAGTTAATAAAATATCTAAATAACAGGAAATTAATATTGTCTCAAGCAAGACAAGACATGGTTTCAAGCAAATTTTGCTTGAGTTTGCTTGAACTACCGCCGATGCAACTGGGTCGAAACGTCAAGCCAAAATGAAAGATAATCGCGTTAATTTCCAATTTTTTAGATATTTTATAATACAGTGCCAAAGTTTAAAAGTTTATGTTTTATTCTTAAAAGATTCACGACATTAGCCCAGTGGTGGTACTATTTTTTTATGTATATAAATATATAAAACTCATCTTTGAACATTGCATATTAACCTTATCCATTATTATATTAAACAAGCAATATTTGTATATATATATATATGATGTAGCTTTCTCGGAAACGATTCAATATAGGGGTTGACGGTGGCGAGAAATCGATTTAGGTAGGTCTCAATTCTGGGAAAAATCGTTTTCTCCGTCTTTCACACACTTAAAACTTTTGAACTTTGAACTTCTAAACGTTTTTAATTTCGCAGCAGAGTTTATCTTCTCAATAGCACAGTGACTGAGTGTAGGTCTACCACGCCTAAGTGTGCGGGTTCGAATCCTGCAATATGGTCAGACCTTTTTTCGTTTCTTTTTAATAAGTTGAAATAATATGTGTAAGTTCAGTTTGCAACAAGTACCTATTACAAACACATATCACTTTAATAATCTGCTTATAATAAGGAAATAAAATGAAAAATAAAGATAAAATCATAGACTTCATAACTTCAGACAGCCTTTCTAGTACTACAAAGTGAGGCAAATAACATCAGATAGAATATAGATGCGTGGGTGCTGTTTTCTAACGAAATGGCGACCGATCAGCTTATCTGATAATAAATGTGTGTACGACAGGTGAGTCAGGTTATCTGATTTAGCTCACCATTGCTGCTCGGACACGACGTTTGGCTTTGGAGATATTTATAAAGTCTATGGCTAAAAGTCATGGAGAAAAATCTACTATTTATTTTCCTGAATAATAAATTTAATGTTACATTTCATAGACTTCCTTTATTGTCAGATACTATGTTATTTAAAAGAGTAGTATTATACAACAATATTTGTATATTTATAATCGCGTTCTCGAAAACAGCTCTAACGATTTCGATGAAATTTACAATATAAAGAATCGATCTAACTAGGGTTTAATTCTGAGAAAAAATTTTGAGTTTTTGAGTTTTTGAGAGTTTTTACACACTTAAAACTTCTAAACTCTTCTGATTTCACAACGGAATTTACCTTGTCAGTAGTACAGTGGCTATGTAGATCTACCAAGCTAAAATACGCGGGATCGAATCCTGCAATCTGGTCAGAATTTTTTTATTTTTTTTAAGACACCGAGTAAAGCTCGGTCGCCCAGATATTTATTATTGTTTTAATAAAATATACCTGAGATATTGATATTTTATAAATGATTAATGTTGAATTCTTATTCAGCCTTATTTCATGAATACTATTATCCTACAGTTAAATAAGTAAACCTGTTTTGTACAACATTATTTATTATTTACAAGTTCTATCAGAAAATCAATCGACAGATTAATGCAAAACTGCAAAATTATGTTTAATAACTTCATATAATTTATAAAACGATAAAGAGCTTTTCCCGTTAACTGTGTCTGCGACTGTACCAGACCACCCGTGTTTGAATACTCTCGAGACGACTAGTTTTAGTTCTCGGACGTTCCTACATTGAAAAGATCATTTTCTAAGGAACAAGAAAACCGAGTATCACTAAGAATTGAGTTATTTGTATTTGTTTATTTGATAAAATTACCGATATTCACATTTACTAAGTTGTAACGACTCTACCTATGCAATAAGTTTATACATACATTTTTTGGGTAACCGTGCTCGTATTTATATTAAGGTTTTGAATGAATTCATTAATTACCGAAAAAGAGCTTAATGTTATAAAACGTACCTACACTAATTGAAAGACCATGCTAATAAAGTAAGCGATTTCATTGAAGACAAAACAATCATTCATTACTCTGGAAATCTCTGCACATGCATTTACTGGCTTACTATTGTATGTACATTCTAATCATATTCTAACATAATATTTTAAAATTATGTTGAAAAAATAATACCAGACTTGTTTTCTTGTCGGTTCCTTTAAATGCAAGTTTTTTTTCGACAGCCCTGTAGCCCGGGCCAGAGCACAAGACTATGGTGTTCTCCGCCTGTCTTGAGAAGTGACTAAAAGAGGCCTTTGTGGTGGCAGCCGAACGGAATGGGAGTTCCGGCCGTTTATACATGCGACCCTGAGGAGGATGACAGCGCGTGTGATTCCCAATGTCGTGGCACAGCAACGGACAGACGGGGCTCTCACTAGCGATGGGTGTTAATAGTTATTGAAACTACTGAGGTAATACCGAAAACTATGTATTGGGTTCTACAAAAACTATTTATCGGACGAAACTATTTATTGCATGGTACGTGTACGCAAAGAACATATCCTTGGATACCGAACCGACCGACATGACGCGAAACCATCTGATTTTAGCCGAGGTGCCAACGAAGGTGTAAACGAGACGGACGATGAGCGACAGCGATCTTGTTCGCACGTGAACAGGTACTTCAGCGACAATTAACTTTTTGTCAATTTGGGATAATTGAGCTTATTGCTCTTGTTACACGACTAATTATTGCATAATCATTTCTTTAAACTTTAACCTTGACCGTAAAATAAGTAGATTAACAACTAATAATAATTTAGATAACAAGCCTTGTGACACGGCGTCGGCTTGGCTTTCTATTCCGGAACAAAAAGTATGTCCTTCCCTAGTTGCAGGTTATCTCATTGTCAAGTTTCATTCAAATCGGTATAGTAGGTTAGCCGTGAAATAGTATCAAACAGACAGATAAAGAAACAAACCCATTTTCGCTTTTATATTAGTACACATGCAACCAATCCTAGGCCTGGTTGAAGTATGAAAGGACCTACTTACATGAATAAATAATCTGTATGTATTAGTATATAGCGTTTAATAATACACATAATGGTATATTTAACTTGAATAAATGTATTAATATGGCCTTAATAATTAAGATTTTCTTAAATGAATTAACTAATTTGACTGACATTTTAATTGCCTACTTGGTAATATATACATACATACATAACTTCACGCTGTATCCGGGGTAACGGACTAACGGGATAGTCAGAGAGGACTGAACGCCAAGCATCGTGGTCCTCACATACTTCTTTCGCTTCCTCAAATCTCATCATTCTCCTCACACATCTTCGCCTAGGTATGCCGGTGCTTTTGACATTTCCGTTGGCTAACACTAGCTATTTGATCTTCATAAGTCAGACTTGGTCTTCCTTGGCTTCTTTTATCACTCACTTTTGCTCTATAGACTTTCTTCGTCAGTCTTTCATCACTCATTCTTTCCATGTGCCCGAACCATCTTAACATTATTTTCTTCATTTTTACAATAACACTGTCGTGCAGTCTTGTCATACTGCATATCTCTTCGTTGCTTATTTTGTCCGCAAGGGTGACACCGCACATATTTCTAAGAGATCGCATTTCTATCTTCTATCTATCTATCGCATTTATCTTACTTTCACTCGATTTCGGGCATATCTAGGCCTCACTACCGGACAATACAGTTGGCACCAACACCGCATTGTGTATGGCCATTTTGGCTGAGTTAGATATATTCACACTGCCTACTAATGCGGACAGAGCACCGTTCACTTTATTGCCGGCTGCTACCCGCCTCTCTACATCCAACTCACATTTTCCATCCCTCGAAAACGCACTACCCAGATATACAATTTCGTTCACTTGTTCTAGACATTTTCGATTTACCCATATATCACACTTTGTGTTTGTCACACTTTGGTAATATATATAAATGAAAAAAATATGAGTAATAATAACTTTCACATTTAAAATTATGGATGTAAGCAGTTACTTCTTGTTGGGTATGTAAGTAATATAACAATTCACGAAACGAGAAACAGCGAAAAGAGTGTCAAAATATTCTAAACGCAAATAGAAAAGACGTTGCATTTAAAACACAAAAAATTATGTATGATACAGAATATAAATAAGTAGGTATTTATATCAAAAATACTTTCAGTGATATATCTAGTGCATTGATGTAGAGGTTAATACAACTGCCTTTTAAAACGAAGAAACTAGGTTTGATTCCCGGCTATTTGGAACATGAGTGTTACTGGGTCCTGGGTCCTGCTCTAGTTTGTTCTGTCACATGTCTAAGCAGATGAATAATAAGTAAGTAAATTACTTAATAAACTATTTATTAAGAATGAGTGATGAAAGTCTGACGAAGGAAATCTACAGACTGAAAGTGAGTGGCAGTAGAAGCCAAGGAAGACCAAAGCTGACTTATGAAGATCGAATAGACAAAAGTACTTGCATATCTAGGCGAAAATGTGTCAGAAGAATGAGATTTGGGAAGGCGGAAGAAATATGTATCGTACTGCGAAGCATGGCACTCCATCCTCTCTTAACTACCCCGTTAGGGATACAGCGTGAAGACATATATGTATATTACTTTCAAAATAATCTACCAATTTATGACAGCTATATACTATAAATAAACAACGGTTACTACAAGAACGTTTGTAGGTACTAAAATTATTAAATAAAGTCCGAAGAACTAATATTTGAAATGACCATAATCTCCAACCCTTTTACGCGATAACGACCTGCCTCAACACAAAATCGCGTAGGGCTAAGAAAAAGGCTTCCAATAAATGTTTGGTTAGACAATTAAACGGGGGCAAAGCAAACACGTAGTGGGTGGTCCGCCGGCCCGCTGGTCAAGGTAGTGTGAATTTGTTAAAAATTTAATGACTTTGCATTTTTAGATAGACTTGAGATATTTTGAGGGTATGAGGTTAACGTTAATTTTAAAGCAAAATAACTGTGTTAATATATACATTACTCAACATAAAACTTACATATAACAATTATTATTGCAATTATAATGTTGTATTTTATCATAACGAAATATTTGATTATACCGCGATTTTGTTCTAATTTCTGATTTACATACTTCGAGCCATTTCCCATAGGTATAGAGTGGACATAACATCAAGGCCCCTTCCAGTACGAATTCGGGCTTACAGTTTAGGCTTAACAAAACTTAGATTAGGCTTAACTGAGACTAAAACTTAGATTAGGATTAAACTGGCTTAGACAAAACTGAACTAAATCAACAGAGAGAAAGGATGTTCCAACACCTAAGCCAATTACTTATAATAAATCCTGTCCTCGACTCGACCTCGATCAACTTTTACGACCTGCATGGGATGATAAGCACATTATTGCATGTTTTTTTTTACTTCAAGATTATTGTGAAAACGAATTTTTAGTTTTTTTTGACATAGTCGATGCAGAATGCATTTTCATGCAGAACCCGAAGGTGATAGGTTGTTAGTTCTTCACCTGTACAAGTTTTTTATAATAAGGCCCTTTCCGCGTATTTTATGGCTTGTCGAGGAAGAAGACGCTGGAATTTTCTATATTTTTTTCTTTCTCCCAAATGTTTTTTTTTTTATAAAATAGGGGGCAAACGAGCAAGCGAGTCACCTGGTGGAAAGTAATCACCGCTGCCCATGGACACCCGCAACATCTAGGGAATCGCGGCTGCGTTGCCGGTCTTTAGGGAAATAGGGAAAGGAGGGAAAGGAAGAGGAGTGAGATGGGCCATCGGAACTCTCACTCACCGAACGAAACACAACAACAATATATGCTGTCACGCCGATATTCTGTGAGAGGATGGTATTTCACCGAGTGAGCCGCCCCTAATCGTGCTGCATGCAGCATGGCTCTACCACACATGTATAAAGAATATGTACTAAATAATATAGTTCTAATTAAAATCTCAATAGACAACCCCTAAAAACGAGCACGCAGCAATTTATAATGAGAACAATTAATAAAATTAAAAATAAATACATATTAAAAAATAACGCGTGGCGGTCACCACGCGCCCACTTTAACGACCACGGTTGACCGATTTCCGAACAAAACGCACGCGTGCAATGTTCCCGCGCAAAAATATTTTTACAAACTTATTGTTTATCCCGTTCTAAAATTTAATTTTGCCTTAACTTCATATAAATAAAAACCATATTCGGTAGAATTCTAGAATATGTTACGATATAAAACCAGTGCCGCAATATAGTAACAACGTCCGATGCGTTTGAAAAAATAACCTCAATAGGGTCACACACTCTACGTAATTGAACCGCGATTTGTTTATATTGGGGAACAAAAAGATAATGATCGAATTTTATAACATTTGAGGAGTACAAATCTTCAATAGAACTAGTATCAGGAAATTCAATACAGTAAAACAAACACTCTCGATTGAAACAACTGAATACGCACGACAATATCGCCGAATTACACTATGGAATTTCTATTGTGAATTAGTACATATATATAGTACATACAACTTTCGAACAAAGTTATGTACATTTTTAATAGAAGGATACTGCCTAATATCACACTAAATAAGATTTTAGTACCTATCTATTAACATATAAAATGTTTTACTAATTTTTCTGTATTCCGACTTGAGGTTGTGAATCTATTAATATTAAACTTCCTAAATTATTACTTCACCTATGTATATTATGTATATACTAGAAAGCCAATCAAGTGAAAAAGATGAAAATTAAAGTTAAAAATGAACTTTAAACTTCATAAAATTGAAAATAATAAAGGATACACCTATACAGAACTTTTTCATAGATTGTATTCTTAGTATCACTTTTTTTAAATTACTAAGGCAGAGTATTTTAAAAGTAATCATAAAACTGTGGATAATAAAGTTTGTAGAGATTTCATTGCGTTTTCTTTTGACATAGATATGATAGAGTCTCAGACCAAATATGACAGAGCATGATTAGAGCATTATCAGATTCAGTTTGGTGAAAGCTTTCTGAGTTACACATAACAATAATACGTAATACGTAATAACGCACCTAAACTTGATAATACCTATATAGAAAGCATAAGTATATTTCAATCCCTTATCCGCGCTGAACGCTGTGTTTATAAACTATATCATACATCACAAAACAAATTCAGGACACAAAGCATTTTTAAGCCATTTAAAATAATATGTTTCATTGTAATTGGGATGTTTGACAGATTCAATAAACCTACTAATCTCTTTAGCTCGTCACACGTCGACAATACAAAGTCAAACACCTGGCAAATTTCACGCAACATTCGTACTAATCACATTAGTCTTATCCCTTTACTGTTCCTATCACCTGAAACGACCAGCACCCCTGAGGGAAGACCCTCCTTCCCACGCCACCCTCGATAAAATAATACTTGTAAAAACATAATTATAATCATATGCGCACGCTGAGCTTCCGCTCGGTGATCACCATTTTTTATTACTAGTTGTGAGGGTACAACGATAACTGTCACTTTGACAGCGCGCGTTTTTTAAATGTTGCTATATTAATATGTAATTTGTTGGGATGCATTCAATGATAAGCTTGTACAGAGGGTGTTTGATTGATTAAATAAGCGTGCACAATACAGATAGGTGGTGTTTAAATGCGTTTAAATGATAAGGGAACGTGGCGATGAAAATGACTGCAATATTTTTAAAATAACACAGTTGTGTTTTATACGTCAGCTAGAAAAAAATCTAAAATTAACGAAATATTTATTACATATTTGCAGCTGAATTAAATGTACTTACATAAGTATATAATGACATATCTGTTACAAAATTGTATTCAATATTCAGCTTTGATATAATTATATATAATTCAGATTGTCTCTGAGTAAGTTGTTGTCAATGCATACATTACATATATATATATAACAGATTCACTCGGCGTTGTTTTTCATTTGGACTGAAAAGAAAAAAGAGCATCCAACAAAATCAAACTTTAACAACAATTCTAGCAATAAGTACATGGGATTATGTGACAGGACAGTGACAGGTCTCTAGACCATCGACCGTATCCCTTGGCCAAGGCATTGAATTTATAACTAAAGACAGTATCTCCCGTACTTGAGGCTAATAAAATAAAATGTAGATATGTGTGTTATTTTCTAATGAAATTGCTATCGATCAACTTATCCGATAATAAATGTGTGTCGTAAATACAGGTGAATCAGTTGCATCTGATTTGCTTCACCATTGCTGCTGGGACATGGGGAATTATTCACAAATGCTATGCATCAACATATGTTTTTGTTACACCATGATAGTGTTTGAAATGATTATGTATGGAAATCGTATTTCCAGATTCTAATGAAAAAATCATAGGCGACCGCTCTAACTTGTTTTATTTTGAGTTCACAAATTACTTTATTTCAAATCGAACAGTTGATGCTATAACACTTACAGATACTATTTTTTCCAGCGAAATATCGACAGGTGCGTTATTAAATACATCGCGCGTGCCATATCAAAAAATGCTGTCTCACATCCGATTCGAGTTGTAATGTAGTTATTATACATACATTGGTCTAAAAACAACATACTTATTTTAAATATATAAAATTACTTATACTTTTTTTAGAAGGCTTATGAAGCTCCAATTAAAATTGAATAAATTAAATTCTAATAAAAAAAGGCTGAAAACAGTCTGTTCATTATACAGAAATCTATTAAATTCAACAGGAGCTTCTATGTTTATGGAAAAAGAAAATTCATTCATATTAACTAATCATATACATGAAATTGTGTATCTGGGGAGTGCATTATCTAGGGATAGAAGATGTAAGTTAAATGTAGAGAGACGGGTTGCAGCTGGCAATAAAACTACGGTGCTCTGGCCACATTACAGTGGGCAATGTGAATATATTTAACTGGGCCAAAATGGCCATCCACAATGCGGTATTGGTGCCAACTTTATTGTACGGTAGTGAGGCCTGGATATGCCCGAACTCAAATGAAAGTAAGATAAATGCAGTAGAAATGCGATAGAATGTAGTAGAAATATGTGCAGTGTCACCCTTGTGGACAAAATAAGCAACGAAGAGATATGCAGTATGACAAGACTGCACGACAGTGTTATTGTAAAAATGAAGAAAGTAAATGCTTAGATGTTTCGAGTAGGTACATGGAAAGACTGAGTGATGAAAGACTGACGAAGAAAATTTACAGAGCAATAATGAGTGGTACCAGAAGCCAAGGAAGACCAAGGCTCACTTATGAAGATCAAGTAGCCAGAGTGTTAGCTGACGGAAATCCCAAAAGCACCCGCATACCTAGGCGAAAATGCGTGAGGAAAATGATGAGATTCGAAGAGGCGAGAGAAGTATGTAAGGATCGCGAAGTTTGGCGCTCCGTCCTCTCTGACTACACCGTTAGAGATACAGCGTAAACATATGTATGGTGTGATGGTTAATAATTTGTATTTTCAAATCCTGCGGTCAAAGTCCTGTGGTCGATGTCGACCAAGACAATTTAAAAAACAAAGTTTTCTTGATGTCTTGATTTTGCTGGACATTCCCCTAGTATGTTGTAGGTATAGCAATAATTCGCGATGTTTGGACCTTCATAACTTCTGTCTACCTCCCTAGAGATAGATATATTTTTAACCGACTTCAAAAAAGGAGAAGATTCTCAATTCGTCTGTATACACAAATATATTATTTTATGTATGTTCGTTGTTCGGGCATAACTTCTTTGTTTATGAACCAAATTCAATTATTCTTTTTATGTTGGCTTCAGTATAGCTCCAAGGTGGTCTCATTAAAATTTCACTGAGAGCTTAGACGTCTGGACTTCAGGGATACACCAAATAATCCCAACTGCTTATAAAGTTTATGTATATAGATGATTCTATCGCATATCGTACCGTTCCAAAATTAGAAAATTAGTTAGCACAGACCTACTGTAGATTTTTTTTTTGAGCATAGGTCACTAAAAAGGGAGATAAAAACGCTGAAAAGTACAAAAAAAACTATCCTTTATTATTCAAACCTATTGAAACTACTAATAAAATTAATATTAAATACTATTAAAATTACTTATAAAACCTAATTAAATTTGACAGTTATTGAAGCCGGTGCCAAATCAACGTGCTACAATAAAAGGTCTACAATAGTTTGATAGGCTTGGCTTGGCACCGATTGCAGTAGCTGTCAAATTTAATTATATAGGTTTGATTGTAGGCTTGATTAGTAAAGGATAGATAGTTATTTTGTACTTATCCATGTTTTTTTTTTGAAATCGGTTAATTTTTTTTTTAAAGTTTTTTATTTCTCCTCTTTATCATTTTTTTGTCGTTACCTGGAATTCCGTATATAGCATTTAACGGTTCGCTGAAATTTAACCGAAAGTTTAAACTGCTTTAATTGTAAGACTGTGTAAGCTGGTGATATCATCTAAATAACGTTTGTCGTACCTATATCTAGTCTTGCTATAATCATGGCGTCATACGAGCCATAAGACACTTTTCAGATTGAATAATATGATTAAACTATAAAAAATACTAACATAAATATGTATCCAAGGTTATTTCGAAAGGATGCATTTACCCATCCCAGCAAATGGGTATTTTAAAGTACCCATGACAACGAAAAACTTGCGTTCTACAACTTTGCCAAAAATCAATAGTTGCAGTGTAACATCTCAAAGTTTAAAAAAAGTAAAGGTTAAGTAACCCTATATAAGTAATAACCCAATTATAAGTAATAACTTCTAATAACTCTATAAAACAATATTTTTGTCAAACAAATATATTAAAATATTTCATAACCTTAACCGATTTCCACCAAACACAAATAAAAACATTATCCAAAACAAGTTCAAACAAAAGAAAACACATACAAATTTGTAAATTGAATCCATTTAAGAGCAACGATGCCACAGATAAGCATACAGATGGACAGACAGACAACGTTAAAGTTACAATACTCCTCTTTTTCGTTGCGGGTTAGAAAAAGCTCAGGCTTGACTTCAATTTATAAAAATGAAACAAAAACCACATTTTTCAGGAGACAGTATTTTCTCTTGTCTGTTCACTGAAATCTAATTCATATTTCAGAATGAATTCAAGTCGGACGTTACTGACGGATTTTCTTTAGGTTGAGGCAATTACGAGGTTTTCACACGTCACAGACGACATTTCTTTTTTTAGGGCACCTTCTCGAATAGGAAATGTCTTGAAATTATGTAGGTATGTCCTTACGCTGTCGTAGAAAGAAAAATCATTGCACATGAGTAGAACTGTTTATTAAATGCACCTAGACATGGCATCGTCCCCGCGCTCGTCACGACACAGGTGGGGCTTAATCAAATTATACAAATTGCAACATACAATATTCATAGAGATAGTGACGTACCATTTAAATGTAACATTATATATTCGTAATAACTAAATAATTTATGCCATAAAGAATTGTAATTTTATCTCTTTTTTTGGCGGAGGGGACATAAGAGCAAGCGTGTCACCTGATGGAAAGTGATCTCCGCGGCCCATGGACACCCGCAACGTCCGGGGAATCACGGGTGCGTTACCGGCAAGGGTTGATCCAGACTCATATAGTCGAGGTACTGCCAGGACAGGCATCTACAATACAATTACAACATCGAAAGCGCAGCCGCGAACGAATAGTGCAACTTGCCGGCGTTTAAGGAAAGAGTAGGCTCGTTTCTCGAAGGTTCTCACTAGACGTTCAAAAATAACATAAATTGTAATAAAAATCAAAGTATTTGAAACTTTTATATCATTTATTCTTTATATAAATCCCATATATTCTTTTTCGAAAGTATTATCGAAAGGTTCATTACACTAAAAAATGTTATACTAATAATATTAAAATATCATATTATAAATATCAATAAAATAGTAGAATATATCGTCGTATGTCATAACTAATAACTCGATACTTTTGGAAAAAAATATCTATACTAATATTTTAAAGAGGTAAAATTGTGTGTTTGTTAGTATCTTGAGGGTAATCTCTGGAACTACTGAAGCCATTTTCAAAAATTCTTACAAGAATAGGAAGCTTCGTTATGCGTGTGTATCTAATATAGACTATATTTTATTTCGATAAAAGTAAGTTGTCAGTACAAAAATTATTACAATGCACCCGTAAGAAGTCAGGGCCGGTTGACATATTTAATAATTTTATGTCATTAACACCACGAGTACTGCTTTGCGATAGAGAAAATGCAACATAAAATTATAGTATTTGTTACCCATACTCGCTACTGACGGAAATAGACTCTCTCAAATGGATTACTAGTTGTGATCACTTTTGGCAGACTCACTTGTACTGTGCTATCGATCTCATAACAACCAACTAGTAGAGACAATAGAGACGAGTGTGAGTCCTTTTGAGAACGGTAATTATTAGTTAACTTATTAAAAAATATAGAGAATAACAGAAATATCGATAAACGTTCGACACAACACTGAAGAAACATCGGAAAATGTGATTAATTCATGTCCAATAATGAGGTCGAGCTTTTTAGCGCGCGGCGAGTCGCGATCGTGCGTCAGTCCACAGGCAGGTATGTATGTGCCCAATTTGTCGCGTTGCGGTTAACATGAATATTTGATTGAAATGTGTGCTGTGCGTAAGCGCTGAGAATATTAAATATAATAAAGGAACGCTTTCGAAATTATTATAATTTACCAAACGACGGATATTCAACATGAATGGTTATATTGTTCTCGTTTCTTGATTATGTTTGTTTCCTTAAAATAACTTTTATGTGGGTATTTCTTTTATCAATATAATTTAATCCACTAACTATTACTTAATATATTGTTTGATTTCAATTCTCTATTCATCATGCTTATATACCTATTTGGAAAAAATCAAAAACAAAATGTAGACGTGCCTATCAGTTGTTTATTGAACTTTTCGCTTTGTTATATCGTCGCTTGAGAGCAAAAACCTCGTACATCACAATTTTAATGAAAACCATTATATATTGTACTTAGAAAAAAACTCAGAAGGATTGAAGTCGGACGCTTCTAACTCCATCTATTAGTATATGGAAACAATCAAATTTAAAAATTTTGATGCACCGTTATTTAAAAACGTAATTTTGAACTCCGATTTTTATTAAGATACTTTATTGGGTTATACTAATGTTATACTTAATATATAACGACTAAGGCCTACTGTCCACGAAGGCGCAGTTTCAGAGCTTCAAAATACGCTACGCAGCTTGGAATACTAAAGTTCATCCACGAAGCGTAGGTATTGCGTACATTTTCTCTTTATTTGTTATAATCCCGTTGAACAATTGAGACACTATTTCAGAAGGACGACGTTTATATTCCACGTTTCCATAGATAGAACTGTACGTAGCTGCAAGAGAATTATCAGATGATATTGCATGTAATTAATTTCATAGAATGAGTAAAATTACTTACTAGAATACGTAAAGATAAATTTTGTACCCCTTTTTAAGCACATTGCGCACACGGAGTGTAAGATTTGTTGGTATAATTCAAGTTTATATGGAAAAGTGCAGAAAGCTAATATTTGTATATAATATGTATTACAAATACATAACATTAAATTAAATAAAACATTCCTTGTTTACGTTCATACTGGGAATGTCAAACAAAATAGTTTGTGGTCAAACAGTAACACAGAATAGAGATTGTCGCCAAAGAATTTTCTTTGCCAAAAAATAATTACCGACAGATTGAATGAAGTGAGTATCGGAGCTGTGAATTTTATGTGATTTGTGAGCTATGAGATGTTTCTAGTCCGTGGAGTGCATGTCAAGGGAAAAAAGCATTTTTTTTACATTTACGGTCGAATTTCGACCACTGGGCACTATACAGATAAAACATGTGCAGCACAGGTATTCAGACTACCCGTTAGGGATATACAGCGCGAAGATATGTATGTACGTACTTAATATTTTATTTACTCACTTCAATGAATTCATCTTATTATTAATATTCAAAATAAAAAAAAGAACATATTATAAAATTATATATATAAGAATTACTTAGTTATATATTTAAAGTTTCGAGTATCTCAAACCCGTGTCATTCTTGCTAGGTTAACCCAGCAAGAATGAAGTGGATCATAAGCTTAAGTTTATGATCATAATTATTCTAAATTCGAAACGGATTAGATAGATATTTTATATACGAATAATTCAAATGGTTGCACATTCCTCCTACTATTCAGGGGCTGCAGTCCCGACATAGCGATTATTTTCGTAAATTACCGATCGGTAAAAATAACGAAAAAAATCGCTTGCCATAACGATAAGCACGAACGCTTTGCGACCTGTCAAATTTGATCGTAAAAACATTATCAGCAATGTAAAGTTGACAGATTCGATATGATTCCAATCACAATCGATAGTTTTAATGTAGAGAACTTTCAAAAACCGTTAAAAATTAATCGTTATGACTTATCAACCGAAATCGGTCGTAAAGCGATCACTATGTCGAGACTGCAGGGGCAGGTTTCATAGAATGTACTTAATTATAACAACGCCAACAGTGACTACTCGTGTGAAGTCGTGTGTTCTGCAATCTCATTATGCACGAAGGGAAAAGTTTACGTGTAATATAATAACAGGATCGTATGTAACAAATATGTTTCGACATAGTCAACGGGCGAATTTGCGAGACTCTCATTGTCTGTAAGTAAATAGCTATTTGGCGGTTAACTCAATCAGATACCTACATTTTTAAAGTGGGAATGCCGAATTGAAGGAATTATTTGTCTTTTACAATAAATAGAAAATGCGCAACTAGACTCCAGGGTTAGGTTCAGCATTGTACGTGGCAAAAGTTCCCTAAATGCGTTTGAAAAGAGAATTTTCTTCTACGGGAAGATTTCTGGAGGTCTACGCAAGTTGCATAGTCCCCTGTTGGCTCGTTTCGGGATCCGGTGCGTTAGGAGATCCAGAAGCACCTCGAGAATGCAACAAGAAAGACCACTGCAGGTAGTTTTAAAAGCTCCACAACCCAATCTCACTCTCAGAAAGAAAACTTTTAAAAATGGACTGAGCATTAGTCTGGGCGCAATACCTCTCTTTTAAGTCTCCTGCAAACCTGTAACATGAGCCAATCGTAATCCTAGAAAGATATAATTAATTGATTGTAGCGTTGGTAAAGTAATATGTTACGTAATTTTCAAGTTGAAAACCTCAAGTTCAATTCGAGCTAAATATTCTAAATTGTGATGAGTTCCACATACATTGTGTGTCCATCCCTATAAGCATTTGGTACTTAATTTGATACAATGAATTGGAGATCATTAGGTGCTTCAGTCTTCTTTGTCATTTTTATAAGACGCTTTTTTTTATAAAAGAAGGGGCAAACGAGCAAGTGGGTCACCTGATGAACAGTGACTACCGCCATCCATGGACACCCGCAATGTCCAGAGAATCACGAGTGTGTTGCCGGCCTTTAGGGAAAGGAGAGAAAGGAAGGGGAGGGGGAGATGTGCCACCGGCACCCTCATTCACCGAACGAAACACAACAATAGATGCTGTTGTTTCACGCTGATATTCTGTGAGAGGGTTGTATTTCACGTGATGCAATGAAGCATAGCTCTACCACACATAATAAACGTATAAACATAAAAGTAACATCATATTTTTTGTATTGGAAATTTTCTTCTACTTACACTGTGATGAAAGGTAACAGATACGACAAAATTGACGACTCGTTCAAATTATTTCACTTTTTTAATTATATACTTACGTATTACGGCATTACTAATGACAGGGTATCACACTTTTCTCACATTCAATGACGTGTTTTCCGCCGGAAGTTCCCACCCATCACACAAGATGGCGTAGCAAGATGGCGCCGGCACGCGTCAGCCACGTGCCCGTGCGTACTCGGGCACGCCCTTTGCGCTTTTACTGTTTTTATTGAAAATATTTAAAATAATGGAAACAATACGGCGCTGTGTCATTCTCGAATAAATTAGTTCCGGAAGGCTGGGGTTAAAACGCAATTGAACTGATCATTATTAACGCATAAAGCAATTCGATTAGGGTTGTCAGACAGTTGTAATTTGTCTGTATTGTCTCTACTTGACTCTTAACACTTCATATGATGTCCAGAATTATAACAGAATAATCTGATATACAGCTTTCTGAATGGTTACCATAAAAACCGTACGTGGTCTTGAAGTCGATTGATCTCTAAATCGTTAATTTCAATAAGAGGTCGATCGTCGATCGATACACTTGTGTGAAGATAATATAAGACACAGTACAATCACACCTTAAGTCACTTCTAGAAGTATTTCGATTGTCAAGTCAAAGCAAAACCATATGAAAAGGTTGCTAGTCCGTCGCTCATACAAATTCCTTACAATATCCATTAGCCAATTTTACGATCTACGTAGGAATACATACTATAGTTGGCGCGTCTATTTTTTTTCTTCCAGACCAACAGATAAGATTAGAATTTCAATAGTATTGTATAACTCTCTAAGCGTGACTAATTATGTGGTGATGTAGAATGTAAAATATTAAATCCCTTCTATCTTAGTATTTGTTTGTCCAGATCTCAGAAAGTCCCATTTGTCGAAATATTTCGATTTTCAGATGTGGCAACCCTAGATGGAGTTAATATTTGTAAGGGTATTTGTTAAAATAAATATTGAAAGCACAATTTCAGTGATAAATTATTTATTTAAAACCCTCAGTGTCACCAATAATATAATTTGTAATGTTTGTAAAATAATTGTGAATATTTATGACAAAATATGTATTATTATTTATATTGATATTTACAATAAAACCTTAAAATGAGTATTATAGTTCAAAACGATATAGGTTATATAAAAACAAAAGAAACTGTAATAAAGACCCTCGGACCTAGAATCAAAATGGACGAAGCTTTTGATCTAAGAGCGTGTCCATTTTATATTGACTTAGTTTCTAGACTTTAGTAATTTGCGTGACTAGGGAACGGTTACAATACAACAATACAGCTGATAAACGTGACGTCTTTTTATTTTATTTACCCAAAACACTAAACATTAACGAGTATTTTGCAAATAATTATTTCAGTACTCCACGAATCACACCCACAGTGCGAGGTTGCCATAGTTACTATAGCTGTTCTTCTCGTGGTTACGCTCAATGAGAAAGAAAGAGAGACACGAAAATTCACACATGAAAGAGAGACACGAATGACACACTATGATTAGAGCGGCAACTCGTTATGGCTCCATCAATTTTGATTCATGATCCGAGTAAAGACCAGTCAACATATTTTAATGTGCACACCAAACTTCAGCATAACTTTCTACATAAAACAAATAATAAACATTTAACTTTTTTACATTGTTTAAGCAAAGTTAAAAAAAAGTTATTTTGTTACATTAGTTGCATTATAAAAAAGATATTACTGACATTTCACATCTAATCAGCCTTAAGTGATTAAAATTCGCAAGATATTCAAAAATGACACTAAATGTATAAAAAAAAAGATTATTCGTCTTAGTATGCCGCAGTCAGACAATAACAGAAGGTAACATTCTCATAGTATTGTATTATGATTACGTAATATACATACGGGCGGAAAAATTACGTATTAAGGCACCATTTTATTTATATTACAGCTATTTATTTAGAGCATTTTAATATTTTGAGTACTTCAATTTATTAGCAAAAGGACCTCAAACACGGTATTTTAGGTTCTTTACATTAAACAATTTATTATATACAGAACGCGAAGTAGTACTTCGCACAGTAAGTTTTTAACTTTAGTTCTATCGCTATAAATCTTGAATGAGAACGAACCACGGTCAAATTCCGGCAATTAAATTACTCTACTAGAACCAAAACACTTCAACATAAGTTAAAGTTCTTATCATATAAATAGCGAGTTTCAATCCATAAAATTACTGACATTGATGACGAAATAAAAAGGTACTTTATGGTTCATTTTAATTCCAATTATTTTAGTTTCAATTTAACGTTTAACGTTCAATTAAAAACCGCTATATATAAGCAGTAACATTCCTAATGGAGAATATCAGTCGCAACTTGGTCACAATGTAGCTTAAATGTATAGGGTCGAATGCCTCAAGCAGTTTTGAATTTATATACTTTAACAATTACAACATTTACAGTTTATTTTCCTGCGTTACATCACAGTACAACGCGCCGCGCTCGCTGTGGTAGACTGGTCGCTGTCTTTAGGGTAACCGCACATTGGCTGCGATCGCGTGAGCGATGGTTGCATAGGCTATCGTTCTGTCGCTTAAGCCACTGAGCGGTTGTATTCGTTGCTATCTTGCCGCGCGAGCGTCCATTCTGTCCGCGACCGAGCAGTAGCATAAGTAGGTAATTAATTTAGATGCTCAATTACGTAAATCGCGCACTTCTTTTACAATGTCTGCCTCTCCAGATGGGTTGCACAGCACTATTATGATTTTTACAGAAAAAGTTGGTGAAGAGACACGATTGATCGTACACGCGTCTATATAAAACTATAGATGTAGTAACTATTATGAATAAGTCCAGCAAGGTTTGAGATGCGATTGCTAGTCGCGTTTACCACCACTTAATCGCGTAATCTACCAGTTGCTCAAGCGACACGAGTCTATGTGCGGTCAGCCTTATTGTAGTATCGCGCTGAATAGCAAGCGTGCAAGGGATTGCGCACGTTGGTACTATAACGTCAATAGTAGCGGCCGCTACGTGTTTATTCTCCATTACGTACTGTTTTTAGAAAAGCATTTATACTAAGTAATTACAATGTAGTAAGTTTTAATAAATTAATAAGTCTATTATAATTATTAATTAGGTACTAAAAATTTAAAGTACTAATCTCAAATTTTGGTATGTTACTTAACGTGTAGGTCAATAAATTAGTAAGATCAGTCTATTCTAACAAGTGTGGTGTCGGTGGTTAGTAATTACGAGGGCAGTTTTAATAACGTTGAATTCTTAATTTTAATTTCTAAGACCTGTCTTTCATAATTAATTAGTAGATATTTAAAACTATTTGTTCTTCTGTTTCATGTGACAAAGTTTATTTTAATGTTTTTAGTAACAAACACACAGCACAATTCGTCACATTTACGGTAAACCGAATTTAAAAAGCACTGAAAGAGACTAGTCGAGGCTTCGGGAGACCGCCGGGCTGGCAGCTTCTTCCGCCAACGAATCAGTTTGGCTATTCAAAGAGGCAATGCTGCCAGTCTGCTGAGTACCTTAACCAATGACAGCTTTCTAAAGGCAACTTTGAGGAAGTCTATTATTTAAGATAATGTGTAGTTTTAAGTTTGTAAATATAAACGTATGTATGTATTTTTTTATTATTAATACATGTCAAAAACATTGAAACTATTATAAACGACGAACAAAATTACGGACAATCTCAACTTAGATAATAATTAGTCTTCAACTGTGCAAAGCTTCTATATTATATATTTAATATAGCATATAACGGTACGTACAAAATAAAAAGCCATATTTGTCAGCCTTATAAGATATGACAAAAATATGCTTTCGCAAGTTCGATATTACTTGAAATAAATTCGTTTTACCGTGAAGTACTTTACGTCCTAGACGATCACGATCAAAGGTCGCATTCAACAATCACTTTACGAAAACATGAAGATTATTGCGTAATTAGCTGTAATTATATCACGTATTCAATCAGAGTTTCTACAAAATAATTACATAAAACTATTGATTGGCGTCGTCTAGTGATTAACGTCCCTGAATGTGAACCCTTATTCATAACACAACCAAAAAACAAATCATACAAACACAGAAACTAGAGAGCTCACACTGGGGTACATCTAATATAAATTCGACAAAAAATGACAAAAAAAACAAATATGAGCATAACATAAATTCGACGATCACGTAAAGACAAGTCGTTATATGACATTAACATTAAGCTTTAGAAAAACACTCAAAAATTTACATAAACAATCGATAACAGTAAATGAATTAAAAAATATATTGAATAATAGTCAGAGACCAAAGCCTTGAAAAATGATGTACGCCTAATATAAAGAGCTTGCAGGTTATATTTCGATTAATCAATAATTTCTCGTTTCCAGCAAGTGGACCACCTAAACTATTGAGCACCAACAAAATAAACAAAAAGCAATCAATTAATTATCACTTATACATGATAAAAAGACAACATGAGTGCGAATAAACAAAATTATCGATGGACAATCACACACTATCTCGACAGATGTTGTGTAGAGAAATCCCATTATTAGGAACTACTAAACATCAAATAATTTAAACAATCACTTTGAAATCTTCTCGGAAGCCCAAAACAGCATTTCACTTTGTATTTTAGCAAAGTTCGAACAAACATAGATTAAAAACCTTTAATGGACAGGTGTCAAAAGCGAATTGGACGAAAATTGCAAATGCCAACACTCTTTATGTCACCGCGGGATGCGCGTGCGCACAAATGTGCGTTGGTCAACATCGTCGTAGACAAACAAAATTGTTGTAATGGAGACATGATATAATAATGTACTTAACAGCTCCAACAAAGCAAATATAAGTAATAATGTTATTTGAGATGAAAATCAAAGGTGTTGCGAAATGAGCATTTGGTATGAATCGATATTTAATATCCATTACCGATATCAATAATTTAAAAAATGCAATTTAAGCTCAACAAGTTACATTGTTTGTAATTGATTAGCAATGATGTTTACACTATCAATTTCCAAGCACGAGATTCAATGAATAATTTGATGTATATTGCTTTACCTTGAAGCTTATTTGTGAACAATTATTGTATTATTATTGCCAGTGAACTACCAATTTATATTGGTTTTTTTATAAAAAACCTTATGTATTGTTGACCAGAACAAGTCCGCTGCTAAAACACAGACAGTTTGTCCGAGTTCCATTCGCTACAAATCAGTAACTGGACCGAAAACTAAGGTCGAGTTGTTGGTCGAGTTGCTGCTCGTTCGACGTGCTCGCGCGCTCGTCTCGTGCTCGGACTCGCTCGGCAGTGATTCGGGCCCGTTCGATGATAATTGCAGCCCGTTGAATTTCGAACGGAGTTGTGTAACAAGAAGTTCGAGTCTGGAAGTTCAGGTTGAATTTAGATTTGCCTTAAAATTAGAAAACAAGATTTTAACTTCTAAAGTTTCTTTACTGTAAAATGCTTTAAAACTAGTGGTTGATGAAACTCACACGTCGAAAATTTTACACTTGGTCCTTCGAGCCGGATACGCAATCAAACAGAAACACAACTCACTTGAGAGCATTTTCCTCAGCATTCGTCTTCGCTTTACGCATTTCAGCTACTTCTTTGCGCAAGCGCTGACGCTCCGAATCGGTATCTTCCCCGTTACCATTTAAGACTCTATTCTCGGTGGTGTCCGTTCTCCTAAGAAAAAATATTATAGACGTTAAATTTTATTTACAATTTTTTTTTTGGAAAAGAGAAATATTTTATGGACGCTCAATTATACCACTTAAATTCGTTAAGAGTCGAACTCCCGTTGCTTGCAAACGTACTTATAGACATCTGTCACGGCACTCCATCACATTTTCTGTTTGTATGAGTATTTACTGATAAAAACTGATAATTTTACTGCCTTTTTAGAAGACTAGTAGGTACCTACTTTCTTATAGTGTTTAGTAATCACTAATCACTGACAGCAGTTACCTACTTTCTTATAGTGTTTAGTAATCACTAATCACTGACAGCAGTTTGTTTGCAATGTTTTACGCAGGAAGGTTGATTTCATTAATAATTGGGGTAAACACTTACCCATTGGTCACCTTCATGAGGCGTAACTCGTCTTCAAGTTTCATAATACGATCCATCATACGACGATTGTCTGCCTCCGAAGCACGTAGAGAGCTCTGGAACGAGTAATTTCTATTAGCATTAAATCCACACATACTCGTATAAGACAAATAGCTTTGCCCATTAATTCGGTTGCGTGGACCACAGAAAAAGAATCTAATATTCAACGCTGTAACAGAAGATAGGATAATGTATGGTATCTTCCGTTATTTAAAGGGTTCGTGCGCCTGACACTCAAACCCATCTTTGCAGTTATATGACTGTTAATATCCTATCAAGTTTAGTCTGACTTTTTCCGTCTGACGTTGTTCCAGAGAACAATGATATTGCTTATACATATACCTTTGTCGCATATATATAGCGTAACAATATAACATGCCTATTAAATAACTGAAAATTGCAACCCCTTTTCGCACAATGCAAATTCCACTGAAATCCTTTCAGTAGTTTTTCCGTGAAAAGCTCGAAAAAACAAACCCACAATAAAACGAAATCTAAAAATATCTGTTTTGGATTCAGAAAAAAATAGGTATCATATGTAAGTCTATCGCAATATTTTTTGTAGAAATACCTACTCAATATTCTATAATCAAGTACAAGGTACCTACACAATAATTTATGATCTTCGCAATTAGTCCTTCCGTTGTTAAGATATTATCCTACTGTTAGATTTCTGTCTTACATTTTTCTAGATATCTTCAACTAATGTCAAATTCTATACCTACATGGTTTTATTTTCTACTGAGAAAAATAACATATTCTTTAGTAACATGAATTGTAATTTGAATGTGATTCAAAATATTATGATAAAGTAAACAAAAAAGATTCTAAGATAATACAAAAAATTAGAAAAATTATTTTGAAGTTGATAATTGAATAAAGAAATAGATGCTTCCTTCTTTAAAAAGCAAATAACGAAGAAAAACGAGCACACGTCGACAATCATTTCTTTCGTTAATGAGTTGATTCGTTGGTTGACATTGATAAAGTTATTGAATAAATAACCTATCTAAGAACTAGTTGACGTTTCATATGGGATAATTGAGTTTCGTTGATGCTAAAAAAGTTAACGGCCCACGTCTTCTGGAAACTTCTGGAATCTTCCTATGGTCTGTTCATGCGAAGTCGCAGCTAGTCAAAATATAAAATCAAATATGCTGCTCGCAATTCTGTGACAAAAATATGCATTCGCTTCAGATGAGGCAAGGCGTAATGAGTCAGTTTATAATGACCTCTATCCTCTAGCATGGCGGAGATAACGGTAAATCCGCCTTCAACGAACCGTCGTTGTAATGATACGTTAATGACAAGACAACGCTTTTAAGGCGCTTCCCCTAGTCAAATACTGTTTTTTTGCTAGTTTTAGAGGCTATCTTCTCGTTATTTGAAAATATATAAAAAGTAATAAAAATATTGTAATAATCTTCGACATTTTAACAAGACTTGTGCCGTCTCGTATTTTTCAGTTATATATTATAAAATACATATAAAATCTGTATTCAAAAGAAAGCCTAAATATTAGAAATACGTGCATTTACTTCATAAATAGAAGTTATATTTACTTGCAATATACACTAATGTATAGATAATTTAATGATATAAAACTTGACCATTTAAATTTTTTGAAAACACTATTTTTTCATAAGTAAAATCAATAATTACTAGATTACATGAAGAATTTTACGAGGTGAAGTATGAGGTGCTCTATACGTTTGCCTGTTTGCCTGGGGGAACGCCTTAAACGAAAAGAGCTTTATATATTAAGAGCTCTTTGACATTTTTGTGCGAAATAGTGATATTTTGACGCTCTTACTCTCAGAAACCTTAAGATTTTTTAATATTCTGCTGGGAGTTTATAACAGATCCATTTCCCTTCTTGAATATTGGTGTTGCATATTTATATTTTTATTTTACAATATCGTACAATAACCATTCTACGGAGTCAGTTTACAAAGAAAATTCTTAGACGCGCTACTTTGACGTCCTAATCAACATTGTTTCAACGAGTTCTAAGAATTTCTAAAATTCGATCGAGATCGAGAATAAGAATATGTACTTGACATATGCTTATTGAATATTAGTGATGTGGAAATGTCATAAAGGAGTATGGCGAAATTGGGCCTATAATGACTTGAATGCCTAAAAATGAAATATACCTTAAAAAAAAGGTTATTTTTTTGGGATTATAATGTAGAAATATTGAATTATTTGGCAATGGGAAATTGAAGAAATGGAATAAAATATATTTTAATGTGATCGTTTATAACGATATTCGAAAACGCACCTCTTCTGACTTAGCCATAGATATAATAGAACGGTATTACAAGTTTAGTTGATATCGATTACAGACAAATCGATTTAAGTATTTAATTCCTTTAGTTTTAGTAATTACTACCATTACGCGGAAATAAATATCGGAAATCGATATATCGAGATTAAAAATGTTATCACGACGTCATAACGGCGTCTATCGATTATAATTAAAAAAAAAAGTTTCATTGATTAAAAAATATCGATATCTTGTGTGTTAATATTTTTACCCAATCCTAAATATTAGTGATCTGTGATTTTGTGATAGTATTCTGTGTTTCGTACATTGTGTTTAGTTTCTGTGGTTTGATTCTGTTTATTTCGCCTCTGCTGTCATATTTTTTGTGTGTTGTGTGTTTACTAGATTTTTACGACTTTTGCTTGCTATATCGCCTTTACAAGCAACTAAAGCTTCTTTCTTACTAGAACCTCGAACCTTGCTAACTTGTTAGACCATAACTCGTTAATTTGGACTGAGTGCCACAGCAACATGGATCATCGTCTTAGTATTAATTGTGGAATAGCAACCACTCGTAATAAAATGAGATTTACTTGGAGGATGAATCTAATTCTGAATGTTATTCGTGGATGGATTGCCCCTCGTACTGTAAGTGTAAAAAATGTTATTTCCAATATTGTATTACGTAAAAAAAAAAAGTGTGTTTAATGTTATACTTAAAAATTATTCTTATATGCTTGTGCCGTGTATAATGTTATGTTTCTTGAACAAAATAAATGTTTGTTATAGGTTACCAGCAACGACCATTTGTGCCAAGCATGCTGGACAATAATGTAGTACAATCAGAGCATACAGAATCGACAACTATAAACACTATTGGTCATCGACGTGTTTGTAATTATTGTGGTCGAACGTTACTACGTTCACAGTCCCATCTGCTCCACATTAGCAATGAACGTGAACATAGAACACATAACGTAATCTCAGAATAGACAATACGTCGAACCGTAAGTAATTTATTATATATAATATATTAAATTATTATTACAGTGATGTGGTTAAAATGTGTTTCAATTGGTATATATACAGGATGTATATGAAAACGGAACACCTTCTTGAACATGCTATAGTATACCGAGAATGCATCTTGATTACGCTTCAATAAAGTATTATTGTGTAATAACAACAATGATACAGGTCAAATCACAATTTACTTCAGTTGTGCTTCTCCTTAACACGACAAGTTGTTTATTTCCGGCACGGAAATTTAATTTTTACAATATTTTACAAATCCACAGAAATCTCCTTTATTTATGTAAAGATAAGGTTGATATTCCTGTGTATGTGGAAATAACGTATTTTTAAATTAGAGTTCATGATCGTAGTGATTTGTAAACAATTGTTAAGGGGCATATGCATTATTATTGAAGTTGGTTTTTATGCTTTATTTCAATAACGGTTGAAATTATTACAAAATAAAAAAATATGTTCGATTTAAAATCTGTAACTTTATACGTTCCAGCAACTTCTACGAGAAATAATGGTCAAAGTCAAAGTCAAATCAATTTATTCAAGTAAACCCAATCACGAGGTATTTTTGAACGCCAAATCTACTTTAGTTCGGTTCAAAGAGAAGAGAAAAGAAAACCTGGACACTGAGAAGAACCGACAAGAAAGTCAGGTATAATTTTTTCAACATCATTTTACAAAAGGTTTATTAAAATACAATATTCAGAGAGCCAGTAAATGCATGTGCAGAGAAAATCATTTCCAGACTATTGTTTTATCTTCAACGAAATCGTTTATTTTATAGTATGATTGTCTAATCAATGTACGTTTTATAACTAATCAAAATATATTTTCTGTTAATTGAGTGACTTCTTGAGGAACTTTATTATAAAAACGAACGCAGTTACCCAAAAATGAAACATTTGACTTATGTAATTAAAATTTTGGAACAACCAATTTATCACGACCTCGGGTTTCCATACCACCAATATCGCCTTTTTTTGTAAATTGATCTATATTTTTCCTCGTATACATAATAATTTCAAAGATGTATAAGGACGGCAAGGTCAGTACATCAATGTCTTTAAAACGATCTCTTAGTGATTCTCGTGCATTCATACTGTAAATAGCACGTATCGCTCTTTTTTGTAAAATAAAAATCGAGTTAATATGCGCCGCTGATCCCTACAGCAAAAGTGGTGTTAACACCTGTAAATTTAAATGGCCACAACTCTTAAACGGCTACATTTTATTCGATAATTGTTTTTATAACTACATACTAAAATTATGCCCTTTCATCCATTAAAGTAACTGTCCCGTTTTCATATACACCCTGTATATCTATGTGAAACCTCTTTGAATTACACCTCATTCTTATCAAATTGTCTTTTTTATCATAGGTGGAAAGACGAGTCTTATATGAGCTCCTTGTTGGAAGAGAGCAGACAGAGCCTCACGTCATTTTATCTCTGGACCATCTAACTACAATTTAAGATGAATCTTTATCATCAGCTCCGCAACGCCTTAGAGAACCTTCTGTACCAGAGCCATTACCACCACCTGACCCGGAGGTATCACAAGTGCCAATAAATCAAACTACTATTGTTTTGCTCGATTACATAAGAGCTGTTGAAACAGTCCAAATGTTTTCTAGAAGGATGTCAAGGTGATGAAAGGCATAGAATAACTATATCTACAAGAATGATGTTGCTGAATGAGTATAATTATTATGTGCCAGAAAATAATCGTGTGCAGTAATCACTTAAGATGTGATACATGGGATTTTTTAGATGAAGTGTTAGAAAACTATAATAATGTATTCACTGCAAAACATATTCAAGATATGCTGAGTTTAAAAAATCAAAATATGACCACTGTTAACTTTTCAAATATTAACATTTTAGAGAATCAAATTGCACGTTACTGGGTTGGTTTGCATAAAGAGCAATTTATACAAATACTAAATGAAGTACCACAACTGGCTTAAATGCATAGAGCTGAAAATGCTTTAGCTGCATATCTATTTAAATTAAGAACTGGCGATTTTAATGAAAGATTATCCACATTATTCCAAACGCCGTGGAGAACACTGGAGGCAAGGATTGAACCATATTAATAGACAACAGTTAGTCCAACGAAATCTTTTGTTACCAAATGGTCTATTTGGAAATCACAATGGTGAATGTAAACCAGTAGTAATTTTTGTCGGAACCTATTGCTATGTTCAAAAAAGTTCAAATTACCTGTATCAAAAAAATACATGTAGTCTTCATAAATATCAAAACCTAGTTAAACCATTTCTTATGGTCACAACTGATGGTTATATAATTGATGTTCTCGGCCCCTATCCAGCAACAACATCTGATGCTGACATTATGAAAAGAGAATTTCAAAATGAAAATAATATTTTACGAACTTATTTTCAAGCAGGAGATGCCTTTATACTGGATAGGGGCTTTAGAGATGCCTTGCCCTAATTAAACAAATGTGGTTACAGAACATAATTATGTGCCAGCTACATTACAGGAAGGTGAAACGCAGCTTTCAACTTTAGAAGGTAATAAATCAAGGGCAGTCACCACTTGTTGATGGCTTGTAAAAGTTGTCAATGGTAGATATAAAAGGTTTTACAAATTGTACTGGCAAAATTAGTTTAATGTTGCTTCAAAGCACTTAATGCAAGATTTTGAGGTAGCAGCCACTCTTATCAATGCGTTTCATTCTCCTGTAACGAATCGTGTTGATACAGAGGAAATCATGAGGATTATAACAGAAAACATGAATACAAATAACAGATTTGCAACATTTATAATTTAAAATAATGTTAATAGACGAAGAGCTGATTTTTGTAGCATCACTGTAGAAAGTAATAATGTTACAGATTTTCCAAGGCTAACATTTAATGAATTAATTTTAATATCGCTGGGCACATATCAAATAAAACAGGAACGTTCTTATTATGGAGAGCACGTAAGGGCAAATGGCACCTACACAATAGAAGTGTGCAGGGAGGTAGACAGCAATCTACTGCGAGAGCTATCTACATCAAATACTAATGTACAATGTTTATATTCTGCGAGGCAGAATTAAGTCCGGGCATGTTAATAGGAAAATATATTTCATTTATATTTTAGTAGATAGCTCTCTAAACGGTAGAGCAGCAATAATACATTACTACTGTAATTGTATTGTAGAGAAACGAACAGTAGGTTGTTGTGCTCATATTATGTCGGTAATATGGTACCTCGGTTGGGGAAGGTACCAAGAAAATATAGCACCCCCTGCACAATTCCTTGATGCCATTTTGATTGTACGTGATGATGGAGAGGAATAATAAAGGAGTTATTATTTAAAAAATGAATTATTTTTATTTACACACTTCAATGTTCAATCACATATTTTAAACACGATAAATACCTATTATACCTATTAAATAAAACTGATTTTGACATTTAATGTGGATTGATTTAATTTAGACATTTGCCTCTGAAATCTAAGTGAAATTCTATATTTATTATAGACTGAGATCGTTTCAATATATCGTTTCATATATGAAATAACCGCACTTTTATGACAAAATTAAACTTCATATATCTTTTTTCTCCCATTACCAATTAAATTTAAAGTAACGGATATTTATTTGTTTCCATTATACCTCTCTTTTAAGACCATTCTCATTCTTAGTCATCTTTGGCCCAAAGTACTATGGGATTTTGCCAGTCTCCTTTCTTGTAATAAATTCCTAAAAACTTTCGGATTCGGTCAGCTAACCAGCACCGATTCGGTGCTGGTTAGTTGACCGAATCCTATCTCTGGTATATCCTGAGAATGCTTAGTTGAGAAGCGAAGCACGTGTCGATTAGTAGTTTTTGGAGTTTGAGCGGAATATAGCCAAAGATTTAAGGAATTTATTACATGAAATGGATTTCCACAAAGTAACACCTGAGTCTATACAATATCATAAATTTCTTCCTTTCTACAGAAAAAATATTTAAAAAGGGCTTATTTCAAGGATAAAGTGTCGTGATTAAACGTCGATTTAGTTTCAAATAAAGCAATGACATGTAAAAAAAACTATATAAAATGAAACTTCATTCAATGTACAATATATGACAGAAATTATTTTTTTAAATTGATCAGTATAATAAATGTAATAAAATCAGTATAAAATACGCGTTGTTGACGCGTGTATCTCAGACCCGCGCGAGCGCTTGTCGAGTTAGGACCTGCACAAGAAATTTATGCGCTCTTCATAACGAGCAATAGTAAGCGGGAACATTAAATAGCGACCCGTATATCCTGACTGACTTGTTTTGATCCAGTGTTGACTTATGTTCCATGAGTCTATTATGACCTTCTGATTTCTTGCGTTTTTTCTTAGGCATGTAAACGTTGTGTTTTAAATATAATCACTAGTAGTAAAGTTAAATAAAAAAGTTCTAAAGTAATGCTAGCTTACAAGAAGTATTGAAAGATGATATCTATTACATTTATAACAATCTATACACATAAATAAAATTGAATTGTATCTAAAACTTAGTCTAATAAAGGCTTTTTATTAAGCTTATATGGCTATTTGAACCAAACCCAAACACGCGTTTTTTAAATTATTGACGATCTGTTTATTCAGCCTAATCTTCAAAATGGCTAACCCGATTTTCACGTGACATTCACTGGAAAATACAGAATTTTTCAATAATAATCTTAGCTTCCTATGTAGAGATTGAAAAACTTTACAAATAAAATGTAAGTTGACCTGCACCTGCTAATTAAAGATATATAGAAAAGATAACCCGAGAGGTACGCATAACACTAATGGGAACCAAAACGTAATTTATAGAATTTTTATCTGTCTGTCTGTCTGGATTTACAACATATATGTACTTAAGCATCTCACAATAAGTACTGCAAGAATTTAAAGATGGTTTTCATAATTGCATTTCTTAGTCATGTTTGCATATTAGGTATGTTTTATCGTGATCCGTCGTCCAGAAGTTGAGAGCTAAATTGAGCTCTCTTTGTTAAGTCGCATCTGTTATGTTTTTTTTATAGTGGTTTTTCCATTGATCCCATATTTTTACCGTAAGCATACATAAGGATAGCAAAGGCATCTATCTACATTTTATTATAAAACAGCAACAAAGACGTCTGTACATTGACGATCTTTTTAAAAATGATTGAACTAGGCATTTTAGGCTTTTCTGATTTCAAAATAAATACTTATAGAATTGTTGTCTGTGTGTTGGTATGTTTATTTCTTCAAAGCTAAGAACTGCCATTGAAGTTCTACACGAATCTCTATTTGAAGAACTGGAAGTCTCACTTACTTAATAAAGTGCATATCATCAGGTTTACATTTATTACAACGGTGCGAAGTTATTTTTAATTTTAGTAAAGTATGCGAACTTGAGTTTTGATTAGTAAAGGATAATTATTTATATCTAATTATGACCAAATAACTAGTGGTTTCTAGTTAACAGCTCCTAATACTAGTAGTACTAGACAAGTAAATACTTACCTCTATTCAATCTTTACTTTTAAAGTAGTACCTCATAATAATATGTAACTAAATATTTGTGTTAAGGAATGTGATTGTATTTCCTTTACATGCATTTAACGCGTCGAGACCACATAATACTAATAACAAATATTGTATGTATTTATCTAAAACGAAGAAAATTTAACAACAAAAATCGAAACCTTTGATTCGGAAAAGTATCAAAATTATATTTTATACTGAAGGCGCTTCGTTACTCACACTATAATAAGGCTACGAAAGTCGGACGTATACATGAGTGTCAGAGCGCGCCAATACCTAAATTCAAGTGCTTACGATCTGTCATAGGGCTCTTAAACAGAGACTGACTGATGAACGAAAAATTAAAAATACTTGTCACATTTACATAAATAATTGCCGATCTATATTGATATTATATCATTACGAAATAGAAAATAATATTGTAGTAACTAAAAGTAATTTTCAGATTTTGTAAATACATACAATCTTTTGATAATATACATACATGCATCACTTCACGCTGTATCCCTAACGGAGGTAACAGAGAGCACAGAGCGCCGAGTAATATGGTATTACATACATTAATAAATAATTTGGTCTAAAAATTTACAGTTACAGAATGTAGAGCAGAATGTAAAGGTTGCATTATTGATCCTACATAGCGAGAGTTAAGGTAGAACTCAGTATCATCCAGACTCGGAGTAAACTGTATAAGTCTAGATCTGCAAGGGCGCTTGGGTCATACCGGAAATCACCTTCTATTGCTATTAGCGCTAATTAAAAAAATTAACATATCGAATTTCTTTTGATCATAAGTAATTACGTGAGAAATCCTCAACTAAAGTCAAATTCTACACATGGTTTTATTTTGTACTAAGAAAAATAACTGTAGATATTATTGTGACTTTCTCGTATCGTCCTGACCGCAAATCCGGAATCCTCGACTTAAAAGGCAGATGTATTAACTACCGCACTAAGGAGCCACTTGTATGTGTATTGCGCATATAGAGACGCTGAAATAAGCGTCATTTTAGAGCTGCCGTAAACGGAGACCGCGCGGTCAGCATGTCGTGTCCACGAATACATTAGCCATCCATTTAACAGCTCTTAGCTGCACTCTTGTACATCATACCCGTGAAATACGTGACCCAGCACTACCGTGTATGATATATTATATATTTGTATGTCAACTAAAAATTTTGATGCCATTTTCACGTAATTTTTGAAGGTGGACGGTGGAGAGCAGATTCAAAACTTTCTCGCGGATGTTTGCGTACTAGCAATTTACTCAAGTTCTGCGTGAAAAATACCTTTATCTCACTTTTACATGTTTTGTACTTTATATTGCCTACTATTCTATGATAGTCAAGGGGTCAAGTCAGTAATGATTAAATACATCGATTATCGAGCTACGGTTACGTTATATGTAAAACAAATGAAACAATTGCGCAACAAATACCACGTAAAACAGTGAGGTAAACTCATACAGATTATTGTATATGTCGGCGGCTTACCAGCAAATAATAATTTAGGCTGCATCTCTGAGCTTCACCGTGCTAAAAACAAGACAAGACTACTGACTTTTTAGTGCGTTATTTAAGTTTACACTTTACCCTTAAGTGAAATTAAATCATTCGGAAATGACGTCACAAATTAGTATTACCATTTTATGAAATATTTATTAAGAGTTAATTTTATTTAAACTATCCAACATTAAAAATTATTCTATTTATCTTTTTATTTTATCTGTCATTTTATCTATTTATTCTATCCATTTATTTTGTCTGTATATTTTATTAATTTATTTTATATTTATTTGTTAAATGACAGCACTAGTCGTGGCAGAGACTAATATTGTTCATATATTTTAAGAGTTAGTTTTTAAGTAACAGTTGTTATTTCAATAAGTTAGTATTTAGCAATAACATTAATTATATTCATAGATTTATTAATTAGTTATATTAGCAACAATGAACATGCAAAAATCGTTGCCGCCATATATACCTGTTTCATCAAGATAACAACCCGCGGGGTTATCACGTAAAGAACGATAGCTGCGCGGCAGTCGCGCAACGATAATTTTAAATTAATTACGGTCCCATGCGGTAAATTGACGTATTGTAGCGTAAATAAGGTCTACTATCGACCTTATTTATGACGTGTATCAACATCGTTCTCAAAGACACTACATCGTGCTCGATTTAACAACATATCGCGATCGTTCGCGTTAGATTCGGCTATCGCTTACTGGTTGTTGTCACGTAATAAGGTAGCCGGTCCACTGGTCTGCCACTGTCACTACTGCAATCCGAGACGATGGCTTTGAAATGATTGAGCATCTTCCATATTGACCAGATCTTACATCTAGGGACTTCTATCTAATTCCAAGATTGAAGAAGTCTGAGATCTGAGATGAGCGATTTGAAGCTGATGAAGCAGTGCAGGAATTTATAGGTATAGCCTAGTAAAAATACGATTTAAAAAAAAATTCGTAGACATTTTTTCTTAAAATCGTTAAATTATATGTAATTATAGTATAACTTTAAGAAACTATATTTACTAATCCACCTAGACATATGACCGCTCATTTGAAAAGTTATATTTATGCAATTACAATGATTTATATGGTATTACGAAGATATTTACCATTTTTTATTTACTTATGCGTAGTAAAAAAATTAAAAAAACTTAAATTTTACAAATTAAAGTATTTTATTAATTTATTTTAAATATTTTCATGTACTTTTTTAGGTGGATTCAGTAAATATTTAGTAAAGAACTAATTTGATCCTTCATTTAAAACAATAAAGTAAATACAAACTACAATAGAATTTTTGTATTTCGACTAATTAGTTATATATTATCATTACGATGTCGTAACTTTACTGGGCTAGTAACTACCCAGAATGAAGAATTCTTTAGGAAGAGAATTTTAAGCTTACAAAAAATATATTCCAAGTACGTTACACTAAAACCAATGTCGAAAAATAAAATAACATTTAACAAAGTTCCTGAATCATACCCATTTTCGCTTTTTATATCCGTTATTACCGTAATAATTCATGTAATATTCTAAAAATTCTTGTTTCCGCTAACGCTTGACTCTTTAAGGCCGAATGTTGGACTTGCCCTCTCACCGCTGCGTTAAGTAAGATTACACGGCTAAGTATATATGTGCGGACAAACAGACAGCCAGGACGGGCTAATTTTGTTTGTTCCGCTTGTTACATATGTTACTATTGATATATTAGCTGCTATTATCGACATTGGACTGATTTGCCAAAAATTACTAAATCAATTTTGGACACGTCGTTGACGAAATAACATGTTATTAATAAGTACAAGATTATGACAAGACGAAGATGTTATAGAAGTACAAGATATGAACAAATTACCGATTTCTATAAGAAACTATAAAAATCTGCATTAAGAAAAAAAACCGATAAGAATGCAATAAGGTAAAAAATGTTTAATATCACCCCTTTAAAATATCATATAGCAAGCATTTCAACAATTTCACATATCGAGTGAAAATATGATAAATGCTGTGGAGATGAGGTCTCTCAGAAATATGTGCGGTGTCACGCTTGCGGACAGGATAAACAATGAAGAAATACGCAGTATGACAGGGTTGCACAACAGTGTTATTGTAAAAATGAAGAAAGGAATGCTTAGATGGTTCGGACACTTAGAGAGAATGAGTGATGAAAGACTGACGAAGAAAATCTACAGAGCGAAAGTGAGTGGTAAAAGAAGCTAAGGAAGACCAAGGCTGACTTATGAAGGTCAACTAGCCACCAAGGAAGACCAAGGCTGACTTATGAAGGTCAAATAGCCAGAGTGTTAGCAGACGGAAATGTCAAAAGCACTCGCATACCTAGGCGAAAATATGTGAGGAGAATGATGAGATTTGAAGAAGCGAAAGAGGTGTGTAAGGACCGCGACTCCTGGCGCTCCGTCCTCTCTGACTACCCAGGTAGGGATACAGCGTGAAGATATGTTAGTACAACAGCGTAGACACTTGGGACGCAAAACTACGCCAATTTTACATCACAATAAATAAACGCCCAACCGCTCCCTATAAAATCCCGCCAAAAACTATTTCTTTTTAATGCTATTCATGATTTTTAGAGGCAAAGGGAACTATGCTCATACCTCATACATCCAGGTTTTTTGTGTATGGGAAACGACTTTTTTTCGCGTTTTATTTAGAATCCAATAGGACTTGTCTGATGTAAAACTTGTTCTTTTTTCTTTCCAGTCCCTATGGTAGAAAGTGATAGAAGGCTTTATTTACTAATACGTTACTATATTAATGCGTGAAGACAAAACTATGTACCCCTTTAAGCATATTGCGCACACGGAAGAGTGTGAGATATGGCATAGTACAGCTAAAGTTTACATGAAGGAGTGCAGAAAGCTAGTTGCATAGAGTAGAGGTTGTCGCCAAACAACTTTAAAATGTTGCCAACAAATAATTACTGACAGATTTGCTGAATGAGTTTCGAGCTGTGAATTTTGTGTGGTTTATGAACTGGGAGCTGTTTCGATTCTGTGGAGTGTATATGTTAAGGGAAAATGCGTTTATTTTATATTTATGGTCGAATTTCGGCCACTGAGCGGCTCCTAGTAACTCGTAAAAATAAAAAATGCAGGGAAAAATATTTCTTCTCCTCTTTTCCTTCGAATCTGTAACCTCATAAAAAGGAACACATTTACCCAAAACTGAAATGACCTATATTGGGCCATATTATCGACACACACTTTGGCCACACCATGAGCAGTTGATTGATGCCACACATATAAAGGTCTCGCGATACCAATAAATTCCTTAAAAACTCTTCATTGCTATGTATTTTAGAATCAAACTTTGTTCTTTGCAAAAAGTTTTCCTTTCGAAAGAATGTAAATCTGTCGGGGCAAGTTCCGATGAGTACGGCGAACGAGGCTGTCTCTTGGTCTATTCAGATCAAGTCATTTCAAAAAACGAAAGAAAAAAGTTTTTCTCGTTTAGCTATCATCCGACTTCTTAATAGATCTGATGATAAACTTTTGCAAAACATTATTCATATTTTACATCTAATACATAAATTAAAGTTTAAAATTTGGCGATTTGAAGACAGAAAAAAAACCATTGGCACAATTGTAGTTAACCGGCCTGTGACTAGATGAAAACTCTGCCACGCGGGCTTAGAGCGAATCGTTGAAGACAGGTTATAGGCTTGACGACCTCCGTGGCGCAACGGCTAAGCGCGTCGGAAAGTAAACGGGGGTTGCGGATTCGATCCCCGCCCCGAGTAAAAGTGTTTATGTATAATACGTATTTATATACAACAGAAAAGTATATAAGTAGTATATAAGTCGTTTAGTACCCATAACACAAGCGCTGTGCTGCTTACTTTGGGACTAGATGGCGCTGTGTGAAATGTCTGAGTATATTATTAAAAAAAAATGGTTATTCAAGTGTCTTGAAAAGCACAGAATATAGATTTGGATGCCATTAAATCACCCATCCAGTGACTGCGCATAACTTTACTAAACCTCACCGTATTAAATGTCGAACCACCATTGTACTTCAAGATCAAGCCCCTGACACTACATTGTATGTTTTATTCATATGTAAGTATGTAGTAATTACGGCAGTAATTTTAGCGTTTCTTGTCAACCAAACAACACTGTTATTTCTTTATCTTTAAACCACTTAGCGCACTATCTTAACGCATTAAGGCATCTGTGTTAAGCGAGTTACTTGCGGTGTTTTTGCACCTCAATTAACTTATTACGAGCGCGGTGTGGCGTCGGGGCGCTAATAATGCGCGCAAACTGTACGCGAGTGCATACGCCTACGTGCGGACCGTTCGTAAGAAAATGTGTACACAGTACACACACCATAGACACAATTGTTATGTAGATATAATATGCCAACATTAATGAAAATCTGGTAATGCAATGCAATCTTGAATACCAAGAAAAGTCGGTACAGCAAATTTTTCTCAATTCTGAATTTATCCTAAATCAATATGAGATATTTAACACCGGTCACATTCACGCATTGAAAATATAATATTTTTTATGTAATATATATTCCTCATAATACCTACTTTAATGCATCTATATATACATATAATACATAACGTTACGCTACTTCGGTGTACAGCGCACTGGCGGCCAGGTCGCAGCGGCCAGCGGCAGTGCGCTTATAAGCCTTACACCTATGAAGATCTATAGATAGCCACCTGGCCGCTTGTGCATCTATTAATTATTGACGCATCTCGAGTGTAACTATAAACTATTTTCAGTTGTCGTTTTGATACGAAATCGTACCTGAATTGCTTAGTTCATGCGCCATTTAAATCTTTAGCAATATCTAAAAATGTATAGGTGCAAACGATTGGTATTTTAGTTAGTATTGTGGACAAGCATAATATCAAATTAAGATAAGTGAAAGAAAAGAAGTTGTGGAAATGAGACTATTGAATTGAATTAAATATTAACGGTTGCCGACCGAACCCGAAGCCGCGCGTCGTGTTGATGACGTCACGGCTAGGGTGGCGCCACACTGCAACGCCATCCACTTACATCTGCCAATATTTACAGAGCGCCCCTCCCGCCACCCGTTCATATTTCAAACGTACTGATGTGGGGAGACACTAAACACTACAAAATACAAAGTTACGTGACCGCCTTACACACAGAAGTGCAACTACTTACATTTCTATTCATTGCATATTGACATCTATATTTATATTTTGACAATTAACTATTTATTGGAATTCACTTTTTCATTGTTGGTAAAATGATTGCGTAGTTTTATTATTATAGTTGTGATTTTTTTTCTACATCGATTATGCATGGTTTCTTTAGATTTTATTTTCTGTCTGTACGCTCTTGGCGGATTGCAGAGGACTTATTTTCTATTTTTGTATCTAGGTAATATAAAACCTGCGATCACAGACAAATAAAGAATTTGAATTTTTATACGAACAAAACAGATTGTCACTTGCGCCTGAAGCGTTACAGAATGTGTGTTACTATTTGTTATTATCTTACGTACCATTTTTTTTAAATGTTACAGATAATTATTCAGTTTTCTTTCCCTGAGGGTAGAAGCGACTCCTTTTAGAAAGTCTCTAACTTGATGTGTCAGTCTACTATACCGTTCACTTATAAATAAAGTTTTCAAAAAACAAATCGTTGACATACGAAAATTATTAAAAGAATAACATCGGGAATTCATTTGGAAAATTAATGAACTAAAATATGTAATTTAATTACGTCCATGTAAACATTTGAACCATGTACAATTGTACAATAGATCTCATCATAAGATAATAATAATAACAAACAAATATTCCAGACAAAGTTATGTATTTGTATACGAAAACGACAATCTTCAGGGAATAAAAATATGGCACAAATAAAAAACACTCACAGTGTAAGAGGCGGTCGCATCAAATCGGGGAATGTGCGAATGCCCTCGCTTTGGGTTAAATCGATGCGTTCAGTTTTATCTTGAATGTGATTTTATAATCAGTCTTGTGCATGGGAGTATGTAAATGCCTACACACGATTCGTGAACTGAATACATTGAATAAATCTATAAAATAACAAAAGGAATTTAAATGCAGTAAATATATAAAGTACACATACTAATATTTTACTCACTAAGCAGCTGTCCGTTGTCATAGTCAAAGTCAAATCAATTTATTCGGAGGTGTTTTTAAACAAAACTACCCTCGGTTCGAAAAGAAGAGTAGTTAATTATAAATAAGTAATGGTTTACTTACTACAATATTCTTTTCAATTATTTATATTAAATAGGCTCTAAAAACGAATAAAGTGCGCGTCGAACTCCTGCACCGAGGGTTCCGTAATGATTCCGCACCACTGCACTATGTATTTATGTTATGTAGTTATCAAAAACTATGTTTCCTTTCATTAAACCTGATATGTTTAGCGCGAACCCGATTCACGCTTGACAAGTTTTTATTATTTTACTTTACAGTTTGCACTACAATTACACCAAGACGCTTTCTTGTACGTGTTAGCGTTTTTACGATAAAACAATAAGTAAAGTAGAAATAAACACGTTTTTAAATGAGAAACCCCGTTAATTAATCACTTTTTGATTTTTAACGTCAAACAATCTTTCCAATGGAAGTTGGTGAAATTTTGAAAAAATATAATTTTGCATTTTCTTTAAAAATTCAAATAATATGCTGTAGAAAAAAATCTATTCCCTTGTGACTGACACTAAAAATGATTGTTACATATTTTTGAAAACGGAACATCTTAAATAACAAACATAACTCGCTTCAAAACAAAAGTCGGCAAGTATTATGTGTATACAATTGGTGTCATACAATGATTTGAGCTAAATATGAAACTGGATCGATTTATGGAATAAAAATTTTTTAAGTATTTGCTATTCTGAGAAAAGTTCACGCTTGACGAAAAGATTTTTTTCCCAGTTTCACATACAATTGAAAAATAAGGAATGGCAGTGCTATTAGTTCATAATTTGCCCATACTGTCTCATTAAAAGAATGCCCGTGTGCACATATTATGGTATAATTAAAATTGAGGTGTCTATCTATGATTTCGAAATAAAGGCTTTCTCTTAAACTTATATGGTTATTTACACGTAACTAAACCCAAACACGCCTTTTTAAAATTTTTGTCTGTCTGTCTGTTGTTTGTCCGGGCTAATTTCCAAAACAGCTGAACAGATTTTGACGAGACTACTACTTTTTATGCCGCAGAAAGACAAAATTGAACACGAATGAAACCGCGAGGCACAGTTAGCAATACAATATAAAAAAACTGGCTTACTGATTCCCACCTGAACGATGTTTTACGTGTAGCATGTAGTAATCACAACCCTGATTTAGAGATGACTGTTAAAAAATGTATACAATTTCAACGATTTCGTTATTATTTGTTTAATATACATAAGCCATATAAACTCATTACTTTCTTTGTGGCCTCTTTCAAATAGCTATTATAAATACGTGGTCCGCGAAACGGAAGATTGAAAATGGCTGCCTAAACTAGTAGCCTAAAACCAGGAGTAAGAAATCTATACTTATCTATAACTTATTGTATAATACTAAATAAAAGAAGCTAAGAAAGATCAAGACTGACTTATGAAGATCAAATAGCCAGTGTTAGCAGACGGAAATGTCAAAAGCACTCGCATACCTAGGCGAAAATGTGTGAGGAGAATGATGAGATTTGAGGAAGCGAAAGAGGTATGCAAGGACCGCGATGCTTGGCGCTCCGTCCTCTCTGACTACCCCGTTGGGGATACAGCGTGAAGATATGTGCATATAATACTAGCTGAAGCCCGCGACATCGACCGCGTTTTTTATTTTTATAATAGCCTTTATCCTTCCCCAGGATTCAAGCTATCTCCGTACCAAATTTCATCGCAATCGAATGAACGGCATGGAAACTTGTACCTTCTTTACCATAGGGGTCCGTGCCCAGGGGCCCCGACTTCACAGGGACGCCGATGTACTTATTCGCTTACGTGGCAAAAAGCAGCTCGATTTCATTTTATTTTTAGGTAGATACCAGGCAAGATAAAAAAAATTTTATTAAAAAAAATTAAACCGCCTTCAAAAAAACACTGAAAACTATAGAATAACTATCCTTTACTAATCAAAACCCAAGTACAATTAAAATAACTTTATAAATACGATACACATACCTATATAATTAAATTTTACAGTTACTGAAGTCGGTGCCAAGCCCACCAAACTAATAGACTTTCTGTTGTTGCACATTGATTTGGCACCGACTTCAATAACTGTCAAATTTAATTATATAGGTATGTGTATAGTATTTATAAAGTTATTTTAATTGTACTTGGGTTTTGATTAGTAAAGGATAGTTATTTTATACTTTTCAGTGTTTTTTTGAAGGCGGTTTAATTTTTTTTAATAAAAAAATTGTATTTCTCCCTTTTGAGTGATCTTGACCTAAATATATATCTAAGGCAGGTCTGCAATTGACTTCATTCTAATTCCGGAGCGCAACGATATACAAGAGAATCATCAATATAAATAAAGGTTATAACCAGGTCGCGTTATTTAGTGTATCTTCGAAGTCCAAGCTTCAATATCGGTGAAAATGGGACCACCTCTGAAGTATTACCTATCAAACGTAAAAAGAATTTTCGAAATCGGTGCATAAATGACGGAGTTATGAGGTAAGAAACATACAAAAAAAAAACAACACACAGACGAATTGAGAACCTCCTCCTTTTTTTGAAGTCGGTTAATAAGAAGAATCACCGTCAACATTTCTAAATTGAAATGTTAATCGGACAACAGATCGGATTTTTAATTTTTTTCTTAACATTAAACATTTAAATAATAATTACAAAAAAAATATTTTCTCGTCGTTAACTTTTTTACTTTCCAACGGGACCACAAATTCTTGTGAAAGGGCCCCGGCATACCCTGAGATGGCCTTGATGGCAGCCCATCAAGACCATCCCTTAAATTCGAATAAACAAACAAACACATATTTTATATATTAGATTACAAAGAGCTAAACTTTGTTTGTATGTAATGGATAAACGTAAAAACTACTCAACCGATTTCAGCAAGTAACATGGGCTGTATTTTATTTTTAAAAATCTACCCGTGCGAAGCCGGGGCGTGTCGTAAGTAAATAAGTAATAAGAAGGTAAAGTAAATAAGTAATTGAATAAAATTTATTTTATTAAGTAACAAAACATGATTTCATTAAAATTAAACTTTTATTTTGTCCGAAAATCGAACCCTAAGTTTCCGGTTTTTACTACATTATTTTCTCTGACTACACCGTGAAGATATATTGACCTTTTTATTTATTAACATTCACTTTTTTCTCTAGTTTGAATATTTATTGACATCTATTTCTATATTTTGACATTAAATTATTTAATGGAATTCACATTTTTCATGGTTGGTGATTTGAGTCGTTGTATTATTATAGTTCTCGTGACTTTTTCTACATCGCTTGTGCATGACTTTCTTGTTTTTATTTTTGTCTGTACGTTATTGGCAAATTGCAGAGAACTGATTTCTTATTTTTGTATGTATATAATGTGCCACCTGTAATCAGTAATCACAGACAAATAAAGAATTTGAATTTCATTATGGATTTGTAATATTTATGATTATCAGATCATTTAAGTATGATTATTACTATTTATATTTTCTAATTTCTAACATCCAGTTAGAAATTAGAAAATATAAATAGTATTCATAAATGAATAAGTCTTGAGTTCTTCGAAGACGTACACTTTGTTTTCAATGAGACGATTTTAAACTTCACCTATGGTACCTCTGTATTGCAATTTGCATAGTCACCGCGCCCCGACTTCGCATGAATGCTAAGGTGCGCGCCGCGTTACGGACAGGCGTGAAGAGCACTCGAGGACCACCCATCTCGTGTGTAAATAACGTTTAATAGCGAACGATTTATGAAACGCGAAAAAATTGGAAAAAAAATATCGCTGTTTGTGTAATATTTCGAGACGTACCTACCTTCGATAACTTAAAGTTCAAGGAAAGCGTTAAATACGACTTTCACAACTTAAAGTTTCATACTTTTAATTATTTGCTTAAATTTTGTCATGATATTGCTTTATTATAAAGATTTTTGTTGACTTTTTGGCGGAAACGGGAGAAGTGAGGTTGTCATTTTATTTAGATTTTCTATTTTTTACATTTTTGGGAGTTTTAAAGTACAAAAGTGATAATATATTGTGTTTTAAAGTTCTGTATAAGTGAAAAGAATGGAGTAAATCTAATTAAACATGTGTAGCTAAAGTTCTGACGCTCTTTCAAGAAGTACTTTATAACTTCAGTAATGGCTAATTCAATATCACTTAACTGGAGGAGTTTTACCATAATAAGAAAAAACGAATTTAGTTCGAACGTGTATCACGTCGAATCTACTTAATAATATGTGACATTGGCAAATGCGCTAATCTGTGCGTTATGCCACGAAAAAAGAAAAAATAAGATTTATTTTTTATTCTTTATCTGGATGATAAGTAAACCTCTTTTCAAAAACAATTAAACGTAGGTATCTGTACGAAATATAATAAAATCTGGTTATGAAGTAAAAACCATAAAACTATTTTTAGGAAAATCAAAACCTTTAGTTATTTCATATATCAAATAAAATAAAAATAAATAGGTAAATGTTTTGGAAAGCAAGTTTGCAGTTTTAATATTTGTAGGTAGAAATTAAATTTTATTAAAAGCTTCCTTAAACACTGCCAAATAGTAAATTTTTGTAACTAACAGAATCCTTAAAAGTATAAATAGGTCATCTTTTTCGATATTATTTTAAGTAAACTAATTAATCTGTGGTATTATGTTAGACTTGAACTTCTCTAATGGTTTGTAGCGACACCTATCGATACCTTTATAGACTAATAAACGATCGCAACTTTTAAATTGTACACTTTAGGTTACTATTCGTAGCTTATCTTGTAGATGGCGTTAAACAATAGTCTATCTAATTATTTATTTTACTTACCTTTATATCCTCGAGAGATTTTTCCGTAAGTTTTGTCTGTGTCGATGTCAAACCATTCTGTAAAAATAAAATGATATTAAATTTTGGTAACTATAAGCCCGTTAAATTAATTTGTTTCATAATGAATATTTCTCAATTATTTTTTGCTTGTATAATCGCTTCCATATTGTATTGTAGTATTTTTGCTTCATCATCACCAGCCAGAAGATGTCCACTGCTGGACATAGGCCTCCCCGATATGTCGCCAAAGCTTACGGACCTGTGCCAATTAGTCCCATCGATTACCATCTATTCGAATATTGTAGCTTAGATTACACATTTTCTAAATTCTTACGTAGATAAAGTCACTGTAAGGTTTATTTTCCTGTACTTAAGTGTATATTACCTTTGACGAAAATATGAGAATTGGGAACATGGAAAACCGGCCAAGTGCGTGTCGGACCGCACATAGTGAAGGGTTCCGTAGTCGGGATGCACAATATTTATTTAATCAGCAGCGAAAATAAGTTTGTATATCATTGCGTTTCTCAATGACACTGAAAAACAAAGTTATTTCTGCGGTCGCTGAATATGTAACCAAAAATACCCCATAAAGTACACAACATATCTTATTCAATCCAATTTTCGTTGAAAGTGCTTTTAAGTTAAAAGGGAGGGGAAAGGATATTTTTCCGACTTTCGAAACGCATATATCTCAGCAACTATTACCTTACACTTAAAACCTCTACATTATTTATTAAGACCTACATATCTATACATACCCCACACGCTTATATGTGCTGGAATTTTTTTATTTATCTCTCTGGTACATATTTAGGAACGCCTCCCTTAATTTTATTTTTTCAAATTTTCACTACACCATTGTAACAGCAGTTCAAGGAATTAATCTACCTTCCAAATTTTAAATTTTTTGATGAACATTGATTTGACTTTGAAAATTATTTCAAAGTCTTTGATTTCAAAACATTGATTTGACTTTGAAAATTATTTCAAAGTCAAATCAATGTATTAAAGTAAACTCAGTTTGGTATGGTATTTTTTTAAGTCAAATATACCTTCTGTTTTGAAAAAGCCTGCACTGAGAAGAGGTAATAAGACACTCATTTTAGCAACAATGGGTGTCACGTTATGTAAAAAAGCTTTCAATATTAAATTATATGTCTTATGTAGTATGACAGGGTTGGCACGATAGTGTTATTTTAAAAATGAAGAAAAGAATGTTTAGATGGTTCGGGATATAAAAAGAATGAGTGATGAATGACTGACGAAGAAAATCTACAGAGCGAAAGCGAATGGTAAAAGAAGCCAAGGAAGATCAAGGCTGACTTATAAAGCTCAAATAGCTAGAGTGTTAGCCGACGGAAATGTCAAAAGCACTCGCATACCTAGGCGAAAATGTGTGAGAATGATGAGATTTGAGGAACCGAAAGAAGTCTGTAAGGACCGCGACGCTCGGCGCTCCGTCCTCTCTGACTACCCCGTTAGGGATATAGTGTAAAGATATGTATGTATATGTATATGTCTTATAAAGTTATCATTTTTAATATGCTTAGATGTTTTATAATTTTATTAAATTTATATCTAATATGAAATGTCATTATCTCTGTATTATATTGTATACGTAAATAGACATGAGTGGATCCAAATAATGTTATCGCATTTGTGTTATTATATTACTGTCCTATTAATATTGTAATTGGTAATGGCGCTAGTCTTTTCTTAAATACACTTTACAAAAGTTATTCATGTTTCGCTATTCCTAATACTGTCCAAGTATATTTATTTAAGGCAAGCTGTCTCGCGGTTTTAGCCGTATTAAATTTTGTATTTTTCCGGTATAAAAAGTAATCTAGATTACTCTCTGAAACGTTCTCTACCTGTCTACGCAAGTCCCATCCAAATCCGTTAAACCGTTTCAGATATTAGCCCGAACAAACAAACAGATAGACAGTCAAAACTTTAAAAAAGTGTTGTTAGATTTTTGTTACGTCCCCGTTAAGGATACAGCGTGAAGATATGTTATGTTTTTATATTATGTTTTTATGTTATGTTACGTGCAAATAACCATACATAAGCTTAAGAAAAAGCCTATATTTTGAAATCAAAGACCGACGCTTCAATTTCATTTGTGTGTACAGATGTAAAGATTTTTCCATCTTTCCTTGTCACAATAAAATAAAAATAAAATTACAAAGGACTACAATTAACAAAAAAAAATTGCAACAAGTTTGATGAGATAACGTCAAATATTCTGATGTTCTTCCTAAATCCAATCTTTGCTGAATGTTAACATTCACACATATTTTATGCACATAAATATAACATATATCATTGCACTGTATCCACATTAGGGTAGACAGAGAACGGAATGGCAAGTATCGATATCTTTGCCTCTTTCACTTCCATATCATTCTCCTCACACGGTCAACGAGATATACAAGTGCTTTTAACAACGAAATATTTGTCAGCTAGCACTTGGACTATTTGCTCCTTATAAGGCAGTCTTGGCCTTTCTCTCGCTTCTCTTGCTCTTGTTACAATACCAGGTACCACTCACTTTCGTTCTATAAAATTTCCTTCGTCCAATACATCTTCACTCATTATTGCAATTCCTTTATAGTTAACGTAATAAATATGTTATGTGAAGTTTATTTTTGAAACAGGATAATGATATGTAATTAATTATATTCAGGAAAATACGATGAAACAATTGCATCAGTTTTTGCTGGCTTTTATGTTTTTATATACCCAGAAAATATAAGCCTAGAAACCAAGGCTAGAAGATCAAATAGCCATAGCGGACGGAAACGTTAGAAGCACTCGAAATTGTGGAGGCGAAAGTAATATGTAAGGACAGCAATGCTTGGCGCTCCGTCCTCTCTAATTACCCCATTAGAGATACAGCGTGAAGATATATAATGTTTATATAATATATCCATAAATATGAATTGAGGTACACAGAGTGGGTCTGTGAGGAAAAACGTTATTTATGTGTAATGTTGTTTTTTTAGAATAACAGAACTTTTAATTGGATTAGGCTGTCTATGTTGTTTTCCTTGGTTACAGAAAACGCTTACAAAGGGAATTTTGCTTTACGGATTCGTTCACTTCTTTTTACCGCTCGGACAAACGTGTATTTATCAATTTTACGTTATCTTAATTTGATAGTCGTACACGCTAGTAAACTAATTATTCTGTGGTCGTACCTGTCACGAAAAGTGAAAAAGGGCCGTGTACTATCCATCTTAAACTATCATCAGGTTACCAACTGAAAGACGCTTTTGTTCTTTTATGTTCTACTTGTTTATTATCGTTACCCGTCTCCATTTCACGAGCTGGCATCTCGGCTCGTTTTGTTAAAATTTGCTGGATCTGACCAGTCGATCCAGGTCTATATAAATTGTGGCGAATTAGGGTAACATAACTTTACCTATTTGTGACCATCGCTACCAACCACGCAGTAACCGTCACCAAGAACCGTCCCCGTAGGACCTGAACAGATTTTGGGGTCCTTTAGACCTCAACGACGCCAAGGAAACGAGCTTCAAAGGACCGGCACCGGTGTTGAGATCACTCAGACTTCAACGACGACAAGAAGCTTGAGTGTATACTGTAATCTTTTTTTTTAATATCTCTCTTTTGGCCATCTACATCATTTTAATTGTGTTTTCTCACCCTATACTTCGTATGAAATTTGTTTGTGCTTAAATACCGTATTTGTAACTCTCGTTATCGACCAAAAGGGGCGTCCGACCATCCCCTTCTTTTAAATTTGTTATATAAAACAACAAATAAACAGTAATATTAAATGAAAATTAAATAGTGTTACTGTTAACATTTGAGTGACTTTTAAAAGTAATTTAGATTTAATAAATTAGATACAGCCCGTTTCCTTTTTTTTTTTAATTATTATTATCTCTACTTAGTTTTTTTTTAAATAAAGGGCAACCAAGCGATTGCACCTGGTTCGAAATGTTACATATGATACAATAAATAAATATAATAAAAAAGAGCAAATTATACGAATCTCAAACCTATCTGAGGATGTCATTGACCTTTAACCCTAGATTTCCCAATTCACTATTTGTACATGAATGGCAACAAGCCAAGATAATTATGTACCAAATATCATGTCCGGACATGCATGTACTACAATAACTAATTTCGCTACGTTTCGCATGAATGAGCGTGACGCCGCTATATGACGTATAAGGATGTCTCGTTCTTAAACAGACTCACGATGACATACAGGGTTAGTACAGGTATTGGCCACACATTTTTAACTTCAGTCAACTTGTTTACATCGATATTATGTAGACTGTAGACTAATGAGTTCATATTTTAAAATATTTTTAATTTCAGTTATCCTCATTACCACTGAAAAATGTTGTATTGTGGTTTCATTTAGTATATTGTAGCATTTGTTTATTGTGAATCTAGTATTATGAATGCGTGTTTGTATGTGCTGTTATCTTTTCACAACTAAGCCACTGAATTGATTTTGATGAAATTAGGTATGGAGATCGAGAATCTTTTATCGTAAGGGGTAGGTTTAGTAAATTACGCGACAAGTTTTTAATTCGCATAAGAATATGAACATACTGATTATTATAGATAGTACGAGTCTATTTATCATGCTTTTGTGATGACACTTCTGTAGAGCAGTCAAGTTCAACCATTTTGTAGGTTTGTGGTTTACAGGTTGTTATGGGTTTTATAAACTCCTTGTTTTTTTTTTAATAAAGGCTTTTTTAAATATTTTTTTACTTTTTATTTTTTGTATTCTTCTCAGCAGTCTTTCATTTTCTACCCATATCATGGTGGTAGATAAGAAAATGACCGCCACCTTGGGCTGTCCGCCATATTGAATTTAGTGTGACGTCATTTTACTTTCGTATTCTTCTCAACAAACTCTTTCATGTGATACCCATATCATGGGAGTGCATAAATAATAATTGATCCGCCATAGATAACCATGCATTGTCATCCAAACTAAACGTGTATATGCAAAAGTTCAGCTCAATCGGTTGGGGATAACTAGAAGCTTATAAAATGTGTCATCTTCAGTTGTGAATTTCAGCTGTGTAAGTACTGTAATCCTTCCCTAGTCACGCAAATTTATATAAGTCTAGAAACTCGCACCAACAAAAAACGGACACGTTCTTAAAGCGAAAGCACCCAAATCCATCCTTTATTATTCTTGGTCCGAGGTTCAGGCTATCTATCGCTTTATATATAATATTTTGTGCAAGAAAAATCAAAATACCTAGTTCAATAGATAATCGACAAAGGGAACTGTGGTCATACATCCGTCATATCTATATATTAAAAAAAATTATGAAATCTATTACGAGTCTGCCCGGCCGTTCTATCCAACCGATTTGCTTATTTTTTTTTAATGAAAGGTTTGTCATCAAGCATTGAAAATCATTTTCTCAAGTTATACTCAAACGCGATTTCTTCCTGTGCATTTCTTATATTTTCATAGCTTTCTTTCTCTATATCTCCGGTTCTAATTGGCGTACGCGTTTCGTTTTGGTCTAAGAACACTGGCTGGAACGAGCTCTTTCATTTGAGCTTTTGCCCACTAAAATTAGTTGAGTTGGAAGGAAGCTAGATGTGAACATTCAACTTGAGTTTCAATATTTGTATTCAATTTAAATTACAATTACTCATGATATGAGAGCGTTATTTTTTTATTAAATTATTAACACAATGCTGCGGACCAGCACGGGTCCTCTAGTTCGGTATTAAATAGATTTCTAAAGCATTCGTCTGATCGTTCTTTTTATCCATGTAGCACATGTATATATGGTATTAAAAAAGGGATTCCTTTTTTAAATGCATATATTTTTATATTTTATAACAAGAAAACTAAATATATTTCATATGTAACATAAGTATTCATAGAATAGATAGAATATATTTGGGTGCGTTTATAAAAAAGAAATCACACGCATTAATTTTCTTGAGTGTACAAACAAGGACAAAATTAACTAATCCAGCTTCAAAAGTTCAAACACAAAACTGGTTTCTACGGCCAATGAACCTTTTTATCTGTGGCCAAATTGTAATTTTATATTAGTATGATATAAAAAAAGGCATTATTAGATTCAATAAAAACCGTGTCATTATGTTACAACACTCAGTCCAAACAAAATTAACGCGAATGTTTTAGTGATTTATTAGCAATGTTAATGTACTATTATAGCACAGTGATTGTCATAGTATGTAAATAATTTCACGCCATTTCGGGGTGGACAAGCAACGAAATCACACCACATCTAGCAACAGGTATTCGAGGTCACAGATGTTATAAATTAAAACTACTCTATTGTTTTAATTGAAATATCAAATTAGTTGTTGCTAAATATTTAGTGAATGCACATAAAAAAATGAATGGAAATATTTTTAATTGAGTAGGTAAATAAAATTACTCAAATTTTCATTATGTACTTAATTTAAAATATTTCCAAATGTCAAAAAATGTCATAAGCATTTGCAAACCTATGCGAAGTGAGTAAAGAGAATGGTAAGGTTTGAGGAGGTGAAAGAAGTATGTAAGGATCGCGTTACTTGGCGCTCCGTCCTCACTGACTACCCCGTTAGGACAGCGTCAAGATATGTATATTGTATGTAAAATTACTTTAATTTGTAACAATTATAAAAATGAAATAGTATGTCCATCAATTATAGATATTTTACTTTGTAAAAACGGTTTTTGTCTATGATATACGCATCAATTAAACCAACATTTAAAGGAATATGTTTCGAAAAACCAGTTTAACTATGAAATGAAATTTAATTTAACTATGAAATAAAATGAAATGAAATTTAACTCCATATACTCAAGTAATTTCTTTTTTAAAGGTCTGTCAAAAGGCGTACTGTCATCCTTGCTACACTACACCCTGCCTTGCTACACCTCTGTGTAGATCAAGATGGCGGCACAGTATACAGTTAGCTCTAGCAATTGCATCGCTTATTTTCGAATTGCGACTTACGTCATTTCTCTCCAGGACCATAGAACGTACTCTCGCATACAAAGCTTCTTCTCGCATCCGAGCTGCATCACGAATCTCTCGAACCAGTTCGGTGAGAAAGCCAGGGGAGTACTGGCCACCTGTAAAACCTGGAACGTGATAAATAAGATTTTATTACAAATGTGGCGATTTCATTAAGGCAATCATCATAATTCATCATTTATTTTAGAAATAAATCTTTTGAGAATTGAGATCAATCAACTACCCACAGATTTACCACTAATAGATGTGGCGTGGATGTGGCAACTGGGCTTTCTCGCTTTGACAGCCTTGTTTGTCGAACCGGCCTTTGCAGCCTAAAATACTGCATTCTACCATTACGCCCAAAAGATTATATCTCACATATCAACATTTTTTATATTAATTTTTATTTCTAAAGTTAAAAAATAATTAAAAACTTTAAAAGCACTAACGGACACAAATTTGTTTTGTTCATAGGTCTATCAAATGAAACAGTATAACAGTCTTAAAACATTGAGTATACCGATAGAGACCAAATATATGTCTTCCCATCCCTTTCTATTACAGGCTTACGCCATATACATATAGTATATTTCCTTTAGTCTAACAATTCGTGACGCGTGAAAGACGATATCTATTATTGGTAAATCTGTGCAACTATTTTTTGTTCGTTGTTGTCGATGAATTCCAAACAAAAATTACTCGAAAAATGTAGTTAATAGTAACGTGTTTATTCCTGACTACCCCGTTAGGGATACAGCGTGAAGATATGTGTTATTATATTTATATATATATATATATTTCATACATAAGTAAATATAACCTACCCCATCAATATATTTAAGTTAACTTTCGACAATATTTTTTCTTAATTTAATGGTTAAATAAAATTAAGGGAATACATTTACAATACTTTGAGGTCTTTTCGATTTTGTAATATCTCATAAAAGTTCGTTTCTTGGAATAATGTTATAATCTATTTCAGTAATCTAAGACAATAAATAACAACAAACATTTTACGAAACTAGCCGTTAAAACTGAAAATACATAGTTCATTAAACCAAATGTATCTTGAGGTCTATAGCAAAGAATATTATGTAGAAAAGAACGCCGACTTCCGACTCATGCGGCCTACCTACCCACTCTGCCGGCTACGTAGGGTTGTTGCGTTGGATGCGAGATGCGGAGAGCGTCTCGTTTAGTTATATATTTAGGGTGGATTGCACCAACTATTTAAGCTCGATTTAAGGAACTTGCATCCCGCTTGCATCAGCTATTAAATATTTGGTGCAAGCGAAATGGCAGTTCAATGTACGACGGATAAGTTTTTCGTGTTTGTTAAATTTAATTTTTTGTAGTTATGTTGAGGGATGATAACTCTGCATTCGAATGACTAAAACTATTTAGGCATCTAATTATAATACGTTCGTTTATGTGATTTATTTGCGACGATGTGAAGAATGAATTAAAGACAAACGGAAGCGGTCGCATGTTTGAGTCACGTGCGACCCTGATTGGCACTACAGTAATTGCCCATATTCGCCCAAAATATTACCGTTGTGTACGTGTCTCAGCGCGTGCGTATTACCGTGCACACATACAAACCGCGTACGCTAGCTTTCTATGAAGACATCCTACTCTTATGTTTATACTGTGTCCATATAGGGTGACGTAACGAACTGGGTTAACATCCAGTAACAGACTCTATGGGAATTTTAAAAATGACTTTCTTACATTCATTTAACATGAAACCGAACAACAAATAGACCGTGTATTTTTGTGCAAGAATCATAAATATTAACATAATTATAGCAATATAGCAGGAAAAACCCGAACTCAGCCAGACCTTTGAGGTTATGTGAGGCTTTTATCCACTGAAACCTCTGTGCTGGGACTTCCTACGGAACGCACCGGAGCCGATCTCGCGCTGTGCCGCAGCGCTTCTGGGGGCAGTATTTCACTAACTTTGTACAATCCAGCCAGCAGGATCCAGCAGGGTTGAAATTTTATTTGAAACTTTCATATGGAAAGGAATACGGCTGTGAATCGAGTACAAATATAGCTTATTAAAAAATAATGACTCGTGTTAAAAATGTTCGTATTAGGACATTAGAACAGGGGAAGGACATAGACTTTTTTTTAATTAGATTTCTTAAATTCACACGGACGAAGCCGCAGGCAACAGCTTAATACCTACATCTGCCTAGCCATAAATATTGTTACGAGGAAAACATTGTTTTTTTCTATTACATAAAACGTTTATTCCTACAGTGCAATTAGATATACAACCCTTTAAACATTGTGGCCAGTTATCGATTGAAACACGCACTTTCTCCATGGTAAATCCGCCACTGCCAATATTATGGAACGTTTTAACTCCAAATTATCATAGCGTTTGTCTAAACGCTATGAGAGTATGGCATGCTCTAAAAGTCTTTTTAGAGCACGCCATACTCTCTAAAAGAGAACATAAATTATAATCAAGTGGATTAAGATTGGGACTAGATGACGGCCAGTCTTCAGCTCTGATAAAGTCAAAAACATTCCGTTCCAGCCATGCTTGTGTGGATCGAGCTTTATGACCCCATGCTGTCTTGCTGAAAGGACCATTCTTGGTTATGGAACATGGTGTTGTTAAGAGGCTTAACTATCTTTTCAAGAATCGTATCTTGATAGACCTGGGCTGATCTTTTGATACCTTTTTCACTAAAATATGACTCAGTCACTCCTTGATAGCCAATATCTCCATCAAACCATCACTGAAGCCGAATAATGCCCACGTTGTATCTTAATGACTAACTGAAAAGCTTCTTTAGAGCTTTGAGGACAAATTCGGTCATTCTGGTTATTAAAATGTTGCTCAATAGTAAAAATTCTTTCGTCAGTAAATAAAAATTTTGACCTCCCTTTGCGTATACCGCCTAAGAAGTTATTTTGGTTTTACCACCCTTTTTATTTTTGAACTATTATCGGTTAAGTAATGACGACGGCTTCTCTTATAAGCTGCAAATCTTGAGTCATCTTTTAAAATATGCGACATGGTTGTGGGTGCTACATTCATTTCCCTAGATAAAATCCTTTGCTATCGGACAGGATTTCTTCGGATTCTTTCCTTTACTGTTTTGATCGCCTTTTTAGTACGAATACTACGTAAATGGTCATACCTTTTTCTGTCACAAACAGTTTTCCCTCGTTTTCTCTGACTACCCCGTTGCGGATACAGTATAAAGATATGTACATACATACACATGTATAAACGATTTTACATTCTAAATATATTTTTTGAATTGTAAAAAACATAATAGAGTCAATTATAACCAACAGAGAATTGACGCCCTATATAAATTATAAAATAGCTCCAAAAAGACATACAAAAGTAGTTTTTTACGAATATCTCAAATAAAACTGTTATTAACATTTTACGTTATTGTAGGCCAGGTCACGTGAGGCACGCGATTTCGCCTGTCTGCCCGTTCCATACTATTGTCTACTCATCATAACTTATTCTCATAAATCATAAAGTAAGACACAATTAGATACAGGTACGTAAGCAAACTCAAACAATTTGGACAGGATTGGATTAAGTGAGAAACTTAAATATTTTGGACCCGATGAAACCCTACAAGAAATAAAATTTATTGCATAACTTTTAATCAAACTTCAAGACAAACATTTCTTACAATATACAATTATTGTTATATGCGCAGTAATACATAACATATTATATGTTTGATAAGTATGAACACAACATTACAATACAAAAACTGGCCAAGTGCGTGTTGGAACTTGGAACGCACTTTATTTTATCGCAATAAGAGCTATTTAATCATTTCGACAAATTGACTTGCTTCCGAGAAAGAGCTGTACGTATTTCATTTTATTTTGTGAAACTATTCTTGCTATAATATTCAACATAATCTTCATTGAAAGTATTAATTAAAGGCTGTATCCATCAATTTTGGCATCCATAGGTTAGTATTCAGGGAGGTGCAGTGCATTAATGAAAGCAAATATTTCTTGACGGAAGCCTTAAAATCCCAAGAAAAACAAAATTTGTTTTCACTTTTAAATTTTAAATTTAAATAGACCCCACTTGATTAAATGAAACAAAATTTCTGAGCCCACTTATCACTGAAGGTTAAAAATATTTATACTAAATATCTCAACATAATATAGTCCGAGTTCGAGTCTTCAGTCGACACCCGTATTCTTCATTCCACCTTAATCGGTATGAAAATTAGAGTATAGGAGGCCTGTGAGGTAGACACAGATGGGATTAACTGACAAATAGAAACGATAACAATTTCTAGTTTGACTGTGTACAGTGACCTAAAAAATTAATAACTTTGGTAAAAAAATTAAACAGACTTCAGAATACACACTGAAACTACAATATATTAATTATCCTTTACTAATCAAAAATCGAGCACAAAAATGACTTCGTAAATACCATAAACATACCTATATATGTACAATAATTAATTAAAGGAAGTTACTGAAGTCGGGTATCAGGCCTACCAAACTACTAATAGACTTTTGTTGTAAATTGATTTGGCACCGACTTCAATAACTGACGAATTTAGTTATATTTGTATTTGTATTGTATTATATGAAGTTACTTCTATACTTGAGTTTTTATTATGTGTTATTTATTAGTAAGGAGTATTATTTTGTAGTTTTCAATGTTTATCTTTATGTCGGTGTAATTTTTTTTTTAAAGTTATTTATTTTCCCTATTTAGTGGCCTTGTCCTAAATAAATATCTAGAATAGGTCTACGACTAAATTGTCTTCGTTTCTGAAACAGAACATTAAATAAAAGGGTCATCAAAATATAAACCAGTGCAGTTTCCTTGTTTAATCGATACTTTATCATCGGATCTTAATTGAATTTCTATGGGACAAACCTGGACATATATCTACCCTTTCAAATAAAAAAATCATCGAAATCGATGCACAAATGGTTGAGAAATCGGTGAACATACATAAAAAAAAGATTCCGACCAATAGAGAACATCCTCCTTTTAAGTGGTTAAAAGCCCTTTAAGCAAACGAGCTCAGAAAATATTTAAATATTTTTTGTTGTAAATACAGTTTAACAAAATTGGCAAAATTTATTATCTATGGTAAGTACCTACTTTAAGTACCTTACATGGATTTCTTTCACAAAATTATTCTGTATACAGATTACATTATCGTACACAAATACATACACCTAAATACACCTGTGCCACTAGTACTCTATTCTCCTATACAAATAAATAAAATTTCGAAACATTTCTGCAAGTTACCAAAACACAAACACGCGTTTTTTTTTATTTTTGTCTATCGGTCTGTTTCATTGTCCGGACTAGACTCTGAAAGGGCTGAACCGATTTTGACAGGACTTACAATAGCAAGTAGAGGACTCTTCAGAGTAATCTAGACTATTTTTTACCTCTAAAAAGTACCAAATATTACGCAGCTGACACCGTGGCGCGCAGCTAGTATGACATAAAGTTGGTAAATGTCAGTAGAATTGAACTAGTTACGGCTCTGTATAAACGCATTGTATTTTATCTGTGTTAGGTGTGTACCGTTACTAGAAAATTATGATTAGAAAGAAGTAAAACCAATACACTTTCTGTAACGAAAGTCATAAATAGAGAAAGCTAGCGATTTCACGTTAATACATAGGTATTTATTGTTGCAATTTTTTATTTCGTTGATTTTTTTAACGTGTCAATGGTGTTTTTATTAATTACAGAAATCTCTTATGTACAAATAAAATGAAATACCTACATACTACTAAATCAAAAGTATAGCATCGACGGTCTTACGCATGAGTGCACGAACTACTGATACATACAATTGTATACGTATTACGTATGTATATATGTGTTATACTTAGAACTATATTGTGTGTTATTATAATTATGTAAATATCACCACAATACGTATAATTATAAATGTAACACCATATATTAATAACATAAAATCAAAACATCCGTCTGTTAGCTTTTCTTTCACGCAAATACTACTCAACCAATAAACATTTTTGCACGTAATTGACCAAAGCGTAATTTACGCTACCAATTTTGAAGCTATAGGTAGAAACTGGTATAAACAATAGTTAATACTATAAAAAAATTTAAAATACTGTTATTGAAATAACGAACCTTATTAACTTTATACACATTGAACGCATGTAAAATTATAAGGTTCTTTGAAATGAATGACTTGCGGTTATCTTGAATAAATGACAGCTGACGATATATTCAAAGATAAAAAAACAAATGTTCAAACGTTTCCACAAAAAATAAATTCAAGTACCTTGTCTATAATCATCTGTAATCTGTAATGGCTAATGCTGCTGAATCTATAATTAATGTTTTTAAGACTGTCCAATGTCATAGCATTAAAAGCCAAATAGGGTTCGCAATTTGACGTAAATAAAGCAAATAATGCTGCTGAATCTATAATTAATATATTTTTAAGACTGTCCAATTTGACGTAAATAAAGCAGTGAACTAAAGTTATTCCTTTGGAAAATTTGGAGTTATTAAGTTTTTATTATTAGGCCAACCACATTATAAACGAACCTACAAAAAAAAATAAGAAATAAACATACCATTATTAGCCAAAGGTGAAAAATTTGGAGTAGCACCATTACTTGAAGATGAACTCTTCTGCCAGATAGCATTCTGCTGTCGAATGTTATGCAGTTCAGCTGTATACAAAAAAATATTGTATAAGTTTGTAAAAAGTTCATTAGATACTAATGATTCAATCAATAGGGGATAAAAAACGGTCTTCACCTCACAAAAGGTGAGGTACATACATGACATATATTTATCCAAGAGTAAATAGCTGAAGACAAATCCTATTTTTTTGGTTCTACGCTTTTATAGATAAGGCCTTTCTTTTCCTCCTTAAAAGCTAAAATATTACATTCCATAAATTGTTTGACATATAATAAATTGTAGCTAAAAACATTTTATTTCTACAGTCATAATCATAAGTGAGTTTTTGATCCTAAACATTTGGATTTATTTCGAATCTAAACGATTTTAGCCTAATGTATAATCAATCACTGTTAGCTCTATGACCTAGAGCCAGTAAGAACCGTGGATGAACCACCATATTGGCCTTTTTGTAGGAGAAAACCAAGCCTTTAACACACTATGGAATACGAACAAAAAACGGGACTTGTCTATAAGTATTTTCTCTTGGATACATAGGAAACAAGACTAAATTATTTAAAAAAAAAAACAAAAACCCCGACTGCTTTTTACAATTTTTATTAGTTACTAGCCGATGTCCACGACTTCGTCCGCGTTTTTTACTTTTAAAAAAGCCTATATGTCCTTCCTCGGGATTCAAGCTATCTCCATCCGAATTTTCATTGTAATGGGATGAACAGTATGGCAGCCCATAAAATACGAAAGACACAACAAACAATGATTTTTATATATTAGATACATTTGGAATTGGCTATATATTACCTTTCATTTGGTACCCATAATGCTATACTTTTTCCCCACTACTTTCATTTCCTCGGATGACATATTGAAATTGTACAATTAAGACAAATCTAATGACACCTCATATGCACATACACTCGAAAAACATAACCCTCTTTCCCAGTCAGTTAAAAAACACAAATTGAAATAATCATACTAATACCAACCAACGCTAATAATATAGAGAACATACAGTCATACATTTCTTCACTCAGTATAACTAACTCTAAATCCCTGTCGGCGATGACAGTATGCCAAGCCGTCCTTATATACTTCTTTTGCTTCCTAAATATATCAAAAATATTAATGGTATTAACACAAACACAACACTTTTTCAAAATATTTGATTTGATTAAATGCAAAATAAATTAAAATAGTAACAAACATGTGATTTGATGACCACTTGAGGAAAAATTTTTTGCATGGTATTTTTCCTCTACTGTAACTATTTTTCCTCTACTGTAACTAAGTTCTCATTATTAGTCTTACATGAACAGTAAAGATGAAAAATTTGGGAAATATAATCACAATTTTGTCTAAAACACTTTTCTCATAGAATAGACCATTACCAAGATATTTGGGACATACCGAGTTTTGGCACTTTTCACCCAATATTTAGTGCAATTAGTGCATCTCCCCCAAGGTCTAAAATTTATATTTTCATGAGGGTAACTAGTTAACCCTTAACCACCTAGCGTCGGTCACAGTGAGTCCAGTGTTTTTTGTTCCTCAAATACATATTTACGTTATTACGCAGACCGTGCACATGTGAGTCTATCTACTTTTTCCCTTCTACCATCGGCTCACCTTCTGCGCTTGACCACTTAATACGTGCGTGCGTTTAAAAATTACAAGTAATAATATTTTACGTGCGGTCAGCGGGTCGTTAAGCTATTATTGTTACAAGCATTTTGTTTTCGTGGGTTTATATATTCTGATCGTGATTGTGATATCGTTGGGTGGTTAGAAGAGTCTGACTTACATTCGGAGGAAATTTGAATCACGTAAAACTTGTAAAACTTGGCCTAGAAGTTTTATGTGCTTCAAATTTTTTGACCAAAAAAAGAAATTTAAAACATTTCACAGGTGGTTTCATTGTAAAAATCCGGTTTGCGTTGAATGTTATCAAAAAATGTGTGTGGACTGTAGAGATACATCTCTACAGTTTAGAGTTATCATTAGAGACCTCATATAAGTTGTATGCTATTGCATGAAAAAATATTGTACTGAATTTGACAAACTTCTGCTGCCCAGATTTTTTCTCCCATTACAACGAAATGATGCTTAAGTACATGAACCTGAGTTGATCCAAATTAAAAAAAATTGACAATTTTATTAATTTTTATGGACATCTCACGCTTGACAAAAAAAAATTATATTGATGTTGTTTTCACAAAAAAGATCAAATGGTTCCTAAGACAGTTTCTCTGCATCTATTATAGATCTCCATACTGTTCCAGTTAAAAAAAACTGCATACATTATATTTTTAACTCGATTTTTCTCGAAAAGTATTAGTGTTATGGTTAAATGTCCCAGCTGGACTTTTTATCTAAATAATTAGATCTATCGATTGACATTAAAAAATTGTAACAAATGGTTTAAAAAACGTAGTCAAGAGATACTGATTATGACCAAAGCTCATCACTTATTTATATGTGACTGTTGTTTATCGAATGTGACCGTCAACTTACATCTGTAGTGGACTGTAGTCACAAATTGTGATTAATTGCCAGTTGTAATATTACAGTAATTGTAATAATATTGTGCCAAAATAATGCTGTGTTGGAGGCTTTACATCTAAGTTTTTTAAAATAAAATAAAAATTAGCTATGAAGATTGTTCCTATACAGATCTCAGATTTTAAGAGTGTCTATATTTTGTCATAATATTATGTGTTACTTAATATACCCAAAATAGAGGTAAACTTTATTTGTATGTAATGGATTCACTAAAAACTTTAACATTTTTTTCACCTATAGAAAGCCACATTATCAGTAAGTAACATGGGCCATATTTTATTTAAAAAAAAATTTCTACCCCTGTGAAACTGGAGCGATACGCTATTATACAATATATTTAATTAACACTGGAACTACGTAAGCAGTCACTATGACTATCGTTAGGTGGTAGTGTAAGTGAAAAATATGTTAGGTCGCTAAGGGTTAAACAACATAATATCCCAAATTATTTTTTACTCTACCTTTTGTAAGGCAAAATTCCCCACTGACTAGACTTTAATGAAACAAAGAAAGATTTTCATTATCTATATTATCCTATTTGCAATAGCAATTATTGTTAATTAACCTATTATAATTTATTAAGTATTTACTTTGAGTAAATCCACTATTTACTTTTCTTAATTTATTTTTCATGTTAAGATTTAGTTAAAAATGAATTTAAAACAAGAAAAATGTTTTAGTGACGTGATGAAAAAGTGTAAAGTATGTACCTACATTCCTTCATCGAACTTAACAAATGAATTGACCTCAACATAATACTCGTAACAATATATAACAATAAGGTTTATAACAGACATTCAAAATGAAATATCTGAAAATCTCTGTTTTTGTCTGCTGTCCTCCTGTCACAGATGTTTTTCTCTCGGAAACTATCTACTTACCATAAATAAACTATTTGAATTTAAAAAAATTATAATACCTAATTAATGGTCTAAATACAAACTTCAAAAGTTGAATTTTGACTTTGAACAAAAATATCAACATCAAGCAAATATCAACATCCATAGAACATACACATACAAAATATTTTATCATAAGCTAATTTTTAACTAATCTATAATATATCACATGTGGTTGATATCCTTGACTTGCTGTATTTTGTGTAGGTGATAGGTAATATAAGCAACAGATATAATCATACAATACGTTATTTGAAAGTGTAGCCTTCGTTTATGTGTGGGTAGCACATTATTTACACTGCAGAGGTACCCTTCCGTATTCTACTACTATCATAGAGATATGTTATATAAAAGAGCAACTAATCTGTCTCTGTACATTATGTAGAGTATTACCAAAAATCATTGGGATAGGCTTTTTAGTGTCCTTTGATTCCAAACATTTTTAGAATGTTAATTCCGATTTGAGTGTTTGTTTATTCAAGCTACACTGGAAAACTACTGAATGGATATTAATAAATGCAAATTTGCTATTTAAAAATGACATTTTCAGTTAATAGGATATACTATACTGTGTGTAATAAGGGTAGGGAAAGTACTATTGACCTATAAAAGTATAAGTCTGATCTTAATCTTTTTCATGAACCAAATCCATGTCTGTGTAAATTACAGATGAAATCATGGGAACTAATACATATAAGTACATTACATTACATTACATAATACAGTAAATAATATGTACATTAAAATTTGTAATTATCAACATCAAATTATGATTAACATTGTTTGTATTTACCAACCTTTGGTCTCCATTAAGTCTTTATTAAGTCTTTCATTTGCCATTTTTAAGGCTGTTATTTGGTCTAATAGACATGACAGGAGACGACCCCCTACTTGGCTGCCAGACAGGCCTGAGCTAGATTCAGAGGCTGAGTCAATATCTCCATTTGCCGGCCTGGCTACATCGGGCAATCCTCGTACACAGGGGTCACTGTATCTCCTAGCATTACCCTCATCTTTCTCATTAATATTCATGTCACTATTTGAAGCAGTGTCACCAACTGAAGTAACTATAGGTGGCAGACTTGCAAAATCTTGACTATCTGTAAAATTCTTTGGTTGCAAGTAATTATTTAATGTACCAGTTGGAGTATCATTTGGTGTAGTATGTATTTCTTCAGCTTTATTTTCACTTCGCCTTCGTAGTCTAGGTCTTTGCGCTTGCGTGCTTTTATTCATGCCTTGTATGTAGCGATATTCTGGACCATAAACGGGAGGTATTGCAGGATTGTAATATGTTGGCAGCGTAGGTAGTGACATTGGCTCGCTGTATCCATATATGTTAATGTTACTAAATTTACACGGATCGTAGCCAAACGGTATTTGAGTGTTGTTCATCGGACAATTTGAATTCAGATTGAGAAGTGAATCAAAGGTGTCCATACTTGGGGTCGACTCTTGTATGTGATGCATTGTTTTATCCAACCACTTTGATAGATACGAACCTTTACTACCTCTTGATTTTTTTCGTTTTCCTAAGGGAATACTGTTTGTTGCATTACCGTTCACTTGCTTAGGAGTTGAAGCCATAGCTAACAATAGCTATCTATTAACCACTGTTTACAAATGAAGTTTTACTTAATTTTTAAGCTGAGACCGCTTCATTCATTTTCCATTGCAATTAATCACAAAACAAGAAATAAGAACTAAGCACTAAAACAAACACAATATAATAAAATATTATGCCAAATGCCAATTTGCCAATTGCCGAACGACAAACCGTCCGTTGAGAAATCTCACTTTGACTTTGACAGCTTTGACTGACTCCCAGTGTTGCAAAAGTCAAAAATTAAAACTCGGTAAATTTCCTGCCAAAAATCGGGAGAAATCGGGAAATTTTTAATCAAAATAAAACAAATGTATTTTACGCTAATTATTTTAATAAAAAATATAGATACATACATAGGTTTAGTGATTACTTATTATTCATGCTCATACCATTTCTTACTAGCTATTTTTTCAAACATTTTTGGTCTATATTAAAATTGTAGCACGTTTGGTTGTTCTCTGCTATACATCTTTTTGTGTGAAGGAGACCTACAATAGATTCAGTGGAGAGTTTGTTACGTTGTTTCGTTTTCATTAGATTGACTGATGAAAATATTCTTTCGACGTTGGCAGATGAGTGTGGTAAAGTCAATATGTTGAAAACAAAAGAACAAATATTTTCAAACATGCGTGAGCCATCACCATATTTCATGCTGCCAACGCTTGCCCAAAATTCTTCAGTTGCTTCATTAAACGACGCACTTTCTTTCGTGTTCCGAAGCAAACGCCATTCTGTGTCAATACTTTGATAATTATTGCTGTCCAATAAATTTGGAAATTGTCTACATATTGGTACTATTGATGGCAGTTCACCTTTTTTTACATTTTCTGGAGAAAAAGTTCCCAAATCCTTTAAAGGATTATTTTTAACTGGGAATCTTTGTATGATTTGATCACACGCTTCAATGAAGAATTGAATGCATCTCGTTTGAAATAAGTGGATTTGTTCAGGAGTCAATCTCTTATCTGTAACCAAAGTATTAATGGCATTCGCTCCGTAATATACATCTCTAATATTTACAAAGTTACGTGGGTTTTTATAGTCGATTCATTCGATATTGTTTTTTTCTAAATAGTTTTCAAAGACAATCGAACAAGGTTCTTAAAGTAACACAAACTTGCAAATACAAAACGTGTACTCTTGCTGATTCAGATTGCATTTCTCGATTTAATTTATTGAAAATTGGTAAAACAAAATCTAAAAACTGAACAAAGAGTAATGTTAATGGGTCATTTAATTTGTTTAATATATTTGTAGCTGTTGTAATATCGTCATTTAGCGACGCATCAATGAAAAATAATTTCAAAGCTTGATATTGCTCCAAAATTCTTGATATGGCTCCGTGTACTGACAGCCACCTCATTTGACAAGGATGTAATAATTTATGTATTTTTAAATTGCAGAATAATTGAAATTCTTTAAATTAAGATCTTTTGGGACTAGAAGCGAAATAATTGTATATTTCTCTTACAACTTCTTTAACAAACCAAGGTATTTTGCTGCAAGCGTAAGACGCACATAAATGGAATGAGTGACATATATCACATATACATTTCATTATAAACAAATTTTCTACGTCAGCTTTTAGTAACGTCATTACTGAATGATTACGTCCCATCATAACACTTGCACCATCAGAAGCAAAATCTATGAGATTTTGTCGAAATGGAATACCATGTTGTTCAAAAAAGTCTACAATGCTTTTGTGTAATGTTGTAGCATCTGCAGCCACAACAGGGATAAGTCCAAAAAAATAATCTCCTACATGTTTTTTTTTGACATTCTGACGACTAGACAAAGATGTTTGGTGGTATTCCTATCGGTGGATTCGTCAAATATCAATGAGAACTTAACTTGTCGCAGATCTTCGTAGAGAGTATTAAAGCTTTCTTGCCCGATTACATTATTTACGACCGCCTGAATCCTGGGGCGGGAGTACTTTATATTTTCGGCTACTTTTGAATCTGAAAAAACCTTCTGTATTAACTTGCCTAGATGGTCAGTTATCGCGTATGGCAAGTTACGTTCAGCGATAAAGCCGGCAATCCGAATTTCGCCTGAAACAAGTAATGCAATTATATAAATTAGTATAGTTTTGTTTTAAAAACAACTAACAGATACCAAGTAGCTATGTAATCAACAACACTGAACTACCTATCCATTAAAGACAGAACTGATAAAAATTGTCACTGTGTTGAATAAGTTTTTAAATTATATTGTCATACCTAGCTGTGCCCTCGACTTCGTCCGCGTGGAATTTAACAAAAAAGTTATTATTCAGTTCGCTCATTTTACGATAACTTATTAATAAATTCTAAAATAAAAGTAGCCTAAGTTACTCCTTATTACATCAGCTATCTACCAGTAAAAGTCCTGTCAAAATCGGTTCAGCCGGTCTAGAGATTACCCGGAATAAACAGACAGACAGACAGACAAAAATTGTAAAAAATTTTATTTTGGTATATGTACCGTGTATCATATCCATAACCATAACATATCCATTTAGTAAAAAACGGTTATTTTAATATTACAAACAGACACTACAATTTTATTTATTTGTATAGATAATATATTTAGATATTTATCTTCTCTCATTTGATGTTTTAATTGGATCACTTCTCGAGTCACAAAACCAGTCATCTTAGGTTGATCCGTAATGCATTTAATAATTTTGATGTGAAGTTGGGAAGCGGCATGCCTTTTAACAGCGTCGAAATCAGAAGAAATATTAATATCTTTATTACAACTTTTGCATTGTGCGTAGTTTTTTACTAGATTAGTATTCTTAGTACTTAGTAGATTCTCATTCCTCTTTATAATTTTGTGAGTATTTTTTTCGTTTAGCTCCAGTACTAGTACTTGGGCTCATTCCATCCGAATCATCGGAATCGGACATTGTGAGTAAAAATAAAGTACAACAATTCACAACAAAACTAGTGCACTTGCGAACGAACGAAACAATAATTAATAACGTATAAAACATCTCAGTACATTTCCGAAACAATTCGTACTTATACATATGGTTTTTAGGGAATTCCCCCCATACACCCACCAAATAATAATGAACCTTATTTTAAACGCATTTCGACGTAATATGTATTGTGTATACTGCGGTATTGAAAGGTCGTGCGAGAAGTTTTGGGGAATCCCTTTGCATTGTTTTAGTGTTACCAAGTCAAAATAGAAATTCGGGAGATTAGGTCTTTAAATCGGGATATCGGGAGGTAAGAGCCGAAATCAGTAGATCTCCCGATAAATCGGGAACTTTTGCAACACAGTCTCGTTCTCCCAATGCCTACACACACACCTTCCAATTACGTTGGAACAACTTTCCTAGGAATGGCGATCTGAGATTGGTAAATGGAAAAATTGATTGTTCGATCTAGAGTAGTGAATCGATTAAGTGAATTGATGGCGGACACCCAAAAATGGAGTTTCCATTATATTTCTTTATTAAAAAGAAAGCAACTGTAAAATAATAAGCTAGCGTGGATTTTTTTTAATTAGCTATACACACAAGTATTGAACACTGCTGTCACAGCGCTTTCGGAGCTTGATTTGAGTCGTCTAACTTTTGTTTTTCCCATTCAAATTTAAAAAAGGTCGTAGACGATTTTTGAGCAGTCGATCTTTTGGACATCGATTTCTGTGAATCGATTTCAGACTGCAATTTGAATCGGTTTAAATTCGATCTATTCTGGAAAGAATTCCCATCCCTAAACTAGCCGACGACGCCGATAAATTGTAATGTCTGTAGCGCAGATCGCTAACTTTTTTTCTTTCTTAATGGCATGGTGCACAGTTTAACGCATTTGCTAATGTCGTCATTTATGTTTAGTACACATTTTCGTTAATTATATTTTAAAAATATTTTGGAAGATTCGATTTTCATACATACATAATATAGCACGCGGTACGGAAATTTTATGAAATGTAAAATCAAGCGTTAACTAAAAAAGTAAAGGGTAACGTTTCCTGTCGGATTCCAGGTTTCTCGAAGTGCTCATTACGAAAATGGTGTTCATTTTCAAACTCAAGATGGCGAATACACATTTTTTGGATAAATCTACATGGATCTCATATTCTAGGTTTCTTGGGGTGACGATTACGAAAATGACGTTCATTTTCAAATTCAAGATGGCGAATATTACTTTTTTAGACAAATCGACATAGTTGTCCTATTTTAGGCTTTTCAGGGTGGCGAGTGTCCGACGTTTGTGAATAAGGGGGCAGGTTCCATAAAGCAAGCCGAAAGGTCAAGTGGAAAATAAAAATAAAATTGTTTCAACTAATTAAGGACACAATAAACTAATAACAAATGTTAATAAATATGCGTTACTAATTAAATCCGTCAAAAAGAGTTTTATTTAAAGGAATAAAAGCGAAAACGTAAGAATTTGATATTAAAGAGTAGAAACAAAGAAATGTTTTAGAATGGATTTAGTTTTATTTTTTTATTTCTAAAAACTTCCGAAGCTAGGTAGCTAGGAAAGCTATAAAATAGGTTTATGTAACGTTTCTTTTTTGAATCTACCGATTTCTTGCATTTCATCTACCAATGAAGAAGGGTCATCTGTGACCTAGGCCCGGCGCATTTGGAACATATCTCAGTTATTACGTTACTTTACGAACTTCAATAACTACATTTTTTTTTTCGATTTCAGTGGCTATCATACTTAAATTGGCTTCGTAAGGCAAGATACTGTTTCTTCCCTGAAAATGTAATAAAACTTTTTCTGAGTATACATTACATTTTGATGTAATATATTACGTTGCAATATATAACAATTTTCGACCAAAATCCCTTGTAACGGCCAAACTGCAGTGTCCTTAAGCGGGCTAGCGTAACACCAACACTGCCGCGCTGCCCGCCGCCGCCGCGTAGGCGGAGAGCATAGCCCTCATAATTAAAAACGAGATAGCTATATTTTTAGCAAGCGATATAGCTATCAAAAGTATACTACACAATCATATGTCATGTAAAACCCGAACATTGAACTTTGAAGGCCGAAGTGCTATTCGCGAGTATTATTTTACATGCAATCATAGCAGGCGTACAGTAGGAAGCTGTGCTCATATTATAAGTGTGATTTATTATCTAGGGTGGGCTCACTGGTGGACTAGACACCAAGATTCAAGTTTCAGCACCCTGCGCTGGGTATGGACAGTGTATTAATCGATTACGATATGCTTTAAAAATGTTAATAAATAATAATTATTTGCACAAAAACATGGTTTTATTAAAATAACTCCTTTTCAGGCACACGTATTTTTAAATAGTTAATTGGCCATTATTGATGTTACAATATATATTCTACTATTAGCAGTTCACCTCTATAAGAAATGAAGTTAAAAAATTATATAGCCATCTTAGAGTACTTAATTAAAAAGGATATATTTTGCCTTCCAAAGCAAATTCAAATACGTTAGTCACCGAAATCGAAAAAAAATTATATCTGATTATTTATGTACATAAAATAAGAAAAAAAATTGAGATGTTTCGGTTGCGCCGGGCTTGGGTTAATTTTGTATGGTTCATGACCATGATTTATGGATTTATAATTTTGTATGGTTCATGTATGGTTCTTTCTAAAATTAGGGTTGGCAACACTATGTTAGAGTAATGTAATGAGTGAATCTTTAAAGCTCGGACCAATGAGCTTACGGTGTTCTTTTTTTGGTGATGCAATTGTAGAAAATAATAAATATTTTCTTTACAAAGCCTTCGTTATAGGGCATGTAATATCGGAAGATTTTCAATTCCGTTACTAATTTCCGATATTAAATCGTAATATCGGAATTCCGACATTAAAATCGCAATTGGTCATATTCAAATTACATATATTCCCTTAAAATTGCGCATATGCATTGGAAAAGTGGGATTGTATGCAATAAAATAAGTCTATAATAAAAAAAATTTAATTTAGTAGGAACTTTTGGTACAAATTTTGTACTGCAAAACTCAGTCGTAAACTTTGTTACTAATACGTACCTCTGAATGTATTTTTAACATTAAAAATTTTAATTTTTAATGTTGAATTAAAATAAACACTCAATTGCTTCCCATAAAATGCCCTACATACCTTCCAATTTATTGGAACAACTTTCCTAGGGTTAGCGATCTGAGATCGATTAATAGAAGAATCGATCATTTGATCTCCAGCAGTGAATCGATCCAGTGAATAGACGTCAGACACTGAAAAACCGTTCTACAGGTTTTTTAAATTTTGCATGGAATAGATAAAAGTCAGACGACTAAAAAAAGCGCTAAATCTGGCTCCGAGAGCGCTAAGGTGACGGCAGTGTTTGATATGTGTATGTATAATTTATTAAAAAATTCACTCACTATTTCATAGTTGCGTTCTTACCAATACAAATATAATAGAAACTCCATTTTTGAATGTCCACAATCAATTCACTAAATCGGTTCTCTACTCGAGATCAATCGATAAATTTTTCCATTAATCGATCTTGTATAGCCATCCCTAGGAAAGTTGTTTGAACAAATTGGAAGGTGTGTAGGGCACTTAAATCGCGTCAAAAGCTGTATTATATGTGGTATTACAATTACCTATGATAGACGTTGTTGGTAGTGTGTACCGTAGAGGGAGTACTAGTAGAGTACAGAGGACCGTGGCCGCATAACTAAAAAATGTGCTGTAGATAGATTTCTATACAGAAAGATGTTTAGCGAGTGTCCAAATTTTTTCTAGGCATTGCCTTTAATGTAAAAATTTTATTTCTTTTAGGTGGGTCAAATTTTTACAATAAAATGTTTTTTCCGAAAGGATTATCGATGAAGTGTGCCTACTACTACTGCGCTTAGTACATATTCGTGGACTTTTTTGTGTAATGGCACGTGGCATGCACTGAATCAACTGGGCGACGCAACGCACAGATCAGCACAGATATAGTGGGAATTCCCGGGATTTAAACCGCGCGACCGCCGCGCGGTGGCCGCAAAAAAGTTTTCGCGTCTTATGTCTGCGCTGTTACGTTACTCATTTTTGTGAGAGCGCTCTTAAATAAAGTGACATCTCATAGATAATTCAAAACTTTTTTAGATCACAATTCTTCGTCTTATAATAAATTAAAATTAGTTAGGTAGCGCTTATATAGTAAACTAATTAATCTGTGCTTATATGTTAAAATGCCAATAAGCAACAGTGCCATCTATTCTACTTATTTAAAACTAACAAATGCTTTACTTCACTACAATAATAGACGTTTCTTCTCAACTAACAAAAGCACAGCTTCGTGAGGGATCGCGATCCCTTTTAATTCTGTAATTTCTGACAGGTGGCGTTAGTAGTACAATGATACTAGTGAAATAATTATGGCTGTCTTTAATAAGATCTTTTAGAAATTCTGTACCATTTCGGGAGATTCAACTGATTGTTTTTGCAGAACGGGGTAGATATTTTCCAATAATTTCTCACGTAAGTTTCTCCTTTGGTATTGAGACCCAGATCAAACATCTGTCTGCATAATATACGTTCTCAAAATTATCTATTTTGTCTACCTAGTCATGTAAAATACTCTGCAACGCGTTTCTTAAGTAGGTACTGTGCCTGTGAGACTAGATGACATTTCCAGGCCTTTTCCAGGGAACATTAGTGTGGTTAAATTATTTATTCATATTACAAAGAAGGTATTTTTAAAAGCGAAATCAAATCCTTTTACCACTTCAGAAAAAAAATTAGTTCTTAAATAAAACAAAAATAAAATGACAGAAATTTAATCTCTAAATATATAAAACAATATGAATATGTATCTTATTTACATTTTTGTTAAAATTTTATTTTCAGAAATAATATATTTTATACCTGTATAATAATTATTGTGTTAAATCTTTGTTAAATATGCAAGGACTGTCAACATAATATGACACCCTCAGAGTGACACTGATCTTTTACAAAATTTTGGGATTCTGAGTTTTATACAATCGCACCATCGAAATTAGTGATAAAATTAATTCGTATAAAATAAATTTAATTTTCAGGTAATATAGTTTCATCTCTCTCGCTAATGGAGTAGACAGATAGTAGATACAACACGTTGTATACCCTAAATATTCAGTAGTATTATAGGTACATAACATAATTATTGAATTCATTATTGTACCTCATAATCCTGACATTTTCGAATAGATCACTTTCATTTTGAAGGTGGAATATGATTTTATTTACGTAACAGTTTTAATAAACCAAGAAAAAGTATTTTTTAAAGATTCTATGGCACAGGCTTTTAATATCTACCTAAATGTGATAAAAAGTCAATACATACAATAATATATCTGTATAGGTGTCGTGATAATGAAAATTGGCAGTATGTTTATTATAGACCTAATTAGAACAATAATTCTATGATTAAAAAAATATAGATATATAAAATGTATAATCCTTATACGTACAATAATAATGAACAAGATCCTAGATAAATCAAAACCTAGGTTCCGTTAAAATGTCGAAAACATCCTAATCCCTAAATATTCAACAATAAATTATAACTATTGAAAATATTACTAATTTGATTTACACAATAAACTGATCGTGATGGCGCAATCGACGTTATTTTATAGCGTATATATATATATATAGCACCATAGATCCTACTAAGTATAGATAAGTCATAAAAGTTATAAAGGCATATACATACACAGAACGTTTTTTTACACATAGATCACGTGTGTTCTTGCAGACTACTGCAAACGTGGTGCAAAAGCCGCCTGTGTCTACAAAGTTCATCAATTGAGCCACGTGTTTTAAAATTCGTTGCATTTTAAAACACGCGGCTGAAAACGACTATTGACTTTCTATTGACAGGTCGCTTTTGATAAATCAATTTTCAACAGGTCAATATTATCAATCAATAGTACGATACAAAATCAATAAAAAAAAGCTAGCGTTGTATTGTATGTGATTTCTATGCGCGTTTCTACCAAAACAAACTCAAATAATCTGCTTTTTCTCGCAATTCATGTATTTACTACAAATGTAAATGATTAGCGTATAAAAGTCGTCTTGTAGGTACATACACCCTAAGCGCTACAAACGTACAAGTTTTTAGTGTAACAGTTGCAGTGTAGTTCGGTAGTTCCCTAAATACTAATACCTCAACAAAGAAATACGATTGTATTTTTATATAATTTAATATTTGAGGAACGTTCAGTATTAATATTATAAAATTATATAATGCATTTTATTTATAGTTTACCAGAGTTATGTAGTGTAATCGGGTGCGCCATCACAAGCCACTTGCAATTGCATAATATCAAACTTTAAAACAATCCATTTCTAAAATTAACACTTAAACAAAACGTAATCTATATTCTAACGAGATTTGATGAAAATATTGCATTAATTATATTATTGTCATAAATAAAAAATTATTAGATTGTACTTTAAGTGTATGAAGTGTGGGTAATAGGTTAAGATGTTGAATAAATAGAAGAAAAAATATTATACATGATACATGAACATAGTTATTCGAGTGAACAAAACCCAGGGGTTTCTAGGCCTCTTTGTGACCCGTTTAGGTGTAATGAAACATTACTGAAGAGCGAAGAGCAAGCTTCCTTGTGAATTCCAGCGTGAAAACACGTAATCAATATTTGTAACTCAGTAAAAATAATAAAACATAACCCAGAATACTATCAACCAGTTTCCTTATTTACTAAATGAGTATATAATATTGATCATAATTCAAATTACATTAAAAATTATACCTCATACTAACAATGACAATAATTGTTTCTAAAATTATTGTATCGACACCAAAATAAATGAATAAAAATGTATTGATAGGTTTATGTAATATAACAATATGCCAATTTTCTTGAATATTCATGTACGTATATTTAATTTATATGAAGTAACAAAATACGACAAACAAAAAGATAATTATCACACGAGAATTGATTGATTGTTTCTTTATTTTATTTATTTAACACATTTTAAATATTACTTTTAAAAAGATAATGAAAACTATAAAACTTTAGATAAGTATTACAGTTAACAGTTAATATGCTTAACGCGTATCTTCTTTTTTGCCGTGATTTGTTAACGATGAAAACTTCCACCACTGCATGTTATAAGTTATACGTTAAACTAAATAAACTAATGTATGTTACAACCCTTAAATTATAATTAATGTATACATATAACATTTATTATAATATTGACTTATTCCTAAACATTACTCGCCAAATCCTTGTTTTTCATGCTAAGTCACATTGTCGTATCAGCCAGGATTCCATTCATTACAAATAACATGGTATTTAATGTCGCACGAAGATGGCAAAATTAGTTATTTACACTCACTTTAGTTAATTGGTCAAATAAGGAAATAGAAAATTCATTCTTTATACTAAAAATATCAATAATATTTCTAGTATTAACGTATTAGTGAACAAAATAATTAAAACTAACACATTTTTTGACATTTTGAGTAAAAACAAACGTACAAAGAAACAACAAAAAAGAATTGTAATGGCCATTAAAGTATTTAGTAACTAAAGTTAATAAAAGTATATTGATCGAACTGTTAATAACTATTTTAATTTTACTATTATATTCAATCATCAATTTAGAGTATGATTAAACATAGATTTGCCATTTTCCGACGACATAGGTACATAAGTCGAATATACTAACTAGTCGAATAACTATTAAAATAAAATAAAACTATTCAGATTTTTACTATTCAGCATTTATGACGGTATAATCTACTCGTAACAGTATATTACGAACGAATATTCCATGTTGTATCAGCGGTAACTATTGACAAAGATCCATGGAATCCCTTTGGCTTTTATTGTTTCATCCTTAGATCATGCATACATTCGAGTGATTTCTAATAGAAACAACACCTACATTTTAAGTTAAACATTATTTCTGACATCCCTTTAATTGAAATGTTTGCGACAAGATCTGAATTACACGGATATTACTATGTAACATGGGTTTGACATTTTATAACCAGACGTAAAAATGCACCTTTGATTCAGTCTTTGCACAATGTATCCAAAGAAGATAGAAATCACTCTATCTAGCTCTTCAGAAGTACTAAACTAATTTGACATCATCAAACGCGGTTAGCAACTCACTAGCGCCTTGTAACATTTCCGATTCATTCCAGAAGTCCGTCGACGTTAATGACATGTTGGAGTCCAGCAGCAAGTCAGCTGGCTGGAGAGAGAAACTTGGGCTTGGTTGCATTTTGTTCGACAAGTACGGGTCGCAGCCTTGCAGCAGTCCCGCCGGAGATAGCATCTTATTACTCGGACTGTATGCCTGACCATATTTACCTACTGGAGATAAGCTTTGCGGCGTTGAATAGGGGCTAAGAACGCGATCTCTTTGAGCTGGGCTCATGACTGGACTGTAGTTAGGAGTATTAGGAGAGGGCGGGAGAGAGTACATAGGGCTAGGGACATTAAGGCTCAATGGTGACACTGGATTACTGACAATACTCGTTCGAACCATTGGACTGTTCAGAGGAGTATTGAACCGCAAAAGCTTATTGGGCACTGTCTGAATGATGTTCATTACAGGAACGGGTACGTTTCTGGGACTTTGTGGTGATAATTTCTGTGTGTTCATTATTAATTGATAATTTGGGTGAGGATTAATTAGCGGCGTCGTCGAATTTGGTAAATCCTGTAACACACAAAACAAAAAAGTTAGTATTATTTTACTTCCAAATCACAGAATACTATCAGTGACAATGTAAAAAGGTGCACGTTGTCTTACATAAGTAATGAGGAAAGAAGTGGATAAAAGACATTGACTTTAACCTTCACTAAAAATACGCAAACTACTTTTAACTTATCAGCTGCTTCACATAATTTTAGTACTACTAATTAGACCTGATAAATAACCTAACTTTTTAAGCAGATCAAATGTAGGTATTACTTTATTCCCTGAATCACTTGAGTACATTCTGGCATTAACAATAGATGCGAAGAATTCATTGACATAGATACGTTCGTTACAGAGATGACATGTTTGTATCTATTAAACAGCGACATGACTACACGACCCAATAAATTCATTTAATAGATAGATTGGAAGACTAGAAACTAGTTGAAGAGCGGTTTGTTTCAGTAGATACTCAAATCAACGTATTTCAGACAAGTCAGATATTATTTAAGATATTCCATATTAATAATGTTAATTTTATTTAAAACGATAATCGAATAGAAACTAAAGCACACAGGTAATATAAATCAAACAAAAATAAGTATTTGAAATTTCGTTGAACGTGGGCCACGAGTAATACGGTGGGTCTCCCACGTTTATGTAATATCTACTCGTAATGAATAATAATTGGAAAGAAAAGTAATTGATGACAAATGTGTGATTGAACAACGTGTATACAAGGAAATGTCGAACTCAAATCAATAGGAGCCGCTCGCGAAATGTAAAATAAATAATAAAATAAATAAATCCATTAAACATTCGCGTCATTTATGTATTTATATTTCTGTATATATTTATATATTCTTTATGTATGTATGTAATTTTTTTATTGTTACGTAATTATCAAGTAAACATATTAAGTATTACGTATGTATTATCTATAAATGCTTACATAACTGTTTTTTTGTACGTAAAGAATGTTTTTTTTAATTGTAATTTTTTTTGTATATAAAGTATGTTTTTTTTTAATTGTAATTTTTTTTTTGCTCATGTTTCTACAGAATCAAATGATTAACGCTTAGTTAAAATTAAGTTTTTTACCCTCTACAGTATTTGCACCGCTTTGTGGGGTTAGCTGGAAGAAATCTCTTATAGAGATAAGCTCGTCTTTGTACGAAATCTCAAAATGTTAATAATGTAACCTTTCTATTGAATAAAGTGTATATATATAAAACACAAGTGTTTTTACTCACAACATTTTGAATAAAAGTATCTACTCTCATGTTTATAAAATGTACCTACATGTGAAATATTGTCAACCATTTTTGTGACATTGCTTACAATCTAAAATGACACCGTTATCTGTTTCAAGTATATAAAAACCGTATCCGTATTTTCTAGTCCTATTATCTCAATGAGTGGCAAAATAGGTATAGAGAATTTACCCCCAGTGGTGTAATTGACGGTTCCTTATAACGGAACCGTCAATTACGGTCAGAGCTCCTCATTCTATCTCTTCTTAGGGATCCTTCGTTCTTAACCCATGATTGAGAAGAGATCCTTATCGGAGAATTTCATTAGAGCGCACACTTATTTTTAAAGGACTATCAAATAACACAAAGATTTGTAGATTATATTTATCTGTCGGATTTGGCACTGTCCTTTAAGCGCTATGTTTTACCGTCAGCAACTTTGATCGATAATATCGTTAATTTTAGAAAGGAACAAAATGTCTACGTTAAAAATTGTGTTTGTTCAACACAAATGTACTCATTTATAAACGATTGTTGGTATACGTAGAATATGTACTAAGTCAATGAAGACTCAATCTATGATATCCTTTTTACACTAAGATATTATATACATTTAAAAAAGTGACAGCAAAGTAGGGAAAGAAAATTTCAGTTAAATGTTGCGTGTGAAAAGTAAGTTCACAAGAGAGGTCGAAATAAAGAGAGCGAGTAGCCGAAATTCGTTACGACAATGCCATTTATACTACAATGCTATCACGAAGAGCCCGTGATATTACGAGGGATGGTTCAAAAAGCTTTTCTTTTACGTATTACTCTTAAAAATCCACAAACAATTTTATCTAAAGTCAAAGTTATTTCAGTAATAAACAATTTCGCAGACTTTGGCCAAGAATGCCGATAACGTTATCTATCTTCAGATTGGTTTGTAGAGAATTTAATATGGACCCCTAATATTATTTGCTACGAATGGGTCGCTGTAAGATAAAATTAATTCTTTAAGAGGGAGATTGCCAGAAAAGTTGTCCATCGCTAACAGCTGGAGACCTAGTGATGAAAAAAGTTTTAGTACCGATTACATGGAGAACGACAACATCCAGTTAATTCTACTTATTTGGTTTAATTTGTTTGATTACGCATTTTATACAAATTTTCTCTTTATTTTTCATTTCTTATCTCCATATAACTTTACTAAGTCAAAGGTTCTTGATAGTGCGTTTGTTTGTTTCCGCCTGAAAACTATCAATAATTTTTTATGCTGATACTGTGATTTACAGCTACACAGATTTAATTGGGCCTCTTTATCAATCGTCATCAAATTTAGATACCTACATACTATTTTATGTGCTCCAATCAATAGGTGATATAAGAATTATCGTTTCCAAACCTTCCTGAAGCGGTAAATTATGAAAAAATGTATACAATATTTCTTTATATTTATCGCTATGTATGATCTAACAATAGTAAATAAATTTTATGGGTGTAAATTGTCATTTAGGACGCCATACAATTATGGGTTCAGAAAAGGTTAAAGTACACAAGAAAAAGTAGCTTCTATGCCCCGTTAGCACGCAAAGAATTATGTAGTTACTTGTGTTCGTGTTTACCAGAATTTAATTGGAATGAGAATTGGTAAAAATTAAATTTTCATCTGATTACATAGTAAAATTGGAATAGAAGCTGACACCATTATTTTTCCATGTTCTTCATTTATATTAAGTAGTTTCACTAAACATTTGCATGCAAGCTTATTTCGTCATAAATTTCTTTGACACGCCTTCCCCAAGATATCTATTACTCATGTTAGATAAGTACAATAAACATTATCGTAACGCTTGCTTGTTACATTACGAGTATATCAGTTTTAGGAATCTTCAGACTGATGTGATTTTCATATTCTAATATAATTTCAGTCTTCCCGTTTGATCTTACTTTTTAATATTGATGTTATTTTTCGCTCACAATCTTTTACAAAACAATATTTACTCGTATCCCTAAACGCAATTGTGACAAAAGTGTTACATCTACGCTATGATTTTCTTCACATAACATAACATATCTTCACGCCATATCTCCAACGGGGTAGTTAGAGGACGGACCGCCAGGAGTCGCGGTCCTTACACACCTCTTTCGCTTCCTCAAATCTGATCATTCTCCTCACACATTTTCGCCTAGGTTTGCGAGTGCTTTTGACATTTCCGTCTGCTAACACTCTGGCTATTTGATCTTCATAAGTCAGCCTTGGTCTTCCTTGGCTTCTTTTACCACTCAATTTCGCTCTATATATTTTCTTCGTCAGTCTTTCATCACTCATTCTTTCCATGTGCCCGAACCATCTAAGCATTCCTTTCTTCATTTTTACAATAACACTGTTGTTCAACCCTGTCATACTGCGTATCTCATCATTGTTTATCCTGTCCGCAAGCGGGACACCGCACATATTTCTGAGAGACCGCATCTCCACAGCATTTATCATACTTTCACTCGATTTCGGCCATATCTAGGCCTCACTACCGTACAACAAACTTGGCACCAACACCGCATTGTGGATGGTGATGGTGATGATGTGATTTTCTTTACATATTTACTTATATTACTTTTACGTGTAGCTAACAGAGAAAACTACAAATGTAGGCGGGATGCTAGAACTTCTACAATAAATTGAATAATTAATACACGAGTTTTAGCCCAAATGGGAGGTCGCAATCAATTTAATCTTGTGATTAGAACTTTAATTCCGTAATTGTTACTTTGGATACAAAATGTTTATTGATTAACATATTTCGACCTTTGATGAAGATAATAAACCGTATTAAAAAGCTTGTAAAAAGCGAACAAAATGTAACGCAATTTTCAAATTACTTCTGAGGGAGAACGCAATGCAAAACTGTGTAAATCATTAAAACTTACTGAATTTTGATTGTCATTAATTGTAGACATTAATATACCTAAGGAAATATTATAAACAAAATGTGGTGATTCACAAAAATATATTTCTGTTAAAGTCAATGCTTAGGCAAGACAGGATTCAAGGACAGGAAAGACCGAAGGGGAAATAAAAATCAACATGCACCTTTTTGCCAGGACTAAATATCATTCTTTTATTTTCTTTATTTAGACATATTTTTGTCAATTTCAATAAATATCATATAGGTATTTATTTCTTTCAAAAAAATATTTCTCTAATTACACACCCTCGCAGTACACCATTGAATTATTAAAATAACAACGACGACAGCTTAAATGTCTAGAAACATACGTCTTTTAAAACTTGAATATAATGTCTAATTTGAGATGACAATGGCAAAGCGCACTATGTCTAATTTCGAGAACCTCCTAGCTGCTAAATGTAGATAATAAATTTTTTATTAAATTTAAATAAAGTGAAAGTTAAAAAAATATATTAAGTATATTAAATTTCTGATCAAAAATAATGTAATCAATCCAGGACTATAAACTATTTTACAAATACAAAAACAATATGATTCGTTTGTTCAGAGTTGTACTTTGTATCCGTGGCAGAGGATTTCACACTAAACAATTAACAAATCGTGTCCAAGACTGCCTCGAAAACTACTTGTTCTAAAAGAAAAACTACGAATATAAAAGATTTTTTCCGGGCATACTGCTCTAGAAAGATGAAAGACTAAATAAATAAAAAACGACGAGTCGAACTACTTGGATATAAAAAATAACACTAGACATAGTTACGATAATAACGAATAATAAATAACAATAAGTTCTGAGAATAGTTAAACAATAAAACCTACGAAATATATTGACTCGGCTCGAACTAACTACATACGACAAACATAAGACTGAGTGCGCGGCGAGAGCCCGTCACGTCACGCGACACGGGCGTACTGTTACTACCTAAATCTAGGAACGATCAACGGTTCATCACATAACCACCGAGATATGCGCACGTTAAAACTTAAGCACTAGAATCAACGACTAAAACAATCGATTGCTTCAAAACTTACATCATTATATACATATCACCTAAAACTGAGTCTGTTTAACGCCCTCAGGCGAAAGCACAAAATTACGAGTCCGTGGAAGATTAAACTACACTAACCGGCCATATTACTCAGACAGTTCCATTTGCCTGGCCCTATCGCCGTTTAAATCGTCTCTGTACACTTTAATCTGGGCGAGGGCACGTTTACGTGCCGACTTTTATTGTCGTCAGTTTTATTAAAAAAATAGAATCTATAGATAGTGACTTAAATCACATATAGCTCAGTTGCAATATCACAAGTTTGACGGCACTGTTATGAATAAAATACAATAATTCGTTTAAAATTCAGATTAAAGGTCGAGGGCCAAGCAAAGCTAATGATTGAATTGAACACTGGACACGCATTATCACAGTTTCCGCTTTATATGAGTTTCGCTGCCTCAGGCCTTCATCTTTTGACGTGGTCGGCACTGCACCATGCAGATGTAACCAGCATCCACGTCGCAGCCGCTCACCAGTAGGTTCATGAGGACGCTCGAGGATGGCGTGCCAGAAGTTGTCAACGGTTGCGACGGCTGAGCCTGTACCGGTGACGGGCTGCGTTTCGCGCGTTTCGCGATCGGCTCCTCTTCCTGTTTCATCATTCTTTTGACACCTGTTTCCCACGATGAAACACTTCTGCTCGGTATAAGACCTGAAGCAAACATTTCAGTGAAAAATAACGCTCAAAAATTTTTCTCATTCGTGTTATATTTTATATTTATTATTACCTTGATCTGAATAAATATTAGTGATGAGATCTTGTGGTGGTGGTCCCGTGGGAGGTGCCACTAGTAAGCGATGTAACGCTGGTGCTGGAGAAGATGATTGTGATTCGGACGGCTGTGGTCTTGCCATGCTCACGTTGTCCGGCAGAGCACCCCACATCACTGCTGGTTCTAGAACTGGCAGCTCATCATTCGCCGGGATAAATGGAGAATTTCCGTCATCAATATCGTTTTCGGACCTTGCACTATCAAATGTATCCAATGATAACTCTGTTAATGACGAATCGGTCTCCTAAAAGAAATATTGTACTTTAGATTTTGTGCAAGATTTGAACTTAAAGGCATATTCACTTAGCATTTGATGATACTTACTTGAGGTTCAGGAGAAGACAGCAAGAATGAATCGGCGGTCAAAGAATCGACAGGTGATCCATTTCCTAAATCATCTCCAAGTAAACTGCAGTAATTATCGCCCAATATGAATTCGTCGAACATATCGAATGGACTGTTTTCCAGAGGAATGCAAGCATCACCAGCAGTAGGTGCCAAATGAGTGAGATCTTCAGGCTCGTCTTTAAGCACTGTAAATATATCATTGTTATAGTAAATGAAATTAAAATTAAATGGGATATTAAGAAAATAAAGCAAGCAACGGATACCTAAGCTGTGGAAGTTCAAACTCCACTCACTTGTAAGTCCCTGATCTTGCGAGAACATGAGAAAGCCTTTGTTCATTTCTTTCTTTCGCGGCGCGAATATAAGCTCAGTAACAGGTATAGGACGTTCCTCTTCTGGAGGAATAATGGCCACTATGGCACCGTTTGATTCAGGAGCTGCAATCGCTTTCACTGGTGCAGAATTTGGCGTGAGTGTCGCCACAGCGGGCTTTAGGTCCGCGTGCTGCACTTGGTGTGCTGCGAACACCTCATCTTTGCACTCGATACCGCTGTGAACAAAACAAAAGCATGGTAACGCGTTACCCAGAAGTGATTTTTAACTTTATGGTCTAACGTATATACTTTCTCATGTAAGTGCGTCATTCAAGTGCCAGTATAAACGATAACGAACGTCACGGTAATTAGTCAAAACTGAAGCAGACTGCAGTCTTAATGGAATTTGCATATATGCGAGAAGTGCTTAGGTAGTGTGAACAGAAAATATAAAAATTTATATCTGTGGTAGACTAACTATACGCCGGCTTCGCGGTATGACATGACAATGGCGAACAATCGGTCAACAATACTCAAGGCTTGGAGGTATAGAAGCGCTCACACTGACTGTGTATGAATATAAAGGCTATCTAACAAGTGAACGCTAATTCGTTCCAAGTCTAGAAACAATCGACATAAAATTCCAGTTTGTATTGAACGTCGGCATCGGTTTCATATTTGCACGATACCACAAAATGCTTTCAAAAATTTCTCGAATTTTTACGTACTTATTTAATGTTTCCTTGATTAGATGATCTCTTCCTTTATAGTATTTATGAGTACTCTAATACTTAGTAATAAACGAATATAAAGGTTAAATATAATTAGAAAATATCATCATAAATAAGTTGCTTATTACTTAATAAAACAACTAGTCGTGGATTTCAATTAAAGAGAAAAAAAACAATAAACACCTCAACGTTTAGACATACATATATGACTTTCATTAGTATTATATAACGTTTCTGTTAACCTATAATTAGTGCGAGGGTAGGTTATCTTAAAAAAGCACTAATTAATAATGTTACATAATCTTATGACGCAAAGAGGGTTTGGTTTATACGTATTCGCACATTTACGATTATATCAATAACGTCGATATCAGTAAGAGATAGTTATTGATGCAATAAATAAAATAACAACGTTGACAAATGAACAGAAACTGAAAATTTCATTGATCTTAGAGAGAAACTAAATGTTAGTTCTAAGATTATTATGCTATATAATTTAGACATTCACAGCAATTGCAAGCTAATTTTATACGAATGCGAAATCAAACTACTGAAGATGTATCCAGTGACACACCATAAAACACTTCAAAAGTTCGTTTTCCTAGATTGACCTAAACGAGAATTAATATCAGAACTTAATTTAGAGTACGAATGCAATAAACTTAACTCAAATGGATAAATTAGAAACTAAAAATTAATATTATGTCATATGTCAGTAAATAGAACTGCGATATTGTTAATTTTGATCGACTTTCCAAATTAATCCTCATATTGCCTTTAAACGAAGGAGTTACAGGAACTGTAATACTATGTAACTGAACTGTAATAGTCACTGTAATATCTAGCACAAGAACAATGTAGTTTAAAGCGAAGTCACGATGCTCAATTAGAAATGTTCAATGTAGGCGAATACAACGAATTAAATTAATATTTGATTTTAATTGAGAAATAAAGAGAGAACATAGGTATGTAAAAAGTTATTTATACATTTTAAGATGCAATAAACGAATTAAATAACATAGAGCGAGCGATTCCAACAGCCTACAAATAAATTAATGGCTCACTGAACTAAAACAACTGAAGCGAGAAAATACGAATTGCTTTTTGCTATCACTCGTTCCGTTAGTCCATACCAGTTGTAACGTTTCAAAAACCAGTGCAAAGTGCAAAAGCTTGTTTGAATTGCGGAGTTATTTATTGCATGGTAAGGTCATAAAACTTATACGTTTGTATAAGCATACCTACATGCGTATAAATAAATAATATCATGCTTAGTCAGCGACCTGCCCTTGATTCATCAATTATGTGACGTAACATCAAGCAACGTTGAAAACGTCAATTCATCCTAGGCCAGACATAAATCGTAAGAGGGTGTGTTTTATTTGGTAGCTGCAGTTACGCGCTATTTTCGAAAGTGAATTTGTTAAAAGGGGATGAGGGAATATTTGGATTATATGTGTGAGAGAGATGCACGTATGATAGTAAGTTCGGCCTTGCAAACGACCTTGCAGGCAGTTTCACCCCCTAAGTTAAGCCTCCCCGCGTTTCCTCTAGACAGGCCATTCACCAAGATTGTAGTGAAAGTGAGTGCGCGCGCACTGGCAACACGCGGCGGCTCCGTATTGATTGTCAGTTTTCGACATTCCAATTCAAAGTGCTGCCTCCAGCAGCCTATATGAAAGTATAAGCTGCCTCTTTTGTGCGTCTCCTTTTTTTAACAATACTATAGTACCCATAACGTATATTTCAAAAATATATGTAAATTTACATTGTAACTACTGTTGTAAAATTTGTAAATTTCAATTTACAAAACGAAAAATTCGACGGATGTCTGTCTATAAGAATACCGTAATAACAATAATAAAACAATTTTTACTGAATCGTGTCATAATTTACTTTAGAAAATCAACAAAAAATCATCTAAGGCCAAAGCGACAAAAAGCTTTGAACGTGTCGAGCTCGCTTCGCGATTGTTAGCGACGGCGACCTTGGCCGTGATACCGTTGGACGGGCAGCGCAATTCAACAATTACAAACATCATCCATCTGCCACGGTCGAGGATGAATCATGTGACGTCACTTTACATAGTTTACTAAAAGATATACTTCATAATGAGTAAATTCAGACGAAATGTAAAGCTGAATTTTAAAGACATAACAAATTAAATTCAAATTACACATTATATTTAGTGACTTATAAAAAACCTGTCATTTAAGTACTTAGATATACTGAAAAGAAAATAAGTGCACAACGCGCATTATAATATCACGTCATGATTACAACATTTCTGATAACGTCGGAAAATTATGAATAAGTGTATACCAGACAACACGATATCTGATAAATATTTTGGAAATATATTTGAAGGTCGAGATGAAGATTAGATTAGACTATAATAAGTTACTAAGTTAGAATAAACGCATTATAGTCCAACTAAACTAAACTAAAATTAAAAAGTCTAAAACGAATAAGTATCTTATGTAAACAACTTATGTTCTGTAAGTAAAAAAAAGGGGGGCGATAGAAGACCAATATAAATTTCAAATGTGGCTAGAAGAAGATAAATTCAAATTGAAATTTTGAAGAGGAAAGTATTCAGTACCGCGACAATCAGGTGAGCCATCAAATTATCACATAAAAAATGTATGATTTGGAAGTACAAGTTGCATAAATAATGAGATTTTAATTTTATTATTTTAATGTTGTTGATTTGATAAAATAATACCACTCACAACAAATTTAGAAATTTAATTTCCATGATTTTCGAAGTTCGTTTAATTAAAACTTCTGAACGACCATCTTTAGCTTTGAAAACGACAACCGCTAACGACGATGATATTATTGCAGTTTTTCATGGAACTTTTTGTTCAATGGCAAAATCAAACAGATGAGTTAACGCATCAGTCTGCCAATGGCGAGACGCGAAGAACGGCGCGGGAGTCAAGGCCGCGTGTGGCACGGTTATGTAACCGGCGAGTGAGGGGCGCGGGGCTTGTATGCTAATTTTAGCGGGTCTCGCAAACAAGACGCATCGCATCACGAAAGCAAAGACAAAAAGGCTTAATGCATCAATGACATTAGATTTTTATGAATTTATAATAAGTATAAAAAATTGTAATAGATTACTTATACATCTTACCGAAACAATTTACTGGACAGAACGGAGAACGAATAACGCAAATACGCCATTTTATTAAACACAAGTGTTTCAAGTAAATAAACGATATGCGTCAATATTTAAAAAAATAATTCTGCACCGGTTTGAAGTAGCTGAATAATATATTGTTTAACACCGACAACAAAATTAGTTAAATCAATCCATTATGTAAGAATGAGTATGTAAACGAAGGTTGCTTCGTTTGGCCATTAATATTTATTTAGCGATTCGTAGTTGTCACTCCAAGTCATAACCTGTCGACGCGATTATGCCGGCACATGAAAAACAATTGTAAAACCACCAACTTCACAATTCACTGTCACCAACTTCACTTATTCTTACCATGTTGCGAAAAGGCGAGAATTATATATTGTTCGCAATTTTATCCTTTAAGATAATTTCGGAAATACGCGTGAATGCTATATCTGGAGTTAAAACAGCTGATCGTGTTCGCGGGTTCGCAGAGAACAAAATGACAATGTGTACGTTTAGAACGGAGTCCGTGGCGGGAATGGCGACGCGTTCGTCCGGCGACGGCGCACTCGCCGCGTATTCCATCTAACCACATAGCCTACACAGTCGCACGACGTGATCCTACTATCTCAACGTAACGATTACTACCTCGATGATATTGTTTATTAATTTTGAGGGCTAACGTTCACTTGACTACCACGCGATAGATAACACGTGTATTTTAACTATCAGTAGTTTGCCAGTGCAGCCATAGCCAGGTTAAGGAGATATCATTTATGATTGAATGATACTCACGTTTAGTGGGGGTACGTAATAAGGTGCAGATAAATTTTTACGATTAGTTCATATGATATTATTAAGTAGGTAGTGTAATAAGAAAAACACATGTTTACCTATTTTTAATATTTCGCTATGATTTAGTAAGGTAGTTAATAAACCTACGTATATTTTGAAAGCGTATAGAAATATAAGTAAAATAAATTTTCGACTTCTTATGCAATTCTATTCCAGTTATTTAACTATCAATAAAATATCATCACTAATTCACTGGCACACATTTTGTGAGCAAATAGGATACCTAATTTTAATAATAAACTGGAGGGATAAAAGGAGTTATTTTAGGTGACACATGCTTCTGAAAAGAGCATTGAACCCTCCTCACGGACTGGGTAGCCAGGACAGGAATAACACAACATATACATAATATTATGTATTATATAAAATTCTGCGTATCTATGTACTATAATAAACCATAAAAGCAAAAAACAAAAAAGAATTAAGTATTTTATGTCAGAGCTAATAAATGTAATCATGTGATAAAGCTCATAATAATACGAATATTTTTTACATAGGTACAATAAAATATTTTTTCGCATTATAATTTTAACATTGGTAATCTAAAATAAAATTAGATTTTACTGCCACTTGGGAAAGGGCCAAAGATTTTTTATCAAAAATGTTTCCGTCTAAAGATAAATGAACACTATATTATATACGATAAAAACCTCAAGCCAGTATAGTGATAGAATTAAAATTATTTGAAAAGATTCTGCTGAAGTTTACTATTTCTTAGAATTTATTTTTAACAACTTATGAAAACGTTATTAAAAAGGTCATATTTCAATTATTGAGCACCTGAAGGCACGGTGTACCCAAAATAAGTATCGATCAATATCACACAGACGCTTCTTTCACATGATCTCATTTACACGTTTCATGTCCACGAAGAGAGAATATTTTTATTACGGAATTGTTGGCGAAACGAATTTCTGAGATTTGATATTTTATTACAAGACTGCGGAGTGCTGCTCCAGATTTTTAACCGCGAAATCTTATACTATGTTATTAAGTACTAATGGAAGCATGTTGGATTTTAAATATTGAATATGATAAAAGGCAACAAAGGCAAAGGTAAAAACCAATAGTCAAATTTGAAGAGAAACAAATCGTCAAAGTACCTATACCTCGAACATTCAATAAACTTAAAAACTTGTATACAACATTAAACAAAATTTAAAATAAATGCGAGACGAGTTATTTTATAACAAATAAGTACAATTACCTCAATTTGTTAATCCACAAAAGATTCTCAGTACCACTACGGAACTCGACATAATATGATAGCAACACAGTTGGCAATGAAGCCGCGTTGTTCCACAATTTACCCGCGTAATTCGAAACCGGGTTCTAATGGACTCAGTTATAACAATTGACATCCAACTATATATTTACTTTACTACAGAGACTGATGAAATTTAAATTTCGAATTAATAAAATAAACGGTCGATATCGCTAAAAAAACTGACGCCGTTAAAATAGCACGGTAAAACACGGGTTTAAAAACAGGAAATATACGTATTTTATTCATTTGCCACACACATTTGTTAAATATTATGGCTAAATAGCACCTGGACAGAGATGATCTTTTCACTGATTGCGCTGTATATCTGGCGGTCTACGAGGAGGATATGATGTGAATGAACATGCGCGGAATACTACACAATTTTCAAGAATGTGACGAGTTAGCTGATGCAACTTTATTTTATAAATCTAATATATAAAAATCAATGTTTGTTTGTTCGTATTTTATGGGCTGCCATACCGTTTATCCGATTGCGATGGAATTTAGTATGGAGATAGCTTGAATCCTGGAGAGAAAGGACACAGGCTATTTAAAAAAAAAACACGGTCGAAGTCGCGGGCATCAGAAACTACAGCATAAATAAATAACACGTTACCATACACGAAAATGGTTTTTCCAAAATTAATAGAATTTAATTTGCGTAGATACCTGCATACGTATATTTATGTCCATGTGTTAAGCATTAGGTGAATGTTTAAGATTACATTCCTTAGCAAAGTTTGATCCAATTCATTATTTGTTCCCAAAATGTTTAGTATCTTAAGAATGTCAACTACAAACGGGATGGGTAGCCGTGTGCGTGAGCGTGACGCTATGGACGTAGGTAAAATCCCAGTGGCCGCTAGTTTTGGTTGCTACGTGACACGAGGAATGTTTAGTGGTGTAGTTTAATATTGATTCTCTCTTATATTTTGAGTCGGTTACCATAAAACGAAATGGAATTTTGGGATGAATATCTATTTATTTGGCGTATTTAGACTATTTTATGTGAACAAACTTTTTGTGCAATAAACAATATCATTCAGAATGTTACTCTAAGCAATGGCGAAAGCTAGACACAAGTTAATTACACCAGTCTTGTTTAAAGTAGGTTATTATTACAGCTGATATATTCTCTCTGCGAGTGAAACGATGTATTATAACAAGTCTTTACTCTAGCGTATGTGGAGCCACATTTTGCGAATTGCAAAATGCAGTTCGTGGACTACAAATCATTACGCAATTAGGGTCGGGAGGAGAACGATTTCTGTGGTCATTGAACTGCAGCTCCACCCCCGTTTCGACTTGATATTCGACTACGTGACTCCTACAACGTCGTACTCTTTCGTACACCTTACATCACCGTTATAAAGGCTTGCCGAGTTTCACTGTGACGCAGCAGCGAATTTTTTTGTAAGTCTTCACGCGTGTGCGCACAATGATTCAATCTAGAGATCTAATTCTTTATAGCGTTGTGAACAATGGAAAATTTGAATCGATGTTATTTGCAATACACTGCTTATATTACTTAAAATGATGAAATCTACATATTTATGACTTACAATATTCTATGTATATCCTAAAAAATAAAATGTATTGAAAAGAACAGGTAAAAATATGTAACGTACAATTACTATTCCTAATTATTCGCTTACATAGAACTATAAGGAAAATAAACACGGACGGTAAATGTAACTAATGCAGAGTCCAGGTAAAATTACATTTATACATATATGACGAATATTTCATGGAATTATAAATGTTATGTTCAACAAATATTGTGACCTCAATAATACTTTATTCATCAGAGAAATCTATACATCATGTATGTATGATATGTGTAGTAAACACAGAGAATATACATCACTAAAATACTTAGTTCGGCCGGGCTGGGCCGTACTGTTAATAAAAATTGAAATAAATGACTTGAAATAGAAGAAAATAAAATAAAAATTCGAGTTTCATAGCAAACAAAAATTAACGAAAAATTTCAATGTATAATCGAAGGTGAATATTTTATTTCTTAAGTCTCTCTGAAGAGGTTTTATGTTTGAAAAAGATGTATGTAAATGTATCATCTGAAATAGACATAAACCGTTATGAATATCAATCGTGAAAGTAGTTAACCATGCTAAAAGAAACTGCATAGACTAGTATCAAAGCGGTATGACAACTAGTTTAGTTGTCAAAATTTATAAGTACCGACTGTAACAACGTTGTGGGACAATGAAAATGCCAATGACCTCTCTACACCAGGTGTTTAGTAGTCGTTTACTATTTTATCAATGAAGTAAAGTAAAGTAAAGGAATTTGAAGTTAAATGAAATGTGAAACTCTTAAACAGAATAACAACTGACATTAATGCATGATTTAACAACAGATAATAATATAAATATTGATATGTATTACTATATGAAAAAAAAATTTGGTGTATCATAATGTATCTAGTAAATACCTACATAAGTATAATATAGACATATGAGTTCATAAAATTCATATATCTGTTGAAACAGTTCAGAGTAGATACGACCCGTTTGCAAATAAATCTGCAAATTACATGTATGAGAGCACGTTAATGGAAATGGAACTTTGAAATATTATGATAAGTTCTATATTTCGCAATTTCTCAAGCAAACAATGTGTTATCAAAGCTACAGTGAAGATAATTTGAAACAATTTATCCAACAAAATTCATAAAACTCTTTCGGGAACACTTTAAAAATTAGTAAAAAATTAGTACTTTCTATGTGCCTGTGTTCACAAACATTGTAAGCATTCATACAAAAATCGGGTATTATTTTTATTAAAACAAGAAAACAACAGACACGAATATTCTTAATAAGACGCCAAGGTCCCTCAAGACACGAACATGGCTACAATTGAGGGGTCCCCAATGATCCCGCACATTGACGTCACTGTCATTGACCCTCTTCCCGGTCCATTCGAGTCGCAATATTCTTGTCTAATAAAATTAAATTCAGTATGTATGTACATTGTACATACCATACAATTTTGCTAAGAGATTCATATATTTAATAACAACAAAAAAATTTAAGAGGTTGTAAAACGCAATATTCAAAAATAACAATTTGATGTAAGGTGCTAATGAAACAATACAATAAAAACCAATGCAACTATTGAAACAACAATATTGATATAAGAGTAAGCTATTGAGAACAATTTCACCACAGTACAAGTAATTTCACTCCTGAGAACATTTGACGTCACGCACAGGGTACGCCCACGCGTCCCATTCAGACTAGCGAAAATGCATCCTGTTTTACTAGTAGGTAATAGGAAGGAGGGGTGAACGACCAGTGGGGAGGTAAGAGTGCATTTACCCGCTTCTTGCATAACCCGACCGACGACCGCTGAGCTGAAGTTAATATTCAGACAATACTGTGAACGTACATTCACTGCAAAAAGCTTGCATAGTTGCAAATATAAAGACTATTTCAAATAGCTTTGAGCAAAACGCAAAAAGCTATCAATAATATAAAATGTATTTTATAAACATCACCGCTTAAAACATATGTCATCTCGACTCGGTATTATTATGATTTGTGACCAAGTCAAAAACAAAACAACAATATGTCATTTAAATTCAACGACGATCATTGATAGAAGTGGGGCGATGCAGTCCACTAAACGTTTTAACACAGATTACAACCATTACTGAAGTGAATAAATTTGAATTATTTTTGCTACTATATTTAAATCTTTTTCTAATTTATTTTCTTATAACTAATCAAATACACCTGGGATTAAGGTTACATTTTCATACGCGTATAAGATACTTTGGTTTAAAACATAGGTTGGGTTGGAAGCTTTTCGTTCTTTTCGGATATCGAAACGAAGGAATATTGTGATGTAAAGAAAAGACGTGCTTAAGAACACCTTAGTGTATAATAAATAATACTGTTGCCATCTCTCAATGATTATGATTATAACAGTTTATCACGAAAATTGACAATTGCTTTGCTTTGCAAAGCTTTGCAATTGCAAATTGACAACACAGCGAAGAAGGCATGTACCGCTATAATTATAACTGAAATAAAAAAAAATATATTACGTTTTCGAAACTGATTAAAAAGTATAAAATCATTAGCCTGTTTCTTCGGAAGATTTAAAAAGAATCCACCAGGGGTGCACATGTGGGGGGTACACATGTTTTGATTTCTCTATTGACGATAACTTAAACGTACTTTATTAGAATGGAATTAACGGAAGATGATGTAACTGGAGTGGAATTGAAATTTGCAAAAGTACATCATTTTGTCCGGGATTTAAAACGATGATTTGCATGTCGTGGTTTACCTGTTTCGAGTAATTAAAATGTATTAGTAGAAAGGTTAATCATCATCAATAATTCGTTTTATGTGATGTCAAAGCTTTAAATATTTTATGTGAATTTTCTGATTAATGCTTATTTTTTATATTTAGCTAGATTTTAGCTAGAGTGTTAGCCGACAGAAATGTCAAAAGCACTCGCAATATGGCGAAAATGTGTGAGGAGAATGATGAGATTTGAGGAAGCGAAGGAAGTATGTAAGGACCGCGATGCTTGGCGCTCCGTCCTCTCTGACTACCCCGTTAGGGATACGGCGTGAAGATAAGTATGTATTTTTCATATTTAAGAATTGAGGAATGTATTGCGAATCGTAATGATAAAAAAAAATATCGGAATCGATGGTGGTAAATGTTTAGAGGATAAACAACAACGCGCGAAATTACTTAATCTAGTTCTATCAAGTACAACATCCTCCACCTTTCCTTCTTCAAACTGGGTATTTTCCCATCCCGGGCTATTCCTCGTACATTTTGTTATGCGACCATAATTATATCACTATTGATGGTATTTTAGATTCGAATGATGCCTTGTCTGATAATGATGAACGGCTTCCTAATTGTGGAAAATTGAAAGCTTTGCAAAGAAGAAGGCAATATCGTTTGAGTGATTATGTTTTAAATATGGAAAATAATGCGGATGATAAATTGATAAATCATATGACTTAGGAGCAGACGTAAAATCTTTTTTAAGAGCAACTTACCCAACGTACCCATCCCCACAAGTGCTGCCCCTGGTGGATCTTTTTTAAATCTTCCAAGGACACAGGCTAATTTCTCCTAGCCCTATACAGACTCTTAACCCCACGCGAATTATTCCATTACCCTGGAAATTAGTGAATTTATAACTATGAAAATACTTGTGGGATTTAAAACGAGACATGAGCCACATGCAATAGCATGCGTGAACAGTTCAGCTAAGTCCATACTAATGTTATAAAGAGGTAAACATTTTGTTTGTATGTAATGGATAAACTCAAAAATTACTCTAGTGATTTCAAAAATTCTTTCATCTACAGCAAGCTACATTATCAGCGAGTGAGATAGGCTGTATTTTAATTTTAAAAAAAAGATTCTATCGGTGCGAAGCCGGGACGGGTCGGTAATCTATACTAATATATTAATATATACTAATACTATTATGAAGAGGTAAAGTTTGTGAGTTTGGATGTTCGGGGTAATCTCCGGTACTACTGATCCGATTTTGAAAATTCTTTCACTGTTAGAAAGCTATCTAATCAACGAGTAACACGGGTTGTATTTTATTTTCAAAAAAATTTCAACCCGTACGAAGCCGGGGCGAGTCGCTAGTAGCTAATGATTTCATTGCAATGCAAATGATATTTGAACTGTTGTGTGGTTTTCTTAATAACATAACCGCTACTCCTACACTCCTTACTATTATCTATTACATGCGGCCCACGTTTTTCGTTATTTTCATAGCCATTAAAAATTCGCAATCACACATTCCATTCATTCAGTACAATCTGTACGAGGCTAGAAATATGTATGGGGTTATAAATTTGTATGGGGCTAGGAAAAACTGTTATAAACATTTTAGTCAGTTTCAAAAACATGTTTTTTTTTAATTTAAATGATTATTTTTTGGTCTTGTCAGTGTTAAATTTTGCAATTGATTTTAAACATCTTGACAGAGATATGTAGCAAATTAAGTTTATAATATGTTTGCGAAAATACGAACTAACAAATAAACAGACAAGAAAGCGAGTTAATAATAATGTGGTAAGGAACCCACTAAATTGCGTAGCGAGTATAAATAGTATTACTTAAACGCTTTCCACTATAACTACGTCCTTTAATTGTAATTGTCAAAGTGCTATTCAGCACTTTCAAAAAATTTATCTAGCTAATTACACAGCTGTTATTTGATTATTTACATAGTATCCGTTGTGTAATTTAGTTCTAATAATAGCTAAAACGAGGCGTGGCGCCTTAAACGTAATGGATATTTAGTTACATGGTTTTGCATTGACCCACATGTGGTGTGAAAATAAACGACACTGCAATATAAGATAGTGTCGTGAGCTCGTGAGTACGGCCAGGTGTTATCCTGGGACCGACCTCATTGATACCGGTCTAAGTATGGAGGGGCTTTAAGTAAATGGTAGTGATGCTCTTAGCAATGGTATGTGAACTTGTTTTAATATGCGACAGTGAGAAGGTAACAACACAAATTAGTATTTATATGTATTAACTATGCTTCCAATGAAAGTGCCATCAAAATCGGTTAAACCGTTTCGGAGATTTGACTGGACAAACAAACAGACGGACACATAGACAAAGGTTAAAATAACGCGTTTGGATTTTGACAACGCGCGAATAAGTATTATGGTAAGCTTAAGAAAAAGCCTTTATTTAGATATCACAAGCAGACACATTTAATTTATTTATAATATTATATAGATTCTGTTGTAACGGAAAGAATGATAAATTGTAAATAAATAGGGGCGATTAGTGACATGTGGGATCTGTGACATGTGGGAACCTGTAAATGATATATTCTCGATTCGAAATATTACATTACATATAGATATATTATTGCAATACTACAATTTAATTTGTTTAACTTTAAACTATCCAAAAAAAGATTATTACAATTATAAAAATATCGTCAAGAAGTTGTGTCTCGTGTAACATATTTATTTTAGGATGAGTTGTTGTTACTTTGGTGATAATTAATAAGCCGGTGTGATCTCATCGCAACCGGTAACTCGGCGACGTCAATGTTACTGGCAAAACGAGATCCGAGCAGTTTTCTGAATTAGGTGAAAACATTATCTTTACTAACGTGTTTCGAAGTTTAAACTTACGTAATGTAAACACAGCTGACGTCGATGTTAATTATTACGATAAAAGTTGCCAATGAAAGAAGATTGTTTCTAATATTTTCGTTTTACACAAATACATAACTTCATATCATGTGTAATGATACCTTTTCAAATGATACCTGACTGAGTTTCTTGTCGGTTCCTATCAATGTGGCAGGTTTTCTTTTCAAACTGAACTAAAGTAGATTTGACGTTCAAAAACACCTTATATTTGGGTTTACTTCTATAGATTGATTTGATTCTGACTTTGACATTTAGGGTGGACGAACATTAATACGTAACAAAATCACACCTTGACGACAATTCTAACAAAACTTTGGTATTTGGGTTTTTGAGAATGCAGAACCAGCTGACACATGACAGTGACAGGTGACTAGCCCGTCTGCTATACCTCGGATTAAGAATCACAATGGACAGAAATATAATGTTGCCGCTTTAAAAATCGTGTGTCAAATGAATTTTCGTGTCTCTCTTTCTATCTCATTGAGCGTAACCATGAGTAAAACAGCTATATAATAGTAAGTTTAGCAACCTCGCACTTTCGGTGTAATTCGTGTCAGCTCATGACAGGCTTGACGTACAAAATGTTGTAGTATTAAAATAATTATTTGCAAAATACTCGTAAATCTTAAGTGTTTTGGTTATTAGTGTTCACAAAAATAAAAATATGTCGTTTTCAGCTGTGTATTGTACTGTGATCTTTCCCTACTCACGTACATTAGTACAAGTTTAGGACCTCGTACCAACAAAAAACGGATACGCTCTTAAAGCAAAAGCTCCATTTTGATTTTTGGTCTTAGAGCTCATCGCTTATATAAATTAAATTCGGCCTGCGCAGGAAGATAAGCAGGCTGACATAGTCTAAATATTTCTCTTCCTTTCAGACCAACAAGACATTATATATATTATTATATCAACAAATAAATATTTTGAATACAATAGTAACTACAGATTTGAATGCATGATACATGTCATTAATATACAATTAGATCAATGTAATCCATTAGAAATGTTACCGATCAGTTCATGACTCGCCTTCAGATACCCTTCACTCGCTCTATGTATGTTAACTTAAGCAAGGTAGTCATAATATGATTGATTTATTTATTAGTGAGACACTGGGCTTTGGCCAGGTAGTCTCACAGCGATACACTTAGCACACAAATCTTTCTCAGAAATTACAGAACATAACAAATCGCATTCAAATCGGTTCAGTAGTTTTTGAAATTAGTGCAGTCATATAAACCCGGCGATTTCCTTTCAAACTATGTAGCGATAATAGAATTAATTATGAAACAATTACAATTAATCGTAATCGACGATTATCGACATTTCGCGATTATCGTAATCATCGATTTATTATTGCGATTATCTGGCGATTATGCTAGTTAGCTAATAGCTATAGAAATAAGTAAGCTAGAAATGTTGTTTGTGAACCAAAATTAAAAAAAAAATTATTAACTCGTCAGCAAACAACATTTAAATTAGTTATGGTAAGAAAATTTTATGCTCCTTTATCGATAATATATTTGATTAAAAAACAGCAATAATCGCAATCGGAACCGTCGATTATTAAGTGAAATAATCGTAATTATAATCGTTATCGCAAAGTGATAATCGTATCTTCACTAAATAGAATCACTGAAGACCTTTAAAGATTATAATATACTAAACATAACAAACCATTTTCGTGGCTTTTGATTCTATAAAGTTTCACATAAATATGTACCGCATTACCATAATGAAACATTTATGATTACAACGTTAAAAAACGAGTAAATTGCGTATACCTAAACATTACATACTTTACCTTCTCGTAATGTAAATTGTGTTCCAAAACCAAGTAAACTTATTAGCATTTAGCCTAAATAAACAAAGGCCAATGAGTCCGTAATTCCATTTACACTCAAAAGGATAATAAATTGAATACTGTTATCTAACTCCCTTAACTTTCTTTAATCTTCAGATAAGTTCATAGGATTTCAGTAAACAAATTCGTAATTAAGTTATTAAAAAAAGTTCGTTAATCGAATCGATGGTATCATAAATCTAATTAAGAAGATATACGATAAAAATAGGAAAGATAATTAGTTAAAGTGAAATAACAGTAAAGATATAGGTATTATAATAACACCATACCGTATGAAATGATGGCGTTTAGACCAAAGTATTATTCGAAAAATAATATATAATGTGATAGACAGTGAACATAAGTGGCGAGATAAAAAAGAATGGCCAGGAAGAAGCATGGCAGTTATTTCATCCATGATAACCTCGCCGCCACATCTGGTCATTCTGGTCCATACTGGGCTTGCTTTTACAATGTTATCTTCAGTCAATAACGATAAGATAAACTTAACCGAACGGGTTAAACATAACAGAAATGAATATTAAACAAATTATGGTAAGTATGGTTGTACAGACTGCATTTATTATCAGTTAAAGAACACGTCAATGACGAAATCAAAACGATTAATAATGTCAACGAAAAGAGCTTTTAGTAAGGTACAATATATAAACTCATACAGTAGTAGCACACACTTGTGATTGCCAAGAACAGAAAATTAAACATTTATAAAAGGGAAGCGTCTGAACGTAAAAGGAGGGTTAATCAACAAAATGATTACGCATGTGCGAAACTTACAAAAAGTTGTTACTCTTTTTACAAGTGTGCAAGACCCAAGACCAAACATGAAAAAGCAAAGTTGACAACATAGCTCTGAATAGATAACACCCACAACTATTTGTAGCATTCTGCTGCTAACAGTTTCAGGTGTAATTACAACAATAAATAAAACCTTACATACATAGTTAGGTACACCCAATATTTCCCACATGAACAATAGATATAATAGTATTCGAAGCTTCTTTTATATGTATCAGACCAAAAATATGGAGCAATAGCAACTTTTAAAGGGAAATAAATTTAAATTACAAAGCCGTTAGCTTTTTATTGCACTGTAAAAAAACTTTTCACAGGACTCTTTGCCGTTAATTAAAGAAGACTTTCGACAAAGAATAATTAAAAAAAATGTTGGAGTTGTTACAAGGAACTTTCTCATTTTCTACGTTATCATCATAAACATAATAAAACAATAGACTTCGAATAATGGACTTCTAAAGTGAAGTAACCAAAATAAGCCGAACCGCCTGTAAATGTGACATTTACATGCGATAAGCTGATCGGCCTCATTTCGCTAGAAAATAGTGTACCAAGTATTAATTTCTATGCTTGGGGTGATATCTTCTAGCGAAATAATTTTTACAATACAATTCTCTGGTGTTGTATGCGTTCGTATGCTACGGTAATTGCTTACTTTCCTTAGGTGGGCCGTATGAATTATATTATATTATCGGTACACCTGTAAGGTAGGACTACTTTATTAGTTTTATTGCGAGGTTTTAATCGCTAATCCCCACTGAAAAGCAATAACTTTAATATATCTAGGCATTACCATAAACAATATTACTAAAGTAAATTATAATAGATGTTGACATTCAGTACTAAGTCTCCGAAGTAACGAACTTATTATCGTATTTAGAGCACATTTGTTAATTGATTGTAAAATTAATTTGAACAAAATTAAACGTAACAAATAATTCAACTACATAAAGAACGAATCAATACGAAATAAATAAAACTGATTAAAAAAAATTAAACTGCCTTCAAAAAAACACTGAAAAGTATAAAATAACTATCCTTTACTAATCAAAACTCAAGTACAATTAAAATAACTTTATAAATACGATATACATACCTATATAATTAAATTTGACAGTTACTGAAGTCGGTGCCAAGCCTACCAAACTAATAGACTTTCTATTGTTGCACATTGATTTCGCACCGACTTCAATAATTGCCAAATTTAATTATATAGGTATGTGTATCGCATTTATAGTTATTTTAATTGTACTTTAGTTTTGATTAGTAAAGGATAGTTATTTTATACTTTTCAGTGTTTTTTTTGAAGGTGGTTTAATTTTTTTTTATAAAAATTTTTTATTTCTCACTTTTGAGTGATCTTGACCTAAATAAATATCTAGGGTAGGTCTGCAATTAATTTCTTTCTAATTCCGGAGTGCAACTATATACAAGAGAATCATCAATATAAATAAAGTTTATAACCAGGTCGCGTTATCTAGCGTATCTTCGAAGTTCAAGCTCCAATATCGGTGAAATTTAAATGGGACCACCTCTGAAGTATTACCTACCAAATGAAAAAAGAATTTTCGAAATCGGTTCATAAATGACGGAGTTATGAGGTAACATACAAAAAAAAAACAACAGACGAATTGAGAACCTCCTCCTTTTTTGAAGTCGGTTAATAAAATATAGCTAAATGTTTAATAAAAAAAATTGCAGAGACTCCTTAGTGTTTTGACTATTTAATCAAAGAATAAGCGATACGATAACGTCACGTCAATATCAGCACAAAGCATACGTAAACCCATAAAAAACAAATACAAACAGAGGCAACAAGATAAAATGTAACCTTTGCTCCGCCTACTCTATAACAGACGAACTTCAGTAATATGGAAGTAAAACCACATCACTGGGGACTTGAAGCAATTACCAAACTTTTGGTCTCTCAGCCTATACGGATACTGTGAACTGACAAAACAGATTATTACGTAATAAGGCTCGACTTCTACAAAGTATAGTATAGTTAAATTCGGTAGTAAATATCTACGAATACTTGCAGGATACGATAAATATAATAATATGCTCGTAGCTGACGAGCGAAAAGTAAATTAGCTGGATAACATAGACCTTGAACTTTGCCTGACCCATACTAAGGCATGGGGCGGAATAGGAAACAATAAAGACAAGATTTACGAGTTCGCATTGCCGGGGAAGTTACCTATTACAAGTTTTGCAGTAAACTTGTTAGTATGTTTGTCTATTCTGAAAAGTAAAGTTACACAAGAGATCACAGTATTTCGGCCTAGTACAATTATCATATTATCTCACATCCAATGTGCAAGTGTCAATATAAAGCGAAGTGTGTGTAAAATGGAGTCGCTACTTACGAAAATATGCTACGAAATTCGCCCTTTACTGACTTCTAAACGCTAAATGTCTAAAAGCAAGCGGAAGAAGGTGGGGTAGGCTATAAAAGCGACACGATTTACGAGGATGAACACTTATACATAATATTGAGGGGATAAAGCATTTCGTGACTTTGCTGAAACTTGGGGAAATCTCAAATAGAGTTGACTAAGCACATGAATTATTGCACATAAGCACATGAAGCACATGAAATTGCAAGAAACTGCAAATAATACCGGTTTTTGATACAATTTTGTATCAACACAACATGGGTTTTGGTGGCGTCCATACCGTTTACTGTACTAGATATTTAGTACATACAATTATCTAAGCTATATGTAGAAAATATTATCTAATTCTATTCTGGAATCCCTTTTTTAGTTGCGATATTTGTTGTAGACCCTACTGGCTTTTATATCGTAAGCGAGTGAGTGGGAGTGAGCCCAAGGCGCTAAACTCAAGTGTATTTCAGAAATCCATTACAGTTATCAAAACTAATCAGTTACTATGCGAAATATTAAAAAAATTCTTTACAGTAACATTATGAAAACTATAAGCGAGTTTTTCAAATTTAATTGTTATGGTCATATGACATTTTGTTATATAATATAAAAATAATATAATACCATAAATAAAACAAAGAAAATCCATTAAGAGCAAGTAGTATCCACTCCAGGGAAATATTTCTTGTTTGTGACGAAGCGTTCTAAGAGCGAAAGTTATAACAGTGAAATGGAGTCATAAAAATCTAATGAAATGCCGGTGGCGTTGACAGCGAGCGAAATAAAATCGAACAATATATACAAAGGTAACCAAAGTAACGAATAAATAACGAATAATGTATTATCCTTTTAAAATGTCGGAAGTTAATAAGAAGTTCATTCCGCAAAGCAAATAGTCATCAAATTTTAGAGTGGTTCTCGGAAAAGCCTTAATCACGGTTGATCGTACTCTCCTTCATTGGTATCAAACTTGTTATGATGAAAGATCTAAGTCAGCACAAACAACAGGCTAAGTTAAATTAAGTTTTATCATATTTTTTATCGTTCATAAGTCCAATTTGAAAAAAAAAAAAAATTTAAAGTTTTACATTTACTTTTATCAAAGCGTTGTTGATGTAACGCTGTGTACGCAATTAAGAAACTTTTGAGAACGATAGTATGTAACACAACTGAGAAATTATAGAACCAACTTCTTACAACTTCAACATCTTCGACTAGTGATGTACAAATTACAAACTTTTCAAGCTTTTATTTATCAATGGGGATTCCAGAAAACTTTTAAAGATTTGGATTACTCACGAATATTCACAAAAGTTAAATTTAAAGGACAGTTTCCAAACATGGCTTCGCTTGCATAGTATTGGCAAATAGTAGCGCATATTTTGGCCAGAGTTATAATCACACGCGTGTGCTTTTGAGATTGATTTTGCAGTAGTGTCCGTGTGAAAGAAAAAGTAACGAACAAAAAAAATGGACAACATTTTTATAAAATTGGTAGGGGTAAGAAGTATACGTAGATTTACATACTATAAGTATATAAGTAGATATACCTACTGCATCTACGAGTTCTGTTTGTTTTATTTCTAATTAAGACCACTAACACGATTAACACTAAATACATGACCTACATGACCGGAACGAGCAGCAAACGTTCACGCACATATGAAATCCACGCAGACGGAAGTTGCGGGTTATCACATTTGAAATGCAACTTTAATTATACGTGACGACAGTATGAATAGAAAAGGAAGGCGGTATTAAAGATGCCATACCAAATTAATATCACTAATACATTAAGTTGAAACTAAGTATCAACTTGATACTCAGGTATTGTTTTTATCTTTACTTCACAGGTGGACAATTTCGGTCTCGTTAGGGAAACCTAAAATAAAGGATTTTACAGACGAATTCAGAATCCTGGAATTATCTCGAGATTGTCAGACACATAACAGTCGGGCTCAAAATTAAGTCATCGATTTATGATTATAAAAACAACAAAAAAACGAGTTATTTTTGTGGACTAGATGGAAATTTTCAAAATTATTGTAGAAAAAAACAAAAATGTTGTATTCTAAATGACCGGCACGCGATTATTATAATGAATTGTTTCATTGGCATTTTCCGAATTCCGTAAAATAGTTATATTTTATAATGTATGTGAAATACACTTTGCGACAATTAGGCAAAACTTGTCATTAAAGTGCTCAAATGCTACAATTTCCACGACCAAAAAAAAGTTACGAATAATTAAAGTTAAGTTAACTGAGGTATAAAAATCGAGTTAAGAAAATATTAAATTATAAACAAAAGCTCGCAATATTTAATGAAACAAAGTAGGCATCTCATAAAAAAATAAACCATTTCATAGCCGAGGAAAACAAAGGATAGCTAAGAGTAAAACCTATAGGTAGGTATAGCTCAGATATTAGCGAATTCTAACATTCTTTAATGAAGTTAATCAAGTTTACAAAGAAACTCAGATAAAAGATAATTCGGTTTAGTTTAAACAATTCCCTTGAAGCAAAATATGATAACGAACGAAATTAAAATTTTCATGATTACTTCAGGGTTTTATGTTGTGACGTAAAAGAGGACGTAATAACCTACAACATAGCAGGTGCCAATGAGCTCACGGCCGCGTTGACGGCAACGCTAAAGGACCGCCCTGACACAATGTAGGGATCACCCAGATGTGAAGCTCGTTTCTAGACCGAAACATTATTTGACCACGACCTTCACCTATCACAACATAAGCTCATCTAATTCTGAATTTGAGCTGTATCGAAGCGGATATTCGACATTAATAAAAACTACCGTCCAATCACTATTTATACATATATATATCGTTACGCACGAATAAATTCTCATTAACACGTGTTCCAATAAGTAGATGATACAAAAATAATCACACAAAATTTTGTTTACGATAATAGTTAAAATAAGTAAGGCGAAAATATTTATTTAGTACTAGGTAGCTGGTACTAAATAAATATTGCCCGGCCAAGCGTTGCTGTAGCTCAGTAGGCATTATATTATTATTCATGGCTTATGGTCTTGAGTTCATATAAAAATCCCATAGAATAAAGCATCTACAGCTTTTCCAAAATTTCCAATTTTTCGGGCAACTTTTCTAATTTACTCGGACTATTACGAATATATAAAAAAATTGCCAAATCAGCCCAGCCGTTCTCAAGTTTTGCGCTTAATAACATTCGATTTCATTTTAACATAGTATTATAGAATTAAAATGTTTTAAATGTTTTCCTTTCAAAAAATTTCATCAGTTCAATATAATAAAAGATTTGTAGTTGTTTGTTCGTCGTAACAAATATAGATGTACACTGTAAATATATTGTATTATGATATGACAAAGGTCCAAGTTCCGTGACAAAGATTTGGGGAGATAACGGTCAAGTACGTTAGATATCATAATAACTTCTGACGGTTCAAGAGGTCCTATTATTATGAAATAGCTTCTAATACTAGCAAGGAAATGTAATAAGAGCGAAACGAGTCGCCAAACCGACGTGATATTGGTTATCGCTGAACAAATTGTTATAAAAGATGGCGTAACGCGTAGTACACGATCAAAGGATTCCATTCCTTTCGTTATTGAAGGTCCCTTTACTGTGAAAAATTTTGCATTCTTTCAGAACACGAACGAGCTGACAACAATATTATTTAAAATGGAAAATGCTCACGCAGAAGTTCGTAATATCGAGATTTGGGGTAATTTTTTCTGGAGTCCATTTTGATGTTTTTAGAAATCAGTGTAAATATTTTTTAATGAATTTCTAGTTTCCAAAAATTAATATATTTCGATGACCCACATAATCAGACGCAAGCATATTCTATTTTTAAATGCTGAAAATGTTATACTATGTATATTGTGTATAAACCTACCCTAAAGACAGATTGTGCGTACCATATTCCCTTAAGTGAGCAAAAATTAAATTCGTCTCGACATAAATTACAAAGCACTTGCTTCATATGAGTAATTGACAAAGAAACCCACCACCGTTTATATTGAATTTTAATATTAAAACGCTTAAGACGTATTTATAAAGGGATCGCACAATTCTTTTTAATGAATGTAGCAAGAGAACAATATGAGGAACGATTTAATTAAATTAACTGAGAATTTAAGATTTTAAAGACGGATATTTATAATTAGGTATGACTATTGAGCGAAGTGGTTTTTCATTAAAATAATTTTATAACATGTAACGTATAGAAATAATAAAGTAAATAAAAATAGCAGGTACAATAAAGCCCTAAAGGCCGTTCACGACTTTCATTTCATAATTTTACGGCACTGTTATAAAAACGACCATTTAGATTACAACTACTAGGCGGTCGCCTAGTGGTCGAAATTCGACCATAAATATAAATTCTTTTTTCCCTTTACATATACTTCACAGACTCGAAACAGCTCACACAAAATTCACAGCTTGAAATTGATTTAGTCAATCTGTCAGTAGATAATTATTTGTTGGCAACATTTTAAAATTCTTTGGGGATAATCTCTACTCTGTGCGGCTATTTGACCACAAACTATTATATGTTTGACATTGACAGTTTAACTATTATGTGTTTGACATTGACAGTATATATGTGTTTAATATAGGCCGTGTGAACGTAAACAATGGATGTTTTATTTGACTTGTAGCATTATATAAATTGTAGCGTTTTGCACTCTTTTCATATGATCTTTAAATATGCCAAATATCACACTCCTCCGTGCGCGCAATATGTTTGAAAAGGAGTACAGTTCTCTTCGCGTGTTAATCTATAGACAATTAGAGCAAACTGCTTCAACAAGTGAGGATTATAGTAAGCTAATTAAGTAAAATCAGAATTTGGTTGACCAGTTAAATTAAAAAATATCCAACTATATACGTAAGAAAAATAACAATAAAATAAAGAAATTGTATAACTTACCTTAAATACATCAGTACATAGAAGTTTTCCGAGTTTATTTTACATTACTTTATAAAAGTTTTCTGACCAATACATAATAAACAGCTACATTGACAGTGAAATGACAAAACAATAATAACAATAACGATTGCGTTAAAAACTAAGTTTCGCGATGAATCCTTATAGTCTAGACTTACCTGATGACGTAATTTACACAGACTATACTGATTGGCTTCTGTTGTTTGTCGGTGATGATAGTAGCTTGGGTCTGAACCCACGCGTACCCTCCGGATTTCGCCAAGAACCGGTACTGTCCGGTTTCGCATTGTCCTTTTGAGAACACTGCAAAAGGAATTAATCGTTATAAAATTTAGAGAAGTAAAATTACTATGATTTCATGAAAAAAAGAAGATTCTATATTTACCATAAAATTAGGTAATCAAAAGACACTCGTGTAATTACAATTATGATGGTTCTGATAGGTATGTAAAACACCCGCACACAGACAAACCAACCTAGAGACATGAAATGTTTACGAATTTCTAAGCAAACTATTCTGTCAAGGTTAGGGGAATGCGACGTAAGCGGGCGACACGGTAACGCCACGTATTAGACAAAAAAGTGATGTACTCGTAGATATTGTATATATCGATAAGTACAAGAATTATTTTAATAAGCTTATTTTAAAAATAGCAATAATATAATATATATAATCAACACAAAACTCTTTATTTGAAATAGTAATACAAAAAAAAATCAAAAATTTAGAATAGAAATACAAATTAAATTCGTTTGGGTTGTACGTGTTTTCCTTGATGTAAAATTAAAAAAAATAAATTAAATTGACAAATTGTGGGTGTTCTGGAATTAAAGCATTACATGGTATAGCACCCACTCCCAGGGATAGAAAAATATTCCAAAAGTGAGCAACTGTGGTCAGCACTCAGTACCTACTTTGTAAGTACTTTTAATTAAAATTAAAAATTTGGTTATTTTATTAGTATTATTGTTAACTTGAAGAAATCTAACGAATGTTTTTTGTAGAACATCGAAACTCCGAAGTCGTAAAAAAAGAGCACACGATTTATATACTCACTCATTTATAAAACAGTTTTACAGAGACAGGCAATTCGTTTGCAAATTTTACTACGCCGTTGTATAGTGGATTATATTATACACCGTATCTACTTCTGTATAATATAATGACAGTACTCTCCGAGTGACATGGCTGTAACTTGCTGATCGATAGATGAACCAAGATAAAATTACAAGGGTCTGTTTTTGTCATTTGGCTACGGAACCCTAAAATGTGTGCTTTTATTCATTTTAAGTATTTTTTTGTAGACTAATTTATTATATGCCAGCCGTACTCGCGACTTCGTTTGCGTGGAAAATGCTACCGTGACTTTTCCGGGTTAGTGTTTCTCTTTCTCTCCCCTAGACCTAGATTTTTCATAAAAAGTAGCCTTTTTCTTTTTGATACTTCCTACCATGGAGAATCCGTCATATTGGATTTATGATGACCTCCCATATACAGAAACCTCCCACGCGTGGGCATAATAACTCACTAAAGTTTCATCGCAATCAGACAAATGGTATAGGAACGCATAGAAAACAAATGTACAAAGAAATATTCATCTGTAAAGAATCAGACAGACTCGCATTTTTTGAAAAAAAGAAACATGCATCATTAAATAAACAGACAGACAAACTTTCACATTTATAAAATTAGTACGGGTATCCGCTTTTATTTATTTTTATTGGTTTAAAATTTTAAATCATTAAATTTTCAATTTAAAAACAATCATTCAAAAATGTATGTAATAAATATTTTAATTACCTAATTACCTAACGATAGTAGAAAAAAAACAAGATATTACAATATGGAACTAGGTATATAATTCCAAAGAATGGTAGTCATTATAAATTCTCAAAATTAATGCAAAAGATATTGACATATCGATACGTTTTTTCGCATCCCTACTTACACGTGCCATCTTGCAAGAGTGAGGACGCAACAAGTAATTATAGCTTGCTAAACACACCCTGACTCAAAGCTACCGGCAACCAGTATTACTAGAGCTCTGCATTTTTCTGTAATAAATTTTTATTATTAATTTTAAACTTACCGATGAAACGTGATATTGTCTTTTTTGAAATTATACTTACGACTGTCGCTACCACACCACTACAGCGCAATTGGCATTGTTTACGTATTTTATTCTATATTTTTTAAAACGATTAGACACAGGTCACGGATCTGCCTCCTGGTTAATACTACAGGAGCACGCGTTTGTGTTTGAACTTATATGAGCATTTGTGCAAATCGATGGCAGAAAACGGTGCCATTTCATTTCCTGTCTTTAGGCTAGTTTGTCTGTGCAACCACAGCACATCAACAGCAGACACCTATTAAAAGTACCGACATATATATATATATATATATATATATATATATATATATATATACGGTTCATATGACGATATGTTCTATAACAAAAATGAATTTTGTTATAGAACAATGAAAAAAGAATTAGTTCCACGCTGTCAATTAAAATACTATCTACACATAAAATTGGCAATAGCCGAAGAGAAGTTATATTTGGTCATAATTGACCAAATTGGTCATAAACTGTATGTGTGTACTTAATGGTTCTGCCACAGAAATGAATGTTCTTTGATGTCCTTACGATCACTTCAGTTAACTATGATCTATAACACTGCTTTGTTGTAGATAATCTTATTTTTAAATGACCCAGACAAACTTTTTCTTGGAGGGTGTACAATGTTCATAGCATACCTAATCTGTTCAAATTGTCACTGGTGTCGTAAAAAATTACATTTATTTTTAGTGATAATGAATCAGAGTAATCCAAGTAAAAGATAGATTTCTCTTTATTATAATAAATTTAAGTTATTTCCTTTAAACATGGAACCCCTTCAGGAATATAAATCTTTTATTAACTAAAAATGAAATGAACCACACTGGAGTAAAATAAATCAAGGCAGTGCTGGTACTCGCTGGCAGTTACCAAAAGTCGCTTGTACAAATAGACGGAGAAATAGAGCAGAGAATTCCTTATCTCGAGAAGCCAGGTTTATAAGTCGGGATCAGGATAAGTAAGGGTTCATCAGACATTTGTCTCTCACAGATTTTCGTAGTACTGTTTTTTATCCACAGCTGTAAATTCCTAATAATGTTATTACATTATTAGGAAACTTTATGAATTTCTTTTGAAATGTCATCTGCAGATCTGCAGATTACATTTCAAAAGAAATTCATAAAGTTACATGTACACTTCAGTACTGAAAACAGATACATCGACCGACATATTATTCCTTATTTTGTAAGACTTGCAGTGATTTTAGGCTAATGTATATTTTAGGACCAGCTGAAATAATTCACTAACTTATGATTAAATTAACTATTATAATCGTATTTAGCTGCCGGGAATAGCTTCGAGTGAAAATTTTACGTTACCTACCTATATGTACAACATATGTGCTGTTTAGGAACTTATAATAACATAATGTTAGTAATAACATTATGTTATTATCTCTTGTTGTTGTTAATTTTAAAAGTTTCGTAGTCAATATGAATTTATTTTTCGGGAAAAAAAAGAACTAGGGTCTATAAAGATTTGCTTCATATACGTATTTGGCGTATTTACAGATGTATTTGCGGGTGCAGATATATCCAGGTTGTGAGAAAGTATTGACGCCATCGCCACGTTTGTTTCACAAAATATTAATCGCTATAGTGTGTTCGTTTATCATCCCAAAAATAGATCATTGATCATTCGTGATCGACATTTTTTTTAATATCCGCCTCTTTATCTCCGGGCATTTTTTAAATATCTCGAAAAAAAAAAAAAAAACTCGACAAACAGCGAAAAAATACTACAACAGCGTGTTTCCCGCATCCACACAAAATTATAAACAATATTATTTTCGGAACTCGAGGATCGCAAACCTTATTCGTACGTTCTCTATAAATAACGAAAACGTGTTTTAATATCTACGAAATTCCAGTTTATAATTCAAGAAGAAAAATAAACGGAAAATTTCAATCGTGAGGTGATTTCCATGAAGAAAAAATATAATCGATGTCGAAATCTACATATATTAATACGTGAACATCGAAATTTGTCGTAGCTTTTTTCAATATGTGGTATAACAGGAAGGGAATGAAAATGTCATTCGAAAGGTATTGCGCATATCATTTATAGATATACATAAATATTATGTTTGTGGTTAAATCAAGTGGAATAGTGCTTCCCTGTAGCTCAGCTAGAATAAGGGTTTAGGGTCGTGGCCAATCGGAACGGGGGCTCCAGTCGTCCATCTATGCGACTCGGAGGAGGGCGACATCGACAGCGTGTGTGGTCCGCGTTGTCAAGGCGCTGTGAGGGTGCAGAATGGACTCTGTCACTGCCCTACGAGAAATGCTTCGGCACTTCGACACAATACGAGAGAAGTTCCGGTGCGGTCGGTTAAGAGATCCCTGAGCTCATTGACAACGCATTGAATACGATCACCACAAGAGGTTTGGTGATGTCCTAATAATAATATAAAATTAATAATTATTATAATAAATAATAATGTCCTAATAAAAATGTCCTACATAACCTAATCTCGCCTCCAGGAGGCTAGGTACTTACGCGCGAGTTTTACCTAAGTCATTAAAACAAAAGTAAAATAAAATGAACAAAAACGCGTTTTTTATTTAAATAAATTCCAGTTTAATTTCGTCACTTACAGTCGCAATTGATCGAAGACCACAAACAACACTAACATTTAATAATTTTTACACTTTGAAGTGTAAAATCATACTTCAAGTGAAATCGTTCTTTGAATCTATTTATAATATATTCCATAGTATAAGTCGGTATCACCGTATCATAGCATCTCGACCCAATAAGGGTTCGGTCTAATACCATAGTTAACTGATAGAGATTAATAGCTATAACATGTAAGGCACAGGATCGTATAACAGTCCGAAACTAATCTCACGGGACCAGTTAATTCTCTCTTTGTACTAGTAAGTCGAAATTTTTTTCCTGAAGATAAATAACGAATAAAAGCTCAGCACATCTATTACTAAATGCTGAATAGTAATGGATTAAAAATGTATTTAAAGATATTTGGATACATACAGTGCACAGTAAAAACACAATCGTAAAAATGTACGTGCAAATTGTACGAAGTATTTAAAGGATTTAAAGAGTTACACAACATAAATATTTTAAAACGTCAACAGTCGCGATGGAGTTCCGTTTTCAAAGGGAGGAAGGTTTTGCTTGAAAGGCGGGAAGTTATGGACCCTCCCCGAGACGCCTGTTGGAGGTCACGGAGTAAGAACGTGCTCAAATGTGAAGCTCTCAGCGAGGAGTTCAAGTAATTCAATTATGATTTCAGGATATGCTCTAAAAGCACACATTTCTCACTTGAATTCTTAAACAGTCGTGCAATACAAACTACAAGACGTACAAGACTACGTGCAATACAATTTCTTATGTTGATTGCTACAGGAAAATGTAGAAGAAAACGTATGCATCCTATTTTAAAATCGAAATTGTAAAAAGTAATAAATTATTTTTTGGTATTTGTCATGGAGTCTAGGTGTTACTGAGTACTCCTCCATGATGCTTAGTATTCACATTATAAGACTAGTGTTTAGTTTGGGGTTACATAATTGGCGAAATGATGTATAGACTATTTACTAATACATATTATAACATGTATTTTAACTAACTGTGCCACGCAATTTTAACTGCGTTAAATTTGTACTTTGTCGAGATAAAAAGTAGCCTACATTACTTTCTGAAAAGTCCTCTACTTGCCAATTAAAGTTATGCCAAAATTTGACGAACGTACAAACCAAAATTAAACTTTTGGGCTTTGGTAACGCACAAATAACTATAAGAGCTTCAAAAAAAAGGCTTCTGTTTTCAAAACACAGACAATCTCTTTAACTTTATTTATTTGTATAGATATATGTACAGATTATAGTAGCATAGATTTTTATTTGTGAATTACCTATGTATAACAATTTGAGAAAATTAACATCGATACAGTAAAGATCACTCAAATGAACTAGAGAAAAGATGTCAAATAAAATTTATAAAAAATAGAACATTTATTAATAACAAAAAAGTACATACATATGTTAATGTTTACAAACTTAAAACTACAAATTATCTTAAATAATAAACTTCCTTAAACATTTATTAAAAATAGAAATCCAAAAGCCTACATAGAAATTTATCTATGTACTCCACGAACTCTATGTAGTAATGATTCAAAAGTGTAAATCATTTTCAGAAGGAGGTCGTAGGGATGACTGTTGGAAACAGCCATAAAGATGTATTTATTACGTTTATGACAGATAGAGCAGCGCTAAATTTGAATGTCTGTTATTAAGGGCACGAAGTAATTTTGTTGAACAACAATACCTTAATTAAGGTATTCCAATTAGCAGAAATGGTACATGATTAAACTCAAAACATGTTTCATACTGTTTACGAGCTATTTTCTTATCTGGCTTACCAACAAGCGGCGTATGGAGTATGTACCTATTTTTTATTATTTCGTGAAGCAAACGTAGCGTGTGTGGCCGACGTAACCTTAAGTCAACGAAAAGGATCACGCAAAATAGGAAAATAAAAACCGGTCGGCCTGTGCGTATTGAGCACGCTCATAGACGTAGGACTCCGTAACTATACAAGGTTATTGTGAAAGGGGGTTTCAACGTGTCACATTGAGTGTTATATTGCAGATCTAATAATTACGGGATACTTTTATTTTGTATTCCATACAAAAAAAAAGCATTCATTTAATGGAAAAAAATATACAACCCTATCATTATACCTTATATTCCAAATGTTTGCTAGCGACGTAAAAATGCCGATATTATGGTTGCCTCACTTCATTTTTTTTCAAACTTTGAGGTGTTACACTAGAACTATTGACTTTCGATGAAGTTGTAGAACACAAATTGTGCCGTTGTCATGGGTACTTTAATACCTTTCGCATTTACCCATCCTTTCGAAATAACCTTGTATATTCAGTAACAGAAACTTCTCAACTTTTACTTCGATTTCAACCTTCTTTAGCTTCTATGGCAGAGAGTCACTGTACTACACTATGGAAGTATTCAGTTTAATTTTATCGTAACAAGAATTTCACATTACGCTTTCGGAAAAAAGTATTTACAAAATTTTTCAGAACTACTTTTCCTACAATGTTCCGTTATAATCTCCATTGAAAGTATTACTTAACTAAAAGACTTTTTCAGTTTCCTTCATACTGATAATAATTTAAGATGTTACATGAGGACTAGCCCTTGAAAACGATTTTCAAGAAAATATGTTGTATTTGAAGGGTTCAGAAACATGTTTTGTTGGATTTTAGGAAATCTATCTAAAGATATTCCATTAAATGAGATAGGTAAATAAAAAAAAATGTGTGCGGGGAATCCAAAGGGGAAAAATATCATCATTCTGTTTTCAGATTTTCAATTTACATCTGCATTACATAAAAATGAGTGGGTTGGAGCCTTGGTCTTGGTTGATGTACAGAAAGACTGACCGAAACTATACTTGAGGTTCCTATTTGCCTACAGAATCCTAAAAAGTTTATTATACTGTAGAATATGAGTGCAAGAGAATGTAGTTGATAGACAAGTCTAAAAGAAATATGTGTAATGAGATCAAATTAAAGCATTAAATTCAAAGTATTTGGACACTTGCCAGAGCAGCCGTTAGTTATGTTATAAAAATAAAATAAAAGAATTCATAAATTGCTTATACATTTTTATCACAGATTAAAATGATTCCTAACATTTTTTTCTAAGATATGGCGGCAACATGACAGTAAAAGTAATCGAACTTTGTAGTAACCGACTGACTAGATCAGCTATGAATATATTTTTAGCCACAAAACACTTTAAACGATAAGCGTTAGATTAAAGTTGTCGATTGAGTCTAGTACTGCAGAAAGGAAAATGCTCACTTAACCTAATTTGATTGGCACAATATCGTCCACAGATGATATCAGTAGTACCTACGTGGTCACGCGACCTACCAAGTTTTATTTATATAAACAAAAATAACTCTATTATTCTCGCTTTGCGTTCCTTTGCGCTCACCATTATTAAAATCTTAGTTGGTATAGTATCAGCTTAGTATTTAATAACTTTCTATTTCTGTATCAACTATTTAACACAGAATAGGTTATTCGCCAGTCTGAATTCCAACTCAGGTCATCGACCTCAGGATTCTGCCTAGAGCTTTGAGTTGAAGCTTTTGTTAACTTAGTCGGAATGTACCTGTACCAGTTTCACTTCAGTCGCTTTGAAGTTACAACTTTACCGTTTGGCAACACATTCTAACAATTGTATTTTAAGGCTACCTACATATTTACATTTAATGTTATATACTGTCCTCACAGTAATGGCGCATGTTGACATTGCAAAGAATTTATTGCTGGCACAGAGATATCTACAATAACGTTGAAATCACATGAGGTAAAAACAATGTTTTTTGCTTGTTTCGTCTCTGTCAATAAAGATGAAGAATAAAAAAATAAAAAACGTCGAAGTGCAAGTTCGAGTCGCACACACATGATTCCGTACGAAATTTATAAAATAGTAAATGTTTAAACGTCATTTCGGGAGATCTGCAAGACATAGGCCTTTCGTTACATTGTTCCTATAAACTTTAAGTAGGACTTCAAAGCCTTCGAAGTTTTTACAATTCTAGTTGCAATAGTTTCAGATATAGGGCGAAGGGAGGAAGATCAATATAATAACAGTAATAATGCGCCAGACAATGATCACCAATCATCTGGTCTCCAACTAGAGCCGTCCCTGTACTATGAGAACCAGACGACGACTACTAGCGACGTCACCTAGTGCGCGCAGACTCGAGACAATCTAGAAAAGTCGGTTTCCTAAATTAACCCGGCCGGGAATCGAACTCAGAACCTTCTGCACTTCGATAGAAGACGTAAACTGCCATCTGTCTGTGTTTATTTGTGTTCTTGCCTGTGGTATCTCTTAACCAACACCCCAACCACTGCGCCGAGGTCGTCAAATGATTTTGAGTTTCGAATTTTGTCTCATATATTAATTCCACCATGAATGTTTTATGATGTTAACTAGTGCAAGATGCACATGTGGATTAACAAGATGTACTTACCAAAAGTCTACCTAACCTAACCTAAAAGTCAAATTCTGAGTTTGAGCATCCATAAGTCACATAGTTTTCTGAAAAAATAGACTGTGACAGACGGATGAATGCAAGAGTGATCTCATAAGCGTTCCGGTATTTCAACTATGGTACGGAACTCTACGAACAGAAGAATAAAGATGACGAGTTTGTGACTAGAATACATTTAATGGTATTTGCGAAACTACGAGGATCAAAGGTTTCAATATCTTTTGATCTAACATATGTACTCAGAACCACCAGGGACAGGACTCTATTAGCATAAAGTAGTGGTTTATAGGCGATTCATAGACAAGCAACGCGGTTCACCTTATCTTTCATCTTTTTGTTGAATTTCACTGCATATTACACTCACATATTCAGGTTACAAAAACGGTGACCTTAAAACATAAGAAACTTAGTTTGAAATTACTTTGTTGAATCCACAGGACGGAGTGGACACGCGTAAAGAAGTATATAACGCTAAGTTAATAGGAACAAGGGCTTCTTACTTCATTCTGAGACCGTCAACATGACAAATTGTGAACTTTTCGTCGAGTCATCAAAATCTACAAGTCTATCTACCTATTATTATTTTATAACACACCAACAGAACTGAGTGCTGTAGATTAAAATTATTACAAAGTTACTGGGATGTGATTTTTAGGTTTCTGTAATTACAAAGCAAACATTTTTACAATTGTTGTCTGTGTGTTTCATGTTTAAGTGTTTGTTCGAACCTCAAAGTTACTGAATGGATATCAATGCAAACTGCACCGTTCGAAACTCTAGAATTCTAGTTAGTTAATAAAAGTATGTTATCACTATAGGGATAGAGCCATTGAACTTCCCGAGGTCAATGACTATTTACCGGATCCGGATTCATTTTTCCATCAATATAGAACTCTAATAAAAGGGTACAATAAAATTCCATATTGATTAAAAGACCGATCCGGATTTAATAGTGCTTAATTGAATTTGAAATGTTTTATCCCTTGTGAGGATAAAAACAAAAAGCTGTTAAAGTAAGCACGGTAATAAAAATAAGGATAAGGATGAAGTCATGGGAAACAGTTGTCTATAAGATTGATATTATGTTTTAGTAAATGACGAAGGTGAAAATTCTGTTTTCTACAAATTATGGCTAAAGTTTAACGTAGAAAAGTAGATGTATAAAATGTAGTGATGAAATATGAAGTATGTGATGAAAATGTCTATTTCAATTATTACGAATGCATAAAGGCGGGGTCTATTAATGGTGAATTACTGTGATCATTGTTTTAATTCATATTCTAGATTTGAAGAAGCAAAAGAAGTATACAAGGACCGCGACGCTTGGCGCTCCGTCCTCTCTTACTACCCCGTTAGTGATACATCGTGAAAGATGTGTATGTATGTAGTTCTATCTTCGTATTAAATTACAAATATAGTATCATCAATAATAATAATAATACTCCAGACAATTACAGATTGTGTGACCCCAAACTAAGCAGTAAGCTTGTACTATGGGTATCACACAACGAACTCTGGGGGAGTTCCCAGTAACACCCAGACTTCAAGCCAATTTAGAGAAGTTCGTTTCCTAAATTGACCTGACCGGGGATCGAACCCGGGACCTTAAGCTTGGAAAGCAGATGCATATGCCACTGCGCCAACGGGCCAGTCAGTCAATAACCACAAAATACTTAAATTGGAGTTACAACCTACACTACTACATACACATAAATACACTATTAAAAATGACATTCACTATCATCTTTATGTAATAAATAGTCTGTATCTGTGTGCTATATAGATAAATAGAATAAACAATAGAAAAAACAATTAGTTATCATAATCATAGCATATCATTCTATCAATCTTTAAAATGTGTCAGGTAATGTGAGGTACGTCGTCTTCATGAGTGCTTTTTTTATCTGACAAGTAAATATTTATGTCCAACCACCTACGCAGATATCATATAAATACTTAATCAAACCTTATACGATGACAAATTCCTAGAAAAAGATACGATGGTGCACATTCACTCTTGATAGGGCGGCACCCATACTTCAATCTTTGATTAAAAAATGTAAGGAAAACCTGAATTTAGAATTTGTTTCATTATTCAGAAATTGCTTAAGAATTTCAATAAATACTTTTAATAAAATGCCATAAAAGTTACACATACTTATATAAACCATCAAGTTTGATACGTCGTGACAAATACGTCAGAATTAAAATTTCTAATAGATGCTCTATACTCCACTCCAAAATGTAATCAACTTGAATAAATAAAGATTGTAAGCAAAGTAACAACCTATATACATAGCCACATAGGTCTCACTGGTAGGAGCACTTTTCTGACAATGATCAGGTGACCGCGTGCACTTCTGCGCATTTACACTCAGTGCGCATTGGCGGGGGTAGGTTAGCCGGTAATCCAATGTTCAAAAGTACAATAAGGCACCTTTATCAGGCACTGTGGTTCGGAAGGTAGGTTAATGGTGGTCGTTAGGTCAGCGTACCTATACGCGATTTTTAAATTGCTCTTTATTTTCAAACCGCCTATAGGGACTAAGCTAACGACCACTAGACAGTAATAATCCGACCATGGAGATTTTCAATAAATGACACTAGATAATCTTTCCAGCAGGTAATATCACGTAACATGACTTAACCTCAGTAACTGCATTAAATACCGAAACACCACTGCGCTACGCACATCTCATGTAGGTACATACATTTTTTGCCGAGTTATTATTTATTACTTATCTATAGATATCAAGAATAATAATTTATAGAAGTACTACGTAGACTATTGTTATATTATTGAAAACGACATCATAAACAACATAAAGTTAATTTCATATAATTTACAATACAATGGAAATCAATTAACTGATATAAACACAAAATTGGTACTCATCACAATTTACTTTTCCATTTGTTATAAATTACGTTAAAATATAACGTAAACAACCGCGATATTGTATCAAAATGGAAGCGGGATTCGAATAAAAATAGCATTCGACATTGTGTTACATAAAGCAATTTTTCAGTATTGTCTAGAATTAAAAGTCTACGGACATCTGACGTGATCAGCCTGTTGACGACTCGGAAGTGTAAGTGAAGCACAGACAAACTAGCCTAAAGATAGGAAATGAATAGGCACCGTTTTCTGCCATCGATTTGCACAAATGCTCATAAGTTCAAACACAAACGTGCACTCTTTTAGTATTAACCAGGAAACAGATCCGTGATCTGTCTAATCGTTTTAAAAAATATAGAATAAAATACGTAAACAATGCCAAATTGCGCTGTAAAGTGGTGTGGTAGTGACAGTCGTAAAAATAGTTTCAAAAAGGACAATATCACGTTTCATCGGTAAGTATAAAACTAATAATAAAAATTTATAATAGAAAAATGTAGATCTCTAGTGATACTGGTTGCTGGTAGCTTTGAGTCAGCGTTTGTCCTTGTCTAGCAAGCTATAATTACATGTTGCGTCCTCACTCTTGCAAGATGGCACGTGTAAGTAGGGATGCGAAAAAACGTATCGATATGTCAATATCTTATCCATTAATTTTGAGAATTTATAAGGACTACCATTCTGAAGGTTACTGTATATGTGACGTCGTCATATATCCAATAAGGCGGATGCTTCATGGTAGGAAGTAAGTTTTCTGTTCAACACCATGGGTGTTAAATAAAATGGAATAAGCAAGGGAAGGTTTCTATATATGTGACATCATCATAAATCCAATATGGCGGATGCTCGGTAATAGGACGTAACTTTTCAAGACTTCCAGCAATATGAGTGTCAAATGAAATGCAATAAGGAGGGGAAGGTTTCTGTGTATGTGACATCGCCATAAATGCAATATGGCGGATTCTCCATGGTAGTTAGTAACAAAAAGAAAAAGGCTACTTTTTATGAAAAATCTACGTCTAAGGGAGAGAAAGGGAAACACTAACCCGGAAAAGTCACGGTAACATTTTCTACACAAACGAAGTCGCGAGTACGGCTAGCATATAATAAATTAGTCTACGAAAAAATAGTTAAAACGAATAAAGGCGCACATTTTAGGGTTCCGTAGCCAGATGACAAAAACGGACCCTTGTAATTTCATCCTGGCCCATCTGTCGATCAGCAAGTTACAGTGACGTCACTCGGAGAGTACTGTCACTATATTATACAGAAGTATGTTAGGTGTATAATATAACCCGCTATACAACGGCGGCGCTATAAAACTGTTATATAAATGAGTGGGTATATAAATTGTGTGCTCTTTTTTTACGACTTGGGGGTGTCGATTTTCTATTAAAAAACATTCGTCAGATTTCTTCAAGTTAATAATAACATTAATAAAATGACCAAATTTTTATTTTAATTCAAAGTAGTAGTTACTGAGTGCTGATCACAGTTGCTCGCTTTTGGAATATTTTTCCATGTCTGGGAGTGGGTGCTATACCCTGTAATGCTTTAGCCCCGGAGCACCCGCAATTTGTCAATTTAATTTTTTGTTAAAAAATTTTACATTAAGATAAACGTTAGTACGTACCACCCAAACGAATTTGATTCGTATTTCTATTCTAAATTTTTGATATTTTTGTCACTATTTCAAAATAAATCTCAAATTGGCGCTCCGTCCGCTCGGACTATCCCGTTAGGGATACAGCGTGAGGATATGTAGGTATGTATTTCAAAATAAAGAATCTTGTTTTGATTTTATATATATATATATTATATTATTTCTATTTTTAAAATAAGCTTATGAAAATAATTCTTGTATTTATGGACATATGTAATATCTACGACTACATCACTTTTTCGTCGAGTACGTGACGTTACCGTGCCGTCCGCTTACGTCCCATTCCTCTAATCTTGACAGAATAGTTTGCTTAGAAATTCGTAAACATTTCATGTCTCTAGGGTAGTTTGTCTGTGAAGTGAAGTGACGATTTAGTACAATTCTGACTCGCCAGATCACGTTGAAAAATTGGAAATACCTAATTTAGTTAAAACTATATTTTTGCTTTTTCAAGTTCCTTATAAACTGATTCACATGCGTAAAGTTGTGTATACGTTCTTATCGTTATTAATAAAAAATGTTATAGAGTCACGTGTCATCTCAGTAAGTTAATTTCGTTTACAAACAGATAAAAACTCAATGCATGAGGCATGACATGTCCCATGCGTGGCGGAGCGACTAGTGATAAAATGGCACACCCGCATACGTAAAATCACATTTCAGTCCTAGCAATAATAAGAACTCTATTCCGTCAAACTAAATAATATACCAAACTAGAGATGTAGTTTTAATGTTTCAATCAACATTCTTTGGATTTCCAATTGAAATGATTATATTAGATTTAGAAGTAGAAAATAAAATGTACGTGAAAACGGTATAAAGTACCGACAAATATGTCGAAAGTTCTAAGAAACAGAATTTTTCGAATAGTACAGATAAAACTGTACGTCTTTTCTATTTCATAAAACTGCGTAGTATTGTTAGAAAATACCTAACAAAATATGTTCACCTTTTATTTTTTTTTGGGCTCCGTAGCCAAAACGACAAAAACGGAACCTTTATACTTTTGCTACGTCTGTCTGTTTGTATGTTAGTCGATTTATTGCGTCAACAGAAAAATTGATGCGGAGACGTATATATTGGTAACTTAAAACCAGAAATGAGATTCATATAATTAAATAACGCACACTAACACACTAGGGTACACCCACATCCACACCCATACATAACAATAATCAATTAGTATTGTTTTCTTTCTTTCATTTTACATTTTACCAACCTACTTAGTTTATTATTACTTAAAAGTTTTTTTCTTTAAATTCTAATTGTTTTTTTATTTATTTTAAACTGTTAGTTTTGTTCTATAAGTCTATATTTCTGACAAATGGACAAACTTTTTTGTTGATCCAGGTTTAAAACTGTCTCCTAAAATGAATGTCTTCCTAGTTTGGAAGACAGGGCTTAATTTAATTGTAACGAGTTATGTCAGTAAATTATTAATTATTATTTAAGCTAAAGAAGTATGTAAGGACCGCGACACTAGGCGCTCCGTCCTCTTGACTACCCCGTTGGGGACACAGCATGAAGATATGTGTGCATGTATTGTTATTTTGATTTTCATTATTTTAATTTTAACGTTAATTTATTTTTGACTTGTAGTTTGTGTGAAATTGATATGGAACTGAGTATCTATTATAAGCGTCTGATACGCCTTTAGCCGGCTTCCTCTTTTCAGGTCAGTAGATTTATGTATATTAAAATAACATTAAAAAAAATAATCGGCAGGGCATTCGTATGTAAGTATATATATGAAGATAATATAATGATTATACACGAAACTATTTACGTAACCTACAAGGTCAGTTGTTTCCAAGCAGATACAGAATTTATTAAAATATTCAATTTAGATATCTTATTAACAATAATATTGATCTGCAGAAGCCTGTAATAACTTGGGTCCGAAAAGTAAGGGAACCGTGAAATTAGTCGCTTTGCGTTAATAGATAAATTAGGTAGGTACGAGTATGCTTGTCATTTCAAAACTCATTTTTGTACACATACCTACCTACATTAAATAATACGGAATATTGTACACGTTGTATATGATATAATTTGCTGAACTACATAAACATGTACATAAAAGCGCACACTAATTACTTTTTTCTTCAAAAAAATTAATACATATGTACAGTGTGAATCATCGCGGTCCCAACATACTTCTTTGCGCCTCCTCAAATCTCATCATTCTCCTCACACACTTTGGCCGAGGTGTTTCAGCCTTTAACGTTTCTGTCAGGTAACACTGGTTATTTGTACTTAATAAGACAGCCTTGATCTCTCTTGATTTCTGCTACCACTCACTTTCGCGCTGTATATTTTTTTAATTGTCCTAGTTCATAACTCATTCTTTTTATATGCCCAAACCATCTGAACATTCCATTTTATACATTTTTATTTTTTACAATAACGCTGTTATCCAACTCTGCCCTTGCTTATTTTATACTATAGAATAACACCGCACATATTTCTGAGAGATTGCATTATCGCTCTACTACATTCATCTTACTTTCATCATTATTATACATTATTTGTATATTATCAAAAAAAGAATTTAACGATATAAAACTGTGCTTAGGATCATGTAAATTGCCCGCCATAAATATACGTTCCGCTGTTGAATGAGTAAGCAGAAAATGGATCTCTGATGTGGAGGAGTCGGAATATGAGGTCTATGACAATGAGAAATTTATATTAAAAATTCCGTGTGAGCAAAATCGCGAGTAAAAGCTAGTCTATGTAATACTAAAGAAAAGGTCCAAATCCAAACAATGACGCTTACAAGAAAATTAATTTAAGACACAACGACCAGCTCTTATGAGTAAGATGAAGAACAACTTTGCAGATAACGTATAAGACAGAGTTGCCATATAGAAATATTCAAAAAGCTATTTTATAAACAATCTACCTATACTAATATTATAGAGAGAGCAAAGTTTGTAACTTTGTTTATTTGTAAGTTTGTAAGATGTGGAGGGTAATCTCCGGAACCACTGCACCTATATATTTGAAAAATTCTTTCACCATTTGAAAGGGACATTATTCTAGATGGATATAGGCCAATATATTACGTATTCAACCCGAGTGAAGTTGGGATGGGCCGCCACGAAAAAATAAAGTCACTTTGTTACTTCGTGGAACAGGAAAATTTAGTTTAAATACTTAACAAATTGATTGAAAAAACAAAATGCAGAATAATATGCAAAAAACAAAAAAAAGCTTATATACGTTATTCCCTCTGTTACGTAACAATGATTGTGACTTACGACCTCACAGAATCCACGCGATTATACATAAATATAAAAGTTATGAGTTCCCAGTCGCTTGCTTTAGGTCGGCCACTGACGATTAAGTATACTTGATCAAGTGAATTTGCATGAAGCGGAGGTTGCATCTAGTAAACTTGATAGTATGTGGTGTGGCTGTCCATAACGTTTCTCGTTTTTGTGGTCTATGGGCGTCATGAGAAACTACGCTTCGTGTAAACTGGACGAGCTTGATCGAGTATACTCAATCGTTACGGGCCGGCCTTAAAGCGCGAAGACTCTATAGCAACTTCAAAAGTAATGTTAAATTACATACAATATACATATCTTAACGCTGTATATCCTAACGGGGTAGTCAGGGAGGACGGAGCGCCAAGCTTCGGGGTTGTTACACACTTCTTTCGCTTCCTCAAATCTCATCATTCTCCTCACAATTTTCGCCTAGGGGTGCTTTTCACATTTCCGTCAGCTAACACTCTCTGGCTATTTGATCTTCGTAAGTCAGCGTCGGTCTTCCTTGGCTTCTTTTCCCAGTCGCTTTCGCTCTGTAGATTTTCTTCGTCAGTCTTTCATCACTCATTCTTACTATGTGCCCGAACCATTTAGGCATTTCTTTCTTCATATTATCATAATAATCTTCATATTATCATAATAAATTCTTTGGCATATTCATGACCATTTAAGTTACGTATTTAGAAATATACATACACAAGCCTATTATAAAAAACAATTTCAAATCAAACAGAAAGAAGAAATTCGTAGGTATGGGAGACTAGCACAATTTCCAATGCAAAGCCAAATTACAAAAGAATTTGTTTCAACGATTCAATTGCTTCAATTAGGCAAATTTGCCGAGGCTTCGAGTCAATTAGATTAATCGGTGTTGTGAGTAATTTAATGTAAAAATTTTAGGAAAATGGACTGGGGAGGCAAATGAATCCTAACGAGGAAACGGTAGCTAAAAGTTACCGTAACCGAAAACGAAATGAATACTAAAATCGGCGATGAGTAGATTAATTTAATTGGAGACAACAAGAAGTGATAAATTCATCTTCCGCGGATTTCCTCCCAAAGTTTCAAAGTTATAGATCGACATGTGTTTCGCTTCCTAACGAAGCGTCCTCAGTAATTTCCAGTGAGCAAACTCGATTAATTAACTAGGACCGATTGTTGGGTCATTTAACTAGCAGCAAATTTTCGGTCAGATAATTAGCAGCGAATGCTCGGTTAGCTAACAAACGCAAATGTTCGGTCAGCGAATTAGCATCATAAATAACTCGATGCCAGTTAGCTGAGCGAATCTGATCTCTGGAATTTCCTAAGGAAGCTCCATTGAGAAGTGAAACACATTCTGGTGTATTCCAAAAAGTAACACCTAAATACAACAGCAAAAAGGTTCTTAGTATATTTACATAATTCAAAAATATTCAAAACGGTCAAAGTATTTAAATAGGTAATTATGGAGATTCCATATTTAGGGTAGCTAATGTAATATACTAAGATTTCATATAACCGAAAAAGGTCAACATATAGAAATATGTGAGTAAACAAATAAAATTTATGGCATCCCCGTATTATCGTCTCGATGTGAAGGCAAAACTCCAGTCGTAACCATAGACGGGGTCGAAAACAATACTGAACCAGCGATGGGCCGTAAATATATTAGCAGTAACCGAAAGAGTCGAAAATTAAATTGAGTTATGCGACATTTTGAAAGAAAATATACTGACATAAAGGAGAAGCGGTCAATACCCCGGGAATATATAACATCGAGGTCACGCCGCATATAAAAAGAAAGTTATATAGTCTCTTTTTCAACACGGATTTATGTGTATGTGCTATATATACAACATGTATTTGTCGCCTCTGTAAAAGGAAAACTAGGCATAGATAGTACATAGACGTAAATAATTTAAGTTCCAGAAAAATCCGGACTATATTGCGGGCATATAAAAGTCCCGCGGCGACATATAATTCTGAGCAGTCGTAAAATTCGTGCCTTGTTATCTGGCTTTTCTGGAGCGAGATGAGAATTGCCGAAATAGCAACCGGCTAGATTACTGATACAGCCGAAGCTAACTTTTATTTCGAATTCAATAATTCTATAATAGAAGGATAGAAATATAAAATGCTGTTTCATTGTTATGTTATGGTATTACGTGAGTTATAACAAGTACCTATTATTTAAAAAAAAATTGAGGTAGCAAATCCATACCTGTCTCTCTGTCTTGTTACTTCGCGGCTAAACTGCCCGATCGATTTTGATGAAATTTTGCGCGGAAATAGTTTCGACACCAAAGGAGGACATAGGCTACTACTTTATCAAAAATGTAACCTTAAGTGGGTGATAGAGGGGATGACAGTTTATAGAGAAAATAACAAACCGCTGAACCAATTATGATGAAATGTTACAAAGATAGACTTTTTTATCAAAAAGACATAGCCTACGTTCTTTATCACGAATTTACCCCTAACAGGGTGAAGGGTTGGATGAAATTTTGTATAGGAAATGGTAGACTGATGAATCGGCAATGATGAAATTTGGTTCAGAGATAATATGTGCCCGAAAACAGACGTAGGCTAATTTTGCTTTTTTTTAATTTTCCACGTGAAGTCACGAGTACAGTAATAAAGAAAAAATTTTATAAAATATACAGACTACAATACATACATACTACAATACATATAAATAGAATGAACCAGCGTTAATTAATAAATTATAATTTATATTTACCTCCGTGTACGTTTTATACAAATTCTTTTTACTTTTAAAATTGTAGTAATTGACATCGAAATTTAATTAGAAGAGATGATTAAAATATTAAATATTTATCATGAAAAAAAAAATAAAGAATTAGCAAAGTTAAATACATACAATTAATTTATAACTAGAGTTGCTAGATTTTACTAAGATAGGTTATTACTAACATAATAAACAAGTTTTATTTTTTATTTTTATTATTTATAGCAAAATTAGTTACACTAATTTATAAATGATACTGAGTAACAACATTATACGTATTTCACAATTGAGAAAAGATATACTATGTTAGTTAGAATATACGGCAAGAACTAGGTTGTGATTAGGGCCTCAAATGCAAGTTTGTAAAAAGTAAACAATAAAGTTTGATAGTGCCTTTCCTAAAATTTGCAAAACGCTTCGGGTTTCATTACTGAACATTTAGAAATCTTGTCCAAAAGACAAATTGAAATGTAAAATTTAAGTCTTGAAACGAAAGGCCTCCGAGGTTTAGAAACAAATTCAAATCTTTCAAAACGAAAGATTTCATTACATACCTATCAGTTGTCGGTACTTGTGTTGTAGTGTTGTTGTCGACTTGGTCCATGTAGACAACTCGGACAAAAAATATGTTAAAGTAAACCCAAATGCAAGGTATTTTTGAATGTCAAATCTACTTTAGTGCGGTTCGAAAAGAAAATCTGGACACTGAGAAGAACCGCCAAGAAACTGTCAGGTATAATTTTTTCAACATCATTCTACAATAGTTATTTAAAATACAATATCCATAAAGCCAATAAATGCATGTGCAGAGAGGATTATTTCCAGATTATTGTTGTCTTCAATGAAATCGCTAATTTTGTGGTATGCTTTTCCAATCAATGTGAGTTTAAAAACAAGTTTAAATCTCTTTTCCGTTAATAAAGTAATTTCTTGAGGAATTTTATTACAAAAACTAACACAGTTGCCCAAAAATTAAACCACTTGACTTTTGTAATTTAAATTTAGGAATGATGAAGATAGGATGATAGCTGATCACTACCACCAGTTTCCATACCATTAATACCGTCTTTTTTTTGAAATAAATCTATATTTTTTCTGATATACATTATGTTTTCAAAGATGTATAACGAAGGTAAGGTGAGGGTGAGTACATCAATGTATTTAAAACGATAAATAACGAAGTAAATGGAGCAAGAGAATCCTAAAAGTGAAGCTTTCGCAAGTCAGTGAATTTACCTACTTGTTATGTCATTTTAGTATAGTGGTGATCATATCATGTAGGTAATGTAGCGCATAGTTTTTGTGTAACGGGTGTAAGTACTATTTGTACCTAAAATCTCAGATTCATTCAATAACAGTAAGAAAACAGAGCCGATTGAGTAACATCATCATTGGTACGAGTATCATACTTAAAGTGAATTACGTATTATTTACATTATTTAAAAGTAAAACAAAAAATTAGAAACAGAAAAAAAATTAATATAAAAAATTAAACCGAATATAAAAAATAATCATAGAAAAGTACGAAATAACTATCCTTTACTAATCAAAACCCAAGTTAAAAATTACTTTATAAATACGATACAAATACCTATATAATGAAATTTGACAGTTATTGAAGTCGGTGCCAAATCAATGTGCAACAACAGAAAGTCTATTTAGTAGGATTGGCATCGATTTCAGAACTCTTTAATTATATAGGTATAAATATTTCGTTTTTCTAGTTATTTTTATACTTCAGTTTTGAATAGTAAAGGTAATTATTTTGTACTTTTCAGTGATCTTTTTTCGAAGTCGGTTTAATTTTTTTATTATTATTTTTTTATTTCTCCCCGTTTGAGATCTAAATAAATATCTAGCAACGCAATGTCATATAAGATATCCATTAATGTAAATAATTAAAGGTTATAAGCAGTTCCCGTTCATTTAGTGCACTGGTTCCCAAACTTATTTTGTCTACTGAGTCGAGAGCTCATGCAGTCGTTGTCTGAGATGCCTCCTAGCTAAATGAAATTACAAATCACCCCCCAGGCCCTCTACACAACGCCCCCATTTTTTTTCTGGGTCTCTTACCGCCCCCCTTTAGGCCTACAGCGCCCACAAGGGGGCGTTATCGCCCACTTTGGGAATGGCTGATTTAGTGTATCTTCAAAATTCAAGCTTTCCTTTCGAATATAAAAGAATTTTCCAAAGCGGTTCATAAACAACGGAGTTCTGTGGTAACAAACATAAAAAAACATACAACTGAATTGAGAACCTCCTCTTTTTTTAGAAGTAGGTTAAAAATGAGCTCGTTTTGTTGCTGTATTCCGTTGAATTTTTTTACCATTTTTATTTACTGCTTGAATTAGTACCTATACAATTAACTAAATAGAGAAATTGGAAGGTGATTTAATTTTAAAATAAAAATATAAAATAATATAATATGTATATTATTATACTTTTTACCGAACTACGTTTTAAATTTTACCTAACAAACATTTTCTTAAATGTACACAAGCAAAAGTGGTAATTCCGTATCTATTCTTCGACAGACTAAGTTATCATTATCATTGGCCGGCTTTAACTTTATCGTAATATTCAAAATATCAAAGATTTTTGATATGAGAATCTTTGATTATATTGATGACTTTAAAATGTTGCATATTTGCATAGACTATTTTTTTTAAAGATTATTACGAGGATTTCTTTAAATAGGTGCTCGCTTTTTTTTGTTAGATTACTCGACTTTAAACCTTTAAAAACGAGTACTTGCTAAAAGAAATTTCCGTAAATAGTCTTTAAAAAAATACTATGCCAAAATGTTTTGTTAGATCTTCCAAATTTGATTTTGGTAGGTTTAGCTAAGTCTTCCATAGCCCGACAGTGAGTGCCCCTACATTTAAGCAAAAAGGGATCCGCTTTATTTGAATAATCCCAAAGGAACAGGAATGTGGGTAATGCAACATCTGTATATTTGAGCACGTCTACTGTTACCACATAAGTAGGAAGAAGGAAATGTGGTTTCTATGCTTAGAAAGAAAGAGTCTAATCATAAATACAATACACTTAAGACACACAATACACTACTTAAAGAAACATTTATCTTATTAAAATTCCACATACAGATTTTCAATGCCAGAGAGCATAAAACTTTCTCGGATAATACCATAAGCCATAACATATTCGACACGGTCCAGAATATTAGAAAAACATAAAGGTTTTATAGCTTCTATACAGCGCGAAATTTTCGACAGGATATTTTATACAGAATCAGGATATCATAAATATATTATAGGCATACCCCCACTGTCATTTTTCAATAAAATATTTTGAATGGGGACGCGTAGTCATTAATAAAAAAGTAGTTAAAAATACGACACATTAAGCAATAAAACTATCAACGCAACAAGAAAAATCCTTTATACAATGTATTACAATGTTTATGTGTTTACGAATAGAAAATGTTACGTCCAAAAGATATTTTTGTCACTGACTTACCTAACGCTTCATTGCCCGAAGGTCCGCAGTACATATGTTTGTCAAATGACAACTACTGAATGCCAACGTCATATTGGATGGTATCTATTACGGGAGTGCTTTGACCGAACGCTTTGAGATCCTTGGACGTGAATGAGTGTTTCCTGTTTATTTCACTTTTTGATTTGCCTTCTTTAATACATATTTACATCTACTATTTTAATGGGATTTTATAATACGCCAGTTTTGCTCGGGTTAGCTCGTTCTCTCGCAAATGAACAATGATAAATGTTTATACGTATGTATGTATATTCTCGGAATACGAGGAACAGATTAGTGAATTAATTCGTATAGTGTCACCACTTTACCGTGGACCAGCTCTACACATAAAGAGGGACTTGTATATTCTCGGAATACGAGGAACAGATTAGTGAATTAATTCGTATAGTGTCACCACTTTACCGTGGACCAGCTCTACACATAAAGAGGGACTTTATCCCTATGCTGTTGAAAATTCTTTTATTCATACAGAGCGACTTATTTCTTTTATGTTGTGTTGCAAAGCTTAGAAACGCTCTTCTGGCATTAGTGTTTATATAAGTGAGGAAACATTAATGAAGTAATGAGTGTTCCTCTTAAAAACTTTCTTGATAAACTTTACTAATCAACGTCTCTTAGTTCGATAGCACCGGGAAGTTTACCAAGTACTAAATGTATGTCAGATTCTATAAATTCACCTATATACATTTGAAAGCACTACACAAATAAAAAAATAAAAGCGAAATGTAATAGACACACCATAAACATTTCCGATTATATACACCAAACCGTCTTTATTGACTTCACATTCACATGTGTGTTTTGAATATGACATATAAAATTTGCATTGCTATAATTGAAACTAATATATCTTTACACGATGTTCAACCACAAATGGAAATCCTGCAAACGCCGGCAACATTATTCATACTTAGCTAGCTAGCTAAAATATTAAGATAAGAAACTTCTTTATCTATTTGTTCCCAAGTAATAAAAGAAGTCGGTACCTAAATATTTTGTTGTTGTCTTTGCACATAATATGTTCTGAACGCTTGTATATCTATTCGTGCGATAACTACAATGTTTCTGAGAAGTTTTCGGTTTTCAGTCACAATTTTTCAGTGCAGCTTGCAGTATTTACAGATTATAAAAGCATATTGTCAATATTAAGAATCTCTAGAAATTCATAGCAATTTTGTGGCCACAACCTCAAACTAAGCCTGAAATATCATGTAACAGCGAACTGGGGGAGCACTAAATAGCACTTTTACTGCAAACCAATTCAGGAAAATTCATTTCTTAATTGCGCTTGCTAGACTGAATCGAAGGACCTTTCGTTTTGAAGGCCAACTGTGGTAGCGTTAACATTATTTATCGGACAAATCATTCGTTTATGACTATTAGTTTAAATAGTAATTTCTCCAGTGAAAATTTGAAATCACCAAAATGTTTTTCCATCTGGATTCTATTAAATACCTACCTACTCTGTTAAATTATCGTCAATGTAGGCAGTGACAACAGATCTTAAATTTTTAATAGCAATTAGCTTGTTAGCGGAAATATTAATTAGAGCAGTATAGCGCCATTTAACAACGACGAGTACTCACGGAATTAATACAATTAGTTGTTGTTGATGTTTGATAGGCACGGTTAAGCGTAGAGAGCAAAAGTTGGCATCTGCGCCAAAGAAAAACGTATAAAAATATTCCACCGATGATTCAAGTTCAAGGCAAATTAAGCACGAGGAAAAATGATGACTATCACGTGAGCTATAAAAATCTTCTAACTATCCACATGGATGTAGGTAGTATGATGTGTTAATTACTAAAAGTAAGACAGCTTAGGTGAGATGCATATAAGTAAAAATCAAGTCCAAGTTGACATTTAAAAGTAGATAACGAGCAAGCAATGAGTAATAATATGATGACCCCGTGGTCCAGTGACCACATATGAAAAAGTCACGCATTCGCACAACCAAAACTAGTAATCTATTATCATAAGTTCTTTCATAACTTCGAGTGTAATGTGCGTGAATCGTTTGAATGTTTCAGGTCAAATTTTTGTGAGAGTGACAGTGTCACGAGATGTAATACACTCAATAGAATAAGCACTACATTGCGAACCTATGAAAAGAATTGGCAAGTGTTCCAGATACATAGATAACGCAAGTCCTATTGCGTGTTTAGGACCAATTTAGTTATTGTGGGTACAATCAGCTATCACAATTCATTCAACGTGATGTATTTCAACAATATAATATATTCTCATTAATTTACATTGATGTTAAAACTGTTACTATGTATTACGCATTCGACCGACCCTGACCGCGAGCGGCACTTGTCGTGATGACGCGTTGCGGGATATGTCGCCACCGTATTTTCAAAATTCATCTATCAAATCTTTGTGACAGGAAATCTCTTCATTTTACTAACAGTGAATTAGGTCATTATTGAGGACGGTAAAATTACCTCCTAGTTTCCAAAAGTTTTAAGCTGAGACGACTAGACTCCAGACAAATTGAACAATGACACCTAAACCCAGTTATCGAGAACGTGCTAGTGTTACTAAGTAGAGAAAAGTAATAGACGACAGTGGTAAGCCTGTTTGACGTTACAAAAGTCGTTATCTTTGTATCGGTCGCGGTTTCTAGTCTGTCGTGGAGTGTTGTTAAGGTAATTTAAGGGTAATTTACATACTATATTTTATCTCCACATAAGTTACCTCATTAACATTTTATTAACACATCATTCTTAATGTTTCGCCGTAAAGTTCACGTTTTACTGACGTAATGCCAGACGTGCAGATTCAACGGCCTAAATAAAAATTATTTTTACATACATACTTGAGGAAAAGCAAATCTACATTCGCTTATATGACTACTCGAAGCTAATGTCATGTAAAAGAATTATTTACTCGTGGTGTAATATTGGAGAATTCTTTTTAATTTTAATCATAGTTGTAAATTGTAATCGCAATATAATATTGTCTGTCTTTTACTGATAAAAATTACGAATTAAAATGCAACAAGCCTCGTTCATAAATTTTAATATGAAATAATACTAAAATTGCAGCACTATTTCATAATTTTTCTTTCGTCAAAGTTAGAGTTAATCAAAACTATGCTGGTAAGACCATTTTTTAAAGCCTACTACTAAAGCTATTATTTTACTTTAATTAAAATTACATATTTATATTTTATTACTTTTTATTTTAAACAAAGTTACTTAATGACACAACAGTGTCATTATCTTTGTTTTAACAAAAACAAAGTTGTTTCAGTCACTGAGCGTGTAATTAAAAATACTCCATATCTTAAAAACTAAACAATATATCTTATAAAAACCAATTTCCTTCAAAGGTCCTTTTTCAAGTTCTGTTATCTCCATTTTTTTCAGAACTTTCCGCTCGATAGTTACTATCTCCTAAATTTCATCCATATAGTACCGATAGTAAACCAGTAACATGGCTGTGACATAAGAACACACATACGATTAGATGTACAGGACGTAGTTACAAGGGTTCTGTTATTTGCCAGTTGGCTACGGAATTAAAAAGAAAGCTAAATCTAAAATATTACTTCTAGCTCGAAAGTGAAACCAATTTTCATAAAACACTCTTCATTTCCTGCACACTAATTCTAATCGATCTTTGTTTCATTTTAAGTATCGAAGCCGCATGGGTAATTATAAGTTTAACTACTGTCATTAGCTTTGTACACAGTAGATTTGCTTAGAGAACATTTGCCGCAATTTCATGACGTTAAATTTAATTTTGCTAAACAAGCTGGGCACTGGCACCGTTACGTAGGCAAATATTAAACCGTACTGGGGTACGAGTACCTTATTAAAATGAATGAGATATGTACGTACACGTTCCGAGATGAAAAACTGGGGTCGTGTTTGGTGAATTTTGAAATCAAATAATATATTTTGGCCTGTAATAGTAGCACTTATTTTGAAATGGGATTGTAATCTGAACATTTTAGTTCCTAATAGAATGTGAAGAATATTTATCAAATGAAGGGTAATTAAGCAGATGCAAAAAAAACCCGGACAAGTGCATGTTGGACAACGCACAGTGAATGGCTCCGCAATCGGGATGCAAAATATCTTTAAGCGACAACAAAAATAAGTTCATATTTTACAGTGTTTCTCAGACACTATGAAAAGTAGCTTTATTTCTGCAGTCACTGCGTGTAACCGAAAGTATCTTATATTTCAAAAACTATAAGCAACATATCTTATTCGAACCAATGTTTGCAAAAAGTGTTTTTTAAGTTCGACTACTTATAGTTGTCCCATTGAAACATTGGAATTTTTTTATCCTTCAGCTACATGTACAGTCATCTCGAATTTTATTTTGGTGACAATTTCACTATACCATAGTATAGCGGTTCACAGCATACATCTACCTTCTAAACATCTACATAGTGCCAATAATATCAGAATAAAATGTTGGTGACATTAGAAAAAAACGCAATCGAAAATAAGTCTGTAATTTCTTATCTACTTTCAAAATTACGTGAAAATACGTGATAAGTAATTAAAACACTAATAACAGGTATGTTACAATAACAGGTTAAAACTAATTTAGGCTGAATGTAAAGTGTTAATTAGTGCAAAATATGAGGGTTAAAAATATGTATTATTATGCTTATCATGTCTGTACGTTGCATAGTTTCTGAGAAAATAGACTAACAAACGGACGCATGAATTGGTACCTAAAAAAATATGACACGTCCTCGGTCTTTTACCCTTGATATATGATATATTCCCCTTATATTTTATGTAGATACATATTAAGGCACAAACAGATACCTACTACTATCTGTAGTTTTTATATACTTGTAACGCTAGGGAAGAAAACACATTTATTTTTATTATATGCCCATCACAACAACTGGATCTGATTTAGGAAAGGTCTGGAGTAATGGATCGATCGTGATAACTTTCATTCATAATATTTTTGCTGAAATTTTTTCAGACAAAACATTCGACTTCAGTGTTAAAAAAATAGCCGTTTAATCAACGAAATAACGCTAATGATGTTTATATAACAAACGCAATTTTCGTTAATTTGTCAAGATGTTGTCATTAGTCAGAACTTAAGTGGCTTCTACTCCTAATAGAGACGGAGAGGCTTCCATTAGGCAACTAGGTAAATTGGACACGTATTGAAGTTTTTTTGGTTATTAAGGTAGTAAATATTAAAAACCTGTCAAAAATATTCGCGTCATAGCAATACTGATTATGATTATGTTTATATTTTGACAACTACTGACGTCAATGTTCGATAAAATATTGGAAAAAATAAACAACTAGAGATATTTAATACTTACATATGTATATCTTACAAGCTGTATATACCTAATGAGGTATACGAGGTGGAGCGCCAAGCATCGTTCTGACGTAGGTAACTCTTTTGCTTTCTTAATTAAACACATTTTCCTAAGGTTTTTGAAATTCTATAAACTAGTAGTGAGTACGGAAGAATGTAAGTATTCTTCGCCTTTTATTATTTGCAATATTAGGGAAATAATCGACCGCGTAGGTACGCCAAACGTGCCGTGGACCGGCTGTCATTTCCACAATTTTATGAGCGCACGTCCAGTAGTTATTATGTAATATAGGATTGTATAAGTAGCCAACGTACATAATACACGTGTTTATTTACTTCTCAGTTTTGACCTTATGCTGAACTTAACGTATTCATTACTCTTTACTGTCATATTCATGGTATTTACGTAGATTATATAATAACTTCACGCCATTTCGCATTGTGGATGGATAAAACTCAATCACACTGACGCCACTAGTAATAGGTATTTGATCTTACAAATGGCAATGTGGAACGCATTCGTAATCGCAGGTTGCTAGTAGACAGCTTATAAAAGTCTCTTATAATAAGCCCTATTTCTCGGCCAACTTTCGCAACTTTGCGGGAAGATATGCAGCTGACTATTTTTATAGTTGTTTTTCTATTTTACGAACTTAATAACGTCACCGGTTAAGCCCAATTGCTCGCGTAGTTTGTCTGTTCTTGCAAATGACATGTTTTAAACATTTACATTAAAATATAAAAAAACTGAATGAACAGGTATTAGAAATTTTTTGGAAGAATAGGAGCTATTAGTTTTTAATCTTAACAGAGTAGAGAATGGAGATATATTGGAGAAAGATGGTGCTACCAGCCAGTGACACACTTGTATTATCACTGTCCAGTGCACAGAAGTGAAGAGGCAGAGATTATTCCTACTTCGTTCTCACTACTGAAAGTTTAAAAGTTAAAATCTCCATGATTTTAAATGAATTTCAATTTTTTTTCATGAGCGTGAAGACACTGACTCAGAATTGTCACAAATTAGCCTGACACTGATATTCTGCCAGAACCTTGTTTGAGGACGCAAACACAATAGAGAAAACTATTTCGAGTCAGATACGAGAGATACTTAGTAACGAGTACGGATAATTTACAACGGCCCTAATGCTAATCTACACATTTATACATATAAATAAAATTATACTATTTGTCTGTGATACCGAAATAAAGGCTTTTTCTTAAGCTTATGTGGTTATTTACACATAACCAAAGCCATTTCATTTTATCTGGCTGTTTATTTGTCCGGTCTAATCTCCGATGCGGTTGAACCGATTTTGACAGAACTTTCATTAGCACGTAGAACATTTTCCAGAGAGTAATCGAGGCTACTACTTATACCGGAAAAATTTCAAAAACTCGGCTGACACCGCGAGGCACGGTTAGTAAATATGAGTGAATTACATACATATATAAAATTGAAATAATAGTCACTGACTGAATAATCACGAAATCTCAAAAACTACTGTGCTGACTAAAGTCAGGAGAGAAGGTCTGGTGATAGTTTGTCTATTCTAATATTATAAAGAAATTTGAGAGATTGTTTGTTTGTAATAGATAAACTTAAAAACTACTCAACGAATTTCAAAAATTTTTTTACCAATAGAAAGCTATATTTTTACCGAGTAACATGGGCTGTATTATATTTTAAAAATATTCTATACGTGCGAAGCCGGGGCGGGTCGCTAGTGTTATATACATAATGTAAGAGCCCGCTAAGTTAAAATTTTTGGAAATTTAAATTTTAAGAGGGAAAATGCGGTTGAACTTTGTATGTTAATTTTCCATGGAACGGAATATGGCTGTGATATTGAGTACAGACATTTTTTTTTTAAAAATAATGAAACATGTGTTTCACATTTTTGAATATAACTCTACTCGTAAAGGGGAGGTGTAGAACTCCGTATGAAATTTTTTTTTGTTACGTTTTCACAGAATAATTTAGACCTGGGGAAAGACATATATTACTTTTTTAATTCCATGCGGACGAAGTCGCGGACGAAAGCTAGTATTTAATAAAATACCTAGCATTAGCAACATGATACATTCATCTTAGCATACACGTGAAATTACAACTAAACAACACATCTAGCAATCTGTATTCGGGCTTTTAAGGACATAGCAAAAGAAAAAGTGAAAGGATGTTAGTTCATCACAAATTCCTCATACGTCATAATAAGCCCTTTTCCTTGGCCAATTTTTACAAGCGACGTAAAAACATACGCAAATGGTACTCTAAACCTTGGCTAAAGGCACAGCCACTCCGTGTGTAATGTAATGAGGGTTTATTATCTTTAGCTAAAACATAGACTATCATTTGCCATTTGTGTATAAAGAGGTATAAAGAGGCAATCCTTACATATCTGTTTTGTTTCCTCACACGTATCTTTGTCAACGTATACAAGTTCCTTTGACATTTCCATCAGTTAACACTGGGCATTTACTTTTTTTATTACATGTAATATTAAAGATATTGTAGCAGTTGATAGGTTTAAATTTTCTTGTGAACGAAAAACAATACAACAATGTTTCTTTTTTTATTAGTAGGGATTTTCACTTAGATCAATGTATTACTTTACGATAATTTTTTTTATATTAACTCATGGTGGTAAGTGAACTGTGTGACTCATGGACATTGACAATATTAAGGCCAAGGAAGCACTTCAGATTGTAAATACTTGGTAACCCCGAGACTAGTATGTTGTTTTTTTAGCAGTATCACCAACTGTCTCACTGTTCACACAAGCACTGCTGTTTGGTAGCAGGATTAACGAGTTAAGACGGCGGTGGCAATCCGGACAGATCCCGCACAAGCTCCTACCACCCGCTCATATACATCCGCAATTATATATCCTCTGTCATCGTAATACAAAATTACAAAGAATATTCCGTCACGTGACGTGAACTTTTGCGAGACATGATCCAAGTTTTGTTGGAATTACCTGATTTTCTGTCCAAACAAAAATGAATTACAATTTATTTATTATATTTATAAAACTACTAATAATGAAACAAATAAACGCATTTTTTATTGCCTGTATCTACTCTGTTAACGTTTCGGACACAATTTTGTATTCTGATTAAAATGTAGACTTCGATTTTTGTATTATCACTTTCTCCGTACTATTATCCCTCGAAGATAAAATAATATGTTCCTTACAACTTGAACTGATTAATTATTATATATAATAAACAAATATTATTGAAATTTACTACTACTTAGTAGCTTTGTTATTACTAAAAGAACGTCTACTAATAGAGTATTAATATCAGTTGATACTCTCATTGTTAAATGTCAATATCCCTACCCCTATCCGAAAAACTGGTCTACAGTTCTTTAACAAACAATGAAATTTACATACATTAAAAAACTATTCAGTAGGCAGTGGTTCAGTTAAGTTCGTAAAATCAGATACAAGACAAAAAATATATAATGTAAGTAAGTACACCAAATACAATAAATAAATGGAAAACTATTTAAACGAAGAACAGCCTCTAACTCTTTTCCAATGTGACATGTACTGAACTCTGATTGCATATGAAATTGAGTCGCCGAAAATCCAGTTTCCTCCGTTATAATAACTTATTCAAATAACTCCTCAGGATAGGGCGAGTCCCGCATTTCAATTCTAAGTATATTATGACATGGTCTGTGGTTATTTGACAAAGGTAGATCATGCCGCTGCTATTTTAAGGGCACCTACATCTTGCATGTTTCTTTATTCGTAAAGTAATCTAATAATCCATAGACCTTTCTCAAAGTACATGACGTGAATTTTATCTTTTCAATAAGAATATATTTTTTTAGGTACTACATGTAGGTAGGTTCTGTTAATTGTGAAGTAGGATCCATACAACTAATTTAACACATGACTTCCCATTCTGGATGAACCAAGTACTCTGATTTCGCGAAACAAAATTACACCTCTATTTATCTTCTAGCAATAAATTGTAGACTTACAGATGAGCCAAAGTCAAGGCTATTTATTCGATCTATTGGTCACTACGCGGTCGAAATTCGATCGTAAATATAAACGCTTTTTTCTCTTGGCATACACTCCGCAGACTCGAAACAGCTCACAGTTCACAAATCACACAAAATTCATTGCTCGAAACTCATTCAGTCAATCTGTTACTAATTATTTGTTGGCAACATTTTAAAAGTCTTTGATCACAATCTCTACTCTATGCGACTATGTTTGACCATAAACTATTGTGTTTGACATTGGCAGTAGGAACGTAAACAATGGAAGTTTTTTTACATAATTCAATGTATTTGTAGCACATATTATACATTAATAACTTTCTGCTCTCTTTCTCCATATGAATTTAACTGTGCCAAATCTCACAGTCATCCGTGCACGCAATAAAGTTTTCTCTATTATATATATATATATATATATATATATATATATATATATATATTCAAGTATATGGTATAGAGAAGGAGTTAGATAATAGAGGAGTGAGATAATGAGATGTTAGTAGCCCATGGCCTACACAAGGTCATTATTAAGCCCCATCCTCTGGGAAGTTTTATAGGCTATGCAGGAAGATAAGCAGCTGGTACATTTTATTCTATTTTAATCTTTTTCTCTCAAACTAGTACGAAAACTTAATTAAACGTAAGTTAAACATTTAGGACTTTGTCATTCTATTACATAATCAAAAGAATATGGTCAGTAAACAGAATTTTTAAAGTAACTGGATATGGCGTATTCGAATGAAAGATTCCAATAATAAGATTTTACCAGGACAACTCCGAGGGGATTATTTTCGTAAGGGATACAGCTACATTATTCCAAAGAAGAGGCAGATACAATCAAATGAGAAATCGATCAGGTTTGAGGATAACATCTTTTAACAATGATCAGTCATTGAAATTTTATGTGCACGAAATAGAATAAGTAAAGATATCCAATATGATTACATAATAGTGCTCAGTAATTTTTGACCATGATATTGTCTCCAGGGGAGATCTTTAACGCCGATAATTTTCGTGAAGATAGTATTCTAATATTAAATAATTATATCGATTACGCCGGTTTTAACTTTTTAAATTATTATTTCTTTCGCTACATTCAATGTGTTTTACAACTTTATTGACATAAATCAGTACATACATATTATCTTAACGTTAATATTTACAAACTTAAAACTACACATTATCTTAAATAATAGACTTTCTCAAAGTTGCCGCTAAAAAAGCTGTCATTTGTCCGTCCAGCAAACTGGCAGCATTACCTCTTTGAATAGCCAAACTGATTCGTTGGCGGAAGAAGCTGCTATTAAATTATTATTTACTTAATATAGAAAGCAAATACCCAAATTTTTGTTTTGTAGTTTTGGAATGTTTGTAGTTTTTGAGTAGGTAATTAATTTTTTATTTTCAACTCAAAGAAATCCGTAAAGCCTATTATTGCATTCTCTTAATATATTTGTAACACACGGAAATAGTGCGATTACAATTTTATTGCAGTAATATGTAGATATGATAAGAAATTATTACAAATATTATTTCGATTTTATGCGTATTAAGCATTAAAGACAAATAATATTATTAAGATTATTAGATATTATAAAAAAGATATATGCTGTGAATTAATTTAAGAAATATAAATAAGTATCAAATACTTAACTAATAATAAATATTGTAATCTACCAATTTATAAAGAATAAGATAAAAGCATCTGTGTATAATATAGAGTAAACACTATCTAGTATGGTATACCTACAAACAATCTATTAAGAGTTATCAGAAAGAATTTCATCAAAATGCTCACTGATTTCAGTTCATCGTGAGTGTACGAAAATTGACTTCAATATGTATTATACATACATACATTTCTTCACGCTGTATCTCTAATGGAGTAGCCAGAGAGGACTGAGCGCCAAGCGTCGCAGTCCTTACATACTTCTTTCTTTAATTATAATATTTATTATAATTAAAGAACTGACTTGGACTGAGCGCCAAGCGTCGCAGTCCTTACATACTTCTTTCTTTAATTATAATATTTATTATAATTACATTTATTATATAAAGAAGTATGTAAGAACCGCGACGCTTGGCGCTCCGTCCTCTCTGACTACCCCGCTAGGGATACAGCGTAAGGATATGTATGCATGTATGTACATTTATTACATTATATATTTTTTTTACTTTTTAATGTTTATTTTTATTTACTTTAATATTTATTATAATTATGGATATAGAATATGACAAATCTATAAATTAATGGCTATCATTTACAAATATATTATTATACATTAAGTAAAACAAAAAGTCCATAGTTAAGTCCATAGTCCAAGTTACAGCACATTTAGTAAATAATTTCATTGCTTGCTTGCTTGCATTTCTTAAAAACAATTCTATGACTATATTATTTATAGACAATCTACGTCCAATGGATAACACATTTTAATCATAATAAATATGTTTTTCGTGCAAGGGACATTCTCTTAACAATATAAAGGGCACTCAAGGGAACAATATTAAGAGCTTCCGCCTCTGCAGACGACATCAAAATTTGTCCTTAACCTGTTATTTAACCCCATAGCAATATCAATTTGTTCGACTAGGCGGTAGTGATACGCAAAGAAGTATTTTATAACAGCCACATCGCGGCGTCAATTCGGCCAATAAATATACTCCATTGATATTATTACTTTAAAATAACAGCTAATGAGTTCTCATCATAAAAGTATTGAATGAATATGTACTCCATTATAGTTATCACAAGTGGCTTCATTTTCATCACAGTGGCAAACTACATTTCAGAAGACTAGCTTATAACTAGCATTTCATTTGTGATTAAATATATTTCTAACAGCTGAATTTTCATTAAAATTTAGTAGATACGTATAACAAATAATTAAATATCTCAAATGTTGACTACCATCCCAAGTCATAAAACAGTAAGGGCTCGTAAAAATCTTGCAGTACTTGTGGGAGATATGCGCGTTGGTAAATGAAAGTTTCTAAAAACATTTTAATACCCACAATTTTCCTACGTAGCGTTATTTTATTACTGCCATTATGTACTATGAAGAATTAAAAATCATTTCAAATACACAACTATGTACTCAATTCTACCAACACTTAAATCTATATCTGTACTAATGTTATAAAGAAGTAAACTTTGTTTGTATGTAATGGATAAACTCCGAAACTACTCAACTGATTTAAAAACTTTTTTCACCTATAGAGAGCTACATTATCAGCGAGTAACGTGGGCTGTATTTTATTTTCAAAAAAATTTCTACCAGTGCGAAGTCGGGGCGAGTCGCTAGCGTAAAATACACACACATATATATATTGATCATTCAATATTTTGATTCTTGAACACAAATAGTATTTTCCTTAGTGTAACATACCTACTTATGTACATAATATGTAATACATATTCTATAAAAAGATTAACCGGATTTTGACATGGTTTAGGTAAACGCCTTGACTTTGGTTTTAGATCTTGACATTAGTATTAGATATATTTTAAGATAAAGGAATAATGATCAGTGATCGTACACTTACATAATAATATACATATCTTCACGCTGTATCCCTAACGGAGTAGTCAGAGAGGACGGAGCACCAAGCATCGCGGTCCTTTCATACCTCCTCACATATTTTCGTCTAGATATGAGTGTTTTTGACATTTCCGTCTGCTAACACTGACTATTTAATCTTCATAAGTCAGCCTTGGTCTTCCTTCGCTTCTTTTACAATTTACATTCGGCAGTGTTAGATATATTCATACTGCCTATTAATGCGAACAGAGTACCGTTCACTTTATTGCCAGCCGCTACCCGTCGAGAGACGGGTAGCGGAGAGATGGAAGATGTGAGTTCGATGTGGAGACACATCGAACTCACATCTTCCATCTTTTGAAAACGCACTCCCCAGATACACAATTTCATTCACTTGTTCTAGATATTTTCCATTTACCCAAATCTTACATTTCATCTATACCGCTTCCCTTTCAAATACCAGAACCTCAGTTTTGTTCACATTCATATTCAATCCTTTCACTTCACATTCTTCTTTCATCAACGTGACTAGTGTCTGCAACTCTGGTTCTGATGGTGCTATAAGCACAGCATCGTCAGCGTACAAAAGCTAGTTAACTACTACATAAAACTGAAAACTGTATAATGGGCCGATACCTCTCGTGGAAATTCGTATATTACAATATGTACTTTCTACGACAAAAACTCGTCGAACGATAATACTAATAGAGATTTCATTGGTAAAAAAACAACACAATGTTAGAAAACTACCCTAATAAAACATTTCCCGTTACGAAACACCGGTTATTACTAACTCCAGCCGGTTCAATGCGCACGTAACTGGTAGCGAGAGGCTCCCGTGCAGTGCGTGGCTAGAATATCAAAACAAATAGGCCAGTTACGCTTAATAGCGAAAAATGGTTCGCTCCAAGGCGTTGCGTTACGTAACATTTAGTTTGACTCTGCCTTATTATCTTTTTATACCGTGAAAGCGAGATTCTCGTTAACGAAACTTTCATTTATAACGAAAATATTATATCGAAAAAGAAACAAACAAATATTTATTTTTTCCCTTTATCTATACTATCTGAGATTTGAGGAAGCGAAAGAAGTATGTAAGGACCACGACGCTTGGCGCTCCGTCCTTCCTGACTACCCCGTTGGGGATACAGCGTGAAGATATGCATGTGTATGTGTATCTATACTAGTATTATAAAGAGGTAAACTTTGTTTGTTTGTATGATTGTATGTAATGTCTGAGTTATTAGAAACTACTCAACCGATTTCAAAAATTCTTTCACCTATAGAAAGCTACATTGTAAGTAAGTAACATGGGCTGTACTTTATTTAAAAAAAAAATTCTAGCCGTACAAAGCAGGGGCGGGTCGCCAGTATGTAATTTAGAAATTTATTTTCTATTTCTAGTAAAGTAATAATCTTGGAATGTATAATAATATACCAGTACATGCCTAGTAACATGGGCTACCTAAGCCGCAGATAAAAGTAATGCTTTAATGTAATAAGTAAGATATGAGATGAATACTCAAGAGTTGCCATTGCAAAATTACGAGATGTTTCAAAGACTTTTGATTCGAGCTTATATACTTATAACAATGTTCTGTGAAGAAGTAGCTGTAGGCCTTCCCAGTCTAATTACTATCTCCTCTCTTCCATAAACCGGCTAATAATTTTAAGAAATTAAGTACGTTGAGGGTATTTGAGATTTCGGCCTTGGTGATGTCAGTTCTGCGTCCACTAATTTATCATACGGTTGTCATTTTGTCGACAACAAATACGTTGTCTTTATGAGAAAAATACGTTACTACGTAAACGTTGTGTATACTTTGACATACGCATACAATTAGCAATATCAACTCGTAATGTACACATTATATTTATAATTTTTTTTAACACAATTTTAACTCGTGTATAAGTCTGTGGTAGGCAACTGTGTTTATAAATAGACAGTCCTTTAAGGTTCATTAAATTCCAAAATTATTTGTTAGCTGTCGGGGTGATGTGGCGGACGGCCAAGTGTTCTGAAATAGTTTCAGGTCCAAAAATATAAATAAAAAGCGTTAAGAGTCACGAGATTAAAAAATATGTGCTATGCTATTCTATAACTAGAAACTGGATGTTACCCGTAATACTTTTTGAATAGCATTATACACATCCTATGTTTTAAAACATTTCATTTGGCAATGTAGGACAAATAGACATATTTGTTTCAATGAATAGTTTGTAAGGCATGTGTAAGTAAGATATAAAAACGACTTAACAATATAATTGAAATACATACTATGCACATGAATTTAAATGAAAATTTGACAATGCAGTATCATTGAAAACTTTGGCGATGCAGTATTATTATTAGCAAAACTCGTTCGATAACGACTAGTTTTATAAAAACGTGAATGCTTAGCGATCCATCCTCTGATGTCTGGCTACCCCATTGGTATATAGGAAAATAACTCCTAATTAATGGATTTCTAAAAATATTGTAATGAAGTTTATAAATATCACAATAGTTTTATCATTATCTCCATAATCTAAATAGTGTATTTAGGTGCCGTTCTTGGTTAATATTTTGCTTTTATCTCTATTGGATTTATATGGCCAAGATAAAATAGTGTATGATAAAAAAATAATTTGAGTATGCAAGTACCGCCATCTGAACATTCCATTGGAAACAAAACTGCAAAAACAAAAAACAGATGTCGCTCTTAGAACAATATAAATGATGTAACAGAATACTCCGTTGGTAAATAAAACTAAAAACAGATGACGCCACTGGAACGATGTAAATGATTTAAGAGAGAACATAGATGGCACTAAATTAAGAACAGAAAGTCGTCTCTCAAAGACAAAAGCAATGCATGTTCCTGATAAGATATTCAGATAAAAATTACTCACATGATTTGAATTGATGGGCGAGAGAAGCGCTGTCGGCTGCATGATGATAGTCGTATAGAGAACAACCAATCAGCTCCTCTGGGTCGAAACCCAATGTCTTCATCAAACTAAAACAAAAACATATGACTATTACTCTTTTTATTTTTTCTAGCGGAATAACTCTTAGAGATGAAGATAAAACTCACGTTATGTGTTAGTAAAGAAATTATGACCAACTGAATTTGAACTGAAGAAATATATGACAGTGGAAAACTTTCAGCTTCACATGAATATTGTAAACTTGTTTTAATATAGATTAGCAGCACGAAGATATTTCGTATTTTTATAAAAAACTAAAAATGGTATCCTGATGATATTTTACATACGTATACAAAAATTTAAAGAAAGTTTAGAATTTCTGAATCACGATATTAGTACTTTTTAAATTTGGCATCAATGTCAGTAATACAAAATTAATTAAAGATTTTTAGACAAGTACTTTACGACAATTTTATAGTAAGCTATAAAGATTTATGGTACAGTCGCGTTAACATATTTTATAAATTATCAGCGCTGTATATTTTGAAGTGCATCTATAATTATCTATTATGATGAGACATATAAACCTATAAAGAGCACTCCAAGGGCGAAACAAAAGGAATGTGTAATTCCAAAGGTCATTTCCAATGTGACCCAAACTTCCCCAGTTTAGGTTATGTTTACTGGTTGTTAACCTTGAATGACCTACCGTCTATACCATAACCGACAATTGCTAATTTACATACTAGAACTTGCGCTATCGAAAAGTAGCTGCCAAATAAAATTAAACCTACAGTAATTACACGGTTACAATAAAACCAACTAACTTACAGGAAAAAGATTTAAACGTCCCGCCATTCCCGTAAACTATGCAACAAACACAATAAATACTATTTCACGGACACTATAACACTGCTAAGCACTAATTCTGTCACCATTCACTTCTAACACATAAGTAATAATACACAACAAAAGCTCACTATAACGAACTGTGTACAAAACTGTAAAACCAAACACCGTGTAACCTACAAAATACATTTGAAGGTGATTTTTGTTGATATTACACGTCTAAGTTTGGTGAGTTCAGCGATAGTTCGTGTATGGCAGTTTGGCACCATGATTAAATTTTGCCAGGTAATCTCTACACAATTATTGTTTACAACGCCCTCTTTGGAAAGTGAAAGGCATTAGAGCATCAGTTTCGTAGCCAAAATGTGTTGAAACTAAAATTACTAATAACAAGTGGGTCAAGGAGGTAATCAATTAAAAATGACTGATGTTTGTTATTCCAATCGTTTCCCAAGTTACTACACAATTCAACCCAAAACAGTGTTAACAAGCTTAAATATTCATGAGACTAAATGACTTCTATTGATTTAATAAAATCAATTACAAGTTAGTTTTAGTTGAATTTCATATAATTCAATAAGCGTCTCTAAATGTACGTTTAAATTATATTGTCTTTACGAACAAAATTACCATTAATATGTATTTATTTATCGATTATATTTCTCAAGAACGACCCAATATAAAATTAGTGGGAAATATTAATTAATAATATATTTGAGACGTTGTAAATCGCTCCATCAATAAATATGGTAGTATGGTATGCATGCTAAAAGGACTTATAGAGGATTTGTTAAATCTGATAGTTGATTGAATAAGGTGACCAATCTGCGCTGGGCCTACAAGACAATAGAGATCATTTCTTTTTCACTTCATTTATACGAAGAGGTCTATGCCAGCAATGGGCCTATCTGTATAGGCTATAAATTACGGCCAAACTTAATTAAAAAGTGTTATTAAATTCGAATCCTATGTGCAAATTTCAAATCTATGATATTCTCAAAAAAATGGCACTAAAATTGATAAAAATAATTATTTCAATATTATAACATCAACCTCCATAAATGTTTACAGGATATACATTATTGACAATATTATTACTCACGCATCATCAGTATACGTGAATTTCATGTCCAGATTATGTTTAGACAAGAAGGTCTTGCTGTCCAGCGGGATTTCTATGTTAGACGGATGTGGGATTGGCCGGCCCACTGCGACGAGCGATCCTAACTTCAATAACTTCTTTTCATCGATGTCCTTCTTATCGTCGTCATCGTTGTTATTGTTTTCTGGAGAGGATTTATTATCGGATTGGGCCAGCATGTGACCCGTGACGTGGATCACCTGTGAAAGAATTGGAAGTGAGTGTTGGAAAAGATTATGTACATTGTTTTAATACCAGTTATTTTATTACTAAAAATCTCTGTCACAAGTAAAAAGAAGTGAAGGCAATAAAAATGGGAACTTGGGTATGGCAATTTAAAAAAAAAATCAGTTTCTTACGTGACATAACCGAATTTTCCTTACAAAAAATATTTTTATTTGGAATGTATTTCCAGTTACTTTTCGGTGTAAGTTATTGCAAATATGGATTGTGTTCATAGAAGTAGTATTCAACAATAATAATCTATACAAATACACAAATTGTATGATCATATACATAAAGGATACAACGAACTGAGGGAGCTCCCAATATTCTCAGACTCCACCAACAACACTTAAAGACTCCAACTCCAAGCCAATTTAGAAAAGTTGATTTTAACACCGAATTCGGCCGCATTTAAACAAAAAAAATTCAAAGAGTGGATATGTGTCGCCGAAGCCGTAGAGATCCGATATATTATTCCATACCATAACCTGATACAGTATACTTTATGAAACAATAAAAAAAAAATCAATTTTTATTCGAAACTTGTATTTTCTATCAAAATAACTTCTTGCGTGAATTTTGGGACACCCGTTACATGGTATGGGGTGAAGTGACTTCGCACTATACTGATCCCCAAAAGGCAGCGCAAAACCTCATAAACGTAATATTCTGTTTCTGTAACAGTTCTGACAGGTTTCTTAATGAAATCCAAACTAAGCCCAATTTTGAGTCGAAACTTTTACCTAAACCGTACATGCTAAAAGTTCGGTCAAATATTAATAAATTATAAATACGAACATAATTATTTCAAATCCATGGAAATTCATTTACAGATTTTATGAATATTGTATTTTAAATAACTTGTAGATTGACGTTGAAAAATTGATACCCGAGTTTCTTGTCGGTTCTTCTCAGTGTACGGGTTTTCTTTTCGAACCAAACGAAAGTAGATTTACTTGAATAAATCAATTTGACTTTGAACTTCAGAAAAGACGTTATTATTTTAATTTATTACTGCGGTCGTTTATTTTTGTTACAATAATTTTAAACTTGACGTTAGCAGTACTACATATTTTATCTACTTAATAATTAATTTATTACATAATTTATCTATTTAAAACCTCACGTGTCTTCTAGGTCCGAAAATAATGTCAAGTAAGTGGAGTTAATAACGTGTAAAGATCAAGCAAATAAATATAAAAATATTACTATTAAAAAACTAAATAACCAAGGTCAAGGTGCTTCTCTGCAACTGATATTTCACCAACAGTTACGACTCTAATATGACGCATTACATTTGAACTCATTACATTTTTATTCTCATAAATTAATAGAAGTAACATTGTAAGTAGATTAACATTGTATGATGAGTATAAAAGATATTCTTATTATAAAAACGTTAAATACTTATATGTTATTCATACGAATAAAAAATAAAACAAATAATCAAAAATACATACAAAAGTAAAAGTTCTTCCTATAATATACTTGTTAATAATAATAAATAATAGTATATTTGGAAATTAGTTCTGGTAAAAATTACGTAGAAGTGTTGTGAATATTTGCAGATTAGAATATTTGGACCATCTTTATTTGTGACAACTGTTGCCCGCGACTACACTTGCGGAGGTCAGTACTAATTTGGGTTTTCATTCCTATAGGTTTTCACTAATTCGCGAGTGTCGAAATCTTTTGAATACGTTGACTTGGAAGTTTGATTTTGTTAGTTTCAAGGGATTGCAGACCTGAGTATTTAATATCAATTTCAAACTCCCACGCGTTCTTGAGAAAAAGGGTCATGACAGACAGACGGACAACAAAGTGATCCTATAAGGGTTCCTTTTTTCCTTTGAGGTACTGAAAATAATACTTTTTTATATTAATTCGCGGGTTTCAACCTAAGTATTTGCTTCACATCAATAGTTACTCCGTTAGAAATAGAGAATAATTATGCGTTATTTACCAAAATTAGTTACGCGCTAGTTATTGCACTCTTCCCGACGATATTAAACTCAAAAATATTTCTAAATTACTGAAGACCAAGTGTGCCCTTCGTCATTTGATGTAATATCTTCTAAGTGAAATGATGCATAATGTACATATAAAGCACCTACTTGAAGTTATTTAATTTAAATAATAGCTGACGGTAATGTCAAAAGCACTCGCGTACAGAGACGAATGTGTGAAGAGAATGGTCAGTTTGAGGAGGCGAAAGAAGTACATTATGTTGTAAGAAACGCGATGCTTGGCGCTCCATCTTCTCTAACATCCCCGTTAGTATGCCGTTAGTAGCAGTAGAGGATATGAATATGTTGATACTTATATAGTTCTCAATTTAGTCCTTAAATTACGTTCCTAACATAACATATCTTCACGCTGTATCCCCAACGGGGTAGTCAGACAGAACGGAGCGCTAGGAGTCGCGGTCCTTACACACCTCTTTCGCTTCCTCAAATCTCATCATTCTCCTCACACATTTTCGCCTAGGTATGCGAGTGCTTTTGACATTTCCGTCTGCTAACACTCTGGCTGTTTGATCTTCATAAGTCAGCCTTGGTCTTCCTTGGGTTCTTTTACCACTCACTTTCGCTCTGTATATTTTCTTCGTCAGTCTTTCATCACTCATTCTTTCTATGTGCCCGAACCATCTAAGCATTCCTTTCTTCGTTTTTACAATAACACTGTTGTGCAACCCTGTCATACTGCTTATCTCATCATTGTTTATCCTGTCCGCAAGCGTGAAACCGCACATATTTCTGAGAGACCGTATCTCCACAGCATGTACAACAAAGTTGGCACCAACACCGCATTGTGGATGCCCATTTTAGCAGTGTTAGATATATTCAGACTACACACTAATGCGGACAGAGCACCGTTCATTTTATTGCCAGCTGCTATCCATCTCTCCACATCCAACTCACATCTTCCATCCCTCGAAAACGCACTCCCCAGATATACAATGTTATTCAACTGTTCTAGACATATTCCATTTACACAAATCACAGATTTCGTTTGTACCACTTCTCTTTCAAACACCAGAACCTTAGTTTTGTTCACATTCATTTTCAATCATTTTACTTCACAATCTTCTTTCATGCACGTGACTAATGTCTGCAACTCTGCTTCTGATGGTGCTATTAGCACAGCATCGTCAGCGTACAATAGGCAGTTTACCATTGTGTCACCGCATCCCATACCACTCATATTACCTTTCAATCTCTGGAGGCAACTGTCCAAATACAGCACGAATAGCCAGGCAGACATCATCCAGCCCTGTCTGACACTAGAACAGACTTCAAACCAGGGCGACATGTCACCGTCTATCCTTACACAGGCTCTGTGGTCTCGATATAATGACCTCACAGCCTGCAGTAAGGAGCCCTCCACGCCTTATTCAGGCAGAAGACTCCACAATTTCTTGCACTCTACTCTATAGAATGCTTTCTCTAGATCCACGAAAGCGCAGAAAACTTTCCGACCTATAGCCAGAAACCTTCCCACGATAACGCGAAGCGAGAAAATCTGATCCCATACAACCCCTACCGTTCTTGAATTCACCTTGCGCCTCCCACAAATATCTTTCTGAAACGCCTTTCATACGTTCAGTCAATACCTTAGTATAGACTTTACTCGCTAAGCTGACCAAGCTAATGGCCCTATAGCACGCACAGTCTAGATAGGAACCTTTCCTTTTATATAGAAGTACTATGACTGCCGTGCGCCAGTCCTCTGGAACCTCCCCCTTCTGCCAACAAAGGTTGCAGAGTGCACAGAAGGCATCCCAGACCCTAGGACCACCATATTTGATCATCTCAGCAGTCACCTCATCAATTCCCGCAGCCTTTCCACATTTCAAACTTCTTATCACTTTCTCAATCTCTTTCATACTAATGGCATCCTCCAGTCCCTGGCCCGAGTGTGGCAATTCATTAGAATCGCTCTCAGTATCAGAGACGGAGTCGCCACTCTCATACTGTTCCTAATATTATTCTGGAAAATTGCTATCTGTGTCTGAGTACAGTTAAAATTATGTAAATATGTTTACGATAATAAATTGACGATACTTCAATGCATAATAAATATGTAAATTGCTTAATCTTTCGTCAATATGTAAAAATACTACTACAAGAAAAATACTTATTGTTATCTTTATTTACATTTGCAAATAATGTATATTTGTAGACAATGCTTAAAATAAACTGTAGCCTTACCATGAGTTTACGCCGTCGATACTCGATAGCGACCGCGTCGATTTTTTGTATGACAACTCTTAGTTCACTATAGTAACCGCTAGGGGCGCTGCTCGATTCTTCATACTAAGTTTTACGTTGTCGATTGCGAGTATCGATGTCGTTAACTCATGGTAGAGGCACTGTTGTAAATAATGAAAATGTAAAAAAGTACATAATAACATGAATATTCCAAATTATTCACATACATCTATAACGTCATGCCATTATTTCCTAATCAATATGGACAGAGCAATGTAAATTATATTCAAGACCCAAATGAATTGTTAGTTTTTGCATACATGCAAATAATATTAAGTCCCATCATTGTTTTGCTTTGGAAAGACCAGAGATGGATAAATGAGTATTACACCCGAATTTGAACATTTGAACGTGCATGTAAATACACTGAATGCCATTTTGTTTAAATGTATATAAATATCAATAGAGCCATATATAAGTTATTTACTGCCAAAATTATTTCTATTTTTTCATCTATATTTAAAATTAGTTAAGATTCTCTAAAGAGTTAAGTTCATACTCTGTATGTACTCACTAAATATTTTAATTCAACTTTAGAGTTAGGTTACAAGTTAGCTTAAGGTTCCATAGCAATTTTGGATAATATAGAAATTTTGTTAGTCCATTAAGTTATGATCACGAGTTAACTGAAATGATTTTCGTTTAATGTAAGTACTTTCTTAGAACTACGATTTATTAGGCTTTAAGATATCCAAAAATTTAATAAAAAAATAGTTTTCCACACAATAAATATTACTTTGTTGCTCGACATCTTGTAAACATTTCTTTAAAATAAAAAGTAGTCTAAGATAACTTCATTTTTTTAATTTCTTCAATGATGCCCCATTCAACAGGGTAACTTAAAAAAAAATCACTAGCCACTTCTAAAATCTGTTCATTTAATTTTTTTTTCTCGTTCTTAGTTTTGGGTTACTGATTTCCATCTTTGTGACTAAGTTCAACCCAGTAGGTAAAAAGATGACTGAATAAACAGGCTTTAACGTACAAGCAGAGAAATCGATGTCGAAAAAATATTACTGAAAAATACAAAATACCTTTACTAATCAAAACTCAATTGCAATAAAAATAACTTTAGAAGTACGATACACATACCTGTATAATGAAATTTGTCAGTTACTGAAGTCGGTGCCAAGCCTACCAAACTAATAAACTTTCTGTTGTTGCACATTGATTTGGTATTGACTTCAATAATGTCAAATTTAATTATATAGATATGTGTATCGTACTCATAAAGTTATTTTTACTGTGCTTAAGTTTTGATTAGTAAAGGATAGTTATTTTGTACTTTTCAGCGTTTTTTTTTTGAAGGCGATTTAATATTTTTCTTAAATTATTTTATTTCTCCCTTTTTGTGACCTTGGCCTAAATAAATATCTATGAGCAGGTCTACAAGTCTACAAGTTTTATTAACTTCTTTCTAATTCTGGAGCACAACGAAATACAAGAAAATCATCAATACAAATAAAGGTAATAACCAGGTCGCGTTGTTTGGTGTATCTTTGAAGTCCAAGCTCCAATATCGGTAAAATTTAAATGGGACCACCTCGGAAGTATACCCTTTCAAACAAAATCAAGTTTTCCAAATCGGTCCACAATTGACAAAGTTATCGGTGAACACACAAAAAAAACATACATACAGATAAACAGAGAACCGCTCCTTTTTTGAAGTCGGTTAAAAATAGAGGCGGGTTCGTTTTTGTCGTTTTGAATATGCAGCCGTAACAATAATTTAATTGCACGTAATATTTTTTAAGATGGGTGGAGTTGGTGTATTTTCAAATAACCTTAATCGAAAAAATAGTTGCCAAGGCATGATCAAAGTCTTCAAGAGCATTATTAACTTATTTTATTAGCGGAATTAAAGACATAAAATATATAATTACTAAACTTATTATGTTAATATAAATTTATAGTTACTTTCGTATAAGACATACATACATATCTTCACGCTGTTTCCCTAATGGGTATTCACTGAACAGGACAGATAATAATTTATTTATCATATTTATAAATTCGTGCTAGGCAACGTACTTTTAAGAAATTATTATAAAATTGAAAACCTGAAACAACAGTAAAATTGATCGCATGAACAGTGCTGAAAGTGCTTTGTCTCCTAGACAACCACTAAAGTAATTTAATATATTGATGGGACAGGTATCAACTTCATGATAAATACAATATTTACGCATGAATATGAGTAATTATGTTTATGTTAGGAATTCAAGGACAGCAGTGAGACAAAAAATTGACCCATTCATTAATAAGACAAATCGTTCGACGTTTAATTTATGGAGACTTGTAAAACATACATTATACAAATAAAATTAGTATTAGCAAAAGTAGATGAAATAGTTTATATAACCACACTTCTTTTGTTATTTTCCCACAATGGAAAATTACGAGCACTAATGTTTTAATCGATTTAGAGCACTGTTTATTATTGGCCTTGAACTAACAATTTTGTATTGGATCATTTAGGTATAATCAGTTAGAGTAAATGGTTGATAAAAAATTACTCGTCGAGTACCTCAATAACTATTAAAAGTGCATTAAAATATCGACATTAAACAAGTTTTTATTAAATACATACAATTTATTGATATATGGTACCTTCTTCACACTTTTATTTATTTTTATATCAACAAATCATAAAACTATTTATTTATAACACTCACAGGGTGGTAAGCTTATAAGCAAAATATTTCATTTGTTCATTTTACTCACATTTTTTCTTACAAGCTGATTTGAGAGACAAAGAAAAGACGGCCTACGAATCCGTTGGCCTAAGCCTTATTACAAGAAAGTGACAAGTATAGGTTATGAGCTAAGAACTTGTTACTATATGGCTCCGTTCTGCAGTATCTAAGCTCCAGCACTTACTGCTAAAAATAGTATAAAAATAGATAAAAATAAGTATACAAGTAACATTAATGTATATTACTTACTCTCATATTATTTTTATTTATTCTTTTAATAAGTTTAATAGAAATTGCCTATAAATACATAAGGTGTAATTCTGCAGTGTGTTAATGTTCCATGCTGCTTGCTGTTTTTTGGCTGCAAAAGTAAGTTTGTCGTAGATTTTTTTTTTAAATATGTCCTGATATCTCAGACCACCCGTGGGTAATACCGTGATATTTCTGAATACTATGGAACAAAGTTGTGTTTGTAATCTGCATATTCATTTATAACTTTTAATCTTCTATGGATTTCGTCATCATTTAGAACATCTAACATCTAGGATAGAACATCTAAGACAGTTAATCTATACTTCTATACTAATATTATAAAAAGGTAAATCCTGTTTGTTTGTATGTAATGGATAAACTCAAAAACTACTCAACCGATTTCAAAAATTCTTTCACCTATATAAAGCTACATTATAGGCGAGTAACATGGGCATACATACATATCTTCACACTGTATCTCTAACGGGGTAGTCAGACAGTACGTATCGCCAAGCGTCGCTGTCCTTATAACCTCTTTCGCTTCCTCAAATCTCATCAGTCTCCTCACACATTTTCGCCTAGGTTTGCGAGTGCTTTAACCATTTCCGTCTGCTAATACTCTGGCTATTTCATCTTCATAAGTTAGCCTTAGTCTTCCTTGGCTTCTTTTACCACTCACTTTCGCTCTGTAAATTTTCTTCGTCAGACTTTCATCACTCATTCTTTCTATGTGCCCGAACTATCAAAGTGTTCCTTTCTTTATTTTTAAAATAACACTGCCGAGCAATGTCATACTGGGTATCTCTTCATTGCTTATAATGTCCGCCAGGGCGACAGGGCTATATTTTATTTTCAAAAAAAATTCTACCCGTGCGAAGCCAACCCGGGTCGCTTGTATATTATACAAGTGTTCGCCCAGTGGTCAAATTTCTACCTTAAATACAGAATAAACGCTTTTTTAGTATTTAAACACTACCATACCCTCAAACTAGTAACAGCAGATACTGTTTTGTTTAAATAATTCAATCAATAAACGCAAAGTAACGCCCACTACTACGTCTGAACGTTGGAGATATTAAGTTGTTGTTTAATTGGTTCCAGTAAGAAATTCCATTGCGATAGATAAATACGTTGAAGAGCTGTTATTTGCATTTGTTAATACAATTAAACAAGAGATCTGGATGTTTCAGTCTAACGTTTATTTATAGTGACGATTTTTATCGCTTCTATGTGTTTTAGGAGAGAAAAATTGTAGAACATGCCAGCCACTTATCTCACACGCTTCTCGTAAAACTTTCTAGAGATAAAACACAGGGCTTTTTACATCGAACTCGTGAGTGCTATGGACTACTATACGATTCTGTTTTGCTATCTGCAAGTCCTAATCCTTCAATAATATGAACGTAATTCTTGAAGAATGCTCACAAACTGATAAAACGCACAAAACTGAAGTAATTTACTTGGAGCCATAAATAGCTTCGTTTACTGGAGAAACATTTATCAATCACGTCTTCGTCTAATAAAATGAAATAAAAATAGAATACACGGTTTTTGCAGTGAAATGATGTTATAACACATTGGAAAAACATAAAAAAGTCTGTAATATTGCACTTTGCACTGTACGTATGTAAGTAGAGAAATATTATATTTAAATAGTAACTACGAAAAAATACGCCATATGACAAGGTTGCACGACAGTAAAAATTAAGAAAGGAATGCTTAGATGGTTTGAGTACATGGAAAAAATTAGTGATTAATGACTGACGAAGAAAATCTACAAAGCGAAAGTGAGTGGTATAGCAGAAACCAAGGAAGACCAAGGCTGACTTATGAAGATCGAATAGCCAGTGTTAGCGGAGAAAAATGTCAAAAGCATACTTAGGCTAGTGTGTGAGCAGAATTATGAGATTTGACGACGCGAATGAAGTACGTAAAGCCGCGATGATTGGCGCACCATCCTCCTTGAGGAGTTATGTTAAATAGCAACTAGAGAAATATGGAAACGTTAATTCTAAGCGATATTATTCTGAGGTCAAATACAAAAAGGATATGGTTTTGTTGTTATAAACTCATCCTTGTATTGAATTGAATATTGAAATGGCGTGAAGTTATGTGTGTGTAATGATACCTATTACAATGAAGTATAATGTCATACCTTGTAAGAAGCGGATTTGAGGTGTACATTCCTGCCTTTGCTTGTAAGTGTGCATTTTAAACGAAGAAGAAGCTCTCGTCTACCCGTGCCATTTGAACGTAGAGCATCACGTATCTCATCGTGGTCGCACGGGTGACTGAACTCGAACAAACTCTGTCCCATAATCTCCGTCTGAAAATACGAATCACGTGTTTTATTTTTTTTTTGTAGCTTGACGCAAAGGTAAAAATAAATATCTCAATGACAGCACAAAATAATAATCCTTAGACTATTACAACAATTGTGTAACCCAAAATTGAGCTTGCAATATGGGTGCCACATAACGAAGGGTGCACTCAGTAACACTCAGACTCCAAGAATGGTTGTCCAAGAATGAACGTCGGATGGGAAACCAAGTTGAGGCGGAAGCACTGACTAATGTACCAACGGCCAGAGCACAAAAATGTTACCCTATCTATAACATCGTCCATTAAAATTCACAGGTTTCATAAAAAACATCGTTCGCATTTATATTTAATCCCCTGAATTTATTTATACCGATTTTCCAATAAAATGATAATACTACACTATACTGAAGGTTAAAGTACTTTTTAAAAAAAACGCTATAAGTTTCATTTTCACACATGTATTTCTATTCTCCAGTTATTATACATTTACAGAGAACGCCCATTATACCGTCGTTATTGTACCTTGAAACTGAAAAGTAGGAACTTTAAACAAATTAAGAACTTCCGTTCTCATCAAAAAATCGTGTCATTGTTTTATTTTGTCTGCGTATATTGACTGATGTTTATAGAAGTTAACTTTGACGACAGCGCAACTGGTCACAAAAATATTTCTATTTTTTCTCTAGTTTTACCACGATGTATTTGAACTAGATACTTTTAACATTATACACATTATATACTTGAAATTTAGATGTATGTCTATAACATCCACCTAAAAATTAAAACCTATAAATTAAAAAAATAGTTGTCTCCCAAAAATCGTGGCCTCTGAAAGTCTAACCTGCGTGGTTATTCACAAACGTCGAAAACTCAACTTTCCGTATCAGATTTGAATTTTCATATCTGGTGAACCGAAATATAGAAACCGACAGGATCAGATTGATAAGTTGACTCGGAATTAAGTTAGAAATTAACCAAAATTGCTTCTAAGTCGATTGAAATTGTGCCAAGAAATAAGTCTGCCGGTCAAATTAATATACAACATATTACTGAAGATTTTCTCTTCGCGACTGTATTTTCCTTCATTTAAATAAAAAATTCTTTTCCTACGGCTCCATTTTTGTAAATGGGATTTGCAGTCGTCTAGAAAATTTAATAGTAGTACGAGGATCTATTCTGAGTAACCCTGCAGTACAGTATGACATCAATACAAACTCCTCTAAGTTAACCAAACCAAACATACAAACTTTCCTCTTTATGATATTATTATGTCTGGTTTGGTTTCATTACAATATGAATTTATAACGTAAGTAAATATTTGATAACAACTTCACATGAAAACAACTAACCAGAAAACGTAAGGTGCGGTTATCATTTGTTATGGTCTGCATTCCTTGAGGAAGGTTCATTTGTGTATTTATGATTTAAATTGGGGAAAACTGTGGCGCCAGCACACTTCTGAAATACGTATGTCGTATCGAAAACTATAAATTAGATCTCAGCACCTGGGCAAAGTCGAGCCGGATTGCTAATTGATCTATATGAGACAATCATTTGGATAAGCCAATATTTTTAGAATTTTTGCTTATTTGTTGGTAGTAATTGCTGAGACTCCCGGATGAAAGATGACAGCGATGCTTCCTAGGCCATAGGAACCTTATGAAAGTAGCCTATGCAATAACATGATCCTTAAAGACCTATTACCATTGGAAACGCTTTTTTATTACATAAGGAATAGAGTTATCTATTATCTATCCTAATATTGAGGTAAAGCTTGTAAAGTTGGATATGGGAGGTAATCTCGAAAGTACTGATTCGATTTAAAAAATTTTTTCAGCATTATTTAGAATGTACCTTCAGGGCTGACATAGGCTTATATTATCCTGTTTTTCATACAGACGAAGTAGTAAGCAACAGGATTTCTATTAATTCTATAGGTCATTCAGAGGAAGGCCTAGCCAGTCGTACATTACAATATGAATTACGAATCCACTGCGTTTATGAAACAATTTAATGATGATACCAAAATATTCATTTCTGTCTCATATATAAAGACTTAAATAAACCCACTACACAGAAAATATTTATTTAATACTAAATAACGATTCTCATTATTACTGTGCAACAAAAATTTGAATCATCAATAAATGTCGCTCGCTACGATTGATAACGATGCTAGGGCTATACGTGTACTTGATATACTCGCTTATGATTTGTATTTTATTTATCTAAGCAAGTTCTTAAATAATATGCATAATGTATAATTCATTTTGACGCTACTTTCTCTTCTCTGCTCAATGGAAGAAAAGTACAGTGGTAAACGAATATAAATGATCCATATAAAAATAACTAAATACTTAGGTAGATTTGATCATTGCTTAAATACTATTGTGTAAGACTAATATATAAATATTTTTTGCAATTCAATGTAAAAAATAAGGTAAAAAATTATCAAAACAACAACATAGAGATATACAATACAAAAAATATATTATTACATATGTAAGTAAGCTTAATAAATTGAGGAAATTAATTTAACGATGTCACTAGTTCTTAGTACGTCAAAATTTTTAGAATCTACGGAAAATCAAAAGACTGTTTACATTATACCTACATTTAAATAGATCTTACGTATCTAAAGTATGTACACCGGCACGCTAAAGAATTATAAAACCATTTTATTTAATGTTGTGCTATGTTATGTTTATAACTCTACATAGGCTGCGTGTGCGCAAGTGACGTCGAAGCCGCGTCAAGACGACCTACATACGCAAGTGAAATACTAAAAATGCATAGCACGCAGTTTAATCCATGTGGTTAACACATGGCATATATTAAAACTTAGTAAAAAATTTACTCCAAAGAAAATTTATTTAATAAATCCTGTACATATTTGACTTTTAAATTAATTTGTTAGCCAATATTCCAAATTCGCAATTGACACTTGCTACAAATTAAATGCCTTTTATCAGTTAATGCATGAACAGCTTCGGTTGTTTTCCGCTATTGTTTTATATAAATAAAAAAAAACAAGGCTGATCATAACCTTCATTACTCTGACCTCGTCCGACACTAACGGACTCTGATCATAAATATTGTTCCAATATACATATTATGTACTTACAGACAAAATATAAATGTTATTGAAATTATTATTCAATATATCGATGGTAACACCGTAATCGATCTCTAGTACTATAACAGTGGAAAATTATCAACATTACCGATTAAATTGTTATAATCTCTAGATAATCATTGTCATTTTAAACATTTTACTTCGATTAATAAAGGACAAAAAGTTCTGGGAATGTACTTAATATTTTTTTTCTCTTGTTTAGATAAGATATACAATTTTCCCTCCATTACTCGTTGATAGAACATAACAAGATATTCGCTAAACTTACATCCCTATTTACGGATATGAGATTAATTTAAACACAATAGATTAGACACAAGGTCAGCGAAAGTGTTCTGTAACAAAACATTACAACAAACCTCTTATATAAAAGCGAAATATCACTCACTGACTGACTGAGTGATTAATCATGAAATCTCAAATACTACTAAAGCTAGGACCATGAAATTTGGTTTGATGATAATTTGTGTAATGTAGGGCCCACAAAGAAAACATTCAGAAATTTAGGAACGGAATACAAACAACTGTGAAATGGAGTAGAGTACTTTTTATGAAACTCTATCTGTTACGTATTTTAATGTGACATTAAGCCCTGCGGAACGACATGCCTACTTTATTTTTATTCCACGCAGACGAAGTCGCGAGCCACAGCTAGACATAAAGACAAAAATAAAATATGTTGCAATTTAGGGGATAGTCTAAGTTACCAATACTGTTTTAAGTTATATATAAATTTGATAAATCAGTAAGTATAAATAAAATTTTTCAGTACAAGTATCCTTTGGGTAAGCATTCGCTTACATCAAACCATTATATTACCTGTGTTACACCAAGATGATCAGCAATATTTTCACTGCAGTAAACGATGTCGCCTTGTTGAGATAATACTAGCACGAATCCATCTAATGCCTTCATGTATGACAATTCTGAAGACACCTCTTCCAGACCTTTGGGACTTTGCAGCTGAGGCAGCTTGTTCTCAAATTTTGGCACTGAAAAAAATATTTTATTAATTGTTAAAAAATTCTGCTTACTGATTTGGGATGGCACGAACAGTATTATGTATTGCAGCTGATCATCATCATAATTTTTTTAACGCTATTTGTACCTATACAGATTTATAGAAATCAAAAGAGTTTTGGAGTACCTATTCGTTGAATTTACTATTTTAAAATTACATCTATTTATATATTTTTAAATTCGTGTCTTAATGAAGAAATTGCTACATTGTAACAATATTGGTACAAGTAAATGTTTATTTATGATTTTAAATTAATATTATTTATTATACATATCATTAAGTGTATTTTGGAAGCAAAAGTTGATAATCTATTTTGTTATCTTTATTCAGGAGAAGTTCATACAAAATAACAAAATATTTAAATTGTGAGATCAATCTCGTAGTCTGTACACAAAGTTATTCCTTACCTTGTGTAGATGAGAATTATTTTATTAATACAGCAAATTGAATTAAAGAGAAGTCTAATTTGTAACTTATTATAAAAAATATATAGATTGGCATATTAATATTACCCTTATAATTTATTCTGTTCAATAGAAATTAGTATCCAATAAGAAAAATGGCGACAGACAACAATGACGCCATTGTGGTTTTATTGCATTCGTATTAAATTCATGATTCCGTCGCGACTGACGCGTGCCAAACCTACAAATAACTCGGAAATTTGTGGTTAAAGGAAAAATAACACACCCCCGGCAGGAAATTTACAATAATACAGTGATAGATGTAATAAATACAAATTATAATAAATTTCGTGTGTACATCATAAAAGTCATCTCGTTATTAATCAATGGCACAATGAGGTCAAAGATACATTATCATTCTTTTTCTACGTTATGCAATGTTGATATTTTCAATGACCAAAACAATAAAGATTAGCTTTATATGTGGATATCTATAATAAAAATAACACGTAAAAAGGTTTAAAATAAAATCGAATTAAAAAACGTGACATATTTTTACATTCTGGCACATTTTAATGTAAAAAGTGTGTCGTTTTTTGTGTCACATTTTATGGAAAAACAGGTACAAAAAAATTTGTAAAACCAACTCACTTGTAGAAATAACATCACGGACACGGAGATAGGATATCGCTAGACGCATTACAGATGCCTTGTCGAGCTGCTCAACCTCTTCTTTTTTCGCAGGGAGAGCTGCGGTCAGATCGGCGAAAATTTGCATCTCCTTTGTGCGTCGGCATCTTGCGGCCACGCGCGATTTCTCCTTCCGCTTCTCATTATTCCTGTGTTAAAAAATATACTGACGATAAAATTTTTGTAACAAAATATGTCTAATTACAACTACGATAAAACTAAAATAAGTACACTTGCAAAAATGCTACCTTTTCATACTACAATGGAGTTCATTTTTATCATGACCGTTAAAAAAAAAAATTCCCTGAAGACACATTATTTAGATTTTAATTTTTAGAATTAATGTTACAGAATATTTTTATTTTATTATCAGTACAATTTATAGAGACTGTTTGTGACACGAGGGGATTCCGTTCCGAATCACTAACGAATATGACTTGTAATTAAAGAAATCATCGGCCATTAATTTGTCATTAAGCCCCCAGCAGGCCGAAATTTTATTATCGCTTGCTCTAAATAATGTAGTTAAGTAATGCGTCACAAAATGCATTTTGAAATAATTCTTAAAGCAGTTTGTCTGGTTTTTAACGACTTCGTTTTTGGCGTCAACTTGGCGCCGACTATTTTGTTTGAAGCGCATTTTTTACAAATTTTTGTATATAATTCTGTTTCATTGTTTGTAAATTTATAGAATTGATAGGTTGATTTTAATGGAAATCTTGGAAATAAGTTTTAGACAAAACAATGCAGAACAGTAGCAACAACCATGTTGTAACGACTTAGAACAAACATAGAAAAGAAACCATCATTCGAATGAGCTGGAACATTAGCCACATTGACGCACGCTACTTCTGAGCGTGATTAGAATAATAATTGACGCAATAAATAACAAGCCAGTAGTAGATAACTGGTAACACAATGTTTATAAAGGAAGTGCATGCGTGTTAATTTCTTTATAGACGAATTAAAAAAAGATGTAATCAAAATGTTACTAATAATACATGTAGATAAAATAACATTGTTATTATTTTCTGTTATCAGATTTACAATCACAGGAAATAACTAAAACAGTCAACTTTGAGGTTTTGGTCTAAAGAAAAAAAAATCAACCGCAAAATTTAAATGTAAATCAAAAAGTGACTTTTTGGCGGGAACGGGAGAAGTGAGGTTGTCATTTTATTTAGATTTTCTATTTTTTTTACATTTTTAGGACTTTTAAAGTACAATAGTGATAGTATATTGTGTTTTAAAGTTCTGTGTAAGTGACAAGAATGGAGGTGATCTAAATAAACATGTGTAGCTGAACTATTCACGCTCTTCCAAGAAGTCCTTTATAACTTCAGTAAAGCCAACTATCACTTTACTGGAGGAGTTTTACGCTAAGAAAAAACTGATTTACTTGTGATTCTACACTATGGATTCTACTTATTAATACGTAACATTGGCAAATACACTAAACTGTGCGCCATGCCATAAAGGAAGAAGAAGAAAAGAAAAAGGGCGGGAAAGTTCGTTTCCCTCTTTGAATCATATTTACTTGATCAATGGCTAAATGCAATCTGCGAAGCCAAAACAAAGAGAAAAAAAAAATCAAAAAGTGCCTTTTAACTGAAAAATAATTGGAAACTTCAAATGTTTACAAGCTTAATACTGTATGTAGTATGATGTGCTAATTTATCATTACGTTTAGGTGATAGATCTAATTAATATAAACTGATAGATCAATGAACAAGGCTGATCTGCTCTTTATGAGGTTAGCAATTGATGATTGTGGATTGAGAATTAAAATATGTATGTACTAGAAAAGATACTTTTTATAGAAAAGGAAACGATATGTATACATATTACATTACTTTGAGCAATGGGTGAAGCAGTGGGTGGAGCTATGAACATTAAAAGTGTAGCGCACGTTCAGTATAACATAATATACAATGACAAAGTCTGTGTCAAAACAAAAAAAAATGGATTGCTTGCGACTTTAAAAAAATAAAGAAAATATTACCTTTTTAATGTATTAAAAAGCATCAATAATGCTTCGCAAAAATTGTAAGGAGACACCGAACAAAAAGCGTGCAAAATTCAATGCGCAAAAATAGAGTCAGTGACGTAGAACGCCGCAAATAATTGCAGATAAAATCGCCGATACAAAAACCTTTCAATAACTTTTATCTGCAAAACTGATATAATTTACACTGATAGAGGGCACCCTTGAATAATCTTACATTTTTCCTTACATAACGGAAGGCGCTGCAGCGAGCATCGAACCACATAGAGAATATTTCAAGTTTTTTGCACATAGACTTGACCTTGACTGTCCGACCTAGTAACTACTAAGCAAAACGTTATTCGCGCTTTTCCAGCAAGTGCCTATTTTTTCTCTTTCCGTGGAAATAGGGACACTAATACCGGCAAGTTTATTACGTAACTTGGAGACAGCATGCAACAGCCAATATCGCGCGATATCTGTTGTCAAAACGAGAATTTGTGTTATGTAATTTGTATAGTGGCGCTAAATCTACCGCAAAAAGTGCATTTTACGGTCATAGAACAATAGATACGCAATCGTCATATTTGATATCAATTTTTTATTACAATTAATTAGCGGTCGCGCAGTGATCGCGTGGCTGTCGTTGTCTGCAAATTTTTAGGTAATAACCCCGTCGGTTAGTGTTCTGTCGGACAGAAAGAAGCGTAGCTTACAAAATACCTCGGTACCCATAGCAACCCGAGCCCTACGGATTTACCTGCCTCAGTACCTCTGCTCAGTGCGTTTGTTAAAAGTTTGTTGAACGATTTCACAAACATTCTATCAAAATAATTATCGGGGTAGTATGCCAAATTAGCGTCAAAATGCCAAATTAAGTATAATTTGTGCCAAATTGAGTACAATTTGGCACTTTTCGTGAAGAAATGGCATTCTAGTGGCTTGTTTAAACGCAGAAGGTGCATCGTTACATCGTTAGCATCGTTTTCTTTTTTTTTCTTCCACCGAAGCATTATGACGATACAGATTAATTTGTGGTCGTCCAGATTACTTTGTCGTCGTCCATTATGTATTAAATGGACTCGTTTTGGCAAACGCTCTATGCCGACTACAATGCAAATTTAAGAACGCCCTGGCCGGAGTTGTGCGGCGATGGAAGTTTCAATTCTGTTCTTAGGAGGTCTGTAGCCGCAGCAATTATACGTGACACAGACCTTGATTACTAACTTTTATTAAAGGTCGAGGTCGACTAAACAAAATTGAATAAAAAAACACTCCGAGCATCAATTTCTCCGCAGTTTTAAATATATTTTTCAAGACAGTATTAATTTTCTAAGCAATTAAATCAATGTTAATTACTACAGAACTATGAACATATAGTAACATTGTAAATGTTTAATCTTCAAACATACAAGCCTTATATCGTCGGCAACGAGTGAAAATCTCTATATCAGTAAACAGCGTACCTACAAACAAAACAAACCTACGATTTTTATAAAAAAAATTTTGTTATCTTTTAACTGACATTTTAGATTCAATTTTACAATTTAAATAACAGAATCGAATGTACATAAAATATGTAAGAATCGCGATGCTTGGCTTTCCGTTCTGACTACGCCGTTAGGAATACAGGGTGAATATAAGTATGTAATTAACAAAACAAAGACGTCACAGGAGTCCTGTAAAAAATTTTCAGAAGGCAGATTTCTTCCTCATGCAAAAGTTTACTTCGTTTTAAGACGTTTTCGTATCTCTGAGATATCGTATATCCACTATGTATATATTAAACGAGCAATATTTGTATATGTATATATATTTATATATTACCTGTACCTGCGACTTTGCCCGCGTGGAAAATTTTCCCGTGACTTCTCCGGGTTACAGAGGTTACCCGAGATACCTATATTGTTGGAGGAAGTTTTGAAAAAAGTTACTTTCTATCGCGGAGCATCCGCTATAATGAATTTATGATGTCACATATACAGAAACTTTACCCTATATATTCCCCTGCGTATTCCATTTCATTTAATACCCATATGTTGGTGTTGAACAAAAAAAATATTATTGTAGAATATCCGGCATATTGGATTTATGATGACGTCACATGTATAGAAACCTTCTTCTGTGTGTCCCATTTCATTTGATATTTGATTTATGATGACGTGATGGTACAGAAACCTTCTCCTGCGTATTCCATTTCATTTGATACCCATTTTTGGTGTTGAACAAAAGTTATTTTCTATTATGGAACATCCGCCATGTTGAATTTAAGATGACGTCACATATATAAAAACCACATGTCATTTTTTGAAAAACAAAGTAGCCTTACATATGTTTTCGGGTACATACGATCTCTGTATCAAATTTCATCATAATCGGTTCAGCGGTTTAGCATTTCCCCTATTAAGTTTCATTCCCCTTTTCATCCCTTTAGGGGTAGATTTTTGATAAAACAAGTAGTCCTGTTTTTTTAATAGAAAAGGTTTATCTCTGAACCAAATTTCACCTTAATCGGTACAGCGGTTTAGAATTTCCCATACAAAGTTACATCAACCTTTTCACCCCTTTAGGGGTAGATTTTTGGAAAAAAAGTAGACTATGTCCGTCCTCTGGTGTCGAGCTATCTCTATATTTAATTTCATAAAAATCCGTCCAGCGATTTAGCCGTGAAAACGTACCAGACAGACAGACTTTCGCATTTATAATATTAGTATGGATATATTTGATATCGCTTTCTCGAAAACGGCTACAGCGATTTTGATAAAATTTACAATATAGGGATTGAGGGGGGCGAGAAATCGATCTTGCTAGGTCGCAATTCTGAGAAAAGTCGTTTTCTCCGTCTTTCACACACTTAAAACTTACGTTCAAAGTTTACGTTCACAATAGCAGTGGCTGAGCGTAGGTCTCCCACGCCGAAGAGCGCAAGTTCTAATCCTGCAATGTGGTCCTACTGTTTTTGTTTTTTTTTAATACTTTTGAAATAACATAATAATAATTATTAAAAATAATATATTTCTAATAATAATACAGTTTGTAACAAGTACCAAGTTTGTAATAAGGAAATAAAATGAAATATAATAATAAAAACATAGACTTCACAACTTCAGACAGCCCGTCCCGTACTAAATAAATATCAGGCGGCGTGAAGCAAAAAAAATCAAATAAAACGTAGATGTGTGGGTGCTGTTTTATAACAAAATGGCGACCAATCAGCTCATCTGATATTTAATGTGTGTCATATGTACAGGTGAGTCAGGTTATCTGATTTAGCTCACCGTTATTGCTCAGACACGACGTCTGACTCTAGTTATTTATAAAGTCTATGGCTTAGTCACGGAAAAAAGTCTATTATTCGTTTTCTTGAACGGTGAATTGAATGTTAAATTTCATGGGCTTCCTTTAATTTAAGATACTGTTATTTATAAGAATAGTATTATACGAGCGATATTTGTTATTGCATTCTCGATGTATCTCGAAAACGGTTCCAACGATTGCGATGAAATTTACAATATAGGGATTTATGGGGGCGAGAAATCGATCTAGCTAGGTCTCAATTCTGAGAAAATTCGTTCTCTTTATGTATTTACAAACTTAAAACTTTTAAAATTTAAACTCTTTTAATTTCGCAATAGAATTTACTTTCTCAATAGAACCGTGGCTAAAGCGTATGTCTACCACGCTGAAATGCGCGGGTTCGAATCCTACAAAGCAGTCAGACGTTTATTGTTTTTTTTTATAAGACACTGAGTAAAGCTCGGTCGCCCAGGTAGTTTCCGATAATATATATAACAATAATAATAAGTAGTAAAGTTAAATATAAGACTTATTAGGGAAGCGATTTTGATATATCTTTCTCGTTACCTAAGAGTTATAAGCTATAAGCTTATGACACGTTATAAAAAAAAGAATATAACCACTGCAGATCCTGTTTATAGGGCTGTAGAGGCTAAATGATGATAAACTGATAAGTCAGCAGTCTCTCAGTCGCCGATTATTCTTGACTAAACACATAAAATGAATGTAAATATTAAATTACGTAAATTTCGTTACACGAGCAGCTAGGAAACGATAAAACAAGTTTCGGTGTTACGACTGATAAAGAGCGGCATGTGGGTGAGTGCAATGCATTGAGGAAAAACACTGGATACACTGGAAACTGGGAAGCATCCAGCAGTAAACAAAATACAACAGAGGAATACTAATAACTGTATTTCGTGGTAATTGAGAAATCACAATACCCGGAGAAGACTATTACATCATTAGAATAATTAATTTTAACTTACCTAGAATCTTTCATAAGACACAATAATAGTCAACTTAATTTTATTTCTCTTTAAAATTTTATTAATAAATGTTTAACATGGAAAGAATGAGTGATGGAAGACTGACAAAGAGAATCGATAGAGCGAAAGTGAGTGGTAGTAAAAGCCAAGAAAGAGCAACGTTGAGTTTTGAATACCAAATAGCCAGACTGTTAGGTGACGGAAATGTCAAAAGCACCCGCATGCCTAGGCGAAAATGTGTGAGGATAATGATGAGATTCGAGGATGCGAAAGAAGTATGTAAGGAATGCAAAGCTTGCCGCTCCGTCCTCTCTGACTACCCCGTCAGGGATACAGCGTGAAGATATGTATATAATACATGTTTATTCAAACCACAAATTACATTGTATGAATTCTTTCAGCTTTTCGGAAGTCTTAACACAAAAGGAGAATGGAATAACTGAGCAAAATTGCCGATCTGTCATAGATATTATTAATTACAAAGATAAATAGACATATAAACAAATTCGTTAACAAACAATTTTCTTTTTGTATTCCTTTGTTCTCTCTTCCTCCAAATTTGCTATCAAAATTAAAATAAAATCTGTAGTTAAATAGGCTAAGGTAGAAAGGCTAATTTCAAGTTCAAGCAGATACGAAAAATTTTTTTTTTATACATAATTTTGTTTATCTTCAAAGTATTCGACAAATCGGACAGATATAGGCTCAATTAATTCTATAATTGTTGCATTTTATACAAATAGTGAGAAGCTCTAATCATGATTCTAGTTTTCTAAATTGGTGACTATGTAAGGCACTGAATTGACAAGTGTACAACTAATAATGTTTGTAAAGGGAAGCATACAACAGTATCAATATGGCACAGACGTAATTATAGGCCAGCAACGTTAATAAATTATGAGTGTCTACTAATTTACTAATTTAGATCAACTGACTAGAATCATAATAAAAGGGCAAACATGTTGTTGCAGAAATTTTTTAAAGCATAAAAAGAAAGAATTTAAAGATACTTTAAAGCTTTGTGACAAAAGTTGAAAGTATTTTTAAATTCTCTTTTACTTTTGTCTACATTTTATAGTTAAAATATTGTTCGTAGGGAAAGCAGCCAAAATAATATATTACGTTGTCATTTACGACTGGTTTTCTACGATTAATTACCATTATTGTTTAACATTATTTCTCGACTCTTTCAATATTTGTATGTACCTATGGTAGTCTTAAGGCGACGCATTACAAATTTGACGGCAGGGATCTCAACTTTTCTAAGTGACTAAAAAACGTATGACAGTAATATTATTAGGTAACCTGATTTTTCATTTATTTGACTATTTTGCCAGTTGCGATTGGTTAACTTTTGTAACACAAAAAAAAATATCATAGAAATCTCTTTTAAAACAGAGATTTAAATTTTTGGAGCAACGGTATCGACTTATGTTTCTAAATTTTCTGTATATTTTAATCTGAACATATTAGTTAAAATAACAGTTTTTAAAATAAATGAAAATAACTGTTTTTTCTTCGTATTTTTCGTAAGCTAGCGCGCGCACGTTTGCATAGGACAGGTCTATTTTAGATTAAATTATAGTTTATCAATGCGTCGCCTTAAGTACCTTTTTTTTGGTTTTGGTTTTCAGTCCTTGCTCTTCAACTTCTGTAGTTGGGTACAATATCATTGTCTTTAATAATGTGCTCGATCGGCAATAAGGTGTAATGATGACATTACAACATAGATTATTATCATTGAATAATGTGATTAATATACGGACAGAGTAACGGACAGACAGATAGACAGATTGATAATCATGTCTAACGTAGCAATAACAATTTTTAACCAACAAAAAAAGGAGGAGGTTTTAATTCGACGCGTATATTTTTTCCTTTATTATTTTTTTATACATGACCGCGTAGTTATAACTTTTTATGAAATAGTGCGGTTTTGATGATATGATGATGATTTTTTATTGGAAGGGTATATTATGTCAAGAGCGGTCCCATAGAACTTTCACTTTTGGACACTTGTTACTTTCAGAGATAGACTCACAAAAATGAAAGATTTGAATCTCTTAGCAAGTCATACAACTTCGTGCGTCTCTAAATTGCATAAAGTTGCCTTAGAACAAAACCGATCATAACAATAGTCCCAATATGTATTCAACGCATAACGAAAATTAATGAATCGAGAACACGTGTTGAACACGCAAAAGAGTCTGAAGCCATTAATCAAATTACATTTTGAAAAACAACTATAGCTACCATATAAACTTTTAAACTGTCGCGTTGCATTACAAAATAAATATCTAAAACGGGAAATTTAACGCGATTAGCTTTTATTTTGGCTAGACGTTTCGACCGAGTTGTTTTGCTTGAGAAGTTGAGAACACGGCCGATGTGAGGTGGATACGTCAAGCCAAAATAAAAGGTAATCGCGTTTTTCCCCTTTTAGATATTTATCGCTACCATAGATTGAAGTCACATAGCTAAAAGACAAAACTCCGCATCACATACTTCAGAAGCGAAGTAAACAAAATAAGCTGACTTACCTATAAATACGACAGAAATTTAAACAAATAAGCCTATACTTGACGGGAAAATAGCGCCGCTAGTATTGAAATCATTGGTATTAATTCCTGGTGAAATGGTGGCTGAACGGCTTATTTGTTATATTTGTTGTTTGTATTTATTCTTGTTGTGCCTTTTTTACAGTCCAGCTTATATTAGTTAATTTTCTATTAAAGTACGTGACGCAATCTATCTTTTAATTATGTCTATGATCGTCTCTTTTCTAGGCCAATGTCAGATTAACTTCTCTTCGTCGCCATAAGGTACATAACTACGTAAGTGGCTGACAATTGGCGGTGATTGCAAAAATAATCGCGTTCCTGCCACCCAATTGAGAAGTCATGACGTCTGTACAGCAAGTTTGTTTTATGCCCCGCCCGACTATTGATAGCTAAAACAGGTCCCCCACAAAGTTCAACGAGAGACGACATTGTCTATACCAGATAAGTGAACACAAAGCAAGCATGTAATATTAGTTGATATGAGAAATTTTTTTACTAAATGTTTACAGTAATTTCATAGATGACGTTTTGAATAAAACAACGTAAACGTAAACAAACATGTCAAGAAATTGCGAAGCACGGGCCAGGGTGCTGCGACTTGTGTGATCACATCGAAACTGGACGGCGAAAATTCGAGAATAGAAAATGGATAGGTAGAGAGTTGTGGGCGTGGTCAGCGTTCAAGTAATATAACACTAAACTACCGGGAGTCGCGGGTGTCCTCTCACAAGTTTTGTCTAGGCGTCACTACCACAATATAGACATAACAGAAGGATGTCTTCATAGAAATAAATATAAAGGTTTGTATGTGTGCGCGCTGATACGCACGCACCGTAGCACGCACTCAACGGCGATATTTTGGATGATTATGGATGATTGTTGTAGCGCCAGTCGGGGTCGCACACGCCCGCTTCTGTTTGTATTTCATTTTAATCGCTAGTTTCTTGTGTACTATAAATAAATGTATTTAATGAAGGCAGGAAAATATTTGACGATTATTTTATTGACATTTCATATTCACATTATATTATATGCGCAAATAGTGGAACCGATAACAATTATAACATAAAAAATATCAGGTTTCGGACAAATAAAACAAGGAAAAGGCTTTGTAGATAATACTTTTACAAAAATATTAAGTAGCTAATCACAAAAGTATATAAAAAAATATAAATAAATAATTACTCCAAATAGGTAGTTACAGTTTTCCTCAATTATTAGTTATTTACTAGGAAAACTATTATAAATCGATTCATAATTAGTCTGACCGAAGTCGAGATACCGAATTAAAAATTGAGAACCATATTTTTGTTTTGTTATAATTTATTTAGATATCTTTTGTTAGTTAGCGTCATATTAATAATCATCCAATTAATTACATAAACTTAAAGGTGATAGTTTTACTCAAAGGAAATACATACATATTACATAGACAACTTCACGCTATTTCCTATTAAACGTGAATAGAACGTAAAAACAGTAAAAAAAAACGTTTTAAAACCACTGTTACCACTATTAATATTTGGGCTTACAGATGAACAAAAGGGTATTGTATAGATTCAGGTGTTACTTTGCGGAAATCCATCGCATGTGATAAATTCCTAAAATCTTTAGCTATCTTCCGCTGAAACTCTAAAAATCACCAATCGACACGTGTTTCGCCTCTCAACGAAGCATCCTCAGGATATACCAGAGATAGAATTCAGCCACCTAACCGGATTCGGTGCTGGTCGACACGTGTTTCGCCTCGCAACGAAGCATCCTCAGGATATACCAGAGATAGAATTCGGCCACCTAACCAGCACCCAATCCGGTTAGGTGGCCGAATTCTATCTCTGGTATATCCTGAGGATGCTTCGTTGAGAGTGCAGTTGAGAGTGCTAAGATGCAATTGTGCAGCCACAACACGTTGACTAAGCCTGAATTCAGCAACGCCACGACTTGGGCGGCTTCCGTGGGCGGGGTATCCATATTTGTTAGGAAAATAATCTCCTTGGTAGGATGTTACAAAGCTTTGTTAACAATCACTATTAAAAAAACGATATTTTTTGCAAAAGAAATGTGATTAAATGCAGAAATTCCGACGGAATACACATTGAAAACAATCTCCACATTGAGCTCCACATTCATTTATTCGATGAAAATTCGAAAATTTAAATTTAAATTTGCAATTGTGGTACACCATTGTGTAGACTGAACTGCCAGCTATTTATTGGAGTATTTTTTTAACGATATCAAACCTCTTTTTTATTTAAATGCCGCCTGAATAGCACTTGCAGTAGTGTTTCGATTTTTTGATGAGAAGTTCATATGTAGGTACCATTGGTATGTACTATACAAACATTTTTACAGGCGATATAACAGCCGTCTACATACATACATATCTTCACGCCGTATCCCCAACGAGGTAGTCAGAGGACGGAGCGTCGCGATCCTTACATACCTCTTTCGCTTCCTCAAATCTCATCATTCTCCTCAGCACACATTTTCGCCTAGGCATACGACTGCTTTTGACATTTCCGTCGGCTAACACTCTAGCTATTTAATCTTCATAAGTCAGCCTTGGTCTTCCTTGGCCTCTTTTACCACTCACTTTCGCTCTATAGGTTTTCTTCGTCAGTCTTTCATCACTCATTCTTTTCACGTGCCCGAACCATCTTAGCATTCCTTTCCATTCAAAAAATGAATTTTTCAATAACACTGTCGTGCAAGCCAGTTGTATTTCGTATAGCCGTCTAGTCACGTATAAAAGAACGGGTCATTTAACAAGTAAGGTTATCAACCTATCGTTTAATAACTAAACAAAGTATGATAGTTTTAATCCCAATAATCGGATCAATTAAATTAAATTTTAACACCCAGACTAGTAGACGATTGACAATAGTTTATTTAGTTTATATGATTCCAATAAATATTCTATATTCTAATAAAATATTCTAATATTTCATTAGAATAAATTATATATTAGAATAATAATAAAAAATAATCTAATAAAATATAAATATTCTAATAAAAGGATTCAAAATCAGTCACAACTCATCACGTGGTTCAATCAGGTGATAAAAACACGGAAAGCAGTTGGCACGTTTCCAGACGATATTAGTAACAGGTTAAATATGTTGAAAAAGAAACCAACAAAATATTACCCGCCTATTTGGCAACGATTAGTTAGATCAGTGAAAATGTGAATAACGTTACAATTTACAACCTTATGCTGATGAATTAAAGTACAATAAAGATAAATGGTCAATATAAGGAATGCGAATAAGATTTTGTTGATGATTTGTTTGATGTTGCTTTGTTGACACAAAACAAAGAAATTATACATAAGTACATAACTCAATAAATGATCACAATATAAGTTAGGTTGACACCCACGAGAATCACCCGATCAAATCGCAGATAACAGCTGTAGTCAAAACAAGATATAGTGTTGACATCGTACGGAACTGCATATAAATATACGTTTACAAAGATTATTTTCCAAGCTATTAATCTCTACGGTTTAACTCACAGTCTCAGAAGAAACTGAGATAGATGGAGTCACCTAATGGAGCGATAAAAACGTTGAAGACCTTTTATCACGATTGAGACAAAAAACTATAAAAAATTATGATAATCAACGAGATCAAGCTAAATTACCCGTATTATTAATGGCCGTCGTAACTTACATGAAATCTTCCAAATCTACTACGTTGGTGTACTGGCAAGGTTGGCCATTTACATTGTAACACATGGTACGGTAGTCCCACTGCTGACTTTGGTGACAAGGCAGATTCGGTATAATTCGTTGAGCTTGAACATAATTATTGGAATATATCACTTGGGGAGGCACTGGAGGCATATAGTATTTAGTAGGCACATTGTCTTCAACGTAATATTCCCTATTGTAACATTGCACTGACGGTCCACCGTGGGAATTTGAGTTGGAGATTCCAAAACTGCACACATTGCTTACTGGATTCAAGTTCACTGGTTGCCTCGTCCATTGACTTGCTATTGGACACTGCATATGCCAGCCGACCTCCTCGAAGCTGCCGACAACGGGGCACTGCTGAGGAAGGCCTTCTCTCAAACCGTTCACGAGCATATTGGCTCCGATGTAGGAACAAAAGAAACAGCAAAGCAGTCCATCTGGTAACGTAATCCACAAACGACTGATAGCAGTAAAGATGTGCTTATCTTGTACTGACTGTTATAGCTGGCATGGTAGCAAAAAAACTCGATATAGCAGCTTATTAGATAACGTACCCATTATCAATTTCGACCCTGGTACGTCTAGCTACGTCGTTATCATCCCGATTTTATCTATATATATATATATATATATTTTAGAAATGTTCACCTAAATAAATAACAACAGTGCTTTCAATTAATTATCATAACTAAAAAATAATGTTCTCGTCTAATTAAACGAAAATTGACTAAAAAAATTTTAGAGGTTTCTTTTTATTCTCTTGTTGTAGTTGAGTCATTGAGCATATCATAATATGTTATCATGGTTACTTTGCCAAGGGTTTAGAAGTAAATCCTCAACTACCATAAAATAGCAGTTAAAGTTATTTACACTCTGTTATAACTTAAGCACTTATTTTTCACTGCTGTCAGAACAAATGAAATCACAGACTATAAAAAAAATATTTGGTAGTTAAACCTTTAAACAAATTAAGGAGAAGACGAAATTTTTAAATTAAATTTGTCTAAAATTAAGTTTCTTTAGTGCCATCATTACCGACATGAGAGCCAGCAGGGAGAGGCCTACTTCTAGATGTAGTGTCATATCTTTTAATATTATTAGATGAGCCAACTTTAATAAATTTCTTACAGAGTCTCACATTTCTCACAGATTTCTAGTCAAACACAAGTTACAAAATAACCAAACCAAAGTTAAAACCACTTACGAGTATGTGCATAAAGCACAATTTTACAGAAGAATAAAACCGTCCACTGAAAAATATTGTAGTATTTAAAGGAAGTTAAAATTAGATTCTCAAAAACTTTATTATGCACCTCAAAAGTTAGAAGGTCGTGTAATAAAATCAGAGTATACTGGGCCTAAATAAGTAAAATGATTTACGAGGTTTTCTTTGTTACTTTCAGCGTATTTGTCTAAGACATCAAGATTTCCAACTAAAACGAATAGTAGTATGTACCATCAAACAGATTATTCTTTTATTCTCATCAACAGTTCTTTTTCAATTATGAAAATATCAACTTTGGCTATCCTTGAAAGAAAAAACTTATACATTACACGTTTATTACATTGTTATCTTAGATAAAAAAAATACATAGAGAGACTCATACAAAACGAGTGAAAAAAAACAAATCGAAAACGGGTTGCAATTAAAATAAAATATTTTGCACTATAAGCTCATTTCACCTAGTAAGACACAACCTGTTCTAACATAATTTAGTTACAAAAAAATGTGGAAATATGTTTTTTTGAAGGTAACCTTTACAAACATACAAGGAAAGCGTAATAATATTTCTCGCAATCATTTAAAAACCCCAAACTGTGTGTAAGATTACTGGTATCCCTAAAACCAATGTGGGAGTATTGCAATACCAATTCGTTTACCCGAAATGAGGGATAACTTGTCAAGATGATTTGTTATTAAATATTTATTTTAAATTAGGTAGTTTTTCATTTTCAAATATTTCAAAACACATTGTGAGCCTTCATTCTGCTTTACGAATATCTGTATTCTATTTCATTACTTCTGTGCCACTTCTCAACTCGTTCATTATCTGAAAATACCTGGTCTTAATGCATAATAATATTTAAGAACTATAACAAATAAAATGTGAAACTGGGTAAAAAAAATCGAATATGGCATCACTGAAGAAATTCTTGTCCATAGTTTTAATTTTAGTTTTATTTTGGAAGGTAATCATTTAGAATGATGTCTAAGGTGTGATTAGTTACTCCATCGGTTTTATTTGCGCTTTAATTTAATGTTGTGTTTCTGAGCTAGAATCTGACATATTGGGCGTAAATACGAATTGCACGAAAATGAATGTAAGAATGTGAATTATGTGACCGCTATTGTTAGAATGACGTGACAGTAAGTGAATTCACTGACTTACGAATGCTTCACTTTTTGGTTCTATTGTTCTATGTATTTTTTTTAATCTAAGACTATTACTAGATATATACTGTTAAATATTTACTTCATTATGGTTTAAAACAAATTAAATTTAAGGAATCAAAAGTGTTTTATTTGCAATAAAGGTCCGAAATAATTTTAAAAATAAAATACAAATATCATAATAAAGCTTTACCACACTAATACACATGTACAGCGGAATTTTTCATAGAAATTTTTTTAGGTCTGGACTTGCAATTGTTATCCATGAAAGTATCTTATTTGTGAGTTTGAAGTTAACGTGTTACATCTACATACATACAGCACAACATATTTTTAAATAAATGTGCCTCAAAGTAATTGTTTTTAATTGTTTCAGTAAAGTAATGAACTATCAAAATTGATGGCGCCTGAAGTGTCCGATTTGATTTCCGGTTAAATCAAAATGTGACTTCTGCGTTTTTCTAAGTAAAACAACTTTTTAAGAAAAAAAATTAAACCAACTTCAAAATAAAACCAGGGCCTTGAAAACTATAAAATAATTGTCCATTACTACTCAAAACTTCAAGTACGAAAATGACTTGATAAATACATTTTTAAACTTTCACGACTTTTACTTGCTTTTACACATCTTACAATGAATGCTAAAATGGGAGACCGTGACCATGATCAGTGCAATCCGGTCGAAACTTCGAGATAAAAAAGGTATTATTAGCCTTAAAGTACCAACACGACATAGACTTGTATAGACACGGTTAGTCAGGATTGTAAGATTCATAATATGGTCTGGCACTGACTTCAATAACTCAAATTTATTTATATATAGGTATTTGATAAAGATAATTCTTTTGTACTTTCCAGTTTTTATTTTGAAGTCGATTTAATTTTTCTCTCGAAAGGTTTTTTATTTTTCTCTTTAAAGTGACAGTTGCCTATAATAAATATCTAGGATAAGTCTACAACTAACTTCTTTCCAATTCTGAATATAAAAGAATCGTCAAACGTAAATAAACCGGTACAAGTACTTATTTGGTGTAGGTTCAATACCAATTAAATTAAAATTAGACCTTGAAGCTATATTGAATCCAATGGAAAAAAAACATTGAAATCTATTAATTACCAAAAAAGTTAAGCCCGCACATACATAAAAAAGAAAAACATTCCTCGACGAACAAGAACCTCATCCTTTTTTTGAAGTTGGTTAAAAATGATTTTCGTTGAAATTGAGACATACAAGGTATTCACTCTCAGGCAACAAACAAGATAAATTCTACATAACTTTTATGTAAAGTGGGCAATTCAATTTTAATTGCAAAGTATTCATAATATTGCATTTTGCAAATATTACTAGGACAGCACTACAATCCTGTGAGAGTAACCGGACGCAGTCATTTCTTTACATTAATTAACTGGTCGACTACTGAACCCTTTTAAGGTTAATCTGTGCATAAAAAACATGACAAACTATTACAAATATAATATTTCAGTTTTCTGTTCCAAACTGGTAATACAGAACATAATATGACATTTATCAGTGACTTGTATGTATCACGGACGGTTTTAGTGTTGACAGTACAACGTAATGTCATAGACTCTATGACATTACGTTGTACTGTCAACACCTAAACAGCCTCTATGACATAGAGGCTGTTTAGGTAATTGGAAATCTGATCTTCGAAATGTTTCCAGACTAAAAATTTTACTCAAACACGATAAACAACTTTTGATATCAAGGGTGGTAAATGAGGATTCATCATGAAATGATGACAAAAAATTATCCTTTGATTACTTTTACTCAAAGACGTGTTCATTTAAGTAAATGTGAACACTTAACGTTTGAACCAGTCACGCATCACTGATTTTCCATTATGTAATTTAACGATTCCGATATACTTCTACTAATATTATAACATATCAAGATTCTATTAATCGCTTGAATTTAGACTCATCAGCGTGTAAATGAGACATATGACACAATTTTCATGTTGATTATTTTCTGGACTCGCGAAACACATTTCCTTACATTTTAGAATTTACCACCACATAGTTGAAAAGTTAGGGGTGGGGATCCCATATCATTACCCAGTGGTTTATCCTAATATAGGTATATATTAGGATAAACCACTTCATATGCACTGAATTTTTTCTTCATCCCAATATCACTACCAATACACGTGTTTCTTCTCGACGAAGCATCCTCAGGAAATTTCAAAGATAGGAATAAGTCAGCTTGCTACCCAGCACCGAGGAGCGATGAGTTGATTTATTTATAAATATACGTATATCGATTGTATGACCCTTTATAAGTTACTGCCGGTTCATAACAGGTACCTACCTACCATACATAAATAATTTCGCACGGTTAAATTGTTATAGATGTATGAACTATAGTGTGCATAAAGTTAATTCTACGTTTACTGCGACGCACCGTTATCTCGCTTATTAACCTAATAAAGCGACCGTATGGAGCGTAGGTCTGTATTGTTGTTTAACTGTTTGTAATAATATATGAGTTACGTTTACTACGTGAATAAAGATAACCATTCAATAATTTCAAATTAGTGGGTTTTCTGCGAGAATGCCGTATTTAATGAAATATATTAAATAAAATAAAAAAAATTAAAAAGATAAATATTTGTACTGATTTAAAATGAATTATTTATTTTTACTTAAATCATTTAAAATAATTTAATTATGAGGCTATTCTACTAATTTTTATTCCAGTAGGTAGGTGTACAGCCACGTACAGCGAATCCCATGGAGCTCTTAACCTATAGAGCAGCACTGTCATTTATTTTGTATGAAAACAAACTACGGCTATGGTAAACACTGTTGCAGTTACTGGCGTTCTGTTTTATAATTTGATTTTTGCTGTTTATGCCATAACACCGAATAGAGCAATAAGCCATTACATAAATATTTAAGTATATGTCCAGTTTTGGTTATGTACTGCTTAATACAAGCGAGAGTTCATACTTGTTAGTGTAAATAAACTGAGCAGTGGTGAATAAAATGGTCCTATATTTCATCTCTATAGGTTGAGTGCTCTATGAGCGAATCCAAACGGAGAAAGGGAGATTAAAATACTATGCGGAATGCACAGGCTACATAAAAAAAAGGTACACCACCCAGTTGAAATTTAATATTCCTATATTGCTATACTGTTAGTTTCTTTTATGTTTTTAATTTATAACAATAATAATATTTTAAATTTGCTAAGAATTACATTGCAGCGCCGCAACGGGGTAAATGTGTTGTACTAATTGTTTACATACTGTACAACATAGCATATACTTATCTAACATAAAAAATCGATGTTTGTTTGCCCATACCCATAAAATACGATTATGGGTTGCCATACGATATCTGATTGCGATGATTGGTATGGAGATAGATTAAACTCCTGGGAAGGACATAGATTATTTTAAAAATAAAAAACGCGGACGAAGTTGCGGGTATCAGCTAGTGTGAAATAAATAAATAATAAAATACATGTTATTAATTTGACGATATATCAATTAACTGTTAAACATATTACAATTATTTTTACACAAAAAACAATTTTGACATTAATTTTCATTTATTATAAACAAATAGATGTTGATTTTTAAAACTTTTGTAACAAGGTATTTAGACGTTTTCTCATCTATCCCTAAATATATGATTTCAAAATTGTAAACAACAAAATTAATACTACAGTAAACAATAATAAAAAGGCATTCATTATAAAGGTTATAAACAATTCATCAAGGAAAACTAGAATATAAGTTGAATTAAAGTAAACGTACATTAAATTAATTGGATACATTAATTAATGTTGACACGTGTGACTTGAAACTAAAACGTTTTATTTCAAAATTTTTATTGATTTATTTTAAAATTTTGTTTATGATTTGGTGGATGATGTTTTCATCTATGCTAATATTATAGAGAGGTAAACTTTGTTTGTTTGTATGGATGGATAAACTCTGAAACTACTCAACCGATTTCAAAAACTCTTTCGCATAGGTGAAAGAGTTTGAAATCGGAAAGAAAAAGGTACATTAACAGCAAGTATCATGGGCTATATTTCATTTCCAAAAAATCTCTAGGCGTGCGAAGCCGAGGCGGGTCGCTATACTGATAAATAATATTGTAACTAGCTTCTACTAAATGTTTTGTGGAATGAGACGCCCAAACACACTTGCTGTATGTTGTTGAGGAAGCGGGTTTGATTATATGCAACATAAAAACATAAATTCCAATATTTAAACCAATATATGGTTTATGAAGTTTGAGAGGAGAATTGCTAAAGATTTTAGAATTTCATCGCATGAAATAGATTTCCCCAAAAACACCTGAATCTATACAATATGTAATTTGAATTAATCAGCATTAGATTTAGTTGCGGACGCATTTGCTTTATATTTGTCAGCGAAGCAAATCAGTTACAAAATGTCGGATTTAGTTTTCAAGTAGAAATAGAGCTTATCACATGATTTGTTGATGTTAGTTTTGGTAACTAAAATGGTTTTCCGAACTGCGACACTTAATAGTGTTTTGTCACTTGTCCATATCTTATTCATTAAAGAAAAACTCTTTCGATAGGTGTGTTAACGTCCGGTGCGCATTTCGAATGCAATGAATATAGGTAGGTAGGGATACCGGTACGGTACGTATTATTTATCGTTTGGTCTGTTTACAATAGCGGGGCATTTTTGCTCTGGCTGGGGACAACGGGACAGACAGCCTGAAAGCGGGACTGTCCTGCCCAAAGCGGGACGTATGGTCACGTTAAGCATAACTGCAGTATCAAGTCGACTATATCCGAGTGTATAGTATTTTTAAAAATTACATTTTAATAATCTTCTCCATACATAAAAATAAACGTTTCTTGTATGTTTGTCTTCTATGCGTGCCTAAACCATTTACCGATTTTTATGAAACTTTGGTGTGTTGTTCTACGTATGCCAGTAAAGGGTTATGAATTATTTAATTTAGTAAATAAAATACTACGTGAACGAAGTCGCGGGCAACAGCTAATAATATTATAAATGGGAAAATGCCTTTGTCTGTCTGTTACGTTTTCACGGCTAAACCGCTGGATCGAATTAAGACTTGGAGAAAGACTGGATACTTTTTTCCACGTAAACGAAGTCGCGGGCAACAATTGGTTTTGGTATAAAGGTATAAGAGTATTATACTTACTAATACAAGCAACATTCCTTACAAAAAATACTGTTTATCAAATAAGATAACATTGAAATTTATCGGGCACGTGGTTAATAGGTGATTGCAGACAAAACCAAATAATACACTTTACCCGCTGTAATACACAATTCTGCGCAACATACAAGTGATAATTAACTTTGACATCGATAAGAAAACAGTTGACTTCTATCAAAAGGTCACCACATCAAGAACTTTATCTCATTAATGCGTTAAAACTTGAATGTGGGATGAATAAATTGTAATTAAACATAAGAAAATGACATGAACACAACATAAATATATTTTAATATACATATTTATTTACATAATTATCCTTAATACAAAATGTAGAGACTCCATAATATTCAAGATTTGCTGTATATGACTGTATTTTCTACGAAGCGCACATTACGTTAATTTTTAAGAAAATAAAAAATGAGATTCGCGACCTCAAAAAAAGGAGGATGTTCTCGATATCTATACTCCTATACTAACACTGTAAAGAGTGTGAGCGGATTTAGAAAGTTTATTTATAAAAGTAATACCTCTAATAAAAAAAAAATACCCCAGACAATACCAATTATCATCATCTGGTCTCGAACTAGGGCATTCCCTATGCTATGAAAACCAGACGACTAGTAGGGGCTTTCACAGTACAGCCGAGATAATCTAGAAAAGTTCGTTTCCTAAATTGACCCGACCGAGATTCGAATCTCGGAACATTCCGGGCTTGGATGCAACACCTAAACCACTCCATTGAGGTCCGTATGAAGAGAGTAGAGAGCAATCTCCTGAATATAAAGTCTACTAAATGGGTAGGCTCGGTACCAAATTCAGTAACTGTGGAATTTTGATTAGTAAAGGATAATTATTTTGTACACTCCAGTGTTTTTATTCATTTAGAGTCGGTTTAATTTATTTCTTAAAAGTTATGATCATTTTTTATAAAATTAACCATTATGAGTGACTGTTCCATGTGTGGAATTAACGTAATTCGATGCTAACGCTTGAGTTCACCAAAGTCCCTAATACTTAGGGTACCCCTAACACCGGATTAGGGTCCGATAACAATGAAAATTTGACTGTATCGGACTCCTATCCGGTTTTAGGAATTCACTAAGTATTAAGGGACTGGTGAATCCGGGCCATAAGTCACATAATTTTTACAACTACGTTAAATCCCATACACTTACATTTTCACCAACGACAACGATAACAGGTAAATAGTAAGCTTTTCTTGAAGTCCAGACCCAATACAGAGCAAAGATTAAAAACTTCGGATGGTATTCATTTTGGTTTTTTCGCTTCAGCAACGTGTAAACTAGTTATTTTCACAGAAATTGATCAAAATAGATCATTTCTAGATAATTTTCCAAACGGGAACGAATATCAGACAATAAGGCAACATATTTGTAACGTTTTTGTTATCACAATTGCTGCGATCACAAAATAACATATATTTTCGATAGTAAATTAAAATTATTCCACGACAACCGACCAGCGTCATTTCTTTATCTTCGACGTCAAATAACCAAATATGATTTCATCTCTAAATCAAAAATAAGGAACTGATTTATCTAAGAAAAAGAAATACTCATCATGACTTTCAACTGCAAAAAATGATTGCTAAGTCATAGTCGTTTTTAGGGATTCGTACACTAGAGTACCAACGAGACTTTATTACTAAGTCGACGGCACCGTCTGTCCGTCAGTCCTACATTTAAATAGTCATATTTTTTATCCGTAACAGGTAGCCAGTTTAAATTTTCACAGATATCATAGCAGATATCCTCACAATTAATAAAAAAAACAAAAAGTAAAAAAAATTAAAGGAGTCTACGAGAGAAGGGAGACCCATACCATGTTTCTTATAAAGTTTTTCAGTTCTATCGTAGAAACGGTAATACGTACAACCGTATCTTGGTGTGATTATAATGGAATACCGCTCTCCTGTGGGCGCTGAAGCCTTCCATGGGAGCGGTGCAGATCTAGAAGCAAATGGTCCTCCATTTGTCCATTTGCCACCGCTCATCATTATTAAATAACAGCTAATGAATTTAGTAGAAATTAAGTTAAGTTAGTTAGTTAGTTAAGTGAATGGTAAGATTTGTATATTGTACAATTTACCCCAGTCCTGAATAAGACTATCTATAAACTAAATCCTTGTTCACTGGTAAGTATATTTTATATGTCCTTTCTTAATGGAAACCACTAATCTTAAGCCGGATCCAGATTGTTTGCAACGCAACATGCAATGCAACACGTGATGCAACGTTTTTCATCCATTTTAATGCGTTCGTGAGCACTCTAAAAACAATAGCGCTCGCGCAACGTGCATTCGCGGCGCGCTCGTGGGTTCCCGCCGATTGCTGGTTTTTCGAAGAACGCTTTGACTTGCGCGCAGTGTGATTGGGACAGGGACGTATGCGCCGCAAACAAACACCTAATTAGCAGTCGCGGTGCGAACGACTGCCAAGAACGGCCGTTCGCAGTTAAGGCGCGTAGCGTGCGTCCAGCCGTCCACATTACGTTCGCGTTGCATTACATGTTGTGTTGCAAATAATCTGTACCCGGCTTAATAGAAATGGTTACTATTATGATCTGCAGTATTGTAGACTAAACATGGACTTGGAATTATAGTATCTCTCCTAATTAAACAAGCGAGAAAAAACAGTCAAACGTTCATTTGAATAATAGAATTTAAAAGTTATCAAAATGAACACACTAAACAAAGAATCTTGTTTGTCACTGGTGTATAAATAGACCATCGAAGCGATGCTAAGCACGCAACTGCATGGTAGGTATTATATGGAACTAGAATATTATGCAACAACCTACAGATAAAAAGTAACTGGAATAATTTAAGGTATTTATCCCGCAAACAAAGCATGATAAAAATAATTTGCCTAATCATTTTCGTTTTGAAGGAAGGGCTTCCTCGACGATTTGAAGTAAAACTCATCAAAATTGTGTGAAAATATATTACGATATCATAAAATACAGTGAACATTTGAGATGAAATCGAATTGACGAAATGTCCATACTCTGTACTCTACATTCTGGCGAAAGAGACATTGTGTGCAAAATTTGAGGTAAGTTGGTTCAGTAGTCTTCGTATGAAACCACGTAACTGCTAAATTCTGAAAATTTGATAAACGTCAAGCTCATGGTCATTCGATTAATATCACATAATTTTTACCATATTACTAGTTATGCCCCGAGGTTTTACTCGCGTTAAATACAAATCTTGTTAACAACTTGACCACAGCGCCACCTACCGGATTCTAGCATAACTATGAACCATCGACACGACAAAACAAATATTGTTGGAGAATATTACCTCAACCGGTCAAGTCGTTCAGAACTTACACGTTAACTAACAGACGCACCAAAGATTATTTATCTATTATATAAAGATTAAGTAAGTTATTGGGAGCAAAGACAGTATTTCAATTAAACTGAATCTATAAACAAAATGATTTCGAAATAAAGGTTATTTTTAGACTTATATGGAGTCAAATAGTCCGAAACATGAAAAGTCAACAGTCAACTCTTAAAATGAACTCTATTTTAAACCCGCACGACCTTTATTCAACTGTAGACTGGCGTTTAAAACGTTTTGTTTTATATTCTAAAGTTAACGGTGACTGGATGCCCGGCACACGTGATCACTGATCACGTGATCGCGCAGGAAAGGGCTAGCAAGAGAGAGAATGTTTTTACGCATTACTACGCATCGCAACGCAACTTATTGGTAATATTTATTTACCTTATTTACGTGAAGTTAAATAGTTTTTTATTTTGATTCTCTCGTATGAGAAAATATTTAAATATTTACGAGTTCATCTGCATATTATTTACAAGTTTTTGATGTGTTATGTTACCTTAGAGCGTAATTAATTTATTTATTCTGTATCTTGTAGAATTTAATAAAGAATCTTTTTTATTATCAAACAGCACAGAAGAATGTGAACTGCTAGTTTTTAATAAATTAACAGTTAATAATGTAATAAACACCAATAAATGTATAAACATAATATTTGAGTCATATTATAGATCTATGAACATTAATATATTATACCCTCATATTATATTCTATCGATACACATTCACATACATAATATATAATACATACATTCTCTTGCACATGAATAAACAAATATTCATTTCATTCAACGCGCAAAAAACGCGTTTCGATCTAATAAATAAAGTGAAAATGCAATCTTACAGTCGAGGTTTGGGCGGTAATAATGTATTATCTGAAAATATTTGCTGCATTATCAGTTTGCAATGGACGATCTAAGCACATTATGCGTTCCATATGTTTCGTTATGAAAAATGATAAGTAAAATTGATTGTTTGTTAAGATTGCCAAAAACCGTGTATTGATTTATTGAGGATAATTAATATTAACACTGTCAAGTTGTTATGTTTGAATATCATATGGGATTGACTTATCAGTGCCGATTTAAATCACTGTTCCTCGAAACAAAAAGACGAATCTTTTGTAATGTAAAAACCCATTCAATGGAGTGAATACATAACTACCAACATTTTTACATACAGTAGATTGAAGTCATACGCGATGAGTTTTAAATAAATCAAAAAACCGTAGACAACAAAGCCTGTCTTTCAAAATAATATATTGTGTCATAAATTATTTGTATGTATGTCATTACTTCCATTTAGATATTCAATGTTTACGTTATTTACAAATTCAATTCAATTTTTATTTATAAATTAAATGGAATCTGTAAAATTATAATAGTAAAAATATTATTTACTGCTTCTGAATGTTTTTTGACAAATAAGTCGAAATAAAAGCTTGACTTAAATTATTAGGACAAACTAGAAACTACATATTTTTATATAGGTCCATACAATGCACATATTTTTAATGAATAAAAAACGGACAAAAATCAGGCTCTTTCTAATAATCCTCATGACCTATCCGAATTGAACACATACTTACCACACAGTCGCAAATACCGCGGGATTATTACCTAAAAATTTGCAGACAGCGACAGCCACGCGACCACTGCGCGATCGGTAATTGTAATAAAAAATTGATATCATGTATGACGTTTGCGTGTCTATTGCGCCATGACCGTAAAATGCACTTTTCGCAGTAGATTTAGCGCCACTATACAAGTTACATTATACGAATTCTCGTTTTGACAGCAGATATCGCGCGATATTTAGCTGTCGCATGTTGATTGCAAGTTAGGTAATAAGCGTCTCCGGTTTTTCGGTCGGTATAAATCTCATCACAATAGATTAGATCAATAGTACTCCGTAAAGTAAAGTAAAGTAAGTATAGCATTTAATATTTAAGGTTTTAGAAGTTTACGGTGAGAAAGCATTAGCGTTTTAACTGTTTTGACAGCTAATGACAATCGTATCATTATAATTAAGTATTTATACGCATATGTACAAGTTTTTACTTTCGTATCCGATTCAACCCCAAGAACCTGTTTTTCCCACTATATTTGAATATTTGCTGATTTTACATTACTTCCTAAAACTGAAGCAAGTCACCCAAAAAAATGCACGTGACAACAAAATTTTACGAATTGTTCTGTGACGGAACACTACAATGCTAAGTTTAGAGAACAGGAAGTTGTACATTATATTCTCACTAATACACGTGGTTAAAGACTATCTGAAAATACTACCTATTATAAACAGAGATAACAATTCGCAACAAATGACAACATTCTGACGTCATTGTTTTTGCAAAGCTTTTATACATCTGTGGTATGTGTACAGTATACTAAGTATCCTGCACTTACAAAGCATAATAAATACGAAAAAAGCTCACCAAAATGTAAATCGTAATTGCGTCACATCGGAAATTGTTTGATAACTGCAAAACAAAGTTTGTTAAAGCCAGCAGCGTGTCGTACAACGCATAAAAAATTAGTTTGTATTTCATACTTCTCTCAAAGGTTGCAAAATAATCGTTTATGTAAATACATAAACGGTTATTTTATAACTTTTTGAAAACGTTTGTAATTTAGCTGACACTCCTCCGTCCGCGCAATATTTATGCTTAAAAAGGGGTACAACACAAAGTTTTCTCATCACATATTAATATATTAAGTCGTTTTGATGGTGTTTTACTTTTATATTATTGCGTTGTTTTCAGTTGAATGTAAAACGGAAACCCCGATGAGGAAAATGGTTTTAAAAACTGTGTATTAGTTAATCGCATTAAATGAGCGTCAGCAGACTATTTTCACTGACCTCTTTAATCTAGTGTTGGCTAAGAGACAGCAAATTGCACAATAGAAAGGGGTCGTAAAAACTGTGTTCATTTGGTATTTAAATACACTTTAAAATAAGTAAAAACAAATAGATATAATAAAAAAGTCATTATGCGCTATTGCCTTTCAATAAAATGGTATTCCTTCATTAAACATATTATACCATCTACTAACTTCAAAAAATATAACAACGTTATAAAATAATTATTGCCTTTGCAGAAAACTGAAACAGTATAAAGTAATACTAAGCTACCATTTCGTTATTTCTTTCAATATAATATCTACTGTCATTTTGGCAATGACATCTGCTACAAAACTTATGGTCACAAGTAGTTCAATGTGTAAATTATTAATTTTACATTGCATACCTTTTAAATCAGAAACATAATTTATGTTACAATGATATGTAATGATTACCATTAATTTATGACGTATTAAATAATAATAATAATTGATAATTTATAAAATAAACTGTTCGTTTTAAATAAGTACAATAAGCTGTAGTTTGAATTACTAATTCTGTTGCTCATTTATAGGGTTCCACTGCCAAATAGAAAAAACGGAACTTATAATTTCGTCCTGTCCGTTTGCTGGTAAGACAAAATATAATTGTAAAAACAATTACAAATAAAAATTGTAATTGTGAAATGTGATTGTAAAAATATTTCATTAGGCGAACAACTACTTTTTAGAATTACATCTTGCCCAACACGGTCCGTATGTCACAGCCATTTTAATTGGGTTAATTCTAACACTATATGGGTGAGAATTAGAAGGTACAGTAAGACCCCGCTTAACGCTGTTTCGTTTAGCGCTGTTCGGTTTAACGCTCTTTTATTTGAATTGTGGGATTCCCCGAAATTGCACGCAGCGTTAGGCTTCCCGATATCCGAAGCAGTTTATCTGTGTTTCTTCTTTCCTGCCTTGTTATACGAACGTATTTTTATCGTTTAAAACATTTATTGACGTTATTGTAAGTATAAATTTATATAATATAGCTAACGATTGATATAGTGACAAATATTATGATTTTTAGTTTTTATCATGGATGATAATAAAAAACACGATAATAAAGCAACAAGAAAAAGCATTTCACTAGAAACTAAAATGCAAGTGATTAGAAGATTAGATACTGGTGAAAGTCAATCTCAAATTGGAGCTGCATTGGATTTGGCAACTGAATGACTGAATGATCTGAAATGTAAACATACTGACTTAGAAATTTATTTATTTTTATATGTATATTCGTTTATTATGCTTCTATATTTGTAAGAAATAAATTTTTGTTTTATTGTTATAAAAAACACAATTAAAAAATTTAATGGTAAGATACCTGACCAATTTTCTACCCATCTTCCCCTAACCTCATTATTTACATGACAAGATAACCTCGTTTAACGCTGTTTTTTATTACGCTCTACTTTGATAACGTATACCCCACGTTAAGCGGGATCTGACTGTAGTTGTATTCTATGAATCTCTATATAATGGAACAGCGAAATTTTGAAAAAAATAAATCAAACTAAATTAGGATAAAGGTGTAAAAAAAATTCCACTGCACATAGGCATGCGGGGTGGGGTATATTTAGATAGGTTCAATATATAAAATAAATGATGTTGACGTTTCAAAGTAATGTTTTATTCAAGTCGATAGTTGCTGAGACTACAATTGGTTTGTGTAGCTTTTAAGATATTGGGTATTTTTAGTTGTGTGACCGCAGAAATGATTTTGTTTTTTAGTGTCATTGAGAAACGCTAAAAACTACTACAAAGTTATTGTGTATCCTGAATACGGAACCCTTCACTGTCCGATACGCACTTGGCCAGTTTTTTTATTTCTCTGTACATGTTACATTCTAAATCTGAATGAGAAAACGAAATTATTTCCCGTGTTCCCGCGACATATTTATAAAAGTAGCAGAGCTGCAGGAGGCACAAGTTTTTATTTTTAGGGTTTCGTAGCCAAACAAAAACCGAACTCTTATATTTTGTCATATCTGTCAGTCTGTCTTTCTTCGTATGTCACAGGGTCACAGTCGATTTATTTTGTCATCTTTACACTACGCAGTGCTGAGTTGAAATTACGCTCAGAGGCGTACAAACTAGCAGGCCAGAATCAGAAATTAAAATAAAATTTGCTAAATAACATTTTAACCCGTTTCTTTTTAATTTAACATTATTAAATTAAATTTCTGCTTTATCCAAAATTGTTACGAAACTTTCGAAGCCGGTGTTTGCTAAAAATTATTATTAATATGTTCCATCATAAATTGACATTTAGTAGATATATTTATGATTTTTTTTAAATTTAAACTTGTATTAGTAATTACTACTTACTAAGCTATTGTCCAAAACTTTGGTTGGGTTACGAAACAATTTACTCATATCTTTGCCCAGTGAAAATACGAGTAAAAAATTATTAGTAATTAAATATCTCTTTTACAATCGGTAAATATTTGTAATTTTAAAATTTACCATATTTACGAATCCACTCAGAAATATGGTCGCATGTTTAAAAAAGTTACATTTATGCAACTGCTATATTTTGAATTATTGTTTTTACATATTATGTATTTTCTAATATATACATAAATACGAATACTACATACATAACACACATACATCCATAATAACATTTGACTTTAGGCTATTTTTCTTTTGGGCGAACGAAATATCGCTAAAATCGCACTCTGATGCCACTTCTACCTATAAATAACATTTGAGCCTAGTGATAATATAAATTATAAAGCTGTGTATAATAGGAGGTATTAAAGGAACTAGCTAGTGAGAATTCATCTATACCAGTCAAATAGTAAACAGACTTTTACAGTCTGCGCGGGACTATTTCTATTCTATAACCATTTTTCTTCTAAATCGGTACGGAAATAATTTCTTCTAATTTATTTTCAGCTAGTGGCTCCCGTCCCGACTTCGCTTGAGTTGAATACATAATATATAGGCTAGAAGATGTCCATCTGGAATAGTGTACCTTTCAAATAGTGTAAGAACTTTTACAATAGGTATAGCGGTTCCGGAGATTATCTTTCCCAGATAAACTTACAAAATCCGCTATCTCTTTATAATGGTAGTATAGATTAAAGAAAAGATGTTTTATGATTTAAAAAAAAAAAAATGTTTACTAAATCTAAGTAAGTTAGACAACATAAATTATTCTTTCTCTGCACGTATAATGTTATGTAAGGTCCCACGCTAGCCTTTATTATATTCAGAACATGCCCACCTGGATGAAAGGCATGAACTAAAGTTTATCCTTATACTGCAACATTGCATGCAAAATTAATAAATAATCGTTTAACACGTTCAAGTAGTTATAATTAATATGACTTAAACATGACTCTTAATTTATATTGATATATCATTTCATTCGCTTTAACCACAAATAAATAAGAGCATAACTAAAAACCGTTATGGGAATACCTAAACAACAGGGATAAGGTACTTCACCATTTCGGATGAACCATTTCACATTCAAAAGCGCATCTTTATTCTCAGAATAATCGGATTTACCGCGATGATATTTCTATGTAATATTATAATATTGCAGAGCACAGACGTCACAAAGATTCTTTACTGGTTTCCCCGACAACTGACGATCACTTACTTTATATTCAAATAAAGTGAATCTATAGTAAGAAAGCTTTTTTTATATTTGCAAAAAGCTCTGGGTTAGAGAATACTCAACCCAAGAATGTTTTCCGTCGTGGAGTAAAAGAGGAGGGGGTATAAGGTATATGTATTATAAATTTGACACCGCTATGTGTCTCTTTGTGTGTTTATCTGTGGCATCCATAGATAAGCAATGAGGTGGCATCGTAACCTTCGTAAACAATAAAAAATAAATCGTAAACAATTGTAAGCCATATTCGGTAGCAACCGGTTCAGCCATCCTTAAGATCTTCAGCTTTGAATCTTGATTTACCTCGGTAAATACCGTGGAAATATGATCTCTGCGAAATATGTGCGGTGTCACCCTTGCAGACAAAATAACTCTCCTAATCATAACTAATCAGTTCCCTCTGGCTACCCCGCCAGGGATACAACGCACGTTGCAGCGTGAGGATAGGTATGTGTGCATGGCACTATATCTATACATAATTCTCATCTATATATAGTATACTATATATTGAAGTTATATTTTCTTTGTGCGTCAATCACGTTAAAACTACTGAACGGATCGACATGGGACCACGACCCCATTCGATGCGGAATCGTTTGTAGTCTTTGTAGATAGTTTGTCTATTAATTTTTTGAACTTTTTTTTTTTTTGGCCCATCGAAGTGGGCTGGAAACGGCTTGTACGTATATAAAAGTGAAATACATACTCACTTACTGACTGACTGATTAATCGCGAAATCTCAAAAACTAATAAGGCCGGGATCATATTGATCTGAAGATAGTTTGTGTAATGTAGGGGGCCTGCTAACAAAGGATTTTCGGATTTTAATAAGGAAAAGGGGGAGGGATAGAATTTCGTATAATTTATAAATGGAAGGGAATACGGCTATGACATTGAGTACTGATATTGCTCGTTATAAAGAATGAGACACTTGACAATTGTGGAGTCTTCTACCTGAATATGGCGTGGGTGGTACCTTACTGCAGGCTGTGATGTCATTATATAGAGGCCACAAAGCCTGTGTAAGAATAGAAGGTGACATGTCGCCCTGGTTCTGACTGTTCTGTCTGTCTATTAAGTGTTCAGGAGTCAGACAGGGCTGCGTGATGTTTGCCTGGCTGTTTGACATTGAAAGGTACTATGAGCTGTATGAGTGGTATAATACGTGATAAAAGAACGTCTACTAAAGGACGTCCTTTATGTAATAACAAAGCTACTAAGTAGTAGCTGTGATGATACAGTGATAAACTGCCTTTTGTACGCTGACGATGCCGTGCTTATAGCATCATCAGAAGTAGAGTTGCAGACACTAGTCACGTGCATGAAAGAAGAATGTGAAGTGAAAGGATTAAATATGAATGTGACCAAAACTAAGGTTCTGGTGTTTCAAAAGGAAGCGGTACAGACGAAATGTGAGATGTGCATGAGTAAATGGAAAATGTCTAGAACAAGTGAATAAAATCGTGGAAGATGTGAGTTCGATTGAGACAGGTACAAGCCGATAAAGTGAACGGTGCTCTTTCCGCATTAGTACGCAGTGTGAATATATCTAACTCAGCCAAAATGCCTTACACAATGCGGTGTTGGTTCCGACTTTCCAACAATGTACGGTAGTAAGGCCTGGATATGCCCGAAATCGAGTGAAAGCAAGATAAATGCAGTAGAAATGCGATTTCTTAGAAATATGTGCGGTGTCACCCAAACACAAAATAAGCAATGAAGAAATACGCAGTATGCTAGGGTGGCACGACAGTGTTATTGTAAAAATGAAGAAAGGAATGCTTAGATGATTCGGCCACATAGAAAGAATGATTAGACGAAGAACATGTACAGAGCGAAAGTGAGTGGTAAAAGAACCCAAGGAAGACCAAGGCTGACTTATGAAGATCAAATAGCCTGTGCTAGCAGACGGAAATGTTAAAAACACTCGCATACCTAGGCGGAAATGTGTGAGGAGAATGATGAGATTTGAGGAAGCGAAAAAGGTATGTAAAGACCGCGACGTTTGGCGATCCGTCCTCTCCGACTACCCCGTTAGGGATACACCGTAAAGATATGTAATGTATGTAAGATATGTTGTTTTCGCGGCTAAACCGCTGGACCAATTTTAATGAAATTTAAAATGGAAACAGATTAAACCATGGGAAAGGACATAGGCTACTTTTTTAATTCAACGCGGACGAAGTCGCCGCCAACGCTGGTATGTTATAAAATGCTTTTCGTATTACGACAGCCTTGCCCGCTTGGGGAGGCGGGTGACGGACTTCGCAAAGAATTAGAATGAAGCTCGATTAATTAAGGTTTTCTTTCTTCGAACTATTGAGTAACATTGAATCAATTTTAGAATATAATTGGAAACAATTTTTAAAACTTGGGTAAGTGAGATTTTTTTTCGTTTAACAAAGAGGTTTTTGACTAGTGGGTTTCACAACAATGTTCCACGAAATTTGGGATTCGAAATTATAACTTTCATAAGTTCTTGAGGGTTTTAAAATGATAGGACCCGCGAGCATAAAATGAATTTCTATCATACAGTTTTATGGTAATATTTTGGATACCTTGATTTTCCTTATAACACGTTATTATTAAACAATAAGAGAGAGATAAGATTTCAGGAGGCGTAAGAAGTATGTAAGGATTGCAATGCTTGTGCACTGTATCCTCCCTGACTACACTACAGCGTTAGGATATGTATGCATGTCATAAGCTTAATTTTAATAAAATTCTAATTCCATATTTTTAAGATAATTTCGATTTTTTTCTTTGTTATACGGTTTATATTAATACAAAGCATTTGTAACGATTTATGTAGATAACAAATAAGTACATACACACGTTAATATTTACAAATTTAAAACTACACATTATCTTAAATGACTTCCTCAAAGTTGCCTTTAGAAAGCTGTCATTGGTTAAGGTACCCTGCAGACTGGCAGCATTGCCTCTTTGAATAGCTAATTGTAACTATTTTAATTAATGTTATATCTGAACTATGTCTTTAAATTATAATACCTAAACCATTAATAAATGTATGTAAACTACAAATGAGTAGATATTATTTTATTTTTGAATGAACATAATCCTTTCTTAATTTTTTTAGTAAATAAACAAAACAATTTAAAATTGTTTAGAGTAAACGGATTCGTTGAAGAAAAAAATATGGAATTTACTTTTTATACGTGATTCAAAAGCGTTCTATTCTTCCATAAAAAAAAAGAATGTTACCTGTCAATACAATAAGAGGGTTGGTATCTTGGTTGGGCATTATCAAGACCAACCAGATTCCGTTTGTGCCGACAATTTGTAGATCTATATGTATTAATACATGAAGAGAATTCTTTGTAGCCCTTTTCAAACATTGCGTGTACGAGTATGAGATTTGGGATAGTTAGTTTATATGAAGAAGGAATGCTAAAAGCTGGAATGAAGGAAAGCTAAAATTTATATGTAACTAGCTGATGGCCCGCAACTTTTCCGCTTTTTTTATTTTTATCATAGTCTTTCCTCAGGATTCAAGCTATCTCCATAGGTATCAAATTTCATTTTTGTAAATCAATGTTTGTTCGTATTTTATGAGCTGCCATATCGTTCATCCGATTGCCATTAGATTTGGTATAGAGATAGATTAAGTCCCGGGGAAGGCCATAGCCTACTTTTTTTTTATTCTACGCGGACGAAGTCGCGCGCATCAGCTAGTATTATATAATATCTGTTACTAATAGCTACATTAAATTAAATTAAATAAAACATTCGTTGTTTACGTTTATACAGCCAACGTCAAACAACCATTAGTTATACTGTCAATGTCAAACATAATAGCAGATTAATTAGTTACTAACGTAAAGTAATAGTTTGCGATTAAAGCTTAGGTCAAACCTCGGATCAAGAAACATTATGGACGGACCAATAATAAATTGCCGCTCTTATCACCGTGTGTAAAACGAATTTTCGTATCTGTCTATGTCAGTCATTCCCAAAGTGGGCGATAACGCCCCCTTGTGGGCGCTGCAGGCCTAAAGGGGGCGGTAAGAGACCCAGAAAAAAAATGGGGGCGTTGTGTAGAGGCCTGGGGGGGACTTGTAATTTCATTTAGCTAGGAGGCATCTTAGACAACGACTGCATAAGCTCTCTACTTAGTAGACAAAATAAGTTTGGGAACCACTGGTCTATGTCATTGAGCGTAACCACGAGTAAAACCGTTAGCAATATAAGTAAGTATGGCAACCTCGACTGTCAATGAAATTCGTGTCAGCTCATGACCGACTTTACGTACATTACTGAAATAGTTATTTGCAAAATACTAGTAAATCTTAAGCGTTTTAGCTACTAGTATTAGTAGAAATAAAAATATGTCATGTTCAGTTGTGTATTGTTGTACGGTGACCCTTCCCCATTCCCGTACATTAGTAAGTCTAGAAACTCGGTCAACAAAAAAAGGACGTGCTCTTAGAGCAAATGCTCCGTCCATTTTGATTTTTGGTCCGAGGGTCAAATCAAACAGTCGCACAGTGTAGAGATTGTCGCCAAAGGATACTAAAATGTTGGTAACAAATTATTACTGATAGTCTAATTAAATGAGTTTCGAATTGTGAATTTTGTGTGATTTGTGAGCTGTTTCGAGTCTGTGGAGTGTATGTTAAGGAAAAAAGCATTTATTGCATGTAATACGGTCGAATTTCGAATACTGGGTAACCACTAGTCAAATTAACTAATCATTAAAAAATAAAGCATTATTTATTTGCTCTCGTGGTTTTTTGAAGGCATTACCTCCAACCAGAGTCCTGACTCAACAGAAACAGCCAGGAAGCGAGACCGATCTTTTTCGGTACTACAAGAGTCTAAAAGTTGTAAATGAACATATGGTAACCGATATTTTGATCAGAGGTAGTCACTCTATCTATGTGCATTTGAAGTTAATGATTTTAGTATCTTCGCTAATTTCGCCAAGTCAATTGAAGTTTTTTCCAATTTTTCCAATTGCATTTGAAGGAAAAACAAATGGAAAATGACGATTCGTTTTCATATAATCCGTCTGGACAGTACAGTCAGCAATAGGGATAGGGGTATTGTACATTATTTAATTCTAATATCTTGATTCATGAAGCTCAAAAATACCTTGACCAAAAAATGTAACTACTTCCTACGACTGTATCTTTGTCTATTTAACCATTTTGTTACTACAGGATTCTATAATAAAATTACTCCATATGTTCAGGGTTCGAAAAAGGATTAATGTTCAAGGACATTTAACAACGAGAAGCGATGTTTTTGTTTTTGATAGCCGTCGCCTGTCAATCAATCTCGAAGGATATGTAGTCATAGTCTGTAATTCAATCCAGTTAGAAGGACCATAATATCACATTACTTAATTATCATTGATGATGAAGATGCACATGTATATACTTACATCTTTATTTTGTAATTTCATCCCTGCAGTCATCTTCGTCACCAGCGAAAAACAATCTTTAAGCAAGGCAATCATTATATTTCCTGGATTTAGAAATGTTTGTTCCATGTATTTAACACAGTATACATATCTTCACACTATATCTCTAATGGGGTAGTTAGAGAAGACGGAGCGCTAAGCATCTAATGAGCAGTGTTGGGCAAAAAGTAACTGTAATTGTTTTTACAATTACTTTTGCGCAACACTACTAATGAGTCACCTAAAAATAGGAAATAATCCAAATGATATACCTAGATACGTATAGTCTCTGATGTAAACAATACGTCAATGCCGTATTATTTAAAAATTAATTTCCAGTTTTACTCGAAGTTTGGAAGTTATTCAATGTTATTAAAATTAAGACCAGTAATTAACATAGGTAATAGCTTTACGTTAATAAATTGATAAACAAATTTGGCAATTATTTCATTTAGGCAATTAGGACATTGCTTAAGGTGCCCAGCAAACTGGCAGCATTGCCTCTTTGAATAGCCAAACTGATTCGTTGGCAGAAGAAGCTGCTAGACCGGCAGTCTCCCGAAGCTTCGACCGGTATCTTACAAATATCAGAAAGTCGATGGTCTTCGGGGCCCAAAGTTTCGACTGCAAAGGGCGCAAATATGAAACTCTCAGAGAGAGTCGCATACTTATGCCGCTTCAAGTTCTCGGCAGTGCTGGTCGCGGCACCGGCTGACTTGGACGTCGCCGGTACATGGGAAACAGCAAGTGTATCGACACAAGTGGCATCCCACACCAGCGATGTTCCAAGCTTCCAAGGAATGAGCGTCAAACCATCCGGTCTCCTGCCTCGCTGCACGTAATACCTACAGGCTCTAAGACTGCAGGAACGTCAGCGGCGACAAGGGCCCACCGAATGACCTCATTCAAGGCAGTATGCTGTGACGTGCGGCCCGCACTACATAAACAGGATAAACCGTGGTGACCTAGTACATCGACGAGATCACCACAGCGGCAACGGTGAGGAAGGTTAGTCCTGGCCCCCAGACGAAGGGATACTATTAGAGAAGTGTGGTATTGTCAATTAATGTTCCTAAGTTTTTTGAAGGTATTACCTCCAACCAGTGTCCTGACTCCTTCTCAGAAACAGCCAGGAGGTGAGATGAATCTTTTTCGGTACTACAAGTCTAAAAGTTGTAAATGAACATTTTTGCACAGAGGCTCATGCCAGTGTTTATGACAAAAGGTCGAGGTAGGCAGGTTAGTACTCGGACAAACACAACCAAGCATTTCGAGCATCAGTCAAGCACGGCGCCTCAACCGATCCTAAGGAAGGGCAAATAACAGATAGGAAAAGGTTTTCCGTGCTGTAGACTGACGAAAGAAAAGCAGGTAGTGACCTAGTGACACATTCGAGATTTTGCGTATGCCTAGACCTCCATAACGGATAAGAAGTGAGACTAGATTCCAGACCTTGTCATCAACAAAGGAGCAATTTAATAGATATTTTAGATAATGCATTTTTAAGAATGTTGTCTACAGATATTAAAAGGATTTGAAATTAAAAAGCTGAGAACAGCAAAGAGCATAGGTAAATTTTGGAACGAAAAGACAAAAGCGTACAATGAGGAGAGCCATGTGGGAATTAATTTTGGAAAGTTTGTCTGAAGACAAAATTTTTTTTATTTGATTTTTGTATTTGATCATTGATAAAATAGGCTATGGAGTCATCTAAAACGGGAGCATCTAGGAGGTACAGCGATTCTTTTGACAAGACTTTAATATTTGGTGCCAGATTGTTAAAATTAATTATGTATTTCATTTTTTTAATAATTGGAACAGAATCGGAAACAAAGAGTTCACATTTCAAAAATATTAATTCTAAGCCAATATCTATAAAGCTTTGAATGAGGGTTTTAAGTTCATCCAAAACAGTACCTATTTGCTTTACCTCCTATCATTCCGTTGTCAAGGTACCAAATATTAAATTTAATAATTAATAATATTTTCGTAAAACAAAATTAATTCAGCTTTTCAGTGCCATTATCAAGTCTTTTTCCAATTATAAAACAACTACATTATACCCAATTAACTACGTCATTACATAACCTAATAGTTAATACAAGTTAATTTTTAGTTTCTTCAGAAATACTGACAAATATAAAGTTTTTCCTCGTGATTTAGTGGAGTTAAACCAGTTTTGTCACTTGAACGTCAGTAACCGACGCAAGCCATAAACTAGACGACATACCACAATAAAATGTAAATTAGATATTTATATAAATTGTTTAAATTACATATACACATATATTATTATTGTAGGAATGTAATATACTATAACGCATGTACTACTTCTAAGTTTTAGGCCCAGAGAAGTGACTGAAAACACCTAGTCCTAGTATGAAACTTGTCCTAGATATTGTTAAGCAACATAAGACAGAAGCCATAGTCTGGACTCTAGTCTACCTCGGTGCGCCCACTTATAAGGATTTTTTAGGAAATTCAACCTTTAAAGAGAGGGGGTTAAATAAGAAAATCCATCATTTATGAATATAAATCGTTAAAAATAAATATTACGTATTTGAATTTTTGCTTAAAAACTAAGACGAGTTCATTATACCCCGTATAATGGAGAACGAAAGTTTCCATCCTACAGACAGACAGACCCTGCAATGCAATAAAAGGTCTCTTTACTAACAGTTTCAATGTATTTAAAAAAAGAACCATAATTTTAATATTTCATACAGAATTACTGGCTTGATATTTTTTTGTTCACAATGAATTAGTTCCAGTAAAAATAATCAAATCACGTGAAGTTTTTATCTCGAATTGCATGACAGAGGCCAAAGGATATTATGGAGGACAGAGAACATCTTGATGACATATAATGTTATTATATAATTATAAACAAATGAAATATTATCCAGTAAAATTATTTTTCTTTTAAAAGATTAAATATTTATAATAAGTATAGTATATTTAATCTATATATACAAAAATCTTGCATATATCTATTATTGATCATATAATATAACTTTTGAATGACTTGACTGATAGACATCATATTCACACCAAATATTTGTTTTGTTGAGAGGATTGTTCATAACTATGATAGAATCCAATAGGTGGAGTTGTAGTGGATTATCACGGGTGAAACTGTGGGGTACAGCTAGTATATTACACACAATAATCAGGTCTGTTAGTGATCATGTAACAAATGAATGTCTTGAGCAATTAACTGAGCATGAATATTCCTACAATATATTTGTTTTGTTGAGACTATGGTTCATAGCTGTTAGGATCCAACTAATAATAGTAGAGGTATAAATAACAATCAATGCTCCAAACAACAAAACACAATACACACCAGTCTCTCTGATCTCAAACTAGGGCAATACCTATGCTATGATATCCAGACAAAGACTACCTGGAGGCATCTTCCAGTACACCCAGACCTGAGACAAACAAGAAGTTTGTTTCCTAAATTGGCCCGACCGGCAATCAAACTCGGAGCCTTCTGTACTTCAAAATCACTGCACCATCTAGGTAGTCAAATATATGACGCTATTGTTGAGTTATTGTAACCAAATCAAACTCATCCCACTTCCTACATGAGAACAGAATGTCGGCCAGGCTGCCTAGTACACCATAAAGTCCTATAATTTAAGGCAAAGCATTAGATTAAATAATGCTTGCCGTTTTGACACTTGATAATAGATATTGTTAACTAATTCTTGGGAGCCAAAACTATGCATGCATAGGTGATAGCTGTTTTTGGTTTTAATCAAATTCAAAAAATATTTGAGTCTTCTACCAAAACGAAATCTGTCACGGGCACCTAAATATTACACCTCATTATATAAAAACAGTAGTAACAGTTATATGCTTCCTAATTTAATGTTTAGGAAGCCGTAATCTAATTAATGCTTATTTATTTATGGTAGATTGATATTTATACATAGAAATTCAATTTTAGACCTAAAGGATAATAATAGATCCCTAGCATCCCTATCCTTCATATGATATCGTTGATAAGGTAGTCAGAGAGCATAGAGTGCCGACCAACATTGTGGTTCGTGCACACTTCTTTCACATCCTGGAATCTCATCATTAAGCATAACAATGGAGAGGAAAAAGTATTTTCCACATTTAAGTTGAAGTTAAATATATATTATACTATAAATTATGTATGTATAATGTGTCAAAGTTCAAGAGATAAGCACAAATATTATGTAGGAAAAAGTACAAAGTAAAAAGGAAGCAATACAAATATGTACAGTCTACATTTAGACTAGAACTAATATTATGATGACTAATGATTCAGAATTATTTTATACTAGTGACTTAGGCTTCACGCGGATAGATTTTTTTTTAAAATTAAATACAGCCCACGTTACTCGCTGATTGCTTGAGTAGTTTTATAGTTTATCCATTACAAACAATCAAATTTTTTCTGTTTAAATAATGTTAGCATAGATAACATGCCTAAATACACAAAATAATAGGGGACAAAGGATATATTACACATATAATATATCATGTCACTTTCTACTTCAGGCAGACAGACATCAAGGCGCAAGCACAACAAAGTCACACTTTGATGCCATTTTTAATGGTAAATGGTCAAGTTCATAGATGACAAAATGGAACAATATGACATAAGAGATATAATGGCTTATTATAATACCCAACTTTTAAGATTAACACAGCAAGATAAGCAAAGTTGGTACTTTTCTAAGACATAAGTACAGCCTACACGCCATTTTTGAATGTCATATTTACTGCAAGTAAAAAAAAGTGTGATGAAGACGGATAAGAAATAAAACTAAACTAACATTTATTTAATATCATTTATGAATAGAATGTGATTACAAAGTTTTACTACATTACAATGAAACAATTTATAACGAAACATTATACTACTGTATACTGTATGTAATTTATACATTGTTAGGCTGAGCTTTACAATAACTACTGCTCTCAGTTTTGACTTGACAACAGATAAAGTTAACTAGTTTTTGAAAACCTAAACTATGCCTGTATAGATAGTGTTTTCGGTTTCGTTTTAAGAAATCTTTTCTACCTAAAAACATGTTCTAGCAGTTAAGTTATTTTTAACTATTAAGTTTTCTATCAAAACACATTCTATCACTGACATCATGCTTCCAATTAATAAGTAGATAATGAAGGTGAGAATGTGAGAATGTCTGAACACACTCACTATGAGTTCATGACACCAACATGGGTGACACCAACATAACATCTATGGTTGATATTATTTCAAAATGTGTAAATAATAACTAGGTAAATTGAGATCAAAACTGACATTTAAATGAAAATTTGTGATTTTGAGATAGTGAATTTATAAGAAACACAAATTGAATTTTGAAGTGAATTCACAGCATAACTGCAAAAAGGTAGATTTAATAAAATAAATACCATTACTAGGTTGTTATATTTTGAGGTTCTACAATACTATTCGAAATTCTTTAAATTTGACCACTCATTCCGAGGATGCACATGACCGCAATGTTGTAATTGTTGTAATCACAAACCTTTGTTATTCAGGTTAAAAATTCGTTTTTCTGTTAGCCAATGTGTAAGCATTTTAGACCATGAGAAATAACAACAGTAATTATTTTGTTTGTTCATAGGGTTATAAATTCATTCAACCATTGTCTACAGTAGGTAATACTGAAGTATTTTAGTGGGATGAATAAAAATACTTTAGTGGTTGGCTACAAATAAGAAAGATGAAACTAAAGAGAAAGTTAAGTGTCAGAAACACAGTACCAAGCTAACAGGAAAATATAATTCTATAGTTACGCACGACTTGCACATATAATAACCATACTAATTTTCATATACAAATTTAGGCTGTTTTGAAGAAACAAAATTAATTACAATTACTCACCTTCTTTTCTGATTAGCTGGCTTTGAAGACATCTCTGATTTTATCATAGTAAGACTGTTATGAAACTTCGCGATATGACCACAATCTTAGAACACTGCCAAGGAGAGTATCATATCGCTTTTCACGATATTCTTTATAGATTTTTTCACGTTTTCACCACAATTTAGTTTCACAAATCAGAATTTATGTCATTTTAAAGTGTGCCACACATAATAGACTTTGTTTTCGTGAACTTGCACAGTACAAAAGATAAAAACACCATGAACGAATTAATAGTAAATTTGTTCTCGCTTAAAATGATTCCCGTGACCTTTTTTGTTACACAAGCAATGACGCACTTTTTCTATTGGCTATTACAGACATATAAACCAATGTAACCAATCAAAATAAAACATAGCTAATCCTACCAAGTCAAAAACAAGTTTCAAGTTTCGTTACTAGGTAGCGGTACTGTACGTATCTATTTTCATTTACTTCTAAATATTTAATCTAGTTTAGTTCTATGTAAATATATTTGTTAATATTATTAATTATTATTTTTGTAAAAATAAAATATTTAAATAAAACAAATTCTCCATAACCATGTTGTGACATCTAATGACACATTTATTATCTACGTACGCATCGTTCTATTAAAATCAGTTTTATATTATTTTATAGGAAACGCAATAGATGGCGCTTTACGCACTAATTTCAACAAAAAATTATTTAATTTTTTTTTTAATAATTTTTTTATTATTTTTTGTTTTTAAGGAATACTTTTTAGAATAGAATTATTGTACTTATTTCATAATTTTGTCTTTGAATTTTCCAATAAAAACAACTTATATCACGATCTTTCATCGCTCACAAAAACTGATAAAGTCGGGATTATCCCATACCAAATGTCGTGAGATAGAAATCTTTGTAGCTGATCATTTCTCGTCAGTGACAGCTGGTGCATCAATGGTGCTCATTATTTATAATCAAACTCATCTTTCCGGCTCACTCGAGCACCAATGACAAATAGAGCGTTTCAAAAACTAATCATAGCATTTAACGTGATACCTCCTTATACCTACTTGTTTGCTATCTTTTATAGTATATTCATTTGGAGACTTAGATTCAAAACAATTTTGGAGACGGCTATAAAAAATGTTTGATGACTGGTATCTGCTGTTATTGGTTAAAGATAATAAGTACGTTTAGGTTAGTTTGTTTTGTTGTATTTTATTATACATATATGAATTGTAGAGCATTTTAGCTATAGTTTTAGTATAAGTAGGCTTAATAATTCAGCTGTGATGATGGGCAGTTATTTGGTAATGTTCAGCGTTGTAACATTTACGTTTTTTAAAAAACGCATACCTGAGTACATTTTAAGTTACCGAATAGCAAAATGGATTCCTTACCTACTATCTAAAACAGTTATTTTTTATTTTTGGATCAGAAAAATACAAATAAATTTAGATTTCCACAAAGAAGTCGAGACATAAAATAGGGACCCGAACGATTAAAAATTATTGTGATTGATTTTTTCAAGAGAAGCATAGCCATTGAAAATGTTAATTTGATATAATTACTTAATTATCTGCTATTATTGGTTAAAGACAATAAGTACGTTTAGGTTAGTTTGTTTTGTTGTATTTTATTATACATATATGGATTGTAGAGCATTTTAGCTATGATGAGATTTGAGGATGCGAAAGAAGTATGTAAGGATCGAGACGCTTAGCGCTCCGTCCTCTGACTACCCCGTTAGGGATACAGCGTGAAGATATGCATGTATGTATGTATGTATTACTTAATTATATTACTATTGGTGTATTAAAAAATGTTTAGAATAGTGCTCAGTGTCGATAATTTATAATAAGGAAAGACTGATAAATATGATTAAAATTAAGTATAACAGTTTATCTGGTATAATCAGTGCTGCAGTTTAAAAAAAATATATTTTTAGTTTTTATATCTTAATTATTCACTATTTAACGGATAAAACATTTTTATACAGTTCTTTGTGAAATACGTCACAGTTTTTATTATTATCCCATATACCGTATGTTGGATATACATAAGTTTCGCAATTCATTTTTCCATGAATGTTGATCGTCGATTAATTCCAAGTAATCATTAATTGATATTGATATTTTGATTGCTACTATACTAGAGTAGGGATTTATAGCTGTTTGCGGTTTTTTATTTCGAAAAGCTATAAACATTTCCAGGTTTTTTATTTTACATTCATATTCTTTTTAGGCATCTCACGCCCTTTACAAAAATATAAATACATGATTTATTAATAATAATATAATATAATATTCTCAGACATTTCACATAGCGCCATCTAGTCCCAAAGTAAGCAGCACAGCGTTTGTGTTATGGGTACTAGACAACTGATATACTACTTATATACTTTTCTTTTGTAAATAAATACATATTATACATAAACACCCAGACTCGAGACGGGAATCGAACCCGCAACTCCCGTTTTATTTAGCGACGCGCTAAGCCTTTGCGCCACGGAGGTCATCAATGTGACAATGTCGACAATTAATGTGACAGCCCTAACAGTTTGGAAATTGCTATTATGAAAATCAGTAAAAATCGCAAGGTAACATTGCCCATTCATTTCTATACGGAAGTTTAGATGATACAGAATGGATTTTTAAAATGAACACCATGATTACTCAAATACGTGTACTGGTGCTTATTTCTACTTCATGTGAGCTATATTTACATCAAGAACCGACATGGGCGATGTTGGCTAAAAGCACTAAAAGTCCAAATAATTATGCCCGCCATCGAAATCTATCAAATTTTGGTTTTAATTATGATTTAAAGCTATTTTAAATAACCAATGAGTATCGACATGATCTGATGCTATTTGTGTTCGCTATTGGGTGTTTGTTGTATTTGGAAAAATATATGACGTACTTGCAAACATGCAAATACAGGCAAATACGACCATCCATACATGGCAGCCAAATAACAAACACACAAACATTTGGCAGCAGAAGGAAATGTGTTCACCAAAACTATGGACGTGTTTCAACTTGCTGCGGCATTTTATTATTTAAATGCATGTAACTATTACATGCAGTGCGTGAAAAAATACAAAGTAGTGAAAAGACCATGGAGAGCAAGGCGCTGGTCGATGCTGACTATGCCTAAAAATTTGCATTTTTTATAATTGTTGTTCGCGCTCACAACACAGACACAAAATACTGCACGTCCATACAGATCCACGGCGCGTGCGCTTTTGAATATGGCCATTGTGTAGACGGTTTATTTGCGTATTTGCCTATTTGACCCCTTTGATGTGCGTCGAGAAACCGACAAGCGCACGGTAACGCGTATTTGGTATTGGCCATATTTGTCAAATAGGCAAATAAGGCCAATACTTTGTCAAATATACTGTCCACACGTGGTAATGGTTTGCCAAATATGCCAAATACGCAAATACAAATAGCCATGTGAAGTGCCTCCTTTATAGTTATGGTAAGTACATAAAAAAAAATTTAAGTCCCCATAGAAAAATCTTGAGAAATTTTCAAAATTCAGAAAAAAGCTGACAAACTTGGCTGTAATGGTACCTAACTAAACCGGAAAAATCATTAATAATACGAAATTGATTAATAGCTAAAAGGACACCTTTATCTACTCTTTGTAGACGTATTTTATAATTCTGTTACTTATATACTTATTAATTTCAAATCTAATATTACCTCATCTTCAAATTTTGCATTCTTTAAAATTAAATATTTATCAACACCTACATCTACGCATTAGGATAGAACCTGCATTGTTAGGTAAATGTTTGCAAATACCAATTGCAACAACAACAACAACAACTGTTCACGCTGTATCCCTAATGGGTAGGCAGAAAGGATGGAGGGTCAAATACATACATACTTCTTTTGACAAGTCCTTACATACTTCTTTCGACTCCTCAAATTTCATCAATCTCCTCACACACTCGCCTAATAAATATGCGAGTGCTTTTGACATTTCCGTTAGCTAACGCTCTGGCTATTTGATCTTAGCGAATCAACCTTGGTCGTTCTTGGCTTCTGACTTGACTTCACCCTCCAAATTATACACGAACGCCTTTTTCGACGGTTGTTAGTTATTAAATAAAATATCCACCATTTTATAAGCCTCTCCTCAGCCGATCATCGATATTAGGCATTAACCTACAATGCACAACAATAAATATTATAATAAGTATATCTCCACAGTTATTAATTACCGACGAAATGCGCTATTGATGTAGATAAATCACCAGTTAATTGCATTCAGCTAGAGGCACACGTTCTAATGGATGCCATTAATTATATATTTGAAGGGCTCCGTCATTCAAGTAGATGAAAAAACTTTAAACCGACACCCAGCAGCACCCAGCAGACAGATGTACACTTGCACAGATCTAATGTAAAATGCTTGTGCAAGTATATAACTACATATGAAATAAAGACATGGGGACAACATCGTAAAAAATATAAAGTAAAAAAGTTTGCAAACATTTAGGTAGGTAATCCTCTTGAAACACTTCGCTTTTTTTTCATGTCTCATTCAAGTTTGCTTCTATTTCAAAAGTCGATGTTTCATGCGTTTGTGATAATGATTAGATATGATTCAAGGTCACCCTGTAGTGGAAATTAGACCGTAAATATAAACTTATAATATTAACTTTGGCGACAATCTCGACTCTATCCGACTGTTTGATCCGAGGGAGTTACGTAGGTATAGTGTATGTGATCAATGGTGACTGATCACAAACTGACAACAAATTGACAGTCTTTTTGACATTGGCAGTATTAATGTAAAGACTGCGTAAATCAAATCAATGAAAAGGTAGCAATGTTGTTTCTTAGTCCGAAGTGTCAATAGCAATTGTCGTGTTTTTTCCGTTACATGATTAGGCTGATCGTTCAGTTAGCCATTGCTACAAGAAATTAAAAAAAAATTAATTCTGTCATTTTTTGTAAACAATGAGTGATTTATTTAATTTAATGTATTTCTAATGCATATTATATAAAAATACTACCTTTCTCCAGTCCTTCGGCATATAAACTTTAAACACTTATACCAAATTTCACACTGCTCCTTCCGCACAATTTTTACTAAAGTTTTCACTTTACGTATCATGTTTTGATATATAGTAGTTAAATATTTATTACCAAGATTATTACCATAAAACATCGAAGTTAATAATGGACGGACAAGAATTACCTATATATATTTTATTGTGGTTTCTTCTTCGCTTTTTCTTCTCTGCACTTATAATGCAATAAACCTACATTTACTGTCAAAGACTGACATAATACAATAAATTGAGAACGCAATAAAAACACTCTTTTTGTATACGGTACAGTAATGTGACGTATTTATATTGAAATATTTCCTTAAATATAAACCCAGTCAATAAAAAGAATTGTACTGTAATTTTTAGAATTCATCTACAAGTAACAGTTTTAAATTACTACAAGAATTCTCGATGTGAGAGGCGTCTTTAACTAATTCTATAGTTTATGTGCGAGCGACAATTACAATTGGAATCTCCGATTAAAACTAGTGATCATAATATCTCGAGACTTGAGAACATATAATATAGATATATAGATAATATGAGGTACCTATGACATAAAAATTACAATATTATTGAAGTTAGTTAGTATGAAACTTTGTATGGAAAATGCTAAACCGCTGAACCAGTTACGATGTAGCATGAAGATAGCTTGACACCTGGGAACGGACATAGGCTACTTTTTTGGTAGTGAAGAGGGGGATAAAACATTGAATGGGAAATGCTAAACCGCTGAACCAAATATGATAAAATTTGATAGGTACAGAGATAGAGGAACACCGGGTAATGCCGGTCAGTAGTAATACCGATAATTACAATTTCTCTCATATTATACTCATCCTTGATTATGTACATTGCATAGATATACTTATAATGACGACCTCGATGGCGCACTGGTGCTGCATCCAAGCGCGGAAGGTTCGGGGTTCGATTCCCGGTCAGATCAATTGAGGAAACGAACTTTTGTAGATTGTCTCGGGTCTGCGTGTACTGGAAACGCCCCTAGTAGTCGTCATCTGGTTCTCATAGCACAGGGAATACCATAGTTGGACACCTGATGATTAGATTGTTTTTTGGCGTATTTTTTTTTAATATTACATATATGTTACATTATATTTATATATACATTTAGGTATGTATATATTTGTACATACATATTTTTATATAAATATTTATTTATTAGGTGCATGTTTCTTTATAGTTAGTAAGTACACACAGTGTCTATCTTTCTTCCTGTCACTCTCGAGGGTCTGCTGCAAGAAATTTCTAATATAGAAATAAGTTGCACCCTTTGCTCAATCTCTATGTGTAACTTTCTTCTTGTGTATGTGCGTGCAATAAATACAATACTTAAATTAATAAAATACATAAAACAATTTGTGTACATGTAATCTAACTTAATCCGGGAAAGCCAGAAAAAAATTTCTTCGCAAACGAAGTCGCTAGTCACGGAGTCAGCCAGTATAATTATAAGGGGGTAAACGGGTTGATTTAGGAGAACACAAAAACAGACAGACAAACGGATGGATACGTGAATGATCTCATAAGAGTTTCGTTTTTCCTTTCATTGTACAAACCTTAAATTGATAACGCTTGTTTTAGAGAAAATGCAGTTATATAAGGTAAGGTGAAATAAATTTCTATTTCATTCTATTTCTAAAATAATAGCAGAGCTTTGTCTCTTTATTCGAGCTTCGCCCAACTTCGCGCCGAAAAACTTGAATTAATTTCAACGCAAATTCTACCGCTTGAAAGACGAGTCCTAGAAGGTGAATATCGCTATGCAATCGTTATTATATTACAGTGGTGGTAGTCTAAATTCCGAATATCTTGAATAACTTAAGAAGTACTTAAAACATAAAGTAGAAGAGAATGATATCGAGTATAAAGAATTCTATTGTGAATGTCTAGTACATAATACATGTCCAATACTTGGAAAAAAATAAATAACTTTAGAAAAAATTAAACCGATTTTAAAATAAAATCGCTGAAAACTACGAAATTTATTCTTCGCTAATCAAACCTCAAATAAGTACAACAACTTCATAAATAGGGTACAAGTACTCACTCAGAGCTCAACCGATACCAGAGCATCATAACAGTATCATAAAAGATATGTACAATAACGTGACAAATGCAGAATGCATGTTGCTGGCGGGAACGAGTGATAATTTTGAGGATAAAGTCAGGGTTCACCTTAGATCCGTTTTGGGCCCATTACTTTCCAACATGGTCATGAACTTTATCACAAATCACACAAAGGATCTCTAAAGACCAGCCCTATTAAACTTTTAAACTTTCGATATGCATTATAAAATATATCTAAAACGGGAAATTTAACGCGATTACCTTTTTATTCTGGCTTGACGTTTCGACCGAGTTGCATCGGCCGTGGTCTCAAGCAAATTACTTGAACGTCAAGCCGGAATAAAAAGGTAATCGCGTTAAATTTCACGTTTTAGATATACCAGCCCTATTGACTTCTGTATGCAGACAATGTGATTCTGGTGGAGGAGTCATTGCCGGAAATCCGAAACACCCTTGACAGATGGTGAACGGCTTTAGAAAGTTACGAGTGGCCTACGAATTAACCGCGAGATAATTTTTCTGGCGAAAACAGTAACATCCAGGCAGTTACTATCGAAGGAACTCCCCTAAATCGAGTAGAAGAATTCAAGTGCCTTGGATCTACAGTCAATATCAGAGTAAACACAGAAAGAGACTTAGAGTCATAATTAAGGCCGTCCATCGACTGCTTGGATACGAACCATCCACAATAGCATGCTGACGATGGGCTTAACGCCAGAATCACCAAGAGTGGCGTGAAAGTATCAAGAGGGATACTTAAACCCCGGATACAAAAATGAACGCCTGAAATTATGTTGAGTCGGGTCGAGACATGAAATTTTGAACATACTTTATAATTTAATGACAATGCGAGAAAATGAAGATAAAGAAGAAGAAAAAAGTACATTTTATAAACGTGCTACAGTGAAAAAAAAAATTATTCAAATAGTTTTTATATATAGGATAAAAATATCCAATATTGATAATTTTCCTCCAATGTATACCGTATTCTCAATGTTGATGATTTTTTCAAATGTAATTGATAGGTATTTTGATTAAAGTGTTTTCGAAAAAATGAGAAAATGTATTTTTGAATTCCGTATTTATTTTTGAATTCTGCATAAAGAGAGTTTTTATTTGATGCTCTGCATGCAAACCATTTCCATATAACATAACATAACATAACATAACTTCACGCTGTATCCCCAACGGGGTAGCCAGAGAGGACGGAGCGCCAGGAGTCGCGGTCCTTACACATTTCCATATAAATCACCAAAATTAACGCCCAAACACAAGAACTCAACTTTTGAAGTTCAAATTAAAGTTTTGATGTTATCACTTACTATAATGATTTAAATTTTAGTCGTTTACATCAAAATACTCTAAGAGAAATAGCATTGAGTGATTGACAAACAGACAGAAGGACACTGAGATAATTCTATAATTTTTTTTTAATTTTGGAATGTAACTCTAATTAAGGCGCACCCAAGACCAATTGTGTAATCATTGTCTTTAGAATTAATTAGATCATTTTATTTAAACGGTTTATCTTTGCTCACATCGGCCTAATTACCTGTTAGACTGCTCTCCACCCATTTTAACTTTTTTCCAGATATATATCTTCAAGTTTTATTATTTCCGTTGCAAGCGTAATAAGGAGATATTTAAGTCTATTATGATCGTAATTTATGTACTATTGAAATTATAAAAAGGAATTCATGGCTCGTAAAATGACGGGATATTTTTTGTTTAATACTTGCAGGCATTGTTGCAAAAGCAGTTAGCAAGCAGTTAGTTACTAGTTATCATTCACATTATGCATATTCATTACTAAAAGTTTGCATTAGCCTGCTGCTGGACAGAGCCTTCTCCATGGACAATACAAAAAAGAGTTTAATATTATGCCCTTATCCATTCTTATCCAATACTTACTATGAATGGAGACTATTTAGTAACTCACACTCTAAGCTGATTTCTAGAGATTATAATAATAACGTTCGTTTCCAATTAAGTATTGCTATCACAGAGAATTAATTAAAACCATTTCCATACAGCAATAAAGGTTAAGGCTCCGAGGTCCTTCATAGTTGTCGTTAAATACATGCATTAACTATAAATTGTGATAGTAAATTCTCATTTAACGATGTCATAACTAGTGCGTATTTTTATAAATAAGTTTGAATTTATCAGCACTACGTATGCAAACATTTTTGTTGTTTAAATGTTCAATTATTGTTAATAAGTACAACTTACTGTTCGTTTCACAACACTTGCATTGTCGTCTCTCGCTCATACGAACTTTATTAGAGTCGCAATTATCCGAAATTGAAAAATTCACTGTCTGTCAGATCAAACAGTTAGAGTAAGTGGCAGGCCAATAGCAATTACTAATAAAAAATATAATGTCATACAATTAAATGTTACTCCTTCATTAAAGCGATATTAGCTTTAAAAAAATTTAAGACACTAAAATAATTATTACCGATAAAAAAAATAAGCAATCACTTAAAATAATAGATTGTGCTATGTAAAATAACATTTTCTAAAAACTAAATAAATAAATTTGACATGCTGTCATCCTGAAATAGCCGACACATCCGGCGCAGTGAATGGAGTTGATGCAATTCCGCGACGACATCTCTTCCTCACTCCTGGAAATAACTCGGAAATACACCCACTAGTATATATAACATTGCTATATATACATATATCAACAGCAAAAATGAAAAGAGATGGAAAGATATAGAGATGTTTCAAGATTAAACTTCTCGATTTCAACTATCTCCTTAGAGTGTGGATTCCTATTTCAATACTTCCCCCAGAAATAAGTTGGTAATACACCTACCAGTTTAAATAAGATTGCTAATTGCTATATATAGATATACCAACAGCAAAAGATGAAAAGAAGTGGAGTATTGTAGAGATCTTCCAAGATTAAATTTCTCGACTTCAACTACCTCTTTAGAGTGCGGACTCCTGTTTCAATACTGGTCCACGTATAAAGCGGATTCCGATCTGGCGCTTCGTCGCCACTGACGCGGCATGCTCGCCTCGCTCGCTCGGCTCGCACATTGTGGTAAACAGACCTAACCTAACCAAAAAAAGTGTTATAAATATATCGTCGTGTTTGTATAAAGTTACAAAAAAATTTGTTAAATTTTAACCAATGTGAAATAATCTAAACCTTAGCCTACATTTGTCCTCACGATTTCCTCCCAAGCATTCATTATCACCCTTACACCACATGAAAGTTCCTGTGACTGAAGTTGTAACAAAAATTTTATTGTGAAAACTGTAAATTTTGAAGTTTACCATTTTTTTTATGTAAAGACCATAAGTTTTGAAAAAAATGAGATTTATATCAAAAGTAGCTTTTATAGAGAAAACCGTCAATTTTAAATATCGAGATTTGTAGATAAAATTACTAATTCTAAAGCTGGCATTATATATATCCCATTGCTTTCTGTCAGATAAAGTAACTTTATAGCCAATTATAAGCAGTACCCCTAACATCCATCCTAAATAAATTGTTTAATAAAGTTTTATAGCACACAAAATCAAATGCTTTACTCATATCGGCCAGAACATTTAAGCTTTCAGTAACTAAGCGTATCATGTTAAAACAGACTAATGTTGTGGAGCTTCCCTTTTCAAAACCATATTGATTTTTAATATAATATTTTTTGTTCTCGAATAAAATTGTATAATTTGTTAAAAATATTTTTTGAAAAATTTTTGAGATTACTGGAAATAACGTTACCGGTCTAAAGTTATTCATATTTGACTTTCGCCCATTCTTGAATAAAGGTTTTACAACGGAATACTTCAATCTTTCAGGGTAAACAGCTTCTAAAAATGATTTTCATCTCTAAAATTGATTTCAAAACTCAATACGTCAATCAAAAAATATTTGTTAAGTTTTGTTACACTGTCTGAAACGTAATTATTCTGTGTACATATTTCCAATGGTATGCAGTGCAGGCGCACCGGGCTTCAGCGCCGCGCCGTCTCCCCCGCGCCGCACTGTGCGCGACCGGGTAGGGTAGAGTTTGGTAGAGTAGATGCCATTTTCAGAAACATTTAATGTATTTCTATTTATATGAAAGAAAAGTTATAAATTTTTGAAAGTCGTTGAGCAAAAGCTATTGGGGAGAATGTTAAGAACAAAATACTAAGAGGTTATTAGTATTTTTAAATTAACCCTGTATAAGCTATGAATTTTAAAAAAGACATGTAAGTATAAATATTTCAATATTATTGAAACGAGTTCATTAAAAGAGGATATCATTGCATGTAATGAAATTACAATTAGAATTACTATTTACTTAAAAAGGTAAATTTTACATTACCGGTTAAGGTAGCGATGTTTTTGTACAGTACCTTATTGTGATCTTTATTGGAAAGTCTCGTGTAGTATTAAAATATAACAATAGTGCACCTAAACCTTCGATCACAAATTGATAGGCCTGATAAAACATTAGTGACAACACGTAGTAGGTAACTATCAATCGTCGTAAAAACAAGTGCAACTCATACTCCCGTGACTGTGTTCCGTATACAAAAAGAGGAGAAGGAAAAAAGCTGCTGCCATGAAAAAAAATACAATATAATAGTTAGTACTGTTTTTTTATTACAACTTTTCAATTTATTATTCTATTTTAGTAAACTGAATACGCCCTTTTCTCCCCTATCCATAAGGGTGAATATGCCTTTGTTCATAACGAATCCATCTACACAGTTGTAGCGTAAAATATAAAAAATATATTTAATGGAAGCTTTGTCACTAATTATGAATAATTTTTCTTTCGCTCGTGATCGTTTATTCTATATTATACCTAATACGAGCAATATTTGTAATCGCATTCTCGAAAACGCCTCTAACGATTTCGATGAAATTAAAAATATAGGTTATAGGTAAATATCTCTTTACGGGGACGTGAAATCGATCTAGCTAGGTCTCAATTCTAGGAAAACGTGATTCCTCCATATTTTCACACACATAAAACTTTAAAACTTGCCCGTGTTCCGCAACAGAATTCATGGTATCTTGTCAATAGCATAGTGATTATAGTGTTGGTCTACCACGCCGAATTGTGCGGGTTTGAATCCTGCAATGTGGTCGGACTTTTTTGGCATACAATCAAACCTAAAAGTCGCCAAAAAAACTAAAGCCAAACTCAGTCGCCTGATGTAACTTCTATAATGTGGTGAAATCAGTTTTACTATTTTTTTTACGGAATACTATAATATAGAATATGACATATTGAACACGATTATATGCTGACAATATACGTTAGAAAACAGTAAATAAATAAAACTTAATAAAGGTAATGGATGTTGTACAAATTGAGAGTAATAACTTTTAGAATTTGAAGTCTCCATTGACAAGAGATTGATACATAATAATAATAACTCATTAGTAAAAAACAAAAGAATTTCAAGCAGAAAAATTAAAAGCGATAAGCAGATAATAGTAAATAATCTATCATCCTAGCATTGAAGGTAAGAAAAATCGTACTAAGTATATATATTATAATAAATATCGTATTTAAGGCTTCCAGAGGAAACGATCAACGATATTATGTTACATAGTTTGAAAAAGCGTGAAATTTGTCGTTCTATTTAGATTTTAGACAATCCCTCGTCTTCTGAATTGTAATTTTCTGATAATCTTTTTAGCTATCTATTGACTTTGTAAGTTTGGTAACATAGGAGCAACCTGAACCCAGATAGCTAGCCCCTAAGAGAGAGATTGGATTATATGAGGTTTCCTGTCACTTAAAACTCTTGCAGTGGTGTTTCTCGACATTGTCTAGAGGCTCCGGGATGGCTTATATGGTCTGCACCGGAGCTGACTCTCGCGGTCTGCTGAAGCACTTCTTGGGGGAACAATGAAAGAGTCTCATACGCACCTTCGTAATGCAACGACACACACGCCGTTGGCCTCCTTGGGGTTGTAGCATTGCATGGACCGGCGGGGTTATTACCTAAAATTTGCTGACAGCGACAGGCGCGTGATCTCTACGCGACCGATAATTATTTGGAATAAAGAATCGTGTACTTCCTATAAATTGTAATAATAAAATGAACAGGTTCTTACTGCTATATGTTAGCCATTTAACCTGTGATCATGGTGCGCTTGCAGCAGCATCGAAATATCGGAATACTTAAAAATATATACAAAAATATATTAATATCACAGTAAGAACCTGTTCATTTTATTGTTATAATGGATACATACCGTGAAATCTTGAACAAGTTTATTATTCCGTATAGGTACATATTTCCTAAATAATTTAAAGACTGCGTTATGCTTGCTTACTGTTAGAGGCATTAACGTCACTATCTTACTTACTATTTACTATTTGTTGAATAATTTGTAGATACTTGTTGCCACTAGGTAATAATTAGATATTTAAAATAAAGCTATTTCTAATTCAAAAAAGTGCTCGATTACATCTAACTCTGTGATCTAACTTTAAATAATTTGGGTCAGTTTCACTATTTAATCTAGACCCTAGGATTGGAATTGGAACAAATGCAGTGTCCTTTTTATCTAAAGATCTGAGACCGAAGTAAATCCATCTGGGAGGCCCGAAAGAAATATAGACGTAATTTGTGGAATGAATGGTTGAATCCGAGGAATGTTAATTCATCCTATAGATTTACTCGTACAGATAATTTTGTCGTTGTCTTGTGATTTTAAAGCACTCTATTCTTTAGCTCTGTAAATGTACCTAGTGGCCGCGTTATGCTACAGTATTTCTGTAACGAATAAAATTTGACTAAATATCTGGAAGTTACGTATTATATCTGGATATGGAAATTGAGTTAGGCAAATCTTATTCTAGTTAACGCTAAGAATATATGTACTTATCTCTATTATTACATTTTAAGTAGATTTTATGTAGATGTAGATTCTGTATTAGTGTTACCTGGTGCAGGTACCAATAAACCTATGTAGTAATGACAAACTCAAAATCGTTCTAATAAACAATAATATTTAGTTAGTAATTACAATAAAATTACGAATTGTAATGTTTAAAGTTAAATCATATCTCAGAATACCTATATTGACGACAACAATATTTGACCAAACCCCTCGCAAAATTACATATTTAATTAAAATATAAAAATACGAAAACTAAATTAGATTTTAAATAAACACTATTCTTTAATATTATTTCATTTATTTGCATTACTCGACGCATAACCTGAAATTAATTCACGAACACTTATCTCAATTACCATTTATAGACAAACAGAGGACCGTAATAAAACGATGTATAATGGTACGCTTTCTTACAAAAGAATTAGTACAGAAAACAAATAAAGAAAATTGATGGATTCAAACCGACTGGGTCACGTCCAGTGAAAGTCATCGTCCCACACCGAGCCGGTTACGTGAACTATGGTGTTACATCTCAGTTTTATGGCACCACTATAAACGTATCTATGTTCACTGATAGCAGATCATTTTTCAAAATAACGTAACTACCAACACACGGGTTTATTTTGTAATCTGTTCTTGCGTGAGGTTTTATGTATATTATATTCATGATATTGTTCTTCTTATCTATAGCTAGAAGCGAGTCAAAACTCAAATCAGTAGCAAGTGCCCAGCGCACACAATATGTTGTACAGTACATTACATGTATTCTGATATTTGAATTGAAAATAGGTACCTATATGACTACAAAAAAGCAACAATTACGAAAACAAAAAACTCAACTATAGGTTCAACAGAAATTAAAAACATTGTAGTGGAGGTAAAATGTGATCATAAAATAATACTATAACATCAAAGTATTCAAAATCCATGTATGAAACTGTCACAGAGCCTTGTCTGTAGGACTCTGTATTCTGTAGGCACCTGGGCATAACATACATAGAGTAGCAAATTATTCCTTTAGCTACAATACAGATTTCCTTAGCTTCTCTAATATTATAGACGTTATACCTTTGGCATGACATATGAACACATAAAGAGGCAGAATTCTGGTGTGTTCCGGAGGCGATCCCAGAGCCCTTTGACCACAGACAAATTAGCCTAAAGACAGGAAATGAAAGGGCACTGTTTTCTGCCATCGATGCGCACAAACGCTCATATAACTTCAAACACAAACGCGCGCTCCTTTAGTATAAACCAGACAGTAGATCCGTGACCTGTGTCTAATTGTTTTAAAAAATATAGTATAAATTACGTAAACAATGCCAAATTGCGCTGTAAAGTGGTGTGGTAGTGACAGTCGTAAAAATAGTTTCAAAAAGGATAATATCACGTTTCATCAGTAAGTATAAAATTAATAATAAAAATTTATATCAAAAAAATGCAGAGCTCTCACTATACTGGTCGCTCGTAGCTTTGAGTCAGCGTTTGTCTTTGTCTAGCAAGCTATACATGTTGCGTCCTCACTCTTACAAGATGGCACGTGTAAGTAGGGACGCGAAAAAACGTATCGATATATCATATATTTTCCATTAAATTTGAGAATTTATAATGACTACCATTCTTTGAAATTATAGACCTAGTTCCATCCATACTATATAATAATATAATATATATAACACATAATTATATATAATATATAATTATATAATATTATATAATTGTATAATCCATATCCATATTAATATTATAAATACGAGTCTCTTTGTCTGTCTGTCTGTCTGTCTGTCTGTCGGCTTGGTTTTCGCGGCTAAACCGCCGTACCGATTTTAATAAAATTTAGCATGGACATAGTTTGACACCAGAGGGTGAACATATGCTACTTTATTTTTCAAAAATCTACCCCTAAAGGGGTGAATAAGGAGATGAAACTTTGTATGGGAAATTTTTAAGCCCTGAACCGATTAAGACGAAATTTAGTATGGTACATATATAAAACCTTTTCTATTAAAAAACACAGTTTTCTTTTTCATCAAAAATCTACCCCTAAAGGAGTGAAAAAGGGGATGAAACTTTGTAGGGGAACTTTATAATGCTAAACTCTAACAATATGGGTATCAAATGAAATGGAATACGCAGAGGAAGGTCCCTATGTATGTGACATGATCATAAATCCAATATGGCGGATGTTCCACAATAGGAAATAAATTTTTTATACAACAGTAACAATACGGGTATCAAATGAAATGGAATGCACAGGGTAAGGTTTCTGGACATGTGACGTTATCATAAATCTAATATGGCGGATGTTCCATAACAGGAAATAAGTTTTTCGTTCGACACCAACAATATGGGTATCAAATGAAATGAAATACGCAGGGGAAGGTTTCTGTATACATGACGTCATACAGACGCACATAGAATCTCCCTCTTTTTAAAGTTGGTTAAAAAAATACATACAAAGAAAAGGCTGGGTGGTTCTACCACCAAAGCTTTTCAGTTTCGTTTTTTGTCAATTTAATTTTTTGTTAAAAAGTTTTACATTAGGAGAAACACGTACTACCCAAACGAATTTGATTTGCATTTCTATTCTAAATTTTTGATTTTTTTGTTTCGAAATAAAGAATCTTGTTTTGAATATATACACATATTTTATTATTTCTATTTTTAAAATAAGCTTATGAAAATAATTCTTGTATTTATCGATATAATATACTATATCTACGAGTACATCACTATTTCGTTTAGTACGTGACGTTACCTTGCCGCCCGCTTACGTCTCATTCCTCTAACTTTGACAGAATAGTTCGCTTAGAAATTCGTAAACATTTCAGGTCTCTAGGGTAGTTTGTCTATGCCTTTGACAATGCATCAAGATCTACCACTACTGAGACTTTGGTGGATAAAAGCCCCATATAACCCAGTTTCTCCCCCAGGGGGCTGGGTATCTCTATGCAGATTTCTTTTGCGCAACTAAAAGCAAGGTATTTCCGTCATGAAACACATTATTCCATAGTTTTGTACTCCTATAACAGTAACTGTACCTACACGTAACACATATGTATTTTAAAATTATTTTGGGCTTCCTATCTTACTTTTATGTAATCGATTTCAAAAAAAGGAGATCTACAACAAAAAAGGAATTCACAGTCTCAATTCGACGGTATTTCTCTTATTTATGTATGTTCACAAGCTTCATCATTTGTGCACCGATTTTGATGATGAGTTTTTATTGGTAAGGGTACCACATAGATTTATTCTTTTCATTGGTACCATAGAGATTTTATTTAATCAAGAGCTGATGATGGAGTACAGCTTAAACAAAATATCTCCTCAACGGTTCCTAGATTTCGATTACCTTTTTTTTAATGTTGTGTTCCAGATTGGAAAAAGTTAGTTGCAGACCTACCCTAAATATTTATTTAGGACAAGGCTATAGTCAAAATGGAAAAAATAAATCACTTTAAAAAAAATAGTAAACCAACTTCAATATAAAATAATTGAAGTCATTGTCAAATGTTTCATTTTTGGGTAACTGCGTTCGTTTTTATAATAAAGTTCCTCAAGAAGTCACTCAATTAACAGAAAATATATTTAGATTAGTTATAAAACGTACATTGATTAGACAATCATACTATAAAATAAACGATTTCGTTGAAGATAAAACAATAGTCTGGAAATGATTTTCTCTGCACATGCATTTACTGGCTCTCTGAATATTGTATTTTAATAAACCTTTTGTAAAATGACGTTGAAAAAATTATACCTGACTGAGTTTCTTGTCGGTTCTTCTCAGTGTCCAGGTTTTCTTTTCTCTTCTCTTTGAACCGAACTAAAGTAGATTTGACGTTCAAAAATACGTTGTGATTGGGTTTACTTGAATAAATTGATTTGATTTTGACTTTGACTTTGAATCAATAAATAAATACAGAAAGTATACTAGTTTGCTAGGTTTGGTATAATATACTTTTGTCTCCAATTTCAGTAATTGTCAAAGTTTTCTATCATAATTATGAAGTTACTTTTGATCTTGAGTTTTGATTAATAGTAAAAGATCATTATTTTTATTTTGAAGTCGATTTTTTTTTTATACTCTTTCATTACAATAAAATGATATATTTACTAAGACCGAAAGACCTACTTATAATTTCAGGAACAGAACAAATACATAACCGTAAAATAATAAATCTATGAATGACATATTACAGGTTTTTCCCGAAGTCAGAACGTCAAAAATTTAAACCTTATAGTTTCCTCATATCTATCTGTCTGTTTGTGTATTCGTATGTCACAGTCGATTTATATACACCTCCAAATTCTAAATCACTACTTGCTCGACATGCCCTTGGCGATTCTTTATAGAATATTAATAAACGTAGTCGTCTATTAGCAATTTTCATGATACTGTAATACGTAGGTATAATAATAATTAATAAATAATTTTAGTATTCCATTTAATCTGAGTATAGTTTCTTTGTAACTAAAGAAGTGTAAAAAGATACCTACTACCGTATTTTAATAAGTAAATAATATTGTGACACATTTTAATTACTTATATTATAACATAAATTATTCAGTAATTACTGAAACATTTAAACAGTGAAAAAGTGAACATTTTATGTTGCGGAAGATTGTAAATTTCCATTACACAAAGCATTTTAAAATTAACGTTTCACGTTATTTTTCTTTTATAAATATATGACGACCTCCGTGACGCAACGGCTATAAACGGGGTTCGATTCCCGTCCCGAGTCTGGGTGTTTATGTATAATATGTATTTATTGACAAAAAAAAAGTATATATGTAGTACATCAATGGTTTAGTATCCATAACACAAGCGTTGTGCTGCTTACTTTGGGATTAGATGGCGCTGTGTGAAATGTCTGAGTATATTATATTATTATTATACTGTAAGGACCATCATAATATAACTCCATAAGGTAACATATTTTATACATAAATATTATGCAGTTCATATTTATTTATATTTACAATATGCTATGATGCTATAGTAACCCGTTTACGACCCACCGGTATTTAACGTGCATGGTTTTTTTTATCCTGCGTTCGTTACGATGAAATATAGCGATAATGAGGCAGACAGGCGGGTTAACAAGCCCTTTCATCTGACTTTAGCTGTGAAATGCCGTCTTTTTAATTATATTGACAGGCAATGATGCACATTACGATAATGTTGCGTGATTATTGAGTCATGGATTATAATTTTCACCTTTACATCATATTTTTAGACCACACATAAAATTAAATAGTATAATGTGTGAAAAAAGTCATTATTTTAGGTAACGCAATTATAATTTTATATCTTTAGTTTATTTATTAACTATCGACCCGCCCCGGCTTCGCACGGGTGCAATGTAGCTACTAATTCCTCGTATCCGTCTAAATAGCTTTCCAAACTCCACATAATTTGTATCAATTTTTTTAAACATTTGAATGATTATAGAAGGCTATCAGTATATCAGTATAATATAGACATATGCCATTGCTGACCTTTTTGTAGTCCTAATAAAAAGGAACAATTCCATCGTACATTGTTTTGGAATAAGACAGCATTTTCGATGAAAGCTCTCAGTCGGCTTAATTTTTTCCGACATCTTGAACTATTATCCTTATATTTCAACCAATTAACACAAAACAATATTAAACTATTATTATAGTTATTTCCAGAGGCAGTATTGAAATAGGAGTCCGCGCTTTAAGGAGATAGTCGAAGTCGAGAAATTTAATCTTAAAACATCTCTATACCCTTCCTTCTCTTTTCATCTTTTGCTGTTCTTATGTATATATATATATATATATATATATAGCAATCTTATTTATACTAGTAAATGTATTGTCGAGTTATTTCCAGGAGTTAGGAATAGACGTTGCGCAATTGCACCAACTTCATCAAGGAATATAATACTCCTCTAACTCCCATTTACTGCGCCGCCATTGTCAGGATGACAGCTTGTCATGTTTATTTATTTAGTTTATAGAAAATGTTATTTTCTATTTAGGTCTACAACAAATTTTGTTCCAATTCTGAAATGAAACATTAAATAAAAGGATCATCAAAATACTTAAACCGTTGAAGAGTTCTGTTGTTTAAGCCCACTAAACTATGAGATCTTAACTAAATTTCTATGAGACCACCTTAGATTTAACATACCCTTTCAAAAAAAGAGTCATTGAAGAAATCAGTGAACATTCATCAAAAGAAAATTCCGACGAATTGAGAACTACCTCCTACTTTTGAAGTCGGTTAAAAACGAAGAGAAGTAACTCCAACATAACAGTGTCGACATAAAATTACCGAAGTAATTGAAAATAATAATCAATCCTTTCCAACAGGGTTAACGACTGTCGGTATAAATGGGGGGTCTGGAGGCAACTGACGGCGCCAGATAAGCAGGCCCGACGAATTCAGATCTGTAGACATGGGATACGTGAGAACGGTAAGTAATCTCAAACAAGATGCATAAAAAAGCATAATGCCCAACATTAAGGTGAATTCACACAAAGCAGAAGTCTGTATAGTCTGTATAGTTCTTTTGGATTACTACTTATATTTATAATTAAAGATATTGATTAAACGGAACATCCCTTAATTACCTGTTAAGTATGTTGTTTTCTTTTTTTAGTTACTATATTAATTTCAGATTTTATTGTTCCTAGTATAGACTATGATTATTTATTAAAATTTTTGAAAAATTAAACCTAATGTTACGACGATGACACTTGAAAAACAAAGCTAATTTACGTAGATTTGAGATAGGTAGTACATAATATATTGATATGAAGCATTTGTCACTATTTGGCTTCATTTGGCTGTCTATGAACTCGATATGTCTATGGCTAAAAATAGCGTCCGAATAATTATGTGTGAAATATATAAAATGAGTAAGTAAATTAATAATTCAATCTGCAATTTGTTTTCTTTAAATATACATAATATAAAATGAGGAAGTAAATTAACAATTTATTTTCTTTAAATATACATAAGTTAAATAAAATAAGTCGTAGCATAATATTTTCTGCTACAAAATTACTATTTCTGTTTTAAATCGTGTACAATTTAAAATGGACAGTTTCTACAATAAAGTTACCACTTAAAACCGTGAAGAAAAAATTATGTATGGAATTACATTTTAAATTTTAATGATAATATGAACTTTTATTTCGTATAGTTTTAGATTTTTCAATACTTAGGTTATAATTATTTCGTAGCGTCATTGAATTTTTTAAAATTAGTATGTTTTATCTTTAATGAATCTCTAATGAATTTTTTATGGCTATAAATAGCATTTAATTGGTTAATTTTATTATTTTAGAGCTTTTAAATAAGTCCTGTTTTCATATGGTTCGCTAGATATAACTGAGAAGATTTGTATCATGTCAGTCACGTCTGTTTTACCCTTATTTTAAAACACAGACAAAAATAATAAATTACCTACACCTCTAGAACATAATGTGCAAAAAACTGCAATATCTACTTACCTTTATGTTCTGAGTTCTAGATCTGGTTCTGTTACTTGTTGGATAAACACACCTGTGCAGAGACACTTTATTGTACGAGTATTAATTGAAATCAACGTAGACACATATAGTTATTTATTACAACTTGTAAGTAACAAGGTGATAGAAGTAATTATTTCAGAATTATCAGTGGTTCCCATCGACAGTCGTAATTAAACGGGCATTCAATTGTGATATCGTTTATTTAAATAGGTATGTTTTTTTTGACATTCTTTCATATGTACTGGCTATTGGTATTAAAATTATAAAGTCGGAGGGTCGGAGGCTATATCTCGTATGATTATAAATTTATGACAGCTTAACCTGAGGAGACTTTCTCGTATCTAGCTTTCGAGAAACTGTGTCGGAAAAATTGTTACATATAAACTAAAAATACGAATATCCTAAAGCTGTCGTACGATTTGAAGTGTTATATCATTCGAGAAAATTGCTTATAATGTAGTTCCGTGTGTCATGTCGTGCCATAATAGATATGGCTTCTTATATTATTTTTTTTTGCAGTAATCTTTGTTATGCCAAACCCTTCAATGTTCAATTCTTCAGCGAAGGAAAAAGTTGTTGCATTTCTCAAATCTCGGTTCTTATAATTTTGTTTTCAAGTACTCCATACGCATTCGTGACGATTAAATTGTCATTAGATCCAAAGTTATCGCCATTTTTAAAACCAAAACACACGACACGTTGAATGCGAATAACGGTTTGAACAATTTCGTACGAGTCTCGAAACTTTGAGGTCAAGACTATAAAAACTATATTAGTAATTTTATATTAGTCGATAATAGTAATAATGTTACAATAATCTCTATCTCTCTATAAACAAATGGCGAGTTTCTCGCCTTTCGAGATTTGTCTTTCCCTTCGAGAATGTCTTTTTGAAAGCTACGCGCAAGATTACGTAAATAATCTTGACGCGTGCGTCCTACATTAAATTTTCGTATTTGACAATAATCGCATGTTAGTTTATCTAACGTGGAGAGCGAGAAACTCTCCTCATGTGAATCCATCTTCATTTCTTTCCTTTCGTATTTATTATAAATGCAATTATCTTTGTGAAATGCACTGTAAATCATTGATTCTCATTTCTTACAAACATACCATAGAGGGAATATTTATTGTACGTACCTATATGTATCTAAGTACAGTCAGCGTCAGCATCGTTGATCAATTATTGGTCAGTATTATGAGTTTGACGCCGTGCTGTTTGTAAGTCTTTTTGAGTGTGTGTGTGTTTGTCTGTGGCGCCATAACTTTCGAACGGTCGAAATTATTTTTTTGTTAGAACGCTGCAGTTTGATAATGTGTTTTAGCTATATTTCGTGGAAATCGGTCCAGCCTTTCTTAAGCTCTTCTTCTCTTCAACTTTGTACTCTAGTAGTGAAAGAATCTTAAATATTATTGCAGTTAAAACCTTTAAAAGGATAGCTGTACTTGGTTATTATTTTTTGTTACAGTGTTTAATTCAATTTGATACATACGTACATATATGAACACATATATTCATGCTGTGTCCTTAACGGGGTGGTTAGAGAAGATTATTGCATATTTAATTCGGCAACTTTAGAGTTATGGTATAACTTTACAGTTTAGTTCAGTGGTCTTTCTGATATCATATTTTAAATTGTTCATGTACCACAAAATAGTTGAAGTTTTATTGGAATTTTAGAATTAATATCACATACAGAATGGACTTACACTCATTATAGAAAGAATGAGTAATAAAGAATGACGAAGAAAATCTGCAGAGCAGAAGTGAGTGGTAGCAGACACCAAAGCAGATCAAGGGTGACTTACGAAGATTAAATAACCAGAGTATTGACTGACGGAAATGTCAATAGCACTCGCATACTTATAAGCGAAAAGGTAAGAGGGGAATGATGAGATTTGAGGAAGTGAAAGAAATATGCAAGGACCGCGAAGCTTTGCGTACCTACTGCCCTCTCTGACTATCCCGTTAGATTTCCTGGTTTTATGCATATTATTTATTTACCATCTCGGGTAACCTTCCAGGTTATATGTAGTAATATGTTGCCATCTCGGGAAACATTCCTGGTTTTATGCATATTATTTAGTTACCGTCTCGAGTAACCTTCCAGGTTGTATGTAGTAATATGTTGCCATCTCGGGGAACATTCCTGGTTTTATGCATATTATTTAGTTACCATCTCGGGTAACCTTCCCAGACTCGTGGTTCATTCAGTTAGTTACGGGTAATGTGGACTCCTTGGATGTTTCTCAAGACCATTGGAGAGACTGCTCGGCTGGCTGAGAGATCTCATCATTTAGGCAGTCACTTTGGGCATCGTGGACACTTTGGATACTGGAACCATTGGTGGGACGGCTCGGCTGGCTATTTGAAAACATCTTCTAGACTTCTAAGGTGGTAACGTACTATCTTGAGTAATCTTTTATTACTAATCACTTAATTAAACAAACACTTGACTATTATTGTATTTATTTTCCTATCTTATTTTAAGAAACAATTTTATTGTTGATTTTATCTCTCAATTTCTTTAACAAAATAAATTTTAAATTAATATTAACTATAAAATTTAAAATCTAATAAAAATAATTGTACCAGCCCTAGTTATAAACCTCGAGGTATATTTTGAAAATACTTATTAGCTTTCTTTTTGTAATTAACGAGTGGATATTAATATATAATACAACGCCCATAAGGCTAGTCATGGAAATTACCATGTATTTATTTTTAGGAATAAATTGGTGAAGGGACTGTCAAACTTTTCTTTAATTTCACATCCGGAATCGTTTGAATTAATGCAGTTAAGGCGCCCTTATATAAATGTATACTGTATTTAAGAATCCAAAGATCTCATGCATACCGAAAAAAAACAATTACCAAATAACGCACACAAACACCTAGCAACGTTACAATAGATACATAATATGTTTAACATATCATAGCTTCGAGAATTTGGCACTAGCTTTAGCTAACTTTGATTAAGTATTATTTAATCGCTGTTAAAACAGTTTCGTGAGTTTCTAATTATTATATTACGTTGTAACAACTTGATCATGCAAAACCAAAATTATAGTAACTTTGCAGATTTTTCAATGTAGTGTAGTAGAAACCGATAAGAAAATTGGAAAAGTGTTATTAAGGGTAATCATTTCACAAGCGCTACGTATAATAATAAACGACAGATTAAAATCTAAATGAGTTCAAAATTCAGCTAGGCTTAAGTGGCATAAAATTATAAAATTATATATAATTTTATGACACTTATATATGTAATATATATTCATATATAATTATTGGAATAAAATTTTATTCACGAATAACATATCGAATGAAGTAATTGTTTATGGCTTACTAGGGCATAGTCATGGAAACGTTTCTCATTTTTGATTAAATTTGTCGCAATCGGGCTCAAACCAAATAAAAAAGAAAGACATAATAAACATACAAGACATAATAAACATAACAAGTAGTATATATAGACACATATACTACTCTGTCAAGAAAGTACCGGGAAAAGATCAATAAAACACGAAATGTTAGTTATTCATCCAAATTTATTTTATCACCTTCAAAGATAAGTATGCTCCTTCAGAAACGATACACTTACGCCAACGAATAATCCAATCATCAAAATATTTTTTAAACGCTTTTTCCGGAATTGAGTTCAGTGTTCGCCGCGAATTCTCCTTTATGTCTTCTACCGAATGAAAACGGGTGCCAGGAAGTGGTAATTTGAGTTTAGGAAAAAGAAAGAAGTCGGCTGGAGCCATATATGGTGAATAAGGTGGTTGCTCTATGGTATTTGTTGAGTTTTTGGTCAAGAATTCGTTCACAATGATGGCCTTGTGCGAAGGCGCATTATCGTGGTGCAAAATCCAAGAATTTTCTTTCCAATCTGGCCATTTTCGTCAAATTTGCTCTCTTAAACGCCGCATAACGTCCTAACTTTATTTACCATTTGACCTTCCGGCAAGAATTCCGAGTGCACAACACCGCGATAGTTAAAGAAAACAGTCAACATGACATTGACTTTTGATCGACTTTGGCGTGGTTTTTTCGGTTTCGGTTCAGTTGGCAGGCGCCACTGCGAAGCTTGTTGACTAGTTTGCATACCAAACTCGTACACCCACGTCTAGTCACCAGTAACAATGCGTTTCAAGAATGTTGGGTCGGAATTGACTCGTCTTAGCATGTCCTCAGCGACTCTTATGCGATTGTGTTTTTGAAGAAAATTCAGGTCTTTTGGGACTAGCCGAGAGGCAACATGTTTTATACCCAAGTGAGTATTTAAAATGGTACGGATCGACTCGTGAGACACAGAAAGTTCGGCGGCTATCTCTCTCAAACTTGAATGAGCTTTTTCAGTCACTATTTCCTTCACTTTTGCGATGTTAACTTCAGTTGCAGACGTTGATGGCCTACCAGAGCGAGGCAGATCTTCCATCACATCTCGACCGCTTTTCAACGCTTTGTACCATTCATAAGCACGTGTTTTTGATAAAGTCGATTCACCATAAGCCTTCTGTAACATTTTCAGTGACTCCGAACACGAAATTCCATTGGCGATGCAAAATTTAAGACAAACTCTTTGTTCGATGTTTTTGTCCATTATGAAATTCGCAAAATACACTAGAATGCTATAACTAAAAACAGCACTGTATTTAATCTAAATAACAGATGCAACTCAAACTCCGCGCCAAAATGGAAAACAGTTGTGCCAATCTAACAACAACAAAAAAAACAAAAAATTGAATTTGGAACCATAAACAAATCATCCATTCCCGATACTTTCTTGACTGAATGTATAGACGTCACAGTCACATATAGACGTCGCAAGCAACTCAGTGAGGACGGCAAAACTATACCTAGCCTGCCTGCCTCCTGGTATTAGTTTGAGCTATACCGGCATAATTGAACCGCGTGTGTGTGTTTTACTTTATGTATACTAGGCAGGCTAACCATAGTTTTGCAACAGTATAGGCATAACAGTAAGATGTCTTCATAGAAAGTTAGCGTTCGCGGTTTGTGTGTGTGCGCCCCATTACGCACGGGCCATGGCACGCACACAAGGACAATTATCTGGGCGAATATAAGTAATTATTGTAGCGCCAGTCGGAGTCGAATGCGACGCAAATATGTGATTGGCTTCTATTTGTCTTGAATTCATTCTTCGCATCGTCGCAAATGCAAAACCATCTATACCGCACGAACGTATTATAATGTCCTTAGGGGCCTAAATAAATTTAGTTATTCGAATCTAGTAATCTAGATCATTCTTCAATAAAATTACAAAAAATTAAATTTAAAAAACAGGAAAAACGTATCTGTCTGCATTGTTTTTTAATATTATATATCATACTAAACGCATAACTAATCGAGATGCTCTTCGCATCTCACACCCAACGCAGCAACCCTATCTATCTGGCCGAGAGCAGGCAATTCCGTCACGCATGAGGCGGGAGTCGGCCTTCTTTTGTACGTATTCTCTGGTACGTATTCGCCGTCCTCACTGTGTTGCACAGGAATAGTGTGAGCTAGTTCGTTAAAGACGTGAGATGTAATTACAATAAACATTGTTTTATCGAATCCTGTCGTTAGAGGGTGCAGAGCCAGTCTTCCAAAAACAAAAAACAAGGCGGAATCACGTTTCATACCTGAGTAAACTTATTATAAAAAATCAAAATAAAACCTGCTTGGAACATAAAATCTCAGCAAGTGTTGAGATTTTATGTGCGCCTGTGCGCCACGCCATAAAGAAAAAAAAAGTGATGCCATCTAGAGGTTGACAAGTGAACTCAAGTCAAGTTATATATAGGTATACATATATATATAGGTATCGGTGTGTACTGCGTACCTACTTGAATATACCATATATCTTACATGCTCAAGACGAGACAGTCATTGGTCATTGGACCAACGGTTTGTCCATGCAAAAACAACTTTGTATGGACAAATCGTCGAACTCCATCGATGAGTGTATCTTGACTTGGTTTTGACTTTACTGAAACTGAAAATCAGGACAGCTTATTGAGTGATCCGTTGAGCAGAGTTCAAAGAATGAAAAAAAACATGAAGTTCAGGAATGTTTGCATTGACTTTTGTCACTTAACTATGTGACTTTGACAGACAAATCTTGATGGCTGTTTTTGTTCATTTCAGTTTCTTCTTCAATCACCAGTAGCGCTGAAGTTCTAGAAAAATTAATGACATTCGAAGTGTGCCCCCTCTGGCTGTTCTACTCGTACGTACCACATGCGAATTGTATGTTATAAAACCCTGCCTTGCTGTGTTGTTTGCGATATTATGTTCTGTTTTTTTTATTTACTCTGAGCAGTTAGTTATGAATTGTGGCGTAACAAGGCGTAATGGATAATATACATACATTGATTACGTAGAATGTTACAGTTACACGTGATTTCATACGAAACGTTCGAAATATATCTTTTCTTTACTGACTAAATGTGAATATGATAGATATTTAGAAGTTATACTAAGTGAATATACAGACAAACGCGGATAACTGCGTTGTTTTATTCTATGTAGAGTATACCAACACGAAATTACGTACAATAGGTACCTACGACAAAATTGATAAGAAATTGCACTTAAATGGAATAGAGAATAAAGATTATGTCTACAAAACCTCGGCAAACTATAGAGATAGTGTTATCTTAAAACAAATTGTTACAGGCATAATTTATTTCGAGGAACATTACATTGTTACCTACACATTTGCATATACAAGTACATATTCTGTACATAATAAACAAACCTGTACTTAATTAGAGATGCATCGAATGTAGGTTCTGTCAAATCTTGTCGAAATTCGAATTGTCGAATGTTCGGTTCAAATACGTGCCGAAGTCAAAAAAATATATTGTTCTTCAGTAACTAATGTTAATTTATAAATTTACCTCACTATTACTAACCGACTTCAAAAAAAGCAGGAGGTTCTCAATTCGGTTTGATTTCTTTTTATGTTTGTTACCTCAGAATTCCGTCATTTATAAACCGATTTGGAAAATTCTTTTTGTTTGCGAGGATATACTTCCATATTGGTCCCATTAAAATTTCACTATCCTTTACTAATTAAAACTCAAATATAAAAATAACTTTATAAGTACGATACAAATACTATATAATTAAATTTGACAATTATTGAAGTCGGTGCCAAATCAATGCGCAACAACAGAAAACATTAGTTTGATAGGCTTGGCACCGACTTCAGTAACTGTCGATTTTAATTATATGGGTATTTGTATCGTATTTATAAAGTTATTTTTGTACTTGAATTTTGATTAGTAAAGGATAGTTATTTGTACTTTTCAGTGTTCTTTTTTTCATGTCGGTTTAATTTTTTTTTAACAAAAGGTATTCTTGGTACATAGTGTGGTTCCCTTTTTTTAAATAATAAAATACATACTTTTCTTCTTTTTCATAAGCCCAATATTCCTTTGTTTTAACTTTATCATTATTATAATTATTCCGCCTTATTCTTGATGTTATTAATTCAAGCTACCGAAATTCGGTAGTTTTAGTTTAGAAAGTGAAACGAATTTCTGTACATGTCTACTTATGATATAATTTACATTTATTTACAAAGACACGTATTTTTCGTGTTATCTTCACACAGATGTCCTTCGTTATATGAATATTGTACTTGTACTTTAATATACATGTACTGTTGAATTTAATAAATTCAGCTTGTTAGATTATTTATTCGTAGACCGATTCAAGTCATATTAACTATTACTTTAAAAAATACGATTTGACGAAATGATTAAAAGAAACCCAGATACTAAGGAAAAGCTCTTGATTCCTAACATCAGTTGAACTTCCAAAGTCTAAATATATACTTATCAAGTATTTAACGAATTATCTAGTAAAAAGATAGGAAATAAATTTTTTTGTAGTAGGAAGACTAATTTGAATAAAGTCGTCGAATAACGATTTTCGTGGGACTTGGTACCGACTTCAATAGCTCTCAAATTTATTTATATACCTAGTTATTACTATAGTAAGTACTTATAAAGATATTTTTGTACTGGGGTTTTGATTAGTAAAGGTTAGTTATTTTGTCTTTTCAGTGTCTTCTTTTTCGAGTCGGTTTAATTTTTTATTAAAATTTTAACACAATCTATCCCTGCAACGTTACAATTTGTATAATGATGCTAAAATATTTTGTGTAAACGTAGGAATTATAATGTCTATGAGTGAATATTATACTTATTATACGTACGTATTAATGTTTCAGACAAACATTAGATTATAATTGGATAATTAGGAACATCCACTTTAGTAGAGAGAGGCTAAGCGATTAAAAATACATTTTCGTGGGACAGTAGTATTATACCGACAACTGGTATGATAGTATTCAGTAGTGTTTCAAAACCGTGTTGTCACTTTCTCAATTGGTAGAGGGGGAGCTATGACGTCACGAAGATGGTGATTCTTGGTTTAAATTTTGTCGAATAATTCAATAATTGCCTAATCTATTTGGACGAGTGCAGTGTCACATGAAAGGTATTGAAATACCTAACAAAAAACGTCTAACGATCGTAAGTATAGGTTCAACATTTAAAAAGATTTTGAATAATGTTTACACAAAATATTTCAGAACCATTATAAAAATTTTAACGTTGGATAGATTGTATTAAAAATTTTAATAAAAAATTAAACCGACTCGAAAAAGAAGACACTGAAAAGACAAGATAACTATCCTTTACTAATTAAAACTCCAGTACAAAAATAACTATAGTAACTATAGTAATAACCAGGCATATCAATAAATTTGCCAGCTATTGAAGTCGGTACCAAGACTACCAAATTAATAGACTTTCTGTTGCTTCACATTGATTTGGCACCGACATCAGTAACCGTCATATACATATAATATAGGTATTAGTATCGTATTAGGCTAGATGACTATTTCTTCACGACCTAGTAAAAAGATAGGTTCAATATTCACAAACAAAACTGTGAAAAAATATTCGAAATACAATAAAAAACATAAGAGTTATTCGCTTTTAAAATTTAGTAGTGGGAACAGAGTGGGGATATGTTCTGTCTCTGTCACTCCTAGGACCGGACTAGGACTCATTGCAACTTTGTGACGTCACATCTAAGTAACGCTATCTCCCTCTAGCTCATCCCCACACTGTTCCCACTAATGAAGTTTAAAACGCAATAACTCAGTTTCTGTCAATAAATATCAATTATTTTTTTCTCAATTGTGATCAAAACGTTTAATTATTTTAATATAATGTACAAAATATATCACATTTAATAGTAGTCATCTAGCCTTCTATAAAGTTACTTTTGTACTGGAGTTTTGATTAGTTAAGGATAGTTATTCTTTAGTGCTTTTTCGAAGTCGTTTTATTTTTTGTTTAAAAATATTTTTATTTCTCCCTTTTCAGTGGCCTAAATAAATATCTAGGGTAGGTCCAAAGTTAACTTTTTTCTAATTCTGGAGCGGTATGATGTACAAGAGTTTCAATAGAAATAAAGTTCATAAGCAGTTAACGTTATTTACTGTATCTTTGAAACAAAAAAAGAATTTTCCAAATTCGTTCACAATTGACGAAGTTGTTGGTAAACATACATAAAAACAATACATACAGATTCACAGAACCTTCTCTTTTTTTAAAGTCGGTAAAAATGAACATAATAAATTTTATGTAACTCCACGTTATTCGATATTCGGAGTGGACGGAGCACCAAGCACAATAAGTTACACTGATACTATTTTTGCCAAAAAAATGTGTGATGATGATTAAGCACATTGTTTTCATTCTATTTCGTCTATTGTTTTTGAGTTTTATTTGGTTAATACATCTTACGATTTGTTACTACATCTTTTCTGTCATAGGTTTCAAATCGAAATAAGCAGTACTTCTAAGCCAATTTCATTTCATCTCTTGCTTATATGTATGTGTACAACACACAATTAAATAGACTAAACTGGAACATAATGTTATGTAGACATCAACATTTGTACATCGCGATTTATCAAAGGTCTTAATCAACTAATGTCACGCGAAAACCTTGCCTTAGCATTGTTAACTACCGGTTTGGTTAAATTGACATAATATAAATGTGCCTTCATTAACTTGTGGTAGGTAAAGACAATAGCGAAGGTCTATTACAACATTACTCTTCAATTACGGTTATAATTTAACTTTTATGTTGATATGGCTTTAAAAGCATGCATTTTAAAATTGTTGAAATGTACGACAAAAATTATATTTATCGGTTTAAAAAAATATACTGCCCTACAACTGGCTGACTGGCCCGTTGGCGCAGTGGCATATGCATCTGCTTTCCAAGCTAGGGTCCCGGGTTCGATCCCCGGTCAGGTCAATTCAGAAAACGAACTTTTCTAAATTGGCTTGGAGTCCGGGTGTTATTGGGAGCTCCCCCAGAGTTCGTTGTGTGGTACCCATAGTTACAAGCTCACTGCTTAGTTTGGGGTCACACAAGTCTGGAGTATTATTATTATTATTAACTAAATGTCACCAGTTCATTATATCATTCATTCAACTTGAAAAACAATGATGGTATAAATTATCATAGGCTGTAAGAAAATGTAAAGAATAAAAAATATCACTTTTTAGTAGTAAAACTCGTTTCTAAATTGTATATAATTTTTCTGTTGTCATCCTGCCTATCCGGGAATGCATCAATTTAGTCTCGTACTGAGTAGCCATGCAATTCTGTGAAAACTCGAATCGACCAAGCGAGACTCGCTCGATAATTCACCTCACTTTGCATTCGAACTCACTTGACCTTCAAATGGAATTCTCTGAACTAAACATAGTAGAAACTAAGTGAAATAGTTTTGGATGCTAGTTTGTTGGAGATTTCCGTTGGGGATCAGTCGATATTTCGTGTTAGCTTATTTTAACTTCTTCTGCGATAACGTTAAATAAAACTTGTTTTATTTAGATTTATTTAGATTAGATAATAGGTTAAATGTAACAAATATTTAGCGAAACGTCAAAAAATTCATTTACGATAGTACAACTCGCCGCCGCACTCATCGAAACTGCGCTAGTATCTCTGTAGACTTTAGAGAATACCAATTAACAGTTCACAATCTCACCGCAGAATCTCACTGTTGTACCCACAGACAAACTCTGTGCTTGTACCCGATTCTAGTAACGAGTATGTTCAGCGCAAAACGAAAATGCAACTTAGGTTGATTTTTCCTCACGCTGTCAACACTAATGGGTGAATATCTAGTGGTAGATGGTCAATATGTATGTATTATTATGAAGTGTTTCTTACACATTCTGATTGCTTCAGCGCTGATCAGCGTCGGCGCCGCTGACCGTTCTGTACTGCGCTGCTGAGCAATCATAAGTATGAGTAAAAAGCGCTACATAATACGACATATCAGCGCCGGCTTTCAGTGTGAGAGGAAAATCAGCCTTAGTTAACTTTAGGCAATATAAAGTTAAAAAATTTAAAGTAAAACTATTTTAAAAATTAGAATACGTATGTAGTTAATGGATAAAAACATTTTTATTGTGGAAACTATTCATATAATTTAAAACATTGTATTTTATATCGCTAATGCAATTACTCATTTGTATATGTATTTCCCTTTTCTGTTAGTAAGAATGCTATAGAAAATCTTACCATCAGCTGACGCTTACTTGATAATGAAAAGTAAAATATTTAGTAAACATAAAATACACACACATAGAGATAAGTAGCTGATATATTCCATATTTTTTTGTTTCCCCTTCAATTTGTAAGAGAACCGCTCTTCTTTCATGCCTTGCTTCATAACAAGCTAACAAAATGAATTTATTCTGACAGCACTTAATGCGTATACGCATTGTCAGAGAGTGTGACGGTGCAAATACATAATGGCGGACGTTTAAACAAGGTGGCGAAGACCTTAAGGCCTTCGTCCTTCAAGTGAAGCGATAAAAATAAACAATTTGATTTATGGACATCTGATGGGAAAAGCGAGCAAATATTTAATAATGAAATAATGATTGCTTAACAGTCATGTATACATACATATAATTGCCTAATTGCACAATTAAAATATGTTGTTATGATAATTGGCACACTATAGCTCTGGCGCTACATAATTTTTGAACGACCTCGATGGTGCAGTGGTTTAGGTTATGCATCAAGGCGCGAAAGGTTCCGGGTTCGAATATAGGTCGGCTCAATTTGGGAAACGAACTTTTCTGGATTAATTCGTACTGGGTACTGGGGGTACTGGGTGGCTGTACTGGGAGACACCCGTAGCAGTCGTCATCTTATTCTAATAACACAGGGAATGAGATCGAAACCAAAGTCAAAGTCAAATCAATTTATTCAAGTAAATCCAATTACAAGGTATCTTTGAACGTGTAGTCTACTTTAGTTCGGTCCAAATAGAAAACCTGGACACTGAGAAGAACCGACAAGAAACTCAGCTAGGTGTCATTTTTTCAAAATCATTTTACAAAAGGTTTTTTAAAATACAATATTCATTAAGCCAGTAAATGAATGTGCAGAGAAGATCATTTCCAGACTATTGTTTTATCTTCAGTGAAATCGTTTATTTTATAGTATGATTGTCTAATCAATGTACGTTTTCTTTTCAAACAGATATATATTTTTCCTCGTATACATAATAATTTCAAAGATATATATAAGGACGCCAAGGTGAGGACATAGATGTCTTTAAAGCGATCTTTAAATGATTACCAGATAATTGGTATGTATTGTCTGGCGCATTTATTATTGATTATTATTATTATTTTTACTTGACCACAGCGCAGCAAAAAGAACGGTTATGATTTCAGCGCTTAAGATTTCAGAATCGGCTGTGTCATATACAGGGTGTATATGAAAACGATATATTATACGATACGATAACTTTAGTATGTAGTTACAAAAAGAATTATCGAAAAAAACGTATCCGAGTTATGACCGTTTTAATTTTCAAGTGTTATCCCCACCATTTCTCTTAAAATTGGGTTGATCGTGTACAGTTACAGATTTTAAATCTTACGTTTTTTTTTATTTTGTAATAATTTCATCCGTTACTGAAATACAGCCTGAAAACCATTTTCGAAAATAATGCGTATACCCCAATGGGGGTTTACAGAGAGACAGAGATACAGAGAGACTTGCCTTAAAAAGAGTATGGCGACCAATTGGAAATTTTTACGGCAGGGATCTCAATTTTTCGAAGAGATTACAAAACATGAAGATGGTATTTGGTAACCTGATTCTCCATTTCATTAACTTCATTTTGCCAGTTGCGTTACAAGATTAGTAAACTTCTGTAACAGAAAAAATAATATCAAAGAAACTTCTTTTAAAACAGAGATTTACATTTTTCAGGCTAACGCAACCGATTTACCTATGCTACTAAATTTTCAATGTAGATTAATCGAAACACACTTCAAAATGACAGTTGGATTTTTTACAGTAATCATAGTTTTTAATATAAACGAAAATAACTGTTTTTTCGTATTATTGTAAGCTACCGCACGCATGCTTGTATGGTGTAGAATACTGTAGAAGGTCTATTTTAGATTAAATTATTGTTATCACTGCGTCACCTTAAAAGTTGAATTTAAAAGCAGTTTAAGATAAAACTATCCATAAAAATGATATTTATCGCTATATAAAAAGTATATTGTTTCACGATGAAATGTTATTACGAGATTAAAATACACTATAAAATAATTACATTATTTGAAATCATTATCAGTGTTTATAGTCTAAAATTTCAATTTTTTGGAGCTGTAGTTTGAATTATTAACTATGTCGCTCATTTATATTGTATTTAACTTTTATTTATTATATATTAGTCATACGTAGTGTATAATATTATTTATTACATAACCGAAATCAATACGCTTATCAATAGCTCATACATCGAACCTTACATAACACAAGATCAAAATCACGAGTCAAAGTTTAGCGGGTATCCTTTGATTTATGCGTCTTATGAAGTAGAAACTTTCGATGGCGAATATTAATAGTTGTTCTTGGTTCTTGACCTTCAACTCGTCTGTTGGATACCTCGTAAACCGGGAACAGTTAATTAACTGTTCAATTCCTTTACAACCCTATAAATATTAAGATTTCTTAAAATGTCCTTTTTAATAATGGTTCTACATACTACTTCTTACTCCCGTCTGCGTTTACAACTGCTTAAATTATTTTTAATCATTTTATCGATTCTTTAGTACTACGGATCGTGATTGTTAATGGTTTTGATCCATAACACTTTTTTCGATAAGATAATATAGCGGTTTTCCGCTGCCGTCCGAACTGAACATTTCAGGAGCTATTCGCACTTCGACATCGCTATCACCTCGTCCCAACCAGTTGCTCGAATGAGGTATAAAATATAAATATGAGATTCATACAAGCTGCTCGCTGTAGGTGTAATCACACGTAGCAGCTTCTCGTATGCACCGCTGTGGTACAAACCGATTTGAGCCAGCTCCGATGTAGGACAGGGCTGCGCAGCACTCAGGCATCGCGCACACATTATAACGAACATTTTGCATGTGATTCTACGATTTAATTGATTCCTTGTACTTCGTACTCAATAAAATAGTTGAAATACATTTAATCTATAAAGGGATATACATAATAGAACTATACAATTAGTAATTTTATCTACAAATCTCAATATTTAAAATTGACGGTTTTCTCTATAAATTGGCTACTTTTGATATAAATCACATCTTCTTTAAAATTAATGGTCTTTGCTTTGATTTTTGAGTTTTAATAATGAATTCACCTAAAACAATTATAGGATGTTAGCGAACTAACGATACAATTATATGGGTTGTTCATGTTTTTTTGATTTAAATGTAATTTATAATTTAAACGTAGAGGAAAATGCAATTTGATGCTGGTTCAATATTTCGAATTAGAATCTGAAAGTTCAGAGTTAAGTCACTTATTTATTTAGCACATGCAATTAAGCTGAAATTACTTAAATGTGGATAAAAATGTATTTTTGGGTTGGTTAATATTGCGAACTGAAATCTCGAAGTTTAATTCTGAACTTCGAGATTTCAGGTAGCAAGGTTGCGAGAGCGTGATAGTACTCGATAATTAATATGTTTTTTTTATATTTTTGACTTAATCCTACTAATATTATAAATGTGAAAGTTTGTGAAGATGGATAAATGGATGTTTGTTACTCTTTCACGCAAAAACTACTGAAGGGATTTTGATAGAACTTTACAGTAATATAGCTTTTACATCGCAATAACACATAGGCTATAATTTATACGCGAACGAAGTCGAGCGTTAGTTCTCAAATATAATATTACAATATGCAACATTTAAATGCTTGACTTGTACACAAAACCAGTTAGTTTAAGTTATTTTTTTATAGAAACCTCGTAATTTAGTCCTGATCATTGTGCATCTGTATGTTCGTATGTCACAACCATTTTACTCTGAATCTATTAACACTTCTCAGAAGGAATTTTATTTTCAGATAGGATTTGGAAGTATTTCATGAACACCTATACAACGACGTAATCATTTCTCGAAAAAAAAAAAAACGTAACCTAGAAATGAAAAAAAAAATTCTAGTACATTCTAGTGTGAGATATGTTTAGATAGGTCTTCAAAAATGATATAGATACTCTTTTATTTAAGTCAATAGTTGCTGAGTTATGTTTTCTAACTTTTCAACTGTGAGGTGGAAAACTCTGAAAAATTGTACGATAGAAGAACTTAGAAATCGTTTTTAACGAAAATTAATTTGAATAAGATAGGTTGTGTAGTTTTTGAGATATATGGTATTTTTGGTTACACGTTCAACCATCGCAGAAATAAGCTAGTTCTTCACAGTGTTATTGGGAAACGTTATAAAAGACAAACTATTTTTGCTGCCTATTAAATGAGAATTGCGCATCCCTAATACGGAATCTTTCACTGTGCGTGATCCGCACTTGGAAGTATCCGCGTGCGCACTTGGAAGTAGGTATTCGCTTGCGTTACCTGTTATTGAATGGCAACGATCAGCAGTCTGTGTAGTCCAATAGTAAATTACAGCGTGTCTACGTAACAAAGATTTAAAAAATTGTAATTGGTCTGAGTTCTGGCGTAATTGTTAGAGGAATCCAAAAAAAGTTCCAGACAACTTAAAAAAGGTGCTTTTTGCTTTTCAAATAAACAGGCAAGCTATTTCCAGAAGCTTTTTTCAATTTCGCAAGTTTAAAAGTTGTTTTTCTTGTTGTCGTAATCATTTGCTCAAATATATAAAATTTTTGCTATATTACTGAAAAAGTTTTATAATCATATTTCTCTAAAGTTACATGTTTACTTTTGTTATTCGTGACATTTGTGTGGGCTATAGCTAAATGAATGAGAACTTTAATTTTAGAAATGGTGCAATTTTTATTTTCATCTCAGCCAAATGCTGTGTTAATGAACTAAAATTTCCTACTAAAAAAAAAACATTTGAAATTAATTACTAAATTAAATTAACTATAATCTCTTATTTTTAAAAGTTTATAACATTATATAATTATGTTATTATATTATTATATAAATTATATTTATATAATATTATAATTATATTATTATATAAATATGTTTATATAATTATGATGCTTTATCTTTTACGGGGTGGACAAAGCATCAAATTACACCTTAACATTTAACATTTAGGTTTACCTTAACATTTAGGTTTACAGATGGTACAGCAGAACTATGTACCTACTCTATTTGCTAACCCATCGCCTACATAAGTTCTTTTCAATGAACTCTTTTCATTGGCCGACTTTTTTGCCCTATGTGTAACGATAAAGTGTATGCACAATTTTCATTATTCCTTTTCTCTCAGACCACTGCAGAAACAAATATTTTAAACATATTAGTTATAGAAAAAATATAGTATTATTATATGAAAACATTTGTTTATAAATGTAATAATATGTAATTATGTTTGCTTCTTATACAGAACACATTCCTGCTACTTACGAGCAGAATTCAACTTCAGTTTCTTTTTGTTGGGTTGTTGGCTGCCATTAATTACTTTTTATAACACTCCTTACTGCCTCGTTGTTTCTAAACTATAGGCTATTTATGACGCTGTACTAAATTGTATCAAACGATCTCCCTATTATAGAATTTATTTTGTTCATCTCGCACGTTCTTTTATGGAGTACTTTACAATGAAAGAGCCCTGGTGTTAACCGTAAAATAGATAACTATATGTTGAAAGGAATTTAATTATATTTTAATTTAAACGTTTGCACTGACATTTTGTTATGTGTTATTATTAGAGGTATTCAATTGAAAGAAATCATGTCGCAACTCAAATTTGAGCTAATCTAATGTTAAGGTTATGTTAAGGTACTTATCAGGATACTTTTAAGTTAAAAAAATTACAGTAGGTAAGTACATTTATTATATTTATATTAAAAAAAAATACATAACGATTACTTTTAAGCACTTGGTTAACATAGTTTTTTAAATTTAAATTTTCCGGTGAAAACTTTTGAGGCTACTACAAAAGCAACAAAGAGGTTACAGACTTGCCACCGTGTAAAAACTTGTAACGCTCGTTCTAAATCGTTTCACCCATTAGTGTGGGGTTTGTCGATAAAAGGAAGAGAAACGTCTTCTACAACTAAGTGGCAAAATTACAATGAGAAATGCTCTCCGTTTAATTTTGTTAGATGGAAGTAAAGAAAAAATGTGTATTACAAAATATTAACGTTTGAAAATGGAATTACAATAATAATATCGTATTACGAAATCATTCAAATTAAAAATATGGACTTTTTGTCGGAAACAGAAGAAGTGAGGTTGTCATTTTTATTAAAATTTTCTATTTTTTACATTTCTGAGAGTTTTAAAGTATATAAGTGATAGTATATTGTGTTTTAAAGTTTTGTATAAGAGAAAAGTATGGAGTAGGTCTAAATAAACATGTGTAGCTGAAGTTCACGCGCTCTTCCAAAAGCCTTTATAACTGCAGTAAAGCCCTACTATCACTTTACTGGAGGAGGTTTACGATAAGAAAAAACGAATTTACTTTAAAAGTGCTTCATGTGTTCGTCTTAAATTAAAAAAAAAATAACAATGAAAAATAAATTATAACAATGCTTGTGCATTGCATTGCCTGTTTAACTCATCAAACGATTCTACATATTAATACGTGACATTGGCAAATGCGCTAATCTGTGCGCCATGCCACGAAGAAAAAAAAATTTAAAAATGAAACAAATATTTACATGATTTTATTACAATAGTCGTATTAAAAATATTACAACATAAAAAAGAAATAAACTAAATGGAAACGGAGCAAAAAGTCGTGCTTCAATACATTACAATACAACAATTACCAATTTCATTTCGAGACAACTAATTTCTAAAGACTCAAATATTAGAGACTTATGATTCTCTTCTACGAAACAGCCAGTACATTTTCGTCTTTACGAATAAATTACGACTTGAATATAAATTAAGAATATACCTCTTTAAACGTAAATGCGAATCTTCCAACCTCCATTTACTTTGTTTATCGTTATGAACAAATTACAACGATAATGTAACCGAGTTCTCAAATATAAAGAAAAACGAATATAAATAAAATTACAGAAAATAATATTATCGTTATCTTGAAAAATAAAATTTGCATTCAGTTTTTATTTTATTGTTTAACAACGTTCTTACTCTGACAACGGTTACTTTATCAGTATTAACATTTACATACCTACATTAATGTCACCGCAGAGCTATAATCATCGTATCTCCGTGGTATGGGTGCTCACTTATTTACCTGTTGAGATAACTTTTATGTTCCTTTTTATTTTTATACGACTACAATGTCTTCTAAATTAAAAGTTTTATTGAAAATTAGCGGACCCGACAGATGGTATCCTGCTCGAACGTTGGATTGGCTGCTATTAGCATGTTAAAAATTAAAAAAAATCCAAGAACCCGAAGCGTTTGTTTGTTTGTTGTTGTTGAAGCATGTGTTTACTTAAACACACACAAAAAATTTCATCAAAATCGGTTCAGCCGTTTAGGAGGAGTTCAGTGAGACACACGTACAGAAGAATTATATTCATGTACATAAAAATATCTTGATATCACTAATATTGCAATCAAATTACAAAAATGGAACACTTAGATATGTGTTCTGTTCACTTTCGTAAGGATTCATCTCGTTGTCTATCTGTTGCTAATTTTTTTCTCAAAGACGATTTTTAATGTAAAAAGTTGAAGTTTAAAAGTATCCTAGTGATAATATGATCTTTACAAGTTCAATTTAAATGGAAATTAGTTTTTGTTATGAGACATCATATGAAAGCTCTTTATATAATTGTAACAATAAAATAAACGGGTTCTTACCGCGATATTAAATATTTTTTAGTTTCCCGATATTTCGATACTGTTGCAAGCACCATGATCACGGGTTAACTCGTGTTTTTTTTTTACAATAGATAATATAAATAATAGATTTTATTGTTACAATAGATACAAACCGTGGGACTCTTTTTATATAATTTACATACATACATACAAACATGTTCCCACGCGGTATCCCTAACGAGGTAGTTAAGAGGTCAGAGCGCAATCTCATTCTCCTTACACACTTTCGCCTAGGTATGCGAGTGCTTTTGACATTTCCGTCAGCTAACACTGACTATTTGATATTTATAAGTCAGTCTTAGTCCTCCTTGGCTTCCACTCACTTTTGCTTTGTTCATTTTTTCGTCAATCTTACATTAATACTTACACTATATACTTTTTCGAAAAAACAAAAGAATGTACCCTTACCTTAACGCCAGTTATTTCTTTAAAAAATCTAAAACAAATTTGTTTTAGATGAAGGAAATTTGAATTCGTTAAATACTTAGTTCTACGTTTTTAAACAAGTAATAATAATAAGTAAAAATAATAAACAAATAATAATAATATTATAAGTAAGGGTGACACCGCACATATTTCTAAGAGATCGCATTTCTACTGCATTTATCTTACTTTCACTCGATTTCGGGCATATCCAGGACTCACTACCATACAATAATGTTGGCACCAACACCGCATTATATATGGCTATTTTGGCTGAGATAGATATATTCATACTGCTTACTAATGCGGACCACCGCAGAGACACCGTTCACTTTATTGCCGGCTGCTACCCGTCTCTCCACATCCAACTCACATCTTCCATCCCTCGAAAACGCACTCCCCAGATATACAATTCTGTTCACCTGTTCTAGACATTTTCCATTTACCTATGTTTCACACTTTGTCTGTACATCTTCTCTTTCAAACACCAGAACCTTAGTTTTATTCAATCTATAATATGATAATATTCTAGCTATTATCTATACTACTATATAAATCTCTTGCGTCTGTCTGTAATTTTAGATTTTTTGTCAAATTTTGCGATAGATAGTCGTTTTATTACTTACTAATTTCGATTCTACCATTTTTAAAATTTTTGTCTGTCTGTCTGTCTGTCAGTATGCCCTTTTATAACTAAAGAACGGCTTGACTGATCTTAATGACAATCGGTACGTAGTAAGAACACGTGATTGCGCTCATGATAGGCTACTTATTTTTTAGAAAATCTACCCCTAAAAGGGTGAAAAGGGGGATGAAACTTTGTATAAGAAATGGTAAACCGCTGAACCGATTACGATGAAATTTGGCAGGGATACAGTTTTACATCAGAGAACGGGCATGGGTTACTTTTTTATCAAAAATTTTCCGCGAAGAGGGTGAAAACAGGAACAAGACTTTATATGGGAAACACTAAATCTTGGTAATAATAAAATTTGATGCGGTAATAAGACTTTTTTTATCAAAATTACATAAACTATTATTTATAAAATTTATTATAACATTTTTTATAAAAATCTGTGAGAAGAAGGACGGGAGGGATGATGATGATGAGGGATGCTAAACCACTGAACTGATTGTGATGTAGCATGGATATAGTTTGACACATGGGAACGGACATAGGCTACTTTTTTATCAAAAAACTATCCCTAAGAGGTGAAAAAGGGGATAAAACTTTGAATGGGAAATGCTGAACCGCCGAACCAATTATGATGTTTGGTACAGAGATAGTATGTTCCTGGAGACAGACGTAAGCTTAAACGTAGACTTTTTTTGTGTTTAAACATACTATGCACTTTTACATATAATTTAACCTAATCCGGGAAATCGACGAAAAATTTTCCGCGCAGACGAAGTCGCGGGTACAGCTAGTATTATATATAATAGCTAGAGCGTTAGCCGACGGAAATGTCAAAAGCACTCGCATACCTCGGCGAAAATGTGTGAGGAGAATGATGAGCATTGAGGAAGCGAAAGAAATATGTAAGGATCGCGACGCTTCGCGTTCCGTCCTCTCTGACTACCTCGTTGGGAATATGGCGTGAAGATATGTATGTATGTATGTATGTAATAATATAAGTAATAAATAATAATTGGAGTTTACTCCTGGAGAATCGATTTTCTTATACATATAACCCGCGGTACGGAAATCTTATGCAGAGTAAAAGCAAGCGTTAACAAAAAATGAAACGTAACGTATTACGTCACTTTCAAATTCGAATATTCGTTTTTTGGATAAATAGTTATGTGTCATATTCTCATATTCTAGGTTTCCTAATATTACTTTTTTGAATAAATCGACATGGGTGTCAAATTCTAGGTTTCTCGGAGTGCTGATTACGAAAATGACGTTCATTTTCTAATCCACATTGGCGAACATTACTTTTTTTGGATAAATCGATATGGGTGTCATATTTTAGGTTTCTCGGGGTGCTGATTAAGAAAACGACTTTCTTTTTCAAATCCAAGATGGTGAATATAAATTTTTTGGATAAATCGATATGGGTGTCATGTCATATTCTAGATTTCTCGGGGTGCTGATTACGAAAATCAGGTTCATTTTCAAATTCAAGATGGCGAATATTACTTTTTTGATAAGTCGATATGGGTGTCTAATTCCAGGTTTCTCCGGGTTGCTGAATAAGAAATAAGACTTTCATTTTCAAATCGAAGACGGCGAATTTAAATTTTTTGCATAAATCGACATGGGTGATAAGAATAAATATGTTTTTAAATAAATTTTAAACATATGAACAAGGAACGACTAACACGGAACTACTACGACTACGACGAACTCCAGTGAAGGAGTAAAAACTTTTCTTTATTCATATAAAACTATTCAAAATAGAATGTTTGATAATATTTTTCTATTAGCACAACAAAATCAGTCTTAATGTTTTCAAAAAACTTCTATAGATATTCTAGCATTATTCCACCATTATATCGAACGACATAAACAATAATTTCATGTAGTAATATCACAGAATATGTAAAGTAAAAAATGTGTTGCCTTTATTCAGTGGTTACAATGAAAATTATAACGAACGTGGTAGATAATTGTAGTTTTTGAAAAATTTAGAAATAACTCTCAAGCATGGTGCAATTAATTATGCAATACCTCTTATTGCAACAAAATATAATAGCAATTCCTTGCTTGTGTGAACGTAGCCAACACGATTGCGGCCGATTTTTACATAATGATAGTAGTTATTGTTAGTTAAATCATAGCTATTATTAGTTAAATTATTATTGTTTGCAATTTTTACTCAATTTGAAACTTATTTCAAACAAAAATGTACATACAAATAATATACATATTGAATGACCAATTTACATCTGCGTATAAAATTTATACTTAGTAGGTGTAAAGAAAAGGGAATAAATAATAGGCTGTGACATACTAATGGACAAACGAACAAACGGATATAACAAAACCATTTACAATAACTAGAGTAGTACCTACCTGATATAAAATATTGAGAACCAATAATATACTATCTAGTAATCGTATAGATATACCCCTTATACCCTTATTCATAAACAGTTGAACTAACAGTCTCAAAATAAAACTAAATAAAGGTGTATCCTCTTTTATTTCAAAATAAAAATCAATATGAAAATGAAAACAAGATTTAGCTTAATAAACGTTTTATAATTTTCATGAATAAAAACTATAGACAATAACTTCTTATACATGTAGATTAAAAATTTAATCATATCATCGAACATAGCCTCAATATTTGCATCTAATGTAGGTCCTTTACTGCTACAGAATGAATTCCACTCTATTTATTATATTAACACCAATACAAGATTATGTACAAGTAATTCTTGTTATAGGTGCGAAAATAATATTCCAACAACTAGTTCTGATTCGGGTTATATGAAACGACAAAATTACTGACCTTGTTGCTACTTAATGTGACGTTTAGTTATGCAACTGTTCACATTGCAAGAGCAATCGCAAGAGAAAACATACCTACATATTTTAACGTTTAAAAGTTATAGATAGAGGCATAGTGAACAAAGATATTCAAAATCAAGATAATAAATTTTTACAAATTGTTTAACAGTTTCATTAAAATAATTATCGTATTATTTCAATTAAAAAGATTTATTATTTAAAGACTGCAATTTATTGTTTAACTGTTTAGGATACAGCATAAATACATTATAAGAGGTATTAGGATGTATTGTAATTTTTTTTTATTTGATTTATTAATTATTATGAATTAACTGAATGACGAGTGACAGATTTCAGCGCGCTTCGGCATATAGACCGGCTTGACGTTATTTCCTTTTATGGCTAGGCGGCACTACGGCAGGAAGCTGGCTGGTTAATCTGACTTAACTGGCGAGGCTGGCCAACCCGGCGGAGCTGAATAGATCCGCGGGGTTATTACCTAAAAATTTGCAGACAGCGACAGCCACGCGATCACTGCGCGACCGGTGACTAATTGTAATAAAAAAATTATATCATGTATGACGATTGCGTATCTATTATTGTATATGACCGTAAAATGCACTTTTCGCGGTAGATTTAGCGCCACTATACAAATTACATTACACAAATTCTCGTTTTGACAGCAGGTATCGCGCCATATTGGCTGTCGCATGCTGTCTGTATGTTACGTAATAAGCATAGGGTTTGCGTGACGAGGCTCGCTAAGCTGGCTCCGTTTTGCCCACAGACAAATTTTTGCCTGTCTGCTTTGCCTAACGATCACCACAAGTAAGGTAGTAACCACCAAAAGATAGATTTTCTTTCCAAACATGCGACGAAATTATATCAAAATTATTTTGTTGATCCCTCTTGGGAAGGCACGTTTGGAGCCAGGTTACTTCGATTTAAACGTGTTATTGTATTACTGCTTAAGCTAAACCAAACGATAAGTAGATAATCCGATAATCTACTAACCGTGAGTATATATGTTAAATGAGTTTCGAAAACATGCTTTTCAAAAATGCACACCGTAAAGAAATACAAAAACATGTGATGGTAGTTTCAAAATTATCTTTCAATGAAACAATTAAATTTTTATTAAAATATTCTAAGAAATCAATATTTTAATTATTCCAATCCAAAACTTGGTCTCCGTCAATTACGCTAAAAACATCTAATTATACATCTATCTAAATATTTATACATGTTAAAACAATTTGTCCCGATAAAATCGACTACGATTTAGTACACTGGATTCTCATCACTGGATTCGGATGGAAAAAATATTTTATTAAATATGATAAATTTCTGCTGTACAGGTTTTTTCTTCCGATACAATGAAATGATGCTTTATAAAATTAAGTGTGAGTAAAAGTATAAAAAAAGTCAAGTTTACTAATTTTTATGCATATCTCAGGCTTGACTAAAAAAATTATAGTGATAAAATTGTATTGACAAAACAAGACCAAATCGTTCCTAATACAGGTCCCCTGTATATTTCCTATGAATTTGGATTTCCCCATACTATCCCAGTTAAAAATAAATACTCTGTACGAGAACTATAGTATAGCATTATGGTCATTCAAAAGGAAAGACATTTTAGGAAATCCAAAAAATGATTTCAAACACTTATTCAATGATATCCTACTTGACATAGTTCATTGCCTTGTATTTTTTTGTCATAATATGGCGTCTGGTTATCGCCATATCGAATTTTGATTACTGTCATTAGTGACACAACATTAAGACAATTTTTTAATCTCTGGTACACTACAAAGGAACGACAGTACATACATACATACATGTATATTCGATGAACACATTATCCTCTTTTATATCACGGTCGGGTACAAAAGCCAAAAATTATAAAAAAAAAAATTATCGGAGAAGCCTAAAATGTCTATTCTAATATTTTTGGAAAAATATCTCCAACAAACACGATCAGTTACTAGTACATGATATTTACAACTGCATAGTATGTATATCTGTCAGCGTAAGCGCAAATTGCTCACCGACATACCGTCTCGACAATACCTACCGCATTACAGAGCTGTCAAGCTCAATCGATGTTGACATTAATACATACAATTTAACTGGTTTTAAACGTTATGCTATTAACTGAATCTATTAATGTTTAAAACTGTCATCAACGATTTGTCCAATGAATTGTCGACTTTGGCTAAATATATATTTCTACTACATAATAGAGACGTAAAATATATTTTAGAAAAGTTTACAGCTCATTGAATTGAGAGTGGAAATCATACAAACTATGCAAGTATAAATCTTGCCTATTACTTAAGGATTTAATATGATTAATGACGTTAGATTACGGTCATCAAAGATTTTAAAAAATAATTATGTGAATGTGTAATGTGAAATATTTATGTGTCTAGATAATTATGTTCCTACGGAGATTCAAAAACTCCTACATTATGTAAATTAACGTTACATATTTAGAAAGAAATAACGAGCGTGATGTTTTTTATACTAAACCACTAGACATAGAAAATTGAAATTTGGCATACTTTTAGCAAGTAATGGTCCTTTTGCTGATATGAATTTAAAAATACTTCATTTTTGTTTTCTGGTTCCGTTTTGCAGTGCAGGAGTACAAATTTTTTTTTTGTGAACGTTTTTTACAAAATAAACTATTTAATTTTTTTTATATGAACTGTCCCCACCTCTATTGATTGTTGTTAATAAAAGATTACGTTATTATAATAATCCCATGATATTGTTTCCAATTTTTTGACAACCCTTGTATATTTGCATGACTTGGGCGGAAGCACCGCCCTACATCAAAAGCGTTACGCTGATGTAAGCAATATATTGTTATTGTTATCATGATTATACTATTAATCACGATTATACAATTATTTATTAATCATTATTTGCACGATGCTAATCTTGGTGTGTAATATCTATGTACGTCTTTTGTAGCATTCCATCACGTATTACTCAATGCGTATACTTTAAAACCATTATGATATGTTTCAAAATAGCTTATTTATATATGTGTATAATACTTATATTAAAATCCCTGCAAACTAAGTACAGTACCTTAGAAAATTCTATTGATCAATCTTCTGCTTTTCTCTATCGTTTTTCCCCAGTAAGCTTAGAAAAGGTTGATAAATCGGCGCGTACAGAACACGAATGAAGACTTCAGGAACATAATATGTATAACCATCGGTATTTTAATAGCAATAACATTACAGTGAATGCTTGTATGTAATCATTTAAAAAAATATTTGACTATAAGTTTATTTGTATTTCCTCAGGGAATGTGGGTTCTTACTGATGCCGGCGGTAGATTTGATTTTATAATATACCTACCTTCTTTCGCGCACAAACGCTAAAAAGGACTCCTGGAGCAATCAAAGTAAGCCAGCCCACCCTACTTTCGCTGCTTCATTATTATATTACGAGCACAAACGCACACATTTACATCATACTAATAAGCCGCCAGCTACTACTATACTATACTATAGCTACTATTACTATACTATAGTATAGCTATATATACTACTATACTATAGCTACCAGTTCAATGTATATTAGATTACACTATAAGTAACAAATAACCTACACAGATTTTCATATTTCGTACATTAAATTCAGTCAATATACTTACCCAAAGGAATAGGACGAATAGCAGACACGAAGTCCTTTTTTAAGGTCACGGCAACAGTTTACTCTTAAAAAATCATTTAGAACTTAAATGAGAGTGGATTATATTTTAATTACTAACAAAAATGTGTGTGATACAAAAGACAAAAAAAATTCCAACCGCTGATGATAAATTGCTGACATCGATTTTTTATTTCTCATTCTAAATGATAAATGACGACGATGATACATTATGACAAGTTGAACACATCCAAATTGGTCACCATTAGTTGTAGAAGGCCAAAATAATACCCACATAACGCTAAAAATATGTAGGTAACTCGAAAAAGTTTATTCTCAGTTTAGCAATTAAAATGACACAACTGAATTGTACATTTTTTACGAGATTGAACATTGGGAACTGTAGTTAAAGAAGAACATAGAAAAAACAAAAAACATGTTCCCACAACCGAATTAAGAACTTAAGTACTTCTTTTTCTTGAAGTCGCTTAAAAAGAGTACATATTTTCCGAATTTATTTGCTTAATTCACAAAAAAGATAAAAAGAGTACCTATTTACCGATTTTCTTTGTATGGTGTACAATTGTATTCGTATGCACAACAGTTTCCGAATAAATAAACAGACAAAAAAAACTGTTATTCTACTAGCTTTGTTAGCGTTATATTATAAAGTAGCCGTCGATTTCAAGCAATAATATAAATAGATTTTCACGCTTGTTGCGTTCGAGTCCATTTTTTAACATAATGCTCTGTACTAACGAAATGTTTGGAGAGTCAATTATCCAGTGGCGGATTTAACAGCAGGCTGAGTAGGCTGGAGCCTAAGGCGGTCAGATTTTAAAGGCGGCAAATTTAGGGCTAACATTTTTTTTGTTTTATAAAAATTAAAAAGATTCAAATTTATATACCTAAATGTAATTAGCTAAAACTGTATCTTGCGCAATCTTAACTAAATCGCTGGGTTGTAAAAATAATCTAGGAACTAACACATCGATCCCCTGGTTAACAATCATACCACAGATTAATTAAATACTAACGTAAAACCATACTAAGTAAGGGAAAAGGGTGGAGTAATTAGGACGACAGTGCAAAAATCTAGTTACAATTTCATTGTCAAAAAAAATTTTATTAATATGAATATGAACTAGGGTATCGAGTTGTAGAGGTCGGTAGGGGCAGCAAAATTTGAATAGCCTACTGGCGACAAATGTGTGGAAGAAAATCTATGCAAAGTTTTTTCTAGATACCTTGAAAGTTAATAAAAAAATTCCAGTTGCAGTTGAAAAGTTTAAAAATAAATTTCGCTTTTATTTGAAAATATCTAGGCTCAAAACTCAGTAAAACATTGTGGTGGTAGTAAATACCCAATATTCCTTCCTAATTTCGTGAAAATAACGGTTGTAGACCTAATAGTTTAACTAAATTTACTACAATTGGTCTAAAGTCTGATTTTCAGAATTCCTCTAAGACCTAAATCGTTTTGAAACCGTCGAAAATAGCATAACATACAAGGGAGTTTAACACATGTCCATGCTGTGATCCCCTATCGCTCTGCTTCCGAATGATCGCAGCTCCACAGCCGTGATACATCTGTATTATTAGGCACCTGTTCTAATTTCATAAGTGTTTTAAACTTCCTATAAACTCTTGCTTGGAAACTTACTTTATGTAGGTAACTAGGTATTTACGTACGTATTTTTGTCTTGCTTGTTAGGGCAGTGAGTGAATAAAGAAAGGATGCCACTAAACTGTTGTTGTAAATACAACCATCTGGTCGTACGACTATTGTTTGTGGCACACGTAGAATAACAGTAATCGATGTAAAAGTTGTTTTCCAATAACTTAACAATAAAAATTTAAAATAATTGAAAACTATTTTAATTAATAATTCTGTAAAGTCTTAAATATAAGAACGGTACGAGTATAGTCGTATCAAATGAGAATATAAAATTTTTTTTGTAAACCTAACATTCATTTAAACTATGTTATAATGTCAATACCTAATTATTATAGTAATGATACTGTGTATATAGTGAGTTTGTGTATTTATAATACTTGTAAATAAATTACTTATCTTGTACAAGCAGTCTCAATAAAACCTATGCGTGTTCTAAATCGTTGTAACAAGCACCAATCTGAGCGGAGCCCCAAGGCGCTGTATGATTGACTAAAATATGAGAAAAAATAACGTAATGAAGCTCGTCTACAGTCCACGTGGCCTTTGTATGTTTATTAATGTTTTGGTGCAAACTTGAGTTGTGTAATAACGACTGTAATTACAATACATATTATGCAGGTTGGATGTAATTATTAGTGCGATTTTTGTACTGTGAATACAGTCCTATACTTGTTAAACGAACTCTACGTTTTTTTATAAAAGACAGTTTCGAACTTTTGATAGATTGGTTGGTAAAATAATTTTATTCTTCAGTAAATAGGATATTTATTTTGTATTTTTCCTATACATTCATTTTATAAATACTAGTTCTCTTGGATTACCTTGTAACAGTCTTCCTAACCCTATGTATCTTAATCTTCTTATAATTAAAGAATTTTAAATATGGGTGCAGTTCGTTCATACTTTACATTAGCTGTCAGTTTTTTTTATTTTTATATTACAAATTAAAATTATTTTAAGGTTTCTCCCTAGTTTTGTATAATTCAAAGAATAGGTAACCTAATATCCTTAAATGAGAACAACAAAATCTTACTAAAATACTAACTAATTAAGTTGTACCTATACCTAATAAAAAATATACTATTTTTATATTTTCTTATACAATCAAGAATATCCAAGTATTTCTACAATCGTAAACAAAAAGTGGCCTGTAAGTTAACTTTCCATCGAAAAGAAATTGAAAAAACAATCAATAAATCTCTCAACGTTTGTTAACACGATAAAAAGTAACATTTGAAAAATCGTTTAACATTCCATTTGAGTGCTTTCCCATTTCTCCCTTTGTTCTGTTTAAAGGGCATTTCGTAATGGAGATCTCGGAACTTGCCTGTTTTGGTGTTTACCTGAGCCACTTTTGTTTACGTCAGTTAAATATACCTAAATGTACTGTGCAACGGTGGCATACATTTTGATCTAAAACGGTCTTGTGTTGCTGTTGTACTCAAAAATGAGTAAGGTAAATAAAAAATCGTGTAATAATAGAGTCTCAAAGACTTTCATATAGATGAAAACAAAATAATTTAAACTAATAAAAGTATTTGAGCCGTAACGTAAAACGATTCTCGTCCAATAACAGAATTAACTTAGAAGTTTTTTTTTCCAAATTGCGTTTATTTTCCTTTTTTAACATTTCTGTATTGATCCAATGGTTTATTATTGCACGTATGGTTAATAAATAAAAATTGTGTCTGGCCTAGCCCAATTTTAAACTGGAAACTGAAGATCCTTTTAAACTGATAAATAAATTGGCAAAGATAATTGAAATTTTGACGCCGGAGATCTCAATTTTTCTAAGTAACTGCAAAACATATGGCAGTGATATTTGGTATTCTAATTTTTCATTTCATTGACTTCATTTTGACAGTTGCGATTGGTTACGGTTGGTTAACTTTTGTAACACAAAAAAAAATATAAAGAAACCTCTTTCAAAATAGAGATTTACATTTTTGGAGCAACGGGACCGATTTATATATCTAAGTTTTCTGTATAGTTTACTTTAAACATATTCCTCAAAATAACAGTTGAATTTTTTAAAATTAATTATAGTTTTTAAAATAAACGAAAATAGCTGTTTTTTCCTATTTTCCGTAAGCTAGCGCGCGCACGTTTGCATAGAACAGGTCTATTTTAGATTAAATTATAGTTTATCAATGCGTCTCCTTAACATGTAAAAATACAAAAGTTACTACGTACGTTATTACGTAGCACTCGTTGAAATGGAGTTTTTCTACAGTTAATTCCTGTTGTGACAAAAAATTGTAAGTGATATAATATAACTATATGTATAACCAATCGTAATACTTTTACAGATCTTGTAGTGTAATTCCATCAACAACATTTTTTCACTCGATATTCTGCTACATCATTCCTTCTTTAAACGAGGAACAATAAAATAAATCACAACGTCTCCGTCATCAATTCTAAAATATATAGCCATGTCATTCATAATGTTATATATTATTATAGTTAGTATGCTTTATTTTGTTCCAATCGATATTTTGTCATCATTAAACAGTTGTTTCTAATTTCTAACAGTTAATAATGATAAAGATTCTTGGAAAACTGTAAATTACTTTAAAATACCGGAATGCATCATTACTTATACATGCATGCATTTCCTCCGATGTTATTTACACACCATGTGGGTACCACCTAAAATGATTTGTTATCGCATAAACACGCCCTCACTGAACGATGGCAAGTCACGGCTGCCGCGTCAGAACAATCCACCTTTACATGAAATTTTATGACCACATTCTCTGAAACGCTAGGCACTTGACTTTGGGTAAAGCGAATGCGATTTTCAAAACAATTCCGAGCGCTATTTCATACAAAATACCCGTTTATGTTGGGCAAATCACAGCTATAATTTACAGGCAACGCCTGCTACTCGGACTTAATAAATAACAAAGAATTTATAGTTCGTTTGAGTGACGGGAAAATGGCATGTGTGTTGTATTTATTTATACTATTTTTTTTATAGTCGGTTGATATTGTGATTTACGGTAATGATAAAGATATAAAACAAGACAACACGATAAATACTGACGTTGACTTCAGATTTCATCCGGCCTGTTCTATAATGAAAATTTTACGTTACATACCGTTAAATGTACCGTATATATGTAATGATTTGAATATTCTTTAATGTATGTACGTGTAGTCTGCATTGTAAACAGGTGAAATAAATTAGTAGCACAGCATTCATGTTGGTCTGACAGAAAAAGAAAAAAGAAGAAAAATGAAATATAGTAGGTATATTTAGATTTACTAAGAGTAAGATACTCACGCAATAAACATATACAGTAATAATTAATGAAACAACCGGCCCTTACATAAATCCGTTATTCATTAAAGTTAAATACTTACTGCAAAATGATGTTAAAATGTAATTTTGTTGCATTTTAATTATATGCCTACCCTGAATGAGTAATGATGTAACGTTGTGTGTATGTATAAATTAAAACTACATAATAACGGGTATCGAAAAAAGAGTGAGTTTTAGAAATACAAAAACATTTCCTTGCTATCTCTTGTAACATAAGACATGCGCTAACGCAAGTCAAACGTGCGTTTCCATAATAAACGCTTCATGTTTGTCTCTCAGTTGACTTGCTCCGAAGAATGTGTCTCCAGAGAACGTGTCTGTGAACGTTGTATGGACAATATCTCAGAGGGAATGACATTACGAGAACTAACTTTACATATTGAGCGCAATATCAAATATCTTCTTATTACGTTTATTATAAAGAAATTTGTACATAATTAAACAAATTTTATGCTATTAGTAATAAAGTCATTGCTTACTATCAAATTCTCGGAGTAAAGGCCTTGTTCATAGAAGGTAAACACAATTGTTATCCTGCTTACGAAGACAAGATACATAACCGACTAACCACAGTAGTTAGTAGACGAAGCGAGAAAATTTATACGCAGGGTTATCTCTTGAAAATATACGCAATAAAAATATGTTTTCTGGTCAGTGTTTGGATTAATTTTTATTCATTCCGTAATGAAGGTCTGTACACAAATCGATAAAGCATTGTTATTCCCAAGGTTGGACCCAAATCCATATCGAAAGTAGTTTTACTTAATACCCAACAATCCACACAAAAGGAAAGGTAATATCTTGTTATTTACTATACCTAGCATTTTATTTTTAGTTAGACGTGATCGGTCTGAATACTATCTACTACCTATTACATTTTTAATTATATGAGTTTTCTTTAATACTTAGTTTACGCGTTATAAGTTGTTAAGTTCGTAAGTAAGCGAGTCAATAAAATTTTTGCTTGTAAACAGCTCAGTAATTAGCGAGTCTACTAAACGACTAAAGCAGCAACTTAAGACCTGTGACTGAGCAAAGCTGTTTGAAGTTTAGTCTTACCAACTTACTGACTTACCTACCAGCCATAAAGTGTAAACCGGGCATAAACACCGTAATGAAATTTACTAAATTATTAAATTAGTGAACTAACTTTTCTTAAATATTATTACCTTACAAAATTTAAGGCCTCCTTATAATGTTACATTTAGTATTCCTTAGATAATATCAAGACATCAATACATACAAATAAAATTAAAGTGACTGTCTGTGATTTTAAAATAATGGCTTTTTCTTAAGCTTATGAGTATGGCTTTGGATGCACGTGACCAAAACCCAAACGCGCTTTTTTTTATTTTTGTCTGTCTGACTGTTTATTTATCCGGACTAATTTCGGAAACGGCTGAATAGATTTTTACGGAACTATCAACGGCAGGACTTTTCAGAAAGTAATCTAGGCTACTTTTTATACCGGTAAAATAGCAAATTTAATGCGAGCTAAACCAGGAGGCACAGCTAGCTATAAAATTCTAAATTGTCTCGGAATCAGTACTGTAGGATTCTTTATTTTTAATTTTAAAATAAAATAACCATTAGTAATATATATATAATATTTGTAATTGTAAGTATCGTAGTTTACTATACTTGATGCGATTTACATAAATAATACTCCAAACAATCACACCATTCGTGTGATTGAAAATAATTACTACATAGGTTTATAGGTTTATACTATTGAAACAAAACGAATTGAGAGAGTACCCAGTATCTCCTAATTTAATTCCTAATCTATTTCGAAGGAATTTAAATAATACTAAAGTTGTAACTTTGGAACTAAATGAAATCGTTAGAATACGATACAGAAGCATAATGTATAATAAATAGTTTAACCTGTATAATTTGGCTTTCTCCGAACATTAAAGATAGAACATCATTAAAACGAGTGATTCAACTGTATTATATTATGATGATACCCTTGTACTTCACAAAATAAACAAAACAAATGCCATTAGTTACGCTCCAAGCGCTTTAGTAGTTATGAATTGATAAAACGTCACCTACCCACCTTGTTATTTCCACCTTATAGTTAGTGATTTTAAAAGTTTAACACATCAAAGCTCATGGGTGCGTTTAGAAACATGGCCGTGGAATTGAAAGTTGTGTTAATGCGTTGAAAAAGCCAAATTTTACTTCCACAACATTTCTGAAGAACACAAATTTCCGTGAAGGCATTTCTGAGTGTACCCAAATTATAAACCCACGTTAGCTGTTTAAAAACAGCTTCCCTACCGTTTATCGTGAGAATGAAATTATTGTGTAAGTTATTTTATTCACATAAGACTATGCACATAAGATATACACACTTACCCATGAATATATACAGTATACACCATTATTAATTTGTACAAATCTTATATATTTACATTACTGTATATACGCCAAAATAATTATAACCCTTAGCGAATTTGAATACAAAATAAAGCCAAACAATGTAAAATGTAATGTGTCAAGAGTTGCTTGTATCCAATAGTTGGCTTTTCGGAATAAATGAGACACAGAACAACAAAAAAGGTGTCCATATAATATGTTTGTGCTTGTATTATGTACATAGTGCATATATGAAGAAAAGCATAGAATGTGTTTTCATATGTACATACATATTAAAAAGTATCTTAGTCCAAATCTCACTATCTCTTGGAATTTCCTCCGGTGTCTTATAGCGGCGAATACAAAGACATTGAAATGAGTGGACTCCATTATAATGGAGCGATTAAACCAGTCTGAGAGTTGTAAAAGACCTAATTTTCAGCAGTAATTGAATGGTATATCGTATACCAGGACACATACCAACAATGACCTTAAAATCACGCTTTTTGACGATTACATTTTTTGATTTTTCATACTATACATATCTATGCATACTATATCTCCAATATATAAGTAAATTGCATATGTATATATGCTTTATTACAAAACAGCAGCAGAGCCGTGTCTACATTGAAAATGTTCTTGAAAAAATGTTTGTGATAGTCTAGGCTACTCTGATACCAAAACTATTGAATGGATTACAATACAAATTGCGCTAATGGTTGATATTATGTATGCGAAGTATAGCAGTTAAACTGTGAGAATATAAAACTGATTGTAACAGAGTATATTTTATTCATAATCCACATAGTCGAAGTTGTGGGCAAAAGCTCGTACGCTAGTCTGGGAGAGAAAGAAAAGTATAGAATGTATTATCTGTTTCATATCTTCCCGCGCTGGTTGTAAAAATAGGTCAAGAAATACTTCATTTTAAGGAGCTTATATAGGCGACGGACTAGCAACTCGTTATTACCTAGTTCTGCTTTACTATATGTGGTGTATGTCCACTGTCTGTGTATAGATAATTATCAAATGCGCCATTTTATGCGTCAAACTTTGCCTAAGTTTTCTACCAAACAAGTGTTTTATCACAGTAAACCTGTTACGTGCTTAAACTCGTAAAAATAAACGACTTTTAATTTAAAACACTCGATTTATCAATTGGACATTTTAAAATAACTTAGTGAATACACCTCGATAAGATGGGATTTGGTTCAAATTAAGTGCACGGAAAAATAGTTCGTATTGCTTTATGATAATAAATGTGTTATTAATTTCCGTGTATTTTTACAATTAGCTAAGTGTCTGTACAGTGACAGGAAGGAAGAAAGTGATCAATTACATTTTTTCATACAGCCGGCCCTATTTGTCTGTACTACATACCTAACGGTACTCTAATAACAACAAGTACATACTTTATCTCAACAGTTTTGATAGCGATAGCGTTATGACATCAAGTTAGATTCTGGTTGGATTATTTTAAATAACAATTTCTTTAAATTATATCTAAACTGACCAGTATGTGATCTCTATGTTCTGAACACATCACGCTAAAGAATCCAGGCAGAATGAATTGAACTTCCATATAAGCTCTAAAGAAATATGGCCCCAAAATACTTATAGCTCATACCAACCATCAACGATTGCGTTATCAGTGTTGTTACATAGCATATACATACATATATTTCAATTGCATAGTGATCGTGATATGGTCGCGATTACAGATTTCAGTTGCACAATGGTCGTATTATAGTGGCGATTTCACAAAAACCCTTTTATCTATTAAACAACTTAAGGTTGCATAAATGTTCCTTTATACAACCTTTTTGCTAATTGGATTCAATGTCATCTGTCTAAGAACGAACCAAAGAAAATAACGTAATTCATACACACTCACACATATCCTTTTTACACATTTTATTTCGTCTCCTTGAATCTCATAATTTTCATCAAACACTCGCTTAGGTGCGAGTGGTTTTGACATTTATGTCAGCTAACGCTTTGGCTATTTGATTTTCATAAGTCAGCCTTATTCATGTACATACGTATATGTATTAATAATACTATTTTTACTACAATATTTAAATATATCCATAACAAGCACCATTCCCACATCCAGTTATTTTTATGGGAGGTGTCAACATTAGTTCCTTTCCTCGTGTAATGATAAACATTTATTCCAACACTAATTAAAATAAGAACAATTGTCAATTGGAATAACAGGAGACAGGATTGTTAGGTTGTAACAGTGTAACGACTAACAACAGAAATCAGTTGTTTCTCGACATCCAAAGCGAGCGGTGGTCTTTTTGTAAACTAGCCTAAGTTAAGAACCTTTGTCAGGCTTATTATTTAAATTTTTTTTTTAAAACATGAAGTTATGAGCTTCCAATTTAACTAAAGCAATCAATGAACATTTCTCTCTACATGATGAAAATGGACAGAATATTGATTTCAGATTTTGAAAATGACACCCATTTGTTGCTGTGAGAAATAAGTAATCACATAATATCACTTTTTCGTGTTTTTGCCAATTTTCCAAATACTCGTACTGGCGTACCAGTATTTGTAAAATTAGCAAAAACAATGCTAATGCGGTGCTCTGTCCGCATTAGTAGGCTGTGTGAATATATCTAACTCAGCCAAACTGGCCATACACAATGCGGTGTTGATTCCAACTTTATTGTACGGTAGTGACGCCTGGATATGCCCGAAATTGAGTGAAAATAAGATAAATGCAGTAGAAATGCGATCTCTTAGAAATATGTGTGGTGTCACCCTTGTGGACCAAATAAGCAATGAAGAGATACGCAGTATGATAGGGTTGCACGACAGTGTTATTGTAAAAATTAAGAAAGGTATGCTTAGATGGTTCGGGCACATAGAGAGAATGAGTGATGAAAGACTGACGAAGAAAATCTACTGAACGAAAGTGAGTGGTAACAGAAGCGAAGAAAAACCAAGGCTGACTTATGAAGATCAAGTAGCCAGAGTGGTAGCAGGCGGAAACGTCAAAAACGGTCACATACCTAGGCGAAAATGTGTGAGGAGAAAGATGAGATTTGAGGAAGCGAAAGAAGTATGTAAGGACCGCGACACTTGGCGCTCTGTCCTCTCTGACTAGCCCGTTAGGGATACAGCGTGAAGATATGTATGTATGTACTCGTACGCGATTATCGCCGTTATTTCGTTATCTTTTGCGGATAATTACTTTGTACCAAGTTAGCAACACATATATATATATTAGTATTATTGTATGGTCTGCTTGTGACGAATATTTAACGCCTACTTATTATTCGCTTATTCAGCAATATTCATTAATATTCAGCTGAATGCCAAATGCAATTACTCCGAATATCTGAATACCGATTGAATGACATAATAACGCCGTAGATTATTTTTTTTAACGTGTGTTCATTTCCCATTTAGACAATAATTACATAATACTTGTAATTTACAGTTAAAATATATAAAAAAAAGACTACGTATATTTATCAGGAATATACCTATATATATAATAATAGATATGGATTATATTTATTATCATATAGATAGATATAGATACATATCTTCACGCTTTATCCCCGCGTTGTCAGAGAGGACGGAGCGCTAAGCGCAGCGGTTCTTACATACTTCTTTCGCTTCCTTAAATCTCACCTTTCACCTCATACATTTTCGCCTAGGTATGCAAGTACTTTTGTCATTTCCGTCGGCTAACACTCTGGCTATTTGATCTTCATAAGTCACCCTTGGTCTTCCCTGGCCTCTTTTACCACTCGCTTTCGCTCTGTAGATTTTCTTCGTCAGTCTTTCATCACTCATACTTTCTATGTGCCCAAGCCATCTTAACATTCCTTTCTTCATATTTACAATAATATTGTCATACAACCCTGTCATACTGCGTATCTCTTCATTACTTATTTGGTTCGCAAAGGTGACACCGCACATATTTCTAAGAGATCGCATTTCTTCTGCATTTATCTCACTTTCACTCCATTTCGGGCATATCCAGGCCTCACTATCGTACAATAATCTTGGAACCAACACCGCATTGTGTCTGGTCATTTTGGCCGAGTTAGATATATTAATTAGATAATAGATATACGATACACATATTTACACAAAATTAGAAATCATAGATGTTTTCGTGTCGTCGTATTTAATAACATGGCAGAAGAAAATAGAGAGCCCTTTTTGACGTCGATTAATAAAAATAAACGTAATACCGGATACGTTAATAAGTATTACAAGTGTACTTTATCAAAACAAACAGTTCCCGCAACGCTATCTTAAACCGATGTAATGATAGCCAACACGCCGACAATTTACTGCAATAAATACAGTAAACAGCTGCACTCATATTATATACCTCTAGTGGACGTAATAAGGGGACAATTTTAAACTTCTTCAGTGGAAACGTTGAAATTAGTAATAGGTATTTAGTTTGAATATTTTAAAGAAGTTGAGTCCGAACTTCCGGCTCCATGCAGTTATCTCCTCCAGCCAAGTCCCAAATCCACAAATTCGCACGTAATCCATGTCATAATTTCATTAATACCTGTGCTCCATTTCTTTGCGGAGGATTCGTTACTAATTTTCACTTGGAAATACATATTCCATAACTTCAAAGCTTCTTTCAAAGTTGGTATCATTTACTTCAAATATTTGCGTTGCAGCTTGGATGTAATTGAAAGCTTCGATTAATTTTTTTGAAATTAATTGTTTAATTTCGATGCTATGCAATTGTGACATCCAGGGAATCATAGAGATTCTTATTATTATTTATATTTCTTAAGGCATTGGTAACAAAACCATCAGCCTAATGACGTAACTTTTGGAGAAACACTGACTGTCCCTAACACTCCTCCAGTAACGTGATAACAGGGTTTACTGGAGTTAAAAAGGACTTCTTGGAAGAGCGCCAAAACTTCAGCTACACATGTTTATTTAGATCTCCTCCATTTTTTTCACTTACACAGAACTTTAAAACACAATATGCTATCACTGTTGTACTTTAAAACTCCTAAAAATGTAAAAAACAGAAAATTGAAATAAAATGACAACCTCACTTCTCCCGTTCCCGCCAAAAAGTCCGAATCACAGAGATATTAAAACTAAGAATAAGTCAAAATGTTGACTGACGTAAAACGAAACGACATAAAACGAAACACCGTAAAATAAGGACTGCGTGTATTTAACAATTGTCATCGAAACGTTCTAATACGTCTCTGGCAACAGGCTATTGCGAGTTATTACTCTCAAAATGTGTTGTTATTGTCTAAAAGATGTTATTAAGTTTATAATTTATATAGTGGCGTTTTTATTTATGTGCATATAGATAATGATAATATGAAACCTTGACAACAACGCAGAAAATGCAAAAACTTTTCCATTTACTCAAATAAATTCAAAATTTTAAATAATTCTCAAAGTAAAGACTTCATTTCATAGAGTATGACATACTAATATTATATTAACAGTTGCTGTGTACCAGATTTGTAAATTCAACGTAGAAATGAGATAGTTAAATCTGTCTGCTCGTAGATACAAGTATTAAAGCAATTTAAAACTAGGAAATAATTTTTCCACTAATTTCTTGAAATAAAAGTATCTTAAAAGGCTAAAATAAAAAATGTTTTGTCTACCACATACTGACACTTACAAAGAAGGTAGTTAAACAATTTCAGTGCGGATTAATTATAAAAATGCTAGAGGCTAACTTTATCATAATATTTTCTCAACTGATTATAAAAGTCTAAAAATGTTGTCCCTGGGCAAACTTCAAAAGCTGTCCGGTCAGGTAGACTAGGTTATGTGAGACTTTGCCAATTAAAACTCCCGCGGTGCTTGTCCTCGACTCACGCTCCAAGTAACCCGAAGATCATTAAGATTAAGATCTGCTGAAGTGAACAACCAGTTCTAATTTCTGTCAATTGCGATCCCGAATCTTTTCATCGGTCGTCACCTCCTACAACAAACTAACTATAGCCCTATTTACTATACTTACTATTACTTTTATTCCCAGTCTACTGGGATGAAAAGTGTCCGACCTAGTTTGCATTCAGCCATGTCCTCGTGAAAGTTAGGTTCCATAAATGCATTTAAAAAAAAAGACAATTTCTACTTCCACTATGCTATTTCTGATGAACATTTACATCTACGAAGATATTTCTGAACGTTACCCTAGCTCAACAGTTATTATTATCTGTGATAATGATGAACTATGCTGTATTTTGTTACCTATAGGTAAAAAAGCTGATTCATGTCTATTCAATAATTCACATCTACTGATTGTTGAAAATAGGGCATAGGTCATTGGTGCAAACCTCAAAAACGAAATAAAAATTTGAATAATTCTTATTATAACAAAGGAAACACGAAGCAGGAACAATCCTTTGTTTCAAATCCTTCGCTTTGCCTTCACTGGAAAGATAATTTAAGGAATTGCTCAATAAATCAGCACTCTTAATTGGAGCTTTATTTAGACTCGGCAAACGTTTCTGAATCAAATAAGTTTGCTTTTGTCGAATTTCTTTTGTACGGTTTTATATAAATGAAGCCAAGAATCCGAATCCAAGAACTCAGCGTAGGTAGTAATTGCTACCACGTTCATCAATTTAAATTTCAAAAACTTTCAAAATAAACTAAAATCAAAATACTTTATTTTATTCATTACGAACATTATGGTAAGAAAATTAATCGATATTTCAACTGCCTCAACCGAATTATTAATTTAGGCTGTAAAGCGAAAGTTATAAACGTAAATGAGTGAACACGATGCCCTCTTCTGCGGTGTTCTGTCAGTAAACAGGTAAAAATGTTCACCTGTACACTTTTTTACCTGATAATTGATAATACAATACCCTCTACCTGAATGTTGGTTGTACTGGGAGGTGAAAAAAAAAATCTAAATGGTTTGATGGTGGTGTGGTGTGAAAGGCGGTCGACACCCCCGATCATCTACGAATCTCCCGGTTCAATTCCGCTCAATAAAATTAGTTTTTGCCACGGCAGAGTGCAAACGCGCACCCGTTGCCCCGGCACTTTGGCCCCGTGGAGGAACACCGTCAGGTTTTAGTGGGTAGGCTCGGCCTAACACCTTAATGTCGAGGAGTCCCACATAATTCTATATACCTACTTTATAACAAATACTTAATAACAAATCATCTTGTCAAGTTACCCCTCATTTCGGATAAACGAATTGTTATTGAAATACTCCCACATTGGTTTTAGGGATACCAGTCGTTTTGCACACAGTTTGGGATTTTAATATCATTGCGAGAAATATTATTACATTAAGCCTTTCTCGAATTTTTGGAAATGTGGCAACCTTTCCAAACCATTCCAAACATAAAATACATATTTTCGTATTTTTTAGTAACTAAATTATGTTAGAACAGAATAAAAATAGAATAGGTAAAATAAGCTTATTGTGTAAAATATTTTATTTTAATTGCAACCTCTTCTCGATTTGTTGTTTTCACTCGTTTTGTATGGGAGGGAGGTCGCGAAATAACTATTTGGGCTAAACTCGTAAATCTTAAATGTTTTAGCTTCTACTACTCACAAAAATAAAAACATGTCATGTTGAGCTTTGTAGCGTTGTACTGTGACCTTCCCTAGTCAAGCCCATTAGTAAACATCTAGAAAATCCGTCCATTGTTAGTTAGTCCGAGTTGTAGATGTACACAATACAATCCTTGGTGTTTTATCTTCTACCGGCTTGCGGGTAAAATTGCACTAAAAAATGTATTAGAATAATTTACGATTTCGGTTACATTATCGTGCATTCACTTCTCTTCTTGTAGGTGATATGTTCATAATCAATCTTCTACAATGAAATTCCTTTTATATTAAGACTTATATTTTAGCAGTAATTTAATAATTAATAAAACATTTTAAATTTCAGATTAGGGTCACGTCAGTTTTTAAATTGAAGATCATTTAAAACACTTAGGTAATAAGGATATGTGATTGTATGCAAATGTTTATTTCGATCATATGTCACATAACACATTGCAGGTATAAATGTTGTAATGAATTACACTGATGTCACTCTAAAGTCATTTTGTATGATTAATATAAGTATAGGTACTTTGAGCTAAAACTAAAAATGATTATGGAGGCAGTTTCATTGTCTATTGATATATGTATGTTACGTCTATGACAAATTTATTTTGTATGTATTAAAAAGGTCATGGTTTAAAATAATAGCTACTGTGTGTTTTGCTATAAGCGTTATGATTATTTGAAGCCTTCACAACTTATGGATAAAAGTCAAATGATATGAAAGACCCAAATTCAGATAACACTCCATCAGTGTCATAAATTCCTTCAACTAAGTTAATGATAAACTCAGAAAAATTAAAAAACATCTAATCAAATAAAAATTGTATTGTAGCACGTAGTTCCCAAAAGAATAAAAATGTTGCCCTGAAATAAAGTTAATACCTCCTTTATAAAATGATAACTTCGAATTTTCGAATCTAATCTTCGACGGGAATATGCCTGGGATTGATCCTCTAAATATGCATTTACTGGCATTTATTAAATTGTAAAATATTAACTTTAATTTTGAAATAATACAATATTTAATGAATTGCACTTCATTGAATTTTTTTACTAATTCTTCTCGGTGCAATTTCTTTCCCAACCAATGGTAGATTTAACTTCAAAAATAATTCTCATAGTTTATTTGTATATAAAATAATTTGAATAAGAACTTGCGCATTCTTTAAAAAACAAAGTAGGTAATCACTATTCCTTTACTTAAGCAATTGTACACATTTTGTATACATTAATCACTCTACAATATAATTTTATACATTCATGATTATACTGTGTACTATACGAAAATAATAGATTTGTTAGATTACAAAAACGAAGAAGAATAATTACATAGCCATTACCGCGATGTTTGGCGCTCCATCTTCTCTGACTATCCCATTAGGGATACAGTGTGAGGATACTATGTGATTAAAAATGTAATAAGCGATCTCTCTGGTTTTATGTAAAAACCTTTTATTTTTTAAAATGTATACTATTACTACTATAAATAAAAATTTTGCTATTATTATTATTTACTTCTTGTGAATATTCGTACATGTAATTATGTAGAATAGAAAATGCGCCTCGGCATCCGGAGCTAGGACATTTTTAATGGGAATCGTCAATAAGGAAGAACATGGAGCGAGTACCTACTTACATTAAAACATTCAAAATACACCTATCTGCATATATCTACAGTTATCCTTTAAAACATTCGGAAAAGTGGACCAAAAAGAATGAAAATATTATGCAGAACTAGGGCTGCCACTTTCCGGGTTTCACCCGGAGTCTCCGGGATTGAATGGTTCATAACCGGGCTACCCGGGCGGCGGACGACAGCTGAAATATGACTCAAATAGAGCTGCTAGCGCTGGGAGTCCCAGCAATAGCAGCTATATTTGAATTTGTGAATACGTACATACATACATACATAAATACATATCTTCACGCTGTATCCCCAACGGGACGGAGCGCATTACTTATTTAATTTCAATAAATAATAATAATAGATAATATAACAAAAGACTTTAATTTGCAAACATCGAAACGAATACCTACCTAATCAATAAAACATAGAATAAAACTTTAAATTATAAAATTTATCTCGGTCTCGGGACCCTGGCGTCAATACCTACCTCGGTCAATATGTAAATAATACCTACATCGAAAAAAATTGTTTTATTTAATGAAAATAGCCATTTTCCCGAAATCTCCGCGTGCGCTCTTTTTAAAAAGTGGTAGCCCTATGCCGAACATCAGAATAACATCGTACACTTGCTCACTCGAGCAAAAAATATTAGATGAATAATTCGCTGTTCTACATTCAAATGAATCAAGTATATCGGTTTTACCGCTCCAAATAATTTGTAACAATTTATGTTATGGTACCTATGTATGGTACCTATATTATCCCCGTTTAACAATTATAATTACCTCTTAAATACAGACATAGACAGACATCTATATCAACATTATAAAGAGGTACACTTTGTTCGTTTGTATGTAATGGATAAACTCAAAAACTACAGAACCGATTTAAAAAATTATTTCACTTATAGAAAGCTACATTATCAGCGAGTAACATGGGCTAAACTTTATTTTCAATAAATGTCTACCCTTGTGAAGCCGGGGCGAGTCGCTAGTCAATAATAATCCTACATTTCCTATTAAAGGTGGACAGTGTATAAAAAACCAACAAAATCAAACTTTGACGTCACTTCTACTAATAAGAATTAATAATTCCAAATTATTTGTAATTACAAATGACAATGCAAATTCAAAATGTGATAATTTGACAGCTCATCGTCTATACTATTTGTTATACAACATAATATGTATGTTCGTATCTTGTACCTTGGTGTTGTACCTTGGGTCTCTGTACGCCTTTTATATTGCGAGAAATAAGTGATAATCCACATTTTTTTTTCTTCCCCAAGCCAACATGGAAATACATTATATCAAAGGTGTCCAACATAGATGTAAATTTATTGTAGAAAAGACGTTAATTTCCTTTTGTTGTCATGGTTACACCTTCGAAATGTTGTTTCATAAATTCTTTTATTATATTTAATCTTTTGTCACAGCACAGACCACAGAGTCACATTGTAAGTGTACAGCACAGATCAGACGGTCAGTTTAGGCGCGAGAAATAATTTTATTATAAACTTTAGCTCAATCACAAGAGGATTTTAAATCCATGCTAGTCGGAAAGAAACATAAAATATGTCAGCTACTTTGGCCGTAAAAGACCAAGGAAATGGTTTATTATTAGAAACCGTTGTAGACGATGGACTAGCAACAATTGGTTTCACATTGCCATTTGTAAACCTAAATATTTATTGCCAAAAGTGGCATTCAGATCTGATGATCTTTTGATTCCGAATTAGAATAGGCGTTATATATTGTATGTACTTATAAACAAAAGAGATGTGAGAAATATTGCATTTGTTTCATTCCAATATAAAATGTCGAAGCACGCGGAAATTAATAACTCACACGGTGTTTATGTCGTCATTCATAATATGATTGTAGATTTGGGAAGTTCAGTTGTGCCTGGGTATCAAGTCATATCTTTAAATACAAATCGTTTGACTATTCACTCAGCTAGTACAGTTGGACACATTTATTTTGTAACGTGTCCAAAGCATCATTAGTAATTAAAAATTATATGCAATATATGACTGGCACAAATCTCTTATAATTTCTGTTAATAGTTGATTAAAATGTACTTTTCTAGTCTAATTACTTTGTTCACTACCTATATCTTCATTACTATAAATAACACATTTTTTTAATAAAGAATGGAATGCTAAGATGGTTCGGCCACATGGAAAGAACGAGTGATGAAAGATTGACGAAGAAAATCTATAGCGCGAAAGTGAGTGATAAAAGAAGCCAAGGAAGACCAAGGCTGACTTATGAAGATCAAATAGCTAGAGCGTTAGCCGACGGAAATGTCAAAAGCATTCGTATACCTAGGCGAAAATGTGTGAGGAGAATGATGAGAAGGAGGAAGCGAAAGAAATATGTAAGGACCGCAACGCTTGGCGCTCCGTACTGTCTGACTACTCCGTTAGGGATACGGCGTGAAGATAGGTCTGTATATAAATTTTTTAACATATTATTTCTTTTTTTTGCCGTCATTTTGCACGGATGTAAACCAATAGCGGCGTGAAATGCAACTTTTTTACATTGTATTCAGTATGATGGACTACCACCACACCAGCAGTCACACGCTTCGACACAAGACGTTATACATAATAAGACGACTTGACACAAATAATTTCATTTCATAAAATGATGCGTTTCACGAATATCCAAGTATATCATTATCTGCCCAATATAATTCCGACTTGACACAAATAATTTCATTTCATAAAATGATGCGTTTCACGAATATCCAAGTATATCATTATCTGCCCAATATAATTCCATGGTCATATGTCGACACATAAGTAGCGTTTAAAAGCTCAGTATCATTTAGAATTTAGGAAAATGGTAGCTTGGTGTTCATGACGCAGACAGGAGCTTTATAGATTCGAGCACTTTCGTCCACTTTCGATTTCAATAGAGACGTCTCAGAGAGTGGACGGGTCGCGCTGTTTCTTGAATCACCACATTTTTTTTATATTGTTACTAGTACATGGTTATTGCTGTCGACAAGAATATGTCATTTTTTTTCTTCCTTCTGTGACTTGCTGAATATGAGGAGCTCGCTATCGGATACGAGCAACTCTAGACGCGTTATTCACTTCATTTTTCAACTTAGTTTCGCTTGAATGAAATGAAAATATGATATCTAGTTATTAACGGTATATATTGTACAATGTGTATATCCGCTTGTGAAAGTATGTAAGTACATATCTGTTTTTATTTTGTAAGAATATTATTATTTTATTTTGTAAGAATTTGACATATGAATACATACATACATATATAATATACAACATCTTCCTATCCGATCGTTACTTATAAATCACTGTCCGTTAAGATTTAATTAAAGTTGTCCTTAATTGAGATCTTTCCGACTACAGAAATTTCACACACATAATTAATCATACATATATTGTGTACAAGCGAAGCCTTAAACATCGGTCTTGAAAACGTGTTTTAACCCTTTTATAACAACGAACGATGTGAAAGGGTTTTTAAAATCAACCCTAAAAAGGTGTGAAAACGGGTGAACATATTTATACACGTAACTGACTATTATTTGTTATAATACTCGTGAACTATTACTATGCAAACACGAACAGCTATGTAAATAAAAGACTTAAACAGTGAACACTTCTCCAAACAATTTTAGTGTCCCGTAATTAATAGCAATATACTAAGCGATCTCTACTGAGATTACATCAATTTAAATTGTAATTTATGATACTTAAATAAACATTGGTTTTAATTGGAAACATTGCCGTACGCGGTATTACAGAAGCTATGATGGCCTATGGCGATTCCTGAGGTTTTATTATAATTACATCACATGACCTTTTTACGACATGTTACGTATAAAATAATTCCTTAATCAGTTCATATGTGTGTCAATAAATATTACACTGTTTATGATACATGATAGACCTTTTCAGGGTTAGCAGTCGTGCTATAGTCACGACCTAAAAGCAAGAGAAAGAGTACATGTAGACTATGTTATGTATAGGCTATGTTTTATATAACTATAAAAACAATGTCGCCATTTAAATAAATACACTTACAATATTGACATAAATACTAAAAAGTAAAATTTACTAACAATATATAAAAATACGTATTTAAAATATTATAAATACAAAAGTAAGTAAAATACAGTTAATGCAAAATAATATAAACATAAAATTTGTATAACATGAACAAATGATAATGTTCAATGTATTCAACATGTAGGTACTTAGGCAAATGTCAAATGGCTGATTGTTGGCACATTTCCCATGCCTATGGCAGGTTACTAGCCCATATTTTTTAATATTGTTTATTTATTCTCGTTCCCTGACGAACACTAGTTAGGGCCATTGATGGCGTTTTTATCTTTATTATCTAATTTTAATTATGTCTACTCTTACCTCTAATAACATTGTTTCCTTATACTAATCCCTACTTTTAAACAATTTTCTCTTACTTATTTGTCGTTCCCTATTCGACTAATTACATCTTAATATATTACATTTCCATTACTGTGCTATAACTATTGCTTATATCTATTACTACTACAAGCAATGATGTTATATTTAAAAAAGAGGTAGATAGGTTACGTTAGTACTAATGCTTGTAAAATATTGTCCTGGTTACGCACACACATAAGCCACACGTTTTGTTTATACACACTAATAAAATGATGAAGTGTAAATAAGATAGCATGACAATTACCATAAGCAAAATGAGACAAATATACATTGCACTGCGTCGCTATACAATGTAAGACTTCAATTGCATTTCAAACTAACAAATCACGCGGCTCTCTAAAACCATTGTGATTGGTCAATTTCACTTTCTTACTGCATTTTACGCGAATCCGTGACTTAATTCATAGAATATTAGTAATTAATGCAACAAAACAGACATATTCGAAAAATATGATTGATGCCTAAGGGTAAGACAGTAAAAAAGGATTTATGTTTGATTTTTAAAATTAATTTTTTTTTGAGTCATGTACATTTGGAAACAGAATTATTTAAGTACATACATTCGTAAAACAATTTTGTTATAAATTTTAAAATGATAAAAATAAAACACTAGGTATTTTCATGTAGTTTTTTTTATTTTGTGGGATTATTGGGATATTAGACTCACTGATAAAGCTTCTGATTCGTTTTAAAAAATACGTATATTATAACTTATATACCAACTAAATAAACGTAATCAAATGTTTAATAGGCACTGCATGACATTGACGGTTCTGTAACATAACTTTTTATATTCTTTGACCAAACACAGTATATTGCTTTCTGTCGCACTTGGTAACAGGGGGATTATCTATCGCATTTCATTTTTTTATGATTTAATATTTACTGATATTTTAGATTTTGGAAAAAATGGTGACACGAATGAATTAAATAAGTATACTTACGCATGATACGTAATTCGTGAACCTTTGGAAGTCTTGCTAGTATAGTTTCTGCAGTATCTAATAACACAGAACGGCATTTTAATATTAATATTAGGAGCGCACATACGAGTTGACACTGTCACGTTGTTACACGAATGAGCTCCAGGTTGGCTAATTAGCAAAGTTTTGGGGTGCCAGTTTTCGAGCGCAATAACTCATCTACCTCTTTTAAATGTAACATCATTGACTACACGTATCTTTGTTTATTCTAATCGCTTATTCTTTACATTTTTTGTTGCAATTCTAGAGTACTTATTCTATTCTTATCCACTATTTACAACCCTTATACACTTATACACTTAAGTATATAATTAATATATATACGCCATATATTATTATTGCTATTCTTATTAATACGTTTTAATTACCCTACGCATATTTTATACCCATCTTACTTTCTATTTCTTGTTTTGCTTCATATATACATCAATAATATTACGTTATTCCTATATACATATATTATCCATCTATTTTTTGTTTTTATTTATCACCCTAACCTTGCCCTAACCGCAATCTTCAGACAGACTGAAGACAAAACATACAGACTGACAGACACTCGCTTTTTCAGTGTAATAGATTGATCGTGTGGTTACATTTTTAGGTCACTGCATTTTCAATATTTGCCCACAAACAAAAAATTTCATAGTGGATGTACAACGAACATGCATATTTATGTTACGAATAACAAAAACATTTTTTTGAAAGCACATTCGGTACTTACCTAGAGATAAATATTATTATATTCTATAGCGAAGGCAAAACGAAAAGCACTTTCATCATGTAATTTCTTCAGAAGTCGTATATACCCGATGACCAGTTGAAATGGGGAACTTTGCTCATGACTAAGATTAATCGTACATGATAAAACAAATCAAAATCTAAAAAAGTGAATCTCTTAAGCACCTAAAAAATCACAAAATGATCTCGGAAATAGTATTGACATATAATTTTGTACATTTCTTTGTACGACTCCAAATTTCCAAAAAAAAACGTAGTATTAATGAAGTCGGTTAAAAAATAATATCTCAAGTATCAAAAAAATACCACGGCACTGAACAACTAAGTTAGTTAAATTAGTATCACTCAATATATTAATTTCGTATAATGTCACAAACAATTGTACTATAAGAAAATTGATTAATTTACTTAAACTCTGCCAGTACAACATTATTACCCATATTAATATGAACCACCCACGTGATTTTTAACCGACTTCAATAAAAGGATTTTATGTTCGCCTGTATATATGTTTGTTTTATGTATCTTCACCGATAACTTCGTCAATGGTAGACCGATTTTGAAAATTTTTTTTTGTTTGAAAGGGTATACTTCCGATACACCAAATAACACCAAATAACGCGACCTGGTTATATAACCTTTATTTATATTGATGTTTCTTTTTTTATATCGTTGCGCTCCAGAGTTAGAAAGAAGTTAATTGTAGACCTGCCCTAGTTATTTATTTAAGTCAAGCTCACTCAAAAGAGAGAAAAAAAAAATAATAATAAAAAAAATTAAACTGCCTTCAAAAAAAAAACACTGAAAAGTACAACATAATATCCTGTGGTAATAAAAACTCAAGTACAATAAAAAAACTTTATAAATACAATACGCATACCTATATAATTAAATTTGACAGGATTGAAAGGATATTTATTTAGCGCTTTTCGGTGTTATTTTTTGGAGGCGGTTTAATTTTTTTTCTTAAAATTTTGTCAAATGAATTCAAATTCACCTGTATACTATTTTAGAGATACGGCGTGAGGATATGTATGTATATAATTTGTAATTCATAAATCACAAAAAAATAGTGTATCATCATCGATTTTATCTCCTCAGACAATAAGTAAACAATTAGAACGTTAACAATGCTTAAGCAAATAGTTTTCACCTTTATAACCATGACAATGCTCGATAGCAAGTTACACAATGATCCGACATTTTGCCACTGCTACAGAAGGGCCTTATGGTTGATGGCAATAAAAAACATAAACATGGATAACACGATTCGTTTATCCACTCGAAGTGAAAGCGAGCCTACAGTACACAGAACAACATTGCCAGCTTTTATCAATGTTTCTTCTTCTCCCTAATTTTTTTTTCTTTTCCGCAAGTTATGAAATGGAAGTAAAATAAAATCTGTTTGTAAAAGAGTTAGGTACGATATCGTAAGATATATTTATTATTATTTAATGACTGAAATATTTTTTCGATGTAATCAAATTGAATTATTTTTTATTATGATTCCGTTAGTAAAATTAAAAAATCACTCTTATAAGAGTATAGTCTGACCTCGGTGTCTGTCAGTCTGTCGCAGACTCACGGTGGTTTGTCTCTATTTTTTTAATTAGAGGGAAAAAAGAGTGTTGAAGTTATTCTCTGGTATAGTACTCCTATGGACGCATGAAAGTACACCATACACTGCGTGCAGGCTTGCATGTGAACGTGCGTGCGCTTGTGGACCTATACATGTGTGTGTGTGTGTGTGTGTGTGTGTGTGTGTGTGTGTGTTTAACATTCATGAACATTTACAATTCGCAGTTTTAAAATAGCCCTTTAAATTGAAATTTTAAGATACCTTTTAGTTTTAAGTTTGTAAATATTAACGTTAAGACATGTACATATGTACTGATTTATGTCAATAAATTTAGAAGTATAAAAATAAAATATACAATTTTAAAACTTGTTTTCTTTAAATTTCCTTTAATTGCTACTCATCACAATTATAAATGAAGACTGTATAGCTTTTCAGAAAAAGCCACAGTTACCTTTACGCTAGTATATTTAAAATATTCGTATTTTGTGTTTTGAGAGGTACATAACTTTGAGCGAAATATAAACATTTGCAATTTTTCATCTACTCTTTTTCAGATTTAATAATGTTTTCCCACTTCGGTTCTACAGACGAATGCGATACTGTATTCATGTTTCTGATGTAGTATATGTATATCGGCAAATATCAAAGATTACAATTCGACTCATCTGTAATGATCTAATGATGTCTCATATTAATTACGTTAACGGAAATAATTACTTTTCCGTACTAACGACACGATGTTATGAACAATGTAGATACTTACAATATGAGATATGTCGGAGAGTTTAACATGATGTTGTAATGTCTCTTAATCTCGATACAATAGTGGTGCTTATAAATTGTGGACCGTAGGTTCTACAACTGGTACCTACTGTTGTTCGACTACATTTTATACCCGTTTCAAGTGGCTGTACTGTTGAAACACGTGTGTTGAATCAGAACTCCATTATCGGAATAGAATTACATTTTTAATTATTTTTCAATTGATTAACGTAAATTAAAAACTCGACACAGATTAACAAAAACTTGTAAACAATATGAAATAGATAGCTAACGACAATTCTGTGGAATAGGAAAGTTGGGTAACTATAATTTTTTTCTTCTTCGCTAATAAATTCAAAGAGATAATAGAACAGTGGTCGCCCAGTGTTCGAAATTCGATCGTAAATATGTATGAAATAAATGCTTTTTTCCTTGACATACTCGAAAACTCGAAATATAGACTCGAAACAGCTCACAGTTTACAAATCACGCAAAATTCACAGCACGAAAGTCATTGAGTCAATCTAAATTACCTAAAGAAACGGTATATTGGGCATTTGACAAGTTCAAATGCCCAATATACCCCAATATTCCCACTTCCGCTCCCTCGCCTCCGTACGGAACCTTCTGTGAGCGAGTTATACAGTATAACTCGCAGTAAAAAAAAATATTATACTTTTTTCTTATAAAATATAAAAAAAAAATTATATAATATATAAAAAAATATTATATTTTTTTCTTATAAAATATAAAAAAAATATTATATAATATATAAAAAAATATTATATTTTTTTTTACTTACGTTTTAGTTTTTCGCAAAACTTGTGCAACAAAGATACATTCTCGTATTTTGCCCATCAAATCCTTTTATTCGATACATATATACATATCTTCACGCTGTATCCCTAACGGGGTAGTCTTTTATTTGATGATAATATAAAAATGTATTGAAAAGAAAAGAAAAACCGGTCATATGTACATAAGTTGACATAAGTATTTACAAAATTAGCTTGAACACTGTGAGACCACTTTGTAGATACGAGTACAATAATGTCATGGCGCAGAAAAAAAACAAAAAGTGAACATGTATTTTAGATTTCTTTCAACCAGTTTATGGTAGGTATTACAAACTCATAACAATAAGTCTTGTGAAATCATACCAATTCCAATTTGATGTTTCGATTGATTGTTTAAAGAAGGGAATCGTTTAAACCCTTTTGCTACACAGAAAAGCTTTTAAACAGTAATAGTGTCATTAAAATGTCGTTACGTAATGACGGAAGAAAGTTGTGCAAAATTAACGGTCTTTTTAGGTGAAGGACTGATTTTGTTTTATTTACCATATAAAGTTGTTTAATAGCATTCACACCTTACCTTACTCAAAGAGACCCCAAGAGACCGCAAGGGGATGGACGAAACTACACGTTATATTCAGAGTTAATTACGCAGTTTTCATTGCACTAGAAATTAACATTAAATTTATTCTTACGGCATTCATTGTAATGGGCCTAAAATTTATGTTTTGAAAGGAGACCAGAGTTTTTATTGTAATGGTAATGTCAAATTAAAATTAAATTTCAGTGCAATGTACTTATTAGGTAGGCAATTAGAAACACTTATATCCGATTTCACCAAAGTCCCCTAATATTGGGTCCTTACATATGAAATTGGCGTTTTGTACGGGAGGAATGTAAAGTCAATTTTTTTTTTGTAAAATATATTTAATTAATCAAAGTATGCACCGTTGTTATCTATGCACTTTTGCCATCTCATAAGTAGTTCATTGATCCCTTTACTAAAAACACCATGGGCGCGAGAATCAATAAACTCTTTGAAGGCGGTTTGGACTTCCGCATCGGAGTTGAATTTTTTTCCTTGTAAGAAGTTGTCCAAATTCCGGAAAAAATGGTAATCTGTTGGAGCAAGGTCCGGGGAGTACGGTGGATGTCGCAGACATTCCAATTGTAGCTCATCTAACTTAGTGGTTGTTTGTTGTGCAGTGTGTGGTCTTGCGTTGTCGTGAAGCAGCAGTGGTCTAGAGCGATTGACCAATCTCGGTTGTTTAGCAGCTAGTTCTTCCTTCATGGTTTGCAGTTGCTGACAATAAATATCTGCCGTAATCGTTTGGCCAGATTTTAGAAAGCTGTAGTGAACGACACCGGCGCTAGTTCACCAAACACTCACAAGTAACTTTTTCTGAGTCAATTTTCGTTTAGGGCTGGATTTGGCTGGGTCTCCAGGGTTCAGCCATTGCGACGAGCGCTTCCGATTATCGTACAGTATCCACTTTTCATCACAAGTAATGATTCGATTTAAAATCCCTTCATTATTGTGTTGGTTGAGCAAAGTAACACAGCAGTCGACGCGTGTTTGCAAGTTCGATTCACTCAATTCATGAGGTACCCATCGTTCAAGTTTTTTTACTTTCCCGATTTGCTTCAAGTGGATTAATACAGTTTTGTCACTTACCCCGAAGCCTGCAGCTATCTCTGAAGTGCTTTGTGATGGATCCGCTTCCACAATAGCCTTTAATTCTTCATTTTCCACTTTGGTCTCCGGCCGTCCACAGGGTTGGTTCTGAAGGTCGAAATTTCCAGAAAGAAAACGTTGAAATCGAAAACGTACCGTGCTTTCTTTTGCAACACCAGCGCCGTACACATCATTAATCCTTCGAGCTGTTTCTGCAGCACTGGTGCCACGGTAGAAGTCGTACTCGTAAATATACCGATATTTCATGTTTTCCATTGTTCGGTAATAAGCGACGCCAAGAAAAAAATAATGAGGAAAAAAACAAATGAATGACTGTTTTCAAAACTCAAATGTACCAGCAAAATGACTTTATAAATTTGAACTTGGAATTCTTAACCAAAGAGGAGATATTTCAGATCAAAGTGGTCAGTACGACAAAACGCTAATTTCATATGTAAGGACCCAATACTTTGCGAAGCCCTAAAACCGGATTTAGAAGTTCGCTAAGTATTAGGGAACTTTGGTGAAATCGGGCATTAGGCAGTCATTAAAAACAAATATATTTTCATTTTTCAGTTGGTTTTTTATTTCTTCTTGAAATAACGCTGGAAAATGGTTGTTCCGCTGTCATATTTATTTACAACAGTATCGCTCAGACAAACCTGAAAAAACCACGAACATTGTTCTTATTGTTCATGTTTTTTTTTTCAGATTTTTGCGATAGGGTATATGCATGTAATTTTTTTATATTTTTATTCGATAGTTAACATCGCTATATAATAGTAAAAACGTATTGAACGCCAAAAAAGTAACTTAAAGTAGTATAAAAAAAAGTTAAAAAATAATCAACCGACACGGGCCCTTTAAATGCCCGCCATTTAGGCGCGCTTGGTGTGACGTCATAGTTATAACAACGAATAAACAAGTGGAGATTTCGCATTATTTTTTACAAAAATAATATTTTTACTTCTAAACGTGCAATGAAATCAAAATAAAACTGACTAAATCGCAAACACTCAAAAGCAAACACCTAACAACTACGCTCTCGGTGACAGCTGTCATAGACTGACGTCACATTCGCTTTGACCGATGACGTCGCGTTTCAAATATTTTTGCACCCACAATTTTTTTGCACTTTTTAAAAATTATATTCGTACTCAAAAAGAAAAAAGAAATTGTAATCAAAAATATTAATGCAGGCATATTTTTGAAGTAATTTTATTTTATTTTATTTGGCTCACCAACAATTGTATATACCAATACACCATCATTTAAACTAAAAATACAATCATAAATTAAAGTGTTACAATCACTTATAGGTAAGCTCCGCATGCATAAGTTTAATGCTAATATAAGGAAGAAGAAAAAAGGAAAGAAAGAACAAAAACAAGTCAACAATGCATCTATGAGAAAAACAATGTTATCTCAAGCAATCCAGTGCAGACGTTACAAATTTATTAAGACTGTCGTAGTGTATGTCTGTGCAATCACTACATAAATTGAGCAGTTTAGATAGTCTCGGAATAGGCGAGTTAGCACCCAAAAGAATTCTCTGAAGAGGGGGACACGCAGGGGTGAAATGGGCTTACGAGGCGGTCTGTAGGGAATTCTAAATTAGGTTTCCCAACCACAAATTTAAAAAACTAGGATTTGAAGTCGGAAAACCAGGACAATTCATTTAAAAAACAGGAAGCTGTAATAGAATAGCAATAGCTAAATTAATAAGTAGTGAAAATAGGTTAAATGAAATTCAAGTAATAATAATAATCATATATTTTTAATGTAAGTATTTGAATAAAATTATATAAGTTGAAAAAAGCTATTAAAATATACAAGCTGATAACTAAATACTCGTAGTAAGTTGGACGATGCGTCTTTGTTTTGAAACAACACGAGCACGGGCCCGGGCAGAGCGAATACTCGCGAATCGTGAGGCCACCCGTTATGTAAGGGTTGCAAAAGAGGCTCGCGAATTTTAAAATACACAACCTTAACAGGGCATCCAAAAACCCAGGACGCAGCTTAAAAACTATCCCGGACATCCCAGGATACTACAAAAACCAGGACATGTCCTGGGAAAACAGGACGGTTGGCAACCCTATTTTAAATAAAATTTATAAAAAAAAATATTTGATCCTTATTTGAATCACATGCATATACCCTATTGCCATTGCAATCTCATTGTTGCAGATATTTTTTTCTATAGAAGTCAGCTCTACAAACTACGTTAACCGTTTTTTTTTTTATTTTGTAGTATTACCAAAATATATGCTAGGAAAGACTCCAGACACGAATTGTTTCTATTATTGTACGTAAATTCTCGAATATTCCGCAGCAATGTGTTCTTAGTTGTTTAACTGAAAAGTATATTTATAGCAATAGTGATTAAGCACCTTTTAAGCAAGGCTGATTAACATTTGACCTCGTAACTGCTTTCCATCAAGCAGGTCCAATGTCAAAACATGCATTATCAAAACTCTTGATTCAATTAATGATTCGAATATGGAACACGAATTTTTCTGTATTTCTTTGACTCTGAACGATTCATTATCTGTTGTGTTAAACAACAAAATAATATTACATACCATTGTAATAAGGTGTTAAGGTGAACGGGAGAAGTAGGTTGTCATTTTATTTAAATTTTCTATTTTTTTACATTTTTGGGAGTTGTAAATTACAAAAGTGATAGTATATTGTGTTTTAAATTTTTGTATAAGTGAAAAGAATGCTCGAACGCTCTTCCAGGAAGTCCTTTATAACTTCACTTTACTGGAATATATTTACGATAAGAAGGAAAAAAGAATTTACTTCGGATGTGCTTCATGTCCATTCTACTTATTAATACGTGACATTGGCAAATGCGCTAATTTGTGCACCATGCCATGAAGAAAAAAAAATATGACCTTGAATCTAATGAAAGCAGTTTGATATATTTTATAGAAAAAGTTATTTTGAACTTCTAATTGTGTTCTTATTGTAAGGTAAAAAATTGTATTGGCTTTCATAACAAAGAAGAGACTTCGAACCCAATTTTATTTATTGTCAATAAACTTAGAAAAACTAATACTTGTAACTAACCGTTATGGCTCTATCTTTTTATGAACACGACGATATTTTCACAACGGTGTAAAATTTAGAAAGTCATTTGAAATCTCATCGATGGGTTTTTAACATATCGTATCTTCAATCGATCGCATGTAGACGCAATCTTTATGACTCTATACGACGCCACGCTGTATATAAATTAGATATATTTCTGTAAGTATTAGCATTTAGCATGGAATATGTAACAACTGGAAAGTAGCATATTAACAGTTGCCGGTTTCTTTGTTATTTATTTATATTTTTATAGTATGTAAACGTGTTTCTGATATCTATATACGTTGATTACAGTTTTTCAAATATTTTCTCATTGTATAATACATATGATTAAAAACTAATAAAGAAAATATTTAAAATTGGAAACGAAAATAAGAGTGAAGAGATAGAGCTAATAAACAGATACAGCTATTTTTCAAAACAACGAATTTTTCTTATTACTTATCTAACTACATTTTTATTTTACAATATAAAAAAGAATCGTTACGAATTGTTAAAAAAATTATTACAACAAATTATCTACAATATTATTTAGGAATTATGCATATTAGTCTCTTAATATAATATGTTTAATTTAGGGTGGTTTGCACCCTAATTGCACCAATTATTTCATAGTTGGTGAAAGCAAGATGTCAAATCCTTAAATCGAATTTAAATACTTGGAAGCCACCGTTAATGTATACTAGGGTTTTAATCTTTTTGAAAGCAGTCCTACTACTCACCATTACATATATGTCATGTGCTTACGCATATTCTATCATTGATATATTTCCCTGTAATATATTTTTATTCATAGTTTAAGAACTCGGAAATGCAACTGGTATAAAGATAAAGATGATGTTATAATATTACTAGCTGTACCCGCGACTTCGTGCAGCTGGAAAACTTTTTCGTGACTTTTCCAGGCTAGTGTTTCCTTTTCAGCCCCTTATGTGTAGATTTCTCGCAAAAAGTAGCTTTGTCTTTTTGTTCAAAACAGTCTGTCCCTGTCCTAAACATCAAAAACGGTTCACCGGTTTAGCATTTCCCATACAAAGTTTTATCCCCCTTTCTATTCCTTTAAGGATAGAAATAATGTCCGCCATCTTGGATTTTAAAATTAACGTCATTTTCGTAATCTGCAGTTTTGCACCTTGAAATATCTCAAAAATAACGCCCACATCAATTTATTGAATACAGTAATATCCGCTATTTCAAATTTTAAAATTGGCGTCATTTTTGTGTTATGGTGCATATTTCCTGTTATGGTGCATCAACCATATCTATTAGATTTGTGAGACGTCACATATACAGAAACCTTCTCCTGTGTATTTCATTTCATTTGATATACCATATTGTTGGTGTTGAACAAAAAAGTTATTTCTTATTATGGAGCATCAGTCATATTGGATTTATGATAATGTCAAAACCACACGAAATTTCTTGAAAAACAAAATAGCCTACAATTGTTTTCGGTCACTTACTATCTCTATACCAAATTTCATCGTAATCGGTTCAGTGGCTAAGCATTTCCCATACAAAGTTTCATCCCTCTTTTCACCCCTTCAAAGTTAAATTTTGGATAAAAAAGTAACCTATGTTTTTAATAAAAAAGTCGAACTTTGCACCAAATTTCATCATAATCAGTTCAGCGGTTTAACATTTCCCGTACAAAGTTTCATCCCCCTTTTCACCCCCATAGGGGTGAATTTTTTCATCTCATTTAAAAAAAGCAGCCTATGGCTGTTCCCTGGTGTCACACTATCTCCATGCCAAATTTCATCAAAATTGGTCCGGCGATTTAACCGTGAAAACCAAGTAGACAGACAGACAGACAGACTTTCGCATTTATAATATTAGTAGGTATGGATTTGGGTGCAAATTAATCATTTACGAAGAAATCTAAAGTTATATCAAAAAGTTAACAAATTAATTTTAAAATGAAACCATTTAAAGTTAAGTAACTGAACTGTAAAATAATATAAAAACGAACCGAATGCCGATGACTCGGGAATTCGAAGGCTTCCTTTTCGTTATAATTATTACGTTGTTCGTCTGCAGCCAAAGGCGACCGTATAATTAAGTTCCGAACATGAACACTTGTCATCACTTGATGTAATTAAAAATTTATTATAATGACCTTCCTACTGAATAGTTTCTATAAGTACAGTCGTGAACGACGTTCATTTAATTATGATATTAATGCAATCATTTCATAATAGACTTGAATCATATCAAATTATTTCGTTACTTAACTCAAAACCTATAACTTCGCTTTGTTATTTATTCGTGATCGCTACGTGAAATCTGTTACCAGCTCTACAATGTTTTTGAAACACAATTCATTTCGTAATATCATAGATAAAATTATAATAATGGAGATTTGAAGAGGCAAAGGAAGAAAGTAAGGACCGTGACCCATGACTACCCCATTAGGGATACAGCGTGAAGATTTATGTACAATTAAAGAATTAGAAATGGTTCTTTATTCTTTTAATTCTATTTGTTTTGGTACGCTAACAATTATTACCATTTAGTAAAGTAAATACCGTACAGAGATTTCTCCCTATGCGTGCCGTTGAGCAGGATCATCGGTTCTTCTTATCCAATAACTAGCAGCGTAAACATTGTGCGTAAAAATATACGCAGTGCATTTACTGAACGTCTATGCAGGCATCACTCGAAATAATAAAAAGTAGTAAATTAGAACAAATTTAAAACCAAATATGGATTTTCGAAGACGGATGATCTGATCAAAGAAAAACGTAGAATTTTCCGGTTGCATGTATTCGCACGATAGGCCGTCAAAGTCAGACAACGGAACATAAAGGAAGACAAGTAGATGGCTGATTATGAGGAATATATAGATAATAGGCTAGCAATTTATCACTATCTGTCAGTGATGAACAAAGCAAGACCGTGATTTAGATCTTGCCAGGTTTGGTATCTATCTTGGTCTTGTTCATCTAGTCTTGATATTGGTCTCAAAAAATTAATTGAAATTTGGTATTGGTCTTAAGTCAATCTTGGTTTTAATGTTATGTAGTCAGTCTTCGTATAGATCATCTAAATATTAATAGTTTTACCTTGTTAATTTTTATAATAAGCCACACCCCGATCATCTAGCAACAATCGTATACGAGACGAAAAATGTTTTTAGGCTTAAACTAGTTTCGAGCTTAAATTTTTTTTTAAGGTATAAACGTAAGAAATATTTCTCAGTCACTTTCATTTCTAACCAATTATAAAAATTTAAACTTGAAAAAATGACTGAGAAAAGAGTAAAAAAATAAATTAAGAAAATCTTTTGTGAAAGAATTGATCGACATTCATAATGCTTATTTTTTATGTGGAATAATCGCAAGACAAAGACTGCAAGAATAAGGCTGAATTCGCACTTCACTACAATCTGTATTCACTTTACCAAATGAAAGTCAAGAACCAAGGACCAAGAATAAAAACGGACGGAGTATTTGTTCTAAGGACGTATCCATTTTTTGACCTAGTTTCCAGACTTTTACTAATGTAGACTAGAGAAGGGTTACAGTACATCAATACACAGCTGAACATGACATATTCTTATTTTTGTGATTACTAGTAGATTTACGAGTATTTTGGAAATAATTATTTCGGTAATATACGCGAAGTCGGTCGTGAGCTGACGCGAATATCACCGGCAGTGCGAGGTTACCATACTTACTATAGTTAACTGTGTTACTTGCAGTTGCGCTTAATGAGACAGAAAGAGAGACATGAAAATTCGTTTTATAAGCGGTGATAAGAGCGGCAACTTATTACGGCTTAGTCCATTATGTTTCTTGGTGCAAGAAAATGCCCGAATACCGATAGTTAGAAGTGGCGTAGCTAAACGGGAACGGGAGAAGTGAGGTTGATATTTTATTTAGATTTTCAATTTTTTACATTTTTAGGAGTTTCAAAGTACAAAAGTGATAGTATATTATGTTTTAGTTCTAAGTGAAAAGAACGGAGTAGATCTAAATAAACATGTGTAGCTGAAATTCTCGCGCTCTTCCAAGAAGTCCTTTATAATTTCAGTAAAGCCACCACTCACGCACTGAGTTTGTGTGTTTGTGTGACGTAGGGGCCCGCTAAGAAGAGATTTTTGGAAATTTACATTTTAAGGGGGGTGGGGGAGTATGAACTTCATATGATACTTTTATGTGGAACGGAATACGGCTTTGAAATTGAGTACGAAACCCTGAGTGATGGAGATCATGGGTGTAACTTGGACGGTTGGTAATAACAGTGTTACGCCATCTCTAAATTGCCATGTGAAATAGACGTAATCCATTTGTGGGGTAAGAAAATTCCCTATCTAACCTCATTTTTCTTCCTCCCCTAACACGGCAACAACGAGAAAAGGACTTTGTTAACGCCAAATAATATATATCTTATTTTGTTCTACCCGCAATAATTTGTTATGTCATTCTGTCCGCTGCATCTTTCCTGCTAATTGTTATTAGTAGTCTACGATCGACCTCTGACGTCGCCGCGCGTTGGTCGTAGTACCGTCCGCACCGCTTCGGTCACCTTTGACCACACCCACATTGTTTGGGTTCCGCGCCGCTCCACTTCATTATTTAATTACGCAAAATACAGTCCACTTAATAAGAAGACCGCTGCACAAGAAAGGCCGAGAAGAAGCGCTGCCAGGCCCAGGATCACGACAGGACGTGTCATCCACACCTCCGAACATCTGAGGTATAGGTCGTAGTTGTCTGGTGCAGCACTTTTGAAGGTACGCTTTTCTTGTCATAACTATAACCAGCACCTCACCCCGCCAAGCGCGTCGGTGTTACCGGCTGTATTGCTCAGCCGCCATTGGCGCACACAGACTTCGAGTTGTATATTCGCGCAAACAAGTCGTAGCCATCTTTGTTATTCCACATATATTATTTATACCGCTTATTATATATGTGGTTGTGACAGCTGTTTATAATATGTAACTCATATGTTATTGTGTTGTAGTGTTTATATAAAATAAGGTGCGAAGTTGGGTACACGAACACGATCAAGCCGGAGGAGTATCCTGATCGCGCTCTGGACACAGGAAATTAGAGAGAATGCAGCCGGAAACCAAGATCGGTGAACTTGTTTCCTTATTTCCTTTATTCTCCGATTTAACCGATTCTCCTCTTCGCAAATGGAACAAACACCTGCTTGATATAATAAGTCCACAATTTTTGTTCAAACCGCAGTTTCATTTTTGAGTTTCAAGTATCAATCACCCGCCGCATCAAACAACAGTACAAAAAACAGTAATAGCAAAAATTGAACTTTAAAACTATTTTTAGCTGCCAATCAATTCTGTGTATTCGTATAAATTTCTTGTTTTTACATTGCTTGAAATACATTTTACTGATTTCCTCACTTAATATATTTTTGAATAATCACATATCACAAATGGAAATCTCTATCGAAATATCGAGTTTACAATCCTCGATTCATTAATGATAATAATCATTACTCAATAATTGAATTACAAAACGATAAATAACTCGGCTATTCTCCGGATGGATTAAGGTTGAAATGTTTGACTACGTCGTGGGCCGTAGTCACGACTCCAGTGAATTTGGACCATCGATATCATAAACAGAATACCACATTATTAGGTAATTACAAACTACATTCTAGTAAAGTATACACATATCATTTCAGATTCTATCCATTATAATATGTTGACATCGACAATATGAATGCACGAAAATCACTAAGAGATCGTTTTAAAGACATTGATATACTCACCTTGCCGTTCTTAGACGTCTTTGAAATTATTATGTATACGAGGAGACATATAGATCTATTTATAAAGAAATACTATATTGGTGGTATGGAAATCCGAGGTCGTGATAAATTGGTTATTCCAAAATTTAAATTACATAAGTCAAATGTTTCATTTTTGGGTAATTGCATTCGTTTTTATAATAAAGTTCCTCAAGAAATCACTCAATTAACAGAAAATAGATTTAGATTAGTTATAAAACGTACATTAATTAGACAATCATACTATAAAATAAACTATTTCGTTGAAGATAAAATAAAGTCTGGAAATGATCTCTGCACGTGCATTTACTGGCTCTCTGAATATTGTATTTTAATATACCTTTTGTAAAATGATTTTGAAAAAATGATACCTGGCTGAGTTTCTTGTCGGTTCTTCTCAGTGTGCAGGTTTTCTTTTCTCGTCTCTTTAACCGAACTAAAGTAGTTTTGACGTTGAAAAATACCTTGTAATTGGGTTTACTTGAATAAATTGATTTGACTTTGACTTTGATCTTGACACAAACATCATTTTTGTAGTAAACATTAGTGAATGCTCATCATAACAAGTGGACGCCATGTCTAGTAATAAGTATTTGAGCTAACAGATGCTAAAGCGGAATCAGGTTCCGAGTTGACATGGTTACTAACCCATTGTCTGTAGTGAGGAGGGAGGATGGAACCTTATTTGAAACTCTTTGTCTGTTACGTTTTCACAGGTATATTGCTAAAGTACCAAAAGCTACCAAAGCTCCGACGCTGTTCGTGCTTAGCGCATGCCGGAGATCTCCTACGAAACGCACAGGTGTTCCCTTAGCGCTGTAGGGGTTAACGGTTTTCTGGGCACCTTGTAATGCTACAGTATCGCGGACCCCACGGGCTGCTATGTTCCTTAGAGTCACTCGAAGTGGGAAAATGGTGTCTCCACTTCAATCGCTTGCGACCCCGAATAGCCTCATAATTAACGCATTAATTATTGAATACGGCTTTACTCACGTGTAATCGGTATAGGTACCGACTAGTTTCTACTAGTAGTAGTTTCGACTAGTAGATTAGTTGTTGGAGGACGTCAAAATCCAAAACCATGAGTTAATGGTGAGTTTCGACGTGGCGTCTCTATTCACCAATGTACCAGTAGCAGAAACTATTGACATAATAAAACAACAGTTAATAGAGAACAACATACCTACTGAGTACCTGGGATTGATGGAGTTTTGCCTCACGAGTGGCTATTTTCTCTGGAGAGGGGATTTCTATCTGCAGATGGATGGAGTGGCAATGGGGTCACCAATAGCACCAGTCGTGGCCAACATATTCATGGAACATTTCGAGGAGGAAGCGTTGAAGTGTGCACCATTAAAACCAAGATACTGGTGGAGATACGTGGACGATGTGTTTGCTATAGTTTCCAGGCAGGGTGTAAGACAACTATTGGACCATCTGAACCAAATACATCCAAAGATATGTTTTACAGCAGAGGAGGAAAAAGACGGTACTCTCCAATTTTTGGATGTACTGGTGAAGCGTGAATCTAGTGCAAGCCTGGTACATACGGTATTCAGAAAACCGATACATACCGATCGGTATCTAAGAGCAGATTCCCATCACCATCCGTCGCACCTATTTTCGTTGCCACGCACTCTCATTAATCGTGCACTTCGTCTATGTGATTCTCAATTCCTAGAGTCGGAATTGACACACGTGCGGCAGGTGTTAGAGTGCAATGGTTACAACTGGCGACAGAGTTGCCGGCTAGCAAACACGACCAGCAAACAACGGCCTCAGGTTGTAGAGCGAGTCCCGGCATATTTACCATACATGCGAGGGGTAACGGATCAAATTGGACACCTGTTACGCCGTAGATATAGCATCAGGACAATTTTCCGCCCCATGACACAGATTAGAAGTCTTCTACGATCGCCTAAGGATCGGGACCCTCTAGATAGCCCTGGCGTCTACGAAATTCCATGCGATTGCGGCAAAAGCTACATTAGAGAAACGGGACGCAACATCAATACGAGGCTCACCGAGCACATCCGCAGTATGCGTAAAATGGACAGCAACACCTCGGCGGTGGCAGAACACGCCCTCAACTCCGACACGTCACATTATATTAGGTTCGATAAGGTGAAAGTATTGGCTCGTGAAAAGAACTTTGTATCACGCAAGCTCCTTGAAGCCATCGAAATCGACCGCCGGCCTAATTTTAATAGAGACAAGGGATGGGCTCTGCCGCTTACTTGGAAACCCGTGTTGTTAAACACGACGCGGAATAAGAACGATAGTGCTGACGAGTATGTAGCGGACATCATGAGTACATTTTGTGCGCCCGTAAACACCAATATTGACGTAGACGCATCGGTCTCGCGGAGTTCGTCACCATCGCCGGCGCACCCCGCGCCCCCCACCCTGTCAAGCCGCGCGTTGCGAGCTCAGGCGCGCAGTGCGAGACGGGGCGCGGCCGCGAACTCATCCCACTCACCCTGATGATGGATCTCCAATAGGTCCGAAACTAGTCGATACCTATACCGATTACACGTGAGTAAAGCCGTATTCAATAATTAGTGCGTTAATAATGTCTCACGAAAGTTTTAATAATTTAAGCCTCATAATTGCCTAGTTCACTATATAAAAATGAACATTTGTATTGAAAATTATCAGAACATACTAATGTTTCTGGAATTTCTAATACAAATTCAAATTAATAGTTAATTTATTTACCATATAAGTAGATTACGAGATCACAAGGATGATACAAAGTAGCAGGAGTCGTTACACATAGTCACGGTGTGACATGCAAATATCAATGTATCTAGTTAATTGAGATACCTACTTTCTTATTATCCGGCTCTACCTTATATTATATATGTACTAGATATCCGCACCGGCTTCGCACGGGTGCAATGTCTAACAATACGGGTGCAATAATAACGTGGCGTCATATTATGTGTCTGATCGTTCATTGCTACAGAATGAAGCGCGATCCACGACGACGCTACCGTTTTGTTGCGAGTAATTTTAAAATCTGCGATAACTTCAGGTGTCCTAGACAAGTGGCTCCATTGCCGTAAACGCTAGTAGAATAGAATGACAAATATCACATGAAGTAGCGTAACGAATTTTAAATTGGTAGTCAAACTATTAACTTTCTATGCAATCAAACGAAACGTAAAGTCGTGTGAAAGCCACCGTATAAAAAGTAGCCGAGCGGCACTTTTGTAAGTAATAACGCCAGCAAACGTTTCGATTGTACGAAGCGATTGAACGCTTTTATAATTTACCGTTGAACGTTTTTATCACCACGTTTTTACCGTGCAAAATACAATAGGTAAGCAAAATGCTTCCCTATTATGTCGACGATAAAGACGCTTTTTCAACGTCCACGGAGTGACGATATCGTGCACGGAAATATAAAAGCGTTTCCATACAACTGCATACATTTTGCTCCCCCATTGTACCGTGGACGGTAAAAGCGTGGCGATAAAGACGTTCAACGGCAAATTATAAAAGCATCCTTTGCCACTCGTCTAGCCGCTCTGATATATTCTTGTAAATTAAATTTTGCTTTACATTAAGTGCCCAACGTAACTGACATTATTTAATTGGATAAGGGTTAATACCATATCGGTCAAAATAGCTTTGCAAATAACCCATTATTTTTTAATATTATATTATGTAAAATATAAAAATGGTTACTGTGGATTATCCTAAGGAGATATACATAACATACCATTGTGGGCTTTTCTGTAGTCCTTTTTAAGATATGGAATTCCGTAATACATTATTTTGATATACATATCACAAAAGGTTTAACTATCGTTAGCAAGGTAAGAGCCCGAAAATATTGTTTTACGACTTGATTACAAAATATCGACTTTACTTTCTGTAAATATCAATAACAAAAATATGCATGTATTAAATATATAAACCTTCCGGAAGAAATGCTCTAAATGATAGTGATAATGTATGAAAATCCATTCTAGTTTAAAAGAAGTAAGCGGAGAAACAGACTGACGCAGACGACAACTTTGTTTTATACTATTTAGTGGTTTTTGATATTTGTAGGACACCGGTCAACGCTTCGGGAGACCGCTGGGCTGGCAGCTTCTTGCGCGAAAGAATCAATTTGTCTATTCAAACAGGTAATGCTGCCAGTCTGCTGGGCACCTTAAGCAATAACAGCTTTCTAAGGGGCAACTTTGAAGAAGTCTACCTATTATTTAAGATAATGTGTAGTTTTAAGTTTGTAAATATTAACGTATGTATGTACTTTTTTGTTATTAATAAATTCCTATTTAGTGTATTTAGAGATTATCGTATAAGATTAATGAGAAAGTTCATTAATGAAAATCGCCATAACAATAATTCAAGAGGTTTAAGATAAATTTTATTATGAATGTACCTTGAAACAAAACACCATCCTAAAAGCAGGTAATTCGATCAATCACTATAATTTATATTGAGTGTTAAGTATTATCATAGAAATGATATTTAACCTTACTCGTTGAGTTTATTAAATTAAACAGAGAAGCTCCTCTTCCTACCATTTGATACACCCAGGGGTAGCAACGAAAATGTACGTGTTTTATATACACAACATAATATTAAATTGTTACTCCTAGTAGCAACTAGCAACGCCGGCCTGAGCAAACTCGACGACCTAGCTTAGGTCAATGACTTTGAAACAAAAATTCCGCAACAAAATAAAACAAAATGTAATGAACGTAAAACAATAACGTACTTTTTAATCAAATAATCTGCTCGCATTATTCAAGACGAGAAAGACGGATAATAAATTTGCTTAGGGCGATGTAAGTCCAAACGCAAAATTCTCTATCGACCGGAGGGTAGAAATGAATTTTCCTGTTATTGAAAATTATAATATTATGACTGCGCCTCACAAAATTAATGACAGTTATTTCAATAGGTATAATTTTTATTTCATTAAAACTAAATGTAACTAAAAAAGCGATATAAAAACCCCAAAATGGTAATAAAAAATTTGTTGAAAGGACCCATTTTTGATATTTTTTTCGATCGAGCAAAATGACATCCACCGTGATACGAATAACAAATCTAGCTTTTTTTAACTTTATTGCACTAAAAGGTTTTAGGATAAATTGAAATTGAGTCTCCCTACCTAGGTAAGGGTCTTAATAATAACGTATGTTTTATTTTAACTCATTAGGTATTTCACTATACTACTCTCGTCATGCTGCCTGCACTCTCCAAAGAGCGCTCTAGGCCCGTTACCTAGTTTGCCTATACATACTATGTATCGTGGTATACTAATTGTTGGACGGGTCGGCCCTGATCATTACCTGGTACAACAAAATATATTTGATCTTCTGATAAGTACAGATTGTGTAGATTGTGGACAGGATTTTGAATTTTTTTACGCAATATTTAGATAATTAATCATTGTAAGTATATTTTAGTTACATTCTCTCATATCTATCTTTATAAAAAAAATACACATGGTGCAAAAATATTGCTTTATATCATCAGTACAATATTTGTTGTAATTGTTGGGGGTCAACTGAGGAAGAGCGCTCGTTGGGAACCCTGCCAGCCCTTTTCAGGTCCGCAATGCCTCTCCTGTGCACACTCATGCGGGACAACGATTGTGGTATATTTAGGGTGACCCCGAAAGCAATGTACGCGAGTTCGTCCCCGCTGGTGTGTGCAGATATAGTTCGGCGTTGGGGACCACCACCCAACACGTTGTGCACCTCGCGGCGGGAAGTGGAGGGAGGAGTACAGAATATCTGCGTGGAATGTGAGAGGTGGTATTGAAGAAAATATTAATGAACTGATTGATATTATGGAAGAAAGAAGATTGGATGTGTTATGTTCGAGAGAAACTAAACGAAAGGGCAGTGAACTTACCGACTTGCCAAGGAGCAACGCTTTGTGGCCAGGGGTACCACATGAAAACAGGAGATGTCAAGGGGTAGGCATTTTACTGTCCTCTCATTTGGTTAATTGTATGACTGAGCACAGATGTGTGAATCCCAGACTGCTCTTATGAGGTTCAAGATGGGGTTGACAAGAATTTTTATTTTGGCAGTGTATGAGGACCAGTGTTCTCTGTACGTTTGGGTGAATAAGAGCAGTTTTGGGAGAATGTTAGAAGTTCTAGCGACGGTTGAAGAGAATGAGAGAATTATAGTGTATGGAGACATGAATGGATGGGTCAGGACAGCTTGAACAGCATTTGAGTCTGTCCTAGGCAAGTATGGAGATAAGAGAGCGAATGATGCTGGTAGGATTGTGTTAGGACGGTGTATGGAAAAGGATATTTTTGTTACTAATACCTTATTTAAGCACAAAAGGATTCATCAGTACATGTGGGAAAGGAAGGATGAAAGAAGTACGATTAATTTATTCTAGGTGGACAGCCAGCTCAAAAAACAGGTTATGGACACGAGAGCACACAGAGGAGTCGATATGGGAACAGACCACTTTCTAGTGGTAACTAGAATAAGGGGTCCGTTTGCAGCTTGGCGATGTCGCGTAGCGACTTGCAGCGGTCTGTCTCATCAAGAGCTGGAAACTGCAAGACGAGACCATCAGGAATGAATATGAAAGGGTAGTATCCGGTAAGCTTGACGATACATTGAAAATGATGAGTGAGGATGTTGAAGAATTTTGGCAGAACCTTTGGGATAGCATGATCGAGGCTGCGAAAGAAGTGTGTAGAATGAAGCGGTACAGACGAAATGTAAGATTCGGGTACATGGAAAATGTATAGAACAAGTGAATGAATTGTGTATCTGTGCAGTGCGTTTTCGAGGGATTAAAGATGTTGGTTGGATGTGGATGTGGATTGCAGCTGACAATACAATGAACGGTGGTTTATCCGCATTAGTAGGCGCTTTGAATATATCTAACACAGCCAAAATAGCCATTCACAAACACAATGTGGTGTTGGTGCAAACTTTATTGTATGGTAGCGAGGCCTGGATATGTACGAAATCGAGTAAAAGTATGACAAGTAAGTAAGAGAGTAAGAGTTCGAGTAAGAGATACGCAGTATAGCAGAGTTGCACAACAGTGTTATTGTAAAATGAAGAAAAGAATGCTTAGATGGTTGGGGCACATAGAAAGTATGAGTTATGAAAGATTCACGAAGAAAATCTACAGAGCGAAAGTGAGTGGTAAAAGAAACAAAGAAGAGCATGGCTGACTTATGAAGATCAAATAGCCAGAGTGTTAGCCGACGGAAATGTCATGAGCACTCGCATACCTAGGCGAAAATGTGTGAGGAGAATGTTGAGATTTGAGGTAGCGAAAGAAGTATGTAAGGACCGCGAAACTCCCTCTCTGTCTACCCCGTTAGGGATACAGCGTGATGATGATGATGACGTATGTATGTACAATATTTTTCATATGTATGTTGTATGTATTAATCATATTTTTCAAAAATGTATTAATACATACATACATACATATCTTCACGCCGTATAAATTTATTAATAATAGTTATAAAGGTAAAATCGGACTACATATTTAACAAAAACTTGCTCTGAGATGTAAATAAAATTCAAGTGTCTGTGTATAACTTCGTAACGACGGATTTTTCTTAAACTTATATGTTTATTGGCACGTTACTGAAACCGAAATACGCTTTTTTCAAATCTTTGTCTGTTTGTTTGTCCGGGCTAATCTCCGAAACGGCTGAACCGATTTTGACAGGATTTTCATTGGCAGGTAGAGGACTTTTCAAATAGTAATCTACGCTTTTCTTGTACCCTAAAAATACCTAATTTTACGCGAGTAATACCGTGAGGCACAGCTTTTTTAAATAAGCCTCATATTCCAGCAATTAATTCAAGAAATTATAGCAAATTACAACTATTTCACTTGCTTGCAAGATATTGTTTATGTAGTCGAGTTATAAAAATAATGTACAAACCTACAATACATATTTATTTAAAAATGTATCTAGTGAATTGTCGAATAAAAAATGTTATATATAAATTAGACTGTTTTTAATAACTTTATAATAGCGTAGCAGGCAATGACCTGGTTTAAAATATTCTGTGTTCAACAAACAACGGCTGTCAATTAACTCTGTCAACAAATTAGTGAACTAACGACCGTGCAACGTCGAACTGAAAGTGATAATGATATTTAAAATTAGATGAGTATGTAAATGTATACGATACTTTATCAGGGTTCCGTGAATCAAAACAAAACGTGGAACCCTCATAAGATTACGTAAGTGTTCATCCGTCTGTTCTTCTAACAAACAAAGTGATTTTCCAAGAAAGCATGCGACATAGAAATTTGGACATGGCAGTAGTGCGAGAGGGATTCCGTTGCATTCCTTAGGACAGGGATGGCGAACCTTTTATTTATTTATATGCCATTTTTTCTTAAGGAATATTAAACAAGCCCATTACGTGCCATCAAACAATCTTCAGTTAGCGATTAATGGAAAAAACAAATGTATGTGAAAAATAAATTGCTTAGATTATTTTGCCATCGCAGCCGTAGGAGATCTCGGAAACCCTTATCAACGCGCCGAGGACGACCATTGCGGGATTTTTAAGATTTTTAAATAAGTTTCAAAGATCTTTATTACAAATTTATCATTTGAAAACATAGTATAGAACCTTCAACGCTGATTCGATCTCGCAATTGACTTAGTATTTTGTACATCTATATTTTACGCAAACATATAGGTAATAAAAATAACCAATCGACTGTCCTTACAACTGATAAATATGAAAGACTTGGTTGCTCCTTTCTAGTACTTAATATAAAATTGAAAAAAAAAAACAATAATTATTGACCTGTGTGACCTGTGTCTGTAATATAAATACTACATACATAACGCCTCCTTCCTTTTCTTTAGAGGTGAACAGTTAATCAAAGTGCAAAAACGCCTCTCCCAGAAATGTGTTTTTAAACTTACTCTGTCCGGATTAAATGTTATAAAGCTGATAAGTCGGTAAGTTGACAAGTGAACTAACTCCGAGTGAACAGCTTGATAAGTAGCAAGTCGTAAGTGGCCACTTTCTTCGTTAGTTGACTCGCTACTTACGTGGAAAATAGTTGGCTCACTACTTATTGACTTAATTATAACGTCTAAACCAGACATTACAGATATCAAAACTGCTAAAACTTATTACGTAACTACAGCCAGTAAGCGATAGCCGAATCTTATGTGATCGATCGTTACTGCCTCTGTTGATTAATCAGTCAACTAAAAACTACTGCTAACGATCCTATTTATGCTACAAAAAGTCATTATAAAGCATTACACCGTAATTGCCAATTTAAAACAATTGTCGCGCGACTGCGGCGCAGCTATGATTCTTTACATGATAACTCCGCCGTACTAAATAGTATCGCTTGTACATCAAGTTCATCATATTGTCAATAATCTCTTTCAGGCCATGTTCCTTGACCGAGTTTTACGACTTGCGCGGGAAAGTAAGCAGCTGGGACATTTTGTTTTTTTTCTATGCCAGACCTGCGAGTGTAATATTTATTCCAGATTGATTTACTTGAACAAAAGTATGTATGTATGTAGTTTATTTAAATAGATTGGTTAACTATTGTTGTCTCCGTCCTCACTGACTACCCCGTTAGGGATACGGCGTGAAGATATGTATATATGTAACTATTGTGTGTGTCATTACTGTCCCTGATTCCCTACAAAAATTTTATGCATAAGTACTATATTTCATGAATCGATATGTATTTCAGTTAACTTTTAACAATATTTCGATATTTTTCCCTACTTTAGCGATTGTCTAGTAGACAAGGGACTTCAGTTGTCCTCGAGAACAAGTCTGTTATACTTTGAGATTTTCTCTATTTTATAGTAATTCTTCCTGCTCATAAAAGTAACTTGCTCAACACGAGTTTATAAATATGTATTATTATTACCTATCCTTCTCAGTTACGGTTATAATAAATAAATCAAAAGAAATATTTTACGAAACTAACCAATCAGGTTCGAAAAGTTGATCAACTCAAATATCATACAAAACTTTTGATAATAATCGACCATTTGACTTGTATACATTAGCTCTATGACAATAATGGAGCCGTAAAATATTGACAAACTGTTTACGTCTACCGTCTTTGTACTTAGTCGCTTCGACGTCAGCGTATGAAGAATGACGGAAACAAATAAATGTTCTTTGCAATGTTTAACTGTATTAGTTTAACGCTATATATTTATATTTTTCACTTCGTTTCAATGTCGTACATAAAAAAATAAAAAACGATCCCTTCTTGGCGCTCACTGTTTCTTAGGTATATCAAAATTTTCTTCCATTAGTTTTTTTCTATTATTTTACGTATTTACTACATTGTAAATATATTGTATGTACGGATATAAATAATGCGGATATAATATAAAAAATGAGCTAAGCAATGACAACATTCTAAGCGGCAAGTTTGAGGAAGTCTATTATTTTAAGTTCAGTTTTAAGTTTGTACATATTAACATTAAAAAAGAACAAATAAAGAAATAATGTCATTCTCAAAAAAATGGATATAAATAATAAATAGGTATTGTATATATGTTGTTTCCTACGTATTTGATAATCATCTAAGTATGTTCGATACACTTTACAATGAACATGAACTTTCAAGAGTATGTTATTGTAACATCACATTTTTTTTTACGTTTCTTTCTACAAAAACCGTTAAACCTTTTTTATTACCATATAATAATTTTAAAATTATACTCAGTAATGATGTTGTTACCTACAAGTTAAATAAAATTGAATCGATTGTATTACTTCCCGATACCAAATATCGATTATACCATTCACACGATTTATACTCGTTCACCTTTAATATTAACCTGTCATTTATTAACCCTTTCATAACAAAATAGCTTTTATTTTTTATAGCTGGATACGCGGCAGCATGGAGCAATTTGAATTTTATACATTATTTATTAGCTATACAGACATCGCGATGTCGTAGAGTGATAACGTTATGACACATTTTTATGTCTTGGTAGCATTTACATTTCATAAGCTATAGTAAGAAAAAGAAACTATACAAATGGTTCGCGTTAAAAAAAGTTTTATCATCATCATCGGGTCATTGTATGGAGTATCAAAAACTCTATAAAACTATTAAACTTTATTCTCTGTTAATGAAACTAACAAAATTTTTATTTGGCAATTTTTTGAAGATGTGCGTCAAAATTGCTGTCCACCAATTTCATCTGCAAAGTATCGCCAAAAAAAAATTCAAAAAATCATGGACACTGAGAATAAAGTGCACACTGAAGGAAATTTATCAGGAATACTGGATACATTTTTTTAAAAAGAAACTACAAGCTTTGTTTTGTGGTTGGCAGTACTTCCACACTAAGTTCCCTATTCATAAAAATTATTAAACGTTTTATAAGTTAAAATATGTTTGCTCTTCATTTTCATATTGATTTTCATTTTAAAATAAAAAAGATAATACACATTTTTGCTACATTGTAGGTTTTTCAATCGTTTATGATTACATTAGTTTAATTTAGGAGGTAATCTTTGGAACCATTAATCCGATTCCAAGAATTTTTACACTACTAGAAAGCTAAACCTTCACTAAATAATACAGACTATATTTTATTTTGACAAAAATAAGTCTTCAGTTCTAAATCTTATGTATTTGTAAATCATATCGGAAGAAAAAGCACTACGTGGCTCGTGGCTGCCTCATTGACGAGCTGACCAAATAAATGGTCGACAGTGCACTGCGATACGTTTTACGCATAATAACGTTCTTATGTAAAAAAGGAATTAAAAATTACAAGATGTTCTATAAGTGTATAATACTCTTTAATTAAACACAGGTCATAGATAAAAGGCATATGTTGTAAGTGTTACATTGCGGAAATCCATTTCATGTAATGAATTCTAACAATTTTATCTGTATTGCGCCCAAAATCTGTGTCGGCACTCAAGCATCCTCATAGCCATTATAGCCATGAACATTTTTTAGGGGGTTGCCTTATCGAGTGATGTTCAGAAACTTATTTCATTCGATAAAATAACATTTTCATCTGGTAGACAAATCAGGTGAAGGACGATCTTACTTCGGATCCTCTACTATCAGGAAATTACGCTACAGTAGCACAGACAAACTATCTTACTAACGCGAATGAACAACGCGATTACGAATGCGACATACCTACAATAAAAATAATATTCCACGCTGGTGAAACCCCCGTGTACAACAGTAACTAGTTGAACGCAAAGAGAGAACTGTGCGACATTTTTGTATAGTGAGTGGCGGTTGGATACTACTAATATCACGGAGCACTAATTCCCTAAATACAACTTGTTCGATGAACGATCAGGCACTTGGTCGGCCGCAACCACGAAGGTCCCTTTGTATGTCTCTTACGACAGGCGGGGAACATCATAGGAGCCTTATTTTCTAGCCTGGACTACAGAGCTGTACAACTATTTAATTTACTTTTTGGCGGGAACGGGAGAAAAAAGATCGTCATTTTATTTAGATTTTCTATTTTTTACATTTTTGAGAGTTTTAAAGTACAAAAGTGATAGTGTATTATGTTTTAGTTCTGTCTAAGTGAAAAGAATGGAATAGATCTAAATAAACATGTGTAGCTGAAATTCTCGCGCTCTTCCAAGAAGTCCTTTATAATTTCAGTAAAGCCTACTATCACTTTACTGGAGGAGTTTTACGATAAGAAAAAACTATTTACTTGTGATTCTACTTATTAATACGTGACATTGGCAAATGCGCTAATCTGTGCGCCATGTCATGAAGAAAGAAAAAAAAACTATTCAATTATCAAAGTTAACCTAAGTTAATTATACTCTTTACGCTTTTTTGTTTCATTTTTATTACATTATTTCTGTAGCTTTGAAATGTTTCGGGTTTTTGTTCAGAGGGTATTTATATTAAAGGTAATTCAACTATAATTTAAATGGACGAATGGAAATATAGTTCAAGTACAATTTGAATGGGTATAATAAGTTTTTTAAATTTACTCTTTTAAATTATACTTTTTTATTTTTCTCTCCGTTCATGGTTCCTCCCTACTTCTTAATGTTTTGCAAAAAATGTCTAAATGTTACCTACATTTGACCATTTTTTGCAAAACCTATTTTACAATAACTAATATTTTATACTACAATAAAAGTCCTCATTCAGGCATTTTCTATTAGATCTATTTAAAATCGGAACTTTTCCAATCCTCCCTAATTCAGTAACGATATGAATCGATTGTGTGGAAAACTAGTTCGATAGTTAAATTAGGTGTTTCGAAATCGCTAATCACGTTCTATTAATTTGTTACTGATTTAGTTAATTAAGTAATAACGTTTATTATATTCATGTTTTGGATGACAATCGCCATCGACACAATATTCATAGGACACAGTACATCGAGGAAAAAATAATTACGTATTATAATATTGCCTTCAAAAAATATTACTTCTTTTCTGTATATTACTGTGCTAATATGTGCTTAATTTACTCTGCTATTAATATACTGATAACATAATGTCATTTAACAGTTATTATTTTCAATCAACAATCACATATTCATAATGTATTTCATTTCTTACAACTTGCAAATGTTCGTTTTTTTTTCCTGGCTTCGCTAATCCATAATTCATAATATTTTATGTGCTTATACAATTATCGGATGTGCTGTTGAGAAACATAACGTAGGAGTACGGTACGAATTATAACAATAACTCCATTGTGTCCAAAAAAGGTCTTCTGATAACATCATGAAATTGCAATATTGCTTAAAAACTGTGAACTTATGTACATTACATATTATAGTATACCAACAAATACTACAAAGAGAAAGGTATTACTCGTTCTGTTCGTTCTAGATATACCTAATACAATAAAAGTATCATGAAAATTATAAATCAGCAATAATAATATAATAGTTATATTATATAACAATGAATATCCAGTTTATTATAATTACCTCCATTTAATCTCTTTTTTTATTACGCAAGAGAAATCGGCACAGATATCTGGTTCCCCGGGTATCGCTGGGTTGGGTATCGCTATGCGTATATCTCTTCGGGATCGCGTAGAAATGTAGCATCCAATTGAACTTTCAGTTTAATATCGGTATTATTGACTTTTGCCGCAAAAATAGAGATTCAGTTTATTTTCGGTTTCGGCAGCAAACCTACCGAAAATAGAAACGAAACTATGTTTGTGAGTTTTCGCGCTACCGTCGCCGTCGGTGGCGGTCGGAATAGCAGGGAGTCGCCTAACCATATATAGTAGAGCTGTAGAGAGTATTTCATCAGACCAACGAAATCGTTAATGCGTAAAGTAAATGCATCTAAAAACAATATTTTTTCAATTAGCGAAAAGGAATGGACATTTAAAAAATGCCAATGCCAAGCCCACCAAACTAATAGACTTTATGTTGTTGCACATTGATTTGGCACCGACTTCAATAACTGTCAAATTTAACTATATAGGTATGTGTATCGTATTTATAAAGTTATTTTAATTGTACTTGAGGTTTGATTAGTAAAAGATAGTTATTTTATACTTTTCAGTGTTTTTTTTGAAGGCGGTTTAATTTTTTTTAATAAATTTTTTTTATTTCTCCCTTTTGAGTGATCTTGACCTAAATAGATATCTAGGGCAGGTCTGCAATTAACTTCATTCTAATTCCGGAGCGCAAAGATATACAAGAGAATCATCAATATAAATAAAGGTTATAACCAGGTCGTGTGAACTAGTGTATCTTCGAAGTCCAAGCTCAAATATCGATGAAATTTAAATGGAACCACCTCTGAAGTATTACCTACCAAACATAAAAAGAATTTTCGAAATCGGTTCATAAATAACGGAGTTATGAGGTAACAAACATACAAAAAAAAAACAAAAAAAAAAAGAAAACCACATACAGACGAATTGAGAATCTCCTTCTTTTTTTGAAGTCGGTTAAAAACAACATACAGACGAATTGAGAACCTCCCTCTTTTTTTTGAAGTCAGTTAAAAAATTTACCAAAGAATTGCCTTATTTTCGGCGGGGTTATTACCTAAAAATTTACAGTGAGGGACAGCCACGCGGTCATTGCGGGACCGGTGACTAATTGAAATAAATCATTGATATCATATATGACGATTGCGTGTCTATTGCGCTATGACCGTAAAATTCACTTTTCGCGATAGATTTAGCGCCACTATACAAATTACATTACGCGAATTCTCGTTTTGACAGCAGATATCGCGCGATATTGGCTATCGCATGCTGACTGCAAGTTACGTAATAAGCGTGCCGGACAAGTGCAAATCGTACTATTTTTCGTAGTGTTTCGTAATCTTGTTACCAATTTTTCTTTAATAAAAAAAACAGCTTTTTCATTTAAAAACAAACGAATATAATGCTGTCCTGATAATATTCCTTCAATCTACAAACTTATTCCCAACGCTCAGCAACGCTCAAGTTTTTTTTTTTCAAATTTTTCTGAACTATGCTTTCGGAGATATGGGGACAGCAATTTTCGAGTTTTTTTCCCATCAATGCTCAAAAAGTTACACAAAATAACTTGTTTCACATTTTTACGACGCAGTTAAACCATGCGAAAATTTTAGCCGCTAGGTTACCATTCTCCTGTATTTCTTAACAGCGAATGTAAACTCTATTCACTAGGAAACAACATTAAAATTTCTGGGAACTATACTTAAGCGCGCCAATCGCGCGGTCGTTCACGATCACCGCGCGTTTTAAAACCATACCACCCTCGCATTCCATTCCTCTCGGCCACTCTAGACAGAGTAAAGTTACTTGTGTTTGATATGAGATATAGTGTATTTTGCTCTATTTTGCCAATATTATCACGTACTCGCGCTGCAATCGAAACAAACCATAAAAGCAGACAGCACCTAATTTTAAAACAGCATCCGGCGGAGTTTTTACCTAAAAATTTGCAGACAGCGACATCGACGCGATCACTGCGCGACCGGTGATTAATTGTAATAAAAAATTGGTATCATGTATGACGATTGCGTATCTGTTATTGTATGACCGTTAAAGGCACTTTTCGCAGTTGATTTAGCGCCACTATACAAATTACATTACACAAATTCTCGTTTTGACAGCAGATATTGCGCAATATTTGGCTGTCGCATGCTGTCTGGAAGTAAGCGTGCGGTTTTGGTTGTGATAATGGTTTTGGTCGGACACTAGGTAGTTGTGTTTTGTTGTGTACCATACACCAGCGACGAAAGGGACAGAGCGACGCAATGAAACGTAGCGGGAGCAAGACTAGATTTCAATATTAGTTGTGAGCTTGTGACTTGTTACTGATGAAGGACAAATAATTTGTCTTATAGGCTCCATCGATGAGGTCCACGCGCAAGACACTCCTATCTTACTTTTTATTTACATCAATGGTTAAAGTACACGTTATTTTCTTATTTGATAAGTCATAACAAAAAGTCTCGACAAATATTGCTGTAATTTCATACCAAGTAGAGCTTTGGCTAGTGGTTGAGAAGTATACAAATTTAAAAATATTTCGCTTTTGGTTTGGTTTATTCATTGTCGAGAGCAATATCAGCAGAACAGATATAAATCAACCCTTAACACCAAACGTATACCTTCTCAGTCCAATGAGCTTGTGAAAAAAAAAATTTTAAAACAATCCACTTAATTTCATAATGTTTCTGCAAAACAAGATATTTTTAAAATGGCTACCGCCAACCCCTAAAGAAAAAAGTTTAAAATGAAAGTAGCAAAATTTCACATTATTGATACATTAATGATCTCGTGATTCAAAAGGCTTTCATTTGATAGCACATATGATACTCCCAAAATTTTTTTCAATTCTCTTTTATTTTTATTTAAAGACTGGTTTTGGAAGCTAGATCCCTTACCCTTCGAAAGTAACCTCAAAAGTAAAACAAAGCTTTTCACTTCTAAATTTTGGCTGCTACTTACTGTAATTATTCCAAATTATTTACAAAAAACACCATACAGATGTACATACAGATAAACACCGATGTGATTACATAAGTATTTCATTTTTAACCAGCGAAGGGAAAATGGGTAATTATGAGTATAACGTCACGTCTGTCTGTCTTTCCTAGGTTTTAAACGAATGAACTAATGCGCATGCAGTTGTTTAACTGCAGTTTCCAAAATGTTTTAGCTATTTGATTCAAATACATCCATATTATTTTTAGTTAAGTTTTTAGTCCAATTTTAGTACGATACACTAAAAAGCCGACAACAATGAATAAATTAAAACAAATACATTCATCACAAAATTAAATCTACAACTCCATTACTATAAAAACACAAAATTAAAAACAACAGTAATATAAGGTCGGTTGAACGCGAGATAGGTGGTCACAGAGGAAAAAAATTAATGAATCGTGAACATCCAGCGCTCAGGCGGCTTCTGCCCAATGAATGCCTCCGACTGGTTCCGAAATGGATATCCACAAGACCCATTAAGTATGGTGATAGCCAAAAATGTGCTATAAGTATGTAAATTTACATCTGATAAGTTTTTATAGCTAACGGCGAAAGCATTCGCAAACGTTTATGGGACATTGCTGAGGAAAATATACCTATAAACATCGCCAAAACAAAAATATGTTTATTCTCTATTTTACTATTGTTGCTTGACGTAAAAAAAGATTATGTAAATACGAGCAGACGTCCCACGACTTTTAAATAGAGGTTGGGCTTTGAAGGGCACCGAAATATGTGAAACGTGTGTCGGTTTGATACTTGGACCTAGGAACATAACGAACGGAGTCATAATAAATTGCTGCTCCTATCGCTGTATTTTAAACTAATTTTAATATCTCTCTTTCTATATCATTGAGCGTAATCACGAGTGTAAGCTGTCGTAAGTTTGGCAACCTCGCACTATCAATATAATTCATGTCAGCTTATGACCGAGTTCACTTACACTACTGAAATAATTATTAGCAAAATACTCATAAATTTTAAGCGTTTTGATTATGTGAAGTGAAGTTTCTTTTCCATGTGGACCTAAATAAAAACTGGGCTGAAATTATGTGTGTATTATTGATCAACATGTGTTTCACTTCTCCACGAAGCATCCTCAAGAAATTAGTGAGAAGCAAAACACGTATAGATCAACAACTTTGAAACTTTGGGCGAAAGATGGCTACAAAATAAACCCCATTGCAGCGCTACCTACCGGGTCCAATTGTGAATCTAAACCAGCTAGGGACCCGCTCAAAAAAAACAAAAGAATTCATCAAAATCGGTCCAGCCGTTCTGGTTCAGTGACATACATACAGAAGAATCATATGTTATGTATTAAGATTACTGTAAAAAATATCGTAAGTGATAAAAATAAAATTATAAGTTTACGTAGTGCGGGCCGCATGTCACGACATGCTGCCTTGAATGACGTCATTCGGCGGGCTCTTGTCGCCGCTGGCGTTCCTGCAGTCTGTAGGTATTGCGCGCAGCGACGGCAGGAGACCGGATGGTTTGACGCTCATTCCTTGGAAACTTGGAAGATCGCTGGTGTGGGATGCCACTTGTGTCGATACACTTGCTGTTTCCCATGTGCCGGCGACTTCCAAGTCAGCAGGTGCCGCGGCCAGCGCTGCCGAGAACTTGAAGCGGCGTAAGTATGCGACTCTCTCTGAGAGTTTCATATTTACGCCCTTTGCCCCGAAGCCCATCGACTGGTTTCTGATATTTGTAAGAGACTGGTCGAGGCTTCGGGAGACCGCCGGGCTGGCAGCTTCTTCCGCCAACGAATCAGTTTGGCTATTCAAAGAGGCAATGCTGCCAGTCTGCTGGGTACCTTGAGCAATGACAGCTTTCTAAGCGGCAACTTTGAGGAAGTTTATTATTTAAGATAATGTGTAGTTTTAAGTTTGTAAATATTAACATATGTATGTACTTTTTGTTAATGTAAATAAAAAAAAAAGTAAAGGACGATTTTGTTTTTTTTTAATTCTATGTTTGTCCGATATGAATACAGATACTACTGCCTGTAATTTGTGTGTTAAATATAATTACATCATTTTTAGAATTTATAAACATGACCAGCAAATTCAGAAAAATCTGTGAAAAATCCGTCCTCTAAATTTCCTTCACCTCAACTGTAAAACACATTTGGAATGAATAAGAAAAGAAAAACAAAAATCACATTTCCTTTAGTTTCTTGTTCAATAAACGTAAAGCTTTATTTTGCCGTACATTTTCGGCAGTGACAGTTGATAGACAGCGTGACATATCCAATGTAAATACTCATACGAAAAAGAAATAGAGGAAATACGCTCGTTGTTTTTCCAAATCGGTGTTCCATTCAAGGGATTAAGAGCTTACAATATACATTTTTTGCATTGACATGTTACGATAGAGTCATGAGATTTACGATTATTCTTATGCGTGTTTGTGTGTGTATATGTGTGTGTGTGTAATTGATGATTGCAATCACAATTGAACGAACGTATCGTTTATCGAGTCAATCATTTTTTTACTAATTCGATCCCAGTACTACCTAGTCGACAATTTTTAATTGATTGTTTATGCCATTTAATGTCATAAAAGGTGAAATTCAGAAAAAATTACAAGATGAATGCATACTTACACATTATTTTTCAAATTTCAAATACGGCGGAACTACAATGAAAACTTTAAAAATTATCGAAATCCTGAAAGATCGCATTACTCATACAATCGTTTGATCTTTCATTTCAATCAAAAGTATATAATTGTATCTGCGTAAGTGACAAAAATAAAATTATAAGGCAAGGACGATTTTTTAAAATTCTAAATTCGTGAACAAGTTAATGATCGATTGGATCATTTGACCGAATCTTTATTTAAATCAATATTTAAACGATCGAATCTTTGAGAATGAACGATTGACGTAGATCTAGCTTCACTGAAAGTGAACGGGAAAAAAATCAGTAATCAATTTATTGTTTCGCTATAGTCTACTCATAGTTTCGAACCTATCAATTGCCACGTGTTCAGTGTGCTACATGTTTAGAATCGATCAGCAACTCAGCACCGAGTGCTGGGTCACTCGATGATGAGTGTGAATGGGTATAATGATAATCCGAATACCGGAATTTCCTGAGGATACTTCGTTGAGAAGCGAAACACGTGTGTATAACATTGGAACTTTAGGTGTAAGCTATCTAAAAATCTGTATCTATACTAATATCACAAAGAGGAAAAATTTGACTGTTTGTTTGTAATGGATAAACTCAAAAACTACTAAACCGATTTCAAAAATTCTTTCACCTATTAAAAGCTATATATCAGCAAGTAACATGGGTTATATATCATTTTCAAAAAAATTTCTACCTGTGCGAAGCCGGGGCGGGTCGCTATATATTATAAATACTAATTGTAAGATGGATATCCGCAAAGTAACACCTGAATCTATATATATCTATATATATCATATAGAAGACTATCAAGTTACAGCAAACCAATTTACAAGGTTGAAACGACGTCCGGGAAACCATCACGTAAACTGTTGAAGTCAGGATTTCCGATTTAAAATACATACTATAAGTATAATATAAGTACGTACAACTAGAACTTTTTTGAGGGTTTCCCAAAAGCCAGACTTAACTGATTTTGTGGAAATTCTGTTTTAAAGACTTGCGAGTATTGGGAGAACATTCCAGGCCAGGTGCATTCCATAGCTCTAATAAAGGCATATAATCGCAGGTTACTTCTAGTGTTACAACAATGAGCCGGAGCAATTTGCGCATTATCTTGCTTAGGTTAAGTTACCACTTAGGTTCTCTAGCACTTACTAGGCATTGTTGCTTACATAAGCACGTGTCTAACACGGGCTCTCCGACACAAGAATATCAAGATGCGGGTGAAACGCCTATATGCACATCTCGTGTGGCTGGGGATCACTGATGCGCACTTGTCGATCCTGCCTCGACTAGTATTCTCTGAGTCCGGAGGAGGATCAGCATGTCACTCCAAGGAATACCCTGCAGTTTTTGGCTGCAGTGGGACTTGGTAGTGTTCTGTAACATAGTGGCGATCACAATTGATCAATTTTGGTCGCATTAATACAGATCTAGTGTAACCTTCATAACCACTTATATCAAATAAAAAAACTATACAGCTAATATTCCAAAAAGCCAGTCATGTGTGCGTACGTGCGCGCTGTTCGCGTTTGTGCCTTTGTTCTCTGTGTTCTAAAGGAATTACTTCTTTCCATACAAAATTACTACGTAGTTTATTTTTAGATTTAGTTAGTCGAAATAATTTACCGTTTATAATATGGAAATTAGGGCATGCTGCAGGTTTTTTTTACACCTTTTTACTGTATTGAAATACCACTGATCTGCAGTTTTATTTTCTACATTAGCAATAAGTACAGCCCGACAGAGAGTATCTGGTACAACGTTGTCTACTCTTGACGATGCTCGATGGTGAAATTATAAGGTGATAATCGACAACCCCATTTCTCTAAGCGTCCTGTTGGATTTTTTAAATTTAAAAACCATTTTAAACGTGAATGGTCGGTAACAATTTTAAAAAGCTTACTTCCTTCTAAATAAGCCGAAAATGTTCCACAACAAGTACGACAATATAATGCTTCTCTCTCGGTATGTTTGTGTGTGGGCGTGCGTGACCGCTTATTTGTGTGTCCAATTAATTTCAATGTTATTGCAATTGGAAATCAATCATGACTACATGACGATTGTTGAGATTAACTGCGTATATCAATACGTAATAAGGTAGGAGTGTTTAAAACTAAATCATTTAAGACAAGCTCCTTGAGATGCACTTACATTTTCATTAAATTTTAATATGTAATTTCATTTTAATTATAATTCATGTAACAATGTGTATGAGTAAAACAAACAATCTTTGATTTTTTTACATAAATTACATTAAAAATATAGTTTAATCTGTACATCTTCAAGTTATCTCATGACTGTTTATTTATTTAAATTCATATATCATTAAAATCGTAAACGGGCAAACTTTCATATTAAATAGAATATTTTTAACGTCCTAAATATTTGAATTATAAATATTGGTTACATTATGTAATTAACTAAAGACATTGATTGTACAACAACTTCACAACTCTTCTGCTGTGTTGCCATAAACAGGATTCGAACCCGGATCCTATTGCATAAGCACCTTGAACATTGACTCTATACAATACGCAATGTTACCCGAATAAAAAATATAACTATAAGAACAATAACAAATACGGACGAATCACAAAAAGTTGTATCTAACCAATCATCAAATGAAAGGTGAGATGAGGTGAGACTTGTGTATTTTATTATCACAAAAAACCATAACAAAAATTTTATTGACACCTATGACTTTATGGTGAAATTTTCTTCCGATCAAAACGAATGCAATTTAATAAACAAATTTAAAAGAATAAAGCAATAAAGTATTAAATTGTATGTCCTATTGAATTTTCGAACTGTATGTAATCCTATGCAATTTTTTACTCACAACTTATACAGTAAATATCACGGACAATGAATTTCATTGCAGTTATCTTAAAAAAAATTTGCGGAATTGTTATATGATGTGCCTAATAGACTAGATGAAGGAAAGTTCTTTTTTACTTTCGCGGTGAATATATTTTTATTCTGCTAATACTCTTGTAGTTGACTAATGAGAACGAATAAATCATACCACGAATTTCACCTAATTAGTAAAGTTATTTCGACCAGCGAAGTTTCTTTTGATACAGTATTCCTTTCGACATCAATGTTCCAAATTTTTACCTTGCTACTGGTACACACTGAAGGTCTCAACATAGATGCGTTCTGTCCGTCCTTTATAAATAAAGCTTTTTCTTTTGACTTTGACTGCGTAGATTACAGAAAAACATGCTGAATACTATTTGGTACCTATAATGTTTGAGCTATATCTAACACTCCGTCTGTAATACTATATTCTCGTTCCTCTCCTCTGGTTCTATAATACAGATATGTAGTCGAGCGATCGCAGAATTGGTAAAATCATGATGTAGCCAAGCAATTCGCGGAACTCCACCATTTGATGAAATACTAGCGGCCGTTCCGACTTCTCCCGGGTTGAATACATATTATACCGGGCTGAATACATAATATACCGTGTTGAATACATAATATACCGGGTTGAATACATAATAAATCGGATTGAATACATAACCTATGTCCATCTGGAATAATGTATCTTACGAATGGTGAAAGAATATTTTAAATGGGTGCAGTGGTTCCGGAGATTACTCTCCACAAATAAACAAAGTTACAAATTTCACTCTCTCTTTATAATATTAGTACAGATAATATAGAAAACCTGCCACATCGTTCAATGAAATTAGTTTGACGATTCACCTAGGTATGTCGGGCACATCGATTCTGTGGGTTGTTCAAAATATTAATAATAAAATAAAGTTCTTTCGTATGACTTGCATAAAACTCGACGACCATAAGCTCAGAGCTCCATTGAAAGATTTTTTGTATGACACATCATTAGCTAGTTATAAAAATTAGAAGAAGCAAAAAGAATTTTTCCTACATTTTTAACATAACATATCTTCCGCTGTATCCCCAACGGGGTAGTCAGAGAGGACGGAGCGCCAGGAGTCGCGGTCCTTACACACCTCTTTCGCTTCCTCAAATCTCATCATTCTCCTCACACATTTTCGCCTAGGTATGCGAGTGCTTTTGACATTTCCGTCTGCTAACACTCTGGCTATTTGATCTTCATAAGTCAGCCTTGGTCTTCCTTGGCTTCTTTTACCACTCACTTTCACTCTGTAGATTTTCTTCGTCAGTCTTTCATCACTCATTCTTTCCAAGTGCCCGAACCATCTAAGCATTCCTTTCTTCATTTTTACAATAACACTGTTGTGCAACCCTGTCATACTGCGTATCTCATCATTGCTTATCCTGTCCGCAAGCGTGACACCGCACATATTCATACACATATTCACATATTCTGAGAGACCGCATCTCCACAGCATTTATCATACTTTCACTCGATTTCGGGCATATCCAGGCCTCACTACCGTACAACAAAGTTGGCACCAACACCGCATTATTGATGGCCATTTTAGCAATGTTAGATATATTCACACTACCCACTAATGCGGACAGAGCACCGTTCACTTTATTGCCAGCTGCTACCCGTCTCTCCACATCCAACTCACATCTTCCATACCTCGAAAACGCACTCCCCAGGTACACAATTTCATTCACCTATTCTAGACATTTTCCATTTACACAAATCACACATTTCGTTTGTACCGCTTTTTCAAACACCAGAACCTTAGTTTTGTTCACATTCATTTTCAATCTTTTTACTTCACAATCTTCTTTCATGCACGTGACTAGTGTCTGCAACTCTGCTTCTGATGGTGCTATTAGCACAGCATCGTCAGCGTACAAAAGCCAGTTAACTACTACATAAAACTGAAAACTGTATAATGGGCCGATACCTCTCGTGGAAATTCGTATATTACAATATGTACTTTCTACGACAAAAACTCGTCGAACGATAATACTAATAGAGATTTCATTGGTAAAAAAACAACACAATGTTAGAAAACTACCCTAATAAAACATTTCCCGTTACGAAACACCGGTTATTACTAACTCCAGCCCTGTCTGACACCAGAACAGACTTCTAACCAGGGCGACATGTCACCGTCTATCCTTACACAGGCTCTGTGGTCTCGATATAATGACCTCACAGCCTGTAGTAAGGAGCCCTCCACGCCATATTCAGGGAGAAGACTCCACAATTTCTTCCGCACTACTCTATCGAATGCTTTCTCTAGATCCACGAAAGCGCAGAAAAGTTTCTGAGTGATAGCCAGAAACCTTCAGAAACCCCTACCGTTCCTGAATCCACCTTGCGCCTCCCACAAATATCTTTCTGAAGCGCCTTTCAAACGTTCAGTCAATAACTTAGTATAGACTCGCTAAGCTTACTCGCTATTTACTCGCTAAGCTGACCAAGCTGATGGCCCTATAGCACGCACAGTCTAGATAGGAACCTTTCCCTTTAAATAGAGGTACTATGACTGCCGTGTACCAGTCCTCTGGAACCTCCTTCTTCTGCCAACAAAGGTTGCAGAGTGCACAGAAGGCATCCCAGACCCTAGGACCACCATACTTAATCATCTCAGCAGTCACCTCGTCAATTCCCGCAGCATTTCCACATTTCAAACTTCTTATCACTTTCTCAATCTCTTTCATACTAATGGCATCCTCCAGTCCCTGGCCCGAGTGTGGCAATTTATTAGAATCGCTCCCAGTATCAGAGACGGAGTCGCCACTCTCATACAGTTCTCCATAGTATTCACTCCATCGCTGCAGAACATCCTTTTCATTTGTAAGCAGGTTGTTTTCTTTCGAACGCACTTTATTCATTCTGCAAGGTGCCGGACCACTTCGGTACTTACGTACTTCTTTCCAAAATAATTTGGAATTTTCCTCGAAGTTGTCCAACATCTTGTTTTCGTCTAACACCCTACACCTTTCACGCTTCTCTTTCACTAGTGCCTACGTTTCTGATTTCTGCAGCTTATACCTGTCTTTCATCAAATTTTTCATACCACAGTCATTCGCCATGCTTTCCTTTTCTTATACACAGACACTTTCACCTCTTCATCCTACCACACATCACGCTTTTTGCCGTTCCCAATCTTATTCATTCCACACACTTCTTTCGCAGCCTCAATCATACTATCTCTAAGGTTCTGCCAACATTCTTCAACATCCTCGCTCATCACTTTCAATCTGTCATCAAGCTTACTGGATAATACCCTTTCATATTCATTCCTGGTGGTCGCATCCTGCAGTTTCCAGCTTTTAATGCGGCTAACCGCTGCAGGTTTGGACACTAAGCGATGTCGCCATGCTGCGAAGAGACCCCTTATTCTGGTTATTACCAGAAAGTGGTCCGTCCCGAGATCGGCTCCTCTACACGCTCTTGTGTCCATAACCTGCTTCTTAAGTCTGCTATCCACGAGGAATAAATCAATCATACTTCTCGCACCCTTTCTTTCCCACGTGTACTGATGGATCCTTTTGCGCCTAAATATGGAATTAGCTACAAAAAGATCCTTTTCCATACACAGTCCTAACACAATCTTACCAGCATCATTCACTCTCTTATCTCCATATTTGCCTAGGACAGACTCAAATCCTGTTCGAGCTGTCCCGACCCATCCATTCATGTCGCCACACACAACAATTCTTTCGTTCGCCTCAACCGCCGCTAGAACATTCTCCCAGAACTGCTCTAGTTCAGCCAAACCGACAGAGAACACTGGGGCATAACTGCCAAAATAAAAATTCTTGTCAACCCAATCTTGAGGCGTACCCAGAGCAGTCTGGAATTTACACATTCATACTCAGGCATACAATTAACCAGTCGAGAGGACAGTAAAACGCCTACCCCTTGGCATCCCCTATCTCCATGTGGTACCCCTGACCACAAAGCGATGCCCCCTGCGGGCAAGTCGGCAAGTTCACTGCCGCCTCGCTTGATTTCACTCAAAGATAGCACATCCAATCTTTTCTCTTCCATAATATCAATCACTTCATTCATCTTCTCCTCAATCTCACCTCTCACATTTCAAGCAGCTACTCTGCACTCCTCCCTCCACTTCTCGCCGCTAGGTGCACAGCATGTTGGGCGGCGGTCCCCAAAGCCGAACTGCACTCTGCACACACCAGCGGGGACAGACCGGCGTACGTCGCTTTCGGGGGACGCCCTAACATTATCGCTGCCGTTGTTCCGCATGGTATGCACAGGAGAGGAATTGCAGCCATTGCCAATTGCAATGTTTGCAAAAGGGCTGGCAGGGGTCGCGACGAGCACACTTCTTCAGTTGAGCCCCTACATTTTTCTCATAGAAAATAGTTAAGTGCGTTTCAGAACCTCTTAATATTAATATTAAGAGCTCAAACTTTGACAGGTGTATTTTTATATACTTCCCTATAAATAAAACTTTTGAACCTTTGAACTTTTTCGGAAGAGAAAAAAACTTTTTGTTCACCCTACTATACCATACATCGAAGATATTTTTGAATGTTTTATTTATGGTACAAAACTTTGTACATAGTAGATATAAAAATTGTTTTATCTCTCTTATTAGATTATAATTCACGGACTACCTTTAATCTATTCTTAATTGCAACTCATATATTATTATCCTTTATTCTAGACCGTAATTATTTAGTCTCTCTGTACTTTTCTCTTAATTTGGGTTGCTCTTTGAATAATTTCACAAGTAATTAACAAAAGCGTTAACGAGAAATACTGTGCGCCAATAGGCATAATATCCATAACTGTGAATCATTTCTTTGTAAATCCAAACTACGATTAATTTTAATGAAAACTACAATAAAATTGAGTGATTAATAAATTTCAAAAGTTAAAACGCCCAAATGACTGGACCTATTTCCACAAATTAGCTATAGACAATTTCGAAAAAAAAATTAATAACGAATAAAACCGCATACAAATTGGTTCGTCTGATCAAGAAATAGATAAGTATCACAGTCTAATACAGAAACATTAAAACGGCGTCAAACTTATAACGACCCTCTTTTCTCTTAGGGATTAAATGAACTCCAAACAACTTGAACATTCCTCCTTATCTCTCGAAACTACCAGTCTGAATATAAAGTCTTACTTATTGTTTATAGGAAAAATGTAATGTAACCCTCTGTGTGTGAGTTGAATTCGTATTTGTACGTAAAAACCTTTAAAAGCTAAGTGGTCCTTTGAAGGGGAGCGGGGTCATGTGGACTTATTATTGACTAAAACTCCCATAGTGATCGTTCTCAGCACATATCAGAGGATTGTAAGAACTCTTAAGGAATACATGGATGCCCACTTTAGCGCTTTGCCGATACATTTCTCGAGGAGAGCCGAGCCCTCCTCAGCTTTTTGCACGTACAACTATGAACTTTTCTATTGCCTACGATACCGAAAACCCTATCTTAACTGTCTCATACGACAAGGGCACCGCAGACCTTCTCCCGGTCTAAAAAAATGATAAAACGTTTGACCTGGCTAGATTACGTTGATAGTTATCTAACTTCCTTCCTAAGCATAAAGTTCCTTCGTTATGCTAAAGGCCGCCATATTGTTAAAGTTTTTAGTTCGTCTATGAAGCCTTGTATTCTGGCTGAACAACTATCGCCATATCGTCGGTGATAATATAATAGCACTTACCTATCTCTAGTTAAGACCAGGTCATTCGAAATATTATATCGTGAATTACGACTTTGACGATAATATTCGACAGGTCTACTAAAGCTATAAACTCAGAAAATAACACGTGCAAAGAAAAATACTCAAATAAACACCTTATTGAATTGAATTTATGAAAACACTGTTAAATTACAAATAAATTATACAATTTAATAGCCGAAAATAATGTTTCTTCTCAAAGTTCTCGTCGTAAGTATTACAAACCCAGCCGTATTAGATATTACGCACCACTTCGTGTTTATTTTGACCGTGCGTGAGAGTGAGTGTCACATCGCACATAATTCTGAGAGATCGCATTTCTACCGAATACATTTTACTTTTAGAAGAAGAAAGAAAGAAAGAAAGACGTATGTAAAGACCGCGAAGCTTGGCGTTCCGTTCTCTCTGACTACCCCGTTGGGGATACAGCGTGCAGATATGTATGTATGTGCATTTTACTTTCACTAGTCTTCGGCTATGTCCAGGCCTCACTACCGTATAGCAAAGTTAAAATATTTTGACCAGGTTGGATGAAAGTATCATTGTTAAAATGAAGAAAAGAGAGCTAAAATGCTTGGGACATGTAGAAAGAATGAGTGACGAGCGACAGACGAAGGAAATCTAAAAAAGTGAAAACAAATTGTAGGAGAAGCCAAAAAAGTTGCCTAGCCAAGGTTGACTTATGAAAACTAAATAGCTAGTGTTTAGCTGCTAGAAATGTCAAAAGTAATACATAGTTCGACTAAAATGTGTAAGAAGAATGATGAGATTTGAAACGAATTTTACTGGAGGTTGAAAAATATATCTCATTCATGTCTATTATGGCATCAATGTGTAAACTACAGCTTTAAGATTTTCAATCTCTTGTAAACTGTGGTTCAAATTACACGCTATACTAAGGATCTCAACCTATAAACTCTGGTATTACATCAATTATGCGATATTCATCAAAACCACATACTTTATAATATGTAGTTAGGTTATTCCTCTATTTTGAAAGATATAGCAATAGTTGGAAGCAAAAACTTAACCCGTTTTTAAAACATGGAAAATCGACATGAATGCAATACATACATGAATCGACTTGAATGAATATCACCTATTGACTATGTGACCGCACGAGACGTTGTCACTTGAAACTTTGACCGAACTATACGCTTCGAGCGCCTCTATCATATTTTGTTAAATCATTTAAAATAATTTTTGTTATTAAGGCGCTTCCCCTAGTCAAATACTGTTTTTTGCTAGTTTTGGAGGCTATCTTCTCGTTATTTGAAAATATATAAAAAGTAATAAAAATATTGTAATAATTTTCGACATTTTAACAACACTTTAGCCGTCTCATATTTTTCAGTTACATATAAAATTCATATAAAATCTGTACTCAAAAGAAAGCCTAAAAATTAGAAATACATGCATCTACTCCATTAATAGAAGTTATATTTACTTGCGATATACACTAATGTATAGGTAGATAATTTTATGATATAAAACCTGACCATTTTAATTTTTTCAAAAGAGCCTTTTTCATAAGTAAATCAATAATTACTAGATTACATGAAGAATTTTACGAATTTTAGTATAAGGTGCTCTATACTTTTGCCTGCTTGCCTGGGGGAGCGCCTTAATTCCAATTTGTTATACTCTACACTGAAGGTACATTCGATTTTATTCATATGTAAGTAATAAACAAAATCGATGAAGTAGATCTAATACATTTTGATACGGTTTTTATATGGAATTACTTTAATTCAGTTTTTTTTTTGATGCTGGAAAGCACTTAACTCATGTTCATGATATTTCCTCCCGTAGATATTTTAATCCGCTCTTAGAGCTAGGCTACTAAAATTCTCTTTACACACATTTATTTGTACTAGCTCTCTTTAGGAATAATTACGTGAATTTAACCATAATATACACAACATATAATATTATACACGCTTTAAATTAGCTTTATAAGACCTAGCTATTGCCCGCGACTTCGTCTGCATGGATTTTATACATGCGAAGGCCATTCTAAATATTGGTGAAAGAATTTTTGAAACCGGATGGGCAGTTTCGGTAATTACCTCCTACACCTAAACATATAAACTTTACCTTTATAATATTCGTTTAGATGATTAGAAATTAAGTTGAATCTAATAATAAACATAATTTGTATTACGGGAAGTTAAAATAATCTATATTTTTAATGTAATCTATTAAAAAACGGTTGAAAAGTTATGAAAAATATATCTCACAAAAAATCTTACTGATTTGATTTTTAGTTCATTTTATAACATCAACTGTGGTAGCCATGAACCATGTGTAGTTTCATAGATATAATATTTTCAGTATTAAGATATCGATGAAAATAGCTTACCTACCAACATTGCCAATAACTAATCCACATAGATAAAACCTTTTCAGTCTCTAATTAAACTCTAAATTATGATTTTCTTAATTACGATTTGTTCAATTGTTTAAAAAATCAATATAGGTTATAAAGTGTTGCTTACTACGTTTCTCCTGGTAAGGCTCGATAAAACGCGTTAAAATTAAAGTTTTATTTATTGATAAAATATACCTTTCACGTTTCATTGGTCAACTGCCACGAACATCTGCGCAGTTATTTCCATATTTTTAGTAAATTAAAAAGGAATTTATGACTTACAAGGTTTTTAATGCACGATTTGTTTATATTTGTAATTAGAATTTGAAACGCGTTCACGTTTTAACTGTTTTTATTTGACTTTTTATTACGATAATGATGCCATTACGGGTAATAATTTCCTAAGCTTTCGTTACTTCCACCTGCCACTTGTTTAAAATTGGTTGCTTATATTTACAACGTACTAGCGTATTAATTGCTTTGATAATTCTAATATATTACGACTACCGCCGTAAAGAATGTCCCCATTAAGTAAGTATTTAAAGCAAGTTTGATTTTACTTTTTTAAAGAATCCAACAGTTTTTTTTATCAAATCGGCCTCACAGTATAGAACTGCGAAAGTCTCCGCAGTATAGAACTGCAAAAATCTTTAATTTTAATTATGTCATGAATTTATATTTATATTTTTATTTTAAAAAAAGACTATCAATCTATCATCATCATCATCATCATCATCATCAAAAGCATTCAATGAAGAAATTTCAGAACTTAGACGTTACATATTTTGTAAACTATTAAAAATAGAAAGTTGTAATTAACAATTATATTATTGAGGCATATATTCATATGAAGTATAATACTCTCGGTCTCAGAAATTTCAGGTATTATCTTATTCTTGTTAATAAGAAAAAAATTAAACCAATATCAAAATAAGAATACTGAAAAGTATAAAACAATTTTCCTTTACTAATCAAAACTAGAGTATAAAAATTATGTGAGTATTTATGAAGTTATTTTTGTACTTGGGTTTTGGCAAAGGATAATATTGCGAGTATTTTATACTTTTCAGGGTTTTTATTTTTAAGTCGATTTAATTTTTGTCGGTAAGTGACACAGACTAGCATTGATTTTTTAACATTTTGTTAGCGCTAACATTTTATTAGCATATACAAGACATATAAAAATATGTCAGAAATACATACATATATGATGTGTGTATTTTGCGAGGTCTTATTTTCGCGAACAGAATACGCAATAAAGACACGTGGTATGGCAGCATTGGATGAAAGTGTTATTGTACTAAAATTGAAGAGAGGAATACATACATGATTCTTGCAAAAATAAGAGACGAACGAGCGACGAAGATTTAAAGAGCGGAAGTGGTCGAAGCAGACCAAATAATGTCTCACCGAAGTTTCGATTGCGCTTTTCATAACTTTCGGCGCTAATTTTGAGTTTCGGGTTTCTTTCGGTTTTGGCATAAACCTGCCGAAATAATGACGGCAACCGCAACTGTGTTGGTGAGTTTCACGTGGCCTTCGGCAGCGATGGGTGTAGTGGAGTGTCAAGTCGACTAAATCACGCCTCATGTGCTACCCCAGCGCCCGTGATAGCTGTGGTGTGCTTTTTGTTTTGTGGTGTGCAGTCAAGTCCATCTATCTACTAGACGCTATACGATATTATATTTTATAATCAGGTGATCAAATAGTCAGAATGTTAGCTAACTGAAGTGTCAAAAGAACTCATATCTAGGTGAAAATATATGAACAGAATGATGAGGTTTGAGGAGGCAAAGGAAGTTTGTAAGGACGGCGAAGCTTGACGCTCCTTCCCCTCTGACTACCCCGTTAGAGATACAGCGTGAAGATATGTATGTATGTACCATAATCAGGTGTTATGTGGGTTGACCAACAATTTTTTGTATTGGTCGGTTCGCTTTGTAAATTATTATTTTTTATTTGTTTATTGTCTTAATAACTGATAAGCTGCTGCTGAACAACGTACATTCATGAAGAAAAATTATAATAAAGTCGAAAATACCTCACTGAATGGTAAAATTGTCCCTCGGAAGACTAAAAGTACTACTCTGTTTCTTGGACAACCACCAAAGTAGGAAAAAATATCGAAATATTGCTAAAAGTTACTTTAATGAATTATTAGCTTTATTAGAAATACAATATTTAAGGATGACATGAATACATAACTATATATATTTTCCAAGTACGCTTCGTCAGGAATTCGGGTACGGCAGTGAGAAAAAAAAATTTAATCGATCCATTTCATTATTGATTTCAATATTCCACCTTCAAAAAAAAACATCGAAAAGTACAAAATAAGTATCCTTTACTAATCAAAACTCAAGTACAATAAAAATAACTTTATAAGTACGATACGCATACCTGTATAATTAAATTTGACAGTTACTGAAGTCGATGCCAAGCCCACCAAACTAATAACTTTCTGATTTTGCATATTCATTTGACACCAACTTCAATAATGGTCAAATTTAATTATATAAGTATGTGTATCGTACTTAGAAACTTATTTTTATTATACTTGAGTTTTGATTACTTATTTTGTATTTTTCAGTGTTTTTTTTTGTAGGCGGTTTAATTTTTTTTCTTTAATTTTTATTATTTCCCCCTTTTGAATGACCTTGGCCTAAATAAATATCTGATATGTCGAAGCGGCATGTCTACAATTAACTTCTTTCTAATTCTGGAGCGCAACGATATACAAGACAATCATCAATATAAATAAAAGTTATAGCCACGTCGTGTTGTTTGCTGTTATTTGGTGTGTCTTCGAAGTCCAAGGTCCAGTATCGGTACAATTTAAATGGTACCACCTCGGAAGTATACCCTTTCAAACAAAAAAAAAAATTTCGAAATCGATCCACAGTTGACGAAGTTATTGGTGAACATTCATAAAAAAAACATACATACAGACGAATATAGAACCTCCTCCTTTTATTGAAGTCGTTTAAAAATATACAAAAGAATGTTTGTCAACAGCAACAAATATTTAAATTAATAATTTCAATTAAAATTCAATTGCAAAATCATATCCCACGCAACGAAGTTTCAGTGTTGACCGAAACCGAAACCAAAACAAAAAGTAATTTCGGTCGGACACTACAAATAGCCTGAGTTAGCTGATAAAAATATCAAAGCACTCCCATAGCTTAGCACAAATGTGTGAAGAAAATAACGCTATTACCTATATTTGAGAAAGCGAAGTGAGCAAGAATCGCGAGTTCTTAGTGCTCCGTTCTCTATATCTATTCCGTCAACTATACAGTGCATATGTATAATACTAATATAAAAATATTGTCGTCACGTTCTATGAAATATACTCCTCAAAGGCAAAGCTTTCATAATCGTTTATTTTTTGCTCTACAAAACCAGAAATGGCTGACTGCATCACTCACTCGCTCCGCCCCTCCTTGACCCAACCGATTCACCATCATTATCATTCTTATCCCGTTTGAGCTCACCGTCATAGAGATCTTTCTCACAACATTATTTCCGGTTGCGTGCTGGGCCCATCTGTTACTTTCTTGTCACTTTGCTTTTATAATAAACATACAAAGTTTGTGTATTCACTAAAACTACTGTGTTAGTTTTTATAAATCAAACATAACAAATATGATCTAATTCACAATTTTATAATTTTTAGTTTTGTTATCCATACCGACCACCTAAATATAGCACCTATAATTACGCCATTTCCAATTCAGGGTAGATAGAACATCAAAACGGAACAAAATCTTTAATTCGAAATTGGATTTTAGGTAAATACTTGCATACAAAATATATACAAACGCTATATTTCTGATAGGGTTGGTAAAAATAATTTTCAAAAGTGTTAGATTAGGTCGCAGTAGCTTTGAAGTAGAACCAATCGTGCGAAGTTTTCCGTATTAAAATTCGTAAATCAATGTCTCCTCATCTGTCTCTCTGTCTACTCATCTATCGTAAGCACTTTTCTCAGTAAGGGTTAGTTTCAGATCATAGATTACACAATTTTTTTTAAGTTAATAATATGTAAACTTCGAAAATCGAATAAGTATTGGAACTTTACTATTTTTGTGTTGGTAAAATTGTATCCCTATAATGCGGTAGTCAGAGAGGACAAAAATATTTCACGCATTTTCTGTACAAATGTATTAAAGACTAGAAATTTTCGATTCGCTCGTAACTGGCACTTAATGAATGTTTCATTTTGGAAAATGGAACATCTTAAATAACAAACATAACATAAGGGAAAATATTAGGTACATACAGTAGTGTTGTCCTACAATGATTTGATCAGGACAAAACTGGATCGATTTATTAAATAAAAAAAATTTAAACATTCGCTATTTCTGGGAAAAGATCACACTTAACAAAAAATTTTTTTTCACACTCAATTAGAATTGAAAAATAGGAAATATCTTCAAAAGAAGCAGTGCTCAATCAAAATTTGCCAAAATACTGTCCCATTTAAAAGAATGAACCTGTATAATACGATGTATGTATAAAATTGAATCTTAGTAATAGTTCAATAATATTGTTAAAAAGTCTTTAAATGACAATTATCAACCTCAAATTGTTTCCGATAGGTAGTATTTTTTAAACAACTTTTACGTGATCGAATACCAATAGGTAAAGAGTTAGCAAGTTCTTATTCGCAGTTTAATTATATATTATACTTTACGTTAGTAACTAATTAATCTGTGGTTATACCTATTACTTATATATGTATATATAGTTAAACACTATGTAGTATTCGCTACTTGATATAATTATGTAGTAATTAGATACTTATAATCGTGCAGTATCTACTTACTTAGCGTATTACAAAGGTCCCGTCAGATACAAATGAAGAAATAAATATTTTATTATATTGCTTGCTTTTCTCCCCTAAATTTTCTAAAAGGCAAACAATTTTCGTTCTATGAAACTTTTCTTTCGACAAATATCTTTTCACATTTTTACTATACAATTAATGATTTTGTATACCGAAGTCTCCAAATTAAATTTTACAATTATTCATTTTCATAGATCCTTCTTTTCACTGGTACAAAGGTTTTTGGTATATACCATACATATTGGGGCCCTGTAGCTACTCAGGAAGCCAGCGCTGGCAGAGAGCAGGTTTTATACCTTGCCATCGGATATGTCGAAGCGTTAAGCAATCATATTATTAGTAAAATAATGAAAGATAATTATATTTATACATTCACATAAATAATAATACAATAATGGTTATTTGTTGCAATTACTTCTTAATTAAAACAAAAGTAAGAATGCTATTTTCCATAATAACTCCAATTTTACTTGAAATATTTAATAACCTACACAAAATAAATCAAAACGATGAAATATTACGACTAATTAAACGAAGCTCCGCGCCGAAGCCCCAATGGTTTAAGAGTAATTTTTACAAGAAGGGGAGGCCCAGGTTAAAATCTCATCATGATAATTATTTTCCTTAATAAGTTTTTGAAATTTCAGTATATTGTAACCATCAAATAGTGCATTTATTAAATTCGTACCAATTACATATAATTAATTAAAGAATTGCTCGAAAGAGTAATTTTTCAAAAACTTCAACGATATTTCGTAAATATAATCAATATGCAGATAGTGCTCCGTTACAATTTTATAACAGTAGGTATTGGTATATACATTTCAATGCTATCGCAATTAAGAAATTCCATTCTTCTATGTTAAAACGGAAATAAGAGAGACAAGATGACATTAAAATTTATTTAATATTTAAACGAACCTTTTAAACAAACTGCGTGTAAAAATTGTTTCTATCGTTCACTTTTAGAGTTCTGTAGCCCAGTAGAAAGAGAACCCTTTTAGTGTCGTCACGTTTATCTCTCTACTCGTATCTCGTAACCGCTTAATTTCCTTACCTTTACAACTTACTGATCTGAAATTTGGCACAGTAAAATAAAATGAACTAAAATAAAACGAAAAACGTAAAGAAAAATCATAATCAGTTTTCGTTTTTTTTAACGTAACACTAATTTATTATTCGAAATTTTACTTTGTTATAAATAGTCATAGAACTGTTCCGTGTCGGCATCGCTTAATACAATTTTTTTATATATTACAATTATACTATCGACTGCCCTAATTGTCAAAATTCGACCATATCTAATATGCAATAAACGCTTTTTTCCCATGGCATACACTTCATAGACTCGAAACAGCTCACAGCTCGTAATTCGCACAAAATTCACAACTTGAAAATCATTCAGTCAGTCTGTCAGTAATTTATGCTAAAAAAGAGGTACAAAGTTTTCTCTTCACGTATTAATAAAATATATAGATTGTTGCAAGCCGCAGCTAAAAAATGAATTTCTTAAGGAATTTTTTACAATAGATTTTGAGAATAAGCATGATACAAATATACATTATTAAGCTTTATCAAACACAATATAATATTAGTATAAATAATGTAGGTCATATAAACACATATTACGAGGGATAATTATATTAATAAAAGAAATGAATGAACAAAGAAGTGCGCAATATGTGATTGGCATTGTTGGACAAGCATAGAAATGTGATATTTTTATGATATAAAAATGAGACGTTTATTCTCAGATAAACCAAATATGTAATAGCGCAAAATATTAGCGAAATGAAATATATTTCTACCATTAAATATATTAAGTACAAAAACGCTGCAAATATGATTGACAGAATTCCCTATATTTTCAGACTTAAATAAATACGCCGCGTACATGAACGAAACTAAATATTTACGTATCAAGTATCAATATATCAAATAATAACTAATATTTATTAAGCACACTGTCCACGGCGGCGTCATTAAACGAATACGTACAAGTTACAAATGACGGCAGGCGTTTTTTGTGTTAGTTATGGCCAAGTATAATATAATCGACATTCACGCTACAAAACGTTTCAGTTCTCCTTCAAGTAGTATCGCGAAAGCACATCTTGGGTTAGGAAAATGTCAAGTTATGATGAAGTTGTAATTATAGCATACAACTTTATTAGAAGACAACGAGTCAGACATAATTGTATTGGCTTCATCCATATATCGAAAGAAATATAAATTGTAGATTGTTTGTTGCTGCCAGAGAGTTATCAGAAGATGATTTTGTATTTCAATCATTTTATCGAATCACTAAAAATACTTACCGAAATTTAGTCTCTGTTGTTAGACGCTTGAGTAGTGATATGCTGCCGCGCGAGCTTTATGACGAACGCATGACGATAGGCAAACTCGACATGGTCGCTCCATGGACACAGTTTCGTTTGTTTGTACGCAAGATGCAAGCAAGCGTCAAATGTCGATAGGGTGCGTATGACGTGCGGTTTACGTGGACAGTAGGCCTTAGTCTATACTTCACATTGAATGTACTTGTCCAGAGAATATGACCACTACGTTACATACTTGACATTGACATCTATTAGAATCCTAGTATAGGACGAACGAGATCATAATTCACAATAATTTTAATAAGTAGAATTTTCCCATGGAATTCCACTTTTAAAGGACGATAATTTAAAAAATGCAACATTTTTTTGACGAATATAGCTATGTATATCCTATTTCTATGACATTTATAACATAACTAAAAATGGGCTAGTTCGCAAATTATATGACTTGATTCAGTTGTCATACTTATTAGTTATCACTGAAGATATCGGAAATTAGAGAGCATAAATACCTAAATTTCATTTGCGGAATGAAATAGAGTTGATAAAACGGCTCCCTTGAAAATGGATTTACGGGGGTTGCAATTTAATTTTTAAGATATTGTATTGTGATGTTGCCAATAAATTCTCTTAAATATACAAATAGAAACTGTCTTCATGCATTTTGCGATTAAATTGAGATTTCGATGACATTTGACGGAAAACGTTTCAAGTGCTTAGAATGAAGAACAAAATTATAAAATACAAATATTTTGGCAATCATTATCAAATATTTTGGCAATCATTATCAAATATTTTGGTCTCTAAATGTACAATGTACATAATATCGGTTTTTTATGTTATTTTTTAACATTTCATACAATAAGTAACCAGGGCCCAAAGGGCATCTTATATTTAAATATTATCCGTCTTACTACAAAAAAGATAAACATCCTTTGAACACATGTTTACAAAAAATTCTACCACAAAACCGTGTTTAACTCTCGTTTAGAGCTAGACATGGCGCGGACTACATTCAAATTTAAGCACAAGCTGAAGCTAGTTTAATGTGTGACTAAGAGCACGAAACCGCTGTTATATTGCTACTAGCCTTTGTTAACGCCATTTGTAGTATTACAAATGGTGTGAACAAAGGCTAAGGCAGAGGTGTGATTGTTATCTTTGAGAGATTTTTTTTAAGTACACATTCCAATACTTAGTTACATACATATTTGCTTTTATAATGGATTTAATAATAATTGAATTCCTGGATTTTATTGATATGGACGACATTTAATATTTGGAAAATTGAGAAAAAAATCGGCGGTGCGCCTCCATACAAATAACAACGCACCGCCAAAAGTAGTGTTGTTTTTTTTATCATATAAAATCATGCGTTGCACTACTGTGCCACGCCGCGTTCTTTTTATGTGTGTGACAATTAAATTTTACATGCTAGATTATAGTAACTTGTGAGAGCCTTTTGTGATTTTTATTAATTTGACCAAATGTCACTTTGGGAGAAATAAACACACTTTGAGAGAATTAAATGATATTCTGTTCCACTCCATTCTATTCTATTCTCCCATCAAACTGGGGCCCTCGCAAATCAGTTTTAGAGACCCGTTTTAGCAACTCTATATCATTCTGCAAATGAAGTTTAGGTATTTATGCTCCCAAACTTCCGATCTTTATCAGTAAAACAAACACTTAGAATATTTGTCAGTTTGTCGCTTTTAGAATTATTGTCTTCAGTGCTTCAACAAAAACCACCAAGAATACATACCTACATATCTTCACGCTGAAACCCTAACGGGGTAGTAAGAGAAGACGGAGCGCCAAGAGTCGCGGTCCTTGCATACCTCTTTCGCTTCCTCAAATCTCATCATTCTCCTCACACATTTTCGCCTAGGTATGCGAGTACTTTTGACATTTCTGTCTGCTAACACTCTGGCTATTTGATCTTCATAAGTCAGCCTTGGTCTTCCTTGGCTTCGTGTACCTCTCACTTTCGCTCTGTAGATTTTCTTCGTCAGTCTTTCAATACTCTTTCTTTCTAAGGGCCCGAACCATCTAAGCATTCATTTCTTCATTTTTACAATAATACTGTCGTGCAACCCTGTCATACTGCGTATCTCTTCATTGTTTATCCTGTCCACAAGAGTGACATCAAAGAGTGACCACGAATTAAAAGAATAATAAACGTCGTGATAAATGTAAAAATTTGTATTGTTAAAAAACACTTAAATATAAAGAATACAAGATTATTATAGTTTGCACATCGCAAACAATAATTAATCTTCTGTTATTTCATTTTGATTAAATTTAGAATGAATTGTGTCATTTACATATTAGAGTGAAGCTGAGTGAACTGATTTATGACACTAATTTTATCTAGGAACATAGGCAATCTTTAAGTGACATACAAATTAAAAACAAAACACTTGACAAATAACCAACGTTTTTTCAGCAATGGGAATGTAAAATTACTACGTAATATTTTTCAGTGCTGTACTATAATGGATAATATTTATAATTAACCGACTTCAAAAAAAGAAGGAGGTTCTCAATTCGTCTGTTATTTTTTTTTGTTTTTTTTTTGTATGTTTGTTACCTCATAACTCTGTCATTTATGAACCAATTTCAAAAATTCTTTTTTCGTTTGATAGATAATACTTCAGAGGTGGTCACATTTAAGTTTCACCGATATTGGAGCTTGGACTTCGAAGATACACTAGATAACACGACCTGGTTATAACCTTTATCTATATTGACGATTCTCTTGTATATCGTTGCGCTCCGGAATTAGAATGAAGTTAATTGCAGACCTGCTCTAGATATTTATTTATGTCAAGACCGCTCAAAAGGGAGAAATAAAAAGTTTTTATTGAAAAAAATTAAACCGCCTTCAAAAAAAACACTGAAAAGTATAAAATTACTATCCTTTACTAATCAAAACTCAAGTACAATTAAAATAACTTTATAAATACGATACACATACCTATATAATTAAATTTGTCAGTTATTGAAGTCGGTGCCAAATCAATGTGCAACAACATAAAGTCTATTAGTTTGGTGGGCTTGGCACCGACTTCAGTAACTGTCAAATTTAATTATATAGGTATGTGTATCGTATTTATAAAGTTATTTTAATTGTACTTGAGTTTTGATTAGTATAGGATAGTCATTTTATACTTTTCAGTGTTTTTTTTTGAAGGCAGTTTAATTTTTTTTTTTTGTGTATATGTATAACGGAAAAGCAGTGTTACTAGAGCGGACCAGCGAACGGTAAAAATTTAGCGAAATTTTGGTTAATTTCTTGTTTGTTTACATTAAAGTCAAAAATAAAAACATAAGATGTACTTTATTGACTATTTATTTACTAGGTTTGTCAACAGTTACACATTAACACTTAGTATAGACAAACACAAAGTACAATAAAACTAAATGCGCAACTAATTACAGACAAACACAACATATGTACGATAAAAAAATAACAAAAACACCAACAAATTTTACCCTAATACTCTCGATACTGTTATTCTAGTCTTCTTTTAACAGTTGACAGCGAGTCAGCAAATAAATCAATAGATTCATTGAATTTTTTAGCAAACTTGCAAAAACGGTATACAGGTGAATTCGCTCCTAAGGCAGTTAGTTCTACAATGAGGTGGATACAGAACAGCAATACGGTAACGAGGATATCTAACTGGCACTCTTAATTTTATTTTTTTAAGGATACACGGACAGTCAATTTTGTTTTGAAGCAATTTATATAAAAAAGTGAGGTCTAAAATATCTCTACGTGTTTCCAAGGTATCTGAAAATGATGCAGACGTTTCCGGTACGAAATGCTTCTCTTAGTCATGTTAAGGAAATATGCCAAATGCCAAATGCCAAAGGAATTGTTTTGTATGCGTTCCAGTCGAAGAGAATGCACAGCATAATATGATCTCCAGACAATGCTACATTATCATATCGAAGGAACGTACTTACCGGAAGTAAACCGTGTCAGGGATCTGGGTATTATATTCGACAAGAAATTAACTGTTGTACCTAATTTAGATGTTAAGCCTCAAATATGTTGAGTTTCATAATTCAGAACGGGAAAATATTTCGCAAAACCAAGACCAAAATAATTTTTGTTGACGACGGAATGATTGTACTGTAAATAATAGTTATATGTAGTCATAATTTGTACTAATATTTAAATATAATATACACAATAATTGTATAATTGTTTAGAAATTTATAATAATTTTCACTAAAAGTACGCCGTTTATCATAAGACATTAACAGTTTTGTACATAGGTAAAACAATAAAAGATTTATCTATTGGTGTTATTATTTCCCTGATAGGCATAATTAAGAATTAAATTGTAATACCATTTATAGTGAAAATTTGCCAATAAATTGAGCGCGCTTCACACGCCTCTATGTATGGTCTAACTCACAGGGATAAAAACAGAGCGAGAAAACTCGCTAGACGCACTCTTTACAAAACGTGCATTCGACCCATTTTCACCTACGCTGGCGTAGTGTTCGCTCACGCCGCTAGGACACATCTCCGGCGGCTCCAGACCCTTCAAAATAGATTCATGCGCACCGCCACCGGAGCCCCTTGGTTTGTGCGCAACGTAGACCTCCATCGCGACTTAGATTTACCTACCGTTTCAAAGTGCCTCAAGGAGGCGTCAAAGCGCCACTTCGAGGTTGCTTCTCGCCACGCGAACGAGCTTATTGCTAACGCCGCGAACTACTCCCCCTCAGGGAGTTCCCTACCCCACCGTAGACGTTCTAGGGACTTTTTGACGGACCCGGACGACATCATAACAGCGGCGAACGACGCCCTGTTAAACAGTACATACAACGATGCGACATCACACCGCCCCCTTCGGAGGGGGCGTCAACGTCTTGCGCGTTAACACTAGGGCCTCTCTGTAGGCTCTCTTCGACAATTACATCACTCACTCACAGATAGGGCCTCACTTGAGCGCGGGCTTTCCGCTCGCGCTGAGTTACAAGATAGGCACACACCATTTCGGGCCTTCAGCCGATTGTACGCCGGCCGGTCAAAACCACTCTGGGACCGGCCCTCACCCGTATAGGTTTCCAGACGGCACGCAGGTGCATATTTTTCCCGTCGACAACCTGAGCCGAGGTTCCGTCCTCCGTCCCGGGTAACCCCCGGACGGAGGGGCCCTCAGGCTTTGTCGACCTCTCTTGGGGGAGCGCCCTCCGCGCTTCCCCGCTACGCGTTCGGCTCGCTACGACGGCCTGTAGGGTCAAGTGGCGGTGGAGGGTAGTTTTAGCCGGTTCGATCCCGGCACTACCCGGTCGCGCCCGACGTTCTCTCGTGAGGCGTCGGAGGCGGTTGGGTGCTCGTTCGGAGTTTCTTCCCTTCCGATAAACAAAAAAAAAAAAAAAAATCGCTAGACGCATTCCACTTCCGACTCCCGTACACGCCACACGGCTCTTGAAAACAATCGACCGGGGGAGCGAGAAGGCGATATTAGGAGAGACCGTACGAAGCGCGCTCTCTCCGCCTTACTTATTGTTTCTTTATAAACAACCCTCAACACGTCACGTCTTCCTCGAAGAACACGCCGCTGAGACCTATCAAAAAGAAAATTATACAGTCCACTGCTCCGGCGGAACACACGCCGCAATATTCCACCACAATTTTCTACAATAGTTTCGTAAGGAGTGTGTTGGAATATTGTAGCATTGTCTGGAGACCATATTATGCTGTGCATTCTCTTCGACTGGAACGCATACAAAAATAATTCGTATGGCATTTGGCATATTTCCTTAACATGACTAAGAGATAACTAAGAATGAAGAAGAATGACTAAGAGAGATAGCTAGTGTTAGCTAACGGATATGTCAAAAGCACTCGTATATCTAGACAAAAACGTGTAAGGAGAATGGTGAGATCTGAGGAAGAGAAAGAAGTATGTAAGGACCGCGATACTTGACGTTCCGTCCTCTCTGGCTACTCCGTATATATATATATATATGTCTATACGAAGATAATACTGCGAGACTGATGATGTTGGGGAAAACTATCATATGTATTACAACAGCATTCTGTTGCGGTACATAGTTCTCCCAACAATGATAGTGAATCTGTAGACTCTAATGATCACATGAGTCACAGGAACCTCAAACTTGGTTAAGCATGGGTAATGTTTATGGGGTACACCAAGCTCATCACCCTGATATAGCAATCTTCTTGACGACAAAAAGACTACTTGAAAGGTAAAAAAATGTGTGGAGACTGCTTAAATTTTGGTGCACTTCAAATATTGTAATTTTTTTTTAAGTTTCTATTAACATACAGTATTTTTTTTGTTTATTTTTTTATATTTAACAAGACATGTTTAGTTTTTTGTTGAATTTTTATAAAAGGTAATTTTTAGGGGAAGTTATTTCATCTTAAGCGAAATTTTTCAATATCGATGGATTTGAAGGCATTTATTCCAAAGTAATTATAAATAAACGATTAATATGCATAAATGTGATTTTATTTTTAGAATGAGTAATTACAAATCTACTAAAATTAAAAATAAAAACACTAGTGATTTAGTTACTTAGTGACAAACACCTCGGCGGTCTGTGAGACCACACGTCGTAGACGGCGTGAAAAAAAAGGAATCGGTGGTAGAAGGTTAATAGGGCATTAAAATTTTCTGAACTCATGTGACCAAAACGAAATATTTAAGATATAAAAGAAAAACTAAACATTTTTAGAGGACAACCTAAATTGTAAGTACCTACATTAACTTAATGTAAACACTTGTTTTTTTTTTCAACACCATTATTTTTACTTAATGATATCATAAATTTTTTTAAACAACTACGTAAAAATTCTCGTCCTTATTTCACCGGTTTATCTTCCCCGATTGTCCTACATTTCCAATAGCATTCCCATAACGAACATTTCAGTAGCAGTTCATTCATTTAGCAACCATCCCTCCTTTGTCTTGTCGTGTCCAAAGATATTATAAATGTATGGAATAGATCGCGTACTTATTTATTAGCACTGTATTGGACCGTATTAAATTTTACCTTTTCCTTGATTTTAATGTATGTCTTATGTAGGTAAGTATATGGAAGATAGGATCGAATTCGGATTTGATCAAAGCCCGGCAAAATTGACAAAATTGATGAGTTTCATTTAATAGTAAATATGTAATATCGTAATATAATCATAAGTAATATGTACACACTAAATAATAAATGTAGTAATAAAGCAAAGACACTCGAAATTACTTTTGAATATTTGTAATCAATTTTTTGCAAAAATATACGTTGTTTTTAAAAGGGATGCATTTGGCACTTCTAAATTGGTGAAAATATAGACAAAATTGCTATGAATTACTATTGAAAAATATGGTGTTATAAAATTAAATGTAACTCCTTCATTAAAAATTTTAAGACGCTATAAAATAATTATTTCCAATATAAAATAAGCAATCATTTAAAATAATATATTGTGCTATGAAAAATAACATCCTAACAATGCCGACATATCCGGCGCAGTGAATGAAGTTGGTGCATTGCGCGACGTTCTTCCTAACTCATGGAAATAACTCGGAAATACTAGTACGTATAAGATTGCTATATATACATATACCAACAACAAAAGATGAAAAGACATGGAGGATTATAGAGACGTTTCGAGATTAAATTTCTCCACTTCAACTATCTCTTTAGAGTGCGGACTCCTGTTCCAATACTGCTCTAGGAAATAACTTGAACTCGGAAATACACCTACTAGTAGTAGTAGTATATATAATATTGCTACATACGTATATATACACCAACAGCAGAAGATGAAAAGAGATGGAGGATTATACAGATGTTTCGAGATCAAATTTCTCGACTTGCAACTATCTTTTTAGAGTGCAGACTCCTGTTTCAATACTGTTCCATTTATAAAGCGGATTCCGATCTGGCGCTTCGCCGGCCGCTGCCGCAGCACACTCGCTTCGCTCTTTTGCGTCAGGTTTTGCTTTATGCTTAATGCTTTATGCATTCCGCCCTGCCGTAGGGGGGTGGCACGGGGGTATGTGGGACTCCTCGACATTAGGGTGCTAGGCCGAGTCTACCCACAAAAACCTGACGGTGTTCCTCGAGTGCCTTGATGCCGGGGCAACGGGAGCGCGTTGGCATTCTGCCGCGACCCCGGCGGCTATGCCTAGTCTGAGCCGAGCCCTCCTCCGTTTGCGGGCAGTTTGACCTGCCCGCTCTCCTGGGACGCGCGCGCTCACCATCCCGAGGCCATTGGTAAAGCGCCTTCCCCCGAAGGACACCCCAGGCCTCCGAAGTGGCAGCTTCCGCATCCCGCTTACACCACGGCAAGTGCGTCAGCACGCCCACCTGATTTTTACGTGTTTACTCACGGGTTTTATTTCGAGTTTTCCTTCTCTCCACCTTTGATTTTAACGTGTTTTCTCACGGGTTTCATTTTGAGTTTTCCTTCTCTTCACCTCTGATTTTTACGTGCTTCCTCACGGGTTTTCAAAAGTTTTCCTTCTTTCCACCTCTTGACCCGCATCCTCTGCGAAGGACGCCGGAACCAAACACTTAACCAACAATATCCCTCTCAAAGGAGAGGGGCAAGTGGAAAGACGACCCACACGACAGACCCCCGCCCTCACGCAGAGGACGGGAAACACAAACTTATCCCCCCCCCCCGGGTCCAGGCCGGGTCCTTTCGGCTCCACCTCCTACTCGGTCCCAGCCCGGTCCCGCCCCTGATTTTAACGTGTTTACTCACTGGTTTTAATAAGTTTTCTATCTTACCACCTCGGGGCCGAAGGCTCCACACGCTGGACCCCCACCCTCATTATGAGGACGGGGAACACGACCCCTTCCCCCCCGGTCTGGGCCGGGTCCTTTCAGCTCCACTAACCTACTCGGTCCCAACCAGATACTGAGGGCATCGCCGAAGCGACACTCTCAGGAGTGTTTATCGACTCTCCAGTCTAGATCCGCAGTGTTCAGTGGAAACAGGGTCACCTCGAGAAGGATGTAGACATGAAGTCTACGCACTGCGGTCTTGGGATGGCAGGCTAAGGCTCCACTTAATGGGAGCTATAAGCGCCTGTTGGTCCACCCCCTGTGGCGGGTCACCCACACCACTCGACCCCGTGGTTAAAAGACCTAACCTAACCTAACCTAACCAAAAAAAATGTTATAAATAGTGTATATAGTTAAATATAAAAAAACCAATTACACCACATTTAAGTTTCAGTGATTGCAGTTGTAACCAAAATTTTGTTGTGAAAACTGTTAATTTTGAAGTTTATAATTTTTTTATAGCAAGAACCATTAATTTTAAAGAAGAAGAAGAAGAATGTGATTTATATCAAAAGTAGCAAATTTATAGAGAAAACCATCAATTTTAAATATTGAGATTTGTAGATAAAATTACTAATTCTATAGCTCCATTATATATAAAAAGCCCTTTATAAAAAGTCTTTAATTCAATAATAAGTAATATAATTGTTGATCTATTAATGCAAATGAAATGAGTTAATGATGTATTGACGCTATAATTATTTCTAAGCCTCGTTTCAGACCGAAGATTTCCGAAATATTCCGAAGTTTACCGAACAAGCACCAAGTAATATTTAAACTGTCACTTAGGTCTGGGCAGTGTTATTAAATAGAACTTCATAAAATAACGCTTTTATTTTCCAGTAGGGTCGTAATTTATTACTATAGTTTAGGGGTTGTACCCTTACGTTGTAACAATCACATCTGCGTCTCCGGTCACTTTCTACAGTCGTTCTCATTAGAAGCTAAATATGTTCACGCTATTTCGAAGAGTATATAAATAAAGAGGAAAAAGCACGAAATAAGCTGACTCTTGACCATCACCAGTTATAATTATCACTAGCTGCGTCTTGCGGTTTCACTCGCGTTAAATTTGGTATTTTTTCGGTACAAAAAGGAGCTTAAATTTCTCTCTAGATAGTATTCCGCCTGGCAATGAAAGTCCCGTCAAAATCAGTTCAGTCATCAGCTCATCAGTGTTTGGGTTTAGTTTAAGTGTAATTAAACATATATGCCTAAGAAGAAACCTTTACTTCGAAATCACAGACAGGCACTTAACATATAGATATTAGATATTAAATATATTTTTAAACTTATTCCGCCAAATTTTAAACAATATAATAATAATAAGAGCGCTTTCAATTTAGGCGGTTGTGTCGGACCGCTACCGCACGTTTGTCGTGCAGCTGTAACGGTCCTACAGCAGGATGGTTGCAGGACGGCAGCAGTCCGACACCAAACGTCTAAATTGAAACCGTAGAAGACTGCGAGTGTGATCCTATTTTAGTGATGTCTATCAATATCTGACATCCGTCGAGCCATGGATTCGGACGAAGAAGCGTTACTGTTAATGCTTTTGTTGAAGAAAACATAAACTAAAACGACGCCGCCCGAGAGCATTACCTATGTTTTCTTTATCATATAATATATATATATATATATATTATATAGGGACACAAAATACACTCCAATAGGAAGACAGGCACCTTATACCGATTCGACAACGTCATACCTAAGTAATATTCTTGCAGAAAAAATAAAATGAATATTAATTCAAAATCCAGTTCGACGTAATGTGTACTTTGAGTTAGTACCTATATCCCGTCCTTCAGCTGAGATCTCCCTCGGCCGATGAATCTTCAGGCCGGTCAGCCCACAATGCTCGCTACTACACGTCCGGCAACTCTGTAAAAGCCACTCGAACTAAGAGCCGCTATTCCGTTCGGAAAAACTTACTATTACTTATTCAGAAACCCTTAAAAATGTCACAATGTACATATTTTAATATAAAATTTGTAAATAAATAAATCGTAATATGAATAAAATATACTCTTACCTTCGTATCAAGTGCGCTACATGTAATATTTATATTTTATAAGTACTGTTTAAAGACAACATTTTTATTACTTGTCATTCTTAACCATATCTGTTCGCTTTATGTCTATCACTACCTCGTAATTAGGGTGACAATGAGTAACAGTGTCAAAAGACTATTCCCGTTTACGAACCATAAATAACAGGACCCATAAATATGGTGGCACTCCCAGTTCGTCTTAAATAGAACAGCATGGTGTCGCATTGTCATTGTTGCCTTTAAGCCAATAAACAAAGTTATTGTTGATGATTATAGTATTGTACCAAGTAACCTTTAAGTGAGGAAATTATACTCAAAATATAAAAATAATAATCAAAAAATAATAGTCTATAATTACTTATAAATAATTTTGATGTGTCTGTCTGTGATTTAGAAATAAATACTTAACCTCAATTTTATACGGTTATTTGCACGTAACCAAAACCCAAACGCGGTTTTATAAGACTTTTTTCTGTCTGTTTGTTTGTTTGTTTGTCCGGACTAATCTCCGAAACGGCTACACCGATTTTGACGAAGCTTTCATTGACAGGCAGAAAACTTCTTCAGAGAGTAATGTAAGTGCTTGTCATATCGGAAAAATAACATATTTTATACAACGCGGGTGAAGCCCTGAGGCACGGTTAGTATAATGTAATTATTAGTTAAACGACTCAACACTAAGATTCAAAGTGAAAGTTGGAGCTATTCAAGTAAATTTAATTACAAGGTATTTTTCAATGCCAACTCTACCGTCTTGAAAAAAATGCACACTGGGAAGAATCGAAAACAAACTCAGTCAGGTATAGTTTTTCAGTATCATTTTACAATATATTTAAGTACTACTTCTTTTTATAAAACAACACTAAATAAATCTAGATGTGTAGAATAAGTGAATTCTTCCAACAATTACTCGAAAAAAAACTTAAGGTTTTTTGTATAAGTATTTTTACAAAAAAATATTTTTACTAGAAACCTAAAGAAAGATATTTTTACAAAAAAACCTATGTTTTTCCATAACAGCATTCATAATACTACATGATAAATGATATACTATATACTATACTGTTTATACAAAAAAATTTTTAAATCATGCCTCATTCTCTTTCTGAAACCTATGTACTATTTTGTCCATATACTTAAACAAAAGAATAAAGTGTTGGAGGGAAATGTATAATTCAATACCACTGTGGCACTGAATCCAAGTTTATTAGATTGTTCCTGCACAAACACATCCACTTAACCCTTAAACGCTGGCGTTTCGTAAGTTAAATAAACATTTTTCTAATTTGGAAGTGCGTTTTTACGCTCACCTTAACATTTTACTATGGGACCTCCAACGGTAATTAACTGGTAATTTCCGATGCTGCGCTCTTTCGACACGCCCTTCACTGACACTTTTGACTCCATTTACCTGAATAAAATCGTATTAGCTTTGTAAAGTGTCTCCATTTCATTTACTCTATTACTCTTACTCTTATTTAATTAATTACCAAATTATATTTTACACACCAAATAAGCACAAATTAAATAGTATTCTAATTTCTCAGTGAGTTGCAATGCTGTATTTATACGTACATAACTCATACAGATATATTATATACAGATGTACTTAGAATGTCTTATATAATTATAAATCTACACAAGTACATGATAACATGTTAAAAAACACAATAGTACCTAAATACATATACCTACCAAAAATATGTATTTTATGTTATTTTTCTTTTACAGTAAGTATCGCAAACTATAAAACATAAACAACACTTTTTCAACGTATAAAGTCTGAACTTCACTCTCCAAATACACGAAAAACACGCTCTATACTGTTTTTTAATAAAAAATGTATAAATCTATAAGACTAGGTTGCATACACAACCATCGAGAATTGGACACAAAAAGTAAAATATTATTTCACCGGACAGTCCAGAAATGGCTACGCGTGAGGGCGCACGTTTCATGCTACTCCGTACGCTTTAGTCGGCTTTAGATCGCGGCGAAAGCTTTTACCGAATACGAAATTTAAATATTGAAAAGACAATTTTTTGTGCTTATGTGTTGACTGTAGTGATTTACTTTATAAGGTGATTAAAATAGTATTATGCAAACATTGTTTTTACAAAGTTTACTAATTTAAAGAGGACTTATTTTTTCTTAGAACTTATATACTTACTAATTTTACGTGATATTGGTGAGAAAGTTCAGATGTATATTAATTTCTCTAAGGACTTAAGCTGTAAGTATATTTTAAAATAATTTTTGAGTGTTCATTTGAGTTTTCAGTTCATTTTTACAAATAATACTTTTCTGATAAAATTTAATTTAATGACTTTTTAAAGGAAATAAGATGTATTAATAACAAAAAAATTAAGAATACATTAAATTAACAAAGAAATTGCATAGTTCTTTCATACATAAATATTTCATGCGTCTTTTTGGCGGGAACGGGAAAAGCGTGGTTGTCATTCTATTTTGATTTTCTATATTCTACATTTTTAAGAGTTTTAAAGTGCAAAAGTGATAGTATATTGTTTTTTAAAGTTCTGTGCAAGTGAAATTAATGGTCTGAATAAACAAGCGTAGTTGAAGTTCTCGCGCTCTTCTAAGAAGTCCTTTATAACTTCAGTAAAGCCTACTATCGAGTTTTACGATGAGAAGATAAAACTCATTTACTTGGAACGTGTTTCAGGTGTTTGTTTTAAATTATAACAGTGCAGTCATGTGTGCATTGCATTGCTTAATTTTTAACTCATCAGCGATTATACTTATTAATACGTGACTTTGGCAAATGCGCTAATTTGTGCACAATGCCATGAAGAAAAAAAAAAATTCATGTGCCTATATTAGTTACCTACATAATTTAATTTTCAAACGCGCTCACATAATCTTTATATTTGTAAAGGTTCCTGAAGCTTAATAATATATGTACGTAAACGTAAATATATTTTATGTTCATATTATTTTAAAATGGGGATTTAATATGTTAATTTATTATCCATCTATGTAATTAAAACAGAAAATATCTTTATAAATATGATACATGTACCTATATAATAAATTTAAAAAACAAATTATATAATTCTATATACATACCAGAACAATGAACCTAAAACTAAAAACCCTAGAAAATATAATATAATAACTAAAATATATTTTTAAAAGGAGTCCCTTTAGGCAAGGTTCCAAAGATACTGGCAGCGTTCCCCCTTTGAATAGCTAGACTAATTCTTTGTCGGAACCTAGAATTTTAAAATTATAACTGCTAATAAATGTTGTTGTGTACTAAACTGTTTTGAATGTTATTACTCTCTTCGTTAATTTCGCACACATCAATCAAAGATTGTTATTAGTAAGTTAAAAGTTTTCAGTAATTAAATTTGTTATGCGGGAATTCGAAACCTGTAAGGTTACAATCACGAAACATCACGTTTCGACTCTATTAAAAATATATAATACGTCGGCATTGTAACGTTTCATGAAACGAGGGGAAGTGTAAATAAGAGATGAAAAGTTGTATGGGGAAGGTTTTTGTCAAAATTAGATTGAAATTTGATATAAATAATCTTTAAATAATGAACGCACATGTTTAATTTTTTTTTAATATACATGGCCTATAAATTTAAAAAAGATTTTATAATTTGTTTGTCTATTTATTTTTGCTGCGGTTAACTTAAAAGCAAATTATCCGACATAACACATAACTCAGAGAATAATCAGGATGATGCAGTGGGCTGGTCACCCTTGTCTAGAAAATAGCCGCTAAAGTAAATGAGTTTCAGAGTGGAAACGTAGTGTCCTCCAGCGAGAAGAAGCGACGATGTGGCTGACAGTCGTATGATGAGAAAAACTGAAGATAGGACGCAGTGGCATGCTTTGTGAGAGATCTATTGTGTGCTACTACAGTGGACTACTATAGGCTTGTAAAAAAAGTATTACTGTGAACAGGGGTGGGTTATCTTGTGTTTATATACAATAAATAGTTTTATATGAAATATAGCAATACAGAGCAAACATATACAATTTTTCATCTCACAAATCATTCAATAATCATACATACAAAGGCTTCATCAAGTTTCTTATAACGTACCAAGGTACCAGGTTCACAGGTACACTAACAAATACATTACCTACCAATGCTATTAGACATTGATTCGAATACATTATAAAAGAAGTATTAATGTTTATTTAATGCTAACCCTGATGAATTAATTAGAATTTTGGCTGTGATTACAAGACATAAAAAGGGCTTTGGTCATGAGCGTACTCAGGGCGGATGCTCCTCTCTCTCCAAATATAATATATTAGTAGTGGAACGCGATGACTGAAAACCGTTTAAATAACTTACGCATGCTCAAAATCTACCGTAAATTTGTTGAAAGCATAAATAATTCTTTTACTTTTAATATCTGAAATCCCCAGTGAATTAATTACTGTATAAATAATAAATACATGTTGTAAGTACGTATAATGCTTACATTTTGGGAGAGAAAAAAACCAAAATGTTACAGCAATTTATCTTCCCATATATTTTCGGTTGTAGGTATATTTTGTATAGAGCTAGTTATAATGTAAAGGCGATGGGTTAGCATTTCGTCACTGTCTAATTTCATTTTGCCGTCTGTAAACCAAAATTATTATCACTAAACGTGTTGTAAAGGTTTTGTTTTTTTGAGCTCTATTACTTTGCTAAACCTAAATTGGGATGAAATTACTTACGTATGCATATGTATGTAATTTTACAATGTATTAATTTACGGAAATCAATTTCCATAATTCTCAATCATACTCAAGAAATTTCAGAGCTCTAACGTGTGGATCAATAAGTTTGTAACTCTGAGCAGAAAATAACTAAAAACATGTATGAATTAATTACATAATTTTATTTATGTTCCGCAATTTGAGCGAATCATGTTTTGCCCCCTTTCCTCCTCCAACTGAACGTCTGATTACGTCCATGGCTTTGATACATCATGTTGCTCATCTTGCTTTGATCTTGCCGCTAGAAACGTATGAATAGTGAGATTAAAAACATACGTGTCGATATAAATCGCTTAATTCATGTCTAAATTTCGAAGCAATTGTTCAAAGTAAAAATTAGTATGTCATTAATGTACCTATAGGTAACGTCTCAATAAAACAACGGTTATTTCATAAAATAAAGTTATTGCTTTTACGCGTTTCCACACCTTGAATAATTAATTTCTATCAAATATATGTGTAGACTCAATTATAGTTATGTTCTTTATGTAGACGATGAAAACTACACAAATAGTACGTATATGACACAGAAAATATTAACTTTATAGCAGCACACTTTCAGAACTAATTTCAAGCTTATCAAAAAATATTTTCTATTAATTTTTGCGGTGTTGCACCAAAGCCTTATTTGTTGTTATAAAATGTAACTTATTTACACATTACAAAATTACACGTTGGAAGTATGTTTATCTTCCTTTAAGGACTAATATCACAATTTTATTTTATTATTTAAAATGACAGATGAATCAACTCATCGCTGACTTAATACCCAAAACCAAGAAATTTTAAATTTATCTTTCGTAACCGTCCTGAGTGCGAACCTGGAACATGGCTTTTAATGCCTTGTTTTTTTATTAATGAACTTCTATTAACTTCTATAAGAATTACATACACAAATGAGTTATACATTGTAACTAATTTATTTATTTGCTAAACATCTCAACCAATATACAACTTTTATTTCTTACCTTTATAAAACTTATGCATATTTTAAGTGTATCATATCTACAATGGCAATAAATGAAACCTTAGGTACATATAGTTTCGTAAGGTATGTCTGCTCGTGTGCCGCAGCCGATTGATTTTCTCATCTTTCAACCTACTGAGGATGACCCAAAATCAGGAATGTGAATAATGTCCCAATGTCTTTATCATTTTTTTTAAATTCAATTTCTATTTTGTACAAAATTGATACCCTGTTCTTACATATCTAACACACTCTTGACTAGTTTTTGTAAATCCAGAGCTTTCAAATGTACGTTGTTATGTCAATTTCTCTTATTGTTTCTTTTTATTACTAATTTCTTCAGTTTATAAGTAGATATGGAAGACAAAGAAGGAGAATAAAAATTATCATATTATCAACTAAACGTAACTCTTTTCACTGTGACTAATCTATTTAAAAAAAATATTTCGATCGTTGTATTGTTTAATAAATTACGTGTCAGATGATATAGACGACGCGACTCAGTAAAGCCTACTATCACTACTGGAGGAGTTCTACGATAAGAAAAAAACTAATTTACTTGTGATTCTACTTATTAATACGTGACATTGGCAACTGCTAATCTGTGCGCCATGCCATAAAGAAACAAAAAAAAAAAAACAGAACATTTTAGGTGGAATTAAAAATAGATTATGTATTTGATTTCAATTTGTGGAATTAGAATAGATGTTTTTGTTGTACTACTTATATTTGTTGAAATATCATATGAATTTGCATTTTGACGTTACAGTGAAATCTGTCAGACTACTTTTAATTACAGTTCAATCACTTTTCTATGTTTCAATCTAATGTACACAATGATTTCTCTAAACGACTAACTCGAAATGTAGTCTTCTTTATGGTCTTCCATAAAAGAAAACCAAAAATATAATATAGTAATTTCAAAGCTTATTATAATTATAAGCGTGTAGTGTATTCTAAAATAAAGTGTTACAGTGGCTTCAAACCGTGATATTGATGCGAGTTCATATTTATTCTCAGTATTATTACATTATTTTAAGGCTTTTCTTACAAAGAAATAATGAAATAAAATAATGTTCTTACAAAGAATAATGATATTCGTTCTGAAGAATACCATACCAGGACAAAATATAGTTTTTAGTCTTTTCTAGCAAATATAGTAGGTTGAACAAAAAACTTGTGGAATGACCTCGATTTTTATCTTCGTTATTTTTCTTTATACATTCAGTCAAGAAAGTATCGGGAATGGATGATTTGTTTATGGTTCTAGATTTAATTTTTTTTTTTTGTTGTTGTTAGATTGGCACAACTGTTTTCCATTTTGGCGCGGAGTTTGAGTTGCATCTGTTATTTAGATTAAATACAGTGCTGTTTTTAGTTATATCATTCTAGTATATATTGCGAATTTCATAATGGACAAAAACATCGAACAAAGAGTTTGTCTTAAATTTTGCATCGTCAATGGAATTTCGTGTTCGGAGTCACTGAAAATGTTACAGAAGGCTTACGGTGAATCGACTTTATCAAAAACTTATGCTTATGAGTGGTATAAAGCGTTCAAAAGGGTCGAGATGTGATGGAAGAGTTGCCTCGCTCTGGTAGGCCATCAACGTCTGGAACTGAAGTTAACATCGCAAAAGTGAAGGAAATAGTGACTGAAAATGCTCATTCAAGTTTGAGAGAGACAGCTGCCGAACTTTCTGTGTCTCACGAGTCGATCCGTACCATTTTAAATAATGGGTATGAAACATATTGCCGCTCGGCTAGTCCCAAAACACCTGAATTTTCTTCAAAAACACAATCGCATAAGAGTCGCTGAGGACATGCTAGAACGAGTCAATTCCGACCCAACATTCATGAAACGCATTGTTACTGGTGACGAGACGTGGGTTTACGAGTTTGACATGCAAACTAGTCAACAAGCTTCAGAGTGGCACCTTCCAACTGAACCGAAACAGAAAAAACCACGCCAAAGTCGATCAAAAGTCAAAGTCATGTTGACTGTTTTCTTTAACTATCGCGGTGTTGTGCACTCGGAATTCTTGCCGGAAGGTCAAACGGTAAATAAAGAATATTATTCGGGCGTTATGCAGCGTTTAAGAGAGCAAATTCGACGAAAAAGGCCAGATTTGTGGAAAGAAAATTCTTGGATTTTGCACCACGATAATGCGCCTTCGCACAAGGCCATCATTGTGAACGAATTTTTGACCAAAAACTCAACAAATACCATCGAGCAATCACCTTATTCATCAGATATGGCTCCAGCCGACTTCTTTCTTTTTCCTAAACTGAAATTACCACTTCGTGGCACCCGTTTTCATTCGGTAGAAGACTGAACTCAATTCTGGAAAAAGCGTTTAAAAAATGTTTTGATGATTGGATTATTCGTTGGCGTAAGTGTATCGTTTCTGAAGGAACATACTTTGAAGATGATAAAATAAATTTGGATGAATAACTAACATTTCGTGTATTATTTATCTTTTCCCGGTACTTTCTTGACAGAGTAGTATGTCGAATTTTATTTCATTGATGATCTTAAACTAGAACTACTAACATATACATTATACGGCTAATTATGGTGTATATATAAATATGACATAGGTAGTATGTATATAAAAAGAACAATATTCTACGTGCGGTTAGTAGAGTGGAATCGATTAGTGAACGATCGACTTAACTGAGCTGTTTCCTTCCTCAAAATAGCTTCGTGGTTCAACGTTAGCAGGCAGTAGTCCTGAACGAAAAACGTAATAAATTCTATCCACTCCTTAATGTAGCTCGGTAGTTCATTTCTTAGTGTAATGTACATTGCGTATGTACATTAAGCAGGCTAATTGTATACTCTAAGTTTATCATTCACAAGGAGCGCTCCTGAACATAGAACATAATAAATCCGACCAAACAATCGATCTCGCACATTAATCAGACGTATTTTTGGTTTGAAAGATACTGAGTGGAATCACGAACAATATTTTATTTATTTTTGTGTTGTTTATTGTATTCTAGCTACATAGTCGAACAATTTCACATTTCATTGAATCGATTATAATGTTAATATGAGATTTAATATTTTATTTATTCGTGGTAGATTGGTAGTTTACTCAATACTAATCTTTGAATGACTGAACTAAGGGAACGACGAAATTATGTTATTTCATGTTCAGTGATCGGGAACGAGTGAATTAAATTAGTGGAAGCCATGCTTAAGAGCAACAAAAATTAGATAGCCCTTATTCGAAAGGAACCCGCGTAGAGATCGTTTTCTTGCTCATTTATATGAGGCCTCTCTCTAAAAGGCATAGTTCTTTTTTCTTTCTTTCAATTTTTTTACCTATGTATGCCTGTTTTAACAGTAATATTTATACATATATTTAATGGAAATAAGTTCAATGTTACATGGCCACACTTTAACAATAAAATTACGCTTTTGAAAGTAAGTTCCCACACCATTGAATTCTTTCCATAACATCCGTGCAAACCATTGAATTGTGGTCATTATGCGGTGCCTACATACAAATGTGAGGTGTTAATCAAATGTGACACGCGCCTGCACGTGTGTCACGGTCACAATGCAATCAAATTACAAACAATTTAGAACTATTCGATTTTTCTCATGTATGTAATTTTTATCATTACAAACTGAGTAGGCACACATGTACATGAATGTGGTACATATACGAGCTCATGACCATACTTTCTGTCTTCCCCTTGCCCTAAATCCTCCCAAAATTTATTTTTAATAGAAATCTTAATGGCACTAGTAGGTATATATGTCATAAATATCCGATGTTGTTGGTTGTCAACTCTCTATCTTATAGTAAATAAATATTGTAAAATCTTTTACGTGACTCACTCATATTACACTACATTAAATATGTAATTAAAACAAAAACAAAGAAAAATGTTTTCGAATCAATATCCTAAAGATTATTTTTGTAAACATTTTCAATATGGTTTTGCATTATATAAGTATCTTCTATGTGAAGTGTTAGTTGACGAAAATGTCAAAAGCACTCGCGTACTTCGACGAAAATTTGTGATAGGAATAATAAGCTTCAAAATGCAAGAGGTATGTAAGAACCGCAATGTCACCGGACATCTACCTCTATGTCGACCTTATTAGGGAACAGCTTAAAGATACGTACTTGTATATTCTGTATAAAACATGGCCGTATTACTGTTTTATATAGTAAAAGCCGTTTTCCGCCCGCTTCGCTGGGCGTAATTGAAAATTTTGTACGTTATAGTACATTTTTGTTTGAAAAACGGTGAAGGGTCTATGGAGTTCAAAAAATAAATAGCCTATAACCATCTACAACTAATTCCGCGTCGAATGGTCATGGTCCCATGCCAATCGGTCCAGTAGTTTTCAAGTTCATCGCGGTCAAAAAAAAAAACTTTCATTATAAATATAAAGATATAGAAAGTAGCAAACGTGAAACAAGGTTACAAGTCACAAAAACAAAATAGCACCTAAAAATAAAACAAATCGCATTTTTGGTGTATCACACGGCCATTTACATTTCAAAGGCCAGTGAAGTCCTAATCACTATCTCAAATGTTTAGGTGAAACAACTTTTTAAATTAACTCTGAATCACCATGCATCATTAATCTTTTGGCCAAATTGATGTAGTTAGTAGATTACGTTGAAAGCAATCTGTCTTCCGAACTTAAAAGTGTCTAGGTGAAGCCGTTTTTATCATCGTCCAAACGAAATGTCGCGTGCACAATTCAGATATTATAAAAACTCTATTAAAATCTAGAATAGAGTTTTCAACAGTTATCTATTAGCATAGCGGTGATTTGGTGTTTGATACGATCACGAGGTTAAGTAACTTTGCGCATGATCACCTTTATTTTGCTAATGTAGGAGAAACCTAAACAGCGGTACCCAGCTCCCTGGGGGTGGCAGATTTTTACCCGACTGTGAAGGAGGGTTATGTTTTACGAATATATGTATGTATGTGAGTATGTGTGCATGTCCATTTCTTTGACATGCTCTGTATCCTAAACGGCTTGACGGATTTTAAGATATGAGACGTCATTAGATTCGTCTTAATTGTGGGAGTGACATAGAATATAAAATTTCAATATGGCGCCCGAGAAAAATAAATTAGAGGGGGAAAAGTATAACAATATATGGGTATCAAATGAAAGGTAAGAAATAGCCAATTCCAAATATATCATAAGTAATAAAAATTATGAAATGCAATCGGGTTTTTTTTTTTCTTTAAATAATTTAGTCTAATTTCGAAACCGTTACTTAGAAAGCTGTCATTGCTTAGGGTGCCAGGGGGTGCCTAGCAGACTGGCATAATTGTTTTATATTTTTCTGAACATGATATTTAAAATTAAGGTGGCCAGCAAATTTTTAACCGTTTTTTTTTTCAGTGTTACAATATGAAAGGATAACGTGTTATACTTTCTTAATTCACGTGACGACCCGAAATATTTTTTTAATTTTTTACATAAGCCCTCACAACTAAGCCCAAAAAGTTTTACACAACTTTTGAAGTTCACTTGTGTCTTTGAGTTACTACCTACTTCGAGTTACTTACTATAACTTCTCCATCAGATCTTTCGTCAGTTATTTTGTGAGAAAACTATTGTGACCGACAGACACCAAAGTGATATCATTTCAATTTTCAAGTGTTTTATTGTCCCAATGTATTTATGTAACAATAAAAAATGACCATCAATACTCATTTTAGACTATATTTAATACTCTTTTTACCGGAAATAGATGACCGAAGATGGAGCACGTCGATATGGAAAAAATCTATTCCCAAGCCTGAATATGCTCGGATTATATTTCTACGGAAATACGGAAGGTACGGAGTTGCATTTTACTGTTTACATTTATAGTTCCTTAATTACTGGTTAAATTATTAATTACCAGTTAAGCTATTTATGTCATAAAATTCGTCAGCGACAAGACAAATAATTATTATGTTGAATACGCAATAACAGAAGTTATGTTTAATAGAAGGCACTTAAAAATTAATTAAAGTGGTGCTTTTATGGGAATTGAACGCGTATTTAATTTGATGCCTCACAAAGAGCAAAATGTCTTTTTATTCAACTTTTATCATTCATATAAAGCCTACCTTCCAATTTTAATGTACTTGGTTACTCATTTATTTACGATTGAAATAGAATTTACGTTAACAAAAACGACAATCCTATTAATCTGATATTACGAATCCAGTTGGTAAAGTATTGGCTATTGAAAATGACTACAGATGAATAAGCACTTAAATCTAACTTATATAAGGTGACTAATGCACATGGATGGTGTGATCCGATAAAAAATCGCCTGTCAAGTTAGATCCGTGATGAGTTCACAAAATTCGCGATTACGTCATGAAATGTTTGAAGTGAGCCCCCATCAATATGGACACACCTAAAATAAATTGATAACCAAATAATTCCAGATTAATAAATTAAACAATGCCATAAGAATATTTTTAAAAGCTAGCGATAACTGCCGTGACGTATTTATCAATATTTATTTATTGTAGTTTTGCAGGTTCTATTTTATTCGAGCCAATCTATCGATTCTTTGAATGATTCCATGCCTCCAATATGAACTGCAAAGGTCATAGTAATAATACAAATTCACACTAGTTTGAAATACTCTTATGACTTTGAAGTATTCATTTTCATTTAACACTATACAATATTTATAGGAGATTAAATTAAGACACAAACGGAGTGTTCTTAACTCGATTTTACCACTCCCCTTTTCATTTCTAAAAACTATGAACTATGATTTTTAAAATTTAAAAAATAGTTCATTAAATCTTAATTAGTTTTCTAAAGATTTATTAAGAATTGGTCACGATATTCCTTTCTGTTCGCGAGCGGTCGTTGGTACCGTCTTCGTCCATTCATTCTTTCCTCGTTAATTGTTCGTTACGTTCGGGTTCGCTACGCGGCGCCCGAGACGCTCGTCCAACGCTCGTCCTGTTCAACAGATTGTTTGGTGTTCGGTTGATTCGACAGTGTCCAGAACATAGCTATCCAGGTTAATTACCATTTACTACCAGCGATCCAGATTGGGGTCCCCCTAGGAGATGAGAAGCGACAACTCCGGTGAGTGGCCTATATGCATTTCTATACAGTACACTATTCTATAATTATCACGAATAGTTTTTTGCCTTACTTGAAGTTCATAAAAAATGTGTCCTCAGTTTTATAAATCTATAGAAATTTATTTTACACACTCATTAGTGTATAGACGAAACGAATCAAGCTCACGCTTGACTAAATCATAGAATAAGTGACAGTGTTTCAAATATTTACATATATGTCACATCTTGGGGCACAAATTACAAATTAACTTCTAACTAATTTCAAATGAATTAGCGGGAAACACGACACAGTTTCTAGGTTATACAATCAACCATCACGACGGACACACTCCGAGTCACTCTCAAGAAAATAGAGATAGGTCATGTTCAGCTGTGTATTGTTATACCCTTCCTTAGTCACGCACATTAATAAAAGTCTAGAAACTCGGTAAACGAAAAAAGAACAACGTAAAGACACGCTCTTAGAGCAAATACTCCTTCCATTTTCATAGTTGATCCGAGGTGAGTAGGATATACTACAAGATGGCTGGCGGATGGCTCTGTCTGTTTTTATTTTTATGACAAACCGTCTCGCGGTTTGGGTTTGATTACGTGCAAATAACTATAGTATAAGCTTAAAAAAAGGCCTTAATTTCGAAATCACATACAGAAACTTCGATTTTATTTATATAAATGTATAGATGTATAGACCTACACATAAACATTATATTATCGTAATATACGGAATAAAATAGTTACTTGAAATGAAGCATGTAAATACTACATAATATAATTTTAATATGTAATTAAACTAGTAAGCATGTTTTACTCAAATTCAACGGCTGAAGCGTTTGCTTTACAAATCAGAAGACGTCTTTTACCATTCGCTTATAATCGCCTAAATAAGTAGTGGACAATTGACCGCAAACATGTGAACAATTTCTCACGCATTTCCCATCTACATAAATATATATACTTCTTAAAATTACATGTAAATTAGCTACTAAGATTGATTTCCCCAAAGTAACACCTGAATCTATACAATATATTATACATATATTTCAGCGTTGTTTTCAGTGACATACCCTGTACAAAGGATCCATATTATATTCTACACGTATCTTAAACTAAAACAAGAAAAACCACAAGAAAATAGGTCTATGTATATACAAGTATACATGTACCCAACTCTTAAAACCTCATTGCTGTGAATCTGGCTTTGAGTTGGCTTTAATTTTCCCCACGAGTCTAGGTAGGTTCTGTCTTTTACGACATAATGACATAAAAAGGATAGAGATAACAGTTTGTTAGAAGTCTTAGCTTTCTTAAGTTTATTGATATTACAAATCAAGTTCAGCTTTTATTCTTTTATTACGAAGGTCAAAGTAATTTCTATTTAATAACAGAAGCCCACTTCATGAATTTCCCAACAGAAGCCAACAAAAAACAGATAGTATATAATTTGTACATAAATAAACCACTAGGTAATTTAAAATTATTAAGACACACTTTGACCCTGTTTTTGTTACGCGGGAGAAATTTGGATTCAGATACTCAGCCCCCTGTGGGAGAGTCTGTGGGGTTTTTACCCACTAAAGCTCCTACGGTGGTCGTCCTAGAGGCGTTGTCGAGGTGCTCCAGGGTCTACTGAGGTCTCTGGGGTCGCGCTGTTCCGAAGCACTTCTCAAGGGGGCATCTACTGAGCCCTCGGCACACTCGCAATACCACGACAGCGCAGACCGCACGCCTTGTCCTCGGGGTTGCATGGATGGACGACCAGAGCCCCTACTCCGGTCGACCGCGACCCCGTTTATATTTATCGTTCTTCTGTCCTATTTTTACCGTTCTTCTACGTGTCCTATCGTCAACTCTGACACACAAATACTCGTACAATATTATTGTAATTTATCAGAGTCTTGGAGAATATGCTATTTTATTTATTGAGGAAACCAACAGCCTATCTTACAAAGTAGTGTTTGTGATACAATATGCCATACTAAGGCCAATTATAGATTTCCTAGAATAACTTTACATAGTTTATATTGTACATTAATAGTTTTAACTGTAACACACGACATTATTATTTTATAACTACTTTAAAATAATTAAATTACACAATTGTATTTCTGAATTGGATTCCTGCTATATCATATCTTAATACCACCTCGGTATTAAGTTATAATATAGTACTGCCGCCACAATAATCATGTTTTTTATTCAATTCCGGCCGAGGGAAAAAGGTGGACTACGATTTGAACAGCTTATATATATTTACATCATCTTCATCTCAAGCCATTCTCAACCATATTGATGGCGTATTTGCTCGTATCAAATAGCGAGCCCTTTGCTATATTTAAGCGAATCACGAAACAGGAAAAAAACATATTGTTGTAGGCCTCCTTTAAGAATCTTCATTCCCTTCATTTTAGTTAGTTTCGTCTAATTCCTGCCCGCTATCTTTATTTACGTTAGCTATATGTTGGCCTTCCACTCCATTTGCGATCTTATTTTTTTTCTCTTTATTTAAAGAAGGTTTGTTTGTTCTTAAAAAGAACATGCCACCTCCATCGTGGCAAAAATTTATTTATTTCTTCGCGTAGGTATGTAATGCTTTTTACATATTTTTTTCTTTACATAGTATTAATCTAATATGGTACAACAACCTTGCATTTATGGATAAGGGTGCGGATGCAAGGATACTGTTCCATATACCGACATTCTAGGATCACCAAATGATCTACGTCTTTCTACTTCGTTTTTAACACAGTCACCCATGAGATGCAGAATGTCTTCAACTACACCACATACATCACAGTCAGGAACACTTGATCTTCCCAACATGTATTTAAATTTATTTAGAGAAATGTGACCGGGACCAAGTCTCAAAGTTATAACGTTATGTAGTCTTCTCATGCTGCAGTCGTCAAACCAAATATGTCGTGCGAGATCTGGTTAAATAGTTTTGTACCATATACCTTTTGTCAATGATCTTTCATCAAAACATTCCAACCATATTTTATGACACTCTTCCTTAACTGTATAAATAATTTTTGTAAAAAAAGATGAACTATCGAACACTAACCCATCCTTGCGATCTTTCTACTAGTCTTTTACGGCCTCATGGTCATCGTCATGGAGTGAAGACCATTTATATAGTATAAGTACATACATATCTATGTGTGTATCTTCGTCTATTCTCTCACAAAACCAAAACCACCGAAAACCGATTTCAGCATAAACCATATCTCTAGATTCATCGGTACTTCACGTAATTGAAACAAAACCAATGAAAGATTATTTTTTGAAGGTTTAATGTGAACGATATGAAGTTAAAAATTAAAATATATCGTCGAGTGATGATTCAAAAGGCAACTTTAAAAATATACAATAAGTACATTGTGAAACGAAGTAAGGTGTAGAACACTATTTTAATAGTATTTTTTTTATAAAATTACTAATAAAACCATGAGAAATGTATTACAATCAGGTGTTACAAAATCAAACTTTCGAACTTAAAACACACATGAATAAAGTGTGTGGCGAAAATGATGGCGCTCTGACTACTCCATTAGACAAACAGCGCATGGGTATGTACATAGTACATACATAATACATATCCACACGCTGTTTACACGTACATATACATGGTATGTTACAAAATTCAAGGAATTACAGTAGGTAATTTCAATTTGTTTGCAAAGTTTGCTAATTAATCAGGTTTTCGTATTTAATACATTTGGTATTAACTAAATCAAGTAGCAGAAGCCATGCAAGACTAAGGCTGATTTATGTAGATCAAATAACCAGCGCGTTAGCTGGCGGAATTGTCAAAAGCTATAGCATATCTCGACGAAAGTGATGCGTGACGACTGACAAGAATTATGAGATTTAAGGTGAAAGAAGTATGTAAGATCTGCGACACTACTCAGGCGCTCAGTTCTCTCTATCTAGGTTCCTGAATACAGCGTGAGGGTGTGTAGATATGTGTGTATATACATATGTACGAATGACATTAATTAAAACTAAAATAACATTTACTAAACCTCTGTTACGAAGGAAACTACTTTTCCTTGAAACTTTTGAGCTCCGCCTTGGCGTATTCATAAAAAAGTTTTTATAGAAAGACATTTTCATCGCACAGCTATGCACCGATGAAAATGTATTAACTATACTTATATTACAGCTCTTACTGCGAACACATAAGATGGCTTATATTTACGCTTCATTGACTACACCGGCCAACTATATTACTATATATAATATTTTTCCGCTTGATGGTGATTAATCATACGTAATCTGTTTAATATCTTGATGCATAAATACATGTTATGATATAATGTTTAAACTTTATGTTCGAAACTTGTATTATAATATTATGTAATAAATAAAACCATAAACATGTATAGCCACTTTTTGCATAACAAAAACTAGATTTTGCATAAGCGAGATGTACACCTCCATCATTTAGTAACATATCACCATCATTCAAACATAAGTTTTTGTTTTTATAATTTTGATTTATAATAATACCGAGAGTTAGTCAAAGAAATTATTAAAGTTGCAACGAATATTCGGTTACTATTCGGTATTCGGTCTATTTTTTACTATTCGACCGAATACCAAATACTTAAAAACAAGACCAAAAAGTAGCAAAAAACACAGTAAATTAATCATGTAACTTTTATTAATACTGAACACATATTCTAACATAATAATATAACATAATAATAATAACATTATTAAGTTATTTTTCTAAGAGGTCAAAAAAGGTAACAGTTGAAATGAAACCTTCTTCTATTTATTGCGCAGTTTAGTCATTATTAACAAAACGCTAACAAAATCTACAAAGTATGTACTTAATATTTGCCAACCAAAAAGAAATTAAGTTTTTGAAAGTTAATCAAACTGAAGTGAAATATACAATTACTTTCTTTATTATTATGTGATAAATTTAAGCTTTAATACACACTGTTCCAAAGTTGTAATAACCTGTTCAAAACAAAACACTATCAAGAATTAACCTTATCAGCGAAGTGTAGTGACAACAGGTCAATCACAGATCAGGGCGCGCGATCCTTGCAATAGCCTTCGTAGGTGCGTTAATCAGGCCGAATAGTTTGGCTGAATATTCGGCTATTCGTCCACATTCCTAGCCGAATAATCTTAGGCCGAATACCGATTATTCGGCTAGGAGCAACACTAGAAATTATCAAAAGTATATGCTCCTTGCAACACTAGAAATTATCAAAAGTATATCTCGACGACCGTAATTAAGAAAATGATGTGGTATAAATGAAAAGGCGAAATCGGGGAAGAAGAGCCGCGACGCTCAGCGCTTCCTATTTTCTTTTTATCTCGTCAGTCGGTTTAGTTATAATTATAAGTATCGGGCGAATGAGCTTCGCTTGGTGTCTTCAAAGTTATTTTATAATGGCATCTGTTGTCGAGTAGCTAATATCACTGCGTGAATATTTACCTTTTTATAAATATCATACAGAACTGTACCTGCCTCATTGTTTTATTATTTCTAGGTATTTTATTATTTTTAGGTGGATTCGTTACTGTAACTCAAAATCTCAACATTTTTAAATTTTTAAATCTGATGGTAATTGAGTTTATGAGATCGTTGTACTAAATTTGTGTTACATAAGACTTAAACCTAATTCTCATAATAAGCAGAAACAAGCCATTTTCACGTTTATCGGTTTCCCGCGAGGAGTACAGATGGGCCCTCGAGGTACAAAAGTTACCAAATCAAGTGCAAATAAAGAAAAAATATAGCAGCGTTAAATCAAACCTACGACTTGTACGATAACGGGTTTTAATACGGAGTTCTTAGTTATCTTATGAAAATAGGAATGAAAATTTATCGCAAATGTCGAAAACTTTGAGGATAAAGGTCTAAAAGCTATTCCCACATCTTCAGCTGAGTGCCTATTTGAAAAAATGTACCTACTAGTATGAAATTCTCACAGAATGAAATTTCTTTTAATAAGGAACCTAACAAAGAAAAAAATATAGGAGTGGGAAAAAATTACCTACCTAAATAAAAGTTCCACTGTTTGTGTACACATACTCAATTTATATTAAGTACAGAGTTATTTTCTTTATCTAAATTAAGATCCCTTAATAAAAATAATTCTTCATTCTACGTATAAACAAAGAGAAAAACGTGAGAATTTCAGGTTAGTAAACATTACTTCGATTGTTAAATCATTGTTACTTGTTATTGAGTTATCAATTACTACTTGCTATACCACGAAATTATACTTTCTTCTACAAAAACTCAATTTCGAATAAATTCCCTCATCAACTATTCAACTAAAACCCAATTTCAACTGTCAAATATTGAGCAATCATTAGACATTTAACATTTTCAAACGATAAAAAGGAAGCTTGTTTATGTTACTATCATTCTGCCCGAGACTTCGTCCACTTGGATCTCGAAATAAACACAAATTGAAAACTCAAAAGAAAAGTACTATCATAATCTTAACTCAACAATTCTTTATAACAACTCCTGGTACGCTCGTGGTTTTATCTTTTAGCTCCCATACAAATTGTTATCTCCTATTTTGTCCCCCTTACGGTTAATTTTCCATCCTTCCTTATATATACATACATATTTTCACGCTGTATCCCCAACGGGTTAGTCAGAGAGGACGGAGCGCCAAGTATCACGGTCCTTCTTCCGCTTCCTCAAATCTCATCATTCTCCTCACACATTTTCGTCAAGGTCTGTGAGTGCTTTTGACATTTCTATCAGCTATTACTCTGACTACCTGATCTTTGTAGCTCAGCCTTAGTCTTCCTTGACTTCTTTTACCACTCACTCTCGCCCTGTAGATTTCCTTCGTCAGTCTTTCATCACTCATTCTTATCTTCTATTTATACTCGGGCCATCACTAAGCTAACCTTTCTTCATTTTCACAATAACAGTGTCGTGCAACCCTCTCATAGTGGGTATCTCTTCATTGCTTATTTTTTCTTGCAAGGATGACACCGCACATATTTCTAAGAGATCGCTATTCTACTGCATTTATCTTACTTTCACTGCCTATCCAGGTCTCACTATCGTACAATAAAGTTGGAACCAACACCGCATTGTGTATGGCCATTTTGGCTGTTTGATATATTTACATTTTTTTTATCTTACTTTCTCTCCATTTCGGGCATATCCGGGCCTCACTACCGTACAATAAAGTTAGTACCAACACCGCATTGTAGATGGCAATTTTGGCTGTTAGACTTTATATTCACCCTGCCTACTAATGCGGACGGACCACTTCATTGTTATATTTCAGCTAAAAGGTTAAATGCCAAATTTCATGGTAAGTATTGACTACAAAAACGACGGAACTCTCATACAAACTTTCATTCTTCTATTTCTTTAGAGAATAAATTTCCAAAAATTCTGAAACACTGCTTCTTAATTTTTAACCAAGAAATCAAATATTTATATTAAATAAATGACGAGTTTAGTAGACTATTTTAAAAGAACTCCTAAACGAACCTAAAAGAATGTTTATGTTTCTATCTTCAATAATTTAGACTGTGTTGTCTGTGAGTTGGTACTAGAGTTTCATGAAATAAATTCATTCATATTTAGACGTAGGCAGACTGGCAGACGTGTGAATATGTAGGAATTTACTTTATTTATAGTAACTCAGTAAAAATTTTGTCGGCGAATTTTTCTCCAATTAAGGTTTTTCGTGATATATTTTGTGGACTTTGGAGCTTAGTTAAGTGAGTGTCAATTATGCAAAAAAAAACATAATTCGTAAAGCGAGGGTGAAATCAAACATTGCTAACGAGGAGCGCTCGCGGCGTTACGCACAATTTGCTGCCTTTTAAGTCAAACTGCTTGGAGATTTTTAAGATAAAGTACCTATTACACTTTCCATGGACCGCTCACTACTGCCACTAGGGGTCAATGACACTATCGATAGTAGCCATTAAATTTCATCATAAGTAAATCAGGAACGAAGTACTTAACTGCAATTTTCATTTCTCAAAACTCAATTGCAATTATGAGAAAATAAAACTCACATATGAAAACAAAAATTTAAAAAAAAAGCATGTAAGTTTTATAAACTAAATTTCCCCGTGCAAAGTAATGGGGTTACACAGTCGGCCGCCCACGCTGCTCGTCAGACCGAATCTCAATAATCATAGGCACACGCAAATTCTGATACAATAGAAAGAGACAGAAAGATCACTATGACTCTATGTATAGAGCTAAAAGCGTAATAATATCTTCCGATTTGTTGGAACAACTTTACTAGGGATGGCGATCTGAGATCGATTAATGGAAGAATCGATCATTCGATCTCGAGCAGTGAATCGATCCAGTGATTAGACGACAGACACTCAAAAATCTTTCTGTGGGTTTTTTAAATTTCTCATGGAATAGATAATAGTTAGAAGACTCAAAAAAGCGCTAAATCTGGCTCCGATAGCGCTAAGGTGACGGCAGTGTTCGATATAATATGTATGTATAATTTATTAAAAAATTCCAGGCTAGCTCATTATTTTATAGTTACGTTCTTACCAATAAAAAGGATGTTCTGCAGCGATGGAGTGAATACTATGGAGAACTGTATGAGAGTGGCGACTCCGTCTCTGATACTGAGAGCGATTCTAATGAATTGCCACACTCGGGCCAGGGACTGGAGGATGCCATTAGTATGAAAGAGATTGAGAAAGTGATAAGAAGTTTGAAATGTGGAAAGGCTGCGGGAATTGATGAGGTGACTGCTGAGATGATCAAGTATGGTGGTCCTAGGGTCTGGGATGCCTTCTGTGCACTCTGCAAATTTTGTTGGCAGAAGGGGGAGGTTCCAGAGGACTGGCGCACGGCAGTCATAGTACCTCTATATAAAGGGAAAGGTTCCTACCTAGACTGTGCGTGCTATAGGGCCATCAGCTTGGTCAGCTTAGCGAGTAAAGTCTATACTAAAGTATTGACTGAACGTATGAAAGGTGTTTCAGAAAGATATTTGTGGGAGGCGCAAGGTGGATTCAGGAACGGTAGGGGTTGTATGGATCAGATTTTCTCGCTTCGCGTTATCGTGGGAAGGTTTCTGGCTTTAGGTCAGAAAGTTTTCTGCGCTTTCGTGGATCTAGAGAAAGCATTCGATAGAGTAGTGCGAAAGAAATTGTGGAGTCTTCTGCCTGAATATGGCGTGGAGGGCTCCTTACTGCAGGCTGTGAGGTCATTATATCGAGACCACAGAGCCTGTGTAAGGATAGACGGTGACATGTCGCCCTGGTTTGAAGTCTGTTCTGGTGTCAGACAGGGCTGCGTGATGTCTGCCTGGCTATTCGTGCTGTATTTGGACAGTTGCCTCCAGAGATTGAAAGGTAATATGAGTGGTATGGGATGTGGTGACACAGTGGTAAACTGCCTATTGTACGCTGACGATGCTGTGCTAATAGCACCATCAGAAGCAGAGTTGCAGACACTAGTCACGTGCATGAAAGAAGATTGTGAAGTAAAAGGATTGAAAATGAATGTGAACAAAACTAAGGTTCTGGTGTTTGAAAGAGAAGCGGAACAAACGAAATGTGTGATTAGTGTAAATGGAAAATGTCTAGAACAGGTGAATGAAATTGTGTACCTGGGGAGTGCGTTTTCGAGGGATGGAAGATGTGAGTTGGATGTGGAGAGACGGGTAGCAGCTGGCAATAAAGTGAACGGTGCTCTGTCCGCATTAGTGGGTAGTGTGAATATATCTAACACTGCTAAAATGGCCATCCACAATGCGGTGTTGGTGCCAACTTTGTTGTACGGCAGTGAGGCCTGGATATGCCCGAAATCGAGTGAAAGTATGATAAATGCTGTGGAGATGCGGTCTCTCAGAAATATGTGCGGTGTCACGCTTGCGGACAGGATAAGCAATGATGAGATACGCAGTACGACAGGGTTGCACAATAGTGTTATTGTAAAAATGAAGAAAGGAATGCTTAGATGGTTCGGGCACATGGAAAGAATGAGTGATGAAAGACTGACGAAGAAAATATACAGAGCGAAAGTGAGTGGTAAAAGAAGTCAAGGAAGACCAAGGCTGACTTATGAAGATCAAATAGCCAGAGTGTTAGCAGACGGAAATGTCAAAAGCACTCGCATACCTAGGCGAAAATGTGTGAGGAGAATGATGAGATTTGAGGAAGCGAAAGAGGTGTGTAAGGACCGCGACTCCTGGCGCTCCGTCCTCTCTGACTACCCCGTTGGGGATACAGCGTGAAGTTATGTTATGTTATGTTATGTTCTTACCAATACAAATATAATGGAAACTTCATTTTTGGATGTCCACAATCGATTTACGATTCTCTACTCGAGATCGATCGATCATTAATCGATCTCAGATCGCCATCCCTAAGGAAGTTGTTCCAACAAATTGGAAGGTGTAAATGCGCTTTAACGAAACTAGCGTCGCGCGGCGCGCGGGTCTCGCCCAGCGATACTCAATTAACTAGCGTGTAATAGGAAGAGAGATAGTCGCTAAAAGTGAGACGGGGAGGAATAACACTTTCATTTCGTGAAAATTTCTACAACACACCTCCCACAAGTCACATTAAGGGACTTCGTTCCAGTACTACGTACTTTTATAGGTAGTTAGAAGTTTGCAATTGTCAAACGTTTAGTTCACTAAACACATGGAATCAAAAGAAGAATCAACTATTTTAGTCACTTTAAAAAATGTGGTTTATTGTATACTAAATTTAAAAAAAACTTTATTTAATATGAATAAGTAATTCTAAATTATAAATATTTATAAGTTTTTTCTCTAACTTATTATACAATAAACCACATTTTTTGAAATGACTAAAATAGTTGATTTGAAAATTCCTTGCTGACTATTAAACAACCCAACCCAAAAACATAACCGAAAAGCATTGTTTTTAAGTAAATATGTTTTATATTTTTTATTTCACAAAAATGTCACACACTTTTCCAAATAAGGCTCTAGGATCACATGAGGTCATTTTCGTGTTTCCTGCCTCTAAAGGTCCATTAGACCGTTTTCTTCGTATCATGTTACGTATTGAACATCGCTTTAGTAATACAAGTTCCGTCGTTCAATTTTTGATCTTCTGTTCACAGTAATAAAATTCAAAATTGCCTTTACCTTATTAGTATATTTTGCAAAGATTTTTTATTTACTGTGTTTATTGCTTTTCGAATATTTAACACATTCAACTCGTTTTATGTGAATTTAAAATTTATGTCATTGTCTATTCTAACAAACGACCTACCTGTACTACGTAAATATCCATAAAACATTTAAAGTATACCTTGAAGATTTACAATATCAAGGCTAAGAAAACACATCAAATTGCGAAGGCGTTGGCAATCTTGTGGACTAAGATGTGCCTTTTATACTAGAACACTGACAGTCTTACAAGTTACCAGAGAATATGTATAAAAGACGGCCGAGTCCCGCCTCGCGCATAACGAAATTGTCTATTCTCGACCGAATACGTACAGTCGTTGCGTTGGGTGTGGAATGCGGAGTGCATTTATCTTAGTTAATACCTGTAGTACATAATAATAAAAAAAAACAATACACACGGACACGTTTTTCAACTAAAATTATTTAGGTATCCAAGGACATTACGATACATTGGTTAATACGATTTAGAAATGTTTGTATTTAGACGATGTGACGAACAAATTAAAAACAAATGGAAGCGGGCGTATGTTTGTCGTGTGTGACCCCGACTGACGCTGCAATAGTCACCCATAGTTGCCCAAAATATTGTCGTTGTCGCGTGCCACGGCGCATGCATATTAGCGCGCACACATACGAACCGCGTACGCTAGCTTTCTATGAAGACATCCTACTGTTATGTATGTATTGTGATCTTACTTTTTACACTGGAACACAACGATACAAGTACTACTGTTTGACGACAAAATTAGCGAATAAGATGATCATAATAATATGACGACATATTGTATACATATTATTAGGTACATTTAATTTTGAAACCTAAAAACCAACATAGGCTTTATTAACTAACCGTACCCAGATATATTCAACCCCTGAAAAATTAGTGCGCACTAAATTGTTTTTACACAACATTTTAAAACAAAAGGTCAATGTGACCGAATGTGGCTCATTGTATATTAACAAAAGAAATACATAAATCAAATTTTGTAAAGTATTTTCTAAAAACGAATTTTTCTACTTTATGAAACCTGTCAAAGCTAAAATTTTATATAAAGTACTAATACACTAAGCAATACTATAGTAAAAGCTTTTTCATGAAAATTAAATTGAACTTTGTTCGGTTTCTTTACAAAAATAAAGTAGATTCAAGCGCCTATTGAAATCTGTTACCTACCTTCTTAAATGAAAACTAATAATAACAGAAAACCATCAATATTCAGAAAACAATTCCCATGCAATAATTTTATATTTCTTATGACTCATGAGACATCTTAACCGACAAAAAATTTATAGTATACTATATAATACTAACCGATTTTACCAACGTAGAAAAGACTGTTATTGTAATGAGTGACTGTTATCTAATTGCTACTTACTAACAATTATAGATTTTAATTATAGATTCTACCTCTAGGCTCACCCTATACTAGAAAGAAAATTTAAAAAATTGTTTGAAATTGTTTCAATACGTCAAAATAATTGTTAACTATCAGATTTTGGGTATGTAGCAGTGTTGGGCAAAATTTAATTGTAAAAACTTACAATTACAATTTGTAATCGTAATTGTAATTGTTTGCCTACAAAATAATAATAATAATACTCCAGACAATTACACCGATTGTGTGACCCCAAACTAAGCAGTAAGCTTGTACTATGGGTACCACACAAATAACTCTGGGGGAATTTCCAGTAACACCCAGACTCCAAGCCAATTTAGAAAAAGTTCGTTTCCTAAATCGACCTGAGCGGGGATTGAACCCGGGACCTTAGCTTGGAAAGCAGATGTATACGCCACTCCGCCAACGGGCCAGTGGTTCTTACAATAACATTTTGTAATTACAATGTTTAATTGTATTTGTTTTTACATTAACATTTTACCCAAAACTGGTATGTAGCGCCCTCTGCATGCTGTGACATCACTACTCACTACAACACAACGCAGCCTGGCTCAGTACATCGTATGCAGTATAATATACGTGGCTACATCACCCACTAGGTATAATTGACCGAAGTTGTTAATAATTTAAACGAATTAAAAAGTGGTCTGTTTCAATGAATAGAAGCACACGTCTTTCTAGACTTAAGTTCCACTGTGACAAAGTTTCAAACGATACAGACCCTAATGTGAAGAATGTTAAGGAGGTACTTGATTACAATTAAAATTTATTTAAATCAAATAGTAATATTTACATACATACATATTTTCATACTAAGAAGGCAGAAAGGACGCAACAGCTCGTACTGAAATAAAAAATAATAAAATCATATGTTGACCAACAACAATGTTTTTTTTTTAAAGCCCACCAATGCAGCCCAGCGCAAGGGAATTCTTTCCACACCTCCGTTTCCTTTACTAGCAATAAATCATTTCGCAGAATTTTTTTACCATTTTTTAACTAGAAGTCTCAAAATTTGTTTTTGTTTGTTTAGATGAAAATTACATTATCAATTAAAAAACTTTATTTCAAAGATTTGAGATATTACCATATAATTATATAACCCATCCATTGTATTAAAAATCGTTTTGAAATTTGTAGAATTTCAAAGATCCAATTGAATTTTTATGCAAAACGGGATTTTTTCTAGATTTTAAATCGAGTATGTTTTCTCCAATTATGTAGTAGATTTCAAGATACGAGTCGATGTTGTACAGATACGATGGTCTACAGAGTCCACAAGTCTAAGAGGAGACCGAGGGGTCTGTGACCTGGACTGTAGATACCTAAGAAGGTACCCTCGATCCAGGTCACCAAACACACCAAAGTCCGCATATACTGACTCTTATATGACTTTATTAGTGAACACTTTAATCTGTGTTTATTATCAGTAATGACGGCATAGATACAAGGTGCGGAGTGGTGCAGTCGGTTGACTATAAAGTGGTATGGTTTACGATCGGTTTATGGTGGTATACGAGCGTTTCATATGACCGACAATCCCGACTTAATATAAACTCTACTTTATATGTATGGTACAAAAACAAAACCTATATCTATATTTTTAATTTATAGACACAAAGGCTGTACCAGAAATAATCTCTAACTAAAATATTCTGAAGGGATTACAAAGAAGACATCACAAGTTAATTATTTGAAATAAAACACATAAATATTGCACGATATACATACATACATATATACACATATTTACGCTGTATACTTCTTTCGCTTCCTCAAATCTCATCATTCTCCTCACACATTTAAGCCTAGGTATGCGAGTGCTTTTGACATATCTAACACTCTAGCTATTGATCTTCATAAGTCAGCCTGGTCTTCCTTGGCTTTCATCACTCATTAGTTCCATGTGCCCGATCTTCATTTTTACAATAACACTGTCGTGCAACCCAGTCATACTGAGTATCTCTTCATTGCTGATTTTGTCCGCAAGGGTGACACCGCACGTATTTCTAAGAGATCGCATTTCTACTACATTTATCTTACTTTCACTCGATTTCGAGCGTATCCTCCTCACTACCGTACAATGAAGTTAGAACCAACACCGCATTGTGTATGGCCATTTTGGCTAAGTTAGATGTATTCACACTGCCTACTAATGCGGACAGAGCACCGTTCACTTTATTGCCAGCTGCTACCCGTCTTTCCCACATCCGACACATAAAATCCATCCCTCGAGAACACAATCCCCAGATATACAATTTCGTTCTCTTATTCTAGATATTTTCCATTTACCACCCATATTTCACACTTTGTTTGTACATTTTCCCTTACGAACCCCAGAACCTTAGTTTTGTTCACATTCATATCCAATCTTTTCACTTCACAATCTTCTTTCATGCACGTAACTAGACTCTGCAACTCGGCTTCTGAGGGTGCACAACCATAAGCACTATAAGCACAACATCGTCAGCGTACAAAAGGCAGTTTACCACTGTACCATCACATATCATACCACTCATATTACCTGTCATTGTCTGGAAGCAACTGTCCAAATACAGCATGAACAACCAAACAGACATTACGCAGCCCTGTCTGACGCCTGAACGGACTTCGAACCAGGGCGACATGTTACCATCTATCTTTACACAGGCTTTGTGGCCTCGACATAATTATTGCACGGTGTAAGTTCAATGAGCAATTTAATAATAAACGCGTTTGTAATGAAGTATTCAAATATTTAGCTCATAAATCAGACAACCTGTTCCGATAGTTGCATGTGATCGACTAAATGAGTTAATTGATTAACTACTCTTTAGTTGGGCAATTTTTTAGTTCTACATTCCAAGTCTTACAGGTTGATGATTATAGCTATTGCCCGCAACTTGGTCCGTGTTGATTTCATTCGTGCGTCAATATCGTCTGCCCTCAAGGGCATGCCGTTCCGGTCAGCATACTGCATAGTTGCCTCACCATATGCACCGCTGTTCTCCAACCACCGCCTCTTTTGCGACTCGAATTTACAAAAAATGCACTCTCAGTTCGCCATACCGCGACTTGTGTATAAAAACATAAAGATTTGTTACCTATTCCAAACTGCTGTTTACTTAAATCGTTTCTATGAAAAACAACTATGATATACAGACGGACATGGAGGTTATTGTTTTTAACTTTGGAACAGGACTGCAAAAACATCGAATAAAGATTAAGTGATGAAGCAGCTAGTTCAAGGAAAATACTGCCGTTTTGAATTTAGTTTTGTGTTTGTTTTGAGTTCAGTGAGATCAGATGATAATAGTAGATGGTGAAGTACTGTAAAGTTATCCGAAGTTACGTAAATTGTATTAATGTGACCTGAGCAACGAATGTAAAGAGAAATTAATGCCCAATCTGGCTTCAGATATTTCAAGGGAATCATAAAGTTTCTGATGAAGCTTACCGACTACAAAGATTACTATACTTAAGGGGCTACGTGCTTCTCGAACCTGAACACTCGAAATAAATGCTTACCAAATGCCAAGACTATTATACCGCTGAGACTAACGGCTTAACGAGTCTTGAGAAACCAACACTAGAGATAAATGATATTATGCGGTCGTCCATCTAAGACAGACTATTCTCTACGTAACCTACCCTCTTTAAATCATATAGACCACATAAGCCACACTTTCGAAAGCTCGCGAAAATATTCCTGAACAAAAAACCTTGATTATTAAACTGTATGACAACTGTAAAAATACTTTTAAGAAGACATACAATATCAATATTAATGGTTTAATTATTGTTTAAATATTACGGCTCTTTAATTGGGGACCTCGGGTTTTTAGTCAAGCGAGGCATTGCGTCCGTTTTATAATAAGATTCCTTCAAGAAGTTAACGGAAAGGAAATTTTAACTTGTTAGTAAACGTACAATGATTAAACGATTTTGTCGAAGATAAAACCATACTCTTGGGGTAGTCTTCTCTTATTGTATTTCAATAACATTGTAAAATGACGTTGAAAAATGATATCTGACTGAGTTTCTTGTCGGTTTATCTAAGCACGAGTTTTTTCAAATCGTTGTTAGATTTAACCTTCGAAAATAGCTTGTGACTAGGTTTATTTATACAAACTAATTTGACTGACGTATTCCAACACCGACCCTACAATATTTTCACATCATTTCCATTCGACAGAGCATTTGATACAATTCTTGGAAAAAATTTTTGGGCTTATAGATGGCAAAGCGATAGGTGACAAGATGCTGACCCATTCACCTATAAAAGTTCCATATAATATACTCTATCCCGAGGCCCACAGCCCATTTCGACAAACTAACACGTGGGAAGAACACAGCTGGCACATTCATTTTTTTCTCTTTGGCCAGCAAGAAAAGTACAAGAACAAAGTAGGTATCTACATTTAGCAAATAGTCGAAAAACCTTAAAACTTGCAAACAAATACAAAAGTTGATTACGGTTTCATTCATGCTACGTAAGGTACTGTCAACAACAGAGTTGCTTAACAATTTCGAACCTTATTCCGCTCGTGTAAATATAAAGTGTTTACTGTTGAAGAACTTTTTATTGCTGACGTTTAGTAAAAATAGCACAATAAAAACAAACAGCTAAATAGAAATAATATTTGATATTGTAGATTGTAGATACGACTAAAGCAAACAAGTGTAAGATTTAAGATTCTATTGAGTCAAGTTTAAGAACACTGTTCTTAATTTTTTGGGATTGAATAGGCATGTCATTAATTATGGACGGTGGAGTTTTTGTTTAACTTACTCAGTGTACCGAAGCATCAAGCTGTGCCAAGTGATTTAAATTGTGGAGTATTTTATAACCGAAAAACTGAAAACGACAAATTGCTTGCTTGTTGTTATATTTTTCGTTTCTGGAAATGGCGAGAGAAAGAATGAATGCAATTACTGATCTTAGTAATAATTATAGAGAATCATGGGCGTATACTCTGGATGATTTGAAGTGTGAGATTAACTAAAACAATTAAAGATACTGAAATCTTGAGTCCCGAGAGCTATATTTATATCTATATAGATTCTAATCCTTTGTTCATACGGAAATTAAAACATTACAAGACAAATGTGTTTTTATTACCTTCATTAACTTGGTGACAGGATGCCCACCTGTCTCTTTGTAGGATTAGGGATTTATGGACCCAAATGGGTATTCTGAATTATCTAACGACACTTTAATAAGCCTTTGTCCACCCAAAGTGCCGATAGAAAAGGAGTGAGTCACTATTGATTAAAATATGTAGTATTTTGAAAGTTTTTCATAGGTTTACCGCATTCAGTAAAGATAAATTTCAAGATTTACATTTTCTGATAAAATCGGCTATCTGTAACGTCAGTCGGCGTAGAGTTCGTGGGTGTCTGTGGTCCGTGTCCGTGGGGATATTTTCCAATTTCCAAAAAGCGGACCGAAGATAGACGAAGAGACAGACGTATCGACAGATGCGTGAGTGATCTATCATCTCATAAGGGCTCCGTTATTCCTATTTATCGAGGTGCGGTAAAAAACGAATTAATTCGGTGTTCCATAGCTAATTCGAACTAGTAAAAGTTAAATTTAAAAAAAATTAAGAAAATGCAGTTCAAAATACACATTAAATAATTTTTTTTATCTCAATTCAGGTTTTGGGATCCACATCCATTCCATGGAATTCACATCTCTGTACCTTTCAGCTGAGTAGATGTAAAGAAGACAACGTAAATCGAATAATGACATGTGAACAGACAGGTGTACAGAGAAATATACAAAGAGACAAAAGTAAGATAAAGCTAACGAAAAGGGTTTTCTTTTTGCCATTTTGCTTAAAGAACCTAAGAAACGTATAAATATTTTGTATAATATGTGTATCTACCTACATCATACTGTCAGTGCATATATCACTAGTCAAATTTCGTATTTGAAAAGCTTCCATAAATACAAGTTGAGCTTATTATTTTCCATGTGCTACGGCTATGATGTACTGGTAACATGATGAGTATGTACATTTATAAGTTCAATATTTTCCTTGTGACGTAATGACAACACCATACGTAATGTGAAGTGTACAAACACACTTGATACCATGTGCTTTAATGAAATCGAAAACAAATTCGAAATTCAAACACACGTGCCAAATAAGTGTCACAATATACAGACGAAGACCTTTTAATATTAATGTATTCTTTCATACATTATTATTTTCATACACAAATTTTTTTATTATGAGTATTTCAAAGTAAATAATATGATATTATGTACTAGCTGTTGCCCGCGACTTCGTGCGCATTTAAAGAATTAAAAAAGGTCGTCCTTCTCCGGGACTTAATCTATTTATGGAAATAGATTAAAAAAGAGGGACAAAGGCTACAAAGAATGGTCTAAATTTCTTCAAATCGGTCAAGCCGTTTTTTGTTTATTTATTATTTTAAGGGAGATTTATAGATTATTCATATATAACTGTAACTGTACTATAAATAAAAACAATACTAATTAAAGTTAAAGTTTAGGAGGAGAGAGATTTCCATGAAACAAGCCTAAATGTTGCTCCAAGCTGCTCTTAATATACCTGTGAAAACCGCAAGAAAAGCCGTATAGTAGTTTCGGAGATTAGCATGTATATACAAACAGACAAAAACAACAGACAGACAAAGACAAAAATTAAAAAAATGCTTTTTTCTCTTTCTCTTTTTTTATCGCATACAGTCATTTTTTGATAAATTTATTCAATGTACAGACACACGATTTCTACTGCTTTATTACATTGTTAATATATATGTATAGATAATGATTACGTGTATATGTGCGAGTATTACGTATGTATCTGATTATTATCAGATAAGTACGTACATATGTAAATAATATATGTACATATACTACTATCGTAACAGATTGTTTTTTAGTTTTATATGACACAGTCGATTTATTCTGTCATCTTAGCACTTACTGAGCTACTGCGCAGAGACGTGTTTACGTCAATGCTCAGTACTGGTAACCTGAGATAACCAAAAATAAACGAAAAATTAAAATGTATTATATGATACCCTTCCTGGACTACTACTGTACTCTGTATAAAACCTCTCGTGGTCTCCAATCCCTAGACATTGTACCCAACGGGCCACACACAACAATATGTTTACACTGTATACACAAATGCGATATCAGAACATTTATTAATAGAAAAAATAAACAAACGAACTCATAGTTTTGGTAAATATTATGAAAGCATTACAATGGAGATGTTTCATACCACATTAGGGAGTAGGCGCATTATATATAGTCGCCGCACTTTCAAATGAAATTTTATGTAAACAAACCAATGTAGGTTTACAAATTTTTTTACGTATTAGGTTTTTTTTATTTTAATGAAGATATTGTTTTAAAACCGTCCAAACGCGAGTTGAGCTGGTGCATACAGTTATTCTACGTGCGCAAAAATTGACAGCGTCTGTTCTATGTAAAATGTTTGTCATGACACAAATCTAACATATTATTTATTTACGTAAACATTGTACAGACAGAAAGACAAAATTAAATTATACAATAAAAAAGTTCAACTGAAATTTTTTTTATGATTTTGAGGCTTTGACCTTCATTTGTACTACTAAAAACTTCTTCATACCAAATTTCAAGATAGTTTTCAACGGGAAATATCTATAAGGTGTTAATCGTCAGTCAATGTCCGTCTGAAAATATTTTTGTTTGAAAGACTATTATCTTTTAGATATTGAATTTTTTCAGCACTATGAAGTTTAGTTTTAACAATAATTATAGCTTAGTACTGTTAGTACCTTCAGTCCTTACTGAAGAAAAAGGTCATAACTCATAAGCTCATAACAAATAACAGAGGACTCTTATAATGACTAGTTCCATTTTCCTTTTAAGTTGGGAAACCCTAGATAAGATAGCATATAAAGCTTTTGCAAGTGCAAAAGCTTAGATACAAAATAAATATTTCTAGATTTATTTCTACAACATATTTATCAAGGCGCAACAAAATTACCCCTAGTCGCTAATATTTGGACTGAGAAGTTATTGAAAATATTACTAGTGTTTTGCTAGCCCGATCGCCTGTGTCAGTTTCTTATTAACTAGTCAATACCTTGACCAAGGTTTTTATACCTATCGAGGGAGATAAGCAGCTCGCATATCCTACATGTTTCTGTCTATCCCAGACTAATATGCCATACTACAAAAATACTAATACGTAACCAACATGATTGTATAGAAAAAATATAATACAAAAATAGAATAACAAAACGGGTGTTTTTTTTCTCTACATTTTCTATATAATAACCCTTACCATTTTTCACAAAAATGCGATAGATAAAAAAAACAAACCCTTGTAGCGTAGGTACCGTCAACAAGAGAAATAATGAATTTCATACTTCAAGGTTTCAAGTATCTTATATAACGTAACTTAGTAGTTTTGAATAAATATGAACGAAAGTTAAGTTCATTCCGAGTTCCAATCTCGCCACTTTGGTTAATTCAATAAAAGTTTATATTTTTGTTCAAAAAATTAATTTAAGAAAATTATGTCACTCTAAGCTTTCTAGATAAAATAACGTAGAATAAAAATAAAAGTTTTCATATTCGATGTTGTTGTTTTAAGAAATGTATGCAAATATTTGTTATTATCGTAAATTTCTTCAAAAGTTGCTAAACTTTTTTATTTTACTGCTGCTCCCGGCTTTAAAACATGATTCTTGCGAAAGATTTACATATATATTATATACTTATATGTCAAGCGGGCTATTATTCTATTCTAAATAAATATGTGTATACGGACAGTTCTGGTAGGAATGCCTCGCTCGCAAACTGTCCATATGCGGATGGTGAGTGAACCATTCAGTAACAACTGACAACTGATTTGACTGTCTGACAACCACTCACAACTTGCTGATTTTTTATTGACACATGACATAAAATATTACAAGAGCAAAAAGCGAGATCTTTTCATTTGTCGCTAGACTTTCGCTAATTACTGCTAAATGGTAAATGGGATTATATACATATATCTTCATGCTCTATCCCTATTGGGGTCCTTACATACAACTTGTTTGGCATTCTCAAATAATCTTATATTTCTCAATAAATAAAAATAATTCTAGAATTAAAAATTTTTTTTTTTTCAATTCCATTCCATGGACATATACAGCTCTATAACTGTTATACTTACTTATAACAAAGTTAGACATATAGTCATTAATCTTTTCAATTTGTTGTGTGTGCCTAATAATGGGTGGTAACTGTGTTAAGTAATAACACATTGCATATACACAAACAAATAGACTTCGAACAAAATTGAAGTTAGTCTGTCTATAAGTACGTCTGTTATGTCTAAACATTGTAATTGATGACCTTTGGACTAATTTCAAATAGTTTCCAAGTTCTAGAAGCGTTCACGTGTACGCTAATATTACGAACAATGAATTATACTTGTGCGTCTAAAGCCATATCAGTAAAAGCTTTTAGCGTCCAGATAAACATTATTAAATTTAAAAACTTATCTTCCATGCTCAGGACCGGACTGGAACCTGAAACTGATCCGAGCATTTTAGGTACAACCGGCCCTCTCCTCTCAAGCTCTAGAAAGAAATCTAGGAAAGATTTTGTATAATATATTTTAATTTTTTACAATTACAGTAGTCAATGACTTTCGAAGAAGTTCATTGCTTTCTGTCAATAATTTCATTACAATCTAAAATTAACAGATTTTTTCTATAGTCATTATCCAGAAAGAGGATTTACGCCGGTCTAACGTTAACAGATCACGAGATACGTTTCTCTGCGGGACCTAGGTCCCCCACGAATGTAATTACGTAAGTTTTTTTTTACAATCTTTGTATTTATTCGTGGTTTTTTAAGTTACAATACTATATGGACAAAGAGTCGAATCCCGAAAAAATAAAACGCCTCTTAAATGACTCGGACGAAGGTAAAAATTGAGAGAATTTTTACAAAATATTTTGGTCTTTACCTATGAAATTGCCGTTTATTATACAAGAAGTTAAAGTATTTTTTTATATCTTTTTTTCATAACTATTAATCAAAGTATGCATCCATGCTATCGATGCATCTCTGCCAGCTCAGTGGTAATTTTTCAATGCCCTTCTTGAAGAAGTCAGGTGTACGGGAGGCAACAAACTTTTAAAGGCATTTTGTACTGCCTCTCGGGTATAGAACTTTTTTCCTGGCAAGAAGTTGTGCAAATTTTGGAGAAAAAGTAGAAGTCTGTCAGCGCAAGGTCAGGTAAGTACGGTGAATGACGCAAAACTTCCAACCTTATTTCTTGTAGCTTATAGAGATCGTCTGTTGTGCCGTGTGAGGTGGAGCGTTGTCGTACAGGAACAGCGGGAACGAGCGATTAACCAAGGTTGGCCGGAGATTTGCGAGCTTCTCCATCATTGTGTCCAGTTCCTCACATTTGGTAAGAAGCTGTGATGAATTACACCGGCACAAGACCACCAAACAGTAACTATAACTTTTCTAGAGGTAAGTTTTCGTTTGGGTCACTGCCTAGGTGCTGAAGCAGGGTCTAACAAACATGATGACCGCTTACGATTGTCAAAAAGAATCTATTTTTCATCGTTAGTGACAATGCGGTTCAAAATCCGTTCGTCTCTGTGTCTGTTAAGCAACGCAAGGCATACCTCAACGCGTTAGTCGCGCTGGCGATCGTTCGTTTTATGCGGCACCCACTTATCAAGCTTTTTTACCTTGCCAATTTGACGCAAATGGACCAATATTGTTTTGATGCTAAAATCGAAAGCTGCTGGTAAGTCAGAAGTAGATTGAGTATCGTCAGCTTCCACTGTCGCCTTTAATTCGTCGTTGTTGACTTTATTGCAGAACAGAAACTTCATAGGTAAAGACCTATTATTATCAGATTTGAGCAATGTGGAGTCTGAAGTCGGTGACTAAATACGGAAAGCAATGAAGGAACATGTGATTCAGTAAATAATGGAATAGAAAATACAGAACACCAAAATAATGACATTTAACGTCTTCTATGGAAAGAAAGGTATAAATAGGCAAAAATACTGACATCACAATCATTCGCCTGGTCTGGAGACGTTCCATTCGGGCAAAGAACGAAATGACCTCTTGAAATTTGGCTATCTCTATTTCAATCTGTGTCGAGTCGCCTGAGGATCTGCCAACGGACTTTTTGGTGAGAACGGGAAAAGTGAGGTTGTCGTTTTATTTTGATTTTCTGTTTTAGACGCGGCGGCTAATCCACTGGGTGTATAGCCCATCGGACATTCGTCCTACTTGCTCTTAGTCAGTCCAGAGCAGTCCCTATTGGTCATACCAGATGCTTGTCTATCGGCATGGCCAGATTTTAAATGTTATATGAGAAAGTAGTTGTTAAAAAAACAAACTTGTCAGCGTGGAAGATCCTCTGGAGTTCGATTACTATTAATTTTGTTCATTTTATTAATATTATGTTTTTTCACCATTCATTTGACGCGTAACATTTTACTGTGTCATGGCGCATTTTCGAGTTACCCCAAAGGGCCGGCGCAGTGAGATGCGCCGAAATTACTGAGTTGACACAAAGAATTTTGCTGAGATACCCATGCCTACAACGCTAGAACTGAGGCATTATATGGAGCTCCTTGTCTTTTTCACTGTCACAGATCATATCCGTACTCATATTATATGTTTTTTGTAACTGGCAGTAAACTGAAATTTTTTTCTTACTTTTTAACTTCTCAATTAAGTCGCAAAAAGCAGCTCTAGCTAAGGGATTACGCTCATAGGAGACCTAAAACCTGTATAGACTATTAGCTAGCTCCTGTCACAATCTGTCATAACTTATTGCTATATATCTACAAATGGGTATGTTATTATCTTGCGCCTTGTTATTCTGTCCACCCTAAATAAGAAATGACGTGAATTTATATGTGTAAACTTATGAACACCCCTTTCTAACTGACTTATGGTACATAAAGTTAACGTAACTTACAGTTTAATCTATATACACGTTAATTCTTTGAGACTTAAAGAAAGCCATTGTATTCTAATTTATTTACACCCATGCAATGTTACTTAACCGCCGTAAAATATTACTTTAATAACCTGGCATACGTCACGGCATGACAGGTGACAGGGCACTTACTGGCAATATACTGATAGCCTAAGAGCCTGAATATTAACTAATATTATTTTTAATCATAGAATAAGCATAATATGTATGTAAAGAAAATATATAAAAAGACTGGTTATATATTTAAAGTTCTATATTAAATTTATTAATTATATACTTTAAATATTTGTAAACATAATTAACTTAAGTCATATAAACCACGAGTAGTAAAAGTTATTAAGATGACAGTAGAAACTGCATTAAAATATTTACAGATGTATTTAAAAAATAAAAATTCAAACCATTAACACACTATATTATTATAGCGATAAACAGTGTTTTTATTGTTATTTCAACCAATCTATAGTGCTTTAAATGCATCTTTATAATACGTCATCTATAAACGTTAACAGAATCGAAAAGCATTAACATAAACAAAATGGAAACTTATATTCTTATGGTACGTTAAATTATTAAAACATTGTGTAGCTATACCACTGATTGATCACATACGAATACAGACACTACTCGGAACTCCCATACCAATACCTCGTGTATCGTACGCAGCAACGAAAGAGATGGAAAGACGAAACAGACTCCAGTGAAAACTAGACGAGATGTCATTACTTATTGCGAATGATCAAAGACCTTAGGATTTATCATACATAGTGACCTCACCTTAGACTCTATCCATGAGGTTCGCATGCAAAGTGCTTATGTACTGTAACAGTTTCCTTTTTTAGGATTCCATAGACAAGTGGAAAAACAGAACCTTTATAATTTCATCCTGTCCATCTGTCTCTCTGTTTTTCCTCATGCCATGTTATGTCACAGGTGAAATTTGGACAGTATTGTTAGGTGGTAGATGTATTCTATAAACTGCTATACAATTTATGGAGATTAAAACAGCAACTATCAGGTACTTGTAAGCAATATCTATTTTTTATAATCTTAGTAAAATGTATTTTACTTCTATGCTAGAGAGAAAGACAAAAATATATAGAACGTGCTAGCTGTTTATTTTCTGAAAAGAAAAATTTTAAAAAGTGTAGAAAAAATCATACCTGACAGTTTCTTCGTTTCGATTCTTCTCAGTGTACAGGTTTTTTTTTTAAACTGAAGATAGATTTGACGTTCAAAAAACCTTGCAATTAAGTTTATTTGAATAAATTGATATGGCTGACATCTCCCGCAGGTCGTAAAAGTTAGTCAATACGGGCGTCTGAAACCTATAATATATCTAGGTGTCTATTTACTCCGACAGTGCTTTTACTACTATTTTTATATTTACTTCTACTCGCTATGTCTCCACAACAACAACCCTACCGCAATTAAGAGTATTCATACACAGTATCAAGTAATTGCAACAACAAGGAGGCTAAACGGACCCTGTCTTTTTTTTAATTACTCCAGACGATTACACCAATTGTGTGTCTAAAATAAGCACGAGACTTGTACTATGGATTCCATACATCGAGGTGAGGGAATACCCAGTAAATTTTGAAATAAGGAAATTATATAGGCCATTGGCAGTAACCTTAATGACGTAAACCTGTCAATGTAACTACGGTTCTGCCATTATGTCCATGGGTCCGCTTTGCCATCAGTAATCCCAAATATCGACGAAAATAGTAGGTGCCAAGCCGTGAATTTTGTTAAACCTTAATATTATTATTATAGCCTTTATTAAACCATGAATTAATATTGACATTGCATTCTTGGTAATAATAACATTCTTTATAATTAAATAATTAAGATAATATTAATTGAACCAAGATTAAAAAAAAATTAATTAATTAAGATAATATTGAATAAATCAAAATTAAAAATTTTAAATTCCAAAGTAAAAAAAATTAAACCTTAAACCTTAATATATATGCAGAGTTAATTGAAAAAAAACTAATAATCTCTTAGTACAAAATTCATGTCATCATACCTAACAACTTTTGTTCTAGGACATTTTTCAAAACTTAATATGTTCCTAAAAAAATATTAATTGTTTTGTTATACCATCTGAAACGCAATTACTCTGTGTACGTATTTCCAATGGTACAGTGCAAGCGCACCGGGCTTCAGCGCCGCGGACCCGCACCGCCCCTCCGCGTCCCACTTTGCGTGTGCCACTTTAGCGACCGGGTAGAGTAGGTGCCATTTTCAGAAACATTTAAAGTATTTTTTTTTTGTATGAAAGAAAAACTTATGAATTTTTAAAAGTCGTAGAACAAAAGTTATTGGAGATAATGTTAAGAACAAATTACTAAGAGGATTTTTAAATTAATCCTGTATATGTTTAACAATCCAGAAATCGAAATCAAGAATTTAATCATTTATTAATTAAAATGAAATTTTATTATTTTTCTATGTACAGTTGAGTACTTGAGTACTTATAGGCATTTTTACTTATCCAGCGACGATTATAACATAACGAAATTATCGTTTTCCACAACTTATTTAACGTTATCTTAAAATGAAATGTAATTAGATAGTGAAGAGTCATAAATATGAAAAACCGGTTAAATTAATTTACTCATCACATTAGTATCCATCACCAAGTAGTTTCGAAGATAGATAAAATATATTTTCAAATCTAAACCGACTGATAAAACTGAATAACTTCAAATATTTCTTTTTATTTAAAGATAACAAGTTACCTACACGATAAAGCTTTTTCAATAACATAAAAATGGTAGTGTTACAGAATAGCGTTAGGTATGTGAAACGTGTTATGGGTTAGGTAGGTACTATAAACATTACAGGGAAAAACGATATTTATATAGACAAACTTACTATTTTCATAGTTTAAAAGACGTCTACTGAAACGGAATTCTTATTTATTATTTTTATTCAAGTATGAGTATTACAAAGTATTTTTTTATATAATTACAATGTTCAAAAATCCAACAAACGTACTCACAAGTAGCCTAAATACATTTTCGTCATCTACGAAACGGCTGTGTTGATGAAAATTAATGCTTCACATTTTGAACTGTTTTATTATTTGATTTTTTCAACATTTCTTAATTTTTTTCGATACTTGTCTGTGAGACAAAGATTAAGGACATCAAATATGCCAGCTGCTGCGCAGGTTGTTATAGTCAGACGAGGGAGATTGAATTTAATTATAAGGAGCTAAGAACTGGCAACCCGGCGCTGTCTAGTTCTGTTTTACCATTTTTAAAGTCTGTGTGTACGTGTATCTGTGGTCTGTGTGTCTGTCTGTGGCATCGTAGCTCCTAAACGAATGGACCGATTATGATGCGATTTTTTTTGTTTGAAAGCAGGTTTTCTAACGGTGGTTCTTAGACATGTTTTATCAAAATCGTTTCAGACCTTTGAAGAATACTATCAGTTCTTTTATAGATTTTAAAGCGAAATTTAGTATACTGTGACTTCGCTAATGTCACAATAACATAGTAACCTTGACCAGATGCTGTAGCATCATGTCAAGGTTACTAAGTCAGCAAGATATCCAACTCCTCGCCACTTACAATAGAAGTATCATGTTTAGGCTCATTGAAATGGTTTCTATGATTAGGTTATAGATAGATGGATAGATGGTGATCAGAGTCTGATGATGGATCAGACAACTATTGTCAGAATACTCAGATTTCGGCGAAGCACGATCTCGTGTCGCAATTTCGTGTATCGTCCCGGCAAGTACTTGCGTGAATGTAGGGATAGAGTGTAGATCGTAGTGCTTAAAAAGCATGAAATAAAACTTAAATTTAAAATTGTTATATTCATTATTATTAAAAAGTTTATTATATTAATTATTCTTATAGTATAATATAAATAGTAGTAGTAATATATCCAAGCGTCGTCACGTCGCGGGACCGTTATTAAATAAAGTAATAAAAAGAGAATACAACTAATAAAAATGATAAAGTATATATGAAATTTAAATACAAGTAAACTTATCGGTCCCGCCACGGGACGACGCTTGGATATATTTCTACTATTAGAAACTTATCACAAATTTAAAGGGCTATGAGGTACATATTATTTTTTTACTTTTTGGAGGTATTTTTCGAGTCGGGGGTTTTTTAATTTTTCATTTTTAAGCTTAAATACGTATACTGAAACTACCTACAAGCTACAACGTATGATGGTGGCCTTTGGTTGTAGTTTTGTTGCATCTTTATACTCTTTCCGCTCTGAAAGGGAAATGGAGTAAAGTAAAAAGCGCTTGCGTGTATGTATTTTATAAGACCGAATGCACACACACAAGAAAGAGTCAACGCGGTGTCGAAGTAGAGTTACGTAAGCGCGTTTTTTGATTTTTTTATTGGATCAAAATTGCGCTCATTGATCAAAAGTAGAGGTGGTGACGTGACGACGTCGAGGCGACGTGGTTGAGATATCGAGGCGGCATCAAAATGGGTACCATACCGCCACTTTTTGGCAATGGAAATAAGAGTAGAGGCTTTGAATAAGTCGAGGCATTTGATACTTCTCGACACCGCCTCGATTCCGCCTCGCCGTTGCAGTAAGTGTCTCGCTTAAACTTGTATCAAATATCATTCTGTTTTTCTTATGTTCAACGTGTAAACCAACTAAGTCAACATTCCTCGGATGTAGATATTATCGTGAGATCGCGATTCGAAGATCGATCGCTACGATAATCCGTGGGCCGTAAGGTAACATTACATGCGGAGTTACCAATCGGCTTTGCTTCGTAAAAAATTAACAGGTGCCTACATTTTATAACTATTGATAAGTATCACAACTATTAGGCATATCATAATGTATTTATATTAATATAATTGGCAAAACTTATCTACAAAAAGTTGATTACATATATTTTATAAGTTGTTTGAAGAGAAAACTGTGAGGAAAGACGAATTTGAATTATTGTTTTTTGGATTGAGTACCTAACATACATATAATAATCATATTAACCACCTGTTACTAGTTCATATTACTTTTAGATGCATAAAATAAACGAGAAATTGCGTCGTCAGCAAGCCGCCGGCTGTAAAGTATTTTCTTGATAACGCATCTACAGATACTCTAATATGTGTAGTCGTTAAGCTAAGTTGGAGGTCTCGCGGGTGACTTGAGAACTTTAACCGTTGGTTAACCACCAAAATGTTTCCGCCAACTAATACACACTGGATTTAGTAGAGTATACTCCAATTTTCTTACACGTTCTTTTGAAAACTTGTGTCTGTAATTTGTACTGACATACATATGTATATGTAGCTATTAAGATAGAAATTACAAAAAACCCCATTAGGATTCCGTAACGGAAATAGCAAAAGTAGAACATTCATAGCTTCGTCAATATCTGTCTTTTTGTTCGTATATTACAGTCGATTTGTTCCATCATCTTTACACCTACCGAACTATTTAGTAAAGATGCTTAAATTGGTAACCTAAAATTAGAAATAAGGTAGACATTTAATAAAGCATTTTTTTTCTATTGCTTCAAAGCCGTTAGTAAGGCGTGTCCACATAAGCTCTAAACGTTTTCACTCAGTTTTAACTTTTGGTAATATTAACAATTTGAACGTCCAGAAAACATACTAATTATATGTAATAAAAACATAAAATTACTTACAATGCCGTCATTATATATAATGGAGGTTGCAATGTTCATTAAACGGAACTCTAATTTATTTCCGATAGTTCGTGAAGGCAGACGCCTAGGTAAAATATGTATTAGACCGAGAAAGACATAATTATATAATAAAAGTGTGTTTGCAATGAGATCATACCCGCTATACCAATTCCCGACTTCAGCCACGCTAGTGGGAAAATGGTATGATTTATTTTTTTCTATGATCCATATGTTACATGGCACCTAGTACATGCTTACGTACACCTTGAGATAAGGACACTATATTTAGTCGTGGCGAGGTCTACCTTTTCGAGATACAGGTTAAGTCCTAGTTCGGGGATGGATCGCGTGCGGCTGGACGTTGGTGTCTAGCGTTAGATTAATATATGTACATTTTATATATTATGTGTACCTGGTGTTGATAGTAAATAAAAATATTATTATTATTATTATAATGGTGAGTAAAATTTACAATAAACTACCCACGACGATAACACAACACAAAGATCAATGTCAATATTCAAAAACAAAATGTATGATTATTTAATTGAGAAAACATTTTATTCAATAGAGGAATTTTTGACATAATTCATTAATTATAAATATTGCAACAGATTATGTACATATTTCAATTTATTGACATATTATTTTTACATTTTGACATTTAATTATTGACATTTGCAGTTAAATAATGGTGATTTTTCATTGTTAGTATAGGGATGCAATTATAAGTCGTTTTAATTATTATAGCTTTTCTGTATTTGATGGATTGTGCATGATTTTTAATTTTCTATTTTTACTATAATAATATATTTTTTGTCTGTACGCTTTCGGCAAATTACAGAGGACTGTTTTGTATTGTTTACTATCTATATGTCTATACAACCTGTAATGACAGACGAATAAAGTTGAATTTGAATTTGAACAAGCCGGCCAAGTGCGATACTCCGCACCCAGGGTTCCTTACCACCGTACAATGTATTTGTATTATACATTTACCGATAAAATATAAGTCGGATTCAAAAACGTACTCGACTTTGCTCTTGAAAGACACGTTGTGCCATACTCTCTAACTGCAAATGTAAGGTTGTAATAGCAAATAACTACAAATTAACGAGTTTCGGACTTTTCCTTTACATGTGCTGTGAGACTTTGCTTTTTGCCCAATTTCATGTTTCTAGATCAGCAAGAAGTACCCTATAGGTTTTAATTTACTTGCGGGTGTCAAAATATGCGACATAATCGGCCGTATCCTTTGATTGCTTGGAATCTTCTTGGAAAATCTTGACTTGGAAGTTTGATCTTTTCAAACCTCCAAGGAATGGCAGACCTGAGTATTTGATATTAATTTCAACTTTCACGCGTTCTTGAGAAAAATACCCTTAACAGTCAGTTAGACGGACAACGAAGTGATCCTATAAGAGTTTCTTTTCTTCTTTGAGGTGCAAATAGGGCGAACAAATATTTAATACTTAATTTGACTGGCTTGTTGGCGCAGTGGCATATGCATCTGCTTTCCATCCTAGGGTCCCGGGTTCGATCCCCGGTCAGGTCAATTTAGGAAACGAACTTTTCTAAATTAGCATGTAGTCTGGGTGCTACTGGGAACTCCCCCAGAGTTCGTTGTGTGGTGCCCATAGTACAAGCTTACTGCTTAGTTTGGGGTCACACAATCTGTGTAATTGTCTGGAGTATTAATACTGAGTGTTTTTGAGCAACAATTTGCATCGTTTAGTATAAAGAAGAAAGAAAGAGATATATTTATTTATTTGTGACCAAAAAATACACAGGCAAATAATTAAAATAAATGGAACAATTAATAGCTTGACCACTATTGGCTACGTATATACATGGCGACAAAAAGGACTGCAACTCAGCATAAAGCAGCCCTTCTGTAGGAAGTGAATAAAGTATAAAAGTACTTACTTAATAATTTTCTCTCAGTGAACTGTCATAAATTCTTATTATATCTATAGGTGGTTTAGAAATAAAAGCTTTTTCTTAAGCTTACACGAACATGTAACCAAAACCCAAACACGATTTTTTAGAATGTTTGTTTGTCTGTCTACTTGTTTGTTCAGACTTATCTCCGTAACGGCTGAACTGATTTTAATGAGAATTTCATTGGTAAGTAGAGGGTTGTTCAGGGAGTAATCTAAGCTACTTTTTATACCGGAAATATATCTAACATGGGTGTAACCGCGAGACACAGCTATATATAATCTAAACTACAATAATATTATACAGAGTTAAAGTTTGTAAGTTTGTATGTAGGAGGTAATCTCCGAAGCTACTCATCCGATACAAAAAAAACTTTTGCACCAATATTTAAAATGGATCTTCAGGGTAGATATAGGCTATAAATTATGCCGTTAGAATAAAAGGGGTTTTCGTGGAAAACATTTTGCAACGTAAGTCGACGAAAAACGGTCGAATGAATGCGTTTCTCACAAACGATGCCATAACAGTAGGAATAAAATAAAATACTTTTTACAGAAAAGTTGTAGAGCTCACAAAGAGCTATAAAAAAGTCCGTGACGAAATCTATCGATATGCTAAGGTTTTATCTATTCGGAAATTGATAAAATGTGATTAAAATGTATATATAAAATCAATTTTAATATGTCGGGGGTAATTTAATTCAGTAATGTTAAATTATTAGCAGAAATTTTTTTCTAGATAAAAATTGCTTTTTACTCACCATTATATGAGTACTTTAGACTTTGTGATTATTTTTACGTCTGATGAACATTTGGTACAAAAAAATATAAAAACCGCTAAAAACAATTCGCGCCACTTTCATGTACACGTTAATAAAATGAACAATTAAAATGTATGTGATTTTTTAATAAAAATACTTAGTTGCGTGATAAAAATTTGTGTTATGATTTTTTTTTACTGATTTCCGATTTTGATTTTTGATGATTGATTTTACTCTTATAGTCACAAACTGAATTCCACACTGGCATAACCGCGACCACAGCTAGTGCCATAATATTTTCTGTTTCACCACACTTTGATCTTAGCTAAAAGCTAAGATAAAATTTATTTTTTGTTCTTCATAATTGTAGATTTTAGTTAACAATTTATGTACATCCCTATACCAAACAGCTCAGTAGATGTGAAGACGCCGGAATAAATCAGCTGTGACATACTGACAGACGAACAGACAGACATCTTCCATCTAGAAACTATAAGGATAAGTATTCTTTTAACCATTTTTATTACGGAAAGAAGTGAAGTGAGTGTACTAGTGAGTATATTAAAGACTAAAAAATAAACAAAATAAAAAGCGAGAAAATAAGATAGAAAACAAGGATAACTGACGTACTCACACAAGGTCTAGCACTAAAGCTGCGATGGGCTGGCCACATGTCGCGCTGCAACGATGACAGGCATGTACAAACCACGCGATGCAGAGGACCAACTGGGAAAAGGAATTTTGGAAGACTGAATAGGCGATGGGCTGATGATATTATGCAAATTGCTGGGAAGGATTGGTGGAGCTCGGGTAAGGAAAGAGAATCGTGGATGAGATTAGAGGAGGCCTTCACCTAAAGAGGGGTCCATAACACGCAAGTTGAAGATACATAACCATAGCAACAAATAGTTTATAAGCAAATTTACTAAAAATACTAATCAACATTTGTAGTGTAACAAAACGGAGCTACGGAATAAATAAGGCTCTATAAATAAATAAATAAAAAAGAAGTGAAATATATATTAAAGAAGTCTAAAATACGTTTAGTACAGTCTAGTTAGTTCTGAAATCCAGTTAGGTAATGACAATCTATTTTAATTTGAAGTCATTAAGAAGCTAGGAAGAAATAATAAAAGGTCAAATAGGCTACACATTACGAGATATTGCCTTGACTAGATAAGCCTTTTGTCTGGAATGAGACAGGAATTTTCTCTTACGTATCCATATACTAAATCATTTACAAAGCACTACAATGACATCCTGTCCAGACGAGTCATATCGATCTGATACAAGATATACGATAATATTGACTTTAATATAGAAGTAATATTTGCTAAGAAATTATCTTCTAACACTTGAGACAATGTCTTGACAATGTGCAATGTGCAGCCGTCCTAATAAACACTTTCATTTATTTTTTATTTATTTATTAATACATATATATCTTCACGCTGTATCCCTAATGGGATAGTCAGAGAAGACTGAGCGCCAAGCTTCACGGTCCTTGCATACTTCTTTCGCTTCCTTAAATCTCATCATTCTCCTCACATGCCTTCGCCTGGATATGCGAATGCTATTGATATTTTGACCTTCATTTGCGTATTTACAAAACTCAGAACATACTATATACATATATTTCCATTATATTACCATATTGTTGTTTGTAACATAATTCTAATTAAATTTTATATTTATGTAGGTTCTTCCGAATAAAGTTGTTTTAGGGTTGATCTAATTTCGGCTTTTCGGGGTTATTATAGCGTTATTTACGGTTACCTGCTAACTGCCATTACCTACTATTTATTACTTTCGCTCATTGAGGTATTGTAAAATTATTTTGGAGGGTGACTCATATGACCGCTTTTACACGTTATTAGCTGGTAATTAATAAGTTGGCAAGTCAACTAAATTTCCACATTTAAGCAGCTCGATAAGTCGTAAGTTACCACTTTAGTCCTTTAGTTGACTCGCTACTTACCGTGCTGTTTACACGAGATTTAGTTGACTGACTAATTACTAGCCTACAGACTTATATCGTGTAATCACGTAATTTATGTGTGTCAAAGAGATTCATGGAGCATTCAAGCTATAGAGCCGAAATATTGGACTATCCTATTCACCACTTCTCAATTTTTTGACACTAACAAATATCAACTCCCGCTCGTATTAAAACAGTACATAACCAATGCTGGACGTGTGTACATCTCCGTATATTTAGAAAAATTTAAAAAGTTACAAAATGGCTTCCTTTTCCATTCGGTGGTGTGATAAAAATAACAAAAATCAAACTGTAAAACAGACAATCGCATTTCATCGGTAAGTAACAATAAAGATACAATTTTCAAATTTACATTCATTTTGTCACGGGTCAAGTTAAACTGTACATTCAATTGACATGCTCGATGACTAACTCAGTCTATTCATACGCACGTTTAGGTCTTGTAATAGTTTGTGTGTAGTCAACCAATCGGCGCGCAGTGTTTAGACGTAAATTGATTTGAAAAAAAATAAATGATATTTCCCCTCTATAGGTTGAATGCTCCACGAAGAGTTTATAACCAAAGTATCACTCGAAACAAATTTACTTTAACTTGGCTCATTTGGTCACTTATAACTTACTGACTAAATCCGTTACTATGCTTTGGTATGTATAGGTACGATGAGAATAACTATAAACACGTCTATATTTAAAAAAACTTAATAAAAATATTAAACCGACTTCAAAAAAAAACACGGAAAAGTACGAAATAACTATTCTTTGCCAAAAACCTAGCACAAAAATAACTTTATGAATACGAAATACCCATATAATTAAATTTGACAGTCACTATGAAGTCGGTGCCAAGCCTACTAAACTAATAGCCATTCTGCTATTGCACATTGATGTGGCACCGACTTCAATAACTGTCAAATTATAGTTATTTTTGTACTTTAGTTTTGTTAAGTAAAGGATAGTTATTTTGTACTTTTCAGTGCTTTTTTTGAAGTCGGATTAATTTCTTTTTTAATTTTTTTTGTTTCTCCCTTTTGAGTGACCTTAGCCTAAATAAATATCTAGGGCAGGTCTACAGTTAATATCTTATCTAATTCTGAAGCGCAATATGTTACCTTCCATTCTATTGAAGATACCAACCGTTGGCTCTCACAATAAAAGATGCGAACAGATCGAACATGGGATATTATTACCCATTATCATTATCAATATCATCAATATCATATCGTATCAATATCAATCAGTTAAAAAAAATAGTGAAAAGGTTACAGCATAATTACACCTTACAATCCGAAGACGACAGCCAACAGCCGAATTCTTTGTCCATCACAAGACTGCCTCGAATTTATTATATCACAAGTAATTTATACCTTCTCCGGTCTCTGCCTACTACCATTATACTATGTGGGGATAACTATAGTTTACAAATGACATACAAAAGAATCATCAATATAAATAAATAATGGTTATAAGTTATAACTAGTACGCTTTATTTGGTGTATCTTCGAAACCTAAGTCCAGTACCAGTGAAATTTAAATAAGACTAATCTGAAAGTGTATCCTTTGAAATAAAAAAAGACCTCCAACTCGGTTCATAAATGACGGAGTAATGAAGTAACAAACATGAAAAAAAACAAAAAAAATACAATACAAATTAACAGCCTTTTATTGAAGTCGATTAAAAAGAATGCTTTTATTTTTTTAATTTACGGGTTCAAAACTGTTTACAAATTAGGTAGGTATTTTCATATAATTTTAATATTTGGTGGATATGTTATAGAATTTTCAAAGAAGATAAAAAAGATTTGGTGCTAAATTTAATTATCCAAGAAATGTCAAAATACTTAAAATAGTTGTTGACATAAATTACGTACGATGAAGACATTTCTAAAAAAATTTATTTCATATAGATATTGCATTATTCCAAAACACCTTTTCAATCTAAACAGACGAAAGACCACATTGAAGTGACTTTTTTTCTTTTGTTTCTGAGAAGGGAAAATCCCCACGGATACTCAGCTGGACTCAAAGCCTACTAAGTAGTGTCGGACTTGAAATTAATAAACAAACCCTCTTTGCTGTTAGCCCTTTTGGCTATTAGGTACAGCGTCACCGGTCGCGTTGGACCGAGCGCAGAAGGCCTTCTGCAACTGCAAGATGGTCGACTGTCTGAGGATTCCTCCAGCAGATCACAATCTGTTAATACTACGTACAGCATTATTTAATTATTATTTAACTAGTTATGACACAAAGTGCTCATTGCAATATTGATGTATTAATACGTACTCATACACTGTTTACATTTTTTATAATATCTATGATAAATAAATAAAATATATTTATAATAAAGTTTTCATAAAGAACTAATTGGTGAAATAATTGTTAGTTCAATGTAATGCTCTGTACACAAAAACTAACAATAAAAAACAGATTCTTAATCCGTCTATTTCATGAAAAAATCTCGGAAAAACAGAAGTTCATAAGTAATTGTGTAAACTAGAGGTTACTTTGTGGTCGAAATTCGACCGTAATTTTAAACTTATAATATAAATTCTTTGACGACAATCTCTACTCTGTGCGACTGTTTGATCACGGAGGTTACATATATGTGCTCACAAACTATTATGAGTTTGAAATTGACAGTCTTTTTGACAATGACAATATGAACGTAAACAATGAGTGATTTATTTAATTTAGTGTATTTCTAAGGCATATTATATAAAAATATTAGCTTTCTCCAGCCCTTCTCCACATAAACTTTAAGTGTACCAAATTGCACGCTCCTCGGTTCGCGCAATTTTCTTAAAAAGGGAACCAAAGTTTTCGCTTCACGTATTAATATATAGTTAAATAAAGACATCCGAAATTCTTTATGCGAATTGGTCGCCTTTAGAGCTTGTTCACGTTGATAACTTTACCATTGGCTCGGAAAAAATTCCTCAACGAAATGAGTGACGCAATTTTTAACGTCGAATTAGCAATATACAAAAAAATTCTGTATTGTAAAAGTAATTATGAAAAGTATTAATTCAGTGTGAAATAGCCGTTGATAATCTGAATAAAGAAAATAAAAAAAAAACTTTATAGATATTATGTGCGATATATACGATATATATGATATTTGAAACGTATGAAATTAATACCTAGTTATAATAAGCAAGTAATTAAAATAGATACGTGGGTCCACTGGGACCTACCCATCATCACGAACAGGATAGTTCTCGAACAAATCTAACATCGTGCTGATGGATCGGAGTGATATGGACGTAATCGGGGGTATTTTTGGTGAACATTGCCGTCTTGAATAACGAAGACGTCGTATAAACACGCAAGCTGATAGTCTTATAACCTAGCTTACGAAGCCAAAATGTCGGGATTAATCCATTTAAATCATCCCCATCGTTGTCTTCACGAACTAGTTGATCACAATCAGCCTCTAATATTGGTTCAGCCGAGGTCTCCATGTCAGGAGAGCTATTGCTTGCTTAATAATGTCACGAACGTTCGTCGCTTCCTCTTTGTAATGCGTTGAATTTCGGTCGCTAGTTGTTACGATCCTGTAGCAGGAATTCTCACCCTTTTCAACCCCTTTTCATTTTTCGAATAAAGTCTGTTGGACAGTGTCATTCATAATAGTAACATGAACTTATGGTTAGTTATGGTCGCCCGGTGATCGAAATTGAACCGTAAATACAAAATAAACGCCTTTAAACGCTCCGCCTATGCAGCCCAACGCAAACTAATTCGTTCATTATCCCCGCACACTATGGCGATAACAATAAAGTTGATTTTCGCATTTGCGGTTGGATCACATTTTAGCGCGGAGAAATGTCGACGTTTATTTTTACACATTCTTTCTTCATTCGTTCTTCAAACAGAGAGATTCGTATAGAAATTCAATGGCAGTTTCTTAGCTTTGAAGAAATAAATATACAAATACACATACAACAATTCTATAAGTATTTCTTTTGGAATCAGAAAAGCTTAAAACGCCTAGTTAAATCATTTTCAAAAAGATAGTCAATGTACAGACATTACGATTTGTTGCTGTTTTATAATAAAACTAGCTGTACCCGCGACTTCGTCTGCGCGGAAAACTTTTTCGTGGCTTTCCCGGATTAGATTACATGTACGTGTATATACGTACAAAGATTGTCTTTGAAAAAATTTCATTATAATTAATTCAGCGGTTTATCATTTTGCATTCAAAGTAAAGAATGTGAAAATTTTAAAGAAGATGAAAAAGGCGGAAGGGGTAAAAATCTCCATGCCAAATGTCATCATAATCGGTTCAGCGGTTTAGCATTTCCCATACAAAGTTTCATACCCCATTTCATCCCTTTAGGGATAGGCTGTCTAAAAAATAAGTGCACAATCACATGCTCTTACTACGTACCAATTTTCATAAGATCGGCCAAGCTGGTCTTTGGATATTAAAGTACATACAGACAGACACACGTACATTTTAAAAGTCATAAAACAACTATTATCACTTTATCACTAAATTTCACATCAAAATTGAAATTACATACAGATGCTAGATATTTGTATAGTAGTATAGATGTAGATGTCTTTGCTATGCTTATGTATATTTACGGTAAAAAAATATAGAATCAACGAAAAAGTCATTATAAGATAAACACTTACTGCAGATGCAACTTAACTAAAAAGAGGTCATTTTAGATCTCAACTTCTAGACAGCGGATCACGATAAAACATACCTAATGTGTAACCTTTCTATAAATTCTTGCAGTACTTATTGTCAGATACTTAAGTACATATATGTTGTATATCCAGACAGACAGATAAAAATTCTAAAAAACTGTTTTGGTTCCCATTAGCGTTATGCGTACCTCTCGGATTTTTTTTTTTATATATCTTTAATTAACAGGTGCGGATCAACTTACGGTTTAATTATTTGTAGTTTTTCAACTTTTACATAGGAAGCTCAGACTATTATTGAAAAAATTCTCTATCTTCATGTGAACCTCACTTTAAAATCTGTATAGATTGTTATAAATGTAAAAGATATCATCTTGATTCCCGGCTTGCAATACTACTTGTAAGCTAGCATTACGTATTTAAAACACAATGTTTACATGCCTAACAAAAAATGCAGGAAATCAGAAAGTCATCGTCATGGAACAGAAAAGTAAACACTGGATCAAAACAAGTCATACGACATATACGGGTCGCTATTTAATGTTCTCGCTTACGATCACTCGTTATGAAGTGCGCATAAATTTCTTGTAGAGGTCCTAACTCCACAAGCGCTCGCGCGGGTTTGAGATACACGCGTCAACATCTTCAACATCGCGTATTTTTTACTGATTTTGTTATGTTTATTATATTTATTACACAAATTAATTTAAAAAAATAATTTCTGTAATATATTGTACATTGAATGAAGTTTCATTTCATATCGTTTTTTATAAGTCATTGCTTTTTTTAGAACTAAAACGACGTTTAATCACGACACTTTATACCTGGAAATAACCCTTTTTAAATATTTTTTTCTGTAAAAAGAAACAATTTTATGACAACACTAATATTCAATAATAATATGTACTTGATTTCAACATAATTTTAGAAATTGTTAGAACTCATCTAAACAATATTAATTAGGATGTCAAAGTAGCGCGTCTAAGAATTTTCCTCGTGAACTGACATCGTAGAATTGTTATTGTAAGATATTATAAAATAAATATGAAAATAAGCAACAGCAATATTCAAGACAAGAAATGGATCTATAATAAACTGCCAGCAGATTATTAAAAAATTTTAAGGTTTCTGAGAATTACAGCGTCAAAATATCAATATTTCGCACAAAAATGTGAAAGGGCTTTTAATATTAAATATAAATTAAATGCTTTTGGTAAACGCATCACTTGAGAGCAGCTGGACCGATTTAGCCAATTCTTTTTAATGTTCATATTAGTCCGAATAAGGTTTTTAGGGAAAGAAAAATTGGAAAAATTTCCCGGAGCTGGAAAATTCGGGTAAAATTGAAAGTAGTTTCACAAACTTTATTTGAATTTCTACGGGACAATGTCTGTCAGATCAACTAACACATAATAATTATTATTACTATTAGCTACCTTAAATTACTTGCATCGTAATGTACTCTTAAAAAAATAAAACATACGTCTATAAAAAACATTTTTTTGTCAAGTGAAACATTCAGACGTCACTCTATTAAAAAAACTAGTATTGTGATACCGCTGATGCAAGTTCTCATTAATGTCAAACGTCATAGTCTGTACGAGGCTTTAAATACTGTATATATTATACCCACCAATATTGCAGTGAAGTAAAAACATTGGTATCTCCGTCGAAATCAATCAAATCACTGTAGCCGCACGCCGTAAAACCGCGAAGTGAGTTGGAAAACCCCTGACCTGTGCCTTCGCTGCCTTGGCATTTCCGCCCAATTACGCGAAACTTGTACGATGTTTATCGACGGTTTCTATTTAAGTCTAACACGGAGAAAAAATGAGGCTGCTATGCTAACGAAAATTAGATATGGATTTCGTGGCATTATTTACTTTTTATAACAATAACACACTGATTTGCGGTTTATGTAGGTAATTCATAGTATATTTTCCGACTCTCTTTTCTTTACTGTAGCAGTACTGATTTTAATGTCTAGTTTTAGTAAATATACGAGTAGTTAATGTATAAGAATACTATCGTTAATGTATAATGTATAGAACACATATACATAGTTAACTGTTTCGTGAACAACACATTGAAAATTCGATTTGCATTAGAAAAAATATAAAAGCTACTAAACTCATACGTGGTAAGGATGGAGTGAGGATAAGCTCTGTCCTTGTCACTCCTAGTGCTGAACAATGTCTCTATGAGCTTTTGACGTCACAGCACCATAACGCCATCTTCCTTAGGGTTATCGTTACTTCCACTTGTAAATTAAATGTAACGTATGTATTGTAAATTAAATATAATCTCATGAACCAGTTTCACGAATTTTGTGTTCATTATTTTAAATTATTTTAATTTATTGAGAGATATAATATTCGAGAACGCGATGCTTGGCACTCCATCCTCTCTGATTACTGCATTAGGCATACATGAAGATATGTTATGTTTGTTATGTTAATTGTTTTGTATAAAATACTAATTTAAAGAAAAGTTAAATAGCCAAATTAAAAAAATAGATCTTATCAAAGGTCATGTTCCCTATTGTTTGTGTTATTGCCGTGAGTGAAAAGACAAATGAATGCTTAAGCAATCATAAAAGGCTTTCGTAATTTTATTTAAATAATTGGAACCTTAAACAAAAAAAAACCTAATAAACATTTTGCTCAACGTATTCACAAACTGTTAATAAACCAAGTGTTATTTCAACGCATTTATTTACTTTTACGTTACATTTATTGTTATACATACATTTATACCTACTTACGATTTATTATATTTGGAGTTAATAATATCGAGAAGGTCTTCAGGACAACATATTTTAATAAAACTGGTTCACGCATATACTTAGACATTTGAAGTTTTAATGTTATTAATTATTCATTATCACACCGATATATTTACAGCTGAGTAGTTCAATGCTATTATTAACTCTTTATTCGATGGCAAACAGAAAATTTCAGCGAAATTCGTATCTATGTTACCTACCCACCTACTAAATTATTTACAGTCAACGTAAGCTTAAAAGCATCACCCGTCGATCAAATGTTATTAACTAAATTATGTAGATGCGTGTGTGATCTAAAATTCTAACCAAGTAAATAAGTACACTACATTAAAAAACAATACAATACATGGATAAAAGACAAATATCTACGTATATCTATGTAATGTAGAACATCGGTTAACTACAACAAAAACAGTATATATTAAAGAAACATCGTGTTTGAATGACGAATCAAAGTGATATAATAAAATCAGAGTATATGAATATGAATGTCAAAAAAAGACTTAGGCAAGAACAGGAGAATTTTTTGCGCTTTTGACAGTTTTAAGGTACAAGGTAAAAAGTGCATTGTGCGTTTGTGCGTTTAAGTTTTGTGCAAATTCAATGAATTAGAATGTCTGAATAATCATGAGCAACTGAAGTTTTCGCGTTCTTCCAAGAAGACCTTTTTATTTCCAGCAAGAAAGCCTATCACTTTACTGGAGGAGTGTAGGAACTTAGTGTTAAGATAAAAGAACATAACAGCGACATGAACTTTATGGTGAATGATGAAGAATTTTTACATGAGACAAGTGCTAGGAATCAGAATAATGAACGGCATACGGCATAGTTTTCTTTACCTTCCAAGAATTAAGGAACAATTTATAAAAAAGAATTAAAAAACAGACTCAACATTAGTTATTCTTACTTACGTTAACACGTGATTATAGAAGATAAGTAAAAATAAAATAATAAATGCATTTACCTCAACGTAGGTTCGATTTTACACAGAATTAGTGGAGTAATATCACGATTTATATATCTATATAAATAATAGTACACTAAAAGATTGAAGTTACACGTTTTTACAAAACTTTATGTTAAATTTCTAAAGAGTTTAGTTTAAGAGTACGTTGATGGTATGCATCGAACTTACTGTAGTTAATATTACTTAACAAATTTGTTAATTACACAAAGCAGTTTTGTTAATATCTCAACATTTTAAATTTAGTGCAATCAACAATTTCCTTGTGTTGAATTAACCCGCGACTTTTGCAAAACCGACTAAAGTATTTTTTCAGTGTATATAATTACAAAATCAGATATAAAAAAGGTAGATCAGAAAGTATCACAGTAATACTAATGAGGTTTAGGTAATTGAAATAAATGTGAGTATCGCATCTATATTACTTTTACAGGTTTTACTACTTTTTAAAGTTAAATATATAATAATTTACTCTTAACAATTATTCGGTAAAGAAGAAAATATAATGTTGGTATTTTCGTCGTTATTTTAAAAATACACCGTTAACGTATTAAGCTCATAAACTGTTTTTGTAAAATTATACACTTTTTAATATGTGCAGTGTTTAATTTTTTTTGCAGGCAGCCCTAGCACTCAAGCTCATGGTGTTTGCATATTATGTAACTGTACTTAGTAGCTCATTTGTAATTAATAAGGAAAAATAGTGGGCCACGTACAAAGAGCTGTAAGCCTCATAACAGAAAATATTTCCTTTGAAATTCCTTAAATTCCACTTCACAATGTAACCACTTAATACCAATATATAACGTTGCTTATTGCTGATATATTATGTATACCTGCAAAGATTTTCTCTTCGCCATTAATAACAATATTTTAAAGGCAAAGTCGATTTTATCTTAATTATAATTAAATATTAAAACAAATGCTGTCACTATTTCAAAAAGAAAACCTCTAAAAGTCCTCTCGCCTGCAGTCATTCCATTCGTTTATGCCAGCGGTTCTTAACCTTTTAATAACGACGGACCTTTTCACCGATTTTTTGTCTCGCCACGGACCACCAATCGTTATAAATTATTATAGGGTTGATTCTCAAGGTTATATAAATAAAACATGTATCAAGCTATTCGAGACAAAAAATTTACAATTTTTGCGAAAATTTTACATTAATTATAATTCAGAGCGATGTTTGAGATAGCACGCTGTTTTAACAATTACCGAATGCTTGGTTCAATACTTTTTGAAACCATGTCGTTTTTATGATTTTTTTTATTATTAAAAGCACTGACTCAGAGGGGTCAACTGAGGAAGCGTGCTCGTCGCGACTCCTGCCAGCATTTTTCAGGGCTGCAATTCCTCTACTATGCTTACCATGTGGGACAACGTAGATTTAAATGCTAGGGTGTCCCCTGAAAGCGACGGACACCAGTGTGTCCCCCCTGGTGTAAGCAAAGTGCAGTTCGGCGTTGGGGACCGCCACCCAACACGCTGTGCACCTAGCGGCGGGAAGTGGAGGGAGGAGTGCAGAATAGCTGCGTGGAATGTGAGAGGTGGGATTGAAGAGAAGATGAATGAAGTGATTGATATAATGGAAGAGAAAAGACTGGATGTGTTATAATTGAGTGAAACCAAGCGAAGGGGCAGTGAACTTGCTGACTTGCTCGGAGGGGGCATCGCTCTGTGGTCAGGGGTACCACTTGGAGATAGAGGATGCCAGGGGGTGGGCGTTTTGCTGTCCTCTCGTTTGCTTAATTGTATGACTGAGCATAAATGTGTAAACCCTAGACTGCTCTGGGTGCGCCTCAAGATAGGGTTGAAGAGAATTTTTATTTTGGCGGTGTATGCTCCAGTGTCCTCCGTCGGCGTGGGTGAGCTAGAGCGGTTTTGGGAGAATGTTAGAGAAGTTCTAGAGACGGTTGAAGAGAATGAGAGAATTGTTTTGTGTGGCGATATGAATGGATGGGTCGGGACAGCTCGAACTGGATTTGAGACTGTCCTAGGCAAATATGGAGATAGGAGAGTGAATGATGCTGGTAGGATTCTGTTAGGCGTGGGTCTGTTTGCAGCATGGCGATATCGCGTAGTGTCCAAACCTGCAGCAACAAAAGCTGGAAACTGCAAGATGCGACTACCAGGAATGAATATGAAAGGGTAGTATCCGGTAAGCTTGATGATAGATTGAAAGTGATGAGCGAGGATGTTGAAGAATGTTAGCAGAACCTTAGGGATAGTATGATCGAGGCTGCAAAAGAAAAGTGTGGAACGAATAAGATTGGAAACGGTAAAAAGCGTGATGTGTAGTGGGATGATGAGGTGAAAGTGTCTGTGTATAAGAAGAAGAAAGCATGGCGAGATTACCTTGCTACAAAAAATGACTGTGGTATGAAGAATTTGATGAAAGATAGATATAAGCTGCAGAAAGCAGAAACGAAAGCACTAGTGAAAGAGAAGCGTGAAAGGTGTAGGATGTTAGACGAAAACAGGATGTCGGATAACTTCGAGTAAAATTCCAAATTATTTTGGAAAGAAGTGCGTAAGTACCGAAGTGGCCCGGCATCTTGCAGAATGAATAAAGTGCGTTCGAAAGAAAACAACTTGCTAAAAGATAAAAAAGATGTTCTGCAGCGATGGAGCGAATACTATGGAGAACTGTATGAGAGTGGCGACTTCGTCTCTGATACTGAGAGCGATTCTAATGAATTGCCACACTCGGGTAAGGGACTGGAGGATGTCATTAGTATGAAAGAGATCGAGAAAGTGATAAGAAGTTTGAAATGTGGAAAGGCTGCAGGAATTGATGACGTGACTGCTGAGATGATCAAGTATGGTGGTCCTAGGGTCTGGGATGTCTTCTGTGCACTCTGCAACCTTTGTTTGCAGAAGGGAGAGGTTCTAGAGGACTGGCGCACCGCAGTCATAGTACCTCTCTATAAAGGGAAAGGTTCTCATTTGGACTGCACGTGCTACAGGGCCATCAGCTTGGTCAGCTTAGCAAGTAAAGTCTATACTAAGGTATTGACTGAACGTATGAAAGGCGTTTTAGAAAGATATTTGTGGGAGGCGCAAGGTGGTAGGAACGGTAGAGGTTGTATGGATCAGATTTTCTCGCTTCGCGTTATCTGGGGAAGTTTCTGGCTATAGGTCAGAAAGTTTTCTGCGCTTTCGTGGATCTAAAAAAACATTCGATAGAGTAGTGCGACAGAAATTGTGGAGTCTTCTGCCTGAATATGGCGTGGAGGGCTCTTTACTGCAGGCTGTGAGGTCATTATATCGAGACCACAGAGCCTGTGTAAGGATAGACAGGGACATGTCGCCCTGGTTTGAAGTCTGTTCTGGTGTCAGACAGGGCTGCGTGATGTCTGCCTGGCTATTCGTGCTGTATTTGGACAGTTGCCTCCAGAAAATGAAAGGTAGTATGAGTGGTATGTTGTGTTGACGCAGTAGTAAACTGTCTATTGTACGCTGACGATGCTGTGCTTATAGCACCATCAGAAGCCGAGTTGCAGGCACTAGTCACGTGCATGAAAGAAGAATGTGAAGTAAAAGGATTGAATATAAATGTGAACAAAACTAAAGTTCTGGTGTTTGAAAGGGAAAAGGTACAAACGAAATGTGATATTTGGGTAAATGGAAAATGTCTAGAACAAGTGAATGAAATTGTGTATCTGGGGAGTGCGTTTTCGAGGGATGGAAGATGTGACTTGGATGTGGAGAGACGGGTAGCAGCTGGCAATAGAGTGAATGGTGCTCTGTCCGCATTAGCAGATATTGTGAATATGTCTAACAATGCCAAAATGGCGATCCACAATGCGGTGTTGGTGCCAACTTTATTGTACAGTAGTGAAGCCTGGATATGCCCGAAATCGAGTGAAAGTATGATAAATGTAGTAGAAATGCGATCTCTTAGAAAGATGTGCGGTGTCACCCTTGCGGACAGGATAAGCAATGAGGAGATACGCGGTATGATAGGGTCGCACGACAGTGTTATTGTAAAAATGAAAAAAGGAATGCTTAGATGGTTTGGGCACATAGAAAGAATGAGTGATGAAAGACTGACGAAGAAAATATACAGAGCGAAAGTGAGTGGTAAAAGAAGGCAAGGAAGACCAAGGCTGACTTATGAAGATCAAATAGCCAGAGTGTTAGCAGACGGAAATGTCAAAAGCACTCGCATACCTAGGCGAAAATGTGTGAGAAGAATGATGAGATTTGAGGAAGCGAAAGAAGTATGTAAGAACCGCGACGCTTAGCGCTCCGTCCTCTCTGACTACCCCGTTAGGGATACAGCGTGAGGATATGTATGTGTATATGTATGTACTGACTCAGACTCCCAGCTCACATAAGTATGCGCTTGGAAATAGAATTAGATAATATAAAGCAATTTTTTCAATTTTAGGGATAACAATTCTTAAAATAACTTCAAAAACCATTCATTAACTCTTGTTCAATTTATTTGGACATCTCTGAAATATTGACATTGCAGTTGAGTTTCCTATGTTTTGTCTATTTTTTTATATTTAAAAGACTTGTATGACGACTTTGCAGACCACTACGAGTTCTTTCAGGGACCACCAGTAGTCCGCGGACCACGTGTTGGGAACCACTGGTTTATACGTATTATATTTTCAAATTTTCAATCAAAATATAAGTCATTCACTCGAGTCGAAATAATTACCTATATTGTTTAATTATGTGATAAAAATATCAGTAAATGAATATAATTAAATATAACTGGACATCCTTAAAAAATTGGGTATTTTGATTCGAGTGAATGGCTTGGGTACTAAATTAGTTTAAACAGCTTTACCGAATCAGCATTTAAAAAATTACAACTACTTCACATAACTAGTAAAACCTTATAACCAATGAAATTATATTATATACCTACACCTACAAGTAACCGAGGACCACGAATTAAATTCTTGGTTCGAGCAAGAAACAAAATAAGGCTACACAAAAAAAAATATAGAGAAAATAGTTATAAAAAAAGTTATACCTACTTATATACTCAGACCAAATAAAAAGAACATAAACATAACGCTGTGAACAACACAGCCGGGTTGTTTCTAGTTGTGTGGTACGTAGGGCAGCCACCATCATAGCCATATTGATTTCTAGTACCTACTTTAGTTATTACCATATAACGTTATCATTGATAACGTCATTCTACTCATAACGTTATTGTTTTAGTAACGCGTTTTTATAATGCGATATAGCGAATTATACATTGTACAGATACGTCCCGTAAAGTTTTATTAATACTAGTATTAAAATTTACCCGTGACTTACAACTTACTTATATAGTTGTACTTGTACCTTTGAACAATTTGCCCATCATCAGTTAAAACGAACAAGGAAATGAGTAACGTTACCTTGCATGCAACCTCACTTAGCAATAATCGGAATAATCGTAACTCCAACTAATGGCAGCACTTGTTGAGGTTTTATGTTCCAAGTCGTTTTCATATTTATTTATTGAAAATATGGCTTTCCATCATGTTTTTTTTTTGAGGACTGGTTCTTGCACTTTATAACCAAATAATTGGGCATTTTCACAGTAAAATAACATAATTTAAAACTACATCACGCTCGTTTAACAGAGTATCTGAAACGAATAATACCAGCCATTGTTTAGTTGCATGGGTGTGCGTGTTGCTTTGTTGCTCACTGCGTTGTCTTTCTTTTTTATTTGGTCTAAGCCTAAATCTAAATAATAGCTAAAAGATCGAATGTCTATAATAACGCTCACGATGGGTTTCGTTGAATCATATTGTACATAATTTACTTCACAATAAATTTATTTTGTAAGTTCCAGACCGTTTCTCCTATTTTTTTATTCATTTTTCTATTTTACAAAAACATGTAGCAGTGGAAACTGATTGATTCAATCAAGTCGTACGAATTATTTACTTTAAAATTATTACTTAAAAACCTAAAAGTTTTTCTGTTGTAAATCGATTAAGAATTCTCGCACAGTATCGCTCTTTTACGTGGGACACTAAATTCGGTGTACTGCCCGACACAACGCGGTCAGGCGGTTGACGTGTTTTTCTGCGAACGATTTTTTACAAAGAGTTGTGTTTTTGTTTTATACAGCAATCTCTCTGCGGTGCCCTGACTGACACTACGTCTGACTTCTGCTTATGTTTTAACATAATGTAAGGTACCTCCGGTAATAAGGTCTGTCGTCTAATAAGGCCTATGTGAGTGAAATCGTATTTACAATGAGCACTCCCGCTCAAGGAAACACTCACAGACGCCTAACACACGAAGATATCTTTATGAGTTTACAAACGCGAAATACCCCTCTTCCCGTCTCCAGGATTGTATCATACATTGCGAGAGACGACCGCGCGGTACGAATAATAAATATCGGTCCGAATCAGTCGCAAGTATTGACCTTCATGTTTCACTTATCTGTATAAATTTGAAGTGTAAAGTTCTTAATCATTTTAAGATTTTTTTATAATAAATACTTGAATAACGTACTGTGCTTCAAATATTTTTAATTTAGTTTCTCTTACATACATAGTCGACGTCTGTTAAGGCCTACCTAATTTAAACATAGATTTTATTTTCTTCCTACATCATGAATCAAATTGTATTTGTTTCATAATGTCTTTTATATACATTTCGAGGTTTTACGAATGTAAACAAGTAAGTATAATTTAATGCTAATCGAACAATCGTTGGTTTTAGTGTCTACGACCACGATGCCCATAGAACGAGCAATTACTCAAATAAATGGTTGTTATGGGGAGAAAATTACAGATTTTTTAATAATTTTTAATGTAATTGCTACGTTTATGCAATTATTGATCTCAAGTACTAAATGTATAACGCGTAGCTTGATTATTGAAGTATATTAGAGCTGTAAGGCTTTATTACCCTACCGTAGTAAAATAAGGCCTATTGGCAAGGTTTTCAAAAATGTTTAATTTTGATTTTGTTTATGGTAAAAAATGCCATTTTCCCTTTATATTTTATAGTAATTGAACTTTTGGACTAATTTTATTATTAAAGTCTGTTGATTATATTGGTTATTTTTCATTTAATTTCAAATCTTCCTTAGCTAGGCCTTAATACCCGCAGGTACCTTATTTATTTATTTTTATTTATTTATCACCCACATCTATACATATATTATTATAAGGCATTAAGTCCGCCTATTGTATACATTATGTACAATGAAGAATAAATGAATAAATAAATAAATATATACCTATATACAAGGTATTACAAAAATACCCTATACTACCAAAAGGGGGTCGACGTACTCATGAAAGTGAAAAACTTTCGTCAAGGAACATATGTCGAAAAAAATATTGGACCTCTCATACTAATTTCATCAGCTTAGCATTCATTTTATATGAGAGGGCCAAAATTTTTTTCATATTTCGACCCGTTACTTAAGAAAGTTGTTCAGTTTCATGGGTACATCAAGCCCCTTTCGGTACTATAGGGTATTTTTGTAACACCTTAAGCGAAATACCACTCACTGACTGATTCATCACGAGATCTCCGAAACTATAGGTCCGATTGATTTGCCGGGGCGGGTCGCTAGTACACAAATTACGTCATGCCTCATGTGACATCCCATTCGGGATGAACTGACATGAGTATCAATATGCAACAAAACCACACCTTGACATTTCAGTACCAATAGCTATTTTATATAAATAGATTTTTTTATATAAATAATAAATAGATTTTTTTATTATATAAATAGACAAGTTGCTAATATATCTAACTCAGCCAAAATGGCAATACACAATGCAGTGTTGGTGCCAACTTTATTGTATAGTAGCTTCGTGTATGGTAGTGAGCCCTGGATATGCCCGAAATCGAGTGAAAGTAATATAAATGCAGTAGAAATGCGATCTCTTAGAAACATGTGCGGTGTCACCCTTGCGGACAAAATAAACAATGAAGAGATACGCAGTATGATAGGGGTGCACGACAGTGTTATTGTAAAAATGAAGAAAGGAATGCTAAGATGGTTCGGGCACATGGAAAGAATGAATTATGAAAGACTGTCGAAGAAAATCTATAGAGCGAAAGTGAGTGGTAAAAGAAGCCAAGGAAGACCAAGACTGACTTATAAACATCAAATAGCTAGAGTGTTAGCCGACGGAAATGTCAAAAGCACTCGCTTACCTAGGCGAAAATGTGTGAGGAGAATGATAAGATTTGAGGAAGCGAAAGAAGTGTTATGTAAGGATCGCGACGCTTGGCTCTCCGTCCTGTCTGACTACCCCGTTAGGGATACAGCGTGAAGATATGTTGTATGTATGTATGCTAATTCATTACCAATACGTGCCAATAACGTTTTATTTTTATCTAAATGTGCTTATTGTTCGTCAAACGTGAGAATTGTTTGTAAAATATGCGAATGAATGTGTAATTAAATTACCTTGAAATCTGAAACCTTATTTTTATTACATGTTAGAGAATGAGTCATTATGTATGTTTGAATGAATATTAATAAACAATAAACATTATTTAAAATAATATAGTATTTTGTCAAAATCAAGTCACGTGTGTTCTTCCTACGCAAATTGTTCAACTTTAATAAAATGCTATCCGTGGGTGACAACAATAACACCATACACAACACTAGCAAAGGGGTAACAATTATGTGGGAGAAATTACTTTTGTTAAGATAAGATTTTCACATGAGATTTGTGAAGTAAATATAGAGATATTTAAAATAGATTAGAATACAAAATATCTATGCAAAATTCTGTACTGTACTGCAACACCATATAGGTTTTTTTTTTATTTTTTCTTTCTTTGTGGCATGGCACACAGTTTAGCGCATTTGCCAATGTCACGTATTAATAAGTAGAATCACAGGTAAATTAGTTTTTTCTTATCGTGAAACTCCTCCAGTAAAGTGATAGTAAAGTAATAGGCTTTACTGAAGTTATAAAGGAAGTTAAGAAGGATTCTTTTCACTTACACAGAACACAATATACTATCACTATTGTACATTAAAACTTCCAAAAATGTAAAAAATAGAAAATCTAAACAAAATGTCAACCTCACTTCTTCCGTTCCCGCCAAAAAGTCGAGTTCCGCTGTTATAAATGAGGTGAGGTGACGGGTTTAGGGATTACTATCCGGTTACTTCGAAATTTTAAAAAACCTGAAATTTCGGTTTTGGGATTTTTATAAATCCGGATTTTTTATTTCGACAAGTAAATTTATTTTCGATTTTTACAAATTTAGTTGTATCTTCTACCTATCAGCGTTTCTGTTTGTAGTGGATGGTAGTAAATGGGATAAAACTTTAAAGCTCCTCAAACTTGTTTCGTACTTTTTCAGAAAGTTTTACTTTTTTAACATATTTATTTATGGTTTTTTAGTAGATGACATTAAATGAAGGTAGATGATCCATCATTTACTAAAACTGTCTGTATTTCTCAAGAAATTTAGTGAGAAAGAAAAAATGTAAGGGTGGAATTGGGAATATCTTAATGCGAATTACAAGGCGAACCGAAATAAATAAATGTATATCCTATAAAACAAGACAAATACACATTTGAAGTCCAATACCAAGATATTTACCAAGATATATAGAGATCACAAAAATATTCAGATTTCACAATACAAGTCAAACGAGTCCAAACTCAACGGAATTAATAATACCCATTAATAATACCGCACTACCGGAATTAATAATACCCATTAATAATGCCGAAGTGATAAGCATACCTATATACTATAACATAAAGCATACCTATATACTATAACATAAAGTTTATAACAGAAAGTTACTAAGGCCATCTTCCGCCTCCATCATCAATTCATCACACCAATTCTATGGGAATATATTATTGCATTGCCAGAATTGTGTAAATATATGTACTAAATTTCAAGTCAATCCGATGATTAAAAGTGGGTGAAAACTGATTATTATATACATACATCTTTTTATCTGTGTCAGAGTAAAATACATTTTTTTGTACATTAATTATACATTTTCAGAATAAGTGAATTTAAATTTTTCATCATATCGAACTTGATACATTTTTAACCGTTTTTGTTTCCAAATAATAAAGTAGAACACCTTCTTAATATACAAATAATTTAGCACAAGGCTACGTGTATAATTTATAATTATTTAAAAAAATTTAAAGGTTACAAAAAAATTTAACGAACTTCGAAAAATTCGGATAAACCGGAATCTCTACATGATGATATTTATAAAGTCCGAATCTATGAAAAATCCGAATTTTACAACCCCAAGACGGGTAGTACTGTATCACGAGAGCCCAATGCGGATTGGTAGAAATATTAGTCAGTATTAGGCTCGGGACCTGGCGTAATGATTATGCCACACAGTTAAATGTGGTACAGCCGTGCTGCATTGCAGCACGAATTGGGCCAGCTCGCCCGGTGAAATACCACCCTCTCACAGAATATCGGCGTGAAATAACAGCATCTATTGCTGTTGTGTTTCGTTTGGTGAGTGAAAGTACCGGTTGCCCTTCTCCCCCCCCCCCTCCCCCTCCTTTCTTCAAATATCGACAACGCATCCGTGATACCCCGGACGTTGCAGGTGTCCATGGGCGGCGGTAATCACTTTCCATCAGGTGACTCGCTTACTCGTTTGTCCCCTTTTTTATAAAAAAAAAAATTAAGTGTAGCCGGGAACCGGGATCAATGCCTTAACATGGCTTTCTAAGCATAGAAACGCTTAATATAAATGCCATTAGATTACCCACACAGTATGCGAATGCGTTCAATGTTACGCCAATAACCTGAAATCGTATCAAACACTGAACGATCACAACTAGAAATGAGTAAGTCCGACTGATACAGATCCATATCGGTTTTATCCAAGTGTGCCCGGACACGTATCTTTGGCACGTGATGTATACCGGCGAATTGGATGGATGGAACGCGTGTAAATAAAAGAATGACAAAGATCGCGCCGGAGAGTACGTTCTTTGCTCTGCGATCAATCTCATACAAATTCCCAGACAGGGAACCTCCATGTATGTAGGTACGCAAATACGTGACCGAATGTATAAATTTGCTCACACGGGTCCTGGATGTATTTCTACTGAATAAGCTGGATGTACCTACATCCGGACCCGCTTCCTTTAAAATATTGGAAGTATTCATCACTAAGCATGACCCCCATCAACGTCTCAAATTCTGTAATTGAAATAATATTTAACACTGACGCTTTTGTATAAAAATATAGTAATTTGTGAGTTATGTATGTCTTTAGATGTCCAATATACGTATATAGGTATATTTGTATATATTGTCTTTCTACGCGGTTATCACTTTTTTTAGTCACGCGGGACTCCCATCCGAGATAACTTAGTAAAATTCATATTTGAATCGAATCCACCGAAAATTGATTCTGAAGCTTTTTGCTTAGCCTAATTTCAGAGATATTAACAAACAGGCGTACAGAAATTGCTTAGTATTCAAATAATTACCCCAGACACGAATTATGCAAATTATTTTATTGAGGTATAAAAGTATTATAGCAGAAACTCACAAATATAATACTCGTAGTATTTTATCCTGGCTTTTCTAAAGCACGAAATGCGAATCCCTTTTATTTGTTTATTTCGGCAACTTTGCTGGTTTATGTTTGCATTGTATTTTAATTAATTTGTGTGTAAGTTAAATTGTTTGTGTTTTAATAATTACATCGCTTTCTCATTTATAGGTAGGTATATATCGTGTGCTTTACAATTCATGTAAATAAATGTCAACAATTAAGATATGAAGATTAATCAGGATAAAGTTTACAGGAGGAATTATCAAACTAATATAGTTTCTCAGTAAATAATAACGTCGAAAGTTAATTCGGAGCATACTGAATCGATTTCTTTAGGTTCAAAAGATATTATGGTAGTCACAAGTCTCACAAGAAACCTAACATTAAGAATATGCATTGAAAGCCTTTTTATTGATCACATCAAATACATCTTGATATTTCTAGACATAAGGTTTACATATAGGTAGTGAGATCTGGATATGCCCGATATCAAATGAAAGTGAGATAAATGCAGTAGAAATGCGATCTTTTAAAAATACGTGCGGTGTCACCCTCGTGAACAAAATAAGTAACAAACAGATACGCAGTATGGCAGGTTCGGGCACATAAAGAAAAGGAGTGATGAAAGACTGATGAAGAAAATCTACAGGTTTAAAGTCAGTGGTAGCGGAAGCCAAGGAAGACCAAGGCAGACTTACGAAGATCTAATAACCAGAATGTTAACTGACGGGAATGACAAAAGCATCCGCATACCTAGGCAAAAATGCGTGAGGAGAATGATGAGATTCGAAGAGGCGAAAGAAATATGTAAGGATTGCGAAGCTTGGCGCTCCGTCCTCTCTGACTACCCCGTTAGGGATACAGCGTGGTATGCATGTATGTTTACATATAGTAGGAAGAATAGTATCTAATAACGCCAGATCGCAATATAGAAGTTAAAATTTCCATATAACAAGCCCCATAACAAGTCCTAGACTTTCGTTGGCTTTTATAACCCTAACAAAAAGAAGCAGCCGGCACGTTTGATATTTTTCATTCTTCGTCAGACTAGCATAGAAGCATTTCTTCGATTATTATACCATACTAAATTTATAGAATTTCCCTCACGATAGATACAACGAAAGGTTGTGAGGAGAACGAGTTTTGAGGAAGCGAAGGAAGCGTGAGACTAGAGACCACGTTGCTTAGCGCTTCGTTTACTTGTCTACTCCGTTTCAGATACAGCGTAAAACTGTATGTATGTACTCGTATAAATAATCTAATACAAGGTACTTTATGATGTGTACGTACATACGTACGTATACGTACATAAATATCTTCACGCTGTTTCGCTAATCAATGTTCGTTTCTTCGTATTTTATGGGCTGCCATACCGTTCATTCTATTGCGATAAAATTTGGTATAGAGATTTGGTATAGAGAGCGGACGAAGTCGCGGGTGTCAGCTAGTTCATTGTAATAATACCTTTTTAGTTTTATTAGGTATTTTGATAATGAAAACTAGTTATTTCTATGTTAATTTCATCTTTTCTGAGTAGTAAAACGGTACTGTTCATAACACATAAGAGGAATTTTATTATTTTTCTGAAGATCACTAATGAGTCGATATCTCCACCAATAGGAGTGGGTGGAATGCGAAACTGTTTTTCGGTAAGCGAGCGTATTTATATATTATGAGGTTATCGTAGCCATAAATCACAAAAACAAATGCCGTGGTCTCGCGTGTTTCAGATTATCGTTGAATTGTAACTAATGGAACTTAATCGAAACTATCTAATATAATGCTCTTTTGTGTTATATCATAATGCTTCCATTCTGGTCTAGGAAAGAATGAACCATGTGCGAGCAGCTTGTTTATTCATGCAAGTGGTATGGTAAAGCTACAAACAAATTAATTGTAGCGGCCGAGTAATACGACTTATTACTGTAAAGGACTTGACAATGGATTTCAAAACTGTTGGCATACCCCAATATTTACAGATAAAAGTTGTGTCAATGTTCGATTTTGTCGCGCGATACAGAACAGAATAGTGAACTAAGTTTGATTGGTCCTTTTTTCACCTCTCGGACTAATGAAGAAGTAAGCTTAGGTATTAATCTAAGGTCCGCTATTGTCGTTACCATTGTCATTGTCACTGCGTGTATGTTCGTTTCATTGATATAGAAAACTTTGAAGGAAAAAAATTTAACCGATTTCAAAAAAAAACAGTGAAAAGTATAAAATAACTGTCTTCTACTAATCAAAACTCAAGTTCAAAAATAACTTTATAAATACGATGCAAATACCTATATAATTAAAGACAGTTACTGAAGCCGGTGCCGAGCCTACCAAACTATAGTAGACTTTCTGTCGTTGCTCATTGATTTCGAAGTTTTTATTTCTCCCTTTTGAGTGATCATGATCCAATTAAATATTTAGAGTAAGTCTACAATTTACTTCTCCTTTAATTCTGGAGCCAAATGATACACAAAAGAATCATAAATATAAATAAAGCTTATAAACAATTATCTTCAAATTCCGAACTCCAATATTAGTGAAAATTAAATGAGGCCACCTTGGAGCTGTACTGAACTCAATAGAAAAAGAATCAATGAAATCGATCCACAATTGAAGTTGTCGGTATATATACCGAACAAAAAAACATACATACAGACGATCGTAGAACCTCCTCCTTTTTTGAAGTCGGTTAAAAATAGAGTGAAGCTATGCATATAAAGTTTATTTATGTCACTTTTACGCATTCTTCGATAAAAATCGGGTTTCGTAAACTTTCTATCGAGTACTTTCCCATATAAACCCTGTTGTGTTTGATCTTTTAACAACTTGTTGTTTGTTTGTTAATACATTTATTTTGCATGAATTTTAATACGTATACGTAAAATAAATAATACCTATGAATACCTACAATAAAGTACCTACAACATTAAAATTTCTTTCATTTAACTAATTCAAAAAAAGAGTTTCTCTTTCCCAATTTTCTTTTATATAGGACACAGGCCCTGTGTCCTATATCTGTCTTATAATAGGACCCCGTTAGGGATACAGCGTGAAGATATATGTATATATTACCAATATGCTTTTTGAGTAAGTATTAATTTAGGTATTTAAAGTACTTAGTTTTATTTTTAACAAATATCGCCATCTAATGTACTCCAACAATACACATATTTTACCATTGCGCTAACACTATCAGTCAAGATTTTAAGATTTATAAACAGTTACACAATAAATAATAATAAATATTAGAAAGTAATAACGGGATACCTCTATTATTTACATCTAACAAGCCCTAATTTTCTAATTATACACATATCTAATTATATACAATTATAGTATTTGGTGTAAGTATATAGTACAATTTCTTCAGTATATTTAATTAACCATATTTAATAATTACTCAGAGTGGTTAATTATAGACATAATGTCAGCCAACAAGTTAGGAACTTATATAGTGATAGCAAATACCTCTCCAGCCTGTACCTATAGTATCCGTTTTTCTTAAAAAATATTTTCAATGCGCCAATGTGTTTTTCTAATAATTATGGGTAAATACTAACAATAGCAGAATTCAATAGTGGCACAGGCACATGTCAATATTTGAAATATAGAATTTCCGCTAATCCCAATAGCCCTATTAATATAATATAATTAAATTAATAAAAACTAAATATCGACGTTTAGTTTTATTAATCTATCTCTATTATTATTACTTCCCTGACTACTCCGTTATTCATACAGCGTGAAGATATATATGAACATATATATGTAAACTTCAACATTATAATCTTTAGAACAGAAAACTTTACCTCCAAACTTGCTCAATCAGCCTCAATCGATTCGATTGTGGATTTATCCTCCAATCGATTAAGTCAACTGTCAGCATCCCTGCGTATTGGCCTATCCTATTGTTTATTCATCTTGATCGACATCACAGATGCTTTCAGATTTGCTCATCGGCCATAATTGGTCTAACCTATCGATAGTACCATCCATCAATCGTCAAGGCCGATTGGCCATGACGATCAATTTTCAGAATTTTCGACACGCGCGCAGGCCACGCCACCAACATGTCGAACGGCAGAAGAGCTGCGCAACATAAGAGAGCGCGATATCTGGCCTAGTCCACGCGAAGACACAGATTAAATTAAATTTTAACAGCGTTTTAATAAGCTATTAGAAAGCCAATCAATAACATATGAGTGTCTTCAGATCTGCTCGATCGGCTTGGCCATTAATCGGTAAAATCGATCGAGACCTGTCGAGCAGATCTGGAGTCACACCATTTATCCGTTTACTGGAAGCAAATCGTTATACTCTTTACCAAAATTAATTGCTTTCATTCCAACGAATACATCTTTTGAGCTACCCTACTAAATCGTCATGGCCGATTGGCTGTTGATGGAGGAGGTCCAAAGACACCTTTGCCTTCTTTCTCTAAATTACATTTTTTACTTGTACCAAAATACTTTATTACTTTATGCTATTAGTGAATTATCATGTTGTAAAAATGAAATCAAAATTAATTTAATGAAATGAAATCTTGACTCTCCAATGTTTTTTAATAATTTACATAAATTTTGCAATAATTTAACTTGCCGCTTTTGACATCAAACATTTTAATAATGCACGGTTTAGACTTGCGAATCCAGTGTAACTTGAATATTAAAACCAATATGGTCAAAACAGGTTCCCTATCTTTTTTTGCGTGTCCGCTAGGTAATATAAATTGAAGAACTCGTCGTATATGAACATGCTATTCAAGGATACAAAATCATCAATCACGATAACGCCAACTACTGGATTACTATTTATATGCTAAAATATGTACTTGTCTTAAAATGGGATCGATTTATCAAAAAACTAAAAAACGTCAATTGTCTAACCATATATTAAGCATCAGGCATCACAGTTAACTAATTGAGTGACCAAAAACACCCATATTTTAAGTAGATTTAGAAAATAAAGTTTCTGATTTAGAAAATTAACTGGGCAGAGGATTAAATCTAGGTTTCATGACTTAGAAAACAGAAGGATGCAAACAAATTTTCGCACCAAACGGAGAACTAACAGTCACTAGCGAAAGATCTTTATTATCGATATAAATACATACACACATACATATCTACACGCTGTATCCCTAACGGGGTAGTCACAGAGAACGGGGCGCCAAGCGTCGCGGTCCTTACATACCTCTTTCGTTTCCTCATTATCGATATAATTCTAAAATAATCATAATGTTGAAATGATTCTATACTCTTCAAATGCTGCAATTTTTTTTAGTTTGTTATTTCCTATTCCAACAATAAAATGTAGAATCGTCCCAATAGTGACACAAAACTGTAATTACTTTCATTAGGCTTCATTCTCGAATGAGCAGGTTCTTATTTTGTACACATTACACATACATACATATCCTCACGCTGTATCCCTAACGGGGTAGTCAGAGAGGACGGAGTGCCAAGCGTCGCGGTTCTTACATACTTCTTTCGCTTCCTCAAATCTCATTATTCTCCTCACACATTTTCGCCTAGGTATGCGAGAGCTTTTGACATTTCCATCCGCTAACACTCTGGCTATTTGATCTTCATAATCACATTACACTGTACATATTTTAATGAAGATGAACTATTTAATATAGCATAAAGTAAAGTACTTGTCTAACAATACCTCAAGCGATAGACAGTGACATACAATTAACCAGCTAAAATCTCAACAATCTCTGAATTTGTATTATGCAGAGGCTTTGTGGTAGTAGTCCATTGAAATGTTACAAAATATAGGCCTTACCCTGCGTTTGTCTGAGGACGCGACGATACTTTTAGGATGTATGGGGGGGGGGGGTCACTAGAAGCTTAACCCCAAGTTTGTGGGGTCGCAACCCTTGTCCCGCGGCCGCCATATTGGAAAAAGGGGTGCAAACGCCTTTTTCGATATATCTTTCAAACTACTAACCCTACAAAAAATGTATTAAGATGTAATTTGTAGCAAATCGAATTTTCTACAAGTTTGCTTATATTACTTTTTCCTGAAAATTCAATAATAAAGAAGTTTAAGCAAAAAAGAGCAAAAAATGCTGTGAGTAAGACAAGAATATCAATATCTTCTGCTACAATAGTCACTGAATCATAGCATTGGGATGCAACAAGCGCAGGAGATACGATGACTGTATCTGCATCTGATTCTGCCTGATCAACATTAAAACCCACCTCTGATAGAGCAGTTTTCAAGAGATCTATCAAATTTGCTTTGTTTTTTTCATTACCAAGGAATTTTTCTTGGGATATTATTGGTACGGTGCTCTTGTCAAACTGAATTTCTGTTGATTGATATTTTTTCGTGCGCCGCAAGCGTTGCCATGACTTTGTTACTGCGATATCAGTGTTTTCAGAGTATCCATCAAATATTATACTTGCAGATAGCCCATAATGTTCTTGCACATACCGAACATACATCTGAAGAATGTCGTTCATAACTTTATGTAATAGAAAATCACCATCGATAACAAAATAACGGCGTGTGTTATTCACAGATTGTTCGAGTGGTGTAAAATCATTAAACAGAGATGACTTAGTACCTTTTCTCATGCCATCCTCGGCGAATAATGCCAATGGTAAAGATGCTAGTTCGTATGCCAGATATTGTTTGATATCGCCAACTGTTTCTCTTGAAATACACATTCCTTGAAATAAAAGTGAAGGATTGATGACGACAGGAGATTTCTCTACTTCAATAGTGCTTGTCATAGCACTCAAGAGAAGAACCTTTAATTTACGATTAAATGATAGTTTTTGAAAATCAGAGCCTACGATGTTACACATCAATTCTTCTCCTATCTGAATAGCACGATGACAATTAATAATGTCTGAAGCAACTATTCCATTAGCTATACAAATTAATTCAGAACGATCTAGGGTAAAATCATGAGATGAGAGCCAACAATCAATTTTTTCTACGTCTTCGTTGTCACGTTGAATACGTATATCCCGGTAATCTACATGCTCTTCTGAAGTATCCATTGAAATGTTACAGTATTCTGTAATCTGCTCGCAAACATCTTGTAAGCGTATCAATCCAAGAGTCCATGATGCCAGTGATTCCAGTGATCTATTTTTTCAGTGATTTCAGTGATCTATTTTTGACGGTTTGGATCAAGAAGTGCTAAAAAAACAATAACCGATTAAATATAAATATACCCGATAACGCAATTGATAAAATAGCGGATGATTTATCGGTTACAGATTAACACTTGTAATACAGTATCGATTCGCTCATGGATATTTCATTCGATGCAAGAATTTCTGGGTTTTGAGGAAAGCCCTTCAATTCTTGGTCTCCTTCATGATATTATTCCGTTTTATTTCATCCTACCATCTCACTTGCGACCTGCGGACTTATCCTCTGTCACTTCACGGTCTCCGCTCAAAGAAAGATTGAGACATTAGAAGTCGTTTTACAAAAACGACTTCTAATGTCTCGTTACAACCAGTCAGTCCACTTCTCTGTAAAACATTGCCTATTAGCCTTCACTGATGTCAAAAAACGGGCAGTTTGAAAACGGCCTTATATTACGAAACTTCATTAGCAATTGTTTGCTCGTGAGATACATATTGAAATATATTAATATAAAGCAAACAGCAACTTGTTTAATTTACAACTACTTGTTTAATCTTTGCTAATAGCGCTACTCATTTGTATAGTAAATAACGATCGAGAACGTAAACAACATCCTTACAAATTACCATATTAAAAATAAATATTGGAAATAGCTGTTATATAATCAGTAACCACACAATCAGTGACAGATTTGCATATTACTTAAAGAGTAAGCCATTAAATTTTTGGCGTCCATCAAGGAATAGCGTGATATGAAAACAGTAATGTATGTTATGAAAATATTGACGTTCTTGTTATCTACAGTTGTTAAAAGAGACACATTTTCAACTTAGGTTGCGAATACTGCCCGTAAACTTAATAATTCAATAACCATGCGACCATTACATGAATGTACCATGAATAACATGCGATAAATATATCGTTTAATTTTAAGTTAGCAATTCGATACGCTTCCGAAGTCAACTTAATTTCAACATCGAGGTAATAATTGTCTCGATTCTGTTGCTTAGAAGGTTAAATCTACTGTAAACCATTTAGGTACTTTACTAAATTAATAGTTTTGCACATTTTTTTTAACTCAAATTTCAATGTAAAACAATTGAATCAACCAATCGCAAACACGCTGTATATGCTTGTTGTTCATTTTCCATTGAAGTTCTCGCTATTGTTCGTAAATCACTAGTGACATGATGACAACATTATTATAAATTACAATTAATAAATTCATGTATATCGCAGACATTTTTTTTGTTCTCCCTTGTGAAGGAAGACAGAGGGATCTATGCCCATAAGGCCTATGTCTGCAATAATAAATAGATATTATATTCTTTATAATATAATATACGCAGTATGACAGGGTTGCACAACAGTGTTATTGTTAAAATGAAGAAAGGAATGCTTAGATGGTTCGGGCACTTGGAAAGAATGAGTGATGAAAGACTGACGAAGAAAATCTACAAAGCGAAAGTGAGTGGTAAACGAAGCCAAGGAAGACCAAGGCTGACTTATGAAGATCAAATAGCCAGAGTGTTTGCAGATGGAAATGTCAAAAGCACTCATTATACGAGTGCGTATGCACGCACTCATATAATGATAAGATTTGAGGAAGCGAAAGAGGTGTATAAGAACCGCGACTCCTGGCGCTCCGTCCTCTCTGACTACCCCGTTGAGGAGACAGCGTGAAGATATGTTATGTTATACTATTTCGTTAAAATGTAGCCGTAGTACGTTTTAACGTTTCTTGGAATTTCTGGCGACAAATATATCGAGGCGGTATTTGTAATAGGATCTGCTGAGTCAGATTAAGCCATAAAAAAATTTCGACATCACTAAGTAAGCATTTATTTTAACATTTGAACATATTGCACAACGAATATACTTGAGACGCAAGACTACGCCAATTTTACATCACAATATCGCCTAACTGCTCTCCATAAAACCCAGGCAAAAATTCTTGTATCATAGACAACATAATAAAATGTAGTTGCAATAACTCAAGAGATATATTGACGACTGTATCACAGATTAGGTAATAGTTACTACGTAAACTGTATTCTGTACGTTCAAATCTAAAAACGATTTTCAATTGTATTTCGAAATCAGTTGCTGTTTTTTAACTTGACATTTTAGGTTCAAGGTTACTTGTTTAAAATGCTATCTCAGTTTGACATGACCTGAATAGCTAATATGGTCTGTTATGACTTTAGACTCCACGTTCTTATTCGCTATCTAAGCATAATCTTGTTTATCACCTATCTTTAAGAGCCTACGCCGTAAGCGAAGACATTTCGCTTTCCAAGCCGTTGTAAATGTCAACTACATCAAACCTGTCCAATTAATAAATAAAAGAACATAAATTTTTGCCTCATAAACATTCACGTTCCAAAACATCTAACAATATATTTATTAATCAATACAATATTAGCGCGCCATCCACCCACGTATGGTCCACATGGACATATCCAGAGATTGGTTCATAGGGGGGGGTCCTTACCCCCCCATGTGAAACCCCCTTAGGTTTCACAACAGAATTATTAAAATGCTCGGAATGCCACATTTTCTATTTCTAGTAACAAACATAAGTACCTACATAATGAAGAGAATGATGAGATGTCAAGAGGCGAAAGATGTACATATGTAAAGATGGCGATTCTTGACGCTTCAGCCTCTCATCCTTGTTAGGGATATAGCTCGAATATTTGTTGTTATATGTTTTATGTAAGTACATACGTATGTATATACAAATTCACGCCATTTAGGGTAGATAAAACATCAAGTTGCAACAAATTCACACCTTCACGAATGGAAAAGGGAAAAATAACAACAGGTTGTACTCGTCGTGTAGATTCCTTATAATAAAAATTGACCCTTAGCCATTTTATACGGCTTGCGCGAGAAGATAAACAACTAGTACTATCTACATTTAGCTTTCTATTTCAAACCAACAATATTATTTTTTTATTTTATTATTTTTCTAATTGTAATTTTATTAACAATAAATGCTTTGTCGTAATTATACGTGACCGAATAAGTGCCCAGCTGCCGTTATTCCTCCCCCTCTTGCACTCCCGTGTACCTTTATACATCCATATATGTATTAGTTCTTGACTTCTCAAAAATGTAAGCGACTCAATATGTTAAAGTACACAATCCAGTAGGTAGATGAAATCAACATCTATTTATTACTTTACCAATAAAATATGCGATTAATGAACACGTAGAGCAGACCTTAATCGAATGAGGTAACATCAAACATTTCACAATTTACTTCAGTTAAGCCTACCGTCCACAAAACGAAGTGTATGTAAGTAATAGCATTATAATGTCGATACTAAATTACAATTAAGACACGATTTTTGCATGCTATAACTGATGAATGTGTAGTTCATAGTTGGTCGTAAATTTTTAAATATGTACCCATATATAATATTTACACTGCTAAAAATACATATTTTTAGCTAGAATCTTCTTTTTGCTTCACTGTAGTCACATAAAAAGACTGTCCGATCGTATACATAAAACATATACAAATAGTAAAAATGCCACTTTTTCATGACATAAGCAGATGTCAGTTGTATAAACTCAGGCATTAGAACTTTAATTAATTGCTTACATCTAGTTATATACAAGCAGTTGTTTTTGTTTCACAACTTATTTTAAATATGACTCTCGAATAAATTAGAAATGAATAGCCTCAAATAAAAATTAAATTAAAACAGTAGAAGACAAGCTTTAGTTTCCTCTGAGTTCTCTGAACTATTATGCAATAACGCAAAAACATCATTAATCGATTCTTATCAAATAAGATTACTGTATAGTGTATACTGTATAACATATCATGTATGTATAGAGCAATGACATTGTATTTCAACATTATTTGATACCTACCTACCTACTGCTTGTCATGCAAAGTCTGCTTACATTATGTAGATACAACAAAAAAATTGGCAATGCGAAAAATCATACTGTAAGTCTCGGTATATACAACGATGCAAGCTGCTTCAGCCACGTGGTAGTTCAGCACAGCATAGATCGCTTACAATGTACCTGCGTCGCACGTTTCTATCGTTTGTACTGTATACCGTAATGATCTAGAAGGAGGACGCTGAACAGGAACGGGAGAGGGCCGATTCCGCTCGGAGACGACGACGCCGGGGCGGTGGCAATGTACACCCGGACCATCAACTTTATAGTCCGGACCAGTGAATAAAACTAAGGTGTTTCTCTCCTGTCGTAGTCTCAAGTCATCTACCATATACATATGACTTAGAGGAGGACAGCAGCGCATGTGGTCCGCACTCTCATGACACCTAGAGGGTGCAACCGGGGCTCTGTAACTAAAACCCTAAGAAAACCCAGCGTTTTTGCCAAAACACTAGGCTAGAGTACCAGAGAATAAGGCTACGATGTTCCCCGTCTGTCGTAAGAGACGATTAAAGGGGTCTTCAGAGTCACGGGCGATCGTAGTTGAAGCTTTGGTCGTGCGACCTCGAAGAGGATAGCAGTGCGTGTGGTCCACACTGTCATGGCACTGCGAGGGTACAAGAGGGCTCTGTCAATGCTACCAGAGAAGTGCTTTGACACAGAGGAAGAGGGGCTCCGGTGTGTTCCGTAGATTTTTGAGCTCAACTCAACTCACCGAGGACGACAACCAAACAAGTTTTGGTGGGTAAGAACACCACGTGACCCAGTCCTACTTCCAGGGAGTTGGGTATGCAAGTTTCTCCAACGAATACAAAAGGAGAGAGAACTTTATGTAAAAGTAGTATATCACTCTTTGCATGGATATTTACCCGATTAAACTGTCTGTTATCACGATTTTCTATTAGTTTGACGTATTTATGATATGATGTAACAAAATTTGCAAACAAATGTTTTTTTTTATGGCGTGTGGAGCAAACGAGCAAGCGAGCCACCTGATGGAATGTGACCACCGAAGCCCATGGACACCCGCAATGTCCAGAGTATCACGGGTCCTTTGCCGGCTTTTAAGGAAAGAGTAAGCTCGTTTGTTGAAGGTCTCTAAGTCATAACGGTTCGGGAATACCACCGCTGTAAGCTGGTTCCATAAAGTTGTCGTACGTGGTTAGAAATATCGAAAGAAAGAAATCGATTTGCACACATTTATAATAATAGTCGTATCAATTTATCTATCTACTGAATTCTGACCATGCGGTACATGCGTCAGGTAAGGACGGTAAAGTAAGAAAATACCGTTAATCCTTATCCTTATCCTAATCCTTACTGACCGAAATTATTTTATTCAAGCCAAACCCTTTTGAATGATTCCCTACGTTGCGTATAAAAAAAGATTCCAAGTTTCGCCCCGCTTTAATTCTTATATGCGGGTATGAATTCTTTATAATGTGAAGCAAAATTTGTATTGACAATTTGTCATTTGTCATCAAAATTTGTCATCAAAAATTTGTATTAACAAGATATGTTACGTAAGATGTAATAAGTTTCAATTTCGTTTAGTTTCTGAGGAAATCGATTGTGACAGACAGGTGTACATATGAGTGATCAACAGTTCCGTTGTTCCATCTTCTCTAAAAATTATATTTCCGGCTTAGAATATTTTATTTAACGAACATAAAGATATCTATTTACAATTTTCTTATATAATACGAATACCTTTCGACTTCTTACATCAAAATCAAAAGGCTTCAAAGAAAATACCCGTAAAAAACTGACAGGCACCGAGGTTTCCGTAAGTGCTCGGTACTATACTTAGTATGAAAGACTAAAAATGGAAAATAGTAGTAAATAATCCGCGCTCGTGACCAACTACTTTGCATCTATCTCATATTAAAACATGACCTTGCAAGTTCATTGCACTTCTTAGATCAAGAACACGCTCTCAAATTACATAATTTACTGCCATAACTGTAGCTTAAAAATGAGACGATTCAACTTATCTTTTCAGGTCATTAAACATATCGAGGCTATGAAACAAAAAATAACGTAACCAACGTCAACATAATGATAATACTACTGAAGCCTTCAAGCGTGTACACCTAGCGCTAAATGCACGAGCTGACATTGCATCATCGAATGGAAGAAGTGCACAGGAGCATGGATGGACCATAGGATGCGCGTCAATTCGGCGCCGATATTCTTATTACTGCTGATATGTTCAAGTTCCTACACATTCATACCTGGAGTAGACGGTAAGTCTTGGTACTCTTTTACAAAATGGAACTAATAGCCGATATTCCAAGAAGGCAAAACAAAAAATACTTAAATATCAGCTTAAATTTAGGCTATTTCAGAGCACACTAGAATTAGTCCTCTATTAGATTCGAAGATATCCGGCACTAGAAGTCCTTGAACATTTAAAAATAAAATGTGGAATTGTAACAGAATAAACTTTTTTATCGGAATGAGTTCTATATAGTAAATATATAAGCACTAATTACGATAACGGTAAGTTTTAGCGACAGAAGTGTACTTATTCATATTTTCCTTTTTTACGCTAATCTGAGGCCTAATTACGTAACTTACTCTGACTGGTAATAAACATCAATGTTCATTCTATCCCGTTTTAAAATAAAATATGCTATGGAATATGTTCCACAATCGGATTCTTGACAAATATCACATTCATATTCAATTTCCATTTTGCGACGAGTAAACAGTTGAAACTTCTGTACTCCAAACTCCAAAATTCCAATCACTCTCATCAATATTTGTTAGAAAAATCAAGCAGATTTCCTAAAGTATTTCTTCCAAAAAATATTAATAAAAATAATGAATTTAATTGGATAACACGTCGTAGTTACACTACTACTTTTTAACGCGGGCGGTTTCACTGGAGAACGCCTGGTTGATCTTATAACCTTTGAAGCATTTTTGATTTAAGACATATTAAGGGAGCATTGTAAGCTAACCATAATGTAAGAGTTTACTTAAGGGAACACTGAATGACTGAAGAAATGAGGTCTGACCCAAACACGACCTAAAGGTCGAAAGTATCTGATACGGACAGTTTACAACAATGTAATGGTTTCTGCTTTAGCATTGTAATTACCTACAATAAATAAATTACCTTAATTCAAAAAATTCTAAATAACATGTATTGTTTACCATAATTAAATACGACAGAATTAAACAATTAGACAATTATTGATAGAAAAGCAATTATAACTTGATAAATTAGTTGTAGTATTTTTCCATGAAATACGACAACGGTTCTTTAGGAAATGGAATGATCTGTACGTCTCGTACAGACCGTGATGGCTTTTGATTAACAATTTGCATTAAGAACTTTTTGTAGAAGGATTACATGCACGAGTTAATAATTTATTTCTTTAAATTTTCAAGCGAAATTCGGATCGAAGAAACTTTAGGTCAGGTGGTAAATTGTAGGTATTTTACAGAGATAATTCGAAATCGTTGGTTTCAATTATCGAGCCTCTCATTCTAAGTACGTATGCACTAAAAACAAAATTCAAGTATTGGATAGAAACGGTGTGCACACGATGTTATGTATCACATACATCACATCTACAAATAAAAAGGATGAAAACTGTATTATTTCATATTTCCTCTTAATGTGTGTGTGTATGTATTATAAATAGTCAAATGAAAATAATGTAAAGACTGACACAGTGCGATGCCGCAGTAGGATCCTTTTATTTGCAAAACTAAACTATCTTAGATCGACATTTTACGCTACATGATTAGTCCAAAGTTTCAGTCAAAGGTCGAAGCGATCTTTATTAATATGCGTAATTTTAGTCTATAATGGAATTTATATCATAGATGGAATTTCAGTTTAAAAGTACGTTAATGATTTCTGTCTTTTACTAAATATCTCTAATCGAGTACCTAATACCATAGATTTGAGAAATATGGGTATATCCATCATTATATCAATACTACCTATTTTATGATTAGGTATATATTTTTGTAGCTATCAGTATGTCATTTATACATTAATGCGTTATGTTGTTATTTATTCATATTTAACTCTTCATAATTTTCAGTAACTAATTAATCTGTGGTAATACTTATATTGCTATTATCATTCCTCATAAAGAAAACGGCAAATGAAATTTATTAATTAACCATTTATATTAAACTTAATAACGAAACTTTGTACCAAAAATATTCACCAAATATCTAACAATAGAATAAACCATTACAGCCTTTCAACCGGATAATATTTCCCCGCTGGGTTTATGAGGAAAATTTTAACAATGAATCGTAATGTGCAATTGTTAAAAGTACAACCGTGCTTCCAGGTCCCGTATCAAACCAGGAGGCTTTAGAAGGAGGCAACACAACATTCTATTGTGATTCCGCTGCTGATTCATCGAATGATGAACTCATGCTATTAGTTTGGTATAAAAATAACGCACCAATTTATAGGTAAGATTTTTTTTGATAAAATAATTTCTGCTAATAATATTTTGTTTTATTCGTCTTTTATTGCAATCTATCCCCTCCGACTACTCTGTTAGGGATACAGCGTGAGGGTATGTATGTTGTTATGTATCAGATAGACATTCAGCAATAGAAGAAAAGGTACAAGTTAAAAGTGCAAGTTGACTTGCATGTAGAAAGATTGGCACACCCATATTTTATCTTATAAGGTTCTATGGGGCTCCATTTTTTAGTTGTTTGAAATTATTTTATCATTTATAAGATTGCATTGGGATGTTTTCCTATGAAATTAAAATGATGTCGACTCGTTTGTTTTTCTTTCGTGCGAAAAGTACTGAACTAATCGCCCTCAAATCACAAGTAGTGTTTTAAACGTTTGGTCAAACAACTTGCCAATTCCATCTAAACAAAACTGCAAGCATAAGCTATGCAATATATAATATAATAAACTCAGACATTTCACACAGCGCCATCCAGTCCCAAAGTAAGCAGCACAGCGCTTGTGTTATGGGTACTAAACGACTTATATGCTATTTATATACTTTTCTTTTGTAAATAAATACATATTATACATAAACACCCAGACTCGGGGTGGGAATCGAACCCGCAACCCCCGTTTACCTTCCGACGCGTTGATAGCTGTGCAATATGAAAATTATTGCCCAAAGGCACGCATAGCTATAAGATAAATTAATATAAAACATATCGTAATATGTCTTGCTATATCTTTGTAAATATATCTTATATTATATTTAATACTAGTCAGACCACAAATGTTCATTTTTCGCTCATAAATAAATGTATTTTTTACCCCTGACGGAAAAGAGGGATGTTATAATATACAAGTTGAAAACTATCGTTTGTCTGTATGTTTGTGGTATTGTATTTCTAGAACAGATGAAATGATTTACATACGATTACTTTTATTAAATACTGCGGTTTTCGAGAATCTTCTTCGAGAGAAATCGGTCCAGATTGATATTTATGTCGGGGGCTTTTCAATTTTATATAATTTTAATCCAAACGAGCTACGGAATGAGAATATATAAACTACATATGTATATACTAACAATAGAAACAATAGTAGCAAATATCAACCCACAACAAGTGACCTGACAAACTCATAAATCACGGATGACACGACGATTGTTAATATAATTTATTACAATTACTACATTAACTTCATTTAACCTTCGCAGCTTCGATGCTCGTGTCGAGACAGAGTGGTCTAGCCTCACATTTAATACCAGCAATAGATTGAAAATTGACCTAAGAAGACAACCTACTGCACTCACTATAACAGACTTGAGGGACGAGGATCAAGCGCTCTATCACTGTCGAGTTGACTTCTTACTCTCCCCCACCAGGAATATTGGGGTTAATCTTACGATCGTTGGTAAGGAAATACATGTTTTTTTAAGTAAAAAAACTGGCAGTCATGCAATCAAATTCCGTAAGTAATTTCAGACAAAGTAGCAGTTGGATTTAAAACGAAAAAGCCTGCCAAGTGCGAGTAGTACTCGCGCACCGAGGGTTTCATACCAGCAAAAACAAACTATGTAAAGTTTCCAGTTGAGAGACACGTTCTCCTGTACTCTCCAACTGCAAATGTACGTTTGTAATGGCAAATAACTATAGATCCGTTGATCTAGAACGGCAAACTCTAGATAAATGGGAAGTACCTATAGGTTTTGATTTACTTGCGAAAAAAAACAAGCCATAATTTTTTTTTTTTTTGCTACAAATGATTTATTTTTTTATTGCTTGACTTAGAAGTTTGGTTTTTTTACAGTTCCAAGGTTCCAAGACATAAGTATGTAATTCTAATCTCAATTTGATGTCTCAACGCGTTCCTGAGACCATCTTGACAGACAGACAGACGAACAGAAGGACAGACGGACAATGAAGTGACCAAGAAAGTTTTTCTTTTTTCTTTTGAAGTACGAAACCCTAAAAATAGGGTCAAAATAGCCATTATTTATTTTTTGTTACCACTTTACATCTCTGTCTTCACTTCAGTTCACTTCAGTAAAGAAGATGGATTAAAAGTTCATTAAAATTTACAGGCAACGGACACTGTCAGACACAAACATATGACATATAATATCAAAAAGTTTAAAAATCTATGCGAAATATAATTACGAAAGTTGTACATAGACGTATTCACTTTTACCACATTTTTAATCGCTATTACCAATCGTTTTTTTAGCTCCGTTCCCTTAAAAATAATATCTGATGAACAGTCTGCTCTTGCCTCTAAGGCGATATGAGCCTAATAAATGACATTATATAAACTACTAAAAAAATGTTTCTATAATTATTCTATACTATTGTTGGAGACAGAGCATGAGTTATTGTTATCGATAAGTACAGTAATCATTTGTCTTTGTACTATAGATTTTTTTCTGTTGCACTATCGAATTTACAGATAAGCATATATGTATGTTAATAGTAACATTTTTATAAAAAATTGAAAGCGGTAAACAAATGTGACGAAATTTTTTTTAAATTTCTTTTTCGTTGTCTAAATTAATAAGGGTTTCGAATGCGAGATAAAAGGACATATTGACCATCCTATTCTTATTGCAAGCGCGGTAGCGCTATTGAGCTGAGTCCACATATTTTATGTGTGATTTTGCCTAAGTCTTCAGTGATCATGACTTATAACATGATGAGTGATGACCAAATGACGTGGTCACTATAGAAAAATAATGCATATTATATCGACACCTTTAATCGTACATCTCGTTCGTTCCCAGCTATGGTTGCCAGGTCCAAAAATAGTAAAACTCGTAGTTGTATTTAACAGAATATTTCGCCCTAAAAGTCGGACTACCTATTTTAAATAGAAAAAGTCACTTAGGTAATTTCAATTGTTTTTCAATAATTACATACAGTCAGGTTTTCCGCTTAAAACTTGCTAAAATTAAAAAAAAAACAATTTTGCGGAAAATACATACTCTCGCGCTAAGAACGAAATATAAGTATTATGGAGGTACAATGACACAACGACGTTACGTCCCGTGACTCCGCTTATTTTTATGTCATAATATAATTTCTGTTTTTACAAAAGGTGTACATCGCTAAAAAGCCTCACAAAAGTCGGACAGGCTGATCTTTTAAATATTTGGCCGTACACAAACACAATGGTAGAAAACGGGATATGTCCGGCTGAAGTTGGACACCTGGCAACCCTATTCCCAACACACGCAGCAGTATTGCATATTTTACGAATACGTAACGACCCAGTTCGTAATTAACAACACTTTAATTCATTTATTTTACAAATAAAGAAACCAGAATCAGAAACGATATCCAGAACGATATATCCTTTAAAATATTTAACGCTCCGAAAATAAAACATCGTATATCACAATAGCTATTTTTTTTTTCAAACAAATTACACCTGGCAGAACGGAATGTTGAACGGAAACAGAACATATCAGTGTAACTCGTGTTTATTTTCATACGTGCCATGAAAACATAACGAGTACACACGTCGATGTACATTTGTTTTTAAATCTTTAATCGTCTCACACCGACATTAATTGAGCCCTTTCATTTATGTGCAACGAAATATCATTTTGTTCCTAATGCCGTAAATGATATTTAACGTTAGGTACTGAATATAAAGACCTAAGCCAAGGATACATTAAATATGGTATTGTTAGAAATGAATAAGTTGAAGACTTATTCATTTCTAACATTGCATTCTAACATTGCGAAAAGAAGATGGTTTTCCTCCAATACATGTCCAGTCGGAAACAGAATTATCTAAACTTAATATTCCCAAATGACTAAATTCATTTCTTAATTTGAAAATAAACATGAGTTCTAATGTGGTTGTAAATTGTACTTTGTTGATAAAGTTGTCCTTAGATAAATATAGTGATAATAATTTAAATGTAATAATTACAAATTATATCTCACAACTACACAAATTACTCGTATACAATGAAATTAAATACAATTATTTACAACTTTTTTTCTTGGAACAAAAACACACGTATATAAGTCACTCGAATTATCTTCTTCATGTGCAGTCACAAACGGAAAAAATCTTAATTATCTTGATGTTTCAGTATCATACTCCTATATATATAGTATGTTTGACGTACTATTGGTCAAAGAGCTATGCTACGTTTATTTAAAATTCAACCCACTTAATATACAGATTTCTAACGAAATAGTTGAGATGACAGAACCAATATGTTACAATACTGACGATCCTTCCAACTGCTCAAATATCACTAAATTTAAAAAAACATTTACTTCATTATGCATTCTCACTGTGAATATTAGAAGTATACACTGCAACTTCGACAGATTTCTAATTTTTGTGGCCCAACTAGATGTTCCAATTGATATAATTGTATTAACAGAATGTTGGATCGATACAAACAGTGTAATACCTTCAATCGACCATTACAACTCATTTGCTACTAAACAACATATTAACCAAAACGATGGTGTCGTTGTATATGTGAGAGATAATATAAATGTAAACTCATATGACCCAATGGGTACAGACGGCAATTTTCTGGTGTTGAATATAGGAAACGAGTACGCTATAGTTTGCACTTACAGGCCACCAAGCTTTCGGAATCCAACAAACTACATTGATTCAATTGATTACATTATAAACAATATTAAAGCAAGAAATATTATCCTAACGGGAGATATGAATATAAATACTTTACAAGGTGATATTAACGGATATGCATCTGATTATATTAATATGTTAGCTACACATGGTCTTAGGCAGTGTGTAAACTATCCCACAAGAATTGGTACTAATTCAAGTACATGTTTGGATCATTTCATGGTTAAAACTAATAGTTTAACAAAAACCGTGGTTTTTAATAAATTTACGGATCACTGTCCGGTTCTGTTATATATGGAAGATGTTAAGATTAACAGAGCTAAACTTTGTCATGAAAAAATTACAATTAACTACAAAGCCATCAGTAAAACTTTAGATGTTTTTGATTGGACAGATTTTTACCGTATCGAGGACGCAAACATAGCAGCCGAAAAGTTTGTTTCAACTATTAAGGAGATGATTGGTGCAAGCACTATAATTAAAAAAGTCTCAAAAAGAAATAAACCTTTAAAACCATGGATCACTCCTGGAGTGGTAAAATCTATCAGGAAGAGAGATAAATTACATATTCAGTTAAAAAAATCTTTAAATCATGAGGAACTAAGAATACAGTACATTAATTATAGGAATACTTGTAACAAATTAATAAAATCACTCAAAATACAATATTATCGAGACCAATTAAAACTTCATAAAGGTAATATAAAAGAAACTTGGAAGATAATAGAAGATTTATGTGGGCTAAACAAATTTAAAAGTGGTACATCCGATCTCCTTGATATTGCAATAAATCCAGTGGAATCGTTAAACAAAGTCAACTATTTCTTCATGACTATTGGAGACAAACTAGCCACTTCAACTCTAGCGAAACTAAATAAAACAGAAGATAATTTGGCTACTAATGCGTTTAGGCGCGGGCCTCTACAATCAATGTCAATGTTACCAACTGATCCTGATGAAGTAAGAAATGTAATCAATAATCTGCGTTCTGACAGTGCACCTGGTTGGGATAAAATATCAACAAAATTTATGAAAATATACAGTAAGATTCTCTCGCTACCAATTGCTCATTTGATAAATCTCAGTTTCAGTAACGGAATATTCCCCTTAATATTTAAACAGGCTATTGTTACACCAATATATAAATCAGGTGACAAATCGATTCCATCAAATTACAGACCAATATCACTGTTGTCTGTGTTATCTAAAGTTATTGAAAAGCTTGTAAATATAAGACTAGTAGAATATTTAGAAAGTACCAATCTTATAGCTAAAAATCAATATGGTTTTAGATCTAAACGTTCCACCGAAGATGCAGTTTTGAAACTAACATCTTTCATTTCTACTTATCTAGATAAAGGTGATAAGTGCTTGGGAATACTCCTGGACCTACAGAAAGCTTTCGATACAGTGTCAGTTCAAATTCTTATTACTCGTCTAGAAAATGTTGGTATAAGGGGTACTCCACTAAAGTGGTTTAAGAATTATCTATCCGGTAGATCCCAGCGAGTAAAGGTAGGTGCCACTTATAGTGACTTAGCTAGTTGTACCTATGGAATTCCTCAAGGAAGCGCTCTGGGGCATTCTCTATTTCTAATATACATTAATGAATTGTGTCTTATGGATATACATGGAGCGGACTTGATTATGTTTGCGGATGATACGGTTATCCTGTTCCACGATGCTAACTGGGAAAATTTAAGAAATATTACAGAAAATGGTCTGTGCAAAGTAACAACCTGGTTAGAGGATTGTCTTTTGACGTTAAATATTGCCAAAACTAAATATATATGTTTCGGTAAAACTCGTGCTTCTCATCCAAAAAATAACATTAATGTAACTATACATATTTATCCGTGTAATAGAAATATAAACACACTTGCGTCTTGTGCATGTGAAAAATTAGAAAGGGTTGATGAAATCAGATATTTAGGGTTGATAATTGATAGCAAATTAAACTGGGGTGCTCATATCTTAAATATTGCTAAACGGATAAGGAAACTAATTTTTGTTTTTACAAATCTCAGAACGGTTGCAAGTGAAAAGCAAATACTGCAAACATACAATGCTTTAGGTCATTGCCTAGTAAACTATTGCATTCATACATGGGGTGGAGCGCCCAAAACATACTTAATTGAAATTGAGAGGGCACAGAGAGCAGTTCTTAAGGTGATGCTACGTTTACCATTTAGACATCCTACATCTTTGATCTACGAAGAGTTTTAAGTGTTCGCAAATCATACATATACCAATGTCTAAGAAGGTACCATAGGGAGATTGTTCCTTATCTTCCTTTCAATAAAAGAACTATTAGATGTCCCGTGCCAAGTATTAAAAGTGAAGTTGCTAGAAGACATTACAATTTTCAGGCCCCACGTTTGTACAACATGATTAATAGTCATAAGATAGTTACTCATATGAGCAATTATAATTTTAAGACAGAGATTCGACATTGGTTAAAAGATAAGGATTATGATTACTGTGAAAATTTATTCTAAAGGCCGGAATGGAGATAAACTGTGTGATTGAACATTCACACACACAACACATTCACTCACAAACACACACACACACAAATTCGCATACACATTCACACACACACACATGCATGCACGCACGCACATACATATGTATATGTACAGATGTGAGATATTAGAATTTTAGATATTGTTGTCCTATTATATTTAAAAAAATGTACTTACTTATTATGTAGATTGTACCTTGTATATTTCCATATTATCTGTTTATTTTTTTTATCTTGGCTTGTGATTTATATTGACACTAAGTAGCATATTACGATTGTGAGGGGACTGTCTCTTGATATACAGGTAGTCCTAGTTCAAGAGACAGAACTCATTGAGGTGTTTCTTTTATTACAGTGTTCAATAAAGATTATTATTATTATTATTATTAGTCTAACTTAATCTTATGTCTATGGGTAGCATTACATAAATGTATATTTTATATGTACTTCTATATTATCTTCGTTTGTAATATACGCAGATTTGTGTGTATTCGTTAAATGAAAATACAAGAAACTTCATTAAAGGAATTGCATAAATTCCATTGCCTGAGACTCACATAATTTTCATTTATTCCCCAAAGAAAATGTAGTCTACGTTTTTAAAACTTTCTTATTCTCGTAGCCAGCTACACAACAGCTATGCGAAGACCGGCCTTCCCTTGTATAAATCTTCGATTGACGATTATTATTTATTAGTCTAAAATTGAAATTGATATTCATTTCATTTCGAACATTCTATATTTGAAAAAGAAATGGATTTATTAAATTATTAAATTACTTGCATGAAGAAATGTATTTTTTTAAAGTATAGTGAACATAATTGTTCAATTATTACGGCGTTCCTATTGAAAAATATATAGTCTGCTTGACGTGAGTTCATCAATGAAATTAAAGTGTCAAATAGACATTCTTTTCGGGCAATGGAATTTACAGAATTAGGTCCCTGGTTTGGGAGTGAGAAAAAATATTTAATATGCTGCATGCTAGTTAGAGTAGAATATGCTTAACTTTTCGCGGTGATCGTAAAAACCGATCAAGAAGTAAGACTTATTATAAGAACTTTTAAGAGACTGTAAACCCAAATACTTACATTCAAAAGTAGTGTTGTTTTTTGCCTTGATTCTACGTCTATCCTCAATAGAAATTGACATGACGTTATATGTACAATGTACATATTAGTGATGTAACGAATATTGGATTTTCCACATTCGCCATCGCGAATGTAACAAAAAATATGGTTGTACCCTTCCTTCATGGGTTGTACCCTGTTGTACCTTATGAAACAAATCAGTAATTTTAAGTTAGTAAAATCAAAGTTGTCAAATTTCTCAAATACAAACATTATTTAAATGTATTTAGCTTTTTCATTGTCAAATATATTTACCAATTATTAGGGCGAATATTTATTATATCACTAGTAAATTATATACAATTGTGTGTTCATTTATAATTTTTATGTAGATGTAAATCTTTAATCTTTATATAAATTACTCTTACACTTTCTCCAAAACGTTTTTAAACTTAGTGTTAAATATGTCTGTAATATTATTATACGTTTCAAATTCTAACGTTTCTCGTTCCAGTGCTTCCAAGTCAGCCATTTTTCTTTGATGAACTGGGGAATAAAGTAGAAAATAAAATCGGTCCATACCACGAAGGCGATACTTTAGTGCTGAGCTGTCTTGTGATTGGAGGTAAATTCAATATTAGTTTGTTTCGAGAAAACATAAACATTGAGAAAACATAGTGTTCTGTAAATATATGTGCGTATATATTATGTATTTATTATAATGAACCTAATCTGCATATTGAAGATATTTACTAAAATATGATTTCGATACTTTTTCTGATTCCAACTCAAACATGTTGTGTGATTCTTCATGCTTCACTGAAAGCCATTATATTTATTTCAATGCAGATGGCATTAGATATTTGAAAGATTAAGATCCCAGTTACTTATGAACTTATTAAATAATTACGCTCTTATTAATCGCCACGCATTTTATTTCTCAACGAGGAATCTTCAGAAAGTTTAAACTTAATCGCTGAGAAGCAAAACTCATTTATGTACGTATTATATACAATCTTTGCTGTGCCTATTTTTTTATAATGAAAAAATTGCTCAATCTACTACTTCCTAAACATATAAATTAGAGCTCAATCCGTCAATTGATATTCGAGTTTATAGTGACACACAGAATCATTGATTTTTATAGCTGTATATTGTATGGCCTTCTGGCTTCTGCTGTGGGGTTTATGGCCTTCTACTGTGAGGATATGGCCTTCTACTGTGGGAATTATGGCATTCTACCGTAGGGATCAGCGGCGCGTATTCACTCTATCTTTATTTTTGAAAATAGAGCGATACGTGCCGCCATATACAGTATGAATGCAAGTCACTGAGAGATCGTTTTAAAGATTATATTTCTCAGTTCTTCTCAATGTGCAGATTTTCTTATCAAACCGAAGGTAGAATTAGGTTTACTTAAATAATTGATTCGGCTTTGAGACTGATTACTGCAAAATAACACTCATGTCAATCAAATATATATATTATTATTTATTAGTAATTGTTATGAAAGAAGAACGAACAGACGTCCTTGCGGAAGAAAATTGAAATAAATATATGCTAAGTAGTTAAGAACAAGTTTGTTTTTGTAAATATCGAGTTTCTCGACGTATTTTTGTAGGTACTACATGCAATTAATCATATTTTAACTGAAAGCCGAGTAGGACAACTTAATGCGCGTCGTAATGTCTCGCTTAGTATGCAGAATTACGATGAAAAAGGAGAGACACTTATTTAGTACAAAGTGAAAAAGAGATGCGAATTTTTTTGATGAATCGCTTCGAATATTTTTAATTCTTGGAAGTCGTAACATTTTCCAACGTGGTCACGCTACTTCGCTTCCTCTGTCTTGCAATTAGTATATTACAATCTTAATCACATAAGAAAATGATTGCTATGTGAGCTTCGATTTTTTTTATCAAATACTGTGAATTCCGTTTCATGACAAGGGTTTTCGACCTTAATATAATAATACTACTTGTAATGTATGAAACTGTACTTTACATAAAACGTCACGCAAAAAGCACAATTGCTATTTTTAAATCGCATATAATTGCTTGAATGTTGCCTGTATAATGGGTTCATGTAACTCTCACATAAAATAACTGCCTGAGTGAAACATATTGTATATGTGTGCATGAATGGTGTTAATCTTCGAATTATTTATAGGAATTAAACAATTAAATCTGAATGTGATGTGATGATGTGACGTTTCAGATTAAGAGTGTCATTAACACATAAGTCATTAACAAGACAATACTTTTATCAACAAAATCAGTTTTTATGTAACCTACGTACAAGTAACCGCCAATATACACTGGTCTGTTGGTACGGCGACTAGTACATCTCAAAGCTGAAGTTTCCATTTCCCGACTTCGATCCCGGACAAATTTAAAAGATGAGCTTTCTTAGAGTATCATATAGTTCAGACTCTAAGGAGAACAACAGCCAGTCCCTCTTTATTGTATGGTACCCGCAGTACACATCTTGTGCTTACTTCTTAGTTTCTACATCAGCCCATAGTTATTAACTTCTGGCCATAGACCTCTCCTAATGCAAACGAAATAGCCCGTGCCTCAGCTTTTCTCATCCCACGAATTTCAGCCACTTTACTCAGATCGTTACTCCATCTCGCTGTAGGACGCCCTACACGATGAATGCGATCTTCACTCTAGAAGTCTGCCCAAGAGATTATCAGATATTTGATAAATGTGACCAGCCCAGTGCCATTTCAGCCTGCTTATTCTCTGAACTATTTTAGTTACTGTGATACGCTGCCGGAATATTTCGTTTATGGTGCCGAATTACCCCGTACATAGTTTGTTCTTTGAGGTCACATAATTGATGTAGGTATAATAAATATATACACACATATATATCTACACGCCATATCCCTAACGGGGTAGTCAGAGAGGACTGAGCACCAAGCGGCGCGGTCCATACATATTTCTTTTGCTCCTCAAATCCCATCATTCTCCTCAAACATTTTCGCCTAGGTATGCAAATGCTTTTGACATTTCCATCGGCTAACACTCTAGCTATTTGATCTTCATAAGTCAGTCTTGGTCTTCCTTGGTTTCTTTTACCACTCGCTTTAGCTCTGTAGATAATAGATATATGTATTTTATTATCTGGAAATTATTTATAATAAGGACTCAGGTTGGTGTTACTTTGTGGAAATCCATTCTATTATTTATATTATATGGGTATTTATTATATTTACCACATACATATATCTATGTATATTTATAGAAAGATATTTCGCCAAAATTCAGTCTTTTGTTCAACAAGTGTTGCAATGTAAAATACTTTTCTAAATAATCTCTAATGATGCTCGCCTCGATCAATAGATTTGTATTTTGACGGAATATAGCCGAGAAAGTAAATGTGTACATAATAAGTATTAATAACATAAGGATATTATGTACTATTTACGATGTACATTATTCTTCATTTCTAGGTCGCCCACCACCTCGTATTAGCTGGTACTCTGGTGAAACCCTGGTCGACGCATCAGACGGCCTCAGCGACATCCCTGGTGTGAAAGAGAACGAACTCTATCTCCCTCTCACGAGGGATAACTCCGCTTCGCTCTCCTGTAGAGCATCTAATACTCGATTAACACCACCTATAATCGGAACCTTGCAGGTGGAATTATATCGTGAGTACAAAAGAAGTAGATAAAGACTTAAATGACACTGGAAGGTATCTTAATCTTGAGCTCAACCAAACCAAACTTTAATTTATATTTAAGACAAAACAGCTATCTTTTTATGACAGCAGTCCAGAAGCGTAGTAGGTCGCTTGAAAATTTTTTCTTCAACAGTCCACACCGAGCCCATATGGTCTCTACTTTTTACATCGAAAAATTCGTGCCAAGCAATGAGACCTTATAGCTTATACACAGTAAATCTGAAATCATTACTGTACGTAAATCCTGCTATCCAAATTCTGGTAATGGGTAGAAACACAGTGCATGCAATGAATTCCCATGGGACCGTTGGTATGATGACTCGTAGGTCGTATTAAGACGACACATAACAATAATTTAAGCTAAAATAGACCTTCTGCTCTATGCAAACGTGCGCGTGCTAGCTGACGAAACACACGAAAAAAATTGTAACTTTCGTTTATTTTAAAAACTATAATTAATCTAACTATAATTAATTTAATTAACTATAATTAATTTTTAAAAATCCAACTGGCATTTTGAATAATAAATTTAGATTAAACGATACAGAAAATTTACAAACATAAATCGGTCCCTGTACTCCGAAAAATGTAAATCTCTGTTTTAAAAGAGGTTTCTTTGATTTTTTTTTTGCGTTAACCAATCGTGTATAGCAACGGGCAAAATGAAGTCAAAGAAATGAAGAATCAGGTCATCAAATATTAGTTGCATACGTTTTATAGTCACTTAAAAAAATGGAGATCCCTGCCGTCAAAATTTCCAATGCGTCATCTCAAGCGAGCGATGGAGCGGATGTCATACAGCGTAGCGGAGAAGCGTTGAGGTGCATTTGTTTGACCTTAAATTATCTTTTCAAGACCAAACGACAAGTTTAAAGTTTCAGAGTTTAAGATTTATTCAATTTATATTGATTGATTTGTGTGTCTTAATAAAATGTAATCTATAACATGAATATTAACTATGTTATTTGTAATATGTACAGTCTTGGCTTAAAAGGATGCTGATAATACCAAAATCAGGTGATGATTCTTAAGAACTACGATTTTTTAATCAATCTTTTTCGTTATTCCAGTCCCAGCATACAACGTATCAATACTGTGGATTGATGGAACAATCGAAGACGCATTAAGAGTTGGAAAATCGACAGTGGCACAGTGTCGAGCACACGGCTCCTACCCAGCGCCCGACCTGTCCTGGTGGCTGGACCACCGACATCTCACACAACATAGCAATCAGGTTAATTAAAATTAAATTATATTTGTGTTTACTTCCATTAGTCCAAATTACTAATTTTCTTTTTATATGTTACTACTAATATATTACTTTATTTATAATACAAGAGATCGCCCTGTGGTCAAAATTCGACCGTAAATATAAATATAAACTCTTTGGAGACAATGTATTCTGTGCGACTGCTTGATCCAAGGAGGTTACACTACATATGATCACAAACTGATGATACTACTGTACTGTACAGTACTGTCAATGTCAAATGAGTTTGACATTGACAGTCTTTTTGACATTGGCAGTATGAACATAAACAATGAAGGTTTTATTTTATTTTATTTAACGTACTTATTTGTAACGAACATTACATAAAAATTTTAGCTTTCTCCAGTCCGTCTCCATATAAACTTTAAGTGTACCAAATTTCACTCTCCTCCGTCCGCCCAATTTTCTTAAAAAGGGAATCAAAGATTTCGCTTCACTTATTAATATATAGTACAAGATTATTTCGAAAGGATGAGACGAAAGGGTATTGAAGTACCCATGACAACGGAAAACTTGCGATCTAAAACTTCGCCAAAAGTCAATAATATTGTAGTTATAGTGTAATATCTCAGTTTAAAAAAAATAAAAAATATCAGCGTTTTCACGTTGCTAGCAAACATTTGGAATGTAGGGCATAATAAGAGTTGTACATTTTTTTTTGCATGGAAAAAAAAAAAAATATTCCGTAATTATTATATCTGCAATATAACAGTCAAAAGTGATACGTTGGAACTCCGGCGGATTTATACCCCCTTTCCCAATAACCTTGTATATATTACTAATATATTACGTACATTAATCTAAATTAATAATATTACAAAGAGGTGAATGTGTGAGGAGAATGATGAGATTTGAGGAAGCGTAAGAAATATGTAAGAACCGCGACGCTTGGCACTCCGTGCTCTCTGATCAATGTATAAAGAGGTAAACTTTGTTTGTTTGCAAGTAATGGATAAACTCAAAAACTACTCAACCAAGCGAGTAACAGGGGTTGTATTATATTGTATGTTATTTTCAAAAAATTTCTACCCGTGCAAAGCCGGAGCTGGTCGCTAGCATTTCATACTTTCATAGCAAAACTTATCTAAGAGAGGCTACGTCATGCGTTAGGGAGAATGCCGAAGAGATCCACAAACCGCGACAGTGCAACAAGGAGATGGAAAAGTTAATTTTCATAATATTACATCTACTATTTGAGATCAATTGATACCATGATCAAACACTGACACAACAGGTGCGGTGTAAGACCACGATTTTGACCACCTCGTCAAATTCCGTTCAAACCGGTAATACCGGTTCAAACAATCTAAAAACTTGACGTTTTACGAAAATTGTAAATTGAAAATATTGAATATAACCAAAGGAAACTTTAACATAAATGAAAAATGTTGGAAATGAGGCTCTTTTAAGCCGAAATAATCCCAGATGTCTCTCTCATGAATATTCATTTTTAGAACGAATAGAAAACTTCATTTTATTTTATAAACAGAGAACATTTCATTTTTCCATATAAGACAAGATCCCTCATGATGCCGTTCAAAAATTATGCTTAAATTGACATAAAATTACTCTTAAAGTTGGCCCTCTAAATTATAATTAAATCTCCTTAAAATGGGGTCAAACTGCCCACCCTCCCGACCACTCCTGCTTGCTGCACAAAGTAGAAGTAAAAGAACGAACATTCAAAGTATACGTGCCGATTAAACAAAATTCTCTTAATAAATAATATTGATGACTTACAGAGTTGGATCAACGAAACTGGTACAGCAGTGTCGTTCCTACAACTAACGCCGACAGTAGGCGATAATGGAGCGACCCTGGCTTGCGTAGCGACAAACCCAGCTATGGCGCCAAGCAGGGGCTCCAAAGCAGATGTTGTCACCCTCAACGTCACTTGTAAGTAATGGGTACTTACCTACATAAATCGATTGTAAAAAAAGAAAAAAATACCAGTTGTAATAGACACAATAGATTGTAAGATTGTACCTATAACAAGGGAATAAAATAATATTTTTACGGCGAAGCGCTATTCTGAATCCAGAGCGGAGCAAAAGATTTTAAAGTAGAATCCTGAGCGCAGCAAGGGATTCAATGTATGTTGCTCGAGGTAAAAAATTAATTTTACTTCCGAGTGATACATTCTACTTTTGATTCCCCTCTATGAAAAAAATAATTGTGAGACACTATTCGATATGTAAAAATACTACAAAGATTATTTATAAATTATATTTTCTGGCGCGCGATTATCCCCACCTAGGTAATCTTCAGCCCATTAACGTTATAACATTTTTATGCAATATAAATTTTCATTTGGTCTCTTTGCTCGCAAAACATTAAGGACAAGAAGATTTCATATAACCTTCTTGATTAAGGATGAATTCGTGTTCCTTATTCAAACTCATTTCTACCCTCTATGAGAGTTTTTATGAGAAGACCTTAAAAGGCCTATTTTGGTTGCACTTTCAAAGAACTAATCATCGTTTTTCAAATAGATGAAATTAAAATATTATTATTATTATCAATAGTTTTCTTATTTACGCACACTTTAAAATGAAGATAAACACACCAAATACCTTCCCGTTATAGCATATGACATCGTTGCTGACATGTGGTCTCCACTGATCTCCATATTCTCCATCAATCGACTTCTCGGGTCGACTCAGTCGAGTACATATCATTTTGACGTACCATAACTTTTGTTTATGTTAATAGATCAAATTTTTTTTTCCAGATAGTCCAATAGTAGAAGTAACAAAATTAGATGAAAATGCGAATGAAGCCGTAGAACTAGACACATTGACTCTACAATGCGAGGTCAAAGCAAACCCACCCGCCGAAAAGTTCACGTGGTATTTTAATGTAAGTTCATTAAAAATGTAAATTCATTGTAATTAATTACTGATCATTCAGAATCATCTTAGGGTCTGTTAATCAAAGAAATATTTTGTGTAGTTATTGATCGTAGTGAGACTTGGGCATGGGCTTTATAATGTTACGGTTGGACCTTATGTCTAAGGAATATGGTCGATTTTTGAATGGAGCTAGACACGTAACTTTCAGTGCTTGTCTCAAGACCTAGGCGTCGCAGAGTTATGACCTGAAACGCATTGCTAAGTTTAAGGTCTACTATCGAATGGTATAAGCAGAATTGAGAAAGGGAACAGACATTCGGGTTTGCTCTAGAAGTTTCCATCCCCATTTTTAACATATCTTATTCAAATCAAATTTCATTGAAAGTGCTTACTTCTATCTTAAACTTCAGAAGTTTCCGCCCCATAGTTAAAAGTTAAAGGAAAGAAGAGCCTTTTTTCGACTTTAGAAGCTGACAACTAATTGTCACTTTGAAACCTCTATTACCCTCAAAGAAGAAAAGGGACCCTTATAGGATCACTTCGTTGTCCGTCTGTTTGTCTGTCAAAGGTCTTTTTCTCAGAAATACGTGGAAGTATCAAGTTGAAATTAATATCAAATACTCAGATCTGTAGTCTCTTGAAGCTGTGAAAAAACGAAACTTCTAAGCTAACGCAATCAAAAGATACGGCCGTTTATGCTGCGTATTTTGACACTCGCAAGGGAATCAAAACTATGGGGTTGACCGTTGGACAAAGAATCATGAAATTTGGCAAGAAGCAAGGTCTCACAGCACAAGTAAAGGAAAAAATCCGAAAATCGTTAATTTGTTGTTATTTGTCATTGTTAAGAGACGAAGAACACATGCCACAGCCCACTACATCATCGTTATCGGCCGGACCGAAATAAAAATTGCAGACAACGTTATCAGCGCGACGGCACACTAAGCACTACGGAGAAGACATTAAAACTGTCAACACCACGCAGATAAACAATTCGCCTTACTAGCATGTTATCCTATCAAGAAAAGGAATCCATTAGCATTATCAATTCTTGTTAGAGACTGCACAAGCGCATCCTTATCTAAATTACTGAAGATTCCTAAAACAGGGCCTACGTGACATCCACCACATGCCACCCTCGACCCTTATGGAAGCCTGAAGATAGAAGTCGATGGAGCGCACCCCGGACAATATTCAATAACCAGTGGCTGACACTGAACAGTCTAATTAGCGCGCATTCGTAGAAGCTCTAAATCGCTCTCCGTTGCGCACATTATTATATCTTTATACTTGATATAAAGTACATTGTAACGTAGAGTAATTTTTAAATTTAATTCATTATAAAGTTACATTTGCAGTTGGAGAGTATAGGAGCTTGTCGTGTCTTTTAACTGCAAAATTAAGTTGCCATTCTCGTAAACTCTATTCGCTATGCAACAACATTCAAATTTCTAGGAATTACCTAACCGCGCGACCGCCGCGTGGCCGTTGTGGGGCCGCCGCGCGGTCGCAGCGCAATAACCGCACGGTCGCTCGTGAGGCGGCGGTTGTTCGCGGTCACCGCGTGTTCTAAAAGTATCCCACCCTCGCATTCCATTCCCCTCTGACCACCCCAGACAGAGTGAAGTTACTTGCGCATGACATGAGCTTAGATATGTAAATATATAGAGTGTATTTTGCTCTATTTTGCGGCGTCCGCTTAGTGACCGCGTGGTAGCCACGCGGCGGACGTGCGTCGACCGCATTGTGCGGGGCAAAGAAATACATACCGAATACACGCGCCCTTAGTCTTTGAGTAAAATTACTATGACATATGGACAGACAAACGGATAGGACGAAATTGTAAAAAAGAGTTTTCTCTCAATTCTATAAACTTCAATTTGCCGATTACATGAAATTTGTGTTTTTGCGCAGGATAGTGAAATAAAATCAGGTGGCATATGGGGTGACAATACATCATCTCACACGCTGCAGATAGAAGAAGTGATGCGAGATCACTCCGGGAGATACTCCTGCGCAGCTGCCAACAATGTTGGAGAGACGAGAGCCGAATATATCAGTATCACCGTGTTTTGTGAGTATGATTAACATTGTTGCTAATGGATAACTGTCAGATGAAATATTCATTTTGAGGTATTCTTAAGGTATTAAGGTATTTGAGGTATTTTGTTATTACAAAAAAGATGTTGTACTTAATCATTAATTTTTCAAGTTAGTAAAATTATTTTTTGGAAGTCTTCATATTCGCTGATTTTATATTCCCTAAAAACAAATTACAGAGTTAATACAATATTTTATAACGATTACTAGAAATAGAAATAAAATTGTTCTCCTGTTTCTTACACTAACAAAAAGTGTATTAAAGACAAAAAAAAGTTTTTTACTGATGTAAATTTTTTCAATGATTCATGTAAACCAGCAAGATGGAACATTAAATATTAATTATTACAATTGTGTACTAAAATTTCTTAATTATTATAATAGCTGCAATCATTATAGTTACTTCAATTACTAAACAGATGGTTCACAATAGGATTGTTGAGAAATGTACATGCAAATGATAATGTTACTATTAGAGTAGTATATACTATATTTGAGACTTGATTATTATGATGGTGCATTCAAAACAATAACAAAACAAACAAATCCCTTATATTGTAGGGACTTTTTTCGTACGGCTGATACCTTTTTTATTGTTACTTTTTTCCTACTCATTCTTGAAATCATATTAGAACAACAATTTAAAGAATATGAATTTAATTAAAGAGTCTGCCGAAACCAATTTAAATTTAAATATATTTATATTTAAATTTAAATCGGTTTCGACAGACTCTTTAATATAGATTAGGTTAAATAAGATTAGGTTAAATAAATAAATAAATATAAAATGTTAATTAGGCACCTTGACTACCACGTGTCACGTGAGAGACCGATTTTAGTTTTTGTATACTTGGATTCGGTAGATTGTCTAATGCCCATGTAATATAATATATACATATATATACAGGGTTAATTGAAAAATACTATAACCTCTTAGTGCAAAATTCCATTATCATATCTAATAACTTTTGTTCTACGACTTTTTTCAAAACTTAATACATTCCTCAAAAAATATTTGTTAAGTTTTGTTGTACTGTCTGAAACGTAATTACGTATTTCCAACAGTACGTACAATGCAAGCGCACCGGATCTCAGCGTCGCCGCACCGCTTGTGCGTGTGCCGCTTTAGCGACCGGGTAGAGTAGGTGCCATTTTTAGAAACATTAATGTATTTTTATTTTTATATGAAAGAAAAAGTTAGGAATTTTTAAGTCCTAGAGCAAAAGCTATTAACATTAATGTTAAGAACAAAATACTAAGAGGTTATTAGTATTATTAAAGTAGTATTAGTATTTATTAGTATTTTTTAATTAACCCTATACGTACTACGTCTTCAATTTAATCATTCTTATTGTTCGATTATTCCAGATCCACCGGAATGTACGGAACGTGGTATTACTCTAACGAAAGAGACTATAAATTGTAATGTAAGGGCTTTGCCAACACCTGACACTTTTTTTTGGCACGTTCAACCTTCAGGACTTGATGTACAGCATTTGACCACTGGTTCGCCCATACTACCACTGGCGCAAGTCACTGGACCGCTTGTCGGAACTTTAAAAGCTAGTTGTGAAGCTGGAAATGGTATCGCTTCCCAAGAAAAACCATGTGAAAAAACCTTAAGTTTTGAACATTTGAGACCCCAGCAACCGCAACAATGTGATTTAGCTTATGAATATGAAGAATTTCAAATGAGATGTATACCAGGTAAATAAATACAATTATAAGATAATAGTTTCCTTCCTCGTGCAATAATTAATTTACAATTGCCAATTAATATGCTCTATGACGTTACTGTACGAATATTTATCTCACATTGAAACAGTGACCTAATACAAGCCTAAAAAACCCAAAAGTAGTCATTCAGAAAAGTTAATAGAAAATATTTATGCACTTACCTGCTGTAAGCTATGTAGCTATGTAGGCTCTATAGCTGAGTATACATCAAAGAGTACACACAAAGGTACTGAGCCTTTTGTCACAAATCGGTAAGAGAGAGACGGAATCATACTTTACAACATGGACCCAGTGCGAAATGTTTTGAATTCTCAATAGACTGAAGAAAATAATGACAGAATTTCAAAATCATTCTCAGTTCTTGCCTCTGGATGAACCTTCATAATTATAAACAAAATAGAATGTTTTAAAAAAAAATACATTTTTACTGTCCTACAGTGGAAAACGCAACTTATTACGAAGTATCCGTTTGGAGAATGTCGACATCCAACACATCACTGCTTCTCGAGCGTCGGGGGTCCATGGGATTTGGGACGAGTCAAGCCTTAGCTCAAGGTGGTAATGAAAAAGCCTGGTTAGTGCGGGGAGCCCTGGGAAAGTTGAAGCCAGGAGATGAAGCAGGGGCATCGGCCTGTAACAGATATGGATGTTCCAGAGCGTTGTTGCTGAGACCAACGGAGAATTTGCTCCACGCGGCTGCTCCACCGTGGTGGCAGTGTAAGAGCTTACCATAAACTCCCAATACTGAATTACTCAATAGTATCTATTGTAACAACTGGAGGATATGTTTTTATTCACTGTTTTTGATTAAGTTATTTTTGCACATTTTTATTATATCTGTACCCAATTAAATATCTTCATGAGTGTATATAAAATTTTGTCAATTTCGTAAACAAATCAAACACTATAATATAAATATATATACGCAAATATTGAAGGATTATTAATAGATATATTATAACATTCTTCATAATTATGAGAATGTATTGAAAATATAGAAAAAAATCGTAAACATAACTTCACATTCGTCTTCAATTGTTTTGTTTTCATAGAACGAAATGTTTTCTCACTGTATTCAACTTTAAAGCCCCTTCATTTGCAAGCCATTTCACACTTAAGCTGTATTTATTCAATTCCATCTTAGCATGGAACATACAAATCATTTCTAACAGTAATTAACGTTATGTAACTGCAGTTCTACTCGAGAGGGATGTGGGCATCTCGGTGGGTGCTGTGGTATTGGTAGCGGTGTTTGTGATATCGACATTCCTAGTGGTGAAGCTGGCGAGGCGTCCGCGACCGAAGACGCCAGCTCCCGTCATACAAGTGTTGCAACTGGACAACGTAGCCAGAGACTACCTCGAGAACATAGGAGGTAAATATTATTTTGAAAGTAGGACTAAGGCTAAAGACCAAGTAGGCTTAGGCTAAGGATCGCGCAAAAAGCACTATTCACATTTGGACGTGAAAAAAGAGGCATTACCGGGCGTGTTTTATTTTATGGAAAGTTCCTATTAAACGCAAATAATAAAATAGCTGTAATACAAAGGAAGCAACAAAATTATTTTTCGTATTATCAGATTTCTCTAAAGTTCTAAGACTTTATTGGATAGCCTTCGTCTCACTCGGGTAAAGAAAGACAGTTTTCGTGGTAAAAGATGCACTTACATCACATGACACATCAGACATCACACATAATATGTACTTAGTCAACATAATATTCGTTCTAGAGCATAAAGTACACGCGTCGTGCAGCCTCCGGTCGTGTAGTAGCGGCTATTCTGACGGCTCTGCGGAGTTCGCCCCAGCAGTCGATCGACGTAGGAAGCCAAGGGCCATATGGGAACATCACGAGCAGTGGGATCCGCCGCCGCCTGATGTTACACTTACGTTACACAGAGAAAGCGCTGTTTGATCAATTTTCTTAGGTTGCGTGAACACTTACAAAACGCCGACAGACGGATTTCTCAGAATTAAAGTGACCTAAACCAAAATTTTGGAATTTTGAGACATTAAATGTATTAATTTAAAAATACTACCCGAAATATTAATTGTATAATAATGTTAATCTACCTATTTGCCCATCCTATCAGAGGCATAACGTGAAGAAATCCTTGATTATACTTACCGAAAAGTGGGCATACAACATCACACTTCATCGTTAAAGGCACATAAAACAGGATTGAGAAGCATAGCACCATCGTGGTCCTTACGTATATTTTTCTCTCAAAGCCCATTTTCTCCAAGGTATGCGAGCGCTTTAAAGTCTTCGTCAGCTGACAGTCATAAGTCGACTTTGGTCTCCGTTGTCTGGTAATGAACATTTAGTATTATTCATTGTTTTATGTGGATTCATTGCCATAGTTAAGCAAGTTAGTGCAAGCTATAACACAAAATTTCAAAATTTCGTATTGGAAGAATTTCATCCCGTGTCCCGAAGTGTTGATTTGTCTTGCCGCGTAATCCGTAATCAAATTAGCAATGTTCGTTGACATGTCTTTGTCTGTCCTACCAATGTGCATATACAGCATAACAAAATCGTACATTTGCTGACATGAATGACCCACTACTATCGCAAATAATTTTCTGGAACCATTGCCTCAGTTTTGTTCATATTTTTTACTGAATTCAAGTACTTTCAAGCTTTTAAGACTCAATATCTACATACGAAGATTGTTGTAACTTATATGTACAACTGCACGCTGTTGTTTTTGGCATCACTTGTGTGTTGTATCCAACCCGCAGTTATGAAGGCCTATTTCATAAGAAAATATTTGCGTTTTGTAGTTTTTGAGTGTTTAACATAAATATTAATTTGGGTCATTACAATTACAATGTATGTATGAAGATAAATGTCAAATCAAGCCTACCTATTTCAATAATATTATGTAACTGTAATTATAAAATAAATTACATAACTATGTAATTACAATAAATTAAAAATTATTATAATCGTAACACATTTGTTATTTCATTTATTTTAAAACCTGACTGATGTATTATTTACTACATATTATATATATATATATATATTAATTATATTAATATTATAAATGCGAAAGTCTGTATGTCTGTCCTTTCTAGTACGTTTTTTCGGCTATACAGCCGGACCGATCTTTATGAAACTTAACATGAAGATAGTTTGACACCAGGGGACGGACATAGGCTACAGGCTAGGCTTTTTTCTACATCTAAAGGGGTGAAAAAGGGGATGAAACTTTGTATGGGAAATGTTAAACCGCTGAACTGATTCAGAAGAAATTTCAAAAATACTTTGTAATTGGGTTTACTTGCATAAATGGATTTGACATTGAACATGAAATTTGGTACAGAGATAAACCTTTTCTATTTAAAAAACATAGACTTACTTTTTTATTAAAAATTTACCCCAAAGGGGCGAAAAGGGGGATGAAATTTTATAGGGGAAATGCTAAACCGATTATGATGAACTTTGGTACAGAGATAGTATATGCCCGAAGACAAACGTAGACTACTTTGTATTTTAAAAAATGACATGTGTTTTTTTTATATGTGACGTCATCATAAATCTAATATGGCGGATGTTTCATAAAAGAAAATATTTTTTTTATTCAACTCACTACAATATGCGTATCAAATGAAATGGAATACGCAGGGGAAAGAAAAGAAAGGGGATAGTATATATATACATACATATACAAATACAAAGAAACATTATATATATATGAAAATTAAATATATACGAATGTTTCTTTGTTTGTTTGTCCTCTATGTGTTCCTTAAAGTCATTATAAATCTGATATGATGGATGTTCCATAATAGGAAATAGTTTTTTTGTTCAACACCAACAATATGGGTATCAAATACAAACGAATACGCAGGCGCAGGTTTCCGTATATGTGACGTCATCATAAATCCATTATGGCGGATATTCCATAATAGGAAATAACTTTTTGTTCAACATCAACAATATGTGTATCAAATGAAATGGAATACGCAGGAATGGTCATCATAAATCCAATATAGCGGATGTTCCATTACAGAAAATAACTTTTTTGTTCGACACCAACAATATGGGCATCAAATGAAATGGAATATACAGGGGAAGGTTTCTGCATATGTGACGTCATCATAATCCAACATGGCGGATGTTCCATAAAACAATATGGGTATCAAATGAAATGGGATACACAGGAGAAAGTTTCTGTACATTTGACGTCGTCATAAATTCAATATGGCAGATGCACCACAAAAAAGTTACTTTCTAACTTTTTTGAAGACCTTCTCTAACAATATAAGTATCTCGGGTAACCTCAGTAACCCCGAGAGGTCACGGAAAAAATTTTCGCGCGGACAAAATCGCGGGTACAGCTAGTATATATATACATACATATACAAATACAAAGAAACATTATATATATATGAAAATTAAATATATACGAATGTTTCTTTGTTTGTTTGTCCTCTATGTGTTCCTTAATCATTCATCCGCGGGGTTATTACCTAAAAAATTGCAGACCGCGACAGCCACACGCTCAGCGAAAATTACATATTTTATTGAGAATACGCGATCACTGCGCGACCGGTGACTAATTGTAATAAAAAATTGGTATCCTGTATGACGATTGCGTGTCTATTGCGTCATGATCATAAAATGCCCTTTTCGCGGTAGATACAGGGCACTATAGAAATTACATTACACAAATTCTCGTTTTGACAGCAGGTATCTCGCGATATTTGGGTGTCGCACGCTGATTGCAAGTTAGGTAAGTAGGAAGCATGTCGATTGTGTTGAAACTTTGGTGAGTTGTTCTGCATACGCTAGTACGGAAGTTTCTAAATTATTTAATTTAGTAAATTAAAGTCTAGGCTCGTTATCTATAAAAATATAACAAATTTTGTAGAAAACGAAGATCAATTTTAAATTATTGCCTACAATTTATATGTAAATTGTAGTAAAAAATAGTCGCTTAAATGTCAATTCGGTTCGCAATCTTAAATCCGTATTATATTTTTAGAACTTCTTAGGCAAAATAATAAAACCACTTCGAAATAAAAACACTGAAAAATACAAAATCAAGCTTTCATTAATCAAAACTCAAGTACAAAAATAACTTTAAAATACGATACAAATGCCTATTAAGTACTTATATAAGTGAAATTGATAGTTACTCTTCGATCACATATAAAAAATTTGTGATCGAAGCAGTTACTGAAGTAGTGCCAAGAGGTGCCAAACCTCTTGGCACTACTTCAGTACCTACCTCTCAACCTCTCAATGCCAAGCCTACCAAACTTCAATTTCAATAATTGTCTATTTGTATCGTATTTGTAGTTATTTTTGTACTTGAGTTTCGATTGGTAAAGGAGTTATTTTTTACTTTTCAGTGTTTCTATTTTGAAGTTGGTTTAATTTTTGTAATAAAAAGTTATTTATTCTTTAACCCTGACTTAAATAAATAATTAGGCTAAGTCTACAAGTAACAGCAACTAACTAAGGTTCAATACCTAAAAAATTAAAATGGTACCCACCTTAGAGCTATACTGAACCCGACGGCAAAAGAATAATTGAAATCGGTTCATAAAAAAAAAGCTATACCCGAACATGCATAAAATATGTATGCTTATTTTATGTATGTATATCTATACTACTATATAAATCTTTAGCGTCTGTCTGTAATTATAATTTTACTGTCAAATTTTGTGATACATAGTCATTTTATGACTCACTGATTTCGATTCTACCATTCTTAAAATTTTTGTCTGTCTGTCTGTGTCTGTATGTTCTTTTATAACTCAAGAACGGCTTGAGCGACCTTGATGATAATCTGTTCGTAGTTAAAACATGGAATTGCGCTCAAGATAGGCTACTTATTCTTTAAAAACCTACCTCTAAAGGGGTGAAAATAGCACCTATCATTACCAAGATTGTTACCAAGATCACCGCACCGGTGATAAGACTTTTTTTATCAAAAATACATAGCCTACTTTTTTTTATCAAAAATCTGTGAAAAGGAGGACGGGAGGGAGGGGGACGAAATTTTGTTCGGGAAATACATGAACCACTAAACTGATTACTGTAGCATGGATATAGTTTTTACACGTGTGAACGGACATAGTCTACTTTTTTTATCAAAAAGCTACCCCTAAAGGAGTGAAAAGGGGGATGAAACTTTGAATGGAAAATGCTGAATCGCCGAAATAATTATGATGTTTGGTACAAAGATATGTTCACGGAGACAGACGTAGGCTAGACGTAGACTTTTTTCAAAAAAAATCTTTAAACATATTATGCACATGTATATACACACATCAAAAAAGTCTAAGCAACACACATCATTTACAGAAACTGCATGTTTTATTAATTGATACTTTATTTTTTTCTTAGAAAAGTAGATTAGTATACAATCTTTATTATTCTCGGAAACATATGCTGGCTGAATTTAAAAATAGAACCTTTTCGGTTGAGTTTTGTTCTCATTAAAATAAAAGCTAATTATTTTTTCCCGATTTCATGTGTTTTCGTTGCTTGATAAATTTGGTATTTGTGGCACTTTTATCATTTTGAGATATACAGTTTTTGAAAAAATTGAGTGGCGAGTCATTTTTTATGTTATGGAGCGACGCCATAACATAAAAACCGCTGAACCTAGTCTGGGACTGCCACGAAACAATTTTCCGCGCATACGAAGTCGCGGGTATAGCTAGCTAGTATCACTATAAACTCTTACATTTTTCTAAATTCTAAATCCAGTAAATTGCTCAAATAGAGTGAAAAGAAAGATGTCTGTATATATTGGGTTAGAGCACTTTAAACTTCCAATTTAATTTATTTTAATATTTTAATTTTTCTTTCAACCACAGACAGACAGATGCGATTTTTTCCTTCTGAGATACAAAACCCAAAAAATTAGAATACTAGATTAAAATGTAAAAAACTTGCTTGGAAATAATTCTCGTCAACTAAAGCAGAAGGAAACGTATAGAAATAGGTAATTATTAATCAAATGTACTGGGCACAAAGTACTTACATATATTAAATAACTCGATGTGAGGAAAACTTGTATATTATCCTGTTAGAAATATTCGCTAAGAAAAATGCCATAATGACGTCACTTAATAAACACAAGGAGGTACGTACCTATAGTAAGGTGATCAACCTCGAATGCGAAACATTGACAATGCAAATGAAAGTCCACATAAAAAAGTCTCTGTGTAAATTCCTGTTTTGTTGGTGCTAAGGTGCTGTCTGCCAATATAATTGCAATATAGTGACAGGTAAGAAGATGGTGGTCCAACTCGAGATATGGTAATTCCTCAAAAAGACATTTTTATTATACAATCTTCGAAAGTTTGCGATAAATCTTATTTCTTTTTATCTTTTAATCACAAATACCTGGGCGATCGAGCTTTACTCGGCGTCTTATAAAAAAAAAAGACTGACATACACTCTAGCCACTTTGCTATTGAGAAGGTAAACTCTATAACGAAATTACACATAGAAGAGTCTAGAGTTTAGAAATTTTAAATGTGAAAACATAGAGAAAACGAATTTTCCCAGAATTGAGACCCAGCTAGATCGATTTTTGATCACCGTAAAGCTCTATATTTTAAATTTCATCGAAATTGTTAAAGCCGTTTTCGACAACGCGATTATAAATATACAAATATTGCTTGTATAATAGTACTCTTTTAAATAACATACTATCTTAAAAAGGAAGTCCATGAAATTTAACATTAAATTCACTGTTCAGTAAAATAAATAACAGATTTTTCTCCATAACTTTAAACAAAGACTTTATAAATAACTCCAAAGCCAGACGCCGTGACCGAGCAGCAACGGTGAGCTAAATCAGATAACCTGACTCACCTGTACATACGACACACATTTATTATCAGATAAGTTGATGGGTCACCATCACGTTAGAAAAGAGCACCCACACATCTATATTTTATCTGATGTTATTTCCCTCACTTCGTAGTACGGGACAGGCTGTCTGAAGTTATGAAGTCTATGCTTTTATCATTATTTTTCATTTTATTTCCTTATTACGTGTGGTAGGGTAGAGCCATGTTGCATTGCAGCACAAGTTGTACCGGCTCGCCTGGTGAAATACCAGCCTCTTACAGAATATCGGCGTGAAATAACAGTATCTATTGCTGTTGTTTCGTTCGGTGAGTGAGAGTACCGGTGGCCCTTCCCCTCGCCCCCCTCCCTCTCCTTTCCCTCCTTTCCCTCTTTCCCTAAAGGCCTGCAACGCACCCATGATTCCCCGGAGATCGCGGGTGTCCATGAGCGGCGGTGATCACTTTCCACCTGGTGACTCGCTTGCTCGTTTGACCCTCTTATAGTACTTAAAAAAAATATATATGTATATATATAAGTACATTATTAAAGTGATATGTGTTTCTAATAGGTACTTGTTGCAAACTGAACTTAGATATATTATTTCAACTTATTAAAAAAGAAACAAAAAGGTTCAAGCCTAACTACATTGCAAGATTCGAACCCGCGCGCTTCGGTGTGGTAGACCTATACTCAGCCACTGTGCTATTGAGAAGCTAAACTCTGCTGCGAAATTTAAAAAGTTTAAAGCTTAGAGATTTTAAGTGTGCGAAAGATGAAGAAAACGATTTTTCCCAGGATCAAAACCTAGCTAGATTGATTTGTCGCCACTCTCAACCCATATATTGTAAATTACATCGAAATCGCTAGAGGCATTTTCGAGAAAGCGATATCAAATATAATATATATGTACATGTACGAGTACAAATATTGCTTTACTCGTAAAACGGTCAGATGACTTACAAACTAAGAATCTCAGTTTAGGAAAAAAAATATCTAAATTATTTTGGAATCTGAGTGTTACTCAATGCTCCGTTTGTTGAATGGTTAATCGTCGTGTTTAATTCAGAAACACACAATGGGTGCAATGTCCTCGTGATTCTAATATCTACCTATATTGCTATATTATATACGTCTGTAGCGTCTGTCTGTAATTACAATTTTGCTGTCAAGTTTTGTGAGACATAATCATTTCATAACTCACCAACTTCGATTCAAGTATTTTTAAAATTTTTGTCTGCGTGTCTGTTTGTATGTCCTTTTATAGCTCAAAAACGGCTTGACTGATCTTGATGAAAATTGGTATGTAGTAATGTGGTTGCGTAAATGATAGGTTAGTTATTTTTTAGAAAATCTACCCCCAAAGGGGTGAAAAGGGGATGAAACCTTGTATGGGAAATGCTAAACGTCGGTAATGATAAAATTTGGTGTGATGATAGATTTTTTTATCAAAAAGACATAAGCTACTTCTTTTCAAAGACTCGTCCCCTGTAGAGGTGAAAAAGGGGATGAAACTTTGTATGGGAAATGCAAAACCGCTGAACTGATTATGATGTGGCATGGAGATGGTTTGACAACTGGGAAAGGACAGGCTACTTATTTATCAAAAACCTACACCTAAAGGGGTGAACAGGGGGATGAAACCTTGAATGGGAAATGCTTAACACCTGAACCATTTGTGATGAAATTTTGTATAGAGATTGTATGTGCCCGGGACAGACGTAGGCTAGACTTTTTTTGAAAAACAATCTCTGTGCATATGTACATATAATCTAACCTAATCCAGGAAATCCGACGAAGTCGCGAATAGGTACAGCTAGTATCATTTAAAGTTATGAGTACATTGTATGGGTTATGTTTTAAGAATAACCATCTGCATAGACAATACTAGAGATCTTTTAGAAGGTTTTGCAAATAACGTATTCATAACGATAGCAATTATGCAATAAGAGTCACAGAAAGTAGGTTCAATTATAGTTCAATTCTGAGTTAGCAATTATAAAGAATTAAATATTATATTCTTACTAAGTTGTAATAAATTTCTATGACAGAAATGTAGCTATATTACATTTCAACAGAGAAATGTTAAGTGCTTAATTTCAATAGAGATTTTTTCTTTCCTGAACAACTCTTTCTTTATACACATCTTTCTTCTTGATATGTATGTTTCTTTTTCGTGTGTTTCTTTCTTCTTTATGTGCTTATTTCTTCTTTATACACCTGTTTCTTCTTTATATACCTCGTTCTGCGCCGGTAGCATGATTTTGTGTAAAAAAAATTCTTAAATTAAAAAACAACAAAGACAGTTGCTCGCTCTGTTGAACGTGTATGTGAAATGTCGTGTGTAGAGACGGATAAGTACATATTCTTACGTGTTTACGGACCTCCTTAGTCCGATTTTAGTCAATTTTTAATTTCTATAGAGAAGAGTCTCACAAAACTTTGCAAATGTAAGAAGTCAATAATAGCGTGTGGTGACTTCAATGTAGACATACTTATTGGATAGTTCGAAGGAAAGAGATATGCTCATTTCGCTCTTTCTTTCATTTAACTTAGTGCATATTTTTGGTGAACCGAACAGGGTCACATATCATTCCGCGAAGTGTATAGATAACATTTTTATGAATAAGTGTGAAATTATAAAACATACTATTGTTAGTGGCATTCATTCGGATCATAAAGCTCAGTTAATAAAAATAGAGGACATGAAACATAAATCAGAACAAATATTTGAATTTAGGCCATTGAGAGAGAGTAGGCTAAAAAAATTTACTCATGATGTAGCCAAATTTGCAAACACGGCTCTTCTGGTTGATGATCCAAACATCATGTATGAATCTTTACCTATCCAAAATATTTAATAAGAATTGTCCAAAGAAAGAGAAAGTTATTGTTAATAACAAGTTACGTTTTGTGGATTGGGCGACGAAGTGCATAAGAAAAAGTAGGGATAGGCTTCATGAATTATATGATGAAAAATCTTACACTGCAGATGAAAATTTTCATAACTATGTTCGCACTTATTCGAAAATATTTAAATGAGTATCAAAACACGCGAAAGCAATCTATATCACGAATAAAATTAAAAAGTCAAATAATATGAAAAAGGCTACATGGAACACTATTAACAACGAAGATGATAGCAAACAATATAGAAATAACGAAGATTTTTCAATATAAATTGGTAATAAAATTGTTACTAATAAAATTGAGATTGCTATTGCTTTTGAAAATTATTCTTCGAATACATCTATATAAATAACTAATGGTTTAGGATTGTCTTCACAAACAGCAGAGACGTTTCTGCGTGTTGGAAAATAGTTCTCTAGTTTTCAATTTAGGTAAACATCTTCACTTGAGATAGAAAAAAATTTCGAGCAATTAAATAAAAAGAAAAGTGAAGATTTTTGGGGACTATCAGATCATGTAATGACTGGTGCAATACTTATATTATCGCCAATTTTGGCAAAGATATTTAACAAATGTGTCGATCGAGGGGTATTTCCCAATTTAATGAAACACAGTAAAATTATTCCATTATTTAAGTCAGGTTGTATGTTCCCAATTTAATGAAACACAGTAAAATTATTCCATTATTTAAGTCAGGTTGTATGTTCCCAATTTAATGAAACACAGTAAAATTATTCCATTATTTAAGTCAGGTTGTATGTTCCCAATTTAATGAAACACAGTAAAATTATTCCATTATTTAAGTCAGGTTGTATGTTGAATCCAACAAATTATCGCCCGGTGTCAATATTATCAGCGTTGAGTAAAATATTCGGGGTGTTTCGCGGTTAACAGTACGGGTTCACGAGAACGAGGTCAACAACTCATGCGGGAGCAAGCTTGATCAAGACTGTACTTCAGGCTTGGGAGATCTCCCAGGATGTCATTGGTATTTTTTGAGATCTTTCCAAGGCTTTTGATTGTGTTAGTCACGAAATTTTAATTTGCAAGCTTAAATACTATGGAATTCGTGGTAACGCTCTTGATCTCGTGGTCTCGTATTTGTCTGGCCGGGAGTAAAAAGTGACTGTGTTTTGTCTGTTAGATCGAAGTTAAAAATGGGCGTTCCCCAAGGATCAATTTTGGGACCTTTCCTAATTCTAGTCTATATTAATGATCTCCCAATTATATTTAGGGACTTATGCGAAATAGTATTATTTGCTGATTGATACTTCATTGTTATTTAAACTGGACAGAAAGAACCTAGATATTAGGCTAGGCTCATATTAACTTCATTTTTATTTTACAAAAAAGAGCGATACGTACAATCTACAGTATGAATTACTAAGAGATCATTTTCAAGACATTGATGTACTCACCTTGCCGTCCTTATACATCTTTGAAATGATTATGTATACGAGGAAAATTGTGGATCTATTTATAAAGAAAGGCGATTTTAGTGATATGGAAACCCGAGGTCGTGGTAAATTGGTTAGTCCAAAATTTAAATTACATAAGTCAAATGTTTCATTTTTGGGCAACTGCATTCGTTCTTGTAATAAAGTTCCTCAAGAAGTCACTCAATCAACAGAAAATAGATTTAGATTAGTAATAAAACGTATATTGATTAGACAATCATACTGTGAAATAAACGATTTCGTTGAAGATAAAACAATAGTCTGGAAATGATCTTCTCTGCACATGCATTTACTGGCTCTGAATATTGTATTTTAATAAACCGTTTGTAAGTTTATACGGAAAAAATGATACCTGGCTGAGTTTCTTGTCGGTTCTTCTCAGTGTCCCTAGGTCTTCTCTTTGAACCGAACTAAAGTAGATTTGACGTTCAAAAATACCTTGTAATTGAGTTTACTTGAATAAATTGATTTAACTTTGACTTTGACTTCTTAAAAGGTTTCATTTTATTGATTGATTTAACTTTGACTTTGACTTCTTAAAGGATTTCTTTCTACCTTTTAGGAGCTAAAATTAATATTACATAAAATTGTTTATTTTTATTTTTATAGGTAAGTCGAACACAAACAGTATGTTCACTTCGATACTTGAAGAACAAATTTAAAATTCATGTGCCTGCTAGTTTAACAATCTTCTTACGTTTCTTATAATCTGACAAAGCTGTACTATTCTAATAAATAAATAAAAAAATTCTATAAGTCAGAGAACATAATTTATTAAAAACATATTATGATTATTAAGTAATATATTTGACGACTTCCTTGAAATACATTTAAATATAGCATCTAGCACACAATTATATTAATATCAAACATAAAAAAATGCCAATTGCTTAAGAATTTTAAAAACTGATTATTTCTCTGACCTCATTTAAGGAAGAGACGCAGACAAACTATTAAACTAATGTAGTCTTTCTAACTATATGGATACGATTATAAATCAATGTATGTATTTATAATATAAAAACCGGCTTTATGGTTGCAGTCGGTCGCCGTTAGCGACTCTGTGAGGTCTATACTGTAACTTAATAAGCAAAAATATTTTCTTCCTTTGTAATTAAGTGTCTGTAGTTTAACTAATCCAAGAAAATGAAGAAAATAGTTTCATTCTTAACTGTATACATATTGGGCATATCGGCTTACTCTCAAAGTAAGTAAAAACACATTCTTCCTATTATTTTATATTTATTGTAAGCGTAAATAAAACAATTAAAATGACGGAAATATTTCTTTGATGTTTATTGTTATTAATAGACAATAAACTAAATTAAGCATGATTTAGTAATTTGACTTCGGGGTTTTGTTTTTATGGAACAGTTGTATTTAATTTTTTCATTTTTACATAATAATTATAAATAATTATACAATTACTAGAGACCCCCAGACAACCGCAGCATCGGACGGATCTTAATATTTCTCGGCTTTATAGATTAATATGTGAATGTGTTAAAAAGACACACCTTCCTCTTTTTTTGGTAAAAACCACGTTAAAATCCACTTAGAAGCTTATAATGGATACACAAACGCGGATGGCGACCTTGTTTTAATATTTAGAGATGTAGTTCTTTTTTTTAGTTTAAATTGGATTTGACTATGGTCTGAATGTTTAAAGGATTTTAAGTATTCTAGTGATATAGGTATTCGGAATAAGCTCCCTAATTTCAATATAGACAATTTATACACAATAAGATCAAGAAATACATATTGTAGATATATCAGATACTTACCCACATTAATAATATGAGTAAAATAATGTTAAATAAGTTAAAACTTGTATAGATCGATAAATAGTTTTATATAGATGTATGTATATAAATGATAAGTACATCTACTTTCAAACTGAGTGTCCCGGGTTTGATTCACAGACGATTAGGACCCTAATTATACAAATTCTAGGGGTAAATGGATAAATAGATCATTAATTGTGATGCGTCCTTTGTAGATGTATTACATTGACATTAATAGAATCCAAAATATCAAATTGTTACCAATTCTCTCTCGATTGTAGTTACGCAATAAGATCCCAGAACAGGCAAAAACGGAAACCGAATTCCGGAACCGGAAGTATAAAATTGTAATTACGCCTTAGCTGTTTATCTGTACACATATCACAGTAGATTTTATCGAGTCCGTAAAGGCCCCCATTTACGGCACGATTTGTCTTCACAATCCATGGTTTCATAATAATTGGAACAACGCACTGATAGTGTATATTAATATCGTTAACGATTTACAGTTTACACTACCCTCTATCTATTCGTCGTTTCGATCACTCTACGACAGACAGGGTAGTGAAGTCAAATCGTACTGTATGTGATACCTACCTACTAAGCTAAATTTGATACATCGACATGAATTGGTAACACAATCACAATAAGAAATTATTTAATTTAACTTAACTACTTTTTCAAAATCGCTAGGGAATTAAGGAACCTTACGTTAGCCCGGCCACTGAAAATCAAGTATGTCTGATCAAAACTCGCGGAGGTTGCTTAAAGCGAACTTGATCGTGTGTGACCGTCTAAGCCAGTCTAAGGCTAACGGATCGTTTATGTGCTCTAGGGGCATTTCGCTTCATGCAAACTTGATGTAATTGATCAGCATACTTGATCGTCAGCGTTCGGTCCGGTCTTAATGCATGTCCGCGTCGGTCTCAATTTTTTAGTTTCTTTGAGTCTGAACATTACTGGGTACACTCTAAGTTCCTTGTACGGTCGTGATGCCTAAAGTAGAAGCTTTATTTAAGTTCACACAATCATAGATTACTAGCCACCGTTAAAGAATTAAGAATTTTTTTTTGAAAGTAAAATACAGCCCAATTTATTCGCTGGTAATGTAGCTTTCTACTGGTCAAATAAATTTTGGAATCAGTTAAGTAGTTTTTGAGTTTATCCATTAAATACAAACAAAGTACTTCTTTTAATATTAGTATAGATATAAACTAACTGTGCCTCGCGGTTTCATCCTAAAATCAAATCAAAAAGTAATCAAGATTACTCTCTGTTTTCAGAGAGGTATAAGTAGAGAACTTTTGTCTTCTACCTACCAATGAAAGGCCTATCGAAATCGGTTCAGCTCTTTCAGAGCTTAGCTCGGACAAACACAGACAAATAAACACAAATTTAAAAAAGCGTTTTTGTGTTTTGGTTGCGTGCAAATAATTTCAAAATTACAACCAGACGCATCAATTTTATTTACGTGTATCTATAGATTTATAAAAAAAGGGTCCGTATTTCATAGAAAAACATTTTATTTACCAGAAAGCTGCAGTGACTGTACGTCAATTAGAAATTGTCCCGCAGGACTGGAATTAGTAAACACAAGAAACTCCGATTCAGATCAACGATTGAAAAATGCGTTCTGTGGCTTCGGAGACGACCAACTCCCTAAGGTAATACGATGAGAATTTCTGATACTTAAGTATGATACAGATAACGTGCCATCTCTCGGTTTATTCTTTGGAATTCTGTGTACCTACAGAAGTATAAGAAATCTTAGACTATATAGTTGGAATAACTTTACCTACTATTTAACCATTCGATAGATAAAATATTTATGTCCTAGCCACCTATGTTACTTTAGGATTATGTAACTTTCTATTAGTGAATAACTTTTAGAACTTTTCAGTGTTTACTTTTACTTTTTAGTGTTTGCCCTTTGCTGGCCCTATATATTCTCACGACTACTTTAAATATATTTTTTATATTACTTTATTACAACAGTTAGTAATCATAAAATAGGCACAAATTTTGTAAGTAGGTATACTTTCTCAAAAAATATTTTCACGTTACTTCTGATACTGTATAATGTAAATGGAATATGGGTTTTAGCTTGGTATACATACAGTGTACGTACGTGTTTTGAACACGCCTGTAGTCCATTTAGATCCAATTTGCCAAAAAGGTAAACAAGATTTAGTGTTTTATTTAGTTATATATGATATAATAAAATGTATGCAATAGTTTTTGGCAGAAATTACTAACCAAAACCATGAAAACGTTTTAGATTAAATTTTGTTTTATGGAAACATTGAGCTATTTTGTATCTGCCGTCTTATCTGACAATACTCAAAAAGATCGTTTGTCTTTTCGGCTAATTGGGTTGAAAGAAACTTTAGACCCAGATTGTCGAAATAACAACACATTACAGTGAAATTGGTAGTTCTAATTATATATTTATACATCATATTTACACGTTGATTTAAAATGTTATTTTTCTTATTATAGATGTGCTGCTCAGAACTAAATGAGGTTGAAGACTTGGAGAATCATCCAAATGTTCGCCTTCTGCCCGAAAAATGCGGTCCAACTGACGGTGACCGTATAATAGGTGGTAAAACGGCTGGTCTTTATGAGTTTCCCTGGATGGCGCTTATCTCTCACAACACACGTATGTACTTATTACATTTGAGTTGTATTTCATATTAATACAATTTATAACCAAAAGTCTAATTGACATGCAAACAGCAACCAACTAATATCCGCCAAATCGTCACCGCAATAACATATTCATACAATTGACGATATCAATTCTGTAGGATATTCAAAGTACTCGTAAATAAAAAGTAAGTGGAATTATATCTCTCAACTGGCATAAAACTCTTGTATTTTCTGCTGTTAGCTAGAAATACACCTTTTTTTTTCTTTATGGCATGGCGCACAGTTTAGCGCATTTGCCAATGTTACGTATTAATAAGTAGAATCAAATGAATACTTACTAGTTTTTTCTTATCGTAAAATTCCTACAGTAAAGTGATAGTAGGTTTTACTGAAATTATACAGGACTTCTTGGAAGAGCGTGAGAACTTCAGCTACACATGTTTATTTAGACCTATTCCATTCTTTTCACTTATACAGAACTTTAAAACACAATATACTATCACTTTTGTACTTTAAAACTCCCAAAAATGTAAAAAATAAAAATGTAAATAAAATCATAACCTCACTTCTCCCATTCCCGCCAAAAAGTCCACCTTTCTCGTCTATTAACTTTATAATTATACTTTTTTTTAGTACAATGCTTAATTTGTTTTAATACAGCCAATTTGAGCGCACTTAAACCAATTGAAGAACGCCGAAACGGCGCCATCAGCGGTATGAAATTCAACTGTTTTAAGTTTCGAATATCGATAAACGTATTGCGCACATTGATCCGCCTGACATTTCATTGAACACATGAAGTTTAGGTTATTATTCTAAGCACATCACAAATATGACGCATTACGGCTAGACAAAGAGTAGGTCATTTCATGAAATGATGGCGTTTCACAAAACTCTCTGGTACATCATAATCTACCAATTCCACGATGGTAGGACACAAGCATAGGTCTAGATTACTCGCCCAGATAACATATAAGATTTGCTGCATGCATGATTTTTCTTTGATTATAAATTGCTGTCAAATATAACAAGAAATTTTTTTGACATTTAGTGATTAAAAACTGCTATGTCAAATATGACAAATTTTTAGACAAAATTCCTGTAATTTTATTATTTTTAGTAGGTATCGGTATAGGTAGGTACATATATAAGATTTATTTACATTTTGGTACACAATTTTTTGTATTACCATAAAATTGCCTTTAGCCGATACGACGATGGAGTGCCGTGGCTGAATAACTCCAGCACGTAACTGTTTGTTACGTCAACATTGTGTCTAATGATGCATCATTGAAATTTTTCAAGAATTTTTAATTCTTTTTTCGTTATTTATCCATTTTTGAAATTTTTCCAAATTTTTCTTGAAATTTTTCCATGTTTTGAGGAATTTCGGAAAATTATCTATCACTAATTGTGTCTTTGTCACGTGATAACTAGGAAGTCTAATTTAAAGTTGCTTACAAACGTCATATCTGGTTCAAGTTAAAAATTGATATCTGGAACGAATATCTAAATATAACTAGATCTCCTAGTCATACGTATTAAGTATGTAGTATTACCTATGTATATGTAGTATTTGTTCTATAATAATTCTTCTGCGTTATTTTTTTTAAATAATTTTTTCTTGTATACAAACCATTAATTCTTTTAGCATCTGTTATTTATTATATCTCGCATTTAGAAAAATAATTAGAAAAAAGTTCGCAATATCTCGGTAATCATGATCTTTTAATCTATTAAAATTCAAATTAAACGTTCTGCTTAATTAATTTTGGATGATTTATTATTGAATTCGAACATAACTTGAATATAGGTATACTATACATAGTTCAATTGACAGCATCTACCTACATATTCCTACATCTACCTACATATTATTGTATTATACGAAACACGCGAATGCTCTGTCAGAACAAGTTCTTGTATTCAAAATACATTGGTGATAATAACGCCGAGATCTAAGATAATAATACCATTGCAAGTATATCCAGTTGTGATATTTAAAGTCACTGTTTTAGTTTAATAAAACTGGAATATCAAGTAAACATATTACCCAGATTCAGTCCAAATATTTTGAAACATTCATTGGTTTTTCCATTATGAATGGAATTCAATAAGAATTTACTTCCTTATTTTTACGTTAACTAAATAAGGAAATTGGGCAAAAAAATATTTATTTAGCTCTTCCACACAAGTAAATAGTCATAACTCAAAGTTCCTGCACATTATATTGGTCCAAATTTCTCTTATTTCACAGTCACATCTATATATATAAAAGGCGATGTATGTATGTTCCTTATGGACTCCGAAAAGGCTGGACCGATTTCGATGAAATTTTTAGGGAATCTTCAGATTAGCCTGGCGGGTGTTCCTGTAAAGTTTGGTAGCGATCGGATCAGTAGAATTTTTTTTTGTTTTTTTTTTTGCAGTATCAAAATAATTATAAAAACTTATTTTAACTTCAACTAACGCCCAGTAAAACGAGCCGGGTTTGCTAGTAGTCTATAAACATGCTTTTTTTAAATAAATAAAACAATAATTTTCTTATGTTTATTTCCAAAGAATATACTCATGAAAATTCATTATTATTGTCTAAAATTAGTTCGAAGAAACATGTTCGATAATGTCAAAAGAAAACACAGTTCTTTATTAATTTAATATGAATAATAATTCTTTGACCTTAACATTTGTACATCGCAGAATCCAATAATAAAAAAGTAAAATTATGGACGATGTCGTAAGAACAGTTACAGAAACAAAAACAAGTTGTTTGACTGTTAATAAAGTTTACAATTGAGGCAATTTTCTGATTGCAACGACATCTGACGATAATCTCGTATAATGAAATAAGTAAACAACATCAGTAAAGGCTAGTGATCGAAAGATTCATTTTTTGAGGTTTCACCAGTCGGGTCTCGCTACAAGATTTGTTGTTTCATATGATGTAGTTTCGATGTAGTTTCTTAATGTAGTTACCTATCTTAATCAGGCGTATCACATCGAGTATACTTGTATTATAAATAAGTATATACAGGCGCTCATTTTGTTAATATCTTATCATTAGTCGTAATATTTCAAAAAACGCGTCCAAGTTATAAGCAATATCGTATTGTGTCAGCGTATTGTCATATCATTCTGAAACATAGACACTACAAATTTTCCTCCAATTCTCTAATCTTTTCCTTCAATTCTCGCGATACACCTTTGTTATCCCAAGTCATCTTGTATAACAAAATATGTCTACTGGCTACTGTATTCGGTAACTGCTAGAGCACAAAACACAAACGAATTACAGAATGAAGTGCATTTCCATCCAAACTTGTCAAAATCGTACCATATCCTTAATGACGATCGGAGTAAAACCAACTAGAAATGGGACGTCGCGTATCACGTATGGTATCGCAATATCGTGTCGTGATTATACACTATCAAAATACGTCTATCCTACCCACGAAATTTAACTCCATGAGTCTACCGATGACGATACGTGATGTATCAGATACGGTATCACAACGGCGTATCTCATGATAGTGTACCATTTTGCGTCTATACTAGCGATCATGTGATGCTCGTCGGAATCAGGCGATCACCCGAGGAGACAGATACGATATTTCTAAATGAGGACCTAATTTCATTATAGCCTAAGTTCGTGTTGATATACCTATCTGTGCAAGATCGTTTCATTGTGTAGTATAACGTAACCGACAAACTTTTGCCGTCTCGCTTGCGCTCATACATTTTTTAGGTGAAAAGAGATGTTAATGTTTACGTCCTTTGGATTAAATTTTATATACCTTGTTTTTTGTTACGGAAAGCTTAAATATTATTAAATTCAACATGAATAATGTTCCTGAATCTCCGGTGTGACTATTATGTTCACCTCGACTCCTCTAAGGTTGTGCCGAATTCCAAAAATTCCATTTATTTTATTTTTTTAATTCCATTTATGTATTAGAATTTTTTTTAATATATATTCTAAAAAAAACTCTTAGAAGTTTCCTGTGCTCGGGATCCCCAGGACATTGCCCTGACCGTAGGTGCGATACTGACCTAGAGATAACGATTTGTAGTTATTGCTGAGATACTTATAATTTAAATAAAGATAAAGATTTTCGAAGTAGATAAAGATTTTATTTTAGGTCGGTTTTTCCTGACAAATAATATGATATTTATATACGTAGTAACTTGTAACATCATAAATACGTATACATTATGAAAATCGCATGTAATGTTGTATTAAACACATAAATATTTAATAAGTATATTCTCTTATGCAATCAATGAACACGGCATTTGTTTATTGAACATAATATACACCTCAAGTGTAGTACAGAATGTTTCCTTAAAGCTTTACCTCAGATATGTGGATAGCAATTACTGTAATTAATATAATGTTAACATTTGGATTCGTCATAATGTTTCTGAGAGGCGAAGTCATTAACAGGGAAATCACCAGGTAATTAATGACTTCGCCTCTCAAAAACAGTACGGCGAATCCAAATATATAGTTGTATTACTTCTGTATGTACACAGGTGACTTTAACTAAGAGTACTCGGTATATTTATCTACACGACGACGGCGAGAACTATGTAAATTGATTAAACTAAAAAGAGAATAAATTTTCAACTCTGAAAACTTAAACTCGTCGTACAATCGTGATAAGACAGTTGAAAGCTACTGAGAGCATTGTGTATGAGAAAGACAATGAGGAAAAGAAAAACCGCCGTGCTATCCATCTTCTTTTTTGTTATCATATCGAGTCCAGCCCAATTGTTCATGTCGTCCAGGTGTGTTGACACACGTCATCCCTCAGGAACTTATCGCATTGGCTTCGTAGTGCGTCACTACCATAAATTTTGTTGCAATACAAAAAAGAAAAATCGAATGTTATTTATTGATGTCAATGATTTATATTCAGCTTTATAATTGTATATATTAATACTCATTATACTTACGGTATCTCATATTTTTATGCTATTATAGTCGTAAAACAACTCAAACTGAAATTTTAAGCAAAACAAAAAGACGTCGCGCTTCAAGTAAATTATCCAAGTCTTGACTTCCTTGACTTAATTAGCGTGACGAATAGCTATTATTATGACGAACGTAATTATATGTAATCAATCTACCTTTTTGTAATAATACAATATTTAATCACATCTGAGATATACTAGTATGTATATCCCCTAATACGTATAAACACAGTACAAGTAAGCATACAGTATTCTATCTCGGCAGTGTCCTAGAGATAATTACCTACGGTCGTTTGGTACGTAAATGCGCAATAGGGCTACCGACTTGGACTGAATGTTTTTCTTGGGTTACGTATTTGATAATAGGTACTATATTAAATTGTCATATTATCTTTTCATTTTATATTGTTGCAAATTTAATACATTTTTATTTATATAATTTTACCAGTATTTTATATCTAGTTTCAAAAGTTTGTGAGTTAGTATGGTGAAAATGGACAAAAAAAAATGCTTTTTTATGTGCAGTATAATTAAAAATCAGCAATAAATTAACTAGATCATTATGATAATATATTTCCTACAAATTAGCAACAGAGAAATATTTCTGGTTTCGATATAGATGTATTCAAACATCCATACACTGAACATTGTGCTCGTAAACTTGATTGACATAATATTTAGTCAATAAATGCGCAGGAGCGTCTCATACCGTCCGACGACAACCGCGGCGCGCTCGCAACTGTCGTATGTCGAGATATGCTGAGATTACGAACGCGTCGTTTGGGAGCGTTTGTATGAAGATAGAATACTGTATGCTTACTTGTACTGTGGTATAAATGTCCCCTAGCATTTTAAAAAACAAATTGTATAAATAATAAGTAATTTTTGACGTAATTAGATTTGTAATCTACCTTTTTGTAATAATACAATATTTAATTACATCCGAGGCATACTAGTATGTATGTCCCCTGGTATGTATATATCCCTTCACATTTTAAAAAACAAATTGTATAAATAATATGAAATTTTTGGGTCGTAATTACACACTAGCGACCGGAATTCAACTCCCATCAGTGGTAAGTTTGGTAAAAAAAATTGTAAATTTTTTTGAATTGCAAATAGACACTCATTCTACGTATGAAATTAAATGTAAATAGGTTATTCCCAAAAAATATAGAGGAGAGTCGGATAAGCCGTATCACTTGTTTTTAGAGCGATATCTCATTTTAATGTTGATGAAAACAAATTATTTATTCAAAGCGACATAGCTTAGAATCAACACATACCGCAAAACAATTACTGTATGATTTATCTCATATGTCGTTTTACAAATCTCAAACCTATTTCTTCACTTCTGCCTCGCCCTCTTAAATCGTTAATTACCTAGGAAAACCTGGTCAAAGTATATGTAAAAAAGAAGGTTGACTCCCGCCGCGCGCGTAACTGAATTGCCTACTTTTGGTGAGATACCTAGGGTTGCCCTGTTCTCATTTAGTTGTAAATATGAATAAATAATAATAAAAACGTATGTATATGAGATGAATAAAGATTTATTATCGAAAATCACAAATTTGTCACACAAAAATACTTTCGTCCATTATGACATGTTCGAAAAGCTTTATTATTTCTGGTAAGAGTAAAATATATCTTCATCCTAATGAATAGCTTTTGCCAATATTTTTTGGGAAAGCAGGGACACGGTGATTAGAATTCTATATCTTTCAGTTGTTCATATATGGACGGACATACCAATTTTACAATTTATGTGTTTCTTTTCGAACGCCTTACAAAACACCTGCTCCATCCTCTCAATATTCATAATAAAACAATCGAGTGGAACCACTAGTTTTTATAATAATAGTGTTCATAATAACAATTTTTTATATAATATAATTTTTAAAACCAGCCCAACTTTTATAAACGTTTTAAAAGTTTTGTAGGTTACCACTTAACGTTTCGAATTCATTAGGTATAATGAAGAACGATACGTCTGAATTCGAATAGCTGTTATTTAGGCATCCAAAGATACTACAGTACATTCGTGTATGCGATTTAATCATTTTTGTATTTGTATCAATGTGACGAACAATATAAAGACGAACGAAAGCGGATTTCGACGATTATAAATGAGTTATCCTTATGACTTTTAATTATTATGTGACGCGAAACATATGTCACAAAAATTAGTAAGCTACGGATTTCATTAATTGTAATGTAAACTAATATGCCAGAAGTAAAATCTTTGGAAGTAATAAATTACTATATAATGTGGACACATCATCAGGCAAACCTTTTATCTGTCAGCTGTTAAGATGGCGTCGCATGTCGATGATGAGTGAATATGCTAATGAGTGTAATAGTGTGCGTTCGCTCCCCTGTAGGTATTTTTCCATCTGTAGGGAAGTTGGTAGGCCCTGGTGCGGCCCCGACTGACGTTACAACCGCGGAATAGTTATCCATATTCATCCAGTACTTTGCCGTTGTGGGCGTAAAACGGCACGTGTGTATTAGTGCGCACATATAAACCGCGTTCTCTAGCTTTCTATGTAGACAACCTACTGATATACTGTGACCTGGTATTAACCTTTTTTTATTATCGTGTCAAGGTCTCGGGCTCCAGTTCCAATGTGGCGGCTCAATTATCAATGAACGATACGTGCTCACAGCGGCTCACTGCATTGTCAATCAGAAGATCGCTGGCGTCAGGATTGGCGAACACGACGTCAGAACCCAAGAAGACTGCCAAGGACAACCGCCGAAGCTAGTATGCGAATCCAATATACAGGTAATCATCCTATAAGTACCTACATGCATATTTTCACGCTATCTATATCCCTATAACGGAACAGAGTCAACGGTCGATCAATTCAGTTTTCCACCTATCCACACTCCCACACTATCAATTAACACATAAATGTATTAAATTTATAAATTAACATCTCCGTGTTAACGACTCACAATCAGCAGGCGCAAAGCAGACGGAATAAATGGATTACTACTTATGGACAGACAGATGAAGAATCAGACATACAGACATGACTATTCCATGGTTCCGTTTTAACTGTTATAGCCACAGAACGGAACCCTATAAACCCGGTCTAGTATAAATCGTACTATCGCAATTAATGTTCCCTTGTCATATGAGATTATCTGACAATGAGAGTATTTCTGAATATAGAATAATTGTGACGGTGATGTTTTAGATCGTAAAAATTTGAAGAAAACTTTCTATTAAAATATCTCATTTACCTGTCCGCTGTCCGTATCTAACTTATTTCTAAGCTAGTATGAAAGTAGAAATATTTAAATTTGCTTTACTGAAATCCCTAACTATCTAGCTTTCAATCGGTATTTTTCTTTTTGTGAAACGTGCAGTACCTATGGAGAAATAAGCGTTTATCTGTCGCGATGGCGAACGTCTAAAAGTGTAACCCATTCGGCACCTGCCGTAATTAGCGGATAACGCAAGTGATGTAGGATATTACACTTCAAATGGAATAATATCAGTTCTTAGGAAAATAAACTTAAAATATCTAACGTATAAATTTTAATATTCTTAAATTATAATCATGATGTTACTAAATAAATTGTACTTACATAAATTACCTAACCAACCCATATTAAACAGTTCTCTTTTCTCTTCATTACAGGATATGCCAGTGGAAAAAGAAATAGTACACCCAGATTACCAGGGAAAACCAAACGTCAAAAATGACATTGGTTTGTTACGTCTTAAAAAGCCCGTCGACTTCTCTTTCAGTTAGTATTATTGCCACATAAGTAAATATTAGCTTAATGTAATGAAAAGAATACTTAAATATTGATACAATCACTTTAGTGCTTAACTTTCAACACTTTTCCAATATTTCTCTGAATAAGTTAATAATTGAAATCTACATAACCAGTTCTGCGGAGTCATTATCTAAAAATTTGCAGACAGCGACAGCCACGCGTTCACTATGCGACCGGTAATTAATTGTAATAAAAAATTAGTATCATGTATGAGGATTGCGTATCTATTATTACTTTTATTACCGTAAACTGCTATGACTTAAACTATGACCGTAAAATACACTTTTCGCGGTAAATTTAGCGCCACTATACAAATTACATTACACAAATTCCCGTTTTGACAGCAGATATCGCGCGATATTGGCTGTAGCATGCTGTCTGCAAGTTACGTAATAAGCGTGCCGATTTTTATTGCTTCTGTCTCGTAATAATTTAAAAGAAGTACAGTATAAGCAAATTTTTGTTTATTTATTTCAAAATACGAGTACAATACGTTGCCAGTATATTTGGATAACATAGAATTTAATTAGAACAGACAAATCGTTTTTTTTGGAAATTACACAGACACTTTCGAAAAATATTATTCATTTGATTTAGATATTTTATAATGTGGAGGTGATGTCTTTTTTTGCAAGTTTGTGACTCTCCTATTCCCTTACGTTACGGCTTAGATATGGTGGAGGTACTTAACAGGGTGCAAGGTATCCCCATATGTAAATCGTTACGTTATACCACCGCATATATTTAACTGTGGTCGCAATTTTTTAAACTAGACTTCAATGAGTTACATTATAGTTTCATTTCACTCCAATATTCGTATTTTAATATTAAAATAATACAAAGTTATGTAATACAAAGCTGTTATTTACAGAAAATGCCTTCCCTATTTGCCTGCCCACAACGAATGCGCTACGTAACAGCGACATAAGCAACGAAAACGCGACAATAGCTGGCTGGGGTTATACCGAATCTGGATACGTGTCACCAGTGATGTTGACCGTCAAAGTACCCGTTTACACAAAACAAGCCTGTGCAGAACTTTACGAAGGGTACGTACATACAATGTCTTAATTCGTTATCTACAAGATAGAACAAAAATAAACAGTATTCTATAATAATCACGATAAAGGAAACATGTTTTTGGTAAAATTCTCACTAAATAAATCAATACCTTTCACGTATAAACCTTAAATGTAATGTAACTCATATTTAAAAGTATTCTTATATACTACATGCTTTTGTGTATCAACTAAATTAAATTTCAATATTTATTTATAGGAAACGAGGTAGCGCAATTAATGCCACTTTAAATAAATTATGCGCTGGAACAGTAGGCAAGGACTCTTGCGGTGGTGACTCCGGTGGACCACTGATGGTGAAAGGAGTCTACAACAATGTTCACAGATATATACAGCACGGCATCGTATCCTACGGACCCAAGTTGTGTGGATCTAGCTATCCAGGAGTTTATACTGACGTAACAAAATATATGAAATGGATCTTAGATAATATTACACCTTGAAAATAAAAACTATTTAAAAAATGACAAACATTCCCACCCATATGTTTAAATAAAATCAGCCTTTGTAACAACACTTTTTTATTAACTTGTTATAGCAATAAATACTATCTAACTACTATCTTTGTCATAATAATTATAGTGTAGGAATATCCCCTCTTTGTCTGTTATTGGAATTATTTGATTCATTTTCATTCATTTCTGTAATGAGGTCGCTTTTGCTTTCCCCTGTTATGTCAGTAGATGAACCGTCAGCGTGTGTTTGCTTATATGAATAACGTCCTACCACAAAAGATCCATTCTCTGTATCATTCAAAGAATCATCAACTGTTGATGATATACTGTCTTCGACAATAATAGGGTTGTCATTTAAAGATGTATCGTTGGAGCTAAATTTGGATGAATGAAGTGCTTTTCCGTTATCAACTGTCTCAGACACTACTTTAGATTCATAATTTACGGAAGTGCCATTATTTGCATACACTCCGTCAGTACTCCCTTGTTTATAGGAATAATCCGACATTGGCACAGAAGTCATTGTCTCCGTTTCTGTCTCCTGTAAAGGTAATACTCTTAAATAATGCTTATTCGAGTTGGAAAATTCAGATTCATTTTCTATTTGAGAGTTTAATGGAGGCACATTTTCAGACGCATATGAAGGCGGCAAATACACATAATCCTGTGGAATTCTATTAATTTGTTTTACGTATTCTTCTGAATTATGTGTTGAAGTAGGCGTACTATATGAAGAGAAATAATCATTTCCGTAGGAATGATCGTTAATACTTAATCCATTGCTTTCAAGAACTTTAGTATTTGAGAATAATGGATCTTCTATTTTTACCACTGTAAACTGTTGATTTGGTCTACTGTGATTTATTTGTTTATACACATATCTTGATTTTACTGGCTCCTCAAATATCACGTCTCCTTCATTTATATTTTTGTTTGAAATCCTATATTCTTCACCTTTATCAAAACTATCAACGGAAGATTCAGTGTTATTAATCTTAAAAGAATAAACTTGCGGAATTCTCGGGAGAACAGCTGTATTGGCAGACACTGAACTATCTTCAATTGCATTAGCAATGTTAAAAGGCAGTTGCGGTGTTGAAATATCTTCTGTATTATCTGATTTATGTTCAATATCACTCTTTTTTGTACCTTTACCATTTAAATATGTATTCGAAATGCCATCACTATGAGCTTGTTTGTATGGATATGTACCAATTTCCACTGGAGTGTAACTTTGTACAAATTGATTTGATTTATGATCAACTATTTCATTATTATTTTCTGATGAACACTGCACGCATGGTATAAAAACATGTTCGAATGGAGCATCAATAGAAACAGCATTTGGCAGGGCGATATTTGACACTATGGATGGTGCTTTGATAGGACGAACGGCCACTGGAATTCCTGGAACTTGTTGAATTTTATTTAATGTACTATGTAACGGTTTTTTAGATGCTTTGGCGAGTATCACAATATTACCATTTGGTGATCCTGTGTTCGTAATTACTGAGCCATCATTTTTTATTTGTTTATATGAATAAATTGATTGAGGAAGAGTAATATCTATTTTTTTTGGTTGCGTAACATATCTCGCTGGCACATCGACAATCACTGGTTTATTGACCGTTGGTGGTTTAACTGTGTGAAACATACTAGGATAAACTGATAAATGTGCGACTGGGATATGCGACGGAAGTTTGACAGTGTCCGTAACAGTGACTCCTGTTAATGTATCTGCAAGGAATGTAAGTGATCCATTTTTATAAAGCTGTTTGTACGAATATTTAGTTGGCGTTGGTGGAATTTCTACTTTGATGATTTGATCCTCTTTTGTTGATGGTTCCACGACAACCACAGCTTTAGGTACATTAATTTCAACCTGTTTGTTATTTATTTCATATGCCTCTGGTAGAACTGGAATGGAAACAATTTCAGCTGTAGGTAGCTTTGATTCAGATTCTACAACTTCCACAGCTTCAGGTATATCAATTACCACAGATTTGTCACTTATTTCATGCACCTCAGCAATTGCTGATGTAGGCAGGTTTAATGCTTCAGATTTTGAATTAATCACATCGATAATTTCTACAGGAGTCCCGGTGTATAAAATGCCAGGTGTATCAACAAATCGAATGGAGTTGTCTGCCATTACTCGGGGTAGATCGTAATTGGCTGTTATTGGTATTATGAACTGTTTTGGCTCAGCTGCTGATATAAGCTCTTTTATGAAAGCGATTTTAGTCCTCAATATTTCTAAATGAACCAAGTTCATCAGATTTTGTAAACGGCGAGTGGCATTAGAATTTGTCGTATCCAAATCTGTTGTAAAGAGATGTAAAATTGGATCAGTTTCTTTCTCCTCATTTTCTTTTTGATTTTGAATTGTTTCCAATATATCTCCAGGAACTTTAGAAGCCATTGGTCCTATAAATGAATTATCATCATTGTCTTCAGTATTCTTAATTAATAAAACTGGCGATTTCTTTTCCGTCTTAACTGGAAATATGCTAGAGATGAGTTTTTTTATCAGTTGCAAATCACGTTTTGGTCGCAATGTGTTATCAGTGGGCAATGCTATTGCGACGCATGCCAAGGAAATGCTCTGAAAATAAATATATTTAAGCGATTAGTATTATATTACTTAATTTGTATTTGTATGGAAAAAAATAAGGATTAATATTTCTGTCAAGCGAAAGTACATTTGAATAACTAAAAGTCACGCTTAGTTGATCATGTTAGATTATAAAGAAACCAGTGGCGGTACCTTCATACAAGCCGAAAATCCCCATCTTGCCTTACTAAAATGCTCAGTCAAGAACACAAAATACTGACATGTCAAGATGGAGTAATAAATATCAACTCCAATTTATATCAAACAGTTTTAAAAATTCCCGCGAAGTACTTGTCAAACGAAAACAGTACAGGAAACTTAGAGAAATAAAACAGTTTTTGACATAAGTCGCGACCAATCAGTGCGTCGGTCGATCGACATACTAAGGACATCTCAAGGCATAATCAGAGCAAAAATCAAAGTAATCAATTGTCTCACTCTCACGTGTTGGCTTGCAACGGGGTTTGCAACCTCTCTGTCTTTCTAATGGGAAAATTCGTTATGCTGTAGCTTCTTTACTAAAGTTTAGTAAAGTTAAAGCATTTAGTATGAAGCGAAAAGCCCAGCTTTCATACTGACACTTCGTAAAGATTGAGAGATACAAGACGAATACGAATACAATTCAACGTCATTCAAGTTCATTCTATTTAACTAATATTTATTTGTTTGAACCGGACGAGTGATAAATATTTTTTTAATTTCTTCTAATCTTAAGTAAGTTAATTTATAACAAAGAATCCATTAAGTTGTTCATTATGAGGCACTTAAGTTTTAATCGGCATAGAAATGTAAAATCTTTGAACTTTTCACAGAAAAACAACTAAATGTATTGTTAAAACCTACGCCTGATTTGTGTATTACTGGACTAGTAAATTGCATAAAAGACAACAAATCGGTGTACAAAACTATTTAACTCATGAATGTGTTTCTCTGACTAGTAATCCGCATAAGAGACTATTTAATGTATCAGTTTACGAAACTGATTGTATTTTTGTTTGTTCTCCCATTAAGTTATAGGTAGGTGGTACTACTTATTATTAATAGTGCTGTATATTTTATTTAAGTAACAAGAATATTTAGAATCATTCTGGTTATGACGATTAAAAAACAATACCGGCGCCATAAAAGACACAGGAATTCACAAAAACACATGAATACAGTGATTTCTTTTAGTAATTTGGATAAACAACGAATTGAGACACATTAATATGTTAAGAACTGATAAACTATTTACGCCTGTACATTTTTAATAACAAAATATTACAAAAATTGTTTTGTTGAAAGATAACGCAGGAAGCGATCTCTTTCATCTCTTCTTGTCCAACGGTTGTGCCAAAGTCATGATTAATTAATAATCTATAATATTTTACCCTTCCCTTTAGTTTTACAAAAACAATGAAGAACATGTATATCAGGCTTGCACTATCCTGAAGCCCTAGGTACGCCACTGATTACCGAACGTATTTTCTTTACAATGCTATGTAGGCTATAACAGATCCATGTCACAATCGTTTTAATTAACTGAAATATAAATTATTTGCAATGTAGAGAAACAAAATTAGATAATTTCATTAAACATTTCTAAAAATAAAAAATATGTAATATACTCACGAAGAGCACTGTCCACTTCATGATTGTAAAATTCACTTCACGGTCGCTAACTGCACTTTTATTCACAACATATACACTACAATGAATATTTAAGAACAGTCTCTTTTATATGCCAGGATCATTTGTACAGAGAAAGTGATTATCTAATTGCAACGCTTATTCACAAAGAAATTACTACAAATTAATTAAATATATCGTTAGCGATTATTATGGATAATAGCAATTCATTATAGGTTGAATATTATAGATAATTAAGGATAAGTCGTACCTTGTTGATGACTTGATGGAAATATTTATTCTAAATAACATTCTTTGCATTAAATACTTACCTAGTATTAAGTACATAATATTACATAGTGAGTAAAAATCGGCGTGCTTGCTTTCGTTGTGATGGAATACAACTTAGTTTTTACACGATGTCTCACCATATGTATGCAAAAGAAAGTAATGTTAGACACCATGTTTTTTACCTTTACACATATGCATGTAATATACAATCACGTCGTATTATTATAAATATTATCAAAGAATTTGCTTATGAAGCTTATAAGGCTGACTTATGAAGATCAAATAGCGAGTGTTAGCCGACGGAGATGTCAAAAGCACGCGCATACCTAGGTAGAAATGTGTGAGGAGAATGATGAGATTTGAGGAAGCGAAAGAAGTATGTAACTCTGACTACCCTGTTAGGAATACAGCGTAAAGATATGTATGTTTGTATTAAAAAATTTTGTCTATATCGACAATGAACTAGGTATAGATCTTGTATGGATAAATACTTCCTAACTTACAATTGCGATGAAGTTGAAGAATAGGTAGTACCTAATTGCAAAAGATATTGTTTAAAATAGTTTCAATAATTCATAAAAACTGAATTTAATTTTATAAGGGAATTATCTTTTATCCTCGTGGTACTGGCATAAGCTTGTGTCCTCGGGCTCTTGACCAGAGATAGAATCGAAATACAGTGTGTACAACTGCAACCGCAAAAAAAACCCACAGTTGTCTGGGTCACTGGAGTGATTACTACCTCCTCGCGTGACAGAAACAAACAAACGGACGTGATTTTTTTAATAATATTCGGGATTACAGGAAACAAACATGTAGGTATTTAAAAACGTTGTCACTTGTCAATAAATAGGTAAAACAGAGATTTACCACTGATAGATATTGTTTCACACGTCTTGAATTATTAGACTGAAAGAAATACCTATATATACACATACACATTTTACTTGGGGTAAAGCCATGCTGCATTGCAGCACGAATTAGGCCGGCTCGCCCGGTGAAATACCACCCTCTCACAGAATATCGGCGTATAATAACAGCATCTATTGCTGTTGTGTTTCGTTCGGTGAGTGAAAGTGCAAGTGGCCCATCTCTCCCTCTCCCCCTCTCCCCCTCTCCCCGTCCTTTCCCTCCTTTACCTAAAGGCCGGCAACGCACCCGTGATTCCCCGGACGTTGCGGTTGTCCTTTGGCGGCGGTAATCCCTCATCAGGTGACTCACACGCTCATTTGCCCCTCTTTTATAAAAAAAATAACACACGCATAATACACATTATTTCTCCTCTATCGGTATGCTCAATGTTTCAAGACTGTTATGCTGTTGTATTTGACAAACCTATGAATTAAAAAAATCTTTGTCAGTTAGTAATTTCACGTTTTCTAATTATTTCTGAACTTTACAATTGAAAAATTGATATACAATTAAACATATGTGAGATAGAGCCTCTTTTGGGCGTGATGGTAGAATGCAGTATATATTTTAGGCTGCGAAAGCCGGTTTGACAAAAACAGATCTTCGAAGGCCACATCAACGCAATATCTATCGGGCGCTTTTATAATTTATCGTAGCGCGTTTTTATCGTCACGTTTTTACTGTCCGAAATACAATAGGTGAGCAAAATGCTTCTTTATTAAATTACTGATAAAGACGCTTTTTCAACGTCCACGGAATGACGTTATCGTTTTGCTTCCCCATTATACCGTGGTCGGTAAAAACGTAGCGATAAAAACGTTCAACGGAAAATTATAAAAGAGGCCATTAGTAGTAGTAGTAAATGAGGTGGTAAAAGACGATATATAAATTACAAACACAAAAAACACAGGTTGAGCAATTCCTCTTTTTTGAACACTTAAAAATGGCATCAAATGAAAATATCTTCAGAATATTGTGTATTTAACATAAAAGCGATTCAGCAAAAAAATATTACGAAATCTGATATTTAGTTTATCATCGATATGCTAGGAGTTTAGAAACAAAGTATGTGTTTACATCAATTCATTTAATCGTTACTGTTTCGAGATTACTTTCAAACTGACATTAAAGTAGGGAGTAATAATGTAATATTTATTTGAATAATAATATTTATTTAAATGTATAACTTTACTGAAAATGTCGATTTTAAGATATTCCATAATCTCTTAAACGCTAATACTTTACAAATAAATTATCTACATATTATTGTAATGTTACGCCAATTTAATTAATATTTAATGACTAGATGATAATATACTAAATAGGTACTTATTATGATTTGGAAGACTTTTGACCTTGATGTCGGTCATGCTATTAACGTCTACATTGCGATAATATCGTTTCAAAAATTAACACAGAACATACATTAAGATATGGCAGCGATTAAAGAATTCAGTATGTTAATATAATTATTACAATTTTTTTCACTAACAAGCAAATAATACTATTTTGTCAAGGTAACGAATAAAACTTTTTGCAACTGCGATTACAAAAACGTCAATTCAAGTTACGCTGGAAGGAACAATCATACAACTAATAACTTAATCACTACTAAATATTCAGCCAAGACCCGATCTAGTGGCTAGGGGGGCGGCAAACTGATCTGTCATTTGAAATGCTATTTATAACGCAACGATAACGTCCGAAACAAACGATTTAAACGTTGAAACAAAATAATACGTTTAACGAATGAAAATTTCACAATTACTTAAATTTGTTGCTTATCCACACTACAAATCGTACTTTAAAAATCTTGTATTGAAAATAAAATTGTCTAGAAATTATTCTCGCTCTACCGCGTATCTATTTCCTGATCTTTAAAAAGAATTGTGTTCTACTTGAATCGAATGTTAAAAATCGAATGTTAAAAATTGGTACCGGAATTTCTTGTTGGTTCTTCTCAATACAGTCTTTTCCAAACCGATTGGTAATTTCATTTTCTTGATAGTACAACACTATTTCACCCTCACAAAATTTGTCTTTTTGCTACGGTTCTATGGCATACTATAAATTTACCAAGATGTTGCCATGGCATAAAAATAACTTTGCACATGATTTTACTTGTAGGTATAAGTATACTCTCCGATTTACCTTCGTAAATCTCACATCAGTCGAATTTACGAATTTAAATTTTAAGGATAGACATATCATCAGTATGGCGTGTTGTTTTGAACTTCGTTCTAAGCACACCATGGTACTTCCGCGTCGAACACGTGCCTCGGCGGGTGGTGCGACGGAGCGTGGTGTGGTTGAGGCGAGCCGTGGAGAAGTTCACACATGAAGCTGATGTAAGTGATGGCCAAGCGTAGGGTCTCGATGCGTGATAGACGCTTTTCGTACGCAAATGTTGGTACCTACGCAAATGAAATACATCATGTCAATTTCATTTTCAATACAAGAAAAGTATAAAATAACCATTAAAATTCAAGTACCTACAAAAATAACTTTATAAATACATACGATACAAATAACCATTTAATTAAATTTGACAGTTATTGAAGTCGGTGCCAATCAATGTCAACAACAGAATGTCTATTAGTTTAATAGGCTTGGAACCGACTTCAGTAACTGTCAAATTTATGAGTTTCGTGGTTTAAAGCCTAGAAATTTTGAATATACCTAGAAAATCCGGGATGTATGTATCTAAATATTGACCTTCACTCATAATTAAAAAGCGAATAGTAGTTCACATACAAGCTTATTATCAAGTCCTCTTTGTCTAATTTTTGATTATATATTATTTATATTTATTAATTAATAATAGTTTAATTGGATATCTCTAGTAACTTTTTTGTTAAAGATATCCTTTTCAATATTTGCTAATCTGTTCACATACACATATTTCTAAATATTTAGGTGTTAAATATAGTGCCTACTTTTTATGTACTGATTTCTAAATAAATATACATGTAGAGATTGGCTGGCATGACCAGTTCGAAAGATTACTTTGTAACTCAAGAGCTTTGAGTCTCGGCCGAGTCAATTTAGGGAAAAAACTATGGTGTTATTTTATACAGCATTGGTTCTACATGGTGCACCAAGTTTATTATATTATGATGTTCATTCGACAATGAAATGTTTATAAATATAAGTAGGTGTATTATAAAAATAATATTATTATCATGACTGTCATTTATGAACCGATTTGGAAAAGTCCTTTTTTATTTAAAAATATACACTTCCAGATTGGTTCCATTTAAATTTCACTGGTATTCGAGCTTGGGTTTCGAAAATATATCGAAAATATTCATTTATTTACATTGATGATGATTTTCTTGTATGTCATTGCACTCCAGAATTAGAGAAGAAGTTAATTGTGGACCTCCCCTAGATATCTATTTAGACTTTTAGACCAAGGTCACTCAAAATGGAGAATTAAAAAAAATTATTAGAAAAATTAAACCGACTTAAAAAAAACACTGAAAAGTACAAAATAACCATCCTTTACTAATTAAAATTTCAGTACAAAAATAACTTTAAAAATACGATACCCACCATATAATTAAATTTGACAGTTATTGAAGTCTGTGCCAAATCAATGTGCAACAACAGAAAGTCTATTAGTTTAGTAGGCTTGGCGCCGACTTCAGTGACTGTCAAATTTCTATCTATCGTATCGTCTATCGTATTTATAGTTATATTTGTATTTAAGTTTTGATTAGTAAAGGATAGTTATTTCGTATTTTTCGATGTTTTTTTTAAGTCGGTTTAATTTTTTTATTAAATTTTTTCCTAAATTGACCGTACTGGAAATCAAGCCTGGCACCTTTATCTTATAAGGCAAAGCTAAAAAAGGGAGACTTCACAACAAAGAGCCGGCGAAATTAAAATTTACCTTCCGTCGCAACTTATCGAAGGCCTCGTTCAGGTTGAACATGCGGCGCCTCTCTCGGATGTTAGCGGCGCGGCGCTGCGCAAGCGAGGCGACCCGCCGCCTTGGCTTTTTGCCGGCAGGCGGAGCGCGCGTACCGCCGCGGCCGCCGCATCCCGCCGCCGACCATACTAATCGGTGATCGCATAATAGCTGATGTTAATAAAACGTCAGCGCATGCTTTTTCTTACCTTTTTAAAGCAAAACCTGAGTTTTGTGTGAAATATACTGTCAAATCTAGCTATTGCTAATAAACTGTAAAATAAAATTAACTAGTATCAGTTATAGATTATTCACTTAAACGAAAGCAATTGCTATGACTAAGAGCTTATACTGACTAACAATTGCTAATACTAAATACTAGAAGCAATTGCTTTTGTTGTATTCATATCGCCCATTTTAATTTAGAGCGTATGCACACTAAGCTGAATCTTTGCTTATTGAACTTGTCAGCATTACGCCATTGTATGGGCGTATGGGATTACATATCTAAAATTATACAAGATTAATGTGAACATACATACATACATATACATATCTTCACGCTATATCCCCAACGGGATAGTCAGAAAAGACGGAGGGCCAAGCGTCGCGGTCCTTACATATGTCTTTCGCTTGCTCAAATCTCATCATTCTCGTTACACATTTTCGCCTAGGTATGCGAGTGCTTTTCACATATCCGTCTGCTAACACTGGCTATTCGATCTTCATAAATCAGCCTTGGTTTTCCTTGGCTTCTTTTAACTCTTACTTTCGCTCTACAGATTTCTTCGTCGATCTTTCATCACTCAATCTTTCTAAGTGCCTGCACCCTCTAAGTCTATCCATCCATATAACCATTTAAAGAGGATCTAAAGCCGGGGTTATAACATGTCACTGTTGACTGTTAATTTGCAGATGTAGTAATTACGGGATACGTCTATTTTGTTTTCCAGGCAAAAAAAACATTCATTTAATAGGAAAAAATGTACAACCCTATCATTATGCCCTATATTCCAAAGTTTTGCTAGCGACGTAAAAATAACAACTGGATTACAACTGGTGGTCGCACAATGCTGGTGTGTTTGTGTCATAGTAGGGTCGTTGCGCTAGATTCGCGACCGGCTCTAGTATTCGACCATTTGACTGCCTCTTACATTTCAAAATGATATAATAGTGGTTGTGATTCGATTTATACTAACAAAATACGTGGATGAACTTTAATCTTCTGGCCCTAATTACAGCATAATATAATACTAAAGGTTTAAAGAATAGACACTAATAACTATTCTAGGTTTAGTTTAGAGCCGGCATCCGCGCACACAAATTGTGTCTGAAAGTGCATAAAAATTAGTGACGAGATCGAAATTACACGACAAATGTCAAGGTGTTCCGTGAGTCGTGCTTACACAAAAGTAAATTCATAACTTTCTTAAAACCCTAAAAAACATTTACCCACTTAATTTTCCATTATTATTCGATGCGTATTTAAAATTCGAGGTGGTCGGATACCGAAATAATATTTCCTCGGTAATTCTGGTTTTCGGCCGGGTGGTCGGATTACTAGTAGATATAAGCAACAGAAAGTAACTTTTACTTTTATGTTATTACGTTTAGAGTAATTTATTTGCTTTTAAAATTGTGAATTCCTATAAATCAATTGAATCCTTTAAATCAAGAGTCCTCAGAAAGGGTTTACACCATTCGAGTCAGTAAAATCCAATGTCCAAGTCACTAATAGATGATCAAGCGCTTCCAATTCTTAGTTTATCTGATAGTTACTTGGAAGTGTGTATCATAGTTTCACTAGATGACATCCTAACTATATCAACCCAAACTAGTACGCCAACATTAGAATACAATAATCTCTTTGGTAAACATTTATTTGTCTTAACGCTTCATAAATAAGTAAAAACGAGTGATTTTTTTTAAATATACTTGTTTTTACTTTCAACTTCCTACGAGCTGAAGGTGAAATTGCAGCTGCGTTGAAGATGAAATTATAGTTAGAAAACTATAATTTCATCTTCAATTTGGAGGAAGTTCTATGGAGATAAAGAAAAAATTAAATTACAAAAGAAAGACGCACCTAAAAAAACGACTGGAAAGAAGCGAGAATCACAAACAGAAATTGTTGAAAATCAGAAAAAGAAGACGAAAGAAAGTGTTAAGAGAAAAGTTCTAGTTTCAAACGAAAACTTTAATGTTGAACATAATGACTACGACGTGATGACTTGACTAAGGAGATTAGCATGTTGAAAAAGCTGGTGAAGGAAAGGATAATCGAGATATAAACCATACACTGAAAAATCATGGGCAAGAAAATTAAGATAAGGATGAACTTTAACAGTTAACAGAAAATTAAATTAAGGATGAAAATTAAGTTAAGGATAACAGAGGAAAAGCAATCGATGGTGATTGCGTTGGCGATAAGATCGAAGAAGATGTATAAGTAAATCTTGATATGATATATATAAAGATATGAGTATAAAACCGAACTTTGTTATCGAAGATACCTACACTAAGGTTGATATAATTTCACATAAAACAATAATGTCGTCTAACTCTAAGCATGATTTTATTTATAAACCTTCGTCAACTTAGACTGAGAAGGAGTATGGCCGAAAACCGATTTAATGCTGGTCGAAAACAATATTTTGTGGTCGAAAACTGGCTAAATAGCTTAATTTTTGGTTTTAATTTTTATAAAAATAACGTGTTGCAACGGCAACACAGACCCGTGGGGCCAACTTATTAATTTTTAATCCGTTTTTTCTTTAATATATAATTTGCGTCTACCTTACATTAGACTTGCCTGTGGATTTACTTATTACACTATTGTATATGGCGAATTCATATTTTTGTTTTATCGTCGTATTCTAAGCACTTATAATCATACTTACCAGCCACCTTATTTACTTCGTTCTTAATTAAAAACTATCTAGACTATATTTGCAACCATATTGCATATTTTAAATACATTATTAATATCCAAAACTAATTTTTGTTATTGCCCAAACCAGCAACTCCACTAATCGATCGAATACTAGCGCAATGACTCTACTTATAATTTGCAAACAATAAAAATACCTATGTAAATATGTATGAAAAATGTGGCAATGCACGTTCGATTGCATAATATTGGGTCCTTACATATGAAATTGGCGTTTTGTACGGGAGGAATATAAAGTCAATTTTTTTTTTGTAAAATATATTTAAGTAATCAAAGTATGCACCGTTATTATCTATGCACTTTTGCCATCTTATAGGTAGTTCATTGATCTCTTTACTAAAAAAACCATGGGGGCGAGAATCAATAAACTCTTTGAAGGCGGTTTAGACTGCCGCATCGGAGTTTAATTTTTTTCCTTGTAAGAAGTTGTCCAAATTCCGGAAAAAATGGTAATCTGTTGGAGCAAGGTCCGGGGAGTACGGTGGATGTCGCAGACATTCCAATTGTAGCTCATCTAACTTAGTGGTTGTTTGTTGTGCAGTGTGTGGTCTTGCGTTGTCGTGAAGCAGCAGTGGCCTAGAGCGATTGACCAATCTCGGTTGTTTAGCAGCTAATTCTTCCTTCATGGTTTGCAGTTGCTGACAATAGATATCTGCCGTAATCGTTTGGCCAGATTTTAGAAAGCTGTAGTGAACGACACCGGCGCTAGTCCACCAAACACTCACAAGTAACTTTTTCTGAGTCAATTTTCGTTTAGCGCAGGATTTGGCTGGGTCTCCAGGGTTCAGCCATTGCGACGAGCGCTTCCGATTATCGTACAGTATCCATTTTTCATCACAAGTAATGATTCGATTTAAAATCCCTTCATTATTGAGTCGGTTGAGCAAAGTAACACAGCAGTCGACGCGTATTTGCAAGTTCGATTCACTCAATTCATGAGGTACCCATCGTTAAAGTTTTTTTACTTTCCTGATTTGCTTCAAGTGGATTAATACACTTTTGTCACTTACCCCGAAGCCTGCAGCTATCTCTGAAGTGCTTTGTGATGGATCCGCTTCCACAATAGCCTTTAATTCTTCGTTTTCCACTTTGGTCTCCGTCCGTCCACGGGGTTGGTTCTGAAGGTCGAAATTTCCAGAACGAAAACGTTGAAACCAAAAACGTACCGTGCTTTCTTTTGCGACACCAGCACCGTACACATCATTAATCCTTCGAGCTGTTTCTGCAGCACTGGTGCCACGGTAGAACTCGTACTCGTAAATATACCGATATTTCATGTTTTCCATTGTGTGGTAATAAGCGACGCCAAAGAAAAAAATAATGAGAAAAAAACAAATGAATGACTGTTTTCAAAACTCAAATGTACCAGCTAAATGAATTTATAAATTTGAATTTGGAATTCTTAACCAAAGAGGTGATATTTCAGATCAAAGTGGTCAGTAAGACAAAACGCTAATTTCATATGTAAGGACCCAATATATCTGGGCGTGGCTATAGGCATGAACGAACACCCGAGTCAGTCGTTTACTAATATGCATCCACGATACAAACTTTTAAGATCTACATGTGTATGAAATGTTTAATTAGAAATGATAAATCAGAACTCAGAAATGTAGAATTCAGACTCGCACGCTTATTACGTAACTTGCAGACAGCATGCGACAGCCAATATCGCGCGATATCTGCTGTCAAAACGAGAATTTGTGTAATGTAATTTGTATAGTGGCACTAAATCAACCGCAAAAAGTGCATTTTACGGACATGGCACAGTAGACACGCAATCGTCATACACGATACCAATTTTTTGTTACAATTAATCACCGGTCGCCAATGATATTATAATACAAAATAACATCATTGCCGGTCGCGCAGTAATCGCGTGGCTGACGCTGTCAGCAAATTTTTAGGTAATAACCCCGCCGTTTGCTGGTCATCATTGGACCGCGGTGTGTACGCAGTACTTCGAGGAACAAGGGCAATTATGTTTTTTCGTTGTTTTTGCTATTTTAGAAGTCTCGCTTGGCTTTAAAACTTTATAATATTATAAACACATATGACCTCAAGTTCGCGATATGTTATACAAGGTTAAAACCTTAATACGAATTTAGATGTATCTCTTAAAAAATTGTACATCCGTTATATTTATAAATAAATAACTAGTTAATTGTTAAACTATCAGTCTACTGGATTCGAATAAATTTTATTTATTTATTAAAACCAGTTGTGTTGTTTAGTAAAACAAAAAAAAAACAAATCCAGTTATGTGCTTACATATTATATTTTTGCTACATACTATCATATAAGTACCTATTACATTTATTAATAATTAATAGACACTTTATGATATACTCTTTCTTGGGAGGACTAGCAACCCAATGTTGAAACTATCAATTAATTAATGCCCAAATAAGATTGAAAGGTCTAACAACTACAAATTCGTGTCGCAACCGATTCATATCAAGTGCTTCTCTTGCCTATATACCTTCGCAACTTACCTACTTCGCAACCTTCTATATTCGCAAGAGTGCAAATGAAAACTTATTTTTATCCTTATATTATATTTATCCAAATGAAATTAATGCAGCCTATATTAGACACGAATAATGTAGTTTCCTATTTGTGAAAGAATTTTTGAATTCGGTTCAGTAATTCCAGAGATTACCCCCATTATACAAACAAACACACAATTTTACCTCAAGATAAATAAAGATGAAATATGTAAAGTAAATACCTAAAAATTATCCTCTAAAATCTAAAAGAATATTACAAGCATTTTAATCTATCTTACCACTAAGGCCGTAGCTGTCGTCGCGTACGAATCTCCCGGTCTTAGGTCACAAAGAGAGTTTTTTTAATAAATCAGATTTAAAAGTTTTTATTTTTACCAAGGCCTACTAAACAGAACTGAAGAGATAAAGGGGCCTTCGATCACCTGCAGCCCCGGGATTTTGCAGTCTCTAGCTACAGTATGGATTTATTTTCCATTATTGATAGACTAGAAAGAACGGTATCCGAAATACATAAAAAAATTTAAAAACTATTATTAGATATTAACCAATGTCGGCGGGCGGGAAAGCCAGGATGTCCGGATAGGGCACCGGTGCAGGTGGGGCGTCCCACAGCGATCCGTACGGTGACACCTCACTACCCTGGTGTGACATTACATCGGCATTAATCTCCAAGAAAAATAAATAATAGGTTCAGTCTTGACTGAGAGTAATATCATTAACCAATAGTCTCGTCTAACGAGAAGATATCTCTGACCTTACTTACTTTGAACTTACTTTAAAATGGCAAAATGTAATCTTTCTTCATATCTGTATTTGAAGTTTCGAAAAATGTCTTGTAACTACAGATTGTATACCAATATCTAGTCTGATTTAATTTAACATAACGAAAGTACAAAAGGGTTTTACTATGATATATTTATCTAGTATGGTTCATGATTTAGAATTATTATCTAAATATATTTGCAATATATCGATAACGTTCATTTCTTTCTTTCTTTGGTTCGGTATAGGCAAAAGATATTTAAATGTCTAAGCATTCTTGTATGATACAATTACATACTGCAGAGCTGCTCCAAACGTGCGGCGTCTCGCTGCCGTAGGACATCAGCGGGAAATGAATCTTGATACCTGTTCGTACCACAGCGCACAGCAAACCCACCAATGACGGTGCAATCACCACACTCGACACACCAAAACACGCAACAAAAGGACTGAACTCACGAAGATTGAGCGAATGCTCTCAGCTATCAAAATGTACTAAATCAAAATATGATATCTCTGGGTTATACCAAAATATGAATTCAACTTTATTAATTTTGAAATGTTACGCTAAACTAAACATTAATACTTGTACCGAAGATTGAATTTGTTCTAAATGAAAACAAAAGCACCCCTAACCGGAGCAACGCCAGATTTTCCGCATATGATTGGTCTACCAAGAAGTTACAGGAGGGTGGTAGACGATGATTGGTCACAGCAGGTGCAAAGGGCGGATCCCATTTATCGATTTTTGATTTCAGTTTTTCAGTCGAATAGCAAATTTCAAATCTAAAAACAAAACAAAAATCGTTTTCAAAAGCAACGAAATCCTACATTTACTTCTAATATAAAGTGTTCATTTTATCTAAATGTAAATTGGTGTTTTAGATTTAAATGTTGAAAAATTTAAATACCTTTTAAACATTTTTCCACAATGTGAACTACCTAATAACTCTAAATGTATAAGAGGCCTCAACATTGGGTATTGAGTAACCCCTAAAGAAGAAGAACAGCAACAATTTTAATGTATATTCTTACATAACTCAAAACTATAAGTACCTACCCTAAAATCGAATTCAGATTTTTGTACATATGAGCATACCTACGAGCACAAATTAATTAATTACTGACGTAAACTACGAGTACGATCTATAGGGTTGCCACTCGTATTAAAGTATCATACATTATTTCAACGAACGTATCTTAAAATTTTACGAGAGCAATAAAGTGTGTGGAAATATAGTCCTATATGGATTTATTATGAAAAGTCAAAATAAGTATATGTAATTTATTAATAATAACAAAAAAGTATATATCCTAACTTTACGTTAGTAACTAATGAATCTGTGTCCTAACGTTAATATTTACAAATTTAAAACTATACATTATCTTAAATAATAGAATTCCTCAAAGTTGCCGCTTAGAAAGCTGTCATTGCTTAAGGTACTCAGCAGACTGGCAGCATTACCTCTTGGAATACACAAACTGATTCATTAGCGGAAGAGGTATATGTAATACTTATTTTGTCTTTTCAAGGTTTCATTTATTTTATAAGAAACAATATATTTAAGCAATTTTAACGAGCCTAAAGTAAATGAAAAATATTGTTTAAGTATATATTTTAAGATGTTCACCAATAACAACATATTCATTGTATGTTGCTAAATAGAACAAAAAATACATATTAATGACTGGAAACAGCAAGTCGAATGATATAATACTTTATTTTCACATGCTGTGGGTACTTTTTTTTTTACCTTAAGAAAACAAAAGCAAAAAACTTTACTTGCTTCACAAAAAAGTGGCAACCCTAACTGCCTACGTCTTTCCTAAGCCGCACTCATCATGATAATGTGAATATTCGCCAAATCCTCACAAAGTCTTCTTTGCGTTGTCGGTCAACTATTGCACATCAAAGGATTTAATCGCGATGAATTTCGGGTGCACAAACATCAAGCCTAGTGCACGTGTCGGCTTAAATTAGGTACATTAGGTCCAGCCCTATAGCCCGGGCCCGAGAATAAGGCTACCATGTTCCCCGCGTGTCGTAAGTGTCGAAAGACTTTGGGGGTCGCGGCTGATTAAAGTGGAGGTTGTGATGGTCCGAAATCATTTACGTGAAGTGAGTCTGCGTTCCCGAAGGCTGCTGAGAGTTTCGCCTATAGAACCCTGCAATTGTAGGGCCCATTTACAATGGGATTGCGAACACAGAAATTGGGAGGAAGAAAATTGGCATTGTGTTTGCTTTTCTGATGAATCTCGTTTCGGTATGAGGCCGGATACAAAACGTACTCGAGTTTGGAGGACCTCTGGACGTCAAGAACGTTTGAAATTATATCAGGAAGTACATTCATATGGAAGGCCAACAATAATGGTTTGGGCCGATATTTAGATCGGTGTAAGAACCGATCTCATTTGGATCAGGGGCAACCTCAATGCTCAGATTTATGCGGTGAGGATTGCTTCAGACGTGATCATTCTTTTGCGAAGCAGTTTGGATGAATCGTTTCGACTAATGCACGACAATGCACGTCTACGGCTAGAGTCGTAACACGCACTCTTGCCGATACTCGCATCAACGTCCTACCGTGGCCTGCTTAATCGCCAGACCTCAATCCAATTGAGCACGCATGGGATATGCTTCAAAGAAGAGCTCTGCCGAGTATGGATGCTGTGCATAGGTACCCCACAACAACTTTTTAACTTGTTAGAAAGAACGTGGGCGCCCATTCCTCAGTGATTTTGATGAACTGATTTTAAGCATGCCAAATCGCTGTTATTGCGTGATTCGTGTCAATGGTCGAAACACAGATTACAAATTTTTTATCTTTACAGTAAAAATGTAAAAAATCCTCATTCTGCCTTTTTTTTGCCATTTAATTGACGATATTAACTTAGGTTAATTTCCCACAATTTGCAAAAATTGCATTTTTTCTTAATTTTTTACAAATTATAGGGATAAGTTGTTAACTTAAACATAGGAATTAAAGTAAGAAGCCAGTCTGGAAGACTAGATTTGATAAATATTAATTGAACTTGCGAAACACCCCATAAGTACCTAACACGAATAATTTTTTCTGAATTTTTGAAAACTACAGTCAGATATCGAACCTATAAACCTGTATTTAAAAAAGACGTAGCATAAGGCAAATCTACAATATTTATCAAGACTATTAACATATTAATCTCATCTAATAACTATTGTGATGCTGACTACAGTTATAGGCGTGACCCAGAACAGCTGCTATGGGTACGTCGCATATTGTTCGCAAATGCGCAAAAACTGTCAATTTGGGGTATAAAGAGATATTTGTCATTTTGACGCGAAATTTCTGCGTGCGAGGTAAATTAGTTGGGGTCACGCTGTCAACGCACTGATACGGATTGAGTTAACGAGTTTTGTATGGAATTATTTCAAAGGGAATATTATTTGTCTCATCCTCATCCTAGTAATAAATAATATGATAGTATTTGCCTTAGTATTTAATGTTTTCATGAATCTTATTCTTATGAAGTTTTAATATAAAATTAGATCGGTTTGCAGTAAATGTGTATGCATATATAAGTTTTTTAATGTTTTCTAGCGACCAGCCCCGGCTCCGCCCCGGTGGAATGTTGAACGTTTGAAACATACCAAATTTTTTTATTGAGATTATCATACGAAATACCATCCAAATTTCCAACTTTTTCTGTAGATTTTCCAAAAATTTTCTTTCATACAAACTTTGTCCTTACAGTTACGAACACAACATAACAGAAATCAGCCAAATCGGCTCCGTCATACATGTGACGATTGATTCTTATTTATATAGGTTATAGATAGATTTCATAGAAGGAAAATATGTATTGTATATTCCTTCTGTTCCTGTACTACTATAGACTAGTATACGTACTCGTGTCCTTGAAAGGTGAGACGCTCAATACAAAGGCGGCACTATCAAGGCGGTATCAAAGGACGAGTCCACACAAAATAAGAATACACAAGCACTCCCTACTTCTAATGACTCTATTGCTGTCAAAGAGAGAGACAAAATGAAATAAGAAATGGCGGCCCATGTTATACCGTCCAGAGGTCTAGACGCATGCACTCTTAGACGCATAGCCGATGCACATCAATCAACAACCACAACTCTTGATGCAATTCAATTCAATTCTCAAAATTCGTTTCAAAAATGTATTGTAAGTTATATAGTACATTTCATTCTATGAAAAAGTCGTATGTTGGAAAATATGACCCCTTCAAACATCCCTGCAACAACTAAATATATGTGCTCTCTTGCAGTTTAGTAACCTCAGACCAAATATTACCAACTTCTTATTTAAAATACAATAGAGTAAAAAAAAGGTTAACCTATTATACAAAATAACTTTTTAACAGACAAGGGGAGTTATCTGTTTCAAATTATGAGATTTAGCAAAACATGTCAACGAAATTACACGCTTCAATTACAGGAGGGTGGAATATATTAAAACTGGAGGGATGAACACGCCGCACGTGGCGATGGTTTAAGTCAAGGGGCCAGCAATATGTTTCAATATTATTATAATTTAATACGAGAAATTGTAACGAGATGTTATGTCATATATGAGACGACTAGCTGTAGCCCGCTACTTTGTTCGCATGGAATTTTAAAAAAAATTAGCCGATTATGTCCTTTACCTACAAATAAAAGAATTAAATTCAGAAATAAATTATTTACTTATTTCTTACCCACATAGTAAAATGTTAGCATATATAATAGTAGCTACTCTTAACTATATGGTACTAGATGCATTCTGTACCAAATTTCATCAAATTCAGTTCAGCAGTTTTGCCGTGAAAATGTAACATACGCAGACATTTTGGCGTTTATAATATTAAATGGTATGGATAGTATAAGTACATAAAATTGTGCCACCTACGCGTCCTGGCTTTTCTGGAAACGAATTGCTTAGAAATTAGACCATACCGTAACATCCGTATGCAGTGAAACCAGTCGCAATGCGTGTGCAGTATGGTCAGGACTTGTAATCTATGAAACCATATGTGAGATGACTTTTATAAGAGACTCACACTAAATGCGCTACAATTGTACCGCACAGGCTCTATAACTGCGCTATTGCATTGCTCTCATAGTTGCATGAAAGTCCTACTGCTTACTGCACCTGCACTGCTACTGCGCTGCCACTGCACTTACTGCACTGCTACTGAGCTGCTACTGCACTGGTATGTGCTGCTATTGCACTTGTACTGCGCACCTACTGCGATGCTACTGCGCTGCTACTGCGCTGCAACTGCTTGCTGCATTACTGCTTACTGTCAACGAATTCGGAAATGCACACGGACTGTAAACACCCGTTTCAAGTTTTCTCGTAATAACCACGAACAATCTGTCACAAGAAGTTTGTGGAATCAAATGGCACAGGTCCGTGAGCTTTGAATCTGTTTCGGCTGCTCCGTAAAACCTAGCTAATGCTTCAGAGGTACAAGGAGCGTAAAAACAAATGTACATGACCTTTATACAATTCTAATTTCAATGTTAAATAATTTATAGTATTAATTAGAATACTTATCAACTAGAATACAAAATATCAAAAACAATTCCATACATTTTTTATTTTTCTGTTTCTCAAAAAAAAACGAAAAATGTCTTGAACTAGATTTTAATATGGCGCAACTGATTTCATTCCACGTCGTTTAGCAGAGATGGTGATGGTGATTGCAACTTATTGTAACAGCAATTAAGAAGTCGTTTATATAATAACTATCATTTCATATCCCCTTCCACATTAGTTTTTGCGCGAAAGCTGTAAAAAATTTCGAAATATACCTACGTAAACTAAGGGCTAGTAACTGTTGTTATAGTAATTGTTGTTATCTGGTTTCCACTTAATAAATAATAATATTATCTCTTACTTATGATTATGATGAAAATAAGTTGTCCAAAATGCATTTGCAGTGCAAAATTATTTTGCTACAGAACAGAATATCTCCTCGAAGTCACATTATTGCCTATTTCATTTGGAATATCGTATAAAATTACATTTCGCAAACTTCATTAATAAATTTTACAAGAAAAAGAAATCTAAGTGGGTACCTTTTTGACAAATTGATTAGAATAAGCTCTGATAGTGGTTGGAATCCTGGGGAGAGTCGTTTTTTCATGGTGCGAATTGCAATTTTTTTAGTTCATGTCTATTTTTGTTCCTTGACTTGTCAATTCATCTATTTCTTCATATGTCCTAGGTATAATATGAAACATGTTTGTTATTATTATTATGATTTAGTTTTACTATTATACATACTTATCATATCATATTGAAATATTATTATATGTTCATGTATTTAATTTCATAGAATTATTTTATTTAGAAAAGACAATAATATTAGCGGCTCAGTTTGTAAAAGACATTAGAGTAAGTACATTAGAGCTGAGTCGTTGCCATTTTGTTGTCGCTGTACCTTATTACCTACTGTACTGATTTGTAAGATCTTGGTTATTGTTTCTTGGGTGATAAATTTTTTTTTCTTTCTTTTCTTGTTGAATAATCGAAACAGAAAACGTATTTCAAAAAGTAAAATATCATATCACCACAACAAAGTAAAATAAAAATCGCTTTATTAGACGCATCGGAAGCGTGTCGCATGTCCAGTATAAAATCAAGTTTACGCCCTTCCGAAGCTAATGCGCTAATATGATTTTAATTAATCGGAACCGTAAAGAATTTGCACAGTTTATACATCCCCTTAGTGAACAGAGGGCGCCATCAAAAGGATTACCATGACTTTGATATTTTAATGAGGGATAAGAACTACAGGAAACGGAATAAGTTGGTGTAGTATTTATACGAATTTCTAATTTTGCAAAAAGTCGAACTGCATAAGACAATATCGCTATAAAAACGTAATATTTTTTAAAGAAGAATCAGCCTTTACGTTGATTAAATTAAACTACAATATATAAATAAAAATCATCTAAGACATCAAAGAGCTGAGTAGATGAGCTTTTTACTCATTTAATTTTCAATCTTAGGTACGCCAGCAAAGACTTTGTACTTACAAATAGATACAAAGTAATATTATAAATGCGAAAGTGTGTTTTTCTGTTACTTTTTACTAAACCACTGAACTGATTTTCATGTTTGGGATGGAAATAGATTAAATCCTCGGGTTAACTATTCTAATAACTAATTAATCTGTGCCTCGGGGAAGGACTTAATCTACTTTTTTTAAATAAATGAAGCTACGGGTTACACCTTTATGAACAGAGTTAAACCATAGTAGGTATGTATTGTAAAACATTTATCATTTAATTTAAACACTTTTAACTAAATAAACTTTAAATACGGCACACGAGAAACTAAATCAAAAGAACTTCCTCGTGGAGATCCTACACAAAAATGATAACAGAAAACTAATATTACGACGCAAGTGTTTAAGCGGAACTAACTACCCTTTCTGATATAATATTGCATATAAAAATCTTTTAACTGCTAATTTTACCCTGCAATTATAAAATTTCTAAAATGACAGAATTCATTTGCAAACAATGTTTATCTTTGAAAAAATTATTGTTACAATAGATATTTTTTGTGCACCTGCAACATGATATGGAAGTTTATTACTATAACCACAAATTAATTATTTACTAGCGTAACTAAAACTATAGGAAACTAAATGAAATTAATAAAAATTAAATGTTAATAACAAAATCGTACCTATTTGTGGTTATTAATCATGCTTGTTAAGTATTTATACGACATATTTATTTACAAAGTTTATTTGAGAGTTTAAAATTTCCTTATTTATCGAAACTACAACTTCTGTACCTTGAGCAAATAACTCGTACCTGCGCGTTTATCCATTTTCAGGCATAACATCTTATAACATACAACTTCAATTCAAACCGAACATAATCAATTTTGCTAGTCCTGGAATGTATTACCTACATAGGTACTAATATTTTACCCTAGTAACTAATTAATCTGCGCTAATATAATATTGATAATGATATGATATTGAATGATATGATATGACATAATGATTTACTCCTAATTTAATTGAAAATTATTTAGCGCGAGACATTATTTCCGCATCTCGACATGCGCAGTCGACACCATCTTTAGATCACGCAAAAAGCTTCTCTTTCGTTTCTCTTTAAACATAACTCATAAACGATATTGCTTTATAAATGAATGTTATAATCCGACAAACCAGTGGAAGACCGTTGTATAGATTATTACAACTTACCTCTAATTTATAGCTTAATTATGTTAACATAGCCATATTCACATTTGTCAGTTGTTTGATTCTTCAATGAACTAATCTTACCAGATTGTCTCGATGTGATCGAGACATCTGGTATATTATATTAACTTGTCCATTGTAATTCGGAATAGCCACTGCGCTATTACCTCCTTGAAAATCATATTATGAAAAACACGATATACGCGTTGAGTTTAGGTAATTTCAGAATTAATAAGGTTAAATGTTTCCACAAAGGAAATGACTATTCGCTCGATTCCCAAGTCTACGGGAAGCTCCCCCGTCATTGACCCGTACATCCACTACAATACTATATGAGCAATATTTGTATATATTATGTATACTATATATGTATGTATTTGTATACTATATATGTATGTATGGCTGTGTTCGTAATTGCATTCTCAGAAACGGCTCTAACGATTTCGATGAAATTATAGGAGTTTATGGGGGCGAGAAATCGATGTAGCTAGGTCTCGATTCTGGGAAATATCATTTTCTCCGTGTTTTCTCACACACTTAAAACCTTGTAAAGTCTAAATGTCTCTTTCAATTTCGCAATAGACTCTTAACTTCTCAATATTACAGTGGCTAGAGCTTAGGTCTACCACGCCGAAGTACCCGTGTTCGAATATTGCAATGTGGTTATACTGTATTTTTATTTTTTGACATCAACGAGCAAATCTCGGTCGCCCAAGTACTATCTATATCTACTAACGTACGTATAATTACCTATTAACGTAAAATAGATCGACAGTTTTTATATGTATTATTATTAGACATTAGAATATTTTTTATGAATTTCTACGAAATTCTTTCTAATCAAAACCGTTTGGTGGTTGTTATTATATTCTTTAAATAATTCTAGTCTCATATCGAAACCTCAAGTATAATTTTTTTACAATTATGTAATATATTAGGATTGTTTAGTATTGCAACTCATTTTATAATTGTATATTATTTCTGCTTTCCATCTGATCCAAAATGAAAACATATAATTTTCTATATGATGAAAACAACTATGGATAGATTTATTTATATTTCTTAAGGCATTGGTAACAAGACCATCAGCCTAATGACGTAACTTTTTGAGAGACAACTCCAGTAAAGTGATAGTAGGCTTCACTGAAGTTAAAAAGGACTTCTTGGAAGAGCACGAAAACTTCAGCTACACATGTTTATTTAGATCTCCTCTATTCTTTTCACTTACACAGAACCATAAAACACAATATACTATCACGTTGTACTTTAAAACTCCTAAAAATGTAAAAAATAGAAAATCTAAATAAAATGACAACCTCACTTCTCCCGTTCCCGCCAAAAAGTCGTACGCGGGGTATGTCAAGGCGAAGTGTGGGAAGGGTCGAACACGTGCAGCAGCTGGGGAGAGCAGTAGCACGTTTATGTATCTACATGTTATCGATAAATGACCATAACCATATTTTACTTAACTATTTACACGTTCACAGATTATTTGATAACTATTATTATTACAATATTGATGTATACGTAAGTGAAAAGAATGGAGTAGATCTAAATAAATGTGTAGGTGAAGTTCTCGCGCTCTTCCAAGTCCTTTATAACTTCAGTAAAGCCTACTATCACTACTGGAGGAGTTTTACGATAAGAAAAAACTGATTTACTTGTGATTCTACTTACTAATACGTGACATTAACAAATCTACGCGCCATGCCATGAAGGAAGAAAGAACTATCCCGCGTACGCGGCTTACGCCGGTCTCGTAGTACGTTTATCTTATGCTGCTTCTATTGTTCTATAATATACATCTTTCTACTTTTGGTAACAGCGTAAAATAAAACAGATGTTGAACAGTAATTTTTTATTCATTTACATGGAAAACACAGAATCATATTTACATATAATTTATTCATTAGTATTTCAATTCCAAATCATTTTGTGTATAGATACAGTACATCATATTTACAATTTATATTATTTGTAGTAGGTATCTTCCACTTAAAACTAACATTAATTAACAGTAATATTTTTTCCATCCTTTTATTTCATTACGAATTATCATTCATTATCGTAAAAATTTAATTTAAATTACTGCTAGGAATCTCACTGATAGCCCGTTACTTGTAAAAAATCTAAAAATGAATCAACCTTTATTAATAGGCTAGATGACTGCACTTAAATGTGGTATATTTTATACATTGTATTAAAATAATTAAACATGTTGTTGAATACGATTAAGAAAAAACTAATTGACATTCATTGACTGAAAAATTTGAGTTATTGGATTTTAAACTTCTGTAGTAGGAACAGAGTGGGAAGGAGCTAGAGAGAGATAGCATTATAAAGCTATGGCGTCACAAAGTCGCAATGACATTGCACAGCGCTAGGAGTGACAGAGATGACACTTATCCCCAGTGTACTAAAGTATAAAAGCGAATAACTCTTATGTTTTTCATTAATTTCGAATATTTTTTCTCAGTTTTGTTTATGACTATAATAATAATAATACTCCAGACAATTACACAGATTGTGTGACCCCAAACTAAGCAATAAGCTTGTTATGGGTACCACACAACGAACTCTGGGGGAGTTTCCAGTAACACCCAGACTTCAAGCCAATTTAGAAAAGTTTGTTTCCTAAATTGACCTGACCGGGGATCGAACCCGGGACCCTAGCTTGGAAAGCCGATGCTATGCCACTGCGCCATCGGGCCAGTCAGTTATTAAACCTATCTTCAAACTAGGTCGTTAAGATTAGTCATGTTACCTACTGAACAAAATAAAAATCAGTCAATTATCTTGAACAATTTTAAAAACAACGTAACAAAAAATATACAACCAATAACTAGACTCATCAGTGGAAAACATCTGAGTGATTATCTTACTCATTAACTAAAAACGAAGATCTTACTACAGTAACGCTTGAATGGCTACAGGTGCGGTCCTATTATCGCCGCTGGGTCGTTCCCTTTGCCGCCGATGTCAGGAACCTTCTTTCACTTTTCCATTCTCCTGAGCTTTGCCAGTAATACGTTCCATTACGTCATGGTTATAAGTGGAATGTAACATTAGGCCGAGTACACCCGCTCTGTAAAAAAAAGTGGTTTTGTATTTTCACTTTTCGCAACAGGTAAAAGTGTTAATTTGACTTTTTCAAGAATTATTAATATAAAAATTCGCTGAAAGTTATATATATCTCTCTAGGTATTAGCTGATAGTGACAGTAATATTTATTAGATTAAGATCCAGCAACTGATTCCTGCAGGGATCTGTTATTTTTTTAGTGAAACCTAATTCAAATATATGAGTAATGAACGGCAATGTAATACTGCAGGGTTGCTTATAAAAAATTAGCTGTAATAATTACCTATAATTAATTATTTAATTAATTTAACTAATACAATATATTATACAAAATTAAAATATAATATCAATTAATTAACAAAAAATATAGAACTAGCTGCAATTTTTAATTAATAGAAGCTATTATTGTAATTTTGAATAGACAACCCTGTAGTAATAAATTACATTGCCATTATTACATACATTTGAATTTATTTTATTCATTAAAATTAAACTATTGGAAAAATTCAAAGATTGAAGAAGTAATTTGACAATTTTTCCCCTATACTTATTACCAATGTCTCGAAATGGTTCGCTGCCAATAATTTACTACTGAATGCACAAAAAACTAAATGTATTAAATTTTCCCTTTCTAATGTACCCAGAACCCATGATGAAATAGAACTGGGTGGGAAACAATTACAATTCGTTAAGTCAGCCACTTTTCTGGGTTTAACAGTAGATAACAAGTTACAGTGGGCGGACCATATCGGGGTATTGGCTAGTAAGCTCGGTTCTGCGGATGCAATTAGACGCATTAGGCAAATGACGGATGTGGATATGGCAAGGTTGGTGTACTTTGCATATTTTCACAGTTTAATGTCCTACGGCCTTATGCTGTGGGGATCAGCGACGCATATTAACTCCATTTTCATTTTACAAAAAAGAGCAATACGTGCCATCTACAGGATGAATGCACGAGAATCGCTTAAAGATCGTTTTAAAGACATTAATGTCCTCACCTTGCCCTCCTTATACATCTTTGAAATTATTATGTATACGAGAAAAAATATAGATCTGTTTAAAAAGAATGGCGATATGAATGGTATGAAAACCCGAGGTCGTGATAAATTGGTTATTCCAAAATTTAAATTACATAAGTCAAATGTTTCATTTTTAGGTAACTGCATTCGTTTTTATAATAAAGTTCCTCAAGAAATTACTCAATTAACAGAGAATAAATTTAGATTGGTTATAAAACGTACATTGACTAGACAATCATACTATAAAATAAACGATTTCATTGAAGATAAAACAATAGTGTGGAAATGATGTTCTCTGCACATGCGTTTACTGGCTTAATGAAACTATTGTATTTTAATAAACCTTTTGAAAAATGAAGTTGAAAAAATTATACCTGACTGAGTTTCTTGTCGGTTCTTCTCAGTGTCCAGGTTTTCTATTTGAACCGAACTAAAGTAGATTTGACGTTCAAAAATACCTTGTAATTGGGTTTACTTGAATAAATTGATTTGACTTTGACTTTGACCATACCATTACCATTGGTCAATGAATAAAAAAATACTCTGTTGAAAAAAACGAATTGTCTGCTTTTTTTTTGAAGTGGTAGTAGATTTCACTTTTAAAAATACTTTTGTAGAATAAAAAATATTTGCATGGATAAAATTTTAATTCATACCTGGAAGCCATTGCTAATCTAATGTTCCTCTCCTGTTCAACCAACTCGTCTAATTTCAACCACTGCCTGACTCTCTCCATATCAATCTCAGCTCTCCGCAACTTTTCCCATTGATAATGCTTTAAGCATGACTTCTTAGGAGCTCGGCAGAATTCACCAGTGGGCTCAAATACATTTTTTACTAAAGGACAACCGCAGACGTCTGTATCGCTTACTTTGGGGTCTTTGAAGTGCTCGGGGCACATTACCTGTAACCAGAATATCCATGGTGAGATTACAAATTGAGATAAGTTGAATATGAGTATTTTCAAGGATTTGCGTTTGCTACAAATTTATGTTCCGTTGAGAATTATTTCTATCAACTGTACTACTTCCGTTATCTATAATATAAAGCATTGTTAAGTTATATTTCACGAGCAACAAAGAATATATATATTATCCATATATACAGGGTTATTGGTAATTCGACGTATTCCCGTTAGGAGGTGATAGGGGTGACTATTTGCGATAATTTTAACCCCCATATGCATTATGCAAAAGTGAACCATTTTTAAGTTATCATGTTTTTTAGCTTTTATCAAAATAAGTCAAAAATGCAACATCAAAAATTTATTAAAAAAAACTATCAATTTAAATCTCATTTTTTCTTCTGATTTATAAAAACGATTAAACACTGGTTATTTATCAATATTAAAACAACAATTATCTGTCCAAATTTAAAAATGCGAGACGAATAACGATATTAGTTCAATATTTTTTTGAGATTTGTTTCCACTAAAATGCCTTAAAAACAAAAAAAATGTTATGAAACTTTGCAGATTATTTTAAAAAAAATGCGACTTTTCGTACGCAATAGGGGAAGTCACTTCGAGCAAGAACTTTAATTCGGCTAAATTACAAAATGTCTTATTTGTTACTTATTATTAATTGTTACTTGTTATTACTACTAAACTGTTACTGGTTCTACATTTTATTTTGAATTTGTATTTTTTGTTTTATTTACATTGGGTATTGTTTTTAATTAATTTTATGGATATTTTAAAGAACGACCTTAAGTTTAGTTCGAATACGAATTTCCGCCTGCTTCCTTTGTGATTTTTTTTTCAGTTTCTTTGAAATAAGTTCCTAATTGTTATGCATTGGTGGAGAGCTAAGAAAACGATTATGTTTTTAAACTAATCTGCAAACAAAGTTTCATTTTTTTGTTTTTAAGGCATTTTAGTGGAAACAAATCTCAAAAAAATATTGAACTAATATCATTTTTCGTCTCCCATTTTTAAATTTGGACCGATAATTGTTGTTTTAATATTGATAAATGACTAGTGTTTAATCGTTTTTATAAATCAGAATAAAAAATGAGATTTCAATTGATAGTTTTTTTTAATAAATTTTTGATGTTGCATTTTTGACTTATTTTGATAAAAGGTAAAAAACATGATAACTTAAAAATGGTTCACTTTTGCATAATGCATATGGGGGTTAAAATTATCACAAATAGTCACTCCTATCACGTCCTAACGGGAATACGTCGAATTACCAATAACCCTGTATATTCTTTGTTGCTTGTGAAAGCTGAAAATTATCTTAGAATATGAAAAAAATAGATACTAGAACAGCATTCATTTTTAGGTAACTGCATTCGTTTTTATAATAAAGTTTCTCAAGAAATTACTCAATTAACAGGGAATAAATTTAGATTGGTTATAAAACATACTATAAAATAAACAATCATACTATAAAATAAACGTGTTAATAGTAAATAGGTGCCAAAGTTAAAACATTGCATCATATCATATCTCAGAGAATACAAATAACAGTATGTATAAAGGACAAAAGAGTTTATTTATCAAAAATATATACTAAATATTAATAATACATCTAAACATCTCTCTCTCTCTCTCTCTCTCAATCTTTAACAGATATGCTGTTATTTTTAATGAATAATGCCTTTACTACATACTTTTATCATGATACACATTGTATATCTTAGAAATTTTTTGCACTAGATGTTTTATATCCTAGAAACTTTATACTCCGAATTATACCTGGAAATGTTACATATCCAAGAAATCTCTAGGCTGTAAAAATCAGACTTTTACGTAAAATTCCTAGGCAGTAAAATGCACACTTCTACGTAAAATTTCAAGGGCATAAAATACACACTTACAAAAAATTTCAAATGCATAAAAAGCACAACTCTATATTAAATTTGTATGTTAAAAAATCCATTATTACCCGCATTGTATATCTTAGAAATTTTTTGCACTAGATGTTTTATATCCTAGAAACTTTATACTCCAAATTATACCTGGAAATGTTACATATCCAAGAAATCTCTAGGCTGTAAAAATCAGACTTTTACGTAAAATTCCTAGGCAGTAAAATGCACACTTCTACGTAAAATTTCAAGGGCATAAAATACACACTTACAAAAAATTTCAAATGCATAAAAAGCACAACTCTATATTAAATTTGTATGTTAAAAAATCCATTATTACCCGCAGCCTTTTGCAGTAAGTGCCATTGGAGGTATTGTAGTAGTCGCAGAACATGCTCTGTCCGTCGATACGCGTGCGATGGCGACTGCCGAAAGATGCCTGTGCCTCATACTTTACGAAACACTTCTCCATGTGTTTCACTGCGGTACGCGAGTGTATTTCATGACCGCATGTTATGCAGTACATCGACGTTTCGTCATCAGCTTCCTGTAGAACAATTTTAAATAAATAAACAATGTTTTCACATTCATCCTTGTTTCTATTAAGCAGTGTTCTACAAAGACCAACATATATTGGAACAAAGAATTCTGACATGAAAGATGAATGTCGAATTGATGAATATTATGTACATACATACATACATATCTTCACGCTGTATCCCTAATGTATACTAACTGTATACTTAGGCGAAAATGTGTCAGAAGAATGATGAGATTTGAGGAAGCGAAAGAGGTATGTAAGGACCGCGACTCCTGGCGCTCCGTCCTTTCTGACTACCCCGTTAGGGATTATGTACATAAATTTATTTAATTTGTCATTGTATTTCACTGTGAGTGTATAATAATATTTTTACATATTTCAGGAAAATCGTGTTATTTTTGACCTAACTGTCCCCCTAACCAACATACTTAAAATGTATCTCAATCGAAACATCAGTCCATTCAAACATCAATCAGTGAGTCAACATCATTCGAACATCAGTCTGTTGGTTATGGGGATGATTTGCCAAAAAAATATTAAAAAGTAAAACACGATTTTCCTGGAATACCCCATACATTTCAAGGGTATCGTCATAGTAAAAACTTATCGACTTGCTACGATGCTTCGAATGAAATACATTTCAAGTCTGTTGGTCAGGGGAACGGTTTGCCGAAAAAATATCAAAACTTCATTTTCTGGAAAGATCCATACATTTCAAGGATATAGTCATAGTAAAAAATTATCAATTTGCTACGATGTTTTGAACATTCGACATACATTTCAAGTCTGTTGATCAAGGGGACGGTGTGCTCGTCCTTTATATAATATCACTAGCGACCCGCCCCGACTTCGTACGAGTAGAATTTTTTTTAAATAAAATACAGCCCATGTTACTCGTTGATAACGTAGCTTTCTACAGGTGAAGGAATTTTTGAAATTGGTTTAGTTTTTGAGTTAATCCATTACATACAAACACACAAAGTACCTCTTTATATATATATCCATACTTCCATACTAATGTTATAAATGCGAAAATCTCTCTGTCTGTCTGTCTGTCTGTTCGGTTTTCACGGCTAAACCGCCGGACAGATTTTGATAAAATTTGGCATGGAGATAGTTTGACACCAGGGGGTGAACATAGGCTACTTTATTTTTCGAAAATCTACCCCTAAAGGGGTGAAAAGGGGCATGAAACTTTGTATAGGAAATTTTTAACCGCTGAACCGATTAAGATGTAATGTGGTACAGAGATACATCTTTTCTATAAAAAGAAATAGTTTTCTTTTTTTATCAAAAAATCTACCGCTTAAGGAGTGAAAAGGGGGATGAAACTTTATAGGGGAAATGCTAAACCGCTGAACCGATTACGACGAAATTTAGTACATAGATAAAACATTTTCTGTTAAAAAACATATTGTTTTTTTCCAAAAATCTACCCCTAAAGGAGTGAAAAGGGTGATGAAACTATAGAGGATACTAATGTTATAAATGCGAGTTTCTATTTGTCTGCCTGTCTGTCTGCTTGGTTTTTACGGGTAAACCGCCGGACCGATTCCGATTAAATTTGACATGGAGATAGTTTGACACCAGGGATTGAACATAGGCTACTTTATTTTTTTTAAATTTATCCCTAAAGGGGTGAAAAGGGGGATAAAACTTTGTATAGGAAATTTTTAACCGCTGAGCCGATTAAGATGTAATTTGGTACAGAGATACACCTTTTCCATCAAAAAAACATAGTTTTCGTTTTTATCAAAAATCTACCCCTAAAGGGGTGAAAAAGGGGATGAAACTTTATAGGGGAACTATAATGCTAAACCCGAACAATATGGGTATCAAATGAAATAGAATACGCAGGGAAAGATACATATGTGACATCACCATAAATCCAATATGGCGAATGTTATGATATTCATTTTCAAATCCAAGATGGCGAATATTACTTTTTTTGGATAAATCGATACGGGTATCAAATTCTAGGTTTGTCAGGGTGCTGATTACGAAAATAATGTTTATTTACGAATCCAAGATGCCGATTATTATTTTTTTTGATAAATTGACATATCGACATAGGTATCATATTCGAGGTTTCTCGGGGTGCTAATTACGAAAATGATCTTCATTTTCAAATCCAAGATGGCGAATATTACTTTTTTTTTGGATAAATTGATATGGGTATCAAACTCTAGGTTTTTCGGGTGCTGATTACGAAAATGACTTCCATTATCAAATCCAAGATGGCGAATATTACTTTTTTTGGATAAATCGATATGGGTGTCATATCCTAAGTTTCTCGGGGTGCTAATTACGAAAATGACGTTCATTTTCAAATCCAAGATGGCGAAAATGACTTTTTTGGATAAATCGATATGGGTGTCACATTATAGGTTTCTCGGGGTGCTGATTACGAAAATTATGTTTATTTTCGAATCCAAGATGGCGATTATAATTTTTTTGGATAAATCGACATAGGTATCATATTCTAGGTTTCTCGGGGTGCTAATTACGAAAATGATGTTCATTTTCAAATCCAAGATGGTGAATATTACTTTTTTTGGATAAATCGATATGGGTAAGTACCTCGGGGTGCTGATTACGAAAATGACGTTCATTTCATAATCCAAGATGGCGAATTTTTTTTTTTTTTTGATAGATCTACATGGGTGTCATGTTCTAGGTTTCTCGGAGTATTGTTCAATACCAACAATATGGGTATCAAATGAAATGGAATACGTAGGGGAAGGTTCCCGGACATGTGACGTCATCATAAGTCCAATGTGGTGGATGTTCCATAATAGGAAATAACTTTTTCGTTCAACACCAACAATATGGGTATCAAATGAAATGGAATACGTAGGGGAAGGTTCCCGGACATGTGACGTCATCATAAGTCCAATATGGTGGATGTTCCATAATAGGAAATAAGTTTTTCGTTCGACCCCTACAATATGGGTATCAAATGAAATGGAATACGCAGGAGAAGGGTTTTATATATGTGACGTGATCATAAATCCAATATGGCAGATGTTCCATAGAAGGAAATAACTTTTTCGTTCAAAACTAACAATATGGGTATCGAATGAAATGGAATACGCAGGTTTTTGTATATGTGACGTCATCATAAATCTAATATGGCAGATGTTCCATTATAGAGAATAACTTTTTTTTAACACCAACAATATGAGTACCTCGGGTAACCGCAGTAACCTAAAGAGGTGAAAGATCATTTTTCCACGCGGACGAAGTCGCGGGTACAGCTAGTATATATGTATATATATATATATTATATTTTATATCAGAGGGGGCAAACGAGCAAGCGGGTCACCCGATGGAAAGTGATCACCGCCGCCCATGGACACCCGCAACGTCCAGGGAATCACGGGTACGTTGCCGGCCTTTAAGGAAAGAGTATGCTCGTTTCTTGAAGGTCCCTAAGTCGTAACGGTCTGGGAATACCGCCGCGGATAAATTTAAAGACATTGACATTCTAACTTTAGCGTCACAGTATATTTATGAAAATATAATATATGTAAAAAAGAATATAACTGCATTCTTGAAGGTCTGTCATGTACATACATATAATACAAGAGGCAAGAATAAGCTTGCACCACATACTACTAGACTCCACAAGGTTAGAAACTCATTTGTGGGTGTCTGTATACACTTGTACAATAGGATCCCTGATGACATACAGAACTTGCCTTTGAGTAGATTCAAAAACACAGTCAAGCGAAAATTGTGCTCTAAAGGTTATTTTAAAATCTCGGATTATTTGAATGATAAGCATGCTTGGGATTAACCGCTCAGCCACCAAGCCGATTATTTCTTATAAGTATATAATAGAATATTATGTAATAATGATTAAGACATATGTTTATAAGAGCAACCTCTGTGTTTCTTGCACGTTCTTCACAGAAGGAATACTGCATTAAGAAGTGTGGTAGATTTATAAATTATTATATATCATGATCATAATTATATATCATAATTCTCGACGATTTCTAGTGTATTTTAAAAATACTTACGAAATAAAAAAAATTTTGACTTTTGACTTTTTGACTTTTGACTTTTATAAGTTGGTTCCACAAAATTCCCGTACGTGGTAAAAAATGTCGTAAAAATCGCACAGTTGTAGTTCGCCATCCATCAAGGTGGTGGGGATGAATGATGCAGTTGATTGCGTGACGTACGGTAATGGAATTCAACAGCAGGCAGTACTCCGAACAATTCCTCACTACTATATTAGTATAGATAGTATACATGTAACCGGTACGCTTATTACGTAACTTGCAGACAGCATGCGACAGCCAATATCGCGCGATATCTGCTGTCACAACGAGAATTTGTGTAATGTAATTTGTATAGTGGCGCTAAATCTACCGCGAAAAGTGCATTTTATGGTCATAGAATAATAGATACGCAGTCGTCACACATGATACTAATTTTTTATTACAATTAGTCACCGGACGTGTAGTGATCGCGTGGTTGTCGCTGTCTGAATGTTAGGTAATAGCCCCGGCGGGCGACGTCGCCATAGCAGACCTTGTCGTCGGCGTGCACGACGGCTCGTGCGGCGGAGAGCGCGCGCGCCGCGAGCGCGTCGAGGTCCGCATGCTGGCGGTCGAGCGCGCGCAGCGCGGCCTGCGCGCGCGCCAGCCCGCCGCGGACCACCTCCAGCGCCTTGCGGTTGCGCTGCTCCGCCACGCAGCTGGACAGCGACCACTCCTGGATGCGCTGCGGCAGCACCTGCGCCCGCCGCACATATGACCTCTACGTTGTATCTCATATATCAACCACCTGCGCCCGCGCCTCCACGTTATATCCCATACCTCATAGACCATGACGCCCATTACCCTATACAGACGAAATATCGGACCATCCTACTCACCATTGTTCAGTTTTATACCCGACTTCAAAAAAAGAAGGAAGTTCACAATTCGGTTGTATGTTTCTTTGGAACGAAATTCTTTAACGCGGCTTGCGAGGTTTGATTACCCGCGCGTCCCGCGGCGCTAGGTTCTTTAGCTCTTACACATAGATACACAGTGATATTCCTGTCTCTTTTTATTATATACCAGTATACCATATGTGTGCGTATCTTTATTTTTTATTTAAAACATAAGTGAGTTTTATTGGTCTCTGCAGCTAAGGTACTTCGTTCCTGACGGAAGTCCACCGACTACACTAAGATTTATTTAATGTACGCGACAGATCGACATGGCAATTTTCTAGTGATGTGACCAGGTTATCGATATTTTTTTAGTCCCACAACACAATAACGGTAAAATTAATTAAGTGAGATTTATTATAAGTAAAATGAAAATGAATTAGATTACATATTTTAATCATCACAAACAATAAATCAAAAATAAAAATATTTTTTTTATATATTTTTATTATTTATATATTTTTACAACGCAGAGGTCAGCCATCCAAAGAACACATACTATCATCGCTACAAGTACTTAGTGACTCTTCGTCACTAGTTTCTCCGACTTCTACGATAAAATCTTCCATTACATTTTCCATTCCTATATCCTTTTCCCAATATTCATTCTCCAGTCTCTGAACATGTTTTTCGAAATTTGCCCAGTTTTCTGCCGTAACTGTCGAAATTGCATTTGTTGTTACCTCTTTCAGTTTTGTCAAACATAAATCGCTGTTTATGTTGTGTTCCCTTACAAAGCATTTAATGGCGGCCCAGGCTAATTCAATAGGATTAAAATCACACATATATGGAGGTAGTCTTATAATGTCATGGCCATGTCCTTTAATTTCATTGTCAATTTTATAATTGATATCAACGGGTCTGTGTTGTTCTACAATTTTAAATAGATCTGGTTTCCTCATTGACGTGTCGTAAGAAATGTTATTATCTTCCAATCATTTTATCATTGCAGATTTTAGCGAACTTTTTGTCGGAGGCTTATTTAGCTGAACGCTGTGGTAAGGTGCGTTGTCCATTACCACGACACTGCGCTCAGGAAGTGAAGGCAAAAGCTTTTCGACTACCCATTTTTCAAAATTCTCGCCATTCATTTGTCCATGATAGTCGCCGGTAGTAGTACCAGCCTTAAATATCAAAGTAGCCCCCGGTAGAAATCCGTTTATGCCTCCTGCGCTGACTACTATGAGTCTATTCCCAGAACTAGTATCTGTGAGAATTCCTTTTGATCCAGTCATTTGCCAACACTTTTTGAAAGTTAAATTATTGTCCACCCATGTTTCATCTAAATAAAAAATATTTCTGTTTTGTTGTCGGAATTCTCTCATTTTCTTTAAATATTCATAACGTTTGAAAACTATATTTGGCTTTTCAGTTAAAACAGATCGTTTGGTTTGACACTGACGCCACCTGTAGCCCATTTTTTTCAATAGTCGTTGTAATGTACGAATACCCCAAGGAAAAGGTATTTTTTCACGTAACGCAACAAGTAGCTTGGGATATGTCGGAACGATTTTCCTTTGTAAATAAAATTCTGTTATAGTGTCATGAACCACTGTACGATCAAAATTGTCTACACAAAATTTTTGGGCCTGTCTTCTTCCGTTTTGTGGGCGATTTTAATTTTTTATCGGGTCCTGCTAATATTGATTCGGATTTTATTCTGGATAAAGTTCTTTTCGATAAGCCGGTGTAAAACGCAGCCCTTGCCAATGTCTGATTGACAGAGTATTTATAATAATTGTTTTTTCGTTCAATGTCACAATTTTCTAATACTTTTCTGGCTAGATTTCGTGCTTGAGAGTGAATTATTGGTTTTTTTGTTTTAACACGTGACGAGGAAGCGACCGAAGTCATTTTAATACACAATAACAAAGAACAATGTAAGCGAGATCGAAATCGAAAACGCGGTCGATACGGACTCGCAGCACTAACACCCGTATTCTAAAACGTTTCCTCAAAACTTCCTCGACTCGACTCAACCTCACTCAGTCAAATTGGTATTCTCGGTTAGCAAAAACTTCCTTCACTCGAATCTTTCCTCATTCGAGTGGAGGAAACGAACTGTCAAACTCAAGGTAGCTCGCGATCTACCTTAAGGCGTCCTCAAGCAATAAAAGTATTGTGTTTGTGTTGCGTTTATTGGTTTTATTAAACACGACAATGAATTTTGAAGACTTTAATGATTTTATGGACTACGTTTACGACCGTCCTTATGTTTATTTGTCACGACGTTATATACGAGATGCAGAAAACCCTTTGGAGTGTTATAATAACAATAAATTCCGAAGAAGATACCGGTTTAGCAAAGAAACTGTTACAAACATTTTATTGCCTCTTTTGTTCCCTATACAAAGGGATGGTGATAACCGTGGGCTTCCGATACCACCCATAATACAAGTTCTAATAGCGTTGCGGTTTTATGCTACCGGAAATTTTCAGGTTAGTATTTCCTACAGTGATTTAAAATATTAATAATTACCTTATAATTATGCAGTAATTATGCTATAATAATTTTATTTTTGTCAATTTCAGATCGTTTGTGGAGACTTGCATAAATTGAGTCAGCCAGTTACATCTAGAGTAGTATCAAAAATATCTAAGTTATTGGCTATAAAGGTTGGACAATTTGTTAAATTCCCATCAGAGAATGAACAAGGCGATATAAGACGGCGATTTTTTAATATAGCTGGGTTTCCTGGTGTGCGAGGATGTATAGATTGTACACATGTACCCATAAAATGTCCAAACAGACGAAATGGTGAAATTTTTAGAAACCGGAAAGGGTGGTATTCTATTAATGTGCAGTTGGTTTGTGGCCCTAACATGGAAATATATGATATAGTGGCTCGTTGGCCAGGATCAGTTCATGATTCTCGTATTTTTGCAAATAGCCGATGTCGCATGCGTTTTCAGGAACATGAACTGACTGGTCTTTTAATTGGGGACAGTGGATATGCCCAGACTTCATACATGTATACGCCTGTACATAACCCACAAACACAGCCAGAGATAAGGTACAACAGAGCTCATATCAATACCAGAAATGTTATCGAAAGATTGAATGGTGTCTGGAAGAGAAGGTTTGCTTGCCTGAGCAGGAAACTGCAAAATAATTTAATAAATTCCTGCAACATTATTGTCGCTTGTGCAGTCCTTCATAACATTTCTATTATATCACATGAAGAATTGCCAGAACCAGAACTGGACATGGAGGCCGTTCCTGTTCCAAATTTACAAGAAACTGTACGTGGTAGTGTCATCAGGACTGCCTTCATTAATAGACATTTTACATAAAAACTTTAGTACTTACCATAATTTTCACTTGCTTTATTTTATAAAGATTATTTAACTTTAATTTTAGACATTAATTAGTAGTTATTGCTAAACTATAACATGATAAATTATCAGAGAACAACACATATCTTTTAATATTATTTTCTTTATTATATTAAATAAATATTATAATTCACATTAGATTTAATAAAAAATAGCTTATAAAAAATTTTGTATTTATGTGTCAGATAACAGTAATGCATTACTTGTGAATTATAAATTAGTTAATGTAATAGCTATAATCATAGAATAGTCCTACAACATTATCAGATTGTTATTGTGTAATTATATTGGATAAATGATTTTGTAAATACATATGTATGTATGACTGCTGACTACCCCGTTAGGGATACAGCGTGAAGATAATATGTATGTAAATCTTCACAATGTATACAATTATATGAAAACAAAACATACCTACATAGTTTTTAAAATATTGTAATTAATAAATAAATTTATAAATGCATATTATGTTCTCACATTAACGCTAATTCATTGATCATATTACATTTTAATTTTTATAATATGTCTTTTATTTTTATAATATAATGTTTTTTACTTTCATAATAAAAGAGATCTCAATATGTCTGGTAGGTACATTTATTATTATGAAATAAATAAAAAGAAATTAATAATAATATATAAACAAGTTTGTATATATAAGTTATATTTTCACATAGTCCATAAATAAAAATAGCATGTACATTTCTAAAGCTGTATTTATTTTTCTAAAACTTTTTGTGCAGTTTCCCTTTTAATTCGATTACAGAGAAGGAGTTCTTCAGCAGCTTCCCTTTCTATTTTGTTTTTAAGATAGTACTCCTCAGCTGCCTTCACCTTCCATTGCTGCTCCGCTACATACAGCTTATGTAAATCCTCCTCACGCTCTTCCTTTCTCTTGTACATATTTTGCCTTATAGTAAATTCATCTTGAATAACTCTACTTCTAATATTTGTTTGTCGAACTGAAAGTATGAATTACTATTATTACAAAACAATAGTTTATTTATAAAGCAAAATTAATTATTGAGTTTCACGCTAGTAGTCTTCCGTTCATACATTGAAAAACGTCAGGGTTATTACCTAAAAATTTGCAGACAGCGACAGCCACGCGTAATTAATTGTAATAAAAAATTGATATAATATAATAAACCTTTCTTACGAGAACATGAAAACTAAACATCATTACAGAAATTAAAAATACCTACATTGTGGCTGTGATGTGCTGCCTCCATAATCAGTAAGCCGGGATCCAGATCGTCGAGGTGGTGTATCTACAAAATGAAATTTGTGTGTATAAATTGTGTATTAGTAGTAGTAGGATAAAATTTTCTAAACTATAAATAAATAAATCTCAGGACTGATATTATTTATCTATTACAGATATGTAAATGTATTAATATATCTAATATCTTTTATTAATTTATTTTTAATAGTTATTTACCTCTTTCTCGGACTTGCTCTTCTTGTGTACTCGGTTCATTTAGAGTTATAATAGGATCTATGACTGTAGACATCACTGCAAAAATAAAACAAATTGTTTATTTGAATTGATAAAATGAGGTGTAACTGTGTTTAAATAATTACATAAATGTTTGACATACTTATATCTCGATTTTCTTGAGTCTCGAGTGGATTAGGGACACTGTCGCTGTCAATTACAAACTGTAATTCTACATCTGTGGTCTCCAATAATGCCTCATCCAAGACTTGACTAGTCATAGCCGTGGAAGTACTGGGCTGAGGATCGAATGAACCTCCTCCCGTCTTCATCCGCTCCCGCTTTTCTTGTGCTAACACACTTTTTCGACGGGTTTTCAAATTATCCCAGCACTTTTTCAGCTGGGCCTCAGTTCTCTAAAAACAAATAATACGCAAATTTAATAAAACACAAAGATCTCGAGGTTGGCTTGTTAATCGTTAATAATAATTATTACCGTTTTACTCACTTTTGTGTTTGTTTCTATAGAATTATATTCCTCCGTTAGGCGTACCCAAGCCATTTTTTTTGTTGCTGGACTTCCGTGAATTGTGGACGCCGTGTTGAGCTTATATTTTATTATAAGCTCTTGTAAACAAAGTTTTTCACTTTCCGAAAAAAATTGCCTTCCTGTACTGCCTGACATTTTTATGATATTTATCTAATTACAATATTAAACCGCAGAAATGTTTCACTCAAAAATCGATAGAAGTTTTAGCTCAAATACACGTAATGCAAATAAAAAGATGTTTGGAAGGACGCTTTAAATTTGACGTTACAACTTTTTTCTTACTATAAACTATAAACTTTAGTCTGTTACCAACATAACAAAACAAAAACCACTCCAACAATGACGTAATTGCAGTGTGTGACGTCAAAGTGAATCTCATTGGAGGAGACTCAAATCACACTTGCGTTGCTAACTTAGAATACCGTTTTCGAGGAATCATTGAGGAGGACCTTGAGGCTTCCTCGAACGAGTTTGAGTGGAGGACGTTTCGAGGTAATGTTTTAGAATACGGGTGTAAGACTAAGACGGCGCGGGCGATGTACGGGTATGCGGGGTGTCCCCTCCCCCGCGCCTCAGCTCATACCCCGATTGCCATGTCGATCTGTCGCGTACAATATTTATAATGATTCTCTTGTATGTTATTACGCTTCAGAATTAAAAAAGAAGTTAATTGTAGACCTGCCCTAGAAATTTATTTAGGCCAAGGTCACTCAAAAGGGAGAAATAAAAAAAAACTAAAAAAAAAATTATACCGACTTCAAAAAAAAATCACTGAAAAATACGAAATAACTATCCTTTACTAATCAAAATTAGAGTACAAAAATAACTTTATAAATACGATACAAGTACATTTAAAATTAAATTTGACAGTTAACGAAGTTGATGCCAATTCAATGTGCAACAACAGAAAGTCTACTTAGTTTGGTAGGCTAGACACCGACTTCAGTAACTGCATTTAGTAACACTATTAAATATCAACTCTTGCTCGCATTAAAACAGTGCATAACCAATTCTGGACCTGCGTGTACATCTCTGTATATTCAGACCACAACAGATTTACTACTATTATAGATATTGCCTTGGTGTGGCCTATATTATCTTTTTTCATTTGTAAAGGTCAAAAATAATTAAAAACTTAAAAGTACTAACGAAGAAAGGTTTGTTTTGTGTCAGTCTGTCAAATACAACAGCTTAACAGTCTTAAAATATTGAGCATACCGATAGAGGCGAAATAATGTGTATTATGTGTATCGCTTTCTATTATAGGCTTACGCCACATATTTCTTTCGGACTAGTAATTCGTGACGTGTGAAAGACCATATCTATTAGTGATAATTTATTACATATAAATTAAATTAAAATGCTTAATTAAAAGTCGTATACTTAGGTGTTACTTCGCGGAAATCCATCTTTAACGGTCAATTTAAACGACGACCTCCGTGACGCAACGGCTAAATGCGTCGGAAAGTAAACCGGCGTTGCGGGTCCGATTCTCGCCCCATGTCTGAGTGTTTATGTATAATATGTATTTATTTACGAAAGAAAAGTATATAAGTAGTATATCAGTTGTCTAATACCCATAACACAAGCACTGTGCTGCTTACTGTGGGACTAGATGGCGCTGTGTGAAATTTCTGAGTATATTAGTATTATATAATTTGTATACATTTGTTATCTACTTTTTGCCCAAAGCTTAGAACCTAAACCATACTTATTTACAAATTTACCAGTTAATTACAAACCATAAACTCAACTGTGAAAAATTATTTGAAATTGATTGGATAACACAGGAAATTGTTATTCATTCGATAACGTAACGCTGAGTGGAGACATGCCAGAGGGAAACCACAAGTACATATGTGTGACTTCACAAGCTTGGTAGTGTCGTTGCTTAATGCTGGTAATAACTGAGACAGCCTATCCCCGCTCCATATAAAGAGAAAAATGTGGAGACAGCATCATTATCAGAGTTAAAGGCAACTTTTTTTCATTATGTCCAGCCAAACCATTATGTGGAGACGGATTTAGCTTGAAACATCGACCAACGTATTGCTGTCATGTATCCGCCCGACTTTTCATTGGGCACATGATATGATCGCTAGACAATAGATAATTTCATAACGGCGTTTTACGAAATGCCCAGACAAATCATGATCAGTCCAATTTTACGACCATACAACAACGTAGCATTACGGTTATTAATAAAATATATATTATGTTAATTAATTTTACAATAAACAGACCTGATATATCCTGGCTGTAGCAAGCCTCATGCCGCACTGAGTGGAACAATATTTGGAGCCATAGAGTGCGGCCCGAGTGCACTGCGGACCGTAGCACTGCCGTGGCTCTAAAGTCTGCAGGTGTGATATTGACTCCTCTGGCTCATACGGCTCGCGTTCGTGATGCTTCTTCTTAATACGGCTGCTACTGTTGAAGGTAATATTTTATTAAGCTCTTGGCAATTCTACCGTTTCAAGCTAAGTCCAGAGTGTAGCGAAGCCATGTTGTATAATTTAGCTCACATTCTGAGGCGAAAAGTCATGTAATTTCTGAAAAAGGAAGCCTACATCTAACAGTAGAGCAAATTTAATATATTGTCACTTTTCAGTACTTTCACCTACATACGCAATCATATCTCGAAATTATATAAGCACTTTAAAATTTAGCATTTACATATCTATACTAATATCTATAAGTACTAATATTATAAAGAGAGAAAGCGAATTTTGTTAGTTTGTTTATATGTGGTAGGTAATCTCCGGAACCACTGCAACTATTTGAATAATTCTTTTATCATTTGAAAGGTATATTATTCCAGATGGATATAGGCTATATATAGTGTATTCAACCCGGGCGAAGTCGGGACGGACCGCTAGTTATGTGATAAAATAAACAAGAACATGCATGTACAATGTACATATATTTCGTGTAATACTGAAATTATTTCATGGCAAGAGAGTAGTTGGTTTAATACCTACTCACAATTTTAATATAAAATCATTCTTTTATTGACATTTAAGATTTTATTGACACTTAAGTTATAATTAAAATCCAAAATATAATCAGAAATATTTTTCGTTTTTGTATCTTGAGGTAAAGACACAAAAGTAGATATTTAGTTAATACGCTTTTAATTATAGTGCCGGAATTATTTATTTTTTGGATTGTTTATATATCCCAAATTATTTTTCTTTTGTCAACTGACAGAAGAAATTACAAAAATAAAAGATTTATAATTTCAGTTTATATTAAACAAAGTAGATTTATAAATCTACTGCTGTTATGGGTTTAACAACTAAGAAGATAATAAAACACAACTGAAGTGAGGTTTTAGACACAGACTAAACTTTAAAAAGTTTTCTTTTTACCTAGATTGCTTAGATGTTTTCTTAGCTTTCATACATACTCGCTGCTTGCACTTGAGTTTCAATTTATTACTACCTCCATATTTATACATATCCTCACAAGCTTCACAACTGAAACAAATAAGTAGAAGCAATGACAAATAAGGATTAGATAACATTAAGTATTTTAGTAATTAACCTGATAACTTTTTTTCGAAACATTTGAATTAATATTCAAGTTCTTGTATCTCTAATTTATTATAACCATTACTTTCTTCAACAATGACAAACTTCAATGTCCTATGTCATATAACCTTCGACAAAAATACTTAAACAGATTGAACTTTTTCTCTAAGTATTCAGTGACAGTAATCTTAGGAAGGAAAGTCATACACTACAAATCCGAAAAAAATATGATTAAAATGGAATTCTGTTTCCTCCATTCATAGAATAAACACTGAAATCTACCAACCACTGAAAGAAACTGCCAAGTGTTCTTTTTTGAACTTCACCTTGCAATAGAACTTTTTAATTAAAATTTGTTAAAGGCCACTTTGTGTAAATAGTCTAAATAGGATCATTATATATATTCTGAGGCATAAGTCATTCCGTAATTTATTTATATATAATAAAAAAATATTAATATTTGTGATTAAAAATAATAAACAAAATTATTAACGAAAGTAAAAGCCCAATAATAAATAGAAGATTAAAAACCATGCAACCATTATTGATTATGGTAAAGGCAAAAAGTGACAGCGCTAACTTTAACTATAATTTTAATGACCTTTCTTGGTCATGCCTTAATTTTTTTTTTATATTTATTTTCAAGGAATAAATTATAATATAACCTTAACAATATTTCGCCAAACTGCTATTGCAGTTTAATGGCGAATAAAACACTCTTTTACTAATTTCTATATACATTGTAACACGTATTATCTATTATACTATGGACTTATATAATATTCAATATATATACACACACACACATACATATCATATACTAGATACTTACATTTCCATATCACAAAAAGTATTCAATAGTTGGTTTATATTTACGCTTAAAAGCGCTTTGTAATGTACTTTCTATTTCTTTTATTAGTGTTATTATCTTATTATATATTCTCGGAATTAAATATTTTTCAGTTCTCTGACCATAATAATTTTGTGCCAATGGTTCTTTATACAATTTAACATTTTTATTTTTCAAACTAGGATTCGCTGTTACAGGTATTTTAAAATCCGAACAATTATTGTAATAATGATTAGCTACCGCATATTTAACTTTTTCTTGAATTGATATTATATCTCGGACCAAGAAAAAAAATGGATGGAGCATTTGCTCTAAGAGCGTTTCCTTACCGTGTCCTTTTTTTTTTAAACGCGTTTCTAGACTTTTACTAATGTACATGACAAGGGAAGGGTCACAGTACAACAATACAAAGCTGAATATGACTTTTTTTTTATCTAGTAGCTAAAACATTTACGAGTATTTTGCAAATAATTATTACATGACAGACTCATTAGCTGACACGAATTACATTAACAGTGTGAACTTTCCATGCTTACTATAGCTAACTGTTTTACTCATGGTTACGCCCGATGAGATAGAAAGAGACGCGATTTGTTTGACACACATGTGATAAGAGAGGCAACTTATTATGGATTCATCCATTGCTTCTTGGTCCGAGTATTATATGGTCAAAAAGTGGCAATGATTTTAATGAACTTTCTTACATCATACTGCTTTTATTATGATATTGTCAAAAATCGACAAACTTTATTTAACATTCAAACAACACTCGTGTTTTAAATAGTGTCATGCAAATAAAGAAATTTAATGGTCTTTCATGCAACTGAGCATAAGAATAATAAAATACATTGAACAGAGTATAGTAGAGTTTCTTTTATTTATATATTTAATAGGTTAAATAAACAAATTTAGTGACCCGTCCCACCTTTGATTGAGGATTTGAAATAAAATATAGTCTATATTACTCAGGGATAGCATATTTAGCCAATTTAGATTAAATTTTCTATTAGAGAAGGAATTTTTAAATTAGTTCAGCAATTTCTAAAATTACTCTAGCAAATCACGATAGTAATAACTATGCTGTTCCATTTTGTTTATTGTTCCTAATTAATAATTATTATTGCTAAAACTTTAAAGCTAAATTCCTAACCTTTGACTAGTGACGTAATTTTGTTGTAACATAGTTGGTGTCGTGTGGACACCAGACAGACTATTTACGTTTATTGTAATGTTTTTTAAGGAGCGCTTGAATATTTTTAAAACTTGAATTTAGATATTGGCGCCCTCGAACACTCATGTATGCGTGCGTGATGCGTGAGTGGCGAAGCGACTTCAGTATAAAATATCATTTTGATACTTTTCCGAACCAAACGTTTCGGTTATTGTTAGTAATTTTTTTTTTTTGTTTTAGATAAATACATATATTTGTAATTAGTATTAAGTGTTCTCGACGCGTTAAATGCATAAATATTAACAAAAATCAAAACTTTTGATTCGGAAAATTATCAAATTATATTTCATACTGAAGCCGCTTCCGTTACTCACACTGCAATAAATCTACGAAAGTCGCACGTATACATGAGTGACCAAGCGCGCCAATACCTAAGTTCAAGTGCTTACGATTTGTCAAAGGGCTCTTAATAAACATTGATTTCAATATTTGGACCCATATAATCAGCCTTAAATCGCTAGAGATCATTTCAAAACTTCTAAAAACTAAAAAGAACTTCTAAATAAGTATATAACATGTATATCTTAATTTGAGAAATAAGCTACGTAAACAAAAAATAAAATTACCCAAAAAATTAAACTTTAAAAAAATTGCAGACCCTAAAATGACTCAATTTTATACAAAGTCTGAGAAGAATTGCTTAGCACATTGCAAGCACACATTTTTTTTCCATGTAAAACAACTACATATAAGATAACTTTCACAGCGCAGTTTGTAAGGCTGTTGATCCACTGGAATTTTCGTTATTCACTCGCGACTCCGTAACACTTTCATAGTCCTCAGATTCTGTTTTTAGCTTTATTGTTAAGTAGCTACATTGAAACACTTGAGGATCGTTTGTCTCCTTCGAGATGCCCCTCCTACGTCCAATATGTAGTACCTACGTCGAAAAGACACAGAGCAATTTTGCCCTTGTGACTCAGCTATGAGAAACAGGTACCTAATCTACGGAGGAGGCGAACTACTCGATAAAATACAAAGTCAAGACAAAGATAATGTGCAAACGACAGAAAGCTCTTCATAACAATTATTGGGTAGGTAATTGGAAATTTAATAATGGCAACAATCCGTCGGAGAAAATGCTAACGCACCGGACGCCCGTAGCCTAACAGACTCCCAGCGGCGGCCCCGACGCTCCGTTAGCGCGCATCCCTTCCAAAGCGTAACTCGCGCTTTACCTACCCCCGATTTACATTGCTCAAGTGTTTAGCGAAGTAGATAAGTACATTACACAAGTACAGTGGTGTAAATCGAACGGACAGTAGCGAGTTAACTTAGCTTGCAAGTTGCCTTGCAAGTGGATCCAAATAGAATCGCTTATATTTTTTGGGCAAGTGACGCCCATCGCGCGCGCGTTTTGCCGCCGCACGGTTCTTGACTTGCTACTTGGCGTAGTGTAAACGGTAAAATTTAGTACAGTGTATAAGTAACCGAAAACAGGACGGTCCGCTACTGCTGTTTTATGCGATATTGTACAAGACAGAGACAACACTTAAACTGTGAAACTATTATGCTCACCTAATTGACGCAATTCGACGCAACCACCACTCTGATATAGGAATGAGCGATATAGTTAAAGTACCGATATTCTTATGTTATCGACCACAAAATATTAATATTTTAAAATATCGATATTTTCTAGTGTCGACAGTTTTAGTACTTAAAATTTAAATGCCTACTTATAGGAGACCATGATCATCCGCAACTAAGGTAAGCATTAATTATAAAAAAATAAATAGACATTACAGTTTTACTAATAATAATTATGTTATAAAAGTACAAAAAAAATTAAGAAAAAAAAATTAATTGATGTCAGAAGTATTGACAAGAAACAATGAGACCTGTTACCTAGTTTGACGTTTGACTGTAGTAGGTACTAGATAAGCTATAGTAAAATAAGAATATTGGCATGATCTGTTTTTTACGCATTATTTATTCTAAGAGATTAAATTGAATATCTTGTTGACTCCATTATTTGCAAAACACATTGTAAATGAAATAACAACATTACAATATTTAAAAAAAATTGATATTATGATATCTTATTTAAAATATAGTTATCATTATCGATATTAAAATATTATATTATATTAAAATTTTGAACATCGATATAGCTATTTGGTCTATATTAATATATATCGCTGATCCCTACTTTGATGAAAGCACAACTAAATTCAAAGCTACTGAGATGCACAGGTTCGTCGTAGGCAGGGTAAGGGGAAAATCAACAGTTTGGATATGTAACCAGTTAAAGGTTAATTATCCCATACTAATAAGCGGGATTTAATTACAGCTATGAATTACTTACTGTCCACAGTCAACTGTCTGTAAGCATCCAGAACAATCCCCGCAACCATCTTTCATACTTGGCCTCTTGGAGGACTTGTTTTCACTATGACGTTTCTTTTTGCTGTCATCTCGACCTAGTAAGAAAATTAGTGTCTAAGCATAGCAGTTCCTTAAAAAAATTTTTAAAGACAAGTACAATAAACAATATATCGTCGCTTTAGAGGCCAATGGAACTATTCCACACAACTAATATTTGAGTAAATGTAGTTTACATAAATAGTGCCATGTGTAAAGTAAATTTAACTCTTGTATTCAAGCCACTATTATAACAAGATATAATTTTTACAGGAAATTCATGAAAATTGCGAATATGAAATATAACTTATCAAAAGCTAAACTAAAATAATTTCAGAATTATATAGATTAGAACTATCGACCTACACTTTTTTATATCAATTTTTTGCGTAGGTGTAATGCTAAATTTGAAAATATGTATGTTTGGGGTCTGATGATTGTTAGACCTATTGTCTAATACAATCTTTAAATCTCTCGTGATAGTACACATAACTTTATTTCAACAAAATCGTGGTTTAGACCTATTGACATCCAAAGCGATGATATATTCTAAAAAAGAAGAAATTTTTATTGGTATTCCAACCAATCTGTGGACAATGTGTCCACTATTTAAAGGTATATTTCTCATGTGAGACCATAACAATAATTTTATAAATAAAACAATAAACTACCTGAATCACCATCATGCTCCCTCTTCTGTGGTCGAAACCGTGTCTTTAAACTAGGGTCTTCTTCCCTACAGCGATCACAGAAGTAATTTTTAATATATTTTGCTTCTCTCTCTGATATATTAATGCAATCACCATGATACCACTCTTCACATGCATCACAGGCTCTGTAAATGATAATTTACAATTTCATTTAGCCCATTTAACAATTTTTTTAATACATTTTAAAAATTTTGCATTAAAAAGTTGAACACTGAATGCAGGTGCAGTGTCTGAACAGTACAATTTCACTGGCATGCTGCCGCAGCACAAATTTAATGTCATTTTGATTAGAATGATTATGTATGCGTGGATCTCTAGCAATACTAATTTTATTTTATTTTATTTTAACAATTTTTAAGAGAAACTCACAGCCAATCATAAAGGCCAATTATGAGTTCCTACAGTTAAGGTATGTATAAAATATGTATATATATGATTTACCAATGTATCATAAGCATCCAATATGAATCAAAACTTATACAGTTTGAAAAAAACTCTCAGCAAAAATTTTCTTAAATGAAGCATCACCAGTAAAGAACAAATCTATATCAAGTTTTAGTTTATCAAAGTTATTAAAAGTCCTACACATATAAGAATCACGTCTACAATTCAGTGATGAGTAAGGAATATGTAAAATTGTGTGTCCTCTCGAGGAGCGCTGTGGTAGATCAAACCATTAGCTAATCGAATCAAGAAGAGTCATGTCTGCTATATCATGACGCATGCGTAAAGGTAAAATGTGGTGTCTACGACAATGCGATTCATAATTAGCATCAATCGTTCGAGATTTGAATGAAATAAACCTCAAAAATCTCTTCTGGATTGCCTCAATACGATTAATGTATATGTTATAATAAGGACTCCAAATTTGTGAGGCATATTCAAGGTGACTTCTCACATACGCACAATATAATATTTTAATAGCCTTTATGTTGCGGAGCTCTTTTGTGCACCTAATAATAAACCACAGCGCTCTAGAAGCCTTAGATACAACAAAATCAATGTGACTATCAAACATCAATTTACTATCATGAACTATGCCAAGATCTTTGATTTTTGTAACTTGACTTATAATTTCATTACCTAATGTATATGTTGCGGATGTAAAGTTACGCTTATGTGTAAAATTGATAAAGTTACACTTAGAGACGTTGAGGTCAAGTTAATTAAGGGACTTGTATAAAGAGGGACTAGGTGCTAACCTAGAGACAATCCCTAAACATTTCAAAACGTGTGAGAGTCTAGACTTAGCAGTGCGCATGATCACGGAAGGCATCAAAAATGCCTTCGAAGACTGCTGCCCGCTGAAGACAAAGACCTCAAAAAGAAAAGTATCGTGGTGGAACTCTAGGCTTGGGAAGCTTAGAGCAAAAACACGTAAATTATTCAATAAGGCCAAAAGGACTCGCGAATGGGAGACCTATAGCAAAGCCTTAACTGAATATAATACGGAGATTAAGAAGGCAAAGAGAGCTTCATGGAGGAGACTCTGTGAGGAAATTAATAATATGCCTCAAGGAGCGAGACTTCATAGAGTGCTCTCTAAAACCAAACCTAATCAAATCGGGCTGCTTAAAAAGCCAGACGGTTCATTCACAACTTGTGAAAGAGAAACGTTAGAGTTGTTAGCAACGACCCACTTTCCTGGGGCAATCTGTAAAGGATCGGATACTGCATCACAGCGCATAGACCTCAGAAGGAGGATTGGCAAAGGGCGCTCAAACTAATAACATCCAACAAAATAAGGTGGGCGATCAACTCTTTCAAACCACAAAAAAGTTGCGCGGAGGATGGTGTACGTTCCATACACTTACAAAAAGGGATTGATATCCTCCTACCGCACCTTATTAATATCTTCAGAGCTAGTTATGTCTGGGGATACATACCTGATTCATGGTCTACAATAAAGGTAATATTTATACCTAAAGCAGGGAATAGGGACCATGGGCTACCAAAGTCATTTAGGCCCATTAGCCTCAGTTCATTCCTGTTAAAAACCATGGAAAAGGTTATAGATAGATTTATTAGGGATGGGCCATTGGCTACAATACCTATTCATCACACTCAACACGTCTATAGTAGAGGTAAATCCACAGCTACCGCTCTGCTCAGTCTTCTTGACAGAGTAGAAAAGGCAGTTGAAGACAAAGAAGAAGCACTTTGTGCCTTCTTAGACACACCCATCAGTACATTAATTAGGGGCCTCGAAACCAAGACGGTTGACCTTACGACCACTAGGTGGGTGTGTTCGATGCTCTCTAACAGAGGAGCCGAATTAGCCCTCTGTCACACAACAGCAACTTATTCCACAGTAAGAGGATGTCCGCAAGGAGGGGTTTTATCACCACTTTTATGGACCCTCGCAGTGGATCAGCTTTTGCATAAAATGGCTGTCCTAAGGATTGACACACAGGGATACGTAGATGACCTGGTAGTCATAGTCCGAGGTTTTAGCCTGAACACCATTTCGTGTGTTATGCAAAGAGGCCTCGACACTGTCAATGAATGGTGTCGAGAGAATGAGTTATCGATAAACGCTGATAAAACAGTAATTGTGCCGTTTACCAGGAAGCGAGGCCTCGATAGGTTGGTAGCTCTACAAATAAACGGTAAATCGATACCTTTTTCCACTGAAGTGAAGTATTTGAGTGTCATAATCGACCAAAAACTGACGTGGAACAGGCATCTTACCAGTACTCTGCAAAAGGCAAAAATTGCCTTAGGTACTTGCAGTCGGATGGCAGGGAGCAACTGGGGACTGAACCCAAAAGTTGTTGTGGCTGTATACGGCCATTGTGAGGCCAATAATTAGTTATGCCTCTGTGGTCTGGTACGAGAAAGCCCACCAGAAGACTGCAATAGATAGGCTAGGTGGCTTGCAAAGAACCGCCTGTTAACTAGCAACCGGAGCCATGTCGACTTCGCCGGGTGCGGCGTTAAATGCTTTACTGAATCTACCGCCCTTCATTTGCATGTGTTAAAGGAGGCGAGGAGCAGTATGCAGAAAATATCCGCCCAGGACGGAACAAAATGGTTATCGATGAAACTGAGATCTTTTCAAGACTCAGTAACGAATATTCCGATTTTGAGTATGCCAAGTGATGTCATGCTCCCGCGGTGTACCTTTGAAAAACAGTTTATAGTGGAGATGCCTTCCAAGGATGACTGGTTTCAAGGAAGAATATCCTGGAAGCCCGGCAGTCTACTCTGGTACACCGATGGCTCAAAATCGGACAACGACGTAGTATGAATTTATGGAGAGCGCCCAAGTTTCAAGAGGAACCCGAATCTGGAGAGGTACGCCTCCATATTCCAAGCTGAAATGTTCGCCATTATTGAATGTGCGAACATTAACGTTAAAAAGCACTACGTAAACCAAACTATACATACACTCTGATAGTCAGGCAGCTCTTTTGGCATTGGCCTCGAGTGTAATTATATCTAGGCTAGTTAATAACTGCGTGACTATCTTAAACACTCTGGAAACAAAAACAGAGTGATTCTAAGATGGGTTCCTGGCCATGCAGGCATTGTAGGCAATGAAAATGCCGACAAACTCGCAAGGGCCGGGACCAAAATCACATTTATTGGTCCAGAACCTTTCTGTGGTATTCTCAAAAGCCAGGTTCAGCTGATTTTGTGGAGATCTTGTTTCAAAGCTTCTTGCAAGTATTGGGAGAATATTCCAGGTCAGGAGCATTCCAAAGCCCTAATAAAGCCATATAATCGCAAAGTGGCTTCTAGTGTCACGGCAATGAGCCGGAGCAACTTGCGTATCTTGGTTAAAGCACTCACTGGGCATTGTTGCTTAAACAAGCACAGGTTAAACATGGGGCTCTCCGACACAAAAACGTGCCGGTACTGCCAAGAGGCGGATGAAAGGCCTATGCACATTTTGTGTGACTGCGGACCACTGATGCGCACTCGACGATCCTGTCTCGGCCAGTATCTTCTCAGTCCGAGAGAGGTTCAGCACATAACTCCAAGGAATACCTTGCGGTTTTTGACTGCAGTGGGACTTGGTGGTGTTTTGTAACATAGTGGCGATCACAATAGATCAATATGGTCGAAGTGATACAGGTCTGATGAGATCTGCACAGCCACGTACACGAAATAAAAAATAAAATAAAAAAAAGTTGATTAAGTTGGCAATATTTGTAAAATCTATCCAAATCCTCCTGAAGTAAAGCTGTGACGGCTATTGTACTAACTGGTTTTAAAATTTTCAAATCATCCGCAAAAAGTAAAATTTTAGAATTTATGAAACACGTGTCTATATCATTAATGAAAATATTAAATAGCAAAGGGCCTAATATTGAGCCTTGTGGCACACCAGACGGTACTGGCTTCCAACCTGACATATAACCATTAAGGACAACAGCCTGAGTCCTTGAATCAACATAGGACGTAAACCATCTAAATAGGTTACCGTGAATACCTGCCGCCTGTAATTTCCTTAGTAACATAACATGATCTATTCTATCAAATGCTTTACTGTAGTCAGTAAAAATAGCATGTACTTCTAACCCTTGCTGCATGTTTGAAGTGATAAAATCATTAGATATTATAAGGTTAGTCACTGTAGACCTGTTAATAAGGAAGCCACGTTGACAAGGACTAAACCAATGTTTAAGTGCGGAATAGTTGCTTATATACAATTTTTTCTAATATTTTAGCAAATGCACATAATTTGGATATGGGTCTATAATTCTCAACACAATTACGGGGACCTTTTTTGTGGATGAGACTTATAAATGCGGATTTTCAAATATCGGGAACAGTACCCTCGCTTAACGATCGTCTAAATAAAATGGTGAGAGGTATTGCTAAGCTACCAGCGCATTTGCCCAAAAATATGGGTGACATTTTATCTCGTTCTGCAGATTTCTTGCAGTCCAAGTGTAAAAGGAGTTTTTTAACTTCGTCAGAAAGTATTCCGATGTCGTTAATTGAAAAAATTTTGTTCGAAGGTAGATCTTCACTGTCATTTCTCAAATTAGTACACACTTGTCGAGAAGTGGAAAAGAAATAGAGAATAGTTCGCTAATATCGTCTCCCGTATTACCGCATTCATTGTCATAATACATAGCGGAAGGGTATGATGCACTTGAATTACTTCTATTTTTTATATATATCTAAAACATTTTAGGATCATTAGTAACTGAAGCTTCAACTTTAGGAATATAATCAAAATAAATTGCTCCATAGCTTTAATTCGATTATGCAAAATTTTAAAAGTTAAATAGTCAGTCCAGGATCCACCGTCCATTTTTGCACTTGATTACTATCAAGCTAATTTTCCGTGAGTAGCTTCATTTTGATGAAACATCCAACAATTTCCTGTACGAAAACTCTCGATTGTGGTAGGTAATAGGGGTAGCAGGGATAAAATATGTTGATTTGATGATTCTCAAAAATTTATTACTAACGGGATTTTTTTGTTATATCTGATGATAATTATCTAGTATTCGAAAAAATATTTGTCCTACAAAATGTACGGTTTGATCAAAAAGTCCCCTCCTTCCAACATGTATCGATAATGAGGTCATAAAAAATGATTACTAACCAGCTGATTATTTTTTTTTTACTTAGTTAATATTAATATAATTTAAGTCATATTGTCCTACAAATTGCGTGGTACGTTATCCTGGTCCTACGCTCAAAAGTAGTAGTACAGATCCTTGATGTAAAAATAATTACTTTCAAGCTGAATCTTCATGAATAGCTTCTTTTCGATGAGACGCCCAACAATTTCCTGTGCGAAAATTCTCGATTGTGGTAGCTAACAAATGTAGCAAGGATAAAATATGTCGATTTCATGATTCTCAAAAATTTATTACTAACTGGGGTTTTTTTTTGTGAAATCTCAAGATAATTATCTAAATTATTTGAAAAATATTTGTACTACAAAATTATGGTTTGATCAAAGAGTCCCCCCCTTTCAATATGTATCAATAGCGAAGTCATTAAAAATGATTACTAACGAGCTGATTTTTTTTTTTACTTAGTTAATATTTATATAATTTAAGTCACATTGTCCTACAAATTGCGTGGTACGTTATCGCGGTGCTCCAATTGAATACATATTTGAAATTCATGAAATTAAAAATGAATTTTTTTTCTGTATTTTGCTACTATAGCTGAGTCACACCGGTGCACATGCGCAGAGCATTGCTTACTCCGTATTAGGTATTCCACGTTACTGTCGACCATAAACGTGCAAACATTTTTTCAGTTGACCACGTGGTTTATTGTCTCTTGAGAAATAATTTCAAGAAAAATGTATTGTGCTGCAAAACAATTATGGAGTGTTTTTTGTGTAATTTGCTTTGCGAAAATCCTACTTTTCGAGAGAAAAGAGAAGAAGTTAAGAAATTTAATAAAGACATTGGGCTTTCTTGCAAAACTTTTCTATCTGCTCGAAAGCATCATGAGCATAAATATCGAGATGTTGTATTGCCGAAAATTGGAATAACGAAGTAATAGGTTATCATTCCTCTTGTTACAAAGAATTTCGAGTGAAATCTAAATATTTGTCTTATGAAAGGTAAGTCAATCGAATATTTTTTTACTTTATTTTTAAAATAATTGAAAAATAATTTATTAAGTTCATATTTTCACGTAATTATGTAAAATCGAGCATTAGTATTGTGAAATTATTGTTACATTCTTTAAACAATAATTTTAGACAGTATATTATATTTTTAGACTTTTATTCAACTCCTACGAATTGAAAATACAGCATTAACAACATCGAATGAGGTAGTTCAAATTATTAAAGAGTATGTATGCAGCGTGTATTCATTAAAAACAAAAAATGATATCAACAAAGGACGGTATAAGTTATTTGAAAAAGGATATAAATCAAAAAATGAAAATGAAGAAATTTTAAAACAAAAAATCGTAGGATATGATCCTTCCAATTTGCCACCAACAAAACAAGAATTGTTGCAACAAATTAAAAGAACTGCATTCATTTGCAATGTATGATTGCATGCACACATGCGGTGCCCCATGGAAAAATTACCAGAAAATTTCGGATGGACAATAATTGGTGGCAAATATGAATATTATTGGTTTGATGGTCGCCAAAGTCCATCTTTTGAAGAATTATCTTCTGACATACAAGGTACCCTATTAATACTATTGTTATTTATTGATTGATTATTCATTATTATATAATTTACTTAATTTTTTCATGTTATTACAGAGTCCGATATGACGAATGAGGAAAATGAAATAGATGATGACAGTGATGTTAGTAGCGAAGATAATGAAGATTTATCAGATGAATCTGATGAAGATTAATTTTTTTTTTACATGTAAATACACAAATTTTTGTACCTAGTTTACTAAAAAATAAAGTTATTTAAATTTTAAAAAAGATGTTATCACTGTATCTTATGTTACAAATAGGAAAACGAAAAAATGACAATTCTTGTCGGACTAGTGATACATACCTGTTTTCTTGTAGGACATTGTTTGATTTGGGCAGATAACACACTAACCTATTATGTAATATTTTTGTCTTACAGTTAGTAATGAGAAAAATGATCTTGTGGTATTAACAATTTCTGAGCGTAGGACCGGGATAACGTACCACGCAATTTGTAGGACAATATGACTGTTAAATTATATTAATATTAACTAAGTAAAAAAAAATCAGCTGGTTAGTAATCATTTTTTATGACTTCATTATCGATACATGTTGGAAAGAGGGGACTCTTTAATCAAACCGTACATTTTGTAGGACAAATATTTTTTCGAATACTTTAGATAATTATCAGCAGATATAACAAAAAAAACCCAGTTAGTAATAAATTTTTGAGAATCATCAAATCAACATATTTTATCCCTGCTACCCCTATTACCTACCACAATCGAGTTTTCGTACAGGAAATTGTTGGGCGTCTCATCAGAATAAAGCTACTCACGGAAAATTAGCTTGATAGTAATCAAGTGCAAAAATGGACGGTGGATCTTGGACTATGATTGTTATATGTTTTAAATTTTTTATGATATTTATTTTTTTCTTTTAACATTTTTATCAGTGAGTTATTAAACCAGGGTGGATAACTGCTCGGGTAGACTACTTTTGTTGGTACGTATAAAATGATTAATTTATTCAAAACATCATAAAAAGAGACAACACAGCGTTGATGCTTTTATCGCACCATTGGAGAGCCCAGTTAGTATTATCTAGTTGTTCACAAATTGTTCACCTTTATTATATAGATACTTAAATTTAGGCATAAAAGTCAAGAGCTCTAAATCAATAAAATTTAGATCTATGTTTAAAGACTTTTGATGTGGGTCCTCTGGCACTAAAGGGTCCTCACATCTACCAACTGTTATCTCATCATTATTGTACCATATTAAGTCCAAAATCCGATCATTAATATTTTTACTAAGTTGTATTGATCTAAATTGCATGTATGACATATCTATAAAAGACATTTGATGCAATCCAACAACACTTGATGCATTTAAATTCACGAAATCTAACTGTGAAAACCATTCCAAATTGGGCATATTAAAGTCACCTAATAAAAGATAATTATCATTAGGAGCAGACATAACATTCTGAAATATTTTTTCTAAAAACAATTGTAATTGCAAAGTATATGAATATCTCATGTTTTGAGCACACATGTGGACCGTACAAATATGTAACTCTATAGGAGTATTGTTATTAGAGCATTTTAAAGTAAGTGAAACCCAAATGGCCTCAGTATTGGATCTCAAGTCAGGTTTTTCATCAGCAACAATGTCACAACGCACCGCTAATAAAACACCGCCACCCAAAGACTGTCCAGTTACATTATAATCACGATCCCTATGCCACACCAAATACCTACCGTCGAAAAGTTCATAATCTTTTATCCCATCCAAAAGCCAAGTTTCAGTCAATGATATAATATCAATGCAAGACTTCTCGAGAAGGCACCAACCTTTGTTCGTGAGCCCCTAACAGTTTGATAATATATACTGAGACAAGTCATTATATGTCCTTAAAAAGATAAAAACACAATACATATAACCATATATCATAAACACTCCAACACTTAAATTGATTAAAAACAAGTTCATCACAATAATAATTCCATTTATATGTAAGGGCATATTAAAAAAATAAAGTCCAATAAAATATTGGTGATGCTTCATAAAAAAATCTAAATCAAAACAAAACAGTACACAAATATGGGACAATAAATTAAACTTAACATAATTGATCGAGAGTAAAAGCTTAAAATTACAGTAAAGAGGGTAAATAAACAATAGTATAATATTTCTGATATAAACAATATCCAAAAATAAAGAGATTAGAGTACCACAATTTTGTGAACTACTGACAATGTTTGACTGTATCAAAATAAAAAGTAAACAGCGTATGGTTCTCAAACTCTGAAGAAAATTAAGTAAATAATAATAATAATATACTCAGACTTAAATAAACTTAAATAAAAGAGATAATGCATTGGAGGTAATATTTTAAAAATAATATTTAATATTAAACAACCTTTTTCAAGTCTCTTTTGGCATTATATAGTTAACACTGAGGATGTATTGTTTTTTCTCACAAATATTTTGCATTGTTTGACCTATATATACATAAAACCTCGTTCTTTGGCCAATGTTTTAGTTTTAGTTGACAATTGTTTATTTCGGATCATTGATAAATACCCGTCTCTCTCCTCCAACACCCAAATCCCCAGTTGAAAAGAATTTAAAATTCCGAGCAGCAGCAATAAAGTTCTCCTTGGACTGACTGATTTTGAAATTACGCCACCAGGACCTTGTCACCTTTATTAATTCTATATGGAACACGAGTCACAAAATTAAGTTGTGTCGCATCAAAGGGATAATTAATTTTGGAAGCAATTTTACCCATAATTTCGACAACATTTTCATTTTTCTCAGAAGGAATAACTCTAATTTCAACATTATTGTTCCTTATCATTAAGTACTTGCTCAATTTCTTCAATCCTTTGCTGAAGAGAAGAGAAATCATGCTGTTGTTTCTCTAAAGTTGAAACTCTCCTATCCACTGATGCAATTCAGTCGCTGAAGCTAGATATAGATGTATGAGCCAATTCCGTTGAATCCCTTAAGTGAGTTATATCAATTCTAATGGGTGTAAGTACATCCATATTATGCAAATCTAAAGTATTTGGTGTAAATAAAAGTGTGACTCGAATAGCGCACCGGTAGCCCTAATAAAATGCTATGTGGTCAATCTTACACAGGTACACAAACATGGGACCTGGGCATAATATTATCAAACACAACATTACTCAGTGATGTACGCACTACACACAGAATGCACCTCCATTCAGTTTGGCTCCCTATATATTTGTTTTATACTAATAAAACTTTTAAACTTACATCATAAACCGAGAGCTATCTGATGAACGACATATACAATATGCTTGACCAGCCTGATTTAACAATGTCGTGATCTTTGACTGACGTTCCGGCAAGTCGAATTGCTTAGCAATATCTGCTTTCTAAAATAAATAAGTAAATAAATAGCGAGACAGGAGGCACTACAAGAAGAGTAAAACAGTACGCCAATTATAAATAGGTACTTACACTTTGTTTATATTTTTTGTCACTCATTTTTATTTTAATATATTTATAAAATAACTATTTAAGCAAGAAACCTGAAATATATGTAAAATGCAATAAAAGTAGTAGAAAAAACATTTATTTGACAAATGTTTTTTTTTTTAAATGGCACCGTACGTGAACGTGAGTACATTGCCAACGTCAAGTAAAGCGAGAGAACAATTCAGTAGATAATTAGCGCATTTGCCAATGTCACGCATTAACACAAACTAGTATACAGACACAGAATAAGTAGAATCCATGTAGAATCACAAGTAAATTAGTTATTTCTTAACGTAAAACTCCTCCAGTAAAGTGATGAAGTAGGCTTTACTGAAGTGAAGTTATAAAGGACTTCTTGGAAGAGCGCGAAAACTTCAGTTACACATGTTTATTTAGATCTCCATTCTTGTCACTTACACAGAACTTTAAAACACAATATACTATCACTGTTGTACTTTAAAACTCGTAAAAATGTAAAAAATAGAAAATCTAAATATAATGACAACCTCACTTCTCCCGTTCCCGCCAAAAAGTCAGATTTTTCTTACAAATACATTGTAAACTCAGTCATTGATTGTAAAGGGCATGTCATTTTAAAAACCAATAATTTTGTCTATGATAAATCCTACAGCGAAACGTTTACTCTAGGGATGGCGATCTGAGATTGATTAATCGAAGAATCGATTATTTTGACCAAATAAAACGATTTTTAATCGATATTTTGTAGTGAATCGACACTACTCTTGAAAATCGAGATTCGAATATTTTTTTTATGATAAGAAATATAAAACTGTCTAGAATGAGTTGAATGTGGGAACTGTGAATTTTATAATTTTTAACTATTATAAAAAAAAAATTATCTTAAGTAGAGGTTCTTATACATGTAACATTTAAACACAGTTGTAATTATTTAATTCATTAAAAATAATTAGATTGATTATTTTATTTTTGCGTCTTCCATGTTTTCTATAATTACATTCATATGTCATAAATACAAACTTATATAGTAAGTCAAGAAAAAAATAGATTTTCTGGAGATCGAAGTAAAGAAGTATGTAAGAACCGCGACGCTCAGCGCTCCGTCCTCTCTGACTACCCCGTTAGGGATACAGCGTGAGGATATGTACATACATCCACGAATATTAAACATAAATATGTTTATTATTCGGTTGTAAATGATAAAAGACATGAAGTTACGGAAACGTCTTGCAAATGAGGTCCTAACGATTGGAACTGAGATTCGAAAAACTGTTATTGGGGGGTTGTTTGTAATTAGGGGAGCTCAAAACAACTTTGTGGACATGTAATGCTTGTAGGTACAACTTCCTAACACTTAGCACTTGGGCGTCATTGTATAATGATTCCGTAGGGTAATAGAGCAATTTTCGAAACATTACCTTAAGGATCGAACGTTGTGAGCGCTCCAGATTTATTAAAGCCGACGTAGTTGTGCCAGCCCACACCGGTAAGCAGTATACTAGGACACTGTCAGAGAGCCATGTATATGTTCCTGAGAAACTTCAAGTAATGGGAGAACTTTGGGATATTCAGCAATATACCGAAGTTCTCCCATTACAAAAGTAAGTTGCCTGACCCTGATTGAGACTGAGTGAATATGTTCTTTAAAAGAAAGATTTTCATCCAGCATAACTCCGAGGTATTTAACTGATTTAACTTGGGAAATTTCATAACATCGGCAGAGATCCTGTCCCGAACTTGGGGAACCGAGATTACATTTGTGTATTTTTATTGAAGGGAAACTGTTTCCGGTCAAGCCGCTTCGTTTGCAGAAGTAAATATATTTAGGTTTCTCGGTGTTAAGGGCAGACAAGTTTTCCTTTAGCTATTTTGTTATTTGCATAATTCCCGCCACCATCATACTAAAAACGTCATCTCAGGATTTTCCACAAAACAGAACCGTGTCATTTGCGTAGCATATTGTCTCAGAATTCACGAGTGGGAGAGAAACTATGTCATTAATATACATGAGAAATAGAGTAGGGCCCAAGACCTTTCGGAGGCCCTGCGATACTCCGAAAGCTATCGATTTTCAGTGGCTAATGTAGGTATTAACCCTCACGAATTGAGTCCTTCTAGTTAAATAGCTAAGAAACCAATCCAACGAACATCGCTAATGCCCAAAGCTTCAATTTTCAAAGCAAATTTCACGGAGCAGAATAGATATTGACACTGTGTCGAAAGCTTTCTGCAAATTGAAGAACACCTATTAAAATGCTTTTAATAGAATGTGATGTCTTTAAAAATAGATAGATTTATGGACTTCGTTGGTAGACATGTCAACGCTGCTGTAATATATACTATACTGACTATAACTATGTATACCTTATGATGTATACTATATTGTCGGCTCAAGTTGGAACGGTTTCGCGACCCACCGAAAAATGTCGGAATAATAATAATAAAGTTGGCCTACAACTATGTATACCTTATGATGTATACTATATTGTCGGCTCAAGTTGGAACGGTTTCTCGACCAACCGAAAAATGTCGGAATAATAATAATAAAATTGACGATATGCGTTACAATTTATCGGCGTCGTTAGCTAGTTGGGGATTCTTTCCAGAATCGACCGAATTTAAATCCATTTGAATCTCAGTCTATCTTTTTATTTATTTATTTAATTTTCATTGCACAAAAATGTACAAATGGCGGACTTAATGCCAAGTGGCATTCTCTACCAGTCAACCATAAGGCTAAACGGAGAAAATATTGGTAGTGCATATATTTAAAATGAAAATGCTAAATTAACCTAATCTAAATTATATTATAATATAATTTAGATAAAATTAATATGGAAATAAAATTAATCTGGAGAATATAAAACGTAAATATGTAAAAGTCTATGGAATCTATTCATTGAAATCGATGTCCAAATGATTGAATACTTAAAAATCGTTCCACATATTTTAAATTTGGCATGGGAAAAATATAAGCTAGAAAAGCTTTAATCTAACTCCGAAAGTGCTAAGGTGTGTTCGATATATGTATGTATAAAAATGTATAAAAAATCCGCGCCATATTATTTTATAGTTACTTTCTTACCAATACAAAATTATAATGGAAACTCCATTTTTGAATGTCCGCCATCAAGTTACTAAATCGATTCACTGCTCGAGATCGATCATTCAATTCATCCATTAATCTATCTCAGATCACCATCCCTATGAAAGTTGTTCCGACAAATAGGATCACGTCACAGACTAAAGAGAGGAATACATGTATTCACGTAGTATCCCCTAGGTAGTCTGTGGTCATAGTTAACCGTCTAATACGTATTTTCGTAGTATCCCCTGTGGTATCCCCTAACTAGTCTGTGTTGTATTCTGTGACATACTTACCCTATTGTTGTAGTTATTAAATAAAATTTTATTTTTCCTGTACATAATATTTAAACAGCCCTTTTGAGTATATACTAAATACTATTCTACTGTGGTGTGTCACACAATTATTACAATATGATTAAGGATCAAATTCCTGTCGACGTCTCAAAATATTCAGATGTTTGTGTTTTTTAGTCATTTTATTTATAATTATTATTGTTATGTATATTTCCTATAATTGTTTATGTTTTATTTCTACTTTAATACCTACGAAATTAAGAATTTTGTCTTGTTTCAGATAATAAATGTAAAAGGAGAAGGTGAAATTCTAAAGGTGAATGTGATTTTAATTTTTTTTTAACCTTAATTACCTACATAAACAAATCTCATCAGGTCAAAGGAACAAACTAAAAAATATTTGCTCATAGGCAATACGCATAAATAGTCAATAATTGCATTCTTCTAATAACAAATAATTCTTCATTGCCTTCGTGGGGTCTTTGATTTATAAATGTTCATAAACCAATTTGTTTAATTTTAAACTTTTTATCTTTTTAGGAATGTCCATTGTGTAAGTCTGGTGTGAGATACTTCTTCGTAGATTTTCATGTAAAAATGCTAATGTGCGAGAACACAAAGTGTGAATACCCATTTGGGAGTGATGACTTCCATTTCATTAACGCCGACAATGATATGCATTTAAATAATGACAGTGTAAGTGTAATGAGTTATGGAACATCAGTTGCATCTTGTTCACAAGCATCAACCACTGCTGCTTTAGCGGAAATAGAAAAAATGAATAAAATATGTGAGGCATCATACATACATGAATATGTCAACAAATATAGGGACAAAACGTTTACCATACAAAACAAAGAGAAGGAAATCTTACAAAATGTTCAAGAGATAAGACAATTGAACTCCACATTAAATGATTTAGAAAAGACAGAGGAAAAACTATATATAAAAAATGAAAAGTGGGTTAAAAATCTTTTCAACCTACAAGAATTGTCCCGAGTGCGGTTACTTAAACAAGAAGAGATTGACCTAGTAAATAAAAAAGAACAGACATCAGCAGCGAGTGTAAAGATTGATATAGACACAGAAACAAATAATGGAATGTCTTCTATAAAAATAGAATTAGCTAAAGGTAGAAATATAGATTAGTAGTTATGACAGGCTGTCAATTTAAAACACTACCATTTAACTTTACTATCATATTGTTTTTTATTTTGATGCGTTTTGATTTTAGTAGTTACAACAATGGTTGTGATATAAAATATGGTTATTATAAGAGTTTTAGATTATTTTTAAACTGTATTTTAATTTCGACTTCTCTTACCCTGTTTTTACAAAGATTATTAATTTGTAGTCAACAATATCTATGCAAGTAGGTACTACATTGAATGTTTCGAAGCATCACTATGTACCGGTCAAGTGTAGATAAGGGGTACTCACCTGGCTCACATTCATTTTGACTATTGTGCAATGAATAACGTAGCACATTTTAATTTTACTTTCGTACATTTAACTATTAATTAGAAAGAATTTAAAAATATAACATTTCAATAATACACTGTTATACCTTTATGGTAAGTAATACATACATACATATCTTCACATTGTATCCCTAACTTGTATGGTAAGTAATAAAGAAAAATAATACTAAATTTAACACGATTGCATGAATATGCGAAATTAAAACGTGAACAAGTCCGTTGTTTTACGCGCGCATTCGTGGACAAGGAGATTAATTAATCATAATCTTACTAATTTGTGAAGGAGATTGAAATATTGGTGACGAATATACGATGCCAATTAAATCTAATGTTAATAAATAGTTATTGTACATTCATATTTTTAGTTCCATTATTTATTTAATATTATGTTCAGGCTAAGAAGTAGAAAACATTTTTCATTTTGTTTTAGATTTTCTCAAATTTCATTTAATTACGTTTTAAGCTGTAATTATGCCGTTGTGAGTTGTGATTTCTCAGTATATATCACATTATCACATAACATTGTATATATAATTTTCTCGGTTGTGAGAGTATATTAGTATTCTGTGGTTGTGAACACTTTGGCAGTGTTGCAAAAGTCAAAAATTAAAAATCGCTAAATTTTCCTGCCAGAAATCGGGAAATTTTTAATCAAAATAAAACAAATGTATTTTACGTTAATTACTTTAATGGGAAATATAGATACATACATAGGTTTAGTGATTACTTATTATTCATGCTCATATCATTTCTTACTAGCTATTTTTTCAAACATTTTTTGGTGTATATTAAAATTGTAGCACGTTTGGTTGTTCTCTGCTCTACATCTTTTTGTGTGAAGGAGACCAATAATAGATTCAGAGGAGAGTTTGTTACGTTATTTCGTTTTCATTAGATTGATTGATGAAAATATTCTTTCGACGTTGGCAGATGAGTGTGGTAAAGTCAACATGTTGAAAACAAAAGAATTTTGTGAGTATTTTTTTCGTTTAGTTCCAGTACTAGTACTTGGGGTCATTCCATCCGAATCATCGGAATCGGACATTGTGAGTAAAAATAAAGTACAACAATTCACAACAAAACTAGTGCACTTGCGAACAAACGAAACAATAATTAATAAAGTATAAAACATCTCAATACATTTCCCAAATAAATCGTACTTATACATATGGTTTTTAGGGAATTCCCCCCATACACCCACCAAACAAACAAACAATAATGAACCTTATTTTAAATGTATTTCGATGTAATATGTTTTGTGTATACTGCGGTACTAAAAGGTCCTGCGAGAAGTTTTGCGGAATCCCTTTGCATTGTTTTAGTGTTACCAAGTCAAAATAGAAATTCGGGAGATTAGGTCTTTAAATCGGGATATCGGGAGGTAAGAGCCGAAATCAGTACATCTCCCGATAAATCGGGAACTTTTGCAACACAGCACTTCGGTCTTGCTAAAAATTAAAATGTCTTAAAGGGGCCATTCACATTGCAACGGTTGTACGGACCGTCTCACCGACTTTTGTCGTATGCGACAAGTTCGATCGTGAATGTATCGGTCGTAAAGCGGACAGTACGACCAAGGTCATGTCGCAAGTCCGTTGAAATAGTCATCAAACCTTGCGACACGATCACACCGGTCGTAACATGAGTGTTGATGTTTGAGACGACCCATGCGACCAAGCTAATTCTTTTTTCTTCTTCTTTCTTGTCACTAATTTATCGAGCAAGCTCATGTAGGTAGGTACATATTTCTTCTGAGCAAGCATTTTTTTGACCACTTACATTTCCTTTTTCTTTCATTCATGCACTCTAATAATGCTACAGTAAGTGCAGCTTTTCTTTTTACTTATAATATTCATATTGATATATCTAAGAAAGAGCATCCCACTTCACACTAAAAGCATCTGACAATTGTGATACATTTCTGCAGGACAATCTGTACGACCAAGAGGCTAATTCTGACACGATAGACAAAATATCACGAACAGATATATTTCTATCCAAAATTATCGCATGTAAAAATATGATTTCGAAGGAAAAATATCTATTGATAACTAAAATTCAATTCTCGCAGACAATAGACATATATATCCACTATATATCGCAGGAGACTACGCATATCTATCACAATACTACCAACTCAAGGAGTTTTTACGTTCCGTTTTTCTCGACTGTGACATAAATTCGAGATCTTAAATTACGGTTTCAGTCATTATTAATATCTATTTTTAAATTCATAAAACTAAGTATTATCTTTAATTTTCGTATTTCTATGAATAATGAATAGTTTGGAAACAAAGTAGTTGTACAATTAAAACAGTTATTATTTATTTTAAAATGATTCGTTAATGTTGTAATGAAACGTAACTTTTCACGTCAAAGCAAAAACGAGAGAAGAGACCGCGATAATTGTCTATTGTTAACTCTTTATTTAGGCGAAACATTTTCTTGAACTCAACTTCAGTCAACATAAAAGGATCTGACGCATTTCTTCGAATAGAGCTAGCATGTCTTGAAACTGAAGAAGCGGCAGCTGTCGCCTCTTCAAGAGTTCCAATAATATAGGCAGCCACCAAATCATCTATTGCAATTGTATTCGATTTTTCTTTATATACTTATATGTATTACAATTTAAAAAATAATAATAATATGTCCAATAATACCAAATTTTTTGTAACTTAAAGACCGATATCTACCGTGTAGCAATAGAAATTAATTATATCGAATGTTAGAGACCAGTCGATGTAAGTCGAACGACGTTCCTTCGGCTTAAATCGCAAGTGATATTCCGAGAATAGACAAATTTCCATAGATAAAATATCGATTTTCGATATATATCTATCATAGATAAAATGTCTATTAAGCGAGAATTGGCTCCCAAGTCGCAACGTATGTGCGGTAATAGAACTGGCATTGCAACGGTTCGATTGACAGTCCTTGCGACCGTTGTAACGTGAATGGCCCCTTTTATTTATCACACGTCGCACTTAGGGCGTAGAAAGAAATCGATTCTTATAATGTATTAATACCATTCGTTGGAATCGATACTTTGTAACTGCCCTAGTGTGATTGTGACAAAGTACACACATTAAAAGTGTCTAGGGATCAAGTACATTATAAACTATAAAAAATTATCCAATTAACATTTATCAAATCTAGTCTTCCAGACTGGCTTCTTACTTTAATTCCTATGTTTAAGTTAACAACTTATCCCTATATTTTGTAAAAATTAAGAAGAATTACAATGTTTGCAAATTGTGGGAAATTAACCAAGTTAATGTTGTCAATTAAATGGCAAAAAAAGGCAAAAATGAGGATTTTTTAAATGTTTATTGTAAAGATAAAAAAATAAATAATCTTTGTTTCCACTATTGACACGAATTACACAATCACAATGATTTGGCATGCTTAAAATGAGTTCATCAAAATCACTTTGAGAAATGGCCGTCCACATTCTTTCTAACAAGTCAAAAAGTTGTTATGGGGTATGTACGGCATCCATACTCGGCAGAGCTCTTCTTTGAAGCTATCCCATGCGTGCTCAATTAGGTTGAGGTCTGGCGATTGAGCAGGCCACGGCAGAACGTTGATGCGAGCGTCAGTAAGAGCGCATGTTACGACTCTAGCCGTGTGTGGACGTGCATTGTCGTGCATTAGTCACGTCTAAAAGTCTCTCCTCATAAATATGAGCATTGAGGTTGCCCCCGATCCAAATGAGATCGGTTCTTCCACCGATCCAAATACCGGCCCAAACCATTATTGTTCCCCCTCCATATGAATGAACTTCCTGACAAAATTTCAAACGTTCTTGACGTCCAGAAGTCCTCCAAACTCGAGTACGTGTTGTATCCGGCTCCATACCGAAACGAGATTCATCGGAAAAGAAAACACAACGCCAGTCTTCTTCCTCCCAATTTCTGTGTTCGCAAGCTCATTCTAAACGGGTCCTACGATTGCAGGGTGCTATAGGCAGAACTCTCAGCGGCCTTCGGGAACGCAGACTCATTTCACGTAAACGATTTCGAATGGTTTGGTCGCTTATCGGCAAGCCTAAAGAGCTGTGGAGCCTCGTAGCCAACATCATGGCGGTCATAGTATGATTCCATCGAGCAATATTTTGGATGTACCGGTCCTGTCTGTGAGTGGTGATGCGAGAACGTCCTCCATGTCGCTCGGCCACGCTGCCCGTGATACGATAGCGAGTCCAGAGACGGCTTATGACGCTCTGTGTAGTACCAAGAGCGACAGTCACAGTACGTTGCCTGGAACCAGCTTGCAACATTCCGACGGCTCTCATGATTTCTTCTCGCGTCAAATGATGCAATTTTTTTCAGTTCCGATGCAGAAATTCTAATGGTTTTATAAAAACGCTATTACACGCTTATAGGAATCCTAATTGACAGTTCATTTTCTATTTTTAATCAAAATTTAAAGAAAATTATTTATTCAAATAGTGAAAATCAATAACGATCCAAAAAAGTTAAAATAATAACCCTCAATTGCGGCGATACTCTAAAACGTACTTTTTTTTTTTTTTTTAATATAGTGGCAACTACCCGTAGATAATTTTTGCCAACGTCTTGTTTGGATTAGACACTGTGCGGTATGCTAAAAATGATATATAATTTTGGCCAAGTGACGATTCAGTTGAGGACCTAAAAACAGACAACACAAACATTGAACAACTTTGAAAGGGTTTCAATAAATGGGGTGTCAATATATGTAAGAAGGGAGTTGAAATTCGTGGGCAAAGGAATAAAACGGCGAAGAACGCTATATAAGGAATACTTTAGGTTTGGACAATTGAAGAAAATATGGTCAACCGTGCCGTCTTCTAGTCCACACTCACACAAGGAGTGATCTCGAACCCGAATTTTAAATAGAAAGACTGGTGAATTAATATGACCAAGCCGCAGTCGGATAATGGTGGAAGTAATGTGTTTGCTAGCAGAATGGAATTTAAAAAACCAAGGTTTGACAGGTACATTTGGTTGAATGTTCCCATATTGCTTGCCTTTGTTAAATCCAGAAGAACCCCAAAACTCATTCCAGTTCTTACGAAGCTCTGATTTAGCCACGTTTCTGAGATCCCGAGGAATTGACTTGAAATATATGTGAGAACCGGTTTGAACTGCATCCTTTGCATAAGAATCTGCCATTTCATTACCTGTGATATCAGAATGGCCGGGTATCCAGGCTAGCGTGACCTCTAAGCCTTAAGTATAACACCGGTGTAGAGTTTCTCTTATTTTTAGAGTGATATAAAAATTATCCTTAGCTTGAAAGGGAACCTTATTAATGTCCTGAAGGGCACTATATGAGTCTGAAAAAATAATAGTTTTATTTAATTTATGAGCTTCGGCGTACGAAACCGCTTCGAATAGAGCGATGGCTTCTCCTGAAAATACTGATGTCGAGGGGGGGCACTTAAAGTTTAAAATAATATTGTATTTTGGGACCCAGACAGCGGCATCAACTGAACTATTTTCAGAAAGTTTAGAAGCGTCTGTGAACATAGTAAGCCATCCGTTCCAATTTTTATTTAAAATATGATTAAACATTGCATTTGCATCTAAAGAGTCTTTATCTATGCCAAAATTAAGAATAATTCTAGGTTGAAAAATGAGAGCATGAAAATCAGTTAAAAATAATGGGTTTTTAGAGAGCTGAGCCACAGGGGAGTTATCTAGAAACTTTTTATAGCTTTTGATAAGGCATGGCGTGTCCTTATGAGTCCAATACCTGGATGAAGTCATTAATTGAGATAGATCAAACAATCTAAACAGTAAAGGATGGTGAGAAAACTTTGAACAATTAAAGAAGAAACGATCGGATAGATACTGTCTTCGAAGATGAAGAGGAGGATCGACACATTCTACTTGCAATGCCTTAACCGGTGAAGATTTCATTGCGCCTGTGATAATACGTAGGCATTTGGCTTGTATTCTGTCTAGCTTTCCTAAGGCCATTCTACTACATGGCTCCAAAAAAAAGGATCCGTAATCAAGATGACTTCTGATAATGGCATTATATAGCATCTTTTGTGTAAAAGGATGGGAACCCCACCAAACTCTGGATAATGATCTAAGAATATTAATATTTCGCTCACATTTATCGCTAATATAATTTAGATGGGAAATTCCTGATAATTTAGAGTCTAGGTTAATACCTAAAAACTTAACTTTTTCTTGGACCGGGATAATGTCATCACCCAAAACAATCCTAACTTCGGGGATCAATCGTTTTCTGGAGAAAACAACCACGTTGCTCTTAGATGGCGACAACGATAGACCATGGTCGGAGAGCCATTCATTGAGGTAGTGTAAAGCACTATTTAACCGGCTAGAAGCGATAGAAATAGATGGAGGAAGAAACATAAAGAGCGATATCATCAGCATATTGTAGAACCTCACAAAAAGAATCAACGGATTTATCAAGGTCATGAGTGTATAAGCTATACAGAAGAGGGCTCAGGACAGATCCCTGGGGTAAACCCTTCCACACAGTTTTGGGTGGGAGAAGAGCGCTCTGGGTACGGACAGATATAGCAGATATAGAGCGAGACATGAGGATACTGCAGATGACGTTAACCAGCCTTACTGGAATACTCAGCTGAAGCATTTTTTGCCTGAGTAACGGAAGATGGACACTATCATATAAGGAAGTAACATCCAAGAACGCGCCAATGACGTGTTCCTCCCGAGGGAAAGCAAGTCGGATGTCAGCAGTTAAGACACTTAAACTATCCATTGTACCCAAACCCTTTCTAAACCCAAAATGGGACTTCGAAAGTACATCCCTATTCTCTAATATCCATTCTAATCTATTCTTTATGAGGTGCTCAAGGATTTTGCATAAACATGAAGACAAAGCAATGGGACGATAAGAAGATGATTTAGACGGATCTTTGCCTGGTTTTAAAATAGGGATTACGATATGATTTTTCCAAGAGTCTGAGATTAAATTCGTTTCAAAAATAAAATTGATTATGTTTAAAAATAATGTTTTGGAGGACTTGGGGGATTTCGTAACAAAGGAATATGGAATGCCATCGATTCCAGGAGAGGACTCACGTAAATGATCCATGGCACATTCCAGTTCCGCAAAAGAGAAGGGACCATCCATACTATCAGAAGAACTAGACAAGCAGGTAAATGACGGGAAACAGTCCTCTGAGGGCACGAAAGGGGGAGCAAGTTTACTGATAAATTCATTGAGCCAAGAGGAAGACTCATTGGATGTAATATTGAAATTATCAGAATGAATGCCACGGAACTTTTTTATATTTTTCCAAACACTAGAAGCTGAGGAGCTAGGAGAAAGTGATTCGCAAAAAGATTGCCAGCCTTGACGTTTTTTCTGAGAAAGAAGTTTCCTAGTACGAGCGCAGGCATGTTTATAATGCAAGTAGGTCTCCATGTCTAAATTTGAGGTGTAACGTAATTCCGCCTCTTTGTGCTCCCTAATACTGACAGAATAATCAGCATCCCACCATGGAGGTGAGCGAGGTTTATTAATTACTAAATTTTTTAACGGGAAACTAGAATTAGCTGCATCAATTAGAATATTGGTGAAATCCGAATACATCATTAGAAAATTTTCTCTGGTAACAAGAGGTAGTAACTCAATTTTATTGTTAACTGTAGCTGAGAATTCTTTCCAATTGCCTGAAGTCAATCTATATTTTAGTAATGGGGGAATTTTTAATATTTCTTGAAAGTGGTGTAGTATAGAAATTAAAATAAGTATGTGGTCACTACCATATGACTGGGAAAGAGTTCTCCAATTAAGGCGAGATGCTAAATCGGCAGATGAGAATGATAAATCTACAGCACTAGGATTCTGTACGGGAGAAACTATTCTTGTAGAAGATCCATCATTTAAGACGCAAAGCTTAGATTTGTCAAGAACCTCAAGGAGGTGGTAGGATAAAGAGTCTGTGAGATGGGAGCCCCATGCTCTGTGATGGCAATTGAAATCTCCCATAACTATGAGTGGGCCATTTAAGGAAGATAGATCAGAGTCAAGCTCTGAAATAATATTAATATTAGGATGTGGAATGTAAACCGAAAGATAGGTGATGTTTTGTGATTTAACAGCAACTACCTGGAAACTGGATAAATGTGATGGGAGAAGAATTTGGGAATAATTTAGTGAATTTTTAATGAGTATGGCACAACCACCTCGTCCATCCTCTCTATCATCACGGAGGCATGAATATCCTGAGACCCTAAAACGGGAGCCAGGCTTGAGCCAGGTCTCCGCAACCGCAAAAAGAATGGGGTTATATTTTTGGATAAGATGATCAATCTCGTGCTTTTTATTTCGGATGCTCCTAGCATTCCATTGTAAAAGAAGGCGAACTTGGTCCATTAGTATTAATAATAGATGATAGTGGGCGCAGAATTTCTGAGACATTGTTCGGTAAAACATCACTAAATTTGGAAAAAATATTTACTAAAGTAGAAACCAGAAGTTCGATTAAATTATCGTTAGGAGATGAGTTGTTGGAGAGACAACAGCCGTTTGGCAGAATCGAATTTGGTTGAGAAACAATTGAATTATGGGCTTGAACTTCATAGGGTTTACTTAGAATTGGTCTAGGTTGACGTTCCAGAATCACAGTTTTTCTAAAAGATCTATGAGAAGTGGGGGGGTTAGAAGGTTGGGAATACTGTTGGCTATTTGAGAGTGGGAGGGAGCTTAAAGGAGGAGAACTTAATTGTTGAGTAATAGTAGCATCAGCATAAGACATTCGCTTTATTGGAGGGTACCTTTCTGCTGCTTCAGAGTAGGAGATATTATCTTCAGCCATTAGGGATTTTATTGCTTTTTGTCTTGAGAATTCAGGGCACCTTTTGTTTGTAGCAAAATGACGCGCCTGACAAAATAAACAAGTAGCCTCTGTTTCATCAACGGGACAACCATCTCCTGTATGAGGTTGAGCACAACGGTAGCACCGAGGTTTTGATCTACACTGAGCTTTAACATGTCCATAACGGCAGCAGTCATAGCATTGGATAATTGGTATACCTCAACATTAATAGCTGTATTAAAACAGTAAATTTTAGAAGGTAAGACCTGTCCCTTAAAAGTAATTACCACTGTCTGAGTTGGGACCCACTCTGCGACACCGTCTTTAAAATTTTTCCTATTCAATCTACGTGCTTCTACAACTGTAGCACAATTACCATTACTAGGACACTCCAAACCAGAGACTAATTCTTCCATAGACCAGTCTAAGGGAATAAACTTTATAATTCCCATACGAGAGACTTGGAACCGGGGGATCTTTGCCTCATATTTTTTTTTTTTTATGAAGGGATTTTCTAAAAAGTCATTGGCTTGGGTAGCTGTTTTAAATTCAACTGTTGCCCTATTGCGGCCTGCCTGCTTAATGCCATTAACTACAATACCATGCACATTGTATTTATGAAGTAGTTGAGCAAACTTCAGAATGCGCATAGTTGAGCCGGCTGAACGATCGGTTTCTGTGCGTGTAATGTGGACTAGAAATGGACCGGAATCTGATGAGCTATACTTAAAACCATTTTCTACCTCAAAACCTGGATTGACATATATATGTTGTACAGACGAGGACGGGGGAATCTTTTTTTTTGTTGATTCCGCATTTCCATCAAGTGGGCAATCAATACGACGTTTTCTAGCGCAGGAATCAGACATTTCTACATCAACGGGAATGTCTTGTGAATGCGATGGGGCCTTCTCATGAGGAGGCGGCCCTCCACCCCAATCGAGTGGATCGTCTTCCCCTGAATTCAACATTTATACGAAAAATAACAATACTTACATGAACCCTCCACCAAAATACACAAAAACACAATTATAGGAACTCAACAGGAATATTGAAAGTAAAAAAAGTAAATAACGCCAAAATGCACCTGTGTGTCAACCAAGACAAACCGCAGCAAAAAAAAAAACCTAGTTAAATCTAAAACGTACTTGATCTCTAGACACTTTTGATGAGTGTATTTTGACACTAATGTGACTGTGTAACTTTAGTAACTTTAAATAAGTTGTTGTTGAAAATTCCATTTTGAATACAAACTTTATTTTGACAATAGGTATTACTATAATAAAAGTAACTATCAAGACAAACAGACGAACTCAAACACAATGGGTTCATCATGTGTAGTTAAAGAATTCCTATGGCGACTTTCTGTTTCCATGGTACCTTAACTCCAGTTCGACGGTATCTTGACATTGCATTGTCACCGACTTTACATAAGTATGCAAAATTTCAACAAAATTAGTTAAGAGGGACTGGTTTAAATTGTACTTGGAATATTGTGAACTGAATAAAAGGCTTGAAAAATACATCAACTTTTAAGACCGGGGGCCTCATTCAGTTTTGCCGCCCTGAACCCCCTGGTAGGCTTAGTCCACTATTATGTGAATGAGATGGACTGTTTGGCGTAGTCTAAAGGTTTTTCTATCTAAGGTTACAGTTAGCTGCGAGTGTTACAATATATTATTTTATGTATTATCTATGAGTGTTACTATGACAACAGAAATGTTTATTTATTCTGTTTGAGTTTGTTCATTTTTATTAGTAACAATACTTAATCTGTTATTTTTATTCGACTAATCTCGTAGTTTAGAGAAATATAATAATACTATCGAAATCGAAAGTTCGTAGGCTTTTGTAGGATTATGATCTAGGTGTAATTGTATTCCGTAGTTAAAATTGAATCACAAAATAGATAAACAAAATTTCCTTCGAGAATTTAGATTACATTCATTAATAATTAAGTGATATGGAACATCAAGATACACCGCAAATTATTACGCATATAGAAAATAATCTTAATCACTCGTTATTTGACTGTAAATGGATACCGTGTTCTGCTAAATTTGTAGTTATAGGATCCTTGCCAAAAGGCAGTGGGACCATTGAAGTTTTTGAGATAACGTCAGGTGAAGCAAAGAAAATTAAGGAGATTGAGAGACCAAATTCATTCAAATGCGGTACATTTGGTGCAAGTAGTGATGTAGAAAGACGATTAGCTACAGGTGATTTTAAAGGAACTTTAGAAATATGGTAAATATCAAATAGATTTTACTTCTTTTGTCATTTAATTCAGTTTTCTCAACTTACATCTTCAAACTAAGATGGTTCGGATTGTTTATACAGGTCCGACAATTGTTGGTCCATAAAGAGCAGTGATTTACTGTTTACTAGCTATGCATCTTCATAATTTAAATATTTCTCATAAATTTATTGCAGGGACTTGGAGAGAAGTTGCCAGGTTTATATATCGAAAGAGCACACAGATATCATAAATTCCATAGACGGTATGGGAGGTAACACAATGAACTGTGGCGCACCAGAGATTGTTACTGGCAGTAGAGATGGTATGTTTTTTATATGCACACATTTGTTTCTTCATTTTAGCTGTTGTTTGGTTCTTACTGGTCTGGCAAAGAAAGAAAAACATAGAATATGGTAGAAGGCTATGAAGAGTTTGTATTGTATCAATGGTTATATTATATTTATGGGTGTTTCTCTGTAAACTGGGCAACTCTTCCTAAGAATGTTGTTTTGACTACTATTGTGCTTATATATTGAAGAAATCATATTAAAGGAATAGATAGCTATCTGGTGAATCCACCTAGCTATAGTTGAATCGGCGATGGCAGACCATTAGCAGATATATTTTAAAGTGGAACAGTATCGGCATCTTAGAATGAGAACAAACTATGAAGCAATATATCATGCTAACCTACGTAAAATTATTGCAGAAGAGAAAGTCAGTAACATAAACCACATACACTTTCTTTGAAGACAAATTACTTTCTAGCATTAGTATAAGTAATATCATAAAAACTAAAATACTAAATCCAATAAGACAGATTTCGATAAATAAGAATATTATTAAAGAAATCAATGGAAGAAATATACTATGGCATCTAAATAGAAGTAACACAAAAAATAAAACTATAGAACAGAACTTTAAAGGAATGAAGTGTTGGAGAATATATAAAGAAGGAAAGGGTGCCGGTGCTATTTTGAGGAATTTATGAAATGTAAAAAAAAGTCAGCAAAAATGTAATTAACAATCTCACCAGCAATAAACCAAAAGAATCAGCAGCACTGAATACACTTAACACTGAAAAAGGAACCATACCTAATGTTGATATTTGTGAATGTTTCAATATGTTTTTCTCTACTTATCCTTGCTTATCAAATTCCTGATAGATATTACAATAAATATGAATGTGTTATGGAAGCAAACAAGATTGGAAATGATGCTTATACACTTTGCCAACTATTCCCTGCTACTAATGAGGAGATAAGTAAAATAATAAGTGAATTAAATGTCAATACTAGTGCTGGTTTAGACAGTATTAACACAAAATCCATTGAATGTGTAAAAGAATTTATAATCGATAAACTCACAACTTGCATAAACAAATGTTTAGAACTAGGTAAATTTCCTGACAACCTTGAAATAGCTGAAGTTACCCCAATTTAGAAATCTGGTAAAAAATCTGATCCTAGCAACTATCGCCCCATTTCAGTTCTTTCAGAGTTGCCGAAAATCTTATAGCGAACCCTTTATAATCGCCTTGAAAAACACAGCTTCACAAAAATTTCTTTACCAAAAATAATATGGTTTCAGACTGTCAATAACTGTCAAATTTAATTATATGGATATTTGTATCGTATTTTTATAAAGTTATTTTTGTACTTAAGTTTCGATCCGTAAGGGATAGTTATTTCATACTTTTCAGTGTTCTTTTTTGAAGTCGGTTTAATTTTTTTATAAAAGTTTTTTTATTTCCCCCTTTTGTGTAACCTTGGCCTAAATAAATATCTAGAGCAGGTCTACAATTAGTTTATTTTCTAATTCTGGAGCGCAATGTGTTAACTTCCTTTCTGTTGAGGAGCATAAACCGTGAGCTTTCCGATCCTCTAGTGGCACTGTAGCTACATGTCCATTTATACCAAAAAAACAAGCGACCATTTGCTTCAAAGTGCTTTTTGAACGAATGACTTTTGTTGGGTTCGGCTCATCTTGGAACACCCAAACCGTTGATTGTTGTTTAGTTTCAGGATAATACGCATATATCCAAGATTCATCACCTGTGTAGATATTATAGACAGCTTTTGACGCACCCTGATTGTACTTTTGTAACATTTTTTCACACCAATCGACACGAGCCCGTTTTTGGTCAATTCTCAAGTTGTGCGGAATCCAACGTGAACAAATTTTTTTTACAGCTAAATGTTCGTGTAATATTTTATATATACTCGTCATACTTATGCCCAGAGACGCCTCTATCTCGCGATATGTAACATGACGATCTTGCATTATTAGTTCCCGCACAGCATCAATATTTTGAGGTACAACAACCGATTTAGGGCGACCTTCTTTAACTTCATCCGTGAGCACAGACCGCCCAAGATTAAACTCACTAAACCAGTGATACACAGTAGTTTTCGATGGTGCTTCGTCCCCAAAAGTCGAAGTGAGTTGATCGATGCATTGTTTTTGAGTTAGCTCTCGCCGAAAATCGTAATAAATTATAGCACGAAAATTTTCACGACAAATCCATGGTGATAAAGACTCGCAATTTTCAAAATGACGCCACAAAGGATAAACAAATGACAGCTACATGAAACAAATTGTATTCTTCAGCCAAAGAGTTCCATTTTTAAATGTTATAATTACTTTTTTAATGTTATTCTGTAACTGGCCAGTTCCGGATACGTAAATAGCAGCCCTCGTACAACGCAGGTTAAAACCTCGCCTAGACAGTAATTTTAGAGCCTCAGACAGACGGGCCGATTTACACGCGCCATAATTCACTTGAAAATTAAATTAAACGTATATTGTTAAAATGTTATTATACTTATAATTTTCGCAAGACTTAACTTTTTGGCTTTTTCGTGGGTCTCGACATAAAAATGGTTGAGTAACAATGATCTAATGGGTATGGTCTGCATACCTAATGGGGTAGATAAAGAGGGCAGAATGTCAAGCATCACAACCCTTAATACCTCATGCTTCATAATTCTGCTCACACATTTTCACCGAGATTGCAGGTGTTTTTGACATTTTGGCCATTTAATATTGCTTTATTAATTTTGTTATGAAAGTAAATAATATGATAATTCTGTCTTAGTCTTGCTTAGTTAAAAGCCCATACCAGCCTCAATTGGTTGTCTAGAATACCTGCTTTACACAATTTATTTTAAACATATTTTAGGTACAGTAAAAGTATGGGATCCCCGTCAGAGAGGCAAAGCAGTAGCAAATATGCACCCAGCTAAAGGAGAAACAAAACGCGACTGCTGGGCCGTTGGTTTTGGTAATTCCTTCAATGATGCTGAGAGAATTGTCGTTGCTGGCTATGATAATGGAGATTTAAAAATGTTTGATCTACGCACTATGTCTCTTAGATGGGAATGCAATTTGAAAAACGGTGTATGTTCAATGTTCATATTATTTAGTCAAGTCAGTGATATATATTACAATATTTGGATTTTGTTTTATGACACCGAAAGTAAATAAAAAATAAAAAATAGTTTTCAGGTAAAGACACAAAAAATTTATTAGTTTAGGTATTTCCTATGGGATAGATAAAAAGATGAATTTAAATTTATTATTACAAATTAATTGAATGTTTATGAACCTTTCTTTCTGAGTATGCAATATAACTTAAGTATTAAATTTAAATTGAATGTACATGTCTTCTACTTTAGAGATTATAGCATAAAGATACTTATTTAAGTTAATATAATATATTATTATCCAAAAATTCAATTTTTATTTAGGTCAATTCATTGTCACAATTCAAAATCTCATAATATTGAATTAGGTGCTTCATTTTAGTGACATAATATTGTATGTAATTAAAATTGTTTGGTCCTTTCGTGCAAAGGTTAGTAAGCTACCTTGTAAGTCTGCGGTTCAATACTAATCCATTATGTCTTTCGATTATTTAGAATATTAACTTATTAATAGTGGTTTGAAATTTGTTTGCTTTGTTTGAAGATTATTATTATTATTAATTAATTTCAACTACATTTTATATTTTTTGTACAGGTATGTTCAGTAGAGTTCGACCGAAAAGACATTCCAATGAACAAACTGGTTGCCACTACACTTGAAAATAAATTTCATGTATTTGACGTTAGAACACAAAATCCCACAAAAGGGTTTGCTCAGGTAACAGTGAAGTTATTGAAAATATTAGACATGCCACTAACCAGTCTATGTTGGGTCCACCGCCGAATATTCATGGCCCTTCAACTAAAAGTTTATTAAACCTAACACTGAAAGATACAGATTTTTTGCCAATTTTATTTGTCCTTTTATCGTTTTTTATATAAAGTTCCAGCCAGAAATATAAGTTAAAACCGAATACAACCTTAGGATCTATCTCGAAGTATGCGGAAGAGAAAGGAAGAAAAGTGAAGCGAAGCAAATCTAATTTATATGTTACTTCATGGAGATAAGATTCAAAATGTTATGCACAAAAAATTCGCTTCACTACCTTTGTCTTCTGCCGCAAAGTAGATTGACCCTTATTTTCAATATGACGCCACACAAAAACTCTTTAGATTTAATTTTCCTTTGTGCAATAAGTATAGAATTATTACTTTTCCATAAAAATGTATGATTGGCTCTTTGACGTCATATTTAATGTACTGTATTATTTCACGACTTGTACACATCTTACAATATTTAGGTACTCACAGATCTATGTCGCGTTTATACTTTAAGGCTAATTTACCTATTTTATCCCGACGTTTAATTTACGTTACCGACAGTGAAAATAACAAAAATTAAGAAATACATTGAATGAGTGGGTAGTTGCAAGAACCCGCACGCTACGAAGACTTCATTCATCCTCATCAGTCTGCCCGTGACCACGATCGGTGCAATCCGGTCGAAACGTCGGGATAAAATAGGTAATTAGCCTTAAAGTATAAACGCGACATAGACCCGTGAGTAAATATTGTAAGAATGTATTATAGACACCTGTTTAGACATACATTTAAAATAGCATGAGACCAAAAGACCATTGCTACATTAGTAAATATTTCGTTTATTCTAAAATCTACATATGTGTAAAATGTATGTTTTTGAATTCCACTTAATTCTACCGAATATAAAATCTAAAACACTTTGTATGTATTAGGTGTTAAATGATTCTTCCAAAAGCGGAACGGTATGGGTCGTACGTCACATACCACAAAATCGTGATCTCTTCATAACTTGCGCTGGTAACGGGCAAGTTTCACTTTGGAAATAGTAAGTACTCAGACTAAATGGTATTTTTTATGTTCAAAGTCAAAGTCAAATCAATCAAAGTCAAATCAATTTATTCAAGTAAACCCAAATGCAAGGTATTTTTGAACGTCAAATCTACTTTAGTTCGGTTCGAAAAGAAAACCTGAATACTGAGAAGAACCGACAAGAAACTCAGTCAGGTATCATTTTTTCACCATCATTGTACAATAGTTATTTAAAAATACAATATCTATAAAGCCAGTAAATGCAAACGCAGAGAGGATCACTTCCAGTTTATTGTTGTGTCTTCAATGAAGTCGCTAATTTTGTAGTATGCTTTTCCAATCAGTGTGCGTTTAATGACAAGTTTAAATCTGTTTTCCGTTAATTGAGTAATTTCTTGAGGAATTTTATTATAAAAACGAACACAGTTACCCAAAAATGAACCACTTGACTTTTGTAATTTAAATTTAGGAATAACTAGCTGATCACGACCACGAGTTTCCACACCACTAACAACGCCTTTCTTTTGAAATAGATCTAAATTTTTTTTTAGTGTACATTATGTTTTCATAGATGTATAACGAGGGTAAGGTGAGTACAACAATGTCTTTAAAATGATCTCTCAGCGACTCACGTGCGTTCATACTGTAGATGGTACGTATTGCCCTCTTTTGTAAAATAAAGATAGATTTCATATGCGCCGCTGATCCCCACAGTAGCAGACCATAAGACATAAGGCTATGGAAATATGCGAAATACACCAGCCTAGCCGTAGCTACATCTGTCAACTGTCTAATGCGCCTAATAGCATATATTGCCGAACTGAGCTTATTAGATAAAGTCCCGATATGGTCCGCCCACTGTAACTTATTGTCTACTGTTAAACCAAGAAAAGTAGCTGATTTCATTAATTCTAATTCTTTCCCATCCAGTTTCAGTCCATTATGAATTTTGGGTACATTGGATAGGGAAAACTTAACACAATTGGTTTTTTGTGCATTCAGTAGTAAATTATTGGCAGCGAACCATCTCGAGACATCCGCCAAGGTCCTATTCTGTCCGCTAATATCTATGTCTTTTCTGTTAACTTTAAATAATAATGATGTGTCATCAGCAAATAATATTATTTCACAAAGGTCTTTAAGCATAAATGGAAGATCATTAATGTAAACCAAAAATAGGAACGGTCCCAAAATTGATCCTTGAGGAACGCCCATCATTAATTTAGAACCGACAGATGTAACCCCATTTACATTCACTTTTTGTTCTCGGTCAGCCAGATATGAAATCACGAGATCGAGAGCTTTATCACGTATTCCATAGTACTTCAGCTTGTAAATTAAAGTTTTGTGACAAACACAATCAAAAGCCTTAGAAAGATCACAAAACACGTCAATGGCATCTCGTGACCCTTCCCAAGCCTCTAGTATATTTTTGACCAAGCTTGCTCCCGCATGTGTTGTTGACCGCCCTCTCGTGAAACCGTACTGTTGACCATGAAAAATCCTGCAAATGTTAAAATGTGCCAGCATTTGGTTGAGCATTATTTTTTCGAATATTTTACTCAACGCTGGCAATATCGACACTGGGCGGTAGTTTGTAGGATCTGACTTACAACCCGATTTAAATATTGGTATAATTTTACTATGCTTCATCAAATCGGGAAACACACCTTGATCGACACATTTATTAAATATATTTACTAAAATCGGTGTTACTATTGGCATTATATGAGCCAGTACACGAACAGATAATCCCCACAAATCTTCACTTTTCTTTTTTTTTAATTCTTTGAAAGTTTTCTCTATCTCAAATGAAAACGTGTGCCTAAACTGAAAACTAGGGAACCACTTTCCTATATTTTGGCTTAATAGTGCCCGTGCTGTATGTGCAGAGGATGCTAGACCACTAGTAATGTGTACAGGTGCATTTGAAAAAAATTTAGCAAAACCATCAGCAACCTGTTTTTTATTAGTAGCGATTTTATTATTAATGTATATTGAGAGATCTTCGTTTTTCTTATTTTGTTTCCCTACTTCTGTGTTAATAGTGTTCCATATCGCTTTTACTGTGTTATCTGCCTTACTAATTTTATTGGCGATATGAATTGATTTCGCGTGCTTTGATACCTTTTTAAATATTTTTGAGTAATTGCGGACATAGCTATGAAAGTTTTCATCCGATGTGTATGATTTTTCATCATACAACTCATAAAGTCTGTCCCTACTTTTTCTAATACCTTTTTTTCGCCCAATCAGAGAAATGTAACTTGTTGTCAGTAATTATTTTTTTCTTCTTTGGGCAGTTTTTATTAAATATGTAGGTTAAATTTTTCAAAAAACTTATACATGATATTTGGATCGCCAACAGAGGGAACGATGTTTGTTAATTTTGTTACTTCGTTGGTAAAACGTTTTAACTGATTCCCGCCTAATGGTCTAAACTCCATTATTCTTTCTAATTTATTTTTCATGCAATCTATTTTAATTAATTGAGCTTTATGATCTGATCGAATACCACTAATAATTTTGTGCTCTCTAATCCTGCTCTTATTCATAAAAACATTATCAATGCACGTCGCCGAATGGTATGTAACCCTGGTCGGTTCATCAAAAATGTGCACAAGATCAAATGAAAGAAAGAGTGAGATTAGCATCTCCCTTTCCTTAGAGCTATTTCTTATGTCCACATTGAAGTCACCACATGCTATGATTGATTTGTTACATTTGCTAAGCATGGTAAGACTCTCCTCTACAGAAATTAAAAATTGAGAATAATCGGACGAGGGAGGTCTGTAAACACATAAGAATATGTAATGATCCGTCTCCGCACACGACATTTCACATACACGTTCAACCGAGCGAGCAACTATGTCTTTGCGATTTTTTATTTTGAGAGAATTTTTTACCAAAATCATACTACCGCCGCCATCTGTCGACGCTCGATTGAACACACTGGCCACCTTAAAATTATTTACATTAAAAGACATCTTATCAGCCCTCAACCACGTCTCGGTGAGGCACAAGATGTCTATATTATATTTGTCTACTAATAATTCGGTATCTAAGATTTTGCCAGAGAAACTATTAATATTTTGGTGTGCTAACATAATAAAATTACAATGTTGTTTCTCTGTTGTCTTATTACTTAATTTAAAAAAATATTATCCGCATTACTATTAGTATTACTACTAAAACTTGCGTCGTCTCTAATTATGTCATTAGTTATAGTACCTATAACTGAGTTAATACATTTAGCTACTAACGTAGCGAGTTTACTTTTTGTTTTTTTAGACAAGTACAAAGTACTTCTTGTCAGTCTAAATTTGAGTAAAATATTAGTAATATACCTATTGGTGTCCAAAAAAATAAAATTGCTATGACAAAGTGTCACCCTACTCATTACATTATTTAAATTTTTAATATGATTATTGCTATTCTTTGGCAACCATGACGAATAAGGGAACGCACATAATATAATTTTGTTCACGTTTGCTAATTTAGCCAAAGAATCTATATTATCAGTTAATTCCTGTTCTGATATGTTTATAGAATTTCCTAATGTAAGTACTATGGTAGTGTTCACATTAAACTTTTTGTTTACAATTAATTTAAATATCTGTGAGATGGGTGCATCTGGATAACAGTAATTAGTGATGCACTGACTGACATTATTATTAATTAGACTGCCCAACCCTAATCCCAGTCTATCAGAAAAAATTGCAACACTACTTTTTACATTACTATAGTCAGTCAGTTTTTTATTATGTGGGTTGGAGTCACCATACCTCTTAGTTATAATCTGTGAGTATGACATATCTGAGCTGAGTGATGATTTAGGTGTATTTAAATTTCTATATAATAACATTTCCCTTTCCAATCTTTCAGATAAAAGTCTAAGATCATTATATTCTTTTTGAGCTAATTTGTACTTATTGTTGATATCGGATATGTTTTCTTTTAATCTATCTATGAACCCATGCAGCTCTTTGGTCTCCACATCATACCTTTCCCTACTCTCATGTAATATGAGAATATAATATAAATGTAATGTTATTAGTGGTTATGCAGGCTGTCACAAACCTATATTATATCAACCCTGATCTATTACTATCTCCACTATGTTATAAATCAGAAAGTACTATTAAATCCTACTGCAGTCAGGAACTACAGGATATTTCATCAAACACAATATGCAAAGGTGTTCTGCGTCTTGGCAGTACCGGCGTAATAAATTTATTAGTGTCAGAATTTAAAAAGAGGCATAATATTATTAGAAGGCTCCAAATTAAGCATATTACGCTCATTAAAGAATACAATAAGTGATCTTATGAAAAATTTCAAATCGTACCGACTGTTATCACTAGTGATGGTTACAGATAATATAATAAATTATTTGTATTAGACTAGACACATTGATCACTCAGTTATCCTGTATTAAGAACTGTCGAGTTTGTTGCAAGCGAGTGAGTACGCAATAAATAAATATTCGGCAATAGACGTGTGAGAGGTAGCACTTATTTTAAGACTTTAATGTTTCACAGAACGAAATAAAGCTCCCACATCCTATAATATTTCTATTTTACCTAATATTGTTCTGCAACAAATCACATGTGTGTCACATCATATTTCAATTTACTGTTTCGTATTTTGTATCTTTGAAGTGAAGTCATTTAGACAGACAGTCATTTTAATTTTTGATTGCAACAGCCAATAATGACAAATTAATATTAACTAATAGGCTAATAGTAACAACAGGCAGATGCCTTTTTGTTTTGAAATTTTTGTCAATAACAGACAAGCGAATTATGTAATAATATTGTAATGAATTAATTCATGTTTATAATAAGTTATTTTAAAATAACAACACTGTTATTCGTTACTGCAAAACAGCCGTTATTGCGATGGCTTATCGCGACATAAAAAGCCAACTTGCGGTCACATACTTTGATGAGACTCCTTGCCTCACTGCTTACCTTTTTATTTACGACTTTAATAATCTAATATTTTTGTTTTAGTGAATATCCCGAACAAAGATATCACGTAGACGACCGCGGTGTGGCTTGTGGTGTAGCTGGTAAACTAAACCGCCTCCAACGAATGGTTATCAGCTCGCAACCAATCAACGCGCTGGACTGGAACCGCGACCATCTCGGTTTAGCCGTGGCCACGGCTTACGACCAGTGTATAAGGGTCCTGGTCACTACCAAATTAAATCTGTACTAAGTGCTGATTAGCATAGTTTTGTTAGCTTTGAAGGATACTAGTATAAGCAATTCACTAGTCTTTCGCTAAGTATCAATACTGTTAGTAGTTACTAATAGCAAGAACGAGATGTTACTAGCTCTAAAAGCGGAGATAATTGTCAACTGTGACTACTTTTACTCCGTGACGTGACAACTGCCATTTTGTATGGTATTTTATCGAAATTTTAAAATATGACCAATAATATTAATATTTATAATATGATCTTTCAATTTCTAATTAATTTTATGATTATTCTCACAAGAAGACGTTCAGAGTGTAACTACCATAAACTTAGTATATACTGGCGTATAGACGAACATAAGAGTTCGTTGACGTGTGATGACGCGTAACGATTTTTAATTTGTCAACGTCATAAAAGAAATGATTCCCTTGTTTATTGCCATATGTAATATCACAATCACATACAGAACACGTAACCATTATTGAAAAATACAGTACTTCTTTGAAATAAAACAAGAATAACACAAAATAATAAAATAACTCAACAGCGTGACGACTCTTGACGACCTGTCAGTCGAAAAGGGTTACAATAACGTCTCGTTTGCTGTTCATTTCCTACTCGTGTCACTATCATAAAAGATTACACTCTCACTCGCACTTTTTGTACGTCTATACACCAGTATAATATACAAAATTTATGGAAGTACTTATTTATGCATTTCAAATTAATTTTAAATATAATATTTTGTGCAACTTTTAGTTTTGTCAATGATTTAAAAAATAAAAGTCAATTTCTAACTCAAAAGAGCAATTTTATTATCCTAGCACTTATCATAAATAAAATTAAGGCTAGCATTCAGTTCTTATTACCTCTAATAATGTTAGAACAATTATGGACCTCAACGTTGAAGTCGCGACACATGACACATTCGTGCTATCATCACGACCCTAACGTGAAGTTAAAAACAGTCAAAAGCGTTACTACATTCTCAACTTTCGCACCCTAAAGAAATTAACTCTAATTATATGAAACACGTATACAAACGAAAATTTTTACAAGACAGATATTGAAGCAAATTGATTAATTGGTACATAAATATAGACATGAATGAATATATAAATAGTAAGTTACTTGCGGCTGCTTTCTGTCCATTTTGAAGAACAGTTGAAACATAATTACAACAAAGACAGCAGCTGTAATGTACGCCTATAACATAATGAAATGTCTCCCACTTTATAATATAGGCGTTAAGGAAAATCTTGGATAATACATGTAAAAATAATGTGTTTAAACATATGTATTGAAAGTATCAGAATCCTTACACTCCATCTTGCAATTTGTCATTTCAAAGGCAAAATTACACATAACCTCTAACTAGTGAATTTGTGTGTATAAAAATGAAACTCCCGATAAATTGTAAGCCAATGACCACTAAATCTATAAAAATTACGTTATTTTTACACGTCCCATTAATACGGACTTGTCGCCTACACTAAACTGTCGTGAAGAATTCGCTTTACATTCACTAAGTTGAGATCGACAACCAATTGCTTCGAAATGCTGTCTTTCATTTTAACTAATCAAACTTATACAATAATGCAACTGAAGCTACTTTTTAAATAAAAAAAGAGACAGTTGGCTCATATGGGAAAATACATCTTACTATACTGAATTAACACATGGCATATTACATCACAAAATTATGTTAAATTAACTTAATATTCATCAACAAAGGAGACATCTACAAGACGTTTGTGATAGCCTGTCGAACATACGAACGAACATACTCCGTTTGATATTGGGGTAATTCTAATATAAAAGGCTCTCTTACATCTACAAAGCATACGACACACTACAAAATCCAACATAAATTACTTAACAATAAAGTAGAAATGAATATTTACATTTCATCAATCTATATTTAAATTCAAACATACTATTGAAATATCCAGATGGGATTAAACTCATTGATTAAGAGAATTTGTTTCGAACTTAAAACTCCGCAAATAAAATCATTCATTACCTTTTTTTAAATCAACAAGCAATTTACAAAGCTTTTTTTTGTAGTTTCTCGTTTTCTCTGCGTCATATCTTACATTGACTCAACAAATAAATAGCTCTGATTAATCGAACATTTTACTATAAACCTTATTGTAAACATACAGACACCTTTAAAACATTAATTTCGTCGCTTCTTTAACATTTTTGGGTACAGTTAATTGTATAAATATTTGTAATCCTTCTAACATATTATTATAATCTGTAAAACAGTTTAAACACAAGTGTTCGGAGCATGGATATGTATGGCGTGAAGGATGACACCACACAAACAAATCATCATTTTATGTCGGAATAGATGTTAGTAAATAAAGCCTGCTTTCACTATTCATATGCTTAAATACTGATGAAATAGAACAAATATTTAGTATATTGAATTTCTATTTAAACATTATTTAAATGAACGTAACGTATCTGATTAATATTTTTGTACTTAAATATTTTTTAATATGCTGATTGATAAATCCAAAAGTAATATTATTGGTGCAATTGAAATTAGTGTAAAATAAACATTGTTTTTACATTCGAATATAGTATATTTTCCAAAACAAAGCTAGTGAGTGAGATTCCGCATGTTATGCGACATATTGGTGCATTTTCTTAGTAAATATATAATTACTAAGTAATTAAAATGATCAACAGGTTATTTCAACGTAACCATCATTACTTAATTAACATAGCAAAAGCTAAATGTCCGCATTGTGTCATTTAGGTATGTAATGAACATAGAGGTATTGCGCATTCCACTACGACAATCAAGTAATGGTCATGTTATCTATCAACTATGTTAACATTACAGACAAAACGGGTCCCAAGTGGAACGCACCCCCTTGTTACATGTCCGCCGTCGTTAAATGTTTTCCTTTGTCATATCACTGTAGCCGTTTATTAAGAATACGCAAAGTTGTCACGTCCAGAACAGCTATGAACCTGAAACAGATTGAAGTTATTAGTAATGTTTTTATATTTAAATAATATGTAATATGTATGTAGAGGCCTCATAGCGTAGTGGTGCTTCGGTGTTTGATAGGATCACTGAGTTTAAGTAACGTTGCGCACGATTATGCACTAGATGGGAGATCTAATAGCAGTGAATGCTAAAGGTTCGTGAAGGCGCCGTTGGTGCAGCTATTACTAAATGGCGGTCAACGTTTAAGCAACTTTGGAGGCTTTGAGGTAGCATACAAACTGACAGTAGATTGGCAACTAATTATATTAATCTATCTCAATAAACCAATTTGCATGGGGTTTTGTGTGGGGACGTGTGGTTCATCTTCTCACTTTATTTATATGAAAAGGAGTTTATACCGAGTAATAGGTGTGGGACCTATAGAAAATGCTTACAGTTAACCATACTAATATTATAAATGCAAAAGTCTGTCAGTCTGGTACGTTTTCATGACTAAACCGCCGGACAGATTTTTATGAAATTTGGCATGGAGATTGTTTGACACTAGGGGACGGACATAGACTACTTTTTTTTCAAAAATCTATCCCTAAAAGGGTGAAAAGGGGATGAAACTTTGTATGGGAAATGCTAAACCGCTAAACCGATTAAGATGATTTTTGTTGCAAAAAAACGTAAGACTTCTTTTTTTCATAAAAAATATACCCCTGTGAAAAGGGGTATGAAACCTCATAAGGGAAATGCTAAACCGCTGAATCTATTTTGATGTAATTTGGCACAGAGGTAGTATGTGGCCGAAAACAAAATGTATGCTACTTTGTTTTTCAAAAAATATATAGTTTTTTATATGTGACGTCATCATAAATTGAAAATGGCAGATGTTCCATAATAGAAAATTACTTTTTCAACGCCAACAATATGGGTATCAAATGATAACAATATGGGTATCAAATGATTTGGAATACGCAGGGGAAGGTTTCTCTATATATGACGTCGTCATAAATCCAATATGGCGGATGATCCATAATAGGAAATAACTTTTTGTTCAACACCAACAATATGAGTATCAAATCAAATGGAATACGCAGGGGAAGGTTTCTGTGTATGTGACGTCGTCATAAAAGCAATATGGCGGATGTGCCATAATAGGAAATAATTTTTTGGTAGAACACCAACTATATAAGTATCAAATGAAATGGAATACGCAAGGAAAGCTTTCTGTATATGTGACGTCAGCATTAATCCAATATGGCGGATTTTCCATAATAGAAAATAACTTTTTTGTTCAACATCAACAATATGGGTATCAAATGAAATGGAATATGCAGGGGAAGGTTTCTGTATATGTGACATCATCATAAATCCAATATGGTGTATGGTCCGCGATAGGAAGTAACTTTTTTCAAGACCAACAATATAGGTATCAAATGAAATGAAATACACAGGTTTCTGTACATTTGACGTCATCATAAATTCAATGTGGCGGATGCTCCACGATAGACAGTAACTTCTTTAACGCGAATAGAGGTAATATTGGTAACCCGGAAAGGTCACGGAAAAATTTTCCACGCGGACGAAGTCGCGGGTTCAGCTAGCAATTTATATATTATATCAAAATTAATGTTTCTTTGTTTGTACTCTATGCGCTTTCATCAGATTGTGATGAATTTGGCGAGTTGTTCTGCGTATGCGAAGGTTTATGAATTATAATTTAGTAAATAAAAGACTACGCGAACGAAGTCGTGGCCAACAGCTAGTTTATATATAAAAAAAGTATGAAGCTACATTCCCTGTAGAAGTGTGCAGTAATTATTAATCTGTGCCTGTAGCTTAAGAATACTAGAATAGACTTTTTGACGGGAACGGGAGAAGTGAGGTTGTCATTTTATTTAGAATTTCTATTTTTTACATTTTTAGGAGTTTTAAAGTACAACAGTGATAGTATGTTGTGTTTTAAAGTTCTGTGTAAGTGAAAAGAATGGAGGAGATCTAAATAAACATGTGTAACTGAAGTTTTCGCGCTCTTCCAAGAAGTCCTTTTTAACTTCAGTAAAGCCTGCTATCACTTTACTGGAGAAGTGTTACGGATAGGTTAAAGTTTCTCCAGAAGTTACGTCATTAGGCTGATGGTCATTTTACCAATGCCTTAAGAAATATAAAAAAATAATAATAAAAAATACTAGAATAGGACTATCTACATTCCTTGACTCTCGTACTGAGGTGACTAAATCAGAGTATTCTGGATAGTGGGTGATCAGAATGGACTTTGAACATCCACTGTAGGTAATCCAACCTTCACAAGAGCGAGTGAGGATGATGAGCATCAAGCATCAGATCGCCCTGAAATGTATTTTAGGCATAACACTATAGATAGGGATGGGGCACCGGTGCTTATAAGATAACGGATCTTCCTACATCTGTACCGAGGGATTTTTGTGAACGATTGATTACTGCTCTTGGCGTGGTAGTTAGTGCAGAGGGAACCGGTTTCGATTCCTGGCCCGATCAATTTAGGGACTTTTCTAAATTTAGCAATACTGGCTGATTCCTACTTTATACGAAAGAAAGTTTCTACCGCGTCACCTAAATAAACCAGACAAGAGCACTTATGACTTGCTATTGATTTGCTCTCATAGCATTTTTCAATAAAGGAACATTATAAAAAAATATAGCCTTTAATTTTTTTTTTTCGTTTCTAGTTATAGACCAATTTAGTCATCGTGCCAAATTCCAACTCAGTAGATGTGAAGATTTTACGGAATGAAGAACTGTAACATACCCACAGACATCTCGAGACATGAGGAAATTAATACGGGTTCCGTTGTTGCGTTTTCAGTATGTTGATATTGAAAACCTAAAACACTGAAAAGAACAAAATAACTATCATTTACTAATCAAAACTCAAGTACAAATACAAATATATAATTAAATTAAATTTGACATTTACTGAAGTTGGTGCCAAGCCTACCAAACTAGTAAGACTATCTGTTGTTACACATTGATTTGGCGCCGACTACAATAACTGTCAAATTTAATTATATAGGTATTTGTATTGTATTTATAAAGGTATTTTTGTACTTGATTTTTGATTAGTAAGGGATAGTTATTTTGTACTTTTCTGTGATTTTTTATTGAAGTCGGTTTAGGTTTTTCTTAAAAAGTTTTTTATTTTTCCCTTTTGAGTGACCTTGGTATGAATAAATATCTAGGGTAGAACTAACTTCTTTTTTGGAACGGAAAAGTATATGAAACAATCGTCAATATAAATAAAGCTCATAAACAGTTAGCATTTTGGTGCTTCGAAGTCCGAGCTTCAATATCACTGAAATTTAAAGTGGGTGGATCACCTTGGAGTTATATTAAACCTAACAGAAAAAGAATAAATGAAATCAGTTTATAAACAAAGAAGTTAGGACTGAACGTACATAAAAAAAAAACAACAAAAATATATATACAGATAAATTGAGAACCTCCTCCATTTTTTGAAGTTGGTTAAAAAAGGTGTAAGTTATAAAGTAGAGATCTGGTCGCCCTTTTTAGCGGCAACAGGAGAAGTGAAGTTGGTATTTTATCTAATTTTTCATTTTGCTGTTTTTAAGAGTTTTAAGGTACAAAAGTGATAGTATATTGTGTGTTTTAAAGTTCTGTGCAAGTGCTGAAAATTGGAAAGTTTGAATAGATTGGCCCGTTGGCGCAGTGGCATATGCATCTGCTTTCCAAGCTAGGGTCCCGGGTTAGATCCCCGGTCAGGTCAACATAGAAAAACAACTTTTCTAAATTGGCTTGGAGTCTGGGTGTTACTGGGAACTCCCCCAGAGTTCGTTGTGTGGTACCCATAGCACAAGCTTACTGCTTAGTTTCACACAATCTGTGTATTTGTCTGGAGTATTATTAGTATAATTATTATTATATGTGCAAATGAAGATTTCGCGTTTTCCCAACAAGTCATTCTTAACTCCAGTAAAGCCTACTATCAATTTATTACTGCGTAGTGTTAAGGATTTGGTAATGAGAACACACATATTTTGCATAAGAGATACACCACTTTATTACATGAGAATGGCAGAAATGTTTCTATGAAATATGAAACGAGTTGTGAGTATATAAAAGAGAAGAAGACCTGGTCGCTCAGTCGAGGTTGTCCTGGAAGATGAGGCGCACGTAGCCGGGCGTGCCCTGCAGCGGCGCCGCGCAGAACGGACAGATCGCGTGGAAGCCGTTGGTGCCATGCGGGATGTCCACGCTGGCCCAGTACCTGCCCAAACCAACCACGTCTCCACTATTACTGTGCTCACCAATCACTTATTGTTATATAAACTTAAACTTTCGCGTTGCATTATAGAATATATCTAAAACGGGAAATTTAACGCGATTACCGTTTTATTCTTATACAGTTTGCCTTGAGAAAATCCAAGGGATTTAGGTCGGGAGACCTTGGCGGCAACAAAATCTGTCTTAAGCAGCCAATTCATCTGTCAGGATAGGCTGCGTTTAGGTGTCGCCTTACTGTCGTTGCATAGTGTGCGGAACATCCGTGTTTTGTAGCCACATCGTTTGTCTCACTTCTTCCGGGACATCTTGCAACAGTGTGGGCAATTCATTTTGTAAAAAATGCAAATAATAATCAGCAGTTAGAGTCCTGACATCCTGACAGATGGATCGGCTGCTTAGGACCGATTTTGTGGCCGCCAAGGTCTCCCGACCTAAATCCCTTGGATTTTTTTTATTGGGGATGCCTTAAAAATTTGGTTTACAAACACTCAATCGCGTCAATAGACCAATTGCACCAGCGATAAGCGCTGCCGTGGAGTCTATTAAACCGTAGAAATTTCATATGCCGTGTAAGGGCTTCATTCATAAAAAAGATGCAAGGTGTGTATTTTAGCAAGGGGAAAACAACTCGAACACCTATTGTAAGTTTTTAGTAATAAATATTTTTTTTATAATTTTATGTTTTTCCTTCGAAAGTAACTTTTTAGTAATAAATTTTTTTTTTGTATTTTTTTGTTTTTCTTTCCAGTTTTTTTTTGTTTTAAGTCCTATAGCAATTTTATCACGCAGATAATAAATAAAATAAATACTAAAAAATATTTATTTTATTTATTTATTTTATTATAATCTGAAAAAAATAATTTCTTCGTTTGTGGTCTTCTTTTTTTTAGAAATGAAGACAAGCTAACTAAATCGTTATTAAGCTACATAAGCCAACTATTCAGCAATATTTTACAAAAATCAGATTTAAATAATGTTATCATTTGGAACAACAGCATTAAAAAAACTGAATCCTGGCGGAGAAAATGGTCAAAATAATGAAAAAAAAAATTCTCGGTAACCCTAAGGTTATTTTTAAAACTAGTAAAAACTAAAGGTAATTAGGTCTTCTACCTTTCCCTTAAGGTTGATCCATTATTTACGGGACACCCTGTATAATATACAGATATGAAACATCTACAATTGCGAATGTCCCCCCCTGATATAATTTTATATGTTACATTGTTAATTATTATCTGTGAAAACTTCTAATTAATTTTCTATTAACTATTTATTAACTCCGTATATTGTAAAAATAGGTGTAAGTTTTCCTTTGAGTAATAAAATAAAAAATTGTTTTTTGTCCTATCGTTTGTGTCGTATTGACGCACGTAAGATATTCTACTTCTTTGGCGTGAATTGAAAATTAAAACTGATCGCTAAAAAGAAATGAAATAAAAATTAAAACTTGTCTCTTATAAAGAAAACGAACTGTCTTCGTCGCTAACTTCATGGTGTGTTACATCGATTACGTAATTTCCGTTGTCTGCTGAAATCACACTATGTTGTTTTTCATCACGTAACGCGCCAAAATAAGTATGACTTCAAAAGTTAAAAAAAAACACTTGCACTAAACATTCAGTTAAATCTCTGAAATTCTACAGAAATGCAAATGATTTTTACTACAACGGATAGGTAATTATATATCAAACCAGTTTCTAATTGGTAACGTAGTTTCCTTGCAAATTACAATTATGTACAAAAACAAAATTTTTGAGACTTCTCTGTACCAACATAATAATCGTAGTAACTAATTAATCTGTGCTGTAACTATGGAATCAAGCTTATAGCAGCTACCACAAAGCTCGGGCGTGAAGACCAAATTTCCTTGCGATAATAGCTCTAGGCTCTTAAATCACAAGTCGACCTTTCCTATTTACCAGAAACGAATTTCACAATATCTATTGTTCTTGAAGCTATGTATTGTGGCATCTTTACGAAACTAGGCTCACCATAGTCTACATAACTAATCTCCAATAACCCATAGTCACGGGCTATTTGTTCTTATAAGTCTTTCTTTGCTTCTGCTATCACTTTGCCTTGTAAATCTTCGTCAGTCGCTCTTCACTCGACAAGTGCTTAATGACTTTGTATATTTTTAGACATATTCTGCCCGATGTTCCAAACTTTTTGACTGACATGTTTCGATTTCCGACGAAGCATCCAGCACCAGAATACTATCTAATTCCTACATGCACGAATTAGATCGACGCATTATAGTTTTACAAGTTACACTATTTCCTTCAGCCAATAATAATAAGTATTACTCACTTGACGGTCCGCTCTGAAGCCATATGCCCGCAGGGATTGAAGGCGTAAGTGGGCGGGCCTGAATCAACGTAGAAGGCAGGTTCGATGCCCATACAAACACGTACTACGGATCCCGCAGTGAGACACATGGGGCAACGACGAGCACCCGTCTCGCTGCCCTCAGCACCCCAAGAATGCTCGCCTACAACAAATTGATTTATGTTTCATCAAGTTAGAAGAATAATTCTAACACAATATTTGAACTCTTAACACACTTGACTAATAAAAAAAGAGGCTTGATAACATTCAAATCTCTTTTGTGTTAAAATTATCCAATACGGTTGTTTGAGTAAGACTGTAGTGAAGATATAGTATAAGAGCACAGACACACGACGCGAAAATTTTCTTGCGGCCGCCGCGCGGCGAACGCGCGTTTTACATTCTCGTGGAATTAATAAAAACGAATGTAAACTCTATTCGCTAGGCGACAACGTTCCAATTTCTGGGAATTACCCAACCGCGGGGCAGCCGCGCGGTCACCGCGCGATTGTGTAGTTCCCAGAAATTCGAACATTATTGCCCAGTGAATAGAGTTTACATTTGCTTTTAACAAATACACGAGAATGTCAACCTACCCCGCCAGTGTGGTGTGTGGTAATTAGGGTTGCCAAAATTTCTTCTAATTATAATAATAAAAAAATTATACATTTCAAAAAATATAGTATTTTATGAAAAGAGTAAAAAATAGACAAAGATATATTTGTTACATATTTATTTTTATAAAAATTATATTTTTTTGCACTTCTTGTATTTTTTAAAAACATTTTGTGTACAATGAAAATGTCATATTATAGGCATATAGGCGAAGTGCAAAATATTTTATTATAAGTATTTAAATACAAAATGCAAATGATTAGTTATTTTTTTATTTCAAATACAAATACAAACTGGTTTTGAATAAAAATATTTAAATATAATATACAAAATAGGTATTTCCATTTTATTTAATTTTAATTTTCAATTTTTCAAATACTATAATCAGCCGAAGAAATTTTGACAACCCTAATTAGTATACATTGGAGGGGTAGGTTGACATTCTCATGTATTTATTAAAACCGAATGTAAACTATTCACTACGCAACAACGTTCGAATTTCTGGGAACTACCCTTTGAAAATTGTTGTTTCAAAAATTTAAAAAATGTGTTTGGGTTTTGCTAACGCGCGAATAATGTAATAAACTTAAGAAAAAACCTTTTTTTCAAAATTATAAACAAATTCAATTATATGTATAGATTGTTAAAAATGTAATAGATCTCTTGATAGCCTGGCTTGCAATAATTCTTGTAAGCTAGGATTACTTATGAACTTTTTTATTTAATTTTACTACTAGTGATTATATATAAAACACAATGTTTACATGTCTAAGAAAAAATGCAGGAAATCAATAAGTCATAACTCATAGCAGACTTATGGAATAGAGAAGTCAACACTGGATCAAAACAAGTCAATCGGCGTATACGGGTCGCTACTTAATGTTCTCGCTTATGATCGCTCGTTATGAAGATCACATAAATTTCTCGTACAGGTATTACCTCCACAAGCGCTCGCGCGGGAATGATACAAGCGTCAACATCGCGTATTTTATACTGATTTTATTATGTTTATTATATTTATTACACTGATTAATTTAAAAAAGCGAGTGGTAAAAGAAGCCAAGGAAGACCAAGGCTCACTTACGAAGATCAAATAGCTAGAGTGTTAACTGACGGAAATATGAAAAGCACCGCATACCTAGGCGAAAATATGTGAGGAGAATGATGAGATTAGAGGAAGCGAAAGAAGTATGTATGTCAGGACCGCGACGCCTGGCGCTCCGTCCTCTCTGACTACTCCGTTAGGGATACAGCGTGAAGATATGTATGTATTAATTTAAAATAATAATTTCTGTCATATAATTTTACATTGACTGAAGTTTAATTTCACATCGTTTTTTTATGTCATTACTTTTTTCGGAATTAAATCGACGTTTAATCACGACACTTTATTCTTGAAATAAGCCTTTTTAAATATTTGTTTGTGTAAAAAGGAGGAAATCTATGACATTTCCACAACACTAATATTCATTATGTACTTGATCTCAATATAATTTTAGAAACTGTTAGAACTCCTCGAAACAATGTTAATTGGGACGTCTAAATAGCGCGTCTAAGAATTTTCCTCGTAAACTAATTTTTTACAATGGTTAATGTAAGATATTATAAAATAAATATGAAAATATGCAACACTAATATTCAAGAAGGGAAATGGGTCTATTATTATAAACTGCCAGCAGAATATAAAAAAATTTAAGGTTTCTGAAAATTACAGCGTCTTAATATCACTATTTCGCACAAAAATGACAAAGGGCTCCTAATAATAGTTTGGGGTCACATATAAGGTGATGACTGTTTGAAGGTTATTTTGATTTATCTATGAATATAATTTACTTTTTTTTTACATAGGATCAAAGTATTAGAAGTCTAATTTTACAGTATCAGGAAGTGAATTAAAAACATACATATTACATTTCTTCGCTTTTGATACAATAAAACAAGGATATTTCGCCATAATATATATTATTTATAATTTATACTTGCCATTATGAAACGGTTAATCTCGTAAACACAGTTTAATGTATTTAAGATACATCGATAAAGGACTTATTATTAGAGATTTGTCGTTCCCATTGAATATTAGTAAGTAAATTCCCTGAATTGTTTGGGAATTTTCCCCAGAAATTTCCACTTTTGTTCTTTTTTTACGTTGAGAATATTCTGCTGCTGCTGAGTGGACTGCACTTAGACTTCGCCATTAAAATACATATAGCTCGTAAACGACTGCCAGGCCCATTATGAAACTTGGCATGGAGTATAAACATAATACAAAGTTGTTTTTTAATGAACTAAAAAAAATTAAAAAACGCGAACTTTGTTAAATTCTAAAAAAAAATTTTTTTTCATTTTATTTCAGTGATTTTTTATTTTTATTTTTTAAATCCAATTATGAGGTTAAAAAGGTCATAAAATGAAGTATAAAATTTAGTGGTAAATTTATTTTACTATCCCTGTTTTAAACTAAATAATAGCATTCAAAGTACTACACATATCTCACCGTTTTTCTAATTTTTAAAGACCTAACTAGGCTTGCCACAGCAAAAATATTTTCTATATATGTCGAGAACATGAGCAGGTATGACATACTCAAATATAACTTAAATCGGAAACTTCAACCCCTTTTGCCCTGTCCGCTTCACTTGAACTGCCCTTATGTTATATTTCAGATTATGTTATGATCATATCATAATTTTTCTTGATCAAAAAAAATATATAATGTACCTGCATCATTTATTATACGTAATGAAATATAACACTGACCTTGCACGTGACCGCAATTCAGATAGACGTAAGGCTGGTTGAGGTCCTGATGCGCCGACGACAGTTTGCGTGGAATCACTAGCGTGTTCAGTCCCACAGGACACTGCGGCCGGCCTGCGTTCAGTTCGTCTACTAATGCCTCTAGGTCGCGTTTCGTCTGCAAACCAAATTGTTAATTAATATTGAAAACTAACCACTAAAAAACAGAAATCACGTAATGATGATAATTAATGATAAAATAATAGTCCTGTCCTGACGCCTCACTACAAGTTTTTTTAATGTTGATTTATACAATTTATTTCGAATTTCTTTTATTAAGATTTCTGTCGTGCGCCAAAAATTCTAATGCAGTTTGGCTGGAATTAATTTATATTTTTAGCAAATACATACATACATATCTTCACGCTGTATCCCTAACGGGGTAGTCAGAGAGGATGGAGCGCCAAGCGTCGCGGTTCTTACATACTTCGTTCGCTTCCTCAAATCTCATCTTTCTTCTCACATTTTTAGCAATTTTTTTTTGATTGATAACAAAACATTTATATGCATTTATAGCATAGCATTTCGGTAAGTTTTTTTTTTATAAAAGAGGAGGCAAACGAGCAAGCGAGTCACCTGGTGGAAAGTGATCACCGCCGCCGCCCATGGGTGTCCATCATCCGCATCATCCGAGGAATCACGGGTACTTTGCAGGTTTTTATGGAAAGAGGAAAACAAGGGAAAGGATGGGGAGGAGGGAGATGGGCCACTGGCACTCTTACTCACCGAACGAAACACAACAGCAATAGTGCCGTTATTTCACGTCGATATTCTTTGAGAGGGTGGTATTACACCGGGCGAGCCGGCTCATTTCGTGCTGCAATGCAGCATGGCTCTGCCACACATAACTAAGCTCAATGATAGTAAAAGTTGATAGTTAATTTACTTATTACATTTTTAGGTAGGATTAAAAAAAATAATGTAACAAGGTAATGTGAAAAGTACTCGCATACCTAGGCCAAAATGTGTGAGGAGAATGATGAGATTTGAGGAAGCGAAAGAAGTATGTAAGGACCGCAACGCTTGGCGCTCCGTCCTACTACCCCCTTAGGGATACGGCGTGAAGATATGTATATGTATTAAAAAACGACTTTTATAATAGAAATAAAATATACATACATACTATATATAAATAAAAATCGATAGCCACACATGAAAAATCATCACTCGAGAACGACTCAATCAATTTGGCTGATTTTTTTATTGTTGTGTTCGTAATTGTTGGGACAAGAATTGTATGAAAGAAAATTTTCGGGAAATCCACCGGAAAACTCAGAAATTTGAATGGTATGTTTGTATGAAAAACTAAATAAAAAAAATGAGGTGTTGCTAACATTTAATATCCCACCCGAGCGAAGTCGGAGCGGGTTGTTAGCATATAATTCTGTACCCATTCATTTTTCCATTTTACATTGTGTTTAAATTGTATCCATGGTAGATACTGGCTAATATTATTTTAAAAAATGTACTGTTAAATCATACTCACTGGTGAGTTTTTGAGGCCCTCAGAACTTCTCCATAGCAACGTTGCCCCACATAAGTCGATCATTGTGCCGTCTCTCAGTACGTTTGTTTCAGCTTGACATGGGAGGCCCTAAAATAAAACAATTTATTATTCAATAGCGACCTTAAGCTTTACCTCTCTCTATCCCTTTTTGAACCACACAATACTGTTTTACCTACAATACAAAACATACAAATTATATGCGTTAAAAATACAGGGTTAATTTAAAAATACTAACTAAATAAGCTCTTAGTGCAAAATTCCTGTCAACATACCTAAAAACTTTTATTCTACGATTTTTTTCAAAACTCAATACGTTCCTCAAAAAATATTTGTTAAGTTTTGTTGTACTGACTGAAACGTAATTACTTTGTACGTATTTCCAATGGTGCAGTGCAAGCGCACCGGACCTCAGCGCCGCGCTATGCGTGTGCCGCTTTAGCGACTGGGTAGAGTAGGTGCCATTTTCAGTAACATTTGATGTATTCTTTTTTTTGTATGAAAGAAAAACCTATGAATTTTTTAGTCCTAGAACAAAAGTTAATGGGGATAATGTTTAGTACAAAATACTAAGAGGTTATTAGTATTTTTAAATTAACCCTGTATAATGGTTTATGAGATTATTCCAGAACAAAATTCGCGTATATTTCTAATTATCTTGCAATCGATTCCTCAACTTTCAATAATATTTATCCCTACAAAAAATAATTGATCTACTCTGTCCACACGATGCAAGAGCTATTTACCAGTTTGCTAGCACGAATTACACAAATATTCGTATGAGCAGTGCACAACTGATTGTACAACTACCTTCTGTTGCGCGGAGCGGCTCTCCCTGAGCGAGAAGACGGCGCCTCCGACCGAAGCCTCGCGCCACGGACCGCACGTGGCACTGCCGCCGCAGAAGTCGCCACGCGGGTGCATTATCAACACACCGTTCGTCGTCAAACCGTCTATTTCGTGGTTTTCTGTCCATTTCGTAGCCTTTTCCTTGAAAGTTACAAGGCGACAATTAACAATATAGCTATTTTGGAGTAAAATAACAAAATTTAGCACAAAAATATACACATGTTATAACTAGCTGTCGCCCGCGAATTTGTCCGCGTGGAATTAAAAAAAAGTAGACTATGTCCTTCCCTAGGGCTTTATCTACCTCCATTCAAAATTTCGTTAAAATCGGTACAAGGGCAGCGGTTTAGGCGTGAAAGTCGACCCGATCACCAGACATACACAGACAGACTTTAGCATTTATAAGTATGTATTTATGGATGTAAGAATAACCAAAGACTTCTATTTAAATTACGGTAGACCCACCCTACTTCAAGAAACGAACATTTTTATGCGATCCTCGCATAAAAACAATGACAATATTACACACAAACCAACAATATTTATACCTAGGCGTAATTAGAAAACAATATATGTATATGAAGACAACAAAAGTATAAGAGAACTGTAGTATACCAAGGGTATAACAAGGGAGTCAAATAATATTTTTACGGCGAGGCGGTATTTTAACTCCAGAGCGGAGCGAAGGATTCTAGAGTAGAATCCTGAGTGCAGCGGGGGTTTCGATTTACCGCGCCCGAGGTAAAAAATAATTTACTATCTACCGAGACTACTTTTCATTCCCATCTATGAAAAAATAAATACAAACATATATATCTTCATGCTGTATCCCCAACGGGGTAGTCACAGAGTCGGTCGGTCAAAAATAAATGAGACTATTCGATATGTAAAAGTACAAAGAAATTTTATATTTTTAAATTTTTAATTTCTTATTTTTCTTTTCTAGCGCGCGGCCACCGCCGCCCAGGTAAACATCAGCCAGTAACATTTCTCATACAATATTTTCATTTGACCTCTCATTTCTGCCCTCTGTGAAAGGGAAAAGAAAAAAAAGAAAAGATCTATTTTGGACGCACTTATCGAGGAACCAATCATTGTTTTTCGAATAGATGGAATGAAAAATTAATATTTCATCTATAAAAACGGTGAGTGAGAGACGGTATTCGAATATTTTTAAATTTATATTTCTTTTTCTGGCGCCCTATTATTGTTGTCCAGGTAAGCACCAGCCAGTATCGTTTTTCGTTAAATAATAGCTGATGCCTGCGACTTCGTCCGCTATTTCTATTATTATGTTCTTCCTCAGGATTCAAACTATCTACATATGAAACTTAATCGCAATCGGATGAACGGTATAGCAGCCTATAAAATACAAACAAACAAACTTTGATTTTTATATATTAGATATTCATTTGATCTCTTTGCTCGTAGAAGTAGAAGTGATAGTGATAGTATATCAAATAGTCCTTTTTTACTCCAATAAAGCCTACTATCACTTTACTGGAGTGTTAGGTTAGAAACAAGAAGACAGACACTTTAAGTTAAAGATACACCTATTTTTTAAGCGACAATGGCAGAAATGTTTCTAATAAATATGAAACGAGTTGCCAGTATATAAAAGAGAAGAAGAAGAAGACTGTGTGACGTGCGTTTCGCTCGCACTGGTGTTAATTAACTCCTATTTAACGGTACAGAATTTTATGCGTGGGCACGTCTACCTCAGTTTAAATAGAAGTCTTTGGGAGTATATTGTAATTATGTTTTCAAAACAATGACTTGAATGAGTTTCTCGTTAGTTCTCTTTTTCCAATCGTTGCCGTTGGTAGATTTGACGTTAAAAAATACCTTATAACAGGAATCAGAAAATTCTACGTTTTTCTTTCATTCCAAACTAGCATGGAAGCATTAACAATATATTAAAGGCACTCAAAATCGTTATATGGTCAGAAAAAATTTACAAGCTTGTTGGGAGAATATCACATGATATCACTAGTGGCGTATTTACTCTAGGGCTATGGGGGCCATGGCCCGGGGTGTCCGACTGCGAGGGGCGCATAACAAATAGCAATCTTTAATATAGAAGCTGCTGTAACAAAACCCGTTAATTATGACAGTGTCAACGACGAATTAGTCAGCCAATTTGTGCATCGCAAAAAAACTGTAAATCTTAATAAATGGTGTTTACTCTTTCGTATGGCTCAGTAACTCATTAATCTGTGGTAGGGCCTTTTTCATTATGAAAAGATCTTTGCTTTTTTTTTTGTTAATTTATGGAGTGGCAAATCTTATTAGCCCAGGGCACTTAATCTTAAAATAAGTCACTGGTTATCACGGAAAGTGATATTAAACTTACACCAAGAAATATGTTCCTGGAGGAGTCAAACCCTGCCGCGTAGATACGGCAGTTGTTCACGTCGTTGCGGTCCGCGATGATGCGACACGCGAATCGCGAGATGGTGCTCTGCAATACTTTAGTGTCGCCACTCTTGTCGCCAGCAACTGTGTCCATTACCACAAAATCGATGGGCGATTCCGACGATCTACCGATCTGTGAACAAAATAATTATACAGTTAGTAAGCTTGATTTGAATTGTCATAATTAGGTACGGATAACTCAACAGAATTCCTTTCGCCAACTCAGTAACAAAAATGCATCCAACTGCGCCGGCGCTTCAAGTTAACTCAAAATAACGGTCATCGCGCAGAGAATTGTTTAGAGTTGAGTGAGTTACAAAGCGCGCGTCCCGCATATGCCGCGACCGTTATCTTTAGCGTATTATATGCTGAAGTGTCTTATGCGCCAGTATATTTGGAATAAGTGAGCCGACACATCTGGCGCAGTTAACGAAGATGGCGCAATTGCGAGGCGTAGCGCAGTGTTATGTGTCACCCATGTCCTGTCACGATTTATTTAAAGGAAAAATGTAACTCTTAGACGAGTACCCATGCGTCCATTCGTCTTTCCATTTTCTCAGAAACGTACGAATTTATAACATAGTAATAGAGGCTATAAAACCCACATATTCTTTTACAATTAACAGTTTAAATTCATATAAGATTTAAAGAAGGGATAAAATAAATAATTAAATTCAACTTGAACGTTCTCTCCCTTATTTACGAAAGTGATAAACCTCAAATTTTAAAAATCTCAGGGAACATAGCACCTTACTGTAATTTATAGGAACGCTAAACGAAAGTCGCAACGTTTGAGACGTCTTACAGACCGCTAACTATAATGCGTAACGTCGTGCTGTACAGTAATTTTATATGTATATTTCTATATACGTTTTTTTGCATAGAGGTTTCTGTAACATTCTATTACAGGACCCATTTTGATAGGTGCGGGCCTTTTCTCATAAATAAGATAAAAAGAAGACGGGCCGTTATTTCATCACACAGGTCCAGTGCAGTTCTCAAGCCTTTTGACTTTTTTTTTGGTAACGTGGGAAAACCTTCGAAAGGTATCAGGTCCCCAGGTTGAGACTGAGTTATGTGGAACTTGTACCCAAAGAAAATACAAGGTGTCGTCCTCGACGTTTGAGAGCTCTGAGACCTCCTAGGGAACATATAGGAGCCCCTTGAGCGCTGTACCAAAAATCATTTAATCATCATAATATCATCATAGCGATCATAATATCAAACACCGAAGTACGACTACGAAGACGCTACGAGTCTCAATATGATGTGTTCAATTATTGTACATGGAATATTTGGTAAAACTTAAGCAAAGTAGGCACTAATTGTTTATATTGTAAATGCAATTTCATAAGTCTTTTCTCTTAAAGACTTTCATAGATGGTAGAAATGAATTAGAATAAGGAATACGAGAGATCAAATGAAAATATTTTATGAAAAATGCTACTGGCTGATGATCACTTGGGCGGTGCGGGCGCGCGCCAGAAAACAGATGACATTAAAAATTTAAAAATATAAAATTTCTTTGTACTTTTGCATAATAGGGAATAACATCTCTCATTTACTTTTCTTATAGATGAGAATAAATAGTAGTGTATCACTCGGTAGTAAAATTAATTTTTTACCTCGGGCGACGTACATTGAATCCCTTGCTGCGCTCAGGATTTCACTTTAGAATCCTTCGCTCCGCTCTGGACGCAAAATAGCACCTCGCCGAAAAAATATTATTTTACTTCCTTGTTATACAATAAACTATTTTACTCAAAACGTTTAACATTGTCATTAAAGAGAAATTGCTACATTCGATGTATTTTTTTATCACAAATGGCAAAACCCGATTGTAAAGCAGAGACGTCATTTCAGATTATTTGACAAAACAACCCAGTAAAAATAAACTTTTTCTTTTAATAAGACTACATTAGACTATAATATAATCTCAACTCAAGTTTTTTAAATTGGGTACAATATAGAATTTACAACAAGTACCTATACTATCTCTTTTTAGTGTATAAAATTGTTACGAAGTGTTGTATGTTAATATATTTTTGAATTAATTAATTAATAATAATTTGATAAGTTTATTATAAATTTCAAGGGCTAACAGGTACATATTATTTTTTTACTTTTCAGAGGATTTCTTTTGAGTCGGGGGTTTTTTAAATTTCATGTATATTTCATGCTTTTTAAACACGCTACGAGCGACACTATCCCCACATTCACAATTTCACATAAATACTTTCCGGGACGATTCACAAAATTAAAACACGAAATGTTGCCTCGCCGAAATTTGCGTATTCTGACAATAGTTGTCCGCATTAGACCTTGATCACCATCTCTCTATCAATCTATAACCTATTCATTGAGATCATTCCAATTAATAGCCCAGCCACGATATTTTTGCTGCAAGTTGATAATTCCAGATGATGCTGCAGCATCAGGTCAAGGTTACCATGTTATTGTAATATCATTGAAATCACAGGATACTAAGTTTCGAATCGATCAGACTAGTAGAAGATGATCACATCCCTTCAACAACTAGAAAATAGTTGATGATCTTCAAACAGCTGACCGCATTTTTTGAGACATATTACATTTAAGAACCTTTGATCAAGTCACCTTTGAAACAAAAAAAAACTAAATCAAAGTAGAAGATGATCACATCCCTTCAACAACTAGAAAATAGTTGATGATCTTCAAACAGCTGACCGCATTTTTTGAGACATATTACATTTAAGAACCTTTGATCAAGTCACCTTTGAATCAAAAAAAAACTAAATCAAAGTCGGTTTATTCGTTTAAGCACTACGATGCCACAGACAGACACACAGATACACACGATAAAATTATAACACCCTTCTTTTTGGGTCGCTAATAGTGAGGGAAAACATAGTTATAATAACTTTATTACAAGGAAGGAAGCAGTGTCACTGAAATTTTGAAAGTATAAGACCGAATCTGAGACAGTCCGAGTCCAATTATGCTTTTAAATTTAAACAGACGTGTATGTTTGTCTAGTTATCTGCCCGAGTCGATCTAATTTCAATCCGAAAGAATAAGATATACAATATTCGTGTTTCTATAGTGCCTTCTACAGAAACCGGATGCTAAAGGCATCCATTACATTCACCTTATGTACTGAAAAATACATAAACACATTTAAGTGAGTACTCCGATCAGCTCGGGTTTCCGACCGATGCGCGGTGGTCGATCGGCGGCTGGGTGTGAAGGCTACCTTACGTCATCCGTTCCGCAGCGCGCCCGCGCCGCTCTGATTGACTATCGCCAACCAACCCTCTAGACATAACTAAACAAAATCCAATCTCATATCCGACCTACGCATTAGTTACGCAAAAATTAATTACCTAAGTAGATAATTTCTTTATTTATTACATTTTTAAAATAATAATTATAATGGAAAACATTATATTCCCATTAGCAGTAAAAAGGATTCTCGTTATTTGACGATTTTGGAAATTGTAACACCACACATTTACATATAAAGCGCTTCACAACTTGTATGTACGAGTGGGAAGACTGAACTCTCTGAAAACATTAACTATATACATATATACATGCATATATTCACGCCGTATGCCTAACGGGGTAGTCAGAGAATACGGAGCGCCAAGCGTCGCGAACCTTACATACTTCTTTCGCTTCCTCAAATCTCATCATTCTCCTCACACATTTTCGCCTAGGTATGCGAGTGTTTTTGACACTTCCGTCGGCTAATATTATTACCTATATATTATACTATATCATAGTAATGGTTTTTAAGTATTACGTTATTTAGATACAGCTTATCATTTGAAAGCTATGTTATTATGATTTGTTAATAAGTGAATAATGAATACCAAACAATTTTGTCTAAGTACATAGGTACATTACATTAAACTTAATTAAACAAAATAGTGATATATAATTTAGTAATGCAGTGTCCATTAAATACTGTACTTAACATCACAATCATCACATATTATGTACCACTAAAGGAAGATACATATGTACATAAATTAGAGTGTACCTACATTATTTAGTTCATTATATAACAATGTGTATATTTAGTCGTATATTATTCCGGTTCTAAAGCATTTCTAGACTACGTTTCCGTACATGTGTTTACACATTTTAGATTAATGAATCACAGGCTAATAAACAAATGAGAAAACATATATATAATTATATCTCATTTCCTATATTATTTGTTTATAGATTCTGATGTGATTCCACACAAGTAATTCAATCATTATATCTAGTAATTAATTACGTAGTGAAGTGTACTTGAATAAGCACGACTAGACGACGAGCTTTAATTTCCAATTATAAGCAAATTGAATTTTTCCTAACGGTATAATAGGTCAGCCGTACGTACGTCCGAGCTTCAATTAAGAGGGCTAAGTATCAGTAGACAGGCCGTCAGAAGCCAATATAAAATTAATATATATGTGAGCCCACACATTATACCTACGCATAGATGAATATTTTATACTGTCCTAATACTGAAAACCAGTTAAGTAATATTTGAACAATGTTGAGGTACTGTGATAACAGCGAATTAAGCAAAATATTCTAATCGATTAGATTTGGAATTATTTCTATCCATGGCAATTAATAGCCGACAGATAATAAGTATTTTGGCAGCATTGCATCATTTTAGGTCTGTAGTAATATAAAAGAGTTAAGGTAGATCGAAAATCAATGATTTCGAATTATAGGATCGAGGACAAACATACAAAGAAACAATCATTTATATATATACATATATACACATTGTTATATAATGAACTAAATAATGTAGGTACACTCTAATTTATGTACATATGTATCTTCCTTTAGTGGTACATAATATGTGATGATTGTGATGTTAAGTACAGTATTTAATGGACACTGCATTACTAAATTATATATCACTATTTTGTTTAATTAAGTTTAATGTAATGTACCTATGTACTTAGACAAAATTGTTTGGTATTCATTATTCACTTATTAACAAATCATAATAACATAGCTTTCAAATGATAAGCTGTATCTAAATAACGTAATACTTAAAAACCATTACTATGATATAGTATAATATATAGGTAATAATATTAGCCGACGGAAGTGTCAAAAACACTCGCATACCTAGGCGAAAATGTGTGAGGAGAATGATGAGATTTGAGGAAGCGAAAGAAGTATGTAAGGTTCGCGACGCTTGGCGCTCCGTATTCTCTGACTACCCCGTTAGGCATACGGCGTGAATATATGCATGTATATATGTATATAGTTAATGTTTTCAGAGAGTTCAGTCTTCCCACTCGTACATACAAGTTGTGAAGCGCTTTATATGTAAATGTGTGGTGTTACAATTTCCAAAATCGTCAAATAACGAGAATCCTTTTTACTGCTAATGGGAATATAATGTTTTACAAAGTTGTTAATACAAAGAAACAATCATTTATATATATACATATATATGTATATAAATGATTGTTTCTTTGTATGTTTGTGGTCAACATATGCGTTCTTAAACCAATTATCGGATTGTGATTAAACTTTGGTGAGATATTCTGCGTATATCAGAGAAGGTTTGTGAAACATTTAATTTAGTACATTAAAGACAGAGTATGTGCAAGAAGAAGCAGAGTTGCAGACTATAGTCACGAGCATGAAAGAAGAATGTAAAGTAAAATAATGAATATGAATGTGAACAAAACTAAGGTGTTTGAAAGAGAAGATGTAAAGAGAATATGGGTAAATGGAAAACGAGTACAGAAAATTGAATGAAACCGTATATTTGGGAAGTGCATTTTCGAAGGATGGAAGATGGCTGGAGAGGCTGGCTTGGAGAGAAGAGCAGTAGCTGGCAATACAGGTAATGGTGCTCTGTCCGCGTCAGTGAGCAATGTTGTTGTTAACTTTACTGTACGATGGTAAGATATGCCTAGATATGCCTAGACTAGATATGCCTGAAATCGAGAAAAAGTAAGATAAATGCTATGAAAATGTGATCTCTCATAAGTATGTGCGGTGTCGCCATTACGGAATAATAGGCAATAAAGAAATACCTACGCAGTATGACAAGGTTGAGTGTGTTATTGTATAAATGAAGAAAGGAAAGCTTAGATGGTTCTGGCACACAGAAAGAATGAGTGAAGAAAATCTACAAAGCAAAAGAGAGTGGTAGTAGAAGCCAAAAAACACTAAGACTGACTTATGCAGAAGATCAAATAGGCAGGGTGTTAGCTGACTGCTATATCAATAGCACTCACATACCTCGGAGAAAATGTGTGAGGAGAATGATGAGGATTTGAGGAGGCGAAAAAAGTATGTAAGGACTGCGAAGCTTGGCGCTCCGTCCTCTTTGACTACCTCGTTAGGAATACAGCCTGAAGATAGGTATGTATGTAAATGTCTAACTTCAAAAACTGTTCAATGAAAATTATTAAGTATTACATAAATTAAAATTCAATAATAAAATTTACTCGATTTCCAGAAATCAATGACGGTGACATCACTTTATTATGGCCCTACAAAGGGTAAATAGAAGAATGAGGAAAATAATATCCAACATGTACTATACTCGTAGGTACCCATCAATAACCTATTTACAGCGTGATGGTCAAAGTGCGTACAGATGTTATCAGCCGTTACTCGCATAACATCACGGTAAGGCCAAGATCATGATGTGATAACCTTAAATGTAATGAGTTCAAGCATAACAAATTTGTAATCAATGACTCGTTGGCGTTGTGGTTATGGTATCTGTCTTCAAAGGCGAGGGTCCTTTGTTGAATTTCCGAACAGGAGCAAATCAATATCTGAGTGTTAAGTACTCCTCAAATTCTTTTTTGTACAAAATAGATAATAATTACTACATATTGAAGTCGCTTTCTTTTGATTTTAAAGTGGCTGTTTCAATAGCCTATAAAACACCGTGTGTAACACATGCGAATCCATACCTGTCGCACGACCAGCTTTAGCACAAAGTCTGTGGCAAAGTGGCATATGCCTGGGTATAAGCCTATAGTTTCGTGTCACACAATTTGTGTAATTATCTGAAGTACATAGATCGCACCTTTAGAATGAAACTGACCTAATCCAAAATTACAGAATTTTGGGTTACAATTATAAACTCAAAAATATTTACTATTTAGAACGAATTTACTCATTTGTTCGGCTTATTAGTTACATATTGTGAGAATATTTAAACATGGATTGTATTTGTGAAAAATCCATTTATTATTTTAGGTTTCCAGACTTGCTAAAACAAAATCTCAAAATTTTGAATTAGGTCAGTTTCTTTCTAAAATGCGATACATTATAATTTAATAATTTATGTATTTTTATTATGTACACAAACGTACTATGAAATAAAAAAATAAGAAGTTTTAAACGACATCTCTAATAGACCGTTTTCAAATCGTTGCTTAATTTTCGACTCGTGACGCTGAACCTATTTAAATAGTGGCCGCTAAGCTTAGATAGCGCAGCTCTTTTTCTTGCTGAAACCACAAAATTGGGGCAGCGGCCGTGACGAACACAAAGATGAGAGATGGTGGATAGATTGCACGCTATCTGGTTACCATCCCGTTAGGAAACACAACGCATCTAGTTCCTTTTCAAAAGCAGCAGTGCATATTGTTGAAATGCAATTGACTGAGATTCAATTTAAAAACTAAAATGTTTAACCATTAATATAATTGGTAAATCCTTGCCATTACATGTAATTTCTGATCAACGCACACTATATGTAAGATCAATGGCCTTACCAGATTATATAGTATGTAATTAGACAGTCAACATCCGCAGCTATAGGTGTGAAGATAATCGAGCTAGGTCGGTGGAGCGCGACAGACAATAGCACTGAAGCCTCCAACTTCCTGTCTGTACATCGATATTGCTATTACAATTGGGTTTCCTCAAATGTTTTGGAACAGCGAGGTAAGTTGATTTTTTATTTTATACGTTTGTGTTGTGTTATGAAAATCTTAATCTACCATGATATTGCTGTGACAATGTCAGATTTATAAGCCTATTTCAAATCACTCAGTTGGAAATATAATAATAAAAAATTCCGTCACTAGTTACAAATTCGTCTTTTCAAGTTTTTAATTGAAATTTATATAATAGGACTTTCAACTCGATTTGAAAGACAGTCACCATTCCAAGAGCTGCCTGAAAAGGAGCGTTTTCTTTGCGATAAAGCCGATCCAATATCCTTTAACGGCTTTATTTGTTACAAATATAGAATACTTTTAGTGTCAACCGTCTGCCTGGCGCCATTTACCTGACAAACAATATCCATTCATCTGCTTCCTGCTATTTAGAACGCCGACAAAAACCCAGGTATAAAACAAACGGCATTACGGTATTCACGAGTATGATTTACAACAATTTCCAATAAGTACCTACGCATCTTCTATCCACAAGGCCGAAGACATAAAATTGATACCTTATGCCTTTAGGCAAGTCTCTTTCTATCGTCATTGACGTTAATTGAGACCCTTAAAATATATATAAAATGTATGTAATTTGACCGGTAAGTCACATGAAATATTTGCGACAGCTATTCATCGAATTATAGATATTCTTATATTTTGTAATTCGACGGTAGAAAATGATTCAGTCTACAGATACTAAAATCTTCGAAATTGTATTGACTGAAGGTTAGTGACTCGATTAACAACGGCCGTTTGAAAAGACCTTTTCTGATGTGTTACAATTGTATGGTATTATTGAAATTTTAAAAGAAATGTTTATTTTCACCAAATTGTCTTTTATAAGTAAGAACCATTACCTAGCTTACGTGTGAACACTATACGCGTTACATCGACTTAGATGATGTATACATTACATTCAACTACACGTTTAGCAAACAAAAGACTTGAGACGAATCGATATCGATTACATTCCAAATACGATTTCTAAAGGTCAATCAATTGCTTCACTCCACAAGAGATAGAGATAAAGTTTTTCTATTTAATTTGAACTATAAACACGGCGTGATGTGGCGTAGAGAAAGAGCACTCGTCTCACAATAATTACCGTAACTGTAAGGTAATAAATACGGACACTTGGTGACAAGAGACTTCACCACAAATTCCGACCTTGATATCGGTCGGAGGCCCGAAATTATATTCGATATACTTGGCTCGCTTCCCTCGGTCACTGTAGGCGGGGTGTAGGCGACGCTACAGAGCTGTACAGACCAATAATAAATTGCAATGTAATTTTTCTGTCGCAACAATAAGTTGCCTCATTGACAGTTGCAGATATAGCGTTGTTACTTTCAAACTTTCATTGTGAATAGGAAGAATCTAGTTCTTTTGTGTAAAACTCACAATTTTCACTGCTAGCGAGGGTCAGTTAACGGTACCAAGGTATATGTGTAGCCAATAAGACAAACAATAGTCATTTTCCATTGTACTATAATTGCAACTCTTATTGCTTTTAAACTGTTATATGCCAACATATATACAGTTTTTTTCATTGTTGACATGGGCGATTAAAAAAGGCCAACATTATGGGCTTATATTCTAACATTTAGTTACTAAGAACGTGATACGTTATCAGAAAGCGTCGAAGAACACCGAGTCGCCGTGCCAAAGTCATATTTACAAATGTAGATGATCCCGTTACATAAGAAATTCATTTGCGATAACACATTTGAAGTTGTAACTCGTGCTGTAGAAACTATTTCAAACAGTAATGCAATTTAAATTCGGTACAAAAAAGGATTTATATCATAATATGCAACATTATGTCGAACTCATAAATAGGTAAGGCGACTGCATGAGAAACGTGTTGAGAAATTGTCCGGAGATTCCGTTGCGGAACACGGCTTGTCAATATGTCACTCCAGTGAAAGAGGCCGTCTCACTCGCATCCACATTATATGAAAAGGTATAGGGGGTGAGGGAAAATTGAAAGGGTCTCCATGATGGACGTGAAATGAACTAGATTTTCAGATTGATACTCTCTTATACACCTGTATCACGTTTCTAAGAATATTGAAACTAAATCTTTTTATAAACGAATTGACGCGTCAAATGCGCGCAGCATGATAAATTGTCATGTGTCAAGAACGAACAAACATTAGCAACCTACGTAATAAGATACATATTTGTAAGGAATAAAAGGAAATCGTTTTTTCCACGTGGGTACCACCTATCTTAAAGCTTTTTAATTGCCCACAGATATTTAGAGCCATTATAAATAATTCCCATATCATCAATTTATTTAATCATATTGTCCAATGTATCATCAATTCATACATTTCAATATTTGGTAAATGTGACAAGATTATTACTCCAATCTGAACGGTCATTATAACTCGACAAACATTCTACAATAACTAGGTATAGTTTAGAGAATATCGTGACCCGCAATTCTACGAATAAAAGAAATAATGAAAGAAGTATAAAAAATGGCACAGAAAGCCCACGATGTATCACAATTGATAAATAATATACACGTACAATGGCACAGACATGAGACAACCCACGCGTCATGAAATGGAACATCGTTGGCATCAATTGCATGCATTTTGTAATACTTTTATAACATTAATTAGTTTATAATAACTGATTTTTGCACACAATAAAACAATGACATCAACAGTAGGTATTAATTTAATATATTGTATAAAATGAATGAAAAACCTATACTATATAAACCTAACTAATACGATTAGGATCTTTTTACATTTTACGTATTTTTACATTATACTAGCTGATGGCCGCGACTTCGTCTGCTTTTTATTTTTAAAATAGCTTATATCCTTCCCCGGGGTTTAATCTATCTCCATATCAAATTTCATCGCAATCGGATAAACACTATGGCAGCCCATAAAATACGAACAAACATTGATTTTTAAATATTAGATCAGTAATATTCTCTGTGTACAATAAACTTTATTAACAATGGAATTAATATAATTATTATTCTATTATAAAAGATAATATGATTGGTCTAAATAACCTTAAAAAATACTCAATTGAATTCAATGAGCGGTATTATATTTATATTTTTTGGATTCTCCAATAAAATAAATAATATGGCTTCATTTCATTACGAATGTACGCGAAATCTAGAGTAGGTACTTTATGCTCAAGCATCGAGAATGTAATGGTGTTATCTTCAAAAATAGAAATATATGAATAAATATACGTAGGTATATTACACATATTCTTAGATCTAAGGCCGCGTGAGCCAAAGCACGTACAATCTAATAACTTGAATTAAATTCCCAGCTATTTCCAAAGAAAGGTAGCTATTAAGATGTAATACAATGAAACCGACATTACACGGCGAACAGAAAAGCTTTAAATATTTTTGAAAACATTTAATTAGCTATACATACTATGTAATATGAACTGAAATAATTTTAACCACAAATGAATTTTGAGGCATTCACGAATTGATTTTAAACGCTTTTTCCTCATGAACATTAGTAGTAATTTTAAATATGTACCTACATAATTTAATTAACAAGATAGTTATATTTATGATAGTAATATTGTTTTTCTTTTATACAAATTTATCTATCATAATATTCTTAAAATACATTACCGCCTCTCGTATAATAAATTATAATAAAATTTTTGTTTTCAGTTTTCAACCCCTTTAAAGAAAACAATCCAGTGTAGTGGAAGTATAGCGGCGAAAGCAAGTATTAACCTTTAATATATTTATTTAAAAAAATTAGGTACCAAATGAAAATTAGGTAGTTACCTCATTTTCAACAGCAGAAGTTGCTACATGCTTATGATTATTATGGATATAAAATATCTAAGTATATATTTTTGGTTGTAAAAGAAAAAATATTTAGCTTATTTTTTCTGACTAATCACTAAGTTAAGACTTTATTAGCGAGCACGTCATAGCCACATTAAACTTTTTAAAAATTCGCACATATAATCAAGGTTCACCATCACTGTTATAATTGTTAATTTTTCCATTTTGACTTCGGAATCCTAAACACTGAATTGGTTTTTCATACACATATTCATATCATCACGCGGTATGTACTGTAAGTCTCTGCCTACCCATTTGGATACCTAACGGTAAAAATGGGAAAACTAATTTTAAACAATTTTCGTTATCTACATCATTTAATCTAAATTTATACTACTACTAGCTGTACCCGCGACTTCGTCTGCGCCGAAAATTTTTTCGTGGCTTTCCCGGATTAGGTTAAATTATATGTAAAAGTGCATAGTATGTTTAAACACAAAAAAAGTCTACGTTTAAGCTTACGTCTGTCTCCAGGAACATACTATCTCTGTACCAAACATCATAATTGGTTCGGCGGTTCAGCATTTCCCATTCAAAGTTTTATCCCCTTTTTCACCCCTTAGCGATAGTTTTTTGATAAAAAAGTAGCCTATGTCCGTTCCCATGTGTCAAACTATATCCATGCTACATCACAATCAGTTCATTGGTTTAGCATTTCCCGTACATAGTTTCATTCCCCTCCCTCCCGTCCCCCTTTTCAAAGATTTTTATAAAAAAAATAGTTTATGTAATTTTGATAAAAAAAAGTCTTATTACCGCACCAAATTTTATTATTACCAAGATTTAGTGTTTCCCATATAAAGTTTTGCCCCCTTTTCACCCTCTTCACGGAAAATTTTTGATAAAAAAGTAACCCATGCCCGTTCTCTGATGTCAAACTATATCCCTGCCAAATTTCATCGTAATCGGTTCAGCGGTTTACCATTTGTTATACAAAGTTTCATCACCCTTTTCACCCTTTTAGGGGTAGATTTTCTAAAAAGATAAGTAGTCTATCATGAGCGCATTCACATTTTCTTACTACGCACTGATTTTTATCAAGATCGGTCAAGCCATTCTTCAGTTATAAAAGGACATACAGATAAACGGAATATCAAAAATTTAAAAAGTGGTGGAATCGAAGTCACTGTCATAAAATGAGTATTTATCACAAAATTTGACAGTAAAATTATACCATTACCAAGATTTAGCGTTTCCTACACAAAGTTTCATCGCCATTTTCATCATCATCATATTTTTGGTACATTTTTGATAAAAAAAAGTAGCTCATGTTCCTTTTTCTGATGTCAAACTATCTTCCTGCTAAATTTGATAGTAATCGGTTCAGCGGTTTACCATTTCCCATACAAAGTTTCATTTCCCTTTTCACCCCTTTAAGGCTAGTTTAGCCTATACGTGTTCCCAGGTGTCAAACTATATCCATACATACATAGGTGCATACATCTTCACGCTGTATCCCTAACGGAGATCAGAGAGGGCAGAGCGCTAAGCGTCGCGGTCCTTACATACGTCTTTCGCTTCCTCAAATCTCATCATTGTCCTCACACATTTTCGCCTAGATATGTGAGTGCTTTTTACATTTCCGTCGGCTAACACTCTGGCTCTTTGATTTTCATAAGTCAGCCCTGATCTTCCTTGACTTCTTTCACCACTCACTTTCTCTCTGTAGATTTTCTTCGTCAGTCTTTCATCACTCATTCTTTCTATGTGCCCGAACCATCCAAGCATTCCTTTCTTCATTTTTACAATAATACTAACTATAACCGTAACTAATAATAACAATAACTGTATCCATGCTACATTATAATCAGTTCAGCGGTTTAGCTTCCCGTACAAAGTTTCATCCCCCTCCCTCCCGTCCCCCTTTTCACAGATTTTTGATAAAAAGTAGCCTATGTATTCAGAAGTATGTAACAGTAATAGAAGCCTATGTAAACAGAAGAATAGCTTGACCGATCTTGACAAAAAGCGGCGCGTAGTACGAAAATATGAATGCGCTCATGATAGACTACTTATCTTTTTAGAAAATCTACCCCTAAAAGAGTGAAAAGGGTGATGAAACTTTGTATAAGAAATGGTAAACCGCTGAACCGATTACGATGAATTTTGGCAGGGATATAGTTTGAAATCAGAAAACGGGCATGGGTTACTTTTTTATCAAAAATTTACCACGAAGAGGGTGAAAAGCGGGACAAAAGTTTGTATGGGAAACACTAAATCTTGGTAATGACAAAATTTGGTGCGATAATAATACTTTTTTTTATCAAAATCTGTGGAAAGGGGGACGGGAGAAAGTTGGATGAAACTATGTACGGGAAATGCTAAACCACTGAACTGACTGTGATGTAGCATGGATATAGTTTGACACATGGGAACGGACGTAGGCTACTTTTTTATCAAAAAACTATCCCTAAGGGGTGAAAAGGGGAATAAAATTTTGAATGGGAAAAGCTGAACCGCCGAACCAATTATGATGTTTGGCACAGAGATAGTATGTGTCCGGAGACTGACGTAAGTTTAAACGTAGACTTTTTTCAGAAACAATGTTTAAACATGCTATGCATATTTACATACAATTGAACCTAATCCGGGAAAGCCACGAAAAAATTTTCCGCGCAGACGAAGTCGCGGGTACAGCTAGTCATAATATAAAATGTCTAAATCATCTAGTTTAAATTTAAAATTCCTTGAATCACCTGGCATACATACACATTCTCACGTTATATCTCCAACGAGGTAGGAAGGGAAGATATCCATATGTATATAAAGCAAACAAGTCTATCGTTTCTTTTAAAAGCTATACCATAACATAACCTATAAGCCCTTGAGAGGCAGGCCGGCGGAGAGCCTCTATTATTTTGTCACGCGCCACAATGATACGACTTGGGCAGGCATTTGTATACGAAGCACAGGTACGGAGTTCCAACAACAGTAGAATTTTACTATTATTGAATTCAGGTATTCAAAGGAAATTATACATTAACTTAATAATTTCTATACTTGTTCGTAAGAACGCCAGGAGCATTTGCTGCAAAACTGTGATCAATACTGTAAGATAAACTGATTTTGGGCATTACTTAATTCCGTCATGTTTTCTTTAATAATAATTATTGTGCAAACAAAAAAATTCAGAAACAGATACTAAAATATTATTGTTTCACCCTATTTTTTCTTTTTTGACCTGTAAACAAATGTGGCGACTATGTCATTTACAACATAGCTAGAGATGGGCTAGTTCGCCAACGATCGATTCAGTTGTCATACTTATTAGTTATTAGTAAAACCAACATTTTTAGAATTGTTGTCCGTTTGTGTGTTTGTACTTCAATAAAACCACCATGAATAAAACCTCATGATACGTTTAAACATTTGTATTTAAAAATATATAAAAATAAAGAATATGATACTATTATTGATTGCACATCGCAAACAATAATATTTTCCTGTTATAATTCTGTCTTACATTAAGATTGAATTGTCATTCACATATTAGAGTAAATCTGAGTGAACTGATTTATGACACTAATTTAATATAGGAACATAGGCAACCTTTAAGTGACATACAAATTAAAAACAAATCGCTTGACAAATAAATAACATTTTTTCAATGCTGTACTATATTGGATAATATTTGGTGTTATTTGTTAATATTTCATAGTTTCGTGTATATAACGGAAAAGCAGTGTTATTAGAGTGCTACGTGTAATCCGTCGGACCAGCGAACGGTGACATTTTGGTTTGTTTCTTGTCTGTTTGTTTGTTTCCATTAAAGTCAAAAATGATAAATATAGAATATAGTATGTATGACAAGCGATCCGGTCTGGTTTTACCCAGTTTAGTTGTTTTACCGGTAAATGCTTAAGGCGATGATGTTTAATTTAATCAGGAATTATACCGAATGGGTTAAAATTACTGGAAAGCTATTAACCACTACATTTGACGAAATTTTATAGACGAAAATGGTTGGTTTCAGATACCCTTAAAAGACAGATATGTGTTACCGTTGACTTTTACGTAGATTTTTTGATTATTTAATTTTACACAATTATTTACTACACATGTGTGAGGAGAATGATGAGATTTGAGGAAGCGAAAGAAGTATGTAAGGACCGCGACGCATGGCGCTCCGTCCTCTGACTACCCCGTTAGGGATACGGCGTGAAGATATGTATATATATTGACTACACCATTTTTTAAATCTAACGGATTAGGCAATGTTTTCCATAAGAGGGCATTAGCGGCAAAATTTTTCCCGATTTGGTTCACTAACAGCGTTAAGGATTAGCTCTTATATGTGCTAGGGCAATTTCTAATGCATAAAAGTAAAAAAGAGAAGATCATTCCGTAACAAAAAAAAAGCGGATGCAAATTACAGACAGACAGAGACAGACGCTCGCCGGGGACATCCTTTTGTACTATGTACCCATTGATTGATAATAATAAATATGACTGTTGAAGGATGTGCGACATAGGGTAGTATATTCGAACCTCACATTGGACTCATGAATTTCACACTATACACGATTTCTTAGTTACAGTAAATTACTACTTATACTGCAATGGTGAGCGATATTTACTTTTTTTTAAATAATGTACCGTAAGGAATAAATAAAATAAGAAATCAGGCCGGCTATCCTGCATTTTTCATGGAAATTATTCGAGAAAAACATATTATAACGTTCGTTCAATGTAAAAAATATTTGGCAGTTAATGATGAAATTAAGTATTTCAAAATACCAAACAATATACATGTGGTCTACTTATTTCAGACATAACATCGCCTGAAGCTGTACCTGTTCATTATAAATTGGGAAACAGTAAAAAAAATTATAACAAGTCATTTTTTTATGGAAGATGTTGTTTCTCTGAAGAATATACTGGAAATTTCCATTAGGCAAACAGCTTTCAAGGAAAGTTAGAACAAAAACAAAGTCAAAACTAATGATCCACGAGAACATAATTAATCATCACGACTTTGATAAACAGTTGTTGATTTCACTTGAAAACTTGTCGAAACATGTCGAATTGGTTACCTTAGGTCAGTTATTATTGTAAGTCTTATTGATAAGATATTAATTTATCTAGAGTTTATAACGCAAAGCAGAACAGTGTCTGTAAATTAAAGATATTTTAGGGTTCCTCACTTTAAATAGAAAAACAAAATCATTATAAGATAGCTCACGATTGTGTTCATCCATTTTTCACAGTTGATTTTCTCAGAAGCGATGACCGATGAGACATACAAATTTAAAATTTAGCATAGTAATACGTCCTATTGATCCACATATTTTGCACTATTTAAGTTTTTAAAGGGGATATATATAATGGAGCTATAGAATTAGTAATTTTATCTACAAATCTCAGTATTTAAAATTGACGGTTGACGGTTAAAATTGACGGTTTTGTCTATAAATTTGCTACATTTGATATAAATCGTATCTTCTCTAAAATAATAGTCTTTGCTACAAAAAAATGGAAAACTTCAAAATTAACAGTTTTCACAATAAAATTTGTGTTACAACTTCAATCACTGAAACTTTAATATGGTGTAATGGTGATAATGAATGCTTGGAAGGAAATCGTGAGGACAAATGCAGGCTAAGGTTTAGATTGTATCACATTGTGTGAAATTTGGAATTTTTTTGTAACTTTATACAAACACAACGATATATTTATGACACTTTCTTTGGTTAGGTTAGGTTAGGTCCTTTTATCACAACGCGCGACCCGAGTGAGTGAAGCGAGCGTGCCGCGGCAGCAGCCGACTAAGCGCCAGATTGGAATCCGCTTTGTACATGAAGCAGTATTGAAACAGGAGTCAGCACTCTAAAGAGATACTTGAAATCGAGAAATTTAATCTCGAAACATCTCTACAATACTCCATCTCTTTTCATCTTTAGCTGTTAATATATCTATATTATATAGCAATCTTATATAAACTAGTAGGTAGGTAGTATTAGTAGTTAGTAGTAGGTAGGTATTTCCGAGTTATTTTCAGGGGCAGTATTGAAATAGCAGTCCGCACTCCAAGGAGATAGTTGAAGTATGATTGAAGTCGAGAAATTTAATATTGAAACATCTCTATATTCTTCCATCTCTTTTCAACATTTGCTGTTGGTATATGTATATATAGCAATCTTATATATACTAGTGGGTGTATTTCCGAGTTCCTTCCAGGAGTTAGGAAGAGATGTTGCGTAATTGCATCAACTCCTTCAAGGAATATAATACTCCTCTAACTCCATTCACTGCGCTTGTCAAGTTTATTTATTTAGTTTACAGAAAATGTTATTTACATAGCACAATCTATTATTTTAAATGATTGCTTATTTATTTTATTGGCCATAATTATTTTATAGCGTCTTAAAACTTTTTAAAGCTAATATCGATTTCATGAAGGATTAACATTTTATTGTATGACATTATATTTTTTATTAGCAATTCATAGCAATTTTGTTTACGTTTTCACTAATTTAGAAGTGCCGTTAAATACATCCGCTTTTAAAATATTCATAGAAGAATTAAATAAGTGAAAAATGGAGTAAGTACTTGAACTCATACGCGTCCTTGACCATTCCCATTGTCTCCATAACTTAATTTTCAGAGTATATTATATTTGGTAGATTATAAAAAAAATATAACGAAAATCCTACAGATTTATAGCTTTGCAGAAATTACACTACGAAAATTGACATTTTTAACGGACTTCAAAAAAGGAGAAGATTCCCAATTCGTCAGAATCTTTTCTTTTATGTACCTACATAATATGTTCACCGATTTCTCCTCAATTTTAAACTCCAATTATTATTTTTTCGAAAGGGTATATGTACAGGGTGGTCCCATAGAAATTTAGTTAAGATCTAATGATAAGAGTAATGATGAATTGAAAGAACTCTTCAACAGTTTATATATTTTAATGATCCTATTATTTAATATTCGTTCCAGAATTTGGAAAATGTAGTAGTACATCTATTCTAGATATTTATTTAGAACAAGATAGGTTAATCTAATTACAAAACAAATATTTTTACAATTTTGTTTGTTTGTGGCTAGTGTGTTCGAAATTCGAATCCGTTCAATGCGCTGATTGTAAAACCAGAGTCGCGAATAGTAGAGCGTATATCATTTACGCTATCTTTATAGCAAGGATACATAGAGCTATTAAACTTGGGATGTATTAGATTGATCTTAAGAAACTAGGCAATTAGTATCTTTTCTTAATTCACGTATATTGAAGATCTTTAAATTTTCCTTCTCGTGTTGTTTGAAAGAAATTTATGAGGATTGTCGATACGTTAGATATTTTTTATACATAAAACGGAAGCTAAACGACAAGTAACTTTTTGTAGTGTAATATTTTGAAATTATACAGAAAGAGACTACTGTATAACAAGATATTGACGTGTTTTACTTTTCATTGGGTTTACGACGGTGAGTCAAATAGCGTATAGGCTATATCCATGCTCTATTGGACTAGTAACCTACTAAAATCGGTAATTACATTAGCGTCATACAAAGATGCTATAAGAAAATGTCTAACATTGTTTATGTCTTACTATATAAGGGTGAAACAAAGTAATCTCATAAGGAATAACTAGTTACGTTAACATTAATATTGGTGAGTTTGAAAATGGTTTCACATTCGATGCCAAATTATCCCCATATTTCCAATAATCTACTAATATAGTGAAAAGAACATACACCGTTTGCTTGTTTTTTCCCTGAGAAAGCTATTGAACCAATCTTTCTCAAACGTACGCACATTAGTTACGCTAGTATCCGATAATATAAGTGGTGCTGTACTTAAGTTATAACCAAATCAAACTCTTCACTTCACCTACCGTTATAAGTAAATTGACGTCTAACTGGGCGATTCATTTATCATAATACATTTGTTGCTAATTTCAGCCATAGCCTCAAATAGCCTCTGAAAAAACGTCTGTTAAAGGCAGATACAGACATAAGATTACGAAAACGGAACCCTTATAACTTCGTTCCGTTCATCTGTCTGTCCGTATGTAGCAGCCATTTTATTTTGAGACTATTGGCACTATACGGATGGAATTTGGAAGGTATGTGTTTTCTTTAAACTATATCTGTAGCGAAATTACAAAAAAAAAACAAGGCATGGCATTCCATACATGTAACCAAGAGACAAAATAAATTCTTAGTCTTTAAAAATAATATAAAGGTTTCAAAATTACGTTCATTTATGTCAATATTTGCTAAGATATGAGCTTCTAATTTCGAAAAAAGTATTCCTCCTGTAACTTTTGAACTATGGAATGGAAAATTCTGAAAAAATGTAAGACAGTATAAAACTCATAAAAGTTTTTTTGGCGGGAACGGGAGAAGTGAGGTTGTCATTTTATTTAGGGGGTTTTAAAGTACAAAAGTGATAGTAAAGAAAAGAATAGAGTAGGTTAAAATAAACATGTGTAGCTGAATTTCTCGTCCTTGTCCTTGTCCTTTATAACCTCAGTAAAGCCTACTATCACTTTATTGGAGGAGTTTTACGATAAGAAGAAAAAAATGAATTTACTTAGAACGTGCTTCATGTGTTCGTCATGATTTATAACAATACTGTGACGTTTGCATTGCATTGGCTGTTTAACTCATCAGCGATTCTACTTATTAATACGTGACATTGGCAAATGCGCTAATCTGTGCGCCATGCCACGAAGAAAAAAACTTATAAAACACTCAACGAAAATTAATGTGAAAGAGACGTTCTGTAGATTTTGAGATATTTTATGGGATATTCGTTTATACTGTATTTTGAGTATAGCGACCACAGAAACAACTTTGTTTTTCACAATTTTTAAAAAATACTATGAAATACAAATTTATTTTTACTGCCGATAACTTAATATAGTGCATGCGTAAATATTATTTTACTCTAAATCAAACAAAATACAAAATAAATAATAATGTAAATTGATTTTTAACCGTGAATGTTCATCCCAATTACAGAACCCTTCGCTGTGCGTGATTCGACATATACATGGCCGGTTTTTCAATTTTGGAACGCAACAGTAACAATATAATTTAACGAATAAAAAGAAGTATACTTAGGAATGTTTGTAGGCGGAATATAAAACATGTTTGAATTTATGTAACAACAAGCATTTTATTTATTTATAGAATTATATAACTAGATTGGTAGTCACAATATTATAAGTAACACGTATATAGGTAAACAATTGAGATTTCATTTACGTTCAGAGTAGTACTTTTTGAGTGTCAAAAAATATTGTTATTACCATTACTTGTTTTTTTACCATTTCTCAATATGAAAATTTGTTTTATTAAATAGACTTAATAACTTTAAACAGCCTGATTTGTAAACTACGAAGTGAGGCGACTAAAATCGAATAAAACGCAATGTTTGGATGTTGCTTTCTAACAAAATGGTGGTCGATCAGTTTATCTGATAATATTAATAAATGTGTGTCGTATGTACAGGTGATTCAGTTTATCTGATTTGCCTCACTGTTGCTGCTGGACATGGCACAAATTTACAAAATCTATGCTTCTAAAGATGTTTTTCTGCTCGGACACGGCACAAATTTATAGTTTATGCTTCTAAAGATGTTTTTCGAGTGTTTGATTTGAGCGGAGACGGTGATATTTAAAATTGTTACCACTAAAAGAAATTTATTATTATAGATTCGTGCCAATTCGTGCTGCAATGCAGCATGGCTCTACCATACGTAAAGTATAAATTTTATTGTACTTTATATATATATACATACACATATATCGTCACACTGTATCCCTAACGCGGGAGTCAGAGAGGATGTAGAGCCAAGCATCGCGGTCTTTACCTACTTCTTTCGTCACCTCAAATCTCATCATTCTCCTCGCTCCTCACACTTTCACCTAGGTGTGCCAGTGCTTTTGTTATTTCATTTTGTTTATATTTCAATAATGACATTTACATAATATAGTTTATTCATCGTGCTAGCTGTCAATACGTCATCAGACCAATAATAAATACGAACCTAGATTACACCATCAATGTCAGTACGGTAAGGTACAAATAAGATGCGTAACAATTTGAAGCAAAAATATAAACTTACTGTAACATTGTAATCTAATTTTAACAATTGTGCCTCGCAGTTTTACCCACGTTTCGGTATTTTTCGGTATAAATTGTAACCTACTTAAAGTTAAGAAAAAGCCTTTATTTCAAAATGACAGACACAACAATTTAATTTATATATATATAGATGTATGTACATTTTTTTAAAGTATAACTACGTAAATGTTTCCCATAACTAAAAATATATTTTAATAAAATTTGATATTTTACTGTAACTATGCTATTAATAATAGTAACAATCTGCCAATAGAGCATTTTGGGCAGATCAAAGTCAACCAATTGCAAGGTGTCTCTGAACGTCTAATCCACCTTCGGTCTAAAAAGTCACACTGCACACGTATTAAATATAGATTACGTAAGAATACCTAATCATTTTAACATAATCTACACAAACGAAGTCGCAGGAAAAAATCAGTGTTTAATATAGCCGTTGTAGTTTAATATTGTGTATTTTTTTATTGCAATTGTACGCAGTAACAGAATAAGAATACAATATGCATAATCACGACGACTTTTCGACCTCACTACCATTGCCCATTAAACAAGACTATACAAGTTGGCATCTGATAAAAATATTCATAGTAAATAATTTAAACTTGTAATCTTCCAGTTTTTTGGGTAGACGGCAACCGGAGACCCAATTTGGAAGATCCCTAAGACAGCAAATTGTGTCGTTTACGAGTGGAATGGTCTGGTTTGTGCCGTGAAAGCGCTGGGATTGTCGTTCAGTCCAGTTTATATTGTTTTATCTTATTTGCGTGTAGTAAATGTGATACAGACTCTAAATAAAATTACTTTTTTTTCGTTGTATAAAAAAAGGATTCCTAAACTTTTAAGGTCATAGAATACTGAATAAAACTCTTTTAAAGTTATGGAACCTCATAGCAAACTATAAAAAATAAAATACTCCTACTGCAATTTGAAATAAGAGTAAAAATCCTTTATTAAAAATATTTGAAATAAAGATTAGTGATGAATGAAATTTTAATGCTTTCTATGAAAACTATTAATTGGTCTAAAATCGAGCATTTTTATTGTGTAGGATCTATTATAGGATAAAAATGGTTCAATGTTTGTAAATATGTATGCTTAGACCAAGTATCGCGCAAATATAATGTTGCCGCAAATGACGGTAGCCAAAATATTCCGACGATTTAACGACCAATGTAACACTCGCAGTACCATGGTGCCTTTTACACGGAACCCTTAGGTTCCGCGGAACCTATTTTAGGAATCGCTGGTATAAAACACATTAAATGTTTTAATAAAAATTATAAACAACACATTGTCATTATATACTTTACAATTCATACACTACATACAGACAATATTGTACTAGTTGCAGGTGGACATGTGTTAACAGGTGTTGTAATTATTAATATTCAACTGTCAATTACTCAATTAGCATCACAAGCAAATACAGTACTACTAATTTTAAACAAAATACATAATAATTTCTACGTACACAATCACAATCAGTGGGGCAGAGTGTCTGACAGTAAATTAAGCTACAAGGAGGTCAAATGCATTGGCCTAACGGTCCTGTTATAATAGCCCTCGTGACATGAATATCATTACGGAATGTTTTGTTTTAATCACTCAAAGCTAACAAAAATAACACTGGAGATACAGTAACTTATTGATGTACTTTATTTCAACTGATTTTTTATAGTAACCTGTTCAAATTAATTTCAAACTAGATATAAAAAACCGATTGGAATGTATGTAATTATATCATGCCAACTATTATTCGTATTTAAATGGAAAGCTACTCTAGGGTAATAACGTAATGGGGTTCGAATTTTGAATCAAGACGGAAGTTAGAATTTTTTTATGCTCAATCAATTTCATTATACGCCGAAGTCAAGAGAAAGAACAAAGAAATGAATATTGTAAAGAAAATATTAACATTGGAAACTGCTTCATTAATCGAGTGTCTTGAAATTGCAGAATAACAAGCTCTTATTTTAAATTCTACTATGCTTCAGACTTCAGAGTCCAATGAACCGTCTACAATTTTATGACTCATCCCTTTCATACCTCAGATATAAACACAGATCTAAGGGTAGCACCGGGGTACAATGATCCCTGAATAAGACGTATTATTTGTAATGATTAACGCATACATCTGTCTTTTCAATATGAAATGACGGCTATTTCCCCAGGACTTTGAAAGTGAAAAGGTTGACCTAGATTCCAAATAAAAATCTGCAATTATGAGGCAAACTAAGAAAAAAAAAACACTACAGTCAAGGAGTACAGAAATTGAAACACTGTTAAAGTATCATAGGTAAACATTATTTCAATCATCCTCATTACCTAAGGCAAAATTTTGGAATACAAGACTTCATTAAAGGATAAAAGGGAAACTTAGTACATAACAATTTGTTTAATAATGAAAGTTTGCCATTTTCAAGAATATAGAAGCAAACAACTTTCCGTTTTGGTTGCTACCGATTATAATTTTAGTAAATTGGATATCAAGTTTGTGGTTTCCTTTTGTAATACTGAACGAAAATTTAGCCATGAATTCGATTTGAAGCAGAATAAGAAAAGTTACTTCTTCGGCTTTATGATCACTTCTTGGTTTGGCTTGACAACTGAACCAAACCAAATTAGATATATGTACATATACACATCCTCACACTATATCCTTAAGGGGGTAGTCAGAAAGGATAGAGCGCCAAGTATCGCAGTCTACATATTTCTATCGTCTCCTCAACTTTCACCATTCTTTTTACTCCCTTTCGCCTTGGTTTGCGAGTCCTCTTGACATTTCCGTCAGCTCATACACTGGCTATTTGAACTTCATAAGTCAGCCTTGGTCTTCCTTCGCTTCTGTTACCACTCATTTTCGTTCTACAATATCCCAAACGCCATATTCACGCAGAAAACTCCACAATTTCTTTCGCACTACTTTATCGAATGCTTTCTCTTGAGTCACAAAAGCGCAGAAAACTTTCTGATCCATAGCCAGAAACCTCACGATAATGCAGACCGAAAAAATCTAATCCTGATGTTAGAAATGTATTTTAAAATCTTCATGAGATAAAACTCTTAATAGAATTATATTAATCATGACAATAGCCGTAAGCTTTTATGTCTGTGTTTGATAATAACAAGGGATACTTTCACTAGAACTGGGAATTTTTGGACGTTTGCCAATTTTAACTAGGAAAACGTAAGTACTGAGATATGGTATGGATGTATATATGTATGATATATGTACTTACAGACCTACATAGATCAATTCTATTTACATTTATATTATTGCAATATTGTTGAAACGGATTTAATTTTAGGATTTTTTTTCCAATTTTATATATTCCATCCAATTTTATGACAACACGAAAATTCATGTCATTCGTCTAAATACATTTTAGGCAACCGTATAATAACCAAGTGAGGTATATACCTAAATAAAAAAATACATTAATTTTCACCTACATATTTAACGCCTATAAGATTTCCGTTACGGATACAGCGTGAAGATATGTATGTATGTGATTTCCGTAACTTTGAAGACGTGAGAGTATATGAAAACTTGTTTGACCATACATCAATACTCGAAGGCTGTCTTTACCATATGACAAATGAGCTATTTAAAAATAGCAAGGAAAATAGCACTATGCAAAATTATAATACGCACCAACAGATCATCTGTCAAATTTAATATCAAGGTTACAAAAATAACGACTGGGCCTGGGAAAAACGAACGGCCTTCAAGGTCAGTGAATCGTTAAATATTAATATATTTTATAGTATCGAGATAAGAAGCCACGACAATTCCTCAATGCAGATCAAATCGCGACCGGCGGTTGGCGGCTATACTGTATCGATTGTCGCGGTTGTTGCGCGGTGGTCGGCCCGGCGACGTCCTTGGCCCGACCACGCCGTCTCTTGTTTCTCCTCCCCACTCTGACGTCACTAACCACCCTCGTTGACATGCGAAGCGGGTCATTTGTGACGTCAGAAATACGTGTGACAGTGTTAACAGTGCACCAATGCACCTCATCATATTTTTTGTCCTATAAATTCTAACACTATTATTTATTGCATCTCGTCTGTAACAGTTTAATAATATCTAATATTATTTATGTAAAAAACATAAATTTACATTTATAATGAATCCAAAATGACAACTGATAAAGTTTTATGCGAATCCGAAAAAATCACGATCAATAAATAATTAGTCGTAATTAGAACGTCAAATAATCTTTACCCACACTGAACAAGGTCGCGGACATTACGATCTCAACAATTTTAATATGTAGGACTTACAAAGCAAAAAGTCTTGCTGTCGATAGTCAGCAAAAAAGATAAACATTATGATTTGCAAAAAATGCAACAAAGATAAGGATATCTCCATTTACAATGCATATTATAATGAACAGTTGAAGGATCCAATTGAATAATAACAAAAGTGATATTCTAGGTCAATAGGACGTCGTTTGAAAGACGGAGATTGCGGAGGCGGGCTCGACCATTCATCAAACAAATGTTCCAATATGCATCATTCAGTTCAGCCGTGAGATAAAACGCATTTCCATATTTATAATCAGGCCTATCTGCCTATATATCAGGTCATTATCCCCTCAGGTCGCCACTGCTTTACTTATACCTCTACTATCTATTTGTTTATCTATACATACATAAGTACTTTTAACCATATATACATATGTAAATAATTCTTCCATGATGGCCTGATATATACAGGATGTATATGAAAACGGGACAGTTACTTTAATGGATGAAAGGGCATAACTTTAGTATGTAGTTACAAAAAGAATTATCGAAAAAAACGTATCCGTTTAAGAGTTATGACCGTTTTAATTTTCAAGTGTTATCCCCACCATTTCTCGTAAAATTGGGTTGATCGTGTACAGTTACAGATTTTAAATCTTACGTTTTTTTTTATTTTGTAATAATTTCATCCGTTACTGAAATACAGCCTGAAAACCATTTTCGAAAATAATGCGTATACCCCAATGGGGGTATTACAAAATAAAAAAAAACGTAAGATTTAAAATCTGTAACTGTACACGATCAACCCAATTTTAAGAGAAATGGTGGGGATAACACTTGACAATTAAAACGGTCATAACTCTTAAACGGATACGTTTTTTTCGATAACTCTTTTTGTAACTACATACTAAAGTTATGCCCTTTCATCCATTAAAGTAACTGTCCCGTTTTCATATACACCCTGTATAATATAGATAAACAGAGAAGCATTGTTAACAATAATATTGTCTACAACGCAATAAGAAAATGTATTTCCTAGTACATATAACAAACGTTAGCATTCAAATCGGTCATCGAAGTCTTATCATCAGAGTGTTTGATAAAAACTTATCTATGGGAAAACGCACAAACGATCGGTATTGCGAATAACTTATATGTTTTGCAAACACTTCTGCTAGACGCAAGTATGTATATGAGAATAACGTGATAGTAGATGTCAAAGTATATTATGTTATTAGTGAAACTGAACGAGGGAATGTCTGAATTGATCGTAAGCCAAAAATTATTGTACTTATTATTTTGGGCAATCGTTTGTTTCGTTTGTATTTATATACCATAATGACGCAGACGGTATACTTATTCTTTCGTTATTCGTCCATCGTTTTAAAAATAACACCTAAAATCTATTTTGGCTTAGTTAAATATTAAATCATTTTCATTTTCTTGTGTTACAGCGATAAGTAAGTATCTAGTAAGTATCATTGTGTTCTATGAACAGGATGTAAAACAGAGCGTCGACCGAGCCAACGAACTTGAGCAACATCATCATTTACTTGCATTAACCGATGAACGCAATGATATTAGTACACTCATGGATGGAGAACCACAATAGGCCAAAAATAACTAGTTATACAGACAACGTTCACTCAAACTGTTTCGAGCTTTACTGTTACTTTATTATTTTGTGGGACGTCAAAACTCATATCACGTCATTGTATTTATCCTATGTAGCCTTCGATTAAATATATGTAGCACATACTCATAACTGAGTGAGTGTATTATAGCCACTAGAACCTTTAGTAGTTAATAATGCTTTCTTGGGAAATTTGGTGTTATCATGATTAGAATAGATGATAGATTGAGACAAGGTCGTTGTCACTTGTCACTAACAATGTTCAATGCACGATGTACTCTGAAGGGACCAACGCATTGTTCTCGCTCCGGGGGGCACTAACCCAGGCCGATTAGATACGGGCGAGACGCCGGTCTGGACATGACGCGTAAACATAACACTTCGCACGATATGCTAAATATACACTGTTAGCAAATATGATTCGTGAATTATGGAGTCAAAGTCGTAAAACAAAACGTTGAATAGATAGGACAACTACACCCAGTCTGCCTGCTGTCTCGTCCTCGTCAACCCATTATTTAGGAAAACGATTCAACACTGCTCCGTTTGACGTCTCCATTAAGCTATACGTAATCGTTTTAACATTTTAGTTGCAATGTTGGCTCTATACCAACATTTTTGTGTGAAATTTCTGGCTTCACTGAAATTAGGAAATATCTTTAAATTTTAAAGCATATTATAATATGCATGCTTTTGGACTTCGTTTTGGTGGATCGATTTTGGAAATGATTCCTGTTGAAAGAGAGCCATAGTTGCTTTCCGTTTAGCAACCAATGTGTGTGGTTTGTGTTCATGTACAATGTTGTTCAAACGATTTGTAGAACAAACAGACGAGAACGGCTGCCGCCAGATAAGCGGGCCCATTCCACTGCGACGGGAACAGTCGCCATATTTCGAAATTATGCTGACATAATTACGAAACACAAGATCCATTTAGGTAATATTATTTAATTATTAACTCAAGACCAATTCGTATATGAAGGATTAGTATTTTCATGTTTCCAAAGCAAACGTTCATGATATTACATTTAAAATATTTATGAAAACTTTTTCGGGATAGACATTTTTGGAATTTTTGTCAATTTGCCTTTTTTTTTGTAAGCCTAACTGCAAATCTACACAGGATGGGTTTTAATGTTGATTACACTGTTTGAAAGAGTTCCAGATATTTGCAAAGGACATTATATACAATTACCTCAACTTTATTACAGGAAGGAGCAACAATTGTTATTAAAGTCTGAAAGTATAAAAGACAGATTGATAGAGTATTAGGAATTAAAAGCATGTTATAAGGAAAACGGAACCTTTATAAAATCACCCAAGCATCTATCCGTCTTTATATTTTGCACTAGTAAAGAGTTAAATATTCACAGAAACTCGACTTGAACATTCGCCCCGTTGTCTATCAAATTACTGGAAAATTTGAACAATTTTTAAGGAATGTAAAAGCTTATAGGAAAAAAGTGCTAGGTCTTACAAATTTTCGGAAATCATGAAATCACACTTGATCATTTGTTCCCGTAGACCATGCTGAGAAAATTGCAAGCAGATAATGTGACAAAATACATAGTATATGTATGTAATATTTTAGTATTCTACCCATTGTCATAAAACTCTCCTGAACATGTGGCTTATTTGCAAATAACGGAGAAAAACTCATCTCATGCACAGTGAAAGCGCTAAAGCAACATCCTGTCACAAACAAATGTTACACTGTCCTGGACAAATTGGAATGCACATTATGTAATAGTAATTAAGAATTTAAAACATAATTTTATAGCTTCTTTGTTCATTGAGTCATTGAATTAAAAGAAAAATTAGTTTAATTAAAAAAACCCGGACAAATGCGTGTCGAGACAATCGTATAATAGATTAGGGTTCCACGCGAGAGAACTGAGCGCCAAGTAACGCGGTCCTCACATACTTCGTAAATGTGAGGACCGCGATACTTGGCGCTCCGTTGTCTCTGACTACCCCATTAGAGATACAGCGTGAGTATATGTGTGTATGTATGTATTACACAGTAATAATGCACGTGAATAAATCTTAGTCAGTTGGAGCAAGTCCGACAAATGTCGAGGAGTACCTAGTTTTAAAATTAAATTAAAGCATTCATTTACGTATTACAGATACATAGTTAATTATACATATGTGGCCGTACGAACCATAGATTACTTTCCTAATCTATGTACGACTGTAGAATAGGATAGATGATACCTGGGGATGTCCTGAAACTCCACCATTAGCCGTCATGAATGTGCCCAGTGAAAAGTTGGGCGGATCGATGAGAGCAATACGTTTGTCGATATTCCAAGCTTAATATACTTCAGATCATGGTCTGATGGGCATAACGCAAAACTGTCTGTCTGACCATATCACAGGCGGTTTATCGTCATCTTTAAAAAGTAAGAAAAGAAGAACTAGAGGTATCATGAAGCCAAAAAGCAAAAATTTGAAACGAATAATTATTTTGAATCTAATTTTTTTAATTTGACTGTTCAAAATTGTCATGGAATCTCAATATGTCTATTTTTCAAGTTTCTTGAACAAGTAAGGGGAAATAACGTATCTTACCTGAAACATATCTGTATCGGGGTCCTCCGTGTACTCGACAATGACCGCCTGGCTGCGGCTGAGTGTGTACGAGATGGAGTGCTGGCTGGCGTCGAGGATGGCCTTGCTGCTGTGTGGGGTCTTTACTACGTAATGCTTTGACCGGCGTACACCGTTTGCTTGTGGGCGACGGTATAGCACGAACTTGCTGCGGCGGCGTCCACGCTCCCCTGCTGGTAGGTATCCATTGTATCTAAAATTTGAATAAAATAAGATTACTTTAAATGAAACCAGGGATATTTCGGTTAAGGTTAATAACTAGAGCCAAGAGTACTTGGCTGTTGTTCGCAACTTCTTTCGCGTGGAATGATTACTTTTCTTATAGTGTGTGACTTAGGGAGTGTTTTGAAAAAAGTAGTGTATGACCTTTTCCAAGATTCAAGTCATAGTCGTAACAAATTCAGCCGGTCGGCAGGTTAGCCGTAAAAACCCAATAAGGCAGAGAGACAGAATCTCGGAAAAACACACAAATATATGTTTGGATTTTCGTATATTTTTCGAAGTATTCAGTGTTTATTTTGTCATATTGTATGTAAAAAGTAAAATATATAATATAATAAAAAGTACCCACCCTGAATGAGAAATGGCATGAAATTGTGTGTATGTAATATTTAATTTCGTATTAAATAAATGGATCCGTATCAAAATCTTCATTATAATTTTAGTTGTTTAATTCAGAATTGCACTGCACTCAAATGCAAAATTTTCCAAAACATACAGGAAGTTTTTATCTTTTAAAATAAAAATCTGGGTATTTACATAAAATACATAAATTGAAAATATAAAATCCAATGTCACATAGAAGCATCAAACATTTAGATCAGATGTTTAAACCATGTCCTTGCTGTCGTGGGGTAAGTTTATCGCCTGAATAAGATGGTAAATCACCCGGTTAGCTTGGTGAATGATGAATATCAGAGTGGAAACAAACAGTTTCAATATTTTGTAGAGTTCATCCTTAACACTTTGTTAGGGGTGACAACTCCACCCCTAGAAATGAACTCTAATAAATCGGGTATCACTTTCTCAGTTCGTTATGTGGAGACCAAGACTAGTAGATTTTAAGATCATAATACAGTTTAAAGTCGAGTTGTTTCGGCGACAAGGGGCGAGAGGGGGGGTCATCTTAGAGCTGGACTGCTTCTTTAATAAAATATAATGTGTATAATTTGTACAAAACAAACTGACACAAGAATTATTCCTTTTTAAATACCCAAACCCTAAAAACAAAAAAACCTATCGAGGCGACATTGAAAAGAACAAAGCAGATTCTTTTGATTGTCTTTACATTATTTAGCTTATCTAATCAAGGAAAGAATACAATAGTTGCTATTGACATCCGCAGGCACAGATAATAGGAAAGGTTACACTTCCGTGAGAAATAAATGGACAATAAATAAACGTATTTCCATTTAATCTACATAATTACATTTGCAACACTTCATGATGCTATTAAAACGACAACTAAAATATATTAAATTCAAAAAGCCCCTGACATTTCAGGGGTTTTTTAACATTCTGGACCGATTTTCGCCTAATATGTTTAGGCGGCTAATATAAATATTTTTAAATATTAAGTAATGAAAGTATGTGTTAACAAGATGTATCACAAATTATAAGTTTGTACATTAGGTTAACAAATATTATTTGTATTACCAGTTTCTTGTAAGATAAAAAAAAGCAGAGACAATGATTGTTCGACTTCACTTGTAGTATATGCGTATACGATGACGTATAGTACATTTTCTCACGTTAAATTATTACGTCATTCGTCATAACTAAGTGTTTGTCATAACTAACCAAGACAATAACAGCAGTACGAAGGCAATTCACAGGGTTAATAATCCGTTATGTTACAAAGAGGCAAGAAATTGGACAATGCAGTTGATACTACTGTGACAGCACCTATGAGAACCTTTGTCTTTTTTTTACTTTGTTATATAACTATGTTATTTAAGTAAATATTGCAGGTAACTAGCTATATACCGTGGCTTCGTTCTCGTTTAAATTTTACGAATCTTAATTCCTAATAGTACACCAATATTGAAGCCTTTTAATGATTACCTTATAATAATAATAAATGTATTATGCTTATTAACGCACACACAGAAAAAAAAAATTACTATAAGAATCTGTATTTAGAATCTGTCAAAAAAATTGTGCATTGAAAATATTATTTAGTCAATCCTGTTTATTCGTGGTTTGTATATACGAGTACTTTCAACTTTCTCTGTAGATTAGGTACCCAGATAACTACGTTACATGTATTACACAAAAAACATGATTGACGCTCTATGAATAAGAATATAACTTTATGAAATGATATCTGAATTGTGAATTGTAAACTATTTCCTCCTTAGAAGTTTCAGAGAAAAAAGTTTTGGACACAAACACACATTACACATACTAAGCACACAAAAATAATTATACTCAAGTATATCACACCAGGACATCATAAGAAACTCTAATTCTTTAATATCTTAAATACCAGGGCATTCTGAATGACGTCACAAAATAATCTTACTCCAAATTTATCACAATAAGGCCGTATTACCACGTAGTCTGTTCAGGTCACTGAGCAAGAAATCAATTTCACTTAAGAACTCGCCAAATTTAGACACTCGAGATAAATATAAGCCGTATCTAATAAGGCCATACTGAGTCGAGTCCCGGTGACTGGACAAGCGATAAAACTGATGGATTGAGTGAAAGTGCCATTGTTCCAGACACAGCCGGGAACATTGCGATACTAGAAACAATAAATACTTGGCTTACATACGGACCGTTGAACAATCTATTCCATAAATATAAAAAACAAAGTAGCTATTTCTGTTTGTGCGTTTAATTTTTTTAAATTACGCTATAGATTTCAATGCGGTTTTTACCACAATTTAGTTTTAGAGAATTTCTTGCGGAAGGTTTGTATGTATATTATAATAGATCGCATAGTCGCTAGTTATTTATAAATAGAAAACGACCAGTTTATGTTACTTATTCCAGCATATATTCTAACAATAACAGAAAGACTAGTTGATAGGAAAACCTTGCTCTTTGTCTTTGTTATTTTGAAAATATTTAGTATTTTTATCAATATTCAACACGTTACATAGGTAAATCATTCATTTTGACTGTAATTTTACACACCATAACAAAGTAAGTACTAACTTTGTGCCTTGATTACAACGTATGACCGTATCTTAAAAATTAAAAACCATGACGGCATTGTACGCATGTATTTGATAAAAGATTGGTTGTAGACCTACTCAGTCGTCGGCAATAACTACGCACGTAAGGATTATGACACAAGAGTAAATTTTCTGAAATAAATGAATGATTCCAATTTATTCTGTCTGTATCAATTCATCACATCTGTAAAGCTAGCAGAAAAATAAAATTTGACGCTCTAAAAGATAATTTTTGAACTCATAATTTAGTGCCAAAAAATAAAAGGTGACTCCAAAAGATAACCAAAACTGGGCATACTGTTAGCTTTTAATTAGGATAGCAGTGTACTTTCGCAAACATAGGCATTTAGTGCTCAATTATTAAAAAGATAAAAAATATATTTCTGTTTCCTATTTTTTGTGCTGTATAGGCAGCATTAATTGAGCACTAAATTCTTAGTATTGTAACTCTTTGCTATATCGTATCGATGCCTAAGTTTCCAGAAGTACACTGCTGTCTTAATTACAAGCCAGCAGTATTTCCATTTTTGGTTATCTTTTGGAGTCACCTTTTATTTTTTGGCACTAAATTATGAGTTCAAAAATTAGTGATTCTGTCCATCTGACCCTACTAGTTTTACAGATGTCAATTCATCACTGATAGAATTGAAATTTTCCTTGTTTTAGACAGTTTTAACTTTTAAGATAGAGTTTTTCTTTAAATAAAATATGTAAAAATGTAGGTAGTACCAACATATTTAACGACTTGTTGTCACTAGTTGTATATCTAGACAATGTATTTTAAACGTACATATTATTAGGTATACTTCGTTCTCTCGTTTTGATAGGTCACGCTTACGTTACGTTCATACTGCTAATGTCAATCATATAATAATAGTTATAACAATATCAATGTCAAACAAATAATAGTTTGTGGTCAAACAGTCGCGCAGAGTAGAGATTGTTGCCAAAGAATTATCAATTTTGAAATATTGCAAACGAATAATTGCTGACAGATTGGCTGAATGAGTTTCGAGCTGTGAATTTTGTGTGATTGGTGAACAGTGAGTTGTCTAGAGTCTGTGAAGTGCATCTCAAGGAAAGGATTATTTTATACATTTTTTATAAAAGGATATTTTATATTCATTGTCGAATTTAAACTAATGGGGGACCCCTAGTACATTACATATTACATAAATTATAGAAGATTTATAACAAATTGTTATGAGAAATATGTAACCTGGAAAAATTCTGTGTTCTCTTATGTTCTCTAAATTAGTTCTCTAAATGTAAATCTAGTAGTTCTCTAAATTTTTTACATTTAGGAAGGGAACGTTAAAAATAGATATTATTTGATAGTACACAAAAAAAAAGAATTTGTAGATATAAATAAATAGACGAATTCATATAGTACTAATACATGCAAAATTATTCTATAAAAAAATTAGAAAACTATGTACGACCGCTTTATCTAAAAATCTATCAATAATCACGCTGGTAGAAAGTGACTGGGTCTAGAATTGACCATATTGATAGAAAGCTCAACGCGATGTCAATGTCCACCAATTAACTGCATCACTTTCGTCAATAACTTAGAGCTCGCACACGCCTTGATTAATTCAACCATAGCACACATCATGCATTGTGTAACCTCAGCACGAAACCCTGACAACGTTGGATCGATGTCGTCTCACGAACTATTCAAGTATTTCATATTCTGTCAGCATGGGACGTGGTCTAATTTTTGGTGCGGCAATTTACCCTCGTGTTTTTTATCTCGCCATTCGCATTCCATTATTTCTGACTTCATAAAATTTTAAAAATTCGGAGTTGCTTTTTACCATACTATTTATAAAAGACCGCGACTCCTGGCGCTCCGTCCTCTCTGACTACCCCGTTGGGGATACAGCGTGAAGTTATGTTATGTTATGTTATTTATAAAAGACCTGATACTATACATACCTTCTCTTTAGTACAAATCTATAGACGAGTCAGAAAAAAGAATTAGATTAAATTTTACTTATCGATAATAGATATGTACCTATGTATGTATATACATACATATTATCTTCACGCTGTATCCCTAACGGGGTAAACGAGAGAGAACGGAGCGTCAAGCTTCGCGGTCCTTATATACATCCTTCGCATCTTCAGATCTCATCATTTTCCTCTCACATTTTCGCCTAGGTATAAGAGTGCTTTTGACATTTCCGTCAGCTAACACTATAGCTATTCGATCTTCATAAGTCAGCCTTGGTCTTCTTTGGCTTCTGCTACCATTCACTTTCGCTCTGTTGATTTCCTTCGCAAGTCTTTCATCACTCATTTTTTCTATTATACCACTTAATTATTATAATAATATGTATACCACCAGTATATTAACCTCCTCATTGACTATAAATAGATTATTGTTTACACATATCACAGTATGTACCTATATACGTCATCGTATAATATAGTATTTCGATACTGTCTCCCAGTATATTCAATGTGTGTAATGAAGTACATGGTCGCGATTGTGCTAGAGGACTACAGACTCAATATTATGATGGATGGCTTGAGGGATCTCACAGCAACGTTTCCACTCTACGTAATGCATTAGTAAATAATCATTTTACTTGGAAAAAATTCGAAGTCTATTACGATATTAGAGAAAATAAATATTATGTGAAAAAAGCTTTACTACCTAGCTTTAACCCGCGGCATCACTCGCGTGGAATTGGCAAAGATAGCTTATGTGTGGCCCGATATATAGGCCCCTCGGTATGAAAAATGTAAGGTTGATTGGTTCTATATTTTTCGGGTGAGTCGGTAAAAGAATAAATAAATTAAAAAATGGACAAGGTTATTATAATATTCATAGAGGTTAGAGACTTGTAGGTACGAATGTTGTTTATTGAAAAATAATAACCTTTTTTTGTAAAAAAGCAAATAATAACTACTGGTCGCCCAGTGGTCGAAATTCAACCGTTAATGTAAAATAAGCGCTTTCTTCTACATTTACGATTCAAATACCCTCCACAAATTCGAAATAGCTCACAACCATCCTCTACTCTCAGCTCACAAATCACATACAATTCATAGCTCAAAATTATTCAGTCAATCTGTCAGTAATTAAACATTTTTTAATTAAAAAAAGGTGTAGGCAATTAAAAATTTTTTGGCAATATTTTAAAATACTTTGGCGATAATCTCTACTCTGTGTGACTGTGACCATAAACTACATAAAACATATTACTCGGACCAAGTATAAATGGACGGAGTATTTGCTCTAAAAGCGTGTCCTTAAAGTATCCTTTTTTTGTTGACTGACTTTCTAGATTTTTACTAATGTACGTGACTAGGGAAGGTCACAGTACAACGATACACAGATAGACATGCATATTTTTAATTTTTAAATACTAGTATCTAAAACACTTCAAATTTACGAGTATTTCGCAAATAATTATTTCATGACCGACTCATAAGCTGGCACGAAATACACTGACAGTGCGAGGTTGCCATACTATAGCTAACTGTTATACTCGTAGTTACGCTTAATTAGATAGAAAGAGACAGGAAATTTCGTTTGACACGGTGGTAAGAGCGGCAACTTTATGACTTCGTCCCAAATTGTGTTTCTTGGTCCGAGACATATTATATGTTTGACATTGACAGTATAACTATAAGTGTTTGACACTGGCAGTATGAATGTAAACTGATTGTTTTATTTTACTGTATTTAATGTATTTGTAAGAAGTATATAAATAGCTTCCTACGCTCCTTCTTAATTAAACTATTCCAAATTTCAGACTACTCCGTGCGCGCGATATGCTTAAAAAAAGGTACAAAGTTTTCTCCTCACGCATTAATATACAAAGGTATACATAGATTTGCGCTAAATCAATATAGGTATATTCAACTTTTAAACGATCGAATAATTATGACAAGCATTCAAGGTTCAAATCGGAGAAAAGCGTGTAGTTACGTTAGTAAATTATTTGCCGTGATTGCGGAAAAGCCATTTCACGGTTTTATCATTATATCGACCTCCAGCGGCAGGAGCGCTTTCGAATTTCCTCCCGCAATCACTCAACTACTAAATGATTATAATTTTCCGGTTGCTTAATATAATTTATTTTCTTTCCTTTGATTGTTTATAAAATATCAGTAGAACGATCTCGTATTTATGTAAGTAAGCATAAAATATTAGCTAAAAAAATATCTGGAAGATAATATTGCTTAGGAACATTGTGTATTATCCTATTGTTTTCACTTTTGACTTTAATGTAAACAAACGAGATATTAACCAAAATTTCGCTAAATTTTCACCGGTCCGACGTATTAAATGTAGCACTCTAATAATACTGCTTTTCCGTTATATACACGAAACTATGAAACATTAACAAATAACACTAAACATTATCCAATATAGTACAGCATTGAACAATTTTGGTTGTTTGTCAAGCGCTTTGTATTTAATTTGCATGACACTTAAAGGTTGCCTATATTCCTAGATCAAATTAGTGTCATAAATCAGTTCACTTAGGTTCACTACTATTTTATGTGAATGACATAATTCATTCTAAATGAATAATAACAGAAGAATATTATTGTTTGCGATGTGCAAACAATAATAATCTATTCTTTATGTTTAATTGTTTATCTTGACGTTTTAATTCATGGTGGTTTTTATTAAAGCACAAACACGCAAACGCAAAAATTCAAAAAATGTTTTGTTTTACTAATAAGTAACAAGTATGGCAACTGAGACAATCGTTTGCGAACTAGCCCATCTCTAATTTTGTTATAAATGTCATAATCGCCACATTTGTTTGCATTAAAGACAAAAATGAAAAAAATTGAATATACTGTATATTGCATATTACATTTAAACAGACTTCCTGGACAGTTTGATCAGGAACTTCATAAAATCTAGATTTGCAATATTATATTAGACAAAAAATCCACAGGGCATCATACATCAATAGTTAACTATTACCATATTATACTTTACACTTGGTATAACTATACTTATACGTTAAATCGCGGCGACGTCCTACTGACTGGTTATTTAAAAACTAGGTTTTACAACCGAAACGAAAGCGAATTTCGGTTTCTGACTTATTTTCGAACGAAACCCAAACTTCCTTAGTAAATAATATCCTTTTGTATATTTTTGAAGTTGATTTTAGGTAATTGCTAATATGTGTTCTGTGTTCATATATGTTATCAGTCTCAGACATGCGTAAAGATCTTTGCAAAGATACTCAAAAGCTATGTATGGGAGGCTGGTGGGAAGCCAGATACAGACATTTATACATATATTTCATTTTGGCGATCACAGTATCGATTTTTTGCTATTACATCAAAGAGCACAAACCGCTAATATTTAGTCGCACACATAATTTTTGCGGAGCGGAAAAGATCTCCGACAATTTCCCACATGTGTGGAACCAATGGACAATAAAATCAGTTAATTGATAAATTAGTAGTGTTGTTGGAGTAAAAAAATATTTCTCACGCAGCGCTAGAACTCACGAACGTTATAGCTTTGGTTATATTTTCTGCAATTTTGTTGCCAAAACCAAAACCATGCCGAAACTCTAATTTGGCACCGAAACTTGACGAATTTTGAAATCGGAGCCGAAAGTGCGGTCGGAGACAATCAAAAAGTGCGGTAAAATACATATTCTCAAATAAAATCGATTCTGTCTGAATTTTCTGATAATCACGCCTTCATACGGCGGCACGATTATAATTCCCAAAGGCACTGATCTACATACTATTTTGGATGCAGCCGCGGGCGCGACGTTCCTGTATTGCGTCGTGGGTACATCACTTCCGCACATATTAACTACATTAAATTACGTTTTACGATCATGAGATCATTCGAATACATTTTTAAAATCCTTTAATAAAATTATTTTCAAAACGTCACGCACATAGTAAATACCTTCGAAAACAAACAGTAAAATCAAATTTAACATTTTAATAAAATAAGAAAAGAGAATGTAATTATCTCGTAAATATGTTATCTTCAAGGAAATATCTAATCGTACTCTTTAGCCACTTCGAAATCACGATAGATTATTGTAAGAACATACACATAGTTACCTGTGTATATATACAATATATGTTACACAAATTACAAATTTACGATGTTTTTCTAATAACTTTTTAAGAGAAAATTTAAGCCGACTTCAAAATACACTGAAAACTACTAAATGATTATCCTTTACTAATCAAATGTCAAGTACCAAAATAATAACTATAAATGCGATACGAAAACCTATACATTTAATTAAGTTATAATTAAATTTCTCAGTTTTTGAAGGCGCTGCCAAACCAAGAAAGTAAACCAGGAAGTCAACTAGTTTGGTAGACGTAGCATCGACTTGAGTAATTGTCAAATTTAATTATAATAGATATTTGTATCGTATGTATGAAGTTATTTTTATACTTGATTTTTAACCGATTTTACGAAAAAGATAAAGTTCTCAATTCGACTGATTTTTCTTTCGTGTATACGTAACGCAATATCTGCGCTTCGTACGCACCTATTCTTACGATTTTTTTAGTTGATACATAATAATTCGTAAGGAGTTAATTATTAACGGCTTTTGTTCTAGACTTTGTTTTGTGTTAACAAATTTAAAAGCATACTACATTGAAATAGGTCGCGTAAGATATATTGTCAGATTATTTAAACAATTTAACAAACTTTTTCTTCTTTTCACTATACAGACGAGTAATAAAAGATACGAAATCACAAATATTTTCTTGTTAATTTCTCTAAACACAATACCGTATCTAGGAATCCATAACAACAATTTAATGTTGGTATTATTTTGAAAACATTGTAAATTCCAATTCAACATCGATGTACTTTAATTGCAAAGCTACAAATTCTCAAAAGTTTAAAATAATTCCGAATATCAAACTTTATTTACATAACATAAAAAATAAAAAGATACTTGATTATACAGATATAAAATAGTCAGAATTAATCGCTAGATTTGAGGTGTCAGGAGCTGCAGAAGGAAAATGTATATATAAGCTTCAAAATTCTCAGTGATAAATTACCATAAATATTATAAAGCTCAAAGAAATAAGTAGGTACTTTATAGTACACTTAAATAATTTAAGTCCTTTTCAAGGGTTTAAGAATTTTATTCAGACAAATCACCTGTTATTATTATTTTACAAAGTAACAATATGACATAATCCTCCCTGAAGAACCAGAGGTACTTCCTAATACAAAACAATTTTATAAATTGAATGTAGGGGTACCACGCACGCAAAGCTCCGCGAGAAAGTGAAGCGCCATTCTATCATTTATTATATCTCTGCCTGTGGTTCTAAAGAAAGAGTAATCTAATTTTGCGGTTTTCTGAATTCGTAACAGTTAAAAGGATTTCTAGTTTGTAATGCATTTGAATATTATTATTGGTTTGTCGATTCCCTGTGATTACGAGAGAAATCGAAATGTGCCTTATTTCTACTCCGTTGGAGATAATGCGCTAATTTTATACATTTGAATAGGTTTTTTGCTAATAACAATTAGTTTTACAAGTTTGATCAAAGTTTTGTGACGAGCAGTCTAAAGCCTTGACATTACACGGGTCACAGCAAATTATTGCGTGACTTCGAAACAGAGGAAAACTGGTAATTTTGCCGTGACCTCTACTGACAAGAGTTTACTGGATCACAGACAGCGACAGTGTTTTGCGATCAATCGTTTAAAAAAATGTGACTAATTTATTAATTTCGAACGCCGCTTTCCAAAACAATATTATTCATATACCTAAAAAAGTGACTATTATAAATATATCTGTATAAAAGATGGCAAAAATGTATAATCATATACTTATATATCAAAGAGATGATCCAGAACAATAATATTATCATTTTTGTGCACCTTGAAAATTATCAATATTTATTTCACTGGATTAGAACAAAAATTCTGTTCCGAATAGAATGAACTACATATTCAATGCAATGTTACTTGAAATTGCGTGTACTTTTGTTCTAACTACCTACGGCTGTTCGCGTTTCAAATAAAAACAATTGTATGCGTTTTACGCTACGATTACGAAACAAAGAAGCACAGATCAACAGAGATCGGTGATGCATGTTCCAATATAGGACAGTAAATAAATGTTGAGTTAAAAGTACAGCATTCACAAGGATACCAAGGAGATTCATTAAAAATTACAGATCAGCTATGGACACATGGCTGAGCACAGAGAAACACTAACACGTAATCTACATATTATACAATGTAATAAAGCAGTAGAAACTGTGTCTGTACATTAAATGAAATCAAAAAATGACTGTGGGCGATAAAAAAAGTGTAACAGAACACGAAAACATATTTATTAAATTTTTGTGTCTGTCTGTATGTACACTCTAATCTCCGAAACCACTGAACGGATGGTCTTGTGGTTTCGACAGGTAGATTAAGATCAGCTTGGAGCAAAATTTAGGCTTTGTTTCATAGAAATCGGAAGACAGTGAAAAAAGTTATCGTCTTTTAAAGGTTATCCTCCTAAGCGGCTTGACCGATTTTGATGAAATTTAGAATGGAAATAAATTAAGGCCCGAAGAAGGATACAGGCTACTTTTTAATTTCACACGGACGTAGTCGCGGGCAACAGCTAGTATAAAATAAGGTTCCAGATAATACGATAAGACTTACGATTTTAATTTTGTATTGAATTAATGCAATAACAAATACTTTATATGGAATCCAACGTGAATTATATCATTCAGATTACATAATACAACATTTATGCTGGATATGGTCAATGATAATGAGATACGGTATTTTTATTGATATCCGCGTTCGTAATTTCTACTGAAGTTAAATTTGTTGGTTACAAAGTTAAACACTATCTAAATTAAGTAAGTACTACATTCAAAATAGAAGTTCATAGTTTATTTCAATCTAAGTAATAGCAGCCAATTCGCTTATAAATGTATCCTCGAAATACGTGATTTAAAGACTAAGCAGGGCAAGGTGATCACTTATGCTATCGATATTTATATTCTTATCTATCGGTAATAATGAAATCAGTAGAATTTTTCCAGAATTACTGTAATAAAAAAAAATGGGATGTGAAAATCGTTTTAGCATTTACCAAGTAGTGTTCCGTGGGTAGGTACTGTCAGTTTTTACCAAATACTAATCGCAAAACAAAGTTTATTGTAGAGCTCCCTCTTTATATAAAAACTAGCTATAGCTCACGCCTTTGTCCGCGTGGAAAACGGGATATACAGCCTTTGTCGTTTGTGAAAGAATTTTTGATATCGGATGAGGAGTTTCGAAGATTACCTCCTACATCCGAATTTACAAACTTTAACTCATTAATATTAATTTGCGTTAGTAACTAATAAATCTGTGATATTAGTTTAGAATAGTGCCAACAGCAAAATAAGTTAGTCATGGATTCTTTACAAGCAAAGAAATATCTTATCAGGACTACGTTATAATCCTAATTAATTTCCTTCATTATAGACACACCTTACATCCAATTTTTCAATTGTTTTTACCCGATTATGAAAGAGGGTTATGTTTATCGAGTGTAATATATGTATGTCTCTTTTTTTTGGCATGCTCTGTGGCCTAAACGGCTTGACGGATTTTAACATATTTTTTATTAGATTCGTCTTAATTGTGGGAATGACATAGGGTATACAATTTCAATATGGCGCCCGTGAAAAAAAGAAAGTAGAGAGGGAAAAGTGTAACAATATGGATATCAAATGAGATAAAAAATAGCCAATTCCAAATATATAATAACTAATAAAAATCGCAAAATGTTGGGTTTTTTGTTTTTTAAATAATTCGTTTCAAATATTTCTGAGTATTTTCCTGATACTTACTTTTGAAGCTATGAGTTGACAGCAATTTTACGTGTATTTTTGGAAACATGTTAAAATAAAATATCTCAAAGGAACGTGTTATACATTTTTGAATTCGTGGTTTATAGGATTCATTTTTCATATCTACCTCACACGACACAAACTTTTTTTGTCATATACCACAAAGGTGGCAAACAAGCATACAGCCTGCCCAATGCAAAACCGTAGCCCAGAGATTCCTAAAGTGGGTCCCGTATACAAGACACTAAGGTTTCGCGAATGTTACATTGGTCGTCAAATCGTTGGAGTTTTTGAGTTACCGTCATATGTGGCGACATTATTTTTTGCGCGAAATTTGGTCTAAGCATACATATTGACAAATATTGTACCATTTTTATTCTAAAGGAGGTCCTACAAAATAAAAATACTCGATTTTAGATCTATTAATAGTTTTTATAGGAAGCAATGAAATAATTTAATTCATCTCATTAATCTTTATTCCAAATATTTGCAATAAATGATTTTTACTCTTATTTGAAATTGGTAGGTATATTTTGTTATTATACTTTGCTATAGAGTTCCATAAATTAAATGGAATTTATTGAGTGTTCCATGGTCTTAAAAGTTTAGGAACCCCTGCCGTAGCCTATAGACGCCTGCTAAACTAAGAGTATCACTTGTGCATTGCCGACCCTGTAAAAACTTTTTTACGCCCTTTTTGAAGAACCTCATGCTATAGTTATAAAAAAATTATTTAAACTTTCTATTAAGTCCTCAAAATATTAACCAAAAGCGAAAATTCTACTTGTTAAGTTCACGCCTGTCTTTGGGCCACCATTTACTCTACCTGTTCCTTTAATGTTTGCGTTAAATAACTCGGAGAAAAACGGTTTTGATAGGTAGATGAACAGATGGATACTGTCTCAATCTAAAAATATATACGGTCAACCAACGGAGACGTCTAGACAGGGCAATCGTGCGGGGCGTGAAGGGTGAGAAGCGGGTAGGGCGAGCCCGAGCTACCCACACCGTCGTCTTCTCGGGATTTGTATTCTAGGGTTAACGCGCGTTTGTTTTAAATGATTTAATTTTTTACACAATTAAAATGATACATATAACGTGTGCTGTGAGAGTGAAAGTCGTCACCTCGCTTAAATCGCCCATTTGTAATAGATTCGAGTTAGTAAATCACAAAATATAATATCTATAAAATTTCATATAAGACATTGTATAGTATTGTATTTTGTATGTTATATGATGATTGTAAACAAAAAGTAATAAGAAAATGTGATTAAATATAAAAGGCAGTTATGCCTTTTATATTTAATCACATTTTCTTTAAATTTATATATTTTATTTAAATTTAAATATTATTTAAATATGGTATAAAAAAAATTAAACAGCCTTGGTAGTGTCTTGTGCTTTTACACAAACATCAAATACAGAAAGTATGCAGAAAAGAAGGCCGACTCCGGCCTCGTGCGTTACGGAATGGTCTACTCTCGGCCGGAAACGTAGGGTTGTTGCGTTGGGTGTGAGATGTGGACAGCATCTCGTTTAGTCATACATTTAGTATATAATAATAATAAATAATGCACACGGATAAGTTTTTTATGTTTGTTAAACTTAATTTCTTGTAGTTATATTGAAGAATGATCACTGGATTCAAATAACTAAAATTACTTACGCATCTAAGAACATTAGAATATGTTCGTTCATGAGATTTACACATTTTTGTATTCGTGATGATGTGAAGAAAGAATCAAAGACTAACGTAAGAGATGGCATGTATGCGTCGCGCGCGACCCTGACTGGCGCTACAATAATCACCCGTATTCGTCCAAAATATTGTCGTTGTGTGTGTACCATTGTGCGCGCTTACTAGCGTGCACACATACAAACCGCGTACGCTATCTTTCTAGTAGAAAGTTTCCACGAAGACATTCCTGCTGTTATGGTTCAAAGGCGTTCGACCACTGACTATAATCTACATATTAAAAAAAAATATGAAATATAATACGACTCTGTCCGGCCATTCCATCCAACCGATTTGCTTATTTTTTTTTTGATGAAAGGTATTGATGCACAACTTTGTCATCAAGCATTGGAAATGACCTAACTGTCACCCTTCTCAAGTTATACTCAAACGCGATTTCCTCCTGTACATTTGTTAGGTTTTCGTAGCTTTCTTTTCTCTATATCTCCGGTTCTAATATTAAGGTACGCGATTAGTTTTGGTCTAAGAACACTTGCTGGAACGAGCTCGTTCATTAGAGCTTTTGCCCACTTAATAAGAGGGAAGCTAGGTGTGAACATTCAACTTGACTTTCAATTTTTGTATTCAACTTAGGTTAGGTTACAAGTATTCATTGTATAAGAGCGTTATTTTTTAATTATATTATCAGCACAATGCTGCGGAGCAGCACGGGACGCTTATTAAGTAACTTGCAGACAGCATGCGACAGCCAATATCGCGCGATTTTACGGTCATACAATAATAGATAAGCAATCGTTACACATGATACTAATTTTTTTTTACAATTAATCACCGGTCGCGTAGTGATCGCGTGGCTGTCGCTGTGTGCAAATTTTTAGGTAATAACCCCGGTGGTCCTCTCACACTGTGCCGAAATGCTTCCGCAAGTGTTTCTTTTTTCAATTTTGCGACAAAACATTAAAAATGTATGTTTATTTATTTAATACCCACAATATTTCCGAATATAACATCAAATACTTTTTCAATGTAACATATCAAAAATCTGGCCAAATAACGTATTTAATTACAAAAAATCATGTAAATTGGACCAGTGGTTCTCGAGTTATAAATGCACAAAGGGACAGTTCGTGTGTTTGTTTGTGCGCTTATATATACCTTGAGAACCGAATGTACACTAAAATTTAGACACATATTTTCATACTAAGAAAGAATAATGTAAATAGGACCAGTGGTTCGATCTCCTGTTATAAGCTCTCATAACGGACAGACAGACAGAGATGTTATGTTTTTAATGTTCATAGATGCAAATATTATGTCTAAATACAATCATATTCAATCTTTTAGGAACAGGAAATTAATGTAGTTCATTATTCACATTTTATCACAAGCTTAAATGGAGTGGTTTGGCTAATTACCATACATACGCATTTGCAGCTATTTTGAAGGTCATCCGACCCATACAATCTGCATAAACAAAACCAGAAACCGAAAGGATAAAAACTTATACACAATAGTGAACTTAGAAAACATTCACTAAAAATAGTAAATTGATTAATGATTAATTAACTATCTTTATAGTAATCTGCACATATATAAAAAAAATATGTTTGTAAATATGTAATATCCTAAACTCCAACACTGTTTCACCGATCACTATGAAAGTTGCACGTATATGTATTTTTTCATGGAGAAGGTTTTTATGCTATCCCCTTTGTTGTAAGTCACCACCACGCAGACGAAGTCGAAGGCAAAAGCTAGTAATATTATAAAGAGAGAGTGGATTTTGAAAGTTTGTTTATATCTGGAGGGTAATCCGGAACCACTGCACCTATTTGAAAAATTCTTGCAACATTTAAAAGTGGACATAGGCTTATATATTATGTATTCAACCCGGGCGAAGTCGGGACAGACCGCCAGTGTTTCCATAAAACAAATGGAGAAAACAGAGAAAAGCTGAATTACAAATCACTTCATGACCGTCTTCTATTCTTCTTTTTCTATTCTTCTATTCTTTTTCAAGGTTACGTAATTAAAAGGAAAAGCAAACCAATGTCACATGATCACTCATGCGTGTATTTGTCAGTGTCACAGATCACAGTAGATTTTCTCAAACAGTATGTGACGTACAGATTTGAAATTTTGGCATAGCGATACATCGATATAATACATGTTAAACATGTTACAGTAGTCCACAACGACATTTCTAAATATTCACGGGGGTATTAAAGGTTGCGCAAATTGGGTGTCCAAACTCTACTTGACCATTAAAAATTTCAGGAAGTATAATGAACGGCACTAATTTTAATAAACCGAGTTTAGAAAAACATGTTATAGATATCGTATGAAACTTTCTGTTTGCTGGTCAAACAGACTCAAACTGACTACTGGACCGATTTTTATAATATTAAGGTGACGTGGTGACAATAACTTATTTATTTGTTTTAAAATTTAGCCAATCGTGTATCGTAACTGATGAAATGAAGTCAATGAAACCAAGAATCAGATTACCAAATATCACTTTCATATGTTTTGTAATCACTTGGAAAAATCGAGATCACTACCCGTAAAATATCCAATTCGTTGGCATAAATATATTTTTGGACATAAATCTTCTAATTTTCCATTTCTGTACCATAACAATCTACGCTAAATGTGAACATACAGTTAAATATATTTTAAAATAAGAGGTATGTACCGTAATAAAAAAACCTCTAAATTGAATGTATTGCATTAATTAATAATTAATGGGCCAACAAATACTGCATAGATAATTAATTTTGGCAAAACATTATAAGACCAGAAGGTTACAAATGACTGCTTGATTAAAAAACTTTACGAAACTATAGTCAGTAAACGCCTATAATTAGATGTTTGCTAATGAAATTGGAAACCATGATAGGATTTCACCAATTTTAAACATTAACTAAAACGAATAAGTAACCCAATTTTCGGATTTAGATTTTAGGTACTAAAAACAAATAAATACCTACATATAACATTTTAATTAATTATCAGGTAGAAAAAGTATGTAAGGACTGCGACGTTTGGCGCACTATCCTCTCGGACTACGCCCTTTGAGATAAAAAGTCAGAAACTGTAGACTATTTATAATATTTGTATTAAGTATACATATAAAATACTATTGTTTCCTATTGCTCAATGATCAAAATAAGAAATTTAATACTTTTGATAGAAGAATATTTAGCTAAATTCGACAACAATTTATTAATTATGATAATGACCATTTTGGACCAAACAAACTACATGTATGTAGATCTACATATACAAATAAAATTATTGTATATTAATAGCCATAATTAGTGAGCTAGTGATGGGCGATCTCAGTATTTACTAAAAGTATTGTGTAGCAACTACTATTTATTTTCAGTTTAATAGAAAATTTCAACAAACAATAGTCATATTCGTATACAGGAACTGCTCGTATTACACATGGTTCTATTGCTATTTACGTATGTATACAGAACTAGTTTAAAATCGAGTAAACTAAATACTCATTTCAAGTTATGATTATGATTAACATAACACAAAAAATTCGATTTATTTTCTGATAATCGAAACCAAAATACAGAACCATGCGTAACACAATGCGTAACAAAACTATATACACACTATAAGTATGTAGATAATAACATATTTTTTGCAGGAAAATAGATATCTTACAGATACTGTATGAAGATCTCAGGATGTTTAAGAAGTCGATTTATAAAGTCAACTGATAAATTGAAATTAACCATCTATATACGATAGAATACCTACACCAAAAAACTGGTATTTTAAATTTATTATTCCTTCAGGCAAATTACCCTACTTTTTTTATGTAATAGGTAAGTATTTTAATTTGCAGCTTTTTATAATAATTTTGTACAATCATATAGCAGTCATAGACTGACTAACTCAGGTATATGTTATGTACTAACTACTGATCCCGCCCCGCGAATTCGCTCGTGTGGGACCACTCTTATTTGCAAAATGAGAGGTTCGTAGTTTTCGTGTGAAAGAAAATCATCCAATCGGGCTTCAATTTCATAAATTACTGAAGTAAGCACAGTTTAATAAGGCTCGGATACAAATATTTCCATTTGTTTCTTCCTCTAATTCTCTAATACTTCGTATTTATTCTAAACAAAATAAAATTCAAGTCTGACTCTGACAACACATACATAAATAATAATAATCATCGGATTGGAAACGTCGTCACGCTCTATAGATATTCCACGTATTGAATACGCATTGCATATAATAATTGCGCACTAAATCGAATTGCTTAGCCTTGTTTCCGAACACTGACATTGAATTCCTGAATCGCACATTGCGATTGTATAATTTATGTTATATTACTGATAGCTAATCCTATTTTAAAGTACGGCCAGATGAACAAAATATTGAAGTTGTTCTTTGTGCTGTATGTAGTAAACACAGCAGTAGGTCCCTTCGTAAAACATGTACTTTGAGTTCTTGAATTTCAATGTGCTTACGTTCCAATGAAAGAAACTCAAGAAATAAATGCGAGTGAAAACAAAATATCTAATAATTATTATATCACGTGTATTTAATAGCGAAAATAGCAACTTCATTTAAAAATAAAGTCTGAACAGTATTCGTTGCCGTTACAAAATCCGAGAAATATAATATTGTACATTGAAATCACACACATTTGAATAATATCAATTCAATCGTAATTTGATTTCAATTTAATATGAAATTGATAAATATTTTTCATCCATGTCATATCAAAATAAATTAAATTGAATGCGCTGGTTATCTTTAATATCTAAAAGTCAACAAATGTTATCAAACAAATATACAAAAATATAGTATACCTTATAACATGTTATCAAATAAAAATATTAAACTGTGTAGTCAACAGTATACACTTGTAAAGAGGAAATTCGTAACTATTTATGTGTTTCAAAACAAACGGAATATTTTAAGTTACCAGTTATGCGTTATAGTACTTACCCGAGTATAACGAGTTCGCCATATTTGACTAGTGGTTTGGGCTTCTGTTCTGAACCACTCTCGCCCGCCTCCTCCAGTATCGGCGAGTCCGCACTGTCCGCAGCACTGGAACAATGGTAGAATATTTATTTACTTGAATAAATATCGAGTATTACTTAATGCAACAACTTGACATACAATCAAGTATTACCACCCAAATTCTCCTTTTACAACTTCCGCCCAATCAAAACTGTATCTTAATATCTCAGGTGAGCCCTCAAATTCCGAACGAAAACTGGTCTGAGACAGCTGTGGGTCAAGATTAGTGATGTAAATTATGAGCGTCGAAAAAACCGGTTGCGGCCGATGCACTACACCAAATTACGCAAATTCATATTAAATTAATATATTTCACACACTTAAACAATAAGAAATGTTTAATACATTGTAGAGTATAACTGAAATCTATTAAACTGGTTCTTTTGCAATAAACTCGTTCGCTCTAACAATCGAAACAACAACCGCTTGCAGAGTTCAAGTGCTTTATTGATCGATGTGCGATAAGCTATCGGATCCTCTGCTAGCAATCTGACCATAAACAAAACTAGGCCACTAAGATATAGTACTTATTCTAATTAAGTAAGCAATCAGTTTTTGCAATGTTCCACATAAAATGAACTCTCGCTTTTAGAAAAATGTAAACGTTTGAAGTCGTTTTTATGTCTTAAGTTTTGCTTCCAAAATTTACATCGATGTTTATTTCAGTATACTAAGTGGTAAGACATGATTATAAGAACGAGGTCAAAGTCCTTGCACAACCGCCACCTCTAATGGTTCCCAACTCAAGGATGGAATACCGCACTCTTATTCCGACCGTCGCCCAGTTAATAAATTACAAACTTTATAAGTTGGGTGCTCACCGGAAGCATTTGTGAATAAAATAATAATCCAAAATTCGACAACGAGCTTTCCATCACAGCAAAGTCAACGTACTGACCATGGAGTATTCAGCCTATAGAGCAGCAATGTCATATATTTTGTACTTCGAATTTTGTATGAAAACAAATTACGTCTATGGTAAACACTGTTGCAGTCAGTTACTGGCGCTCTGTTTTATAGTTTGATTTTTTGCTGTTTTTGCCATAATACCGAATGGAGCAACTAGCCATTACATAAATATTTAAATATATGTCTAGTCTTGGTTATGTACTGCTTAATGCGAGCGAGAGTATATACTTGTTGGTGTAAATAAACTTAGCAGTGGTGAATAAAATGGTCCAATATTTCATCTCTATAGGTTGAGTGCTCTATGGTATTGACTGAGCAGCATTGGTTGTAACAGATTGACGTCGAGCATTGATATCGATGCGTTTGATATAAACTGCGAACAGTAGTACATTATGTAACCGTAAATTCTTGTGTCGATGCCACTGCATTTGCCAAGGATATTACAAGTGCCTAGATGTGCACACTATAACATTTGTTTTAACGTACCGATGTAATGCTCGAATACGAGTTGTTTCAGAATACACGCGAACGCTCCCGGTGAGTGCTTACCTTAGATATTTTTAAACATTTAAATGTGTACGATGAAATGCGCTTAATTGTTTAACTAAGTGATGATTTGGGAGCGTATTCGGTATTTTTAACCAACTTCAAAAAAAGGAGGAGCTTGCATGTATTTTTTTATGTATATTCACCGATAAGATAACTTTGTCAATTGTAGATCGACTTGAACAATTCTTTTTTGGTTTGAAAGGCTTCCGAGGTGGTCCCATTTAGATTTTACTGTTATTGGAGGTTGGACTTCGAAGATACACGAAGAAACGCTGACTGCATTATAAGTTTTATTTATATTGATGATTCACTTATATCATTCCCACCCAGAGTTAGAAAAGTTAATTGTAGACCTTCCCTAGACATTTATTTAGGCTAAGGTCACTCAAAATGGAGAATTAAAAAAAATAAAGAAAAAAATTAAACCAACTTAAAAAAAAGACACTGAAAAGATCAAAATAAATATTAAATTATTAATCGAAATTCAAGTATAAATATAACTATAAATAAGATACAAATACTTACTTACATAATTAAATTTGACAGTTGTTGAAGTCGGTGTCAAATCAACGTGCAACAACAGAAAGTCTATTAGTTTGGTAGGCTTAGCGCCGACTTCAGTGACTGTCAAATTTATTTAGATATTTATAGTTATATTTTGTACTTAAGTTTTTATCAGTAAAGAATATTTATTTTGCATTTTTCAGGGTTTTTTTGAACTTGGTTTAATTTTTTTCTTAATAATTTTCAAATCATAAAATAAAATTACAAAATAAAAATATCACATGGTTAGTGTATGTTAAGCAAAAATACGACGGCATTATTATGTATTCCGTGTTTGAAACGATTAATTGCATTTGCATGTCAGATGGTAGTTCTTCCTAACGAATTCTTCAGGCAGCCTTGCCAGTCTTGGCTTTGTCTAGTTATGATTAGTACCCCTTATTATTTAAAATTGCTAATGCCTGTTTCGAGAATATCAACTATAAAACATCGTTCTCAGAATCATTAGGTGGGTCGAATTGTGATTCATCATAAGTCATGGGGACGACCAACTTGTAATATTGAGTAAGCAAAGCACGTGGCGATAAAAGAGTACGTTGCATCCGGTTTGTCGCAACACACCAAATGAAGGGAATGTGGGAACGACGGAATCGCGGAAGTTACGGACGAAACTACTACACGACAAGAAATCTCTAAACTAAATTAATTTAAAAAAATATTAAATATAATTATAATAATACTCCAGACAATTACACAGATTGTGTGACCCCAAACTAAGCAGTAAGCTTGTACTATGGGTATCACACAACACCCACAGTTCCCAGTAACACCCACACTTCAAGCCAATTTAGTAGAGTATTATTATTATATAATGTTATTTCTACCAGTGTTATTATAATGTCATACTGAATTTATTATAGAACTGAAAACAATTTCATAATGTATTCTTTTTTAATATCTTCTTTATTAAGTATTTAAAAAATAACATTATTAGTTGACGGTGGTTGACATTACAAATATAAAACGGCACGGTGGATGGAAGTCGACAACTGTAGCCGAAGGCTATATACCTGAATGGTTCGATGGCAAGCAGGATTCAAGCGTTACATCGAATTCTGAATTTGATCGAAAACAAGGCTATCGAAGTCGTAGGTATAAATATTCCGAGTACATCTAACTTACAACAAGATACAAGTATTCAAATGAATTTCAATAAATAATGTAAATATTATAACATATAGTTAATTTTATTTATCAGTTTGCTTTTATATACTACATACTTCACATCATGTGTGAAATTTGGTATAAAAACACTCATGTGATATTATACATACATGTGATACCAAATCACATTCGGGCTATTAGCCCTCATTATACGACATTGCATAAAATAAGTGTTAAATGCCTACACCATACAAACCTAAACGTATTATACAATATTATAATCCCTTGTTCTTTAAACGTATACTTTCACTATTCGCACGGTCACGAACTTTAGACAATCTCTTGAAATAAATATCAGGTACTTTCTACTTCGATACTTATACGTTGATCCCGCTCATCATTGTACTATATCTTTGATTTAAATCACAAAATTTAAGTAAAAATAAAATAACGTAATATTATATAAATGTAGATAATTATATAAATAAGATAATAACTTTTTCTAATGGTCGCCTCGTGGTCGAAATTCGACCGTAAATATAAAATAGCTTTTTCACTTGACATTCACTACACAGACTCGAAACAACTCACGGTTCACAGCTCATAAATCATACAAAATTCACAGCGCGAAACTCATTCAATCTATCTGTCAGTAATTAGGTAATTGATGGCAACATTTTGAAATTCTTTGGCAACAAATTTCTTCAAAGAACTCTGTGCGACCGTTGAACTCGTGATCACAAACTGCTATTATGTGCTTGACATTGCGAGTATAACTATTAAGTATTTGAAACTGACAGTAATTTTATTTAATGTCATATATTAAATATATAATGAAGTTATATTTTCTTTGTGCGTCAATCACGTTAAAACTACTGAAGGGATCGACATGGGACCACGACCATTCGATGCGGAATCGTTTGTAGATGGTTTTGGGCTACTTATTTTTTGAACTTTTTTTTTTTTTTGCCCAGCGAAGCGGGCGGGAAATGGCTTGTATATTATAAATTTTAGATTTCTGCACTCCTCCATATAAACTATAACTATAATAAATCCCATACTCCTACGTGCATGGAATATTCTTAAAAAGGGATCCGAAATTTTCCGAATCCGAAAGTCCGGTCAAATTAGACCAAAAAATAAGAGTAAAGCGACCCCCACCAAGCTGTAACAAACAAACAAGTACAATTAGCTTGTCTTCCTCCAACCTCAGTTGTTGCTCATCAACACCTTTTTCGGGTATATTACCAAGTTCAAGTGTGGCTTGGTTATCAGCTAGACCCTACAGACTGGGGTTGGAAGTTGGTCAACAATTCATTAGAACCAGTACAAACTTTACTTCCACCTGCGCCGGAAAAACTGCTGAACACAATTTTTTGCAACTGCAAAACGGGGTACAGTGCTAAATGTGGTTGCAAAAAAGTCGGACTGTTTTGTTCTCTGGCATGTACACATTGTCAAGGCCGGTCGTGCTCTACTATTGAATCACCAACAGTGGAGGATCCGTTTGATTCCAACGAGGCGACATGCGATACATCGCTATTAACGCAGTTAACCAGTTAACCAGTAAACCACGTTAAAAAAACGCGCTAAGTACACTACCTCATAGGTGGCGTGGAAACGTGTGCATATTATGTCGATTACAAGTTTTACAACTTTTTGAATCGTTATATAATTTTATGATCTACAATTTTTGTGTGAGGTATTTTTATGATAAAACTTACCGTTTTGCTGAAAATCGCGAAACTCATTTTTTTTACCTTTGACCTTGAATAAAAAATTTTCCATACAGGGGAAAGATGGGGAACTTTCAAATTTTATTTTTAATCATATTTCAAACAATCTTACTGATTTTCAGCTTGGTGGGAATTTAGGGAACTTCGAATGTCTAAATTGACCGGACTATTACTATCTCTGACCAAGTATCACAACGGTCAAACCATTTGCTCTAAGAGAGTGTCCTTACGGTGTCCTTTTATGTTGATCGAGTTTCTAGATTTATACTAATGTGCGTGACTAGGGAAGGTCACAGTACAACGATACACAGATGAACATGACATATTTTTATTTCTGTGAATACAAGTAGCCAAAACACAAGACCTACGAGTATCTTACAAATAACTATTTCATGACCGACTCATAAGCTGACGCAAATTACACTGACAGTGCGAGGTTGCCGTACTTACTATAGTTAACTGATTTATTCGTAGTTACGCTCAATGAGATAGAAAGAGACACGAAAATTTCGTTTGATACACGGTGGTTAGAGCAGCAACTTATTATGGGTCCGGCCATTCCATTATATTTCTTGATCCGAGATAGATTATTGTCAAAAATGCAACATGTTTGATTTGAGATAATTATGTCTTGCCAATATGTAATTACAGAAACGATAGACACCAACAATAAATATCATACGATATTATGTTAAATCGTCCGTGATTTGCAACGAATTCAATCAAAAAAAGGTAATAAAAGCAAAATAGAACAAAACTATAATTTTACCAAATTCACAATAACAAAAATAACTTCTGAAATATTAGAGAAAAACAAAAGTACAAAGTGATGCAAAATTCACGATTTCCGAAAAACGGTTGTTAATTATCAAGTACTTAATGGTACGGTTCACTTACTATATTTACCATTCAAGTGATGATGAATAACGACAATCTACCATTCAACCGTTATTTTTTATACGACAAATGGAAATTAGTTCTAAATCTACACCTAAGTACAACCAAGATAGCTTTTTTACGTCAGAAATCCATGAAGCAATACCTGATTTTTAAAATCTTTAAAAGTTTCATATCTTTGTTTAATTTCTTCGGCAAATACATTCAATACAATTATGTTCTAATGTCTTAATAAATTATAAGAAGTTAGGTAAGTGATGCATCGTGACATTTAAATTCATAATTTTACAATATTCCGGAAGACTTCTGTAGCCTCTAGAATAACAAAAAAAACCGTGAACATTATTTACAAGTCAGTGTGACGGACGAAGTCATCGAATTTGCCATACGGCGTATAACGAACGAGGCCATTTTATGCGGGGTCAGCGAACCGCAACATGTCAGCACTCGAATGCGCCGCACACGCCGCTTATGGACTAACCATCCTACCCTAACAATTCGTGGACTCCCACTATGGATAGAAGATTATTTTGTTAACTCCACGCAAGTCTCGGATTAACACTTGGCTGATACGTGCTCATAAATTGAAGGAATGCATTAACGATATTATACGTAACTACCTACTTATTAAAGAATAATTTAACAACAAAGGAACTTTTAATGAAAAGACAACCATTTGAGCAATTTTCATGTTATACGTTTGTATAAACTTTAGTCTAAGATATATTTTATATTATAAGAATAGTTTGAATAATATACACAAAGATCAAAGATGACGACGTTGCCTTTGTCATAGTAAAAACTCCTGCCATCTGCCACGCAGGTGTTACTCCGCCGTGGTACGAAGGGGCAGGTGTCTGCCTCGTGCGTTGTGCCGGATATTTAGCAGCCCACAACGGAATCAATGAAATATTTCTTTCTTACTAATAATTTCGTATCGCCACTAGCTAACTGCATATCCATTCTAATATAAACTTAAACTTTCGCGTTGCATTACAAAATATATCTAAAACGGGATATATTTTATAATGCATTCCCGTTTTAGATTTCTTGCATATCCATTCAATGCAAAGCATTTAAATTTTAATTATTTTACCACTTTTCTTATATTATTCTATCAAAAAGAAAACCCTGTCGTGCTGTCCTTGAGTAGTGATTAGTGATGGATACTTTTCCGAAATTTTTCAAAACATGGACAAATTTTAAAAATGGAAAAATATCGGAAAAATATGAAAAATTTCAATGACTCATCAACAGTATTGAGTACTTATATAAACCATAATTTCATTTTTAATTCACTGTGAAAACTGAGGATCCAATCAACTTGTAAATGTAATATAAACACGATTGCGACTATACTATTTAATATAGGACTTTTTATTGGTGATATACAAATGTAATTATTTAAGTAATGGTTTAAAATGACAATAGGCAAATCATGATCGTGAGCCGCTTTTAGCAAACAAATAAACGTTTTCTGCTTACTTTTATTGAAATCACCTTCCGCAATCATAACGCACCGGTGGAGGAGTTTTACGATTGGCCATAAAACCACCAACAGGGCGTAAAAAGGATGGGTACGTATGTAGGTACCACGTAATACCTATGAAAGTAGCATTATAGCCTTCGTCATTATTTGGGAATAAATCTGTTATTAGGTAACTTTTGAATATTCAATTTCGTGGTTTTAAAAACAATATTTTGAACATTCACCTTAATCATGTCTACTATACTAGCGATCTATCGCGACTAGCCTCTTTGGAAAATAGCTTTTAATCTTGAAGCTCCTTTAAATTCGGCTATAAGGTGATCAAAATCCCTTAAAGCCTACTTTCTCAACCTGGGGGTCGCGACCATTAAAGGGGTCGCGGTCTGTTAAAAAAAATAAGACCTATATACAAAAGATTTATTTAAAGGAATAAATTTTAGTGTACATACATACATACATATCCTCATGCTGTATCCCCAACGGGGTAGTCAGAGAGGACGAAGCGCCAGGAGCCGCGGTCCTTACATATCTCTTTCGCTTGCTCAAATCTCATCAGGAAAATATACGTTTAATTATTATCAGTTTGATACTATAGCTTTCCGTATGCAGCTTTGCCGCTTATACTATAGACTCTAGGTTCCCAAACTTATTTTGTCTACTGAGTCGAGAGCTCATGCAGTCGTTGTCTAAGATGCCTCCTAGCTAAATGAAATTACAAATCACCCCCCAGGCCTCTACACAACGCCCCCATTTTTTTTCTGGGTCTCTTACCGCTCCCCTTTAGGCCTGCAGCGCCCACAGGGGGGCGTTATCGCCCACTTTGGGAATGGGTGCTATAGACTATAAGATTTGCAATTTCTTCAAGGTTCCATAACCAAATGACAAAAAAACGGAACCCTTACACTTTCGTCCTGTCCTTCTCTCTGTATGTATGTGACAGCCATTTTTCTCGGAGGCTATAGGTAAGTACTATGAAGATGAAACTTGGAAGGTAGGTGTATTCTTTGAACCGCTATACACTAGTGCAGTGATATTTCAAAAAAAAAAATTAGGGTCAGCACTCCATACTGCAACTGAGAGATGAAAAAAAAATTCAATGCACATAAACGTGTCTTTAGATAGGGTCTTCAAAAATGATATAGAGGTTTCAAAGTGACATATTAAACTCAATAGTTGCTGAGATATGCGTTTCTAAAGTCGTAAAAAATGTGTGTCCCTTTAATTTTTGAACTATGGGATGAAAAAATTCTGAAAATATTGAGACAGTAGAACTTAAAAAGCACTTTCAATGAAAATCGATTTGAATAAAATATGAAGTATTTTCTGTTACGTGCTCAGCGACCGCAGAAATAACTTTGTTTTTCAGTGTTATTGAGACACGTTCTAGATCTAGAATATAAAATGTCAAAAGCACTAGCATAACCAGGTGAAGATGTGCGAAGAGAATGATGAGATTTGAGAAAGTGAAAGAAGTATGTAAGGTGGACCGCGAACCTTGCCGCTCAGTCCCATCTGACTACCCCGTTAGGGCTACAGCGTGAAGATATGTATGTATGTATGTTACAGAATACAAAACTTTTACTGCCAATGAAATAAATATTCTTCGTGCAGTCTATAGAACGCTTCACTGTGCGTGGTTCGACAGGCATTTGGGCGATTTTTTAATAATATTAGCACCGCTCTCTATCGCACCTGTACAAGAAATTCATCCCAAACCATACAAACAAACCTATACCTCCTTACTCCTTATATAGATAGATTGATAAAGATGCTCTCAGAAAATCCTGACCACACATAACCTTCCTTCCTTGTTGCATTTGATTTCGAATTCAAGTTTCGGTAATACGTAAAACTCATTTAAAAATTTGTCGATCGTACATCTCTGGTGTCAAAATTTAAAACGGAATTTCAGTGAATGTTTCTTATTTTTGCAAAAATAAAAAGCAATCGGGCCCTGCACGCAGGTATAAACTTCGTGGAATCGCATTATTTTCTCCATGGATTACTAACGGAATATCGGTAGGTGGTCAGTTGGCATCTTTATTTCCAATAACTCGATTAGGATTTTATGTGTAAGTTAGGCTAAAAGAACGAAAACTCTCATTGAGAGAAAAAACGTACACAACGCATTGTGGGCTCTTTGAACTCGCAATATTCGTGTTGTGACACATGTAGGTAAAAACAACAAGAAAGCGTTTTTTTTTTAATGACTTTTACATTATTATAATTACAACATTTTTTGTTACTATGAATTATATTTTATATTATACATTTTTATCGTGAGATTATATCATTTTTATCGCGAGATTTTTAATACATGTTTCAAGCTACCGCCTACGCAACAGTGAGTGGCGCCAATACGCAAGTTAACAAGATGAAACTTTAATGAGTGAGGGTTAAAAGAGGGGTTCGCATAAACGTCATAGTATTTGTTTGGAAGGTTGTGTTAAAAATAAAACAAAATTACTTTAAAAATAGAACGTAACAAGTACTGAACTCCGAGAATAACTGATGTCTCAACGAGAAAACTCCCAATGGGAACAAAAAGCGAAGGAGTGAATTTATCACATGTAAAATTAACAAAATTTTACATGTACATATAATAGCACATGTAAAATTTTGTTTAGGAACAGAGCTCTTACTTCAACAGAGTTCAATGAAAAGTGAAAATTCGGTACAAACTTTTTGGAAGTTACAAATAAAAAAAAAAATTAAAACAACTTCATAAGAAAAATACTGAAAAGTACAATCTCTTCACTTATCAAAATTCATGTATAAAAATAACATCATACGTACTGGTACGATACAAATATCTAAAATCCACCAAAGATGACTCACGCTAGGGGGGTCACTCTGTGACAACAGTTACCCAGAAAATAGTTAATAACGTCGAGTAAATTGTTTTACTAAATTGTCTTGTTGCGGTACGATTCACTACTAAAGATACGAAGACTTCGTCAGGTAGTGTACTACCTGAAATCTTCACTAACAATGGGAAGGTGCTGGGGTTCTTGGAGGAGCTAGGATGGCTGGAGTAGTCAATCCTACCTGTACGTAAATTAGGCGCACTGGTCGTCGTCCTCGGTTTGTGGAAACAAGTCTGTCATCGACTATCAAGTAGCGCTCATTCTGACTTGTTATTGAATGCTCCTAATATATGTATGATATATAGGTAGCAACCTGAGAACACTATGTTTTTCCACTTAAGATCATGCTCTTACTACCAAAAGTGATGACAAGATGTGATTTTATGGACACTATCTACCACTAATAAAAAACAATATATTATTATATATTTCATGCCATTTCCCTAATGGGGTAAACTGGACAGACAAGATGGTGCACAATGCATCGTGGTCCTTCTATGCTTCTTTCACCTTCTCAAATCTCATCATTAAATACTAATAAGCATAATAAATACTCCAGACAATTACAATTACTCTAATTGGGTATTTGACAGTACTTATCAAAAATAAATTATAAAATGTTTAGCAGGACATAGTGTAAAATGAATGAATGAATGAATAGAAATAAAAAAGAATCCGTTTGTTGCTTTAATCTTAACTATTAATTATAAATGGCTAGAGTGTTAGCCGACGAAATGTTAAAAGCACTCGCATACCTAGGCGAAAATGATGAATGAATGATGAGACTCGAGAAAGCGAAAGAAGTATGTAAGAACTGCGTATATACTACTTTCGCTTCCTCGAAATCTCGAAAACGCGAACCTCGACCTGTCATACCGCGTATCTCTTCATTGCTTATTTTGTCTGCAAGGGTGACACCGCACATATTTCTAAGAGATCGCATTTCTACTGCATTTATCCTATTTTCACTCGATTTCGGGCATATATCCAGGCCTCACTACCACACAATAACCATACCATACACCAACACCGGATTGTGTTCACTTTATTGCCGGCTGCTACCCGTCTCTCCACATCCAACTCACATTTTCCATCCCATGAAAACCCACTCCCCAGATATACAACTTCGTTCACTTGTTCTAGACATTTTCCATTTACCCATTTATTATCACACTTTGTCTGTACAATCTTCTCTTTCCAATAGCAGAACCTTAGTTTTATTCACATTAATAATCAATCCTTTCAATTCACAGTCTTCTTTCATGCACGTAACAAGCGTCTGCAACTCCGCTTCTGATGGTGCTATAAGCACAGCATCGTCAGCATACAATAGGCAGTTTACCACTGTACAATCACATATCATACCACTCATACTACCTTTCAATGTATGGAGGCAACTGTCCAAATACTGCACGAACAGCCAGGCAGACATCACGGAGCCCTGTCTGACGCCTGAACAGACTTTTCGAAGTCTGTTCAAGCGTCGACTTTTCTTTCATTGTCTGGAGGCAAATACAGCACGAATACCCAGGCAGACTTTAGGAGTTTAGAAGAGTCAAAAATAACATTCTGAAAAGAAGTTCTATTTATAGCACGTTTATTTAATTATTCTTTAGATGAATTGTTCCAGAGTAAAACAAGGAAACCCAATTTCACTGAAGTCCAGCTGTCTGAGCGTGGTTTAACCCTTGGTACTAAAAAACTATAATCTGGCATTGTTATACATATTAATTTAACATCCGATCCCGGATCCATTAAAATGAAAAAAATACATTAAATTGTTTTTTTTTAAATTCTCATGTTGTCATGTGTAAGTAAATAGACATTGTTATTCTTCAATTGATAGATTCATATTGTTTATTTTACATTTATGAGAGTGATGTACCTAAGTAGACTATATAGATATTAGCGGACAGAATAGGACCTTGGCGGATGTCTCGAGATGGTTCGCTGCCAATAATTTACTACTGAATGCACAAAAAACCAATTGTGTTAAGTTTTCCCTATCCAATGTACCCAAAATCCATAATGGACTGGAACTGGATGGGAAACAATTAGAATTAATGAAATCAGCTACTTTTCTTGGTTTAACAGTAGACAATAAGTTACAGTGGGCGGACATTAGACAGTTGACAGATGTAGCTACGGCTAGGCTGGTGTATTTCGCATATTGCTACTGTGGGGATCAGGGGCGCATATGATCGCATATGGCGCATCTACAGTATGAACGCACGAGAGTCGCTGAGAGATCATTTTAAAGACATTGATGTACTCACCTTACCCTCGTTATACATCTATGAAAACATAATGTACACTAGAAAAAATTTAGATCTATTTCAAAAGAAAGGCGTTGTTAATGGTATGGAAACTCGTGGTCGTGGTCAGCTAGTTATTCCTAAATTTAAATTACAAAAGTCAAGTGGTTCATTTTGGGTAACTGTGTTCGTTTTTATAATAAAATTCCTCAAGAAATTACTCAACTAACGTAGCGATTTCATTGAAGACACAACAATAGACTGGAAGTGATCCTCTCTGCATATGCATTTACTGGCTTTATAAATATTGTATTTTTAAATAACTGTTGTAGAATGATGTTGAAAAAATGATACCTGACTGAGTTTCTTGTCGGTTCTTCTCAGTATTCAGGTTTCCTTTTTGAACTGAACTAAAGTAGATTTGACGTTCAAAAATACCTTGCATTTGGGTTTACTTGAATAAATTGATTTGACTTTGACTAGATAATTAGATTTAGAAGTTAGAAATCAATTGGGTAAGGATCCATATTTCTGATATTTCTTTATCACATGTCTTTCTTCTTATATAGCGATGATCTAGCTAATTTTTCAATTGAAAGTTTGTACTTATTTGCATTGCATTGCAGGTCTAAAAACTCTAAAACGAACATGTCAAACAAACACATTCCCTTGATCATCTTTTATGTACAGGGTGTCCAGTAAGAGATTAAACACTTTGAATGCATTAATCCACAGCATTCGGGCTCTCCTGCCAGCTCCTTCCACTTGCCTCATTCAAAAATTAAATTTAAATTCCGATTTTTGATTGTTTAGTAACCTGGAACAGTAAATCGGAGAGCACCGTGCTTTTGCTACATTTCGAGTGAGTTTTTGTTGTCTAAAGCTCTCCGGAATTTAATTATCGATACGATACCGTATTTATTAATTACTTTCACTTTCACATTGGATTCATTACTGGGATATTAGCAACTCAAGACAAATGCATCAAGAGCCTTTGCAATGCACAAGCCTAAGATTACAGTGTGGCGTACAATGTCTGCATCTGTCATTATCGAATTCATTTTTCTTTGAAAACCAGCTTGTCCAGACTGATCATAAAGTCGCAATCATATAGTGAGAGGATAAAAGATTTATTCAGACAGGAATTACAGAGTAGTTGCTACTTCAACCGAAACACGTGGTTCCAGCAAGGCGGGGCAATAGCTCATACAGCTAATGAGTCTATGAATGCAGTGTCAGTTATTTTCAGAAAAAAGCATACCCCCACCATCCAGGTCACTATAAAAATGATTATAGTCACTATTTAGAGAAAATTGTTCTCAAAAAATTGGGTTTTATTGTTCTTAAGTTTATTATAGATACTTTACATCAATGTAATTGTTTTTTTTACAATTTTTCTGTTTGAAATCTTCCACTGGACACCCTTTACTTGCTTTTGGAATGAAAAGAAAAAATAGTTTTGTTGTAACCAATCAGTCGGATCCGGACCGGATTGATGTGAATCCGGCCGGATCTGACCAGTTTGAATTCGGTGCCAGATTGCAATCCCTAGTTGTGTGTCACCATCATCCTACCAGATAAACAATTGTTTCTTAATATGTGAAAAGTACTCAATAGCAGTATATTTAATGAAGTCATAAAGAAAACTATCACAACTAAGTACTCTCTACAAGTTAACAAGTAATAATCAACAAACTTACAAAATGTAGGTACTTGGATATAAGTAAAAATTTTGTAAAAATTCTATAGAAAAAGACATATAGATGGTGTTTAACCAATAAGATAAAACTAGTGCATTACAACCTTGTAATATTATTTACCATTACAAACTTACATTCGCAGTTAGAGAGTATGGGAGAAAATATCTTTCAACTACAAAAGTTGTTTGTTTTTGAATCCAACATATTTTTTTGGTAAATACATAACACAAATGTACTGTATGGTTGTAATAGTATGGTACCCTCCATGCGCTATTCTGACTCGCACTTGACCGGCTTTTTATAACGTTGACAATGGTCACAAAGTTTGAATTCCAATAAAACTTCCATTACAGAAATTGTTGGTTATGTTGACAAAAAATTTGTCATCACTGAGCAATTGCAACAACAGCTTCATACTGATTGTATAGAGAACCTTGCTCTATTTAAAAACTGGTTTCTTTGTCAATATACCTACAAAATTATTAATTTGCAGCACAAATTAATATATTACATTACAGTAACAAAGTCACTGTTCAAAATATAATAGCACAATAATCTGTGGTAAAAGATACCAAATATTAATTATTTAGGTACCTATTTATTAATCTTCTACCATCAAACAAAAAACATATTAAGTTAAGTACTTTACTTAAAGCTTTTAAATAATTTACCACTTTTATTGAAATTGATTTGTATACACAACTATGTCGGACTGAATTTACATAACGGTAATTTTTCAAGATTTTATAAAATCAATAAATAGAGAACTCCCCATAATGATCGATAATTACGACAAAAACTCGGTAATTTTTCGGTTTATTTAGTAATAGTAACATTTTTACAATCAAGTTAATAATTAGTAATAACTTGTAAATAATAATTTATAAAAACTACGCCTGGTTTTCAACTAGTCAATAAACGTAAACAAACAGATGTAGCTACGTTACATAGATAGCTGTGTAAGACACGTATGTATCTATGTAGGTAATCAAAATATTAACCGAAGATGATTTGGAACAATTATCAAAATTAATAGTTATCGAGATGCTCCGAAACAGTGAAGACCAATAAAAACAATCTATTAGTTCATTTTGTTAGAATACACGTATTAGAGAAAAAAAACTTACCGTTTTACGACCATGATAGAATCCGTCTGCTCGTTTGTGGACCCTATGTTTCAAATTATACTTTACAAACGGAACTGACAATATCGGATACACCATGAATTTTATCAAAACACCATCAATTCAATACAAATTCACACATCGCTAAAGAGCGATAACTGCACTACTCTTCATTATTCCACCAAACTCGAATTTGCACTTCACCTTCCAAAACATGAACAATTATGTTTTAATATGCGTAATAAAACAAATGTTTCACTGACAACGGTAAGAACGTAAATCCAGTAAGCAAAAAATTCAGTAAATACAATTGTTACTGAATTTTAACGAATGAAAGACAGTGATAAACATTAAACACAAACTAAAACTACATATAAAATGTGTTTTTACTTTTCAATGAATAGAACGCAGCAAACTTCACGACAATCAATAGATAATGTTGCCACATACTGAAAGTACAACTCCTTTTTTCACAACCGCTAAAGGAATGTCGACAAATCATTACATATTTTATTAAAAAAAAATTTATAATGCCATATAATTAAACATTGTACTTCATTAAAAATAGATTACCTATTTTTAAAAGTTATTAGACCCTATTATAATCATGGCCAATAAAAAAAATGCGAATAATTAAAAGTATTAGTGTATTATAAAATTAATAAAATTCTCTGTAAAATAAATTAATAAACTTGGCAAACTGTCAAGCTGTAGTAATGAAAACGACATCCACTGTAAGGTATACGAGTGCGAGTATAATACATTGCTTTGTGCCCTCTGTGGTCTCATTAGAGCTTTGATATGCTTCTGACCTGGAATCTTCTGCCAATATTCGCAAGTCTTTAAAACAGGATTTCCACAAAACCAGTCGAACCTGGCTTTTGAGAATCCTACAAAAAGGTTCTGGACCAAAAAATGTGATTTAAGCACAGACTTCCTATAAAGGATTATGGCTTCGGCCTTTGAGTTCATCGACATTTTCATTGTCTACGACGCCCGCAACCCCATTTTAGAATCACTCTGTTTATATTTCTTAGTGTTCAAACGAATCACGCAGTTATTGACTAGCTTCGAAGTGATTACATTCGAAGCTAATGCAAAAAAATGTTAATGTTATAAGTCGTAGTTTAAATTACTCATTCGATCTATTGCTCATTTCTGTATATCCATGTACATTTCAATACTAACAGTAGAAGATATTCGTAGAATAGTTAGAAAGAACTATTCATCGCATGTAGCAGCATCCTTTTCTAATTGTGCTTAGTCAGATTTTCATATTTGAGTATCGTTCTGAAATACGGATCTGTGGAATACGAATAATGTCTGCATTGCACGGTAAGTAACCAGGCAATCCAACTAAAGTAAGTTTGCTGGTTTACAACCACGCAAAACGTGGTTTGCCATCAAATTTCATTTGACCTTCAACGCCCTAGACCCTAGACGGACAGGTGTGCATTTGCAAACGTGGTGGAATCTAACCAAGTCAGCACCTTGTAGACGCTTGTTGCCGAAAAAACGAGTGTAGTTGCGTCGCTAAAATCGGCGGCTATGGATCTACTCCTATTACTTTCATTGTAAATGGCGATTCATCATTTTAGTCCAGAGGTTTCATTAAATTTAAATGATTCAGTGTTTGTCATTCGTTCAACCAGCGTTTCATCTATTTCCTTTTCCTTTCTTTTCAATATTTTGATAATTAGAATACGCAAACCTTGAATGTACTAGTTCTAAACTTCTACGAAAGTAAAAGAAGTTGTAGAGCCTTGTTTGAAACTGTAGTTAGAAATGACGATAACGGTCAGCAACCAATTTTATACCAAGGTCGGTGGGAAGAATGGTTGTTCACCGTATGGCATACACACACACTTTTGAATTTTGATGTAATAATATACTTTGGTAAACATATTCTTTATGCAAAATAAATAATGACTTGATTATAGCGAATGAATGATTTGAAAGATTTTATAAAGAGAATAATAGCAACACCAACATATTCACACGGGGAAAAATTGGAATATGGAAAATATGATTGTGGAAAAAAGGAAAAATTATTAAACATTATGAAAATTACCTTTTTGTTAGGGAAAAAAAGGTTTTCTTTTGTGGAATACAGGTTAACCAACGCTTATAAAATTAATTAATAAAACATATGGACTAAAGATATAGACATAGAGCATTATTTGTTTATGAATTTAAGGTGGTGCAAGTAATGGCTAAGTTAGGGGTGCAAGCCACCTTCGCATCTTAAGGGTGGCTTGCACCAACCATTCAATATTTGGTGCAAGCGAGATGTCAAATTAAATCGTTGGTGCAAACGAGATGTTAAATCTTTAAATCGAATTTAAATAGTTGATGCAAGCCACCCTTAAGGTGGCGTGCAAGGTGCAAGCCACCCTAAGACTTCAATCATAAATTGTGATCGAAGATTTAAGTATAGAATTTTATGCTGGTAAGTTAGTAAACCTTTGATTATAATTAAAAAATCAAACTAAATAACCATAAATAAATACGCCAGACAATACACACCAATTATCTGGTCTCAAACTAGGGTATTCCCTTTGCTATGAGAACCAGACGACGACTACTAGGGACGTTCTCAGTGCATCCAGACCCGAGATAATCTAGAAAAGTTCGTTTCCTAAAATTGATCCGACCGGTAATCGAAACTAGAACCTTCCGCGCTTGGATTCAACACCGAAACCACTGCGCCATCGAAGTCACATCGAGATCGTTAAATTGACTGTAAGAGACTGGTCGAGACTTTGGGAGACCGCTGGGCTGGCAGCTTCTTCCACCAACGAATCAGTTTGGCTATTCAAAGAGGTAATGCTGCCAGTCTGCTGGGCAACTTAAACAATAACAGCGTTCTAAGCGGCAACTTTGAAGAATTTGTTGAAGATAATGTGTAGTTTTCAGTTAGTAAATATTAACGTTAGAATATGTATGTACTTTTTTGTTAGTAGTAAAAATCTATAACCTAATAACTATATTATCACAAATTAATTAGTTTACGAGTATATAATCTTATCTTATACTTTAATACGAGCAATATTTTTGTATGTTATTTAAGGGTATTCTTGAAAGAACTAACGATTTCAATGAAATTAACAATTGACTCTATTTAATAAGGGTTTACGGGGACGAAAAATTGATCAAGCTAGGTGTCAATTTTTGCTCAGGATTGACACATTCTGAGAAAATTCGTTTTTCATTTAATATTGGTATTTGGTAACTTACCAATTGATTGGTAATTTCGCAAGTTTCCATTCTCAATAGCACAGCCGATAAAGCGGGGGTCTACCATGCCTAAGTGCTGGGGTTCGAATATTGCAATGTGGTCAGAGTTTTTCGTTTTTTTAACATTATAAATACCAAAATGATGATATTTCTAATAAAAAACCCTCAAGCGCCTACTATCCGCTACCGCATAGTATGCGCTAAAGCTGCCGCAGCGTCCGCTGGTGGTCTACAGCCGGTAGATATGTTTAAGAATCCCCTCTGTGAACACTATTCTTTATATGACAGAAGTCATTCTCGCTGAATATTAGTCATAAGCAATCCAAGCACAATATAAATACGGAGAATATCCGCAAGTCAGTACAGATACTGTTGCCAGTCACTACAGTGAGCAAGATGTCATTATTATGCATTAATTTAAGAAAGAAATACGAACGGGGATTCCCCGATTTCATTACAGTATAAGTAATGAAAAATTCCGTGCTCATTTCAATCGGTCCGAATCGTAGGTGCGACAAAACTATGAAATCGGTCAAATATTTACAAGATATTATTATATTAAATTACAATACAATTTTTTTAGTACAGTTCTCTCTTTGGTGAGAAGGTTAAGGGTCTAGCCCATACAACCGATATCTTCAGTAATAAATAGATAATTCTTCATATTATTTCATTAAAATGTCGGCGTAGAACATTTTAATTGTTTCTTGGAGTTTCTGGCGATAAACATAATGCCAGTCTTTTTAGTAGGAGCCGCTGAGGCGGACTAGACTAACTGTCTATCTACTAGAAAAAACTCAGCATCACACTTCTAAATAAGCACTTATTTCAACAATTCCACATAATACACAATAACGTAGACACTTTGAGATGGAAAATTACGCCAATTTGACATCATAACATCCACTAGAAACAATTAGCGAATAATTAAAATAAACACTCAATCGCTCCCCATAAAATCCCGCCAAAAAAAAACCAACAACAATGCAATATTTTTACACGTAGAGGGAGAATATATTAGACTACAGAGAACCCTGGTCACATAAGTAAAAAAATTACTATAGCTTTCTTTAAAGCTATAGTATGTGTTGTATTTTCACACGTAAAGTGAGAATCCACCAGATTACGGAGGATCGTGACCACATGAGTAAAAAATGTACTACAGATTTCTACATAGCTATAGTATTAGTGTTGCTACCTAATATTTATTCCCGTTTAGGGAGTAGGTTTCTTTACAATGACGTGGTCGAAAGTTAATAATGTTTTTAAGAATAATATTATGACGGTGTGACTGTATTAAGTAATGGAACGTATCACATAATGTAGATAGATTTACATACAAGGTACGTTTTTCCAATCATTAAATCTCAGACCAAGTAACAATAGACGTGTCCTTTAAGGTGGAATATTTTGTTTTGATGTAATAAAATGCCGTGGAAAATAAGTTTAACAAAGCAAAGAAATAATTTTCTATTGTATTTTTTCTTCCCTTATTATATTTTATATCGTATGGGGATAAGTGGTATTAGAAAGCTGGTAGCCTCAACACGAGCGAGATTATTTAGCGTTATACTCTCGTGTTGTTTAGCACATTCATTGTGCAACCTTGAAAAAACCGGCACGCGCTAAAGGACAGAAAATACTTTGTTTTGTCACTTTCTTCTACGTTGCACGCGGATAAGTTAGTCTCTTTCTTGTGTGAATGAGATGGACTGTGGCGTTGTTTATAGATTTCTGACTACGATTTTCACGTAGATGCCTACGTTTTCAGAGATCTACCTTTTGGAGTATATTTGTTCTGTTTGGATATATCCCTTTAGTGATTTTTAGCGGGATGTTATGAGGAGCGGTTGGGCGTTTATTTTAATTATGTATTTGCAAATGGTTTCTAGTCGATACTGTGATGTAAAATTAGCGTAGTTTTGCGTCCCAAGTATCTATGCTGTTGTGCTGGTATGTAAAATTGTTGAAATAAGTGTTTATTTAGTAGAATGATGTTGGGATTTTTTTAAGTGGCTTAGTCTGCATCAGCGGGTTTTATTAGAAAGACTGCCCCAATATATTTGTTGCCAGAAACTGCAAGAAACATACAAAATATATTACGTCGACATTTTGATGAAATCACATAAAGAACACATATCATTTTATTACTGAAGATGACGGCTGTTATGGGCATAAATCCCTTTGCCTTCCGGCTCTAGGGAAATTTTACAATAAAAAGTATATACCCCACTATTATTTTTAAGTTTTAAACTAATACAGCATTAATATATTGTGTTTTAAGTTATGTGTAAGTGAAAAAAATGGAGGAAATTTAAATAAACATGTGTAGCTGAAGTTTTCGCGTTCTTCCAAGAAGTCCTTATTAACTTCAGTAAAGCCTACTACTATATTGAGTGTTAGGGACTTAGTTGTAACATGACAAAACGATTTTATATTAAATATGTGCTCCATATGTTCGTCAGGAATTTTAACAAACAATACTGTGACGTGTTTATAATTTATAACAAGTGTTTTTCCAAAAGTTATGTGATCAGGCTTACAGCTTTGTTGCCAATGCCTTAAGAAATATTTACAAAAATTTTTAGGCTCAGAATAGGGCAATGTTAGTTTCCTTAGTCATTGGGCTAGCGGCAAAGAAAATGTAACTACCGGGCCTGTGACAGTTTTAGTTCCGAACGAGTTGTATTGTCGCTGTAATCGCTTTGTCGTCTTGTCTATCGGCGGGTTATTAGGTACCTAAAAATTTGCAGACAACGCCAGCCACGCGATCACTGCGGGACCGGCGACTAATTGTAATACAAATTGGTATCATATATGACGATTGCGTATCTATTATTCTATGATCATAATATGCGCTTTTCGCAGATGATTTAGCGCCACAATACAAGTAACATTACAAAAATTCTCGTTTTGACAGCAGATACCGCGCGGCATTGGCTGTTGCATGCTGTCTGCATGTTACGCAATAAGAGTGTGCCGGTATCTGCCTTAAAAGTAAATTGCTTGTCAGTGTGCTGTCAGTCTGACTCATACTCCGACTGGCTACTTTTCTATTTAGAGTTGAGTTGCGGTTTACCTTGTGTTTTCTTAGCTTTCATGCTTGAGTTGAGAACAGTGAAACTCCTATTCTCCTTAGTTGTTTGATGTCAATAATACCCTAAAGCGCTGCGTTGGTGGGTTTTCGGAATCACTAAGACATACACATAGATACATAAAAAGTATTGATACCTACTAGTGATGTGCCAGATCGTTAAAAATGTATATCCGCGGATACGGTTCTGAATATGGATATTTGGTGTCAAGACTCGCGGATACGGATACGGAATCGGCCACTTGACGCTTTGCGTGACAGGACATCTTTCGACTTATATAAAATTTAATCTATGTATTGAAAATTAATAAGGTAAAAGATCCGTAAAAGATATAGATACGGATATAGATAGGGATATAGATACGGATATAGATACGGATCTGGATCTTTCTTCTCCCTCGGATATCCGCGGATACGGATACGGATTTCCGGCATATCACTAATACCTACTATAATAAAACTGTAAACTTTGTTGGAATCTATAATCTTTAATAAAATACATGCATTACAAATCATATCAAATTATAAGTTCATTGCAGAAAAAAAACCTCTCTTATTAATAACAAACTAAATTATTATAGCAACCAAGTAAACATAATATACGGTCATTCTTTACCCTAGACTTACGTATTACGGTTGTCAAAAAAGTAGGCGATAGCAGCGCCAAAACGAAATACATAGCAATTACAGCAAAGTGATTTTCGCATCTGTAGCTTGCTACAAATACTTAATCTCTGGTAAACACTACGTTTAGCAAGGGGATAATGAGGAACTTTTTGGCGGGACTTGGGCCACTTAGAAAGAAAAAAAACACACTAAGATAACAACAAACTACAAGTGACAATCCAATGAAATTTTTCAAAACGACGCTTGAGATAATAATATAAATAAAAAAATATTTTTCGCGAAGTTGAAATTATTTCTTTTGTTATTTTTTCAGTTTTTGTGTGATAGTTGTTTCAGTTAACTTATAGAAATTGGTAGTAGTTATTAAATAACATTGCGTGTTACAAATATAATTTTAATTTCTGAACACACTTTATACACTAGCAGCATCTATTGGGAAATGTTCTAACTAAATGTACAGACGGACTTTTTGGCGGGAACGGGAGAAGTGAGGTTGTCATTTTATTTAGATTTTCTATTTTTTACATTTTTAGGAGTTTTAAAGTACAACAGTGATAGTATATTGTGTTTTAAAGTTCTGTGTAAGTGAAAAGAATTGAAGAGTGCTAAATAAACATGTATAGCTGAAGTTTTCGCGCTCTTCCAAAAAGTCCTTTTTAACTTCAGTAAAGCCTAATAACACTTTACTGGAGGAGTGTTAGGACAGTTAAAGTTTCGTCATTAGGCTGATGATCTTGTTACCAATGCCTTAAGAAGTATAAATAAAAATGGAAGGGGTAAACCCCTTCAATAATTCAATTGTATAATATGTATTATCTATACAGGCCTTCTGCGATTATTTTTAATTTATTATAATTCATTAATTATTTACAATCAGTTGTATTCACATTTAGCTAAAAAATAATAAATTCTCTAAACCAGTTTTGGAAAAATTTTTAAAGAAGCAAAGAGAAATATTTTTATTAGTATCTATTATTAATCTTCGATTTAAACGAAACATTGCAATAAACTAAAACATAAATGTGAGAATTGTGTGATGAACAATAATTTACATAACAAATTTAATATTTTGTTATTAGTTTTACTTTTATTTTTACAGATCTAAAAAATAAAGTTTAAATCGATTTACTCACCACTTGAGCTGATTTCTTATTAGTGAAGTCATCAATAACGGCAATGTAGTCGCTTGAAGTATAAGTCTAACATAATTTTGAATCTTGAGTTTCTTCACGGCGTTTAATTTCGAGATCAATTTATTTTTTGTTATCTTTCTGCTTCGTTGAACTTGTATCTTACACATATAACCCATAGCAAATAATTAATATTTTATAATATCTAATAAACTTTATTTAATATATTAGAAATATTTTTATGTACATATCACATTAAGTAATGACTAGAATTATTAGTCTAATGTGTTTGGCCCACTGATGTTTGGCCAAGTTTATCAAATATCAATACACGAATACGCTTTGACGTTAACTTTGTTTACCTACCTCAGAGGCTCAGACGTAGTCGCAGACGGGTCGGGGTTTCATGTAGCGACAAGTCCGAACACAATCATAGTGTTGTATGTTCGATTGAATAGCGCGTACATTGCAAAGTAATGCGTAATGGACAATCCTTTTTATTAAAAAAAACCTGTTCATTCTATTTTATTAATAAATGTGAATAATAAACCATATTGCAACTATATTTTAACGTATTCTAAATACATACATATCTTCACGCTGTATCCCTAACGGGGTACTCAGAGAGGACGGGGCACTATATATGTATTTAGTTTCCGTTTATGGCGTTCCGAGGTTCCGTACTCAGAAGCAAAAACACAACGCTATAGCTTCAGTCTCTTTGTCTGTCTGTCCAACTATCTGTGTGTTACAACCTATTTATTCTGTCATCTTTACACCTATTGAGCTGAAAGACAAATAAATTAGTATCAGTATCAGAATCGAGAAACAAGAAATAAATAATATGGGTACATATTATTTTAATCCCATTTTCATTTGTTTTAATAACGTATTTTTGAACGCAGTTTTTATATCAGCATTTTATACTTTGATATCCTTACGGATTTTTGTTAGGTAGTTAGTACACATGAGTGTTCGAAAGTGAATACATGTATCCTACATTGTTTTCATTTTTAGATTTTCATTGCAAAATATGAAATATTTAATGGACATTGATGAAATGATCAATGTAATAGTAATGTACAAGCAGATGGCAGGTACCTCACTAGCAATCTATTTCATTGCACAAACGAAATGCAGAATGCAACGTCTAGAAATAAAGGTCTTAAGCAAAATAGCAAGATTAATGATATTGACAATATTACGGGGCAATCATAATTCATCACATAAAATGTCATGAGATGAATTTTTATAATTTTTAGCTATCTTTTGCGTAAAATTTAAAAAATCGACACGTGTTTCGCCTCTTAATGAATTAATGAAGCATCCTCAGGATATTCCGGAGATCAGAGTCGGTCAGCTAGCAGCTACCCAGCACCGAATCAACGAATGTGTCATCTGATTTCTAATTCAGCTGACTCATTCGTTGGTGTTCGTTGATTCGGTGAATCACCGAACAGTGTCTCCAACAGAACCGGTGAAGTTGAATTCTAATTTAGCTGACTCATTAGTTAATTCGGTGCTGACCGAGTCTGATCTCCGGTATATCCGGAGGATGCTTCGTATCGTTAACGAGGCGAAACACGTGTCAACTTTTGGAATTTTGAGTGGAAGATAGCTCGACAATACTAAACAATTTGTAAATATCATGTTGCTGAGACTTTGCACAACGATAGATATCTAAATATGACATTGCTTACTTAAATACAATAAGCCATAAAATAATATGTAGGTAACTACTTATCTCAGTAGAAACGTCCGGATAATTATGACTAATATTAAACATTATGCCCAGTAGTACTCTATAAACAATGATAAATATGATCAACATAATAATAATGTACGAGCAAGTGGCAGGTGTACATCACTAGCAATGTATTTCATTTAGATTGCACAAACGAAATGCAGTGAACTCTATACTCGACTGTTCTGATGTACTGTATTACCATAGTTTAATGTCTGATTTTTTTAAAGGAAAGACACATAATATTATAGAAAGAAACATGATACATGTACATATATGTACTAGAAATGGATGTAATTATAATTACGTAAATTATTTAAAGAACCTAAAACAGAAAACCAGTAAATATACCTTGATTAAACTGACACAGTGTTTTACTGAGCTGATAATTGGAAAGCAAAACCTGGCCTTATTTATCTAATATTATGCAGGTTTCAACCTGTTCGTTGAACAGTGTCGTCATTTATCTTTACTTACATATGCAGTAGTTACGTATTTCACTTCATTTATAAAATCAATTATTAAATAAATCCGTGTAAAAGAGTTACGCATTAGCCTTGGCAGTGACATTGGCGATTACAAATCCGTACTTCCGGTTTAAACCTCAAACTTTTCTAATCTGTACGTATTATACAAAACACAAAGTCTATCTGTATTGTTGATTTAATTCTAGAGTTATAAGTGCACACACGGACATACAGACTGTTCGTTTTCGTTTATAATTCGATAATGAAAGAACATATCGCTTGCTTGGATGAACAGGGTGTAGCTAAAAAAAATGTGATTTCGAGATACTACTACACCTTTACTTAAAAATTTAAGATCCTTCGAATGACTTTGGTCACATAATTATCCGATGCGAGGGGGGTCGACGGGCAGGGTAGTATCCGTCCTTTTTGCACTTTTTAACCCCCCCCCCCCCCCCCCCTTTGGATTTACATAGTCGTATTTAGTTTTACCCACTTTTTTCTCGTCAATTAGTAGCTAGCGACAGAACGTCAGCTTTTGTTAACAAAGTATGAAAGTGAAATAATGCTGTATTCATCAAAAGGTAAGTTACATTTGAATAACACATATTTGCGAAATTCGGCAGTATTTTAAAATAATACCTTTTTTGAGATAAATTGTTACATATACATACATATATACATATAAGTTCTTGATAATTTTTACAGAAAAAGTGAGTATTATGTACCTCTCTCCAGTAATATCTTATTATTTCGTGTATTACGAACTTCTCCAAAATATGAGGTAGACTGGAACCTTACCAAAGGAGTAACTTTCATAAAAAAAATAGGTATGGTTAACCGATCTAATACAGAAAAGCTGGAATATTACAATAAAAATTTAAAATTGCTCTCCTGGAAAATCGACTTTTTTGAGTTAATACCCTGTTCATATAAGCAAGCGATATTAAGAATGGTGATGACAGACTACGACGAAGAAAACCTACAGAGCGAAAATGAGTAAGTAGTAACTTAGTAACAGAAGCCAAGGACGACCAAGGCTAACTTACGAATATCAAATAGCCAGAGTGTGAGCTGACGGAGATGTCAAAAGCACTTTGCATACCTAGGTGAAAATGTGTGAGGAGAATGACGAAATTTGAAGAGGTGAAAGAAGTATGTAACAGTCGCAAAGCTTGGAGCTCCATCCCCTCCGACTATCCCGTTAGTGATACAGCGCAGAGATATATGTATGTATAATTCGACAAACACTGGTCTAACTTGCATGATTATTTTCATAGTATGAAAATAAGTTAAGTATCTGGCCGCTTGGCCAGGTACAATTCTCGAGTTGCAGCGCATAAATGAACACGTTTATAGTTGCAAAACTTCCGTATTATTGGAAACTATTGCGTAATATTTCGTTGAATATTATTTTGATTATTCGGCATTATTCAAACGAATGAAAATGGCAGTACATTCTTTACTAATTAGTTCAGTTTAAAATATATGTTGTGTAACTATTGTGACACACACACATCGATCGTAAAGTTGAAACAAGCGCAGCGGCGCGGTGATAATTAGCTATCTGTTTTTATAATAATTCAAAATTTACCGTTGAACGATTTTATCGCCACGATTTTACCGTTCACGGTACAATAGGGAAGTAATATAGAAGTAGTATGAAGTAGTATGAAGATGCTTTTAAACCGTCGACGATAACGTTATGCCGTGGACGTTATCGTGGACGGAATTTTGAAAGCGTGTTCATACAACTGCATATATTTTGCTTTTCTATTGTACCGTGGAGGGTAAAATCGTGACGATAAAAACGTTTAACAGTAAATTATAAAACCAGCTAATGGCTAGGTCAAGACTCAAGATGGCCACGCGGCCGGCCATTCCCCTCTCGGTATTATTTTATGTCTTACCGCACACGCATTGTAATATTTCGTTGGAATAATTCTAATTATTCTAACTATTCTATATATATATATATATAATGGAGCTATAGAATTAGTAATTTTATCTACAAATCTCAATATTTAAAACTGACGGTTTCCTCTATATATGTGCTACTTTTGATATAAATCACATCTTTAATTTTTTTTTAAATTAATGGTCTGCTATAAAAAAAAAGGTAAACTTCAAAATTAACAGTTTATTATTATTAACCCAATATTTTGATTACAGCTTCAATCACCGAAACCGAATGAGGTGAGAAATTGTTACACCAGCTACAAGGCGGGTAGGAGATACCCGAAACTTTGATGTCGAATTTTTGATACTACAATTGTGTATTAAGTATTTTTTTACTTGGGTATTCATTCAATAAGATGAGTAAATAAAATACTGTATTTAATATTGAAGTCACAAAGTCACTTTGTTATTTCCATTAAAAAAAAAAGCTGAATTAGAAATAATAAAAGTACAAGTTTTGGTAGCTTAACATATTTTTTCATATAAAATTCTAACAAAATTACAACTTCTTAGATTAATCAACATAACTGTAGTATCTCCTAATTGTAAAATTAGAAATTAAACTAAAAGGTCTTATTAGATCGATTAGCACAGCACCAACATTACACTTACAAAATCGGCACAATCACTGCATATAAAAATCGCGTGTTCCATACATATTGGCTTCTGACACTTGGTACAGCAATATTTTGTTTTTCTACCTTTTTTTACAGTACAGTGACCACACCTGACATACCTCTATTTTTTTGAAAACTGGTGATGAAAGTTCTCTCAGTTGATTAGCAATCTTTCAAGTTTCCCTTGGAAGATGTAGTTTTTGTTGACTAATGCGAAGACTCATCAGTTTCAAACCTAAATTACGAACGAAGATGTTTCGACGCTTCAAGCGTGTTTTGTCACCTGTGTTATCAAAGTCAAATCAATTTATTCAAGTAAACCCAAATGCAAGATATTTTTGAACGTCAAATCTACTTTAGTTCGGTTCAAAAAGAATACCTGATTACTGAGAAGAACCGACAAGAAACTCAGTCAGGTATCATTTTTTCAATATCATTGTACAATAGTTATTTAAAAATACAATATCTATAAAGCCAGTAAATGCATATGCAGAGAGGATCATTTCCAGTCTATTGTTGTGTCTTCAATGAAATCGCTAATTTTGTAGTACGCTTTTCCAATCAGTGTGCATTTAATGACAAGTTTAAATCTCTTTTCCGTTAATTGAGTAATTTCTTGAGGAATTTTATTATAAAAACGAACACAGTTACCCAAAAATGAACCACTTGACTTTTGTAATTTAAATTTAGGAATAACTAGCTGATCACGACCACGAGTTTCCATACCACTAACAACGCCTTTCTTTTGAAATAGATCTAAATTTTTTCTAGTGTACATTATGTTTTCATAGATGTATAACGAGGGTAAGGTGAGTACATCAATGTGTTTAAAATGATCTCTCAGCGACTCTCGTGCGTTCATACTGTAGATGGTACGTATTGCCCTCTTTTGTAAAATAAAGATAGATTTCATATGCGCCCCTGATCCCCACAGTAGCAGACCATAAGACATAAGGCTATGGAAATATGCGAAATACACCAGCCTAGCCGTAACTACATCTGTCAACTGTCTAATGGGCCTAATAGCATATATTGCCGAACTGAGCTTATTAGAAAAGTCCCGATATGGTCCGCCCACTGTAACTTATTGTCTGCTGTTAAACCAAGAAAAGTAGCTGATTTCATTAATTCTAATTGTTTCCCATCCAGTTTCAGTCCATTATGGATTTTGGGTACATTGGATAGGGAAAACTTAACACAATTGGTTTTTTGTGCATTTAGTAGGTAGTAAATTATTGGCAGCGAACCATCTCGAGACATCCGTCAAGGTCTTATTCTGTCCGCTAATATCTATGTCTTTTCTGTTAACTTTAAATAATAATGATGTGTCATCAGCAAATAATATTATTTCACAAAGGTCTTTAAGCATAAATGGAAGATCATTAATGTAAACCAAAAATAGGAACGGTACCAAAATTGATCATTGGGGAACGCCCATCTTTAATTTAGAACCGTCAGATGTAACCCCATTTACACTCATTTTTTGTTCCCGGTCAGCCAGATATGAAATCACGAGATCGAGAGTTTTATCACGTATTCCATAGTATTTCAGCTTGTAAATTAGTTTTGTGACAAACACAATCAAAAGCCTTGGGAAGATCACAAAACATATCGTGACCCCTCCCAAGCCTCTAGTATATTTTTGACCAAGCTTACTCCCGCATGTGTTGTTGACCGCCCTCTCGTAAAACCGTACTGTTGACCATGAAAAATCCTGCAAATGTTATCTTCTCTTTAGATCAAACTATTTTGGGCAAGAGACCCCTTTTCCAAAAAGAACTGCTACCTCGACCCCCATAGCCAAATTACTTTAAAAATCCTATCTCTAGTTTTTTTCTTATTAATACGAAATACTTACAATTTAAAAACTTTGCGGTTGGTTTCAATTCAAAGTTAGTAAACTTGACATCTTCTCATCAAAATTTTACAAAATAAATAGACATAAAAGTCAGTAAATATCAAGTGTAATTAATAATTATTAATACAAATTACGTAAAAATACTTAAGTAGACAATTATTATATACACATGATAAAATAACATCGTCTTGAAGCATTTCTGGTAATTTTGACAAATGCGGAAACTGAATATTTTTTTCTGCTTAAATTTTGTTTATAAAGGATAAGTTTACCCACAAAGGCCGATATTATTGATTTTGTTTTAATCAAGTTGAGACCGTCACCCTGCAGCTTCAAATTAACTTTGTTAAACATACCAAAGCTATCAGTCAAGTAATAAATATGTTTTACAATTGTTCAGATTTTCTTTCAAATTCGGATCTTTTTCTTGTAAAAACTCCAACGCAGATTCAAAAATAGCTGAAAATCTTGCTTAGCAAGAGGCTCTTGATAGCCGGCGAACTTCAGTGTGCAGACGTAATCGAGTAAAGACTTCGTTGTTTTCCTCACATAGCTGAGCAAATAACCGAGTTCAAAGAATTGCTTCGAATCTTGTTGACAGCATTTATAACATATTGTTAAGACTGGTGCTATCTAGGACTCAGATTTTTTGCTACGGAACGTTGTCTGTGAATCACGCAGTGAATGACCAGTACCTCAGGCAGTTGTGGCTTTAAATGAGCTATAAAACCACGATGACGACCAACCGTAGATGGTGCACCATCAGTCGCAACAGAAACAATGTTCTTCCATGGAATAGCTTTGTCGGTAAAAAACGTTCCACGGCCTGAAAAATCGATTCTCTTCTGATATCAGTATCTAAATGTGTAGCAAAACAGTTCTTGGCACATATTTTCATCTTTATTATATTGAACATATCCTAACAACAGCTTCATTGCCGGATAATGTAAACTCGTCCAACTGGAGAGAAAATCTGTTGGTCTGTACGAAATTGCATAAAATGTTTTCGACGTTGCGACCCATCTCGTCTATTCGTCTCTGAATGGTGTTATTGCTCAAAGGAATTCTGTTTATAACATCATGTGCGGGCTTCTGCGATACATTGTTGAGGATCAAGAACTTGTGTTAATTAAAAGGGGTCGATTTTTAGACCTCGTCGACCCCCAAAATCAGTTTTCGTTTATGTCGACCCCTGGGAAACTGATTTCGACCCCAAGGTGTCGATATCGACCACGTTGGGAATCCCTGCTCTAGTTGGTTCATTAAACAGGTTGAATAAAATATAAGAATAAAATTTTATGAACTTTACCGAGTGGTAGCTATTTTTCTGTAAAATGTCAATATAAAGTCGCCACACTCAATGACAGATTTGTTGACTTTAAATAAAATTAATGAGGAATGATTTTGGTTAAATAAAGTAATAAATAATTGTTATGTAACAGACATCAATTTGACGTAAAGAAAATTTATAACGAATAAATTGTAGCATGTGTTAAAACTAAATGAAATATATTTTTTAAAACAAACCACTATTAAGTTTCTACAATCTTTTTATTTAAGAATTTTTATGAATAAAACAAAATATACAGTAAGGATTAATTAGGATTTCTGTAAACTGTACATAATGTAACAAAACAGAGGAACTAAAAGCAGAACATTGCTACATTATCTCTACAAAACTTAAAACGAAATCAGTCTATGTATAAATTACACCTAAATATACTTTTCAGTGCTTATATAAACAGTATGTATAAAAAATAAAAATGTTGCCTTGTTGAATTATAAAAATAAAACTAGACTGCTGTCTTACGTAAATATTATAACATTAAATTAACAGACGTCTGTGATTTCGAAATAAAGGCTTTTTCTTAAAAAAATTTACAGCTTTTTCTTTAAACTCATATGGTTATTTACAAAACCCAAACACGCTTTTTAAAATTATTGCCTGTCTGTTCGTCGGGGCTAATCTCTGAAACGCCTTAATCGATTTTGACGAGACTTACTTTTTGTATAGGAAAAATATGGATTAGTAGTTTCTAACCTTTAATATGTACTATATTAATACAAAGAGCTTAGGTGCAAAACACAGGACTGCAGAGGAATTGACTCATTCAGCTCACAAAGGTTGTCAGCGTCGACGCGATCACCTACACATCTGAGCGGCGACAAGTAGCAACCGTTCCGTACAATCGCAACGTTTACTGACATTGTTGTTCTTCAAAAGTACCATTTGGCTACTTTTTATACTGTGATTTTCATACTTTACTTTTCGTTTGATTTAATGTAAAGTTAATACCGTTTGACTACCAATTTAAAATTCGCTGCGCTAAATCACACGAAATTTATTATTCTATTCTACTAGCGTTTACGACAATGAAGCCACTTGTCTAGGCTTCCTGCTGCTGTGCGTGCTGCGCTGCCTTATTGATAGAAATATATATTAGCCATCACTAGGTCGATTGTCTAAAGTGTACACCACACGTTCGACAAATTCTGACCGCATAACCCCTTATCCAAATTTCGTATACCGCTATGGAGTAATTGCCCCAAGGTTCGGAATCACTGATTTAGATCATAGCATAACATTGACCAGTCTCATTTCTTTAACATTAAATGAGTTATTGAAAATTTCACAGTACTAAGTTTAGAGTTGTTTTAGAAAATGTTTCATATAAATATGTAGGTACAATTCTGTACAATAAAATAACATTGTAATACTTTAACAACTTTACATAATTACCAGTGTTCGTTAGTGGGATTTAAAAGCGGCTTTTTCATCAATAGATCTATAATTTAATCTCTAAAAAAGATAGCAATTATAAGGCCCCAAATTAAAGACGATTTGTATTGTGGGCGATAAGTACAGAAAATATATGTATGCTTATGTACTTAATTATATAAATAATATTTTAATACTTTTATTTTCAAAAACAGAACTGCCATATGCGCTTGCGCATAATACCATCAAAATTATATAGGTTTTAAACTTAGTAGCAGGAAATCTGTTTCATCATAGAATTCTTTAGCGCGTTTCGGCGCCAAAATTTCTCATCGTTTCAAAACATTTTTAAAACGATGAATATAAGGGCAAATCGTAGTTACCTTTTGTTAATGAATTAAAAACTTTAACCTAAGAAAGAGGAAAAATATAGGAGACATGTTCCTAAGCATGTAAAGCTCTTACATAACAATACTGTGTACCTACAAAAAGAAAGAACGCTAGTTCAATCTGATAATCTAAAAATACTTCATTTGAACATTTGAAATAAAATAACAACAAATAAATACCTCACGAAGTTATGCCTTTGTGACTGCAAAGTAAGCCATAAAAGTACCATAACGGATTGAGAAAGCACCCATAGTTAGGGGTTACCAACCGTGCTATAATATATAGTATTGCACTGCATTTCGGGTCTGCATACACTGTTGAATATATAGTACGCAAAAATACTATATTTCAGTTGGATGGATCAATCTTTATGGTTCGACCGATGTGATGTGCGTGTAACCAACTGCGCCTATGTCTTGAGATGAGCTTTTGATCTACAGTAATGCAAACAGTGAATGCGATGAAGCATGACACTTTTATTGTAGAGAAAAAAATGTTAAAAAATGCAAGAAGTACAAAAATATAGTTTTTATAAAAATAAATAAGTAACACTAACACTAACACAATCTTTGTCTATTTTCTACTTCTTTCAAAAAATTTTTTTTGAAGTGTACTATATTGTTTATAGCTTATTCTGAAAAATACTATAATTAGCCGAAGAAATGTTGGTAACCCTGCCAGTAGTGCTGCTCACAGTCCAAAAGAATTTAGAAAATATTTTTCTAAAATAAACTGGGTATCAAACTGGGCCCTGATACCCTGGGCCTAAAAGATGGACTAGCCAACATAAAAGTAAAATATTAACATGGTCTGCAGTAAATAAGACATTATTAGAAATTAATAATAGCATAATGCTCTTTGATCTTACTCGATTTATACATATCGATATTTACAAAAAACTATACTACATGTTTGCCTTTAAAAATATATTACAACCTGTACAAGGATAATAGATGAACGATAGCATCATATAATATGAGTATTGCTTGAATGTTAGACGATAACCACACCACACACATTAATATTAAAGTAGTAAAAGCGATAATAACGTCAATAACAAATTTTGGCACAATAGATCAATAGCAATCTTAAAATCCTAAAAAATAGGTCGATGTTTATAAAAATCAGTTCTAAGGCTTCGGCTTGACAATAGTGATGTTACGAGCAAGCAAAGCTTCTGTATTCATACTTAAATCTTCTTTACCGAATATTATCAATTGAATTGATCACGTTTCTGGGCCAAATGTAGGATTAAACAATATTAAAATTGAATTTAATGCAATTTCTGGATTTTATGATTTGTTTGCTTAAGTTGGTAATATTGTAAACTATAGAATTACTTTGCCATTTTACAGGTATGATTAACGCCAAAAACAAACTGACAATAATATAATGTGTGTGTACACAAGCCTTGTGTTGTTGGACGTAATAAATACATAATGTACAATCCACATCAATATTCTTCATAATCGTAGTATTCCTCGTCCTGTTTGTTATGCAATATGGCAGCCAGTGACAGTTCATCTCCTACGTCCGCCTGCTCAGGTTCAACATCTTCATCGTAGTCGTCAGCAACATCTAGGTCAATAAACAAGTTTCAAAAATCCAATTTTAAACCTGAATTTCAAAATTGTGAACTGCAGACATTGACAATTAAAAGACAAAAATATATAAAAATGAAATTACAGTTTACCATGTACTCAATACTAGCGAATACCGGCTTCGTAGGGGTAGAAATTTTTTGAGAATAAAATACAGCCAATGTTACTCGCATCCTCAGGATATTCCAGAGATCAGACTCTGTCAGATAACTAGCACCAAATCAAAGAATGGCATCTGCCAGAGCGCCTTCAGCGCTCGACCCAACGCGACCAGTGACGCTTTACAAGCCACTAGGGCTAACAGCAAAGACTAGAGTTCTTTTAGTCGGTTTGACTCCGACACTAATCAGTCAGCATAGAGTCAGTCTGAGTGTCTGAGAAGATTTTTTCCCTTCTCAGAAAGAAAATAAATGAACCCTTTTTCTCTGCCATTCACCTTACCAATCGACCGTTGGGTTTCAATTATCTCCTTACCCATACACATGTATTAAATACCATGGGCTCATTCTTCAAGTAAGTAGTAACAATACAAATAATAGAAAATGCAATCCACTGGTCTATCACTAACGATATCTATGTAAGTACTAGATTGAGTGTTCGACAATCACTATGATTCACTCAACTGAGGCTCCAGGGACCACACATAGCTCACTTTCAATTCGATGCTTGTGCAATGAACAACAGACCGTACCTTACTTCATTTCATATTTAAAGCATTTATGTAATGTTTTTACAATAAGTAATCAAAAAATTGATGTTCAGACTGCAAAATATACATTTAAAATGCATTTTTAATAAATTAAACTTGTTTTATTAAACGTAAAATTAAAACGTGTGAGCAGGTCTTGCACATTCGGAGCGACGATGCGATATCACTGTCTCACTCTTACTTACGACGAAGCGGCAGTTCGCGCGCTCCGCTCTGCCAGCGCGTAGGGACACGATTGTTGTCTTGATGTACTATTCTACAGTACTGGCGCTGAGAGAATGCGTTCCTGACAGGTCATCAAATAGACGACGTAAATTCGAAATGGCGTTGAAATTAGGATAAAAATAATTTTATTGTTTATTTGCCCAACTTAAACTTAAACAACCCAAAGATTAACTATCATTAAAAACTATATTATTACGTCAACTGACAATAAATGTTATAATTTTGCGCTAAATTTAATGTCAAATAAATAAGAAAACAATATTTTTTTAAATCCATTCTCCGCTGTTACAACGTTATGTGAACTATTTATTTTTGTAGTGATGTGCCAAAAATAACAGACAATTGTAATATTATCTGTCGTTATACTACAAAATAATTTTTTTTAAGATATTTTTAGTCGATTTTTATATTAAATATTTCTGAATATTACTCTCGCATTTTTATTTCCTTTACGCTAATTATATTCAGAAATTAGAAGCCAGAAAATCAAGTATTGAAACTTATGTCACTCTTTTCTTGAATCGGTTGATGAAAAGTGTTACATTTTGTCCATCACTAGTCATGACCAACTGACAGAGGTAAGAAACGCATTTTTCTTTCTTACTTCATGACATGCCAATTAGCGCATTTGCCACTGTCACATATTGTAATAGTATAAGTATAATCGTTATACAAAACGTTAAAACTTCTCCAGTAAAGTGATAGTAGATTTACTGAAATTTTACAGGACTTCTTGGAAGAAACTTCAGCTCACCCATGTTTATTTAGACCTACTCCATTCTTTTCACTTGCACAGAACTTTAAAATACAATATACTATCACTCTTGTACTATAAAACTCCCAAAAAATGTAAAAAATAGAAAATCTAAATAAAATGACAACCTTACTTCTCCCGTTCCCGCCAAAAAGTCTAAACGCATTCTTTCAGCCGGACTATAGTGTAACTTATAATTCAATGTCATGTCAATGTCATTCAATGCAACAGTAAGTTACCTGTAGCTGAAGGGGTAGGAGGAGCGGGCGTGCCGGGGGCGGGGGCGGGGGCGGGGGTGACGGGCGGGGTGTGTGCCGCGGGGCTGGCTGCAGGCGCAGATTTCTTCTTCCGTTTCTTTGGCACTGGTGACGGCGGTACTGGAGTTTGCGCAGGCGTCGCCAACTTTGTTCTGGCAATTACGGTAACAGCCACATATAAAGCTACATATAACAGCAACCCTAACTCTAAAGTCAATCGTGCACGATTGAATGAATTTGTAAATAAGATTAGTTTATGAAACTACATTATTGCTCTCACATTGGCTGTTTAATACATTATATATTGTGTAGTTAAATAACAGCGTTTTTTTTAACCGGTACAGTACTGGGGTAATCCGAGTCCATAAGAGATACAGGGGAACAGCCTTAGTAACCATTTGGACTTTTTTTTGTAAGAATAATTTTGGCATTATCTATTTTTTGGTCAAACGTGAAATGTCTATGAATTTTATTAAATTTGACCAACTACTGCTGTCCACATTTTTTCTTCCGATACAATGAAATGATGCTTTGCTTATTTTGGATGACATTGGGGCCAGGGGGGTATGAATGGCGATTACGTAAGTCAGCAACATTTATTTATTTACTTTTCGTATTAATTATGATAGGTAACTTGCTCTGCAGCGATGGAGTGAATACTATGGAGAACTGTATGAGAGTGGCGACTCCGTCTCTGATACTGAGAGCGATTCTAATGAATTGCCACACTCGGGCCAGGGACTGGAGGATGCCATTAGTATGAAAGAGATTGAGAAAGTGATAAGAAGTTTGAAATGTGGAAAGGCTGCGGGAATTGATGAGGTGACTGCTGAGATGATCAAGTATGGTGGTCCTAGGGTCTGGGATGCCTTCTGTGCACTCTGCAACCTTTGTTGGCAGAAATGGGAGGTTCCAGAGTACTGGCGCACGGCAGTCATAGTACCTATATATAAAGGGAAAGGTTCCTACCTAGACTGTGCGTGCTATAGGGCCATCAGCTTGGTCAGCTTAGCGAGTAAAGTCTATACTAAAGTATTGACTGAACGTATGAAAGGTGTTTCAGAAAGATATTTGTGGGAGGCGCAAGGTGGATTCAGGAACGGTAGGGGTTGTATGGATCAGATTTTCTCGCTTCGCGTTATCGTGGGAAGGTTTCTGGCTTTAGGTCAGAAAGTTTTCTGCGCTTTCGTGGATCTAGAGAAAGCATTCGATAGAGTAGTGCGGAAGAAATTGTGGAGTCTTCTGCCTGAATATGGCGTGGAGGGCTCCTTACTGCAGGCTGTGAGGTCATTATATCGAGACCACAGAGCCTGTGTAAGGATAGACGGTGACATGTCGCCCTGGTTTGAAGTCTGTTCTGGTGTCAGACAGGGCTGCGTGATGTCTGCCTGGCTATTCGTGCTGTATTTGGACAGTTGCCTCCAGAGATTGAAAGGTAATATGAGTGGTATGGGATGTGGTGACACAGTGGTAAACTGCCTATTGTACGCTGACGATGCTGTGCTAATAGCACCATCAGAAGCAGAGTTGCAGACACTAGTCACGTGCATGAAAGAAGATTGTGAAGTAAAAGGATTGAAAATGAATGTGAACAAAACTAAGGTTCTGGTGTTTGAAAGAGAAGCGGAACAAACGAAATGTGTGATTAGTGTAAATGGAAAATGTCTAGAACAGGTGAATGAAATTGTGTACCTGGGGAGTGCGTTTTCGAGGGATGGAAGATGTGAGTTGGATGTGGAGAGACGGGTAGCAGCTGGCAATAAAGTGAACGGTGCTCTGTCCGCATTAGTGGGTAGTGAGAATATATCTAACACTGCTAAAATGGCCATCCACAATGCGGTGTTGGTGCCAACTTTGTTGTACGGCAGTGAGGCCTGGATATGCCCAAAATCGAGTGAAAGTATGATAAATGCTGTGGAGATGCGATCTCTCAGAAATATGTGCGGTGTCACGCTTGCGGACAGGATAAGCAATGATGAGATACGCAGTATGACAGGGTTGCACAACAGTGTTATTGTAAAAATGAAGAAAGGAATGCTTAGATGGTTCGGGCACATGGAAAGAATGAGTGATGAAAGACTGACGAAGAAAATATACAGAGCGAAAGTGAGTGGTAAAAGAAGCCAAGGAAGACCAAGGCTGACTTATGAAGATCAAATAGCCAGAGTGTTAGCAGACGGAAATGTCAAAAGCACTCGCATACCTAGGCGAAAATGTGTGAGGAGAATGATAAGATTTGAGGAAGCGAAAGAGGTGTGTAAGGACCGCGACTCCTGGCGCTCCGTCCTCTCTGACTACCCCGTTGGGGATACAGCGTGAAGTTATGTTATGTTATGTTATGTAACTTGCTCATGAATAAAGAAACTTAAACAGAGGGGGGAGGGTAAGAGTTTTACTTACTTTCGCTGAAGGGAGAGAGGAGTGTTAAGAATGACTAAAATTCTGCTTACATAAAACTTTAACGGTCCTTTAAGACAGTTCCCCTGTATTTCTTATGGTTTCGGATTTCCCCATACTGTCTCGGTTAAAAAAAAACTATATTTGAATCCATTTATTATACGTACATAATTACATATATCCATTTATATAGTAAAATAAATATGTAAGAACTGCGATGCTTGGCGCTCCATCCTTTTTGGCTCCTCCGTTAGGGATACAGCGTGAAGATATATATGTATGGACATATATTTGATGGCATAAGAATTAATAATATACATACGTGAATTGTATACCCTGTTAACAATTTAATCAATATACATTGCCACGGAAGAAAAGGGAATCGTCAAAAACGAGTAGCACGTCTTCCCGAGAATCCTAGAGCATTTTCGCGACTGCGTCTCCGTCTGGTTTAACTCGCTAGGATGGTAGAATCTATGCCACGTCGCGTCAGCGCCGGCTCTAGCCCATTTGTGCCCAGGTGCAATCAATACCCTGGCGCCCTCTAGTAGGCACGCCATCACAATGGAGTCCTTTATATTTTGATCATTGATCAGAAATTCGGGTGCAAATAGTTCGGGTACAATTATAAATGGTGTTGGGAAGCTATAGACCGTTTACTTCTCTTGTGGTATATCCCCTTCGACCCACGGAGTAGACTCGAGAGTAAAAAGTATTTTTTAGAAAGGGAAGCCTTAAGAATAAAGAAGCACAACTTCGTCGCAAGTTCAAAAATATTTCATTTAAAAACTAAATGTAAATTACGGGACGAAGTAGGAATGGATAAAATTTCGCAGAAACACGACACAGAGTTCATATTTGTAATTTTAGTGAGTACAAAATATGAACATTGAAACCTTTGTTAGCTTAGCTTAAGGGCAACCACAGGTATGTAGCTCACTTAACTAGAATTCATAAGATCTTCTCCTAAAGAGACGCAAAATATTCATAATTACTTTTTACATAGCTTCGCGATCTCTACAGGCTACAGAAAGTCAAAGAGTATGAGGCGTCGCTCGCGGCGCTCGGCGCCCCCTAAGAGCCTGCGCCCTTTTTCTCCGCACACCCTGCACCCTAAGTACAGCCCGCTCTGCGTCCCGTCTCACTTCGCACTATTTCCCGCGGATTCCCTCGACTCTGCCAACAGCAGTCGTGCGAATTTTCGAATGTTTGAGAATTCTCGGGAAGAGGCCGCGCTACTTACTCGTTTTGGTCTCGTATCTAATTTATATGTTACTTCACGGAGACGAAGTTCAAAATGTTATGCAAAAAAAATTCGCTTCGCTGCTTTTCCCTTATCTTCCGTAGCAATGTAGATTGACCCCTCGTCTATTAAATCTGCAATTCGATCTGCATTGAAACCCATTTGCAACTTTTCACTGAACCTCGAACTCACAAATACAAAAATCGTAGTAATATTTTTAGAAACGTAAACAGCTTACCATAATAATTTGTTCATAAATATCTTCAATGTAAATCACTGTTGCTGTTTTATTACAGTACCATAGAATAAAACATCTTTCAGTATCACAATATAGGTAGATATCTTATTAAATTACTTAGAAATGCCTGCGTAATAGCCAATAACACCAGCAAATTATATTGTAAATTAACTCACTCTGCCTTAGGTGTTTCTTTAGCGGGCGTGACCGGCGTGGGAGTTCCGGGCTGATCGAGACTCTTCAGAATGTCATAGTTGATCTTCATACTGATTCGCTTCTCAGCCAACATCTTCTCTATGGCCTCACCGGCAGTCGCTGCGTTGCAAGCAGTTTTCTTCTTATACGCACCGCGAACTTTCTTTTTCTTGTCTTTCCCCTCCTCGCGTTCTCTTGCGCGCATCTCTTCTTTTACTATCGCATACAATAATCTATAATAGCAATATATAGTACCAACAGTCTCCCGAGTAAAAACTAAGAAAAAATTGAACCGACTTCAAAAAAAAAGATTAAAAAGTACAAAACAACTATTCTTTATCAATTAAAACTCGAGTACAAAAATAACTTTATATGTACGATACAAATACCTATATAATTAAGTTTGGCAGTTACTTTCTGTTGTTGCATATTGATTTGGCACTGATTTCCAATACTATCGAATTTAATTATATAGTTAATTACCGTACGTACATATAAATATTATATACGAATAGCAACCGTCCTTCTTTTTGAAGTTGGTTAAAAAGACTGTGACTTATGGATAGACGGACAGGACGAAATTGTAAGGGTTCCGTTTTTCGCTATTGGTTACGGAACGCCAAAAATCGGTCGAGAGTAAGTTGGACAGTTAGGTACAGAGTTCGAACAATTTTATTTTTAAATTGAAAGACTATTACTGCTTCGAGGTTTCATTTTTATGATTTTACGAAAGATTTATTTCGAAATTAAAAAATTATTATTCTCAATGAAAATCTATAGTTACAGCTTCTATACTATAATATAACATACAAAGAGAGAGATTTTTGTACGTTTGTTTATATGCGGAGGATAATCTCCGGAACCACTGCACCTATTTCAATAATTATTTAATTAGACTGTAATAATATTATGTATTCAACGCGGGCGAAATCGAGGCGAGCCGCTATACTAAATAAAAGTTACATTTTTAATTGTTCAAAACTTCTCGGTTTAAAAGTTAAAGGGGGTGGGAAGCTTTGAAAAGAACTTTGAAAGCAAATAACACATGAGTGAAGGATTAAAAAATCTACACTTACTCTTCTGTTCTCTCAGATATCCTGCATTAATTTTGTTCCACAGAGCAGTCTTATGCTGGGCCTCATCTTCAGTCATAATAAGTGAGCTGATGTACTCCTCGTCCTGGTCATTTAGCATCAAGTCAACGGCATCATGCAGATCTTTTCCAAACTGCTGCTGCTTAGGCTCGGGTTTCACGAATTTGTCCAATTTGTCATCTGGCTGGCCGAGACCGATCACAGCTAAATCTGGACCTGCATTCAATTTCAAACTATGGATAATAATCTAAAAATAACGAGATAGTAGAGATTTCATATTATAGTATGTATCATCGTATTTGTTCGTATTTGTGTCACGGGATGCGCGGGCGGCTTATTTGACAAATTAGTGCAAGTACAACGCAGGTTAAAAACGCGGTTTTGCGTTTCTATCGACTGAGGGAGTCTTGAAAATTCTAATTAAACGTATAAAAAAACTATTAATTAAGATATTATAATAATTTTAATTTTATAGTGAAGTGGTCGCAAGATTTTATACTCAAGTTTTTGGCTTTTTCGTGGGTCGCGACATAAAAATGGGTCAGAAACAATGCTCTAATAAAATCAACGACAAGGTACAACTGTAGATGAATGCCTATTAAATATGCAAAATATAAATGACATTGCCACTCCGTAATAAAAATTACGAGTATTTTAACATACATTTATTTCTATTTATTTTGAGAAATGCTAATGAACGGCCGAAAAAAGTAGTACATAATATAAAGATGAAATTACATAGAACAAAACAAAGACATAACGCACTAGCCCAATATGATATAACTTTTTTTACTAAAACTGGACTGGTATGAACTCGTTTCTGCGATCGCGTCCTATTATCTGTTGCTGCATTCAGATTAAACTCAGAGCAGGACAAAAATAGTACAAAATTAAATACCTAATCCTTTTTCGAGCTTTAGTTTTTCTCTGGATCCAGTCTCTGCACAAGGCTCGACTTCTTGGGCAATCTCTCCAAGCAGGGTCAGTGTGTCCTCTGCTGCGAATCTTGAAGCTTCCGCATCTTCTGTGTTACCGTCATCTGAAACATGTCATTTTATATTTTATAATGTGAAGAGAATAAGAGAGTACCCAAAGTAACAATTAGTCTTTTTAAAGATTAAATTATGAAAACGAACACTAATATCCGATATTAAGTTCGAAGTACTGCACCTAATCCCGTAATGACTGCAGCTACTGAAGCAGCTTTCCTTCTTCTAGAATTGTCTTTTTCTAACTGAGTATCTATCTCTTTCTGTAATTCCGTAAGTTCCTTCTCGCCATCCTCTTCTTCCATCAACTGAAAAATTTCAATTTTACTTTAATAACCAAAAGAACATTTGATGTTTTTCAGATAACATTTTTGGTTTATTTCATTAAGTACATTTTTCACAATCGCTTCTTTTGATAGCTGTAATCAAGATTTATTGTGATCATGCCCCCAATGATTGTTATGACATTTTTGATTAAACACTTGGAATAAACCTACGACTTGCAAAAAAAATAGACGTTTACATATAACATGATAGAAGTACATTGTCATTTAACATAACTGTAGGTATGAACGATACATACTGTCACACCTTTTCCCATACAGGTTGGAGAGAAGATCAAGACACAATTAAATCCTACCCTGACAATCCTTTTAACAGTAAATATTTGAGCTTACTGATGGCAAAATCGAATCAGATAACAACAGGATGCTAGCCTATACCAATTCTAAGGTCCAATTTTATAACCTGCATGAAAGGAATAGATTGGTGAATACTGCTCTTAATGTCCATAGTTGCACGCAAATTTCCATGGAAAAAAAAGCTTAAGTCGCTTTCCTGAGTTGTGTGTGTTGCCGCGTATTACCTTTTGTAACCTTTCTTTGTCCCTTTTCCTGGCTGCTCTGAATGCGGGTGGGTCTTGTTCCTCTTCCAAGTCTACTGTCATAAACTCTTCGAGAGTGAGGGCACTGGATGGTGTCTCGCCAAATTCCAAGAGACGTTTCCGCAGCGTAGACTCATGGACTTTTACTATCCGTACAACATCTGCTGGTGTGCGCGAAAAATTGTGTAAACGAGCAGCAATGAGTAGAGCTAGAAAAAAATTAAGAATAACAGTTTTTTACCAAAAGTACAGTCACCTGTGTAAAATTTAAGAAAAAAATGGTTTTATAGTTTTCACGTGATAGAAAAATAAACAGAAACGTTTCATTTTTGAGGTTTCGTAACAAAAATGGTCAAAACAGGAAGCTAATAAGTCTATCCGTATGTCACAATGGTTTCATTCGGTCATCTTTACACCTATTGAGCTTAAAGGTACAGAGATGTAAATCGGTAAGCGAAGACTAGAAATAAGAAACGAACAACCAACGTTTTATATATTTTTTTAAAACGTTATGTATTTCGGAAATTACGCGTGTCCAACAAGCTCTTGGCTAATCTTTGAAATACCTATATTATACTTATATATGTAGAGAATTATTGTTATTTATCGCATATCATTGATGCAAATAAAGTTAAGAATGAGTATAGAAAATAATGTGTTAAATGTTAATTGAAATCGTTTCTGTAGTCAAAATAACATTTAGTAATTATTTTAATTAGGAAACAGCACGTAACCTTAAATAGCAGTTAGGTAATGCGTTGTAGTTGCTGTTTTTTTATTAGCCTTCCGGTTACTAGCTTTATGACTTTCAAAATATCAGTCACGGTCAAGTCCAAGGCAAACACTATTGTAAAACAAGTTTCTATTAACTTTTATCGTTTAAGTATTATTGTATGGCTAAGTATTATTTGCATCTGTATTTTAGGAAAGAACTACTCTAAATCGGCATCTAGGTACATTGAATATCAAAAGCCTGGGTTTGATATGGCGTCACACATTTGTTGAAATTATATGTAGCATTTATTCTATCATCTATATCTATACATAGTACAAAACAAAGTCGCTTCCCGCGGTCTGTCGCTCTGTACGCTTAGATCTTTTAAACTATGCAAGGCATTTTAATGCGGTTTTCACAATTATTCACAATTGATAGAGCGACTCAAGAGGAAGGTTTATACGTATAGTTTAATATTGTTTTGTGTTAATCTGTTGAAATATGACGATAATAGTTCAAGATGTCGGAAAAAATCAAGCCGACTGAGAGCTTTCATCGAAAATGCTGTCTTATTCCAAAACAATGGTATGATGGAATTGTTCCTCTTTATTAGGACTACAAAAAAGTCAGCGATGGCATTTGTCTATATAGTCCAGTTGAATTAGCTCAAAATAAGGCATGATTTTGCATTAATTGTGGTGCTAATGATTTTTGGCACATCGATAGAGTTATGTCTGTGTATGATTACCTTAAATTCGCAACCGATTTAGAAGTGCGGAAAATGGTGAAAATTGAGAAAATCTTGGATTTTTGAATAATTCCAAAACAAAAATTGTGGTACTAGTTGCGAGAATACCACGTGTTCGGAGTACGAATACCTACCTACTCAAGCAATTTGGACCGGTTGCGACATACGGAACATACCTAAATTTAAAAAAAGTGATTTTTCGTCTTTATCTCCTAGGCAAAATTTGTGGTACTAGTTGCGAACTCATCGGACACTTGTTTTAGCTTAATATACTTAGTTTTAAGTTTGCAACCGGTTGCGACCTACGGAACCCTAAGAACATACTTTTTTCAAAATTCTACTTCCAGCAAAATTAGTGTAGTCAATATTATTGCTTATGTCACATTTATAGGTCGTATTCCAACTACATTGTGATCGTAACCTCATAAACCACTACGGAACATAGTCTATTTTTAAATTAAATAAACGCTTATTACGCATATTTCGAGGGGAACGCGAGCGGCGCGGGAGACAGGGTACGGCTCGAGCGACTACGACTCGCCATGCGGTTCATTCATACATTGTTAAATAATATTAACACATTAGCAAGCTATTATTTCAAATTGAAAATAGATGAACGTAGACTCAAAAGTCGGAATGGTGGAGTGTTTTCTTTTTATAATTATGAGATATAGGTAATAATTTTTATCTTAACAACTTTTGACAGTAGAAAAAAAATTACACCGATTAGTGTTTGTTAAAAAAAATAGGCAGTCATTACTGCCGACAGAAGTCAAAACCTAAAATTATGAAATAATGTAAAAAATTATGTTCAGTCAGACTATTATACATTTTCAATTCAAATTACATTTATTTTCAAATATTCCTACGTATATTTTTCTACCTGAAATTTCGTTAGTATTTGCTAATAAATCCTAAATTTGAAATGAAAGTCAGTTTGCATAACTAGGTTTGAATTGAACATCTAAGGCTTTTTTGCAAATTTTTCAGTCTAAAATTTGTATAATATAAGGTAATAAACAATAACTTTGCATTAGTAACCATATTTCTGAAAATTTAATATATAAATTTAAAATTGTTATAAAATTTAAAAGATTTTTTAATTTTAATATCCACGAGGAAAATATTATCGAACACATAGAAATTTGTTTTACCACACTAGTGAAATAACTTATAAGCATAATGCAATGAGTATTACATAGGTAATGCAATGAGTATTACATAGGTAATGCAATGAGTATTACATAGGTAATACTCATTGCTTTATGTATAGCAGAGGTCAAATATAAAAAGAAAGAATAAATATCATGTCGTGACGCCAACTCATAAAATTTTACTCATTCAAAATTTAATTTAAATTTGGAATTCTAAGTACAATGAAAGACATCGATATTCACACTGAAATCATAGGTATTAAAAATCGATTTTATAGGTAAAGATCTAATAAAAAAAATCGATTAAAGTTAATGACTTTGGGTTCTACTTCTTCTTTGTATTGTACGAATACCTATTCGTACTCCAAACACGTGGTATTCTCGCAACTAGTACCACAATTTTTGTTTTGGAATTATTGAAAAATCCAAGATTTTCTCAATTTTCACCATTTTCCGCACTTCCTATAGCCTTCTATAACCATTTTCAAGATTAAAAAAATTGATACAAATTATGTGGAGTTTGCAAAGCTATTCAGACGGACACGAGGAATTAGTATCTACATTGCACCCGTGCGAAGCCGTGCCGGGTCGCTAGTTATTGCTAAATCATTGATATTACAATAAAGTTGAAGTGTTTAATATGTAAATGTGCTATCAATGGATAGATAACAGAGTCTAATTTATGGTGAAAGTTTAACATACTTTCGTAATACTTTTTCGAGATATCGGCGTAAATAGTAATGAATCTTTGCAAAATTTACCTGTCCGCTGTCCGTATCTAATTTGTTCTAAGCTTGTATTATAGAAGAAGTATTTATATTTACTTCAGTGGCTTCCCTATATATCTAGTTTTCAGTCTAGATATAAGTGTGGGAGAATTTATAAAGAAATGGTTATCTATGAAATGTTTGTTCTATTTTGATGATACTTTTAGTCATTATTCCGTCTGAGTGATAAATTTGACTTACAAATAACACTTGAATAAAACTATTTTCTTGAAATTGCTTATAAATTTTGATATTTCCGCATAGAGAAAAGCAGAAAACCTCAAACTTATTCGTAAAACGAAGTTTAATAATAATTAGACAAAATAAAAATAAAGTATGTCACATATACATAACTTTACATTATTTTCTATCGAGGATGGGCAGAGCATTAGAGTACAACAAAACAAAACCTAAACGCCGCTCTTAGCAATATGCATTTTAGTTCGATGGCATAGTGCAACCAGAAAGTCATAGATCACTGGCCGACTATTTATACCAGTTCCTCACACAATCAAAGTATAATACTAATATAAAGTTATAGTATTAAATGTTTTACCGGCACCACAAATGCCAGATGGCCGTCTTCCCGAATGTATGGAGTCTCTTTTCATCCTCTGAACAAGGCGCAGTGCCGTCATGCTGACGTCATGTTGCTTCTCTTCGAATTGCAACTGCGATGCGAACCGCAAAATATACAAACACGGGTCTGTGAAAAAAAATATGGTTATGATAAATTCTACTGTACTACTTTTTCATAATAAGGTTCTTATAATAGGTTTTCATAATAAGGTAAGGAAAAGAGATTGAAGCTTGTTATTAAACGTACACTAACTGAAAAACCGTACTATTAAATAAACGATTTCACCGAAGACAAAACTAAAGTGAAAATAAACTTCACTGCATATGTATTTACTCGGTTTCTGAATATTTATTTGAATATTATTTATTGTATTATAATATTGTAAAAATCATAGATTAATTAGTTACTAGCGCACAGTAAGACGATGTTGAAAAATTATACTTAATCATTGAAGTATTATTCTAAGTCAGTGTATTTGAAGAGTTAAACGAAAGGTAGATGAGACGTTCTAAGGTGCGTTGCAACTGGGTTCACTAAAATAATTTGGCTTTAATTTGACTATGACTTTGGCCCAGTTACGGCAATATTAATTTTACATATAAATACAGAAATACAGAGAAGTGATAGGATTGGACCCGTGGATTGGACAGATAAAAATCGTCAGTATGTGGTAAGCTCCAAAGTGCATTATCACGTGAACAATGTGTGAGCCCGTCGTGAACCAGATTATGCATGCAGTTCGAGTTGATAGCACCAGCGGCACATGCAATAAATAAACAAACCAAAAAGAAATATGTGTTCCAGATTAATATATTACGAAACTTGACAAAAAGACTAAAATTAAAACTGTGTTGTGGAATTTTATAGTTGTTACGTATAGAGCAGTTTAAAAAACTACATATATCTATGTATTTAATGAGCTAATCGAACATCAGTATTTATCAATTATATGTAACAGAAAGCTTGATCATAAGAATAAAAGATAAAGAATAATGAGAATGAGATGAAGAATGAATAAGATGCTACATTTTTTAAATTTTGGAATAGAATTATTCTTAATAGATGGTGAATTTGTAAATTATAAAACATTTAAGTCTGTTGTTAAACATGTTAAAAATTACAAAACCTAGTTTCCTTAACCCGACACACTGACACAGACCAACATTTAAATTAATACGCAATCGACCAAACGAGACTTGTTCCACTTTACGTAGACAATAAGTGTACTTATTGTACATTATATATGTATAATAAATTAAATTTTAAGTAAAAAGAAGGAAATTATTAAGTAATATAACGATAACATGAACGATACTTAAATTTTAAGTAGTATGATGCAAGGATTGGTATTAGTAAATAGTTTATTTTTTGCATTTATACTACACATAATATTAAGGATGAGCAGAGCAGTACATGTTACATTATGCGAGAAAACAAGTAACTAGTACGCAGAAGCTTAATATTATGACAGCACATTCACTTCGTTAAAAAACAAATAGAGTTTACGGTCGGTTGCATCAACATAATGTTGTCATATGTAACATAAAATGTAGTAATGATATGTATAAAACTTATATTACTGTGAATAATAAATCTTGTGTAATGCATGTTACTATGTGACGCTTCTATTATTTATTAGTTTAGTTATAAAAGTAACTGCTGTTGGTACAGTATGTTCCTTTTTGTCATTGTACCAACTGAAATAATTTTAGTGCACTAACTTTATCATAGACTAACTATACTAAATAAATCCTCCTCCTTTGGAACAAAATAATAAAAACTGTTTATTATTATTTCCGCCACTTTTAATTTCATTTAAACATTTAAATATGAAGCCATGACGCTAACAGAGTTAAAACAGAGTTCATTGCTAGATAATTAAATAGTTTTTAAAATACATACTTACCGAAAAAATTTTTTGATAATTTTTTTTTAACTAGGGCGTGACGAAATTACTAATAAATGACCAAAATTGATAAAATAGTGACGGCTGATCTATTTTTCTCAAATTATTTTGTTTAAACTATTAAACATTGTATTATTTGAAAGGCCCATTATTGGACTGTCAGTGACAAAAATCGTTACGTACACGTGTTTTTTTTTTATTTTAGCGAAATTAGGGCAAATATACATATATAATATAATAAACATCTCGAAAATTATCAACTTGTGCTGAACATACATTAAGGTTCAATCGAAAGGTATTCGTAGCCTCTACCTCTATCACCAGGCACCCGCTGGTATAACCCTACTGGGACAACTTGTATACATAGTACAAAACGTACATCATACAGATATGTAAAAATTATAACTTTCCTCTATGCCTCGCCGTCATAGTTCGCCGTAGTCTGGTAAAAAGGGTTAAAACACCAGTCATAAGTAAGTTTCGTTGCAAATAGGTAGTGATGCGCTAATCAGTCCGCACACAAGACTGCAAGACAAGATTTTAGGCATCACTGCAGATGTAGGGAGGAAAGGAACGGTTTTTTGTTGGTACGACTAAGTCTACATTCAACATAAGTCTAATTTTAGAGTGCTCCATAAGAAAAAGGGGCTAAATTTTTATTCTGACTCACTCGCTAACTACAGTGCAGAGAATACAAGTACTAATACAGAGTGTTAATGAATATTACCATAATTATTCGATTTACACAAGCATTCATTTTAAAAACATTGTTTCCGCGGTCATGTTTATAAATCTTGACACTTGAAGGAAAAAAGAATAGCCATTTGTGCTATATTATTTACTATCAATTGTTACGCTGACTGTATCATAAACTTTCATGAAGCTGTGGTTTATTTGTTCCATTTATTTAGCTTATAATTTCTAAAGAAAACTAATTCGCAACGAAATCATTAAAGTTTTGACTATTAGATCGAAACCAGGGTCCAGAGTAGTGGAAGTGGAAAGTGCAGTGTAGTAAATTATAAACATCCGATCCGCTCCGGCTTCGCACGGGTAGATTTAAAAAAAAAATACAGCCCATGTTACTCGTTGATAATGTAGCTCTCTATAGGTGAAAGAAGAAAGAAATAAATCGGTTTAGTTTTTGAGTTTATCTATTACATACAAACAAACAGTTTACCTCTCTATAATATTAGTATAGATAGGTAACACAAAATATAACATAACACGACTGCATTTAAAGCAGACGACAAAAGATAATTTTTATACAATCTACATTTTCAGGCACTAAAGCACGTAAGGTTGAATATTTTTACTGTTTAGAAACACATAACTATTCACTAAAGTGAACTTCGACCAATCGACCTCCTTCGTATGTCATTGAGAGCGTCTGTTGTGAGCTGAACACCTGAATACCTTGCGCATGCGCATGTATATGGTCTGCTTACGAACAAACGATTGCGAGACTTGCATGTTAATTATTCCATCAAGTAGGTGGTCAAACACGACAAAGGTGTATAAAGAGACCATAGAAACAAAAAATAATGATTCAAATCTTTCAATGTCAAGTGTCAACATTAAGGAAGAATTGCACCGCACAATGTACAAGACGGCCTTTATATAGGAAAATGAAAAGATGTATTTATAAGACAGAAATATTTTCAATATTTAATTAACTGAGTATATTATGTAAACTTAAGAGGATTCGGTATCAATAGTTTATTGTGACACAACGTTGCAGTTACACGGTCTTTCAAAATTACTGCAATGTAAGCATCTTAAGCACAAGTGATCACGAACTATGCGATAATAATGAGCAGTTTATCATAATGATTAGATAACCTATAGTGCTTTTAAGTAATGTGAAATTACTATCAATCTTACAACAGTAAAAGGAAGACTTACTAACTTAATACTAAATACATTATAAATAAACTCGAGGCGAATAAACGTTATAGTGTAGGAGTTACACTTACTACATACGTATACACGGTTACACATAATATTTACACTATATCTCTATTCCATATATCTATATATCTTATTACAGTACTCATAGACATACACATACATAACTATATACGAATATAATATTTACATATAAATACAGGCGCCTCTTCACGCTATCCTTAGTGGAGGTAAACAGAAAGGTTCCACTCCTGTCGAGATGACACCAGAACAACTACAAGCTTTTGAACAGTGCAAATCATCTCTCTCTAAAGCAGCACTTCTCGCACATCCGGATCCTGCAGCTGAACTCGCCATCACTACTGATGCTTCTGACGTAGCAATTGGTGCTGTACTCCAACAGAAAAAGGCTGGGAGCTGGGAACCACTGGGTTTCTTTTCCCAGAAGCTTAGACCAGCTCAACGCAAGTACAGTCCCTACGAACGAGAATTGTTGGCAGTATATGAAGCAATCAAATACTTCAGGTACATGGTGGAGACAAGAGATTTTACAATCTACACTGACCATAAGCCGCTTACCTTCGCTTTCTCAGCAAACAGAGAGAAAATGGCACCTCGTCAATTCAGGTACTTAGACTTTATCGGTCAATTTACAACCGACATTAGGTACTTACCTGGCAGAGACAACGTAGTGGCTGATGCTTTGTCGCGCGTAGAAGAACTAACATCCAGCATAGATTACGAAGCCTTAGCACGAGCACAGACGACTGACCCTTAACTACAAGAGCTACTACTTAGAGGCTCGTCACTACAGCTCAAAAAGCTACTTACAGGTAACAGCAACTTACCACTCTTCTGCGACGTATCTGTTCAGCCTCCTCGACCATACGTACCTGCCGAATTTCGACGCCAAGTTTTCGACTCTCTCCATCAATTTAGTCATCCAGGAACGACAGCTACAGCGCGACTGGTGACACAAAGATTCGTATGGCCAGGGATACGCAAGAACTGTAGAGAGTGGACCAAGCATTGTCTGCAATGTCAAAAATCCAAGGTTACCCGCCACACTACTTCTCCTTTATCTTCCTTTTCTATTCCTTCGTCAAGGTTCTCTCACATTCACCTTGACATCGTAGGGCCATTACCTATGACTAATGATTACAGGTACTGTCTCACGGTCATCGATCGTTTCACCCGTTGGCCTGAGGCAATCCCACTCAAGGACATTACAGCCGAGTCCTGCGCTGCTGCTTTGGTATCTGGCTGGATTGCCAGATTCGGTTGTCCTACTACAGTTACCACCGATCGTGGCCGCCAGTTCGAGAGTCACCTCTTTGCAGCTCTCACCACCTTAATCGGTGCGCGCCATCTGCGTACCACCGCTTACCACCCTGCGGCTAACGGACTGGTCGAACGACTTCATCGACAGTTGAAGGCAGCGATTATGTGCCACACTACCACATTATGGACTGAGGCACTACCACTCGTTCTTCTGGGTATCAGAAGCGCCTGGAAGGAAGGCCTTAATTCATCGAGTGCAGAGTTGGTTTACGGCGAACCACTAAGACTACCGGGCCAATTCTTAACTCCAACTGATGACCACAAAGCAGCTGATCCAACTGAGCTCATGACTCGCTTACGAAGGCATATGGCGCATCTCACTCCAAGACCAACGTCATGGCATATGTCTAATTCTTCGCCATTCTACATTCCACAGAATCTGTTTTCTACGTCCCACGTTTTTCTGCGTCAAGACCACTTACGCCGACCACTAGAAGCTCCATACGCCGGTCCATTCAAAGTCCTGGAAAGATCTTCTAAATACTTTAGGATAGAAGTACAGGGCAAGAGTACAAGTGTCAGCATTGACAGGCTAAAACCAGCTTATCTGACTAGAGATACAGACTGCAAATCTACTGGCACTCCATGGCAATCACCAGCAGTCCTAAAGTCTCCAGACACTACAGGAGATGAGAAAGATGACCATCGCCCTGAAGAAAAACGAACGCGCAGCGGAAGAAGAGTGCGCTTCCCTGACTACTATCGACCATAGCCATGGTCTCGGCGGGGGAGTGATGTAGGAGTTACACTTACTACATACGTATACACGGTTACACATAATATTTACACTATATTTCTATTCCATATATCTATATATCTTATTACAGTACTCATAGACATACACATACATAACTATATACGAATATAATATTTACATATAAATATAATTAAATAATTTATATACAAGCAAACTTTTTATATACGTATTTTTATTTTACATCTACCCACATATTTTATACTACACACGCCGCGCGCTTACAATAAAGATAATACGTAGGGAGTTGAGAAAAACGAGTCAAACTGATATACTTAAAGTGAACATATGTAAATGGGATATTAAAAATCGTTTTAAATACTTGACAATCTGCGTATCCATTATTTCTACCAATCATCCTATAATAGTATATAGCAATTTAAAAAAAGTTCGGTTCTCTTGGTTTTTGCATCAGAATTTAGATTGCAGATTTTGACACGTAGCGAACGGATTACGCCGTTCTGTGTGATTGCGAATCATTGACACATAAATGTCTAACTTAACTTGGTAATTTAGGCCAAAGTAAAAACATTATAATGCAATAATCCTTTATAGTGCGATTATCATACAGCAAGGTCAGGCAGTAATCATGTTATCGAATAGTGCGTTTTAGACACAGACAACAGACATTATGCAGTTCTGTTACAGCCTGTCAAACTTGCTGGATGGATTTGAATGTTAATTAAGTGATTCTACTTCAAAAAGAGCATAGGAAAAGGAGCAAATGTAACATACATGCAAGAGAGCATAATATACTATTCCCTGAAAGTGACGTGAAGGCATGATGATATATATAAACTGCAATATACTCGTAAGAATCGACTATATTTTTCTGTATGGATAAATGAAGAATGTTTTGTTAAAAGATTACGCTTTAGATTACGTAAGACAATAAGCAGGTTTAACAACTAGATCACAAACATTAGTTTGTCTACAAACGAACAAAACATTAAATAACTGTTATGTTTGCACATATTCACCTAACAGAATAACAGTATGTAGATAAGAACGTATCCTAAAAGAATATTAGGTTTGATAGCCGATGATTTACATTATTACAACAGCGACATCGATAAGATAGTATGACATCATCTACTTTCTCGCTCCAACTTGGTGCCACTGGAGGCAGGTATGTCTCTTGTGGCTTGCGCAAGAATTGGCGTTCGTGCTCCAGCGACTAGGCGGACGGACGCCGGCGCAGTCTACACAGTGCATTTACGTGTGCGCTTTGTTTTTAATTTTTGAACAGTCAATTTAAAAATAGTTCTTTTTTTTGACGTTGACTTTAAGTTTCTTTATGGCCAATATTCAAACTGTTGGTTACATACGGTGTTGTGAGAAATTCTAATAGATTTTAAATAATGATAAAACCGTGGTAAAACTGGTTTTCCTGTGGGAATGAAATGAAGCAAAGTTTCAGGCGGACTCCAAATAACTTACCGGTCCTAGTAGGAAAATTATTGCTACACTGGATTTTCACAAAGGCCGATCTTATATTCTTCGTTTACCGGTTTGTTTATTTTTAATTCTTTCTGATTTATGTAATAAAGTTATTACTAAAATTAAAAGTAAGAATTGGCGCGATGGAGTGCATATGCATATGTTAAATTACAAAAAGAACTTTTATATATTTTGTTCGAGTGAATGATACTGGGTGTTCGAACGTTTGTTGCGCGAATAACAAAATTGAAATAATTACCATTGTAGATTATTTGTTTACATGTAGGTATCTAAATACTAACTTTTCGGGTAGGTAGGTAGGTACCTAAATAGTAACATCTATTTGCTCGAAGTCATAGAAAGAATGCATAATGAAAGATTGACGAAGAAAACGTACAGAGCAAAAGTGAGTGGTAGCAGAAGCCAAAGAAAACCAGCTGACCTGGACCGACTAGTGATGTATGAATATTAAATAGCTAGTGTTAGGTGACGGAAATATCAAAAGAACTCGTATACTTAGGCAAAACTGCGCAAGGAGAATGATGAGATTTGGGGAAGCATAAGAATTTTGTAAGAATCGCTATACTTGGCGCTCCATCCTCTCTGACTACCCCATTAGGGATACATGATGATATAAATTTGCACGTACTAATTTTCAAGTGGTATTCCTTATCGTCAAGATTACAATGAAGTAGATTCAAAACAAACAAAGCTAATTAAATGCAGTCCAATGACACTTTTATCTTATACTAGATACGCACCGCGGATTCACCCAAGTTAAATTTAGTATTTCTTCAAGATAAATAGTAGCCTAGATTACTTACTGAAATCACTCTACTTGCCTAAAAAATCCCGCAAAATTGGGTTCAGCCGTTCCAGAGATTAGTCCAGACAGATTGACATATAAAAATTTAAAAAACGCGTTTCTGGGTACTGGTAACGTGTAAATAACTATGAGCTTAGAAAAAAGCCTTTATTTTGAAATCACAGACAGACACTTCAATTTTATTTATTTGTAGCATAGATATAGTAATGTCGCTTCTGATATTACCAATTTTATTATCTTGTAATAATTATGATGTATGTCAATACTCTTAAGTTGATGTAAAAGTAAACGGCTGTAAATGAAATAGATAAAGACAGACATAGGTCACGCTGTATCGGCTAGACAGAAAGGGCAGAGCGCCAAGTATCGTGGTCTTTACATACATGTACATGAAATATTATATACCTCTTTTCTTACTTGTCCTAAATGGTAAACAAATATGGCGTACAAAGAGCCACTGACTTTTCATAGGGCTGGGAATAATTGAATGAACTATTTTCTTCTGACGATTGAATGAAGTGAACTAAATTTATATGTTTTCTTACTTGCCGTAAAACGTAATTAATCTTTACACGTCTTTTTTTATAAAATTCATATTTTATATACATAGATACATACATATCTTCACGCTCTATCCCTATTAGAAGGGTAGTCAGAGAGTAATAATTTAATAACAATATACTTGATTAATAACAATAATTTTCCAATTTTCTGGGCAACTTTTCTTTACCTAAAAACCTTATTCGGACTATAATATATACCTTTAAAAAAGCGCAAATCGGGCTGTTCTTAAGTCATAGCTTACCAAGGAACACCATTTCATTTTTATCCTAATTTATATTATTTTTTATTATATTAGCATATTGAATAATTGCGAACGTACTCGCGCTTCTTATTTGTACTTATCTCATTAAGCATTTTTTTGCATATAAATACATAGGTACTTACACAGTGAGTTAACATGATTTTGTAAATAAGTGCAGAGATAATAACTTCACGCTACTTCACATTAGGGATGGATGGAGAGCATCAAGGCGGAACAAAATGCAATAAGTATTTGAGTTTATAGATGACAAAGATAACATATTTTTGTTTTTGTGAATACTAATAGCGTAAACACTTAAGATTTACGAGTATTTTGCAAATAATTATTTCATGAACGACTGATAAGTTGGTTGCCATACTTACATAGCTATTTTATTATAAGTATTCGTGGTTACGTGGTGGTAACAGCGACAACTTATTATGATTCCGTCCAATGTTTCTTGGTCCCAAATTTTGCTCCGCTCCGGATCTGTAGGAGATTCCGGAACCCCTCGACAACGCGCCGAGGACGACCACAGCAAGTTTTAGTGGGCAAAAACCCTACATAATCCAGACCTCCTCTCAAGGAGTTACCGGATGCCTGTGTTCAGATTTCTCTTAGTGTCACATGAAAAAAGGGCTTCGCCTATACAAATTCCGTATAATAAGCCCTATTCCTCGGTAGACTTTTACGATCTATGATAATAAGTAACAAGCAGATTCTACATATTTATTTTTTCCAAGATTAGTATGGTAAATGGAATAGTGTTCAAAATAAACTAGTTCTACTCGTAGTAGTTAGAAACAAACAAAACCGACACTTTCTTTTGTGGCAATTCTTTTGTACATTTTTTAAGAATAGGATGTTCAAAATACCATATTATAGTAATGATGGGTCATATTTTTCAATTATTTTCCTATTTTTGAAATTTTTCCCAAATTTTTCTTGCAATTTTTCCATGTCTTGAAAAATATCGGAAAATTACACATCATTAATTGTAGTTCGATACTATTTGAAGATAAAGGTCACTTCTACTGCAGTTATAAACTCAAAAAAAAATTACGCCGGCACAAAGGGACAGTTGCGATACGCGGGAGAAGGTCCGGCGCGCCCTGCGTTTGCGTCACTGTCATTTGACATCGGACTACAACACATTACTTTTACATACCTACGTTTTACATTCATTTATATTTACATACATACATACATACGTATCTTCACACCGTATCCCTAACGGAATATATATTTATATTATTATTAAATATACTTAAATACGCGCAAAGAATTAAAACTCAGTTGAACTCAATTTACAAAACACTATTGAATACAATTTACAAAAACAACGGATAATACATGGCAGACATCATTTTCTAACACTAGCAAATTTTTAACCGACTTCAAAAAAAGAAGAAGGTACTCAATTCGTCTGTATTTATATATGATTATACAGGGTGTATATGAAAACGGGACAGTTACTTTAATGGATGAAAGGGCATAACTTTAGTATGTAGTTACAAAAAGAATTATCGAAAAAAACGTATCCGTTTAACAGTTATGACCGTTTTAATTTTCAAGTGTTATCTCCACCATTTCTCGTAAAATTGGGTTGATCGTGTACAGTTACAGATTTTAAATCTTACGTTTTTTTTTATTTTGTAATAATTTCATCCGTTACTGAAATACAGCCTGAAAACCCCCATTGGGGTATACGCATTATTTTCGAAAATGGTTTTCGTCACGTCAAAATTCTCACGAACACACTGTTGCTCCCTCACAATAATTGCTTCGTTGTCATTATTTATAAAATCAGTTTGGGTATATTTAGTTACAGATACTTTATAAATTTTAATCGCTTTTATGTCATTCATCATATTGTTATGTTTTTCTATGTTAATTTTATAATTCAAATGCAACAATTGTCTCAGTAATAATCTACATAAATTAGAAGTAAAGTGGAAGTGTTTTGGTATTATTGCACTATAGTTCATATCAACATAATATGTATTCTCATATTTACCGCATATATATTTAAGTTCATGGTTTAATTTATCTTCATGCAGATTTCTGTTGTATGGTATTTCGGACATAATTACGTTAGTATTCGTTACAGATGATAACCAGGTATTGATAGTACTTTGAAATTTATATGGGTTATTTTCATTTGTGCCGCCCAATACAACCACAAAATCATTCATCGTTAAATTATTTATCTCTTTCATTGACGAATTTCATTCAGCTGAGCACCAGTTTTCCATGTACAAGTTATCAAAAACTCTGGTCCCAACAACCTTTGCAGTACTTCTCTAACATCTCTTCCTTGATGATCAGCTAATATGACTACCCTTTTTTTCTCCTCTTTAATTTTAAAATTATTCTTATTTATTTTGTATTTTAAGTAATTTTCATTTTCAATTTGTTTTTGGTTATTTATTGTTGAGTTGCTATTATCACCGGTTGCGTCTCGTTTATTTTTTAGGTTTTGTTTATTGGGGCAATCTAGATCTAGTTTCACTGGTTGGTAACTTGTCGGACTATGAACCGGAGTGAAAATCTCTCCTACTATGTTATATGCTTTATTTTTCTTTTTACTAGATGGAGTATTGCAGTTTTTTTCACCAAAGTTAACTTTCTTGTACACATGAATAATCTTATTACACCTTTATATTTCTTGTTTTAATTTAGAGTTTTCAAAATTCAGGTTTTCTATTTCGTTATTTGCTATTTCTAATGTCTCTTGCAATTTTATTATTTTAGTATTAAGCTCTTTCATATCATTGTTCTCGTCAATAGAGGAGTTGGGCAAACTTATTATTGTAGTATCCACCAATGACGTATTCGTGGAAGGGAACTAATTTAAACTAAAGGTGTTGTGATGTAATAATGTATAATGTTACCATATAAAATCACTGTGCATTAACAAAACGCTTCGTTTTTCTGATGTTTCGGCTCTGCTTGTCACTAGATTCAAATGCTAAATGTCAGTTACCTTTTATTAAAATTGACGGTAGTCGGTAAATCTCGGTCGATAAATTTCAAATTATATATCCGTGCGAGTGAAGATTCATAATAACAGACTTACATCATAAATAGTTCTTCCAATTTCTTCATCTAATTATCAGTTAATTTCTATAGTGTTGTTTCATCACTAGCGCGAGAATATTACTTTATTAATTAGTTATTTTTATGGCAAGTAACAATCTATTTTCGATAGTAGCGTACACAAAGTTTAATCAATTTATAATTTAATTTATTGTACTGTATACTTTACATAAAACTTTCTCCATACTCATCTCAAAACAAAATACAAACAAAAGATACAATTACAATTTCAAAATTTATGAGGAACAAATGACACACGTCCGTTTCGTCCCGTGACATTCACCAATCAATATATTATATCATATCATATTATATTATATTATATTCGTGTCTTAAATCTTTGACTAAGACTAAAAGCAGACATTCCTTTTGTAATACAATAGCCGTTATGTTCCATTTAACTTTTAATACGAAAATATTATTGCACCTCTGCCTCTATTACATACTATATTATGATTAAAGGCTCTCCAGTTCTTTTGTTTTTATGCAAAATCATACACTAAAGTACTCAAATATTATTTATTTGCCTTAAAATAATTGAAAAACCTATTTAAACGTTAAATATTAGTTCAAGATATTATTAAGTTAAGTACACATATACTCATTTATTTTGGTAGCAATGAACTCGTGCACGAATACAAAAAAACATGTTTCAATATCACTTTTGCTTTTTTTATATTATCTACTAGATCTGGTGTTTGAAAGAGAAAATGTACAGACAAAGTGTGAAATATGGTTAAATGGCAATAAAAATGTCTAGAACAAGTGAACGAAATTGTATATCTGGGGAGTGGGTTTTCGAGGGATGGAAGGTGTGAGTTGGGTGTGGAGAGACGGGTAGGAGCCGGAAATAAAGTGAACGGTGCTCTGTCCGCATTAGTAGGCAGTGCGAATGTATCTAACTCAGCCAAAATTGCCATACACAATGCGATGTTGGTGCCAACTTTGTTGTATGTTAGTGAGGCCTGGATATGTCCGAAATCGAGTGAAAGTAAGATAAATGCAGTAGAAATGCTATCTCTTATACGCAGTATGACAGGGTTGCACAAAGAAGAGATACGCAGTATGACAGGGTTGAGTTTTAAATGTCAAAAGCACTCGCATATACCTAGGCGAAAATGTGAGGAGAATGATGAGATTTGAGGAAGCGAAAGAAGTATGTAAGGATCGCGACGCTTGGCGTTCCGTCCTCTCTGACTACCCCGTTAGGATACAGCGTGAAGATATGTATGTATCTACTCGATCTAAAAATATATAAAGGAGGAAGTGGACTTATAATTCGTTACAACTCTACTGGTTTCTGTTTTTAGACATTACATACCGCTGTTGCATTAGCTCCTTCCTTACCTACGAAATTGCCGATTTTAATACTGGCTAGTGTGAAGATCGATAATATCTTTGGTGTAATTAGATTTGACGTTATACACAGTTCTAATATATGCAATATGCTACATAGCAGAAAATATTTATAGTATGATGTACACTGTGTACACTAGCCTAGTTTCAATTCTACCAACCACAGAAGATCTGTATGTGCGTGTTGTAGCCTCTCTCCTCTTTTAATTTGTTATAGGTATATATTAGAAAGACCAACTCGGCACTATAGTATTGACTCTAATCTCGTATGCTATAGATTGTTACTAGTTACTACCTAGTACCTATCAATACAATATTAGGTCCTTACCTTTCTTTATTATGTAATTATTATGTGTGTAATTTTTAATCAAAAAATTGGAGTTCTTATTTATAAACATAATGACGAGTGTATACAGTATACACCTTCCTTTTTTGCTGTATGAAAGAGTAAAACTAAAAAAAACTCATGTACGCATGTAAAAAGTTATACTTCCTTGACGTGAATAAAAATACAAAGCAAAACTGGCCACATATAAAAAAAAAACAAAACTAGTCAAATATAAAAAAAATTAAAGCTGGTCACTTAAAAAGAAAATAAACTCTTCGTTACTAACTTTATGTTAGACTTTTTGGCGGGAAAGGGAGAAGTGAAGTTGTCATTTTATTTAGGTTTTCTACTTTTTATATTTTTGGGAGTTTTAAAGTATAAAAGTGATAGTATATTGTGTTTTAAAGTTCTGTGTAAGTGAAAAAAATGGAGTAGGTCTAAATAAACATGTGTAGCTGAAGTTCTCGCGCTCATGCAAGAAGTCCTATAAAACTTCAGTAAAGTCTACTATCACTTTACTGGAAGAGTTTTACGATAACGATTCTACTTATTAATACAATACGTGACATTGGCAAATGTGCTAATCTGTGCGCCATGCCATGAAGAAAGTAAAAAGAAAAAATAAATTTATGTTGTGTTAGAAAATTCACCCATTCCCAAAGTGGGCGATAACGCCCCCTGTGGGCGCTGCAGGCCTAAAGGGGTGCGGTAAGAGACCCAGAAAAAAAATGGGGGCGTTGTGTAGAGGCCTGGGGGGTGATTTGTAATGTCATTTAGCTAGGAGGCATCTTAGACAACGACTGCATGAGCTCTCGACTCAGTAGACAAAATAAGTTTGGGAACCTAGATGTTAGATCGACGTAGATGCGTGCAACTTCCTTTGCCACTTCATCCTGTTTTAGATGGATGAAGTAACTTCCGCTACATGCTGAAATTACACTGATCTCTTTTTCCAAACGCGCCCTAAGGAGTATAACCACAGATTAATGAGGAAGGCTGGAAGAGAGGATTACCAGAACCCCAAATCGTACAGACCGATTGGGCTGCTACCGATACTGGGGAAGATATTTGAAAAGATGATGATTGCTAGGATAAGGTGGCATATCCAACCGGGTCTTAGTCAGAACCAATATGGGTTCACGCCGCAGCGTGGCGCCGAGGACTCCCTCTATGTCATGATAAGATACATAAATGGAAATATTAGGAATAAAAAAATAGTAGTGTTGGTATAGTTAGACATAGAGGGAGCCTTCGACAGCGCGTGGTGGCCAGCCATAAAGTGTGGGCTGGCAGAAAAAGGATGCCCGGTGAACCTAAGGCGCCTGGTGGATAGCTACCTTGCTGATAGGAAAGTAAGACTGAGGTATGCCGGAATTGAATGCGAGAGAGTGACTACAAAAGGATGTGTGCAAGGATCCATAGGGGGACCAACTTTGTGGAATGTGCTGTTGGACCCCCTATTGAAAGATTTAGAAGGAAGGGGAGACTACTGTCAGGCGTTTGCCGACGATGTGGTCCTCATTTTCTCCGGCGACAGCACCGCTGAGGTCCAGGGACGGGCCAATTCCACCCTCGGCCGTGTGTGGGACTGGGGAGTCCAGAACAAACTTCGCTTCGCGCCTAACAAGACCAAGGCCATGGTGTTAACCAGGAAGCTGAAGTATGACAACCCGGTCCTCCACATGGGCGGGGAGGGCATTGAACTGTCCCGAGAAATAAAGATCTTGGGCCTCACAGTTGACAACAACCTTAATTTTAACACTCATGTTGCGAATGTGTGCCGGAAGGCCACTAAAATCTTCAAACAACTGTCGAGAGCCGCTAAGGTCCAATGGGGGCTTTCGCCGGAGATAATTAGGACTATATATGTGGCAGTGGTCGAACCGACCATATTTTTTTTTTTTTTTTATTTCATGTAAGTGGCTATGCAGGTCCTACCAGACCCGTATCACTGCGACCAACTTGATCTATTGTGATCGCCACTGTATTACAAAACACTGCCAAGTCCCACTGCAGTCAAAAACCGCAAGGTATTCCTTGGAGTGATATGCTGAACCTCCTCCGGACTCAGAAAATACTGGCCGAGGTAGGATCGACGAGTGCGCATCAATGATCCGCAGTCACACAAAATGTGCATGGGCGTTTCATCCGCCTCCCGGCAGTACCGGCACAATCTTGTGTTGGAGAGCCCCATACTAAACATGTGCTTATTTAGGCAACAGTGCCCAGTAAGTGCCCTAACCAAGATACGCAAGTTGCTCCGGCTCATTGCCGTGACACTAGAAGCCACCTTGCGTTTATATGGCTTTATTAGGGCTTTGGAATGCTCCTGGCCCGGTATATTCTTCCAATACTCGCAAGACGCTTTGAAGCAGGATTTCCACAAAATCAGTTGAGCCTGGCTTTTGGGGATACCACAAAAAGGTTCTGGACCAATAAATGTGATTTTGGTGCCGGCTCTTGCGAGTTCGTCGGCATCTTCATTGCCTACGATGCCCGCATGGCCAGGGACCCATCTTAGAATCACTCTGTTTTTATTTCCCAGAGTGTTTAAAGTAGTCACGCAGTTATTAACTAGCCTCGATGTGATTACATTCGAGGCCAATGCCAAGAGAGCTGCCTGACTATCGGAGTGTATGTATATAGTTTGGTTTACGTAGTGCTTTTTAATGTTGATGTCCGCACATTCAATAATGGCGAACATTTCAGCCTGGAAAATGGAGGCGTACCTCCCAAGATTCAGGCTCCTCTTGAAATTTGGGCGCACTCCAAAAATTCCACATCCTACGTCGTTATCCGATTTTGAGCCATCGGTGTACCAAAGTAGACCGCCAGGTTTCCAGGTCATTCTTCCTTCAATCCAGTCATCCCTGGAAGGCATCTCCACTATGAAATGTTTTTCGAAGGTACACCTCGGTAGCATAACGTCAGTGGGCATACTCAGAATCGGAATATTCGTTACTGAGTCTTGAAAAGATCTCAGTTTCTGCGATAGCCATATCGTTCCGTCCTGGGCGGATAGTTTGTGAATACTGCTCCTCGCCTCCTTTAACACATACAAGTGAAGGGGCGGTAGGTTCAGCAAAGCATTTAACGCCGCACCCGGCGAGGTCGACATGGCTCCGGTTGCTAATAGACAGGCGGTTCTCTGCAAGCCACCTAGCCTATCTATCACAGTCTTCTGGTGGGCTTTCTCGTACCAGACCACAGAGGCATAACTAATTGTCGGCCTCACATGGCTGTATACAGCCACAGAACGACTTTTGGGCTCAGACCCCAGTTGTTCCCTGCCATCCGACTGCAAGTACCTAAGGCAATTTTTGCCTTTTGCAAGGTACTTATGATATGACTGTTCCACGTCAGTTTTTGGTCAATTATAACGCCCAAATACTTAACTTCAGTGGAAAAAGGTATCGATTTACCGTTTAGTCGTGGAGCTACCAACCTATCCAGGCATCGCTTCCTCGTAAACGGCACAATTACTGTTTTATCAGCATTGATCGATAACTCGTTCTCTCTACACCATTCAGTGATGGTGTCGAGGCCTCGTTGCATAACACAAGAAATAGTGTTTAGGCTGAAACCTCGGACTATAACTACCAGGTCGTCTGCATATCCCTGAGTGTCAATCCTAAGGTCAGCCATTGTATGCAAGAGCTGGTCCACTGCGAGGGTCCATAGAAGGGGTGATAGAACGCCACCTTGAGGACATCCTCTTATTGTGGAAAATGTCGAGGCTGTTTGACAGAGTGCTAGTTTGGCTCCTCTGTTAGAGAGCATCGAGCGTACCCATCTAGTAGTTGTAGGGTCAACCATCTTGGATTCGAGACCCCTAACTAATGTACTGATGGGGGTATTATCGAAAGCTCCCTCTATGTCTAAGAAGGCACAAAGTGCTACTTCTTTATCTTCAACTGCCTTTTCTACTCTGTCAATGAGACTGAGCAGAGCAGACCGACCATAATGTATGCTGCGAGCGCATGGGGGTATGCGACTGAAAAGAAATGTGTGAAGAGACAGTTGAGTGTGGTGCAGAGGGGTTTCGTTCAGAAAATTGTAAAGGCGTACCGAACGGTCTCTCTGAACTCGGCCCTAGTGCTGTCCGGGATTCTCCCCCTGGATCTCAGGATCCGCGAAGCGGCTTTACTGTATGAGACCAGGAAGGGGTATTCTCGGGCAGTGCTGGGAGACCGGGAGATGGAGAGACCAATCGACGTACAGAAAGCGCCACATCCGTCGCGGAGGCTAGAGCTGGGATATGAGTGCCTGGAGGACGGGGCGGCGGCCCACCAGGGGGAGCAGCGGCTTGCCGTTTATACTGACGGCAGCCGTATCGAGGGGAAGGTCGGCGCGGCGCTATCTGTTTGGGATGGCGGCGCGGAGACCGGAACCAAGAAGCTCAAACTGGGGGGCTGCTGCACCGTCTTTCAGGCCGAACTCCTGGCACTGGCTGAAGCGGTGGAAAAAGCTCGTAAGAGCAGGAAGCCCCACTGTGACATATTCAGCGACTCTCGTTCGGCGTTGGAAGCAATTGTGAATGGGAATTCCCTCCACCCCTTGGTGGCTGAAGCCAGGAGCAGCCTGGAGGAGGCAATGAAGGCCGGAGTGGAAATCAGGCTGTTCTGGGTGAAGGCTCACGTGGGGGTGGAAGGAAATGAAAGAGCAGATGAATTAGCGAAAGAGGCAGCTTTACGAATGAAGACAAAGCCGAACTATGAAAGGTGTCCGGTATCGTATGTGAAGAGGGAAATACGGATGAATAGTATAGAGAGATGGAATGAAAGATATATAGAAGATGAAGTAGCGAAAGTGACAAAGGTTTTCTTTCCCAGTGCGGTGGCGGCCTATGGGGTGGTGCGAAAGATGGAGATAGACATGCTCACAACTCAAATCCTGACGGGGCACGGCGGGTTCTCTGAGTACCTCCACCGCTTTAAGCGGAAGGGGAGCCCGGCGTGCCCATGTGATGACAACAAGGATGAGAGTATTGTGCATGTGATTGTGGAATGTTTGATGTATGGAAGGGAAAGAATGGAAACAGAGATAGAGATGGGCATTCAAATAAAGGAGAATACTGTATGTGAGATAATGGCTGACACGGAAAAAAGGAATACGTTCATGAAGTTCTGCAAAAAGATAGCTAAGAAGGTTGTAGAAAGAAATAAAACATAGAGACGATATATACTATATTGTTAACATGAGTTTAATGTATGTATATATAAATAAATGTCAAGTAAGGGAAGAAGCATAAAGTAATTAATTATTAGGATAAATAAGTATAGTAACAAACATATAAGGAGTATATAGTGCATATATACTCAAATTATATATAAAGGATTTAAGGATGTAAGCCGAAATTATGTTAGCTATAAGATAAATTTAGTTAAAATGCATAGATTAAGTATATAATAGATTAGATATGAAAAGGAACTAATAAATGTTATATATAAGGATGTGTTAGTAGGTAACTATAAATAAGTAAGGGTATAAAATAGAAACCAAGCTAAAATGTAAGGATTAAAAGTGTAATAGAGATAAGAGAAATGTATATGGAAGAAATCAATAAATGTTATAGATAAGGAGGCGTTAGTATGAAAAGTATTAATAAAAGGTTATAAAATGAAAATTAAGTTCAAATGTATAGACTAAGAGTGTAATAGAGATTAGAGAAATGTAATATGTAAGAAACCAATAAATGTTACAGATAAGGATGTAATAGATAAGAAGCTGAAAAAATAAAGAATAATTAAGAAAGAAATAAAATAGGTACACATAAAACCTTTTGGCCAAAGTATGGAAGGGATGGATAAATGTGTCGTATGATTCCGAAAGGTGCAGATGTAAGAAGAATAGAATGAAAGACTCAAAAGCAAACAAGGACCTTGACAAAAATTAAAGTCAGGGGAAGGATAAAAAAAAAAAAAAAAAAAAAAAACCACAGATTAATTAGTTACTAACGTAAAGTATAGCTTCAAACGTTAGGTTAAGAAAGATTTATTTCTCTTGCTTTAATTTTGGCAATTATTAATTACGCCGTGCTCGGACCGGGCGGGCGGGTGGCGTTGTCGAGCAGTTTTGCGAAATAAAAGAAAAATATTTTGGTAGAAAAATGGCTAAAAAATTGGGAGTATTTTCAAGCCATAAATTAAAAAAAATATATTATTTTTCAATTCTGATGCCGCCGATTACCGCCCCCGTAATATGAGCGCCCTAGGCCGTCGCCTAGTTCGCCTATATGAACGGGCCAGCCCTGAATATGTATTTAGTTAGCTTCGTTCAATCGCATGCATTCATTTAAATATAATGAAAATATGTTTTACAAGAAGTCGGGAAACTTATTAACTATCCGGAATTTTCACCGGAAATTTAATTTTTTTGAACTGGTAAGATTGTATCACAATAACTTCAATAAGTTTTAAACGTAAAGTATGTAATTGTTTCATATTATGGGAACTTTCATAAAATGAAACGTTGAATATGCTTCCCCAAACAAAAGGGGTGTCTTGTTGTTAATAACATTATGTACTAAATAAGTTTATTTGTTCAACTCCAACTAGAGTGGGTACTGTCAAAGTAGATTGTGTTGGTACAATGTGAAGATTTATGGAGCGATTTTACATGCTTTCTCTTGTGTGACAATTCTTCATAACTAAACAAAAAAATCATAAAGGTACAGAGTTTGAAAGAGTACATACATACATGAAATTTGTCTGTTAATTAGCGGGGAAGGTAAATTGAAAATTATGACTCAATCATTAATTTTGAATGATTACGTAATAAGGAAGATATGGCGTAATTGCTGAAAAAAAATATCTTTGAATAATATTTATAGACTAATTGAAGTCCCAACATCCATAATATTCTTTTTAAATTTCAGTATAATCTGGTATGCTTGTCAACTGCGGTCCCCGATGAATTACAGCGTGGATTTTTTTGAAAGTTTGATAATTGACGAAGATCGTGCTGACGAACTGAATCGGCAGGAATCTCATCGTACACGACCACGGCCTGCTATTGTTCAAGGTACTAACTATTGACTATACCCCACACTATATACTGTACAGTGTATACGTAAGAATCTATGAAGGTGTGTAGGCATCCTATACTGTAGCTGAAGCACATTACGCTTCTTCTCTTAAGTGAGGTGAAGACACAGATTTGCCTTCATCGTGTGGAACCAACACTGATTGATTGTTGAAGTAGGCTAACAGCTAGAATAGGACGACAGCGCATGTAGACCGCGTTCTTGTAGCACATACTGCGACGGTTCTGGCACTGCCTTTATGCTTCGGCGGTTATGCTTCGAGGACGATTACCGCAAGAATTTTAGTAAGTTGTGTATATAAGGTTCTCCTGCGTCACAAAAAAGGCTAGTGGTTAGATGACAGTTAGAAGTAACTAGCCTGTAGATGCGATAGTTAGTGCATCTGCTTTCCAAGCCCAGGATCCCGAGGAGGAAACATAATTGGAAGTTTTTACGGCAGGGATCACAATTTTTATGCCTACAAAACGTATGAAAGTGATATTCGGTAACTTGATTCTTCATTTCATTGACTTCATTCTGCCAGTTGCGATACACGATTGGTCAACTTTTGGACAACACAAAAAAAATATAAAAGAAACCTCTTTTATAACAGAGATATACATTTTCTGGTGTAAAGGGACCGATTTATGTTTCTAAATTTTCTGTATAGTTTAATCTAAACATATTCTTCAAAATGACAGTTGGATTTTATAAAATTAATTACAGTTTTTAAAATAAACGAAAATTACTGGTTTTTCGTAAGCTAGCGCGCGCACGTTTGCATAGAGCAGAAGGTCTATTTTAGATTAAATTATTATTTATCAATGCGTCGCTTTAAATATAGCGCACTCAAAAAAAAAATTAATTGTTCAATAATTTAAAAAAAAATGCTTTGAAACAATTTTTTTCTCTGCGCGATATTCTAAACAAAATAAATCCAAGGAGAGGAATGAAAATCACGAGCATGACTTTAATCGAAGCCATAACTTATGATTTTGAAGCTTATAACCTCGGACCGAATAATGAAGAAAAGAACATTGTGACTAACACAGTGAGGTCGTTTTTAGTGGTGTGGTACGTGGGTCAATATTGCCATAATAATTCATAGTAAGTACTCTAGTTTAAAAAAAATAACGTTCATTGATAACGTTATTCTAATAACAGCGTTATTTTATTAGTAACGTATTTTTATAATACTACTTTGCCCATTGTACAGAGACGCCCTCTTACAGTTTTATAATAGTACCTAGCTGTACCCGCGGCTTCGTCGGCGTGGAAAAATTTGCCGTGACCTCTCCGGGTTACCGAGGTTACCCGAGGTATTTATATTTTTGATATTAAACAAAAAGTTATTTTTTATTATGAAACATCCGCCATATTGGATTTATGACGACGTCACACATATAGAAACCTTTCCCTGCGTATTCCATTTCATTTAATACCCATATTGTTGGTGCTGAACGAAAAAGTTATTTCCTATTATGGAATATCCCCCATTTTGGATTTATGATGACGTCACATATACAGAAACCCTCCCCTGCGTATGCCATTTCATTTGATACCCATATCGTTGGTGTTGAACAAAAAGTTATTTCCTATCATGGAACATCCGCCATATTGGATTTATGATGACTTCCCAAACATAGAAACCTTCCCCTGCGTATTTCATTTCATTTGATACCGATATTGTTGGTGTTGAACAAAAAAGTTATTTCCTATTATGAAACATCCGCCGTATTGGATTTATCATGACGTCACGTATACAGAAACCTTCCCCTGCGTATGCCATTTCATTTGATACCCATATCGTTGGTGTTGAACGAAAAAGTTATTAACGTAACGAAGAAATGACGTGAACGAAAAATTGATTCCGAGCAGTTTTTATTTCGAGTAATTCAAAATAAGTTTATTACGTATGAAACGTGATCCCAACCTGCTTTTTATTTTTCAGAGATCTTGCACAATTCGGCATTTTCGAAGTCAAAATAATGTAACTTATAATTACGTCACCCTAATTTAACAGACTAAGGGTGGCTTGCACCAACTATTTAAACTCGATTTAAAGCGAATTTAAATAGTTGGTGCAAGCCACCCTAAGATTAACTGAATCTCATAACCGAGGCGTAGTTATGATATATCTGTGTGTGTGTTGCGAGGTGTAGTTTTGTCAGTCTGAATGTGTCATTCGCGGCGGCGCGGGCGTTGTCTTTCTTTTTGAAGTAAAACTTCTTTAGGCACGCTTGGCTTGGGGAGTAAGCTGGCAAATGCATGACGAGAGCGTTACGAAAAGTGTGATCGGGCGAGGCGAACGGAAGTTGAAAGAGAGAGATATGGAGTTACATGTTAGTAAAGATGGAAAGAGTTACGTTTCGTATGTAAGAAGTTTTACTTCAGTTGTGTGGTCTAAAGCACACTCGTTTTTTTTTATTTGATCTAAGCTTTAGACACATTTTCATTGTAGCTCATTTGACTGGATGCTATTTGAGGGCTAGCCAATATAACCAATATTATCACATGCTCGCCGCTGCAATCTAAACAAACCATAAAAGCAGACAGCAGCAAATTTTAAAACAGCAAATCGGACAAGTGCAAATCGTACTATTTTAAGTAGTTTCGTAATCTTGTTACAAATTTTCCTTTCATAAAAAAAGAGGTTTTCATGTAAAAACAAACTGTAACATAATGCTGTTCTGATAATTTTCCCTCAATCACACACTTATTCCCAACGCTCGAGTTTTTTTTTCAAATTTTTCTGAGATATATTTTCGAAGATATAGGCAATTTTCAAGTTGTTTTTCCAATTAATGCTCAAAAAGTAACACAAAATAACTTGCTGCACATTTTTGAATTTTTACGACGCAGTTAAACCACACGAAAATTTTGGCCGCTTGGTTACCATTCTCCTGCATTTCTTAATAGCGAATGTAAACTCTCACCAGGCAACAACATTAAAATTTCCGGGAACTATACTTAAACGCGCCGATCGCGCGGTAGTTTGCAGTCACCGCGCGTTTTTAAACTATACCAAGAAGTATTGTTTAACTCCATTATAACTTACTATCATTTTACTGGAGGAGTGTTAGGAATTTACAGAAAAAGAATAAATTTTAAATTAAACATGTGTTTCATGGTGCAAGATAATTTTTTTTACATCAGACGAGTACTATTGAAATCTGAATAAATAACATGGAAGATATCGACTGTATGGCCGTAGTTACCTTTGCCTCCCAAGAATTGAGAAACATTAATAAAAAAAAATTTTGGCGGGATTATTGGACTATTTTCAAAATTTGCAAATTGTTTCTAGTGCATATTATGATGTAAAATTGATGTAGTTTTGCGTTCCAAGTATCTAGAATTCTAGATTATTGTGCAATTATTAAAATAAGTGCTTACATAATAGTATAAAGTTGAGATTTTTTTAGTGGCTTAATCTGTTACTAACCAACTAGAAAGACTGAATATATTTGTCACCAGTAACTCCTCGGATCAAAAATTACGAGTACTCTTACTCGTACCTAGGGATACGGAAAAGGAATCGATTCCTGTAAGGTATCGATACTTTGCTTGCGATACCAAGTATTTTAAGTATCGATACTTTGTTTTCGATACTGAACCGAGTATCGATACTATTCGTTGGTATCGATCCTTTGTAATCTCTCTCTATATTGTGCGTACTGTCAGAGTTCTACTTATATCCAAGGAATATATTAATTAATTAATGCGTGTAATCACATACATTTATACATAGTTTATAGATTTGTGAATCTAAGTACGAGTGTTAATATTTCTATACAATTGCAAGTATTGCTGTTAATAATACATTTTTGAACTTTTAATTTTTATGACTTACATCTGTTGAAGAATCTCCAAATAAAAGTTTACCGCTGCGGAAATTTTCTCGTTTGAGATGACTAAGGACAAATATATTAGCAGTAGTGTGACTGTGTAACTTTAGTAAAAGGAAAACAGGAATTATAATTTGATTTGATTATAGCGTAAAAAATCAATGCGAACAATATAAGCTAAAAAAAATATTTTCATGGCAGTTGTCGGCGTTTTGATAGTAATCATTTCAAGAATAAGTAGCAAGTAACAACATTGGATTCATTTCGCCCGCATGTCATGCAAAGTTTTTGAAAATTGTTTTTAGGTATTTAGTATTTCATTTCCGTTATTATGTTATATTACATTTATATTCTTGTTAATGTTGACTGAAATAAATTAATACTTTTATTATACCGCCTCCATTATATATCTGATTCTTAAATCTGAATAAAACTTAAAATTAAGCTTGAATACCATTTTTTTTAATAATAAAATCCAAAAGTATTCGATAACTTAAAGTATCGATACTTCTCTTTCGATACTTTGCATATCATCGATACATTTCATACGATACTAGTACTAAGTACAATATCGATACTTTCGTCACGATACCGTATCCCTACTCGTACCTCGTACTGACTTGTGTATCCGACATCCCTAGCTCAAATCAAATGACAGCTGTGTCAAACAAGATGGCTGCTAAGCTTGGCGAGTGTTGTATCGTTTAAATGTTTTGAATTTTAAGTATAAATATTGTGAATATAATTTGACGTAAATATGTCGAATTTATGCTCTAGAATCGTTTCAAAACCTCCAAAAAGGTTACAAGATGGTAGAGATAACATGTCTGTAGCTCAAACAAATACTTGGATGAACGGTGAGCTTTGGCATTTGTAAATATTGATTATTCGTGAGGTGCACTTGGGCATTTTTTTTGCGTCGTTGAGAATTATGTTATAAACACGTTATAAGTGCCGTATGGCATTAATTTATTTAAATTTCAAACCATTACAACGGCATGCCCATGGTATATTATTAGACAAGTGACCCCAAACATTGTTGGCTTGCTTTCAAGTGATTTGAATTTACTAATCCCAATATTGTAAAATTTCTAGCTGAAAATATCAATAATGGAGGCGGTTTATCACTCTCGCCGCCACACCACATCTCGCAACGCGAGACTGGAACACAGGTGTCTCAGTGCTACAGTGGCCTTCCATCCCCTTGCGGGTCTGCCAGTTCGACACCCTCACCTACAAGTTCACCTGCGCCCCCACCAGGCACTGCTACACTTGACCCTAACTGGCAAGCTACCAAGCCAACAGTTCGAGAAAGAAATGCAGCCATGTTCAATAACCAACTTATGGCTGACATCACATTTATAGTTGGACCACCAGGTAATGTATATTTATTCAAAACAAACTAAGTGCATATTTTACAAAAGTTTTTTACATTGTCTTATATAAATATTTCAGGACATACAAAAGTAATACCAGCACACAAATATGTGTTAGCTACAGGAAGTTCAGTATTTTATGCAATGTTTTATGGAGGATTAGCTGAATGTAAACAGGAAATAGAAGTACCAGATGTAGAACCTTCTGCTTTCCTCACACTTCTGAAGTAAGCACATTAAAGAATACTAATAGTAGTTCTTTGATTATTGATTTATATTACTCACACAACTTGTCTACAAATAGGATGCATGTATAATGAACAAATTATTAAGACTTACAAAAATATATTTCAGGTATTTATACTGCGATGAAATTCAATTAGAAGCAGATACTGTACTATCAACTCTGTATGTTGCAAAAAAATATATTGTGCCACACTTAGCAAGGGCATGTGTCAATTATCTAGAAACTAGTCTCACAGCAAAGAATGCATGTCTACTTCTGAGTCAGTCGAGATTATTTGAGGAACCAGAGTTAATGCAGAGATGCTGGGAAGTGATTGATGCACAGGTATGTGAGTCAACTGAAAACCTAGCTACAATCTGCCTTGAACCATCATCTTCCTACAGTAGCTTATTTATGGAACTTTCAGAGTCTTCAAGTATGACTTTATCAAGTCCAGAAACTAAAGAAAGCTCAGAAAATTTACATAATATATGTAATTAATTATTATTAATTGTAATAACAAGCCAAGAGTTCATGCCATATCAAAGTTTAAACAGTACCTGTGTGTAGTTAATCTCATTTTTTGGTTGTGATTTAGGATATAAGTTTGTGGCACATAACATTCCAGTGATTTTCAATGTGTACTTCTAGTCATAAAGCCTAGATAACTACATTAACTGCAATACAGTTTTCAAATAATAGTGATATTATAATATTTAGTATTCATATATAAAATAGTGACAAAAGATTTGTAACTCTTAATATTGTAACTTTGTAAGGTTCTGAATAAAGACAGTATTAAACAAATTGTATTGCAGTTTTAATGATACCTCATTACACCTTTCAGTATATAATATAAAGAAATTTTATTGTAGGCTGAGATGGCCCTAACTTCAGAGGGATTTGTTGACATTGATGTATCAACACTTGAATCAGTATTAGCAAGAGAAACACTCAACTGCAAAGAGATAAACCTCTTTGAAGCAGCACTAGCTTGGGCTCATGCAGAATGTGTAAGAAGGGAAATAGATCCCACTCCAACAAACAAAAGGGCTATGCTCGGAAGTGCCATATACCTAATAAGGTTTCCAACCATGACTTTAGAAGAATTTGCAAACAGCGCTGCACAACTAGGTATATTGACACCACAAGAAACAATAGACATATTTTTACATTTCACTGCCTCCAACAAGCCTCTACTGTCTTATCCGATAAAACCTAGAACTGGATTAAAGGCTCAAGTAAGCAATTTAAAAAATGCTTTACAGCTGATTAAAATTAAATGAATAGTAAATCGAAATTTTATTTTTTAACAATGTTTGTATTTATTTCCAGATTTGTCACAGATTTCAGTCATGTGCATACAGAAGTAATCAGTGGAGGTATCGTGGTCGATGTGATTCTATACAGTTTTGTGTGGATAAACGAATTTTTGTTGTTGGTTTTGGATTATATGGATCATCAAATGGTGCAGCTGATTATAATGTTAAAATTGAATTAAAACGTTTAGGAAGAGTGCTTGCAGAAAATAATACAAAATTCTTCTCTGATGGCTCAAGCAACACTTTCCATGTATACTTCGAAAATCCAATACAGATTGAACCTGAATGCTTTTACACTGCTTCGGCTATATTAGATGGCAGTGAACTGAGTTATTTTGGACAAGAAGGTTTAAGTGAAGTCTATATGGGCTCTGTGACATTTCAATTTCACTGTTCTTCAGAAAGTACTAATGGGACTGGAGTGCAAGGTGGTCAAATCCCTGAGCTAATTTACTATGGACCTACAGTCAATGCTACTGCAACTAACACAATTGAGGACTGACAAATGAGTAGACGCCCTCTCAAGTATTATTCAGTTTAATGAAGTGTTGGTTACCTGTAGAATTTTCAGTACATTTCGAAGATATAATACCTGAACTATATATTTATAATACATAACCATTCCTGTATGTTAATTTGTTTTGTTGAAAATTTATTAAAATACTTGTGTATATTGTTGAAATTGAATAGTAATTAAGTACCTAAAAATGTGATATGGATGTCGTGAAAGCTCTCTATATAAAATGTGTAGTTTTTAGAAGAATCCATAACACGAAAGTTCATTGCAATAAATACGTATTGATATCTCAAATTGTGCCTTTTAGTTCAGATAATAGGAAATACCAAAGGATATATTGTAGATATTATTAGTATTTTCAGTAAAAAGTGGAATGAGTGGAATTTCTCACAAAACATAAAATGTAGTTGTAGTGGTAAGGTTGATAAGCAAGCGAGTTAATAAAGAAATGGAGAAACTAAATATTCTGTATACTTCGTAGTTTACAAAGTTTCAATGTTCAACTACATATTTAGGTACATACAAATTTAATATGTATACATAAAATAATTGCCTACTTTATATAGGTAGGTATTTTTAATTCTTATTTACATTAAGTACCAAACAGTCCCCCTAATATGACTTAAAAATAATTAATGAGTATGTCAATTACATCATAATTTGTACTCACCTGTGGGAGGAATATTGATGCACAGTGCTTTTGACAGTCTAAAATAGGTGCGGCCTAGTTGATAACAGCATATTTGGAGAGCATCACTTATATCTATCAACAAATCTGTACACTGTATTAAGAAAACTCCTGTGTAAATGTGTTATTCACAACTGTCTGTATCACATGCATCTTAGTCCAATGAATTGTTTTGCACGAAATGTTTATTTTCCACTTACATCGAAGTCAACTATGGTAAAAATATCTAGTGCCCTATTAAGACCCATTTAAGACTGATCAATGTCATTAGTATATACTACCAAAGGCTATGGATGGATAGTGCACACACATATAGTTACATCAACTTTGAAACTATGAAAGCTAGATATTATTCAATTGCTTTTAAAAGTACAATGATATTATTCCTTATTATGTAATTAAAGCTCCAGTCTTTCAAACAGTGCAATTAGTATTATAATCCACTCAGTAGCATTCATTTTAAGTAAATCTTAAACAAAAAAATTCGAAGACTGCTGTTCATTTTCAGAAATATTTTTAAGGTACAGATACCTTTTTCATAAATAATGGTATAGATATGTTTGTTTATTTTTTGAGCTTAGAATGTAATAACATCTAAAATAACAACTCATATTTCCAAAAATAATCAAAACAGTTATGAATTAGTAGGGAATACGATTTTATCAAAGGATACGGGCTGTGCCTTCAGTTCTGCATGTCATGTAAACGCAAGCAGCTTGAGTGTGACTTGACGGTCTGCCAATAGTGAGATGTCTAGACAGTGCCATTTTAAAGAAATTACAAGCAATATCGATACACTGTTGATTAAGGCGTAGTTGCTGGCATAAAGCTGTAATACCATCTCGGGCCTTACGTAGTGTAACTTCTCTGGACTCCTGCCCAATTCCAGCATTGAAAGCTAAAAAATTATTCAGAAAATACATAAGATTTTATTGAACACTGTATTAGTTTTAAAGTAATAAAGCCAAGAACTGTTCATAAATTAATTACTTCCATTATTAACATAACTATGTTGTAGCTCCTATACATAGTACTAATGAGAGTTTGCATTATCCATAAAGGTGATGCACTGGAAATTTTGATGGTCGGATCTCAATTTTATTAAGTGATTACAAAATGTATGAATGTAATATTTGATAAACTGATTCTTCATTTCATTGATTCTTTTTGCCAGTTGCGTTGGACGATTGGTTCTTTTGTGACAGAAAAAAAAATATCAAAGAAACCTCTTTAAAACAGAGATTTACAATTTTCGGACTAACGGTACCAATTCTAAATTTTCTATGTAGATTAATCTAAACACACTTTAGAATGCCAGTTGTATAAAATTAATTAGTTTTTCAAATAAATGAAAATGATTGATTTTTCGTAAGCTATCGTACACACACTTATATGTTGCCGAAGGTCTATTTTAAATTAAATATTGATTATCACTGCGTCACCTTAATAGCCTCAATTCATAATGTGCCTACTTAGTAAATCATGTTGCCTTCTTAGTTGCGAATAACTTAATCATTTTTTGAATGTGCATAATTCATACTTCTGCTGGACTAATTTTGATGGAATTTAGAATGTATAAAACCCAAGGTAAGGGATATAGGTTGCCTTTTTTCGATTCCACACAGGAAATCGCGAAAGCTATTCCTAAATAAATACATATTGGGTAGGTATGTATTATTATCTAACGTAAACCTTTTTGTCTTTAGGCAAAAAAATACCATCATAGCAGAAATGTCATAAACGCACCTCCGCCGAAACCTGTAGCTCCTCCTTTGGACTCAGCGGATACGAACTGCCCAATCGCTGAAGCTCCACCACGTGCATTTTCTTGAAACTCGACTTCAGCAACAATTATATTGTCTTCCAATACCGACCCACAATTAGTGCACACAGCATCACCACGAGCCGGGTCAACCTCAATTTCTGATGACCCGCAATGCTTACACTTCTTCCCAGACATTTTACTATACAGATAAAAAGTGAAAAATGTATATAACATTATTCGGAAAATACATTAGTACTAATATATGAAAAAAGAATTAGGAATAAGACTTACTGTTGCAATGAAAATTACGATAAAACAAGTTCTAATAATTTCAACAATTCTTAACTCACACTGAATAACAATAACAGATGACAAGATGACGTGAATTTGTTTTTTTTATTTATATTTCTTAAGGCATTGGTTACAAGACCATCAGCCTAATAACGTAACTTCTGGAGAAAACATTAACTGTCCCACTCCTCCAGTAAAGTGATAGTAGGCTTTATTGAATTTAAAAAGGACTTCTTGGAAGAGCGCGAAAACTTCAGCTACACTTGTTTATTTAGATCTCCTCCATTCTTTTCACTTACACAAAACTTTAAAATACAATGTATTATCACGTTGTACTTTAAAACTCCTAAAAATGTAAAAAATAGAAAATCAAAATAATTTTTTTTTTAATTTTTTTATTATGATTTCTCCAACTTGCGATCAGTCCAGGGACCATAAGCAGTTAGGTTTTTAATAAAATTTGTCATGTCAGGCCAACCGTTCCAATGTCAGGTTGCCTCAAAGTTAATCTCTGACTCTGTCCCATACATCCTCCCTTCGGAGACGTCGTGTTGTTAAAGGATTTATTAAATTTGATGCCAGTTCGTTTTCGTGTTTGCCTATTCTCTCCTTGTAGGCCATTATCAAACGAGACACCTCCTCCCGGACAGTAGGCACCTCAAGATACTCGTGTAACTCTGTATTCCTTGTAAACCATGGTGCATTTACTATTGTTCTCAAAATACAATTTTGGAATCTTTGCAGAATTTCTATATTGGAGTGTTTAGCAGTACCCCATAGTTGTATTCCATATGTCCATATAGGTTTCAATACTGTCTTGTAAATTAACAATTTATTGTTAAGTGATAGCCTCGATTGTCGTCCAAGCAGCCAAAGCATAGATCTGAATTTTAAATTGAGCTCATCTCGTTTCTTTTCAATGTGTGTTCTCCATACAAGTCTTCTGTCCAGATGAAAACCAAGATATTTAACTGTAGTATTATGTGGAAGCACATTTTCTCCTAGTTTTACTTGAGGGCAATCTTTATGTCTAAGAGTAAAGGTAACATGCTGGGATTTAGCTGCACTAGCCCTGATTCGCCATTCCGTCATCCATATATGTATTTTATCCAGATGTTTTTGTAAATTTGTAGATGCGATTTGTGGATTTTCAACAGATGTTAAAATAGCTGTATCATCAGCGAAAGTAGCTGTCAGTACTCTGTCACTTACTGGTATATCTGAAGTGTATATTAAATATAAGGTAGGACCCAAGACCGATCCTTGTGGGACACCTGCTTTTATGTCATAGAAAGTAGAAGTTGAGTCATTAACTTTTACGTAGAATATTCTATCCTCTAAGTAAGATTTCAAGAGTAGGAACATGTGTGGCAATGTTTTTTTCATTTTATGTAAGAGTCCCTCATGCCAAACCCTATCAAAAGCTTGTTGAACATCCAAAAATACAGCAGAACAGTACTCTCTGCATTCCAAAGCGTTCCTTATTTTCCGACATACTATATGAACTTGTTCGACAGTTGAGTGTTTACTTCTAAATCCAAATTGATGCCTGGGAAAAATTTTCTTTTCTGTCAAAATAGTGTTTAACTTTTTTGAAATAATTTTTTCAAACACCTTTGACAAAATAGGAAGCAAACTAATTGGTCTGTAAGACGATACTAGGTGTTGTGGTTTTCCAGGTTTCGGAATCATGGCTACTTGGGATACCTTCCAGACTTTGGGATAGTAAGATGTTCTCAAGACACTGTTAAACAATAATGTAAGAAAAACAATAACCTTTTTGGGTAATTGTTTTAACACCTCTGCTGTGATGAGATCAAAGCCAGGTGCTTTTTTCAGTTCCAGTTCATAAATTACATTCTTTATTTCTGTTGGAGAATAACTTAAAATATGTGGACAGAGTTGAAAGTCACTATTAATAAATAATTGGACCTCGTCATCTGCCATTTGCGTCTTTACATTGCTATTGGATGTGAAGACTTGACTGAGAAATGTTCCAAAAGCCTCAGCCCGCTCCCGATCAGTTTTAGCCCAAGTGTCATCTTGTAATTTCAGTGGATATTGTGCAAACTGTGGCTTCTGTGATGATTTGACAGCCTTCCAAAGAGAATATTCATTGTTACTGGCGGGTGTTAGGCCTTCCAGATACCTCTGAACAGTGTCATTTTCAGTCTCTTTCAGAAATTTTCTTAACTCCGCAGCTGCTCTGTTATATGCTCTTTTATCCATATGATTACGACTATGGTGCCACACTCTTCTCAGACGACGCTTTTCCAGTATTCTTCGCCTGACCTCAATAGGAACATTATTAATGGTGTATTTCTCTTTATACAATGCCGGAGTACTTAACCAAGCAGCTTTTTGAATGTTATTTGTTATTTCTATTGAAGCTTTTTCAATGTCATTATCTGATTTTAGTGAAACGTTAAGATCGACACTTTTTTCCAAGTAAGTTCTAAAGGAACCCCAGTCTGTTTTGTTATTATATAAATATAAGTCTTTAGTCTTTTCTATGATATTGGTACTCAATGTCGCAATAATTGGCGTGTGATCTGATGAGCCATCAAGACAACTATCAACATTTAAGAAATACGAATGTATGCCTTTATATACAAAGAAGTCTAGAAGATCTGGTATTTTGTTAAGATCAGATGGCCAATATGTTGGTTGACAGGTTGTAAGAACTTGTAATTTGTTAGTATCTATGCTTTTCTTTAACTCTCTACCCCTAGTGACAGTCAACCGTGAATTCCACTGTACATTCTTCGCATTCCAATCGCCACCTATCAGGAATCTTGAGCCCAAGGTCGAAAAGTATTCATTAAAATCTCTTTCTGTAACAGCGTGTCGAGGAGGGCAATATATAGATGACAATGTAAGAGATCCTCCTCCTTTTTCATGCACTATAATGGAAGTGGACTGGATATGGGATGTTCGATAACCATTTAGCAGTTGATGTTTAATATTTTTGTGAACGATAATAGCAGTCCCAGCATGCGCTGTATTATTAGGATGATTAGTGAAATAGGTGTAATAACCTTCGAGCGAAAAGGTTACTCTATCTGTTAAATGAGATTCTGTTATTAGTAAAATGTCGAGATGATACATTTTCAATAAAGTATACACTTCGTGTTTATTGTTTAGCAATCCATTCACATTCCATGTTGCGATCCTCAGTGACGCCATTAGGATACAAGTTTACTTACAACGGTACTCAAGAGGCTCATTAATGTCCCCATTTGGTCTATAAGACGATCTAGCTTTTCAGCTTGTTTTATGAGAATGGTTTCTAAAGTATCTTCCTTTTTAGAGTTTGCTGTGATATGTGCATATGTTTTTGTTGGTTCTACCTCTGGTATGGTCTGAACATGTTTTTTAAGATTAATATCATTTTTCAATGATGAAAAATTATTTTCTTTTAAAGTTTCTATTCTTTTAGGCTTCTGACTGTTGTGTGTTTTCATTTTTCTTTGTTGTATTTCTAAATATACATTACATCCTTTATAGTTATCAGGATGGTCTGCTGAACATAAGGCGCATTTTGCAGGTGTATTTCTAATTTTTTTAGGGCAATCTGGAGTGTTATGGTTTTCTGCGCATTTAACGCAACGATAGGGTCTCAAACAATTATTCTTTGTATGTCCATACTGTTGACATCTTTTGCATTGAACTATTACACGTTTACGTATTGGATTTTCTATAGATATTGCAGTATTGTAAATGTATTTTACCTTTTTAATTTCGGCATTATTTGGGCTCTGTTCAAGATTTACAAACCAAGTAGACAGGGGAGTCTTAGATGGCCCATATTTGGCATTTATAATTTCCCCCTTTATTTTATTACCTGTGTTTTCAATGGCCTCTTTAATAGCTTCGATGGGGGTAGAAGGGTGTAGGTTTTTAATAACAATTCGATACGGTTTTTCGTCTTTCCTTGTAAAAGTGTGTCCAATGAGTTTCTTTTCTCTAACCAGATTAATAAGCTTTTTATATGACTCAATGTTATTGCATGTAATTCTTAATTGTGTTTTAGTTACAATTTTGACAGTGAATTCATCTTTGTCTAAAATACTCTCAATGAGTTCCGCTAATTTCTTTATGTTTTGTACACTGTATAAAATTATGGGAGGTGGCTTGTTTAATTTCTCTCTCACTGTGTTCTTTTGTTGGTGGTTAGGATCTTCTATATGTAAAGGCAAGTACCTATTTTGAAGAGGGAGTGCTACAGTTTCAGAAGGTGTCTTTTCAAATCTCTTCCGTTTTGACATTCTCTGCATAGGAACGGTCTGCCATTCATTAATGTCATTACTTTGTTGACTTTGACAAGGAGATGGTTCTCTATGGGTTGTAGGAGATGGTTCTCTATGGGTTGTAGGTATATCTCCATGGGATGAATGTCTAGATCTCGGGTTCACAAAAAGACTGCGATGGAAAACTTGTTGTACCATTTTTTTAGGAGATCCTTGTCTGTTTTGTTGTTCGCCAGTAGCACTGCCCTGTGCGGGAGCCTGGTCAACCACCCCCGCCAGGTTATTGTTATTGGTGGTAGAATCTATTTTATGACGCTAGCACTAAATTTCATAACGTCAGTTGTCATTATAAAATTATACGATATTGTAGGTAGACAAACAAAATGTTTTATATTAAATATCAATCAAATTTTAATTTCAATGTTTTAAGTTCTTATTTGTTAATTTTGCACTCAGATAATATTTTATCACAATTAATACAAAATATATTTCACTTTGGTAATATTTTTTCAAAATAAATCACAGTTTCTACTCAACAATTATTAAAACACTCAAGAGCATAACTTGTGCTAACACACCAGTTGACAGTTTAATCAAAATAAAATGACAATTTTATTTCTCCCGTTCCCGCCAAAAAGTCAGATGACATGAATTCCACAGACATATAAAGTACTCTGTGCCACATACTAAGGGGATACTCAATGACTAAAGAAACTAAAGGACATGAAACAAGCACAAAATAATCGCGCCACCTAAACTTCAAGTGTCGCAAACAATGGCTGCCGATTAGTGATGTCCCAAATATCTACTATGTAGATGTCGTTGTCAGTTGTTGAAATAAATATTGTTTCCGCACCAGTATTGAAATAAAATCATTTCGTATGATATTTTCAGAAAAAAGGAGGGCTTTTTTTTGTGTCACAGATTTGTACAAAAGTACTGAAATATTGTTCAAACTGAAAACAGCAGTCAGCGTAGTTCGATGCTATCGGCGTATAATTAGAATCTGCGCTTAAGGCGATTTTAAGGTGTTATTAGCAACGATAGCAACAGGCGCCTTCAAGGATAGCCCCTTTCTGTCCTTCGATCATTTTTGTTCCATTTAAATGAACCCTACATACAAAAAATTACTTAGGTACTTCTATTTGTAATATTTAATAGTACGTCCATGATTATTACAGATATAAAATTGCTTTTTAAAAGAAACCCATATTTTTATGAAGCGCTTTCATAAATGTTGAAGATCAATGAACATAGGTCAAAGTAGTTAAAGAAGAGCATAGTCCTTTTAATGCTTTTCTTTTCTTTACATGCATAACGTTACTTCTTCTAGAGGTGATGGTGAAATTAAAATAAGTGCTATGGGAAACATACATACGGACCAACCAAATCTACAGCCATGGCGTACTGTAGCACTTTGATAAACTTAATACTAGAATCATTAATTTTACTAAAAATTAGTGTTCTTATCACACAGTAATTGGGAATAATATTTCAATTAGGAATAGAACACTGTAGACTTCTATTATTCGAAGAATTCTCAAATTCAGTTAAGTAGGTACTTTCAGAGGTAATCCCGTATATACAAACAAACAAATTTTATTTCTTTTCGTTGTAAAGAAATGAGTAATATTATAGTTTAAAATATTATCCACATTCCCAATAACCTTTGCGAGGGCAATGTTCATACATAAAGTTATTTTTTTAATGTTCTATCGAAAGAAGTTTCTTCGAAATGCAAATAACATAATATATATCATGAATACATCATATGGGTTTAATTTTCTTTTCCGATTATGTCAAGCCACTCTTTTTCTCTAATAATACATGATGGTAATCGAAAATGAGATAATTACGACATATAAACATGATATTTGTATTTATCGATATTTTTTTAATATAGGTACATGAACAGCCCTAACTGCAATAACAACAAAAATGATATGAATGAATTTACTATATTTTATGAATAAAAACTGCTAATAACTAAAAATATACATGACTATAATACAGTAAACTAAGAAACACAGTAATTACGTTGGAAATATATACGACATCAGACTAAATTAATGAATTTCTGTTACGTACCAGTGTAATTATAGATTTCGTTGATTATTGCTTTTCCTCGAGCCACATTCTAACACACTACACTTGGAAATTACTGTGGCCTTATACTAGCTTCTCCTATAACAAATCAATTCCAATATCCAGCACAAAATCACAGAAACTTTCAAAAATGTTAAACCTATTGATATGTTTTGACACTTCGTGTACTTGTTAGCGTGTCGCAATAAATGGCAGACCGGCACGTTTTGACATTACAATGATATCACATAAAAAATTACTCTTTGAGAAAAGTACTGTTGTTTTCTCTTACACACACAAGAGGCCGTAAGTCAAAAAGAGACAACGCTACGTTTGAATGTTATGGGTTAAAATATGTATAACTAAATGTTGCTATAGATCAACATGCCATGTCCTTTAGTTTCCTTAGTCATTGGGGATACTACGTGTCAAAGAGCATATAATCACTGCGTTTAGGAGTCGGGACCTTCATACATAGATATGAAGAAGAGACTTGTATAAAACGCTTACTAAGTTCAAATACCAATGTAAAGAACAAAAAATGGGCATTTCCACACCTGTCATTGACTACTGAGAAGATTACGATAGTGATGTCTTGTCGTTGAAAGTTTTTATCGATAAAATGAGGTTTATCTTGTAATAAAGTTAAAATGCAACAAAATTATTTATTTAAAAATAAAAACTAACTGCTATACAAAGTGTTTTATTTTTATTTAACATAGATACATTTTATTGACTTCCAATTATAACTTTTAATCATACTGGATTTTGCAATACAAATATTTTTTTGAAGACAGGAAAAATAGTTTTTCATGACGTCACTTACATTCATAATTTTTTTTTATTATCATGAGACTAATGCACTATTTCATCGAAGTCCTCTAGGGATATGATGACGATGAAATTTTCATAGTAGTTTTGGTTTTAGGAGTTCGCTAAGTATTAGGGGACTGGTGAAATCAGACTTAAGAACATAAGAGACGTCACGCAAGTCATTTTTCTTGTCATAATCTTTTTTGTTCCATCAATTACAACTCTCTAATTAGAATTTAATGATTTTGTAAGCATATTTCGCTCATGTTATAAGTTTAAAGTTATTAAAAGGTAATTATTAGATTTATTACTATTGAATTAAAAATGTTACATAACAGCGAGTTTTCAGCCAGGCGATTTTCATATATGGCAGCACTGCCTACATGCAATGAATGAAATTTTATAATGAGTTAAAATTTGAGTGTAGTATGAATTTCTATGTTTTTTGGGTGAAACATCTTCTGCGGGGGATCAGACCGGCTGTTGGCGTGGCGACGCTGACGTCACGCATCGCCCGTCACGTGCTTGTACTGAGCTCGTATACCTATAGCCTATGCAGTGTTGTTATTTTTTTGAGTAAATTGACACGGGTTAATTAAAGGTTTATCAGGGTTAAGATTACGAAAATAATGTTCATTGTCAAATCCAAGATGGCGAATATTATTGGAGTTTACTCCTTAAATCCCTCCGGTATGGAAATTTTATGAGGAGTAAAATTTATACAAGCGTTAAATAAAAGCGTTACGTTTTCTGTGCAACGTGCCTTGCGCACCTTTTTCCTTCTCTTTCACTCCTATCCGACTCGACAGTGATCGCTGAGGCTGTTGTTGCTAACTGACGTATGTCACTTATTCCTCTTGAATTTTGAAATTATAATTGTCTCTTGTATTGAAGCTAAGGTCTTTCATACACCTTTGGGATGAAATCTTACTCACAAAATTAAAACGCAACCGAATTATGCAATGTTACGTAGACGTTATGTATTGTTGCTCATAGCGCTTTAAATACAAAATTTTGGCATATTACATCAACGTGTGTTTGGCTCAAATGATAAATACTCCCTCTTGTTTCCGAGAATCATTATTATGTTGTGAGTTCAAATCTCGACTCGGTCGCTCCACATTTTTTTTTATATCTATTAATATCGATATTTAATATTATTGTATACAGTGAAGTGAATAAAAATATTGTATATAAAATATGGAAAAAACCAGTAAACTCCAGTCGTGCGTCGGAGTTGACACTCACTTTTTTATAAATCGACGTGGGTATTGTACTGTATAGTACGGTCTGTAAGCACCGTTACACTGCTCTCTACTACACGTCCGTCCCTGCGGCGGTACGCAACCAAAGAGACAGCTTGTAAGTAATTATTTCCTTTATCTAGACAGCCGCCGTTGTGGCGTTGTCACTCATGCGTGGGGAGGACGGAGTACTTCTTTCCCTTTCGCACATGTACATTACATCATATTTTAAGTTTATCAGGGTGCCGATTACGAAAATTATGTTAATTTTCAAATTCAAAATGGTGAATATACCCCAACTTGAGATATGGCTTAAAATGTTCTTAATATCAGTCACACGTTTGTTCCGATTTGCAATAACGTTTTACAAAGAAATATTAACACGTTCGGTATAAAGTGCATTCCCAGTACTGTCATCCGCATAACAATGAATGCCGCTATTTTTATTCAGGATATCATTGATATGCAGAAGCAAAAGAGTAGGATATAGGATACACTCCTGCGGGAAACCAGCGTTCAAGGGCTTGAAGTCAAAGCATAAACCATCTACTACGACTTTTATGCTACGCCCAGAGAGGAAGCTGGCAACCCACGTTCATAACTTCTCGGGAAGTAAAATGAAAGCTTGGAAAGTAGAACCCCGTGCCACACTCTATCAAAGGCTTTCGCTATGCCCAGACTTACTGCCAGGGCCTCCCATTTAGTTTCGACTGCCTCCGCCCAGCGATGCGTAAGGTAGATTAAAAGATCAACAGCCGAGCGACCACGGCGGAAACCTAACTGTCCATCACTAATCAGCTGGTGCTGCTGGTGGTACCCGAGAAGCTGGCAGTTTATAATGGATTTCATTACTTTGGAGAGTAAATAGTTAATGGCAAGGGCCTATAGTTCGACGAATCTGAGCGATCACCATTTTGGGGATCGGGTGCACAAGGGCCGTCCTCCAAGAACTCGGGACAACGTCGGTGATGCAAAAGAGCCGGAAAAGGTGAGTTAGAACCGGTGCCAACTCCTGAGTATATTTTCATAGCACAATTGTTTGACTTCCATCTGGCCCATTCGACTTGTGAGTAAGTATAGAGAGAAAAAAGAACCTTACGAATTGAACCCAGTAAGAAACGAACTTTTAGCACAGAGCTCGCGCAATGCGCGTTGGTGGTGATTTTCTCCTGTCATCCAGTGTCGAGTTCGATGCATAGAGAGTGTCCAAAAGATCGACTTTCTCTTTTACAGTGTGGACCAGGGAGTCATCGGTCTAGTCAAGTCTAGAGCAATGATAGAAGAGACGGCTGACAGAAATTCCCAAGGACAGCTTTGGTGAGAGATCAAAACGCACGTGCACCCGAAGGAAGACGAATTAGTCTCTCGCCAATTTTGCATTTGAACAAGGACCTCGTTTTGGCAAATTCTATCATAAAGGACCTGGCGGCATAGTTGTACTCCTTTCTGAATGCGCTGGTGTTCGGTTCAATACTACTTTTTATCAAAAGGAGTTAAAAAAGCGGATGAAACTTTGCATAGGAAATGGTAAATAGATGAACCGATTACGATAAAATTTGGTACAGAGATAATATGTGCCCGGAGGCAGTACGTAAGGTACTTTCTTATTTTCAAAAAACTACATCTAACCTGGGAAAGCCACAAAAAAATTTTCCGCGTCGACGAAGTCGCGGGTACGTCAGGTCTAGAATAAGGGTTAGTAGGTAGTTGTTACGCGTAATAGGTAACATCTATGTTTTACTGCTCAGATATTTTTACTTTAAAAAAGTGGTAAAGTGTTCAGTTTTCTATTAATATTTATGTGAATTTGATACCGTGTGAAGTGAGCTGTTTGGGTGTGCTATTGATGTGGCAGTTCACCTTATTATTGGCAAGTTATTGTGAAAAAATATTTTAAATTTTACATTTAACTATGAACGATTATGCGTATACCTACAATAATTCGCTACCGCTTACTGCGCTGTTGCTATTGTATATGAATAGACACTTTACGCTTTAAATCGCTTCATAGCTAATTTTTGAACTCCGCTTGTTTTTAATTCTACCGAACTTAATTTGCGAAGTTTTAACTTTATTTACAAATAGCTAAAGTATGAAGTGCTCGGCTTGCAATGCTTTATTGAATGTTGATGAACATCTTAGGTGTATTAAATGTAGATGTACGTATCATTATCAATGCTTAAACATAGAAACTAGGTTTTATAAAAACCGAAGTAATGACCTGCTACAAACATGGACTTGCGACTTATGTTCTAATATTACTCACCGTAAAGAAAGGGACGATAATACACCAATCCGTGGTCGTTTACAAACCAGTACACACGAGATCAGTAATATGTCTTGTGATGATGTAGTGCAAGACAGTTCTATGGCAACTGGAGATTTCGACTCCACGCATTCCGGCCAGTTTGAAGTGCTCCTCTCCACCACGTGCACAGCCCACAGGGTCAACATCCAGCACTATCACTTATGAACAATTTGGTCACCTGTTGGATATGAAGTTAGACAGCCTGAGGTCGGCAATACGTGATGACATAAACACTGCCATTAATAAATTAAAACAAGAATTTACTGAAACGACTGATTTTTTGTCACACGAACAGGCGGATATGAAGACTGATCTCCGAATGGCTGGAAAAAAAATACAAAATTTAGAGTTGCAAAAAGGAAAACTAGAATCTGAGATAAATAATTGAAATAGACGTTTAACATCTCTTGAAAAAATATTTCGTAGTTGTAATGTGGAGATACAGTGTGTGCCTGAAAAAAAAACGAGAATCTCATCAACATTTTTGAAAACTTGTGCAATGAAATTAAACTGCCTATGTCGGATACTGATGTTTACAGCATTCGAAGAGTGGCTAAAATCGATGCGTCGTCTCAACGTCCACGCAATATTCTTGCTACCTTACCCTCTGAACGACATCGCGATACTATTTTGTCTAATTTCAGGAGACATAACAAAGATCATAAATCCAATCCGCTCAATTCTTCACACCTTGGAGTTGTCGGCGTTCCGTGCCCGATCTATGTTGTTGAACATCTATCTCCTGAAACGAAACAACTGTACGCTGCTATGAGAAAAGTGGCTAGAGAGAAGCAATATAAGTATGTGTGGGTCAAATATAATCGGATCTATTTGCGGAGAGATGACCATGCTTCTGCGATATTAATAAAAGACACTAAATCCCTTGATAAATTAATGTAGATTTTTGTTTTATGTTCATTTTTATTTTTTCTTCTTCTATTATTGTCATTTTTATTTCATTTTTCGTTTTTCATTGTTATTGCTCGTATTTAATTATTTGTATTTTGTAATTATGAATATATTCTAACAAAATGTGAACGGTATACGTACTAAAATTCTTGATGTTTGTTTAAATATTTTAAAAAGTGACTTCGATGTTGTTTGTTTCACAGAAACAAATTGATTGCTAATGTTTTAGATTCTGAACTCTTGATGAATTTGGGGAACAGATCCGCTTCCGATGCTGTAGGTATCTGTGAACTTTTTTCTGAATGTTTTGGTTCGGTGTTTGAGGACGCTCCGACTGTTCCAATAAAGACCAATGATTCGCCTTTCCACAATAGATCCCTCGCTCACGTTGTTATTGATTTAGATACTATACAGTCTAAATTAGCTAGGCTTGATCCTCAGAAATGTGTAGGTCCAGATGGGCTCACTGCCAAAGTTTTAAAAATCTGCTCCCGAGAATTGAGTTTGCCATTGGTTACAATTTTTAATAAATCCCTCCAAACAGGTACTTTCCCTTCTATCTGGAAACGTGCACATATAGTTCCCATTCATAAGTCGGGCAGCAAGAATAATTGCGAAAACTACAGGCCTATCAGCATTCTTTCAGCTGTTTCCAAGGTATTCGAATCAGTGGTATATGACAAACTTTATTACCATATTGAGCCATTAATATCAGTTCAGCAGCATGGTTTTGTAAAACTAAAATCTACAGTCACTAACTTGTTAGAGTTTAAAAATTTCATATGTAATGAGTTTTCCAAACGTGGTCAAGTCGACGCCATATACACAGACTTCAGAAAAGCCTTCGATAAGGTCAATCATAAGCTTTTATGTCAAAAATTAGCCAATTCCGGTATTCATGGCAACTTATTACGATGGGTGGAGTCATATCTCAGCAATAGAAGTCAGTTAGTGGCTTTAGGAGGGGCTGTATCCTCGCCTATTATTATAAAATCAGGTGTACCACAGGGATCGCATCTTGGATCCCTGTTTTTCATCATTTTTATAAACGATCTCACTTCCCATCTTTTCTCTCCTTGTCTTCTGTTTGCTGATGATCTTAAGATATTTAGGACAATAAAGAAGCCTTAAGATTGCTCCATGTTGCAGAGAGATTTAGATGCTGTATCCCTATGGTGCCAACAAAACCAAATGCACGTTAATGTGAGTAAATGTTTTACTATTTCATTTTCTAATAAGCGACATAAGACAATTTACACATATCAGCTTGAAGGTCAATTGCTTAATAGAAAAACTGTGGCGAGAGACCTTGGTGTCTTATTACACTTTTTAATTCCTTATCAAGAAGTGTTCTTGAGTATGCGTCTGTTGTGTGGTCACGAAGTTATTCGGTGCATTCTGAAAACATTGAAGCTGTTCAAAATAGAATGCTCAAAATTCTTTGTTATCGATGTGGTCTTGGTCGTCGGTTGCAAAACTACAAGGATAGGTTGACTAAATTTAATGTGACACCTGTTTACGCTCGGCGTAAACAAAACGATCTACTATTCCTACATAAACTTATATATTACCAAGTAAACTCTCCATGCTGGCTAGGATGTTTAAATTTCAACACCAGACATATTACACGTAACCCCAAGACTTTCACTTTGCAGGTATTTAAAAATAATGTTTCGTACCATAATCCGATAATACGCATGTGTCGCCTCTATAATGAAATTGCCATTAAATATAATTGTCTGGACATATTCGATCCCAGACACGTTGTATTTAGGAATATACTAAAAAAAAGAGTTCAATTATGTTAAGCCTCCATACTGTTTTTGTTTCCAATTTCTCATAATATTTATCTATTTCTGTTTTGTACCACTTATATTTTTTATGTCCATTGTGATAACATATTATTATTGTTTTGTTAGCCATTATTTTAGATTTATCTATCTGTGCGTACATGTTTTGGATTGCATTCTTGGTCTAAACTTTTTAAGCATTTTTTCTTTAAATTTTATATGATTGTTGTCTGTTGTGTATACCTATTGAATAAAAAAAAAAAGAACCAGGAAAGTTACCGCGCTGTCGTATATATCTGTACACTAATGAACAGATTCGAATTATCATCGAATTATCATTTTTGAATACAACCATGGACGTCTCGGTACATAAATGGTAAAAACAATACATCTTCATGCTATATTAATACTAATACTAATTAAAAGCATACTCTGAAGTAAATGTAATTTGATATTTATTTTATGATTTAAAAAATGTAACACGTATGTGATACACTCTACTGCTGAGTGCTGAATTTCATCATCAGCGTTATGTACCAACTCTTTGGTAGATCTATTACGCTCCTAGTCTACTTAATAGTCTATCTGTCTACCTACCAACTTGCTTTAGTTATTATTCTAAGCATTCTGAGATACCAATATATTCCCATAAATTTACCTATTTTTAAAGATATCAATTTAACATTCTATTAAAAATAATTTTAATACACAGAGTTATATTATAATAATAATATAATTATTTTTGTTTAGTACATGTTTATGTAATATTTTAAAAATATTATTTTATAACTTTAGAAAAATGAGCAGTTTTGAAAAAATGTTTTTTCTATTTGTACACTATGTACGATGTTCTAACCTTGGAAGAAGGATTAACATGGAAGGAAGGAAGGAACTGTCATGATAGCTTCGCGTACACTGCCATAGACAGTAGAAAATTTATGAGTGTTGTGACGATACAGGCAACATCGATATAGTGGTTGATTGACAATAGCTACATACTCACAGATATATCTGTGTGCCTAATCTTGCAAACGACTTCTAAATACTAGGTCGTAATAAGAAAAACATTTTTGAATCTTTCAGTCATGTACATAATATGTACGTAATCATTACAATCTGTATGATCAAATGATTATGTACTATGTAAAAAAATTTCGTGATTCAACCACACTAACAGTGTTTTGAATTTAAAATAAAAATAAAGCATAATGTATATTATTTATTTACAACAATGATGACAAAAATAATGTTTCACAATATTTTACTCATGTAAAGAAATAATTTGAACTTTTGTTCAAATACCTTCAAAAATTATAGTTTTAGCAATGATGACAAAAATAATGTTTCACAATATTTTACTCATGTAAAGAAATAATTTGAACTTTTGTTCAAATACCTTCAAAAATTATAGTTTTAGATAAGAAAGCCCTAATTGTAACATAATGAACCCAACTCTCTTTTTTTCGATAGAGCTATTAATCTGAAATTCAAATCACATTTTTCTTCAAACGTTTTGTCTTCTAGCGCAAAACAAAATAAAAATTTAACAAATGTTTCACGGTTTCTTTGCGCTCTTGATTTAAGCTTACGATGACTTAAATCAATTTTTTGCTGACATAACAGTAGGGTAACTGCAAAACTGAATGTAGATGTAGCCGCGTTCCCTAAGTTATATGAAAGGCACTTCAGGAATATCAACATGATATGTCGGAACTTCAATATTCTGAAACAAGGTCATGATGATTGGTATACAACTAATAATTAATATACTTGTGTTATGAGCAATATTGGCATGCTTACGATGTAGCGGTAGCTCATACATTGCCCAAACAAAGCGGACTATTGCTGACGGGATTAAGGAACACATTGCAGCTGTAAAAAACTAGCAAACAACCAAATCAGCAATAGCGGAACATCTTCTCCAATCGGGACGCTTATTACGTAACTTGCAGACAGCATGCAACATCCAATATCGCGCGATATCTGCTGTCAAAATGAGAATTTGTGTAATGTAATTTGCATAGTGGCGCTAAATCTACCGCGAAAAGTGCATTTTATGGTCATAGAATAATATATACGCAATTGTCATATATGATATCAATTTTTTATTACAATTAGTCACCGGTCGCGTAGTGATCGCGTGGCTGTCGCTGCCTGCAAATTTTTACGGTGGCACTTCACATGGCTATTTGTATTTGCGTATTTGGCATATTTGGCAAACAATTATCACGTGTGGACTACACATTAAATTCTTAAAAAATGAATTGATATAATTCGATTACTTTAAAAAGTACGTCCGCTTGTATTGAACCTATGTTAAATTATGAGAAACTGAAATAAATCGAGTAAATGTGTCATCGCCGCAATCTAAAGGTGGCACTTCACATGGCTATTTGTATTTGCGTATTTCGCATATTTGGCAAACAATTACCACGTGTGGACAGTATATTTGACAAAGTATTGGTTTTATTTGCCTATTTGACAAATATGGCCAATATCAAATACGCATTACTGTGCGCTTGTTGGTTTCTCGACGCACATCAAAGGGGTCAAATAGGCAAATACGCAAATAAACCGTCTACACAATGGCCTTATTCAGAAGCGCACGCGTCGTGGATATCTATGGACGTACAGTATTTTGAGTCTGTGTTGTGAGCGCGAACTTGAACAATTATTGAAAATGCAAATTTTTATGCCGCCGCCAGCGCCTTGCTCTCCATAGTCTTTTCACTACTCTGTATTTTTTAACGCACTGCATGTAATAGTTACATGCATTTAAATAATAAAATCCCGCTGCAAGTTGAAACACGTCCATAGTTTTGGTGAATGCATTTCCTTCTGCTGCCAAATGTTTGTGTGTTTGTTATTTGGCTGCCATGTATGGATGGTCGTATTTGCCTGTATTTGCATGTTTGCAAGTACGTCATATATTTTTCCAAATACAACAAACACCCAATAGCGAACACAAATAGCCATGTGAAGTGCCACCATTAGGTAATAACCCCGCGGATACGAATCATTGGACAGAATTTTATCGCCCACAAGTCCTTTCCACCGATCGCCACTTTTATCCAAGAGTCGTGCGTGAAGCAATTGAAATCAAGAGACACAAAAATTTCAATCGGGAAAACGGATACGATTTATCAATAGCGTGGAATCCTGTGATTCAAATGACAAAACCTCGTTTTTCACATCCGGTTCAGTGTGTGGACACCGTGAGTGCTGTGAAACACTCACGGTAGGAAACCTAATAATTATTTACAAATATCGGGGGTAGATGAAATAAAATCTGCTTCGGACACGGAGTGAAGCTTGCTGCGACAATTTACTTGAGACCACATCCGATACAACTCGGCCGAAACTTCAAGCGAAAATAAAACTTGATCGTGTTAATTTCCCGTGTTTTTATATATTTTACAATGCAACGCGAAAGTTTCAAAGTTTATATAATATTGACATACATTTGTATTGCACTACTATATTATGTTCGTGACACCCATGTTGATATTCCCTATGTAGATGAGTTACATGATACCTGGTAGTAAATAGTATGAGCGTTTTACTTTGCTTTTCTATACAAACTTTCTATACAAAGTTTGACTAATTTTAATTTTAATCATTTAAGAATAATGTAAAATCGGGAATCATTCTCATTTTGCTTATAGATCGCAAAAACGAACAATCGACTTTTCATGTTCATGAATTTTCATGTTCAATGAATTTTCACCTTCAGCGGTTTTAGCTCTATGAACGATAAAATAATACATCAGTTTATAAGCACAAGTCTTTGTATCTATGTACACATACATACTTATATTATTATTTAATCTACTGAATTTTTTCTTAATGTAATGATGGCATAGCATTTGCTTTCAATTTGTGCCATTTGTAACCAATATTAAGAGCCCTGTGACCAATCGAAAGCACTTGGTATCGGCGCGCTCGGAATCTCAGGAATGCGTACAACTATCGTAACTTTATTGTAGTATGAGTAACAAAGCCACTTCAGTATAAAATATAATTTTGATACTTTTCTGAATCAAAAAGTTTCGATTTTATTAATTTTTTTTTATTTTTATATAAATACATATAATATTTGTAATTACCATATCGTTTCTGTACATACATTCACGGTAACTATTTACGCCGTCTAGGAACGCGTCTAACGATTCGCCGGGTGCTCCGCTGGAACGTGATGTACAACGGGCGAAGGTTCCCGGGTGCTCTGTTGAATGAGTCGTAGAGTTGGGAGTTGAAGAGTTCATGGATGTTGCGCTACGGTCACCTATCACCCTTTCTAGAAGTTTCTCGAATACTTCCGTCTGGGAGCACTGCAGCGACGACACGACTGCAAAAAATGATGACACCCGAAAGATTGCTTCTTCATCGTTGATGTCCTCTCTTACACCAGATTGTCGCCGACGCGGCATGTTCGTAGACGTTGACCACGCTGGTAAAAAATGGATCGCAGCGTAGGTATAAACTGTATAGTGTAACGGTCTTTTGCTACACGTTGGGCTGCCAGTTTAGTGTGTGGTATTCGGTTTTATTTCCATACAAAAGACGCAGAAACAGTAACAGCAAATAGTCAGTGAGAAACGATACATGTACAGGGAGTACACAAGGGGAAGCGAGAGTCGCGGAAGAAAACACGTGAATATGCTAACGAGTGGTCGACGACTGGCCGTTGGGCCGTTGAGCGTTGGCTCGTGCGTCTACACCGCATCCCCCTCATCTCCCCCTACATATTGTCGCGGCCTGCAGCCGCGAGAGGCCCGGTAGGGTCATCTAGAAGGGCGGCTTACTATACTTTAAATTTTGATTAAAAATAGAAAATCAACTGCCAATCAGGATTCCTATAAAAGTGTGTAATAGCGTTTTTACAAAACCATTACAATTTCTGCATCGGAACTGAAAAAATTGCATCGATATGGAGCGACGACATCCTTTGATACGAGAAGAGATCATGAGAGCCGTCGGAATGTTGCAAGCTGGTTCCAGGCAACGTACTGTGGCTGCCGCTCTTGCCACTACACAGAGCGTCATAAGCCGTCTCTGTACACGCTATCGTATCACGGGCAGCGTGCCCGAGCGACATGGAGAATGATCTCGCATCACCACTCGCAGACAGGACCGGTACATCCAAAATACTGCTCGACGGAATCGTACCATGACCGCCATGATGTTGGCTACATCATGGCCCCACAGCTCTTCAGGCTTGCTGATAAGCGACCAAACCATCCGAAATTGTTTACGTGAAGTGGGTCTGCGTTCCCGCAGGCCGCTGAGAGTTCGGTCTATAGCACCCTGCAATCGTAGGGTCCGTTTACAATGGACTCACGAACATGGAAATTAGGAGCCTTCCTTGGCGTTGTGATTGCTTTTCCGATGAATCTCCTTTCGGTATGAGGCCGGATAATGGTTTGGGCCGGTATTTGGATCGGTGGAAAAACCGATCTCATTTGGATCAGGGGCAACCTCAATGCTCAGATTTATGCGGAGAGGATTGTCTCAGACGTGATCATCCCTTTGCGAAGCCGGTTGGATGATTCGTTTTGAATAATGCACGACAATGCACGTCCACACACGGCTAAAGTCGTAACACGCACTCTTGCCGATGCTCGCATCAACGTTCTGCCGTAGCCTGCTCAATCGCCAGACCTCAACCCAATTGAGCACGCATGGAATATGCTGCAAAGAAGAGCTCTGCCGATATGGATGCCGTGCATACCCCACAACAACTTTTCGACTTGTTAGAAAGAATGTGGGCGGCCATTCCTCAAAGTGATTTTGATGAACTGATTTTAGGCATGCCAAATCGCTGTGATTGTGTGATTCGTGTCAATGGCGGAAACACAAATTATTTATTAATTTTTTTATCTTTACAATAAAAATTTAAAAAAATTTGCCTTTTTTTTGCTATTTAATTGAGAACATTAACTTATATTAATTTTCCACAATTTACAAAAATTGCAATTTTTCTTAATTTTTACAAAATATAGGGATAAGTTGTTAACTTAAACATAGGAATTAAAGTAAGAAGCCAGTCTGGAAGACTAGATTTGATAAATATTAATTGGATAATTTTTTATAGTTAAAAATGTAGTCGATCCCTAGACTCTTTTGATGTGTGTATATATTTAATTTCGCTTTATCAAAAACCAATTCGGTGCTAGTTAACTGACACAGTCTGATCTCTTTGAATTGCTTGATAAAGCTTCGTAGATAAACGAAATTAACAAGATTGAAATTTTGGGCGGAAGATTGCTAAACATTGTAAGAATTCATCACATATTCACACCGAACTTTTGCAAGTAATTTGTAGTCCGCTCCAAGATTTACCTATAAATTCCTTTGAATGTTTATCAGCAAATATAAGATCCAAAATTAATGAAACATCCAAGTATAACAGAGAAGAAGCAGCAGCTTCTGATGGCATATATCAGCTGCCTCACAATTGAAGACTCGATTTCAACTAAAAAGTGACGATTTCTCAAGTAATTCACGCTACACACAGTCCGACGAACACGTCAGCTACCTAACAAATTGAGACCCAACCTCCTGAAAGAAATAAAAATGAAACAGTCTGTCCTTGACTCGCTGTTAGTAATGATCTCCCAAGTGATCACGTAACACATTAGCCCGGACAGTCACGTCAACCACCTCGCAAATTGACCTTCTAACTCTTGTAAAAATTGTTAAAAGAAGATAGACGTGCACACGACCAATGGAATTACGATTTACTGAGTCATTCACACGATATATCAGCTACCTCGCAAATCGAGCTTCCATCTCCTTCAAAAATACATAAAGCATTATGCGACTGTAAGGAAAGCCACGATCTTCCGAGTTATATGTGCGACACAACAACCACTTCACAAATTAAATCTTCACAGCGTACTATAAAAATAAAAGTTGACTGTATATCTGCTGGTACTGACGATATCCAAAATCATACATTGCCACATATCAGCCAAAGCAGCCACATCGGCCACCTCACCAGTAGAACCGCAATCTAAAGCTAAAAACCCAAAAAGGCAAAAGAAGTACGTAAGAAAAACCAAGAAAGAAAGAATAAGCGCCCTATTTTGTCCCCATGTGCTTGTAAAAGCCAAACTTTTAACAAGAAGCGTGTGCTGCATCTGACCCTTTAAGATCTCTGTCTTTGACTTCTCGCACATCTTCAGTTGCATTTTCTGAGCAATATAAGATTGGAATGGAAAACTTTATAATGAGGTATGATCCTGTTCAATCGCATTCGCAATATTAAGCACGCATCGAGTAGTCAGGGGACGAAGCGCCAAGTGTCACGGTCCTTACATACTTCTTTCTCTTCTCCAAATCTCATCATTATCCTCACACATTTTCGCCTAGATATGCGAGTGCTTTTGACATTTCCGTTGGGTAACACTCTTCATATTTGATCTTCATAAGTCAGCCTTGGTCTTCCTTGGCTTCTTTTGCCTCTCACTTTCGCTTTGTAGATTTTTTTCGTCAGTCTTTCATCACTCATTCTTTTTATGTGCCCAAACCAGCTAAGCGTTCCTTATTTCGTTATTAGAATAACACTGTCGTGCAACCCTGTCTTACAGCGTATCTCTTAATTGCTTATTTTGTCCGCAAGGGTGACACCGCACATATTTCTAAGAGATCGCATTTCTACTGGATTTATTTTACTTTCACTCGATTTCGGGCATATCCAGGCCTCATTACCATACAATAAAGTCGAAACCAACACCGCATTGTGTATGGCTATTTTGGTTTTTAGATATATTCTCGCTATTTTGGTTGAGTTAGATATATTCTCAGTGCCTACTAATGCAGGCAGAGAACCGTTCACTTTATTGCCAGCTGCTACTCGTCTCTCGACATCCAACTCACATCTTTCATTCCTCGAAAGCGCGCTCTCCAGATATACAATTTCGTTCACTTGTTATATACATTTCCATTTACTCATATTTCACACGTCTGTACGTCTTCCCTTTCAAACACCAGAACCTTAGTCTTGTTCACATTCATATCCTTTCATTTCACATTCTTCCTTCTAGCACGTAACTAGTGTCAGCAAATCCGCTTCTGATGGTGCTAAAAGCACAGCATCGTCGATGTGCAAGAGGCAGTTTACCACTGTATCATACCACTTATACTTTCTTTCATTGTCTGGAGGCAAATACAGCACGAATAGCCAGGCAGACATCACGCAGCCCCGTCTGATGCCTGAAAAAAAATTCGAACCAGGGCGACAAGTCACTATCTATCCTTACACAGGCTCTGTGGCCTCAATATGACGACCTCACAGCCTACAGTAAGGGGCCTTCCACGCCATATTCAGGCATAAGGCTCCACAATTTCTTTCACACTACTCTATCGAACGCTTTTTCAAAATCTTACTCTATCGAAAGCTTTTTCAAAATCTACGAAAGCGCCGAAAACTTTTCAACCTATGACCAGAAACTATCCCATGATACCGCGGAGCGAGAAAATCAGATCCATACAACCTTTACCATTCTTGAAACCACCTTGTGCCTCCCACAATTATCTTTCAGATATGCCTTTCATACGTTCAGTCAACCTCTTGGTACATACTTTACTTGCAAAGCTGATCAAGCTGAGGGCCCTATAGCACTGCAGTCCAAATGAGAACCTTTATCTTTATAAGGAGACAATATGACTGCGGTATGCTAGTCCTCCGGAACCTCTCTCTTCTGCCAGCAAAGATTGCACAGTTTATGAAATGTATCCTAGACCCTAGGACCACTACATTTGATCATTTAAGCACTAATCTCCTAATTACCCCGCAGTCTTTCCACATTTCAGACTTCTTATCGCTTTCTCAATCTCTTTCATACTAATGACTTCCTCTAGTACATCATCTATTGGAGCCCTATACATGAGCCTGCGTTACAAGTTCGACTTATCCGGCCGTGACATTACATAGGCACGAAGGCCCTCTTCTTCGATGTAGCGAAGGCGTTCGGCAAAGTCTGGCACGCCCCGGGCTGGTGTACAAGCTGCGCCGGCTCGGTGTGCGGTGGACGATTTTGTATGCATAGTACGGGATTTTTGTCGGACCGCTCCTTCCGCTATATATTTGAAGGAGTGCTCTCCTCTCCCCGCCCCATAAGGGCAGGCGTCCCACAGGGCTCCGTTTTATCGCCCACTGTCTACTCGCTCTATACGAACGACGTCCCCAAAACCCCAGGTGTAGATCTCGCCCTATTCGCTGTCGATACCGCACTTTTTACATCAGACCGTTGTCGGCTCAGTCTCTCAACTCCTCCAAGTCGCTGTCACGAGCCTAAGCAAGCGGTTCCGACTTTGGAGAATCGAGGTCAACCCCGAGAAAAGCGCCGCCGTGTATTTTTCGAGGAGCACTACGACCAGCCACGCCCGCCACGCTAACACTCACTGTACGATCGCACTTTTCGGTCAGGATATCTTTTGGACTAACAAAGTCAAATATCTAGGCGTCACCCTTGACAGTGCCATGATCTTCCGCCACCACATCGAAACGGCCGCGACCGCGCCGTATTCGTCCTCGACCGTTTCAATATGGTCATTTGCGCGAAAAGCAAAATGTCCGTCAGACATAAAGCCGCTTTATACAAGACGTCGTCAGGCCTATCATAACGTACGCCAGCGTAGTATTCGCTCACGCTGCTCCCACTCATATCAACTCCCGACAAATCATTCAGAATGCATTCATGCGCAGGGCCACCGGTGCCCCTCCTTACGTGCGCAACGTAGATCTGCACTACGACCTGGAATTGCCCTCAATAACCCAGTATCTAAAAGAGGCGTCCCAGCGCTTCTTTAACCGTTCCTCTTTACATCCAAACCACCTAGTTGGCAGGGTGTCATCACTTACACACTACGACCGCACCGGCCCCACCGGCGGAGGCGAGGACAACCCCGCGACACCCGTAGGGTCTCACGTTTAGATGCTCGATCACGTAGCTCCACACACACACACGCGGGCCTTAAGCCACATTGTAAACTACCACGCGGAACACTAGGCACACTACCGGCCTTCAGCCACCTCGCCGGCCGGGTCCGCTAGAGGTGCGGCCCTCATCCGAGTAGGAAGCCCGTTAAGATACACGCAGGTGCGGAAAGATTCCCTGGCGACGCCGTGAGCCCGAGGTCCACCCTCCAAACGAGATATCCCTCAGTTGGAGGAACCCTCAGGCAGTCGACCATCTGGCAGGGCGCCTTTAGCACTCGCCCTAACGCGACTGGCGACGCTGTAACAGTCACTAGGCCTAACAGTAAAGAGAGGTTTTTTTGTCGGTTCGAGTCCGACACTAATCTGTCGGCGTAGAGTCCGGCTAAGTGTCCATGGGGATTTTTTTGGCCTCTCAAAATACAAATAAAAAAAGAAACGGATTCCGCTTCTGCCTCTGGACCGAACAACAACACCTGGAGAGGGGGAAAAATAGAAGACTCGCCTTTTCGTTCCAACATCTACCTTCAACTTTTGACGGTGTACGGTGGGTTTTCGAAGGGACCCATCCACACCATTTGATCATTTATTCTCATAATTTAAAGTCTTCGATCAAGAAAGAGACTATATTTTTTTTTACTCCTAAGTTAAAAAGATGCTAAAAAACATCATGTGATTAATGGGCGACCCCTTATCCGTCTTACTACAAAACATATTTTAAACATTGGTCTAACACGTGTTTAGGTAAACACAGTTTTAGAGATAGACATAGTTTAAAAACATGTAAAAAATGACGTTAGCAAAGGCTAGTGTCAATATATTACAGCGTTTCAGTGCTTTTAGTCACACATTAAACTAGCTCCAGCTTGTGTTTACATATAAACATAGTCTACGCCGTGTCTCTTTTTTGTAGTAAGACGGGTATATCTTTGTCGCGTGGTAACTAGGAAGTCTAATTAAAACCTTTCTTAAGTATATATATTTGCATAGCAAAATTTGGCACACGTCGGGTTCAAATTTAAATTACTATCTTTTTCACTTCACAAGCTTCACTAATCAAAGAGAATCCTAGAAGATAATATTTTATTATATTCTATCTTGATTTTATCTCATTTTAGTCAGATTACCAAAAAATACCTAGTTCAAGAAGTAAGTTAGTAAGAAGTTCATGAAATTTTTTACCCTATTTGTATATACATTTTATAAACAAACTCATATGTAGTAGTGGTTTATCAAGTTATCACTATCTTATCAAACTACAATGAAAGATTAATACAAGAGCTATTTCAAAACGCTCAAGGAATGACGTCAACACCAATGAAGCTTCCTATTGGTGAAATATCACGCCATGGCTATAAAAATAGGTAGTGAGATCACCCTTCAATTTTGTTTGAGCTGAAGTGGTACAGTATAATCAAAAAGCCTTTTTCTTTGTGTTAAAAGTAGGTGCTTAAGACATTTTGTAATAAACAAAGTTTCTCGGGAGAGAAGGGCATCCCCAAAGCGACGACGACGTCAGTGTATGATGAGTCATCATTGTTGTTTTCTCGTTCTTTGATAATATTTTCTTGTTTCTATACACATTATTTTGATTTTATTGCTGTCAGTCAGTGTTCTGTCAGTTTGGTTTACAATTTATAGGTGAAAACGCCGCGTTGTTCGTTGAAGCGTTTTGATTACTGCGCGTAACTTTGCTAGAACTGGTTTAGTATTGCAAGTTTCATAACCTCTATATCATTTTGCTCAGTGATAATACTCATCCACCCAAGAATTACGTGAATTACGTACTGTGTAGTTTAGAATTCAGTGCATCTGATTTTATTAAGCTGGACTCATGACGATGAAGTTGGAAATTAGTGACAACCACTCAAATCACTCGGACTTTTCTTATGACAGTCAGTCCTCACAGGACTCTTCCACCAATGACTTTGTCTCTCCAGTATCAGGTTCCAGAACCCTGCTTACCGTAAGTATAATTATTGTATGTAAATAGAAACTGGATAATACGTATGTACTATTAGTCAAGGTCATTTCCCAATCTATACTATGAAAGTGTGGTTTGTCGCATAAACTTCTAGATAATAAACTATTATATTGGATTTATCAAAATTCAAGTATTACTAAATGTACCATCGGTTTTTCAAACAATGTATTGAATAGTAATACAAATATGTAACTAGTCTACCTTCCCTTTTTCCTTTTCTTCAAGTCAATATATCAATTTCTGCAATGTGACTTTTCAAAATTAACTACGCAATGTTTCTTTCACTGCTGTCCTTTAATACATAATAATATACTAATAGGAACTAATTTGACTAATATTGCCTGTTTTATTCCTTCTCATGTGCTAAGATTAAATACAAGAAATATGTGGTAAAAAATATGATAATATGATAAATATAATAATACTGTAAGTAATATGACCGAATTATATCAAAATCTTTTTACTAAATCTGAGGTGCATACTTAATCTTATAATATAAAAAATAATATAACTTTCAAAGTCAAATCAATTTATTCAAGTAAACCCTATTACAAGGTATTTTCGAATGTCAAATCTACTTTAGTTCGGTTTAAAGAGAAGAGAAAAGAAAACCCGGACACTGAGAAGAACCGACAAGAAACTCAGCTCAATTTTTTTGACATAATTTTACAAAAGGTTTATTAAAATACAATATTCAGAGAGCTAGTAAATGCATGTGCAGAGAAGATCATTTCCAGACTATTGTTTTATCTTCAACGAAATCCTTTATTTTATAGTATGATTGTCTAATCAATGTACCTACATTTTATAACTAATCTAAATCTGTTTTCTGTCAATTGAGTGACTTCTTGAGGAATTTTATTATAAAAACGAATGCAGTTACCTACCCAAAAATGAAACATTTGATATGTAATTTAAATTTTGGAATAACCAATTTATCACGAGCTAGGTCTTCCATACCATTAATATTGCCTTTCTTTTTAAACAGATCTATATTTTTCCTTGTGTACATAATAATTTCAAAGATGAGGACGGCAAGGTGAGGATATCTATGTCTTTAAAATTATCTTTAAGTGATTCTCGTGCATTCATACTGTAGATGGCACGTATTGCTCTTTTCTGTAAAATAAAAATGGAGTTAATGTGCGCTGCTGATCCCCACAGCAGAAGACCATAAGACATTAGACTGAAAATATGTAAAGTACACCTGCCTTACCATATCCACATCTGTCATTTGCATAATTGCATATACTGCAGAACCGAGCTTACTGGCCAATGCCCGGATATGGTCCACCCACTGTAACTTTAAGTGTTACATACCTATAAAATAATTAATACATTTTCTTCAGACAATAAATTATGCACTATACTAACATCTAGATTCCATGATAATTTAGAGAGTTATGCCTAATTATCTCCAAAATTGGCTAATCACTATATTCTTCGCATTAATCTGCTAAATTGGCTTAGCTAGGATTTCAACCCTGGACACTTCAGCAAATGAACTAAACAGAACAATAATATTGACGACATCGATGGCGCAGTGGTTTAGATGTTGCACCCAAGCGCGGAAGGTTCCTTGTTTGATTCCTAGTCAGATCTATTTAGTGTAGTCTCGGGTCTGGGTAAAATTTTGAATGTATTGTGTGAAGGTGTTAACCTGTTAACATCATTGTATATCATTGTTATAGCAGCAGCATTGGCTATGTTATTTTAGATATAATATAAATAAACACAGGTATTATGAATTTCTATTGTTTATGTACTAAATGAAATAAAATAAATTACTATAATTTTTTCAAGTAATATTTTATTAATGCCCCTTGTAGTAAGAGATTTTGCATTTAAAATTGATAACAGTATATTTATTAAACATTATCAGATAATTATGATAAGCTGAAATACAGTCATTTTTCTAAAAAAATTATTGATTACGATATGACTATATGACTTATTAAATTTGCAATATCTTTTGAATTAGAATACAATGCATTTTGGAATAATGTTTCAGGAATAATAATTACTGACACCTACTTACTATTTCCAAATTTAGCATACAGTTACTTATTGTACCTAATAAAACTTATAATTTTAATTTTCAGAAATACTATTTCTGTACTAATAAATAATATTGTTTTTATCTCAACGTACGCAAATATATTGGGTTTAATATAATCTAATAATATTTAAATATATTTAAAGAATGTTTAGTTGATAAACGATGTATAGAAATTACATAATGTATTAAGTAGCAAAATTAAAATTTTTGCACAACTTCATTGTTACTCAGTTTGTATATACATATTACATATATAAGAATTACATTACTAAACCTAAACAGTTTTTGCTAGAAGTGACATCTAAGTGTAATCTTACTGCACATCTATGTGATCCACTCCAAATGCAAAACGGCGAATGTATTTGTTACTCAGTGTATAAAGATTGCATCATCTAGTTGGAACAGCGGTGTAAGTTGATTGCATCATTTTTTAATAAAATTGTTGTACCTACATACTTGTATGCCAAAGTACCTAGTTCATGTCCATATCTTAAATATAGTATATAAAAATGTTATATGTACAGTAATAACTTCTATGAATAACTTTTAATTAAATACAGTTTATTATTTATATTAGTTTTTTATGAAATAACATGAACAAACTGGTGTATATTTTACAAAACTGATTTACCATATCTGTTTTTTATATGTCTCTATATTCAAGATATCGTATCAATTGAATATAATTTCAAAAAATATTTATTAAAAATTATACAATTTTTAAAATTTTGTTTGCCAATAAAACTAAATGAATAGTGCAATTGCACCGAGATATTACAAAACAATGCATCCATATTGATATAAAAACTGTGATAGTGATTGTGTTTTCTGTATTTTTGTATGTAATAAACCCGTAGATTTAATATATCATAAATGGGCAAGGAAAAAAGAGAATATAATATTGCATACATTAGAGCGAGATAGATAGGCGCGACCATTCACGTACACGGGATAGTGCAATATTAGTAGGGAAGCTAATTTGAATAAAGCCGGCAAATAACGATTTTCGTGGGACAGTAGTATTATACTGACAAAGCGTTTCCTGAGTAGGAAAAACGGTGTTGTCACTTTCTCAATTGGTGGAAAAGGGAGTTATGACGTCACAAAGACTACTTGACCTATTTGGACGAGTGAGGTGTCATATGAAAGGTATTGAAATATCGAACGAAAAACGTCTGACAATCATAAATATAGGTTCAATATATAAAAAGTTATTTGAATAAAAAACAAAAATTTAAATGTTAATTTTTTATAGTTTAAAGAACGCGGTAAAAATGCCAATTACCTAAAAAATGGTTGAAATAAAAAATCTTGCTTTGTTTTTCATCTCTAATTTACACTGAATTTTTAAAGTTGGATAATGAATAAACAAACTATGATGGTTTAAACGACCGCGGCGCATTGCACGGGTTCGGGCGCTCGTTCGCTAGACACGGAGGCCAATTCTGACACGTTAGAGAAAATATCACTAATAGATATATTTCTGTCCAAAATTATTGCAGGTAAAAATATCATTTCGAAGAATAACTATCGATAACTAAAATTCTATTCTCGCACACAATAGATATAAATATCGCACAAGACTATCACAATACTGCCATCTTAAGGAGTTTTTACGTTTCGTTTATCTCGATTGTGACAACATTAAGTCGAGATCTTAAATTACTGTTTTAATCATTATTAATATACATACATACATATCTTCACGCCGTATCCCTAACGGGGTATATTAATATGTATTTGTACATGGGGTATATTAATTCAAAAAACAAAGCACTATCTTTAATTTTTGTATTTCTATGATTAAAAACAAAGTAGTTGTACAATTATAACGATTATTTTTTATTTTAGTGTTTCGTTAACGTGGTAATTAAACATAACTTTTCACCTCAAAGCAAAAACGAGAGAAGAGATCGCGCGATATATTAATAATTCTATCTTAAAAAAAAGTTCTTCAATAATGGAAAACGAAAATTCCGGCACCTCGAAAAACAAAGATCTGGTTCTCCTCATTGAATTGTTGGTTGCGGAATCGAAACTGAGTTCGTCAAAGTTTTCGGCGCCTTTCACCAAAAATCCCTTGGTATTAATTTAAATATTCAAATATTATTATCATATATTTATATCATTGACGAAAAACGTCCACCGTACCATGTTACTTTTGCTAACTTAGTTGTTCTCATCTTTGGTTTGAAATTTATATCCTTTTGGGTTATAAAGGTCAAAACTATCGAAGAGTTAATTCTTTACTTAGGCGAAACATTTCCTTAAACTCAAGTTTAGTCAGCTCAAATAGATCTCGCGTATTTCTTTTAAATAGAGCTAGAATGTCTTGAAACTGAAGAAGCGGCTGCTGTCGTTTCTTCATCCTCCAAATCATCCATTGCAGTTCTATTTTTCTTTAAGTACCGGTATTGTATCACAATTAAAAAAAAAAAATGTCCAATAATACTTATTAAGATGAAAAACATTAACGAGCCAAACTTTCTGTCACTCGTTTACAGACCAATATCTACTGCGCTGTAATAGAAATAAAATATCGAATGATAAAGATGTAATGCGGGAATATGGATAAAGATATAATGTGAGAATTGCCCCACGGTCGCCCGAATCAGAGCCGAGCCAATACGCTAAGTTTCTTGAAAGCTGATTTCCATAAACTAGAGATGAAAAATGAAGCAAAATTTTTTTTGTACCATTTTTAATGTAATTGGCATTTTTACCGCGTTATTTAAACTTCAAATTGACACTTCAACTTATGATTATAAATTGTTTTTTATTCAATTAACTTTTTACATATTGAACCTATACTTATGATGGTCAAACGTTTTTTGCTAGGCATTTCAATGCCTTTCATATGACACCTCACTCGTCCAAATGGGTTAAGTAGTTATTGAGTTATTCGAGAATAATTAAACCAAGAATCGCCATTTTTGTGACGTCATAGCTCCCTCCTCCACCAATTGAGAAAGTGACAATACCGTTTTTCTTTTCTTTTAACTCAGGAAACACTACTGAATACGACCATACCAATTGTCGGTAAAATTGCTGTCTCATGAAAGTATTTTTTTAATCGCTTGGCCTCTACTATATAATATGACTTTACCGCCTTAGCGTCAGTTACGAATGAAATTTGTCCCGTTTATATTTTAAAAATCTCAGGTTGTACCGTATAATTTTGTGTTCATTAGAGGGAGGCTTGATTACAGTTACGTGTGCAGTGCCCGGATTTAACTCGTCACAGAAAAAAACTCACAATTATACATTTCACATGAAAGTACTATTAAAATATTTTGTTGTCTAACTGCAATGTTTTAGAACTACCACATAAGATTTGGACTTAAATGGGTATGAAAAATTATCGCAATTAACGACATTAATGCTCTGAATACTTACGAATTCAGTTTAAAATGATAACAAATACGTGAATTTTGCTGTCCGCTGTCCATAACATCCCTGATAGAGACTTGTTGATGTCGCTCTGTCACTTCACACATCATGTACGCTTACAGGCGGCACACGTGTACTCGCTTTTTGATTTCGCCGTAATCACTTCGTTGCCAATTTATAGCTACATAATACATTTTATGGATAAACTATGGATATTATATGGATAAACTTAAAATTTATGGATAAACCTAACCACCAAAGACAACATAATATTTGTGGTACTTATATTATTTATTTTGTCTTTGATTATTTTAATCATAAATGTAAGGACTACTTATGTCAGCTGTTACATCAATATAATTATAAATTTATAACACTACGTACTTTTACGCTGTATCTCTGGGGTAGTCAGAGAGGTGATGATAATCATTATTCATTATGATTATGAATAGGTACATATTATAATTTTATTAGTTTACATTGTGATATGAATATATTTGTTTACATCTCTTGTAACATGAAAGAATAGTGAAGTTCTAAGTAATGTATCGAAATTATTTTAATGAAAACATGGAAAAAATAAGAAGCATGAGAAGAGTATGGGAGATGTAAATGTAATAAATATTCATTTGTAGACATGAATGTACATGGATGTTGTGATTGGTTAAATGTTTGAATCTGAATGTAATATATTAACTACTGATTTGTTGCCAAAAACGAATAAACGTTTCCCTTCTTTTCTTGTTATTATATGATTTCTTTTTTCTTTTGCACATATAATAAAACAAGATTAATTTTTTTTATATTTTACCACATAAAACGAATACATCAAGTTCAAAAGCCTGCAAATATTTACGAAGGCAAATGTTCCTTTGTTACATCACTATACTGCGTATCATGTTTTTATTAGAGGAAACACGTGTACATTATGTATACATAATATGTATATGTAACTAAGATTGCCATTATACATTTATGTTGATGTTACTCAATAATAATAATTTTAATTGTTATTTTTAGCATGCTCGGGTAGAATTTCCTTATTATAAATTATAATCTCTGTTTGTATAAAGCTATATTATTGCAATATTAATTAATTTACTTTATAAAATTACATGTTATAACTTGAAATATTGTTTATGTATAAATAATATTGTTTTATATATAAATACAACTAAGTGATGCAGAGAGACAGTATGACTAGGTTGAATGAAAGTGTTATGAAAATGAAGAAAGGAATGCTTAAATGATTCCGGGTTCCGGCACAAAGAATAAGTGATGAATGATGATGATGAATAAGTGATGAACTATTGACGAAGAAAAGCTACAGATCGAAAGTGAGTGGTAGCAGAGGCCAAGGAAGACATACGCTTACTTATAAAAGTCAATTAGCCAGACTATTAGCTGACGGCAATGTCAAAAGCACTCACATATCTAGGTGAAAGTGTGAGAAGAATGATGAGATTTGACGAAGCAAAAGAAGTATCCATTGCGAGGCTGGGTACTGCTTCCTCTGACTACTCTGTCAGGGATACAGCGTGAGGATATGTATGTAGTATGTACTGTAATTAGTATTACGAACAATTAAGTTGTCCTTTCTTGAAAATTGGCATTATTCGAAACTCATTTCTGGAAGTTAGGAACAAGAGATCTTATACATAATAAATGAAAATTGTAAAATAATTATTGCTAATTTCTTTTTGAACCAAGTTCAACCAAGAAATATTAACGTGTGGCGATGACCGCGGCCGATCCGCTGACGTCAGCTATTCGAAGAAAACTCGCTGGTCTCTCTCCCACGCACACGTATTGCAATTATTATAATATAGTGCTGGTATCGGTCGATTGCTGATGAGTCGATCATGAGCGTATTCAGGGATAGCATATTCCTTTCTCCCCACTGCTTAGTGGCTCTGTACTTGACATAAAAACATAACATAACATAACTTGACGCTGTATCCCCAACGGGGTAGTCAGAGAGGACGGAGCGCCAGGAGTCGCGGTCCTTACACACCTCTTTCGCTTCCTCAAATCTCATCATTCTCCTCACACATTTTCGCCTAGGTATGCGAGCGCTTTTGACATTTCCGTCTGCTAACACTGGCTATTTGATCTTCATAAGTCAGCCTTGGTCTTCCTTGGCTTCTTTTACCACTCACTTTCGCTCTGTATATTTTCTTCGTCAGTCTTTCATCACTTATTCTTTCCATGTGCCCGAACCATCTAAGCATTCCTTTCTTCATTTTTACAATAACACTGTTGTGCAACCCTGTCATACTGCGTATCTCATCATTGCTTATCCTGTCCGCAAGCGTGACACCGCACATATTTCTGAGAGACCGCATCTCCACAGCATTTATCATACTTTCACTCGATTTCGGGCATATCCAGGCCTCACTGCCGTACAACAAAGTTGGCACCAACACCGCATTGTGGATGGCCATTTTAGCAGTGTTAGATATATTCACACTACCCACTAATGCGGACAGAGCACCGTTCACTTTATTGCCAGCTGCTACCCGTCTCTCCACATCCAACTCACATCTTCCATCCCTCGAAAACGCACTCCCCAGGTACACAATTTCATTCACCTGTTCTAGACATTTTCCATTTACACTAATCACACATTTCGTTTGTTCCGCTTCTCTTTCAAATACCAGAACCTTAGTTTTGTTCACATTCATTTTCAATCCTTTTACTTCACAATCTTCTTTCATGCACGTGACTAGTGTCTGCAACTGATGGTGCTATTAGCACAGCATCGTCAGCGTACAATAGGCAGTTTACCACTGTGTCACCACATCCCATACCACTCATATTACCTTTCAATCTCTGGAGGCAACTGTCCAAATACAGCACGAATAGCCAGGCAGACATCACGCAGCCCTGTCTGACACCAGAACAGACTTCAAACCAGGGCGACATGTCACCGTCTATCCTTACACAGGCTCTGTGGTCTCGATATAATGACCTCACAGCCTGCAGTAAGGAGCCCTCCACGCCATATTCAGGCAGAAGACTCCACAATTTCTTCCGCACTACTCTATCGAATGCTTTCTCTAGATCCACGAAAGCGCAGAAAACTTTCTGACCTAAAGCCAGAAACCTTCCCACGATAACGCGAAGCGAGAAAATCTGATCCATACAACCCCTACCGTTCCTGAATCCACCTTGCGCCTCCCACAAATATCTTTCTGAAACACCTTTCATACGTTCAGTCAATACTTTAGTATAGACTTTACTCGCTAAGCTGACCAAGCTGATGGCCCTATAGCACGCACAGTCTAGGTAGGAACCTTTCCCTTTATATAGAGGTACTATGACTGCCGTGCGCCAGTCCTCTGGAACCTCCCCCTTCTGCCAACAAAGGTTGCAGAGTGCACAGAAGGCATACTTGACCGTAGATGATAAATTATAGACCGTTTGAACATCTATCCGTTCGAGCGTTACGATGCTACAGAATACAGACAAACACACAGAAACACACACACAGACAACAGCTTCAACCTTACAATAATCCCTTTTCCGTCGGAGGTTAATAACTAAAAATATGACTTATTTGTAATGATGGGTCATTCAAATTTTTCAAGAAAATTTTATGATATTTTTCAAGATTTTTCATATTTTTCCGATATTTTTTCAAGAAAAATTCTTGAAATTTTTCAAGATTTTTTCATATTTTTCTATTATTTTTTCGATATCGTTCCATTTTAGAAATTTTCCCCAAGTTTTGCGCAAATTTTTTTCGAAATTTTTCCAGATTTTTAAAAATTTTGAAAAATAACCTAAAATTACTATAATGTATTTACATGTTATGTTGTATTACGGGGTGGGTACTTTCAAAAATATAAGTCAGTCTACAACTAGCTACCTTCGCGTTCTTTATCCCGCTCCCTAATAAATTAATGCATAACATTGGCGACGAAGTGGACGATTTAGTGTTATTTAAAGTATTTATACTACTATGGCGAAAGTGGGAAATACGAGTGATAAAAAACAAGACTTATTTGATGTACCAAATTGTGGTACAATCGGTAACATTAAGGAATTCAATTTGAATTGTGGCGATTCATGGTTACATGGAGTTACGTGAAACGAATTCGTGCTTTCTTCAATGTTAATAATATTGCAGCAATACATCAAACCAACTTTTGTTAACAACACCGACGAATAAACATAAAGGCGAACACTGGCGCCCTCTAGCAGAGCGGGATGGTGTTCGTGACGTCATAGAAAAGAACGACAGACGGCTTGTTTCTCATTACCGCTCGAGATTATATAAGTCAAAACTCGAGCGGCTCATGTCTCTCTATTGCTTTTTACCTTCACGACTGCAGCACGAAGTGTTCGAATACAAATTAATGAATAATTAATTGATATTAAATATTAGTCGATTTATCGATAATTTAAGTAGTTTGGGGTGTTCCATTGCTATAAGTATCTTACTATTTAATTTTATCGTAGCTAACACTTTTTAATAACATTAGTCGAGAATGATTCTAATGATCTAATGACAGATTTTTGCAGCCCTGATGAACCCGAATCAAAATTATTCGATACTTTTTAGTCGAAAATCATTTAAACCTGAAATGTTCGGAGATAGCGGAACGAATGAAATTCTGAGCATGCATACAGTTGTCGTCAGAATCAATAAGTGATTACTTACTACGGTTAAAGAAAGGGGCTAAGACATGCAAGTTCATCGGTCAGGCATCCGTAGAAGAAAACCTGAGGGATCAATTTATCTACGGTTTGAGATATCGAGAAGTTTCGGCAACGAATTTTAACCGAAAGGGAGGTAACTTTTAGACGTGCTATAGAATTGGTAGCATTGATGGAAGCGCGGAGCAGGAGTTAAAATTGGATGTTAGCGTAGACTCCAGTGGCATCGTCGAACGCGGACGCAGTGATCACGGTACGCGGCGGGCGCAGGGCGCGCGCGCGTGCACTGCTTTAGATGCGGATCGCGGCAACATCTACCGGAAAAGTGCTTATAACACCAGTGCTGTGTTTTAAATGTGCTAAAATTGGCCAGATAAGCCATGAGCCGAAATAGAAGTGCACAAAAAACATAGTGTAGATGACGGCAACGATACGGACGATATAGAAATGGAAAATTCAAACACACCTACATTGTATCAATTAGAAGCTAGCGATTCCGATAGTCCGTGGTACTGTAAGTTGAATGTTGAGGATATTATATTAAATATGCAGGTAGATAGTGGCTCTTCGATAAGTGCTATTTCTGGAAGAACGTTTGATCATTTTTGTAGCGATCGACCGATTTATAATACATATAAAAAATTAATTGTTTATAGTGGCGAAAAGATTAAGCCACAAGGAATAATGCCAGTAAATGTAATTTATAACAATAATCTTTTTCAATCTGAATTATCTGTAATTAAGAACTGTAATTGTCCACCTATATTGGGCCGTAGTTGGATACGTAAATTGAGATTAATTTTACCATTAATAGCGCACATATCTAATAACGATAAAGATGGGGTTCTTTCGGAATTAACACGTCGATTCAGTAAAGTTTTTGAGCCAGGAATTGGCACTTACAATCGCTGTACCATTAATTTGCAATTAGTGGAGGGGGCTCGCCCTGTATGGCATCGGCCTAGAGTGGTACCGTATGCACTACGCAGTGCGGTAGACGCGGAGTTAGATAAAGAGCTCAAACGCATTAGCGGCTGGCCTTGATGCGGCGTACCGTTGCGGTTGGCCGCAGTATATACGGTCTGCCGCAACGGCACGCCGTATTCCGGCTAACCGTATCGTCTCGGTTCTGTAGCGGTCCGCCGCATTTCGTCGTCAGTGCTTCTAGAAATGTTCGACATGATGGATGTAGAAGAAATAAAACTAACTATCTCTAAAATGAACTTTTCTGTATCAAAATCAATGACACGCGCGCGCTGGATACAATGTCTAGCGACTGACTGGCCGGCAGCGCGGAGCGCAGTGTTGCCAACTCTCAAAAAATTTTCTCCCTAAAGCTCCAACCAAAAAGCCCTAAAGTCCCTACAATTACTAGGAAATTCCCCTAAATAAATATTTTTAATAACTTTACCTTTTAAGTCTGGATCTGTTTCCCAATTCTTGGAATATTTTTGAGAATATTTTTTTTATCTGTAGCTTCGGGCATTTTAATTAATTTCTTGCTGATACACGAACAAATCAAAAACTTAAATAATAATGAATAATGATTAACGTATTTTTAGTAGGTAATCATAACCACAGTATAACCACTAATTCTCACAGGCAAGGGCGTCGCCAGCTTATGACTAAGGGGGGGGCAATGGGGCAATATTATGGAGGATAAAAAATATGAACGCCGAGAGCATGAAGCGTTACACTTTGGAAGTCTTTGCATCGATGACGATTGTAATAAGAACGGTTCTTATATCAATGTATAAAACTTCACAAGCCCTCGACACCAGAATAACTAAATCAAACTTTTAAACACAGTAATAATTATTTGTTTTAACAAAAATATTATTTAATTAAAACATAACCTGCGGGGATTTTTTGCAAAACTTTCAACCACTTTATCATGAAAATTATTTAGATTTTTATTTATTATAGCTCTGTGTACACTCATCATGGCCATACCATTAAGGCGACCTTCTGCCATGGTGCTTCTTAGCCATGTTTTTAGTCTTCTGAGGCTGCTAAAGGATCGCTCTACTGTACAGGTCGTGCATGGTAAAGCGATCAGAATTTTCAATACTTTTTCAGTTTCTGGAAAGAAGGAATTTATTTCTTTTAGGACATCAACAACTGTTAGATTTGTTAGATTAAGCCTATCGTGCCACAATTGCTGCCAAAGTTCGATTTCATTTTTTATGTTCGGTAAATCATAAAACTGGGCAATAGATTTACAAGTTTGTTTCAGATTTTCAGTTGTCATCTTTTGCATCTGCGCCGGGTGTAACTTAGATAATGCGAATGGTGGCGTGTTTTCTTCAGGAAAACGTACTTCAAGGGAGGTGATAATTGAATCCAAGTATGGTATTACTAAAGACCTCTGCCAGTATTCTGAAGGGCTTTCTGCTGGATGATTGCTTCTATGACGTTGTTTCCCCATAATATACGGCATTGATGAATTGTCCTCCTCCAGTCCGACTTTCTCCGCAACAGCAGTAGCTTCCTTTATAATTTCGTCTGTCACTTTTTCACGGTGGTTTTTAATTAAAAGTAAAATCCTTTTAACGTGTTCCGAGGCTTTGACCACGTCCAAAGCTACAGATTGGAGTACGTTGACAACGGGTTCCATCAAAACCGAGTATTTGGCTACCAACATAATCCCGAGAATGAAAGAAATTCTGGAAGTAGCCGCATGCAGTTGGAAGGCACTTTTCCGAGTTGCACTATTTCCTTCCTGAGATAATGTTTGTAAGGCTTCCAGAATTACTGGAAGATTTTCTTTAAAAACTCTGATGGTTTTGTGTTTCTCACTCCATCTTGTCTCGCAAAGTCTGGAAATATTAGGTATCAACTTCCTCCTCAAAACTGATTCCCGAAAAAAGTTTATAGTGTCTTTGGTGGTTCCCATGGAATTTCTAATTTCAGGAAGTGAATTTAGATCATTGATAACTAGATTCAGTTTGTGGGACGAGCAATGAAAGTAGAGGCCTTTGGTGTACTTTTTGCGTAAGATGGCTTGTACCCCTCCGTCTTTTCCTGACTTCGTTGAACAACCTTCAAAACCAAAACCAACGCATTTATTTATATTCAGATCTTCTTTTGTCAAAAACTCATCTATGCTATGTGCAATCTATTTCGCATCCAAATCTTTTAGCTCAATGAATCCGACAAACATTTCTTGGACTTCCTGTGTTTCTTCATCTAAATATCGCATCCCAATCGATAGTTGTTCAGTGCCAGAAATATCAGCTGTTTCGCCTGCTAGCACACTATATGCTGCTGCTTCTTTCACTTTTTTCATAATATCAGCCTTAATAATGCTTCCACAAATACCAATAATTTCATTTTGAATATCCACTGAACGGTAGCTTGCATTCTTTTTCCCTTGCTCAATGTGTTTCTTTAAAATCAAATCTCCCGCGTCAATTCGCAGCCTGTATAAATCCTCGAGAATACCTTCACCATAATGTTTACCTCTCAGTGCTAAGTCGTGTGACCCGCAAAACGTAATGCAGGAAATAATAGATTTTATAATTTTGCGATTTTCTTCAATAATTCCCTGGGAATATTTGTTCAGTTGCAAATCGACAGGCACACCTTGGAGAAAAGATTTAGCAGCTTTCAATGCCTCCTTATGGAAGTGGGTTTCAATGTGCATTTTGCACTGCTCGTGAATATCTTTGAACTTACAAAAGGGCCTTATAGTAAATGATCCCAATATGCCTCTAAATGAATTTGGATTTGGTGGGAACAACGTACAATATTTACAAAATGCTCGTTTTTGGCGCCTGGAATATACCAACCATGGAGAGTATGTTTCCAACCAAGAATAATTAAATTTTCTCTTTAAATGTTTTACATCTTCAGCAACGTTATAGGTTGCGGAAGGGGACCAACAGTTTTCAATCAATTCCTTCTTCTTTTCGGTTGATAACATGTGTGCCCGTCCAACATATCGCCCGATATCATTTTCATTGCAGTCATCCATCAATGAATTAGGATTCGGCGCCAGATATCTAGAGGAACTTGGTCTAGGTAGTTCCTGCGGCTGAATATAACCTGTTGTGGTTGTGGTGACCGATGAAGACACATGCGATATTGTCGTTACTTTGTCCTGTTCATCGCTGTCGCTACTTGATCCATCAGTTTTTTTTCGTTTCAAACTTCCTGCAAAACAAAACGCTTTGATAAAACTTTATGTAATTAATTAAATTTTTACAGGAGAGCAGTTTTGTTCAATTACTTATAAATATTAAAATAAATACTCAGTTGTATTTTACTTAGTTGTTGTATATCAAGGATCTGTTTTAATTTGTATTTAATTAAACCACAAATATAATTTATGTTTTGTTTTCATAATTAATTACTGAAAACGAAACCACTGTTTAGTTAACGTTAAATTCATAGAGATTGAATCAATAAACTCGTTTTTAATAAAATAATAGTTTTTCTTAACATTTCCCTTCCACATAATCGATCCTTTCTTTCCACATCAAAAATATGCCAGATAAAATTAAAAATGATATTCTTAACGATTATTATACGTCTCTAGCTAGTATATCCGTTACCAAAGCTATTAGCTAAGAGAAATAAAATACTAGCTCCAAGTCCAAGATTAAAGCAGTACATAACTTACCAAAAAACTTTCTGATGTCCATTTTGATAAGATGATGAATGGAGAGACACTCAGAAACTTCACAACTCAACACTGAGATCTTATTATTTAATAAATATTAATCAATATTGACTAACACAGGCAAGCCGGTAGTCTTATATTCGCTTTCCAATTCGCTTGTTTAGCTTGTTTCGTTGATCGCTTCCAATTAAAAAGTGACTCGCTCGCAGCGGCTCACGTCTTTATATACCCAAACGAACATCATACTAGAATGTACGGTAACATTCTACCTGGTCTAGTAACTGCTACCAAATTCCAGAGAGTTAATTGAACAAGCGCCATCTAGCGTCGAGTAGCAATACTAGGTTTTACAAGGATTGTAGTCGATTTATTCAACTGTAGGTGTTTCTTATGAACACTTACAGATGGCATTGTCCACAAAACCAATTAAAATTGTATGTTCGTAACAATAACTTCTACTTTATTTAGGTATGCCACATACAAATTATACAAAACTAACGTGAATACTGGTGAACGGCTGTCGTAGAAAGAAATGTAATGCACACACACCATACCGACCTACATATTTTTACACTGTTTAATGGCCTTGCGGTTTTGGCAAATCTGATATAGTCGTGATGAAAATGGCGGTGATTTTAAAACGGATGTCAAAATCTTAATGTTATTCTGAATGTTTCAATACTTTCTACAATATACATTAAACCTTGTGAATTTATTTACATTTTGTCATGCGATGCGGAATTTATTAATAGGTAAGGAAGTCAATTGCTCGCACTTTGGTCACTTTGCGGCTAGCTACATTTGATCCCTAGGGGGGGGGGGCAACTGCCCCCCCTGCCCTCCCTTGGCGACGACCTTGCTCACAGGTATGTTTACATTTGTGGTTGACATAGGTAAACAGCATAGTGACATTCACGTTTTATTCAACTCTGCACTCTTAGTAACAAGCAACCGTACTAAGCTAAGCTAAGCCGCTATGTCAAAAATGAGTGTGATTGGCTAGATTTTTGTTATTTCCGAGCATTTAACATCACATCTTCATATTTTTCAGTTAACAAAAATGAATATTATAATAATAACAAAGTTAAAAAAACCCTGAAAATACCCCTAAAAATATAACACCCCTAAAAAAATCCCATTCGACTCTTTTAACCCCTAAATTTGGGGGGAAAATCCCTAAGTTGGCAACCCTGACGGAGCGCGGGAAACGCTTGCGGCTAACCGCACAGAGTGCGTGGAGGGGGTGCGGTGCGCCGCTACATTCAACCGGTGCGGCCCACCGCAGCTCCAAGACAACCGGAGCGGTTGACGGCTGTCCGCAAGTCAGTGCGTTGGTATCAAGCGGTTTCATGAAAAAATTGAAGTGCGGCCAACCACAACGACACGCCGCGTCACGGCCAGCCGCTAGTGCGTTTGAGATCTAAGACTCGTTAGTGAGGAGATTTTAAGCCCAGTCGAAGACGTAGAAGAGTGGGTACTCCGATAGTACCTATTATAAAAGGTCCTGGGGCAATTCGTCTATGCGGCAATTTCAAAGTAACTTACCCTGTTGTATGTGATGATAAATGTCCCCTCCCTCGCATCGAGGATTTATATGCGACACCTCGTACTGGGTAAACCGGATAAAAGCAGTTTTTTTTCAGAAGAAATAAATTATTTGGGTCATGTTATCGATTCCGAAGGGCTATATATAGAAACAAAAAAAATAAATGTTGTTCTTAATGCACAGAAACCTCGTGATATATCTGAACCTGAGCCTTTTTAGGAGTTATTAATTATTATCCAAAATTTGTCCCTAATTTCAGTACATTAGTAAACCCTTTATACAATTTATTAAAAAAAAACAGGTGGATATGGACAAATAAATGCGAGTGTAAACCGTGAAATAAAGGAGCAATTAAAGAACGCCAATGTACTTGTGCACTTTGACCCGTCTTTACCACTAGTGGCCTACGATGCATCGCCGGTGGGTGTTAGCGCATGGATAGAGCACGTGACGGCCGACGGCTGCACGCGCGCGGTGTTGCACGCCATCCGTACGCTGACTTCTAGTGAATGAAATTATAGCCAGATCTGTGGGAGGGGCTGGCAGTCATTTTTGGAATACGTTGTTTCCACGAATATTTATATGGTCGACATTTTACTCTCATAAGTAATTGCAAGCCCCTGTGTTCAATTTTTGGACCGAAAACCAGCATTCTTTTAATTGTGGCTGGGCGTTTGCAGCGGTGGGCTGTCTTTTTGAGTGCGTACAATTATACCGTTAAATCTGTCAAATCTTGTGACAATTACTTGGCAGATTCTTTATTGCAGATGACTAGTAAAGATAAGGAAATAGAAAATAGTTTTAGCTAATAATAAAGATATTGAGTGGCATTAATAGCGTTCACAAATCGGTGCATTTCACTGAATTAAATTCATCCATTTCTTTTAAACAAGTTGTAACGGCCACGAACAAGGATGTTACTCTAAGTAAAATATTAAAATACGTTGTTTAGGGTTGGCCGTCGCGTGTACAGGACGTTGATGATAGTTGTAAAGAATATTATTATAGAAAAGATTTCATTACTTGTGAACATGGCTGTGTAATGTATGGTTACAGGGTTATTATACCTACAATATTAAGAAACGATATTTTCAAGCAGTAACATACACGCATTTAGGCATCATAAAAATAAAATCACTCGCACGCGCTTACATATACTGGCCTAATATTGATAGGGATATACAGTTCATGTGTAATATGTGTGATGTTTGCTTACAGGAAAAGTCAAATCCGATTAAAAGTAAACTTATTCCATGGCCTTGGCCAGAAAAACCGTGGTACCGGACTTATTTAGATTTTTAGAGCCCTTTAAAAACCAATATTATTTATTTTAGTGGATTCTCATACAAAATGGATCGAAGTGAGCCGTGTGAGTTCACCTACGGCGTTCATATAATACAGCAGTTACGAGAAACATTCGAGAGATTTGTTCTGCCACATGAAATGGCAGACAATGACCGCATTTTACGAGTGAGCAATTTTGCAAATTTTACAAGAAAAAAACAATATTTTACACCGATTTATCCCTCCACGTCATGCGCGTAGCAATGGTACAGCTGAAAAAGCCATAGGATTAATTAAGCGTTGTTTGAAAAAAGCTATAACGGACGGAATCGCAGCCGATTTAGCATTATGTAGGTATTTATTGTTTTACAGAAACAGAACATTGTACTATGAAGAAATCACCGAGGGAACTTGTTTGGAAAAAAATTACGAAGATGGATGTTGTATGGATGTGATTAGGCCGAACACTTCAAGATATGCAGAATAAACAAATTACACATTTTAATGGGAATCAAACAAATATTTCAATCGGGGATCATGTAATGTTTAAAAAGTGGCATAAAAATGATGAAATATGGGAGAATGGGGTAGTAATTAATAAAATAGGTAATAACATTATCTAAAACACGATGGGTTTATCTTGTGTAGTTAAGGAATTCCTATGCCACCTTTCGTCTCCACAGTATCTTAACTCCAGCGCGATGGTACCTTGTCTTTGCTTGTCACCGAGTTTACACATAAGTATGCAAAATTTAAGCAAAATTGGTTCATCAAAATTTTAAACGTACACACTCACATATACTATTGCGGAAAGTGAAAGTGAATTTGCCGTGTAATAGACTGTTTTATCGACTCGACATAGTCAGCAAATTGAAGTTTATATTGGTGTCTTTGTCATTTCTAGATTCAAAATTTAAAGATAAACGTACGGGATACCTATCGGTAGTCTTCGTATTCCAAACTAAAACGAATGACGGAAAATCAAAGAGCGACATGTGCCAAAGAACAGTAAACAAAAATTAACTGCAATTTATGGATGCGTAGTCAAACTTGGAAACCTTATGATTTGGTCGTAGGTCACGAATAAAATTTTTTAAGTCACTTCTTAATTTGTGTTAAATCTTTTAAGTTAATTGGATGGAATAGACAAATACTAAGAAAAATTTACTAGATGGTCGAAATACCGATAGCCAAGTAAGATATTCCAAACAAACACAAATGACGAGAAGTTGAGTCGTTAGCGAGTGCGATTATTTTATGACGGATTATGTCATTTAGTATCGATTTATAATTCGATAATAAATAAACTAATACAGTGTCACAATAAACTGATGGTAGCATTGTTAAACTGGGTGTATCCTACTATTCTTGCAATGGGAAGAAAGAAGTCCATTCCGGTTGAGATTTATAGTTGCAATGACTCAGGTAAGCAACAAAGAGTTATTGTTCAACTACTCAAAAAAATCAGAGAATATTTTTACATAGTCAAATCAAATTATTATTTTTCACGAACTAGATCAAAACTAATTTCAACTATATGTTATAAATTCAAACGTTTGTTTGTCCTTCTTTCACATCCTTTCACCATGAGAAAGTAAGTTCATGCGGACGAAGTCGCGGGCGGTCGCTACTGAATAATAAACTGAAGTTAAAAATAAGTTATTCAAAGTTTTTCACTGCAAAATACTCAAAATCCCAATACACGGAACCATACACTTATAAATCATTCGCACCGACCTACCGGCACACATTCGACTTATACTAATCAAAGATTTAAAATTCAATACTCAAATTGGAAGGAGTTTTTATCGCAAATTTTAAAATTAAATAAGTAGAGGTAGAGGAACCAAGGAAACCGCCGTAGCCTATTATATTCTCTTTAAAGGAAACCACGATACAAAAAAGTATGCCTTTAAAAAATTAATAAAATTTAAGGAAAAATTATTTTATTTATTTATTTCATTTGGAAAATGCCTCATGCAATTTCTACTGAGGACCGTTACAGAATTATTACTCTGCACCAACAAGATCGAAGTATTAGTGTCATATCGAGAGAATTATTCATATCGGTAGGCTCATAATAATGTCACTAATCTATTTAAGTCAACAACAATCTAGTCAACGCATTGTTCAGCTTTATATTTGTTTCCAAACTATTTACTTTATCCTTTTTGCCAAATACAGTAAGCTTATGGGTCAAACGTATGCGGAAGAAGGCGACGTGCTAGACCATCGTCAAGGAAATCGTGGCAATGCGGCGTTATCACATGAACAACGCTTGGAAATGTTCCGACCCTACGAAATAGATCGGTTTATACCAACTAGACATTTTGTGGAGCGTTTCGATGTGCATACTAAGACTATAAGAAATCTTTTACATTCAATTAAATTTACACCACAGATATCCTGCTTATAACGTAGATCTAACCGAAGTTCATAAAATTGCACGTGTTAATTTTGCACGGCAATATTTGAATTATGATTGGTCGTCTACATTTTTGTCGGATAAAAAAAACGTTTAAATCAAGTAATCACGGTCGACTGAATCTATGGCGGTATAACCATACACGCAGCCATGAAAAAAAATGTTATACGTAATAGAGAGTCGGGCCGTATCTCGTGTAACTTACGGGGCTGGATGACTTTTGATGGAGTGGTAGAACTCGTTGAGCTACCTCCTAGAGCAAATGCTATCAATTATGTCAACCTGTTGGAGGAGAGTATGCTGCCCTCTGCGAGTTGTGTATCCGCAGCAGAAAATGCCCAAGGTGTTATATGTGCACGATAACAGTAGAATACACACTGCGAGGATAAACAATGCCTAGTTCCTCCAACACCCTGACATTACGGTGATTCCATTGTCAGCTTAATCGCCTAATCTTACCCCATAGAAAATGTATGGAGTTTAATGGTGCAGAGATGGGATCACCGTAAATGAAAGGAAAACGGAGGATCTCGTGCAACATTGTAGACATATGGAAAAATTTGCGAGGGGCCAACATTTTCACTTGCTTAGGCTTATCCATGCGTACGCGACTCAAAGCTGTTATTGATAACAACGGTGCATACATTCGATATTGATTGCAAATGTCGGTCGTTCGTATATTATCTCATATGCTAGCAACATCGAATTTGTGGAATGAACTTCCTTCTCTTGTCCGTCATTCCAAGTCACTGGCCGTCTTTAGGAAAAACCTTTTTTTTTTTTTTTTTTTTTTTTTTTTTTTTTTTTTGCGTCAGGAAATGCTTTATGCATCCCGTCCTGCCGTAGGGGGGTGGCAGGGGGGTATGTGGGACTCCTCGACATTAGGGTGCTAGGCCGAGTCTACCCACTAAAACCTGACGGTGTTCCTCGAGAGCCTTGATGCCGGGGCAACGGGAGCGCGTTGGCATTCTGCCGCGACCCCGGCGGCTATGCCCAGCCTGGGCCGGGCCCTCCTCCGTTTGCGGGCAGTTTGACCTGCCCGCTCTCCTGGGAGGCGCGCGGGAACAACCGCGCGCACCATCCCGAGGCCATTGATGAGGCGCCTTCCCCCGAAGGACACCCCAGGCCTCCGAAGTGGCGGCTTCCGCACCCCGCCTACACCACGGCAGGGGCGTCAGCACGCCCACCTGATTTTTACGTGTTTACTCACGGGTTTTTACAAGTTTTCCTTCTTCCCACCTTTGATTTTAACGTGTTGTCTCACGGGTTTCATTTCGAGTTTTCCTTCTCTCCACCTCTGGTTTTAACGTGTTTTCTCACGGGTTTCATTTCGAGTTTTCCTTCTCTCCACCTCAGATTTTTACGTGTATCCTCACGGGTTTTTAAAAGTTTTCCTTCTTTCCACCTCCGGGGTCACAATACCCTTCCTGGAAGAGGGGCAAGTGACCCCGACGCCTGACCCCCGCCCTCACGCAGAGGACGGGGAACACAACTTGTCCCCATAAATGGGGACATCCCCCCCCCCGGTCCGGGCCAGGCCCTTTCGGCACTGCAGCCTCATCGGCCCCGACCCGGTACTGAGGGCGCCGCCGAAGCAGCACCCTCAGGAGTGTTTATCGACTCTCCAGTCTAGATCCGCAGTGTTCAGTAGAAACAGGGTCACCTCGAGAAGGATGTAGACATGAAGTCTACGCACTGCGGTCTTGGGATGGCAGGCTAAGGCTCCACTTAATGGGAGCTATAAGCGCCTGTTGGTCCACCCCCTGTGGCGGGTCACCCACACCACTCGGCCCCCTTTAGGAAAAACCTGCTCAAACAACTCGCAAGATTCCTAAGTTGTTGCAACTACACTTGATACCATTCTCACTTCATCATTAATCTTTATATCTATTTTTATTATTTTATGAGTATGTTCTTCTACATTGTACTTTCATATAAAGTGTCTTCCACAAAGGTTGTCGGGAAGAGATCGCTTTGAGCGATAAAACCGCCTTGCACACATCAGTTTTAAGTTTAATTGTTAACGATTTTTGTTAGTGTGCGCAGCAAAGAATTTATCTATCGTATCTAACATTCTGCTAATTGAAAATTTGGCGTATATTGCCGTGCAAAATTAACACGTGTTTCTATAGCTTCAGTTAGGTCTAGAAAGCAGGATATCTGTAATGTAAATTCCTTGAATACGTAAAAACATATCGGACATTCTGCTCCCGCAAATAAAAATGATTTAAACTTTTTGCGTTTTGAATGTTTTGCGCATTCGATAGAATGCACACATTTATTTTCTCTTTAGAAATTTGTTTAAAATAACAGCTTCTCTTCAATGAGCTTCGACTCTGCATTACTATCGAGAGTAGTTTCTAATTTGGTTGATGCAGTTATTTTTATTTTTTTTACAATTATTTTATTTTTGTGATATTTAAATAAATGATCGGAAATTAATCAAATTTAATTTCTTTAATTTCTTGTTATTTTTAGATATCTCATGCATGACTTAGAAAAAATTATCAAAGTAGCCTTATTGATTTATTTTTGCATACATGAGGAAACACCCGTTCAAGGTTGGACATTGAAACGAATACAAATTTGAATTTCAAAATTTGAGCTGCCATCTCATCGTCTGCAATTCGTGTCTTTCTATTGGTCATCAATCGTGTTATCTCGTGATTGTATAATGCGACCAATTTATAATGACGGCCAAATGCTAAACATTCCTTTTCCACGATAGTACATACAAATGTGAACTGAATCATTCCTTTTGATGAAATTTTTTATGTATATTTGAGTAGGTCACTGGATGGTTTAGATTCACAATTGGACCCGGCAGTTGGCGCTGCAATCGGGTTGTAGGAGGTTATTTTTATTTCAGGCAGTCTATCGGGGAATTTTTTGTTGTACAAAAAATTATGAGGTCAGTCCAAAAATTACTTACCTACACAGTTTATATAGGTAGATAATTGCTGTACGATATATCGATATGCGATTATATTCTCCGTAAAATTTACCTAAAGTATCTTAACTAGAACTTATGTAGATGGTAATATTTTGGAATTTTCCTAAAATAATTTTCAAACTACTTTTATCTGGATATATGAATAATATAGGTATACTTATTATATTACACATTGTATACCTTACATAATGTATAATGATAACATTACATCTATATAATGTATTAATAAAGCAGAGTAAAATATTTAAATATTTTGTTTTATTATATTATTATGTATTTTGTTATTGTTGAGTACATTGTTTTATTTTATTGTGGTCCTTTGAGCCGGATAGGCTTCTCTACATACACAAATATATTGGGTCCTTACATATGAAATTGGCGTTTTGTACGGGAGGAACATAGTAAATTTTTTTTTTGTAAAATATATTTAATTAATCAAAGTATACACCGTTGTTATCTATGCATTTTTGCCATCTCATAGGTAGTTCATTGATCCCTTTTAGGGCATGCAATTATCAAAATGTTCCGATAAACGACAAAAAAAAATATCGTTTTTTTTCCCGATAAAAACCGATAATTACCGGTTTTTATAATCTTTTACAAAAAGTTGTTTTTTCACATGTAGGTTAACTATACAATTACCTAAAATGAACCACAATATTAAAAATTAAATAATTTTTTTGTAGGACGAGATATATTTATTTAATCAAAGTAATTACCCCTCGTTGTCTATACATTTTTGCCATCTAATCAAAAGTTCATTTAAACCTTTGTAATAGAACTCTGGGGAACTGGAATCCACAAACTGTGGAAGAGCATTTGGTACTGTTTCCTGGGAAGAAAATATTTTCCGTACAAAATATTGTCCAATTCCCGGAAAAATGGTAGTCGGTTGGGGAGTACGGAGGATGGATGACAGATGGTTTCTAACTGCAGGTTCTGTAGTGTTAAAACTGCTTCTCGAGGAGTGTGAGGTCTTGCGTTATCATTGAGCAATAATGGTGAAGATCAATTGACGAGTCGGGGCTGTTTTGCTGCGAGTATCGCCATCGTTGTTCAGAGTTCTGCACAATAGATATTTGCTGTTATTGCTTGACCGGATCGGGGGAAGCTGTAGTGATTTAACTATGAAGTGACCACAAACAGTTATCATCACCTTTCTATGGGTAAGCTTCGCTTTAAAGCGTTGGTGTGGCGTTTGACCCAGAGTCAGCCATTGCGTTGTTTGCTCGTGATTATCTTAAAAAATCCAATTTTCGTCACACGTCGCAATTTGGTCCAAAACCCCTTCATTTCTGTACCAGCTTAACAAATTCAAGGCAGGCAAGCATCAACCGCTGGTCACTGCAGATCAGTCAAATCATGAGGCACCCATTTTCCAAGGTTTTTAATTTGATCGATTGGCTGCAAATGGGTCAATATTGTGAGTATGTTAACGTCAACGATGCCGCTGATTCCTTGGTAGGTTGACACGGATCGGCGTCCACCATAACCCTTAATTCAACGTTGTTTACCTTGGTGGCTGGTCTTCCTCGTGGTTCATTCTTCAAGTCGAAGTTTCCACTACTAAAGCGGTTAAACCAAAGACGCACGGTGCGTTCGTTAGCCGTATCTTCTCCCAACACAGCATTGATATAACGAGCTAGTTTCTGCTATGTTAGTCCCACGTCGGAACTCGTATTCGAAAATTACTCTGGTTTTCTCTGTGTCCATCTTCTTAAAAGCTGAATGTAAAAAATTGAAAGTCCGAACAGTCAAATGTCATGATTTAAAAAAGTTAAAACGTTATAGTTTTCGTGTAAAAAAAAGTTCTGACACTACGCAGGTTTAATTTTAATTCAGTGGACAGTGCTTAAAAGGCAATTTCATACTTTAATCCCTATTACATACTGAAAAATAAATATTTAAATATTTCAAAAACATAGTTTTTTTTTTATATCAATGATTGTATTTCTGATTTAAATTAAATACAAAATATTGAAATCAACATTTTGGAATTATTATAATCATTAGTTATTTTCTTATACATACATTTTATATTTATATAATATCGTGATCACAAGGTAGGTAGGTAGTTTTAATTTTATCTAATTTTACTATAATGTAAAAACAATTTACTGAACTAAAAGTACATAAAAATATGTAAAAAATTAGATTTATAGAAAAATAGAATAGAATTTGATACCAATTAATACGAACTATTTACACATTACCCACGCAATGTTATTTTTTCAGTTTTTAGGTTAGTATTTTTTTTCAACTTCCCGAATAATCGGTGTTTTATTTTGGAATCAGCTCTAATCATTGGGAAATAATTCTAATATGATTTTATATTTTTTTATCGAATACCGATATTTATCGATTTTTCTTTCGATATTTATCGTTTTTCAAAATGGACCGATTATCGATAAATAGCCGATTATCAATTATCGGTTTGCATGCCCTAATCCCTTTACTAAAAAAACCATGGGGGCGAGAATCAATAAACTCTTTGAAGGCGGTTTGGACTGCTGCATCGGAGTTGAATTTTTTTCCTTGTAAGAAGTTGTCCAAATTTCGGAAAAAATGGTAATCTGTTGGAGCAAGGTCCGGGGAGTACGGTGGATGTCGCAGACATTCCAATTGTAGCTCATCTAACTTAGTGGTTGTTTGTTGTGCAGTGTCTTGCGTTGTCGTGAAGCAGCACTAGCCTAGAGCGATTGACCAATCTCGGTTGTTTAGCAGCTAGTTCTTCCTTCATGGTTTGCAGTTGCTGACAATAGATATCTGCCGTAATCATTTGGCCAGATTTTAGAAAGCTGTAGTGAACGACACCGGCGCTAGTCCACCAAACACTCACAAGTAACTTTTTCTGAGTCAACTTTCGTTTAGGGCAGGATTTGGCTGGATCTCCAGGGTTCAGCCATTGCGACGAGCGCTTCCGATTATCGTACAGTATCCACTTTTCATCACAAGTAATGATTCGATTTAAAATCCCTTCATTATTGTGTCGGTTGAGGAAAGTAACACAGCAGTCGACGCGTGTTTGCAAGTTCGATTCACTCAATTCATGAGGTACCCATCGTTCAAGTTTTTTTACTTTCTCCTTTTGCTTCAAATGGATTAATACAGTTTTGTCACTTACCCCGAAGCCAGCAGCTATCTCTGAAGTGCTTTTTGATGGATCCGCTTCCACAATAGCCTTTAATTCTTCATTTTCCACTTTGGTCTCCGGCCGACCACGGGGTTGGTTCTGAAGGTCGAAATTTCCAGAACGAAAACGTTGAAACCAAAAACGTACCGTGCTTTCTTTTGCGACACCAGCGCCGTACACATCATTAATCCTTCGAGCTGTTTCTACAGCACTGGTGCCACGGTAGAACTCGTACTCGTAAATATACCGATATTTCATGTTGTCCATTGTGCGGTAATAAGCGACGCCAAAGAAAAAAATAATGAGAAAAAAAAACAAATGAATGACTGTTTTCAAAACTCAAATGTACCAGCTAAATGAATTTATAAATTTGAATTTGGAATTCTTAACCAAAGAGGAGATATTTCAGATCAAAGTGGTCCGTACGACAAAACGCTAATTTCATATGTAAGGACCCAATAGATAGAGAGCCATCTATGTACTTAAACACAGATTACAGATAAAGAAGAAATTTATAACAGATTCATCATTGCCTACTGGATAATGAGTTTATTACATAACGTAGAGATTCATTATGAGATTTTTACTTTCTTTACTTACTCCTAAGTAAAACTCGTAAATTTATTTTACGTAAATCAAATCAAAATATTTTTTATAACCACACGTACAAATAATGTTATGCCGGATGGTAGTTACTTCTCTCAGATTCTTCTTTGCATAAATAGTCCCGGACGGATTAATTGCTCCCTAAATACGATTTTAATATTAAAAGGTTTTATTTAGTTTTAGTTTTAAATTGGAAATGAAAGGGCATACAGGCAGTCCTCGACTTACGTCGTTTCGATTTACGTCGTTTCAAGTTACGTCGAACAATGTTTTGACACTATTCCTCAAGCATACGTCATTTGTTTCGATTTCCGGCATAGGAGAATTTACTTGTCTTGTTGAAATTTTTGAAGAAAATGATCCTAATTTTGAGAGAAGTTTCAACGTTAATAACAAAATTTGTGCAGCCTATCAGTGTTACCAAGATCTGTATGATAGCAAGAAGAAAGAAGCGAAGCAATCTAGAATTGATAGTTTCTTTAAACCAAAAGTTAAATTTATTATTTTTCATTACATATTTTGATTACATATTAAAGTTTTATAATTATTATTAAAATTAATAACACACAAATACCAAAAATAACTAGCAATTTCATAAGTGCATATATAATTATTTTAAGAACCAACTTACTTTTGATAATAAAGTATGTACTCGTATATCCTTTGTTATAAATGCAGTTTCTTTTTTAATTTCGAGTCCGTGTGGATCCTAACCCTTGAGTTTTACATGTAAACATATGAAAAAATATGTCTCGACTTACGTCGTTTCGATTTACGTCGCGTATTTCGAGAACCTAACATGCCGTAAGTACGAGGACTGCCTGTATTAGATAGACGTAAGACGTAAAAGATCATTATAAAAATATTTCGCAATCAGCAAAAGCGCAAACTGGAAGCGAAGGAAACACGAGCTCTGATGCCAATATGGAGTACGTTAGTTTGTTATTATTATTCAATGTTACTTTAAAAAATCATGCTATGTTATGAAATTGATAAATGTTTTATATAGTATAATATATTATGTATGTAGTGTATAGGTGTAACCAGGCATAAGTTATCAGTGTTATCACCCTTAGTTTTATACCCTTTGTTGTCACCCATAGTTTTCAGAAATTTTTATTTCGTGAAAAGATACGAAGAACACGAAATTATAAGTATTATATTCAATAGGTACTCTATCACGTACCTAGAATGTTATAGATAAAGGTTGTATAATTTGCTGTTTTGTAGGCTATAGATTCTTCCATTTATTTTATAAATTTTTGTTGTTGGAATCGTAGCTATGGATATCGTAATGAAACTTAATTTATTTTTGATTATGACCGTAGCAGTATTTCGTAGAAAAGAGGGTTGAACTGAAAACCTTGGGCTGCTTGATCGTAAGCCCGTTATCCTTGAACTATCGTGTAAGTTAAAAGATTCAAATATTCCAATGTAATCATTACATCTAAATACCTTTATGACATTGTTTGATACTGTTACATGGAAAGAAGTAGAAAATTTACGTAGAAAAGAACTTATGCTTATATGTATAAGGTAAAAATATTTATATTTATTGCTATCACATATCAATAATGGCGTAATGGAAGTTAGGAAATAATTTAATCTTATCCGTGAATTGTATTAGGTATTCTGAATTTTTGTAATGGATACGATTTCCTGTAAATCTAACCACACATTTTATGAGTCGTCTGTGATAACGTTTTTCCTATGAGGATAATATTTTTATATCGGTAATATCAGAGTCAGACAGCTTGGTGTCGAAAATATGTACCCATTTCGTATTCTGAAAAATGAGAACTTACGGTTTTGCATTCGACTAACACTTAATGGGGATTTTATCCAGCAAGTGTTTTTACCCGACTATGGTGAAGCAAAAAAAAGGATTACGATTTTAGTAGTGTTTGTACGTATATGTATGTCAAAGTATATTTTTGAACGTCAATTCTACCTTTCGAAAAAAAGCTCCACAGTGAGAAAAATCGACAGGAAACAATGTTTCTCGCAGTCTACTACTAAACTGTATCTATTGTATTTATGTAGACATGTATATATATGTTCCTCTCTGGTCTCCCAAATCGAAAATGATTTCAATATACGGAGATATCATTGGATTTCCCTTAATTACGCGCTTAACATAGTAGGCTATATTTTTTTTTTCGAAAAATTGTATTATATGCCTTATATTATGCCTTTGTAGTCTATACTATAATATTATAAAGAGGTAAACTTTGTTTGTATGTAATGGATAAACTCAAAAACTACTCAACAGATTACAACAATTATTTCACCTTAGAAAGCTACATTATTAGCAAGTAACATGGGCTGTATTTTATTTTCAAAAAAAATTCTACCCGTGCGAAGCCGGGGCGGGTCGGTAGTACAACAAAATCAAAGACTATAAAACATTTTTTTTCGATTCTATCATGATGGCTATAAATTCCAAGAAATTGAGAAGGCCATTTCAAAAATATACTTGGTTAAAAACATAATATAATATAAAATTAAATTAAAAAGATATGTGATATATAAAATTAGAAATAATTCAAATAAAAATAAAAGTTAGAAAACTATTTATTAAAAACTTGCAAATAAAATGAAATAACTGTAAATAATTTCTTGAATTCATTACCGGAGTGGAAAGCCTACTAGATATACCTCTAATACATCCGACCGAAACACGATTTTCAACTGAAACCGAATATCGCTACGGTCACAGTTTCGGCCAAAACCGAAACTTATTAAGGGTGGCTTGCATCAACTATTTAAATTCGATTTAAGGATTTGACAACTCGCTTGCACCAACTATTTAATAGTAGGTGCAAGCGAGAAGTCAGTTCCTTAAATCGAGTTGAAATAGTTGGTGCAAGCCACCCTTAGACATGTAAAAATTTACATTATAGGTATACTAAAATGTAATGTAAGTTTTACGTATATGTATACAGACAGTTAAAAAGTAAAACTCAAACTCGTGTTAAGTGAAATTTAAGACAAATCATTAAATTATGTAACAACAAATATAACATCGCGAGAAAAAACATATAAACTCAGCACAGTCATGCCGGCGGGCGAACTCAGCTGGCGACCGCACACGAGCCACGAACTCACTCGAAGTTAGCCGAACGACGTGCGACAATTCACGAACACGAGTTTCGGCACGGCCGACTTTTGGCCAAAGCCGAAACTGGCCCAAACTGAAATTTTCGGCCGAAACTAGCTGAAATCGAAACCAAATTTACGGTCGGTTATTACTAGAAATATATTATTATCCCTTGTTATGACTTGGTGACTCCGGCAATGGATCAGGATAAATTATTAAATACATAATCGGGTTGTAGTTTTTAATCTTTTACTACGAACTTCAGTAGTTTCAGTCCATGCGTGAGATTACATTATTATTGACACAAATATCCTAAAAAGTCGAGTCATCACTATCGCATAATTCTACGAATAACATTATAATATTATACTTATAATCTCTGCCATAAATCCACTCACAATCTTAAAAACGTTTTTTCATCGACGTTGCTTGATGCATTTGTAGTAACTCCACGACGCGACGACATGTAGGCAAACGGACATAATATGTAGTCGACAAAGAAGCTTTATTTTTTCAGTCGCATCTTTTCTTCTATAGTCACTGGCTTATTTCTCATATAGCCTATAATTTTGACAGGGTTAGCCATTAAATACGTAATACGTATATTGTGTATAATTGTATTGTATGCGTAAAGTAATAGGTACATTTATACCATTGTCATACCAAACATTGATTAAAACTAAAAAAAAACTGTAACTTACACTATTGGTCACATAATATACTTGGATTTTACTTTACCGGAGTAGTGAGGTTGTCATTTTATTTAAATTTTCTATTTTTTACATTTTTAGGAGTTTTAAAATACAATAGTGATAGTATATTGTGTTTTAAAGTTCTGTGTAAGTGACAAGAATGGAGATCTAAATAAACATGTGTAGCTGAAGTTCTCACGCTCTTCCATGAAGTCCTTTATAACTTCAGTAAAGCCTACGATCACTTTACTGGAGGGGTTTTACGATAAGAAAGAACTAATTTACTTGTGATTCTACATCGATTCTACTTATTCTGTCTGTATACTAGTTTGTGTTAATGCGTAACATTGGCAAATGCGCTAATCATCTACTGAATTGTTTCCTCGCTTTACTTGACGTTGGCAATGTACTCACGTACGGTGCCATTTAAAAAAAAACATTGTTTCTAATTATTGACAATAGAAACAGCATGTTTGGTTCTGTTGAGAAATTGTGTTCTATCTATATTATCTACTTAGAACTGGTAAATCGCTTGAATCTATGGATGAAGATATTAACTGTAATGAACAGTTGCGAAATGTACACATTGTGTTTATGGGAAGCCTCATTATTTGTGACAGTCAAAGTAGAAATTTAATTAATTAAATATTTCTGAAGGTAAATAATATGTAGACCTGAATGAAAAGTGGTAATATAGTTATTTAATCTACAATTTAAACTTTGATTTACACGTATTCGAGGTTTGCACGCATAGGCTCAAACCAAATAAAAAGTTTTTTTTATTAAGTCTGAGCGCATAGGTACATAAAAAAGCTAAATTATTAAGGTTTTAAATATTGGAGGCGTCAATACTTAATGTGGTTAAATAATAATTGTAAGGTATTGCATTGTCGTTTTGAATGACTCATTAGTATAAGTACTAATAAATAGTTCGTAGGCAAATGACCTCTTTCAATGATATTCATTATTAAATACCATTATCTAGTTATTATAATTTTCCTGTATTATTTGAGCGAGTAAAAAATATTCCCATATTATAATAAAAAACATTTAAACTAATATTATTTTCGGCGATTAGGAAATACCCAGCTTTGTTTATCGGGAAGATTATTCCTTGTCGAAAGTAATATTTTACTTATACCAAAATATTTACACCGGATGTAATATCACTGAAAAACTATTTACTGATTCATTGGAACCATAACTTTGCTCGGAGAAGCAAAAAAAATGTATTTGGCTCGCTAACAAATTGTCAGAATAGTTGTTGACTTACGACGTTTCGTGTCTAGCGCTAAATTCGCGCGTGCGCCTTGTGGTCGCAAGCACTCCTACAAAACCGGCCTCGAGCCCGCCAACTGACTCAGTCTGATATAAAACATTCTAGCTACGTGTACGTCTGCACTTCATAAAAGCCTTCGTATGACTCATAGTCTTATCAGCCCGTGAATTAACACGCCGCGCCTGAAGTTTTTGAACTTTACAACTGTGTTTTATTTTATTTACATCCCTTGCGGGCAGTTGTTTTGAACGGTTATTGTGTAAATTAGCCTTAATGTCTCAACTGGTGCCATACCACCTTCTCAGCAGCGAGCAAGACGACAGTCTAATGTTCGCTACAATGTTCGACTACCAAACAGAAGAATATAATAAGCCGGTGGTAAGTGTTCAACTTCAATTATATGTCACCATTATTGTCATCATTGCCTCATTGTTAAGGAATGAATTTAGTTCTAAAACCAGCTGACTCCGTAACAACTTTCTTGTCATCGTCTTGTGTAATCAGTATAGTTTGTGTATCAATAATAACTTTAATTAACGGTTTAACTTTCTATCTTCGTATCAGTTTTTAAATAAAATTATAATAATTAAGCATTAATTACAATGAAAGTAAAGATTTAATTTGTTTTCTGGCTGAAACTATTACAATATTCATCGTGTTCTTTGTTGTCTTTACTATTTCATTAGTGCATTTTTGTGCGCAATGAACTTTATTTGTGTTAAATAACAATTGAACACTTGTGAAATGACTTACGTAGATATATTTTACCTATTAAGCTTGTGACGTTTCATAGTATGAACACCAATAAGATCCGTGTCACTTATTAAATGCTATTGGTTTGAAGTATGTACATATGATAAAGATAGAATTATATATTCATTTCTTTCGTTTATATGAAGTCATCGTTCCATTTTTCAGAAATAATTCGTCGATAACCGTGTTTTTTCGAAGTGCGCAGAATTTAAAACAGTTATTTGTCCAGTTAAAATATTGTAGTAAAGTTTATAATAATTAAATTGATGTGAAATAATTTTTTTAATAAGTTAGGAAAATCATGCATAATTACAATAAAAAGTTTAAGCGAAGCCTAATAGATGGCGTTAGTAGTTTATTTTTTAAATTATTGTTCATAAGTATAATGTGTACTATAATTTTTTTTAATACCATTTTAGCTGACGCATACAATATTTTATAGTGAAAGGTAAGATGTAGCTATCTACAGTGAGTTTGTCTTTTTTATTAATAACAATTGTTCTTATTTGAGTATTTTTCTAGATTGTATGTTTATGTATCGTCATAAACTATATGTACTTTAAAATCACACACAACTGCTCACGCATAACTTTCAAAAACAAAATATAATTAGATGAGAAATATGTAAATCGTCGCTAATTAGGTAGTAATTATACACATTATAATGGTATCAACTTCGTTAATAAAAATCGTCGAACGTAAAATGATGACGTCATCGTATGACGTCATGTCTGCCGCTCTACCGAACGAGGATTACCAAGAACTTGTTTTCTAGTCTAATGTGGCTCCGTTTAGTTGGACAATTACATTATTTTCAATTTTTCCCGGTAGTTACATAAATAATGATAATAAAAGTCAATTATTTGTCTTTGAGGAAAACCTTATGTAATATTATGTAGGTAAGTGTTACTACTTTACTTTTGTGAGACACAAAGTTTGGAATACATGCGTTTTAAAAATTACGTCATTTTAAATATCATGACATTCATGACGTATGCAAAAAATGAGGACAGACATTAAAAAATATCTTATAATAAAATTATAAAAATAGGTTTTTTTTAAACACAATCAATAATCATTACTTACTTCAATTTAACCACCACTAATTTAATAGATATTAAATATTGATTAAGTACGAATGTGATTGCACTGATTGCACAGTTTCAGTGCGATTTTATGCGACAAAAGTCACGTAGGTATAGCGCTCAAGGAAATCAGTTGTTTTGCTCTTTACAGGGACAGAAAACGATATTTCCTCAACCGAGCTTATTTTTATGGCTTGCTTCGTCGCACCAATAATTGTTGCAAAATTCTACGAATTTTTAATAGTCTACCATTTTACGCTACGCGATAATATAATAGGTATCTATAGTGCATATATTTTTCATTTGTTACATACTAGCTTTCTCTGGCGACTTTGTTTACGTGGATTAGAGAAAATGTCTAACCATGTTTTATTGATGTTTTAAGGTCAAATTTACATAATATATTTTTTTCATTCGTTCTTCACCATTCGTTAGTTTTTCACTGAATCTCGAATATAATATGAAACGGACCAAAATATTAAAAATGTTGGGTTTAATTTTAGAGAAGAATTTTTTTTTTTCGAAGATATATATAATAGACAGTTTTGTTACAGTTTTATAACACTTCTGGCCGTTTTTACCTGCCCGCTTCGCTGGGCGTAACATTTAGTAATAGTATCTTGTTTGTGATTTAAATAATTTTTATTTCAATATTAATGTATATATGTAATAAATATTTATGTAATACTAAATATAATAAATATTTGTTTCATAAATGTTGATTTCCTGCCAATAATAACAAAAGACGTCCCGCTTTTTCTTATTCATATTTATATTCATATTTATCATATTCATGTTTTAAAAGTATAAAGTGGATGAATTGAAGAAAAATAACATCTACAATAATAATTCTTCATCGAATGGTTCAGTCCTATGCTGATACGTTCAGAATTTTTAATTGATGTACGGACAAATAAAAACTCGTTTTCATTGTATACAGGTAAAATAAAGTATCCAGTTTTTACTCGGCAAAATTATAATTTCTGTTAAGAACGCTAATTACCATAAAATAGAAACTATAATACATTCGATGGGTAACTAATAATTTACCTCGTCGTGGATCTGACGTCAAAACGTAAACCGCAGACTTGTTTAGCTTTATTTCAATTATGTTGGAATATACGTACTTAATATCTAATGCCATGCATGAATGAAATCCTTGGGTATTCCCAAAGTACATTTAGGTACTACGTAAAGTTAATTCAATTAACTATTAAACGGCTGTATTGGTTTTAAAATCTTAAAATATTATAGTTTACATCGTTGTTCTAGAAGCCACTGATCCTTCATAATCTGATAAATGAGGTTATTTATTGCGCAAGAGCACAACCGGACTTGTCGGCTCGCGTAGCGGCGCGCGCGGCGGCGCGGCAGCTGCGGTGATGGTAACCTTTAGGCGAGGCGAAAACGTCAAGTCCGGCTGACTTGACCTACATCGCGCTTGTGCAATTTCTCCTGCGTCGCTGCCTTCCTTCCACGAATGTGTTGCTTGTTGGGAATCCCCACACGCCACCGACGCGCACGAAAGCGTCCATTATTAGCTTGTCCACTTTTCACTTTTTTACATTTCTGTGATTTTCTACTGTTCTTGAACGAAATAGAACATGTCCTGGTACTGGTTATACAACTATATTTTTTGGTACTGTGTCGATATTACGTAATCGCGACTGGCAATATCGCAGCTGCTAGTAAAAAATAAGTAGTGTATTGTCAATTTGTCATTCTTGTCGTTTGTTCGTCTTCATTGAAATGTAAACTGATTTTAAGTAATTGACCTCGTTGACTCGAGCAGATGGGTTTGATTGGCCGACACCTATTATTCCAACTAATATTAGGCCGGATGTAGACAATTTGCTCTAGTTGTTAGTTAAGGACTTGAAACGTTTGTAGAGTTTGTAAAAGTCTGGGTCTGTTATAATATTATTAAGTTTATCCTTGTGCAATGTTTAGTCGTGACTTTATTTTAAATATATAATTCGCATGTAGGTAAATGTCACCTAGATGTAAATCGCAGTATCATTACGTTGATGGTAATATTATAAAGATTAAGTAATCTCAATGCTATTTCTAAGAATAGAGTGAGTCATCAACCACATCGGAAGTAAACAATTTGTACGGAGATGACACATGCGTGTGTATTTATCGAACGATTTCGCGAAGTTCAATCGGTAACTAACCAACTATCGAAATAGGTAACCAATAGCCTTGATTTAAGAATAGACACCTGTGCAAGAGTCTGTTTTAAGTTTTAAAAGTTAAACGTTTTGCTCATGCAACATGATCACTTCGATTTCTTTTTAAAATTTTTTTTGTACTACCTATTCTTACTTAGGTAATTTTATTACTATAATAAGCATTAATTCCGAGTATGGAATACTTACATGAAGAAATCTTCACTTGCACACCTGTTGTTAATGGGTGCTTTATATGAGTTGGGAATGTGAGATATTGTTACTAAGTAAATGAAATCAAACAATTATTGTGTATGGTCTGCATGTAATAATTAATAAATTAAGACATTAAATACAAAACACGTATCGCGACTTCATACTCCTATAATTAAAATAATGTATACATACATACATATATTCACGCCGTATCCCTAACGGCGTAGTCGGAGAGGACGGAGCGCCAAGCGTCGCGGTCTTTACATACTTCTTTCGCTTTCTCAAATCTCATCATTTTCCTCACACATTTTCGCCTAGGTATGCGAGTGCTTTTGACATTTCCGTCGGCTAACACTAGCTATTTGATTTTTATGTCAGCCTCGGTCTTCCTTGGTTTCTTTTACCACTCACTTGCGCTCTATATATTTTCTTCGTCAGTCTTTCATCACTCATTCTTTCCATGTGCCCGAACCATCTTAGCATTCCTTTCTTCATTTTTACAATAACACTGTCGTGCCACCCTGCATACTGTGTATCTCTTCATTGCTTATTTTGTCCGCAAGGGTAACACAGCACATATTTCTAAGATCGCATTTCTACTGCTTCGGGCATACCTATCCAGGGCTCACTACCGTACAATAAAGTTGGCACCAACACCGCGTTCTATATGGCCATGTTGGCTGAGTTAGATATATTCACACTGCCTAGTAATGCGGTCAGAGCACCGTTCACTTTATTGCCAGCTGCTACCCGTCTCTCCACATCCAACTCACAACTTCCATCCCTGGAAAACAGATACACAATACAGATACACAATTTCAATCACTTGTTCTAGACATTTTTCATTTACCTAAACCTCACATTTCGTTTGTACCGCTTCCCTTTCTATCACCAGAACCTTAGTTTTATTCACATTCATATTCAATCCTTTCACTTCAGTCTTCTTTCATGCATGTAACTATTGTCTGCAATTCTGCTTTTGATGGTGCTATAAGCACAGCATCATCAGCATACAATAGGCAGTTTACCACTGTATCATCACATATCATACCACTCATACTACCTTTCGGTGTCTGGAGGCAACTGTCCAAATACAGCACGAATAGCCAGGTAGATATCACGCAGCTGACGCAGCAGCACAATAAAATAATTTATTATGTCACTAAAACGATATTCGACGATACGATACGATTTTCATCTCAAAATTGTATTTGTATTGAACCATTATAAAATATATAGATACGTATACATATTTCACGCTACACACCTAAATGTAGGGAAAACAGTAAGACCATAAACCAGAAGCTTTTATGTAGTACAGGCTCGTAACAATAAAGGATAAAAGTGACTTCTTTATTGCCCCTTTTAAAGATAACTTGTCCAATGTTATCTCTTTAGACCCATTACACGAAATATTCTCCATTGTCTGCCACTGGACGTCATTCTCTTGTATTGTCTCATACAAAGCAGAGCGAAATTTGAATATGATTTTTTACTACTATGTGTACTATAGAATCAAGCCACAGTTCTCTGTTCAAGCCGTGGGAAAATACGAAAATGCTGCTGTGTCTTTACAAAAATGTTAGGTCTAAAATATTATTTATTATACATACTATTTACATACTTATATTCTACTAATATAAATAAGTAGATATAGGTATCTACATGAATTGTAGTTGTTCACACTCATAAAAAGTTTGTCTATTGTCTATTATAATTCACAACAATTTGTATAAATAACTGCTATCCTCTTTTAGTAAGCTATTCCAATGTAATTAGTTATCATTAAAATATATTTAAAAATTAAAGCGTTATAAATATTATAAAACTTTTTAGATAATGACTATATTATTTGCAAAACGAATATTCATCAGTTCATGACCCTTAACTTCTGGTCACAGAATGGTAAGCTGTAAGTCGAAGGCTGTAAGTTAGCGCCGCTCTGCGCCTGCGCGTTGTTAGATGTCCACCCACGTGGTTGACGAGCCCATTAACATTGCACATTCATATCATTACATTGTTCCTTATGAAATACTGCAAAATAAGCAACAGCAACTTCCTTAAAAATACCAAATTATAAATTCCTACCACGAAAATGTGTTTTTTTTCTCCTGTTGCGTAAAAACTTCCTCCTTGTAATTCATTGTTATTCTGCAAATATATGTACTTATTTATGTATTTACATAGGTAAATAAATAAATCTTAAAGTTTAACATAATGATATGCAGTTTATCACGAAAAGTATGTATTAAAAGAATAATAAGAATGAACATTAAATAGGTATCCTCTTATTAATCCCTTTTATATTGACGACATATTTAAGCTGGTCGTCACAATTCTATACATTGTTTTTGTTTTTTTTTTTCAAAAAACATTCTTTTTAATTTTTCTTAAAAAAATTTCGAACAAGTTCTTTGAAAACATTACCAAAGCTTTCTGCCCATTTGTCTTTATCTATAAATATCTCAATTCTTTGTGTTATCTGTTGGCTTCTCCAAATATTTTGAGAATTCACGCAGTACAATTGAATGACATGAAACTAAAAAAAGGAAAGTATAAATATGCCGCAAATACCTCTATCCTGTTGTAAATTGAAAAAAAAAAATTTCAAAGCGGTACTCGTCATTGCGTTAACAGCTTTCCATAATTTGGGAGGTCCTTTTACGGATCTTTTCACCCAACTTGTTAAAGGATCTCGGTGAGAAGAGATGACTCATTGGATTTGTATGCTCGGCATTCCACCGGAGATTCCACAATACATAATATTATCCTATACTGATTACATTGTAAACTTTTAGGTTACCTATTTAGAATCGACTTACACATAAAGTAGTGATCTACTTTATTTTCTTTGAAAGAAAACAAAGGAAGTCCTTCGTATTTATGTGGCCTTAATTTTCTTTGTTCACTGAGCTATAATAATTACGTCACAATAATAATCACGGAGCTAATGTTTACAACAGCTGTTAAGTCCTTGTACCGATTATGGGCAAGAATCGTGCTTATTGCTCTATAGATAACTGACATTTTCTGTTTCCGTTTTGAACATAGATAATATAAGAGATGACATACTCTATTGAAATTAATTTAAGTACGAAGTTAGTGTTATGTGTACTTACGTAAGAATTATTGTACAAAATTTCGTTAAAATTGTTCCTAATTGCACTGAGCTAAAATGTACGCTAGTACATTATACTTCAATGATTCCAGTTATTGATGTGCAATAATCGATATCAATTTTTCATTTTTTTGACCGGTAACATGACTACATAATTTTATTTATAAATCATAAGTTACTGTTTCTTTACTTAAACAATGGGTTTGTGGAATTCGATTGTTCAATCATTATGCTTTGCTGTTTAAAGGCCTTATACCTTATAGAGTCTTATTTGAAGTGATGTTTATCAAGTATCCCATCTCTTTTGGCCCAAGAATATGTATAATCTGCGTGACTTACAAAGAATATCGGAGCTGTGAAACGAATGTATTCTGCTCCCGCCCACAACAAAAATTGTGATAGACGGCACAATAACCACACTTCCAATACCGACGCCATTATTTAATGAACCCTCGTCCAATGAAAGGTCAAATTATTTAAAAAGATTAATCTCGTGGTTTATGTGGGTAAAACGCGCTCTGTAAGATTTTTCTCCTGACGGACAGAGTTATATGACATCAACAAAAGAAATATGGGATCTCATTTTTTTACTAAACTGCTTTGTTATGGCCGTGAACGATTTGTATTTTTTGTGTGTTACCAATCTGTTATTACAATGATTAGTAAACTCAGTCTTTGCTAGTTCTTCGTGTCGACTCGAAGGATCATTTGCACGGGGCGCGTCAGTTTATCGAGAGTAATGCACTCGTAAACATTTACGATTGTGGTTGCATTTTCAACATCAGTGTTATTTAAATTATTTTTGAGATTCCTCCGTATACTCTCATGAACTTCGCCTTCGCGCATTTTTATCGACATTCAATAATTCAAGTTTACGATGTGCTTTTGAATTTATGCGTATATTATAGCACCTACATTTTGATTGCTTCAACGAAAAAATGTTAATACTTATTATAAATTAATTAATTTTCCCAGTTTTGCGATGATATGATTTTCTATTAAATTACGAATATTCCTATTTATCTATGCAAATAAATAAAATTGAAATGTCTGCCTGTGATTTCGAAACCAAAGCTTTTTCTTAAGTTCATGTAGTTATTTGCACGTTACAAAATCCAAACACGTCTTTTTTAAATGTTTACCTGTCTGTATGTCGATCTAACCTCCGAAACGAGTCCTTACTGGTTTCAGGAACTTTCAAGTACCTAGATGACTTGTCATATAGTAATTCAGAATATTTTTATCTCAGAAAAAGGACAAATTTAAAGTAGGCGAAATGGCGGGATACATCTAGTTGTTAAATAAAAATTGATGAAAGATGAGCGCGCTTCTAAATTCTCAAACAAAATTAATACCTATCTAATATTGCGAACAAAACAACATCAATTCAAAAGCAAATGTTATGACAGATTTGAAACGTTATTATTCTTTATACCAGTGAACAACTAAACTGATAATAATCACCTTTGTTGCAAGTAATAAATGCATATAAAATACTGGTTGGTATAATTCGTGAGACAATCAATGTAAAATTATATTTGCCGTAAATGTTCCTTATCCTGAATTAAACTCCTACGCATTGTGGAATCCATAATTTGGGGTTATGCAGGTTTAACTCTGTCTGCCTATATATGTTCATAACAATTTCAAAACGCACATAAGATTTTTCGTCCTATGTCAAGTTTACACGTGGTCTCGTCGTTCGTTGAACTTATGATGGTGATTAAACTATATATATAATACGCAATTTCGTCCTTGATTGATGGTTATGGAATTTATTCGCCTATTTTCGGCCGTTGTAAACATATTTATATATGTCTCTCACGTATCGCTGAACTAACAGCTAGCAACTTAATTTTTCCTCAATCTTTCTCTGTTCTTCCCCCGTATGCAGTCCATTGCACGGTATTGCAACTTGACAATCCGGTATTATTTGTTGTTGATTCCATAATGTCGCTTTAGTAGATAACTATAATGTGGATTGATAGATAGATAGATAGATAAGCTGTTTATTACAGGACTACAACACACAAGGTAGGCACCTTTACAGAGATAAACATTATTAAAACAAAGTACACAATAAAAAAAAAAAAGTAGTAATCTTAAAAGTAGCAAAAGATACACAAACGATGTTACGACATAAATATCAAATCGATTAATTTGATTGCATCTAATGGCTACTGATTCTAATATTTGGAATAATTTAATGTATGTGTATTTAGTGCATTACTTCAGCAGATAAGTATTCGGTTTTTAACCGATTTAAAAAGAGGTTCTCAATTCCTCAGAATCTTTTTTTTCCGCCATTTGTGCACCGATTTTGAGGATTCTTTTTTTATTTGAAAGGTATAAGTACGTCTAGGGTGGCCCCATATCTAAATATAAATAAAAATTATTTAGATCTGACGATGGAGAACTGTTTAAAAAAAACTTACTCAATGGTTTATATATTTTTGATGATCCTCTTATTTAATATTCCGGTACATCAGAATTAGAAAAAAGTTAGTTGTAGTCCTACCCTAGATATTTGTTTACGATAAGGGCATTCAAATAAATGACTTAAAAAAAAGAATTAAACCGACTTCAAAATAAAAGCACTGAAGAGGTACAAAATAATTATCCTTTATTGATCAAAACTGAAGCAAAAAAATAATTTCATTATTACGATAAAATACCTATATAATTAAATATGACAGTTATCGAAGTAACCATACCAACAAACGACAACAGAAAGTCTACTATTTTGGTAGGCTTGGCACCAATTTCGGTAACTGTCAAATTTAATTATACAATCATTATATAGGTACTTATTTCGGTAACTGTCAAGTTTAATTATATATAGGAATTTTTGTACTTCAATTGATGATTAGTAAAGGATACCTGATTCTTTTGTGTTAACAGTGGTTTTATTTCGTCGATTTCATTTTTTACAAAACTTATTTTAATATAATAAAAATGTTATGATTACAAGTGTAGGCAAATGCAGGCTGCCATAAGTAATGTTAACTACTGGACTTCATACATATTTTTAATAGACTCATTAAACGTGCTTTTAATGATACGCGTCGTAAAATAGTATTCTTCTCATTTAACGCTGTCATAAATACGAGACTTCTAGCTAAGATGCTTAGTTGTTATCTTTTGGCTGAAAAGATGTTACCATTTCTGGAATCACGAGTACTTTATATCTTGTATCATTATGGTCATATGAGTTCTATGTGCTTCATTGAAACCTTTTCACACCCTATCTTTGATTCGTAACTCCATAGGTGGCCTCTATTGGCGGCTGCGATACTCGACATACTCGCACTAATTCAATTATTCCATTTATGCAGCTAACAGATCGCGTTGCATATTGAATTTCTGTTCGGCCCAGCGCGGCTCGAACCCAATTAGGAGGACACTAAAAAGGTACTGCATTTGTTTGCGCCTCATTGTTCTCAGGTATCTGGGCTGTCGACGAGGTTTTGCAATCGTAGGTAGGTATCTGTTTCCTCGTCTTTTTATGGAAACGAAAGTCGCCAAGGTACGGGTATCGCGCAATTGTGAAATTTAGCGTAGGTGTCGTGCATAATGCGCGGGGGCCAGTCTGGCGGCGACAGCCGGCAGCGGGCTGGCGCGCCGAAGCCGCCGAGGGGCGGCCGGTGGTGCCCGCGGTGCAGCGCGCGGCGGCGCCGAGTGGGGCGTAGGCGTCGCCGGGGGGCGTCGCGCCAGGCTTATCAGGCGGCGGCGGGGCCGGCGCGCGAGCCTCACTCCACGGTTCACCGCTGACCGTGCGCCTCGTGTCGTTCACGCTCCCTGTCATCGGTTTTAGATAACAAAAACCTTTGTCCAGTCGAAGCATAATATTTACATATCGCGTCCTGCGCCGCGTAGTTTCCGAGGGGTTTTCCGACGGTCTTGAACCATCTGTTGCTTGATTGTTTTCGTTGTGCGCACGCGTGTCGTGCTTGTTGTATCACGTCTCGACAAGTTTCAGTGAAGTTTCTGGCCTAGTTTTTTAATTGAGTGTAAAGTGTGACATTTGGATTGCAGTTACAGGGAATAGGTGAGCAAAAAACTTCCACAAATGTCTCGATATTGGATTATACGCCATACTTTCTTTATACCTCCTTGTTTACTACTTGTTTTTGTTTAATTTTTTTATTGCTGTACCATTGCATCATGTCGTGAAGTACTTTAAGATCGAATGTTTATTTCATAGTTATCTTGATTATAACATTCCATTTTGAGATATATCAAAAATATCGTGTTGTTAATTATCAAACGCGTTGTTGATCCTATGTTGTCTGTCGTGATCCTCGTCGGTAGTCACCGGCGCGGGCGCATGTGACGCCGCGACGCCTGCGCCACACCGTGTCATCGCTCGCGGTCAGTTGAACGAACCCTCGCCGACGTCAACCTTGCCATAATCGCGATTATTTGCATCGGCATTGTACCTACTGTGGGCCGTAAACGTGCCTCTAATTGTCTCGCTAACTACACGGATGATTCTTAAAGATTACTTTTCAGATTTATTGTCTTTCTGTCTCCAGAATGTTCTTATTATTATGTCATTAATTAGTCAATAATCTGTAACCAAACCGCTAAAACTTAATTTTTACTAAGGTTAAATATGACATTTTTTGCAATAAAGGAAGTAATGTTCCATGTTGGTTAACAAAAGGGGTGATAGGACTTTGTTTGCTTTCAACCTTGGCTTATCGGCAGTGTGTCGTTCCGAAACCGATAACTTTATATTAAACTTACTATCAGCCGTGATGGAAATTGTTGCAATATTACAATGCCCTTTTATTTCAATTATGAAAGATGTATATTAGTACTTATCATGAGGAGAACAAATTTTAAGTTTGAAAGGTCATTATCTAAAAATTCGCAAGTCTCATTAGTCTTGAATCCGAAAATTATTCAAGAATTTATTCAAATAAATATATGTGGTCATGATAATGTACGATATAGTTACAAGATTTAGTGAAATTAGTAAATGTGAATGGAAATACTGACCATATTTAATATTATGCATTATTTTTGACGTATGTATGACGTATGAAGAAATAATTATTTAGTCAACAATAGTTTCTCTTTATTCACTTTTTGCTTATAATTACTTACAAATAGTATTGGGTTGAAAAACTTGATTTTGCAATACCTGTATATCCATTGAAGTAGGAACTAGTATGATTTATAGTTTTTACGCATATTAGATTGTCTAAATGCTAATTGAGAAAACCTTAGAAAATGACTATAGGTACTAACCAAAACTATTTAACCGATGTTGTTCTAAAAATAATAAATGTTATCGAGACTTGTTTAAAATCTACAAAACTGAATAAGTATTTCCATAACGTTATCTACTTGATAAGATTCACATATTTGGGTCGCATTATAAAATATAAACAATAACTCAAAAGGCCATTTATTTACTTGTAGGTAAATAGAGATACTTATCTAAGAAAATTAGTTTCGGCTTAGTACTTCAAGTATTTTTGTACGCAGTTACGGCAATAGAACATGTTTCGTACCTGTAATCTCGGTATCTGTATCTTATTTTGTGTATAAAAGCAAAAACCACTCGAAGAAATTTTGAAATGCCACTAACAAAGATCATTTTCAAATTTGTACTATTTAGCTTGTTTATTAACGCTGTTTTGGTTTTTGTACTTATACATATATATATTTATAATACATTTTTAATCGACTTTAGAAAGAGGAGGATCTCAGTTTGTCCGTATATAATTACCTGGATGTTTTTAATTACTTATAGAGATAATTCTTATATACATATGAATTATCGCGCTCGCGCTTATTTCCCTGACGGGGTAGTTAGAGGACGAAGTGACAAGCGTCGTAGGTGGTCCTTGGGTGCTTTTTTCGTCTCCTCAAATCTCATCTTTTTATTTTCTTTCGACGAGATATGTGAGTGCTTTCGACATTTCCATCAGCTAATACTTTGGTTGTTTAATCTTCATAAGTCAGCTTTGGTCTTTATTGGCTTCTGCTATCACACTGTTAAATTTTTTCGTCACTCGGTCATCTCATCACTCATTCTTAAATATCATTCTCAATCTTATTTTTTGTGCTAGCGAAACGTTCTTAAAGGAGAAACTTATTAAGAGAATTCAATTTTAAAAAAAAGGACCAGGTTCTATTATTAGATGTGTATGTTTTCGTATGTAGGTATGTTCATTGTTTACGTTTTCTCCGTCATTTCACAACGATTTTGACATGTTTTTTATTTGATTTATAGAAAAGTTAAGATAGTATTTTTAGTGTGAAATAAGATATTTTTTTATTAACCGACCGATTGTTGGAGTGGCGATGCGTCGCCACGCGCAACTCTTCCTACTCGGCTCGGCGATCCCCCCTCTCACCGCGCTGAGCTTGTATACTATAGCGTATGCAGTGTTGTTATTCACTTCGAAACACGTTGCCTTTTACAGTAAAGAAGAATTTTTTCTTTAAAAAAATCTAAACATTTTATTTTTGATTATACCATATTTATTTCCTTTAATAAACTCCTTTCATGCGTATTTTCTATACAGAATAATTTCGATGTTTCACATCTGCCAGGCGTCCCGCGATGGCTTATTTTTTTTATTAGATAAGTGCTATAATGTATAACATTAGTTAACGAAATTTAGTAATTACATTGCTTATGTTTTTATCGTAATTGGAATGTCTGTTTTATATGCTACAAACAGAATATTACTCTCAAACACAATCACAACCATCAAGCTCCCTCTTTCTAGCAAGTTTTAAAAAAACAAAATCAAATGATCAGTCCATGGCGCATAGCATTACGCGCGTCTCATCCGATTTATGCAAAAATAGTCTTGCACGGATATTATTTAATGTTAAGCACGGCAATGTAATAAAAACTGACTGTTGTCTGCTATATTTGACGTGCATACAATAGCAGGCAAATTATTATCTACAGAATTTTATGAAAATGAATAATTCCTTTAAATGAGAGTTTATTATTCTTCATGTGTCGTTTAAAATGTGCCTGGTTACTAGACGATCACTTGGAGAAAGGTAAAATATTTTATATTCAAACAATCTGAAAATGAAACAACAATTTATTTTTAAATTCTAAAAACATTCAAATCCTGAAAATAAAAACAATTGCTTTTCATATATTGACAGAAAATTATTTGTATTCGGTGAGTTAATAAAGTGTATCTTTTTCTCTTCGTACAGAACATTGCTCCAAACCCTAAACTGTTCAAACACTAGCCTCAGACATATTTATGGGTCATACTAATAGACATTTTGATGCAGTTAAGACCCTTTTATAATCTTAGGCCGGCTACTGACAGTCGAGTATACTTGATCCAGCCCGTCCAGTTTGCATGAAGCGCAGTTTAGCATGGCGCTCCTAGAGCACACAAACGATCCATGACCATACATGATCAAGTTGACTTGATTCAACCTCCGCTTTATATACAAATTGGACGGGCTTTATTATATGCTGTAATGGTGTGTAACTTTTACGAGTTTAATATATCCGTTAAACAGCAGAAAATTTACATGTGAACCAAGGAATATCTTAGTAATACTAAATATTGTTTAAACACCGATAGACCCCCATTTAAATCTGAAATGACTCACTCAAACTCACCAGACTGACACACGATTTAAGGAAAATATGTTATCACAATGTAATTATGTTTATATTATTAATATATAAAAATACCTCGTTAAATCCTTGGGCTATATGCCAAATGGACTCCAATTATGTGTAAAGACTAAAGACAGAGATTATAATTTATGACATCTTATTTATTTTAAAAATGAATATATCGTAGATATCTGTATTGACTTTAATAGGCTAACGCCTCCAGGCTGTTTTCCTATTAGTTAAAGGAGACGAAAATAGCAAAAAAACTTAAAAACTTAAACTTTCACGTTGCATTATTTTATAATAAATAGGTATATAAAATGTGAAATTAACGCGATTACCTTTTATTTTGGCTTGACGTTTCGACCGAGTTGCATTGGCCGTGGTCTCAAGGCTTGAGAAACGTCAACGTCAACGAAACGTCAAGCCGAAAGAATAGGTAATCGCGTTAAATTTCCCGTTTTAGATATTTATTTTATAAAATCAAAGAAAACTTGTTATTATTCGAGATTCGGACCAATCACAGAATTATGGCTATTAGTAAAATTAATCATTTCCAATGTTAACCTTTAAAAAAGGACTGAAGTTTCTTAACTGCTATTTTATGAAGCGAGTACAAAGTTTATTAAGTATTTGTATGTTGTATTTGTTCCGTAATCATTTGTACGAGTTCTTGTTATCTGTATTGACATTGGTGAAGATTTATGTTATACATTACAAATCAAACATGATTTTGGCAACAGGAATCAAAGTATAGATTGGGTTAACATACAGATTGGGTTACCATATCATGTGAATTATTACTGGTTTCAGATCTAGCCATGGAAAAAACATGCGATTAACATTTTATAAAACAATAATAAAAACCAGTCTGGAAGATCCAAATCTGAAAGATTTTTAAAATAGTCGATATAATGATTTTTGGAAAATAGCAACATTAAATGCTTATGAGTTTCTTTACAAATGTGCTTGTGAAATATTTTGCGATAAGTACAAGTGTTTGTTGGCGACTTCGTGGAAAAGCGATAACGTTGGTGTCAGTATGGTGTAGGCAGACGATTCGGATGCCGCTATCTATCGCTGATAACGGGGAACGCCCTTGTGTTCTGTTAAAACTTTTGTCCCTACAGGTCACACAGTGGTTAGCGGATTTATGTTAAAGAGCTGTTTTACTTTAGTACTATTTGCGTACTGAAGTCTTCAAGATTGTGTTGTTTTGTTATTCTTCTTTGCATGTAATATCTCTGGCCAGTTTATAAAACGTAAAATAATTAACACATGTACTAGCTGTTGCCCGCGACTTCGTCCGCGTGGTATTGAAAAAGTAGCCATGTTCTTCCCCAGGGCTTAACACATCTTCACTCTAAAATCTAAATCAGTTATCATCGGTCCAGTAGTTTGGCCATGAAAATGTAACAGACAAACAGACAGAGGCACTCTCTCATTTATAATAATATTATAGCTGTTACAGCACCGTGACTGGAGGTCGATGATGCTGTAATTTATATACAAATACATATTTGTGATTTTATATTTTTTAAACTACCATTTAATATGGTTTTATACAAAGGTCAAAAACTTCACCTTTGCGAGTGGTGTTACAAAAATGTGAAACACTTGTCTCATTATTATATAAGAAGCCAAGGAAGACCAAGACTGATTTACGAAGATCAAATAGCCAGTATCAGCTGACGGAAATGTCAAACGCACTCACATATCTAGGTGAATATGTGTGAGGAGAATGACGAGATTTGAGGAAGCGAAAGAAATATGTAAGGACTGCGACGCATCATAGCGCTCCGTCCCCTCTGACTACCCCGTTGGGGTACTTAACGCTATCGTAGGGACGTAGCGTCCCTTAGCATATTTTACCCCATTTGTCATGGGGAATGTTCTGAGGAATTGTTCGGACTACTGCCCGCTGCTGAATTCCATCACTGTACGTCACGCAATCGAATGTCCTTCCATCCCCACCATGTTGAAGGATAGCGGTCTACAACTATGCTATCTATGAAACCAGCTTATAGCGGCGTTATTCCCGGAGAGTTATGACTTAGGGACCTTCAAGAAACGAGCCTACTCTTTTCTTAAAGGCCTGCAATGCGCCAGTGATTCCCCGAACGTTGCGGGTGTCCATGGGCGGCGGCGGGCAACACTTTCCATCAGGTGACTCGCTTGCTCGTTTGCCCCCTTCGCCATAAAAAAACATTTCTAATGGGACACACAGACAGATTCATGCTACAACTTAGTATTTTAGGTAGTATTTTTGGGTTCGTTATTATGACTAAAAATTCTGACTGGAATTAGGCAATTTCGTTTTGAGAGTGTGATTTGTATATAATATAGTATTATGGTTCGTGGAAATTTAATTAATTTGACATAGTATAATCAACATTATAAATATAATAATCACCGATTCAAGCAACGATTTCGAAAAGTTTCAAATGAAATATTGTTTGTGTTTAGATGTAAAGTAACGCGCATTTTCCTTGAACGTCGACGTAATTATTCTGACAAGTTAGTTGGTGGCATTACTGACCGATGGGCGTACTATTGTTTATCTCGGGTGGTACTAGGCGGTGCCAGGGACCTTCGATGGCATGACGTCCATTCCGCACCCAGACGATAAATTGAAACACTTTCGAGTGCGCCTGCGCAACCGTCGTCTTCGATAATGGGCTAATGACAAGTTATGGTTGTTTGGACTTTTAACAAGATATTTTTAGAGTTCCGTAGCAAATGCTAAAAAATGGAATCATTATACTAATAAGTAAATCAAAAACTTCGAATCCCTTTTTAAGAATAACGCGCGTACGGAGGAGTGTGAGATTTGGTATAATTATAGTTTATATATACGGATAAGAAGTGCAGAACGTTAAAATTTTCACGTAATGTGTTACAAATACATTAAATTAAATGAAACACTCATTGTTTAGGTTCATACTGCCAATGTCAGAAAAGCTGTCAATGTCAAACTCATAATACATTTTATAATGTGTAGGTAACCTCCTCGGATCAAACTGTCGCACAGAGTAGAGATCGTTGCCAAAGAGTTTATATTAGAATTTACGGTTGGATTTCGACCAACGGGCGACCTCTAGTCCTTATAATTTCGTCCGTATGTCACAGCCATTTTACTCTGAAATACATAGAAAAACTTAAAAGGCGCTTTCAACAAAATGGTTTGAATTGTTATTCGAGATACGTTTTCGAGATACGAGGTATTTTCAATTACATCCTCAGCAACTGCAGAAAATAACTTTGTTTTTTGAGAAATGCTAAGAAATACAAATTTGTTTTGCTGGTCATTAAATGAATATTGTGCATCCCAATCACGAAACCCTTCAATGTGCGTAGTCCGACACGCACTTGGCCTTTTTTTTACATTCTGTTTAATATTTGCGGGTATTTCATTGTTGTTTCGAAATGCTGCAGGTAATATAGTATTTGTTACCCCGTAAAGGAAGGTCGTCGTGTTCTTTAAAAGAAATTAGCATAAGTGTCGCCAAATACATCAGCCGATGAGACAATGGCTTTGTCTTTCTGTTAGTCTAAACGCGCGTCGTTTCTTAAAGTTTATCATATTGCTATATTATTTGTATGTATTTTAAAACGCAATTCCAAATAGATACTAACAGAGACATAAGTTGGCATAAATGCACGTTTGATTTTTAATACGTAATATGACGTCTAAATTGTAGGAAGTACTTGTTGGAAAAGTATATTTCTATGAAATTTTAGTTATACAAGTTCAGGTATTGTCATTTAAACATGCCAATTGCAGATACAAAGTACAATAACAATTTTTTGTAGCAATTAATGAAATGTACTGCAGATCGTTTTTGAGTTTAATGTATTAAATTGTGCTTATAATTTCCACTTAATATGAAATAATTATGACTCATTAATTAGTAAAGTAAAAATATTTTGTCATTTAATACTCAGTATTATTATTGAGCATTCAAAAATTACGCGAAATTTTCGCAAAAGTAAGATCACGGTTTTCAAGGAAGGTTTCCGTTGCAGTTTGGACAATTGTTATGTTGACGAGTTCCAAAGATATCTGAAGTAGAACGGTAATATATCCAACATTCACAAACTCACGTGCATGACCAATAAAAAAAATAAGTGAAACCAAAACCAACACCTGTATATGAAATTCGTTTGATAACCTCTGGATGTATTCTATTGAGCACGTTCGGAAAATGTAATTATGTGTGAAGTGATAATGGCTCTATATTATATATTTTGTTATAGTCAGATTAATACAAATTGTTGTCTGTCGTGAGACTAATCATTTGTAAAAACAAATGCAACAGTAGTTGTTAACCTATTAGTTGTTCTCATAAAATAAAACTAGTGTTGTGAGCAGCTCAATTGCTGTTTTGTATTAAAGCAGGTAACCTAATTCTTTATATTATAGTAAAAATCTCTGGACATGACACTGTCCTGTCGTTATAACAAACGTGTCACATTGTATTATTTGTAAGTAGGTTTGTACTGATATTGTAATTACGAGCAAGTTCCAGTTAATTTATTAGAGATAATGCCTGTTAGTGTAAATAACCCGACTATTCCAAGAATTGTAATAATCATTTTGGCGGCATAAAATTTGCATTCTCACTTAACTTGTTCGGATTATATTTCTTTGTTCTATCACATTCGCGCAGCTGTTATTGTGCCTTATCTTTGCGAAACAAAAATATCGATTTAAAACGGTACTTTGTATAGAGTATCCATCTCCTGTAATATACTGAACATTAATTGACACAATTTAAATTATAGATGTACAGATATAAAGTTACACAAAATAATATTTTATGCTTCATATGAAGGTATACATTTATGTGTAAGTATGTCACATAAGGAAAATTCCAACGTTCACATAAAGCGGACTTAGTGAAAAATAGTCAGGTGCTCTGCAAGTATTAAGAGTTCGTAGTTCAAAGGCAAAAAACATCTTTTGTTGTGTGTTTTAAGAAAAAAAATATATACGATTAGTTTTCGGTGAAGTCTGCGGCTTGGCAGCGGCGCCGTACGGAATGCTCGCCATTTCCGGACGATATCCGGCCCCCGAATCGGCGCCTCGTTTTGCGGTTTAATCTTATCTTAATTTTACAATTGTATGTATGACAATTCTTTAGCAGTTGGTGACGAATTAACAAGAATAGAAATGGTCAACATTAATTTTTCTGTAGTTTTCAAGATTTTCCTCTTTACTCGTAACTTCCTTATTGTTAACCTTCATATTACCGTTTTTGTTTACTTACTTTACAAAAGAGATTATTACGTATGTTTTATATTCTTTCTTGATCGGTTAAAGATGTAGTTTCATTAGTTATTCAGAGCAAACCCTCGGAACTACGTTCCAGAGTGAAATTTTCTCCAATGTCGCGCGCTGATTCATAGTTATGAATCATTCAACGTAATCGAGTTTTTGAATCGAGCCGACGAATGTAAATACGCAAGTCGTAGTGACCCGCGATAGAGAGCGAGTGACGGTGACTCACGCGGGTTTTCCGAGAAACATAGAATGGAGCAGTTTTCATGAAAACGAAGGTCGGATTCGGGCGAACAGCCGCCTTAATGACCGTTTTTATTGCATAGTAATAGATTTCTGATTTCAGTGTATGGCGGTAAATTTTATTTTATTTCGTTTCGGAATGGTGTATTTAAAGTTCACACTTAATGTCTTTAAACTCCTCCGCTGAACCTAGGGTGCTTCTGGAAAGCGACAGTTCATGGATCCTTCTGCAATATATGGAATATGATACTGAAATTTATCTTGATTTGCATACATTGCTGGTTTAGTTTATATACACTTTGCATGGATTCAATCGCTGCAGCGATGGGACTCGTGTATATATTACTGTTCGTGTAATAAAGGTGAAGTGAAGGGCTGTTGGCTCGCTGCCAGGCGTCGATTTATTTTATTATTCGCTCAGTGGCGGTCAATGTCGCGACAGACCGTCGGCGTCGCCGTACATCGCTTGCATGTGTTGATATTATACTCCATATTCCAAAATATTACATATTTGTTATGCTTTTATAACTCAACAGTAGTAACGCATTTAATGGCATAATAGACTTGTAATTTGTTTGTTTTTAGTTGTAAAAGTGGATTTATCAGTAAGTCAGTTCAAAGGGTACATCTTATCTTCAAAAAGAAAACTTGTATATGGAGACCTGTAATTTCTGACGATAAGTTGGTGAACAAACAAAAACCTTGACGCGCAGACACTTCTGTCTCTCACGGATCTACAAAACAACCGGCCAAGGGTATTTTTTTACCATTCTCCGTTTTAAATTTCATTTTTTATTATTCAGCTCAGGTTTGCTTTACCCAATATGATATGAAATCATAACAACCGTATAAAGCAGTGCACTACAAACACATCTTTATTTATTTAGAACCAGTTCAAGGAATTTTCTAACTCGACAACTCGAGCAACGCATTAGTGCGAGCAATTAGCGCTTCGTTAATGAGCTCTCAGACACCCGAACAGATATTATACGAAGGTCCATAGTGTACAAATCTTCTGCTATAGATGACCACTGTAACTTGACAGGTTAATAGTCTGGGAGTGTTTTATGGCGCCCACAGCTAACGGTGTGAATATATTCCGTATTTCCTTGGAATTGAGGTCATTTTTCTGGCAGCTCGAGCGTAAATTGTTTGTAATGGCATGGGAAGAATTTACGCTACTCTTGCAGCAGGGCGTTCTTGGTAACTATTAAACTGGGTAATACTTAAGTCGTCACCGTCGTTTATGTGCTTACAAATTACGTTTTTATGTGTCTATAAAAACAACCTTTAATACTATTCAATACATAGTTTAATTATTTTAGACGATTACTACTTGAGCTTTTCCAGCTGTGTTGTATGTCATTTTATCGAAAAGTGTCAAATATACCCTAAAATATCTATTAAAGTGGTGCACACGGGTGGGCGGGCGTGCCCCGGGCCCTCACCTGTCGCTAATCACGCGGCGGCCACGCGCGCTGTAACACGCGACGCGCATGTCGATCCAATACGCTTGTGTAAAAAAATGTAAGACTATACCCATACTATAACCATGTAAAAAAGAACAATGCGCAGACCGTAGGCCTTGATATTAGTTGTAAATAAGATATGTATATCTTTATTGTCAATACCATAGAAATTTTATCGATAACACAATTCTTACTGTAGACAAAAACATCGTCGTTACATACTTCGCAGAATATCATTATTTGATAGTCGTGCTATGTATGATATGTTAACTTTATTGTCAAATTCATAAGATTACATTCAAATCAAATCAGAGCTGTCGTAATTATCTTAATGTTATATCGACAAGATTTTTCTAGTTCTGATATTTTGTTTTGAGCATTAATTAATTTCAAATGGCATTAAATTATTATCGTAATCGCAATATAAATAAAAATGTTTCGAGATATCGGACGACGTTCCCGGAAAGCCGCGTCGGCGGTGTGATATGAGGCTAAATAAAACTATGACGACGCGCTTCGGAAAATCGCGCGACACTGCTGCAATTTGAGGAAAGATAAACAAATTGCTGTACATACGTGCGTTGACATATACAATAAGGAAAAAGAGGTTTTTACCTATACGTCAAAATTTATTTTAAATTAGGTATTATTTATTAATAACATCGATTTTCTTACTATCCATTCAAAGCTTTGGAGATTTATTGAAATCGATTTGAGGTAACTGTATAATCTATGTTTGGAATTTGAAACATAGGTATATTGGCTATCGAAATCGACAATACATTTCATTATACGTATATCGGTTGGTTTACAATAGATAAGTGGGCACAAGCATTATACGTGGGTGAACACACGTGCGGATAACGGACCAACCTTATCTGGCAATAAGTAACTTATTGCGTGCACAGACAGTCCTATTTAAAACATTACAATATTTTACATTATCTGCTTAGCTATGGTCTTTGCGAATGAACTGTTGAATTGTTTCAATATACTGCCTTTAATAAAATCATATTTTATTATTGTCTATGTTTTACTGTTAGAATACTACCTACCGCTTTGTTTTCTTTACACGGTTAGATGTTTGCAATTTATTTTATGCATCTATTTATTATTAAACATTTTTAGGTAATTCAGCTAAATCAGTACCTAACTTCGGCTATTTATAAAAATCATTTTGACAATATTATAAAATCATTAAGAATCCACATTGTATTCATTGTTGTAAAATGTTTCGTTCTTATAACATTTCAACTGACACGTTTTGAACAGACCGTGGGCTATCATTTTGATTTCTTTGTAATTTAATGCGACTTTACGCGACAATAAAAAATGTTCACAAGAAACAAAACCATTACCACCGAACCACTCACATGGTACGTCGAGTACATACGTCACAACTAGATATAGTGGTGATCTCATGACGGTGCTGCCACGCGGTTCGATAAACCAACAAACAACAGCGATGTAAAGCTCTTCATGTAGCATCAAGGGTTTCCAATATATAACAATAATCGCACATGGGACTTATGCCAAAATATCTATTAAATACAGACGAATATTAAACAGTTTTTGAAAAAAATTTCGTCGTGAATGTTGATTTGTGTTGTATATTATTTGGCGCCCAAACGGGGTACATTAGGGTCATAAAATTTCCATTTTGTTTTAAAGACGATCATTTATGATGATTACGAAATAGACATTCACTCCTTCTTTGGTAATATTTACTATTTTGGTTCTGATATAAATATAAAAAAATGTGTATAATGAATCCAATCACTTAACTTATTTTGTGAAAAGGAATCATGTTTATGTTATCAGTAATTGGTAGGTAGGAACTGGTACCAATTAACTTACTTCTACCTATGCATAAATACTTGTAGTATGGACAGTTGAGACGAATTTAATTTAAGCAATTGTAGTAATTGACCGGGCAGTTCGCCTTCCGGAGCTGGTTGCCGCCTTTGTCTGTCAACTACAGTACTAACGCACGTAGGAATATGATTGGCAGGATTGCTTTTGACACGTCTCGGTTTTAACTTAGCTGTTCGTTAAGTTACAGTGCCGCGCGCGGTTGCGGGAGGATATAAAACGAAAATACATAATATTTTACAGTCCACGCGAGTATATAATGTAATGTGATTTTTATTAGATTTTTAAATGTCATAGGTCGTCATTGTTTCATAATAGATTGCCTCTTTTACTGTCTTGAAACTTTCTATTAAAATATATATAATATATACTTAATCGTCCTGAGACAGAAAATATGTATTACGAAAATAAACGTATTTCATGAATTTATAATTGCGAATTAAGTTATCTTAGCGAATTTAATAATTAGATTCCTATAGACTCAGGTGTTACTTTGCGGAAATCCATTTCATGTGATTCATGTGAACCTAACCTAACCTAACCTAACCAGCACTGAATTCCTTAGCTGACCGAGTCCTATCTCTGGTATATCCTGAGGATGCTCCGTTGAGGGGCGAAACACGTGTCCATTGGTGGTTTTTGGAGTTTTAGCGGAAAATAGCTATAGATTTTGGTAATTTATCACAATTAGATTCCTTATATTCCTATGCTAGATATGATGTTATTACATAAGAAAATAATAAATTGCTATATCTAAGAACCATATAAGGTCGTACAAAGCACAGACGTGACCACAGCGGGTATCGGCGTTGCGCCCACGATCCTCGTAACGCGTCCTTGCCACGAGGTCCGACTAAGCCTTCCACCCACTCTGCTGTTACCGAACGTGTATCATTTAAAAGCATCATTTGTTTTTTCCATTTAACTCCTGTGTGACCTTTGGACGCGGGCCATACTATCTGGTTTTCTGGATTGTCATTGGAAATTTTTAATGAGCTAGTAAGTTTCTGTTACAAGCTGTGTTACATGTAAATAACATTCAAATATAAAGTAGGTACTCGTTAATTAAAGTGCGTGTTCAAAACTCAAGAGCGTACGTTGCAAGTGCAATATGTTTTTCAGGTTTCAGGCGTGCACGCGCCCATTACCTCAGATAACTAGCTTTTGCCGCGTGCGATGCGAAATGACGCGAAATATTTCCGGAGTTAGAGGAGTGTTCTATAAATAAATGATTGAACGTCGCTCGTGGGCGAAGATTTCGGGTGAAGTCGGGCGCGGCGCAGCGCGGCAGTAGCGCGCGATCCGCCGCGGCCGGCCGCCGTACCGCGCGCGCAACGAACGAACGACCCGCACTCCTGCGCATACGACACTACAACCGCGATATATCGCGATTGACGACGACCGATCCGCTCCTTAACTCTAGTAAAGCCTACAAGGAAATCTGATAAATTCCCGATTGATTTCAATAAAGTGCATCGACGTATCAACTTTAGATCGAATTGATTGTTAATAGGTGCAATTTGCGAGGGCGGATTATAACGAACAAATCGACTAACAAACTCGAACCGCACGAAGGTGTCGCGTCGCAAAAAGCGCAACACAATAGAGTAAGCGTCTAATTATAAACGTGGTTGAGTTAGCATCGCTGGGATGCAGAACATCGATCCGCTGGAGTTCGCCAACATACTGGCCACCGAGCTATGGTGCCAGCAGGTATACCGAACAATCACGTCTATGTAGCGTCCTGTACATTATGTTTAATCTGAAATGTTGACATTATGAAATTTTAACACCATAATAAGTTACATGTTGTGTTTCCTCTGTCTGTAGCCAAAAATAATGTCCGATGGTCTAAATTACAAAGAGGAAAACAAAGGAAAGAGTAAAGACATGGTTTTTCCCCTAAACATTCATGAGGAAAATATTCTAAATATGTAATAATTATCTAATATTATTGTATGTAATTAGTATTGATTAAATGTTAAAAATAATTGTAGTACTGTGAATAATCCTGAAGTAATGATTAACAGTGGTTTGGTGGTGGAATTAGTGTTTTGTTTATTTTATGCGAACCTAAGTAGGTATCTACTATCTCGAAATTGGATGTTAGTGAAAGATTTATGAATTCGCTTTCAACCCACATGATGTTAACGTTAATGATCTATTCACGTATTGAAATACATTCTGCATTTTGAAGTACTTTCGGAATAATTTGAGATTGGATAGGGTACTGTATATATAGTCATATTGGGTATGTTTGGTACAAAGATAATTTTTTTTTGTCTACTTTTTTTGTATCATTTGTAAGTGGATCTGGCATCACCTTTTTTCTTTCTATTTTCTCTTATTGAGGAATCGCCCTATGGCTTTTCCTTTTGCTGCATTTAGTGTAGTGAAATTATGAAATAAAATAATTTATAAATTATAATCGTTCAGCTTTTATTTAAAACAGGGTATATTCGCTTGTTACACAAGAATAAAAATTTGGTGTTATTTTACTGAATATGTTATTGTTTTAATTTGGATGCACAAACATTTTTCCGATAAAGATGATTGGAATGTGGAAGCAAAACTACGAACAGTGTTAAATAAACATTGCACAATGTTTTTGCAACGAAATAAAAACAGTTATTGCGAGTTTTACACATTGATGTTAATGGAATAGAAAAATGTTAATTATAGTATAATTTTACTTATGTTGCATTTTTTAACGGTTACTAAAAATTGTTAAAATTAATAATGCGATTCCAATGCCATTTTTTGGATCACATAAAATTGTTATTGAAGGACCACAGTAGGGATGCTCGATATCGTTTAAAACAAATCGGTAATGTCGGTTAAAAAGATTAAATCTCATTTGGGCATTACTGCTTGCAATCACTAGATTGAAGAAATTATTTTCACTTTTCTTTGCAATATATTTGATTTCTATTATGCCCCAATGGGCAAGTTTTGCGTCTGTATATTGAAGTTCTTAAAATGTTTATCGAGTTTAACATGTTAACCGCTTCTTTGCAGTTGGCGAACCTCGAGGGCCTCCAGTCGGGGGTGCCAACCCGCACGACGGCTACCATCACGCCCACCCAGTTGCGCAACTTTGAGCAGACATACATCGAGCTCAGTAACTGTCGCAACGAGCAGGCCAACCACGCGGGCTTCGTGCCACCTTCGGTCACGCACGCCAACAACTACGGTTAGTATTATTGTAATTTTAACTAAATAATAGTCTCCAGGCAAGCTACTCACCAATGGCTATTGTATAAGCTCTTGCTTATACTAACGGCGTCACACAAGGAATTGGAGGAGTACCTACCCAATAACACCCACTCTTAATCTAGACTTAACTTTATTGTTAATTAATTTGGCCAAGGTTCGAATTCGTGGCTCTCAGCTTAAGAAACAGACTTTATTAAAGTTCTTGCAAACGGGCCAGTTTAATTTTAATGTAAGTTACCTATATGACCCTCTGAAATAGCCTACCGTGATTATATCTAGTTTTGTATAATGCGGGGTACCATTGTATCACGTTGTTTCCACGGCTAAACTGCTGTACCGATTTTGATGAAATTTGTTATGGATATAGCTCCAACTCTGGGGAAGAACATAGGCCACTTTTTCTTTAAATTACACAAACTAGTATCTCTTAAATCTTTAAAATAGTGTCGACGCCAAATTCAATGTACTTACGTTGATGTTACAGGCATCCTGAATTCAGTGGGGTATTGTGAATCGGGCCCGACGACGGCGCTGCACGTGTCGCCGGGCCCGCTCTCGGCCTCCGGCGACAGCAGCAGCAGCCCCGGCCTGCCCGCGCCCAAGCGGCGCAACATGGGCGGCCGGCGGCCCACCAAGGCTCCCCAGGACCTGACGCCCGAGGAGGAGGAGAGAAGGAAGGTCCGCAGGGAAAGGAACAAGATGGCCGCAGCACGCTGTCGCAAGAGGAGACTCGATCACACCAACGAACTCCAAGAAGAAACCGATAGACTAGAAGAAAAGAAACAGTCGCTCCAAGACGAAATCCGTCGGTTGAGCGCCGCTAAAGACACGTTGCAAGCAGCCTTCCAGAGTCATCTTCCGACGTGTCGAATGTCAAAAAGGCCTTTGAGCCCACCGGACATCAAACCCTTCCAAGATCCATACGTCTATCCGGATCTGGGCGAAGAAGGTGTCCGAGTGAAGGTGGAAGTTATGGACCCCGTGGTCGACCCCGTTCTAGGGTTAGATAACGACGTTATCTTCGCTTCGCCGATGCCTGACAAAAGGTAAGAGATACTTATAATTTAGAAAGAACAGGTGCTAGGTTTTTACATAATCTTAGTTACTCTTTCGTTATACAATAACATATCTATTTGTATATTATGTATTGTTTTAATAACTTGATATTATCAACGTGTAACAGAACTTAAAAATAACAGTCTCATAAATTATTTTTTTAATTAATCTAAATGACTTGTAACTAAAGGAATAGGAGTTTTGAAGATAGAGTTTAGCTGGTTAAGCATATGAAAACTGCACTCACGTCTGATGAGTTCTTACTCTGTTTTTATTATTCTTGATTTAAAATAGCCATAAAATTAATCTCACATCCCTAACCCCTTATAAGAAGGGAATAATGGGGGCGATAACCCTTAACGTAAACAATTTTTTTTTCAGTACCAATTGAAGATATCTTTATGAAATTTAAACTGTACATGACTATCCATTATTATTAATTGTAATATATCTTATTTGTTCACTAGTTAACTATACATGTTAAAATTACAAAAGGGTCGAATTGGTGGAATATAGCTTTAAAAAATAAAAACCAATTATGGCTATATGTGCATATATATAATTTTTTTATCAAAAACTATATTAACACCCGTGAACTAACTATCCTCATAAACACATTCTTATAACTTATAAATGTCAACAAAATATGTATACCTACAAATAAACTATGAACAATATTTTGTAACTCATCGGATACGATGATGACTAATCTGCACTATACTCGACGAAATATTGAAATTGAACGCACTGCACCTTATTTTGGTTACGCAGGAGAAGTTTCGAACACGTGATGTACTCGAAAAAATTATCGGAAAATATAGTTACATATTTCATTTCATACCTAAATAATGCATTTGTAATGAAGCTAATATTATATTATCCTAGCAATATAAATTAACTTTCAACAATACATATTTCGATATTTTTCCCTACTTTACTGTCATAGTTCAAGAGACAGCAAATTAGTTTGTCCAAGAGACATCTGAACAGACATTTGAACTCTTTTGGATTCTAGAATATTAATTCCTGTCTATAAAAGTATGTTAATCAGCACAGATTTGTAAATATCACAGATCGACTACTAATATAATAATAATACTCCAAGACAATTACATAGATTGCGTGACCCCAAACTAAGCAGTAAGCTTGTACTATGGATACCGCACAATGAACTCTGGGGGAGTTCCCAGTAACACACAGACTCCAACCCAATTTTGAAAAGTTTGTTTCCTAAATTGACCTGACCGGGGATCGAAAGTGAGACCCTAGCTTGAAAAGCTGATGCATATGCCACTGCGCCGACGGGCCAGTCACCTTTAATTAGATATTACGTTGATGTGACCACTATTGCTTTCTCGCTTCGACGACCTGTTTTTGTGAAACCAGTCTTTGCAGCCTAAAATAATGTATTCTACCATTACCCAAAATAGTCTATTTCACATAATATGTTTACAAAAATGTTTATATTAATTTTTCACTTGTAGAGCAAAAATTATTAAAACTTAAACATATTAACGAACAAAGATTTGTATTGTGTCATAGATTTGTTAAATGCAACAGCATTAGTTTTGAAACATTGAACCATACCGATAGAGATGAAGATTATAGGCTTATGCAATATATTTCTGTCAGTCTAATAATTCGTGACGTGTGAAAGTCGAATTGTTTATCCTTCTCAGTTATTAACACAATAAATAAAAAGCAAAAATATTTTACCCAATTATCCAGTACCAAAAATAGTTGATCTACCTACATATTTAAGTGGGTAACAAATAGCTATATATGGAATATTTGTAAAATTACTCAGTGCTTTCAATCCTGCGCGTCCTGAAATCTGATGCTGCCAGCCCGTTGCCTATACGGCCTATTAACAAATCCAGGACTGCCATTGGTCACTGTGACCAAAGCAAAATCATAAGATCGCGGTCGTACTAAATAGTAGATGTAGATGGTATGTATATTAAAGTGTACGCATGGTTATTTCCAGAATAATGCTGTCGGCGGCGAACCCGGCGGTGGTGACGAACGCGGATGTGGTGTCTCTGGAGACGCCGCCAGCCACGGCGCGGCCCTCGCGGCCCACCTTCCTGCAGGTGCCGCTCAGTCTCACGCCTGCGCAGGTAACGCACTGCACCTTAGTTTGGTTACGCAGGAGAAATTTGTAATTTGCCCCTGGGGCAGAGAATGGGTTATGCGGCTTTTACTCATCGAACCTCCTGCGGTGGTCGTCCTCGGCTCGTTGTCGGGCTCCGGCACGCTTATTACCTAACTTGCAGTCAGCAAGCGACAGCCAAATATCGCGCGATATCTGCTGTCGAAACGAGAATTTGTATAGTGGCGGCAAATGGCACCATAGACACGCAATCGTCATTTATGATATCAATTTTTTATTATAATTAGTCACCGGTCGCGAAATGATCGCGTCACTGTCACTGTCACTGTTTATAAATTTTTAGGTAATAATCCCGCAGAATTTCCTACGAAACGCACCGGAGCGCCTTTCGCGCTGTCCTTAAGCACCTCTCGGGGGGCAGTTACAAAGTCTCCCGGCATTCTCGCATCACGTCAGCGCGGACCACACGCGCTGTCGTCGTGCCCCCACTCCGATCGACCGCGACCCTGAAGGACCCTTTAGTCGCATCTTACGACAGGGGAGAACCCCGTAATCTTATTCTCTAGCCCAGACTACGGGGCTAACGCACTGCACCTAGTGATGATTGCTTGCTTTTTAGCAAACTTTTGACTTGAGCAAGACCAAGACTGATTTTGTTCATCACTACTTGTGTCTTAGCCTTGCTTGTAACAAAACTTGCTTAATATCAAGACCGAGACCAACATACGTGGTCTGAGTTTGCTTTTAAGCAAGACCAAGACTTACTCATCATTAACTACACCACTAGTACCAATACTAGCTCCAGGCTAACAGTAGCTTAACCATATAGGGTAGTTTCAATGTGGATAGTAGACGATCTCGGTAACTCCCAAAATGCGTTAAAGGAAACTACCATGGGGGTTTTAATAGGTAAAAGTTCAATATTTTAATTCTTTCCCCTTTTTTTTAAAAGTCATACATACAGCAGGGAAACGCAGGCAACATAGATACTTCAACACAATGCAGGTTTTTTGTGCGACGCTAGCACGGCGTCTCTGTACTTTTGTAGGAGAATCAATTTACTCTATTTTTGAAAATGTTTCATTTTTAATATTTTTGACTGGTTCGTTTGCGCGGTGGTGTTTCAAACAGAATGATGTACTGTGCAGAATCTCTAAATTTCTAAAAAGTTTAACAAATTGTTAGCTCCAGAGACCTAGGACTAGGACTACATTTATCATAAGAACATATAATATAATTCAAAATTAATATAATGGTTCATGTTAAATAAGTTGTAATGTGTCTTTTCAGATGCACAACAACAAAGTGTTAGGCAACAACAATAAAATAGCTGGCATCGAGATCAGCACTCCCAGCAATGGCATCCCATTCAACTTCGACAGCCTAATGGAGGGCGGCACGGGCTTGACGCCTGTGCACCCACACCCACACCCATGCGCCCAACAGCAACGCATCGCACCTGAAATCAGCTCTCCAGACGCACCTACCAATTTGGTCACCCTCTGAGACCACCTCGACGCTACCTTCCTACTCTTCGAACCCTTGGAGATCATTGATCCACTCGGGTACGATTCGCAATCCGCCTCATTTTAAACGCACTGAACGATTTTTGAGGGTCCAGTATTGTTACGACGATTTTGTATTGGATCCTCAGTGCTGGTGACTACAGCTCTTTGTGGTGCTAATGGATTGCAGTTGTCGGGAGGTGCTCAGCAGTTCTTGAATAATATATTGCTTATAAGTGACTTGTGCCTTGCACCGGTTGTTACCTGGCGCCGTATAACGGCGCTATTAGCGAACCAAGTTCGTGAATTCGAGTTTTATACTAGGGACTACGGAAACGTTATTTATTCCATATATTCTCGGTCATACTATTCTCAGTGATTACTGTCGTGTTGTCTCGTCATTTTCTATTCTATTGTATCCTACATTATGTAGGCGATCGGCTATCTCTTTCTAATAAGTTATTCGAGTTCTATATAAGAAACTCACTTGCTCACTATGTGCTTTGTATTTATAAATCGTAGTCTTACGTATTTGGCCTAGTGTTGCCAGCCTACAAAAGTCAATTGATTAACTAATAATGAATAAACATATTTTTATATAAATTGTATGTATTTCTGCAAAAAAAATAATTTCGTAATTTTAAAGCAGACTTTTATTTGAAGCATTTCAGGGATTTGTTACCGTGTTGTGATCGTATCTAGCGAAGCTAGACGACGCGTTTGTGATGTTAGTTAGGGAGCAGTACAACACATACAGTAGTGTAGTTTTTGTAATAACGAAAACTGGCATTTTAGATAATCTATACAATAATTTTACGTAAAAAAATTAAGATACAGTGAACCTCATAGATTAATCGCATTTCAAATAGATCCCCTTACTTGTAGTACATGGTTAGAGCAGCAGATCTCTTTCAGTCACGACTACAAAACACAGGCACAAACGTTAATCGAATGATCCTCGATGTATCTTGTCATAATAAACCTAGTGCCATTTACTGTCTACTCTCAGAATTACAATAACTATGAATATGAAAAGTCTAGTTAATCGTAAACTAACAGCAATATTACTTAAAGAATATTAATATATTGAAGTAAGTTAGCTCAAACTCGTCATACCGTTCCATTGGATTAGGTACTGGTAGTGTAGCATTATAATGTAAGTTCATTTTGTGATATGTCCAGTGTTTTGTATTGCGCTCCGCTCGTGTGGGCACATTTGTAGGTTATTGTTCACTCATGCCAAGCATTAGATATTGATGTATATACATAGTTTATATTTTGGATTTTATAGAAAAAACTAAAAATCTAATTTGAATAAGTATACAAATATTCTGTGCATCTAACATGGTATGTATATACTAGTTTAAATTTTATTGTTATAAAATGTTATCAAAGAATTCTTAAATCGATGTTTTTGGCATGGGTTGTTAACGAATAAAGACCACTGGAATGAAAATTTATTTAGTATAAGGCAATAATTAGTTTTAAGGTCACTTAACACTTTTTAACTATAATATTATGCATAACTTAGACCAAATTATTATTTTATGTGCTTTATTGTAGATTTAATTAAAATCTAAGCCAAATATTGATTTTATGATGTTATATTAGGTATAGGTTAGCCGCCATTTCCGTTAAAGTATTATTGGTGAGTCGCTGCAGGTATGCGGAGAGTATTTATTTAGTTATGTAATAGAAGGAACATTTACTCAGCAAGACTAGCGCAATAGAACGACATTGCCTTAGTTCTTTGTAAACAATTTTTCTATACAGTTTAGTAACAATTACAGAATATATTATGCATAATAATGAACATCTAGATATGTAAGAGAGGTGTAATTTTTTTTAGAAAGATTTTTCTAAACGCAATTGTAGAATACTTTTTGTATTTTTTCATGAAAATTAGCAAAGCAATATATATGTATATATATATATATTTGATAAAATTTATTGGACAATATCGCCAGATGTAGCAAAATATATATGTGAATCGAAAATATAAATTTGTTTACATACACAGTAATTGTAGTTTTTTTTTTATTTACTATCACAACTAATGAAAAACAATATATGATCAATTGATCATTGAGATGATCACTGTGACGTCAAAGTGGCATGAGAGTTAACAATCCAACAAAAAAAAAACAAAGCGTCGAGGTGCGGTCGTTGATTCTTATTGCTGTTAGAAAAAGAGTCAAAATAAAATGACAAAATGGTGCCTGCTAGTGTCTTGTATAAAAATCCTCTACTAGTGTAATAACACTCTCGGTTCTATAGAAAAAGCCGCTTGAAGACCACTTCGAATCTTGATAAGCACATATTCAAAAACGTGAATTAGTGTCGTATCGCCTTTCGGATGCGTTTACGAATTGAGTTTCTGATTAATGCGTAGACATAGAACATTATTTCCAAGATCGACATGACGCTGCAACCCAGGCACAGACCGAAAACTCCTCCCAAGTTAGCTGTCACAAACAAAATAAACTTCGTTTCCATTACATTGTTATGTATGTATTGGTCTTTGATATTGTCAATCAAAGTGTACTGTTATATTATTGCTAATGTTACATAATTCTCAAACAAGATAAAAAAATAAATTTCTTCCATTTGTTTCTTTCAAAGGATTGATTGCTACAAACTACGTAGTAATAGGTTTCTTAACAAGTCTTGACTGGTGCAGGTGAGTCGTTTATCTAATAACTAATATCTATAAGCAAAATACAAACATTCATCATAAAATCTCAGAAACTATTTATTACCTTAGCCTACAGGAAACAAGTATTTTTCAACCTGTCTAGGTTCTTTACACAATACATAGACATATGGGTGTCACTGGGAACTGCCCCAGAGTTCGTTGTGTGGTAGCCATAGTACAAGCTTACTGCTTAGTTTGGGGTCACACAATCTGTGTAATTGTCTGGAGTATTATTATTATATAAGTACCATCCGCTACGGACGACAGTCAAGCGCTGATAGTGTGAAAGGGGGTTTCGAAATTTGTACAGAGTTCGTAGTTTCCAAAAAATCAGTGATTAAATGCCAATGAAAACGACATAGCTGTAATTAGTTACGTTACGCATCAAAGTAGGTTAATTAATGTGTGGTAGGATGAATTAATAACTAACATTAAAGTAGAAAATGGGTTGTAAATACAAATTATTTAACACTGTTATTCATTTCTGGTTTTGAATTACATATATATATATATATATACTAGCTGTACCCGCGACTTCGTCTGCGCGGAAAATTTTTCCGTGGCTTTCCCGGATTAGGTTAAATTATATGTAAAAGTGCATAGTATGTTTAAACACAAAAAAAGTCTACGTTTAAGCTTACGTCTGTCTCCAGGAATATACTATCTCTGTACCAAACATCATAATTGGTTCGGCGGTTCAGCATTTCCCATTCAAAGTTTTATCCCCTTTTTCACCCCTTAGGGATAATTTTTTGAAAAAAAAGTAGCCTATGTCCGTTCCCATGTGTCAGACTATATCCTTGCTACATCACAATCAGTTGAGTGGTTTAGCATTTCCCGTACATAGTTTCATCCCCCTCCCTCCCGTCCCCCTTTTCACAGATTTTTATAAGAAAAATAGTTTATGTAAGTTTGATAAAAAAAAGTCTTATTACCGCATCAAATTTTATCATTACCAAGATTTAGTGTTTCCCATATAAAGCTTTGTCCCCCTTTTCACCCTCTTCGCGGAAAATTTTTGATATAAAAAGTAACCCATGCCCGTTCTCTGATGTCAAACTATATCCCTGCCAAATTTCATCGTAATCGGTTCAGCGGTTTACCATTTCTTACACAAAGTTTCATCCCCTTTTTCGCCCTTTTAGGGGTAGATTTTCTAAAAAGATAAGTAGTCTATCATGAGCGCATTCACATTTTCTTACTACGCACCGATTTTTATCAAGATCGGTCAAGCCATTCTTCAGTTATAAAAGGACATACAGATAGACGGACAGTCAAAAATTTAAAAAGTGGTGGAATCGAAGTCACTATGATAAACTGAGCATTTATCACAAAATTTGACAGTAAAATTATATCATTACCAAGATTTAGCGTTTCCCACACAAAGTTTCATCGCCATTTTCATCATCATCATAGGGGTTAATTTTTGACAAAAAAAAGTAGCTCATGTCCCTTATACTGATGTCAAACTATCTTCCTGCTAAATTTGATCGTAATCAGTTCAGCGGTTTACCATTTCCCATACAAAGTTTCATTCCCCTTTTCACCCCTTTAAGGATAGTTTAGCCTATGTGTGTTCCCAGGTGTCAACTATATCCATACATACATACATCTTCACGTTGTATCCCTAACGGAGATCAGAGAGGACGGAGCGCTAAGCGTCGCGGTTCTTACATACGTCTTTCGCTTCCTCAAATCTCATCATTGTCCTCACTCATTTTCGCCTAGATATGTGAGTGCTTTTTATAATATATAATAGAAAGATTGTTTTTCAAAAAGAGCCTACGTATGGCCTACGTCTGCCCCCGGGGACGTACTATATCTGACCAAAACATCATTTATCATATATCACCATAGTCAGCGGTTTAGCATTTCCCATTTAAAGTTTCATTCCCCTTTTCACCCCCTTAAGGATAGGTTTTTGATAAAAAAAAAGTAGCTCATGCCCGTTCTCTGATGTCAAACTATCTCCCTGCCAAATTTCATCATAATCGGTTTAGCGGTTTACCGTTTCTCGTACAAAGGTTCATCCCCCTTTTCACCCCCTTAGGAGTAGTTTTCTAATATAAAAGATAGCCTTTGTCCCAGTCCCAGGTGTCAAAAAACTATATCCATGCTACATCATAGTTTAGTTTAGCGGTTTAGCATTTCTCGTACAAAATTAGGTCCCCCTCCTTTCCGTTCCCCTTTTCACAGATTCTTTATAAAAAAGTAGCCTATGTATTTTTGATAAAAAAAGTCTTACCACCTCACTAAATTTTATCATTACCAGCGTTTTAGCGTTTCCCATACAAAATTCTATCCCCCTTTTCACCCCCTTAAGGGTAGGTTTTTGATAAAAAAAAGTAGCCTATGTCTGTTTTCTGATGTCAAACTATCTCAGTGCTAAATTTAATTATAATCGGTTTAGGGGTTTACCATTTCCCATACAAAGTTTCATCCCCATTTTCACCCCTTTAGTGGTAGATTTTCAAAAAAGTAAGTAGCCTATCATGAGCACAATCACGTGTTCTTACGACGTACCGATTGTCATTAAGATCAGTCAAGCGGTTCTTTAGTTATAAAAGGACATACAGACAGACAGACAGACAAAAATTTTAAAAATGGTAGAATCGAAATCAGTAGGTAATAAAACGACTATCTATCGCAAAATTTGACAAAAAATCTGAAATTACAGACAGACGCAAGAGATTTATATAGTATTATAGATGCTTCTGTGACAAATTTCAGTTGTAGAATTAATTTGCTGCGACCCTGTGATTACATCGATGGCTGCGACCATGCTGTGACATACGCAACGATGCGGCGAAACTATAAGGGTTCTGTTCTTTTCATTTGCTAAGACCCTAAAAATACCCATTTCGTTGGTTTTATGGCAATACTTTTTTTGCTCGTTTCGTGAATTTATTGAACTAAGTAAGAATTCGAGGAAAATTATCCAGTGGCTAATATTTTATTTGCTCTTCGATTAGTTTTATGAAAAATCTATTCAACTATCTACATAATAATTATCATAAAAGTTATGTACTAAGTATAAGGTACTTACACATTAAATTGATAAGCGACATGACCGTTTCTTGCTTTTGTTTCACGTACACGGAGTTATGTATATAAAAATGCATTATCGATGTACTTTTATTGATAGTAATGCCGGCGCTGAAAGGAGAATGAAGAAAACGAAAAAATTTGTATTGACGTCTTTAGAGAACTATAGCTTTGTTGATATGAAATTGAATATAACTATTTTCATTAAAATGTACCCATAGACTTTATAAATAACTCAGACGCCTGTCCGAGCAGCAATAGTAAGTCAAATTAGATAAGTTGACTCACTTGTACATACGACACACATTTATTACCAGATAAGCTGATCGGCTGCCATTTTGCTAGAAAACAGCACTCGCGCTTCTATATTTTATCTGCCTAACATCGAAGCATATCGTAGTACGGGAGAAGCTGTCCGGTGTTATAGTTTATGAACATTATTATGTAGGAGTACATAATGTTATCATAATAAAGCACCATGGATTGAAAATTTAAGGTTTCTTATTTATCATCGACAACCGACAAGTAGAATTCAAATTTATTTGCGTATTACTTCGAAATATATGTTTAGTTGCTGATTACAATTTTTTTTAAAATAAATTATAATTAATTAATCTGCGATATTATGTATAAAGTAAAGACTTACTAAACGTTTTTGAACATGTGAGGCAGCGCCGCGAGGTTGCCGACTATGGTCTCAACGCTGTATTGACGGGATTCACAATCTCTTGGACACTGGCAGTATTCAGTATTTAGCCATTTTCCCACATTCACTGATTAAACAAGAACATAAAAAAGCAGTATTTCATGTGTCAACAGTTCATCAAGTTAATGTTTTTAAACTTTCACGACTTGTACACGTCTCTTTCACGGGTCTATGCCGCGTTTATACTTTAAAGCTAAATACCTCTTAATCCCAACGTTTCGACCGGATGGCACTGATCATGGTCATGGGCAGACTGATGAGTATGAATAGGTCAGCCATTGTCGAGCACTTGCTGGAGTGAGGACCCAATCACAGGATTGAATTCCATCAGCCACTGGTCCTTTCCACGATCGACATTACTATTCCAGAATAGCACGAGAGGCTGTTGAAATCAAGAAATACCATAATTTCAACCGGGAAGATGGATACCGTTTATCAACACCTTGGAATCCTGTCATGAGTGTGTCCAGAGCCGGAAAACCGGACATCGCCAGTGTGTAGACGTCGTTAGTGTAGTGTCGAAGTACCGACAGTGACAATAATAAAAATTAAAAAATGTGATGAATGAGTGCGGGTAGTTATTAGAAGCCGCATACTACGAAGACATTGATCCTCATCAGTCTGCTCGTGACTACGATTGGTGCAATCTGGTGGAAATGTCGAGATTAAGAGGTATTTAGACTTGTGAAAGAGTAATGTAAGTTCTTCAAGTTCCAATTAACAGATTGTCATGTGTTATCGTAATTTATAATACACTATGTTATCTTATTTTAGGTGATTGATAAGTGATAACACATTTTACAATATTTAGATGTGTTTCTAAAGTAACTGTAGGTCGATGGTATCTCATAATTTTACATGTAGTATCCTCATTAAAAGAGACAGTCATAAACTGGACCTGCAGACAATGCCAGATTTTGTTCGAGTTCATGCCCCACCAAGTCTTCACAGACATTTGATATTTTACAAAATAAAAATTGCAAAGTTGCCGGTACAATTAACAAAAGTTCGCGTAAATAGTGGCGTAACAATAGGGTAGCATAGCGGTCGAAATGCCACGGGCTCCCGGCCAGAGGGGGCCCCAGCGACCATGGAGATGTCTTCCTTTCTCAGAAAAAAGTGAAATGACTGATTTTTGCCATTTTTTATGGTAATGTATTGTTTTCGACAGTAACTTGCCAATTTCTGATAGCAAGTTACATGCATAACATACATAAGAAATAACGTAACGTTTCTAGAAATCACCTTCTGTGTGCCGCTGTTCGCTTTGAACCATACTTTTAAGGACACCCAGTATATGTTTTTGTCACAGCCGAATTGCAGAATTCGCCATATTACATAACGGTTAGCCATTTTAACAAACAGAGCCGTTTTGTATTGGGGTGGGATAACGCCGGGTTGCCATTACGATATCTTCTACAGTAAGGTTATCCACATTGTAATCATGTTGCATTGATGGGATGATGCTTACGAAATAAAAGTAACGATTAATATAATAAATAACATTTAATGAAAAAAAAACATACTTAACAAGTACTAAGGCACTTAGAAGGTAGTAGGGTAATAAAATGGTTTGAGGAAATTGACAAAAATAACAGCAGCTCATCAAATACACAACATACCTACCTAGTTGTTTTTTATCAAGAAAACTGATCAGGGGCCCTAGACAAGTGGTTCAATCAATTTTTTACGTTATCGATAGCGATTGTCGAGGGTGGTGGAGGCACTAGTGAATTGTAATAAAAATTTTTTTTTTCGAACTTGCTAAAATGTATAATATATGTCTCCTTCCTTCATGGTACTACCCAAATGGTAAGGTCTTCTGGATTTCTCTTTAAGATCGGACAATCTTCAATGCTAAAATTCATTACGTTGTATTTTGTGCACCAATAACATCGCGTTGAATTCGGTCAAACACTGGACCTCGGCAGTTTTAATGTGCATAATAATTTATAACGTCTAAAATTCGTTCTTTTGTCTACGGATTTTTTACTCTTTAGCATTGAAACCCATAGAAATTATTTAACTGCATATTAAACTTGTCCCTAAAGTCACTGTTTTCACATATACTTAACACGTTTTCTATATTAGAACCATTAAATGCCTTTCAGTAACACAGTTTCTATATTCGACATTATCTATATTGTTATGGTAGTCAGCGCCGCGAGTGTGGGAGAATAGCACTAAAGACCGACAAAGCGGCCCCAAGCAGCGCGCGGCAGTGGTTCATGATCATGACACGCGAATGTAATTACATTACGGCTAGCCGCATTGAAGAATACGGTGTTTAAAACATTGCTGCTCCGTTATGTAATATGGCGAATTCTACAGTTTGGTTGCGACATATATAATAATAATAATAATTTATTAAAACACAAAAAAGAGAAAAAACTTACATCTTAGATCTAAGAACTTATCTAGCCACAAATTTGGTACCAGCATGTATCGCAATTATCAAATTAGTGTACATCATTCTATACAATAGTGTGTTTAGTAGACATATTTCAGATTAGTATATCTTTGCATCCCACACTAGGCAAAGCCTGTGTCGTGGGGGCAATAGTTCTGATTACCAGGAACTCATTACAAGGCCGACTGACAAATGTCAATTTCTTAACTTTACATATGGGAGAATCATGTCATTAATATAGGTACACTGAAAGAATTACATAAAAACAGTCATAGGTAGGTAAGTAGAAATATTTTAAAAATTAATTAATTAAAAATTATGTTGAGAAAAAATAAATAATTAATAATAATTAAATCTGTAAGCGAAAATCATAAATGTATATATATAACTTTGGACTTAAATAATTGACCTGGTACTATGTCAAGAACACGACTTGGGTACATTACTGAGTTATCTTCATAAAGCTCTCTATTTCCTCATTGTTCCGAGCAAGAAACAGTTCTTTGATTGCAACAGCAAACTCGCGGACGCTTTTTTCTTTTAAATTAGTAATAATTTTACTGAATTGATTATACAGGAAAGGTTTAAGAAACGTGCTGAAACGTTTAGCCACGGCTGTGTTAGAAGGTACGAGTACATTAAAAAGCCGCTTTGTTCACATATCCTCGTAGCTCGGGGAGTTAAGAACTTCTCTATGTGTTAAGGTGGCAGTTTTGTGTAGAAAGAGTCCTCTTACACTCAGTACTCCGGCCTCGTTTAATAGTTGATTATTTGGGAAGCGGTATGGCTTTTCAAGCATCACCTTAAGTACAGATCTCTGAGCCCTTTCAAGAGTTATAAGCACAGTTTTCGATGCTCCACCCCAGGCAAGGATACAGTACGTTATAATCGCCTGACAAAGTGTGAAGTACACAGTCCTCAGCAGTTTTCCACTGGCGACATCTCTTAGAATCTTCATGCTGTAAATTAACTTCCTAACTCTCTTTGCTACTATAATAATATGGTTTCGAAAGGAATGTCTTTCATCTACGATGATGCCTAAGTATTTAGCGTGTTTGACTTGAGATATGTATCCAGTTACAAGCTGGTGTCTGATTGCAGTTTATTTTGATGCCATAAGTGTGAAGTACAATCTTACAGTCAGTAGGGGGATGGCCCGCCGCTGTCTTAGAGAAGCAGATAAAGTTGGTTTTAGATGTGTTTAGGCTAAGAAGGTTACCTTTAAGCCACAAAGCAGTTTGAATTAGGCCTTTTTCTGCCGTTTTAAATACCTCTGCCCAATTTCTACCCTGGAAAATCAGTACAGTGTCATCAGCGTAGTTTATCATATCTCCGTGGTGTAATTTAAGAGCGGACAGATCATTTAAGTAGATTAAAAATAATGTGGGGCCGAAAATGCTTCCCTGAGGAACTCCAAACAGAACTTTACTCGGCCCACTAACTGAACAGTTTATTTTCACTTTTTGCATTCTGTCAGATAGGTAGCTTCGAAACCACTCCAAGCATACGCCTCTGACACCGATTTTTACTAGTTTTCGCAAGAGGATGGGTATAGACACGGTGTCAAAGGCTCGTGCCAAGTCCAAGAACACGCCTATGCAAGCTTTACCCTTATCTAGGTTTGTAGATATTATCGTTGTAAGTAGTGTTACCGCGTCTTTAGTTGATTTTCCTTTACGAAAACCGAACTGATGTGAAGATAGCAATTTAAATTTTTCTAGGTATCCTATAAGCTGCCTGTTAACGATTTCTTCTAGCATTTTTGAGAAAGTTCTCAGGAGAGATATAGGTCTATAATTACTAAGACAGTTTTTATCACCATTTTTATGCACCGGTATTATCGCTGCGGTTTTCCAGATTTCGGGAAAGATCCCAGTAACCAGGCTACGATTAAAAATATGTGCAAGAGGCTCCACTATATTGTTTTTAATGCTTTTTACTAGGTTGTTTGTGATTCCATCAAGCCCTGGGGAAGTATTTGCTTTTAGTTGCATAATAAGTTGTTCGACATCTTCTTCACAAACCGGGTGGAGAAAAAACGAACGACTTGGACAGCAGGACATGCTGATTTTCGAGGCTAGAGTGTCCTGAGTCTCCTGCGATGCACTCAAAATTTGATCCGCCAGGCATTTCCCGACAGACGTGTAGTAATCATTGCAGTGATTTAGAGATTCTAGCTCAGTGGATTTGATGTTGCAAAGCCCTAGGGCGTCCCCCTTTTTTCATCAGTGTAAGTTATCTGTTTTATGGACTCCCATAACTTCTTGGGATTATGTTTGTTCAATTCTAGTGTGTCCCTCTCATACTGATTCTTAATTCTTCGCAACAAAGTTGTATAGAAGTTTCTGTATCTTTTGTATACTATTCTCTTTATGTCATCATTCGGGTGTCTTTTGGAGTCAAGGTGAAGTTTATCCCTGTGTCGTGAGCATCGTATCAATCCTGGAGTCATCCAAGGTTTTAAAATTTGCCTAGACCGAGTAACTTTGACAACTCTACTATGTTTATTAATTATATTAGTCAGAGTAGACATAAAGGCCTGCGTTGCATATTCAAAGGAGAACTCCTGAGTAACATTAGACCAATTCACTAATTCAATCTCAGCAATAATGGCATCGTAGTCTAGTTTAATTTTGCTTCCCCTCCGAGGATTTGGTAGGACCATATCCAGTGAAGCACCCGCCATGACAATATCATGATCTATGACAGCCGATGAACAAACAATTGTTTCTATTTTAGTTCTTTTTTTGGTTTTAGCAAAGAAGTGGTCAAGGCAGGCATTTCCTCGGGTTGGTTTATCAACAAAGGACATGAAACCCCTTTCAGACAGCAAACATAAGTATTCGGAGCTCATTTGGGAATCATCAAGTATATCGATATTTATATCCCCCGTGAGAAAGACTGGCGAACCATATTTGGTATTTGACAATATAGCGTCCAGGGATGTAAGAAGATTGTTAGTATTTCTAAAAGAGGGAGAGCGATATATACCCCAAAGACAAAAAAGGTTCAAAACCTTAACGAGTAAACAGTTAGCATCCAGAAGGTTTACTTCTTCAAATGTTGTTGACCAGGAATTTTTTGTGAAGACAGCTACTCCTGCAGCTTTATTGATATGCTTAGTCCAAAAATTATTTTTTTACAATTTTCAATCAAATCTATTTTGTGGCATATGACCTCCTGAGTATTGTCTATATCTTCAGTCAAATCAAGTGATACCATATGTGACAAATAGAAAGACTAATATGAATTTTAATACAAATTTAACAGCCACTAACAAGATTATTTTGAAAAAATTATAGACTAAGCACAAATTAAATAAACTCGACATAAATGACGTTTTCATCGATGACAATAAACACAAAAGAAACTTTCCAACTTCCAAGAACAAAGCATATATTTTAGTTGTCTGTAATAGCAGGACCAATAAGATCGAGGTCCATCCTGTTAGTAATTGGAATTGCAGTTGATTTGCAATCCTCTGTTTGTCCCGTCTTCCGCACAAATATTTGTCCATTTTTAGACCAACAGTGAGCATATTGGTAAAGACGAGCGCGTTCTCTTGCTTCACGAAATAACTGCCTGTTTTGTCTAGATTGTCGTTCGTTGAAAAATAGTTTGTTCTGAGTGCCGTCGACAATATTTTCCGAGTTCAGGCGACGCCTTAATTTGACAGCTTTAATGACTTCGTCTCTTTTGTACTTTCGCAGTAATTTGAGTACGATCAGACGATGCTTTTGATTCTGACCTTTATGCGCTTGTGGTTATTTTGAGCCGACCCGTACAACTTCGTCAATATCCGATTCATTTAGATCAATACCCAGTTTTTTTGAGGTGACCATAACTATGTGTGTCAGATTCTCATTGGGTTGTTCTGGCATTCCAATTATTTCAAGTTCGTTACGTCGATTAAACTGGTCCTGGATATTGACAGCATGTTGAAGTTCTGCCACGGAAGCCTTAAGATTGACTATTTCCTGGTCTTTCTTTTTTAAGTTTTCCTCAAGTTCATTGTTTTTTTGAGAAAGGGAATCTGAGACAATTGTAAGTTGAGACTTAAGCTCCAGTATTTCTTTTAGTAGGCCTCGGATCTCGAGGAGAATGTCGTTTGTAGTAGTTACTTCATTGTCCTCGCAAAAATTCTCCTTACTTCGAGATCCACGAACTGCATTAACATTATCACTGGAATAGGCACTATTTAGACCACGAACCTGGGTAGTTGTATTTCCTGCTTTGGGCTGCATTGAAATACACGTTGGACATATCCAGGTCGATTTATATTGCTCGGACTGCTTTGTAAATAGCAACTCCGTAATGCCAAGACACTGCAGATCATATAGTCCATTACATTTGCAACATTCCATGTAATTTAGTGTTACGATGTTTTTATTGCATGCTTTGCATTGCGTGGCCATTTTAGGGCATCAACTAAAATGATCCTGAACTCAACTCACCTACTCCGTCAGTTTTCCATCCATCATATATTGAGAGACAATGTTGCCTATTTCACCGTCTGCGCGTCGTTACTTATTAACGCGCGGCCACTTATGCGTCACCGCTTTGCGGGTAGTTGTTTGTAGTAGGTTAAATACACTTGCTACGCAGACACGATGACAAATCACAATTGAACACTATAAATTGTTAATAATTATATATTTTGCCACTTTTCCACTTTGTTTATTGTTTGCACAAATGATAATCGTTTAAGACTATAATAATTATAAAGTTTTAAATAGAAATAAGCAGTTTTACAGCAAAATATCGCAAAGTTGTACCGGAGAAAAACAGACAATGTCTTTCGTACGACCTCCTGATGAAGTGATATGTAGCATCCTGATATGTAGCATTACATATTGTTATTGGAGGTCTAATTTCTGAAGGTTCATTTAAATTACAGTAAACAGCATTTGGATTTAATTCGATCCTGAAACTAATTACGCTTATTTAGCGTCTCAACCAAAATTAGCTAGTCGAAGCATCGTCTGAAGATAGCGAAGACGATGGAGCGCGCCTGGAGAGACGCGCTCTGGCATTGCCGGTGCGGGGCGCTCGTCTGCCCTGCAATCCAATATGCAATGGCACAGACCGTTTTTTTAATAAACATGTTTTTATTTTGTTCATTTTTGTTTCTAAAGTTGATCTTGGAATATTAAAAAGTGTTGCAAGCCTTTGGTTACTATCACCTGTCTTAAGTTTAGTTAAATATATAGCCAGTGCAGTTTTAGGATTTTTAATATTATTTACATCTATTTCCTCTAATAAATTATGGAACTCTGCAACAGTAAGTCCTGTCAAGTATTGACACAAATGATTTGGAATTTCATGCAGTTTTTCGAAATCCAATGTTGTGTAGTCTGTTTTAGTTAGCTTTAATAAATCTTCTAATTGTTCTGATGAGAAAACATTTGTAAAATTACTGTTTTCAGGTAGTGAATTCCACTCTTGAGCAAATAAATGAAATTTACATACCCGAGCCCAAATTGGTACATAGTAATTATATTCTCTAAGTAGAAATGTTTTAATGAATAAAGGAATTAAACGTCCTGATTGTCTACGACAGTTGCTGTATATGCAATGTCTAGATGTATTTGATGCTCGTTTGTAATGAGGTAAAACTATTGTTGCGGTCTTTGTTATTGGAACTTGAAAAAGAGCTGGTGTCTCAGAAAGGATGGACGGCTCAAGTTTTGGTGATGTTGATATTTCAGAATTTTGAAGTTGAAGTTGTACATCAGATTGCTGTCCAGGTTGTACTTCAACTTTTACTGCAGGCATCACTTCATGGTGCGCTTCATTATCCAGATTATTTTGGAGCAACAGCCTTTTAGCCCGTTGCCAACATGGGTGGCATACATAATGGAGATTTTCCCTCTGAACCTAAAAATTTATAAAAAACAATATTGTAAACTAAAAATATATACAAATATGTATATTAGTAATATATTGCTATATAACTATAGTAATGTTTTAAATTGGAACTATAAATATGTGCATTTCTTATACTTGATTTAGTCAATTTAGCCCTTGCTAAACTTCAGTTTTCTTTAATTTTTACCTTATAAATATTCCATGATAATATGATATCTATCAATGGATTGTCTAGTGGAAGAGAATGATATCTCTGTCTTAGAAGAGATTGGCCACAACCACTGCAGATTATAGTATGACCAAATTGTCTTTTAATATCAGCAGTTTCACTTTGACTTATTATTGTGAAACATTCCCTGCAAACATATGAGTCCAGAGGGAGCTGAAAAAATAACAATATAGCTATAATTGTAAGTACATCTAGATTAATATTATTACGACAGTTATGAGTCTAAGATTGTATTCGAACATTGCATTGTTAATAAGCATTTATTTACAAAAAATCATTACATCTTGTACATACTGCAATGCATCAATTATCTTTATCCAAATTAGATAACTACAAATTAGCACTAAGTATATGAACCTCGAGTGAAAAAGAGGAAAATATGGGCTCAGTGTGTTTACTATTATATTGTCTTTACTCAGAAAATAAGAACAATTTACTTGCGGTATTTGCAACCACTGGGCCAAAATAACCTGCGCCAGAGGTGTAAGTGATGATAAAATATGCCTATGTTTCGCCACAAGTGGCCTGTCAATGTTTAAACCACAGTTTAAACACCGCGACATATCCAACAAAAAGCCAATATGCGAGACAATAGCAAAATTCGTACAAACTTGCACAAGATCAGAATACAAATTTTTTCCGGCCAAACTGAAACAAATTTTGAACATTAGAAGTTCTCAGAATATATAATTTTATCTATGATTATGGAATAAAATAACAGAAAGAAAAAGACAATCACTTAGTATTTTTTTTTTCTGGAAGTTTAGTCGGTACATTTTTTTTTTAAATGGCACCGTACGCGAGAACATTGCCAACGTCAAGTAAAGCGAGAAAACAATTCAGTAGATGATTAGCGCAGTGCCAATGTCCAATGTCACGCATTAACACAAACTAGTATACAGACACAGAATAAGTAGAAAAACAAGCAAAGTAGATCCCTCCTATCTTATAACTCCTCCAGTAAAGTGACAGTAGGCTTTACTGAAGTTTTATAGGACTTCTTCGAAGGGCGCGAAAACTTCAGCTACACATGTTTATTTAGACCTACTCCATTCTTGTCACTTACACAGAACTTTAAAACACTATATACTATCACTGTTGTACTTTAAAACTCCTAAAAATGTAAAAAAATAGAAAATCGAAATAAAATGACAACCTCACTTCTCCCGTTCCCGCCAAAAAGTCCGTCGGTACATTTAGTTAGAACATTTCCCAATAGATGCTGCTAGTGTATAAAGTGTGTTCAGAAATTAAAATTATATTTGTAACACGCATTGTTATTTAATAACTACTACCAATTTCTATAAGTTAACTGAAACAACTATCACACAAAAACTGAAAAAATAACAAAAGAAATAATTTCTTCCCGAAAAATATTTTTTTATTTATATTATTATCTCAAGCGTCGTTTTGAAAAATTTCATTGGTTGTAGTTTGTTGTTATCTTAGTGTGTTTTTTTTCTTTCTAAGTGGCAACTGAGGAAATATATTATTACAGTTATTGCTTAGTTTTAAGTTTGTAAATTTAACGTTAAGATGTGTATGTACTGTCGTATGTCAATATAGTACTTTTATAAAAGGAGTAAAAAATATTACATTGTTTTATTTCATTAATTTTATTATTTTCTGTGAGTTTGATTTGCTAAAATGTGATTTATGTGATTATTTATTTTGCCAGTGGTCTTTCATATATGCGTTATTATGTATTACACACGACGTGACTCGAACATACCGCACTAGATGTCGCTGGCAGGTAAAATGACTGACGTCTCTATTCCATAATATATAGGTTACTCTATGCAATACACAATTACATTAATGTAAGCTGATTGATGAACTTTTTGGCGGGCGTTCCCGCGGAGAAGTAAGTTGTCATTTTATTTAGATTTTCTATTTTTTACATTTTTGGGAGTTTTAAAGTACAACAGTGATAGTATATTGTTTTAACGTTCTGTGCAAGTGAAAAGAATGGAGTAGGTCTAATTATACATGTGTAGCTGAAGTTTTCGCGCTCTTCCAAGAAGTCCTGTAAAACTTCAGTAATGTCTACTATCACTTTACTGGAGAAGTTTTAACGTTTTATATAACGATTCTACTTATACTCGTACTATTACAATACGTGACATTGGCAAATGCGCTACATGCCATGAAGAAAGAAAAAAAAAACCTGATTGTTGTAATATTTTTATTTATTTATATTTAAGGCATTGGTCACAAGACCATCAGCTTAATGACGTAACTTCTGGAGAAACATTAACTGTCCCCCTTCTGACTGGCTTAGCGTACTACCCAGAGAATTGGGTAGTATATAGTACAGAGGATGGAATTGTAGTATAAATGCTACTATAGTAGTACAAAATCCAACCCTGGCCAACATTCATACTGCTTAATACGATTCTATCTTAGGTGCAGGTTTAAAATTCGACAGATAGAAAAGAGAAGTATTTGGAATTTAAAAAGAATATTGAGTTTTTTTTTCTATTTAAATGGCACAGCAATGCGATGAGCGATGAAAGACTGACGAAGAAAATCTACATAGCGAAAGTAAGTGGTAGTGGAAGCCAAGGAAGACCATGGCTGACTTACGAATATCAAATAGCTAGTGTTATCTGAAAGAAATGTGAGAAGCACTTGCATACCTAGGCGAAAATGTGTGAGATTATGGTGAAGAGATTTGAGGAAGCGAAAGAAGTATGTAAGAACCGCGAAGCTTGGTGCTCCGTCCTCTTTGACTACCCCGTTAGAGATACAGCGTGAAGATATGTATTTACTATAAATAGCAAAATATTTTGGATTATGAACACAAAAATGTTTTATTCGAAATGTATAATTATTACTCTATGGTTGAAATCCTTATCCAAATTGTGTGAGAAGTTGCGGTGGCAATAGAAAGGTAGTATTTTAGCGTACTATCCAGAGAACTGGTAGTAAATAGTACAAAGGATAGAATTGTAGTATAAATACTACTATAGTAATAAGAAATCCAACCCTGCTTAAGAGGAAAGGTAAAGGGATCTTAGCCCATACAACCGTAACAAATAGATAAATTCTTCATATTATTTCATTAAAATATCAACGTAATACATTTCGGAAGTTTCTTGGAGTTTCTGGCGACAAATATATCGAGACAGTCTTTCTAATAAGGTCCGCTAAGGCAGACTAAGCTACTAAAAAAATATCAATATCACGCTACTAAACAAGCACTTATATTGACAATTTGATAACGTAACAGCACAACAGCGTAGACACTTGGGATGCAAAACTACGTCCATTTTACATCACGATAACCATTAGAAAGCATTTTCACAAATAATTAAAATAAACGCCCAATCGCTCCTCAAAAAATCTTGCCATAAAATTTGACATTGATACTTTCGTTACCTCTTTTTGTGCTTTTTTACAATGGCAGCCTCCGTTTCATATTTTGGCTCGGACAAAGAAATATGATGGACGGAGTTATATATATAAGTTGCCACTCTCGTGACAGTCGTGACCACCGTGTGTCAAATTGAGAATTTTCTTGCCTCTTTCTATCTCGTTGAGCGTAACCACGAGTAAAACAGTTACAGTCTTACCAATAAAAAAATCTTACACAGTTGTTTAATCATTGTGTAGTTATTCATTGTTTAAAGAGTGAATAGTTTTACACGCCTGATTTATGAAGGGACTACCAATAAACAATGAATAAGCATTGAATAGTTTAACATCTGTTACACATCACTTTCATTTTTGAAATGGCAACCACACTGAGAGTACGTTCAAAAGCTAAATATATGTTCCAAATCTTGAACTTATTACAAATAAATATGTGCTTATAAATTTTTTTATTTGTGGGAAAAGTTTAATTGTGATTTAGTTAATTGCAAATTAGTCATTTGTAAAACTATAATGTTAATATTATGCCTTAAGTTTTAAAATATATTTGAAGTTTATTTAACTTGATTATGTTTCTGAACAACACAAGTCTCAGACACGTTCCTTGACACTGATATGTTTGAATTCGTTAAGATTGGTTGTGGTAATTTGAAAAAAGCATAAAAGTAAACTAAATAAAACTTAAAATGTCATCGCAAATTATACAGAAGAGGAAACGATCGGCTAATTGGGACAATTTGGAAAAAGTGAGTTGTTAAATTTAATACATATTGCTGATTTAAATGATTTCCGCAAGGTCTAAATTTCTATTTTCTTGTTCCAGTCTTTACTAAGGGAATGTTTGAGAGATCATTTACCAATATTAGAAAATAAGTGCACGAATACAAATACTAATAAAAGCAAAAACATAACTTGGCAAAAAGTTTTCAAAAGGTAAGTCAGCTATAGTTAGAAAATTATTACAAATCGTCCAGTCTATATGAAAATAACATTATAAAATTTTCGTTTGATTTTTAGTTTCAATGAAATTAATAGCATGCCTAGAACGTTGGTTGAAATAAAACAACAATGGAGAACAATGAAGATAGATGCGAAAAAACGTTCTTCAGAATATAAAAGATCATTAAAAACCACTGGAGGAGGACACAAACCACCAAGTCCTGACGAACAAACATCGCAAATCATTGAAATGATACCACAAGAGTTTGAAGAAGACATCAACAAGTTTGATAGTGACTACAATAGTATACAAGTAAGCTTCACTGCATTTTCTTTATATTGTTTTTAGAATTTTAAAATTATTATTATCTATGATTACAAAACAAAATTCACTTCCTTTACTACTTATATAATTATACATCAAAATAAAAATATCACAGGAGGACTTTTGTAACCTCATAGTTGGACTCTCTACTTGACATGGTATAATACCTTTCAGGGATTCGGTGGACTTTTGTAGCAATCTTATAGAAAAAAAAACATTATTTTTATTTTTTATTGCAGATAGACCAAAAGGAGGCAGAGGTTGTTTTTGTTTTAGAAGAAAAAGAAGTAAGAGAAACAATTATTATAAATTATTTATAATATTATAAGTTTTTAATATTATATCAACATTCATTGCAATTACTGTAATTATTTATGGTTAATATTATTTACAGAATGAGAAACAAGAGGAAAACATGAATCAGAATGACGGGTTAAATTTTACCTTGGGAGATACAGAAACGTCTCAGGTCTGTATACATTTATTATTACATATTTACATTAATATTTGCATTTATTAAAATAAATTACTGTTTTTTATATCTTTCGTCAACAACCAGTTGTGAAATTAGTATTTATTTTTTATCAATTTGTTTCAGATGACTCCAGTAAATAGAGAAAAATCATTAAAATGTAAAGAGTCTCTTCCAACTTCACAAAAGAAATGATACAAGAAAGACGAGGTTGGTATCAATTTATTATCATGACTAGACCATTCCGGATTCAGCTTGAACCGTCGTGGTTTAGTAGTTAAAAGCTGGGAGACCTTAGTTCCAAGAGTCTTGTGTTTTTTAATTACAATCATTTTTAATTACAGAAAATCCAGTTGTCACAAACGGGATCAAAAGAACGAAACGAACTTTTGGTAAAATTACTTCAAGAGGAGCACTTTTTAAAACTAAAGCAGATGCATGAAAGTCATGATTGGGCGAGAGAGGAACATGAATTACGTAAAAAAAAACTACAGTTGGAAATATTAATATTAGAAAAAGAGTTATCATAATAAAGTGTAAATAATTTATTTAAATTTTTATTTAGGTAATGAATTTTTATTTAATAAAAAATGTTTAATAATGTGTTTCTATAAACATTGCCCTGGCAGCTTGTCCACTTCGGCTTTCTGTCTGTATTTCTTGTTGTTGATCCATTCGTACACTATTACTGTCACATATTGTTACTGGTATTTCTTCCCCCATATCAATAGCGATATTGTGAAGGACTGCTAAGGCAACAATATATAACTTTACAAGACACTGTGAACCCAGTTAATAAACACCGAAACCTTTGCTTCCATAGTCCAAAGCACCGCTCTATAGTATTCCTTGTGAGGATGTGAGCTCAGTTGTATGCTTCTTCTTGCCGTGTTTGAGGATTATTCACTGGAGTGAACAAGTAAGGTGTTAAACCATAACCAGAATCTCCCAATAAATGTCCAGAAAACTGTCCATGTTCAAAACATTGACGTATTTGGCTCTCTCTGAAGATTCTAGAGTCATGTGTACTGCCCCTCCATCTTGCTACAATGTCTCTAATTCTTAGTGATGCATCACATACAACCTGAACGTTTAAGGAATAATATCCTTTCCGGTTGACATAGTATTGTCCAGATTGTCCACTAATTTTTTTAATTCTTATGTGTGTGCAGTCTATTGCCCCTACCACATTTCTAAACCCACATATTTTTCTGAATTCCGACATTACTTCTTCTTGTTGTTGCAATGTACGGGACATATAAATTATCCGACTAGCTTTGCTCGCTAAAGCTGTCGCTACACGTTGACAGATGTATGTAACAGACTGCTGACTAAGTCCATGTAAATCACCAGCGTCATCTTGGACCTCTTGACGTGCCCATGTACGAAGTGCCGTCAAAACTTGCAATTCAGCTGATATTCCAGATCCTCGAGTGTCTCTTTTTATGTCGTTTTTTATTAGGTTAACTATTTTATGGACATAAGTCTTAGTAAATCTGTACTTGGACTTAAAGTCGCCGTCATTTAATAAAAAAGGATCCGCCCGTGTTTTATCTTTTTCTACATCTGGTTTGCAAATTTTGTTCTTCATCTATGTCCCACTCATCAAATAAGTCCATATAATTTAAATAATCCATTTAAACTGTTACAAATACACAAAAAATAACAAAATACGCACGTACTTAACGAAGCAAGTCAGCTGACACTGACGGACACAGCCATGTTTCCCTTTACACAGTCGTTAAACAAGGGCTCTTATTGGTATAAGCATTGTGTAAAATTTCTTTGTGATTACACACTTCTTATAACAAGCGTATACAGCGGTCCCGTCAAAAAGTTTTTATTGGTAGCGCTTTGTCTTATAACAGATGTATAAGGTGTATGTAAAGTTTTATTGGTAAGACTGTTAGTTATAGTAAGTATGGCAACCTCGCACTGTCAATGTATATCGTGTCAGCTCAAGAGTAGGTCATGTAATAATTATTTGCAAAATACTCGTAAATCTAAGTGATTTGAATGTGTGTGTGTGTGTGTGTGTATGTGTATAGTTGTATTGTGACTTTCTCTAGTCACGCACATTAAGTAGTAAAAATATAGAAAGTCGGTCAACAAGAAAAAGACACTTTAAGGACACGCTTCATAGCAAGCAAATGATCCGTCCATTATTGTGATACTTGGTCCGAGTATTTAGGTGTTAGCAAATTGCATATTAGAAACACTCCTGCCATTCTTATGTAAAAATGTCACTATGTCTTATCCAGTCCCTAACACTCCCCGGTAAAGTGATATCACATTTACTGGAGTTAAAATATACTTCTTGGAAGAACACGATAAGATCAGTTTCACGTATTTATTCGAATTTTTCAATACATCATCAACATTTATACAAAACTTTAAAGCATAATACTTTATCACTTTTACACTTTAAAACTACATCATAGTGCAAACAATAGAAAATCTAAAGAAAACTAAAGAAACTAAGAAAGTAGGTATTTTCGAGACAACATAATAATATAATTACTATTACCATTAATATATTAGATGAGCCTAAACATGATACCTCTGCTGTAGGTGGCGAGGAGTTGGATATCCAGCCGACTTCAGATGATGCTGTAGCATCTGGTCAAGGTTATTATGTTACTGTGACATTATTTATGTCACACTACGTAACTAAATTTCGCATCGATTAGAGTAATAGAACATGCTCGCGTACCTTTAAAAACTAAAAAAGAGCTGATATTCTTAAACGGCTGGACCGATTTTGATAAAACACGTCTAAGAACCACCGCTAGAAAACCTGCTTTCAAACAAAAAAAACCACATCATAATCGGTCCATTCGTTTAGGAGCTACGCTGCCACAGACAGACACACAGACACATGAAACTTATAACACCCCTTCTTTTGTGTCGGGGGTTAATAAAAACGAGAGAAGAGATATTTACTATTCGTCGTAAAAAACGGACACACGTAGCCACCCACTTATACGACATTAGCGACCATAGCGCCTCATACCCATGGCAGTACCGAAATCCGAAGTTCCGAGTCGTTCTTATGGAGCAAAAGCTCATCGTAAAAAATACCCGGTAGTAACTAGGCTAAAATGCTTTTAAAATGCCGTTGCATAATGTAAAAATCATTTCGTGTCAGGTGGTCGTCTATAAAATTTTCTATGACTGCAATTCCGATGCATCTACGAATGGTCTTTGATCAGTGACGATAATAATTAATTAGTACCTTCGAATTGTCTCTGGCCATCTGTGACGTATCGGTTAATCCCTAAAGTTGCTTAAAGTTGCTGCATGCTTGATTTTTCTTTGTTTGTAAATTGCTGAGCTAAATACGACGCGGCAAGTTTTTGTTATGTAATAACTTAAAACTGCTACGTCAAATATGAAAACAACGTTTTTGACAATAGTGCAATCTTAATATTTTCAGTAAGTGTTATGTTATTACCTTCTGGTACGAAGATGGAATGTCATACTTGACTAATTTCAGCACGAAACACTTGCCTCCTATATATAGTTGTAGGCAAACTTGGCGCAAGCCTGGTTCAAGTTTAAATTGCTGTCTGATCAGTAATCTGATTTCCATCTCTGGCCGTCTCGCAATGCGCATGGTTATCGACCATTTCAGTGGAATGAGTTGTAGTCGAGTTGAGTTGTTACTTCCACATTTGAGGTTTTCAAAATTGTAATGAAGGACTATGTTATAAGGAAGCTTTTTGTTTACTTTTTTAGAAAAAATACTAGGCAAACGAGTTGGGTTTTCAAGCGTAATTGTGGTGTAATGTCGTACTGAAGAAGAAGCGAATTCGTTTTTACCAGTGCTTCGATAAATCGATCGTTATGATTTATCTTTTTGGGAAGATGTCATAAACATACGGGTGATTGTTTACATGTTCCTATTGTGTATCTGTATTGAAAATTAAGTGTCCTATTGAAACTATTTTAAAAACTTAAAGATATAACTAGCTTCGATATTTTTTTGTTGTAAGTTCGGCTTTAATTTACTTACTGCTATATCTCGCAGCTTGACATGCGTTAAATTCGATATATTTCCGAAATAGAATTACCCTATATTATACCCCGTCAAAATCAGTTCATTCGTTTCGGAGTTTAGCCCGGACAAACAGACAGAAATTAAAAAAAAATGTGTTTGCTTTTTTTTTGGGTATGGTTGTGTGCAAATAGTGTTGGATAATTTCCTGAAAATTTTCAAAACGGAAAAATTTTAAGAAAAATTTGGAAAAATTTCGGAAAAATTTCAAAAAATATAAGGTTTATAATAAGGTTTTTCTTCTTACTTTATTTCGATTATTACGTAAATAAATATTAAATAAATAATTATTAAATTCATTGCGTTGCATACACATATAGGTGGTATTTTGCGAAAATCAACAGAAATTCAATAAAACTAGTAGTTTACGTATTTTTCCAGTGTATGTATCGAAATAAAAATTAAATGAGAATTATTTAATGAAAAATTAGAATTTATAATATTCGATACATTTTGATCATGGTGGAGTAAAATCTGGCATCGTCTTTTGCAATTTCATAGACATCATACGGAACAGTATGGAACAGTGTCCAGTATTTTATCATAAAACAATTATGATACTCACGAGACACATCCATAATGCATGGTACACTGGTAGCGTTGCAAGCGTTTTGTACCAACAAGTACGGTACATAGAACAGAGTGCAGTGACACTTTTTCTCGACAATATGCACGTAGCAGTACATATCACAGTCAGAATTGTGGTACTCATTGAAATATGGCAACTTGTGCTCATCTTCGAAGTAGCAGTTACGACTGTTAGAAATAACATTATTAAGAGAGAATGGTGCCCGACATGGGACTTTTAATTAACACACATTAGGTACTTCATTTTGGTCAAGCTCAATTATTAACACATTTAAAATTAAAAATACAAATGCTTATACATAATTGAAATATTTGAATAATGCTCGAATTTTTCAAACGGTATCTAAGCATTATTACAGCGTATTTTTGAAATTCTAAACTGGAAGTTCTGAAAGAACCTGTGACTATGGTTCTACTGAGAAAAACCACTAAGAAATTCAGAAATTATTTATTTAAATATTATCTCGAATTTGGGAACGGTCTTTTTGGTCCCATTTCATCTAATTTCATCTAAAGCTCAAATATTATCCAGGGACCCAGGGTGAATTGGAAGTTATTAGTATCAAAGAGAAATTGAAGTGAACACGACGAGTTCCTTATCGAGCGATCGATTGTCCAAGTGTGTTAACGTACTTGGACAATTGATACCAGATGATACCAGATAAAATGAGCGAGGGAGATGGTAGGCATTGCATAACGTCGGGGTTATTACCGGTGATCAATTGTTATAAAAAATTAGTATCATGTATGATAATTGCGTATCTATTATTCTATGACCGTAAATGCACTTTTCGCGGTAGATTTAGTGCCACTATACAGATTAAATTACACAAGTTCTCGTTTTGATAGCAGATATCGCGCGATATTGGCTGTCGCATGCTGTCTGCAAGTTACGTAATAAGCGTGCGGGACGGTCGACGCGCGAGGCGGTCGCCGGAATGACGGGACGCTTATTAACCCTTAACTATAGTCGTGGGTTCATTGGACCCGTGTTGATTTTTCAAAGTCGAAATTAAAGCGCTGCGAACGGCGCAGCTCCCCCGGCTCCTCAGTACCTTCCGTAAATTTGCCATAGCGCACGCTGTGAGACAGACGTGTTTCACTCGGTACTCCAAAAGTAAGTAATTGTTTCCGCTTGGGTTCAATGGACCCACGGCTACAAATACGTGTTTTTTTCATATCTGCCATTTTCTTTAATTTCGTGTTTCATTTCATTTTCTCGTCATGGCAAACAGAAAAGGTGTGTCATAAGCCAAAGACATATTAGAGCAATGGTTGAACGCAGATTTACAGTGATAACGACGAAAACGATGAAAATTCCGTGTCTGCTCGTAATGCCGTAACTGCGAATTCTGGCAAGGAGTTTTCTGATGATGACGAGGACTTTGTCGTGGTTAGTGATCATGACTCTAACTCAGAACTATCTGACAATAAAAACTCAAGTGAAATCGAAGTGAATGATATAGTCGCCGTTGGCCGACGCCTATTCTGTATAAGTTGTTGGACATGAGCGCTTTGAATGCCTATATCATCCAGCAAAGTCACGAAACAGCCTCGAAAATGACAAGGATGATGGTTTTGAAAGAACTTGCGAAGTCAATATGTGAGTAGTACATGAAAAGCGATGCTACAGTCAAAGACTGCCTACTTGACTCAGAACTAGCATTGCTGCGGTCCTAAAGCTTCCTCTGGCAGCTACAGACTCTGGTGAAAGCGCAAAATTTGACAGGAACAAAAGAAAGAGATGCGGGTTCTGCCTACCTGCTAAGAGAACCACGACTGTTCACTTGTGCACTGTGCCAGCAACTTATTTGCATGATATGTTCAAAAATTGTATGCAATTCATGTTTGTAAGTAGGCTAAATTGAACTGGTGTCAGAGTTTTTATTTGAAAAGTTATTATTTGTTATTTAAATTGTTATAAAACAACATTATTTTATATTTAAAAAAAGAAGCATTTTTGTTTCTTTTGGCACTAGTTTAAAATTTTCATTTATTTTTTTATGTGAACCTAATTTTAATTTAACATATATTCGACTGATTAATGTAAGTACAAATTAAAAATAGAAATGAATGTTTCTATGGTTGATTTTGTCATACAATACCATTGTTGATACATAAATAAGAGATTTAAGAAAAAAAAAATATGAACTTAACATAATTTCAATTTTATTAGCATTTAAAAATACATAGGTCTACGGGACCCACCACTATAGAATCGTTATTATTTTTCACCACTACAGTTAAGGGTTAACAAACCAAACACAAAATGTGTTCTCCATATTCAAGTTGAAGGTTTATACGACTTTTTCTTTAATTGGTTTATGCCCGATTTCACCAACGCTCTCTAAGTCGTCACATAGCTATGTATCCCCTTGATTAAAAAGACCTTTAAACTGGTTCTTAGATGATATTCGTTTTCACCAATTTGACGGTTCCCTAGTTATGTCAGAAATGGTCATGTAACGTTTTATTGTTTCCATAGTGACTATCTGTTTCCAAAAGTTTATCGATAAAACAGATATTATTGTTTTACTTCTAAATTTCTATTTATTATAATAAATTATTCTCCATATTGTCAAAAACTAACATACAAAATATAGTCATATAGTGTTATATGGGTTCAAAAAACGAGTTTCTAAATTTTTGGGATATTTTAACATCATAGGGGCCTCCTAACGTTTCGTGAAACGCAAAATCATCCTTAGCGGACCCCTATCTTTTTTTAGGGGTTCGCTAAGTATTAGGGGACTATGGAGAAATCGAGTATTAGATTTGTAATTTTAATACCAATCTGTACCACGGGTTACTAATGATTTCATAGTGACCCAGTACCTACATTCAATATACTCAGTATATTTAATCTACAATAAAAGATACCCAACAGCTGAGTTTTTATAATATGTATCTCTCGTTTTAAATATATTGAATGTTGTATTATTATAGTATTTATTGCAGTAACAATATAGATTTTACGTTTACCTCCATGCAGATAAACTTTTAACTTCCTCAGAACAATAAGTATATGTTTCATGTATGGCATTGAACGTCTCAGCGTTAGTTTGGATCAAAGACGACTGGTCGTCTGCCGGAAATTCAGACCAATCAGTGAACATTACCTGGAGAAATGAATAAAAAAGTTAACATACACTTTTGTTAGTTACATAAATTTTTAAAACCTGCATTATACGGTAAGTAGAGGTCATAACGTGCTTGGACACTTAGGTAGGAATATCTGTAGCACAGTATAAACATCTGTATTGTGGTAGTAGGTATAAGTTGTTATGGATAGATTATTATGATACTTATTATTTCATATTATTTATACTAAAAATACTGACTCTTATGGCTCCGGCATTGAGAATAGTTCCATTCATTGCATCCTCGGGCTCATAATCACTAACAACTGTCAAACCCTCCATCAGGCCACTTCTTGTCATCAAGTGTTTATTAAAATGGGGATACTTTTCATTCCTAAAACATTTGTGAAATTAATAGCTTACCTACATCATAATAGAGTCCAAATTTTAGATTTATTAAATAAAAATTACATAGATTTTAAATTTAGCCGCTAATAAGTACGTAATACGTTTCTACTGACACGCATCTCTTTTAATAATTTGATCATAAGTCCTTGAAAGATAATAACAAGACAATCATTAAGTTACTAGAGCAGAAGAAAATATAATAATAATCTAACTACAGAGTAAACTTTCGTTTTTCTTCATGTTTCGCTTTTATGTATTATTCAAATCGTTTCAATAAATTAATCGTTAACAGATAAGTAATTGAATTTCCATTCGATGAAACTACGAATTGAGATATTTATGTACCTACGTTATAAAATGACTGTTTGCAGTTCTTTATCTGTGTACCTTATGCAGACACGTAGTTATATTAACATAACATAACATAACATAACTTCACGCTGTATCCCCAACGGGGTAGTCAGAGAGGACGGAGCGCCAGGAGTCGCGGTCCTTACACACCTCTTTCGCTTCCTCAAATCTCATCATTCTCCTCACACATTTTCGCCTAGGTATGCGAGTGCTTTTGACATTTCCGTCTCGACGTAGTTATATTGGAGGGTAGATATGCTATTCGTTAGTAAAAGTGTTCAATAAATTGTTATGACAGATTGCCTTACGCACGAAGGTCTTACGTGTGTAATTTGAGAAACTGACTGCTGATGTCCAAAATTAGATTTAGCATGGTTTGTGAAATTGTTGGACCAACCAGTTTCATGCATTGCATTTTGTTCAAGATTGACTGCCAATACCTATTTTAGGTACAGGATATTCCGCAAAATCAAGACCGGTAACATGGATCATTATGACTATAATTTGACTACTTATGTATCTCTAAACTACAAATAAACACAGGACTCATATGGCTTAGTATGGTTTAAATATAATTTCTTGAAAAGCCCGTCACCAACTGTTAGCTATTATCAATATTCTCGATTAATCGTTCTAATCATAATCGTTAACAAATGGCAACACTGTTTTTTTGAGTGTTGCTACTATCATAATAACATGGTATTTTTGAATGTCAGAAAATAAGTCAGTTGAGAAATTCACGAGTTAGCGAAAGCACGTCTTTTAATTATATCTCCTCATCCTACGTTTCCCTCAAAGTCAACATCCTAGAAGAACGGTTAGTTTTCACCAACAATGACACATTACATAATATATTCCGTCTACATACCTATATTTTATAAATTATAAGTGGGTAGGTGTTGATGTATGTTTATAGGGTTACCTCCTCTTGTTCCTGTAGTGGTAAACGTTGTTAAATATACAGCAAAGTCCATGCCTTGTTAGGATTGATCTAAAGAGTCCTTCACAATGTATATACCGCTGTCGTTGAAAGTAGCATAATTTCAGAAAACGATTACAGCTTTGAGGTAACAAACCCATTACTTCAGGTAACTGTTCAGAAAAAGAATCAATTTTGTTTACATGTACCTATATAACATTCTTGTATAGTATAATCGTCTAAGTGTCTTATGAAAAGAAGATTCTGGAAGATTCTAAGAACAACACAAAAAACTATGGATGTCTATAAAAACTATCTGTAACAGCCATAGAGCAGCAGTTGACCCTAGAGAACTTATTAACGCTTAAAACTTTCAATTCCTTTTTTACAACGGTAGGCCAGTTGCAAGCGGATATTATTCTGAAAAGAATTAATCTGACCGAAAGCGGTGAGTGGAGCAAGGGTTCGTACTGGTAATCGCGGTTCGTTCTTCCTTTATCCAACCGATCCACAGGAGATCGAGTCGATTATATCTGGTCTTAAAAGTGATAGTGCTCTCGGTCCAGATAACGTGCCTACTTGGCTTCCTAAAAATACCAAATATCTAATACTGGAGCCTCTGACACACACCTGTAACCTTAGTCTGTCTTCTGCCATTTTTCCTGATTCGTGGAAATTGGCTACTGTCGTACCAATATAAAAATCTGGCCCTAAAGACGTACCTCAAAGCTACAGACCAATTTCACTCCTTAGTGTTTTATCTAAAGTTTTAGAGAAGATCGCGAACAGCCGGCTGATTAGATATCTGGAGTCAAAACGTATTCTCTCGGAAAGACGATTCGGTTTCCGCCATGGCATATTAGCCATATTAGCAATATAGGTCTATACCGATTCTATACCGATTTCATCTTCACTCAGGTTATCGCCCCTAATTTCCTTTTAAAGAGCAATAAGTACGATAACAGTAGTAGATAGTATAACTAGGGCGTAAAATAATAATAAAGTAATATTTTTAGGGCGAGGCGCTATTTTGAGTCCAGATGACTGTACGTCGCCCGAGGTACAAAATCAATTTTATTACCGAGAGACACACTACTTTTTATTACCCTCTATGAAAAAAATAAAAGCGCTGTAAGCACTGTTACCACTGTTAGATAAGTGAGATACAAACAAAAAATTTTTTATTTCATTTTTTTCTTTTTCTCACTAACGTGTCGCCCGGCCTCTATAACCAGTCAGTAACATTTTTCATACAATATTTTCGTTTGACCTTCGGATCAAGAACATAATCGTCGGAGCCATAATAGGTTGCCGCTCTTACAACCATGTGTCCAACGAATTGTCGTGTCATTGAGCGTAACCACGAGTAAAACAGTTAGTTACAGTAAGTATGGCAACCTCGCACTGTCAGTGTATTTCGTGTTAGCTTATGAGTCGGTCATAGAATAGTTATTTGCAAAATACTCGAAAATTTTAAATGTTTTGGCTACTAGTACTGTGACCTTCCCTAGCCACACACGTTAGTAAAAATCCAGAAATGCAGTCAACAAAAAAAAGGACACTTTAATGACACACTCTAGGAGCAAATGCTACGTCCATTGTGATACGCGGTCCGACGCGGTTTGACCTCTTTGATCATAGAACAATAAAGAACAATATTCGTGTTCCTTATTCAAATACATTTCTGCCCCTATGAAAGTCTAAGAGAAAAGGTCTATTTTGGTCGTACTTGTCGAAAAACCATTGATCATTTTTCGAATAGATAGAATGAAAAATTAATTTTACGACCGAGTGATACACCCTAATTTTCATTCTCATCTATAAGAAAAATAAACAAGAGATGTTTTCGATTTCTAAAAAAAGTCAAGAAAGAACAAACAATCTTTATTTTAAATTTAACGTAAACGTAATGACTTTTTTTTCTGGCGTGCGGCTACCGCCTTTCAGGTAATCAGACAGTAACATTTTTTTTATTACAATTGCTCAAAAAGTAGACTTTTTCATGTGTGTTTAGCGTGCGGAAAGTTTTTCTTTTCCACACTAGTGCTTTTTGTTTTCCTCTTGCATATAACATCCAAATTCATGAAGGTTTTTAATCAAAAAGTTTTTTGTACAAAATTTTTGTATGAAATGACTATTTTACAGCGTAAATACTATTAATACATCAATTAAATTTAAAATAAATTTAATACTGAATATATACGTATAATGTAAATAAATAAATAACGCAATTAAAATTATTTTGAATTTAGATAAATTGTTGTCATTGAATTGGCTGAATGCATAGAAACTTTGGCCTTGCCAAATTCTCTAAAAAAAAAAGAAACATTCCGCGAAATTACATTTCTGCATTTTTTTATGATTGAAATTTAAAAAAAAGAGGTCTTGTAGTGATTGTGATGAATATAATATGGAATTAAAACCACCAGATATATGTACTGTAATGTTAATTATTACTTGTCAAAGGATTAAACTGTTTTCCAATGATTTCCTTTCGTTTTTTTTTTGCAAATGTATTAAAAAACGTCGTTCGATGCACGTGCGGACTTGTTATTTCCACTCGTCCTTATTGTTGACCCGCGCTTTCGGCTTGGGTCAACAAATCTGGACTCGTGAAGAAATGACATACTTTCCACACTTTTATCGAAATGTAATACCGATTAAGTAAATAAGTACAATATTTTCATTTACTTCTTCGCTCGCAGAACATTATGGATCAATTCATGTTTCTTGTTCAAATTAATTTCCTTTTTAAGTCGCACTTATCGAAGAACCGATCATCGAATAGATGAAATGAAAAATAATTTATACTCACCGTATACCGATTTAGGTCGATTAGCGACTGCAAATGTTCCAAGCTTTCTTTGTTCAAAAAAGTTGTTAATTCATAAAAGCCCAATAACTGAGGAAGGGCGCTCTCTATGTTCAGAGTCAAGTTACCATCTCTACAAAATTAATAAGCTAATGGGCGTGTTCGGCCGAACTCATACCACAATACTCATACCTATTCATAGTAAGGCTACTTACTAAGAATACGAGTACTTTACTAGACTGTCTGAGAGAGACTATTTTAATCAGACTAGTGTCTTACTTAGACAATCAAGGTGTGAGTTCGGTTGAACATTCCCAATATGTAGGATTCTTAGGATTCACAAAATCGGTTAAGTGATCCATGGTCATGCCTTGACCATCACAGTACGACCATAATTGCATTTTATGCAGTTTTTGTCGTGCCGTATTGGTATACAGTTCATAATCATGATTCACGACGAAGACTGCCAGAATAAGACTATTATTAACGCAAGACGAAGACTGTAAGATCACAAAGACAGATTTGAGGCACCACTAGCTATTTGGAACAAGATTTTAACTGTGTTGCCACCTACATTTTTTATGCTACAATAGTTAAAAAAGTGGATTTTATTTTCTTCTGACACTAATTAAATTTGGATTATAGGTAGCATTCTAGGAACTAGGATGTAGTGAAAATATAAAAAAGAAACTTCTGGGAGACTATTTGAAAACTGAAACCAACAAAAAAAAATACAATTTTTATCTTTTTTCTGTTTTCTTACTCCCATCATACAGAACCAATTGACGAAATTTAATGAATTTAAGCTTGACACAAGTTTAATTTTAGCTACCGGAAATTTATTCACAATACATTTATTATAGCTTATCAAGGTAATTCATTATCTACGCGCGGAGGACGCGGAGTCATAACCTTTAATAATTCCTTCTGAGTTTTATTAGGATATAAAATAAAATAGAAAGAGATACGTAAAATCATAGACAATGCGTTACTATACTAACTGCAAGAATGTACATTATATGTACATAATTTAAATGTAGTATTAAATCAATCGTAATACATAACTAAATCAAATGTACAACTATAAGTAAGTACTATTTGATAATTAAGACGAAAGTATTCCAAACACAAAGCTATCGAATCCCTAATTTTTTAAAGAGAAAATGATTAGGTGATTCAAGAGTCAAATAATCATTAAGTAGATTCGGATCCACAAGGTAATTCGGACTAAGTGATTCGAGACACTACTTGCAGTCGAGAGCATCCATAGCTAACCCGCAGGTAGCTAGTAACTTATAAAAAAAAATTTAAAAGACTCATGGTAGTAACTTACACAAGAGTACTATTAAAGTGTTTCATAGCACTAATAGTTATTTGATTAGGAGAGCAGATTGTAATAGCAGGGTAAGGGAAGTTTTTAATCTGTTCATACTGGTTCTCAATAGTAATGCGTGTGGGCATCTCTTCGAATCGTCGGTAGAGTAACCAAGTTACCCAACAAGCGAAAGACAGTATTGACGATAAAGTTATTCCCCAAAAACATCTGTTGACAAAGAAAAAAATAAATTACTGATGAATGAGAAACGTGCATGAAGAATAAAAGTCACATAGGTAAATATTTAATATAGATATTTTATCAATAATTTTGGTGCATTTCATTGAAGATAATACGCTCTGCATATCCGTAAAAGCAACATTCATGTCAGGCACGGTTTTTTAACTCAGGTGTAACTACATGCCTATCTAATTCGTCGAAAGCACGATGCGGACGACTTGCACAGACCTCTCCGAAAAACTGTAACGTATATAACTGGCTTAAGTTTTCCACTGGTGCGTACGAGACTACGAGCGCGTTTAAACCTTGTAATTCAAGCTCACTCTTAATTTTGCAAGTTTGATAACGCAGTGGACTTGTCAACTAGGTATTCCTACGTTACTTAGCTGCTACAATGAAATTTGTAATTAATTTCTTTATAAGGTACCGTAACTTGGGGTGACTTTGCACTGAATTTTGATGTCAGACTACCTAATGTCAAGTAAAAACTGTTATAGCTTTCATTTAAGGTAAAAAACTCTTTTAATTGAAAGACTAAGTATTAAAGAGAAAGAAGAAGTTTTTATTGACTAATCAACAATGGCACATAATCAGGTACATTAATTTTTTTTAATTAAATTTGGCGCAAAGTATTCCCTTTACAGGGGATATTTTGCACCACTTTTTAAAATCAACCTTAACTCCTTCAAAATAATACTGGCGCAATGACACCCTACATAGTTTGTGGCGCAAAGAGTTACTCTATACCATCAAGCTCTTTGACACTAAAAAATCCTCGTCTACTGATAAGTTTTGGAGGATCAATGCTCCCGAGAACGTCTTCCCACTCATAGAAGTTTATATCTTTCTTCTGTGGCCATTTCCAAGACTTTAGGGATTTAGCCATTGCATCGACAGTCGCTCCCTTATCGTCGAAGTCGATAATGAGACCAGGATACAGATTTTCATCATATTTCACCACCACAAATGATTCTTTCTCGCGTCTGACATCTTTGAATCGGGTTTCTGGTCGAGATCGATGAGCTTCACTCTCGTCAGGGCTATCGGGCTCTAAAAAGGAGCCAACAGGATCGTCTGAATCATCATGCAATGAATATTCGTCTGGATCACGACCAGTGCGTGATCTTGAGCATGAGGCGTTAACATCGGCTGCGATATCAAAATCTTCACCAATCTCTGTGTCCTCGAGTGCTTCATGGGAAATGCTTTTACCCGCAGCAATTTCAAACTTCTTCTTACGTCTCTTTGGTTCAGACTCTGTGATCGTCTTCCGCTTTGATTCCAGATGATCTATGAAAGATGCCGATATTACAGTGTTATCTACATCGCTTGCACCTGGTATTCTCGCTAGTAACTCATTCACGTTGCAGGGGTAGATACCGCATTTCCGGAAGCCATTTTTCAAATTTTCTGCCACATTGGGCTCGATGTTTTCTAACAGTTTCTTTAGCAAAGTTGGGAAGATTTGCTTTGGTATTGTCGGGTTTCGGATTCCTTCGGAACTCTGTTTCCATTCAGTCAAGATTTTTCTCCAATGGGCTTTTAATGGGCGAAAAAACGCGACATCCAGCGGCTGAGTTATATGGGTGCTGTTTGCCGGTAGACACACAAAAGCAATGTTGTTGTCTCGACAAAGTTTCAGTGTCTCAACTGAAAAATGGGATGACAAGTTATCCCCGATCAACAGCTTTTTGCCTTCCATCTTCTTAAGCTTTGGAATAACAAGTTTTTTAAGCCAATCTGAAAATAACTGGTGATCAAACCAGCCTGAAGGAGAGTTGCTGTAGTGGCATCCTTTAGGACCATTCTCAGTCCACGTATCCCATAACTTCTGTGATTTATACACTACGTACGGGGGCATCAGCATACCTGAAGCACTACCACAAAACATGATAGAGATACTCGATTTGGATGCATTGCAAATTTTTTCAGGATATTTTGATCCTCTTCGAACAATCACTCTTTTTTGACCAGGATCATCAGTTAAATTAGTTTCGTCGTAGTTAAATATATGTGTAGGAGGAATGTCTTTAATTTCTGGATTCAAATTTTTAATGTACTCTTGCAAAACTTCTTTTGACAATGCTGCCCTGCTCTTCTTAATATTTGTCGCAAATCGTACTGAGAGACTGGGGTGGCGTTTCAGAAATTGTTTAACCCAGTCGTTTCCAGGCGTATTATTTTTAAATTTTCAAACAATGCGTCCAGATTTTTCGAGGTAAATTTTTACAACAATTCTAAGGTCGTTCTCAGTTAAAGGAAACCCGTAGGTGCCCATTAACTCAATATGCGATGCTATAGCTTCTTCTTCCTCATCTGTAAATATTTGAGGCTGACCAGGTGGAAGCATATGGGCATTTTTAATTTTATAAATTAAAGTGCGCCGCGGAATTTTAAAATGCTCGCTAGCTCTCCTTTGTGTCATTTATCCAGACTTAATAGCCGCCAAACATAGTTGCAACTGTTCCTTGGAGTAGTCGGCATATTTTCGAGCACCCAATTTTCTTTTACAGACTCGTGGCATGTTGCACTTTCTGGAAAATACGGAGATGTTGCGTTTTCTGTAAAAACGGGGATACTTTGCGCCTGGCGCAAAGTATCCCCGTTTTTACGTCATTTTGACCCAACAATAAAAAACAAAACTTTTAATTAAATCGACTAAATTTAGACATGAAATACTTTTTAAATATACAGATTGAATATGTAATGGGTAGAATATGATTAGGCTTACCTGCATAGATGGAGTGATTATATAGATATACAGGAATTTAAGCAGCCTTTTTTTTTAAATAATATTATCAACTAACACGTGGTGACTCGTTGCACAGGTAATAGCAGCAATGGCGACATAGGAACTTTCTTGACAGTTCATTGACACCTTCTGATTGCGTTCAGAAATCAATAAAAGTTTAATGTATACAATTTGTTTTTTTATTTTCCTTTAAACTTTGGACGGATTTGGAGCAAAGTTTTCCTGGCAGGCGCAAAATCACCCCAAGTTACGGTACCTCCTTTGCGTTACCGACTGACGCCGGTAATGACCAGGCACGACTGCTTCGGTCTACATCTGCAAGTAATCGATCGAGAAGAGAGGGCACAGTGCCACCATTATGGCCTCTCGCCAAAGACGACGAGGAGTATTGGTGGGTAAAAGCTCCATATAACCCAGTCTCTCCCCCAGGGGGCTGGATATATCTGCATACGGATTTCGCCTCCGTAACCAAAAAAAGATACCTACTGCGTTCTCTCAATGTGTTCAATAAATTATTTATTAAATCCACTTGTTATCGATGACAATATTTTATTCGAATTATAATAGTGTATTAGATCATATTTGATATCATTCAGTGATGATTTAATACATAAGCAGTAGGTAAGCAAGTAGCTAGGTAGTAGATATGACAGACTTACTATGTATATATATCTACTACTATTGACTACTATGCATGGAGCACTCAACCTATAGAGACGAAATATCGGACCATCTTATTCACCACTGCTCAGTTTATTTACACTAACAAATATCAACTCTTTAAGCAGTACATAACCAATACTGGACCTGTGTGTACATCTCTGTATGTTCCGACAGATATTTAAATATTTATGTAATGGCTTATTGTTCTATTCGCTGGTGTGGCAAAAACAGCAACAAATCAAACTATACAACAGTACAGAACACAGTGTTTAGACGTAAATTGTTTTCATACAAATAAATGACATTGCCACTCTATAGGTTGAGTGTTCTATGACTACTATTTTAACATGTAGAATGAATTTTTGGTGGGAACGGGAGAAGTGAGGTTGACATTTTGTTCAGACTTTCTATTTTTTAAATTTTTGGGAGTTTTAAAGTACAAAAGTGATAGTATATTGTGTTTTAAAGTTCTGTATAAGTGAAAAGAATAGAATCGGTCTAAATAAACATGTGTAGCTGAAGTTCTCGCGCTTTCCGCGCTTCCGCTTCCTTTATAACTTCAATAAAGCCTACTATCACTTTCTGGAGGAGTTTTACGATAAGAAAAAACTAATTTACTTGTGATTTTACTGGATTCTACTTATGAATACGTGACATTGGCAAATGCGTTAAACTGTGCGCCACGCTACAAAGAAAGAAAAAAAACATGTAGAATGTAGCTACATATTATGTAGGTTGCTATAGGTATCTTTCATATTATCATAAGACATTTTTTTTTAATTTTATTTATGGCCGGATTTAAATCCTCTAAGGCTGCGATTCCTAAAGTGGGTTCCGCGGAACCCAAGGGTACCGTGTAAACGGTTCAGCGAGTATTACATTAGTCGTTAAATCGTTGGAATATTATGGCTACCGTTATTTGTGGCTACATTATTTTGAACTACACAATAAAAATACTTAATTTCAGAACTATTAATAGTTTTTATAGGAAGAAGTGAAATAATTTCATTCATCATATTATTCTTTACTATTTCAAATAATTTGTAATAAAGGATTTTTACTCTTATTTTAAATTGCATTAGGTATCTTATTTGTTACAGTTTGCTATGGCCTATAGGGTTCCATAAATTAAAAGGGGTTTATCGAGTTTTCCATGGCCTTAAAAGTTTAGGAGCCGCTGCTCTAAGGTATATAATAATATTTATTTTTAATAGAAGTGCCTCTTTTTTCTACTATTTTTATAAATAGGAAAAAGGGAAAAGAAGTGTAAAGGTGATCAGTGATACGAGTAAAAGATTTTCCGCATCACAAATTTTTTATAGAATTTATTAAAAAGCGGTAAGTATGTTATTTTGCACGAAACTCAAGAAAATAAGTACGTGAGCTTCGATTTTGTATTTTTTCAGAACTTTTTTAATTAAATTTACAATGTTATACTGACCTTGATAATTTGTCTGGGTATAAATAAAAGTACTTTAGACCCAACATAGTACCCTCTGAACAAAACTTTTGTAACAACTTCCTAAAATATCTATTCATTTTTCATAATTTACCTGCCAACAACACTAATAAATTGTAATATCAGAGGCACAAGAGCATTGTGCTACATAAAAGTGGTAAATGTTTTTTTTGTAAGTAACATTCTCGGTACGTGTGTCCGTATATCAGTAATAATAACATGTGCGTTTGTTTAATTATTTATTGTATTTCATATTGTCATGCCATGCCATAAAATATGGATAAAGCAATTTTGCGTTTTTGCTGTTTATGAATAACTTCCACACATATTTTATACATTTTTAGTAGATCAATATTATACTAGAATCACAGATAAATTAGTTACTAGGGCTAGAATAAAACAATAGTTAGGAAAATGTATAAAGTGATTTTATTGAATCTTTTATGTTTGTTAGTAGGTATGTAGTTTAACAAAGTTTTCATTTTTCATAAAGAAATAAATACTTATAGAAAAAAATACAACATACAGTAATAAAAATCTTTAGAAATAATTAATTATCGTAAATATAAACAAATTATTATATATTTTAATCAATTAAGATTGAAGAAAAATTATATCATTTTAATGAGTTAATATCAAATATCTGTTAAATGTTGTTTTAACTGAGTGAAAATATTATTAGGAAAAATAAAAACGTCTTGATTGATAATTAATAAATTCGTCTAAAATATAAGTAAGTACAAACTTTGGTTTTTTATTGAGTATTGGGCGAGTATTATTAAATTAAAAATATAGTCAAACTTTGAGTAAAAAGCAAATTATGACTCTTTGGTCGAATATGGCATGAAAAATTTAACAATATTTAATACTAAACTGGGGCAAACATGTAATTACCTATAATTATCATTATTTCTCTTTGCGCGCAATTGAATGCAGAAACTTACCTATGAAGTTGAAATATATATTGTAAAAGTATTAACACACTGCAATAAAGTGGAAAAACTTCTTATCCAATAATTCTTTTTTTACAGAATCAAATGTGTTCAAAAAATAAAACGACCTCACAAAAATTTTTTTCGCTTTATGACACTCATTGAATTTATATTTGATTTATGAACATCCCTATCTTGGAATAGCCATGGAATAGCCGTAGACAAATAATAAAACAATTTATTACAAAATAATTTTTCGAAAAGTAATGCTACAATAAATTGTTCGTGCATCTTTATTTTTAGGGTTCCGTACATACATAACAAAATAGCTTCCTTAAACCATATAGTTTCGTTATGTCTGTCTATTCGTCTATATCTCTGTCCGTCCATCTGTTCGTTTGCCTGTATGTCGTACAAGACTTATTATGGCATTTGGTATGTAATGAGATGTAAATTGTTAACGCACACCCAGACATGAAAATTAAATAACCAATACTTTGTTCAAAATACTACGAAACTCCGTTTTCTTACTACTTTTTCCTCTCATTCTCCATTTTCAAAATAAAATAGCTAATTTGTGTAGATACGAGTAAGTATGTGAACTGTTTTGTTTTAGAATAAATATTGAAAATATCGTATACTAGTGGTCCGCCCCGGTTTCCCCCGAGTGGAAACTCTTATAATGTAACCTATACAAAAACCTTCAGAAAGAAATTCTTTAAATGATAGTGAAAACGGAAAAAATCCGTTGCGTGGTTTAGAGGAAGTAAGCGGAGAAACAGACAAACGCGGACAGCGACTTTGTTTTATACTATTTAGAGATTCTTTAAATGATAGTGAAAACCGTATCAAAATCCGTTGCGTAGTTTAGAAGAAGTAAGCGGAGAAATAGACAGACACGGACAGTGACTTTGTTTTATACTATTTAGAGAAGAGATTATTACGTATCAGATTTTTTTGCCCCCGAATGCATAACTTTAAATAAGCCTTTGTCTACCTTATTATCTGACCTCTGAAACTTTCGTAAGTTAAGGGGGATTATTTCGTAAGTAATATGCCGAGGACCGCCATAAAATAGAAGAAAACAATTTATTTTATAAGAAATCTTAGCGGTACCTAATGCATTTTTTAATTTGCTTACTCTCTGCAAGTCTTTTAGAGGGGAGATTCATATATTGATATATAATTTTATTTTGCTTTTTATGGGTAAGTACTTGCTAATTATTTCTTGAGTTGGGGGATTTTTATGGATATAATTGTAACTATTATTTGACGTTTTTTATTAATATAATAGGTGTTACAAATATGTTGCAGTACATTTTACGATACCTACTTACCTTACATGTTGTAAGGGAAAGGAGCAAAGTAGAAATGTGTCATTCTCGGGAAAATTCACAAATTGTAAAAATCAGTAAATGATTTCCCAGAAATATTACTAAATGTCGGGAGATTTACCGATTAATTCCCACTTTTGCCTTTTATTGCCGTAGGGATTTTTCTACGGACATTATTAGGGAAATGCTATTAATTTATTACAAGACTATGAGGTGTAGTTCATGTGAGAGTACATTTAGTATTAGGGCCTACCTAATCGTTCAATACGTTTATAATTAATTCCAACAAATCTGCCTGCAAGAATGTACCGACAGTCTCAAAGCCAATAACTGTTTAATTATTTGCCTACGATCAAACGACTATGCAAAATTTCCATATAATACGTACAACTCTATGATACATTACGAAATATACCATCGTAAATATACAAATGTATATACAAACAAGTTATTACAAGTATTAAAATTGACAGCAACAATAAATAAATATTAGTTACTCAGTTTTATAATCTGTAATCGATTTTTAATTATCGCTATAAAATAACGAGTAATTTGTATTTTTGTATATGTATTGAAAAGGAATTTTAATAAAGATAAAATATTAAGTTAAGGCGCTCTCCCAGAAAAACAGACAAACGCGCAGAGCCCCTCATTCTAGAATTCGTTCATTCTTTATGTAATTTAGTAATGATTGATTTTACTTACAAAAAAAGGTCTTTGTAAAAAAATTTAAATAGTCAAATTTACATCATAAAATTATCTATACAGTGGTGCATGTCATAAGTAAATATAATTTCTATTTAAGACGTATATGCACGTATTTCAAATTTCTAGGCTTTCTTTTGAATACAGATTTTATATTGTATTTCATAACTATATAAATAAAAAAATGGGACGCAAATGATGCAAAAGTGTTGTTAAAATGTTGAAGATTATTATTATATTTTTATTATTTTTTATATTTTTTCAATTAACGAGAAGATAGCCTTTAAAACTTGCAAAAAATAGTATTTGACTAGGGAAAGCGCCTTAAATACCTACACTTATTACATGCTGTTGTGCAATCTCAAAAAATATTTGAAATTTGTATATACTATTTAATCGAAACGTCTCTTTGTTCTGAATCTGTTACGCAAATTATAATTAAGCATTTTTCCAAAGAAAGCTATCGGAGTAGCTTTATTTATACATATATAATATACATATAATATATATACGCTCTTTGTAAAAATTTACTATCAATAAATTACAAATATGAAAATTTTTTAGACAATTGCATTTTAGTAAGTAGTAATATAATCTAATTAATTTGTTAATAAATATTCATCTAGTACATTATATAAAATGTACCTAGATCTTTCACATGTATTGTGCGCTCCAAGTCTTCAATTTATGCTAGAATCACATATTCGTATATCGAAATATTTATCTGTATTTTATTAATTATTATGCGCTAATAAAAATAACGTTATACGCCCGTGTGGCCCTAGCATTATAAATACTACAAAACAGTTATACTTACACCCAAATTTCAAAAATGCATTAAGTTTTTTTGTAGAACACTTTGTACAATGGCAAAGCTTATAAGGGAATAAATTCCCATACAAATAACAATTGCGAAACATTACAATTCCTTTCTAACGCATTTTATACGTAATTACATACTTTCTTATTATTTACTGGAGAAATAATGTTAACACGTAGTAAATATAAATATTTTTTGGTTTTCATTTTTTTTCCACAAATTATGACACATTTAACTTGCATTTAACATAAAAACTCTCAGTCAAAACGTGCGTGCCCTTCAAAAGGTACAACGAAATATAGAAACATTTATCACATTATCAAACAATCGAATTAATTTGCGATCTCAAATAGACATATATAATACGAAGTGATTTGTGTATTGCACGTCCAAGAGGAAAATCTGAAAGTAAGTGCAGAAATCGTCAAAGCAACACACATGGAGATCGTCGTAGTCAGCGGCTAAAAGCCTCTTGAGGGTCTAACAACAGCCCAAATCGACTTAACTCGTATCACGTGACTTTTGAGAATCGATTTAGGTACATTTGAGTAAAAAAGACTGGCAGACGCTGAACAAAGTCACAGCGCAAAAGCACCGTGTGCGGTGCGGCCAGTCAAGGACATGCCCAAGGGCGAGATTTGTGCTCAAGCTAGGGCGTAGTCGTGCTAGGTGGGCGACCGTCAGGAGTCCAGCAATACGTGCCAGCGCTGAACCTGATGGAGTAGAAATAGCCCACATAATAATGTTATAAATCTTACAAGGCGTAAAATAAAACAATTCTGAAAACGTAATTTCGAACACTTAATCTGATCAATCCATCAATGTGAGAAGTGATCAAATTGTTGATTATTTATGAAGATCACGTGGTCTTTACCTCTTTCACCTCTTCCAACTTCATCGTTTTCTTCACCCATTATTATTTAAGTACTACATTTTATATATTATTGTAGGTACTATACTTTTCTTCACACTTATAGAAAAATTCCAATAATAATAGTTACCAGTTTAATGTTGTAGTACGCACCTGTTCGCCGTGTCGCTCGCACAGTTCTTGCCAGTGGCGCTCCTCCTCGCGGCCCGAGGGGCTGTGCCCCAGCGAGAACCAACCCACCATCTCGTTCCTTTTAACACTGCGTCGCCACCACACTGATACCATTAGCGTCACCTCGCTGAGTTGGAAAAGAGCCACCTACGATAAATATAAGAACTAGTTTCTGTATTATAGTTGGAGAATATTTTTTAATTATACACAACTCAAGGGTGTACACTGTACACAGTTTAAATTACAACCGCAACAATACAAAGTTGGCCTCATGCTCACCAACGCTATCTATGCCGTCACTATTCGTTTCGCAACTATTTGTTTACACAAATTATCATTAAAGTAGATATTTATTGTTTTACTTCTAAGTTTCTATATAATATAATAAATTATTTATTCTCCATATTGTCAAAAACTAACACATAAAACTGTTACATAGTGTTATGGGTTCGAAAATCGAGTTTCTAAATTTATGGGATCTTTTAACTACAAAGGGGCTCTTAACGTCGTTTCGTGAAACGCAAAATCATCGTTAGCGGTCCCCTATCCTTTTCTAGGGGTTCGCTAACTATTAGGGGATTTCGATGAAATCGGGCATCAGACTTATTTTCATATAATTAAAATAATATCTTTTTACAGCATAATTCACTCTTTTTAATTTTATTTCAATTATTCTTAATTCTCGTTATTTTTGTCAGGTGTTTCTAAGCGATACTTTTGGCCATACGACAGTATAGTATAAGTTTAGGGGACAACAGTTTTTAATCTGCAATTTTTTTCCATATCATTCCCTAAAACTAACCCGAAAATGTTTAGTGGTACCTGGAATATGAATAGCTCCTTGTAAAGCGGGTTAGACTGAGCGCGGCGTGTGGTGGACTTGCAGCGGCCCATCTCGCGCCCGTAAGAGCTGATGAGGCACAGCTTCACGTACGTGTCGGGCGCCTTGTTGGGCGACAACTTGCGGAAATGGGTACCTTTGATCACCTGTGAATACGGACCAGACAACTTATAACTCGAATGTTGGAGAACAAGAATGCGCGAGAGTTGTATATTATCACATCACCGTAGCGGGCGCTATGTAGGTAATTAATTCAATCTGTTGTAGAATTGAGCAGACCATGATGTGCCTCAGCGTTCTGTGAAATGCCACCATTTCGTGAAATAACCAAATATTACTCGCCACATCGTTTAATAAAGAAACTGTAAGGTGGGTATTCAAAAGTATTAGTAATTAAAAATCAATCAAGTAAATCGATTGTGTGACTTGCATAAAAGTCTAGTAAATTCTTCTAGCATTATCAAAATACAATTTTCTCCTCAACAATTTTATAATTGTAATTTTCTGGCACTAGGTACCTATATTCAATTTGCTGATTTTGACACAACCATCTTGCAATCACAACGAAGAACTTAGAGACAGCGCCACTAGCGGCGTCAAATGCAATTATTTCACGTTATCAATCCCGTCAATTTTTCATTCGGCACATGATAATATGTTGGCTAGACAATAAGACATTCTTTGTAATGACGGCTTTACAAAGCCAGCCCAGCACTAAATGCTTTGTCCCATTAAATAAACGGACGACGACATATCGATAACGTACAAAGCGTACCTCGACAGACAGGTGTCCAGTGGTGGGGTTGTACTGTAGACCGAGCAGCAGTTCTGGCGCAGAGCGAGCGCTACAGCACGATGAGGCGGAGTCAGAGCGCGCAAGGCTGCAGGCTTCCCCGCCTGCTCCCGCCGCGCCACCGCTTGGGGTAGTTACGGTACCCATCGACACCGGGCTTGCTAGCACACCCGTTACTGTGTGGTTGAGATCTAGTTTCGGAAGCTGCACACAAACATTATTAACATAATCGCTGTGAACATATTTAGTTCGAGTTCGCAGGTTATTTTACCTACGAATTTGCAAACAGCGACAGCTACGCGACCATTGCGCGACCGGTGTCTAATTGTGATAAAAAATTGATATCATGTATGACGATTGCGTGTCTATTACGCCATGACCGTAAAATGCACTTTTCGCAGTAAATATTATCGAATTAGGCCGATAGGGGACCGTTAACAATAAAAATTTCATCTTTAGTGGACCCCTTTCCGGTATTAGAGGTTCACTAAGTATAAGGGGACTTTGATGAAATCGCATTAGTTACCGGTCGCGCAGTGATCGCATGATTGTCGCTGTCTGCAAATTTTTGGGCGCAGGAACTGACACTTCGTCGTAAGTAAAAGCGCGACCGTGCCGAGTGTCGACGCTCTGAATGGCTCACGACGACTCACGACGATTTATTTTTATTATAATAAAATAAGTTTAATCATTAAAAATCTATTTTAAACGTATATTTTGCAGTCTTAATATTAAACTGAGCATCAATTTTTTAATTACTTGCCATAACAATATTAGGTACACAATACACATATGTGTCTTTAAAAATGAAATGAAGTAAAATGCGCTAGTTGTTCACTGCGCAATGATTAAGGTTTGATGTACAATTCTTGTGTAACGTATAAATCAACATATATACATATCTTCACGCTGTATCCCTAACGGGATAGTCAGAGGGGACTGAGCGCCAAGCGTCGCGGTCCTTACATACTTCTTTTGCTTCCTCAAATCTCATCAGTTTCCTCACACATATTCGCCTGGGTATGCGCGTGGTTTTAACAAGTCCGTCTGCTAGCACTCTGTATTTAATCTCCATAAGTCAGCTTTTTGTCTTCCTTGGCTTCTTTTACCACTCGCTTTCGCTCTGAAGATTTTTTCGTCAGCCTTTCATCACTCGTGTGATATTAAGTATTTCTGTTTTAAAAAAATATCGTAATGCAAAAAAAAGAGATATTATTCTCACTTGTAAGCCACCCGCCTGATGATGTTGCCGTGGCGCTAGCTGAAGCCACAGATTGTTCTCAAGCTCAAAATTCAGTGTAGCAAAGCTAACTGCAGCTTCTCCAAGCAGACGCTGCCGACGCATGCGTTCGCATCCGTATATGCGTACGCGTAGACCAAGCCCGTGTACGTCTTCTGTATAACATTATCAAAAAATATTGTTTTCAAATTACTGTAAATTAATATTGAAAAAATGATAAGTACCCGACTGAGTTTCCGGCCGGTTCTCCTCCTGTTTAAAAACCTGTATTGACAGGTAATGTTAGATTTGACATTTAAAAATAATTTGTAACTGACTTCAATATATTAATTTTAATAACCGTAAAGACGGACTAGGTAAACAAATAGCCATTTGTCTCTTTTTTTCAAAAATCTTTTAAAATAAGAGTAGGAACAAGATTTCAAATACTCGAATTGAAATGAGTTTTATAAACCAAAATGAGTTAAAAGCAAAAAACTTACCCGGATTGATTTTATGAAATACAAAACTCTCCATATACTGAGGGTTTTCTCCGTTTCTTATTTTAGACTTGAATTTCTGTTTTTTCAATGGGAGAAGAACGACTCGAATCTACAGAAAATGAGATTGCATTGTTTAAAAATATTGCCGAGGTAATTGACAATCTTTGATTCTACTTCGACGAAATCCTATTTCATAAATTTAAAATATGTATTAAAATAAAGCGTCGATTTATGCCGAAAAAGCATTAAGATTGGTGTGAATTCGTTGGATTTCAAAGAACATAACTTATATTAGATTTTATACCTGACTCTGCAATATTTGTCCTTGCGTACGCGCAGGCAGCGCCCGCGCCTGTAGTATGTGTACGGTCATGCTGCGAACGGGTGCGTCATATAATAATGTCAGCTCAACTGAGCCTCTTTCCTGAGATCCACTGCTCTCGCCGCAAAGTAGAGATGTGTCCTAATAAAATTTATGTATTGGAATCACTATTAAGATAGGTAGGTACTTCACTACGCAATGAGTTCGAGGCAGTGTCCAATTTTAAATATAATCTTCGAATGTGTATTCCATTATATGCATTATGTACGTATGTCCATATATTCATATACTTATCTATAATTTGCATATAACATCAACATCCAAAAAATAAAATTTTAAATATCTTTTCAAAGATAATATCTAAGTAATATTTATTGTAATTTTATTAAGAGATAATATAGTTAGGGATACAGCGTGAAGATATGTGTGTATTAAGAGAAGCTAGTACTTTTAGTTTTCACATAGTATTGAATTTCTTTAACACATGTGTAAAACTTAGTAAGCTTTAGAAACATTAAATTGCTCTCTTACAGTTTTGTTTTTGCACTTACAATAATAAGGACATGTGGGTTAATCATTGGCTAATAACGAGGACAGTGTTATAATAATATGAATCACTTTACGCTGCACGTGGAAAAACCACAAAAGGTTTATGTTTGCAGTAGAAAGTTTGCCCCCTCTGATATAAAAAAAAATGGCACAGGTCATTAAAAGCAGTGCTTAAGGCTAGGCTAGTTTCAAAAAGCTGGATAAATCAGTTACCAACTGTGTTATTCGGGCTCAGAGCTGCACCTAGAAAGGACCTGGCGATGCCAGGTCGCTATATTTCACCCTCCCTATTTCCAGTATACATAGGTCGCTCCAGTGTTTGTGGTTAATAAATAATATTAAAAATAGGATTCCACGATTTTACGGCTGCGTATAAATTATTATTATTGTTTAGTTTAGTGTAATGGAGTACTGAGCGGTTACGTACATTATGAGCGATAACATCACTGTCGACGCTGCTTTGAGCTTCTAAGGTGTGGATGTACTCAGCCTTTGGCGGCGGCACCACATCGTCTATCCTGGTCTCCCTGAGCGTTGTCTCCCTGAGCGCCGTCTCGATGAGCTTCACCTCTAACTTAGCTGGTCCAACTGCGTTCTCATTTTTCTCCTCATATCGGCATTCGATGTCTTCATTATCCTATTATTCACATCGACGTTTACACATTGTAAAAAGACGTTTACACATTGTAAAAAGCATATTATTAGAGAAAATAAGCTTTTAAGCTTTCTGTATCCAAATCGAATACTTTTAGAAATGTCTGTTTGTTAGTACCTACGCCAGTTTGTTTAAAATTCACTAATAAAACTACTTTCTTTGTGAATTTCAATACTGGTTGTACACTTTACGTCATATTTATGAAAACGATAGGGAGGAATATTACCTTTTATAGTTAGTAGGTACATATAAATTAAAAAGTTCTTTTTAATTTGGCACGGTTAAAATATTAATCATGTACAAGCTTAAATGAAATATAATCTTGAAATTAATTTTTTTTTGAGTACAAGTAACTTACACGTAAGGCTTTTTTTACTCGTCTATTCCATTGTGTGAGGTGTCGTTGGATAGATCTTTCAAAAATATCGTGGGTGCGCAATGAACATTTTTCGATTCAGGGATCCTTTTGCGAAATATTCAGCTTGAAAGTGGTCACTTTTTTAGAATCATGTGTCCCCCCTCCGACCTAACCGTTGATTTTGGATATGTGAAAAGTATTCACGATAGTGCCTAGTATATATAACGAAGTTAAAAGGAAATCTATTACAGCTAAGTAGGCTAATGACTTAGATGGCGTTTAGGCAATAAGTTAAAACTTTACTTAAGCATTATGACTTTGTAATGTTATTCGCCATTATAAACTGACACTTGCAGTTGGAGAGTACGTGAGAATGTCTTTCGACTGGAAAGTTAGGTTTGTGTTTGAATCCGACTTATACATATATATATATTTTTTTGGTAAATATATAACACATACAGTGTACGGTGGTACGGAATCCGCAGTGCGCGAGTCCAACTCGCACTTGGCTGGTTTTTATTATTATTTATTATTTTTTTATTTTTATGACTCACCAGTCACCACGCGCGCGATCCGTTACCAAAGACACACATGGTTCATTTCATTTCACTTTGCCGGCCAAACAAATCGTACCAATTACCAAAGGATAAGGACATATTCTACATATTATGTTTGATTTGCACTTGAATATTATGCTATTTCATCAATACCGTAAGGGATATGTCCGTTTGAAACGTATCCATCGGAACTCAGCCATGTCGTGTGCACTATAATGACATATTGTAAAATTATCGTCTGTAGAAATGTCTTATAATAAGCCCTTAGTCGATTTCTACGAATATGTTGAGCAAAAGGCGTTAAACATGCACGTGAATCATTATGATTGGTTTGATAACTAATTACAAGATGGTTAAGAGTAAAGAGAAACATGCAAAATCTATTAATTGGGAAATCTAATTTTACTAGGCTGTTTTTGATATTATAACAGTTTATTACTACGTTTTGTTGTTAATATTATCATCTCTAGAGTAAATTATTTGTTATTCAATAAAACCGATTCAGTGTAAGTTGCGAAAAAATAAGGTTCCCAAATTACAACAGAAAGCTATGGAATTTATTCAGTTGCTTAGTATCTGGGTACACGAAGTTTTTAAATGGTCGGTAAGGATCAGTTATTAGTGCGTTCTTTATTTATTTTTTAATTAATCATAAAAAATTAAGAAATGAGTACAAAATCAGTTTTTGAATTTGGGTTACCAGTTCTATGAACAGAATAAACTTCACGTGTCAATTTAAATAAGTATTTCAATAGTAATTTATATAGAAGACCGAGGGAACGAGAAGTGGACCATGATGTTCGGCGCTCCATTCTTTCTGACTACCCCGTTAGGAATACAGCGTGACGATATGTATGCATATAAGACGAACTGTAGGTTCGTAGATGGGAAATTAACTGTTACGATTATATGACCCGGAAGATGGATAAAAAATTAATAAGGGTTAGAGAAGTAGAGATATAATCAATAAAGATTGGGCTGGACACCGGGCACCGAACATCCGTCGCCAACCTTGGCTGAATACCTTGTCTGAAAACCTAAATATTCAGTGGCAGAATATTCGAGTGACCGATTATTGAAAAAACTATGCATTCACTGTAACCCTAAGTGAGCTTTAATTAGATGTCGCAAACTGATTTTTATGCAAAAATAAGTTTTATTTTTTAATTTGAGCGGTTTTTATTCACCTATCCGGCCTTATCCGGAAATTACATAGATAATAGAAAAGGGTTGACAGAGTTAAAAGGTTCGGTAAGTCATTCTGATGGAAGACGGAACTAATACGGAATTATAAAATGTCATATTTCATCCACTTGCTGTAATGTATTTTGAAGTGTCCATAATACAGTGGGATGTAGTTATAGTCGAGACATTTGGTACATAGAGGTTTAACAACGAATGTTGTTGCAGTTTGGAAAACTTCAAAGTGTGTAACTACTATCTTTTCGACTACATTAAGTATCTATACCTATAGTATATTAAGACTTAGAAGACCGATAAATAACTACCTCTTTCCTAGGAATGACGTGTTTATTAATTATTGAAACAAAGTTCTTGAAAATCTACGATCACAATTCTTTGCTACATATTACAGGTATTATTTAAACGAAAAAATTAACTCGTAAAGTTTTTGGTGTCCTATGATAATCTCACCTGTTGTATGCGCAAGCGCAGCTCGTCGTCAGAATCGGAGGTCTCGAACGTGAATATGCGTTCAGGGTAAGATATCGGTTTCGACAAAGCATCTATAACAAACACAGATGGACGGACAACGTCAATCGATATAATTACGAATTACACTATTACCACTACATATCTATAGGTACATATATAAAATTTCTATCGTCCATAGCACTACTTGTAAATTTTATAAAACAGCGACACTTAATTGTTGAAGAATATAAAGAAACAACAAAAAGTTGGGAGGTCCTTTGAGCTACATTAATGGTTAAAAAAGTATGTTTCTGTATGTCTATTCTAGATGCTATTATAATTTCATAAAGACAATGGCACTATCACGCGACGCGAGTACCTACTCACTAACATTCAGTCGAAAATTATAAAATATTAATTTAATTTAATTGATATTACAAAAAGTATTTATATTTCCCACTAACTTTTTACATACACCTTGGACAAAAAATATTTCTATTATTAAGTACACAAAGAAGTCTAAATAATAGATTTGTTGTGTTATTGAAACTACATATGTATGGTACATATATAGCACGAATATACTGACCGAACTGAGCATTATGGAGGGGTGGACACGGGGCTTGCACACGAGGGTTCACCGCCAGTATATCATCGCAGCACTTGCTCCGGTGGAAGACAGCGGTGTAACACCACCTCCTCCCCAAAAATAGAAGAACAACGAGCACCACCGCCGCGAATGCTGCTACCGCACTTATATACGCAGTTGCTTCCACTATAATAAGATATATTTATTAAGCACAATCTGCAGTGGAATCTTTGTTTTTGGGTCATTTCGTCAGTAAACGTAAAATGTAGGACAACAGGCGTGTGCAAGAAACTGACTTCAATTTTAAACAACATGAAAGCTTGTAAATATACATTTGATATACATGTATAAAAAACACCGAGTCATTTAAAATTAATAAAATGGCTTGAGAACAGTATAGTGATAAGGATGTTTACCATTGGAAGGGTTAATGACGCCGATATTTGCCACCATCCTGGCTCACACGGAGCCCGCGAAGTGCATTGCTGCACCTCGTTTTCGCCTGTTCACTTGCACTGTGTAATCGTACTGAGAGTTCAGAAAACACGGTTTCGAATATCACTGGAATACAAAAGTACTACTGTAGAGAATTAATGGGATGTGTTGGCATGGGTAGACTGTCAAATTCGCGCATGCGTAGTGATCAAGGGGGCACGGCACGGGGCGTGTGGAAATTTCTGCGCGCTTATAGGACGAAGGACTTCATTTTATATAACTACAAACTGCAGGTGTTTGTTTGTATAGAACGTCTGTCGTCAAGGCCGAGGGCGACACGTGCCCTCTGCGGGCTCGGATTCGTGCTGTCTTCGTTTTATAAGTAGCTATATATTTATTGAACGGTTCACTGACGTGCTCATAAATAAAATCCGAATGACTGGGTAGCAAATCAATGTCTTTGTTAAGCAGAAGTAATGTATATTTAAACAGTTATTGATTTCATTTAACGCGAAAAACAATTAGATAAATAGATAGCTCGGATCAAGTCAGGTAGATGGGTTTCATTTTTTATGTAATTGAAGATGTAATTAAAATGTGCAAGAAAGAACTGCGATTCATTCCGTCCTCAAAGACTTGTCAAATAATATACTAATATATTTGTAGAGAATATTATGTGTTTAAGAGTACTAACATACTATAGTTGCGACTGGGTGCGTCAGAGCCGTCAGACCAATTAAGCCCTAAAAAAGTGATCTGACATAGGATTTTATTTTTATTATCAATAAAAAAGATTTTTCTTGGCTTACCTTCTGTCAAGAATACCAAGGCTGGCTTATAAAGGTCAAATAGCCAATGGTAGCCGAGGAAAATAAGATACCACATAAGCACTACAGCTCTCAGAAAGTGCGCGAGGAGAATGGAGGGGTTATCCATAAATCGCGTCACACGAATTTCTTGTTTTTTGACCCCCCCGTCCTTGTCACAGATGGTCACATTTTGCCCCCCCCCTAGTGAAAACAACAGTTCCAAAATAATTAAGAGAATATTTTTTAAGTTTTTCGTTTACAGTTAGTTTTGTTTTAATATTTTAGATTTTGATATGTGACATCACGAAACTTATGATCTTCCCCACCCCTTGTCACACTTCGTTGACCCCTCCCACCCTTAAATGTTACGTAATTTATGGATGGCCCCTGATGAGATGTCAGACGAAACAAAGTTTGTGTGTACTGCGATGTTTGGCACGTCATCCCCTCTGACTACTCCGTTAGGGATACAGCGTGAAGATATGTATGTATGTATAATAAATACATTTATATGTAAAATTCCGGTGTGCGCGTGTTCGTAATTCTTCTACTAATAAACGGCTTGACCGATTCTGATGAATTTTTTTGACTTATGACGTCACTTGAATGGTTCCTTGCTATAGTATAGGTGGCTGGCCGGTAGGTGGCGTTGTTGTCGAGATCCAGAAATTGTGAAGTCGTGGCAAATTGCTAGTAAACTATAAATACCTACACATTACGTAAACATATGAGTCAGTGCATGAAGATAAGGAAAGCTAGTGATTTATGTCATCAATCTTTTGTTGTTTATTGTACTACTAGAGCCGATGCCCGCGACTTCGTTCGCGTGGTCTACATTTTACTAAATTGAATGATTCAAAAACCTTCGCGGGCGTATGTATAACATTTCACCAAAATTTCATCGCAATCGGATGAATGGTTTAAGAACGTATAAAGGATAAACATACAAAAAAAAACATTCATTTTATTTATATAGATAGACAAATCGTAACGCACCCGCTTCGCTGGGCGTAAATGAAATTTTTGCACCTAATTATTTATATATTTTTGTTTAAAAAATGGTCAAGGGTCTATTCAATTCAAAAAATAAATAAATAGCCTAAAGCCATCTGCAAACGATTCCGCGTCGAATGGACATAGTACCATACCGATACGTTAAGTAGTTTTCACGTGATTGCGTGACAACGAAAATCATTTTCATTTTATATATACAGGGAGTGTACATGAAAACGGGACAGTTACTTTAATGGATGAAAGGCTATAACTTTAGTATGCAATTAAAAAAATAATTATCGAAAAAAAGGTATCCGTTTAAGAGTTATGAACATTTAAATTTTCAGGTGTTATTACCATTTCTCGTAAAAGCGGTTGAAACGTGTAAGCATACTTTTTTATTTTGTTATAATTTCATTTGTTATTGAAATAATGAACTTCAAAAATAATGCATATGCACCTTAACAACGTTTACATATCTCTACGATCATGAACTTTAATTTAAAAATGCGTTATTTCCACATACACAGGAATATAAACCTTTTCGATACATAAACAAAGGAGACTTCTGCGGACTTGTGAAATTGGGTATGAATCAAATGAAATTGAACGGACAAACTACTTGTCGTGTTAAGGGGAAGCACAACTGAAGTAAATTGTGTTTTGACCTGTATCTTTGTTATTATTACATAATAATACTTTATTGAAGCGTAATCAAGGCATTCTCGGTATACTATAGCATGTTTAAGGTGTCCCGTTTTCATATACACCTGTATAGATAGATTTGACATGCTTATATAGATTGTATCAGGTTTTTGTAATTTCAGCTTTTATTTACAATTTTATTAATGCTGATGCACGAATCATTTAATGATAATAAATACAATTGAATTAGTATATTAAGCATATTAATGTTATAGGTACTTAACCATTTTAGTGTGTCCTGCTGCTATTTAATAGTGGCAGGTAGATAAAGACTCCGTGGGTAAATTAGATACAGATGGTGGTACAGAGCGGCGACGTCGATAAAATGGCGATAAAAGCGAAAATTACTTTTAAACTAACAATACTCATGCACTGACCTCGTCTCTTTAAAAAAAAAAATTTATAAATGTGTGTTCGGGATACCCTCCCTTAGGAACGATGTTCCTTAACTGTAGTTTCTATTTCTCACTGAATTGCAATAATGAGACGCCAAAACGTATGATTTGAATTTGAAACCAAAAACAATAAGTTTTAACATTTCCTCGTGTACTCATTTCTTCGTGTAATGAGGTTATATATCCGGCCGTGCATACTGCTTGCTGCTCAAATCTAGATACTCACATGCATAGACACTCGAATATAATAGAAAGAGACAGAAACATCACTGTGAATCTATGTATAGAGCTCACGAACCTAGTGCAGTGCGGCGCGCAGGTCCCGTCCGGCTTTGCTTAATTAACTAAGTTGGGAGGTCCGTGCACTAAACAAGTTGGGAGAAGTCCGTGTACTAAACAAGTTTATTTTTGCACATTTTTGGACCCTTGGACCCCGCTTCATGTGAATGCTATACCTACGCCCATGTGCAGATAAGATTTTTAAATGCGTAGATGGCAGACAACAGCTTCGTCGGTATCAAACAGTAGAAGAAAGAATTTGTTCTGAAGAATTTGCAATAATCCATGTAGCTAATATCGCAGGGCAAAAAAAACAGAATATGACCCAAAACCTAGTACAAACGCAAGATAAAAGTAACTCGTACTATGATAAACATGTTTTCAATGTTAAATTTGTCTAAAAAACTATATTTCAAGTTTTAACTGAAGCGAAACATAAATTTCATATAATATACATAACATGAAAAAAACTGTATAAGTCTACTATACGCTTGTAATACTTTGATGTGGTAGTAATATTAAAACGACACAATAATATTTTGAAAATGTTTTTTTTATTAATAACACTTACATTTTTACAGCGCACCTAGCCAACAGAGTAATACTATAAAATGAATCGGTGAAAGAATCAAACGCAAACAAACGTTAGTTCTACAGTGTATTTTGTTAAATAATGATAACGCTCACAAGATCAAATTATTACATAAATTATCATCATAATCAACGACTATTGTCAGTGAGATGTACTTCGTTCCCATTGAACAAGTACAAAAGATCACACTAAAGAAAACAAACTTTATTTAAATCTATAAACATTTCATATAATTTAGATTTTATTATTCGCTATAATGTTATATTTTTACTTTTGTAACCATTATTATAATGTTATATGTATTCGTTACGAAAAATCGAAATGGATCGTGTCCACTCGGTCCTTCCATCCGGCAAAATTCGCGACGCCGCCCCACCGCCCGTACCCTCCCCCGCCCCGCTGCCACTGCTGAGCATCTGCCGTCTCGCTCGCACACTCGCTCTCCATCTCATGCAGCACACTACACGCCGTACTTACATATACATACACTACGTCCGAACCGCGTTTTCGTAGAAGAGCCAAGTGGCGACTAAAACAAGATGATACTATCGTAACTGTATAATTTTAAAAATCCCTATTAATCAAAACCCTACGTTTGTTTATTATCTTTTAATTAAGAAATAAAATCTTACATAGTTACCATGAGCAGGCTATTTTAATAAATTTGACAAAATTCACTAGTGATCCAATGTTATAAATAAAAGCATAGTATCCGAGCGCGGCGCGGCGTCAGCGCCGACCGGCCGGGCGGGCGGCGGGCTGGGCACGGTCCGATCTGTTCCGGTCCGGTCCGGTCCGGTCCGCCCGATCGGCCGCTCTGGCGGCCGGTGCCTTCGACGGCAGTGTTGGTCCGGCCCGCAGCGGAAAGCGCCCCTTCCGCTCGCGCCCGGACCTCTAAGCTTCGCGATTGTGTTTTTTATTAGCTACGGTTCAGTAATGGCATCAAAATTTCAACTACCTACCTAACAGTAAGCAGTAGTAGTACACTAAAATTCAGACATTCCACATCGACCTCTCACACATCATACACGCGATCGAACCTTCAACTAAACATTATTCACTCGAAAGATTCAACTTAATCTATTCCACTTAAATTATAATAATCATGGCTCTTAATGTAATTATACAACAAATGCTTTTCGTTGGCCGCCGAACACGACGGCGTCAATGCCCGCATGAACGATGAACTACTGCTAAACGATAATTTATTACTTATTACATAAGTATGTGAAAAACGATTTTATTTTATTCTATCTTATAAATGTCATAGTGTCGTTTAGAGCATGCTACTGTAACATGAAGTCCGAGTCGGCGGCCGCGGGCGCGAGCGGCGGCCGGCGGTCGGCGGCCGGCGGCGACCTCGGCGGTGCGGCCGGGGCCAGGGGGCCAGGGGCCAGGGGGCCAGGGGGCCAGGGGCCATGGGCCAGCAGTGGTGGTCGCCGGCCACTGCTCGCGTTACATTACCGGGTACATTTAACAATTAAAGAGATTCCTCACTTGTCACATGACACAGATTCAAGATACACAAATTACATTTTAAACGATCTCAATATAAAAATAACAGATTCACAATTTTTAAAAATAATATGTGTATAATATTTCTTTTCATCATCACAAATATCGAACTCCATTCACCACTGTGCATATATACATACATAGTTCATCGAAAACAATACGATAAATGTAATGATAGCGCGGGCCGCAGCCGGCGCAGCCGCATCTCGGTCACGTTACTGAAACGAACATCATATAGGTAATATATAACACTCGACAGGTACATTACACGTGCGCTCCGTGCGGAGCGATGCGGTAATAAGCGGTGAGAAGCGTACACGACAGCGATTACACATAATACCGGAACGGCACCGCAACCTTCTGTCAGCCTGATATAAGAACACAAATGAACGTTTATGTACGCAGCGAACGTTAACTGATGCACGCCGTGGACAATGGTCGGTGCTGCTTAGTAGTAAGTCTCTTGCTCGAGCCAGCCGCCCGGGTTACGGCGGAGGTAGAAGCGCCGGATCTCGTCGTAGATGAAGATGGACAGCATGAACGGGATCGCGGGCAGCCACCACACGAACCTGCGCGACAACAACAGGGCCTCTAAGTATAGATCTAATACAAGCTAATACTTATAAACTATCTTTGAAGTGACAATGATGAACTGTCAGTTATATTTAAAGCTGCATCCAGATATTCTGTAACATAACATGCAATATTTTCCTTACCATTTTCGTATTTTACAACCTTCGATCACAAATAAAAAACTAGATACACAATCAACGCTCCAAAAATGTCCGAACCAAATGTGTGCTCAAATGAGTATTTGAGCGCACTTCTGTTTTAATGCTATTCTAAAACGCTAACAGCGAACATGTCAAAGTGCTCCTTCAAAATAACAAAAATAACACATCTAGAACGCTAAAAAAAGACGCGAGTTCTTATTTTCGGGTAATAAATAAATAATATTATTTACGTGTTCATTATTTCATTATAATAATAACGTTACATAGCTCTTTTTTATTAAATCATTTTTTCATATTTTTAAATATTGCCTGACAATATTTGTCTTATCCTTGTCACTTTCACGTAACAAATGAAAATGACATACATAGCAACGCAAATAGATTATTTGAATTATATTTTATGCACGAGACGTAAGATTGCATTTTAAATATTGTATTTAACAAACTTCGTTTCAATATCATGCAAGAATCGTTTACGATCGTTTATAGCCTTATGGTTTGGTAGTAAGGTCTACTTTAGATACTTTAGAGACTACTTTAACACAATATTGCCGATAATACTTTACGATATTAAAAATATATACGTCAATTCGAACAATAATTTGTTTAAATTTAATAGGAGATTGTGAATCTAGTTCTTTTTTTGTGATCGAAGTTTACAACATAATAAACACCGCCGTGTGGACGTTACGTTAGCACGTCAAATGAACATACGGCAGAATAGAGGTTACGGTTTGTTGCGCACACGATCGATTGCCAGGAACGCGTGTTAGTAGTGCGCAGACCCTGCAGTCTTTGAAAGTCTCTACATTAAAACTATCGATTGTGATTGGAATCATATCGAATCTAACTGTCACCTTTACGATTTTTTTACGATCAAATTTGACAGCTCGCAAAGTGTTCGTGTTTATCGTTAGGGCAGGCGATTTTTTTCGTTATTTTTATCGATCGGTAGTTTAAGAAAATAATCGCTATGTCGGGACTGCAGCCCCAGGAATCATAATGAATGTTCGTAAACGTTCGTATTGTACTAAATGTTTTGTGTTGCATAAGAATTTCTGTTTGTTGACAATTTTTTTATCGGTTTTTTTTACAGAGATAATCAGTAACAGAATCTATTATTTTAAAAGTCTATTATATATTAAAAATAATCCATACTAATATTATTATATACTATATAACTTTGTTTGTTTGTATGTAGTGGATAAACTCAAAAACTACTCAACCAATTTCAAAAATCGTTTCACCTATAGAAAGCTACATTATCAGCGAGTAACATAGGCTGTATTTTTTTTTTAATTCTACCCGTGCGAAGCCGCGGAGGATCGCTAGTTTTTAATAAACGTTTCGGTGACTTTTACTTTAATTTTCATTTTTAATAAACATAATTTAATGTACGGATCGCGATGTCTAGTACTTCGTCCCTTCTGACTAACGTATTAGAGATACAACGTGAAATGTATGTATGTACCCATAATTATAGTTTTAGAAAGTGAGGGAGTGAACTTACTTGAGGGGATACATTCTCAATCCCTTGTCCATGCCGGGGGTGTATGAAAGGAAAGCAGCGAGCGCGGTTTCAAAGATCAGTCCGAAGTTGAGCGCCCAGTTGCGCATGCCTTGGTGCACGATTGAGTTACGGCGAGTCTTACAGATGATCAAGTCTGCCCACTGGACGACTACGATGGAGACGAAGAATGCGGTATGGCAAGTGAATTCCAGAGCCTTGCGGTCGCGGTAGGTCTGTAGAAAAGTTTCAAAAAAAGATTAAACACAAATTTTGCCCTTACTGTGAAGATCATTCTAAGTTCTCATAATAACGTTTAAAAACATCTTTTTGTAATATTTTATTCACAAAAGCATTAAATGCTGGCCCTCACAGAGAGCAGCTGTAGTCTAGCAGGACTTGTAGACCAATTGAATAACAATAACCGTTATTAGATTAGACTATTGTTATATATGAAATTATATTTTTATGATACATTACGCTGAATAAAATAATATAAAATAATTAAATTCATTATCACATTTAAAATAAAGACAAATCTCTTACCCATTCTTGCCCGTATGAATCAGTGAGATCATTGATAGCCTTCGAATCCCATTGCTTTCTGATGCCGAACAAGTACATTGGAAGGAAGCCATTCTCAGCCATGATTACGAAGTACACGAAGAAACCGGCAGCCGCTTGAATCATTCCGATTTGACCATATGCCATCGAAATCAGCCTGTCAACACGTTAACGCTATTAGTGATGGAACGTGGTGAAGAACATCAATTCTATAGTGTTTTTTTACAAGTGCACAAGTCATATTTTAAGTGTTGTTTTTCATCTTTTTACTAAAAACTTTACAAATTTAAGGCAAAAAAGACTATATCGATTACAAGGTTACCAAATTTCATTTATCTTACAAGTTTATACATATATGTATAAGTATAGTCTTTATATTTTTCTTTTAAGGGACAAAATTATCTATTACTGAATTATATAATTGGTGTAAATTCAATTTGCCAATAAAATAAACAAGATGCAAAACTTGTTAAAATACAAAGAATAGTTTTTGACATAAATTTCTTACCTTAAACACATATTTCAGTAAATTTTATATCATTCAACTAAACATTCGACATAACAGCCGTTTTATGGAAAAACATTCAAAAAGCTATATTTATCTTTTTGGCAAACTGTATTGAAACAGATCATACATTTGTTGTGAAAACCACTAGACAGAAAAATGTGATTAAGTGATTTCCACAAACTTTTTCAGAAACATGCAGTTGGGGACCGAGCTAAATAAGCACAACAGGAATACAGTTTTTACGTGTATATATACTTGTGCGTTTTTTAACAAACTTTAGTCACTTTAAAAGATACAAAAGGTAAATTATGGTATGTAACACGAGTTCTATCGCTAACGTACAATAGTGAAATGTCGAAAATGTCAACCAAACCAATGTCGAATACTGTCAACCAAACGCCACAGTTGTGTGACATCAATGTTGGTCAAAGTGACAGGGTTGTAGTTTCCTACCGCAATTCTTATTCTAAATTCATTTAGCTCGGACCCTTTCTGTACACGAATATATAAGTATACTTACAAGTTCACGACGATCATGCAATAAATTAAGTGCAAAAGGAAAATTCATCAAACAAAGGCTTAAAAACAAAAGCACTAAATCAAAATGAAATCATAATACGCGACAGCAACATTTTGTCGCAAGGAAAACTCAGCCCTAAAGTGTTTTGTGTATGTGAGGCGGTAAAAGCGCTTGTAAAGTGGATCTCTGCATTAGCGACGTGCTTATAATGAAATATATACAATAATTAATATACAATGCTATATATAAAACTACATATACAGCTGATAAGAAAAATATAGTAAAAAAAATATTACAATATCACTAGACGCTCCAAGTCACCTAAATCATTCCCTAGAAAAAATTAAAATTTTCATCAAAACTAATTTTACCAAGACAGACACGACAGAATTACATAAAAGAAAACTAATCCACTAGTGTGTTGTCTAAAACGATGTCTAAACGATCCTCTAATTTGTTCGTTAAACGTGCAAATATCGACACTGCATGAGTGTCAATCTAGTCAAGTCGCTAAAACTTTAAAACATGGAAGAGTGAAGATTAGAGTAAAAGAGAAGGACTACCTCTTCTATGTCTATAGTAATAATAGATTTCTATAAAAACTGACGAAAACTACATATGAATCGAAGCTTTTATTTAAATTAAGAAACAATTTTAAAGTATGATATAATACCTACATAGCTATAGTCGTCAATCAGTCTTTGTATATTTATTTTGTATGCAATGAGATCAAATTTTTTTAATCATTTTTTGATAGAATATACATACAGTTTAAATATAAGCCAATTGCTTAGTGTTATCAATGGATAAGTCTGGATCCTTGTAATCACTCTTCCACATCCTGTTATCTGTTGATTCACAAGTAGCCGCACCATTCAATAATTTAAAATGTTGCCAAATGAGTTTTTTATTTATATATTATAAATTTACGTCTGGAATAGTGGGCTATTCTGTGTAAACACTCAAATGAGTAACTAATAAGCGTTCGCCACATATGATAGAACGTGGCTGGGCGGATCGGTAGTTTGGCCAACCTTCTGTTGACGAGGTTGTCGCGGTAAGGGTCCCGCGGCTGCCGCTTCATGATATCAGACTCGGGTATCTCGTACGCCAATGATATAGCAGGCACCTTCAGTACACACCAAGCAATCAGATAAACCAACACTTGACAATCACGCGACCGGGCGCGAACGACTTATACATAATAAATATACGTACCCTCGGCTAAGAGATTATGAGTAATAATTATTATAACTACATAATCTAGTGACATAGAAACAAAATATTATTACCAAAATTACAATAATTCTAGTGATAATAGTTACTTATGTATGCATAAATTAGCTATTAATATAAAAATAGAACATATTGATTCAAAATTACGATAGCACGTTACCGCCTTAGTGACAAATATGTATGTATATATTATTATTTCTGATATGAGCCCTATGAACTAAGTGAGCCCTAGCAGTTGAGTGTTCTGGAACTATAATTACATATAATATTTAGTGTAGATGCATAAAATAGTATGTAGTACATTGACGACACGGGGCTTGTCGTGATATTATATACGAATTAAGATGGTGGATGAAGTTTGTAGCCTTTTTTATGTGTAATAGATATAATGACAGTGAGACTTTATGTAATATATGTATATATCGTGTTATGATGCGCATGAAAACATGAGAAGAAATGACAGAAAAACTTCATAATATAATTGCGATATAGAATTAACAGGACTTAGATGTGCAACACATGCATGACAGACAGATGACAGAGAGACAGGAAGACACCAAAGACTTACCTTGCAAAGACCACTCACAAAACCATAAATAAAATAATAGTTATTGCAAATGGAACAACGTAGTCGAATTGAACATTGATGGTCCAACACGTGATTCCATTGCCGACAACAAACTACATACTTATAATAAAGGTAAGTTTGTTAATAGATAAATACACCGTTACAAAATACAACGCAAAGCAAAAAGGAGCGGTGCGTTTGTCGCCTTCAATATTCACACATATAAGAGCTACACAGAAATGTGTACAGGACACTGTCCGCACTGCAGGCAACAACCAGACCCCAATTGAAGATTAACTAACACGTGATAGCAAGCAATTAGCGGATAGAATAATATCTTTGAACGAGTACTTATGTCACTCGTGATGTTTTACCTCTCGTTAACTAGTTTATCAGTGAAAGGATTACGCGGCTGTCGCTTCATAATGTCAGATTCAGCCTCCTCGTAAGCCAGGGAAATGGCGGGCACCTACACAAACACTAGCGATGTGAGCGAACAGAGAGCACGTTACGCACGAACGTACGTCACGTACGCAACATACGAGACGCACGCCACGCACAAAACGCACGTTCTTCGCACGCCGCGCCCTCTCTCGGACAAGCGCAGTGCATCACTGTCACATGTGTACAACATCGAACATTTAACAAGACACTGTCGCCCATACGCCGGTATAAAAAACAAATAAATATTGTATTGTAAACATTTTAAATACAAATCAAACTTGACAGCCGGCCTATGCTCGCAAGGACTTGCATTACTTAAAATTACAAAATAAAATATTAATAACACATAAAATGTATATCATGAGATGAAATTTGTTGTGGCTGACATGGGATTTCTTCAATACGTGTAATCGACCGATTCAATATGGATCCATGATCATGAATGACTTTGTGATCAAGTGTTTATAGATTCTTAATGACATTTACTATGGAGTGAAATGGTAGTGCCTGTGATAAGGTCGGTGTGTCTGTCTACATGTTGTAAATGAATAGGGGTAACACTACTCGTACTGACGCCACTCTGTTCATAGTTTGCCAACGTTAGATAGGAGATTACACAAACAAACAATAGATATGCAAACATACTTCGATTTTTACATACATGTATACGTTAAAGTAATCAAGAACTCAGTGCATTAAGAGAAATCCCTTTTTTATACCACCTAATCAGCAGTTTAGTAGAATTAAGCATGACTCCACACTTTGTTATACTGTAACACACTCACATTATTTTATATAATCATAATTTGATAAGCCAGATTATTGCCTCATAAATTGGTAATATTCATGATTATATAAAACAGTTTCAATTAGATTAACATCAAAACTACACCCACTCGGCACGATATCGAGACAACAGCGATGTTATTAGCTGAAAACGTTAAGGATTAGTATGGCAGCACATCTAATAAGTAACAGAGACCTCTCATTGACTAGTTTGTCGCAAAAGGGGTTCCTAGGCGGGCGTTTCATAATATCGGCTTCTGCTTCTTCGTACGCAAGTGCGATCGCTGGTACCTAATGTCAATAGCTCATTGAATACATATAAATACACGAACAAGTGTTCAGGACTCCACATGCTGAAAAGGTCTAAGTAAAATATAAATTTCGAATCGCAACTGCCGCTTAAAAACGATTTTAAATATCATTAAGTGTTAATTACATTAAATAAAAAACTGTCATGTTTCATTACAAAATAAATTGCATTAATTTTATTGAACGACAGTTGTGAATCTGTGTGAATTTTACTGATTTACAAGAATAAGTCATGTAGACTGCCACAAACTTATCAGCTTTACTTTTTAGAAAGTTTTAATATTGTTCGATTAAAGCAGAATTTTGCAGCTATTTCGCGTTATACTATAAAAATGTCATAAAGTAGTCATTTGAAATAAGTTTTAACGTCAATATTTTATCGAGAAAGGTTTTCACAGTATAGGGCCATGAATACATACAACAAATTATTATCTAATAAACACAAACTTGAACTTACCATGTCAGTTCCAAGATCGATGCAAAGGATGGTAACAGTCCCGAGTGGCAGAGGGATATCGCAGAGGATAAACGCCAGGAAAGGTGAGATTTCGGGAATATTCGATGTGAGAGTGTAAGCGATAGATTTTTTCAAGTTGTCGAAGATCAATCGGCCCTCTTCAACGCCAGTTACGATAGAGGCGAAGTTGTCGTCAAGAAGAATCATGTCGGCAGCCTAACAACAAATAACATTTATCTAATTTTGTTTATTAAAAGGGTTCGATCCCCGGTCACGTGATTTTAGGAAACGAACTTTTTTAAATTGCACTGAAGTCTGGGTGTTCTGGGAGCTCCCCAGTCAGTTGTGTGATACCCATCGTACAAGCTTAACATTGGGATCACGCAATATGTGTGATTATTTGGAGTATTTAAAAATAATGACAGACTAATGACGAAAGAATCAATTTTATATTTACTAGCAGTGCCCCATGATTTCATCTGTGTTAAATTCGATATTTTTCCGCGGATAATACTTGCCTAGATTACTCTCTTAAAAGTTCTCTACCTAGCAATCACAGCTCCATTAAAATTGGTTCAACCGTTTTGAAGTTTAGTCCAGACAAACTAACTAAACAACGAGATAACAATACAATTTTAAATAACAACAATAATTTGTCAAGTTAATAACGCCTATAAAAATGTTATAGATCGGTATGAATACAAATACTGACTTGTTTAGAGACGTCAGAGCCCGCGATACCCATAGCGACGCCAATGTCGGCCTTCTTGAGAGCAGGGGAGTCGTTGACGCCGTCGCCGGTGACGGCCACTATAGCGCCGAGACGTTGGCAGCCTTCTACGATGATCAACTTTTGTTGGGGCGAGGTGCGGGCGAATACAATTTCTGTGTGGAATCTGAAAGATACAAAATGAAGTCCAATATATTTAAAATTAGGACTTTTTTGTTCTAATCGATATTTAGCGACTGAATAATTCTTACAGTATTTAAAACTATTGTCAAGAGTGTGTGAATGATTGTGCAAAAATTGAATTGTAAACAATAATAGAAACTATGTACATATTTACATAATCTATACTAATCTACCCCTAAAGGAGTGAAAAGGGGGATGAAACTATGTACGGGAAATACTAAACCACTGAACTGATTGTGATATAGCATGGACATAGTTTGACACATGGGAACGGACGTAGGCTACTTTTTTATCAAAAAACTATCCCTAAGGGGTGAAAAAGGGGATAAAACTTTGAATGGGAAATACTGAACCGCCGAACCAATTATGATGTTTGGTACAGAGATAGTATGTGCCCGGAGACAGACGTAAGCTTAAACGTAGACTTTTTTAATGTTTAAACATACTGTGCACTTTACATATTATTTAACCTAATCCGGGAAAGCCACGAAAAAATTTTCCGCGCAGACGAAGTCGCGGGTGCAGCTAGTTACAATATAAAGTTTAAGTTAATAAAATGAAAGTAATTATTTTACATTGAACAAGGACGAAAACTTGAGGAAGATCGAACATGAACAGTACTACTTACTTCAGGATTTCGTCAAGTTGATCAGAATTCAGTTCCCTGAGTTCAGTGCCATGGACTACCGCGGCCTTGGCTTCGCGTGGGTTAACTTCGGAGACAGGTATGTTGAGACGAGCAGCAATATCTTCAACAGTTTCGTTGCCTTCAGAAATAATGCCGACAGACTTGGCGATGGCCTTCGCGGTAATGGGATGATCGCCGGTTACCATGATAACCTGCAGATAATGTAAAAATGAAAATATTTTGTATGACAAGTTCGAAAAAAAATATCTTATTACATACCACTTTAGTATCTGTACCATGAGTTAACAGCGTCAACAATTGCTATCGAAAACTTAAAAAAATATAATTATTATTATTAAGAATTGTACAGCGCCTCTATCGGTAACAATAAACTAACAATTGTTAAAAAAAATTGACATAGTCATTATCAGATAGATGGCGTTAATTCGTGGTAGAGGCACAAATCGACTTTAGAGCTTCGATAAAATTGATTTAAGCGACGTTACGTGCGGTCACCTATTGGTAGGTGAGCTGTCGGCATCTATATCAAGGGTCTCAGTACTTTAGAATGCACGTCAAGGTCCTTAGTCGCAGTTAGCGATGTTTGACATTAATTAAGTAAGCTGGTTATCTGGAAAGTCTCCACCTTACTGAACTATGCCCGCATGCTATAATACAATATGTGCAGTGGGACATAAATATACTGTAGATCTCGGTTTAAAGAATTTGTATTGCCATGTTAGTGATCTTGATGGCTTTATGGTTTACCTTGATACCGGCAGATCGGCACTTAGCGACAGCATCAGGTACAGCGGCACGAGGAGGATCGATCATACTCATGAGGCCGACAAAACGCAAGTTGTCAAGGGGGAAGTTAGGATCATCGGTGTTGAACTTGTATCCAATAGGGTACTTGTCAGAGGGCAGTTGAAGGTCGCAGAAGCCGAGCACACGTTCACCGAGACCGCCAAGCTCAAGATATGCATTGTTAAACGCTTCTTTCATTTCTTCATCCAAGACCTGATACAAAGAGTAAGTTTAACATTACTGTTTTAATATTTATTTTAACCTTGTGACAAAACTAGAATGAAACCACAAAGGAAAATCATAAAATATCATTTACTTTCAGTTCTTAGTTTTGAGTCTATGCCTAAATAGTGCGCCGCGGCCATTTTGATTTTTTTCTAAAAAGCGCGCTGCCATTATATCAATATTAAGCGATAGGAGACCAACATAGTATATATACACAATACCCTAAATTTACAATATTCTAAAGTACGTTCACGAGATATTTGAGATTAAAATAATAGATTTACGCAACAGGATTCACATGGGCACTCCAATCGCATTTCTATTCTCACATATCTCTTACCATAAATACGACACTTTTGAACATCGCAACTTTTGAGGATTGTTTATACACATGTTAACTATCGATTAACCGCAATTCCGCAGTTTTAGAAAATATATAACAAGACCGTTACGTGGGCTAGTGATGGTCGTTATCAAAGTAACAGACAAAATATTATAATGCATTATTATTACGCAATAACACATTATTAAATACGCAAATATTCCGTTATCGAAAAAATTCGTTGGTTATCACTATAAACTGAAGTTGTAGAACTGCGCACTGTTACCGCTGTTAAAACGAGCGACTATGCAATAGGTGCTATTATCTATAGTTTTATATATGTTAATCTTTCATAGAACAAAATAATGAATCATTTATCGAAATTGTTGTCTCGTCTTTTTTTTATTATTTTATTGTTACAAATCACACATTTCAATTTACGATATCATACTTTTAACCTACGAAGTAAAGTCCATTTTAATTTTTGATGCGACCAGCTAGTAATAATAAATTAATAATAATTAACAGTAACAACTCAGACAAAACAGCGGCATTGTAATGAATTCTTTCACTATTGTTTTGCATAACAGTGACATATCAGAACAACAGACAACAAATTACAAAAACGGTTATTTTACAATAATATAACACTGTTATTCGTTACTGCAAAACAGTTATTATTGCCATTTAGACAGTGGACTATGCCAATTTCTAAAAAAAAGGTCTGAATTTCTTTACACTTTTGGTAAATTGAGACATTAATATTGGAAAACACACAAAATTAATATTTTTCAAAAATAATTTGCGTCATCAAGATCATCCATACACATACATACATATCTTCACGCTATATCCCTAAGAGGAAGTCGGAGAGGACAGAGCGCCAAGCTTCGCGGTCCTTACATACTTCTTTCGCCGCCACAAACACATCATTCCCCTCACACATTTTCGTCTAGGTATGCGAGTGCTTTTGACATTTCCGTCAGCTAGCACTCTGGCTACTTGATCTTCATAAGTCAACCTTGGTCTTCCTTGGCTTCTGCTACCACTCACTTTTGTTCTGTAGATTTTCTTCGTCAGTCTCTTAACACTAAAGATCATCTAATTCCAAACAACTTAGTCTTAAAGTCATTGTAAGAAAACCTAAGAACTAAAAATAATGCTATGATATATAATCAGACCTCTTACCTTTTCTTTGCCACCGATAAAAATAGTGCTGCATCGTTCCAAAATCCTTTCGGGTGCACCCTTCATTACTAGCAAGTGACGTGGGTCACTGGGGTCATCGCTCTCGTGAATAGACACCTGATACTTATTGGTTGAGTTGAACGGAATTTCGCACGCTTTTTTGTTCCTCTTACGGATAGACAAGACGTCACCAAGAGCTAATTCCATGCATTTGAGGAGAGCAGCTTCAGAGGCATCTCCGGCAACTTCTTTCTTCAAAATAGGTACACCGTCCTGACCACCTTTGAATTCAGCTCGGTTGCAGAGAGTAGCGATTTTAGCAAGAGCCTTGAAGCCAGGGCTAGTGCGGTCTGAGTATTAAAAAAACAAATATAATTGTAGAATAATATTCAAAAGAGATGTCATAATTGAATTGGAATCAATGCAACCATTGCAAAACAAATAAAACATCTCAGACAAATCATTATTAATCCTTTTATTTTAAATTCAGTTTATAATTTAATAAAACATTATCACTAGGCATAATACTTTATAAAAGATTAAATTGGCTTCAAAAAAAAACATTTAAAAGTACAAAGTAACTATTCCTTACTAATCAAAACTAGAGTATAAAAATAACTATAAATACTACACAAATATCTATATATTGTAATTAAATTTGACAGTTACTGTCACTGCCAAGCCCACCAAACTAGTACTGTTTTTACCAGGTTTTTGCACATTGATTTGGCACCCACCTCAATAACCGTCAAGTTTAATTATATAAATAGGTTTATGCGTCGTATTTATAGTTATTTTTGTACTTGAGTTTTGATTAGTAAGGGACGGTTATTTTACACTTTTCAGTGATTTTTGTTCCAGTCGGTTTATTTATTTTTTTTAAAGTTCTTTATTTCTCCCTTTTGAGCAACCTTGGCCTAAATAAATATCTAAGGTAGATCTACATCTAACTTCTTTTCTAATTCTAGAATGAAATGATATACAAAACAATCATCAATATAAATAAACGCTTATAAACCGTTAGAATTATTTGGTGTATCTTCGAAGTCCAAGCTCCAATATTAGTGAAATTTAAATGGGTCCACCTTGGAGCTATCCTTAATCCAACGGAGAAAAATCATTGAAATCGGGTCATATACAAAGAACTTATGCCCCAATATACAAAACAAAAGACGACCACTCTGCAGACAGAAATTACGTGAACTGATGGCGCATCAAGTAGAACGGATCGTGTATGTGATTAAGGAGCGTCATGTCAAACAACGCTTCATGCCAATTAGACAGGCTTGATCAAGCATACTTTAATTGATCGTGTGTAGCGGGCGTTAGTTTAGTAATAAAAGACGCAATCGCAATCATGTAAGAACACTCACCATATTGAACTCCAGACTGATCCTCAGTGGTGTCAGCTTCGATGATCTGGTTGTCGAACCACATGTGAGCCACAGTCATTCTGTTTTGCGTCAGAGTACCAGTCTTATCGGAGCAGATCGTGGAAGTGGAACCAAGGGTTTCGACAGCTTCCAAATTCTTGACCAAGCAGTTCTTAGAGGCCATTCTTTTAGCAGTCAGAGTGAGACACACGGTGACAGTGGCAAGTAGACCTTCAGGTACGTTGGCGACAATGATACCTGTTAAGATGTTAGAAGTGTACTATCTGTTGATATCTCCTACAGATGTAATGAATATGATTTTTATAAGGCATTTGTGAATACGGGTACGAATAATCTTCAACGATATTCGCGAATGCATCTTTTCAAATATGGCGCCTTTCTTTAAGGTAGAAGATTATCAACATCGAAACTTTTGTGTTTTCCCGTGTTGACGAAAAACACGAAAAAAATTGTAAAATTCTAATAAATTATACTCGTATCATGCCAAAGCAAATATTTAAAAACATGCGAATATTCTCAAATGCGCTACAACTATTTGTCACATCGCTAAAGTCTATTACTGACATACTAATTTTGTAAATTGCCTTTAAAATTATTACTACTGTGTTCTGAAAAATTATTTTAAACACAGTCATCCACATATGAGATTTGTTATACATTGTTTTTAAATCCTCCAATGAAAAAATGTTCTGGATTGTAACTTAAACAGTTATTATGAATTTTAAACGTGAAGAACTGAAACAAAGATATAAATAGTATAGTCAACTCGACGTACCGATTAGGAAGATGACAGCGTCCAACCAGTGGTAGCCAAGAATGAAGGCGATGACGAAGAATGTAACTCCAAGGAACACAGCGACGCCGGTTATCAAGTGAATGAAATGGTGGATTTCCTTTGCAATAGGGGTTTCTCCTGTATCCAGGCCCGACGCGAGACCGGCGATACGACCCATTACCTACGACAGAAATATAATAATACTTTTTAAATTTCACATTGCAAATAGAGGCAAAAATTTGTTATTAGGGTTAGTCAACTATTTTTTCTCTGTCCACGAATTCATGATAAAAATTACTTTGAAAATATAGTTACGTACATATCATTTCATATATAAATATTGTATTTATTATACAGCTAATTAGCTATCTCAAAATATATTAAATTAACTTTTAACAATAGTTTGGAATATTCCTTACTTTAGTGGATAACTTCTAAAGAAAAAAAACAGTTGTTTGAGGGACAATTATATTATTATTTGAAATTTCTGTTGATTTTATAATTCCTTTCGAATCCTGTTCATAAAAGTACGTTGTTCAGCACGGATTTATAAATATGTAAGTCATTATTTAATCTTTGCAGTTATGAAGACAGTAAATAAATTAAAAAAAAATTGTCTAAAAACCGACTAGTACAAAAAACAGTTGATCAACCCATTAATATGAATTCAGTATTTTTTTTATTGAAATCTATACTAACTCTATAAAGAGGTAAACTTTGTTTGTTTGTATGTAATGGATAAACTCAATAACTAGTCAACCGATTTCTCTACGTGTGCGAAGCCGGGGCGCGTCGCCAGTAAATAATATAGTGCATGGTATTCTGAATGTTAACAATATTTACCGTATTATCGCCACAGCAGATTACTATGCCCTTAGCAGTACCCTCGACAGCGTTGGTAGAAAAGAAAGCCAAATTCTTGGTTTCAAGAGGATTTTCGTTAGTGAAATCAGCTCCGCGGGACTGGGGTTCAGATTCGCCGGTCAAGCTTGAGTTGTCTACCTTGAAGCCGCGTGCCTCGATGATGCGGATGTCAGCAGGGATACGGTCGCCGAATTTTACCTGTAATGACAAAATTTGTTAGTGAAAGCTAAAGATCAATTACAAAAATAAAGGCTTTAAGAACTACTATTATACCTCAACAATATCACCGAGTACCAGGTCCTCAGCGCGTAACGTCAGTTTCTCACCCTCGCGGATAACAGTAGCAAACTGAGGTACCATGTTCTTAAAGGATTCCATGATCTTAGACGACTTGCTTTCTTGGTAGTATGAGAAAATGCCCGTAACAATAACCACAGCCGCTAATACGATACCAAGGTACAGATTGTCGTCCGCCGGTTCTTCCACGGTACTCGCCTAAAATTACAACATATACAAGTAAATTCTAGCATTGAAAGTCATGTCATTGCAGTAACAATATGGTATACGATACTAACCAGAATTCCATAGGCAATAAAGCATAGAATAGCACCAATCCACAGTAATAACGCGAAGCCACCGAACAGATTTTTACAAAACTTCACCCATTCAGGCGTCTGTTTGGGTGGCGTGAGTGCATTTGGACCATCTCTTTCAAGGTTCTCTTTCGCTTTCGCGTGACTAAGGCCCTGTAAAAAACAAACTTTGACTAAACATCCGTAGACACCACGACAGGAAATTAGAAAATAGTATCGAGCGAAATCGAAGTGTGTAATAACGGATTAACCTATATATGGTAGACGCGTCAATGTAGGTGTGGTTTCATCCAATATTATTAAGTCTTCAGAAGACTCTTTAAAAGTTATTTACTTTTTTGAAAGTTGTCAGTAAGTATAATAATTAAGAGCTTACATTTTCTGGATGTGTTTGAAATCTTTGGTAGAGCTCCTCGGGAGTTACTTTGTGATAGTCGATGTCCAACTCCTGTTTGAGATCGTCTAAGTCTCCAGCTTTCCGCTTTTTTGCAGGAGGCTTCCGGCGTGTCTGTAACACGTCACCATTACTGTTATTAATTACTAAAATACCGCAAATATACAATCATATTTTTTGTATGTAAACTATTCTTTAAGGGCGCTATGATCTATGACTAATTGAATAACAATGCAATATAAAAATATGATCGAAAAAAACATGCAGCATTTAGTACATTTTAACTTACAGATGTTCACTTAATCGCTGATAGAACGTGAAAAAGTATAAAAAAAAAATGATAATGTAAAAACCTTGTACTGTCCGTCAGCAGTTCTATTATCGTCCTTTATGAGTCCAATGGTGGCGACACGATACGAGTCGGAGCGGCCATGCTGCAAACACAACTAGGGGCTAGACACATTCTACTAGGCGGCCTTAGGGGCCATGCGAACGTGTGAGGATGTGACGTTGAAACTGACATCGCATGTGACTAAATCCAAAACAAGTCTAATTTAATTAGAATACAGATATAGTATAAAAAAGTCTTGAATGACATAGCGAATCTTAGATAGTTACATACGACATCACAAGTCAACAAAAATGAAGATGATTTAAATAACTAATGAATTATTTGAGCAAAGAAATTGAATTTCCTTTATTGTTAGAAGTATTTAATGTTTGTTTCCAGATTATGAAATTCAATCGCTCATTACAAACCATGTGAATAAAGTTTTTAAAAGAGCGCAACTTTCTTATTGGAAAAAAATCAGATTACATTTATAAGATGTATTAGCAAAATGTGAAGAAGCATACACCAATAACTTATTCTAGGTATAATAGGCGGAACAAATAATGATGCTCAGCAGATTAACAAAAAGTGCCCTTTAAAAGTCCTACATAAAGACTCAAAAGCAATCGATAAAGCCGTTCAACACAGTTTAACAACAGGGAGCCGTGTCCGAGTTGTGACCTTGCTTAACATAGTTTATATTTCGATGCGAGGAACTGACTCAGTGCCGTTCAATTGATCCAAAATGCTGTGTATGCGAACCTGTGTGTGGCGGTGACGATATCGAGCACCTCGACGCACAACTGACTCTACGCTCATTTCCAGATTCATCGCAAATCTACTTCTCTGTGATTTAGTTAGCACCGAACAATTGTTTTCTGATTTAAAAGGCACATTTATGGAGATCATCTTGTCAGTCCAATCATAAATAGTTTCATTGTTCTTTGGCACCTAACAAAATCTCAAATTTACGGCTTCCGCACCTATCAAAATAATCATAAGCGATAATTTATGCCAAGTTTATGCACCACCTAGAAATATGTCTAGGTTATTACGCAAGTAATAACGATAATTGCGTACATGAGAGGAATAATGTCACAGCGGCTAAATGTAGCTGTTATGCCGTAAACAAGCAACGGTCGCCGTCGATAATTGATGAACGTTTTCATAGCCGGCCTCATTAAACCGCGCCCTGAATTCTCCTGAAGGTTATCGTCGACAGCTAAAACAACAGAGACTGCAAAAGGCCATACAGTTTGATCTCAGACGTCGCGAGATGGATAGGTGCTTAATTATGTGAACCCAAAAAGCTTGTTTGCGCTCCTGTAGATATTAAGCGTAAATAATTGATGGAGGGTTTGTTCACTGGTAGCTTTAATCGTTACAACACCTAATTAGCATTGTCCGCCGACTTTGAAAGGTATAATGAGATATTCATGATATTAAAGGAGGAAGGGTGCACGTCGAGCCGTCAGGGCGACAGCTGACGTGCGGCTGCCGCGGCGGCGACGGGGACGGCGCGCGCTCCCGCGTTACATAAGAGAAGTGCGGCGCACCACGCATGCGCACTGCGGGCCGACCCGCTCGCTACCCTCGACATAAATAGCTAAAAGACAAGGTTGCCACCCCCTAGGCCCCAGCGACCGCATTTATAATCTCTATAGAGGTTAAACCAGAATATCTGATGGAAAATCGAAACTGGATTCGTGAGAATAAAACGTTACTGTCTGTGTGTTTCGAAAGGGTGAGTGGGAATGAGAATAATTTTAAAATGTTCAAGGTAACGGCAATAAATCAATAAGCTAATTTTGGTGAACTTTGTACATATATAACGAAGAGAATACACTTAGGACAACAGTAATTTATTTCTATAGACTACAAGAAACCAGCAAGTTAATCGCGTCTGTTTATTTTTAATGTAAAAAATAATTAAGTATTAAAAATATTAAAGAACTCAAGTTTTAATAAGACTATAACAATGAGAATAACCAACGAGTTCAAAAACCATCAGAGATGTAATTTGCTTTATTTATAACACAAATTACTACAACATATAAATAAGAGCTACTATTCGCGTTGTTAGCCTTCTCCCCCAAAACCGCCAAAAGGTTTCATATGGCATTTTCACTGTTGAATAGCCAGCTTCTTCGGCTTTAGGTGAACATTAATGAAGAGCGGGTCTTTAGTTGTGAATTAACTACAATTGACTGAGATGATCTTGATCTTCAAATTTTTGGAAACTTCATTACGGCACTATCAAATGTCAGTAGGTATGTATATGTGCGAAAATTCACTACCAGTCACATAACTGCTTTACACCGAAAATTTGTAGTTACTATTGTAGTAGATACGTGAAACATGAATGAGACAATTATTTTTAACTAGTAATAATGAGACACATCGTGCTATCCGCTCTAGACGAAACGATTAAACGTAACCGATGCCAAAACTGGCTACAACTCACACATGTGATGATGTTGCTATACTCACTGATAATAATATTTAACAATGTTTACTCTATAGAACTTTATACATTATTTTATGTTATTAATTATGAACAAATTTCTACTATTAATGTCACTAACTTTGGAAATATCTTCCCTAATACACAACGGTTGTACATAATTTTTACTAAGTACATTTGGAATACGGTGGAATTAAAACTGAATACGATAATATCAATAAAACAGAAATAAATCTAAGTGAAGTCATACATCTTCATTAAACGTGATTAAAAATATGGCCAAACATTAAAAAGATGACAAAATTGGCGATTTTTTTAAGAAAAATTATATATGAGGTGACGCATTGATAAACAACAATTAATATAAAATAGAGCTTTTGCGATACATTGTCCATACAAACGTGCATGCGATGGCTTATGAAAAAACAGTTACTTTCTTTATATTAAAAACTACAATTCATTATAAAAAATCCAACTGGCATTTTGAAGAGTGTGTTTAGATTAACCTATACAGAAAATTTGGAGGCATAAATCGATCATCCCGTTGGTTCAAAAAATGTAAATGTCTGTTTTAAAAGAGGTTTCTTATATTTATGTTCCGTTAAAAAAGTTAGGCAATCGTGTATAGCAACTGGCAAACTGAAGTTAATTGGCAAATGAAGAATGAAGTTACCAAATATCACTTTCACTTGTTTTATAATCACTTAAAAAAATTGCGATCCCTACAATCAAAATATCCAATTCATCTCCTTAATAAACGTGGAAGTTATAACCTTCGATCTATAAACATTGGTTTGGTTATAAACACAATCCCATCGCTAACGATATGTGATTAGCCACAGAAGATGCAATCGCGCTTTGATAATACATATCTTCACGTTATATCATTAACGGGGTAGTCAGAGGATGGAGTGCTACGCTCCCCGGTCCTTAACATACTGTGATAATCTATATACCTAGTCTTGCCATAAATATTGTTACATGGAAAACATCGTTTTTTTCTATTACATAAAACGTTTGTTACTGCAGTGTGCTTTAGTTTATACATTAATATAATAACATTTTAAAAATATGAAGCTGATTTTGGAGCCCAGTTATCGATTCGCCTCGATTCGAAAATTCGCCACTGCCAATCTTATGGAATGTTTTAGAGACTCGAAATTATCATGGCGTTTAGAGCATGCCATCCTCACTAAAAGAGACCATAAATCATAATCAAGTGAGAGATCGGGACTAGATGATGGCCAGTCTTTAGCTCTGATGAAGTCAGAAGCGTTACTTTCCAGCGCGCTTGTGTGGATCGAGCTTTATGATCTGGTGCTGAGTCGCGCTGAAAGGACCATTTTAGGTTATGGAACGTGGTTTTGTTAAGAGGCTTAACTACTTTCTCTAGAATCGCATCTTGATATAACTGGGCTGATGTTTTGATATCTTTTTTACGAAAATATGGCTCAGTCACTCCTTGATAGCTAACACCTCACCAAACCATCACTGAAGCTGGATAATGACCACGTTGTCCTCTACTGACTAATTGACAAGCTTCTCTAAAGCTTTAAGCATAAACTCGGTTATTCTGCTTATTAAAATGTTTAGTAAAAATTTCCTCGTCAGTAAATAAAAATTTTCTGTGACCTCCCTTTGCCTAGCGCCTAAGAAGTTGTTTCGATTTTACCACCCTATTTATTCATTTCTAAATTATCGGTTAAGTATTGACCAGTGCGTCTCTTATAAGCTGTAAGTTCAAAGTCATCTTTTAAAATACGCGACATGGTTCTCGGTGCTATATATTCATTTCCCTAGATAAAATCTTTAGCTTTTGAATAGTTATTGTAACAGTATTTATGGCCAGATTGTGTATATATAACATGAATATAATTATGTATAACAATGATCGTCTAGCTTTTTAAAGCAATATTACCACGGGAACTACATGGCAGCAATATATGATTATAAAATAGCAATCCTACACCAGAAGTACATCAAATTAATGTATAACATTTTGAGTATGTAATATTTTAAGTAACCATTACGAATCAGATAAGAATCAAATTTTAAATCTTAAATTTTGATGTAAATTAAGACTAAAGTGTTATATTATGCACAAAATAATGGATTTCGAGTATTTCTAGTTATGAGTTACTTTTGCAATTGAAAAAGTTTTGTTTTATTAAAAAGTAGCTGACCCGACCCGACAGACGTGTTCAAATTGAAATACCTACCTAAATAGAAAAATCCCGTGTAGAAAAAGTACTTTCAGAATTTTACCGCATTTTGAAATTTTCCGTCTAACTTTTACAAATTTTCTTCACCTAAATCTTTATTCAGACTATAACGAACATTTAAAATAAAAACAGACAGACGTGTTCAAACTTAAATATCTAAATAAAAATCCCATAGAGAAAAAAGTACTTTCAGATTTTTATCGAATTTTAAAATCTTCCGGGCAACTTTTCCAAATTTACCCAAAAACTTTATTAGGTTTATGACGAACATTAAAAAAAATAATTAGCCAAATCAGTCCAGCTCTTCTTAAGTGATGCGCTTACAAACGAACAGCATTTAATTTTATTTAAATAAATAGAGTATAATTCTAATCAAGAATATATCGTAAAATATTCATGCATATGAGTCAAAAACAAAGAACGAAAAAAAAAACAATTTCTTTTAAAAAAACCAAATGTGAAATATGTACATTGTTCAGAATTAATTATACATCATTTTGTCTTAAATATTCTCCACATACCGATAACTTCTTTAAAGCGCTTCCCCTAGTCAAAGATTGTTTATTGCAAGTTTTAGAGACCTCGATATTTGAAAGAATAATAAAAATATAGTAATAAATAATCTTCAACATTTTAACAACACCGTATCATTTGTCTCATATTTCTTATTCATATAGTTATAAAATACATATAAAATCTATATTCAAAAGACAGCCTAAAAATTTGAAATACGTCTCAAGTAGAAGGTATATTAATTTGTGACATACATCAATGTATAGATAATAATTTTAAGATGAAAAACTGGCCCGTTTAAATTTTTTCAACTCTTTATTCATTAAAAAATTAATAATTACTAAATTACATAAAGAATTTTACGAATTCTAGATTTAGGGGCTCTACGCGTTTGGCTGTTTGGCTGGGGGAGCGCCTTAAGATTCAATGCCTGCATTCCTTCATGTAAGAGCTAATGAAGGCGTTTACAAAAGCCACTTATTTTATGTGATATGAGCGAAATGGAGAATATTATACCTACTAACTTATACTTCACTGAAATTAATACTTTAGACGACATAATTTTAGCATTAGGAAACTCCCCAAGGACCTGCTATCCTAATTGATGCGTACTGTCGTCACAGAGGATAAAGGAAATACTTCAATCGAGCACTCTATGCGATTTAAATGACATAATGACGAGGCAATTTTCTAATAAACCTTCGCTGCTTTTAGTTCTCGTGTCCGAGGAACGACGGCTCGACAACCTGTTAGCTACTTCCTTTAGAACACCTTAAGAAAAAACTTCAACTAAGCAGTTTTAAGTCTTTCCTATGAAATATTAGTGGTGTAATAATTTCCTAAGCTGTGGTATCAAGAAATATGTAACGAATTGGATTCGAATTAGTTAACTGTATATGAACACTTTCTTTCAGTGTTAAGTTAATAATATGTATCTTGATACATATTTCTTGAAGTTGACATGAATTAGATTTGTTAACTATTGAATGTTAAAGACCAAAGATCTGTTCCGCTCTTCTACATAAATCGATACTGACAGTTACGCAATCCAGTCAGCGCCATTCACGAAGCCAGCCTACCGGCTGTTCCTTATAGCCTTACATAGGTAATAAAGTATAATTTTAAATATTTCATAGGATTTGTAATTAAATTAAGCAAATTAGTGAGCAGAAAACAGGTGCAGGGAAAACACACAAAGAAACGCAAGTGAATACAATGCGATGAATACAACTCTGACAGGTTTGTGCGCAGACTTATGAGGCAGGTATATTCATGGAATAAGGACAGAACAAAGACAGTGCAAAGCATGCGCGAATGATTCCTATATGAGACGGCACATAGACAATGGCTCGAACTTCACAAGCACTTCACAAGCGGCAACGGCTTCACTTCGCTGGACTCAAGCTGTAGCAATACCTCAGCACTCACTGGATATGCACTTACACCTTCACGAAAGCACTGTCCCGCTGAATTATGTTCGCTATGTAAAGACTAATGCAAGCGCTACTGCAAGCTGCACCACACTCACCTCGCCCATTTTCGCTAGTCTTTATGAAAAAGGCGGATTAAAAGGAGCAAGCCGCCTCTTGGTATCGCCTCTGTCCCTTCAATGGAGCGGGGTGGGTCTTCGCTAGTTCTGCAACAACGGGGACCTTTACGGTTTCCTTGTTTTAACGAAAAACTGAAAAATGTGTGCGCTTCACGTTATCTAGTCGCACGGCACTGGGGCTATGTCATCGTGATACGAAATTAAAACCCGGTATGAGAGCGCAGGTGGCGGAGGCGCTGGGGCGCGACGTTCAGCGGCCTGCTTCGGGCGGCGACTGGCGATGGGGCCGGCGTGTATCGAGCCGTCGGCGTAGTGACGTCACACTGCGTCACGACGCCAGCGCCGCCAGAGCCAGGGCGCCGGGCCGACGACGCAGCCGCGAGCCACAGCGCCCTCTACGGCCAACTGGCCGCCCTAACCGCCCCGCCCGCTCGTAACCTTCCATAACCGACATGTTGACAACCTTCTAAAGGCATCATGTTCATCCATCCAGACATCTTTAACGAACTTAAGAAATAATTACTGGTTTTATTAACACGATGAATCTTAATAAGATAGGTGCCCATGTTTATTATGCAAATTCTTAAATTCAATTCAATTCTTCATTCAAAAGTAGATAATGGCTGAGGTGTACCCAACCTCCGAAAAGGATATATTTACAAAAAGAAATTTCTTATTATAAAAATATAACAAAACCTTATAAAAAATTGCAGTGAAGGCATATTAACTTAAAGGAAGGGAATACGAAGACTGTTGTTAATGACTTGTACCGAATAACATAGCACGTGCATAGACGAGACAATAACTACAAAAGTTTAATTTGAAAAGTACATAAATAATTGTGATGTTTAAATAAAATATTATGTCGTACTAAAATCATGGAAAGTTGAAAACCTTAGGAAGTAAAGAGATGTCTTATATTGTTTTAAACTAGGAATTAATACAGTCGTTAAATACTCTCTTTCACATAAAGAAAATGCATAATTATGAAATAGCCGTGAATGATGACATTATGAGTTATGAAGAATCGAACACGTAAATTATAATTTTGATTTTTTTTGTGTAATAAAAGAGCAACATTGAATTTACAGAACACAAAAATAATGAAATCGTTACATTCACTTTGTAGTCAAATACACATATTGTTTATACATCTTAAAATCTGTGGTTTAAAGAGGAATTTTATAAGAAATAAATATATTTAGAGCAATTTTATTGCATTCACATTACAGTAATGTCATAACCTTCATATACGTACATTACATACATTACACATAGTATATATAACTTGTAGACGTAAATGTTTTATTGCGTGTGGGCACCAATGTGGCCGCAATTTCTCGAATAAATCCAGAGTCTCGCCTTCTGGAATACACGGCGAATTTATTACCTTACATCGTGAACTAAAAATCCCATGTTACCATCCTAAAGATTTTTAGATGCATTACTTCGGGACCATTAAATCCTTTGTCCGAAAAAAGCACCTGAGTAAAAGAATCTGTAATATGGGTTATACGAGACCGTCCAGTTTCGAAGTTTATAGAATTATCGTAATGTCTTGCAAAAGTATAATATATAATATCTAAGCTGGATACTTATAATTTCAGTAACGTTTAAGATATTAAAATTTAATTGCATGCTGCAAAGAAATAGCTGTGCAATATGCGTTTACTGCTCTAGGTATATTTAGAAAATCAATAAACTGCCAACGTACATCCCTATAATATTCTACACGAAAAAGTAAATAATTGCTTCGATTTAATTTGCAATAAAGATGAATCGATCCAACAGAATGAAAAGTAAATAAACAACGTTTACTATTACTGCTTAAACAAATTGTACTGACAAAATGGAAATCTTTCATGAGTTGACGTTTTAATGGATCCTATCATTCTTCGACGCGACAATATTATTTGTTTTCTGTCATAAATGTGATGGATGTAAGACAAAAAACATTTATAAAAACTTATTTAAACCACTTAAATTCGTGAGCCATGAGGCCTATAAAGTTTTTATGACAAAACGAAATAAACTCCGCTCAGTTTAAACAATTTCAATGTTTATATTATACTAGCGGATGCCCGCGACTTCGTTCGCGTTTTTTATTTTTAAAATAGTATATATCCATCCCCAGGATTTAATCTATCTCCATACCAAATTTCATCGCAATTGAATTAACGGTATGGCAACGCATAAAATACGAACTAACGAATATTGATTTTTATATATTAGATTATTTGTATATAATTGTAATTTGTCTGTGATAGTTTCAATGGTTAACTGTATTAAAAGTCGAAATTATAAAAGCGTGATGCGCCGCAAAGTAATCGATTACAACGAATGGGTTTCAGCGAATAAAAACTTTAACTTTACAATCAACGGGAAAATGTTTATTTTCGTGGGTAGTTAAAGAGTTTTATGGATACTGTAACGAATTGATTCAAAATCTAACATTTACAGCATCAATATCTTTAATCAAACTAAACATAATATGTATGTATATACTATACTGGCCACCCGCCTCGGTTTCGCATGGATAGAAATTTATTGAAAATAAAATTTAGCCCATGGTACACGCTGATAATGTAACTGTCTATAGGTGAAAGAATTTTTGAAATCGGGTCAGTAGTTTTCAGTTTATCCACTACATACAAACAAACTTAGTTTACCTTTTTATAATATTAGTATAGCTATAGATAGTATAGGATTATTAGTAACAGTTTTTATAAACAATGAAATAAACTCAATTCAGTTTAAAGTTTTGAATCCTTACAATTTTTATGTAATTGCCTCATTATTGTATTTTGTGATTATTTCAATGTTAACTATTACAAGCACAAGTAATAAAGTTGATTTACGCAGTAGGTGACCCATTCTATTCAGCTTTATAATATACTAGTCGATGCCAGCGATTTCGTCCGCGTTTATTTTTAAAATAGCCTATGTCCTTCCTCAGGATTCAAGCTATCTCCATACCAAATTTCATCGCAATCGGATGATGTATGGCAGCCCATAAAATACGAACAAACATTGATTTTAAATATTAGATTGTTCTCGTAATGAAAGTCTTATCAAATAATTAATTTCAAAACAAGATATTAAAGAATTAAAGTCATAATATGTATTTCCCACACATACATTTCCGGCGAATCGCTGCCACCAGACAACAGAGCGTATGGTCCGCGCTACGTAGCACTACGAGGGTGCTGAAGGCGGCAATTTTGTCACAGTATAATCATAACAATATAATATCTTCATAGAAAATTAGCGTACGCGATTTGTATGTGTGCGCTCCAATATGCACGCGCCGTGGCACACACACAACGGCAATATTCTGGGTGAATATGGATAATCTTTGCGGGGTCGCACGCGACGCAAACATGCACACGAACATGCTACAAACTGGTTAATTTCATTTGTCTTTAATTCGTTCTTCACATCGCTGCAAATACGAGTGTCTAAATCACATGAATAAACATATTGCAATGTCCTTAGACGCCTAAATAATTGTAGTTATTCGAATCCAAAGTTATCATTCTTCAACATAATTACAAGAAATGAAATTTAACAAACATAAAAAACTTATCCATGCGTATTGTTTTTTTATTAGTTTTATTATTATATACTAAATATATAAATAAACGAAATGGTCTCCGCATCACACTCCCAACACAATAACCCTACGTAACCAGCCGGAGTAGGCAAATCCGTTACGCATGAGGCGGGAGTCAACCGTCTTTTTTACATAATATTCTGTAGTTTTGTCCCCTGAGACATGCTTCGGCACAGTGCGAGAGGGGCTCCAGTACGTTCCATAGAAAATACCGAAAATAATCCGAGATTGACGATAATTCGACATCGACAAGCATCTATCGCGGTCGATCACTGTCGCAGGAGATCCAGTGTGTAAATGTCCCACAAGAACCCAGTCCCTCGCTCAGGGACGAAAAATAAAGAAAAATCAGTGTTCGCCCTTATTCTACCTCCACCAATCTGCACTAGCCCTGTGTAGTACAGTATGGCCCGACATTTCAAACCTCATCCGTGAAGAGATCTGTGCCTAGCAGTACGGAATTTAATAAGCAGGCTTTTGAGAGCAATGTAATTATAACATCGGAACTATTTCAAGGGATATAATTTGTTCTAAAAGAATAATATAAGGTTACTACCTTATATTAATTATAAATAATCTACGGTATTTATTATTATAATAAATACAATTATTGTAACTAATCTACGGTATAAATTTCTGCGGTTTGGAAAAAACAAGTATTATTAATAATTTGTTCTAAAAGAATAAGAATAACCTAGGTTATGTTAAGGTAGTAACCTTATATTATTCTTTTAGAACAAATTATTAATAATACTTGTTTTTTCCAAACCGTAAAAATTGCAATCGTTTCAAAAGGCAATTGAAAGCGCTGAAGCAGCGGAAGCATTATATTCTTCGCAATCTACCACGGTTTATGCCTGCTTGCTATACAATAAAACACAAAGTTGTACATTTTCAATTTCACCGACCCTCGTGCCCTGGGCTGTGTGCTTATTTTTTCATTTTACTAAGGCTCATTTGGACTGGGACATTAAACAAAGGGATTTTTCTCCTCATTGTTTCGTGATTTTGATCCCTAGTTGAAAACGTAACTACGTATTTATCCATCATACTTTTTTTAAAGTAGTGTTTTAAATCATTGTTTTATAATAATATTATACAACAATGTAATGTAATTAAAAAAAATAAGTATTGTAAAACAATACAATAAATGCAATCAAGTAAAATGCAGCTTCAAAAATTGGTCCAAAATACACATTATTTAATTTTTTATTTCTCAATTCTTTATCAATGTATCAAAATTTTAGCTCAGATGACGGAAAGAATCAGCTGTGAGCTGTAACATGCGGGCAGACGGACACAGAGACATAACGAAGCGGAACCCAAAAACAAAATATAAAAAAAAAATCTTAGAAAGTTCAAAAGGTATTTGGCTAATGATAAAATCTGGCTAATGCGTTTGTATTGAACTCGGTGCTAATATTTGTGTAAGCTGCACTTTAACGGAGGTAAAGTCGTGGGTATACGATACATCATTTATTATATCTCCGAAACAAATCTAACGATTCATGTTAATTCAGTTGTCACAATTTATAAAGCGTACATGAACTTTACTACATGTAAAAGTACATGATATTTTATTGATGTTTCTATTATTTGTGCCATATTGGTTTTCATCACGTCCAGTAGAGCACATAGAACATAGAATAACTTTTAATATCTGGAGAATTTTAAAGTAGTACACCAATAGCATACCACAAGCACGATATGAAATAACATGCTTAATATAAAACCTTTGCCAATATATTGATGAGTAACCTCGAAAGTTTTCAACCGAGCCCATAAAGTTTCGATCCTAAACCAAGGCCGATCTCGACAACTTCCGTCATTCGTCTTTGGCTAACTTGTAGATATCTCGAAAAGCAGATGTCTGATGTTAAAGCCTACAAAGAGATCTAAAGGCAGGATAATTCAATAGGACGTTTATGATGGTATTATATAGGACATTTGTGTCAGTGAGGGCAGCGGGCCATTCCTTCGTCGTGAAGGATCGACTGATATGAAAATTCGTCGTGAAGAGGGCTGGGAGAGTGGGGCGGTTGGCACAGTACTGGGTGGAGGCCGGAGGGTGCACGAAGGCTCTATTTGGGTCACCCCGGGCGTCATCCCCCCGATCAATAGCGATGCCGGCGCGCGCCGACCCTCTCTCTCACACCGCCACCGGTTACCTAACGCGTCTCACATACTGCCCCAACGATATTAATTATTCTCTAAATCGCCTTCTATATGAGCTGCTCAGGAACACAAACTAGGAACTATAGACTTATTTGATCTTGTCATGCCCGAAATGGATTCTATAAACAAAACAGCGTGCCAGTACATCGACGAGTTTTAAAATTACGGCTCTCCTCCATACCAGTTCTTTGTTATGTAAAAGCTATCCATTCAAACTTACTTACCATTTTCTATACGAACAGTTCCATAAGACTGACAATATGTTCAAATAAGTATTTATAGAAAGCTCTATCACGAACAACAATTATCCATATGACATATCTTCACGATTTTCACGATCGGTACACATAGATAACAATAACATAAATCGATCACAATCGAAATTTATATCTAAATCTTCTGCTTAAACGTTCGAAATGAATAGTTTAATAAATTGCCAGTACTTCTAACGAGTCATACTTAAAAGTACGCTGAAAGCTCATAAAGAATCATTCAGAGTTGAGAAGTGGGAGCATAAATATTACAGGCGAGTAGATGAAGCGCGAATGCTAACTAGATAGAAAAAGTTTTTCGAGATCCGAACTGAAGCCGCAACCGTACAGGTGGTAATTGCGTTCGTTGGTGAACAATGAAACGCTTCATTAAGGTTTAAAATTGAAAATCATTAACTAAATAAAAACTAATAAAGTACTTACAGATTAAGCAAAATGTATGTATATAAATGGGAGATGGAATTTGGGTACAGGCTTAAACTCCAAGTCGAATCCTGGACATTTACATTTTAACTGGATTGTGTTCGGAAAAGTTTTTATATAAGCTATATTATCCGACGGGCAACTTTTCTGGGATAAGAATGATTAAATATAACATTATTTTGTTCACATGAGTATTATTGAACTCAAAACAAAAGTGACGAGTGTTCAATCATCAGACACGAGCGTAAAACATGACAATACATACATATATTATGAATCTATTTATTATTATTGAAAACTGGAACTAATCGACATAGTGGTACAAGTGTTTACGAACGGAAATGTCGGACATTTTTGTTCAGGTAAACTATTTGACCAGAGTACCTATATATTGTATAGTAAATCTCATCTATTGTTAGGTAAAGGCACCTAGACCGCAATCCGTGCTTCAGAAATAGCCTGCCTAGTACCGTGTAGAAATAGAAGGTAAGCAAGTATGCCATAGCTACGTCTGTTGTTAAATAAACGTGATGCCAAAACGTGCCCATCAAACTGCAACTTATTGTAAACAGTATACTTTACGTTATTTTATTGTCCATTAAATATTACAAACTAAGTTGAAACATAAAGCCCAAAAACTTCTGCTATAGGAACGGAATAAGCTTTATTACTTTTCGCCACGATTTTTTTATATGACAATTAGTTAATGTTCATTTTACAATCTAATAACAATATTCAGTAAAAAAATTGTCCTCAAATTACACAATAGCATGTGAGAAAGAAATAATATTTATAAAAATTTACTTTAATATGGATTGTTTCTTTTGGGTATAAGTACAAATAGTAAAACGGTTCAAGTATTTCAAAACTATCAGCTTGTTACACATTATTACATTACACACAAGGGAGACAAACACTGACAAAGTAAACATTTTCAGGAGGGCTATTAGTTTTGTTGACTGGGTGACTTACCCGAGTAGGGATGACAAATGGACCCGCACTTGGTTAATAGAAAAGCGAACAACAACAAATAATCGATTTATACTGTCAATGCATTAAATAATTATTTTGCCATTACATACATTACGTGCAATAAAATTATATTGCCATTACATTAAAAAAATTAATATAATAATAATATGTACTCAGACATTTCACACAGCGCCATCTAGTCCCATACTAAGCAGCACACCGCTTGTGTTATGGGACTAGACAACTGATATACTACTTATATACTTTTTTTTTGTAAATACATACATATTATACATAAACATCCAGACTCGGGGCGGGAATCGAACCCGCATCCCCCGTTTACTCTCCGACGCGCTTAACCGTTGCGCCACGGAGGTCGTCAAATTATATCATTAGTGATATTAACTTGTCTAGTCAGTCAGTTAGTTTCTTATTTTTTTTCATTGAGCCATTTTACTTTCGAGATTGAATCTGTACATAAGTATAAAAAAAGTCAGGTTAGTTACACCATTTATATCTCAACAACGGCTGGACCGATTTATATGATCTTTGATTTGTTGGATTTGTCTGCGCCTCGAATAGTAGAATAACTATTGAAACATCGAAACAATTCTCGAAAAAAAAAATGAAAAAAAATCATTTTCTCATACATTTTGTATGGAACGGCTTTTTTGGTGATATTTCGAAAACGGATTGACTGATTCCTATATTTTTTTTTGTTCGTCTCGGTCTCGAGGAATTTCCTCGCGCATTGGAACAGTAAGAAAACAGAAAAAAATTAAACTGAATTTAATTCAGCTAATAAGTTAACACAATATGTATTGATTCTGAGGCGGTACGAAGTTCGCCGGGTCAGCTAGTATTATAATAAACCGTAACAAAAAATTGATGAAAAACAAAATAGAAAAAAAATCTTATTCTTCGACAATAAACCATAAAATTCTCTTTATAATCAAGGCCAGACACTGTATTTTCGTCAAATAGCGCTTTATGCCTTCTCATAGAAAATCAGACTGCTGAGCAATTTATTGATACCCAACTTGTCCGACACAAAGGTAACAATGGGGAACAGTTATTTTGCGGCATGGTTTGTTAAAGTCAATTTTGTATACGCACCGTATGCTCAATATGAGAAAAATATCAGATTTGGAATATTTACTCTCTATTAACTATTTGACTGAAAAAGGTCTAAATAAAAAATACGAATACGTATAAAAATATATTGTTAAATATGAAATGTTACGGGAGCACTGATCACTATGAACACGTTATCAATTCTTCATCACAACTATTATGCACTTGACTATTCGACGGCTTCTCAACACCTGCCCTCTTACAAGACCAAAATCAGGCTTTTATGCAGCCCCACTACACGCAGGAAATCCATTCTACCCTCTTTCTTGTTACTAAAATGTTATATGATATCACATGTGGGTAATTTATGTGATTAAAATTAATGTGGAACTAACAATATATTTTTAGGAGCGGCTATATAATAACGTCAAAAAATTAAAAACATATGCTGTTAACACAAATCGTAACGGAAAGCTTACAAAAAATTTTTTCTACAGGCTTTTCTATAGTGTTTTTGCTCAGGACATTTCCTTAATAAAGTCTAGCAATAGTCTAGCATCATAATATGGCTGTCCCATCGGCCTTGGTATCTTTCTTCCATTGTTTTAATGACCTGGTGGAACCGTTCTCTTCGTTCCTTACTGTGATCGCCTCTAGGTTGTCCGGGAATATGTCTAAATGGCTACGAGAAAAATTTAAGTTAACGCTCATATTTGCTTCTAAGCGGTTAAAATTCTGAAGCATTTTTAACAACTAGTTCTGGATATTATGGTGCATTGTGGTTCTCCAAAAAATGTTGGATTACTAATACAAAGCTTAACCATGCTTCTGACACGATCCGTGTCATGTGGTTTGCAAATTCGGTGTCTTTTATAAGAGTACGGCTCTGCAGTCTATCAAAGATGTCTGCTTATAACTTTTTCATAACAGTCATTGAAATGATTGGTTGGCTCAGTCTATGGACTGAGCTAATATAATATGTCATCGGCACTCCAAATTGAAACCCTTTACGTCCTCCTTGGCTCCATTGTCGCTGAGATTCCCCACGAGATTAACACATAATACGGGCACCCAATATTTATTATTTTGAGCAAGATTTATCCCAAAGTATGAATTGTAGGTTTCTTTCACAAACTCAGTGTCTTTTTTTCTTTGTTATTGTTGACAAAATTTGTCACATATAAAACAAAACTGTTGGAATCGTTAACATAAAACTTTCGCGACGAACTCATATTTGTCAAGAGAAAAAAGGACAACGTACTCAAAATAGGGCAGGAATTGATAATCTTAAGGTCTAATACTTAATTTAAGCGAAACTGTTACTATTTACGCGAATAGAATACAAAATTTGGTTGGGAATACTCAAATTAATACAAGGTAGGAGGGTAGGTTAATATTTCTTCAAATGATTGCTTTCATGTCGTTTATCTCAAGAGCCAGAGTCAATCCAAGCAAAGTAAATACATTTCGTGTATGTCTAATATAAGTTATAATTGAAACCAATAAAAAAAAATAAAACCGCAGAAAAAAAATTTTTTTGATTCCTAGTGTAATACTTTTCTTAAAAAAATTACGTACGTATAGGACAATCTCTTTGAATATCAAGCTTTTACATTAAATTTCGATGTTTTTAACTGCGCTAAGCGGTAATTAGATTCCAGTTTTACTAACAAAAAACAATGACAAACTCAAATACAGTTAAAGGAAATCTCCAACACGATTGAAAATATCCAAAATTAATGAAGAAGATTAATTCCCTATATATCCATAATAAATTCACATTTTCCATAAAATATAATCACCGTAAATCGTTAACAAATCAAGTGGAAGATAATAGTTTTACCTCACCTCTAGCTGAGTAAGTCGAGGCGAGGTCACAGTGAATAACCTGTCGAGTCAATTTCCGATATTAGATTTGACTACAAGTAGAACTGGGGCAGCGAGTAGTGGTTAGTATGCCGGATCACCATAAAATTATCTTTCAAAATTCAAACATTAAAATCAGTTCAAAATCACGTTGACGCAAAAAAGATATTATGATAATTTTTCGCCAAGGATGAATTTTATATTACTGACTAAATTAACTTTCGAAGGGTAGATAAAAATCTGTGACAGCTTTGGTACCTATGAAATTAGTCTGAAGCGAGACAAACGGAAATTGTGAGAAAAAATTCAGTCTGCTTAGATGACCGAAAAGTATTGAATCGCAACGAAGCGTTCAGCGCGTGGCCTCGGCGATCTGACGTTCTCTACTTAATGCATAGAATTACATGTACCGACGTTCCGTAAAACATTTCAGTCAATGAAATTATTACAGAGTAAACATTATATGAGCGAATATAAATAAGGCGCGTCACGGCCGTTGCTACGCTCATCCGATATTGTTGATTCACTCGCTTGTACTGCATAAGCCATGAGCCGAAGGTGAAGACGAAGGAAGTTTATTGGAATATGTAGTACAAGATAAGATTTATAGTTCTACGAAACGTTCTAAAAATTGCACACGACTCAACTATACAAGATGCTATGAAAATCTATGACCCGCATCCTTGAGATATCATTTTCGGTTAAATGTAAATCCATCGTAAATCCATTTATGCTTTTAATATAAAAACTATAAAAAATTCACTCACTATAAACTTTTAAACTTTCCCGTTTTAGATAATTCACACACTGTTCATTTTGTACAAAAGCTATCTGAGATTTACATGGAAATGATTGCTGGCTGATTAAACTGCTTAATAATTGCTATTCTAAGCTGATCTGGGAGAAAAAGAAAGATAGAAAAAACTCGTGATTTATTCTACGATTGTGCATGATTTTTTGTTTTTATTTTCTGTCTGTACGATAATGGCGCATTGCAGAGAAGTGATTTCTTATATTTGTATCTACATAATGAGCCACCTGTAATCACAGACAAATAAATAATTTGAATATGACTCGTGTGCCAAGTGCTTATTTTTCCGCGCTGAAGTATCGATGTATCGACGGGCTGTCGTCCTGTTTTAAAAGACAGCCATACTGCCCCATAATTCTGTGGATTGGAGCTGCGATTGCTGTTGTCCTGGTAGTTTTCCTCCCACTTATCTTTTCTCGTAATCTTCGTGTTTATATTCCAGTTTTGTTTTACGGGCTGCGACGCAAGACGTATATTTGGTCAAGGTATGGCGTTTATTACAAGAAATGTGTGTATGCGATGGGCTAGAAACTAGTCACTACCTGATCGGTCCGTCTTTGCCAAAGAACTTCTACTGTCGAAAGTGATATCGATATATGACTTTTTTGTGCGTTGATGCTCTTATTCACTCGTATCATATCAATGGATGGAAGTTAAAGAATGTGTGTAACTATATTAACAACAAATAATAGAAACCAAACAATAATATAATGAAGCCAATCAACTGTTAGAAGTATGAAGTAGAGTAAATTGCAAAGTTGTGGTAACAAGCACCGCATGGAGCAGTAGGTGAAATTTGAAACTGCGGTGCGGGTTGCGTTATAGTATTCAAAAGGGATTATTAAAGTAGATATACCTTTTTATGCACTTATATTACTGAAATTTTATAAGCATTTATGCTTATAAAGTTTTAAAAACAGAATATGGAAGTCATTTATTTACTCATTTAACACACTACATAAATTGTATTTGCATTTTAAGAAGCATTTATGCTTATAAAGTTTTAAAAACAGAATATGGAAGACATTCTTTTACTCATTTAACGCACTACCTAAATTGTATTTGCATTTTAAGAAGCATTTATGCTTATAAAGTTTTAAAAACAGAATATGGAAGACATTCATTTACTCATTTAACACACTACCTAAATTGTATTTGCATTTTAAGAAAGTCCAAAAAAGTGAATGTCATTAATCGTTCATTGACATAATTCAAATGACACCAGAGTAAACGGCTACGAAATGGCAAAATAAATAAAATCGGATTCTAGACAGCATTCTTTAACAACCGATAAAATTTAACAGCCACTACAAAATCAACCAATAACATTGTATCTTCAGTGTCTCAAAATTGCTCTTAATTATTGCATTTACAATGCAATTTCGTTACAATTTTAGTTGTTCAACCTTAACTTTATGCTAATTGTTGTTTCCTGCAATGTATTTAAAGCGGGAACGTCAACATGCCGAGCTTCCAGAACTCTCTATATCACAAAAAAGATCTTCCCATGATCCCATATTATAACAAGTGGAAAATTCAAAAATGTTGCCGCCTACCGTACTAATGTAATCTAATGTATTTATAAATTACCTTTTATAACAAATTATAAATCGCGCCTTCGAGATAACCCTACATTGAAGACACAGTCGAGTGCTAAATAGACTCTAGGGTATTCTAGTTACGTAAATCCAGCCGTGAATCAGCAAGCGTTAAGTGCACGCGAGAATTGCCGTGCTCAACATAATTTAATTATGAGCTTGTCGGCTCTGTGCCGTAAAAGAGTTATACGTGAACCAAAATCACAAATAGCGAAAAAGACTGCGAACAATGTATCGCGCTTTTTAAGGCAGTTAAAATATTTTTTTTTCATTATTATTATGTAATACTTCAAAGTAGTTGCAACGAATCAAAGGCGTCGCCAGCCTATAGGCCGGTGGAGGGTAAAATGATAGAAAAGATTATGAGGGAGAAATATGAATTGACCTACACACTACTATTCGTATTTCTCTCTCATGAATGATCTTTTATCTCATCTTACATTATATGAGTAATTAGTGATTATATTATACGAGGGAGAAATATGAATTGAACCTACATTTCATATTTCTCTCCTGATCTTTTTTCTCATCTTATCCCCCACTAAATAGGTTAAATAAACCATTTCAATACAAAAAAAATGTAAAATAGAGCATTAATTTCTAAATAACATATTTTCATAGATAACTAATTCGTCGAATATTATTTTGGTTTAACAAAATTAACCTACATTTTTCGAATTTCTAGTTACCGCTCACCCCCTCACGCGCACATGCTAATAACCGGTAATGCAACCATTATTTACAGGTTATAAACTTTGTTATGTTTCATAATTTATAATACTTTACCTACAAAAAGCTTTTACCAATTTGAATAACACTTTTTATTTAAATAACATTTATATTAAGAACTAGTACAACGCGTGATAGAAGTGAAGTTTTGAACAAAATGATTTACATCTGCAATCATGACACTGCATATTGCACTGCCACTGATATCAGACCAAAATGAACGAGCCGTGGCGGTTACAGACTACTGCCGGCCGGTGCAATCTAGTTAAGGCGGTGCACACCGGTGAGCCTAGGGCGTTCCAACCACGATTTCCGTTCTCGACACAACTACAGTTCAACGTACTGTTACAGAAGCTATAGAAATAGAATAAGATATATAAAAGAGCTTCATAAGATCTACGACCAGCAATATTACATGATGTCAGAAAATTTGACCTCATTTTTAACCGACATCAAAAAAAGGAAGAGGTTCTCAATTGGTCTTTTTTTTTGTATGTTTGTTAACTCCTAACTCCGTCATTTATAAACCGATTTCGAAAATTATTTTTTCGTTTGGTAGGTAATACTTCAAAGGTGGTCCCATTTAAATTTCACCGATATTGGAGCTTGGACTTCGAAGATACACTAAATAACGCATGACCTTTATTTATATTGATGATTCTCTTGTACATCATTGCGCTCCGGAATTAGAAAGAAGTTAATTGCAGACCCGCCCTAGTTGTTTATTTAGGTCAAGATCACTCAAAAGGGGGAAATTAAAAAAAATTATGAAAAAACCGCCTTCAAAAAAAAACACTGAAAAGTATAAATAACTATCCTTTACTTATCAAAACTCAAGTACAATTAAAATAACTTCATAAATACGAAACACATACCCATATAATTAAATTTGACAGTTATTGAAGTCGGTGCCAAATCAATACAACAATAGAAAGTCTATTAGTTTGGTAGGCTTGGCACCGACTTCAGTAACTGTCAATTTAATTATATAGGTATGTGTATCGTATTTATAAAGTTATTTTAATTGTACTTCAGTTTGTAACCGACTTCAAATAAAGGAGGAGGTTCTCAATTCGACTGTATGCTTTTTTTTGTATGTTTGTCACCTCATAACTTTATATACCTTATAATTATAACATTTATGAACCGATTTTGAAAATTCTTATTTTTTTTATTCTTATTAAAGGATAGTTATTTTGTAATTTTCAGTGTTCTTTTTTGATTAGTAAAGGATTTTGATTAGTAAAAGGATATTATACTTTTCAGTTTTTTTTGAATGGCGGTTTAATTTTCTTTAATAAAAATTTTTTAATACATGTTAAAAGAAAATTATAATCGATAAATAGGATGAACACATTTAAGCAATAATTTGTGGTTACCCACTTTTTACTAATGCTTTGTTAACCCCTTTGTTTACTCGAAACGAATTGCCTGTGAAAACGGTTATTGGTTCGTACTTATATGTACAATAAGTATACGCTTACAGTACATAATGTTTATAATAAAAGTACAAAATTATGTATTTATTTTAGATCTTTTTTTAGCACGTATCGATTCTATATTTAATTATTATTAATTCACGAGTTATGATTTACTAACACTAAGTATGGCTTCATCAAGATTCATACTAGGCTACGGTCAAATTAGTACTTGTAACCCTAAACGAATGTAGACAACACAACCATGAGTCATGTTCAATAGCAATAAACTTGTGTGAACTGCGACCATTAATTATATTCTTTAATTCGGTTAAGTTACTGTTTCCTGATTACACTGTAATCCGAGAACAGTGCAGGCAAATTGCGTGTGGGCTTGTCGCATGAATGAAATTTACAGTCCTTTGAGATTGCTCTAGTAATTGTTACCTGTGTACAAAGGTTTTTTGTTATAAATAAATAGGTTGCTAATTTTCGATGTCAACCTGAACAACTTCTCTATTTCGGTGATAGTCGAAAGAAGGTAAATAATATATTCTAAAATAAGCTACATGAATTAGTGAGATTCGCTGCTTAAGCCATCGTTGCATTTACCTTGTAGCCAGAATTGGTATGTTAAATAACGGATAAATAGCACAATTTCAAAGACGATCTAAACCCAATATTAGCATGGTCTGCTATTTCTCTAAAAAGTTGAATTTAAAGTAGTAGATAAGATATAACGTAAAAATGAAAATGATTACCACGCAACGGTTTTCATCAAAAAAAAAACTACCTTTGTGTAAATCAAAGAAAACACATTATAACATAATATTCATCCAGAAATTTGATATGTTAACCTCATTAAAAACATTTTGTGAAAAGGATAATTAACAGGAGGACCGCAAAAAGTAGAGAAATTATTGTACTTAAGTCGTTGTGTTCAATTTCAAATTATTAAAATGATATTGCTCTGTCTTATACTTCACGCTAGTAACTAATTAATCTCTGCTTATACATTGTTACAAAATTAAAATGCTGTTATACTTGAATAGTGACCTGCCCCGGCTTCGCATAACTAGAAATTTTTTTGAAAATAAAATACAGCTCATGTTACTTGCTGATAATGTAGCTTTCTATACGTGAAAGAATTTTTGAAATGGGTTGAGTAGTTTTTGAGTTTATCCATTACATACAAACAAAGTTTGCCTCTTTATAATATTAGTAAAGAAGTATATTATATAGATGTAAAGCAGTTAAACTAATATTTTTCAAATTGAACTTAGTTACTGGACAATTCATAATTTTAATTTTAACAGTCAAATTGTTTACTGCCTCGATCTGGCATTTTTTAAGGAAACACTTTTGTACCCTTACATCGTATTATAGGTAATTTTGTAAGAAGCTTTCAATCTGTTTTAGAAACTTCATTGAATTTTAGGGGTCACTCATACTCATGTATTTAAAAGGAACTTCAAAAATGGATTTATTATATGCTTAAATGACTTTTCACCAACTTTTAATTTTATATCGACAGAAAATACTTAATACATTATATAAAATATAGGAGCGAGATAGAAGCAAGTAAGGAATGAATAAGCCTAAACTAAGAGCATAATATTTTCATCAATATTTAGATCCCTTTACCTTCCCTCCTAAGGAAAAACCGTACTACTACTACCACAAACTATTATTGTGCTATTATGTGTTTGATATTAGCAATGTGAACGTAAACAATGAATGTTTTATATTATTTAATTTCATGTATTTATAACACATATTTAAATATAAACTTTAGCTTTCTGCACTCCTCCATATAAAGTTTAACTATGCGAAATCTCGCATTCCTCCATATAAACTTTAATTGTACCAAATCTCACACTTAAAAAGGGGTACAAAGTTGTCTCTTCACGTCTTAACAAATAGATTCCTCGAATTAATTGCATGGACACGGAGACACGGATGTAGAGGCTCTGTATAATAAGGGAAATAGGGTAAGTATATTACTATATAGGCTTTCGACTCTAGCAATTAATTCTTATCTTATTTGCTAGTTTTTTTTAAAAACGTAGGCGGTTTTAGTTTTTTAAATCGTATTCTCTTCAACTGTTACGAGGGCTGCTATTTATGTATCCGGAATATCAAAGTGAAACAAACATATAACATTTATTATAGTTTTATTGCTTTTCAAAATATTCACCATGATGATCGATGCACTTTTGCATGCATTGGAACTAATTTTCGTAGCACTTTTTCTATTCGGATTGAGGTATCTCCAAAACGTGCATTTTGAACGCATCAACAGCCTCTTCACGGCTCGAAAAACGTTGACCACGTAATTTATTCTTCACGATTGGGAATAAATAGAAGTCGTTGGCGGCCAAGTCGGGGCTGTACGGCGCATGACTCGTTAATTCGATCTTTTGATCTTCCAAATACCGAGTTGTTTCGGCCGATGTGTGGCAGCTAGCATTGTCATGATAAACAAGGATTCTGCGTTGTCGGTTGTTCTTTCTTATTTCTTCAAAGACTTCTGGCAAACAAATGGTCGTGTACCATTCAGAATTAATCGTTTTACTATCCTCTAGTGGCACTTTAGCTACATGTCCATTTATACCAAAAAAACAAGCGACCATTTGCTTCAAAGTGCTTTTTGAACGAATGACTTTTGTTGGGTTCAGCTCATCTTGGAACACCCAAACCGTTGATTGTTGTTTAGTTTCAGGATCACACGCATATATCCAAGATTCATCACCTGTGTAGATATTATAGACAGCTTTTGACGCATCCTGATTGTACTTTTGTAATATTTTTTCACACCAATCGACACGAGTCCGTTTTTGGTCAATTCTCAAGTTGTGCGGAATTCAACGTGAACAAATTTTTTTTACAGCTAAATGTTCGTGTAATATTTTATATATACTCGTCATACTTATGCCCAGAGACACCTCTATCTCACGATATGTAACATGACGATTTTGCATTATTAGTTCCCGCACAGCATCAATATTTTGAGGTACAACAACCGATTTAGGGCGACCTTCTTTAACTTCGTCCGTGAGCACAGATCGCCCACGATTAAACTCACTAAACCAGTGATACACAGTAGTTTTCGATGGTGCTTCGTCCCCAAAAGTCGAAGTGAGTTGATCGATGCACTGTTTTTGAGTTAGCCCTCGCCGAAAATCGTAATAAATCATAGCACGAAAATTTTCACGACTTAAATCCATGGTGATAAAGACTCGCAATTTGCAAAATGACGCCACAAAGCCACACATAAACAAATGACAGCTACATGAAACAAATTGTATCCTTCAGCCAGAGTTCCATTTTTAAATGTTATAATTACTTTTTTAATATTGTTCTGTAACTGGCCAGTTCCAGATACATAAATAGCAGCCCTCGTATTGTAGTTTATATGTCTATATTAGACATTTCATTCGTAACCATGTAGAATATGCTGTTGACAAGAACACATTATTTAGAACCAAAATTATCGCAATCTAATAGCCAATTTATGTAAACTGGCTAACAGAGCATTACTCGCGCAATTGCAAGATTCAAGTACCAAGTGTGTTGTAGTTGAAGCTGGATTTAATTTCGTCTTTTGAATTCCTTTATCGGGTCGATCTGGTATAACCGCTGTAGCATGAGTCAAAAGGAAAAGAATCATTTAAGAATTTTAACTTGTAAACAATTGTCCCGTTTCATTCGTGATATCCAAAGTTCAAAAAAAATTTTAAATTACAGTTCAAAACTGCTAATACCTACATACATATCTTCACGCTGTATCCCCAACGGCGTAGTCAGAGAAGAAGGAGCGTAAAGCGTAGCGGTCCTTACATACTTCTTTCGCTTCCTCAAATCTCATCATTCTCCTCTCACATTTTCGCCTAGGTATGCGAGTGCTTTTGACATTTCCGTCGACTAACACTCTGGCTATTTGATTTTCATAAGTCAACCTTGGTCTACATAATGGATTGAAATACATTTATTACATTTGTGCAATGCAGTCCAAATTAATCTTTTGAATTGCTCTTATGGACTTCACATATACTAGGATACTCTGGAATGAATAATGGAATCCTCAGAGAACTGTAGTTTGAAACGATGCGGCTAAAGCATTGTCTTTCAATTCCTCTACTGCCTTGAATTCACATTCATTTGTTTAATTTAAGATTATTACTTTGACGCTGAAAGAGTGAGCAACTGAAAATTGTTATTTTTAATTTAGTAAATGTATGGTAATGTATTTTCTGTCTTCTATAACATTAAATATACTATACTTCGTCATAAAGAAAATTATAAATCAATAGACACACATTTTTCCTTTAACAGACATGCCAATAATAGTATGTTGCACATCACTAACACTTTAATTGATATAATGTGTACATATTGTATGTACACGAGTTCAAATCAACATTCTAAATATTAAATTAAAATAAGTTTCGGTTTCTAAAACAGAACTATTTCATTGCATTTTCTAATGAATAGAGTTTTATTTTTAAGCAACATATTTAGAATATAAGAAAATATTGAAATTGTGCATCGACAATATATTTTCATAAGAGTGCCAACGGCAAAAGCTGCGGTAAATAGTATATGCCCATTGTGATACACGTAAACAGACAAAAAAATATAAAAATATAATATTTAACTAGCGGTTCCCGCGCGTTAAACAAACGAACATTTATGGCCGATTTCAACAACGCTATCTAAGCCGACCCATAACTACCGACCGCTAGACCGACCCCTAGATTGAAAGGACCCCTAAACCGGTTCTTAGATAATATTCGTTTTCACCAATCTAACAATTTCCTAGTATGCCAGACATAGTGGCGACGACCTAGATGGCGAAGTGGTTTAGACGTTAACCCAAGCGCGGAAGGTTCTGGGTTCGATTCCCGGTCGGGTCAAATTAGGAAATGAAATTTCCTAGATTGTCTCGGGTCTGGGTGTACTGGAAGACACCCAGTAGTCATCGTCTGGTTCTTATAGCACAGGGAATACCCTTGTTTGAGATCAGATGATTGATGTGTATTATTATTATAGTTATGTGACGTTTCATTGTTTTCATAGTGACTATTCGTTTCCAAAGGTTTACGGATAAAACAGATATTATTTTACTTTTAAGTTTCTATTTATTATAATAAATTATTCTCCATATTGTCAAAAACTAACACACTAAACTGTCACATAGTGTTACGGGTTCGAAAATCGAGTTTTTAAATTTAGGGGATCTTTAACTTAATAAGTTCTCCAACGTTTCGTGAAATGCAAAATCATCGTCAGCGGACCCCTATCCTTTATTAGGGGTTCGCTAAGTATTAGGGGACTTTGGTGAAATCAGATAATTCGTTTTTACTTAAATAGATACTAGTACATAAAAGCACACGCGTATTCAAAAGCAATGCTGTGTCAAAATTTCAAATCAGTCGACTGACTACTTTTTTTAATTTTGCGACCACAAACATACAAAAGTTGAATTTTTATGTATTTACCAGCTGTGCCCAGCTACGCGTTGCTGTGGCTCAGTATGTATTATATTATTATCCTTGAATTAAGGTCTGGAGTTCATACAAAAATCTCATAGAAAAAGTACTTTCAGCTTTTCCCAATTTTCCACGCAACTTTTCCAATTTTTCTTTCCATAAAAACCTCATTCGGACTTTAATGTTTTTAAACTTCTGTCGTGAAAGTCTGCCCGTGACCACGATCAGTGCAAGCTGGTCGAAATGTCGGGATAAAAAAGGTAGCTTTAAAAGTATTAACACGATATAGACCCTGTGGGTCTACCATGAAAATGTTTATACGAAACTTCGGACCCGAACGAAACACAAACGATATACGATGTTATGAGCTACCATGAAGTTGTATCGGATTTGTTTCTTTCGTTCGGGAATCATAAAGTAGTTTGTTTTCACTACACATTAAATTCTTAAAAAATGAATCTATATAATTCGATTACTTTAAAAAGTACGTCCGCTTGTATTGAACCTATGTTAAATTATGATATGAGAAACTGAAATAAATCGAGTAAATGTGTCATAGCCGCAATCTAAAGGTGGCACTTCACATGGCTATTTGTATTTGCGTATTTCGCATATTTGGCAAACAATTACCACGTGTGGACAGTATATTTGACAAAGTATTGGCCTTATTTGCCAAATATGGCCAATACCAAATACGCGTTACCGTGCGCTTGTCGGTTTCTCGACGCACATCAAAGGGGTCAAATAGGCAAATACGCAAATAAACCGTCTACACAATAGTCATATTCAGAAGCGCACACGCCGTGGATCTGTATTAGCGTGCAGTATTTTGTGTCTGTGTTGTGAGCGCGAACTGGAACAATTATTGAAAATGCAAATTTTTATGCATAGTCAGCATCCACCAGCGCCTTGCTCTCCATGGTCTTTTCACTACTTTGTATTTTTTCACGCACTGCATGTAATAGTTAGATGCATTTAAATAATAAAATCCTGCTGCAAGTGAAACACGTCCATAGTTTTGGTGAACACATTTCCTTCTGCTGCCAAATGTTTGTGTGTTTGTTATTTGGCTGCCATGTATGGATGGTCGTATTTGCCTGTATTTGCATGTTTGCGAGTACGTCATATATTTTTCCAAATACAACAAACATCCAATAGCGAACACAAATAGCCATGTGAAGTGTCACCATAAGATGGCACGAAATGTTTGACAAATAATAAATCAAATCACGATATATTAAATTTAAATAATAAAAAAAACATTTTACAGATGTAAAATGTATTTTTTAATTTTATTTGTGTTGGAAGAAATAACCGCTTATGGTAAGTAATTTCTATGTAATTTACTTGAACATTAAGCTTTTTTATTTCCATGCTTGAATACATATTTGGAAGCAATGATGTTATATTTAGTAATTATAACATTGTAAGTATCTAAGAAATACAACAGCTAAGCTTTAGATTGCTTCACACTTAGTAGAATTTTGTAAATTTCTTGTATAAAATTAAAAAAAATGATGACATATTGATATATTCTTCAATACAACTTAAATAGTATAATTTTGTAACAAATATTGTAGATGAGCAACAATCCGATGCCGTGCCAAATAGATGATGCACTCAATGATGTTATATGATGCACTTCAGTGATTCCTCAATGAGCACGGGGAGTTAGCTCGTGGTCACTTGGAAGGAAGTGCAGGAACTTGTGGGTTTGGCTCACCGAGGAGCTGAACGCCCTAGTTAGACGTATTAAGATTGTAAAGCAGTGGCAAAAAGTAAGCATATTTCTCGAATTCAAATATGCTAATTTTCCAATTACCTATTAGTAAAGTATTCTCTGACATTTGTCTGTTCATTTTAGGTTTGAGCTGATAAAAGTATTTAATAAAAAAGTGACTGCAGCTGGTCGACTACGGTCTCCTTCGGCCACCCGGGGCCCGGGGCGGGCCGGCTACTGCTGGGCCACTGTCAAGCGTCAACACAGGAGTTGAGCGTCATAAGATTTTATTGAAAATTATTTATATATTGTGTAATAATAATATGGCTGATTTTGTGATATTAGTTACCTGAAGAAGAATATGCGTTGATTTTTTGTATTACTTATATACAAAAAATCAACGCAAAACTTTAGTAAAAAGTGAAAAACAATAGTTTTACCTTAAGAGTGTACCGTGAACGTGTACGTGTCATTAAACCAAATAGTGTAAACGGCACAACCACGTACCCTACTACACGTGTTCCCCAAGGTTCCGGACTGGAACCTTGGGGAACCGGTCCATTGTCTTGTTTATCCTACTTCGTCCCTTGTCATTTGTTACATGCCGTACATAGATATCCTAATCTACATATAACGTTTGACAACAACGGTATTGATATATAAAGATAAATTTTAACTAACAATTTTATATACCTGTTTATTAATATATACGTACATAACTTCGCGCTTTTATACCACTTCGGATTGGCAATGCATCAACAAAATCACAAAAATCACACACTGATGCCATTTCTCCTATAACAAAAATAATCAAAAAGGCAATCAGATCAGGTTGCTTTAATAAACCCTTTACCCCTTAACATACTTTGACGAGCTATGCGGAGAGACAAGTATCTGGTATTCTACAATTTTTTTCTCTTCTAGTATGGAAGCTACAATTATTTCATTAAAGACAACTATCTATAGATTTCGCACCTTTAAATTATATACAATACCTATATCCGGTACTTTCGAATAACAAGAAACCGTAAAAGCTTTGATATATATGTAGGTCGGAGTAATTGCTTGATTGAATTTAAGACATGTTGATATTTATACTTGTAATATTATACTTAATTCTATCTAAACCACGCTGTAAACAAACCCTACAAAGTCCTCTTATTGATCGCTCACGATATAATAATGAAAAGCAAGTGCATACCAGTTATTACCACAATACCTAATAATGATTTTATTACCTGATATTAAGAATAATTTATTTGTTTATAGCCACGAACATTTCTAATGAAACAAATATTAGTATTGTAAAAATGCGAGTGATGATAATCAATCTATATTGATTATAATTTACAATAAATTACAATAATTACTCTAATTATCTCATTTTGGAGGGTAAAAGCCCCAAAAAACCCTGGTAACCTAGTCTCCCCCCAGAGGAGTGAATAAAACAGAGTACGAAGAACATCGCGATCATTGTCAACAATCTTAAAATACTCTATAAACATTGTCGTTATAAAGAATAGAGATCTCCGACATAAATACATTATAACATAATATTTACTCTTCATACTTGAAAAGGATTTCAGTATTTTTCTGCTACAACATGACTGCGTGACTTACTTTGTTCTTTTTCATATTACTCAACAACACTGTCTAACGTTAATTAAAAGCCACACTCAACTGTAATTTTGAAGGATTAAAAGTTGGCTGAAAAAGATGTGGAATGTCGCATAGAAAGAGGTTGACACGGTATAAAGTAGAAAGCTCAATCTATTACTGAGTACGCTTTACAAGAGTGCCGTCAACTCGAGTTAAACAAAGCATAATTGGAAACTGGCTTTGATGTTTGATGTTGAACATTGTTCGTATTCATGATCGTAAATGCCCAAACTGTGATCACCTTTCTTACTCAATCAAAAAAAAAACCGGCCATGTGCGTATCGGACCACGCATAGTGAAGGGTTCCATAATCGGCAGGGTTATTACCTCAAAATTTGCAGACAGCGACAGCCACGCGATCACTGCGCAACCGGTGATTAATTGTAATAAAAAATTAGTATCACATATAACAATTGCGTATCTATTATTGTATGACCGTAAAATGCAATTTTCGTGGTAGATTTAGCGCCACTATACAAATCACATTACACAAATTCTCGTTTTGACAGCAGATATCGCGCGATATTGGCTGTCGCATGCTGTCTGCAAGTTACGTAATAAGCGTGCGGGATGCACAATATTCAATGAATAATTAAATGCAAAAATAAGTTTGTATTTCATAGCGTTTCTCAAAGTAAAACAAAGTTATTTCTGCGGCCGCTGACCGTGTGACCGAAAATACCCGATATCTATTTTCATAATTTCTCATTGTTCAACTTCTCTCATTGTTGACAACTTAAAGTGGGATACATTGTTGACTACTTTAGAAGCGCATATCAGTCTCGGTAACTATTGATTCAAATAAAAAAATCACTTTGAAACTTCTATGACGTTTTGGAAGACCTATCTAAAAATATCTGACTCGCTTGTGGCACTGAAATTTTTCTTTCATCCTTCCGGTATACGTATGAAGCGCCACCCCTAATTTCATTTTTTTTACCATTGTATAACGAATACACCGTACCATAGAGGCAAAATACTTTTTTCATCCATATTATAGTTGTAAGTCTCCGAGTAAAATGACTGAAATGGTGGACATGGACATGGACAGCGGACAGAACAAAATTATAAGGGTTCTGTTTTTGCCATTTGGCTACGGAATGCTAATAAAAGAACTTCTCAATGGCGTATATATTTTGACAATACTTATATACTATTTAATGTTTCATTCTATGATTGGATAAAGCTTAGTTGGAGTCTTACCCTAAATATTTATTCAGGACAAGGCCACTCAAAAGGGAATAATAAATGTTTATTTAAGATAACATTAAACCAACTTCATAATAAAATCACTAAACTACAAAATAATTATCCTTTACTAATTAAAACTCAAGTACCAAAATAACTTATACGATTAAAATTTCTATTTCATTATTGATAGTTATTGTAGCCGGTACTAAAGCCCATAATCAAATTTAATGAATACAGGTATTTCTATCATATATATGAAGTTACTTTTGTACTTAAGTTTTGATTAGTTAAGGATAACTATTTATACTTTTCAGTGTTTTTATTTTTAAGTCAGTTTAATTTCCTCTTTAAAAGTTATTTATAGAAAAAGATATGTAAACTATTTTTAATGTATTCTCAATACTCGCTAACGTGAGAAAAAAAGTCTTTTCTATTTGTATGTAGGTATAAAAGTATAACATTATACACGACGGATACGTTTCCAAACACCTTCAATTTAGTATATTGCGATTGTATAAGATGTGATGTGGGTGTAACATCGTGTCACTGTACCCTGACACCCGATTCCGTAATGAAAAGACAGCAGTTTCCTATATTCAATTAACGTGATGGAAGACGAAACACTTACATAAATACATATATTATATGAACGAAAAATACGTATGTTAAATCAAAACATGCCTTATTTTAAACGACTTCAAGAAAGGAGGAGGTTTTCAATTCGTCAGAATTATTATCCTTGTATGTTCACCGATTTCTCGAACGTTTGTGCACCGATTTTGATAATTCTTTATTTGAAAGGGTCCACCCTAGCTATTGACTATTGAAGGTCTCATATGCATTTAGTTAAGAACTTAAGATCTCATAATGAAAAGAATTTTTCAACGGTTTATATATTTTGACATGATACTTAAAATAGAAGAAAAATATTAACAGACTTCAAAACTAATAGATTTTCTGTTGTTTCAATTATAGACATTTGTGCCGTATTTTGAATCCAACATTTTTAGGATTTTTGCTCATCTGTTTGTAGAGTACCTAGAGTACATTGCTGAGACTCCCGAATAAATATACGCCTTTTTATTACACAAGGATATTCTTTGTGTAATAAAAAGGCGTAAAGCTATCTATTATCTATACTAATGTTATAAGATGTAAGGCATGTAAGGTTGGATGTAGAAGATAATATCCGAAACCACTCATCCGATTTAAAAAAATTTTTCACCAATGTTTAGAATGGATATAGGCTATATATACACACCGGCACAATTAGCGGAACACAAAAAAAGCAGGATTTTAAAATCTTTTACTTGAGGAACTGGCCAGTTATGATATTTTTTTAATTTATTGTCAAATTTGAAAATAGAAAATTAGATGACATACACTTTTTTCATTCATTTGTTTTATTTTCCCGAACAATACGTTTTGTCAACTTGTTCGAGTAATAACTACGTAATTGTAATTTTTTTGAAAAATTGCACTTAATGGTTTTTTATAAATTTGTTATTCTATAGGCAATTTTGTTTATTAAAAGCTCTTTATTACGCCTGACTTAACATCACTGGAAATCATTAGGGCTGATGAAATGAGAAGAAATGGCCATACCTACAGATCGATTGCCTCAAGGCTTCGTCGACCAGTATTAACGATTCATCGCACCATCCAGCGGTACAGATCGTCTAATTCTCTTGTGAGGAGGAGGGGTCAAGGTAGAAAAAGATGTACATTGAGGCGAGATGACAGTTTTTTACAACTTGGAGTTCGTAGGAATACGCGATTAACGGCTGTACAAGCTCGAAATGAACTGGAAGACGTTCGAGGAGTACGAGTAAGTGAGCGTACAGTTCGCAGGAGATTTGAAGAAGTTGGTTTAGGGTCGTATATACCTGCCAAAGGCCCAAAACTTGAGAGACGTCACCGCGTAAACCGATTAAGCTATGCGCGAGAACATCGTCATTGGGATTTGAACGAATGGCAGCAGGTTCTCTTTACTGATGAGTGCAGAGTTCTTTTAAAAGAGATCGATGGGAGACAGCGAATATGGAGACGCAAAGGAGAACGCCACATACAGTCTAATTTTGAACACACAGTGGCTTATGGTGGCGGCTCGATTATGGTTTGGGGAGGGATATGTTTGGGAGCTCGCACGGAGTTAGTGATAGTCACAGGAGGGACCATGACAGCAGATCGATACATCAGAGACATTTTAGAAGAACATGTTGTACCATTTGCCCCATTTATTAGTGACGACTTTATTCTAATGCAAGATAATGCTCGTGCTCATAGTGCACAATCAGTACAGGCATATCTGAGCCACGTAGGTATACCGGTGATGCAGTGGCCAGCAAATTCCCCCGATATGAATCCGATAGAGCATGTCTGGGACTTGCTAAAAAGAAGGGTTAAATCCAGAATGCCACCCCCCAACAATCTGAATGAACTTGGAAACGCATTACTTGAGGAGTGGGAGCGGTTGCCTCAAGAAATCATCGATAACATAATCTGTAGCATGCCCAGACGAATGGAAACCGTAATCAGAGCAAGAGGGGGAAACACTCGTTATTAATTTTGCTTTAATTTTATTGTTAAATCATTTAATGCTCACTTTTTTTTATTTTTTTGTGATGGTTCATAATCATCTAAAAATTTCACTTATTTCAAATTTCTTTATTTTTCAATAAAAAATATCGAAGACTTTTCAAAGTCGTTGTTAAAAGATGTTAATCAATTTGTTATTTTGTGTCTAATTACATTTTCGTCAAATATATGCGTTATTATCTCATAGTCTCACTTTTTTTTCTGTTCCGCTAATTGTGCCGGTGTGTATATTATTCCGTTAAATTCCACAACAGCTATTTGTACATAAAATACTAATAAACGTTTGAACAATTTGAATTTGAAAATCTTACACAGCAAAAGTGAGTGGTAGCAGAAGATAAGGGAGTCCACGGATAACTTATGAAGATTAAATCATCAAATATGTTAAGTGTTAGCTGACAGAAATGTCAAAAGCATTCATATATCTAGGCGAAAATGTGTGAGGAGAACGATGAGATTTGAGGAGGCGAAAGAGGTATGTAAGGGGATACGGTGTGAAGGTATGCAATAAATAAAATTTATATCGAAAGAAATGACATAATCTGACCACCCCTGTCTTTCTAAATAGCTAGCTGGAAAGCTCAACCTAACTGTAACATGGTTTTGCAAAGCTCTCATCAAAGTGTATGAGATCGTAAGGACTTGTCGTGTAGGGGTAATGAGCAGGAAAAAATGCGTATTTTGGTAAGGGAACTCACTAAACAATACCTACTACTTAAATCAGCAGATGAAGAGTTTCCAATACAAAAATAAAAGTGTGCAAGTTACCGCAAAAAAATTAAAGAACCATTTTTGAACTATGTATATGACTGCGCACTACTGATACATAATCGTTGCACCTGTCTCGGATAGCATATTCTGTATTTTTGAGAAAATGATAAATACCGTAACAGAATAGGTACCTACTGTACATACTTAATGGTTTTAAATTTTTCAAACGAGTACAAAATCACCCCTACGTAATTAAAAAAAAAAAATTATTTCAAGACAACATATCTACCTATTACGTCAAAATTACTTTTGTTTTAGTATAAGAATAAAAACCTACCTACGAGTTTTGTTTGAAGCACGTCGCGTCATTCTGAAGTTATGTAACATCCAGCAGTCCCATGTTCCCATCTAATCAATACTACTGGCACTTGCAATAACAGGGCCAATGTACGACGAAAGCTCCAAGTCGATGGTGGAGATCTTTAGGGAGCCCAACTTGGCACGAGTGTCTAATGTACCGTATAATTCATTGTAATGGCGCCTATGACTTGGTCAAGTTTTAGTGGAACCCGTGCAAGCTCTTACTATCGACGTTAGTGTAATGTAAATATATGAGAGAATACGACGAACTAAAGCCAACTAACCAAGTCGTTACATCAAAGTTAAAAGTGTCATAAACTTTATGAAACGACAGGGCGACGTACCAGTCTGTTGAAACTCTATTGTATATTTTTATTATCATTGTTAGCAATCCACGTTTGGCACAATGGACTTCATTTCACTATTTTATGACGAAGTGTTCTAATAAATAAAAATGTTTATTACGTTCTGTAATGTTATCATTAAAATGTGTAGTTATTATATACGCCAGTATTGTAACACGTTCGACGATTACATATCTTATACATATTTGGATTTTAACAGCCATATTCTGAGAGGAAATAAGGAAAAGAGAACGAAAATATTTGAAACGTACTAATGTAACCAAAAGAGAGTGGAACTCCTGAATTATGTAACAGAACCAGCAAAATATTCCGGAATATGTTTGAGGGAAACAAAGGTGAACAAAATAAAACACCTTTATTCACCTTCCGCAAGACATTACCGTGTCTGCACACTATATTAAATATAACAGTGAATAGCTGTAACTATGGAAGCTTTTTCCACTAAAAGCACAACATAGTAAGTAGGTATCTACAATAGGAGTCGTTACAAAATTTGCTAACAAGAATTGCTGAAAGTAATAATAGGTTCTAAGCAAAAGTAATTTTGTTATAACAACGCAAGTAATGTTATCGACAAATAATACAAACCTAAATATCGACACAGGGGTGTGTGGTGTGTGTGAAACGTGTCAATGACAGTTACGCACTAGAAAGATACATTGTCAAAGGGCTACTCTAATTCAAGGCCACTTTCGGGCTCAAACCTTCCCTAGCCGCTTAGTAACACGAAAGCATATAACATACCGACATGCAATACTATAGCGATGACCTTTATATGACCAGTTATCGTATTATTTACATATTTTACGTCGCAGTAAATGCAACAAAGGTTCTTTAACTTTTTGATTACCTTTTTTAAGGCGACGAATTGGAAATTTTGACGCCAGGGATCTCAATTTTTCTACGTGACTACAAAATGTATGACAATCATATTTAGTATCCTGATTCTTAATTTCATTGACTTAAATGACAGTTGAGATACACGGTAGGTTAATTTTGGAACACAATAAAAAATACCAAAGAAACCTATTTAAAACAGAGATTTACATTTTTCCGGGCAACGGGACCGATTTCTATTTCAAAATTTTCTGTATAGTTTACTTTAAACATATTCCTCAAAATGCAAGTTGGATTTTTTAAAATTAATTATAGTTCTTAAAATATACGAAAATAACTGTTTTTTCGTATTTTTCGTAAGCTAGCGCGCGCCCGTTTGTATAGAAAGAAGGTCAGTTTTAGTTTCAATTATTGTTTATCAATGCGTCGCCTTAAGGCCTATGCTATAAATTAAAATCTTAACACATAGCATATAAAATACTAATTCCACGTATTTTTTTTCTCTTGGAAAACTTTTAATGAAGTGCACTATAAATCGAATACTTGCACTAAAATGCAATGCACGATACACATTTTTTAAATTTTGTGGCCAAAAAAGATTATAGTTTTGGTCTGTTCGTCCGTATGTCACAGCTCAGAAACATAACATGTTTCTAGGTTGTGCTCGTTAAGCACGTTAGAATGGTAATGGGGGTAGATAAGAGTGTGAAATCTACATGCCGTAATCCCTCTCTAAGTATATGCCACGTTCTTGTTCGCGAACTCTGTTTGCTTCGATCCTTGTGACAATTTATGCCACTTTCAGCTGTACAAATAAAAAATATGAGAGAATTATTTTTTATAACAGCATATTGTAGTTCATACCAATAAAAAACAAATAAATAGGTATATAATATGTATATTATGTATTTGAAAGTTTCAGTAGTAATTGCCTCGATCACAAATAAAAAGCTTTGTGATCGAAGAGTAATTATGACAAAGTATATTGACTCATTAATGTTAATGAATAAACATACATTTATAAAACTATTACATATACATTAACGCTGTATCCCTAATGGGGTAGTCAGAGGCCGGAGCGCCAAGCGCTGCGGTCCTTATATACTTCTATCGCCTCCTCGAATCTTGTCATTCTCCTCATACATTTTCGCCTTGGTATGCGAGGCTTTGACGTTTCCGTCAGCTAACACGTTGGCTAATTGATTTTCATAAGTCAGCCTTGGTCTTCCTTGACCTCTTTTACCACTCACTTTCGCTCTTTAGATTTTCTTCGTCAGTCTTTCCCCACTCGTTCTTTCCATGTGCCTTGACCATCTAAACATTTCTTTCTTCATTTTTACAATAACACTGTCGTGCAACCTTGTTACACATCGTATCTCTTCAATGCTTATTTTGTCCCCAAGGGTGACACCGCACATATTTCTAAGAGATCGCATTTCTACTGCATTTATTTTACTTTCACTTGATTTCGGGCATATTAAGGCCTCACTAGCTTCACTACCGTACAATAAAGTTTGTACCAACACCGCATTGTGGACGGTCATTTTGGTCGGGTTAGATAAATGCGCAATGTTCACTAATGCGGCCAAAGCACCGTTTATTGTCAGCTGCACCCGTTTCTCCACACCCAACTCACATCTTCCATACATAGAAAACGCACTATCCGGTTGTACAATTTCATTCACTTGTTCTAGACATTTTCCATTTACCCAAAAGTACTTGGTCTGTTCATCTTCTATTTCAAACATTAGGACCTTAGTCTTGTTCACATTCACAAAAATTCTCTGACATCATAAAACTATTGGGTTTATAAATATATATAGTGTCGCATATACTATGTGTTAGTATATGTGTTATTAGTTACTCTTCTTTCATCTTATTATCTACTAAGGAAGTAGCGTCTAGCTGTACACTGTATTGCAAAGAGTATATATTATGATTATGTATGTATGTATCAATTGTTTTACACGCCTGTAAATGTTTTCATTTGCAATTACATGTCTATATAAAAATATGCATATGTCTCTGTCAATCAAAAATAAAAAAAACTGTAACTATTAAACAGTATCTTTAAGTCAACTAATTTCCTGAATAGCTTCATAAGAGAAAGCACAATGACGCGATAGCCTATTTTGATCCCGGCACTCCCTCGGTGAAATTAATCTGAAAGTAAACTGACCTTCAAACTGAAGGCTTCAACTACTTAATTGGTTCCGTTCTTCCTACTAAGCCCCGATGACTAGTTGGATAATAGGCTACTTAAACAAAGTTTTAATTAAAAATAATCTGACAAGAACGTAAAAATACAGTAACTTTGTTGTTGGCAACACTGCTAAAATGGTGCTAGATTAATTAGTTAAATAAAATAATGGAATTTGTATTCATAAGTTTTTTTGAGATCGAACAAATCAAAAGATTTTGGTTAAAACTCATACAAAGAGAAAGAATTATTGTGCCGTTTAGACTTATTAACTCATAAGACTGAAGTATACAGCCACCCCCCACATGGAATGCGTCAATACAAAAATAGTGTCAGCTACGAAAACGATTTATATTTTATGAAAATTAAATAACAAAAGTTATAAAAATCCCGGTTTTTATGAATCAAATACTAGTATTTTGAACTGACACTTTTAGTTCGGTATCCAGGTATTTTCGAGCCCTATTTGTGTGTGAAAACATGCTTAAAAGTAACCCAAAATTTGTATATGGAAAATGACAGTAACATGCTAGTTTCGCCATCTGGTTTGACTTTTGAGTTTTTGTCTTCTCTATCATAATGAACTTCCTCTTAAAATATTCTTGTATCTAATTTTCTAAACATTGACCTAGATCACATATATTTCATAAATATTGCATCAAATTTGTGGTTTAAATAGTCAATTTGAAGTTCTAAATAAAATATTTTAAAGAACTGTGACACAACATGTCACTAAAACAACTGCACCGCTGCAGGTACCCTAACATAACTATAACAAGAAAATTTTATAAAATAATCAATCGCCTTAATTTAAATACATTTTTTTTAGTTATTTTATTTTAAATAAGCTAACCAACGCAATTAAAATTACTTAAATTTGTTACAATACGCCCAAATCGGACCAAAATGTCATTTGAATATAAAATTAATAACTATTCTAGAATTTGGAAGCAGTTCAATTTTCTAGGCATTTGTCAGACGAACAGTTAAACGCATAAACAGAAATTGGTATCAATTTCGCGCCAGTGCATTTAACTTATGTAATACATGACTCGACGTGCCTCGATCGATGGCGACCTCTTTACCGACCAATGCACCGAGCTAACTGCCCGGGAAAATCGCTTCAAGCCGTGTATTCGCCACTTTATAACGAAAATACAGTATTTTTATTTTTTATTTCATAATTTCGTTCTTAATTCGTTGTAAAATCTGATGTATAGCTCTTCCTAAATAATATTTATTTGTTGTGACAAAAAATGTTATTTGTGTCTATAGCTATTTATTTATTTAATACAAAAGATCCCTCTACAGCGTGTACACTTTCAAGTATCTATATTTTTTAAATAACTATAAAGTCTAGGTTCCCAAACTTATTTTGTCTACTGAGTCGAGAGCTCATGCAGTTGTTGTCTAAGATGCCTCCTAGCTAAATGAAATTACAAATCACCCCCCAGGCCTCTACACAACGCTCCCATTTTTTTTCTGGGTCTCTTACCGCCCCCCTTTAGGCCTGCAGCGCCCACAAGGGGGCGTTATCGCCCACTTTGGGAATGGGTGCTATAAAGTATCAAAAAAAATGAAACAAAATTTGTCGTTTTACAGTTACGTTCTTTGTAAAAATTTTAATCAAAACCAAATTTTACTATACAAACGAAAAAATAATATAATGGAAAAATATTAAATCATAACTATTTGTACAGTAAACCCAGCATTTTTCTTTTAATTACAATAGCAGTATTTCCGAAAATGTCAATTTCAGAGCACAGCGTTATTAGACGATTTGTTGGCGAATCAAGACCTCATTTAGTGTAAATAGGAAAGGGGAGATGGAAGAGAGGAATTTGTGATCTTGATTTCCTATGTGGTATGTAAAAGTTAAAGCAACCAAGAAGTTGTGCCCAATCTACTTTTCCATTGATTACTTTGCGAGCAAAAAGTTCATCTAGCAATACTGTGATTCAATTTGAAAATATTTTGATCTGTCCATATATTATGACGTGCAATTTTTGCGTAACCTTGGGAATATAAAAGATGTCATAAAAAATCTTTTCTGTAATCTTTCGAGCCGCAAGGAGTCCACTTTATACACGGGGATATTCCAATAAACTCCTTAAAGACTATAATTTTAGTAGAAGGCTTTTTACATTCTTCAAAATTTTTCACAACAAATCTCCGTATTTTAGATGTTTTTTTTTATTATTGCATCGAAGTGCATATTAAATCTAAGCCTACCATCAAATATTACGCCAAGATACTTAAGATCAACGTCACCAATCTTTGCCCCTTTATTAGAATAACTTGAACGTATTACATTATGCCTGCGTGTGAAACTCTAGTGATGACATTTTGAGACGTTTGAACACATACCATTTATAACACACCAGTCTTTTAGTTTGTTACATAATATCATTTTGTATAAGCACACTGTCAGTACAAGCTTTTAATAAGTTTAAGTTTAATAAGTTTAAGTTTGGCCGCAAATAAATAGGCCCTAGAATTAGTTATACAGTTCACAACATCATTTACAAAAATATTAAACAAAACAGGACCCAAATTGGGCCAGATTACGATTGGGGTAAGACTGATAATTTGCCATTAATGACTACGGATGAAGTTCTCGCCCCTAAATATGCTTTGTGTGTTTACGTGAAAATGTAGGCTATTTTGTTGTAGAAAACTGTGAAATACTTACTATATTTGAACAAACCAATTTCTACACATTGGCGAAAAAAAAAGTATGACCACATTGGACACATCTTCATGCGAAAGAAGATATTACCAATCATATTTCGTGGGGAAGTTTTCGAATTTTAAGTTTACGAAAACACGTAAAAAACTAATTTTACAAAAATTGAAACCTACCTAGATCGATTTTTTGGCCCCGTACACCACTATATTGTAAATTTCATCGAAATCGTTGGAGCAGTTTTCGAGAACGCCATTACAGACATACAAATGTTGATCATATTACGGTATAGGACATGATAGGATTTAGGATACATGCGTTATATATCTAGATTTATTCACATTTTGACATAGGGACCTAGTAAATTATGACTTTTGTGAATTGAACTAATAAGAATGTAAAAAAGGCAGACTTCAAATACGACAATAAATTACAATCATTTTGCATGTTAATCCCATTTAAATATTACTTCGACTCTTTTACTGCGAAGTATTAATAGGACAATATACAGTTCCTACTGCAATGGAGAAATTACTACAAAAACGAGGACGGTTTAATAAAATTTAATAATCATTTTTATTGGTTAATTAATATAAGTGACATAAAATTTTTAATTAAAAGTTTTAATACAATTGAATCTATTCTATTGTAATAAAAACCCGACGTCGTAATAAATTGGTTATTCCAAAATTTCAATTACATAAGTCAAATGTTTCATTTTTGGGTAACTGCATTCGTTTTTATAACAAAATTCCTTAGGAAATTACTCAATTAACAGAGAATAAATTTAGATTGGTTATAAAATGTACATTGATTAGATAATCATACTATACAATAAACGATTTTATTGAAGATAAAATAATAGACTGGAAATGATCTTTTCTGCATATGCATTTACTGGCTTAATGAAAATATGGTATTTTAATAAACCTTTTGTAAAATGAAGTTGAAAAAATGATACCTGACTGAGTTTCTTGTCGGTTCTTTTCAGTGTCCAGGTTTTCTATTTGAACCGAACTAAAGTAGATTTGACGTTCAAAAATACTTTGTAATTGGGTTTACTTGAATAAATTGATTTGATTTTGATGATTTTGATTTATTACCTTAATAATATTATATATATATTATACCATAATAACCATAACGAAACGTAACCTTATAGCCGGCAACATTTTCTCGATTCAAACAAACCCCAGTGAAATGCTTTTCAGTAAAGCTTTTATCGCTGTAATTCGATATAAAAGCAGCTTGTCTTGTTCAAGTAGAGGATCGCCATTTTACAAAGTAAAAGGAAAAATCCGATATCGGAAAAAGGAATGAAAGCGAGAAGTGGATTCTTCGTTAGGCGTCCATCATGTCGGTTGTATCATCATTTATCTTTAAAGATGAGCTCTTATTACTTGCAGAAATTGTGTTGGAAATTATATACTTTGAGCCTTGAAATTATTGCATAAATATTGTCCATAATGAAATATTTAAAACATGTAATGAGATTAAAATGGTGCAGTAAATCTCGACATCATTTACTAACGTAGAGGCAACATTTTTATTTCTGAAAGCTCAAGGAAGATTTATAGACGCCATTATAATGAAAAAAGCGAAACCTCTGGGCTTTTCATAACAAAGGAAATGAAATGAATTTTAAACGATGTTTTGGAATATTGTAAACCGATTTTGCTATTATTGATTTTAAAAAATAAAGAGAATAACAGCACTTTACTTAAAAATAAATAATAATCGTTGTATTGAATTAGTAAAGTAAATATTAGACAAATAATTACAAGTAGACGATATTATGAACGCTTAATAAGCTTCTCACATGACGTCCCCTCATCACTCAAATAAGTACGTGAAAAGGAGCGTTGAGAGCTACTTTAAACTGTCATTCTGCAAAAACGACGTACATAAGTACATAAAACGGAACAGATTTGAGAGAAATTATAAACTTTGTTATATTAAGTTACAATGTTTCGGTTTATACAACATAAATTCAAGCTCCTGTTCGGGGTGGACAGAGCATCAAGGCCAAAGTCAAATCAATTTATTCAAGTAGGTAAACTCAATTGCAAGGTGTTTTAAAACGTCAAATCTACCTTCGTGACAGAAAATTTAATCTTGACGCCACTTCTAAAAATAAATATGTATTTGGGATTACAGATATAAAAAGTCTATAGTTACAGATTTCTAACACACAATCTATACAAATTCCTTATAATATAAGCTGACTTTAACAGGAATGTAAGCACTAAAATTTAAAACACTTTTATATAATGTTACGAGCTGAGGGTAATAAGATGCCGGTTAAGGGTGCAAAGAGTTTATTTTCCTTCGTACAAGCAGATTCCTTAAGCATAAGGTCCAACCGTAACAATAATATTTCTTTATCTTTCAGACCAGCATGGCAGAAATAGATAATTTTTATGCATTGCATTGACGAGAAAATTCAACTTATCAGTCAAACTATATACAAACGTATGGCTAATTAAAAACAAGTACTACGTTGCAATGAAACTTATCTAATTTCTTCAGAATTAACGAATTTACAATACAGTTATTCTGGGTAATTTTGATTCATTTAGGTAACATCGACGGTGGGACCATATAACACAGATTTATTAATTTATATCGCCTTTCACCCGTCACGAATTGTTAAGCTGAAAAAAATTATAGTTTGAAAAAACTAAAAAAACACGTTTTAAAGGGAAACCGAACTAAAAATTAAAAAATAATGTTTATCTATTAAGATTTTGTTTAATAGTGATAAAAATTCCACTAACTCAATATAATTAAATTAAATGCTTTTTACTAAGTTTAAAATAAGAATGCGATTCAATCGCCGCGGTCCTTACATACTTCTTTCGCTTCTTCAAATCTCATCACTCCTCCTCACACATTTTCGCCTAACTGGCTGCCAAATATATGCCAAAAGCACTTTTGGCATTTCCGTCGGCTGACAGTCTGGCAATTGGTCTTTATAAGTCAGCCTTGGTCTTCCTTGGCTTCCTTTACCACTCGCTTTCGCTTTGTAGTTTTCTTCGTCAGTCTTAATTATTACTCATAATAATCCAATTATAATAATAATAATATGTTTATTGAGAATTAATAGTGTTTTACATCACCCAGAAGCGTACAAAATTTTTATAACAAATGTACAAACTAATAATATTATGCAATTTCTTTGCCGGGATCCCCGTTTCTTAAACTAGGTAGAACCTGTGCTACGAGGGCTGCTATTTATGTATCCGGAATAACAAAGTGAAATAAACATGTAACATTGATTATAGTGTTATTGCTTTTCAAAATATTCACCATGATGATCGATGCACTTTTGCATGCGTTGGAACCAATTTTCGTAGCACTTTTTCCATTCGGATTGGGGTATCTCCAAAACGTGCATTTTGAACGCATCAACAGCCTCTTCACGGCTCGAAAAACGTTGACCACGTAATTTATTCTTCACGGTTGGGAATAAATAGAAGTCGTTGGGGGCCAAGTCGGGGCAGTACGGCGGATGACCCGTTAATTCGATCTTTTAATCTTCCAAATACCGAGTTGTTTCGGCCGATGTGTGGCAGCTAGCATTGTCATGATAAAGAAGGATTCTGCGTTGTCGGTTGTTCTGTCTTATTTCTTCAAAGACTTCTGGCAAACAAATGGTCGTGTACCATTCAGAATTAACCGTTTTACGATCCTCTAGTGGCACTGTAGCTACATGTCCATTTATACCATTAAAAAAAAAGGGACCATTTGCCTCAAAGTGCTTTTTGAACGAATGACTTTTGTTGGGTTCGGCTCATCTTGGAACACCCAAACCGTTGATTGCTGTTTAGTTTCAGAATAATACGCATATATCCAAGATTCATCACCTGTGTAGATATTATAGACAGCTTTTGACGCACCCTGATTGTACTTTTGTAACATTTTTTCACACCAATCGACACGAGCCCGTTTTTGGTCAATTCTCAAGTTGTGCGGAATCCAACGTGAACCAATTTTTTTTACAGCTAAATGTTCGTGTAATATTTTATATATACTCGTCATACTTATGCCCAGAGACGCCTCTATCTCGCGATATGTAACATGACGATCTTGCATTATTAGTTCCCGCACAGCATCAATATTTTGAGGTACAACAACCGATTTAGGGCGACCTTCTTTAACTTCGTCCGTGAGCACAGACCGCCCAAGATTAAACTCACTAAACCAGTGATACACAGTAGTTTTCGATGGTGCTTCGTCCCCAAAAGTCGAAGTGAGTTGATCGATGCATTGTTTTTGAGTTAGCTCTCGCCGAAAATCGTAATAAATCATAGCACGAAAATTTTCACGACAAATCCATGGTGATAAAGACTCCCAATTTTCAAAATGACGCCACAAAGGATAAACAAATGACAGCTACATGAAACAAATTGTATTCTTCCGCCAAAGAGTTCCATTTTTAAATGTTATATCACTTTTTTAATATTGTTCTGTAACTGGCCAGTTCCGGATACATAAATAGCAGCCCTCGTATCATTAAACAACACTGCATAACATCCCTGGTTAACAGTTAACACAAGGTAACAAATGTTCTTAAATGGTCCATCGTGTTTGAGAAAATCGACTGTGACAGATGGACAAACAAGTAAGATGTTATGAAGATTATGTTTTTTTTTCAAAGTCAAATCAATTTATTCAAGTAAAAGGTGTCCAAATTTAATTTAGTTCAGTTCGAAAAGAAAATCTTGACACAGAACAAGTGATAAGATTTAACTGATTAAGGCATAATTTTTTCACTAACCTTAAAAATTTGTAGAACTCACGCCAACGTATAATTAGTAGTAATACAGAATCAAAATAACAGAAGGATGTCTTCATAGAAAAATAGCGCACGCGATTTGTATGTGTGCGCGCTAATACGCACGCACGCCCATGGCACGCACCCGATGGCAATATTTTTGGCGAATATGGGTATAGTAGCGGTCGCACGCGACGCAAACATGCGACCGCCCCAGTTTGTCTTTAACTCATTTTCGCATCGTCGCAAATAAGAAAATGTTTAAATCACATAAACGATCGTATTATAATTTCCTTAGATGCCTAAATAATTTTAATCATTCGAATGAAGAGTTATTATTATTCAGCAGAACTACAAGAAATTAAATTTAACAAACACGGAAAACTTATTCGTGTGCATTGTTTTTTAATATCTAAACGAGATGCTCTCAGTCTCTTCTTCTCTTACATCATCTTACACACAACGCAACAACCTAACGTATCCGGCCGAAGAAGGTAATTACGTTAAGCGCACGTGAAACGGGAATCGGCCTCCTTTTCTACATAATCTTTGGTAATAATTTACGGTGTCTACGAGTGATCTCAGTTGTAAATCGTAATTGGTCAATAAGTCATTAAAGTGTGTTTTATACGGAGTTTAATGTACCTAAGATTTACACTATATCCGTAATGCACTAGCACTAAACTTGATCTAATTACCGATATAGAGAAATACAATGGCGGATGGAACAATGTGATGGCGTCATATGATGCAAGCATGCGGAAGGTATAAGGCGCAACTGATGAACGCACACGCAACGCAATACATTAAGTGCATTTCACGCACAATTACGTGAATTAAATAACGCACTCGTAAAGAACTGCGAAACCAAATTTCGCAAATTATATAGGCTATCTAAAAGTGCGTTTTATAATTTGTGAGATTTACCGAGACGACATACAAATTTAGAAAATAAAAAATATATACTTATTCAAACGTTTTTATTGAGTATAAATTACAATAATAACAATAATTTGTACCCCTATTAGGTATCATTTATATTTAATTATTATTGAATGCAACAAATGTAACATTAGATAACAAATATTCATAAAAAAGACATTACATGTTAAAGACGTTATATGTTAAAAAAATATAACGAGTCGATTCGATTCTTTCACTCGATTTCGGGCATATCTAGAAGAAGGAATAATATGTAAAACACTGAGTAAGTAATCACTACGTTATGTAAAACATTTACCAAGTTTTTTATTTGTGATCGAAGACCAAATATCAGAGAATGTAATATTACTATGACAATTGAAATTGACAGAAAAACGGCGGTGGCAAGACAAATAACCATTAACATTTAAAAAAGCGAAAGTTCTATGGAGTTCACCTTACTTTTATATACTTCCCATTTTTGCTCGATTATAGAACACTATTGTCCTATTTCTTATCCTTGTCTTTTTCACGTAGTTAGAAAGAAATAAAACAGCAGTCAAGACGACAACATAACGCGTTCAAAGTAATACTTACTCACGTATTAACTTATCCCGTCATAGTTACGTTTTAAATATTCATAATAGAGTTGTTACACTTTACCATAAACGTGACGTCTTTACATTTACTTCATTAGTTACGTCAGGTAGGTTTACTACGACAACTCATAATAGGGGTACTGGTCAACTGTCGAGTCATTTTTTTAAATAGTTACTATTAGTAGAAGTGATTAGAATACGTTACTATGAGTTTTAACTTCATATCGATATAATTTATCTTACGTTATATTTATTTTTAAAATCGCTTGAACGACATGTGCCACTTTAGGATAGTCTTGTAAAATGTATGTTTTCTTGTGATGACTAATGTTAAAATGACTATCAGCGTTTCAGATAAATATGTTTGAAATAGGGATAAGTTATTTTCTTTTTCGTATATTCGTTAATACACTGTCAATTACAAATGTCGGAATATAAACGATGAACGATGATAGATCATAGACACAATTTTCAGTCTACAAAAATGTATCATCATTTAGCAAATAAATAATTGCTTAACGACCGGATGATTACCATAAAAAAAGGCTTATAGGACTACAGTTTCATATAATATCATTCAACTTCAACCATGCTTCAAACAATAATACTGAGTGAAACATGTCACATAGAACAACGGTAAATGTACAACTTCACGTTTCTGAGGAGGAGGAGTTTCAGAGGAGTCTAAAATGGCTCTCTATTGCCATCTATTGTCATTTTTGTAGGAAATTATAAAAATACTACTCCCGTTATAATTGTCTGCGTGGGAATTCCGTAATATCCCATTTTAGTGGAATGCGTCGTCATATAGGGAACTTTATGGCACCTGACATTTCGTAATCAGTACACATAATATGTAATGTATATAATACATTTTTACATTTGTTGCCTACCTAGTTAAGTATTTAAAATATTGAAAAATTTATCTGCACAATTAGATGTTAAATATTACATTATAGTATAACACTAATATCGTAGATTAATTAGTTTACGGCTAATATTATAATAGTACAAGAAATAGTTTCATTTTGTTCCCTATTTTTGTAGTAATTTTCTATAAAAGTGTGACCTAAAATATTACAAAGAAACTAATAATTTTGTAATAATCCCACAACTTCCTAATAATTAAAAGGTACTTATTTAATTTAATAGGTACGTAGCTATTAGTGTATGGTGTATACAATATCTATTCGCCACAATGCCACATCGTATCGGCATCGTATTTGATTGACAAACCAATATTTAGACTTATCTACTTTTCATGCACATCTTTTTTAACACCTAATAAAATCAAGCCACGTACTAGTACATGGCTTGATTAAATACAAGGGCGTAATTTAGAAAAAATTATACTCTCATAAATCAGAGATAATCTACGAATCAGACTTATATGTTAAATCCCCAATAATCTGTTTCATTTCTTATAAACACGTTGAGACTTGATTTCAATTTCTATCCCCATTCCTTTAAAGTGACCTCGAAACAAATGCGATATATACTTTACCATTGGAGAACCCTATTGTAGCAGTATTGACAAATCCTACAGAGAAACGCGCCGGTTTACGTAATAACGTAAGTCGCGAGGGTTCTATTGTAAGCTGTTGTTACCTATAATCTTGTTTCGTAATATTGTAAATAGCATGTACAAAAATGTGTACAAATAATTATCAAATCACCTCAGCAAGGAAAAATGAAACGAATCTAATGTACTTTTGTTATTATTTCAGGAAAGCTTTACCCTATTTCTTGGGATTCCGAAGAACTTTAATAAGATTAAATTAAATTTAAAAAATTAACCTAAGAAAAATAATACCTCTCCTCGTAGAATATGTCCGCCTGAGACATTAAATCTAATTCGTGATCAATGTTTTCCTTGTAGCTCCGGCGAAGATATGCCCCAGGAATAAAATAAGTATGTATTCCCATTTTTTCTATCAATGATTTTTTAGAAATATAATAATACTTATTTATTCAACATAGGGTGCTCAGATTGCAATGGTTCAAGCAAAAACTAACTACACAACTATGTTTTTCAAAAAATAAAATTAATGAAGTGTAAAACAAACGTCTGGTTCGAAAAAAAAAATGTGCTATGGAAGTCGCTAAAGCTTTAGCACTTTAAAGTGTGATGAACACAGAAAACCATGTGTGGTTTTATTCCTCATAATTAAAAAAAAGGCTCATAAGCATCTCTTAATCAATCTCGTTCACGAAATTTTAAAAAGATTTTTTTATCGACAAGATAATTTAAGTAAAACATACAAACTAGGTTTGTAGTTAAATTCTGTGCATTCATTTCAAATTGTAGAAAAGTCGGCCTACTATATGAATAGGAGTGTAGTAGTATTTGATGTATGTAATAAAAGAGATGTAGAGGTATTATTTCTGGGCTCCAGGGAGGTTAAATCCGCGGGGTTATTAACTTATTACCTAAAAATTAGCAGACAGCGACAGCCACGCGATTACTGCGCGACCGGTGACTAATTGTAATAAAAAAGTCATATATGACTATTGCGTATCTATTATTGTATGTGACCATAAAATGCACTTTTCACGGTAGATTTATCGCCACTATACAAATTACATTACACAAATTCTCGTTTTGACAGCAGATATCGCGCGACATTGGCTGTCGCATGCTGTCTGTAAGTTACGTATTAAGCGTGTCGGGGTATCCGGTTGATCTCAGACCTTAGTCCGCCTATAGGCTGCATATTAGGCGCAGCCAAATTCGTGCACACCCCCGCGCCCTATGGCGATAACAATAAAGTTGATTTTCGCAGTTGTAGTTTGATCACATTTTAGCGCGGAGAGATCTCAACATTTGTTTTTCACATAATTGTAATTTGCAAGAAAATTACATAACTAATTAAAAAACTGGTTTTAGAGATTTGAGATATTATATTTACCTATCTATTTATTAAAAATCATTTTAAAAATTCGTAGAATTTCGGAGATGTAAATGAATCTCAAAAACAGGGCTTTATCTGGAATTTTATCGAGATTTTTTTTTCAATCATGTTTCCACGTTTAAGGACTTCAAGATAAAGAGTTGAAGTTATATACGTATGCAAATATCTAACTCTCAGTCTTCTTAGATATCTAGATCCAGGTCACCAAACATACCAGTCTGCACAGACGGATTCCTAATGTTCTTCGCAGGACACTGAAGTCTGACTAAAAAGTCAGACATTATTCAAGAATTCTGTCCTGGCCTGTGACTGCAGCTGGCTAGCGTTAGCTTTTCTTATATTTATTTATAACGTTTTTGTTTTCCTTTGTATGGATATATACGGCTTCAGCTTTTTTCCTATGAAATGACAATGGATCAAAGTAATATAAATAACAGTGAATGTTCTCTATCGATGGTTTCCGTTCGCGTCCTTGTAAGGTTCCTCTATGTCATTTATCAAAATATGCACTTAAAATATTTAATTAATGTACCTATACTGTTGAAACTAAACCTTAAATTTTAATGTAACAGAATAGATATTGAATATCGTCTGTGTCAACACGTCAAAAGTCAACTGAATCGTATTTCTGACAAGGTAATATTTTAAGATTATATTTCGGAGTATTAAGTCGCAGTGGAAAAAATAATAACTAGGTTCGAGTAACTTTATTCGCAACAAACGAGCTAAGCATTAAATTAACGGCACAATCTGTCTAGTATTCCGTTCCACGGCCACTAACGAGATGGCCGCGTTCGGCGACGTAATTAAAGAGCTTCAAGAGCAGAACAGGCCCGCGGTCAACGTTTACACGGTTCTGAATAATATCCTCATTACAGCAATGAGTTACGCAACGTTTGTTACGAACACCACCTACGATAGTGTGTTTAGCATTATGAGGACACGCTCTTATTCTCGACATCCTACCGGAAGTGTGACGATTTACGTCAGCACAGAGGAGAATCTTTGTCTCGCACGGCAGACTACCTGTCAACACGTAAGAAATGTGAATGATAGTAATTTCTTGCGGTCTCGTTCTCGCTCTCGGCTGTTCTCCGATCAGTGTTTGCCGCTTCAAAGAGTTACTCGGGCGAGAGAAGTGAGCCCTATTTCCTTCGTGTTTGTTCTCAATGCGATCTAAGAGTATCGAATGCACGTGTAATCTTTTTTTTATGGTGGAGTGGGCGCACACGTGTAAGGGAGTCACCTGATAGAAAGTGATCGCCGCCCATGAACACCCCCGCAACGGAATCTGCGTCATACACCATCACCCCATATTTTCTTAATTTTACTTTTGATTTCAATGTTTAAGAGGTTATTACTTAATACATAATTATGTATTTGTACCGTATTCGTGAAGTTATTTCTGTACTGAAATTTTGATTAGTATAGGATAATTATTTTGTAAGTAGTATTTAGTGTTTTATTTTGAAGTCGGTTTAATTTTGTCTTAAAAAATTATTTATTTTTCCCTTTTGAGTTTGCCCCTTCGATTTTTATTTGTGATCGAAGTCTTGTCTTAAATAAAGATAATATGTAGGTTAGGTCTCTAACTAAGCTTTTTTCAATTCTGAAAAGGAAGATTTAATGAAAGGATCGTCAAAATACATGAGATGTTGAGAAGTTTTTTGTTTAAGCAGTACTCCATAAGATCGTAACAAAATTTCTATGGAACCACCATCCTGGGGCCGTACCACATGAAGTTCATGCTCATTTAATTAATATCATGTAATTGGTACCGGCTAACAACTCGATGGCGTTTGGACCTTCCATGAACATCGTTGTAGACAATAATAGTGCGGAAATGATTGAACGAACTATTTAAACCGCGCGTTTTGTTATGAAGATAATAGCCTAATAAGAAATTTAGTATTTCATCTTAATTTCATATAAGAATATTATTTCAGAGAATTCATTGTCTATACTTTATTGTTGTGACGCTTTAGTTAGCAATTATTACCCCGAAGACTAAAATTACTCAGCAACAACAAAACAATACATACATAACTAAACGAAAGTGTCAGATGTCAAACTTCATAAAATAAAATTATTAATTATAGTATGTATTTTATATTTCTCCATGCATATTTTATAATGTTAATAATAAAACAAGCTTTCTAATGATTTTTTGAAAAATTTCTTCTTTTTCGGCGTGTGGAATATTTGGCGATAAAACAAAGGTTATTACGGAATCAAGAATTGAATTAAAAGGTAAGGTACCAACACAAAACACTGACGTGAGTTAAAGGATCTTTAACAGCGACTTAGCTACTATTTCATGTTTTCCAGATGCCATCACACGAGTAGTTTCGACGCTGCAGAGAAACGGAGAGATATGTGTAACTACACATTCGGAATCGGAAGTATTGATACAATTTCGCAACTTGTGATGTGGCTAAACGTTAAGACCACATACTGACAAGCTACAATAATTGCACGGTTATGGTGTGTACCTAACTTACATTAAGGATTCTGTATATTTTTTTACTGTTTCAGTTTAAGTGTAAACAGTGTCGGCCCCCCCTTGATCGGTAGGTCACCGAGGCTCTTATTTCATATGCATTAATATTACAAATATTAATTCTTTCAGGAAGTTGCATCAGTATTAGTGTACCCCAGTGGGCGCTCGAATTTGAAAACCGACAATTGTAGGTCGACGTGATGATGGCTACAGCATACAGCAGACCAATGGCTCGCTACATAAATAGGGGCTGACCACAGGGGTTCAGACCGCTGCCAAAAGAAGCAACAATTTCAATGTTTAACAGAGGCACCACTGCCGGTAACAAGAGCTACCCATCTATCAAGACCCACTACTAGAATAACACACTTAAAACGTTTTTGTAAGAATGTACTTGAGAACACATTATAAAGTTGTAAGTGATTATTTTCCTTAATTTTGAAATAAAATGTGACCTTTATTAAAACACTTAGGTTTAATAAGAACCACATAGAGGGTTTTAAAGACACAATGTTGATGGTGTATTGTGGAACAAACCTAAAAATTTGTGCTTTTTCTATTAATAAATATTATTCGAATGACTGCTTTTTATTTGTATTTTTATTAACTATATTACAAAATATTTAGTTTTGAATTAAGGTGGTTATTTGTCACAAGATGTGTTGGTGATACTATAGGATAATGTATCTGCAGAGTTTGTCTGCACAGTAGAAAAAACTCAACTATGAATGTTGCGGATAAGCATTTAATATTGAACACGTAAATAATTATAATGATAAAATTATTTATATCCAAGATGACATGCAGATGGTAATGTTAAGTATTCTACCTCATAATATACTCAAATAATGTGTACTTTTACAAAATCTTATGAGTTCCTAAGAAGCACAGTCAAAATTATTATAAATTGCAGTACCTATAGTACATGTTTAACTATGTACCTATGTTACAGGATAGGAAATACTGTAAAGATAGACACGAAAGGATAATCATATATTTAAGGTTTCCTTTGTATTAACTAAGCTAATCTTTGTCATGGAAATAAAAGGCATATCAATATAATTCTATAATTTATTTCAATATTTATTTCCCTTTTGATGTACTTATGGCGTAAGACCACTGTCAAATCACTGTACAAAGTTATAGGAATGGGTTTCTGATAGCGTGACTGCTCTCCGATAGGAACGTAGGCTGGCTGGTATTTCTTATCATCTTTACTCTATAAGTCGACATTCTTGAGACGTTCTTCTTGCACAGCAAGATACAATAATGTTAACGCCATGCTCACTGTTCACAAAATTTCACTTTAGATACTTAATGCGTAGTAGCATATTGCAACAAAAATAGAAGTGTATTGAAACTTGATTGAAACACGCAAAATAGTAGTCACAAAAATCATTGTTTTCTATTGAAGCCCGGGACGGCAAGGTTGCCGGTTTCATCTGACAGTCATCAATTGACATGATTTTCATTAGATTAATATCATTTTTTTAGCCGGTACGGTTAGTTGTCAAAATGAAGTCCGCCATTCACTCAATTTTCATCTTGATGAACATCGGAATTTTGACACATGAGCTTTGCTTACGCGGTACGAAATTCATAATTAGAAATATTAACTTCATTTTAAACAAATTGTCATCGTCTTCACGTGACGCGGTAGGCCCGCTGAATATATAACTCTTAAATAAATAAAAAGGGTCATCGAAATCAGTCCACTTGTGTTAAAGAATGATCGCTGAATACAATTCAAAACTATTATAAAAATCCGACATATTTTTGAAGTTGAATAACTCTCACCTTCGCTGCACCCAATCAATTACAGGTAAGGGTCTGTCAGTTATGATCGTTTTTAACTGTAACTAATACCTATACAAATAGAATGTCACATTAAAACGAATAACACTGGACGAAAATTGCATAGAATTTGGTCTTTGCAAGTACGGTAAAGTCAATTTACCTATTATTATCTAAAATAATTATTTCAGTAAGAAGTAAATTTTTTCAGAAAAATATAGCATTAATACGCGATATTTTTTTATCTGTAAGGCGCGAATATTTATACATATGCTGTATTTCTGTAATACATTTTCTCAGAAATGTTTCCCTATGTTAAAGGCGAGATCTCTAAAAAGGTTTCCCATTTCAACGTACCCTATTTCATTCGCGAATTGTGATCGCCCGCACCTCTGCCTAATTTCACACGTGAGCGCGGTTTAGGGTTGTAAACATTAGGAATATACAGAAAAGACTACCAATATAAAGCGGCATCGGTTTCAGTGAGTATATTCATCTAGCTTCCCAACGAAATTAACAAATCATAGGCTTTTAGCATATTATTAAGAAAATCTGATTCCTACCACCAAAAGCCTACAAGTCTATCAGCGCCGCAAAATGTGTATGTGTGAAAAAATCTTTTGAATAGTACCATCACTGATGACATGATTCTGAAAAATGAAATGTACGCGCTATTCAGGTAGTATCATTCATGCTATAATACCATAGATGTACAATGTGGGGACGGGCGCGTAAGGTCGCAACTATTCACTTGTCGGCAAAACCGACTGCTTTATATTCATCAATTCAAATCAGATGATGAACAGGTTTGTGTTAACGTTTGCAAATAACTTGTATTCATTCGGTTTTACATACCTATAGTTAGCTATACCTATAGTTATGTAGTTTTTGTGTAAAACAAATGACGAATCGTTGTAATAAAGCTCTGAAGCAGACGTTTCCGCTATAAAGCGCGGCCTACATGAAAAACCTGTGAAACGTTATGCCTACGGGATGTGTGCGATAACCTTGGCTGGAGATGAGCGCGTCTTGGACGCGTGCTGTGTCCTTTGACACAAATGCGGATGCGCTCAATTGGCGCGGTGGCTGTTATCGAACCGCGCTAAACACCGCGCAAGGCTGCGAAACTGCTGTTTTCTAATATTCTTTCAAATCACATACACTATGACATATTTTATGTTTAAGTACTAAATGCATTCGAAGCAATAACAAACAGTAATCTTATATTCCGAAAAAACATTTTATAAGAATGTTATTTAATGTACCTCATTAATTAATAAAAAAAATGTTTAGGAAATAACTGGTACATATCATTAACATGGTAATAATCATATTTTAACATTATGTTAAAACAATCATACACATGATTTATATTACATACATATCTTCACGCTGTATCCCCAACGGCGTAGTCAGAGAGGACGGAGCACCAAGTGTTGTTGTCCTTACATACTTTTTTTGCTTCCTCAAACCTCATCATTCTCCTCACACATTTTCGCCTTCGTATGCAAGTGCTTTTAAAACATTAAATAATGACGGCACAAGGTCTACTCAAACATCCCAGATAAACATGCAATATAAACTAAATAATTTAATAACACATCAATTATTCATCGTACAAAAATTATAAATTCAAAATCAGATTTCAATTTCCTAAAAATGAAATCATGATATTATGCTCCCTAAATTAATTTTACATGCGTATATAGATATGTAATAGCTAAAGACCATATAATATGGATCACCTAGGTTTAGTTGTTTAGAGCTAGGTTTAGAGCTAGGTATTTTACAATATAATTTGATTATGACTGCCAATTACTAAGCTAGTGCAGTGTGCATTGTTCTACTTTCCAATTTATCGTAACTGAGCTAAATTTTTTTCACAACTAGTGTTACCATTGCAATATAATCACTGGTGACTAGAAAGAGGTGTAGCTTCATTACAATATCATTCTGCTGTTAGATAATGATATTGCAATGGTAACACTAGTTGTGAAAAAAATTTAGCTTGGTTACGATAAATTGGAAAGTAGAACAATGCACACTGCACTAGCTTAGTCATTGGCAATCATAATCAAATTCTATTGTAAAATACATATAAACACAGCACTTTCTTACCAAACAATAGCAACTAGTTGTCATTTAGTTAAAGCCAGAAAAGCCCAGCTGCAGGCAAATTTTGGTGTTTAGGCTTAACGATACATGTACATTTTATGTATGCAAAATGGTGGTAGAATAGCAATTTATATACCAGTGTTTTTTTTATTAATTATGTTCTTCAGGTTATTCTGCATTAAAGATTAATGCTATTCAAATATTTGTGTTGTTCACTTGGTGTTACTATTGAAGAGACATGAATTACAAAACTTTTATGAGACCAAACTTATGTCAGTATCGGATACTGTTATCAATAAGACAAAGTGTATTATGTGTTAATCTCGCAGGAAAAATGCATAAGTAGTAGAACATAGACAAATACTAAATAATAAAAATTAAAGAAAGATCATGCTTGCTTAAAGTTTTCTAAGTAGAACATTATAACAATATTTTCTGTATTAAAACATTAAATAATGATGGCACAAGGTCTACACAAACATCCCAGATAAACATGTGATAATAACTAAATAATTTAAAAATCACAAACTATTATTCTTACAAAAATATAAATTGCAACATAGATTTCAATTTTCTAAAAATGATATCATGTAATGTAAGTACTGAAGCTATCCTTTCTGATCAATGTTTTCATATTATTAGACATTCTCTTTGTTGTTAATAATAAATACTATAAAATTAAAGATTGCCAATAAAGTATTAATATTTTCAGTAACAATAAGATTTTCATATTCTATGGAATTAAATATTTGTTCTATAATTTGTTAAACATGAGTACACAATAACAGTTTGCCATAAAATAACAAGAATTAGTATACAGTATAGGAAATTTCATTTTGAATAAAAAGTTTAAGTAAATTCGGGACAGGGTACACATACGATGTATAACAATTGTATGAATACATAATTTATGACTTAAAAGTATTAACCATAAGTGTAAACGAAACATCATTAAAATATAGAAAAAGTATACTTTCTTATCAAATGTATATAAAAGTATATTGTCTATCAAGAAGAGAGAAACCGTGGAAAATAAGATTCCAGTTGGAAACTATACCAGGGCGTGGCCTTTTCAACTCAGATATTACAAAAACGAAAGACTGTAATACAGGCTTAAATGTTTTAAATGAATATTCCATTATTTTATTACCTCTAGAAAAGTTTTAGTTATTAAAAAACACAATAAGTCAACAGAAATTTTTAAAAATGTTTAATACTCACGTCCAAAGATTCCTTAGACGCCATTTTTCACAAACAAATTGACAATTGACATCTCAACAAAATCGATAAGCACAGAGTATTTAAAAAAGCAACGTTGTGAGTTTCGTTTTCACGTTTGCGGTTTGAATTTGAATGCTACATTTCGGTGCTGTGCCTGCAAAAACCGACAAACAAAAAATATAACTTTTCAGGAGAAACAAAAACAATTAGAACATGTCATAAAATGTTCATACAGTTAAAGGTAAAGCTCCTTTTTTTGGTCCACAAAAACAGCCATGTATTTTTATTTCACATGGCGCGAATTTACTTCGTTATAATGTATTGTATACAATAACAGCCCCACAATATTCATAGCAGCTTTACTAAATATATTTTAGAATTTTTTTATAAAGATTATACGTTTTGAAATTAAATTATTTTAATTTCAACGATAAACAATATTGATTGAATAGATGCAAACGTTATTTTAGTATATTTACGGCATCTGACTAGAAAAAAAAAACAAAATGTCTTCGCACGAAAATTCTTAACAAAATATAAAATTTATAAAGAAAAATTAAGAGTTTTTGGCAGGATTTTATGAATAGCGGTTGGGTGTTTATTTTAATGATTTGCAAATGGTATCTAGCGTATATTACGATGTTAACTTGACGTAGTTTTGCGTCCCTAGTATCTACGCTGTTATGTTATGTGAAATTGTTCAAATAAGTGCTCATTTAGTAGTGTGATGTGATGTTGAAATGTTTTTAGTGTTTTAGTCTGACTCGGCGGATCTTATTAGAAAGACTGTCTCAATGTACTTGTCGCCAGAAACTATAAGAAACATTTAAAATGTATGACGTCGACATTTTGATGAAATAATGTAAAGAATTCATCTATTTCTATTTTTAAGACGTCAGTTGTATGGACTAAGATTTATCTTTACTTTACCTTCCCTGCTAAGAGAGAATCGTACTACTACTAAAAAAATTAACTGAATGAAAAACAAGGTTTGTTGCACAGTTTATTGTTTCTATCTATCTTTCTTAGTTATAAATTTAAAACTATGGCCATAACATCCGAGAAGGTGGTCTCATAGCTTACAATAAGTATCCCCTTGGTTTTCCCTTCTCTAACAAAAGTCGTAAAAGTCTTCTTCAATCAAAGTCAAGTCAAATGTCTTCTTATATCTGTCACTGTAGGATCGTCCAATTATTTTTTAGTTTTGCTACATAATTTCGCTGATATTGCCTCCTCTATATTTTATGGGAAATACGTGTCATAGAATATGGCCTATATTGTACCAAGATACGTACTCAATGTGCATTTTAGTGTACGATTTTTTATAGCATCATCGACAGAATATGTTTTAAGTGACGAACTACGAAAACTACAGTGACTTTTTTTTCCATGAATCTGACTTCAAAGTCTAGTACAATACTCAAGTGTGTATCTCTGACTGAGCACAGTCAGAAAGAGATACCGCTACGTGTAATAATGATGATTTCCTTCTAACAATTCTCACGACCCCACTGTAGACGACAGAAAGAAGTGTTGACGAACCCGGACGAGCGGCGAACGACACCCTGTTAACTGATACTTGGAATAACGCTCATACATAATAAAAGGAATGAGTGGATCAGGCGGAAGACGAAAGTTAAAGACGCGGTAGAAGAATTGAGCGCCGGAAGTGGAGAAGAGCAGGGCACATTGTCAGAATAGACAGCGGTCGATGGGCAAAAAATATTTTGGAGTGGAGGCCCCGCGTTATTACAACACCATCTCGGAGATGAGTGAATGGCATCTGGCAAAAGGTGGGCATGAACTGGATGAAAGGGCGAGAAATGCTCAGCAGGCTTGGATAGAAAGAAAGGAGGCCCATGTCCAAAGACGGGTGCATCAATGGCTGATATAGATAGATAGAGATTCATACTACTTTATTGTTACCCTAGAGCTAAGTAAATGTGTATTTAAGTGTTCATTCTACATTAATTATATTAATTAATTTATCTACTTATTTTTGTCTTATTTACCTATGTATTCTAGCCTAAAAGCAGTAATAGCACAGTACAAGTAAGCAAACAGTATTCTATCTGGGCAGTGTCCTAGAGATAATTACCTATGGTCGCTCGGTACGTAAACACGCAATAGGGCTATCGATTTGGACTGAATGTTTTTCTTGGGTTACGTATTTGATAATAGGTACTATATTATATTGTCATATTATCTTTTCGTTTTATATTATTGCAAATTTAATAAGTTTTTATTTACACAATTATACTAGTATTTTATTTGTAGTTTCAAGTTTGTGAGTTAGTACGGTGGAAATGGACGAAAAAAATGCATTTTGTGAGCAGTATAATTAAAAATCACCAATAAATTAACTAGATCATTATGATAATATATTTCCTACAAATTAGCAACCGGTTTTGATATAGATTTATTCAAGCATCCATACACGGAACATTATGCTCGTAAACTTGGTTGACATAATATTTAGTCAGTAAATGCGCGGGAGCGTCTCATACCGTCCGACGACAACCGCGGCGCACTCGCGACTGTTGTATGCCGAGAAATGCCGAGATTTTTGCGCGTCGTTTGGGAGCGTTTGTATGAAAATAGAATACTGTATACTTACTTGTACTGTGGTAATAGTTTAGGATGGTTAATTTTTAACGGTTAACTTTAACTTGTGTTAAATTTTCTAAAATTTTTCAAAACATGAAATAATTTTTTATATATTTCAAAAATGGAAAAATATAGGAACAATAAATTAAAAACATGGAAAATTCTTGAAATATTACAAGATTTATTCTTGAAAAATTTCAATGGCCTGTCATTTACGTAATCTATAGGTTTCTCTATTTACGTGTTGACCATAGTCTTACTTGTAGTTGCTTGTAGTAGTACGGTTCAGTTCAGCATGGTTCTTCCTTAGGAGAGAAGGTAAAGGAATCTTAGCCCATACGACGGATGTTTTCAGTGATAAATAGATAAATTCTTCATATTATTTCATTAAAATGTCGTCGTGTTACATTTCAATTGTTTCTTGGAGTTTTTGGTACAAGTATATTGAGGCGGTCTTTTTAGTCTGTCTCAGTGGATACTACTGTATCCGCTTAGGCAGACTTAAGCCTCTTAAAAAAAATTAACATCACACTACTAGATAAGCTCTTATTTAAACAATTCCACATAATGCACAACAGCGTAAATACTTTAAAACGAAAAATACGCCAATTTTACAAAATATTTACTATAAATAATTTGCGAAAATTAAAATAAACGCTCAACCGCTCCTCATAAAATCCCGCCAAAAACTCCCAGGTAGTACTCGATAGTACGATGTTCAGCGTTGACCACAGATTGACACAAATCTACCACTATTTAGATTTGAGATGACACATGACACGTCAATCTAAAAAAAGCATAATAGACATATGTCACTGTGTATAGTACTTCACTAAAATCACAACAAAATAATTAAACAATTTGTTAAATTTCCATAAGTTTAATGGTGTAAAATGACAGTATTGTATGTTCATAAATTCGTCACGCGTTACTGAAGTGAGAACCGAGTAGTCCGGCATAAATAAAAATATATTATAAGAAAAAGTAATGTCCAAATACATTGCCAAATACATAATGAATTAAATTAAAACATTGGTTATTTCTACAGAACAGTGTTCGATATACATAACATATTATCAAATGACCAAAATTTGTTGTCTCAACCATCTGTAACATTTGTTTTTAAGATCATTGTTATTACTAATAGTTGATCAAAATGCGAATCAGAAGACTGACTGCGGTGTTCTGGGCAACATGCATTATAGCCTTCATTTTTATCTTATATGTTGTAACAGATTTAAGTTTCAAATTACCTAGTATAAAACCAGTAATACAAGATCTGGATAATGTAAGTATTAAATTGGTTTAGCGTTAGATTAACTACTGTCTCCTGTTTTGATACTTGTTCATAAATATTGTTAACTCATATTCGAGAGACAAAACTATGCTCGTATAGCGGATGTTTTCGGTACCTATGAATCAAATTCAAAAAAGCTAATGAATGTAATAGTAATAATAAAATAAATAATTTGAGTCTCCTATCAAAAAACAAATTCTGTCACTGACAGTATACAGACTAAGTATAAAAACAAAATATAAGCTAATTTCCTTTTTACATAGTTTTCAAATTCAAACAAAGGAAGGAAGTTCAGTGACCAATTAATATTATTTTCGAAAATAAAAATATCTGTCTACAATAAATCCATATTGAGAAAATGACAATAATTTTATTGTTATTCTAGAAAACCACTTGCACATTTTTTGTGTTAATTTTTTTTGTTTCTGTTAATTGGGGTAACAGTGTTCCATACTATCATCCTGCTTTGTAAAAATTTTCATGCATATTTACTTTCTAGATAGGTAGCTTTTTAAAAACATGCTAGAAATGTAATGCAGTTCTAGGTCATTATAAGTTCATTTGTTTTGTGGTGTGGAAAATATAAACGTTTTTATATTTGCGATGTGTATCTCCTACCACCTATCAAAAGATACATCTTGGATAATTTTTTGAACTAATCGGATATTGGAAACGACTAGTGATTATACTTTGATTGCAGGTGACTTTAATCTTACCTCGATGTCTAGGTCTCACAATTGTTACTCCTTGTCAGGCAATGCTAATGATAGCAATCACTATGAAATCTTGCTTGATTATTTGGCACTTCACTCAATCAGTCTTTATAATTGTATTCATAACAATCATAATTCATAACAGAACTTGAGACTTAATATGGTGCAACCAAGTTATTACTGATCTGGAATCTCCAATCAATCCATTGTTGAGCATAGACCAATTTCTTCTTCCTTTATTTTTTTTATAAAAAGACAAAATTTCCCCCATGGTATTCAAACCTAATAAAATTACTCATAAAAAAAATTAAATTTTTACCAAAAATTCGTAAATTCAATAATAGTCCTCATGATGTCCTGTCTTCGGAAATATTAAAAAAAAGATGTGCATATTTGAAGACTAAGTTTATGACTAAGTGTATATCTACATGGATAGCTTAGGAAGTACTTCATCTTCTAATCCAAAATTGTTTTGATCATTTGTTAAATGTAACTGAGGAGACCATCAATCAATTGACAATCATTGCCAACAAACATGACCCTTGATTCTAAAATGGCGACTAATAGGAGTTGGAATTTGTAATCTATTCGCCAAACATTTTTCATCAGTGTATACTAAGGTACATTTGCCACCAGGCAATGCATACATTATATGCAGTACAAGCAACTGTTTATCCAACTTGTCCTTTACCAGTGAACAAGTGCATAAAGTGTTAAAAGGTCTTGACAGATTTAAAGATGCTAGAGCAGATGGCATTTGCATCAGATGGCATCAATCTTAAAATGTGTCAAATGTTTAGCTGCTATAGCTTACCCTCTCACATTAATTTTTAATTAATCTTTAAGATCTGGTGTGTTTTTAGCTGCTTGGAAAGTATCTAATATATTACCTATTCATAAGACTGGTTATAGAGAAACAGTATCTAATTATAGACCAATTTCTATAATTCCGTGTTTGGAAAAGTTTTTAAATTACTCTTAGTTTGCATCATGTCCTGGCATTTTAAACGGTTTATGTCATCAGTACAGAATGGCTTTGTGAGGGCTAGATTAACTGCCACTAATTTCATCTCTTTTGTTAATGACTTGACCGAATCTTTGGATAATGGTAGATCTATTGATATAATATACACAGACTTTAGTAAAGCTTTTGACAAAGTTGATCAGGAGATCTTGCTCCAAAAGCTTTGTGCAATAAGAAAACATGGTAATCGGTTGGCTTGGTGTCAGTCTTATTTTTCGGACCGTGATTCAGTGGTAGTGGTAAGCGGTTTTACATGAATAGCTTTTAAAACCTGCTGTGGTGTACCACAAGGTTCTGTGTTGATAATATGAAAGCAAGCATAGTGTCATCCCCAGACCGTCTGAAAATTAAATGGAATATTGTCATTATGTAGGTAATCTATAGGAATTTTTATAAATTATAACTAAAAATGGTGATTGTTACCAAGGAAATAAATGAATTAATTATAATTAAATTTTATTAAATAATTTGTTATAGAGTAAATGGTCATCTTTTGAAAACAAATTGCAACATATAGAAAATGAGCTATCCCAACATCATGCTGTGGTTGGTGAAATAAAAACTGCTATGGACCAAATTGTGGAACAGTCACAAGAAGAGGTTAATCAGAATCCAGCCAAGAATCATTACAAGAAGGTTAAGGAAGTCAAGATCAGAGACTTCAAGGTTGTAGGTGATGAACCACCTAGAATGCGTATTGTTACGCATAAGGTTAATATGTCTACTTGCCCTATACAAAAATTGGTTACACCGAAGACTGATGTACAGGTATGAAATTAAATGTAATTAATTTTAATAATTAAATGACGGCTATTGGCTCCCTCAGTTAAATATCTGATAATTGTAAAAACTGAATTATAAGAAAAAGCGAAAAATTGGAGTTTGTAAATAAACTACAAGAAAGATAATTTTTCTACACTCTTTTTAAATTGTTTAGACGTACAACATTGTTAATCTTATTTAATTAAATTTCAATATTATTCACTGGCTGTGACTGAGTCACTCTGAACATCCCAATATTACTAATATCCATCTGTAGTACCCTATCTAAATCAGTGCTTTTCGAATTGGTGTTGCAACACTAAAATGGTTTCAAAAATTCCTTGCAATCCCATGTTACATCCAATTAAAAGAAAAAAAAAATTTATCATCTTACTTTAACATAGACATTTATATTGTGTAATACTAATGAGCTTGCAGGTCGCCTTAGTTCATGGTGTTGACCCTCGGGGGTCATGATTTACACTTTAAAACTACTGATTTAAACATTTAATTGTGAATAGACATGCGTTTGTTGCTATTAGGACCTGGGTATTTGTCGGACATATGTAATTGTTGTCATTAGTACCCAGTTAATTTTGATGTATATGTATTTGTTATCATTAGTACCCTGATATTTGTTGCATATTTGATTTCATTATTACCAATATATTTGTTGTTACCCAGATATTTAACTTTATTACAAAGTTAATGTACTTCTGAGCTGTTTAATTTCTTTAGCTGTGTCATTTGTCAGTATTGGAGGATTGTCACATTAATTTGAGTAGGGTACTTTTCCACTTTGTTTTATAATAATGTTAGATAATGTAGGTAGGTTAATGTTCTGATGATACTTTATTATTTTGCAATGGCTACCTAGCTCATTACACGATTTCTAATACAAATGTGTTTTAGTTAATTCGGGACTTAATAGTGGCGATGTTTGGTGAAAATTTGTGAAAAAATGGACAAAAAGGCAGTGAAGTTTGATGAATTCAACCCTCAAACGGACAATTGGGACATATATCTCGAACGTTTGAAGTTTTGTTACGAAGCTAATGGAATCGAGTCGGACGCCGCGAAACGCGTTAATTTATTCACAGTGTGTGGCTCGCGAGTTTTTGAGACTTTGTTGGCGTTAATTACGCCGCTGAAAGCTAGTGATGTGACATTCGACAAAATTCAAAGAGTTCTTACGAAACATTTTAGTCCGAAACCAAACGAAATTTCAGTGTCATTTCAGTTTTACAAACGCGATCAAAACCGTGACGAGTCCGCGGCGGAATATATAGCGCAGCTCCGAGAACTAAGTTCCGGCTCCAACTTTACGGACTTAGAGCGAATGTTACGCGACAGATTGGTCTGCGGGATGAGGAATGACAAACTGCAATACGAACTATTGAAACGTGACTATATAACGTATCAGGACGTAGTGGACGCTATGATGTCGGTCGAGCGGTCGGGCCGCGACGTCCGCATGATGCAGCACGCGGCCGGCGCCACGCCGAGCTCGCAGGCGCACCTACCGTCGCCCGCGCTCGGCGCCACCGAGCCGATGGACATTAACGCAGTGCAGTCAAAGAACATCACTCGTCTATGTTTTCGCTGCGGGGACCGACATGCGGGCGAATGTTGATTCGTGAACACCGTGTGTCGGTATTGTAAGAAGAGGCGACATTTAAAGAAGATATGTTTGAGGAAAAAGAAAAATATTAACAGTGATGTCAATTTTACTACAGAGTCGGAGAACAGTTTGAACGGAATGTACTGCGTGCAGAGCGCCGGTCGGGCCGGCCGCGTTCCGCCGTTTGAAGTGATGGTGTGGCTCGCGGGGAAACAGGTCCACATGCAGGTGGATACGGGCGCTAGCTTCTCCATCATCAACGAAGGCACGTGGCGCTCGCTGCGCGGCCGCCCGCCGCCCTGCGCCCCGCCGACCTCACGCTGCGCACCTGGACCGAGACTCCCGTCCGTCTGCTGGGACGGTTGACTCTGCTGGTGCGGTACAACGAGACGGAGCGACGCCTCTCCTTAATCGTCGCTAAAGGAAACGGTCCCAATCTGTTGGGCCGCGATTGGTTCACGCCGCTCAATATATCTATGAAAGTTAACTTTGTTTCGCATGTCCAGACCCGTTCCGTACGCGATAAAGCAGAGGGTGGAGGAAGAGATAGACAGGCTACAACGCGAAGGAGTACTACGACCGACTTCCTACTCGGAGTGGGCTACACCTGTCGTTCCGATTGTGAAAAAGTCGGGAGAAATCAGGCTCTGTGGAGATTATCGCAGCACGGTCAACGTATCCGATGCCGGATGCAAATTTTTCTCCACATTGGACTTAGACCGGGCATACACACAGGTGGTCGTCGACGACGACGCGTCGAAACTCCTCACCTTGAATACCTGCAAGGGACTCTACACCGTACATCGACTGCCATTCGGAGTCAAGGCTTGTCCAGGGATATTTCAACGATTGATGACATCCTTGCTCGCTGGAATCCCTGGAGTTGCTGTCCTCATCGATGACATCATTGTGAGCGGCCGGGCAAGGCTAGAAATGCAGGAGAGACTCGATACCGTACTAGGACGCATCGGACAAGCCGGTCTGCGTCTCAATAAGAACAAATGCAAATTTGGTAAGGAGCAAGTTGAGTTTCTGGGGTTTGTCATCGACGCGGAGGGCATTCATCCCGCACGAAGTAAAGTCGAGGCGATCGTGAACACTCCGGAGCCCAAGAATAAGCAAGAGTTGCAGGCATTCCTCGGCCTGTATAACTTTTATGAAAGATTTGTTCCACACAAGGCGACAATACTTGAGCCCCTACATAGGCTGTTGGAAACATCTCAGACATGGAAATGGACAAGGCGTGAACAGAACGCATTCGACACTGCGAAACGTCTCATCACATTTGACTTGACGCTTGTACACTACGATCTACAGAAGCCGCTCGTACTTACCTGTGACAGTTCAGAATATGGCGTTTGGGCGGTTTTGTCGCATCGATCGGAAGAAGGACAAGACCGACCAATAGCCATCCAGGACGCTACATTCACACGAAAGACGCTACTCTCAGCTTGACAAAGAGGCCACTTCTATAATGTTTGGAATCACGAAATTCCTTAACTACCTGATGGGCAGACATTTCCGGATAGTGACCGATCACAAACCGCTGCTGGGCATTTTCAACCAAAAAAAAACTATGCCCAATATGTTATCACCGCGGTTGACTAGAATCGTTATCGCCCTGACAGCTCACAGCTACGAAATAGAATACAAACCGGGACCGCAAATAGGTGTTGCGGACAATTTGAGTCGATGGCCACGACCTGTTCTAGAGGAGCCCGAACAGCAGCTGAGCGAAATTCTATTGATGGCAGAAACACCGGAAGACTTTCCATACGCTGTTGAACAAATAGCATCTGAAACAAAACGGGACAAGACATTATCACGGGTTATTTACTACATTCAGCGCGGTTGGCCCGTTAGAGTAACCGACGATGACTTACGTCCGTTTTGGTTGAATCGATTGGAACTATCACTTCAAAACGACTGCATTCTTTTGGGTTGCCGCGTGGTCGTACCAAGGACACTCCGACAAACAGTTCTGAAGATGCTACACAAGACACATGCAGGCATCGTACAGACGAAGGCTCTAGCAAGAAGCTACGTGTGGTGGCCACATCTCAATGACGACATTGAATCGATGGTGAGCACGTGTGCTAAATGTCTAGAGCATCGACATATGCCTCCTAAGACTTCCCATGAATGGGTTACACCGACAAGACCCTGGTCCAGAATCCACATAGATTTTGCTGGGCCGTTCCATAATAAATATTTCCTGATCATTGTGGATGCATATTCGCGTTGGCCAGAATTATTCATGACGAATAACACCACTTCGGCTACTGTGATAAAACTTTTGAGAACGGTCTTCGCTATTCATGGACTATGTGATGTGGTAGTATCCGACAATGGCACATATTTTGTGTCCCACGAGATAAAACAGTTCTACAAGGCTAACAACGTCCGTCAGGTGACTATAGCACCATACCATCCAGCAACCAACGGATTGGCTGAACGTATGGTGCAGACCATCAAAGACAAATTGCGGAAGATGGATGACTTGGCATGGGACATTAGAATTCCAAACCTTCTGCTAGGACTACGAGTCACCCCATGCAGCGCTACAAACAAAACACCTGCAGAACTATTAATGAATAGACGTCTACGGACATTGCTGGACACTATTCATCCGGAAAATCTGCAACATAAACAAACTGAAAAGCAGATTAAGGACAACAGTGACAAAAGGTCTCAAGAGACAAATGTAGGCCAGAATGTAATATATCGGAACTATAGCACAATGGGACCAAGGTGGTTACCAGGCCAGGTTTGTGACAAAACTGGGCCATCAAGCTACAAAATTAGAACGGTCGATGGAGATATAGTTAACCGACACATGGACCAACTAATTAAAAAGACGTCTGTACAGTCTGACCCAGAGGAAGGGGAGAGATTGGTCAGTGATCCAGTAACAGATAACCCTGCATCACCAGATCATAGAAACAGAAATGATGAGCTGGACAGTCAAGAAGAAGACATCATAGAGATTCCAGATGCTGACAAATGGGCAGATATGTTAGGAATACCACCATCGGATGTACCCTCCACCTCCTCTGCTCCAGGCAAAATGAAAAACAGACTAGATCTGCATTCTAGGACTCTATATCATAGACACAAGGACAATCTGTATATTTCTTAAGAATTTTGTAATAATTATGTATGCAGTATAGTTGTCATTCAGATAGGCATAATACGTTTTCACAATATGTTAGTTTTGATTTACTTTTATATATATAATTTCTGTATCAAATTTTAGGGGGGAGGTATGTCATATGTCAGTATTGGAGGATTGTCACATTAATTTGAGTAGGGTACTTTTCCACTTTGTTTTATAATAATGTTAGATAATGTAGGTAGGTTAATGTTCTGATGACACTCTATATTATTTTGCAATGGCTACCTAGCTCATTACACGATTTCTAATACAAATGTGTTTTAATTCGGGACTTAATAAGCTGTAATAAAATTAAAAAAACATCGTTGTAGATGCTACAAATGTATGAGAGGATATTGTTTGACGACAAGGATGGTGGTGTGTGGAAACAAGGCTGGAAGGTGGAATATGATGATAAACAGTGGAGTTCACATAATAAGTTGAAAGTTTTTATTGTCCCACATTCTCATAACGATCCCGGTAAGTTTATAAGTTTTAGTAAATATTCTTGGCGTCAAGTACCCGGCTACTAGAACGTATGAAAAGGCACTAAGAATGAACGGATTAAACAAATGTAACACTTATTTATTTTACTTTACTAGCACAGATTTACCACTAATAGATATCGGCTTTCACACGTCACGATTTGTTAGACTGAAAGAAATATATGGCATAAGTGCATAATAGAAAGGAATGGGATTACACATATTTCGTCTATCGATGTGCTCAATGTTTTAAAATTGTTAAGCTCTTGCGATTGACAGCCCTATGAACAAAAGAAATCTTGGTTCGTTAGTACTTTTAAGCTCTTTAATTATTTTTGAACTTTACAGGTGGAAAATTAATATAAAAGTTTTTGTAAATATATGTAAGATACGAGACTCTTTTGGGCGTGATGGTACACATGTACATAGGTCGTCAAAGCGAGAAAGACTATAGTGGCCACATCAAGGCAATATCTATTAATAGTAAATCTGTGTTTACTAGTAATGTAATATGTAGTCAAGTAACCATTTCTGAAAAGAAATAACTGCTTCATTGTACGGTACATTTTTTATATCAGCAACATAACAAAAAATAACTTAACAATGACTCTCCCAATTTCCCAGGGTGGATAAAAACATTTGAAGAGTATTACAAGGCTCAAACAAAAGCCATATTTACAAATATGGTAGAAAAATTAGCAGAGGGTATTGGCAGGAAATTTATATGGGCTGAGATCAGCTTTCTGTCACTTTGGTGGAACTCTGATGCAACTGAACAAGAGAAAACTGCTTTTCTTAAGTATGAATAATATTATACTAAAGAATAATAATAAATAATGTTATTTTCTTTTTTTATTTTCTTGTTCATGAAGTCCATCACAGACAGAATTATAGATTATAATATAAAACACAATTAGACATAATTTATTACAGTACGTGAAGAACATCTCATGGTACGATAAATATTTGTATTTAATGTTGAACTGAAACCGTCTGAAACATTAACATCAAATTAGTATTAATTTTATTTATTAACGATTAAACTTTAAAGATGCGCCTGTGAAGGATTTCAATGGTACCTAGTTATTCAATTTTTACAAAGGAATTCCTTTTTAATTTATTTTTCCCTGTTATTTCTAAAAATAACAATGTTATCTTAAAATGGACTTGACATATTTTTGTAACGAAACGAATTTTCTACAATTGAGTGAAACAAATAATGTACTTATATAAGTTGCATTGAAATACATATGTATGTTACTTGAAAAATAAAAACACGGAGCGTCAATTTTACTATATTGGCATCGATGATTAATCGTATTTTACGTATTTTCTGCACCAAACATGACAAATTCTAAGTCATATCATGTTGTGTCAACGCACCTTTTTTTTAAGTGAAGAAATGAAATACTCTAAACATCTCTGTCTCATCTCGAGGTTGACGGGGACTATTATCTGTGACTCCCTCTTTGACTAAGTCTACCCACTAAATCTCAAGGTGTTCCTGCAGGCGCCATTCGCCAGAGCTGCGGGCGCGCTTATGCATTCATTCGCGACGTGTGAACGAACCTAAACAATCGATTCTATCTGAGCGAGGATAGGGTGGCGCACGGTTCATCAATGGCCACTTTTATAATTTACCTTTGAAAATTTTTATCTCCACGATTTTACCGTCCACGGTACAATAGGAAAGCAGTGTATGGTTTTATGAAGACGCTTTTAAATTTTCGTCCACGATGACGTCATGCCATGAACGTTGAAAAAGCTTCTTTTTTAGCGACACAATATGGAAGCATTATGCGTGTCGTGGACGGTAAAATCGTGATGATAGAAGCACCCAATAGGTGGATGATTTTTTGTAAACGTAAGAGGTCTTGAATTATTATTATGACAGGTTCCAGGTTTCCGAATTGAAGATTTATCTATCTATTTTTATTTTCATAAATTTATGTAATTTTACTCCTGATGTGCATATTATAAGAATATGTATGTATGTAATGCAAACATGCAAATCATTTTAAATTTACCTCTACAATACAAAATGTTAGTAATTCTATTTATATACATAATTTCACATATTCAAATATATATACATAAGTGTATACATAATTTAATATTCCAGATTACTCAACAATGGTCAGATAGAGATTGTAACTGGCGGCTGGGTAATGAATGATGAAGCCAGCTCTCATTGGATATCAATAATTCAACAATTAACAACTGGTCACCAGTGGTTGATAGATAATTTAGATTACATACCCAAAAACGCATGGTCTATTGACCCATTTGGGTTCTCAAGTTCTCAACCGTACCTGTTGAAGTTGGCTGGATTTGACAATTCCGTGATACAGAGAGTGCATTACAGAGTTAAAAAAGAGCTAGCGTCAAATAAGCAATTGGAGTTTAAATGGAGGCAGTTGTGGGGTAAGTTAATAAAGAAAAATATTAAATCGCCTTTTATTGACATATTTTCTAGTTGTTATAAAAAAAATTAATACATAGTTACAACAATAAGGAAAATATAGACATATGGTTGTGTGAAAATTAAAAAAGTTTTAGTGTGAATTGTGTTTCGTGTAACACATAACAAAATTAACCAGAATGCAGGAATTACTCAATTAAGTTATTAACTAAATCCATTTCAACTGCTATAAAAATGTGTGTTATATTCTTTTTAAATAATTCCGTTAAAATGGTAGTAGCAAACATTTTTATCTAATATATAAAAATCAATGTGTTTGTTTGTCCATATTTTATGCGCTGCCATACCATTCATCCGATTGCGATGAAATTTGGTATAGAGATAGCTTGAATCCTGAGGAAGGACATAGGCTATTTTAAAAATAAAAATGCGCACGAAGTCGTGGGCATCTGCTAGTTTTAAATAAAAACAAACCTTAAGCAATACGCATTAAAGTTCGTTTTTATTTCAAAGTCTCAGAGGTGCATTGTGAGAACCGTATTATTGTGCGTCAGCGCGCTTTGTTTGGGGTGTTCACTTTGCTATTTAAATATACCCCATATTTAAAAGCATTATAATGGATAGAAATAACAATTAAAATGCTAATTATTGCGATAAAAAACATAATCCACTACAATAAAATATTAACATTACATTAAAAGTATACCACAGATTAATTAGTTACTAACGTAAAAGTATGCCAACTTAAGAACTTATAACGACTCTATAAAATAAGACGTTATAAGCTATAAAAAAATAAACTAATATAAAATAATAATTTGTACTATTAAAATATAACTTCGTATTGTAATATAATGTTTTGTAATATAATTTCTGCAGTCATCCTAACAATAAACTTTGCCCCTGGTTTATATGATTTAAGTTAAAAGAAATTATTGTTAAAACTATTAAGTGTAAAGAAAATGGTTGAAAATAATACATTTTATGTGAAAACTATTACTTTTAAATATAATGATAATGAGTAACAATGTTGCTCATTTATTTTTGATATTTATTATTATATTTATTCGTATTATATATATTTCCATTTGTTTATATAAATGATATAAATCACAAAATATCTGTGCGCGAATTTATAAAAGAAATCATTTATTAATTCTACAATATATTTAATAAATATATTTTTAGGTGTGTTGCAATCATCCTAACAATAAATTTTGTCCACGGTTTTTATGATTCAATTTAAAATAAATTATTGTTAAAATTACTAATTTTAAAATAAGTAGTTGAAAATAATAAATTTATTGTGAAAACGATTACTTTTAAATATAAGGAGTAACAATGTTGCTCATTTATTTTTCATATTTATTATTATATTTATTCATATCATATATAATATTTATATTTATTCATATTATTTATATTTATATAAATGGTATAAATCACAAAACATCTGTGAGCGAATTCATAAAAGAATTAATTTATTAATAACTTCGATCAATTATTAATTATACTAGATTAAGGATCAGGAATAAAAACACTTCGCTCAAATGCCCTGCAGTTGCATATAATTACACATTTATGTTTCTTACATAGAAATTTAGATAAAAAGTTTCAAAATATTAACGGCATCATTTGATTATAAACCTTATACCTTAAACATAAACTTTAATTACCTTTTAAGACCTATCATCGATCGGAGGAAAGGTAAATGCAATAAATTTAAAATGTGTTCATTAATATAAAATATTTTTTAAATAAGTACAAAAATCTTTATTATAAAATAAAACACAACACTTAAGCAATAAGATTGAAAACAATATGTTGGAATTTCGTGCTTACACTATTTTGAAACTAGACACAGTTCTAGTAATTTTGAAGGGTCAGGAACAGAGGAAGTATGGAAAGACACAAAAGTGGCTTATACTATATTGCTTTTAAAACGAAGTTCCATTCTGTAGTATTATTTGGTAAGTCTTAAAACTATGTCGTAAATATTTTTTACCGACTTACCGACTGGAAGTAAAACAACAAAAGTAGTAGCTTTAAAATGGTAGGTATATTATAAAGCTAATATTAATAAAATTTAAACTTGTAATCAGTGTGTATTCATTATATGATAATTAATTTTAAACATTCATACATAACCAAATCTATAGAAAATAATTTTCAACCGACTGAAAAATAGATAGATTTTTGTTTATTATAGTTAGGTACACCATTTAACACATTTATACATATATGTCCATATATTAATACGTGAAGAGAAAACTTGGTAAGTATAGTTTTACATTTAATAAAATAAAATAAAACTTTCCTTCTTTATGTTCATACTGCCAATGTCAAACACATATAGTTTGTGGTCGCACAGAGTAGAGATTGTCGCCAAAGAATTTTAAAATGTTGCCAATCAAGAATTACTCTCAAATTGACTTAATGAGTGTTTAATTGAGAATTTTGAGTGATTTGTGAGCTGTGTGTCTTTGAAATGTATGTCAAAGGAACAAAGCATGTATTCTGTATTTACAGTCGAATTTCGACCACTTCGCGACCACTAGTACATACAAATGTGTTTCGTAACGTATCCAACGTATATTAACGATTTATTTAAAGCAACATAAACTAATGTGTAGCAGACAAGTATAACACCAGTAGCAAAAAATAGTGAAAAACACTGTTCTGATATATCAGAACAGAATAAAATTCGTATGGTAAAATGTAAAAGACACTATGGTAAATCAATTTCGATTGAACTGCAACTGAACTGAATTCGATTTCGATTGATTGATTTTTGTACCTGGTTACTGTTATTTTATGCAAAAAATGCACTTTATACCTGAACGTGGTAATTTTTTAAATAATTTGGGTAAATAATTTAATTTGTCTGTTTATATGTAATGCATGTTTAATTACCTTTTTATAGACTAAAATATTATAAAGTTTCCTTTTAGAATCCATTCTTATTTCAGCGGTTTCTTTTTTACTTTTAATAAAGTTAATTTTGTGGCACATTGTTGAATTCTTACAATAGATACCTATTTTGCACATCGAAATGGATCACTAGGAAATCTACAAAAAAACATAAAAAAAAGTTTTACTCCATTACTTTAATATATTCTAATAAATATTATTTTTCCTTGGAAGGATGCTACTTTCATCCTTCATTTTCGCATTGGCCTGGGCCTCCGCTTACCTTGAGATATTTTCCTTAACTAAAATATTGTCGTGCTCCCGCACACGGCAATAATATTGTCAATATCCCTGCCTCCCCCCCATATTATCGGAAGCCTAGCCGCACACACGCAATATTATTGACAATAATTTACCTATTGACAATAATATTGTGTTTGCGGACGGTATTGTCGATATTGTCAATATTATTGTAGATTTCCAGAAATCCTGATTTCATTCCCACAATATCGGGGGGAGGCAGGGATATTGACAATATTATTGCCGTGTGCGGGAGCGCGACAATATTGTAGTTGAGTAAAATATCTCAAGGTAAGCGGACGCCCAGGCCGATGCAAAAATGGAGAATGAAAGTGGCATCCTTCCAAGGAAAAGCAATATTTGTTGGAATTTATTAAAACCTGGGAAACGTATGGAATACGAACTGCTAACTTCTCTTCCGGCGTTAACGATTTTCGCATCAGTCATATCTTGTTCAATCGAGAAGGGTGAAACTAAAGATAATAATTTTTAAAAGTTGCCATCTTTCATTCTCATATAATTTTTAAAATTATCTTCTTCTGTAAGGTGTAGTTCATTTATTAGATTAAAATAATTTAAATCTGCTTTTTTTCTCATCCGGTCTTTAACCCATCGTTTTTTTCTTAAGTGTTTTTTTTTTATTCGCAAAAGTTCTAACTATATACGTAACTTAACTAACTAACTTTAACAATATACGTGTTAAGTTACAAAATGAATATTTATAAAAGTTAAGTTAATTATTAAGTTATTATTATTATTATTTACGTTCTTACACTATCGTATTGGTTATATAAAAGCTGTAAAGATAGTTGTAATGGTGTTAATAATAAATAAATAAATAAATTATGCAATAAATTTAAAGCAATAACCATTGCAACCGTGACTTGCACGTGGATCAAGATACTGCGCCTTACTGAATCAGTTTCTATTACGAATAATTGACAATAATATTACTTAGTGTGCGGAATGAATAAATTATTCAATATTATTGCAAACCAACATTGCCAATAATATTGCGTGTGTGCGGGTAGCCGAACGAAATCAGAATTTCTGGAAATCTAAAATAATATTGACAATATCGACAATACCGTCCGCAAACACACAATACTATTGTCAATAGGTAAATTATTATCAATAATATTTCGTGTGTGCGGGTAGGCTAAAAGAATATTTGATACAATAGTTGACGCGTTATCTCAAATATTGGTCAAACAAGAAAATAGGTAATTCATTTTTATTTAATGTTTAGTTCTCTTTTTATTATCACTTATTCAACATAAACTTATCGAAAAAGAGATATTCCTACCGAAACCTTGCTGTTACGGTGGTTATTACGCAATTTTAAAGTGCACAGCGTTTTTCACATGTTAGTGTTGGCTATGATTAGATCACACTAATCTCAAATAAGACTACAAAATTATTTGTGCTCTTATTTCTCGGGTTGTTTTTAAAGCGCTCATCGGAAATCTAGTACAATATTTGATCGAAGATCGAATTAATGTATTAAATATATTTTTAGATGTATGAGTTTTCTGGAAGTCCTAATTAATTGTATGTATGATTATAAAATTATACATATAGCTTTTACAGCATAACTAAATTACTCCATCTTGTCATTGTCATTAGTCACATACATACAAAACATGACTGAACATATATTTATGGATATTGCTTATATTTTTAATTACCAATTGAAATGTTCTTACAAATATTTACGAAAATTAAAAACATTTCAGATGGTATTGGCCAGACTGACATGTTCACACATTTGATGCCATTTTATTCATATGATGTTCCTCATTCTTGCGGTCCAGATCCTAAGGTGGGTTTTTATTTTATAACTTATACACTAGTCTTCTCATATATGTTTATATGTCATTATTTTCTTAATTTATTTTAAACTAGCGACCCGCCCCGGCTTTGCACGAGTAGAAATTTTTTTGAAAATATAATTTAGCTTTCTATAGGTGAAATAATTTTTGAAATCGGTTAGTATTTTTTGAGTTTATCCATTACGTACAAACAAATAAAGGTTACCTCCTTATAATATTTGCACACAGTAATTAGATATTAATATAGACTAGCGGCACCTGACTTCGCCCGGATCAATAGCCTATGTTCATCTGAAATAATGTACCTATCAAATATTGAAAGAATTTTTGAAATAAATGCAGCAATTTCGGAGATTACCCTCCACATATAAACAAACTTACAAAATGCGCTCTCTCTCACTATATAATATTAAATACAGATGATAAATGAAGTGCCATCTACCTCATGTAATCTAATGCAGTCTATATTTTCAGATTTGTTGTCAATTTGATTTCAAAAGATTGCCTGGGAACGGCTTAACTTGTCCGTGGGGCGTCGCACCAAGGAAAATTATTACGAAAAACGTCCAGGAAAGGTAAATTGGTTTTCATTCAGCATCTGGTGATGTTGGTGTGGGAAAGGGAAGGTAGAGAGGGGTGCACCCACAAGTGAGTTAACGTAGAAAACACTACTTAATTAAAACTTAGAATACAGGGTTAATTGAAAAATACTAATAACTCCTGGCGCTCCATCCTCTCTGACTACCCCGTTGGGGATACGGCGTGAAGTTATGTTATGTTATGTTACTAATAACCTCTTAGTGCAAAATTCCTGTCGTCATATCTAATAACTTTTGTTCTACGATTTTTATCAAAACTTAATACGTTCCTCAAAAAATATTTGTTAAGTTTTGTTGTACTGTCTGAAACGTAATTACTCTGCATACGTATTACAATGGTACAGTGCAAGCGCACCGGGCCTCAGCGCCGCTTGTGCGTGTGCCGCTTTAGCGACTGGATAGAGTAGGTACCATTTTCAGAAACATTTAATGTATTTTTATTTTTGTATGAAAGAAAAGGTTACGAATTATTAAAAGTCGTAGAACAAAAGCTATTGGGGATAATGTTAAGAACAAAATACTAAGAGGTTATTAGTATTTTTAAATTATTAACCCTGTATATACGAGTATAACTGGTCCGTTGAACCGGTAGCAGAACATTGTTTTCAAAGCGGGCCCCCAGGTTTAATCCCCGGTCAGATCAATATAAGAAACGAACTTTTCTAAATTGGCTTGGAGTCTGGGTGTTACTGGGAGCTCCCCCAGAGTACCCTCGTACCCATAGTACAAACTTACTGCTTAGTTTAGGGTCACATAATTTCTGCAATTGTCTGGAGTATTATTATTATAATTGGTATTATCCTGCAAGATCAGTATCATCATACAGCACATTTTTATGGCTTCCGCACCTTAAAAGGAGAACGAAACCTTGATGAGATCACTCATTTATCTGTTTGTCATAGTTGATTTTCTCAGTAACTATGTGACGCATGACTACAAGTTTTGGTACCTACAGTGATATATCTTGTTATCCAACATGTTGCACTGTCAATATCTTAAAATATTCATAGAGGGAAATTAAAAGAGGGTCAAAATGGGTAACCTAAACCAAGTTGACCAATCCTCCCCTCTATTTTTGAAACAGGACATACAATTTTAAACGTTCCAAATATTATGACACCTCACCTAAAGTTTACAAGAATGTAACAGAATTTCTAAGTCGTATACATCTTTGGAAATTAAGTTTGTAGATGATTTATATATGTATTTTTCCCAGGAGGGAATGTAGATTCCTGCTCCTACCATTTTAGATGAGTTCCTTCTAGAGTCCTTAACATATGGAAATGAAGTTTATACAGAACTTTATGAATATCAAACGAAACCCTCTGTCCGCGGGTCGAACTCACCTTTGACCGATTTTAATCGATATCAGTTTTATTTTATTTATTTCGAATTCACACAGAAAAATGCCTTGAACACATATAATATTTAATTATATCTATTGTAGAGACGAATATGTAATAACATAGATATAGATTTTCTATTTAAAATCTATATCTATAATCAAACTCAATAAAGAAAAAACAATTACACACCACGTGTAACTTATATAGGATTGTCTGCGATGCGAATAAATTTAAAATTAATAATTAAAACAATTTAAAATGAATATCTATCTATTAGACCATTTTCGTCATACTTACGCTTTTTACATACCGAATAAGAATTAACTGTGGATTATTATGTCATAAATAACTGTACTTCCGAGCTAGATATGACATATTCAATATAACTTCGTTTTTATGGCGCTTGTTTCTCTATCATACGGATTAATTATAGATATAACTGCGTGCCTTATTAACTTGTGAGGTATCGTTGATAAAGATTTATATGCAATGTTGGCTGATAGGCAAGTTTGTTTTCGTATATTATATTAGGTTTTCCAAATGTTATCACTTGCGTAACCAAATATATAGAAAGACTACTGCGTTTTTTTCTCACAGTTGGTGTTTTGTTATATCAGGAGTCAAGTAACTTCTACTGTAAGGCGATGTTGTGGATATTCAATTTCAGATCCGGATATGGATACGGATTATGAATGAATGAATATCATACCAGCACAGATTAATTAGTTATATACCAGTTACGGTTACGGATTTCAAATTATTATCCGATAGTTTTGAAAAGTTTCGGATAGTTTCAGTTACGAATTTTAGATTTTTTAGGAATTAAAAAGGAAACTACAAATCATTACAAAGTAACGATTTGACTTTATTTCTAAGTTATCATTTGAACTACAATCACAGAAAAAAACTAAGTACCTAAAAACTCGTTCAGACTGTTAATAATGCAGCGACGCGGGTAGTGAATCGGCTCGGCTGGTGAAAACCTGACATAACATGTAGAATTTAGATTCGGTTCCTATCCGAAATTATTCGAAACTTTTATATCAGATTCGGTTACGGTTTCGGTTATCCGGTAAGGTTATTTCGGATATCCGATAGTTTCGGTTACGGAGCTCCTTAATATCCCTGTTTTTAAGTCAAATCTTCTACCAATTTGTAATAGATCTCCATATAATGGAAGAAATAATTTAGATAAATGCTTTAACATAAATTCACCTGTAAATGATTACTAAAATTGCAGAAAACAACATATATGATGAAGTAATCCCATTATTTCCTTTGTATATATGCAAAAAATAAGTGAATCTTGACAAACTACAAGTTATTACAATAGAATGTTTAATAGGTGAAACAGCAAACTCTTAAAACTTTAGATATGAGTGAAACAGACTTATTACCATTGTTTTATGCTTTTTCTAACATGACAACAGAGCATTCCTAATCCTGGACCAGTGGCGGAAGAAGGCTCAGTTATACAGAAGTAACGTGGTGATGTTTCCTCTGGGCGATGATTTCCGGTATGACCGCGCCAATGAGTGGGACCATCAGTACCAGAACTATGAGATGATTATTGATTATATCAATAATAACGATGTGTGGAATGCTGAGGTATACACTCACACATATATAATAAACAGGACTCCGAACCGGTTTTGACCGGTTAATACAGATTTTAACCGTTATTAACCTGTACAAACAGGTTATTCACTTGTGCTTTGTTTTAGATGGTATTAACTCTTGGATCAAGACCATAATGGACGAATCTTTTGCTTCATGAGCATGTCTGTTTTTTCTTTGTGCGAGGTTCTAGACTTGTACTAATGTGCGTGACTACAACAATACACAGCTGAACATTATATATTTTTATTTTTGTGAATACTAGTAGCGAAAACACTTAAGACTATTTTGCAAATAATGATTGCAGTTTTGCAATGCTTAGCAAACTTTACAGTCTGCGCTGGAAGATATTCTGGCACTTTCTATATTTTTCCTATTCCCCAGACCAGCAGTGGAATGAAAATTTACTTCATGTTAATTATACTTACTTACTACTTCATAATATTATTAGTGATCTTCTCTAAAGGATATGAATTATTAATTTAGCACATATTTTTGAGATAATTTCTTGATTTATTTCTTCCTTTTTTGAACATAAAACATTACTAAAATTCCAAACAGGTACAATTCGGAACACTTCAAGATTATTTCAGAGCAGTTCATGAAGAAGTGAAAATGTCGGACTTCCCCGTTCTATCGGGTGACTTCTTCACATATGCTGACAGAAATCAACATTACTGGAGCGGATACTACACGTCGAGGCCTTTCTACAAGAATATGGATAGGGTCCTCCTAGCTTATGTCAGGTATAAAATAATTATGGATGAAACAGATATACATATCTTCAAATTATTTCTCTTTTATTGTGAATCACAGCTGAACGTTATTTTTAACAATAAATATTATTGTTAAAATTATATATGCTTATTATAAATGACAAAGTTATGCTTTACGCAAATGCGATTATATTCCTTGGCCGATTTGTATATTTACTTCAGAATAACAGTTTCTAAAATAAAAATTTCATTTACTACGACGTTCTTTGAAATGGCGGAGCTCACACAAAATGGCTTCCAAAAATATTAGTGCTGTAATCAACATAGAAAACCCAAATTTAAAAAAGAAACAAACGTGGATTAGAAAACAAAAAATATATTAATAATATTTGAATACAATTGAAAAAAAATGCTTTTATAGAATTTAAAATAAACATCTGTCGGAAAAGCCAGAAGGCAATTCATGCTCTTGCGACTCAGCTTTGAGCAATAGATATAATATGAGATAATCTACGCAGGAGGCGAACTACTCGATAAAATACCACGTTAAGACAAAGATAATGTGCAAACGACAAGGCTCTTGGTGACAATTATTGGGTAGGTAGTTGGAAATTTAATAATGGCAAACGATCCTTCGGAGAAATGCTAACGAACCAGACTGCCGTAGTCTAACAGACTCCTAGCGCCGGCTCCGATGTTCCTTTAGCGCTCATTCCTTCTAAACCGGAAGTCGCGCTTTACCTTAAATATAGCCAAATGAGTGCCTTTTATTATTTTCACCGACATATTTATATATTTCACTCACGTTACATGTTATTTCAAATAAAAATAGCCTATGTTAGACACAGTCACAGTAGACAGTTCCACAGAATGACCGGCACGCTTATTGCCTAACTTGCAGTCAGTATGCGACAGCCAAATATCGCGCGATATCTGCTGTCAAAATGAGAATTCGTATAACATAATTTATGTAGTGGCGCTATATCTACCGCGAAAAGTGCATTTTACGGTAATGGCGCAATAGACACGTAATCTTAAGATTTCAGACATTTTATTTCTCAAAAAAGAATATACATTCACTTACTTCAGAAAAACATAATTCATAAACAACACTTATTTGGGAAAGAAAAAGTAATCGTACACAAGAAATCGAGTTACAAACAGCTTATAACCAACATTATAGACATTATAAATAACACACAAAGAAAAATTATGGCGGTAGTGCTACATTGTTATTCAATAAGTTACCTACATCAACACCGTATACGAGGTATCTTGGACGCAGTTACGGAGCAACAGCAGCCAAAACAACTCAGTACACGGATCTATTGCGGGTGAGGCTAGAAGTGGCAGGCGAGGATGTACAAATGTAGCAATACTAGATTTTATGATATTATATTGATATTGTTTTTCTGTTATGTTACATTTTCATAATATTATTTTGTATATTCAATTATTATTCATATATCCATATGTATACATACAAACATATGCATATATATACACACACACATAAATAACATACACACATACATATTCATATACATACACACACACATACATACACGCATATACACACACATACATGTACATATTCATATTTATGCTATGTTATTTCTGATATAGTATTTTAAGTGCTTTTTAAAGCTAAGCATAGATTTTGCGGTTTTTATCTCTTTAGGTAATTTGTTATATAATTCTGCACCTTCATACATTACATTCTTTCTGCTATAGTTAGTACGTGGGAAACGTAGGGTTATATCATTTGCACTTCTTAATTTCATTCTATTAAATTGTATATTTTTTGTAAAAATTATTTTAGAGTGTATATCTTTTTGTTGAAATGTTGCTTCTTTTATTTTATTATTCGTAATCTTCATACATGGTACCAATTTTTTATTACAATTAGTCACCGGCAGTATTGGGTTAAATGTAATTGTACAAACATTTTGTAGGCAAACAATTACAAACTTTAATTGTAATTGTTTTTGCAATTACATTTTGCCCAACACTGGACACCGTTCGTGCAGCGATCGCGTGGCTGTAACTGTGGTATAATGTAATAGTGTTTGGCGCGCACAGGGCGGCGGAAGTGATAACGGCGGAGGCGTCGTCGGCGGGCGCCGTGACGTACATAATGTGGGTGCAGCTGCGCGACCGCGTGCAGGCGGCGCGGCGCGCGCTGGCGCTGTTCCAGCACCACGACGGCGTCGCGGGCACGTCGCGCGACCACGTGCGCGAGGACTACGCCAAAAAGTAACCGCCTCCTATTGTTTACTTCTTTCTTATTATTATTTTTATTTATATTTTTTAAGGCATTGGTTACAAGACCATCAGCCTAATGACGTAACTTCTGGAGAAACATTAACTGTCCCTAACACTCCTCCAGTAAAGTGATAGTAGGCTTTACTGAAGTTAAAAAGGACTATTTAGATCTGATGTGATGTATGATGATGATGTATGATCTTTAGATTAGATGTTTATTTAGATCTCCTCCATTCTTTTCACTTACACAAAACTTTAAAACACAATATACTATCACTGTTGTAGTCTAAAACTCCTGAAAATGTAAAAAACAGAAAATCTAAATAAAATGACAACCTCACTTCTCCCGTTCCCGCCAAACAGTCCTTTCTTCTTTCTTTATGGCATGGCGCACAGATTAGCGCATTTGCCAATGTCACGTATTAATAAGTAGAATTGACATGAAGCACATTGCTTTTCTTCTTATCGTAAAACTCCTCCAGTAAAGTGATAGTAGGCTTTACTGAAGTTATGTAAGACTTCTGGAAGAGCGCAAAACTTCAGCTACACATCTTTATTTGGACCTACTCCATTCTTTTCATTTACACACAACTTTAAAACACATTATACTATCACTTTTGTACTTTAAAACTGCCAAAAATGTAAAAAATAGAAAATCTAAATGACAACCTCACTTCTCCCGTTCCCGCCAAAAAGTCAACCGCTTCCCAGGGTTCAATGTCAAAGTCAAATCAATTTATTCAAGCGAACAGAATTACAAAGTATTTCTGTACATCAAATCTACTATCGTTTGGTTCGAAAAGAAAACCTGGACACAAGAACAGACAAGAAACTCAGTCAGATATCATTTCGTCAACATCATTTCGTCAACATCATTTTATAATGAGTTTATTAATACAATAGGAAGCAAGGGAATTTTCAGTTCGTCGTCTGTTTTACATACTGATAACTCGTTTCACATTAGAGACATTTCTACCATTCTCAAGTAAAAAAGTGTTTTAAATCTCATGTAAAATGTCTGTTTTCTTATCATTTAGTCCTAAACACTCCTCCTGTAAAGTAATAGTAGGCTTTACTGGAGTTAAAAAGGACTATAAATTGGAGCACTTAGGTTCTTTGCAGCAATATTTATTTAGGGAACTAAATGTTTACTTTAAAAAACACATTTTTAATATTTACAGAAAAGAACACTTAGAAATATCGTGTACTAGCTGTACCCGCGACTTCGCGTGGAAATTTTTTCTGTGACTTCTCCGAGTTACCGAAGTTACCCGAGATACCCATATTGTTGGTGTTGAACATGAAAGTTATTTCCTATTACGGAACTTCCGCCATATCGGATTTATGATGACGTCATACATATAAAAAGCCAGGTCATTTCTTGAAAAAGAAAGTAGCTTACATTTGTTTTCGGACACATACTCTCTCTGTACCAAATGTCATCATGACCGGTTCAACGGTTAATCGTTTCCCCTATAAAGTTTCATCCCTCTCATCTCCCCTTTAGGGGTAGAATTGTGATAAAAAAAGAAGTCTATGTATTTTAATAGAAAAGGTTTATATCTGTACCAAATTGCATTTTAGTCGGTTCAGCAGTTTAGCATTTCCACTACGAAGTTTCATCCCCCTTATCATCCTTTTAGGGATAGATGGTTGATAAAAAAATAAGTTATGTTCTTTTAATAGAAAAGGTTTATTTCTGTACCAAATTTCATCTTAATCGGTTAAGCGATTTAGCATTTCCCATTCAAAGCTCACCGCTTTAGGCGTATATTTTAGAAAAAAAAGGTAACCTATATCCGTCCCCTGGTGTCAAACTATCTCTATGCCAAATTTCATAAAAATCGGTCCGGCAGTTTAGCCGTGAAAACGTACCAGACAGACAGAGACTTTCAAATTTATAATATTAGTAGGATTATAGTATGGAATAGTATGGATTTAAATACTGGTATGTAACAAAAACTATTAACGGATACATTATTTTGCTCGCAAATGTCCTATATTATTACAGTATTACTAATACAAAACCTTACAGTTATTTAATCATTGTGTAGTTATACATTGTTTAAAGAGTGAATAGTTTTACACGCTTGATTTACGAAGGGACAACCAATAAACAATGAGTAAGCATTGAATAGTTTAACATCTGTTGCACATCACTTTAATTTTCCCGAATGTCTTTTGTTATGTCGTTTTTTATCAGGTTAACTATTATATGGACGTAAGTCTGAGTAAATCTATACTTGTACTGAGAGTTGCCGTCATTTAATAAAATAGGATCTGCTCGTGCTTTATATCTTTTTCTACATCTGGTTTGCAAAATTTGTTCTTCATCTATATCTCATTCATCAAATAAGTCCATATAATTTAAATAACCCAATTAAACAGTTGCGAATACACAAAATATAACAAAATACGCGCATACTTAACGAAGCAAGTCAGCTGACACTGACAGACACAGCCATCTTACAAAATCGTGTAAAATTTGTGATTACACACTTCTTATAACCAGCCTATACAGCGGTCCCGTCAAAAAGTTTTTATTGGTAGCGCTTTGTCTTATAACAGATGTATAAGGTGTATGTAAAGTTTTATTGGTAAAACTGTTAGTGTATTAGTGTAGACTGTAGGAGGTCAACTGAGGAAGCGTGCTCGTCGCGACCTGTGTTAGCCCTTTTCAGGGGTGCAATTGCTGTATAGGTCAGAAAGTTTTCTGCGCTTTCGTGGATCTAGAAAAAGCATTCGATAGAGTAGTACGAAAGAAATTGTGGAGCCTGTGTAAGGATAGAAGGTGACATGTCGCCCTGGTTTGAAGTCTGTTCAGGTGTCAGACAGGGCTGTGATGTTTGCCTGTCTGCTCGTGCTATATTTGGACAGTTGCCTCCAGGCTTTGAAAGGTAGTATGAGTGGTATGATAAGTGATGACACAGTGGTAAACTGCTTCTTGTACGCTGACGATGCGTGTGATGTGGCTTATAGCACCATCAGAAGCGGAGTTACAGGCACTAGTCACGTGCATGAAAGAAGAATGTGAAATGAAAGGATTGAATATGAATGTGAACAAAACGAAGGTTCTGATGTTTGAAAGGGAAGCAGTAAAGACGAAATGTGAGATTTGGGTAAATGAAAAATATCTAGAAAAAGCGAATGAAATTGTGTATCTGAGGAGTGCGTTTTCGAGGGATAGAAGTGTGAGTTGGATGTGGAGAGACGGATAGCAGCGGGCAATAAAGTGAACGGTGCTCTATCCTCATTAGTAGGCAGTGTGAGTATATCTAACACTGCCAAAATGGCCATCCACAATGCGGTGTTGGTGCCAACCTTATTGTACGGTAATGGAATCTGGATATGCCCGAAATCGAGTAAAAGTATGATAAATGCTGTAGAAATGCGATCTTTTAGAAATATGTGCGGTGCCACCCTAGCAGACAGGATAATCAATGAAGAGATACGCAGTATGATAGGGTTGCACGAAATAGTTATTGTAAAAATGAAAAAAGGAATGCTTAGATGGTTCGAGCACATAGAAAGAATGAGTGATGAAAGACTGATGAAGAAAATCTACAGAGCGAAAGTGAGTGGTAAAAGAGGGCAAGGAAGACCAAGGCTGACTTATGAAGATCAAATAGCCATGGTGTTAGCTGACAGAAATGTCAAAAGCACTCGCATAGCTAGGCGAAAATGTGTGAGGAGAATAATGAGATTTGAGGAAGCGAAAGAAGTATGTAAAGACTGCGACGCTTGGCGTTGGGCCCTCTCTGACTACCCCGTTAGGGATACAGCGTGAAGATTTGTATGTATGTATTGCTACTATTTTGTTACAGAATGTTGACAGCAATCAAATACAGCCAGTCAGCGATCCAACAGGCTGCTTATTACCTCCTGAGACAGCCTCCCATCCAGGATCAGAACCAGGAGGACATATTCTTTGATGTGGATGATATTTGGCGGCGGCACGATGAGGTACCGGCGCGAATTACGATAGCACTTGACGTGCTCGCGCCTTCGAGACGAATCGTGCTTTACAACGCGCTTACATTCAAAAGGCATGAAGTGCTCACCGTGCTGGTTTCTACCCCCCATGTAGAGGTGAGTTATTATGATTTTCATTATTTATCGAATCCTCAGAATGAAAATGAAGCTATTGGTCAAGTCCAGTTTAAATACCCAATTTATACCTCCTTTAATTCTCTTAGTATTACAAAATTTTTTTTTAAATTAGTGTTTTTAAAAGTAACATTATGTGGCATTAGTGGTCATAACAGTTATAAATTAAGTCTTACAGTTTGTTGTAGTTACGTGTTTCACAATCCACTTACCAGTTTCATACAAAAAATCAAGACATTTTTATTAGAATAGAATAATTATTGTTCTTTGTTTGGTACAGTAGCAATTAAAAGAATAAAATTAAAGTGTAATTTATACACAGGTGTTCGATCCAGAAGGCAATCCCATGATGGCTCAGATCTCACCAGTAGTTGCAGGAGAGAAGCGATTAGGTTTCGCAGCTAATAAATTTCAATTGTCCTTCCAAGTGACCGTCGACGCTCTAGCGATAACCATGTACACGGTGTCGCTTAGAGACAGCATGAGTATTAATAAGTGAGTTTTTGACATTATTAATTTACCATTAGCATTCATTTTTAGTGTATAAATGCATGTTGAGTATTTTACAATTATTTTTAGAAAATCACTTTTAAAACAGGAGCAGAATATAAAAACTAGTTATCTGAACAATTTCATCACTTTTCAGCTGCTTGATTCATTGATTGAACTCCAAATCCCACATTTATTACTCACTACTTTTAGCCTCTAGCTTCTTTTAGCTAAATGAATTTTAGCTTAAACAAATGCAATATCATGGTCATTAATCTGTGCCATGTTCTGCGAAAGTATTACTTCAAACACAAATTGCTAGTCACCGATGCTAAAAGTTATCATACCTTTGGGCTCTTATAGAACTATTACCTGTTATTATTTTTATTATGAGATGTAAAAAAATTCTTAGCATTTCACCCTTATAGACATTGATCATAATTTTGTCGAATACCAACATGTTATAGTATTCTAAATCTGTACTAATATTATAAAAAGGTAAACTTTGTTTGTTTGTAAGTAATGGATAAACTCAACTACTCAAGCGATATCAACAATTCTTTCACCTACAGAAAGCTACATTATCAGCGAGTAACATGGGCTGTATTTTATTTTAAAAAATGTTTACCCGTGCGAAGCCGGGGCGGATCACTAGTTATAAATAAATAATTAATAATAAGTAAATACTCCAGATAAAGACACCATAGTGAAACCGTAAACTAAGCACTAGACTTGTTGCGTAGATATCACAAAAAACTGTGGAAGTACTCGGTAATACCCAGAGTCCAAGACAATTGAGCAAAATTCGTTCTCCTTTCTTTTCTTCGCGGACGAAGTTTTGGACCATAGCTAGATATATACACAACGTAATTCAACAGATACACGTCATACTCGCGCATTCGCGTGTACAACGCGGACTACTGGAATATAGACCTCCCTAAGATGTTCGCGGTGGAACAACCTACAAGCCGCCTCGCAGAAGATATCACCATGCAAGTCCCCAACGGCACCCGGCTGGTGGCTAACAAGAATGGACTTATTAAGGCCGTCGTGTCGGCAAATGGTTCCACTGTGCCTGTTCACATGGACTTCGTCGGGTGAGTGTCCGATTTTTACATTTATAAAATTATCCTGGCAAAATAATTTGAGCTGTTTTGTATAGATTGTGGTGTTACTTTGCGGAATTCCATTTCGTGTGATGAATTCTTATAATTTTTATGATACTTATATTCTGTCCAAAGTTAGGTTGCTAACCAGCACCAAATTCGGTTTCATTTGGTTGCTGGTCAGCAGACCGAGTCTGATCTCTGGAATATCCTACAGATGTTTCGTTAAGAGGCGAAACACATATCGGTTAGTGGGTTTCGAATTTCTGGCGGATAGCTAAAAATTATAAGAATTCATGTCCATTTTTTGAGCTATATACAGTTACTAGCTGTGCCCGCGGCTCCGGTCGCGTGGACTACAGAATTATTGTTTAGGTTTTTAACGAACCGACTGAATGCCGTCAGCCAAGCCAAAGAATTTGTATAATAGAAGGCCGACTCCTGCCTCATGCGTAACGGAATTGCATACTCTCTGCCGGATACATAGGGTCGTTCGTTTGGTTGCGTGTGAGATACGGAGAGCATCTCGTTTAATTATACATTTAGTACAAAGTAAAAAATCAATGTACATAAATAAGTTTGTCGTGTTTGTTAAATTTAATTTCTTGTAGTTATGTTGAGGAATGAGAACTGCATTCGAATGACTAAAATTATTTAGGCATCTATAGACATTATAATACATTCGTTTATATGCGATTTCGTGTTTGCGACGATGTGAAGAACGAATTAAAGGCAAACCAAAGTGGTTACATGTTTACTTATATTCGCTTAAAATATGGTCGTTGTGTGCGTGCCACGGCGCGTGCGTATTAGCGCGCACGCATACAAACAGCGTACGCTAGCTTTCTATGAAGACTATCCTACCGTTATGTTTATACCACAGATTAAGTATTTGTAGCAAGCTACAGATGTGACAGTCTTTTTGCCGTAATTATGTATTTCATTTTAGCGCTACTATCGCCTCCTTTTTTGACAACCGTATTATACGTACGTACCAATACTTTTTATATATCTTCATGTAGGTATAGCGTAGTGAGTCCGAAAAACCACCAACGCAGCGGTTTAGGGGATTATTTACATCAAAATAACAGAGGAGAATAGGCATTTCAAGGTCCTCAACTCAAGCATGAAATCGAAGAAAACACAAGGTAAACCAAATCTCACATTGAAATAGAAAAGTAGCCAGAGTCTGAGTCAGACGACAGCACACTGACAAGACTTTTAAGGCGGATAGTCAAAACGGCAAGATAGTAATACCGCAGATTAATTAGTTGCTAACGTAAAGTAATACTGTATATAACGCAACTCTCGGTCAGTATTGATGTCTTTGACACTATTAAAAATATAGGTAAAATTAATAATAATAAGGGGCCAGAATCACATGGAATACCTCCTATTTTTGTCAAACCGTGCGCTAATCAACTAGCTTTGCCGTTGTCTATTATATTTGAACGTTCTCTGAACTGTGGAGTATTTCCGAAAAGATGGAAAGAGGCTTTTATATTACGAATACACAAACATGGTTCTAAACAGTGTCAGAAACTATAGGCCAAGATCGATATTGACAGTGTTTAGTAAACTGTTTGAAACTATAGTTTTCGAACAGCTTATGCTTCTGTTGATGGTAGAATTCCATTGGCCCAGTATGAGTTTATGAAGAAACGCTCTGTAGTGACCAATTTATCGTTATTTACGAGTTATGTATTCAGAAGTATGGAGGATGGTTCGCAGGTGGACGTCATTTACACTGATTGCTCGAAATGTCTCGATCATATAAATATGACATGCTTCTTGATAAGTTGCAACCATTTGGTGTACATGGTGACCTTCTGAGATGGATAGAATCTTATATACGAAATAGATCTCAAGCGGTAAGATTGGGCTGTCACTATTCTAAATTTGTGATCGTTCCATCCGGAGTGCCTCAAGGATCCCATTTAGGACCTTTATTATTTAATATGTACCTGCACGATATACTCTCATGCTTTAATCATGCCCTTTTTCTAATGTACGCAGTCGATAAAATTGACATGAAGATTAGGGAATGTTCCGATTGCGAACGTCTGCAAAGTGACCTCAATAGGCTTTCTAGATATTGTGCTCATAATTACTTAGATCTCAACGTAAAGAAATGTCAAACAATTTCTTTTTCTTGTAAGTCGAAAGGGATAAGTTTTGATTATAAGTTAAATGATACTAGTATAAAAGACGTGGTTCAAGTGAAAGATTTGGGAGTCTTACTTGATTCTAAAGTTCTCTTTGCTGAACATTAGATTACACAAAAAGCTGGGAGAATGCTTGGTTTCATATTTCGGTCTACTAAGCTTTTTCGTAGTGCAGATACTTTAAAAACGTTGTTCTTCGCTTACGTCAGAAGTGTGTTGGAATACGCATCTTCAATTTGGTCGCCGAATTGTGCCATTTACGTGTTGTCGCTCAAATCCGTACAAGTGAAATTTATTAATCGGTATTGGATTAGTCGGATAGCCTGAAAAGACATAAACTGGTGTCTTTAAAGTACAGACGGGTTATTGCAGATATGAAGCTTTTATTTGACATTACGAACAACGGTATAGACAGTCCTGAATTATTACAGCTCATTGATCTAAATGCGCCTCAAATTCAAACACGACATTCGCGCACATTACATACTGCATTTGCTCGTACAAATATATGAACAATTCTGTGACACGCAGAGCTGTCATGATATACGAGAAGCATTTCTCTCAGGTGGACATCTTCTTAAAGCGATCCCGATTTGTGAAGGAAATTATTAATATATTGACGTTAATGTAGCGCGCTCAATACTTGTACATACACACGTACATATACACACCTTCTTACGCATGCAAGCAAAGGCACTGACACACACCCACACACGCTGATACAAATACACACTCATACATACATATCTACATATACATGCATTTCCATTTTAGCTCACACACGCACTTTTATACGCAGAAACAATTATTCTGTACCCTCTTATGATGTATAAACGGTTTGTAATTTGTCGAACTTCGTTATTGGCTATTTAAATGTTAATTCAAGTACTTTTTTTTCAATTAGCTGTGAAATTTGCTTATAAACAAATAAATAAATACAGAAATAAGTAAACAAATTATTCTGAGTGATCCTTAGAAGATAGACATGCTATCGCGGACTTTTTGTGGGTCTTTTTAAGATCTACAATTATGTACTATATTAATTTAAACATGGCCAGATAACATAGCTATGAATTAAAAAAAACATGTAAATCGGATAAGTGGTTCTCGCGTGAAAGGAACATAAACGGACAGACAGACAGAGAGACATTGAGTTTTATAATAGGTATAAAAGATAACTTGGAAAATATCTATTGCTCATTATGTGTGACTGATATGCACTTGTCAAACCCTTCTCTGATAATATTTTCTGTCTTTGGAGAAGCAGACGTTCTTTCTAATGAGCACGATTACTTCAAGGAACTCCTGTACTATACAGGCAATGTAGTGTACTATACTGTGTAAATTCCTCCTGTACTATACAATACAAATTCTGTTTGAGATGTACAGCCTGTACTATACAGGAAAAATCCTGCGTTTTCTGACCACAATGATACTGTAGTGCTTACTTGTCCCCGCAGTGTAAATTTTGTTTGATATGTACAGCCTGTATAGTACATAACTATGTTCCACTGCTCGGTATTGTACATACAAACGTGTAACGAAATTAATCGTACTCCACCACACGGGCCCAGTGCATTTGTGGATGTAGGATATAGCGTACAAATAGTGTCACTGTTCGTAATGTAAACTTATTATTTCGAAAAACAAAACAAGTCATGGCGTAAGTTGTTCCCGTTATAAAATATTAATAAAGACAATTTTATCTTTTTTTTTTAATAAGGTATCAGAGAAATTGAATAAGCGAAAGAAGTATAAAGACCGCGATATTTGGCGCTCAGTCCTCTTTGACTACTCCATTAGGGATTTAGCATGAGGATATATATGTACATTGTACATATGTATTAAAGAATTTTGCATTCTGTCGCCACTTCTCAAACACACATCACAATAATTTTAACAGATGAACATATAACGTATTCCTTATTGTCATTTAACTTTAATTTGATGAAAGACTGACGAAGAAAATCTACAGAGCGAAAGTGAGTGGTAGTAGAAATCAGGGAAGACCAAGGCATTTATGAATATCAAATAGTTAGAGTCCTAGCTGACGGAAATGTCAAAAGCACTCGTATACCTAAGCGAAAACGTGTGAGGAGAATGATGAGATATGAGGAGACGAAGGAAGGATGTAAGGACCGCGAAGCTTGGCGCTTCGTCCTCTAATTACCCCATTAGGGATACAGCATGAGGATATGTATGTATGTATATATTTAACTTTTGAATGAACTGCAATATTATAGAAGTCTGCGTTTTTCTCACATTCGAAATTATTCTTTCGCTGGGACTTATTGTGGAAGATCTTGAAATGAGCTAATAATTATTATTTGTCTGTAAAGCTATTGAAAATTGAAATGAGCTTAATACTAATATCAGCATTCTTCTTTCAGGTATGATACCCAAAAATCGCCTGATAACAACAGTGGTGCGTATCTCTTTATACCAAACGGGCCTGCTCAGGAAATAAAATTCGACGCGTTCCCGGAAATTGTTGTAACGGAAGGAATGTTTAAATCTACGATATACTCGGGCTTGATTGGACCTAAAGCTGTGGAAATAGTCCTAGCGGTATGTAATATGATAACAGTTAGTCTCAAAAGTGAGAAAGAACCTTGATAGAAACTATCTCGTTATTAATGTTTTTAAACTTTCACGACTTGTACACATCTTACAATATTTACTAACGGGTCCATCTCGCGTTTATACTTTAAGGCTAATTACCTATTTTATCCCGACGTTTCGACCGGATTGCATCGATCGTGGTCTGCCCGTCTGCCCGTCTCAGTCTGCCCGTGACCACGATCGATGCAATCCGGTCGAAACGTCGGGATAAAATAGGTAATTAGCCTTAAAGTATAAACGCGACATGGACCCGTTAGTAAATATTGTAAGATATCTCGTTATTGTCCTATTTTCATGGGAAAAATATTCGTACAAGTTTTGCTTAAAATGACATCAATGTTTATTTATCATATTATCCTTTGTAAATGTCTATATAGTGTTACGAGGGCTGCTATTTATGTATCCGGAATAACAAAGTGAAACAAACATATAGCATTTATTATAGTTTTATTGCTTTTCAAAATATTCACCATGATGATCGATGCACTTTTGCATGCGTTGGAACCAATTTTCGTAGCACTTTTTCCATTCGGATTGAGGTATCTTCAAAACGTGCATTTTGAACGCATCAACAGCCTCTTCACGGCTCGAAAAACGTTGACCACGTAATTTATTCTTCACGGTTGGGAATAAATAGAAGTCGTTGGCGGCCAAGTCGGGGCTGTACGGCGGATGACCCGTTAATTCGATCTTTTGATCTTCCAAATACCGAGTTGTTTCGGCCGTGTGTGGCAGGTAGCATTGTCATGATGAAGAAGGATTCTGCGTTGTCGGTTGTTCTTTCTTATTTCTTCAAAGACTTCTGGCAAACAAATGGTCGTGTACCATTCAGAATTAACCGTTTTACGCTCCTCTAGTGGCACTGTAGCTTAGCATTGTCATGATGAAGAAGGATTCTACGTTGTCGGTTGTTCTTTCTTATTTCTTCAAAGACTTCTGGCAAACAAATGGTCGTGTACCATTCAGAATTAACCGTTTTACGATTCTCTAGTGGCACTGTAGCTACATGTCCATTTATACCAAAAAACAAGCGACCATTTGCTTCAAAGTGCTTTTTGAACGAATGACTTTTGTTGGGTTCAGCTCATCTTGGAACACCCAAAGCGTTGATTGTTGTTTAGTTTCAGGATCATACGCATATATCCAAGATTCATCAACTGTGTAGATATTATAGACAGCTTTTGACGCACCCTGATTGTACTTTTGTAACATTTTTTCACACCAATCGACACGAGCCCGTTTTTGGTCAATTCTCAAGTTGTGCGGAATCCAACGTGAACAAATTTTTTTTACAGCTAAATGTTCGTGTAATATTTTATATATACTCGTCATACTTATGCCCAGAGACGCCTCTATCTCGCGATATGTAACATGACGATCTTGCATTATTAGTTCCCGCACAGCATCAATATTTTGAGGTACAACAACCGATTTAGGGCGACCTTCTTTAACTTCGTCCGTGAGCACAGACCGCCCACGATTAAACTCACTAAACCACAGTATACACAGTAGTTTTCGATGGTGCTTCGTCCTCAAAAGTCGAAGTGAATTGATCGATGCACTGTTTTTGAGTTAGCCCTCGCCGAAAACCGTAATAAATCATAGCACGAAAATTTTCACGACTTAAATCCATGGTGATAAAGACTCGCAATTTTCAAAATGACGCCACAAAAGATAAACAAATGACAGCTACATGAAACAAATTGTATTCTTCAGCCAAAGAGTTCCATTTTTAAATGTTATAATTACTTTTTTAATATTGTTCTGTAACTGGCCAGTTCCGGATACATAAATAGCAGCCCTCGTAACTGTTGGGCACGTCTTTTTTCACAAATAAGTCAACGCTACTACGGATCGTATTACACCAAAGGGGCAGAGTGTGGATTGATGGAGGTATGCTAATGGTGGCTGTTTTTCAAGTCACCTTTATGTTAAGGGTGTGCCACTTGGTTTAATACGTATCAATATAACAGTAACCGAGATTATAGGAACCAAGAATACCAACTAAAAGAACACAAAGTTATATTAAAACTAAAGAGCCGACGAAAATGTCAAAAGCACTTGTATAGCTAGACGAAAATGTGTGAGGAGAATGGTGAGATTTAAGGAAGCGAAAGAATGTAAGGACCGCGACGCATGGCGCTCCGTCGTCTCTGACTACCCCGTTAGGGATACAGCGTGAAGATATGTACGTATGTATTAAAACTAAAAGAACTGGATTAGGTAGAACTTGTTTACAAAAGAATTTGATGGTAACAGGCAGCTTGTTCTGATTGTTCTCTTCCTTTTTGTCGCCTTAAAACTTCCCTATTTGAACATCAGACCAGGAATTAAAATGGATGAAGCTTTTGCTCTAAGAGAGTGTCCGTTTTTTGTTAACCTAGTTTCTAGACTTAACTAATGTGCGTGACAAAGGAAAAGGCACAGTTCAACAACACAACTGAACATGACATATTTTTATTTTTGTGAGTACTAGTAGCGAAAAAACAACATTTATTTAATTTTTATTTTACTTAGCAAAGTACTTAGAAAATATTCCACTGTTGTATATGAAGTCGATCATGAGGTGACACGAATTACATCGTTGCGAGGTCGCCATTCTTACTATAGCTAATAGTTTTACTCGTGGTGACGCGCAATGAGATAGAAAGAGAAACACGAAAATTCGTGTCATAAGAGCGATAACTTATTATGAGTCTGTCCAATTTGATTCTTCGTCGGATATTTAAACAGTTTTCTTTTCTGCTCTCTCTCTGCTTGACAGCACCGTCAAGAATACGAATATTGTTATTCTATCGAATTAAAACTATGGAGATTCTTACACTTGGTAAAAGATTTAACTTTACTAATACATGCTGAAATTTTATTGGTCGACCAAAAGCATCCAGATTAATGTATCCGATGAATATTATCCATACCCGTAAATAAAACTTTAATAAAAATAAAAATTAAATACCCACAAAAAAAATAAGTATCGTGTTTTGAGAAACAACCTGTACGTAGGTCTTAGATTAAAAAAAATACATAGATAGAGCATCAGAAGCTAAGAAAAAAAATCTAAGGTGACCTACGTACAGGTTGTTTCTCAAAAGACGATACTTATTTTTTTTTATTTATGGATATTGTTTTTTATTTTAATTAAAGTTTTATTTACGGGTATGGATAATATTCATCGGATACATTAATCTGGATGCTTTTGGTCGACCAATGCAATTGTAGCGTGTATATACATTATTTCGTTTTTTATTTCTTTATGTATTTCAGATATCAATATATAACAACCCATCACTTCCTCAAAGCGAAGTGGAGATTAGCAACAGCTTCTTAATAGACCCGCAGGTCGACGATCTTGAATTGGCCATGAGATTCTCGACAAGCATTAATAATGGGGACGTTTTCTATACTGATCTCAATGGAATGCAAGTATGTACAATATGATAATATCTAACGTCATTATTGACCTGTTATAGCGGTGGTTATTGCATTTTTCTATCAAATCGACGGTCCCGGATTGTATTCCCACTAGGTCATTTTGAGTAATCGAATTTTTCTAAATGGTCTTGAAGTCTAGCCATGGGTTAAATCACCGAACGTTGCAGTGTTATTTCGAAATTCTTGTCAGTAACAGACAAGCAAGATACAACATAATTTAATAACATAATACTGTGAAGAATTTTGCAAAACAGAAATTTAACAGGATAACAGACAACTTACAGGACTTATAAAGAGTTTATAGGCGATGCGCAACCCTGATGATTACTAGCTGGTTCCGTTCCATCTGTAACATCAAACACTAACTGCTGCATTAAAGTACATTCTTGTGTGGAGATAAAAACATATTTACAAAAAATCTTCAAAAAACTTTACAGATAATAAAACGACGGTATTTTGAGAAACTGCCGCTACAAGCAAACTTCTATCCTTTGGCTGGCGGCGCGTATTTAGAGGATGAGAATACGCGCCTCACGGTGCTCACGTCCACGCCATTGGGGGTCGCCGCGCTACATTCTGGACAGATCGAGGTCACTCACTTATTAGCATTCGCTTTGCTTTGTCTTTGGGTTAAAATATAGCTTATTACTGGGAAATACAAAGTTCAATGGATAATTGGTATTATTTTTGTAGTAAACGTAGGCCCCTTCTCATAAATGTTATGCGAAAGAATTGGGCCTCATTTGACTCTACGACCCAGTGCGGATTAGTGAAGGCGGAGTATAATATGATAGCTTCTTGTCAATTTTTTTAAGCCGCCTATCGTCATATAATGATACCGGTTCAATAACTGTCGCCATATAATGATAGCCGGAATCAATGACTTAATGTGCTTGCGCTTGCCGAAAAATAGAGTCTTGATAGCCTCTATCTGACTTTAAATCACCCATCTAGTTGGTGACCGCGTACAACGTCACTTAACATCAGTATTCATAACAAACATCGACATATCATTACGCTTCAAGCGCTTCAGTAATCCTTACTAATATTAAAACAATTTTTTACAGGTGATGCAAGACAGGCGGTTGAGTCGCGACGACAACAGGGGCATGAATCAAGGCGTCCTAGACAACGTGCGGACCAGACACACCTTCAAGCTACTCGTTGAGGGTGCCAACAAGCCCTGTGCGGTACTGACACCTCTGCTATGTTACGTGCTATGCGTTATGTGCAAATTTTGTGCAGCTACTCATCAGCTGTCTCTTGTTGCGCACATACAAAGACACAAATAGGAGAACTTTACTTTAGTAACTAATTAATCTGTGGTAGAACATAATTGATCATTTTTACTACCTCTATACTTCCATGATACAAAAATCCATTGGCAGGTGTCTTACTCAATCTTAATATCCTCATGATGGTTGTGCTTTAGAAAACAACATGTGTGTGTGGATCGAATGGTAGGTGATTATAATTGATTATAGACACTAGTAATGGTGGCGAGCTAGATTGCACTTTATTGTAGTAGTATTACTATCTATTCTGTACATTTCTCCTCATATTCCCATGACGGTTATACCGTTGTGATTGTGTTGTAGCAAAAGCCATCGGCGGACCATCCTAGCGGGCAGCTGTCCCTCGGCGCGCACGTTTCGCAGCAGATGCTACTACAGCCGCTGATAGTGATGCACTACACGGCCAGAGAGGACGCCGAGAGGCCGACGTACAGCCGGGCCAGCTCCGCGCCCGCTGACGTACTGTTGGCTACGTTCAACTCTCACGTCACTGCCAAGGTAGGATCGAAAACTCATTTTTAGGGCTCCATAACCATAACAAGATAGAATGAAATATGAAACCCATATAATTTTGTCACTGGTCTAAGTTGCTACATAGAGGTAAATTGGTAACCCCAAATCCAGAAATAAGTAACAAAAGAATAATAGGTATTTTCGATTCGATTTATAAAAAAAAACGAGAGCTGTTGTGGGATGCCTGCGGGGTTATTACCTAAAAATTTCGGCAGCGACAGCCATGCGATTAATGCGCGACTAATATAAAAAATTTATATCATATATGACGATTGCGTGTCTCTTGCGCCATGACCGTAAAATGCACTTTTCGCGTTAGATATAGCGCTGCTTTACGTTAGTTGTGGCGCTACTATACAAATTACATTACACGAATTCTCGTTTCGACAGCAGATATCGCGCGATATTTGACTGTTGCATGCTGACTGCAAGTTAGGTAATAAGCTTGCCGGTTAGAACAAATTTTCTTTCACATGTTATGTATTAAATAACAGACACAATGAAATAAATTAACAACGTTGTAGTCTAGAATCTAAAGTAATTAAGTGAAAAAAAAGTGTTGTGACGGTCGAAGTCTTACATTTTTTTGACCTAACTTTCGATCACCAACTCTAGTCTGACGTGCGATAAGGAACTTCGTTCCAATAATTTAGATCTTTGTCTAAGTTAATACGCGCCCAACAGCCGGCTTTTTAAATATTTTCCTTTTAAATGCATTCTACAACTCCCAAAGTTGGTTTGATGGTGGCGTGTCCGTTGTTCCTTGATAATCTATCCACCTTGCGTAACACCTTGTCTAATATTTACAGAATAAAGAAGGCAACACATTGCATGGAATGGGCATGACGTTCCAAAGAGTGTACCTCGACACGTGTTACGGGAACAAGGACATATCCAAGTGGTATCCCATTGGAGATGGACAAGTAAGACAAAGATTATCGTACATTTTTTAAACGTTAATTATTCTCTGGGGTTCCAGCTTTGTTCTGGATTAAATCTACAACCAGGTTTATTTAGGAAAGAAACTTTTGTAAATTGGTTCAGTCTGAGAATTTTTGGGAAATCCCCCAACTGTTATGTAAGCTTAGTTTATAGACTTTGCAACTTTATAGCCTGGAAAAGAGGAAAATGCTATAGTATTTCCCAACTGTCATACAAGGAGACGACGGGGGATCTTCATAGTCGCCCCGGCGAGGTCGGCAGTACATACATACATACATATCTTCGCGCTGTATCCCTAACGGGGTAGTCAGAGAGGACGGAGCGCCAAGCGTCGCGGTTCTTACATACTTCTTTCGCTTCCTCAAATCTCTTTTGACATTTCCATCCGCTTACACTGGCTATTTGATCTTCATAAGTCAGCCTTGGTCTTCCTTGGCTTCTTTTACCACTCACTTTTGCTCTGTATATTTTCTTCGTCAGTCTTTCATCACTCATTCTTTCTATGTGTCCGAAACATCTAAGCATTCCTTTCTTCATTTTTACAATAACACTGTCGTGCGACACTGTCATACTGCGTATCTCTGCATTGCTTATCCTGTCCGCAAGAGTGATATCCCACATCTTTCTAAGAGATCGCATTTCTACTGCATTTATCATACTTTCACTCGATTTCGGACATATCCAGGCCTCTACCGTACAATAAAGTTGGCACCAACATCGCATTGTGGATGGCCATTTTGGCAGTGTTAGATATATTCACACTATCTACTAATGCGGACAGAGCACCATTCACTTTATTGCCAGCTGCTACCCGTTTCTCCACATCCAACTCACATCTTCCATCCCTCGAAAATACACTCACCAGATACACAATTTCATTCACTTGTTCTAGACTTTTTCCATTTACCCAAACCTCACATTTCGTTTGTACCTCTTCCCTTTCAAACATCAGAACCTTACTTTTGTTCACATTCATATTCAATCCTTTCACTTCACATTCTTCTTTCATGCACGTGACTAGTGTCTGCAACTCTGCTTCTGATGGTGCTATAAGCACAGCATCGTCAGCGTATAATAGGCAGTTTACCATTGTGTCAACACATGTCATACCACTCATACTACCTTTCATTCTCTGGAGGCAACTGTTCAAATATAGCACGATCAGCCAGGCAGACATCACGCAGCCCTGTCTGACGCCTGAACAGGCTTTGAACTAGGGCGACATGTCACCTTCTATCCTTACACGGGCTCTGTGGCCGCTATATAATGACCTCACAGCCTGCGGTAAGGAGCCCCCCACGCCATACTCAGGCAGAAGACTCCACAATTTCTTTCGCACTACTCTATCGAATGCTTTTTCTAGATCCACGAAAGCGCAGAAAACTTTCTGACCTAAAGCCAGAAACTTCCCCACGATAACGCGAAGCGTTCCTAAAACCACCTTGCGCCTTCCACGAATATCTTTCTGAAACGCCTTTCATACGTTCGCTCAATACCTTAGACTTTACTTGCTAAGCTGACCAAGCTGAAGGCCCTGTAGCACGCGCAGTCTAAATGAAAACCTTTCCCTTTATAGAGAGGTACTATGACTGCGGTGCGCCAGTCCTCTGGAACCTCCCCCTTCTGCAAACAAAGGTTGTAGGGTGCAGAGAAGGTATCCCAGACCCTAGGACCACCATACTTGATCATCTCAGCAGTCACCTCACCAATTCCCGCAGCCTTTCCACATTTCAAACTTCTTATCACTTTCTCAATCTCTTTCATACTAATGGCATCCTCCAGCCCCTGACCCGAGTGTGAAACTTCATTAGAATTGCTCTCCGTATCAGAGACGGAGTCGCCACTCTCATACAGTTCTCCGTAGTATACACTCCATCGCTGCAGAACATCTTTTTTATCTGTTAGCAAGTTGTTTTCTTTCGAACGCACTTTATTCATTTCTTCTTCTTATACACAGACTCTTTCACCTCATCATCCCACAACACATCACTCTTTTTACCGTTCTCAATCTTATTAGTTCCACACACTTCTTTCGCAGCCTCGATCATACTATCCCTAAGGTTCTGCCAACATTCTTTAACATACTCGCTCATCACTTTCAATCTATCATCAAGCTTACCGGATACTACCCTTTCATATTCATACCTGGTGGTCGCATCTTGCAGTTTCCAGCTTTTGATGCGACAAACCGCTGCAGGTTTGGATACTACGCGATGTCGCCATGCTGCAAACAGACCCCTTATTCTGGTTATCACCAGAAAGTGGTCCGTTCCCAGATCGGCTCCTCTATGTCCATAACCTGCTGACTGCTTCTCGAGTCTGTTATCCACCAGGAATAAATCAATCATACTTCTCTCATGCTTTCTTTCCCAAGTGTACTGAGGGATCCTTTTGTGCTTAAATACGGTATTAGCAACAAAAAGGTCCTTTTCCATACACAATCCTACCAGCATCATTCACTCTCCTATCTCTACATTTGCCTAGGACAGTCTCAAATCCAGTTCGAGCTGTCCCGACCCATCCATTCATGTCTCCACACACAACAATTCTCTCATTCTCTTCAACCGTCGTTAGAACTTCTCTAACATTCTCCCAAAACTGCTCTAACTCACCTAACCCGACAGAGGACACTGGAGCATACACCGCCAAAATAAAAATTCTTGTCAACCCCATCTTGAGGCGCACCAAGAGCAGTCTAGGGTTTACACATTTATACTCAGTCATACTATTAACCAAACGACCGGACAGCAAAACGCCCAACCCCAGGCATCCTCTATCTCCGTGTGGTACCCCTGACCACAGAACGATGCCCCCTCCGGGCAAGTCGGCAAGTTCACTGCCCTTTCGCTTGGTTTCACTCAAACATAACACATCCAATCTTTTATCTTCCATAATATCCATCACTTCATTCATCTTCTCTTCAAACCCACCTCTCACATTCCACGCAGCTATTCTGCACTCCTCCCTCCACTTCCCGCCACTAGGTGCACAGCGTGTTGGGTGGCGGTCCCCAACGCCGAACTGCACTCTGCTTACACCAGCGGGAACACACTGGTGTTTGTCGCTTTCGGGGGACGCCCTAGCTCTCGAATCTGCGTTGTCCCGCATGGTAAGCATAGTAGAGGAATTGCAGCCCTGAAAAGGGCTGGCAGAGGACGCGACGAGCAGGTTTCCTCAGTTGAACCCCAGGTCGGCAGTGCTTGTGCTAAAATAGCACTACGAGTGATGAGAAAAGTTAAACCTATCCCAAGACGTTCTTCGGCAGAGCTAGGATAGCCCAGTGCGTTCCGCTAATGATCATACCTCCTTCCTCACATACGCCAAGGACAACACCGTGGGAGACGTAGTAGATAAAAGCACCATAACTCTAGTCTATAGAACCCCAGGGTTTGGGTATCTTTTGAACATCTCTCTCATGTCATAAAAAAACCTTATTTAATGTTGTTGAGAAATGATTCCATGCTGTTTGTTAAAAAAAAATGAAACGTGCCAGCAGCTGCTTATCTTACCAAGCAGGTATTAGAAGACAGCCAAAAGATATATAGCTTGTTATAATAAACTGGAATAGGAGAAAAGCTAGTAATCTGTTGCTGCCTGGTTTTACTTAGCCATTTGTAAGCCTAAATAACAACTGCTAGAAGCGACTTCAAGATAGGAATTTGTGGCACCTTGATGCAACGGTTAACTCAGAATGCCATGACGTTAATGTAGGTATGGTACTAAAAGAGAAATAATGTATATATTATGATCATGTTTTCGAAATCAAGGCTTCTTCTTAACTTCATTTGGTTATTCGCACATTACCAAAATCCAAATACGCGTCTTTAAAATTATTATTTTTCTGTTTGTTTGTCCGGGTTAATCTCCGAAACAGCTGAATCAATTTTGATGAGACTTCCATTGATTTGTCTGAGTAATGTAGACTACTTTTTTGCCCAAAAAAACTAAATTTAACTCGGATAAAACCGTGTGGCGTAGCTAATCTTTAAAACTTTAGGACTTTAGAAATTATGTATTCCCGTGTTAATATAATAATTGTCTTTCACAGATTCAACTATCAGACTTGGTGGATGTGGGTCCAGATCAAGTATTTGATAGCTCATTAACATTTGTGCATGTACGGAACCCTATACCTGAAAGTCTCATAACATTGTGTCCGATGGAAGTGCGATCAGTTTTTATTAACCAGACTCTGAAGCATCGCTGAAATAGTATTGTGATATTGTAAGTAAAGTCTAAAGCAAATTAGATAAAGTAAGTGGATTTTAATAAATTAATTTTTGTTACCAAATATCTTCCAATAAAATTATCTTTTGTTGTGTAACCTCAAGCTGCAATCAAGGCTCCGTAGGAGTTAGGTCCCATAAATATGTCACGAATACTGGATTCGTGGATTACAAATTAATAATGTTCAAAAATGCTTTCACGATGCATCTTACAAAATAATCAGAGGCTAGACGTGTGGCAAACGCGTCGGCGGTTTTCACACGACTACTTTCGTTTGATTGAATAGAAAATTAATAACGTTTAACTATCAATTTAAAATTCGTTCGAAAATTCTACCACTATTCTACTAGCGTTTACGATAATTGGGTCACTTACAAGCCCCCAGGTCTATATTGTGTTAATATTTACTTGATGGCCGATACCTTTTTTATTCCATTTTCGACCGGCTTGCACCGATCATGATCACGGGCAGACATATGAGGCTTCGCGTTGTCTTTGTAGTGTGCGATTCCTGGCAACTACCTTCAACCATACTAGAAGACTATCTCTACTGAACCATACTAGAAGACTAAAGATATTTTTGTTATCGTCACTGTCGATACTTCGACGACGTTTACACACTGGTGACCTTCGGTTTTTCGGCACAGGATAAAATTTAAAATTCTTATAACTTCTTAACAGACTTTGCAATTAGTGACTTAATTTACCAGTGTTTTCTACAAATGCTAAAAAAAATTATCTGAATTGTCTCTGAACTTCCCTGGTCATTTTGCTAATTTCCATGACCAACCATTTGCTTTTAAATAAGATATCTTAAATTTCAATAAATAACTTAAAACTATCACTGAGCAAGTATGTGGAGTAAACAGTGAAAAATTTCATTTTTTTCTAACTATCCATGTGACCGTTCTATTTCTCTGACTGTCTCTGTCCACCTTCTCATACTTTTCCCTGACTTTTTAGAAAGTAGACGCACTGTATAAGTTGTTATATTCTTGTTTCGCAGCTTTTAAAAACAAATTTGTAACTCAGATGAGTACTCTGCACTGGCTTGACCAATTTTTAGTTATGACCCTGCGGTCAACATATCCCGTTTCCATTAAGTAAAGGGGGCAGTGTTAATAGTAAATTATGATTTAACATAATTTTGATCCGAGAATATTGAAAGCGCAAATCTCAAAACCGCGAGTAAGGAATTTTGATTGCTTACAAGCTTAGTTTCAATTTTAAGCAATAGTTCAATTACTAAAACAATACTACCTTGAAATATTTGCGAGCACCTGTGGCTAACATTATTGTAATGTGTTAGGGTTGACAGTGTAGGGTTTGTATTATATTATTTTTTACTTTACTGAATAAAACTCTTATTGTTTTATTTTTACTTATTTAACTAGAGCCTACCTAACTGAATGAATTGCAAAGTGGGGAGATAGAGCGGCGGCTGTGTTGCCACAAGAGTAAATCCGAGTGTTGCCAATGTAGTGAATTTTTTCGAACTGTAAAATATTACATTTGCACAAGTATATGTATATAAAGAGCGTACTTTTGCTTAAATATGAAATCATTTTTAACAATTCTTACAATTGTTATTATTGTGAGTAGTTTTTCGTTGTGCAATTTTTTACCGTAGTGTATAATTTTCTCGGTGTTGCAATATTCATTTTTTCACTATTATTTATCAATTTTTTTTTTTCAATTATTAGATGGTAATTATGTTTTTTAATCAATCGTTTGAGAGATAGTTTTTGTAAATTGACTAGTATTAGCGAATTATGTATAATATACAGTCAGAATCAAAAGTAGTTCAAAATAAACTCAAAGACAAGTGAGATGATTATGGTTCACAAGTGACTAATATAAAACATATAACGGCAATAAAGTTAAAATATTGGATTGTATGATTGTTATTGAAAAAATGCAGAAATGAATAGTTAGATGGTTCGGGCACATAGAAAAAAGAACGATTGACAACGACAATCTACAGAGCGAAACTAAGTGGTAGCAGAAGTCAAGAAAGACCACATCTGGCTAATGAAGATGATATAGCTAGTGTTAGCTGACGGAAATGTCAAAAGCATAAATTTATGTAAGAAAAATTGCGAGTGTGGATGGAAATGATGATATTTGAGGAAGCGAAAGAAGCACGTTAAGGACCGCGATGTTTGGCTGTTCTATTCATTCTCTCTGACTACCTCGTTAGGGATGCACTGTGAGCATATGTACGTATATTTTAACATAATTAGAGAAAAAGCCATTTTTTGCTAAAGTATTTACATCATATGTTTAAGAGAAGAATTGAGGCGCTGAGCACACTACTTTTGATAGTTTATTTTGATTAATTACTTTTGATGCTGACTGTACCTATATAATTTAGAATATTGTGTGCTATATATTAAATAATTTTATTGCAATCATTATAAGCACTGCAGTATCTATAATTTCTGTAGTAATATTATGTAATAACAAGAAATGTGAGTGAGAATGATCTCGTATAAATAATAAATGAACGTATATTTGTGTCTACTTACAGTTCTATATGCAGCTATTGAAACTACTTTCGACATGACGTCTTTTAGTATGACGCTTCTAATGTGTAGGTCGCATGAGGTTCAGGGGATCATTTTGAAAACTATGTTTGTCGAAATAGATTTTAATATAAAGATTACCAATGGTTTGTGCTTTTCTGACAGTCTCGTTACGTATAGCGTGAATAATGAATATGTATGTATTTTATGAAAGATGGCTTGCATAATATATGTCAATCATGATTAATTTTTTACCCAAACTTAGGCAACAGAAATTATATGAGTAGCTCAGAGTTAAATCTTATATTGAGATATTCTATTATATCTATATTTATTGTAGTTCGATGAGAATTGAAGAAGTGGGTGGTTGACTTAAATAAAATTAAAAATAGTTTTTAAACAAACAAGGTATAAGTGACGATCTATTCACAAGCTCTACAAATGGGATATTATTCTAATATTTAATGAGTTAGTTTATGGAAATGTTAATTGCAGTACCTGTTAAAACAAAAACATTCAAAATTGGCATTTATTTGATTTGATATAGGCGTTAGTTATCTTTGTCCGGTCACCAAATAATTTAAACTCTGGTATGTGTGAATGACATTAATTGCATTGTTAAATATTGTGCAAGCTATCCGAAAATTAATAATAAAATTTTGTTGAAAATTGTTAAAAAATATTACCTGTTTTGATGTATCCTTCAAAATTGCGATGAACTAATGGACTATTTTCAAGGTTTTTGACTTGTGTAATAACGTATTAAATTATAGTTTTAATAGGATTTGTAAATACAGAAATAAAAATTATGTTTCAATGTTTTTATTTTTATTTTTTATAACATAATATAACAAATTATTATTTTTCCCTTCACAGCATTATTTTCTTATATTCGATATTTTGTTTTCAGTTATATTCCCTCAAAACTCATGCACTAAAATACTGTACAAAAATCTCAACAAAAATGGTGTAAACGCCACCTTCCTACATATGTAGTTGTCTAATTTTATCTACAAATAATATCGTGTTACACAACACAAATAATACAGAACCTCAGTATAATTACTGACTAGATCATACTCCTAATAAACTAAATCAATAATACATTACTCGTAAAATACACAATCCTATTAGCATACACACTTGTTTTTCATTGTTTTTTTGTCGATTATCGATCGTCGATTATCCAGTTCGTTGGATACGCATTTAAGAAAGATTAATTATGATCAGTCGTAAGAAAAAGGCATTTGGCACCCCCGAACAGCGTATTAGTAATTTCTTGTATATATAATTACATAAAATAGCTATATATAGATATGTTACGTATGTAAAGACGACAACAAGAACAAACGAAATTCAATATCAAATTACACTGAAAATTAATGGATTATTCTGTCACATTCTTAATTTTTTCATGTTCATCATAGTGATAGTCATTCACGTTATATACAAAATATATTTTTAAATTAAAATTATTTTTATACGATTTTTATAACAATTACTTATACATTTAATAAATAATACTATAATTGTACATATTTAAATGTGTTGTTACTTATATTTAATATAAAGCATATAATTAATTTCTACCCAATTCGCTGTTGTAACTTTTGTCGACAACATGAAATTGTTCTACTAATTACATACTATTTATGTGTAGTAGAACCATGCTGCATTGCAGCACGAATTGGGCCGGCTCGCCCGGTGTAATGCCACCCTCTCAGAATATCGACGTGAAATAACAGCATCTACTGCTGTATGGGTTTCGTTCGGTGTGTGAGAGTGCCGGTGGCTCATCTACCCCTCACCCTCCTTTCCCTAAATGCCAGCAAAGCATCCGTGATTCCCCGAACGTCACTTCGATGGACGGCGTTGGTCAGTTTCCGTCAGATGACTCGCTTGCTCGTTTGCCCCCTCTTTTATAAAAAAAAAACTATGTTAAAAATACCTACGAGAAGCGTACTGCGTTACAGTATCAGTAACAATGTTTACTTACAACCAAACGGAATTAAATATTAAATTATGAAAAACACATACATAGTATGCTGTTTTTCTATAAGGTTAGGGAACACCCACATACTGTTAGAAATTTTAATTATATAGTCTATACCTACCATATAATGTAATTATAAATGTAGAAAGCTGGTAAACTCAAATATAAATACATATGTATTGTTACGTTATAACGTACATCTTATTTAACAATTTAATTTTGGTGATATAATCTTGGATTTGATATTAAAAAGTTTAACAAAGTTTATTTATTTCGTCTTAAAGTACTCAAATCCTTTTCTAACATATCTTCTAGAACATATACAAGTGATGATTTTTTATGCTCAAAAGTTAGGACCTTTCCTCTATTTTTAATCAGGTGCAGCTTAGGCTATGGGAGGCTCATGTCAAAAATTCCAGTCATTACAATTAACGTCGCAAAGCCGCCGAATTCAATGTTGGTGACTATGTTTTGAAGCGAACATATTTCTTAAGCGATAAAGATAAATATTTTAGCAAAAAATTAGCTCCTAAGTTTATCAAATGTCGAATCACAGCTAAAAAATCATCACTTGTATATGTTCTAGAAGATATGTCAGGAAAGGATTTGGGTACTTGGCATATTAAAGATTTAAAACTTTTAAGACAAACTAAATAAACTTTGTTAACCTTTTTTATATCAAAATCCAAGATTATATCACCAAAATTAAATTGTTAAATAAGATGTACGTTATAACGTTACAGTATATATATGTTAAAATAAGCAGATTCTTTTTCATTTGTATGTTTTCTATGGTAACAAATATTTCTATTTTACCTCGAGAATTCTAAGATTTTATATTTAATCTGTGATTTTATATTTACTTTCTAATGCAGATAATGTTCAGCGGGTTATTCACAAACGTCGGAAACTCAACTTTCCGTATCTGACAAGAAACTTATCGATGATTTTGTCTATACGCGATTCACAAATCCGAAATCGTATTATATTTATATTATATATATATATCATATTATATTTAGTCGTATTCACAAATCCAAGCCGTCGGATTGAATTTATGCTTTTCGATGATCGGCCTTTCCGCCACGGAAAGTTTCCGACGTTTGTGAATAACCTCCAGAATTGGATAAGATAACCAGAATCACATTAATGAGTTGTCTACAAAATTAATGAGTTGTCTACAGTCTACTTAAAGGCCTGTAATCTAATATAACAGAGTTTCTTCTTCCAAAGTCTGCTGCAAACACTGGCAACACCGATCTAATTACTCGTCGACATTTATCCATTACGTCGGGCACAACTTTGTAAGTCACATCTTGTTGACTGAAAAAAATAAAACCTCAAAGAAATTGTTTAAAAAAATACATGCTGCCTGCTTTTCTTAGTCAATGGAAAAAGACCTATAAATATGTATCATTATACTACATATTTGATAGGTTTACTTTACGTTAACAAGTTGTTTTTTGTTATACGTGATTAATGATAGGTCATTGAAATTTTTCAAGAATTTCTCATATTTTTCCGAAATTTATCCCATATATTTCTTAAAATTTTTCCATGTTTTGAAAAATTTCGGAAAATTATCCATCGCTGTATGTGATATACTACTACATAAGAATCGGTTCAGCAACTCGGATAATATGGATATCACGCAACGAAACTGAAAGAGCACGGAGCAACACAAAATTGGAGACAATTTACGTTTCTTTAACAGGAATCGAACCGAAAACATAATAATAATTAATAATAATAATAATTCTTTATTCGTAAGAAATGTGGTATATAAAACGGAGATGGTACAAATGTTATAAGTAACACACATTTCGCTAACACAACTTAATACTTACATATTATGTCTCAGCAGGGCACCCGCGAGCGCGAGTCCTTGCATACAGTTTGCGATGGACTCCAGGCTAAGGCAGTACGGGTGACTGCGATTAAACTCTACTCCTTGTTGTATTAATTTCAGTGCTTCTTTGTGTGTACACTCTCCTTGCTGAAAATAACAGCACTATGAAATCTATTAAGTACTATCAAATGATATATCACATGAATTGTACCTATGAATAATTGAGTATAGGGTGAGAAAGGGATATAGTACAAGATGCATTTTGAGAAGGGAGCAATTTAATTTATCATGTAAACTTCGATCACAAATAAAAAACTAGATACACAATCAACGCTCCAAAAAATGTCCGAACCAAATGTGCGCTCAAATAAGTATTTGAGTGCACATTGAGTGAGTCACAGATTATGTGAATTATACTTTACACAAGAGACGTAAGATTGCATTTTAAATATTTTTTTACAAACATCGTTTCAATGTCATGGAAGAATCGTTTTCAAGCTTTTATAACCTTATGGTTTGACAGTAACGTCTACTTTAGATTAACACAATGTTACCGATATAATACTATACGGTATTAATAAGATATACGTCAATTCGGACAATAATTTGTTTAGATTTTACAGGAGATTGTGCATCTAGTTCTTTATTTGTGATCGAGGCATGTAAAGCCTAAAATTAACTTTCTGTTTTAGAGGGTCTTAAAAATAAGGGTGTATTCCGTTTTTCTAATTTTATCTTGAAAAGCGTAATTCTCACTAAAAGCGCAGATATTTTTAGTAGATAATAGTATTATTTTTATAGATTTTCTTTTTAATTTATAAAAGTTACAAATAAAAAATTATAACCATAAACAAAATCGTCGAAAACATTTGTATTATGCTCTATTTCACCTGAACAGCCTCCTATATCTGGTATGATTAGTATGAATGAGTAGACAACGATAAAGATATTTTTTATGATTTTATTTTTACTTATACTTTTTTACAAATGAAATCAAAATTATCCGTAGTGTTACCTCACTCATAATGTCTGCGCATTGCGCCAAAGTGGTGAGAGCGGGCCACACGGACCATTTCAACAGGTACTGCAGTCGACTGTCTGTGCCCACAACGAACGAGTCACTGCTTCTGGATACCACATTGTTCCGTACGCAGTATTCCAGTGTATTTCTAAAAGTCTAGATGAAATAATGTAATGTAAAGGTAATCATTTTTAATTATAACAATAAAATTGATACATCACATAGAAAGTAGACAAATTAATGACATAATATTAGGACAGTAATGCAATAGTGACACAATGGGCAATACATTGCCAACTAATAATTTATTAGTATAAAATGTACAGCTCTGTTGCGACGCAACAAATTGCATTGTATGATAAGTTGCATGTGACCTGCAACCTGCCTATTTACGATGCAATTAGTTGCCTTGCAACAAATTGCTAGTGGAATTGCACCGTTAGTAAGATCTTTTAGTTAGCTATAGTAAGTATGGCAACCTCGCACTGTCAGTGTATTTTTTGTCAGGTTGTGAGTCGCTCATGAAATACTTATTTGCAAAATACTCTTAAATCTTAAGTGTTTTGGGTACAAATATTCAAAAAATAAAAATATGTCATGTTCAGCTGTTAATCTTTGTACTGTGATCTTCCCTAATCACGCGCATTAGTACAAATCTAGAAAGTCGGTCAACAAAGACAATTTTGGAAACGCTTTTAGAGCAAATTCTTCGTCCAGTGATACTTGTTTCGAGGCTTCTATTTTTGCCTTTTTTAATCATATATCTTTTTCTTATTTATGTCATATAATAACATATGCTATATTATTTCGTACAAAATATACATATATTTGGGACTATTCAGATTGGTTATTTCACTTTACTTTTCCATTTTTCCACTGAACATAAGACACAATACCTACTTAGAAAAACTATCTAAGTGCTCAAAAACAATAACGTAATTTATCTGATTTTAAAGTATATTTCGGCGACAACATTTCTCCACAGTAATTGTAGAAATAAACCACATCAATAAATATCAATTGTTGGCCATGGATAGCCCACGCTCCATACGATATTGCACTTTATTCTTTCGATTAACTCTTTTAATTAACATTTTCTATATCACCCTTCGATCACAAATATAAAACTAGATACACAATTAACACTCCAAAAATGTCCAAACCAAATGTGCACTCAAATGAGTATTTGAGTGCACTTCTGTTTTAATAGTATTTGGAAACGCTAACAGCGAAAATGTCAAAGTGCTCCTTCAAAAATTGCAATAATAACACATCTACGCTAAAAATAGACGCGAGTTCTTATTTTCGGTTAATAAATAAATTATATCACTTACGTGTTCATTATTTCATTATAGTAATAACGTTACATAGCTCTTTTTTATTAAATTCGTAATCATATTTTTAAATATTGCCTGCCTGTCTTATCCTTGTCACTTTCACGTAACAAATCAAAATGACATAAATAGCAACGCAAATAGATTATTTGAATTATACTTTACGCAAGAGGCGTAAGATTGCATTTTAAATATTTTTTTACAAACATCGTTTCAATGTCATACAAGAATCGTTTACAGGCTTTTGTAACCTTATGGTTTGGCAGTAAGGTCTACTTTAGATTAACACAATGTTACCGATAATACTATACGGTATTAAAAAGATATACGTCAATTCGGACAATAATTTGTTTAGATTTTACAGGAGATTGTGCATCTAGTTCTTTATTTGTGATCGAAGATATCACCCAACAAAATAAATGTATTATGGTAGATATGAACAGTCTATTCCACATTAGATTAAATTACACTACAAGAGTTAGATATTTACCGTGTCTTCAGTCTTGTCAAAATGAAAGAATTCGTGTTTAAGTAGTTTCCTGATCACTCGATAATCTGATTCCAACTGTTCTGAAAGACCATACACTATTATTTATTTGGGACACAGTTCTTCAATTCCTGTCACGCTTAATTCACACAACATTTATTATAACCTATGTCTTGGTCAATGAAATCATAAAATCCATGAAATCGTCACCACAATTTTATTAAAAAAAGAAATTCAATAGATACTTAATGTAAAATATATAATAGTCACTGTACATTGTACAAGTCCGGTACAGGTAGAAATTGAACATATCTCAAAAAGTTACCTCCTGTCGCGACTCCTCTCAGTACCACCAGGTAGATGACCGCCGGCGGCACCAAATAATGGAGTACTGGGTTCACGTACATTTGTAGTTGAATTATTGGTACAGCATTGATCATTGTCTCCGCTTGCAGAATGTGACCTGTAACAGTATCTTTTAATATTAAAAGAGAGAAAAAGAGAATAATAAAATTATATTGCATGCAGACCAATCTAGCTAAAAGTTTTCAAATACCCAAATGCCTTCACTCATCATCACCTTTCATTTTGTTCTGTACGTCTGCCGACACGTCCATAGGCGCAGCTGATACAAGCCTCAGTCCGCTCTCACGGTCCAATATCATCATCTTACTGTGTACCACTAATATCCTATCCACGCTGGAGCTTATATCGTTTTCAAACACGGACGCACCGAGATTTCTGTGAAAGTGCATATGAAATGAAAAAAAATGATACGAGAGCACGAAAATATCTCCTATAAAATTTTCTTTTTGCCTATATATTTTCTCTCGTCTACAGGTCTTGTATTTGAAATTTGTCTTTGAAACTCTTGTAGAGGAATACTTTTTTAAAATTTCTTAGTCGATGCTATGTCACGAAAGAAACCTACTGCTTTTAAAGGAACTATCCTTTCTTCTAGCTAGAGCGATTTAGACTGCGATGTCAAATCAATAAGGCCCTGCAAGACATGTTATGTTATAAATGTAGATTGGGCATGCATGCGATGATTGGGCATCAATCATCGTCATCAACGTCTTATTTATCGCATTGGAATTTTCCACAGGGATAGATGTAATTGAACATCTGTGTAAATAGTCCGTGTAAGTGCTGTGCGTGCGTTTTCCTTACCATTATCAATACTATACTACATGCAACTCAGTTTTGTTCCAATAATATGTAACTACTAACACAACTTTTGTCGATTCTCGACATTCTCTCGTTACATTCATTTGTTTTCTGTTTTCAGTTAAAATATAGGCTATTCACATGAAGCATTATAATAACGAAATTATTCAGTAATGATAATAAAAATATTCGGTTTGATTGATAATAATTTGGTGTTTTTCTTATAACAGTACCTTAGAACTTGGATTATCCATTCCACTTCCAAGAGAACTTCATCACGTTTCAATACTACATTCCTCATCAAACTCTGCATCAGAACTAACGCGAGTAAATTAGATATTGTTGCGACAGTGGCAGTTTGGTGCAGGGTTACTACATAATTAGCCAATTCTTGTACTTGTATGAACTGGTCGGCGGTGAGTTGTTGTAAGTCTATTGGCTTTAATATTTCACTGTTAACTTTCGCGTCATTTAAGAATTCTCTGACAGATAAAGGTGTTCCAATATTAATGTAGATGTTCCCAAAATGATCATTCAAATTGCGCAGAGCTTTGATAAATCCCTGGGAATAAAAAACATTTTTGCAATAAATACAGAAGAAAATCCATTTTATATATAGTGATCTTTTCAAAGCCTTGCCTTGTCTGCAGATAGTTTTTTTCCAGTGTCATATTTATATAACGGCGCTTTTTAAAAGTGTATAACAAACAATTGGAATTTATTTCTATTACATAAATTGCATATCACTCTTTTTAAGGGTTTATAAACACAGTTTAACTTATTTAAATTTTGTTTTCATTTTAAAAAATGAACAAATTATAATGCTCTGACAATTAGGGTAAAATATTTACATATATCTTCACGCTGTATCCCTAACGGGGTAGTCAGAGCGGACGGATCGCCAAGTTTCGCGATTCTTACATACCTCTTTCGCTTCCTCAAATCTCATCATTCTCCTCACAAATTTTCGACTAGATATGCGAGTGTTTTTGACATTTCCGTCTGCTAACACTCTGGCTATTTGATTTTTATAAGTCAGCCTTGGGTCTTCCTTGGCTTCTTTTACCACGCACTTTCGCTCTGTAGATTTTCTTCGTCAGTCTTTCCATGTGCCCGAACCATCTAAGCATTCCTTTCTTAATTTTTTCAACTGTGAACTGGTATTAAAGACGACAGAGATACTAGCGCCGCCGCGATGAGTGCAGTGGCGAGTCGTACTATCGTAAACGAATTTTTTAACATTTCACTAAATATAACAATCTAATCCATTATAAATAAAACAAGTTTTATTTAACGTAATTATCTCAGAAGAAATACACTAAGACGAAATATCGACTGAGATGTCGACAAACTCTCATCCAAGATCACTTCACTTCGCTTCTAGTATTTGTTTCGTTTAGAGTTAAGAGTCTTTAGAGCATTCCATTCGAAGGCCTAATGAGTTCGAATATGAAGTGAGGTGAATTATCGAGTGAGTCTCGCTTGGGCAATTCGAGTTTTTACAGAACTGCTTGGCAGGTCCTGTTTTAAAGAAACCAGATCTAATTCGCATAAAACACAAAGGCAAATATTGCAGAACGCGATATTGTCGATTGCGAGAAAAAGTGGAAATAATATCAAAAAAGTTATATCTTGGTGGGGTTTTCTTTGAATTTCCTTTGAAAATTAAGTCTTAAGATTATTCATGCGACCGCCCGTCTGTCAATCTGCCAGTCTGTGTCGATTTTCCCCGAAACTGAACGTAAAATGTTTTATACTTTAAATTGCATTATATCAGAAAAGTTTATTTTACGATAGAGGTTCTAGAGAAAATCGCCATCTGCCGTCACTAACGTTAGTTAGATCTAGATGTTAAAATGTATGGAATAAATTTAATTCGACTATAAGTCGCGTGATGAATTTTTGACAGTCAAGTGAAATCAATTTATTCAAATAAACCCAGTTACAAGGTGTTTAAGATAGGATAAGAGATTAATGATATTGTTATCAGTGTATTATTATTAATAGTGTATTTTCACAGTGTATTCAAGTCTAAGAGGATCGAGCTAGTGTATTTTTCGTTTCTAAATTCTTGTCTGGCTTTAGAAACATAAATTACAAGTAATGATAACTTATGTACCTTTTTTCGTCACAATTTCTCGTCCTCAACGGTTAAACATAGGTATCTTTTCCTTTTCATAAATTTAATAAAATATTATAAGTAAACAAAAAAAAAACAAATAAAAGAACATTATACCGGTAGGACTCGAACACTTACATTTACAGTGAAAACTCTCGAAAAGCACAAATACAGAAATTCCATTAAAGTGACAAAAAAAACTGAAATTCCATTATAGCGACTAAAAAACTGTTATAAAATCACTTTTATTTCTGCAAAACTAAACGTCGAAACGTAGTGCCATTTATCGCGTTGTCATTAAAATCTAAATTAATAAATAAACAGAAAAGGCGGACCTCATCGACACATGAACAGAAAACTAAATACCTTTCTCAAATTAACTTATGAAGAATAAAGATGTATTTATTACTTTGTATTCCCATGCTTTAAAAAATTCGATTATTACTGTAATAGATTAAGTATAAACTACAGATTTTTTTGATATAAATGAACGTACTTTTCGTTTGTAATACAACATAATAGGCCTATTTTTGCCAGTCTTCTTTATTACAGAGATTATTTTTGCCCAGATCACCCTCTACTTTAGCTTTATCTCCACTCCTACTCCACTATAAATACTAAGATTTTAGCCAATAACTCCTATAATTTCAATGAATTAGGAACACTTTTTTTCAAAGCTGTGAGCTTGATTTTAAATTACTTCGACATAATACGCACTCCTAAACCAAAAAAAGTTAGTAAACAGGCAACTTGCCTATTGAGACGCTTAACAGAAAAAAATCAGATTAAAAATTTTTACTAGTGGTTACATACATAGGTCACGCGACTCAAAGTCGTGCATTCGACCATAAATAAATAAATAAAGTCATAATAAATAAATAATAATACCATAAATAAATTAAATGACAAACTTAATCATGATTACACTCCGATAGTTATTATTTATTATATTAAGGAACAAACAGACTAGTATTTATTAACAACAAAAAAGTACATACATACGTTAATATTTACAAACTTAACACTACACATTATCTTAAATAATAGACTTCCTCAAAGTTGCCGCTTAGAAAGCTGTCATTACTTAAGGTACCCAGCAGACTGGGAGCATTGCCTCTTTGAATAGCCAAACTGATTCGTTGGCAGAAGAAGCTGCCAGCCAGGCGGTCTCCCGAAGCCTCGACCAATCTCTTACAAATATCAGAAACCAGTCGATGGGCTTCGGCGCCCCAAGGACCCAGTTTCGACTGCAAAGGGCGCAAATATGAAACTCTCAGAGAGAGTCGCATACTTACGCCGCTACAAGTTCTCGGCAGTGCTACCCGCGGCACCTGCTGACTTGGAGGTCGCCGGTACATATGAAACAGTAAGTGTATCGACACAAGTGGCATCCCACACCAGCGATCTTCCAAGTTTCTAAGTAATTAATTATATATGTATTATATTAAGTATGACATTACAATATTTAATATTTTGTGCATCTTGATTCACATCTACCAGACGGACGAAAACAATGTAATGATAACAAAAATAATACAGATTTAATAATACAGATAAACGTTTTACAATTAAATATTTCTTTACAAGGTTATTGTCAAAGGGAGTAAAAACCGCCGGGGTTCCAACGTGTCACCGTTGACTGTTATATTGCAGATGTAATAATTACGGGATACGGTTATTTTGTTTTCCATACAAAAACCAAACATTCATTTAATGGAAAAAAAATTTACAACCCTATCATCATGCCCTATATTCTAAATGTTTGCTAGCGACGAGAAAACGCTGAAATTAAAGTTGCCTCACCTTTATTTTTGTTTAAACTTTTGAGGTTTTACACTAGAACAATTGACTTTTGGCGAAGTTGTTGAACGCAAGTTTTCCGTTGTCATAGGTACTTTTATACCCTTCCGTATTTACCCACCCTTTCGATAACCTTGTATAAACCTTCGATCACAAATAAACTGAGGTAGACGCGCCTTGCGTAGCAAATTCTGAAGTGTTAAAGAGAGTTAATTAACATCGTTGCGAAACGCTCTTACCGTTGTAGCCACGCTCTTAAAAAAGGGTTGTTTATATTATATACTAGCTGATACCCGCGACTTCGTCCGCGTTCTTTATTTTTAAAATAGCCTATGTCCTTCCCCAGGATTCAAGCTACCTCCATACCAAATTTCAACATTGATAACAAACACACTTTGATTTTTATATATTAGATATAATTAAAACAAAATCGGTATTTTTGTCAATTTGTGCGTTTAGTTCTTTTAAACTACGTAACAGATTTCAATGCGATTTTTCTTCCGGAAGTATATAAATAAATTGAGATTATTTTTCTGTGACGGAACAAACTCCTTACAAGCTTTTTAAAGTATTATTAACCTTGTTTTGATTACGAATAATTACAAAAACAAAGACTACATCCTTATAACAATGTTTATATTATAGGACATAATAATCATCTTCCCAACCATGGACACCTGTTACATATCTCTCACTCCCTCAAACATTATTTTTTTCGGACTTTTGCGGCGAAATATTATATTCGAATGCTTTTGACCACAGATTTACTACCTATAGATATTGCGTTGATGTGGCCAGTACAGTCTTTCTCGCTTTGACAGCCTATATTTGACAAACCGGCCTCTGCAGCCTAAAATACTACAGTCTACCATCACGCCCAAAAAATCTTCAATAAACCTATCATTAATATCGTTGTTTTGCGGTTCTTAGTATATAGTGACATGGGCAAACTTCGCAATCGCGACGGCGCCATATAAATAAAGAAGAAGAAGTATCTCACATTTACAAAAAAAATTATATTAATTCTTCTAAAGATCAAAAAGAATTAAAGAACTTAAAAGTACGAACGAATAAAGATTTGTTTTGTTCATAGGTCAGTCAAACGCAACAGCTTTTCAGTCTTAAAACATTAGAGATGAAATATGTGTTTTCTCATCCCTTTCTATTACAGCTTACGCCAAGTATTTCTTTTGGTCTAACAATTCATGACGTGTGAAAAGCGATATCTTTTAACTCACACTTATCTGAGCCGAACGCGTCGAACGATTCGAGGTCAAGGAGGCCTCGCACAAATATCCGCACCGATTCCGACGATTCGATGCGGACAGGTGTGCGAGGTTTCATAGGATTTCATATAAATAATTTTAATATTCGTTTCGTTCGACTCGATTTATCTGTTCGACTCGGATAAGTGTGCGTTCACCTTTAGGCTACGTCCGGAGTGACAGTGGAGCGCACACGCGGAATACGCAGCGCACAATTCAAATCCTACACAAGTATGAGACTTATTTGAATCTGTCCGGAGTAGGAGCGTATGCGAAAACGTAACAAATCCATATTTTATTCGTGCGCCGCGGATTCCGCGTGCGCGCTACGCGTTCACTCTGGACGTAGTCTTAGTGATGAATTTGTGCTTTTGACATCGCTATTTGTTCGATCGTCATAGTATGGATTGGCTTCCCTCTGCTTCTATTACCTACTCGCTTTTTCTGTTTTATTTCGTCAGTTGCTGTTCGCTCATTTTCCCTATGGTCCTACATGATAGAACCATCAAAACATTTTTAAAACAAGTTTTTAAAATCTTTGCAATTCTAATCAAGTATGTTTTCAATTTGAATGCGTATGTAATAAAATCTTTAAAAGGTTACCTTACCTTGTTATATAGACAGAGTACACATACATAGCATTTGTAAATATTATTTTATTTACAATGGAATGTAGTGCTTATGTCATTGCGTTATTTGCGTTAGTTGCATCATACTTTATGGAGTTAAATATATTATACAGTAAGATTCCGGCATTTACTTCTATGCTGGTCTCATAGGAAAAGATATGTATTACTAGTTTTTGCCCGCGTCTTCGTCCGCATGTAATTAAAACTTAAATCAGAAATTTAACACAAAAAACTTAAATAAGAAAATTAAAAAAAAAAATGTTTGATCTCGGTAGCAGTGCCACCTACTGGATTCAATTATAGCTAAGAACCCTTCAAGTGATCTCATAAGTACAAATTGCTACCAAATTAGATCAAACTATCTCCATGCTAAATTTCATCATTATCGGTTCAGGGGTTTACCATTTCCCATACAAAGTTTCAATCTCCTTTCTACTCCTTTAGTGGTAGATTTTCTAAAAAATAAGTAGCCTATCATGAGCGCATCACATGTTCTTACTACGTACCGATTGTCATCAAGAACAGTCAAGCCGTTCTTTAGTTATAAAAGGACATACAGACAGACAGACAGACAAAAATTTAGAAAATGGTAGAATCGAAATCAGTAAGTCATAAAACGACTATTTATCGCAAAATTTTACAAAAAAGCTGAAATTGCGTTATGCGTACATGCGTTACTAAAGAAATCAATAGATTAATTTTAATAAAAGCTAGACTTTAGATATGCTTCCTGTAATTTTAAATCACAAAATATACAAATATTTGACGTAAAATAGACACATATAGTATATACGTGGCTGTTAGTGTTTCATTTCATTACATTAATATTGCTACAGCATACTAAAATCTCTACCGAAACATTATATGTACGCAATTAACACCAATAGAACCTCGTCAAAAAAAGCTCTCAAAATAATGCCATCGAAATAATTCACAAGTAACTGACATAATACCTATGTAACCACATATTTTCCTAAACAGATAATAATTCTAAAAAAAAAACAGCTAAGGACGTCTAAGATTCTTTCGGAAAAAATAGAAGATAATGTAGCAAAATTTAAAAAAGTTTATTCAAGTAAACCCAAATGCAAGGTACTTTTGAACGTCAAATCTACTTTATTTCGGTTCCAAAAGAAAACCTGGACACGGAGAAGAACCGATAAGAAACTCAGGCAGGTACGAGTATGTTACTTTACTACCTTTCTGTTTAAAATAAAAAATAAAATAAAAAAGTATAATTTTTTCAACATCATTCTACAATAGTTATTTAAAATACCATATCCATAAAGCCAGTAAATGCATGTGCAGAGAGGATTATTTCCAGACTATTGTTGTGTCTTCAATGAAATCGCTAAATTTGTAGTATGCTTTTCCAATCAGTGTGCGTTTAATAATAAGTTTAAATCTCTTTTCCGTTAATTGAGTAATTTCTTGAGGAATTTTATTGTAAAAACGAACACAGGTACCCAAAAATGGGTTCAAAGTACTTATACCCATTATTTAATTTTTGTTTTTCGTTTTGGGTTTGTGTCACCAATGAACATCTCTGTACCGAATTTCAGCTCAGTACGTGAAAGAATGATGGAATGAATCTACTGTGACATACAAACAAACGAACAGACAGACAGACATGCAACGGAACCCTAAAAATAAAACTTCCAACCACTTTCCATAAATAACCATAATTATGTCAATTCTTTTTGTGAATTTATTTTGATCAACCGTTTTTCATGCTGTTTTGTGGCACTTGAATATGAGCGGTGATTCCTTCGAACAGCCCATTCATTCACAGTTACGTCAATATTTCTGTTTTATCGTCAACGTAACATAGTGTCGTGGAAGTTATCATTTTACAAATGTCACTTGGATTTATCATTTTCTTCGTAATAACACAGATTAATTTGTTTACTGATAATAAGAAACATGCGTAATCAATTTTTAATCCATAACTGATAACTGATAACACGCCTATAGTATTAAATGACGTGTACTAGTTTCGCAAATATGACGAATACCATGGGATCGATTTTTAGAAACATTTTATGAATGGCGATAATTAGCAAAAAAAATTGAAATTATTGATTCCCAATTCTTTGAAACCTCTCGGTTCTTACAAAAACACGTAATTTTTTATCTATATATTAACACGAGAAGAGAAAATTTGTATCCCTTTTTAATCATGTTGCGCGCACGGAGGAGTGTGAGATTTGGCATAGTTAAAGTTTATGTGCAGAAGGGGGGCAGATAGCTGAAATTTATGTATAATATGTGTAACAAATACATTAAATAAAATAACACATTCATTGTTTACGTTCATACTACCCATGTCAAACACATAATAGTTTCTAGTTTGTGGAGGTTTGTGGGCAAACGAATGTCAAACAGTCGTACAGGGTATAGATCTAGGACCAAAAGCAGAGATTGTCGCAAAAGAATTTTGAAATAAAAAGTCAACAAGTAATTACTGACAGAATGACTGCATGACTTTCAAGCTGTGAGTTTTGTGTGATTTGTGAGCTGTTTCGCGTCTGCGAATGTATGTCAAGGGCAAAAAGCGTTTATATTTCCAGTCGAATTTCGACCACTGGGCGACCGTTAGTTCCTTAGTTCCTTAGTCCCTAGTTCCTCTTATTTCTGATACATTCTAGCACAGAATACCTTCAGTCGATTTCTGTATGACAAAAATAATTGAGCTTGGTTATTTATTACAAGCAAATTTTTGTTCAAAATAATAAAACGGTATCGCTGCATACCAAAAATTAGTTATGCTGTTCTGTCTTTATTTACAGTTAGAGAAAAGTTTAGCTAACGTTTACTGAAACAAGTCAGAAGTTAGTTGCAAGAACAAATTGTTTGAAGTTGAAGTTAGTTGCAAGAACAAATAACTCATAGCCGAATATGTAGCAGTGAACGAACCGAACAAAGGACTGTCAGCTGTTAAAAGTATTCAGTACCCTAAGGATATAATTAATATGCATTATTTTACATTGCAATCGCTGAGCTCACCCGTTCACCGCTCGTGCTAATGTGAATAGACCTTTATGACTAAGTAGCAAGTAATACTTTATTAATTGCAGTTGCAAATAAAGGTCGATATAAATTCTTTATGCATTCTATAAGTTAAGATATAGCCGGAAATTGGTACTCACTCCGGTTGACTCCTTAGGTTTCGGCACTCCGAGGTGTTCGTAAGCGAACAAGCTGTGTTCCATTAGCCTGTCGTAACTTATGTTGACCGGCACAATTGTTATATCAGGTACTTCTCTTGTAAAATAAGGCACGAGGCTCATCGACAACATACCTGACAAAATAATCAAACACTGATAAATAAATGATCTTTATTCAAATGGACTTTAATAATATTGTGATAGAGCCTATGTGACATAGGAGTGAACATAATATAGCATATCACTGATTTCTCTCTACTATTACAGACCCGACCCGAGATAATCTAGAAAAGTAAGTTTACTAAATTGCCGAGCCAGGAATCGAAGCCGGAACCTTCCACGCTTAAACACAACATCTAAACCACTGCGCCATGGAGGTCACAAATAATATGATTTATATAAAATAGGAAGAAAGAATAAGTTTTTACCATATTTAGGGGGCAAACTTTTATTGCTTCTACTCCTTGTGCCTTCTAAAAAAAACTCTATAGGTGCACTATGTTTAGCCACTAGGGTTCGCACGTATTGCTTGAGTGTTGCCGCATACAACGGCGCTCCGACCAAAGTTCGGCGGATGTAAAATGCACAAGTTTCACGCATGCGCCGTCCGACCACCGCCATCGAGTAAAAATCTAAAAATAATCGTACATACGAGATTCAACACAATAAATTGATGTAAAGAAAGACTGCACATGGTTTTGGGTAAACCATTTTGTTGCCAACAAAATTATGAATATAACTAAAGAAATTAAACAAAAAAGATGTAATAACGATTTAATAAAGATGTATTAGCACATTAAACACATTAAGTAAGAAAGGTTAAAATCGAAATATAATTCTCATTTTTCAAATTCTTTATGGTTATTTTTTCACTAAATATAGCAGATATGTATTAAGGACTTAAAATTATTGCTACTTTAAAGTAATCTATAACTACTTGATTATGCTTTAAAATTATTTGTGAGCTTTACTGCTAAAAGTGTAATTTTGTAGTGTAGCACGTTGATGCTTTTAAATAAATAAATTAATAATTTTTGAATATAATTCTAATGGCGGACGGTATCAGCTGTATACCGATTACTGCTATTATATTAAAAATTCAAACATCAGTCCAAAGAGGAAGATCAGTGAATGCAACAATGAATTAAAAACAATGAATTAAAAAAATTTATTAAAAAAATTAAACCGACTTCAAAGAAGAACACTGAAAAGTATGAAATAACTATCCTTTATTAATCAAAACTTAAGTACAAAAATAAGTTTATAAATACGATACAAATACGCATATAATTAAATTTGACAGTTACTGAAGTCGGTGCCAAACCTACTAAACTAGTAGACTTTCTGTTGTCGAACATTGATTTGGCACTGACTTCAATTATTTTTGTACTTAAGTTTTAATTAGTAAAGGATAGATAGTGTTCTTTTTTGAAGTCGGTTCAATTTTTTTTTATTTTGCCCTTTTGAGTGACCTTGGCCAAAATAAATATCTGGGGCAGGTCTACAATTAGTTTGTTTTCTAATTCTGGAGCGCAAGATGTTCCATTCTATTGAAGAGCACAAACCGTGGGCTGTCACAATAAAAGATGGGAACAGATCGAACATGGGATATTATTGCCCATTATGGCCATTATCATTATCATCAATATCATATCATATCAATAAGTTATAAAAGAACAGTGTAAAGGTTGCATCATAATTACACCCTAGCAGTATTCTTTACAATCCGAAGATGATAGCCACCAGCCATATTCTCTGTCCGCCACAAGACTGACTCTACTGACTGAATTTATTATATCACAGGCAATTTATATCTTCTCCCTACTACCATTATACCATGTGGGGAGAATGATAGTTAACAAATGACATACAAGAGAATCATCAATATAAACGAATAAAGGTTGTTATTTGGTGTATCTTCGAAACCAAAGCTTCAGAATCAATGAAATTTCAATGGGACCTATCTGGAAGTGTATCCTTTCAAACAAAAAAAGAATTTTCCAAATCGCATCATAAATGACGGAGTTATGAGGTAACAAACATAAAAAAAAAATACAACCGAATTGAGAACCTCTTTTTTTGGAAGTCGGTTGAAAAGTAGTTAGAAAATACAATAATTACGTACTCAAAATGTCTACATAATGACATGTGTTTGTGCAAAGTAAATATTTTTAATTAGTAAATAATATTGAATCTTTAAATGTTGTAAGTAAAAAATTGTTAATTTGGAAATAAAAATAGTTTTCAATTTCAAAATTTAATATATTTTTATAAAGCATATTTATATAAAGCTTACTCACCCATCCCTGCAGCTACGGCTGGAAAGTCGATATCATAGTGGTAGCACAGATATGTCATAAGACAAAAATCAGCATAACTACGGTGAGTTGGTAAGAACAACACTGGATTTTTACCCATCGTTGATTTTAACTATAAATTAATGAAACAAGTTTTATAATACTTTATGTAGTTAATAGCCTATTAGTACAGAGATTACAATATATACATTATATTTACTTATATTAAAAATGTGCGAGTAGGATGATCAGATTTGAAAAGGTAAAAGAAGAATGCAAGGACTGCGATGCTTGGCACTCTGTCGTCTCTGACTACCCTATCAAGGATACAGTGTGAGGATATGAATGTATGTCTAAATATACGTATACAGGGTGTCCCGTAAATAATGGATCAACCTTAAGGGAAAGGTAGAACACCTAATTACCTAAAACCTATTTGACTAGTTTTAAAAAAAACCTTAGGGTTACCAAGAATTTTTTTTTTTCATTATTTTGACCATTTTCTCCGCCAGGCTTCAGTTTTTTTAATGCTGTCGTTCTAAAATTCTAAATGATAACATTTTTTAAATCCGATTTTTGTAAAATATTGCTGAATAGTTAGCTTATGTAGCTTAATAACGACTTGGTTAGCTTATCTTCATTTCTAAAAAAAAGAAGACCACAAATGAAGAAATTATTTTTTTTAGATTATGATAAACCAAATTGGATAAATTCTCTTGAAAAAAAAATGTACTACACTGAAATGGCCCATTATTTTAAAAACTTGTACCATTATTAAGGTTTCTAAAATAGTATAAAACTTTCTTCTAGTCCTTCTCATTACAAAGTTATTGCTATTAATCTGATGTAGGGGCTAATTAGACAAATTTTTGTTATAATTCAAAAATGTAGACAAACTGTGGATTCCGTGTTATTTATTCCTAGTATTTCTTTAATGTCCGTTATGCGTGCGAGCTTAGTCCAAGAAGTGTTTCTGTCTCTTTTTAGTGAATGAGTTCGCAATCTGGGCAGCTACCTGCACCTAAGCGGGACGGCGATAACAAAAGACCTTTATGACTGCTAGTTGTAGATAGCACCGGTTTGTAGGACATACGGCTATTCATTCGCTTAGTGCGACTTGTACTATTGATTACGACAAACGTTTTGTGTTGTTCCCTCTCGATTTTTAGGTGCTGTGAATTTGGACCTTGTTTTGCTTAACGATTTGGACTCTGTTTATTGAAATTACGACTTGGCGATCTTAAGGACTCTAAAAGCATTGTGAACGACTATCGATTGCAGTGTTTTTGTACACATTGACAGAAATGGCCCGTCAACATCATACGGCACGAGACTATTGTAACATACATTTTATTTACGGAGAATGCAGAGGTAATACGAGAGCCGCTGCAAGATTATTTCGTGAAAGATATACGCATGAGCAACGTTACCCCGACTATCGAATTTTTATTAGAGTACATAAGTCGTTCCTCGAAGGAAGATTTCCTGGTTCCGGAATCGGTGGTGCTAGTGACGGAAGACCGCAACGAGTCAATACTCGAATATTAGAGGAAATTGAGAATGGCCCGACGACTTCGGTTCGTCCCATAGCACGACGCACTGGTGTGCCTAAAACAACGGTGCATAGAGTATTAAAAAGACATCGGTTGCACCCATATCATTATCACCGTGTTCAAACGTTACAGCCGAGAGACTACGCTCTAAGAGTTACGTTTTGCCTGAAGAATGTTAAAAATGATTCGAGATGATCCGCAATTTTTCAATAAAATTTTGTGGTCCGACGAGTCTTCCTGCAGATGCGATGACTATATCAACATGCAGGACTTCCATAGTTGGCAATTAGATAACCCTCATTTGATGAGAGAAGACACCAATTTAAGATAAATTTATGGGTTGGTTTTATCTGTGGCCGAATAATAGGTCTATTTGAATTGCTAGCAACTCTAACTGCTGATTATTATTTGCATTTTTTACAAATTGAATTGCCCATACTGTTGCAACATGTCCCAGAAGAAGTGAGAGAAACGATGTGGCTACAAAACGACGGATGTCCCGCACACTATGTAACGACTATAAGGCGACACCTAAACGCAGCCTATCCTGACAGATGGATCGGCCGCTTAGGACCGATTTTGTGGCCGCCAAGGTCTCCCGACCTAAATCCCTTGGATTTTTTTTATTGGGGATGCCTTAAAAATTTGATTTACGAACACTCAATCGCGTCAATAGACCAATTGCGCCAGCGTATAAGCGCTGCCGTGGAGTCCATTAACCGTAGAAATTTCATACGCCGTGTAAGAGCTTCATTCATAAAAAGATGCAGGGTGTGTATTTTAGTAAAGGTGAAAACATTTCGAACACCTATTGTAGGTTTTTAGTAATAAATAATTTTTCTATAATTTTATGTTTTTCTTTCCAAAGTAACTTTATTATACTTTTTTTGTATTTTTTTGTTTATCACGCAGATAAAGAATTATAAAACATACAATAATAAACCTGATAAACACACAGTTAGACCATTTTCTTTAAATTAAAAGTTTTGGTGATGTAGCCCCTTCATCAGATAAATAGCAATAACTTTGTAATGAGAAGGACTAGATGAAAGTTTTATACCATTTTAGAAACCTTAATAAATGTTCAAGTTTTTAAAATAATGGGCCACTTCAGTGTAGTACATTTTTTTTTCAGGAGAATGTATCCAATTTGGGTTATCATAATCTGAAAAAAATAATTTCTTCATTTGTGGTCCTTTTTTTTAGAAATGAAGATAAGCTAACTGAATCGATATTAAGCTACATAAGCTAACTATTCAGCAATATTTTACCAAAATCAGATTTAAAAAACGTTATCATTTGGAATGACAGCATTAAAAAAATTGACGCCTGGCGGAGAAAATGGTCAAAGTAATGAAAAAAAAAGTCTGGGTAACTCTAAGGTTTTTTTTAAAACTAGTCAAATAGGTTTTAGGTAATTAGGTGTTCTACCTTTCCCTTAAGATTGATCCATTATTTACAGGACACCCTGTATGTATAGGAGAAATAAGTAATTTAATAATTTTTCAAAAATGCAATGAATGCAATAGGAATATAACCCAATATTCTAACTAATTCTTTGGACTGCAAAGCTTGGTACTCCCTCCTCTTTGATGTATGTATGTAATAATTCTTTCATACGAGTTAAATAACAAAATATACAACTATAAGTAATGAAATGATATACATATAGTATAGATGTGTTAATTAGTCATGTTTTTTTATAGGAAAAACTTTCAAATAGAAATCTTCAAATCTGACTACCAGGAGCTGTGTTTGGACAGAAAGGACTTTGTAAAGTGAAACTTTAAATTTGGTAGTTATGATGAGTACCTCCCATTATATATCATTGCAAGACCAAAAAGGACATGATCTAAAGCAGAGCTAACCATATTTTATCTTAATATATGTCCAAACATTTATGGTTAGCTCTTGTGGTAGTGTTTCCATACTGGTCTGGAAGTCATAAAGAACATAGAGCATGTCAGCAGATCATCAAGTCATGAACCTGTACAAGTCATAAAAGTTAACCAAGGGATAGGGCTCATTAGTTTAAGGAACATGTATAGGCTATGGGCTCCTAAATAGTCACCATTTCATTTGGTTATTGCTGAAAGTAGCATCATAGTATGATTTTGTTACACCTAGAAACCCCTGAACTGGATATGCATAATGTTACTTGTGTACATAAGATACCTTAAAATCAATTTGTAAAATAATAAAGATTCCAAACCTATATATAAAAAAAATGTTTCCTAAGTTCACCTAGATGGAAGCTGAACCCTAGATCCTCAGTTAGAAGGAAGAGTGCTGAATACCACAGCAATAAACCAATGAGATATACTACTATATGTACATGAGAATAAAAATTTAAATACCTTAGAGACTGCAAGTTCATTCACAAAAACTCCTATCTTCATCATGAATGATATTTTCAGAAATGCAACACCCATCCATCTTATAATATGTAGCTTTTTTTCAAGCCCAATCTCTTCCAAATATTCTAGCACTTCCTGTCTTAATTTGTCTTTTCGAACCCCTGTTTTTATACTTTCCTGGACAGAATATTTAATGTTTACTAAATTCATCTCTATGAGTACTTATTTATTTATCTATGTTACATATTTAAATGCTTTCTTTGCATAACAACTTCAATACTACTAAATTAACAGAAAAAAAATCTCATAATACTCTTCAAATGCGATGACTCCTTTTAGAAAGAATTCTCATTTTTAATAGCAGACAATCCTTAATTAGCATTTCGATTTTGATACGGTTTGAAGCACAGAAACGATTAATAAATGTCTGAAGAATCTATTCAAAACATACAGTATCTTACATATTAATATTGTCATTATAATAACACATTTAATTCAATACAACAAAGTTTAAGAATTTTCTCACCGCATCAATAATCGAGTCCAAGTAAACAGAGTTCGCAACCGTCTCCTTCAAATCCTGCGGTGAATAATACCTATCCATCACAAATGTTTTCTGCGGATTCCATGATCGACTCATGAATTTAAAAATTCCACATTGAGTTCTTCTTGGCTCCAAAATATCCTTAAATACTTCTTTAGCCATATTTTAAATATTTTTTCCCACTATTAAAATATTTTTAACACATAATTTATCAAGATGATATATATGTCAACAGCACGAAATTAAATTATATTGTTAACTTAATAAATATTATTTTATTCACAAAAATGCTATAAATAAACTCAAACACGATAAGAACAAGGCAAACAACATTCACGAGTTAAACTAATAACATTGCAACAGGAAATGATTAAAGTTGAGAGATTGATGTTGTTTGGACCCATTCAATTCGGATTGAATTTCGTGTGAAAATGTGAAATTACAAATGACAAAGTCAAATGACAGATCACATACATAAAACATTTTTTAAGGCATCGGCAACAAGACTATCAGCCTAATCACATAACTTCGGAGAAATACTTGTCATAAATTATTATCACGTCACAATATTATTTGTTATAATTAATGACGAACACATAGATCACATGTTTAAAGTAAATTCGTTTTTTCTTTTTACAACACCTTTACAAGTCCCTAACACTCCTCCAGTAAAGCGATAATAGGCTTCACTGAAGTTAAAAAGGACTTCTTGGAAGAGTGCGAAAACTTCAGCTACACGCATGTTTATTCAGATCTCCTCCATTATTTTCACTTACACAGAACTTTAAAACACAATATACTATCACTGTTGCTTTAAAACTCCTAAAAATATTTTTTTGAAATTCCATTAGCGAAGGGAGGAGGTCGGGGGGATTGCACTTCGTAAGAAACTTTTACACTTGTTATACGCGTCGTGATAGGAACCGGCAGACACGTGAGGGCAGACGAACATTGACGCATTCATAAAATCCACACAGATGAAGTCGCGGGTAACAGCTAATTATCATAATATATAGGAGAAAGGAGATTGACTGATTCATTCATCACAAGATCTCCAGAACTATTGGACTTACCATAGACGTGAAATTTGGCAGACACATTCCTTTTGCTGAGTAGTGATCCGCCAGGAACAGATTTTGCGAAAACCGACTCCTGAAGATGGCTGCGGTGGTGGTACATAAAAAATTCCTGTTATTAAACTGTGACTTACTTATACGGACTTGAAATTTGGTAGAGATGTCTCTTGTTATGGGGACATCCGCTAAATATTGATTTGCTATAAATGGAGCTCTGAGGGGGTGAATAGTGGACGGGATGTTTGTATTGTTTGTATGGGAAAAAAGTCTCTATCTATCGACTTCAAATTTAACACAAATGTTCTTCGATCAAACTACTTAACCGCCTATAAGTGTAAAATAGGGAACAAATTGATCGACCGATTCATCATCGCCCACAGACTTTTATCATCGCCTAACAGATTACTGATACTAGGAACATGTAACTGCGACAGTAGCTCGGGCAGTAATTTAACCCTAGTATATATTTTTTCCTCACAAATGCCCCCAAGCATTTATTATTACCATTACACCACATATAGAGCGAAAGTGAGTGGTAAAAGAAGCTAAGGAAGACCGAAAATGTGTGAGGAGAATGATGAGATTTAAGGAAGCGAAAGACATATGTAAGGACCGCGACGCTTGCCGCTCCGTCCTCTCTGATTACCCCGTTAGGGATACGGCGTGAAGATATGAGCCTGTTGTGGAAGAACATCGTAAGCGACAAAATGTAGGTAGGTATTTTGCTTTTTCATTGTAATGTATAGATAAAAATAATTTAGATCCTAACACAACGATCCTCGTAGTCGTATCTGCATAAACGGCAAAATTATAACCGAAAACAAATTTTATGGCAAGCTATAAAAGTAAGTTTTACAAAAATGGAAAATATGAATTATCGCAACCGACTCTATCGTAAGTAACATTTGTCGCTTACGAAAGCAACATACCAAAATCTATGTTATAATCTGAATATTTGTTTGCCTATTTAATTGAATAAAATAAAAATATTTAATTAGGTGTTTTTATAATACATATATGTTCACGCATTCTTCTAATAGAATAGTTACAGAGACTGGAGCACCAAGCATTCTAGTCCTTACATACTTTTTTTGCCTCCTCAAATCCCATCACTCTCTTCACACACTTTCGCCTGGATATGTGAGTGCTTATGACATTTCCGTCAGCTATCATTGTGGTCTAATCAGTTTAGTCTCCATTGGCTTCTGCTATCGTTAATTTTTTCACTGTAGATTTTCTATGTCAGTTTCATCACTCCTTTCTAAAGAATGAATCATCCAAGCATTCCTGTTTTCGTTTTTATAATAATTCTTTCGTACAATCTAGTAATATAGCATACATATCTCTTCATTGCGTGTTTTGTCCGTAAGGGTGACACCGCACATATTTATAAGCGATCGCATTTCTACGGCATTCATGTTACTTTCACTCGATTTTGAGTATTTGCGGCCTCACTACCGTACGATAAAATCGCGCCAAAACCACATTGGGGATGGCCATTATGACGGAATTAGATTACTGCCTACTACTACGGCCAGAATTCCATTCACTTTATAGTCAGCTGCTGCCTGTCTCTCCACAAATAACTCATATATTCCATAATCCATTCCTCGAAAATACTCCCATGCAGGTGCACACTTTCGTTCACCTGTTCTAGACATTTTACATCTACAGCTGTCCAGTCGTGTCCACGATTTTAAGAGTTTAATGCCCGATGGGCCGATTTTACCACAGGATTTCACCAATGCTAAAGTGCCACGTAACTATGTGCCCCTAGATTAAAAGGACCTCTTAGATAATATTCATTTTTACCAAATTTACGGTTTCCTAGTGATGTCAGTTATGTAACGTATTATTGTTCTCCTTCTACATAGTGACTGCTATTCGTTTCCAATAATCTATAAAACAGATATTATTATTACATTTCTGTTTCTATACTTATTATATGAAAAAATATTCTCTGTATTGTCAGAAACTAACACAAAGCTGTAACATAGTCACAGACTAGTGAGCACATAGTGTTAAGGATTCGAAAATAGAGTTTCTAAATTTAGAGGATCATTTAACAATAGAGGTGCTCTTAACGTTTCATGAAACGCAAAACCATCGTTAGCGGACCCCTATCCCGATTTATGGGTTCGGTAAGTATTAGGGGTCGGGTGAAATCGGGCATAAGAATCACATGTGATTTTTATATATTTGATATTCTCACATTAATTAGTTACTTAATGAATCTAATTATGATAACTTCATTACAATTTACATACTCCATCTACGCAATTCAAAAAGTAACATTTTTCTCAAATAAATTGGCAAAATTGCAAAATCTACGACCTTACCTATACGAGTATGTTTTCGATTTAACCCTTTTTCGAGCCATTTTTAATCTCAAAAACTACTCAAAACGATTTCGAAATTCTTTCACATATACCTATATATAAAGCTACGTTATCAGCGAGTAACCAAGGGCGGATCCAGCTTTCAAGTCAGGGGGGGTCATATAGTCGAGGTCTAATCAGGACAGGTTACAATTCGATTACAATAATAAATCTAATTACAAAGAAATAATATTTTATTGTAATACGTCAAAATAATTTTAATCAAATAAGGATAATGTTTTCTCTTTTGTCCTCTCACGAAACGAGTTATGACTTCCTCACAGACTAAGGACTTCCTCCACTTGAATGGGTATGCTTTTGTGAACATGAAGAAGTGCCAGTTTGGCGTTAGGCATGTATTCGTATATTCGCGTATATGTGTTTGCCGTCATACGTGGTTATACTAAGTATTTATTTCATTAAAATCAATGAGATTAGAAAAATTATCACTAGTCGACCTAGACCCTGAATTTAAAAATAATTCTACCCGTGCGAAACCAGGGCGGGTCGCTAGTTAATTACAAAATTTTAAGTTGTTTGCTCGACTGTACTACAGTTTAAATAGTTATATTTAAACTACGGTACGGTAGGTACGGTTCGTCTCATAGTCCCAAATTGATATAATTACAAAACTTTGTTCCAGACTAATGTTCGCGCATTATTATGAATTCTTCAAAAGATAATAAATAAAGAGAATAAGAATTAAATCTTTATTTTATATTTATTAATAAAATACATGAAGGTATTTAACAAAAGAAATGAAAACAATATGAATGAAAATGAATAAAAAAACTTATCAACTAAGTTCACAGGAGGTTACAATATAACCCTTTCTGCAGTTATTTTTCAAATTCAGCGTGACCTTTATTTACGCCAAAAATCAGCTTCACTTTCTCTAAGTTTCTAACGCTTTCATATATTTGACCACAACAGAATGCTTTAAAAGTATTCACATTAACATATAATTAATGCAAAACTGGAACTAGTTGTTGTGTGAATACAATTTTACTGTTATATAACTACACAGACTTTCTTGTGTATAACTATAGACTAATTAGTAACTGTATAACTATGGTATTTCGATATGTTAGCATTGTCACTTTCGCGTTACATTTAAGTATCACAAGATAATGTTCATAAAGAAACTAAAAAGATATAAATCGTAATATCTATTCTTGAGCTCTTTTCACAACCCTCTGATAGTTCAGAATAATGATTATCAAGATATTGTGAAATCAGTATTTATTCTAAAGAGTCATACAGCCACACAATTTTGGCATATAAATTTTATATCCAAAAATTCGATTTAAAAATATATACTATCATCACAAAATTATACTGAAAACAAGACATAAAATTACAATAAACTTCAATTAATTAATGTCATAATTATAAAATAAATAAATTCATTGTAAAAACTTATAAAGAAATCAAATTCAATAAAATGAAATAATCCTATTATACTTAATTTACTAATTAAATAACAGTACTCCCAGACAATTTTACAAATTGTGTGACTCCAATCCAAGCACTAGGCTTGTACTATGGGTACACATTTGTACACAAAGAATGGCACAACTAGGGGAACTCAGACATCAAGGCAATTTAGAAAAGTTGATTTCCTAAATTGACCTGACCGAGGATCGAAGTCGGGGCGCCGGCTTAAAGAGATGCTCTGCCACTACTCCAACCCTACTATTAAAGTTATGGCACAAAAATGTCATATTTCTCACAAAGATTTCTATATAAACTGAGGTAGACCTTACACATTTTTATGAATTCGTCGAAACAAAACATTGCAATATTACACACACAAAGAAAATTTACGTAAGTGTAATTAGAAAGAAATATATATACATAATACGAAGACAATAAGAGTAATAGAGAAAGCACAACGGCCATCCGAGTACACCATATGAAATGAAATTCCTTTTCTTTTTTTTTAATATGCTGCCAAAGAGCAAAGATTGCTTATTATATAGAACGAATCAGGTGTATTTATAATTTGGTGATATAAGTGATCTCAATATTTACAAAATAAAATAAATAAGAGAATTTACGTATAAATTGTGGATACTTAATATGAAATAGAAAACCACGCATCTGACGATAATTTAGTCTTCTGTAAGAGCGTAACATACAACAGTGATGGCAGTTGACAGAGTTTCGGTGTCAACAGAACGCACTGGTGCCAATTAGTTTCTATTTAACGCTTCAGAAATTGGTGCGTACGGTGTGTGTACATCAGTTTATATAGAAGTCTTTGATTTCCCATCATTAATACTTTGTCATGTTCTTCATTCTTATATTTAAAAATAAAAAAAATAAAAAAATAAATATTCATTATTCTTATAATTAAAACATTCAAAACAACCAATATAAAAATCAAACAAGGTTTAATAAGGTACTAGAAAAACTAGCATATAAACGAATTAAACAAAAATCAAAGTTCTACCCAATCTTCATTTATGTGCAGTTTAAAAACACTATCCTCTTCAAACGTTGATTGAATGTAAATGCATTTTCTTAATATCTAAATATTATAATTACGTACGGACGAACAAAAATAATCCTGTTACAACTATTTAATGATTAATCACACAATAATACTTATTAATTTCGACAATAAAACAAAATTGACCATCGAATTAAATCATTTATCTTACATACTAGTTAGTGCCTTAGGTCAATAAAACTTATTCTAATAAACTTTGATAAACAAAAACAAGAATATTGCACCAGTAAGGTAATGGCGATAAAACTGTGGTTAAAGTACCTACTAGTGCAGTTTATACTATACTAGTATTTTATATATTATATTATTATATTATTATATTTATATATATTATGTTATTATATTATACTTTGCTAGTAGTACAGTATTATGTGTTATTAGTACAGTTCTTTCAAATACATATTTAAAACAAAAATAATATATTATGTCGCCTTAAATGAAATTTTAACGATATACAGCGACAGCGAAGGAGTGCTTCGTTTTCATGTCGTTTTACTGTATCATATGATATCCATGTTTTTGTTTATCAAAGCTATAAACGTGTTTGGCGACGGTGGTAACTCATATCACTGTTTCGGATATATTTTTGCAATAAAAATACAACGTTTTGTATTTATGCTTCATCTCCATTCTTTATTTTCTGTTTAAATTTGATGTATGTTATGGAATTTGCCAGAGACAACAATACAGCAGTTGGATGAAGTTCTAAATGTCAATAATAACTATCTTAACTAGTTATCTACAAATCAGTCATTTTTTAGACTTACTTAACCAAATGACAAAACAAACCTTTATAATTTTGTCTTGTCCGTTTATCTGTCTGTATGTCACAGAACTTTTACTCACATACCAAAGGTACTACGAAGATGACATTTGGAATGTAGGTGATGTGCTCTACGGACCGCTTTTACAATAGTGTAATGAAATTATGTAAATAAAATTAGGGATAGCATTCCATACATGTAAGTCAGAGACGAAAAAAAAGCCCAGGCATATAAAATTTAGACCATGGTATATAGACCGTGGAGTATCTTTAAAAATGACTTAATTCAGCCGACAGTTGGTAGTTATTTGCTTCTAAAGTAGTAAAAAGTGTGCCCCTTTGTAACTTTAATTGTGGGTTGGAAAATTCTGAAAAAATTGAAATAGTGTAACTAGAAAACACTTAAAGACTTGATTTGAATAAGATGTTATGTTTCCTAGTTTTTGAAATATGACTTATTTTCAGATACACACTATTTTGAGTTTAACGACCGCAAAATTAACTTGCAATATAAATATCTTAAGTTGATAATATGGAAACTAAAATTCAAAATAAAGTCGATATAACAATACTAAAACCACAGATTTAATTAGTTTACTAACGTAACTACTACTAACGTAAACTAAAACGGACACAGTTTTATATTTATATATTCAATAATATATAATTTATAATGATGTGAACAAACGTACATTATTACGTTTTATAGATATAAGTATGTGTGTTAGTGTATAAAAAGGCGTTATTTATTGCAATATAATATGAATATATTACAAACCAGTAACGACACAAGAAATAACATCGATTAATAAATCTCTTATGAAATAAGTACAAAAGATTATAAAAAATATTGACAATATTTCACCAGCAAAAAACTAGATTAGAGCTACAAGTGAAATAATTTGTCCATGACAAAATTGATAAAATTGTCACATAAAAAATTATTGTCATTGTAATAATTGTATTTACAATATTATTTACTCTCTGTCTTGTGCACACGACTATTTGACCAATCCATTTAGCGAAAAATTATCTTGATATTCTATCCTAACTCATCTCATTCCATTGTAATCCACCCATCTAATTGTCGGAAGTAATAAAAAATGAGTTATTGTTGCCTCTCTCCCGTTTCGTTGTCGTTAAACTCTTTTAAGGCTTCAGTAAGTCCAGAAATCTCAAACTTCTTTGTGACTTCAGCAAGCACTGTTGACGATCGAGGCAACTGTTCCATATCTTCGCCCAGATAAGAACCATATTCCTTACATAATTCCATGTACTTACGCCATTTGTAGTCCCTTGAAAGGCATGTGGGATTTCCTATGATGATCAGCTTAGATTTCGCTCTTGTGACTGTCACATTAAATCTCTGGAACAAAATTTTCGCAGGGTAAAGAATTAAATATTTTATTGTTTATCTTTAGATAAGGAAGGCTTTAATTATTCCGTTAAAATGAAAAAATTGACCATAAACTTACAGATATCATAATATTAATATTTAGGCGTCCAAGCAAAAAGGGTCCAGCGGTCGGCATTTAGTTTTCGAGATATACGCAGTTTTGTAAAGTTAGGTGAAAAAATGGCATTTCGCCATTTTAATTGAGTGTTAATACGACTTTATTTGATGTTTCTAAGTAGAAACAAATAAATTTGTGTGTTTTTTTTCAATCAAACTTTAAAAATGCTTTTTCACAAAACCAGCTTTTTCAGTTTCAACTTTAAATGTCTGATAAAAAAAAATATGCCAGTTTTTGAATATTTTTTTAATCCTTATTATCAATTGACTATTCTAAATTCCGAATCTAATCTTAACTCAATTCCACACTACTTCGCTTTTTGTTTGGACGCCCCACATGTGAAATTATAAGTTTGATGTTCAATATAAATAATGTTAGTTAATAATATTATGCATATTGAAAATAAAATATCAAGTATCCAAAAAATATTAGGTTCTTTTGTTAAAATTGATATTTTAAAAAAAAATGCAGTAGCACAACAATGGCAATACAACTAAACTGGAAACTGTGTTCATGCAAATAGTACTGCGTAAGTACAGTTCACTAAATATTCAAGACATCAAAAGCGGACATAGAAAATAAATATTCCAGGCAGTTATCAATTGTATGAATCTAAATTAAACACTACGTTTGTAGTATGGAATTGGGGTAGTTTCCGGTAACACCCAGACTCCAAGCAAATTTAGAAAAGTTTATTTTATGCATTAACCTTAAAAAACCGCCCGTTGGCGGTTTAAAAACCGCCAACGGGCTGTCATATTGGACTTTTGTCGTCGTATTGGACTTTGTGGCATACAGTCGAGTTTTCATCTTAAAAATTGGGAATAAACCTGACAGCAACAGAGTGCCATGTTTTTAATATTTTGCTTTGCTCTACAACATGTCATATCAATGTTTTATTTTATCAATATCTTTTATTATTTATTCATGATTTCTTTTATACATCAATAAATAAAAATTAGGGATTCAAAAAAATTTTTGGAGAAACAGTTCAGGGGTCTAGACAAGTGGCTAAATTGTAACTGCTTGTAGGATAGAATGACAAATACCACGTAATCTACCGTAACGAATTTTAAATTAGTAGTCAAACGTTATTACCTTTCATATGTGTCAAATGAAACAAATAAAGTCGTGTGACAAGAAAGTATAAAACGCAGCCAAGTGGCACTTTTGACGAACGATAACGCCAGCAAGCGTTTCAATTGGACGAAGCATTTGCCACTTATCTAGCCTCGCTCAGATTGCTTTGTTCAAGAACATTACGAAACACAACAAGCAGTAAAACTAAAATAGCAAAATAACTGATATTTAAGACGCATTGGAAATTTTGATGTCGGAGATTTCAATTTTTCTAAGCAATTACAGAACATATGAAAGTGATATTTGGCAACCGTAATCTTCAATTCACTGACTTTATTGTGACAATAGCATTACACGGTTGGTTAACCTTTATAACATAAAAAAAAATATTAAAGAAACCTCTTTTAAAACAGAGATTTGCCTTTTACGGACAAATGGGACCAATTAAAGCCTTTACATTTTTTATGTAGATGAATCACACACTTCAAAATAACAATATGATTTTTCAAAATTAGTTTGTAATTTAAACGAAAATAATTGTTTTTTCGTATTTTTCGTAAGATAGCGCGCGCACGTTTGCATAGAACAGAAGGTCTATTTTAGATTAAATTATTGTTTATCAATGCGTCGCCTTAATAAACATTTTGCAAGATAATTATATAATGAAAATCACAGAAATAAAATTCTTTTTATAAAATTACAACCAAAACGACTTACTTTGTCATCGACTAAGAATCCCAGTCCGTACTTTGCGTCATAGTCTAAGAGCTTGCAATTGGCTCGAACAGTGGACACTAGTATCACCTTCTTCTCTTTACCTTGGAATGCTTCCACTGTGCCCACTTCAATATCGTCATATTCTTCACTGCGGAGCCAATTTTTCATTTTATAAACCTGTAAATGAGAGCAAACACAACATGAATTAATAATAATTACTAGATATCTATTCAGACTAAAATAGATTAAAAAATTGTTGAAAGAACTGGAATAACTACTAGAATTATAACTTTGTAAACTGTAAAGTATCTTTGTTGTTGTAAAATTACTAGATGTTGTATATGAATACAGTTATTGCAGTAGCAGAGTAGGGTTGTTGTTGTGGAGAGATGCAATGAGTATAAAAGTTAGTATCTGAAAAGGCAAGTTGTAGTGACCATGCGTCGATAACGAATAAACGCTTAAACAAATTATAGTCGTCCATGAAATGTTTTAACGTAAAAATGTAAATGTATGAAACGTAAAAGTATTTTAACTTACTTGTCGAATATATGGAGCGATAATACCGATTTCTCTACGAGCCACTTTGTGTGTGTCTACCAAAGCCTTCACATATCTCTGCATCATTTCAAGCTCTTTCTCATTAAAATAGCTAAAACAAAAGTTTACTCATTAATAAGTTTTATCAATAAAAAAAAATATAATAAACATATAGGTACAAAAAATATAGGTACATTTATTCGAACTAGCTGGCCGGACAGACGTCTTGCCCAAATATCATAAATACGTTTATGATCGTAAAAATCCAAAATAAAATACTTTCTCTTTTTCCCGAATTTTCCCACTTTCCGGGCAACTTTTCTAATTTTTCTTTCCCTAAAAACTTTATTCGGACTATTTACGAACTTTTGAAAAAAATTGTCAAACCAATGTTATTAGTTATGTTGGCATAGTATGGACACAGATTAATAAGTTTACTAACGTTATATGGAGACGCCCAGATTTAAATTATTTATTTTTAGAAATAAAGACATTATATTCGCTTGTAACTCCAAAACAGTAGCATACCTAAGTCATATAATTATATCACAATCACGTGACGTGACGTGTAAAAGAATTGCTTATAAATCAAATTGCAAAAAAATTACTAATTTTATAAACAAATCACTTGCAACACAGCTGTTGGTAAGAAGAGTATGGACAAAAAACAAAAATAGGAAATAATTACAGAAATGTTAAGAGATACAAACAAACATTTTCAAGTTTGTATTGCATAGCTACGCTTCGTCGCTAACAGGTAAGAACCTCGATGAGGTTCACCAATGTTGCATTTGGGACTCTTTGAGAACTGGACCGAGATAAAAAATGTAATATTAAGATAAAAATTGTAACATTATATACATACATAACTTAAGCACTTCTAAACAATAAAAAAGTAATATCCAAAAAATTTTCTTAATATTTCTTTCTTATTTTGTGTTATACCTTAAAATTAACCTGAAAATTTTATATCTGGTTTCGGATTCCAGACGCTTAGTCATACTATTGATAACATTATGATGTAACTACCGTATCTGAAAAAATCTACCTATTTCAATCTTTGATAATAAATTTTCGAACTTTTTTTATATACCCCAAGCAGAAATGTCAAGTGAGCTCCTTTGGATTTTTATATAAAAGATTTTTAGAGGAATTACGAAAAGGTGTTCACTGCCTTCGTGACTAATAGACAATCTTTATGAAACTATCAATTTTAATTTTAAAAATACCTAGGTGCCCTTCCTGCTCTCTGCTCCTGTGAATTAACAACGTGGAACACAATAGCACGATCTCCGCCGGGAAAATCTGGCAGTATCTTAGTTGAACTCAAATTATCTGGTGGTATCTGGGCCTGCAACAGTAATTGAAACATATTAAAGTCAAACATGAATATAAAATTAGTTTAATTATGAAGTGAGTTATGTCATAAAGTAATATTTATTATTTATCAAGCATAGACTATAGCTGAGTAGACAAGCAATACATAAATATTTTATATAGGTGCAGTGGGTTCCCAAGATCACCCTCCACATATAAACAAACTTACAATATCCTCTCTCTGTTTATAATATTAATATAAATTAGTATTTTAACCAAAGCTTACATGAGTGCATTGTGCAATGTAATGCAGGAATGTAAACTTTGACACGAAATGTAGAAACACTACGGCACCAATACGGGCTAGTTAGGCGTTATTATTTTATTGTTTTAACAGACATAAGATGATAGTTACCTGCAGTGCGCTCCCATAGAATAGCTCATTTGGTATACGAAGTATGTCATCGTGTGATCGGAAATTTTTGATCAACATTGTAATGTAGTTCGGGTCATCTGTGTACATATCCTCAAAGTCCTCTTTGAGCCGCTCCATTAATGATTTTCCTAAACAAAAAAAATATTTATTTTTGAACATTAACAATGTAAATATATCATATTTCATTACAACTATGGAAGTAGTATTTGCTTTAGGTGAGGTAAAAGTAATGAAAATAAATAAATAATCTATTAATGAAAAATAGTTTTATTTGATCAATAGTGTTGTGACTGTGATTAAGGCGCTTCCCCTAGTGGAATACTGTTTTTTTGCTAGTTTTAGAGGCTATCTTGATTAAGGCGCTTCCCCTAGTGGAATACTGTTTTTTTGCTAGTTTTAGAGGCTATCTTGATTAAGGTGCTTCCCCTAGTGGAATACTGTTTTTTTGCTAGTTTTAGAGGCTATCTTGATTAAGCCGCTTCCCCTAGTGGAATACTGTTTTTTTGCTAGTTTTAGAGGCTATCTTGATTAAGGCGCTTCCCCTAGTGGAATACTGTTTTTTTGCTAGTTTTAGAGGCTATCTTCTCGTTATTTGAAAATATATAAAAAGTAATAAAAATATTGTAATAATCTTTGACATTTTAACAACACTATTGCCGTCTCATATTTTTCAGTTATATATAAAATACATATAAAATCTGTATTCAAAAGAAAGCCTAAAAATTAGAAATACGTGCATCTACTTCATAAATAGAAGTTATATTTACTTGCGATATACACTAATGTATAGATAATTTTATGATATAAAACTTGATCATTTTAATTTTTTCAAAAGACCCTTTTTTCATAAGTAAAATCAATAGTAGATACATGAAGAATTTTACGAATTCCAGTATGAGGTGCCTATACGTTTGCCTGTTTGCCTGGGGGAGCGCCTTAAGCTAAAAAATAGTTTAAAGAACCATGGACGTTGTAATGACTAAATTTTTAGTTTATTACACAATGTTGTTATAAGTTTTTGATATTTGATCTCAATTAGTTGCATGTTTTAAAAAAAAAATCTTAAACATCTGGAATGTTTCCCATAGAACACTCGCTTTTATTCCCATTGGGAGTTGTCCTATTAACACATGACTACCCAGAGCACACAGTAAATTTTACAAAAATTAAGAATAAAAAGGTAGCAGCAAAATTGATTAACACTAGGACTACGATTAATTTTAAACTATTTCTATTTTTCATTATTTTATATAATTTACTAAATTAAAGTATATTGCATATATCAAAATCGATACAAATTTTATTTTTATACAAAATTATTTTTATGTTTTGTCATATATTCAGCAGTCGCGTCGCCAACATACATTTATCTCAAGTGTTTACCTTACCTCGCCCAGTTTAGGCTCGCCTCGTCTTGCCCCACCCAGCTTATTAAGCTGAGGTTAAACTGGGCCAGGTGAAGCGAGGTGAGGTGAGACGGGGAGAGGTGTGGTGAAGTGAGGTGAGGCGTGGTGAGGGGACACGAGGTAAGGTGAGGTGACGTGAGCCAAGTTGACGTGAGGTGAGGTGAGGTGACGTGAAGTGAAGTGACGTAAGGTAAGTTGACGTAAGGTGAGATGAGGTGGGGTGAGATGACGTGACATGGTTGATGTGCCGTGAAGTGAAGTGAGGTGAGGTGACGTTAGATGAGGTGACATGAGCTGAGGTCACGTGAAGTGAAGTGAGGTAATGTGAGGTGAGGTGACGTGACGTGACGTGAGGTGAGGTGTGAGGGTGTGAGGGTGTGAAGGAGTGAGTGAGTGAGCGAGTGAGTGAGTGTTACCGAGGCCGCGGTCGCGCGCGTCCCTCGAGATGACGACGGGCCCCAGCTGGCGCGGGTCGCCGGCCAGCACGAGGTGGCCGGCGGGCCGCAGCAGCCCCGTGATGGGCACCAGCGCCGCCGGCTCGCTGGCCTGCGCCGCCTCGTCGATGAACAGGTGGCTCACCTTCAGCTCGTGCTGCGCCTGGTTCCTGGGCCTATAACACGACAACTCCACGTCAACTACGTTTCGTACAATTGACAAAATGGCAAGAAATAGTGTACGACCGACGTCGGTCGCTGACACGGACCAATAATCATAATAGACAAAACCATAATGAGTCGCCGCGCCGTTCGCTATGTTTACTTGGAGTTTTTATTATACGTAGAATAAATCTTGGCTTGGCGCTCCGTCCTCTGACTACCCCGTTAGGGATACAGCGTAAAGATATGTATGTATGTAGAATAAATCGAAAAAGTGTTGTTTAGTGTCACTGATTATTTTATAAGTTTTAAGAATTATCCTATGATAGGCATTCGCAACGTCGACGAATAAAGTACTCCTCTCACTCACAAATTGCGTCGAAGACACTGAAATTGGATCGTCAGATCAAATAGAAGAGGACTCTATATAACACAGTGATTATGTACCTTTTACAAGATTACTTTGTCAACATAAAGCTGACAATTACAATATTAATTAGTATATTTTGTTACTTTATTCTCATCACTAGCAAAGAAAACATTCGCCTTAAACATAAAAGCAGAGCGAAGATTGCCTGATGCTATATAGTATTTACATGTGTACATACATATCTTCACGCTGTATTCCTAACGGGGTAGTCTGATGCTATATATAATTGTAAATCTTAAGAGTAGTGCTACAAACACGATACTCGAGTGAAAGAAAATCCAGGGGGGGTAAATAAGGGGTCATATCGAATCTCCTTATTTTGTTCAAAAACGTCTTCAACATATAGATAATACCCGAGATTTACGAATATTTATATTAATACTTATATTGCCTGACATTCAAACTCAGAAAAGTTGAACATAAACCTTCAATCTTCTAAATAATAATCTACATGTTTGTCCATAGAAATATTAAAATATATTCATTAATTACTGCGATGGACTGTCGCGATTTACACCTGGCTCAACGCATCTCAAACTCAAACACATCCTTTCTTTGCTGTGATAGCTGTAAATGACCAATGATCACAGTTCATAAAATACGTCGACCGATTCATCGGTGAAGTAATATACACATTATGTACTTACAAAGCATATTTGGCAGAATGCATAAGTGTCGTGACAATGATTCGATACTTGCTCAACTCAACATTGCTAAGTGGGAAAGACGTCTCATAACTTGTTCCATTCGATACATTTGCCAATTCCGGTGGCAACACATGCCTGAAAAGCGTTATAAAGTATATTTAGATATTTTTTACATGTTGAAAAAAGTTCAGTTTTCTAATAATTACAACATAATCATTACTAATTTAATTTTATCAATTCTCCAGTAAGTCACCATTGTTAAACTGCAATTTATTATTAAAATCTACTAGCAAGCTATTACTGAGTGCCTAACCTCGTATTTTGTTAACACAGGACTATTGTAAAACATGTACATTTGGCAGAAAAATTATATGCGTGTATGGTGAATTAATGATGATTTTGGCGAATATGTTATTCCTTAATTTTAAAAGACTGGTATTGATTTGAAGATTGAGCAAGACTTCATAGGATTAGAGAAAGTGTAGATACTTACCATACTCTTGATTGTGAGTTAGCGCGTATAATAAGATTTGAAATGTTGACTATTTTGTTATATTCTAGAAGCTTCACAGCGATGTGATCAGCAGCCATGTTAGAGTCGGTGCAAACTAATATCTTGTTAGTGGAATCTCTGACAACCAGCTAAAAATAGTATTCAGTAGTGAAAACAATACTGTAAATAATATTTTAGGAAAATTGCCCTTATTTAGATGTCTTGATTAAAAAAATTATGTACATAAGTGCAACGTAAATACAACAAGCCAAACAATAGTCTGAGGCTTACGTAAATAATTATTTTAATTTTATCTTTTAAATAATTCGAAGATTTACTTAAACAACTTTTTTCGTTGGCTCTTAGACACTATAAAAGAAAAAACTATTTAGTATGACTTGTTTTATGTTACAGCATTACAGTGCCATTAATGTGAAATAGTGTTTGAAAAAATTGAAATTACTAGTTAAATAAGGCTTAAAATTGACGCGTTGCAAGTGGATAGCAAAAATAAGTTTGCCTCTTACCTGTATTATGGCTTCAACTATAGTCATAGTTTTGCCCGTTCCAGGTGGTCCAAACACCATGTATGGGGCCTTACCAGAAGTACCCGACACTATATGCTCAACAGCAGACTTCTGTTCCTCATTAGTCAGTAAAGCTGGGTTATAAAATCTATAGAAGAAAATTATAATTAACCTTTCGCAAACCGTTAAAAATTAATTTTTTCGTCACATTGAATAACTGAACACTTACATTACCCTTGTCATTGGAAAAAATATTGGAAAAAAGTCATTGTCGACTTTTTTCCAACAAGGACAGATGGGAAAAGAGGACAAAATTTGATTTTTTAATATTGCCAGTGTTTCCCCTTTTTATAGATTAAACTGTGAAAGATTTCTTTATTACTTAGAATATTCTCATTGACAGTAGGACAAAAAAAATTAAAAAAAATTATTCAGTTAGTTGAGGTGACTAATACTGGATGGTTTAATATAGTTTATTATATGGTTTTCAACAAGTTTTGAATAGTAAATACCAGGGTTGCAAGTTTTTAAGTAACGTGTTAGGAAGAAAATGATAGCAATAGAAGCAGAGATTGTGTGACTCATAGTAATAACTATTGGTTGATAATAATTAATAATAATATTTGTATATACAAGGTTAATTGAAAAATACTAATAACCTTTTAGTGTAAAAGTCTTATCATCATACCAAACAACTTTTGTTCTACTTTTTCAAAACTTAATATGTTCGCCAAAAAATACTTGTTAAGTTTTGTTGTGCTGTCTGAAACGTAATTAGTCTGTGTACGTATTCCAATGGTACAGTGCAAGCGCACCGGGCCTCAGCGCCGTGGCACCCCTCCCGCACCCCGCTGTGCGGATGTCACTTAAGCGACCGGGTAGAGTGGGTGCCATTTTCAGAAACATTTAATATATTTTTATTATTGAATGAAAGAAAAAAGTTATGAATTTTTAAAAGTCGTAGAACAAAAGTTATTGGGGATAATGTTAAGTACAAAATACTAAGAGGTTATTAGTACTTTTAAATTAACCCTGTATATATGAGACAAGAGTTAATACTAACTTTTTTATTTTGTTTACTTTTTTCTGCTTTTCAACTGGCTCTGGGAATACACGACAGAACTGTTGGGATTTGTGTATATCAGAGAGAGCCTGGTGTTTGCGTTCCAGTGTCATGCGAGACATCAAGAATCGAACATCAAATGAAGAGTTTTCTTTAAAGTAGTTCACGAATCTGCAATAATTAACACAATTCAAAATACTTGACATTGAAATTACTTTTGTTTACTATACTATATACTATGCAGTAATCGAAAATGCTATATGTACTAAAACTTATCAAATCATTTATATATTTGTTCATTATTACCCTATTCATAAAAATAGATAAATTCAACTTAATATTAAATTGGAAATCTGTTTGGATGTGTAAAACAAATGAAGTTCGAATACTACACAGTACATACAAAATTAAACTTTGAGCCTCAAAGGGTCATCGACTTATGGCTTGTTTCACAATCCACGAATAAGTTCCCAATAATTTCCTTAGCAGATTACAAAGATTTCAAACAAAACGTGTTTTCCAACTTATTTAATAATACTTTTTTTTTCTTTCTTCGTGGCATGGCGCACGGACTAGCGCATTTGGCAATTTCACGTATTAATCATGTTCAAAGTAAATTCGTTTCTTCTTCTTATCGTAAAACTCCTCCAGTAAAGTGATAGTAGGCTTTACAGAAGTTATAAAGGACTTCTTGGATGAGCGCCAGAACTTCAGCTACACTTGTTTATTTAGACCTACTCCATTCTTTTCACTTATACAGAAATTGAAAACACACAATACTATCACTTTTGTACTTTGAAACTCCCAAAAATGTAAAAAATAGGAATCCAACTGTCATTTTGAAGAATATGTTTAGATTAAAACTACTGAAAATTTTGAAACATAAATCGATCCCGTTACTCCTAAAAATGTAAATCTATGTTTTAAATAGGTTTCTTAGATAATTTTTTTTTTGTTTTACAAAAGTTAACCAATCGTCTATCGCAACTGTCCAAATAAAGTCAATTAAATGAAGAATCAGGTTACCAAATATCACTTTCATACGTTTTGTAGTCACTTAAAAAAATTGACTTCCCTGCAGTCAAAATTTCTAATGCGTCGCTTTAAGTACAATATAATGTATCTTGAATGTGTAGCTCGCCAGTCGCTTACATACCACCGCCCTGCCATACCACTTTGTACTTGTTAAATTGTGTAAGAAAAAATATAAAATTTGATACCGACGTGCAATTTATCTAATTGGATTTATAACAAATGAAGATCAAGTGAACACTAAACGAACCTCAACAATTTGTTTGAATGGAAATTGTGAAATAAGCACTTAAATTTATTGAACAAAAAATTCGAGTAATACTTACGAATATTCAAATTGTGAAATGTATATAACTTGAGCATTAATATCTCTTATCACTCCTTCATACATACGCGATGTATCTTTATGGGCACGTACATAAACTCTGTCACCTAAAATACATAAAAATATTTAATACTTTCATTATAACTAGTGATACCCATAGGAAATGATCTTTAGCTTTAGTCTTTCTATGATCGCCAACTGTAAGAATCATTAAAATGAAATATAGTTTGACAATAACTCGATTGATAAATTGACAGCTAACGTCAAATCTCATACATTCTCATAGTAGACAGTAACGTCACAATTTTAGAATTCATACAGTCGACCAACGGAGACGTCTAGTCATGGTAATCTTGCGGGGTGTGAAAGGTGAGGCGCTGGGAGGGCGAGCCCGAGCTGCCCACGTAGTAGTATTAGTAGCTCGGGACTTCACGTTAACGTGTATTTATTGTAGATGACTTAATTTTTTACATAATTAAAATGGTGCATACAACATGTGCTATGATTGAAAGTTGTTGTCTTGCTTAAATCGCATCACTCATAATAGATTGATTTGGGAATTCAAAAATTATAATATTCATAATTCTACTTTTATATAAAACATTGAAAAGTACTGTACTTTGTATGTTATCCTACTAATACTATAAATGCGAAAGTTTGTGAGGATGGATGTTTGTTACTCTTTCACGCAAAAACTACTGAACGAATTTTTATGAAACTTTACAATAATACAGCTTATAGATTAGAATAACACACAGGCTATAATTTATACGCCAACGAAGTCGCGGCCAAAAGCTATAGGAAATAATTTTTTTCGTTCAATACCAACAATATGAGTATCAAATGAAATGGAATACGCAGGGGAAGTTTTCTATATGTGTGACGTCAGCATAAATACAATATGGCGGATGTTCCATAATAGAAACTAACTTACAAAAACAATATGGGTATCGATTGAAATGGAATACGCAGGGGAAGGTTTCAGTAAATGTGACGTCATCATAAATCCAATATGGCGGATGTATACACGAGAATAACATATAGGCTATTATTTATACGCGAACGAAGTCGCGGGCAAAAGCTAGTAGGTAATAGTAAATGCGATTAAACTTTTTTTTATAATTGTATCGTAAATCTAGATAGAAATCCATGTTTGTTTGTTTGTTCATATTTTCTGAGCTGCCATACCATTCATCCGATTGCGATGAAATTTGGTATGGAAATAGCTTGAATCCTGAAAAAGGACATATTATAGGCTATTTTAAAAATAAAAAACGGGGACAAAGTCGCGGGCATCAGATTATACAATATAAAAATAGCTCGGTGTTCATAAACTGTGGCACTCTGATATGAAGTTGTATTAAATTTATCCACAAACATATAATAAAAACTGATAATAGCAACAACAAACGTTTATTTTAAACGCTACTAACAATGAAACTAAGGGGTTCGAAGATTTTGGCATACTTTTCAGCTGCCTTTTGGTTTTTTCTTTTCAAAATGGCGGCGCACGATAAAACCTATGTATGTTATTATATATATCGATTGGAGACACTTTTACAAACAAAAAATCACTTAGGTCCCTATGTCCTAAAACGTCACGTTACAGAGTTTCATAATTATTGAAGTTCTAAAATATCGATCTTTTCTTGCAAATAACTCTGTAAAGTGACGTTTTAGGACATAGTGACCTTAGTCATTTTTTGTTTGTTTCGGTGTCCCTAATCGATATATACAGGGTTTATATGAAAACGGGACAGTTACTTTAATGGATGAAAGGGCATAACTGTAGTATGTAGTTACAAAAAGAATTATCGAAAAAAAAAGTATCTGTTTAAGAATTATGACCGTTTTAATTTTCAAGTGTTATCCCCCCATTTCTCGTAAAATTGGGTTAATCGTGTACAGTTACAGATTTTAAATCTTACGTTTTTTTTTTATTTTGTAATAATTTCATCCGTTACTGAAATACAGCCTGAAAACCATTTTCGAAAATAATGCGTATACCCCAATGGGGGTTTTCAGGCTGTATTTCAGTAACGGATGAAATTATTACAAAATAAAAAAAAACGTAAGATTTAAAATCTGTAACTGTACACGATCAACCCAATTTTACGAGAAATGGTGGGGATAACACTTGAAAATTAAAATGGTCATAACTCTTAAACGGATACGTTTTTTTCGATAATTCTTTTTGTAACTACATACTAAAGTTATGCCCTTTCATCTATTAAAGTAACTGTCCCGTTTTCATACACACCCTGTATATAGGTTTTATCGTGCGCCGCCATTTTGAAAAAAAAGAATATGGCGACCGGGCGGTATGCCAGGCTCGGAACCAAAATCTTCAAACCCTTTTAAGCGAACAAAAATTTACTATTTTATACTAAATGTGATTATGTGGATCTGTGAAGTACCAATAGCTCCCATATCAGGCCAAGCCCATAGTGTAAATATATAAAATGGTTATACTGTTTGATTACGCTAAAGTTGATATTACTGAATTACGATTGAAAGCGATTGAAACCAAGAGACGTAAAAATTTTTATCGGGAAAACGGGTACAATTTATCGACGATGTGGAATCCTGTGATTCAAGGAACAAAACCTCGTGTTACGCATTCGGTTAAACGCGTGGAGACTTTGAGTGTTGTGTGTAGGTATCTCGAAATCTATTTAGAAATATCGGGGGTAGATTGCAAAACGTCTACCTCAGACACGGAGTGAAACTTGCTGCGACAGTTTGTTTTAGACCACGGCCGATGCAACTCGGTCGAAACGTCAAGCCAAAATAAAAAGGTTATCGCGTTAAATTTCCTGTTTTAGATATATTTTGACACTAAAGCTGGTCTATAGCTACTAAACAAAAAAAAAAGAAAATCAGTTGATGAACAGAGGAGAAAAAGACACTGAACTGTTTTGTCTTTACCTATTTATTGTACAGAAATCTGGTGTGACAACCTAATTCATATTTATTAATAATAGACTGTAAGAAGGTGAAATATTATATTGGGTCCTTACATATGAAATTGGCGTTTTGTACGGGAGGAATATAAAGTCAATTTTTTTTTTTTGTAAAATATATTTAATTAATCAAAGTATGCACCGTTGTTATCTATGCACTTTTGCCATCTCATAGGTAGTTCAGTGATTCCTTTACTAAAAAAACCATGGGGGCGAGAATGAATAAACTCTTTGAAGGCGGTTTGGACTGCCGCATCGGAGTTGAATTTTTTTTCTTGTAAGAAGTTGTCCAAATTCCGGAAAAAATGGTAATCTGTTGGAGAAAGGTCCGGGGAGTACGATGGATGTCGCAGACATTCGAATTGTAGCTCATCTAACTTAGTGGTTGTTTGTTGTGCAGTGTGTGGTCTTGCGTTGTCGTGACGCAGCAGTGGCCTAGAGCGATTGACCAATCTCGGTTGTTTAGCAGCTAGTTCTTCCTTCATGGTTTGCAGTTGCTGACAATAGATATCTGCCGTAATCGTTTGGCCAGATTTTAGAAAGCTGTAGTGAACGACACCGGCGCTAGTCCACCAAACACTCACAAGTAACTTTTTCTAAGTCAATTTTCGTTTAGGGCAGGATTTGGCTGGGTTTCCAGGGTTCAGCCATTGCGACGAGCGCTTCCGATTATCGTACAGTATCCACTTTTCATCACAAGTAATGATTCGATTTAAAATCCCTTCATTATTGTGTCGGTTGAGCAAAGTAACACAGCAGTCGACGCGTGTTTGCAAGTTCGATTCACTCAATTCATGAGGTATCCATCGTTCAAGTTTTTTTACTTTCCTGATTTGCTTCAAGCGGATTAATACAGTTTTGTCACTTACCCCGAAGCCTGCAGCTATCTCTGAAGTGCTTTGTGATGGATCCGCTTCCACAATAGCCTTTAATTCTTCATTTTCCACTTTGGTCTCCGACCGTCCACGGGGTTGGTTCTGAAGGTCGAAATTTCCAGAACGAAAACGTTGAAACCAAAAACGTACCGTGCTTTCTTCTGCAACACCAGCGCCGTACACATCATTAATCCTTCGAGCTGTTTCTGCAGCACTGGTGCCACGGTAGAACTCGTACTCGTAAATATACCGATATTTCTTGTTTTCCATTGTGCGGTAATAAGCGACGCCAAAGAAAAAAATAATGACGAAAAAAACAAATGAATGACTGTTTTCAAAACTCAAATGTACCAGCTAAATGAATTTATAAATTTGAATTTGGAATTCTTAACCAGAGAGAAGATATTTCAGATCAAAGTGGTCAGTACGACAAAACGCTAATTTCATATGTAAGGACCCAATATATATGTCGGGGCACACACGGGGCAATTCGTGCTTTTGCAACTCAGCCATGAGAAATAGGTCTAATGTTACAAGAGGTGAACTACTCCATAAAATACAACGTTAAGACAAAGTTAATGTGCAAACGACAGAAAATTCTTAGCAACAATTATTGCGTAGGTAATTGGAAATTTAATAATGGCAAACGATCTGTCGGAGAAATGCTATCTCAGCGCCGGCTTCGACGTTCCGTTAGCGCGTCATCGGAAATCGCGCTTTGGCATAGTATAGTCAAATGAGTGCCTTTTATTATTTCCACCGACACGACCTTCCTGACAACACGCATATCCTCGTGCGTTCTTCATCTCATTCTCTTTCGAAAAGAAAAAAAACGAAATCTGCATGTCTCTGCAACAAACTTCTCTTCATTCTATCATAAACATCCTAAACATCTTCATACAAGGTTCACAAACACCCCGAACACGCTAACAAAAGGTACCCAATGACGAACACCCTAAACACCCCCACACAAGTTACGCGTATAACACTCGCTACAGACCTGCGCTTGCAGTCTGTCAACAAGATGCTACATAACGTACCTTCATCACGTCGTCACATGCATTACGCGTATAGCACTCGCTACAGATCTGCGCCACACGCTGGGGACCAACGCGCATATAGCACGAGGCAGGCCAGCGACTTGCAAGCCAGTCAACGAGATGCTATATAACGTACCTTCAACATCTCACACGCCGAATGGTGCCACGACCACCGCGTCACTCTAGGGCTCCGTCTCGCCCACCGACTCCTCTCTCATCAACAACACTATAGCCGACGCGAACTCGTTTTACTCTAAAGCAGACTACATAGTGATTTCATCGTCACCATGAGGCCTTCACTCCCTTTAGGTACCTTATGCAAACTTGTGGGGTGCAACGATACTTCAAATACTTAAAGTTTATCCTTGAACATTCATCGTACACCTCATTCGCTTAGTAAGTTTTAAATCAGAATTTCCAGCTCCAACTAAGTCAAAGTCACCCTAATCCACTCAAGCAAACCCAGCCAAGGCGTTCCCGAACGCCAAATCCACTCCGGCTCGAATCGAAAAGAAAACCCAGATACCGTGAAAAACCGACAAGAAACTCAGCCAGGCACCACTCTTTCGACATCATTCCACAACAGGCCTACCAAAACGCAACGTTCAGGCCAGTGACTCCCTCGCAACTACAGAAGACGTAGTTGTGCGGCGTGAGAATTGATTGGATAATAAACCCAACTGCCTACCTAATGTAACTAGTTTATTTGACCTACTCCCCTAGTCCCCTAGTACCTAACCTACCAACCTACACGCTTCTTTGTGACAAAGGAGTGAACCGACAGTGATGTCACGCAAGGTCACCTTTGCCAAGGATGTCAGACAACCGAAAACGAATGATCGGTGCCACATACAACAACTCTGTCCACGCGGCCGCCATATTAATTAACTCATTTTCGCAAACTTTAGCATTAAGCAGCAGATAACAATGACAGTAACATAAAAAAAATTAATTCGATTATAAATTCTCGCTTAATTATCGCTCGCTACTACATAGCCATACAGACGTATCACAGGACTTCATGTGTTCCCGTGAACATAACAAAATTCAACTGCAGTTTGAGGTTATTACAGGTTTGGCCTACCTGACGCACGTTGCAATAATTAATCGGAATGTGGAGAAAAAAAGCAGAAAGCACAGTAAACTTTTGGTAATCTTTCTTATCAACCAACTTATCAACCATCAATCATGAACACACACATACACCAATAATCATGGCCCAGTTGCTACCAGAAACGTAGTGACACATGTTAACCAGGTCATTGTCATATCACCAGCCGCCCAACGCGCTCTCGACAATAATTAAGAGTGCAGTTACGACTACGCTTAGTGTGTGTATCGCGGCCAAAGTAGTCATGGTATAGCATTACCTCTTCTACTCTCATTAACATCGCACGAATCTGAGAATTTTACCTATGACATTTTACGAAAACGTTCATGAGCGTAGGTACTTGTAGATCCGACTACTAATCAAAGATTTCAAAACTTAACGGTAACCTTCAAGCAACTAACTTTAAATGGACTCCGAAACGGAATATTGTGTTAGCTTCAATTACTCTCGTCGTGATTTTTCAACACAAAACCACCGAAGTTTTAATCAATTTCGATTCATTGCCATCAAATCTAATGTCATAACTAGCGTTCTCTTCAATATTCGTTACCACATATTTTGTCGCATTCGGACATCGGGTTCATTTCCTATCCGTACTCAGTTTGAAACACTTACTCTACTTTAAGAATAATTCAAAAGCGCTAGCAATGTTTAAACTTGTTTCGCTCATAATGATAATAAAGTTTTAGAGTTTTACGGTTATTAATTAGATCACCTTCACAATCGTCGGGTACGACATGAAATAAAATTTTCACACCACTAACTTTAATTATAACCTCCCACGATATTTGTTCGGTACTACACACTCCTGAATCACCAATGCCATTAATATTAAAACTAGAATCAACACACAGAACATTGGGCGCTAGAATCAGAATAAAATGGCAACGACTCACCGGGCTGTAGTTTCTTTCAGTATATGTGTTATAATGAACTTACGAAATAACTTTATTACAAATACATTATATTTTACTGTTTAAACTCAATAATGTAATGTACTGTTATTATTTGAATAACTATAGTAATCTATTTTAGACATAGATTTTAAGGAAAGGAAAAAAGGAAAATCCATCACACAACCGATATTAACAATTCTGTCTCATCATAGTTGAATGTTAAAAAGAAATGTCGTACTTTAACTTTCAATTCACAAGTGAATAGCTATGCAATATTGTAGGAACAGGCGATACGATTATAGATTAAGAGAAGTAGATGATTAGAGCAGCGCCGTGCAAATGAAATCATTTGAGGAACAGTTATTCGAATTCTTCTTTTAGATAATAAACTCCGATGATTGGCAGAGAAATCAATGTTGGAATGAATTTGAAGAATAGATTTCCAGATAAAATGTCGAACTCGCAGAACTTCACACTCCTAATAAAGGCGTATGTATAGTAAACATGCGGCCTTTGATGTATAACTTTATAAAGACCGTTGTGCTCTCTCTAAACTCAGAAGAGTAGTTTTAGGCATTCCTTACCAATTGGAGATACTAATACTGAGTAGATCAGAATCAGAGGTCAGAATGTAACATTTAGTTTAGTAAAATAACTTACCTCGCAGTAATGATGGTCTGTTTTCAGCAAGCCCGGGAACTTCTAATAGGTAATCATTCTTCTCCTTCGCTAATTTAACGTCAGACATATTATAATTCTACAAACAAAAATATAAACATGCTCGTTATCTACATACGCTTGTACTAATGAAACTACCATTATCTACTGCTCAAAATAAAAATTTAACATGAATTATAAATAAAATAATAAAAATTGATTTATTGTTATTAAAGATGACATACCCTGAGATTAATTCTTGCGAACACTTCTTCCCACCAAAGTAAGTGCCGAAAAAAGCTAACGTAGCTGTTTTCTGTTACGCCAGCGTCAATAAGAGCCCTGTGTAGGAAAAAGTTACAAAAGGTTTAATTTTGAAAATTTGTATTCTTTCAATTTGAAAAATTGTATACTAACATTTTAGTACCAATACACTTTTCACAAGCTAAAAAGTTTTAGTTAATACTAAGCAATAGTTTAAAAAATAGGAAACAAATTATCATTATTAGGTACCAGCTGTTGCCCGCGGTTTCGTTCGTTTACTAAAATTTACTAAATTAAATAACTCAAAAACTTTTGCAGGCGTACGCAAAACAACTCACCAGTTTCGTCACAATCAGATGAATGGTTTAGGAACACATAGAGGACAATCAATGTTGAGCACATCGTAAATTAAGTATTTAAGTTAAAATTACTAACAAAAAATATTGAATTAATCTATTAGTACCTTGTGTTCTCTAACACGATTCTGAGTGCCGGCATCTGATGTTCAGGCACATTTGTCAGTTTATCTAAAGTATCTTCCCCAATCCCTTTTGGGAAAATAATCTTTAAGTTCTTTGGTATGGGGTATGTGCCATCCAAAGGTCTGAAAATAGATTTAATACTAAATATAACATACCAATATTAACATTACTTTCTTTCGTTTAAAAAATATATGTATCTTAATTATAGATGAAAATCAGGTTGGCCAATTTAAAAATACACATCAATGTTTATACTAACTATGCATTGGTATATTATACTTTTTATTATAAAAGTTATATTTGACCATTTCTTAAATAATACTGAAAGATAATTGGGTTTATTAATAATGAAAATCATTGCAAAAAGATATTTAAAATGTATTTAAAAATTAGAGTAGAGTTTATTGGATTTTAAAATCAAGGGAACAAAGTGCAGATAATCTGTCTGTCTCTTCTAGCGTTAGCGAGCATTTTACTACAAGTTTGTTAGTCATAGAGCGGTAGTGCCATATATGTCAACTCCTTTTAACTTAACCGATGACATCTCCTTCTAGATTGTCTACACCCAGTTTATGGCCAAAATTCCTATAATTTCCTGTGCGTTACAATTATTTGTTAATAAATAAAACATATCAGTTTTAATAACAGTCATCTAGCCCGTTTTTCCCTTAGCCGACTAAACTAGTTTCGCTCAAATGAGTAATCTCTTGAGAGGACATTGGCCAAGCTGCAGATGGGCTGTTGGCCACCAATTTAATATAGCCTTTCAACCTCATTCCGAGGTTTAAATAATTATTAATCATTATTAAATCAGTATAAGGTGATCCTGACTTGTATGATTTAGTAAAGCTAACAAATAATTCAACATCACTGTGGCACACACATTTCACAACGATACTGGTGTCCTTTAAAGAACTGTTGTCATTCCTTGGTTTCGAATCTTGAATCAGTATGCTTTTAATATTGCACTCAAATAGTAAGCCCGTTAACATGTATGCAGGTGTGAAAACACCTCTGGCGAAGCCCTCGGCGAGACGTTCGCGGTCCATGGAGGAACGACTGCAGGAACCCTCAGACAGTTGATCATCTGGCTTGTCGGGTTTTTGCGCTTGCCCCAACGGGAGCTTTTTAGTTAGTTCCGAGTCCGACACGGCTCAGTCGGCTTAGTATCCGTGGGGTCTTTTCTCAGAAACGAAAAAAAAAAGCAAACCAAACTAACGATGAAAGAGTTACAATAATATAATGAAATACACACCCATCGTATGATGCGATGAATGCGTCGGCTTGTGGCCAATCCTCACATTTATAGGGGTAGTTTAAGGGCACGTAAGCAGATGAATTTTGGAATATATCTACTGCCTGTAATAACAGAATCACTTAAAATATCACAATAAAGAGACCTTTTGGAGGCTATTGTATATATACAATTATACAGCACCATTCTACAGTACAGTATTGTAATAAAGTACTACTCATGGTATTGTACTGTACAGTACACATTGAATACTTTTAAACAAAACAAATCCCATTGTAGTTAACTTACCAATTCTCGAATGATTATAATGTTTCTGTTGTCGCTCTTTCTACAAAACGTGAACATGACTGGCATTTCGTACAGGCCTATATCTGTTCCAATGAAGGTAACAAATATGTCGTCATTAACTGATGATTCTAAAACAAAATTACAGTGTGATTTTATAGTACACATAGCACATACAACATAATCTCGGTTTATGTTTGGTTGTCATTACAACCGTTCTACAATATACGAGGACAATGCATTTTTTACCAGATTCATCTTACTCTAAGGGTAAATCTGTACTGCGAAAAATGTTTTTTTGGCGAATATATATATAAATATATATAATAAACTGAACTAAACTAAACTGAAATTTCAGTAATTTTGGTTAATTGCTTAGCCATATACACAATGAGGAAAAGGCTAAAGCAGATTTTGCCTGTTTTAAAAGGCACAAAACATTTGTGTGGAATAAATTCATAACACAGTGGACAATCTGTATCAAACCACAGAATCCTTTCTGCGCGAATTTAACTCACTTGTAGCATTTTCATCGCAATTCTGTAATATGATATAATTTCATATGCTACAGAATTGCGATAACACTACGCGGTTAATTTTTGCAGTGCGAACTTAGCCTAAACGGCACGGTTCTGTTCAATGAAGTGTGCTAAGTAGGGTTTTCGATTTCTTGACCGACATATTTTATTTCTCGAGTTCCGAGAATTCTCGACAGTCATTCCTCGAGTTGTTCGAGAAATTAAAAAAAAACCGAGCCAAGTAAACCAAATAAGATGTCGACAAAATTCCCCATGCTTAAAATCTACATACATATATATCTTCACGCTGTATCCCTAACGGGGTAGTCAGAAAGGACGGAGCGCCAGGAGTCGCGGTCCTTACATACCTCTTTCGCTTCGTCAAATCTCATCATTCTCCTCACACATTTTCGCCTAGGTATACGAGTGCTTTTGACATTTCCGTCTGCTAACACTCTGGCTATTTGATCTTAAAATCTATATCGGATTATTTTTCGAAATAAACATAAGAAATACAAGTTTTAATATATTTCTCTCATATAACATAGATGTGGCCTTAGACACACCATATGCAATGAAATTCCATCATGAGCAGTAATAAGTTTAGTTATTACGAAAAACGTTTTTAGCAATTAAAAATACATTACAATGAGTCATTAAAATTGGAATGTATTTTTATGGTAATATCTAATTCTATTAACACGCGACTCAATAATGTCAATTTTAATTTAATTTAGCGTTTTTGTTTTGGATGACAAATTGAACGAAATTCGAAATATAAAGGATCATTCATCACTTTAAATCGCAAAAAAAAATTAATAATGGCTTGCCATTGGCCGCTTGTATAATTTATCGTTACCGAACCTTTTTTTATTGCCACGATTTTACCGTGCACGGTACAATAGGGAAGCAAAATGTATGCAGTTGTATGGAGACGCTTTTTCGGTCCACGATAATGTCATGCCCCGTGGACACTGAAGAAGTCTTTTTCCACGACACAATAGGGACAGATTTTGTTTGCCTATTGTATCGTTTTTACCGTCCAAGGTACAATAGGGAAGTAAATGTATGCAGTTGTAGGAAGACGCTTTTTTTCACTCTACGGTAATATCATGCCGTGGACGTCGAAGACGTGAAGTCTTTTTTACGACACAATAGGGAAGCATTTTGCTTACCTATTGTATCGTACGGTACAGTAACAGTAAAAACGTGACGACAATAACGTTGAGCGATAAATTTTAAAATCGACCATTAGCAAACTAATTTCTAAGCTTGATTTCACACAAATCGCACAATGAAGTGAAGGAGCATTCAGTAATATCCAAACTTCAACTCTATTTAGATAAATCTTAAATTGACTTGGAAAGAAATTGAATACTCTATGTCTTGTTTGGAAGTAGCATTAACCACCGTACCAAAGCATTTCAAAGTATTGATGACTGCAATCACATTTGAACGAACGTAATGTCGCGGTATCGTTCATCGATTCAGTCATTTGACCAATTCGATTTCGGTACTTGTTGATAATTAATTGATTGTCTATGGCATTTAATATGATAAAAAGTGAAATTAAATATAATTACACATTACTTTTTAAAACATAAAATTATAAATCCCGTAGAATTATATTAAAAACTATAAAAAATATCGAAATTGTAAAAGATCGGATTTTTCATACAATATTTGATATTTCAATGAAAAATACATAATTGATTTTGTATTCGATCAATAATTGATCGAATTGTTTGACTGAACCTCAAATCAACACTTCATATCATATCAACCTTGAATGATCAAATCTTTGAAAATGAACGATTGACACAGGTCTAGTACCAAAGAAACACTCATAATATGGCATAATAAAAATATAATATAAGAAAATATATACAAGAAAAAGTAATATATAATTACTTTTTTGTAGAATTTGTGGGTCCCCTCCGAAAATATAGGGATGATTATTCATTTCAAATTGTCGTTGTGGATGAGCTAATTGTATTCCAACTATGAACACGTCGTCATTTTTCAATTCATTTTGTATTTGGAACATAAATTTAGCTTGTTGTTTTGGTTTAACCTGAAAAAAAAAAAAGTTTTGAATACAGACATTACAAGAAAAAAAGGTACAGATATTGATCCGTGCACCTTTATCTAAGAAAACCTTCATAGTTACAATACATACAATGAAAATATAATATTTTTACCTGGGCAGAGAAAAAAAACCAGAGAAGGGAGACAAAATACTTTAGCCTGATTTTGAAACCCATGTACGCGTTTGGTACACTCTTGGGTCTCAGCACACGGCATGAAAGATGCGGGACTGTTATGCCTGCTGTCATGTGTATATGTGGGCAGTTAGCAGTTACATGCATTCGTTTTTTGGTGACAAATACAGTTTGCCTTCTCTGAATTTTATTTTCTCTGATCTGGGTAAAATATTGATATGGTTGTAGGTAAAGTTAGTACTACAATATATTTTCTCAAACGCAAAAAGTTATGGCAACGAGTTCTAAGAACATATGACATAAATTTTAAACAATAAGTTTCCTGTCACTAAAAATAATTATGTATAACAAATAAAAGGTGTAAAAAATGTAGATGAAATCATTAAATTTAAAATGTCTAATTTTTCACCATCAATGTCATAGTTTGGTTTTATGGAACACTATGGAACTAAACCCTAATTTTGTAACATGTAAATATTGTATTCAATTAAATGATTTAAAACCAAATATTAAATTGAAAATGAGTGTATATGGTGATGTTTGTTTATCACACTCTCAAAACAAAACAGATTTAATAGATTCGATTCAAAAATTTGGTAATTACGTATAAATATCCCAACAATCCAGATATAGGAGTAAATGGATTAATATACATATTATAATTAATACATAAGATAGTAATTTTAGATTCATTGTTATTGAAACTAAAGTAAAAATTCAGAAATATTGAATCAGATCCATTCCTTCTTAGGGTCCACTGATTCAAGTCATATTTAAAACAAAATGATGTCATTATAATATACTCTGAATATTACTTACGCTAATTTTAATTTTATGGTCATCACACATTTCTACTTTATTAACAACAGCATTTTCAAATGGCAGACTTTCAGCACAGCACTGTACCAAGACACCATCTCGATTCTTGGAAAAGTATTTCCTGGGCAAAAACAAATATATTTTATCTCGAACACATTATAAACAATAATTATGAATGTTTTGTATCATTAAATTCATTTATTAACTAATATTTAAATACCAGTGCACTAATAGATAACATATCAGTCATCACGTTGTTTACACAAATACAACACAAATACATATCAGAAGCACACACCCTCAACCTAAGATGAGCTTAATTAGCAATGATCTTAGGTAGACGATCCACTTCATTACAATTATACTATATACATATATACATCCCAATACAAGCAATTCCTTGCTTAAAGGGGGACTCCAGCCCATGTAAGTACATCTAGGAGTTAAATAAACTAAACTTTTTGATTTTTTTTTTTTTTGACATACAAACCTATAAACATTGACCATTTATGTCTTATGAATAAGTGAGTGAAAATGTATATTTGAAAAGTGCGTTTTCAGAGGATGGAAGATCCGAGTTGGATCCGGAGAGTTGGGTAGCAGCTGGCAATAAAGTGAACAGCAACTCTGGCTGCATTAGTAGCCAGGGTGAATATATCTAACTCTGCCAAAATGGCCATCTACAATGCATGTTATTGCCTATTTTATTGTACGGTTGCGAGGCCTGGCCTAGCCTATGCTTGCAATCGGGTGAAAATAAGACAATATTCCAAGCTAAATATATCCTATATTAGAGGATAATCTGGATGGTAACAAGTACAAAGATAAAAGCCATTTTATTTCACATTGCCAGTGGTCGCTATCTCCACAATTTATGCTACATGTGCATGCAAGATGGCTGTATCGAAACAAAAATATTGTTGCAATATTATAGTAATTCATGAGAAAAGTGCATTTCAAAGAAGTTGTATGCAAAAGTTACATAAGTTTAATGCAAATCACATAATTCCTGTCTACAGAATCTAAGTGCTCAACAATAATGAGTAAATCATCAAACAATTTGTATTGAATGATATTATGGTGAGTATGTAATGATTATGTACTATATGAAATGGTGGCATTTCCCAAAATGCCCAAAAGCTCATCATAATCTGCCCAATTTTATAAACCCATGACAACATAAAGTATTATGTCTATTATGTTTTATAGAGGATAAAACTGACAAAAATATTTTCACAAATAGCTTCCTTTTGTTGAATAACAAAGAGATTTGAATCAGTTAAGATAAAAAAAGTGTTAACAAAATAAGTAGTTTGTGAATGTACTAGTAAATGGCATTTATGCTGGTAAATGAAATACAGGTATGAAGTGACACATTTGCAAGCAAAATAGAAAGCTTTTCATGGCACAATATACTTTAGAATATCTTTAAGCATGCTTTATGCATGCTATATGCCACTTGCACTCCCTTTCCACACATTGCATCCTAAAAAATCATATGCTGTTCAATTGACTGTCTTGCCTTCTACAGGAGTGCATTGTTGCCAAATGCTATGGTATCTAAAGCAAATAGAGGAAAATTATACTTATTACACACACATTTCTCTTTTCATTCAAAGTTTCTTTACATCAGTCTATATTCCATTCATAAATATGTATTAATAAGTAATTTTTATTTTTTCTATTAAAAAAAGCAATATGGTCTTTACAATTATGTTTTTTTTAAATAATGAACTTACTTGTTTTTTGCATACTTGGCTAGTATCAGATTGTTCAAATGCTTAGCAGTGCTGTCATGTATAGCCGTAGAATTTTCATCATAGTATTCGTCAATATTACCACACACCTTACATTTCACTTTTTCTGAAACAATAGTTTTGAAATATACCAATTAGTAATTAATGCACAGTTAGCACATATTTATGGTATAGGTCCACAAAGCTCACAAGCGGACTTTGTGGCATCATTATAGACATTAAAGAAGCAACATGTGTTTAGCAATAACTAATGAACTTTATTTGTTGACACAATGATGACGATTACAATTCTTCATAGTTTGTTGCAGTTAAATAGGTCTGATGCAGCCTGCACAGCCACTAATTTATGTAACTAAAAATTAAACACTGTTTATTGGTAAGTGCATCAATTGAGAAAATTGGAAAATTCAGGAAGAGCTAAGTTTTTTCCTATGGCATTTTTATTTATTTAAATTTGGACAGGACAATGTCTGTTAGGTCCGCTAGTATAAAATAAAAATAGCCTTTATTCTCTGACTTAATTACCTCCTAATTACAAAATATTCCTTATAACTATGTAGATACTATAACTCTCAGGTAGTACTGAATAAAAATTAATTATGACAGTGATTATGATTGGGTTATCAGTTATCACTTATATTTCTAGAACAAAAACACAGCATCAAATTACAATAATATCACACAGTTTCGCAATAAGTATTTGGAGTTAGTACAATGGTGTCATATAGTGACAGTTTGTTAGCCCTTCACCTACAAGTTCTATAAGAGTCGATTTTGCGAGCTCTGTACCTTAACAGACTATTATAACCTGTGTGGGAAAATAAACAGAGGGTATATTATTGTTAAAGGTGAATATAAATTCATTCAAAATCATGTGAGCAAATTACATCAATATGTCTAACAATGCTTTATGGAATTTAGGCAAATTAAACAATTTTTTTGTAGTATAATTGTTTATAACCATAATGAAATTTGTATTTATTTAAATTGTCTGTGTGGCAAGCCATGTTATTTTGATAATTGAAATCAATTTGAGTATTGTTTTTAAGATGTGCTTTTCAGTTTGGAATTGATAAGATCATTTTGTGTTTTAATTTTAATGTACTAAATTACCATATAAACCAAATCGTAATAATGAGTTGAGCTCCCTATTTCAATTTCTCAATAGGTATATTTCTCTTTCTCTCTTGCCGGAATAGGAGATAAGTACTAAAACTAGATAAAGTATATGATAAATAAAAAGTAGGTATTTAATTTAAACAGCTTAATTTGCTTACATGGCATATTATATAATGAAATATGATATTAAATAATAAACGGTTACAAAAAAATAAGATGCTGTTTAATTTAGTGACTGAAAGTATAAAGAAATTAGCGAACCTTTGTTTTGCTCCATGGCCGTTGCACCCTTTATGTTGTTGCACGTTGACTGATAAGTAAACAATGACTTACTTTTACTCCCTAGTATTATATGCTCCTTGCCTAGTACCATACAATGATGAATTTTAGTATTTCAGTATGTATAACTAAAAATTCCAAGAAATATACACATATTTGTATTGTTGTTTCTAAACTTCTCGCATATCCACTGTCAGAAAAAAAAATTAAGCCGGTCTTTGTTAATAAATCATTAACATTTTAGACTACAGAAACGTGTAATATAATATCACAGATATATGTAACAAATAACTGTATAGTGAATACAATTAACTGCAAATTTAGTATATGTAAACAAGACAGACACAAACTAATAAAGTACTTTGTGCACAAACTGTAAATATTTCAAAAATATTTCGTATAAATATTAGACTTTTTTTTTATGAGGCATTGGCTTTGGACAAGTGTTGCCAGGTGCCAGCTGCCGCACTATGGTCGGACTATAAAAAAAAACTGCATACCATAAATGAAAAACTGTTGAAAACACCAAATAACAAAAAAACCTTTAAATCAAACGTGGATAGAGTATATTGGACTGAGTCCCTGATAGAAGAATAATTACTTGAAAGTGAAAGCTTAAGCGGCACTAGCAGGTGAGTAAACGAGAAAGAATATTTTTCTTTCATCCTTTTCTGCATTGCTAATGTCAGTCCGATATTTATTTATTTATTCTTTCTGCACTAAAGATTTAGTACACATGGCAGACTTAAGTGGCATTTTTTACCATTGGATGAAATGACAAAATATTTGGGCAGCAAACCTACTACTAAAAATATAATTACTTAATCATACATAGGTATTAGGGCATGCAAACCGATAATTGATAATCGGTTATTTATCGATAATCGGTCCATTTTGAAAAACGATAAATATCGAAAGAAAAATCGATAAATATCGGTATTCGATAAAAAAATATAAAATCATATTAGAATTATTTCCCAATCATTAGAGCTGATTCCGAAATAAAAAACCGATTATTCGGGAAGTTGAAAAAAAATACTAACCTAAAAACTGAAAAAATAACATTGCGTAGGTAATGTGTAAATAGTTCTTATTAATTGTGTATCAAATTCTATTCTATTTTTCTATAAATCTAATTTTTTACATATTTTTATGTACTTTTAGTTCGGTAAATTGTTTTTACATTAAAGTAAAATTAGATAAAATTAAAACTACCTACCTACCTTGTGATCACGATATTATATAAATATAAAATGTATGTATAAGAAAATAACTAATGATTATAATAATTCCAAAATGTTGATTTCAATATTTTGTATTTAATTTAAATCAGAAATACAATCGTTGATTTAAAAAAAACTATATTTTTGAAATATTTAAATATTTATTTTTCATAATAGGGTTTAAAGTATGAAATTGCCGTTTTAAGCACTGTCCACTGTGAATTAAAATTAAACTTGCGTAGTGTCAGATTTCAGAGTAACTTTTTTACACGAAAACTATAACGTTTTAACTTTTTTTAAATCATGACATTTGACTGTTCGGACTCAATTTTTTACATTCAGCTTCCGGAAATAATGGAAATTAATCAATCAGCAAATTTATTTCTACAAAACGACAATAACTCTGAACATCGTCCATTAAAAAGACATAGCGAGACTTTATCTCCGGCACATGTTACCAACAAAAAATATGTGGTAGAACCGTCCGCCTCTTCCGAGACAATGTTTGTTCATCCATCGCTTACTGCTGGCCCCAAGTTATATGGACGTTTTGATAAAGGACCCTTCATAGTTCACGTGTCTAGAATCGAACCAGACCCTTCTATAGGCACCATTATCCGCCCAATCAAATTCGGTCAATTTCTCTTTAAGAATGAAGTTAAAAATATTGTTTCTGATGGAGTGAAGGGTGTGGGCCGTAACAAGATCTCCGTTGAATTTAAAACAGCAGACGATGCCAATCAATTCATAGCTTTTCCGGCTCTTGAAAACAATAAATATAAGGCTATTATTCCTACTTACATTGTTACCAGAATGGGTATTGTTAAAGGTATTCCTACGGACCTGGGAATGGAGGAATTTGTAAATTCTTTGGATCTCCCACAAAATTGCGGACCTGTTATCAAAGCAAGACGTTTCAATAGAAAAGTTACAGTTAATAATTCCTCCAACTGGATTCCGACTCAAACTGTTGTTTTAACCTTCCAAGGTCAGGTTCTCCCCCCTCGCGTCTATGCTTTCCACACTTCTCTTCCTGTTGACTCATATATATTGCCTACTATCCAATGTTTTAGTTGTTGCAGATTTGGACATGTCCGTGCACAATGCCGTTCAAAACCTAGGTGTTATCGTTGTGCGCAACCTCATTTGGGTGACAGTTGTGAGATTTCTGAACACCTGTCGACTTGCCTCTACTGCTCGAGTAGCCATTTTGCTACCAATAAGTCTTGTCCAGAGCAATCTAGACAGAAATCCATTAAGATGGTAATGTCACAGGACAATATTTCCTACGCTGAGGCATCCACTCAATTTCCTCCAGTTCGCAGAAGTTATGCTGAGACTTCTAAATCCTTTTCTACAAACGTAATTCCCCCTTCTTCTCCTAAAAAACAACTTCTCCCCCCGCATAAGAGATCCTACACTAAAACAATGATACGTTCTCGTCCTTCTACCCCTTTTCGCAGCGAAAAAGGTTACGATATAGCAGCCCATCAGGCCATTATTAGTGACCCCCCTTCCTCTTTACCTAATGGTAGCGCTTTTCGTCAATCTCCATATAATCCAGTCACCCCAAATGATAACCTTTTGGAACTGATACTGTCAATCTTTGAAAATATTGTCTCGAAAGGCAATGACTGCTTACCGTCCAACGTTGCTAATAGACTCGTCAAAATTATCTCCAATATTGATTGTAATGGATCCAGTAGCACTCCAATGGAATTCGCAGAGTATACGTCCTAAAAAACCGGAAATTTTTTACCTTATTAACAAATTTAATCCCGTCGTTCTTGCTATTTCGGAGACTTGGTTGGTCCCTGGGACCCGTTTTAGAGTTCCGGGTTATTCCTGTCTCCGGGATGACAGGGTGGATGGTTATGCTGGTTGTGCTATTCTCATTAAACGCTCTGTCCCCTTTTCTCAGATTTCTATTCCCTCTCATTGCCAGGATATTAATGCTGTAGCGGTGAGATTTCTGAATATCACCTTTTTATGTATGTATATTCCTCATCCCCATAACTCTTTAGTTCCTGATATCTCATCCATTTTTTCTTCCCTTCCATCCCCTATAGTTGTTATGGGAGATTTTAATACTCATCATATATCATGGGGTTCCCACTTCTGCGACAGTTTTTCTCCACACTTGTTAGATCTTCTTGATGATTTTAACCTTTGTTTTCTCAACGATGGCTGCCCAACTAGGAGAGTGCGTCCTTCCCAAAATCCCAATAGTGTAGTCGAACTTTGTGTTCCCCGTGTCTTGCCTCAGCTATTTCTTGGAGAGTCCTATCTGAATCGTGCGGCAGTGATCATTACCCTATCCTCATTTCTCTCTCATCCAATTCTCCTACCCCGGCACCCCTTCCTCCTCTATTAAATTTCAGACTTACAGCCGCAGACTGGTCTAAATATACTCTGTCTCTTGACAGTAAATTAAATTCCCTTTTTGTCCCGAATAATAATGAAGATTTATTAAACCTTTACACCCAATTTGTTTCTTGTGTATTATCTGCTGCTGATGAGTCCATACCATAAAAAAAAAAGCAAACACGCTCGGGTAGTTTTAGAATTTCCCCTCCTTGGTGGGACTCAGAATGCTCGAGGATGGTACACCAGCGTAAATTAGCGGAACGCCTGTATAACAACTCCATGACTATGGAAAATTTTATAAATTATCAACAGGTTTCAGCCAAAACTAAGAGACTTCTGTCCAAAAAGAAAAAAGCTGGATGGACTTCCTTTTGTGAAAGTCTTTCTCCTAGATCCCATCCATCCCTTGTTTGGAGAAATATCAGAAAATATCGAGGTTCACTTTTTTCTGAAAATATAACTTCAAATGATCCTTCTGTCTGGCTAGATTCTTTTGCCGATAAACTGGCTCCGCCATTTGTCCCATGTTCCGAATCCCTTCCATCACCATCATGCTTCCTTTGCTCATCCGACGCCTTGGATATTCCTTTTTCTTTTGACGAACTTCAATCCGCTCTTCATGGATTAAATGATTCTTCTCCCGGAATCGATGGTATCCCATACTCTTTTATTTCAAAATCCAGTGATCAGTGTAAACTTTTTTTTTTACGTTTAATTAACCATTTCTTTGAATATGGTTGTATTCCCGATACATGGAACTACCAAATTATCATCCCTATTCTAAAACCTGGCAAGGATCCACTCGATCCTAACTCCCATAGACCTATTGCCTTATCTTCCGTGTTAGTCAAGATAACTGAGCACATTATCAAAAATCGTCTCGAATGGTTAGTTGAAAGTAAAGGCATTTTAGCTAACTCTCAATTTGGCTTTAGGAAGGATATGAGTACACTAGACAATATCTCTATCCTGACTACTGATATCCGTCAAGCCCTCCTCAACAAGGCTTATTTAGCAAGTGTCTTTCTCGACATTGCCTCAGCATATGATAACGTCCTTCTTCCGGTTCTCAGGCACAAGTTGCTACAGCTGAGCATCCCAGTGAGGATGGTACGTTTCATATTGAATCTGCTCTCAAACCGGTTGATAGTAATTAGATACCAGAATTCCCTTCTACCTCCTAGACAAGTATGGAAAGGTCTCCCTCAGGGATCGGTCCTCAGTCCTCTTTTATACAGTCTTTAAACATGTGATTTAGAAAGCTCTGTTAGTTCTTTTTGTCAAGTTTTACAATATGCTGATGACATCGTATTATATTCTTCATCCCAGACTCTTTCTGATATTTCCTCCCGTTTGAATTCTGCTCTTTTTTACCTGGACTGCTGGCTATCAGATCACGGACTTTCTTTGGCTGCAGCTAAAAGTCAAACTATTGTATTCACTAAAAAAAAGAGTTATTCCCAACCTTACTTTAAACATAGGTAATGAAACAGTTCCCCAATCTAATTCAGTCAAATTTCTGGGTGTTATTCTGGATTCCAGATTGTCTGGGGCCCCTCACATAAACTACATTATTCAGAAATGCGAAAAGAATATTAATATTCTAAGATCTCTTTCAGGTACATGGTGGGGTAGTCACCCGTATACTCAAAAATTAATTTACAAAACTTTAATTCGTAGTCACATGGATTATGGCTTATTTCTTTTGTTCCCTTGCAATAAAACTTCTCTACAAAAATTGAATCGTATGCAATCTAAATCTTTACGCTTAATATTAGGTGCCATGAGATCCTCTCCAGTGAATGCTCTTCAGGTGGAATGTGTAGATCCTCCACTTCTTCTTCGTAGCCAATACCTATACAGATTTTTTTACAAAATATTACAAAATTCCTCCCATCCTTTACACTCCAAGCTTAATATTCTTAAAAATTCTTTAAATGAACTTCATCGTCCAAGCGATGACTGGCCTTGCTTAGCAAAAAGCCTTGCTTACTTCTCCCATCTTTCTGTACAGGTATCTCAGTTTCCATGTAACCCTCTTTTTTCAGTTCCTTTTGATGTCCTTATCCTCCGTCCTTCCGTCCTGTTAAACTTTGGTATTAATAAAAGTTTTCCCAACGCTTCTACAACTTTTTTCGAAAATCTGTCCAATGACTGGAATGGCTGGACGACAATGTACACGGACGCTTCGAAATTATCGAAAATCAGTTGTGTCGGCGCTGCCGTTTGGATCCCGTCATTTCGAATTATCCTCAATTATAAGCTCCCCCCTCAATCCTCTGTATTTACTGGGGAAGCACTGGCTATCTTGGAAGCAGTTAAATATGCTAACGCCCACAATCTTGGTAACTCCATTATTTTTTCTGATTGCATTAGGTGTCTCCAATCTATTATCTCTAATCCTTTACGCTCCAAATCAAGGTTTCCAATTATTTTAAAAATCAGACAGGAACTTTTTAATTGTTTTCAAAAAAACTTGAAAATAGTCCTCGCTTGGATTCCTAGCCATTGTGGTATCCCAGGCAATGAATCCGCGGATTCTTGTGCCAGACACGCAATCTCCCAAGGCTCTTCTGACAATTATGCCGTCTACTGTCACGATTTGAGGTCTTCAGCTAAACTTAGACTAACGGAGGCATGGAACCGGGCTTGGTCAGTTTCTAAATCGGTCAAGGGCAAATTTTATGGCGACATTCAGAATGAAATTCCTCCTAAACCCTGGTTTTTCTCATTCAGAGATGCAAGCAAAAAGGTTACCTCTACTATTTGCAGACTCAGGCTGAATCATGCTTGCACACCAGTTCACCTGGCTAAATTACATATCCGTGATCACTCTATCTGTGAGTGTGGTTTAGAAGAGGGTACACCTGATCACTTATTTTTTAACTGTCCCAAACTAATATTTTCCCTCTATGATGTTCTTCCTCCTGATATTCCTCGTCCTACCTATTTTAAACTCTTATTGTCCTTGGTTAATTCTCCTTTTGTTAGAATACTCTCTAATTTTATCTCAGTTAATAACATTAAATTGTAGTTTATTTGTAATATTTATTATAATGTTCATGCATGTGTCTATATACTAGAGATTTAACTCAGTAATAACTAATGTTATATGTGGGATGTTATACATAGTGTTTGTGTGTTTGTCTATAAAATGTGTTGTCCTGTGATTTGTCTGTATTTTGTACTGTGATGTTTTCCTTTTTAGGTGGGAATATTTGCTCAACTTTCCAAATTATAATCGAAAGGAACATTTTATTGATCCCCATTGTGTATTCTCCTACTTCAATTGTTGGAATCTTTTTTATGGTTACCATAATTATGATGTTTTTGTGATCCTCATCTTTACGGGACGTTAGCAATATTCGCAATCGCGAAGGTGCCATTCAACTAAAGAAGAAGAAGAAGTACATTCAGCTTTTAAGAAGATGGACACAGAGAAAACCAGAGTAATTTTCGAATACGAGTTCCGACGTGGGACTGACGTAGCAGAAACTAGCTCGTTACATCAATGCTGTGTTGGGAGAAGATACGGCTAACGAACGCACCGTGCGTTTTTGGTTTAACCGCTTTAGTAGTGGAAACTTTGACTTGAAGAATGAACCACGAGGAAGACCAGCCACCAAGGTAAACAACGTTGAATTAAGGGTTATGGTGGACGCCGATCCGTGTCAACCTACCAAGGAATCAGCGGCATCGTTGACGTTAACATACTCACAATATTGACCCATTTGCAGACCCAATCGGTAAAACTAAAAACCTTGGAAAATGGGTGCCTCATGATTTGACTGATCTGTAGTGACCAGCGCGCATTGATGCTTGCCTGCCTTGAACTTGTTAAGCCGGTACAGAAATGAAGGGGTTTTGGACCAAATTGCGACGTGTGACGAAAATTGGATTTTTTAAGATAATCGCGATCAAACAACGTAATGGCTGACTCTGGGTCAAACGCCACGCCAACGCTTTAAAGCGAAGCTTACCCATAGAAAGGTGATGGTAACTGTTTGGTGGTCACTTCATAGTGTAAATCACTACAGCTTCCCCCGATCCGGTCAAGCAATAACAGCAAATATCTACTGTGCAGAACTCTGAACAACGATGGCGATACTTGCAGCAAAACAGCCCCGACTCGTCAAGTGATCTTCACCATTATTGCTCCATGATAACGCAAGACCTCACACTCCTCGAGAAGCAGTTTTAACACTACAGAACCTGCAGTTAGAAACCATCTGTCATCCATCCTCCGTACTACCCAACCGACTACCATTTTTCCGCGAATTGGACAATATTTTGTACGGAAAATATTTTCTTCCCAGGAAGCAGTACCAAATGCTCTTCCACAGTTTGTGGATTCCAGTTCCCCAGAGTTCTATTACAAAGGTTTAAATGAACTTTTGATTAGATGGCAAAAATGTGTAGACAACAAGGGGTAATTACTTTGATTAAATAAATATATCTCGTCCTACAATAAAAATTGTTTAATTTTTATATTGTGGTTCATTTTAGTAATTATATAGTTAACCTACATGTGAAAAAACAACTTTTTGTTTCGATAATTGCATGCCCTAATAGGTATATAGTATGTATGTGCTGTACACAATAATAATATACAAATACATACAATAATACACAAATATAAAACATATATACAAAATACTCAAGTACTCAAAATACTCAAATAAATATGAATACTAATTAATTTATTAAGAAGCCCTTGGGAGATGTCAGAGAACAAGCTGTCCGAAATTAACACAGCATGTAGACGAAAAAGTATCTAGAATATCAGTATAATGGGTTGGAATGCTTTGTGCATTGATATGGTATACATTAAAATATACAGGACTTTCGCAAAACTTATTATGGTTAACGTTGCTAAGAGTATCACTACCAAAAGAATCATTATAAAAAGGACGAGCTTTCATCAGTCACAGTAAAAAACGATGCCCCATCATCGGAACCATACATTTAAATTTAATAAATTAATACAATTTTAATATGGTAAAAAAAAACGTAATACCTACTTATTAAATTACAATAGGTATTATTTTTGTTTCAGAAAAAAGTTAGCAAATTGTGTGATTATTTAGTGTTTAACTTAGAGCGTTTAACTACTATCTATCACACCCGCCGGTCAACCGTTCACAAAATAAACGTACTAAATAATACTAAATAAACTAAATAAATAAATAAGTACTAAATAAAAATTATAAATTTTTCACAACAACAAGGAAAGCCACAATAATAAAACTACAAAAACAAAACAAAAAAAAAATACCATAATTACAATGTCATGTGTAGTCAATTAAGGTAACAGTAAAAACTAATAACAATACATATCACAGTTTTCAAAAAGATCACAAAAAAAAGATGCGAATTGTAGAATTTGTGTGAAATTGTAAATAATAATTAAGTTGGGGTAGAGTTAACTGATGGATAACTGGGATGTATTTAATCAAAATAGTATTTCTGTGAATACAGTAATTTTATTTCTATTTTAATACAAATGATTTCTATTTAATACATAGGCAAGGTCTTAACTGTTTCAGGTTCTAGGTGCGAATGCCTAGACCAGATCTATGACAACTCAACGAAACTTCGTTGAGTTGTCGTTTTATGCCTAACGCCTCGATACTATAACGCCTCCCACTGAAGAGGGAAGCAAGGAGTTGCAGTTGCTTTCCGTTGGATTCGACTCCAACTGCTGTTGGTTATCAGGCTGCCGTGGTATCCGGTGCTGTATTAGAAGTTTTCTCACACCATAATACTTATATATAGGAATAATGTCCATATGATTATGCCGCTGGTTCTGATGGTACTGATTTCCGCTTCATCTCTTGATTTAATGATCTAATTTTCATTTCAACTGGTTTTAAGCTGGCGAGATTTACTTCATCTAACTGTGTTGGTGTCATCTTTTCATTTGATTTATATTTCAATTGTGGAAGTGTTAACCCTGGAAATGCTTGATAAGGCGAATTTATTGTGATTGGTTTGTGAGATCGTAACAATTTTCCTCCAATTTCCATTTGGCAATTTCCACTCATTAAAATTAAGTATGTTTCTTGTAATTATCACACTTAATTTAGGTAAAACAGTAACCCTTTGTGCATCTTCTATAGGTATTATTTTCGTATAACTGATAAGTGCAGGTGTTCGACGACATATACTGTAATTCCCTGAATGTAATATGAGTGCAGCTTCACACGACGAGTCGTCATCCGATGCTGACGTTTGCAGCGACGGGCAGAGATAAGTACGTGCAGCTAATTGCTTGCATGGCACATCAGTTGAAATGTACTCTGAACCGTGGGTTATTAGGCAATTATGACTGGGGATTATAGTGTCAATACCATGGTATGTACTTTCCTTGCTAAGCTGACGAAGCCGATGGCCCTGTAGCACCCACTGTATAAATGAGAGCCTTTCCTTTTGTAGACAGGTACTATGGCTGCGGTGCGCCAGACCTCCGGAACCTCTCCCTTTTGCCAACAAAAGTTGCGCAGTTTTGAAAAGGTATCCCAGAGCCTAGGACCACCATACTTGATCATCTGAGCAATCGCCTCATCGTTTCCTGCAGCCTTTCTACATTTCAGACTTCTTATCGCATTCTCAATCTCTTTCATACTAATGACTTCCTTCAGTCCCTGACCAGAATGTAGCGATTCATTAGAATCGCTTTCAGTATCAGACACAGTCGAATCGATGCATCGCTGCAAAACATCTTTTTGTCTATTAGCAGATGATTTTCTTTCGAACACACTATTCATTCTGCAAGGTGCCGGACCACTTCAGTACTTCCGTAGTTCTTTCCAAAATAATTTGAAATTTTCGTGGAAGTTGTCCGATATGTTGTTTTTGTCTAATACCCTACACTTTTCAACGCTTCTCTTTCACTAGTGCTTTCGTTTCTGCTTTCTGCAGTTTATATCTTCTCTCTTTTATCAAATCTTTCATACCGTAGCTATTTTTTGCAGCAAAATTGTCTCGCCATGCTTTCTTGTTCTTGTACTCAGACTCTTTCACCTTACTATCGCACCACACATCACGCTTTTTACTTTCCCAATTTTATTCTTTCCACACAGTTCTTTTGTGGCCACGATCGTACTATCTCTAAGGTTCTGTCAACATTCCCTCCACGTCCTTGCACATCGCTTTCAACTTATCGTCAAACCGGATACTACCCTTTTATATTAATTCCTAGTGGTGGCATCTTGCAGTTTCTCGATTTTAATGCGACAGACCACTGCAGGGCAGGATTGGGCGCTACGCGATATCTTATTCCTTATTCTAGTTACCACTAGAAAGTGGTCTGTTCCCAGATTGACTCCTCTGTGTGCTCTCGTGTCCATAACCTGCTTTTAGAGCCGGCTGTCCACCAGGAATAAATCAATCATACTTCTCTTATTTTTCCTTTTCTACGTGTACTGATGATTTTTTTTGTGTTTGAATATTGTATTAGCAACAAAAAGATTCTTTTCTATACACGCTCTTAACACAATCCTACCAGAGTCATTATTATCTCCTTACTTGCCTAGGACAGACTCAAATGCTGTTCGAGCTGTTCCAACCCATTCATGTCTCCACGCACTATAATTCTCTCATTCTCTACGACCGTCGTCAGAACTTTCCTAATATTCTCTCAAAACTACTCTAGTTCACCCACACCGACCAAGAAAGGGTCGGTGAAGGAAAGGAAGGGTTTCCCGATCAATCGAAAAATGTCGACAATTATAATAATAATAAAGTTGGCCAAGTGTGCTACAGGCATTATAACTGATCGGCGTCATGGGCTGATTGTCCCAACTAATTGTAACATCTGTAGGCACTAAAACACAGAACCATTTGGAACCACAGTTTGGACTTAGGAAACATTACAGAAAAACTTCCGTAATAAGTAGTGAGTATAGTGACCAAGAAGCTTAGAGTAAAAGATGGAGTCAACACTCACTAATGTCTAAGTGAAGACAAAAAATTTGACCTGATGTGACCTTTCGTGTCTCTTCTGTTTTTATATAGTGGTGCCTAAACGCCATATTCATTATAGATGGATAGACAGAAACAATTTAACTGATGAAAAATTTGGTTTTAATATCCAAAAAAATTAGTAATAATAGTAGAATAATAAATTGACACCTAAGATTAGTTTCCTTAGTCATTGCCTAAGAGTTAAAGAAAGTTGCAACTTCCACATCAAAGTTCCGTCCATAAATTTGCTTCCAAGCCGACAAACAAAGATCATTACCAAGGCTTAGAACTTAATTACTGCGGATATTAAACACGAACTTTTTCGGGGTAAAAGTGTAGGACAAAAAGAATGTATGTTCATGTAAGTATGTTTATCCCCAGATATAAAACTATTTCCGTTTTATCAAAATTGACAATAAACCGATTTTGTCGAAAGCAAGTAAAATGATCTGTAGTTTTTAGTAGAGAAGTAGGTAATGCCTGTGTGCTAAAGTATTTAGTAGGTAATTATCATTCTAATTCATTCATTTTCGGCTTAATTGGCAACATACAAATTTACATTTAGGACATTAATTTTTGACTCATTATGTAATAACGGTAATATTATAAATAATATATATACCTTCCCGCATATCTATTCGATATATAATAACTTCACAAGAACCTGGCACTTGGCTAAAACGATATTTCCTCCCGCTACTACGAAAGTCAAAAAGTTCAGTTTGTCCAGTTAACGTATTTCTGTTGTTTCGCAATCACGTTCGTTTCGTTTTGTCGGTTGACATAAAAAAATCGTGGTCTTTCAAATTCATAAACTCGATATTTTTATTGCGGCTGGCTCTTACAGATTAAAAATTTGCCGACCTCTGATTAGGTGTTTTAAACAAGCTACGTTTACTCGTTTCTCTGATTAATAAGAAAAACCTACCATCGCCGAAATGTCTAAATTTTATTTAAACATGACTAAAAAGCATAGTTTTGTGTATATTTTGTTGTTTGCCACATAAATCGACTAATATATTTTCAGATGGGCTTTTTGAAGTAGATCGCAGTCGCAACTTTAAAAATTATAGTTAAAAAAAAGCTAAAAAACACGCATTAAAGGGAAACCAAACTAAAAAATAAAAAATTATGTTTATCTATTAAGATTTTGTTTAATAGTGATATAAATTGTTTAAAATAAGACTAAAGTGATTGACAAAAAAATGATTTTATTGTAAAAAGAGTGGGGTGCTTTTTACTATATTTTTTTAATAACTCCACTTTTATCAATAGCTACCAATAAAATACATTTAACAATTGATATAAAACACCCCACGCTGTTTACAATAAATTCATTTTTTTGTCAATCATTTTATTCTTATTTTAAACAATTTTTATCACTATTAAACAAAATCTTAATAATAAACATTATTGTTTACTTTTTAGTTCGGTTTCTCTTTAAAGGGTGTTTTTTTTAGTTTTTTTAAACTATAATTTTTGTTATTTTGTTGACTAAAGATTTACCAAAATCCATATTGTGAGACTGAATACAATAGGAAGCTTCCACAGGATAGGAACTTTATTTTTAATTAATCAAATGAAATAAAAAAAAAATTATAAAATTTTTTCATTTCTATATCAAATTATTGTATCGTCATCGGTCCTTGATAAGTGTGCAAAGTTTCATTTTAATCTGACGTTTTGAAGTGGGTGAAAATCTCGTATAAAGATTAATTCCATTACAAACGAGTTCGTGATGTGTTTGATGAGATTCATGTAAATTAGAGTAAATAAGAAAATTAGTGATAGCATGATTAAACATTTGACACAGTATAGGAGTAAAATATTGCAGAAGTATATAGCATATAATAAGCAGAAGTATGTAACATATAATTTGTTTTTTATATCAAAAGTATTTAAACGGCCTATTGATACGACTCTTTTGTAAACTTTATCTGTGAAAAATTATACTAAAAAAACCATTCACGACAAAAAATTTAAAACGATCTAAGCGCAACTTTGACCCATAGGTACTTATATATAGAACTCATCGATTATTAATTCATTCATTCACCTATCACAACCTTGCAATTTTATTCCAATACATATATTGTACAAAAAGTTTTAATAAGGGATGCTTTATATTCATAGTATAATAGGTCTCATAGACGTTACTTTTCACTTTACTTTTAATATATTGTTGTCAGTAGCACAGTTGGCCGACTTTATTATTTAAAACATTATCGCCTCCAATATGCTGGAACAGTTGTTTTGACAAATTGTAACGTTCATTAGTTTTGACTTATATGACTTTGACTATAGACTATATTTGTGGTGTTTAGTTATCTAACCTTTCGTACATTATTTTTAACTTTCCCACCATATAAACCTTACAACTTGTCGGTACAATCTGTTGCAGCATATTGGAGGCGATACCGATTTAATCTCTAAAGATTAAAAGATTAAATCGGTATTTAAATTGATATATCGACATCGATATTTTCGTAAGACTGCGCGGCGCTTTATCTACACTTAGGACGGCTTGCACCAACCAACGAAACTCGATTTAAGGAACAGCCACGCAATTCTGTAAAAACTGTAATCACCCAAAGCGAGACTCGCTCGACAATCACCCCACTTCGCATTCGAACTCACTTGACCTTCAAATGGAATTCTCTAAACCAAACATTCTAGGAGCGAAGTAAAGTGATCTTAGATGCGAGTTTGTCGGGGATTGCTTTAAGAGTAAACATCTCAGTCGATATTTCGTCTTAGAGTATTTTAACTTCTTCAGAGATAATTACGTTAAATAAAACTCGTTTATTTAGATTGGATTGCTATATTTAGCGAAACTTCATAAAATTCATTTATGATAGTACAACTTGTCGCCGCCACTCATCGAGGCGGCGCTAGTATCTCTGTCGACTTAGTCATTGGTCGACTTTAGAGAATACCAAATCACAGTTGACAATCTCACCGCGGATTCAGAAGTGAATTGGACTAATTTGCGTTAGAGAATCACACTACTGACATCTCGCTTGCACCAACGAATAAAGGGCTGGTGCAAGCGAGATGTCAGTTCCATAAATCGAGTTTAAATAATTGATGCAAGCCACCCTTAGACTCCAGGGTGACTTGCACCAATAATTTAAACTCGATTTTAGGATTTGACATCTCGCTTGCACCAATTATTTAATAGTTGGTGCAAGCGAGATGTCAGTTCCTTAAATCAAGTGTCGTTGGTTGGTGCAAACGATTTTAAACTCGATTTAAGGAACTGACATCTCGCTTGCACTAAAAGTTGATGCCACCCTAAGGTATGTAGGCGAAATTTTTAATAGTGATTATGAATAAGCAGTATTATTCTTACTGTTAATGCTACGTAGGGGATAATTAATACACTAATTGTTAAATATGTTTAATCACTTTATTATGTCGCATTTTTGGATACAAAAATAAAAAAATCGAGATCAAATAATGGAATGAAAGGTCGGGTTACTTCATTGAATTGGAATACAGTACCAACAACTGTTATATTTGAAAAAAAAAAAAGATGTTAAATTCATCATTAAATTAACAAATAAATCTAGTACATTACACAAATTAAAATGTTCTATTAATAGAGATCACTTACTTATATGCTATGTAATCATTTGATAGCGATACGCACTATGTATTTATTTTATTAAGTAACCTAGTTACTACAAACATATTCTTTCTAAATGGAATTATTAACAAATTACGTATAGTTAATTGTGTATCACCATTGGACTAGCATCATTGACTAGATGAGATAAAATTATATTAACGGCGAAAGTTCAAATGTTTTTTTATTCCTTGATAGCCAGTGGCTCGGTAGCTCTTAGGGGATAACGGAGTTTAGGGTTCACACCTCGCCACAAACTATTGCTGTCGATAGAGAAGTCGATCCCCTGACATTGTTTCATTACTGGGTTGCAGTAATAACCATAAGCGCATCTTAGGCCGTAGATATCGTCAATGTTCTTTTCTGTGCAGTCTTCGCCAGGTCCCTGATAAAGAACAAATATTATATTAATTTCAATTAAGTATGTTACGTTAATTCATGAACTCATTAAACTCCAATAATTCTCGATAAGAAATTTACGTGTTTATGATCATTGTTTAACCTTACAGACCTTTTTCTTAGTATTTTATTATTATGTATATAATTTTATTAATATGACAATAATTTAAAGGATTCGTGGCAACTAAAATTCATTTTCCTTTCTTGTTTTGTCGTATAGTTTTACATTAAAACGTTTAAAAAACTTCTCAAAAAACGAGTATTTTCTGTTCTTTTAACGTTTTTATACGTCGATGCGTGTGCGGATTCAAATGCACACGGAATAGTTATCGGTGATCGAAGTTTTCAGCGTTCCTTCATTTATTACAAAAAAGACAATTTGCGCCCACAATGCGATAGTTCGCATGCAGAGGAAACTTCTTCAGGCGCCTCTTCATGAACAGTGAGTCGTCACGTGAGCTGAACCGTCACGGTCGGGTCGGTGACGCTAAATTGGGTATATTCGACTCCAGTCGACATTACATATTAACTATATTTTAAAATTAGAATATCATAATATAAGTTTTCATATTTATCGGTTCTATCCTGTGGTCTTAAGCACACACTGAATTTTTTTTGTTATCACGCCACGCGCTACCACCTTTTTATGAATTCACTTTCTTGACAGTTTGTCCCGTACAAATGCAATTGACTTTAAACTAACTTCAAGAAGACCGAGAGGATTAAACCTTTAGATATAGCTTGGAAGTTATTACAAGCACCTCTGTTATAATCTCATCAAAATGTTAAAAAATTTCCAAACACAGTACAAAAAAAGCGCAAAATAATATTACATAAATTAATGTAACTACTACTTTTTAAAATAGACTCAAACTATAAAACAAATTTAAATAGATATAAAAAGTTTGTAAGAACGAAAAACGTGGGGCGCATACGATGCATGTTTAAGTAATAGTACAAATTAATTAGCTAGTGTAAAGTAACAGTAAGGAGTGTTGAGAGTAACATAGTCATCATTGATAAAACATACACACCAGTAATTAATATCATTTGCATTGCAATAAAATTGTTTTCGGCTTGGCAATGATATTTGACTTAGGCGAGCTGTTCATGCATCTTTTGAATTATTTAGCTATTGGCCCGACGCGTTTTGGTTTAAATCTTACAAGTATTTTCATAACTATTCTATATTTTTTACTCCATTTTAATAACGTGGTATATTTACTTATTTTAAACCGAAAAACATTAAACGCATTTTTTCCTCACCAAGTTTACTCTGTAATTTAATTATGAATAGGTAATCTTACTCTGAAACAGTCGAGACGGTTTCCACAACGTTCGTTCACATAGGTTCCCCACTTGCATTGCTTGTAACGTTTGTTTCCTTGCACGATGTTGCATTCTTCTCTGTATGGCAACCAGTTCATATTCTTGCAGACAGGACATTCAACCAGTTCAATAACACTGCAATATATGTAAGTGGGATCGGAGTAAAAAAAACGCGCAACTCGCGAACTATATTGTATTCATGAAAAAAAAAACATTATGGAAAAGTACATTGTGAATTCGTCCGTCCGACACACACCCCCAAACTGACCGCATCATCTTTTTCGCTGCGCCACTCATGTCGTCGATATTAATATCACATATTACATACGAAATAAAAATTAATAATCATGAAGACAATATTCTATTTCAATGTTCACGAGTCTTCGGACTAAATGTTTTGCATATTATGTATAATTATATCCTAATTTGTGATCACATTCTACATACAATATATTTCATTTCAATTATTTCAGCACCATTTTGTTTTCCGTTTTTAGAAAAACCTGAGTGAACATTTCAATTTAATTTATTTATATGTAGCTATAATTTATTAAATTATATTCTTTTTTTAAGTATATACTTACACATATTATGCTTAAATGCTAAGTGATAACTGAGGGCGACTAGACAAGAGGCGAGCGTTTAGTACAGTCAAAACGCTTTCTGGCGTTATTGCACGTCAAAAATGCCGCTTGGCTACGTATTGTACAGCGGTTAACACAGGACTTTATGTTTCGTTTGATGTATAAGTATAAGAAAGTTAATAACGTTTGACTACCAATTTCATGTTCCTTACGCTAGTTTACGTAGTATTTGTCGTTCTATTCTACAACTTTTTACAACAATTGAGCCACTTATCTAGGCCCCCAGTAAAATTACGATATCGTTATATAAAACTGACTGTTCATGGCAACGCGTCGCTATTGCGCGCATTGATATACTGCTATAGTCAGTACATTAGGTAAAGGTATGGTATAATTTAATATTAGTCATACATTCCAGTGGAGTGCGTTACTTCTCTAAAGTGGGCATGATAAAACTAACGGACAAAAATATAACAATATTGTGGAATTAGCCTTAGAATATAGCCGTAAATTGACGGTGGAATTAGCCGCCGGGAAGCCTGACAACAGGACAACCGCTAACTTATTTGGAAGTTAGTACTACAAACGCTGTAAAATTGGATAGGAGTGGCTTGTAGAATCGAAAATTAACAGTTTACAACTCTTTGTCTAAACTGCGGTTTCTAGATTTTTAGACTTGTTATATCTACTTACCAAAATTATAACTCTGTGTTACCCACCTATTAACGTCACTTTGAGGTTCCTCTCGTTCTATAAGATTGCGTGTGTTTTCATATCCTCTGTAATGCGCCAGACATGCGCTTGCGACGATCAAAATAATATATACCAAGGAATGCATATTTTTTGAGAGTTCTGTAACATATAGTATGTTTTGATCTTATACATATAGATTTATGTAGATATATATGTTTAATGCACTATAAATATTTCAAGCACCTTTTATAAACTGAGGGATATTACTGAAGCATCTGTACTAGCTTTTGTAAGAACTGCACAGTATTTACAGTTACTTTTTATTTGTTTAACATGGTACCTAATTATATATATATATATATATAATAAAACTATAGCCCTTAAACGCTAGTGAGAAATGAAAGTAATACAAAATATATAATTTTATAGACTGGGATATTTGGAAATAAGGTTTTAGTGTCGAATAAAAAGGCCGTTAATGTTAAAATTACATGGTAGACAATCATATATTAATTATATTTTTATATTTGTAAGTGTACGTTCTACATAATCAGCGATATACTTTAGTATTAAGATTGCCTGTGGGTCCATGTTCGGTCTACCCACATAACATGACGATTTTCTCTGGAAAGAGAAATGAATAATTCTTAATAATTTGTGAGAATTGTTTATTAGAGAAGGCATTCCGAAAAATGATGTCATTTTCATATTTGTCGTTTTATATTTTTGGCGACTTGATCATAATCCTCGTTGTTATATATAATTTGTGTGTCGTTGGGATTTATGAATGGGCATAGTAAACGCGTCCCAAGACGTCGTATCGTATAATGACTGCGTGGTCTTGACTCACAAATCCTACTCAGAATTGTCATATAGATGTCTAATCCTAACTCGCAATTTTTATTTTAAGATTTACTTTGTTAAATATAAATCGTAATACATTGACTGCATTAACTTTCATTCTGTAGATGAAGTCAGTTAGAGACGGTAATGTGTTTAAATTATTGTTATCGTTATGAATACCTTCAAAACAGAAATCTTTTGACGTCATTATTGTTTGTGTAAAAATTGTTGTTCTGTGTGTGCGTGAGGTGGTATTTTGTATGTACTTTTCAGTTCTATTTTTGTTAGGGAGTAGGGATAATATAATACATTAGGTAGATATGTACCATACATGAAAGGGTGTGATCAAAAGCTAAATTTTAATAATTTGTACTTATTTCTTTTTTAATTTACTCGTATAAAGAACTTTAAGTCTCTACTTAAATTTCTTTGAACAAGTAAAATGAAAAAGGAATAATTAAAGTGAGTAGGTACTGTAAATGAGTACGTACTCACTGAGGTCACTGAAGTCGTTTAACCTCACTGAGTTTAAACGACTTTTTTGATCTTTTCGTGAGTAAAATATATAGCAAATAAAATAATATAGGCGTATTAGCCTATTGTTTAAAAAACGATCAATATGCAATTATAATAATTTTAAAGATGGCGCTTTAATTTTGCGAGTCAGTGACACGTATTAAAATTAATATTTAAAAATACAACACCAATGCAACATAATTTTTATTTCTGCTAAGCAATAACTTGTTATCTGTTGCTTATATTTCATTACATTACTGCTTTCGTACGTAATTTTTTGTATATACATGTAATTTAAATGCATTGTTCCCGTAACGATTTTAAACAATCGATCTATTACAGCGTCGCAGTATGGGATGGGTGATGTTTGCGTAGACGCCCGCCCAGCTGAAAGTCCGCCCGCCCATGCGCATTCATGTGATATACTTCGCCGGAAACGTACGTATCAATACGAACTTCATTTCAGAATAAAATTATTTTATATTAATTTGATTTGAGAAGTATTTTGTATATTTTGGAAAAATTAATAATCGTGAAATTAACTAGTGTTATATTTTCTTCCTGTTTAATTATTAATAAAGTTTAAAATGGGGATGATATCGCGAGTGCGAGGACGAATCAGAAGCGATTCTTTCTCGAAGTTTCATACAATAAAATCGGAAGATAAAATTGCAAATATAGGTGAGTAAGATGTTTATTGTTCATACTAATAAAACTAATACCTAATTTAAAATAGTAATTTTACACTTCGGCATTAAAATAATTTACCACTCGTTTTTATCTGCTGCACTTGTTTTTGTTAACTATGTCTACGAACGAGAAATAAAGAGAAAAAATGTAGCATATTTTTATGACTCACGTGTTTACAATCCTCATAGTTTTCATCTACATACTTAGTTACACCGTTACACGTGTTTTGCAGTGAATTTATAAATTTACTACGTAGATAAATACGTATTGTATTTATACTATAAATATGGGATAATATGTTCAAAATTTTTTATTGTTTTTTATTTTGGTTTGAAATTATTGTGAAACGTAAGAACTTGAAAGCTTGCAAGCGGTTTTAAAATGTTTGAGTAAACGTAATAGGGATTGTATACATACATGTACCATAGGTATATATAAAATAAATCAATAATTACAAAAACTAATAAGAATTTTATTTGCAACGAATAGCATATTCGCAAAAAGCCGAATACCGAATATTCGGCGAAATCTCTGATCGAATATCTGAATATTTTGCGAACTTATTCGACTATAGTTTTTAAATTAAACGTTTTTTTTTATAATTGTTTATATCCATATATCTTTTATTATCTATTACATGTAAATAAAATCGGAATGTCTGTGTAATTTCGAAGTAAACGCTTTTTCTTAAGCTCGTGTGGTTATGTGTTTGTCTGTCTGTTTCTTTGTCCGAGATTATCAACGAAATGGTTCAACCGCTTTTGACGAGACTATCATTGGCAAGTAGAAAACTTAAAAAAAAAATAATCTGTTAATTTTGTACCAAAAAAAAAGGCCAAAACGAACGCTGGGAAAACCGCGAGGCGCTGTTTTTAAATAAAAGGTCTAAATTTTAAGTATGTTTTCTGTTGTCAAAAGAAATTGTAAGTTTTCGGTAATCGGCCGATCAGTATTTTAATATTAAGTATTCGGTTGAATTCAAATTAAAAGGCCGAAGATGCCGAATACTGATTAGTAGTCGAATTTTTGTAGCAATTTTAATAAGAATTGTATCCTAACACTATCTATTGACTCTTTCTTTTTTGAAATCATTTAAAGAGATTGCCTAGGTAATCGAAATATCGCACCTAAAAATACAAGATATTGCATTTCTTGTCTATGTGTTCCAAATGCGAGTTAGAAATGTCATTTAACGTTATTTTTAACCTTTATCGTTCAATCCACTATTAACGTATTGTACTTAATTGTACCTAAATACTTAGTTTAAATATTATAGTTATAATTAACTTTTTTTTAATCTATGTTTTTTTAGCATATAAATATTATATTTCAATACTTAATACAACAATTTCCTATTTATTGTCAATTTTTACGTGCGATCTCTCCTCGCGTAGCAATTTTTTTTGAATTTAAAATTGGCATCGCCTCGTGTTATGTCGGTTTTCCGGTGCCTGTGTATTAATACTCCTTGAAGGGCGACGACCTAATATACTTACAGTATATTTATAAATAGACAAGGTCTTCTCTGTGATATAAATTTTAATTTAGCGTATTCACGTAATTTATGAATTAACGGGTAGGTACCTTGACACGAGTCTTGAGAAAATATTTCGATCAACGGTCACGTAATTATAATTTCTGCATTTTAATTCAATATATTCATAGTTTAATACAAGTTATTATATGCAATAAAATTACTATTGCCTGCCACAAGACGAAATCAAGGCAATAAGTTAGTGTTGTTCGCGAAAGTCTGACTTTTCCTCCTTAGAGGTACCTATGACTGTTGGCAAAACTCAAGCAATATGTTTTTAATTATCATTTAAGTATAATGATTTAACATTAAACAAATAATATTTTGGAATATTTGAGTAAAATAGATATAAAATACCATAATAATATAAAGTAAATCTCGTCCAATTTATAATTACTTTGCGTGAAGAATGAAAGGCACTTATCAAGTCGGACGTTTGGCTTTCAGTTGCAAGAGACCGAAAGCCAAACCTGAACTCCAGAACTCCAGAACCAAGGTCCTTCAGTCAGTCAGTTCAGGAGCTATATTGTTCATATAATCATCCTCTATTTTTATGTCTTTTCTATTCCATTATGCATATAATACGTAGTTCGTAATTTCTCATAAGAATTATGAGATAGCGTCACGCAACATTTATATAAGTATTGTTTTTATATTTCTTTAATTCTAAACAATTTCTTTTTTCTCAGTTCTTTTAGTATTGCAAAATACATGTATTTGAAGCTTTAAAATACACCGTATCGAAATAAAAAAAGTCTAGATGGACTTTCGAACATACTTTTGTTTTGGCGTTTCGTCATGCGCATGTTTTTTTATATCAAGAATAAAAAAGCAGAGGTTGTTTCAACGCATGTAGATATGCTTGTTTGTTTGTGTGGATGAAAGCTATATAAACATTTATATGGTAGAAACAGGTCATTGTCGAAGTGAAACAGAATGGGGCGACGGAAGTGGGCGCGGCGCCTTTCTCGTCTTTAAGAAAAGACGAGATTTCTTTCTAAAAGTATCTTTATTATTATTATTAGTAATATTTAACTATCTGTATTAGTAATAAGATAGAATGCTTCTCTTTTTTTCAGTGTGGCTGCTTTCACTGGTACTCCTTCTTCCATACTGGGCGCCACGAGGCCTACTGGTAGCTTTGGGAGGCGCTTGGCTGATGGCCGCCTATACTTGTTTAGTCGTTCCTGTGCTAATATCCGCTAATTACAAATACCCAGCGAGATGGTATCCAACGGTAGTCAGATTAGCGCGAAGTAAGTTTTATATTATTATCTGGCTGTTAACTTATACTTTCTCAACATACTATACTACCAGGGCACCGTTGAGTGCCTTGATTTCCGAGCTCTTGGGGCCTCTATACAAGGCCATAAAGGAGCCCTTGATTATTCATTATTGTAGGGCCTAATAGATTCCCTAACTAAGACTCTGTTCTTCGAAAGTGCCTTTGGTGCAACTGGATGCATAATACAGTTTTATCCATCCGGCTTCTCTTTCGTTATCTCTAATATTGTTATTCATCTGTACCACTGCTTTGTTTGTATGTTCTTTTATCGTTAAATAATTTAAATAAAAAAATACTTTTGAATAAAATAATAACATAACATAACATAACATAACTTCACGCTGTATCCCCAACGGGGTAGTCAGAGAGGACGGAGCGCCAGGAGTCGCGGTCCTTACACACCTCTTTCGCTTCCTCAAATCTCATCATTCTCCTCACACATTTTCGCCTAGGTATGCGAGTGCTTTTGACATTTCCGTCTGCTAACACTCTGGCTATTTGATCTTCATAAGTCAGCCTTGGTCTTCCTTGGCTTCTTTTACCACTCACTTTCGCTCTGTATATTTTCTTCGTCAGTCTTTCATCACTCATTCTTTCCATGTGCCCGAACCATCTAAGCATTCCTTTCTTCATTTTTACAATAACACTGTTGTGCAACCCTGTCATACTGCATACATAAAATAATAATAAAAATAAATTTCTTTTTTTTTCAAATAAGTAGATTCATCAACATCGTTTTTCGTTTTTTTTTAATTTATAGTAAAGTAAGATTCAAACAAGAAGCAACTTTTCTCTAGCGTGTCTTGTTTGAAACCGAAAAGAAAAAATAATTTCTTAAAATAAGTAGTTGACGGCAGTTCGTACAGATTTACAGAAAAATATGCAATATACTTACAAAGAATTTAAATCGATTTAGACTGGAAAAATTTCAGAAAAACACTGTTGAACAAACATTTACAACTGTATTTAATAATAAATAAAATTATAGGCATATTCAAGAACTTTCTTGCATAGTGTCGAACGAGTAAACATCCAAACATTGAAAGCCAAACCCGGCTAGTAAACACATGAACATACGTAATGACTACTTTAAATACTTGTGCACTAAGTTTCTATAACATTTGAATGCAAATAGGGAGATGTGCCAGCAACTTGATCAGGGCACCAATAAGTATGTTTTTATATAATATGTCAGAGTTTCAAAAATTTTACCCTTTTCTGTATCTCCTAACTCGAGATTAAAATTAGGTACCTGAGATAATTAAATTATCTATTTCCATTTGAACTTGGGACATTGACAGGGAATTTGCACAAATTCTCTGTCATTATTTTTACTGTATTATCTGTAAGTCTAATGCCCGATTTCATTAAAATCCTCTAATACTTAGGAACCCATAAAAAAGGATAAGGGACCCCTATCCTTTTTCACCGCTAACGGTGAAAATTTCATCGTTAGTGGACCCCTTTTTTAGCGAATCCTTTTTTAGCGGATCGATAAGTATAGGGGACTTCGGTGAAATCGGGCATAATTACATAAAAAATATCCCTAAGGGGTTGGGTCAATGCCTAACCGTTAAGGTGTGATGTGTTAGGTATGTTTGTCTATACCAAATTAGATATAGCGTCACACAACATTATAAGTATTGTTTTTTATATTTCTTTAATTCTAAACAATTTCTTTTTTCTCAGTTCTTTTAGTATTGCAAAATACATGTATTTGAAGCTTTAAAATACACCGTATCGAAATAAAAAAAGTCTAGATGGACTTTCGAACATACTTTTGTTTTGGCGTTTCGTCATGCGCATGTTTTTTTATATCAAGAATAAAAAAGCAGAGGTTGTTTCAACGCATGTAGATATGCTTGTTTATTTGTGTGGATGAAAGCTATATAATCATTTATATGGTAGAAACAGGTCATTGTCGAAGTGAAACTGAATGGGGCGACGGAAGTGGGCGCGGCGCCAGCGCATGTGCGTCATTGCTTTTACATTATTCAAAGCATTCTGCGTCTAAAAGACAGCAATCTTACAATATACATAATGTCACACCCCCCAACAAAAAAATACGAAATATATATACATATTGTATAAATATGTAGATACATACGTATAGTTGAATTCGAGAAGTTGCTTTCCTTGTGATTTTGTTATAAATGGGGCAGAAATTCTGGCTAATAATATGATTAGTATGTGTATTGTGTATGTAATCTACCATATAATACTTCATGTGTACTAAAAGAGAAAGTATAGTATCTATGTATATAAATGTTTTCGTAAAAGGAGTATGTGTATAAACTATGTGTATAAACTAAAATGAGATGATGTCAATTGTATGCAATTAAAATTCTCCTGAAACCGTATAAGATGAAGAGAATTGCATCTAAATCTATTAACTAGTTTTCGAAATTTTGGACAGACATAAGTACGATAATATTATGTATGTATGTAGTTGTGTGTTTAAAATATTGAGTCTTTTTTGATGTCAATAAAAACAGTTTTTAGCGAAGACTATGTTTTCTTGTTTTTGTGGATCAGAAAGATCTGTATAACTCTATGTAGAGAATGTAGATTATGCTTATATTGCTGAAGGTAGATATGATATTTCTAGCAATCACAAAAAATGCAGTTGATGCTTATGTAGGTACCTATTTCTTCATCGTTATAAATGTACAGTTTTTTAAATTTGTAGGTAATATACACGCGCACATATCTATCATGCGAATACGTAGTCTATAATTGAATGTGTTTGAATGTATCAACATTTACTGGCGTCTATAAAATGGAATTTGTTTTGAAATACGTCAATACTGCGTATCTCTGAAACGGTTGTTTTTTTCGTTGTTGTTTAAAAATCCAAAAACATCATTTTATGAATGGGATGTTGACGAAAATATAACATATTGTCGCACTAATGACTTTATTTTTGGAGTACTAGTAGGTGCATTAAATCTGATTTCTAGACTTTATACGTAATATTGTTTTACCTACCCGTATTTTAAAATCTATTTCTACTGTTATAAAACTATAACATGGCCACGTCTGTTTCTTTGAAGATAATTTTGAAAAAATGGCTGTGATAAGCTTTCTTAAAAAGCTTATCATAGCTTCCATAATTCCAAATAAATTCTTAATAGAATTTTTACCTGCAAGACTGTTTTTTGTTTATCACTTTAAATGTTCGAACTTCTATGAAAATTTAGTCATTAAATATAGACTTCAATGCAATTTGTGCTATTTAAAACAGGCTTCCAATTTAACAGGGAACCTACATTTATTAAATACCAAAAAAACTGATGTTAACAGTGTATAAAGTCACTGGAGAAAACTATATATTTTTAAATACGATAAATATTTAAAATATTTTTACAGTCTAAATATTTATTACGTGTCAATTCAGAAATTGGATTTAATGTGTTGTAATGTGGACTTAGAAAAAATTATATACAACTACATTTACTTTTTTATTTTTGATTTTGAAATTGTGGTGAGGAAGAAAAAAACCAATAATTTCTTAAAATATTGACAGTATCTAGATAACAAATACTCTGAATTTTACGGAAATTGAATAAAAAATCAAATAATAATATACAGTGTCTAGTAACTAGTTATATCCAGCAACTAGTAGGTATATCCACTTGTTATTGGACACTGTATAAAAAAGTATTTTTCACAGTAAGCTCACATCTTACCTATTCTGCCTCCACAAGAATTATATATTTTTAAATTTTACGTATAGAATAAATTATTGAAAAAAAATAATTATTACTTACCAGAGCTTTTATAAGATATTGTACTGTATTTATTGGTGTATTCGATTGAAGGCTGCTCTGAACTGGCTACCCCTTGACCAGGATGGCTCTTTTATACTTCTCAAATCTCTTTAGAAAAAAGATTATGATAGGACAATGATCAAGGATCGCATATTATGCGATAAAGAACCATTCATGAAAGTAATGTTTTGTAGATACATAATAATATTAATTCTATTAATAATAATTGATCCGAAAGAATGTCTCTGAACCATGTTAAAATAATAACAATTTAATTTTTTAAACTTAAATTTAAAATATAGGGATTTACGAGGGCGAAAATCGATTTAGCTAGTACTACAATTGTGCGAAAATCTGTTTTCTCTATGTTTTCACATACTTAAAACTTCTAAACTCGTCTAATTTCACAAGAGAATTTACCTTCTCAATAGTACAGTGGCTAGAGCGAATGTCTAGTACGCAGAAATGCGAAGGTTCGAATCATGCAATATGGTCAGACTTTTTTGTTTTTTTTTAAAATACCGAGTAAAGCTCGTTCGCCCTAGTACTACAAAATAATAAAACAAAAGTAATGATTATATTTAAATGAAAATAAAACAAAATGCAATATTTACTTAGTAGCAGTAGTAGTTTTTACTAATGATGACAATATTATGTAATTTTCTTAATGTTTAGTTAAGGTGTGTCAAATAGTACTTACTCAAAATGTTTTTAAAACTTAATGTTCTCTAATTTTTATTGGGAATTTTTTTGGCTATGACTTAAGGCTGTATAGCGATTTAGAAAACAATCTATTTCAAGCGAATCCGAGAGGTTAATATACGTGTCGAAATTTTACACGCATGTTGAAAATGTTTTTATGAACATTAAGTATATCAAAAAACTTTTATAAAAAAATTAAACTGACTTCAAAAAAGAACACTGAAAAATATGAAATAACTATCCCTTACTGATCGAAACTTAAGTACAAAAATAACTTTATAAATACGATACAAAAACCCATATAATTAAATTTGACAGTTACTGAAGTCGGTGCCAAGCCTACTAAACTCTTAATACTTTCCGTTGTCGAACATTGATTTGGCACCGACTTCAATAACTGACAAATTTAGTTATTTCATATTTTTCAGTGTTCTTTTTTGAAGTCGGTTTAATTTTTTTATAAAAGTTTTTTTATTTCTCCCTTTTGAGTGACCTTGGCCTAAATAAATATCTAGGGCAGGTCTACAATTAGTTTATTTTCTAATTCTGGAGCGCAATGTGTTAACTTCCATTCTATTGAGGAGCACAAACCGTGGGCTTTCACAATAAAGGATGCGAACAGATCGAACATGGGATATTATTGCCCATTATGGCCGTTACCAATATCATCAATATAATATCATATAAATATCAATCAGTTATAAAAGAACAGTGTAAACGCTGTATTCTCTGTCCGCCACAAGACTGACTCTACTGACTGAATTTATTATATCACAGCCAATTTATATCTTCTCCCTACTTTACCATTATACCATACTACCATTATAGCATGTGGGGACAACGATAGTTAACAAATGACATACAAGAGAATCCAGGTCGCGTTATTTGGTGTATCTTCAAAACAAAAGCTTCAATAGCAGTGAAATTTCAATGGGACCAATCTGGAATTGTATCCTTTCGAACAAAAAAAGAATTTTCCAAATCGGTTCATAAATGACGGAGTTATGAGGTAACAAACATAAATAAAAAAAAAAATAAAAAAAACAACCGAATTGAGAACCTCCTCCTTTTTTGGAAGTCGGTTGAAAATTCAGCCTTATTGTCAAAATTTCGAATTCAACTATTTGAATGGACTGACAAGTCTCACTAAATTCGAAGTGTTCAAAAATAATAAGAAATTAATTATGTAGCTTAATTATGTAGAAGCATAATATTATTAAATAAGTACATATTAGGGTACGAATCTAATGATAAAATGGTTACTTTTCGAATGGTTTATTCGTATTTTCTTAACTTGTGAAAATTTATGCAAATGTGAAAAAGTAGGGTAGCTACAGATAGCTGTTTACACGGTGTGGACAATATGATATGACATTTGACCACCCACAATTAGAACCCTGTTACAAACTTAGGATTTATTATGTATTGTTGTATTAATTAAAATATTATGACGTAGTGCATTAAATATCCATATTTGATCGAAGATATGGATAAAGATAATTTTTTCTCATTGAAATATGTCTTATATTTTAAAAAAAATTTAACGTCCTGATATTTTACTTCAATAAATCAAATAATTTTAAAATCAATTAGGTATTTAGTATTTCAATTTTTATTTGAAGCACGTATGTAGACATCTAAACGTTAATATTTACAGACTTAAAAATTCCTTGAAATCGCCGTTTAAACGTTGTTGACGCAGACTGGCAGCATTATCTCTTTGAATAGTCATACTAATTCGCTCGCGAAAAAATCTAGCTGTAACCTACGACAGCAACGGTCTTCCGAAGCTTCGACCAGTCGTTTATAAAAGGAATCAATAACAACAAAAAACCCGACATCATACGTTTCGACATCATAGAGCGTAAATATGAATGAATCTTAGAGTGAGTCGCATAATTACGCCGCTTCAAGTTCTCAGTAGTGCAGCACCTGCGTTTCAGTCAGTCAGTCATAAAATGAGCGTTTGAACTATTAAAGCGAGTACACAAAATATATTTTCATATTTTCTTGTTTAAATTTCAACAAAAATTGACCCTCCTTTACCCACCAAACATTGAAGAATATTATTAAAAAGTAATGTATTTGTTGCTCCAGAAACTGCACGAAAGCTTCGTGCGCCAGGTGCCTGCGCGCTGTCAGTTCTGCGTGCTGCGTACGCGCCGGTCGAACGCGCTGAAAGGCTGTTTTTACAGATGAATAACCTTTCCACCATGATTAGTCAGGTATAGTTTAATTAAACGCACTACACGATATATTTAGAGTAACTATTTAAAATTCAATGAAACTGTAAATATCTTCTCATAGTGAAATGTTTTTACCTCTCTTATTGCACAAAGGCGAAGGGTGCAATGATTTTACAACAATTTATAATATGTCACATACTTAAATACTCCAAGGTAATACAGAGTAAGTATGTAATATAATTCCCCTGCCTTTTGAAGTGAGACGTCCAGAGCCGTGCTGCGCCGCTCCGATGCAGTAGATCCGCTCAGTGTGATCAAGACCGCACTGACTAAATATTGTTAATATGAAATCGTATGAGATAAAATAGAACTCACTGTACTGCAACGGAACTGTGCAGCGCAGCACTGTCAAGAAAAGTCACGCAAAGTTGTTCAAGTCACGCAAAGTCACGCAGGTCTATTGTCGCTTGTGCAGTATATAGCACGTGGTGCGAGAGGTTTTTTCCTCTATCTTATATAACATGTCACTTGTCACTTCGGTTCATTCAATTTAGAGGTTGCCGATAGGCAAATTTGCTCCTTATTGTCACAGTACAAGTATTATTGTCGCGCCACTGCACTTGAACTGCACTTGAGCCGCGTCATGGCGGCTGCTCGGCTGTATTGCAATTCCGCTTAGTGCGGTCTGATTTTAAAGAATAGTTCTCTGGACTCTTACTTAAGGCTATTGTAAACGATGTAACATGACATCTATTAGTGGATGTGTGTGACGCCAATATCTATAGATTTTATAAATAACTCCAGACAGCATGCCCCTTACAGTAACGGTGAGGAAAATCAGACAAACAGACTCGCCTGTACATAACACGCACATTTCTTATCAGATAAGCTGATCGGCCTCAATTTAGAAAACATCACCCGCACATGTACATTTTATTTCATTTTATTTGCGTCACTTCGTAGTACGGGACAGGCTGTCTGAGGTTATAAAATCTATGCCAATAACAATAAATTTAAGCCATAATGTCTTTAAAAAATGATAATATGAAGATTTCATAGAAAGTCAATAGATGTATTAATGCCAGTAAAATTTATTTTTACAGTTGTTGGTGTTCACCGCATGCGATAGACTGCTGGTCTCCCAAGGTCGTTTGACCTGTCTCTACTCTTTAATGTTCTACAATGTGGTCACATATTCCGTTAGCTATGTTAGAGAACTATGCACCAAAGAAGACTGGTCTCCCTACGTTAATGTCACCCGCCATTCCCGAGTGAAACACCTCGCCATGTCAGCTACGAAGATTGTTCTTGAATGGACAAAAGCGGTCACTTTTATCGTAACAGTAACTTTCGTTCTTCTAGCACTTGGATTAGAGCAGGGTTTGGAACATTACCGACCTACAGCTTTATATACAACCCTGACAGGAACATATTATTTACTTACTGAAAGGACATTCTTAGAGTTATGGCCCTTGGGACTGGCAGCTTTAAAATTAGATAGGTTGGAGAACATGGAAGCGCTTTACTTTGCAGTATGGGCTAGAGGAATAACCACTATATTGCCTGTACCGTTAGTACCAGCTCTGGCATGGTACGAAAGATGGAGATTGGCCATTTTAATTTTATATATATGCGTTTTCATACATGGCCGCCATCGCTTAGGCGAAGCGCTCGTAAAATTGAACGAGGCCTGCGGTTCCTTGGCGAGATTCCGACGAGCCACTACAGACGAGCTCTCGTCACTCGAGGATGTTTGCGCTGTTTGTCTTTGCCCTATGAAATCGGCCCGTGTGACACCATGCGCCCATTTCTTCCACGCGGACTGCTTGAGAAAATGTCTCGCCACCTCTGACAGGTGTCCTATCTGCGTCAGACCGTATATCTTTTGCTGATAGTTGCGTTTGATCTCTAGATAAGACTGCCTGAAAATAATTCAGATACGTATTTATAAAAATCAATTTGCGATATTACTTACAGTACATTCGAACGAAGATTTGATGGACGTGATGGGCTTAATTTACGCCCGCCTCTCTTGAAACGCCTATGCTGTTAATATGTTTATAACTGTATTAAGGGAGGGGGAACAGTGGTTCAAGATGCTTGGTCTGTGCTAGTCGTACAATGAATAATTGCAATTCCACTGTAACTGCTTTTAAATATAAAGTATTTGTGGTTTGAAATTCGACATTCAAATAGCAGCATATATAGCAAGGGCAGTCCGACTGCTGTGGGCCATGAGCAGCATTTTATTAGTTGCAGGCTTGTAGCTATATATTGTTTGTCTGTAATGTTTATGCGTATAATGCGAATTAGTTATAGATGTATCAAATAGATTTTTAATAATATTATTGTGAAGATAAGGTAGCTTTTTTCTAGCACGCACTTTTTACGTAGAAAATAACGAGACACGGATCCCACAGCTACGGATCTTTGGCCCTTCAAAAAATAATAAATGGGTTGACCAATTATTTTTGTACTTGACGGTATGTTAGGTAAAATATTTTTTTACATATTTAGAGATTGCCTTCACCACTGAAAAGGATAGTCAATAGTTTACATGTTTCACACCTTTAGAATGAAACTGACCTAACTAAAAATTATGAGACTTTGTTTTGGCAAGTTATGTTATCATATGAAATCTATTAAAATAATAAACTCTATTTTTCACAATTGCATGTTTAAATTCTTACGGTATGTAAGTTGATACTATGTCTAGATAGTAGGTAGGTTAAGTTCATTATTACATCTCAAAATTCTGAAATTTTGAATTAAGTCAGTTTCATTTTAAAGGTGCGGTTTATTTTCTAAGACTAAATAAAAAAGAAAGACGTAACGTCGCAAACAACACAGTGAGGCTGAGTTTTTAGTCGTGCGGTACGTAGGCGTAGGCCAATGTTGCCACATTGTTTTTTAGTACCTGTTATTATACGAATAACGTTATCTTCAATATTAACGTATTTTAGTAATAAGAGATTGCGTACTGTACATTGTGCAGATACGATACAGTTTTATAATACTATTAGAAATTGCCCGCAACTTGTACATAACTGCACCTAGGAACAACTTGTAAATCGTCATTTAAAACAAAAACAAAGAATTAACTAATGTTACCTTGCATGTAATCTTATTTAACCAATAATCAAAATAATTATAAAGCCTACTAAGTAATTGCAACACTTGTTGAGATTTTGTGTTTCAAGTACTCGTTATTTTAATTATTGAAAATATGAGTTTCTAAGTTTATTTACGTATGAAACGTGAGTCCGTCTTGCTTTGTATTTTTTGAAGATTTGTTCTTGAATCGTTTAACCATGCAATTCGGTGTTTTCGCAGTGAAGTAATGTAGTTCATAAATACGACACATTCCTATAACGATCTAGCTAATAATACGAGGCATACTTTGGTCGCAGGTGTGTGTTGATTTCTATGTATACATGGCATAATTTCGTCCAGCCTCACTGTGTTGTTCGCGGTGGTAGCGTTGTATTTCCTTCTTTATTTGGTCTTTGTTTAATTTGAGCGGAGTACGTGGTGTACTTTTACGAACAAGAATTAAGTATTATAATACAAAAAAAAACCTCAAAGAATAGTGAAATTGTCCCTTAAAAACGGTGTCTCTTGGACTTCTACTAAAGTAGAGAAAAATATCGAAATATTGTTAAAAGTTGATTTAATATGTTGATGTAATAGATATTATTATTTTTGATAAATGCAATATAAATAAATATGTTAATATATTTTCAGTATAATTTTTGTCAGAAATTCAGAGACAAGTAAGAAAAAAAAATGATTGATCTACCCAATTATACTAACTACGCTTATAAAATTATAGTCTAACAATTAGTAAGTAAGTGAAAAGTAGAATGTGTATGTTAATGATTGTAGGTACTTATATTTTGTAATTATAAAAAAATATGAATATCCTAGAATTTTTGTATTAATGCTTATTTTTTGTATTAATACATTAAAAGATTTACATTAATACATATTTATTCTTGAGTTGTAACTGAATATCTATGTAGGTACCTACCTATATTCTTGTAAATCTAATATTCTGTAGGATTTGCAGACAAAGATCTAATTCTATGCCTGATATTAATTCGGGTCCAATGTGTATAATATTTTTTAATAAACATGAATGTTTTTTTAGTAACTAGTGTTTTTTTTTAATTTTCTTACCTTGCTCTATAATGTTGTGAACAATATAAAGTTGTCTAATTATTTTCTTATCTACATACATATATACAATATACAAGGTTATTGTGAAAGGGAGTATAAATCCGCCAGGGTTTCAACGTGTCACTGTTGATTGATATAATATTGCAGATGTAATAATTGCGGGATCGTTTATTTTGTTTTCCATACAAAAAAAACATTCATTTAAAAGAAAAAAAATGTACAGTAATGTATCATTATGCCCTATATTCCAAAGTTTGCTAGCGACGTAAAAACGCTGATATTAGGGTTGCTTCACCTTAATTTTTTTTCACTTTGATGTGTTACACTAGAACTGTTGACTATTGGCGAAGTGTAGAACGCAAGTTTTTCATTGTCATGAATAGTTTAATACCCTTTAGTATTTACCTATCCTTTCGAAATAACTTTGTATAAACTCGTACACAAGCAACTTAAGGACATACCGCACTATAACTTATTCATGCATTCACACCGTTTAAAGATTCATGCACTATCGTGTACGAAATGTTGAGAAATTTTAAAACCTAAGTTGCGTTCAGAATTTTCCTCGTGGTAGTAAAAGTTCATCAAAAATGTCACAGTAGAAGAAAACATTGCGTTTATAACGCTTTTATGGAACAATCACTTTCTCGGGAGCATTGGTGAACTCAAATACTATTTAGTAGGGAATCTAAATTGAATAAAGTCGATAAATGACGATTTTCGTGGGAGTAAGCAGTATTATACCAATTAACAGTATCGTCGTATTCAGCGGTGTATGGTGTTCCCTGAGTAGGAAAAATTTCAAATAACGTCATATAGATGGTGATTCGGGGTATCTTTTGTCGAATAACTCAATAACACATTCGGACGTGTAAGGTGTTATTTGAAATGTATCGAAATGCCTAGCAAAAAACGTGTCACAATCATATAAGTACAGATTCAATATTTAAAAAATTATTTGAATAACAAACAAAAATTTAAAAGTGTAAATTTTTTGTAGTTTAAAAACGTGCAGTAAATATGCCAATTACATTAAAAATGCTCAAATAAAAAAACCTTGCTTCGTTTTTTATCTGTAATGTACACTTAAAATTTTTAAAATCGGATAAATAAACAAACTAGGCTCGTTGCGCCGGTTTTGCGACTGGCTCTAGTATTCGACCAATCGACAGCCTCCTTCATATCAAAATGAAATAATAGTGGTTGTGGTTCGATTTATACTCTCAAACTTATACGTAGACAAACTTTAATCTTCAAGTGTCTGCAACTCTGCTTCTAATGGTGCTATAAGCACAGCATCGTCAGCATATAAAAGACAGTTTACCATTGTGTCATCACATATCATGCCGCTCATACTATCAGTATCTTTCAATGTTTGGAGGCAAATGTCCAAATACACCATGAATAGCCAGGCAGACATGACGCAGCCTTATCTGACGCCTGAACAGATTTCGAACCAGGGCGACAAGTCACCTTCTATCCTTACACAGGATCTGTGGTCTGTATATAATGATCTCACGGCCTGCAGTAAGGCCTTCCACGCCATATTCAGGCAGAAGACTCCACAATGTCTTTCACACTACTCTGTCGAATGCTTTTTCAACATCCACGAAACGCAGAAAACTTTCCGATCTATGGCCAGAAACTTCCCCACGATACCGCGGAGTGAGATAATTTGATCCCTACCGTTCCTAAAACCACCTTGTGCCTTTCACAAATATCTTTCGGAAAAGTCTTTCATACGTTCGGATAATATACCTTGGTACAGACTTTACTCGCTAAGCCGACTAAGTGACTCTATAGCACTCACAGTTTACATGAGAACTTTTACCTTTATAGAAAGAAGATTCTGCCAGCAAGGACTGCACAGTTTACATAATGTATTCCGGACCCTAGGACCACCATACTTGATCATCTCACGTATACCTCATCTTTTTCCGCAGCCTTTCCATATTTCAGAGTTCATATCGCTTTCTCAATCTGTTTTATACTAATGACTTTCTCCAGTCCCTGACCCGAGTGTGCCAATTCATTAGGATCGCTTTCAGTGTCAGAGACAGAGTCGATTCATGCATCGTTGCAAAACATCTTTTTTGTCTGTTAGCAGATGATTTTCTCTCGAACACACTTTATTAATTATCTAAGACGCCAGACCACTTCGGTACTTACACATTTATTTCCAAAATAATTTGGAGTTTTAATCGACGTTGTCCGATATCTTGTTTTCGTCTCTGCTTCGTAGTGCTTTCGTTTCTGCTTTTTGCAGCTTATATTTCTCTTTTATCAAACCTTTCATACCATAACTATTTTTGGTAGCAATACCAAAAATAAGTAAATAAATATTGCCATTGTTGTATTATAAAATATCTAAAAAACGGGAAATTAACACAATTACCTTTTATTTTGTCTTGACGTTTAGGCCGAGGAAAATTCAATATATTTATTACAAGTGAAAAATGAAGCAAAATTTTTTTTTCGACATTTCTTATGTAATTGACATTTTTACTATTAAAATAACTAAATATTGAACAATGGTAAATATAACATCATTGATATAGTTATTTGTAACACGTAAGGCATTATTATTGTACTAACGTAAGGTATTATATTATTTTTAATTGTTAAGCATTTCGTTACCTTTCATATGATACCTCACTCGTCCAAATAGGTTAAGCAGTTATTGAGTTATTCTTTGTGACGTCTTAACTCCCCTCTCCACTGGTTGAGGAAGCGACAACGCATGAACGTCATTGTTCGTACTCATGAAACACCACTGAATATGACGATGCCACTTGTTGCTATTGGTGTAATACTGCTCAGTCCCAAGAAAGTATTTTCTTAAACACTGCCTCTCTATGAAATACCTCTAGCAGTTCTCTATGTGATATATAACTCTTACATTGAGATATAAATTGTCAATCATAAGCATTCGCTAAAGAAAGGTTGTTGGAGGAATTAAAATGTTGTATGGACTAGAATTTTTAACGGAAAATTATGTGCTAGCACTAAAAAATGATTTTTATTAAGATGAAAAATATATCGACGGAAATGGACAGGATATAATGTGACTAATGCTTAAAATTACAATCTTCGACCATCTATGCTGAACAATCGATGACTAGTCACTCGCGCATATCACAAGCGCAACAGAACAAGAATCAATAAACAATTTAACAAACAATGCAATATTTTTTTAACTAAATTAACTACAAACATTGCGTTATTATCTAAACTTAAAGTCTAATCAATTTATGGGAAGGTGCTTTTCTATCGCGCGCCAACGCCAATTCTATCTTCAGTTCGAAAAGAAAATCTGCACACTGACAAGCACCGATAAGAAACTCATCAGTGAGGTGCGTAATATCATTTTAATTTCAACATCACTCAATGAAAATACAATATTCAGAAACCATGCATGTACAGAGAGGTTTATTATTCTCAGACAATGGTTTTGTCTGTAATGAAATCGTTTATTTTATAGTAACTATGCTTTTTCACAAGTTTGAATCTCTTTTCCGTGCTATATTTGTGTCTTTTTAAAGAACGTTATTATAAAAACACATTACTCTCCTCTACGTTGCGCAGTCGAGTAAAAATATACAATTACCCAAAAACGACCCATTGACTTTTGTAATTTAAAGGGAATAACTAGTTGATCCCGACCTCAGGTATTCACACCATTAATATCTTTTTTTTTTTGTAAATAGGTTTATATTTTTTCTAGTGTTACATTATATCTTCAAAGATGTATCCTACAAATTCAATACAGTACAATATATATTCCTACAAATTCAAATTAAATCAGACAAATTTAATGAAATGATTCGTTGAAAATTTTTTAGTGGGATTATAATAAAATCCATCAAAATTGGATATTTCCTGGGCATTATGCAATGACAGCTTTCTAAGCGGCAACTTTGAGGAAGTCTATTATTTAGGATAATGTTTAGTTTTAAGTTTGTAAAGATTAATGTTGATTTAAGTGTTTACTGAATAAATAACTATGTTTATTGCAATTGGATATTTCCTTTGTAAAGTTATACAAACCATCAAATTTCCCGCCTAAACGGAAAATGAAAAGAGCAAAATGGTGGCGTTGCCATGACTTCAATGCCGATTACGTGATTACGTCATAAGAACAAATCGTAGCGGTAGCTTTTAGAATATAGCTGTCCTGGTCTTTCGCCATGTGTTGTGTCGGTGTTTTCTTGTTGTTTCTTTCACACATATATTTCGCCGCATGTTTCCCACCACAAACCACGAATTTAGTCGAACGGAATTTTATTCAAGTCAGTCAACGCGGCATGCGTACTACTAAAAACATCTAAACTGCAACGATTGTTATAATTTTTAACGCCTTCAGTATTATGTTAAAAACGTTTTATCAATTAAAATGTGAATGTTTTGACTTTTAATTGTTATCAGTTATCATCACATTGTGTATCTATCTTCCTGCTTATTGATGGACGTTATTTAAAAGGTACTTAGCTATAAATAAGCATAATTATTTATACATTCATAATTACTATTTCCCGCTTTAATTTTCAGATCAGTGAAATAGGTTGACCAAAAATAAAATTTTATTAATTTTATTTTTCGTCATTTTGCGCGTACTTAGTGATGGATATTTTTCCGAAAATTTTCAGGAAAAAATTCGGAAAAATGGAAAAATATCGGAAAAATAATTGGAAAATATAAAATATACTTTAAAAATTTCAAGAATTTTTTTTAAAAATATCAATGACCTATCATTACGCGTACTACCTTATTCCTAAATATTTGTCATACTCATAACATAAATCATATAAGTACTACTACAAATATATTACCTATTAAAAATATTTTTACTAAAGTATGCTTTTCGCGCAAATATTAAATTAGGTACATAAACAAATACATTTACTTAATCAAAATACCAAAAACCTGTTTCAATAATAAAGTGTAGGTAAGTACATAAACGACGATAGGTAAGTATTTATTTAATATTACCTACATATCTAAATAATTAATTATTGCAGCAATTATTGTATTTATTTCAATTTTAATATTAACTATGTGTCGCGGTTTCATCCGCGTTAAATTTAGTATTTTTCCGGTATAATAATTAGTCAAGATCAGCGGTTCCTAAACTTTTAAGGCCATGGAATAGTTGATGAAACTCTTTTAATTTATTGAACCCCACAGGCCATAGCAAATTATAACAAATAAAAGATACCTAATGCAATTTAGAGTAAAAGAGTAAAAATTCTTTATTACGAATTATTTGAAATAAAGATTAATACGATGAATGAAATTATTTCACTTCTTCCTACAAAAACTATTAATAGGTCTGAAATTAAGCATCTTTATTGTATACCCACAATAGTATAAGATTGGCTCAAGATAATGTTGGCACAAATGACGGTAGCCATAATATTCCAACGATTTAACGACCAATGTAACACTCGCGGAACCCTAGTGTCTTTTACACGGTATCCTTGGGTTCCGCGGAACCCACTTTAAGAATTACTGGTCTAGATTACTCTCTGAAAAGCCCTCTTGCCAATGAAAATTACGTCAAAATCGGCGCAGCTATTTCATAGATTAGCCCGGACAAACTACTGGTTTATAATCTCTGAAATGGCTGAGCAAGAATTTACAATCATTTTACAATAAGAAAATTTACAAAAAATAGAGAAACAAGTTTTTGAATTTTGGTTACGTGCAAAACCCATAAGCTGAAAAAAGGCTTTATTTCAAAATCACAGACAGACATTTCAATTTCATTTATATGTATAATATACTACATGTATTTATACATAGATATTATTAACAACTAGTTGTTGTCCGCGACTTCGTTCGCGTCTTTTTTACTAAATAAATAATTAATAAAAATAATAATTCAGAAACCTTCGCGGGCGTACGCAGAACAGCTCGCCAAGGTCTCATATTACAATCGGATGAACGGTTTAGGAATGCATAGAGAACAAACATACAAACGTACATTCATTTTTATATATAAATAAAATCGAAGTATTGAAAGGGTTGTGTTAATGTCGTAGAGATACCTTCGACTGCAAGCAATAATGGCCACATTGTTCTAAATTGCATTGTACAAAAAATTATGTCGAATATGGCCTTGATAAAATAGTATCCTTGGTCGAGAATTGAGATGTCCCACGAGGCGACGTCGCGGTACCTACTTATTTACTTTTAGGACAAGCACATATTATTATATACACAAAAATAGTGTAGGTCGATGCCTGTAACACGGTATACATAATGGTGCCCTATAGTAGAAGTATATAACTGTTTCAAGGCTCAATTCAGGACTCTAATATATCATAGCCTAAATAAGTATATATTATATAACATAATATTTCTTTTCTAATCAATAATTTAAAGAATTTCAATTTAATTGGGTTATGTAATAATTATTTACATAAAAATAAGAATAAGGTATAAGAATAAAACAGAAAATAAGTTTGTAACTTGGTATAATTATATAATAAGTATTTTGTACATCAGTTTGTATTATGAATCTAACTTCATATTGTTCAGTTTACCCACAGACAACCTAGCTCTCTGTGAGTTTACCAATCATCTCCCTTTTTTAATAACAATGCTACCTGTAAGTTATTAAGTATACAAAATAACAATGCTTTACAATTTTTTACACTAAACAGAATCAACATTCAACGACCAGCGCATCCGATAAAGACGAGCTTCGGGCTATAAAAAACCGAATATAAAATGAGAGATTACGTCATTTCATTTAGCGAGATTAAGAGACGCGTTGTATTTAATATTTATGTGTATATATCTGAAGATACCATTAACATAATGTTAGTTATATTCTGAATATAACGTTTCTTAAATTGTAATAAAAACTAATACTGTTTACTGTTATAAATAATTCACTAGGAAAGTGATACAGTATGTAATACAGCATTAAGTCAATTTTATGACTTCAGAAGAAATATTGAATTACTTAAATGTTTTCATAACATACAATACTATCGATGTATTTTATAAGTTTAAACTATGGATTTACATTATATCATATCCTATTTATTGAACATTTCAATTTTTGTAAAACAGAATATGATATCGATTTCACATTCTTCCAAACATCTAATTTAATTATTGATACAAATCCTCCACTCGAATATAATACAGTTTTCATATTACTGGTTGGAGCCTCGTGCTATTGTAGGTCGATGATGCGATTAGATAGATACGATATTAGAGCGTTTTTCATTGGTCGACACGTTGACGATATATCGTCGACGATGCAGACTCACCGATATCTGATCACTGAAATCTATGGAGCGACTTATGACGCTTTTCACTGATCGACATGATACCGTTTTACATTTACATGTCGGTACCACGTCGGCTCCCCAAAGAATCGTCCCGATAAAATCAAGAATGTGTGACATAATTACACGATGGTGTATGTGTGCGTTCAACGTCACCGCCCTCCCACCACTCTGCTAATCTGTTGTTAGCTCAAGAGTCGCTCCATTGAACTGAAGAACCTGCGGATTGTTTAGTTTGTTAAATATTCAAAATTACTTTCAAATAAGGCCCTTGGACGTATCTAACTTTAACTATTGAATATAACCAAAACTAACAATTTTTTTGTGACTTAAGTAAAGCAGATATAATAAATATAATTCCTCGTCTTCCATATTGAATAAGTACAGTTTTCGAGTTAACGTACTGATCTCGAACGCGTAATGTTTGTTAATGAGGCATGAAAGTTCTGTTTTATCGCCATTGGTATCGATACCGTATCGTTGATTCAAAAAGCTTCAAGATAATGTCGGTATCGCTCTGGTGTGTCGGTTACAATATTATCGTTATCGTGTCGCCCAATGAAAAAACGTCATTATTGACACTAGATCGACGTGACGTTTTAAAAATATTACCTACAATATATCATTGACATTCTTTGTATAAATAATTAACTTTATTAAAATATCCAAATAAGAAAACTAATTAGGCACAAGAATTATGTTCTAATTATGAAGGACAATGAGCAAGAACTGAAACGATCCACTTTTATAAAAAATTAGGTCATTTTGCAAAATTCAATAACCGATACATACTCGTATGTTGACATATTATTTTAGGCCAGGCAAAGCAAATTCGTAGTGATAAGATATCAATTTTTTATCATACAGGCTAATAAAAATTGTAAAACCTAATCAGCGGCTGGTGCGTAATAAACGAGCTTAGAAGAAAAAACAAAAATTCATCAGTCATTTGCCATTACAGACCTGTCTCCTGTGACAAATTGTTTAATAACAAGAACCATACATTTCTGTCCATTTCTCGCGTATGTCGAGTGGGTTTTACATGAAAACTAAAGAGAAGTCGTACGGTGGCCAGCCACGCTTATATTTGGCGTCAAGCCAGACTATATATGTGTTTGAAACCTAACGCAAGATATAACCCAATTTGCTACTAGACTGCAATAAAAAGCTTATATGAATCATTTTTCACACTCAAAAAAAACAAAACAATATAATCTAGACATCTAGAGACTAACTCGATCAGTGAATGATGGTGAAGATGGTGTCATGAAGCACGAAGGATAGTATACATAATGTTCATTTATTATCTATTCATTTAAATATAATATTCCACTCTCACAGAAAATTTTTTTATTCATAGACAAACAATTATTATCTACTATTATATTAAACGAGCAATATTTGTATATATATTGATATAGCGTTCTCGAAAACGGCTCAAGCGATTTCGATGAAATTTACAATATGTGAGTTGAGGAGGGCGAGAAATCGATCTAGATAGGTCTCAATTCTGGGAAAAATCGTTTTCTCCGTCTTTCATACACTTAAAACTTCTAAACTTTTTGAATTTCGCAGCAGTTTCCCTTCTCAACAGCATAGTGGCTGAGTGTAGGTCTACCACGCCGAAGTGCGCGGGTTCGAATCCTGCAATGTGGTCAGACCTTTTTGTTTTTTTTTTTAATATTTTGAAATAATATATCTAAGTTCTGTTTGCAACAAGTACCTATTAAAACACATATCACTTTAATAAGAAAATAAATCGAAAAATAATGATAAAAGCAGATTTCATAACCTCAGACAGCCTGTCCAGTATCACGAAGTGAGGCAAATAACATCAGATAAAATATAGATGTGTGGGTGCTGATTTCTAACGACATGGCGACGGATCAGTTTATCTGATAATAAATGTGTGTCGTATGTACAGATGAGTCAGGCTATCTGATTTAACTCACCGTTGCTGCTCTCACACGGCATCTGGCTTTGGAGTCATTAAGTCTATGGCAAAAATTCATGGAGAAAAATCTATTATTTATTTTCCTGAACAACAATGAATTTAATGCTAAATTTCATGAACTTCCTTTGTTTTAAGATACTATGTTACTTAAAAGAGTAGAATTATGATACAAGCAATATTTGTATATTTATAATCGCATGCTCCAAAACAGTTATAACGATTTCAATGAAATTGACAATATAGAGCTATACGGTGGTCAAAAATCGATTTAGGGTCTAATTCTGAGAAAATTCGTTTTCTCTATGTTTTCACACACTGAAAACTTCTGAACTTCTGCTTTCACAACAGAGTATACCTTCTCAATAGTACAGTGGCTAGAGCGTAGAACGTAGATCTACCAAGCTCAAATACGTGGATTCGAATTCTGCAATGTGGTCACACTTTTTTTTTCTAAGACACCGAGTAAAGTTCTGTCGCTCAGATACTATAATATATGAATCACATGCATTATGTAACATATTACATACATTTATTATACATACTATGAAACTATGAGTTATTTTACAATTTCGCAATATTTTTAAATTGCTCGCCATTTTTTTCCTTATTATCCAACAGCGCAAGCAATGAAATGATTTTATATCTCTATCAAACGCTCCGTGTACCTATATCATGGATACTTACCTCTTAAAAGAGAAACATTATTGAGAGAAATATAATACCATTTATCATGTACTTATTTTTAATATATCTAAAATGTACCTTCATATTTCAATGCAAGAAATATGTACTATACTTACTTATAATATACGATTATGCAGTTGTGTTAATCTAAATAAATATAAGGGACCATCCGTAATATCAGTTGAGCCTTGTGAGCCTGTTATATTTACTATGATTAATTTACTTACGTAATCGAAATCAATACGTCGATGACCTCCGTTCTAATTCCATAGCAACAGCCCTGAAAACGTGAAAACTAATGCCCTGGGAGCTGTTCAATAAAAATAGTGCGCGTCGAGGGACGGCCTACGTCAAAATATTTAATTTTGTAATTAATTAATAAATAAGTAGTATTTAGGTCATTGTATTTAGACAGCTACCGATGAGCATGTTTTTATCAAGTCGAATTGAAAACCTGAATAACGAGGAGTTCATACAAAGCTCACACTAAATAAATGTAAGTTTTAATTTTGAATCGTGGACAAATTGTTCTCATTTTCAGTTTACAATCAAACGAAATAGGCATATACATAATACATGTAAGTACATACATACATATCGTCACACTGTACCCCTAACGGTATAGTCAAAGAGGACGGAGCGCCAAGCTTCGCAGTTCTTACATACTTCTCTCGCTTCCTCAAATCACATCATTCTCCTCACACATTTTCGCCTAGGTGTGCGGGTACATGTAAATAGATACTTATGTATAATTAACATAACAAAAAAAGTCCGTCGATTTCAACGAACGGGAAACAATCGACTTATTTCGAGTGGCGTATTGCGTGCTCTAGGGGTATTTCAGGATTTGGCGCCCCTCTATAAGGTTTGCCGTCCCATAAATTAAAAAAAAAGTAAAAATCTTTTATGATAAAAAAGATCATACAAAAGAATAAACATGTTTTATTAAATGTTTATATTTTTTTGCGAAGTACAAATTGGTTGAAAAATTCGTCTATGACACCTGTTATCATGATTATTCGGCATGCGCCACCTCACGCAGCTTGCCGTCCCGTGCCATGGTCTCCATGGCGCTCCGTGGGAGGGTAAATAAAAGGCTTCTGTATAAATAGATGTCTTTGCTGTGAATATGGCACTGCTTAGTAAACACCACCGCTGGGTCAAGCGGTTTTGGCGTTTTATAGGCGTTTGGCAGTAGGATAATAATTAGCTGTAAATGTCTGTGGAATCGAAAAATTTGTCGCAAGGTAGGATATCCAAAAAACTAAATGTGTTGCGAACTTTAAGAAAAGTTAAAATGTAAAATCAAATGAGAGTCTTCCACTTTCTGTCTGCAAAGTTCGATGACGGAATAACAAAGTTTTCATTTTTTATTTTTAGTTACAAGTGTTAAAACCATGTTAATAATATAATATATACTTATATCACAAATTAATTAGTTACTAACGTAAATATATTATTTATTACATTAAGTAATATAGATAGATCATTCTCATGATTTATCTCTAACGGTGTAGTCGGAGAGTCAATAATATAAATATACATACATTTTACATTATGTCTATTACAAGAAAGTATGTATAGATATTATCGTCAGGTATGGATTCTCGGACCAAATGGTGGATCATTACATTTTCGGAAACTTAAGATTATGGTCACGGCCTGTCTAAATGAGATCCAATCTTGTAGAAACCCATTTAGATCTCATGAACCCCCAAGTTTTTTTTGCTGTCGCTGTAGGAACTATATTTGTTCCTATTTTGTTTTCTAGCTACACAATTAATCCTTTTGTGGGAATGAAAATAAGTACTACCTAGAATTAGTAACGATAAACACTTTTGGAACGGCATATTACCTATCCTATAGGAATCCTATTAACAAAAATAAATTAGAGAATGCATTTTATTATCTTACTTATTATTATTTCAACTTTTTAATCTTAACTCTGTTATCGTAATATTATCATCCTCTTACAGAATGAAAATGAAGTGAAACAAGGAAGAAGAAAGAACACGATGACCATTTTACTTTATGATTACTGTGAGTTAGAGGAGCGCGCGGCAAAGCATTTAAAGGCTTGGAAAGGTAACTTGAATATAAATCTTACATTAATTTTATTCTGTTTTTGGGTTACGATTACAAGCGTATAATCATGTGTAGGACAAGTATTACGCTTGTAATTATATAAAACTACAAAAAAGTTATAACAGAACGTTTCACTTAACTTCAACCATTTTATTAAATTAACAAATTCACAGTGTTACGCTAATTACCCTCTACAAAAATACATAGGTAACGTTCGTCACTTATTTACTAATAGTGCCCCGAATCAGAGAATATCGAGTCTTGTGTTCTCAGATTTTCACTTTCCGTTACACTGTTAGTTCGTTTTGTGATACATGGAATTTGGGAAAAATATTTGTTTATATTATACTGTTATGGTTTAATAGATGAAGTTCCCATTGCCACTGGTTTAGTACTTAATTCTGAAGTTATCTTTTGAATTTAAAATACTATTACCTAGAAATTTTATAATTTATTACAGCTCAAATACATAGTTTATAATAATTACGGAACCCTTGAGAACCGAAATTGAGTGGCCTATATTCGTTATGATTCATTGAATAGTGCTTTTAAGTTATAAAGAAATTAAAAAATATGTTCTAGTAGGTACAGAATTTTGTTCAAAAAAAGCCTTACCACAAATACAAAAAATACAAAAAAATGTATACCTAATGTAAACCTAATACTTTTGAATGAAAATAATTTATAATTTTAATTGGTAGGTAGGTGACTCTTAATACGCAAAAAATAAGTCTTGTCAATATTTTAGTATAGCGATAAGCTCTCGATGACTTCATCTTGGCGGCAGTGCTATAGTTATGTTAGGTACTTGAATATGAAATATAAAGGCTGTTGCACATAACCATTTTAAAGCTGTACTATACTCATTGTATTCCATTTTAGATTCGGAAACATATCTTAACATTAATATTTACAAAATTAAAACTAAACATTATCTTCTATACTACTATCACAGATTAATTAGTTACTAACGTAAACTACCTACTATATAAATCTCTAGCGTCTGTCTGTAATTACAATTTCACTGTAAAACTTTGTAATAGATAGTCGTTTTATGACTAACTAATTTCGATTCTACCATTTTTAAAATTTTCGTTTGTCTGTCTGTCTGTCTGTATGTATCTCCTTTCATAACTAAAGAACGACTTAACCGATCTTGATGAAATTTGGTATGTAGTAGTAGCATGTGATTGCGCAAAGGTAGGATTCTTATTTTTTAGAAAAACTCCCCTTAAAGGGGTGAAAAAGGGGATAAAACTTCGTATGGGAAATGCTAAACCGCTAAACTGATTATGACGAAATTTGGCATGAAGATAGTTTAACATCAGAGAGCTAGACATAGACATATATAACGGCATACTGAGACATAGGCTACTTTTTTTATCAATAATTTACCCCAAAGAAGGTAAAAAAAGGGATGAAACTTTGTATGGGAAATGTTAAACTTCGGTTATCATAAATTTGGAACTGTGATAGACTTCTTTCATCAAAAAGATAGATGGACTGCTTTTTTATCAAAAATCCACCCCTAATGGGGTGAAAAGAGGGATTGCAATTTTGTATGGGAAATGCTAAACCGCTGTACTGATTATGATGTGGCATGAAGATAGTTTAACAACTGAGAATGGGCATAAGCTATTTTTTTATCAAAAACCTACCTTTAAAAGGTTGAAAAAGGGGATGAAACTTTGAATCGGAAATGCTAAACCGTTGAACTATGATGATATATGAGATAAATATAATGAGATAAATATAATGGGCTAAACGTAGGGCTCTTTTCAAATATATTTTTTTTTACATATATACATGTACATGTAATCTAACCTAATCAGGAAAAGCAACGAAAAATTTCTCTGCTCAAACGAAGTCGCGGGTACAACTAGTCTTAAATAAACTTGCACAAAGTTGCCGCTTAGAAAGCTTAGAAAGTTAGGGTGCCCAGTGGACTAGAAGCATTACCTCTTTGAATAGCCAATCTGATTCGTTGGCGGAAGAACCTGCCAGCCCGACGGTCTCCCGAAGCCTCAACTAGTCTTTTATAAATAATATCAGAAATAAGGCAATGGGCTTCTGAACCCAAGGTCCCAAAGTTTCGATTGCAAAGAGCGTAAACATATGAAACATAGGCCGCTTCAAGTTCTTGGCAGTGCTGACCGCGGTACCTCCTGACCTGGTAGTCGCCGGTGCATGGGAAACATCAAGAGTATCGACACAAGTGGCGTCCCACACCAGCCATCTTCGAAATTTCCGAGGAATGAGCCTCAAACCGTCCGGTCTCTTGCCGTCGCTGCACGCAATATCAACAGTCTGAAAAAGGATAAACCGTAGAAACCTATTACCAATTTCAATAGACCTAGTTTACAATTTAAACCAGTGTCCTGACTCCATCTCAAAAGTACCTAGGAGGCGAGACCAATTTTTTCGGTACTACAAGAATCTAAAAGTTGTAAATGAACATTTTTGCATAGAGGCTCATCCCAGTGTTTCTGACAAAAAGTCAAGGTAGCAGGTTAGTACTCGGATAAACTCTTAAACAGGCATTTTGAGCATCGGTCATGCACGGCACCTCAACCAAAATAGGAAAAGATTTTCCGTGCTGCAGAAAGAAAATCAGGCAGTGACACACTCGAGATTGTGCATGCCCAAGCCTCCATAACGGATAGGAAATGAGGCTTAATTCCAGACCCTGTCATTAACAAAGGAGTAATTTAATATTTTAGATAATGTATTTTAGAGAATATTGTCTACAGATATTAAAAGTTTGAATTTAAAAATTTGTGAACAGCGAAGAAAAAAGGCACAAGTGGAAAATGAGGAGAGCCATGTCGGAATTAATTTTGAAAAATTTGTCTGAAGCTTGGCTAAATTTTAGTATTTGATCATTGATAAAACAAGGTATCGAGTCATCTAATACGTGACCACCTATTAGGAGGTACAAGGATTCTTTTGTCAAAATTGTAATATTTGGTGCCAGATTGTTAAATTTATTTTTTAATTTTTTACATCAGAACGGAATCAGAAACAAAGAGTTCACACATTTAGAATTTACTTCTAAATGTTTAAGCCTGAACCTAAACTAATTAATCTGTGCCTGAACGAAAGTTTTAAGGTCAACTAAAACAGTAATTTTTTTACCTTCTATTGTTGTCATTATGGTACCTAATATTTCGAGTGCACTTGTTTCTTAATGAGTAATGCTACTTTCAATGATGCTTTCAATAAAGAGAACTCATCAGTAGCAGATTGCTAACTTTAGAATTATCAGTAACGCTGTTGAAACCGTGATGACTATCCATTTCAGAGAAAATATACCTACCTAGTTTAATTTAATATTTTTTGTGTCTAAAACGAAACTAAAAAAATTATACGTATGACTATTTTTTTTATCGATAAAACTACATAAATTGTTAAGTATAGGCTAGTTGTTGCTGACAAGACAGGTTTACACTAAAATTATGTTCCTATACTGTATGCTGTGTGTCTATTAAATTGTGTGCTGTGGTGGTTAACAATCGTAATCGGGCGGCGCGCGAGACGTCGTGTACGTACTCAACATTTATCGGTCTTGTGTCATTATGACCTCACTCGTTTGTTGTTACCACTCCTTTTTAAAGCCAAACTTAGAATAGTAAATGTATTAAATTTACAATTTACTACGAATATACTAGTAGAATACAACATGTTACGAACACTATTTGAGTACCAACCATATAAAACCATCTATTTATAATGAGGTTGCTTACATATAAAATACTTATATATTTTATTCATAAACGGCTATATTTTTAAGGTTTCGTAGATAAATTGGCAAAAACGGAACCTTGATATTTTCGTCGTCTTTTTATGTCCGTATATTTGATTGTTATTCTTCCTAGCAACTTTACGCTCGCTTAGCAGGTACAGTAATACCTCAACTTACGCTACCCCGACTTACGCAAACCCATAGTTACACGATTTTCAAATCTCGTCGATTCGTCTTTCTTTTGAGCGTCACATAACTCGATTATCGATTATAGACTTACTGCCCTCACACTATTGCTCAGTTAATGTACATGTTCGGACTTGTCGCGCGGAATCAATGCATAGCTACAATTTATTTTGTTTTATGTACATAATATTTATTTTTTAACTACGGAGTGCGTGTTTGTTATTACATTTCTATAGACTACTAATGTCATCCAAGCGAAGTAAAACTAATTCTTCTGCTCAAAACAAGACAAAAAATCTTTGGAATGTAAACTTAACGTAATCTAAGATTTTATTAAACATTTTTTGTCAAAATTATTTTTTTTTCTTCCGGTCCCAATTAAACATAATTTATATGTATTTATATACGAAATTATACCCCGACTTACGCGAATTCGACTTACGCGGTAATCGCTCAGTCCCACCTATCGCGTAAGTTCGGGGTATTATTACTGTACTTTTAACTGGCAGAATCACCTGTCAATTTTTGTCTACGCTCAAAGCAACTTTGTTAAAATAAAAGTTCCTTGTCTACGCTTAGTTCTCTGTCTTTTTCTCTGTCATAAGTCATAACTTAAACTGAAATATATTCAAACGCCAGCTTAGAACACATTAATTACAATTTTTTTTTTACATTTTGCAAAATTTGGGTGGTAAAATTGAAACCACGCTGACCCTAACAGGTACTTGCTCCATCCACTCCATCCCTATGGGTCTCAGCTATCTGTCATATCTTAAATCCGCGATCTTCCAGTAAAAGTTTTTCGACTTTTTCAATACGTATTTTGGTCAATGACTGTTGTAGACGGCCGACGGGATCGGGAGTCGTCTTTGATGGAATCTCGGCTTCGTTGGAATAACTGACTACAGTGTTTCTCCATAGGCGAGAACTTTCCATAAACTAGTAGCGTAGACAATTTTTTAGTTAGATTCCAAAGATATTCTTCGGTGTTTTGTTACTTTTTATGAGGAATTTTATCACAGAACGGCGCTCTTAATTCCTAAGGCTCAACGATTTTTCAGACACATAGTGATGCTTCTACTCAGCTACGCAGTGTTGGGCTGAAAAGTTTTCAGTTTCCTCTTGTACTGTTATCGAAATTTTCAATGTAGGTACTTATTTGTACATTGGTCACTTTTATTATTATCAGTACCTAAACACCTCTATCATATTAAATAAAACCAAGAGCTCATTATTCCAGTTTGTTTACATTAAATCGTAGTGATTACAATCTTTTTGTTTTGCATGTTCATATTTAGACTTCAGTAATCTAAAATTACTGTAGTAAACTACTAATGCGATAATAACACTCGTATAAAAACAATAGGTAAACAAAAAATTAAAATATTAGTATGTTTTGTTACAGTCTGATAAGTGCATATTTTTTACATTGTTTGATAGTAATGTATTTTACATAATGTCTATAAAAATGTAACAGGAAGGAAACAGCGATAACGTAGCCTTGAATACTTTGAACCTACATACTCAACGGTACATATTAAACATTCAAAGCGTATTAACCAGGAGTTTGGTAACAATAAAATTACTAAAAGACATTTTTGAATGCTATAAACCTTAGAGATACAAAACATTCGCTGTGGTAGAGAATGAACCTGATTTACAACTTTCTAAAGACGAGGTGTCTTTTCTTTCTAGTTATAATGTTCATGTTAAGATATTGTTATTCAATTAGATAATTGTAAAAAGATAAGTAGATAGGTAAAGTAGAACAAGGAGTTGTATAGTACCTAGGTAATAACGTAAATAAATAAAGCCTTTTTATTATTTTAAGATACAACACACATTAATGTAAATACTTTACATTGCGTTCCACTGGAGATCCTGGAGATCATGTAACCATAGTTTCCGGCTCATCCTCGTCCAATATTCATTCGTTCGGTATATTTTATTGCAGCATGGCACATAACATTGTACGCCCTTACTGCAATATTGGGCATCCTCAACTACACATTTCTACAAAGTACCATGCAGTTAGTAGATAACAACTGCGTGTTGTATCCCCGCGAACTAGAATTCCATATGGTTGAGATATCAGATATCGACGGACAGACCGTTAACTATTCAGAAAATGGTACTCTAAGCAACAGTAATAAAGTTGACAATGTATTGAAGAATAGTGAACATGAGACTCATGATAATGCTCAATCGACTACCGTCCCTACCGATAATGGAACAATAACAATGACTGAAGACAAAGCCAAAACTGTTAGAAGAGAAGTGCCAAGCAACGGAACGATCGATGAATTTGAAATGACGATAACAGTTGACAATATAACTGTTGTTATAGGTAAGTTCAATGTAGTCAGTATTTATTTATTTTTAAAATGAAAATTGAGATCAAGTCTTGGAATATAATCTAATTTTATGTTGTTTCGATAATATCGCAAATATATGTATCACGTTGGAGGTAACTCATACATCATTAAAGATGTATTTGTATTAGTAGAAAAGATTTTTATTAACTTAGTAAATACATTTTTCTAATTTTTCATTTATTTTCTCTAGGACAAATTCGGCAATCATCAGATCCTTCAATCACTCATATGCAATTTTCCTTTCATAATGTGCCAAAAAGGATTCGTAATCTTCGAAAACGAAAACGTTTGTTTAGAAATTTAGATCTTCAGCGTGTGTGATTAATTTGAATGTACCTACCTATCCAAATAACCCGTGTGAGTTTGTGTAACCCTTGAACTAACAAACCCTAGTTTTCTTTAATTAATATTTTTATATTAATATACTGTAATATCTAATAACCTAATTTATCTATTTTCAGGAAATGAAACTCATCGGCTAGCATTAGATACCTCTCGAACACTGTTCGGTTTGGACAGTGATTGCGAATTCGCTGAGTACATGCCTCTCCTGTCATCCGTTTTTGCTATAGTATGGATAACATTTTTTACCATGTGTCCTGGTGGAGGACATGTTAGATCAGGGTAAGTTAAAACTCTATAGGTACTGAAGTCCCTCATGAAACTTTACCAAAAGCTAGTATAATTTATGGAGAATATTAAGTCGATATCTACACTATCCGGCTAGGCCGTAGATAGCACTTATTTGTTTGTATGATCAAAATGACGAACAATCAAAACGAACGTTTTCGTTTTCGAAGATTGCGAATCCTTTTTGGCACAATATGAAAGAAAAGCAACAATCAACTCATATTAATGCTTATTGCCTAAATATAAATAGCTAATTCAGAGACTTGATTATAAGAATTATATATGGAATATCTACAGTACTCTAATCGAATAAACAATAAATTTCTTTTTTATTTTATTTATTTATTTTGATATTAATTAAATTAATTAATTAATATTAAAAATAATTATTATATAAAACTCGATATTGTTACGAGCTATAAATATTAAATGCCGGTTAAGGATGCAAAAACTTTATTTCCTTACACAAATACCAAGCACACACGAATTCAATTACGGGCGGCGGTTCCTAGTTTTAATATCCCTTGAAGTCTCCGCGTAGTAATCACCGAAGATGGTACACGCTTGACACAGAAACAATGCTTTTGAATCGCTATAGAACGTCTTCTTGCAAGAGTCGTCGTAGTAGTCCTCGTAGTTCGCTTTGCCATCGCCGTTGTCGCCATGTTATCGCTTTAATAATTACAGGCTTTTATGGATACCATATACATACATACTCCCACGCTGTATTCTAAAAGGGCTATTCAGAGAGAATGAATTGACAAAAATCGCGGTCCTTACTCTTTTACCATACTCTTTTAGCCTCCTCAAATATCATCATTCTCCTTAATCCTTAAACGTACTTTCGTCGAGATATGTTCGTGCTTTTGATATTTCCATCAGTTAACACTCTGGTCTTTGGCTAATTGATCGTCATAAGTCAGCCTTGGTTTTCATTGACTTTTGCTGCCATTCACTTTCACATTACTTTCTCTGTGTATATTTTTTTGTCAATCTATCACATAGTCTACACCTGAACATTCCTTTCTGCGTTTTTATAATGATGCTGTCATCACAAAGCTGACACCGCCCATATTTCTTCCATACTTTCACTCGATTTCGGGCATATCCAGGAATCACTACCTTAAAGTACCGTACAGTACTGTACAGTACCGTACAGTACCGTACAATAGAATATCCACCGACATCATATCACGAATTAATTAGTTGCTAGCGTAAAACCATATTGTGGAAGGTCATTTTGGCAGATTTAGATATACAGGGTTAATTTAAAAATACTAATAACTTCTTAGTATTTTGTACTAAACATTATCCCCAATAACTTTTGTTTTACGACTTTCAAAAATTCATGTTTTTTCTTTCATACAAAAATAAAAATACATTTAATGTTTCTGAAAATGGCACCTACTCTATCCCGTCGCTAAAGCGGCATTTTTTTTTTTTTTTTTTTTGGTTTCTGAGAGGCGAAATGAAACCCCCGCGGGCTACCCAGCCGGACTCTACGCCGACTGGGGAGTGTCGGACTCGAACCGACTAAACAAAACCCCTCTTTGCTGTTAGCCCTAGTGGCTTTTACAGCGTCACAGGTCGCGTTGGGGCGAGCGCTGAAGGCGCCCTGCCAGATGGTCGACCGCCTGAGGGTTCCTCCAGCCGAGGGATGCCTCGTATGGAGGGCGGACCTCGGGCTCAAGGCGTCGCCAGGGGAGCTTTCCGCACCTGCGTGCATCTTAACGGGCTTCCTATTCGGGTGAGGGCCGGGCCTCTAGCGGACCCGGCCGGCGAGACGGCTGAGGGCCGGTTAGTGTGCCTAGTGTTCCGCGTGGCAGTTTACAATGTGGCTTAAGGCCCGCGTGTGTGCGTGTAGAGCTAAGTGATCGAGCTTCTAAACGTGAGACCCTACGGGTGTCGCGGGGGTCGTCCTCGCCTCCGCCGGTGGGGGCGGTGCGGTCGTAGTGTGTAGGTTGGCATGTTCGAGTTCGAACGTGTAATGTCGTCGTCGCTGTCGCCTAACACATGTCTAGGTCTACGATAGCGTTTGCGGACGCGGCGTTCGGGGGTGTACGATGACGCCCTGACCACTAAGGGATTCGGGTGTAAGGAGGAACGGTGAAAGAAGCGTTGGGACGCCTCTTTTAGATATTGAGTTATAGAGGGTAATTCTAGGTCGTAGTGCAGATCTACGTTGCGCACGTAAGGAGGGGCACCGGTAGCCCTGCGCATGAACCTATTCTGAATAACTTGGAGGGAGTTGATGTGAGAGCGCGCAGCGTGAGCGAATGCTACACTGGCGTACGTCATGATAGGCCTGACGCACGTCTTATATAAGGTAACTTTATGTCTGAGGGACATTTTGCTTTTAGCGCAAATGAGCATGTTGAGACGACCGAGGACGAATGCGGCGCGGTCGCGGACCGTTTTGATGTGTTGGCCGAAGGTCATGGCACTGTCAAGGGTGACTCCTAAGTATTTGACTTTCCTAGTCCAAGGGATATCCTGGCCGAAAAGTGTGATCGTTCTGAGAGTGTTAGCGCGGCGGGCGCGCCTGGTCGTCGTTCCCCTCGAGAAATACACGGCGGCGCTTTTCTCGGGGTTGACTTCGATTCTCCAAAGACGGAACCACTCGCCTAGGCTCGTGACCGCGACTTGGAGGAGTTGGGAGACTCTGAGGCGACTCCGGTCTGATGTGAACAGAGCGGTATCGTCCGCGAATAGGGCGAGCTCTACACCGGGGGTTTTGGGGACGTCGTTCGTGTAGAGCGAGTAGAGCGTGGGCGATAAAACGGAGCCCTGTGGGACGCCTGCCCTGATGGGGCGGGGAGAGGAGAGCACCCCTTCGACTCTATAGCGGAAGGAGCGGTCTGACAAAAAGTCCCGTACTATGCGTACGAGATCGTCAGGCACGCCGAGCCGGCGCAGCTTGTACACCAGCCCGGCGTGCCAGACTTTGTCGAACGCCTTCGCTACATCGAAGAAGAGGGCCCCCGTGCCTATAGTGCGACTCGGGCGGTTAAGGCCCTCCAGGATGTGTTCCGTGAGGCGGTGCACTTGTTGTATGCACGAGTGTTTGGCTCGAAAGCCAAATTGCTCGTCTATGAGGAGACCGGAGGTGTCTAAGTGGGCTTTGAGACGAGCCAGAAGGACCCGTTCGTAAATTTTCCCTAGCACGCTAAGGAGACTGATTGGGCGATAGCTATTGGGGCTACTGCGGGGTTTACCCGGTTTCGGGATTCCGATGACGATCGCTTCCTTCCAGGCGGCTGGAAAGACGCGGTTCGCCATGGCGGCATTGATAATGGCTGCTAAGAGCGCGAGAAGGCGCATAGAGAAAATTTTGACTACTCGGTTGGAGATGCCGTCTCTACCGGGGGCTTTTCTAGGTTTGAGAGCCTTGACAATGTCCTGAACTTCGTCAACCGTCGCGGGTCTGAGTTGGCAGGGGGCGGTCGCGGGCGGTAGGGAGCCTACTTCGCGATTGACCATGTCTAAATGATTCTGATCTACAGGCTGAGAGCTAGGTGAGCATTGGGCCTCCAGAGTGTCGGCCAAGAGTTCGGCTTTATCTACATCGTCGAAAGCTGTCTGTCCGTTCGGCTTCGTCAGGGGCGGCATTGTTTGGAACGTGTCCGATTTGAGAGATCGGGCCAACTTCCAGTAAGCCTGGTGCGTCGGCTCGATCTCACGCATGAGATCGCTCCACCTGTTATCCCTAAGTTCGGAAATTCGGTATTTGACTTCGCGTTGGAGGGCGCGTAAGTTGCGTTTATTCGTTTCTGAGGGAAACGAGTCGTAAGCGCGGGTCGCGGCGTTCTTGGCTCTGATCAGCCGACGGATGTCTCCAGGGAGCTCCCAACGGCGGTCGTTCGCTGCCGGGACCTCACGGGAGCACGAGGAGACCGATTCGCGGATGTGGGCGGTGAGCGCGTCTATCGCCGCGGTCGCGTCCTCGGCGGAACGGATAACGTCCGGTATCGCGTTAAGCCGCGGCGAATTCTCAGAGTTTAGCGTTTCGTCTAAACTCTGCCAATCCGTCACGGTTTTTGTGAGCGTCCTAGTGTCTATCATAGGTCCTAGTTTTAGTAATACCGGCCTATGGTCAGAGTCTAACTCGTGTAACGCCTCTATTGAGTGCAGCGTTAGAGCTACGTTCTTTAGAAGCGCTATGTCGAGTACGTCCGGTCTGTGTGTTGTAACTCTGGGATAGTGGGTGGGCGTCATGGGGGCGATAACGTCAAAGTTAAGGACATCGGTTAGTTCGTCTAAAGCTCTGCCATTTCGCGAGGTGGTGTGCGAATTCCAGCGACGATGTTTAGCGTTGAGGTCGCCGGCGAGTATGACAGAGTCGTCTAAATTTAGGAGGGCCTCTAGATCGCTTCTAATTAGCGCTTTACCGGGAGGGAGATAAACTGACGCGAGTGTGACAGGCGCGTGCCCCGTGAGGGCCACCCGGCACACCGACGCCTCTATGTTGGTGAGGGCGGGCGTATCGATCGGAATGCAGTGCAGGGACCTTCTGTAGTAGATAACAGTGCCGCCTTTGGGGGCGGGCACCCTATCGTTTCGCACGATGTTAAGCCCGGAGAGGCCGGGGTCGCGATTTCTAGGTTTCAAAAAGGTTTCCTGCACTAGCATTATATCTATTTGGTGGTCTCGCGTAAACTCGTGAAGAAGATCGCGTTGCCTGCGGAGTCCGTCCGCGTTAAAAAATGAGATTGAGAGCCCGCGCGGTTTGATGCGCGCGGAGGGAGTTGTCTCGTGGGTGCCCGGTTTTATAACCTACGAGGGGGCGCCGTGAAGCGGCTTAGGCTGTCCAGAAGGGACGCGTGTTCGGCAAGTATGATGAGCCGTCCCATCCCGTCGCTACAGTCGCGGATTTTACGCGCGACTAATTTAATTTCGTTAAGGTTGACTTCCTTAACGAGGTCGGCGAGCATTCGGATGTCGCCGAGGAGATCGGACGCCGGCGCTGAAGGAGCCGGCGCCGCTGGACGCGTTTGAGGCGCGGGCCCCTTACGCCGCGGTTGTTGTGCTGGCGTCGGCGCTATGGTCTCTCGGGCCGGTAGAGCGCGCGCGGGCGCGGATTTAGTCGACGCTGAGGGCGCGGGTTTGTTCGGCGCTGAGGGCGCAGGTTAAGTTGGCGCGGAGGGCGCGGGTTGTGGCGGCGCAGAAGGCGCGAGTTGTGACGGCGCGGAGGGCGCGGGTTTGGCTGGCGCAGAGGGCGCGGGCCGTGTGGGTGCGGAGGTCGCGGTAGGGGCGGCCTTAGGTTGGGCTGGGTGCGCAGGGGGGCCGCGGCGTTGGCCCTGATGTGCTCCGCCGGCTCGGCGCGACTTACCCCCACGGCGGCGACGGCGCGGAGCTCTCGGGCAACCGCGATAGTTCGCGGGATGTCCGAGCTCTCCGCACAGTACGCAACCGGGAGGGTCAGACGTCTCCGGCGTGCGGGAGCACTCGGGGGTGCCGTGGTCTCCGTGGCACTTGACGCACCTAGGCCGTGCGAAGCAGTTGCGGGCCGAGTGCCCGTACAATTGGCAGCGGTGGCATTGACCCACCGTGCCGCGCTTGTGCGGGGCCTCTACGGAGAGGCCGGAAATCCTACATACGGATTTTATGTGGAAAACGGCCTTTCCCTCGGGGGAGAGGTCGAGTATGACCAACACGAGGTCGAAGGCCTCCTTCGAGCGAGGCTTGTAAAGGCGGTGGACTTCACGCGCCGGGAGGTTTTGCGACTTAAGGTCGCCGAGGATGAGCTCTTCCGGGAGCTCCTTCGGGAGGCCGCGGATGACCACGCGAAGCTGGCGCTCCTCCGGGAGCGCATAAGTGTGGAAACCTATGCGCTCCGAGCGTAGGAGCGCTAAAGCGGCACACGCGCAGCGCGGCGCTGAGGTTCGGTGCGCTCGCACTGCGCCATTGGAAATACCTACAGAGTAATTACGTTTCAGACAGTACAACAAAACTTAACAAATATTTTTTGAGGAACGTATTGAGAAAAGTCGTAGAACAAAAGTTGTTAGGTATATTGACAGGAATTTTGCACTAAGAGGTTATTAATATTTTTAAATTAACCCTGTATAATATATAATATATTGAATATAATTAATGGAAACAGAACACCGTTAACTTAATTGATAGCTGCTACCCACCTTTGCACATCCAACTAATTTCTTCCATCTCTGTAAAACACACTTCCTAGATCAGCCATACTCAAAGTGTGCTCCGCGAAGCCCCGGGACTCTGTAAGGCCTTTGCGAAGGCTCCGCTAAAATAATGTCACACAAAATAAAAATAAAATTTAATTACATCAAAATAATGCAAAAGAACACCGACATCATTATAAGATCATCACATCAAATCGATATCTGAACGTAATTTCACGAAATCTATAAGAACTATTTTCATTATATTTTTCCCGTAGATAAACTAATAAAGCTTCTCTGAATCACATAATAGCCGAAAATAAAGTGAAAAATAAAAAACTACTTCATACCTCTCATTAAAAGGAAAGAATTTTATTTCATTAATATAAAACGCCATCGATACAATATTTTATAACTTGTAAAAAATATCTATTTTTGTATGATTTCTATTAAACTTCGAATAAACGCAACACCAGAATTTTTTATTTTAGGGCTCCGTAAAATATTTCGATGCTCTAAAAGAGTTCCGTTACCAAAAAAGTTTGAGAACCACTGCCCTAGATAATACAGTTTCATTCACTTGTTCTAGACGTTTTCCATTTAAACATATTTCGTATTCGTCTTCACGTCTTCTCTTTTAACCACCAGCCCTGCATACATATTTATGAAAAATATAGCCAGGGAAAACCAAGGGTAAAAGACGAATGAATATAAACGATATTCTCTTGGCAGTGGAACTTTAGCTGTCACAGCGGCCTTCACTAATTAATACAATAAGTCGTTCGTACAGTTCTCAGTCCCGTAATATTACTAACTAAGGAATAAAGTTATATATTATATTTTCTCTTGTTATAGCCACTTTAAACATATAAAAGACTGACATTTTGAACAAAAATAAAGAGAACGGTCTTTTATAGCCTGCAGCAGCCTTGGCGAATATTGACACCGGCGCTGGTATTCGCTCTAGTGATGGTAGGAGTAACTGGACACAGTTATTCGACGACAGATAGTGGATTGCGCACCTTTTGCTCATCCTTCTACAACGTTACAAATAGTACAACGTAAGTATAACGCGTGTCCTTTAGTACGTATAGATAACAATAATTTTTTGTCTGTGATAAATAAGCGTTTTTAACATTATATTTATTATTATTTACTTTTAATTTTTATATTTTAAACGCTATCACAGAATAAGAAATAGTAAGTACTATGGACATATGTACTTACTTTTCAAATTCATTAGGAGTCTATAAAACGTTGGAGCACGTTAGGGTTATCTAACGTGCCCAGAGCGTTCGTTGTAGGTAGATGTTTTTTAGATTTCAGAATTCGTGGTTTTTAAGTTAGGCATGCGGGTGTTTTCCATACTACGCCAGCAGCGAAAGTGATAAAATGACGGTATTGACTGCTAAATGCTTAACGGGAGCAAGAAAAGATATCGTTTTTCGTTGTCCATATCCTTTAGAATTAAATTTCATTTAGAGGTCTATGCGCAAGGGCTTCGTATCGCACTTACCTAGCTTTCTTTTCTTTATCGTTTATATTGATTTTAATGGTAATACTAATGAATGACCCATGGAGAAGTATAGTGACACCTACACATAAAGTACATTTTCTTCGCTATGGCTCTAACATTTATTCCTTCATCAGTTGCTCATTGGTGAATTCATTCGTGGAGAACGGGTGGAATGCAACCTGGGGCTTCGGGGGCAGAGCGGGGGCGGCGCGGGCGGCGAGCGCGGGCACTTGGGCGGGCTGGGCCTGCGTCGCGGCATTACTCCTGGCTCGCTGTATCGCCGCTCCGGACTTCAATGTTAAACACACTGGAATATACATCACTAAAGATCCGGAACAGGTAACTCACGTATTTAACGATTGTATCGTGACATGTTTTGTTTTTCTTTTTTTTGTTTTGAATCAAAAATTGATTTTGGTCTGACAATAGATGTAGATTGTTGTAACGGAACCGTAAAAGTTGAATTTATAGATCTACTAGCTGGTGCCCGCGACTTCGTCTGCGTTAAAGTCGGTTTTATTAAGCACTCTTTAACTCTTTAACAGGCGAACGGGGAATTTAAAATTATCTTTACTTAAATGACGATAACTTTTTTCGCTGTCATCCGATTTCAATGAAACAAAGCATAAATGTGGCTCCAAGCTGAGTTTGATCCACCTGTGAGAACCACAAGATAGTCCGTTCTGTAGTTTACATATAGACAGACAGACAAAAATGTTTAAAAATACTTTTTGTGATCTATTACTCTTTTTTATCGCCCACACTCATTTTTTGATAAAATGTACAGAAACACGGTTTCTACTGCTTCATTACATGTATAGATTTGAATTAATTGCGCCGCCGGTTATGGACTACTTATGACTTTGGATTTTGGAAGTCAACTAAAACAACTACTGTAGTAGATGGTATTTTTTTAACAATAGAATTAGCAAAGTCGAAATGAAAACAAGGACATTTCAGTAACAAAGCCACTGATCAATGTATTGTGCTGAGGATTCACTTCTTCTCTATTTCTTCTCTTCTCTAATCTCTTCTATAATCTCTTCTCTAATCTCTTCTTTAATTTCTAAATAGTATAGCGCAAAGTCGCCGTTTTCGTCTGTCTGTTTCCCCGCTAACTTCTAAACCACGCAACGGATTTTGATACGATTTTCATTATCATTTAAAAAATTTTTTCGGAAGGTTTATATGTATAATACATGTATATTTATAGTAGAGAAAAGTCGAGAATTTCAATGATTTGTAATGATGTCGTAAAAAAAAATTTTTAGGGCTTATGTTGCTAATGCTGGCTAAACTTTACGAGATAGATCAAAATAATGTACTACGGAATTGTATATCTTAAAAAGGTTTACAGATACGTTCGCGATGGTATATGTCTATCTCCTAAGGCTAACCTACAGTAACCATTTAAATCTTTTCCATGTTACTAAAAAATAATGGGTTATTTACGAAGCTATTTTAAACAATAAGTATTAATTCTTATCTAATTAAATGCGTTAGATACGTTGTGCATTTAATGTAGATCAAAAATGCCTTTTACACATATCATTAAAATGAATATCTTAGAAGATATCACAAGATTTAAAATTATATAGGAACAAAGGAAAAATATTTTTACTTTATGCTCCGAGAGGTACTGGAAAAACATTTTTAATCTATAGTTATACGCGACCTACGTCACACACTGTACAACGCGATGTCTGAGCGGGCCGCTAGTTGAATGTATAAGACTTTTGTGCTTGATTATACAATACTAATTACCTTGATTGTTTATAAAGAAACGAATGTTTAACTCAAACGAATAATATGTAGAATAAGAAGATAGTTTATGTACCGTAACCACTAGGGTGGTTAAAGACCAAATTATACTTGTCTGCCTACCATACTAATATTTTGAAATAGGTATAATACTTGTAATGAGTTACGCTTATGTGTAACAAGTTATACCATAGTATTACAGGCCCATGACAGCCTTTTAGCGCGAGAGCCTGTTTCTTTTCCAATCTCTGACAGTCCAACGTGAAGAATAATAAACAGATATGATATAACTATTAATAACTTTTTTTTTCAGAAAATAACTACCTATCTCAAGAAATCTCCGCGACGGTCTTTGCGGTCAACACAAAGCTCGCCGAGCAAACGCGACAACACTTCGATTAAGTCAGAGCCTACCATCACTACAGAGCTGGTGACAGCTTCAGTCGAACAAGGACAAGAATCTATACCCACATCTCTCACGGTCACCCCAATCAAGCATCCGCAACGAGTTGAAATGATGGAAATGACGCCGCAAGACAGACATAATATTCAACAAACCAGCACACCTCGATAAGATAAATTGTTATTTATCTACGAGTACTTATAAAAATGTATCTACATTCTACATACATATGTATATGTTGATCTACGAAAAGAAGTTATAAGTGATGGTATTTTTTGAAAAGACCTGTTTTAGAGTAAGCAGCAAAATTAATACGGCTTATCTTGTTTGTAATATTCTGTAATTTTATTTGTTTATTAACAATATTTACATTAAATTCCGTGTGATTGTATTATTAATCGATATGGATACATACTCAAAAGATGATTTTGTTTAAGTAAAATGTTGACTTTATAAAATTAGTTATTTATTTAATATTATACCTACCTATAATTATAATAATTACCATAAGTTAGTGGTGAGTGTGGAACGCTTTGTCCGAGGCAAACTGTTTCAAAAAAAAAGACAACCTAATAACAAAATAAACGGAAGTCCAGAATAATATCATACGCACAGTTAACTGATGACTAATTGGGATGTATTAAATTAAAACAGTATTTCTGTTAATACGCTGCTTTTAATATTATATTAATTCATAAGATAGGCAAAATAGGAGCAAGTTCTAGGCGCGAATGCCTAGACTAGATACGTTGTTCGCAGAGTTGTTTTGCCGAGTTGACGTTTCATGGGATTAGCGCCATACTATAACGCCTCCCGCTGAAGAGGGAATTTAAACTAGGAAACACAGTTGCTTCCCATTAGATTCGACTCCATCCGCTGTTGATTATCAGGCTGCTGTAGTCTCCGGTACTGCATTAGAAGTTTTCTCACAGGTTAGGCTTATGCCGCTGGTTTTGCTGATACTGACTTTAGTCGTCTCTTGATTTAATCAATACATATTTATTTTAAATGGCTTTTAGGCTTTTCAGATCTATTTCGTCTAACAGTATTTATTGGTGTCGTATTACTCTTGATTTAAGTAGGACAATAATCCACTGCGCGTCTTCTATTAGTATTATTTTCGTGTATGTAGCTGATAAGTCCAGGAGCTCGGCGATGCATTCTGTAGTTCCCAGAATGTAAGATGAGTGAAGTTGCACACGATGGGTCATCATCCGGTGCCTCCGGTGCTAACGTTTGCAGCGTTGGGCAGAGATTACGTGCAGTGTTTTCATATGATAATATATTGGTTATATATTGGATAATATATTATACGACTGAGGATTTTGGTAGAATAGAATTTTTTTGTATATAGAATTGTGTATAAGAAAGAGGTAACCGCACCTATGCAATTACATTGAACGAATTAAAATAAGAATTACTGTAACATTGTCCTCTACTTGATATTTTACTGATCTTCACGCCGTATCCCTAACGGGGTAATCAGAGAGGACGGAGCGCCAAGCGTTGCGGTCCTTGCATACTTCTTTCGCTTCCTCAAATCCCATCATTCTCCTCACACATTTTCGTCTAGGTTTGCGAGTGCTTTTGACATTTCCGTCATTTTACTGATATTACGAGTAAGCATACAGTATTCTATCTTCATACAAACGCTCTTAAATGAAGCGACTCGAAATCTCGGCATTACTCGGCATACAACAGTCGCGGGTGCGCCTCGGTTGTCGTCGGATGGTGTGAGACGCTCCCGCGGATTTACTGACGACATATTATGTCAATCAAGTTTACGAGCATAATGTTCAGTGTATGGATGTTTGAATACATCTATATCGAAACCGGAAATATTTCTCTGTTGCTAATTTGTAGGAAATATATTATCATAATGATCTAGTTAATTTATTGCTGATTTTTAATTATACTGCACACAAAATGCATTTTTTTTGTCAGTTTCCACTATACTAACTCACAAACTTTTGAATCTAGAAATAAAATAGTAGTAAAATTATATAAATAAAAACTTATTAAATTTGCAATAATATAAAATGAAAAGATAATATGACAATTTAATATAGTACCTATTATCAAATACGTAACCCAAGAAAAACATTCAGTCCAAGTCGGTAGCCCTTTTGCTTGTTTACGTACCGAGCGACCATAGGTAATTGTCTCTAGGACACTGCCGAGATATAATACTGTTTGCTTCCTTGTACTGTGCCTTAACTCAATTAAAACTACCTACATATTCGGGTCGAAGGGCGTAATTACCGATTTAAAAATAATTCAGTTAGTAAATTTATTTTAAGTGTGACAAGAGCAGAATCCATTAAAATTTACGTGTTAGGAGCATAGTGTTTATTCATTTAATGGCAAATTAAAAATTGCGAACAGTACTCGTACTGCATACTATGACTTTACGTTAGTAACTAATTAATCTGTGCTACGACTACGAAGTGCTGGGGCACCGACCTCAAAAAAATAGTCGGCATATTTAATTTAGACTTTTTAAAAGATAAAACTTTTATTTCTCTCTTTTTGGTTTTAGTCGTTTCAATTTCTTTAAATTAAGTACTTGTTTATTTCTTCATTTTTTTAATTTCACTTGTAATTTTTAATTTCACTGAAGGCATTAGTTCTGAACGTGGGCATCACATAGTCATGACTTCAACACTGATCTACAAAAAGATACTTCTTTGTCACACAAATTCCGATCTTTGATTGATTCTATCCATTTTTCAATTTCTTCCTTTAGAGCCCACTCATCATAATTTCGATAGGGTGAGTGGGGGGAAGATGAAAAACGGGGTAACACAAAAAGGCATCAATAAAGACAGATTTTTTGTAATTTATTCAATGCAGGCAACATTCATAAGACCGCCATTTTGTTACGTCCGACACCTCAGTCGGCACGCACTTGTCGTTTTGAGGGATCGGTTGTGTGTTATAAGGGAATATCTACGCTGTGAATTTTATGCGAACAAGTCAGGTGTTTTAATCTTACCCCGTGTCGTGTAACTTCATTTACGAGGTAGGTACGAGTTTTTTATTTGTATACATACTTATTATTTTTAATTGGTAGTTATGTTGCTATGCCTAAATATTGCTACTTTCTGTATTTTAGGATTTATTGTAACATTCCGTCTTTACCCGTATAAAAGAAAACATATAAAAGTTTCCATCTTGCCCTGTTTTCAAAAGTCATACTAATGGTCTCATGTTCTCAAATGTTTTGTTTTGTTACGGCCATTATATAAATTGTCAACGGCACAATTTCAGCTAATATTATCTAAAGGTATTTATTTTTAACCGACTTCAAAAAAAGAAGGAGGTTCTTAATTCGTCTGTACGTTGTTTTTTTTTTTTTTGTATGTTTGTTACCTCATAACTTGGTGCCAAATCAATGTGCAACAACATAAAGTCTATATTAGTTTGGTGGGCTTGGCACTGACTTCAGTAACTGTCAGATTCAACTATATAGGTATGTGTATCCTATTTATAAAGTTATTTTAATTGTACGTGAGTTTTGATTAGTAAAGGATAGTTGTTTTATACTTTTCAGTGTTTTTTTTGAAGGCGGTTTAATTTTTTTTAATAAACATTTTTATTTTTGTATATTATAAGAGAGGCAAAAAGAGCAAGCGGGTCACCTGATGGCTAAGTGATTTCACCGCTGCCCATAGACACAAGAAACAGCAGGAGTGTTACTTGTGCGTTGCCTTCTCATAAGGTATAGGAACAGGTTTCGTAGGAATGGGAGTAGGAACTTAAAGAAAGGGGAAAGACCACCAGACACTCGCTAGTAAATGCAACATCACAGCTCCTAGAACAATGCAACGTCACATCGGTTTATCTAGCAAACGTCAACATTCGGGTGGCCTTAAGGAAAGGGGAAAAGGAACGGGCATCCGGAACTCTCTCACCAGACGAAACATGGCAGCCACTAAGAAGCTAACCACTTCACTCTGATTTTCTGTGAGAGGGTAGTATCGCACCGGTCGACCCTGCTCATTTATGTGTTACAGTGAACTGTAGACGTGGATCTACTACCAATTTTTTTTTTATTAATGTAGGTATATATATTAGGGCGCCCCAAAAAAACGATTTATTTTTTTTCGTCTCCTATAAAAATATGTTACTTTATCATGTTTTATGAGCCTCCTCCAAAAAACAGCTCGAGAAAAAAAATTTTAAAGGGTCGCTCAGAACTTGAAAATCGATTTTTGATGATTTCAGAAATTTTCAAAAATTTTGAGCGACCCTTTAAACATTTTTTTTCGAATTGTTTTTTGGAGGGGGCTCATGAAACATGATAAACTAATATATTTTTATAAGGAACTTGAAAAAAGAAAATAGTTTTTTTTGGGGCGCCCTAATATATATACATGTATAATGTATATATGTGTATATAGTATGTTATTACGTATCTAGTACCGAATAAATAAAAATTAAATGCATTTTGTCAATTCAGAAACCACCATGCCACGTAACTACGTCCGAAAATCTCTACGTGCAACCTCCTATACTCATGAAGATGTGGCTAAAGCCGTTGGGAAAGTGAAAAGGAAGGAACTGACATTATACGGCGCGGCTAAATTTTATAAAATATCCATTGCTACTCTTCACAATCGTTTAAATAAAAAAACCGATGTTAAAAGTGATACACTTGGTCGCCCTCCTGTATTTGATCATGAAACCGAAACGAGATTAGCAAATGGTCTAAAAGTTTTAGAAAAATGGGGTTTCGGTCTATCTAGAAAAGAAGTCATTTTATTAGTGGAACGCTATGTTCGATTGAATAAAATACATACCCCATTTAAAGATAACATTCCAGGACCAGATTGGTTCACAAACTTCCGTAAACGACACAGGCTTTCGCTTAAAAAAGCTCAGTCTCTAGAACATTCAAGAAAAAACAACACTAATCCTTTTATTATAGATGAATACTTCACAATGTTGGAGTCAACGTTAAAGGAATTAAATTTGGAACAACGGCCACATTTAATATGGAACTTGGATGAAACATCAGTGTGTTTAGAACCTTCAAAGACAAAAGTAGTTGGAAAGAAGGGGGCCCCATCTTTTCGAACTACACATGGTACTGGCAGAGAAAATATCACTGTTTTAACGGCTGTTAGTGCGAATGCCAAGAAAATAAGTCCTTTAATTATATTTAAAGGGAAATTTGTGCGGGATTCATGGGTAGCTGAAACTAAGGACAAATATGATTTTGAGCTGTCTTATGCCGCGAGTCAAAGAGGATGGATGGATACACAAATATTTTATAATTACATAGAAAAAGTGTTTATCCCTGCCCTTGGAAAAGAAAGACCAGTCCTCCTAGTTTCCGACGGACATGGCAGTCACGTTGATCTCAATGTAGTCGAATTAGCTATTCGAAACAATATAACGATATTAAAATTACCGCCTCACACATCCCATATCCTACAACCGTTGGACGTGGCTGTGTTCAAGTCTTTTAAAAGTAGATGGGACGCTAAATTAGTTGAATGGCAAAGACAAAATACAGGTGTTAAAGTGCCTAAAAGGGTATTTTCTGAGCTTTTTGCTAAAATTTGGAACGATACCAAAGACGAAATAATATTGAACGGCTTTAAAAAAGCAGGAATATACCCTTTTAACTCTAAGGTGGTTCCAATTGATAAATACGACCCAAGAGCATACAAGCGTTGGGAAGAAGCGCAAAAAAACAATCCCCACTCTTCACATCGACAGTCTCAATATCCGTCAGTAAATGATACACAATACTCCCTACCACCACATGTAGATTCACAGTTTTCACACCAAGATTCGCGGTTACATATTTTATCAACGTTAAGCCCAGTATCTTTAAAAGAACTTTGCATTAATGCTATCAATGTGCTGATGAAAAATGACATGTTATTATATTATGAAAATACTTCTTTAACTATAGAGTTAGAAAGTGTTCATCTGTTGGCGGATGTGTCAAAGAATCTCGAATACGCACGAAAATTCGTAGCGTACCACAAAGAAAAATTACCTAAATGTTGACATCAGATAATGTTGAAATTGAAAATGTATCAACATCCGCAAGTAATTTGCAGAGACAAAATTCAAAAATTAATATAATTTCTAATGAGTTAGTCAGTTTTGAAGAACTACTTCTCGAAACAGTCAAACAAACCCCTCGACTCGACACGAAGATCAAAAGAAGGCGTATAGCGTTAGGAGCGGAAGTAATCACAGAGACTATGAAAAAAAACTTAAATGAAAAATCAACACAAAATATACTTGAGACAAAGATAGAAATTCCAAAGAAGAAAACTCCAAAAAAAAGTCAAGTCTCAAAAGAAAAACTGGGAAATATTAACTTAATAATAAAAGTAGTAAAATAAAAAAATAACATAATACTAAAAAATACCAAATAAAAAAAGAAGAACAACGGGGAAAGAAAACATCTAAAAATATACAGAGAAAAAGGAAACAAGTATTGTATAGCGAGACGGAAAGCTCCGAAAGTGAGATAGAAGCTAAAACTCTTGAATCTGATGATTCTGAGTATAATAATATGGAAGAATTTATTGACAAATGCTTAAAAGAACAAGATGAAGATCAGGAAAATTTAAATCCCTAGCCAAATACACCATTGGGGCGAAGTGAAATTACATTTTTTGACGATAAATCTAGTGAGTTAAAGAAAGAACATCAAACATTTCGTTGGAACGATTTTGTCATATGAAAACCACATGCCTGTAATAAAATTTGTACGAAAAGTCAAAGAGACGAGGTCGGATACAATTATATCTTTCAACTATCCAGTTGTGGAAGATACAAGCGTCCTAAAACACACGGAAGATATTGTTTGTATTCTTCCACAACCGGAAATTTCTCGTCGCGGCCGAATAAGATTTGAGGTCGATTTAAAAAAATTCAACATTCAATAAGTTGTTTCTTGTTATTTATTTTTGTATTTTGTTTTGTTGATTTTAAAAAATGTTTATGTTTAGTTTTAACAATTGTTTAGAGTATCTTATATTTTATATTACTTTTTTTCCACTTCTGTTTTTGTGTTGGTTTTTACGCGAATAGCTGTAGTAGTTAATTTTTTTTTATCTTCACGCCCGTGTACCCCGAAGGGGTGGGCAGAGGTGGAATCGCATCCACCACTGGCCGAACAAATTTCTAGGTCCCAATATAATAGGTGGCCGCCTATTGACATCGCTCAGGACTTCCAAACTCCGGGGTTGTGCTAATAGGACTTAGAAAATTCAGAAAAAGCACAACACCCGACCCGGGAATCGAGGCGTAGTGGACGCCACGAGTGCAGTCAAGTCAGTAGTAGTTAAATCATACTCAATAACTTGATTTCTGTACACGTTTCTGTACACATCTACATCATAGTGCAGAAGAATAAAACGTTCTGGAAAATCCACGTCATAGTTGAGTTTTTAAGTTAAGTATTAGGTAGAATAAAGACTTGGTATCGGTATTTTTGCCATAAAGTGCTATTTATGGCCAATTTGCTGTATTAATGATTTGATTTTGACTTAAAGACTACAGAATATAAAGTTCCTAAATATGCCAAATTTAAGATAAGTTATTTATTGTTTATATATTTTACTAGCTGTGCCTGCGACTTGGCCCTTACAGAATAATTATTTTTTTAAAGTAAATAATATTTCTAAAATAAAAGTAGCCTAAGTAACTCCCTACTACATCAGCTATCTACCAATTAAAAACCCGTCAAAATTGGTCGAGCCGTTTCAGATATTAGCCGGAACAAACAGACAGACATTAATTGTAAAAAATGTTATTTTGGTACATGTACCGTGTATACATCCATACGCATTTAGTAAGAATCGGTTTTTTAATATTACAAACAGACATTCCCATTTCTTTTATTTGTATAGATTGAAGGTAAAAAATATTTTTTTAGAAGTTTTTCTATGTTTTTAGTTATGGCATTTTTCTAAGATTAATTGGTTAGCTGTTTAATTCTGAAATATTTAATTTTTTACGTTTTGTGCTACATATTTTGTTGACGAAAATGGTAAAAGGTACATGTACGTAATTGTGTTTAAAATTATCTTGACATTAACAATAAAAGATTTTATATGAATGATATCTTTCATTTTCTGTATAATCTTATCCAAGTAAAGTGAAAAGTTTGAGAACCTCTAGTTCAATCTTTCCCCGGCGGGGCAAGATTGAAATATAAAAAACAAATAATTTGTGTTATCTGTGTTATTTGAAGGTATTTTGATATTATAGACAGTTCTGAAGTGTCAGGACAATTAAAATTGTAGCCTACTGACCGTCAATATCGTCTGACATCAATTTGAACGATTTTAGAAACTACTTCGATCTTTCCCCACCACCCTTTCATCTTTCCCCCTGTTTTTTTCTTTCGATAAAAACATTGTAATTAACTTTTTTTGGCTTTCGAATAAATATAACCGGGATTTAACGATATGACATAAAAATATGATCTTTGTACTTTATTCATTATAGATATAATTTTAGCTTAAGTTAATGTGTACTGTTCTACAAGGCGTCAAACACAACACTACTCATCTCATCAAAAAACCGTTCGATCTTCCCCCCACTCACCCTACTTCCGACACATGGATTGACCATATGCTCGTTTCCTCTCCTGAGTACGTAATTAATACGGTCAAGTACTTGCTCCTGGTTTTTCTCGACATGACATTCTTTTCCTCTCTTATAAAATTAAATCCCCTAAACTGCAACCAAAGATATGTTCTTGCGGAGTTTTGCTAAACTTGATATCGGTGAGTTGCTAACCGATGTGTCAAAGTAAAACTGGACGACAATTTGTGAGGCCTCCACTATCAATGAGAAGGTTTCTTTATTAAACACTTACAGCTTTTCGATGTTCATGCTCCGATTCGAGTAATAAGAGTAAAACGTCCTCCAGCACCATGGATCACACAGGGGGTAAGAACGGCAATGAGCAAACGGGATCGTGCGTTTCGGCGATTTAAAAGAGAACGTTGTGAAAGGACTTGGCTTATCTATAAAAATGCTCGAAATTGCTGCAATCAGATCGTAAGAGCCGCTAGCGCCGTTTCATTCACGGCAACATTCTGTCATCTTCTTCGTCTAATATGTGGAAGTTTCTCAAATTCTTCGGTCTGGGCGGCTCTAACTCTAACTCTGATGTTGTTTCAACAACTCAACAACTCTTCCTTTACGCTAAACGATTTAAATCAACATTTTTCGTCAACACAAGTGTTGAATGGAGCGGTCAAGTCAAAGACTGTTAATAGTATTGCTTCCACACCCTCGCCTATTTGTAACACTTTCTCTTTTTCATCTGTGAATTCGGATATTATTCACAAAATTTTGAAGTTTGTCAAGACTAGGGCTGTCGGTCACGACGAAGGGAGTCGAAGTATGATACTCTATCTAATTGATTATATTCTGCCAGTACTTACTTACATCATAAATTACTCGTTAGCAGAAGGGGTTTTTCCCGATATCTGGCGTAATGCTTTTGTCCTACCTCTTCCCAAAACTTCCAACCTCTGCACTCTCAAAGATTTCAGACCTATTTCCAATTTACCGTTCTTGTCCAAAATTTTGGAAGCTGTAGTTCACAAACAAGTCTTTGAATTTATTCATCAAAATAATATACCTAAGTAAGTTGTTTCCAATCTGGCTTTCGACCTGGCCACAGCACAAGTACTGCACTGCTTAAAGTAATTGAAGACGTTCGAAATGGGATGGAAAACTCTTGTGTGACAGTTTTGGTTTTGATCGAGTTTTCGAACGCGTTCAATACTGTTAATCATGACATTCTCATCGCTATGTTATATCATTTAGGATTTTCCTCTGAAGTTGTGGCTTGGTTCAACTCCTATCTTCGCGGCCGTCTGCAGGCTGTTTGTGCTGATCAGATCTTGTCTGACTGGTGTAAGGTGGATGTTGATGTGCATACTTTCTCCACTTCTGTTCTCTATTTTTATTAATTTCATTACGGCTGATCTGGGCTGCTCATACCATCTGTATGCTGATGACTTCCAACTGTACGCCCAAGCCGAGGTGAGCAACATAAAGAGTGCCGTACATAAAATAAATAAAGATTTTGAAGCTGTTTGCGAATGGTCTGCCAATTTTGGAGTCTCATTAAACCCAAGCAAATAATTGGTGCTCCATATCAGCTTTCTAAACTGGATCACCTAACCACACCGCCCGTTCTTTTTAACAGAAGCCATATTCACCACTGCTCCTGTGTAAAAGATTTAGGCCTGATTGTTGATGAAACCCTAAGTTGGAGGCCCTTGGTGGTGGAGATCAGTCGTAAAGTCACTGTCACTCTCAGAAACTTATATCGTTTTAAGAACTTTTTGCCCACGAAAACCAAGACTGCTGATTCAAACTCTAGTCTTACCACTGATCGACTATGCGGATATTTGTTGTACTAATATCAACCAAGATCTTCTCAACAAATTGGATCGCCTCCTTAATAACTGCATCCGGTTCATTTTTGGACTGCGCATTATTCTACAATCACATTCTCAATATCGTCGACATCTTAAATGGCTAACTATTATACGTCAACGTCGTAACCTACGGATTCTTTGCACGCTTTATTCGATTTTAAATGATCCACTGGCGCCAGAATACCTAAAACCAAAATTTCGACTTCGGAGTACATCCCATGATCGTAATCTTCGCTCATCTGACGGCCTCTTGCTCTGTATGCCTGCTCAATGAACTAGCTTTATGTCTGATTCGTTCGTTCTTCAGGCTGTTAGACTCTGGAATGCCCTTTCTCTTGGCATCATGAATGCTCCGAACAAGTCAACTTTTAAGATGAAAATTAAAGACCATCTGTTCAAAATGATCAGCTGATGATTATCTTTATATTTGTTGTGTTATTATATATTATTATGTTGTATTCCAATCTTATTTATTATACTATCATTTTCTATTTTTTGGCACTTGGGTGTGTACTTGTAAGTATACATAATATGTATTGAGGGTCCGTTGTAGATATATAATATATGTATGCGTATGTATATGTGTATGTTGCGTATATGTATGTGTATGCTTATGTATATGTATGGTATATACATATTGTATTTATTTTTCGATGACTTTATTGTACCGCCACTTGTTTCTCTGACAGTAAAGCTCAGGTTGACTGGTAGAGAATGCCATTAGGCATTAAGTCCGCCTATTGTAAACATTATGTACAATGAAGAATAAAATAAATAAATAAATAATTGAAACTAATTTTCATCAAGACTAAATTTTCGTCGAGATTGTTTAGGTAGAACCTAACTGCATGCAAACATTGAAACAACATGCATAATGACATGTTTTAGAATTACACTGTTAAGCCAACGACACGTTTTCCTAGTGACTGATACACAATTACTCAACACACACACAGTGATACACACTCAAAAACTACTGAACCGATTTTGATGAAACTTGCACTTATCTCTAAGTTGAACTATACCCAGTCCAACTAAAAAAGAACTTTTGCAATCCGACTTATAGTTTTTGAGATATCCGCCGAGAAACATACAAAATTACGAACGTACATACATACATACACTTATGAAATTTAGCAAACATGTTTAGAAGCTGGTATAGAGTACAAAAACAAATCAAAAAATAATTAATTTTTGTTCTCAGCAAAGTAATGACAAGAAACAATGAGACGTCTGTATGGAGCACTTAACCTATAGAGCCGAAATATTGAACCATCTTATTCATCACTACTCAGGTTATTTACATTAACAGACATCAACTCTCGCTCGCCTTAAGCACTACATAACCAATACTGGATCTGTGTGTACAAAGAGAATATAACCGCTGTGTGTACATCTTACACGACACATATTATCGATATTACGTTGACTTTTTGGCGGGAACACGAGAAGTGAGGTTGTTATTTTATTTAGATTTTCTGCTTTTTACATTTTTAGGAGTTTACAAGTACAAAAGTGCTAGTATATTGTGTTTTAAAGTTCTGTGTAAGTGAAAGGAATGGAGGAGATATAAATAAACATGTGTAGCTGAAGATTCGCGCTTTTCCAAGATTTACTGCAGTGTTAGGAACTTAGTTGTAAAAAGAAAAAGCGAATTTACTTTAAACATGTGCTCTATGTGTTCGTCATTAATTATAACAAAATACTGTGACGTGATTATGATTATAATTTATAACATTAGCGTTTCTCCAGTTATGTCATTGGAGGAGGAATGGAGGAGATCTAAATAAACATGTGAGTTGAAGTTTTCGCGCTCTTAGAAGTCTTTTATAACTTCAGTAAAGCCTACTATCACTTTACTGGAAGAGATTTACGATAAGAAAGAACTAATTTACTTGTGATTTTACATGGATTCTACTTATTCTGTCTCTGTATACTAGTTTGTGTTAATGCGTGACATTGGCAAATGTGCTAATCATCTACTGAATTGTTTTCTCGCTTTACTTGACGTTGGCATTGTACTCACGCACGGTGCCATTAAAAAAAAATACATCGTAAGGATTAAGGACTTTTTGGCGGGAACGGTAGAAGTGAGGTTGTCATTTTATTTAGATTTTCTATTTTTTACATTGTTAGGAGTTTTAAAGTACAACAGTGATAGTATATTGTGTTTTAAAGTTCTGTGTAAGTGACAAGAATGGAGTAGGTCTAAATAAACATGTGTAGCTGAAGTTCTCGCGCTCTTCCAAGAAGTCCTTTCTAACTTCACTAAAGCCTACTATCACCATAGATAATACATATAATATATTACTATCACTTTAATATAGGAGTGTTAGGGACCACAGACTTTTAAATTAAATCTGTGGTTAGGGACAGTTAATGTTTCTCTAAAAGTTACGTCATTAGGCTGATGGTCTTGTTACCAATGCCTTAACAACAATAAATAATAATAAGAAATAAAAAATAATTAAAAATGTTTTTCATTTGAAATATAAATTTTTTGCTTATTTCATTTCAAAAGAATATATTTTTTAACTTACATACACTTAAAATGCTTTTATATCAGGTAAATAGAATTTTATCAAAACCATGTGTTTTACATCAATTTGTTCGCAATGTACATAATAGTATATCTCGGAAAGTCTTATATCCTTTAGAAAATAGGAGATTACTGAAAATAGAAGGCAGCGATGCATCATTATTTCTACAGGGTCTAATAACGAACGATATGCGACACTTTGAAGAAGGCTGTAAGTCAATGTATGCCATGTTTTTAAATAACAAAGGTAGAGTCCTATATGATACTTTAATACACAAATGGGAAGGTGATGACTCCTTTATGATAGAATGTGATAAGAACGTTCTTAATTCATTACAGAAACATTTAAAACTTTTTAAATTGAGAAGGAAGGTTAATGTTGAGGATGTAAATGAAAATTTTAAGATTTGGGTCTTAATGTCCTCTAATAAAGCAATACTTGATTCCAAAATAGACTCAAAAAGTAATATAAATATTTATAAAGATCCACGTCTTATAGATCTAGGATTTCGAGTTTTGTCAGTAGCATCATTAAATGGACCTCAAGTAGCACAAACAATAGACAAAGACATAACTTTTGAAGACCATGAAGAAGAATACAAATACCTAAGATATAAATTAGGAGTGAGTGAGGGTTCCGAAGACCTTCCACCAACATCATGTTTCCCTTTAGAAGTAAATTGTGATTATCTACATGGAGTCAGTTTTCACAAAGGCTGCTATATTGGCCAAGAGTTGACAGCTAGAGTGCATCATACAGGTGTAATACGAAAACGAATAATGCCACTAAAATTTACAGAAGAAGTAAAGACTGGACTTGAGACACATAATGTTATAATCGATGGTGAAAAACCAAAGTCAAACATAGGAAAATTAAAAGGTGTCACACGAAATTATGGACTTGGTTTACTTAGAATTAATGAAGCTCTATCTGCAAAAACTTTGAAAATTGGTGATTATTCTGTTGAAGTTATCAAACCAAATTGGTGGCCTGTAGAAGCTCCAAAAGAAAAAGTCTCTACTGTTAAAGTTGAATAAAAACTGAATTATTTGTGATTTAAAATTTTAATGGTGTTAAAATTGAACCTGTAATAATATAATGTATGTTACTCGATTATGAAATAATTAAAAAAAATAAAAAGATATTACTACTAATACTACAATTATTGTTTCAGTGACATGGATACTAAACCACAAGAAGTTGAGCAAATACTCTATGAATTCAAGTGTTCATCGTGCAATACCAATGAAAAGGCACATTATAAAGGCACAAACCCACCTTTTTCTCATAATATTGTTCTGAAGTATTCAAGTTATGTGATGAAAGATCCATTTAGTCCCCCAGGAAAGGGTGAAATCATAATCTTGGGAGGAGATTGTGCAATATGTGATAAACCAGTGTGTATAAGTAAAGAATGCAGTTTATTTTATTCAAAAATGTATTGTTTGAACTGTGTGCGTACCTCAATCGATAAATTTCCTAATGAAATAAGAATCAAAGTTACAAAATTAAATAAATAGGCAATTACAAAATATCTAGGTTATAGTTTAAAATAGTTTTATTTATACAAACATCATTTTTTTCTTATTTGGGTGTCATTTGAAATAAAATTAGAATATCAAAAGGCAAGGTTTAATTTGAAAGTCACTAGTGCTTATTGAACTTTATTATTCATATACACTGCAGCACAAATTCTTGTAGTGGGTGGAAAGCGAGGCATGCAATTAGTTCATTGGTAACAATGCATCAAGGCACCCAAACAAACTAAATGAATTAACGGAGAGGGTGCGCATATCCTCGGTGGGTTAGTAGAAAACAAACTATTTTGTGTTTTCATGGTCGCACAATGAATATAATGATTTTGAACATGAAGATTTTTTATATTTTGTGCGATCCTATTGTAATGAGTATAGTATTAATTCAAAAGGATGTTGATAATTATTTTAAAGTTACTTTTATAATTCATTAACCGACATCAAAAAAGGAGGAGGTTCTATATGCATCTGCATAGCATGTGTATGTTCACCTATAACTTCTTCAATTGTGGACGGATTTGAAAAATTCTCTTTTTGTTTGAAAGGGTATACTTCCGAAGTGGTCCCATTTCACTGGTATTAGAGCTTTGACTTTGATGATACACTAAATAATCTTCATTGATTATAAGCTTTATTTATATTGATTATTATTTTGTGTATCATTCTGTTCCCTAATTAGAAAAGAAGTTAGTTGTAGACCCAACCTAGATATTTATATAGGGAAAGGGTAAAATAAAAAACTTTTATGAAAAAAACTAAACAGACTTCAAAAGAAAACACTGAAAACCACGAAATAACTATTATACTAATCAAAACTCAAGTACAAAAAAATAACTTTATACGTTAGTAAACTAATTAATACTGTGCTCTGAGATACGATACAAATACTTACTTACATTATAATTAAAGTAAGTATTATAAGTAAAGTAAGAGCTTTACTTGGTGTTTTACAAAATGTTTTATTGTTAATAAGTTTACGTCAAAAAAAGCTGACTACATTGCAGAATTAAAACGCGCACTTCAGCATGGGTAGTCCTACACTCTAGGGCCACCCATTCCCAAAGTGGGCGATAACGCCCCCCTGTGGGCGCTGCAGGCCTAAAGGGATGCGGTAAGAGACCCAGAAAAAAAATGGGGGCGTTGTGTAGAGGCCTGGGGGGTGATTTGTAATTTCATTTAGCTAGGAGGCATCTTAGACAACGACTGCATGAGCTCTCGACTCAGTAGACAAAATAAGTTTGGGAACCTAGACTCTAGTCACTGTGCTATTGAGAAGCTAAACTTTGTTGCAAATTGTAAAAACAGCACACACATTATACACATTTTTTGATTTTATTTGTCTCACTTCCTAGGACAGGCTGTCTGAAGTTATGAGTCTATATGGTTTTATAATTTTTTCTTATTATAAGTACATTATTAGTGAAATGTTTTTAATAGGTACTCGTAGCAAACTGAACTTACACATATTATTTCAAAATATTAAAAAAAAAACAATAAAGGTTTGACCACATTGTAGGATTCGAACCCGCGCACTTCGGCGTGGTAGACCTAAACTCAGCCCCTGTGCTGTTGAGAAGGTAAACTACTGCGAAATTTAAAAAGTTTTGAATTCAAAGGTTTTAAGTGTGTGAAAGACGTAAAAAACGATTTTTCCCCGAATTGAGACCTAGCTAGATAGATTTTTCGCCCCCCTCAACGCCTACATTGTAAATTTCATCGAAATCGCTCGAGCCGTTTTATATTATTGCTCGTTTAATATAATAGTGGATTTGGCAACTTAAGTTTTGATTAGTAGAGGATAGTTGTTATTTTGTACCATAATTTTCAGTGTTTCTTTTTGAAATCGGTTAAATTTTTTCTTAAAAAAGTTTTTTATTATTTTGTATTTATCTACCATTTACATGTAGATATAATAACCTAGAACCTAGGACGATTTAACCAAGTCGCATGGGTAATATAAATGAAACAACAAGCTTTATAAAATACTGTTTACTTTGGCTTTCCAGTCCGATTTACAGTATTTTCATTAATTTGCACAAATTAAAATTTCATAACACAGTTATAAGTATTGAACTGAAATATGAATTTCAGTAACATAAATGTAATTATAGTACACCGTTCAAACACTATAAGCCATTAATTGAAATGTGGTACGTCGTGACGACAATCCCTGATATCACACCACACTCAATGGAATACATATCACCTTAAAACTAATAAAAAGATAATTACAGCGTAGGTAGTTACATCAAGGTCTATTACAATATATTAATAAGCTCTAAATTAGAATAAAATTAAATACACATTTGTATTTATATTCCAGCCACTCTGAAACAGATCGATAGCACCACATTACTTCATAACTCTCACATAAATGACCAGTGACTGCCTTTTCGCCGTATATATAACTATCGACAACTGTAATTTTCATCATTAACAGATTAGTGTAAAAAGTTTAAAAAATTATGTAAGATATTTTGTATTCAGATTAATTTTATTGCTTTTTATTGTATAATATCCACATGCTTTTATTGATATCTAAAAAATCAACAGATGTGATAGAGATAAAAATTACCGACTATTATTATAAATTAAACCTATGGCTCTTCAACTATAATGTTATGACAACTTATGTGTAATAATGATTAATATTTTAGTTATCAGGGATCTTGTGAAGGAGATTGATTGTATTGAAACATTTTACTTTTTCTTAAGCTTATTATTTTTGTTAACTAAATATTAGGCAGTGTTATTTATTATGATTATAAGGTGCATCTTATAAACTATGTTGTTTGACAAAAAACCGAATAAAGTCACGAAAATAACTAGAGAAGCATTTTTTTTTTAATTGAGACATCGAAACACCCACTATATGGAAAGACAAAAATTTGAATTGAGAATATATAATATAATTACATTAAATTTTAATATACACCCGATATCAAATTGTACTGGCCTAATTTTAAAGATTCATAAATGAAAATGTACAAGCCTTGGACGGGTATTCTTATCTTACAGTAGGTAATGGATTCTCAAATTCAAGGTATGAATATTCCTATTAGTTTATACTCACAACATCTTAAAATTAATAAAAAGTCTCACAGCCGAAACATAATTACAATTTTGATACAATTTAAAAGGTACTCATTTAGAAACGTTTGTCTACGTAGAAAATGTATGTGGACGATGTTACAAAGAAATGTACTTACTGTATGTAAGTATCTAAACAAAGAAATGTAAACTAATGAAATACAAAGAAAGAAATACCTACTCTAATTAGTTGCCAGATTTGATTATTTTATCAATTTGAATTATCTTGACAATATAACTGCACTGGACACAGATACAATCCTAGCATAATGTTTGTTTATTCATTTAAATCATTTTGATTGTGATATGACTATGTACTTTTTATGAGACAATTGGGAGAATAAAGCATTGGTGTTTATTAAAAGTAAGCACTGTATGCTTCAAAAATCAGAATTATTATACATGAACGAAATAAAAATATGTTTTGCAAAATTTTAATAAGTATTCGATGACAGATTGTATTGTGTACCAATAAAGTATCACACCAATAAAACTACCTTAAACAGTTAAAAAGCCGCTTAAAGAGATTCGTATTTAAGCAAGCACTGCGAAAAAGTTAAAACTACGAAACTAAAAAAACATCAATATTGGTACAGTAGAGCCCATTTAGTAAAAAGCAATCGAATTTTAGAGTAGTATACATAAAGCATAATCTATGTTGTAATTACAGACATCTTTTTATGAATAATTAACTCCAGTCTTATACATAACCAAATATATGAACTTCAGGCTTTATTTTGTCAATTTTTCTGTTACACACTGTGCCAGATGTAACATTCAAGCACCGTGTCTAACTCACGTAACAAATTAGAAAACCTATTAAGGCAATGATAATACTCAAAATGACTGTAGTCTTCTTTATTCAAGCGCAGTGATAAAGCGAAACTACACAATGAATACACAAAATGCAATAGTTCTTTGTAAGAAATTTCTGTCATTTCAAATCAGTATTGAACATTAAAATATCATTTCAAACGAGATTAAATAAAATACTTAACATTCTTATATGTTTCACTACACACTTCGTGATTTAATATTTTCCAAAGTTCTGACATTATCAACTAACTACAAAATTAGAAAACGCCGTAATGTAAAAGTACACTAAATTTGAGCCAGCGTTGCTTATGAAGCCAAGCCAACCATTTATTGAATATTGTTTGTTTAATTCATATGAATTGGCTACTGTACGCAAACGCCTCACACGTAATATTGCCCCCATAGGTCAAATAACAGTATTTTTTCTGTAGAGCAATTGTAAAACTATAAAAAAATTAAAACAAAATTTAATTTAAGGGTCAATTGGAATTTGGACTTTAAAAGTTGAAAAATAAAGTAGGAAAGGAAATATCTAAATTCAATATAACATAGTAAGTAGGATGCCCTATGAAGGCAATATTATGAATTATCTTCATTGGTCTGTGGTTTACGTTTTTTACGTAAGCCAAAGATTAATAAAGATTAAAACAATGATATATTATAACAATATTTGTAAGTGTTCAAATAGCTGCATTGTGATGTTTGGAATGTACACGCTAAACATCGATGCTTTACGATTTTGTTATACACATAGTAAACCTACTTATTTTTATATTCCACAACTAGTTGACAATATGAAAAAATCAATAAAACAACAATATTGTTCACAGAAAAGTTATTGATTGTGACCTACTACTATACTTCTCTGTTATATTTGCGTTTCGTTGTTAAAACTGAAACATTGAGCTTAGTTTTAACTTTATAGTACAAAATTATTTAACAGCACGACCATTTATATGAAAAATAATAAGAATGTTTCATTTCTATACGAAAATTTTGATGATGGATGATAATAAGTTGTTTTTTAAATATACTGGACGATTATATCGTTAATATTTAGATTGAATTCAATTGTAGTTCGTTCCATGTATTCCTTTCAATAAAATTGTTAGGATATGGTAGGAAGTTGGTATTTTACGTCTACATTAGATAATTTTCGTAAACTGATAACATTCAACATTTATTCACTTTTCTAAATAATCTTTATGAGAGTTTATTTAAAATCTTTGGTGAACAATAATTTTGTGAATGAATCGCAATAATTGCTTTACAAATATTTTATTAACTTCAATTCCTTAGAAACAAATTCTATTCTTGAAAATTTTTATTTCTGTATATTATGTAAGAAATAAAAATTCACCAATAACCTACAGCAGACATAACAAGGAATTATATTCACGCATTTCAGATCTTACCAGGCCTATGTCCCGCATATATTATAGAGATTAGTGCGAATGCAGATTTTCACAAATTTCTCGTACTAATCACTGAATGAACGGAGCTTAAAAGATAATTTAAATGAGTATACAGCTCTAAACAAGACAATTTGGTGCTGTTAGTATTCTAAGGATCTGAGATTTTTAGCCCATTTGATTTAATTCATGTTCTGCACATAGATACAGTGGAACAATCAATCACGTTACTATTGTGTATAAGATGTATTACAGAATGGTTTCCAATTTTACTGATTTTAAGATTAAATCTGAATATCAGAAAATGTTGACTGCTCTACTGAAAGTAGGTGCATCTTGATCAATCCTGATAGACAATCAAATGATACTCTGCGAGTTCTTTAGTCAAAGGGCTATAGACCGACAATTTGCTTCTTGAAAAGACAATACAATGACGACATTAATGCACATATTTTTAATTAACTGGTTTTTATATACATCTATAAGATATTGATATGAACTTGTTAGAGATCTTCAAATTGCATAAGTTATACAGTCGTATTTACTTTTCTGCTATATAGTATGTTTTCTTCTCGAAACAGATCTTAAAATTATTTGTTTGTTATTATATTTATTTTCAGATTCTGGCGTGTTCTATATGTTCCTAATAATGTCTGTGCTTAAAATTGGTGTAGTGAAGACCATAGACTTTATAAATAAATCCAGACGCCGTACCCGCATAGTAACGGTTAGATAAATCAAATAAGCTGCCTCACCTGTATATACACAGATTTATTATAAGCTGTTTAGCCGTCATTTCATTAGAAAACAGCAACCACATGTGGTATTTGATTTTATTAGCATTACTTCGTAGAATGGGATTGTCTGTCTGGAGTTATAAAGTCTATGGTAAAGATCAACAGGACAGCTATTCAGGCTCAAAAAAATGACATGCAATTAAAACCATTGACAAGTGAAGGGTAGGCAAAGGTGTTATAACAAAAACATAAAATGAAGTAATGATAATTTGAATATCAATGTTTTTAAGCGATACTGCAGTATTTTGTAACCACTGTAATAATAAATAAATACAAAATAATACTTTTTTGTAATTGAAAACGAATTTTTCGTTGTTTTATAAACTGCTGTTTGCGTTATTTAACACCCCTCCAAATGTCTAAAGAATAAAATTTCAAAATAGCTCTTTAGTGGTCTTATCCAATCTAATTAGTCAAAAAGCTAAACAATATTTATGAGTTTTTTTATATAAAATGTAAGGCGATATTTACATGAACTCAAATTTATTACAAAATGTTTTACTGTTAATAAGTTTACGTCAAAAACTATTTTACGTATTTCAGTGTCTTATTCAAGTAAATAAAAACAGTAAATCTTCATAATTAGCCTTAAAGTATAAACGCGACATGGACCCGTTAGTAAATATTGTAAGATGTGTACAAGTCGTGAAAGTTTAAAAACATTACTAAATCTTAGTTTTGTTAACCTTTTTGGCAAATTAAATTGAAACAACCATCAGTAAAAGAAAAATTATGACCTGTTGATTGTATTATGACAAAGTAATACTGCATAATAACATTAATAGAAAATAATGTAAAATGCAAGTACCTTGAATTTCGAGTAAGAGCTTAGTTTAGTACCACAAAACTAATATATAATACCGTAGTTAATTTTGATTATGAGTGTGTAGTGAGTATAACTCTACCACTGAACGGTTGCAGTCGAGGTAGTATTGACAGACTACATTTCGCTAGCAGAAATTAAAATGCGTAAGCCCTTATTTCTGTGGAAAAACGATACAAAATGTAATAACAAAACAGCGCACTATCGCGCCTCGACGCCACTTTAATTATGCTAGCGTCTGGTCGTAGAGCTCAAGTTACATGGCACGGTGGCATATTAATAATATTTGCATTGAATCAATAATAAAAGAAAAAATTTAGATAATTATTAATTTTGGTTTTATAACGCGTTAATCAGTGACATTTGTAGATACACTTCGTGTGACATTTGTAGATACAGTTCGTGTGACATTTGTAGATACACTTAGTAGTTCATGTATTAAACACAAGTGCGGGCCGTTCACCCGTCGGCGGCGGCCTGCTGCGCGAGGGTGGCGAGCGCCTGCGCCGCGAGCGCGAGCTGCGCGCGGTAGTCGCGGCCGCGCGGCGGCTGCGGCGGCGGCTCCTCGTCCGGGGACTCGTCCGGCTCCGCGCCGGCCTCGTCCGGCGGCTCGTCCGGCTCGCTGCCCTCCGGCGTGTGACACCGGACCGGCTCCGCTGCCGGCTCCGCGCCCGCCTCCGGCTCCGAGTTGTCCTCGTCTGCATTCATTTACATTATTACTAACATAACATCAATAATTTTTTGGCGGGAACGGGAAAAGTGAGGTTGTCATTTTATTTACATTTTCTATTTTTTACATTTTTGGGAGTTTTAAAGTACAAAAGTGATAGTCTATTGTGTCTTAAAGTTCCTTACAAGTAAAAAGAATGGAGTAGGTCTAAATAAACATGTGTGGCTGAAGTTCTCGCGCTCTGTCAATAAGTCCTTTATAACTTTGGTAAAGCCTACTATCACTTTACTGGAGGAGTTTTACGATAAGAAGAAAAAACGAATTTATTTAGAACTTGCTTCATGTGTTCGTCATGAATTATAACAATATTGTGACGTGAGCATTGCATTGCCTGTTTAACTCATCAGCAATTCCACTTAATAATATGACATTGGCCAATGCTTTAATCTGTGTTATAAAGAAAGAAAAAAAGCAATATCAAAAATATATATATTTTTAACGATACACTGTTGAAATTAAGCATAAGATTTTGCTGTTGGCTAAAGAAGTTTGTAACAGAGCATAAATTATTTTTGGAATATTTATGATTATTTTTTAATTATTTTTAATTATAATCTGTTTTTTTAATGTGCATACTACGTAGGAGTAATTATGATAAAAATCAATGAATATTTTATAACGAATACATAAACGAAGAGCACTGTATGAAACGCCCATACCTCAAGAAAGTAATAGCGAATGTTGTCGTCGTGTTGTTGTCCTTTAAGAGTAGTAAATACTAGCTGTGATTAATTGTAGTGCATTAGGTAATGAAAGCATTGTATGACACTGTTGGTGTGCCTTATAAATAAATAAATAAAAAATATTTGAACAAACAGAAAATATTTGTATTTTGACTAAGGCGGCGAAATAACAGAATGCGGTTACGCTGCATTTCTAGTTTAGTATAGAGTCCCTGGCTATATAAGGTGCCCTTAGCAAATGTTAAATACAATTCCCTGGCTTTTTCCTCACCATTTTTCCAAATATTCTTGACCAACCATGTTCATATTGAAACAAGTCTGTCTTAAATTATTTAAAAAAAAGAAAAATAATGTAATATAAATATGACTGTTTTCATAACCTTCATAACTTGTTATTTTTGATTTTCAAGTGCTGCAATAGTCTAGATTCAGGGTTAGGTTAGGTTAGGTTACAAGGTTGGGGCCGAGTGGTGTGGGTAACCCGCCACAGGGGGTGGACTAACAGGCGCTTATAGCTCCCATTAAGTGGAGCCTTAGCCTGCCATCCCAAGACCGCAGTGCGTAGACTTCATGTCTACATCCTTCTCGAGGTGACCCTGTTTCCACTGAACACTGCGGATCTAGACTGGAGAGTCGATAAACACTCCTGAGGGTGTCGCTTCGGCGATGCCCTCAGTACCGGGTTGGGACCGAGTAGGTAGTGGAGCCGAAAGGACCCGGCCCGGACCGGGGGGGAGGGGGTCGTGTTCTCCGTCCTCACAATGAGGGTGGGGATACGGCGTGGGGCCTTCGGCCCCGAGGTGGTAAGATGGAAAACTTATTAAAACCCGTGAGTAAACACGTTAAAATCAGGGGTGGGACCGGGCTGGGACCGAGTAGGAGGTGGAGCCGAAAGGACCCGGCCTGGACCCGGGGGGGATAGGTTTGTGTTCCCCGTCCTCTGCGTGAGGGCGGGGGTCTGCTGTGTGGGTCGTCTTTCCACTTGCCCCTCTCCTTTGAGAGGGGTATTGTTGGCTAAGTGTTGGTTCCGGCGTCCTTCGCGGAGGACGCGGCTCAAGAGGTGGAAAGAAGGAAAACTTTTAAAAACCCGTGAGGAAACACGTAAAAATCAGAGGTGGATAGAAGGAAAACTCGAAATGAAACCCGTGAGAAAACACGTTAAAATCAAAGGTGGAGAGAAGGAAAACTCGAAATGAAACCCGTGAGACAACACGTTAAAATCAGAGGTGGGAAGAAGGAAAACTTGTTAAAACCCGTGAGTAAACACGTAAAAATCAGGTGGGCGTGCTGACGCCCCTGCCGTGGTGTAGGCGGGGTGCGGAAGCCGCCACTTCGGAGGCCTGGGGTGTCCTTCGGGGGAAGGCGCCTCACCAATGGCCTCGGGATGGTGCGCGCGGTGTTCCCGCGCGCCTCCCAGGAGAGCGGGCAGGTCAAACTGCCCGCAAACGGAGGAGGGCTCGGCTCAGGCTGGGCATAGCCGCCGGGGTCGCGGAAGAATGCCAACGCGCTCCCGTTGCCCCGGCATCAAGGCTCTCGAGGAACACCGTCAGGTTTTAGTGGGTAGACTCGGCCTAGCACCCTAATGTCGAGGAGTCCCACATACCCCCCTGCCACCCCCCTACGGCAGGACGGGATGCATAAAGCATTTCCTGACGCAAAAAAAAAAAAAAAAAAAAAAAAAAAAAAAGGTTAGGTTACAATTTCTCGTTTCGACAGGAGATATCGCTCAAAATTTGGCTGTCGCATGCTGACTGCAAGTTAGTTTATATAATGTAATTTATATAGTGGCGCCATATCTACCATGAAAAGAGAATTTTACGGTCATTGTGCAATAAATACTCTAATACGATAAGAATCGTTATACGCGATATCAATTTTTTATTACAATTAGTTACCGGTCGCGGAATGATCGCGTGGCTGTTGCTGTCTGCAAATTTTTAGGTACTAACTCCGCCGGTCTCTCTTAGAGCGGGTGCTGATGTCACCCTGATAGACTCGGACATGCCCTCACCGGCGTTATGTTGCAGCCGCTGCTGTATGCTGAGTGCGGCCCGCAAGAGGGCGCGCGCGATAACGGGCGTGAGCCTCGCGCGGCCCGCTAGCACGGTGAGCGCCCGCACTGGCCCCAGCAGCGTTGTGAGCGGCACGCGCCCGCTGGAGCTGGCCAGCTCTTCACCTAACGTGCTCACTGCTGAACACCCGCTGCCCGCACCCAACTGACACCAAACATAACATAAACATACAAGATTCTAATTTGAATGAACCATTACTAGTGACTTTGATCGCAATTATTTTTTTTCCTATACTACCTTTGTTACTACATTTATTTTCATAGAGGTTGATTTTTTTTAAATTGGCCAAATACTTGTTTTATTATTTACTTGATAACATATGCTAACTTTGACACTCTTTTTAAAAATAAAAACAATGGTTGTCTCTTCTGTTAACCCCTAATTATCTGAGATTAGGTTTAAAGCAGTGGCGGTACCTTCATACAAGCCCAAAAATCCGGCTTGCCTTACTAAAATGCTCAGTCAAGAATACAGAATACTAACGTGTCGAGAATGAGTAATAAATATCAACTTCAAATCATAGCAAACAATTTTAAAAATTCCCGCTAATTACTTGTCAAACGAAAACAGTGTAGGAATCTTACGAGAAATAAAACAGGTTTTTGACCTCAAGTCGCGACCAATCATTGAGTCGGTCGGCACTAACGATATCTCAAGACATAATCAGAGCAAAAATCAGAGTAATCAATCTCAATCAATTGTCTCACTCTCACGCGTGTTGGCATGCAACCTATATTTCTTTCTAATAGCAAAACTCGTTATAGCTGTAGCCTTTTTACTAAAGTTTAAACAGTAATTAGTATGAAGCGAAAAGCCCGGCGTTCATACTGAACTTCGTACAGATTACGTAGTATCTATTCGTATCGTATCTGATACGATACGATTACAAATACAATATTTGTTTGTTTGAGCCGGAAGACGAGTGATAAGTATTTTTCAATTTTTAAAGTATACAGAAGTTTAAACAGCATTGAAAATGTAAAATCTTTGACCTTTGCATAGAAAAAACAACTAATTGTTTCGTTACGACCTACGCCTGATTTGTGTATTATTCCACTAGTAGATTGCATAAAAGAATAAATACATACATACATACATATCTTCACGCCATATCCCTAACGGGGTAGTCAGAGAGGACGGAGCGCCAAGCGTCGCGGTTTTTATTTCTTTTGCTTCCTCAAAACTCATCATTCTCCTCACACATTTTCGCCTAGGTATGCGAGTGCTTTTGACATTTTCGTCAGCTAACACTCTAGCTATTTGATCTTCACAAGTCAGCTTTGGACAATAAATCAGTGTACAAAAATATTTAACTCATCGAATATGTGTTTTTCTGACTAGTAATTCGCATAAAAGATAATTTAATATATCAGTTTACGAAACCGATTGGATTTTTGTATGCTCTACCACAAAATCAGAGGTAGGTACTACTTATTATTATCGGTGCTGTATATTTTATTCAAATGATGAAAATATTTAGACTTTAGAAAATATCTGGTTATGACGATTATAAAACTATACTGGCGCCATAAAAGACACATGAATTCACATTACCACATTAATACTGTGACTTCTATTAGTAATTTGGATAAACAGCGAATAGAGATACATTGCTATGTTAAGAACTGATAAACTATTCATGTCAGTACATTTTTACATTTATAAAAACAATGAAAAACATTTATGTCGAACTTACCCTATTCTGAAGCCCTAATAGGCACGCCACTGGTTGAAAGATGTTTTAGATGAAGAACAATAAATACAAAGTAAGAATCATTCAATAAATACTGATACAGTTTTCACATGGTAACATGGTACATACTCTTTAATCTATTTTTTACTACTACTAATCTATTACTATCTAGTACTAATCTATTTTTTTTAAACTTGAAAGTAAGCCTTTTGTTTCCTAACGTATTTAAATTTTAAATTCAATAGTTTAAGAGATAAAAGCAGAAAAATTGTAGAGTTCGAGTAATAATTTCGCCTTATAAGTTTCTTAATAAATAGAACTGAAATTTCATTATAGCAAATGGAAGCCCCTGGTATTGCACTATACGTTATACATATATTTGCGGAAAATTATGAGATTTGAGGAAGCGAAAGAAGTATGACAGGGCTCCGTCCTCTCTGATTATCTTCGTTAAGGGATACAACGCGAGTGTGAAGATATTTAAAGTAATATACTACTGAACAATTAATATCACCTTTGGATAGTAGTGTTGCACGAATTCATATATTGCGGGATCTTCTAATGAGTCCCTTTCATCCAATAGAACTGCGTCAATGTACTCCGTTACCACACTGCACTCTAACAGCATTTCTTCTAACTTTGAATCCGCCTGTAAATTTTTTTTAAAATGTATAAAATAATATTACTAATTTTCCTGCTACTACTCCAAGGATATTTAAGAGTTAAGGGCCCTTTCGACATTTTTGTGCGCAATACTAATATTTTCTCAATTCTCAGAAACCTTAAGATTTTTTAATATTCTGCTCATAGTGTAGAATAGATCCATTACTCTTCTTGAGTATTGTGTTGCATATTTTCATATTTATTTTATAATATCTTACAATAACCATTTTACGATGTCAGTTTACATGGAAAATCCTTAGACGCGCTACTTTGACGTCCTAATTAAAATTGTTTAGATGAGTTCTAACAATCTTTAAAATTATGTTGAGATCAAGTACATTTTCTTATTGAATATTAGTGTTGTGGAAATCTCATAAATTTCGTCCTTTTTATAGAAAAAATATTTAAAAAACTTATTTCAAGGATAAAGTGTCACGATTAAACGTCGATTTAGTTCCAAAAAAAAGCAATGACTTATAAAAAAACGATATGACATGAAACTTCATTCAATGTACAAATGACAGCATTTTTTTCACAATTTACTAGATTTTATCATTTTTAAATATAAGAATAAGGAGCCAAATATATGTAATATGTAGGTAAATATATGTAATATATTTACTACAACACGTCTATATTTCGCTTTAAATCATAATACATATTAACCTTCCTTGCTAGTGTTATAGAATCTAGATAATAATAACAATCACATTGAAATACTGTTAGATGTTGAAAACAGACAACACAGAACACAGACAAAGACGGATTGTGACTTTGTTTTATACAATTTAGAGAAGGACAAAGTTCTAACTAAAACTTACCGGTGAGGCGGCGACCTGTTTCCAAAACGTCGCGAAGTAGTTGAAACGTAACGGCACCGCTTCTAGCGCGCACAGCGCTGAAAGCAGCACCAACTGTTCCGACATGCATCGCTGTGTCCGCGCCACACGGCAACAAGTGTCTGTTGATAATACGAAGAATATGATAACTTTTGATTATTTATCATTGCAGATTCAATTGTTCTCATGTGTGAAGGTGTGAGTTGTAAGTCTTACCTCATATATGAAAGTCTATTTCACAATGTCCGAATAAACTACGAATATATTACTTGGCAGGGTTCAGAAATGTCACCATTGAAGTAACACCCACCATGGAAATAAATTATCTTTTTGAACGCATTTAGAGAAATACTTACATGAGGACATCTTTGTACAAAACATTATTCCATTTTTTAATTTACCTGTTGGAAGCTTTCCAAAGGATAAGTTCAAAATGCACTGAAGTACTATCACAGGTTAATTAGTTACTAACGTGTACTATCGTGCAATATGGTACTTCAGTGACATCACAATCAATTACAAATGTCAGTGCCGTAAAAGCAGTGCCGTTTCGATATTACATTACATATTTTCACGTTGTATTCACACATTTTCGCCTAGATATATGAGTGCTTTTGATATTTACGTCAGTTAACACTCTATTTGATGTCATAAGTCAAACTCGGTCTTTCTTGGCTTCTGCTACCACTCGCTTTCACTGTGCAGTGATGAAGAAACCATGATGTGTACATAGAAGTCTTTGAAAATAGGTGTGTGTATACGCATGTATTTGTGTGTGTAAATGTATGCTTGTAGGTACGTGTATGTGTGAACGTATGTGTATACGTATGTATGTATGTATGTATGCGTGTGTGTGCGTGTGTGTGTGTGTGTGTGTGTGTGTGTGTGTGTGTGTGTGTGTGTGTGTGTGTGCGTGCGTGCGTGCGTGCGTGCGTGTGAGTGTGTACGAGCGCGTGCGCGCGCACCTATGAACTTGTGGTAGGGGCGGTAGAGCGCGGAGAGCGGCTGCGCGGCGGGCGCGTGTGGCGCGTGGGGCGCGTGGTGCGCGCGCAGCGGCGCGTGCGCGTGCAGCGGTGCGCGCGCGCGGGGCCGCGCCGCGCCGCGCGCCGCCGCGTGCGCGCCCGCCGCCAGCGGGACCAGCGCGCCCAGCGCCGCACCGCCGCCGATCATCACCAGCTCGCGAAGTACGCCTGCGACACGGTATAACGAATACATTAAACATATAGTGGGAGAACGCCTTTTGACGTTTGTGGAAAAGCCGACTGCGTAAGACCCTGGTCGCAGAACAGAGTGCCGAGCATCGCGGTCCTTACATACATTTTACTTATCCATACTAATATTATAAATGCGAAAGTCTCTCTGTCTGTGTGTGTCTGTCTGTCTGTCTGTCTGTCAGTCTGCTTGGTTTTCACGGCTAAACCACCGGACCGATTTTGATAAAATTTGGCATGAATAATGTTTGACCCCAGGGGACAGACATAGGCTACCTTTTTTTCAAAAATCTACCCCTAAAGGGATGAAAAGGGGGATGGAAAAATTTGGTACAGAGATGTACTCAAAAACCCGGTATAGTATGTACCCGAAAACAAATTTAGACTACTTTCTTTTTCAAAAACGACATGTAGTTTTTTATGTATGTGACATCATCATAAATCGAATATGGTGGATGTTCCATAATAGAGAATAACTTTTTTCTTCAACACCAACAATATGGGTATCAAATGAAATGGAATACGCAGTGGAAGGTGCTATATATATTGTAAAGTAGAGGGCAACACTTCACGCGTTTTTTAGTGTGGGACTTTTTGGCGGGAACGGGAGAAGTGAGGTTATCATTTTATTTAGAATTTCTATTTTTTACATTTTTAGGGGTTTTAAAGTACAACAGTGGTAGTATATTGTGTTTTAAAGTTCTGTGTAAGTGAAAAGAATGGAGGAGATCTAAATAAACATGTGTAGCTGAAGGTTTCGCGCTCTTCCAAGAAATCCTTTTTAACTTCAGTAAAGCCTACTATCACTTTACTGGAGGAGTGTTAGGGACAGTTAATGTTTCTCCAGAAGTTACATCATTAGGCTGGTGGTCTTGTAACCAATGCCTTAAGAAATATAAATTTTTAGTGTGTATTAATTAATTACATTTGATCATGATATAACAGAAGCTTTCTGTACATCATGTGAAGTCATCATTAATCCAATATGGCGGATGCTTCATGATAGTAGAAGTAGATAGTACGACTAAGTTTTTCAAGACCTCCGTCAATATGTGTATTTAATGAAATGAATAGGAGGTTTCTTTATATGTGACGTAATGATAAATCCAATATGGTGGATCTTTCATAATAAGGAATAATTTTTTTGTTCAACACAACAATACGGGTATCAAATGAAATTAATAGGAGAAAGTTTCTGTGTATGTGACGTCATGATAAATTCAATATGACGGATGTTCTATAATAGGAAATAACTTTTTTATTCAGCACCAACAATATATGGGTATCAAATGAAATGGAATACGCATGAGGTTTCTGTATATGTAGCGTCATCATAAATCCAATATGGCGGATGGTATTTTTCCCTGACAGAAAATAACTTTTTTATTCAACATCAACAATATGAGTATCTCGAGTAACCTCGGTAACCCGGAGAGGTCACGAAAAAATGTTCCACGTGGTCGAAGTCGAGGGTACAGCTAGTATCTCATAATTGTCTACACACATTTTCGTAGAGAAATGCCAGTCCTTTTGAAATTTTCGTCACTAAATTACTAGCTATATGATCTTCATGGATGAGACTTGGTCTCCCATGACTTATATCTGGGTGTAAATATCGGATTTACTCATTTTGTATTGTAATGTTTATGCAAAAACTTTTATATAAATAGAGGTAGCATACCCTACTGTAAGAAACGAACATTATTTCGCGATCCTCAAACGTTAATGTTGTCAATGTAACAATATTACACGTAACACACACTAACAATAATTACGTGTGTGTAATTAAAAAGCAAATAATATATCATATCATTCATTCATCCATATTTATATGAAGACAACAAGATTAAAACGGACAGTAATTTAAGTTTTTTCTATGTTTTTTTGTAAGACTGTGTGACGTGCGTTTCTCTCGTACTGGAGGCTAATTTTTGACACGATAGACAAAATATCACGAATATTTTATATTAATAATATTTCTATCCAAAATTATCGCATGTAAAAATAATGAAACGAAATGTCGAAGGATAAATATCTATTGATAACTAAAATTCAATTCTCGCACACAATAGACATATATATCGCAGGAGACTACGCATATCTATCACAATACTACCAACTCAAGGAGTTTTTACGTCCCATTTTTCTCGACTGTGACAACATAAATTCGAGATCTTAAATTACGGTTTCAGTCATTATTAATATCTATTTTTAAATTCATAAAACTAAGTACTATCTTTAATTTTCGTATTTCTATGAATAACGAATAGTTTGGAAACAAAGTAGTTGTACAATTAAAACAGTTATTATTTATTTTAAAATGATTCGTTAATGTTGTAATGAAACGTAACTTTTCACGTCAAAGCAAAAACGAGAGAAGACACCGCGATAATTGTCTATTGTTAACTCTTTATTTAGGCGAAACATTTTCTTGAACTCAACTTCAGTCAACTCAAAAGGATCTGACGCATTTCTTCCAATAGAGCTAGCATGTCTTGAAACTGAAGAAGCGGCAGTTGTCGCCTCTTCAAGAGTTCCATTAATATAGGCAGCCACCAAATCATCTATTGCAATTGTATTTGATTTTTCTTTATATACTTATATGTATTACAATTTAAAAAAAAAAAAATGTCCAATAATACCAAATTTTTTGTCACTCAAAAACCGATATCTACCGTGTAGCAATAGAAATTAATTATATCGAATGTTAGAGACCAGTCGATGTAAGTCGAACGACGTTCCTTCGACATATCGCAAGTGATATTCCGAGAATAGACAAATAAGCTTTCCATAGATAAAATATCGATTTTCGATATATATCTATCATAGATAAAATGTCTATTACGCGAGAATTGGCTCCTTGGTGTTAATTCAATCATATTTAAGGGTACAGAATTTGATGCATAGGGCAGGTTAACAGAATAAACTGGCATATAGACGAACATAGAGCTCATTGATGCGTGACGATTTTTAATTTTTCATTGTCAACTACGAAATGAATGATTCCCTTCATTATGCGATGTGTAATATCATAATCACATACAGAACACGAAACCATTATTGAAAAAAACAGTAGAAATAAAACAGGAATAACATAAAATAACAAAATAAGTCAACAGCGTTCTCCACAGCGTGTCGACTTGTGACGACCTGTCATTCAAAACTGTTTACAATTGCATCCCGTTCGCTGTCCCTTTCCTACTCGTGGCACTACCATAAAAGATTACAGTCTCGCTCGCACTCGTTGTACGTCTATACGCCAGTATATACTAAATTTATTGGCACGTCTACCTCAGTTTATATAGGAGTGTTTGTGTTCATGTGTATGTTGTGTGTGTATGTGTGCGCGTGACTGACCGAGCGCCGCGTCCCGGAGGTCGTTGTTGGGGCGCGCGTGCATGTTGAGCATGGTGAGCAGGCGGCGCGCGCACTCGGGCCAGTCCTTGGCGGCCAGCAGCAGCGCGCGCGCCTCCTTGCCGTCGCGGCGCGTGCGCAGCGTGCGGCACAGCGCGCGCGCCCAGCGCAGCGCCGTGAGCAGCTCACCGCGCACGCCGCTCGCCGCGCCGCCCGCGCCGCCGCCCCCGCCGCCCGCGCCCCCGCCGCCCTCCACGTACACCGCGTGCAGGCTGTGCAGCGCCTGGCGTACACACACGCACATGTATGTATGTGATAGACAGACAGATACGGATATTCATATAGTTTTTCTTTCTTTCTTCATGGCGTGGCGCAAAGATCAGTGCATTTGCCAATGTCACATATTGTATTTTAATAAGTAATCGTTATCGTAAAACTCCTCCAGTAAAGAGATAGTAGACTTTACTGATGTTTTATAGGACTTCTTGGAAAAGCACGAGAACTTCAGCTACACATGTTTATTTAGACCTAATCCATTCTTTTCACTTACACGGAACTATCACTACTATCACTTTTGTTCTTTAAAAATCCCAAAAATGTAACAAATAGAAAATCTAAAGAAAAGGACAACCTCACTTCTCTCGTTCCCGCCAAAAAGTCCATGCATATAGTTAAAAGATACCCATCACGCTTAGGCTGTGCAGCGCCTTACGAACACACACGCACATGTATGTGACAGACAGACAGATAGATAGATACGGATAATCATATAGTTAAAAGATATTCCACTGAATTTCTTCCTGGTTTTTTTTATACTACGAAGGTGGCAAACAAGCATACGACCAGACAGATGTTAAACGCTTACTGTAACCTATGGACGCCTACGATACCAGGAGTATCACTTGCGCATTGGCGACCCTGTAAAAACCTTTTTACACCTTTTTTAAAGAACCGCGGTTCTTCACGATGCATGTTCCTTCCGAATTAAAGTGTGATTACTTAAGTGTTCGGTTTCTCCAATTATGGAATGAGTTACTAATAAAAATGTTTTGATTCTGACATGTGTATTCTTTATTTTGGGGTTCGATAACAAGAAAACTAAATCTTCGTTTTCTTCTCATCACTCTAAGATCACTCACGCATCTATTCGTCTGTTTATCTATCACAGTCGATTATCTCAATAATTATGTGTATTGTATGCGAAACTTGTTTGTTTTGCACACATCTTGTTAACTCTTATATTTTGCATTTCAAAATATTCATATGAGAATTAAGGAGGCAAATTGATTATTTAAATCACACAACCCAAAGTACTGTAGTTCTCTTTTATGCACTATTTTATTTTGGTTTGTCCAGTTAAGAAAAATTTTCTGTGACTCGACAATTTTATTACCTCACATACCTAAATTTATAAATTAAGCGACACATTTTTTAATGCAGAATAGGAGAACGGTGTAATAAATGTAAACGTTACTTACTTCAAACGTCATTTGCAGTCCTCCGTTATATACAACGTATAATCTGTCGTCTTCGTTCTCAACTAACGTGCAAAAAGCTGCTATTAAAGTCGTCCAACATGTCCTCCCGTTTAAACCTAAAAGGGTCACAAAATATTATTCAGTTACAATATAACAGTTCAAACTACTAGTCAACAAATATTAATCTTATCTGGATCTAACAGAAAATATCACCTTGTAAATAAGCCGATAGTGTACTCCTTCTAAATGCTGCTGCTTCCCTACTCTCCGTCGTGTCGTTGTTGTTATTGCTAGTAGCATTGTTGTTTGTTGAATTACTATTACCACCTCTGGTAGCTAAAATACGAGCCAGCCTAAAATCGAAAACAGAATTTTGGGTTTATTAATTTCAGTTAAAAATGTAAATGTATGAGACTAACTTGAAATGACAATTAATTTCAAATTAGTATTAGCCACTAAAGGCGTGTAACGGCCCTGTATCTCTATGACCAAATCCGCACGCTTATTACGTAACTTGTAGACAACATGCGGCAGCCAACATCGCGCGATATCTGCTGTAGAAACGAGAATTTGTGTAATGTAATTTGTATAGTGGCGCTAAATTAACCGCGAAATGCGCATTTTACGGTCATAGGATAATAGATACGCAAACGTCATACATGATATAAATTCTTTATTACAATTAGTCATCGGTCGCGTTGTGATCGCATGGTTGTCGCTGTCTGCAAATTTTTAGGTAATAACCCCGCCAGTCTAATGTGAACGCTGAACTGTAAACGTTTCTAATTCTTTGCAAAATATGCGCACCTTTCAGGTCAGTTTTTATCTTGATAGAAAAAAGTACCTTAATTGGATCTCATTATTATTGGAAAATTTTAGACAAGTTGTAGTTTCAAAATGGCAATCAATGGATGACGTTGGATACAACGTTGACGTTGAAAATTTATAATTTCCTAATCTCCGTGACATAAACGTTTAAAAAACGACTTGACTTCAAATAATTTTAAATGTCAAGGCCACCAACTGATTTTGTTTTCGAAATCATGTAACTTTTGTCTAAAACTTTTCCAAGATAATGAGATCCGACAAAATATTTCATTGCCTCGATGTAAAAAAAAATCACCCAGTATACATTTTCCATTAAGAAAACCGTTCTCGGAATTAATTATAATAATTATAATCGAAATAAGTTTGGCGAAAATTTTCTGTGACTATGAATTGTAATGTTTTAGTCATACCTTATAATAAATTATGCTTAATTATACAATAACAAACTTAAATTCCCAAAAAACTTACTTTAAAGACAGTCCACGTTACCTTAAAAATACACTTTATTTGGGAATTAATAATATTGTAGATTGTATGACTTCTCTTCCTATAAGTTAAAGCTATTTGAAAAAACTGAACAATAATAAATCACGTACCTAAGCAATTCGTCCGCAGCAGTAGGGTATAAATGTGCATGGGGCGCTATATTCCTGAACGCCCAGTGAATGTTCTGGTGCATAGCAAGTTGGCGCGCGAACGCCGCCGACCGCCGGCAGAACAGCCGCAACAGTGCGTAGTACGGTGGAAGCATGGCTCGATTGTACGCAACTACTTCGCCGTCTTCGTGGTCCGCTCTAGAACATAATTCATGATAAATAATCTATATCTTTATACATATAATAATTGGTGAGTCTGTTAATTAACTTGTAACTTTTGAACGACTTGATCGATTGAAATGCCCATAGTCAGTGGCGTATTTTAAGATTTGGCACCCTGGACCTATAAGGTTTGCCGCCACATAGATTCAAAAAAAAAATCATAATGAAAGAGGCTATACAAAAGACTAAACAACATTTATTATATATTTACACGTTTTTGCGTTACACAAATTGGTTGACTAATTCGTTGTAATTAACGGATTTTTTTCAGTCAGCTTCTATATTAAGGATGGCTATTCGGCATGCGCCGCCCATTTGCAGCCGGCCGCCTCGGGCTTAGGTCCCCATGGCCTTGGGTAAATACGTCACTGCTCACCGTATTTTTTGTCAAGACGATGCTTCATAAGCTATACTAGGATCCGAGAGATAGTTCTGTCGTAAATTATAGCGTAGTAAGTCTTATATAAAAAAAAACAAGGTTTGTGTTCGGCATCTATGCGTTTATACATCATTCATATGATTGCAAAGAAACTTTGGCGATTTGTTGTACGCCGCGCGCCGCCGGTAAAAGTTTCTGAACTAGTACTAATCACGCGAATGAAGTTGCGGACAACAACTAGTGTTATAGATAAATCGATATTAGTCTGCGTGTAGTTCAGAAGCTCGAATATCACTCGATCGACATAATTTTTAAGGATTGTTTTCGACACAATATAGGAAAGTTATCGAAAGTAGCTTGAACAATTTTTAGTTTAAAAAGCCAATATGAAGCGTGGATTAACCTAGTTATAAATAAATACATAAGTACTCCGTCACCAATTGTATGACCCTAAACTAACCACTAGGCTTATACGTCAAGTAACGAACTGGGGGAGCACTCCGTAAAGCTCAGACTCCAAGACAGTTTAAAATTTTTGTTTCCTAAATTGACGTAGTCTGAAATCGAACCCAGTACTCTCGGCTTGGAAAGTAGATGCACTAACCAAAACGCGCCATCGTGACTAATATAGGCCTAGGAGTGATTGTTTGTCTGATTTTGACCAACCAAATTCACGCAAATTACTGCGTTGTGCTAAGCAGCCGGTGAAATGACAGACTTATGGCCTGGATTCCAGAACAACACTCAAATGTGAATCTCTGACAGAACAGTTAGAAGGGGACACCACTACATGCGATAAATAGCGGCATTTCTTCCTATTCTCAAAGAGTAACCATTCTTGAATGCGGTCTAAGATCTCTGTCTAACATGATTATTTTTTATAACACATACTGAACACTGGCTAAAATACTTACAATATGTAGTTGAACGCTATATGCTTGGTGAGCCGTTGATTGGATATGGCCAACTGTACATTTTCCGGACAATCAACAGACACCGCATGCCAAAAAGTAAGTAACGCCTGCTTATTAGGGTGGACCGCCACAGACGGCTCTGATATTGCTGGGTGATATAAGTCCCACAAATCATTGAAATACTGACCAAACTGCAAAAAAAATTAAGGATTTTACTAATGATTTCTCTATTAATCAATGTTATTGCTTGCTTTGAATACGCTGAAGTAAACTCACCATAAGTTTTTCGACTCTACTAACAACACAATATGACATTACGCCGAAATAAGCGGTCAATTTCATGGTACCATGGACGGCTATGTCGGTGTATTTGCGGGCCGCTTTCAATTTGCCCAACAGCATCGTATAGACCTGAAATAAAATTGTAATAACTGATAGAACGCGTTGGACGTACATATCTCACTTGCTCCAAAAATAATCCGAATATCACAATAATGAATCGTTCTTTATCTCTGCTATGTCTTTCCCACCTATCCATTTTTCTAAAACATTGGATCTGATCTCTGATTTCAGTAAAATACTATTCACTGCAAAACATTACAGTATATTGTAGCCAAAGAATAAATGTGATATAACTCAAATCGAGTTATAATAATGAACCTAAAAATGCTAATAAAAAATCAGATTCTACCTAGATAATATTTATCTATGCCAGGAATAAAACGGAAGATTTTTATAATACACATTTGCAAATTCAATTTGTATTATTTTAGGTGGATTCATTATCATTTCTAGATTCACGAAAGTATGAATTAGGCCAGCTTCATTCTGGCAGACATGTGTCGAATGTCACATAGTTATACGCTCTTGTGGAATAAAAGTTAATTCCATGTGAACTATGTGACATTCGACACATGTTTGCCAGCACCGCATACATTAACAAAATGCTACAGCCGCACAAATTAAGTAAGCCAGGATTTACCAGTGAGGCATCAAAGGCAATTAAAGATAGTGCTAAATAAAAAGATTTATGCTTCATTAAGAATTGATGAAATTAAAATCATGAAGTCTGAGGAATATTAACGAAATTCTGGAAGAACATTTGGATTTGTAGATTTCGGATTTGGAGTTGAAACGGATTGCGAAGAAAAAGCCAATGAAGTCTTAGTATTTTTGTTGATTGCCCTGAATGAATCCTGGAAAATCTGAATTGCCGACTTTTCCACTTTCTGTGTTAATGTGGACCATCTTAGGCTTGTGCATTGCAAAGGCTTTTGATGCATTTATCTTGGGTTGCTACTATCCCAGTAACGATAATTGTGCTTGTTAACATATCCTCAAATGTGTAAGTGAAAGTACCTCATTGACGAATACAGTATCGATTGTTAAATCTACAGCGTGCTTTAGACAGCAAAAACTTACTCCAAACGGTCAGGACATCGTTGAAAGCCCAAATAATCCAGGGACTGAATTACCGATATATTTTTTGGTATCGTTATTAATAACCGTAACGATAACAATAAAAAAGTACGAAGATGTACGAAGATAATAACGATACCCACACGTCAGCAAATGGAACCTAGTTACTATTATTATTACCAACAAAAGTAACAGTTCTTTGCCGATATTAATACATTTACATTCCGTTTGTAAAAATAAAAATTTCTTTATCTATTCATTTGAAGCATAGTGTTCAATCAAAATTATTAAACACCTATTTCAGCATTTATCAAATTCAAAGCACTAAGTAGCTTTTTTTTTATGACGCAAAGGCTTAATAAGAAGGGATTTTCCGGAAATCAACCACTAAGAGGGTGAAAAAGGGTGGCAAAACTTGTATGGGGAAAATTAATTTGAGCCCAGCGCCCGACGCCCACGCGTGTAAGTTCTTCAACGTCCCAGCTTGTAGCTTGTTGTAGCGAAATAACGTTAAAACTTATAACTAACAAATTAATTATGTTAATAGCATTTTACTTACCTACATTTTTAACGTTGAACTATTAGCGTAAAGTAACGATACGTTTTGATGATTTATCGGTAAAGAAATTGGTAACGGTAATCGTCCCTTTTCCTGGTCTATTCTATACTATGCTAAAACTAGTCTAAGGAGGAAATTGTCTATGTAGTATGTAACAGTAGTACAGAATTTGTAATAGTAGTACTAATCAGAGAGAAATAGCGCTTCATGCTAAAACAGTGTAAAATCATGTCACACAAAATTAATTCTTAGTGTGCATTGAGTGATAGCAGGAGAGGTTTTACAGTTGTGTGTATATTGGTGTAAAAGTTGGTGTTGTGCGTATTCGTCTCTTCGCTAACTTTTGCTTGAATAGGTTTCGATACATTCGCGAGTCAATTTCTTGTCTATTGGTTACATCGTCCTAGACAGTAACCCATTATGAAGTATTCAAAATTTGTCGGAATATACAGAGATATACACACAGGACAAGTATTGGTTATGTTCTAATATAATGCAAGAGAGAATTGATATTCATTAGTGCCGAAAACTAAGCAATGGTGAGTAAAATGATCCGATATTTCGACTCTATAAGTGCTCCGTGCACAATATCATTGACAACTTAAATCTCAACCATAATTGCTAGTTAAAATAGAATTAAAAAACTGAGGTCGCGGGACGCCTGGCGGATGTGAAATATCGAAACTATTTTGTATAGAAAGTATGCATAAAAGGGTGGTTTATTAAAGGAAATAATCATAATAATTTCATAAGGGGCATCATAAAAAAATATGGCATAATCAAAAACAAAATATTGAGGTTTTTTTTAAAGAAAAAAAAAATTTTTATATTAAAAAACACAAGCAACGTGTTGTGAAGTGAATGACAACATTGCAAGTGCTATAGGTATGGCATACTAGCTCAGTGCAGTGAAAGAGAGAGGGATCGCCGAGCCGAGTAGGAAGAGAGTCGCAGTTACGTGCGCGTGGCGCCGCACCGCCACGCCTGCAGCCTGTCTGAGCCGCCTCATATGTTTCACATCAAAAAAATGGAAACGTAAAAAGACTGACCTGATGCAGCGTGTGATGCGCTGGCTCGGGCAGTTTAGCGGGGTGCGCGTTGTGGGGCGCGTGCGGCGGGTGCGAGGGGCTGGCGGGGTGCGGCGGGTGCGCGGGGTGCGCGGGGTGCGCGGCGGGCGGCGGCCGCGCTCGCGCGTAGCCCTGCCGGAAGTGCTGCGAGGGCACCAGCGCAACCAGCAGGAGCGCGGCGGCCGCCCGCACTCGCGCCGCCCCCGCCGCCAGCAATTGTTGCTCCACCCAACGGTCGGCTGTGCGCAACGCCCACGCGTGCGCAGCTTTATTGCGCGGCACCTGTCACACACATATTATTGGAAATCAACAGAATGTTCAATGAGTCTTCTTTTTTTCTTTCTTTATGGCATGGCGCACAGTTTAGCGCATTTGCCAATGTCACGTATTAATAAGTAGAATCACAAGTAAATTAGTTTTTTCTTATTGTAAAACTCCTCCAGTAAAGTGATAGTAGGCTTTACTGAAGTTTTATAGGACTTCTTGGAAGAGCGCGAGAACTTCAGCTACACATGTTTATTTAGACCTACTGCATTCTTTCCACTTACACAGAACTTTAAAACACAATATACTATCACTTTTGTACTTTAAAATTCCCAAAAATGTAAAAAAACTAAAATCTAAATAAAATGACAATCTCACTTCTCCCGTTCCCGCCAAAGAGTCCAATGAGTCTAAGAGTAGATAACAAGAAGTAAAAACTGTATCTATACTTAATGTTACTTAATACGGTAGTAACTAATTAATCTGTGCCAATATTATAAAGAAGTAAACTTTGTTTGTATGTAATGGATAAACTCAAGAACTGTTCAACGGATTTGAAAAATTCTTTCACCTATAGAAAGCTACATTATCAGCGAGTAACATGGGCTGTAATTTATTTTCAAAAAACTCTGAAAAATATAAAATAACTATCCTTTACTAATCAAAACTCAAGTACAATTAAAATATCTTTATAACTGAAGTCAGTGCCAAGCCCACCAAACTAATAGACTTTATATTGTTGCACATTGATTTGGCACCGACTTCAATAACTGTCAAATTTAATTATATACGTATGTGTATCGTATTTATAAAGTTATTTTAATTGTACTTGAGTTTTGATTAGTAAAGGATAGTTATTTTATATTTTTCAGTGTTTTTTTTTGAAGGCGGTTTAATTTTTTTTAATAAAAAATTTTTATTTCTCCCTTTTGAGTGGTCTTGACCTAAATCAATATCTAAGGCAGGTCTGCAATTAACTTCATTCTAATTCCGGAGCGCAACAATATACAAGAGAATCGTCAATATAAATAAAGGTTATAACCAGGTCGTGTTATCTAGTGTATCTTCGAAGTCCAAGCTCCAATATCGGTGAAATTTAAATGGGACCACCTCTGAAGTATTACCTACCAAACGTAAAAAGAATTTTCGAAATTGGTTCATAAATGACGGAGTTACGAGGTAACAAACATACAAAAAAAAAGAAAACAAAAAAACATACAGACGAATTGAGAACCTCGTTTTTTTGAAGTCGGTTAAAAAATTCTACCCGTGCGAAGCCAGGGCGGGTCGCTAGTACAAAATAAAACTAATATAATCTTTTTTCAATGCTGTTCCGACATTTTCTTACTGATTTTTCCACCTAAGCATAATTCTGTTATAGAGAATTAGATATTGTATAGACTCAGGTGTTACTTTGCGGAAATCCATTTCATGTGATAAATTCCTAAAATCTTTAGCTATTTTCCGCTCAAACTCTAACACAAAGATTCGGTGCTGGTTAGCTGACCGAATCCTATCTCTGGTATATCCTAAGGATGCTTTGTTGAGAAACAAAACACGTGTCGATTAGTGGTTTTTGGAGATTGAGGGGAAAATAGTTAAAGATTTTAGGAATTTATCACATAGATAATTAGGCTTAACATAGAGTATTATTTTGTATAATTGAAACAATAAATTCAAGATATTGTGTATAATGTTCAAGACTGCTAAATTAATGGCTGCCAGAAAATCGATGGCAATATATAGTTTAGTATAGAATAAAACATGAAAGATAAATCCCTCTAGATAAAAATACAAACAATTAAAATAATATTTCCTGTTTATTGCGCATTCTTCTAAAGGAATGAAATTCAAAAGAGAACTGTCTGAATACTCTCGAAATAATACGTGTGCAAACTGTTCGATCAGTGTCGGATCTCAGAATGTCAAGATGCCAGACCAAACAATGCCTCCTACATTTTTCTATTGTTTCGGGTATTGTTAAATGAAAACCGAAAAATATTTGCTGTATTTCGCCAAAATTTCAAACCTTATTAGGTTCCGGTAAGTGAATTTTGCACGGTACGTTCTTGGTTTAATCTCGTCCGTTCTAGAAATTTTTATTTCAACAATGAGCCCCGTGGACGACTGATTCATCTCAAACCACGTCGGAATTAGCAGCAGCCTTTAACGTAAGTGATAAAATAATACTGATTCATTTTTATCACATTAGAAAGATAAAAACTTAGGAAAGTAGGTACCGTATGAACTCACTGAACAACAACAACAAAATCACGTCGAAGCTTGGTTCGATGTGAAGTTGTAGAAGGCACATAAATGAGGGGTTTCTAAATCGGATTGCCACTTGTGGTGAAAAATGGATTCTATATGACAATCGAAAAAGTCGGTCGCATTGGTTAGACACGGGAGGCAGTCTAACTTTGTCTTAAATGCAAATGAGTCAACAGAAGCTGCTTGTGAGTGTACGGTGGGCCTGTGCCGTTACAGCTTCTTGAGACCTTACAAAACAATTATTGCAGAGATGTACTGTGGAGAATTGTAAATGATGATGGACAAGCTCCTTGTCAAACAACCGAGACTTGTTGAGTCCACTCATTCTTCAAGACAATGCTCGTAAACACAACGGATCGTCTCAAAACTACAGTTACGACTGCAAACTCTCAGCGTCATCCATCATACTCACCAGACCTTGCTCCAAGCGATTTTTATTTTTTTTTCGGAATTTGGGTAACTTTTTACATAAGAAAAATATCAAATCCAATGAGGCGATTAAAAATGCCATTAAAGAGCATTCATTCCCGTCCCCATGATTGCTATAGCAGAGATTTCAATGAACTTCCATTAAAATGCCAAAAGTGCGTCGACAATAATACTTCGAGTAATTAAACATAAACTTTTCTTTAAAAAAAATTTGTTTGCCGTTTTATGTAGAAAAAGATTGTTTCTACATAAAATGGCAATTTCATAGGTAAGGATCTAAAACATACATAATGAGGTACATGTATGGGAAGTCCATAGAATAAAAAATTCTCAACCACTCGAGTGTTAGCTATTGCCAATATTCATATTTTTAATCATAATGGTTAACAAATGGCAACACTTTTATTTTTAGGGTGTTTAACTATTTAATAATAATATGGTATTTTAGAATGTCAAAAATAAGTCAGTCGAGAAATACATGAGCTAGCGAGAGCACGTCTTTTAATTATATCTCAACATATCCTACGTTTTCTTCTATGTCGACATCCTAGAAGAACAAATAGCTTTCACGAGGAGGGCTTACAAGTCTCTAAACAGTATAAATCAAAGTCGCTATTTTCATCTGTCCGTTTCTCCGCTAACTTCGTCTAAACCATGTAATGGATTTTGATACGGTTTTCACTATCATTCAGAGAATTTTCTCCGGAAGGTTTATATGTATATTAGATGCATATTATAGGAGAAAAGCTGAAAATTTCAATGATTTGTAATGATAAACATAACATAACTTCACGCTGTATCCCCAACGGGGTAGTCAGAGAGGACGGAGCGCCAGGAGTCGCGGTCCTTACTCACCTCTTTCGCTTCCTCAAATCTCATCATTCTCCTCACACATTTTCGCCTAGGTATGCGAGTGCTTTTGACATTTCCGTCTGCTAACACTCTGGCTATTTGATCTTCATAATTTGTAATGATGTCGTAAAAAATATATTTTTGGGGGCTTACATTGCTAATGCTGTCTAAACCTTAGTAGATAATATTTAGTAATAAAATAATGTATTACGGAATTGTATATCTTAAAAAGGTCTACAGATACGTTCGCGATGGTATATGTCTATCTTCTAAGGATAACCCACAGTAACCGTTTTTATCTTTTACATATTTATTATGGACCGACGACCTGAAGAGAGTGGCGGGAAGCGGATGGATGTGGAGAGCCGAGGACCGGATATAGTGGCACAATATTAGAAAGTCTTATGTCCAGCAGTGGACGAACACGGGCTGACAACGATGATGATGATGACGATGATGACATATTACTAAAAAATAATGTGTTATTTACGATAATTTGTACCGCTGCGACGCCAGGGTGGGTTAGTGATATGTCAGTAGAAGGGCGGGTCAGCGGTCAGCGGTCACCTGCAGTGCGAGCCACTCGAGCGCCGCGTGCGGGCACACGTCGGCCACGTCCCACAGGCGCGCCAGCACCAGCTGCGTGAAGCACGGCAGCCCGCCGCCGGCGCCCGCGCCGCCCGCGCCGCCGCCGCTCCCGTCCACTAGTAGTGTGAGCAGCTTAAAAAACGGGCCGCAACTCTGTCGACGACAAACAACGGTTACATGAATAATTTGACGACCTAGATGGCGCAGTGGTTTAGACGTTAACCCAAGCGCGGAAGGTTCCGGGTTCGATTCCTGATCGGATCAAATTAGAAAATGAACTTTCCTAGATTGTCTCAGGTCTGGGTGTAAGGAGACGCCCCCAGTAGTCGTCGTCTGGTTCTCATAGCACAGGGAATACCCTAGTTTGAGATCAGATGATTGGTGTGCATCGTCTAGCACATTATTATTAATGATTAATGGAAATTTACAGACCAAAACTGCATGGAAATGTTCATATTTTCTAAAAATACATTCACTCAAGAGAGTATGGGGAATGGATGATTTGTTTATGGTTCCAAATTCAATTTTTTGTTTTTTTTTGTTGTTGTTAGATTGGCACAACTGTTTTCTATTTTGGCGCGGAGTTTGAATTGCATCTGTTATTTAGATTAAATACAGTGCTGTTTTTAGTTATGTCATTCTAGTGTATATTGTGAATTTCATAATGAACAAAAACATCGAACAAAGAGTTTGTCTTAAATTTTGCATCGCCAATGGAATTTCGTGTTCGGAGTCACTGAAAATGTTACAGAAGGCTTACGGTGAATCGACTTATCAAAAACACGTGCTTATGAGTGGTACAAAGCGTTCAAAAGCGGTGGAGATGTGATGGAAGATTTGCCTCGCTCTGGTAGGCCATCAACGTCAGCAACTAAAGTTAACATCGCAAAAGTGAAGGAAATAGTGACTGAAAATGCTCATTCAAGTTTGTGAGAGATAGCCGCCGAACTTTTTGTGTCTCACGAGTCGATCCGTACCATTTTAAATAATCACTTGGGTATGAAACATGTTGCCGCTCGGCTAGTCCCAAAAGACCTGAATTTTCTTCAAAAACACAATCGCATAAGAGTCGCTGAGGACATGCTAGAACGAGTCAATTCCGACCCAACATTAATGAAACGCATTGTTACTGGTGACGAGACGTGGGTTTACGAGTTTGACATGCAAACTAGTCAACAAGCTTCGGAGTGGCGCCTTCCAACTGAACCGAAACCAAAAAAACCACAACCACGCCAAAGTCGATCAAAAGTTAAAGTCATGTTGACTGTTTTCTTTAACTATCGCGGTGTTGTGCACTCGGAATTCTTGCCGGAAGGTCAAACGGTAAATAAAGAATATTATTTGGGCGTTATGCGGGAGAGCATTTATTTAAGAGAGCAAATTCGACGAAAATGGTCAGATTTCTGGAAAGAAAATTCTTGGATTTTACACCACGATAATGCGCCTTCGCACAAGGCCATCATTGTGAACGAATTTTTGACCAAAAACTCAACAAATACCATCGAGCAACCACCTTATTCACCAGATATGGCTCCAGCCGACTTCTTTCTTTTTCCTAAACTCAAATTACCACTTCGTGGCACCCGTTTTCATTTGGTAGAAGACATAAAGGAGAATTCGCGGCGAGCACTGAACTCAATTCCGGAAAAAGCGTTTAAAAAATGTTTTGATGATTGGATTATTCGTTGGCGTAAGTGTATCGTTTCTGAAGGAGCATATTTTGAAGGTGATAAAATAAATTTGGACGAATAACTAACATTTCGTGTATTTTTGATCTTTTCCCGGTACTTTCTTGACAGAGTAGTATAGTGGGTTAGATTTATGCGTACAAATGGTGAATCTATCTTTTAAAAAAAACTCCTTATAGTAATAGCACAATTATAAGAAAATCTTAATATCGTAAGACAAGTGCATACATTATCTTAGTTTTAAATTAATGTCGCAACCATACCCCAAAATTTTACAGAATAATAATATAATGTCATTTTCATTTTATGTTTATGATACAAAGGAAGCAATATATTAAGCAGAATTTCAAAAGCAATATACTCACTTCGGAATGTTTAGCGATCGCTTGGAAGATCATGTTAACGATCTTTTGTGCTAATGGTTCATTCCATCGGCAAAGAGCGAATATTAGCGAGCGCGTTTGCTGAAGATTGAGACAGTCTCTGGTTTGTTGGTAGATAAACGGAAATCCCTGAAAAAGATTAATATTTCATTAATTTATGCTAAATTACTTTAAACTGTAGAAATAATAACTTACGTACTTCGTATCAAATGTGCTATTAAACACATTATATTTACATAACTACATAATACAAAGTTATGAAAATGAAATGCAAAAACTTAAAAAAAAATTTATAAGTATATATCTATATAAATAAAATAGAAGTATCTGTGATTTCCAAACAAAGGTTTTGTTTTAAACTTATATAGTTAGTTGCACGTAATCAAAACCCAAACACGCTTTCATAAAATTTTTGTTTGTATACCTATTTGCCCGGGCAAATCTCCGAGATGGCTGAACCGATTTTGATGGAACTTGCATTGGTAGGCGGAGGACTTTTCAGAGAGTAATCTAGGCTAATTTATATACCGAAAAAACACTAAATTTAATGCGGGTAAAACTGCGAGGCGCAGCTAGTAATTTGATATAGGATGTATCATAGATTTATTACTAATAGATATCGCCTTTCATACGTCACGAATTGTTAGACTGAAAGAAATATATTGGCGTAAGCCCGTAATAGAAAGGGATATTTCGTCTCTATCGGTATGTTAAGACTGTTTTGCTGTTGCATTTGACAGACATATGAAAGCACATCTTTGTTCGTCAGTACTTTTAAGGTTTTTAATTATTTTTAAAGTTTAGAAGAAAAAAATTAACACAAATTTTTTTGTAAATATATGTGAGATAGACACTTCTGGGTGTGGTGGTATGCAGTATTTTAGGCTACAAAGGCCGGTTTGACAAACATAGGCTGTCAAAGTGAGAAAGATCGTAATGGCCACATCAACGCAATATCTTTATTGTATATTATTTATTATTATTATATTTTTTATTGCACATGAATTTCACAAATTTAATTAATAAAAGAAAAGATGTTTACAAAGGTGGACTTATCTCTAGAACAGATATCTTCCAGTCAACCCATGGTAGTAAGATAGTGGCATATTCACGGGCTGTAACAGTAGGCGAAAATGTGTGAGGAGAATGATGAGATTTGAAGAAGCGAAAGAAGTACGTAAGAACCGCGACGCTTGGCGCTCCGTCCTCTCTGAATACCCCGTTAGGGATACAGCGTGAGGATATGTATGTATGTATGTAATAGTACGAAAATCAATACAGAAAATAATATAACAGGATAAAAATATAATAAATATAAAACAATATAATATAAAAATATAATTAAGCAAATTATATCAAAATAATATAAATACATACAAAGGTAATGTATATATAAATATATACGCACATACATATATACAAAATAAAAAAATATATAATATAAAATTTCATGACACAGACAAATAATACATATTTCAGCTACGACAGAGTGAGTTGTGATAGAAAATGCTCTTTAAGCTTTTTTTTAAAGGAACCAATTGAGTTCTTAAGTTATATAGTGTTAAATCTGTGGGGTGTATTAATAATACCTTAGCGTTGTAGAGGGCACGCGCATCGGGCTCCCTAAGTGCGAGCTGCCCGCTGGCGTCGCGGGACCGCTCCACGAGCCCCGCCACTAGCGCCACCATCTTGTCGAGCGCGCCGGGCCGCAACTTGTCGCCGGTGGTCTCTGCGCCGCCGCCCCCGCCGCCACTCCCGCTCCCACTCCCGCTACCACTCGCCTCTTCCGATGGAGACTCCGCCTGTGAACAGACACGAGTTTCAATGTTTCTTTGTATTCTACTAGCTTTCGCCCGCGCTTTCGTCAGCGTGGAATTCTTGGTGCTTTCCGATGCAAGGATTACCAGACTGCTAGTGGCACTCATTCTGGAACAGGCCACATAGAACTGACCGTGTGAGAAACAGTCGTCCTTTGCTACCCCTTTTCACCCTTCTAAGGAATTGATTTTCGGAGAATTCCTTTGTATTGATCGTCTGCGTCATACATGGAGCACTCAACCTATGGAGTGGTAATATCATTTATTTTGTATGAAAACAATTGTAAGTCTAAACACTGTTAGTGCATTCTGTTTTATAGATTTTTTTTTGTTGTTTTTGCCACACCACCGAAAAGAATAATAAGCCATTACATAAATATTTAAGGAAGCGAAAGTAGAATGTAAGGACCGCGACGCTTGGCGCTCCGGCCTCTCCGCCTACACCGTTGGGATACAGCGTGAAAACATGTATGTATTAATACTTAAATATCTGCCGGAATAAACAGAGATGTACACACAGGTCCAGTATTGGTTAAGTACTGCTTAATGCGAACGAGAGTTGATATTTCTTAGTGCAAATAAACTGAGCAGTAGTGAATGAGATGGTCCGACATTTCATCTCTATAGGTTGAGTGCTCCATGGCGTCATAAGAGTATACCACTGTCCTCTCATGTTCCTATCGTCAGTAGTCTCGGTTGGGCAATGATGAATAAGTTTGTCAGCTGTTTCTTCTTTCTTTCATAACCTAAGAGTGTAAAATAAGGGATCTATTTTATACTCTTAAGTTATGAAATTTGATAAATACTAAATTAGGTGTTTAATTGTTTTTATTGAAGATTTTCTTCAATAAGAAGGCTAAATTTCGAGAATTTTTTTCTCCATGTAAATTTTGTCCCCCTTTTCACACTCTTAGGGGTTGAATTTCGGAAAAAATTCTTAATACGTCGCCATTACGTCACTAAAAGGAAACTACTGTCTAAATTTCATGTTTCTATCTTCAGTAGTATAGGTTGGGTAATGATGAATCAGGACATCGTTTATATACATAACTGTTGCCACGACTTTATCCGCGTGGAAAACGAAATAATATACAGTCCGAATATCCACCCATTCTAAATATTGGTAAAAGAATATTTGAAATTGGATGAGTAGTTTCGGAGATTACCTCCTACATACAAGCTTACAAACTTTACTTCTTTATAATATTAGCACAGATTAAATTAGTTAAAATGTTAAAAAGTAAATAAACTTGAAATATGTAAAAAGTAAATAAAATAAACATAATAATTTTATGCACCCAAACTACGCTCAAAACTTGTACAATGGGTGTCAAGACTTATACAGAGTAACAGCCAGATCAAAGTCAATAGTTTCGATTAATTAATGATAAATCCCATGGCAGGAGCAATATCCAATCATTGACACTAAGCAATAAGTGGGTTGTAGTAATATTATATTACCAAGTTATGCAGTAAAATACTTACCGTAGCAGAGTTTTGTCCGAGGTAGAAATTGACCATGCTAGAGATGGCATTAATTCGCAGCATGAATTTGCCCTCCTCTTCGCCCATTTTACTGAACTCATACAGTAAGCTGAAGTATTCGGTCAAGTGACGTAGATGTTGCCTTGCACCGTTTTCCATCTGACAAAATGTAATCGCGATCAGTGACGAACAAGACTACAATATTTATTTCATTTATAAATAATCTGTGAAAGTAATAAATGTGAAAAAGTAAAAGTTTTAAGTTATTACATACTAACCAATGATAATAACATTCTTATAAATCTAGTAACACAACTTGCTTCCCCTAACTTGCTACTATCCTCGCCCTCCTCACTACCCTGTAGGTATAAGGCACAATGACTAGATCTGAAATGATGTAATTTGGACATTATTATCTTGTAATTAAAAACTACACTTCAATAATAATCATTATTAAGTCTATATTCACCTGAGCCGCTGTATAACATGCATACACAACCTTTGGAACATCTGCCGCACCATTTGATTTGGACATTTTATTAACACCTGAAAACAGATATGAATTGTATTGTGCACCAATTTGAAACTAATAAAAAAACAATGGTATAGAAAGCATGCAGAATTAAGTATCAACACATCATCAAATTCATATATTACCTGCATTGGCCACCATGTATCATCAGCCATATGGCCCAGAAACCACTCGGAAGCGGCGGCAGATGCGTTAAATTGTTTCGTTACTAGTTCAACCCATGACACCATAGTTGGCTATAAATATACATTACATTTTAATATCTTAGCGTTACATTAGAGCTACATTACATTTTAATATCTTAAAACTAAACATAATCTTAAGTTACTAAGAAAGCTATCATTGCTTAGGATGTCCAGCAAACTAGCAGCATTATTTCTTTGAATAGCCTAACTGATTCGTTGGTGGAGGAAGCTGCCAGTCTCACGGTCTCCCGAAGCTTCGACCAGTCTCTTACATATCACAAACCAGTCGATGGGCCTGGGACCCAGGGTCACAAAATTTATTATTAAATTATTATATTTATATCACAAATTGATAAAACCACAAACAGTGTCTCTACTTAAACTTTCTTCTCTATTATTTTATTGTCGCCTTTTTAATCATATTATTTTTTATGAATGAATACTATTCCTATTTTTCCGCTTGAAATATGTAGAAGGGAAAAATATAGTAGTATTGATAACTAAATAACTTCTCATACAGAAAAGTGCAGCTATATTTTATTTATTGGAAGCTATAATTTATGTATTGGGAACTATAATTTATGCTTTAGAAGCTATAATTTATGTATTGGCAGCTGCAGTTTGTTGCAAATTCATTATCGCTACACAAAATAGAATATTAAGTGTCGTCGCTAAGGAATAATTCAGGGTTTTGTAAAGTTTACAATGTTTATTTACCTTTTCCTTAGCGTGTATAAACGTTTCGATGAAGAACGAGGTAGATAATCGTGCAGCCACTTCCGTTACTTCCGGTCTGAGTGTTAGCAATGATTGCGGCACAGAACTACACATTTGCCCCATGAAACTGCATAAAAATACAAATTACATTGATGATTTGCTATACAATAATGCGTGAGTTGTCATAAAAGAGCCGTCTGTATTTTTAAAACAATATTATGTTGTCAGAAATGTTAAAAAAAATGTGTAAAGAGAAAAAAAGTCAAATATATCGTTCGTTCATGTTTTTAAACTTTCACGACTTGTACACTTCTTACAATATTTACTAACGGGTCTATGTCGCGTGTATATTTAAGGCTAATTACCTGTTTTACCTGACGTTTCGACCGAATTGCACCGATCGTGATCACGGGCAGACTGATGAGGATGAATGACGTCTTCGTAGCGTGCGTAGGTTCGTTAAAAACCGTACGCTACGAAGACGTCATTCATCCTCATCAGTCTGCCTGTGACCACGATCGGTGCAATCCGCTCGAAACGTCGGGATAAAATAGGTAATTAGCCTTAAAGTATAAACGCGACATAGACCAGTTAGTAAATATTGTAAGATATTGTTCGTTCGTTAAATAGATATCTATTTAACCAACAGTACTGTTACTGTGCTGTTACATCGATAGTTAATGACGCAATGTAGGCAATAGACGTATAACTGTTGCATTCTTGTAGAGTACATTTAGCTCTGTTCACAAATGTCTCGAACAGAATGCTAAATATTTGCCTGATTTAACCAACATGACAAGATTTCACGATTATATGATTGAAGAGATTGGATTCTTATATTTAGCCCCATAAAAAGGACAACAGCCTTAACCGGATTGATTATATCTTTCGTTTACGTTATACATTATAAGTTTAGTTTTATTGAATTACATAATATCAGCAACATAAATAGTACAAACATTATATCAAATCATTATTTTTCGTTTCATTTTGACTATTACTCACGTGAAATACGCGTGCTGAAATATATTCTTATCATGTAGAAAATGCATATTGTCATCCCAAATCCATTTAAGTAGATCGGGTGGTAATTGTATGATCGTGTTGGCGTCGCTGCTACGTCGTTCTATTGAAGAACCCGTACTTGAGTCTTCTGCTGTCGAAGACTAAAAAATGACAAGTTTCACAAAATCAATAAACAGTTAATGCAATAGCGCTTCACAAGTTGTTCACTATCGAGTCTAGAGCGAGTTCCACTAGCGTGCTTACGGTTCCGGACAATATAAGTCTTTATTATGAAATTCCTATGTACAATGAAATTAAAATAATATAACACAATAATAACCAATACATTATAACAAAAAAAAGTAGTTTATTATTACAATAAAAATTAATTCAAAATTATAAAAAGAAAACGTACGCAATTCGACATTAAAAACACTTAAATTATTACAAATTATTATTATTATCTTTTAAATTAGAATAAAAAATATTATAAATTTAATTTCATAATTAAAAAAGAAAAATATTACATAATAATTGAAATAGTTTGTAAAACTAATTTCTAAAGAGCATTATATAAACACGTATTAATTAGTTACGATATAAGATCTATGAATTTGGTTATTATAATTTTCCCGTAAATAAAATAAGGCTATAATAAGGCTACTAAATACCTGCGCCTCCTCTAGTGGTCCACAGTCAGAGCCACGTTGACTTCGCGGTGGACTCAACTCGTAGAACAACATATAGGCGCTATTTGTTTTCTCGAACGAAAAGTCCATGAATTTGTCTGTCACCGAATCATACGTTTTACTCTGAAATTAAAGATAGAAGCAATAATGATTATACACAGTAGGGATGTTGCGGATGCCGATTTTTTTACATCCGCGTATGTGAATGTGGATGCGGATTTTTGAAGGCTCACATCCGCGGATTCGGATGCGGATGTTTAAAATCTTATATTAATATAGTATATGAATGAAGAATTAAAACAATAATTTATAATCCAGATCCAGACGGGCTTCCAAAAGAGACTTCTTTGGCAGCACTTAAAGTTATGGTATTAACGGTTGTGGGTTCCCGCATAAGCACAGCACAAGCAAAAGTTCTCCACTTACACAATAGAGTTCGTTAAACGGAAGTAAATTAAAGCGTTCGTGCAATTTAAATACAATTACCTATGGCAATATATATATATCAAGCGCTGAGAAGCAGCAACCTCGCGTCGGTTATAAGACGTGAGTGCGAAACTGGAACATGGTGCAGATGGTGAGACAGCTTTCCGTGGACTGACTTGTCTCATGCGCAATATCTCGATGAGGCGCGGAGGCATGCGAAGTTCCGCCGAGAGGACGCCATTGCGCTTTATTCACGGCAGTGTGCCATCCTAGCGAGGCCCAAAAAACCGAGGAGGCGCAAACACTTGTTACCAATTTTTTCGCTTCCATTAGTCATTGTCACGTGCGAACGGCACGCGCCATTAGCCGGCCCCGCCCAATTTCTTTCTTGTTACAACTTGTATTACATTCGCATCCGCATGAACATCCGCATTGATTATTGCGGATACGGATGCGGATGCAGATGTCCAAATCTATACGGAAGCTCCACATTTGCGGATACGGATGCGAATATTCGCAACATCCCTAATATACAGAGTACTAGCTCTTACTTGTTACTTCATCTGTGTAGAATAAAAAAAAGTATGCTTTCGCTGGGTCTAAGCTATCCCCATTATAAATTTAATCAAAATCGGTCCAGCGGTTTAACCGTGAAAGCCAGACAAACAAATTGTTGGTAGATTTTTTAATAAGAAAAAGTAGTGTCAAAGTATCTCTGTGCCAAATTTCATAAAAAGCAGTCTAGCGATTTAGCCTTGAAAAAGTAACAAACAGTAATTGTAATAAAAAATTGATATCATGTATGACGATTACTTGACTATTGCGCCATGACCGTAATATGCACTTTTTGTGGCAGATTTAGCACCACTGTACAAATTATATACTACAAGTTCTCGTTATGACAGCAGATATCGCGCGATACTTGACTGTCGCTGCTGATTGCAAGTTAGCTAATAAGCGTGCGGTACGGATATTTAGTGGAGCGTCTAGGGCCTTAAATACATGAAAACCTCGGATTTCAGTTACAGTGAGTAAAATCTAAAAATTCAAAATGGGATGTTTAATTAATAATATATATAACAAGCCGTTTGCCGCCCGCTCCGCTGGGCGTAAGAGAAAATTTTGTACGTAATAGTACATTATTGTTTGAAAAATGGTGAAGGGTCTATAAAATTGAAAAAATGAATAGACTTAAACCATCTACAAACGATTCCGCATCGAATGGCCGTGGTCCCATGTCGATCTGTTCAGTAATTTTAACGTGATTGACGCACAAAGAAAACATAACTTCATTATATATATATATATATATAGATAGATAAAGTTTACCTATTAAAAAATTGTGATCTTGACTTGAAAAAAGAAATTGATAATTGCAATAATTCAAAGTGTACAATACATATTAGGCTGTAGAATATTTTTGTATATCAAAATTAACGTAAAATTTATTTAGAGAAAGTAATCAGTAAAAAGATGTAAATTAAGAAATACTAAATAAAAGAAAAAATTATTAATAAAATATTTGGTTATTTAAACAATTTACAATTTTATCCCTATCAAATGTTTTCTTCGACTTCATTTATTTGAATTAATAGGTGGAGTGCAGAAACAACTATTTTCGCTGCACTCTAGACATGCTACACTACAGTATAATCCCTTTATTTTCACGCATCCACAAGCAGTTCTATATATTTTTTTGCAACTACAAAATAACATTTGCCATAGGTTATCCGGAGTTGGTAATAATCGATTCATTGTTATTGGGATGAACATGTTATTGGAATACTTATATCCCCAATTTTCAATATTTACGTCATTTTCTAGCCATACCTGGATTTGAAGGTATACTCTTTTTAGATGTTCAAATGCTACATTTATTTTTAATATTGTAACACTATATAATTATCTATCTATGTATTATTTAATTAATCGTCTAATAATTAACTATACATTTTTAATCATATTACCTATTAATTAGTTACAAAATATTACTAAACGAAGAAATAAAATATCTTATGTAGAAGTTCAATAGGAAAAAATCGACTTCGATAAAACTTCAGAAATATACAAAAAAATTTCGTAAAATCACGCAATTTTCACTGTTACATACACTCAACATGTACAGGACACGTGTCATTTATAATTAAAGTAGCCAGAACAATTTCGATTAGCTTACATTGCAGCTGCCACAGCCGTTCTCCCTCCCACGTTTCACTACTGTTCAACATCCCTACGACCCTCAATACGTTCCAGCATATTTGAAAGATGTACTTCAATGTCTATTTAAGTGAAATCCAACGTATACATAAAAAATATTATTTAAAATATAATTATATACACAAATATTAACTTTTTATAGTTTTTTGTTTAAATACTAAAAATATCAAAAGCACAAACAATTTTTTGGTAAACTACAATTTATAGTATAAAGTACAAAATCGCACCGGATACCGGACTTTTGTTACTTGTGTATTGTGTGTGAATACTGACCGTCATTTCCCCTCCAAAGCACTCGGCGGCGATATGCGCCGGGTCGAAGGGCTTGACTTCGGCGTCATTGAACAGCAGCCAACGGTCGCGGTGCTCGTGCTCGCGGTCGCGGATAAACGAGTAGTAGTGGCCGCCGTCCGCTGTGCCCGTGTGCACCGTTACGCCGATTAGCTCGTATCTGGGCACACGCAGTATTGCGTCGTCAGCATGCCACGTCATTACAAGCATACGTATCGTACGACATATAACAGAATGTGAATGAAATTGTATACGTGGAGAGTACGTACAAAACTACTCAAAACTAAACTATTATATTTAAATAATTTAAAAAAGTAACATTTTTAAATAACAATATAAACATATCGGGTGTATATTATAAGTGACGTACATCAATATTGCAATAATAATTGTTATTAAATAATCTGTGTACGTGTAATTAATAAATAAGTAAAATAAAATATGGTTATAGTCATTTATCGAAAACATGTAGATACATAAACGCCCTACTTCTCTCCATAGCTGCTGCACGTGTTCGACCCTTCCCGCACTTCGCCTTGGCATACCCCCAACGATATACGCGGCTTACGCCGGTTTCGTAGTACCACAGTAGTACGTTTGTCTTATGGTGCTTCTATTGTTCTATAATATACATCTTCCTCTTTCTATAGCTAAAAGTAAGATAAATGCAGTAGAAATGCGATTTCTTAGAAATATATGCAGTGTCACCCTTGTAGATAAAATAAGCATTGAAGAGATACTCAGTATGACAGGGTTGCACGACAGTGTTATTGTAAAAACGAAGAAATTACTAGAGTACTTATGACAGCTGACAGGAATTCTTAGATGGTTCAGGTAGTCGGATCTGGCAAATAGAAAGAACAAGTGATGAAACACAGGAAGAAAATCTACAGAGCATAAGTGAGTGGTAGCAGAAGCCAAGGAAGAACAAGGCTCACTTACGAAGATCAATTAGCCAAAGTATTACTTGACGGAAATGTCGAAATCACTCGCATACCAAGGCGAAAATGTGTGAGGAGAATGATGAGATTTGAGGAGACGAAGGGTGTATGTAAGGACCACGACGCTTGGCGCTCCGTCCTCTCGGATCACCCCGTTGTGGACATAGTATGAAGATATGCATGTATGTACATGTATATGTACATGTATATAATAGAAAAAACCATAAAACTCATACATGTAACCCAATTAATTCTTAACATTTTTAAGTATAGAGTTATAGTGGCTTATGCCAACTATTTAAACTCGATTTAAGGATTTGACATTTCGCTTGCACCAACTATTTAATAGTTGTTTATTGCATTGCATTGGTAAAAAGACCATCAGCCTAATGACGTAACTTCTGGGGAAACACCAAGTTCCCTAACACTCCTCCAGTAAAATGATAGTAGGCTTTACTGAAGTTAAAAAGAACTTCTTGGAAGAGCGCGAAAACTTCAGCTACACATGTTTATTTAGATCTCCTCTATTCTATTCACTTACACAGAACTTTAAAACACAATATACTATCACTGTTGTACTTTAAAATTCCTAAAAATGTAAAAAATAGAAAATCTAAATAAAATGACAACCTCACTTCTTCCGTTCCCGCCAAAAAGTCGACTCTATTTAATAGTTGGTAAATCGAGCTTCAATAGTTGGTGCAAGCCACCCTTATTAAATGTAACCTATACTATTTGGAAGTTACTACCCTACTATATAAATCCGAGAAGTTCTGCACTTTTAGTTTCTTACAATCAAGGAAATACACGTCAGATTAATTTTTCGTATGCATTAAAGATTGTCTGGCTTTATGTTAGTAACTAATTAATCTGTGGTCTGGCTTAAAACACAGGTCCAGTGTAGTGATCTGATTCTGCTAGTTTTTTATAAGCTCAGTCTTAATTATTTCGTAAATTTTGTTAATCTCATTTATATAGGGCATTTCTGAAGACCCGGACAAAGCACGTTTATAATCATTGGTGCATCTATTAGTGATTGTGTAACATTGAGCCACAGACTAATTAGTTACTAATGTAAAATTGAGATTATATTCCCACAGTATTATTTATTTTGGCGAGACGACGGTGTATTATAGCTATGCCAGGATCCAATAGATGACACTGTAGTAGGGAATGCGATCCCGCTCCTAATTTTTAATCCTGGGATTTCAGGATGATACTTAGTTAATCCCGGGATCCCGCGATAATTTCGGCACTGAGGGTTAAAAAATAAACGATAAAAAAATCTTACAGAAATCAGTTATTTAAGCAACAAATCAAAATTTATACCAAAATCGACGTATTTAACAGTATAACTTTGCGCCACTGACTTGCCCACCAATTCATTAGAAATAAAAATAATTTAATATTGAACAAGCAATACCCCTGCGCTGGCTCGGCTATGATTCAACTTTATAATAGTTACAAGACTTTTTATCGCAAACAAGCATCACCAAGTAACCCATTGTGCTTGCTTACCTATCGTTTTAATTGAAATTACAAGTATTTTAATCGTAAAAAACCATCCCCAAGTAGCCCAGTGAGAATTGCTTGCCTATTATTTTAGTTCAATATACAAGAAGTTTTATTTCGAGCATCAATTATCGCAAATTAACCCAGTGAGCCTTGTTACATTAAAGTGACAAGCATCCAAGCTCATTAGTCTCGCTTCATGCAGTCTATTTTGCATAACTTTTTTTAAGTGATGTCAATCCCAAAACTCTCGGGATTGGGAAAATTTAATCCCGAAAATTTCGGCACCTAAAAACCGGGATCCCGGGATCGAATCCTCTACACTATAGTCAAGTTATTATAACCAAAAGGCACAAGCGCGAGAGGGACTCCTTCCGACCAAGATACATAATGGACGAAGCCATAACAAGTTGCCGCTCTTATCGCAGTGTGTCCAACGAATTTTCGTATCTCTTTCTATTTCATTTAGCGTAACTACGAGTAAAACAGTCATGTCAGCTCATGACCGACTTCACGTACATTACTGAAATAATTATTTTCAAAATACTCGTCAATTTTAATTGTTTTGGCTACTAGTATTCAACAAAATAAATATGTGTCATGTTCAGCTATGTATTGTTGTACTGTGACTCTTCCCTAGTCACGTGTATTAGTAAAAGTCCAGAAAGTTGATCAACAAAAAAAAGACGCGCTCTTAGAGCAAATACTCCTTCCATTTTGGTTTTTGGTCCGAGGGGGCTCGTGTGTGTTGAAACGCACAGGAGCACGCGTTGTCGAAGGATCGACAACGCGTCGAGGACGACCGCTGCAGGGGTTTCAGTAGGTAAAAGCCCCACACAGCCCAGTCTCAACCCCAGGGGGCAGAATACTTGTGTTCAGATTTCCCCTGCGTTACCAAAAAAAAAGGTCGAGCACTAATCTACTTTCACCAATCCGCAGAGGACCCTTTAGATGCAAAATGTCCATCTTCTTCTTGCCTCATTTGTAAGAAGACTTATATCTTCTAACATATGAAGCACTTATTGATAACTTACTCATAATGTTCTTCTTCTTCGATCTCAGTTTCTGTGCTTCCATCGCCTTCCTTCTTCATTTCAGCCAATTTCCTTTTCTCTTCTGTGAATTAAATAACTTAATTAATAGAAGAAACATGTATTATTAACTGCAATTTTATAAACGTACTAAAACGCCACGCCATTAAAAAAAATGTACTAAAAAATAAAAGATTATATACCTTGATACTGAGCTGGCATAAGATGTTTCTCCACATATCCAGACATATCTAAACGCATTGGAAATGAAAAATGCGTGTTCACTTTTTCCTTCAGCATCGTGAGCATATTGAAAGTATATCGCATGGTGTTGAAGCACAGGATGCGAGGGAGCTTTTTGAAACACGCCCTACGAAACAAGAACAACAAAATATGTACCTATTACATACAATAAATTCCATGTTGATCTAGTGTTGCAGATCTAGAGAGAAGATTAGAATGTGTAATTAATTTAGAACAAACATTTTGCAATGAAAATTTTATTTTCTATATGTTCGATAATAAAATCGCTACTAACAAATCGGATTAGAGCACTTACGTCCTTAATATATATCTTACTTAAAAGAAATGTTATGTCATAATCATAAAATAAGAATGAAAAAGTGACGGTAAATAAAGATTACCTTTTTTCTGCTCGTACTTTACTGGAACACTGTGAGCATGTATAGCAATTATCACCTTCTAAAGTGTCTTTGACAGTAACTTCATCTAAGCTCTGATGTAGGTTCCTCATGTCTGCCACTTGACATCGTACTGTATAAAATTCTTCTAAAGTTCGGGAGACGTGAGGACAGTCCTGTAAAATATAGTTATTGATAACACGCATAATAGTAGCATTGACAATGATATAGCACTTTGGTGCTATTTAGGTTTTCCGATTATTTTGAATTTCACTGTTATATTGAATAAATGTAAATTTTTATTTTACTCAGACTTTTAAAAAAGAACAACATTGACAATGTGTAAATAAATTTATGCATTTTCAGGTATTTTAGTCCACACAGTTGTGTGCTTTCAACTTCACTCTTGTATAATATTACCTAATCTCTGTGAAATACCATAGAACAATTATTTATCCATCAGAGTTAAATTATATTCATACATAATAATACCGATATCGATAACATTGAACGTCGTCTAATACAGATTTTATAACAAATATTTCTATGTACGAGTACACCAGATTACAAAAAAATCATATGCTGTTTGATCGAAATTGTTGTGTAAATTTTAAACAAGTTTGTTTTTAACAAGTTCAGTGATTCCCTGAATATTTTACTTAAAAGTTTAAACGTTTTTAGGTTTGTAATAATGGTCGACCCAATATTAATTCAATTACAGAAGGCATAATTAAAAAGATATTAGTGATTTCGGGACTAATTTACTTTAATTTTTAATTTAATTTACTTTTACAAACAGAATAAAAAAAATCATACCAATGACACGACATTGTTACTAAGGACACCGCAAAACAAGGTCTTCACCAGTTTCTTCAGTTCTGGTGTCATTTCTTCAAGCTTTGAAACGAGGTCTATGAAAAATTCCGCCATGTCTTTTTGCTCTCCAGTGTTCAGCGGCTGGTGATCCATTTGATAGACTTTGCAAAAACTTCGTGGGTTGTATGCCTTACGCTCACTTTCCTGTTGACGACAAGAGGCTTGTAATCCCGTTGAAAAAATTATATTTGATTTAAGAGTACCAGTTTTCTTTAGCATAGACTTTTCTGATTAAATAATAGATTTGACTTTTGACTTTCAAAAATGCCTTGTCAATTTACCGTAATATGGATTTACGCTAATAACTAATGAATCTGTGACAAGGACTTTTTTATATTTTTATAACAGAAAAAACGTGTACGAGTGCATCTAAATTTTTTGGGTTTTTCCCAGAAATCCTTTACTTTATTAGTGATATTGAACTTTACTGACGCTTTCAGTAAAGTTCCCTATTAATTGATTTTAATAGAAAACCGGTATAATAATGAAGTAAATAAGACGAAATATTATTGTGGATAATGTCCTTTCTGAAATTTCAATAAATTTCAATGAATTTTGACAAATGCGCTTTGCATGGACAAGTGACAAACTGAAAACAGAAGTCGAATAATAAATATTTCGGAGAATAGGGTAATTCACTCATCTTGACACTGGTATGTTTCATACATTAAAATAAGACAATTAAAAATTTAATAATTGTAAACACAATTGTAAAAAAATATCAGAATTCATTACGAAATAAGAGAGTTATTCCCTTTAAACTCCAGTAGGTAAACTAGAGGATAATAACGCTATAGGTCTATGACGTTACAAACTCGTAGTGTCATTGCCAAGTTACAGGAGTGGACAGACAGTTTGTCCACACTACTTAAGCTTAATAGTCAATAACTTAAATTTACATATTGCCATTCAAATGTAGAGGAGACCTTTAGTCAGGTGTGTAGCACTCTGAATTCGCTTTTTAATTGGGGAAGCCATATTCCGACTATTCTGTCGAATAAAACAATCAAAACAAATAATTGTAGAGCCTCATTACTAAGAACGATTACAAATAATTGTAATAATTGTACAGCCCCTGTATTTACAGCAACTCAGCAACAAAGGTTTCAGCAACTCTACCCTTTCTATCAAAATGAACATCGAATCTAAAATCATTCGTAATAATTAGTCGACATGATAATAAGGATCTCTAATTTGAATAATTACGTTGCTAAATAGCTGAAATAGGGCGGAGAGTCACACTCTTACACTCTGATCAAAAGTTCTGCAGTCAAACATTACAAACTCACCATGAGATAAGCGAACATCCTCTGCATCTCGTGCAGCGTAGGAGAATGCTTGCTGTGCTTACTGTCAGCGGTGAGAACGGCCCGGCGCGCTTGTGGCATCATATACAGGTGCTGCATGCACGAGGCCATGTAGCACGTGGCGCCCAGGTTGGTCAGCCCCACGTAGCCGCACTCCGAGCGCGACTCCTCCGCCGGCCAATAGTCCCAAGGGTACGAGGACTGCGGACCTGCGCCGCACACACCGCACCGCTCATTATAATAATAATATTATAATAATAATAATAATATAATAATAATAATGACAATACACACCAATCATCTGATCTCAAACTAGGGTATTCCCTGTGCTATGAGAACCAGACGACGACTACTGGGGGCGTCTCCCAGTACACCCAGACTCGAGACAATATAGAAAAGTTCATTTTCTAATTTGACCCGATCGGGACTCGAACCCGGAACCTTCCGCACTTGGATTAACGTCTAAACCATTGCGCCAACTAGGTCGTCAATCATGAATACGCACAAATCAGTAACCCACAGACGACAATATCGAGTAATAATAATGACCTTTAAGTTAAAATTTATAGGAGCGTGGGTCGGTGTGGTGTGATTGCTGCACCGCAGTCGTCGTTTAGTGCCACAGCCTCGGACCGAGTATTATAATGGGCGGAGCCATAATGAGTTGACGCTTTTATCACCGTGTGTCTAGCGAATTTGTCTGTTTCTCTGTATTTCTCATTGAGCGTACCCAATTGAGTAAAACGTTAGCTATAGTAAGTTTAAAAACCTTGCACTGTCGATGTAATTCCTGTCATTTCATGATAGGCCTAGGAATGATCAAAACATTGCAATAAGTAAATAATTAAGTTCGAAATACTCGTAAATCTTAAATGTTTTAGTTACAAAAATAAAAATATATTTTGTTTAGTCAAGAACCTCACGCCAACAAAAGACGGACACGCTCTTGGAGCAAAAGCTCATCCGTCTATATGATTCTTGGTCTCCGAGGCCACTGCACTCGTCTATGGGCAGTGACAGGCGTCCTCTTAGGCGTCGTTGTCAAAGATTAAAGGTCTGTGGCAAGCATCGACGAATAGAATAGGTGTGGCATTCCAGTTTTCATATACTTCTTTTAATCAATTATCATACACTCAGTTTGCTCTGAGATATGCAAGTGCTTTCAATAGCATAATTATTTAGAATAAAAGTAGTACTTATACTTTATTTAGTCGTATGTTTGTTAAGCGTAATAGGTAAGAATGCATAGTGTACCGTCCATCCTGTACAATTTCAATTTTTTAGACAGTTTTGCTCGTAAACACCAAAGGGCAAATTTTAATTTTTCTTTTTATAGCTACCTGACGAGTTCTACCTGAAAGTTTCTAAGTGGGAACATTTACATTAATAATTAACTTACCTATACAAAGTTTAATCCTAATATAATCTACATCAACAGTAGTCATAGTTTAAAGGATGTCAATAACCTCATAGACAGCCTGTAAAAACTGACAGTTTGAGTGTTGTCACCGTCAAAAAAATTAAATTCATAATATGAAGAATAGACATAATAAAACAATCAGATCGTAATCATCAGATAAGGATCACATAAATAAAACATGACATCGACTTACCAGGTTTATGGTGCTCCATTAGTTTATTATGCAGCACCATATAATTGTCAGGTGCTCCGCGTACAAGCTCTACTAGGAGATCATAAGCTGCCGCACGAGACTTCTGTGATTTGCATTTAGGAAGGTTTCGCTGTTCAGGATTGGGCACGTCGAAGAGAAAGTCGAATACCTAACAGATAATAATTTTGTGTAATATTTATATTCTTCAATATATATTAATTTTCTCAATTTTGTAAGCAAAGAACATCGAGTGTGACCTTTTTTACACTATTTAGATTTCAACTTTTGGCTTAGCATAGTGTTTAATTTTGGAATCTATGACTATTAAAAAATAACATAAAAAATTGTTATATTAAATTCTCATTTCAATTCATTTACAATCTATATTATAGCAGTGTATCAAGAACAAAAGCAATGGATCATCAAATGAATTGTCATAAAACATCAATATAAAACTCAAAACATGTTATTACCAATAAACTAATTTACCATTTCTAATGTCCTAGTTCCCTGTTCAGATGTTTTGAATCTCAAAGGATGTTTTAGAAGATGCGTTAACAAACTCAGCTGGCCATATAAGCCATCATCCGGCGTACATGGTTCCGAACGCTTCTCTATAATTTCGCGTTTCTCTAACGACAGGTGTATTTGTTCACACAGCTCGTTGAGATCAGGTGCACCACTGTCTTCAGATGTGGCGCCCTCTGTAAAACCATAAGCATAATAAATATATTCTAAAGATAAAATAAAACAGTATGAGAAAATTTTTATATTACCTTTGAAAAAATCGTCAGGTAAGCCGTCTATGAGCCTGCAAACGAGCCAAAAGTAATCACGACACGCTGGACCATATGGCTCCTTGCCTTCTTCTGCGTGATGGTGAACAGCCTGTTTATATTAAATTTGTTTACATATTATATGGATTTTTCTCTCTAATGTAAACAACATAGTAAGGTGGATAATCGAACACTAAATCAAGGCAGAGAAGTTCATTTCTTAATACTCATTATTTATTTTTTAGGCTTGTTTTACCAATTTACTGTATTGAACCAAATTTCAGAACAATAGATGTAAATATAATGGAATAATAGTAATAACTTCATTTAGATACGAAATGTTCAATATACAAATATATACATCTTATATTATATTAACCCTTATTAAATTGACCAAAGAGCGGCCCTGACGTCTGAACTAGTTAAATAGCTGTGTTATGGGGGTCGATGCGCTTATTTGGATACAGTACATATGTATACACTTACATTTTTTTACATTAATTTAAAATATGAACAAGATGTCCCCTAACTCGCGCATCAGTAGCCACTTCCCCATGCTTTTGGTATTTTTTTTATAGAGTCGACTATTTTGTCCTCCGCCATGGAAATCGGAGACTTTGTATAGCTCGGCTAATATGACGTCGCTAATTTTGTTTTTATGTATTTGTTTTTACTTATTTTGTTAGATGGATTATTGTAAGTTTTATACGTTAGCTTTCGGTGTGTTAGTCCAGTAAGAGCTAAGCTAAATATGTATATGTGTGAACACGCGCTAGCGTGTGTTAGTCCAATAAGGGCTATGCTACCGTAGATAAGTGTGACAGTGGCGGTACCTTCATACAAGCCCAAAAGCCCGGCTGGCCTTACTAAAATGCACAGTCAAGAACACAGAATAACGTGTCAAGAATGAGTAATAATCAACTTCAATTCATATCAAATAGTTTTAAAAATTCCCGCGAAATACTTCTGAAATGAAAACACTGTAGGAATCTTAAAGAAATAAAACAAGTCGCGTTTTGACCTTAAGTCGCGACCAATCAGTGCGTCGGTCGATCAACACTAACGACATCTCAAGTCCGCGCGTTAGTCCAGATAGGTCTAAACCTATGCTAGATGTGTGTGTGTGTGAGTGAGCACGCGCGAAAGTCCAGTAAGAGCTATGCTAGATGTGTGTGTGAGTGAGCACGCGCGTTAGTCCAGTAAGAGCTATGCTAGATGTGTGTGTGAGTGAGCACGCGCGTTAGTCCAGTAAGAGCTATGCTAGATGTGTGTGTGAGTGAGCACGCGCGTTAGTCCAGTAAGAGCTATGGTGGATGTGTGTGTGTGTGTGTGTGTGTGTGTGTGTGTGTGTGTGTGTGTGTGTGTGTGTGTGTGTGTGTGTGCGTGTGACCTCGGAGTGGTGCGGCTGGAGCGGGTGGTGCGGGCGCATGTCGGCGGCGCGCGGCAGGTGCTCCAGCAGCAGCTGCAGCAGCGGCGCCAGCGCGGCCACCTCGCCGCCCGCGCACAGCCGGTACAGGGCGCTGCCCGCCTCGCGCCGCACCTACACACACATACACACATGCGGCCTTCGAGAACATTCACAACATTGGACTAATTACTGTACAAAGTTCCCGGAAATATTAAAAAATATCATGGAATTATCTCATAAATTTGCTCTTTTATTTTTTATTCACAATGGAAATTTTTCATTAATACATAATACCTGGGTTACCGAGCTTTAGCTCGGTGTTTTTTAAGTTTGATTTAGTTTTTGGCGAGATTTAATGGGAAGCGGTTGGGCGTTTATTTTAATTATTTGCAAATTATTTCTAGTGGATAATGTGATGTAAAATTGGCGTAGTTTTGTGTCGTAAGTGTCAATGTTATTGTGCATTATGTGAAATTGTTTAAATAAATGCTTATTTAGTAGTGTGATGTTGAGATTTTTTTTTATGGCTTAGTCCGCCTCAGCGAATCCTACTAGAAAAACTGCCTCAATATATTTCACTCCAAGAAACAATTAAAATGTATTATTACGTCGACATTTTAATGAAATAGCATGAAGAATTTATCTATTTATCACTGATAACATCGGTTGTATGGGCTCAGATCCCTTTAGCTTCCTTCAAGTAGTGGTTCTCCTTTAGAAGAATCGTACTACTACTACTTGATAACATTTAAAAAAAAACAAAAAAATAGTTTGACCACATTTCAGGATTCGAACACGCGCATTTCTGCGCGGTATACCTACGCTCAAGTCACTGGGCTATTAAGAAGGTAAATGTTGTTTATCTGTTGTAAAATTACCAACCATATTTTGCGGGCAAGTTTTAAGTGTGTGAAAACACCGAGAAAAAGAATTTTTCTAGAATAGAGACCTAACTAGATCGATTTTTCGCCTCTTAAACCCAAATATTATTGCAAATTTCATCAAAATCGTTACAGCCGTTTACGAGAACGCGATTATGGTTCTGCGAAATGGTATTATTTAAATGGTAGCTTCTGCTCTGACCAAAGATACAACTGCGTATGTAAAATTTGAAATTGATTAATTCAGTACTTTCGTGTGAAAAAAAAATACATAAACGGACATTTCGTAATGCAAAATAGAAATTACATAGTAAAACCGCTTCAACCCTCGCGTTGTGTAAAAATAGTACATTTCGATACAAGTGTGGAAAGTATGTCATTTCTTCACGAGTCTCGGTTTGTTGACCGTTGACCCAAGCCAAAGGCGCGGGTCAACAATAGGGACGAGTGAAAATGACAATTCCGCACGTGCATCGAACGACGTTTTTAATACATTTGCGAAAAAAATATAAAAAAATAAAAAAATGCAGAAATGTAATTTGGCGGGAGTGTTTCTTTTTTTTTTAGAGGACATGGCAGGGCAGCGGTTTCTATGCATTCAGCCAATTCAATGACAATAATTTATGTAAATTCAAAATAATTTTGTGTTATTTAATTACATTATATGTATATATTAAAAAAATTAATTAATTTTAAATTTAATTCATTTATTAATAGTATTTACGCTGTAAAATAGTCATTTCATACAAAAATTTTGTACAGAAAACTTTTAGATTAAAAACCTCCTTCATGCATTTAGATGTTATATACAGGAGGAAAATAAAAAGCACTAGTGTGGAAAAGAATATCTTTCCGCACGCTAAACACACACGGAAAAGTCTACTCTTTGAGCAAATGTAATAAAAAATAACTTTTTCTTTTATCTTTAGGAAGGGGCGTATAGTGTAGTCAGAGTACTTTAAGTATGTGTGTCAATGTAGCGATATGCATTTATGTAACCAATTGTAAATCAACTAATTATTGAATACGATTATACTCACGTACGAACTCGTTCCACTCACCGTGATGATGAACCTCAAATAGGTCCGAAACTAGTCGGTACCTCTACCGATTATACGTGAGTATAGCCGTATTCAATAATTAGTTCACGAGTTTTAATAATTTAATCAATTATAAATCACTAATAAATCAGATATCAAAGTAATAATTTGTGTTTTGGCTGGTCACCTACCTCCTTATTCCAAAACACGGTTTAAATATATTCCAAAACACGGTTTAAATACAGTACTGGGATTAGTAGTAGATTTAAACCAAGAATTAAATAAAACGTTATTACGAAATGAAATTCATCACTAAATCATGGACTAATCTTTATTCTAACTGATCCTCGTTTGGTCTTAGATTTGTACTCATTTTGAACCTGGTATTATCTTTAATACTGTAATATTCCCAGATCTATTAGAACTGGTTTATGCCAGTAATTAAGAAATGTTTTGTGATAAGGCTGCCAGTGACGACCCATTAGTACCAACCGCGGGATCAGCGTCGTCCAGGAGCAGGCGCGGCGCGGCGCGGCGCAGGGACCACGCCAGCGCCACCGCGTCGCCGCCGCCGCGCGCCCACAGCACGCACATGCGCATAGCGTGCTGCACCACCTATAACACGAAAAACGAATCAATACATAATCAACACAAGATCACCTCACAACACTAGCAGTGTCGACAGTCAAAAATAATTCGTCTGTACACACGAGATCACCCCGCACTCCAGCAGTGTCGACAGTCAAAAATAATTCGTCTGTTACACAAGATCACCCCGCATTCTAGCAGTGTCAACAGTTAAAAATCATTTATCTACACACACAAGGTCACCCCAAACTAGCAATGTCGACAGTTAAAAATAATATCTCTGTACATACAAGGTCACCCTAAACTAACAGTTTACGTTAGTAACTAATTAATCTGTCCTAGCAGTGTGGACAGTCAAATAGTTAATCTGTACAAACAGGGTCACCCCAAACTAGCAGTGTCGACAGTTAAAAATAATTAATTTGTACACACAAGATCACCCCAAACTAGCAGTGTCGAGAGTTGAAATTAATTCATCTGTACATGCAAGATCAACCCACACTAGCAGAGTCGACAGTTAAAAATATTTTATCTGTACACACAAGGTCACCCCAAACTAGCAGTGTCAACAGTGTAATTCATGCATACCTGTGCTCGACCCCAGAAACCAGTTTTATACGTAGTAGGTTCTTTTGTTGCTGCTGCTTCACATAAAATTGAAATTAGTCGTTCTGTCGTTTCTTCTGCGTTCATCAGAGACAACAATGACTGCAAATATGAAGAATAATTCACGTTATTATTAACTGTATCGTATTCACATCGCAAAATACATCTTAAATAGCTTATTAGAAAATAAATGATAGTTTGAATACTTAATTTTATTGATATTGATTGAAACTAATAGGCTACTTCACTGCTCTTAAAACTGGTATTTTCTGTACATTGCAATGAAATAACTAAAAATATTTAATACAATTGTGAAGAAACTAATTGAAATTCATTGAGAAAATAGAGTTATTAGGCTTTAAACTACAGTGGCGCTCTGTCCCCGAGCGCGAATAAGCTAGAAAGAGATGGTGTTACAGAACTATGGCGTCAGAAACAAAGTATCAATGTCTAGCGCTAAGTGTGATATAGACGGAATATATCTCCGCACGGCTCCCACTACTTGAGTTTAAAAGCGAATAACTCCTATAATTTTCATTCTATTTCAATTACTTTTTCGCAGTTTTATTCGTGATTACTGAATGTATCTGTTAATTAAGTTATTAAGAATTAGTCAAGTAGCCTATTCTCTATTAGAAGATCGTAAACTCTAACCATTAGGCGGGTTGTGAACAATGCGGTGTTGTGAATTATAATTATTTATTTACATTTATGTGTGTATTAGTACGATAGTTTATAACAAAATAATAAGTAGGATTTATGTATTTTACCGGGTGAAGTTTCGGTGTTTGCGCAGGGTCAGACGAGGGTAACGTGCCGATACGGCACAGCAATTGTAATAGTAACGCCAGACAATCTTGTCGCCATTCGCTATCATCACTTCGTTGTAATACTCCTAAAACAAACGGAAATTATTTAAAATTTAAATAATGGCATAAATAAAAAAATGCGAAGCATAGGCACTCCAATCTTTATTTGAAATACAAAGATTATTATTTACTAAATGACAAATTTTTAAAATTAATTTCTAGAGATCTATAAACCTAGGACTCGTTATTATTTTCTTAAAAACTTCAAGAAAACTTTTTTAAATTTAAGTTCTATAGCTTCGGAACCAGAGGTCGAAACATGTTCAGTATTCAAAAATACTGATTTTACTAATAAAGGACTCTAAAAATACTGACTTTTACTGACTGAACTGAGTTAAAAAATGTAGGTGTTTTTTTATGGCTTTTTATGCTTTTGTATTAAAAAAATACTTTCATAAAATATTGGCCGCCACTATCCTCATATTTTCAAACTGTAAACAGTATCGCACTGACTGAGGCGTCTTCCTAATTGCCTCGGACTGCATTGTATTGTTGACAGTATAAAGTTTAAGTTTGATATTCAACCTCTTACATCAAATTTTCTCTACTCGTAGGCTGTGGGATCTGAGAGTGAAGTAAGACATCTTGTTTCCGTCTCATTAAATTTCCTTTTTTTTAATTTCTTTTTTTACACAGACCGGTTATTAAATTTTAAAAAAATTTGTTGCATGAGAGATCTTACAAGGGCTCCGTTTTTTCTTAGAGTTACGATACCCTGATAGCATTATAAGAAATGTAATTACTCACCTGTCATCATGATATCATACAGCAACCTCAAACCACCCTTTTTAATGAATAATTCGTTCCAATTAGCCACAGACAATTTGTCATCCTCTGTTTTGTCGACACTACCAGAAACTTCTTTTACGTTAGGACTGTTGTTATTTGAACTCAATTTGTCTATAATATGCAAGGAGTACATGAGTTTTTGTGGGCTGTTCGGGTCCAGTAATTCTGGTATTTTACTTTCTATTGGATTTTGGAACGCTTCTAACAGAGTTGGATTGAGTGGTACAGCTTGTAGTATATCCCATACACGTCTCGACAAAAGTTGAGCTTTTGTATGAGCTACCAGCTCCTGATAAAAAAAAATTTAGATACTAACATTTAAACAGAAAGATTTATATTAATGTTATTACACTTGCAACATATTGAAATATTGTTATAACTTTACTGTTTTATTTATTTTGTAAATATGTATAGGACTCGCTTCAAAAGTTGAGGCAAACACAGTATTCATACAGACGCATTTCTAGGATACAGCGGTATTCCAAAATCAGGTACCGCTAACATTGAATTACATTGTGACATATTTTATAAAAGGAATGAGAACATGTGAAATATAAAATTCAATCAAAACAGAGAATAATTAATAACTAAACACTTGTCTCATTACAAAACAAGTGCGTGCAAGTGATACAGAGGAGTTTTTCCATTAGGCTACACAATGAAATTGCCTCCGAGAGTGTGTAGGAACAAATACACAAACACACACGAACTTATGCGTGAATTGCTCCCATAACTTTTGTAGCGAGAGCTATAACATTATTGTGAAGAAATTGAGAAAATTGGATATAAATTAATATGTTATATTAGCAGAAGAATCAGACTAATTATTATAATAATCAATTTTGATAATACTGTTAATTTAGCTATGTCTCTCTAGATCTTAAATTTTTAGGTTAAGTATGTTTATACTGATCAATATAACTGTCTGCTGGTTGGACACTGTGATAAGCACAAATTCGTAAAATCACTTAACGTCAATGGTCTCTCAATTACGGTAATAATCCGTTTAGTACAATATTTTGATCGAAACAAGATTGTTTCCGAAATAGATACCTATCCATAATTTAAGTAACCTTCAAATTTTATTTTAATTTTTATAAATTATTAATTACACATACATATTTTAATTGGATGGATTCATTATTACAACTCGAAATATCAAAATTTGTAATTAGATCAACTTCGACGTAATGTAAAAGCTAAAAGTAATGTCGATCTTACCCCATTAGCACCCGGTTCTTTCATTTGTCCGAGCGCTTGCATCAATGTGAACAGTTGATGGAAGTACTTAGGATCTAACAGCAAGAGCGTAGGAAAGCTAGCTCGTGGCGGCGCGGGCTGAGCCGAGGGCCATTCCGTCCACGCGCCTCGACCGCCCACTCCCACAGATACAAATACCAACTACACACAGAACAAAATATATTAATCCTTAATAATTACACTGTGAGTGTTTACATATTTTATTTCCCACTGGGTGTGGCTGTGGGCAGAACTTTAAGGTGCAACAAAATCACACTTTAACGCCCATTTCAAAATAGGTATTCGTAGCATCAAATTGCTTAGCAAACCCAGAGAGTTACAGTTGGTTAACCAATAGCATATTATACAGGCTATCCTAAAAAATAGTGTAAAGGCGAAGTACAGAGATAGAATACCTCTAGAAGGACCCCAATAACCTCTATGTTTGTTCAGCAATTTTACGTAGATTTAGAGATACGATTTTATTAGATTTTTCATCAATTTCCAACTTTCAAGATACGTTTTGCTTATAGTGATGCCGATAACTCAGATACGAGCTTGATTTTTTTTGCTTAGTTACTTACATTAAGAAAAGAATAACCTATCTCCTCAGATGTAAACACCGAACCAAAAAAATAGTTATTCAAAAAAATTAAGAAAAAAATTATTTTTTTTAAATCTAGAAATTTAGCACTTCTTGCTATTTGGATCAAATTTTAAGTACAATATCATATAGCTCTAGCTTAAATGAAATTTCAAGGGTAAAAAGTTAATGAAACAGAGTTTTTAAAGTAGGTTTGAAAGAAAAATGTGATATTTTTTTTCCAAACGCTCTCAATGATTTTTAAAAACTTATTTTTTTCTTAATTTTTTGGAATAACTTTTTTTGGCTGGGTGTTTACATCTGAGGAGAAAAGTTATCCTTTCGATACTGTAAGCCTGTATTGAGCTAAGAAAAAAAATTAAGCTCGCATCTTAGTTATCGTAATTTCAATAACTACGACAACTAAGATACATCACTATTAGTAAAACCGTCTTTAAAGTCGGAAATTTATAAAAAAACTATAACTCGAAAGCAACGAAAAATCGCTACACATACATAGAAGTTGTTCGAGACTCTCTATGGGTTTTCCAACTCTGGGCTTCGGCTTTACACTATTTTTTCGGACATCCTGTATGCTTTTTATAATAAACCCAGTCTCACTTTACGATCTAACCGGAAAGATAAGCAGCTGGCGCATTTTATATGTATATTTCTTCCAGACCAGCAAGGAAAATTACAATTAATTAAAAATTTCCACACTTTACTTTGTGTATTCATTTGTTTTGAGACGAATTTCTATAAACAATTTAAAAATAAAGTGATTCTGGCAGCATATTTTTAACTGTTTAAATTTTAAATTTTTAATGTCACGAATCAAAGAATAAATAAATATAAATTTGTATTTTGATCACAAATAAAGAAACTAGATTCACAATCTCCTATAAAATTTAAACAAATTATTGTGTTAATCTAAAGTAGACCTTACTGTCAAACTATAACGTTATAAAAGCTCGTAAACGATTCTTGCATCACATTGAAACGAAATTTGTTAAATAAAATATTTAAAATGCAATCTTACGTCTCGTGCATAAAGTATAATTTAAATAATCTATTTACGTTGCTATTTATGCCAATTTGATTTGTTACGTGAAAGTGACAAGTATAAGACATATATTGTCAGGCAATATTGAAAAATATGATTACGAATTTAATAAAAAAGAGCTACGTAACGTAATTACTATAATGAAATAATGAAGACGTAAATAATATTATTTATTTATTAACCGAAAATAAGAACTCGCGTCTGTTTTTATCGTTGCTAGATGTGTTGTTTTTGCAATTTTTGAAGGAGCACTTTGACATGTTCGCTGTTAGCGTTTTCGAATACCATTAAAACAGAAGTGCACTCAAATACTCACTTGAATGCATTAACATTAACATTTGGTTCGGACATTTTTGGAGCGTTGATTGTGTATCTAGTTTTTTATTTGTGATCGAAGAATTTGTATGACTTTTTCATTCTTCATGAAAATGGCGCCAACTAAAGATTTGCGGGCGACTGCAATTTCGTTGTTTCAAGCTAAAAAAAAACCAATGCTGATGCTGAATGCTGAAATACGGTTGGTTAAACCATTCAGTGATACGCTATTCGCCGGAAAATACAGAGTTTTCCAACAGGACTCTGCACCCTCCCATAAATAAAGCCAATAAAGCTAAGTCTACCCCATGTTGGCTGGAGGCCAATTGCCAGGCTTCATTCGGAGCAAAGATTGGCCGTCGTCGAGCCCTGACTTGAATCCTTTGGATTATTCTTTAATCCTTTGGATTATTCTTTAATCCTTTGGATTATTCTTTATGGACTGAATTGGAGCCAAGGGCATGCAGAAAGTTTCGCCCAAACCTGCATTCTCTCAAGCGAGCCCTTATCAAGGAATCGAAACCGATTCCTATTGAAAAGATTCGTGCCGAATAGATGAATGGCCCACGCGTTTGAAGGCCTGCATTGAAAACAAGGGCGGCCATTTTGAATGACTTATTTTTATATTTAACTCTAGATGTCAGTAGTTATAATTTATGTAAACAATAAATGAATATTTAACATTGCTCCAAAAATATTTTAGTTTTACTTTGTCTCAAGACTTAGGAACACACGAGGTAGAATAACTACACGTATAAAAACAAACGATCGTACCTGATTATCCTTGAACCCCATGTCATAGAGCGTCCTCTCGTCGTAGTCTATAGTCAATTCTTGACCCTGTGTTATCATTCGCAGTGGACCATCAGTTGATAGCGCAGTCACACCTTCTTCGCCTTGTATCTATAATGAAAAATAACAATAATTTAAGATTTCTGAACCATAGTGATACAGTAACTAATTAATCTGAGGTAATACTTCAATAAAAATTTGAAAAATGTATACTGTCTTGCTTTTACTTACGGCGAAGCGCCACGCGTTACAGACTGAGCGACTTCCGCGTCGTGCTCTACCAGCGCGTTGGGTCGTGATCATTATTTTGATGTACTACCATATTCTAGTGAAACATAATTCAATGATAGTGAACCTGTTTCTCCCACCAGGCGTGCACGTGCGCTCTCAGATGCGCCACAAGGTCGGTGTGGTGAAGAGTGAGCGCGGCGCGCGGGCCCGCGCCGGCCGGCTGCAGCGTGAGCCGCACTGTCCCCGCCCCCGCGCCCGCCCCCGCCGCCGCCCCCGCCGCCGCGCCCGCCCCCGCTGCCGAGCCCTCCCAAGCTCCGCTTTCCGCGAGCGCCCACCGCCGCAAGTGGTATGCGTACCTACACACCGTTAAGATACCAATAAGAGCACCTTGCATTAAACCTTATGCATTAATAAATAAAACAAAAATTTGCAATCAATAATTGTAGCACCCTAAAACCATCAGCACAGTTGGTTTTAGCAATTCCGGCGTCCTGAGCGAGATTTCTATGGCTACCCCGCTCTACTCTCCAATTTACACGTGGAAAAAAATTGAAAAACAAAGACAAAATTTAAAAAAAAACAAACGTTTGTTTCAATTGAATTTTTTATGTAATGTAGGCGCCTTTAGCGCCCCTACATGTCTGGCGTCCTTGGGCGTCCCTACATGTCTGGCGTCTTTGAGCGATCACTCAATCGCGCCCTCCCCTAACACCGCTACTGGTTGTAGGACATCAGTAAAAAAAGGTTAAATAAGAAATGAGAAAAAAATGTGCACAACAGTTATTTAAATTTAATTTATAAAAATAAATTAAACCAACATTTTTGTAAATGTTTAATTTATTATCGACCATTATTATTGAAAACTAAAGTGTAAACGTAACATTATTGAATCACAATGCATTAATATCAAATATATTTTATTTTAAACCGATGATGAAATAAAACGTTAAACGTGAAATAAAATGAAATAAATTCGTACAATCAACTTATGTACTGACTAACCGGGAGGGAAGTGAGGTGAGTTATACTGCTGTCAAAAAAAGTTAATGATGTTTACAAATACAATGACCTCTATCAACCTTGACAAATATTACACTAACAGCAGAGTAATTAGTTACTAGCTAATGGTACCTTCTCATAAAAGTGTCTAGATGTGTCTTTAGTAGCAATAGCGCCCTCTGTATACACTGTAGAGCCGCTTCTTCTGTCATATGTTCATATATATTCTGTTTGTCTGTGGTCTTTTCCGCTGGCGCCTCTTGCTCACAATTCACCTGTGTATGGGAAGTGCCTTCTCCATCCTGCTTTTTCGAAATGAGTCTCTCGGCAGCAGAAGAAAGATGAAACATACATTTGGAGACAAAGTCATCTTCCTGTTGTAATTGTTGACCCATGTAATAACTATTCAGGTACTGGATCGCGCCCATTGACACATCTAACAAAAAACGATAGGATTTCACAATCTTGACACTAAAGTAATGAATATAATAAATAAAAGTTATTTAATAAGACTTACCTGTGCTATTAGCTCTAAGCGCTATCTTCCACAAGTGATCCATAGCCAGTGTATGTGGATGTGCGTTGTCGCGTGTATCAGTCGAACCCAGAGCCATCCGAGCCAAATTACAAAGCTGCTGGTACAGGCTTAGTCCCATTATACTTATAGTCTGTTGAAAAAATTATTAATTTGAAATTACTAATACAGCTTTACACGCATTTCTTTGCTAGCTAAAGGATAAACTTTCAAATAATTAATATAAATGACCTAGTGGTCATTTACATTAATTCTAGTACGTGTTCCATTCGTTCTCCCCACGAAAAGGTTCAGCCTACCATCAAAAGTCACAGTACTCCCTAAAGTCAAACCGACGTTATGAATCAGAACAGCGCGCGTAGCCAAATACGCGTAATAGGAAAATCATATAAGAATCAAGCCCACCTCAGGATCCAGCGTGGGCATCTTCTCGACATATAGAAAGCGTAACGCATCCAGGCCGAGCGCGTGCTGGTCAGGCGACTTGGTGTGCGACAGCAGCCACGAGTACAGGCAGTCCGCGCACTCGCCACTGCCGTGTACCACCAGGCACTGCCACAGCTCCTCCACCTGCTCCACGGTCAACCTGCGCACGCGCACACACGCATTTTGTATCTACCTGAGAACCATTACACTAAAAGCAACCATTTACTATTTTACGAGACGATTCAATTTATACATAAAAATATAGTGCACATTGACAAAGAATATAATAACTATTAATATATTTGAAATACAAAATAATGTTTACTCGAGTTTTTAGTTTGCTAGTTATTTGTTAGGAGTACAAGACTACACCTGTTATTAAAGAATCGTAAAGAAATAACTTACAGTGTTCTACCTTGGGACAGTTTTGAGTAACCAATTCTATGACTCCAAACTACACACTAGGCTCGTACTATGAGTACCACACAAACTAGGGGAGTACCCAGTAAGTTTGAGTGAAACTTACATACAATTTCGTTTCGTTGAAACGTTCGTTAAAAGTGAACTGGGCGGGAGTCTAATCCGAAAAAATGAGCTTGAAAGAGCTTACATATGTACTAACTTCCGCTACAACAGCCCAGTCGAACATTATAGACCACTATGCTTTATTACTACCTGATATTTGCACTAAGGTAATGAAAGATATACATTGATGCATCGAAGTCGTCATCCGTGAGGAGAAAAAAATTATATTATGTTGTAATGACGTGTATACCTGAAGTGCTGAGGCGATCCCACCGGTGAGAATATAGCTGTTAAGAAATGTAGGCGCACAGTGAGTTCTGTGATGTGAGCGTAGTGAGCCGCGTCACTGGCGCTTCCGGCCGCACCGGCCGCGGCGCGCCACCGCTGCATGTAGTGGCGCAGGTCCTCCAGGAACAGACGCATCATGCCGTGCTCCCGTTCCGCCCACATCACCACCTTACCAGATAATTATTTATTAACTAGCTGCACCCGCGACTTCGTCGGCGCGGAAAATTTTTTCGTGGCTTTCTCGGTTAGGTTACATTATATATACATTTATACACGTACAAAGATTGTTTTTGAAAAACAACCTACGCTTAGCCTACATTTGCCTCCGCCCACACACTATCACTGTAACAAAATTAATCATAATTGATTCAGCGGTTTAGCATTTCCGATTCAGTTTCATCCCCCTTTTCACCTTTTTAGGGGTAGATTCTTAATAAAAACGTAGCCTATATCCGTTCTCTGATGTCAAACTATCTCTAAGCTAAATTTCATCACAATCGGTTTAGCAATTTAGCAGTTTAGCATTTTCTACACAAAGTTTCATCCTCCTTTTCACCCCTTTAGGTGTAAGATTTTCGTTAAAAAAAAAGTAGCCTATCTTTTGCGCAATCACGTCTTCTTACTATACACCGATTTTCATCAAGATCAGTCAAGCCGTTCTTGAGTTATAAAAGAACATATAGACAGACAGAGAAAAATTTATACATATAATGGTATAATCGAAATCAATGAGTCATAAAACCACAATTTATCAAAAAATTTGTCAGTAAAATTGTAATTACAGATAGACGCTACAGATTTATATAGTAGTTTAGATTTAAGAGAAGGCCGCCTCTCGCCACACGCATAATTGATCTACCTCTCTCAGCTGGATATGCAGGATTGTCCCTGACTGCATCTCATTTAGTTTTATACACGTAAGTATTTAATAATAAAAAAAAATACAAATAGATATGTACGTTTTTCATGTTATGAGAATTGGTTGTGGCCAGCGTAAGCGGCGTATACACGTGCGTGACAAATCGCAGCTACGGTGAGGCCCTAACTGACGCAGTCTTAATCATGCCGCTGTGTGCGTGCCCTGATGCGTGCGTATTAGCGCGCAATCATACATACAAGCTTCTAACCACAGATCTTCTACTATGTCAGTGTAAATAAAATAGCCTAGGTGAGCTTTTATGTAGCCTTGTACGAAACAATCAACATTAGCATCAATAAACATATCTTACCGTAAACATTAACGAATATGCATTATAAAAATGGCTTACATAAAATCTTTTATTACTAAAAAGATACTAATGAGAGCCCATGCTTATTTGCGAAATGATAAACTTGTACAAAGTAGGAATATTACAATGTTACCTGATGCATATCCATCCCGCGTAGTTGCTGGAATGAAGAAAATAGTTTCGGCAAGAGACGTAGCGAGACAGCCACAGACCTAAAATAAATATATAATAATAGTACACAAGACACTTGACATCGTAATGTGCAGCGTGTGTTAGCGACGTAATAAATATTTATTTCTTGACATCAGCGATTGCGAACGCGAATGTCGAATTTAAGTACCTACAAAATTTGGTTTTACATAAAATATGACCTGAAATTACATAACCTGATTTCACCTCTTTTGAAGTTTCAAAACAAGTTGAAAAAAAAGTTTGCTTACCTGTGATTGGCAAGGTTATCGAGACAGCCTTCGATGAACTTTATTCTAATGAATTTGTCAGTGCTAAAACATAACAGGGCGCAGAGTGCTTTTTCAGCTTCTAAAGCCAAGCCTTCGCCAAGTTGTTCCTAAAAAAATAAAGAAAAAAGAAAATGATTTTATACTTTAAAATAACTTTATTTCGATCTCGCATATCAATTCCTATAAAAAAATTATATGATATTATAATATCTTGTAAAAGTAGTGTGGTGAAAAGAAAACCTAGACTGTGCATTGGCGCGAGAGTTAAAAAAGTTGTTGTGTAAAACATCATTGGCATTTTTTTAATCGCTTTGGTCTATAGTGTTCATAGAAGTTATCGCGCGAACATATTCTTCATTTAAATGGCACCGTCACGATTGTGAATTTTGCCAACAAAGTAATAAGTAGCTTTGATGATCGATACACTATTTATTAGTTTCCGACAATTAAAGTGATTGAAATATGAAAATATATGAATGAGAATGCACACCCAAAAAAAGGGAAAAGAACAACACATCGTAAGCTAATACCTAACATGATATTATTGACACTATTTATTTTTTGTCAATTTATCAAGATGTCATGAATTAATGTCTGTAATTGTGTATGTGTTGTGTATAAAGATCTCTGCCCACTATAACGTGTCATGTAATGACCGTAATAGAAACGTGCCAGGCACGTAAAGTAGCGTTCGTACATAGTTAGCGTTACGGAGTTATTAATATTACATCACATTACATGAGAATCAAAGAATGTGTCACCCTTACGACTCTTATAATATATGACTCATTCTTTGATTCGGTGCTGGTTAGCTGACCGTCTGATTTCTAGAATATCCTGATGATGCTTCGCTAAGAGGCGAAACACGTGTCGATTAGTGTTTTTGGAATTTTGGGCGGAAGATAAACTCGACTATATGCTTACGTAGTCCGAACTACTCTGAAGTGGAAGCGCCTCGGACCAATAATCAAAATGGACGGAGCTTTTGCTTTAAGAGTGTGTTCATTTTTTGGTGACCGAGTTTCTAGACTTTTACTAATGTGCGTGACCAGTGAAGGGTCACAGTACAACAATACACAGCTAAACATGACACATTTTTATTTTTGTGAATATTAATTGCCAAAACACTTGAGATTTATGAGTATTTAGCAAATATACTCTGTATATAAAAAAAATGTCATGTGCAGCTATGTATTGTTGTAATGTGACCTTTCCCTGGTCACGCACATTAGTAAAACTAGAAACTCTGTAAACAAAAAAAATGTGACCTGACCTGACCACCGTCAGGAAAGAACTTCCTTAGCTGCAGTTTCCATTTCTCAAAACTTAATTGCAACAATGAAACCAATAAAACGAAGAAAAACAAAAAACCAAAATTTCGATACTCATACGCACACATATGGTATACTCGTATACACATAATAGAAAGACAGAAATATAACTATGAATCTATCTATAAAGCTAACGATCCTAGCACCGCGCGACGCGCAGGTCCCGCCCCACGTAACGCTTCTCTTTACGTGTCGATTTCTACCAACTCAAACCTCCCGCAAGCTGCGTTAAAGGACTTCGTTCCAAAAAAGGACATTGTAAGGACACGCATTAGAACAAATGGTCCGTCCATAGTGATAGTTGCGACTCACAATGGCGCCGTCCTGCAGCAGGTCCCACAGCAGCGTGTTGCCGGGCCGGCACACGTCGTCCACGCTGAAGGGTAGCGGCGCGGGAGCAGGCGCGGGCGCGGGCGCGGGAGCGGGCGCGGCCGCGGGCGCGGGCGCCGCGGCGGGCGACGGCGGCCGCCGCTTGCCCTCCAGCGCGCCCGCCAGCGCCGACGCCGTCTGGTACTGAGTCAGGCATTGTGCCTGCCACATTACGGATCGCTAAATAATATAAAAGACTTTTTGGCGGGAACGGGAGAATTCATTTAGATTTTCTATTTTTCACATTTTTGGGAGTTTTAAAGAACAAAAGCCATAGTATATTGAGTTTTAAAGTTCTGTATAAGTGAAAAGAGTTCTTGCGCTAATCGCCATGCCATGAAGAAAGAAAAAAAAAATTCAGGGACTTTTTTGGTGGGAACGGGAGAAGTGAGGTTGTCATTTCATTTAGATTTTCTATTTTTTACATTTTTGGCTGTTTTAAAGTACAAAAATAATAGTATATTGTGTTTTAAAGTTCTGTGTAAGTGAAAATAGTAGAGTAGGTCTAAATAAACATATGTAGCTGAAGTTGTCGCGCTCTGCCATGAAATCCTATATAACTTCAGTAAAGCCTACTATCACTTTACTGGAGTAGTTTTACAATATGAAAAAAAAAACTAATTTATTTCGACCGGGTTTCATGTGTTCGTCATGAATTATAACAATGCTGTGACGAGTGTGACGTGTGCATTGCCTTACCTGTTTAACTCATCAGCGATTCTACTTATTAATACGTGACATTGACAAATGCGCTAATCTCTGCGCTATGCCAGGAAGAAAAAAAAACAGTTTTTTTTTAACCGATTTACATAAAGAAGGAGATTCCCGATTGGCCTGTATATATTTTTTTGTTTTTATTTATTTATTTTAAAGGAAATATACTTAATATTAGATGTAACGATGACAACTGCACTAGTTAAAAAATATATCGCAATTGACAATTTCCACCCCCAGTTACAGAGTTACACAATAATTAAGTTACTAATAAAATTACAGAAAAGAAAAAGAAAAAAATGAAATATGAACATTACAAACTAATAATAAGAAGGTAATGTGTATTATGAAGCGTACGATAAAAAACAATGTACATATACTACATATGTGTCTGTGTGTGCAAGTGAGTGAGTTTGTGTATGTATAGTAGTGTGTGGGTGTCTGTGGGTTTCTGTGGGTGGGTCTGTGTGGGTGGGTGTGTGGTAGTCTGTGGGTGTGTGGTAGTATGTGGTAGTCTGTGGGTGTGTGGTAGTGTGTGGGTGTGTGGTAGTGTGTGGGTGGGTTGTTATGTGTTGGTGTGTGGGTGGGTATGTGTGTGTGTGTGTGTGTGAGTGTGTGTGTGGGTGTGTGGTGGTGTGTTGTGTGTGGATGTGTGTAAGTGAGTGTGTTTGAGAGTACATACTTGTATATGGACGAGTAAGTAATAAACATACTACTAGACGATATTGACCAATTAATCTGCGATACTACCAGTTTTCCGCCTGCTACTTCATTTGCGTGGATCTCGAAATGAATAGAAATACAAATTGAAAATACAGAAATAAATGAACTGATCATTTTCAGCTTTGTAAACTATGTTTATAGTATTCCTTTTTGAATTTCTATACTACCGTCCGCTATTAGACCCCCATAAAAATGATTTTCCAAAAACGCTGAAACTTTATAAAAAATGATAAATATCAATGTTTGTAGTACTAACTGCAAAAACAACGGAATTCTCATACAAATTTTATACCTTATTGTACTCTTGAAAGAAGAAATTTCCGAACTAAAACACTTCATTCTTATTTCTAACCGAAATGCTAAATACCGATATTTATGAATTTATCTTCTAAAATTATGGATATTCATTCAAAATTGCGCTGTATTTTACCTCTTTAGAAGTTGAATTTCCATTAATTATTTTTAACAGGCGCCTACACTGCCAAAGGTAACCGAATTGACTTTACATTAGAATTATTAAAAAAAATGATCAAATGTAAGTTGTATTGCACAATACAAAACGAAGTTTATCATACAGCTTTCTTCTTATGTAAAAAACAATTAAACATAATGCAATCCGATCGATAATGTACATCTTATTCTCAATGTTCATGGTTTTTTTCTTGTTAGTTAAACATTTTCAGTGTTATTTCTTAAGTGTTAAAAATGTCATAACACTGCAACATTTCATACATTTATGAATTCATGATTTAAAGAGCTTTCACTTGATATTATAGAAAATCGACTTCGAAAAAACTATATATCTAACTATGGATTTCGATTCAAATTGTTAGTTACTAGCCCATCCGTTTCGAGTTTGGTGGCATTGACCATTACAATGTCACAGTTATCAGTACAGTTGACAAAAAAATATCAATGTATAATTTGTGGTGTATCAATGTAGTTGTATTGCACAATACAAAACGAAGTACTTAGTACATACAATTATTTGTATGTACTAAATACATACAAATAATGAAGTTGATAATAATATTATAATTATCAATTTTCTTCGAAATGAGTAATTATTATTTTTAAAGCAAATTGCGTTCGCCGCTATTCAAAATTAAACCTTTTTTATTCGTTGTAACAATAACAAGAATTAAATAACAACAGAACGTTCGAGAACGCATGTCAGAAAATACCCAAAAATTTAAACATAGCAAAGCTATGTTATCGGTACTGAACGGGTATTACTCGAGGTGCGGTAAGGAGAAGCACGGCGAAAGTGACGGCAAACTCGAAACAGACAAATACAAGACAGTTACAAGTTATTAATTAGATAGTAACCTGGTGAGCGAGTCGGGCCAACTCCTCTTCGCAAGCAGAGTCGTCCTCGTCGAGGTCGGGTAAGTGTCGGTGTGAGTGCGGCGACACGCCCGAAGACGCGCTGCCCTCCTCCTCCTCCCCTCCCGCGCCCGAACCCCCCGCCACCGCGCCCCCGCCCGCGCCGCGTCTCTTGTAACTCTCCATCAGCCGCAGCTCCATCAGGCGTCTGTCACATGCGGACCATGGAGTATGCAGTTGAGGTGGAATCTCCATGAATACCATGGTTATTATGGCCAATAAAGTGTGCGCGGAAAACATGGAATGTACATTCAGCGCTTTCAGCAATGTGTACAAAGTAACTGTGGACCCGCTATGGTTGTTAAATGTGTAAATAAGCTAACGGATATGTACGTTTTTTGATGACAAGTACTAAGTCGTTCTGGTTTTTATTTTCTCTTACACTTTTTATACTGAAAATATTGTGTTGTCACTTGTCATCAAAAAATTGATTACAAATTTACATCGCAAGTTACATTTTATTCAAATTATAAAGTACGAAATGTAGAAGATAGAAACAAAGAATGTCATGATCTGCGATTTCAAAAATAGCAAAAAAATGAAGATCGTTACTTCTGCTAGTACAATTTTGTATCACGCATTATTCATTTTCGCATTTTACCTGGCATCAACATTTTCGCATAACAGCTGACAATGTGCAGCAGTGTCGCTACCCGACGATTCCTCCTCAACCTCCGATACTGATTCAGCCAAGTCTGCCGCCTTTAGTTGTGTCGCCACTAAAAATGCAAGTATATATTAAATACTATAAAATAATTAATTGTACAAAGAATCCAAGATTTATAATCCGCACCTTTTTCTCTTGATCATACTATACGGTCAAAAAAAAGTTAAGTGATCATTTTCTATTTATATTTTTTTTTACATCAAGGGCCATTTATTTGGAACTAAACATTTATATATTGTATTAATAAATAATTGTATTAAAAGTGTAGTGTACTCACAAAAATGTCTTGGCTTGGTAGGCTTGTGTCGCTTCTTGTACAACTTTTTCTTGCGAGGACGCAGGAGTTCTTCAGCGCCACTACTCGCACTGCCACTGCTTCCTGCTTGTTTGTTGCGTCTGTGATACAAATGGATCAGTATTTTAACACTTTATCTCATTTTATAACAGCTGCCTTGTCTGAAACTTTATCCAAAGATTTATCTACTTTCCAAAATGAATAATAAAAAAGGCAATGTTTAATGTGGTCTCATCATAAAATTTCAACGAGGACTTATAGATAATACAATATTATTGTGATTATGGACTTACTTTTGACAAGATTTGAGAGTAGAACATTCCTTTTTAGTTAACTCTTCTCCTTCACGAAGCCACTCTTGTTCAGCTACGATAAAAAAACATTTAGTTAAATTAACCATCATTTTACAAAGTGAAAAATCAAAACAAGTGGCAAAGGACGCTACCTGTTAGTTCGCGTTGGTGTTTGCTTTGTTTACGCGGTGTCGGCCCTGCCTCTTCTCCAGACGTACTCAGCTCTTCACACTAAAAACAATCGAATATTATGTTGGGTGTAATTTTGTTTGTTTTAATTTTGTTTTAATATTTAAATTGTAGTAGAAATTTCGAAATATTTCAAAATATCCATCCATTTTATTCATGAGAATCTTATTGTATAGTTATTATAATTACTTATAACCTTTTTAGATTTTATAAACATTTCAATGTGATGTAATATTCGATAATGTTTGGTATTTTCCCCCAATACAAAACAGGAGTTTGACGCCATGATTTGTATGTCTCTATATTTCTGTATTTCTGTACCTATAGCATCATAGCCCTTGAATGGATGAGTCGTTTTGCAGTGCTTATTTTTTAACTATGATTAAGGAAATCTGGTAAGATAACTTTTGTATCTGACTCTGATTTTACACACTCTAGAAGATGCAATAAATTATGGACGATATCTTGCTGCAGGCGCGGCAATAAAACGTGTGAGCAGAACGAAATATATGGCCGCTCTCTTGCACACATAGGTCTTATGGCAACATATACTGATGTACCGCGCTTGTCGATATTGTTATCGACAACAACGATTTCTTTTATTTTTATTATATCATTATTATTTCTGTTTATTTCACTGGATCTTGTTTAATTTCACTTAATGCACTTGTCGATTAATATTAACACCAACAATTTAATACTGCACGCAAAAAAAAAGCTTCCATTAATTAGTCTGTGTCTTAGGTATCTAAATATACAATAAATAGAAATTATGCGTTGCCAGACCTATAAATGAATGAATGAGGTATACGGTGCACGTGACCCGCTCGACCGGTTTATTATCGACAAGTGTGCACATAACTATGCAAAATATGATTTATAAGTTATAACTGTACCCTGCAGCGAGATATTGCTCAGACTATAATATTGTACATGTAATATTGTTTCTAAAGTAAATACATACATATCTTCACGCTGTATCCCTAACGGGGTAGTCAGAGAGGATGGAGCGCCAAGCTTCGCACTCCTTACATATATCTTTCGCTTCTTCAAATCTCGTAATTCTCCTTACGCATTTTCACCTAGGCATGCGAGTGCTTTTGACATTTCCGTCGTCTAACACTTTGGCTATTTTATTATAAATAAAAGGAAGATATACTATACAGACAAAGTATGAAATATGGGTAAATGAAAAATGTCTAGAACAAGTGAATGAAATTCTATATCTGGGGAATGCGTTTTCGAAGGATGGAAGATGTGAGTTGGATGTAGAGAAACGGGTAGCAGCTGGCAATATAGGCAGCTGACAAAGTAGGCAGTGTGAATATATCAAATAGAGCCAAAATGGCCAGACAATGCGGTGTTGGTTCCAATTTTATTGTACGATAGTAAAGCCTGGATAGAGTAATCGAGTGAAAGTAAGATAAATGCAGTAGCAATGCGATCTCTTAGAAATATCTGTGGTGTCATCTTTGCGGACAAAATAAGCAATGAAGAAATTCGTAGTATGATAGGGTTGCACGACAGTGTTATTGTAAAAATGAAGAAAGGAATGCTTAGATGGTTCAGGCACATAGAAAGAATGAGTGATGAAAGACTGATGAAGAAAATCTACAGAGCGAAAGTGAGTGATAAAAGAAGCCAAGGAAGACCAAGGCTGTCTTATAATATTGTATTTTCAAAGAACGTGAAGTGTCACTAACTGGGTCGTCGTCGGAGTTGGTCTGGTCCATGCTGACGCTGGCCTCGGAGGAGGAGTTGTGGTGTGGCTTGCAGGAGGGCGGCGGCTGGCGCAGCGGCGGCTCGTCGGGCAGCGGCGGGGGCGTGGCCAGCGGCGCCGCGCCGCCCGCGCCCACGCCCACGCCGCCGCGCGACCACATCGCGCGCATCAGCGCTGACGCCAGGTACAGGCTCTGGCCGCAATATATGCACCATTACATTATACCTTACACTACAATAGGCTAGATCAGTGTTTCTCAAACTGTGGGTCGCGACTCGTAGGGGGTCGCGGACTAAAGAAAAAAGGAATATTATCTACATACCGAATACTTACTTTCAGAGCTCTTGCGGCTTCCTTGGAGAGTGTAAGTACCTACTTTAATTTTAATCAATAAGTAATTGTAAAAGAGTTTAGGTACCTACTTGTTCTTTAATTTAATCAATAAAAAAATTATAAATATAGTCTTTCTAATCACTAACAATTTGTTTGTTTATGACCCTAGGTGATCGCTAGAATTTTTTACAGGTAAAGGGGTCGCGTACTCAAAAAGATTGAAAAACACTGGGTAGATGACTATTTAATAAAAATATTCCAAATGTACGGAAAAACATAAGTTATTCGTTTTTAAACTTTAGTATGAGAACAGAGTGGAAATAAGTTCAGTCTCTGTTATTCCTAGCGCTGTACAATGTCATTGCGATTTTGTGATGCCACAACTATGAATTGCTATCTCTCTCTAGCTCCTCCCCACTACTGAAGTTTAAAACCCAATAACTCGATTTCTGTCAATTTTGTCTGTCAGTTTTGTTTCAATCGTTTTCAAAATGTTGAATTATTTTAATACAATGTGTCAAATATACTACACTTAAAGAGTAGTCATCTACCCTATAGTACAGGGGTTCCCAAACTTATTTTGTCTACTGCCCACTTTGAGAATAAATTATTTTTTAGCGCCCCCATTTTTTCACCTACTGAAAAACCACTATAACTTCAAATTAAATTAATTAATTATTGTGAGCTATATTAGCGGAGATTAAACATTAATTCCAAACGAGACTTTTACTATAACCCGCAAGAGTTAACTTGAAACCTGAGCGCAGTAGGTAATACACAACGGCGCTCAGGTCTCAAGTTAACTCTTACGGGCCACACCTGCCATTGAGAATGATTATTGAAACGCAACTTTATAGTATTCAAACAGAGTATCTTTTATTCAAAATAAAACAAATATAATCGATCCTTATATAAAAACTAATGTGAAGGATGAATCTGATGCTGTTTAATAAGTTTGTTGATATCAGGTTCCAATTTACTCAAGAACAGTCGCAAGTCGCCACGTTTGGTAACATGCAAACGATTTCTCTTTTTAGTAAGCAGTGTTGCCACAGCACTAAATCCACGTTCACACAAATATGATGATGGAAATGCTATCAAGAATCGCTGAACGATTGACCACAATCCAGGGTACAATTGCGGGATCGGTTTTTGTAGCCAAAATTCTTGGTAACCATTTTTGAACTTGATTTTTATTTCCTCGTTTGTTGTCAATTCTATAAGTTCTTCTTCCAGCTGAGGTGACATTGCTGTGTTGACATTTGAAAACGGATCCAACACCCAGTCTGGTATTTCCAAGTTCAAAATGTCCTGGTATCGTTCGGTGAAGTCAATGTGGAGGTTTTCCAAATGTAAAGATACTGATAAATTCGGAAAATTGTGAAACTCACGTCTGCCCATATTCTTTTTGTGTAGAAGCAGTTTGGCTGCGAAAGCAGCAACGACGTTTTTTGTTTTGATTAAATTTAGTTCATCGCCTTGCAGTTGGAGATTCATGTCGTTGAACAATTTATACAGGTCTGTCATGTAAGCTATATCATTCTTTGATGTAATGAGCTTGTTGTGCAATTCTGTATCTTTAGTTTCCAAGAACTCTATAACAGTCAAATAGGTTGTAAAATCGAGTCAGACAATTGCCTCTTGATAGCCAACGAACTTCAGTATGAAACAACAAACGGTTGAAATCCTCGTCATTAGTAACACAAAGCTGATGAAATAATCTATCATTCAAAGAGCTGTTGCGGATTTTATTGACTGCTTTGATGACATATTGCAGTGATTGAAATAGTCGTTCACTTAAGTTTCTAGCAACCAAATGTTGTCTATGAATAACGCAATGTACAGCAAGGGCATCTGGAATTTTATTTTTTAAGTACGCTATGAAGCCTTTATGGCACCCTGTCATAGCCGGAGCACCATCCGTAGCAACTGATATAATATTTTTCAAGGGAATCTCTTTCTCATCGCAAAACTTTTCCAATGTATTGAATATGGTTTCGCCTTTTGTATCGGTCTCTAAATTTCTAGCAAAGAATAGTTCTTCACATATTTTCTAATCTTTAATAAACCTCACGTAAGACAGCAACAATGCTTCATTAGTTGGTAAAGTGGACTCATCGAGCTGAATTGAGAATTGACTTGTCCTCAGGTGATCACACAATGATCCTTCAATGTTTTCAGCCATTTCATCAATTCATCTTTGCACAGAATTATTACTCAAAGGAATTTTTCGGATAATATCTGCGGCTGGTTTATGAAGCACAGTAGTTATTACTTATTTTATTGCTGGCAAAATTAACTCTTCTCCGATGTTATGTGGTTTGCCTTTTTAAGCAATTAACAAAGAGATATTGTACGAAGCTCGAAGTCCGTCGTCATCTTGCTTAGCAGCCGCCGAAAATAGTTTTGCTACACTTGGCTGAGTATTATGCTTCTTCTCTAGGTCTTGAAAATATGCTACATTCTTGTCTTTCTTATCTGGATGCATTTTATTCAAATGATCTTGCAGTCTTGAAGGCTTCATTGCTTCATTCGAAAATGTTTTTAGACATAGAAGACACAAAGGCGACGATGGGTTTGTCCGATTTTCAATGAATCCGAATTTAATATATTCCGCACAGTATTGCCGTCTCTTTTTTTTTACTTCCGACATTGTTTTGTTTTGAGAAATACGTAAGTAAGTGTTGAACTTAAGTACTGCTCATCTATTGCGCGCGAAACCGCAAATGAAAATAAAATAAATATTACGTTGTTTATATAGGATTGCATAAGCAGCACGCACCGACAGGAATAAAACAAACATGCATAAACTCGTTTATCTCATTCGATGCTCAATCGTACTCAACAAGTCAGAACAAGTATTCTATGAACCAGCCGATTGATACAGGAATGCACAATTCGGGTTATTTAACAAAAACTTGTTAAAACATGATTGCCCGCGGTCTATTATCTACGAAAATTACCTATCTGGGAGTACTAATAACTATTAAAATGCGAAAGTGTGTCTGTTGCCTTTTTATTTGTTTGTTTGTGTCTACTTTCATTTCGAAACGGAACGACCGATTGACATGATTTTTATTTTGTATATTCAATAAAACAGGACAGATATATGAACTACGCGGAGAGAAATATCGAACCGAGTTTGAGCAATCTTTTAATTAATATTAGTTGATATTCACAAGTTGCAGTTGAGAGTCGAGAGCTCATGCAGTCGTTGTCTAAGATGCCTCCTAGCTAAATGAAATTACAAATCACCCCCCAGGCCTCTACACAACGCCCCCCATTTTTTTTCTGGGTCTCTTACCGCCCCCCTTTAGGCCTGCAGCGCCCACAAGGGGGCGTTATCGCCCATTTTGGGAAAGGCTGCTATAGTACATCAAAACAATAATCGTGGCGCTACGCGCTAACAGAGCGGAGCGCGAGACTGCCGCTTTGCCGTAAGTAAAAGCGAGACAGTGCAATTATTGAGACGTCGCTCCGAATGGGCAAGACGTGCTCACAACGTTAATTTTACGTATAATAAAATAAGTTTCATTTATTAAAAATCTATTTTAAATATATACTTTCCAGTCTAATATTAAACTGAATATCAATTTTTATATTACTAATACCTTGATATTTGTTATAAAAGTATTGCACAACTGCTTTAAATATGAAATGAAGTAAAATGCGCTACTTTGCTCACTGCACAAGCGTCTAATTGAAAGTGAGCTAGGTGTGGTCCCCCAGCCTCAGAGAGTACTACATAGATATCGTTGATACATTCACATACACACTCCATGACATGCATGTGGAATAAAGGCTTTCTCTATGTTCTTAAATAAACTGAAACTCCATGACATGCATATGGAATAAAGGTTTTCATTATGTTCTTAAACTGAAAGATAAGTTTAGAAAATACTAGCTAATAGCCGCGACTTCGTTCGCATGGAAATTAAAAAAATGCCTACATCTATCTATTTCCACATTAAATTTTAAAAAACTAAAATCAGTTCAAAGGTTTAGTCGTGAAAACGTAACAGACGGAAACACTTCTAAATTTATAATTAGTATGGATGAAAAAATTTTTCGTTTTTACATTATGAGTTTGTGACGTCATGTTAGATGCCGCTATTTCAATCCCGTTTACTAAATACGTGAACTTTGAAGTTTCTCCTATATTTCTCAAAAAATTCAAACTTTTACAATAATAAATTGTGCCATAATCTTTAATTCAAGAAGTCAACTAGCCTGTGGCGAGTGATCAAGCGAGATACAAAAGGTTTTTATAGGTTTTAAAAACTTTAAACTGCTTTCCTATAAAGTTTTAGTTTTGCACTGGCATTAGTATAACATGTAGGATATGTCAATATGTCTATTTAAATTGTTTTACATTCATACAGAAATAATACAAATGCAGAAATGCCTTGTCTGTTTCTCTGTTGTTTTCTTGTGGCTAAATTATTAGACTGATTTTAATAGAATTTAGAATGGAGATAGATTAAGAACATAGGCTACCTTTTTTTAACTCCATGCAAATGAAGTGACAGGCAACATTTAGTTTGGTATAATGAGTCATACACTGAAAGCTGTTCCAGAATATTGCTACATAACTTGTGGTCATTTTACACACTTTTTTGTTCGCACATAATTTTGTTTCTAAAGTACATATCTTCACACTGTATCCCTAACAGGGTAGTCAGAGAGAACGGAGCCCCAAGCGTCGCGGTCTTTACATACTTCTTTCGTTTCCTCAAATCTCCTCATTCTCCTCACACATTTTCGCCTAGGTATGAGAGTGCTTTTCACATTTCCGTCGGCTAACACTGCCTATTTGATCTTCAGGCTTGGTGTTCCTTGGCTTCTTTTACTACTCGCTTTCGCTCTTTAGATTTTCTTCGTCAGTCTTACATCACTCATTCTTTCTATGTGGCCGAAAGCATCTAAGCATTCCTTTCTTCATTTTTACAAAAACATTGTTGTGCAACCCTGTCATACTGCATATCTCTTCATTGCTTATCCTGTCTGTAAGAGTGACACCGCAAAGAGATCGCATTTCTACTGCATTTATCTTACTTTCACTCGATTTTAGGCATATCCAGGCTCACTACCGTACAATAAAGTTGGAACTAACATTGCATTGTGGATGGTCATTTTGGCTGTGTTAGATATATTCACACTGCCTACTAATGCGAACAGAGCACCGTTCGCTTTATTGCAAGCTGCTATCCGTTTCTCCACATCCAACTTACATCTTCCATCCCTCGAAAACGCACTCCCCAGATACACAATTTTATTCACTTATTCTATACATTCTCTATGGGGATGAATTTAATGGCACTTCAAAATTGGAAAAAATATACACAAAATTGCTATGAATTGCTAATAAAAAATATAATGTTATACAATAAAGTGTTACTTCTTTATTAAAAAGATTTAAAAAAGCCTTAAAAAATTTTAAGATGCTATAAAATTATTATTGCCAATAAAAAAGAATAAGCATCAAGAACAAGCAAAAAGAATAATCATTTGAAATAATAGATTATACTATTAAAAATAACATTTTCTATAAACTAAATTAATAAATTTGACGAGTTGTCATCCTGACAATGCCGACGCATCCGGCACAGTGAATGGAGTTGATGCAATTGCATGTAGAGATATTTAATCTCGAAACATTTCTACAATACTCCATCTCTTTTCCACTTTCGCTGTTGATATATCTACATATAACAAATTTGTATGAACTAGTAGGTGTATTTCCGAGTTATTTCCAAGAGTTAAGTAAAGACGTTGCGCAATTGCACCAACTCCATCAAGGAATATTATACTCTTCTAACTCCATTCACTGCGCCAGATGTGCCGGCGTTGTCAAGATGACAGCTTGTCAAGTTTATTTATTTAGTTTATAGAAAATGTTATTTTACATAGCACAATCTATTATTTTAAATGATTGCTTATTTTCACCAATTTTGAAGTGTCGTTAAATGCATCTCTTTTATATATCCTTTTTCCATGTACCTAAATCTCAAATTTCGTCTGTACCGCTTCCCTTTCAAACACCAGAACCTCACTTTTGTTCACATTCATATTCAATCTTTTCACTTCGCATTCTTCTTTCATGCATGTGACTAGTGTCTCCAACTCTGCTTCTGATGGTGAGATAAGCACAGTATTGTCAGCGTACAATAGGCAGTTTAGCACTGTATCATCACATATCATACCACTCATACTACCTTTCAATATCTGGAGGCAACTGTCCAAATACAGCACGAAAAGCCAGGCAGACATCACGCTGCCCTATCTAACAGCTGAACAGACTTCGAACCAGGGCGACATGTCACAATCTATCCTTACACAAGCTCTGTGGCCTTGATATAATGAGCTCACACCCTGCAGCAAAAGGCTCTCCACGCCATATTTAGGCAGAAGACTCCACAGTTTCTTTCACACTACTCTATCAAATGCTTTTTCTAGATCCATGAAAGCGCAGAAAACTTTCTGACCTATGGCCAGAAACTGCCCCACTATAACGCGAAGCGAAAAAATCTGATCCATACAACCCCTACAGTTCTTAAAACCACCATGCGCCTCCCACAAATATCTTTCAGAAATACCTTGTTTCTAAGGTAGTTATAAAAAGAGTTTTCTTGTCTCTTTGACGTCTGAATATGAAACATGAGCAAGTAAAACAACTATAACTCTCCACTCATATTTATTAGATTGGCGTAACTTCATAATGTCAGACATTTCTCATTTGAGATTATTTTCGATATTAATAAATACTTACTTGTTCTGTGTGGTCTTTAGGTGGAAGAGCACAAAGTAAACTGTAGAGATGGGCGCAAGGTTTAGGCGCTAACGCCCTAATGAAGCCAGGCAGCAAATCATACACTTGTCTACCACAGTGCTTCAGCTGAGCCGCAGCCCATACCAGTTCCACATGCTCAGAGGTAATACGGCCTTCCACAGCTAAAAACTTCAGAATCATGTGTGACTGTTTTATAACCTGCAAAATGAGAAAGACAATTCATTAAAACAATTACTTTTTACAGAAAACTAGTACTGTGCCAATGCACATCAAAACAATCTACCCTGTCAGTTTGCAGCATTATACATTTAGACCAAGAGCTCATAAACTGAATAGCTGCTTCCTCTAAGGCTAGAAATTTTTATAATAATGAGTCATAACACTCTTATTACGATAATCACGACCTGGTAGGCGTCAGCTCTGTACGTCATCAACCCTTGTATGTATTTTTAAAAGTCGAAGAAAAATTAAAAAAACTTGTAAATTTGCAATTTTAATATGATTTACTTAGCTCATTTATTGTGAAGTAAAAAAAAATCCACAGGCGATTTCAATAAGTAAAAGTACCTGCTAGGTGAATCAAAAAGTGTGCGATATTGGAAATATATCATGAATAAATTGGTAATGAATAAATATATCATGTTTTAAAGTGGCATAAAATAACTTCTTTGTTACTCTCTATGCCTCGCATTACCTCTACATGCAAATTAGGCCCGAATAGATGCTCTATAATGTTGTTATTGGTCAACCACGACGCCAGCTGTTGCCCTGCCAGTTCTGCGTCTGCTGCTGGTTCCCCAGCACACAGTTCATTATGAGCAGCTATGTGTGCATTGATTTGTGCTACACCCGCCAATCGCATTGTCAATGTGCTGCTGTTGAAGTATTTGAATGCTAACTCAAGTCCATCGCCGTCGAAAGCCAATGGTGCATCCAAAGGTTCCTTCGCGGCTCCCCACATAAAATCTGTTAAGTAAATAATTTTTATAAAACTCAACAATACATAATCCTAAAATAGATCTCGAGACAGGCAGAGTGTCAGATAGAAATCGAAAAAAGCTGGTGAACATGCAACCGCCTGTGTGTGTATTTTCAGGAACCAATTTGAGCACTTTTTCCAACCGCTCCAATATTTGATCCAATAACGATGAAGACTTGAAATTAATGTTAGGTATCTCCAAACCGCAAATCTTAACACATCTGATAGATATTCTTTGTACCCTACACTTATACTTCAGTTAACTTGGTCCTTAATTGGATATCACCTATTTTGACAACATGTAAAAAAACTGACTGATATATCAAAGTATATCCGAAACTACTAGGTCTAGAAACTTTAAAATCCAACTAGGCAAGGATTTTTGGAAATTCAACCCCTAGGAGGGTAAATTAGGGGATGTGAGTTGATATGAAAATCTGTAATTTTTTAAGATACAAAGGTATATGAAAATTGATTTTTTGATTACAAATTAAAAAGTGTTTGAGAATGGAGGTTAAAATAGGTAATGGAAGTATGTATATAGTTTAAAAAAATTCCTTTCTTTTTGTATTAATACTATACAATGCCATGAAAATGGATATTTGGACATTTGGTTTTTGTTTGGTATATAAGAGCATATTTATATATGTACATAAATGTATAGTATATGTCCCATCAATAAAATAAAAGAAAGATATTTATGCCTACGATTATGTTTACACCTCACACACAGAATACACTTGGAATAAAAACAAGTTATTTTGAAAGCATAATAATTATTTCTTTTAGTAGTGTTCAGTTTAGTAAAAAACACTCCTATGGAATTCTGCAAACTGTAAATGTGCACAGCATAGCTTTAAAAGATTAATCAAAAAATGTGTCTCACAATTCAATTCATATTGCTTTCAAATACAGTTAAAAAATTCTTTCAATTCTAGATCTCGAATCTATTTTATAATTTTAAATGTTTAAATATATCAATTGTTTATGTGTTATGGATACATTTTTCTTTCCTTTTTTTAGGATGTTGTGTTAACCAATATATACTCTACAAACAATAAATAACTATGATATCACACTAAATTTCTGGCCAATGTTTCTTAGAACAGGTCAGTAGTAGATATGAATCTCAAATATAAGTTCAATAAGTCGTTTTTTAAATAAGATTATTTTAAGAGTATTATACCTAATAATAAACAATCCATACATAAATATAAATGTGAAATATAAATAAACTAATAAATGCATGTCTGTTTGTTAGATTTTAACAATTAAACCATTTATTTAATTCTGATAAAATTTACTGTATAGGTAACTAGACCTGCCAGGAAGGTCACAGAGTACTTTTTTAAATATTCCATGCAAAGTCACAGGTAGTAGTACCTATAAAGGGAACACTGATATGCAAAAGGACACTCGAAGAAAGCAGTGGAGCCAATATATGTCAAAGCACATAATACTTGACTGATTTAACAATTACACTATTTTCTATAATTTCATTTTATTTCTTACATAATGTTAAAATAGACTCACCTGCCATAGATTTAACAGCTGGTACTCTAAGGTCTTTATCTTCCAAACTGCACATGTACTTTAATATTTTAATTCGCAATGGCATAAAGAGTTGAGCTACTGCTCTAAAGTTCAACCAAAGCTTGAGATTTCCTACAGCTGCCACAATTGTATGAGCCATAGATAAAGGTAGAGTACTTGGAGATGCATGTTCAAAAACAGATGTCATTGCACACACACCACCCAATTTACAAAATAAACTGACATTTCGTAGCAAGTAAGCCGGTATTTCAGTATCATGTAAATCACAGTAAGAACTTAAATTTGAAATTTCTTGGGCCGATAAATCATCTAAACGACTTAGTGCATTATGTTTGCAAGCTAGATATAAGGGGAAGTTAAGAAGAAATATTTTTGATATAATATGCATAAGTTTCTCTTTCTGCTGCATTGACCAGATTTCTGAGTCAGTGTTTGAGGCTAATTTGTCCATTACCATGGATTCTTCAACCTTTTTCTGTTCTGACAAATCGGTAGTTTTGTTGTTACTAGATTCTGAAGTAGGTTCATTTTTATCACTGCCTTTCTCCTCACTTTCTGCTGATGTAACATCTTGAGATTTTTCTTTTGCTACATTTTTATCTGATGGTGGAGCTTTAGCTGCTTCTATTAGTTCATCTTTAAGCTGTTTCAATTGGCACACAGATAAGCATAGTATGCTTTGGACAAGCAAATAAAATCTCTCAAAATTCTTTACATCTCGGTAACAGCACATACATTGTCTAAAATTAAGTAAGTATAGTTATTATGAAGTTTGTGACATTTGTTATTATCAAGACATTCACAGATTTATTACATGAAATAGCATGTTGTAAAGATCATTATTGATGTCAATACATACAAACATTTTAAAACATAAGATAAATCATGAAGTCGGTTAAAAAGCATAATTATGTTCTAATACTTTCAATCTTTCTAACAATTCAACGAAAGGGTACATGCTATTTTTAAGGAACATTTTTAGAAAAATTCAACAATAATACAAATGTATCAAGGAAATTACCTTTGCGGCCATGAAAGTATGTAATTTAGTACAGTTTCCAATTCAGAATGGGTTATCGTCGGATATTGAGATACATCATCGGTCAATCTGGCCTCACCTAAAATCGGAAACAGGAGTAAAATTCATTAACGTTAACATCAAATATTGTGCAGAAATGTGTACACATAAGTGGTTTTTACATTTTCATTGTTGAAAAATCATTCAAACTATAAAGAAGGTATAAAAATTTCGAAACAATGTAACTTACAATTCAGTAAAAGCTGTGAAAACTCTGAACAAACATCACACATTCTTATGTTTTTAACTCAAGTTTGAGCGAAATATTATTGCAATATTATCGCAACTGTTGTCACATGTGAAATATTGATCATTATTGATATTTTTTGTCTAAGAAAACGAACACTGCCTTAAAAATTGTCATGACATCCGTTCCACCATTGTTGACGATTGTTGTCAAATTGCGTTTAGTTATCAAATATCAAGGAACGTATAAACTATGAACGAAGTGTTATAAAAAAACTAAAATTGCTTATTACTCTTTAACTTTTACGACACATAAAAGATGATAAGCTGAACTACAGTTATTTAAACATAACTTAAGGTTAATAGGCAATTTAATGTATTCAGATTCTAAGATTAAGGGGGTTTAGTATGCAATATCGACACAAAAGGAAACGGTCAAATTCTGTAAATCCTGTAAAAACTCAAATCGCCCAAGCGAGACTCGGTCGAGAATTCACCTCACTTCGCATTCCAACTCACTCTGCCTTCAAATGGAATTTCGTAAACCAAACATACTAGGAGCAAAGTGAAGCGATCTTGGATGTGAGTTCGTTGGGAATTGCTGTAAGAGTAAACATCACAGTAGATATTTTGTCTTAGAGTATTTTAATTTTTTCTAAGATAATTACGTTAAATAAATCTTGTTTTACTTAGATTTATTTAGATTAAAATGTTATATTTAACGAAAAGTCAAAAACTGATTTACGATATTACAACTCGGCCCCGCTCTCATCGAAGTGGCGCTAGTACTCGTACCTCTGTCGACTAGAGAATATAACCAGCTATGCAATTCTGTAAAAACTCGAATCACTCTAAGCGAGACTCGCTCGACAATTCACCCCACTTCGCATTCGAACTCACTTGACCTTCAAATGGAATTCTCTAAACCACACATTCTAGGAGCAAAGTGAAATGATCTTAGATGCGAGTTTATCGGGGATTGCTTTTAAAAATAAACATCTCAGTCGATATTTCGTGTTAGAGTATTTTAACTTCTTCTGAGATAATTACGTTAAATAAAACTCGTTTATTTAGATTGGATTGTTAATTTAGCGAAACTTCATAAAAGTCATGTACGATAGTACAACTCGTCGCCGCCACTCATCGAAGCGGCGCTAGTATCTCTGTCGACTTTAGAGAATACCAAATCACAGTTGACAATCTCACCGCAGATTCAGAAGTGAATATGACTAATTTGCGTTAGAGAATCGCACTACAGTAGTGCGATTCTCTAACGCAAAATTTCAGAAGAAGTTAAAATACTCTAAGACGAAATGTCGACTGAGATGTTTACTCTTAAAATAATCCCCGACAAACTCGCATCTAAGATCACTTCACTTCGCTCCTAGAATGTTTGGTTTAGAGCACTGGTTCTCAAACTTATTTTGTCTACTGAGTCGAGAGCTCATGCAGTCGTTGTCTAAGATGCCTCCTAGCTAAATGAAATTACAAATCACCCCCCAGGCCTGTACACAATGCCCCCATTTTTTTTCTGGGTCTCTTACCGCCCTCCTTTAGGCCTGCAGCGCCCACAAGGGGGCGTTATCGCCCACTTTGGGAATGGCTGGTTTAGAGAATTGCATTTGAAGGTCAAGTGAGTTCGAATGCGAAGTGGGGTGAATTGTCGAGCGAGTCTCTCTTTGGGCGATTTGAGTTTTTACAGAACTGCATGGCAGTATTCTCTAAAGAAATTGAACCAAATCGAACCAAAGAAATTATACCCGTAGTGCGATTCTCTAACGTAAATTAGTCGAATTCGCTTCTGAATCTGCGCTGAGGTAGTACCTGTCGGCTTTAGGGAACACCAGACTCATATTCTTCAAAGTCGAAAGAGATACTAGCAATTTTTTGAAGTTTCACTAAATATAATAATATCTAATCTGAATAAAAAAAGTTTTATTTAACGTAATTATCTCAGAAGAAGTTAAAATACACTAAGACGAAACATCGAGTGATAATGTAAAATTGCTGTAGTTTTATGACCTAAGTATTTACGCTCTTGTGCAATATGTGGAATTGTTAAAACAAGTTCTTGATAGTAGCGCGATGTTAAAATTTTTTAGTGGCTTAGTCTGCTTTGATTGATTCAACTACAAAGAGAATCTCAATATATTTGTAGTCAAAAACTCCAAGAAACATTAAAATATATCGACATATTAATATAGGTATATTAATGAAACAATATGAATATAAGCTATTTCGTGCAATTACTAAAGGCAGGGGCTGTTATGAGCATGAATCCCTTGCCTTCCCACTAAAGGGAAAATCATACAAAAAAAAAGATATTTTTTGGCGGGATTTTATGGGGAGCGATTGACCGTTTAACTATTTACAAATTATTACTAGCGGATACTGTGATGTAAAATTGGTGTAGTTTTGCGTCTCAGTATCTACACTATTGTGGAATTGTTGAAATAAGTGCTAATTTAGTAGCGTAACGTTGATCTTTTATAGTGGCCTAGTCCGCCTCAGTGGAACCTTCCAAGAGACATTAAAATGTATTACGTCGACGTTTTAATGAAATAATGTGAAGAATTTATCTATTTACTACTGAAGACATCGGTTATATGGACACAGAAAGAACCCTTTACCTTCCCTCCTAAGGGAAATGTGGGAAATGCGCACAAAAAAAAAAAAAAGCTAATGAATGTCAAAATATCAATTTTGACATTTACTATGAAGTTATGGGTTAATTTAATTTGCAGCTTAATATGACATAGATATGGCTCAGTTACTTTATATTGTTGCTAGTTTGCACGTATTATTATGTCCATTTACCAAAGTAGAAGAAAGTTTCAATATCCAAGCTTTTCATGATATTCTGTACTATCGACATAACCTCTCACAGGTATATACGAAAATTCTAATTTTGGATTCTTAGGGGGCATACTATAAATATTTATGTGCAATACTTTTTCCAGTATGATCACAATGAGTTCCCAGGAGTAGTACCGCGTACGTTTATTGGGCCTCTTGTTATATCGATTCTGTCTTCACCTGTAGCTGCAATATTATGTTTAACAGGAATAAATAAATATTGGGTACAGTATGTTGGTGCGTATTTTTTTAAATCGTTTTGTGTTAGTTGTTGATGTTTTTAAATTAAACTTCTTTCTTTTTCAGTACGATTGACCTTAGCACTGACGGTTATAACAGCATGGAGTAGGGTCCGAAATGCATTGCAGAAGCTTTTTGGAACTACATTTGCTTGGTGGTTCACATTAGTCACTGTCACTCAATACCATTTTATGTTTTATATGAGCCGTCCACTTCCAAACACAATGGCTTTGCCTCTGGGTAAATTGACTTTTATTGTTATTATTTAAAATGAGCTATATGTTACCAGGAGGTTTATAAAATTTAAATGTGTTTCCAAATATTAGTAGCAATTTAATGACAAATTATTTCTAATAGATTTTTAAAAGATGTGTATATTTTTTCCTCCGATTCGGCAATATTAATAATGTTACATCTTACAATATATTTGAATAGTTTAAAATTCTGTTTCTTAATAGAATTTAAACAAAGTAGGCATGTGTGTGTTCGTTTTTGTTTTGTATATCTTGAACTGGTTATGTGTTTTCAGTATTGTTGGCATTTGAAGGATGGTTAACTGGTAAAAATAAACAGTTTATCATATCAGCTGGAGCGGCAATCATCATATTCCGATCAGAATTAGCAATGTTGTTTGGGCTCTTACTTATTATGGACTTATACTTTAAGAAAATTGATATTACATCGTAAGTCACACTGCTACTTTTTTCATGAATGAATCCCTACTGATATTAAAAAAGTAAATTACCATTTTTTTTCTTATAATATACTATATAAAAACTATTGAACCAATCAACTGCAAATTGTGCACACAGTGTCCCTGTATTCAAAATATAAGCTACTTTTCGCAACTACTCTACAAGTGAAGCCAAGGCTCTAAAAGCTAGTTATGCTATAATAATCATTATATCATTACACTTATTGTAAAAATTTAAAACCTCATTGCTTTTAATTGAAAAAGGGCTCTCTAGAGTTTTAATCAATACTTTATGGCTGTGACTTATAAAAGATTTGTCGTGGCTATATTCAGTACAAGTTAACTATTTAAATTAATTTCAAAAATTCTTAATATCCAAAAATATTTTTTCCATTTTTGTAAGACTTAAAAATGCATCTAATGTGCATCTAACGTCTATATGTGACAAGCTTAGACTTAACAGAATTCGGTAATGCAAAGTCATTGTCTCATGTAAACAAAAAAGTAGCCAACAAATGTAATTTCTATTATAGTCCATACGTGATAAACTGAGACTTGCACCCAGTGATGTACTCAAGAAAATTCATTTTGTATAAGTAATATTGTTAAAAAAATTAAATTTGTTGGTTAGTTCTTTTGTGTGCTCCATATGCAAAGGTTCCATTCCATACAAACACAAGATAACGACATCGAGTCCATTCAGGTCTCATGTTATTTTGCTTCAGTAGTACATATACAATTATATCTTATCATACAATACATCTCTAAGCCTTGCACTTCAGTCCTGAATACTCTAACAGAGTCCAAGGTGTGATTTTGATATGCTCTAATGCCACCATGTCACCTCCTAATCGGAAATCACATGACATTGTGACATGATGATCATATTATAATATGTAATTTGTTTTTATAAATTAATAATGATTTTGTTTCAATATAATTCCAGATTATTGAAACTTGTTGTACCAGTTGGACTAAGTTTCATAGCACTTACAGTGATAGTGGATTCTATTTTTTGGGGTCGCTTATTATGGCCAGAAGCTGAAGTATTCTGGTACAATACTATATTAAATAAAAGTTCCAATTGGGGTGTATCCTTTTTAAATTATATGAAAGTTGATCTATGGTTAACCTTGAGTTCACTAGTTAAACAATTTTTCATTCATTTCATTCATTCATTCTTTTACAAACCCCACACTAAAAAAAACTTGTCATTTTAGAATCGCCTGAAATTTTGTTTATAACTTTTAGATACGTAAAATTAATGGACACGTATTTCATGATTTTGCTTTAAATTTTTTTTTTTTTGGAAAATATCGATTTTTGAACTTTTGGTGTATTTCGCTGGATTTTCTCCAATCGCCTCATACATAAAATTTATTTTCTCCAGTTGTACTGATCGGCACGCTTATTACGTAAGTTGCAATCATCATACAACAGCAAATATCGCGCGATATCTGCTGTCGAAACGAGAATTTGTGTTATGTAATTTGTAGTGTCGCTAACTCTACCGCGAAAAGTGCGTTCGTCATACATAGTACCAATTTTTTATTACAATTAGTCATCGGTCGCGCCGTGTTCGCGTGGCTCTCGCTGTCTGCAAATTTTTAGGTAGGTAAGAATTAATAACGCAGCCGATCATGTATTTTTTTACAGTTTACGTGTTGTTGGCGTATTACGTTGCGTTGTATTACGTTGGCTTTCTAAATGCCAAAGAGAATATAATCACTACGTTTCTAAAAGCATTAAATTTTTTTTTTGATTGTCGACATGAAAAATATCAACAATTTAATTGTTTAAATAGTTGTGTGATCGCCTGTTGCCCCAGGTTTAGTTAATTGTAAAAAATACCACTTCGTTCTTTATTATGTTATTTAGAAAATGGCAGTGGTAAAAAGGGGTATCTCAAATAGATCAAAAGTTATTAAAAAATTTCGAGCGCTAGTCAGACGGCGCGCACAGTCGCCGCACCGCGCCGGCCGTAGCGCGTAGCGCGCTAGCGCGCTACAAGTTGAATCGTGCCTGAACGTGCAATCAAGCTCACTTCAGTTTTAAACATAAATGTTTTCATTGGGCGCTTTTATAATTTATCGCGCACGTATTGTCCACGTTAAATCGAAGACGTCCGTGCAGAGAAACACTTTTATAATTTCCACGATATTATCGTGGAAATTGACGTCACCTTGAGTTTCAGAGAGCATAGATAACGAACGGTATCAGAGAGGACGCTGTGGATTTAACACGGCTACGTCTTTTATATTTATTGCATCCTAGCCATTGCTCGTGACTTCGTCCGCGCATAATTATAAAAAAAAACCTATATGGGAATTTAGGTTATAAACTATCTGTGTACTTATGAAATTTCGTTAAAATGCGTTCAGCCGTTTTTGCGTGATTTTTCTTTTATATTATAATATATTATGTATTACATTGTATATTTTTAGTGATGTGCCGATTCGATTATTTTACAAATCGATTATACTTGTAACAATAATCGATATGTAATCGATTATTGATCGATTAAAGTCGATTATGATTTATGAAGGTAGTTCTTTTTCATTTTTGTGGAGAAAGGCAAGATATTTTTAAGAAACTACCTAAAACGATCTTCGTAAATCGTAATTCTCACTAAATAAAGGTATTGACGTTTTTGACAGTTCTTTAAAAAAATAAGTTATAAATCTTACGATTTATTTATTCCACAAATGTGCAGATATGTTACTGATTCAGTCATTTTAAATACAATCTATTTAAAATGACTGATTCAGTCATTTTAAATACAATCTAATTAGTAGGTACAATACACTGTACTGCCGTCTCGTTGTAATCTGAACATAAAATGACAAGTGACAACTCTCCCTTGAAACATGAAATTCTTTAACGAACTGTTTCCATTTCTTTACTTTTAAATGACGGGAAATTACCTACGAATAAAAATTCGTGGGTTAGTAATAAAGTGAAGAGTTTCATAGATAATAACAAGGGAATACCCTTTTTGCAATGACAGGGTTGCCATATTAAACCACGACAATCAATAAAAGTAGAAATTGGTAGTGTGGTAGAATTTTTTCATAATCGATCATTTTAGATTATTCAAATTATAATCGATTGCAGTCGATTATTTTAATAATTGATTATTGATAATCGATTTCGCACATCGTTATTTATTTTATATTATACATTAGGTATGTATTACGTACTGTGTACTATGTATAATGTATTATATATTACATATTTGTTAATTCGTATATACTGGCAGCATCCACTGTTCAAAGTAAAATACATAGAGTTCTAGTGTTAGCTATTGTCTATATTCACATTATTGTCAATTTCTACTTAGTTCAATAAATGTAACGACATCGTATTTGAAGATAATCAAAATTAAAACGTAATACAAAAATCCATACACCACGGCCATAGCGCATGGTTTATGGATGGATGGATGGATGGATATGGATGCAGTTCCGACTGTCGGTGTCGACTCACACATTGAATTTTGTATAGGTACAAACAAGCATTGAAATTGTCAATTGGTTCGAAAATCAAAGTATATCGATGCTTCAATCTCTTAGATCTGTCTTCACATCGGAAAAGAGAAAATGTAAGACCAGTTTCGAAGGAACATTTAGTGGCTCTTAATTTACCGGTAATAGAAGAGTTTCTAAAGCGAAAAATCTGCAATATTTGCCTTTTTAAATTGTTTGAATTACGCAAAGATCGCTAAAAGAAGTTCGAATCAGCTGTGAGTAATATTTTTGAATCAAATTTCTTTAATTAATTTCATTCATAATATCAGACAAGTTTTAAAATACTTATCCTAAGATTATAAAATAAATTGTCAAGCTTCAGGTTAACTGATGTATGTAAACATTACATTGTTTTTAGAAGGAGGATATTAATGATTCTGCTTTTGACGCGTTGGAAAGTCATGATGTTAACTTGAAACGTTCTCCTGAAAGAAAGAAAGGGTGTATCTTTTGAAGAAGACAAAGACGCAGTATCTGCAGCAATTGATTATATCAATCAGGGTTTGGAGTGACATTATGCTATTGAAGTTCAAATTATGAAATAAAATGTATAAGTACTTTGTGCAAAAAAACATTTTGTCCACTACTCAGAAGATAATAAATCAAAGTATTTAGTTTTTAGTTTTATTTTATCACGTCGATATTTAATATTTATTTAGTAGCTGGAAAGCAATTTTTCATGTTCTTTTAATTACTTATATTATTAATTTTTGTACATTAATGTTATCAAAAAATATTTTAAAACTATTACGCAATATGGTAAACATTCATTATTATAAGATAGGTGCAAATTCCTGAGACTTCTGAGGTGCGCGGAGCGCGCCGCCTGACCAGCGCACGAAAATATTTAATAACTTTTGATCTAAATGAGACGCCACTTTTTACCGCGATTTTCTAAATAACATGATAAAGAACGAAGTGGTATTTTTTAAAATTAACTAAACCTAGGGCAACAGCATCTAACAACTAATTAAACAATTGATGATATTTTTAATATGTTGACAATCAAAAAAAACTAAAAAAATAACATCGATCCGATCAGTATAATTGGAGATAATAAATGTTATGTATGAGACGATTGGAGAAAACAAAATACCAAAAATTCATAAAACTTTTCGAAAAAAAAAAATTTATATCAAAATCCTGAAATACGTGTCCATTAATTTTACGTATCTAGAAGTTGTAAACAAAATTTCAGGCGATTCTAAAATGTCGTTTTTTTTTCATGAAATCCGTGCGATTTGTAAAAGAATGACCCATATACAGGCATTAAAAATTTTAATGTGAACTTTTGCCTGAAACTAAGAAATTTGATGAAATCTTAGATTAGCGGAGAACCAGCCTCATCCACATATTAGACTTTACCACTAAATGTGAAGCTACTGAGTTTAAAATTCTCAATCATCTCTAAGATGTCACAATCATAGACGTATTATCTACTGATGTATAAATTGGAAATGGAGTGATTAGGGCGAGACCAAAAATAAATACATCCGCATAAACGCGAGTTTTCTCCTAAGACGAGTTAAATGCGGGCGCTACTTAAGTAACATTAATTAATCAAGTGTAATAAACATGAAATGTAGACTTTAAAGCCTGAGATCTGAGAGAGAAAATAAGCAGAATTTGTTTCATTCATAATTGACGCCCGGTCCGTATGGGGCTATAGTGTGTACGTGAATGGTCTTGCCTCGACTATCTCTCTCTAACATATGCATATACTATGTTTCTCTTGCATCGCCAATATTTGTATATATTCTTTGTAATCTAGGGTCATAACAGTAGCTTTAATAGTTTCTGAAATACGCATCGCCTAAAAGCTTGCAAACGACATATTTTTCGTAAACTGGAATGTAAAGAAATACCCAAATCCCAATTCTAACAATGATTTAACCATAGATTAACAGTCAACGGACGGCAGATATGAAATACAGTTTAAAGGAAAATGAATATAATTATAAATGTAAAAAAAAATACTAATAATAATTTTTTACTTTCACATAGGTATTGTAGATAATTTTAATATACTATAAATAATAAACAATTTTCCGCTTTTGTGATTAAATATACTTATTTGTAAACAAATACAGTAAGTTACTACTTATACAAATAGATTTAAAAATAAGTATTATTAATAATTTTTGACTCAAATTTAAATACAGACATCACCATTCCTCTGGTACTTTTACTCTGCTTTACCTCGTGGCCTTGGACCAAGTTTAGTACTTATACCAGTAGGAATATATCTGGATAGAAGGCTTGTACCTCTAATATCACCTGCTTTAATTTACATACTACTTTATTCATTTTTGCCCCACAAGGAGCTAAGATTTATTATTTATGTTTTTCCACTATTGAACATTGCATCAGCAGCGGCTTGCTCCTTTATGTAAGTATATAGAGTATATCGTTATTCAGTTTATGGTAATATATTATAAAAAAAATATGTAAATACTAAATGTAATTTCAAGGTAATGAGTCGAAAATACTTTTTCCAGATTCATAAGACGAACGAAAGCACCTATATACGAACTGCTATTTTGGGGAACAATAGTAATTATAGTTGGAAATGTAGTAATTTCAGTTGCATTTATTTCTGTTGCTATGACTAATTATCCAGGAGGTGTGGCTATCACAAGGTAATATCACAGATCAATAAATTGATAACTAGCCGCGTAAAGTAATATCTATAAAATCGGGGTGTGGCTGAATCGTGGAAGCGGCCGTTTTTCGTGAATACATGTACGTAACGGGTAATGTTTTTTTGAACGTATTATATGTATGTTATAATCAATTTTGAACACTTAGAAGTCTATAAGATTTCCATGTCGACAGTCGTTGATCCGCTCAGTTTCCGGCACCGCTTCTCTCTGTCATATGGTGTTTTGTGAGTATCACTGGATTGCTGTTAAGAAGCCTTTTACAACCGTATACGATCCCTATATTTTGGTTTGGCTTTTTGTCAAGTATTAAGCCGATATTGCACTATTTTATTTTTTTACTTTGACATCACATACAGTCTGGCCGTAAATACTGTTATAATAAAAAAAAACAATAATATAACATTTGAATTTCGAACCTGTTATTCTCATATGAATGTTCATAGTGTTTTCTCATTTTCACGCTAATCTTTATTAAATACGGTGAGATGATAAAGAAACCGAATTGCTGTGATAGCATTACACAAAGTAGATATGGAGCCAAATGCAATTTTTGAATCTCCATCCGCTTGGTATTAGTCGAATGTTTGAGTACCGGGCTATTGATAGGTACAATGAAACGTTTGTTTGAACTCTTTTTGTGACAGAAAAAGATCTGGTCGCCCACGTAGTATTTGTACTAAAAAGGCGATTAAAGCAGGGAAGGAAAGAATGCAAAGAAATCCTGTCCGAGAGCAAAAGATTTTACCTAGGGAAATTAACATAGCACCCAGAATCATGTCGTGTATTTTAAAAGATGACTTAGGACTTGCAACTTATAAGAGATGCACCGGTCATTACTTAACCGATAATTTACAAATGAATAAGGTGGTAAACTCAAAACAATTTCTTAGGCGGTACGCAAAGGGAAGTCACAGAAAAATCTTATTTACTGACGAGAAAATTTTTACTATCGAGCAACATTTTAATAAGCAGAATGACCGAGTTTATGTCCAAAGCTCTAGATAAGCTTCTCAATTACTCAGTAGGGTACAACGTGGGCATTATCCCGCTTCAAAGATGGTTTGGTGGGGTGTTAGCTATCAAGGAGTGACTGAGCCATATTGTTGTAAAAAAAGTACCAAAATATCGGCCCAGGTGTATCGAGATACTATTCTTGAGAAGGTGGTTAAGCCTTTTAACAACACTATGTTCCATAACCAAGAATGGTCATTCAAGTAAGACTCAGCACATAAAACTCGTTCGATACAAGCGTGGCTGGATAGGAACGTTTCTGATTTCATTAGAGCTGAAGACTGAAGACATGATAATTTGGAGTCCTTAAAACATTCTATAAAATTGGCAGTGGCGAATTTTCCCATGGAGAAAGTGCGTGTTGCAATCGAGAACTGGCCACTACGTTTAAAGGATTGTATAAAGGCCAGTGGAGATAAATAATAATATTAATAATAAATAAATAAATACTCTAGACAATTACACAGATTGTGTGACCCCAAACTAAGCGGCAAGCTTGTACTATGGGTACCACACAACGAACTCTGGGGGAGTTCCCAGTAACACCCAGACTTCAAGCCAATTTGGAAAAGTTCGCTTCCTAAATTGACCTGACCGGGATCGAACCCGGGACCCTAGCTTTGGAAAGCAGCTGCATATGCCACTGCACCAACAGGCCAGTCAGATCATTTTGAATGAGCTTTATATTTTTAAAATGCTATTGTATTAATGTATAAAGTAGTATAAATTAACGCACACTACAGTAATAAAAGTTTTATGTAATAGGAAAGAATGTTTTCCTTGTAACAATATTTATGGCAAGGCTAGGTGTATTCACTACAACTATTTCATACTAATGTTTTATATAAGCAATCGTTAGGTCTCGAAGAGATCTGACGATTGAAACTCAAACGAACATCTAGCTTCTCCGAGTCAACATTTACACTAAACGGATATTATGTGACGCAGTGAAACGACCTCAAAATGGCGCCACTTCCCCTCTGTCGCGTGCAATGCGTCACTCTCACAACTCACTTAACGTAACGAATTCTTTGATCCCTTAGCTATTGAGTGGTGTATTTAAATTTTGGATGCAGGTGTAGCTGCAACACCAAACTATATCTCCTGATTTTGTTATCATTAGTTTTCTGAATTATCTCTCACTATATGAAAGCAAATTCAAAGACATATTCACGTCAATATAGCCAGTTTTTGTTCTATAATTTAAAAAAATTAACATAACATAACATAACTTCACGCTGTATCCCCAACGGGGTAGTCAGAGAGGACGGAGCGCCAGGAGTCGCGGTCCTTACACACCTCTTTCGCTTCCTCAAATCTCATCATTCTCCTCACACATTTTCGCCTAGGTATGCGAGTGCTTTTGACATTTCCGTCTGCTAACACTCTGGCTATTTGATCTTCATAAGTCAGCCTTGGTCTTCCTTGGCTTCTTTTACCACTCACTTTCGCTCTGTATATTTTCTTCGTCAGTCTTTCATCACTCATTCTTTCCATGTGCCCGAACCATCTAAGCATTCCTTTCTTCATTTTTACAATAACACTGTTGTGCAACCCTGTCATACTGCGTATCTCATCATTGCTTATCCTGTCCGCAAGCGTGACACCGCACATATTTCTGAGAGACCGCATCTCCACAGCATTTATCATACTTTCACTCGATTTCGGGCATATCCAGGCCTCACTGCCGTACAACAAAGTTGGCACCAACACCGCATTGTGGATGGCCATTTTAGCAGTGTTAGATATATTCACACTACCCACTAATGCGGACAGAGCACCGTTCACTTTATTGCCGGCTGCTACCCGTCTCTCCACATCCAACTCACATCTTCCATCCCTCGAAAACGCACTCCCCAGGTACACAATTTCATTCACCTGTTCTAGACATTTTCCATTTACACTAATCACACATTTCGTTTGTTCCGCTTCTCTTTCAAACACCAGAACCTTAGTTTTGTTCACATTCATTTTCAATCCTTTTACTTCACAATCTTCTTTCATGCACGTGACTAGTGTCTGCAACTCTGCTTCTGATGGTGCTATTAGCACAGCATCGTCAGCGTACAATAGGCAGTTTACCACTGTGTCACCACATCCCATACCACTCATATTACCTTTCAATCTCTGGAGGCAACTGTCCAAATACAGCACGAATAGCCAGGCAGACATCACGCAGCCCTGTCTGACACCAGAACAGACTTCAAACCAGGGCGACATGTCACCGTCTATCCTTACACAGGCTCTGTGGTCTCGATATAATGACCTCACAGCCTGCAGTAAGGAGCCCTCCACGCCATATTCAGGCAGAAGACTCCACAATTTCTTCCGCACTACTCTATCGAATGCTTTCTCTAGATCCACGAAAGCGCAGAAAACTTTCTGACCTAAAGCCAGAAACCTTCCCACGATAACGCGAAGCGAGAAAATCTGATCCATACAACCCCTACCGTTCCTGAATCCACCTTGCGCCTCCCACAAATATCTTTCTGAAACACCTTTCATACGTTCAGTCAATACTTTAGTATAGACTTTACTCGCTAAGCTGACCAAGCTGATGGCCCTATAGCACGCACAGTCTAGGTAGGAACCTTTCCCTTTATATAGAGGTACTATGACTGCCGTGCGCCAGTCCTCTGGAACCTCCCCCTTCTGCCAACAAAGGTTGCAGAGTGCACAGAAGGCATCCCAGACCCTAGGACCACCATACTTGATCATCTCAGCAGTCACCTCATCAATTCCCGCAGCCTTTCCACATTTCAAACTTCTTATCACTTTCTCAATCTCTTTCATACTAATGGCATCCTCCAGTCCCTGGCCCGAGTGTGGCAATTCATTAGAATCGCTCTCAGTATCAGAGACGGAGTCGCCACTCTCATACAGTTCTCCATAGTATTCACTCCATCGCTGCAGAACATCCTTTTTATTTGTAAGCAGGTTGTTTTCTTTCGAACGCACTTTATTCATTCTGCAAGTTGCCGGACCACTTCGGATCTTACGTACTTCTTTCCAAAATAATTTGGAATTTTCCTCGAAGTTGTCCGACATCTTGTTTTCATCTAACACCCTACACCTTTCACGCTTCTCTTTCACTAGTGCCTTCGTTTCTGCTTTCTGCAGCTTATACCTGTCTTTTATCAAATTTTTCATACCACAGTCATTAGTAGCAAGGTAGTCTCGCCATGCTTTCTTTTTCTTATACACAGCCACTTTCACCTCATCATCCCACCACACATCACGCTTTTTGCCGTTCCCAATCTTATTCATTCCACACACTTCTTTCGCAGCCTCAACCATACTATCTCTAAGGTTCTGCCAGCATTCTTCAACATCCTCGCTCAACACTTTCAATCTATCATCAAGTTTACTGGATAATACCCTTTCATATTCATTCCTGGTGGTCGCATCCTGCAGTTTCCAGCTTTTAATGCGGCTAACCGCTGCAGCTTTGGACACTACGCGATGTCGCCATGCTGCGAACAGACCCCTTATTCTGGTTATCACCAGAAAGTGGTCCGTCCCGAGATCGGCTCCTCTATACGCTCTTGTGTCCATTACCTGCTTCTTAAGTCTGCTATCCACCAGGAATAAATCAATCATACTTCTCGCACCCTTTCTTTCCCACGTGTACTGATGGATCCTTTTGTGCCCAAACATGGTATTAGCCACAAAAAGATCCTTTTCCATACACAGTCCTAGCACAATCTTACCAGCATCATTTACTCTCTTATCTCCATGTTTGCCTAGGACAGACTCAAATCCTGTTCGAGCTGTCCCGACCCATCCATTCATGTCTCCACACACAACAATTCTTTCGTTCTCTTCAACCGTCGCTAGAACTTCTCTAACATTTTCCCAGAATTGCTCTAGTTCAGCCAAACCGACAGAGGACACTGGGGCATATACTGCCAAAACAAAAATTCTTGTCAACCCCATCTTGAGGCGTACCCAGAGCAGTCTGGGATTTATACATTCATACTCAGTCATACAATTAACCATACGAGAGGACAGTAAAACGCCTACCCCTTGGCATCCCCTATCTCCTTGTGGTACCCCTGACCACAAAGCGATGCCTCCTCCGGGCAAGTCGGCAAGTTCACTGCCTCCTCGCTTGGTTTCACTCAAACATAGCACATCCAATCTTTTCTCTTCCATAATATCAATCACTTCATTCATCTTCTCCTCAATCCCACCTCTCACATTCCACGCAGCTACTCTGCACTCCTCCCTCCACTTTCCGCCGCTAGGTGCACAGCGTGTTGGGTGGCGGTCCCCAACGCCGATCTGCACTCTGCACACACCAGCGGGGACAGACCGGTGTACGTCGCTTCCGGGGGACGCCCTAACATTATAATTGCCGTTGTCCCGCATGGTATGCACAGAAGAGGAATTGCAGCCCTGAAAAGGGCTGGCAGGGGTCGCGACGAGCACGCTTCCTCAGTTGACCCCCTAACTAACTAAAAAAATTAACGCATTTTATTTATCTCTAAAGCTTGTTAAATCATTGTTTTTTCTTTACAGATTCCACAAGCTATTAAAAGATGAACCATTCGTTCATGTACATATCAGTAATATGGCAGCTCAAACAGGCGTCACAAGATTTACACAAATACATGACCATTGGATATACAGTAAAAATGAATCATTACAGCCAGAACAGATGTTAGAATTCACTCATTTACTTATTGAAGCTAAAAGTAAATATTCTCCAAATCTCAAACATTTCACACACACGCATATGATTGTAGATAGTATTGATACATTTTATCAAGTCGCTATGAATTATAAATTAATACCTCCAATTAGGATTAAAACAAAGCCTGCTCTATTTATATTAGAGAGAAAGAATTTCCGTGAGTATCCTCAGGGGCATACTATTCAGGCTAATGACAGTGTGTTTAGTGTTGAAGATAGTAATGAATCAAGTCAAACGACAGGAGAACGTGTCGTCAGTGTATTGGATTATGAAAGTATAGATGATTTGAATATACAGAGATCTCAAATAATATCAGACAATGAGAATTATGAAAATATAAGAGACAGTGAAACATTTCCGCAAACTTCTGAAATTATAGTAGACAATGAAGATAACCTTTCTCAAGAAGCGGAGGAAATTAACTCCAATTTCCCTAGAGCTAAAAAAATATTTGATGAATTGAAATCTTTAAGACAAGAGAGAAAGAAAAAAGCCATAGAAAAAATTAAATTGGAAACACGTAAAGAGGTGGTGGCTTCAGCCAAAGAAAAGTTGAGAGAAATTATGAAACGACACAAACATATTGCTGATGAACTATCTGAAAATATAATGTCAGATAAAATCGAAACTGTTGATGAAGATAGCAGAGGCGATATTCCAGAAGAAATTGTAATAGAACCTGAAAAGCCAGTCGAAGATAAAATCGTCGAGGAAGTGCATCAGCCTGAAATAGACACACCTGAGAATATTGTCGAAGTTAATAAAGATAAGAATCGTACAAATGAAAATATCGATGCTATAGTGGAGGAAGTTATAGTAAGACTTATAGAGAGGAAAATTTATGATGATAAGACTAAACCAGAAGATATAAAAGCTGAAGATAGACAACTAATTCAACAAATTGTAGAAGAAGTCCTATTTGAGAGAATGAATTATACTAATTTAAATAATAATTAAATTGAATATATAATATAATTAATATTTATTAAGTTCAACTAATTAATTTGATCTCTGACTTGTGAACTGTACCGAAAATTGAGATTTCAAGGTATTGAATGAGAAGTACATCCAGGGAAAGTAAATAACATGTGCCTTTATTTATTAAGACTCATTTAAGTTCACTTTGTTATATTTAGTAAGTTCTCAATCTCTATTTTTATATTTTTTCATATTACCAGCTGTCAAAGATTGCTAGTCAAAAATGTTTTTATAATTTACATATCAACCACTACTTGTTCTGAAATTTAGATAATAAATCATATATAAATAAAATATTTGTTACATTTCATTAGATATCATTAATAATACTCGCATTTGCGTCTTGTAATAGTACTTATTACTGTAATTTCATTCTCAGATTTAAATGAAAATTCCAAATCATTATGTCAAGCAATTTATTGAAGATATTAGTCATAAATTCTATTCATAGATATTACGTGAACTGTTTAGTTCGAGTCAGTCTAACATGCCATTTATAACATAAATTATACAGGTACCATTAGTTATGTAAAATATGTATTATCAACAGTAGCATTATACAATACAATTCACAAATGATAAAGCTTTTGAACTACTATTGTGAATTTCTCCAAGATATATAAAAAAATAATTATTATGTTTGAGCTCTTAAAATCTTTTTTAATTAGTTATATTATTCCAGGTATTCAGTGACTAGAATAAAAACGGAATCTATATTTTGTACTGAAGTGTAGCAGCTTTGTGATGTTGTGCTGTTATAGTAATTAAATGTCTAGCCTCAAAATAAACTATAACGATCATACACTGAATATTCTTATACATTAAAGAATATCACAAACACACTACTCGGTTTACTAACTTATCACAACTAAAATTATGATTTTTGAAATTGCAATAAAACTGACCAAGAATCGGATGAAATTCAGTTTCGATAAAAATAAAATCAGTTCTATTTTATGTAACTTAAAAAGTAATCTACGTTGCAATTCGCAATAGATTCTTAAGAATGGAATTTCATTGCAATCATTTTTTTAAAGTATTTTCATAGATCTAAAAGCATCTTCCAATCGAATCTTCCAGAACTAGAATTTATGCACGGTGGGCAAGGTGGTGAAACTACTTGCCAAGGATTATCCCGCATCGCCGCCAGAGCACAATACGGTACGCGGAGCAGATTATTGCTAATCTGATAGGCCGGGTGATCCGTTCGATTATCTTCGAGTCGCTTCAATGCTATTACCATCATGTCAAGTGTAGCTGCGTGACCGACAAATATTATGTTTCCACCTGTAAATTTTCAAAGATAATGTTAAATTATTTTAGGATACAAAATGATTAATATGATCAATTTTTTCATGATAATGATGAAATGTTACTGGTTGGTTGGGAATCCACTTTTAAAGAACTTTTGTGAAACACTGATACATGCGTGTTGTGTTTACATACAAGTGATTATGTAATTAATCCAAAATATATTTTTACGTGTCATAAATTGGTCATAAAGTAATAACTGTTAGCAAACCACAATAAATAAATAATATCCAGATGACCTATGAATTTACACCAAATCACAAAAAAACATGTTTTAGATTCATGAATCTGAGAAATATCTACCTACAAACCTACATGTAATCGAAAATGTGGTTAAAAATATGTAATGCAGGCTCTATCCTCGCGTCGCAATAACCCCGCGAATCATAAGTGTGGGTGCTTTCGTGGCTGCATGTTTGCGCTTTGCGTCATTTCTCTTTCTCGATTCGTGTCAGTTTTTTTATCCCGCGACAATGAGTTCCCGCTTGGTTCACGATACGTGAACGCGAATCACACTCTTGGTGCTTTCGTAGTAGGACGCTGTAACGCTGCGCGTTACAGCAGAAGCAGCTAGATCAGAGTCCAATTTCGTTGTGTACGCAAACTAAACGATGTTGCGAATGTGGATGGACATATTGGGTGACGTGAATAAAACATCAGCATAATTATGATTTTATATACATTTTTAAAGCAAAATCTGAGTTTCATGTGAATTTACTTTAGCAAAAGCTTATACTAAAAGCTTCGATCACAAATAAAAAACTAGATACACAATCAACGCTTTAAAAATGTCCGAACCAAATGTGCACTAAAATGAGTAATTGAGTGCACTTCTGTTTCGTAACAGTATCGAAAATGCTAACAGCGAACATGTCTAAGTGCTCCTTCAAAAATTGTAAAAACAACACATCTAGAACGCTAAAAAAATACGGATATTCTTATTTGCAGTTAATAAATTAAATAATATTATTTACGTCTTCATTATTCCGTTATAGTAATAACGTTACCTAGCTTTTTTTTATTAAATTCGTAATCATATTTTTAAATATATGGCTGACGATATATTATGCCTTATCCTAGTCACTTTCACGTAACAAATCAAAATGACGTAAATAGCAACGCAAAAAGGTCGTCGCAGTAGTCGTCGTAGTAGTCTATGTAATTCGCCTTGATGTCGCCTCGATATGTCGCTTCGAACGATAGTTGAGAAACACTGACTCGGCGGCGGACACGGAGCTCTATTTATAGTAGGAAAAAACGAGGGTGGAACTTTCTAGCTTATTACGCTCGTTAACGGTAATTCGATACGGTTCTCGACGTCGCCTGTTTGCATGAGTCATAGGTACATGACACGTCATCGCTCGGGAATATTCGAGGTGCAACTTGGTCCTTCTTTCTTAATTTGACTTTTACCATTCGATAGTAGGCCTTAAATCTAGCAATGCGTTTTTAGGTCATAACTCGATAAAGCCTAGGTCTTGAGATATAAGCACTAAAAGTTACGGTTCGAGCTCCATTAAAAATCGACCTTATTCCTTACGTATAAGGTCCAACCGTAACAATATTTTAATAAAATTCGGCAAATATGTCTTATCAAAATTAACGGTTTGGACGATTCAGATTTTTGATTAATTCAACAGTTTATTGGGAAATGTCACGTTGTTCCTACTTTTTCACTCCTATCATAGGAGTCCTATGCGACTCGACAGTGATCGCTGAGGCGTGTTGCTAAATGGAAGTGTGTCATTTGTTCCTTTTGAATTTCGAAATTACAATTGTCTCTTGTGTTGAAGCTAAAGCTCTTTCATACACCTTTGGGTTGGAAACCTTACTCTGTGTAATATTATTTAGACATCGCCTACTGTTGCTCGTAGCTCTCTAAATACTAGATTTTGGCGTGTGGCGCCAACTTGTATTTGGCTCAATTGACAACGATTTTCGTATCTTATCGAGAATAATTCTAATGTTGTGAGTTCAATTCTCGACTCGGTCGCTCACATTTTTACAATTTTAATCTCAACAAATTTATTTTATCGGCTGTTGATAATGTTCTTAATATATGTCTATAATATAGTATCAATTTAAGATTATTTAAACGAAAGCAATTGCTATGAGTAAGAGCTTATACTAACTAACAAATACTAATGCTAATACTACTAAATACTAGACTCAATTGGTTTTGTTTTATTCACATCACCCATTTCCGCGCAGAGTTCATTCGTGAACAATGCCTAAATCATAACGTAATCACGTCATAAACCGTGAGTGTACGCGCACGAGTGTAGAGCCCGCTTTTAACCATTTCACCTTATTTACCTTCAGCCTTTGTATCTCTAACAACTGACTGCATGACGTGTTCATTTCTGGCATAAAATTCTTCCATTGTTTCTGATGTGTTTACGTTCAAGTCAACGTAGGGTTTGTAACTGCAATTGTTAAACAACTACATAACATTAAATAGCAGAATGATGAATGGATAATTGTTCCCAGAGGATTGCATACAAATTACAGTACAGTACATTTCATTTTTTTAATATTTTTCTCAAAGAAATAAATTACGCCATATTGTTGCTTTTATGAAGTAGCTATAACCAGAGATCCGAAATTATGGAGCATAAATAGAATATAATATCATTTGTTTCTCTCAGTGTGGTACATACATTTGTCAAATTAATAATAATCACAAAAGGCTCACACAAGTTACCATAATCTAGCATGTACAATTTTATTCTAACACACATAAAACCGTTTAAAAAATTTTCACGCGCCCCACGATTTTATTTTTTAAACGGTGTTATTAGTCCGATCAATGCCCTAGAATCTAGGGCATCACAACACGCTACAGTGTGATTGATTGTACAACAACACTCAATCTAGGCCCTAGATTGATGAGGAGAGTGTTGTGATAACTGGTACATAGGACCCACCTAATTATTTTTTAGCTTTTACTACATTATCTACATCATTATTATATTTATTTTTAATGAAACCGTTGAACTTAAAAATTTTTTATTACTTATTTTATTTTCAAGTTTTTAGTTTTTCTTCCGTTACTTAATATTTCGCGTTCTATTTAGTGTATAGCCTGTCTAAACTATATGATCCGCCATGCACTGTGTTCTACTTGTAAAGCCCTTTCATTTAATACCCATTACCCATATTAAGGGGATTGAAACAAATATAAAATAGCCCATTTTGCACCAGGGGCTATCTTAGATTTGGAATCTCTCATGGTATACTGTATTCTACTAGTTAAGCCCTTTTATTTGATACCCATATTGAGGGGGTTGTGAAAAAATATGTAATTCGCCACTGTGTGGCGTCGGCCATCTGGATTTACAATGATACTGAATATATTCAAATGTATTGTCATCCGAACTAAAGGTGTATACCAAATATCAGATCAATCTGTCAAAAGGAACGGGGGAAAAATTTCAATTACTAAATTTGACCCAAAAAACAACAATAAACAGGGCAAGCTAAATAAAACCGTTCAGATAAAAAACGGCGCGGCGTAGCACCGCAACGAAACGCGTGAATTTATATGACGAAAAAAACAACGCCACTTTTGGCAGTGCGTTGTTATTTGTAAGATTTTTATTAGCTAAATAGCGTTGTCTTTCTCTTGCACAAGGGCCGCGTTGTACTTTATAGACATACAATATTGCTGATATTGCGTGCTCTTTATTTTATGAAAAAAAAATTAAACCGCCTTCAAAAAAAAACACTGAAAAGTTTAAAATAACTATCCTTTACTAATCAAAATTCAAGTACAATTAAAATAACTTTATAACTACGATACACATACCTATATAATTAAATTTGACAGTTACTGAAGTCGGTGCCAAGCCCACCAAACTAATAGACTTTATGTTGTTGCACATTGATTAGATTATAAAGTTATTTCAATTGTACTTGAGTTTTGATTACTAAAGGATAGTTATTTTATACTTTTTAGTGTTTTTTTTGAAGGCGGTTTAATTTTTTTTTAATAAAATTTTTGTATTTCACCCTTTTGAGTGGTCTTGACCTAAATAAATATCTTGGGCAGGTCTGCAATTAACTTTATTCTAATTCTGGAGCGCAACGATATACAAGAGAATCGTCAATATAAATAAAGGTTATAACCAGGTCGTATTATCTAGTGTATCTTCGAAGTCCAAGTTCCAATATCGGTGAAATTTAAATGGGACCACCTCTGAAGTATTACCTACCAAACGAAAAAAGAATTTTCGAAATCGGTTCATAAATGACGGAGTTATGAGGTAACAAACATACAAAAAAAAAACAAAAAACAGACGAATTGAGAACCTCCTTCTTTTTTTGAAGTCTGTTAAAAAGACAAGATTGTAAAAATACATTAGCACATGAAATACTTATTTCTTGTAGTCCTTATCCAAATCGTTTATAATAGGTTTAGTTGTTTTTGATGCCTTGCAACTTACATTTAATCGAACTCTTGAATAACTCCATCATGTAAGAGAATAGATTACCTACTTTATTTTCAAAATATGAATTTTAATGCGTTTAAAAATCGCTTCAACAACATTTAAATATCAAAACTAAAATATGTAATATTTAAATATAAGGGACCCCTTGGACCCTGGCCAAAATATTTGTATTTTATAATTTTATACTTCATTCTAAGCACTCGAAACGTTTTCCGTCAAATGTCATCGAAATCTCAAATCTATAAAGACAGTTTCTATTTGTATATTTAAGAGAATTTATTGGCAACATCACATTTACAATATCTAGAAATTAAATTGGAGCCCCCGCAAATCCGTTTTAGAGACCCGTTTTAGCAACTCCGCAAATGAAATGCTCCCTAATTTCCGATCTCTGGCTTTAACACAGAAATGCATTTATAGCAGGAGGAAGAACTGCGTCTACTAGATGCTTATCTTTCCGCGCAGGCAGGTTTGGGAGGCAATAGGTGCTATATTTATTGATAACATAATAATTTATTTTAGCTAAATAGAAATTTAACTAGAAAACACTAGCTTATTAATGATTAAAAATACTGTCAAAATGGGAAATTGTTGCGCTTTCATGCTCTGTCGACTCGGAATGGGTGCTCTGCCGACTCGGAATGGGAAACGGCGTGACATACTGCAGTCAACTCTGCAGTCAAACCCTTTATTTTAATTACTCACTTCAAATCAACATTGTAACCAGCTTTGTGAAGTTCCAATGGTGTCATAAATGGTGCCATTCCTTTCGCCATATGCCAGAATTTAAATTCAAAGAGCCCTGGTTCCACGCGTATTTTCACGGATGGATCTGCTTGCAAACCTGTGTGTTAGAAATACATTGTTATCGTTTTAGCACAGATTAATTAGTTTACTGACGTAAAGTTAAACTAATTAATTTGTGGTTTTAGGTTTACAAAATTATAATTTAAAATGTATTCCTGGCAATTACAGAGTTACGAATGTTTTAAATAAGGTATAAAATAATCCCATGAAAAACAAATGTAGAAAATAGGCAAAAATAGTGGTATCCGAAAAGATGATAACTTATTATGATAGATATGATTGTTGTCAATCAAATCAATTTACTTCCATTAAATGCATTTTGAGCTCTACCTTGGCACTGAATTATGACCAAGTGAAATTATTGACGGAACGAAAATTTCCTTAATTTTCGTTCCGTCAATAAATTTACCGCGCTAGTTGTTTCCACCAATTTGCGCTATCATCATGCATGCTACCAACGCGGACTTATCAAAATTTCAGCGTTGTATCATATTACGAATATTAGTCTAATCAATCTACAGAAAAGCTCCAGACAATTGAGGGCAGGAACAAAAAAATGATCGTATTGAACAATAAATTTTAAGAAAGTTTGTGTTAGGAGTGTGTATGGAAAAGAATCTTTTTGTAGCTAATACCGTACTTAAGCACAAAAGGATCTATCAGTACACGTGGGAAAGAAATTGGGTAGAGAAGTATGATTAATTTATTTCTGGTGGATAGCAGGCTCAAGATGCAGGTTAAGGCGCAAGAGCGCATGCATAGAAGAGTTAATCTGAGAAACGGACAGCTTTCTGGTGACAACCAGAATAAGGGGTTATTTGACGACTTTATTCAAGTTAACCTCCCTAATAATAGGTTGAACATGGTTTACGTTTTGAATTGGTAAGTAGGTAAGTAGCGTGTCAACTTTTCCATTAGTAAACAGCTATATATCCGATTCAATTTACTTGCGAATTAAAGAACTAAAGCGGCAACATATAATTTGCAAACCGAACTGTTTAAACGCGGTTTAGTTACTCCCTGACGTAGAAACCAAGTATTAGCATTTGCGATCCGTGTCATGCTTGGATGCACATCTATCACTACCACTACTACGCATACATGTATCCATCCGGACCTAGACCGACTTTGTTTTATGTATTTAGATTGCATAATAAGTATGCTAAAATTTAATCGTGGACAAGTCTATGGTCCCTCATAGGATAGGACTTGCCCATTCAGAGCGACGAAGCAATAGCACTGTTACTTATTGCGAAGCGCCATGCGTTAGAGGAGATAGAGCTTCTTCCCGCGTCAAGTCCTGCCACTGCGTGACGCCACGATCGTTGTTTCGATTTACTATTCTAGTGTACCATAATTAATAATTCATTGGTCGAGACCACAGATTTACTATTAATAGATATCGCCTTTCAAATGTCACGAATTGTTAGACTGAAAGAAGTATATTACGGTGTAAGCCTATAATAGAAGGAGATGGGAATACACATATTTTGTCTCTATAGCTCCATATTTTAAGACATTTAGTTACATTTGACAGGCATAAAACCAAACAAATCTTTGTTAGTACTTTTAAGTTTATAATTATTTTTGAACTTTATAAGTGAGAAATTAATATTAAAAAAATTGTAAATATGTGAGATACACTCTTTTGTGTGTGATGCTAGAACACTGCAAAGGCTGGTTTGACATATTCAGGTTATCAAAGCGAGAAAGACAATAGTGCCCACATCAACGCAATATCTATTAGTAGTAGAGCTGTGGTCAAGATCCATATATGTTATGATGTTTAGTATGTTTCGTGGGAGTTTTTGGCGGGATTTTATGGGGAAAGGTTGGGTGTTTATTTTAATTATGTGCTTATTTAATAGTGTGTAGTTGAGATTTTTTCAGTGGCTTAATCTTCCTCAGAGGATCCTACTAGAAAGACTATCTCAATATATTTGACGCCAGAAACTCCAAGAAACATTAAGTGTATTACGTTGACATTTTAATGAAATTACTTAATAATATATTGCTACGAGCTGAGGGTAATAAGATGCCGGTCAAGGGTGCAAAGAGTTTATTTTCCTTCGTACAAGTAGATGTCAAGAACACGCGAACTTAATTACGGCGGTCCCTAGTCTTCGTAGTCGCCCTCGAAGTAGGTACTCGCGTAGTAGTCACCGAAGGTACACGCTTCACTCAATAACAACGTTCCCGAATCGCAGAGTTCTTCTATCCAAGGTCGTCGCAGTAGTCGTCGTAGTGGTCTATGTAATTCGCCTTGATGTCGCCTCGAGATATCGCTTCGATCGATAGTTGAGAAACACTGACTCGGCGGCGGACACGGAGCTCTATTTATAGTCAGATAAAACGAGGGTGGAACTTTCTAGCTAATTACGCTCGTTAACGGTAATTCGACATTGTTCTCGACGCCGCCTGTTTGCATGAGTCATAGGTACATGACACGTCATCGCTCGGGAATATTCGAGGTGCAACTTGGTCCTTCTTTCTTAATTTGACTTTTACCATTCGATAGTAGGCCTTAAATCTAGCAATGCGTTTTTAGGTCATAACTCGATAAAGCCTAGGTCTCGAGATATAAGCACTAAAAGTTACGTTTCGAGCACCATTAAAAATCGACCTTATTTCCTTACGCATAAGGTCCAACCGTAACAATATTGTCACTTTGGAACTTTGGAGGCTAATGGTCTTATTCCGCATAACTAATATTTTGAGTAATTGAAATTTACATAAATATTGCCGCGCGTAAAGAATATTTTACTTTTATATTCAAGCCAATACTGCTTATTAAAGGATATAATTTTTACAGTAAATTCTTAAAAAATTGGACGAATATAGAATATAACTTATCAAAAGCTAAACCTTTTGACTTACATTTTTTCATAATCAAAATAATTTTTCGCGTAGGTCTAATACCAAGTTCGAAAATACATAAGTATGTTTGGGGGCAGATGATTGTTAGACCTATTATCCAATACAACTTTTAATTTTTCATGATAGGTTAGTACGCTTAACTTAATTTCGACAAAACTGTGGCTTAAACCTATTGACATCCAAAGCGACGACATTATCTATTTCATTACTGAAGACATCGGCTGTTACGGGCATAGAACCCTTTGCCTGCACTTTCAAGGGAAAATCGTACAAAAAAATGTCTGGCGGTACGTGACGTGGTCCGTAGACATGAGTGGGACTTTTTGGCGGGAACAGGAGAAGTGAGGTTGTCATTTTATTTAGATTATCTATTTTTTGCATTTTTGAGAGTTTTAAAGTACAAAAGTGATAGTATATTGTGTTTTAAAGTTCTGTGTAAGTGAAAAGAATGGAGTAGGTCTAAATAAACATGTGTAGCTGAAATTCTCGGACTCTTCCAAAAAGTCCTTTATAACTTCAGTAAAGCCTACTGTTGCAATGCTTCTTCGGCTCTTCATGATGGTAATTTAAATAATACTGTGGACTATGTGGTAGATGGTATATTGTGCGGCGTGGTTACACCACAGAGCTGTCGTTTACATCTCATGTCTAATACTAATTCTTACAGCTATTTATATCGGATATGTACGTGACAATTACCTTTGCAACGATGCGGATATTTCATTTGTAGATCGCGCACAAGGTTACGATTTGCTGTGTCAGAGTAATATCTGTCAACCTACTTTCACTTTACTGGAGGAGTTTTACGTTATGAAAAAACTAATTTACTTGTGATTGTACTTAATAATACGTGACATTGGCACATCCGCTAAACTGTGCGCCATGCCATAAAGAAAGTAAAAAAAAAAGACACGAGTGGTGGTGGTGTGGCAGTACCTTGCAGGAAGGCGTGCGCCGTGTCGACGCAGCGCAGCGCGGCGGAGGCGTACACGTGCCGCACGCGCGCGGCGCCAGTGCCGGCGGCCAGCCGCAGCCCTTCGCCCACCAGCCGCGCCTGCAGCTGCCCCACGCGCGTTAGCGGCGTGTCCTTCGCGTACGACTCGCTGCCGCCCGCCCTGCGACACACCACACACCACACATATTACACAAACGCACCACCTGTGCTCGCGTGGACTACGCGCTTACATATTACGGTATTTGACACTAGCTGAGTCCGCGGCTGTACATACATTTTGTTTATTTTCGAGAAAATATAGTCTCCAAGAATCATAGAAATTGTTTTATTTACTTATTTTTGTAACCGATTTCCTGTCGTAAATTTTTATAAGTGTGATTACACAGATTTTATAGAGAAAGATTTTGTATACGAGCAATAGAATCATGCTCATTTGGAATCCTAGTAATGTATATTTACATCCGCTGCTAATGTACTGAATCTCGGGACATCCCACGAATTTTTGGGTCTCTGTTTTGATTGTGATTAGATAACATGAATCCGATCACTGACTGACACACTACACAAAAAGCTGTTTAAATATTTAATATTGTTGAAAAATTTTTATTATCATAATTACTTCAAAGGATTAAAAGAAGAAAGGACTTAAAGGTATACTCATAAAAATTTTGCTATATACTGGTCATAAGTATTGGCCAGAACAATTAGTACATGCATTGACCAACATTTAGAGGAGCTTTTAAAGCTAGAAATTTTTTAATGGCAAAATAAAGTTATTATACGACTAACCTTTCGCCTAATGTGAGTGGTAGATTCAAGTCCTTTCTAATATAGGTTCCGTTTTCATCGAAGCAATGCGTCACCCAATGTCCATATGTAAGGTCTACTCTCTCTCCATGTCTCAACGCAAACACCCAACGTCGTTCTGGCTCTTTGCCATTCACCTTATTTTCATCCTAAAAGATAGATTTAAAAAAGTAAAATAAATGAAATAGAACAAACTACAAGATTCCTAATTCAAATTAAAGTCAGTTGAATACAATAGAACCATGAACATAAATCCCCAATATTCGGTAGTGCAGAATCTAAAGACTTCCTAATCAAGAGTCTGGCCCTCCAAATTCACTTTATGATCGGAAAAGTCATATTCTGGCTATTCTGTTGAATAATCTAATCATAATAAATAACTGAAGAGCGTCAGTATTTAGAACAACTGTTCTCAGCTTATAAACTATAGCACAGATTATTTAGTTACTAGCATAAAACTACAGCCTAATCATAACTTATCTTAACTACTGTTTTACGCTGTATAATAAAAGCAAATATCCATTTAAAAATTAAAAAAAAATGTAAGTATCTAAATGCGGTTTACATTTTTTGCCATTAAATCGTTGAATTTTATCACACTCATAAAAAGACCAGTAAATAAAGTTATAAAATTACCTTCTTTAAAGAATCGCAGTTAGTATCATCATTTCCGTGCGCTGCGGGCGTTTTCCAATCAATTGACTGACCTGAAATAAATACATGATGATCTCGTTTAAACCAAAATTAATGTAATATCTGTTTCATATAAACTCATTGATTATAATTTATCAATGAAATAATACGAGATAATAATATAACATTACATTATAATATTATGATTCACGCTGAACGGGGTCGATGCGCTGATTAAAGATACACATATTGGTTTGTCGTTGTGATCATAATTTTCAGAGAAAGTTAAGAGTATGTTAAAGACATAATTAGTGTGCAAAATACAATAACGCCAATTGTGTGGCCCAAACTTAAAACTACACTTATGCTACGGGTGGCGAACAACTAAAGTCAATCTGACCGATCGAACCTGGCGTCCTTAAGTTTGAAAAGCTCATAATGTTCTAATTAACGCAACGATGAGTAAGTTACTTACTCGAAAATAATTTATTGAAGAAAACCACATAGATACTTTTAAATATCTAATCTACATTTAAATTTTCCTGCATTGCAAGGAACTGGCAAAAAATAAAGATATAGTTGAAATTAAAATGTGTTTCCTCCTTACAAAAAACAACATAACTATTATATTACTAAAATATTAATATGACATGTATGTATGTAACATTATTGCATTTTGTTTACATCACAAAAACTCATGCAACAGCAGAGGCGCCACTTGCGCTTTGCCGACCCTGCTGTTAGTACCTTTCGCGACTTTTTGCAAGAAGTCATAACTACAGCACTTCATAATCTATACAAATGAAAATCAATTGGCGCATGTATGAAAGATCATTAATTGAGAACGGTTTGACGGATTTGCCTAATTTTTTTTTGTTGTGTTTGTAATTGTCATTGCAGGCTTTGTATGAATGAAAATTTTTCGGTTTGGATGGTATTTTTGTATGAAAATCTCAATAAAAAAAAATTGTTGTGTTACAAACATTGAACATCTCACCTAGACAAAGTCGGAGCAGATTGCTAGTAACATAATAAACACGAAAAGTACGTATATGTCACAGCCGAATTGTAGAATTACATAACGGCTAGCCATTTTAAAAAACGGAGTCATTTTGAATTACAGTGCACGGTGGGCAGAAAATCTACTTCTCGTAGCCAAGAATTTTAATTTTCAAGGCTCGATTTTTACTGAATATAGCTTTTCTTTGCCATTAATATGCCCAAATATCTCACGTGAGTTAGTTTAGCATGAAAATTAATGAATTATATTTTCTTTTAAAAGAAATTTGTATGGAACTTTACAAGAAAGCTGCGGTTAGAAAAATCAGTTCATCTCTGGAATCGCAAGGAAAACTGTAATATCCTTATGAAGGTTCATAGTATTTATGATTTATTGACATACTTCATAATATAACGGTAAATACTGTGCATTTTTTTTAAATGTCGGAAATCTGTTTAGTGTTCTGTACCTCAAAGAAAAAAAATTTAAGCCTTGTAAGATCACTTCGTTATCCGTCCATCTGTCCGTCCAGTAAAAACCCTTGATCTCAAAAATGGGTATAGGTATAAGGTACCTAGTTGTAATTTATATCGAACACTGAGATCTGTGGTCCCTTGGGACGTCTAAAAAGCTTCTAAGTCAACACAATCCATACGGTCATACGGCATAAAGATACAGTAATTAATGTACTAAAACAAAAATCAATAGAGTACTTTCCACTACCTGAAAATTTGGCATAAAGCAAGATAGTACAAAAAAAGAGAAAATCCAAAATTTCGAATTTGTATTTATGTTACACTCTTTTGCCGTTGGAGAGTATGGGAGAATGTGTCTTTTTACTGCAAAATTAAGTTTTTTTTTGCATCAGACATTTTTTGGTAGATGCATAATACAGATACATTGTATGGTGATACGGAATCCTTGGTGGCGCGAATCCTACTCGCATTTGGCTGGGTATTTTTTATTTTTTTTATGGGCTCAAAGATCAAAATAAAAAAAATATCTTAGAACCCTACCCTAATCCAACTAGCGATACTAAGTTGACAAAATCATTTCTTTTCCAAAAGACTTGTTTATTGTTCTAAGAAGTAAGATTACATCGTTTGATCATTAAGTATTGCTTAAGGCATGTTAGCTCGACTAGGCGATGACCTTTCTAACGGAAACTGTGTGACTTTCAAGGAATTTTGTCGTATTCATACGAGCTGCTGCCTGAAGATGACAAATCACCCAGTCACGCTTATTAAGTAACTTGCAGTCAGCATGCGACAGTCAATATCGAGCGATATCTGCTGTCAAAACGAGAATTTGTGTAATATAATTTGTATAGTGGCGCTAAATCTACCGCGATAAGTGCATTTCACGGTCATAGCATAATAGATACGCAATCGTCATATATGATACCAATTTTTATTACAATTAGTCACCGGTCGCGCGTGATCGCGTGGCTGTCGCTGTCTGCTAATTTTTAGGTAATAACCCCGCGGAATAATGATACATTTAGAAAGCAGTACAAAATTGCAATCAGGCAAATGTTAATTGGCCAAGCTGTGCAAGCGGTGCAAACAAATTTTATCGTTCCAGAACCAAGTGATGTGAGACCAAAGGAAGACTGAATTTCCATAACATTCATCCAGTTGCGATAATGACAAAAAGATCTCGAAAATCATTCGGAAATTGGGAAAGCATATAGAAGAAGAGAAGATCTGACGATTATAAAGATAGAGATCCAAATGAATTAGCCTATTTAGCCACATTATGTTTGAATAAAGATGATCGTGTGGATATGGCATCCGTCATCGAAAATATACTGAAGAATCTAGGAGCAGCTGCAAAAATTAATGAAATGTTTTTTTAACATGTTAAATCAAAACAACGAGTTCAAAATATTTATACATACAACAACGAGTTCAAAACATTTATATTTACATATCTTCACGCTGTATCCCTAACAGGGTAGTCAGAGAGGATGTCGCGATTTTTACATAGTTCTTTCGCTTCCTCAATATTTATATTTACACAAAAAAAACCGCTAGGGTTGCTTCTTTTATTAAAGCTGAATAAGTGGGGTAATACATCGAGATAATAATATTTATAGCGGAAAAATATTAAATTTAACGCGGGTAAATCTGTCTTATTACAAAGGACAACAAGCCAAACGGTGGTACTATCCTTTGACGCAATCAGTAACTATGATGGATTCATCAGCTAAGATTTCGCTTCAAACGTTACTCGATGTCACAGTGAAAAAGGTCCTTGAAGGTTTTCCTAAAATGTGCAAGATAAGCATTTGACTGTTATATCCAAATGGAGATTTGATGGCGCTTCCAACTAAAGCCGTTATAATGAGGGGGAGCAATATGACTCAAACATCTTCATGATCGCCCCGGTGCTATTAACGACGACTTCTGGAGACGAAACTGTTGAAAATTATCGATTAATAAGTTATTAATAACACGCACATCACTTTGCTTGTTTGTTACTGTGAATAATGTATTGTAGTCTCTGTTCTCTATTTGTCTCCTGTCTATTCCCTCATGCAAAAAGTGTATGCTACACTTCTACATGTACCAATCTATATACTCTATGTCATAAAATAAAAACGTGAATAAAACAAATATATTACATGTTATTTAAATAGTACCAAGTAAAAAAACAACAGCAACAACAACCTCTTGCCACTCCGGCCCAGGGAAACTAACAAATGATAAGTTTTTTCAAGTAGGTGCAAAAATATGTAAAAGTCTCTGGATAACTTTTCAACAATTAGGCTGCCTCTTTGGTGTGTATAATAGAACCGCTAATATGTGATAATTAGGATACATAATTAGGATATAAGTGCAAGCTATTCTATTAAAAAACTAATTATGGGACTACGTAAATTAGTCAAAAATTAAACCAAAAATTAAGAACTAAACTATTACTTGGGAAAGACATGACCTCATGGCAAGATCTGATCTAATGCTATTAATTGCGCCATCCGAATTAAAACAGGTGAGAAACTGTACTACATTTAAGGATGTGTGGGATAACCTATCAAATATTTATCAAAGCAAAGGGCCGGCAATAAAGGCAACCTTGTCAAAACAATTAGTGATAACAAAAAGAAAAATGGCAATGATTTTAGAACACATAGAACATTAAGGACTTAAAATTGGTCTACATGGTAAATCTGGAGTAACACCATAAGTTGTTTATCATAATTATAGTTTTAATAATTCAATTAACAGAACAGTTATCTAACTCACCTTGAGTAACGTTCAAGATACCCTCAGTCTTCTCAGTCTTAACTTCCATCCAATATTTTTCCCACTCTTTATACGTCTCCTCCGATTTTTCGTGACCCAACAATGCAGCGTCTTCGTGGGGGTAGGTTGTGCTCATTTCACCGTCAGTGTTGGAGTCTGATTCTGACTTATCACAGCCTACAATTTTTGAATCAATTAATTCTAGGGTAAAAAGAATTAGCAATAATATGCATACATTAGCATATTTTAAAAACATTTTTTTTTATGAACAAGACGACCGCGTTATTAGTAACAATTCTTAACAAATAGTGAATGTTTTCGATTAGAGGATAATATATAGTATATAACGGAGACGAAAGTAGTGGTATATAAGTATGAAACCACATACAAACAATATTACTAATTTACAAACATCCTGTCTATTTGATATCAGTATTGAACAATGTTTCAATATGCATACATGCACATATATATTTGTATTTGACACTCGTTAATCATTAACTGGCGAGAAATTATGTAGAAACCGACTGGTAAGAGAGGTCTTCTATAAAATAACAGCTTTTATTAACTTTCTTAATAATTCTATTAACCCGTATCTGAAAAAAAATATTTCACTGATTATACCGATAATCAGTAAAATTATAAATTGACAGACAAATTAATGTAAATAAAGGATGCAAATATATACAAAAGATATTTTACACTTCATGACAATTACAATATTTACAAATATAATAGGCAGTAAAATTATATTACGATCTATAAAATGTGTTAGTAACTACTTAATGCAGTTTACGGCATAGCTATATAGCAATATTACTGCTTAGTTTGGGGGTCACGCAATCTGTGTAATTGTCTAATTGTCTGGAGTATTATTATTATTATTAATATAGCTATGCTGTAAACTTTCAGCACAATTTCAACATTCTTTAACTTATTATCTATTCTATCTATAGCTCAAAAATCATCTATCTATAGCTCAAATACAAGGGTATTTTGGATGACTTGTTTTACGATACGGATTTTACCACCACAATAAACAAAAACATAAGGACGTGTTTGTTTATTGTGGTGTTGATCAACATAGATATTAATAAGCGTCTTACTATTGTTATTTCCCAGAGAGAGAGCGCGATGTAGCGTCCAGGCATCCGAATCGGCAGTGCGTCGCGTGTATACAGCCGGTAGATAACCGCTCACACCTGCAAAAATCGCAACTCATGCACAGTATGTTTGTAAAATAATGTATCAATTTACTTTTGATTACAAAACTAAAGGCTGAGCCACACCTATTTCGAGTACAATACTTATCACTGCAACTGTATTTAGTGTGATGTATCACGCATTATAGTTTTATACATTACAAGTCCCACTGCTTGCTGCACGCTCTGCACACGCAATGCATCCTCGTTCAGTGTGGTTCAGCCTTATATAACAAGAAACATGATATTTTATTTTTAATAAAAGGTTAAAATCATTACTTAAAAAAACGCATAATCATTGAAAAATATTTTAAATACCAAACATGTTACGCATAAATATTATTTTTACTTTGTATTCAAAATTATATAGCAAAATAAACTCGGTTTTTGTTGCTATATTTTAGTACATACTATAAGGACTATAGATAAAATCGAATCTTGATTCGCTGCGTCATTATTAGTCAACTCAATTTGTTACGATAAAAAATGCAGATTTAGTACGTATATGACAGGATTACGTAGCTACACTAATATTCTCTTGAAGCCTATGATAGCGCCTTACGGACATAAAAAATTTAAATTAAAGATTTTAACCCCCCCCCCAGGAAAGACTCAAACCTCTATAAAGTAAAAAAAAATATGCGCCTGTTGGCCCTTTAAGTTTATGATAATTGTAATATTAATATAATATCTAACGTAACTAGTAGTGGTAATATAATATCTAAGCGTCTTCGCGTCGGGGAACCACTAAGTAAATTATTTGTATTTTAATTTCATACCTACTTCATCATTTTTAGTTGTTTTTTTTACTTTATTTACTCAGCAGTCCCCCGACGCGACGACGATTTTTATTTTAAGTTTTATTTTGTGCTTTTTAACACGCTGTGATCGACCCTATTCCCACATTCACACAAATATTTTCTGGGACGATACACGACATTGCGACACGAGATCTTGCCTCGCCGAAATCTGTGTATTCTGACAATAGTTGTCTGCTTTATCATCAGACCCTTATCACTATCTATCTATAACCTATTCATTGAGACCATTCCAATGAGCCCAAACACAATATCTCTTGCTGTAAGTTGGTGAGGAGTTGGGTATGCTGCTGATTCCAGATGATGCTGCAGCATCAGGACAAGGTTACCATGTTATTGTAGTATCATTGAAGTCACATAAAACTAAATTTCGAATCGATCAGACCAGTAGAATTTTCTCACATCCCTTCAACAACTAGAAAAGAGTTGAGAGAGACAGATTTTCTTAAGTCTAAAAACGATCTCGATCAAGTCTTCTTTCAAACAAAAAAAACTAAATCAAAATCGGTTTATCCATTTAGGAACTACGATGTCACAGATAGACACACAGATACACACTTATAAGAAACTTATAACACCCCTCTTTTTGATTTGGGGGTTAAAATTTGCCGGTACAATCAGTCAATCAATCCGATAAATTGTTATATTAGTAAAACAGTTAGGCAAACTTTATTATTAAATACACTATCGCCTCCAATATGTCGGAATAGGTTGTTCCGATAAATTGTAACGTCTATAACAAGGTTTTCTCCTACACAATATGAACTATAATAGGCGTCTCCAATCAAACTCAGGGCTTAGTAAGATACTAGATTATCTGGGTGAGAATTCCGTCGTTAATTTCTGAATAACACAACGATCGAATATAGCCTTACACGCGCTATTTGACCATGATATGAGTCAATGTTACTTAAAATTACTCGTGTCATGGTGAAATAGTTATATTTTAGCGAGGAGAAATCTTAACATTAGTTTTTGCACATATTTTTTTGCAATAAAACTACATTGCCAATTAAAAAAACTGGTTCCAGAGATTTGATATTATAATTATTACTTATCCCTTTTGTTAAAAATCATTTTAAAACTAGAATTTCAGAGATGCAACTAGATTATTATCCAACACAGGGTTTTATCTGGTATTTTTTTTTTCGAGTTTTTTTTTATCCAATTATGTTTTCGCGTTTAAGGATTTCAAGATAAAGAGTTGCAGTTATATGTCTCCAAATTATAGTTTTCTTAGATATCGAGATTCAGGTGGCGAAATACACCAGTCTGCATAGGCGGACTCTTCAAACACCGTATTCTAGAATCTAGAACGATACTCGGCTGTTAATCTCTGATCGAGCACAGACAAAAAGGAATTCACTTGATACTTCTGGAATACGGGCCTTTGTCCTAAGTGAATGTTATATTTGAGAAGTACTTTTATTATAAGTTATCACTGTCGTCATAACCAAATGTTGCAATTAGGATTATTTTAAAATTTTTGCAGCAAGGATTTATAGACTAAAGGAACTAGGTATGTCAATAACTACTTTTGAAGTATACCTACTACAATAATATGAAACTTTAATACCCTTGTTTTTTTATGATTCACGTTTTTAACTACTCATGAACTACAGCATAATCATAATATTATGTCTATCAGTTTATGAGGTAGGTCCGTAGCGTATCGGTTTTTAAATCGTACACCTGAATTCGTTATTCGAAGTACCATTCTTGGGTACCATACGGTCATGCCAAAAGAATGGAAGAATTCCTAAAATTTTTAGCTATTTTGCACTCAAACTCCAAAAACCAAACTCGGTCAGCTAACCAGCACCGAATGGTTCGGAATTCGGTGCTGGATAGTTGATCGAGTCTGATCTCTGGAATATCCTGAGGATGCTTCGTGGAGAGGCGAAACACGTGTCGATTGGTGGTTTTTTGGAGTTTGAGCGGAAAATAGCTAAAGATTTTAGGAATTCATCACATGAAATGGATTTCCGCAAAGTAACAAAAAAAGTCTATACAATATGCCAAAAGAAATTAGACATAATATACTCCATGCATTTATCTGACACTGGCAAGTTATACACGATCATAAAGGCTGGTTATTTGCTGATAAATTTGAAAATGAAACATTTATTAAATCGAATATTTTTTTTGTGAGAAGCGGTCGAATTCCGAAATCCAGCACCTTCTTTGGCATCACAACAACGTGTCGCCCCGCACACTTCAGCCAGAACAGTCAACCATTTTAATTCGAAAACTTATCAATGGTACCTCACCCATCATATTTCCCTGAGTTAGCAGCTTGTGATTTTTACCTCTTTCATAAAATTAAAAAAAATTAAGAGTAAGCTATTTGAAAGCAAAGAATATGGAGCTGTGAGATTTCTGAGGTACCCATCTAAAGTGTTAATTGGTAATTCCAAGTGGTTTAGACGAATGGAAATGTACATGATGTGTCCAAGGGGAATACTTTGATAAGATCGATGGAACAAATGTGGGACAAATTGTATAATTTTTGAGTAGGTATCTAATTTCTTTTGGCACGACCCTCGTACAATGAACACGACAAAAGCTTAGTACTTAGATTGGGATCATTTAGTTGCTATTAAAGTCTAGATATTGTTATTGTTAATAATAGAAAAATTTTAATGTACTTAAACATAATATCTTACATAATATTGTCTCGCCTAGATTTAATTTTTAATTTTATGTTAAATTTTTTGTAAGGGAACCAGATACGTCTACAACTCTACATATTATGTAAGTTCCTATAGCTTTACGTTAGTAACTAAACTGTGGCGTAGGAATATACATATTTGTATATACGTCTAAGTACATACGTATGTACTTAATATACCTAACATATTATAACAATTGTAGAAAAATTCGTAAGTCTATACTAATATTATAGAAGTAAACTTTGTTCGTATGTAATAGATATAACCATTTTTTCACCTATAGAAATACCTTATCAGCGAGCAACATGGGCTGTATTTTATTATCAAAAAAATGTCTACCCGTGCAAAGCCGGGACGGGTCGCTAGTGTTATATAAAAATGATAAGAAAGTAAGTGTAATATTAGTCATGTTTCACTTTGGTATCATTTAAAGAAATATTGACATGACCTTGTAATGCGTAATCTTGACCTAACAACTAACGTATGGACAATGAACCATACAGAATATACTTATTAAAAAGTACTAACCTCCACATTTCACATTCAATCGTTGAAAACACTTTATCACTCTAGTCATTGTTCTCAAATGACTGATTAGATATATAACAGTCACGTATTATAGCGAACTACACATGAGTTGTGTTACTTACATATTATGTATACCTATAACTTATATAGTATCTACTCTGTTTATTACTAACCTAAAATTAACAAAAGAACAATAGGCTCGACGTTGTTATATGTAAATCAAGTTATTGTCCCATAGGTATTAATAAATTATACCAATATTTTTACCAAAAGCATAAAGGAAGATTTTAGCAGTGTATGTACATTGTACATAATACGTATGTTCATCTGTTCCCATGGAGAACTGCAACCACTTTAACATTGATGTTTAGTGTCATTGAATTTTTCTCATAGAATTCAATATGGCGTCTATGATATGAAATAAATTTAAAGACTAAAAAGTTCATGGCAACCCGTCATTATGGGTATCAATTTCGAAAGCTTAACAAGACTTTCAAAAATATATATAACACAATAGCGCTTTCACTAGTTTTAAGACTACAGTCATCTATCGGATCCTAGCATAACTATGAAGCGAACGACAAACCAAATATTGTGGGAATATTAGGTGTAATACCAGATATCACAGACAAATTAGTTACTAGCGTAAAGTAATACGGTAGTAACGAGGTATTTAATCTGTGGTAATACTTAATATCTCACGGTTCAGTTGTTTAAAAGTTACTGTGATGCAGACAAATATTTTTCACTATTGATTTTATTGGAGAAATGTAAATAAAAACATTTTATTTACATTAATAATATAACTGAAATGTATTTACATTAACAATTAAACTGAAACCCGACTACGCATTTTAGAGCTCTAAGAAAATCGTAAGCACTTGAATTTAGGTATTGGCGCGCTCGGACACTCGTGTATGCGTGCGAGTTTCGTAGCTTCATTGTAGTGTCAGTAACGAAGCAACTTCAATATCAAATATAATTCAGATACATTTCCGAATCAAACGTTTCGATTTTTGTTATTATTTTTTTCTTTTTAGATAGATATAATACATGTAACAACTAATAAGTATTAATAAGTGTCTCGACGCGTTAAATGCATGTAAAGGAAATACAATAACATTCCTTAACATAAATATTTAGTTACATATTATTATGTTTAATATAGGTACTATTTTAAAAATAAAGATAAGTCTAACCTGTCTAGCATTACTAGTATGAGGATCGGTTACCTAGAAACCACTAGTTACGTTGTCATGATTTTTTTTTATACCACGAAGTTGGCAAACAAGCATACGGCCCGCCAGATGTTGAACGGCTACCGTAGCCTATGGACGCCTGCGACACCAAGAGCATCACTTGCGCTTTGACGACCCTGTTCACACGTTTTACGCCCCTTTTGAAGAACCCCATGATGTAGTATCTTGGGCAAACCTCGACAGGGAGCTCATTCCACAACCTCAAAGTTCGAGGAAGAAAGCTCCTTTGAAACTGAACCGTGCGTGACCATTTCGCTTCCAAGGTGTAAGAATAAAATCAGTGCCGGTGGCGAGCGGAGCGATGGTAGAAGGTGGGCATCATGTCGAAGAATTCCTCTGAACACAGCCCGTTATATAAATGGTAGAACATACATAGGGAGGCAAAGTCTCCCCTCAAACTTGTGTTCGAGACCGCTTGTAAGCCTGAGATCACCGACAACTTTCACAGCTCGCCTTTGAATCGAGTCAAGAGGAATAAGTTGGTATGCAGGTGCTCCCGTCCATAGGTGACAGCAGTAGTCCATATGAGGCCGAACTTGCGACTTATACAATAATAGCTTCTGCTCCGCAGTGAAGTACTGCTTCGCTCTGTTGAGCACACCGAGCTTTTTGAACGCTAGCCTGACCTTGTCTTCCAAGTGACTTCAGAATTGAAGTTCGCGAGAGATATCGACACCAAGGATCCCCAATACTCTCAGAGGTGGTAAGGGAGGTGTCTTGGAAGTGAAAAGTCACAGCAAATGGGTTTTTTTTTGCAGTGAATGCACAAACTTGTGTTTTGGTGGGTTTAAACTGGACTGAATTCCATCGTCCCCAAATGGATACTCTGACCAAAGTGTTCTCGATTTTAAACACAAGTTCGTTGCGCCTCTCATCCACAACAGAACGAGGAGTATTTGCTCTAGCTATATAATATGCGTCCCCAGTGCTGTCATCCGCATAGCAATGTATGTAATTAGATATAATTATCTTTTACTAATCAAAATTCAAGTTCACATCCTTTACTAATTAAAAATTGTGAACAGAGATTCGTATAGAAATTCAATGGCAGTGTCTCAGCTTTGAATAAATAAACATACAAACACATACACAACAATTCTAGAAGTATTTATTTTGGAATCAGAAAAGCCGTAAATGCCTAGACGTCGCCAGCGAGTATGACAGAGTAGTCTAAGTTTAGGAGGGCCTCTAAATCGCTACTAATTAGAGGGAGATAACCAGAGACAAGCGTGATAAGCGCGTGCCCCATGTGGGCCACCCGACACACCGACGCCTCTATATTAGTGAGAGCGGGCGTATCGATCGGAATGCAGTGCAGGGACCTTCTGTAGTAGTTAAGTGTTAAACCCGAAGAGGCTGGGATCGCGCCCTTAAGGTTTCAAAAAGGTTTCCTGCACTAGCATTATATCTATTTGGTTGTCTCACGTAAACTAGTGAAGGAGGTCGCGTTGCCTGCGGAGTCCGTCCGCGTTAAAAAAAGAAATTGAATATTACGGAAAAATCAACCTTATGATTTCTTTGTTAAAACATGTGGACGCATTTACCTGTAAGCCACGAAGTCCCGTGTACCCAGCCATCTGGTGATGTTTCAATCTCCTTTTCTTCAACATAAATGTAATCACCGAGAACTAATTCAAGTTCATCACTCGCTTTTGGTGTGTAACCCTGGGTTACCTTGTGTACCTTGAAGAAAAATTACTTCACTAAAATAAAAATCGATCGGCTGTGTTCGTTAAACTCACACATCTGTAGGTGTGAACTGCGAACATGTCATAGCCATTCTCATTAAAAAGGCAGATTTACATGGTGTCAGGTACATGTGTAACAGTATAAACACTGTGATACTGGCGCACTATGGAAAATGGTAAAACAATACCAGTATGGTATTAATGGTAAAACAATATCACGACAGCAAGTATATCAAAAATGTTGTTTACAAATATCATAATTTGGCTAATATGTGGATTTTAAATGACACTCTAATAGTCAAATTATAATATTCAATAGGATTTTGTCACTTAATACGCAAAATAATATTATTTTTCATAGCCATAAGTACATAAAAGACAAAGGTGCCAAAGTCAAGTCTTTGCGTGTACATCAAAACAATTTCAAAACAATATTGTGAAAAAATTTTTAGCATAGATATGCAGTATAATATATTTTTAGAAAGGTAATTTTATGTACTTTACAAAACAGCTTTTTAGTTTTCATATTATTTTTAAATTTTTGAGTAAGTACTTAAAAAGTGACATACATTATCTTTCATTTTTTTTTTCGTTGGAGTGGAGTTGGAGATCACTTATCACGCAAAAAAAATCAACTGCGGAAATTTGCGGTTTTAGAAAATATAAGAAAAATGTGATAAAAGTTGGAGTAGGAAATTCGGTATCTTTTGCAGTTTTACGGAGACTGTGCGCACGAACAGAATAAACTTTATTGTATTTTTTTTTATTATTTCGTAATAACAAAGGGATCTCATCAAATTTGCACCCGTTTTGTGTGAGAAAATAAGAGATAATAAATCATTATTATCTTACCATTAGTAGGTACCGATTCAATATTGTAAAATAGTACATAAAGGGAGGTAAAAATTATTCCAGTCATCCATTTCAGTGTAACTTCAAGTGAAATAAGGCTCATCTAGGCCTGTAATTTCCGCAGATTGTGAAGTTCTAAAATGTCTATCTTCAGCTGTACCAAACGAGATTTCATACTTCCCTACATCGAGGGAGGCAGAACCGTGGAATCACTGTCCAAAGTTTTAACGAAAAAAATTAATGTTTCTGAAAACAATATGTTTTATAATAAGTGACATACAAAGGCACATTCTTCCTACGTTTAATAAGCGCTGGGCCCTGGCATCTCGGAAAAACATTTTTACAGAAGAATAGCATTTGGTTGGTCAGGATACTGAGATACTGGATACTCAGGGTATTCGATAAATTTACCAGACTGGTCAATATTCTACATCATCAACATCTGGCCAACGAGAAAGACCGTGCGTGGCTTAGGGAGACTCCTCAGAATCTACCAAAAAGAGGAAAAACACTCTTCTACACGAAGAATATGGCTTCGAACACATCAAAAACGCCTACGTGCAGGGACTATGGGCCATAGGTGAAAATACAGAAGCACATCTTGTCGAATCATTAAGGAACGCCGACAACCAACAGAAATTGTACATTTCAAGTATCTGGAATGACTCAGACCAGATAAAAATGCTTTCCGACGCGGAAGCATTGAGTGCTTTTATAGATTTGGATTTAACAAAAACACAATGTATGTTCTTGAGGAACTTGACAAACGAACGAAAATGTTGTACATTCCCGCCATACTACAAAAAAAATGCAAGAAATAAAGAGATCTTGTTATCCACCATCTTCTACAAGTGAGATCACCAATACTAATGCAAAAGTAATTAATATTCAAGATTTAATGGACCACACTGTTTCTAGAATTTTAGAAATCAATTCAGTTTTCCAAAGACAATATAAAACATTAATATTCTACAGTAAATTGGGATGTGATGGTTCGTCTGGCCGAAGCCAATATGAGCAAACACTTCCAGAGTAGTCGGAAACAATTTCAGATGCCAATTTCTTCATCACTTCTATGGTCCCCATCAGATTAATTGATGAGCAGTCGGGTTTTGTTATCTGGAAAAATCCGGTACCTTCATCTGTTCGTTTTTGCAGACCCACTTCGATAGAGTTTTGTAAGGGAACTCCAGAGAAAACCAAAGCTGTTGTAGATGAAATTACAAGGCAAATAGAGCTTTTACAACCATCATTGATAAATAAAGGTGGCGTTGGAGTTCAAGTGAAGCATGAACTGTTTCTAACAATGATAGAAGGAAAGGTGGCATAGGTGCTAACAGATACTCCTTCTGGTTCCACATGCACGATATGTGGGGATACTCCGCGACTTATGAATGATTTGTCTATAGTTAGCGCCAAACCTGAAAATGAAAGTTCCTACTGGTACGGGCTGTCCACCTTACACGCCTGAATTCGCTTTATGGAAATGATATTACACATTTCCTTTTATCTTTCTTTTAAAACTTGGTCTGCAGCAAGTGAAAAAAAAAAGAGATTGAAGACGGAAAAGAAAGAACTTGTTCAAAAATGTTTCAGGGAAGAGTTAGGATTGATAGTAGATAAACTTCGGCAAGTTAGTGGAAATACTAACGATGGGAATACCGCACGAAGATTTTTCCATAACAGCACATGCTCTGCGGAAATTACAGGTGCGGATGAAACATTAATTAAACGCCTCTACATTATTTTACATGTTCTTTCTTGAGGAGTAATGATCAATCCCGAAAAATACGCAATGGAAACTGCAAAATATATGTGGGTAAATATAATTGGTATTACATGCCATCTTCAATTCACAAGATACTTTTACACGGAGAAAACATTATCAAACATTTCCCAGTGCTTCCTAGTGGACAGCTATCAGAAGATGCACAAGAGTCGCGCAACAAAGACTACAGGAATATGGGACTAAATCATGCCAGAAAATGTTCCCAAACAGCTAAAAATGAAGATGTCTTTAAAACTCTATTGTACACGTCAGATCAGTATATAACAACTATAACAAGTTTAAGAAAACCATACGTAAGAAATGTAAAAGATCTTGAGGAATTGGCTCTAAGTCTTCTAAAACATGCAACTGACCCTGAAATATGTGTAGAGTCGAAGTAGATGGCGATTTGTTTCTCCGATGTATTCACTCTTAAATTTAACATTACTTTTCACCTTTTTACAGTAGGTACGAGAAAATATAAGGCAATTATTTGAAAATTTTTCAGTTAGTGTTTAGTACATTACTGGGTCAGTACTGTCTTGTGTTCATAAAAAATATAAATTAGGGTTGCCATTTCCAAATTTTGGAAACCATGGAGACAGAAAAACCAGATCATTATTGCTTCGAAGCAGGACATAGTACAAAACTAGTAATACTTGTTTAAATTAATGTAAAAAAGTCTTACATACTTTGGTATGTATGTTATGTAAACAAGGAATTTTTTTTCAATAGATTTATTTGCTGATCTCTTTGAGGCCGGGAGCTATGACTGAATCAATACATCCTCATGATGTAAACATAACATGAACTTTACAACACAGGATGTACCCAGAATGCCCATAAGAAAAGTAAGGTCGCATCACACCTCAACTATTACAAAATGTCCTTGTCAAACCCAATTTACATATATGTATACAAGGTTATTGTGAAAAGGGTTATAAATCCGCCAGGGTTTCAACGTGTCAATGTTGGCTACTATATTGCAGATATAACAATTATCGGATACGTTTGTTTTGTTGTCCATACAAAAAAATATAATAGAAAAAAATGTATAACTCTATCGTTATGCCCTACATGTCAAATGCTTGCTAGCAACGTAAAAATGCTGATATTAGGGTTGCCTCACCTTTATTTTTTTAAACCTTGAGGTATTATTACACTAGAACTAATTACTTTCGGCGAAGTTGTAGAATGCAAATTTTCCGTTGTCATTTGTACTTTAATACCTTTTCGCATTTACACATCCTTTCGAAATAACCTTGTATATATATACACACGCACATATATATAAATCCGGCGGAGTCCCAACATGTCACTGTTGACTATTATATTGCAAATGTAATAATTACGGAATATGGTTATTTTGTTTTCTGTACAAAAAAAACATGTACAACCAATCATTGTGCCCTATGTTCCAAATGTTTGCTAGCGACGGGAAAACATTGATATTAGGTTTGCCTCACCTTTATTTTTGTTTAAACTTTGAGGTTTTACACTAGAACTATTGACTTTTGGCGAAGATGTAGAACACAAGTTTTCCATGCGTACTTTTATACCCTTCTGCATTTACACATCCTTTCGGAATAACCTTGTATATGTAAATTAGATTATTCTCACGCTGTAACCCTAACGGGGTAGTCCGAGGACAGAGTGGCAAACGTCGCGGTCCTTACTTCTTTCGTCTCCTCAAATTTTAGTTATTTACATTTACTAGAGGTCGCCCTTTAGTCGAAATTCGACCGTAAACATAAACGTGTAATATAAACTCTTTGATGACAATCTATACTCTGTGCGACTGTTTGATCCAAGGAGGTTACGTAATGTGATCACAAATGTCTTTGAAATTGACAGTCTTTTTGACATTGGCAGTATGGACGTAAACAATGAGTGATTTATTTCATTTAATATGTTTCTAATGAATATTATATAAAAATATTAGCTTTCTCCTGTTCTTTTCGATATAAACTTTGTGTACCAAATTTCACACTCCTCCATCTGCGCAATTTTCTTAAAAGAGAATCAAAGTTCTCGCATCACGTATTATTATATAGATTTACGCAATTTACATATTAAAAATAAAGCTTTTTTGGCAAAAACCAACCTACTATTTAAGAAACTGATAATTATTTAAGACTAATCTTGTAGCTTAGATTCGACGTTTTATTTCTATATTTCTATAAATAAGTGCTTAAGTAAAAAATACCTGGTGCTTAGAAAAGCGCGGGTCTCTCGAATATAGACGTAGTTCCCAACTTGAGTGCTCTGAGGGGTTTAATTCATCCACCAAGTTCTTGAGTTCATCAAAAGCTGACACATTAAAGTGGTAAGCTAATGTTATATGCAACGACTTCACATGGGGCTCCAGATTTACTGCTGCTGAATATAATAACGAAAGAAATTAAGTGATTTATTAAAACCTATTAAAATAATTAAAATTACATATTAAAAAAATACTAGGTACATGAAACTTAATATCTTCAATATGAACAAAAAACTTACTGCAAAAATAATTGAAAAGTTATGTATAAACAAGATTTATTGAAGAACAATAGAAAGATGGGTAAATAAAATAGGCCTCTGACTATGTGTTTATTTCAATACAAATATAAATATTCTAAATAAAAGCAGTAAATAAAGCTTACACTAACATAGGCATGAAAAAATACCAAAAATCAACGCAAATAAGTAATTACCTTTAAAAAGCATGTCATGCTGTTACTCTTGTACCATGTCACTAGCCTACAAGATGCGAAAATCAAAATATAAGCACATATAAAATATTTATTGGACCTTAAATAGTACTCTTACATTTTATAGGTTTCTGTTGTGGCATTGTACACCAAGGAAAACATGTTCCCAATGCATCCAAGTGCTCATAAGTATCCACCATTACACCCACTGTATATATGTAAATTTACATTTAAATATATTTTTGTTATGTGGTTTGTTATTAAAAATGGAATTAAGTTAGATATAGAAAAGTGTGTGATATAATTTTTGTTAATTGTGTAATAATATTATACTTAAATGTCGATAAGGGATGAAGAAAAGCCTCTTACATTTTCAACTATCAGTGATTGGATTAAATTCAATAATTGTTTGTCTACTTTGTGTTTGTTTATAGTTAAGGCGTATTAGAATGAAAATAATATGATAACACATAATTTCTCATATTTTATCAGTCAGCCAGATTGTTTCTTTTTTAATACTATGAAATATAGTTAACTGACACTCATAAATCCATTTAAAAAACATGGTCAATAGTAAATGCCTAAATAATAATAATAGATAGGTACTTGGGTGTTCCAAGGTATTTCAATGTTCCGATATCATTGTATAAAATTAAAGTACTCACATAAAGAAGACACTTCCTTCACATATTGTACTGCTATTTTCTTCAAATAATCAGCATGTTCCTCTGACACAAACAATCCCATAAAATTATGTGAGATATAGGGCTCTAGTTTCAAGGGAAAGGAAGGTGGGCTTCCCACTGTCTCCACCACATGTTTCACTGCTTTGGCTAACTGAAGAGACGTCTCATCTGGTGCCTATGAATAATAAATAATTTCCAGACAGACACACCAAATTGTAAAGCTCTTACTATTTATACAGTCAGCTAGCACAGTCAGCATCTAAAGTATTTCAATTAAATTTTATTAAAAAAATGAAATTTCTCTATATGATAGAAACAATAGAGAATATTTTTCTAAACATGACATCGAAACTAGTCGAAACTAATATTACAAAGAGGTAAAGTTTGCAAGTTTGGATGTAAGAGGTAATTTTCGAAACTACTCATCTGATTTCAAAGATTCTTTCACCAAAATTTAGAATGAATCTTCATGGTGGATATAGACTGTATATTATGTATATTCGTTTTCCATACGGACGAAGTTGTGGGCGACAGCTAGTGTAATATAAAATTATATATCTACTGAATAAAACTCGAAAATTGACTGAACGACAGACAACACAGCCTAACCTGGTGGGTCTAGTAGCATAATTTTATTTATCATAGGAGTTCTTTATACCCCCAGCTCCATGGTCAAGTTTCGCGGAATCAGGGGCACTGGCTTTATTGTCCATGTCAAGAAGTAGACAGCCTCTACAAAAAAATACCCTAATCCTAAGGTGGGAAATGTACTGATAAGATGCATGGCTTGCAGGTGGCAAGTCACTAACGCCAACTTCAACGGACCAGGTTAACATTGTCCTATTGTGCCTTCTTAAAGGAACGGGCGTCACCCTTTAAGGGACTAGTTTTATCGACCCGTGACAGAAAGTGACATTTGAAGCCCCATATAAAAAGAAAGAAATTCTGAATTGTAAAAGATGTCAACGATTCGGACGATTCGGACGTTCGAAAAATCAGTGCTGTAGATCACATAGATGTGTCAAATGTGGCAACGACCATTCTACATCTTCCTGCAGTAAACACCTGAAACTGAAGCTACTTATGCAAATTGTTAACCCCCTGCTAGTTATAAGGGCTGTATAAAATACAAACAATATAAAAAAGTTTACTCAAAATAAAACCCAAAATTAAAGACATACCATAAGGAACCAAAACAAGATATAAAAAGTATTAAGGCAAATGCAACTTAGGGACTCTTGCAAGGATATTCCGCTGGAAAAAACACACGCAGATGCAACCAGAAGCAACGTACAATAAACACACAGATGAATAAACAGATAATAAAACCATTATCAATGTGCTTGACACAATGTTCGCTATGTTGCAGCAAATCATGGTAAACATGATGGACAAAATGATGGACCGAATGGTCCAGCTTATTACCAGTCTAGCATCAAGGGCCTCAGCAGTCTAAGATTAGTTACATGGAACATTAATGGTTTACGGAGCGTCAACAAGAACTTCTTACATTCCTTCAAACGGAAAAAATAGATCTAGCATTGATCTCTGATACAAGATTCACTTACAGAATATATATTGCTTTTAAACATTATAAAGTATACATAACAAACCATCCCTTGGGTAAAAGTCATGGCGGCACTGTAATAATTATTAAAGAAAATATTAAACATCATGTTCTGAAAAAGTACTCTGCTGAAAAGATACAAGCAACTTCTATCAAAATCACAAGTGGTTATGTGGTTATACTCAAGCCTGGAAAATCTCCTAATGAGGTTGCCTCTTACAGACCAATAAGTCTTCTCTCAATAACCGGTAAGCTCTAACGACTTCAATTGATGTGTTTGAGTCAAGCCCTAAAGGAAAAATGGCTGCTATACGAGCAGACACATGACAAAGTGATTTTGTTATATGACAACACTCGGCTACGTATTGCAAAACCAGTGAAAACCTACTTGGAAATGTTTAAATGGGAAGTAAACCCCCATTGATTCGCCATCCGCATTGATCACACATAGCTGCTTCCGATTATCACTTATTTCATTCGATGGCACATGGACTGGCTGAGCAGCGCTTTCTTTCTTATGAAGATACCAAAAAATGGGTAGATTCTTGGATAGCCTCAAAAGATATATCGTTTTTCCGACATGGAATTCATATGCTGCCAGAATAATGGAAAAAAGTGGTCTCTAGTGATGGGCAAATACTGTGACATGTTTTTTTTAACTTATATTTAAAATAAAGCATTTTTGTCAAGAAAACAGTGAAAACTTAAAAGTCCTGATAATATAGGTGAGCACTAAGAAAGAAATTTTTGAAAATTAATCCCCTAAGAGAGTTAAATAGGGGATGAACATAAATTTAGAAGTTCATCATTTTTGAAGTAAGAAATATTGAAATCAGTACTTAGGCTCGTTTCTCGCCTTGAACAAAAGATAAAATAAGGGCGTGGGGAGAGCAGGTTTATCCAAAAACTTTGAGAAATGTTGGATAGTTCCTGAGATTTTGCCAATGGGAAATCTGCCAATGGGGAATGAAAGAACTAGGCTAGTTCTTTCAGAATATTTATTGTAACTATATTTAAAATGTACTGTAAAGTTATTGTTCACTTATGTTGTGATTCATAATGTAAGTGACTAACATTCATACTTGTGAGCAATAACCATGTGGCCCTACCACTTCAAATTAAAGTTTATTTTGATTAATTACTTCAAATGTTGACCATACTACGAATGCTATGCAAGGAACTGTATGTAAATAATTATAAAGTTAATTTCGTAATTTAAACTAGTTAAGGATTCAACGCTGGGACCCTCAGCTTCATAGGTCTGGCTAGATATCTGAATTTTGAAATAGTCAAGTCAGGCAAACTTTCAGAATAAATTAAGTAGGACTCTAGCCAACATTTATAATATACTGTATCCAAAATGGGGTAAATGGAGCGAATGAGATACTAAGCATCATCATCTAATTAAGAGTAAAAGGAATAAAAATAAGTTACCTTAAAAAATGACACCAACGTTATATGTGGTGGGAAATTATGAGCACCATTCCAGCCACCTATTGCTTTAGATTTCTCCCAAAACTCAAGTAATTGAGTCAACAGCAATCCTGTAGGGCTGGCGTACAAAATATATTCTCGAGGCTCGTCTGTGTCTATGAAATCGTCATTTACGTGAGTTAAAAGCCAATCAGATGCTAACTGAACACTGCGATTTCCAGTTGCTGCTAGAGCTTTCAACCTTAAAAAGAAAAGAAATAAATATTTGTCAGAACGCTAAGAGCATAACATTGAAAAGACGGCAATAAAAAAATATGACGACTTACGCACGGTGTCTTGAGAATCCCATCTGTAAAAGAATTTGAAGTGGAGAAGTATCTTGCTTGGAAGCTCTATGAGAAGTGGAAATTTTCCGAGGTGGTAAGTTAGCCATTCTATATTTTTTTGGTATATATTTTAATGAATTCCACCAAAGACGCTGCATAAAAAAAAATCCAAATAAAAAATACTGATTATAGATTCCCTTCGAGTGTAAATTAAAGTACAAGAGTGAGTAAATGTCGAAAAAAACAATAAAGCCAATAAAGAATAACAAGACATTGACAAAGAGACAAACCGCGCCGGCCGGTTTTTGACTTGACTGTTGTCTGTTGTTGTTGTTGTTTGAACTTAACTTATTTGGGCGCGTTCATTCAATACGAATTTGATCGCGCCGACGCAACGCGGTAGCTATGTATATTCTGTGGTTGTCACAATACTTAATCTGTGGGTCGACGTAGGGATGAGCGATATATATCAATATTAACGAAATATCGATATCAATGTTCAAAATATCGATATTTTAATACTGTAACGACGACGAATAAAATATAAAAATTAATGTTTATTTTTTTGTGTAATTAATACTTATCTAAGTTGCAGATAATAATGGTCGGCTAAGGTTTAGACTGTTATCGTATTAAAAGAAGATTCAGGAATTAGTAGGATGACAGTAAAATAAATAATTAACGCCTTATCACATTTTATAACCGGTAATAACGAAACTCAATAAGTACTTTTTTTTAAAACATGTTTGAAAAATATATAAAATTGCTTACATTTTGGATTGCTGTTATTGAATAATTGAATGACACAGTTACTAAAAAAAGGCATTTCCAATAAGTTCTCAAATTTTAAAACTTCATTCGTCAAGATTTAACACTTTTCAAACATTATATGTTTACGGGATTTAATATTTTTAAGATATTAATTTCGTAAACTTTGGTAACTGACAATTTTTTCGATGTAATATTATTTTTTTTAATCATAGACATTATTTTTATGATTGTCTAATTTTTGGCAGGCAAGGGAACTATATACTTTTACAGCCAATGTTTTTTATGTTATTAGTGAATTTAATACAGAATGGAATCCGCCTTATGAAAACATTCTCTTTGGGTAGGTTACATTAGGTTAGGTAAGTGTATAAACCACAACGCGTGAGCCGAGCGAGCAAAGCGAGCGTGCCGCGGCAGCGGCCGGCGAAGCGCCAGGTCGGAATCCGTCTTATGAGAATACTCTCTTTGGGTAGGTTAGGTTAGGTAAGTTTATAAACCACAACGCGTGAGCCCGAGCGAGCGTGCCGCAGCAGCGGCCGGCGAAGCACCAGGTCGGAATCTTGAAGTAGGTTAGGTTAGGATAAGAAATATTAAAAACAAATTTCATATAACGAGGCCTCGGTCCAAGAACCTTGGTCCGAGGCTGAGGCTGATAACATAATTGTCAATATTTCGATACCTACATTTAAAAAAAACTTGTCTATGTCATAATTAATTTTTTGTTGTTTATATATCATACATAATTTATAGTTACGTAAAAACTTAAAAATTATAAATTAAAATATAATTTTAGATTACATAATATAATGTTTGAAAAGTGTTAAATCTTGACGAATGAAGTTTTAAAATTTGAGGACTTATTGGAAATGCCTTTTTTAGTAACTGTGTCATTCAATTATTCAATAACAGTCAATCCAAAAACTTTTATAAAAAAATTAAACCGACTTCAAGAAAGAACACTGAAAAGTATGAAATAACTGTCCCTTACGGATCGAAACTTAAGTACAAAAATAACTTTATAAAAATACGATACAAATACCCATATAATTAAGTTTGACAGTTACTGAAGTCGGTGCCAAGCCTACTAAACTAATAAACTTTCCGTTGTCGAACATTGATTTGGCACCGACTTCAATAACTGTCAAATTTAATTATATGGGTATTTGTATCGTATTTTTATAAAGTTATTTTTGTACTTAAGTTTCGATCCGTAAGGGACAGTTATTTCATACTTTTCAGTGTTCTTTCTTGAAGTCGGTTTAATTTTTTATAAAAGTTTTTTTATTTCTTCCTTTTGAGTGACATTGGCCTAAATAAATATCTAGAGCAGGTCTACAATTAGTTTATTTTCTAATTCTGGAGCGCAATGTGTTAACTTCCATTCTATTGAGGAGCACAAACCGTGAGCTTTCACAATAAAGGATGCGAACAGATCGAATATGGGATATTATTGCCCATTATGGCCATTATCAATATCATCAATGTAATATCATATCAATATCAATCAGTTATAAAAGAACAGTGTAAATGTTGCATCATAATTACACCCTGGCAGTATTCTTACAATCCGAAGACGACAGCCACCAGCCGTATTCTCTGTCCGCCACAAGACTGACTCTAGTCTTGTGGCTTCCTCGTAACCACGCGACAAAGATACAATGTTAACAACAAACGGAGCGCTTTGTGTAGGAGTTACTGGAGTTATTCAAGTACGACGCTTCATTGTCGTACCTGAAAGTCATTGTGTGGTAATTCACAAAGTGGGTACCGAAATATAAAGTAAAACTTAATACCCACTAAAAATATTAGGACTGCACCAATATTGTCAAAAACTTTGTTGTCTTGACAGCAAGTTTTAATCATTAGATGTCAAAAACTTGCCTCTTCATATTTGACTTCAAAATTAGACTAAAAAAAAAATCAAGTATGCAGCAACCTTGCACGCTGTTTGTGTACGTACGTTTTGACTCGTGAGATTAACGCACCACACCGCCCGAGTCGCAATATAGGCACGGGGGCCCTCTTCTTCGATGTAGCGAAGGCGTTCGACAAGGTCTGGCACGCCGGGCTGGTGTACAAGCTGCGCCGGCTCGGCGTGCCCGACGATTTCGTATGCATAGTACGGGACTTTTTGTCGGACCGCTCCTTCCGCTATAGAGTCGAAGGGGTGCTTTTCTCTCCCCGCCCCATCAGGGCAGGCGTCCCACAGGGCTCCGTTTTATCGCCCATGCTTTACTCGCTCTACACGAACGACGTTCCCAAAACCCCCGGTGTAGAGCTCGCCCTATTCGTGGACGATACCGCACTTTTCACATCAGACCGTAGTCGCCTCAGAGTCTCCCAATTCCTCCTCAAGTCTTTTCTTTATCCGTTCCTCTTTACACCCAAACCCCCTAGTGGTCACGGTGTCATCGTACACCCCTGAATCCCGCGTCCACAAACGCTATCGTAGGCCTAGACATGTGTTAGGCGACAGCAACGATGAAATTACACGTTCGAACTCAAACACAACCTACACACTATGACCGCACCGCCCCCACCGGCGGAGGCGAGGACGACCCCCGCCACACTCGTAGGGTCTCACGTTTATAAGGTCGATCACGTAGCTCTACACGCACACACGCCTTAAGCCGCATTGTCCTATTTAATTTTAAAATTTGCAGTTAAAACTTTTTCCAATTTTAGTAAGTATTGAATTTTAAGTCCTTGATCAGCTTATGTAGCTTAGTTAGCTTATGTAGCTTAATAACGATTTAGTTAGCTTATCTTCATTTCTAAAAAAAAGAAGACCACAAACGAAGAAATTCTTTTTTTCAAATTATGATAACCCAAATTGGATAAATTCTTCTGAAAAAAAAAATATACTACACTGAAGTGGCCCATTATTTTAAAAACTTGTACCATTATTAAGGTTTCTAAAATAATATAAAACTTTTGTCTAGTCTTTCTCATTACAAAGTTATTGCTATTAATCTGATGTAGGGGCTAATTAGACAATTTTTGTTATAATTCAAAAATGTAGACAAGCTGTGGATTCCGTGTTATTTATTCCTAATATTTTTTTTAATGTCTGTTATGCGTGTGAGCTCTTGTGCGAGTGCGAGTGTTTCTGTCTCTTTTTAGTGAATGACGGCGAAAACAAAAAACCTTTTATGACTGCTAATTGTAGATAGCACCGGTTTTGTAGTAGGGATGTCGGAAGAGAAAAAAAATATCGATATATCGATGTATCGATATTTATTAAAATATCAATATCGACGTCGATATATCGAGGAAAAATTTCGATATATCGATATATCGGACAAATTTTCAAAAAATTTTGCGGTTTTAAAATAATAGTACTATATTTAGTTCAGCTTAGCTCAATAATATCAATAGTAATTTTTATACAAAATGTATATTATTTTAATGAACAAAAATTTCAATAAAATCGAAGGTATCTTTATCAGTATTCCTTTTTAGTAGGCAAAATTACAAAAATATCAAAAACTAAAAAGCTATCTTGTAACTAATATTTTTAAGATCTATTTATTATATCACCCAAATCAGTATGTGTCCGGTAGCGAAAGTAGAAAAACTGTTCTTTACATGCTCCGCTGTCAGTCGGCTTCTATTGTTAGGAACCACCAGATTTACGGCGGAAGCCACCCTCTCTGAAGGTACAGAGGAAGCCGTAGGTGTCAAGTATTTAAGTGCCAGATTCGAAAGAACTGGGGTAAAATGTCTCGTATCTATCTGATTATAATTTTCGATTATGATGTATTTACTGACGCTGATTTTGCTATCAATCATGAAGTCGCTACTTATTATCGCAGCAATTTGTCAATGGATTTTTCCTAGCCGCGGAAAACTTTAAAACAAAGTATCTTCAAAAGAACTCACGAATGAAAGTGACGGACAACTGCCGCACACACACATACACGCGACGCAAACAAAACATAAAAAATAACTGTATTGACATAGACAATACAGTTATTTTTTTTAGTTCGTTCCTATCTTTTACGGTTTTGGTTCTAGTGACTTAAGTTACATAAATAAAAAAAAAAATATATTGTTTTTAATACAATTTTCGATATTGGATATTTTGTATCGATATATCGGATCAAAATATATCGGAAAAAAATATCGATATATCGAATTAAAAATATCGATATATCGATACTTTTTCAACAAGCCTATTTTATAGTACATATGATGTACAGATGAATAGCCATTCATCTTCGCTCGCTCGCTTCGCTCATCATTCGCTTAGTGCGACTTGTACTATTTATTACGACAAACTTTTTGTGTTGCTCCCTCTCGATTTTTACGTGCCGTGAATTTGGACCTTGTTTTGCTTAACGATTTGGACTCTTGTTTATTGAAATTACGACTTGGCGATCTTAAGGACTGAAAGCATTGTGAACGACTATTGATTGTAGTGTTTTAGTACACATTGACAGAAATGCCACGTCAACAGTAGGTATATGGCACGAGACTATTGTAACCATTGAGTAATAATAAATAACTAGAGAGAGCTGTAATTTAAAAAGCGTGTAACGTCTTGTTATGTGTGCGTGCAAGAAAATGTACTCGTGTGCATTGATAGTGATGTTTTTAAATCAATGAATCGATGAGTCAATCTCTTTGACTTACTCGTGATGTTGTTCCTGTGATTTAAATCCTTACAAAATAATGATGAATCTAGTGTTATAATAAAACTGTTTAACTTATGACATCTATGTAGAATAGAACAGATAATAAGTTTATGAAGAATGTCCAATGATTAACAAATCTTTCTATTGCATTTTATAAAATATGATAACGGTGTAATCAGTCAATTAAAATATTTTGAATATTGTATTATAGGTAGCTAAACTATGAAAATTGGTCGCATATTTCATACACGATGAACCTATTTACACTTTACAAAATACTTATTCATATTATTACTATTATTATTATAGTAAAAATTACGAAATGTTTTCCAAGCCATAAAATGTTTTGTCAATCAAACATTAATTTCTCTTTTGTTAAAAAAAGATTCCTAAAGGCCTAGAAATTTTATATGTTAGGTTAATAATAAAATAAAATAAAAAACAATATTTTAAGACTTTAATAACTTTATTGACATAAATCAGTACATACTTAACGTTAATATTTACAAACTTAAAACTAAACATTTTGTTAAATAAAAGACTTTCTCAAGGTTGTAGCTTGGAAAGCTGTCGTTCATTGCTTCAGGTGGCTAGCAAACTGCCAAAGGCGTAAATGTCGCCGCGCGGTCGCTAAGCGGACGCCGCAAAATAGAGCAAAATACACTATACTACATATTTACTTATCTAAGCTCATGTCAAGCGCAAGAGTTTGAAAACTCGAAAGTCAAATCAACTTATTCAGGTAAACCCAATTACAAGGTGTTTTTGAACGTCAAATCTACTTTAGTTTGGTTCAAAGAACAAACCTGGACACTGAGACGAAACAACAAGAAACTTAGTCAGGTATAATTTTGAGTATATCAATGTCTTTAAAACGATCTCTTAGTCATTCATACTGTAAATGATACGTATTGCTCTTTTATAAAATAAAAATTTCAATTATATGTAATTTTTGTTTGTGTGCAATAAAATACAATAAAAAAAAATAAAATATGCAAAGTACATCAGCTTAGCCGTATCCACATCCGTAATTTATAATAATTTAATTCTAAGCCAATATTTTTAAACCTTTGAATGAGGGTTTTAAGGCTATCTAAAACAGTAATTGCTTTACCTCCTATTGTTCCATCGGCAAGGTACCAAATATTAAATTTGTAATTTAGATTACAATGGCAGGATGAATAGCCAAGCTGGACCGAGAGGATCACCTTGTCGACAGCCAAGTTCGGAATGTATTAAATGATCTTCATATATTATTTTTGAAGGACTGCTGTAAGATTACCAAAAGTAACAAGGAGTATCTTTTGACAGAATGAAATCTATGTATATATATATATATATATATATAAGGCAATGTATGTATGTATGTTCCTTATGGACTCCGAAACGGCTGGACCGATTTCGATGAAATGTTCAGGAAATTTTCAGATTGGCCTAGCGGGTGTTCCTGTAAAGTTTGGTAGCGATCGGATCAGTAGAATTTTTTTTTGTTTTTTTTTTTGCAGTATCAAAATAATTATAAAAACGGTTTAGTTTATTTTAACTTCAACTAACGCCCAGTGAAACATGCCGGGTTGGCTAGTGTATATATAAAAAATTATTGACCTCTAAAAAGTACCATTTTGTTATACCAATTTCTTATAGAATCATGCAATATTTGCTTTTTAGAAATGTATTTTAATCTAATATTTAGGTAGTCTTGGCATATACTTTTTATTAATAGTGTTTTATGGTTTTCAAGAAAAAATTGTTCTGATACATGATCGTTAAGACACATAAATACATTTTTATCGTAAAAATGCTTGTATATAGCATTTATTAACTTCATAATAATGTTTGGTTTTGAAATACTATTTTTTTTAAGAGTTAAAAAAGATTTTAATATTTTTTCAGAATATCGACATATATCTATAACATCTTTACTTGGATATATAAATCCTCCTTTGTCCTTTTGACTTATTAACGTATTATTGTATTTTTCTGTTTTAATAGCGAGAAGACATTGTTCACAAAGCAATATATTACTCATTTTTTTTACAACGAATCCAGCTATGTAAATAATTACTTGTACAGCATATTCACTTAGACTATTAACGTCAGACAAATAATCATGATCTAAATTATCTGGGCTTACTGCAATATCCAATTCATTTTCATCTACTAATCTACTTTTACTCGTTGATCGATTTAGATCTTTTGTGTAATTTAAAATTTTAATATCTTCCAATGGTATACAATTGCCTGTTTCTACGCCTTTGAATTGCGAATTTACCAATAATTTCTTGTATGCAGAATTAAATTGTCTACAAGTGGGATTGTTATTGTACCCCCCTTGAGACCGGATACAACCAAAAAATAAATCCAAATGGTCTTGACTGAATTTGTAGCTACATATAAAATTTAAGGAACTGTTAGGGACAAAAATCAATTTTTTTGAAATTTCTTTCATTGACAATAAATCAATTATTAAGCCCATAAAACCAACTTTTCTATTGGAATAAATAACGTAATTCCCATCTTCAAGTTTTAATTGCTTTAAATAAATGATTGATTTTTCAATGAAGTTTAGCACAAAGGATTCATTTTCTTTAAATACGGGTTTCCTATATCCAGAACTTTTTAAATTTCTGCTGTTAAGAAAATCAAAAATATTATTAATATTTCTAATAAATGTACAAGTAGCTGCTGAATTTTCAAATTCTTTTAATTTTAATTGATCACGGCAAAAATCAATGGCGTCTGCAACTGAGTTATTGAATAGCTGCGTAGCCAATTTTACTTTCATTTTTTGTTTGAAATATTGTACGTGGTTGTCTTTTAGTTTATTTGCCAAATGAAAATTGTCTTGGTTTTGTAAATTATTTAATTTTTGTATAAAATTCCAACATAAAATATTATTGTCATGATCAATCAAATTCTTTTTATCTCCAAAAGTATTTCTTATTAATTTAATACAATGACAAACATCTAAAAACACAAATACATTTTCATCTTTTAATTTTGAATTATAACTAGTAAAATGGAAATTACACCGCAATAAAATTGCCATTGATATATTGTTAGGAGCTCCATCAAAAGTTATCGACAACACATTAACATTTGTTTCTTTCAACAAATTTAAACACATTGACACTAATTCAGCCTTTTGTGTGCTGGTTAAACCATGAATTAGAAAATAACCCAGAGGTACTTTCCAATGGGCATTGATGCAGTTTAACATAAAGACTAATACTTCCTTAGCAATAGGTACGTTATCACCGGATAAATTATTGCCGACGTTAATGTATCCGTAAGCTCTGGAGCCATCCCATTCCACATGTTGTCTTATGGCCATTTCATCAATAATCAGTGCAACATACAAAGTTTTATGAGATGACTCGACTTTAGCTTTTACAGTGGCAAATGCTTCTGTAGTAAACCCAGGTTCACAATTAATTACTTGGTACCATTTTGCAATAGTCTTAGGATGAGGCAAACAAGTATCGAAATGTGTTCTGACAAAACTATATGCTTTAGGTGATAAATAATGTAATGTTAATGCAAACTTTTTTAAATTAGGCGAATATTTTTTTGGGACTGTTTGATTTGCTCCTTTTCTAGCCATCCGTAAGATTAGATCCTGATTTTTGGAGTCTATGCTTTCAAGTAAGTTAATTTCCTCAAAGTTCAAAATATGTTTTTGTTTTAATGTATAAATAATGTTTTTAAGTTTACCAATTTTTTTCAAATTTCTGCGTTTGGCCTCCATCAGTGATTTAATTTTTGTCAACCTCCTCCGTGACACATTTCTTACTTTTTCTAGCTTTAATGAAAGATCTTTGATTGTCATCACAGACTGATAATCTGGAGGCGAGGTTTGTGCAGTACAAGAACTGACTTCAATGTTATTTGATATTCTCTGCTTTTCTACAGCTTGAACCTAAACAATACAAAAAATATATTACTATAAAGTATTTTTGCATGCAATAGACTAAATTAAAAGGTAGGCAATTACAATAATTTGAGATATAGAATTACTTACAGGATGATAGTATGTCGGGTAACCTGGAAATATTGTAGGGACTGATCCAGTTTTTAATCGTTTTATTTTTAAACCGTTTACAAAACACGATGTTTCAAAGTGCAGTGAGCACAGTCTTGAATGTTTTGTAGGCTGCCAATTATCTCTACGGACTCTTCTTATCCATTCTGACCTTAAGTCAGATGATATTAGAAAACTAAAAAAAAAATATAATTAAATAAAAATCGAAGACCACAACAGCCATGATGACCATGACCATCATGACTAAATAAATGACCAAACAAACTTTACACGTAACAATCGATAACGTGAGCCATTTCATTTGAAGATATAATGTAATAGGTGAATAGAAATTATACCGGTATATAATGCAAAAACCGACGAAACATGAATCTCATTATTACATTTGTATTCTAATATTTCAAGTTAAAAAGAAAACTAATAAACGACAGTATCAATTAAAATTGAATGAACTCCTAAGATCAGATACAAGGTTAACTCATTGTTAGCACATCACTAAAAGGCATAACCTAAAAGTAAGAAATTTTAAATGTTCCAAAAGTTCAATTATAAGTATTTAATGTATATTTACTAAGCTTTTAAGATATTCTACTTGTCTAATGAGATGTATTTTTCACGAATTCATTCATAAAGTTACCATTGATTACGTTCAATTTACTTACGCATGAAATGATAAATCCGTATTTTTTTCGCCCAAGACCACAGAGTGACTTTGGCAAAACACTGCAACACATGACATTATTAAAAAACAGCTCTTAAAATAAGGTTAGTTGAGATAATATCTATCTTTAAAAATACCATAAAAATATAAATAAAAAACCAAACGAATTGTTGACACACTAATATATCATAACAGGGCACGATTCTTCATAGATGTACAGTAATGCCAACCGTATGTTATATCTCACTTAAAAATACGCTGTGTGATAAAGATAGATCTAAATGTTTTCAAATAATCTTTAAGTTGGTGTTCCTGTCACTACCTCTAGTTATTTATTATTACTCAATGATTGTAACATGCATTTTATTTACGGAGAATGCAGAGGTAATGCGAGAGCTGCTGCATGATTATTTCGTGAAAATGGTACAAGTTTTTAAAATAATAGGCCTCTTCAGTGTAGTACATTTTTTTTCAGGAGAATTTATCCAATTTGGGTTATAATAATTTGAAAAAAATAATTTCTTCGTTTGTGGTCTTCTTTTTTTTAGAAATGAAGATAAGCTAACCAAATCGTTATCAAGCTACATAAGCTAACTATTCAGCAATATTTTACACAAATCAGATTTAAAAAATGTTAAAACGACAGCATTAAAAAAAACTGAAGCCTGGCGGAGAAAATGGTCAAAATAACAAAAAAAAATTCTCGGCAACCCTAAGGTTTTTTTTGAAACTAGTCAAATAGGTTTTAGGTAATTAGGTCTTCTACCTTTCCTTAAGTTTGATCCATTATTTACGGGACAGCCTGTATTTCAGGTAGTCTGTGATATTTCACGGCATTATGTGTAGCTCTTTTTGGCGAAAACGGGAGAAGTGAGTTTGTCATTTTATTCTGATTTTCTATTTTTTAAATTTTTAGGAATTTTGTAGTGCAACAGGGATAGTATATTGTGTTTTAAAGTTCTATGCAAGTGAAAAGAATAGAGGAGATCTAAATAAACATGTGTACCTGAAGTTTCGCGGTCTTTCAAGAAGTCCTTTTTAACTTCAGTAGCCTACTATCACTTTACTGGAGGAGTGTGAAACTTAGTGCTGGATTAAGCCAGCGCGGGGCCTGTAGCAAATTCTGTCAAGGGGCCCTTGGTTTGCTTTAGGTTCTCAAGTTTAGGGTATTAAATAAAACAAAACTGTTACAAATAAACTTTTCTGGATGTAATATGGGCAAATTTAGAGATAACACTTTCAATATCGACTTCTTTAAGCAAATCATGCTCTATATTCAACAAAGTGAGATGATTAAGACGTTCTTGGCCCATCGTGTTCCTTAATTCATTTTTAATATGTTTTAATGTTGAAAAAGAACGTTCACCACTGCAGTTAGTGATCATGAGAGACAAGTAAATGCGCAAGGCAATTTCTAAGTTTGGGAAACACGATTCTAAAGAATTATTTAATAAAAGTTTAAAAAATTGCTGTTCCAGAGGCTCCTGTTTCTTGCTGTCAATAACAGTAGCCACATCTGTTTTCAGCAGCTCTTCGAACTGCACTAATTCTCCACCTAGGCTGTTCTCCAAATCATCTTCGTAAGCACTGACCATACTTGAGGATTTTTCCAAAATTTCTTCTGTTGTAAGAGATTTTAGCTGTCGAAATACTTCAAAAACGCTAGTAATCTTATGACATACTTTCATACGTTTAGTTAAAGCAGACAGTACGTTATCAGTAATGACAATAGACACCTGAACTTCGAAACGTTGATTTTCAACAAAGTCGTCGAGTGTAGTAGAGCCGCTGAAATGGTCGTACTTTGTATTTCGCTTGATTCGTCTTGATGTCTGTTGCTGGTATTCTTCACAGTTGATCAGATCTTTGGCTCTTGCCTCAATATCTGAAAATGTGGATCGCATTGCTTGGACGTAGCCATATAATGATTCATAAAGGGCATATCCCGTATTAAGGTCTTGATCAGACGAGTGCAGCGAAGCACTAGTCGCTTGCAAGCGTTCTAGGATTCCGTTCCACGTAATTGTTATTATTCCCGTTTCTAACTTATTCATCGTTGAAACTAGTCTGTAAGCTTTGTTACGGCACTCCGTTTTTTGATCCACGTTATTGAAAATGTCTTACAAAACTTGCTTAATAGTGATAAAACCACATAAAAGTGCCTTCGTAGCATCAGCTCGGGCTGACCACCTAGTGTCCGATAACCGTTTCAAAATCGGAATTTTTGAAGTAGAATCTTTAAGTGCGTTCGTAAGACGACCCCATCGATAGGTAGAAGCGGAAAAAAATGTATAGAGGTTTTCAATGAAATCGAAGAAAAGTAAACTTCTGTATATCAGTCTGCAGCGCACTTAGCAACCAAATTTAATGAATGTGTAAGACAGGGAATGTATTCGGCGTACTTATTTATTTCGTTAATTCGGGCTTATAAGCCGATGTATTTCCCACTCATGTTGCTGGCATTATCGTAGCTTTGCCCACGACAATCTTTGATATCAATGCCACTCTCACTTAAGAAATCTAGTAAACTTTGAACGAGTTGTTCAGCAGTATGACCTTCCATGTCCAAGAACTTAACAAATCTTTCCACTGGTCCAGATGGCAGAACATAGAGCACTATCAGAGTCAGTCGGTCTACATGCAATATATCTGGAGTAGAATCCAATGAAACTGAGTAGTATTTGCATCTCTTAATTTCGCAAATAATTTGATCCAGTATGCTTGATGCAATTAGATGAATAAATTCCTCACAAGTTGTTTTTGATAAATATGACGCATGTCCCTTTCCTTTATTAGCATGATTTTGTATATGTTGAGCCATAAAAGCGTCAAATTGGGCTATTAATTCTAACAAGCCTAAATAATTTCCATTGTGAGGTGAACCAACAATTTCGTCACTACCCCGAAACGCAAGACCTCGTTCTGCTAAAAACTTTATTACTGCAATGATTCGTTTTAAGAGTAGCCTCCAATACTTTTGCTCAGTCTCAATTTGGCTCCCAAGTTGAGAATCAACACGCATATTCTTGTTTTTGAGGTTTAACAGCGAAATTATGGCTTGTCTATGCGGAGTGCTTTCTTCATGTCTTGTCAACAAATTGTGCGCATTCTTCCAGTCATCTAATCCGTCTTTCGTAAACCGTGGTGACGAACTATCTGAATTCGTAACTTTGCAAACAAAACAGAAAAGTCGTCCTTTGGTTTCCGAATAACACAACCAGTCTCTGACGTGAGTTTTATTCGTTAGTTTATGTTGATAGGTGAAAAATAACTTATGGCAGAATCGTGGCTTATTTTCGTTTTCGTAAATTTTCTTTGAAGACAAAAAATCACTATTCATATGTTGCAGTTCGCTGCTTCCTTTTTCAATCCAATAATCTCTATCAAAGTTGCTCGGCCATTCACCAATATCGTTGGAGTATATTTCACTTTCGTTTTGTTTTTGACTTGAAACTGTAATGACATTAGAATCAAGTAATAATATGCCATCGACTACTTTTTGGTTAGAACACGACGGCTCTAGATCGAGAGGACTGGCTGTGCTTTTAACTTCTCTTTGGCTAGAACATGATATTGCTAAATTCGGAGGAATTGCTGTCTCTTCAACTACAGCATCACTTATAGAAAATGTAGCTTCATCAGAAACGGTAGTAGTACCACTATCATATGTACAATGAGATGCAACTTCTGTATTTTCTGATTTACTTTTTGTAGATTCAGCAACATCACTAAACATTAAAATACTCGATCAGCTTACGTGTTTTTGATAGAACAGCTTCATTCTTTTTTTTCTTTTCATCTTTTGCTTTACGCTTAGCACTTCCAGAAGCGTAGTGCCGGCCCGTATCTCTAGATCTGCTGCTCATGTTACCTACGGTCAGACAAATATTTTTTTAAATTTTAAATTTAAGAAAAAATCAACTTGACAAATGCGATTTATTTGTAATATGCAAAACATACCTAGTAAAATACCTATCTTACCTTAAGTGAAGTTATTCTCGTTGATATTTTTTTTGCCTTTGTACATACAAAAACTCTTCTATTGTGTTTTAAAAAAGATAATTGAATGAGTTGCACACAACGCTACGTCACGCACGAAAACAGTACTCGAAGCAATGTCAAAACAACTTTTCTCAAGAATGGCTCACATTTAAAGTACTTTTAAAAGTTTTTTATGTTGTGCCAAAGTAAATGTATAGCAATATCTTATTGTTTGATAGTCAATAGAATCCTATTTTATTTGTTCGAGTTACCAGTTACGCCTAGCTTGATCGAAGACAATGTCAGGGAATTCCCCTATTAGTTTTGCAGTGCTGCCAACTTGCGTGTAGTGCAGTGCAAGTAGTACAACACATAACTTGTGGCGTGGCCAGCGCTCAATTTTAGAAATGTGGTACAATTTAAAATTATTGTTGTAGATTTTGATATCAACGTTTCTCGTTGTAGGTATTGGTACCTATTGTAATTTAAAAAAAGTTTAAAATCCAAAATATCCAAATGTGCATACCTTAAGCACTTATTTTATAGTAAAGATATTCAAGGAAATTAAATGTCGACGATCACATAAAATGTGTAATTTTTAATTGAATAACTTTTAGTCTTTTTGTTTGTAATTTGAATAGTTCATTTTTAAATTACCCGCCTTTTTACTTGAGACTGAAAAACCTTGCTCTTAATCTGCCGTCACTAGCTTTCAATAATCTCGAAACATGATCGATATGATAATCGATTCAAAAAAAGGTCAGCTGTATTCACTCATAAAATGAATCTATATTTTATAATAAATCAACCAACCACAGTAGATTGGATCGTGACTGGGTTAATAAAATTTAAATAGTACGCCTGTTTTCTCGAAATACTTATAATCAATACTATATTAAAATCGATTAAAAAAGTACAATCTCGGCTACGTAAACTCGCAAAATAAATGTATACCTATATAAAAAAAATAAAAATCTGGCCGCTTGAAGGGTAGAAATGTGGTATAGATGCTAGTCTAAATATATCGATTATAATTAAACATTAGAACATTAACCTTCAAAAGTTCGTAAAATACCTACTTATTTTAACGATCTAACGTGACAAAATCGAGTTTTAGATTTTCAAGTGGAAGTGAAGCATAGCCTAAGCGCTTCGCGTTTAAGGCATGCAAGATATTTTACGCTCCTATCTAAATTAATTTTTTTTTATTACGGTCAGACAGGCGTTGGAGCGCGGGGCCCCCAAATTCGCGGGGCCCGTAGCATTTGCTACTCTTGCTACGTGGCGAATCCAGCACTGAACTTAGTGTTTCTCCAGAAGTTACGTCATTAGGCTGATGGTCTTGTTACCAATGCCTTGAAATATAAAAAAAATTATGTGTATACCTACCCCAATACCTACAAATGTTTTTTCTATTTTCTTCGAAGCATAAAGTACTTTAATATTTGTATTTATTTATATTAATCACTTTCACGTTTCTTTATTCTTTTAAAATAATGTCCTTTAAAAAAGGTGATCTTAAAATTTATTGGAACAAGATCAATTATGCATATCCAATTTTAAACGATAATCTTTTCAGTGATTGTACCAACACTGAATACGATGAAATTCAGCAAGTAATAGTGAGTTTGGGTATACAGATAAAGATTCGTGATCTTGTTCTGATTCACATTGAGAGATATTTACGACAACATGTAGCACCTACGTTTTGGTCAAAATTTATTAAAGTCGAAGAGGAAACGAAGGGGTTTCAGTTATTTAAATCAGCAGTGAATGATCTTTATGAGTCTGCATCTAATTTCTCAGCAATGCTGCAGAGACTTACCATATTGAACAACAGCTGTTGTGACAGCAAACCTGTATTTGGCGAGAGGGATGTTGTTTTAGGTTTTAAACAATTAATTCGAGCCACTCTCCTGTCTCAGATTCCACCAGACTACCATGAAATAATTAGTCTTTTTTATAAGATATCTTTTAATGTTTTTGATAATGAATATGAGAGTTCTGATATCAGTGAAGATGTTCTTTGTTCAGGATGTTCTAATGAATATTCTGATTGCAATTGTAGATATATTGTGAAAGTTTTCTTTGATATAAATAGGAAACTTATGGATTTACAGCTATTAGAAAGACTGACAGGTCAAATTTTGACTACTTTCATACAAATGAGAATTGGTAATCATATTCAAAAATTGTGCACTGGTATATTTGACGTATCACACATTGCAGTTTTAGAAAACTGGCTAGACAATACTGTGCTTTCATGGTTGACTCGAATATATTGTGGTGGTTCGTCTGTGCCTCCTCACGATGACAAAAATATTATAAATGCAATCTCTAAATTTAAACAAAAATTAAGTTACTATTTGTATCATAGTTATACAATGTTAAGAATAGATCAACTTTTCAATATCATTATTGTTTATCCAGATTCACAACCAGCTATAGATGATATCAAAATAAGTTTAGAAAAAACTGATTTACGAAGTACTCTATGCAAGAAATTGCAGTCAGCATTAGAAACAAGATTACTTCACCCGGGAGTAAATACGCCTGATATATTGACTGCATATGTTTCAACCATTAGAGCCCTGAGACATCTTGACCCATCTGGAGTCATTCTTGAGACAGTCACAAAGCCAGTTCGTAATTATTTGAGGAATAGGGAGGATACAGTTCGGAGTGTCGTAAGTAGTTTAACAGAAGAGGGTGCAGGTAGTGAATTAGCTGAAGAATTGGCCAAGTTTGCAGCAGAAACTGATGAAGAGATTGATAAAGATGAAGCATGGGATGAATGGAATCCAGATCCTGTTGATGCCGACCCAAAAGTCAGTTCTACTGATAGGAGAGCTAGTGACATAATATCTATGTTGGTGAATGTTTATGGTAGTAAGGAGTTGTTTGTAAATGAGTACAGGACCTTACTTGCTGATAGGTTATTAGCACCGGGGGCAATCAACACTGATAAAGAAATTAGATACTTAGAATTACTGAAGTTGAGATTTGGAGAATCACAGTTACACTTTTGTGAAGTGATGTTAAAAGATATTTCAGACTCCAAAAAAATAAATGCTTTGATACATCAGGATAAGAATTTTGAAGAATTAAATAACAAGTTTGTTTCTAATGCTATGATCCTGTCTGCACAATTTTGGCCACCCTTTAAGGACGAAAGCTTAGAGTTACCAGAAGGGATTAAACAACATTTAGAAGCTTACACAAAATCATTTGAGGCATTAAAAGGAAATAGAACATTAAACTGGAAACCACATTTAGGCAATGTGAATATTGAAATTGAGGTTGGAGATAAGAAATTAGACTTGACTGTTTCTCCATTCAATGCTACATTAATAATGCATTTTCAAAATAAGCCTGATTGGTCCCTTGATGAACTTCATCAAGTCATGAAAGTGCCTGCAACAGTTTTAAGAAGGAAGATTACATATTGGCAGTCAATGGGTCTTATATCTGAAAAGAGTCCAGATTATTTTGTTTTAATTGAAGGTTCAGATGCTGATAAGTCACATGTATCCACAAATCAAGTTCAAGACATGATATGTGAGGATGATGAAGCAGAAAGTGTAATGGCATCTGCACATGATCAGAGAGAAGGTGAACTTCAAGTGTTCTGGTCTTATATTGTTGGCATGTTAACTAATTTGGACTCATTACCACTGGACCGAATACATCAGATGTTGAAAATGTTTGCATCACAGGCACCAGGAACAGAGTGTAGTGTTCAAGAACTCAGGCAGTTTTTGGATACCAAAGTACGAACTCACCAACTTGTATTACAGGGTGGCATGTATAAGTTACCCAAATCATAATGTAAATTGTACTATGTTAAGAATAGATCAAGTTTTTACGAAGTATTCTATGCACTTTACGCTAGTAACTATGTCATCTGTGGTATTACTTTGCTTCATTATAAGAAATGCTATGAATCTACAATATGGTAATTTGTAATAAAAAACATAAGATATAAAAGTTTAACAAAACTTTATTTTTATATTACTTTAAATATAAAAATTTGGTTACAATCAATGATGTCTGTGGGTTAATATCTGAATTATTATTCTAAGTGACAATTCCTGAAGCCACAAACTTAACAGATAAAATAAAAAATAATTGGATTACCAGTGAATACACCACCATAATGTTTTAAAATATTAATAACAATTTAAAAAAAAAACTTGTGTCAGTCTTAACATCTATAAAATACTGTTTAGAGTTTAAAAATAGAAACAAAAAGCATTAATTAATAAATAATTGAAATTACAAAATTAACAAGATACTGAGGAAAAATACAGATTCTTCAAAATATAATTTCAATGGAATGCATTCAGTTAGGTACCTATTAAACTTTTTGGTGACATAAAATTTTTAATACATTAATCTTAATATAAAGACAAAAAAAGAGGAAATAAACATTTTGGTTTGAATTAATCATTCACAAAATAAAATACTGGTAAATTTGGAATGTAAGTTTATGATTGTTTTGAAAGCACCAACTGTTCACATGTCAAATTATTACATAATTAATTTTTATAAAATTTTCACCATACTAAGGTCTATCTTTGATAAGAACATTATTATACATAGTGTAAGTTTCAGTATTTCCGATAAGTTAGAATAATGAAATCAGCAATATACACTAAATAAATATTCTGTGTGAGCAACGAATTCGTAAATACTATGGAAGTGTAATTCAAAACAATTATGGCCGAAAAACACGGTACCGTGAGTCTGATCCAAATACTCCGAAACTTGAAAGCTTTATTTTAAACCCACATGATCTTTATTCAACGGTAGCCTGCTTCGATCACAAATAAAAAACTAGATACACAATCGACGCTCCAAAACTGAACCAAATGTGCACTCAAATGAGTATTTGAGTGCACTTCTGTTTTAATAGTATTCGAAAACGCTAACAGTGAAAATGTCAAAGTGCTCCTTCAAAAATTGCAAAAACAACACATCTAGAACGCTAAAAAAAAGACGCGAGTTCTTATTTTCGGTTAATAAATAAATTATATTGCTTACGTGTTCATTTATTTCATTATAGTAATAACGTTACATAGCTCTTTTTTATTAAATTCGTAATCATATTTTTAAATATTGCCTGATAATATGTCTTATCCTTGTCATTTTCACGTAACAAATCAAAATAACATAAATAGCAACGCAAATAGATTATTTGAATTATACTTTATGTACGAGATGTAAGATTGTATTTTAAATGTTTTTAACAAACTTCGTTTCGATGTCATGCAAGAATCGTTTACGAGCGTTTATAACCTTATGGTTTGATAGTAAGGTCTACTTTAAATTAACAGAATATTGCCGATAATACTATACGGTATTAAAAATATATACGTCAATTCGGACAATAATTTGTTTAAATTTTATAGGAGATTGTGAATCTAGTTCTTTATTTGTGATCAAAGGTAGCCTGGCGTTTAAAACGTTTCGTACTACATTCCAAGCCAGTCGCGACAATTGTGTCGCGATCTGGTTTTCCTGCTTGTTTGTTTTTAATAACTGTAATTATGTCGATTTATTCTATAGTTTTTAAGAAATATCGATTTAGAATCACTGCAAGATTTCAGTCTTCAATTAGAAACATGCGATGCTCTATAACAAGAATAGACCAAATGCCAAAAATTGGCATTAGTTGGTAACCAGTCATTTTCTCTTCTTTCAAAGCGAACTGCTTTAATCCACCGTAATCACCGAAGCTCGTTTTTAGTAAAATTAAAGGAATAAACTTTTAAGAAACAATTCAATAGAGAATTCCGATATTTAGAAAAATACAATAAAAATAACTTAGGTACTAAAAACTGGCTGGCTACTAGTCGCATAATACAGATCACAATATTTTTATTTAATTTCGTGTAAACGTAAATTTATTTTATACACATATAATAAGTTATCATATCATGACTTCTTTCTGTCTTCTACACCAATTAAACACACAGGTCATTTTTAATTTTCATTTCGCCAGTTTTCCCGTCAAAAAAACAATTTTGTTTGCGACGACTGACTGTCACTGTGCGCACGGTAGATTAAGTAGCGCGTTGTTGTGGTTTTTTACCCACGCCCACTGTATTGGGGTTTGCGTTGTGTCTTATTTTTAAATGAATGTGAGTTCCATAGTATTTCCGAATTCGTTGTGTGTGAGTGAGTCACAGTAAATATAATTAATATTTAAATCAAGCTGGAAGTAAACATGTTAATGTGCAAATAAATACTAGAATGTAATACTATTAATTCAAACCTACCACAGTTAAAGCTCTACAAATAGTTTACATATTTACATAAGAATATTTGAAATGCAATGTTAGCTTTGCCAAATGATAAACCAGTTTACATGTTTGTATGTAGGAAATTTGAACGATATATTGTATGAACTCTGTGTTATTTTGCAGAAATCCATTTCATGTGATGATTTCTTATAATTTTTTGCTAGGTCAGTGAGCTAACCAGCACCGAATTGATTAGTATGGTAATATCTCTGGAATATTTTGAGGGTGCCTCGTTAAGAGGCCAAACAAGTGTCGAATTTGGTATTTTAAGGGGAAGATGGCTTATAAAAATTATGAGAATTCATCAATTTGAATAATTAAACTTTGAAATGAAGACTCGTTTCAAATATATGATGACACTGTAGACTACTCTCTATTGTTAATACTCTATGTATTTTCACAATACTTTGGTATATATCATAATTATATTGTTCTTTGTGCTACACTTGTTTTTATTATGATATTCATATGTAGTTACAATTAAACTAAAAAATAATGTTTTCAACTAATATTTGTTATTTAGCAAATTTAACATTGTATTTTAAATGCAAGACACTAGTTAAAAAGCTTACATTATTGTTATAAATTATTAAGTACATGAAATTTCTTTTAAGTTTATAGCAGTGCTAACAATCTCTAGTTGGACGAATCAACTCATGATGACTATATCGAAAATCTCGATAGACAAAATTTATTCCCTGTTTTAAGCACACAAGCTTTGAGCTTTATACTAATTCCAATAAAAAGAACATTGAAATTATAAGGGTGTTTGAATATAAAAAATACAGGAAGTTTGTAAACACATTAAAACAAGCATTATAACGTTTGCTCACTAAAATGAATAACGCACCACAATACAATTATAGCACAAGCGGCTTATCCGTGATCTTACATAATACTTTTTAAAATTCAAGCTTTGGCTTTAAAAGCCCTTCCTCTCGAGGCCGTCGTCGTTTCAAATCATCTGATCTTGGACAATATAGAATATCGAAATCCATAAAAATAGGCCAGACCCACCTAAAAATTAGTGTAGGGCTCAAATTCATGCAGTAACGTTGCACAGTGTGTTCATCGATTTCGGCGGGGCGCGGGCACCGGGTGCGGAGGCGGCGGCGCGGGCGGGGAGGCGGGGGGCGCGGCCGGCGGCGCCGTGGGCCTCTTGAAAGGCCCCAGCCGCTTGATGGCCCGCGGCGAAACACTGTGTGGGTCACCAGTTTGTGACCACGTGTTGGCGCCGTGGTCTAACAAGGCTGCCGCGAGCCGTCCACTACCTTGCTCTGAGTATGACAACGTTAAAATAGATTCAATAAATGATTCCATAATAAAATTTAGTCTTAATATCAATTTATTCAAGTAAAACCAATAAAATGTATAAAAATCCAAGTCAAGCAACGCAACTTTCTTCCACCGTAAAAAATGTAAAACCAAGTAGGTTATTTTAGTTAGTATCTATGTTAGCACCTATTTAAAAACTTTGTCATAAATTGTTTTCTAGTTATTTACCTATCAACATTTATAGTGACGTATCAATATTAAACATCATTTTTTCTATAATAAATATAATGACTTGGCAATCGCACGGCTACATAATAACATCTACCCAATATTAGTGATCAGCGCCCTTACCACCACTATCTGTTGTATCATTATAATTTTAATGGTATTTTGGCTGTTCGCACCGTGACGTCCTCAAAATAAGCCTATAACATGCATAAAACAATGTTGTTTCGTTTGCGATTTTGATGATGTAACGTCTAATAGTTCATTCAATTCGTACCATTTCGTGATTTTTTGACAGCTAAGTGTTTTTAGCAGCAGTCATAAAAAATTTACTTTCTCGCAACTGAAATAACATTATTTTTCTTATTATACACAAATAAATCGTTATTTTATTAAAAAGGAGAGTGAAACGTCATATTTTCGTAAATCGTCATATTAAGTGTGGTATATTTGCGAGGAACGATCCAATATTACATTAAATATGATGTGATCTAGATGGTCAATGAATATGAAATATTTGAGTTTAAGTATGAAAACTCATCGAGGAAGAAGCGTCCCAGGCGATTACGTCAACAATGTGATCCTTTCAATTTATATTGTATTCGTACATTTAATAAAAGATATGGAGAGGTACAAATAATACTAATATGAGCCAAAACAATTCTTTTTAGAATTTGTATATTTGAAGAATTTGGATATTTTCTTACTATAATTGCTAACAGTGTACAACAGTAATAATAACAATCAACAACAGCTAGTAACTTTATAGTAAACTTTTCTTTCGTTTGCTTAAAAGTTTTCTATATATTCTCTACCTATTGTAAACTTAGTTACTCAGACTATCGTTCGATGTTTTATTTCAATCAAAAAAAAATTAAACCGACTTCAAAAAAGAACACTGAAAAGTATGAAATAACTATCCTTTACTAATCAAAACTTAAGTACAAAAATAAGTTTATAAATACGATACAAATACCCATATCATTAAATTTGACAGTTATTGAAGTCGGTGCCAAGCCTACTAAACTGAAAGACTTTCTGTTGTCGAACATTGATTTGGCACCGACTTCAATAACTGTCAAATTTAATGATATGGGTATTAAAGAATTTTCCAAATCGGATCATAAATGTTATGGGGTAACAAATATAAAAAAAAAACAATCGAATTGTGAACCTCCTCCTTTTTTGGAAGTCGGTTGAAAATAAATGGTTATATTTGCATACGATCAATGATTGATTGGATCATTTGATTGAATCTTTTTTATATCAATACTTGAATGATCGAATCTATGAAAATGAAGTATTGCTACTGGTCTACAGTCCAGTCTGCAGTACCTGCGGGCGGCGCGGCGGCGGCGTGCGCGTGTGCGTGCGCGTGTGCGGGCGCGGCGCGCGGCACGGGCTCGCGCACGCGCTCCACGAAGTGCTCGAAGCTGGCGGGCTGCGTGTGGTGGAGCACGAGCGCGTCGAGGCAGCGCGCGCGCTCCGAGTAGGCGTGCAGGTACAGCGGCATGGTGGCGCGCACCGCCCGCCCGCCCGCCGCCGCCGCGCCGCGGACCAGCGCCGCGGCGCAGCTCACGCGCACCACGCACTCCTCCCACAGCGGACCGAACACGCACACCTGCCCACAACACACACCACACCCTCTATACTATACTGGCCTATACACGAACATACAGATCGTTAACTGACGACTTTTAATTTGTACGTCACCTATGAAATGAATTATTCCTTTCATTATTGCGATGTGTAATATCACAATCACATACAGAACACGTAACCACTATTGAAAAATACAGTACTTCTTTGGAATACAACAAAATGCGTGACGACTTGTGACGACCTGTCATTCAAAACAACCATGCAAATCTATAAAAACTCGAATCACCCAAGCGACAATTCACTTCACTTCGCGTTCGAACTCACTTGACCTTCATAATGCAATTCTCTAAACCAAACATTCTAGGAGCAAAGTGAAATGATCTTAGATGCGAGTTTATCGGGGATTGCTTTAAGAGTAAACATCTCAGTCGATATTTCGACTAAGTGTATTTTAACTTCTCTGAGATAATTACGTTAAATAAAACTTGTTTTTTTTTAGATTAGATTGTGATATTTAGCGAAACGTCAAAAAATTCATTAACGATGGTATAACTCGCTGCCGCATTCATCGAGGCGGCGCTAGTATCTCTGTTGACTTTAGAGAATACCAGTCCAGATTTCACAATCTCACCACGGATTAAGAAGTGAATTCGACTAATTCGCTTTAGAGAATCGCACGGCAGGTTACAATAGCCTCCCGTTCGCTGTCCCTTTCCTACTCGTGGCACTATAATAAAAAATTACATTCTCAGTCGCACTCGTTGTACGTCTATACGCCAGTACATTCTAAGCTTATGGTTTACTTATACCTTTTACATTACAATACTACATCGAATCAATAATCGTGTCCCTACGCGCTTGCACAGCAACGCGCGGGAACTGAATCAATAATCGTGTCCCTACGCGCTTGCACAGCAACGCGCGGGAACTGACGCTTCGCCGTAAGTAAAAGTGAGACAGTAATAACATATAGTTGCTCCGAATAGCCAAAACCTGCCACGTTTTCGTATTTCGTATAATTAAATAAGTTTATTAATTAAAAATACATTTTAAATGTAAATTTATGTACATGTGAAGAAAAATTTTCGATTTAGGTATCCACTTGCGAAATAGTAAACTTTAAACTGGTCATTTTTCTTAGTGTCCCCTACCCTCTCTCTCTAGCAGCTAAACCGTTGTTTACAGATATGTGAAAAAATTCACGGTAGTTATGTGTACGAATATAACGAAGTTAAAAGGAAAATTGTCCGAGCATGAATAAATGAACATGAATGTATTATGCACGACATGCTAACTAGGGTTTTAATTTTTCAAATACAAGAAGTTTTAAAAAAAAAATTTTATTAAAAAAAATTAAACCGCATTCAAAAAAAACACTGAAAAGTATAAAATAACTATTCTTTGCTAATCCTAACTCAAGTACAATTAAAAAAAAACTTTATAAATACGATACACATACCTATATAATTAAATTTGATAGTTACTGAAGTCGGTGCCAAGCCCACCAAACTAATAGACTTTCTGTTGTTGCACATTGATTTGGCACCGACTTCAATAACTGTCTAATTTAATTATATAGGTATGTGTATCGTATTTATAAAGTTTTTTTTTAATTGTACTTGAGTTAGGATTAGCAAAGAATAGTTATTTTATACTTTTCAGTGATTTTCTTGAAGGTGGTTTATTTTTTTAATAAAAATTTTTTATTTCTCCCTTTTGAGTGGTCTTGACCTAAATAAATATCTAGGGCAGGTCTGCAATTAACTTCATTCTAATTCCGGAGCGCAACGATATACAAGAGAATTGTCAATATAAATAAAGGTCAATATAAATAACCAGGTCGTGTTATCTAGTGTATCTTCGAAGTCCAAGCTCCAATATCGGTGAAATTTAAATGGGACCACCTCTGAAGCATTACCTACCACACGAAAAAAGAATATTCCAAATCGGTTTATAAATGACGGAGTTACGAGGTAACAAACATAAAAAAAAACTTACACGAATTACGAACTTACAAATTGAGAACCTCCTTCTTTTTTTGAAGTTGGTTAAAAAATTGTAAATATAAGATAATAATATTCTTTTCATAAATATCTTCAAAGCACAGTCAACTGTGATACTATTTCTGTGCCATAATCAATATTATGAAATTTCGATATTTTTCTTCTCAGGGCCAGTTTAGAAGCTAATAATTATTATTTAAGAAACGGCTTTCTCTGCATTACTATTCCAATAAATTAATTACTATGCGAACGAATATTACTTTATTTGAACTATTCTGTTGTAAAACCACAGATTAATTAGTTACTAACGTGTTAAACTTACATCGGGCTTCCTTGAGACGGTGCATCGTAACAGTCCACCAGGCAAAGGATATAATACAATGAGTACGTCGCAGAACTGCGTCGGCAGCGTGTCCCGTTTGTATGGCCTCCAGTGCTCACTCCATACTACATGTACTTCGTCATTACCGAGATGGCGAGTCTGGTGGACACAGATTTTTTTTTATTGCCATTTGAATATGAAAAAGCAATGTAGTAACAATGATTTTACAATATACTGGTTATTGAACGCGACTTCGTTCGCGTAGTCGGTTATTTACTGAATTTATAATAATTCAGAAATGTTCGCGGGCGTACCCAGTACAACACACCAGAGTTTCATCACAATCGGATGAATGGTTTAGGAACGCATAGAGGACAAACATACAAGAAAATATTCATTTTTATACATAAGACATGCATAAGGCGTAGATACGTTACTAGCGTGTCGAAAATGAAGCGTACAAAAGATTATTCTATTTTTTCATTTTTGTCCTTAATGTATACAAATGCGGAGACTGACACTTATTGAGCTAGTTCGCAAGTGATGGATTCAGTTGTCATACTTATTAGTTATTAGTAAAACAAATATTTTTAGAATATTTCTCTGTTTGTGTTTCTGCTTCAATAAAAACCACCAAGAATTAAAAGAATAATAAGTATGAAAGTTTATATTTTTAAAAAACACCAAAGGTTGCCTATGTTCCTAGATAAAATACATCAAATCAAATTATTGATATGATGATTAGATCTAGGAATATGAGCAACCTTTAGATAACACTACAAATCAAAAACAAAATGCTCAATTGAATTGCCTACTTTCGGTGAGATAACTAGGGTTGTCCTGTTCTCATTTAGTTTTAAATATGAGTACATAATAATAAAAAAATAATGCACAGGGATACATCTTTCGTTGAATTTAATTTCTTGTAGTTATGTTTTCTATGCATAGACCGAGAACTCCAATCTTATTTCTCTATCTATATGATAATTTTGCGTTTTGAGATTTGAGAAGTATGTGCATGAAATGAAATAAAGACGAACGAAAGCGGATTACGACGATTATAAACGACTAATTGCGGCTGCGGTGCAACCCCGACTGACGTTGCAACTGCGGAATAGTTATCCATATTCACCCAGTATATTGCCTTTGTGGGCGTAAAACGGCACATGCGTATTAGTGCACACACATATAAACCGCGTACTCTAGCTTTCTATGTAGACGACCTACTGATATGTGGTGTGAGGGTGTGAGGCCAGCCCAGCCCAGATGGAGAAGATACCTTGTTGAGTATGGCGTCGGGCGTGTCGGCCGGCATCCTGGTGGCGACGTGGAACAGCGCCTCGAGCGTGAGTGTGGCCACGTAGGGCGCGCTCACGCCGCCGCCGCCGCCGCCGCGCAGCCCGCCCGCGAACCCCACGTGGCTCTCCAGCTCCACCTGCCACACACACACACACACTCACACTCACCACACACGCGTTACGCTATGGCTTTTTTTGTTCTGAGACGGGAAAAGTCCCACGGACACTCAGCTGGACTCTACGCCGACTGAGTGGTAAAATAGACTAAAAAATCCTCCACTTTGCTGTTAGCCCTAGTGGCTTTTATAGCGTCACCGGTCGCGTTGGGGCGAGCGCTGAAGGCGCCCTGCCGACCGCCTGAGGGGGTTCCTCCAGCCGGAGGATACTTCGTTTGGAGGGCGAACCTCGGGCTCAAGGCGTCGTCAGGAGAGTTTTCCGCACCAGCGTGCATATTAACATCGTTGCGCTATGACTACTGGTCTATTTATATACATTATTTGTCGCGAAATTCGACCGTCAATATTAAATAAACGTTTTTTCCCTTGACATACACTCCACAGACTCGAAATAGCTTACGACTAGCACCACAAAAATCACAGCTCGGACTCGTTCAGTCCATCTGTCCAGTAATTATTTGTTAGCTACATTTTAAAATTCTTTAGCGACAATCTCTATTCTGTGTGACTTATAAGTGTGTGTGAAGTTATAATATACGGAGCTATAATGAATTGCCCCTCTTATCTAAGGTAGTAATAATGTTAACTATATGTTAACTATATTGAGCCAGAAGTAATTTACATTTCTAGTAAAAATAAATTACCGAAACAATTTGAATTGGCACACCTCTTTAGGTTGCACAATATTATTAGTGTAGTAAGAGTTAAATATGTATATCAATCCATTTAAAATCAGAGTGCAGTTTGAGAACTTGTTAGATGTTGACAAATTATTCAATTGTGAAGACTTAATATCTAGGAGTTGGAGATTACAAAGAGACATGGAAACGAGCTTTTCTTTTTATTAATTAAATTAAATCGATCAAATTAAATTAAATCAAATCATTAATCAAAATTAAATCAATTAAATTAACTAAAGAAACAATTGTATTGTATAAATATTATAAATCTTGAAATTAAACTATAATCTTGAAATTAAAACATTGAGACCACAAATTATATACGTTAATTTATATAATAATAATAATATGTATTTCTCTGCTAGGATCCCTGATTCCTAAACGAGGTTAAAAACCTGTACTATAGGAAACAGTTCCTCCTCATTATAAGGTCAACGAAAAGTGGACACACTCTTAGAGCAAAAGTTCTGTCCCTTTTGATTATTCGTCAGAGGTTTGACCACAAACTATTATGTGTTTGACATTGACAATATAACTATTATGTTTTACATTGACAGTATGAATGTAAACAATGAATGTTTTATTTAATTTAATGTAATACATATGATATAAGTTTTAACTTTCGGCACTTCTTCTCCACATAAACTTTAACTATATCAAATTTCATACTCCTCCGTGCGCAAATGCAATATGCTTAAAAAGAGGTACAAAGTTTTATATAAAGCCTACAATGGTGCGACTGTGTGTGATACGACAGATAGGTTGTATCGTGGTACGAGCTCCATGAAGTTAGGCATATTTGCCTAACTTCATGGCTCATACCAGCGTTATGTGCTCTTTCTTCTCAAAAGTAGTTTGAACCGTTTCCGATGCATTCGAGAGTCAATATTCTGTCTGTTAGGTAAATTTTTCTAAGAATATAATATTTATACTGTACCTCCCAAGCAAGAGCAGCAAGGAACGCTTCGTAAGCAGGACTACCACAACGATTCGAGAGAATTTCGTTTCGGGTCTCCTGACCCTTTCCTACATATATCACTGCGACCTTGTGGGTTTCGCGACATCTGTAATGTTATATGCATGTTAGGATACTAATTAGAAGCTAGTACTTAGATATAATTGCTCCTGCGTAACTAAAAATAAAGGTACCTCTGCGCGTCGAGGTGCCTGGTATCTCGGAGTAGGCGGTCAGAGCGGCGCAGCAGCTGCACGTGCGGGCGGCGCGCTGGGGCCAGCCAGCCCAGTTGCGCCGCCAGCAGCCGGCACTGCTCGAACGGGCCGCGCTCCCCGTCTCCTCCCCCGCCGCCGCTCACTTCCCCCCCGTCCGCACCACCGCTCTCTCCCCCGCCCCCGCCACCGCCGCCGAACCACCTCTCCTCGCTCCTGCGCGCACCACCGTCATTCGACGCACGATTAGGATATACGGTAACTAAATATGTAAAAACACGGAAAACGTCGTCAGAAATCATTATGAAGATCAAATTGCCACGTGTTAGTTGCGGTTAAATGGTAAATGAACAAAATGTCAAAAGCTCTTATGCATATGCTATAAGAATTCGTATGCGAAAATGTGTAAGGAGACTGTTAAGATTAGAGGCGAAAGAGATATGTAAGGAGTGCGATGCTTGGTGCTCCATTCCCTCTGATTATCCCGTTAGGGATACGGTGTGAGAATATTTACGTATATATATATATATATATATATATATATATCTTCCTTTCATCATGTACATGTAGAAAGATTTCTCAAACGAGTTTTTTGTTACTACGCCACATTCTTTTAATACTTTATCATAATCAACGAAAAAGTAATTTTCGAAATGATGTCTCAATATTTCATCATTTCGAAAATTACTTTTTCCGCTAATGACAAAAAATCAACGAATAGTTGAAAATTTCTTAAAAAATTTCTTCGTTCATCTGCTATCAGTGACAACTATTCACAATTTGTTTAACTTGCATGACAGTTGTTAGTTGATGATTGATCACGATTAGTCCAGTCTACAACGGTTTTTACCTCAGGTTTCCATCAACGCATCGATTTGCTTGAAATTTTAACAGTAGATAGGGAATACCTCAAAAAGCAGTCTACCCTATGCCGATATGTGCTTTTACTCTGGGGGTGGATACCACCCCAACATAGGGGTGGTAATTTTTTTATTGAAAATAACCTCAGAAATCGATAAAAAAAGCATTCTAAGCATAAAATTAGTTTTTTCGAAATATCAATACTTTTTGAATTATTCGTGAATGAAAAATTCAATTTTTGTTACAAAAAAAACATATTTTTAATCGTTTTTTCACAAATAACTCAAAAACTTTCAATTTTATGAAAAAAACTATAAGAAGCTTAAATGTAGCTTATAAAAAAAATAAAAAGAATGGTTTTTTTTCTTGTGGCTATAGAACTAATACAAACCGAGTTATGACTTATTAAAGGTGGAATTTATTTAGTGAACCAAAGATTCTGAAGAATTAAAAATGGAATAACTGGAAAACGGTCAATTTTACGGAAAAAATGCTAAGTATCTTTTTTAAAGTTCTTTAAAAAACCTTTCAAATGAGACTTTATAAGACTCTGAAGGATATAAAATAAGGAAGTTGCGATGAAAATAATGTAGATTCCTTTTTTTCCGTTAAAAAAAAAACATCAGTTTCACCCTTCATATCGCCACCCTAATTGAAATAAATTTACAAATAACTTTATTTTAATACTAATAATGGGATCAAGAAGTTTGAATCGTTTAGAAAGCTTGGTTTTGAAAAAAAAAAATGGTTTTAGTGGAGAAAGCAGTTTTCTATTTTTTAGAAAATTTCTTTTTTTAAAAATAATTGAAAAATATGGAAGATACGTAAAAATTGCTAGAGAACAAAAAATTTTTTTTAGTTTTTTTATTGAAAATTTTGATTGTTTTTTAATTTTCATAACTTGAAAATTAACCGAGATATGACATTTCAAGGTTCACAATGGAGTATGACTGGTACCGTTTTGGAGCCCTTTAAACATTTCCCTTTCAAAAATAAAGGGATCAATAAATTTGAAACCTTTTTAGTCCAATAGATTATAAATTTTCCTACAAAATGATTTTTTAATCGACTGTCTAGCTTAAAAATTAAGGGAGATATGGCCAAAACAAATTAACATTTTTTTTTAAATTTCGGAGCAGGTAAATTTCGGAGTGTGTATACACATAATGAGAAGGAACAACATGGAGCTGACAACATCTGCTTCGGTGAAAGGAGACTTTCTACATATATATGTGTATTGTATATACATATATACATACGTGTGTGTATCTGATGTGTGTCTTTTACACAGAGATGCTAAAACCAGTATATGTCTGTGATTGAAGAAAAGAGCACGTGTTGTGTACCCCGTTTCTTAAAAATAGTTTAGTTTTTAAGGGATGAAAATTTGAAAAATAATTATTTACAAGTTGAATAAGACAAAAAGAAATCAATTTTATATAAATAATACAATCTATAAATAAAATCGCAAATGATTTTTTTTAATTTTTTCGTAATAAGGGATGATTTGCGAGGGTTGAAAATCTGCGATAAAAAAATATTTGAGTTCATCACGATAAAAAGATACCCATTTAATATAAATTAAGAAAAATGAAGTACTATTATTGTTTTTTTTCAATTTTATCATAAAAGTGGTTGGTTTTTAAGGGATGAAATACATTGATTAAGGGTTGAAAAGTCATAAATAGTATCCTAAAGCCTCAAGCAAGTTTTATTCATACCATAAATATGTTTTTTTAACTTTCTAAATGCTTCAACTTTTATTTTATTGAATTTTGGCAAAAAGGGGTAGTTTTCACCCTTTGAGAATAATTTGTACATATCTATTAGCATAGGGTAGATTTTAAAGTGAAGGGTTAGTGGAACTTAATTCCAACATTTCACGCAAATCGATGCGTGTTGATGGAATTCTGAGGTAATACCATTGTTTTACCGTTGTAGACTGGACTAGATACCGTGCGAAATATTCGCACGTGTCTGCTAGTACACATATTGCACTGAAAAAGGGGGTGGCTTTATGTTTCGATAGACATTTATAAAAATAACATTCACGCGTTTTGCATTGGTTTTGCATATGAGTGGTGCCATCTAGTTTAGATTATTGAAATGAATTCTAATATAATTTTAAATTTTGATGGACCACTAAACAAAAATAAACATGACTATTTTAGACAGTCACTTTCGTTCTCAACGTGTGTAATATTGGTGGCACCATTGAGGATCGTCCATTAATCACGTGAGGCGCGAAAAGGGAGAAGGGATTCTGAAAAAATCAGTAAATGTCTCAACAATAGGGTTGGAGTGAGATATCACGTGTATTTCATGCTTTCGTTGAACGCGCGAATTTCCAGAATTAAATTAGTTGTATTTATATAATTACTTGTATTTAAAAATAATATTGCGAAAATTCTAAAGATATTTTATTCCGAACAAATACACGTGATTTTGGGGAGGGGGTGGGGCTCGTCTAAAACCTCACCACGTATCACCAGTTGGAGGCAAAAAGTTGCTAAAAAACATCACGTGATTAATGGACGATTCCTAACAAGCAAGCGAGCTCACGTGGAGTCGAGGCTGTGCGCCAGATAGGCACGCTCCATGTTCCGGTGGGCCGCCAGCGCCGCCACCAGCTCGTCCTCGGCGCCGGGCGGCAGCGGCGACGGGCCCGCCGCGTCCAGCCGCCGCCCGCCGCGGACCACCTCCGGGGAGCTGCGCCCGATGTACGCCAGCACCTGCGCACGCGCACGCACACGACACTTACCACACGCCCCGTCCAACATCGTCTGCGCCGGTTGTGGAGCGCTTAACCCATACAGCCGAAATATCGGACCATCCTACTAACTCTAGCTTGCATTAATACAGTAAATAACCAATACCTGGACCTGTGTGTACATCTATGTATATTCCGACAGATATTCAAATACTTATACGCATACATTGACTTACTGTTCTATTCGATGGTGTGGTAAAAACAGCAAAAAATCACTCTATAAAACAGATGCAATCTTTGAAATCATTCATTTTGTCACAGATCAAGTTAAAGTGGACTATCGAATTATTATCAATTAACTTGCCCGATGACGAGTATCTATGCGTCTCACTTTCATCCTGGTGCAATCTCTATTGCGTTATCTCAGTCTATTCATACGCACATAAGCTTTGTTTGATTTGGCCTGACCAATCGGCGAGCAATAACTACAGCAATGTTTAGACGTAAATTGTTTTCAAACAAAATAAATGACATTTCCACTCTATAGGTTAAATGTTCCATGCCATCGGTCCACGACTCCACCAGCCGCGACGTCGTTGGCTAGTGAGAGTTCTACTCACACACAGACGGTTCCGTACGATGTTTATAAAATATTTTTTTAAAGTTAATTTCTCGAAATATATAAGACCTCCCAGCTAGCAAATTTATCTCAGAAACAATGTTTTATAAGAACTATGGCATTGTAGAACCACCGATAAATTGGTTAGTAGCGTAAAATAGAACGTTTAGTGTTCTAAGACCCTTAAAAAATCTTAATAACCTCTTAAAAAGACATTCGAACTTGTATAATATTTATCTTCTTCTCTAATATATAAAAATGAATGTATCTTTATATGTTTGTCCTCTGTGCGTTCCTAAACCATTCCTCCGATTGTAATGAAACTTGGGTGAGTTGTTTTGCGTATACCAATGAAGGTTCATCTCGAAAGTAAATCTTGTATATTATGAATTCAAATGAACTGGAGTCACTTCCAATTGTATGGAACATGTGTCAAGCCATTATGGGCAAACTGCAAATTAAATCAATACTCAAGTCTCATGCAAATTGTATCATAAACATGATGTTGAGTAACCATCACAAAATAAACTAACTGAAATGTAGGTTTATTAATTATAAACACAATCTAGTCATTAATTAATCTGTGTCAGAGCTATGATAAAATATTTGAACGTACTTGTAAAACACAAAAGTTATTTATTGGTTTTTAAACTTAAGTACAGTGAATAAACTCTGTTCTCTTCTAACGCTGAACAATGGATTAAGTTTTTAACGTCAGCCTGATAGTGTCATCTCCCACTAGCAGCTAGTGGGAGATGATTAGTGGGAGGTAATCCGATTAGATAGTGAATCCTCACTACTGGAATTTAAAAAGCCATGGCTTTTATATTTCTCGATATAATTTAAATATATTTTTACAATTTCGTATAATTGCTAATAATGTACAAACGTACAATCCTAACAGCAAAAAAATTATACTGTTTCGGTTGGACCTTATATCTAAGCATTAAGGTCGATTATTAAATGGCACGAAGACGCAACTTTTAGTGCTTATATCTCGAGACTTAGGCTTTGTAGAGCTATGACCTAAAAACGCATTGCTAATAGACCGGCAGCTAGGTGCAGATTTTTTCGATCAATCGAATCACGTATGCCCTTCAGGATTTTCATCATTTAGTAGGTGTAGATTAACGACGCGGGTGTGCGAGATCGTGATCGCGGGACATGCCTCGTACAATTGAGTTTCAAATTGATAAAAAAAAATCAATTTTTAATCAATTGAATCACGTATGCCATGCAAGTTTAATGATGATTTGTAAAAAAAAAATCCAGCGGAAAACCATCGGCATACGTGTAGGGCGGGTCTTTTGGGCTAAGGTCGTCGCTTACATTTGAAAAAAAAAAACTTTTTATTAATCGAATCACGTATGCCATGTGTACCAAATAATCATTTTGATGACAAAATTCAGCGGGAAAACCCTCGGCATACGTGTAGCGCGGGTCTCGAGGATTAGTGCCTACTACTACATTTGTAAATTTTTTTTTCTTTTTTAATCAATCGAATCATTCACGAAATCTATTGCAAAATTCAGTTTATACCTTTAAATAAAGGTATACAAAATGGCATACAATTACCATGGGTCAAAACTGCAAAAAAAATTCAGAAAAGTTGCAAAATTTTGAATTTTTTTTACCCATCGAATCACGTATGCCCTTCGAGATTTCACCTTATAATCATGCAATTGTTCCAAGATTCAAGGGGCATACAAATCGTGCTGGGCAATAATCGTATAAAATTCGAATAAATGCTTACGACTAAATACGATATGTTTAAAACTTCGATATTATTCTTTATCAATGTAATCACGTATGCCCTTTGAAATTTAAACGTATAATCATACAATTATTTTAAAATTCAAGAGGCATACGAATTGTGCTGGGCAATCATAGTATAAAATTGTAATTAACACGTGCAAATAAAAGAGATATATTATAAAATTCGATATTATTTTACATCAATCTAATTACGTATCTCTTAGAATTTTTAACGTGTAATCATACAATTATTTAAAATTTCAAAGTACTACGAATGATGCTGGGCAATCATTGTACTTATATAGTAAACGGGTTGCTCATGTCATAATATATACTTATATATCTAATTTTATAATATACGAAGTGCTTCATCGCTTTTCTCCTGCAAATAACATGCTAATACTAGTTTGTATTTTCTACAACAGATGTCATTATAAAAAAAAAAACATATTAACCATTTAAAACAAAAATCTTGTTAAGTTTACAAAAATTCATATGATAAATTTTTGAACAGCGTAGGAAGGTAGGAGGTGGAAACTTGTCGTAATACAAAGTTTCTCTTTGGAGCCCTACCCCCCGCAGCGCCCGGCCATAAAACAAAAAGAGAACCTTTGCAATGTAGATATGTAGAATAGGTCTTAGGTCAATAAACCATGACGCTAGTTCGCCCAGTGGCGTGTTTATTTCGAATCTTCCAAAATTTAAATAAACTATAAAATTTTCATTTTCTGTAAATCACATGTGGTATACTGCTTTTTTTATACAATTGTTCCTCTAAATTCGTATGCCTCTTGAATTTTAAAATAATTGTATGATTATACGTTTAAATTTCAAAGGGCATACGTGATTACATTGATAAAAAATAATATCGAATTTTTTAATACATCGTATTTAGTCGTAAGCATTTATTCGAATTTTATACGATTATTGCCCCGCACGATTTGTATGCCCCTTGAAACTTGGAACAATTGCATGATTATAAGGTGAAATGTCGAAGGGCATACGTGATTCGATGGGTAAGACATGACCCCTATTTTTGACGTGTTTTTTAACGTATGCTGCCACGTTAGACCTCGTTAATAAGTATGCCGTTGAAATATATAAATCATTTTACAAAGAATAACTGAGTGTTTTCAAGGCATACATGATTCGATTGATTAAAAAAGAAAAAAAAATTTACAAATGTAGTAGTAGGCACTAATCCTCGAGACCCGCGCTACACGTATGCCGAGGGTTTTCCGCTGAATTTTGTCATCAAAATGATTATTTGGTACACATGGCATACGTGATTCGATTAATAAAAAGCATTTTTTTTTCAAATGTAAGCGACGATCTTTTAGCCCAAAAGACCCGCCCTACACGTATGCCGATGGTTTTCCGCTGGATTTTTTTTTTACAAATCATCATTAAACGTGCATGGCATACGTGATTCAATTGATTAAAAATTGTTTTTTTTTTATCAATTTGAAACTCAATTGTACGAGGCATGTCCCGCGATCACGATCTCGCACACCCGCGTCGTTAATCTACACCTACTAAATGACGAAAATCCTGAAGGGCATACGTGATTCGATTGATCGAAAAAATCTGCACCTAGCTGCCGGTCTATAAGTTAAAGTATACCGATTAGTATACGCAAAATTAAGAAACAAGAATTAAATTTTAACTCGAAATCTAGAGCGATGACGTGTCATATACCTGCGAACTGGCGGCATCGAGAACTGTTGTATTATTATTAGCGAGCACAATTATTAAGAAGGTTCCACCCTCTTTATTTCGATGCGTTATTATTATTAGTGATTGGGAATACTGTAGAAGTTTCCACGCTCGTTTTGTCGCGCGCGTACGCGAGTTACAATTTTGTAATATATATGATGTTCAGATTAGTATAACGTTTTGATATGTACAGCTTTGTAATTATTATAATTGCTTTAATATTGTTGTTATAGGACATTTAGTTAATTTATCTTGTTTATAAAAACGACTTCAAGAATACAGAGACATAAGTGTACATAAGTTAGGAAATGTTCACAGGGAAGGGCATTGATAACTTCGACACAGTCAAAAATGACTAGTGCAGTTGTCACTCTACTCGCACATGATGTACAAAAGTGTATTGAAATTAAATAAATATTATTATTACTATAAATGGGTGTCCGCCAGTGAGTCCATTTTCGACTATCAAACGAAGCGATATATCAAGACGAATTACGAAGACTATTACGACGACTACTACAACGACTCTGGATATAAGCCTACTACTAGGGGCGACTACGAAGATCAGGAACCGCCGTAATTATGTTCGCGTGTTCTTGACATCTGTGTACGAAAGAAAATAAACTCTACACCCTTAACCGGCATTTTACCCACAGCTCGTAACAATATTTTCTGGTGAAGGCGAAAGTTTTGTATTTAAATAAAATGCAGTAAAATTTATATTATTTAGGCGTTGTTGCTCCATCCTTGGCCACACCGTCTTTTACAATCAGGTGATTTAGTAGCCAAACGTAGATCTAAATATTTCCGATAAATAACATAATGAAAGTTATTCATTGCTTCAGCTTTAGGATCTTCCTCTAGATGCCACTCAAAAACACTGATTATATTTTATGAACTTACGTGGTCCAATTGATGTTTATCTGGTGGTGAATTTTTATAATCTGGCAATAAATCTGGTGGCAGTGGTGGCGGCAGTGACGATAACGTGTTATCTCTTGGACTGTCAACGCTGAAAAGTACCATTATCATTCATTCATTTTCAAACACTCACTAATGAAAAATAATACATATTGTGAAACGAAAAAAATTTTCAGCTTTACATTAAGAATGGAGTTTCTTTAAAAAAAAAATTAAGGATAGGTATTATTTCACAATTTAGTTTTTCATTTATATTTTTGCTTGCTACATTTAATGAGCACTGTGCACGCCTGCAGTTAATATTCAAATTGAACTGTAAATTATATTGCGTGCATATATTTACATATAATACAATTTTTTATTGTCCTAGTGTTTGTATGTCGATGGTGTATATTCCCATCTATACTAATATTATAAAGAAAGAGAGAGCAGATTTTGTAAGTTTGTTTACATGTGAAGGGTAAACTGTGGAACCGTTGCACCTATTCGAATAATTTTTTCACCATTTAAAAGATACATTATTCCAGTATGAAATAGGCTATATATTTTGTACTCAACCCGGGCCAATTCGGGACGGCCCACTAATTATGTATATTACAAATAAACATACATGTCGAGCGGCGTCAGAGGCTCGAGTCCCTCGTTGGATCCAACAGACGGGTCGTAGTACAGCGCGGACGCGTCCCAACACGCTTTACCGGCGATGTCGCGCAGTATCACGCGCACTAGCCGGTCTGATGTTACCAGGCCTAATGGAATACATGGACATTTTAAAAAGGTTTGAAATCATTAATCAATAAATTAATAATATTATTATATATTTCATTTAGAATTATTGATGCACTTATATATAAACATTACAATGTAAATATAACCGTTAATAGAAAATAAAGTTCGTTATATCTGTGGTTATATCTTAAAATCTGCAACGCACAAAACAGATTATAAACTAAATTATTCATTTCAATTTTATATATTGAAGTATGCACTCGGGATTCAATATACAGCGCCCGAGGTAAAAAAATAATTTTACTACCGAGTGATAGGTATACTCTACTTTTCTTACCCATCTACGAAAAAAATAAATTAGACGTTATTCGGTATGTAAAAGTACAATTTCTTTTAGGTACGGATTATTCTCTTTTAGGGAAAAAGCATATTATGTAAAATTATGAAGAAATGTTATCTTTTTAAATTTTTTATTTCTTTTTTTTCTGTATCGCGGCTACCGCGCCGGCCAGGTAAACATCAGCCAGTAACATTTCTCATACAATATTTTCATTCGACCTCTCGTGTTCCTTATTCAAACCCATTTCTGCCCTCTGTGAAAATCTTTAAGAAAAAAGACCTATTTTGGTCGCACATGTCGAGGAACCAATCGTCGTATTTCGAATAGATGGAATGAAAAAATATTTAAAAAATTTTCGAGTTTTCGTAATTTCACAATGCCATGACAGAACTTAGTTTATTAATCAACTGTGACAGACGAACGAAGAATGTTGTTATAAGGATTGTGTTGGACTTTTTGGCGGGAATGGGAGAAGAGTTAGGGTGTCATTTTATTTAGATTTTCTATTTTTTACATTTTTAGGAGTTTTAAAGTACAACAGTGATAGTACATTGTGTTTTAAGGCGAGGTGGCTTCGACATTGCGAGATTTTAAATGCTTTGTTTGTAATGAAATATTAAAGTTTGATCTCTGCAAAAAATATATGTTAATTACGAGGATGTCGACGAGCGAAGTATGGGCTTCGTTACGTAATTTGTTATATTTTATAGCATCAAAAAACATCACAAAGTTGTATTAGTTTAATGGTTAAGATGTTGCTATCGACATTTATGCATTAAAAATTATACGTAAATAACTGTCATTGCATTTCCAAGGGTAGTATGAGGTTGGATTTATTAATTTAAGAATCCTTAATTTACAATTTTAAAATATTACTTAACTTTACGATTTTGACTTCGAGGCGTGTCAATTTCGCTCATTACAATCCCGTCGGAACCATGTTAGAGGTAGGATCGCTGTCGGTTTGTGCGGCACATTCATAGGATAATCGTGTGTAAAACACATTCGTTTTCATTTCAAAAATTTAAATTTCTTCTACATAAAAATAAAATAAATACAAAAAGAACGATTTTTTACTTCATAAATATTTTATATAACTCGTAAGAAAATCGTTTAAATAGCGGTAAATTTGACATTATGACCTAAAATTGCCAAAGGCAATATTCTTCTATTTATAAACTTGATTACATTATTCGCTAAAAATAGTTCGCACATAATCGAGTAATTTTATGAAATTGACAATTCAGTTATTATTATTTAATTAGAGGAATCAAAAATATTAAATTAATAAACAGTATTATAATAAATAACTGAAATTATCCAAGAATATTAATTTATGTCAACTGATGACTTATTTATGTCAATATAACGCCATAACATAATTATGGAAAATTTTAAACTACAATTATAATCGATTATTTAATCTTATCAATAATAATTGCTGGCAATATGTATTTGAAAACATTTTACTGCAAGAAAAAATGTCACAGTGTAGAAAAAAAGATGTATAGCATAATGCTAACCAACGTATACGTTCATAATCCATACTAATATTAAAAATGCGAAAGTCTGTCTGTCTGTCGGATACGTTTTCACATTCAGACCGCCAGACCAATTTTGATGAAATTTGGCATGGAGATAATTTTACACTAAGGGACGGACATAGGCTGAGAGAGTGAAAAGGGAGATGAAATGTTGTATGGGAAATGTTAGACCGTCAAATAGATTATGATGAAATTTGGTACAGAGATTTGTTTTTTTTTTATAATAAAATGCGAAAATCTGTCTGTTTGTTTATGAATGAAAGTTTCTTTGTATGTTTGTGTTTTATGCGTTTTTTACCATTTATCTAAATGTGATGAAACTATGGTGTTGTTGACCTCCAATAATATGGGTATCAAATGACATAGAAGATAAAGGAGAAGGTTTCTGTGTATGTGATGTCATCGTAAACCCCATATGGCGGATGCTTCGTTGCAGGAAGTAACTTCTTTCAAGTTCTCCAACAATATGGGTATCAAATGAAATGAAATACACAGGAGAAGGTTTCTGTATATGTAACGTCATCGTAAAATGGCGGATGCTTCATAATAAGAAATAACTTTTTTGTTCAACAAAAACAATATGGGTATGAAATGCAATACACTAGGGAAGGTTTCTGTATATATGAGATCATCACGAATCCAATATGGCGAATGTTCCACAAAAGAAAATAACTTTTTTGTACAACACCAACAATATGAGTATTAAATAAAATAGAATACGCAGAGGAAGGTTTCTGTATATTGTGACGTGCGGTATTTCAACACATACTGTGTACTTGGCGGACGTTAATTTTTTGAATAAAGAGATAATGGGTGGTATTTTTGAGGTTGCTCTAGAAATTAATTTTATTATGACAAAGACTTAAATATAAACTTAATTAAAAATTAAATAATAATACAATTAAATATAATTTTTAAATTCAAAATGGCACATATTAATTTTTTGAATGAAATGTCATAGGTATCATTGTCAAGGTGTTTCTTGGGGTGCTGATTACAAAAATGACGTCATTTTAGTAATCTCGGTCGTTATCGTTATTTCGATAATGACATCCATAAAATGTTACTGAAAAAATGATGTCCACATACTTGAAATTGAAAATGGACGCAATTTTCATGAGTAACTTCATATATGACTAATGTCCGCCATCTTCAATTTCAAAATTGAAGTCATGTTCGTAACCAGCACCTCGAAACACCTCAAGAATTACGCCCACATCAATTAATCTAAAAAGTCATGTCTGCCATCTTACATTTAAAAATAGACGTCGTTTTTATAATCAGTACCCCGAGAAACCTCGAAAATGATACCCATGACATCTCATATAAAAAATTAATGTGCGCCATCTTGAACTTGAAAATAGACGTGTTTGTCCTAATTGGACCCCAAAGAACCTCGAAAATACCACCCATTATCTCTTTATTCAAAAAACTAATGTCAGCCATGTGCACAGTATGTGTTGAAACACCGCACGTCACATGACATCCAGAAACCTTCCTTTGCGTATTCTATTTTATTTAATACTCATATTGTTGGTATTGAACAAAAAAGTTATTTTCTATTGGGGTACATCCGCCATATTGGATTTATGATGACGTCACATACACAGAAACCTTTCCCTGCGTATTCCATTTCATTTGATACCCATATTGTTGGTGTTGACCAAAAAAGCTATTTTCTATTATGGAACATCCGCCATATTGGATTTATGATGACGTCATATATACAGAAACCTTCCCCTGCGTATTCCATGTCAGTTGATACCCATATTGTTGGTGTTGAACAAAAAGTTATATCCTATTGTGGAACATCCGCCATATTGGATTTATGATGACGTCACATATACAGAAACCTTCCCCTGCGTATTCCAATTCATTTGATACCCATATTGTTGGTGTTGAACAAAAAAGTTATTTCCTAATATGCCGCATCCGCCATATTGGATTCATGATGACGTCACATATATAAAAAACCACATGTCATTTTTAAAAAACAAAGTAGCCTACGTTTTTGGGTACATACTATCTCTGTATCAAATTTCATCATAATCGGTTCAGTGGTTTAGCATTTTCTCTACAAATTTTCATCCCCCTTTTCACCTCTTTAGTGGTAGATTTTTGATAAAAAAAGAAGTCTATGTTTATAATGGAAAAGGTTTATCTCAATATCCAATTTCATCTTAATCAGTTTATCGGTTTAGCAATTCCCACACATAGTTTTATCCCTCTTTTCACCCCTTTATGGGTAGATTAAAAAAAAAAGTAGCCTATGTCCGTTCCTTGGAGTCAAACTATCTCCTTGCCAAATTTCATAAAAATTGGTCTGATGGTTTAGCCGTGAAAACGTACCAGACAGACAGATTTTCGCATAAGTACGGATATAATACGGAATACGGAATGAATACTATAGTATGGATTAAAAATTCCCGCTAGGTATTTTAACTTTATGGAAAATTCATGTATGAGTCTACATAATAATTACTACACTGTGACATATTATGTGTTTAAATAAATTATATTTTCAACACGCTGCACTGTCATAACAAGCCCGCACGGTGGTACACGGTGAGACACATGCCCCCATGCGGAGGGGAATACTTCGCCCCGCCTTCATCTCCTCAAAAGTACAGTTCGGACGCTGGTACCGCGTCTTAAAGTTTCGTGTAAGTAACAAGAATGGAGGAGATCTAAATAAACATGTGTAGCTGAAGTCCTTTAAAACTTCAGTAAAGCCTACTATCACTTTACTGGAGGTGTTTAACGATAAAAAAAAACTAATTTGCTTGTGATTCTACTTATTAATACGTGACATTGGCAAATGCGCTAATCTGTGCGCCATGCCATAAACAAAGAAAAAAAAGGACTGTTTTTCCTTCTGAGGTGTGGATGGAGACTGAAGAAAAGAGATGAAGGGGTTTGTGTGTACCGGGCGTGGTGGCGGTGCGCTCGATGGCCGGCAGCTCGACCAGCGAGGCGAGCGTGTCGTCCGAGAGCCGCAGGAGTTGCAGGTGCGGCGCGGCCAGCACGGCCGGCGCCGCCTCCCCACCCCCGCCCGCGCCCCCGGCCGGCCCGTCGTGCTGCTCGCACACCGTCGACGACAGCTGGCAGCCGCCCCATAGCGGCCAGTGGCCCGCGAACACCACCAGCTGGCTGCAGATCTGACACCGGTGCATTCGTCCATAACTGCTCGATCAGTATTTGGTACTTACTTATCGTGCAATAGGCATGATGACAGATTTTGAAATCCTCTTCTATAATGTAGGTACACGTCTACTATTTCCGAAGAAAATATCATTTCAACAATAAACAAAGTTTTAACGCCAATTATTGCAATTTTTTCTACGTAATTTGAATTAAGCGCGAAAACGCTAATAGGTGTCATGGCGTCCGCTTGTGAGACGTCACGTCACATAGGTAATAGGTAATTATTGTTCTACATTAGGTTATTAAGGTTACATTCACAAATTAGATAGAATACAAAATTTATATTTACCAAGGCGTGACGTCATTCGCTCTGATTGGTGTTTCAGTTAACATGGCCGGTTGCAGTATTTTATACTTTTATTTTATGTTTTACTCAATGTCTAAATGAAAACTGAGTTGTTATTTAGAATCGTTTCAACATATATATTTTTTTCTAAAACATTTTATTGCATTTATTATTTGATTCTTTGATGATACCGTCATCATGCCTATTGCGATAATACAGAAGACATTCTTACTTAATATGATTATTTTATAATAATCATCACTAATTATGATCTTACAGAAGACACTTCTAAACTAATAATGTCACAGATTAATTAGTCACGACTAATAATATAAAAGGATATAGCGTGAAGATATTTATACATTTATTATAGAGGTAAAGTTTGTAAGTTTGGATGTAGAAAGTAATCCCCGAAAAACAACTCATGCAATTTAAAAAATTCCTTGACCAATATTTAGAATGGACCTTCAAGGTGGATACAGGCTGTATATTATATTAGCCCGTTTTCCAAGTGGGTAAAGTCGTGGGAAACAGCTCGACTATACTCATATTATAAATAGGTAAACTTTGTTTGTTTGTATGTAATGGATAAAATCAAAAACTACTCAACCGATTTCATAAATTATTTTACTTATAGAAAGCTATATCAGAAAGTCACACGGGCTGTATTTTATTTTCATAAAAATTTCTACGGGGGTTTTGGCTAATAAGCTCAGCTACGATGAATGAAAAACAGGTTGCTAATGTTTTCGTTATTTTTTTCAAATGCACCTATAGAAATGACTAGTGTTCTAGTATCCTCTGCACATGCACGGGCACTCTTAAGCCAAAATATAGGAAAGTAGTTCCCTAGTTTTCAATTCAGGCATACGTTTTCATTTGAGATAGAAAAAACTTTTAAACAATTAAAAAAAGAAAAGTGAAGATTTGTGGCGATTTGTGTGACTATCACTTCATGTACCTACTGGCTAATATGGGGTCACGGGATGCCATTGGCGTGTTTTGTGATCTTTCCAAAGCTTTTGATTGTGTTTGTCACAAAACTTTAATTTACAAGCTGAAATATTATGGAAAACGCGATAAAGCTCTCGATCTCGTGATTTCATATCTGGCTGACCGAGAACAAAAAGTGAGTGTAAATGGGGTTACATCTGTCGGTTCTAAATCAAAGATGGGCGTTCCCCAAGGATAAATCTTAGGACCTTTGCTGTTTTTAGTTTATATTAAAGATCTCCTATTTATGCTTAAAGACCTATGTGATGTAATATTATTTGCTAATGACACATCACTACTGTTTAAAGTAAATAGAAAAGACATAGATATTAGCGGACATAATAGTTCATCATTTCATCGGGGTGTTGGCTAATAAGCTCAGTTCGGGAATATATGCTATTCGACGCATTAGAGAGTTGACAGATGATGCCACGGCTAGACTGATGTACTTTGTATATTTCCATAGCCTTATGTCTTATGGCCTACTACTGTGGGGATCAGCGGCGCATATGAATTCTATCTTTATTTTACAAAAGAGGGCAATACGTGCGTCTACAGTATAAATGCACGAGAGCCGCTGAGAGACCGTTTTAAAGACATTGATGTACTCTCCTTACCCTCGTTATACATTTATGAAAACATAATGTACACAAGAAAAAATATCGATCTATTTCAAAGGAAAGGTGTTATTAATGGTATGGAAACTCACGGTCGTGATCAAGTAGTTACTGCTAAAAAATTACAAAAGTCAAGTGAGTAGTTTTAGAGCAACTGTGTTCGTTTTTATAATAAAGCTCCTCAAGAAATTATTCAATTAACGGAAAAGCAATTTAAACTTGTTATTAAACGCACACTGATTGGAAAAGTATAGTACAAACTTAGTGATTTCATTGAAGAAAAATCAATAGTCTGGAAATAATCTCTGCACACGCATTTACTGGTTTTAAGAATATTGTATTTTAAATAACCATTGTAGAATGATGTTGAAAAAATGATACCTGACTGAGTTTCTTGTCGGTTCTTCTCAGTGTTCAGGTTTTCTTTTCGAACCGAACTAAAGTAGATTTGACGTTCAAAAATACCTTGCAATTGAGAGTTTACTTGAATAAATTGATTTGACTTTGATTTACCCGTGTGAAGCCGGGGCGGGTCGCTATTACATAATAAATTAATTTAACCATACGCATAACCACACAAACGCACGCACTCACAGGCGAACACGCATAATATCAAAAATTTAGAAATTTACTACGTATGTACTGTATAATCAAGTATTGCTTGCAGTTGCTAAACTGATACTGTTTGTTAATAGTATTATTTTTAACGCATTTCTAACGCATTTTTTTCTAAATTGAAAGTTACGGTACTATTTTAACAAAACTATATTTCAATTCAATAATTGTCAGCGATAAGCAAACACTATGCACATTGCAGTCTCGCTAACAATATTTATGAAATGCTAAATTGTTTGGACATGTCTTTGTATTGTCAGTTTTTATTATCCATTTTAGCAATAGAAAATGAATAAAAATATAAATGTAGAACAGAGAGTGTATAGGATTTAACGAACAATTTGGCGCCTTTTACAAATGTAATGCAATAGGATATGAAGTACAGTTCGTTGTCTTGTATAAGTATGACGTAAGTACATTATTTTTGTACTCCGACAATACTTGTGCATGCCTGCTAAGTTGCTAGAATATATAACAATAACTATTGCCTGCGACTTCATACATGAGGAATTTCATAATGCCTAAGTGGGGTGGCTGAAAGTTTAACATTATTTAGGGAACTTTAGTGCAAAGTTCCCAATTTCTAGATCGAGTGACATACCTGGGTTGTTTCCGTATTAATTTTGATATCGTTTTTCATCCTTTTCATAGGAAATGAAGATAAGAATTGCTTACGACATATAAGGAACCTCTATGCAAGATTTCATTATTGTAGATTCAATAGTTTGGGGTTTGTGTTGATATGTCTCTATCAACAAAACCATTTAATATCTTCTTTTCAGACTGTATCAAAAATGCATGCGTAGAAAGAAAATTACCGTTTGAGCCCAAAGTTTCACGTCAATAGTAGACGCAGGGGTAGTTTTTGGACCCAAATTATCCAGTTGGATATTAGGGTCGAAATCTTCGTCGACAGGTAATGTCAGGCCTTCGATATCAGATCCATTAGTACCTCTCATCACTGCATATAGCACCTGAAAAGTAAAATATTGTAACATTATATATAATATTTACAATAACAAAGAAAATAATACTGCCACAGATTATTTTTAATATCTTCATTTATATCGCTTCAGAATAATTTAAGGAAACCAATAAACATAATTCATTATTTTGAAATAAAACAATGTCTGTACTGTGTCAAAAATAGGTTAGAGGTCAAGTACCTTTTAGCATGTATTTGCATGAAACACTTCAAGGCTATACATAAACTCATAAAGAGTACAGCCGCAGCATTATATAATATACTTAAGCGCTAGATATATTTAGGACATTTGTCTCTCTGTTCATTAGCACTTTATTACGTATTGTGAGAGATAGTTTTGTCATCGATTTGCGTTTGTGTTTATATTCAGCGTATGTGTTTAAATTTGTACAGTTCGCATCAGACAACACAACGAGTAGTTCCACTTTGGAAGTACAAACAACTAATCAAAATGCATAAATACGTAAGTTTTTTATTTTGATATTGGTTTCAACCTTGCTAAACGTTCGCAAAATTGGTCGAACACCGCCACATCATATTGGCACAAAATCCGACACAAATTAAGTTTTTAAAATTGGAGATTATTATTTGTTAATGTTTATGTTGATCTGTAGGTACTGTATGCTGCCGCCTTAATCGCTGTTGTTCTGGCAGCGCCACAACAGCAAGAACAGCAGACTGTTCAAATCATCAAACAGGAGTCTGACGTTAATCCTGAGGGTTACCGATTTGAGTGAGTTGTTTTTAATTAATACGAGTAGAATAAAAAGAAAAGTGATAGAACACAGTATAAGAGAACAGGGATTTTATCGAACTGGGGAATGCATACTATTGACTTTTTTTTTTAAATGTTTTTTGGTATAGTACTAGTTGGTACTAGCACAGATTAATTAGTTACTAAGGTACTAGTGTATTCTTTAGTCGCATTTATTTTATAAATATTGTTATCTATTAATTAAAATACTAGAGTATTGTATCAATATTGTAGTATCAGTAGTATCTATGAAGTAAGTGCAGTTTTTAATTTGGATTTTAGGTGACCTAATGTACAAAGCTTCAAAGAAAACTGAGACACCGGCGAACTTAATAACTTTATATAAATAATAAACATGAAAATAGGTTGCTTCCATATTGGTCTGGGAGAGAAATAAAAACATACGATGTGTCAGTTGCCTATCTTTAAGCACAGGTCGTAAAAGTCAGCCTATGGATAGAGAGCTTCTTACAAAGAATTTTTAGAAATAGGCTCTTTTAGCAACTTTACATTATAATTCTGGTTCCTCTTTGCTGTCTGTGGACTTAAATACTCGTTACCTATAGCATCAACGTGTGATTGTGGTCTTGTTGTGTACACTCCAAATGCGAAATGGCGTGACGTTATGTTGGCATGTAATCCATATTTGTTACATTGAATGACAGATACGAAACAAGCGATGGCACGTCTCGTCAAGAACAAGGCACGCTGAAACAAGTCAGCGAGGACCACAAGGCTATAGAAGTGTCCGGCAGCTACAAGTACATTGCGCCTGACGGTTTGCAATACACCGTCACGTTCACGGCCAATGAACACGGTTTCCAGCCTCAGGAGCGTGTTGATCATCCAGGGCAGGATCAGGGACAGGCGCAAGGGCAGGGCCAGGATCAACAACAGTACTCACAATACCAACAGTTCCAATAAATGGTGGATAAGTTTAGAACGCAATCCGATTACACTTTCGTTATTATTGTCTATAAGAATATACATTCTGTGTATACACACAAAATTTTCAAAGAAACAAACTCATGTGCGTTCGTAGCACCTAGATAACTACGAAGATACTAAAGTCCTTGTTTATAAAAAAATTATAAAACGTTAAGAGTCCGCCTATGCAGAGTTTGATGTATTTGGTGATCTGGGTCTTGATATCTAAGAAGACTGAGACTTAGATATTTGGATACATACAACCTTAACTATTTATCTTAAAATCCTTAACATGGAAACATGATAGGAGAAAACAATCTCGATAAAATAAATCCAGAAAAAGACCTGTTTTGCACAAAGGTTCAGTTGCTACTTCGAAATTCTACAGGATTTTAAAATATTTTTTACTAAAATGGATAGGTAATTATAACACCTCAAATCTCTAAAATCAGTTTTTTAATTGGTAACTTAGTTTTCTCGCAAATTACAATTATGTGCAAACATAAATGTTGAGATTTCTAAGCGTTATAATATGATCAAATTGAAACTGTGAATAACAACTTTATTGTTATTCCCATAGGGAGCGGTGGTAACGAACGAATTCGGTTGCACTGGGCTGCAGAGGTGGACTTTTAAGGTAGAATATCTTTTGTCATCATTTTTTATATTGTATAGATTTTTCATGCGATGAATTATTATAATTTGTAGCTATCCTCCACCCAAAATTCTAAAACCACAAATCGACACGTGTTTCGACTCTTAACGAACCATCCTCAGAATATTCCAGAGATTAGACTCGGGGTCAAGTAACCAACCAGCAGCTCACCAGCACCGAATTCACATTCGGTGCTAGTTAGCTGACCGAAATTCAGTACTGGTTAGCGGACTGAGTTTGATCTCTGGAATATCCTCATGATGTTTCGGTAAGAGGCAAACCCGTGTCGATTTTGGAATTTTGGAAAAAAATATAAAAACTTCACATTTTCATATTGATTTTTGTTTTGAAATAAAATAGACAAATCATATTTTAGCTAGAGTAGCTTTTTTAGTCGTTTATGAATAATGAGGTAAGTCTATACATGTTTTATTATTGGTTGAAGTTTTTGGAAAATATTTGTTTGCCCTTTTACTATGCTGGTGCTGGTGTTACCATCAAAGATTTTACGTATTTTAGTAGGTAGGAATTTTAGTAAATGAATAATGTTTGCATGTTGATTTTGGTAAATATTTAAATTTTATAAAACTTTTTTTAGTTAACTGACAAGGCCAAAAGTAGTAAACATTTAAATTTTAGACGATGATGACGAAATGTGCAATCAGTGTTTTTGAATAGACAAATAATATTTAATATTTTCGAAAGCTATGTGTAGGTTTTACTACACAATTAAATGAATGTTCCTTTGTATGCTTTTTTAAACTATTATATTTTTAACATTTTTGTACGAGTATGAAATAAATGTGTACATTAAATATTAAGTATATTTTATTTACGAGTATATGGGTACAGTAACTAAACGACCGTACTGTTTTGAAATGGCGATATGTATGGAGTACTCAAATAAAAAATTGTTGTCATAGAAATGAGCGCCCAGATTTGCCTTTAGCACTCTACGTTCTTTATTGATGACAAATGTTTGATTGTGAAATTTGTCTCTTCTTATATGAAATTTTCTAACGAAATATTTGTAATTGTTTGCCATTTTTGTTCGGAGGTTTGTATTTTGTTGTTAATTTAGTAATGACATACTCTTTGAAGATAGTAATGATGTCAAAATAAGAGAATTAAATTAATTTTATAATTCTAACTACCGATTCACCCCGGTTTCGCATGGATAGACTAAAGGAGCAGCCTAAAATCATACTGCAGAACCAAGCTAACTAACAATGAAAAGTAATTGAATACATTTTTACCGAATAAAATAACTTAAGGAATTTTAAACCTTAATTGAATTCTGAAAAATGTTAGCTGACGGAAATGCCAAAAACTCTCGCATACCTAGGTGAAATTGAGTGAGAATGATGAGATTTGAGGAGGCGAAAGAAGTATCTCAGGATGCTTGGCGTTCCATCCTCTCTGGCTATCCCATTAGGGATGCAGCGTGAGGATATGTTGTTTATGTTATACAATACCATTCACTTAAAAGTTGACTTAAAAACATAAAATATTTATTATTTTTTATTCGCACATTAGCAAGCGAGCGGGGCGTTAATAGACGGGTGCGCTAGCGTAACTGCGTCCTTTATGCTTCTCTTGCACGCTTCGAAATCTTCTCTCTCGCTCGGTGATAGTTCTATCTTTGTCTTGTCATTTTTCTTTGCGTATCGTAAATATTGGTATAATTTAATTTGATTATGCGCAGCTCGAGGTACGCATTTTGTATAAAAATTAATAATTCCGAAAAAGCATCGATGTTCCTGTATAGTTTTCGGTTCAGGATAATTTGATATTGCTTGAACTCGGTGTTCCGTAGGTTTAATTCCCTCCTAAGAAACAATATATCACAGGAATTCTAGTTGTAGTGATCCGAAAACGCATTCGGGTACGTTTAATCTTAATCCGTGTTTTTGTAATCTGTTAAATATTGTTTGGAAATGTTTCTTATGTTCCTTTTCGTTTTTCGATGCCACAAGTCCGTCGTCGATGAAGGGAAATACGTAGTCCAAATCGCCTAGTATATTGTTGATATGCCTCTGAAATGTCTGACCAGCATTTCTCAATCCAAAGCACATTTTCGGGAATTCGAATAAACCGAACGGTGTTATGACTGCAGTTTTCTCAATAATTCACAGGTTTTTATTTGGTAATAGATTTTTAAATCTATTTTTGAGAAGATGTTTCGGCCATTGAGGTTGTAAGTGAAGACGCGCAGGTGTGGTATGGGATATCGGTCTGATTTCGTTACGGCGTTGAGTTTCCGGTAATCTCCGCAGGGTCGATATTCGCCATTTTTCTTAGGGGCTAGGTGTAGCTGACTAGCCCAAGATGATTTTTAACGTCGACATATACCCAGATCCAGCATTGTTTGGAATTCTTCTTGGAAGTCTTGCCTTACAGTGCAGCGGTCCGTGAGTGATTATATGATGTACGCAGAAATAACATCGCCTAGCTTCAACACAGAAACTGACGTCGTTATCAGTTTCTGTGTTGAAGCTGGGCGATGTTATTTCTGCGTACTTCTCTAATAGGTGGTGGTACGGTTCGTACTTATTTATGGTTGAAACTGTAGAAAATGGAATGTATGTGATGTTTTCATTAATTGAAAGTTCTGTTCGTTTGTCCACGAGCTGTGGTGACGTAGGAAGTCTGCTCCCAGTATGGCGCGTTTGACGTCGGCTACGGTGAATGTGCATTTGAATGGTCGTTTGAGTCCCAGGTTGAGTTCTAATGTATTTTCGCCGTAGGTAGCTATCGTAGTTCCGTTGGCAGCGTATAAATGATCGTCGGTTGGCTTCGTATTCTTATTTCGTACTGAAATTACGGATTTGCGCCAGTGTCTACTAGGAATTGTAAACGGTTCTTGTGATCAGTTACGAATAGGCGGTGAGATATTATGCAGTCGACCTCAGTTTCCGTCCTAGCCAAGGTCCGTGTTAGTTCCCCTGTGGCTTTGAAAATTATCAAGGTGATCTGCATTTCCTGGCTTGCTCTCCAAAACGATTATGGTAATAGCATGTGTCGCCTTGTTGCGAATATCGTTGTCGAGAATGAGATCATGGACGGTTGCGACTGAAGCGGTATGGCCTCCACGGTGATCTAGACTGACACGTCCTCATAGAAGTGACTTCTTTCGTGAGTTCAAGGATTAATAGACGTAGGTCGCTTTCTAAGAATTTGTGGTTGAAGGACCGTTGTTACGACTGCATATTTCTTTAGTTTGCTCGTGCATGCGGTCTGCCATATTCGCCATTGAGTCGAGTCTAGTGTTAGCGCTAGGCGATAGTACAACTCTGGTCGAAATAGGTAGATATCCGAGCCATAACATCTTCAACGTAGATTCGGGTACTTTGCTTCGAGTGAGATCCCGCATACATCTTAATAGTTGTGTGGGCTTTTGCTCGTCTAAGTTCATGTCGTTCAGAAGTTTTTGCAGTTGCCCCGATTCTGATTCTTCTGATGATTTAAAGTAACCTCTGTTTAAGAGCTTCGTATCTGTTCGTGTCCGGCGATGACATAATAATATCGCTTATTTGTTCTACATCGACTTTCTTTAATTGCGCGACAGCAAGACTGAATTTGTTCATGTCGTTTGTTTTCTGGTTGGATATCACGGTTTCAAAGTGCGCGAACCAAAGTCTCGGTTTATCTCGCCAAAATGAACAAACTCGAGGTTTTAGGCTGATCGTTTCCACGATTGATGAAGTAGTATCTTCGTTGTCCATCGCTTGAAGTTGTTGGTATCGGGCTTCGGTCGTCGGGGTCACCAGATTAGTGTATGTTTGAAGGATGTTAATCGAAACTCTTTCCGATCACAATGATTTTATTTGAAATATTCCATACTTATAATTTTAACTACCCGCGTACATCTTGCGCGATCGTGAAGGCGTGCAGTGCGGCTGACCATTTGCGTTGCGCGTCATGGTTAATAAAAGTAACGCGTCTCAGTGCCACTGGTTTAGTCTGCGCCAGCGCTCGTATAGTGCGAACGGTTGGCAATAAGCATAATGATGTCATCTGTTACAATTTTGTTTACAATAGATTGAAATCTCTGGAATTTGGAAGTTACTTTCTGTACAAAATTCTTTTAGGAAATGATTTTTAAAAAATTTTTCATAGTGGATGTTTATATTTCAAAGAAATCTACGTTCTAAATGTTATTGTTCTACTTTAATGATTTCAATTTAGCGATGATGAAATAGTCAAGTGATGTTATAAGTATAAAGGAGATAATATTTAAGGAGACAAAAGAAGTAAGAAGTAACGATCGCGATGCTTAGCGCCCCATCCTCTCTTACTATCCCATTAGGGATACAGCGTGAATATATGATGTTTTTGTTATAAGAAAGAGATATTCGCTTTTAACTTTACCTTAAAAATAATAAGCAACAATGTCTGTCCTCCTTCAATTTCATTCATTAAGTACGTTGGCCCGCAACGCACTGCAAATTCAGCCAGCGCTAATAACAACGAACCCGCCAGTGGTTTGACTGAATCACGCATACTGCTGCCTGATATTTGCGCGAGGCATGCGCAAATCCATTTGATTATTTTACCTGTATGAATAAATTAACAAAAAATTGTTTAGTCAAGGTTCTTGATTAACATAATGTTTTATGATCAAGATATCAGGATATTATAATTAAAGATTGTTAGTTACAATGTTCATAATATGTTTATTGCTTCCATGCTGATAAAGAACAGAAACAAATAAAACATCGAATACATACATTTACGGAAAAAAGAAGTTTATTTTTCCTACTCACAGATCCAAAAAAAATTTAATACTTTGGTGTATTTATTCTCACCTGCTAAGTCAGGATAATATTCAACGATGCGGTCAGTGTAGTCCGCTAATACCAATATGCAGTCACTCACGACTTTGGCTATATTTTTATTTTTCATCTGAAACAATATACAAAATAAATTATCTTATATATTATTTTCAAACAAATGAATATACCGAACACAACAGTTACGAATCAGATTTGTTTGGGCAGTGTGTATGAAGCATTATTTATATTAATAGTGAGCTGACTGCATACTGCATACTGAGATTGAGTAACTAGCAGTGAGCAAGGAGGTATAAGGAACAATCAAGGAGGGATTGGTGAACAAAGAGCGGTGCATAAAGATCGGTGGACAAATAGCGATGACTAAGAAGCAGTGAGCAATAAATGATATATAACGAGGAGATGATAGGAGAGATGGATGGGAAAAATATCAGGTAGGACAGGCTGTGCCGTGGGCAAGGAGTGAAGAGAATGGAATAGTGAGCGAAGAGTGAGCAAGGGTCGTTAACAGAAACGGTGACAGGATCTGTGAACAAAGAGCGGTGGATAAGATAAGGAGTGATGGATAAAAACGGTGAAAAGTGGTAAATAACGAATGGTGGGCAAAGAGCGTTGAACTATCAGCACTGGGCAAGGAACGGTGAACAAGGAAAAGGGGGCAATAAGGGGTTAGCAAAGAGTGATGGGCAGGGAGCGATGAAAAAACAGTGATGAATAAGGATCAGCAGTGGGCAAGGAACGGTGAACAATGAAAAGGGGACAATAAGGGGTGAGCAAAGAATGATGCGCAGGGAGCGATGAAGAAACAGCGATGAATAAGGGTCAACGGACAAGGAAATGAGGGCAATTAGGGGTGAGCAAAGAGTGAATGGCAGGGAGTGAATAAGGATCAGCGGGCAAGGAGCGGCTGGTGGTGGGTGGTGGGTGGTGGGTGATGGTGGGGGGCGACGACTGACCATGAGCATGTGCAGCAGGCAGCCGACGTAGGCGGGCAAGCGCGGCGCGGGCGCGCGCGCGGCTAGCGCGTGCGCCACGTGCGCCGCCAGCGCGCACGCGCCCGCGCAGCGCGCCGCCGCCGCGCCCTCGCGACGGCACACGCGCACCACTATGTTCAGCACATGCTCCTGCGACATATTGGAATTATGCAATTATACGTTACACTAGAATAATATATAAAAACAGTAATCATGTCCCTACGCGCTGGCAGAGCGGGGCGCGGGAACTGCCGCTTCGCCTTAAGTAAGAGTGAGACAGTGATATCGTGTTGTCACTGCGAATGGGCAAGACCTGCTCACGACGTTTAATATTACGTATAATAAGAGGAGATTATTTAATTAAAAATCCATTTTAAATGTATATTTTGCAGTCTTCAAATAAACGGAGCACCAATTTTTTAATTATTATTTATAATAAAAGCATTACATAAGTGCATTTTTCTTAGCATGTGTGATTAGTGATTTCTACATAAGTGCATTAAATTACTACGTTGTACGCTATGTTGTTCACTACACAAGCATCGAATTGAAAGTGATTTGGTGGGATCCCCGAAGCCTCAGTCGAGTGGAACATAGCGATTATTCGATCTAGTACTTACATTGATATCGTTGATTGAAATTCTTTGAAGTTTACTTCTTAAGAAACGATTCTCGTATATAGCCCGCGGTACACAAATTAGATGGAGAGCGAATTCGAGTGTTAACAATAAGTGAAGTCCCTCCGCGTAACATATTCGCGCATCGCGTGCATTCGCACTAGCATAAATTGTAATGATCCTTCATATTAAATAAACATTTCGCTGCATTTAGGTTACTGTTTCATTATTTTATCATTTCTGCATATATTGTCGTTAGGTTACAAACGCTATCAGTATTAAAGAGGATTGCACTGTATATATTTACTTAGATTTAGATCCTTATCCACTTGAGCGGAACTTTTAACTTAACTTATTTTGTACTATAACATTTTAAATGTACGAAAATAGAAAATCTAAACTATGAACTATATTTGCAGATGAGAAAAAAATTATCTCAGTAGCATAAAAGCGAGTTTCATCTAAATTGACAATACATAGACAAGTGTCACTTTATTTTTTACAAACCAAAAAAGAGTTACCTTTAAATCTGGACAGTGAACAGTATTATATTGATGAGGATAAGGTTGTAGCATGGGGGCGTTCATCAAGTCATCGGGGAGCGACAGTAATGAGCCCAGGAAAGTAACTGCAGCTGTACGGGGACACTGGAAGAAATAAATATTTACGTTACAAGTACTAAAGAAAAACAATAGTATTGAAAGAAATATTACTCAATATTTCTTTCAATATAAGATAATACAACGGGATAATGTTATTTTTTATTATGAGTACTCAGTAAGTAACTGAGTACTTACTTACTGAGTACTCATAATAAAAAATAATATTATCCCGTTGTATTATCTTATATTGAAAGAAATATTGAGTAATATTTCTTTCAATACTATTGTACTCAGTAAGTAAGTACTCAGTTACTTACTGAGTACTCATAATAAAAAATAACATTATCCCGTTGTATTATCTTTAGTTAGGGCTTTTTAATAAATGTTTTAACAGTTATAACTTACCGATGGTCCCATATCAGATGAATTCAATACAACGGTGGAAGCGTGAACGAAGTCGAGAAGTAGAAGCGAGTAGCCGTCGAGTGCGAGTGAGAGGTAGCGCGGCGCCGCGTGCTCGACTAACACGTCTACCACCGAACGGTCCTCGCCAGTCAACCCTAATGGCAAACGGTAGGTATCTATGGTTATAGGTAACATTTATTTACCCACTTTGACTTTTAAACAAAAAAAAATAAAAATAATAAATTGAGAGAATTCAGTACAAAACTTCTAAAATGGTAAAAACTTAATTTTTTGAGATCTATAAGACCTAGAACTTTTGTTACATTTTTCATGAAAATTTTAGGTAAGGCTTCACATTCCTTGAAATTTTTAAAATTAAAAGTAAAGGAGGAGGGAGGGTCGAGTCGACTTTGAGTACCTACCTTATTTCCCCTTATTTAAATTTCTTATATTTCAATTTGTTAACAAATGTAATACATTTGGGTTAATAAGGTGTAACACCACCGATTAATTAGTTACCAGCGTAAAATAACACTGTGCCTTTTAACTTTGTATGTTACATAATTTCTAAGAAATTCACCCGTGACGGACAACCAGATGGACAAGCAAATGAGGTATCTTATAAGGATTCCATTTTTCCTTTTACGTGATGGTACTCTACAATTTTTTTTTACTTAGTTTTTTATCTTTTCAGCCTTCTTGTAATGTGTATGTATAGATATTTAGATGTGTATATGAGAATAATACAAATGGATTAACAAATTGGCCAAATCAAAATACCAAAACGATTACAATACTAGCTGTGCCTCAAGGTTTCACCCGCATTAAATTTGGTATTTTTCCAACATAAAAAGTAGTCTAGAATACTCTCTGAAAAGTTCTTTAGCTGCCAATGAAAGTCCCGTGGAAATCGGTTCAACCGTTTCGGAGATTAGCCCGCACAAGCGAACAGACAGACAAAAATTATATAAAAGCGTGTTTGGGTTTTGGTTAAGTGCAAATAACCACATCAGCTTAAAACTTTATTTATATGTATGTATGACTGTATGTAAGATATTGATCAAAATTAAAGTAAAAAGAATTTGAATAATTCATAAAGTTAAACACTACTATTTAACACTTAACTACAAAATACGAAATAACTACTGAATATTGTATAATTTAGAACATTTACCGTGATGTAAAGCTCGCTGATAGAGATGCAAGTGCGCCAGGTGCAAACGGTTGTTGCAAGACGAAGGCGCCCCCGGTCCTTGCGCTTGCGTCGATTCGCAGAGCAATCGCAGTGCCAGCAGTTTGCCCGCCCTGGAATAAATAATAATAATAATAAAATAATTTAAGATAGTTCACCTACATAGCCCTGAACTAAAACCCATTCGAGCTGGTGGAGCACTTAGTAACACCCAGATTACAAACTAATGTAGAAAAGTTCGTTTTCTCAATTGATCTCATTGGATTCGGATCCACAACTTCACACCGGGATAGTTGAACCATTAGGACAAATTCTTATATTCTATTTAATAAAGCCTAAGCAAATTAAGCACACTGAGAGGTGTATCTTTCCAAACAAAGCATCCTCAAAATTGTGTAATACACTTAGGTAATTTAATTAATTAGAAGTGAATAATATATAGGCACATTTATAAAGATCAATTAGCCGCAGCGTTAGTAGACGAAAATCCCAAAAGCATTCGCATATCTCGGCGAGTGTGTGAGGAGAATGATGACATTTGAGGAGGCGAAAGAAGTATGTAAGGACCGCGAAGCTTGGCGCTCCATCCATTGACTACCCCATTAGGGTTACAGCATGAGGATCATATGCATGTACTACAAAAGTATGTAAATCTTCGACCGATATAAAAATATGTATGCACTAATAAATAATAAATAACATTTTGTCAATATTTTATCTCAAACGTATGTATAAAACAAAAAGTAACTCAGCAGTCACAAAAGGTTTCGCGTTTAAATTAATTAACTACAGCAATTACATAATCCATAGTTTTACCACAGATTAATTAGTTACCAACGTCAAGTTTTACTACAGAATAGACAAAAGTACTACAGGTTTTACTGCAAATGTTTTCCATTTTCTGATTTATTGTGTACTGAAAAAGTGAGTTTTTATAACACCACTTTTCGTGTGGTTTCGTGTATTAGTTATATTCATAAGATAAAAGTCGTTAGAAACTAATTAATCTGTGACATAACTATACAATTAGAATCATACACATAAGTCACGACACTTCCCATACGATGTGAACAGACCACCAAAGTGCAATAACGTCACACGTTGATACCACTTTTGGCATTATTTTAATTTGTAAGTAATTAAATTAGAATTAATAATGAAAGATACAATATGTGGCGGATTTAAGTTTAAAATCTAAGCTTTATTTCTGATATTTAAACGTTGATATTTACTACACAGACTGTGTTATTAAAATATGTTATATGTTAAAAGTATGTATGATTATCGTGAAACATAAATAGTTTTTAAATACAAACAAACCTGTGTGAAGAAGGCAGAGCTTCTGCTTCGAGGCACCATCCCGCCACCAAATTGAAGGGTACGTGAATTTCTCTGTTCCCATTTAGAGTTTGGTTCGCGCTTATCTGCATAACAAACAAATTTACAAATTACGGAATATTTATCATCACAATATCACACTTATAAAATTTGTACTACACAGTGACAATATACTTTACATTTAACGTAAGCCATACTTTACGAATCTCTTCTAAGTCTTTCTCTGATTGTAACTGAATATTTAATAAATATTCTAAAATCTGGAATACCATAATAATAAAAACTAAACAGATAAATATAAGAAACCACATTAAATATCTAATAAAAACACTTGACACTTAAATCATAAATACTAATGTTACATAAATTCATTTTAAACCACCTACAAATAATAATGTCACTACCCACTGTGTTCAGTCTTTTTTTTTTAAATAAGTATTATTATAATATAATAAAACCTCTTTTCTCCGGAGCTTTCTTAAAATTCGTTTTCTTTCTGTTCTTCTTTCGCATTGGCAATTTTTGAATACTTTAGAATTGGACAACACGGCGCACAATTTTAATAAAACCATACAAATTAAATCATGCACATTATATACAGATTTATCGAATGACTACAAAGAATTTCTTCTTTATTTAAAAAGGAACAATAGAATAAAACAATCCCTTGCAATAACAAATGAGAACAAAAACAAATAATGAGAGCAATCAGATATATTGAGATTGCATTTTATTCACCATCTGCCTAATGTCCAAGATATGGAGTTATAGATAAATATGTCAAATGTGGCATATTTGTGATAAATATTAACATATGCTCGCATATTGTATTACACATATAACCGATTTCGTGTCTATGTGTTGGTTGACGGTATCGTTTTGTTAAATACACAAATCGCCTGTGATTTTCTTAAATATGTATGCAATAATATACATAGGAACATGTTTTGCGATATAACAAAATTGAGTAATTTCTAGCTCACGCAGGATTTCCACGCACATTGGTATGTACTTAAGCATTTGTAGCCATTATTATTTCGATTTTTGTGTCTAAAAATTCATGCAGTGCTGGACCCCCTAAACACCCCCCTTATACGGGGTTAATTAAAAAAACTTCTTATTGTAGTACAAAATTCCTGTCATCATATTTAACAACTTTTGTTCTAAATAAAGGTATTTAGCCTCTATTATTTGTACAATTTTGTTTATTAGCGCCGCGTTTCCCGGTCGATGTCGGCGCAGTTCCCGGCACATTTGTTACCCTGCCGAAATTATAAAGGGCCCACCACGCGTAGTGGTCGTGCCTGGAGTTATACTGCACACCTTAATACATTCCCCAAACAATATTTTTTAAGTTTTCTTGAACTGTCTGAAACATAATTACTTTGTATGTATTTCCAATTGTGAAATGCAAGCGTACCGCCCGCGACGCCGCGCCGCCCACATGCGCCCCGCCCTATGTGAGTCGTTTTAACGACCAGTTAGAGTAGGTGCTATTTTCAGAAACATTAACAGTCCGGCCGCTGAGAGAATGCGTTCCTGACAAGTCGTGATCGAATGGACGATGTAACTTTGAAATGGCGTTGAATTTACGATGATAATATTTTTATTGTTTATTTATCTAACTAACGAAAAATCATTAAAAACTGTATTATTATGTCAAGTAATAATAAATGTTATAATTTTGCGCTTTTAATGTTAAATAAATAGGAATACAATATTTTTTTAAATCCATACTGACCTGTTACAAGGTTATGTAAACTATTTATATTTGTGTTCAGAAATTAGACGCCAGACAAAACAAGTATAGAAACTTATGTTACTCTTTTCTTGGGTTGGTTGAAGGAATAATATAACAAGTGTTACTTTTTGCGCATCGCTAGTCATGACCAACTGACAGACGTCAGGAACCCATTCTCTCAGCGGCCAGACTATAATGTATTTTTATTTTTGTATGAAAGAAAAAACTTATGAATTATTAAAAGTCGTAGAACAAAAGTCGTTGGGGACAATGTTAAGAATAAAATGCTAAGAGGTTATTAGTTATTTTCAACCATAAATCAGGAGAATATTTAAACATGTATTTGTGAAATACCCATTTTATTATTTTAGTTAAATTCATCGTCGTAAATTGCCAAAACAAAATCTCAAATTTTTGAATCAGGTCGGTTTCATTCTGAAGTTGTGATATGTATGTGTGTCGTGTACACACACGTAGCAGTTACCTTGAGCAGCGTCTGGTTGAGGTGTATGAGGTAGTTGAAGAGGTGCGCGTGCGCGTGCGGCTCGCGCAGCTGGTTGGGGTCGCCGAGCGCGGCCAGCATGCGTCGCCACAGCACGGCGGCCACGTCGGGCAGCCAGCCGCGCGCCGTGCCGCCCATCACCACGCCCACGCCCGCGCCCCCGCCGCCCCCGCCGCGCCCTTCGCTCTCTGACCACTCTGATCAACACACCACACGCATGGAGCACTTAACTTATCCGTCTAAACACTGTTGCGGTTACTGCGTCCAGTTTATAGATTGATTTTTTGCTGTTTACCGAATAGAACAATAAGTCATTACTTAAATATTTAAATATCTTACGACATATATAAAGGGGAGGGGGGGGGGATATTTGTTTAATTGAGAAAGTGTGCTCGTCGCGACCATAACAGGCATAACAGGATGCCAAGGGGTAGGCGTCTTACTGTCCTCTCGTTTGGTTGTGTAACTGAGTATATGTAACTCGAGGCTGCTCTGAGTGCGTCTCAAGACAGGGTTGACGAGCATATTTGTTTTGATGCTGTAATCCCCCCCCCCCCCCCCCCCCGGCCTCTGTCGGCTACAGCAAGCAAGGCGAGCTACAGCAGTTTTGGGTGAATGTTAGAAAAGTTCTAGCGACGGTTAAAGAGAATGAGAGAATTATAGTGTGTGGAGACGAATGGATGGGTCGGAACAGCTCAAACAGGATTTGAGACTATCCTAGGCAAGTATGGAGATAAGAGTGAATAATGCTGGTAGGATTGTGTCAGAACTGTGTATATGTATAAACTGATCTTTTTGTAGCTTATACCATATTTAAGCACAAAAGGATTCATCAGTACACGTGGGAAATAAAGGGTGAGAGAAGTATGATTGATTTATTCCTGGTAGACAGCCGGCTCAAAAAGCAGGTTATGAACACGAGAGCACACAGAGGAGCCGATCTGGGAACAGATCACTTTCTAGTGGTAACTAGAACAACGCGTCTATTTGCAGCGTGGCGATGTCGCGTAGAGTCCAAACCTGCAGCGGTCTGTTGCATCAAGAGCTGGAAACTGCAAGACGCGACCACCAGGAATTAATATGAAAGGGTATTATCAGCTAACCTTGATGATAAATTGAAAGTGATGAGCGAGGATGTTGAAAAATGTTGGCAGAACCTTAGGGATAGTATAAACGAGGCTGCGAAAGAAGTGTGTGGAACGACTAAAATTGGGAACGATAAAAAACACGATGTGTGATAGGATGATGATGTGAAAGTGTCTGTGTATAAAAAGAAGAAAGCATGGCGAGACTACCTTGCTACTAAAAATGACTGTGGCATGAAGAATTTGATGAAAGACAGATATAAGCTGCAGAAAGCAGAAACGAAGGCACCAGTGAAAGAGAAGCGTGAAACGTGCTAAACGCAAACGTGTGTTAATAGCTTCGCGGAAAATAGTACGTAAGTACCGAAGTGGACCGGCACCTTGCCGAATGAATAAAGTGGGTTCGAAAGAAAACCACCTGCTACCAAATAAAAAAGATGTTATGCAGCGATGGAGTGAATACTATGGAGAACTGCATGAGAGTGGCGAATCCGTCTCTGATACTGAGAGAGATTCTAATGATACCCACACTCGGGTCAGGGACTCAAAGATGCTCCCATTAGTATGAAAAAGATTCAAATAATAATAATAATAATAATATATTTTTTAATAATAATACTCAGAGATTTCACACAGCGCCATCTAGTCCCTTACTATACTACTTATATACTTTTCTTTATATATATTATACATTTATACATTTATTTCTATATACATATTATACATAAACACTCAGACTCGGGACGGGAATCGAACCCGCAACCCCCGTTTTACTTTTCGACGCGCTAAACCGTTGCGCCACGGAGGTCGTCAAAAAGTGATAAGAAGTCTGAAATGTAGAAAGGCTGCGGGAAATGACGAGGTGACTGCTGAGATGATCAAGTATGGTGGTCCTAGGGTCTGGGATACCTTCTGTGCACTGTGTTGTTGGCAGATGGGAAAGGTGCCAGAGGACTGACGCACGGCAGTCATAGTACTTCTCCATAAAGGCAAAGGTTTTTATTTAGACTGTGCGTGCTACAGGGCCATCAGCTTGATCAGCTTAGCAAGTAAAGTCTACACCAAGGTATTGACTGAACGTATGAAAGGTGTTGCTGAATGGTATTTGTGGGAAGCGCGAGGTGGTTTTAGGAACGGTAGGGGTTGTATGAATTAGATTTTGTAGCGTCGCCTTATCGTGGGGAAGTTTCTGGCCATAAGTCAGAAAGTTTTCTGCACCTTCGTGGATATTGAAAAAGAATTCGATAGAGTAGTGCGAACGAAACTGTGGAGTCTTCTGCCTGAATATGGCGTGGAGGTCTCCTTACTGCAGGCTGTGAGGTCATCATATCAAGGCCACAGAGCCTGTGTACGGATAGATGGTGACATGTCGCCTTGGTTTGCAGTCTGTTCAGGAGTCAGACAGGGCTGCGTGATGTCTGCCTGGCTATTCGTGCTGTATTTGGACAGTTGGCTACAGACATGAAGGACAGAAAGGTAGTATGAGTGGTATGATATGTGATGGTACAGTGGTAAACTGCCTTTTATACGTTGACGATGCGTGTTAGTAAAGTTCGATAGTGTGTGTTAGTAAAGTTATGTGCAAGTGAAAGAATTGAAAATTTTGAATGAATATGTGTAGCTGAAGTTTTCTTCATAGAACTCCTTTTTAATGTCAGTAAAGCCTAATATCACTTTACGGAAGAAGTGTTCGGGACTTAGTGATAAGGGAAATTAAGAGGAGATAAGTGGGGAATCTTACAATTTACGAACAACCACATTAAACTAGGCTAACTCAGGCTACGTCATTACGTAATACATCATATAATACATACATCAAAAAAGTCTAAGCAACATGTACGATTTTGAATTTTTGAACGATTTTTACTATTGTAATATATTTATATTTCTTTTATAATTAATAACTAATCATTTTTTGACGCATTAGTGACTAAAGCAACCAAATCCTTCATTCAATAGTTCATTTAATCACAGTAATTATCAATATGTGTACCGTAACATACGTAGTATAAAATAAAGTTAAAACGAAATTAAATTTTTCATGTCTTACAAAATTAAATAACTACATTTTTTAAATTATTTGGTAATTCAATAGTGTGACCGCCTCTGTTGTTTAAAACTTGTCGGCAGCGATTTTTCATTGAATTTATAAGATTGCTTATCTGATCCTGCGGCAATCGGTCCCAATGGAATTTTAACAAGTCTTTCAGTTGTTGGGTTGTCGACACTCCGTTCAGGTTCTCTAGAACATGTCTCTGGAGCATGTCCCATGCGTGCTCGATGGGATTGAGGTCTGGCGATTGAGCAGGCCACGGCAATACCCGGATGTTTTCCATTGCTAAGTACTCTCTGGTCCACCGAGCTGTGTGTGAACGCGCATTGTCATGCATCAGCGTGAAATCTGAGCCAAGACTTTGTGCAAATGGGTGAACATAAGGCCCGAGGACATCTTCAACGTAACTTTCAGCGTTCATATTGCCATCTACAAAAACGAGCTCAGTTCGTCTGTTCTTCATAATACTCGCCCATACCATCACTGTGGAGCCACTGTAAGGGTGCACTTCCTGGACGAATCTCAGCCGTTCAGCATTTCTGGGACGACGATACACTCTTACTCTTCTCGTATCAGGCCTAAATCCAAACCCGGATTCATTACAAATTAATATTTTATCCCGTTGCTCCTGGATCCATGTCAAAAAAATTTTAATGCATCTGGAGTTGAGTACCAAATTTACAGGAAATTCTATCCCTCTTGAAAATATTCTAATTTTAAATGGTAACAACACGATGTCACACTTAAACAATACTTCAGTTGGATACCGTGCAAAGAACGAAGTCGAAGTGTTCGGTTTAAATGCTAACTCATTTGATATACACTTACAAGACAATTGTAACATATTATAATCTGATATTAATGAATTTGGACATAGTTCTGAATATATTGACCAAATCGTTGGCTACATAGCCGGCAATGTAGTACGATATTTACTAAAAATAATAACACGTGGTGCATGTGAGGACAGTCTTTTAGCTAAAGAAAAGCTTTTTTCATAAACTAATTGATATTAGAAACTTTGGAGGACTATTCTATGCGTCTCAAGATATATTTTCCGTATGCAAAAAAACAGAAGGTATAATCAGGCACTATCTATAAATCGAAAAGGTTTTTAATATTTCCCTTAATGTGTTCAAGCCTATTGAAATCTTTTGTGGGGTGTTCGTATATTTACTACGATTTTAGATCTGAATCATGACATGGAAGGAACAGGAAATTAAAATCAACATAACATTATGTATTTACTTAAACCTGCACTGCATTTCTATTTGACAGTAAGTTATTTGTATTGCGGCATTGTTAGAAGATTAACGTTGCCACTAAATCGTTTTAAACTAAGATTTTAGATCCTTTAATTGTTTTTCATCAAAGTTAAGATTTATAGTCATGATATATTTCTCTGACTACCCCGTTAGAGATACGGCGTGATGATATGTATATATATATTCAATGATGACTCGCATACAATTTCCCATTGAAAAATAAAGAAAATATCAGCACTTTATTGCGACTTCACTCTGTATACCTAGATTACGTCATTGCCTGATATCAAACATTTTCTTCCTTGTCTCGCCTTATAATTTAAATATTATATATTATCCTTATCACGTCCACGTAATAAACCAAAATGATGTAAACAGCGATGGAAATATATTACGTGAATTATACTTTAAGCACGATACGTAAGATTTTTTTGACAAATTTCGTTTCAATGTCTTACAAGGATCTAAATGTTAAACGAGCTTTTACAACTTTATGCTTTCAAGGTCTACTTTAAATTTAAACAATATTACCGATAATACTGTACGATGTTTAAAATTTATATGTCAATTCGAACAGTAATTATGTATTTAGATTTTAAAGAAAATTGTGAATTATTATTTGTGATCGAAGAACAAAAAATAAAAATATATTAATAATTGTGTAACAATGCTGCTCCCTCCCTTTCTCTATTCTTACTTTGCGTCTGAATATATCATTGCCTGTCATGCAGCATCTTATTCCTTGTCTAATATTATAATTTCTATGTGTCTTATCCTTGTCACTTTCATCTAACAAATCAAAATGACGTAAATAGCGATATAAATAAAATACGTGAATTACACTTTAAGCATGAAGCGTAAGATTTAATTTTAAATATATTTTTGTTAACAAATGTCGCTTCAATGCCATGGGAGGATCTTTTACGAGCTTTTACGACCTTTATATGCATTGACAGTAAAGTTTACTTTAAATTAACATAATATTAAGAGAATACTATACGGTATTAGAAATGTATATATGTCAATTCGGCCAATAATTTGTTCGAATTTTATAGAGGATTGTGAATCAAGTTATATATTTGTGATCGAAGGCTAAATTGATATATTTACCTGCATGTTTATAATTTTTGCTTAAAATAGTATAAAAAAATATGTCGGATTCGAAAACAAACTTAAGTTTACAGTTGAAAGACACGTTCTCTCGTACTCTGCAGCTGCAGATGTAAGTTTGTACATTTTGTTGTTCCCTTAGGTTATCACCAGTTTGACTTTTTTTTCCATCCGGCTAGTTATACGCATAGTACCAGCTGCTGTGCAACAAGAAGTCCACGACAACGCAGTAGTAGGTTTATTGACGTCAATGAGATTTTTACTTATGGATACTTGTAAAGCAGTCGATGTTTTGTTATCAAGTCGTAAAAACAATATTTTCGGGCCTACATGCTAACACTGCTATCTTTCTGCTATTATAACTATAGCGAAAGAATTAACTGTCTCAACTCTATACATATTATAGCCTGGGTAAAAAGAGAATGGAACCTCCAAGAAAATTACCACCACTAATATCTTCTCGAACTCTTGCTCAATATAATATATATGCAATGTGTCAACGAAGTAACGCAAAACCAGAAAGTAGTTTCATTAGTATCGAGAGTGGAATCGATTTATCATATTTTAATATAAATTGTATTTTTTATATTCAAATGAACAGTCAGCATAGCATAGACTGCGTTAAATTAAAAAATTCAAAATCATTTTTTCAAAACTGGATTCTAAAAATCTCAGTCAATAAAGCTGTACTCAAATTGAGGCGAATTTCGTGCGGGACGCGGGATGGATATTTTGCGTGAATCGCTCGCTCGCTTAGCCGTTCACATTGACGCGACTTCCCGCGAGTTCTTCAATGAAGAAACGTCTTTTGATTATGAAGAAGTAATGCTGTTGTTAGCGATAGTAGAAAAAGACTATCAATATTTAAAGTACGACAAGTTTTTCATTAGTTACATTTCCTACTATAAAAAAAATTTTAACAGAAAACAACTTTTTCTATGGCGATTTGATGTTGAATAGTGATCAGACCGTTGGAAGGTATAAAAAGTATATGCTATCGGTTGCGCGCTGGCACACAATGATCTCTATCATTAATTCTGTAAGTACTAACACTTTAAATCCATTCTAACCTGTTACTTGATAGGCTAGAGTTATTGCTTTGGCCTCTCGTACGCTCGTACCATTAATTTTTAATCCATTAGTTTTTTTTATAAAGCGACACACAGAAAAATAATAAAAAAGATTACGTTACATTTGTAGCAAATAAAGCAGTATTAAAACGCAAAACCAATACAAAACTAATGAAGTTGCCATATTCTGTAGTTTAGTACACATTATAATAGTGGTTTGTTCATTTAAATATTAACAACAACATATTTTATAACATTAACAACAAAGCTATAGCGAAGTCATAGTCACGTTAGTATACTGATTCATTGTAATATTACTATAAGTAATAATGTATTTCATTTAATACGTAAAAGAAAGTAAATAATCATACGTTTTTCAAGAACGTCTTAGTAACTTAACCCAATGTCATGGTATCATGTGTCATTTAGCTGTCAGTTGTCACCCGTGTTTTGTTATTGCAACTTGCAATACATTGTAATGACATAGTAGTCTGTGGTAATGACTAAGGAATCAAAGTAGGAGTATTTGTACTTTAATGTGTAATTGTGACTAGATTGTATTTCATTCAAGTTAAGTCTTCTTCAAAAATATTATATATATAAAGAAGACTTAAAAATCATAATACGAGAATAGTAATGAATACGGGACATGGTACTTATTCTGTCGGTCTACGTACAATTAGTATTTCATTAAAGTCGCTGCGATATGTCTGTATGTTGCAGTGACTAGACGTGTGAGTTATGTCTTAAGTAGGTACTTATTGGATTGATACCTATTTCGTTTATTACAATATACCATACTTATTACTTTGATTACCCCGTTGGGGATACAGCTTAAAGATATGCATGTATGTATTACTGAATTGAATTATACATTACTGAATAATATTAAACCATTTTGTTACTCGATTTTGTATTCTTTTTTAAAATCACTAGTACTTCAGATGTATACGCAAGATTGTTTACCCAAGGTTTTCAGTGAAATCCCGTTTCGGAAAAATATGTTGTAATAACATTTAATTTTATAATTACTTAGCTGTGTATTTTTAAGATATTTTTATTAACGAACGCAAACTCTATATGCGACACTGAAACAGCATGGGTTTCTGCCAATCTTCTTTCCAGACCCAGAGGTTTGGGCCGTGCGTTGATATGTCTGTCAATGAGTTAGGCGGTATTTTCTTCAACATATAAAAAAATACAATAAAATTAAGAACAAGACTTACCGACATTCCCACCATCTGAGGCTAAATCGATTTGTAATGGGGAGTCTTTAATGGAACTGCTTTCGATACCACTAGAGGGTGCAGGCGAAGGTGATCTTGAACCTAATTAAAAAAACATTACATAATTATATCTGTGAGCATTGCGTCAATAAATAATTAACATCATGTCATTTATAAGTACATACCACTAGGTGAATCTCTTTCTTCATGCTGTGATGATTGCCTCAAAGAATCCAATGAATACCATCTTCTTGGTTTGTTTGTTACATTATTGGTAGTTTCTTTGGTTTCATCTATTAAAAAAATTTTTTTTTACTGTAAAGTTTTAATATAGTTTACAGTAAAGCTAATTAAAAAGCTAATAAAGCTAGTTAAAAAACTTCCCAAAACAGTGTTGGTTAAATATCTTTTACTTTATAAGAAAGCAGATTCCAAAATTTTATAATTTATTATTTACTAACTCTGCCCTGCAGCTTCACCCGCATTAAATAGAGAATTTGTGAATAGCTTGACTACAGCACCATTTATCGGATACTAGTACAGCTATGAACCATCGCCTCGACAAAACAGACATTGTTAGAACATTAACTCAATAGGTTAAGTCCTTCAGAAGTTACAAGATACCTAATCGTTTGCCCCCTCCGCCACAAAAAAATACCCGACAGACAGACCAACAATTATATTACTTATAAAGATAATTTTTATAAAAGGTGATGATTTTAAGCTCATTAACATCGATTAAATCCAGTATTCCATGCATAACTTAGTACAACATAGACATAGAACTTAGAGCTCGTTATCGTGATGATTTTTAATTTTTCAATTTCACCTATGAAGTGAATTGCGATTTGATTATTGCGATATGTAATATCACAATCACATACAGAACACGTAACAATTATTGAAAAATACAGTATTTCTTGGAAATAAAACAGGAATAACACAAAATAATAAAATAAGTCAACAGCGTTCTCCACAGCGTGACGACTTATGACGACCTGTCATACAAAAATGGTTCCAATATACTCTCGTTTGCTGTCCCTTTCTTATTCGTGCCACTATCGTAAAAGATTACATTCTCACTCGCATTCAATGTACGTCTATTTGCCAGTAAATTAATACTAAGTTTATGATTCTATGTATGTACTGCAATTCAAATTCTAGTAGTGGGTGAAAATAGGAAGCAAGTGACGACTTATCAAGCGATCTATCTGCATCATCTGCATCTGAAGCGACTGCATCTTCTGGAAAGTGCATTGAGCGAGGAAGAGGGCGAACTTTTCACATTGCGTCAGCACGGTGACGAGACGTATACGAGTGTAAACGATAGCGGTTTTCAATTGTCTTTACACGGTTACACGACAACTTCGAGGTTTTCAGTTTGCAGAGATTTTTTCGATTTTATAATTATTTATGTAGTTTTCATTCTCATGTAATTTGCATCAGTACCAGTAGTCATACAATTAGTTTAAAAGGATGTCAATTAAAAGTTTCAATAATTCAATGCAAACACTGTAATTAGAGGATTTGATCTTGGGATCCCGGGATCTCGACCGTTTTTCGGTCCCGAATTTTTCTGGATTAGGTTTTTCTGATCCCGGTATCCCAGATCGGGGTCGACATCAATTAAAAAACGTTGCAAAATAGACTGCATAAAGTGAAATCAATGAGCTCGGGTGCCTATCATTTTAGTGTAACAAAGTTTACTTGGTTAATTTGCGATGATTGCTTGAAATAAAACTTCTTGTATATTGAACTAAAACTTAAATTAATAATTTAAAAAACCGTCGACTCCTAAAAACAAAACATTTAAAAATAAAAAAATTAAATGTACCTATTGGGCCTTTAAGTTTATGATAAGTTATATTATAAATAGTAGTAGTACAGATTAATTAGTTACTAACGTGTAGTAGTAATATGTCCAAGCGTCGCCGCGTCAGGGGACCGTTAAGTAAATTACTTGTATTTAAATTTTGTACCTACTTTGCCATTTTTAGTTGTATTCTGTTTTATTTTACTTTACTTATTTATTCCTTTCCTTTTTAGTGTTTTTTTCTTTGAGTCAGGGATTTTTTAAATTTCTTATTTAAGTTTTATTTCACACTTTCTAAGCATATTACGATCGACGCTCTTACCCCACATTCACACAAATACTTTCCGAGACGATACACGAAATTGCGACAAGAGATCGCCTCGCCGAAATCTTTGAAAGCAACTTATAGTTATATAGTGAGCAACTATAAGCTGATAATTTTCAAACGGCTGAAAAATTTTCCTAAGGACACTCGATCAAGTCACCTTTCAAACTAAAAAAAATTAAATCAAAATCGGCTTACGATTAACTACGATGCCACAGACAGATACACAGATACATACGTTAAACTCATAACACCCCTCATTTCGTATTGGGGGTTAGAAATGACAGGAAGCTGTTTTGCGACTAAAATACTTAGTGTTAATTAAAATTACAGGTAAGCAAGCATAATGGGTTACTCGGTGATACTTGCTTGCAATACAAATTCTTGTATTTTAAATTAGAATAATAGCCGAGAAAGCGTACAGGATTACCTGTGCGCTTTCGAGCATTTATATTTCTAATGAAATAACAGACAAGCCAAAGGGGCAAAGTAAGCTGGGTGTATGACGCAAAATACGTTGATTTTTGTCTAAATTATTATTTGTTGTTTAAAGGCTGATTTATATAAGATTTTCTTATTGTTTAGTTGTAACCTTCAATATCGAAATTATCCCGGGATCCCAGGATTAACTAAGTATAATCTCGAAATCTCTGGATTAGAAATAAGGGCCGGAATCGAATTCCCTAACTGCGATCAATAAAAGTGTCTTGGTACTTTGCACCAACCTGATTGTAACTGTAGTTGTTTGATGAGATGAGGATCGCTCCGACAGCGCGTCAAGTTGCGTCGCGTGCCGCTTGGCCCTTTACGAGGATGAGTTTCGTGTACTAATTTTGGTGATTTTCCTATAACAAAAAATTATAACCATTTTTATTGATATACTGATTATTATTATTGTCTGTACAGTACTAAAATGTCACAAAAATAATAAAACGACGACTATAATTATATTATAAAAAATATTATGAAATTATCTTAGATTACATATTTTGTAACATACTAAAGGTTTCTCGCCATGCATTGCTGTGGCGCGCTTTTGGCGCGCAAACGAACAATTACATTTTTACATAGTAAAATTATATCAATATTTAAATCAGGTAAAGTCAGATCCTACAAACTACCGCCCAGTGACGATATTGCGAGCGTTGAGTAAAATATTCGACAAAATAATGTTCAACCAAATGCTGGCACATTTTAACATTTGCGGGATATTTCATGGTCAAGAGTACGATTTCACGAAAGGGCGGTCAACAACACATGCGGGAGCAAGCCTGAGCAAAACTGTACTAGAGGCTTGGGAGAGGTCACGGGATGACATTGGCGTGTTTTCTGGTTTTTTCAAAGCTTTTGATTATGTTTGTCACAAAACTTTAATTTACAAGCTAAAATACTATGGAACACGTGATAAAGCTCTCGATTTCGTGATTTCATATTTGGCTAACCGAGAAAAAAAAATGAGTGTAAATGGAGGACATCTGTCGGTTCTAAATTAAAGGTGGGCGACCGTTCCTGTTTTTGATTTATATTAATGCTTAAAGACCTATGTGAAATAATATTATTTGCTGATGACACATCATAATTGTTCAAAGTAAATAGAAAAAACTTATAAGATATTAGCGGACAGAATAGGAGCTTGGCGGATGTCTTGAGATGGTTTGCTGCTAATAATTTAATACTGGATGCACAAAAATCCAATTGTGTCAAGTTTTCCTTATTCAATGTACCCAGAGTCCATAATATACTAGAACTGGGTGGAAAACAATTAGAATTAGCGAAATCAGGTACTTTTCTTGGTTTAACAGTAGATAATAAGTTACAGTGAGCAGACCATATCGGGACTTTGGCCAATAAGTTCACTTCGGGAATATATGCTATTAAACGCATTAGACAGTTGATAGATGTGGCTACGACTAGGCCGGTGTACTTCGCATATTTCCATAGCCTTGTCTTATGGTCTGCTACTGTGAGGATCAGTGACGCATATGAAGACTATTTTTATTTTACAAAAGAGGGCAATACGTGCCATTTACATTATGAACGCACGAGAGACGCTGAGAGATCGTTTTAAAGACATTGATGTACTCACTTTACCATCGTTATACATCTTTGAATAATGTTAATAATACATAATGTACACTAGAAAAAATATAGATCAATTTCAAAAGAAAGGCGTTATTAGTGGTATGGAAACTCGTAGTCGTGATCAACTAATTATTCCTAAATTTAAATTGTCTAAATTTAAAAAGTCAAGTCAACCGAACTAAAGTAGATCTGACGTTCAAAAATACCTTGCAACTGGGTTTACCTGAATAGATTGATTTGACTTTGATTATTTATATAGATATTATGGACAATATTAAGGTTAAAAACACTCCAGATTGCAAATGCGTTGGCAACCGTGAGAACTAAGATGTTGAGCCTCTTGAACATAACAGATAGAGGTAGCGTACGTAGCGGAGATCTCGTACAAGTTCGGGAACTACCACCCGCAGTATCCTACTACATATGTACATACATTATTTACATTTTATTACACTTCTAAGTGAATGATAGCAAAAGCCAAGGAATACCAAGGCTGACCTATGAAATCAAATATTCGGAGTGTTAGCTGGCGAACTGACAAAGCGCTCGAATACCTAGGCGAAAGTGTATAAGGAGAATGATGAGATTTGAGAAAGTGAAAGAAGTATGTAATGACTGCGGTACTCGGCGGTCCGACCTCTTTGACTACTGCGGTAGGTATGCAGCGTGAGGATATAAGTATGTATACGACTTCCAATAAAAGTCAACTATCCTATAGGCTATTTATGTATGTATATATGAGTAGTTTAATTGGGAAGCGAACACATATGGGCCAGTGTCTTGACTTCAGCCACAATACCTTTTAATGTTGTTAAAAAAACAAACAAACACTTAAGTCGTTTGAACCAACTAGACTAAAAAAAACCGCAGCATACCTGGCGTCCGGGAGTCGGCGATGGCGGCGCCAGCGGTGGGCTGTGGCGGGCGCGGCAGCGGCGCGGGCGCGGAGGGCAAGCGCCGGCCGGCGCGGCCGCGGCTCTCGCCCGCGCCGCCGCCAGCGCCGCCACCCGCGCTTTCCGACAGGTCGAGCGAGTACACGTGGCGCGCCAACACGCGCGTCAGGGTCTCCATCGTTTTCTATAAAACCATTGAATTATACTGTTACGGTTGGACCTTATGTCCAAGTAATAAGGTCGATTTTTAAATGGCACGAGACACGCAACTTTTAGTGCTTATATTTCAAGACTTAGGCTTTGCAGAGCTAAGACCTAAAAAACCATTGCTAGGTTTAAGGTCTACTATCAAAAGATATAAGCAAAATTAAGATATAAGAACAAAGTTGTACTTTGAAAATTCCGGAGCGGTGAGGTGTCATATACCTACTCGTGCAAACAGGCGGCGTCGAGAACAATGTCGAATTATTGTTAGCGAGCGCAATTAACTAGACAGTTCCAACCTCTTTATTTCTATGCATTATTGCTATTAGCATTCGGGATTGCTCTAGAAGTTTCCACCCTCGTTTTTATCGATCTATGAATAGAGCTAAATGTCCGCCGCCGAGTCAGTTTTTCAACTACCGATCGAAGCGATACATCAAGACGATATCAAGGCGGATTACGAAGACTACTGCGACGACTTTGGATAGAAAACTGCTGCGATTCGGGAACGTTGTTTATAGTGAAACGTGTACCTTTGGTGACTACTACGCGATTACCAATTTCGAGGGGCGACAACGAACCTTAGGTACCGCCGTAATTAAGTTCGCATGTTCTTGACAACTGTTTGTACGAACGGAAATAAACTCTTTGTACTCTTAACCGGCATCTTATTACTCACAGCTCGTAACAATACATTACACTAGAATAGTACAACAAAACAATAATCGAGGCCCTACGCGCTAGCAGAGCCTTTCGCGGGAACAGACGCTTAGTTAAGTAAAAACGAGAGTGCTATTATGTCATTGCTCAGAATGGGCAAGACCTTCTCACGACGTTTTAACTTTACATATAATAAAATAAGTTTAATGCATTATAAATATTTTTTAAATGTATTTTATAGTCTAATACATTAAGCTGAACATCAATTTTTAAGGTATTTATAATAAAAAATTTTCGCTTAAGTGCGTAAGACGTAATGCACGTAAGACATACAGGTGCTCGTTCACGATCTTTAAAGGTCATTACAAGAACATAACAAGAAGGAAGCGCTAGAGGTGCTACGCAATAAATCAAAATTGTCCAAACCTTAGACTATCGCATCGGATCTGTGCAACGAGAATACTTGAAGCACCTTCGTGAAGAACTTGAGAAACGAAGACATGATGGAGAGGCAACCTAACTATAAAAAACTAAATAACGTTACAATAAATGCCAATTCTAAAATTGAACCCAAAACCACATGTAATAACGTAATCAAAAAACTTTCTACTTCATTGTATACAATTTCAATTTTATATACAAATATCCAGTCTATAACATCAAAATTAGATCTTTTGACTGCTAGAGTGAATTCTTTAAATTCTGCAATAATTTATTGTTATCTAAACATGGCTTACCAAATAGAACAGACTCAATTATAAAATTGACATATATATAGAGACGATCGGATTGAAAAGCGAAGTGGCAGATTACATAATATATTGCAAATAACACTGGATTATTATTTGCTAAATCAGACACAAACTACAAAATTAAAAATCGACTCTGTGGAATATTTGTGGTTAGATATAAGGGTTGGGTATACCGATTTCTTGTTATGTGGAGTGTATCGTGGACACAACTAAAACCTAGACCAGGATAACGTAGTACTAAACCAAATCAAACTGGCATCTGAAGCTCACACAGTTATCATCATGGGTGATTTTAACTTTGGCGGAGTCAAATGGCCTTTTCCATATAGTGGTTACTTATCACACACAGAAGAAAATTTCGTACAATGGTATAAAATCACCAATCTTGTGCAACTGGTGGAGAAACATACCAGATTTCGTGAAGGCCATCAGTTTTTCTTTTTGGTCTTAATCATGGTTAATAACGAGACGTTTATAGCAAACACTAGTTACGAGGCCCCAATCGGCTAAAGTGACCATATGTTTAGTTTCAACCATTCAACTAGAGGCTTACAAAAGCAGTGAGGCTTACAAAAGCAGTACAATATCATGAAAATGGAACTTTAATAGAGCTGACTATGATAAAATAAATGACAAGTTAAAAAGTGAACTACCAGATCCAGTGGATCGCTTAATTTGTGTAGAGGAGCAATATGAGACATTTCTTAAAACACTCAAAAGCGCTATTAAATTGTACGTACCCCTGACTGAGAAATACCTTTGTGCCAAAAACAAGCCAAGGATATCCAATGAAATACAAAAACTCATACGACACAAACATAATATGGGGAGTAGATACAAAATAATGGGAATGTACAAAACTTACAAGGGATACAGAGAAATAAATAATAAACTAACAAACATAATTAGAGCGTCTCGAATGAGATATGAAACAGATTTATTACAAGCAGTACCTAAGAAATTCTACTCATAGATACGACAACAAATTTCTATAAAAGTGAACCTACCAACAGTTCTACGTGATAAACAAGGACATATAAGGATAACACAAGACAGTGAAATTGCTGAAGCATTTGCAGATCAATTTGCTAGTGTCTTCCAAATAGAACCGCCGAACCTGTTGCCCAAGATGTCGCAGGAATGAAAACTCAATTCGAAAATTTTGCTTCCGGCCACCGCGCGGTGGCGGCCGCGCGGCTGACATTCTTTATTTATTTATTTATTAATAGCGAATGTAAACTTTATTCACTAAGCAACAACATTAAAATTTCTGGCAACTACTCAAACGCACGGCCACCGCGCGGTCTAAAACTATAGCACCGTCGCATTCCATTCCTCTCTGGCCACTCCAGACAGAGTGAAGTTACTTGCGCTTGACGTGAGCTTAGATATGTAAATATATGTATATAGTGTAGCGTTGTGTCGGCGCGAAGAAATTCGTGACGAATAAATGCGCCCTTCCGATACTTTAGCATCAACTATGCTAACTTCATATGATTCTGGTGTTCTGCCTATGCAATGGAAGATAGTGACACCCATATATAAGAAGAGAAGCAAATTGGAAGTATCAAACTACAGACCAATAAGTTTGACTAGCGTTATTTGTAACGTTGTGGAGAAAATAATATACATAGGCGAGAATTTCTATCATGATATCATATTATTGGAGACCAACAGCATGGATTTTGTCCGCACCGATCTATAGTATCAAACCTGTAATCGTGTTTATTGTCATGGACAAATAGTTTCAAAGGAAGGGAACGTGTAGACGTTATATACCCAGATTATGAAAAAGCTTTCGACAAAGTGCTCATAACGAGACTATTGTACGAACAGGATTTTGTTGCAACAAGAGGCGAAGTGGTTAAGTCAATTGAAGTTTTCCTGCGCCACAAGTTTTCGTATGGGCGAAACAAATCTGGGCAGCATGAGATCCAGTGGCGTTCCGCAGGGATTAGTTCTTGGCCCTCTATTACATATAACATACACTTTTGACCTACCTCACTTCTTAAAGTGTAATGTTTACAATGCAAACCCATTAAGTCAACAACAGTCGCCTTCAGACGGATCTGGATGCAATCGCTAATTGGACAAAAGAGTGGCTTATCAATTTAAACGCTCCCAAATGTAATGGAACTTGGACAATATCCAGCTTGGCGAGGAATAAGCAAATAGGTTTGGAATGAAAATGCATCTTATTTTAAAATCAAAGATCAAACTATTTATTTCCTATACATACATCCCAAAATTACGACAGAAGACAAAGTTAGTTTTTCCAAAAGATTAATAAATGCTCCGTAATACTATAGTGAGAGCGACAACAAAAATTTATAATAACTTTAGTACATACATATCTTTACGCTATATCCCTAACGGGGCTGTCAGAAATGGGTTGAATAATATATAATATTACGATCTTACCGCCCATTCTTTTATAAGGTCTTCCCAATGAGTGAGTCGAGTTAGCAGGTCCATAAAGTTTTGCCACAGTTCAGGTTTAACAGCTACATTCAGATTGGCCTTTATCCACGTCACTATCAGAGTCTGAAATAATGCTGGTGCTAGAAATCCACCTAAAAATTTATAATGTTGTCTTTACATTTCATTAATTTTTTTAAAATTTTTAAGACATATTATAAATAGTTCAAAAAAATTACCTAAGGATTCTTGCTTCCTCTTAGGTAGTACTTTCGTAAGAACTAATGATGTAATTTGCAATAACACCAATAAAAGCTGTTCCCTGTTGAACAAAATTTCAAAACATGTAAAAAAATAATTTCAGTATTGTTAAATTGACATCAATATACGTTAGAAAGAGAAAGTAGAAAAATCATCTCATCATCTTACAGTTTTCAGATTCAAAGTTCGTGTGGTCAACGACACACAAGCATTTAAATTAATAAATGTGAAACATAATTGTTACGGCCAAATGCCTATATCCCTAACAATAATTATTTATATATACCCGCAATTGTCATAGTATCTGTCATTTTCCGCCGCTTCATTTTGCTACTTGTTTTTATGAGTAGTCTATGATCGACCTCTGACACCGTTGCTATACGATCGGGCTATTTAACCGCGCCGCGCTGGTCACTGTGACCCTATCTACTACGCAACATCCACTGAATTCGAAGGCCGCTAAATACAGCAAGAATAGAGAGCAGAGGAGCTGCAGCTACCAAGTATACGGATCATCTCAGGGGTGACCGTAGATGTTTGGAACGGCTTCTTCAAAAGAAAGGTATCTATTGAACCACGACCTCCGTGGCGCAACGGTTTAGCGCGTCAGAAAGTAAAACGGGGGTTGCGGGTTCGATTCCCGTCCCGAGTCTGGGTGTTTATGTATAATATGTATATATTTACAAAAGAAAAGTATATAAGTAGTATATCAGTTGTCTAGTACCCATAACACAAGCGCTATGCAGCTTACTTTGGGACCAGATGGCGCTGTGTGAAATGTCTGAGTATTATTATTATTATTTATCCACCCGCCCCGAGTGCTCGTATTGACGGTTGTATTGCTCAATCGCTGCGGCACTCACAATCATATTAAATTAAGTTATGATTCATTATAATAGTGGACAGAACGATGGTCGCATTTTGTTTTCTTTTTCGCAAAAATTGTTTCGTAATATTTGTCATTTTGCTAGCAAGTATTTCGTTTTTACTGTATTTGTGTTTTTAAAAGTTTCGTAGACAAATAGCAAAATGAAACTTATATTTCAGTCTAGCTGTCTATATGTCTGTACAGAATGAATCGACTATGACATGTGGACAGATGGTGTCATAGTCGATTCATTATATTATCTTTAAACCTAGTGAGGTGTAAAGATAGTAGAATAGGGTATAGAGACGTAATTTCATTAACCAAACCTACAAATGTAGAAAAATTAAATAATGGGTACCTCGGAACCAATTTTTTTTTAATTATCTTTTACTTTGTACTTGAAAAATACATATTCGACACAATCTTTGCCGGTTTTCTGTATAGCTCACCAAGTGTTAGCATCCATAGCGACGTGCATAACCATATATCTATAAATATTCAGCACTCGTTTGCAGGTATCCGTTTGTTCTTCTAATAGTTGTTGTTGACTGAGTGCCCCGGGGGGTGCCACGGGAGAAGGGGAAGCGAGGAACACGTTTGCAGCTTGCGTCATGAATACTTGCAATATATTCTGCAATGAAATTATTGAAACTGAAACAATAAGAACTAACATATATCTATATATTAGTGTGTGAAGCGAAAACTTTGGTTCCCTTTTTAAGTAAATTGCGCCGACGGAGGAGTGTGAAATTTGGTACACTTAAAGTTTATATGAAGAAGGATAGGAGAAAGCTAATATTTTTATATAAATTGCATTAGAAATTCATTTAAATTAAATAAACCACTCATTGTTTACGTTCATACTGCCAGTGTCAAAAAGACTCAATTTCAAACTCAAAGTTGCTTGTGATCACATATACGTAGCCTCCGTGGATTAAACAGTCGCACAGAGTAGAGATTGTCGCCAAAGAGTTTATAAGTTTGTTTACGGTTTGTGTGTGCAGACTAGAATGGATCGGTCGAGACAGCTCAAACAGGATTTAAGACTGCACTAGGCAAGTATGGAGATAAGAGAATGAATAATGCTGGTAGGATTGTGTTAGAACTGTGTATGGAAAAGATTCTTTTTGTAGTTAATACCGTATTTAAGCACAAAAGGATTTATCAGTACACGTGGGAAAGAAAGGGTGAGAGAAGTATGAATGATTTATTCTTGGTGGACAGCCGGCTTAAAAAGCAGGTTATGAACACGAGAGCACACAGAGGAGCCGATTTGGGAACAGACCACTTTCTAGTGGTAACTAGAATAAGAGATCTGCTTGCAGCGTTGCGATGTCGCGTAACGTCCAAACCTGCAGCGGGCTGTCGCATCAAGAGCTGGAAGCTGCAAGACACGAACACCATGAATGAATGTGAAAGGGTAGTATCCCGTAAGCTTGATGATAGATTGAAAGTGATGAGCGAGGATGTTGAAGATTGTTGGCAGAACCTTAGGGATAAGTATGATCAAGGCTGCGAAAGAAGTGTGTGGAACGAATGAGATTGGGAACGGTAAAAAACGTGATGTGTGGTGGGATGATATATTTTCACGCTGTGGGATACCGCGTGAAGATATGTATGTATGTATGCATATTTACGGTCGAGTTTCGACCACATGGCGACCTCTAGTACTATTAAGTCGATATAGACTCGATTTGATGTTTTAATTAATGTGGCAAAATTCTTAATAATGTAACCAGCTTAAATAGTGTTGACAAGTAATAGAACTGAGTCGATATCGATTTAACTAAATCGAACGTCTAGTCTTACATTTTAATTCATTTAATTTGGTGCTGACATGACCCTGTAGTGTCACCATTTCATAATGTATTTAATAATTCGAATAAATTAATATCATACTTTATTTTTCCTTTTTTTTTATTATTTTACCCACTCCTTATTGCTACAAATATTCGTATATTTTCGACGTTACCGCTATCTCATGAACGGAATTATCCAAAAAGAAGATTTCATGCAGACTTAATAGTAATGAAGTCGACTTAGCGGGACATCACTATTTAAAAAATTATAAGAAATAGTTACGCTGGAAACGTCAAATCACACTATCAAATTAAAAGTTGGTCTATAATTGAACTATAATTAATAGTACAGTGTTCTCATTGTTATGATCCTTATTGACTAAATAAGAGTGGATTATAGGTATATAACTGGTTTTTAACTGACAATAAAGAAATATAAAAAACGGCAATATGTAACGTCGTGCGCGTGAGCCTACATCGGAAGTACTATAGGTGAGCGCAAACAGAGCGGACCCAGGCGTCTGTCGCTTCTTGTCATGACTCGAGCTTGGTTGAACTATACGCTAGTCACGACTCTCGTCATCCGATATTGAATTTCATGTAAGTCTATTTATGTAGCAGACCCTTGTAATGATGGCATGACGTTTTAGATGTAAACGAACCAAGTTAGAAAGGGTTTTTCAAAGATTGAATAGCATATAAGAGTTATTTTTATTATTTTAACCAAATTTTATTAGTACTTTTGGGTATATATGAATAGCATTTAGTTGTGACAAATAATTGCATGATTTAAAAGATTTCATAAATTGGATATAACATTGAACATTATTTTTACGCTAAAAACACACATAGTGACAGTAAGATGCATAAAATAGAAATAGTTCCGACGAATTCTATTCATTGCTACTATGAATATACAAATGACTGTACCCATAAACACTGTTATTCTCGCAATCAGTAAGATCACAGCGAAGGAACAACAATAGACCCGGCCGAAGATCGAGTCCGAGAACCTGGCTTAGAAGGCAGAAGTTCTAACCTTCATTCCAGTGTGTCAGTCTCAGGAGCAGAGTAATTTTTTTATCAATATGTCCCATGTAGGGAAGAGTTATTACCTGCATGCCGGCGCGCACCATAAGGTTATCGCGGCCTATAGCACCGAGGTACGAGTCATTACGTAGTCGGCGTGGAGCCGGCTCGCCCGCCCCAGCCTGAGTTTCAAATGCGTTGTCCAACAGAAATGGAGGTATTTCTGACACCTGCGAAAAGCAGAAAAGTTTTAATTTAGTTTTATTTAACGAAAAATAGCGGTGGGTAGGCAATAGCAGTGGGTATTACGGATATAACCAACTGTTGCACCTTTATCTATCACAATGAAGCTTCGATCTAGAAAGACGTCCGTTTTATGTCATTTGAGATATCAATTGGTTTTAAAACATATTTAGTGGCTCTGTTTAATTACGTTTGTTGCGTGACGTCACAATATAGCGCGTCGCACTTGCTGTAAGAACCACCTGTGTATAACAGACAGTTTCGCGATGAATACTAGAGTATTGCACTGAGAAGACAATTGCAGGTGTTACGTAGTTGAAAAAGCAATATCTCAAAAATTATTTCACATAACATAGAAATAATTGTAGCGCAAAATGTTTTATTTAAATTTACCGTAACAAAAATAATATTTTTTTTTGTAATACTCTATGTACTGTATTTTTATGTATGCATTAATAACTTTGTTGTTCAATTTGTAAACGTGCAACAGAATTCATTCGAAAGCTCATATATCACCATGAAATAATAACTTTTTATAAGTATAAAATTGATAGTGTAATTTTTTATAAGCTCAGCTTTTGTTATTTTTTAATTATTACTTCCACTTACATTTACTAAACGCTAACACACAACGATTTCATTCTTTCATACGATTTGTGTGTTTAAATTTTTGTATATTATATATTCTACTAGAACTAAAATGTGCTTTATCGCTCAGCATATAGTTTATTTTCATTTGTAACAACTTGTACAACCATGATTTAATTTTGATTTAATGGGATTATAAGAAAATTATAACATTATACATTATTGAAAATTACTCAATTATTAATTACGTGTTAAACGTGGTATAGTACAGTCCACAAAACACAAACATTCATCTGTATCCAGTCCTTGTAGAGCGCGATGACACGCCGGACTGCGGCTGCGTGGCTGAAGGGAAGCAAAAAGGCCTGCCGCAGCATCTCGATGGTGAAGTCGACGTACTCGCGCGACCAGCAGCACAGTACATCACGGACCACTTGCTCCGAGCTTAGCTCCTCGTACGTCACCGAACCTGATATTTATACCCTTGTTGCAGTAAAAAGGAGTGACTAATGAGGTGTTAACTTCACTACAATTTTAATCATGTCAATTAGCCATCTATACTTCTAGACTAATATGTTAGTAACTAATTAATCTGTGCTAATATTATAAAGAGGTAAACTTTATACCCGTGCGAAGCCGAGGCGGGTCGCTAGACTAATAATTTGGTAACATTTTAATGGCAAGAGTGGGGTATAAATTAAAAGCCTACGTATTAATAAGGTTGTATATAAGTCTGATTTTAGTTTTTGTGTAGTTGTCACTTAGCAACAAGCGATTGTGTACAGTTTATTCGAATAGAGGTAGTCAAAGAGAATGTATATATACCCGCGCCATGTGCTGTTAAATAGAAGTAGTCTAGTGCAATCAGTATTAGTATATCTTAAGACGTATCCACGAATGGTAGTTGATCAAATATAGTCAAAATTAATGGTCAGTGAATTATTCCATTACATTGTTCTAGTGAGTCCTATAAGTAGTGTTTTAGTGAGTGTTGAGTGAGTTCAATAGTGGGTCTAATATACATATATTCATTAGTGTGTTTTAGATCATTATACATAAATTCGTTTCTTTTAGGCCACTTCTAACACCTGCATGGAAAGATAACCACCTAGAACATTATACAGGGTGTATATGAAAACGGGACAGTTACTTTAATGGATGAAAGGGCATAACTTTAGTATGTAGTTAGAAAAAGAATTATCGAAAAAAACGTATCCGTTTAAGAGTTATGGCCGTTTTAATTTTCAAGTGTTATCCCCACCATTTCTCGTAAAATTGGGTTGATCGCGTACAGTTACAGATTTTAAATCTTACGTATTTTTTTATTTTGTAATAATTTCATCCGTTACTGAAATACAGCCTGAAAACCCCCATTGGGGTATACGCATTATTTTCGAAAATGGTTTTCAGGCTGTATTTCAGTAACGGATGTAATTATTACAAAATAAAAAAATACGTAAGATTTAAAATCTGTAACTGTACACGATCAACCCAATTTTACGAGAAATGGTGGGGATAACACTTGAAAATTAAAACGGTCATAACTCTTAAACGGATACGTTTTTTTCGATAATTATTTTTGTAACTACATACTAAAGTTATGCCCTTTCATCCATTAAAGTAACTGTCCCGTTTTCATATACACCCTGTATATTTTTCTACTTTTAGACCAGCATGTAAATAATTCCGAAATATTAATTTTAGAACCCAAAATAGAAATATTTATAGTTCTGTTCATTAACTAACGATTGTTCACGACATTGTAGACTTAACAGCCAAGACACGTTTCCAGTGAAGGTCATCACAAATAAAGCAAATAACGACAAATCAAACCAGCTATATTAGGCATTAGACTAAACAAACAGCACGAAAATGTAAAAACAATTTTTCGAACTTGGCGTCATGTAAACACTTATTTGAGCTAATCCTTGAAATGTCTGATTCGATTTGAATGGGGAAGTAATTTCGAAAAGGTTATAAGACATGCGTAATTTGTATTCATATGCAGATATAGAAAAGAATTCATTTGGTAAAAAATACCATTAGCATCATTAGCATGATTTATTTAAAAAATCATACCTGACTCCAAACTAGGATGTGGTGTAATAGATGCAGAATCATGTGATGATGCTCTACTAGAATCAGATGGATGCCCTACAGTGAAAGAAGTCTCTTCTTCATGGTGAAGGGAGGTTGCTGGTGTGGGGGTGGTGGAGTGGGGTAAATGTGAGCCAATACTGGTCATTGAAGATGGCTGACCACCTTCACTTCCCTGTTTTTTCATGAAGTGGGCATAGCTAGCCACCCATTTGATGAGTATCACACGACAGACAACATAATCATCTTCTAAGATGTTGTGTTGTACTGGAAGTTCTGAAAACAAGCAAAAATATGAGTATGTTGAACTAAATTAATATTAATGCATATATATTATGTGATAAATATTATATGCTAATTTATTATATTTTCTTTTACTTACCAAGATTTGGTTTATAAAGTGAATTTTTGCTATTAAATTGTGGACAAATTATTGGTAGGTAGTAGAGTTTGAATTTCTCTAATAAAAACGCAAAACATCTCATTGATTTCCCATGAGACCTATCTTTCCATTGTATCTTTGTAACTGATGTTGCCATACCATCAAGAAGGATCTCGAAGAAATATTTAGTTTCATTGTCAACTGCTTTTTCATTTGCGCTTGGAGGTAATAGAGGTTGTATTTCTACACTCTGAACTGGCTTTAATGCATTAGTGTCATGAAATATTGAAGCTGAGACATTTGCTAGTTTGCCTATAATACCAGTTGGTGTTTGCTCAACAACTACTTTCTTTACATTATCATTAGCAGAAGAAAAGTTTGGATGCTGCATAATATCTTCCATATTAAATTCGCCTGGTTCTTGTAGAACATTGCCACTAGCGTCATAAGACTTTTTGATAGGAGATCCGCTGGCCAATACGTAAGGTTCTGGCAGCCCTGGTACGAGTGATGCAAACATCTTGTGTACTTCAATAGGAGCATTGTCGCCAAGGGCTTGGTACCATAACAGAAAATATCTAAAAGCATGTATTCATGTTTCACATTAGACAATACAACATATATACTGTTTAGGTGGAAAGATATTTTTTGTACATGTTGGTTTCGTAAAACATTTTATTTATTTATTTAATGTCGTAACAACTGAAAATGATAGATAGTAATTTACATATTTATAAAACCTTCTAAGCACAGTACTTTCATGAACAGGAATTATAAAATCGAAAAAACCTCAATCAATAGTAAAATTCTCCCCTAGATAGTTGTCTAGGGGAGAACATTCAGTTCAAAGTGCTTTGCTTTCTAACAGCCACTAAAGTAGAGAAAAATATAAAAAAAGTTATTTAAATATATTGATGAGATAGATATTAGCTTCATGATAAATTTTTATGTAGGAAATGAATAATAATAGGGGTTAATGTATGAAATTGTCGTTTTAACGAACTGGCCACTGAATTAAAATTGAACTTGCATGGTGTCAGATTTCAGAGTGAAAATTTTTCACACGAAAACTATTATACAACATTTAAAATTTAAAAAAACCATGACTTTTTTTTATTATTATTTTAGCTTTCAACGTGAAGATGGATACAGCAAAAATCAGAGTAATTTTCGAATACGAGTTCCGACGCGGATTAACGCAGCAGAAAGTGCTCGTAATGTCAATGCTGTGTTTGGAGAGGATACAGCTAATGAACGCACTGTGTGTTTTTTGTTTAACAGCTTTAGTGATTTACTAAGGTAAAACGACGAATTGATAGTTATGGTGAAGGCCGATCCTTATCAAACTACCCAAGAATTAGCAGTATGGTTTGACGTTAGTATACCCACAATATTCACTTATTTGCAGCAAATCGGTAAAATTAAAAAACTTAAAAAATGGGTGTCTCCTGATTTGACTGATCCGCAGAGTCCAGTCAAATCCAACGCGCGTTGAAGCCTGCCTTACCTTGTTAAGCCGGTACAGAAATAAAGGGACTTATGACTGAATTGTGAAGTGTGACGAAAAGTGGATTCTTTACGATAATTGCAAGCTAACAATGCAACGGCTGACCTCAGGGCAAACGCCACATCAATGCCCTAAAGTGAAGCCTACCCATAGAAAGGTGATGGTAACAGTTTGGTCGTTATTTAATGGTGTAATTCACTACCGCTTCTAAAATTTAGAAACAGCAGATGTCTACGAATAGTTTAGATTACATGTGGATGTGAATATTTACAAAGATTGTTATTGAAAAAAGTCTACGTCTAGCCTCTGGGCACATACTTGACATTTCTCATTTAAAGTTTTGTTCCCCTTTTCATCCCATTAGGGATAAATTTTTGATAAAAAAGTAAAAAGTTTGACACCTGGGAACGAACGTAGGCACGTTCATTCCCAATGTCAAACTATCTCCACGCCACATCTATCAGTTCGGCGGTTTATCATTTCCTATACAAAGCTTCATCCCCGTTTTCATTCCTTTAGAGGTAGATTTTTGATAAAAAAAGTAACTTATGTCCCGCTGTATCCGCGACTTGATCTGCGCGGAAAATTTTTTCGTGGCTTTCTTGGATTAGGTTAGATTACATGTACATGTGTATAATAAAAAGATTGTTTTTAAAAAAGAGCCTACGTTTAGTCTACATCTGCCCCCGGGCACATATTATCTCTGAACTAAACATCATTTATCAATTATCATATATCATCATAGTTCAGTATTTTTCATTTAAAGTTTCATTTCCATTTTCACCCCCTCAACGGTAGTTTTTGAAAAAAAAAGGAGCCTATGCTCATTCCCAGGTGTCAAACTACATCCACGCTACAACATAATCAGTTTAGCGGTTTAGTATTACCTGTGCGAAGTTTCGTCTCCGTCCCTCACGTGCTTCTTTTCACAGATGTGTTATAAAAAAAAGAAGGCTATGTATTTTTGATAAAAAAAAGTCTTATCAACGCACCAAATTTTATCATTACCTACCAAGATTTAGCGTTTCCCATACATAAAGTTTTAACCCTTGATTTTTAATAAAAAAATGTCCGTTCTTTGATGTCAATCTATCTCCCTGCCAAATATCATCATAATTGGTTCGTCGTCATCATAGCGGTTTACTATTTCTAATACAAAGTTTCCTCCCCCTTTTTACCCTTTTAGTGGTAGATTTTCTAAAAAATAAGTAGCCTATCATGAGCGCAATCACATGTTCTTACTACGTACCGATTCTCATCAATATTGGTCAAGCCGTTCTTCATTTATAAAAGGACATACAGAAAGAAAAAAAAATTTAAAATGGTAGAATCGAAGTCAGTGAGTCATAAAATTACTATCTGTCACAAAATTTAACAGTAAAATTATAATTACAGACAGACGCCAGAGATTTATAGTAGTATAGAAGACAGATATAAATAGATAGAAGATTATGGTTATATATACAAATTAATTAGAACCTCCTTCATTTTCTGAAATCTGTTAAAAAAAAATTTTACAAAATTTTTAATTATTAACATTTTTTACTATGCATAATCTTACCTTATGGCTTCTGCTCGCAATTTCTGTGAATTTCCACTATGTAGGAGTTTAGAGAATATTCTCGTAAGAGAGTGCAACTGCCACCTCTTACCCAGCAATTCTGGCAGAAGACATAGAACTTTTTCCAAAAGTGATAAAGCCCCTTCCAATTCTTCTCTTCCTGCTTTGTGAACTACAAAATAAAACAACTGTTAATATTTTATTAACTGTAAATTTTGTTAATGTTAATTAAAAGCATGAATAATAGCAAAATTTTCTTTAGAGAAAGGTGAAGTCATTTGTTAAATTGTTTTTGTAGTTTGAATGCCTTTATTTTAAATGTCAAACCAATTATTGTGTATACATAGTATTTCCACCACCACACAATATCATTATTTATACTTAAAGCTATAGTTTTATCACTAAACATAACAATATTGAGGGAACATTTCCATCTATTATAGGAATGACAAATACATAAATACATACATATATTCATGCTGTATCCCTAATGGGGCAGTCAGAGAAGATAGAGCTCCAAGCATCGCGGTCCTTACTCATTCTCCTCACACGTTTTCGCTCAGGTATGCGAGTGCTTTTGACATTTCCGTCGACTGACACTCTGGCTATTAGATCTTCATAAGTCTACCTTAGTTTTTCCTGACTTCTTTTACCACTCGCTTTCGCTCTGTAGATTTTCTTTGTTAGTCTTTCATCACTCATTCTTTCTATGTGCCCAAACCATCTAAACATTCCTCTCATTTTTACAATAATGCTGTCATGCAGCCCTGTCATCTCATCCTGTATCTCTTCATAGCTTATCCTGTCCGTGAAGGTGGCACTGCATATATTTCTAAGAGATCGCGTTTCTACTGCATTTATCATACTTTCACTCGATTTTGGGCATATCAAGGCCTCACTATAATAAAGTTGGAATAATAAAGTTGGTATAATAAAGTTGGTATAATAAAGTTGGAACCAACACCGCATTGTGGATGGTCATTTTGCCTGTGTTAGATATATTCACATTGCTTACTAATGCGGATAGAGCGCCTGTCACTTTATTGCCAGCTACCCTTCTCTCCACATCCAACTCACATTTTCCATCCCTCGAAAACACACTCCCCAAATACACAATTTCATTCACTTGTTCTGAACATTTTCCATTTACTCAAATCTCATATTTCATCTGTACCGCTTCCCTTTCAAATACCAGAACCTTAGTTTTGTTCACATTCATATTCAATCCTTTCACCTCACATTTATCTTTCATGCATGTGACTAGTGTCTGCAACTCTCCTTCTGATGGTGCTATGAGCACAGCATTGTCAGTGTACAATAGGCAGTTTACCACTGTGTCATCACACATCATATAACTCATAATACCTTTCAATGTCTGGATGCAACTGTCCAAATACAACATGAACAGCCAAGCAGACATCATGCAGCCTGTCTTACAGCTGAACAGACTTCGAACCAAGACAACATGTTACCTTCTATTCTTACACAGGCTCTGGGGCCTCAATATAATGACTTCACAGCCTGTAGTATGGGGCCCCCCATGCCATATTCAGGCAGAAGACTTTACAATTTTTTTTAGCACTACTCTATCGAATGGTTTTTCTAGATCCATGAAATTGCAAAACACTTTCTGACCTATAGCCAGAAACTTTCCCATGATAACGCGAAGCGAGAAAATCTGATCCATGCAACCCCTACTTTTCCTAAAACCGCCTTGCGCCTCCTACAAATATCTTTCAGAATGCCGAAACACAAAATATTATAAAAAGCAACTTTTGTACGTAAAAACATACCTAATACATTATGCCAAAATTATTAATTGCAATAACCGAAGAATTAGCTGATGGTATATGCCCAAATAGTAATGATAGTTAAGATAATGATGGTGATATACTGTATGTTATATAACCTTGGATTCTCAACAACAATATTACGATTTAGTACCAAACTATTACATATTTCATTTAATACTTATGGTTGTATAAAAATCCACCTTAAGAGTTTTAATTAAGTTAATAAACAATGGGGCAGGATGGTCTGGGACAGCAGTAGAGTAGATATTTCGATTTGTATATGTTCAACACAAATCTACTGAATAAAGTGAGGAAAATGATAGTGTTCCACGGTTCATAGTGAGAAAATAACAAAATCTTTTAAAACAGATGACTTGTTGCCTCCTGGCCACTTTCTCTTCAGTAGCACTCTGTTGCTTCCTAGACTGCCTGTATTTTCTGATTTGTGCTTTAATTTGAAATGGTACTAAATTGTATGTGACATTTATGACAACATAAATGACCAGGTGAAGCTAATTTCAATAACATGCAGACTACAGCAATATCTGATGATAAATGGACTATCTGTACTATATGTGCAGCAAAAATATAGGTATAGAAATTATAAGGATATTAAGGAATGTGACTGCACTGATAAGGCTAAGTGCCCATAACTCACCAAGATGAAACGGAAGTTCTGTGTGGCAAAAACAGAAAAACAATAAATAAATACAAATTCATTAATGTTATCGACTTATGGGTAAAAAAATAAAATGAATAATACAAATAATTTATTTATACAAAAGAATTTTCCCAAAACCAAGAAAATGTATCTCTCTGTACTAGTGAATATTTAGAATAATTGCATATTCAAAATTATTTTGTTTTAATAACATATTTTAGGGAAATTACCTCTTTGGCGAAGATTATTTTCAGCTTGTATAAAGTTATCATACAATATGAAATATACATGACTGAAATTGCCTTCAAAGTATGTTTTAGCTTCATCAGCATCAAAGTGTTCTGAAAAATAAAATAATTAGTAAATAATAATGCCTTTCTAAGACACTGAGATTTGTATATAATTGATGCATTTTTGGTACATAATATAAACAATTGTTACTAAAATGAAATGAATGTATAAGTATGTAAATGTCACTGGCATATATTGTAGCACAATTAAACACTGTTGATAGCAAATAAATAACATATTATTATTATGAAATACAAGTATTTACTTTCGTTTTAATGTGCAATTAGAGTTGGCAGAAGAAGTTTTCAATTATTTTATGTTATCCTTCAACAATTTTTTATGTATTGCGAATCATTCTAAGTTTGGTTTGGAGTGTTCAGAATACCATTTTTATAAATAAAATACTTGATATGGCTGTAATAATTTTTTTTTTTTTTGTGTAAACAGTATCAATACTTCAATACCAGAAATGTGGTATCACAAAGAGCATTCAACTTGCAGCAGCATAAACGGTACCATGTACTAAAACTAGATTTTTATTTTTTACTGACAGTTGACTTATACAGACATTTAAATAAGAAAATTGTTGTTTATCACAGAACATTAAGACAAAAATATATAAGGCCTTCAAACCACTTTACGTCTAAGCTTTGATGGATTTTTACAGACTGCACAGGGAGATAAACAGGCCATATTTAAAATTTTCCTCTTTCTACCACATCAGCATGCAAATACAGTTAATATGTTTCAATATAAGTAATATAAAAATAGGATATTTATAAAAATGCGAATCACAATTGCTCACTTTATTAATAGGATGATAATGTTTATAAATCCAGTTAAATAATTTAAAATATTAATTCATGTTCGCGCAATAAAAATAACAGAAATTAAGCAGAGCAAATTACAGTTATTTTTAACCAATTAGCATATTGTTTATAACATAATGTAAATAGTTATAAAAGGACGATCACTACTTTATTATTAATTTATTTATTGATTAATAATTATAGCTAATAAATGTATTTTAACTCACCTAAAACGATTTTTAAGTGTTTTAGTCGGGTGGCAGAATCCTTTTTAGAATCCTGTATTTTAACGGTAGATTTCTTAACATCTTGATGAGATTTTTTGGTAAACATGTCGTCAATTATATTACAAAACCATCGCGTAGATCTTTTTCATTTTTATAATGAAAGATGAACTAAGTTCATATTGTTTTGTGAAAAGATTTTCACTAGCATTTTGACATTTATAACAAAATGAAATCTCAATTCTCAAGTTGACGTAAACACTAGAACTTTTTAAATTTACGAATACGTATAGGCAATGGCTTAGAACGCTTACGCTTACTCCGTTCTGAATTAAATTTTGTAAACATACGGAACGAAAAATCACCAAGACGCCCGAATAGAAGGCTAGTGAACCCTCCGGGTAACGGTATGTCTGGGTTAGAAATTGTTATAGTAATAAGTCATAGCATGCTAAGTACGTTAACCCATAGATAAGAGTCGTTAACCATCACTGGCAGCCTTAGTCCTGCACGTCATCTAATATTTTTGAAAGTGTAGATAAATTAAAAAAAACTTGTTGCTGTAAGCTTGAAATTTTTTTATGATTTAGTTCATTCAATGTTATTACGTAGTAATATTACATTCTCATTGTTCATTGTAATGTTTAAAAAAAAAATCGACAGGTGATTTCAATGAGCACAGTATATTGCAGTATATTTGTAGATAATATATTGTGTTTTAGAGTTCTGTGTAAGTGAAAAGAATGGAGGAGACTTAAATAAATATGTGCAGCTGAAGTTCTTGCGCTCTTCCAAGAAGTCCTATAAAACTTCAATAAAGTCTACGCTCTACACTATCACTTTACTGGAGGTGTTTTACGTTAACGATTCTACTTTATTAATACAATATGTGACATTGGCAATGCGCTAATCTGTGGGTCATGCTATGAAGAAAAAAGAAAAAGTGAACTAAATTTATGTACAAACTTACATCTGCAGCTGGAGACCATGGGAGAACGTGTCTTTCAACTGCAAATTTAAATTTGTTCTCGAATCCGACTTACATTTTTTTGGTAAATACATAACACAAATACAATATACGGTGGTAAAGAACCCTCTGCACGCAGTCTGACTCGCACTTGGCCGGTTTTTAATTCTATCGATACCGATCAATAGTACTTACAACTTAATGTTAACAATGCGAAGCTCTAAAAGTTGCGTGTCTAATGTCATTTTATAACTGACTTTATTCTTTTCACGTAAGGTCTAACTGTAATTGTATGATACAGTTTTTGAATTTTGGTTTCAGGAAAACAAAGTGGTGTGCCAGGCACTTGTAACAGGCATTGACATAGCACACAGATATTTTCTTATAGAAAAAAGTATACATTTTCATTTAGTCTTAATTTGGAGATTTTACTCGATAGGTACATAAACGTGCCAAAAAACAGACACTAAAAGTTGGTGTGACGAACCATTGCAGCAAGATTAAATGAGGCATACCAACATTTTTTTATATGTAACTTTATGAATGCTATAATCTGTGGCAGTAATTTTAAGCTGTTACTTCTTAAGCACATTAACGGTGCAAAAAATTCACCGGAAGTGAGGGTATAAGAAGTATATGCTATCAGTTGTGGGCTGGAACACAATGATTTCTACCATTAACTCCTGCATAGGTGTTACTTTGCGGAAATCCATTTCATGTGATGAATTCCTAAAATCTTTAGCTATTTTCCGTTCAAACTCAAAAACCATCAATCGACACGTGTTTCGCCTCTCAACGAAGCATACTCAGGATATACCAGAGATTCGACTCGGTCAACTACTCAATAACAACTCGGTAACAGAGATTGGATTCGGTGCTGCTTAGTTGACCGAGTCGAATCTCTGGTATATCCTGAGAATGCTTCGTTGAGAGGCGAAACACGTGTCGATTGGTGGTTTTTGAGTTTGAGCGGAGAATAGCTAAAGTCAAAGTCAAAGTCAAATCAATTTATTCAAGTAAACCTAATTACAAGGTATTTTTGAACGTCAAATTACTTTAGTTCGGTTCAAATAGAAAACCTGGACACTGAGAAGAACCGACAAGAAACTCAGTCAGGTATAATTTTTTCAATTTCATTTTACAAAAGGTTTATTAAAATACAATATTTTCATTAATCCAGTAAATGCATGTGCAGAGAAGATCATTTCCAGACTATTGTTTTATCTTGAATGAAATCGTTCATTTTATAGTATGATTGTCTAATCAATGTACGTTTTATAACCAATCTAAATTTATTCTCTGTTAATTGAGTAATTTCCTGAGGAACTTTGTTATAAAAACGAATGCAGTTACTCAAAAATGAAACATTTGACTTATGTAATTAAAATTTTGGAATAACCAATTTATCACGACCTCGGGTTTCCATACCATTAATATCGCCTTTCTTTTTAAACATATCTATATTTTTCTTCGTATACATAATAATTTCAAAGATGTATAAAGACGGCAAGATGAGGACATCAATGTCTTTAAAACGATCTTCGTGCATTCATACTGTAGATGGCACGTATTGCTCTTTTTTGTAAAATAAATATGCGCCGCTGATCCCCACAGCAGAAGGCCGTAAAACATTATAGATTGTGAAAATATGCAAAGTACACCAGCCTTGCCGTATCCACATCCGTCATTTGCCTAATGCGTCTAATTGCATATATCGCTGAACCGAGCTTACTAGCCAATGCCCCGATATGGTCCGTCCATTGTTACTTGTTATCTACTGTTAAACCAAGAAAACTGGCTGACTTAACTAATTCTAATTGTTTCCCACCCAGTTCTATTTTATCATGAATTCTGGGTAAATTAGAAAGGGAAAATTTAATACATTTGGTTTTTTTGGCAGCGAACCATTTCAAGACATCTGTTAGGATCCTGTTTACCCAAGTAATATCTAGATCTTTTCTGTCTAGTTTATATAACAATGAGGTATCGTCAGCAAATAATACTGCTACGCATAAGTCCCTGAGCATAAATGGGAAATCGTTAATATAAAGCAAAAACAGGAAAGGACCCGAAATTGATCCTTGGGGAACGCTCATTTTTAACTTTGAACCAACAAACAAAACCCCATTAACACTCATTTTTAGCTCCCGGTCAGACAAATATGGGATCACGAGATCGAGAGCGTTACTAAGTATTCCATAGTACTTAAGCTAGCAAATTAAAGTTTCATGACTAACACAAAAACCGAAGATTTATTAAAAAGATTTTTTAAAAAGATTTTAGGAATTCATCACATGATTACTTCTGTAAGTATTAAAATTTTAAATCCATTCTAACCTGTTACTTGATAGGCTGGATTTATTGCTTTGGCCTCTCGTACCATTTTTTAATCAAAAGGGTATATGAAATTACTTTTTTTTAAATTATAAATAAAAGATTTACATTCATTCAAATTTTAATTTCTTCCTCCAGGTGTCGTCATCTGTGCTGGGAACACCGTTGCCGCTTCTTCCAAAGAGAATACAATCAGTACATTTGCTTTTTCTTAGGGGAAAATCTGTGGCTATTTCGACGGCGCGGCGCACTCGTCGCAAAAATTGCCTCACCGGGCAGCATAGAGAAATATAGTATTCTCCAGCGATTTACTTCCGGCGAGTACCGCGCCTTTTTGGCCTACGGCAGATATAGGGTACGGCAAGGGCGTCGCCAGCTTATGACTAATCGGGGCAATGGGGCAATATTATGAAGGATAAAAAATATGAACGCCGAGAGCATGAAGCGTTACACTTTGGAAGTCTTTGCCTCGATGACGATTGTAATAAGAACGGTTCTAATATCAATGTATAAAACTTCACAAGCCCTCGACAGCACAATAACTAAATCAAACTTTTAAACACAGTAATAATTATTTATTTTAACAAAAATAATATTTAATTAAAACATAACCTGCGGGGATTTTTTGCAAAACTCAACTACTTTATCATTAAAATTATTTAGGTTTTTATTTATTATAGCTCTGTATACATTCATCATGGCCAGACCATTAAGGCGATCTTCTGCCATGGTGCTTCTTAGCCATGTTTTTAGTCTTCTGAGGCTGCTAAAGGATCGCTCTACTGTACAGGTCGTGCATGGTAAAGCGATCAAAATTTGCAATGCTTTTTCTGTTTCGGGAAAGAAGGAATTTGTTTCTTTTAGGACACCAACAACTGTTAGATTTGTTAGATTAAGCCTATCGTGCCACAATTGCTGCTAAAGTTCGATTTCATTCTTTATGTTCGGTAAATCATAAAACTGGGCAATAGATTCACAAGTTTGTTTCAGATTTTCAGTTGTCATCTTTTGCATCTGCGCCGGGTGTAACTTCGATAATGCGAATGATGGCGTGTTTTCTTCAGCAAAACGTACTTCAAGGGAGGTGATAATTGAATCCAAGTATGGTATTACTAAAGACCTCTTCCAGTATTCTGAAGGGCTTTCTGCTGGATGATTGCTTCTATGACGTTGTTTCTCCGTAATACGCGGCATTGATGTAATGTCCTCCTCCAGTCCGACTTTCTCCGCAACAGCAGTAGCTTCCTTTATAATTTCGTCTGTCACTTTTTCCGGATTTTCACGGTGGTTTTTAATTAAAAGTAAAATCCTTTTAACGTGTTCCGAGGCTTTGACCACGTCCAAAGCTACAGATTGGAGTACGTTGACAACGGGTTCCATCAAAGCCGAGTATTTGGCTACCAACATAATCCCGAGAATGAAAGACATTCTGGAAGTAACCGCATGCAGTTGGAAGGCACTTTTCCGAGTTGCACTATTTCCTTCCTGAGATAATGTTTGTAAGGCTTCCAGAATTACTGGAAGATTTTCTTTAAAAACTCTGATGGTTTTGTGTTTCTCACTCCATCTTGTCTCGCAAAGTCTGGCATATTAGATATCAACTTCGTCCTTAAAACTGATTCCCGAAAAAAGTTTATAGTATCTTTGGTGGTTCCCATGGCATTTCTAATTTCAGGAAGTGAATTTAGATCATTGATAACTAGAGTCAGTTTGTGGGACGAGCAATGAAAGTAGAGGGCTTTGGTGTACTTTTTGCGTAAGATCGTTTGTACCCCTCCGTCTTTTCCTGACATCGTTGAACAACCATTTTTTTTTTTTACCCGCAATTGACCAACGGAAAACTATATAGTACGGATTGTATTCGACGTGTTTTGGCGGTTCGGCTGTAATATCATCATGTTTGGGTGTTGCTCGAATACAAACAACGAAGATGAAGACTTTATAACTTGTACTAAATGCAATGTACGCTACCACCTTGCCTGTTTGTCTCTTGCTATCGATACTGTTAATACGGCTAAGTGGCAATGTCCAAATTGCTTAAATCGGGGTGCCAAATGCCCGAAAGGGGATAGTACTCCAACTTCAAATATTTCTACACAAAGAGGTAGTAAGAGAATTGCTCTTAATTCTCCACCATTGTCAATCGCAATTACTGGTGATGACATACGAGCAATTGTCCAAGACACTATTAAGAACGAATTCAGCTAATGCTAGGACAATTGAGCAATAGTACGATTAGCACAATAAATATCCAACTGGAATCCATAAAATCGGAAATTAAGGATGTCGTCGAATCTGTGACCTTCATTAATAAAAGGTTTGATGATATTGAGCTTGAACAAAAATCTGCTAAGAAGATGGCAATTGGTCTGCAAGTAGAGAATCAAAAGCTGAAGTCTAGTATTACAGATCTTAATAAACGTATCACCTATTTGGAACAACAAACTCGAGCCAACAATATAGAAATTCAATGCCTACTAGAGTATAAACAAGAAAACTTATATAATACCGTCATGCAACTTGGTAAAGTTATTGGATGCGACTTAAACGATGCTAATATTTTACTCTGCACTAGTGTCGCTAAAAGTGATACTAATAGCCAACGCCCTCGCTCAATAATAGTACAGCTTGCTACACCTAGACTCCGCGACCACTTCTTGGCATCTACAATCAAGTTTAACAAAACAAACCCACAGGACAAACTTAGCAGCTCTCATTTAGGATTATCTGGCCTTAAAAGTCCAATTTACATTATAGAACACTTATCACCAGCAAACAAAAGGCTTCACGCTGCAACTAGGATTAAGGCAAAAGAAATGGGTTATAAATACGTCTGGAACCGGAATGGCAAAATTTTCGTGAGAAAAAGTGATGATTCAGAACATATGTTGATTAAAAACCTAGATACCTTAGGCAATTTAATATAGAATTTAGTATTTAATTTTCGTTGTTTTTCTTTTTTATGCAATTTGTAATAACAAATTTTACCAAAATTCACTAAATTAAAAATATATTACCAGAACTGCCGTGGTCTGAAGACGAAAACACATATTTTCTACCGTAACATTGCTTGTAATAATTACGATATAATTATTTTAGTGGAAACTTGGTTAAACGGTTCAGTACGAAATAGTGAGTTATTTGATAAAAGATATGCAGTTTACAGACGCGACAGAGAAACTTCAAAGTTCCGTCATAAAAAGGATGGTGGTGGCGTTCTGATCGCTGTTTTGAAAAATATTAAATCGACACGCGTATATGACTGGGAGAGTGATTGCGAGGATATTTGGGTAAGTATAGAATTTCCTATATCACGCACCGTACGTGGCTTGGCTCTTTGCGCGGTATATCTTCCACCGCCAGTCGACAGGTTATCAATAGATAATTTTATAAAACACTGCAATATTGCATTTGAACAAACGGAATTGGAATTTTGTATTATTGGAGACTTTAACATGGGCAATATAGATTGGAAACTTGTTGACAGCTTAGTCTCTTGCACAGGTTTATCATATGCGTGCCAGACTCTGCTTGACTTTATACATATTAATAAGTTTTATCAACTAAATAATGTACCCAATGCTTCTAAACGTATTCTTGATCGTGTGTTGGCTACTATAAGGACCGGCAATGTGCAAGAGTCACCCAGTGCAATGAGCGCCATTGACAAGTTGCACCCCCCTCTGGCCATTAGTTTTCCAAGTGCTAATGAATATAAGGTAAGTTTTAATAATAATAGGAGGTTCAATTTCTATAAGGCTGATTACGAGCGCTTAAATGATCATTTAAGTGAAATTGATTGGGTTAAGTCTTTTATGGGACTTGGCGATGTTAATAACATGTTGTAATTTTTTTATGAAAAGATCCAGGAGGCCATACAAAAATATGTGCCTTACAGTAAGCCGAAGAGCAAGCGCTTCCCACTGTGGTTTGACCGGAAACTTATTAGATCACTAAACGAAAAAAACAGATTAAGAAAACGATATAAAATATACAATAACCCAATGGATGAATTACAATTAAAATTGGTCAGTAAAAGATGTTAACACCTGGTAACTAAATGCTATAATAGTTATATAAAAAAAACTGAAGAAGCTATCGTACAAAATCCTAAGCTATTTTGGTCTCATGTTAAGAGTAAGAACGGCGGATCGGGCGTTTATCCTGTCTCTATGACAGACGGATTGAAAACCACATCTGAGCCGTCAGAAATATGTGAACTGTTTGCGTCTTATTTCTCGTCCGTTTATGGTTCGGACGATAGCACGGTAATTGAGCCCGCATCGGGTTACTTATGCAATCTTCAGGCTTACATAAATAGCATAACATTCCCTTTGATAGACAAAACCTTAGTACTAAAAAACTTAAGAATGTTGATCGCAATAAAGGTTCAGGACCTGATGGCATACCAGCTATTTTTATTGCCTCATGCGCTAATGAACTTGTTGTTCCCCTATGGACTATCTTTAACAAATCGTTGTCTATAGGCATATTTCCCTCGCTGTGGAAAACTTCGAAAGTAGTTCCTATACCTAAATCGGAGAACTCGGAAAACATATCTAACTACAGACCCATTTCTATTATTTCAACCTTTGCGAAGATATTTGAGTCCATAATTTACCCACACATCCAAAACCATCTAAAACTGTATTTGAATATTCATCAGCATGGATTCATTTCCTCCAGATCCACTTCCACTAACCTACTATCTTTGACTGAGTCCCTGATAAAGGTAATTGATTCTGGCAAGCAATTTGACGTAATATACACTGACTTTAGTAAAGCCTTTGACATGCAACCATGTCAAAGGCTATGCAGTATCCCATAAAATATTAACAAACAAATTATCCATTTACGGTTTCACTGGCTCTGCACTGAATTGGTTAAAATCATACCTAGACGAGAGAATTCTCTATGTAGTCATTAATGGCTTTCAATCCGCTGTCCATAATGTGACGTCTGGCGTCCCACAGGGTTCACACTTGGGGCCAGTACTATTTAACCTATTTATTAACGATATTTCTCACTGTTTCCACTCCTCTGAAATCTTCTTATACGGTGATGACTTAAAGTTTGCTAGAATAATTGAAACCGCAGAGGATTGTGCAACGCTACAGGAGGATTTAAATAGACTCGTAAAGTGGTGTGATCTAAATCACATGTATTTGAATCACAGCAAATGTTCGCATTTAAAATTTACTCGTAACTCCCATGTAATAAATTATGATTATCACATTGGCGAAAACAAAATAGTGGAAGTCAATAACATACGAGATTTGGGCGTAGAATTTGATAAAAAAGTCACCTTCTTACCTCATATAGAAAAAACCATAAAAAAAGCGTCTAAAACTTTGGGGTTTGTCCTAAGAAATTGTAAGCATTTTCGCAGTGGCAGAACTAAAATTTTAATATACAATAGCCTGGTACGTAGTGTTCTGGAGTATTGCAGTGTAGTCTGGAGACCGCATTACGCGACAAACACGTTAAGATTGGAACGTGTACAGAAACGGTTTCTATGGCATTTATCCTTCTCAGCTAGGAAAGTTAAGCTTCTACCATCTTATGAAAGCAGATTGCGCCACTTTAGAATACTTTATTTGTCGCAACGTAGGGATCTGTTAGATTTGCTATTCGTTTTCAAGCTTCTCAGAAACCAAATCGATTGCCCGCAAATACTAAACCACCTAAGGTTTCGCGTACCTTATAAACCTCCTCGTAAAGCAATTACTCCTCTCAGCCCTCCCTTGAGACGAACGGTTTTGGGTGCTAACTCGCCTATTTCACAGCTATGTAAGCTCATAAATAAAAACAGTGATCAGTTTGACATACAATTTGATACTATTGGGAAGTTTTATAAGAGTGCACTGTTTTGTATCACTGAACTGTAAATCATATATTTACTGTTTACTTTATATTTAGGTATAAGTACTGTACTAAGATATACTTTTTGGGTTTCTTCCTATCTATTGTATTTTGTATGTTTAAAAATAGACAATAATTTTCTTATTATTAGCGCATGCTGAGTTCACCTATAAGTGATTGTTACACTTAATTCAAATACTTTTACTTTTATTCCTGTAAATGTTTTAGTGTAAGCAATTGTTGGAGAATTTTTTTGAAGTCGGTTAAAAATGTACGAAATTACTTACGGTAATGCGATGCTGGGACTAATAATATAATAGAAGGCACTGTGTTTAGAATTTTAAGTAGATCTTAGAACTTTATTTCTCCAAATCGTAACTTTATTTCTCAAAACCCAAAGTATTATTGCAGGAGACTAACGCCAATATTCACTAGTATGGACAAGTGGGAAGGAAGACGCAAGAGGACGTCGGGTAATGGAGATGCTTACTAGTATGGACATGATAATTACCACCCAAGAAGAATCTCCAACATTTCAAAGGTGCTCAAGAAAAACACTCCACATACCCTTATAAGTTAAAGTTTAACACAGAAGGTTGGAGTTACTAGATAAAGAGACCATGACTCAAAGAGAGAAAAACATCAGACTGCTAGTGGAACGAGGAAATAAGAGAGAGAATAAGGCACTTTGTACAGTGCCTGAGGAAGTACACTAATCGACGCGACTCTGAATGTCGAAATTATAAAGTTTCATGCGTAATCTTTATAGCCCAAGGCAAGGTTTTTGATTACGCTGCTGTCTAAATTGTGGTATAGGAAAGATCATGTTGCGAGTAATCATCTACCTAAACTCAAGGTCGGGAACGTATTGAGGAGCTGAATAACAGGAGGTGGCAAAAGCACTGTCGCTAACGTATATACCAACTTCGGGGCTTCGGGCGCCCCCGTTTAATTAGGTAAATGCCCTTCTATTCCGGAATCTCTGGGAGGACAGACCTACATTTCTTCCTGTCTCGTGGAAACAACATGTACAAACAAAATAAAAAAATAACGAAGTGAAAATGACGAATGAATGAAAATCAAATGACATCACCACAACGAAAACGGCGCCATGGAAAGGCTCGAAATAAATATCAAGAAAATAAGACTAAAAAGTAAAAAATAATACGGGTATATATAAAAAAAATTTAAATACAGACTGTTATTAAAAAACGATCTAAAAAGTAAAAAATAAATTATAATCTAGAACTTATAAAGGACCAAGAAAAATGTATACATACATTTATCATAATATACATGACAAATTTCGTTTAAATTTATATTTTACATTTTGTTCATGTTTTTTTAATAAAAGCTTGTATTTAAAATTTCTTTTACTTTTAATTTATTTATTTAAAAAAAAATTACGAAAAACTGCTGAGTATGGATTTTGATACAATTAATAGGTACTTAATTAAAATTAACTAGGTATCGTATTTCTCAGAGAGCTGAACATCCGTAAACAAAAACGCCGATTTAATTTTTAAATTTGTAACGGAGCAAGATGACATCACTGTCACCGGGTCTGCCTAGCTGACATCATATCTTGCCTGCCACATCTGTTGTCGCCAAGGCGTGGGAGAAGTGACGTCAGGAAGTCTATATAAGCCGATGCGTGCTAAGGTATGGATCATTGTGCTGCCCAGCCGTCGTACCGCACGGACCTCCGTATTTCGCGCGTTATTCGGCTATTATAATTGTATAATACGTCGAATACACCACCTGCCCCCATCGACGTCACTCGTCGTGGAGCGCAGCGGGGAGTTCCTGATCCCGAGTGCGTCTTAGGCGTTCGGTTCGGCCCACGCCGTCCCTTCCGACCCCGGCCTCCCACCAGCGGGAACCACCGGGGGAGGGGGCGCGGTGTCTGGCCGATGAACCGACGCCTATAGGTCGCGGTGCCGGTGAGTACACCCCTCGAAGCCTCCATGTCGAGCTCTGACTCGATGGACCCAAACAGCCCTTTTCAGGGCTCACCAAACCGCCCTTTTAAGGGCGCGCATAACAGCCGACAGGCTCGCCGAGCGCGCAACTTCCGCCAGCACGCGGCGAATTCACTCGATTCGTCGAGAATGCTTGCAGCTGCGTCATCATACCGCGATAGTACGGCTATCGCCCACGAGATGGCGCCACCGACACCACCCGAAAGTGAGACCTCTATGTCGAGCCCCGGCTCGTCGGATCCAAACAGCCCTTCTCAGGGCTCATCAAACCGCCCTTTTAAGGGCGTACAATGCAGCCGACGCGCCCGCCGAGCGCGTAACTCCCGCCAACTCGCGGCGAATTCATCTGAATCGTCGAGAAGACCCGTAGTTACGTCATCATACGGCGATAGTTCCGCTATCGCCCACGAGATGGCGCCACCGACACCATCCGAAGCCAAGGAGGAAACCGGTGAGAGGAAAAGAGCTTCCATGCCGAGCCCCGACTCGACGGAGCCAAATAGCCCTTTTCAGGGCTCTTCAAATCGTCCTTCTAAGGGCGCAAGTCGAAACCCCCATCTGGTAGCAGTTACCGAAATAGCCACCGTGGCAACACGGAAAATTAATTCCGCCATCGACCACGAGAGGACGCCACTGACCCCACCTGATAGTGAAACGCCGGAACGCGGAACGCTGGAACGCGGAACGCTGGAACGCGGAACGCCGGATTTCATGAGAATGCCTGTACCCGCTGATGAAGTCACCATTCCGCACCTTTATGACCCCTTTGAGGACGTTACAGAGGAAACCGGACTTTATGAAGCCGACCCTTGGATAAGGGCGAAAGCCCGCTTTTTGGAACTACTCACAGAAGCTACCGACTATGCAGACAACCACCCGGAGTTATATAGGGAACTCTACGAGGATATATACTTAAGGTGGCTACCGAACTCCGAGGGCCATATGACTCCCCCCGAGCGGTTGTTAGATGACATACCTGTGCAGCCGAACACACCTGTGAAAGCCAACGAAACCTCACAGGATTACAATAACGGCCCTCCTCAGAGCTACCGGAGTGGTAACGTAGAGGAAGATGATCCTGTGCGGAAGGTTAAAAACTATTACATCGATGCTCTATGTGATACTATGTATTTCGCAGAGGACAACCCGGAATTCCTCAGGAATGTATACAAGGATGCCGCCACACATCGCAACCACCCAAACACCACCCGAGCTACTGTTCGAAGAAACGTCTGTGCAGCCATTGTCACCGAGAATGCCCGCAGGGCCGCCACCGTACAAAGATAGTTCCGCTATCGACCACGAGATGGCGCCAGTGAGGACTTACGCTTCAGCGGCGAAAACGCAATGCGTCCCGACCCCAGCGGCGATGTCGTCAGCGTCGCCACAGACTCCAACAGTACAAAAATCGACGAGGAAGAAAAAGTACCCGCCGATAGTCGTTGAAACTCTCCCGAACTGGGGGGCACATCTTAAGGCCCTCAAGGCGAAGTTGGGAAGAGCACCGAATGCCCGTCCTTATGGAAAGGGCTTTCGCTTTTTCCCCGCGGACGAAAAGGAAGCCAACACTTTGCAGAGCTACCTTCAAGAAAATGAGGCTAACGGGATAAGCTGGTTCGCGTATACATTACCGAGCCAGCGTAACCTAAAGTTAGCCATCAAAGGATTGTCGGAGGACACTGATGTAGAGGACATCCGCGGAGAGCTGAACGACCTCGGGTTCGAGGTGGCGTACGTGCGCCCTATACGAGCGCGCGGGGGCAGACCCGGGGGTTTATTCTTCGTGGAGGTCAAAAGCGGACCGCAGACGACCCCAGCGATCTACAACATCAGCGAGCTGTTATGCATACCCGGGGTCCAAATCGAGGCCTGGCGAGGAAAGCGCGGGGTGGCACAATGCCACCGGTGCCAAGGTTTCCGCCATTCGTCGCATAATTGCCACCGTAAAGTAGCCTGCGTTCGATGCGGCGGCCCCCACGCGGCAAGGGAATGCTCCCGGCCTCGAGAGGACCCGCCGACCTGCGCAAACTGTGGTGAGGCCCACACGGCTAACAGTCCTACGTGCACAAGACGGCGACAAGAACTCAGGAACTCGAAAGCGGGTACCGTGGCTTTAACCCGGCCCCAGAGAGTTCCTATTGATCCCCAAGCAGCGACACCTCCAGATAGGAAAGACGTCGAAGAACATGCGGAGGCCTCACTCATGGCCCCCGCAAACGCGGCCACCAAGAGAGGCGGGCCCTCACCCCCCGCCCAGCGACAAACCAAAAAGGAGAAGAAGAAGTCGAAGAAAGTGAAGCCAGCGGATAAGCCGATGGAGGAAATTTCATTATCTCCTCCACCAGAGCCAACCACCACCACTACAGCTTCCACAAGGGAGTGGAAGGGAGGATCCTCACCACCTGAGCCGATCGCCACCACAACAACCCCCATAAAAGAGGGGAAGAGGGTGAAAATGAGCCCGCGAGTCCGAAACAAGGACAGCCCGGAAGTAGAAGCGGGGAGGATACTCCAAATAGCCCTAGAGGCTATGTTGAGAATCCTAGAAGCTATATCAAGTAATGAAGACCCGATTCCTGCCGTCAGGGACGGCATAACAAGATTGCAAGAGATCAGTATCAAGATGAAGTACAGAAGCCGATAGGTCTAACGGCCACTACACACGGAGGCTGATCTCGTGCTCCGGCCGGAAGGAACCTCAACAGGGAAAACTCCGACGACGAGGTGGGACCAAAGCCCCCGAGTTAAACCCAAATGGGAAGACTTAAGTAGTCAACCCACCCCCAATGACCCTCACCGCCCGCCGAAGCGGGAGGCGAATGATGACTACTTGAGAGAGGTACATCAAACCTCGGACAAGTCTCTCCACAGCCCCACAAAAGGACTGTGAGAAGGACCACGCGTCGTATGGATCATTCTACATCATTCTGCGGGTTTAACTGTTGATTGTTCGTCGTCTGCTATTCGTGACAACGTGTTATAGTTTGTAGTTTGCTATTAATTATTGAGAAATTAAATGTAAAAGTGACTATGCGAGTGTGTATTCTTAATTCGCGCAACAATTCAGAAGTGGGATGAACATACAACAATGAAGAAAGGTTTGGCCTCATTAAGAAAAAAATAAATAAAAAGGGCCTGCATATCTTACTTTGGCGAAGAAAGTTTAGAATAGATTGAGGACTTGGCACATCTAAATCAAGTTGCTTCACCGTCTTGTGTATTGCTAATCGTGCATGATTCGCGCTGACCTGTCGCATTGTTGCGCAACATATGAGTTTTGTAGTGTAGGCAGTCGGACGAGTTATACGAGGCACTCCTGGTGGTCGTAACAACTACTGTGAGCTTTAAAACAAGAAACGCGTACGCATAGACTCAAAAGGTCATCCTGAAAGTAGCTGCAAAGAAACCAATGAATAGCGACATACCCGCTTTTCAAAAAAAAAAAGCTGCACGGCCGCGGAAGCTGTTTCAAGGTTCTCAGCAACGCGTCCTAGCCTGTCCTCTAGAAGGACGGAAATGTCTTGACGCGTGGTATATGAACTGAAGCTGGGTAAGTGCTTGCGCCAATTATACTTCCCTTACATTGTGTCTCATGATGAAGTTAAGCTTACCTTCGAACCAATTTTATGGAACCCTAGCTTACTGCAATTGCTACAAGTGGGGGTACATTTAGATAAAATTAATTCTTGGCTTTAGCAGTATTTAGCGTAATGCACTTCCTTAGTCTTGCAGGGTAATAATTGCTTAGCAGGCAAAATAATCAAGTTGGGCTGTTCAGATTAAGTGAAAATTAATATCAAATTGTCTTCATATGAGCTTGCTTTTCGCCAATCAGGAGCAATAAAATGTCGTAACTTTTTCAGTGCAGTTAGAAGCCATTATTAAAGAGCCTAAGTCTAGCATACTTCACTGTATAAAAATATCGTGTATTTGATAATCAAATATCCAAATTGCGGATAACTTTATGCAATTCCACGCTTTCTACTTGAAAAGTACTCTTCAAACTGTTGTACTACTAAAGTTATTAAACCGTCTGTATATGAGCCTGTTTGCCACCAATTGTCGTATATGTAAAACGTCATACAATGCGCATACAAAATGTCAGAGCTATTACTATAAATGTCGGTATATTAATGAATTAGAATAGAGCTATGCTTAAGTAGTGCGTAATATGTCGTGCATTACATGCCGTCACAATTCTGATATCGTTTTGCCGATTTTAACAATGTCAAATGGACGATGCATATGACAAAAGTAAACTCTGTGCTATAGAGAGGAAAGCAATTATAGTAGCTACTGTTACACATTGTGCCCACGCAGTGGTGACATGAGTCGAGCGTAAAACAGCCAAACAAGCATATGTGACACGGCGGTCACGGGATTTTAAAAGCTATAGTCGAGCTCGTGCTTTCTTCCACTGCTGCCGGCCAGCTGCGAAAACAGGAGCCTTATAGGAGGCAGCATAGAAAGTACATGGTGTCTCCGCTTTCCAAACGCACGAGATTACGTCATTTTGCTATCAATAATGTCTTTTATGATTTACATTTTTATAGATTTCGTGTGCAAGCATAAGTGCAAAAAGGTTAGTCAACCTCACCAGCCAAGCCGAGCTAGCTAGCTCCGCCGGGCTTGCCAGCCCCGCAGAGTCGGCCAACCCATCCAGCCAAGCCGAGCTAGCCAGCTCCACCGGGCTTGTCAGCCCCGCAGGGTTAGCCAACCCAACCAGCCAAGCCGAGCTAGCCAGCTCCGCCGGGCTTGCCAGCCCCACAGGGTTAACCAACCTAGCCAGCCAAGCCGACCTAGCCAGCTCAGCCCATGCTGGTATGTAAACAGAAATAAACTGAAAATCTGTCAGCTTATTTTCTAACCCAGGACATAAAGGTTGTAAAGATAAAAAGTAAGCCATATTCTTTGGCATCGATAGAAAAATAGAAAAGCGCTTACACATGCTGCTAATTATACATATATATAGAGTGCAAATATTGAATAAAAAAAAAAGTGGTTTATATGCTGTGGAAGCAAGAGCCAGATTGCAACACTTCTAAAGTAAATTCAGTCTAAAGTAAATTCGAAGTTAAATGACGTCTATTCTGACTCTGATATAAAAGATATTGACTCTGATATAGAGGTTAAAACGATAGGTGTAGAATGCGGAGATTAGAGGGATTTAAAAGGCCATAATAAATTTACAGAGCTGGTTCGGTAGATTCCTTTATAGGCTTTGATATAAACGAGTAGATGCAGCTAATATGTCATTGCGTAAATGCAGTATGGATGAACAGCTAAAGACTGAAGATCTCATTGACCTTCTTTCTTGGGAATTAATACTTGTTTTGTATACAATTGCGGGAGCAATCATCCCAGGATGGCCGAGTGTAACGGAGCAAGATGACGTCATTGTCACCGGGTCTGCCTAGCTGACATCACATCTTGCCTGCCACATCTGTTGTCGCCAAGGCGTGGGAGAAGTGACGTCAGGAAGTCTATATAAGCCGATGCGTGCTAAGATATGGATCATTCTACATCATTCTGCGGGTTTAACTGTTGATTTTTCGTCGTCTGCTATTCGTGACAACGTGTGTTATAGTTTGTAGTTTGCTATTAATTATTGAGAAATTAAATATAAAAGTGACTATGCCTGTGTGTGTTCTTAATTTGCACAATAATTTAAAAGCGTTCTAAAAAAGTAGTAACTAGATTTTCGTGGAATAAATACTACAGTCTATGTATATTTATTAATATTTATTTAAGAAATCTACTCAATACTTTTTTTAAATGAATTTTTGCAAAAGCTAAACTTTTAACCTCTCTTTAAACTTACTCTTCAAAAAATGTCAGTTAAAACAGCCTTTAACCTTTTATTTTCTACATCATACATCAAATTAATCTCCGTATTGTCAAAAACTAACACACAAAACTAGTGTGTGTCATCCAATGATGTTATACTACAAAAGAGGTAGATAGGTTACATGCACTCGAAAAGTGACACCCTCAAAACTTTGCTAATTAGCCAACCCGGACTTGGTCAAAGAATATGAAAAGTAATGTTACAAAACCAGCAATGTCATACAACGCCTATTGCGCATTCAAAATTCTAAAATCTTTTAATAATCCAAACGTTTTTTATAAAATACACGATCATGTGATGACGCAGCCACCCAGTTTTAATCATCGTTTAAATTTATTAAAAGCAATAATACGAGTATATAATTCATCATTTTCAAATTTATAATTAAAAAATGTTGGCGATCTTTTTAAATAAATATGTTCTCATGTACATGATTCAAGAAAAACGAAATTCGAAAAAAGCAAACATCATTTTTTACTGTCTAATCCCATTAGGTATCAATCATATTTTTTTTAAATGTCTGTGGAATTAATTACTAATATTCTACGAATTAGTCACGGATTCGCTTAAAATGTAGTAAGAAATTGAAATTGACCAATCACAATGATTTAGGCCCGTATTAATAAATCGAGCTCAAGACTGCTCTCAAGTGCGATCTCAGCTGTAGTACGCGCTTAAGATCGTCCCGAATTAATAAACCTTCATCAGCGACGTATCACTTGAGATCGATCTCAAGAGCGCGATCTCAAATAAACGTAATTTTTGAGTGAATGATTAGGAATAGATTGATGAAATGGCTAAACGTTTCGTCGTTGCTATCGCAGTCGCTGTTGATTCGATCACAGTTTTGCAAATTTGAACATAATATGAGTTCACAATCTACTTATTTGTACTTATTTATACTACAATACTTTAATCATGTTGACTAAAAAATAATTAGTAATAATTTGTTGATAATAATGACGAAAAATTAAAATATTTGGTTAAACATTTTGGTTCTTTTAAAAAAAAACTAAACGCATTGCATCAAGCTGTCAAGTTGGGAATTTTGATATGGCGTGACGTCACCCACGCGTCACCGCTATACGCTAGTATACATACGCTACGCTAGTATATATACGCTAGTATATAGTAGCGGTGAACACAGAAAACGTTAGTATTCTGTGTTCACCGCTCACCGGCTCACCGCCGTACACTGCGTCATTGCTTGCTTTAATAATCACAACCGATTGGAATTTTGTATTTCCCTTCGAGGTATTTTATATTTTTATAGTGCTATGTAGTCCTTTAAGATGTCGACAAAAAATAACTTTTTACTCCAATGGAAAGAAACGTGTTTAAGGACTTGTTGAATATAACGTACAGTTTCTGGGTGAATTATCAGCGTCTCTTATCGTATAATATAATATAATACATATCGTATGTCGATATGTATTTAGCCAAAAAATATCGTCATAATTATCATAATATTCGTCATAATAATTAATTTCGTTGAAAATTTGTTCAAAATCCATTTTTATTTAACATAAACCAGCAGACGCTCCTTACATTTATTTGATATTATTGTTATTTACCACACGACTCGTACTCAAGTCACGGTTTCACGGCACTCGGCAAACACGCACTTGAGTAGCATCTCAAGATCGGTCTTGAGTGTCGAGTTTGATTTATTAATACGGGCGTCACTCAGCTGATTTCCTGAACTCAAGAATGTGTTTAAGTACAATCTATTAATTAGCACAGCGTCTTAAGTGTGCACTCAAGATTGATCTCAAACATAAGAGCGATTTATAAATACGGGCCTTAGAGAGCTATGTGATTTGTTAGTTTGAAATGCACATTGCATAGCGACGCAGTGCAATATCTATTTGTCTCACTTTGTAACGTTGTAACTGGGACAATATTTTACTTGGATTAGTACTAAGTACTAAGGTAACCTATCCACCTCTTTTGTATTATATTATTGGCCTTTAAGTTTATATTACAATAACACATCTATACTACTATATAAATCTCTTGCGTCTGTCTGTAATTTCAATTTTTTTGACAAATTTCGTGATAAATAGTCTTTTTGTGACTCACTGACTTCGATTCTACTATTTTTAAAATTTTTGTCTGTCTGTCCATCCGTCCGTCCGTCCGTCCGTCCATTAGTATCAAAAAACGAATGGGGTGAAAAAAAGGATGACACTGAATGGAAAATGCTGAACTGCCTACCAATTATGATGTTTGGTATACAGAGATAGTATTGGGTCCTTACATATGAAATTAGCGTTTTGTCGCACTGACCACTTTGATCTGAAATATCTCCTCTTTGGTTAAGAATTCCAAATTCACATTTATAAATTCATTTAGCTGGTACATTTGAGTTTTGAAAACAGTCATTCATTTGTTTTTTTTCCTCATTATTTTTTTCTTTGGCGTCGCTAATTCCGCACATTGGAAAACATGAAATATCGGTATATTTACGATTACGAGTTCTACCGTGGCACCAGTGCTGCAGAAACAGCTCGAAGGATTAATGATGTGTAGGGCGCTGGTGTCGCAAAAGAAAGCACGGTACGTTTTTGGTTTCAACGTATTCGTTATGGAAATTTCCAACCCAACCCCGTGGACGGCCGGAGACTAAAGTGGAAAATGAAGAATTAAAGGCTATTGTGGAAGCGGATCCATCACAAAGCACTTCAGAGATAGCTGCAGGTTTCGGGGTAAGTGACAAAACTGTATTAATCCACTTGAAGCAAATCGGGAAAGTAAAAAAACTTGAACGATGGGTACCTCATGAATTGAGTGAATCGAACCTGCAAACACGCGTCGACTGCTGTGTTACTTTGCTCAACCGACACAATAATGAAGGGATTTTAAATCGAATCATTACTTGTGATGAAAAGTGGATACTGTACGATAATCGGAAGTGCTCGTCGCAATGGCTGAACCCTGGAGACCCAGCCAAATCTTGCCCTAAACGAAAATTGACTCAGAAAAAGTTACTTGTGTGTGTTTGGTGGACTAGCGCCGGTGTCGTTCACTACAGCTTTCTAAAATCTGGCCAAACGATTACGGCAGATATCTATTGTCAGCAACTGCAAACCATGAAGGAAGAACTAGCTGCGAAACAACCGAGATTGATCAATCGCTCTAGGCCACTGCTGCGTCACGACAACGCAAGACCACACACTGCACAACAAACAACCACTAAGTTAGATGAGCTACAATTGGAATGTCTGCGACATCCACCGTACTCCCCGGACCTTGTTCCAACAGATTACAAGTTTTTCCGGAATTTGGATAACTTCTTACAAGGAAAAAAATTCAACTCCGATGCGGCAGTCCAAACCGCCTTCAAAGAGTTTATTTATTCTCGCCCCCATTGTTTTTTAGTAAAGGGATCAATGAACTACCTATGAGATGGCAAAAGTGCATAGATAACAACGGTGCATACTTTGATTAATTAAAAATATTTTACAAAAAAAAAATTGACTTTATATTCCTCCCATACAAAACGCCAATTTCATATGTAAGGACCCAATATGTGCCCGGAGACAGACGTAGGCGAGACGTAGACTTTTTTCAAAAAACTATAAACATACTATGCACATGTACATATAACCTAACCTAATCCGGGAAGCCATGAAAAAATTTTCCGCGCACACGAAGTCGCGGGTACAGCTAGTATGATAACAAAGTTACTCATGTACTTGTTATGTATAATCGTCTTTGGATTTCCCAAAACGCCAATAAGAGTACATACGGAGAATGTTTTATTAAATTGAGTTTTACCTTGTAAACTTGTAATATTTGTAAATTCTACGACCTAAAAGCATCGAGCACCTAACCATAAAAGATATAAATAATTTTCGAAAACGATTGATGATATTGGTTTTTATTTTTAGCTTTTCTGCTACGACAATGTGAAATTATATAAGACCTGCTGATATACCTATTGGATTTTCGTCTCATTTAGGTAAGCGTATACGAAGAGTATTGCCACGAAATTTTAAACTCATTATATAAGTATTTGATCTGAACTTACATCCTTCCAAAATATAGATATTAGATACATATTGTCATTGAGTTAAGGTTTTATAGTAAGCCGATATGAATTTACAATTTACATCTATGCTGGTCTAGAAAAAAAAATGTAAAATGTGCCAGCTTTGGTTATTTTTTTGCGCTAGCCGTAAAAATCGGTCAAGGGATTTAATAGAATTTTGTATAACTTATTATGAGCTTGTATACTAACTAATGGGCTGGGTACCTCTCATTATCTGATTTGGCTTTGCCGTCTATGATCCCATAGCACCCTCGGCAAGATTTTCTTCAATTGCCTTTATTATGCGAACACCTTATCGTCACAGACCTGACCTATCGTATCAAGCTCGTAGACACCACGCTTGTTCATATGGCGTTTAGCCCTGGCGCCCCAGGCACTCGCTTGGGTTGAATTGACAAAAAGTAGTTTATACGTAAGATAATATCAAGGTTCAATAATATGTTATCGTCGACAATAACTTAACATTATGAATGAATTCACTGGCGTGACTAAGCTATATACAAAATATGCACAAAAAACGAGACTACTCAACAATATTATTTGCACTGAGTCCAACGCCAACCAATTACTGTACTTATATCAAAAACTTGTTTTGATTTGTTGTAGATTTGACGCTTTAACGGTTAACTCTGGGAGTCAATCATGTTCAGTATAAGCTTTAGTCTCTTCCAAGCATCACGTTTTGGTAACACGTTAAAATATAGTATAGGTACTTAAATATATACATAGATGATATAAATATTGCTCCTTCAAATATCGTGACTTTTGAGTGCCATTATTTTATTCGCATTATTTTTCATTGCACTGATAATTTATTATTACCTAGTGTTTGTTTCTTGTCAATATAAGGTGAATATTAAAATTGTAATTAGGTAGTTCTTAATTATTATTATTTGTGAACAATGACTTCACTAAATTACTATTTAATTGTGTGTTTATTTTCCGTGTTGTTAATGAGTGTAGTGTTGTGCGCAAACGACACTTCCATGGACACTTCAAAGAAAGATGTTATTGGTTTTCCAGAACGTGAAGACAATCTAAATTTGAATAAGGAGGTAAGTCTTTTTGGAGAACTATAAAAAATATTGTGTACTATATTTCAAACCGTAGTGATTACTTACTTAGTGATTTCAAATTACAATAGTGTATACCAGGTCCGATAGGAGAAATTCGTATAGAAATAAGTGGATATTTTGCTCTTCTCGCTTCAGATATCTATTTACACATCTACATACATATCTTGTTGTGTGTTCGTTATATTGTTAAATATAAAAATAAAAGTAATATGCTTTACATAATACTTGTATCATATACAAATTCAGGCACATTTCATCACACTCAATCGTATTACTTATTTGAGTAATAAAAAATATTACAAATTATTTTAAAATAAACCGAAATTAGTAAATCATACAATTGAATTAAATTGTTAATTTCAGAATCGCCAACCTGTGTACATTCCGTCTGTGTGTCCTGTTAATGAATTATACTATCCTGGTGACCAAAAAGATGACTGGATATGTGACTGCAGACCAGGTAAATTATGAATAAATTATTATGAAAATGAAAATTATTTACCTACCTACACTTCATTTCGAGATTCGGAAAATCCTATTTCTATAATATGAAATTAGATATACATCTATACTAATATTATAAAGAGAGAGAGCGATTTTGTAAGTTTGTTTGTACATGGAGAGTAATCTCCGGAACCGCTACGCCTTCAGCCCAGGCGAAGTCAGAACGGTCCGCTAGCCTTTTATATAATCGCTGGGGCATCTACTAATGATCATGTAACTTCTGATCGACGTGATTAACGATCATATTATTATTATAAATAGATATAATTTGTTTGTGTCGAGATGATGTTTCACCATATCTATGCTAGGATCCGATAAGTGGTGCTGTAGTCAAGTTATTAAGAAATTCTATATTTAGTTATAAGCCGAAATGTACCTACCGAAAATAACATCACAGCAGGGCCTAGGGTCTGCAGGGCCAGCTAGATACTTTTAAAAAAATTTGAAAAAAAATTGTGTTTTTTTTTTAACTGGGACAGTATGGAGAAATCCGAATCCATAAGAGGTACAGGAAAACTGTCTTAGGAATTTGGTGTTTTTCTGTGACAACAATTTTGGTAGGTATTATCAATTTTTTGGTCAAGCGTGAGATGTCCATAAAAATTAGAAAATTAGGTAAAAAAAATTTTTATCAAATTTTCTAGACACAATTTCATGTAAGCATCATTTCATTCTACTGGAGGAAAAAATCTGGACAGCAGAAATTGGTTAAATGTAATAAAATATTTTTTCATGCAATACAATATGGGGAAATCCGAATCCATAGGAATAGGAGATTCAAAATAACCGTATTATGTATCATTCAGTTCCTTTTGTGAAAACAATTTTGGCATTATACATTTTTTAGTCAAGCGTGAGTTGTCTACAAATTAAAGAAAAATCGACTATTTCTTTTTTTTAGTGCAGATCGATTTAGTTTCAAGTAAGCGTCATTTATTTGTATTGTATGAAAAAATCTGAACAGCAGAAATTGCTCAAATTTAATGAAATATTTTTTCATGCAACTGAAGAATCCAATGTATTCATAGTCGACTTACTCGGGAACAAATCATCAAAGTGTTCCATAACTGAATTTCGTGGCGATACGTCTTACACGAAATTCAAATATGAAACCCTTTTATTGCACACAAAAGTTTTTGTCAGTTTGAATTAATTGTTTTCGAGTAAATCGTCTGTAATTTAGTACATTGAATATTATTCTATTGCATGAAAAATTTTTCATTAAATTTGGCTAACATCTGCTGTCCGGTTTTTCTTCGTCCGATGTAATGAAATGACGCTTACGTGATACTAAGTCCAAAGACCAAATGCTTTCTAAGACGGTTCCCCTGTATTTCTTATAGATTCGGATTTCCCCATATCGGCGCAGTTAAAAAAACACTGTATAAGTATTAAGTATATATCAAATTTAATGAAAAGACTTAAAATTATTAAAATATGTATGATATACGTATTTATATGTACACATATTTACATATACGTTTACATATTATGTATACGTATATCATATTATATATTTTAATAATTTTACGCCTTTTCAGTGTTCCATTCCAAAACTTAAAAAAAGAACACTGTGAGAATCACCTCACCTCGGCATCTATGCGTCTATCTGTCTGTCTCGCAACCATTTGTCTTGGAGATTATGTTTGACGTGCTGAAATATGGCAGTTATAAATTGAAGTGGTGGCCCAAAGACATTGAATTTTTACTTTCACTGAGTCAGTAGTTTTGGAGGTTTATATAAAAAGTTAAAAAACAATTTGTTTTGAAATCATCATGTATTAAAATTGTACTTAATGTAGTAAATTAGTAATGTACTTCCAAATTTAAATAAATTGAATGAGGTACATACCTCACACCATGAATTAAAATATAGGAAGTACTTTAGATTAACTTGCGTGTTTTTATACATAATGTGGCGTATTATTGAGGTGTTGGTGATAGAATTCGATTTTTGCGATTTCTTGCGACTGACCAGTCAAATTTAGTGAGCCGATTCTATTCTGCCGCTTCGCTAAGAACAGCCGAGTGAGCGAAACGCTCGTTTCCTCAAATCTCATCATTCTCCTTATACATTTTCGCCTAGGTATGCGAGAGCTTTTGACATTTCCATCCGCTAACACTCTGGCTATTTGATCTTCATAAGTCAGCCTTGGTCTTCCTTGGCTTCTTTTACCATTCACTTTCGCTCGGTATATTTACTTCGTCAGTCTTTCATCACTCATTCTTTCTATGAGCCCAAACATCTCAGCATTCCTTTCTTCATTTTTACAATAACACTGTCGTGCGACCCTGTCATACTGCGTATCTCTTCATTGCTTATCCTGTCCACAAGAGGGACACGGCAATCACAATCACATCTTTCTAAGAGATCGCATTTCTACTGCATTTATCATACTTTCAATCGATTTCGGGCCTTACTACCGTGCAATAAAGTTGACACCAACACCGCATTGTGGATGGCCATTTTGGCAGTATTAGATATATTCACACTATGTACTAATCCGAAAAGTGCACCGTTCAAATTTTTGCCAGCTGCTACCCGTAGAGACGGGTGGCGGTTAGCAAATGTCTAAAAAATGTCTAGAACAAGTGAAGAAGTGAGTTGGATGTGGAGAGCCACATTCAACTCACTTCTTCACTTGTTCCAGACATTTTTCATCTACCCAAACCTCACATTTGGTTTGAACCGTTTCCCTTTCAAAGATCAGAACCTTAGTTTTGTTCACATTCATATTCAATCCTTTCACTTCACATTCTTCTTTCATGCACGTGACTAGTGTCTGCAACTCTGGTTCTGATGGTGCTATAAGCACAGCATCATCAGCGTACAATAGGCAGTTTACCACTGTGTCAACATATATTACACCACTCATACTACCTTTCATTCTCTGGACTCCAGACTCCAGAGTCTGGAGGCAACTGTCCAAATACAGCACGAACAGCCAGGCAGACATCACGCAGCCCTGTCTGACGCCTGAACAGACTTTGAACCAGGGCAACATGTCGCCTTCTATCCTTACACGGGCTCTGTGGCCGCTATATATTGACCTCAGCAGTAAAGAGCCCCCCACGCCATACTCAGGCAGAAGACTCCACAATTTCTTTCCCACTACTCTATCGAATGCTTTTCCTAGATCCACGAAAGCGCAGAAAACTTTCTGACCTATAGCCAGAAACGTCCCTACGATAACGCGAAGCGAGAAAATCTGATCCATACAACCCCTACCGTTCCTAAAACCACCTTGCGCCTCCCACAAATATTTTTCAGAAACACTTTTCATACGTTCGGTCAATACCTTGGTATAGACTTTACTTGCTAAGCTGGCCAAGCTGATGGCCCTGTAGCAGGCGCAGTCTAAATGAGAAACTTTCCCTTTATAGAGAGGTACTATGACTGCGGTACGCCAGTCCTCCGTAAACTCCCCTTCTGCTAACAAAGGTTGCAGAATGCACAGAAGGTATCCCAGACCCTAGGACCACCATACTTGATCATCTCAGCAGTCACCTCATCAATTCCCGCAGCCTTTCCACATGTCAAACTTCTTATCACTTTCTCAATCTCTTTCATACTAATGGCATCCTCCAATCCCTGATCCGAGTGTGGCGATTCATTAGAATCTGTCTCAGTATCAGAGACGGAGTCGCCACTCTCAAACAGTTCTCCATAGTATTCACTCCATCGCTGCAGAACATCTCTTTTATCTGTTAGCAAGTTGCTTTCTTTCGAGCTCATTTTATTCATTATGCAAGGTGCCGGGCCACTTCGGTACTTACGAACTTCTTTCCAAAATAATTTGGAATTTTCCTTGAAGTTGTCCAACATCTTGTTTTCGTCTAACACCCTACACCGTTCACGCTTCTCTTTCACTAGTGCTTTCGTTCCTGCTTTCTGCAGCTTATATCTGTCTTTGAAAATAAAAATGCGAGAGTAATATTCAGAAATATTTAATATAAAAATTAATAAATAATAATCAATTTCAACAGCAATATAAAAGTAGCTAGTCATATTACGCTACTTGCTTTCGCGCGTTCGGTTTGGGCGCAGTTTTATAATATGAAATTTACTAGTATATTCTATTATGTTAATCTCTGGTCTGGGATAGTCAACGGATAACTATTGGCCCATTTGAACTACCAGACCGGTTAAATGGTGAATCGTATCTAAATTTTTTGACCGAAGACCTCAATAGCCTTTTGGAAGATGCCGATATGGATTATGGAGGTGACTGTGTGCAGCTTGGTTAGGTCCAACTTTAAGCTAAACATTAAAAAAAAATCAGACATTTATCATTATCATAGCCAATATAATTTTTCACTACAATATGACTAGAATGGGCTTGAAAGTCGGAAATCATAAATTTATCATAAAAAAAAATCATAACTTCTAAACTACGAAAAATCGCGGAACATACATGGGGGTGATTCGGGTATCCCAGGGCCTGCTCTATCTCTGGACCACCGCTTATCACTGTTTCTTGGGACATCTTGTATAGTATAACCACAGATTAGTTAGTTACTACATTGTAAAGTATAACGACAGATAACGTTACAATTGCCTGTTATTTTTGGCACATTACACAAAAATAAATAGTTCACATAACCTTGTAACAGCGCAGTATAAATTTAAAAAATATTGCTTTATTTATTTAACATTTTTAGCGCAAAATTATAACATGTATTGACAGTTGCACAATAATATAGTTTATAACGATATGATAACGGGTATTCGTTAGTTCGGCAAATAAACAACAAAAACATTTTTACTGTAAATTCAACGCCATTTCAGTTACGTCGTCCATTCGATCACGATCTGTCACCAGTCAATTCTCTCAGCGGCCGGAAAGTAGCGTTGGGCGTTGGCCCTATGTTAGCCCTACCCGCCCTTCTGGTATATCGTAACTCGTAACGAAATCTCGTTTAAAAATAGGTTGAGGTCTGAGGTCTTCACCCTGTAAATTATAATAAAATTGAAAATGCTACATAGTATATACAGACCTGTGAAGTATATCACCTTCCCCTTTTCGGCTTCACCGTAGTTAGGTAATTATCTCATGAGTTCGTGATGGAAAGGAATTCTAGGAGACATCCTTATAGAGGCAAATCTTGGTCTATAAAGTGATATTTTATTTGTAGTTAAAACGTTTAAAATAATTATTATATTTATCAAAAAAATATACTTACATACTGAGTAGATACATACAAAACCTCCGTCATATTGTTATATTATTTGAACAGGGATATTGACATTACTTTTATAGGCGTAGAGAAAGCAACGTTAATAATTTTTTATTTATTCTTTTTTACAGCACATGTTTATCATCCCGCTACCGATGCATGTTGGCCAGCTCTTCAAAGAGGACCGTGTGCGGAAGAGCAGTATCTCATTTTGCCACCGAACTCCGTTCTTCCGGTTTGTGAAAAAAACCCATGTAAAGCTGATACATACGTCCCTTGGAATGGCAAGTGTGAGAAATTAGGATCCACATCTCCCTGTATACATTTGCTCCCATCGGTTTACGCATTAGGTGTCAATGCCACCACTTTGACAGTCAACTGTTTAAATTTGAGTTTAGAAACACGATTTGGTGATGAGACGTTGGTGATCATTTGTCCGCCAGGATGCAGAAGGAATGCCACAGGAAAATGTACTCCAATTGTTTTCTAATGAATTTAATAAAAATACTCAATAGCAATCATTTAGAGCTGTTTTATTTTATTGATAAGTAGTTGATATGTGAAAGAATTAAGACGTCGAGATATTACCTTCCAAAAGTTATCAATTGCGGCGTAGGTACGAGTTGATCGACATAATAATAATATAATTTATTATATCAATGTTATGTATTTAAATATATCTCTTTAAAATGTTACTCATTTGTAATGAAACAGATAACAACAGAACAAAAACGTGGATCTCAGATGTACAAGAGTTACGAGACACGAGGATGTGACCCAAATAAATATTTTACATAAGTGATACATATTGTATCTACCTACAATTTGTATCTACGTTGTATACATGTTTAGCACTTTCTTATTTATCAATAATAAGAGCGTTAATCATGTATGTAGAATTGCAGATATTATTAATAATTGTAATAATTGTTAATATATAAACTATGTTTCGGGTAATTAAAAATTACCCATGATGTGCCCTGTTGCAATTTCAATACGATTCAGTTTAATTTTGGGAGTAAAAATCTCCCACAAGTACTGCCAGGTAAAATGACTCCTCTTGATATTAAAATACATATTCTCGTGTGCTAAGAGCTTTCGTTGTATGCTGTACGCATGAGATATATGACACCATATATCTATATATGACGCATGAGATATATAAGCAGCAGGCTCAGTATATATAATTTTCTCTATGGTAGTAGGGTATAGGTGCTATGATGGAGCTATGGTAACCAGGGCGTCACATACGGTTGCTAAGGTAACAGACACAAAGTGTGGTACAAAGTGTTGTCAACATTCATTTACCTATTAGTGGACACTACATTGTCCACACATTTACTGTCCGAGTTCGGACGTTTGATTATATTGATGTGCGACACAATAAAAAAATAGTTCTGAAAATATACGTAGTGAGCGTTTGTTCAGTGTTCGACGTGTTGCTTCAGTTCATATTGTGCTTTAGAAGATTAAACAAGTAAAAATTTTAATACATGTATTAAATTACGCTAACTAATTTATTAATCTGTTGTAGCTTTACAATACGTATAATGAAATTCGAATGATTACAAAATGTATGTACTTATTTACTAATTTTGATATTGTAGGTAGTATGAACACAGAATACATGTATAAAAATTAAATTTATTCATTTTTAATTTATCAATTACAACGATCATAATAATTATAGTAACAGATACGCAGACTTTCTAGAAAACGAGATTAATCCAGTAAGTACATTTAACCTGTTATGTACTGATTACCTTAATTTGTTTTTATTACTCATGCGGGATAAACTGTATCTAAACGCACATTTTGCGGTTGATTAGAAGCTATTTTCCCCTTTATACAATTTGAGTGCGACAAGTTTATTTGTCGCCACGCAAATTTTGCTTGGCACACGCAAATTCACGATTTAAAAAAAGAATGTAAAATGAATATCTAAAAAAAAACAATCGATTTTAGTACCCACTGACATCAGTGTGAAAGATAAAGAAAATCTTGATTTCGAAGTTTTAGATTCAATTTCAACTAAAAACTCAAAAAATATCGACATTATGTTTTCAAATTGTTCAAATAATCAAATATAATTGTTTATTTAAATGAAAAAAAATATTAATTGCTCTTGTTAAACAACATGTCAATTGTTTGCAATAAAACTATTACTTTATATAATTTTTCTTTGTATCGAAATTATCTCCGCATTGGTAATAAAAAATAGTATCTGCAACTCGTGCGGTGTTGTCGCTCGTGAGCACAACTTCGTTCGAGTGGGCAATCGACAACTTACCGCACTTGTTGCACAATATACTATTTTTTGTGGCCAATCAATCAAAGCATGCCTACTTGGTTTGAGGCCTAAAAGAAAAAAAAAATTGCTTAGGTCTGTTAGAAAATCAATGCTCTAAAAGAAATAGAGCCATGGCTATGACTAATTTTTTCCAGTTATGGTATGATTATGATACGTATAGAAATTCGGCCTGACCTTCTGTCCAAGTTGGGTCACTTCTGTCTCAGTTAAGACAAACAATTTCTTTTTTATATTCCACTGACTTAGTTTGACATCAGTACCTACATAATCAAAGTGAATTAAAATTTATTTTATCTGTTTTATACATTGACCTACATTTTATATTTTAACTAGCTGCACCCGCGACTTGTCTGCGCGTAAAATTTTTTCGTGGCTGTTCCGGATTAGGGTAGATTATATACAGTACATACATAGTATATGTTTAAAGATTGTTTTTAAAAAAGTCTACGTCTAGCCCTCGTCTGTCTCCGGGCACATACTATCTCATACCAAATATCATAATTGGTTCGGCGGTTCAGCATTTCACATCATTCAAAGTTTCATCCTCCTTTTGACCCCCTTAGGGATAATTTTTTGATAAGTAACCTATGTCCGTTCCAGGTGTCAAACTATATTCACGCTTAAGGGCGTCGCCAAGGGGGGGCAGGGGGGGCAGTTGCCCCCCCCCCCCTAGAGATCAAATGTAGCTAGCCGCAAAGCGACCAAAGTGCGAGCAATTGACTTCCTTACCTATGAATAAATTCCGCATCGCATGACAAAACGTAAATAAATTCACAAGGTTTAATGTATATTGTAGAAAGTATTGAAATATTCAGAATAACATTAAGATTTTGACATCCGTTTTCAAAATCGCCGCCATTTTCATCACGACTATATCAGATTTGCCAAAACGCAAGGCCATTAAACAGTGTAAAAATATGTAGGTAGGTATGGTGTGTGTGTGCATTGCATTTCTTTCTACGACAGCCGTTCACCAGCATTCACGTTAGTTTTGTATAATTTGTATGCGGCATACCTAAATAAAGTAGAAGTTATTGTTACGAACATACAATTTTAATTGGTTTTGTGGACAATGCCATCTGTAAGTGTTCATAAGAAACACCTACAGTTGAATAAATCGACTACAATCCTTTTAAAACCTAGTATTGCTACTCGACGCTAGATGGCGCTTGTTCAATGAACTCTCTGGAATTTGGTAGCAGTTACTAGACCAGGTAGAATGTTACCGTACATTCTAGTATGATGTTCGTTTGGGTATATAAAGACGTGAGCCGCTGCGAGCGAGTCCCTTTTTAATTGGAAGCGATCAACGAAACAAGCTAAACAAGCGAATTGGAAAGCGAATATAAGACTACCGGCTTGCCTGGTTGGTCCACCCCCTGTGGCGGGTCACCCACACCACTCGGCCCCAATACTTACCAAACCTAACCTAACCTATAAAACTTAAATTTGAAATTGAAATAACCCCTACTTAAAAAAACATCTAAAAAATAAAGAAATAATATGTATCTATTGGCCCTTCAATATTACGATAAGTTGTGATGTAAATGGTAGTAGTAACCTAAGCCTTGTCGCGTCAGGGGACCGCTAAGTTTTCCTACTTTATCATTTTTAATTGTAGTTGTAAGTAGGTATTCTGTTTTTACTTTATTTACTTTACGGTCCCCCAACGCTACGACGATTGGATAAATTAAATATTACTACCACTGTTTATTGTCTTTTTACTTTTTGTCTTTTTAGATGTTTTTCTGAGTATTTTCTATTTGAGTATTTTATATTTTGAGTATTTTATTTCATGCTTTTTAAACACGATGCAATCGACATTCTATTCCCACATTCACACAAATACTTTCCGGGACGATATACGAAATTGCGACATTAATTGGGACAATATTTTACTTCGATTAGTACTAACGTAGCCTATCTACCTTTTTTGTATTATAACATCATTGGTGTCATCATATATAATATACATACGTATGTATAATCATAATGTTATGGGTTCGAAAATAGTTTCTAAGTTTAGGGGATTTTTTAATTAGATAGGGGCTCCTAATCTTTCATGAAACGCATAATCGTCGTTAGGGGACCCTAATCTTTATTTAGGGTTTCGCTAAGTATTAGGGGTTTTTAGTGAAATCGGGCAATAGTCGCCAGTCGCTGCCGCAAGATATCTCTTGACACCGGTAACAGCTCAGTTACGGTGTCCACTCAGCGGAGTAACTCTCTTATCTATGTAATGGGTATACAGTGTTGTTACCTGTCTGCCACATAATACTTTTAGTTTCTTACATCCAGTACTTTTTGATAAGCGTTCGTTGTCATAGCATGTGGTTTATAACTTTGGGAGTTAATAACTACCTACGTGTAAGGAAAATGTATACAAAAAATTTGATTGCATTGTCTTTTGGATCAGAGCAGCTTTTAATTACATTTAGTATACTTATACATACTAGATACAGCCTACGTAAATATGCATACTTACTTTAAGTTAGCAGTTGTTTAATTTCCATAATATAATCGCAAACGGGGTGAGCTTAGCTTCTATCGCAATTGATCGTTGACCTACTTCGAGCCGACGACCGTTGGTCATCGTAGGTTTAACTATTTAAAAACCGTCAGCTAACTAGACGACCTTAGTCGATTTTGTTCTGATCAAAGTTGATTAGCAAATACTTATTTTTTCAGAATGTTTTGTTAAATAGTTGTGTTATTAGACAATTTCTGTTATTTAACTTATTAATTGAACTCATATCACATAGATAATATCTACTTGTTACAGCATATTAATGTTGATTTTTCTAATCTTTTAGCAATATACGAAAGAAAATGTATAGCTGTATTACAAATACACTGTCATCATAGTTTTTCAAGATAAAGACTGCCAAATCTTTGAGTTCGAAGCACAGTTGGAGTCGGAGTTATACGAGTAGATTTCAGCGGTAAGTCTCCAGGTAGTCTCAAGCAGTCAAAAAATACTAAGTATTTCATAAATCTAGTTGTTTCTATTAGAAATAAATAGTTTAAAGTCGATATATCTACTATTTATTACATGTGCATATCTCACAGTCTATCCTTAACGGCTTGGATAGAGGAGCAGGGACAAGAGACACTAAACAAGGAGAGAATATGGGGTGGAACGCCAAGCTTTGTGTTCCTTACATACTTACTTAAATTGGTAAACTTCATATTTCTAATTAGTTGCGCGTAATTTAGAACGTCCCTAACATATTCTGCTCCCTGGGTAGGTGTGTAGATAAATCCGCAACTGCGTATAGAATAGTAATAAAGTTTACAAGAACTTAAAAATATCGATGATTAAAATAAGCATTTGCCTGCTCAGATATATTTCAGTTAAAATTAACGTTTTAGATAAGCAAAACAATAATTGTTCGTAACAATGCTAACAGATTTATAGAGGGCAGTAGGTCAACAGTTCGCTTCACATCTGGAGGGAAACAACGAAAAACGCGATAAGGGTTTCTCATGCCTTTTCAAGTAGGCCACTGTGAAGGTTGCGTGAGTATTTGGTACGTACGGGGGTCATACGAACCCGCCTGGTCATAACAATGTAGGTGACCCAATGAGAAAATGGTGTACGCGCTGAAATAAGTTTCAAATAATTTTAATAAAAATATTTCTGAAATTTTCTCGCCAAACGATGCGGGCAAATCGCTGGTTGTATAATATATGTATTTGTACTAAAAAATATCATGGCAATCTTAATTACAAATAAAAACAGCCGTAACGTAGAGATGGAAAGACACCAGTTTTACAATAAATGAATTTTTTGACATTTTTGCTATGGAATCCTGGCAGTAATGAAATATAGATTCAGATTAAGGGCAAATAACTGACTGGAAGACATTATATCTCTGTGTAAATAAAATTACGCATGTGATGAATTCTTACATTTAATTTTTACAAGCTTTTGTTTATTACAAGCTTTTATTTAGTTTGCCGTGTTAGTATGTATGCGTGAGTCAAATCTAGGAAGTTAAATTAACTAGGAACAACTACCTAACGTTTGATTGAGCTCAAATTTGGTATACTTGCGTATTTTCGGTCACAATACAATAATATGGTACCATGAAGCTGGTCTGATGATGGTGTCGGAAGGTGGCCATAGGAACTTCTAAACTAAACAAGATAAACTCATCGAGTTTGGGCTCATTTATTTTGTCATGGCAAACACTCTGGTGCTATATGGTATCCAGGGACTGAAAATGGAGACGGTAGGTGGTTATAGGAACTTCTGAACTAAATAAGATAGACCCGTCGTGTTTGGGATCGTTTGATTTATCTTGGCAAGCACTCTGGTGCTACATGATAGCCAGGGTCTGAAGATGGAGACGGAAGGTGGCCAAACGAACTCTGTAATAAAACCATGCATCCTTATTAAGTTTGGGGCCATTTGTTTTATCTTGGCAAACACTCTGGTCCTATATGATATCTAAGTTCTGTGTGGAGCACGCCGTCGTGTTAAACCTTAAACTTTTCGTCGCTGGACAAGCTTATGTCGCCCTTAGTCGAATAAAATCTTTAGAAGGACTCCTCATCGAAGAATTAGATAGTTCGAAATTAACAGGAAAAAAATCTTGCAATGATGATGCATTACTAGAAATGCACAGATTAAGACAAAACTAAAAAGTTGAAAATAAAACTATTATAAAAAAACTTTTTTGAAAACAAACTTTTATTTAAAAATTCTGTTGTACTAAAACGAAAATAATAATTTTATGCAAGGGTTGTGCTGATGAATGTTATTTGTACAGACGAATATAATAAAATAGATCGATTGAAATCCTGCATAAAACTATTTACTTATATAGGCATGATGTTAGAATAATCGCTGAAAAAATAAATATCCATAATTGTACCTAATACAGTAGAGTCTCACTAATCTGGCACTTCAATAATCCGACACTTCAATAATCCGACACGTCCAATAATCGGGCACCGTCCGCCCGCGCTTTCATCTACTAATTAGTTAATTGTAAGATATCTGTTATAAAAAAAAGTGTAGTACATGAATACAAATATATGTATTCCCTTTATGAAATGCTTTTTTATTAATTATGAATTTTTAATAATAATCCGAACATTCCAATAATCCGGCATCCCCTAGTTTTTAATAGTGCCGGATTAGTGAGACTACTGTATTCTATTACATCAAATAGTTTCATAAGCTTGTAACGCAAATAGAAAATCAAGAAAGAGGCGATACAAATTTTTTAAATTATTCATTGCAATAAAATATTAGGCATGTATATTTATTTTTTCAGTGATTAATGATTATGATTATCCTAAGTAAATAATTTTATGCAGGATTTCGATCGATCTATTTTATTATATTCATCTATATAAATAACATTCATCAGCACAACCCTTATTGCATAAAATTATAATTTTCGTTTTACTGGTAGTGCAACTTAATTTTTGAACAAAATCTTGTTTTTAAAAAAGTTTTTCAAATTTTTATTACAAGAAATAAAATTATAAGAATTCATCATATAACATGGATTTCAAAGTAATGTCTGAATCTTTAAAATATTAGTCTAATTAGTTTGGTATTCACTATTCACTTGCCAAAGTATGAAGGGCGTTCAATAAAAAGTGAGAATGTGGTACAAAATCTTTGGAAGTTAAAAATTGGATTATTGGGTACCACAAAAAATAAACCGATTATTTTTTGTTTCTTTTAAAATAGGAGTCGTCTGATTGCTGTTTGTCGCAGCGTGTTCGCGAAACGAAAAAATTTAACTGCGTGTGGTTATTTAAAATTTATGGAATAAGTCAATCAAGATTTACGAGGTACACTAGGGATAAGTAAGTGCTCTACCACATTCCACAGTTACACGTTGGTGCGTCGAATTAAAACATGGAAGAATAATAATAATAATACTAATATTAATAAATAAGAAGAACATCTAAGAAATGAAGATCTATCGTTTGTACGAACGACTAGGGATGAAAAATGTATCCGCGCGTTAGGTAACGGTATCTAAAATGCTATCGATCCGCAAAAACAAATAGAGTGAATATTTCCCGACGCTCTTTGGAACTGTAACAACAATATCTCGCTCGTTTTTTGGCTCGTTTTATAATAATGGATAAAACGTGACTACGTCATTACGACCTGGAAACGAAATTACAGTCTGTAACTTGGAAAAGGCCATAATCTCCAACTCCTAAGAAATTGAAGGTGAGTCCTTCCACCGATAAGATCATAGACTATTTTTTCTGAGATAGTTAAGGGGGAGTAATGATTAAATACCTGGATCATGTAGCTACGGTCACGTGCAAGTTATATACGAAAAACGGCGAGGCGAATTCGCAACGATTGTATTGTTTCATCAAAATAACGTCACGGCTCACAAAACTGCTGCTGCTAAGGCTGAGATTCGAGATGCAGGCTTTCAAATGCTCGAGCATCCTCCATATTCAACAACCCTTGTCTTTAGTGATTTCTATCTATATATTCTCAAGGTTGAAGAAGTTTTTCAAAGGACAGCAATTAGAAGATAACAAAGCAGTAGATTACAGTAGACATTGCAGGAATTTCTTGGTAGGTACTCGAAATACAGAGAATTTTAAACTTAGAAAAAAGGTATTTAAGGTGTATATCTACATTAAAAGGTGACTACATATAAAAATAAAATAAGATTTAAAGCGCTGACCTGACCTGCCGTCAAAATCTTTTAAAACAGAGGTTTACATTTTTCGGAGTAACCAGACCGATTTATGTTTCTTTTTCTGTATAGTTTAATCTAAACATATCCTTCCAAATGCCAGATGGATTTTTTAAAATTAATTATAGTTTTTAAAATAAAGGAAAATAACTGTTTTTCGTATTTTTCTAAGCAAAAGGTCTATTTTAGATTAAAGTATTATTTATCAATGCGTCACCTTAACAAAAGTTATTTGTAATATTTATTCTCAATTTTTATTGAACGCCCCTGGTACGTAGTTAAGTGTAGATCTGTAGATACATTGGTAATACTTTATAATAATGTCTGGCCTGTAGGCGCGGTGGTTATATGTACTTACTCGTACATATCGCGTCTGCCTTGCAAGCTGTCTCTCGAATTCGATTTCGGTCGGGTCAATTTAAGGAATGAACTTTTTTAAATATTCTTAAATTCTGGATGTTTCTAGATGCTTCATAAATCGTTGTGTGATTTCCATACTACAAATCTGTTTGGTTTGAGGTTGCACGATTAGTGTAATTATTTATTTAATAATATCAAATATTTACATTTATTGCGTTATCTGTTGTAGCAATAGCTTTATGAAACTTTTAATGATACCACTTTGACAACTTTATCTGTGTGAAGAAACGCGCGAAATCATCTCTAAATCGCGACGTAAATTATGTTAGTGTGATTAGAATCGGGGTGGCGTGTTGGGCTTACGTCACGCATTCCCCCTCACATAACACGCTATGAACCTTAGCTGTAACTACGCCTTTATTGTAACCACACTCCAGTATTACCTAACTACTGTAGCTACTGTAGCACTATATTGGTTAGGTATATAGGACTTATAACTACATCATTTTGATTTGTTTCCTAAGAATATTAGGTAAATTATTACGACTACAATGTATAGCACTCTGTCTTCTTTGTCCTGTACACCCTCTTAGTTCATCTATATATATATATACGGTTTAAAGATTGAAAATACTCCTATACTCCTAGATAATTTAAAAAAATTAGTTTTCTTCATTAGCTTGACAAGGAATCGAACCTGGGGTCCTCGGTTCGGAAAGGAGACGCACTATCAATTAAATTATAAGCTTAATTACATTATTGCTTGGGCAAGAAGGTATTCGATGTTATTTTTGCGTGTACCTATCATAAAATCTTTGTATTTAAATACTGCCGAATAAGTACTATCGATAACCTTTCCATAATATAGGTAATACGAATAATTTTTAATTGAATACCATAGGACAGACTCAGGTATGATAACTACGTCTTAGAAATAGTCAAACTGTCTTAGAAATAGACAAGATCAATGCTGATCCTAAATCCTGATTCCTGATGCATTGGACTGTGTACGAATATATATTCGTTTAAATTTGTGAAGTTTGAAAAATATTGTTATTTTGAATATTATTTAATGTATTTCAGTTTCAGTACTTACTGACTCAAGTCTGCTACTTTTGACATTTCATAATTCCTCAACGTTATGGTCCGGCATTTCTTTGACTAATGACCACCACAAAGCTCACGCACGCTCCTCCAACAATAATACGTACCTGCTACCTAATTGTATAAGTACTTAAAATGAGTAAACATGTATAAATGAATTCAAGGTCATAAGGATTATACATTGAACGTGACGCGGACGTGACACAAACAGAAGAATCTATTATTTAATGAACTTATCACGGCAACAGATATAGTTCAAATAGCAAGTTTAAAGAATAAAGTCTGCAGGCATTGACCTACTCTGCAGGCCACGTTTTTTGTTTTTCTTCAGAATCTGAAAAAGTCTTTTATGGTCCACACTAGTCTGGGAGAGAAAGAGAAATACAGAACGTGCCAGATCTTTTTACAGACGTTATAGAAATCGGACAAGGGATACAGCTTTTTATAAAGGACTGCCAAAGGCGATGGGCGAGCAATTGTTATTATCTATGTATATGTATATTGTTCTCTTATGCTATCTCCAAGCATGAAATCTTTTTGTTAAAAGTGGCGTCACTGCGATTTCGTTGCGCCTGATGCTCTGTCCACCCATATAAAAGTAGGTATGCAGGTGTATTTAAAAACATCGATTAGATATCAATACTGACGCGAAAGTCGTTTATATTCACAATACTTGTAGTACCTACATTCAAATACGAAACGGTGACCTGTTTTAGTGCAATAAGTTAATAGATTAGACGTTGGGGTGGCCGCCACGCACCACCCGCCCAACGCCACCTCTGTCCGAGCGGACCGGACTCCTTCATGAGGGCAGTTTGAGCCAGTCTGAGGCGCGCGCCCTCCGCGCCCGCTCGTCCTTACGACGTTCCATTCGGCCGCGAACACTTCACTTACAACTGACAGTCACATGGCACGCATGTCACTCTAATTCTCTTCTGTTATGGACAAGCGCGCGACCGTCGACCGGGGCGAGCCCATCCCGAGCATTTTAAAAAAACCTAAAGGTCGCCGCAAGGGCGACCTCTTCGACAAAAGTACCAAGATCAAGCGGGAGAAGGTGGAGCGGTCCAAGAAAGGCGACGATGTGAGCGCGCCGTTGCCGCAGGGTTGCACGCCGCTCATGTACGCCTGTCAGCAGGCCGACTATAAAGCAGTTATCGATATACTCAATAAGGACGTGAGTTCATCTAATGTCATCATTTTAGATATCTTACTGGTGATATCTTTTCACAATATTTTCATATTACATAGCTAGAAATAATATGTCTATAGCTCTATAGACCGCATGAACGTTAATGACATGTTTTCATTTTTTATCAGAGTATAACGGTCTTCTTGGTATTCAACCTAAGCCTTTGCGTCATTTAGTCCTAAACGTTAAACTTTCGTGAAACAGCAATTTATTACTTATTCTATAAAATCAATTGGTAGTCGGTACATAGTATGAGTATAAAAATGTAGATGCATGTTATAATAATTTGTAGATGTGTACAACCAACTTCTCAACTATAGATATATAATATTTCAACGTAAAGATTACTGAACAATTCCCCGCTTTGTAAACAAGTGTTTCGTACACATGTTGCACTGTTTTTCTTTGTACTTCAGTCAATATTATCACACCAATTTTGTACTCGTACAGTGCACGTCGCACTATGACTGGGCTAAAAATACACAATGTTTTACAAGATACTGATTAAATACCAACAAAGAACAAACTGAATTCGTATCTGAACAAGTGCTATTTTAGTGAAATAGTTATAACTCTAAGCCGCTAATACAAAGGCTCTGGGTTCGATTCTCAGCAATTTAAAAGTGTTGTAAATAGTCCCGATTGCGTTACATGATAAAGAATAAGTAACCAGCTCTGGTAGTGCCTAATTAAGTACTCGTCGCTTAACTGGACTATTTCTATTCAACCCTTTTGCAATTCAATAATTTATAAAGTCTAGTGAAAAGGCTAGATATAAAAGATATGAAAATATCAAGTTTTATTGGCGTGAGTACGAAAATGGTTGAATTGAAAGCTTTCAAGGAAATGCACCTGAAAGTGATCGAACGAGCGCGAGGTAACAATCAATAGAGCTATACAATAGTAGCCGTGTCCCGCAACGATTGACGGTTTTATCGGTTGTGCCACGCGTTTACAGCATTGACATTACCTCGTTAATAAATAAGAGTGGTTCGTCCTTTTATGTAGATAGTCCAAACTCCAAATACGCGACATAGACATCATTATTCATATTAGGTATGTTGTATTCTATTAGTTTCCTATTCATACAGTAACCTTCGCTATAGACATAATGCTTTGTACTGAAATCTCACATTTATGTCGTTCCGTCTTTAATTCCTTAGTTTACCCGCTACTGATTTAATTAATATGTGATTTAGCTATAAAAGTAGTTAATAATATATGCTTTTAATTGTGTATTCATTGGTTAAATGTTAAAATAAATAATTTAAGCAGATGTTTCATAATATTCTGCATTTAATATGTATATTATACTTTATTCATGTGTTATGGGTGAAGCTACGATTCGCTTGAGGGTTTAGGGGCGGGTGGATGGGGCAAAAGGAAAAGTGCCCAGCTATGTCGGGCGAAATAAAACTAGATATTTGGACCATCGTGATACAATCATAAATTAGGTTTTACAATTTGTATTTTGGTGCTCATGGACACTTCATGCGATGTTGTAGTGTGGTTAATTTCAAAAAAAAACTTACTTAATAAAACGTCTTTGCATGTCTTTTGATTTTACAGAACAGATTAAATAAAACAAAATTCAGAAAGACTCAAAGGCCCCCCTTGCGACACTCTAACATCCTCCCCTAAAGTTTTGGTTACGCCCCTGCAAGTGCTCCAGCCTTCCGCACCGTGGCTACAACTATATGTCTACGATGCGGTTTAAAAATCTCTGATTATACCGCAGCCTTCATCGGTGCGAGTCCGTGACCGGAGTCTTCGCTGTGCTCTCCATTACTGCGCGTCCAGTGGCGGTGGTGCGAATCAAGCAGCTCGAGCCAACTGCGCAGACCGTATACTGATGGCTGCTCCCGCACTAGCCGATGCACGAGACGCTGATGGCCTGACACCCCTTCATCTCGCAGTAGTACACGGAAACGTGCCGTTGGTTCAAACGTTATTGGCAGCAGGCGCGGATGTCAACGCTCGTGATGACGAACATCATACTGTCGTTCATTGGGCTACCGGTAATTATTTAATAACACTTCTTTCATAGATACAGATTGACCACTTGTTACTACTTTTCTGTTTATTTTGAACTTTGCTCGGTGTCTTTTTTGTCTGACGACATTGCAGGTTTCGAACCCGCGTACCTCGGCATGGTAGACCTGCGTTCTAGCCACTATGTGCTATTGATAAGATATTACCAATCATATTTCGAGGGGAAGTTTAGCTTTAAAAGTGTGAAAACACGGAGAAAACGAATTTTCCCTAAATTAAAAAATTAAACTTTGTTTTCCGTTAGCTAGCGAAATCGATTTTTTGCCCCCTAAACCCCCATATTTTATCGAAATCGTTAGAGCCGTTTTCGAGAACGCGTCTGTTTGTGTATTACAGACACATTATGATTTATGACATACATTACAAATGTACAAATATTGTTCTTATTATAACAAAGGAAAGAATAGGATTTATAAAACATTGCAGTTGGCTTCACGTGGTGAAGAATTCACAAGAGGTGAAGTCAAAGCATTCACATTTTCTTCCTTAACCACTGAATGGATTCGAATCGGCTATATTATTACGTAACTGCATCCAATAAGCGATAGCCGAATCTATCGCGATCGGTCGCGATATTATGTTGTTAAATCAAGATCGATATAATGTCGCGAATGGCTATTACTGTCTCTGTTGATTAATGACCTAAAAACTACTGCTAGCAACCATATTTATGCTAAAAAGTCATTTTTCCGCATGGCACCGTAATAAAATTTAATATATTATTATAATTAAAACAATCGCCGCGCGACTGGGCGCGGTTATCGTTCTTTACGACCGTGATATGTGATAATTATCAATGTTGAATAAGTCACTACGAAGCCGGGACGGTTCAATAATTTTAAATACAAAACAGTAAGAACGCCACAATATTCTCCGTAAATAGTCGTGTTCATTAAGAACTAAGCGTGTTCATTATTTGTTCAACAATGATGTTATTTTCGATCATTGTTTCTCAACAATTTTTATGTTGCGACCAACGAAGAAGCCAAAAAGTTAAGAATAAAGTCTTGCGACTCCTTCACTACAAAATTATAATTATAATAATATTTTAATTAAATTTAATTTTGCACTTTGAGGAAGTTTATTATTTAAGATAATGTGTAGTTTTAAGTTTGTAAATATTAACATATGTATGTACTTTTTGTTAATGTAAATAAAGAAATATTTTAATTAATAGTTTATTTATGAGTGATTTTCAAAAAAGTTGTAGCTTACAACAAAACCTTAGAGGACCTCCGTAGCGCAACGGCTAAGCGCGTCGGAAAGTAAACGGGGGTTGTGGGTTCGATGCCCGCCCCGAGTCTGGGTGTTTATGTATAATATGTATTTATTTATAAAAGAAAATTATATAAGTAGTATATCAGTTGTCTAGACTCTCTACTTTGGGACTAGACGGCGCTGTGTGAAATATCTGAGAATATTCTGAGTATATTACAAAAGAAACACATAACACTACACTAAATTCATTCCTTTAAATGAATCTTTTGTACATAGGTCTTATTTTTTTTAACAGACCGCGACTCCCTTTAATAACAAACGGGACCCCCCCAAGGGTCGCGACCCTCAGGTTGAAAAACTAGGTTTTAGATAATACTATACCATACTCTTTCCGATAGTGCAGCTTGTTATCCAATATGTGGCGAACTGCCGAAATATTACGTATCGTATCACTATTCAGTACCGAATTCTTTGTAAAAGGTATAATAATAGATTATATCCATCGAATTGTATCTGATAATAATCTATATTCTGTTATATTAGTTATAACCGATTTTTACAAACACTCCATTACGCAAGTCTGTACACAACAAATTCCTTAGGCGAATCGTTACGCGGCTTACGGCCGACGCTCGCCAATTAATCATTATTTTTAGGATTGCGTACCTGTAATTGAAAAAATGGAATCTTTATGGGATCACCATAGACTTTAATAATACCAGACGCCGTGTCCCAGCAGCAACGGTTGGACAAATCAGATAAGCCGACTAGTACATACCACACACATTTATTATGAATAAACTTATGAATTTTAAAACAGCACCCACACATTTTATTTGATTTTATTTGCCTCACTTCCTACTTTCCAAGTATGGGACAGGCTGCATGGAGTTATAAAGTCTATGGGGACCACTTTGTTATCTGTCTGTACCCTGTACGTCAAGATTTTAGACCCTTTTTTGCCGGAACGGTTAGATATGTATAAAATTTAAATTCATGTTAATACTAAGGTCTTAAGTCTTAATAATCCTGTAAAATTTGAATGTTGTAGTTGATATTTAATATAATTTACGTCATTATATCTCTACCGTTCGTTCTACCGGTCTAACCGGTTACCGGTTACCGGCCGGAAAGTCTAGATAGACAGAGAAGCCCTGGAAAGAAGCAGACAACAAAAAGTTCTTTAAATGTACAGTTTCTTATTTCGGGGTTTTCTAAAAATATCGTACCAGACTGCTGTTATAATTATATTTTTAATTTATAGATTTAGTATAAAAGTATTGTATTATTTGGACTTTGATTGTATATATTATGTTGTAAAATGACAAATATTCGTAAGGTTCCTATTTATGATATTAGACCGGTGAAACTGAACTATGTATTTAGTCAACAGACAATATACGAGCGAGGCCATGACTGTTTCCGTTATTTTCTATGTTTTCCGGTCATGGGGTTTCTTTTTGTCAGATATGCGACAACGACGACCTTTGTCTTCCTTCCTCAAAATATAGTACACTCATTTCATAAGTAGTTATTCATGCACATTATTGTGTAGCTAATAGCTATAGTACGCGTAGGTAAATCGGTACACTGTACACATGTACCTACACTGTACTCTGTACAGCACACCTTACGGATATGTAGTTAGGTATCTACACCGGATCTCTTAAGATAATTTTTTCACCTATACTTCTATACTAATCTGTATCGATACTAATATTATTAAGAGGTAAACTTAATTTGTTTGTATGTAATGGATAAACTAAAGAACTACTCAACCGATTTCAAAAATTCTTTCGTCTAAAGTCTAAACTAAAGAATGCTACATTGTCAGCGAGTAACTTGAAATGTAATTTATTTTCAAAAAATTTCTATCCCTGTGAAGACGGGTCGAGTCGCTAGTGAACTGTAATGCCAGATTAGGTATATAAAGCTTTTGATATACAAAGTTGTATGATAGTTAGAAAACCCGAATAGAAGACATTACCTAGTATAATCTTTTAAAAACTCCGAAGAACAAATGTGTACATAGGTATAGGTGCCTAAATTTTATTGTTGAAGAGAAAATAATGATTGCTTTTTGGATTTCGATCGAAAGATACGAGAATTACGCATACCTTGCGGGTGTTTATGGGGGCTATTTGGTCAGTACTTAGGGAGAACGGAAGAGGGGGTTGTCCGGCTTTTGACGCGGCAATATCGAGCGGCGAGCAAGGTCAGGCCCTTGAACTGAATCAAAGTGACCGCGTGTTACACGTCTAGGACTAAGCTATTCCTAAAATTTGTAATGGAAAGGTCATATCAATGTGATCTAAGCATTCATATTTAATATAAAGATTACGTGATGTTCGTAATATGTAAAAAATACAAACTTTTATTTTATTAGGTCCGAGTTGGGTACTTAAAAATTAAAAAAAAAAATCTTTATGTTATGTAAAAATTGTTTCGATGATTCACAGCCATTAACGTATAATTTATTCCACTAGGACGTTTTTTTGTTGAACTAAGTGAAAAGTTTTTTTATGAGATAAAGATATTTTTAAATCCATCTTGATATCATCAAGACAAAACGAAATGAACTTGAACATAAATAATGATGTTCTGGTGCATTACCCGAATAGGAAAATAAGAAGCTTATTACTTATTCATTATTCATATTAGTAGTTAGTGACCGAATGTTATTATCTCTGGAATTTCAAGAAGATGCTTCGTCGAGAGGCGCAACACGTGTCGATTATCAAGTTTGAGCTTTTGAACGGAAGACAGCTAAAAAAATTATAAGAATTTATCACGTGAAATGGATTTCCGCATAGTAACAGCTGGATCTATACGATATATTCGTTATTTGCCAGTGTGCGGTGAGGTAGGCGCATTACGCGCTGTGCTCGCCGCAAGCGCCGACGCGGCAACCCCGGATCAACATGGTGGATATCCTTTACATTACGCTGCACAGATGTGTGGCGCTCCTGCCGCTACCGATCATCAGGTAGATATTATAATATTTACGAACTTTTTAGACAATGTTCTTGAACAGCTACTCCTGTGGTATAAGCTTGGACTAGAGTAGACTAGACTAACATTGGACTAGAATCGGTACTTTCATCAAAATTCTAAATACAAATCCACATTTACCTAAAATTTACCTTTAAAGAAATCCCGGCAATTCAAACTAGCAGAAAAACTATTATACTTTATGTTATTTCAAAAACTGTATATCTATTGCAATACAATATGTACAATAATACAATATGCAATAAAATAAAAAAAATAAAAAAAAAATACGCCAAACCAAATAATTGCAGGCATTGTACTTTCTCAGTTTTGAAAAAATACTTTTATTTGAAGAGTCGTGGAGCAGCTTTAGAAGTTTTACGGGCATTGATAAAAGAAGGTGGTGCACGAGTAGATGTGCGAGATGCAGATGGACGCACGCCACTTCTGTGGGCTGCTTCTGCTGGATCAGCGGCAGCAGTGTTAGCATTACATCAAGCGGGTGCAAGAGTCGATGAAGCAGACAGGTATCGATCTTAACAGATTGCCATCTTTTTGAATTCAGAAATATTTTCATTGAAATACTGCCTCGAGGCTTTTCATTAATCTTTTCAATATACATTTGAGATTGGCTCAGGTTAAACATTAGATTTTCGGTTTCAATATCATCACATTAATAACTATTTTTGTTATGAGAAGTCATATAATCATGAAGTTGAATAAATATGAGAAATAACTATGTTCCTTGTATTTGTAGGGATGGTTTGACAGCTTTGCACTGTGCTGCGGCGCGTGGCCATACCGAAGCTTTAGAAACTTTGGTAGGTCTGTGTGGAGCTCGGGTCGATGTTGCTGATTCTCACGGATGTACACCATTACACTATGCAGCAGCGCTAGGTCACGCTGATGCTACTGCCGCACTACTAGAACATGGTGCAGATGCTCACCGTCAAGACAGAAGAGGACGAAGTCCAGCACACACTGCTGCTGCTAAAGGACAAATTGAGACTGTTCGCCTACTCGGTCAGTTACGGAATTATGAAAAGCTAAAAAAAATTCATACAGATATATCTAAAAAAACTGTTTCAGGTGCGAGGGGAGCAAACTTGTGGCTACGAAATTCTAAAGGAGACTTGCCACTTCATGAAGCAGTGTCATCGGGCCGTAGAGAATTAGTCAAATGGCTATTAGATGGTCGACCTTCACAGGTTAATGCCACAAATCATGAGGGTCGTACACCTTTACATATTGCTGCAATGACGGATAATGCTGATCTATGCCGTTTATTATTGGATCGTGGGGCTGAAGTTAATCCTGTAGCTAGGTCATCGAAAAATGAACCTTTAACTCCTTTAGACTGTGCAACGAGTCGTGGTCATCGATCAACTGCTAAATATTTACAAATGCATGGCGGATTACCTGCGTCAAAATTAACAAATACGCAAATAGTAATCGATGGAGCTCCAATTACTGCTTTACCAACCCGTAGAGTCACAAGTACAAAAATTGACGTACGAGACAGAATTAGAATAGAAAAGAAGGAAGTGGTTGAGCTTTCTAGTCCAATGCAAGAGAGACGGCATATCAAGGAGAGAGATGACAGTAGCTCTACAAGTTCATATTCTGATGATCGTAAAATATCAAAAAAACGATATGATAGACATTATGACCGCCGAAAACGACTTATTGAGCCTCAAAGAAGTTTTAGCGATGGTTATGACACGGAGTGGGAAGGACATAGTAAATATCAAAACTATAACAAAAAACACAAAAAGGGTACAAAAAAAAATAGATCAAGAAGTGAACCTTCTAGACGTAGTAGAAGTAGTATAAAACAACATCGGCATTATAAATCTGATTCAGAAAGTTCTTCAGAAGCTAGTTATTCTGAAAGAAAAAGAAACAAAAAGCAACGTAGGCGTAACAAGCGAAAGACAACTACGTCATCCGAAAGCAGTGAGTCGGAATCGAGTGAACGACGAAGTACGAAGCGTAAAGGGAAAAAAACATCAATACACATTGAAAACGACGACGAAAAACAAAGTGTTAACATAATAAAATACAAAGGTGTAGAAAGTAAACAAAATATAGAAACGGCTGAAACTATAGCAACAGATGAAAATGTAACTGCAGCTACCGTGAAAGAGAATAAATCAGAGACTAGTAAGGACGACAATCGTATAGAAAAATCCAAACCTCATAGTGAAACAGAAACCGACACTGTCTCCCTTAAAACAAATATGATTGTCACTGAAGCTCAAATACACATGGAACAAGAATCAAGTCAACATGGAAGTTCAGAAATAACTGTTACTGTTGATTCTTCAAACAATGTTTCAATAGAAACAGCGAATTTATCAGTAATGCATACGGATTTGAATGATGAAAAGAAATCAGATCATATTCAGAATTATGTAATTAACAAAGAAACTCTTGCCTTGGAAGAAAACATAAACGCTGAACAAGAAGAAACCAAAATCAATGTACCACAAGATACTGAGCTTGACTCTACAGAAATTAAAGAAACAAAAAAAGAAACAGTAGAACAGATAGAAAAAACACATGTTCCTGAATTGAATTCTCAAGTCAAGGAAGTAGTAGACATAGATGAGAGTCTAAAACGTTCCCAGGAACTAATTAAAGATATCGAGTCTAATTCAGTAGGTAGTTCCGAGAAAAACCAAACAGAATTATTATCTTCCACATCTACAGCAGAAATGACACGTAAAAGATCATTTCAAATATTATCTGGTCCAGATGAAACGTTATTAGAGGGTAAAGACATAGAAATGCTCAAAACCAATCACACGGAGATCAACGCTGAACAAACTGAACCTCGAGATAAAAGTAGCTCACCTTCAGTGTCGTTTGCGAATAAGGATGAAATTTTTGGTAGTAAAGACTCTGATAATCGATCAGATAATTTAATGGGAGAACAAGTTCACCACGCTGAGTTAGAAAATAACACAAACGAACAAATACGTGAAAATTTACAAAAAGAAAGCAGTGAAACCAATGTAACAACCTCTGAAGAAAACAGAAAGGAATATGCTTCAACTACCGGAAGTAGTACTGAAATTCTACAAAGTACAGGTAAAGGATTAATGTCAGTAATTGATGGCACTATTTCTAATTCTGGTCGTGCAGTTCAACAAGTTATTATGGAGAATGTTTCTGATGATATTAACTTGCAATTATCACAATCTTCACCTAAAAGAATAAGAAAATCTTCAAAAGATAGCCAATTAAGTAGCCGAAAAAGCAGTATATACGAAACAGAAAGTTACAAAGTTTTATCTGATATTGGAATCGCTGCTGACGTTAGTCCCGGTATACTTAAAAAATCAAGCAGCAGTAAAGTAGACGACGTTTCTTTAGAAGATGAGAAAGAAACTACTGTTGGAGAACGCATTATAAAAGACAGTCCATATGGAAGAATTCCCAGTGTCAGCGATAATGAAATATATCATTCTGAAGCCAATGGTAGAAGAAAACGATTTAGAAAAAAGGGGAGAACTAAAAGTCGTATAACTATTCGATCTAAAAGTGAAAACTCTGAAAGAGGTTACGAATCGAGTGGAATGATGGATTCTGGCTTTGAACCAAGTCCAAGAGCAATACAGCGTCGAATCATAAGTCCAAGACTCGCTGCCTATTATCAACAAAGAAATGCTAGTGGAAGATATTCTGGAAAATCTGATAGCAGAATCCCAGTTCGTAAACCGGGTGATAAGTATGCTGTAGATATGAAATCGGTCACTCAGAAAATTCAAACTAATATGAGACGGTGGGCACTGATTTTATTGATTATACAGTAACTAAAACCAAATTTATAAAATAAATTTGAAATTACTTATTATTCTTTAATTTACAGATACTATTGCGAAAGAAAAATATTTCAACATCTGTTGGAGTTAAAACGGTTACAAATAAGAACTAGTAAAGCCAATGAAGCCATTCTTATAAAAAGAGCTATTGACGAATATAATAAATCAAGCTTAGCACACGTGGGATTGGGCCCATACAGTAAACCGGATTATTCTTTCAGCAGCTTTGAGAAATTTCTGTATGAAAGTTTGCGAAAGCTTCAGAAAAGTGGAAAAAAACACTTAGATAATTTACCGGAAAAACAGATTGAGTTTGACTACGGCGAAAGCGAACTCTATAAAATGAGTGCTATACCTGATAACCCGTGCTTATGCACCAGTAAAACACATAGATGTTTTCATGCAGTACACGCCTATACCGGTATACCATGCTCAGCTTATAGTGAGTACAGCTTGCAACTTTAGTTTATCTATTTATTTTTATGTTTTGTCTTTTCTAATGAAGTAAACATTATAATTTATATTTTCAGTACCATATAAATTAAACCACCACACCATGCCTAAACCTGCGACTGCTGGGGGTAACAGTGCTAAATCTAAAGGATTCTTACCCAAAATTAATTCAAAACCACCTACGGCAGGAGGAAAGCCGCTTGTGACTCTTGAAGTTTCTCATGGCACTGAAAGACAACTGATTGCTCTTCCCGCTGAAAGACTTGACAGAAATAAAAGATATTACGTTACCTTTACTGTTAAAGGCTCTGAACCTCCATCGGACAATGATAATACGTCATTGAACGAAACACCAAATGCTAAAAGTGTAAAAAGTGGCTAGTAAAAGATCTTTATAACTTTAATATCGAATTCAGTCACTGCCAGACTGCGAAATTCAAGAATTTTAGATATAATAGTCATAATATGTATATATATTTATATATAAAAACATATTTATGCATATACGTTTACTATGTAGAGGTAGATATCTAATCGATAAAATTGAGCCGTCCATTATTGTTACTATAAGAAAAAATATTTTTTTAATTACGAAATAGTAAAATTTGATTATAGGTATTTATTAACAATAGCTTTTTTTTATAAAAGAGGGAGCAAACGAGCAAGTGGGTCACATGACGAGTGACCACCGCCGCCCATGGACACCCGCAACGTCCGGGGAATCACGGGTGCGTTGCCGGCCTTTAGGAAAAAATGGAAACGAGGGAAGGGGGGGATGGGTTGATGGGCCACCGGCACACTCACTCACCGAACGAAACACAACAGCAATAGATGCTGTTATTTCAAGCTTTTTATGATTTAAAGTTTTTTTTTTATAAAAGAGGTGGCAAACGAGCAAGCGAGTCACCGATGGAAAGAGACCACCGCCGCCATGGACACCTGCAACGTCCGGGGAATCATGGGCGCGTTGCCGGCTTTTAGGGAAAGGTGGAAAAGGAGGGGGAGGGGGGTGATAAGCCATCGTCACTCTCACTCACTGAAAAAAACACAATAGCAATAGATGCCGTTATTTCATACCGATATTCTGTGAGAGGATGGTATTTCAGAGGATGGGTAGCCGGCCCAATTCGTGCTGCAATGCAACATGGCTTTACCACTCTTAAATAAAATTAGTACATTCTTAAAAAAATTGTGTAGTCTTCCCTATTCAAATGTTATTTGACAATGAATCACTGTTTTACGAAAAAGTAATTGTTAGATAAAAATCTGTCCATTGTTATGAGCACTAAAATTAATTTATTTTGTGGAAATACTCAAGTGTTAGAACTATAATAAATTCTTGAGAAACTATACGTGAAGCAAGGTTTTTATTATATGTACCATGTTATTACAGCCACTTTTTTGTCACTTAAGTAAATTCTACCTTTTGTGTAGGTAAGTATTTTATTATTTTATTTTATTTTGTATATGTTCTACGCTTAGAGCATTATTCGAAAGTTCTATGCAATAAAATACCTGTAAGTATCGAACCAGTGAACCACTTAAGTAGTATTTCTATGTTCGACAATGCGAACCTACGCCACAGTACAGTGCTTTTGATCTACGCAGTCTATGTAATGTTGATGGGTACATCTAGGTACAATAGAGTACAACTGCGGCAAAGGCTACGGTATTCCCCACTTGTCTCAAGAGACGACCTTTAAAGGGACCTTTGGGGTCGCGGCCGATTTGAATATGGACTCCGGTCGTCCATCAATGCAACCACGAGGAGGATGACAGCGCGTGTGGTCCACGCTGACGTGGCACTGCGAAGATGCAGAGGGGCTTTTTAACTGCCTCCCGTAAATACATCGGCACAGCGCGAGAGGGAATCCAGCGCGTTCCGTAAATACTTGAGCCCCACGACAATGCATTAAGAACGACCATCGCAGGAGGTATAGTGCGTAAAAGTCCCATATAACCACAGTCTCGTCCCCAGGGGGCTGGATCCCTGTGTTTGGGTTTCAGGTACAACAGAATACATACTTTATTATATATCCTGGCCCGCATGATTCATCATTTGCATAAAAATAATAAAAAAATATTACTGTCACTTTTCCTTAATGTGTAAAATAAATATTATTTATTATGCCTATATAAATGTCACATTCGCTTGTACAACATCCATCCCTTAGTACTGCAATAGCTGTAGTCTTCGGACGCGTATAATATATTCGTCCAGACCTGCCTACCCATCTTTACTATGCATTGGCCTTACAATTATTAATCAATCTTTCAATCGAAACGTCGCGTTAAAATTCCACAGAACTTGTAAGCATATAAATATCGATCGCATTAATTAATTTTAAATGAAAGCGGTTTCATTATTTTTAAGTGACAAAAGTTAGTCAAACATACGTAAACTGCTGCAACTTTGCACGAAATTTCATGTTTTTTAATAACAGCGCCTGAAATATTTATTATCTGTGCTCTTCTTTACATTATCAAGCAAATCAGAGATGTATTCTACATATCTTTGGCTTCATATTGCCAAAACTGTTGTTAGATTGATGTTTAGAAACTGTCAAAGTTATAGGCAAAGTTGTAGTAAAATAACGTAACTTTGCGTAGAAGATTATCAGAAAGAGTATTTGTCGCATTTAAAAAGTTGTCTTCATTTTAAATGATAGCAACTGTGTTATCATCGAGACGTCTATGGAATGTAGCAAACAACCATACATTTTTTTAACAACAAGCAGACAAAGTTAGGCAGTGTCAGTAAATATTCATATACTAACTTGTAAGCATAATTAGGACTGCTCCAAATAGAAAAATACAAAGATCATAAATGGGTACTTATGTAGTATAAATAAAAAATAAAAAACAAAATTACAAAATAGGTTCTGAAAACTTTTTTATCTAAATTTTTCCTTTTATATATTCAATAATTTTAAAATTATATTCCTTATTTTACTTTATTTATTTAAAACCTTATTTTATTTATTTTAACCTCATTTATTTATTTTATTTAAAAAAAATTTAACTATAGCTTGAAACTGTTGAGACACACAGGACAAGATAATACTGATAATACCATTCCATTTGTTGACTCAGTGAAATAGTTTGCAAGTTAAGAGAAGACGTCCACACGGATTATGTTTATATGTATAAACATATATACATAACTGCAAAAATCACAACCTTCCACACGATTTAATTTATTTGGGTAACTAGTAACAGTCTTAGCCCTAGGCAAACTTGTGTCAGTAGTTTTAGACTGACCTATTGCAACATTGCCTACCATCATTTAGGTCGTAAATTATTATACTTACGGAAAAATTCTTTATAATCAGTCGAAAAAGCATATTTTCTTACCTTATAAGAACTTTTGCAAAGCCGCAAATCTAAATTTTTCCAATGAAAAAATAAAAGTTTTGGGCACAGCAAAAAAAACATACACTGTGTTTTTAACCGTTAACAGCTGACTGATAAAAACACGTCAGCGTTACCACTTTAAAAAATATTAAAATGTGTTGTTACAATAACGAGTGTTTCTCCTATTATTAGAAGTAAAAAAAGAGGGCAGTTTTCAAATAATGTTAGATTGAATAGAATAGACAAACTTGAAGCTAGTTTGCAAAGTTGCCGCAGTTTACTTACGTAATTATTTTTATGGAAATCTTTTGTAGTTATAATAGGTGTATATTTAATTGAGAAAATAATTAACATGTTAATTATGAGAGTATAGAATTTATTAACCTAATAACATTAAATATATTAATCACGCAAGATAAATAATATGAATATAAACAATTAAAATTACAATACAAATAACTTAAACGCCGAGCAGCAAGGCTACACCTGCCAGAGTCCAACGAGTTGGCTTGTCTTTGGTCTTCAAGTTGAACGTCCATACGAAAGTTGGGCCGCGCATTCTGTTTACAAACATTATTTCTTGCTATTGTACAATTCATCGCATCATCATCGTAGTACTTTACGTTAGTAACTAATTAATCTGTGGTAGTACATATTACGGGAAACCTTGGGGAAAACATTAAGCTTTTTGGAATTATCACGGACCCCAATAAAGTTTTAGTTGACAATTTATAATTAGCAAACTACTAGATAATTGTCAAACATTATAAATGTTACAGGTTTAAATTCATACAAGACAACCCATAAGCAATAGACACATTATACATTTTTTTCCCCAATAATATATGGGTACATATCGAAGAAAAGAATTTACCATATACCAAGTTTTCAATGTTATCGGGCTGTGCCAGTATATCTAAACTTGTAACTACATTATCTATCTGTTACATTATCGGGGTCAGAAGTCATCAAAGTTCTATAGAAATATTTATTAATCATTTTGTCTAATTTGAGGAAAGTACGAATAAATACGACTTAACTATCGTTACATTTTTTTTTCAATAAAAAATCATATAGATACATATTATGATGAATACTGCGACCTGCGATTCACAAGTATATTGCAGCTTGAAGGAATCTGTCATTCATTTCTGCTATTATCGTTTAGTATTTTTACTACATTATTTAAGTAATTATTACAAAAAAAATTAAACAATTGAATAGACATAACAAATATCAAAAGCTCACACATACCTAGGCGAAAATGTGTGAGGAGAATGATGAGATTTGAGGAAGCGAAAGACGTATGTAAGAACCGTGACGCTTGATGCACCGTCCTCTCTGACTACCCCGTTAGGGATACAGCGTGAGGATATGTACATGTATGTTGAATAGACATTGAGACATAATTATTTCTCATCTACTCAATAAGTAGATACTGAAACTAACCGTATTTTGTAGACAGGACATTCGTAAACGTTGCGTGTCTCTTGCTTGTCCTGTGTGACCGCCTTCAGAAAGATGACCGGCATCATTGGGAACAGGTCCATCATCTTGGACTCAACGATGCTGCCACTGGCAGTGTCCCAGCGTGCGCCCTCCATGTACAATCCCGCGATGTTAGCTCCCTCACGAGGCGGTGCACTGATGACACATCACACATCACAATTTAACCTCAATCATAAAAAATAAACCAATTCTTCATTTTTGCGGTTTCCGTTTAACTCCTTAAAGGTTTGACTAGATTTTTGTGTATTTATGTAGGTATAACTTGACAATATTCTTAAATCTATTCGTTCGTGAAGTATAAGTACCTATAGATTAGTATCTAACCTAATAAATGGTATTTATATATTGCGGTGTTGGTTCCAACTTTATTGTACGTGTGATGAGGCCTGGATATGCCCGACATCGACTGAAAGTATGATAAATGCAGTAGAAATGCGATCTCTTAGAAATATGTGCGGTGTCACCGCGGACAGGATAAGCAATGAAAAGATACGCAGTATGACAGGGTTGCACGACAGCGTTATTATAAAAATGAAGAAAAAAGTGTTAGAGGATTCGGGCACATAGAAAGAATGAGTGATGAAGACTGACGAAGAAAATCTACAAAGCGAAAGCGAGTGGTAAAAGAAGCCAACGAAGATCAACACTGACTTATGAAAATCAAATAGCCAGAGTGTTAGCCGACGCAAATGTCAAAAGCACTCGCATACCTAGGCGAAAATGTGTAAGAAGAATGATGAGATTTGAGGAAGCGAAAGAAGTATGTGAGGACCGCGTCGCTTGGCGCTCCGTCCTCTCTGACTACCCCGTTGGGGATACAGTGTGAAGTTATGTATGTATAATTTGGTGTTCCCACAAGTTATTTATAGCCTAATCAAATAACGGTTGATATCGAAATTTCGATAATAAGGCTGAATTTTTGACAAAATGTTAAACATAATGTATGTAAAATTTCAAAACGCTAGAAAAATTATAGAACGCAAAGTTGTACGTAAAATTGCTATTATACCTTTTTGGCGTGTCATATTAAGGCGCTTCCCCTAGTCAAATACTGTTTTTTTGCTAGTTTTAGAGGCTATCTTCTCGTTATTTTAAAATATATAAAAAGTAATAAAAATATTATAATAATCTTCGACATTTTAACAACACTTTTGCCGTCTCATAAAATACATATAAAATCTGTATTCAAAAGAAAGCCTAAAAATTAGAAATACGTGCATCTACTTCATAAATAGAAGTTATATTTACTTGCGATATACACTAATGTATAGATAATTTTATGATATAAAACTTGACCATTTTAATTTTTTCGAAAGAGCCTTTTTTTATAAGTAAAATCAATAATTATTAGATTACACGAAGAATTTTACGAATTCGAGTATGAGGTGCTCTATACGTTTGCTTGTTTGCCTGGGGGAGCGCCTTAACGGAATTAAGTCGGTTTGAAGCACAAGAAATGAGAAATTTCTTATTATTAAAGTATTATTTTTTAACTTGCTTTTTTTGTAATCTGTTCACGAAAGGTTATAATTTCTTTTCACATAAATAAGTTTTTATATTTTGTTAAAAAGAAGTTATTTGCATTTATATTTTTTACTCTAAATTTTAATATTATGATATTTTTGGTTATTTTTATTTTCATTTGATTCTTTGTAAAATTTATTAAAAAAATGCTCTAGATCGTATTTTCCTAACTATTATAGCACCTTCGTGCTAGTTAAATCGTGTAAGAAGAAAATAAAAGTTCGACACTAACATGTAATTAATTTATTTGGATTTACAATAAATAAAGAGAATGGACACTAAGAAAATCCATAAAAACACATTACAATTTCGTAAGTGTATCTAGGCGGATTCCCCACTACAATCGCTGGTCAAGACTTATCTTTCGTGGTGCGATCTCTATTATCATTCTATTTAAATAAAGAGACCGTAACAGTTATAAATATAATAATAATAATATATAATACAAATATAAGTATTTCATAACTTAATGTGAAAATTTTTGAATTGTGCAATTTCGAGTTACCGATTAATCACTAAGTACGTCTCTGTATCGAGAATGTATTTTACTTATCTGGTGGTCAATAATAAAACTACTTGAAAAATCATAACACAAAGAGACTGCTACAACTCGCTAGATGGCGGCAGATTCGCAACATCCCCCTCCATTTATTCCGCGTCCCCCTCAACCCGCATGTTGTTACACTGGTTCGTATGAGGAAAATTCGTTACGGCGCTTCCTCTTCGTTTTTACTTCGTGGTTCCAACAGACGAAAGGAACTTCGACATCGATAGGGATAACTGCGGGAGATCTACAATATGTAATTGAATAATCCATTCGAAATTGTATAATAAAATAACTAGTGTTTAAAAATTGTGGAACGTATGATTTCAGATAGTTTTTTTATGATTTTCCGTCGTATGTATCATATTAGCACAGGGAATGTCCTAGTCTGAGACCAGACGATTGGTGTGTATTGTCTGGCGTATTTATTATTATTATATTAATATTTATTATTATTATACACTTCATTTGAATTTTTGAATTTTCAAAGTAGACGTTTGTCTGTCTATAAGACACTCACCTACGGAAATAACAGTTATATAATGATAAATAATTGATAAAATTAGACTGAAAACTCACGTTTCGCCGACTTATTTGAAACCTCATAGAATCTTCTTGAAACCTCTTAAATTTATCTATAAACTTCATAGAAAATTCTGGAAATCTCACGAAACTTTCTAGACACTGCACAAAATCTAAAAATTTCATGCAAACGTCATAGAACCTTATAAAGCCTTCACGGCATCTCTTGAAACTTCTAGAAACTTTATAAAACAATCAAGAATCTTGTAAAACCACCTAAACTTGCATAGAAATTTCTAGAAATCTCATACAACCGTCTACAAACTTCATAGAACCATCTAGAAATTTATGCAGTCAATGAAACTTTCTCGAAATTTTTATAAACGTCACAGACTTTTTGTGGAAATCTTAAGGAACTTTCTTGAAATAACGTAGAACCTTCTGAAAATTTCACTTCCACTTTTCACCTCATAAAAATTAGAAACTTAAAACTTCTAGAAACTTTATAAAACAATTTAGAAACCTCATAAAACCATCCAAAAACTTCAATAATATAATTTATAATACTGTAGATAAAATATGATCGCAAAACCCTTGGGATCTCTTAGAAATTTCGTAGAACCTCTGGATAAAACCTTCTAATAACTATACAATAGAACCTTTCAAAATCTTATAAAAGCTACTAGAAACTTCATAGACTATCATAAACTTTATAAAAACATCTTAATAAAGTTTGCTCTCCTATAATAAAAGAAGACAATCCGAAAAACGTCCCAATTAAAAAAAAACACTGTATGTATACATATATATTTGATATCGCGATTTCGATGTTTACAATATAGGGGTCGAGGGGGGCGAGAAATCGATTTAGCTAGGTTTCAATTCTGCGAAAAATCGTTTTCTTCGTCTTTTACACACTTAAAACTTCTAAACTCCAAACTTTTTTAATTTCGCAGCAGAGTTTACCTTTTCAACAGCACAGTAGCCGAGTGTAGGTCTACCACGCCGAGGTGCGCTGGTTCGAATCCAGTGGTCAGATCTTTTTTGTTTTTTTTTTTTAATATTTTGAAATAATATGTCCAAGTTCAGTTTGTAACAAGTACGACACAAAGGTATGACAGCAATTTTACATAAAACTTTGTGTTCTATAATTTTTCTGGAACTCTTTTGTCTAAGACTTACCATTGTAGAGTAATTTAAAAAACAACACTTTTCTGACTTCTTTTTGCTTGTTTTTTGAGCGAAGCCAGGGGGCTAGCGTGTTGAAATTTTACATGCATGTTACACTTTTGTGAACATTATATCAAAAATTCAGCCTTATTATTGAAATTTAGATTTTAACCTTTTATTCCATTAGACTATCATTGGAAATTAAAAAGTGTAGTATACTTTTTAAATATATGTCTCAATAAGTAGCATTTACTTTTACTGTAATTAGTAACTAACTTGAATTCACCCCTACTCTTCTTAGTCACGTCGCAGTTGAGGCACATTTTATCTAAAGGCCATTCGTTCTTTCGTGCTGTTTGTTGCATAATAGCCGTTAAGAAAGACTGAGGGTTAAAGAATCCAGCCAGCCATACTGCAGGTGGTAACTAAAACAAAGGTATATCTTAATATAAATTAAATAAAAAATGTTAATTAAATTTAAATTGAATAGGTCTTACGTTAAAGTCACCAGTCCAGTTTTCTAATTCTGATAGTCTCAGACACAGGTCGGAGAACCAAGACGCAAGACCCAGTAAGCTCGGGTAGGCAAGCTTCGTCCAAGATTCGGGCACTTTATCCATGAACAATGACTCCATCAGATTCTCCATATCGCTACTTATGGTCAGTTCACCCTAAATATTTAATAATATTTTACAAACCAAAAAAATACACTACAAATAATTATATATATACAAATCGGAAGAGTCAATATTTAACAGATAAATTCAATTTATTATTGGTAGCTAAGTGAATTCAACTTGTAGCTTCGCCGTACTTTGATTTACCCCGAACGAGAAACGTCATGCTTTTATGTACCTACATAATATGTACGTTAGGATGTCCCTCCAAAATCAACGTTGTTTTTTCAACGCATACTCTCTAATTTTATTTGTTTTATGTTAAAACAATTGTAAATAAGGTTTCGTACAATTTAAACCAGCAATTTAAACTAACCAACGTAATTGTCAGAGATGATTATTGGATGCTAATGGAGCTTCTGTAATATTTTTAGGTGAGATACAGACAGAAAATTCAAAATCAGACCTCCGGGTGCCATGCTTGATGGATGACTAGAGCAATTTGTTCCCTAAAATATCATTACTCAGTTCTCAGACAAGACTAACTAACAACACCAAGGTAGCACTGTTAGACGTCTGCTTATTTATCCGTGCCTTCAATACATTTTAGCAGTTTAAGCACTACAAGGATTTGTGCTCTTGAAGTCATTGGACGGTTATGAAAAAATAGATAAAATTATTTCGAAAGGTGCTCTGCAGAAGTTTAACCAACATAATGATACGGTAATATGATGAAGTAGCAGCTTTATTGCTATTTGATTATGACGTAGACCTTGAGACAAAGGTATAAATAGTGGGAAATTTAGGCAAAAAAAATTTCTCGACCCATGAGAAACAATACATTCTATCGAAGGAAAAACTTTGTGGTTCATTGTATGGTATGTTAAATTTATTAGTGTCGTACGTGCCTAATTGTATTTATCTATCAGCTGTTATATTTTTGTTTCAGAGAAGAATATCAATGATTTTATATTAATCGAAAGCAAGACATTGTTCTCTCGTTCGAAAATTGATGATAGTTTTCTAGACGATGTTTCTTCTAGATGGGCGAGTAATGCTTTGTTTCACATATTTTTGTTTCAGAGAAGAATATCAATGATTTTATATTAATCGAAAGCAAGACATTGTTCTCTCATTTGAAAATTGATGATAGTTTTCTAGACGATGTTTCTTCTAGATGGGCGAGTAATGCTTTGTTTCACATATTTTTGTTTCAGAAAAGAATATCAATGATTTTATATTAATCGAAAGCAAGACATTGTTCTCTCATTTGAAAATTAATGATAGTTTTCTAGGCGATGTTTCTTCTACATGGGCGAGTAATGCTTTGTTTCACATATTTTTGTTTCAGAGAAGAATATCAATGATTTTATATTAATCGAAAGCAAGACATTGTTCTCTCATTTGAAAATTGATGATAGTTTTCTAGACGATGTTTCTTCTAGATGGGCGAGTAATGCTTTGTTTCACATATTTTTGTTTCAGAAAAGAATATCAATGATTTTATATTAATCGAAAGCAAGACATTGTTCTCTCATTTGAAAATTAATGATAGTTTTCTAGGCGATGTTTCTTCTACATGGGCGAGTAATGTTTTGTTTCTCCAAGATAAAAATACAGTCTCGATGCTTAGAGTAGTGAACGATACAGCTAAAGAGCGGTGAAGTTGATGCAAGATTTCCGTGGTTTGTTTGATTACAGTTGAGGAGCAACAGAAACAATGTTTGTCACGTTGCGTACTTCTCCGTCCGGATACAAGAAGCTATGTCCGGACTGTAAAAAACAAACGTTGAAAAAAAATATCCCCAGTAATATTTATTTTATGTAAAATAATATTAAATACCTTTTTCATGAGTCTTATTGAAATCAGACTCAACTGTACTGAAAATGGGTAAACCAAAGAAACATGAAATCTTGAATAATTCCATAATAATCTCTATACAACTAATTGATTTAAAGTTTAACCTCAAGTCGGCACGGGTTTTCGTTATCGTATTGCAATAATATTTTTATATACGTTATTAATATCAAATAAAAACAATTAAGAGAATGTGCGTATAAAATTTTGGAAAAAAGAAATTTTTCCCTTATAGCTTGAGACACCTTAATGTACGTATATGTAATGGAATAATTCTTAAAATTCCTAAAGCCAAAGAGTTACATCACAACAAAGACTTGAATTCTTCATGAATTGGTGTGCTAGTCGCCACCTAGAGTAAGTATTACAATATGCATGGAAATAAATTGAAAACCGGCCAAATGCGTGTCGGGCACTGTGAAGATCTTCACGCACAGTGAAGATTCATCAAAATCGTTTTAGCTGTTTCGGAGAATATATTCGGAGAAGGTTATTCTGCGGTCACATAGTATGAAAATATCCCGCATTTCAAAAACTGCACAACATATTTAAATTCCTTTCTTTTAATTTTTTTTTAAGTTCTACTCATTTTAACTTGAAAAGTTAGAAGAAGGTAGCCGGGGCATACTTTTTACGACTATAAAAACTCATATTCGACCAATTATTAAAATAAATACAAAAAGTCATTTTGAAACCTAAAAAACAATCCACACGCTTACGTGCACTCCAATTTTTTTATCCCTTAGCTAATTGTATGGTGTGTCGCCCCTAATTACTTTTTTTACTTTTTTTATACAAGAGGGGGAAAACGAGCAAGTGATTCACCTGATGGAGAGTCATCACCGCCGCCCATGGACACCCGTAACATCCGGGGAATCACGGGTTCGTTGCCGGCCTTAGGGAAAGAAGGGAGGAGAAGGTAAATGTGCCACCGGCTCTCTCACTCACTGGACGAAACAACAACGATAGATGCTGTTTTTTCACGACGATATTCTGCGAAAGGGTGGTATTTCACCGGGCGAGCTAGCCCAATTCCCACTGCGATGTATGTACACATAAACTATACACTACACTATTGTATAGAGGTTCACAGAATACACCTATTTTCTTTTTATCTATATAATGCCAATAGTCTCCGAGTGAAATGGCTTTGACGTACGGACAAACAGACGGATAGGACGTAATTATAAAGTTTCCATTGGCATCCAATCCAGGCTTAGCTAAGGAACTCTACAAATCTGCCTAATTTAAAGTAGCAAGTAAATTGAAAGTAACAAAGAAAGAAATAGTGGTAGAACTAAGTTGCACTGTAGCACAAATTGGGCCTCACAGAATATCGGCGTAAAATAACAGCATCTATTGTTGTTATGTTTAGCATAGTATGGTGAGCGACAGTGCCGGTAGCCCATCTCCCCCTCCTCCTCCTTTCCCACCTTTCCCTGAAGGCCGGCAACGCACCCGTGATACCCCGGACGTTGTGGGTGTCCATCTTTCCATCTCTCCGTCCATCTTTCCGTCTCTTTCCATCGACTGGCTTGCTGGTTTGCCCCGTCTTTTATAAAAAAAAAACTTTAAAAGTCATAAAATGTTCTCGTTTATAGTGTGGATATATGTTTATATACACGTGCAAATAAAAAGTATACATAAAAAATATGCACCTTTAAGCCAAGTTCCAGTTCTTTTAGTGACCTGCGAATTTCGCCCATAAGCCTGTTCATTCTTTCGGCTTCTTGCAAAGCAACAATGTTAAACGGAGTGAGTTCTTCTATTTTTCCCATTAGTTCTTGTAAGTTGAATGGTTCGGGTACTCTATCAAGTATATCATCCAGCAAGTATCGCACCTAGTTTATGCATTGTTGTTACTGAATGATTATCGATCGAGAGGCTACTACCAAATTAATTAACCACATAAAATTCTGATCTTTGTTCGAATAATTACACTACATTACAAAATTTGTTTACCTGTTCTTCTTTGCTTGCACCACCACCTGCTTGTGCTCCGGCATCTCGTGGTTGCATTTCCAGCACTACCTGTATAAATTATCAACATCTAGAAATTAATATTCATTTATTTATTTACCTTCAAGCTCGGACACAAATCTTTAAAACCTCTAATACCTTGGAATATTTTGTGGTACTTGTTAGATGCAGATTTGGGATAAATGAGTTACGCCTATAGTATACTACTAATAAGAAATTCATTACAACTTACCTGAAAAAGTCGTTCAGAAACAGTAGTTAAATATCCAATCTCAGCATTCGGGTGTAGTCCGTACAGATACGGAGTTTCGTCGGGTAAAAAATCGTCTATATATTGGTGATATCCGTGATAATCTGAATTTGGTGGTGATATGAAACCTGGAGCTAATGTCAGTTCACCATCCACCTGAAAAATCAACGTATAATAACTTATATAAATTATTAATATATAATGAAAAAAAAAGGAAAATGGTAAACGATTATTGACTAATACGTTTACTACAAACACTACTTAATCGTTCTATTATATATTTACTATAAGTACACCTATTCTACTAACTATAACAAAACGGCAGTACAATTAATTTGTTTATAGAAGATCTATAACAGCAACATAACAGTATGAACTTTATATTTAGAACACTGTGAATACATTACTGACCAATTCAGCTTGCATGTATTCCAATAAATATGTACGACACAAACGTCTATCCCAATCATCGGTAATGTGTCCTCCGTACATGATTTCTCCAAAGAGATATCTCAAATCTTCCCACGGTACCCTTGGATTGGCTTCCAAATAATTATATAAAACATATATACATATTGTTAAATCACCAAAATTGAACGGATAGACTCTGCAAACAAAAACGAATATTCGCTGAAACGTTTATTTTTTGAAGGCTAAATTATTTCTTTAGTAAAACACACCTATTCCATCCTTGTGGACCGAATTTACGCCTTTCTGCAACAACAGCGTGAAAGTAACATAGTGCAAAAAGGATAGATTTAAACTCTGCTTCTTTACTGCACATCTCAAGGGTTTCTTGACTAAAATTATCCAAAGCCTAAAAATGTTTCAATTTATTAAACAAAGTAAAAAGGAGAGTTCAATGTCTATTACAGTTCTAGAGAAAGTTACCTTATGCAAATTCGCCCACATGCCTATGGGAGGTTCGTTCGTAATTTTAATAGCAGACTCCAATATCCCTTGTGGAATGATATGATACGCAGGATCAGCAGCAGGTTCAGCACTTATATACAACCTGATGCAAAAAAAACTTATTTCATTGAAATATTGTATTTAAGTATACAAAATCAAAAAGGATAAATTCCTCTGCGAAATGACCTGTAATCTGGTAATGGATTTTCGAATGATTCCTCCATCTTCTTTTCAAGGGTTGGAAGCCATCTGGCTACTAAATGAATATTTTGTAAAATGACCCAGTGTCCATGTGCAGAAGCTACAGTTACTGCTTCTTCAGCTACTACTTCCTGCCCTTGTCCTAGAGAGACTATGTGAAAGTTCTTTTTGTCAGTCGAAAATCCAATTTTACGACCCAGTTTTTCAAGATCCTAAAATATTAAGTTCGTTATCATGTATTATTCACAATCATTATTATCTGGACGCCTAGTAATTTAGCCGTTTGTAGGAGTTAACATTTGACACTCACTTTCAAAGGATCTACACCTGGTGAAAGAATAAAGAACATAGGTGTCGTTGACGTGCTTTCCTGATATGACTTATCTAAAGGCGGTGTCCTTGCTTCAACATATTTAGTGCCGAGATTTTCTTCACAAAACGCACTATAACATGAAAATCATCGTAAATGTATGTGATATCAACGAGCTTCGAGCATCGCAGTATATTACCAATATTATAAATTGAAAAACTGTATACCTTGAAGCGTAAGACATGCGATCTTGCCGTAATGCTCGCATGATACAAAGTCGTTGAAGAGGTGTTTTATTTTTCCATTCTCCAGGTAACTTATCTCTTTCGGGAGCTTCACCATCTGTGTATTTTTGCCATCTAAAATTATAAGTACCACATTAATTTTATAACGTGCTGTTTTAATAAACATAGTATGTATTTATTACAACCGTCGTACACATTGCTGATACCTCTTACTAGCTCCTTCAATATCCTTATCAAGATTCTCAAAAGCATCCATTTTAGAAAGAGCAATGATGCCACCCCAGCCGTTATTACTTAACCACGGAAATGGTGAAATCTCGGGTGCCACAGCATACTTCAATAGGAAATCTAATTCTCTTGAATCGATTTTACCATCTCCTTGTAATATCTAGAACAAACATCGAACATCTACTTACTTGAAATTAAATGATACATGAAATTATAACATTGTAATAAAAATTAATAACCATAAACCAGCATAAAATACTACATATGCATTATATTGCCTTCACCTGCAAAGTAGTAAGAAACAGGAACACTAGTTTATCCCTTTCGAAGAGACCTCTGCTGGTATAAACAAATACAGCAAATGTGATACTATCCAGTAAATTTTTAACTCTGCCTTCCAGATCCTCAGCTTCGTCAGCTTTTGCTAGTGCGTCTTTGAAAACTACACTGTACGCCTTCAATGAAAATTGATACATTGGATTGATTTTATATAGATCATTTAAGATAAAATATAATATTGAAGCACGCTTGGCTGCACTCCTGTAAAATCGTAAACATTTTCAAATATTTTCACATTTATCTATTTCTGCATTTAGTGTAGTCCTAATTTGAACAATAATAACAAGGTAAATAAACACCTATATCTCTCTCGAGCTTCGTCAATCTTTACAGCTGTTATTTTTCCTTCCTCTACTTTTATTTCAATATCAGCAGCTGTTTTCTTAGTTGTTTCCAAATTTATCACCAGAGCAGCGTCACTCAGAATATCAGGACCAGCCGATGACAAGCGCTTTAACAGGTCATCTTCCAGAGTCTTTAATGTGATTTTGAAATCGTTTTGCTGTTTCGTTAGACCACTTCGTAAAGCTTCCAAATCTGGTCTTTCCGCTTTTACTACTTCTCCTAAAAGTTGCTCCTCCAGACTGAAGTAATCAAAATTTCACATATTCAATAGCTGTTATAACTAGCAATGTTATTCTAGCAGCTGCAAATCTAAATGATGAACGTACTAACCATACAACAGCAAAAGTTTTAAAAATAATAAAATCAAAAAATTGCAATAAGAATATTATTTAAAACACAATTACAGATACATACAAAAGTTATATACTATAGATAAATTACCTTTCACCACATAATTCTATGATATAGGTAGTACTTTATGACAGTAGGTACTTACCCATCTCTAGTGACAGTAAAGTTGATTAGTGTACACTGAGCCTGCATTTCGGGTTGATAATGTGGATTTGCTAGTTTCGTTTGTATTATGAAACGGAAATTCGGATGATAGTCAATTTCTCTGTCTCCAATCTGCAATACTCATATTAAGAGACAGTATGAATCCACATGTTAAACTTTAATAACTAAAAATTTCCTTATTAGTACTTACCTTAAGAACCTTTCCTTTTCGTATAAGCACTCGTCCGAGCAGTGGTTCCAGTACTGCGTCAACTGATTCCCCAATGTTCTCTAACAGTACAACATCACCATTGCTAACGGCGCGTTCAATGCGGTCCAAATAGTTGCGTTGGGTGAGACGAATAACAATTAATGCATCACCGTATTTGTTTTTAATCCACTTTATTCCTTGTCTATTAAACAAATTAATTACGGCTGTTGTAATATTTTAAATATTTACAGCTTCATGAATTTTTAGCGCTTTATAAACTTTAACGAACTAACGACGAATTAGAAAAAGATAGAGTAAAGGTAAATTATAAAACTTACAATTGTGGATCAATCATAAGTGGCCACCTCGCTGAATTTGTAAGAATAATGGCGTTTTCCGTGCTCATGGAGTCGGTGGGCAAACCTTCGTTATTCCAACATGCCACCTGTGCGTCGTCTGTCAACATCGATAATGGGTCCAGACCTTCTGTAGTTTCGACTTTAGGCTAATAATTAAAACGATCGGCATATTTTTCATAAACGTTAGAATTACAGAAAATTAAGCTCTAAGCAATCATCTAATTTGTTCTTAGCATCTAAAAAAATATTTATATCTTTGTTTTCAAATTCAAGTTCACACAGTTCATAACTACAGTGAAGCTGAGTCATATGAAAGTCTTTCATTTTGACGTATAAATATCTCACATTGGTTTTTCCCAATGAAGGCACCCAATCATCGTAGATCAGTTGCTGCCTGTAGCGACGCATGAAGCAGCCCACGTACGATATAAATGCAGTTACCAACAACACGTCCCCAGGCAACGTTACTCCTGACTCCTTCAGATTCACAACTGTTGCTGACCATCTGTTTATTAGAACGATTATAATATTTAAGTTATTTCTGTATTGTTTACTATATCCTAAGGGTAGCGGTACCTAACAGCTAACGACTCAATAAGTTGATGCAATTTAAGTTTAATAGTAACTGAACGTAACTGAATGCTGAATACAAAGCTCCTGTACGATATGAATGCATATAACGCTGCGATAAAAAAATATGAGCTCTCTCTCACAGCGCAATAAACAATTCCGTATGTATTTATTACTACACGTCATTTAATATTTTTTAATTGGGTTGTACTTCACTGTACGGAAGTCCATTGCATTTAAAGTGTAGACTCCAAACCCATAGATTTTAAGTGCGCAGAGAATTTCGAAAAATTCCCTTCAGATCAACCAAAAGATTAAGAAAATTAAGGCAAATATCAGCACCCTTCAGCCACCTTCAGCCCAACCCTTCAGCCTTCAGCTAATTCTAAATTGAAAAATCTATTATAATAATGTATATCTATCGTCTATTAGTCCAGTCTATACAATGGTAAAATATGGTATTATCTCAGAATTCCATCAACACGCATCGATTTGCGTGAAATTTTGGAATTAAGTTCTACTAACCCTTCACTTCAAAATCTACCCTATGCTAATATGTGCAAATTATTCTTAAAGGGTGAAAACTACCCCTTTTTGCCAAAATTCAATAAAATAAAAGTTGAAGCATTTAGAAAGTTAAAAAACATATTTAGGGTTTGAATAGAACTTGCTTGAGGCTTTAGGATACTATTTATGATTTTTCAACCCTTAATCGATGTATTTCATCCCTTAAAAACCAACCACTTTTATGATAAAATTTAAAAAAAAACAATTATAGTACTTTATTTTTCTTAACTTATGTTAAATGGGTATCTTTTTATCGTGTTGAACTCAAATATTTTTTTATCCCAGATTTTCAACCCTTACAAATCATCCCTTATTACGAAAAAATTAAAAAAATCATTTACGGTCTTATTTATAGAATGTAATATATTATTTATATAAAATTGATTTCTTTTTGTCGTATTCAACTTATAAACAATTATTTTTAAATTTTCATCCCTTAAAAACTACCCCTCGTGTGGAAAACATCTTGAAAGACTATGAAAATGAAAACATACACACATGTATGTATATATGTATATACAATACACATATATGTAGAAAGTCTCCGTTCACCGAAGCAGATGTTGTCAGCTCCATGCCGTTCCTTCTCATTATGTGTATACACATATACTATATGATGTATACACACTCCGAAATTTTTTCAAAACCAAGCTTTCTACACGATTCAAACTTCTTGATCCCATTATTAGTATTAAAATAAAGTGATTTGTAAATTTATTTCAATTAGGGTGGCCATATGAAGGGTGAAACTGATGTTTTTTTTTCACGGAAAAAAGGGATTCTACATTATTTTCATAACAACTCTCTTAGTTTATATCCTACAGTCTTATAAAGTCTCATTTGAAAGGTTTTTTAAAGAACTTTAAAAAAGGCACAGCGTAAAATTGACCGTTTTCCATTTATTCCATTTTTAATTCTTCAGAATCTTTGAACTCGGTTTGAATTAGGTCTATAGCCACAAGAAAAAAAACCATTCTTTTTATTTTTATAAGCTACATTTTAGCTTCTTATAGTTTTTTTCATAAAATTGAAAGTTTTTGAGTTATTTGTGAAAAAACGATTAAAAATATGATTTCTTTGTAACAAAAATTTAATTTTTTATTCACGAATAAGTCAAAAAGTATTGATTTTTCGAAAAAACTCTATAGAATATTTTGTGCTTAGAATGCTTTTTTCTATCGATTTCTGAGGTTATTTTTAATAAAAAAATTACCACCCCTTAGTTGGGGTGGTATCCACCCCCAGGGTAAAAGCACATATCGGCATAGGGTAGACTTTGCTTTTTGAGGTATTCCCTATCTACTGTTAAAATTTCAAGCAAATCGATGCGTTTTGATGGAAATCTGAGGTAAAAACCGTTGTAGACTGGACTATATCTATTTAAATAAAAAAGAATGTTTCTTTGTATGTTTGTCCTCTATACGTTCCTAAACGATTTATCCGATCGTGATGAAACTTAGATGAGTTATGCCTACGCCGCCAAAGGTTTCTAATTTATTTAATTTAGTAAATAAAAGACTATGCGAACGAAGTCGCGGGCAACAGCTAGTGACTAATAAATTAAAATAAGTGAGTCACGTATTCTAGCAAGAATTTCCCTTTCAGTTACTACTATTACATATAAAAATGATATGATTAACTATATATATAAATAAGATATCTCACCTCACTTTTTCTGAAGCTAAGCCATTGACTAATCGATTAGCCAAATCGATTGTCGCATTAGTAGCGTCAGCTTCAGCTTGACATTTCATTTTCTCATTAACGGCTTCTTGAAAAGCTTTCATCAGCACACCAAGTTTCTCTTCCAGTTCCTAATCAGTTAACTTTTAAAATTAGTTTTATAGTATAAATTGAAGTGTATGAGTACTTACTTTTATCGTGTTGACAAAATAAAGTAGATATGTATAGATATAATGCAGTATAATATAGTATTTGGTAGCTTCTAGGAATTAAAGTCATGGTACCTGAATTCTTTCTTTGAGGAAAGCTAGTTTTTCCCTCGCAGCTTGCAATTCAGCGTTAGCAGCGTTTAGAGCCCGTCGTTTTGGCTCTACTACTACATATACATCATAAAATTTGACGATGTTTATCACCCAGGCACAAAGACCGGCCGCTGCAGCTGATTTCGACATTATAAACTCTGCGTTAAAGTCAGGATTCTTTATATATGGTTGCACAGCCTAGATAGAACATAAAAAACCGTTGAATTCATTTCAATTGTTAGAATTCATAGAGATTCTGTGCCATATCTTCAATTACCTTAATGACATCAGGATGTATGTTTTCTTTATCATAATATACGAGATCATTTAAAAACTGGTCGACTTTTGCCATCATACCCTAAAATAATTATTTAAGTGTCATAATAAACTACATTAATGTTTTATATTAAAAATTCTGTACTTCATTTCATGAACATATGGATGCTGAAAAAACAAGAACCATATACAATTTTTTACCTTGCAAGCTTTCCATGATCTATCTTTAGGTAGTTTGCCTTTCTTGGAGAAAAGTACCAGTACAGCTGCTGTGACCGTAACTACAGCTTCGGGTGGCGATCCAAAAGCCTTCAATTCAGTAAGGTTGTTTTTATTCAGAGTATTCAAAGCTTCTTGTGCAGCGATGAGAGCAGGCTCAGCTTTAGCCAAATCGTCGGCGCAAATCTTGGCTTTGATCGTAACGTCTTCTTCAATTACTTTGACTTTCTTTTCCTCCTCGGCCGCTGTAAAATTAACAAAAAAATCATATTTATATAGTGATTGAATGTCTTAACAAGATTAAATGAAATTAATAATAACAACTATCGTAATTAAATGAAATACATTACCAAACGCCTTCTCTTTTGAGACTTTTTCACTCTCGGCTCCTACCACTTCGATAAGTCCTTCAGCAGCTTTGTTTTTAACTTTTAGTACTTGCTCTTGCTCTGCTAGAGTCACCTACGTTAAAACTGCGCTATTAGTCAATAAATTAGTACATAAAAATTAGTTTCTTAATGTAAAATTCACCTTCAACACAGCAACATCGCCCGCGCATGAAGCCAGTTTCTCTAATCCATTTTCCAGTCTCAGAATCATCATCTTCAAATTCTTTGTTTTCTCATTGAGCAGTTTCGTGTAGAGGGCTATTTGTTCGAGGAATGTTTTTGGTGTTGTGTAATTATAGCGTCGTTCATTCGTATAATACACAGCCGACATCTGATTTACGCTTTGATGAACGTGAGACATGAAGTTGGAGACTGGTTCGACCAGATTACTCTTTAACAGAAACAATGCAGCTATTGTATTCTTATTTATTTTTAACTTTTTCCAAAATAATTACTGTACTAATAAAACTATAAAAATAAGATGTACCTATTTTCAATTATAGTTTGATTTCAGAATACACAAAACGTCACCTGAGTATGAATAACAGATCTAACAACATTTATAGGTTTAGTAGAATAGAATCCACAAAAGAAAAGTTACCGGCAATGATTCAACTTCAGCGATAAATCTTTTCGAGACAGATCGCAAAGCTTCTTGAGGCCATTCGTGAAACCAGTTGATTGCGGTGCAATTTACAATGGACGGAAATTTACGGGCTCGTATACGTAATGTGGCACCCACCGGCGAGAAACAAAGCACGACCTAGGAATAAATAAATGATGCTAAAAGTTTGTTAATAATATATAAAAAAATTCAATTCAATTCTAATCAACTCCGTTTGACTCCTTATTCCATAATTCGCTAAATACTAAGTCTCGTATGTGCTATCGATTAACAGAAATGGGATCGATATTTCCATCTAAATAAGACAAGTGCTATCTACAGCAAATAAAAACTAAACTTCATAATTTGGTCTTCGAAAAGGCAATTAGCAAATTTGTATTTGAAATTAAAAAAAGCATAAACTTTTTTTGTGAATGTAATTACATAAGACATTTACCATAGTTATAGAGTTAATCAAAGAAGAAAATAAAACTCAAATATATATATATATAAAATCTGTACATACTTTGAGCATGGTTCTCACGCGGTTAATGAAGAATTTCCAGCAGTTTTCACGAGTGTCCGGTACACCAGATGCTTTTGTCTAAATCAATCAACCAGATTATTGTTATGAGTATGTAAAATAATGTAAAAAATATACTCAAATACCAACCTCGCCTCTAACACCGTTAATAATGTTCTCCGTTTCATCATCCGCTAATAACTCTGGTATCTCACCCGATGCCAGCAGATCGTTAATTAAAACGAGAAATCGTTCATCAGCCACTTGGGCGTCAGTCATTAGAAATACATTTCCGATGTTCTTTAGGCCGGCCTTGATGTATAATCCAGCTATAAAAAGGTTATACATAATTTCGCCAATTTTATTAAGTACTTAAGGTGAGTTCAGAAAACTTGTCAGATTTTGCTTTAATAGTTTAAATGGTTAAGTATTCGTAACCTTAATTTAATTAAACTTAGTGGAGACAAATTTCAAATTACCTAAATCGACTTTCAAATCATTAATGCTGTATCCCTTACGCAGTTGTATTTGAAACACTTCAAGCGATGAAATGAACGCGGACAATCTCGATAATGATTGTTTCCCGGATCCACCTACACCCACTAATAAGGCGTTACCTCGTGGCGCTTCGAGGATACGGTTAATCCTGAAAAATATTGCATTAGATCAATCGCATTAGAAATTCTAATTAGATCAAAGGTAGGCTATCACAAAACACGCTTAATATTTCCGGTTTGATAAGTCTTTTACTAAGGTATAATATGATATCGCGTAATATTAATATTGTTTGTTATAATTTCAATTTACCGGCAGATGTGATACATAGCATCCTCGAACAGCACTAAATTCATAGTAGCAACTAGATCGTTGTAAGCTGACAGAGATTCATCAAGCAGCTTTTTCAATTGTGGCCAATCCCTAATGGGAAAGTATTTCGGATCACCAATACCCTCAGCGAAATGGCAGTATATCAATGGCTTTTCAAACACAACATTTTCATCGAATTCCTAAATTAAAAACAAATATAATGTTAATTAAAACCAAATTAATTACTTCGTGAGATGCTGTCCTGCTCCGCAGCATTGCGTTGATAATAATATACTTAATTCTAAAATAATGCTCTTAATTGTAACCTAACCTAAGTTAAGTACAAAAATTGAAAGTCAAGTTGAATGTTCACATCTAGCTTCTCTCCAACTCAACCAATTTAAGTGAGCGAAAGCTCAAATGATGTAAAGCGAGTGTTCTTACACCAAAACCAGAGAATATGTAAAAAAGAAGATTGTCTTCCGCCTTATGCGTAACGGAATTGGCTACTCTCGATCGGATACATAGGGTTGTTATGTTGGAAGTGTGATGCGGAGAGCATATCTTTTAGTTATGCATTTAATAGGTATATAATAATAAAAAACAATACACACGGATAAGTTTTTTATGTATGTTAAACTTCATTTCTTGTAGTTGAAGAATAATAATTCTGGATTCGACTAAGTACAAAAAGTAAGTACAAAGTACAAAAGACTAAGGACATTATAATATGTTCGTTTATGTCATTTTGACGTTTTCGTATTTGCAACGATGTGAAGAACGAATTAAAGACAAAAGAAAGTGGCTGCATGTTCGTGTGCATGTTCGCGTGGCGTGCGACCCCGCAATAATTATCCATAAAATATTCACCCAGAACATTGCCCTTGTGTGCGTGTCATGGCGCGTGCGTATTAGCGTCACACATACAAATCGCGTACGCTAATTTTCTATGAAGACACTCTACTGTTATGTTTATACTGTACCAAAACGTACCGAAAATATAGAGAAAGAAATTTATGGAAACATAAGAAATCTACAGGAGGAAATCGCGTTTGAGTATAGTGAAAGTTGAGTGATTTCTAATGGTTGATGACAAATCTGTGCATCAATACCTTTCATTTAAAAAAAAATTAAGCAAATCGGTTGGTTAGAACGGCCGGACGGACTCGTAACAGATTTCATATTTTTTTTCATTTACAGAAGATAACGACAACGACAATATTTTAATGCTTTTATAACTACTTTTATAACGTCAGATACCGTGTACAAGAAATATCTATGGATAACTTCTCACCTAAACATGAACCCAATAATTAACATTCATCATCGACCACTTCGACTAATTGATTTGAGCAAATGAGCAAATAGAAATATACTTGGCGTCAATACTTTCAAATAAACACAAAATCAGAAGGAAAACTTTGTAGTTTCGCGCGTGTAGAACCTATGTGTAAATATTGAGTACCTCGCAATTCTTCTTGATAGTATCAACTATAAGTTTTTGGAAAGAATCACTGTCACTAAAATCAACGAGTTTGTCGCAGTAAACTCTCGTAGCTTCATGCATCCAGAGTCTTATTAATTCTGATTGTGTTTTGATCGCATCACCAGTTGTAAACAAGATTCCCTAGGAACAAAAATAGTAAATTAGGCCGTTTAATTTCGAATACGATATTAGCGAATACGTTACGTTTCTGGACTTCTTTTCACTTATTCCCAATGAGGAAATATTTTACACTTTATTTAATTGTACGTTCAGGCTATTCCATTATAATTTCAAAATTATTTACCTGAAATATATTGGATAGGTCTCTTAAGTTGAAAATGTAATGAAACTTGATTGCAGTCGGCAAGAACATAGACGCTAATTTATTGTGCAGAGCAAGTGCTGTGTTGACTAATGTTTCTGCATATCGCTGTACCACCAAGCCAAATTTGTTGAGAGGATTTGCTAAATGTTGTGACAATATCTGCTTGTAGATCTGGTAGCATGCGTCCAATCCAGGAAAACTATAAGATTGATGTCATTTCGTAAGCAAATTGAATTTCTGAAGCAGAAAATATTAGGCAGAATAAAATGAAGTAATTCAAATGCTTACCTAACAGCAAAAGTACAAAAATGCCTCTGCAACCGTGGATCAATGGAGAACGAACCAGCTGTGGGATTCATGCAAGAAACAAACATGCAGTTTGATATTTCTTTCAGCGACAGCTTTTGTCTATCGTACCTGAAAATTAGTGTATTTGCAGTGTTTAACAGATTTTGGAAAGGTCTTGGATGTAGAGTTTATAAATATTTAAAAATTAATTTGTATTGTGTCGTTGGTGTTGCGTAATTGAAATTAATTATATTCGCTAAGATGTTGTTACACATATTACTTACACAATTTTTTCGTTGTACCTACTAAATAAACAATGAAGTTTTTAGCGAGAAAGTCACAAATAAATAATTATGACTTGCTGTAATTTTAAATCCACAACAATCTCAGTGCAATGGCTATTATGGGCATGAAAAACATACATTTCAAATTAAAAACAAAATTTCAACTGAATAAGATCAAATACCTACTGTACTAAGATTATACTAAAAAAAGAATTGTTACCAGTGTTTATAATCCATGAATTGTCTTATGAGTGTGTGAGGTTGCACTGTTCCGTATTTATCCACTTCCGGCATATTCATATCATCGACGAAGTAGATCATGAATTTACTTCCCGGCGGACCAAAATTACGACCAGACTTCTTTTCAAGAGGCTTTTCCAAAATTTTCTGAATCATTTCTGTCATTACATAATTTTTGTATGTATAAAAGTAAAAATCTTATGTAATTAAATATTAAAATAAGAGTGAAATAAAACATAATGCACTTATACGTAGTATACAGAAATAAGAAAATATTTACCAGATGTAGTATAAAAGTTCAATGGTACATTTGTAATAGCGTAGGAATCTGGTAGGGACTTTAGTTTTCCTGCTACGCTCACAGTTTTACCACTGCCCGCACTGCCTACTAACATCACTGGTTTCTGTTTAGCTATTAGCAAATCCATAAAGAATCTAATTCGCGTAGTTTCGGACGTAGACACCAAACAAGACTAAAAAAAGAAAAATTAGGATAAGAAAATCATCCGTTCTGGATCATTTATATTTATCATATGAAAGAATAAAATTGAAATGAACTAATTACAGAACGTATTTTACTTAGATGAAACTGTCTGAATAAGAGAAAGATCTGTAAAAATACAAATATCTAAATACTGACAATTATGTTTAATAGATAGATAGCTTTGGGAATTCCGTTATCATGAGCTTGACAATTAAAATCTTTGTAATGTTTTGGATATCAAAAAATTAGAGATATTCCATAAACTAACCTGCAATGGCATGTCCGGATCTAATTCGAATGGTTCTACTTTCTCCGACCAAGGCATGAACTTTTTCGTTTCTGGATCGATGAAAAAGCTGAATACATTTCCAGATGATGGAAATTTTATTTGTTTGAATTCATTGCAAAACCATTTGCTGAATTCGTTACGCCAGTCCACTAATTGATCTTGAAACAGACCAGAGCCGAAACCCCATACGCAAGAAAATACAAAATAAATTTCATACCTGAAATTACAGACGTACCTATAGATTTATCATGGGAGGAGGCCCAATAATGCGCAAAGGAAAATTAATTTTTGCCCGTAAATTCACGCCATAAAAAGACTGAGTTCTAAACATGAATAAAAAAATCTTAAAAAACTTAAAATTTGACGTAGTGTGATACGTCTTGCACTCGTAAACTTTTAAAATATTCATAGGAGAATTAAAAAAGGAAAATTGGGTACTCTAACTAGTCGATCATTCCTCTCGGCTCCGAAAGTACCTACTGTACTGCAAGAATTTTAAAAATTTCAGACAATATAATATAAAGCCCTCCGTGAAGTTCACAGAAACAGTATAACGAAATCATGCAGAAATTAAGTTTAGAGCGTTTTATAAAATTAAATATTGTACGGAACTTGTGCGGAACCCTCTGTGTGCGAGTTGGTCTTGCACTTAAAGAATTTTTTTACTTACCATTCCTTAGGACAATCAGACGGTAGCAAATTTTTGTTCAAAAAGCATTCCAGTAAATAGCAAATGAGTTGAATCTGTTGTAATTCAGTGAGAGGAGTGATCCGCTTATACTTTTTACAAGATTCTAGCAAAGATGGAATGTATTTATCAAACATTACTGTTAACATCGCTTTTTCTGAATCATCGTCTCGAGTTGTATCAATCCAAGAAGCCACAAACCTAACAAAATAAAAAAATTATAAAATAACACAATTTTTTTTAAAAGTCAATATTTAATAATTTTTTTTAATGTCCATATCGAATTTTGCAAAATACATACGGATTCCAACCCAAATCTTGTGGATTTATGTATAAAATTCCAGCACGAGATACAGTAGCCGGCGTAGCGGTACGTAAATTAGAGATCTCAAACAACAATCTCATACATTTTGTTAATGCGATGCGTTCATTACTGGCCAATGTTAGTACCTAGAATATTGATAACTTAACTATATAACTAAACAAAATTTTAAAATTAGTTCATCAATTGTATAAATTATTACTTATTATATTAATTATATAAATTAGGACAGTTCAGAATTAACCTTCATATGAGCATACAGAAAAGTCTATTCGTGGAAGTAAGAGTTCCTCAAAATTGTAGAACTATGAAACGTGACTTGATGTACTCATGCATTTATGGAATTTTGACTTCAACAGCAACATTTTAACACCACTCTGGCGGATAGGCTAATTCTGAACTGTCAACTGCAACTGACAAAACTTCTGGAAGCACCTTACATTACTACAGCTTACGTTATACATACATATATACATATCTTCACGCTGTATCCCCAACGTACGTTATACATAAGGTGTACTATTGAGGTGTAAGCGATAGAATTTGTCTTTAAAGTAAAAAAAACCTAATACCGACTTCTAACATAACCGCCGGAAACATAACAGTTCATAGAAAACCAGCGTACGCGGTTTGCATGTGTGCGCGCTAAATATGCCGTGGCACGCATATAACGGCAATATTTTGGGCGAATATGGGTAGCGCCAGGTGCGCTCTGGGTAGCGGGATGGGTAGCGCCACAGGCGTTGCAAACCCGCTACCGTTTGTCTTTAATTCGTTTTTTACATCGTCACAAATACCAAAATGTCTACACCGCTTAAACGAACGTATTACAATCTCCTAAGATGCCTAAATAATTTTTTCAGTTATTCGAATCCACAGTTGTCACTCTTCAACATAACGACAAGAAATTAAATTTAATTGACATGAAAAAGTTATCCGTATGCACTGTTTTTTTATCTTATTATATACTAAATATATAAATAGACAAGATGCTCTCGTCATCGCATGTCATACCCAACGAATCAAATCTACATATCCGGCCGAGAGTAGGCATTCCCGTTACGCATAAGGTGGAAGTCGGCCTTCTTTTCTAGTTCTCTGGTCTTACCCCATACACCACGCAACAGCGCAAATCTTGCTGTTTAGTGACGTAAGTAAGATGATATGGTGATGGATAGTGAAGTAAGATGGTGGTTGCGATTGCGTTGGAGCCCACCCAATATTTAATCATACCATTTTACATTAGTAAACTAGGTAATTAATCTGTGATACCGTCCACAAAAACCTATTTATACCTACTTGAGAAAGGATCATGTCAGAAGTTTCAATCTGATACTTTGTCAGTTTTTGAATCAAAAATAAAATAACAATTAGTTTCCCATATATCGTTGTAAGTACTATATTATATGATGACTTCAACTTACTTTATTATCATCCATTAATGTATTCAAGCTTTCTATCCACATAGGATCGATATCTCCATCTAAAACGATCCATTTTGGCCCATCTCCAGGCATATTCGCCATGTCGCGCATTATAGTAGAAAACAAACCATCCTTCCATTCCCTAGTAGCCGGGTTGATTACACCAAACAATTCGTCGTTAGTTACCGCTTTTGGGTCCAAATCATTGTAAAATGGTTTTTGCTTCAACATATGATAAGTTTTGTGAAGACACTGCCATACCATGGATTTACCAGTGCCAGCAAACCCAATAATAAATACCGAATGGCGCACAGCAAACAATTCTACCAATTGCACCATCTGTAAATAAATCCAACTTAGATTCAATGTAACTTAAATTCTAGACACATAGAAACAGTAAATCCTTAGCGTCAATTTATATCACCTTTAAAATAAAACCAGCTTCAGGTTGTAATTTCATAGACAGAGCTGCTTCTACTAAACTTTTCTCAAAGTCTAAATCTCGCTTCCTTGGTACATCAAGAGCTGGGAACAAGTCTCCTATTAAGCCCATAAAGACGGGTGTGTCATCCGTTACAATTTTGGGTACATTGAAGTCACGTAAAGCTCTCATTAGCACTTGATCTTCTGGCCTAAGCCGATCACCTCGCTATTAAAAATAAATATCTAATAAATAAAAATTCATTTACGAAAAATGCTATAGTAATATCTAGTAACTAAATAATCTGTGGTAATATGATGGTCCAGATACCAGAAAATCGCTGATTAAAATCAATATTATCTTGTAGGCCTGTAGATTGATATAATGGAAATTTAAGTCAAATGATCTGATCGAATAAACACAAAATCAGAAGATAAAACAACATAGCTAACACATAAAACTATTCGTTTTAAACAGTGTTTATCACAAATACAAACCTTCAGGGAACCAGCAACAACGAGCACTGATTTAATAGCTCTTAAACCCCAATCATAATGATCTTGTTTTGATAATAGCTCTTTGCATAATGTGTACAGCGTGATGAATTTACGTGCTAATAAACGCGCCTCTTGGAACCCTTCTGCCACCAACATGATTTCACAAATCAATTCGAAATCTGGCACCACCATAGCGCAAGGTCTGTTAAAAAAATTACGGCTAGGAAAACTCAAAGACTTAAAATTATCACGTAGGTTTTTATTCACTATACTTAATATATTTTATTAATTTCTCCAATACGCATGTCTATAAAGTCGATATGTACGTAATATGTATGACGAAGTTTCTTGTGGAGCTTTGATTAATAAATAAATATTTATGACAATAAAGCAAAAAAAAAACGAAAGACTGATTTTGTTTTATTTGTTATAAATATACATACCTAAGTGAAAAGAAAGAGTAGAGTGAAGAAAGTATAGAGTATATTATGCATAGCATTTAATAGACTCGCCTGAACAAAGCCTTCAAATTTTCCGGCAGTTCAGCTCTCCCAGCGTAACCGGGATTCATAGTAATGAACATTCCAACGGTTGGTATCAAGGAAATAAATTCACCCATAAAATCAAATTTCTTCTTCTTTGACTTAATAGCGTCAAGTACTGTTTTCACTTGGACCGCAATTACGGACAACACTTCTACTGAAATTCGGTTGAATTCATCAAAACAACCCCAGGCGCCTGTTTGAGCCAAACCTAGACAAAAATCGTAGTGCTATGAATGATAGACACACAGGTGCTCCATGAAACAAAGATTTACTCGAGCATTTCTCATACTTTTGTTGGTAAAACGTACTATGCCATATTGTTCACTAAAGTCAACAAAGTACTAAGTACAAATATTAGTAGGTACTTAGTTATACAAAATAAAAATAAAATCAATGTATAGAAAAAAATCAGAAGTTATAAATGGTTAAATTTCGTTTTGCAAATAAAATTAGTAGACCAGGGTCGATAATTTTTGAAACCAAAAAAAATAATAGTAGGATGAAACTTATGAAACCCTTTGGAAAAGGAAAAGAATATAACAAAAATGAAAGGAAAAACAATTTACGGGCGATCTGAGGTCGGGAAGTGGAAGGGGGTGAGTTTTTACGGGTAAAAAACGGTTTATCTCGATTTCGGCAAAACTACAAGTCCTATGGAAAAAAGTTAAAGGGTAAAGTTGTAGGTAATAAAAAGATCTACAACGTTTGTATTTACACTTTTTTCACATAACCTCAAAATTTATGTGAAAAATTGAAATAACCAAGTTTTTGGTTTTTTATTTTTATGTTTTACAAAAAAATTTTTTTTTCACGAAATTTGGTTAAGACTTACCTTTTTATGTCCCAAACACACTAATTTTTTTGATTTAAAATATTTATTTATTGACCTTATGTTGACTTAATATCGAAAAAGCACCCTAATTTTCAATCGAAAATTCTCGCGTCAAAATATCTGCTTTTTTTAAAAAGTCGGTGAACTTTTTGTTCGTTGAAATCTCTACTTTCTGATGATGTAAAAAAAAATATACATTACTATGGTAAATGTTTTTTCTTTGGTTTTTTTGAATCAATTAAATTCAAATAATCATGACATTTATCTTCTCAAGCCAGGTTCTGAAAATGTAAAAGATCTATTTTTCACGTCTAATAGTTTCAAATAAGAATCCTTTAAAAATATCGTTACATTTCTGCATTGTTTTTCTGGTTGCGATACAACATCTGGATTTGCCGGAAAAGGAAAGAAAAGTATCACAAATTCATTATTAGACGATAAAAATTTGTCAAATTTGGCCAATATTTTTTATAAAAGATGCAAACAAAGAAGACATCGAAAAAAATTGATTACAATTAATCAAATCTATTTATAAATGTAAAAATGATAATATAACACTGAATCAATTAATTTTTAATTCAATTATATATTTCGAAAATATAATTGAATTAGAAATTCAATTATATATTCGAAATATATTTAATAAATAACGAATTAAATAATTCAATTAAGATTTCGAAAATATCAATTGGCAAAAATTAAATCATCTTTCATATTGGCAAATCTCCCACCCACAGAAGGTGCAGCAGAACAACATTGTTACAGGGCATATTATGAGCTTCAAACTTGGCTGGGTAACGAACTGACAGCAACAGATTGGGGCTGGAAGCAACATCAACGTGGCATTACGCCCAAATTTACAGACAAGGAATTAATTCCGGAAATATTGCTCAAAACTATTTGCTGCAGCTGTGAAACTGGATGTAACAGTTTAAAATGTGTCTGCCGAAAACATGGTTTAAAATGCACAAGTTTATGCTCAAATTGTCATTGTTCTGAAATATGCTCCAATGTGGAAGAAAAACCCTACGCGGAAGTTAATGATTCAGATGAAATTGTGGATGAAGAACCAATGCAGACTGGAAATAATATTGGAGACGAAGACGGTGATGGTCTTGAAGATTTCGAAGATCTACTAGAATCGGGAAGGTTTGTCGACTCTAACGATGAAGAAATGCCATCAAAGAGACAAAAACTTTTATAAAAAAATTAAACCGACTTCAAAAAAATAACACTGAAAAGTATGAAATAACTATCCCTTACGGATCGAAACTTAAGTACAAAAATAACTTTATAAATACGATACAAGTACCCATATAATTAAATTTGACAGTTACTGAAGTCGGTGCCAAGCCTACTAAACTAATAGACTTTCCATTGTCGAACATTGATTTGGCACCGACTTCAATAACTGTCAAATTTAATTATATGGGTATTTGTATCGTATTTCTGTATATTCTGCAGCGATGGAGTGAATAATATGGAGAACTGTATGAGAGTGGCGACTCCATCTCTGATACTGAGAGCGATTCTAATGAATTGCCACACTCGGGCCAGGGACTGGAGGATGCCATTAGTATGAAAGAGATTGAGAAAGTGATAAGAAGTTTGAAATGTGGAAAGGCTGCGGGAAATGATGAGGTGAGTGTTGAGATGATCAAGTATGGTGGTCCTAGGGTCTGGGATGCCTTCTGTGCACTCTGCAACCTTTGTTGGCAGAAGGGGGAGGTTCCAGAGGACGGTGCACGGCAGTCATAGTACCTATATATAAAGGCAAAGGTTCCTATCTAGACTGTGCGTGCTATAGGGCCATCAGCTTGGTCAGCTTAGTGAGTAAAGTCTATACTAAGGTATTGACTGAACGTATGAAAGGCGTTTCAGAAAGATATTTGTGGGAGGCGCAAGGTGGTTTCAGAACGGTAGGGGTTGTATGGATCCGATTTTCTCGCTTCGCGTTATCGTGGGAAGGTTTCTGGCTATAGGTCAGAAAGTTTTCTGCGCTTTCGTGGATCTAGAAAAAGCATTCGATAGAGTAGTGCGGAAGAAATTGTGGAGTCTTCTGCCTGAATCCTTACTGCAGGCTGTGAGGTCATTATATCGTGGCCACAGAGCCTGTGTAAGGATAGACGGTGACATGTCGCCCTGGTTTGAAGTCTGTTCTGGTGTCAGACAGGGCTGCGTGATGTCTGCCTGGCTGTTCGTGTTGTATTTGGACAGTTGCGACCAGAGATTGAAAGGTAATATGAGTGGTATGGGATGTGATGACACAGTGGTAAACTGCCTGTTGTACGCTGACGATGCTGTGCTAATAGCACCATCAGAAGCAGAGTTGCAGACACTAGTCACGTGTATGAAAGAAGATTGTGAAGTAAAAGGATTGTAAATGAATGTGAACAAAACTAAGGTTCTGGTGTTTGAAAGAGAAGCGGTACAAACGAAATGTGTGATTTGTGTAAATGGAAAATGTCTAGAACAAGCGAATGAAATTGTGTATCTGGGGCGTGCGTTTTCGAAGGATGGTAGATGTGAGTTGGATGTGGAGAGACGGGTAGCAGCTGGCAATAAAGTGAACGGTGCTCTGTCCGCATTAGTGGGTAGTATGAATATATCTAACACTGCTAAAATGGCCATCCACAATGCGGTGTTGGTGCCAACTTTGTTGTACGGTAGGTACGGCCTGGATATATCCGAAATCGAGTGAAAGGATGATAAATGCTGTGGAGATGCGATCTCTCAGAAATATGTGCGGTGTCACACTTGCGGACAGGATAAGCAATGATGAGATACGCAGTATGACAGGGTTGCACAACAATGTTATTGTAAAAATGAAAAAAGGAATACTTAGATGGTTCGGGCACTTGGAAAGAATGAGTGATGAAAGACTGACGAAGAAAATCTACAGAGCGAAAGTGAGTGGTAAAAGAAGCCAAGGAAGACCAAGGGTGACTTATGAAGATCAAATAGTCAGAGTGTTAGCAGACGGAAATGTCAAAAGCACTCGCATACCTAGGCGAAAATGTGTGAAGAGAATGATGAGTTTTGAGGAAGCGAAAGAGGTGTGTAAGGACCGCGACTCCTGGCGCTCCGTCCTCTCTGACTACCCCGTTGGGGATACAGCGTGAGGATATGTTATGTTATGTTATGTATCGTATTTATAAAGTTATTTTTGTACTTAAGTTTCGATCCGTAAGGTATAGTTATTTCCTACTTTTCAGTGTTCTTTTTTGAAGTCTGTTTAATTTTTTTATAAAAGTTTTTTTATTTCTCCCTTTTGAGTGACCTTGGCCCAAATAAATATCTAGAGCAGGTCTACAATTAGTTTATTTTCTAATTCTGGAGCGCAATGTGTTAACTTCCATTCCATTGAGGAGCACAAACCGTAGGCTTTCACAATAAAGGATACGAACAGATCGAACATGGGATATTATTGCCCATTATGGCCATTATCAATATCATCAATGTAATGTCATATCAATATCAATCAGTTATAAAAGAACAGTGTAAAGGTTGCATCATAATTACACCCTAGCAGTATTCTTACAATCCGAAGATGACAGCCACCAGCCGTATTCTCTGTCCACCACAAGACTGACTCTACCGACTGAATTTATTATATCACAGCCAATTTATATCTTCTCCCTACTTTACCATTATACCATACTACTATTACACCATGTGGGGACAACGATAGTTAACAAATGACATACAAGAGAATCGTCAATATAAATAACCAGGTCGCGTTATTTGGTGTATCTTCGAAACCAAAGCTTCAATACCAGTTAAATTTCAATGGCAGCAATCTGGAAGTGTATCCTTTCGAACAAAAAAAGAATTTTCCAAATCGGTTCATAAATGACGGAGTTATGAGGTAACAAACATAAAAAGAAAAAACATACAACCGAATTGAGAACCTCCTTTTTTGGAAGTCGATTGAAAACTAATGGATAAGTGATTAGAATTCAAGATAAGGTATTTATAAATAACAATATTAATGTTTTTAAAAATATTATAATGAATAACGTAATCAGTATAAAATATCTAAATTCAATAGTACGATTTACGTTATATATTTATATATTATGAGATTTTCTATGACCTAAATGTAATTAGAATTTGATAAATCAACTTTTTTACTGAAAAAAATAGCAGCAGTCACATATTTTTTAGATGAAATTCCCTTTAAATCCTATCTTTAATATTTAGAACAACTATTTTCGCATGTTTTTTGCAATCTATATGTTTTATGGATTTGTAATTCTTTTGTTTATCAATGTAACATGGAATCTTACGTTTTTCGAGTAATTAAAGTGTAAATTTTACTAAATAGCTCAAAATTGTACATAATGATTAAAAAAAAATTTTCCGATTCGAGTTTTTTTCGTTTCTTTGCATTTTCTGAGAACATTTACCATAGTAATGTATATTTTTTTTACACCATCAGAGAGTAAAGATTTCAACGAACAAAAAGCCCACCGACTTTTTAAAAAAAGCAGATATTTTGACGCGAGAATTTTCGATTGAAAATTAGGATGCTTTTTCGATATTGTCAAAATAAGGAAAAAAATAAATATTTTAAATAAAAAAAATTACAGTGTTTAGGACATAAAAAGGTGTTTTCACCAAATTTCGTGAAAAAAAAAAATTTTTTTGTAAAAGATAAAAATAAAAAACCAAAAACTTGGTTATTTCAATTTTTCACATAAATTTTGAGGTTATGTGAAAAAAGTGTCAGTGCAAACATTGTAGATCTTTTTATTACCTACAACTTTACCCTTTAACTTTTTTCCATAGAACTTGTAGTTTTACCGGAAATCGAGATAAACCGTTTTTTACCATTAAAAACTCACCCCCTTCCACTTCCCGACCTCAGATCGCTCGTAAATTATTTTTCCTTACATTTTTGTTATATTCTCTTCCTTTTCCAATGGGTTTCATCCTACTATTATTTTTTTTCACTTTTTATCATTTTCAAAGGCTTGTGGTCTATAGAAACAATTGCAGATTACTAATCTATTGACACAGGATGTACGCTCAAATAGCTAACAAAAGCGGGAGACAGTCGCTAGAGCTATTCAAATTTAGTTTTATTTACAATACAAAAAATAATTACCTTTGTAGATATTACCACAAGATTTGTAATCCATTTGTTCAGAACAGTTAAATACATAGACCATAATACCAAGCGCTCTTCCGAGATCTTTGGTGGTTTCAGTTTTACCGGTACCAGCAGGGCCGGCAGGAGCACCACCCATAATTAAATGAAGACTCTGAAAAGACATTATTAAATATTGCAAAGTTGTCTTCAATACGAATGCATATAAAACTATATACGAAATTAAGAAAAATACATTCACCAAAATCGTTGAAGCCGTTTCAAGAGAAGAATTACGAACACACGAACGCCGAGATTTTATACGTATATAAAAATAATTAAAAACATACTTTATAGTAATAAAATTATTATTATAGAATTGTATTATAAGTAGTAGAAGCTTTGTACTAAATACGTATCACGTCAATGAAACCTTTTCATTTTATTTTGTCTGATTATTTCATGGTGTATGTAACTCATGAAAGAAGTAATAGATTTGTTCGGCCGAACTCGGAGCATGATATCTATATCTATATATAAGACACTCAGAACGTCTAAGAACTCCGTCCTTATGCCTCTTTTACATGACGCATAACGACCTCAATAGGTAAGCCAATCCAACAATCTATTTCTGTCGAAGGTGTTCGCTTACTATTGGCGCCGAAAAATCGAAACAATTGTATTCACTGGACCGGCTTGGAAATGAACCCAAAGACAATCCATTGTCTTGGAATGCATGTTTACACGATTTCTATTTTGCATTGTCTTGTTGGATTGACTCGCTAATTGGCATCGTGTAAAAGGCCCATTAACCGAACATTCTTTCCGGCCGGCCCACTGCACCAACCAGATGCCTTTCTCACTAAGAGTGGATTCTTAGTTCCTTAGATCTTTCAGCCAAATATGGCCAATAGTAACTTGTATTATTTCTACACATGCAAATCTATAAACAACAGCTAGTTTTTCAACATTTTACCTGTGTCAATGTGATATAACAACGGTCAGTAAGCGGAGTAATAACAAGTCGAGGAGTGTTTCCCAAATATTCATAGTCATATGTAAACTGAGCATCACAAATATTAGCAAAACAGTTGTTCGCGTTCAAATCCCAACGATGCCTAAAAATATAATTCAAATTAAAAAACGAATGCTACAAAATCTTTTAAAAGTTTTTAAAGTTACACACAAACAATCTGTGATTACACTATGAAGCGAGATGAAGTCTCGCTCTCGTAATTAAAACTTGAAACCAACATGCAGTATAAACACCGACAGACATGTTTCTGTCGGTGTTTATACTGCTAAAATAAAACTGCTTCAAATTAGACACCACTCACATTAAACTCCTTATTTCTCGTTAAAAGTAAAGTTTGCTTGAGACATTGCTCGCTTCAAGCAAGCCTCAAATTTCGTGGTGATACTTACGCGTAAATAATACAAAAACTATTTTGTCACATTTATTTTACTATGATTTCTGTTTTTTTTTCTTTATACCTGAGTTGACTCTGCCACTGGAAAGCATTTGAGGATTCCACTTTAGCTACGATCAATTTAGCTACAACATCTCGTGAATGCACGTCAATTGTGCAAATAGTCATAATCTTCTGACGGTCACCAACGGTTAAATCGCCCAAAAGCAACACGATTAAAGCATTTAATTGATTAATTTGTTTTTTCTGATAATCTTTCAGAGCATTTTCGTAACCTATTAATCGACACAGAATAATTAGTTCTTTATCTACATGTTAGAATCAGATCACTGTTGTATATTCGAAAGTTAAAAGAACTTGGTGGTAATGATACGGATAATACGAGGATGATTTTTACCTTCTTCTAATTTTTCGAATGCTTGGTTAGTCTCGGTAGTCCACCAAATTTGAGTACCTACTAATGCCGGTTGAGCAGGCCAGTCAAATACCCACTCGTCTCGAGGTTTGTCCTCATAAGATTTGATTGAGTGTTCAAAGATATCACGTAACGTATAACGCATACAATCCGTTACTCTATTCAGCCATACTTCTACCTAAAAGTTTCGATGTAAAATTTTCCTTCTTAAAAAAGTAAAGAAATAAAGAGTATTATACTGAAGTTATCTTCAGTATAACTACATTACCTTTCCAGAACAATCGCAACATGGTGCCTTAAAAGGAACGTGTTCTTCGTTTTCCTTAGAAATCATCTCCATAGCATGCTTGCTACCGGGTTTTGTAAACACCAACTTTGCCAAATTATCGTACAATTTTGTAAGATGACGACATACGGCCGGTGGATTGTTACCATTGGAAAGGATATCTAGATAAAATGAGAATGAATATAAAATTCATTTCCATCATTAAAGCTTTTCAATTTACGTTTCCAATATTTAATAATTTCAAATTATAGACAATATTACCGAGCAAATCTGCTGAAGATACAAAATAGAAACGAGGATACGCTAGACGTTTTGTCTCCAAATAATCATTGAGCGCTTTTTCACATAAGTTGAGATCTTTCATAAGTTCTTCCAATTTTTCGAGGAGCCCAGGCTTATTAGTAGCTTGTATAACATTCGGTGTTGTAGCGATATCTTTCAACAGTTCCTGTATTTAATAAATAGCAGTAATATAGAATGTAATGAGAATGCATGACTGTTTTCATATCAAAATGTTAAATGACATGTCGTTCTCGAATGATAATGGAATGATTTAAATATAAGAAATAATTAAAGAAATAATTAAATAAGAAATAATTTATATCACAAATTATAATAAGTCGCGGCAGACCACTGTTTATAGTTTTTTGTAATGATATACTGTGAACTAAGTAATAACACAGAAAAATAAAAATGTATGGGGACCTTAAATGACTTATCGATCATATCAAATCTCTTAGAGTCTTCTGGCAATTGAGACCTTATATCATCAGACCCCACAAATATGCTTTCGAGATATTGCCATTTGCGTTGCACTTCGAACCAAACTGCGATCACCGCATCGGCCATGCCCAATTTTTTTTGCCACGCCGTTACTTCCTCCTCATAGAAGCCCACGAACTTTGATGACATCATGTTTTGGACTTGATTCTAAGAAAACGATAAAATCGATTATTTCACATTTATGTTATTAAGTATTCTTACTTTTTTTCTTTTATTCATATACTCTTATATATTTCCAACTCGATGTGAACGCAGCATTAAAGTGCAATAAAATCACATCTGAACACAGTTTTTGGCAGCATTTGCATGGAAATGTTTACTCAGATTGTTAGACATCACCAATATGAGTACAAGTTCCTTAGGAACCCACTTTTACAGCCCGTGTGGGAAGGTAAGCAGATGCCAACTTCCGCATTTTTCGTTCTCTTCCTAGACTAGCAAAGAAGAGAACTTTTACTTTCAACGAATAAGTATAAGTGAAAGATGTAGTCATTGTCGAAAAATCATATTATTTATAAGAATGCATTATAAGAATACGAGAAAATTACACTCGTATTTGCATAATATACATATTTCATTATGTCGTATATTATATCCAGTAACTAAATAATTAAATAATTTGTGATTATACGGTTTAAATGCCTAAAATTTTTGCACCAAAAATACATAAGTAGTACATAGTACCTACATTTTAAATTATTGGTCACATTACCTGATTATCTTCCAACGTTTCTACAAGTTCTTCGCTGGCTTTTGGAAGTTTTAGTCCTGTTCTGTCGTGTGTTGTATAATCGAATTCCATGACTGCCCAAGTAGCCTCCAATTCTCTAAATTTTATAAATGGACAAATGAAAAGATATTTTTTTAGAAAATGATATTTTAGTATACAAGGTAACAAATAAAACAATGAACACTTACTTTAAAGACTTTTCCATAGCAGCTTCTTTAACAGATTTGTCGACTATCGTTTTAACTTCTTCCTCAAATTTGTGTAAATTCAATGCCAATAAGTCTGCTAGAGTAGTATCATCGTCGATATGGAATTTGACCTAAATAATTACTAAATTTAACACAGAGCCGTGTTATGAAGATTCATCATTTATTAGCTTTATTTTTCATTAATCAACTGCGGAAATATGAGAAAATTAACAAAATGCCCAAATTTTGTTTAAAAAAATATTTATTTCTATGTTTTGCAAAAAGTGACTTGAAGTTGATTTTTATAAAAGGAACAGTTTTAACAGCAAAACGACAAACTAAAATACAACGTATTTTAATTTAATTTTTTCTATAATTTAGAGTATTAGATAATAATAGTATAATCATTTTTTAAAATGTAGGTACCAGAGCTCGCACAGCAAACATTAACCTACTACGCAATTCATATTTCCGCAGTCGATATGTATAACTATTACCTTGAAATTTGAACAGCGTCGACAATAGTATTTATTATTATTATACAAATAACTTTTTACAATTACCTACTTGTCTACAATAGGTGCCTACATATTAACATAAGGTACTGTACAGTTTAATTTACAGTAGGAATTCCGATAGTATTAATGCCTTACTGTCTTGTGATCTCTGTGGCGTACTTTGCTTTTTCAAAGTTCTTGCTTCGATATCTTCTTTCATTTCTCTTACAGAATATGTTTTTTTCAGCATTTTAAATTTGTTACCTCTGTTTAAACACTCTTGTAGTTTCGGTCTTCTAAAATCTACTAATTGGAGACAACTTTCATATGTCGTTGTTATATCATGTACTACGTCTTCTTTGTCAGTTGTCACTATATTTATATCTACGTTATCTAAATATTTAAAATCATCTAAAATCTCTTCTAGTGATACACATTTAGATATGCGACATTCTATTACAGGTGTGAAATGAGTGTGCTTCGTTTTGATAGATATGATGTGCAAATGAAGATTTTTCTAGACAAACAACAAACAAAAAGTACAGTATGTACAATAAGGTAATAAACAATTTATAATGAATTAAACGTTTACCTTCGTTGCCATCATTAACTCAAGCCAGTGCCTGTCTTTGATAGCTGGGTTTTGTAAATCAGTTACTGCTCTTAATGACGTCATCAGATTCTTTATAGTTGCTTCAATTGATGCATAAGGTTCCCTATTCAAAATAGACGATACGTTATTTAGTATCTATACCATACACCTGCTTACCTGCTACCGAGATTTGCGACAGCGTCACATGTATTCTTTTCTCACCATACTCTCATGTCTTTATCTAGTTGCCTTAGATCTTTCGTAAATCGTTTGCACTCTTGATCCATGCCGTCGGCATCAATTTTTTTCCATGGCGATTTTTTCCAAAACTCTATGGTGCCCATTACAAGGTAATAATAATCCCACAGTTGCTGTAAAGTTATAAAACCTACATTGTTACTTTTTTCATGTCCTTTTTTATAATTTCTTTTTAACTCCGTACTTATTTTAGAATACAGTGTGAAAAATATAGGCTTTATATCGAAGCAAATCAGATAAGCTGACTCACCTGTAGGTACATACGATACACATTTGTTATCAGATAAGCTATGGGTCGCCACTTCTTTAGAAAACAACATCCACACATCTACATTTTAATTGAATTTTTTGCCCCGCTTCGTAGTACGGGATAGACTGTCTGAAGTTTTGAAGTCTACGTAGAAAAGAAAATTTTTTACCTTTATGAGCTTTAGTTCTCGTCGGCACGCTTTCAAATGTTTCTCGTCTGGCGGTTGAATGTCGAAAAGTCCACAAGATCGTTTCAGGCCTTCCAAAATGTCTTCAAAACCCAGCAACTCCTTATGCACTCGATCTATTTGCTTGTACGGGTCCTTACACGACTCTAGGAACATCTGAATGTGTAAAACAAAGTAGTAATAAGTATAATTTTACACCAGTTGATAACAATATTTTTATTTGACGATGATTTGAGAGCGGAAATATTGACTATTTCATAATCTGATTATTTATTATTATTAATTATTCGATTTGTATACAAAAACCAAACAATATTTCATATTTGTTTGGGATAGGTACTTTTACCTACAACTTTGCCCATATTAAATAGTATTACTAATTGTATTACTAATTTTGCCTTGGATTCGTTAACATTTATTTATATTTATAAAAACATACGTATCTTCACGCTGTATCCCTAACGGCGTAATCAGAGAGGATGGAGTGCTAAGCTTCTTAATAGTTATAAATGTTAGCTTAAATGTTAAAAAGAAACGACCTCTTTCATTCCAAATTGATCTCGATACATAGTGAGCCGCAGATTCAAGAGAGCGACGCGTTTAGCGATAAGCGCTGCTTGCGCCGCCTGTAACGGTGCTACGTTGTTTTTCATTACTGTTGCTAGTTTCACTAGATTCCTCCATTTCTCCGGTAACACATCCAACTAAAACATATTTTTGGGATAAGTTATAATCGATACAACAGAGATTGTTAGATTAATAAATACATTTAAATTTTCACAACTGCTGTGAGCTGAAATGAAAATGTTCCACAATATCAATTTTGATTCCGTTTTGCTTACCAAAGTGTGTATTGAATATTTCCCAGCCTTTATCTGAATATATTCCAATGAGAAGCATGGATAAAAAAAGTCTAGTTTACAAACACAGTCTTGTTTTAGTTTTCGCTAATTTAAAGAGAAATACGTAAGTATGTCACACCTGATCATAAGTCTCCTCTGGGAATTCTACGCCGTAATCTTTTAAGACGTACATGATGTCGCGTAACGGTTCAAACATTTGATCAGTGCCTGCATCCTGTTTAGCACGCACTTCATTCAGCACGCGCATAACTTGAAGTAAACCTTCGTAATCATCCTCAGACAATTCCACTGATAGTTCTTTGGTCGCGTACGCAATGAAATGTTCAAGATCATCCAAGCTGAAATCGTTATTTTTATAAGAAACAAGAATAATTAGAAGGTAATAATTTAAACTTTACGCCTACATTACACAAAACAACGTACCTAGTGTGAACGTGATCCTTCAAATTCTGTTTGTACAGATTGCTCCACTTACAAATTATATTCATAATAGCTTGATTTAATCTCTTCAAATCCAATTTCAACCAACCGTTGCAAAGGTACACAGATGGAAGTGCATCCACTTCGTCGTACATGTGATTAAATTTATCAATCTAAAATGTAAAATAAGATTTTTTTTATTACAAACTAGCATTAAGTTAGCAATATAAACTTTTAAACTTTCGCGTTGCATTATAAAATACAGGCAGTCCTCGACTATGTCGTTTCGATTTACGTCGTTTCAAGTTACGTCGAACAATGTTTTGACACTATTCCTCAAGCATACGTCATTTGTTTCGATTTCCGGCATAGGAGAATTCACTTGTCTTGTTGAAATTTTTGAAGAAAATGATCCTAAGGTTGAGAGAAGTTTCAACGTTAATAACAAAATTTGTGCAGCCTATCAGTGTTACCAAGATCTGTATGATAGCAAGAAGAAAGAAGCGAAGCAATCTAGAATTGATAGTTTCTTTAAGCCAAAAGTTTAATTTATTATTTTTCATTACATATTTTGATTACATATTAAAGTTTTATAATTATTATTAAAATTAATAACACACAAATACCAAAAATAACTAGCAATTTCATAAGTGCATATGTAATTATTTTAAGAACTTACTTTTGATAATAAAGTATGTATATCCTTTGTTATAAATGCAGTTTTTTTTTTAATTTCGAGTCCGTGTGGATCCTAACCCTTGAGTTTTACATGTAAACATATGAAAAAATATGTCTCGACTGATGTCGTTTCGATTTACGTCGCGTATTTCGAGAACCTAACATGCCGTAAGTACGAGGACTGCCTGTATCTAAAAACACGGGAAATTAACGCGATTTCCTTTTATTTAAAGCTTGCTGCGACGGTTTACTTGAGACCGCGGTCGATGCAACTCGGCCGAAATATCAAGCGAAAATAAAATGTAATCGCGTCAATTTCCCGTGTTTTTAGTTATTTTACCATTAAGTTACTATTTCAGTAAAACTAACGATACGAACCTCTTTCTTATATTCTTCTAAAGTAGGCTTACCCTCTGGTGGGTCACAACCGTTTTCAAATTTATATCTGTCGAACTCTTCTGGTGGAATTACGCGACCATATTTAAGAAAATTATTTAGAACTTCTTGTCTATCTTCCAACCACAGTGGAGAATATTTTTCATATTTCTGACAATTACATATTTGCATGTATTATGATCTATCTAATAAAAATTTGAACTAGGGCTATTAAGTACTTATAAACAAAAGCTTACCACAGCATAACTTAAAATGTCGTTAATACTGTTTTCAATTCTATTCAATATTTCGTGATAAAGATCGATCATAGCATCTTCGTATGCTATATCATCTGTATAGGAGAACAAGAATTGGGAATCGGTTAAGAATCGTAAATTATTTTCATTAACGCTTATCAAATAAAGTATACGAATACCTTCATAAGAAGCAATAGGTACAATTGGATCGATTCTTGGGAACAAGGTCGCTTGAAGGAACATGTCCTTCATCATTTCCCTCATCGTATCGTAAAGACCATCCTCGTCGTCCAAAACCAGTGACGGAGAAAAATAAATATCTGAAAATGAGTGAAAGCTCTCATTCATAGGTGTTGGAACAGAAATTTGTGTATCTCCTTCATACTTTCTTAAGTTTATGTTATTTATACCTAGGAACTCATTCATTCTGATAAAGTTCTCTAAAATAGTGGCTTTTACATAGTGTAGTTTTGTTACAGTACAACCTGAACTCTATAAGTATGTATTTACTCTTAAGTAGGTATATAAAGTCTTTAATTAAACAAAACATGTTAAAATACTTAAAATAGTTTTTGGATACAAATTTATTGAAACATGTTTTTATGTTTTTTAATCAATTTTATTTTATACTAGCAAATCCGGCCCGTTTCACTGGGCGTTAGTTTCACTGGGCGTAAAAAACAAAACAAAAATTCTACTCATCCGATCGCTACCAAACTTTACAGGATCACCCGCTAGGCCAATCTGAAGATTCCCTAAAAATTTCATCGAAATCGGTCCAGCCGTTTCGGAGTCCATAAGGAACATACATACATACATACATTGCCTTTTATATATATAGAAGATAGATAGATACTGCAAAAAAAAAAACAAAAAGAAAAATTTTACTGATCCGATCGCTACCAAACTTTACAGGAACACCCGCTAGGCCAATCTGAAGATACCCTGATAATTTCATCGAAATCGGTCCAGCCGTTTCGGAGTCCATAAGGAACATACATACATACATACATGCATACATACATACATACATCGCCTTTTATATATATAGATAGATTAGCCGACCCGACAGACGTCCTGTGCTAAATAAATAAAAATTCAATACAAAAAAGCACTTTCAATTATTCCCGAATTTTCCAATATTCTGGGCATTTTCTAATTGTTCTTTCTCTTAATAACGTTATCCGGACTATCAGAAACATTAAAAAAAACAATCGAATCGGTTCAACCGTTCCTCGAGTGCTGCGCTTACCAAAGAAAAGCATTTCATTTTTATTTGTGTAAAATAAAATGTTATAACACACGCTTTATCTAAAAAGACTCAAAAATATTGTTTACCTTTTTGATAAATTGGATTGAAACGAACTATATGTACTTTAAACAACAAATTACATTGAACATCATTATTTTTGTTTTGTTACTTCTAGTGTTCGCGTTAGTATTACTCCCGTTTAACTAACCTGGATCTTTTAATTCCGCTATAACTTCCATGAAAGCTACACGTGGACCCTTTTCTAAATTCGTTTGCGTCTCAAACAAATTCAAACTCGTCTGTATCGCTTTCATAATTTGTTTGGACACCTGAATTAAAATTAAAATAAAAAATATTTAAAACGAAATTCGAGGAAAACCTTTTAATACTCAAAGAAGCCTTAGGGCCGGCACACATCTGGTTACGCGCAGTGTAGAGCGTGCCCGAAAGTTATCTAAATGCATAACGCACATACATTATGCAAAAAGGTTCCACACGATTGCGCGCGTGAGCATGCGCGAGCTTAGTTATACCTAGTCCTACGCCGTCATTCGTTTTGTAGTTCTTCAAGAGCTCAAACCAGTTTAACTTTAAAATGATGGATTGAGACGTGTGTAAAACCGCATTATTTTCAGAAAAGGAAGAAGAGGACCTACTTGAAAAAAAAGAAAAACAAGACGAAACCATGGCATGATTGAAATGTGGAATTGCGCGTGGGCAGGCATGCTCGCACAGTGGCATTACTATCTTTCAACTCTAATCGCTTCAATTAGTCTCGAGGACTAGTAGTTGTCTTAATAAATTTTAGATATTATTTCAATGCAGGCAAAATCATAATATTTAATTAGCGAAAAACACACTGCGCCGCACTTCGCCAGTTATGCGGCCCTTAAAAAACGAAAAATACCAGAGAATCAACATATTTCACGTAATTTGGCCATCGAGCGGCTCTAAATGCCTCTTCTTCCATCTCTAATCTTTCGGCCTCTATATCAGCCAACTCATCCGGATCGGTGATTTCTTCTTCTTCCTCTGCAGGAGATTCTACTTCTTCACCTAAAAAGACACATCAAATCGAATCAATTTATCAAGTAAACCCAAATGCAAGGTATTTTTGAACGTCAAATCTACTTTAGTTCGGTTCGAAAAGAAAACCTGGATACTGAGAAGAACCGACAAGAAACTCAGGTATAATTGTTTTTACATCATTCTACAATAGTTATTTAAAAATACAATATCCATAAAGCCAGTAAATGCATGTGCAGAGAGGATCATTTCCAGTCTATTGTTGTGTGTTCAATGAAATCGCTAATTTTGTAGTATGCTTTTCCAATCAGTGTGCGTTTAATGACAAGTTTAAATCTCTTTACCGTTAATTGAGTAATTTCTTGAGGAATTTTATTATAAAAATGAACACAGTTACCCAAAAATGAACCACTTGACTTTTGTAATTTAAATTTAGGAATAACTAGCTGATCACGACCACGAATTTCCACACCATTAATAACGCCTTGCTTTTGAAATAGATCTAAATTTTTTCCAGTGTACATTATGTTTTCATAGATGTATAACGAGGGTAAGGTGAGTACATCAATGCCTTTAAAATGATCAGCGACTCTCGTGCATTCATACTGTAGATTGTAAGTATTGCCCTCTTTTGTAAAATAAAGATAGATTTCATATGCGCCGCTGATCCCCACAGTAGCAGACCATAAGACATAAGGCTATGGAAATATGCAAAATACACCAGTCTAGCCGTAGCCACATCTGTCAACTGTCTAATGCGCGTAATAGCATATATTGCCGAACTGAGCTTATTAGATAAAGTCCCGATATGGTCAGCCCACTGTAACTTATTGTCTACTGTTAAACCAAGAAATGTAGCTGATATCATTAATTCTAATTGTTTCCCATTCAGTTCTACTCTAGTATGGATTTTGGGTACATTGGATAGGGAAAACTTAATACAATTGGTTTTTCGTGCATTCAGTAGTAAATTATTGGCAGCGAACCATCTCGAGACATTCGCCAAGGTCCTATTCTGCCCGCTAATATCTATGTCTTTTCTGTTTACTTTAAATAATAATGATGTGTCATCAGCAAATAATATTATTTCACATAGTTCTTTAAACATAAATGGAAGATCATTAATGTAAACCAAAAATAGGAACGATCCCAAAATTGATCCTTGGGGAACGCCCATCTTTAATTTAGAACCAACAGATGTAACCCCATTTACACTCACTTTTTGTTCTCGTACAGCCAGATATGAAATCACGTAATCCATAGTATTTCAGCTTGTAAATTAAAGTTTTGTGACAAACACAATCAAAAGCCTTGGAAAGATCATAAAACACGCCAATGGCATCTCGTGAACCCTCCCAAGCCTCTAGTATTCTTTCAACATCCCTGATTTAAATAAAATACTTTATAGTCCTACTTTCAATCTGTTCAATTTTACACAATATTTATATAATTCATCGCAGCATTTTGATTGTTTTATCGTCATTTTAGTTTTCACGTCTCTTATGTGAGAAGAATAATAAATCTCGAGGAGGCGAAACAAGGATGTAATGAACTCAATACTTGGCACTCCGTCCTCGCTGCCTACTCTGTTAGGCATACAGCGTAAAAATATGTCTCTAGTATTCACCTGCATCTCTGCGTTCCTGTCGTTCTCTTTTTTCGGCTTCTTTAGCTTCTCTCTTCAGTCTTCTTATCTCTCTTCTTTCGAGCTTAATTCGTTCTTGTTCTTCTTTTTCTCTTTTGCGTTCTTCCTTAGCTAATAATTTTTGCTCACGTATTTCCATTATCTCTTTAAGTTTAGCAGCCCGCGCAGCTTTCTCTTCATCATCGAGTGTAGCATCATCTACTTCTTCTAATTCTTCTTCTTCTTCATCAGACTGAAAATTTTAAAAAAATGTAGAAAATTTTAAGAAAAAATAAATATTGTCGAATATTTTGTTACCTCTTCTTCTTCCTTAATGTTAAAAAACAATTTGTAATTATCCTCTAAAATAGTTTGGAATTCGGCATGACTTTCAAGGATTCTGTTACGTCTGTAAAGGTAACATTAGCTTTTATAAATAAATTAATTTGAAATTGTTTACAATAAAATACTAATTTTAATTTTGTTGTAGATAGATAAATATATGTTGTATGTATTGTAACCTAATCACAAATCTAGGGTGTCGCTCAATAACAGCCAACAGCTCCATCTTGTCATAATTTTCTTTGCGGTTGTGAAGAGGTACGTTACCCCATGCAGCGATATTGGCTAGTCCTCGTTTCACATTGTTTTGAGCAGTCAGAACTCTTTCTTGCAAAGTATTAATAGCAGTATAAACCTCTGCCATCCAATCGGTAACTGAAATTTTACACGTTATGTGCATCAGTTTACAATATTCATTATGTCCAGTGACATCATATCAAAAGCTTTAATACCTATCTATAATATAACTAACTGAAACAAAAATTATTTCTAGTAAAAAATAATTAAACAAAAATGACAGATGACCAAACAAAATAAAAGAAATATATTTCTCAGAAAACTCGTGAAAGTAGTCCAGTCATACTCGTATAACGGCTGAAAAGAAATTTCGGGTACATAGTCCAATCAATCTACGGATTCACTATGTATAATTCCCAGACAATTGAGGGCAGGAAAAAAAAATATGATCGTGTAGAACAATAAATTTTTAGAAAAATAGCGTTTTTTTCCGTTAATGCCGAACCTAACCTAAAAAATTCGCAAATGTAAAAAAAACGGTTTTTCGCTAATAAAACAAAAAGTTGAGCTTTTATCCAAAAAAGTCAAATAAAAAGTTGTAGATGATAAAATTATGTTTTGATTGATGTCCTGTACAATATCGATTTTTGCTTTATACATGGAGAAAAATGCAAAAAACCGTTAAAAATCGCGTATTTTCATTTTATAGTAACTTTTCATCAAAGCAACTCAAAAACTTGTTACTTGTTGAAAATGTTGGTTTTGGCTATTAGAAACTGTAATTTTTTATGGCGCGAAATTTTGAAAATTGTTCAAGAAAATTCTATTTTTATGAAAAAAGCGTTATCGTAAAACTATTCGTGTACAGTTCTCATACATCGTACAGTATTTCGGAGCTCTGTTTCTACGTTATGAGTTGTACTATCATGTGTAATTATTTAGAATGTGATTGTTTTAATTTTAAGTACAATGAAATGCACCACAAAAATGGCAAAATTTGGAGGTCAGGTTTATTCGCTGTAGTTTTTTTCAATCCAACATTTGTCGAAACCAAACTACTATTTAATAAAAGTTTATATTTTTTAACGCATTAAAAAAAAAGTATTACCATACAACCATCTGGAGCTGAGAATTTTTTTTTCTAAAAACGCCGAGCCTGTTCCCTTTATTGAACGCCTATGAAAATGAGACAGATTGTCGTTAAATGCTTACTGTCTGATGAGAAAAATGTTCTTGACATTTATACAAAACGAAACTTTCAAAAAGACTGCGCCAACTCATTCGTTTCCGCTTTCTGCAGCTTATATCTGTTTTTCATCAAATTCTTCATACCACAGTCATTTTTAGTAGTGAGGTAGTCTCGCCATGCTTTCTTCTCCTTATACACAGACTCTTTCACCTCATCATCCCACTACACATCACGCTTTTTACCCTTTCCAATCTTATTCGTTCCACACACTTCTTTAGCAGCCTCGATCATACTATCCTCAAGATTTTTCAAACATTCTTCAATATCCTCGCTCTTATACTTTCAATCTATCATAAAGCTTACCAGATGCTATCCTTTCATATTCATTCCTGGTGGTCGTATCTTGCAGTCTTCAGCTTTTGATGTGACAGTCTGCTGCAGGTTTAGACACTACGCGAGCTCGCCATGCCGCAAACAGACGCCTTATTCTGCTTATCACCAGAAAGTGGTCCATTCCCAGATCGTCTCCTCTATATGCTCTTGTGTTCATAACCTGCTTCTTGAGCCTGCTATCCACCAGGAATAAGTCAATCATACTTCTCTCACCCACTTTCTTTCCCACGTGTACTGATGGATCCTTTTGTGCTTAAGTATGGTATTAGCTACAAAAAGATCCTTTTCCTTTCCTCCTAACACAAACTTTTTTAAAATTTATTGTTCAACACAATCATTTTTTTTTCCTGCCCTCAATTGTCTGGAGCATTTCTGTAGATTGATTAGACTTAATATTCGTAATATACAACGCTGAAATTTTGATAAGTATGCTCATTAAGGAGTTTTAAACATACATGCAAAATTCTAACATACTAACCTCCCGGGTTTGCTTAATTAGACTAAAGATTGTGTTTAGAAATTTATATAATATAAGAAGCATAAGATATGAGTACAGTTAAACACTGCGTATTCGGCTAATGTATCCATTATAAGTACAACACAAGAACAGAGAATACCGGTACATTAAAATGCTCGACTGATCAGGTGGAACATATTATCATATTATGACACGGGAACACTACTTGCACACCAATATCCAATACGTTATGTATCGTACCATACCAACGTATCACGTAAATAAAACTCTTTCGGCACAGTACAAGTCTTTCGGTGAGTACCTATACCGAAATGTTAATAAGAGGTTGTTCGAAATATTATACCACATGTTGAAATCGTTTATTTTAGAAAATTATGCACAAACACTTTTTAGGGTATAAAGGCCATTTGAGACTCACAATCATCATTCCACGTATACTCCTCAACGCCTCTCCCAAGAAGTTGATCGATAGCCGATATTTCTTTTTCGATCAAGGCCACCTCGGTTTCATGACTGCCTTCACGAATCTCGTTGTACCATGCTATCGCCCGATTCAAGCGATTCATATCATACTGTCGTGATACAAGAAGATATTATTTATTTACTTTCGTCCCTTCCCGCAAGAATGTAAATAAAGAGATCCGATTAAATAATTAAAAAACCCAGTTCTACCTAATTCATTTCCATGCTGAAGAAAATGAATTAGGTTGAAGAGGATTTCATCTCTTGAATATGACAGGTTGTGTGTACCAATATAATGTGAAGCTCTTGGATAAATTTTAAACTAGAGTTATCACTTATCACAGAAATAAGTTCTTCATTGATTTTGTTATTCGTAATTTATTAAAACTAAGTGTTCCTCGCGGTATCACCCGCGTTAAATTTGGTGTTTTTTCGGTATAAAAAGCAGTCTAGATTACTCTTTGAAAAGTACACTATTTACCAATAAAAGTCCTGTCAATATCGGTTTAGCCGTTTTGGAGATTAGCTCGGACAAACAAACACATAAAAATTTAGTTTTGGTCACGTGCAAATAATCATTTTCGAAATTACAGACAGACACTTAAATTTTATACAAGTAGATATATAGATTAAAATAATTCCGAAAGAAACGGAACATTAGGGACCACCTCAGGTTAGGGGCTCGTAGTATTTTGCCAGTAGATATCTATTGCTATCCTGTTATTACACCGCCAGTGACAAACTATTTATGAAATGCAACCATTGCATAGCAAAGTGGTTATTTTAGTAACTTATTAAATCACGAAATAATCTGTTAGGGTTCATAATAAAATATTTTAAACGTTTTTATCCTCTGTTTTAAGATTTTTTTTATCACAAAGGTGACAAGCATACGCCATACCGTAGCTTTCATGGCCTGGAAGCCTGCAATACCCGGGGTAGGTATCGTCTTGCCTACTCTGTAATACTTTTAACGCCCTTCTTGAAAAATGCCCGCTGTACTCTATTAGAAAGACTATAGACTCTATTCGAAAGCAAGCTCATTTCACAACTTGACCGTTCGAGGAAGGAAACTCCTTTGAAACAGTAAGTAGGTAGGGTCATTGCGCTAGTATTCGACCGATTAGTAAAGTTACTAAGTTTGAGCAATAAAAAAAATAGTTTCACATATTAAAAAATTATTTAAAATATACAATATAGTTGTAAATATAGTCTAGATGGTTTTTAATTAAGAATGAAGTAAATCTGTTTTCACGTTATTTTCATAAAAAAATTAAACCAAAAATTAAGCTATTTCGCCAGTTTTCGACCACAAAATTTTATTTTCGACCAGCATTAAATCAGTTTTCGGCCATACCACTTCTCAGTCAAAGTTTTATAAATAAAATTACGCTTAATATATTGTTTTGTGAAATGATATCAGTCTTACTGTAGGTATCTTCTATAACAAAATTCGGTTTTATTCTCATATGTATAAGCAAATCTTCTTCAATCTTATCAGTAACACAATCACCATGGATTACTTTTCCCCTGTTATCCTTAAGTTCATCCTTAACTTTTTGTAAAATATAATACTTTATAATGATTTTTCAATGTATGGTTTTTAATATCTCGATCACTCTTTGTATCACCAGCTTTTTTAACTTGAACATGATGCTTACAACATTAGAGTTTTCGTTTGAAACTTGTACTTTTCTCATAACACTTTCTTTCGTTTTCTTTTTCTGATTTTCAACAATTACTGTTTGTGAACTTCTCTCACTTCTTTCCAGTCGTTTCTTTTTAGGTACGTCTTTCTAATTTATATTGCGTTTCCTTTATCTCCATGAAACGTTCTTCAAGTTGAAGATGAAATTGCAGCTAGAAAGATTACAGCCGCAATTTCATCTTCAGCTTGAGGGAAGTTGAGAATAAAAAAAGTATACCTATTTAAAACTTGTTTTTACTTTTTGATTAGCGTTAGGGCAAATAAATGTTTACCAAAGAGATCGTTGTTTTCACGTGGTGAGAAGTGGAGGGAGGAATCATTGCTTTCTAATGTTAGCGTACTAGTTTGGGTGGGACTTCTAAATAACTATCAGATAGACAAAGAATTGAAAACCCTTGATCATATATTAGTGATACATTGGCTTTTAGTGGTTCGAATGGTGTAAACCCTTTCTGAGGACTCTGGTTTAGATTCTTGTAATAATATTGGTATTGCCAATATAATATGTCTTGTGGGGTTTTAGAAGTTAGAAGTTGTCCATGTTGCTCCTGGCCGTATCACTATCTTGGTGCGAAATATCACAGTGATTCGTTGCTCTGTGACTTGTGACGTGATAAAAGGACAAATAAACAAACTTTTGCATTTATAAGTATTAGCTAGGATCACAGACCTGGAGCAGTTTATGTACAATTCTGCAGTCAGGATATATGTTTATATTTCCGACTGATTTTAAAAAGAACAAGTGAAATTCACTGGGCAAGTAGTGCAGTTGACAGTATGACTCGAAATCCTTCATGTGAAAGTAGGCCTATGTCCCAGCCGTGGAAACTTGTATAGGATAATAATAGTGGAAAAAACGCAAACTTCATTAACTTTAAATGGAATATGAAAATTTCAAAACAATTACGGCCGGTAACTCAGACATAATAAATTGCATTTTTAATTTTCGGCCGTTATGTTTTCCATATAAATGATAGACGGCCGAATACTCAACTAAAAGCGTAACACGTTTGATTTTCGGCAACTGATATTTGAATCTTATATTTTATGTAAAATATGTATTATTGTCGTGGTCGAAATCTAACTTGCTAATTCAATGGATTTAAAGGAATTCACAACTCTAAAAGAAAAGAATTTACTCTAAGCTTTAATAATATAGAATCAAAAGTTACTTTCTGTTAGTAATCCGACCACTCGGCCGAAACCAGAATTACCAAAGAAATATTCTTTCGGTATCCGACCACCTCGAATTTTAAATATGATCAAATAATTAATGAAAAAATAAGTGTATAAATGTTTTTTAGGGTTTTAAGAAAGTAACAAACTTACTTTTGTGTAAGTACGACTCACGAAACAATTTGAAACTTGCCGCGCAATTTCGATCTCGTTACTAATTGTTATGCACTTTCAGCACAATACAAGTAAGCAAACAGTATTCTATCTCGGCAGTGTCCTAGAGATATGTAATTACCTACGGTCGTTCGGTACGTAAGCACGCAATAGGACTACCGACTTGGACTGAAAGTTTTTCTTGTGTTACGTATTTGATAGGTACTATATTAAATTGTCATATTATCTTTTCATTTTATATTATTGCAAATTTAATACATTTTTATTTATATAATTCTACTAGTATTTTATATCTAGTTTCAAAAGTAGTATGGTGGAAATGGACAAAAAAAATGCATTTTGTGTGCAGTATAATTAAAACGACCTCAAAAAAATCGCACAAAAATCTCAAAAAAATATCACAAAATGTATCACTTAATGTATACAAAATGTAAAGTCCTTGACGAGGATAGCCGTGTTTGTAATTGTGTGTACATACTAGATACCTACATACCTAGAACGATTTACCTAAGTACATACATAATATATAATCACGCCATTTACTTTCGGCGTGATATTACTTCAAAGCGCGATATTACACCTCGACGCACTTACCTTGACAGGAAATTTTTTAAATAGGCTAGGCGTAACGTAAAGCAATATATATTTTTAAATCACTTGATTTCTTACAAATTGGTAAATCGCAGCTACTATACAGTGTTTTTTAACTGGGACAGTATGGGTAAATCCGAATCTACAAGAGTTACAGGGAACTGTCTTAGGAACCATTAGGTCTTATTTTTTGATAACAATTTTGGCATAATCCATTTTTTGGTCAAGCGTGAGATGCCCACAAAAATTAGTAAAATTCATGTAAGCATTATTTCATTACACGGGAGGTGAAAAATCGGGACGGTAGAAGTTGGTCAAATTTAATAAAATATTTTTTCATACAATACAGTATACAGCATGGGGCATCCGAATCTATAGGATATACAAAGGAACCGTTTTAAGTACCATTCGGTCTCCTTTGTGAAAACAATTTTGTCATTATCAATTTTTTAGCCAAGCGTGAGTATGGTTTATAAAAATGAGTAAAATTTACTATTTCTTTTTCTTAATGCAGATCAACTCACTATCAAGTGTCTTTCATTGCATCAGACGAAAAAAATCCGGACAGCAGAAGTTAGCCAAATTTGATGAAAAATGTTTCATGCAATAGAATAATATTCAATGTACTAAATTACAGTCGAACTACTCAAAAACAATTAATTCAAACTGACAAAAACTTTTGTGTGCAAAAAAAACATTTGAATTTCGTGTAAGACGTATCGACGATTTGTTCCCAAGTAAATCGACTATAATTTAATTATTAAATTATAGAATCCAATGTATTAAATTTTAATACATTGAATTCTTTCGTTGCATGAAAAAATTTTTCATTAAATTTGACCAATTTCTGCCGTCCAGATTTTTTTCATTCGATGCAATGAAATGACGCTTACTTGAAACTGAGTCGATCGCCTTGAAAAAAAAGTTTACCAATTTTTCTAATTTTTATGGGCATCTCACACTTGACCGAAAAATCGATAATGCCAAAATTGTTGTCACAAAAAAAGACCAAATGGTTCCTAAGATAGTTTACCGTATCTCTTATGGATTCGAATTTCTCCGTACTGTCCCAGTTAAAAAAAACACTGTGTAGTGACGAATTGCAAGATTATTTCGTATACCTGTTCGATATAGTAAACCCTATTCCTTAGCCGCATATTACGACCTGCATGTCAAGATTAAGCAGCTGATGCATTCCAATATAAGAATATTTATTTTTCTCGCAGATCAGCGTGAAAGGCTGTGTGTAGAAGGAGCATTCATATTCTTACGTTTTAATGCAACATTTTTAAGATACAAAATTTATTTAACCATACTACGTCGTTTTAAAATACCTGCAACTTTTCATTTCGAGCGTACAGATCAAGTCCATCTTGAGGAATACCTTGCTTATCTAGATATTTCATGTAACGTATTTCTCGTAACAACATTACCAGCTGAAATGGAAACGAAACATAATTATCATTATTTACATATTTGTACAAGAAGCAAACTATAACAATTTATTAGCTGTTTACGCTAAATATTCTAGACAAATATTTCTTTACCTCCGGACTGAAATTGTTCCTTACAAAAGGGGGATCTCTATAAATTAGATTTTTAGCCAAATGCGTCTTGCAGATTCCTGGCACAGTAGCACACCAAGCTTTGAACTGTCTATCTTCTAAAACATTCAAGTAGCCCAACATCTCATTCTGCTTTTGTTTCAAATATTGAGCGTATTCTGTTTCTATAATTCTAAATAGAAATACATTATTCTTAAACTGAAAACAATACTTATTACATGTGTTATGAAAAACGTTAAATAAAAATATGTCATACGGATCTTCAAACAAAATGAAGTCCTCCATCGGAGCCTGTATTCTCTTGCGCAACTTGTGAATCCACCACAACATTCCAGCTACGGGTGGAAAGTAATTATCAACCATCGGTCTTTCAGGGCCTTTTGTTAATTTCTGCATAAAAAATTGCATATTCTTAATAAATTGTGGCTACCTCTAATTATTTTTAAAACATGTCTTTAAAAATGTCTGACCGCTATCTCTTCGTCATATATTTCCTTGACCGAGTCCAAATTAGAATGCATAAAATCGAGCAGTCTCGGCAACTTAGGCTTTAATTCATTCTTTATTATTGGTCGGTGAAACAAATCGCCGATAATTTGAAAAAACTGAAAAATACACATGTTTATACACCTATATTAAATAACAGTTGTCAAAAAAGTAACTAACAAACATCTGTCTTAGCTTCTAGACATTAGGTATAACAAATTATGATTTACGTCCCAAAAAAAAGTATTTCACATGGTTTCGGCCAAGCAATTCGCAACTATGCTGGCATTAGAGTAGAAGTACGCCCCGTAACAAAATGGTACCTATACGACATTATGATCAGCTATCTTTATTGCAAGAGGGTTCGAGGGGGGGTGTCATGGGGTTACGACCCTCCCTTGGGCTGAGCCTAGGTCGACTTTTTTTTTATAAAAGGGGGCAAACGAGCAAGCGGGTCACCTGATGTAAAGTGACCAACCGCCGCCCATGAACACCCGCAACATTCGGTAAATCACGGGTGCGTTGCCGGCCTTTAGGGAAATAGGAAAAGGAGAGATAGGAAGGGGAGGGGGTGATGGGCCACCGGCGCTCTGACTCACCGAACGAAACACGACAGCACTAGATGCTGTTATTTCACGCCGATATTCTGTGAGAGAGTGGTATTTCACCGGGCGAGCCGGCCCAGTTCGTTCTGCAATGCAGAATTGCTCTACCACTCGTAAACGACTTCTGATAATATTTATAATCTCATTGATTTTAATTAAATGAAAACACTGAATGATGGGCGCCCACTTTTCACAAAAACATATGAGCTATTGTAATATTATATGAGAAGAAAAGCGAAAGCGAGTGGTAAAAGAAGCAAAGGAAGAACAAAGCTGACTTATGAAGAGCAAATAGCCAGTGTTAGTCGACGGAAATGTCAAAAGTACTTGCATACCTAGGCGAAAATGTGTGAGGAGAATGATGAGATTTGAGGAATTGAGGAAGCGAAAGAAATATGTTAGGACCGCGACTACAACGTTAGGGGTATAGCGTGAAGATATCTATGTATGTATGTGCGTATGTATGTATCTATGTGTGTGTGTGTGTGTGTATGTGTGTGTGCGCGTATGTGTGCGTATGTGTATATATGCGTGTGTATATGTGTGTGTGTGTATATGTGTGTGTGTATGTGTGTGTATAGTGTGTGTATGCGCGTGCGTGCGTATGTATGAATGTATGTATGGGAAAAATTGATTAGACTGATATTATGATATACGTTGGATCTTTGTGAATCATTATCATCAGCATTGCATCAGATATTGCAATTGGAATTTTTAAGCCTGTCCTGGCAGACCTATGACCTAGCCCTTAGTCGAAGGCTGGATCCGCTCTCGCATTTTATGAGGCTATCTAAATCTGTTAGAATTTGCCTGGCATGAACGGCAACTGACGAAAAATTGCGCGAGTGGGAGATATTATTTACATTCGTACGTAAAAAAAAAGAGAAAGCATTAGAGGCGCGCAATGAACCACGTACGCGCTAAAAAATAAAAAGGCTCACAAATGCAAACGAATGACCAAAATATTGGGTCCTTACATATGAAATTAGCGTTTTGTCGTACTGACCACTTTGATCTGAAATATCTCCTCTTTGGTTAAGAATTCCAAATTCAAATTTATAAATTCATTTAGCTGGTACATCTAAGTTTTGAAAACAGTCATTCATTTGTTTTTTCCTCATTATTTTTTTCTTTGGCAACAAAACATGAAATATCGGTATATTTACGAGTACGAGTTCTACCGTGGCACCAGTGCTGCAGAAACAGCTCGAAGGATTAATGATGTGTACGGCGCTGGTGTCGCAAAAGAAAGCACGGTACGTTTTTGGTTTCAACGTTTTCGTTCTGGAAATTTCGACCTTCAGAACCAACCCCGTGGACGGCCGGAGACCAAAGTGGAAAATGAAGAATTAAAGGCTATTATGGAAGCGGATCCATCACAAAGCACTTCAGAGATAGCTGCAGGCTTCGGGGTAAGTGACAAAACTGTATTAATCCACTTGAAGCAAATCGGGAAAGTAAAAAACTTGAACGATGGTTACCTCATGAATTGAGTGAATCGAACTTGCAAACACGCGTCGACTGCTGTGTTACTTTGCTCAACCGACACAATAATGAAGGGATTTTAATCGAATCATTACTTGTGATGAAAAGTGGATACTGTACGATAATCGTAAGCGCTCGTCGCAATGGCTGAACCCTGGAGACCCAGCCAAATCCTGCCCTAAACGAAAATTGACTCAGAAAAAGTTACTTTTGTGTTTGGTGGACTAGCCCCGGTATCGTTCACTACAGCTTTCTAAAACCTGGCCAAACGATTACGGCAGATATCTATTGTCAGCAACTGCAAACCATGAAGGAAGAACTAGCTGCTAAACAACCGAGATTGGTCAATCGCTCTAGGCCACTGCTGCTTCACGACAACGCAAGACCACACACTGCACAACAAACAACCACTAAGTTAGATGAGCTACAATTGGAATGTCTGCGACATCCACCGTACTCCCCGGACCTTGCTCCAACAGATTACAATTTTTTCCGGAATTTGGACAACTTCTTATAAGGAAAAAAATTCAACTCCGATGCGGCAGTCCAATCCGCCTTCAAAGAGTTTATTGATTCTCGCCCCCATGGGTTTTTCAGTAAAGGGATCAATGAACTACCTATGAGATGGCAAAAGTGCATACTTCGATTAATTAAATATATTTTACAAAAAAAATCGACTTTATATTCCTCCCGTACAAAACGCCAATTTCATATGTAAGGACCCAATAATTTTCTTTTACCAATTTTTCTAATGTTCGCAATGCTTCAATAAACAAAAAATTATCCTTAATAATAATGCGCCAGACAATAAACACTATAGTCATCTGATCTCAAACTAGGGCATTCTAGGACTATGAGAATGAGACGACGACTACTGGGGGCGTCTTCCAGTATAGAAATTCATTTCCTTAAATTGACTCGAGCGAGAATCGAACCCGGAATCTTCCGCACTTGTATTTTACATTTACCAAAATGTACACTACTCGATCTTCATAAAATTAAATTTCTAGCATATCTACACTTGTACTGTCATAAAACGAATGAATAGATCTCGCTTTTGTCTGAATAGACATGTATATACCTATTATTTACAAACAGCAGGTGTACCAAACATAATATTTATATAACATTTTAGTATAAGGCAAAAAAACAAACCTTGAAGAAATGTTCCAAATTGTGGCACTCATCCAGACCCTGTGAAAAGAGCGAAGCCAAACACCTGTCTACATCCTCTAAAATACCCAAATGCTTCTCATAATCAGGTAAGAAACTGTCATCTTCTGGATTTGCAGGATCATATGTTATGTTGCCTAAATTCTGATATTTAATCGTGTATTGTTCTAAAACCTGTAATATTAGGTATATCTTGTTGAATAATATATAGAGATTGTAAAACAGAATATAATCGATAATTCTTCAAAGAGGTGCCATATTAAAATAATGTTGACAATTTTTTAACCTGTTATGTAATTTCTAGATCATTGTTTCTCAACCATGTTTATGTTGCGATCTACAAAAAAGCCAAGAAGCTAAGTATAAAGTCTTGCTACCCCTTCACTATAAAATTATAATTCTAATAATATTTTCATTAATAGTTTATTTATACGTTTTATTTAAATTTTCAGGGCGCTCAGGCGATAAAAACGCAATACCGCGCATTACAAATATAAATTATCACAAGATTTAGATAAATTTTGGCTTGCACGACGACGTGAGTACGGAAGCCTAGTAACGGAAGCTTTGAAAACATTGGTACCCTTTGCTATTTCTTAGCTGTGCCAAAAAAGTTTCTCGTCTATGAAACTAAATACAGAAATCGTCTGTTAACACTAGAATGTAATTTAGTGTTTGCAAAGATGATCTACGTATACAAATACATTTAAGTGAGAAATAAAGCCAACTAATGCATTAATTAATTAATACATACATACATATTTTCACGCCGTCTCCCTAACGGGGTAGTCAGAGAAGATGGAGCGCCAAGCGTCGCGGTCCTTACATACTTCTTTCGCTTCCTCAAATCTCATCATTCATCACAATTTTATAACACTACACTAAAATTCACTCCTTTTGTAAACGAATCTTTTGTATACAGGTCTTATTTTTTTTAACGACAAACGCGACCCTAGGTTGAGAAACTATGTTTTAGACCAACGCATTCAATTATATGGCCATGATGACAAACCAATAATAAGAAACGTTGCATACCTAATAGTACCTACCTATCCTGGTAAATCAATTACTTTAGAAAAATTTGTTTACGAAGCTCCTGAGCTCTTAGCTACTTGGTTTCATATAAAATCTTCATTTACAAACAACAAAAATTTTAATTAGATATCGAATGGATTTTCTTGTTACAAATCAATGTGTTTGTATCTAAACAATCTCAAGAGAACAGACAAATAGTACGGACACCTTCGTCATATTCCCATCAATTTATCCATTGAGTTACGACCTTTTAAACATTGTTACTGCATACTTATACTTTATACATATATTTATACTTACTAGGTAGTAGGTATATAATATTTATACTTGGTATAAATATTTTAATTCGTTTAATTACCTTCATACACTCATTACTAAGAATTTTTCCTCGTAATCCGCAAAATTCAACTTTTTCTAACTTTAGGATTTCACAGGTAGCCTCGATAATATTCTCAATCATCTTCAATCGCTTCATAAATACATTAAATCTCATGAAAACTCGGTTGAAGTCGAAAGACCACCGAACAGGCATTACGCCCGGTGGAAAAAATGTATGAACTTTATCGCGATTCATTTCATAAGTTTCACTAAAAAAGCAAGTAGAAAGTTAGAAAGAAAGTCAAACAAAGTATTATGCATGTAGTGACTCTTACAATACAATACAATACAATACACTTTATTGCACCATAAATATACAAAAAAAACAAATGATCAAAAACATAAAAATATAGTACAAAAGGCGGCCTTATTGCTGAACAGCAATTTCTTCCAGGCAACCTTTGGGTTATAGGATATATATTATGAAAATAGGAAGGCGACTAAGAGGAATCAAACTATCATAGATACTTTAACTATGCTTTAAATACATATACATATACATACATACATATAATTACATAGTATACCCATTGATACATACATATACAATACATACATACATATAAATACAATACACCTACTACATAAATATATTAACAATAAGTACATAGTGCACAGCACATTGTTATAAAAAGTATTAGGAAAACTAATTTGACAGAAAATGTTCCTTCACTCGCTTCTGGAATACACTGAGAGAAGAAACACACTTGATGTCCTCAGGCAGTGCGTTCCACAAACGAGTAGCTCGCAGAGTAAAGGAATTGGAATAGAAATTAGAAGCATTCTTATTATTTTTAGCTATCCTCCGCCTAAAATTCCAAACCCACTCCTTAGGAGCGCTAGTAATCTTTTGTGCTTAGGGTATTCCAGAGATCGACTAACAACTATTATAGCACCGAATAAAGCTATGGTTGCTAGAAGCGGCTTAGTCATACGAATTTTAAATGTACAATTATATATTTTTAGGGGGGCTTGCAACAACAATTTAAACTCGTTTTAAGGATTTGACCGCTTGCACCAACTATTAATTTGTTGGTGCAAGCGAGATGTCAAATTGTTAAATCGAGTTTGAATAAATATTAAATTTAATAAACTTTTTAACCGACTTCAAAAAAAGAAAGAGGTTCTCAATTCGTCTGTTGTTTTTTTTTTTGTTTTTTTTTGTATGTTTGTTACCTCATAACTCCGTCATTTATGAACCGATTTCGAAAATTCTTTTCTTTTCGTTTGGTAGGTAATACTTTAGAGGTGGTCCCATTTAAAGTTCATTGATATTGAAGCTTGGACTTCGAAGATACACTAGATAACACGACCTGGTTATAACCTTTATTTATGTTGACGATTCTTTTGTATATCGTTGCGTTCCGGAATTAGAATGAAGTTAATTGCAGACCTGTCCTAGATATTTATTTAGTTCAAGACCACTCCAAAGGGAGAAATAAAAAATTTTTATTAAAAAAAATTAAACCGCCTTCAAAAAAAACACTGAAAAGTATAAAATAACTATCCTTTACTAATCAAAACTCAAGTACAATTAAAATAACTTTATAAATACGATACACATACCTGTATAATTAAATTTGACAGTTATTGAAGTCGGTGCCAAATCAAATTTGCAACAACAGAAAGTCTATTAGTTTGGTGGGCTTGGCACCGACTTCAGTAACTGTCAAATTTAATTATATAGGTATGTGTATCGTATTTATAAAGTTATTTTAATTGTACTTGAGTTTTGATTAGTAAAGGATAGTTATTTTATACTTTTCAGTGTTTTTTCTTAATAATGTAACGTAAAACAACAATATTTAATAACATTTGATTTGACCGTCTTTACGTTAGATTTCATTCCTTTTCATAATCTGTTTGCTACTCATACTTCGTAATGTTATAAAAAATGATTTCAGTATGATTTATTTTATTTTAAAGTAACTTTAATTTATTTTAAAATCTAATTACATGACTTACATAAAATGGTTTAAAATAGAAATCGCTCTTCTTAATTTTAACAGTTGTTCGTCAGCGTCTCCTTGAAATATTGACGGTGGATCGATGGAATTAGAGCATTGCTGGATCACTAAATTGCAGACTTCACGTAGAAGAGCTTAAAATATAATTAATAATGTTATAGAAATGATCGTACCATAGACTATTTAGGATAATAATTGGTTGAATGAGTGCCTGCATGAGTGTAGATCACAAAACTTCAATATCTACCCTAATGAGCTCATTTTACACGTATAAGTAATACTACTCACGAGTTAAAACAGATCTACTAACAAAATCAATTTGTGCGATAAACTTACGGATAAGTTTCTCCACACTGCAATAATATCTTGAATTTCCCCACAAAAGGCCAATACAATGAAACATTGGTCTAATAAGATGTTTGGCGTCAGAGAAATCTGTACCCTCAAATCCTTCAAAATGCGGAATTACCGGTTTTTGGTACACATAAATATCGCGACATTCCACAATGGCTGAAAAAGAAATACCGACAGTACGAGCAGAAATTATCAATCTTTTCAGGACTTCCGAGGACATAGTAAAATGTACTACGTTCGAGTTGTTTTAATTCTGACCCTATGATAACATTTAATACAATATAAAATATATTGTACTTACTGTACAACTTACGTACTTATTGTACAACTGGTATCAAAAGTAGTTCATCAAAATAAACTCTTACAAAATGGTAATATGATATTTTTCACAAGCGACTGACAAATATTTTACTAATCTAAATAGATAATGACAATAAGTTTTAATAATTTCCAAATTTTTCTGACTGCAATTATATCAAAAATTCTACAAAAAATTAGTCCTTTATGGTCGTCATAATGTTTTGAAAATCAGTCATCTATGAACAATTTTTTTTTATATTTTGACAAATAACTATAGCTACTTTTAAGGCTAACTGTACGCTAATATTTTTACAGAAAACTATAGTGCTATTATTTATATAGATACAGTGTAACCGTCTCACCAGCTACTACGTTGGTCAGCATGGTCTTGAAACAATCCAAATAAACGCTGTTAGTAGATTCCATATAATGCGCCATTCTTTTTACACGAGGATCTCGCAGTTGAGAGTATATTCCTTCCAAGTTACGCAAACGACTTGCATAGAACTCTATATCCGCATTTGGTAATGGGAATTTTGTTCGTTTGAACGCTGTGTGTACAAATTAACGCTACAGTCAAAACACTAACATTTTTAATCAACTTCAGTACTACCTGTATGACTTAAAAGTAGTGTGACAATGAGTGGGAAGAGAGGAAATGAAGTAAGGTACTCACGGTCTTGTTCTATCGTTTGAGTGTCTTTTTTGAGATTTCATATTCTCCCTACCCGTCATCGAATCGCATGACGGGTAGGAGTATTGAGGATTACTAATTGTCACAGTAGTTTCTTAGACACAAAAAAAAAAACAAAGTTCAAATTTTGTCTTCGGAATAAAAAAAAGGAGAAGTTAAAAAAATTCTTTAACATAGAATTACAAATCAGCATTATTACATCATTCCAAACAGATCGTAAAAGTCGGCCAATGCCTAGTGAAATATAATAAGAATTGGTATAAATAAGTAATGAAGTAACAATCCGTCATTGTCTGATATTGCTTTGCCATCTGTGAGCCCAAATAATACCTACATTGAAAATAGTGTGATGGCTTACATCGTCTTCAAATTGTGTTTTCCTTTTCTTATCTTAGATTCGCAATATATTACACACATATGTACGTACCTATGTAGGAATCTTCTTGAAGTAAATCATGTACTTGCTGAGCCCATTTAATTATAGCACCTTCTATATTTGTTTTTAAATATAAATCAACGTCCTCACCATCGCTGAAATTTTTAATAACATAATTTAACAAGAGACAATTCATCGACTTTATATTTCTAAAAATTTATGCATTCAATTGTAATATCATTTTGCTTTATATAAAAAGTGTTACCTTTCTTTGAGTCTCGTTTCTGCGTGATAAATGTTCTCCATACCTGCCGGCATAGGTAGCATAACCTGGCTAGACATTTCCCCTTTGAGCTGGTGCATCAAGTTCCTAAGATCATTAACATGCTTCTTCATGTCATTTTGAACAATCTTTGGCCACCCTTTCTGATTTTCAGGATTGCAAAGCAATGGACCGATCACCTCGTCCGCTATGACGCTAAGGTCCATTAGTACATTGCCAGACAATTCACCAATAGTCGTCGCCTGTTTATTGACAAAACAATTAAATATATTATAATTATTGTAAATATTTTACTTTGCGACAAGTAACAAGAGACACACTTAAACCATTGCTAATTATTTTGCTACGATATTTTGATATGCCTAGTACAGCTAGTTCTAGATAATGAAAACCACATTACACACATATCCTCACGTTATATCCCGAACGAAATAAAGTCCTTGCTACTTTCGCTTGCTCAAATCTCTTCATTCTCCGTACACACTTTCACCTAAGTATGCGAGTGCTTTTGACATTTCCGTCGGCTAACAATTTAAGTAATTGATCTTCATAAGTCAGCCCTAGTCTTCCTTGGCTTCTGCTACCACTCACTTCCGCTCTATATATTTTCTTCGTTAGTCTTTCATTACTCATTCTTTCTATGTGCCCGAGTAATTCACTTTTACAATAACGCTTTCATCCAACCCTACCATATTGCGTATTTCTTCATTGGTTATTTTATCCGCCAGGATAACACCGCAAATATTTCTGAGAGATCGCGTTTTTATCGCATTCATCTTACTTTTAATCGAATTCAGATATATCCAAACCTCACTATCGTGCACCACATTGTGAGTGAAATGAACTACGAGAGCACAAAATCAAACTATAAAATTACCTTTCGAAAATTTGCTTGTGTAATTTTATCATCAACATTTCTCAAGAAGTAGACCATTTTCCCTCTACTAATGGGCGGGAAAGTAAGCGCGCAAGTAAGCAGACCTGCAGTGTTCATACGAAACACTAGTAGTTCATACTTAGGCGTGTCGAACCACCTGAACAAGATGTGCTGAAATACATTTGATCATACAATTATATAATTTTGTAAAACGTCATTGTACCCTTGTTATGAAGTATTACAACATAAAATTAGTTTCAAGTTCTCTTATATTACTACTACTAGTCTGTTACAAAACATTCTAAAATAAATATAACCCAATAAAAAGCAACTGAAAATTAGGAACACTGTATAATCGAACTATAGAATATTGTTTGTGAATGAGAATAAGTTTATCGCGAAGCTCTTGAATATATGCTATTTATAAAAAAAATGGTTATGAAAAAAACTGTTTTATAAAATTCTGATAAAAAATTCACTTAATTCTGTTTCTATCGTAAAATCAATTATTACAAAGATATAAACAGAGTTGTCTAAACAGAAAAAGTATATTAAACGATAAACATAGTGAAACTGCACACGAGCCAAATGTGATGAAACCATATCACTGAAGTAATAACTAACGTGTTTATGTTTTTTACGTCAAATAATACCTCATACTCATATCTTCACGCCGTATCCCCAACGAGGCAGTCAGAGAGGACGGAGCGCCAAGCGTCGCGATCCTTACATATTCTTTCGCTTCCTCAAATCCTCAAATACCAAAAACCAAGATACAACTACAAAAAGTCTATCATAGTTTGGTGTTTGTCACAGACTTCAGGAACATGAGCGGCTAACAAGTGGTAAACGCTTCGTACAATCGAAATGCTTCCTGGCGTTATTACTCGTCAAAAGTGCCACTTAGCTACGTAAGGTAAGTTGGGGTAAGATCATAAGGCGGGATAATACGAGTAAACAATACTTTCTAATAATGTATTATTTTTCATTTTCAATGTAAAAATGATACATTATTAGGAAATATTACTATTTATATGATGTTATCCCACCTACGATCTTACATTTTTAATATGAAAATGATACATTATTAGGAAGTATATGATTTGTACGATGTTACCCCGCTTACGATCTTACCCCAACTTGCCCTAACTACGTTTTATACGGCAGTTTTCACACGACTTTATGTTTCGTTTGATATTGGTATAAGGAAGTTAAATTGATAGTTTACGTGGTAATTGTCAGTCTATTCTACTAGCGTTTACGACAATTGAGCCACTTTTATAGGCCCCCAGTTCTTTAATAACTAATAAGTATTTGTAAGTATTAGTATCGTATTTATGAAGTCGTATTTGTATTTGATTTTTTATTAGTAACTAATAATCGTTTACCCTTTCTTCTGATGTAATGAACTTGTTCCATTTATCGATTTTCTGCTTAAGAGTCTTCAATAAATATTCGCTCATAAACTCTAAACGAATATCGATATTATCGTCTGCGCCTTTCTAAAATGACATACAAAAATATGATTATCATACACAAGTAGGTACGTATATCATAGATACAAAGGTAATTCCAGTAATACTTCGTAAAAGTATAAATGTCCTTTAATACAAATATCGATATAAAACAATGATGTAAATGATGCACACAACTGTGTAGATATTAAAAGATAGATAAATATACGTACATACATACATATCTTCACGCTGTATCCCTAACGGGGTAGGTCAGAGAGGACGAAACGCTAAATGTCGCGAGTCTTACATAATTCTTTCGCTTCCTCAAATCTATATAAATATATTATAAGTATGTATCTAATAAGATATATTATAAATAATTACATATTAATCAGCATCGAAAATTTATCGAAATCAATTAATAAACTCAAAAAGGTGACATAATTTTGATTATGAAAAAGTAACTGCATATTTACTTATACCTCATACCTTTAGACAAGTAAATTTTCGCTTTGTAGATTTTCTTCATCTTTCGTCGTCAGTCTTTCATCAGTCATTCTTTCATTCCTTTCTTCATTTTTACAATAACACTGTCGTACAACCCTGTCATATTACAAAGAGATCGCATTTCTACTGCATTTATCTTACTTTCACCTAATTTCGGGCATATCCAGGTCTCACTACCGATACCGTACAATAAAGTTATTTATTGCATTATTTATGAAAATGTAAAATGTTATTTTTTGTCGATAAAGGAAATCTAGGTAAGTACAGTGTCAAATATTATCAACATCGCATTGTAATGATATATCTTTGATATACATAGAATATTATTGTACATATTTTCATAATTTCAAGTTATTGCATTGAACAGTGCTAAACATATTAATTATCATCAATATTGAACAATTTTCATTCATGAATTTGTCTTAAAAAATCGTTAAAATAATCGTCAAATAACAATCATTTTATAGTAGTTAATATTTTTAAGTATTTACATTTTTTTTTCTATCTTCCACGCTAAGTATCGAATTTGTCGATCGACACATCTAAATAAATTTTCAACAAATTATCCTCCTAATAATCTAGAGCGCTAGAATTTAACCGTGAAAAAAATTAACTTAGATACATACATATCCTAACGCTGTATCCCTAACGGCAGTGCTGGGCAAAGTAATTGTAAAAACAATTACAATTACTTTTTGTAATAGTAATTGTTTGCCATACAAAATGTGTTCACAATTACAATTTTTAATGAGTGAATGACGTGGTAGAGGAGATTGAGCGCCGGAAGTAGAGATAGGCAGGGCGCATTGCCATGATTGACTGCGGTCGATGGGCGAAAAAAATTTTGGAGTGGAGACCCCGCGCTAACACCTGCGGAAGAGATAAACCATCTCGGAGATGGGTGGATGGCATCTGACAACAGGCGGGCATGAACTGAACGAAAGTGGTGACAGATAGACAGGCGTGGAAAGAAAGAAAGGAAAGACAGAGAGTAGACCCATGTCCAAAGACAGGCTAATCAAGGGCTGATATAGATAGAGTTTCATATTACTTTATTATCTATCTTAGAGCTAAATAAATGTGTATTTGATTGTTCGTTCTACATTGCTCATATGTGAGCAGCCCCGGATCTAAGGGGGGGCAACCGGGGTTACTTGCCCCGGGCGGCAGTTTCATGGGGGCGCCAAATCCTTGAAATATCGAACAAGTGAAGCCTCTTTTCCTGCAATCTCATAGGTTTTTATCAAGTAATCGAATCTTAATATAATATGTTTGAAAAGCAAATTTTTGTATTTGTCAGTTTTAACAGTTTTTCTTAAACACTGAAGGGAGGGGGCGCCACTATCAAGTTTTTGCCCCGGTTCGAAAAAATCGTAGATCCGGGGCTGTATGTGAGAGAATGAAAGCAAAAAGAACGAGTTAAGCTTCGTATTTTAATCTACAACTCAATAAATGGATTTCAATCTATTATCTCATTATATTACTTATATTATTACAATAACACAACAATATGTTATTGTTATTAATATGGATCATTACATTATTACATATTAATTATATTATAGTAAAAATAATAATATCTAGTGTGAGAGAATAAAAAGCAAATAAACAAGCCTGTCCATTTTGACAATTATTCAATAGCAAGTTTAGACAAGGCTGGTGACGAAGAAGTTCGCCATGTTCGCATCTGAACAACTTCAGATATATCGATAATCTGTCTGGTATTTTTATATCAATAAACAAACAACAGATGGCGTAATGGAAGTGATACAAGTATTTCGTTGTGCTAACGACTTGTTTTGAAATAACAATTTTTTGTGTAAAATAATAAACAATGTCCCACATATAATAATTAATCTATCCAATAATTTTTGTCTTATTTATGTAATGTATTTCAGCCCAAAAGCAGTATTAGTTTTCGAAGGTTAACTTTTAAGGGTTAACTTTAACTTGTGTTAACTTTTCGAAAATTTAACACTACGATTATCGAAATTTTAATTTAATAACTTTTTAATTAACGAATTAACGATTTACGAAGTTAATTTTTGGATTACCTGTACCCACCTATCTAGCTGTATAAACAATAAATCAGGGGCTATATGGTGGGCATAAATAATGTACATAATGATCTCTTTTATTAGGTTTTTGTCATGCGTTTACATGATATTAATATGTATAGATATGGATGAGATGGATTTATTTCATATTTTGCTAATATTAGGTATAACACATGTCATTGTTCCTATTGTCTCTCGATACCAAGAGATGGCGCTAGTTTAATTAGGCGCCGGTTTAATTTAATTTTTTTGGTATGTGGGTTATTTAGTGCGTGAATTAAGTTGTAATGGAGAAGTCTAAAAAAGACCTCGGTCGCTTTGTGATAAGAAAAAGGGAAAGTCTTTGGAATATTGGTTGTAAATCTCAATTATCTTTTTTGTTTTGAAGCTAAAAGAAATTCTACCGTATCGTGTTTATATGTTATGTTGTGTTCGCCGACTGGAATTGGTATTTGAATATATTGCATTATATTGTTACTATATAATTCTTGAAGTGGTAGGCAAAAAGGTAAGGAAGGTTATAAGTGGATCTATCTTCCGTTCTGTGGCTTTACGGCGCCGGAAGCCACCTCCAACTTCCACCACCTTGAAGAGTAACGAACAATAAAGGTATTTAGCCTCTTATATTTGTACGATTTTGTTTAGCGCCGCGTATCGCGGTCGATGTTGACGCAGTTCCCGGCACGTTTGTTACCCTACCGAAATTATAAAGGGCCCAGCACGCGCAGTGGAAGCGTGGCTGGAGTTGTACCGTACAGCTAGTCTTTGATTACTCTAATATAAATACATACACACATATCTTCACGCTGTAGGTATCTTTAACGGGGTAGTTAGAGAGGACAGAACACCAAGCTTCGCGGTCGTTACATAAGTAAATAATCAAAGCTTACATACTTCTTTCTTCTTAAAAATATAAAATAATAATTTTACTCACATCACCCATAATGTATATGTACTAAGTGTTCTAAATGCAATAAAATGTAAATTTAAACATTTTTGTACAACTTAACGAATTAAAATGTTTTATTTTTATGTAAGTAGGTATCGGATTTCCTTTATACAAATTCTTTTACAGCAGTGACAGGCAATAAATGCTTGTTTACAACGTTGCCAAGGAAATAGAATTGATCGTAGTTTAAATTTTTTATTCTGTCGTAATTTTTTTTTTTTGAAAAAAACAAGAGGGGGCGCTTCCCCAACCCTCTACTTCGTAGCCCATTGATTAGCGAAACCCTTGTAAAAAGCAATGAAAATTCACACATACAATCATATAGTTACTTTATATCCTTCGATCACAATTAAAATACTAGATGCACAATCCTTTGTAAAATCTAAACAAATTATTGTCCGAATTGACATATACATTTCTAATATCGGATAGTATTACCCGTAATATTGTGCTAATTTAAAGTAGACCTCACTGTCAAAGCATAAGGTGGTAAAAGCTGATAAAAGACCCTTGCATGACATAGAAACGAAGTTTGTTAAAAAAAAATTTAAAATGCAATCTTACGTTTCGTGCTTAAAGTATAATTCACATAATCTGTTTGCGTCATTTTGTTTTGTTACGTGAGTAATAACAATAAGACATATATTGTCAGGCCATTTTTGAAAAATATGATTTACGAATTTAATAAAAAGAGCTATGTAACAATATTATTATAACGAAATAATGAACACGTAAATAAAATTATTTATTTACTGAAAATAAGAATCGTTGTCTTTTTTAGCGTTCTAGATGTGTCGTTTTTACAATTTTTAAAGGAGCACTTTGTTATGTATGCTGTTAGCGTTTTCGAATACTACTAAAACAAAAGTGCACTCAAATATTCGTTTCAGTGCACATTTGATTCGGACATTTTTGGAGCATTGATTGTGTATCTTGTTTTTATATATGATCGAAGTTTATATTATGTCATGTGTGTTATTTTACTTACAATAATAAAAAAAATTGGGCCACGGCCCACGGATATACTATACAATGTGTTTATTATAAGAATATGGATTGTGTTTATTATAATGGAGCTATAGAATTAGTAATTTTATCTACAAATTTCAATATTTAAAATTGACGGTTTTCTCCAATGATGTTATATTCTTTTGTATTATAATTGTTTTTCTCCATAAATTCATTGGTTTTCTCTATAAATTTGCTACTTTTGATATAAATCACATCTTTAAAATTAATGGTCTTTGCTATAAAAAAATGGCAAACTTCAAAATTAACAGTTTTCTAATAAAATTTTGGTTACAGCAATCGCTGAAGCTTTAATGTGGTGTAATGGTGACAATAAATGCTTGGGTGGAAATCGTGAGGACAAATGCAGACTGAGGTTTAAATTGTTTCACATTGGGTAAAATATCGCAATTTTTTTTGTAACTTTATACAAATACGACGATATATTTATAACACTTTTTTTGGTTAGATTAGGTTAGGTCTTTTTACTATAACACGCGAGCCGAGCGAGCGAAGAGAGCGTGCTGTGGCAGCGGCCGGCGAAGCGCCAGATCGGATCTGCTGTTTACATGGAGCAGTGTCGAAACAGGAGTTCACACTCTAAAGAGATAGTCGAAGTCGAGTTTAATCTCGAAACAACTCTATAATCCTCCATCTCTTTTCATCTTTTGCTGTTGGTATATATAGATATATATCGCAATCATATTTAAACTAGCAAGTGTATTTCTGAGTTTTTTCCAGGGGCAGTATTGAAATAAGAGTTCTCACTCTAAGGGGATAGTTGAAGTCGAGAATTTAATTTTGAAACATCTCTATATCCTTCCACCTCTTTTTATATTTTGCTGTTTTTTCCGTTTGCTGTATATATAGCAATCTTATTAGTTATAGAGTTATAGACAATTGCTCCATTCATTGCGCCGGACGTGCCGGCATTGTCAGGATGACAGCTTGTCAAGTTAATTTATTTAGTTTATAGAAAATGTTATTTTACACAATCTATTTATTATTTTAAATGATTGCTTATTTTTTTTTATTGGTAATAATTATTGTATATATAATAATATAATTTGGAAGTGCCGTTAAATGCATTCCTTTATAATATAGTAGATCAGAGGCGGCCAAGTCAGGGCCGCATGCAGCCCGCGGCTCATATTTGTGCGGCCCGTGACGTGTTTTGATCTTTCATAAAGTTGTTTTGGTAGAACATTGTGTTAGGATTCAACTATTGTTTCGTATGAATGGCAATACTATGTGAGTAGTCTTATCTGTAGTGTTGTTATAGAAGTAGTCTGTTAGTCTGTGGTCTAAGCTATGTTGGTAAAATGTAAGTGAAATATATATGTACAAGATTATTAAAATAAATGAATATGAAGAAATATAAGATGTATTAATTAGAAATACAAAAATAACCTTAAGACATTGCTTTATTTTTATGGCATCCCAAATAGATGAATGAAATATTTGTTCATATGGAAGCAAGTTTTCCCTCACTACTGTTCGGGAAATTCCCAACTAGGTATGTATTTGTCAAACAGAATGTGACGTGATCCGTACTAGCACTTCACGTGCGATTGGTCCGACAATCGATGCTCGTAGGTATAAACCTACTCATAGTCTAAAAACAAGTACATAAAGTAGGAATTTGTTTCTGCGGCCCTCTAATCTTTTTGATGATTTGTATTTTCTCGAGATCGTATCTGGTTTTGACAGCCCTGCACTAGATAACATATAATATAATATTACGTATGTGGGCCGAGAGCGCAGGTAAACAGAAAAAAGGAGAGAATACGATAAATTATCATACATAACGTTTACGGTAAGCATATACGATATCAAATTCAATGAATAGTATTCTTAACAGACAATAAAATGTACTCAAATATTCAAATTCAAAGCAGTAGTCATGGACGTACTAAGGATGTAATATAGTAGTAGTATACGATTCTCTCTTAGAGGGAAAGGGAAAGAATCTTAGCTCATACAACTGATGTTTTCAAGTAATAAATAATAAATAGGCGGGATTTTATGGAGAGCAGTTGGGCATTCATTTTAATTATTTGCAAACTGTTTTTAGCGGACATTGTGATATGAAATTAGCGTAGTTTTGCATTTCAAATATCTAAGCTGTTGCGCATGGTTATTGGATATTACTTAGTAGTACTATCAGTATTGCGATCTGCCTCCAGAAATCTTACTCAAAGTGCTACATTTATATATTTGTCGCCAGAAACTCCAAAAAACATTAAAATGTGTTAATTAGACATTTTAATGAAATAATTATTAAGAATATATCTGTGTGTTACTGAAGACAGGCAGTATGGGCAAAGATCCTTTGTCTGTGCAAACAACAACACGAAAAAAAATTAAAACAGTCCGATGTCAGTGTCACTGTCACTATTGTCACATTGACATTCGCGTTTTACGATACTTTTACGCGCCAAAATTGTTATTGTAATTAATTTATTTAACTGGAAAATATACTAAATTATTTTTTCGGAAGTATTTGTTTTATTTTTAAAAAATGGAAGGATTTGATGATCCTGGTGTTTTCTTCTCTGACAACTTTGGTGTTGAAGAAAATGAATCACAAGATCAAGTTAACCTACAAACAGTCAAAAAAAAGTTTAAGGAGTTCATTCGACAGTTTCATACAGGAAATTTTAACTATAAATACAGGTAAACATCATGAAAACCAAGTAAAATTTATGACAAAATAAAACAAAGTATAATTAACACATTTTAGTATAATTAACTCTACCCTTCTTATAAAAATAGGATCTGCTGCTTTCCATTTTTGATTTCCTAATATAATTGAAGGATAATCATGATTAAATTGTTTTATCTTAATATCCTGACAAAAAATTTCTCCAATAGTTATCTTATTATTATAATAAGGAATTCCTAATTATTATTATTATTATGAATGCTATCATTGGGGCTATAGGAGGATTAAATCAAACTTCTTTACGAAAATTAATGGCTTTTTCCTCAATTAATAATCTATGTTGAATCTTTGTTTTTTCAGGGATGCTCTGAAAAGAAATTATAACTTAGGGCAGTACTGGGTTGAGATTAACATTGAAGATCTATCCAGCTTTGATGAAATTTTAGCTGAAAAGCTTTATAAAAAACCTACAGAAAATTTACCCATACTAGAAGAAGCTTCTAAAGAGGTACAATGTACTCCTATGTAATTAAGTATTAAAGTTTATAGTTAAACAGTCAGTCTTCCCATTGTATAAATATTCAGAAAATCTGTAACAATTTATTTAAAATAAAATGTTAAAAGTTAGTAAATCCTATTTATGCAGCTAGCAGATGAGCTGACAGCACCAAGACCAGAAGGTGAAGAAAATGTAGAAGATATACATGTCTTACTTTCTTCCGATGCACATGCATCCAATTTACGAGAACTAAAAGTAAGTACTGCTTAATTTAAAAAATTGCTAAGCTTTAACTACCATTTCCTGTCTTGATAAACTATCATAGGGGTGAATATATGGTATTGGTATTTTAATGGCCCATCAATAAATATTACGAAAAATGTAGTGTTTCATAGAAATACAATGCTAAGGCATAGAGAATATCATATTTTGTTTGAGTCATACAATAATGTCACAATAACTTGTTCTGTGCAATAATATGTAAAAATATCATGAAATGTATATTCCTCCAGCCTGCCCCGTTGCCAGTTTTCATTACAATGGTAAAATACTTTTTATGTAACTGCTGTAATATTATTTCAATTGTTATAGCATTAATAAATAAACATCAAAACATATTTTACAAATTAAAGTGTGATAAAATTTATTAACATTTAATAAAACCACTGTATTTAACATCACCTAAAGAAGTATTACCCTCACCTGGTGTAGTTCAAATTTTAAATTTCATGTACAAAAATACCAAATATACCACTCTATGTTGTACTACGTGTGGGGAACAAAATGAACTTAGCTGCAAGTTAACCCGGTTTAACCTACAATTGAAACCGGATATAACACCATTAAATAAGGACACTAATTTAACACACACTATCTGATAGTCGTTATAAGCAATATACATTTTTTTTAAATAAGTTTTTGAAACAAAGTTCTTAAACGTGGCTTGCGGGAGGTTTGGGTTGGTAGAGGTCGTCACATAAGGAAAAAGTGTAACAAGGGGCGGGCCCCGCGCGTCGCTCTGCACTAGGTTGTTGTTTTATATGTGTTTTATTATCTCATGATTACAGTTAAGTTTTGAGAAATTGAAACTAAGAAACTTCGTTCCTGACAGGAGTCCCCGGACCACACACATTTTTTTTATTATTATTTGTTTTTCCTCAATATTAAACACTTTTCTCTTGTTTTGAGACATGATGGTAAAAAGTGTGATCCAAATAAATCATAACGATATGCACCTATGACCTGTCAACTGTCACTCGCTATGCATACTCAAGCGTAAAACGTTCATGTAGAAATGGCCTGAAGCACGGGCAAGGTGGAAAAAAGTTTGTAAGCTAATAATAATTACATGATGTCATTGGAATAAGATTCGAATTGTAGTGTTTTGATTTAGTGAAAAAGTATGATGGTTGGTCTTTATACCTGATGAATTCCTATGGCAGTTCGTTGTTTTATCTGATGTTACAAGCAATATGTTTTCATAGGTACTTATATTGGAATTCGGCCGGGACTGCCATTTAGTCATTATAACGATCCATCGTTATAACTGATGTCTTATATCCAGTTTCAATTGTATTTAAACAATAATGCCATCAGTTACTTTCTTGCTGTCTTTGACAAGCCTTGCGCCAGTAGTTACAGTATATTTTTTATATTATAATATATTTTAATTTAAAATAATTATAATATATTTTTTACTTATAACATTTATAAACATAGAATTTCTGAAAAACAAAGGATATTTTGCATAGATGTAATGAATTACATTTAACTATGGAAATGGTTGCTGATTTAAATTTAATTTGTCAATATGTACAATTGTCTCATTTCCCTGAAGTCACTCCTCTGGCGTTATATACAATAAGTACATTTTTGAATTATCTGCGTAAACCAAAATTCAATCGCATACATTTTAAAGCATAATTTTAATGCGCTTAAAAACCGATTCAACAACTTTTAAATATCAAAACTAAAAAATATAATATTTAAATATCCCTTGGGCCCTGGCTACTTATTGTATGAATTGTTAAAAAATAACATAAAAACCTGAGATGTACAGGTTAGCGACCAAAATATTTGATAATTATTGCCAAAATACTTGAAACATTTTCCGTCAAATGTCATCGAAATCTCAAATTTAATCGCAAAATGTAGAAAGACAATTTCTATTTGTATATTTAAGAGAATTTATTTGCAACATCACATTTACAATATCTTGAAATTAATTTGGGGCACCCGTAAATCCATTTTAGGGACCCATTTTAGCAACTCTATATCATTCCGCAAATGAAGTTTAGGTATTTATACCCACTAATTTCCGATCTCTGCTAATAATTCATCATTTTATATTCATTGAGTATACTTAATTCATCATTTTATATTCATTTAGTATACTTTTACACGAGTAAACCTTTACTACAAAAAAGGTAAACATCTGTTGAACACATGTTTACAAAAAATTCTACCACAAAACCGTGTTTAATCCTTGTTTAGAGTTAGACATGGCGTAGACATTGTTTGAATTTAAACACAACCCGAAGTTAATTTAACGTGTGACTAAGAGCACGAAAACGCTGTTATATTGCCATTGGCTTTTGTTCACACCATTTGTATTTTTACAAATAAACTGAACAAAGGCTAAGGTTATCTTTGAGAGAATTTCTTTTTTAAGTACACATTCCAATAACATACATATTTCGTTTTATAATGGATTTAATGAATTCCTGAATTTCATTGATATGGACGATATCGAACATTTGGAAAGCTTTCAAGACACTCAAACAACCCTTATAAGAGTGAATCCGTTTGAACATTATGATAGAGCAAAATTCAAGAAAAAATATAGATTCAGCGAAATTTTTGGCAGCAAAACAGTGAACTTAGTAAAAGATGACCTTCCTAGTGATCCTCGTGGTGGTACAATAGATCCGTATATTCAGGTAGCCTGTCCATTACGATGCTGGATATGGCGTAAAAACATATTTTAACTCACTACGTATTTATTTTTGCCATTATTTAGAAAATAAACTTGAGTAAACTTTGAAAAATAAATTTTGGTAATATAACGTGGACTGCTAATTTAGTTAAAACATTATTTCATACAAAAAACGTACGGCGTTTTGCGCATTATTGTGCTTAGAACAGATCGTTAACAACATCCCGATGAATGAACGTTTTATTGTGTTAACAAGTTTAACAATGTTTAAGAAGACATGTACAAAACGTGGTTTTATGGTAGCCAAATATAAACATGTGTTTAAACTATATCTCTAAAACTGTGTTTAGCTAAACACATGCTAGACTAATGTTTAAAATATGTTTTGTAGTAAGACGGCAACTGTTTATATGTGTTTTATTTCATTTTAAATTTACATTTTGTAAGTAATTATTAAGTAATTGTCAGTTCCCTGTTGCAATATGGTACTACTCTGGCCAGTTAGACACATTCTCACTCCGCTAGTTAAGTATTTCTCCTGGCATTTTTAAATCTATATCTCTTGGCCCATCAACACAATGATATACTTAACGTAAACTTCTAACGTAGTTGATAATATGTTAGATTGATGACTTACCAAATACCTTATATCACCCATATTTTTTAAGTAATTCTTGGGAACCAAGATGATGCAAAAAAGCAGTTTCATTTTACAAAATCTTTCCTACCTAAAAGAACATTTGGTGGTTATGTCTCTACTCTAGAGTACTTAGAAACTCTAGAGTACTAAGAAAATAATTAAAAGAAAGTTAACAGATTGTTAATTTACATGTTGCATAGTATATTGAAAACTTCTGAGCTGGTTTAAGAGAGAAAGAGAAATATACAATTTATGTTCTTATCTTCCTATACTGTTCCTAGAACTCCACCAATTCTGCTTTGTCAATTGCCATCTTTAAGTTCAAATAATTATTTCTTTTATTGTATCTTAGTGCTATATATAGATTTAACAAGCAGTTAAATACATATTAGACACAATTAAGCTTCTTGCTTTCTGTGAGTAATATATTTTGAATGGGGCTTTAGTTACTTGTATTATTCACTTTTTAGTCGGATACAGTTTCAAAGCTGGTTAAAATACCTGGTATTGTGATATCAGCATCAGGAATCAAAGCAAAAGCAACAAAAATATCAATACAATGCAGATCTTGCCGTAATATAATCCCAAATCTCGCTGTGAAGCCTGGCCTGGAAGGCTATGTCATGCCTCGGAAATGTAACACGTAAGGAATTATTCATATTAACAACTTATGTACATGTAGACATTTTCGACTTTAAAATATACTTGATGTTTTTTATTAATCTTACAGAGAACAAGCTGGCAGACCTAAATGTCCCTTGGACCCATACTTTATAATCCCAGACAAATGTAAATGCATTGATTATCAGGTAAATTCAAAGAACACTAATTAGTATTTCACATAAAATATTATATTTAATTATACATACGTAATTTATTCAGTAATTACAAGTCACAAAATTCAATATCATATTTATTTTTTAGAAGTAAAAATTTAAAGTAGCAAATAATTAGTTAAACATATTCAAGGGTAATAAGAAAGTGTTGGACTTGGTTCTACATGAAATCGGCCAACAATTTATAGTGAGTCATGAGACAACTTATTTTTTGCTCTGATTGTTTTTAATAATATCGGATATTTTTAAGCAAGCTTACAAATTGGTATAAACTAATTTATTTTAAATACTTATAAACATAAATATTTTAAAATAATTTAGAGAAGCTAGTTTCTCAGGAATTGATGTGGCTTGGTTCAAAACCAGTTACATCAGATTTAACAAACTAGTACTGACATTTATTTGGAATACATAGTATAATGGTTTTTTTTGTTTTTTATTACCTTCTTCATTGTGGTATGTAATAATTACAATGTAATATTACACATGCAATAAAATATGTAAAAAAAAACCTGTCCGATTTGTAAAGGTTTTATCATGAATCGAGATTCTGTTCTATTTATGTAGTAGTTTTCAGATGGTATGTAAAACAATGTTCTGAATAAAATAAAATTTAATTAAATGAGGATACTTACATGGCAATACAGACGGCGCGGGAGCCGGCACGCATCGCCTATCGAGTAAGGTGCTCACGGTGTTGTCACATTTTCAAATTTGCTAGATTTTAGGGGAAATGGGTACTAAAACATGTATTGTACACAATGACAGTTTTATTTTCATGAATAAAGTTTATTTTTTTACTAATATACACTATGTTACTAAAACCCTGTTCTATCCGAAAGCGACGTATATGTATGTATATGCATGTTTGTACATACATACATACGTATACGTGTACGTAAACATGTATGTACATACATACATACGTATACATACATACATATACCTACGCCCCGGACAGAATAGGGTTTTAATTACGTTGTGTATATTAGCACAGATTAATTAGTTTACTACCGTAAAATATTAGTAAAAAAATGTTTGTTTATCCAAAAACACAAAAAATGTTTTCAGGTGCTAAAATTACAAGAATCTCCAGAAAGCATCCCACAAGGTGAACTTCCACGTCATTTAACTGTATATTGTGACAGAGTGCTTTGTGAACGAGTGGCCCCTGGTGCAAGGGTCACTATCCTAGGCATTTATTCTATCAAGAAAATTGCTAAAATTGGAGTAAGTGTTTAACTTCATTTATTATTTATTACACACGTATTCACACGTAACTATTGTATATGTATAGAACACTTATGACCTTTTAATAAAGTAGTACTTTAATTGGTATAGTATTAGTACTCTACCTAGTTACATTTTTGCAGTAAAAATCACTGTTAGCTTTTTAATATACAGTATATTTTCACGAAATTGGAATATAGCTATAATTGTTCATTATTATCTTCCAACTTCATATTACAATTATAAAGGCCAGCGAACATTTTAGTAAAGAGAATATCTCACACGATGTCTTCAATTTTCAAGTAATATTAACGAAATTTTTGATAATATTTCGTAATACACTTTTTAGGATTTCCTAGTGTTTACAATGCTGTAATTTCTCTATCTCTAAGTCACAAGTCTCCAAATGCTATGAATACAAAACTCTTTTAAATTAATATAATAGAAAGAAGGCCGCGACAAAGGATCTGTGGGAGTGCGTTCCTCATACCTCCGTGCAGTTGGGCTCACAGCTGAGGAGACTGCCACTGGAGGACTACGACCCTTCACTGCAGATGAGGAGGAGCAGTTCCGGAGACTGGCAGCATCACCTGACATATATGAAAGAATTGCAAAATCTATTGCACCTAGTGTATTTGGTGCTGTTGATATGAAGAAGGCTATTGCTTGTCTATTGTTTGGAGGTACGCATTCAACTAAAAGAGTGGCTCATAGTAATATTATTTATTAATGTTGTCATTGTTATATATTTATACATATAAATATATAGCTTCACCTTTTCTTTTAAGGTATTTGTTAACATTTATTCCAAAGTGCATTAAGTCAAGTAATAAACGTAAAAACACATATTTCTGAGAGATCGCATTTCTACTGCATGTATCTTACTACAAAATACATACATACATAACATGCTGACATCCGTAATGGGGTAGTCAGAGAGGATGTAGTGCCAAGTCTCACGGTCTTTACATACTTCTTTCGCCTCCTCAAATCTCATCATTCTCCTCACACACTTTAGAATAGCAAATAAAATGATCCATCATATAAGTATAACACATAGTTTTCATTGATAAATTAATACCCTAAGCTGCAAAAAACTGATAAAAACTTAAACATTGTTTATCTCGAATTCAAATTTTGCGAGATACAATGTATTGGATTTACACGTCAGATTAGCAACCTTAATTTTATTGTAACATTTCTCATATCAATTTGTATTGAAATATCTTGTAGTTAAGCATGAGTACAATGAGTGTGTTTATTCGTTTTATTCGACTTTACATACGACATTCCGGTGGCAATTGCTACTGACCACTCGTTACATGTCGAACGCTGGCGATAGAGAAATGTCTGTTGGTGGCACTATGAGAATACGATCAACCGTTAGTAATAGACATCCGCCATTTTTTTCGACATATTTCTAATTCGACACAATGTCTATTGAGATAAATTGACCGCAAAGCCGGCATTAAGATGTCGCTACGCCATATTCAGACAGCATACTCCATAATTTCTTTCACACTACCAATCTAATACTTTTTCTTGCTTAATAAAATAAGCAAAAAAAATTTTTTTTCGTTTTTTTTAGTGTAGGGTCACTCCAGAGTTCCTGGCTTGGTTATTCGTCAACTAAATAATAACAACGTTATTATTTGTTATCCACACAGGTTCTCGCAAGCGTCTTCCTGATGGTCTTACTCGACGTGGTGACATCAATATCTTGTTGCTCGGCGATCCAGGCACGGCAAAGTCTCAACTACTGAAATTTGTTGAGAAAGTAGCTCCAATAGGCGTATACACGTCAGGCAAGGGTTCCAGTGCTGCTGGTCTAACTGCCTCTGTCATACGTGACCCTGGAAGTGTATGTATAATCTATATTCTGATATTTTAAATTAATTGGTTTAGATCGCTATTTTCCATTCGAGAACAATTGACGTCACTTCTAGCTTTAACTATTTGGCCTTATGGCAAAACGAAACCAGCAGAGTTATTACCTAAAAATTTACAAAAAATTTACGCGATAAGCGTGTGGATATTGATATGTTGCTGGCCAATTGCCTATACAAGTTCCTTATTAAAAACCATAGTATGACTTATTACAGCAGTTAAAATCTTAGATTACTTTTATGACCTGCATGGGTGAATAAACTGGCTGGCTCATTCCATATTTTTTTTTCTCAGACCAGTAAGTAATGTGAAATATGATAATAGTAATGTAACTAAAAAAATAAAGAAAATGAACAAACATAGTAATATCGTGCTAAAAAAGGCGCTCTCACTGCTGAAGAGAAACTTGTTATAGGCAACTTTTAGGTTATAGGATAAAATATTTTTGTAGGAAGAAGGTACTAAGGTAGACATTGTCCGCAAAGGTACAATTGTGTTCTTAACTTGATATTTTTATGTTTAATATGTGTGTACCATATGTGATTGTAGCGTAACTTCGTGATGGAAGGCGGAGCTATGGTTTTGGCCGATGGAGGCGTAGTTTGTATAGACGAATTCGATAAGATGCGCGAAGATGACCGCGTAGCTATCCACGAGGCAATGGAGCAACAAACGATATCTATAGCTAAGGTAATTAAAGTTAATAGCACACAAAATTAGATTACTTTACCTAACGTAAAGCTTTTGTCTGTGAATTTAAAATGTTATTCTTTAAAATATTTAACAATGAGTATGCAAAAATGAAAATATATTTAGCCAAACGATTTAAGTTTCGGAGTTCTCAAACTCTAATTATTCGAATTTTTTCAGATATCGATAGGAATTTTAATAGTTCGAAAACCGTAGATAATTAAGATGGTTCTAGTTTAAATATCAACGAACTATTATAGACCAACCGAAGATTCGGTTTCAGCCAAAAAATCTAGTTTCGGTTTTGGCTAAAAATTGCCGCGGCGTAAGGGGCCCGCGCCTCAAACGCGTTCAGCGGCGCCGGCTCCTTCAGCGCCGGCGTCCGATCTCCTCGGTGACATCCGAATGCTCGCCGACCTCGTTAAGGATATCAACCTTAACGAAATTAAGTTAGTCGCGCGTAAAATCCGCGACTGTAGCGACGGGATGGGACGGCTAATCATACTCGCCGAACACGCGTCCCCTCTGGACAGCCTAAGCCGCTTCACGGCGCCCCCTCGTAGGTTATAAAACCGGGCACCCACGAGATAACTCCCTCCGCGCGTATCAAACTTCGACGTTATCGCCCCCATGACGCCCACCCACTATCCCAGAGTTACAACACACAGACCGGACGTACTCAACATAGCGCTTCTAAAGAACGTAGCTATAACGCTGCACTCAATAGAGGCGTTACACGACTCTGACCATAGGCCGGTATTACTCAAACTAGGACCTATGATAGACACTAGGACGCTCACAAAAACCGTGACGGATTGGCAGAGTTTAGACGAAACACTAAACTCTGAGAATTTGCCGCGGCTTAACGCGATACCGGATGTTATCGGTTCCGCTGAGGACGCGACCGCGGCGATAGACGCGCTCACCGCCCACATCCGCGAATCGGTCTCCTCGTGCTCCCGTGAGTTCCCGGCGGCGAACGACCGCCGTTGGGAGCTCCCTAGAGACATCCGTCGGCTGATCAGAGCCAAGAACGCCGCGACCCGCGCTTACGACTCGTTTCCCTCAGAAACGAATAAACGCAACTTACGTGCCCTCCAACGTGAAGTCAAATACCGAATTTCCGAACTTAGGGATAACAGGTGGAGCGATCTCATGCGAGAGATCGAGCCGACGCACCAGGCTTACTGGAAGTTGTCCCGATCTCTCAAATCGGACACGTTCCAAACAATGCCGCCTCTGACGAAACCGAACGGACAGACAGCTTTCGACGATGTAGAATCAGCCATTCCCAAAGTGGGCGATAACGCCCCCTTGTGGGCGCTGCAGGCCTAAAGGGAGGCGGTAAGAGACCGAGAAAAAAAATGGGTGCGTTGTGTAGAGGCCTGGGGGGTGATTTGTAATTTCATTTAGCTAGGAGGCATCTTAGACAACGACTGCATGAGCTCTCGACTCAGTAGACAAAATAAGTTTGGGAACCAGTGATGTAGATAAAGCCGAACTCTTGGCCGACACTCTGGAGGCTCAATGCTCCCCTAGCTTTCAGCCTGTAGATCAGAACCATTTAGACATGGTCAATCGCGAAGTAGGCTCCCTACCGCCCGCGACCGCCCCCTGCCAACCAGACCCGCGACGGTTGACGAAGTTCAGGACATTGTCAAGGCTCTCAAACCTAGAAAAGTCCCCGGTAGAGACGGCATCTCCAACCGAGTAGTCAAACTTTTTTCGATGCGCCTTCTCGCGCTCTTAGCAGCTATCATCACTGCCGCCATGGCGAACCGCGTCTTCCCAGCCGCCTGGAAGGAAGCGATCGTCATCGGAATCCCGAAGCTGGGTAAACCCCGCAGAAGCCCCAATAGCTATCGCCCAATCAGTCTCCTTAGCGTGCTAGGGAAAATTTACGAACGGGTCCTTCTGGCTCGTCTCAAAGCCCACTTAGACACTTCCGGTCTCCTCATAGACGAGCAATTTGGCTTTCGAGCCAAACACTCGTGCATACAACAAGTGCACCGCCTCACGGAACACATCCTGGAGGACCTTAACCGCCCGAGTCGCACTATAGGCACGGGGGCCCTCTTCTTCGTTGCAGCGAAGGCGTTCGACAAAGTGGCACGCCGGGCTGGTGTACAAACTGCGCCGGCTCGGCGTGCCCGACGATCTCGTACACATAGTACGGGACTTTTTGTCGGACCGCTCCTTCCGCTATAGAGTCGAAGGGGTGCTCTCCTCTCCCCGCCCCTTCAGGGCAGGTGTCCCACAGGGCTCCGTTTTATCGCCCACGCTCTACTCGCTCTACACGAACGACGCCCCTAAAACCCCCGGTGTAGAGCTCGCCCTATTCGCGGACGACACCGCACTTTTCACATCAGACCGTAGTCGCCTCAGTCTCCCAAGTCGCGGTCACGAGCCTAGGCGAGTGGTTCTGTCTTTGGAGAATCGAAGTCAACCCCGAGAAAAGCGCCGCCGTGTATTTCTCGAGGGGCACGACGACCAGCCGTGCCCGCCGCGCTAACAGTCTCAGAACAATCACGCTTTTTGGCCAGGATATCCCTTGGACTAGGAAAGTCAAATACTTAGGAGTCACCCTTGACAGTGCCATGACCTTCGGCCAACACATCAAAACGGTCCGCGACCGCGCCACGTTCGTCCTCGGTCGTCTCAACATGCTCATTTGCGCTAAAAGCAAAATGTCCCTCAGACATAAAGTTACCTTATATAAGACGTGCGTCAGGCCTATCATGACGTACGCCAGTGTAGTATTCGCTCACGCTGCGCGCACTCACATCAACTCCCTCCAAGTTATTCAGAATAGGTTCATGCGCAAGGCCACCGGTGCCCCTCCTTACGTACGCAACGTAGATCTCCACTACGACCTAGAATTGCCCTCTATAACTCAATATCTAAAAGAGGCGTCCCAACGCTTCTTTCACCGTTCCTCCTTACACCCGAATCCCTTAGTGGTCAGGGCGTCATCGTACACCCCCGAACCCCGCGTCCGCAAACGCTATCGTAGGCCTAGACATGTGTTAGGTGATAGCGACGACGACATTACACGTTCGAACTCGAACATGCCAACTTACACACTACGACCGCACCGCCCCCACCGGCGGAGGCGAGGACGCCCCCCGCGTCACCCGTAGGGTCTCACGTTTAGAAGCTCGATCACGTAGCTCTACACGCACACACGCGGGCCTTAAGCCACATTGTAAACTGCCACGCGGAACACTAGGCACACTAACCGGCCCTCAGCCGCCTCGCCGGCCGGGTCCGCTAGAAGCCCGGCCCTCACCCGAATAGGAAGCCCGTTAAGATGCACGCAGGTGCGGAAAGCTCCCCTGGCGACGCCTTGAGCCCGAGGTCCGCCCTCCATACGAGGCATCCCTCGGCTGGAGGAACCCTCAGGCGGTCGACCATCTGGCAGGGCGCCTTCAGCGCTCGCCCCAACGCGACCTGTGACGCTGTAAAAGCCACTAGGGCTAACAGCAAAGAGGGGTTTTGTTTAGTCGGTTCGAGTCCGACACTCCCCAGTCGGCGTAGAGTCCGGCTGGGTAGCCCGCGGGGGTTTAATTTCGCCTCTCAGAAACCAAAAAAAAAAAAAAGCTAAAAATTGGCTGCGTCGAAACTCAGTGTTCGTGAATTTATTGTCGCGCGTCATTTGCCTTACTTTGTGTGAATTTGTGGCTCGTGCACGGTCGCCAGCTGAGTTCGCCGACCGGTGTGATTGTGTTGAGTTTATGTGTTTTTTCTCACTTTCTGTTCAGTTATTCTGTTATATTTTTTGTTACATACTGCAGTAATTGTTTTTATTTTGTTAAACACGAGCGATCTGTCTGTATACGTAAAAAATAACAAATAATATGTCTAAATAAGTTGCGGTTTCGGCCGAAGACCGAGGCCGGCTGAGATTGAGGCCTAAAATTCGGTCTCTATCAAAAATCCTGTTTTAGTCGGACACTGTTGACTACTGCAAATTACTTGATAAAATCATACTGAAGTTATAGTAAGCTGAATATTGAATCATCGTTTCTGTATTTATGCACTGATAATAACAAACAGTTTTTTTCCAGGCTGGTATAACAACAACTCTGAACTCACGCTGCTCCGTACTTGCCGCCGCTAATTCCGTATTCGGCCGATGGGATGATATGAAAGCTGACGACAACATTGATTTCATGCCCACTATCCTGTCGAGATTTGATATGATCTTCATCGTCAAAGATGAACACAATCAAAATAGAGACATTGTAAGTTTAATTTATACTGTGTTAATGTTACTCTTGTTCTGTCAACAAATTCGGAAATACTAAAATGATTATAATCTAGATCACTGGTTCCCAAACTTATTTTGTCTACTGTGTCGAGAGCTCATGCAGTCGTTGTCTAAGATGCCTCCTAGCTAAATGGAATTACAAATCACCCCCCAGGCCTCTACACAACGCCCCCATTTTTTTTCTGGGTCTCTTACCGCCCCCCTTTAGGCCTGCAGCGTCCACAAGGGGGCGTTATCGCCCACTTTGGGAATGGCTGATCTAGATTGACCCCACTGTTAGGCTCATATAGGCTCCTATGAATGAGTTTAGAAAACGACAATTACTTCACCACTTTGCATTAATTTTAATTTACTAAGAACAATATAGAATGTGTGAGATATAAGGTGCTTTTTTTGTCATGCAAGATGTAAAATGTCAAAAATGCCAAAGGATAGAATTTATTATACTTATTGTGGAACTTTGTATACACATAGACTGAACTGACAATCTATTACTATCTGATTGCACTCGTAAGCCCAGGTATGTATTACTTGAGGCGATGTCAAAGTGTGATTATGTTGCACCTCAATGCTGTCCATCCCAAATAGAAAATGACGTAATAATAAAATATATAACTTCACATCTTGTGTAGGTTGATGCACCTCCCACATAATGTGCACCCGGCATTAGATAGTACACAGTATGTAATATCTAATGCCGCAGACTTGGCGGGAACGTCAGAAGTGAGGTTGTCATTTTATTTAGATTTTCTATTTTTTAAATTTTTAGGAGTTTTAAAGTACAAAAGTGATGATATATTGTGTTTTAAAATTCTATATAAGTGAAGTTCTATATAAGTGATGGTATATCGTGTTTTAAAGTTCTATAAAAGTGAAAAGAATAGAGTAGGTCTAAATAAATATGTGTAGCTGAAATTCTCACGCTCTTCCAAGAAGTCCTTTATAACTTCAGTAAAGCCTACTATCCCTTTATTGGAGGAGTTTTACGATAAAAAGAAAAAACGAATTTACTTTGAATGTGCTTCATGTGTTCGTCATGAATTATAACAATAATGTGACGTGTGCATTGCATTACCTGTTTAACTCATCAGCGATTCTACTTATTAATATGTAACATTGGCAAATACGCTAACTTGTGTGCGATGCCATGAATTAAGAAAAAAAGACATCGAATGCCATTCAGTCAGGTGCATATTATGATAACATGACATGCAGTTCAACACGAACATCTACAACAATTTGCGCAGACGCGGCGCGCTTCAACTACGAACTTCCATTCTTGACAGTCTGTGAAATGTATATAACACTAAAATTAGTTTGTATATAGCAATCAAGAACTTTTTTCATCCTCCCAGCCTTTAACCCCATCCATCTTATTTTCGCAGCTGCTAGGTATTTGTATTTGTTCACGGCACTCGTCGCGAATGAACGTCTAAAGCGTACCAAACAGAATGTAAAATTTAAAGCCTTCTATCAGCTATCACAATTGTGATCGAAGATAAAAAAGCATACTACGCGCATTTAAAGTGTTTGTCAAAAAATCGATAATTGACCAATTATTTATAAACGCGTACTACTAATGCTCCCCGTTGTTTTTTTTGTGTTATTTCCATAATATTAGTATACCTATGGTTATTTAATTTAATCACTATGAAAACTAACATAAAAAAACTCATCATTCACTTGTTTTTCACTAAATGAAAGAACCAAATGTGAGTGGTATTTTATATGCACATTGAATTATATGACGACTGTTATATACATAAATAATATATATAGTATTGTGTGTAAAACTGTAAATATTAGTCTGGTTCATTTTTGTTCCTTTCAACCAAAATACATGAATTCGGTTGAGCCTTGTAATAATAATTACCTTATTTATTACCGATGCCAATGATATGTAGATGTAGATTGCTGATAGGGTCGTCCGCCATGCTGTAGACGGGCTGTCGGCTTCCCTCGAGTAGCGCCATTCAGCCCTATTCCCTGGTTAGAGCTCCAGTTACTGTTGGCCTGGTGGTTTTCCCTCCTTAGTTTCATCAATGAATCTTCCGGTTTTCCTACAAAACATGAGGATATCCTTTAACTTGGTTGTCCTCAGTTCCCTTTCCTCCAGTGTATATAAACCTAATGTGTCATATATATCTAATGCCTGCATACATACTGCATTTTGCTATGAAGTGTATACTAGTTTCTTCCCTATTGCACTGTTTGCATAGGGGATCTGGTGTTAGTCTTAGTGATAGGTGTCTGTTTAGTGTGCAGTGACCCGTTATGATATCTACCATTATTCTTGCATTACCTTTATCCAACCTGAGGATATACTTGGCCTTTGCTTTGTCTTTTCTTTCAAAGTACATCCTAGTTTGTCTACATGTTTTTAATTTTTTCCATTTTTCTTTTGTTTCTTCGTTAATTATTCTGTCTATTACACTGTTTGTTACTTTGTTCGGAAGTGGAAGGTGTGATTCTGGTCCTATTATCGGTGTGACCGCACCTTATCTTGCTAATTCATCCGTCTTTTCATTACCTTCGTTACCGCTATGTCTGGGGAAATGATATGTATGTAGTACCTACTAGATGTGTTCGAAACAATTGCTATGTTCCACTCAACTGTGGTTACCACAGAGAAAATTATAAATTTACTTTCAATTCAATACTTGTGAAGCGAACAACGTAGCGCATTTTACTTCATTTCATATTTAAAGCACTTGTGTAATACTTATAATAGCTAATTATAAAATCGATGCTGAGGTTAATATTAGACTGCAAAATATATGGTACATACAGAATAAAACGTCCTAGCCCATTCGGAACGACGACACAATAGCTCTGTCTCGCTTTTACTTACAGCGAAGCGGCAGTTCCCGCGTCCCGCGATAATCGTTTTCTAGTGTAACGTATAATTTACCATTTCAAGCAAAGTGAAGGTTGAGCTCTGTAATTACATACATACATATCTTCACGCCGCATCCCCAACGTGGTAGTCAGAGAGGACGGAGCGCCAATCGTCGCGATCCATACATACCTCTTTCGCTTCCTCAAATCTCATTGTTCTCCTCACACATTTTCGCCTAGGTGTGAGAGTGCTTTTGACATTTCCGTCGGCTAACACTAGCTATTTGATCTTCATAAGTCAGCCTTGGTCTTCCTTGGCCTCTTTCACCACTTACTTTCGCTCTACAGATTTTCTTCGTCAGTCTTTCGTCTCTCATTCTTTCCATGTGCCCCAACCATCTTAACATTCCTCTCTTTATTTTTTTAATAACACTGTCGTGCAAGCCTGTCATACTGCGTATCTCTTTATTGCTTATTTTGTCTACAAGGGTGACCTAAGATCTAAGACATTTAAGAGCTTTTTTTTCTTTCTTTATGGCATGGCGCACAGATTAGTGTATTTGCCAATGTCACGTATTAATAAGTAGAATCACAAGCAAATTGGTTTTTTCTTATCGTAAATCACCTCCAGTAAAATGATAGTAGGCTTTACTGAAGTTTTAAAGGACTTCTTGGAAGAGCGCGAGAACTTCAGCTACACATGTTTATTTAGATCTCCATTCTTGTCACTTATACGGAACTTTAAGACACAATATGCTATTACTATTGTACTTTAAAACTCCTAAAATGTAAAAAATAGAAAATCTAAATAAAAGGACAACCTCACTTCTCCCATTCCCGCCAAAAAGTCGATCTAAGAGCTCTTTAATAATGACCTTATAAATGACCGGAGCCCATTTATTGTTGCAGACCCTGGCGAAGCACATAATCTCGGTACACATGGGCGGCGACAGCGCCGAGCGCGAGACGGCGGCGGGCGAGTTGCCGCTGGCGCTCCTGCGGCGGTACTCGGCGTACTGTCGCGCGCGGTGTGGCCCGCGCCTGGCCGCCGCCGCCGCCGAGCGGCTGCGGGCGCGCTACGTGCTCATGCGCAGCGGGGCCTCGGAACACGAGAGACAAGCCGACAAACGCCTCTCCATACCCATCACTGTCAGGTACATACGTTTGTGCCTCGCAACAAATATATTAATGGACGGCGCTTGAGTATGTCTGTTTTTTGTTGGTGTGACCAGCGAATTAGGAAATACCATGTAACTTACGTTATGACTGGCCCGTTGGCGCAGTGGCATATGCATCTACTTTCTAAGCTAGGGTCCCAGGTTCAACCCCGGTCAGGTCAATTTAGGAAACGAACTTTTCTAAATTAGCTTGGAGTCTGGGTGTTACTAGGAACTCCCCCAGAGTTCGTTGTGTGGTATCCATAGTATAAGCTTACTGCTCAGTTCGGGGTCACACAATCTGTGTAATTGTCTGGAGTATTGTTATTAACTCACATTCATTTTAAAATTGACACAACGCAAACCCCAATCAAGTGGGCGGGGCTAGAAAACTACAATCAACGCGCTACTATAGTCTACCGTGCCCCCAGTGACAGTCAGCCGTCGCAAATAAAATTGGTTTGTTGCCGTGAAAACTGGCGATATGTAAATTAAAAATAACCTCCTGTGTGGTTTAGTGGCGTAGAAGACAGAAAGAAGCCATGATATGATAACTTTCCATATGTATATAAAATAATTTTACGTTTACAAGAAATTAACTAAAAATATTGTGATCTGTATTATGCAACTAGTAGTCAGCCAGTTTATAGTACGTAAGTTATTTTTTTCGTATTTTTATACTAAGTATGGAAGTTCTCTTTATTGAATTGTATCTTATTTTATTCCTTTAATTTTACCAAAAATCAGCTTCGGTAATAACGGTGGATTAAAGCAGTTCGCTTAGAAAAGAAGCATGGTATATCCTGGTTACCAACTAATGTCAATAGGGTGTGTTCTATACATTTTGAAAATGAAGAAATCTATTTTTGTTGTAGAGGCATCGCATTTTATCTAATTGAAGACTGATATCTTGCAGTAATTCTAAATCGATATTTCTCAAAAACTGTAGAATAAATAGACATAATTACAGTTATTAAAAACAAGCAAACAAGCAAGTTAACCAGATCAGGACACTATTTTAATAAAAAGTATTTTAAGTAATAATTACGAACTCGTCTGTCCTGTTGGATAAAAAAAAAGATTATTAAATTTTACAAAACAGACTAAATAAATTACACTCTAAGGTGACATACACAACAAAAACTTGTAAATAAAATGCAGATGAACTCGTAAATATGCTTTTTTACATTGAGTAACCTCATCTCATACAAAACTTTCTGCCATTTTTAACGGGAGGAGAGGTACTACCACAAGTAAATGGGAGCACTCAAATGCAATGATGAGTTGTGTCTACGCTTACGCACACAAACAATTTGACAACATTCCCCCAATTTAACAAATACGTAAAAATAACTGGATTGAAATTTTATTCGTGATCTGTTAAGGTCTAAAATTAAATGCTACCACGAAATACTTTTTTTCTTCAGCAATTTATTTATAATTTTATTTGTAACGCGTTAAGGTCTATAATTAAATGTTAGATAAAAATATAGTCTCGCTATGGAGTGCGTTTACGTCATATTTTGTACAATTCGGCAATTAAAAACCGTAAAGTACGAATTTAACCCAATTCAAAGTTCATTACTGTATGACAAACGTTACGATACGACTTTCTAGAATGATGAACAAGTTCATTGCAACATATTCAAATGAATCTAAATACGTTATAACTTATGACGAGATTGATAAATCGATTTAGTGCAACGATTCTGATAAAATATATTAAAACGGAAAACTAGTAGTTAATACAAAAATCATATCTACTTATGGAATATAATTCCGTCTTTGGTTAGAATAGATGTGGCAGATTTTTCGTTGCACCTTCTGACGGTATAAAACGATAATTTTGCAGGAGCACTTGACGCAGTGAATTCGATTATAGAAATGGTAAAAATCGATTCAAAACTAGTTTTTATTGTGGGGTGGCTATTTTTTTGCCTATACCTTGACAGAAGGAAATCCATGTGAATCGCGACTCCCGTTGTAGGTACTCAATGTTTTTATACCTTTTCAAATAATTTTTAAATATTTTCTCATGAAAAAATCAAAATAAAAAAACTATTTAACTTCACGTAAATAAGGTAAATAAATATTACCAGTAAATTGCGTTGCGATGCGTAGTAATGCATAAAAACTTTCTCGCTTGCTAGCATTTTCCCGTGCGGTCACGTGATCAGAGATCACGTGGGTCGCTTATCCAGTCACCGTTGACTTTGAAATGTAATGTGAAACTATTTAAACGCCAGGCTACAGTTGAATAAAGAGCGTGCTGGTTTAAAATAGAGTTCATTTTAAAAGTTGACTGTTGAACTTGCGACCTTTCGTGTTTCGGAGTATTTGAATCAGACTCGCTGTATTTTTTTGTACCATGTTTTTCAGCCATAATTGTTCTGAGTTACACTTACAGTATTTCCGAATTCGTTGCGTGTGAGGTTCTAGACTTGTACTAATGTGTGTGACTAGAGAAGAGTGACAGATAACAGTACAACAATCACAGCTGAACATGACATATTTTTTTTAATATTAGTAGGCAAAACACTTACGAGTATTTTGCAAATAATTATTTCAGTACGGCAATGTATTGACCGTCGGGCTGATCATGAGCTGACACGAATTACACCGACAGTGCTATGTTACAAAACTTTCTATTGCTATTTTACTCGTGGTTACGCCAATGAGATAGAAAGACATGAAAATTCGTTTGACACATGGTGATTAGAGGGGAACATATTATTGCTCCCCCTTTTATCATTCTTGGTCCAAAGATTCGATTCATAGAAATGGTGTAATGGCCATTCGTCTGGTCACAGATTAATTAGTTAATAGATTCTACATCTCTAAATAGTATAAGACCAAGTCGTAATCCGCGTTTGCACTCTTCCCTTCTAACTTCTAAGGGTTTACAACGCAGTTTTTACCATCATCGATTTTCTTGCTGGGCACAGACTTCATTTACTGTCAAATTTAATTATATTTCTAAGTTTAAGTAATTTTAAAATATTTTAATTTAATTGTACATTTGTATAGTATTTACAAAATTCTGTTTGTGCTTGAGATTGATTTTCAGTGTTTTTCTTTTGAAGTCTGTTAAATTTTTTTCTTAAAAAGTTATTTATTTCCCCCTTTTGGAGTGGTCTTGTCCTAATTAAATATATAAGCTAGGTCTGCAACTTTTTTCCAATTCTTGAATAGAACATTAAAAGAATCACCAAAATATGTATAATAAACCATTGAAAAGTTCTTTTCTTTAAGCATAACTCCACCACCACACAAGCTGAAGAAATCGGTGATCATAAAAAAAATAGACTCCAATTAATTGACAGCCCCTTTTTTTTGAGGTCTGATAGTAATATTCACATTAAGTCTATACACAGAAAAATATTGAAGTTTTGTAATCAAGTCCCCATCTGAAGCCGGGGTGGGTCATTAATATATATGTACTTATTAATTTAGTTTAAAAAAATCAATATTAATAATTTTTATATAATTAATTAGCTGAAGCCACTTCTAGCCCCACGATAAATCTTATAAAATGACAAATGTAGTACACAATGTCAAAATCAGTTTAATTACAGAGCGAACAAAAACGAGACCTTCCTTCGCTTGACACTCAGGCTAACATATGAGACCAAAAGACAGTTTCTTTACAGGCAATTAGAAGCAGTTATTCGCATATCAGAATCACTGGCTAAAATGCAGTTACAGCCGTTTGCCACAGAGGCGCATGTGACCGAAGCATTACGCCTATTTCAAGTTTCAACACTGGACGCTGCCATGACTGGTAGTCTGGCTGGTAAGAACAATTTAGACTACTAATATTATATGTACAGTGCCTGTGCGACCGACCGAGCTTTACTCGGTGTCTTACAAAAAAAATAAAAAAAAGTCCAACCATATTGCAGGATTCAAATCTGCCTATTTCAGCTTGATAAATCTACGCTCTAGCCACTGTACTACTAAGAAGCTAAACTCTGTTGTGAAATCAGAAGAGTTTAATAGTTCAGAAGTTTTAAGTGTGTAAAGGACATAGAGAAATCAAATTTTTTCAGAATTGACCCTAGCTAGATCGATTTTTCGATCGATACAGTTGTGGCCCGAAAATACGATTAACAATAATTGATCAAATATTTCACCATTATTTACTTACTGAATATCTTTTTTTTTTAATTCTTATTTTCTTGAAAGAAAGTAACTTTCCTTGTATTTATAACTAAAAATTGGTATGCATTCTTGTATTCAAAATAAGTATGTATCTATTTATTTTTTAAATATTACATATTTGAAAAAAAAAAACACTTTTTTCAAATACAGGTGCTGAAGGATTCACAAGTGAGGAGGACCATGAAATACTTTCCCGTATTGAGAAACAACTCAAGCGCAGGTTCGCTGTTGGCTCTCAAGTTTCAGAACAGACTATTATACAAGATTTCCTTAGACAGAAATACCCTGAACGAGCCATTCTCAAAGTTATTCATACCATGATAAGACGTGGTGAGCTACAACATCGCTTACAAAGAAAGATGCTGTACAGATTGTCATGATTATCTTTCAGTTTTCTCTTACAACAGTTACATTCTAAATCAAGAAAGTTGAAAAATTGTTTAGTGTTGTATGGTCTTGTTTAGACTTACAGATGTGTACAGATTGTGATTTTTTAATGCCTGTTTTTCAGTGACACAAATATGTAGATTTCTTAATAAAAATACATTTACTCTACACATTTCAGTTTTCTTAATTTTCCTGGGCTGGAGATTTTCCCTTCCATGTGAACAATAATTAAAATTTAATTCCACGTTTGAATAATTTTTTAATAAATTTAAAATTTTAATTAATGAAAAACAAATATTTAATTTCTTTTATTTAAAGACAAAATAATTTTAAAAATGGCGCTCAAAGCACATCATGGAACAATAAATAATTTAAATCAGTTATACTGATAATTGAATATTGAACTAATAAAAGCTAAAAAGCTTTCTTGGTAGTACCACAGATTAATTAGCTACTAACATACTACACTTCTCAATACTTTCTGTTTGAAAGTCATACAACTATTAGTTAGATATTATTTTCGTTTTTTATAACTTAGTTTAAAACTATTTAATATGATTGTTTATAATTGTTTAAATAACCTTGATAGTATTTTATATCATAAGGCAGCAATTACCAGGTGACGGAATTTACATACATTTTGGAAATTTGAAACTTAAAAACAAAGTGTATAAGAGATGCCTAAAATAAGAGGTAGTTTTGACTAGAATGTGTCGACTAATATAAATATCATAATTAAGGAATACAACATGCTGTAATTTTAAACCGTGTAACCTTCAATCAAAAATAAGTGCTTGTGCTTAAGCATTAGTTGTTTCTTCAGTTGGTGGTATCTTAAATGGGTATTCAGGATGTTTCTCAACTCCTTTCCAGAATAAGAAATTAAAGATTCTGCCATTTTCGCCTTTGTCTAATTTCTTCAAACAATCTATTTCAGCTGGTGACAACTCAAAATCATATAATTGCATGTTTTCCTATAAAGAAAAAAAAAATTCTTAATCTATTGTTAAAGCCAACTAGTGTCGACATAATTTTAGAATAAATACATATCTTGCCTTTAATCTGTGTTCGCTAGTGCTTTTTGGAATCACTACAATTTTTTGTTGAACCAAAAAATGAAGCAGTACTTGGGCTGGTGTTTTTCCATGATTTTTAGCAATTTCCTTAACCTCTGGTAGCCCTAGTAAATCTGGAAAAGCTTCAGGGCTGAAACCAATATATTTTTAGTGTATACTACAGATTTTTGAGAATTATTTAATTAATTAATTTTGTTGTCATCACAAACCTGTAATTATATTTGCTTACGAAATGATCTTTCGCCCCGGGACTGCCTAGAGGTGCATATGCTGTGACTACTATATTATTTTCAGCACAAAACTTGCGCAAGTCCTGCTGTTGGAAATATGCATGGAGTTCCACTTGCAGCACTTGTGGCTTAATTGTGACTGCCTGTATTATATTTTCTATTTGTGCTTCATTAAAATTTGATAGTCCTAAATTGCGGACAAGACCTTCCTTCTGGCATTCCTCCATTGTCTTTAAAAAAAGGTTCAATTAAGTAGTAGTTCACACGAAATTTTTAGATTATAATGATGTGTCTAATAGAGAACTGATAATGAATTTTCATGTTTTAGGCCTAACGAAGGCATGAAAACAAATTTTTGGACTTTAGTTGAATAAGGCAGAGATTACTAAAGTGGGTTCCGTATATAAGACACTAAGGTTCCGCGAATGTTAGATTGATTGTTAAATCATTTGAATTTTTTGGTTACCGTCATTTGTGGAAACATTATTTTTGGCGCAGAACTTAGTCTAAGCATACATATTGACAAACGAGCCATTTTTATTCTATAGGAGGTCCAACACAATAAAAATGGTCGATTTTAGATTAGACCTGTTAATAGTTTTTTATAAGAAGCAGTGAAATAATTTCATTCCTCTCATTAAGAAGTATGTAAAGACTGCGACGCTTGGTGCTCCGTCCTCACTACCCCATTGGGGGATACAGCGTGAAGATATGTATATATGTCTTTAAGTACACATTTTTGAAATTATATGTTATTAAAATTTCAGAGGATGTCACTCAATCACTCATATTGAACTAAACCATTGATACAAACTGAAATTTATTTTTGCATCCTATACAATCAGAAATGAAAAAAAATTAAATTTAAATTGCAAATAATCACAAACATCCTTTCTAAGTCTATTCTTTAACCAACTACTATTAAAATATATTTTTTCATAAATTCGTTCCGCCAAAAGTTATGAGAATTGAATGAGTTATGAGAATTTGTTATCGCTCTTGGTTTATAATAAATAATCTACAATATCCATAAACCATACTTACTTTCCATGTGTTAATATGATTTGTTTCCATATCTAAATCATATTCTCCAGTCTGTTTAATTATTGGTGTTAGCATATCTGGGTCACAATGAAACCCAAATGGGACATGTATCAAGTATAAGTCAACATAATTCATCTGCAGACGATTTAGTTGCAGTTCCAGGAATTTCTTCACATCAGAGGCGCGATTACCGACATGTGGAAGCTACAGAGACAAAAATTGAAGTAGGGTTGACCACATTGACTACCACCTAATAATAGCTGAGGATCCAAAATTCCCTTATAAAATATTGATAATTACAAAAAACTAGCTAGCCAAAACAAAATGTGAATACAAAAGAATTGCAGCATGCTACCTACTCATTCTATCTTACACTCTCAGGATGCTTGCCACAATATGTGAATATATACTAAAGTTTTAATTCCCTATAATATAGCTATATTAAAACATTTTCTCACAAATGGGATTAGGTAGGGTCATACAGCCATACTCCACCACTCACTGTACATTGTTGTACATGTTGGTACCTACTGTTAAACTGCCTGTACCCAGAAGTAGTTCTACTCTGGCTTAATGACTACTGCCATGTGCATCACTAGCTCACCCATCAAGTAAGTGGCAGTGTTCAAGGTGGGCTTAACCTCTATGATCATATTAAACACAAGCTCCAAGCGCCACTACACTGAGCACCTCTATTATGTCTAAGAATAATGTGTGATGATTTACTAATGTATGTTTGTTAATTAAATATAATCTACAAAAAAACTTTTTTGATAACCAAGTAATTTGAATATTAGGATTGGTTTTCTTTGTAAAATGACCTCATTTACTGTGATTATTTGTTTTATGTATGTTATGATATAGAACTAAATGAGCAATATATTTCTTATGAATATACACACCTTAGTAGTAATAAATAAATCTTGTCTTGATCCTTCTCCATTCTCAGTCCATTTCTTTATAGCATTTCCTATAGCTTCTTCATTGTTATAATTGAAAGCTGTGTCTATATGGCGATATCCAAGATCCAGAGCATTATATACCACAGTTTCTATAACATCAGGAGGAGCCTGAAAGGGTCTTTAGATGAGATGAACTCTTATAAATACAATTACATTATCTCAATTAAATTATTCCTTTCGAACCTGCCAAGTCCCTAAACCAAGTGTAGGCATTTTATCTCCAGTGTTCGAAAGCTGTATATGCTTCATGTTCCTAATATTGTTGTAATAATTACGACTGTGAAGCCTGAAAACGAAATTAACTTTTGCTCGACAGTACATAAAACGCAAATAAAGGAAGCTAATGATGTGCTTATATTTGGCAAATAGCCAAAATAACAATTATTAGATAACTATTAGTGCAAGCTAAATATTAGAAGCACGTAAGAAGTCTCAACCAAATAGCGGAGAGAAAAATACGAATTTTAGTTTGAATGACAAAATTATTGATTTTGTTCTTGGACAAAATACGACAATACTTGGTGCTACAATTTCATTATTCAAAAATTTAAATTTCGCGGCTTCATTAATTTTGTTTTTGCAAGGCATTGGTATTTAGGCTATCAGCATAACAACGAAGGAACAAAGCCAAAAATGGCATGGCGTACAGATTAGCGCATTTGCCAATGTCACATATTAATTAATTTCAAGGAGTTTAAAAATACATTATTAATACAATACGTGACATTCGCAAATGTCCTAATCTGTTCATCATGCCATGAAGAACGAAAAAAAAAAATATCTACAAGGGCGTCGCAGGGGGGGCCAGTTGAGCCCCTAGAGATCAAATGTAGCTAGCCGCAAAGCGACCAAAGTGCGAGCAATTGACTTCCTTACCTATTAATAAATTCCGTATCGCATGACAAAACGTAAATAAATTCACAAGGTTTAATGTATATTGTAGAAAGTATTGAAATATTCAGAATAACATTAAGATTTTGACATCCGTTTTTAAAATCGCCGCCATTTTCATGGACTATATCAGATTTGCCAAAACGCAAGGCCATTAAACAGTGTAAAAATATGTAGGTAGGTATGGTGTGTGTGTGCATTGCATTTCTTTCTACGACAGCCGTTCGTCAGCATTCACGTTAGTTTTGTATAATTTGTATGCGGCATACTTAAATAAAGTAGGTTATTGTTACGAACATATAATTTTAATTGGTTTTGTGGACAATGCCATCTGTAAGTGTTCATAAGAAACACCTACAGTTGAATAAATCGACTACAATCCTTGTAAAACCTAGTATTGCTACTCGACGCTGGATGGCGCTTGTTCAATGAACTCTGGAATTTGGTAGCAGTTACTAGACCAGATAGAATGTTACCGTACATTCTAGTATGATGTTCGTTTGGATATATAAGGACGTGAGCCGCTGCGAGCGAGTCACTAATCTGGCAGGGCGCCTTCAGCGCTCGCCCCAACGCGACCTGTGACGCTGTAAAAGCCACTAGGGCTAACAGCAAAGAGGGGTTTTGTTTAGTCGGTTCGAGTCCGACACTCCCCAGTCGGCGTAGAGTCCGGCTGGGTAGCCCGCGGGGGTTTAATTTCGCCTCTCAGAAACCAAAAAAAAAAAAAAAAAAGCGAGTCACTTTTTAATTGGAAGCGATCAACGAAACAAGCTAAACAAGCGAATTGGAAAGCGATTGAAGATCGCCTTAATGGTCTGGCCATGATGAGTGTACACAGAGCTATAATAAATAAAAACCTAAACAATTTTAATGATAAAGTGGTTGAAAGTTTTGCAAAAAATCCCCGCAGGTTATGTTTTAATTATATATTATTTTCGTTAAAATAAATAATTATTACTGTGTTTAAAAGTTTGATTTAGTTATTGTGTTGTCGAGGGCTTGTGAAGTTTTATACATTGACATTAGAACCGTTCTTATTACAATCGTCATCGAGGCAAAGATTTCCAAAGTGTAACGCTTCATGCTCTCGGCATTCATATTTTTTATCCTCCATAATATTGCCCCATTGTCTATAGCCAATTTGACAGGCTATAGACTTATTATAATATTAGTTGTAATAACTTGGATACGTATCTTTATGTTAAACCCATGAACGTACAAATTTATTAATATTTATAACAGAAAATTATTGTTCGAAACTGTTTAGTAGCATTCTTCATAGTTACTGTGGTAACCCTCTCAATTTGTAACATAAATAAATTCGTTGGTTATTTACGTGTTACGTGGCAGCCATTGTTCATTACCGATTTTGTTTTTTAATTCTCTATAGTGATATGGCGCCTAAATAATTAAAACTTTTGTGAGACATTATTAACTAAATAATGATTGAACACGGCTATACAATCCAATCCAATCGGTATAGGTACCGACTAGTTTCGGCCCTATTGGAGGTCCTTCATCAGGGTGTGGGATGAGTTCGCGGACGCGCCCCGTCTCGCACTGCGGGACGCGGGATGCGCCGGAGCTCTGAGTTATTAAACACAACGCGGACTGAGAAGGATAGTGCTGACGATTATGTAGTGGACATTGTGAGTACATTTTGTGCGCCCGTAAACACCGACAGTGACGTAAACGCATCGGTCTCGCCAAATTCGTCATCATCGCCGGCGCACCTCACGCCCCCCGCTCTGTCAAGCTGCGCGTTGCAAGCTCAGGCGCGGTGCGAGCTCAGTGCAAGACGATGCGCTTCCGCGAACTCATCCCACTCACTCTGATGAAGGACCTGCAATAGGTCCGAAACTAGTAGGTACCTATACCGATTGGACGTGAGTATAGCAGTGTTCAATAAATAATTATATGGTGCCTATTATACAGGCTGTATATGAAAACGGGACAGTTACTTTAATGGATGAAAGGGCATAACTTTAGTATGTAACTTTAGTATGTACTAAAGTTATGCCCTTTCATCCATTAAAGTAACTGTCCCGTTTTCATATACACCCTGTATAATGGTGAAAATTTGTTGCATAAAATCATACGAAAGCGAATCATATGGTGTTTGTGGTATATCCTTCCATGGATAACCTATAACATGCTGAAGTTTTGGATTTCATGAAAAGGGTGACCATAAGATAGATGAACCATGGACGTTCTACACAAATACGTCCATGGCAAATAATATGTAAGTATAAGAAGTCAATTTTACTAATACGTATGTATTCATTCATCTTTTGTTTAAGTAGCTAAAAGAAAAATATCTAATCTTCCGTGTTTCGAATTACTAAGAGGTTTGAGGATCTCTTAAATTTACAAATTCCTCGATGGATAATAAATCCGTACAATATTACAGCCATGGAAGAAGCGAATGTGATAATGCAAGAAGAGTTGATCACCATCAGCACAGACGAGGAGCTTAAGCAGAAGTTCAACCAAGGCTATCAGAGGTTCTGGTTGCAGCGCAACATTGAAACACAATATCCTGCATTGTGGAACATTGCTGAAAATACCTTATCGCTTTTCCATCATCGTACCTAGTCGAAAAAGGCTTCGGTGTGATTACGAACATTTTGACAAAACAAAGAAACCGTTTGAAAATCAACGAACGCGGAGATTTAAAGCTGCAACTCACCAATGTTGAACCAGATTTAGCTAGATTAGTAGAAAGTCGCCAGATTAATTCATCACTGGTTTTTAATTTTTTGACCTTTGCGATTTTAATGCTTTTTTCATAAAATAATTGACTACTTAAGTATTTTTACGTAATTTGTATTAATAATTGTTAACGACACTTATATTTAATGAATTTTATGTCTAGTTATTTTGTAAAATTTTGATGAGAAAATGATCTCATTCTCAAGTTGACTTTTAAATTTGTAAGTATTTTGTATCAATAGGAAAAAAACTAGAGATAGGATTTTTAAAGTAATTTGGCTATGGGGGTCTGAAGTATCAGTTCGTTTTAGAAAAGGGATTCTTGCTCTAAATAGTTTGGGAATCCCTAGTTTAAACCGTACTTGAAACTGTAAATGCATTTTTTCTCAAAACTGTGTTTTTCAAACTTCCTTCCGTCATATCTCGAAAACAGTTTGACCGATTTACTCAAAATTTATAGGGTAGACTCAGCACATACAAGGCTATAGAGCATACTAAAATCATTAAGAAATTTTTAGTAATTCTATTTTTTTCATAACGAAATATTTGAAAAAGGCATTAAATTTGAGCTTTTTTTAAGAAGTCTGTCGAAAATAATTCTAGTACACTCGATGCATTTAGGTCTTAAGATTAAACCGCCGTTTTTATTTTTCATTTCAGATAAGCCAATCAGCTGAAATCGTGGAGAAAGTGAGCATCCTTTTTTTCGAGGCTTGGCTAAGTGTCTTTGGAGTGCTATAACTTACGTTTCAGTGGAGATTTTTGGTTGAAAAGTTCTCGAAACACTAATAAATAAATCATTAAAATATCAGTTCTATTTTTTCATTGTTCGTCTTCCTTAACAAAAGTTCCAATATCAAGTACATATTCTCGAAAACATTAAAAATATTAAATTCATTGAAATGTTTTGACACTTCGTCTACTTGTCAGCGTGTCGCAAGGAATGACGGACCGGCACGATTCGACATTAAGATGATATTGTATAGACTCAGGTGTTACTTTGTAGAAATTCATTTCATGTGATAAATTCCTAAAATCTTTATTTTTGGAGTTTGAGCGGAAATTAGCTCAAGATTTTAGGAATTTATCACATTACGATGATGTCACAAAAACATTACTCTTTGAGAAAAGTATTGTTATTTTCTCTTATACACACAAGAAGCCGTAGGTATGTCAAAAAGAGAACGCTACGTTTGAACGTTATGCATTAGAGTATATATAATGAAATATTCCTACAAATCAATATGCCATGTCCTTTAGTTTCCTTAGTCATTGGTTGATGTAACCACTTTAGTCTTTCTCGCTTTGACGAACTACGTTTGTCAAACCGGCATTTGACCTCTATCTCACAAAAATGTTTATATTAATTTTTCACTCGATAAGTTCAAAAATAATTAAAAAACTTGAAAAGTACTAACGAACAAAAATTTGTTTGGTTCTTATGTCTGTCAAAAGCAATAATTTAAGAGTCTTCAAACATCGAACATACCGAAGACAAAATATGTGTATTCCCATTCCTTTGTATTATAGACTTACATAGTCTGACAATTCGTGACGTGTGAAAGGACTACTAGTAATAATTTTGTACATATTTCAAACTTGTCCAATGTAATAAATGTATTATGGTCACCTAGTTAGTGATAAAAGGCCTCCGTGTTAAACATCTTGCTTGGCTCGCATTATAGCCGCAAGTGCTCAATCCTGTTGAACAAGTAAGTCCATGATATTAGTACTCTGTGCTAATAATATTCTGTGATCTTACCACAGATCAGAGAATATATCATTACTACCGTAACCACAGATCTAACAAATATTTGTATGAACTTTTTCAAGGTGTTGTTAAAAATATTTCTCTGTTGTGGTTTTTGTCACGTTTTTAAAAGTTTATTTAGTTTTGTCAAATATTGATCAATTTACTAAAATAGATTCTTTAGAGCAATAAAAACAATACTAATAAAGTCAAAGAATATAGAAACCGCTTCTTCTTACCGTTCTTACCCATTGTTTTTGTTTTGTTACCTACATCTGATATTTTAATACATATTTTCGAAACATTTTCAAATCTAAAATACAGCCACAAAGTGCTCACAGCTTAGCAATATGGGAGTAAGTTTAAATTCTTTAAATACTAAAATCTAATGAAGGTTCATGATATTTAATTTTGTGCATGTTATAATTATGTACATAATATTTTAAATAATATTTTTATGTTATCAACGAAAACCCACACATTAAAGTACATAGACGGAAATATATGCTTTTCCTCACTAATTGTTCTTGTACTTAATTAATCGAAGTTTTATTTATGTATCTATCACCTATCCTATAATTTTTTCAGAAAAAAAATTCAGCGTCAATTAATAAAAACAAAGAGAAGCGACAAGCTAGGAAGATGGAGCAACGACGTATAGCTGACGGAATGTCCTGTATAACTTCAGCAAACAAACTAAATAATTTGGCTTCATTGTGCAAAGAATTGCTGGTATACAGAAATAATGATATTGAGGCAGATATGTATATACAGCGAGTCAATGAGCTTGACAAAAATGTACTTGAGTGGGCCATAGACTTAACGGAGAGGAATATGAGAGCTTTGTAATTATAATTATTTTATTAAGTTATTTTTTGAAAACATGATCAGAAAGGCATTATCAAAGATATAACATAACATAACACATCTTAAAAGACAAATATATATAAATAAATATAGATAATTTATATCTATATTTTGCACATTTGACAATTTTAACAGAAGCCTGTGACTTCCTCTAAGTAGAATTTAAAAAACTAGCCATCATTTTGAACTAAATTACGTGCCAGTAAAATAAAAATGTATGAAGTATGAAGGATACATAGTATGTATCCTTCATACATTATCTTTGTACTGACCCTTTTTTTTAATAATACTTTTAACATATTCCTGGGTGGCTAGACAAGTGGCTGAAGTTATTGCTCGTCAAAAGTGCCATTTGGCTTCGTTTTATATGATGGATTCCACACAAATTTAATTTTTGTTTGATTTAATAGAAAAATATAGTGTCTGTAGTGCAGTTGGCCAATTGTATAATAATTGTTGTTGCCGACATTTTTCCTACATTTTTCGGTTGGTCTAAACTCTAAACCCTTCCAGCTAGACCGCCATCAAATTGTAACATCTGTAGTGAATTGCCCCGCATTATTAAGATATTAATTCAATATCATTTTACTGCTAATAGCTACGAAATTATGCGAATTACAGTAATATAATATATTCCTGTTTAAACCATGTCCTAGATGTATGATGTTTAAGTAGACAAAATTAAATATTTCCTTTATAAAGCCTGTGTGACCAACACATACCTCTAGAATGTACAGTAGAATCCGGTTATAACGACGGCCAAGGGACCGGTGTTATTACGTCGTATTAACCGGAAGTCGTACTAAACTAATTGACAATTTTAATTTTTGCTTTTATTTAAAATAATCACATACATATTATAATGTATTTACATATTAATATTTATGTGACCATCAGAGAAAAAAAAACATTCAAATCAAAATATTTATTGCATAATGTACACGTACATAATGTACCTCTCTATATATGTAACTATATAACTAACAACGAAATATCTAGTGCAAAATGTCTGTAATTTTTGATTGTTTTTGGTTTTTATTTCTGTAGTAAGAAATACGGACTGCATTATGGAAACGAAACATTATACTTTTATCATCATTGTATCATCAACAAAATTAGAATGCACACACAGACTTCTGCAGCTTTAACAGCTTCAGATACACTCTGAGTGGTACAATTTCCTTCCAATCAGCGACGTGCAGGCAAAGGGTACACACGTTAATGCTCGTCGTCTTTGTAACTGGACAATTTTGTGTGAAATTCCGTCATTAAAAGCGGTCGGTCGTTGTAAGCGGAGTCGTAATAAACGGATGTACTTTCATAGTGGCTCGTATTATAACCAAACATATGCCTATACTTACGTCGTTAGAAACGGTTGGTTGTTGTATGCGAAGTCGTACTAAACGGACTACACTGTATTTTAAACATTTAAAAACTTAATTTTTCGGTAGAAGGTAATATTTACATTTTTGCTCTAAAATTACTTAAATTTTAGAAACACTCTTTCTTTATATCATCTGTACATCTGTACTAAAGAGATTCTTTTGTTTTCTGATTTTTAGGGTCTTTCAATAAATAGGACATATTGTTAAAAGCTAATACTCTCATGGCTATGCTAATTTTTGAGTTTTAGAAAGATTCGGAGGCATTGTGACATTGCGAATAAAGATGTTCACTAGTTCAAGGCCTACCTATTTCTGATAAATTGGAAGTGACTTTATACACAGGCATTTTGTTGCCTCCAACATGTCACAATAAGTTCTTGCTGAGAAATTGTAATGTCGCTTCCGCTTTCTCAAATCTCATCATTCTCCTCGCATATTTTGGCCTAGGTATGCTTTTGGCAGAATTATATAATTATGATTATTGGTAAACAGATATGAAACCTGTGCTTGGGGTTGGAATCGGGATCGCAAAGTAGAGGAAATGACAGATGATGCTGCATGGTATTTGATTGCAAAGGAAAAGAAAGGTGGACTCCTGGCTTTCTCCCACTTTAGATTTGACATGGATTTTGGAGACCCCGTTTTATATTGGTAAGAGCTTTTTTAATAATTATCTAGTAAATTAAAGTTTTAAGCGCAAACTGAAACAACTGTACTTATTTCTATTTTTATTTTTCATGTATCATTTTTACTTATAGGAAAAGTAATATTGATCACTTTTTACATTATTTAAACAAATACATACCTACTTACTTGCCTTTTTGTGGCCAATATGTAAACTTGAATTTTATATTATTTGAAGACTTAATAAGTTGAAGTAATCTTAAAATATTGTTTTTAAATAAAATTGTCTAGTAAATTGTATAATTTGATGAAGTTAATTTTACACAACCTATAGTTGTAAGACCAGACGCTCACAATTACAAGATTTCGAAGCTATGTCGAGACCCAGCATGTAATATTTATTTATTAAGGCAAGGCAACCATCATTTGTTATTTAATTTCACCTCTTTCAACAAAAGTATGAGCCAAGACATTTGCAATGCAACACTTATTTCTGTCTACAGACTGTGATCTCTCGACGCAGACTCGATCTCAAATAGACTGCACTTGGGATTGTCAGAAATAATTTATTTTCTCAATGATAATAATATTTTCAATTGAACTGCATATTATATCAACTACCATTTAATGATATTTACACCACTGAAATGTATCCTTATTTGCTTTTTAATTAAATTAATGAACTAGGGAATACTTTAAAATGGCCTACTTTACTATTACTGTACTCCTGGCAGTATAATACAAATAATACAACTAAGTAATGCAAATAAAATTATTTTTATGTTCATAAATATCTTACTCATTATTATTTACACCTAATTATAATACATTTTAGTCTACTATTTGAGCACTGGTCAATTACTTTTCAGTTTATAGATTCGAAGTAAACATAACATAAAACTATTTCTTTTAAAAAGGCTTTTTTCGAACACAAGCTTCTCCTTAGGCCACCACTTGATGCACCTAGTGCCTAGATATCTGAATAATATATATAGTATAAAAATGGTTGCTGTTGTAATAACTATATTGATAGCAATGATATCTAAGAGTAGGTACTGTGACATAGATAAATCTAGGGCAGGAGAACGTAGCTTAGCACCTTTATGCCTCAAGATGTACTCTATCCAGTACACTCCCATTTCTAAAGGAGGCACTGGCCGATCCAGGAACATATCTCTTAATTTTAATGAGTTTGTTTTGTACCTGTAACAAAATGAAATGTATAAGTTAATCTGAAAAAAGTATTCAATATAAAAATGAGCAATAATAAAAATTTTAACAGGAAAAGGTAATGTTTTTGAGGGTAATCGGTATAAATGAATTAGTGGTATTTAGTTTTAGTATATATATATATATATAACAAACATCGTTGTATATGTATTTATGAGTGTCGCTTGGGTTATCTTTGGAGATAGTACAGTAGTCATTACTCTTTGTAATTACCGTTCAAATAAACATAAAAATGCCCTTTAGTTAACATTGTACTTAATGTAAGCAAATATTATTATTTACATATACATAATTATGTTTTGTATATGTGATCAAATTCATTAACTGATACAATATCTTTACTTTATAAACATACAAATTTCAACCAATGCAGCTTTATAAGTTAAATTTTGATATAGACAATATCAGTTTTACATTGCACCTATCGCAATGTAATTCTCAACAAAATGACCCCAGGAACTATATTTCCTTAGGATGTTTTACTGCGAATTACATCATTCATAACATAAAATCCTGTAATATAAAATACTCACTTTGAATTTGTAAGTAAATCATTTAGAGCATCTCTCCACTTATCCGTATTACTTTCTTTTAAGCTGATAGTCCTAGCGACCTCACGATCGCTCATAGCTCGTCCGTTAAGCGCTTGGTCCGCATATAATGGGATGATTAACATTGGCACACCACACGCCACTGCTTCTTGAGTACCTAGTAAACCGCCGTGAGATATGAACAGTCTCACATTGGCATGACCTGTAAATAAAGACAGCATTTTAAATTTTAAAAATAATATATTCTTTTTTTTCTATTTATGTTTTACAGTTTGTTATAGAGATATAGACTGAGAGCGCATAGTAATAACTCGAGCCTTTCAAGTAACAGGTTAGAATGGATTTAAAGTGTTAGTACTTACAGAATTGATGATAGATATCATTGTGTGCCAGCATGCAACCGATAGCATATACTTTTTATACCCTCACTTCCGGTGAATTTCTTGCACCGTTAATGTACCTATAAAGTAACAGCTTAAAATTACTCCCACAAATTAGCATTCATAAAGTTATATAAAAGAACGTTGCTGTGCCTCATTTAATCTTGCTGCAATGTTTCGGCACACCAACTTTTATTGTCTACTTTTTGGCACGTTCATGTACCTATCGAGTAACAGCTCTATATTAAGAGTAAATGAACATTTATACTTTTTTCTATAAGAAAATATATGCGTGCCACGTCAGTGCCTGTTACAAGTGCCTAGCACACCTCTTTGTTTTCCTGAAAGATATCATACAATTACAGTCGGACCTTATGTGAAGAGAATAAAGTCAATTATAAAATGACACGTGACACGCAACTTTTAAAGCTTCGCATTGATATCACTAAGTTGTAAGTACTATTGATTGGTATCGATAGAATTAAAAACCGACCAAGTGCGAGTCGGACTCTGCGTGCCGAGGGTTTCTTACCACCATATAATGTATTTGTGTTATGTATTTACCAAAAAATAAAAGTCGAATTCGAGAACAAACTTAAATTTACAGCTGAAAGACACGTTCTCCCATACTCTCCAGCTGCAGATGTAAGTTTACACATAAATTTAGTTCATTTTCTTAGGTTATCATCTGTCTGACTTTTTTTGTCCGGCCAGTTATACGCCTAGTACCAGCTGTTGTGCAACAAGGAGGCCGCAACAACGCGGTAGTGGATTTAGTTTAGATTTAGTTCTGTTATCAACTTGCACTTGGTCGGTTTTTAATTCTATCGATACCAATCAATAGTACTTACAACTTAGTGATATCAATGCGAAGCTTTAAAAGTTGCGTGTCACGTGTCATTTTATAATTGACTTTATTCTCTTCACATAATGTCCGACTATAATTGTATGATATCTTTCAGGAAAACAAAGAGGTGTGCTAGGCACTTGTAACAGGCATTGACGTGGCACGCATATATTTTCTTATAGAAAAAAGTATAAATGTTCATTTACTCTTAATATAGAGCTGTTACTCGATAGGTACATGAACGTGCCAAAAAGTAGACAATAAAAGTTGGTGGCCGAAACATTGCAGCAAGATTAAATGAGGCACAGCAACGTTCTTTTATATAACTTTATGAATGCTAATTTCTGAGAGTAATTTTAAGCTGTTAAATTCACTGGAAGTGAGGGTATAAAAAGTATATGCTATCGGTTGCGCGCTGGCACACAATGATCTCTATCATTAATTCTGTAAGTACTAACACTTTAAATCCGTTTTAACCTGTTACTTGATAGGCTGGAGTTATTGCTTTGGCCTCTCGTACTAAATAGTTCACTCACGCAGAACCCAGTTTATAATATACATTCTAATGTCGCAACACATGACCCGCTAACGTAAGTTAAAACGTCAAGTCTTATGGGATATGGGCATAATATCAAATTAAAATGCAAACAAAACGCACACTTGCACGTGACGCAAATCTATTGTAATATATTGTAATAAGTATATAAATCCCTGTGCAGCGAAAATTATTATAAAAACCAGTAATTTTTTTAAACCAACAATAAAACAGCACGAAGACGTGGCACGCTGTCAGAATTACTAATAATTCTTTAATGAAAACTATATGTGCGGCATACATTACATTCATTATAGAATATATTTATGTATAGGGTATAGGCACAGTTTAGTTGTACCAACCACCATTACCGTGCTGCTGCGAAGTCCTTGTTTTTGTTTATCAAAAAAAAATTGGATTGCGTTTTCAAACCATACTCACATAAAGTTTTATATTGCGGTATCCATTCCATAGTATACACATTATCTGGCACCGTAATGTTTGTGGATAGCATCGCTCTATTCATCTTGACGAGCACGATCTCTGGCAGTGTCGACATCACCTCGAAAATCTGCGTCAGCTTCTCACTCGGTATCGTTTCAATTCTTGACATTGAACCGAAACTCCAATAAATTACTCCATCACTAGATGCATCAAGCAGCGTTTTCAGCTCCTAATAAATTAAAATTATTAAACTCGTCTCAAAGTTACAGTTTATTACATTTGAAATTATTATACGTATATATCTTCACACTGTATCCCTAATGGAGTAGTCAGAGAAATTATAAATATATTACAGTCATAAAATCGAAAGATAATCCAGTAACCTCTATGACAGAATCGCAAGTCTAAAGAATATTTGGAGAACCGATCTCAAATAGGAAAAAAGCTAAAGAAGCATTACACAAAATAAATAAAATGAAGACATGATATGAGTGTTTGTATACATATTATATACATGGAAATTTGGGATAGACAGAACATCAATCAATGGACAGTAATATCGTACCTTGAAATGAAATGAAAACATGTGTGGCTGTAAGTACTCGTGGTTGCCGTTGGCAAAACGAAACTATACTTAAGGTGTCAGATTGCTATCCCATCGCCTATACAACTCTCTTAAAGCCATAGGTAAGTTCCACCTCACCTCTGGACTGACTATTACGACCTGCGTGGTCAAAGATTAGCCGCTATATCTTTTTCTCTCCAAAACCAGCAAGGAAGCGAACTTCATATTGTATTACGACTTTTTTCAAAACTTAAATCGGTTTCCAAAAAGAATTTTTTGTTTCGTTGTACTGTCTGAAACGTAACCTACTCTGTATAAGTATTTCCAATCACGTTCACGCCGTACGTATGCTCCTTTAGCGACCGGGAAGAGTAGCAATTTTCAGAAACATTTTTTGTATTTTTATTTTTATGTGAAATAAAATGTTGTGAATTATTAAGTCGTAGAATAAAAGTTATTGGGTATAATGTGAAAAATAGATTGCTAAGAGGTTATTAGTATTTTTCAATGAATTCTGTGTACTTACATGAAAAAAAAAGATATCAGCCATTGTTATTGTTGTTGACAAAAAATTAATTATTTTTATGATGTAGGTATTATACCTATATTATTTTGGCATCAGCAATTGTAACAGCGAAATTATCATGTACCTATGTATATCAAAAGGGTCTTAGGTCCTGGGTCGATCGATAAATGGATTCCCTGTTGCAATATACCTAAATTGGGTTAATAGACATTCTCTACTAACACACATTCTCCGATACTTCATAATTAGTACATCGATAATAAGTGCTACTATTCACTATCTGGCAATTTCAAAACAAGGTACAATCTTGCCTAACTTAATTGAATGATAGTTTTTTTCCATCTAAATCGTATTCACAATTTTAAAAAATGCTAACACACTTGTTAAATTAGCATTTGCCCGTGACTTCGCTCGCGTGGTACTAGCGAAAATCCGTAATCCGTATTTTGGTCAGAGTTAAAAAAGTACTTTGTGCAAATCTAGAAGTTAATTGGATCAGTAGCTTTCGTGTGAAACGAAAACAAGCAAACGGAGAACGTTTCGTTTATATAGTTCAAGAAATCAGTAGATAATATTAAATGGTACTGCTACTGTTTTTCGAGTTTTTTTTAAGATAAATCCTTATTTTATAATGATACTGCTTCTAGCTCGTTGATTTGTTTATATTGTTGTAACTTTCTGTATCTGAAATATTATTAACAATAGCTCGTTCTATCTCAAATTTAAAAATTCCTACATATTAGACAATGACTTGCGCTTGAATCAAGTACATTAATCAGTCATCAGCATCACTCATCAATCATAGAGAAGAATAATGTTTTCGTTCAATTCGGATAGTCTAACAAATAATGAAAGCGGAATTTCAAAGAAATTATAAATAATGGAATTGTATTTAATATATAATATACGTAAATGAAAAATGCGGGAATTTCCATAACGATAATTTTATCTTACTGAATATAATATGTTGCTAGCTGTTTACTAGATTGTCTATTTACCGGTATTACGTTCAAGGATTGTGATACTACGGATCTTATTCTGACAAACTTCCTCCTTCATATCAATTTTATGAGTTCTATCTTATAATTTCGCATTAATTAAAAATAATCTTGTTTGTTCTCCATATTTTGTTTCAATAAGTCTTATTTTTTTATCATTTTCACTTATATATATATACATATATATAACATATATATAACATATATATATGTATATAAGTGATAACATTATCGGTCTTGCCCTGTTATGTCATATGAAAGTGCCTAACTGACTGAACTTACCCTTGGTAATTGTTGCGAGTCATCGAGATGCAATCCTCCTACTTCAACCAAAGCAGGTACTAGGGGTCTTACTTCGTTAATACTAAAATGACTGTTGGACAACACTAGACTGTAGTTCTGCGCCAATGACTCTAGTTTTGGATAACCAGGTCCAAAAAGACGGTCCGCGATGGCCTGAAGCGAACAATGTAATTATAAGATATGAATAAATGATCCGGTGTAAAATAAATACTTGAATTAAGTAACTTATTAACAAACCTGTGACGGTATTTGTGATTTATATTTGTATAAAATCTTTGCCCAAAACACTGAAACTGTGTTGGCAAATCTTTCCCAGAGGCTCATGCTCTGTCCATAGCCCATCATGTAACTTGGTACATAAGCAGTTGCTTCTGGGTTGCCCAGTTGATCATTTACCCACGGTAAAGGTACACTCGAAAGGAGTCCCACAATCGGAGCTTGGAATCTTTGACCGAGGGGTAGGAAACATTCGCTTCCAAAGACTTCAATGATAACGAGGTCGAAGCTTAAAGTAGAATTTAACAGCTCTTTGACAGCGGGTATTTTAGAAACTGTTTCGCACGCATGAACGCATTCTTTTATAATCTGTTCTAAATTACGTACGAACTCTGGCTTCAAAGAGTGGTGCTCCTTAGTGAGATTGTTAGTGATTTCTGGTATCGTTCCTGCTAAACTTAACTGTGCAATGTTGGATGGAGCATTTTTCTGTAAAAACAAAAACAATCATGGATTAGAACATTTGTAGGGTATATTATAGTCTTCGAAACAATACATTATAGTTTCTAATCATAGATAAACGAGCATTATCCAAATAGATAATAGATCAATATTGACTGACTGAGAAATTGGTGTAGGAAAGTCAACAGTTGTCAGTTTTGTGGCGCAAGACAGCGCGTGCCGTGAGATAAGACGTGGTAGACAAAAGGTGAAGGGGGCAAGCCGCCTCAGCCACACACATGACAACTGATATACACAAGTACGTCAGACATTACCGCTGGCTTCTATTCATAATGGTTACTCATAGATAAAGAATTTGTGGACTGTTATCAATTAAATAAGTATAAGTTTTAATCGAAAAAGATTATTAACGCTATTATAACATTATTTTTAAGAAGTCTGTGAATATATTTAAATGAAGCACGATTTATTTTAAGAGACATCTGACAGACAATTTCATATTAATAGAAATTAGGAACACACTTCAATCTTCCATTAACTTATCGTTTGATTTATATCTCTCCAAATTCTTGTTAATGTACAATGAATGAAATACATGTAGTTATTCAAAACATATAGATAATAACATGATTAGAACAACGACAACGTCCTTGGCATTGCCACCAATGTTTATTTCGGCGTGTGAAGTTCAACGACTCAAACTTGATTTCTGATATCACGGCACTACATCGTGTTTAATATGAATTCCACAATAGAGCCATTAATTTTTTTCAGTGCTTTGACATAATAAGAGTATGTTGCAGGTGGTTGTATTATAAGCTTTGTAACGCAGAATTTTACAATAACGAATAAAATTGAGTCACTTCTTAAACGAAACTTTAAAGTAAGCAATTTACTGTATTTTTACTGTATATAAGTATAGGTATCTGTATTGAATATAAATGTTCGACTATGATATGTTATATTAAACTAAAATTACATAAATCAAAAATTCAATTAGTTATTCAACAACTATTTTCATGTTGCACACAATAAACGAAAGAATTTAAAAATTAATCAATATGTGTACAGCCTACTGTAGTTATGCGTTCACTACTAGTAATTATTACTTGACACCACATGATAACGCGTGTTTCTTTTAAATAATTTTAAATAAATTTTCAGTCATTGATAGTATGTAAGGTTAATAAATTCAAAAATTTAGTCAATAAATGTTAAAGTCAAAGTCAAATCAATTTATTCAAGTAAACCCTATTACAAGGTATTTTTGAACGTCAAATCTACTTTAGTTCGGTTCAAAGAGAAGAGAAAAAAAAACCTGGACACTGAGAAGAACCGCCAAGAAATTCAGCCAGGTATCATTTTTTCAACATCATTTTACAAAAGGTTTATTAAAATACAATATTGAGAAAGTCAGTAAATGCATGTGCAGAGGAGATCATTGTCAGACTATTGTTTTATCTTCAACGAAATCGTTTATTTTATAGTATGATTGTCTAATCAATGTACGTTTTATAACCAATCTAAATCTATTTTCTGTTAATTGAGTGACTTCTTAAGGAACTTTATTATAAAAACAATGCAGTTACCCAAAAATGAAACATTTGACTTATGTAATTTAAATTTTGGAACAACCGACTCATCTCATCTACAATCAACTCATCAACATGTCGAATCCTCCTTCGCCATTTCTTACTATTTATTATATATATTATAGCTATTTATGTCATAAAAAATAAAATTCGTTTTGTGGCTTATCAAACATGCTGCAGTACATACATGTTGTCTAATTTGTAAGACGGTGAGAAATGCTATATCTAACAGAGTTTATTGCTGGTTCGCACCAGTACTGTACAAATATTTTCTGAACCGATATTATATTTCATTTTCAAAAATATCTCGTGCCACCTTACTTGATTAAAAGTACCCCCCTATTTTGGATGCAAAAACATATTTACTTTTACGAGTTAGTGAATAAAAACTGATCGAAATGATGCAAAGTTATCGAAAAACGCCATATATCAATTTAGGTACACCTTATTCACAATATTCATGTCTCACATTTTTGAGATCAATACTTTTAGAAATAAAAAATTTTAAGCGTTTTTTTTTCGAGAAAATTTTTTAAAACAGTAGCATACAGTCACGTGTTATATATTTTACAGTTTTCAATTGATACACCCACACGATGATCAAAAAACTTTTTTAATCTAAAGTAACAATGTAAATCGCCTTCAGTCAATATTCAACTTATGAGGTTAAATGGTTAAGGTCCTGTATATTGACATGATTTGGACCATAATTTACTAAAAGCGTTCCACATTTCAACTATTTACGTCAAATAGTCTGTGAGCATTCGATTTTTAAACACAACTGTGACAAACAGATTTTATACTTTAAAAAATGGTTTTAATAATCTATTATACAAATAGAAAAAGACACTGTCTGATTGATCAGATCAACATACAGCCCAAACCGGTAAATCACATTTTGCACAATTTCCTTGTATGTACAGTTAGGCTCCAACTAATAAGGGATTTTTGGAAATTCAACCCATAGGGGGTTGAAAAGGAGTGTCAAAGTGAAAATAAAAAAAAAATTAAAATGCATCTAAGAGAAAAAATCGACCTAGAAGGGGTAAAAAAGAGTGTCATAGTAACAATGGAAAAATTTTAAATTTCACGAGGAAGTTTCACGAGGAAATTTCACGAGAGCTAAACTCTAACAGTCAACATAAATAACGTCTTACATATTTCTTACGTATCCACCCCAGCGAAGTCAGGGCGGGTTGTTCGTTCTATATAAACTAAAAATTATACTAGGCAGGAGGAAAAATTGTAAAAAATAAAAATTGTTGTTGTTTGCGCTGCAGTTAAGTGTTTCTATGTTGGACACACGTTATCTACACTTGAACTTATCAAGGAGTAAATGATGTCACTATGCATTTAAATTACGTTTAAATAAAGTCGATAATTCGTAAAGAAAATAAATTACAGAATAGATATTGTAGCTGAAAATTATGCACTAACATAAGCCATGAATATACACCAACGGTATAATTAATATTTATTGACAATCGTTTGCACTAGAAACAGCAACTCAGAAGTTGGAATATTGTAAAAAACAGATAAATATTAATGAAATTCTATTCAATGAAACACTTCGTCATAAAGTTAAGAACTGGTCACACGACTACTTGCAACATGCATCATGAAGCGGATGAAATTTGTTTTTTTTTTCTGAATAAACTTACCATAGGGAAATGACTAATGACGGTGATTTGATGCTGTTTTCTGGCTAATGCCTCAATGAGTCGACCGTACATGGCGTAATGACTCCTGGTGTTGGTAGGTAGGACCGCCAGTATGCGGGCCGCGTGCGCGGCCGCGAAACACAGCACTAGCCACAGCAGCCGCGCGCGCATCTCTCAATCGTTCGTGTCGGTGTGCGTACTCGTGCCGGACTCGCGAGCCCCTCGACCCTACACCGATAACTAGGTGACGTCACCTGCTGCTGACCGGACTCTGTCATCAACAGACTGCGCGCGGCGAAAGTGGCCTTTCCCTCAGTCACTCTCACGGGTACACTGTCGACATGTCCAGTGCTAGTGCTTAATGTTACTGTATGTCACTGCGTTTCTTTCGTTTGTTATGTTAATTACTTCTTTTATTAATATCGCTTAATTGACCACATAATTATCGTTAAAATGGAAGTGCATATTTTTACATAGTATACGCACGCTGCGCATCTATTTTGGTACACGAGAAAATCAAGTAATTGTATTCTTTGTTATCATGATTTTGCATGAGTACATTAATTTTTGGCAATATTCTGGCTTCTGACGACCTATGAATATAAATAGCGATGTTCAAAAATGAACCTGGTTTATAATTATCTTTGGTAAGTGCGCTATTTACTCTCATTTCAATTAACTTTTATAAATGCTCCCGGATAGACCTAATATCTAACATTGTGATAACAGTAATAATTATGTTTAAAAAATACTGCCCTGTTAAAGTTACTCGAATCGCACAAGAGCAATGAGTGGAATGACCTATACAAGACAAAGAACAAATTGTAGTGGCAGTGAGTATCTACCTGTGATATATTTTCTCTAAAAATTAATTTGACTGAAAGTTTACAAATTGAAATTAAAATTAAAGTGTGATTAATGATTATTATTGTATCCGATGACCAAAATAATGGGCGCCAGGTAAGATAATGACTACATATTTTAAATAAAGCAGCACTACACAATCATTAGTCGTTTCGAAGTATAATAATTGCACTCATTATTTAATAAGGAATATACTTAAAAATTAATTAGAAAGAAAACAACATGTTTTCATTGCTATTTTAATCACCTAATTAACCTATTTTATTACGACATTATGATTTCATTACCTACTTCTTTCAGACTAATAATTCTATCGATTCTATAGTTGTTTGAATTTAGAATTTTCCCTAAAAATCATCTAAAAATATTGAAGTCGTAATTGTTAATTGCACGATTTACCAGCAAGAGAAATAAAATACCTACCTATGTTGTTAATCGACATGAAAAAGAAAGCTCTCAATTCGTCGTAATCTTTTTTTTGTGCATGTTCACGAATTTTGCCGCCATTTGTGCACCGATCTTCTAAAAAAATAACTTTATAAGTACAATACAAATACCTGTATTATTAAATGTGACAGTTATTTGTAAATCTAATCTTTATAGCATAACATATCTTCACGCTGTATCCCCAACGGGGTAGTCAGAGAGGACGGAGCGCCAGGAGTCGCGGTCCTTACACACCTCTTTCGCTTCCTCAAAACTCATCATTCTCTTCACACATTTTCACCTAGGTATGCGAGTGCTTTTGACATTTCCGTCTGCTAACACTCTGGCTATTTGATCTTCATAAGTCGGCCTTGGTCTTCCTTGGCTTTTACCACTTACTTTCACTCTGTAGATTTTCTTCGTGAGTCTTTCATCACTCATTCTTTCCAAGTGCCCGAACCATCTAAGCATGCCTTTCTTCATTTTTACAATAACACTGTTGTGCAACCCTGTCATACTGCGTATCTCATCATTGCTTATCCTGTCCGCAAGCGTGACACCGCACATATTTCTGAGAGACCGCATCTCCACAGCATTTATCATCCTTTCACTCGATTTCGGGTATATCCAGGCCTCACTACCGTACAACAAAGTTGGCACCAACACCGCCTAATCTTTATAATTATGTAAAAGCGAAATACTAACTTACTGACTGTTTAATCACGAAATCCCAAAAACTAAAGCTAGGATCATGAAATTTGTTTAATAGTAGTTTAAATGTAGGGTCCCCCTAAAAAAGGAAATTAACATTTTAAGGGCCCCACCAGAACTTTATATAAAACTTTTTTATGGAACAGTATATTGAGTACAAATATTGCTTATTAAAAATAATGAGACACGTGTTTCACATTTTCGTATCGTGGACAAGTCGCGGGCAATAGCTATTTATTTTGTATCGTATTTAAGAACTTATTTTTGTACTTAAATTTTGATTAGTAAATGATATTGAAGTTTGCTTATTTTTTTCTTAAAAATTTATTTTTTAATGTAATTTATCGTATATGTTGTGGTGTATTTATTAAACTTATAAGTAAATACTTAACCCATTAACCCGAATATCAATCGTAGTACTGGACTCTTATCTATGACTGGACTATTACTTCGAACTCGTAATAACAATATAAAGAATAGAACTAGAAAAAATATTATAGCCTAAATTATAAGATGCTAGGGACAGTTAGTAATAAATTCTATGAAATTATAGGCTCTCATTATCTTTTGAATTGTGCTATGTTAGAATGTTATTAAAATAAGATTTCCATAATATTATTTTATACTAGTAACTATATGTGATATTATACTTAGTAATAGTATAGGAACGCTAGTACAATCAAACTTCGAACGAATTTGATAACGCTTTTGAAAGTCGTAATATGACTGATTAAAGGTATTATTATAAGTTATTAGATTATAATAATCATTAATTTAATAATCATAATATAATCGATAATAACTAGTAGGCACTTACTACCTAATCCTACCATATTGAACTTCTAGTCTTCCTGCGCAGCTTGTTAAACTCGTAAAAATAATATTGGGTACATAAAGAACTGTTGTAGGCAATGACATGGGCTATACCGACCTGCCATTATCGGAAGCCGCACGGCTTATTACCTAACTTGTAGTCACCACGCGACCAAGGGCAGATCCAGCTTTCAAGTCAGGGGGGTCTTATAGTCAAGATCTAGTCAGGACATGCTCCAATTCGATTACAATGAGTTTAGAAAAATCGTCACTAGTCAATCTCTAGACCCAACCCAGTGGGGGATCATGACCCCCAATGACCCTCCCCTTGGATCCGCTCTTGCATGCAACAGCCAAATACCGCGTGATATCTGGTGTCAAAACGAGAATTTGTATAATGTAATTTGTATATTGGCGCAAAATTTACCGCGAAAAGTCCACTTTACGTGCATGGCGCAATAGACATGAGGCAATCGTCATGCTAGGTATCAGTTTTTTAATACAATTAGTCATCAGCAGGTTTATTACCTAAAAATTTGCAGACAGCGACAGCCACGCGATCACTACACGACCGGTGATTAATTGTAATAAAAAATTAGTATCATGTATGACGATTGCGTATCTATTATTCTATGACCGTAAAATGCACTATTCGCGGTAGATTTAGCGCCACTATACAAATTACATTACACGAATTCTTGTTTTGACAGCAGATATCGCGCGATATTGGCTGTCGCATGCTGTCTGCAAGTTACGTAATAAGCATGCGGTTGCGCAGTGATCGCGTGGCTGTCGCTGTCTGCTAATTTTTATGTAACAACCCACCGGTTTGCCATCTGTAAGTGCGTTATGTGCAGGGCGGAAGTCGGCCTTTTTTTTTCTACATATTCTCTGCCTAAATGCTTACTACTAGAAATAGTGTTGAAAGATGATTGTATTGCGTCTCGATGATCTCTTCATCCCGATTGATAAATAGCGTCTGTACCTATAATTATTATTAGTTTCACGAAAAATTAGTACAACTTTATATATTATTTTAAAAATAACTATTAGAGACGATCATAACTTTTAAGTAATGATTTCTTTTATGATTGTAATAATCTGCATTTTATACAAATTAACTTTCCAGCCTCGACTTCGTCCGCGTGGATCTTGAAATAAATATAAATAAAGAGAATCTAAGAGTAGAACTAAATAAGTTGATAATTTTAGTTTAACACCTCTGTGTAATCTACGTCTGTGATATTCCCTTAACACTTAAACAAGCTGTTATCCCCTATTTTGTATATATTTCCCCTTCCAGAATGATTTTCCAAAAACTGAAACACGTCTGTTAATTTTCAACCACAATGCTAAAAACTTTCATGGTACCTATTAAATACAAAAGCAACGGAATTTTCATACAAACTTTCATCTCCCATTTTTTACTTCCTTAAAGTATAAATTTCTAGAAATTCTGAATCATCTTTGTCTCAGTTTATAACCGAAAAGCCAAATATCAGTTTTCATGGATTTATCTTAAAAAACGACAAATTTAAATACAAAGTCATATGTAAACCCCTTAAGGGTTGAATTTCCAAAAATTCCTTCGTTATGTAACTGTACACCTGTTCCTAATTTCATGTTTCTTTTTTCAGTGATTTAGGCTTTGCGTTATCAGTCAGTCTGTCAGTTCCATTAAGTAGATTATTTAACTTTTATGTGGCGTAGTAACCGGCTGAGATATTCGGTTACGATAATGAGTTATTACATCAACCCAGCTTTTCACATCCAATTAATTTTTATTGCGTGAAATGGTATCACACTTATCATGCTAGTCGTTTTTATAGAGATTATATCAAAGTTAACGCTGCTGACCTGAGGGTCACGTCTTCGTCGACATGATAAGTTTCATTCTATGAAATTGTATGAGTCTTACAGATACATTTCAGAACATTCTAGAATATTTTGTGTTTACCACATAAACTTGCAATTGAAAACTGCACTCGATGTGTTTTAGTTACTATTTCATTGCAAAGCTTCTTTATACATATACATACATACTTATTCTTACTTTATACATACTTATTCTTTATTATTGGTATGTATGATACGAGTAATAAGTAAGCAACAGTAGTAATTCAAATTATTACCAATTATTTGTAAAATTAATAGTTTCCGCTATTTTACTATCCTAGGTTTAAATCATAATTATGTATAATTTGTAATTAGTATTTTCGATAATAAAGTTACTGCTGTTAACCATTAGCTATTGTAAACTTTAAAATCAATAGTTTTACTTTACATGGTTGAGGTTCTATTGCTAAAAATGTCTACATTAGAACCTTTACAGTTTCGTCATATCCGTATGTCACAGCCAGTTTATTACGTCATCTATATAAAAACAAAAAGAAGTGTAATATGGTAAATAAAAAAGATCCTTACGAAGAAAACTATGAAAAACAAAGTAATCAGGTTAAGTACAGTTTCCCGAACAAAGAATATGGGGTGATTACTAGGGTGATAATTTTTAACCAAAAGCATGGAGGTTGTGCGCAGTGAAAGTGGCCTTATTCCAAAATTGCTTTCGGTCACTGAACACTTACTATGTAGTATGTACCTACTCTTGGAGGTGGTTTTGACCGAAATTACTACGGCATCATAAGTTATTGCACATACGACGGGCTCTTACCAGTTCATTTATTTAAATCATATGAACCACGAGCAGATGTTATTGTCATAACGACAGCTGATATATTCAAAAATATTATTAACTAAATTTCATTTTATTAGTACACTGTTATATTAAATTGTTGAAGTTTTTCGTATCGCTTAAAATTATTTTATAATATCAATACATTTTTTCAAGTAGTATATATATTTTGTAATTTAGAGGTACCTAACATTTTGTTATAGGGCATTACATTTTTTATAGATATAAATTACATTTTGCATTTTTATTACCAATTTTAAAGTGCTTTAAATCGCCCCTTCATTGTTTCAATGACTAACAATATTTGTAACAACCTTTAAAGTAGTTGTTAGAAATGAAACGAAATTCACACATCACAACTGATCACAACTCACCACAAGTCGCAAATATTTGATTCAAATCAATTTTACTAAATTGATTTGAAAACACTGATGTTATTTTGTTACGTGATACTACGTAACTACCTATACCTGTTCTTTTTGTGATTTCTTCTCCACTTGTTTCTGACTTTACAATAATCCGCAGATTTTTCTTTCTCTGTACATGCTTATTCTGTATTGTCTATTGCATAAAATAATTTGTAAAAATTCCATCTAAGTTTATATTTGCATCATTTAAAAAAAAATTATAAATAAAGTCATTAAAAATTGAATTAGATACTGTCCAATTCCCATTTGAAAGATTATTGAAATTAAGATATATGTGTATATAATAAATAATAATATGCATAATAAAATACAAAAACAATATAAGAGATAATAATAACGTAAATTATTTTAAAAGTACCTAATATAAAAAATATCAATAGATAAGGCATATTATACATTCAGTGAATTATTTTTTAATCTACAATAAATTCTAAAAAAAAGTAATGATTAATGAATGTAATGATTTAATGTAACGCTTTTTTTAATATATTTTTAAATATAATGATGACCTAGGTCTGCGATCGCAAACCAATGACACGCGTGCCATTGGTGGCATGTGACGTAATAATTGAGGCATAGCTGTAATTAAATGATTTGGGTACCTAATCGAAACAATTTATTGTTTCATATACATTTGTTGTTTATTTTTTAATTATTCGCTAAGTCAACATTGTTTGATGGCACGTCATGGCCTCGTTAAATATTTCTTTAGAAAAAATGGCACGTAGATAAATAAAGGTTCGCCGTCCCAGACCTAGGTTATGTATTATTATGTATTACTATTTTCAAATTTATACTATGTATACTCTTAGTGGTGAGACACAGTGAACAGAAATTATGTATTATTATACCATTAATACCTGTGATTCACATATTCAATAAATAAATAAATATTATTGAACCGTTTTAGCTATGAGGTACAAGTGGAATCCAGCGGCCGGCGGCGCGGATTGGGCCAGCGCGTGCTCCGCGTGTTAGAGAAGCTGGCGCACGCCACGCGCATGCGTTGTGTGCGACTCACGGCCCTCACTCACAATCCCTCAGCCGCAACGTTTTTCAAAGCTTGCGGGTAAGGAATCTTCAATGTAACAGTGAATTTGAGGTCATTGGCATCCTTTTAAAATAAATAAATATTTACTCCTTACATATCCAGCCGTGTGACCCCAAATTAAACAGTTTTTTGCTATGAGTACCACACAACAAACTGAGAGAATACCCAATACCAAACTCGCAAGACAAATCATATTCCTTGTCTATTAATAAATTTAGCTAAGAATCTAATCCTGGACACACGACTTGGAAGGCAAAGCACAAACTACAACTCCAATAACTGGCCTATTGAGACTCTAATCAAGATATGTTAGTAATAAAATTACGTAAATCAATTAGCAAATCTTAAAATCTCAAAATCTTGAACTCATTTTGCAGCCTTTAAAAACATCCATGCTGCTCTCGTTAGCAAACAGAAGCGGATGATTTTGTGACAGAATTGTCAGCCTTCCAACGCACTGTCACCCTTCCATAGTAGAATATTGAGTTCAATTGATGAGTTAAGATTCTGCTTTCACGGTTGTTGCTTAACACACGTGCTTGTGAGGTTATTCTTGTTTAATCACTTTATTTCTTCTTATTATGGTTTATGGTTTATCAGAAGCGGAGCTGCAGTCACTAGTTACGTGCATGAAAGAAGACTGTGAAGTGAAAGTATTGAATGTGAATGTGAATAAAACTAAGGTTCTGGTGTTTGAAAGAGAAGGTGTACAGACAAAGTGTGAAATATGGGTAAATGGTAAATGGGAATGGAACGGTAATAGGAATAGGTGAACGAGATTGTATATCTGGGGAGTGCGTTTTCGAGGGATGGAAGATGTGAGTTGGATGTGGAGAGACTATTATTTAAATCTATGTACCAACAAATATACAAATAACTTCACGAAAATCGAAACACGCGTTTCTTAAATTTTTTCTGTCTGTTTGTCCGGGTTTATCTCCGAAACAGCTGTACTGATTTTGACAAGACATTGGCAGGTAGAGGTTTTTTCAGGGAGTAGTATAAGCTATTTTTTTCCCAGAAAAATTACATTTAACGCGGGTAAAAAATGAAACCGCGGGACTCTGTTTCTATATAAAAAACCAAGTAATAAGTATTAATCATATATAAATACGCTGCTTAATTTTGCTTTTTTGTTAAAAGGTACAGCATAGACGAAACTAGTCCTCCTAAAGACGAAGCGGCTCATTATGAAATCCTTAGTAAATCTACAGAATCACCTGAAGACAAAGTCGAATCTAGTAAAAATCTTGAGAAGTGTCAAATTAGCGAAGAAATAAAAGTAGTGCAAGTAGCTACAAACAAATGATATGACGTACAAAATTTGATAATAATATACGGAATTACTTCAATATTTTGTATAGTTAGAAATAAATTTGATTAATGTATTCGAGTCGAAAGAATCATTTGTTTCGTAAAGTGTGTGATTAAATTGAGTGTTCTAAAAATAAATTCATCAATGACTACGTTTTAATTGACACTATTTTTGCGATGTAAAGTTATCGGCATTATTTGATAATACTGACAACAGTATTATCAAATAATGCCGATAACTTAGATAACTTAAAAACTTAGGTACAAACCTAAGTTGTTTATTTCGAACGCTAACGCGAAATTAATAACTGTCTAAAAATAATTGTCAGATACGTTACAACTTTTATTGTTCCTTCAAGGTCACTAAAGTATAATATTAAGTTTAACTAAAAGTTTGAATGATAAATAAATTTCCAATTTTTAATCTGTCGGTGACCAATTACAGAAACATTTTTAAATAAGATAATAATAGTGTTGAAAATTCATATTGTTAATAAGTATTACATTTGATTAATAATAAATAATAAGATTGCAAAAATACGAGGTACAACATACGGGTGTATCTGAATCTGAATATACAGGATTAATTTAAAAATACTAATAATCTCTTACTATTTTGTACTAAACATTATTCTCAATAACTTTTGTTTTACGATTCCCAAAAATTCGAAAGCTTTTTCTTTCATACAAAAATAAAAATACATTAAATATTTCTGAAAATGGCACCTACTCTATACCCAGTTGCTAAAGCGGCACACGCACAGCGCGGCGCTAAGATCCGCGGGGTTATTACCTAAAAATTTGCAGACAGCGACAGCCACGCGATCACTGCGCGACCGGTGATTAAATCTAATAAAAAATTAGTTTCATATATGACAATTGCGTATCTATTATTGTATGACCGTAAAATGCATTATTCGCGGTAGATTTAGCGCCACTATATAAATTACATTACACAAATTCTCATTTTGACAGCAGATATCGCGCGATATTGGCTGTCGCATGCTGTCTGCAAGTTACGTAATAAGCGTGTCGGTGCGCTTGCACTACACCATTGGCAATACGTACAGAGTAATAACGTTTCAGACAGTACCACAAAACTTAACAAATATTTTTGAGGAACGTATTGAGTTTTGAAAAAAGTCGTAGAACAAAAGTTATTAGATATTTTAACAGGAATTTTGGACTAAGAGGTTATTAGTATTCTTAAAGTAACCTTGTATATAGTAATGGTTTATGTTCATGCTCTATCATATCTGTATCAAAAAATAGTAAAACCTTAGTAAAAGTTTCGCGGTTTTCCAGTTATCCGTAGTTTAATATTTTCTATTTAGAATCTTTAATTTATAACCCTATATTAGTTTTTTTATAAAGCCTAATATTTTCATATTTTCAGTATATTTTTTTAGTAACTAATACAAGGTAATTAAAAAGAAATTATACTAGAGGCTATCTTGAAATGCGCGAAACAATTTTTTAATGAAATAATTTATGATCTAATATGACAGAGCATAAATGAAGCGAAGCTGTTACCGTTATTACATTATACATTTTCGTGAACAGCCGTATTAACCTGTAAGTTAAGATTCAATCAAATTTTTGTACTGAAAGTAACCCATTCTCTACTGAAATAAATAAATATTTCTAAAAATCTGTTTCATTTTTCAATTAATATAATTATTATAAGCCTTAGTTAAGTGTCCTTATAATGATTTATATTTGCTTTAAAAATCAAGTTACGAATGTGACGTTACTGTCAATCCAAAATTATTACTGAACATTATATATAGGTCATTATAGTGATATATGTGTAAATTATTATATTTTACCTATTTTATTACTTTAGTATATTATATAATAATATAGTGGTATGATAAATCGCGGCCACACAGTAAAAATTCGCGACGCTAACACAGCATAGCAGCGACAATCATATCGCATGTACGTAAGTTTACGTAATATATTATTTTATGTACACACATTGTTCATATTTCTTTGTATTTCTATAAACTCCTAAAAGTTGCTTTTACATACAAATGTACCGAATGATCAATTCGTAGCCTAATTTATTCCCATGTTCCTAACAAGTTTTCTTAGGTATAAATAAGTTTTCTTCCACTAAGCAATATAGAATTTACATGTTTGATTGGAGGCAAATAATCAAAGATATAAAGATTTACAATTATCGCAGAAGATCTGTACTTTAAAAATCAAGTTACGAATAATATGGTGTTACTGTCTATCTAAAACTATTATTCACTCTCGTGGACGTAGCCAAGGTAGAGCATTTGTCCCCAAGATTAAATTAGAAGCAAAAACTTATGATGATTAATTTTTGTTGAGATTTAGTCAGAAACTTTGCCAGTACTGAAATTAAGTATAAGTAAGTTGGTATTATTATTTAATTGGTATAATGGTACTAGATGTAACTAGTTGCAAACGACTCTAAATACAACCACTTATTAATTATATTTATGTTTAGTACCTATATTTTTTATTTCTTCCTCCCCCCCCCCCCCCCCCCCTTCTTCCACATCCAAGCAAATCCTGACTACATCCATGTTCATTCGTCAACAGTCTCTATATCTAAAGGTGATTCGCATCTACCGCTAGTAGGATCACTATACTCATTAATTAACTGACTTCTATTGTAAAGTAAAGATAACGGAACAGAATATGCACTATCTTGTTCTGGTCCATGTGATTTCGAAACCTCAATTTCTTGACGATGAAGAAACGTGTCAGCATTTAAAGACGACTCTCTTCCGCGATGTTCTCTCCAAATATCATCTGCTGGTGTCATATGTGCCGCGGCAGTCGGTGGCAATGTTATAGCGTTGGGGGGCGCGATAGAAGCGCATTTTTCTCTTCGCTCACGAGCACGTCGATTTTGAAACCATATCTTTATCTGAAAGCAGAAAAATAAAAATGATTAGGTACTTGTGTACCTACATTTTGTACACCACGTGCATTGTTTGACGCAGTAATCATTTTTTCTAAGGTAAACCGAATACTTATATAGAAAGGGCCAACCGGCAGGTAAGCAGCTAGCGTTCAAGTAAACTGATATGTGGTTTGTGTGTGTGTTCATGTTCATCTTGTTTAATAACACAAGACTTCATCTACGTGCCATTAATTTTACAATATTTGTTATTTTGTTTATGTTCTACTCGAGTTTATTCTAATACATAGCTCGAAATTACCGCAATGTTATCATATTCATGTCCAGCCCATATTCATGTGCACATGAATTCATAATATTTTATTCATTGATTGGCATTCATAACATTTTACATATAGACGAAGATCCCATAGACTTTTTGGTTGAATGAAAAATAACAAGCCGACACTTACACGGTGTACGACGGCAACCCGGATCGCGTGATTTTTCAAAACCGTTTGTACGCCGTTTAAGGGGGAGAGTTGAAAAGTGTGTTATATGATAACATAAAACGTAATTTTTGCTAACAAGCCGAAAATGCGATATTCGTAAAGATATCAAAAAGTTTTGTTCTGAAGGTGCAAGTTTCGGCCGGTTTGAAAGTGTGGCTGAGCCTGTAGGTTGAATTTAGCATGTCGCCTGAAACTTGATATTTTCTAACAAGCCGAAATTTATTCTAATATCATGCTCTTGTCACAAGACACCTATAAAAAAAATATCGGCTGAATCTTAATCATCCTTAATCAATAAGCTTAAGCTTGTTAGACAATTTTAAGTCCCTGCTGTAGCCCTAAATTCGTCGGTACACACTGTTCCCCACGTTAGATTCAGCCGATATTTTTTTTATAGGTGTATTGTGACAAGAGCAAGAACATTAGAATAAATTTCGGCTTGTTAGAAAATATCAAGTTTCAGGTGACATGCTAAATTCAACTTACAGCCTCAGCCACACTTTCAAACCGGCCGAAACTTGCACCTTCAGAACAAAACTTTTTGATATCTTTACGAATACCGCATTTTCGGCTTGTTAGCAAAAATTACGTTTTGTGTTATCATATAACACACTTTTCAACTCTCCCACTTAAACGGCGTACAAACGGTTTTGAAAAATCACGCGATCCGAGTTGCCGCCATACAGCGTATAAGTGTCGGCTTGTTACTTTTCATTTAACCAAAAAGTCCATGGGATCTTCGTCTAATAAACTAATATAATAATAATAATAAAAGTGCCCTTTGTGTGGCAGTCGAAAACGATCGACGCACATTCTAAATCCATATCAAAGATAAATGAAAATATCTCACGATCAATATAAACAAAAACACAGTTTCTTTTGATGAGCGCCAGGGCTATCGGGTGGCCTGTACCCTCGTTTGCACCTAACTGAGTTTATAGTAAATTCACTGAATTTAACACGTCATAATGTCACAAGTACGATTGTAATTTTAGTGCCTGATACTATTACAATAGCAATAGTAGAGTTGTAATTTACAAGTGATAAAGTAACTAAACTATAAGGAAAGATTAAATTAGCATAAATATAATAATAAACAAACGGGATTTCCGTCTGTGCCTTCTCGCAGATTTCTTCTTGCAAACGAAATGTGATGATAACGAAGGCAGATCTACCACGTGAACATGCGGACTACTGATTTGCTTTACATACTATAACAGTTTCAGAACCGCTAGGTCTCTAATGAATATTATTGCCGTGTTATAATAGGCTGGATTTCTGGGACCCTGAAATATGGAGATACTGAGATAGGTACCTACTTGATTGAAATGGCACTAAGAGCACCCATGCAGTAGGTGACCGCGAGAAATAGGTACTGGCTTCAATTATCGTGACAACAAAGCACCACTATGCTCCAGCGCCTCATACAATTTTATTTTACGTTAGTAACTAATTAATCTGTGGTTTTATGTTCACGGTGACTATTTCTAATTTTTTAAGAAATTTTAAAATAAAAACACTGAGAACCACGAAATAATTGTCCATTATTAATCAAAATTCAAGTACAAAAATTACTGTATTAATGCTGTACTATACAATACCATAAATTCGTTATTAAATTATTACCTTTGTAGTAACCTAAACTAAACTAAACCTAGTAGACTTTCTGTGTTATTTAATTTTAATTAAGTAGTTAAATAGATTTAAAGGCATCGTGTTTATGATCTTATTGTACTTGAGTTTTGATTACTAAGCATAATTATTTTGTAGTTTTCGGTGTTTTAATGTTAAAGTCGATTTAATTTTTTTTATAAAAATGTGTTGGTTTTTTCTTTTGAATGGCCTATCACAAATAAATTTCTAAAGTAGTTCTACAACCAACGTTTTCCAATTCTGGAACGGAACATTAAATAAAAGGATCATCAAAATATATAAACCGTTGAAAATTCCAGGAGAAATTTAAGCAGTAATCCATCATCAGATCTGAACTAAATTTCTATAGGACCACCCTGAACTTATATATATCCTTTCAAATAGAAAAATGATTAACAAAACTTGGTATACAAATGGCGGAGAAATCTGGAAACATAAACAAAAAAAAATGAAAAGATGATTCCGACGAATTAAAAACCTTTTTTTTAAATCGATTAAAAACATAACTAACTCTGTCATCTCGTAACTGTAGAGCTGCCGCGAGAGCCCGTAACGCGGGCGGTGCGAGATACGGCGCTCGCGCGTACGCCGCTTCCAGCGCTGCCGCTTGCGCAGCTGTGAAGGGAACGCGCGCGTGCCTCCCCGAGCGACGAGACCGACAGGCACTTGTTGCAGCGCCTGAAAATTACAAAATTATAAGCACTATACATTAAGCATAGTACACGGAAATGTTTTCGTAACATACCACAGTATAGTGTTAAATAATGATAAATGTAGACTTATTCTTTACTAACGCTGCTTTAAAATTTATTTAAGTACGAGTAGTTATGCTACAAATTGATCTTTCAATTAGATAATACCTATGTCTCTTTACTACTTATAGGGAAACTAGGAATACAAAGCAACATACCTAGTTACTAAATTATTTAATTTTTGTTATAGTAATGCTATGAGCTCCTCTTCCTCGTAAGAATTGTCACAATAAGAGCAAAATAATCACCAGACAAATATACCAACTGATTTCAAACTAAGCTTGTGTCACGGGCGCCACAGATAAAACCATGATAATACTTTACGGTAGTAAACTAATTAATCTGTAATCATACTTAGAAAGTACACAGCAACAATAGGTCGTCAAGACAACTTAATAGATTTAAATTGACCTCAAGACTATCAATGACAATAAAAAATATTATGAATTATGTATGTAGATATCTATTATCATCAATATTCACTATAACTCACACAACACAAACAACTTTGTTTTCTTAGTAATATTTGTGAATCTTATTTTCTTATTAGTCATTTTAAGACGATTTTTAAGAAACAAAATGTTCAATGCTAACGTGGAAGTCGAGGTGGTCTGTATCTGGTGCAGCACAACCAACTCGGAACATCGGCTTCGTCTCGATTCCGCGTCGAGTTCTCACTAAGTATCCGTTCTATACTGAAATTAGTTTTAGAGTTCGATGGCACTTCCGAAACGTCCATCATCGCACTAACCATTGTCCAACACTTACTACAATTCAAAAGGGATGATATATTTGTTACCCTTAATATATTACCGTAAGAGGAGGAGCTTAATGAAATCCCGCCTTATTTAATATGAGGGATGTTGGGTCCCTAAAGTAACAAAATAGATTCTTATCGTAAATCGCAGTCTCGAGGGGTTACGCACCAATGAACACGCAAGTGTTGTGACGTTTCCATTCATACGTTATCCGTTTTGCAAATTGAATGAGAAATTGATATGCCAGTGGGCAAAGTTACATAAAAACTTGTTACTACTTTAAGGGTATGTGAGAACATTAATTTGTAACAGCCATGCCTTGTATTTAATAGGTAATATGATACTGCATTGATAAAGCTAATTAAAATTTTATTATAACTGTATTACTTAATTTCCGTTTGCCAAAATATTAATTTTGGTTAAGTGTTCTGTTACTAATAGAGGTTTATTACTCGTATCTACGTAATAATACGAGCATAGAATTGCATTCGCCAAAGGACTCTTATCCGGCCATAAATTTAAAAAAAATAGAATTGCATAACATAATACATAATATGTAGAACATACATTCTACAAGTACATAATAAATAATAATTTTGTAACACACGAACAAGACACGAACGTATCTCACAAGAATTAGTTGTTTATTTGAGTGGTTATTTAGGAATAATTAACCAATTAATGTTATTGTAACGCTGTTATAATAAATAAATTAACCGAAATCGAGTGAAAATAAGATAAATGCATTAGAAATGCGATCTCTTAGAAATATGTGCGGTGTCACCCTCGCGGACAAAATAAGCAATGAAGAGATACACAGTGTGACAGGGTTGTACGACAGTGTTATTGTAAAAATTAAGAAAGGAAAGCTAAGATGGTTCGGGCATATGAAAAGAATGAGTGATAAAAGACAGACGAAGAAAATTTATAGAGCGAAAGTGAGTGGTAAAAAAAGCCAACGAAGACCAAGGCTGACTTATGAAGATCAAATAGTAAGAGTGTTAGCCGACGGAAATGTCAAAAGCACTTGTATACCTGGGCGAAAATGTGTGAAGAGAATGATGAGATTTGAGGAAGCGAAAGAAGTATATAAGGACCGCGACGCTTGGCGCTCCGTCCTCTCTGACTACCCCGTTAGGGATACGGCGTGAAGATATGTATGTATGTATGTATGTAACGCTGTTAGGGGGACAACGAATGCATAATGTGCTAAAATCCCGCACTAAAAATATTTTTAAAATTCTTGTCAATTCCCAATAACGTTAAGTCAAAACAGGGAGTCATTTGAGGAAACCTGTTTGTCGCGACCGCTGCCAGCCTTTTCAGGGCTGCAATTCCTCTGCTGTGCACACCATGCGGGACTGAGCTAGTATATTAAGCATCCGCCGAAAGCGATTTACATCGGTTCGTTCCTGCTAGTGTGAGCAGAATGCAGTGGGCTTGAAGATTTATGTCGGCAGAGTACACAAACGGTGCGACACTGTCGGCATTCCTTCAGGCCTCTCTTCCTCACCACAGCCATCTCAGTCCCATAATTTGACTAATTCTTCAAATTCCATTCACAATCACATACCTTTTTGGCAATATATTGGATCGCTCAAATACAATGTATGCTTAATAAAGCGTAATCCACGTGGTGCACGCATCAGCGTTGCCAAATCCCTTAATTCCCATATACAAAGAATATTGAACCGAAACGACAAGTGCGATTGGGAAGAACTGCTCATTGTCGGCTACCAAACTTTATGTTTGGAATAAAATGATAAAGATAAAATTTCCTTAACACGAAAAATTAAACATAAAAGCGCTCTAACTCTTCAGATCAGTCAGTATTTCAAAAATAGAAACAAAAATTAGCAATGGCGATCTAAGAGGAGCAGCCCACTTATTTTCCATTATTTTCCAGCGATGTTATGGCACCGAATACTCCCGAGACTCTTTCCGCTCTGAGATCATAGCATCCTTCTCCCTCTGGGTCTTATTATCTGCCAGATCTTCCACATTCAAACGCCGTGTCGACTCGAGCTACGGAGGACGATGTGCTTTCCACAGTAAATTATTTTAAAGCGATTCTGCGGAAGGTCTAGATGATTTAACGCCACAACATTATAAAGATTTGATTACAGGCTCTGCCGGTGATTCCGGTAAGACACTCTTATCTAGTTTAATAACTTTAATAAACATTATGCTGGCTGATAAGGTACTCCGAGGGATAACCGATATCCTATTAATATTTTGGCGCTATATATATCCTAATAGTCTGGGGGCCAGGACTAACCTTCCTTACCGTTGCCGCTGTGGTGATCTCGTCGATTTACTAGCTCACCACGGTTTATTCTGTTTACGTAGTGCGGGCCGCATGTCACGACATGCTGCCTTAATGACGTCATTTGGCGGGCTCTTGTAGCCGCTAGCGTTGCAGTCTTAGAGCCTGTAGGTAGTGCGCGCAGCGACAGCAGGAGACCGGGTGGTTTGACGCTCATTCTTTGGAAACTTGGGAGATCGCTGGTGGTTTTTTTCATTTTTAATACAGTATAGCAAATTACATGCAATATACCTACTGTAACCTGTGAACTTCATATTGTGTCCAGTGAAAATGTTTCAATGAGCGTTCTATTTTACATTAATTCGTGTAAACAAATCAGTTTGTATTGAAAACATCTAGAAATTTGCAAAACTTACATACTTTATTTTTTAAAAGACGTCAATGTTTTATCATTTTCGAACCCTTATGCAATATAAATTAAATTTTTAAAAGTGCTATACAATTTGCTTGATGCATAGTTCTGATCGAGTAAGGGATCACAATAAGTTGCAAAAAGTTAAGATTTTATTTAAAAAAATTATAGTGAAGGTAATATTACCTAAAGATCTCACTTTAAAGAAGAAATTTTTCTAGAAATCGCAGTAAAAAACGTATGAGGTAAGTACAACAATAACGCAAAACAGCGAATAACTGAAAGTCTGCGAAACTTTTACTCATTTACAGGTAATTTTTTAATAAAGGTGTCTATACTTATTTATGAAAGAGCATGAGTAGAACTATTATTATATTTAATTTGGTGGAAGGTTTCAGAGATAAGTACCTTTTGTATATGTATATTATGTACCTTTATAAAAACAAATAACCCCTTTATACTGTACGTAATTTCAATTTAGGAAATAAACAGATTTTTTATGTAAGTACATATTATTACACTTATTTGTCCAATCATTCCAACATTCCAGTTCGTTGACTGATTATAATTATCTACAGTACGAGTATATTACAAAGATTACACCGCAGATTAAATAATAATATAGATAGTTACTTTATAAATTACACGCTTTTCTTAATACTGAAGTGCCACATGGTTTTATTGTATGTGTGCAATTAAAACCAATAAGAGATAAGATTCCAAATCTCATTTTATAACAAACAAAAACGATGCGAATTTTTAGATGGGCAATGCCGATATCGTACAGGCTGCAGATGTTTCTTAAATCCCGGTGTAATTGTTCTGTTTATTTATATAGTCTACACTTGATCGGTTTCTCTTTTACCACAAAACTATGGTCAAGTGTTAGACAAATAAGCGTGAGTAGTACCGAGCGTACGAAGTTTTTTGAAGTATTTTTTTAATTTTGAAGTAGTTTATAAAATATAATTTTCAATGGACTTGTGTAATTAATATTTTAAAAATATAATTATGTTGTACCGAATATATAATATTAGCTTTGATTCACGTCGACGTCATTCGGTGGGCTCTTTGTCGCTTTCGGCTTAACTGTAGTCTTAGAGCCTGTCGGGCGCGTGATGACGGCAACAGACCGGATGGTTTGATGCTCATTTCCATGGAAAACATGTTTTCCATGTTCGGGAAACATCCAAGTCAGCGGCTGCTGCGGCCAGCGCTGCCGAGAACTTGAAGCAGCGGCGTAAGTACGCGACTCTCACCAAGTTTCATATTTGCGCCCTTTGCAGTCGAAACTTTGGGACCTTGGGGTCCACAAAGCCATAGATTGGTTTCAGAAATTTGTAAGCGACTGGTCGAGGCATCAAGAGACCGTCCTATAATGGCAACTTTTGTCAGTGAATTTTATTGGCTATTCAAAGAGATAATGCTGTCAGTCGGCTAGGCATCCTATGCAACAACTTTTTCTTTCAATAGAAATAACAACTCTCAATGGGAACTTTATTATTTAAAGTAATACTTGGTTTTAAGTTTGTAAATATTTGAGACTAGAATTAAGATATGTAAGTACAGCGACATATTTATTTGAAGTAAGTACACCAATAAAATTGTAAATGTCTTAGAAAGTTCAAGAAACTGTGAACTTAATATAACTATATTCCTGCGCTACTTTACTACTACGAAATTAATTAGAGCATACAATGGTCTATGCTGAGCAAAATTATTTAAATTATTTTTAAATTAGGAAACGCAACTGATTGTTTCTCTTTTTGTCTGAAGTCATAAAATATTTTATTGCGCTCTCTTCTACACATTTTAATTACAACTTGCAACGACTAGTAGGAATATGAATCCGTTAATAACACCATACATAATATATGTAGGTACAATACTATTTGTATTATCCTCACGCTGCAATCTCTCTGACTATGTCAGAGAGGATGAAGTGCTAAGCAGCGCGCTCCTTATACATCTTTCACATCCTTAAATCTCATTCTTTTTACACACTATCGCTCAATTTTACGAGTGCTTTTGACATTTCTGTTAGCTAACACATTCTGGTTATTGATCTTCATAAGCCAGCTTTGGTCTTCCTTGGCTTCTGCTACCACTCATTTTCATTCTGTAGATTTTCTTCATCAGTCTTTCATCGCTCATTCTTCTCATATTGTCGAACAATCGCGCTTCTGACATTATTATAGTTTGTATAAAAACGTTATTCTCAAAATTAGTAACAGCTTAGCAGCTTCCAATCCCAAATCTTAATATCTATCTAATCTAAATCTAAAAAGGATATTTAGATTTGGGATTGGAAGCTGCTAAGCTGTTACTAATTTTGAGTATAAAGTTTTATATTATATATAAGTTATATATTAACCTATATATTATATATTAACCTATATATTAAGTAACATGTCGAAATTTTTTTGGCTCTCGATAAGAGGCGTATTAGGTGATCTTGTCTATTTTTTTAAAGTATAGCTCAATCGAGAATAGATTATCCTTACCTCTTATTAACCCAGTAACTACAAACTATCGTCGAATTTGTATTTTATGAGTCAGCAGACTATTACGATTATATATTATAATACTATAACGATTAGACCTATAATAACCCAGAGATAGATGTAGGTACAACATACCTATTTCATTCAATTCCATTTATTATCAGGTGCCTTTTTACTAATTTTTTCCTTGGTTTCTAGTCTACATGCATTAGCTAAATTAGTGCTACATCTATCTTCATCCAAGGCGCAATTTTACTATTCTTTGAGGTTTTTTCGATTTTATAATAACTCCTGTACATAAAAGTAATTGCTCAGGACTGTTTTGTAATTATGTAAATTATTATCTACATAAATAATTAAAATAATATATTTTACCAAAGTAATCGTTCGATTGTACAAAAAATAGTTGATCAACTTAAATTCATAGCTACATAATCATGTCAAATCATAGTTTTTTTTATTTATATACGTTATGAGTTAAGTATTAAGTAGTTAAGTAAATTGTAAACAACGCAGTAAGTACCTAATAAGTAATAAGTTGTAAGGTGCCACCTTAGTTCTTTAGCTGGCAAGTAGGTACTCGTAACAGAATTGTGTTGGTAGCAGTTTACACGTAAAAAGTTGACTCGCTACTTACTTATTAACTTGTAACGTGTAAATCAGGCACTAGGCACAGTTACATTAGATATCTTTGATCATTCACCAGACTGCACATTTTTAAAGATGTGTAGGCAATATCGCAAGAGCGGAACTCATGGTTTCGTCATGTCCGTCTACAGAAAACTGTATCTGTCTGTCCATATGACACACTCGATTTATTTCGTCATATTTGCATCTACTGAGCTATAAATTTGGTATATGAGCGACAAATAAAGAAATGAATAACAAATAAAGGGTAGGTATTTTGGATCTACTTTTTACAACTAACTTCTACTTTTTCGAAATTGCAACGGAACTGTGCCGACAAACGAGTTGGTTTTTCTTTATACAATTAATTATCGATCTTATGTTGACAGCATTCACCTATCTACTTCCATGTAATTAATAACCAATAATAATAGGTAATAACATAACATAACATAACTTCACGCTGTATCCCCAACGGGGTAGTCAGAGAGGACGGAGCGCCAGGAGTCGCGGTCCTTACACACCTCTTTCGCTTCCTCAAATCTCAAATAATAGGTAATGATTGCATGTATCGCAAATTGTATTGTCAAACCTAATGATTGTTGCAACTATTATAATATCAACCGTTAAATTAGATATTATATCTATTTTATTATTACACGTTAAGTCGAAATTTTATCAGTGATTGTAAGTACCAAGGTAATTCCGCAGTTTCTCCGAGGCCGCGGAAAAGTGCGAAAGCGCTTACCCGCTGCAGGCTCTGCAAATAGCGCCCGCAAAAACTCCAGAGTCCAGCGTGTTATTAGTAGGTAGACTCGGGAGACGTCCTGTATACGCTCCTCGTCACGCCCGAGACGGGACAGGGATTCATAAAGCATTTTCTCACTTAAAAATGAGGTGGTTCCGTAGTTGGTACCTGGCGCCTGTCACGCTTACTACCTACTCTACTCAGGCGCGGATCCAGCCCTGTGGGCACAGTGGGCATGCCCACATCCCTAACTGAGGTCGATCGGGGGCTTTTATATTTTATCGTTGTACGTTTTTATCGTCACGTTTTTCCCGCCGAAATACAGTAGGTAAATAAAATGCTTACCTATTATCTCGGCGATAAAGACGCTTTTTCAACATCCACGGCATAACGTTATCGTGCACGGAAATATAAAAACGTCTCCATACAACTGCATACATTTTGCTTCCCAGAAACGCGGCGCAGCACACACGGGACACACGCAAACAAACATACATTTACTTTTGTAATTTTCGTAAGCGAACAAACTAACATTTTACAGGTTTATTAATTTACTAATGTTTGTCCTGCGGCTTTGCCCACTTGGACCTATGCACTGTACAAGGTTTATAGGAATGCAATCGATCGTGAGCGAGTCCGTAGTCAAACTTGCACTTAGCCGATTTTCGGGTGGCGTGACCACAACCTTTTTCAAGGGTTGGATCCGCGACTGACTCTACTACACACGGCACACACAATAATATCATAATGTTTGATATTATTGTGACAGTACACACATACACGCATACCCTAGTCCCGCCTCATTGTTGTTTTTGTATTCATGGTCAGCCCAAGAACACCTCATACCAACAACACTTTTAACTCATGTTTTATAATGATTTAATAATAAGCGATCAAATTTCTTTCAGTTTTCTATATTGTCGTACTACCGGCCCGTCCTGACTTCGCCCGGGTTGAATAGATAATACCTATGTCCTTCTGATATAATGTACCTTTCAAATGATGAAAGAATTAAGTATTCAAATAGCTTAAGTAGTTCTGGAGATTATCTTCCACATATACCTAAACAAACTTACAATATGCGCTCTTTCTCTTTTTAATATTAGTATAGATAAGTTATATATAAAATATAAATATAATAATCAAAATAATCTATATACTCTGACTTGGAAGTCGCCGGCACATGGGAAACAGCAAGTGTATCGACACAAGTGGCATCCCACACCAGCGATCTTCCAAGTTTCCAAGGAATGAGCGTCAAACCATCCGGTCTCCTGCCGTCGCTGCGCACAATACCTACAGGCTCTAAGACCGCAGGAACGCCAGCGGCGACAAGAGCCCGCCGAATGACGTCATTCAAGGCAGCATGTCGTGACATGCGGCCCGCACTACGTAAACAGGATAAACCGTGGTGACCTAATACATCGACGAGATCACCACAGCGGCAACGGTGAAGAAGGTTAGTCCTGGCCCCCAGACGAAGGGATACTATGAGAGAAAGCGTGGTATTGTCGATTAAGGTTCCTAAGTTTTTTGAGGGTATTACCTTCAACCAGTGTCCTGACTCCTTCTCAGAAACAGCTAGGAGGCGAGACCGATCTTTTTCGGTACTACAAGAATCTAAAAGTTGTAAATGAACATTTTTGCATAGAGGCTCATCCCAGTGTTTTTGAGAAAAGGTCGAGGTAGGCAGGTTAGTACTCGGACAAACACTTAACCAAGCATTTCGAGCATCAGTCAAGCACGGCACCTCAACCGATCCTAAGGAAGGGCGAATAACAGATAGGAAAAGGTTTTCCGTGCCGTTGCCCTGAATGACGTCATTCGGCGGGCTCTTGTCGCCGCTGGCGTTCCTGCGGTCTTAGAGCCTGTAGGTATTGTGCGCAGCGACGGCAGGAGACCGGATGGTTTGACGCTCATTCCTTGGAAACTTGGAAGATCGCTGGTGTGGGATGCCACTTGTGTCGATACACTTGCTGTTTCCCATGTGCCGGCGACTTCCAAGTCAGCAGGTGCCGCGGCCAGCACTGCCGAGAACTTGAAGCGGCGTAAGTATGCGACTCTCTCTGAGAGTTTCATATTTACGCCCTTTGCAGTCGAAACTTTGGGTCCCTGGGGCCCCGAAGCCCATCGACTGGTTTCTGATATTTGTAAGAGACTGGTCGAGGCTTCGGGAGACCGCCGGGCTGGCAGCTTCTTCCGCCAACGAATCAGTTTGGCTATTCAAAGAGGCAATGCTGCCAGTCTGCTAGGTACCTTGAGCAATGACAGCTTTCTAAGCGGCAACTTTGAGGAAGTTTATTATTTAAGATAATGTGTAGTTTTAAGTTTGTAAATATTAACATATGTATGTACTTTTTGTTAATAAATAAATTGTATTTATAAAATTAAAAAAAAATCTATATACTCTATATAAGTATATTATATATAATTTTTTGCCTAAACGGCTGGACCGATTTTGATAATTTTTTTTGTGTGTGTTTGAATAGGTCCCTGGATTGTTTAGAATCGCAATGGGATCCGGTAGGTGGCGCTGCAATCGGGTTCTAGGATTTTTTTTATTTCGGGCAGGATAGCGTCTGTCAGCTCCTCTAGTATAGCATAAAAGTATAGATTTTATCACCTTCGTTAATCCTCTCATCGTCCTCCAATACTCAAAATATCTTTAGCGAATCAAAAAAGTAAACTTCTGTAATAGCTTTAGAAATACTTCTTAACTATTATATAAGCTTTACAGAGTGGCTTGCAACCCGCTACAAACAGGTAGATAGCTCAGCACTTGCCTGACGTCAAGGTCGGTGAACGCACTTCGCTGTATTCGACGACGACTGTCTCACACCATTGTATTGTATTTCCATTCGCCAAACGATAAACACTGCGACTAATTTTAAATGTTATAAATATTAATGTAATTTAAAATTGTAATTTTATAAATTCTATTAATTGCAGAATGTCCGTTCCGGAGTACTTTGTATTAGGGGGCAGTGACCGTATGGCGAAGATCGGATTTGGCACTTGGCAGGTACGTTTATCTTATTTCCAATAGCTTTAATCCAATTTACCGTTAAAAAAAGATGTTTCTTAATTAACCTTTAAAAAATAAACTCATTTTAAAATGAGAACACTGAAGACTACATAATAATGATCCTTTATTACACTTAAGTACCTACAAAAATAACTTCATAAAATACGATATAAACGGTCTCTCAGAAGAAGGTAGTGTCAGCGGCCCCAGAGAACTGCATTCCGGATGTAATTAAATAAATAGAAGCTGATGTAATTAAATATTAGGATGTAATTAAATAAATAGTCACAGTACAAGTTTACATTAGTAAACTAATTAATCTGTGGTACAAGTACTAGAGTGGGCATTTATGAAAATTATTTTTTTCAAAAACTATTGCAGCTTCAATAATGAAACAAAAACTGTTTGTTAGACAAAATATTATTTTACATTGATTTATTAACAAAAAGTACATACATATGTTAATATTTACATTTATTGTACATTATAGTATATTTTTTGTTGATTATTTCTACTATATTTATTATTTAAAAAAAAAAGAAACATTATTTTTAATATTTCATTCATAGTTCAAGCAAAGGTAAAGAAAAGATACGTAATGTATGTCATTATGCCTAGTATTACCACCAAAAAAAATCAAAACCTGTTTTGACCGTCCTGGGTAAATGAAAGTATTATTTACATACAAGTTTGTAAACGCTCTAAATTACAATTATTATTCACGTTAAAAAAGGAAGGTGCTGAATTATATGTATAGAAATAAAGTCAAAGAAAATATTATTTATTATTGCAATACAAATTAATCTTCGTCGCTGTCTTCATTAACAACTGCGTGAATATTTTCTGTTGTATATATAATAATATATCAAGAAAAATAATATATCAAGAAAAGCTTGTGCTGGACGCATTGGCTGGACTAATATACGGGAAATACATCGAGTATGAGAGCATGAGGCAAGTAATAAAGAAATAGTCCATTTGTAATAGATAAGTACTATTAATTTTAAATATAATTAGTTGTAGTTTAATTACAAATTGTCTTTTGCTCGCGTAATTAATATAGGATTTCCCGAATGCTTATTAGCGTAGTAACTTGCAGACAGCACGCGACAGCCAATATTACGCGATATCTGCTGTCTAAACGAGAATTTGTGTAATGTAATTTGTATAGTTGCGCTAAATCAATCGCGAAAAGTGCATTTAATGGTTATAGAATAATGGATACGCAATCTTCATATATGATACCAATTTTTTATTACAATTAGTGACCGGTCGCGTATTGATCGCGTGGCTGTCGCTGTCTGCAAATTTTTAGGTAATAACCCCGCCGTTATTTTTTTACTAGAGTTATGATTAGTATAAAGGATAATAATTATTGTGTACTTTTCAATGTTTTATTTTGAAGTCGGTTATTATTTTAAAGTTATTTTTCTGTTTTGAGTGGTCTTGCCAAATAAATAGCTAGGGTTTTTTAGTTTTTTCTGGAACGAAAATTTAAATAAAAGGATCATCAAACTGTGTAAACCGTTGAGTTCTTATGTTCACTCCATCATCAGATCGTAACTACTAAATTCCTATAGGACCACCCCGGACATATTAAGTAGGTATACTTACACCTTTTCAAATAAAAAAGAAAATTCTAACAAATCGACAACCTTCTCCTTGCATTGACGTCGTCGGTAAAAATACGTAGTATAGTTTTTGACATTATATAATTAATTATGTAATTAAATTCTAACAAATCGACAACCTTTTCCTTTCATTGACGTCGTCGGTAAAAATATGTAGTATAGTTTTTGCCATTATGTAATTACGTAATTATGTAATTTTTCAACAAATTTTATTTCATATACCTATCTAAATGTTGCCTTATTTGTATAACACCCATTTTATGTACAGTAAAAATACCAGTAAAATGCCTCAAAAAAGAATGTTTTTTTTTATGACGAATTGAAAATTGTAATGGATTACGGACCACAGATTACGTTACTATGAATTTCCAATGTGAATGATAGTGAAAGTATCAGTTTATGTCGAAAATCAGTAATTTCGATAATGTTTGTACCTACTAACTAGTAACTAATTAATCTGTGCTACTGTTTTAAATTGTTTAATTAATAATTTTGATTCAGACTTACATACATACTCTCGTGTTAATACATATTACATATTGATAAGTACCTACAACTATAACCCAGTGATGTTATAACATTAATAAATAATCATGAATATGTTATTGATTACCTAGTAGATATAGCTAAATTTTATGATAATTCGCGAGTTCATTTTATACCAAAAGTGGGCAACTTTTGTTTCTAAATCATTATGTCAATAGTCATAATTTCAGAGGATTAACAAAGAGACCTGTATCATTCGTATTTGATTCGAGCATTTGAATGCAATTATTTGAAAGTATGGGTGATTGCATTGACAATCGTATGAACATAGCGTTCATCGGGTCAATCATTCCACAGGATTTTGTTAGGTATGATTGAAACTTATTTGGTTGTGTATGCAACATAATAAAAAGGAAGGTGTAATTCAGACAAATTTACAAGTTAAACTCACACATATTATATATATTATTTTGTTTTTATAAAAATTGCAATCGAAAAATGTCTAAATAAGTACTTACTTGAACGATTGAATCTTTAAAAAATGAATTATTGACACAGGTCTTTAAACCCTTTTAAACATATTTATTATCGACATTCACTAGTATTATGATCGAAATCGTCATGAACAAAATAACTGACATTCACCGGTTAGCTTATTGGCGGTTTGAACACAAACCAGTGTATCTTACCCCGTCACCCCGAAAAGTACTTCGGCACAAGCAGGGCTCCACAGTACATTCCACAGGAGACTCCGGAGCCCCTTGACAACGCACCGAAGACGACCATCGCAGTAAACAGGATAAACCGTAGTGACATAGTACATCGACGGGATCACCACAGCGGCAACGGTGCGGAAGGTTAGTCCTGGCCCCCAGACGAAGGGACACTATGAGAGAATTTATAAATTACTCCAGACGCCGTGCGTGCCGTATCCCAGCAACAATGGAGAGGCAAAGCAGTAAGCTGACTCACTTGTACATACGACACATATTTGTTATCAGATAAGCTGATCGGCCGCCATTTCGTTAAAAATGGCACGCAGTCAGACATCTACATTTTATTTTATTTGCGTCAATTTGTAGTACGGGACAGACTGTCTGGAGTTATGTAATCTATATCTGTGTGCAAATTTCTCCTGTGTACCCGAAAATAAGGTATAACACCTACAGAAGGCTCCATCAGCCACTACAGATACAGAGTAGCCTTACGACGCCATCTCTGTAGGTATAGAAGCCTTGCACTAAAATTCAGCCATTCCCAAAGTGGGCGATAACGCCCCCTTGTGGGCGCTGCAGGCCTAAAGGGGGGCGGTAAGAGACCCAGAAAAAAAATGGGGGCGTTGTGTAGAGGCCTGGGGGGTGATTTGTAATTTCATTGAGCTAGGAGGCATCTTAGACAACGACTGCATGAGCTCTCGACTCAGTAGACAAAATAAGTTTGGGAACCAGTGCACTAAATCATGAACCGTTACCTACTATATCTCACCTTTTAGATCTCACCATAAAACGTACATTATGTTCCCACCTCAAACCAATTAAAGTTTTTATTTTAATTAATTCGAGGTCCCCACATAATAGTTTTATAGCTGACAATGACTTTATTAATAACAAAAAAGTACCTACTAGGTACATACGTTAATATTTACAAACTTAAAACTACACATTATCTTAAATAATAGACTTGCTCAAAGTTGCCGCTTAGAAAGCTGTCATTGCTAAAGGTGCCCAGCAGAATGCCAGCATTACCCTTTGAATATCCAAACTGATTCGTTGGCGGAAAAAGCTGCCAGCCCGGCGGTCTCCCGAAGCCTCGACCAGTCTAGGAAATATGAATAGGAAAAGACACACTCGATATTTTTTTCGTATGCGCAGGCCTCTATAACGGACAGGAAGCGAGGCTTAATTCCAGATCCTGTCATCAACAAAGGAGCAATTTAATATTTTAGATAATGTATTTTTGAGAATATTGTCTACAGATATTAAAAGGGTTTGAAATTTAAAAAGTTGAGAACAGCGAAGAGCATATGTAAATTTTGGAACAAAAAGGCAAAAGCGGACAATGAGGAGAGCCATATGGGAATTAATTTTGTAGTTAGTCTGAAGACTGGCAAAATTTTTGTATTTGATAAATTGATACATTGACAAAGCAGGGTATGGAGTCATTTAAAACGGGACCACTTAGGAAGTACAGCGATTCTTTTGGCAAGACTTTAAAATTAGGTGTCAGATTGTTAAATTTATTAATTACTTCATTATTTTTAATAATCGGAACAGAATCGGAAACAACGAGTTCACATTTAGAAAAATTTAATTCTAAGCCAATATCTTTAAACCTTTCAATGAGGGTGTTAAGATCATCTAAAACAGTAATTGCTTTACCTCCTATTGTTTCGTTGTCGCAAGGTACCAAATAATAAATTTGGAATTTAAATTACAAATGACAGGATGAATAGCCAAACTGGAGACAGTTCGAGAGGATCACCTTCTTGACAGCTAACTCCGGAATGTAATAAATTATCTTTAATTTTGAAGAACTGCTGTAAGATTGCCAGAGGCAGGGATATATATCCGGAACATGCTATTTTATCTGTGTCAACAAGGTAGATCTATCGACGGAATTAAATGCATTTTTTATGTCTAGTTTGAGGAGTACCTCACCTCCATCATGCATCAAGAAAATTTAATTAAAATTTAATTTTTATAGCTTACAATACGACATCGTTATTCGTTACCTATCCGTTACATTTAAATGTGTTTAGATATAATAGCTAGAAGGTATACATGTTCATAAATATAAAGATTAGTGTAATCAAGAACTTATGAACAGATTTTAAAAATTAAAAAATACCTTTGTCTAAGTAAATCTTTATTTTTCGATAGAATCAGAATCTAAATTAAATCCTTTTTACGTTTCTGGTAGGTTTATCTTTATTTCTATACGATATTATTTACATATTTTCATCTTCAAACTAAGTAAGTATTACTAATTCGGAAATTTTAAAACAAGATTATCTTGATTTTTTTTATTATAGATACACCACCTAGTTAAGTATTAGACTCACGAGACCCGCGCTAATTTGGCTTTGAATTAGAATACACATAAGTACAATAATTCTCCCACAATGTTCGTAAAGTACCATTACTTGAAGTAAGGTTTAACTTTACATTCATCACTATAGATTCATCGAAAGACGACTCTTCTTTTTCTCTTTACTTGTTTTACCCTCTTTATATTTAGACTTGATGTAACAACTCTCGATCATTCTTCTTCGGCCCAGTAAATGACGTTTTATATAATTTTTAATTACATTCCACTTCGTTTTGCGTAGTGAAGTGTCAGAGTCTGCAATAACACAAGGTTTCTCACAGTATTTCGAAACGTACAGGTGGTCAGATCCGCAAGAGCAATTATCGCTACAAATGGAGAAATTTTCGTTAGTATCGCAATCGCCACTAGAATGCGATAATCCCCTTGAAGTTGAAGCTCTGCACGAGCTGATACAAGACAACTCCTGTGTAATAGACCTAATACTGTTGCACACGTTGGCAGGTTTACTAGACATGTCTTACATTTTGATTGTATTTCCAATCATTTACGTTTTACGCCATTGATACGTTGATGATGAAGAGTTCAATAAAAATTCTGTTATCCAATGGTTGCCCATTTAGAATGTTGCGTATTAGAGCATTTGGTTTGAAGACTTTCGATTTCAGCCTCAGTCATTTTTACTGTCAACCAAAGAGAATGTAACATTACTACGTAATACTGTCAACGTATGTTACGTATTTTTCTTATTGTGTGTTTTTAAATTGATGCTATGGTTTTAGTATACTAAAGAGGCAAAGAATACGAAGTTCGCACACATTTATAATATTGTAAAGTAAAACTTTACGGTAGTAAACTAATTAATCTGTGGTAAAACGTTGCACATATACTATAAGTAATCTAAATAAGGGTTGAGTTATCTATCCAATTGGTGTATCGGTGTATGGTTTATGTAGCAAGTCCAAGCCATATGGTAACTATAAAAAAAGTTCGTAAAAAAAATGTATGTGCGCAAAATATAAAACTACTACATTACATTAAATTTTAAAATGTATATATATCTCAATCGATTGAGTATAAGTATATACTTCAAAGATTTGTTTTAAAAAATTTCGTCACTTGGAAATACAGTTTATTATTTGGATTGGTATATCGAACCATAAGTATATCATTTTAATGTGGTAAGTAGTTCGTTGAATAATCGCTGAAACTAGATTACACAAGTATTTAGTACGTACTTATTTATTTATTTATTTACTCGTATCTAGTAAGTAGGCTATAGGTACCTATCTACTTTTTTCACCGGTGAAGTAGAAGTAGACAACTAAATATTGATAGAAGTCACTTAAAGCCTAGGACGATTCTAAAACTTTTCGTTATGATCATCACACCTTAAACGGTAAAGAGAATATACTTACTGAAGACCTCTAAAGACTAGATGCAAAAAGTTGTGTTCATTAAAACATTAATAAGTATATCAAAATATCACTTGTGTTTGTGTACATTTATCAGGCATCAGATGAAGAACTAGAAAAAGCGGTGGATGCAGCACTAGCGGCCGGCTACCGCCACATTGACACGGCGCGTGCTTACGAAAATGAGGTGCCATTAGGACGCGCCCTCAAGCGTTGGATCGGAGACAAGCCAGAAAAGAGGAAGGAGTTATTCATCGTTACAAAGTTACCACCTGGAGGTAGTACTTATATAGCTTTTCTCCCTTTTTTCAATGCGTACACACCGATCGTCTGGTCTCAAACTAGAGTAAACAATCTAGAAAAGTTCGTTTGTTAAATTATACGGGCCGGGAATCAAACCCAGAACATTCCGCGCTTAGACACAACACCTAAACCACTGCGCTATCGAGGTCCACTAGCGTTGACGGCGCAGTTAAACGACGCTAAAATTTTCTTGTGGCCGCCGCGCGGCCTTGCGGTTACCATTTTCATACATTTATTAATGGCGAATGTAAACTCTGTTCACTAGGCAACAACATTCAAATTTCTGGGAATCGTTCGCGGTCACCGCGCGGTCAAAACCTCTCTGGCCACTCCAGACAGAGTGAAGTTACTTGCGCATGACATGCGCTTAGTTATGTAAATATATAGTGAATACATATTTTGCTCTATTTTGCAGCGTCTGCTTAGCGACGAATTCGTGTCGAAATTCGTTTCGAATAAATGCGCACTTATTCGACACGCCGCGCGGTTAGGTAATTTCCAGAAATTTAAGTGTTGTTGCCTAGTGAATAGAGTTTAACGGTGAGGGCGTCGCGCGGCGGCAGCAAGAAAATTTTTAACGGAATAAAATAATAATAATAGTCCAGACGTACCTACACAAATTGTGTGTCCCCAAACTAAACAACTATGCTTGTACTATGTGTATCACAAGTCGAACTGGGGGAGCTCCCAGTAACACCCAGACTGTAAGCCAATTTAGAAGTTCATTTCCTAAATTGGACTGACCGGGGATCGAAGTCAGGGCCCCTGCTTCGAATGTAGACTATGCTCTGCCAACACGCCATCAAACTAGTCAACCAATCTTATAAAAGGTTAGAAAAACATAATTATCAGCTATTAATATTTCAAGTGTAAAATTAGTTCTCGTAGAACCTAGGTATTTATTTCCGCTTTCCGCAACTTTGTGGGAATAATATTACTTATGTAGCGATTTTGTTTTTTAGCCACGCAAACCTTTTAAAACTCTAATAATAGGTAGCCAAAGATATCTTTTGCTTGAGTAATCTGCTTGTTGAAATAAAAACTATAAATATTACTTCAAGGTAAGACCTTCATTTTTCTAAAAACTCCATCCAAAGCTGTTTAGTAGTTGTTACATGATGCGTGTACAAACCGACAATGCGCTTATTGCAGTTATCTTGTAAATAATTATAACAGTAACTTAAATTTGGACTAACAATTTCGTCGATAAGTTTACTACAAAAAAACCGCCGGCTATGCAAGGCAGTTCCGTATACCTACTGTCAGTTATAATTGTTACCAACATCCAACCGTAAAAGACGTAGCTTTTGAAATAAAATCTTTTTAGACTTAAAGCAAAGAATAAATAATAACGCTAATCTGATAATTTTCTTTCAATCCGCATTCTGCATCTACCTATACCATACATATATTGAGAATAATATATATATATATATTTATTCTCGATACGTATTCAAATTTACCAATTTTTTCGAGCAAGATTTTTAAACGTGTTATCGAAAAAGTGTAAAATTAAAAGTTTCCAAAGATTGTGTATATCATCGATTCAAAGTGATATATTATTATACATTTTTGAATTCTTGATTTACAATTCTGATTTGATACCCCACACCATGGCCTCAAAAGTTATATATATTATGGTACAGTATGTGAACAATAAGTACAATACATGAACCCCGTTGGGACGCTGCAATATACATATGATGAGGATGAGCGTTTTTAATAAATTTTACATATCATCTTTATTATAAATGTAAAATATTGTTTTAGGTAATCGTCCAGAACTCGTGCAAGAATACTTCGATGCTTCCATGAAGGACTTAGGTCTGGATTATCTAGATTTATACTTAATGCACACGCCGTTTGCTTTCGAGCATGTACCTGGAGACCTACATCCTAAGAACCCTGACGGCAGTATGAGAATTGACCATTCAACAGATCTACTAGCAGTATGGAAAGTATGAATAGTTTCTTTTTATTTTTTCATTCTTTTTTTAACATACTTTTTTTTGTTAAACGTCATGTAGGTATATAATTTTTATGTCAATTTTAAACATGTATTTCTAACACTAGGATACAATGTAAATTTACTTAACAATCTAAATCACATCAGTGAACATTGAATAGATGCATTCAACCCAAATATTAAGTAGTTAATCGAATCTAACATAAGTAAAGTCGTCATGGGTGTATCCTACACTGCAACTGACTATTTATATTATTCAAAAACCAATCATGAACCCATTAAACAAAATATAAAAGACATCAGTTTAAACGCATTTTATCGAAACGACTCGGTATATAAAGATTGCAGTTATCCAAATTGCTCCATTGAAGAAGTTTTATTATCGAAGAAAACAAAAAATAAATCGGAACAACATGAAGAAACATACGAATCTAATCCATTTTACTGGTCTAAAGTGTATAAATCTCCAGAAAGTAAAAGACACTTTGAAGAAATCGATAAGTCACAAAGAAAATCTGTTGAATCTACAGATGTCAGTATTCACGAGGCAGATATCGCTCAAAGCCTCCCAAACAGTAATAAGACAATAGAAGATGCTAAAGAAACGTTAGCTACCTCTGCGACTTCTGTGATATTTAAAAAACCTAAAAGGTCTAAAACTAAGAAATTCATATGGTTCAAACATTTTCTACCAAAATTTCTCTGCCCTTGTTGTACTGGAGGAGGAGATACTGAAGAAACGCACCACAACCAAAGCTTAGAATCTTATGATACCGTTGAATTGAGAACAAATTCTAATAACGAACTATCATCTTTAGATTTAGATGCATCCCTTCTGAGCATTATACATTTACATAGAAGCCTTAATTCGCAAAAGTCTAAGATATGTGGAAAAATAGTTAATATTATTCTTCGCAATACATACAAGAACGTACTCGATTTATTAAATCCACTATAAACATTCATTTCTTCAAAACGATACAAAACTCTTCACTCTTTAATTAGAATATTAAGATTAAACATTACAATTTCATAAAATAAATTATCGTTATATAATATCAGAAAGCCAATAGATACAAAAATTTTATCAACTACAAAAAAAATATATCTAAATACAACTCGGGACGATTAAACTGCCACCAAAGAGCTTTTAATTTATGGAATGACAATAAATGCACGAAATAGAGAGAATTGAGGTAAATATTGTATGAAAAAATTGTTGCAGAATTATGACAAGCATATAATGTTTCGCTATAAAAACAAGAAATGAACAGAGCTAAATTTACCTATATCCAATGATGTAAATAAAACTCAAATTCCATCGAAAGAAGAATAAATGTGGACTTCTCAACGTGTAAGATTGGTTTTCTAAAAATAAGAATGGGTAAATTGCAGAAAATCTGTAAATACGTATTTTGTTGTCAGTGTTGCAAGAAAAAAAATAAAACAAAACGTAGAATTCGCAAACATAAACACCCCATGTCTATTACACGCAAAGCAGAACATATTGAATACTTGAAAGCCAGGCCCAAATATTGAAAACATAGAGAAGACAAGGAGATAATGAATCAAAATGAAACCGTAGTCTATTTTTGCACAGTAAAGCACAATATCATAATCATTGCCGAATGATAAATAACGGCCCAGTGATAAATATATAAATAAACATAGTCACCGTAACGTTAAACTCCTATGATTTATATTTCTGACTTTATGGCTTAGAATGATTCACCTACATTATGTCTTCATTTCATGAAAGAAAACAAAATAGTAGAGTGGTCTAGACAAATTATATACGAACCGGTATCCACTAACACTTTTATCAAAAAAATCTCCTTCAAAGAATTTAGAAGAAATTTCTACCTAATCGCAAACATAATTTAATAGGCAATGATGTTATATTTTCTTTTATAAATATAACAGGATATTTTTACTGCAAAACTAAACAAAAAGAAGTGAAATCAACCTTGAATCGAACACAAAAATAAAGCATATAAAACGAAAGCAGTGTATAAAAAGTAAAACTAAACATCCACTTTATACGAAAAAAATAAAATTTTAAATAGTAACGTTGGTCGTCAATGGAGCTTAAATTCTTATAATATTTTAGCATTTTTTCGACATTTTTTTTTTGAAGTATTTTCAGGTCAAAATGGTGGAAGTCTTATAAGAGTAAAAAAGAAGAAAATGTTTTACCTTTTACTATTAGGACATTAACAGCAGTACTTACTAGTTACTTACGTCATACAATTTAATAAGAAAAAACAAATCTTAAATCCATATAGTACTACAAAAATAAAAACAATGATATAATAGTATACAATATACCTACGTATAATGGAACTGTAAGTGTGATAATACCATAATATAAAAGATACTTATATCTGACGATGAATTTCTAAAATTACTAAAAATTAAAAAATTCCCAATTCCTCGCTATATAAATTGTCGGTATTTCAACAACATACAATAGGTAACAGCCTTGTGTAACTACAAAATTATCTTTGATACATTCTTTTGAGATTATTCGTCATTTATGCTTATTATTGAATCTATGAGTTCTTTTTAATAATAAATTGCAATTATTATTATTATTAAATAATAGCGATACCAATACCAACCGCAAAAATCTAAAGAATGACCTTAAATAAAAAATAATGTGTTAGCTTGTTTTTTTTAATTTTACAGACATTATTGAAGCTAAAAGAGTCAGGACGTGTCCGTCATGTGGGAGTATCAAATGTGAATGAGGACCAGTTGACTCGGCTGTGCAGTGTAGCCACACCAGCATGCCTGCAAGTGGAAGTTCATGTACTTTGTCAACAAAAGTCTCTCGTAGCCACTGCGAATAAACTTGGTGTACCGATAGTAGCATATTCACCTCTTGGATCAAGGGCACTCGCTAACGCATTGGCTGAAAAAACTGGGTAAATACAAAGTAAATACAAATATATAAGTATATATAAACACGCAACAACTCATACGTGCACTACATATTACTACTACCTAGTACGTTAGAAGTACCATATAGTTATTAAAAAAGAACTATTGAAAAACAGATCCTCTTTTTGCTGAATAAGATACTAAAAATTATAAATAATTGTCCTTTTTGGCATCGGTACCAAACTAAACAACAACGGAGTCTACTAGTTTGGAGTACAGTATATTGTTTCGTAAGTTCGGTAAAATTGGCACAGACTTCAGTAACTGTCAAATGTAATTAGTACCATATTAACATTATACATATTTATTATATTTATTTTATACTTTAATTATTTCGTAGGTTTCCGTTTATTTTTATTTTGAAGTCTGTTTAATTTTTTTCTTAGACAGTTTTTCATTTTGAATGGTCTCCCTACCCTAAATAAATATCTAGGGTAGTCTACAACTTTATCCTAATTCTGGAACGGAACATTGAATAATTAAAAAGATCATCAAATTATGTAAACCGTTGTGGAGTTATTTTCTTTAAGCAGTACTCTATCATCAGCTAACTAAATTTCTGAGAGACCACCGTGGACACATACACTTTCAAATGAAAAAAATCATCAAAATCGGTACACAAATGGCAGAGGTGAACATTAGGTGAATATACATAAAAAAAAGATTCCGATGAATACCTCTTCCTTTTTTGAATTGGTGTAATGGAAAAAAACGCTAAAATTTTCCCTCCATGCAAAATAAAAAAATGTGACAGGCAACTTACCTGTGTTACGTCGCCGCCTATCTCAGTATCACTCTCACTGGGATTAATAGCAAGAATAATAAATGCTTATTATTATTTTTACCTATGTTAATACAAAATACTTTGTAGACATGTTAAAAAGCACACATTCTTCAAATATAAATCTACGATAGATGTGTTACCATGAGTTTTACGGTAAACACGGTAGGTACGATATCGTAGAATTTCTATTGAACCATTTCTTATCCATTTCGAATTTATAATAATAATAATAATCAATTGCAATAACATTTGGAATTTGTTTATTTAACGTAATGAATCAATAGTATTGTTATGTATGTACATAGGTAGATATAAGCAAAAATATTTTTTTTGTATTTTATGTAAACATTCTTGTATTTTATGTGTTGTATGTTACATAACTTAATTTATTTATACTAACAATAAGGTTGACAATTTTTTAATTCCACAGTCGCAACTACCCTGATCTACTAGAGTTGCCAACAGTGAAAGATATTGCTGAAGCACATGCACGCACTCCTGCGCAGATTTTATTGCGACACATTCTACAACGTGGCCTTGCCGCCATACCCAAGAGCACAAATCCTACAAGAATTAAACAGGTATAGTCCGCTTCAACAAATTTCCAAATAAGATTAACAATAACTATTTTTGAGTGTTCTGAGATTTAAAGCGTGTAAGGACAATACCTACATAATGTAAGAAATAAAATTTATTGAAAAATGTCCTTGTTCATAGCAATAAATATCAAAAACTATTTTATTTTAACGTTTTGTTTAATTAAATGAAACATTAAAACTTTATCTTATTAGCAAAATGACCTGAAATGTGCTATAGGTAGGTACATATTTTTTTTTATTATCTACCCGTGCTATCTTCATTCAGTGCCTACCTAATGAAATAAATGAAAATGATAGGTACTATATTTAGGTAGTTAGTTATATAGAAGTATGTACCAGCGTTGCCAGACGTCCCAACGTGATTATTTACGTTTTTTATTACGTCCCGCTTTTGATAAAAGAATCACGCTTTTTTTACTCAAATGTTACAAAATCTCGCTTAAAAATCTTGCAACGTTGTACTTACCTGTCACAAATCACAGATCCATGCAGTCAGCCAATAGATCTTACGATTTTGGCTTTTGCACAAAGAGCAAAGGCGTTCGGCCTCTGTTTACTATAGTTTTTGTCTTACATTGAATACATTTTCAGATTCATTTGGGTAATATTTTATTACAATAATAATATGCACATTCAAGCGTATAGTCTAGTAATATTTTTTGTTCATATATTTTCAAGGCTTATTTCCAAGTTAGCCAGAGCCGTAGCCTTATGTAATGCTTGGTGGCAGCTGGCAGCCTTGCCGATAATCGTAACATTATTAACGTAATTCCGTTATTGCCTTTTCTAGATATCATTTTTTACGGCTGCTATAAATTTAATAAAAAAACCCGAGTACCTAATAAAAACAAAACGAAAAAATAATTACTTACCTATAATTAACCAAAGTCGACCGACTTCGGTCAAGTAGACTTCGGTTATGGTAGTACCTATACCTACTAAATTATTTATAAAAAATGATCCCAAATAATTAGTCATTTTAGAACATTGGCCATATAAGCACATATAAGTATGCCTATTACACAGCCTATGTTGAGTCCACGGTGAGTCATGTTAACCGTTGGTTACCCGCAGGCACTGTAGGTGCAGGGCTATCAAGCTATCATTAATAAACGAATATTTTGTTATTTGAATATCTCGTATATTCAAATCGATTGAGGTGCTTAATGTGCCTAGGTGCTAAAATGCCATATGCCAATACGTAATCATATATACCTACTCACAGACCAAAAATTACATCTCGTTGGTATTTATTTTGGTTTCTCTGTAGTCTGGTAAAAATTGCATTTATTCCACAGCCGCCGCTACCAGCCATTTCTTTATTCACATTACTGGCATTTCATTATTCTCGACAAAATGCTAATAAAGTGTTTGTAAATAAAACCATTGTTAATAATTTCATATTGTCTCTATTTCACAGAACATTTCAGTGTGGGATTTTGAGCTGAGTGAGAGTGAAATGGCTGAACTGGCTGCTTTGGATCGCGGCGAAAGCGGACGCATCTGCGATTTCACTTTTTTTGTAGGTGCTCAAAAACACCCAGAGTTTCCATTCAAGAAATAGACTGCATTTATTCAAATTTTCATAATCTTGAAAATTTTTATTCAAAAAAAATGCCGGTGTTTTAAACATGTAATACATTAGGCATGATGTAATGACGTTTATTAAAAATATTACTATAAAGGATAAGTACCTAAATGAAAATATAAGTTCTAAATATTATACGTTTCAAATAAAATATTTCAGTATTCAATACAACTATTTGTGTGTATTTATTTTTATTCTTATGAAATATACCTACTCATGTAGGGTAAAGGTTGGCTATGTGATGATAATAAGAAATAAAATTCCTTTATTCGCAGAAATAAATATTTATTTAAAAAAATCGCTTATTCTTAGCAAGAATCAGACTTTTCTCTTATTCAATTAATCTGCACAGTAGTTATGTTATTTAAGCATTAATGTAAAATCAGTTTAACTGACTCTGGTTGACGTTGAGTAATATAATGAAATGAGGGCAATATAATGATATATGTGGCAATATGATGATAGTCTATTCTGGACTTCAATCATCATCTTGTCATATCACTGCTTGCAAAATCAATACAGTCACAATTATCACAGAAACCGTGGCGAGTCAGTGCAGTACAGTCCTGGTGATACCATTTTCCACAACTCATACAATCTATCCGAACAACTCCGTTTCTGAAGGCTACGAAGTTCACGTATTCTTTTTCGTGCATTTCCTTTTTGTTTTCCTAATTGTGATGGAATCTTGCGGCGTGTTTCCCACCGGAGCAGTGACGTGACGTGTTGGGTTTGTTTACAAAAAAATATTGTGCACCAGTCAGCGCTTAGATAATTGAAAATTTTAAACTATTATAATTTAAAATAATAAAAATAATAGTTAAAAATCAATGTGGAGGTAGGTATGTGGTAGATACACATTTATAAAATTATATTTTTATATGTTATTAGTTTATTTAGTACTTTGTAAATAAGTCATTGATAACAAATTATAGTTGAATGTGATATGAATAAAATGTAAATTTAAAAGTTGTATGTTGGTTTGTGCTTAATTTCAACTTTCCGTTACTTTACCAATCACTTTCAAAATATGGCGTAACGTTTCATTCGCAATCCCATATGGGATTAAAACATACGTTTTAAAATCGGGTAAACTATTTTCAACTTTACTAATGAATATTAATTTGACTGTATTAGAAAGATGACTACAAAATTAATTCAACGTATTATAACTACTGAGTCACAGCAACGCGTGGCCGGTGGGGTTATTACCTAAAAATTTGCAAACAGCGACAGCCACGCGATCACTGCGCGACCGATGAATAATTGTAATAAAAAATTGATATCATGTATGACGATTGCGTATCTATTATTCTATGACCATAAAATGCACTTTTCGCGGTAGATTTAGTGCCACTATACAAATTACATTACACAAATTCTCGTTTTGACAGTAAATATCGCGCAATATTAACTGTCTCATGCTGTCTGCAAGTTACGTAATTAGCGCTGGTTTTAAGTTATAACGATTATATCACGTTCGGGTGGCGGAGCGTATGCAAGAAACTTTTTTTGGGAGCTTGCTCTTAACCTATGTATCAATGAAAGATCAATGAGTTAAAAATATGTATTTTGTTATCATAAGTCACACAAATTTATTAATGTGCGGACTGAGGGTAAAGGACCTAGAATGAAAAAATAAAATTATTAAAGAAAGATATAAGAGCTTTATTGTCATATAAATAAAAATGTGAATACCTACTAATATTGTCTTTTAGACACTCGTTTTGAAATAACAATTTGAAAATATTGTGTAATACTAATGATATTACATATCACTAAATCAAAATTTCAAGCATTTCACAAAATAAATTACTGAATTGAACAGTACAGTACAACACCCAAAACATTTCTCAATAATTGACCCTGGAAAATCACAGAAGCAAAATCAGTCAAGATTAGCATACTTACATATATAATTATATACAAACATATCTTCACGATATGTATGTATGTACATATATAAATAATGGCCATATATGGGCGTCCAAGCATAAAGGGTCCAGCGGGTTATTCACAAACGTCGGAAACTAAAGTTTCCGTATCCGACAGGAAACTTTTCGACGATTTTGTCTATATGCGATTCACGAATCTGAAATATTATTATATTTATATTATATATATATATAATAATACAAATAGTTGTATTCACAAATCCAAGCCGTCGGATTGAATTTATACTTTTCGACGATCGGCCTTTCCGCCACGGAAAGTTTCCGACGTTTGTGAATAACCCCCAGTAGTGGGGTATTGAGTTAAGACTAGATTCGGTATTTAGAATAGTCAATTGATAATAAGGATGAAGGAAGGAAAAAATATCCAAAAAGAGCCATATTTTTTTTTTATCAGACATTTAAACTGAAAAATCTTGTTTTAAAAAAAAAGCATTTCTAAAGTTTGATTGAAAAAAAAACACACTTCTACTTGTTTGTTTCTACTTAGAAACATCATATAAAGTCATTTACTATATGAACTTGTAGATAATTGAGCATTAATTAATAATCAATTAAAATGGCGAAATGCCATTTTTTCACCCAACTTTACAAAAGTGCGTATATCTCGGAAACTAAATGCCGACCACTGGACCCTTTTTGCTTGGACGCACACATCATGTTTCAAGAAAGCTAATTGCCTTAATCTACGTTGTAAATGTGCATACAATTAGTCTCTTACAATACAATGTGCCAAAAAAGTAAATAAGATTTAGTGTTTCATTTACTTAAACAAGACGTTGAAATAAGTTTTTGATATTAATTACTAAGCATAAAGAAATTTCTCAATAAATGTTATTTCATCTAAAAGACTCAAAAATATTCTTTATCTTTTTGGCAAATTGGATTGATACTGGCTGTACTTCAATTACATGTTATAAATATATAATTCTAAGCATTGATAACTATAATAATAATAATATAATAATAATAACATTACAACAATGTTGTTCCTTGCAGATGTCGATATTACTTATCTAATGAACAACAGGAATTCCCTACTTATTACCTTTCCCCACTGCACTGAAATCGCATCATGGCACATTATAATAATAACGAAATCCTCCTTGCTTTAAGCTGAGGCATAATTAAATTATCTAACTTAGTCGAGCTAAAAGATTCTGTTTAACAAGATCTATTACATTGCTCTGACTAAAGGCATCTATTACAGCTTTGGTCAAGCAAAGGCTGGCAGTGCTGCCATCGACTTCGTCATCATCCAGAGGTCGGTCGGTGTTAGCGTATTCTCGAAGATTCTCTTTCAATAAATTGATAAGATCGTCAGTTGTAATACAAGGTGCCATTTCCATATTGTTTGCCTGGTTGTCCAGTAGTGTTTTGAGATCGTATTCCCCGGCGACAGGTGCGGCGTGGTCGTCCTCACAAGTTCTCTGTCGTTTCGCGCGTCGAGTTTTTCTTCTGCTGTCCAAATACGCGTTCGCTACTGATTCCAGCTGCAAGAATAATACAGCTAATGGCGTATCCGCTATGTCATCCTGAAAAATCAATGACAAACTTTTTACGTAAACAGAGATAAGTATTCTTTTTAATTATATCTCGTCCATAATAAGTCAAGACAAGACTTCAAAAATACATTTATAACCATTTTTCGCAACAGAACTTTTAAAAGTGTTAATGGCGAGAGATTGTTATTCTAAAAGTGGCACTTCACATGGCTATTCGTGTTCGTGTAGCGTATTCGCCATGTTTGACTAAATATTCGTGTGAAGTTCCTAACATCACGAACACGCCATCCACACATGGACGCAATCGGCAAATACGTCAAATACTTGCGATTAAGTTTGCTGAGTTCGCACTGTGGACGCACTTAGCTATGGACGTGTTGAAGTTTGCAAGTTATGTGCAAAATGCAAGGATGCATTTCGTATGTCATACATGCACAAAATGCAAGGAATCATTTGGATAACTCCAAAAATCACAACACAAGATCATTTGTCCAATCTATTCTAATGAGCTAGCTGTGTGTGGACGCTATACGAATATATTTGGAATAATAAATAAAATAAACACGCCAGATAATACACACCAATCATCTGGTCTCAAACTAGGGCATTCCCTGTACTATGAGAACTGGACGATGACTACTATGGGCGTTCCCAGTACACCCAGACCCGACAATCTAGAAAAGTTCGTTTCCTAAATTGACCCGACCGGGAATCGAACCCGGAACCTTCCACTCTTGGGTTCAACGTCTAAACCACTGGTTCCCAAACTTATTTTGTCTACTGAGTCGAGAGCTCATGCAGTCGTTGTCTAAGATGCCTCCTAGCTAAATGAAATTACAAATCACCCCCCAGGCCTCTACACAACGCCCCCATTTTTTTTCTGGGTCTCTTACCGCCCCCCTTTAGGCCTGCAGCACCCACAAGGGTCGTTATCGCCCACTTTGGGAATGGCTGGTCTAAACCACTGCACCATGAAGGTCGTCATAATATTTGATTTGTGACCAAAAATTGACAAGCGGACGGATACGTATGTTCGTGTATTAGCGTATTTGTCTTGTTCGTACAAATAAAGACAAATAAATCGTGTTCACATGTCGTTTTCGAGCAAATAAGACAAATAGCCATGTAAAGTGCCAAACATTTGATTGCAAGGTAGGAAAACTGTTAATGCCACACTTTGGGAGCCTGGCTCTCTAGAACACATCATATAACATGTCGGCTGTCATGTTTATTACGGAAGGAAGAAGTTTTCAGCTTTGAGCATTTGTATTTTATGTCATCGAATAATAATATAATAAAGCCTTGCGAGGTGTAAATGTCTATGCAATGACATGTTCAATATTGAAGATTTATTAAAATACGATCTGAAATGACCTATAGATGGGATAACAAAACAAAATCGATAAAACGCATTCCGGATACGTTAAATGAGACGAGTCGTGGATTGTAATCGCGTCCTATAAACGCAGTACCCATAATTTGACCTCGATTACACTAAATAAAAATTCACAGAGTATATAATATATGCATTCTTTCAGAGTAGATTACGAATGTTATATAACAATTTTAGGCGATAGAAACATTAACCAAATTCACCACATGACTCAACACAGATGGTTCTCTATGTTAATACCTAAGTTCTTGGCCTTTTCTACATATTCTATATCTATATTTAAGCCACAAATATTGATTTTTGGATTACCACTTAGAACAAATTATAGTCAAGCCAATATAATTAAAGCCAAGAATTACAGATTTTGTACAAGTTAATAAGTCGACAATTTATGCTACTTTATGGCCCACACATGCCACACATAAATATAACACAAATGATGACCAAAGTGCAACGAATCAAAATAATATAAGTTTACAAACTACAACTCAATTGGTCAGAAGCCAATATTTTGTTGTGCGATACAACATAGAAGTCATCCTAAAATAGATGTAAGCTCTAAATGGCACCAGATTTGGCAAAATCACAGCATGTGATTTTCTTATTCTCTTTCCATTCTAGGCATAATCTTTCTTTCTGCTGTGTTATAAATATATTTTTATTACGTTTTGTAAAACAGCTAGTTCTTGACAAGATGACAGTACCATCAGTTTGTATATGTCTACTACAAACCAGTAAACCCTAGATGACGCGTATGAGGGCATATGCGATTATCCGTAGCTTAGTAATAATATACATGTACTATTTATACGGCGACCAGGACCACAGTTCTCCCCCTATCTTTTTTTTTATTTGATATTTGTGGCTCTGTAGGTCCCACCAGAACTGTATCACTGCAACCAAAATTGATCTATTGAGATCGCCACTATGATACAAAACACTACCAAGTCTCACTGCCGTCAAAAACTGCAGGGTAATCCTTGGAGTGACGTGCTGAACCTCCTCCGGACTCGGAAAACACTGGCCGAGATAGAATCGACGAATGGGCATCAGTGGTCCGCAGTCACACAGAATGTGCATAGGCGTTTAATCCGCCTCTTGGTATTACCGCCACATTCTTGTATAGGAGAGCCACGTGCTAGACATATGCTTATTTAAGCAACAATGCCCAGTAAGTGCTCTAACCAAGCAGCTCTCCACTTAACAACTATAACATATACAACGTTCGATCTCAAGGTGACCTGACCGTTACCAATGAAATCACAGCACAACCTCCCGCGCCTATCATTGACTTTGACATGTTCTCATCTAATGACGTAAGTATCCTTAAAATATTCGTTATGCTAAACATTAATTCAACAACTGTGCAAGGGTGATATAAAATAAAGCAGTACATATTCACTTTCCATCTATGTCACCCACATCAGTGTTCTTGAGTAGGTCGCCTACTATGTCATAATATCTTTATGAACTTGGATCTGTTACTTGGATATCTACGTGTTATCTTCTTAAACAAAATTTTACTGTAATACTTTAAATATGTAGTGATATTATTTTTAATATAATATTTCAGAATTTCATTATATTCATAAGTAGGTTTTCACAATGGCTCAGTGGTAAAAGTGTGCGAGATGTCGACCTCACAACAAAGTTGAAAAAAAAATTTATGGATTGAAGGTGAAGTGTGAAAAATTAAGTTATGCAAAAGGTCCACAAAGTCTTTGTATTATTATTATTTATATTTTTGTCCGCTTTGTGTACTTGGCAACATAATTAGGTATGTGGTATGTACATTGATATTATAATTTGATCGACCTAATAATTAATAAAAGAAGAGTCTCAAAGCTGATGTAACCATATTTAGTCTAGCACTGCCAATGGTATTCTCTTGTCATGAAAGCCTTAAAAACAGTATTTAACAACTAGTAACGAGATGCTACTTACCTCGTTAGGATTAACTATCAGTTTTGCTGTTTCTTGTGGCAGATCTTTACATATTTGAGCAACTAATATTTTAATAAGAGCTTCTGACACTTGTGCTGAAACATCTTTTTCCTGCAAAAAATTCCAATGATTTTTTCATTTAAATTCTTTATACACTCTCCAGTTTCAAGTTTTAATATCGTTTGCTTAAAATACGTACATGTGGTAACCAAATATTAAGAGAAATATTAAGTGCTTCTATGTTTTGTACATAATGCCACCAACCACGAGGAACCAGGAGAGCATCACCTGCAGAAAGCTCTACCATTCGTCCTCCTGTCAAACCTGCAAAAATATAAATAAATATATTATATAGCTATCCTATACTCAATTCCTTTGAATGTAAAAAAAAAATTATAATGTTACCATTAAACACGTCTAAATTATTTGGACAATAAAAGTTCAGTTCACTGTAGACACTAGATTCTTCATAAGGCACCCTAGTAGGTTTCATGGCGCCAGTTTCTGGAGGAAAAAGGATCCAGCGTTTTCTGAAATTACAATTATGTAATAATTCTAATTTATTATTAACTAGCAATTAAATATTGATAGTTTTTAATAAATCATTTCTTTTAATTTAAAAATATTTTTTGAATTATTTTTATAATATCTGGAGATTGATGTATGGTATGTGTTCGCAGCCAACCTATTTTTACATTTTGTAATTTGTAGAATAAAATGATTTAAGAATGTATATATAAAAATAGAAATAAAAACAGTTGCAAAATTAACGTGAAATGATTCTCTACAGTATGTATTAATTTTCAAATAAAATATTATAAAAATAATACACAATAAATTCTAATATAATTTTATTCAATTATAAAATTAACGTTTTAACAAGATGTAAGAACCGCGACGCTTGGCGCTTCATCCTCTGACTACCCTATTAGTGACAGCGTGAGGATGTGTATGTATGTAAAATTAATATTTTACTTGATTAATTTATTTTACTTAATTATCTTAATTATTAATGTTTTATTAATTATTTACAAACATTTAACATTTTTCTAAGTTTTTTTATTCAAATATTATCTATTGCATGTGCCCCATGTATTTCTTTTTTAAAATCTTCCAAATATTTTCTATTTATTGGGTCCTTACATATGAAATTGGCGTTTTGTACGGGAGGAATATAAAATTTTTTTTTTGTAAAATATATTTAATTAATCAAAGTATGCACGTTGTTATCTATGCACTTTTGCCATCTCATAGGTAGTTCATTGATCCCTTTACTGAAAAACCCATGGGGGCGAGAATCAATAAACTCTTTGAAGGCGGATTGGACTGCCGCATCGGAGTTGAATTTTTTTCCTTATAAGAAGTTGTCCAAATTCCGGAAAAAATGGTAATCTGTTGGAGCAAGGTCCGGGGAGTACGGTGGATGTCGCAGACATTCCAATTGTAGCTCATCTAACTTAGTGGTTGTTTGTTGTGCAGTGTGTGGTCTTGCGTTGTCGTGAAGCAGCAGTGGCCTAGAGCGATTGACTAATCTCGGTTGTTTAGCAGCTAGTTCTTCCTTCATGGTTTGCAGTTGCTGACAATAGATATCTGCCGTAATTGTTTGGCCAGGTTTTAGAAAGCTGTAGTGAACGATACCGGAGCTAGTCCACCAAACACAAAAGTAACTTTTTCTGAGTCAATTTTCGTTTAGGGCAGGATTTGGCTGGGTCTCCAGGGTTCAGCCATTGCGACGAGCGCTTCCGATTATCGTACAGTATACTTTTCATCACAAGTAGTGATTCGATTTAAAATCCCTTCATTGTTGTCGGTTGAGCAAAGTAACACAGTAGTCGACGCGTGTTTGCAAGTTCGATTCACTCAATTCATGAGGTACCCATCGTTCAAGTTTTTTTACTTCCGGATTTGCTTCAAGTGGATTAATATAGTTTTGTCACTTACCCCGAAGCCTGCAGCTATCTCTGAAGTGCTTTGTGATGGATCCGCTTCCACAATAGCCTTTAATTCTTCATTTTCCACTTTGGTCTCCGGCCGTCCACGGGGTTGGTTCTGAAGGTCGAAATTTCCAGAACGAAAACGTTGAAACCAAAAACGTACCGTGCTTTCTTTTGCGACACCAGCGCCGTACACATCATTAATCCTTCGAGCTGTTTCTGCAGCACTGGTGCCATGGTGGTAGAAGAACTCGTACTCGTAAATATACCGATATTTCATGTTTTCCATTGTGCGGTAATAAGTGACGCTAAAGATTATATCGCTTTTTCTAAAACTCAAATGTACCAGCTAAATGACTATATATTTGAATTTGGAATTCTTAACCAAAGAGGAGATATTTTAGATCAAAGTGGTCAGTACGACAAAACGCTAATTTCATATGTAAGGACCCAATAATGATTGAATATTTTGTAGTCCATTTTAGAAACAAGGTACATTAAAATTCCTTTTTATTTCAATAATTTCGCAAAATCTGGACTGGCTAACGAAGCTAAGAGCTAGACACTCAACAGGCATATTTTCATATGGCTTTTGCACCAGTTCTCAGAAGATTTCTTTGCCTATGGAACCTACAATGGAAAATTAATTAAAACGACTTCCATCTGGACTCTGCTCAGCTCAAGTTGAACCGACTAGATCGTTCCTATGAAACATGCCCCTACAAAAGTAGGTTATATTATGCATTCTGATATTATTGTTTTACCACGACGATTTTTATTTTGGCAAAATGACAAAAAGCATTTTAAAGATCACATTGTCTTCACGATAAACTCACTGGAATCCTTAATTGGCATATAAATTATATACTACAGGAAATCCATATTTCAGCCCCCAAAGTCTAAGAAATTTTTGGGCAGTCTGAGACGCTAGAAAAACGAAAAATACCTCTCGAGCAGGCTGATTATAAAAGTACTAAATCAGACATCCAGTTTGTTAAAAAACAAGCGAATCAACCAGTTGGTCTTGCAAAAGACAATAGGTGTGGTAAACTTCGTGAGTTTTCCTGTACTGAGAGGTTGACTAAATTACCGTCAGCTACTAAAACAATGCAACTGCTGAAGAAATGAAGTTTTGTGGCTTGGCCACTATCTCTATGTGTACTGTAATGTAATACTCTAAAGGCACAAGAGTTGAAATGGTGGCAACTCAACTGCAAATAACAGTCGAATGCGAGTGTGAATACATGGAGAAAAAGAGAGTGAATACAGTTTTAAAGCGGAAAAACTAAATAAGGTAATATTTTTAACACTTACTTTCCATGAAGTTGCGCAACAATGTTCACGCCATATGTATCTTGATGTGCTGGAGTATGAGCTCCATTGCTGCCGACCCATAATGTGGTATCTACAGCACCTTTATCATTGTATCCAAATTGCTTCCAAGATACTTCCTAAAGAAAATAAACAAAAAATAACACCAAAGAAAAACACAACATAAAAATAAATTTTCTGATATGGTCATACTTTAGACAGCTCAGTATCTCCTGCAAACCACTGATGTACATATTTGTAATCAAAATACATCCATTCCTGACTAGTGTTAATGTTTTCTATAAATTCCTGGAAAGTCATCGTTTTAATTTTACACCGCCTCTCCCAGCAAGGTTCATCTGATATAAAATCTTTTTTTAAACATCTAAACGGTATCTCCTTATTCTCAAACACTGAACACCATTTCTCCACACTCCACTGGCACATTGACCAATTATTTACAAAATCGCGAAAAACCAACGGTACACTAGTCTTCGATGTAATATTTCGTATTAAATCTTCATTAAGTGTTGACATTTTCTTTTAAATTTTAGAGAGAAAAAAACTGCAAAGAAATAACTATACAAGCATGTTAAACAATTATTCAACTTTTTTTTAGTACGGTTCTCCCTCAGGAAGGAAGGTAAAGGGTTCTTGGGTTCTTTCTGTGTCCATATAACCGATGTCTTCAGTAGTAAATAGATAAATTCTTCACATTATTTCATGAAAACGTCGACGTAATACATTTTAATGTCTCTTGGAGTTTCTGGCGACAAATATATTAAAACTAGTAGGTTGTAGGTTCCACAGAGGCGGACTAGGCCACTATAAAAGTCTCAACGTTACGCTACTAAATTAGCACTTATTTCAACAATTCTACAATAATGCACAGTAGTGTAGACACTAGGACGTAAAACTAGAAAACTACGCCAATTTTACATCACAATATCTGCCAGTAACATTTTGCAAATAATTAAAATAACAATGACCAACACACCACACACCTTCCAATTTGTTGGAACCACAGAACATAATATATTATAGGTACTGTTTTAAAGTACAAAAGTGGTAGTGGATTTTTTGGCGGGAACGGGAGAAGTGAGGTTGTCAACTTGTCATTTCATTTGGATTTTTTATTTTTTACATTTTTAGGAGTTTTATAGTACAACAGTGATAGTAGGTACATATTGTGTTTTAAAGTTCTGTGTAAATGGAAGAATCGATCATTCCACTCAAGCAGTGAATCGAACCAGTGAATAGACGACAGACACTCAAAAATAGTTCTAAGGTTTTTTTTAATTTTTCATGGGATAGATAACATTTAGACGACTCAAACAAGCGCTTTTGTCTCCGAGAGCGCTAAGGTAACGGCAGCCTTCGATATATGTATGTATAATTTATTAAAAAATTCCACGCTAGCTCATTATTTTATAGTTGCGTTCTTACCAATACAAATATAATGGAAACTCCATTTTTGGGTGTCCGCAATCAATTCACAAAATTCATTCTCTACTCGAGATCGATCGATCAATTTTTCCATTAATCGATTTCGTATCGCCATCCCTAGGAAAGTTGTTCCAACAAATTGGAAGGTGTGTAGGGCATATAAGTGAAAAGAATAGAGATCTAAATAAACATGTGTAGCTGAAGTTCTCGCGCTCTTCCGAAAATCACTTATAAATTCAGTAAAGCCTACTATCACTACTCTACGAAATTTACGATAAGAAAAATCTAATTTATTTGTGATTGTACTTAATAATACATGAAATTGGCAAATGCGCTAATCTGTGCGCCATGACAATAGGGATGTGACATCGATTTAAATTACAAGAAATAATCGATTTTTGAGAAAACATCGATTTTTTTATTAATAGAAAAAAAGCAGTTTTTCTATATAGTAACAAAACTAAGAGTGTAGTATAGGATTAACAATTTATCAGAATAAAAATAATATAAAATGATAAGTACGAAAAATAACCAAAACGACAACCTAATTTCAAAAGAAATCTTTCTGAAAACTTTCTAAGTTTAAACAATGAAAAAAAAATTAAAAATAATCATTTCCACATTAGGGTACTGTACCGGCATATCATTTTTGCTGTTTTGAGTTATTTACATCAGCCGATATCCTGAATATCATCTTCACGGGAGTTCTACGGCAAAAATCAATTAAAAGATATGACCCTTTAGTTTCAAAATAATACAATACTTATCGCTAAAAGCAAGCAAGGTTCAGGAAAAGAAAATACTTTAGTTAATAAGTGTTTGAGCAGATGGTCTCGATGGTTAACTAAAAACTTCCTGTGCTTTTAATTCTAATGTTGACTTTTTGGCGGGAACGGGAGAAGTGAGGTTATCATTTTATTCAAACTTTCTATTTTTTACATTTGTGGGAGTTATAAAGTAAGGACAATAAGTGTAAGGACCGCGACTCCTGGCGCTCCGTCCTCTCTGACTACCCCGTTGGGGATACAGCGTGAAGATATGTTATGTTATGTTATAAAGTACAAAAGTGATAGTATATTGTGTTTTAAAGTTCTGCGTAAGCGAAAACAATTGAGTTGATCTAAATAAACATGTGTAGCTAAAGTTCTCGCCCTCTTCCAAGAACTATAAAACTTCAGTCAAATCTACTATCAGTATCACTTTACTGGAGGAGTTTTACGATAACGATCTAGATAACGATTCTTCTAGATTTAATATAATACTTGACATTGGCAAATGTGCTGATCTGTGCGCCATTCCATGAAGAAAGAAAAAAAAATTTTAATGTTGAGATTATAAAACGCATGTCTCGCTTGACACAGATATTATTAGTCATAAGGACCACAATTATAATAAAATATAATAATTTATGCTACCTGGTTAACCTGTAGGACAGTGAGATGTTTTCGCTCCATATGTTGCTTTAAATTTGTAATATTAACATAACATAACATAACATAACTTCACGCTGTATCCCCAACGGGGTAGCCAGAGAGGACGGAGCGCCAGGAGTCGCGGTCCTTACACACCTCTTTCGCTTCCTCAAATCTCATCATTCTCCTCACACATTTTCGCCTAGGTATGCAAGTGCTTTTGACATTTCCGTCTGCTAACACTCTGGCTATTTGATCTTCATAAGTCAGCCTTGGTCTTCCTTGGCTTCTTTTACCACTCACTTTCGCTCTGTATATTTTCTTCGTCAGTCTTTCATCACTCATTCTTTCCATGTGCCCGAACCATCTAAGCATTCCTTTCTTCATTTTTACAATAACACTGTTGTGCAACCCTGTTATATTGCGTATCTCATCATTGCTTATCCTGTCCGCAAGCGTGACACCGCACATATTTCTGAGAGACCGCATCTCCACAGCATTTATCATACGTTCACTCGATTTCGGGCATATCCAGGCCTCACTGCCGTACAACAAAGTTGGCACCAACACCGCATTGTGGATGGCCATTTTAACAGTGTTAGATATATTCACACTACCCACTAATGCGGACAGAGCACCGTTCACTTTATTGCCAGCTGCTACCCGTCTCTCCACATCCAACTCACATCTTCCATCCCTCGAAAACGCACTCCCCAGGTACACAATTTCATTCACCTGTTCTAGACATTTTCCATTTACACAAATCACACATTTCGTTTGTACCGCTTCTCTTTAAAACACCAGAACCTTAGTTTTGTTCACATTCATTTTCAATCCTTTTACTTCGCAATCTTCTTTCATGCACGTGACTAGTGTCTGCAACTCTGCTTCTGATGGTGCTATTAGCACAGCATCGTCAGCGTACAATAGGCAGTTTACCACTGTGTCACCACATCCCATACCACTCATATTAACTTTCAATCTCTGGAGGCAACTGTCCAAATACAGCACGAATAGCCAGGCAGACATCACGCAGCCCTGTCTGACACCAGAACAGACTTCAAACCAGGGCGACATGTCACCGTCTATCCTTACACAGGCTCTGTGGTCTCGATATAATGACCTTACAGCCTGCAGTAAGGAGCCCTCCACGCCATATTCAGGCAGAAGACTCCACAATTTCTTCCGCACTACTCTATCGAATGCTTTCTCTAGATCCACGAAAGCGCAGAAAACTTTCCGACCTAAGGCCAGAAACCTTCCCACGATAACGCGAAGCGAGAAAATCTGATCCATACAACCCCTACCGTTCCTGAATCCACCTTGCGCCTCCCACAAATATCTTTCTGAAACGCCTTTCATACGTTCAGTCAATACTTTAGTATAGACTTTACTCGCTAAGCTGACCAAGCTGATGGCCCTATAGCACGCACAGTCTAGGTAGGAACCTTTACCTTTATATAGAGGTACTATGACTGCCGTGCGCCAGTCCTCTGGAACCTCCCCCTTCTGCCAACAAAGGTTGCAGAGTGCACAGAAGGCATCCCAGACCCTAGGACCACCATACTTGATCATCTCAGCAGTCACCTCATCAATTCCCGCAGCCTTTCCAGATTTCAAACTTCTTATCACTTTCTCAATCTCTTTCATACTAATGGCATCCTGCAGTCCCTGGCCCGAGTTTGGCAATTCATTAGAATCGCTCTCAGTATCAGAGACGGAGTCGCCACTCTCATACAGTTCCCCATAGTATTCACTCCATCGCTGCAGAACATCCTTTTTATTTATAAGCAGGTTGTTGTCTTTCGAACGCACTTTATTCATTCTGCAAGGTGCCGGACCACTTCGGTACTTACGTACTTCTTTCCAAAATAATTTGGAATTTTCCTCGAAGTTGTCCGACATCTTGTTTTCATCTAACACCCTACACCTTTCACGCTTCTCTTTCACTAGTGCCTTCGTTTCTGCTTTCTGCAGCTTATACCTGTCTTTCATTAAATTTTTCATACCACAGTCATTAGTAGCAAGGTAGTTTCGCCATGCTTTCTTTTTCTTATACACAGCCACTTTCACCTCATCATCCCACCACACATCACGCTTTTTGCCGTTCCCAATCTTATTCATTCCACACACTTCTTTCGCAGCCTCAATCATACTATCTCTAAGGTTCTGCCAGCATTCTTCAACATCCTCGCTTATCACTTTCAATCTATCATCAAGCTTACTGGATAATACCCTTTCATATTCATTCCTGGTGGTCGAGTCCTGCAGTTTCCAGCTTTTAATGCGGCTAACCGCTGCAGGTTTGGACACTACGCGATGTCGCCATGCTGCGAACAGACCCCTTATTCAGAAAGTGGTCCGTCCCGAGATCGGCTCCTCTATGCGCTCTTGTGTCCATTACCTGCTTCTTAAGTCTGCTATCCACCAAGAATAAATCAATCATACTTCTCGCACCCTTTCTTTCCCACGTGTACTGATGGATCCTTTTGTGCCCAAACATGGTATTAGCCACAAAAAGATCCCTTTCCATACACAGTCCTAACACAATCTTACCAGCATCATTCACTCTCTTATCTCCATATTTGCCTAGGACAGACTCAAATCCTGTTCGAGCTGTCCCGACCCATCCATTCATGTCTCCACACACAACAATTCTTTCGTTCTCTTCAACCGTCGCTAGAACTTCTCTAACATTCTCCCAGAACTGCTCTAGTTCAGCCAAACTGACAGAGGACACTGGGGCATATACTGCCAAAACAAAAATCCTTGTCAACCCAATCTTGAGGCGTACCCAGAGCAGTCTGGGATTTATACATTCATACTCAGTCATACAATTAACCATACGAGAGGACAGTAAAACGCCTACCCCTTGGCATCCCCTATCTCCTTGTGGTACCCCTGACCACAAAGCGATGCCTCCTCCGGGCAAGTCGGCAAGTTCACTGCCGCCTCGCTTGGTTTCACTCAAACATAGCACATCCAATCTTTTCTCTTCCATAATATCAATCACTTCATTCATCTTCTCCTCAATCCCACCTCTCACATTCCACGCAGCTACTCTGCACTCCTCCCTCCACTTTCCGCCGCGAAGTGCACAGCGTGTTGGGTGGCGGTCCCCAACGCCGAACTGCACTCTGCACACACCAGCGGGGACAGACCGGTGTACGTCGCTTCCGGGGGACGCCCTAACATTAACATTACCGTTGTCCCGCATGGTATGCACAGAAGAGGAATTGCAGCCCTGAAAAGGGCTGGCAGGGGTCGCGACGAGCACGCTTCCTCAATTGACCCCCACATGTAATATTACTACATGTTTTTAATTCTTTCGGGCAATATTTGCATTGTACTGTGGCATTATACTTCTTCATGAACAAATATTTCCGCCAGCCGCTTTTAGGTGTTTTACCGTTAGAAGACGTTTTTTTAAATTATTAACAGTCGAAAAAAAGGAAACTGTTGAACAAGTACGAAACTGTTTTAGGTACATACATACAGATGGCGCCGTCTTTTGATCGATTTGTTCATGGTAGTGAACTTACTTCGCGTTTTTTCCTTCGTCGCAATTAAAATGTGTAATTTTGGCAGCATTGAATTTCTTTATTTTTCATTTCATCATATTTTTAATAAAAACAAGTGTAATTTACATAATCGATTTTTAAAAATCGATTGTTACTAAATTGTTACTATTAAGAAAAATCGATTTAAAAAAATCGATTACAAAGATATAATAATCAATTAAAATGAAAATCGATTATTTTTTTACATCCCTACATGACAATGACATAATGAAAAAAAAAATATGGAGAACGTAGGTACTTGTTGAGAATCAATTTTATATTTTGTTTTTGTAATATTGTGACAATCCGCTACACTGAGTAAATAATCACTACGTTTTACTACATACTTTAATGTACAATAAATAATAATAATTATGCAATGTTATGAAACCAAAGTGGTGTCGGCATTTTTCTCAAACTGCACGTATGGTGATACTAATAATCAAAATGAAACAGATACGGAAAATATAAGTAACGCTTTCCTTTATTTAATAGACGAATTAAACGTATCTTTGCAACTATTAAAATTACCGGCCATAATAGATTGCATATATAATTCGACAATATATGCGAGACCAACATTTGAAATGTACATAAAAAAATACTGCAGCACAAAAAAGGATATAATGTATTTTGGTATGAATCCTGGCCCTTGGGGAATGTCTCAAACTGGAGTAAGAAATTGCAACAAATAAAAAATTATGTAATGGAATTTTATTCAACTTACATTCAATCTTGATTTCAGGTGCCTTTTGGAGAGATAAGTTCTGTAAGGGATTGGCTTGGTATCGAGGGTCCTGTAGGTAAACCACCTAAAGAAATAAAAGCACGGCCCATAAAAGGCTTTCAGTGTGCCAGAACAGAGGTAATAAACCTCTTCAAAAGTATATAAGTATTAGAAGTTACTTGACATTCTGTTATGCCAATATTGTTCTTTAAAAAAATTAGTCTTTACTTATTACATCAGTTTGAAATGTATGTCAATGTAAAGACTTGTTTAATGAAGACAAAAAACATCATATTAGTGTGAGTTTTATCAATTATTTACATTCTGTAATAGTTTAGCAAAATTATGAACAATGCTTTGTACTTACACACAACTTTCCCTATCAGACAGCATCAAAGTGCAACAAAATCAGACTTAACACCGTTTCTAAGTTCTAACATTAAAAATTTGAGCCTACAGATCTGTAATGTCATTAATTACTATAATCCTTATCCCTAAGAAACTTTAAACCAGTGCAAGAATATAAGGCTATTGTCACATTGTACATTTTTTTTTTATCAAAACAAACATAATAGTTATGATAATCAGCATAACCATTTTAGTTCTCTTATTTAGCTGCTTTTACTATTTAATTAATTTTACAGATTAGTGGAAAACGATTTTGGGGATTGTTTAAAAAATTATGTAAAACACCAAATATTTTTTTTCAAACAAGTTTTGTTTACAATTATTTGCCTCAACAGTGGATGAAGAGTAATGGTTGTAATGTGACACCAGGAGATTTCAAAGTAAACAGAATAAATGCATCAAATAATGATGACAAACATGAAATGGAAAACTATATTTATCTATATATTTCCAGATATCTGATATGCAACAACTTTATGATATATGTGATCCAGTATTCATAAAAGTACTGCAACTATATGAAGTAAAAATAGTGGTTGCTGTAGGAAAGTTCTGCGAAACAAGAGCTCAAAGGGCCATAAAAAAATATTTACCTTATAATACAATTAAGGTACCTAAGATATAAGAAAAAATATTAGTGAGATATATTTTTTTAATCCTAATTCATCTTTATCTTTACTTTTAGATTTTGTACTTGCCTCATCCCAGTCCAAGAACAGTGAACAATAACGACTGGGAGCAAAAAGCAATGGAACAAATGGAACATTTAGATCTGTTGCAGTACTATAGAACAAGATAATGAATGATTATTTTTTTGATCAAAATAGTGAAAAAATAACCTTTTATCTGTTAAAATGTGATGAATGTAGCAGAACTGCTACTGATAGCTTGTGACTTATATTACAGTATCGACATAAAAATTCAATCATAAATATTAATTGTTAACATAAAAACCCCCTGCCAAAAAATAAAGTTTTTAATTTCAGTAGTAGAAATAATCATTTATATTAACAAATCAACACATTGTATTAGATATGCAAAACTACGCCAATTTTGCATTTCAATATCCACTTGAAGCAATTTACAAATTATATGACAAAGATTATTCATTACTCTGATAAAATTTACAGTTCCTTCAGAGTTCTTAAATTGAGATGATTTTAATCTTTACCATAAAGGGTAAGAGCTTTTGCAAGACTCATGCTAAGCAACAGTTGCCAATTTTACTGTCATCAACTGATTACGAAAGTATACTTGGTGTGATGATAATTTGTTTGCAAAACTTTGTTAGTAGTAATTGCCATTTTGTTTTTCGTTTGTCTTCATCATACAGATTTTTATTGTTTTCGAATGTATTTCTGATAAGGTGATAAGTTTTATTACATGACACGGATCGATAAATACATATACCCTGTGCCCTGTCTGATGTACTGGGATGTGGAAAATAAGTCTCTAAGTTACACACATCGGTAAAATTACAATCCAGCTTCTCAGCCTCAGATTAAAAAAAATACAAATTTTCAGCGGCCTGAAAATTTGTTGGACATCCATCGAGAGTGATATCGGATACAAGTAACTCGATTTCATGACAGAATTCAAACAAATCCTTATCGAAGAATACTTAGTATCTGCACTTATACCTGCTACTAAAAAATAACCTACCGGGTCCTACGTGGTAAGAAGATGTCATCCTAATAAAATAGGTAAAGATTTAAAATATTTTCAAATATTGAAGGAAAAATATGAAAAGAGCCCCACCGTACACAGTATGTTCGGTTCAATGTCTCAAAGTAATGATGATGGCTTGCGGGGATCTTACAATATATCATTGCTTATAGCGAAATCTGGAAAACCGCACACTATCGAGGAACAGTTAATTTTACCCGCTGTTGAAGAGGTTTTAAAAACTGTTCTGCACAAACCTCCAACCCTACAGCCTAATTGTCAAACAGTGAATCAATTTTCCAAATCAACTTCTCCTCGTAAAAGAGTTTTAGTTACTGACATTCTTAATTCTAATTCTCTACTAAAAGTCTTAACTAAAACTGTAACTGATATTATTACATCAAAGGCTAATGGATCTAATAATTCCTCCAAAGTAATCAAAGAGCTGCTTATAACTAGTTTTTCAAATAATAATAACGACTGATGTACAATGGAACTCTAGAAGCATCCTAAATAAATTAGATCATTTCTTACAGTATATCAATAACAATACAATAATACTCTCTCAGACATTTCACACAGCGCCATCTAGTCCCAAAGTAAGCTGCATAGCGCTTGTGTTATGGGTACTAGACAACTGATATACTACTAATATACTTTTCTTCTGTAAATATATACATATACATAAACACCCAGACTCGAGACGGGAATCGACCCGCAACCCCCGTTTTACTTACCAACGCGCTAAGCCGTTGCGCCACGGAGGTCGTCGAATCGTCAATAGCATTGATTTAAATGTGGACATCTTTATGTTTAATGAAACATGGCTTAGCAGTGGCAAAAACTTCAGAATTCCGGGTTATAATATTGTGAGAAAGGATTTTGATCATTTTCACGATGGTATAGCAGTAGCAATTAAAAATTCATATACTTATAAAGTCATTCAATCCAATTCTTCATATGAGTTTCAAAACATTATTTTTTCCTTGAAGGTAAGTTCATTCTCATTAGATTTATTGTGTGCTTATTGTCCTCCTCCAAATGGTCAATTTAACATAAATCTTCTCAGACGCTTTTTCTAAGATTTCTTCTAATAATTATTTAATAGTAGGGGACGTCAATGCTCACCATTCATCTTGGGGTTCTAGAATTAATGACAGTAGGGGAATTGCAATACATAATTTCACTCAATTTGTCTGAATGATCACAACTTTACTACTTTAACTCTATTTGGTCAATAGGGTAATGTATTTGATTTAAACTTTTGCCTCATTGTCTCTGAGTTTGAGTTGTTTATTTTCAGTGCTGAATGATCCTGTCAGTAGTAATTATTTTCCAATTTCTGTTCATTTATATTTTAACTGTAATTAAAATACCAATACAGATAATAATTTTCACCAACATTCTACATCTCTCTTAGCTGGTATTAATTTAAAAAAAAAATTGACTGGGTGAATTTAAAAAAATATCTGAAGATGTTTTCATTAATTTTATTTCTTCTAAAAACCCTATCGTTAATTATAATAACTTTATATTTTTATATACAATCTTATGTATGTTCTTGAGAACAGTACAGAATTAAGAATGTCAGTAACTAAAATTATTTTACGAAGAGAAGTTGATTTGAAAAATTGATCCACTGTTTGACAATTCGGCTGTAAGGTTGGGAAATTAGAAGTAATATTTGCTCCCTTAACAACAGATGCATAAGTAAACTGACCCCACATAATCTTTTCTTTATTATCTTTAATGAGAACTGCTTTCCTAGGGCGGAAATAGCTAAATATGAGCCATGACAATTGATGTACTTAACATTATCTTTGTTTGGAGTCTTTATAATTATGACCTTCAGAACAAATTGAACACAGTTGTTTATTTTTACAGAAACGACTGCCATGATGGAATTGATAACAATTGAAGCATTGAAGAAAAGGCCTTACATAATCTTGTACATTAAACCAAATGTAGTATATTTATGTAACATGATCAGGTCGAATAACAGATAAGAATGTTACTAAAACTGTACATAGTGGCACCGAACATCCGTCTTGTGATTTCTAATGGAAACATCTTGTGATTTCTTATGGAAACATCTTGTGATTTCTTATGGAAACGTTTAACTCCAAGCACTTCACAAGAAGCTTCAAGTCTTGTCAGCAATTCCTCTTCGGATATCTCAATAGAAATATGGACAATCCCTTGATACTCGAGGCGATCAATAGGGATTTTTACATACCAGTTATTCTTGTTTAGTAAAGATATGTTCAGAAGAAAAGCGTTAGCAATCCTTCTTACAAGAAAAGAAGATTTTGAAAAAGTAATTTCCTATGGGTTGGATGTACTGAATGCCAGTAACAGTCTTTAAGAATTTTATTTGTATGCAGAAGATTAATTTTACTTTTGTCACAAGTGGAGAGCAATATAAGACATTCTTTCAGATCATTGTTTTCATAAATAGGATGATAATCCTTAAATAAACCACATGTGGTATGCAAAAATTTTGGACTCATTTTATTTACCGGTTCCTCAGTATCATAATCTGATTTAAAAGTTCATTTTTTCTTGTATCAGCAGTAGACACCGCAGTGCCACAGCTAAATTCACTCATCGTTCGCAGAAATACTAAATGGGTTTATCTATTTGAAACTTTCCCAGTTAAAATTTAATTTATAATAAAATTATGTTATTTAAAATAGGCGCCCTTTCAGTTTCTCACCGCACGAGCATAAATACTAGGATTGGAGTTGTGTTGTGTTTTGACTTTTTACAAAACAGTCTCCAATGTTCACATATGTCGTACTTGTCTTCTGTCAACCGATGCAAAGGCTTCGCCACCTGACGACTCAGCGGTAATACGCACATAGCCCCAAGAAAGAGCGTATGGCGGTTTTGTCAGAAGGAGTTGGCCACTCCTGGACAGCTCTTATTTTCTCTGAGTCTGTTCGAATTCCCTGTGCCGAGATGATGTGCCCTAGGTATCCAACCTCCCTCTGGAACAGAGTGCATTTCTTAGGACTGAGTTTCAGGTTAGCTTCCCGTATTCGTTGGAAAACCTTTTCTAGATTATGCAGGTGCTCTGCGAAGCTGCGCCCCATGATGATAATGTCATCTAAATAGACCAAGCACGCATCGCCGAGTAACCCCACTAAAATGCGTTCCATTAGGCGCTCAAATATAGCCGGAGCATTGCACAGTCCAAATGGCATAACATTGAACTGCCAGAGACCATTTCCAGGGACAGTAGTGAACGCAGTCTTCTCCTTATCCTCCTGGCTGAGTTCAACCTGCCAATATCCACTTTCGACGTCAACTGTGGAGAACCATTTCATGCCATTCAGCAAGTCTAACGTGTCATCTATGCGTGGTAGGGATAGCTGTACTTTTTCGTAACACTGTTCAGCATTCTGTAGTCAACACAGAATCTTGTACTGCCATCCTTTTTCTTAACCAGAACAACAGGAGATGACCAAGGGCTAGTCAATGGTTCGATGATGCGATTCTACTCCATTTCTCTTAACATCTCTGATACCTCTTGCTCCCCTGCTAGTGGAATACGTCGAGGTCTCTATCTTATAGGCTGTGTACCTCCCGTATCTATGCGGTGCTTTACAAGCCCAGTACGTCCTAAGTAGTCATCGCCTTTCGAAAAGATGTCTTGATAACTTAAAAAGTACTGTTCCACCTTGTGACATTCCAGATCGGTTAAATTTTCCCGACAGTTTTCAAGTAACGTGGATATATATGTGTTGCAGCATGATTACTGTGGTCTGTTTCATGCAAGTCTACTCTTCTGAAGGACGTAACAGGGTCGCATCTGTCCACTACGCAGTTCCTTTCTAAAACAACCTCCTTGTTACTAACGTTGACAACACGTACCTTGGCTTGTCCCGAAGTCATCACTAGGGTCCGCGCAGTTATCTAGTCGGAGTGATTCCTAATGTCTTCTATTATAACACTGCGTTTACTGCATACTGTCGGCGAGAATCGTATTTCTACTAAGGTTTCGGAGCTCGGCGGCGAAACAGTTCTTTTCAAACTGTACACTTAGCCTTGTTTTGCGCCTTCCAGAAAAACTTCTTCATCTGGAAACCTTAATACCCCTTTTGCTACATTGCGAACATAACGTCGCTTTGCCAGCAAGTCCAACCCATGATGATGCAATCGTCTGTAATGTTAGCTATAAGAACTGGATGTGTCACCGTCTTATCACCCATTTTCAATGTCACATTTGTTTCACCAAGGACAAACACTGGCTGGCCCGTAGCAGTCTGTAATCGGCAACGTGAAGACCCTTTCTCCCATTTCACGGTTCGTGGAAATAGTTCAGGTTTAATAATAGTACGTGATGCACCGGTGTCCAGTGTGAAGCAGCATGGATTTCCGTTCAGCTTTCCTTCAACGATCAGGCTGTTCCCATCACGCATCTGAGAGACTATCACAGTAGGGGCTTGCCTTTAACCAACCAGCGCTTGCCCGCAGCCCTGGCTGTTTTTAGTTTTAACTCCTCGGGGTCAACTTGTGTCCCAGACGACGTTTTTCTAGCCCTTTTACTGGAACAATTGATACGAAGATGACCTATCTCACCGCATTCATAACAGGTTAGTCCTCTTTGAGATCGTACCTGCATCGTGACTTCTCGCACACGATGAGTTCGGCTATCTTGACGCACTGCCTCCACCTCAAGTGCGTGTGCCAGGGCTGCTTTGAGACTTTGGTGATGTCCCAGACGGACCGCAGCTCTAACTTCCGTGTCGCGGATCCTGTCAACAAATGCTTGCACGACAGTTGTATCGATAAGCGCCCGTATAGATGCATACGCTCGTCGTATCATGCACTCAACTGCCATGGCCCACTGCTGCAAACTTTCGCTGCCCTTTTGCACACGGTCTCGTAATTGGGCCCCATAAATGTGCTCGAGATGCTTTTCCCCATATCAAGACTCCAATGCTTCGAGCATATCGGCTATTGTTCTCCCTTTGCCGCCAACGTTTTCCAATACCTGCACCGCATCACCTCGTAGGGCAAGTGTAAGGGCCGTTAAAGCCTGTGTGTCTCCCCACCCGTTGCCCTCTGCCACCGTCTCAAACTGTAGCCGGAAAGCTGCCCATGACGTGGTTCCATCGAAGTGAAGTACCTCAAACTTGGGTACAGCACTGGGAACAGCTACGACACCTCTCAGTCCGACTTTCTATACCTTCTCGTCCAGGATCTGTATCTCTGTCATGTTCTGACAAAATGTTGTCATGTGCACTTATACGGACATCATGCTTTTCTACTTCGTTCCTAAGATCCTTAATCTCTACTCCCAATTGGCCCATAGTGTCGTCCAACGCCATCATTCCGCTATCCATGGATCTCAGTATCTCCTCCTTGCTTACTTCTGTACTAGCTTTAATTTCAGCTAGGCAAGCTAGCAACACTGCCATATCGAAGTTCGCGACCCCGGACGTACCACCGTTAGCGGGCATTTCAGTGGAAAATGACACTTGTGCCGTCGTGGACATTCCTGCGGTAGCGGTTGTTCCGTCGGTGGGTGTGTCAAGTAGTGCTTCTTCTCGACGCACCGAATCCATTGTTGCTTGACGTCTCGTATGGACTCCTTGTTCGTCCCTTGGTGTGACCGGCATCCCACTTCTGACAATAATTGTTACGAGCTGAGGGTAATAAGATGCCGGTTAAAGGTGTAAAGAGTTTATTTTCCTTCGTACAAGCAGATGTCAAGAACGCGCGAACTTAATTACGGCGGTCCCTAGTCTTCGTAGTCGCCCTCGAAGTAGGTACTCGCGTAGTAGTCACCGAAGGTACACGCTTCACTCAATAACAACGTTCCCGAATTCCAGAGTTCTTCTATCCAAGGTCGTCGCAGTAGTCGCCTACTTGATGTCGCCTCGAACGATAGTTGAGAAACACTGACTCGGCGGCAGACAAGGAGCTCTATTTATAGTCGGATAAAACGAGGGTGGAACTTTCTAGTTAATTACGCTCGTTAACGGTAATTCGACATTGTTCTCGACGCCGCCTGTTTGCATGAGTCATAGATACATGATACATCATCGCTCGGGAATATTCGAGGTGCAACTTGGTTCTTCTTTCTTAATTTGACGTATACCATTCGATAGTAGGCCTTAAACCTAGCAACGTGTTTTTAGGTCATAACTCTGCAAAGCCTAGGTCTCGAGATATAAGCACTAAAAGTTACGTTTTTAGTTCCGTTAAAAATCGACCTTATTCCTTACGCATAAGGTCCAACTGTAACAATACTATGCATGTGTACCTATATATCTAACCTAATCCGGGAAAGTCACGAAAATATTTCCCGCGCAGACGAAGTCGCGGGTACAGCTAGTTTTTCAACACTCCGATCATCTATTCTACTATATAAATCTCTAGCGTCTGTCTGTAATTACAATTTTACTGCCAAATTTTGTGTCATTTTATGATTCACCGACTTCGATTGTTTTAAAATTTTTGTCTGCCTGTATGTCCTTTTATAACTAGAGAATGGCTTGACCGATCTTGATGAAAATCGGTACAAAGTAAGAATTTGTGATTGTGCTCATGATAGGCTATTTTTTAGAAAATTACCCCTAAAGGGGTGAAAAGGGGGATGAGACTTTTTATGAAAAATTTTTGTTTGTGTATTAGAGTACACACGTAAGAAGTGAAACTTCTTTATGACATCATTTTTCGAAAAATGATCTACTATTTACAACTTTACAGAAATTGGTTAAATAAAGCTAAAAAATCTAAATTAGATAAAGCTTAAGCAAAAATAATAATCGCCATCTTGGAATCGAAAATAAACATAATTTTCGTAATCAGCACCTCGAGAAACCTATAATGTAACTCCCATATCAATTTATCCAAAAAAGTCATTTTCGCCATCTTGGATTTGAAAATGAACGTCATTTTCGTAATCAGCACCCCGAAAAACCTAGAATTTGATACCCATATTGATTTATCCAAAAAAAGTCATATTCGCCATCTAGAATTTGAAAATGAAAGTCATTTTCGTAATCAGCACCCTGGAAAACCTAGAATTTGATACCCATATCGATTTATCCAAAAAAGTAATATTCGCCATCTTGGATTTGAAAATGAACGTCATTTTCGTAATCAGCACCCCGAAAATCCTAGAATTTGTTACCCATATCGATTTATCCAAAATAAAAATAGAAAACAAAACTGGCCACATATAAAAAAAAAATGTGATTTAGAAAGAAAGATGGCGCGTAACGGAATAGAAAGAAAGATGGCGCGTAACAGAAAATTGTGACGCTTTTTTTTTTTAAATTGCTATAAAAATTTTCTCATACGTCGATAAAGTTTCACTTCAAAAATGTCACATTATAGGTTTCTCGGGGTGCTGATTACGAAAATTATTTTTTATTTCCGAATCCAAGATGATTTTTTTGGATAAATCGACATAGGTATCATATTCTAGGTTTCTCGGGGTGCTAATTACTAAAATGTGCATCTTCAAATCCAAGATGGCGAATATTACTTTTTTTTTGATAAATCGATATGGGTGTCATATCCTAGGTTTCTCGGGGTGCTAATTACGAAAATGACGTTCATTTTCAAATCCAAGATGGCAAAAATGACTTTTTTAGATAAATCGATATGGGTGTTACATTATAGGTTTCTCGGCGTGCTGATTACGAAAATTATGTTTATTTTCGAATACATGATGGCGATTATTATTTTTTTGGATAAATCGACATAGGTACCATATTCTAGGTTTCTCGGGGTGCTAATTACGAAAATGATGTTCATTTTCAAATCAAAGATGGCGAATATTACTTTTTTTTAGATAAATCGATATGAGTATCAAATTCTAGGTTTTTCGGAGTGCTGATTACGAAAATGACTTTCATTTTCAAATCTGAGATGGCGAATATTACTTTTTTCGATAAATCTATATGGCTGTCAAATTCTAAGTACCTCGGGGTGCTGATTACGAAAATTACGTTCATTTTGTAATCCAAGATATTATTTTTTTGATAGATCTACATGAGTGTCATATTCTAGGTTTCTCGGGGTACTGATTACGAAAATGACGTTCATTTTCAAATCGAAGTTGGCCAATGGTACTTTTTTATATCTATTAATATTGATATTTAATATTACTATATACAATATTATATACAATATATTGTATACAGTGAAGTGAATAAAAATATATAAAATGTGGAAAAAACCAGTAAGCTCCAGTCGTGCGTCGGAGCTGACACACACTTTTTTTTTCCTGGCTTTTCTGTATTGGATTAGATTGTATGTACACGTACGTAGTATGTTTAAATATTGTTTTTGAAAAAATGTCTACGTTTAGCCTACGTCTGTCTCCAGGCACATACTATCTCTATACCAAACATGGTAATTGCTTCAGCGATTCAACATTTCCCATTCAAAGTTTCATCCCCCTTTTCACCCTCTTAGAGGTAGCTTAGCCTATGTCCGTTCCCAGGTGTCAAACTATATGTATGCTACATTACAATCAGTTCAGCGATTTAGCATTCCCCGTACAAAGTTTCGTCCCCTTCCCTCCCGTCCACCGTTTTACAGAATTCTGATAAAAAAGTAGCCGATGAATTTTTTTATTACCAAGATTAAGCGTTTTCAATACAAAGATTCAGCCCCCTTTTCACCCTTCAGGGGTCGATTTTTGTTAAAAAATAAAGTAATCTCTGTCCATTTTCTGACGTTAAGCTGTCTCGCTGCCAAATTTCATCATAATCGGTTCAGCGGTTTACCATTTTCACCCCTTTAGCGGTAGATTTTCTAAAAACTAAGTAGCTTACATGAGCACAACCACGTGGTCCTACTACGTACCGACTTTCGTCAATATCAGTTTCAGTCATTATCAGTCAAGCTTTTCTTCAACCATTGTAATAACCAAGAAAGTACTTTTTTCGTGGCGCTGCTGCTGGGGCGAGCTAGCAACAAAATAGAAAAGTAGCCAGAGTCTGGGTATGAGTCAGACTGACAGCACACTGATAATCAATTAGCTTTTAAGGCGGATAGTCAAGACCACAGATTTATAAACGGAAGCAGATCAAACATAATTCACTCACACATAGATACCGTGTAAGTAATAACACTGTTACTTTCATTATAGTTTAAAATTGTATATCTTTATCCTTTTCTTTCATTTGTTGCAACACAATGGCACACATAGACAATTCCGAAACCGTAGCAGCCGCCATCTTCCTTTTAAGTCAAAATAAGCGGAGTATGGCGTCTGTTTACTTGTGTAGTACGTCACATGTTCGATGATTAAATATTTCTTGGTTTAAAAACATTATTTAGGTTATTTAAAGTGCAAAAAATGGTACAAAAGTGTTGTACCCCCAATAGTTGCAACGCTTCATACAGAAAAGCCCCGAAAATCACGTTCCATCGGTAAGTAAATCTGATGTTCCAAATTGTTTGATTACTGCATTCAGTTAGCTGATATTTTTGTATTTCGTGGCTCCGACACTTAAATATGTTGCAAACCATTAAAATTAAAGTTTCGTTATATTGTTTAAGGTTTTTTTTATAGGTTTTTTATACTTTTGTAACAAGTACCTAACCAATTTTGACATTATTAGTACTTGTACCTTAAAGAGGGCCCAATTCAGAGAAAACTAGTCTCGTAATAAAATTAAATATTAACGGACAGGTACCTAAGGTTAAGCAACTATCTATTTTTTGCAACTATCTTATGATTTTGATGTATACCTTGTTAATTTCGGGTTTCTAAAGGATGAAAATCTTCAAATTTTTTGGTTAAAGAACTACATAAAAGAAATACATAAGAAAAACTACATAGAACAAACTGGCTGCCCAATTCTGGCAGTGTTTTGTGCTCGAAACATTTTGAACCCCATTTATTATGTAAAAGAGATACCCGTAAAACCCTGTTGTTGTTTGACCATGAAATTTAACATACCTATTAAAAATGAACAAGCTATCGCCAAATTAATCTCTAGTCACTATGCTGGGCTGAACCTGGGCCAGTGTTGTTTAGAGAAAACCCAGTGCTGGAAGCCATACTTCATAATTACAAAATTATTTTTAATTCATTTATAAAATAATACAACTTTTTTGCTACAGGTAATCGAAGATGGACTTTATTATGCATAAATTGTGTGCTCACATGTAAAAATGGTGAAAACAAATATGGATATCTCGAGGCGAACAATGACAAATAATACCTACGATTACTTGCAATGGTAATCCTTAGCATATCTGACATTCTGCGCTAGTTACTTCTGGTACACATTGAAAAACAGTGAAACGATGCCTTTAATGCACATCTATAATGAGTTCTTAGATAATGTAATAAGAAAACAATCAGATTAATAAATAAAAGACTGAAAACATTCTGTTTTATTGTGTAAACTATTTTAGTTTTTATTCTCAATGTGATCGACCAGCCATCGACTATCTCCCGATTTCTTTTAATTTTTGAGTTTTATGCGTAGTTTAGAGAAAATAATAACCAAGGACAAAGTATAGCGATGAAGTTATTTAATAATTTTATAAAACATTCACTGACGCTTATCTCCTTAGAAAAATAGTTAACGCTAACACTCGTCTGATATAAAACTTGTTCTATTTTCTCATAACTAAGTCTCTAACACTTACAGTAAATCAATGGCGAGTAGGCTTTACCGGAGTTACAAAGGACTGTTAAACGAAATTCTCCAATTCCTCTCACTCGCACACAACTTTAACGTACAATATACTATAATTTTTGTAATTAAAACTCCCAAAAGCACAAAAAATAGCAAATCAGAATTTTGAATAAAATGCCCACCACGCTTCTTTTGTTCGTGCCAAAAAGTCTAATTTCATAAGTTTCGCTTGCCTGATTATTAACTTTCCCGACTTCAAAATATATCGTTTATGTAATTAAACTTTATGTACCCACATAAATCGAACCGCAAGCAAGGTCATCTCAATGTACATGCGGATTTTAAATTTTCAATATGTGAAGTCGTAATTGACGTAAAGAACACTTTGATACTATATCGAAATGTTCTTTACGTCAGTACATTTATGGCGTAATCGTAATCATTTTTTATATAAAATATCAGTTTAATGAGTTCAGTGTTTTAGGCTTGAAAGTTGAACAAACAAAATCTATTTTACCTTTTTAATATTAGGATTCTACTAAAATATCTTGTACCTCTTATTATTATTCACGGTATATATTTCTTTTATTTACAGAATTCATCTTTACCTTCATGTTATAAATTAAACTTTAAAACGAAAGCCATGTCAGAGGAGAAATTACTACGAAAATCTGTATCACAACGAAGTAAATATTACACCTGCATTTCATATTGGTGTATTTTATTTTAATTTAATTATACAATCGTGTACTTTTTAGCAGATTAGATTACTTTAAAACTATTGTCACGTCTGATTCGTGCGCACCGCCCAGTATGAGTTACAATCTTAACCGCCCAAGCCTTTACCTAATTTTTACATTCTCATTCTCATTGAAATGATAAAATCTTAAGTCTAAAATTCTTTCTACAGTCTGTATTCTATTGAATCGATAGTTTTTCTTTGAAGGCAATGTCTCATCGCCTATGTTCACAAGTTAACTGATCACTGAACAAAGTTACAAATTACATAACCTAATAGAAACTAACAAATGTGTGCATGTGAACTACTAATTGGAAACTAATTGTAGACCAACTTATAAATGTACAGATTAAACTTAATTCCTGAGCTCCTCATAAAACTCCATTAATCAGTATCTAACTACATTTTTCCTCATAAATAAATCTAAATAAGTCTTATATGAAACCACGTAATTTAAGTACCTACTAATATCTAGAGGATTTAGTAGTACCTACTAATGTGTAGTTTAGTTTCGGTTCAGTTGTATTTATTTTTTCAATCATTGAGAATGCTTACACTTACACGTCTTAAAATTGGGTCTGTAATCATTTCCGTTCTTGGAAAGAATCTTGGATATAAGGTAATTAATTGCATTCAAACATTTTTTTAAATATGTTATCTGACATATCTCTCTATGTCCAAATATTTATAACTATATATTTGTTATAGATGGTGCGATAGATCAGTTACAACTCACTTGCGTTGCGGTTGGTAGTTATGTAAAAAATCCTAATGCAGTAAATTAAAGTTGTTAATTGTGACCTGAGTTTTAATTACTCACCGGCCGACCTGGGGCTAGCACATGGTCCATCGAGTCGGATTAATTTGAAGCTGGTTTTTGTTGGTGGTCTACAGTAGTGGACCACTCACCACCACCACCACTAGTAGTGGTAATCTACCACTACTAGTGGTAGATTACCACCCGACACGTTTACTGGCCAGTGGATCGCTGCTCAGAGCATCCCTACAGCGACGTCAACGGTGGCGTCAAGGTGGAGGAAGCCGGTTCAGGAAGTGACCGGAGGAACGACGTGCGGGAGGAACTTGGCAGAAGTAGGAGCCACGGAGTGCCAGCAGAAGGCACTATTTGGACAACGAACTGCGGGAACGGTGGCAGCAAAGGGCGCTGTCGAGACGGCGAGCTACGGAACGGTGCCAGCAAAAGGCGCTGTCTAGACAACGAGTATCGACGCACATAGTGAGTGTGGTGAAACTGTGAGTACATTTTCGATTTTGTTACAATCAGAGAAGATTATCTTAGAAAAATTTATATTGGAAGAGTTAGATTACAGAATATTATCTTAGATAAATTTATATTGGAAGAGTTAGATTTGGGACTTGTAATAGTTTTAAGCAAGCAGCAGGGAACCTATGCCCAATTTTTAACAAAGTTATAAAGTATAAAAACACTTGTAAAGTTTGTCAAGATTTATCGTGGACTTGTGAAATAATAATTTGTGAAGTTACTATTGTGGACCTTTAGGTATATTATCAAGATTTGGACTTGTAATTTTATAGAAAATTAATTTAAGTTTGTTGTTTATAAGTATAATATTATTGTATATTTGTTCAATTTTTATTCTAATTTGTTAGTTACTGTGTTTATTAAAAATAAAGATGGAGTCACTAAGCGGTCTTCAGGAGGACGTTAAGTCAAAAATGTTAAAGGCAAGAATTATTTTAAAAAGACTCCTAAAGAGCGTTTGACTTTGTCTTATGTAGAAACTCGATTGGAAACTGTAGAACATCAATGGCAGATGTTTAATAAAACTCATGTAAAAATAATTAGTTAAGTTAAGAAATCAGATTTGCATAGTTCCAATTATCACAAAAACAATATATATGATGAAGTGGAAGAATTGTACATACAATATAAGTCCGAGTTAAAGGAGAATATATCTAAATTAAAATTATCAATTGATACAGTACCAACTTCTCAAGTTAGTAGTGTAAAATTACCAGAAATAAAAATACCAATATTTTCAGGCAAATATGTTGAGTGGCAAACCTTTAGACTTGTTTTTAGGGCTCGTTCATAATAATAAAGCTATAGATATAGACGATGCACAAAAATTATATTACCTTAAGGGACATTTAACTGGGGATGCCGAACAACTTTTGAGACATATTAATGTAACTTCTGAAACATATAAAAGTAGTTGGGAAAAATTAAAGTCAATGTATGATAACAAAAGATTTTTAGCAAACGGTATTTTGAAACGGTTATTGAATCAAAGGAGTTTAACATCCGAATCGGCAAATGAAATTAAAAGATTAGTTAGTACAAGTTCTGATTGTTTAGAATCTATAAAAAACTTAGGTGTTGATGTGTCATCATGGGATATTTTAATTATACATTTAATTAGTGCAAAATTAGATAAGGAAACTAGAAAGGCTTGGGAACTGAACGCGTCATCAGATTCAACTGATGAGTTACCAACATTTGTTCAATTTACTGACTTCCTGACAGGTCGATGCCGAGGCTTAGAAAATTTAGATACTAGACCCAATACAGGCCCAAGAAGTTCTCAATCTTTCTATATTCAAAAGGAGAGAAAGGAAATAATTATATCTTGTGCTTATTGCTCTTCTAATCATAGAATTTCTGTTTGTAATAAGTTTTTCAAAGTACCTAATGCAACTCGTCGTGAATTTGCTCAGACCAAAGGGTTATGTTTTATTTGTTTAAACGGAAACCACTTTGCCAAGGTATGCAGAAGTAACTTCAAATGCCATATTTGTAAGCGACGTCACCATACGTTACTACATCCCAGTGGAAATTCTGAGTCGGTGAGAGAGAACTCAGTGGTGAATGATAAGACCACCGTAGAGGTGGAGGGGGACAACCCAGTGATTTCGTGCTTTTCGACAGGGAACTATAATGAAACAGTTCTGTTAACTACTGCATTAGTGAAAGCTAAGTCAAAAGATGGCATGTATCGAGTTATTAGAGCTTTAGTAGATCAAGGATCGCAAGGTTCATTTATAACAGAGGCAATGGTTCAATTTCTGGGGTTAAAGAAAACTTCATCTAACCACACTGTAACAGGTGTAGGAGGAAACAATAATTTATTATCTAAATCTATGGTTACTATAAATATACAATCAAGATTAGATCCAAGTTTTTACATTCAAATTAATGCATACGTCTTGAAGACTATTACGTCTCCTCTTCCAACTGTTAAAACAAGTCGTATCGAATTAGTAAGCATCAGTACAGATAATTTGGCCGATCCTGAATATTACAGACCTAATAAAATCGACATTTTATTAGGTGCTGAGGTCTGTAGTCAGATTATGAGAGCAGGCATCAAACGCAGTACTAGTGGGCTTCTCTTAGCGCAGAACACAGCGTTTGGATGGATACCGTCTGGTGTTGTCGACGTGGAGTCTCCATCGGGCACAAAGTCGTCCTCTCGTATTACAGTTATGCATGCTAGTATACAAAATGATGATCTTCTCAAGAAGTTTTGGGAGCTCGAAGCTGAACCGACTGAATCTGAAAAAACTTTGACTCAAGAAGAAATAAAATGTGAACAACTATTCAAGGCTACCACTAAATGTGATAAAAACGGTCGTTATGTGGTAAGGCTTCCATTCAAAAATAGTGTTCGCGGCTTTAGAGATGATGGTTCCAGGGTAATAGCTGAAAAAAAGTTCAAAGGTTTGGAATCAAGATTAGCAAAAAATATTAAATTAAAAGTGGACTACACTAAAGTCATACATGAATATGGGGAACTTAACCATATGGTAAAGGTACCACAGGAAGACAAGAACAAAGGGTGGTACTTACCTCACCATGCCGTTGTTCGTGAGGATAAAGAGACTACAAAGGTTCGCGTGGTGTTCGATGCATCCTGTAAAGGAAAAAATGGAACGTCATTGAATGACAACCTGATGATAGGTCCCACCTTGCAATCGGACCTTCGGCACATTGTCATGCGTTGGAGAAGGCCTCCCGTGTGTCTCGCCGCAGACATCATTAAGATGTATCGGCAGGTACTAGTTGATAGAGAAGACACGGTGTTTCAGCGTATATTATGGAGAGATAGCCCTGAAATGGAAATAGAAGAACATGAATTAATCACTGTGACATTTGGGACTGCATCTGCTCCATATTTAGCAGTGCGCGCTTTAGAGCAGACGGCTCACGATGAGGGTCAGGTATCTCCTGTAGCAAGCCAAATCATACTAAATGATTTTTACATGGACGATTTGATGTCAGGTGCTGAAAATATAGAAGAGGGTTATAAAATTTATTGTGAAATAAAAACTATTTTAGCAAAAGGTGGCTTTTCTTTACAAAAATGGATAAGCAATAGTACAGAATTATTACATGAAATAAAAAAGAAAGAAAAGAGAGATAAAGATGGGAATATAAACATTAAAATAGATAACGTAACAAAAATCTTGGGGCTTACCTGGGATCCAGTAACAGATGCATTCCAGTACTCCGTTGATCTTCCTGCTCCATTGGAACCTGTAACAAAAAGAAGAATTGTATCAGATATTTGTAAGTTGTTTGATCCCCTCGGTTGGCTCGCATCCTCCATTATTTTAGCCAAAATAATGATCCAAAAGCTATGGTTGGCGGGTATTAGTTGGGACAACGAAGTTCCCAGTAATTTATTAAAAGAATGGCTTACTTACCGCACTGATTTGACGTTAAAAAGTATGAAAATTCCACGTTGGTTAAACACAAGTACTAGTGACGTGAAGGTCGAATTACATGGCTTTTCTGATGCATCTACATTAGCTTATGCAGTAGTGGTATATATCAGAGTAATAGATTCTCAAGGCAACATACAGGTAAGGCTGCTCACATCGAAAACTAAGGTGTCTCCTATAAAACAGGTATCCATACCTAGGCTAGAACTTTGCGGTGCTGTTCTTTTGGCTAAATTGATAATGGAAGTCGCAAAGGTATTAAACATCAAGAAGGAAGACGTACATGCTTGGACAGATTCCGAAATAGTACTTGCTTGGTTGAACGGCCATCCTAGTCGGTGGACGACATTCGTAGCTAATAGAGTGTCTGAAATTTTGACTACATTGGATACACATCATTGGTATCATGTTACATCCAACCAAACCCCGCAGACTGCGCTTCACGCGGTGTGCTTCCAATGGAACTTGCTACTACTGGTATTTGGTTTGAGGGTCCAGAATTTTTGAGACAAACAACAATTGAATTTAAAAGGCCTAAACACCTTCTTACAAAATTGGAAGAAGTAAAAACACTTACCTGTGTTGAAAATGATCCATTCTGGAAAAAATATTCATCACTTCATAAATTGATTCGAATAGTAGCCTATTGCAGGAGATTTTTGAATTTCAGGAGCAAGATTACTAATAGACACTGTACTGCTTATTTATCAGCCGAAGAAATTCAAGAAGCGTTGAATATTTGTATAAAACGAGCACAGCTAGAAGACTTTTTGGAAGAAATAGATGACCTAAGAAAGAAGGGAAGATTGAACAGAAAGAGAAAGCATTTAAAGCCTTTAAACTTGTTTTTGGATTCAAAGGGAATCGTTAGAGTGGGAAGACGATTGGAAAGATCACTGTTAGATTATGATCAGAAGCACCCAATACTTTTATCAAAGTGTTCGTTCCTCACAAACCTTTTAGTTGCTGATTCACACACTAAAATCATGCATGGAGGTCCACAAGCTATGATTACATATTTAAGAACAAGATACTATATTATAGGCGTGAAATTAACAGTAAAGGCTTATTTTCGAAAGTGTGTAAGATGCATTAGATACTCCAGGAAGATACAATCTCAGCTGAGGGGTCAATTACCATCTCCGCGGGTAACTCCAAATAAGCCTTTTCTTTACAGCGGAGTTGATTACGCTGGGCCAATTAATATTCGTGTATCTAAGGGCCGTGGAAACAAATCCTATAAGGGTTATATTTCTTTATTTGTTTGTATGTCAACGCGTGCTATACACTTAGAAGCGGTCAGCGATATGACATCGAAAGGTTTTTTGGCTGCATTCAGGAGATTTGTATCGAGACGCGGTCGCTGTGCTGAATTACATAGCGATAACGGCACCAATTTCGTTGGAGCTGCTCGTGAACTTCTTGAATTATTTAACGAAGAAAAATCCAACTTCATACCGGAACTGACTTCATATCTTGCTAACAAAGGCACTAAATGGAATTTCATTCCTCCACATGCCCCCAATTTTGGTGGTCTTTGGGAGGCGGGAATAAAATCCACCAAATACCGTGGAGTGGTGGGAAATTTCACGTTGACTTTTGAGGAAATGTCTACAGTACTAGCTCAAATCGAGGCTTGTCTGAACGCGAGCCCTCTCATATGTAAAGGATTCTGATGTGTTAATGGTTTTGACACCTGGACATTTTTTGGTCGGAGAGCCTCTCGTCTTAGCACCAGATTCCAATTTCGAAAGATCAAACATCAGTTCTCTGACACGATGGCAATTGTCACAGAGGATGCTGCAGGACTTCTGGCGACGTTGGTCGCAGGATTACTTACATCAGTTCCTGCAGCGTCACAAATGGTTTTATCTAAATCCGGAACCAGACATTGGGAGTATGGTGTTAATAAAAGAAGACGATCTGCCTCCCGGTAAGTGGTTGTTAGGTAAAGTTGAGAAAAAACATCCAGGTCCTGATCGGATCACGCGAGTTGTATCTATTCGCACAGAAAATTCAGTAATAACACGACCTATCTCAAAAGTGTGTGTACTCTTGCCGGAAGGATAATTGATATTAGATTTAAGATTGTTAATGTTTTAATCAAGTTTTTAGTTAGTATTTATATTTTTTGAGTTATTGTATTACGTACCAATAACATTTATTTTACTTTGTATTGTATTTTTTTCATTACTTTGTTTATTCTTTAATTTTATTTTAGTTTTGTATATTATTTAAGGACATTCCGCAATATGTCCTTGGCGGGCGGTATGGCGAAATATTTATAACTATATATTTGTTATAGATGGTGCGATAGGTCGGTTACAACTAACTTGCGTTGCGGTTGGTAGTTATGTAAAAAATCCTAATGCAGTAAATTAAAGTTGTTAATTGTGACCTGAGTTTTAATTACTCACCGGCCGACCTGGGGCTAGCACACTGTTATTATTTTGTGTCAGTTCAATCTGTTATGTAGTAATATATGCTCAATGTTTTGCAAAGTGCATTGTTGCTAGCACCTTGCTCAGGAATTTGGGCATGATCTAGACAGCTAGCCTATTGAAACATATTTTTACGTTTAGTGTTGATTATCATTGTTTAGGAGACAGCCATATGTTTGTATAAAGCTCTCAATAATACCTTATTTTAGAAAGAAGCCAGAGTTATATTTTTCATTACCATATTTTAATATTAGTCATTGTAATAATAGTCATTGTGTGGGCTAATAACAAGTTTCTAAAGAACTTGAAAAATTGATTATTTCTCTATCTAATTCTCCAACATTGTTATTATATATACTTACATCAAGCTTCTGAGCTAACATTTTAAAATACAGAACTTTTCTGTTGGTCTTGTGTTAAATGATGGTTAATACTTTATATGTACATACAGAAACCTCTTTTTAACTTTTTAGATACCTGATAGAACACTGTAGACACAGGCAACCTAACAAGCACTCCTCCTCAACAACACCAATATTTAATGTCTTTTCATTTAGGTGTCAACCATCTATCTAGGGAAGAATTAATAAAATTAATTAACAATCTGGAAGTTGTATCTCAAGTTGTACAATCTTCACATGAGATGGTACTTTTTAGAATCTGCATCAGGTCTCGCCATTAATCTAGTAGAACATTATAAACATGTATTTTTGCGAGACAAAGTATGGCTTGGGCTAAGGTTTATATTATGTCTGGTTAGGTTCAGAACTTCTACCATAATGTGCGATACGAGCATGCTGCAGCAGCGGCTGAAGAAGCACCATATAAAAATCTGCTATATAGGAACACTTTCTCTTTAATAATGTTTTGTTAGATTATTAATTTTACTTAGGCGGTGAACAATCTAAAGCTATGACTTGGAATGAGATATGGGTATGGTCGACTCCGCATTGTTGGTTGCTGTCATGCTGCATGTCATGACCATTGTAAGGTATTCTGGCTAGGTTCACTATTAAGTAATAATAAAAGCACTGACATATTTACTGAATTGGATTGTGGTTAGAATATATTGAAAATGAAATAGAATAAAACAAACATAAAAAAAGTATTGACAAGTTGTTTTATTTTCACAAATCTAAAGTTTCAAGCCATCAATCTGGTAGAATTTATTATACATATACACTGTTGGTTGCTGTGCTCATGTGATGACCATTGTGTGGTATTTAGGTTGGGCTCGGTATCAAGAAAATATAGAAGCACCAGTATCTTTACTGGATGGAATTCTAATTAGAGAGTATAGCGAGAATGAATAATAAAATGTTAAAAAATTATTGATGTTTGTTTTATTTCACAAGTCTGACATCTATATTCACTTTGTACAGTAATTGCACAGATCAAAACATCAACAACCGTTCTCTAGTTTTGCTTAACTTTTATGACTTATTCCTTCCTATATGTTCATACATACATACATATCCTCACGCTGTATCCCTAAAGGGGTAGTCGGAGAGAATACACATTTTCGCGTAGGTATGCGAGTGCTTTTGACATTTCCATCTGCTAACACGTGCTATTTGATCTTCATAAGTCAGCGTTGGTCTTGTTTTTTTTTAGCACTCCCTTTCGCTCTCTAGATTTTCTTAGTCTTTAAGTACTTTCTGTGCCCGAATCACCTAAATGTTAAGGCTATTTTTTTATCACTATTCATATTAACCAAAATTGATAAAATAAAACACTATCTTTGATGTGCTGACGTAAAATCTCTACAATTCACACTAGAACTGCATATATAAAAACGTGCGCTCGTTTATAATTTAGCTTAACTTTGACTTATTCCTAAACGGGGTTATTTTTTTATTAAGTACTTATACTTTATCCATATTATTTTCCAAGATTAATAAAATAGAACATTTAATGTGTTGATTTGTTGTCGCTATATTGCATTTCTCAATAGAAAAGTTGATTTAGTTGATCCGGTTCCCAAGGCGTCAAAGATCTCATTGCCTGTTAATTTTTTTGTACCCTAAACTTCAGCGTGGATATGTTCAAACTGTGAACAGGCACTGTTTGAGATTTTAAATATGTTTCAACAGTAAAGACCTGTAATATAACAAAGAGTACTATTAATTAACTATTAAAAGTGGAAAACGTCAAATATGTCATTGACGCCATCTTGTTTAGGTAAGGTGTTGCCTATGATATGTGTATAAAATACTTTTGTACGAAAGAACTAGGCTAATATATATCGAAACCATAATTAAAACACTTTTATTTAATATTAAAATTTCTAAAATATAAGTGTACAAAGTGCGAGCCGGGGCTCCATACATTCGTGAAACGTCTCCTTTGCCATGCATTTTGTATCGATGGGTAGTCTGCTTCCATTGTCTGTGGTCAAGACGGCGGAAGCGATTACAACGCCAATACAAGTCGTTCAGAACTAAAATTGTCACAGGCCTGTGTCGTACTGCCTGCTACTAATACAGTGCTACTTACCCACAGTAAATAAACCAATATTAGAACTTTTTGGCGGGAACGGGAGCAGTGAGGTAAACATTTTGTTCAGATTTTCTATTTTTAAAATTTTTGGAAGTTTTAATGTACAAAAGTGATAGTATATTGTGTTTTAAAGTTCTGTATAAGTGAAAACAGTGGAGTTTGTGTAAATAAAAATGTGTAGCTGAAGTTCTCGCGCTCCTCCAAGAAGTCTTTTATAACTTCAGTAGAGACTACTATCACTTTACTGGAGGAGTTTTACGATAAGAAGAATAAACAAATTTACTTCGAACATGATTAATACGTGATATTGGCAAATGCGCTAATCTATGCGCCATGCCATGAAGAAAAAAAAAGAGGACTTTTTGGCGGGAACGTGAGAAGTGAGGCTATTATTTTATTTAGATTTCCTATTTTTTACATTTTTAGGAGTTTTAAAATACAACAGTGATAGTATATTGTATTTTAAAGTTCTGTGTAAGTGAAAGGAATGGAGGAGGATCTAAATAAACATGTGAATCAAGTGCTGAAGTTTTCGCGCTCTTCTAAGAAGTCCTTTTTAACTTCAGTAAAGCCTACTTTCACTTTACTGAAAGAGTATTAAAGAGTTAGTTTCTCCAGAAGTTAAGTCATTCGGCTGATGGTCTTGTTACTAATGCCTTAAGAAATATAAATAAAATCAAAAGAAAGAAGAAAAAAACAATATTGTTTAATCGTCTTTGAAATTGGTGGATATTTGAAAAAGTAAGAGTATTTTAGAAATACAAATTTATCTCATACTCATTATGTCTGAAAGAAAGAGAAAAGCTATTGAAATGCCACAGAAATCATCAAAGAGGGCACCTGGAAAGAAAAATATAGTGCAGGAGTTTTTTAAAATTTCCCAAGATTTAAACATACAATTAAAAAATTTGCCGTTTTTAAAACAAATAGAATATGTTTATAATCCTACTGAATATGCTCATTTGAATTATGAGTGTTACATACAAAAATATTGTAGTGAATCAAAGAGAATTATGTTTTTGGGAATGAATCCTGGTCCATGGGGCATGTCCCAAACAGGAGTATGTAGCAAAAGCATTAAATAAAAAATTAATTAATGTTACACATATTGTAATAAGAATGATATAATAACTATATTACAGGTGCCTTTTGGTGAAATAGACATAGTGAAAAACTGGTTGCAAATAAAAAAGCCCGTGTCTAAACCTAATAGAGAGCATCGTGATCGACCTGTATTAGGATTTAATTGTACAAAATCTGAAGTTTGTACATTATAAATATGTATTTTTATTTCTGACTTATTATTAATTATATTTTTTTTTGCTCTTTTTTTTATATTCAAATGTGTGATTATTTACACAGTTTATAAATATCGTCTTATTAGGTAGTTAATAATAATTTATTGATTAAATCAAGAACAATAATACAGAGAATGGAAATCCTCTTGCTCCTGAACTATATCTCAGGAGCAAACTATACACTCTTCAAATTATACATTTGATCAAGAATATTTCTTCTAAAAGTTACTTCATAACCACTAGTTACATAGTTGTATACGGTACTCACCTACCTAATATTAAAATTGTATGAAATTTTTTACTCAGGTAAGTGGCAAACGATTTTGGGGTCTTATAAAGGAGCTCTCCGGTGATCCATTCACATTTTTCACCAACTGTTTCGTTTACAATTATCTACCACTGCAATTTATCAATGGTAATGGTAAAAACCTGCCACCAACCACACTGAAGGTACCGTTGTGGAATTATTATTTATAATAGGAACTTCGATCACAAAGTACTAGATGCACAATCTCCTGTAAAATCTAAACATATTATTGTCGGAATTGATGTATATCGTTTTAATACCGTATAGTATTATAGGTAACATTGTGTTAATCAAAAGTAGACCTTACTGCCAAACCATGTTATAAAAACCTGTAAACTATTTTCGCATGACATTGAAATGGAGTTTGTAAAAAAATATTTAAAATCCAGTCTTACGTCTCGCGCGTAAAATCTAATTCACATAATGTGTGACTCACTCAATGTACACTCAAATACTTATTTGATCGCACATTTGGTTCGGACATTTTTGGAGCGTTGATTATGTATCTAGTTTTTTATTTGTGATCGAAGAATAGGAATCATAAAATTCGATAAATGCTATTTATCAATATACCATTTTCCAGATTGAACAACAAAAGCAGTTATATGAAGTGTGTGACCAAGCATTGTTGCGAGTTGTTCAATTATATGAAGTTGAAATAGTTGTAGCCATTGGAATATTTGCAGAGACAAGGGCTAATACTGCTTTAAAACATAATAGATCTAACACTGAAAATAAAGAAAATCTTAAAGTATGTATGTAGGTTTAAAGAAATATGAATAAGATTTGACTTGAAATATATTTTAACTTTTTTTTATTGTTTATTAGGTTGTAAGAATACTTCACCCAAGCCCACAAAGTAAAGCTGCTAATAACTGGCATGTTGATGCTATGAAACAATTGAATGATCTGGGAATAACACCATATATGATCAAATAATTTTGATATGATGGTTGATTTTATGAATAGAGCTCTTGAATTAGCTAGAGAAGCATTGTTTGCACAAGAGGTGCCAGTTGGATGTGTATTTACTGTAAATGGGAATATTGTTGCTGAATCCAGAAATTGTGTTAATTTAACTAGAAACCCTACGAGACATGCAGAAATAATTTGTATTGATTATATTTTGGAATATTGTAAGAATAATGACATTGATTACCAAAATTATTTTAAGAATATTTGTGTGTATGTTACTGTTGAACCATGCATTATGTGTGCTACAGCATTAAATAATTTAAAGGTAAGGGAAGTTGTTTATGGCTGTGCTAATGATAGATTTGGTGGTAAGACTGTGTTAGATGTAAGTAACTTTTGTGAATATAATTATATTTTGACTGGAAACTTATTAGCAAATGAAGCAATGACTCTCTTAAAACAATTTTATAAAGGTACTAATCCAAATGCACCTGAATGTAAAATTAAGAAAAAAAAAGATTGTGATGATAAGTAATACATAATAATAATTTCAAGACTTTGTTTTACTCTTTCTAATAGCAGTCACTAAATTAAGAATAAAAGGCAAGTTTAAAAAAAACACTAGATTGTGCTTTACTCAATTTATATTAAATATTCACTGAAGAATCTAGGACTCAAAAGATAAAAAATCTTATGTTTAATTTATTTTTCGATTTAGTGACACTATGGAATGTTTCTTTTGTGATGCTAATAAAACAGTAAATAAGGAAAGACCCCATACTTTCTAATTCTCATAATGCTATGATTCGTAAATAATTGCAACTCCCTGTTAACTTGTATAAACTAAAATAGGTACTTAAATATTAAATTCTACTTGACATATGAATTTGGTTTGAAACTTATTGGAAAGAATAGACTACCTAACAATCAACAATAACGATAAAATATAATATGTCCAAAGTTTTAATAATATGCTTCATACATTTTCTCTTACAACTACAATAATAAGCCACTGCATCAACATAAAAGTGAGATCTTTTCTGGAATATTTACTTTTTAGCATGATTTACAATTTTATGATAAAATATCCACAAGGACATCACAGAAAAATTTCACTAAACCTAATGTGAGATCTCACTGTTATGTTCCCACAAAGATGAACATTGTTTTGTACAATTACAGGGCACTAAAATATCAAGGCAAGTACCTAACTAAATGCAAATAATTAAAAATGTCATTCATAAAATAAAATACTGTTAAAATTATGTACTTATATGAGAAACATGTTGAGAATATGTATTCATGGTTCATCACTGAGTAGTGAATTGGATGAATCATTAACATTGTGAAAACCATTCACAAGGAGCTGTCCTGGCTCTGCATCGTCACTGTGGCCATTGAATTCATTTTGACTATTAATGTTGTTAGTATGATTTTCAATAGACAGAGTTTCAGTCATATTTTCTTCATTCACAGGAGATACAATTGGATTCGAACTGCTGCTGCTCCCAGATGTTGAGGAACTATCGCTTTCCGAATCTTCACTGGTAGATGAACACCTAGATCTCTGATGCAAATGTTCATTTTCAAGTCTTAATTTCTCATTAGCCATCTGAAGTTCACAGATAAGGTCCTCTTGTTGCTTCATCTGTTGCAAAATGTTCTCAATAGAGGGTTCATCTGCGACACTTGATTCTAGTGATGTTCCAGAAGTGTCTCCATCTGTAGCCATACTGTCTTTATCAATAAAAGGAGTGTTTTTATCGGTTACTGCAGTACTTCTCTCATCTTCTGAACATTTTGGTCTTGAACGTTCTGTCCTTTTTACAAGATTTTCATACTTAGCTTCAAGTAAAAGATATTCTTGAATTAAATCATTCTTTGACATACTTGATAAACGTTCACTTTGTGCATCCTCATAAACACTTGAAAACTCTTTAGTCAAATATTCTTCTTCATCTTCAGGCAATGAATAAAAATAATTTTCTTCTGAATCTACACTAAAGCTGGAATCTCGTGTGCGTGCTGAAGGTGTTCTCATTATTTGAAAATTGTTTTCTGGTTCTGGTTTATGTATTTCCATCAAAAACTGATTATTATTGAATGGTGCATGAGTTTTTGACAAAACGATTTTTCGAAATCGATTGTTCCTTTTAGTTTTATCATTTTTTCTTCTATCTTGCCAAGGTATTTTCATAAATGGTTTCATAATTTTTCTTTTAGATTTCCCGCGCCGTCTCTTCTTTTTCGTGTTGCCTTCAAGCTTTTGTTTTTGTATTTCAACTATAGATGGCGCACCGACTACTAGCGGGCGCGTCCGATCTACGCCATCTTTTTCTGGAGTGTTATTTACATCCATTATTTTGTATGGACGTGGAATATTATCACTTAAGTAATTTATAACAATTAAAATACGCGTATTTAAACACCAATTTTCGAAATTCTTACTTTACCAGTTTCTAGCACAGTAATTTTTTTTAGAGCACTATCTAAAATACGTCTACACAAAGCAACAGCAATTTCGCCATCTTTCTTTTATTGGTATTTGGTATGATTTCTTTTTTGGTACAACCTCCCTTTAGAGGGAAGGCAAAGGAATCTATGCCTATAACAGCTGATGTGTTCAGTAAAAAAATGATATATTCTTCATACACATACATGCTTCATGTGATTTAATTAAAATATTGACATAATATATTTTAATGTTTCTTGCAGTTTCTGGTGACAAATATATTGAGGCAGTCTTTCTAGCAGGATCCACTGAGGTGGACTAAGCCACTAAAAAAATCAACAAAACGCTACTATTTAGTAGCGTTTTGTTGATTTTTTAATTCAATAATCAATTGAAGCACATTTCAATAATTCACATAATGCACAATAGCGTATAATACACACATCAAAAAAGTCTAAGCAACACGCATCATTTACAGAAACTGCATGTTTTATTAATTGATACTTTATTTTTTTCTTAGAAAAGTAGATTTTTTGTTCTCGGAAACATATACTGGCTGATTTTAAAAATAGAACCTTTTCGATTGTGTTTTGTTTTCATTAAAATAAAAGCTAATTATTTTTTCCCGATTTCATGTTTTCATTGCTTGATAAATTTGGTATTTATCGCACTTTTATCATTTTGAGACATACAATTTTTGAAAAAATTGAGTAGCGAGTCATTTTTTATGTTATGGAGCGACGCCATTTGATTGCTGATGAAACGCAGAGAGCTGTAGGAATGCTACAAGCGGGAAGAAATCAGTGCCAGGTGTCTCGGCATTTTGGTGTCAATAGGAGCGTGATTTGTCGTCTTTGGCAGCGTTACGTTAATACATGGAACCTGGTGAGCAGGACCCAGGACGTGGAAGGAGTACAACTGCTCGACAGAACCGCCCGGGAGATAGGTTTAAAGCTACAATTCTCAAGCGGTGTTGTTGTTAGGCACCAAACCGTGAGAAATAGGCTGCATGAATACGGCCTACGAGCACGACGCCCAATTAGGTGTACACCTATACGCCATGGGAATCGCGCCCGTCGAAACAAATGGTGTAGGGAACACTTGACATGGACCCAGGAGCAATGGAATAAAACTTTATTTTGTGATGAGTCCTGGTTTGGATTTAGGCCTGATACGAGAAGGGTAAGAGCGTATCGTTATCCCAGAAATGCTGAACGGCTGAGATTCGTCCAGGAAGTGCACCCTTATAGTGGCTCCACAGTGATGGTATGGGCGAGTATTAAGAAGAACAGACGAACTGAACTCGTTTTTGTAGATGGCAATATGAACGCTGAAAGTTATGTTCAAGATGTCCTCGGGCATTATGTTCACTTATTTGCACAAAGTCTTGGCTCAGATTTCATACTGATGCATGACAATGCGCGTTCGCATGCAGCTCGGTGGACCAGAGAGTACTTGGCAATGGAAAACATCCGGGTATTGCCATGGCCTGCACAATCGCCATACCTCAATCCCATCGAGCACGCATGGGACATGCTCCAGAGACATGTTCTAGAGAACCCGAACGAAGTGTCGACAACCCAACAACTGAAAGACTTGTTAAAATTCCAATGGGACCGATTGCCGCAGGATCAGATAAGCAATCTTATAAATTCAATGAAAAATCGCTGCCGACAAGTTTTAAACAACAGAGGCGGTCACACTTTGTATTGAATTACCAAATAATTAAAAAAATGTCGTTATTTCATTTTGTAAAACATGAAAAGTTTAATTTCGTTTTAACTTTATTTTATACTACATATTTTACGGTACACATATCGTTAATTACTGTGATTAAATGAACAACTGAATGAAGGATTTTGTTGCTTTAGTTCACAGATTTATAAATGGAAGCAGATCAAACATAATTCACTCACACATAGATACCGTGTAAGTAATAACACTGTCACTTTCATTGTAGTTTAAAGTTATATATCTTTATCCTTTTCTTTCATTTGTTGCAACACAATGGCACACATAGACAAATCCAAAAACGTGGCATCCGCCATCTTCCGCTTAAGTCAAAATAAGCGGAGTATGGCGTCTGTTTACTTGTGTCGTACGTCACATGTCCGATTATCAAATATTTCTTAGTGTATAAATATTATTTTGTTTGTTTAAAGTGTAAAATATGGTACAAAAGTGTTGTAGCCCCAATAGTTGCAACGCTTCATACAGAAAAGCCCCGAAAATCATGTTCCATCGGTAAGTAAATCTGATGTTGCAAATTGTTTGATACTGCATTCAGTTAGCTGATATTTTTGTATTTCGTGGCTCCGACACTTAAATATGTTGGCAAACTATTAAAATTAAAGTTTCGTTATATTGTTTAAGGTTTTTTTTATAGGTTTTTTATATTTTTGTACCAAGTACCTAACTAATTTTGACATTATTAGTACTTGTACCTTAAAGAGGGCCCAATTCAGAGAAAACTAGAGTCTCGTAATAAAATTAAATATTAACGGACAGGTACCTAAGGTTAAACAACTATCTGTTTTTTGCAACGATCTTATGATTTTGATGTATACCTTGTTAATTTCGGGTTTCTAAAGGATGAAAATTTTCAAATTTTTTTGGTTAAAGAACTACATAACATAAATACATAAGAAAGGCTACATAGAACAAACTAGCAGACCAATTCTGGCAGTGTTTTGTGCTCAAAACCTTTTGAACCCCGTTTATTATATAAAAGAGATACCCGTAAAGCCCTGTTGTTGTTTGACCATGAAATTTAACATACCTATTAAAAATGAACATGCTATCGCCAAATTAATCTCTAGTCGCTATGCTGAGCTGAACCTGAACCAGTGTTGTTTAGAAAAAAGCCAGTGCTGGAATCCATACTTCATAATTACAAAATTATTTTTAATTTATTTATAAAATAATACAACTTTCTTGCTTCAGGTAATCGAAGATGGACTTTATTAGGCATAAATTGTGTGCTCACATGTAAAAATGGTGAAAACAAATATGAATATCTCTAGGCGAATAATGACAAATAATACCTACGATTACTTGCAATGGTAATCCTTAGCATATCTGACATTCCGCACTAGTTACTTCTGCCACACATTGAAAAACAGTGAAATGATGTGTTTGATGCACATCTATAATGAGTTCTTAGATAATGTAATAAGAAAACAATCCGATTAATAAATAAAAGACTGAAAACATTCTTTGTTTTATTGTATAATCTATTTTAGTTTTTATTCTCAATGCGATCGATCACCCATCGACTATCTCCCGATTTCTTTTAATTTTTGAGTTGTATGCTTAGTTTAGAGAAAATAATAATCACAGGACAAAGTATAGCGATGAAGTTATTTAATAATTTTATAAAACATTCACTGACGCTTATCTCCTTAGAAAAATAGTTAACGATAACACTCGTCTGATATAAAACTTGTTCTATTTTCTCATAACCAAGTCTCTAGCCAGTAAAGCAATGGTAAGTAGGCTTTACTGGAGTTACAAAGGACTGATAAATGAAATTCCTCCAACTCTTCTCACTCGCACACAACTTTATCGTACAATGTACTATAATTTTTGCACTTAAAACTCCCAAAAGCACAAAAAATAGCAAATCTGAATTTTGAATAAAATGCCAACTCGTTTAATATAAAACTTGTTCTATTTTCTCATAACTAAGTCTCTAACACTTACAATAAAGCAATGGTAAGTAGGCTTTACTGGAGTTACAAAGGACTGTTAAATGAAATTCCTCCAACTCTTCTCACTCGCACACAACTTTAACGTACAATATACTATAATTTTTGCACTTAAAACTCCCAAGAGCACAAAAAATAGCAAATCTGAATTTTGAATAAAATGCCAATCACGCTTCTTTTGTTCGCGCCAAAAAGTCTAAATTCAAAACTTTCACTTGCCTGATTATCAACTTTCCCGACTTTTAAACATATATCGTTAATGTCATTAAACTTCATGTACCCACATAAATCGAACCGCAAGCAAGGTCATCACAATGTACATGCGGCCCAAGACCAGCAGCGCGCAGCCGTCAGGCCTCATGTATCGAACGAACAATCATAATATTGTATCGTGGAGCCATTGGGAACACTCCAAATGAAATCCTTCATGTGACAAAAACAATCTACAAAAAGAAGGAATATAATAAAGTAATAATCTCTAATACTAGTATATCAATTAATTTTATCCTTATTTACATTAACGAAAAGTACATACATACATTAATATTTACAAACTTAAAACTACACATTATCTTTATTTTATCCTTATTTTATCACATGAAAAATATAATTTGGAGTGTCCCAAATAGTCCCGCTCTAAGATAATACACAATATACATACCCACTCCTTAATGCGGCCCTGAGTTCTGTGTGTGTGTGAGTAATATTTGTTAGTGTTAAATTTGCCACGCATTTTGAACCGATGGGTATAGTCTGCTTCCATTTAAAAGTCTGTGCTTTAGTCACTAATGCGTCAAAAAATGCTTAATTATTATTTATTCGGGTAAGCGCGCTATTTATGATTATCTTTTAAGTTAGGTACATTTTGTGTCATTTCTGAACATGTTTTATTACGTTTATACGGTTAATTTTTGCATGTATTTTTTTGTGTCTTAGGCTCCGATGACAAAAAACTAGATACACAATCAACGCTCCAAAAATGGCCGAACCAAATGTGCGCTCAAATGAGTATTTGAGCGCACTTCTATTTTAATGGCATTCGAAAACGCTAACAGCGAACATGTCAAAGTGCTCCTTAAAAAATTGCAAAAACAACACATCTAGAACGCTAAAAAAGACGCGAGTTCTTATTTTCGGTTACCATAAATAAATAATATTATTTACGTATTCATTATTTCATTATAGTAATAACGTTACATAGCTCTTTTTTATTAAATTCGTAATCATATTGTTACAGTTGGACCTGATGCGTAAGGAATAAGATCGATTTTTAATGGAACTAAAAACGTAACTTTTAGTGCTTATATCTCGAGACCTAGACTTTGCAGAGTTATGACCTAAAAACGCATTGCTAGGTTTAAGGCCTACTATCGAATGATATAAATCAAATTTAGAAAGAAGGACCAAGTTGCACCTCGAATATTCCCGAGCGATGATGTGTCATGTACCGATGACTCATGCAAACAGGCGGCGTCGAGAACAATGTCGAATTACCGTTAACGAGCCTAATTAACTAGAAAGTTCCACCCTCGTTTTATCCGAATATAAATAAAGCTCCGTGTCCGCCGCCGTGTCAGTGTTTCTCAACTAGCAATCGAGGCGAAGCGAATTACATAGACCACTACGACGACTACTGCGACGACCTTGGATAGAAGAACTCTGCGATTCGGGAACGTTGTTATTGAGTGAAGCGTGCACCTTCGGCGACTACTACGTGAGTACCTACTTCGAAGGCGACTACGAAGACTAGGGACCGCCGTAATTAAGTTCGCTTGTTCTTGATATCTGGTTGTACGAAGGCAAAAAACTCTTTGCACCCTTAACCGGCATCTTATTACCCTCAGCTCGTAACAATATTTTTAAATATTGCCTGACAATATTTGTTTTAGCCTTGTCACTTTCACATAACAAATCAAAATGATAGACATAGCAACGCAAATAGATTATTTGAATTATATTTTATGTACGAGACGTAAGATTGCATTTTAAATATTTTATTTAACAAACTTCGTTTCAATGTCACACAAGAATCCTTATGGTTTGACAGTAAGGTCTATTTTAGATCAATACAATATTGCTGATAATACTTTACAATATTAATTCGGACAATAATTTGTTTAAATTTTATAGGAGATTATGAATCTAGTTCTTTGTTTGTGATCGAAGGTCTTACGTGAAAGTTAGCATTACATCATGACGTCTCAAAATATGTTAAATGACGAGCGAATATGCCTATTATTGCAAGAATTTAGCGAAGAAGAGGTGAGGGAATCAGATAGTGAGGTTGAGAATAATTTGCAAGAAGATGAAGTTTGCAGTGATACTAGAGATGAATAGGTGAATCTACCCCATGCTGATAACAGTCCTTTAGAACTTGAAAATACAACAGAGCGACCCGCGTCTTCAGCTACGAATGATTCTATTTATAGGCCACAAAGACAAACGCTAAGTGGCAAGAATGGTCATTTTTGGGCAGCTACAAAAGCTACATGTAAATGCCTACGTTATTTACTGTCACAACATTTTGCGCAAACAAGGAAAGCCATTGAGTCGCCGCAATTTTATTAAAAACCTCAGCAATAGCCTTACAGCTCCTTGGATGTTGACACGGCAGAATATACCTACTTTGGTAAATGAAATTATGAAACAAGATGTACGTTATAACGTTTAATTGCCGAATTGTACAAATTGTGACTTAAATGCACTTCCTAGCGAGACTATATTTTTAGCTAACATTTAATTAAAGACGCGTTTCGAACAAAATTACAATTAAATCGCAAAAGAAAGAAAAAACTACGCATTCCACATGAGCCTATGTCGTGAAAGCATTTAATTTCAGACCTTAACAGATTACGAATAAAATTTCAATCAAGTTATTTCTACGTATTTGTTAAATTGAGGGAATGTTTTCGAATTTTTTTTATGCAAAAGTCTAGACACAATTCAATATTGATAGATAGATAGATAATTTTATTCGCTGCACAAAATACACGTACAATTACACAAATACATATACAATTTAAATAATATCACATAATACATTTTTTTTTTGTGTTACACGTCAATAGGCCAGCACTGCAGCAGTGAAATGGTGAACGCAATAAATAAATAAATAACATTAAAAATAAAGTACACTATACTACACCTAAACTATGCTAAACCCTAACAATATGGGTATCAAATGAAATAGAATACACAGGGGAAGGTAGATACATATGTGACGTCACCATAAACCCGATATGGCGAATGTTATGATATTCATTTTCAAATCCAAGATGGCGAATATTACTTTTTTTGGATAAATCGATACGGGTATCAATTTTTAGGTTTCTCGGGGTGCTAAATACGAAAATGATGTTCATTTTCAAATCCAAGATGGCGAATATACTTTTTTTTGGATAAATCGATATGGGTATCAAATTCTAGGTTTTTCGGGTGCTGATTACGAAAATGACGTTCATTTTGTAATCCAAGGTAGCGAATATTTTTATTTTTTAAAAATCTACATGGGTGTCATGTTCTAGGTTTCTCGGGGTACTGATTACAAAAATGACGTTCGTTTTCAAATCCAAGATGGCGAATATTACTTTTTCTGGATAAATCGATATGGGTGTCATATCCTAGGTTTCTCGGAGTGCTAATAACGAAAACGACGTTCATTTTGAAATCCAAGATGGCGAAAATGACTTTTTTGGATAAATCGATATGGGTGTCACACTATAGGTTTCTCGGGGTACTGATTACGAAAGTTATATTTATTTTCGAATCCAAGATGGCGATTATTATTTTTTTGGATAAATCGACATAGGTTTCATATTCTAGGTTTCTCGGGGTGCTAATTGCGAAAATGATGTTCATTTTCAAATCCAAGATGGGGAATATTACTTTTTTTGGATAATTCGACATAGGTTTCATATTCTAGGTTTCTCGGGGTGCTGATTACGAAAATAACGTTCATTTTGTAATCCAAGATGGCGAATTTTTTTTTTTTGATAGATCTACATGGGTGTCATGTTCTAGGTTTCTCGGGGTATTGTTCAGTACCAACAATATGGGTATCAAATGAAGTGGAATACGCAGAGGAAGGTTTTTGTATATGTGACGTTATCATAAATCCAATATGGCAGATGTTCCATAATAGGAAATAACTTTTTTGTTCAACACCAACAATATGGGTATCAAATGAAATGGAATATGCAGGGGAAGGCTCCCGGACATGTGACGTCATCATAAGTCCAATATGGCGGATGTTTCATAATAGGAAATAAGTCTTTCGTTCGACACCAACAATATGGGTATCAAATGAAATGAAATACACAGAGGAACGTTTCTGGACATGTGACGTCATCATAAATCGAATATGGGGAATGTTTCATAATAGAAAATAACTTTTTCGTTCAAAACTAACAATATGGGTATCGAATGAAATGAAATACGCAGGTTTTTGTATATGTGACGTCATCATAAATCTAATATAGCAGATGTTCCATTATAGAGAAAAACTTTTTTTTTAACACCAATAATATGAGTACCTCGGGTAACCTCAGTAACCTAAAGAGGTCAAGGAACATTTTTCCACGCGAACGAAGTCGCGGGTACAGCTAGTAATAAAATAAAAATAAAATAAAAAACCGGAGAAAAGCCAGACATATCCACAGGAAATCACACGACAAATGTCAACAGCATACAACGCATACATACCCATTATGCACAAATACACATATTATGTTTGTATAAACATATATGCACATACATTGCAATGCAGACACACACATACCATATATGCACAAACATACACATCACGCAACAATAACATAGTCGCAATCACATTTGTGCCCTAATCTTCACTATAAATCAGATGAAACTCTGCCATTCCCACAGAAGTCGCCATATTATTTCTACCAAGTGCAGCTAAGTGAACTCAATACGAGTGTGAGGTACTTCACGCAACAATAACATAGTCGCCATCACATTTGTGCCCTAATCTTCACTATAAATCAGATGAAACTCTGCCATTCCCACAAAAGTCGCCATATTATTTCTACCAAGTGCAGCCAAGTGAACTGAATACGAGTGTGAGGTACTATTCCAATTCTCTTTGAGAATCGATTAATTTTTTTTTGAATTTACGCCTAAAACTACCCACAGTTTGCGAATCCCTTATAGGTGGCGGTAGATCGTTCCAGCACTTCGAGGCAGAATATTTAAAATTGCCACAAAACGCTGTTGTTCTATGTCTAGGAACAACCAACGAGTACATAGCCGCTCTAGTATTATAAGAATACGCACCATGTTTCCAAGTCAATTTTTCATACAAGTATTATTTAGGTAATTGATGTTTGACCACCCTAAAAACCAAAACGGCAAAATGTAATTTACGCCGATCCGTGATTCTGAGGAGATGATTAGTATTAAGGACATGAGTAACGTGAGAACGTGGTGGCACAGCGAAACAAAACCTAGCACAGGCATTCTGCACTCTCTGCAATACCTGTTTGGTTCTGGCTAACAAGCAAGGCCCATAAACAGTGTCACAGTAGTTTAATCTAGATAAAACCAGAGACTCACATAACTGCACACGAAGTTTTTCATTGATCAAATTACGAATTCCATAAAGCAATCTCAATCTGTAAAAACAACCTCTAACCACTTCCGCCACATGGCTTTCAAAACGAAGACCACAATCCATAAACACTCCAAGATTTCTCGCTTCTGTTACCCTTTCTATCAATCAGTTGCCTATAGACACAAAAGGCATGGAACTTTCGACTCGTCTGATTTGATTTTTTGATCCACAGATTAAAAATTTTGATTTTACTGGGTTGATAAAAAGAGAATTCTTATAAGACCACTTACAGATTCGATCCAGATCACTATTAAGTTTTGCAAAACCCTCTGCAGAGTTACGAGGTTCGAACGAAATATATATTTGTAAGTCATCAGCATATTGATGGTACTTGCAATTGCAAATGGTACTCACGAGGTCACTGCTGTACAGAATAAATAAGAGGGGTCCAAGAATAGATCCCTGTAGCACATCCTTAGAAACCACACACTGCCAAGGATAATGATGAACCATCTTTCATATTTAAAACAACAGTCTGTTTCCTATTACTAAGATAGGAATTAAACCTATCACTAACACTATTGTAATCAAACCCATAATAAGTAAGTTTTGATAGAAGGAGTGTGATGTTAATTGTATCGAAAGTACGAGAAAAATCCAGTAAAGTAACCACAGATGCCATTCCCGCATCTTGTGCCGTAAGAATGTTATCTATCACATCCAGTAACGCAGTTGCAGTGCCTCTTTTCCTCCTGAAGCCTGATTGAAACTCAGGCAAGATATTATTTTCCTCTAGATATTTAGAAACCTGATCATAAACGACTTTTTCAAGCAATTTTGAAAGGCATGATAATAAACTGATAGGCCTCAACTCTTCACACCTAGTGGGATTTGAAATTTTAGGAATAGGTCTTATTCGTACAATTTTCCAGACATCAGGAAATATATTTGAGCGGATTGACTTATTTATAAGGGCTGTAACCACCGGCAATGTCCAAGGCATTGTCAAGAGTATCATATCCAGAGACGACACCCATGGATTTCGCTTTAGAGTGTATTATCAATTTTGCTACAACATTTTCATCAGTCGGTTTTAAAATAAAATGTTTGTCAATTTTCCTATGAAATTCAAAATAGGTAAGAAGCGAAATATCAATATCATTAGTGCCAGGAACCTTCAAAAATGTTTAATAATTTCATCTGGATCATAAAAACATTCCGGCAAAACTTCATTCTTATCACCATCACGTAAGACTGACTTTTTCAAATTTCTCCAAAGCAGTTTAGAATTTTTAATGTTAGCATTAATAAAGTTATCAAAATAAGCTCGCTTCTCATTAGTAATTGCTCTTGCTGTCATAGACTTCAACTCTTTGTACTGAATTCCATGAGTTTGAGATCTTGTTCTATGGAATCTAGAATGGGCAGCATTACGAATCCTCATCATTAAGCGAACATTGTCAGTAAGCCAGGGCGTTGGTTTATCCTTAACATTTATTGTTCTTAAAGGGGCAAAGATATCAAACAGATTTGTCACAGTAGAATTAAGTAAGGTGACCATCTCATTTACATTATCTCTGCTTGAAATTGCATCTCAATCAATATTTGCAAGACTTTTGTTGAAAGTATCTAAGTCAATATCACGAAGTGGTCGATATGTAATACAACGAGGACGCGCTCTATCTCTTTTTAAATTAAGAACTACACTAACTATTGCATGTTTATTTAAGTCAGGAACGTACGTAACAGTCGAACACTTAACCCTAGCATCAGTGCATATCAAATCAAGTAGTCTCATTAGATTCAGTAAAATGAATAGGCTCATTTACATGCTGAACAAGATTAAAGTAAGCCAAAAATTGTTTCAGTTTGACTAGTTTAAGAGTTAGAGTCCAATGAATTCCTATAGTCAATGTAAAATCCCCCATGAGAACAATGTAATCCAACTGCACCAAACAAGAAATCGACTCCGTTAATGAATCAAAAAATTCATCAACGTCAAACCACGGAGGTCTATATGCAGTACCAACAAATAATATCTATTCCGATTACAAATTAATACTAAAAATAAAAATACAAAGTTACAAACGTATTAGTCGTAGCAATATTTTTTTAAGTTACGAGATTTATCTGATAGCCTAGTTGCCAATGCCTCAACAAACATGTACAAAACAAATTCTAGTGTATCGGACTTACAGACTAGAAATATTTTGGTTACGTTATGTAATTCTTCAATGAATATACCAGCCCGCAGACTTTTCAATGGAAGCAGACTATACCCATCGATACAAAATGCGTGACAAATTCACACTAACAAATATTTTAACACACACACAGAACTCAGGGCCGCATTAAGGAGTGGCTGCTTATACTGCGTATTATCTTCGAGCGGGACTATTTGGGACACCTCAAATTACATTTTTATGTGATAAAATAATAATTAAATTAACTAAGTAATGTACTAGTATTAGACATTATTATTTTTATTATATTCCTTCTTTTTGTAGATTGTATTTGTCACATAAAGGATGTAATTTGGAGTGTTCCCAATAGCTCCACGATACAATATTATGATTGTTCGTTTGATACATGAAGCCTGACGGCTGTGCGCTGCTGGTCTTGGACTGCATGTACATTGTGATGACCTTGTTTGCGGTTCGATTTATGTGGGTACATGAAGTTCAATGACATAAATGATATATTTTTAAGTCGGAAAAGTTGACAATCAGGCAAGTGAAAGTTTTGAATTTAGACTTTTTGGCGCGAACAAAAGAAGCGTGGTTGGTTGATTTGCTATTTTTTGTGCTTTTGGGAGTTTTAAGTGTAAAAATTATAGTATATTGTACGTTAAAGTTGTGTGCGAGTGAGAGGAATTGGAGAAATTTCGTTTAACAGTCCTTTGTAACTCCAGTAAAGCCTACTTACCATTGCTTTACTGTAAGTGTTAGAGACTTGGTTATGAGAAAATAGAACAAGTTTTATATCAGACGAGTGTTATCGTTAACTATTTTTCTAAGGAGATAAGTGTCAGTGTATGTTTTATAAAACATTAAATAACTCTCCATCGCTATACTTTGTCTTTTGATTATTATTTTCTCTAAACTACGCATAAAACTCAAAAATTAAAAGAAATCGAGAGTTAGTCGATGAGTGATCGATCACATTGAGAATAAAAACTAAAATAGCTTACACAATTAAACAAAGAATGTTTTCAGTCTTTTATTATTTAATCGGATTGTTTTCTTATTACATTATCTAAGAACTCATTATAGATGTGCATCAAACACATCATTTCACTGTTTTTCAATGTGTGCCAGAAGTAACTAGTGCGGAATGTCAGATATGCTAAGGATTACCATTGCAAGTAATCGTAGGTATTATTTGTCATTATTCGCCTAGAGATATTCATATTTGTTTTCACCATTTTTACATGTGAGCACACAATTTATGCCTAATAAAGTCCATCTTCGATTACCTGAAGCAAGAAAGTTGTATTATTTTATAAATAAATTAAAAATAATTTTGTAATTATGAAGTATGGATTCCAGCACTGGCTTTTTTCTAAACAACACTGGTTCAGGTTCAGCTCAGCATAGCGACTAGAGATTAATTTGGCGATAGCATGTTCATTTTTAATAGGTATGTTAAATTTCATGGTCAAACAACAACAGGGCTTTACGGGTATCTCTTTTATATAATAAACGGGGTTCAAAAGGTTTTGAGCACAAAACACTGCCAGAATTGGTCTGCTAGTTTGTTCTATGTAGCCTTTCTTATGTATTTATGTTATGTAGTTCTTTAACCAAAAAATTTGAAGATTTTCATCCTTTAGAAACCCGAAATTAACAAGGTATACATCAAAATCATAAGATCGTTGCAAAAAATAGATAGTTGTTTAACCTTAGGTACCTGTCCGTTAATATTTAATTTTATTACGAGACTCTAGTTTTCTCTGAATTGGGCCCTCTTTAAGGTACAAGTACTAATAATGTCAAAATTAGTTAGGTACTTGGTACAAAAATATAAAAAACCTATAAAAAAAACCTTAAACAATATAACGAAACTTTAATTTTAATAGTTTGCCAACATATTTAAGTGTCGGAGCCACGAAATACAAAAATATCAGCTAACTGAATGCAGTATCAAACAATTTGCAACATCAGATTTACTTACCGATGGAACATGATTTTCGGGGCTTTTCTGTATGAAGCGTTGCAACTATTGGGGCTACAACACTTTTGTACCATATTTTACACTTTAAACAAACAAAATAATATTTATACACCAAGAAATATTTGATAATCGGACATGTGACGTACGACACAAGTAAACAGACGCCATACTCCGCTTATTTTGACTTAAGCGGAAGATGGCGGATGCCACGTTTTTGGATTTGTCTATGTGTGCCATTGTGTTGCAACAAATGAAAGAAAAGGATAAAGATATATAACTTTAAACTACAATGAAAGTGACAGTGTTATTACTTACACGGTATCTATGTGTGAGTGAATTATGTTTGATCTGCTTCCATTTATAAATCTGTGTACCAGCCCTAGCAGCTCGTGTACCAGGCCGTGTTGTTGACTGTGGTAATCTGAAGTTGACGTATCGATTTTTTCTCGACTTACTGCATAAGTTTGTATTTATGACATAAATATGAATGTAATTATAGAAAACTTGGAAGACGCTAAAATAATCAATCTAATCATTTTTAATGAATTAAACAATTACAACTGTATTGTTAGGGGGTCAACTGAGGAAGCGTGCTCGTCGCGACCCCTGCCAGCCCTTTTCAGGGCTGCAATTCCTCTCTTGTGCACACCACTAGGGCGTCCCCCGAAAGCGACGTACACCGGTTTGTCCCCGCTGGTGTGAGCAGAGTGCAGTTCGGCGTTGGGGACCGCCACCCAACACGCTGTGCACCTAGCGGCGGGAAGTGAAGGGAGGAGTGTAGATTAGCTGCGTGGAATGTGAGAGGTGGGATTGAAGAGAAGATGAATGAAGTGATTGATATTATGGAAGAAAGAAGATTGGATGTGTTATGTTTGAGTGAAACCAAGCGAAAGGGCAGTGTACTTGTCGATTTTCCTGGAGGGGGTTTCGCTTTGTGGTTAGGAGTACCACAAGAAGAAAGGGGATGCCAGGGCGTAGGTATCTTACTGTCCTCTCGTTTGGTTAACTGTGTAACTGAGTATAAGTGTGTAAACCCGAGACTGCTCTGGGTGCGTCTCAAGACAGGGTTGACGAGGTTCTTTGTTTTAGTGGTGTATGCCCCTGAGTCCTCTGTCCCCTTGGGCGAGCTAGAGCAGTTTTGGGAGAATGTTAGGGAAGTTCTAGCGACGGTTGAAGAGAATGAGAGAATTATAGTGTGTGGAGACATGAATGGATGGGTTGGGACAGCTCGAACAGGATTTGAGTCTATCCTAGGCAAGTATGGAGATAAGAGAGTGAATAATGCTGGTAGGATTGTGTTTGGACTGTGTATGGAAAAGGATCTTTTTGTTGCTAATACCTTATTTTAGCAGAAAAGGATTCGTCAGTACACGTAGGAAAGGAAAGATGAAAGAAGTATGATTGATTTATTCCTGGTGGACAGCCGGCTCAAAAAGCAGGTTATGGACACTAGAGCATACAGAGGCGCCGATCTGGGAACGGACCACTTTCTAGTGGTAACTAGAATAAGGGGTCTGTTTGTGGCATGGCGACATCGCATAGTGTTCAAGCCTGCAGCGGTTTGTCGCATTAAAAGCTGGAAACTCCAAGATGCGACCACCAGGAATGAATATGAAAGGGTATTATCCGGTAAGCTTGATGATAGATTGAAAGTAATGAGCGAGGATGTTGAAGAATGTTGGCAGAACCTTAGGGATAGCATGATCGAGGCTGCGAAAGAAGTGTGTGGAATGGATAAGATTGGTAATGGTAGAGAGCGTGATGTGTGGTGGGATGATGAGGTGAAAGTTCTGTGTATAAGAAGAAGAAAGCATGGCAAGACTACTTTGCTACTAAAAATGACTGTGGTATGTATAATTTGATGAAAGACATATAAGGTGCAGAAAGCAGAAACGAAGGCACTAGTGGAAGAGAAGCGTGAAAGGTGTAGGGCAGGGGTTCCCAAACTTATTTTGTCTACTGCCCACTTTGAGAATAAATTATTTTTTAGCGCCCCCATTTTTTCACCTACTGAAAAACCACTATAACTTCAAATTAAATTAGTTAATTATTTGTGCGCTATATTAGCGGAGATTAACATTAATTCCAAACGAGACTTTTACTATAACCCGCAAGAGTTAACTTGAAACCTGAGCGCAGTAGGTAATACACAACGGCGCTCAGGTCTCAAGTTAACTCTTACGGGCTACACCTGCCAATGAGAATGATTATTGAAACGCAACTTTATAGTATTCAAACAGAGTATCTTTTATTCAAAATAAAACAAATATAATCGATCCTTATATAAAAACTAATGTGAAGGATGAATCTGATGCTGTTTAATAAGTTTGTTGATATCAGGTTCCAATTTACTCAAGAACAGTCGCAAGTCGCCACGTTTGGTAACATGCAAACGATTTCTCTTTTTAGTAAGCAGTGTTGCCACAGCACTAAATCCACGTTCACACAAATATGACGATGGGAATGCTATCAAGAATCGCTGAACGATTGACCACAATCCAGGGTACAATTGCGGGATCGGTTTTTGTAGCCAAAATTCTTGGTAACCATTTTTGAACTTGATTTTTATTTCCTCGTTTGTTGTCAATTCTATAAGTTCTTCTTCCAGCTGAGGTGACATTGCTGTGTTGACATTTGAAAACGGATCCAACACCCAGTCTTCGTTCGGTGAACTCAATGTGGAGGTTTTCCAAATGTTGGCAGTACGCAAACAATTCGTCGTTACTGCATGATACTGATAAATTCGGAAAATTGTGAAACTCACGTCTGCCCATATTCTTTTTGTGTAGAAGCAGTTTGTTGTACAATTCTGTATCTTTAGTTTCCAAGAACTCTATAACAGAGTCAAACAGGTTGTAAAATCGAGTCAGACAATTGCCTCTTGATAGCCAACGAACTTCAGTATGAAACAACAAACGGTTGAAATCCTCGTCATTAGTAACACAAAGCTGATGAAATAATTTATCATTCAAAGAGCTGTTGCGGATTTTATTGACTGCTTTGATGACATATTGCAGTGATTGAAATAGTCGTTCACTTAAGTTTCTAGCAACCAAATGTTGTCTATGAATAACGCAATGTACAGCAAGGACATCTGCAATTTTATTTTTTAAGTACGCTATGAAGCCTTTATGGCACCCTGTCATAGTCGGAGCGCCATCCGTAGCAACTGATATAATATTTTTCAAGGGAATCTCTTTCTCATCACAAAACTTTTCCAATGTATTGAATATGGTTTCGCCTTTTGTATCGGTCTCTAAATTTCTAGCAAAGAATAGTTCTTCACATATTATCTCATCTTTAATAAACCTCACGTAAGACAGCAACAATGCCTCATTAGTTGGTAAAGTGGACTCATCGAGCTTAATTGAGAATTGACTTGTCCTCAGATGATCACACAATGATCCTTCAATGTTTTTAGCCATTTCATCAATTTGTCTTTGCACAGAATTATTACTCAAAGGAATTTTTCGGATAATACCTGCGGCTGGTTTATGGAGCACAGTAGTTATTACTTCCTTTATTGCTGGCAAAATTAACTCTTCTCTGATGTTATGTGGTTTGCCTTTTTGAGCAATTAACAAAGAGATATTGTACGAAGCTCGAAGTCCGTCGTCATCTTGCTTAGCAGCCGCCGAAAATAGTTTTGCTACACTTGGCTGAGTATTATGCTTCTTCTCTAGGTCTTGAAAATATGCAACATTCTTGTCTTTCTTATCTGGATGCATTTTATTCAAATGATCTTGCCGTCTTGAAGGCTTCATTGCTTCATTCGAAAATGTTTTTAGACATAGAAGACACAAAGGTGACGATGGGTTTGTCGGATTTTCAATGAATCCGAATTTAATATATTCCGCACAGTATTGCCGTCTCTTCTTTTTTACTTCCGACATTGTTTTGTTTTGAGAAATACGTAAGTAAGTGTTGAAGTTAAGTACTGCTCACCTATTGCGCGCGAAACCGCAAATGAAAATAAAATAAATATTACGTTGTTTATATAGGATTGCATAAGCAGCACGCACCGATAGGAATAAAACAAACATGCATAAACTCGTTTATCTCATTCGACGCTCAATCGTACTCAACAAGTCAGAACAAGTATTCTTTGAACCAGCCGATTGATACAGGAATGCACAATTCGGGTTATTTAACAAAAACTTGTTAAAACATGATTGCCCGCGGTCTATTATCTACGAAAATTACCTATCTGGGAGTACTACTTATTTAACTATTAAAATGCGAAAGTGTGTCTGTTGCCTCTTTATTTGTTTGTTTGTGTCTACTTTCATTTCGAAACGGAACGACCGATTGACATGATTTTTATTTTGTATATTCAATAAAACAGGACAGATATATGAACTACGCGGAGAGAAATATCGAACCGAATTTGAGCAATCTTTTAATTAATATTAGTTGATGTTCACAAGTTGTAGTTGAGAGTCGAGAGCTCATGCAGTCGTTGTCTAAGATGCCTAAATGAAATTACAAATCACCCCCCAGGCCTCTACACAACGCCCCCATTTTTTTTCTGGGTCTCTTACCGCCCCCCTTTAGGCCTGCAGCGCCCACAAGGGGGCGTTATCGCCCACTTTGGGAAAGGCTGGTGTAGGGTGTTAGACGAAAACAAGATGTCGTACAACTTCGAGGAAAATTCCAAATTATTTTGGAAAGAAGTACGTAAGTACCGAAGTGGTCCGGCACCTTGCAGAATGAATAAAGTGCGTTCGGAAGAAAACAACCTGCTTACAAATAAAAAGGATGTTCTGCAGCGATGGAGTGAATACTATGGAGAACTGTATGAGAGTGGCGACTCCGTCTCTGATACTGAAAGCGATTCTAATGAATTGCCACACTCGGGCCAGGGACTGGAGGATGCCATTAGTATGAAAGAGATTGAGAAAGTGATAAGAAGTTTGAAATGTGGAAAGGCTGCGGGAATTGATGAGGTGACTGCTGCGATGATCAAGTATGGTGGTCCTAGGGTCTGGGATGCCTTCTGTGCACTTTGCAACCATTGTTGGCAGAAGGGGGAGGTTCCAGAGGACTGGCGCACGGCAGTCATAGTACCTCCATATAAAGGGAAAGGTTCCTATCTAGACTGTGCGTGCTATAGGGCCATCAGCTTGGTCAGCTTAGCGAGTTAAGTTTATACTAAGGTATTGACTGAACGTATGAAAGGCGTTTCAGAAAGATATTTGTGGGAGGCGCAAGGTGGTTTCAGGAACGGTGGGGGTTGTATGGATTAGATTTTCTCGCTTCGCGTTATCGTGGGAAGGTTTCTGGCTATAGGCCAGAAAGTTTTCTGCGCTTTCGTGGATATAGAAAAAGCATTCGATTGAGTATTGCGGAAGAAATTGTGGAGTCTTCTGCCTGAATATGGCGTAGAGGGCTCCTTACTTACGGGCTGTGAGGTCATTATATCGTGGCCACAGAGCCTGTGTAAGGATAGACGGTGACATGTCACCCTGGTTTGAAGTCTGTTCTGGTGTCAGACAGGGCTGCGTGATGTCTGCCTGGCTGTTCGTGCTGTATTTGGACAGATGCTTCCAGAGATTGAAAGGTAATATAAGTGGTATGGGATGTGATGACACAATGGTAAACTGCCTATTGTACGCTGACTATGCTGTGCTAATAGCACCATCAGAAGCAGAGTTGCAGACACTAGTCACGTGCATGAAAGAAGATTGTGAAGTAAAAGGATTGAAAATGTATGTGAACAAAACTAAGGTTCTGGTGTTTGAAAGAGAAGCAGTACAAACGAAATGTGTGATTTCTGTAAATGGAAAATGTCTAGAACAGGTGAATGAAATTGTGTATCTGGGGAGTGCGTTTTCAAGGGATGGAAGATGTGAATTGGATGTGGAGAGACGGGTAGCAGCTGTCAATAAAGTGAACGGTGCTCTGTCTGCATTAGTGGGTAGTGTGAATGTATCTAACACTGCTAAAATGGCCATCCACAATGCGGTGTTGATGTCAACTTTGTTGTACGGTAGTGAGGCCTGGATATGATGAGATATGCAGTATGACAGGGTTGCACAACAGTATTATTGTAAAAATGAAGAAAGGAATGCTTAGATGATTCGGGCACTAGGAAAGAATGAGTGATGAAAGACTGACGAAGAAAATTTACAGAGTGAAAGTGAGTGGTAAAAGAAGCCAAGGAAGACCAAGGCTGACTTATGAAGATCAAATAGCCAGAGTGTTAGGAGAGGGAAATGTCAAAAGCACTCACATACCTAGGCGAAAATGTGTGAAGAGAATGATGAGATTTGAGGAAGCGAAAGTGGTGTGTAAGGACCGCGACTCCTGGCGCTCCGTCCTCTCTGACTACCCCGTTGGGGATACAGCGTAAAGATATGTTATGTTATGTTACAACTGTATTTAAATGTTACATGTACCTCTACTTAAGATAAAATTTTTTATAATATTTAAGTTAAAAAATTATAAAATTCACAGTTCCCACATTCAACTCATTACATAAACAGTTTTATATTTCTTATCATAAAAAAATAATCGAATCTTGATTTTCAAGGGTTAAGTATCGATTCACGGAATCGATTCACTACACAATATTGATTAAAAATCGATTTATTTGGTAGAAATAGTCAATTCTTTGATTAATCGATCTCGGATCGCCATCCCTAATTATAATTATTTTATAAAATTTTACGATTATGATTATGTACTAAACATTGTAACCAATATTAAAAGTTTGTTCTGTGTCATCAATTTATAAACTCTTAGTCCATATTTTTTTTTTAATTTTCAAATAATTTGATGTACCTATGTTATAACACCATTTGTCATCTTTCTGTGACAAAATTGTTGATGGGACTTTTTGGCGGGAACGGAAGAAGTGAGGTTTTCATTTTATTTAGATTTTCTATTTTTTACATTTTTGGGAGTTTTAAAGTTCAAAAGTTATATATTGTGTTTTAAAGTTCTTTGTAAGTAAAACGAATGAAGTAGGGTTTCATAAATATGTGTAGCTAAAGTTCTCGCGCTCTTCCAAGAAGTCGTATAAAACTTCAGTAAAGTCTACTATCACTTTACTGGAGGAGTTTTACGATAACGATTCTACTATTACTATTTAATACGTGACATTGGTAAATGCGCTAATCTGTGCGTCATGCCATGACTAAAGAAAAAAAAAGACATTGTTGTTTGTTGATGCAATGGCTGATGATCTTTTGTTCGAACTGCTTCATTCCGAAATAATTAATTACGCGTTAGATCAATCTAAGGAACATGGCGAGGGAAAGGTAATTTATTCTTGTTATAAGTCTTGCAGTAGTGTAAATTGTTTATATTGTTTAAAAAATGAATGTAAAGTTGTGTTTTATAATTTCTAGGAAGTAGATTTGTCTGCTGTTGAGTATATAGGTTTTGCTGCTGGTTATAAAGTGATGGAAAGACTGACAAGAGAATGGCCAAGGTTTAAGGATGAATTGGACACTATGAAATTTATATGTACTGATTTTTGGACTTGTATCTACAAAAAACAAATAGACAATTTACGAACTAATCATCAAGGAGTCTATGTTCTTCAGGATAACACATTTCGTTTCTTAAATAATTTTTCAAATGGCCATCAGTATTTGGAATTTGCACCCAGGGTAGGTGTAGTTTTGTACCCTTAGTCAAATTGCACTCAATTGACCTGACTCAAAATTATAGTATTTTGGCTTAAGATAATCCAATTAAATAATATTTATGTATTATGTGTATGATAAGCATATGTTTCTCCACTCTGTGTTTTTCCTATTGATATAGATGATTAGATTTGTACTCAAATAGTATTTTAGATAGTATTTTTAAGTTTAACATTAGGTCACCTTCTGCAGGTGTAAATTATATTAACATTTGCTGGTTCTTTTGCGCAGTGGTTAATACATTAGCCTTCCAATAGGACATCCCTGATTGAATTCTTAGTGAGATACTTAATGGTCTGGGTGTTGATATACCTCTTGTGTTCATAGGTTTTGAGATGAAATTCTTTAAACAATTTAAAAATAATGTGATACTGGCAGCCTATTTAAAATTTTTAATTTTCGAATGTTGCGAATCAGAAGAAATATAAATTCTTCATGAAAATGGCGCCAAGTAAAGATTTGTGTGCAACTGTAATTTCATTGTTTCAAGCTGGAAAAATCAATGCAGATATTTAGTGATATCTGAAGTTTGAGATGTAGCCGGAACTTTGTGTATTATACAATAAAGAGGTATAAGGAGACTGGCTCTTTAGAAGACTCAACGGCCTCTAAGGTCTGTAAGGACGCCTGCCAACATCAAAGTGATAAGAGACTGAATTCGTTAAAATCCTTGTTGGATTCAAAAGAAATTAGCTCTTCAGACCGATATTTCATGAATATCGGTGAACAGAATACTTAAATATGAACTCAAACTAAAGGCCTACAATCGAAGGAAAGTGTATTATTGAAATGAGCATCTTTGTAAATTGTGACTGGAACGATGTTGGAATCTTTTGAAAAGACATGTACCGAAAACTACCTTGTTCACCATTGAGAAGATCTTCACGGTGGATGAAAAGTTTAATCGGCAGAACGATAAGGTTTATGCCAGAAGTTCGAAGGATGTCCAGCCTTCTGTATGCAATGTCCAGCACACTCATCAATCCTCATTTGGCAAGTGTGATGATTTGATGGGGTGTTTCCTATAAGGGGGTCACTTCGCTTCATTTTTGCCAGCAGGAACTCAAGGTGAAGGCACAAAATTACCAAATTGTCATATTGGAAGCGATGGTTAAACCATTAAGTAAAATTCGCCGGAAAATACTGAATATTCCAACAGGACTGCACCCTTCCATATAGCTGAGTCTACCCAGAGTTGGCTGGAGACCTATTTGCCAGGCTTCATTTGGAGCAAAGATTGGCTGTCGCTGAACCCTGACTTGAATCCTTCAGATCACTCTTTATGGACTGAATTGGAGCCAAGGACATGCAGAAAATCTCACCCAAATCTGGATTCTCTCAAGCCAGTCTTTATCAAGGAATCGAAACGGATTCCCATTCGTGCCGCCATGGATGAATAGCCCACATGTTTGAAGGCCTGCATTGAAAACAAGGGTGGCCATTTTGAATTACTTATTTTTATATTTAAATCTAGATCTCAGTAGTTATAATTTATGTAAACAATAAATGAATATTTAACATTGCTCCACAAAATATTTTAGTTTTACTTTGTCTCAAGACTTATGAATACATGAGGTATACTCCTCCAATTTGTTGTCGTGTGGTATTAATACAGTATTTATGTGTAGTGTTTAGTTTGGAATTACACAATTGGTGTAATAGGCATGATGACGGTATTAAAGAATCAAATAATAAATGGTTTAGAGAAAAATATATGTTGAAACCATTCTAAATAATGACTCGGTTTTAATTTAGACATTTAGATTAATAATCTTTTTAATAAAATAAAAGTATAAAATACTGCAATCGGCCATGTTAAGTGCAACACCAATCAGAGCGAATGACGTCACGCCTAGATAAATATAACTTTTGTATTCTAATTTTTGAATTTAACCCTAATAACGTAATGTAGAACAATATTTACAGAGGCGTGACGTCTCACAAGCGGATGTCGTGACACCTACTAACGTTTTCGCGCTTAATTCAAATTACGTAGAAAAAATTTCAATAATTAGCGTTAAAACTTAGTTTATTACTGAAATAATATTTTCTTCGAAAATGGTAGACGTGTACCTACATTATAGAAGGGGATTTCAAAATCGGTCATCATGCCTATTCATATACCTAATAATAGCCTTTATTCAGACAACCGTAATATTCATTGTTGACTATTTTACCAAGACAGCCCATCTATATGCCTCTTGTTGTCCAAAGTCCTCCTCCAACTGTTTCCACTCGTCTAATGCTAGGTAAAGTGGCTTACGGGCTACCTATAGATAAGTAAGCTCATAGATGATGCTTCGAGTAATTTTATAATGCTACAAACTTGTCAATTCCTTGCGGTGCGAGGACCGGCGGATGGGATGGTGTACTGTGATCTAATTGGTCATGTCAAGATCGGACATTGAATATTCGAGAGTGGATAGGCAGAGAGCTGTGGGTGTGGTCACCATTAATGTAATATCATACTAAACTGTGGAGTCACAGGTGTCCTAATAAGCATCTTCTAAGGTGTACTGGTCTGTGGGACTATCTTGGTGTAATATTAGTGTTCATTATATTTAAGATTTTACACCTATACCCTATAGTTTAGGGTATATAGGGCCTATACTGTATAATATTGATGCTATGTTTTTTTTTCAGTATGTGGCTTATACATGTGGTCTAATACGAGGAGGATTGGCAAACTTGTGTATTAATAGTATTGTCACTGCAGAGGTGCAGTCATTGCCATCATGCAAGTTTCACATTCATGTCCAAAGAAATTAAAATTAATCATTGTTTTTTACAAATAAAACGAACTTTTAAAAAATATTTTTTACATTTTTAATTTTTAAAATTGCTAACACACGCTGGTTTTCCAAGAAGCTGGTTTAGCAAAATCATAAATAGTTGAAAGTACAGAGCCCACACCCACAAAACACAAAATGATTGTAGTACTGTAAAGGATTCTGTCACAGAAACCACCTTTTAGCCATACTGGTCTTCCGTCTTCACACTGAAAGTAATCCAAGAGCTGTAATTTAAATTTTAAGATTTCTACTATTTTTTCAGACTTCCAAAGCCATTATGGTTATAACGGAACTCTTGCAGTTTTAGTCATGTCTATCTATATGTCACAGCCGATTTGTTTCCTTTCCTTTGTACAGTTGCACCTGAACCCAAAGGCAGAGATAGATGCCTAAATTGAGTATTTATTAATTCCGGATTCTGGCAGTCAAATGACTCGACTTCAAGTGGAATCAAAATTACTTTTTTTACTGGTTCGACTCAAAATACTTAATAATGCAAGGAGTTATTGATTCTAATCATTTGAAAGAGTCCGGTGAGATTCTAATTGTTTTCGTCATCTGTGCCACCTAGCGCACACATTTCAGTACGATATTTATAAAATAATCAAAAGAAGTTCAGAGATAAAGAAGATGATCGAGTCGAATTTGAGTAATATCAGTTGTTGCTTGTTATAGATTATTACGTAGACCGCTAGCCACGAAACAGGTGTAGAACTTTTTATGTTAAAAAAATGTATCTAAAACAATACAGCACATTATATTATGCGCTAATTTAAATCGTGCCATTACGCATATAACGAGACTTTTTTTTTCCTTCTCATTAAGAAAGAAATTATTACCATATCCATATGTAATAGTCACATCATGTCGCGCCACAGTGTCGCACCTCTACATAGTTCTTTCAGTGCGGTCTTAGCTTATTACAAAATGCCGTGCAGTCAAGAGCATGGGCGAATACGCAATATGCCCATTAGAGGTGTCTAATAGTAATAACCTATCTGTTCGTGTAACTGTATCCATAGGTGGCTGGTAAGTATGATTATAGGTGCTTAGAATACGACGATAAAATAAAAATATGAATCGCCATATACAATCATGTAATAAGAAAAATCCACAGGCAAGTCTAAGTCAGTAAGTAAGTAAGGGTAGATGAAAATTATATAAAAATAAAAAACAGATAAAAAATAATAAGTGGGCCCCGCGGGCCTGTGTTGCCGTTGCAACACTATTTTTGTATTGTTCTCCGCCAAGAAGCAAGAACTAGGAATAGTGTTCTCTGCTAATAACTAATTTGGCGGACTACTCAGAGCCTCACCTACAGAGGCCTGCAAGCAGTTGCAGTCTCTGCCAAATTGCGTAATGTGTAATAACGATCAGTTCTGGAACCTTTCCTGTTTTTGGTTTATGTTAATGATTTTCCATTTATGCTCAGGGACTTATGCTCAACAATATTATTTGCTGATGACACCTCATTGTTATTTAAACTAGACAGAAAAGATCTAGGGTATTACTTGGGTAAACAGGATCCTAACAGATGTCTCGAGATGGTTCACTGCCAATTATTTACTACTGAATGCACAAAAAACAAATGTTTTAAATTTTCCCTTTCTAATGTACCCAGATTCCATGATAAAATAGAACTGGGTGGGAAACAATTAGAACTAGTTCAGTCAGCCCGTTTTCTTGGTTTAACAGTACATAAGTTACAGTGGGCAGACCATATTGGGGCATTGGCACAGTACAAGTAAGCAAGCAGTAGTATACCTCGGCAGTGTCCTTGAAATAATTACCTACGGTCGCTCGGTACGTAAACACGCAATAGGGCCGCCGACTGAAGCTCAATGTTTTTCTTGGGTTACGTATTTGATAATAGGCACTATATTAAATTGACATATTATCTTTTCATTTTATAATTATTATCGCAAATTTTGTAAGTTTTTATTTATAATTCTACTAGTATTTTATCTCTAGTTTCAAGTTTGTGAGTTAGTATGGTGGAAATGGACAAAAAAATGCATTTTATGTTTTTTTGTGTGCAGTATAATTAAAAATCAGCAACAAAGTAACTAGATCATTATGATGATATATTTCCTACAAATGAGCAACAAAGAAATATTTCCGGTTTCGATATAGATTAATTCAAACATTCATACACTGCACAATATGCTCGAAAACTTAATGCTATAATATATCGTCATTAAATGCGCCGGAGCGTCTCACACCGTCCGACGACAACCGCGGGCTACTCGCGACTTTTGTACTGTTGTATGCCGAGATTTCGAGGAGCGTCGTTTGGTAGCGTTTGTATGAAGATAGAACACTGTTTGCTTGTACTGTGTTATTGTCTAGTAAGCTCGGTGCCGCGGTATATGCAATTAGACGCATCAGGCAGATGACGGATGTGGATTCACCAAGGCTGGTGTACTTTGCATATTTTCACAGTATAATGTCCTACGACCTTTACTGTGGGGATCAGCAGCGCAATTAACTCCATTTTTATTTACAAAAAAGAGCAATACGTGCCATCTACAGTATGAATGCACGAGAATCACCTAAATATCGTTTTTAAGACATTGATTATGTCCTCACCTTGCCGTCATTATATACATCTTTGAAATTATTATGTATACGAGGAAAAACATGGATCTGTTTAAAAACATGGAAGCCCGAGGTCGTGATAAATTGGTTATTCCAAAATTTAAATTACATAAGTCAAATGTTTCATTTTTGGCTAACTGCATTCTTTTTTATAACAAAGTTCCTCAGGAAATTACTCAATTAACAGACAATAAAAGATTGGTTATAAAGCGTACATTGATTAGACATCATACTATAAAATAAACGATTTAATTGAAGATAATAGTCTGGAAACGATCTTCTCTGCACATGCATTTATTTAATGATAATATTGTATTTTAATAAACCTTTTGTAAAATGAAGTTGAAAAAATGATACCTGACTGAGTTTCTTGTCAGTTCTTATTCTCAGTGTCCAGGTTTTCTCTTTCTTTAATAATATTAGCAATAAACGTAATGACAGAATATATGTATGACTAATGTAATGACTAATGACTGTGCTAGGGCTATTGTTAAATGATGATAATATAAACAGTATACTTTTAAATCCTGTAAATGAAGATGACGTATATAGTTTTAAAAAATTAAAAAATAGAATTTCAACGGGTTACGACGGCAATAATGCAAAAAATGTGCAGTACCGCTATCAATTTCCTCAAGTCATGCAATCAATTTGACCTTTGAGTGTGGAATATTTCCAACTAGACTAAAATAGTCTGTAGTAAAACCTTTATACAAGAAAGGACAGAAAAGTGATATGAACAATGTATTAGTGTGTAAGTAAGGATACCTACTATGTAGGTCATCCTGCCAGTCGACGAACCGATCCACACCGAAGACAAGAATATCAAGAGAGCTCATGGAGCACTCACCCTGCTGCATGGTGTAGTTCTGTAGTTGCTAGCTGTAGATCGGTCTGTGCCACTATGTTTGACCGGCTTCAAATAAAAAGGTTTGAAAACTTAGGAAAAAATTCAGTTCAAATTTCAATTGGATTGAATTTTTCTGTGATATTGATGATTATTTTTGATATGAAATATCTTATGCGGCGGGTCAGACCGGCTGTTAGCGTGGCAACGTGGCGACGCGCTTGTACTGAGCTCTTAATTATAACTATAGCTTATGCAGTGTTGTTATTCACTTCGGAACACGTTGCCTATGTTTTTAACGAAGAATATTTTTTTTCCTTCAAATAAAAATTTGAATATTTCGTTATTGGTTATGCCATATTTTTTGCTTATGCCATATTAATATAAATATATATTAAATATAAAATATTAATAAAAATATATATTAAATATAAAATAGTTTCAATGTTTCACATATGTCAGGCTTCCCACGACGGTTCAGAGTTATTAATGATTAATCAAAATAAAATATAATGGAGTACTTAAACAAAAGAACTTCCGAACGACTTACATATTTTGATAATCCTCTTTAATATTTCGTTTCAGAATTGGAAAAAAGCTTAGCTGTAGACTGACCTTAAATTATTTAGGACAAGACCACTCATAGGTGGTCAATAAATAACTTTTATAAAACAAAATTGAACTGATTGAAAAGAACAAAATAGTTACATAACCTTTACTAATCTAAACTCAAGTACAAAAATAACTTTAAAAATAGGATATTAATACCGTATACCGACCTACCTATTAATACATATTATTAATATTTACTACACATAATATTTTTGACCGTTATTGAAGTCTGTGCCAAGTCTAATGAACTGCCATAGAAAACTACCCTAAACTAAAGGCTATTCTCGTTACTGTTTATTTGTTTGGCATCGACTTCAATAACTGTGTTTAATTACATAGGTATAATAATATTGTATTTACAAATAGCTGTGAACGTCACTCGTATATCCTGTAACCTGGCATGAAAAGGTTTCTCGCGTGAAAAGGACATAAACTGACAGACAGACAGAGTTGAGTTGAGCGTTGAATTTTATTATATACCCACGATAAGAAGTTATTTTTGTACTTGAGTTTTGATTAGTGAAGTATTTTGTGCTTTTCAGTTTTTTTATTTTGAAGTGAGTTTAATTTGTTTCTCCGGATCGGTCGGTCATGCTTTGCGTTATTTGTCTATTAAAATTGTAGTCACAGATTAGATTAATAATAGGTACCTATTAATGTATACTGATAAAGATGCACGGTGAGTGAGAACTTTTTGACGGGACCAGGAGAAGCGAAGTTAACATGTTATTCGGATTATCTATTTTTTGTGCTTTTGAGAGTTACGAAGTATAAATATATTATTATTCGTTAGAGTTTTGTAATTGAAAAGTCGAAATAAACGTTATGCAGTAAGTGCAGAACAAACGACGAAAGTGGACCTATTTTGAAATTCCCGCTAGATTTCACGAAGAACATACGCAACACTTACAACCACAGATCACCTCTTACAACTTGCGTGTTTCACTTTCACGTGGTGATGGGGTGATAGGTATGTTAAGGTAAACTGAGCAATGCTCAGAGATAGATATTAACAGAAACTGCAGGCAGGGCTTTGAGTAGGCCGCTTTAAGTCGACGCCATTGGCCCAACTTTTGCTTGTGTTCTGCCGACTGTTCCCTTAGGTTTTGTTTTATTTACTTATGTATTATTATTTCTAATTTTACTTGAATTTTGTATAGGAATAAATAGAAAACTTTAAAAATGCGTCAGTAGTGTAACTAAATAAGTACTTGATATTCAGCTTGTAATTTCTTCAATTTTATAAGACTTCTTGGCTGATGCATTGTAGGTGTCGTAGAAATTCTTCGTATTGAGGTTGCTATAGCTCCCTGAAACAATAACCAGTAAGTATCGTCTTTAGAATACATCTGTATATAATTACTTATAATAATGTAGGACTGAAAGTTGATGAATAATGTGTTAAACTTTGTCTTGTAGTTGTAGTTTGGAAAGGTATGTCTTAAATATTTAAGAAATAGGTACATAAGTAATTTTACGTTATTCGTCGTATTATGTCTATGACTTTAACAAAGTATAATTGCGCTTACTCTATACAAAGCAGCCCTTAAAGCCGCCATTATTAATTGAAATGCCAAAGAGAATGTGAAATTAATATTTGGAATGCTTTGATTATTTGACAAGTAAAATATCAAAGTCAGAATCTAAGATCAAGGAAATTATCATGTTTCAAAAATTTTTTAGAAATATAACTACACTAAAGAGGTTGGAAACAAGTTTATTTAATTAAAGAATGTGAAAGGAAGTGAATGAAACAGTAAAGTATCCAAAATTAAATAAAATAAATGTTAAATATTATTAAATACCATATTGAATTAGTAATTCTATAAATAACTCAAAATCATTAAAATTGATGATTTTCTCTATAAAATTTCTACTTTTGATATTAAAGACATGATGGACGTCGCGGATGTCCACGGGCGGCGGTGATCAGTTTCCATCAGGTGACTCGCTTGCCCGTTTGGTTTTTGCAATTAAGATTTTTCTCTATTTTTATTCACTAAATAAGGCAAACTTCAAAATTAAGGGTGGCTTGCACCACCTATTTCAACTAGAGTTGCTGCGAATAGTAGTTATGGCGAATAATCAAATAGCGAATATTCGCTATTCCCTATTGCGAATAGTCGAATTATTCGACATCAAAAACGAGACTTACCATGTAAATTATTAATATTAAAGAATAATATCTAATGATATTAGGTTGTAAAATATAAATTATTGTTATGTGTATTATAATAGCATGCTTTACATTGAGTCTCGTAACATATGAAATAATTAATTCTTTTCTGTTTTACGAGATCTAACAATTACACCTAACCTAACCTAACCACTCCAGGGAACTGTATATTCGAAGAGACTTTTCAGAACCATGCTTGATGTACGAAGAAAAAACAGATCGTGCAGTAAAATTGAATTTTCTGCACCACAATCTGCCTCCAATAGATTTTGAATATTAATGTTATGTTCATGTTCTATTAATTAATACGCCAGGTGTTAATCATAACTTTATTAAATAATAGAGTAAGATCCCAGAGCGACAACACAACTTATTTTCTAAAGCATAGAACTTTCGGTTCTAAGTAGTCTTTCGTATACTTTTAATACCCGCATGCTTGTGGAGTTCGCTCGGTGACACCTGGGCAGCTATCAGGTAAGAAACGTAACAAAGTATCAGAAGCACTTAACTTACATTTGTATGACTGATTTTTATATATATTTTTTAGAATATTACTCTGAAGTAATCTCAAAAGTGTCAGACGCTTTCCATGGGCCAGAACTTTTGTCAGACGCTTTAAAGCTCTATAGAAAATAAATGAACTTTACTTATTTTTATGTCTGATTTTTAAATATGTTATTAAGATAACTATTACAAAGTTATATTTAATCAGTCAAACAAATTGTAATGACCAAACATCCCCTAAACACAAAAATTATTCAACCACTACTAAATTATACTAAATTAGTATGAGCGCGAGAGCACTATACATACGTTTCAGAGTGAGTGAGACATCCATAGTAACTCGGTTCCCCTTCTTAAACTCACAATCTGTTTCAGTCTCCTGTATGTGTATATACCATGTGCGCACTCCGTATAGTATACAGTATAGTTCGGGTTTATGAAACCACATGTTTTTGTTAGTTATATCGTGTAATTTGTGAATGATATTACATTTTCAATAGAGAATATCATGGAAGAATCATTAATATGTCCATTTTGTTAAAAATCTCATGATAAATTAATATTATTTTCAAAAGAGACATTTAAAAGGTGCCAAAATACTTTAAAACAAAGAATAATACATAACCTAAAATTCAGAGACGTAGTTTTATCGGATGATTTGTACGACAGTGGTTATCATCATGAATGTTATGTTTTACCGCTTTGGAAAAAATATTACACTCCAATCTCAGAAAAACATAAAACAATCTTAATTAAAAATTTCATCTTATTTAAATAGATATGACATTGAAAGCAGTAAGTATTTTTCAAATAATCGGATATTTTACTCTGAAGCGCATACGCATAGTGCTCTCGCGCTCATACTCGTGGTTGAATAAATTTTGTGTTTAGGGGATGTTTGGTCATTACAATTTGTCTGACTGATTAAATATAACTTTGTAATAGTTAACTTAATAACATATATAAAAATCAGACATATAAAAATAAGTAAAGTTCATTTATTTTCTATAGAGCTTTAAAGCGTCTGACAAAAGTTCTGGCCCATGGAAAGCGTCTGATACTTTAGAGATTACTTCAGAGTAATATTCTACAAGATATATATAAAAATCAGTCATACAAATGTAAGTTAAGTGCTTCTGATACTTAGTTACCTTTCTTACCTGATAGCTGCCCAGGTGTCACCGAGCGAACTCCACAAGCATGCAGGTATTAAAAGTATACGAAAGACTACTTAGAACCGAAAGTTCTATGCTTTAGAAAATAAGTTGTGTCTTATCGCTCTGGGATCTGGGACTTTAAGTCTCACACAGGTTCCACATGTTATCGTATCAGCCATCGTAACATAGACTACTAACTTCCACAGATCATATAGCAGCAGGGCCGAACCGTGAGCTGGGCTAATACTACTTAGGGGCCCACCTAATTACTCAAAGTATAAGAAAAAAATAAGACATTAAATATTAGATTTATATTATAATATATTATGCCTTAGTGTTTGTTTTTTTAAGCAGTTATCCACAACTCTAGAAAATTAAGTAAATGTACTGTCGTCCGTAAAAAATCGACGCAGAAATCCCTGTTCTGTTTGATAGAGATGCATACCGGGAGTTCAGGGTTGCCAACCCGTAGGCGGCCATTACACATTCAATCTGGATCACGATCCGCTACATTCCTCCAAAACTCTGTTTCTTTCTATCCTACTAGTTATAAATAATTAAAAATACTAAATAAAAATGATAAATAATGGTACTTATAAATAATTCTAGCAAGATAGAAAGAGACAGAGTCTGAGAGGGAAACAGCGGAGCACGATCGAGATCGAATGAATGTGTAATGGCAGCCGCACATTTTAACTGTCAGTTCGAAGTACCAACACCTGAATATAGGCTTGAATTAAATGAATTGAATAGATTTGATTAATCGCAGGATTCGCAGGGCTGCAAACCTTACGATCTGTTTAATTTAATAAAATTATAGATTTTTCGCATTATCGTCTATTTTTGACTTTGTCTTGACTTAGCTGGGGGCCCCTTGAATCCACGGGGCCCTGGGCTGAAGCCCAAAAAGCCATATGGTAGATGCGGCCCTGTATAGCAGATAAGAACATATACAACAATTAATAAGCTATTTTCTTTATTTCATATGATAATTATATGTTGTGGATTTATTTTAATTAACAATAATAATACAATACTTGTGTCTTCATAATAATTAGTAAGAAATAAAAATGACTTTTTGATTTTTCAAAAAAATCTGTAGTTTTTGTCTGTATTATTCGTCGAATAGCGAATAATAGACCCAATTCGCTATTCAACGAATAAAAAAAAAATAGCGAATAGTGACGAATAGCGAATATTCACGGCAACTCTAATTTAAACTCGATTTAAGGATTTGACATCTCATTTGCATCAACTATTAAATGATTGGTGCAAGCGAGATGCCAAATCCTTAAATCGAGTTTAAATAGGTGGTGCAAGCCACCCTAACAGTTTCACTATAAAATTTTGTTTAAGTACCTACAACTTCAATCACTGAAACTTTAATGCGATTGATTGATTAAGATTGCTTCATATTGGGTAAAATTTTGCAAAATTCAGTATATTTATAATATAAGATATAACACAAGGCAATCACTATAAGTATTTAGGATTTAAAGTGTCACTTTACAACAAGGGCGTCGCCAGCTTATGACTAAGGGGGGGGGGGGCAATGGGACAATATTATGGAGGATAAAAAATATGAACGCCGAGAGCATGAAGCGTTACACTTTGGAAGTTTTTGCCTCGATGACGATTGTAATAAGAACGGTTCTAATATCAATGTATAAAACTTCACAAGCCCTCGACAGCACAATAACTAAATTAAACTTTTAAACACAGTAATGATTATTTATTTTAACAAAAATAATATTTAATGTTTAGATGGCATTGTCCACAAAACCAATTAAAATTGTATGTTCGTAACAATAACTTCTACTTTATTTAGGTATGCCGCATACAAATTATACAAAACTAACGTGAATGCTGGTGAACGGCTGTCGTAGAAAGAAATGCAATGCACACACACACACACCATTCCTACCTACATATTTTTACACTGTATAATGGCCTTGCGTTTTGGCAAATCTGATATAGTCGTGATGAAAATGGCGGCGATTTTAAAAACGGATCTCAAAATCTTAATGTTATTCTGAATATTTCAATACTTTCTACAATATACATTAAACCTTGTGAATTTATTTACGTTTTGTCATGCGATGCGGAATTTATTAATAGGTAAGGAAGTCAATTGCTCGCACTTTGGTCGCTTTGCGGCTAGCTACATTTGATCTCTAGGGGGGGGGGGAGGGGGGCAATAGCCCCCCTTTTGCTTTACAACTTAAAATTTTCAAGATATTAATTTCGTAATGATATGTATACGTATATATATACAGAGTAGAGATGCCACGAATACTCGGCAACTATTCGGTATTCGGCTATTCGGCAATGTTTTTTCACTATTCGGCCAAACACCGAACAGTGAATCATGAAAAAAAAGAATGCACAATGTTACTCACAAAGATTTTTATTTTATCAATAACAACATATTATGGTGGCACTTCACATGGCTTTTTGTGTTTACGATTGGTTGTTTGTTGTATTTGGAAAAATATATGACGTACTCGCAAACATGCAAATACAGGCAAATACGAAACACACAAACATTTGGCAGCAGACGAAAATGTGTTCACCAAAACTATGGTCGTGTTTCAAATTGTAGCGGGATTTTATTATTTAAATGCATGTAACTATTACATGCAGTGCGTGAAAAAATACAAAGTAGTGAAAAAATCATGGAGAGCAAGGCGCCGATGGATGCTGACTATGCATAAAAATTTGCATTTTCAATAATTGTTCCAGTTCGCGCTCACAACACACATAAAATACTGCACGTACATTCAGATCCATGGCGCGTGCGCTTCTGAATATGGCCATTGTGTAGCTGGTTTATTTGCGTATTTGCCTGTTTGACCCCTTTGATGTGCGTCGAGAAACCGACAAGCGCACGGTAACGCGTATTGGCCATATTTGTCAAACAGGCAAATAAGGCCAATCCTTTGTCAAATATACTGTCCACACGTGGTAATTGTTTGCCAAATATACCAAATACGCAAATACAAATAGCCATGTGAAGTGCCACCTTTTATACTTAAAATCTACCAGTGGTAAGTTATGACGAATGAAAACAATTTTTTCAGCATTTGTTGATAGTAAACGAGCACTTTTCCTCATAAATTTTATCTGTTTCGGTAAATAGCCGCTCACTGTATACACTGCTACCGGGAGATGATAAATAAATCTTAGCAAATTCTGTTAGGTTATGATATTTTTTTGCGTTTGCTGACCACAGTAGCGTTAAACCGTAAAAGTAGCGTACTGCTCAGAATGTTTCTTTTGAAGATAGTTTTTTAAAGAAGTTGTGGCTGGAACCAAAAAACAAACAATAATTAAAAAAAATGAATGATGCGCTAAGTTAGTAATTAAATAACTAGAATAGTTTGACTTAATTATAATGTACTTAAAAGATAATATTACTTACTTGCTTTCTTTCCTTCTCCTCTGCGCGAGATCTTGCTGTGACACGGCTAACAAACTGCCAGTTGATTGTCTTCACTACAAATTTCATAATATTTTCAAATAGGTATTTTTATTATATTATTTTTATTATATTTTTATTTTTAAGAACGTTGCAATGCAATAATTTTCTTAAGATAATCACATTAAAAGTAATACAGTTTGATGTAACAACATGTACCAACGATCGACAAATAAAGCGTGTTGTGACACGACCCAATCACGAATGAAACAAAAGCGCCCACGGCGCGTCGTCATCACACGTACTTTAGTGATGCCGGTTTAAACTTGTCACCCGCGAAAGTGTTGTCGAATATTCGGCGCTTCGGCCAAGAGACTCGCCGAATATTCGTTATTCGGTATTCGGCCAAATCACTATTCGTCGCATCTCTAATACAGTTTATTTTTTTTAACTGGTACAGTATGGATAAATCTGAATCTATAAGAGATTACAGGGGAACTGTCGTAGGAACCATTTCTCTTTTTTTATTTAACACTTTGGCATTCTCAATTTTTTGGTCAAATGTGAGATTTCCATGAAAATTAGTAAATTTGTCAAAAATTTTCTTTAACGCAAATCGACTCAGTTTTATGTAGGTAAGTATCATTTCATTCTATCGGAGAAAAAAAATCTGGACAGCAGAAGTTGGTCAAACTTAATGAAAAGGCGCTATGACGTCACAAAGTTGGTGATTCTTGGTTTAAATTTTGTCGAATAACTCAATAACCACTTAATGTATTTGGACGAATAAGGTGTCATATGAAAGGTATTGAAATGCCTAACAAAATGGTGCCTAACAAAATATTTAAAAAGGTATTTGAATAAAAAACAAAAATTGAAATGTTAATTTTTTATAGTTTTTTAAATAACGCGGTAAAAATGCTAGTTACATTAAAAATAGTTTAAATAAGAAATCTTGCTTCGTTTTTCATCTATAATGAACAATTAGAATTTTTAAAATCGGTTAATAAATAGCGCTCGTTCGCTAGACAGGTTCGGCCGAGTCAGAGCCGAGCCAACATGCGACAGTCTCTTGCAAAATGAGTTACATAAACTTTCAAACTTTCGCGTTGTTTTATAACAAACGTACATAATTCTTTACGCTGTATTCCTTTGGGTAGTCAGATATATAGCGGAGCGCTACTTCTTTACATCTTTAGCCTCTTAAAATCTCATCACTTCCTCACACATTGTCGCCTAGGTATGAATGCTTTTGACATTTCCGCCAGCTAACACTCAGGCTATTTGATCTTCGCAAGTCAGCGTTGGTTTCCCTTCGCTTCTGCTACCACTCACTTTCACTCTGTAGATTTTCTTCGATAGCCTTTCATCGCTCATTCTTTTTACGTGTCCGAACCGTTTAAGTATTCCTTTTTTCATTTTCACACTGTCGTGCAACCCCGTTATGCTGCATATCTCATCATTGCCTATTTTATTCAAAAGGGTCACACCACACATATTTCTAAGAGATCGCATTTCTACTGCATTTATCTTATTTTCATCTGATTTCGGGCATACCCAGACCTTGCTATGGTACAATAAAGTTGGCACCAACACCGCATTGTGCGTAGCCATTTTGGCCGAGTTAGATATTATATTCACACTGCCTATTAATGCGACCAAAGCACAGTTTATTTCCAGCTTTACCCGTCTCTCCTCATTCAACTCACGTCTTCCATCTCTAGAAAACGCATTCCACAGATATACCATTTCATTAATTTGTTCTGAACATTTTCCATTTACACATATCTAACACTTCGTCTGTACATCTTCTCTTTCACCACCAGAACCATAGTTTTGTTCACATTCATATTCAGTTCTTTCACTTCACATTTTCCTTACATGCACGTGACTAGTCAAAGCGAAATCAATTTATTCAACGAAAACTAATTACAAGGTGTTTTTGAATGTCAAATCTACTTTAGTTCGGTTCGAAAAGAAAACCTGGACACAGAAGAACCGACAAGAAACTTAGGTTTATTAAAATACAATGCTTAGAAAGCCAGTAAGTGCATGTGCAGAGAAGATTATGTCCAGACTATTGTTTTGTCTTCAACGAGATCGTTTATTTATAGTATGATTGTCTAATCAATGTGCGTTTCATAAAAAATCTAAATCTATTTTCCGTTAACTGAGCAACTTCCTGCAGAACTTTATTATAAGAACGAACGCAGTTACCCAAAAACGAAACATTCGACTGACGTAATATTTAAAATTTGGAATAACCAATTCATTATAACCTCGGGTATCCGTACCATTAATATCGCCTTTCTTTTTAAACAGATCTATATATATTCCTCGTATACTTAATAATTTCAAAGATATACATCAGTCTAAAAACGATCTTTTAGAGATTTATGTATTGATGTATATACATCAATGTCTCAAAAACGATCTCTTAGAGATTCTCGTACATTCATACTGTAGATGAGACGTATTTCTCTGTTTTGTGAAATATAAATGGGAGTTAATACGCGTCGCTAATCCCCCACAGCAAAAGGCCATAGGACATTAGGCTATGGAAATATGTGAAGTACACCAGCCTAGCCGTATCCATATTCGTCATTTGCCTAATGCGTGAAATGGCATATATCGCGGAACCGAGCTTACTAGCCTATGCCCTGATATGGTCCGCCCACTGTAACTTGTTATCTTCATTAAACCAAGAAATCTGGCTAACTTAATAACTAATTCTAATTGTTTCCCACCGATTTCTATTTTATCATGGAATCTGGATACATCAGGAAGGGAAAATTTAATATATTTGGTTTTTTCTGCATTCAGTAATAAATTATTAGCACTGAACCATCTCGAGACATCTGTTAGGATCGTGTTTATCCAAGTGTCTAGTCTAGTGTCTGCAACTCTGTTTCTGATATTGCTATGAGCACAGCATCGTTAGCATATAAAAGACAGGTTACCTCTGTGCCATAACGTATCATACCACTCGTACTACCTTTCCACGTATAGAGGCAACTGTCCGAACACAGCACGAATAGCTAGGTAGATATCATGCAGTCCCTTTTAACGCCTAAACAGACTTTGAACCAGGGCAACGTGTCTCCATCTATCCTTACACAGACTCTGTTGCCATAATTTAAAGACCGCACATCCCGCAGTGAGGGGCCTCTCACACCATATTCAGGTAGAAGACTCCACAAATTCTTTCCCGCTATTCCAAAAAACGCTTTCTCTAGATCCCTTTGCGCCTCCCCCGAATATCTTTCAGAAATGCCTTACGTTCGGTCAGTACCTTGGTATAGACTTTATTTGCTAAGTTGACCAAGCTGACGATGGCTGTATAGCATGCACAGTCTGGATGAGAACCTTTCTCTTTATAGAAAAATACTACTCTATAATAATCCTCCATCACTGCAAAACATCTTTTTTGTCAGTTATTAGATGATTTTCTTTCAAATGTACTTCATTGATTCTGCAAAGTGCAGGACCACTTCGGTACTTACGTATTTCTACCACAGCTATTTTTTAAAGTAAGATAGTTGTTATGTAATCTGTGGAAGTATTGTGAACGTTTGAAGAAAACACAATATTATTGATATATCTGTCATAAGTCATAAGGTTTTGAGTGGGTCTGTGAAAAATAAAAGAAATGGTGGATTGTTGAAATTGTTTTAATTATAAAAAATCATCTTTGCTCTATTTAAAGTTTCCAACATCTGGCGGCCGTGTTAATAATTTTGTTAATAAATCGTCTTCATCATACAGTGCAGACGTGATCTATTCCAGGCCCTTAAATAAGATGTCATCAGGAAGTGCAGATTCTACGATTGGATACAAAATAGCTGCAAACTTATCCTGTGTAACACCTAAAGATTCTAGCGCTTGTATCTTTGTCATTAGTTTGTCGTACAAGAAATGTGTTGTTACCTTAGGTGTACCCTTGGCTTGAGCAAGTAGATATTAGTTGTAAGAGTTTCCTTATGTAAAATTTTATAATAAATTCGTCTCTAGCAAACCTTCTTTTGAGTTGCCCTATAGCTTTCTCATAGTTCTCAGCAGACGGCGGGAATTTATTTACTAATTTTTCTGCTTTGGACCCAGGTTCCATGTTCTGAAATAAATATTGGAACTAGTAATCCTTGTCAATTGTGTCGTCTTGATCAATCTTTTTGAATTGACTAGAAATATATCCATTTTTTAACCTCGCCATCAAATTTAGGTAGCTCTAGTTTCGGTAGCCTCAACTGACGGCCATTAATCTCATGACCATTAGAAGAATGATCGCTTATGTTATCCTCGCTCCTTAATGAAGTTTTATTTGACAATTCTGAGCTATTGAGATTTTCTATTGTTTCGATATACTGCTGCTCAAGTGCATACCATTTTTCCTTATAAACTTCTGTAATATCTAAATCTTTTTCGAAAGCTTCTTCGTCTTTATCGACTATATCTAACCATAGCTTAACAATTTTATTATCAATGGCCGAAAGTGTTTCGTATTTCTCTCGAAGATTTTTGAAAACTGACGATAAGCTGGATCTATCTTTTGTTTGTAGGCATTTTTCCAACTTTAGTGTGCAGCTAATCTATAGCTGCATTATATACATATATCATTACAAAATTAATAACTTAATAAATTTAATGTTATAAAGTGACACTAAATCTTGAATACTTATACTGAATGCCTTGTATTATATTACAAATATATCGAATTTTTCAAAGCTTTATCCAATGTGAAGCAATTTTAATCAATGAAATAAATATAAATAATTAAAGTTTCAGTGATTAAAGTTGTACCTAAACAATTTAAGATTACTTTATTTAGTGAATAAAATAGAGAAAATTTGAAAATTTATTGCGAAAACCATTAATTTTTTATTATTATTTTTTATTGTGGAGGGAGCAAACGAGCAAGCAAGTCATCTGATGGAAAGTGAGGAAAGCAACAGCGATTGTTACGAAAATTATACAGTATTTATTATTTTATTGTTTTTATACCTGATTTTTATACAAATTAAAATTTCTTGTTCTACAGTTTCCTAAAATGTGAAGACATTTTAAAATTACATCCAGTATAATGGAGCTACAGAATTGGTGAATCAATCTACAACTCACAGTCTTTAAAATTAAACATTTTCTTTTGCTATTTTTGATAGTAATAGACCGGCAGCTAGCGATAAATTTTACGATCAGACGAATCACATATGCCCTTCAGAATTTTCATCATTTAGTAGGGATTGATTAACGGTGCGTATATGCGAGATCGTGATTGTGGGACATATCGCGTGCAATCTAATTTGAAATTGCTAAGAAAAATTATTTTTACTCAATCGAATCACGTATGCCTAGTGAGAGTTCGTAAAAGATCTGCACTACGATTTATAATTGCCCTCTTTAACTCAATATCTAAAAGAGGCGTCCCAACGCTTCTTTCACCGTTCCTACACTTCCTACACCCAAACCCCCTAGTGGTCAGGGCATTATCGTACACCTCCGTGCCCCACGTCTGCAAACGAAATAGAAGTAATGTAATGTACTCAGAATCCATGATAAAATAGAACTGGGTGGGAAATAATTAGAATTAATGAAATCTGCCAGTTTTCTGGGTGTAACAGTAGATAGTAATCGCAGTGGGCGAACCATGTCGGGGCATTGGCTCAAGACGCATTAGGTAATTTACGGATAGCCTAATGTTTCCTTTTGCTGTGGGGATTAACGGCACATATTAACTACATTTTTATTTTACAAAAAAGAGCGATACGTGCCATCTACAGTATGAATTGATGTACTCACCTTGCCGTTCTTATACATCTTTGAAATTATTGTGTATACGAGGAAAAATGTAGATCTACTTATAAAGAAAGGCGATATTTGTGGTATGGAAACCCGAGGTCGTGATAACTGGTTATTATTATTATTAAATTTAAATTACATAAGTCAAATGTTTCATTTTTGGGTAACTGCATTCGTTTTTACAACAAAGTTCCTATTACAATAAAAGATTGGTTATAAAACGTACATTGATTAGACATCATACTATAAAATAAACGATTTAATTGAAGATAAAAAAATAGTCTAGAAATGATCTTCTCTACACATGCATTTATTTAATGAAAATATTGTATTTTAAAAAATCTTTTGTAAAATGAAGTTGAAAAAATGATACCTGACTGAGTTTCTTGTCGGTTCTTCTGTGTCTAGGTTTTCTTTCATTAAAGTCAAATCAATATATTCAAGTAAACCCAATTGCAAGGTATTTTTGAACGTCAAATCTACTTTAGTTCGGTTCAAAGAGAAGAGAAAAGAAAACCTGGACACTGAGAAGAACCGACAAAATACTCATCAAGGTATAAAGCTAAATAATCTCGTCGTATTGGGACTACCAGCTTTTTAACACAGCTTGTCCCTGTACGGTATAATATAAATTAAGAGAAAATGCCGTAGAAAGTTATTTCCATAGATTCCATTAACTTCATTACCTTTATAAAATTTTAATTTCTTAAATATTTCATTTACCGATAAAAAAGTATTTAATTTTTACACATATTTCAGTTCAAAGAATTACTTGCAATTTGTTGTATAAATACCATCTTTTACTTGTCTGATTTACGGAGTATTTGTAAAGTATATTTTAAAGGAATGATTACGCAGCTACAACTTAGAAACTAACGTCACGCAAAAATAAATGTAATTTTACATTAATTAATTTTGTGATTTAAAAAATACGTCTTGTATGTACATCTACCTACTCGTATGTCGTATATGACACGTTCCACTGCTAAATGCTGTAATATTATTACGCACATTATTAACTTTTGACTGCGTTATTATCGTATAAACCTACTCCCCGCACGGTAATAAATATTAGCTAGCAACACTAATAGCAAAGCTGTATATGAATCTACAGTACATTTTTGGGCGAGCGAAGTGAGCCGTACTCCTAGGCCACAACCCGTATATTTTTGTGGTACATTTTATGAAAAAGCTATCACATCTCTAGATTTGGAATTTTACATAGTAATTTAAAGTCATGTGTAGATATGTTATCTATCATTATTTTTGCAAAACGTTAACGAATATTAAAAAAAAATGAAACAGCGACATATTTTCAGATAACACTTTATTTAAAAATTTTATTGTACTACTAACGCTATCTGTCAGAAATTATGTAATGGACCCACGAGCCCTCACAAAGCTGTGCTTTTGCTAGTTTATCTCACGAGGCCACGAACCTACGTATTCTATAATTGACTCGTAATAGATATCTGTTTTCTAAAATATACTCCCTCTACGTTAATCTCACATTGCAATTTGGAGATCGCACAAGGTAATCGCGTCCATTATCAAGCAGTTTAACCTGTCTACACAGTCATAGGTAGGTATATAATTATTTAAGATCTTTTACAGAACATTTATTGAAATGTAGAAAAATGGAACAAGTTTCAGAAGAAACCATAATCTCACAACCATTTTACGTTCTGCTAAACACGCTAAACACCGTAAAAAAAACGGGCACTTGTCTATGAATGAAACTTTCTGTTCAGTGTTCACGTCATTTTTTTGATTGGCGGTCTTTTTCCGTGTGCGTTTGCATTTGCCTCCTTCATTCACTCTTTCAATTTTACAGAAAATGGCTACCGAAGATTTGATGACTGAGCAATTTCAGTTATTGGGTATTGATGTACAAAAAGACGTTTTGGCCAAATGTGAGTATACTCAAATAAACTCTTAGTAATAGTTTACTTATAAATTACTTAGTTGGGAAGTTGTTAGTAAACGGAGTTGTACCCCCTAATGGAATGATTGTTCAAGGTTGTTTCATTAAATGTATCGTTTTCAAGGTGTAAGTTTATGTGAAGAGTACTGTGTTGATGCGGAAGAATTTGTGGAGCAATGGATGGCTTTCAGTTTGACACATATAGACGGTGCTGCACCGACTTTGGAAAACTTGGATTTACTTGTTAGAAAGGAATTTTCCAAACGGGCGGTTCGACTCCACGCGTCCGCTAAGGAACCTACGCGATCGGGTGCCGGCTCATTAAATGTTTATGGATATTCGGTGTCTCAGTATCCTTTTTTTTTTTAGAATGTTTCTTGATTTTCTTTATGTTACAATCGACAGTTTCTTTGGATTTTTTATATAAATACCTACCAATTGTTTTTCTGGAAAAAGTTGTTAAATGTATTAATCTAAATAATACAATGAAATTGGAAGGCTAAGCTTTAGAAAAACTACTGCTTCCCATTTTGCAATTAACAAGAGATATTGTTAACTAGTTCTTGGGAGTCAAAACTATGTCTGTATAGATGGTGTTTTCAGTATTAATCAAATTAAAAAAAAACGGCTTCTGGCGGTTAGGTTAGACTTTGATGTTAAGTTTTTTTTCAACTATTCGAAAGTCTTCTATCACTGACACCTCAATAAATAAATCTCATTAAGTATAAAAATTTGTAAGTAGTAGTGTAATTAAAGTACTTCCAATTCAAATTTTTGTTATGTTAATTTCAAATGGTATCCTTAAAAATCAGATCAGACAATGAGGTTTTATCAAATTATATGACAGGCGCTCCAGTGGTATGTATTTTAATTGTAATGTTGACTGGCCTTTTTAACAATTTCTTACAGATTATGAAGTGAGTGAGTGAGCTCACTTGGTTGTAGTTGGTGTTTGGTCACGGGAGGTTAATGACTAAGTGCCTTGACAGCATTATGTTATTGTTAATAAAGCCTCAAGAGTCACAATTTATTCGTAAATAACAGTTTTGTAACAATTCTTTAAGATTTGAAATTCATGTAAGGCTCTCTCACTTTAAAGTCTTCAAGACATTTTTAGGAAGGGACGGTCTATATTTATTTATTATGTTGTTGTTATTTTGTATTGTTTTTTTTATTATATTAGGTTACATTGTATATTTGTTATAATACAATTAATAATTATAAATAATTGTATAGCATAATTGATGTTTTCTGGCTTTCAGTTTTTAATCTCTTCTATGAAAATTCTACTTGCTCTTAATGGGTTTATTTCTAGTGGCGCAGTGTTTTCATTCTGTGACTAGATCTACACTCATTGAGGGCTTGTGGACCATCATCGACATTGTATTAATATTTAGGTTTAAAAAGGTGCTCACACAGTTTCTTTGACTTGATGATATTTGTGGGCGAGTTTGCTTCTGGTTCATGTTTTTCTAAACTCATGACTAGATCCATACTCGTCTGCAGCCATCAACTCAATCTTTTCGAATTTAACCCTTTTTATTGTAATTTAATTGCAAATTGACAAAATATGTAGATATTAAATATGAGTATTTCATATTCTCATAATGAAAATGATCTACTTAATCTAAAATTTTAGGTTTTTGAGATATACAGTAATGAAGCCACCTAAACACAATAAAATTTTGTTTTCCTTTACACAAACCGTCATCTTTAATAGAGTAGACTGATTGTTTTATTACCAATAATTGTTTAGTAATTATCATTGTTTCAAATACCTAAAATTTTTAATTACTTGCTTTTGTTCTGAGGTTGTGATATGTTTAATTTTTTAAATTTATAACATTGCAGAATGTAACATTAGAAAATGAATCTGTACAAACACAACAAAATGAATTATGTCCAGTCACTTATTCACCAAATAAGTAAGTAAAAAGAAAAATGCAAAAGCATTATTAATTATTTCAAGCGAAATTCATTCAATAATATTTATTTCAGTGGTCCTTCAGCAAAATACGCATCACGAAGTAATGCAGGTTGTGTCGTACATTCTTATGGTGATAAAATACTGTTAGAAATCATTGATAAGCCTAACATTTTAAATGATACATTAAATCTAAGTGTTACACAGGTCCCCAATCATGATGGTGAAATATATACTAAATCTATGTAAGTTTATTCTACATATCTAACTAGCTTTTGTTCATAAGATTGCATAGATTATAACAAAAAAGTTAATGACCTGTTAAGATTATCAGCCTCACTTCTTAAGTACAATATTGGTATGCACTACCTATTAGTATCTGCTTTAAAATCCACTAAGTACTTTTTTAGTTAAAATTTAATAGATACAAAATTCTAGAAATGTTTCTCATCCAAAAATGCTAGAAAAGTAGAAAGCCTCTTGGAATATTTTTTTTAATATGACGTGTTTATGTTTTGTATTAGTATACATAGATTATTTACATGTAAACCATGTTTGATTATGTAATAAGATATTGCATGATAATAATATGGTTAGGTATGTTGTCTTTGATTAAAATTACATTTTATTATTTATTAGGTTTGGTTTTGAACTTCTGCATGAAAAAGCCAGTATATTTGATAACCATATTCATTATATATCTCGTTGCATCATGAAAAAAGCTGGCATCATAGAAGTCACTTCAGTTAAACATAAAACACAGGTAATTGTTTTTTATTTAAACTTTAATTCTGATCTTAAAAGAAATGTATACAGCTCATTAACTTCCTGGATAGATCCTCAAAACCCACCCAAAGAATAGGGATTGTTTGAAGGCACTTTTATAGGTAGGTGATATACAGGCAACTGGTTCTGCTTTGCCATTTGCCATGCCAGTTACCAGGTTAAAAAACACTTAATACTGTAATGAAATGATATCAAGGTGTGATTTTGATGTATCTTGATGCTCTTTCAACTCCGATTTTGAATAGCGTAAAGTTGTGTGCCTATATACCTATTACCTATTTATTATAATAGTTGAAAGTGCAGAAAAATTTTCTAACTACTGTTCAGTATCTTTCAATATTGATGTGGACATACATAATAAAAATGATGTGTGTGTGTGGTGTGATTGCTTCTATATAGGAAGGTATAATGTTTAAATATAAAAATTAGACTGAAGATTTGTAAAAATAACTAAAAATATTGCCATTTTAAATATATAACAACTTAAAAGTACACATATAAGATAATTAGATATAGGCTATAAAAAACACTTAATTGCTTGCTACTTGTTTGTGTACTAAAAATTTACATTTAAGTTCTAGAAATGTAGTATAAAACTTATTAAGAAATTGTTGATTAAAAAAAGAAAATTTATTGTGAAACTATTGATTTTGAATGCAAGAAGTTTCTCGAATTACTAATTCTATTCCTCATTCATATTTTCTCCATTTCGCACTGCTTATCAAACGTTATTTCGATTTATTATTGTAAATATACAGGGTGTTCCGTAAATAATGGATCAACCTTAAGGGAAAGGTAGAACACCTAATTACCTAAAACCTATTTGACTAGTTTTAAAAAAACCTTAGGGTTACCGAGAATTTTTTTTTTCATTATTTTGACCATTTTCTCCGCCAGGCTTCTGTTTTTTTAATGCTGTCTTTTAAATCTGATTTTTGTAAAATATTGCTGAATAGTTAGCTTATGTAGCTTAATAACGATTTGGTTAGCTTATCTTTATTTCTAAAAAAAAGAAGCACACACGAAGAAATTTTTTTTTTCAAATTATGATAACCCAAATTGGATAAAAAAAATATACTACACTGAAGTGGCCCATTATTTTAAAAACTTGTACCATTATTAAGGTTTCTAAAATAGTATAAAACTTTCGTCTAGTCCTTCCATTACAAAATTATTGCTATTAATCTGATGTACGGGCTAATTAGACAAATTTTTGTTATAATTCAAAAATGTATACAAACTATGGATTCCGTGTTATTTATTCCTATTATTTTTTTTAATGTCTGTTATGCGTGCGAGCTCAGTCCAAGAAGTGTTTCTGTCTCTTTTTAGTGTATGAGTTCGCAATCTGGGCAGCTACCTGCGCCTGAGCGGGACGGCGATAACAAAAAACCTTTATGACTGCTAATTGTAGATAGTACCGGTTTTGTAGTACATACGGCTATTCATCTCGCTTAGTGCGACTTGTACTATTGATTACGACAAACGTTTTGTGTTGCTCCCTCTCGATTTTTACGTGCTGTGGAATTTGGACCTTGTTTTGCTTAACGATTTGGACTCCGTTTATTGAAATTACGACATGGCGATATTTTTATCGCGCTATTTTAAAAACGACGTGGCTTGTGACCCTATCGTGCTATTACATGTGCGGTGACGTGAGTAATTGAGACGAATCCAATGGTACATCATAAGTGTCGGTTACATGAGGGAACAGGTGAACAACAGCAACAACAGATGAAAACATACATACGCCGCTAAAATTATAACCCTCTTGCCATCATCGGTTAAAAAGGGGATAAGGTAGAAAAGATAGCGGTTCACTTGTTGGTATGGAAGCAACTAATCACGACATTCTTTATCAGAATTTAAATTTGGTTTCGTTTTTGGTTATAAAAACAACTTTTAGTCAGATACTATCAAATACTTTATGGCCCAATACTGTCCATAATCCACCGACAGGATATTTGGATATAGGTCCGTAGAGCTGGATTTATATTCGGCCTATAGGTGTTGCGATGTTACAGATATTCGCACCCGCTATCGCGGAACTTTGAAATAGTTTTGTTATCGGTATCCGCAATAATTAATGCAGATGTTGAGGAGAGATTATAAGCAAGGCTAGGAGGCCCAATTCTAAGTCCCTGCGCCAATGTCTAAATCGACATTCCCGTCGAATCTCCGATCTCTATCAAAAATGTCGAAAATGATGTCTCTGACTAAAAATGCTATTCTCGGTGATAATAGACATTAATCTCTACACTCCTACTTCATTTCTACAGATTATATGTTCTGTTTTTCACGATTATGTTGGTTAAATCGAGAAATGTAATAATTGCGTTTTTTATTAACATAAAAGCTATTAAATATGTATTCTCATTTAAAAATATTATACAATAAAATGTAAATGAAATGTTTGAGAATGTATAATACTTACTTTCGTTTGAAGATCATACCGCGTAGTTAGACATATAACGGACTGAATTAAATGCATTAATTGTTTTGCAAATTTAAATTTTTTGAGACATTTTTTTTTTTCAAAAACGTCTTTTAAATCAAAGGCATCGTTCTGCTATAATACTTGGCGTCTACTTTCTGCCGCCACAATATCGGCTTCCTCGACCACTTCAATAACAGACGCCGCCACAAAATCGTCAGCTGACATTTTTGTTATATTTTATTATCACAGATAACATAGACAATAGCGAGTTACTTAAAAATTATGTTTGTGAGGTTAAAGATGTGTACAATACGTGTGTAATTATTCGACTTTACATACGACATTCTGGTGTCGACTGCTACTGACCACTCATTACATGTCGAACGCTGGCGATAGAAATATGTCTATGGGTGACACTATGAGAATACGATTAACCGTTACTAATAGACATCCGCAATTTTTTTTTTCGACATATCTCTAATTCTTCTTCTTCATCTTACGAGGTTTGTTAGCGGTCTGTGCGTCATCAGCTATGATCTGTTCGTCACCAGTTATGATCCGGAGTTACCAGCCACAGCCCGGCTCGTCCCAGCACTAGACGAAAAAGCACTGGTCGTTTGGGTGGCCATAGGCTCACCTTTCCTCCCAGCGATTTGTGGCTGCTCTCCTTCAGATTTCTCTAAAGGAGAGGAAAGAAGTACATGAAAGTCCTACGAGCAACTAGGGAAATAAGCGGTCACCTCCGGCAGAGCCCCGCATGCCGGAAGAAGGGCAAAAACTACTCTCCGAGATGCCCTGTTATCGAAGAGAAACTTTTCACGACTGAACTCCCTCTCAGCCACCCATCTATCGGCACGGTACGAACGTCACCACGAATTGGTGATAATATTTTCGCCCACTACTAGCAAGAGTCCAGTATTTACCAGAAAGTTACTAGCAGTGGCCCAGAGTGCACCGGCTAGAGGGTTTACGTTCCAACAAGGTGAGATACCAGATTGGACTGAAAATCCCCATCGCACACGTGGAGGTAGATTATCGTTCGCAACACAAACTATAATTTAGACATATATATTTCTATAAATTGGAATTATTCGTGATTAAAATCTATGAACCCTTGCATAATAAATAGGCTGTAACCTGAAAAGATATTATTACTATTTATTAAATACTACCTGTTGCCCGTGACTTTGTTCGCGTGGTCTTCTTTACTAAAATAATTTAGTAACCTTCGCGGACGTATGCAGAACGACACGCCAAAGTTTCATCACAATCAGATGAATTAAAATTTGATTATAAAATTAAGGTAAAAATTACCATCTTTTTAATTTAATCTTATACCTAAATTAAGTATCTTAAGAAAACTCGACATTGTCTCCGCAGATACGAGCTTTAAAATATCTGCATTTGCGAAAGTCGTAAATTCTGCATCCACAACTTCCGTAACTCTGTTCTACCTACTTCTTTAAAATATTTTTGATTTGCCAGCCTGCACTGAAAAAGGAAAGTCTATATTTAGCAATTTGCCTTCCCTCTACAACTATACAACTGTCAACCCCCGCTACCAGCGTATGCGCAGGGAACGAATATTATTTTTTTCTCGTTCATCCATATATCCAAGATACACGAATAGGAAATTGTGCATATTATGTCGAAGTTTACAAAATAATGTAATAATAATAATAATGAAATACTATTTTATAATGTTAAAAAATATAGATCTGGCAGCGTTATCGATGAAAAATTCTAGAAAACGGATTTGGTTTAAAAACATTACAAAATATTTTTAATACACAATTATGTTTCTTCTATTTGTATCCTGGAATTCAAGGAGATTGCTGGAACTACTAAAATATAATGTACCTACATGTTAAAAATATTGACTTATTATGGATTTATGATCCCTAATTATTATACAATAAAGTAGAAAATATAATAAGTAGATTATAAATTATTTTATTAAATATTAGCCTAGCGGTTACACTCACGTTAAATTTGGTGTTTTTCTGGTATGAAAGGTTTACTCATTGCAAAGTCCTTGTCCTCCTTCCACCTACTAGTGGAAGTAGGTAAAGGCAAAATCGGCTCTGCCGTTTTGGAGATTATTCCCGACAAATAAATAGACAGACATAAAAAATTTACGAAAGCGTGTTTGGCTTTTGATTATGTGCAAATAACCATATAAACTTAAGAAAAAGCCTGTATTTCGAGATCACAGACTAGACACTTCTATTTTATTTATACGTATAAAATGTATGACTACCCCGTCAGAGGTACAGCTTTAACCCTTAACTATAGTCGTAGGTCCATTGGACCCGTGTTGATTTTTGAAATTAAAGCGCTGCGAACGGCGCAGCTCCCCCGGCTCCTCAGTACCTTCCGTAAATTCGCCATAGCGCACGCTGTGAGACAGACATGTTTCATTCGGTACTCCAAAGGTAAGTAATTGATTCCGCTTGGGTCCAATGGATCCACGGCTACAAATACGTGTTTTTTTCATATCTGCCATTTTCTTTAATTTCGTGTTTCATTTCATTTTCTCGTCATGGCAAACAGAAAAGGTGTGTCTATAAGCCAAAGACATATTAGAGCAATGGTTGAACGCAGATTTACAGTGATAACGACGAAAACGATGAAAATTCCGTGTCTGCTCGTAATGTCGTAACTACGAATTCTGGCAAGGAGTTTTCTGATGATGACGAGGACTTTGTCGTGGTTAGTGATAATGACTAACTCAGAACTATCTAACAATAAAAACTCAAGTGAAATCGAAGTGAATGATATAGTCGCCGTTGGCCGACGCCTATTCTGTATAAGTTGTTGGACATGAGCGCTTTGAATGCCTATATCATCCAGCAAAGTCACGAAACAGCCTCGAAAATGACAAGGATGATGGTTTTGAAAGAACTTGCCAAGTCAATATGTGAATAGTACATGAAAAGCGATGCTACAGTCAGACTGCCTACACGACTGAGAACTAGCATTGCTGCGGTCCTAAAGCTTCCTCTGACAGCTACAGACTCTGGTGAAAGCGCGTTTGACAGGAACAAAAGAAAGAGATGTAGGTTCTGCCTACCTGCTAAGAGAACCAAGACTGTTCACTTGTGCACTAAGTGCCAGCAACTTATTTGCATAATATGTTCAAAAATTGTATGCAATTCATGTTTGTAAGTAGGCTAAATTGAACTGGTGTCAGAATTTTTATTTGAAAAGTTATTATTTCTTATTTAAATTGTTATAAAACAACATTATTTTATATTTAAAAAAAGAAGCATTTTTGTTTCTTTTGGCACTAGTTTAAAATTTTCATTTATTTTTTTATGTGACCCTAATTTTAATTTAATATATATTCGACTGATTAATGTAAGTACAAATTAAAAATAGAAATGAATGTTTCTATGGTTGATTTTGTCATACAATACCATTGTTAATACATAAATAAGAGATTTAATGAAAAAAATAATATGAACTTAACATAATTTCATTTTTATTAGCATTTAAAAATACATGGGTCTACGGGACCCACAACTATAGAGTTATTATTTTTCACCACTACAGTTAAGGGTTAAGCTATAGATGAAAACGGGAATATTACGGAACCCTATATTTGTACAGGCTCTATGAACCCCCAGATTTATCTTAGAAGTGCATTATGAAACGTTTGGCGCCTTTCAGTGACAAGCATAATCAGAGAGGTGTTGTGTTTTCGTGCGATTACAAATGTGAAGTTAGTCTGCGGTTATCGAGTTCTTAACTAAACAAAATAGTGCACCAAATGTTCCTCAAGCTCGAGATATCGAAATGTTTTGGGCTCTATGTAAAATAGAGTATAAGAAATGCCCAGAGAAAGTAAAGACTGACTTCTTTTAAACAGCGATGGACTAGATTGGCCAGAAGAATGGCAGCGACGTCAGGAAAAACAGTCATGAGGCGACCGGCTATTAATATAAGAAAAAATCGGATACAAAGGCATCGCTGGTGCAAAGATATAGTTTCCGAAAAATACCATGATTTTACATTTATTTGAATGTAAAACATATTAAATGACTATTTGTCACTAATTTTTTTAAAGATTATTTTTGTCTCTTTACTTCCGCACACTATAGTATATTATGTATGTTGTAGATTAGTAGTTATATACAGTATTATTCTGTCGTTTTAATTCATAAAGAAGATAAAAATTAAAAAAAAGAAGGACCTTCTCAACTCGTCTGTATATTACGTACGTACGGGCATAACTTTTTTTTATGAATCGATTTCAATGATTCCTTTTCCGTCAGGATTATTATAGCTCCAAGGTTATTTGGAGCTCCATTTAAATTTCACTGATATTGGAGCTTGTACTTCGAAGATACACCAAATAACGCCATTTATAAGCTTTACTTATGTATATTGATATACCGATGACTCTTTTAATATCATTCCTATCCAGAATTAGAAAAGAAGTTAATTGTAGACCTACCCTAGATATATTTATATAGGCTAAGGTCACTCAAAAGGGAGAAATAAAAAACCTTAAAAACAAAAATAAACCAACTTAAAAAAACACTGAAAAGTACAAAAAAATTATACTAATCAAAACTCAAGTACCTACATAAATAACTATAAATACGATAATAATACTTAAACAGTTAAATTTGACAGTAAAGCTTTTTTTGAAGACAGTTTAATTTTTTTTAAAGTTTTTAGTTTGTGAGTAGCTGGAAAGAAAATATTTAGTATCAAATGTAACATTATTAATTAATAGATATTTCTTACCCGCATAACTTCGAACCGATCGAGCTACATATATATTAACTTATATTTTTCAGGCAGAAACAGCCGTATGTGGTCGTATAGAATGCGATGCAGACGCTAGATTGAATTCCAAAAGTGTCATTCTTCAAGGTACTTGGGAGGAGTCCCTTAGTCAGGCTGTTACTGTCGATATGGATAAGTATGTTTTTAATTGATGAATTTTATATGCTTTAGAATATACAAGAAAGTATACATGGCAAAATGCAACGAATAATAATATAATCAGACATTTCACACAGCGCCATCTAGTCCCAAAGTAAGCAGCACAGCGCTTGTGTTATGGGTATTAGACAACTGATATACTGTTATGTACTTTTCTTTTGTAAATAAATACATATTATACATAAACACCCAGACTCGGGGCGGGAATCGAACTCGCAACCCCCTTTTACTATCTGACGCGCTTAGCCGTTGCGCCACGGAGGTCGTCAAAGCATATTTTTATGTATCATATATTTTATTACCTACATCGTATATACACGTATCAAAAAAAAGTAAGCGTTGACATGGAGAACTTAAGATATTTTATGGTTATGATAAAATTATAAAAAAGTTTTTTGTAAAAAAGCATTTCAACTATAAAATAAATTAATATTATTTTGTATTTTTAAATGAAATGAAGTCAAACAATCCTATGAAAAAATGATAAAAGAAAAAGGATAATGTAACTAAAATAAATAAATTTATCATTTTTAAATGTTATATTTTTAACAAGTTAATATAAAATAACTCCCCCTCTAGCTCGAACACAACATGCGGAAGTCCTCCTGGGTAGGCTGAAGATCAAGTAATCCAGTAACTCTTGCCGTAGCCTGTCCCATTCTTGAATGACCGCTTCTCTGATCTCTGACAGGGTCTATAGAGGTGACTGGTGATTCCAAACAGCTCGCTTAAGAGTATCCCATGCGTGCTCTATCAGGTTTCAATCAGGCGAGTGGGCCAGCCAATCTAATCATGAAATGTTATTCTCTCGGAGAGCGGTGTTCACTCGTTCAGCTCTACGTGTAGGCGCATTATGATCGACAAACACGAATCGGTGTCCGTAATTTGTTCTAAACGATCCGACAATTCTGTCGATAACGACCGTTTTCTACAAATTTGTTGACATGGAGCCTAAATATGGAATCAAAGGCGTTCTAGTTCCTATCATTATTCTACCCCAAAACGAAATTGATTGCCGTCTTGTCGAACGGTTACAGTGGCAGTTCTTTGTCTTTCAGAGTATTCAAGCTTTCTCCAGACGGAAACGTCGATTATTCGGATGAGTACTGATCCGGCGGGGTTATTACCTAAAAATTTGCAGACAGCTACAGCCACGCAATCACTACGCGACCGGTGACTAATTACAATAAAAAATTGGTATCATATATGACGATTGCGTATCTATTATTCTATGTCCATAAAATGCACTTTTTGCGGTTGAGTTAGCGCCACTATACAAATTAAAGTACACAATTTCTAGTTTTGACAGCAGATACCGCGCGATATTGGCTATCGCATGCTGTCTGCAAGTTATTACCAAATGTCTTCGTCCTTATTTTCTTCACTTACGTTGTCTCTCTCATTGTCGTCTTTGCCATGTGCTCAGTGGTGCTCTCCAGGACCTGATTGCTCGTAATCCAAACTGATCTAAGCTATTTCGAATGGTTTGAGTGCAATAACTTCCGAAGGCGGCTTGTAACTGATGATTTGAGTGGCGTTGACTGTTGGATCACAGGCCGTCAGCAGTCTGATGTAACGCTTCTGAGCAGCAGTAAGAGCAGCTTGGCGGCCACTACGAGGTTTATCAGCCAAGTTACCCGTACTTTGGTACCTCTGCAACGTGGTTACGACGAAAGTTTGAGAGACAGACTCTGCGCTATTTTTCTCGTAGAAGTAACCTTCTTCACTCAAAGTTATTGTTATTGCTTACCAAACTTTCGATAATCCTTGTGGCATTTTGATATTAAAAACGATAACAACGTTTCTGTTACACCGACTAAAATATCTTGCTGGCAGAAATAAGAATAAGCGTCAATTAGCATTGACTTCATTTTTATATGAAAAAACGAGAAATTTTATATTTTTTTGTTTTAATTACATATTTTTAAACAGAACAAATGCTTAAAAATAAAATTGAAAAATCTTCAGTATAAAAAATGTAATCTTTAGTGGCGTGCACAGGGTTTTTCAACAAGGTAGGCAGTCCAAATTACAAATATGTAAAAAAATTACAATTTTAATATATAATTATACTTATTAATACAGCAATACTGACGAGCGATAACGTTACCATTACTATAATTTTTGTATTTTTTCGCTGTATGAAAATTTCGAAAACGCGGCTTGTTTTAATTTTTGTAAACACCTTCGATCACAAATAAAGAACTAGATTCACAATCTCCTATAAAATTTAAACATATTATTGTCCGAATTGACGTATACATTCAGTCAAGAAAGTATCGGGAATGGATGATTTGTTTATGGTTCCAAATTCAATTTTTCAACCTTAACCGGCATCTTATTACTCTCAGCTCGTAACGATATTACAATTATACAAAATGTTTCATGTGAATTGCAAATGATTTGAACCTCGATAAGAAAATTATGGAACGTTACCCTTATTGTTAATTTTATTTGTTTGTAGTTTGATGCAATACTCGTTGTTTCCTGGGCAAGTGGTTGTTATGAAGGGAGTCAACCTACACGGTAACAAATTCGTGGCACACGAAGTATTCCATAATGCTCCTCAACCAATACCAGACTTTCGAGCAGATATGATGAATACTCTGAAAGGTAATTTTATCCTATCAAATACACTGGGGGATTGAAACAAATGAATTTTTGGTCAGAAGGGCGTGCGGGTTGGAGAAATATTACTTGGCCGGTATTAGTGGCACAATATGGCTTTCGTTTGACACTTCTCGACGTTATACGTATTTTTAAAGTAATTAAATATCACAATATTTTGTCGTCCTTTCGTAACTTTTAAAATTAAATGTAAAAATACAGCTATAAAGTTAAGAGACATTGTTAAAAAAAATGATTCATAAATTTATGAGAAGTAAAAGAGTGAAATTCCACTCTTTCTACCTGTCGATACCTTTCTAGCGACATATTTGTCGCTTTCTCTTTATATGAAAATTTAAAAAAAATCCTAATTTAAACTTTATAATACTAATGTCAGGTTTTTATTAATCTGTATTATAGGTAGTATAGCATACCCGAGCCGTAGACTTAAGTTATTATTATTTAGGATACATATACGATAACAGAGCTGTAATATACTATTTTAAATTTATCAACTACTATTGCCTGGGTACTATTGAATAATTGACCCAATGATTTGATCATATTAATCTCAGACGTTACAAAACTTATTTTTTTTATTTAGGTAACTTGTCAATGATAGTGGCGGCAGGTCCATACACGACATCCGGCAGCATGGCTTACGAACCTTTGAAAGATTTAATATCGTGCGTTATTACTCACAAACCACATATCGTGTTAATGACTGGGCCCTTTATGGATTGTGAACATTTCAAGGTCAAAGACAATTCGATGGCAGAGACGTATAAATCATTTTTTGAAAAATTGATCGATAGTTTGGGAGAGTTAGCTACAACAGCGTAAGTATAGTTTTTTATAGAGTATAGAGTATAGAGTTTTTTATAGAGTAATCTCCATTTTAATAAAGAAAGTGGCAGAGCGTGTCAGACACGCATTAAGTTAGCGTTCCTTAACAATTTCAGACAAACTAAATCTTTAATGAATTAACTTTAATTCAATTTTGACAATTTTAATAAATTTTAAATTAAATTACAAGTTAAATAAAATAAAACATAAACAAGGTCAAAAATACCCGTCATTCCTCATTTCTGGTTTTGGGTTACTGATTTAGGCCTGTGCCAAATTTCAGCATATAAAGATGGCAAAATAGTTCGGCTGTGACATACAGACTAACAGGACAGGTAGATACAGACATGAGGGAATCATAAGGGGATAAGGTTCCGATTTTGGCTACAGAGCGGTTAGACAAGTGGCAAATGTTTCATACAAACGACACCCTTGCTGTCGTCATTGCTTGCCAAAAGTGCCACTTGGCTGCGTTTTATATGATGGTTCTCACACGACTATTCGTTTGATTGAATATAAAGTTAATAACGTTTAACTACCAATTTAAATTCGTTACGCTAGGATCACGTGGTATATTTTATTCTACCACTTCTACTAGCGTTTACGGCAATTGAACCACTTGTCAAGGCTAGACAAGTGGCTAATGTTGCGTAAAATCAAAACGCTTGCTCACGTTATTGCTCACCAAAGTACCATTTGGCTACGGTTTATACTGCGATTTTCATACGACTTTACTTTTCTTTTGATTTAATACAAAGTTAATAACGTTTGACTACCAATTTAAAAGTTGCTCTAGATCACACGATATAAGTATTGTAGTAAAATGCGAAAAGGTAAAAGACTAAATGTAAATATATGAAGAGATTAAAGTGGTGTTATATGTATTATAAGACGTACATATGTGTAACCATCTATTTTCAGACCATACACAAAGATATACATTGTGTCGAACATAAAGGATGTGTTTCATGTCAATATATACCCGACACCGGCATATTCTACTAAAAAGAAGCATCAGAATATTCATTTTGTACCTGATCCTTGTACTTTAAATATTAGCGGCATAATCGTAGGTGTAACGAGCACTGACATCCTTATGCACATAAGCCAAGAAGAAATATCACTGTGAGTACATAATAATACGTATAATCGTGTGTGGGTCTGTGCCATGATCGATTTAGCTTTTTTACAAACATTTTCTTCAATTAAATTATGAATTAAGCAATATTAGGAGGGAACAGGTAGGTTTTTTAGATATGCTTAGCGTTATCTAAGTGCAAAATGTGGTTTTAAGGGGCGATTAAGTTGACATATGTCGAAGAATAGTAAAAATTACACGAACAAGAATACTTTCTAAAACTTTCGATGTAATATTATATAAATTGATACTTATACATGAAACGTGATATTTTTTAGAGTATCACAGCATATCTGAATGCGACTTGCAACCAACCACACGGCACTTAATTTTTTTTTTGTACCGTCTCTGAAAATCTTTTTTTTTGTAAAATAATACGCGCGCCTGTCAGGATCGAACTGGCATACTTGTAGTCGAAACACCCCTACGCTTTAAAGCTGAGCCTCTTTTTCTACAATCTGAGCCCGTTTCATTACAGCGTCTCCTTCTTTCATGTGACATACTATCGCCCTGCCACGCCACTTTGTGCTTGTTAAATTGTGTGAGAAGAAAAATAAAAGTTCGACGCCAATATGTAATTAATTTATTTGGACTTATAATAAATGAAGGAAATGAACACTAAGAAAATCCCTAAAAACACAATTTCGTAAGAGCGTCATCTAGGCAGACTCCCCACTACTATCGCTTGTCAAGTCTCATCTTTCGTGACGCGATCTGTACTATCGTCCTATTTCAATAAAGGGACAGTAACAGTTGCAGGATACGCAAACAAACAAATCGACGCTTTAATTTAAAAAGGGATATATATAATGGAGCTATAGAATTAGTAGTTTTATCTACAAATCTCAATATTTAAAATTGACGGTTTTTGAAGCGAAAGAAGTATGTAAGGAACGCGACGCTTGGCGCTCCGTCCTCGCTAACTACCCCATTAGGGATACGGTGTGAAGATATGTATGTATCTATTTATTTTAACAAAATTTTATGTAGCGGTAATTGTCGGTACGTACTTTGATAAACAGTAATGGGTCTTGAATTGTTAAATTGCTCATAACTAATATTATTATTTCTATTACTTATTTTTATCAAAGGTAATTCATAGTTTATATCAATTTGAAAAGTAGATAAAGTAAATATATTGTTTTCAATACCATGGCCACACATATCTCTTACTTTCTTTTACAATCACAGGGAGCCCAAGTGTGATAGTGTGAAGAAAATCCAGTTAAAATCTAAAAATAATATTTTTTTAGCAATACCATCTAAGTAAGTTAACTAAAAATGTTGACTCCGGGTCCATAGATCGATTATACAAGTTTATTAATAAAAAATACTTTTAAATGTTTTGGCAACTGGCAAGAAATAGAACTTCAAATTCTAAAAATTTTGTGACGCTAAAATTGATGGATATTATTTCGTCATTGGGTTGACCACCCAATAAAACGTGCGTGATTATCCGCTATTTACGGGACACCTGTATTTTACTACAATATAATTGTTAGCGGACGGAAATGTCAAAAGCACTCGTATACCTAGGCGAAAATGTGTGAGGAGAATGATGAGATTTGAGGAAGCGAAAGAGGTATGTAAGGACCGCGACTCCTGGCGCTCCGTCCTTACCTCCGGTCTCCTCATAGACGAGCAATTTGGCTTTCGAGCCAAACACTCGTGCATACAACAAGTGCACCGCCTCACGGAACACATCCTGGAGGGACTTAACCGCCCGAATCGCACTATAGGCACGGGGGCCCTCTTCTTCGATGTAGTAGCGAAGGCGTTCGACAAAGTCTGGCACGCCGGGCTGGTGTACAAGCTGCGCCGGCTCGGCGTGCCTGACGATCTCGTACGCATAGTACGGGACTTTTTGTCAGACCGCTCCTTCCGCTATAGAGTCGAAGGGGTGCTCTCCTCTCCCCGCCCCATCAGGGCAGGCGTCCCACAGGGCTCCGTTTTATCGCCCACGCTCTACTCGCTCTACACGAACGACGTCCCCAAAACCCCCGGTGTAGAGCTCGCCCTATTCGCGGACGATACCGCTCTGTTCACATCAGACCGGAGTCGCCTCTGAGTCTCCCAACTCCTCCAAGTCGCGGTCACGAGCCTAGGCGTATGGTTCCGTCTTTGGAGAATCGAAGTCAACCCCGAGAAAAGCGCCGCCGTGTATTTCTCGAGGGGAACGACGACCAGCCGCGCTCGCCGCGCCAACACTCTCAGAACAATCACACTTTTCGGCCAGGATATCCCTTGGACTAGGAAAGTCAAATACTTAGGAGTCACCCTTGACAGTGCCATGACCTTCGGCCAACACATCAAAACGGCCCGCGACCGCGCCGCGTTCGTCCTCGGTCGTCTCAACATGCTCATTTGCGCTAAAAGCAAAATGTCCCTCAGACATAAAGTTACCTTATATAAGACGTGCGTCAGGCCTATCATGACGTACGCCAGTGTAGCATTCGCTCACGCTGCGCGCTCTCACATCAACTCCCTCCAAGTTATTCAGAATAGGTTCATGTGCAGGGCTACCGGTGCCCCTCCTTACGTGCGCAACGTAGATCTGCACTACGACCTAGAATTACCCTCTATAACTCAGTATCTAAAAGAGGCGTCCCAACGCTTCTTTCACCGTTCCTCCTTACACCCGAATCCCTTAGTGGTCAGGGCGTCATCGTACACCCCCGAACGCCGCGTCGGCAAACGCTATCGTAGACCTAGACATGTGTTAGGCGACAGCGACGACGACATTACACGTTCGAACTCGAACATGCCAACCTACACACTACGACCGCACCGCCCCCACCGGCGGAGGCGAGGACGACCCCCGCGACACCCGTAGGGTCTCACGTTTAGAAGCTCGATCACTTAGCTCTACACGCACACACGCGGGCCTTAAGCCACATTGTAAACTGCCACGCGGAACACTAGGCACACTAACCGGCCCTCAGCCGTCTCGCCGGCCGGGTCCGCTAGAGGCCCGGCCCTCACCCGAATAGGAAGCCCATTAAGATGCACGCAGGTGCGGAAAGCTCCCCTGGCGACGCCTTGAGCCCGAGGTCCGCCCTCCATACGAGGCATCCCTCGGCTGGAGGAACCCTCAGGCGGTCGACCATCTGGCAGGGCGCCTTCAGCGCTCGCCCCAACGCGACCTGTGACGCTGTAAAAGCCACTAGGGCTAACAGCAAAGAGGGGTTTTGTTTAGTCGGTTCGAGTCCGACACTCCCCAGTCGGCGTAGAGTCCGGCTGGGTAGCCCGCGGGGGTTTAATTTCGCCTCTCATAAACCAAAAAAAAAAAAAAAAAGCTCCGTCCTTTCTGAGTACCCCGTTAGGGATACAGCGTGAAGTGAAGGGTATGTATGTATGTATAATTATATTTTCATTTTACAGAGGCATGGGTGGTGATAAATTAGCGCGTCTTGCTGGTCACATTATTTCCCAGCAATCGTACTACCCACTGTGGCCGCCGCCTCAAGGCCACTGCGTGGACGCCACTCTGTGGGCCGCCCATGCGCAACTACCTTGTACACCGCATATACTAGTGCTGCCATCCAATTTCAGATATTTTGTAAAGGTATTTCAATGTTTAGGGTATTTAATAATTTACAAATATTTATTTTTGTCATCACCTGGAATTTTCCGCTCACTATTAAAAAATACATTTTTTTGAAAGAGGGTAATTGAAACACAATATATGAAGTGTATATAATTATAGAATATACATATATATTTTACATTACATTTTGCATACATGTATTTCTTGTATAATAATGCAATTTACAAATCTTAAATCTTAATTATCTATACATATAAATAAAGTTGAAGTGTTTGTCTGTGGGAATAAAGGCTTTTTTTCCATGTAACCCAAATCCAAACACGCTTTTTCGAAATTTTTGTCTGGCTGTTTGTTTGTCCGGGCTAATCTCTGAAACTGAAACGGCTGAACCAATTTGGACGGGACTTTTATTGCCAGATAAAGAACTTTTCAGAGTAATCTAGGCTATTTTTTTATATCGGGTTAAATACCAAATTTAGCGCGGTTAAAACCGTGACACAAGTTAATACAAATCTAATAAATTTCACAATGTGACAAACTTTGTTTTTAAAAAAAACCATTTGCATGCAATTTATTTTGTTTTAGGAAATTAACGGCTGTGTTGTCGTAAATCCAGAACATTTGACAAAAGGTACAGTCGGAGGAACTTTTGGTCGTGTATTGATTTCATGTGACAATGATGATAAGAAAATCGCCGCAGAAATTTTACGCATTTAAGCTAAACGGATATTATAAAATATAATTCTAAAGTATTAAAAACATTTTTTAAGTCAATTTTAAAATTTTGTTTTCATCATAATTACTTAAGCTCCAAATCCTACTAATATTATAAACGCGAAAATTTGTGAGGATGGATGTATGTTACGCTTTCACACGCAAAAGCTACTCAATGGATTTTAATGAAACTACAATAATATTAGCTCGTACATCAGAATAACACTGTTGTGTGGCTATAATTTATAAAAGCATCAAAATAAGAAATATTTACCAAATATATTTTGGCAGCAAGTAAAAAAAAAAGATAGAATCTGAGACGCTAACATATATTAATAAGAGACATAAACGGGGTCATTAAGTGAAATGATTCCTCCGGGAAGTGATCGTAACGATAACTGGAGTCCCAAGCGTGGTGAAGTTCCCGCTGATTTACGCTCCTTTGGGTCTGTTAACTGCCGATAGCTAGAAAATGAAAAATTTTGTGAAAACTACACATTACAATATAATTTGAACTAACGGATTGACGTACTATCGTGGAAAGTGAATCTTTAGCAGTTAAAAAAACTTTTGAATTTGCCGTGTAATAGACTGTTTTATCGACTCGACAAAGTCAGCAAATTGAATTCTTTCTATTCGTCATCAATCCTGTTATCTCGCGATTGTATAATACGGCCAATTTAAAGTGACGGCCAACCTGCTAAACATTCCCTTTCCGCGACAGTACATATTTATCTATTGTCTCTACAATTCGCAAATAGCAACAACAATGATATTTAGCATTATTTATGTTATTTTTTAACCGCCTCATTATTTAAATTAAAATGGTTAATTTCTATTAATATATATTGAATTACATAAGTGGGCAGTTAAACCAAAAGTTCTTTAATCGTTAATCCGTTAATTAAAAAGTTTACTTCGATAATCGTTACAGCGTTAAATTTTCGAAAATTTAACGCAAGTTAAAGTTAACCGTTAAAAGTTAACCATCCAAAACTAATACTACTTTTAGGCTGGAATACATAGGTAAACAAAGATAGTAAAGACAAAAATAAGTGGGTATATTAATTATTACAGGTAATGTAGAATGAACAATTCAATACACATTTATATAGCTATAAGATAGATAACAATGAGGTAAGGACAGTTCATGCCCGCCTGTTGTCAGACGCCATCCCCCCGTCTCCGAAATGGTCTACCTTTTCCGCGTGTTAGCTATTGTCAATATTTGTGATTAACTATTACAATCATATTTGCTACATAATAATATGGTATATTCGAATGTCAAAAAATAAGGCAATCGAGAAATACTAGCGAGATAGCGAAAGCACGTCTTCATTATATTTCAATATATCCTAAGTATATATCCATGTCGTTATCCTTGAAGGACGAATTGCTTCACGCGGGTGTGAGCGCGGGGTTTCCGCTCAAAAGTATTTTTCGCCCATCGACCGCAGTCTATCCTGGCAATGCGCCCTGCCCGTCTCCACCTCCGGCGCTCAATCTCCTCTACCACGTCACTCACTTTCGTCTTCCGCCTGATCCACTCATGCCTTTTATAATGTATGAGCGTTATTCCAAGCATCAGTAGCTCCATCGCATTCTGTGTAACTCGGATTTTCTCAGCAGACCTTTCGGCTAGAAGTGCTATCTCCAATCCATACGTGAAAACTGGCAGGACACACTGATTAAAGACTTGTTTTATATTGGGGAACCTTAATTGGTCGGAGGATCTAGCTCAGCCTTTCCCAAAGTGGGCGATAACGCCCCCTTGTAGTCGCTGCAGGCCTAAAGGTAAGAGACCCAGAAAAAAAATGGGGGCGTTGTGTAGAGGCCTGGGGGGTGATTTGTAATTTCATTTAGCTAGGAGGCATCTTAGACAACGACTGCATGACTCAAAGTGGACAGTAGACAAAATAAGTTTGGGAACCCCTGATCTAGCTGTTTGCTCCATAGACCGGCCATGCTTATGTGATACATCTTTCGGGATCCGCCGCTTGGTCTTCCATGCCAAGGCTAATTTTATAGCCCAAGGAAATATAATGGTCGACGACACCTACAGGCAGCTGATGATTTTTATCTTCTGGGATGTTTAGTCATGATCATAGTTTTTGACGTATTCAATATCAATCATATTTTGGCTAACTGACTCTGCAGGTCGCCGATCATAGCGAGCATATCCTCAACACTATCTGCGATATCATCCACAAACTGCAACTCATTCAGTCTCTCTCCGTCGATAGCAATGCCTCTATCACTACAATCGAGTCCTCGGAAGATGTTTTTAAGGGCAGCATTGAACAATTCGCGAAATCTGCCCGTCTTTGGACGTCGCGATTCACAATTGGCAAAATCGCGTCGTTTTGGCGCATTCCTCGCTCCAGTTTGAACGGCTCTGTAAGTTTATGTAGACTGACCGATGACATCCCATGCCGCTGTAGATGTTTCATAAGCTGGATGTATCTTTTGTCAATACCGCAGTCTACTAGTGCCCTCTCAATTGCTCAAGCCTCCACCGAGTCAAACACCCTCTCATGGTTAACTCAGGAGATGATGATTGGCTTTCGGTATTCATGGCTAAATAATTTATAAATATGGGACAAGACACTAATAGAGTGATAGTTATGTAGCTTTCGAATGTCCCCTTCCTTGTTGAGCAGAATTGTCACTGCGTTGTGCCAAACCTGAGGTACTTTGCGGTTCAATATGCAGTTTATAAACAGCAGTGCTAGAGATCTCCATAGCGCCTCTGACCCTAGCTCCAACATCTCGGGAATGATGTTATCTTGGTCTGGAAATCTTCTATTTTTATTTGGCTAGCGCTGCTAGCTGTATCTCTTCTACAGACCCGTCAGAAATTTCCTTAGAACTGACATCAACAGTAACAGATGGCCTGCATCTCTCGATTTGCGATTCATAATTGGTACTTTACTTTTGTACAGTGTCTCGTAAAAATGTTTATATCGGCAGGTGTCACTATTCAATGCTTCGATCATTACTTTTGTCAGGTGCTAACTTAGGTCGTCCATTAGCAGAGATCTCATATGTACGAAGTAAAAGACTTTCGACGTATGAGTTGTATTCCTCGGTAATCGGTCTGATAATATAAGGCATAAAGTAGTAGTAATAGCTATTTATTCAGCTATTATTGATCATAATTTTGCATTAGGTGCATGTTGCCCTTCATAAACATTCTCAACAATTTCACAACAACTCTTAGTGTTCCTGCTCACACCCACGCAATCCCTAGCATAATAAATAACAGTTTTAAATGCATCACACTCACACACGCACTTCGCATAATATACCATTCGACTCGCTGAACGTACGTGTGGCATGGCGCATAATTCAAACAAAAAATAACATGTTCACAAGCAAGCAATGTAACGGACTAAAGTTAACGGAAGTTCAGCTAAACGGAAGTTAACAAGAGCGTTACGTTTTTTGAAGTTAACTTAAAAATTAATCCGTTAAGCAAATTGTTAACTTCGTTACTTAACGATTAACGGATTACGGATTAACGGAAGAATCCTACTCAAAAGGCACGGTTGATCTTCGAATTGACTAGACTATTTATTGGTCCAAATGGTCATGTATTATTTATGATAGCCTGTCGCAATAACGGGTTTTTATAGTATATTGTGCAACAAGTGCGGTTAGTTGTCGATTGCCCACTTGAACGAAGTTGAGCGCACGAGCTCAATACGACAATCGACAACACCGCACGAGTCGCAGATATTTTTTATTACTAATGCGGAGATAATTTCGGTACGAAGAAAAATTATAGAAAGTAATAACTTTATTATTATATTAATCTTTACGTTTGTAACTAATTAATCTGTGCTAAAACTTCGAAATCAAGATTTTCTTTATCTTTCACACTGATGTCAATTGGTATTAAAATCGAGTGTTTTTTTTTAAATATTCATTTTATATTCTTTTTTTAAATCGTGAATTTGCGTGTGCCAAGCAAAATTTGCGTGCGACAAGTAAACTTGTCGCACTCAAATCGTAAAATGAGAATATAGCTACTTATCAACCGCAAAAATGTGCGTTTAGATACTGTTTATCCCGCATGAGTAATATAAAATGGATTTGAAGTGTTAGTACTTAGTATATACAAAGTTAATGGATAAAATTTAATTTGTGCCCGCGCGAAACTAAGCATAATTTTGTATGCTCTTGTTTCCTATGCACTTTTTCGTACCGTCATTATGCCTATAAAATAATAGCACAGATTAGGGTAAAAGCTTAAACTTACTGCCAAAAATTAGCATTTATAATATATACATACATACATATCTCACGCTGTATCCCTAACGGGGTAGTCACGGAGCGCCTAGCGTCGCAGCTCTTACGCACTTCTTTCGCTTCCTCAAATTCATCATTTTGCACACACATTTTCGCCTAGGTATGCGAGAGCTTTTGACAGTTCCATCCGCTAACACTCTGGCTATTTGATCTTTATAAGTCAGCCTTGGTCTTCCTTGGCTTCTTTTACCACTCACTTTCGTTCTGTATATTTTCTTCGTCAGTTTTTCATCACTCATTCTTTCTATGTGCGCGAACCGTCTGAGCATTCCTTTCTTTATTTTTACAATAACACTGCATTTATAAACTTACATAAAAGAACAATTTTGCGCCTCCGTAATCTTGCTGCAATTTTGCTTGTATTGGTATACCGACTTTTTTTTGGCACGTTAATGTACCTAATGACTAAATGAAAATTTATATATCATTTTCTGGCAGTAATTTAAAACTATTTATAGGTATCAGAAATCGCCCTGTGGTCGAAATTCGACCGTACATATACATTCTTTGGCGACAATCTACTCTACTCTAATCTACTCTGTGCGACTGTTCGATCCAAGTAGGTTAAGCCTCTTAACAACACCATGTTCGATATTCAAGAATCGTCCCTTCAGCAGCACAGCACCGGGGGTCATAACAAAGAATCACACAAACGTGGCTGGAAAGGAACGTGTCTGATTTCATCGGAGATAAAGACTGGCCGTCATGTAGTCCCGATCTTAATCCACTTAATTATGATTGATGGTCTCTTATAGAGAGTATGGCATACTCTAAAGACTAAACGTTATGATAATTTGGAGTCTCTAAACCGTTCCATAAAATTGGCAGTGGTGAATTTTTGCATGGAGAAAGTGCGTGTTTCAATCGATAACTGGCCACAACGTTTAAAAGATTGTATTAAGGCCGATGGAGATCATTTCGAATGAGCTTCATATTTTTAAAATGATTTTATATTAATGTATAAACTAACGCACACTGCAGTAATAATCGTTTTATGTAATAGAAAAAAACGATGCTTTCCTTGTAACAATATCTATGGTAAGACTAAATATTATGCAATGCAACGCTGCCACAAAATGATTTTTATCATTAACGCTGTATGTACTAACTTTAAATCCGTTTTAACCTGTTACTCGAAAGGTTGGCATTATTATGATGGACCTTTTGCTCCGTACGTTATCTATTATTAAATTTTCGGGTACTCAAAAGGTGAAGAAAGTTTACCTCTTTAAGGTTTCCAGTGGTTCAATTTTTGGATCACGAACTCCTGTCTCGGGATCAGTTGTGGTCAGTATGCATCTATAAATATAAAATGAAGTGATGTATTCAGCTGTTTTGCTATATCCAGTGGCGTGCATCCCATATAGGCACAGATACATTGCCTACCCTAACAATTTCAATGAAAGTTATTTCGATATCTACCATTTATAAACAATTCAAAATGAAACAACAATTCTTTAAAAATAGCGCCATCTACCATCCTCGTTCTTCCGTCCTTCATCGGTTTGTAATCGTATTCCAATAAATACAAGCTATATAACTTATCCGCGGAGGGTCATCGATCCGGTGCTTCCACAGACAACCTAGCCTATGAGACTTGAAATAGAAAGCACTGTATGGTATTCTGCCAACCATCTATGTAAATGCTCATATGAGTTCAAACAAACGCGCGCTCATTTAGTAGTAACCAGATACGTGACCTGTGTTTTAGCTGTATCAAAAAATATATAGTATAAAATATGTAGTAAACAATGCCAATGCGCTGTGAAGTGGTGTGGTAGTGACAGTCGTAATAATAGTTTCAAAAAGGACAAAATCACTGGATAAGTACAAAATTAATAACATAACATACGAAATTTATAACAGAAGTGAGCAGTTCTAGTGATACTGTTTGCTGCAAAACTTCGAGTTTCAAGTATAAAATTCATAAAAAAAAATTATAGCAGTAAAATGCAGAACTCTATACTGGTTGCGTGTAGCTTTGTCACCGCTTGTCCTTGTCTAGCACGCTATAATTACATGTTGCATCTCGCTCTTGCAATGCCGCACGTATAAGTAGAGATGCGAAAAAACGTATCGATATATCAATTATGTTTCAATTAATTATAATCACTATCATTCTTTGAAATTATATTATACCTAGTTCCAAATTATCTTGTTTCTTTCCTACTATTACAAGGTTTTAATTAATTGATACCTACTTATTACATATATTTTTGATTGGAATAATTGTTTTTAAATTAAAAATATAACGATTTAGCCTAGTAAATTCGTACATATGTATTTTGTTTTGATTATTACATTTTTTCTTTTTTAGAAACATGAAAAGAATTCTCTTACTAATACATTAGTAAGTTTTTTTTATGCATTTGTTATTTCGACTGCCGCCTACCCTGTCGAAAAACCCTGTGCACGCCACTGATCTATCATTTTTTTTTCAAATATAGAAATAGCAACTATGTTTTTCTGTATCTACCATTTATTCAAATCAATTCAAATATATCGATAATAATCATTTAAAATTATATACTGCTATTGGTATATTATTATAATCATCTCAAGAAAAAGACAACATTTTGAAGCAAAATGTTTAATCTGAATTCTCGATAAGAAACAATTCATCACAGAAAGTAAGTAAAGAAGCAAGTGTGTACCTTGTACATGGCTTGATAACTTGGAAGACATTTTCACCCACTTTAATAAACTTCCATCCGTCTTCGTCGTATGGCTTATCGCCGGACACTACGAAATTCGGTCTGAAGTTGCGATGAGATACCTTACTGTATGGTACTCGAGATTTAAGATCGTCTATAGAAGCTTCATTAATTATATTATAAGGTACTTCGTCTGGTAACGCACCCTGTAAATATTCGTCATCATAGAGATATAAAATACTGTCAAAAATAATAGAATTTTTAAAAAAGTGACCATTTGGACTTAAAAGACTATTCAGTGCTTTTGAAATCATTGGCATCAATTGAACCTAGTATACATAATATGTGTATCTAGTTCAATTGAAATTCCCGGCAGTTGGTGGAATCGAATTATATGCGGCGAGTTGCGGAGCGATGAACAAACAAATCCATACTAACTCATGGAACAAGAGAGCGGATCTCTCTAACAGCGTATTTAATAATATAATATATGTTGATGATACCGGCAAACTTCTTGGCACAATTTGGGTGTAGAGGAGGAACGGTTTGCGCAGGTACACTGGCGAGCAACATAATTGTACTCTTAGATTATTTGAATTTCTTACTTTAGTAACAAATAAGTGTTTTATATGTTACTACAGAGCATTGTCCACTTTATATGGGGTTTTGACCTGAAATTGACAATTTCTAAAGTAAAAAAATCTTTACATATCGAGTAGTGCAGTTCCTTACGAATATATTTATAGCATTTTTTTAGTATCAAAAATTCGTGAAAAAATATTTTTTTACAATAACAAATATTGTGATACAAGTCTAAAGATTTATGCGAATTTATTCAGTGACTTATGCAGTCCATTTTAATGCACGGGGACTTTTATTACAAACAATTATCATTTTATGCCAAGAAGTCTGTGTACTTGTGTTCATGTAGTTGCTTACACTTGAAAATTTTCTTTTTAAATAGAAAAATATTAAAGCACTTCAAGATTTTGTAAGATTCGATTTAAACTAACCTATAATGTATCTATTATCGGCACAAACTGGCATGTGCCGACAAACCATAGAAGCACGTCATCACGTGGTCACGCACATATCCGCGCGATGTGTAAGTGTATGTACATAAATATTGGGTCGTTTTTTATGGTTCGTTATACGGTACGTTGAATCTTGGTCTCTAGTCTCTAGAGCATATTTAGTCATATGGTGTTATGACGTGTAACGCCTGCTCGTAATCGCAAGCGGCGCGCGGTGGATTTTTTTTAAATGCAAGCGGCTTTTAATTGCCTTTGCACTGCACGACGACTTCAAGGTTTTGGGAGTTGAACATTTATTACATTTTGTTTCATTAATTTTAACTCTGTAATCTATATTTTGAATACTTTCAGTTTAAATAATGATTGATTGAATGATTGAAATGATTTCAAAGTCACCGGTATCGTCGATAAAATATACCTTTAGTTATTAGGTAGATGTGTTATTGGAAATTATAAATTTTGAATTTATAGTTTGCAATAATACATATGATAAATAAAAATAAAAATATTAATATGATTAATTAGCTAAACGAAGGTTAATTACCGTGTCATTTTTGGTGAATTTCCAAGCGGAATCAGAATACCTTAGGGCGCGACTTTTTTGAGATGCGTAATACATCAGTTTATATTCATGAGTTGAACCATTTAAAATTCTGCAATGTAACATATATATTCACATACAAAATAAAAGATTCTCTAATTTGCACATTATGAAATATTTCTACCTTTAACTTTATGGGTTACAAAAAGGTTTCATTTTAATCTTATTCGACTTTTTTGCCGGTTTCCCTCAGACAGGTTATTTCCTAACTTGTGGCAGATTTGACGCTCAACAGTACCATGGTACTGTTGAAATTTTAATACAAAAATACGAACTATAAATACAAAGGCTATCTCTATACTAGATCTTTTTCTGTCAAATGTATAATGTATGAATTTTGTGACATCTGCTTAAAACTCTACACTGAGTGCCCAACAGGCAACGCACACCCTAAACCAGTGCGTCTAGAAACATAAAATTTTACGCAAGAGTTCTTTATAACGTAGATGAGCACTAAGAAAGGCGTTTTTTTATATTTTATCTTTTATAGGCGTTAAAAAAAATTAAAAGTCCCGACACAAAAATATTAAGCAGTTTGAATCGTTATTAGCCGAAATAGTCTGTAACATACCTTTATAATTAAGATTCGGAGTTAAAGATCTTGAGATAAAGATATTTATTTTCGAAAACAGCAGCTTTTAATAAAAAAAATTAAATGTTCGAGAAGTACGATGCCAGAACAGACTGCGTCAATTTTATAACCCTTCTTTTCCGTCGGAGGTTCAAAAAGACGTCACTCGGAGGTTAAAATGATTAAGTGTTTTAAATAATAAAAAATACGCATACCTACACTTCCGTTATATTTTTTAACAAAAAAAAAAACTAGTGTCAATTGCTTTTCACCTTGAAAACCATTCGCTGGCTTCCCGACCACAATCATAAACAGGTACTTGTACCCCCCAGACAAAGGCTTTTTCAGGCTTTTGAGAAATAATCACCTGAAAATAAAAATTCAAAATATCTACAGAAAAACGTCTTAAATCAATTGCAGTCTATTTCACAAAAGCGAAAAAAAAACGAAAATCAAAATAAATGCAGTATGTGACTTCCATTAGTTTTCACTGTACTTGCGACTTAACGTGCCTACCGAAACACAAGGAGCTTGATATAGGTAGACATCTAGTTAGTAGGTGACTACCCGCAACATTACTCGTCTTTGATCAATAATATGCGCGGGCACAATATGCGCGGGCGCCTCGCCTTCATTGTTATTAATGTTAAGTTTTGTTATTAAACTCACCTCAGCTAAATTAATTTTTAGAGTTTCCATATCATTGTGCTTTAAGCTAAGGATGGCGCCTTTCACGGAAGGATGTACCAGAAGTAAATCAGGATTAGCTCTTGCAGTGACGAAATTATAATCTTTATTGACAACCATAAGGAATCTGAAAGAATGGGTATTTATCATATGTAGCCTGAGTGCCTGACTATAGAAATATTACAAAGTTCGACCAAATTGTGGATAGGTATTTAAAGAGAACTTTTTTGACAGATGGAGGTGGATTAAAGGATGAACAGATGGGAGCCTTATTTATCTAATTTGAGCTTGCTCTCATGTATTCCTGTCATGCTAATCGTTTTTGTGCTAATCACATTATTATAATACCTGTACCTCCTGCACAAATATACATACGTCCAATAGTCCATTCAATTGAGCTTTTCACCATGCAAGTATTGGGTCCTTACATATGAAATTAGCGTTTTGTCGTACTGACCACTTTGATCTGAAATATCTCCTCTTTGGTTAAGAATTCCAAATTCAAATTTATAAATTCATTTAGCTGGTACATTTGAGTTTTGAAAACAGTCATTCATTTGTTTTTTTCCTCATTATTTTGTTCTTTGGCGTCGCTTATTACCGCACAATAGAAAACATGAAATGTCGGTATATTTACGAGTACGAGTTCTACCGTGGCACCAGTGATGCAGAAACAGCTCGAAGGATTAATGATGTGTACGGCGCTGGTGTCGCAAAAGAAAGCACGGTACGTTTTTGGTTTCAACGTTTTCGTTCTGGAAATTACGACCTTCAGAACCAACCACCGTACTCCCCGGACCTTGCTCCAACAGATTACCATTTTCTCCGGAATTTGGACAACTTACAAGGAAAAAAATTCGCACTACTGTAGTGCGATTATTCAAATTAGTCAAATTCACTTCTGAATCCGCGGTGAGATCGTCAACTGTGATTTGGTATTCTCTAAAGTCGACAGAGATACTAGCGCCGCCTCGATGAGTGGCGGCGGCGAGTTGTACTATCGTAAATGAATTTTATGAAGTTTCGCTAAATATAACAATCCAATCTAAATAAACGAGTTTTATTTAACGTAATTATCTCAGAAGAAGTTAAAATACTCTAAGACGAAATATCGACTGAGATGTTTACTCTTAAATCAAACCCCGACAAACTCGCATCTAAGATCACTTCCCTTCGCTCCTAGAATGTTTGGTTTAGAGAATTCCATTTGAAGGTCAAGTGAGTTCGAATGCGAAGTGGGGTGAATTGTCGAGCGAGTCTCGCTTTGGGTGATTCGAGTTTTTACAGAATTGCATGGCTGGTCTAGTTTAGTATTAGCATTTTTGGTATTGGCACAGAAACAGTTTAACTTGCAATGTTGGCATTATTCTTGGCAACATTTAACATGGGTGCGTTCTTAAATAAAGTATTTATGAATTTGAGAATGAAAAGTACGAAATGTGAATTAAAATAATTATTAACAAAACCATTTTGCATTTTACAAATACTAAATACTTATGTAGATTATTTCAAATAAAATACACAATGCATTTTGGAAAAAAGTATTTCAAGTATAAAATAAAAATAGATATTTTGTATTTGCATTTTAAATAGATGTATTTCAAATAAATCACATCTCTGATAATTAGTGTAATTACTTAACTATAATTTCGGAGTCGAGGGTATTCTCGTTTAGCCGCCACATTAGAAACTGTGTGAAACTTTTATTGTCATTTTGGTAATGAAATGAATTCGGGTTCGGTGGTGTTGACGCCTACAAGTGTGGGAAATCACAAGGCGAGATACCGAAACAAACTACTTGTATATCACAACTATTTGACATTTCCATAGTAAACGACATTGAGACAAATAATCCTTATATCGGACGATTTCTGTACTGTACTATTTCTTAACTGTAATGTCTGGGAAGCCTACATTTTAATATGTAAAGTTTTCGAATACATATTGTGACAGACGTTTAATATCTTGCTGCCAGGTAGCTGACATAGGCTAAACTCGTAAACTTTCCTAAGTATGCTTCGTTGAAAAGCAAAACGTTAAAATTTTGGCGGAATTTAGCTAAAAATACCTTATTCCATGATGCCATTCACAACAAATTCCATGACAAATCGTTGTGCATAGGGCGTTAGATTTTAAACAAAAGAAATAAGCAACTTTAAGTATGTGACCTTACCTATCTCTCAACCAACCATCTTTTAAGCCCAGAGTTGAGCATTCAGCTTTATCTAAAACCACAGGACCACATGACTTAACAGGATATACGTAAATGTTTTGTAGTGTACCAATTTTTTCCCATTTCTCTGGTATTTGTACCCTTTGTGATTCTTTATATGTTTGGTATACATAATATGCTCCGCCGAGAACGCCTACAGTCGTAACTGCCGCAGCAGTTATATAAGGCACTGAAAAATTATGGAAAAATCATTGAAATACATATAGACATGGTAATAGGTAATACCATGTACTTGGAGATTATATATTTACGTAATTATTTAATTAATCTTTATACACTAAACAATTAAGTAGACTTGGCGGAGTGCCAAGTAGAATTTTCTACCAATCTACCATTGGAGTGGAAAGGTATTAGGGCAGGAAACCTACTAGACACTAATGAGATTTTGTATACAATGCACTATACATATAAAAATACATACAAAAACATACAAATATTATCCATTTACTTATTGTAAATGTAATAACAATTACATATAAAGTAACCACAAAATTAAATAACATGATATTTAAATATACAAATGATAATGTATGTCTAAGCTACAACTGATTTAAATGTTAAAAAAGAAGTTGTAAAATTGATCATGTACGAGTTCAACTGTGCGCAGAGGGTTCCATATACTATATTTATACAAAGCTGACTTATGAAGATGAAATAGTCTTGAGTGTTAGCTGACGGCAATGTTCAAAGCCCTCGTATACATATGCCTAACTGTGTGCAGAGGATGAGATTTGAGAAAGGGTAGGTAGTATGTAAGGACCGCCATATGTGGCGCTCCATCCTCTGACTACCCCATTAGGAATACAGCGTAAGAATAAACATAGTATTATAATATGCATGTATATTTATACAATGGTAAATTTGTAAAATTAATAATTCTCGTTGTACTTTTTCTTTAAACCTTTAAAAGTATAATTGATACTTCAGATAATATAAAAAAAATCCCCGAAATTTTATATGCAGTAGTTTCAGCCTTTTGGGGCTGGGAGGATAGTCGAATCGACTTTAAGTACCTACCTTGTTATTTGCCCTCCACTTTAATTCTGCTACACTACATCCTACACACACCTATGAACATTCTAAAGTAACTAATGCAAAATATGTGGATTAACAAGATTTATTACTATGCCAAATTACAAGTTTCTGATAAAATCGACTGTGAGAGACGGACACACGGACGAACGCGTGAGGGATCTTTTTCCTTTTGATTGGCACTTATTTTATTAGATAATAATTGTAATTAATGCATGAATCTGTCTTTTTTGATAGCGGAGGGGGCGAACGAGCAAGCGAGTCGCCTGATGGAAAGTGATCGCCGCCGCCCATGGACACCCACAACGTCCGGACAATAACGTGTGCGTTACCGACCTTTAAGGAAATAGTAGGCTCGTTGTAACGGTCCGGAAATGCCGCCGCTGTAAGCTGGTTCCATAAAATTGTCGTATGTGGTAAAAAAACGTCGTAAAAAAAAAGCACAGTTGTAGACCGCCATCCATCAAGGTGGTGGGAATGGTAGGACAGTCGATTGCGTGAAGTACGGTTCCCCATGATAAATGCGGTAAAATATGTTGAGGGATGCAACGTCCCTCCGCAAAACCAGAGTAGAGTTTCTCAGAGACCACCGGATCGCTGACAACCCCAGCCGCTCTGCATTGTATACGGTCAAAAGGAAGGAATTGATACTGGGGTGCTCCAGCCCAGAGATGGGAAAAATATTCCATGTGCTTATAAAGTTATAAGCAATGGCTCAGCATAAAATACTGTCTCGCTCTATCGAGCGCACCAAGCTTTATTGAAGCTAATTTAGCTATACCTTCCAGATGACCACAAAACTGAACATTGCTCGAAATATCGACGCCAAGGACTCCAATACTCGGCTTGGCATCAAGGTAAGCACCTTCAAAACAGGGATACGACGAAGGGACTACATTTCGAAACAAATTTTAATGTTGTTTATTTAATCCAGGGAAACAAGATTTTTGAGACAGTTAACGAAATCAACTAATATGACAGGTTCCGACTCAGACCAAGAAACATAATGGACGAAGCCATTAGTTGCCGCTCTTACCACCATGTGACAAACGAATTTTCGTGTCTCTTTCTATTTCATTGCGCGTAACCACGAGTAAAACAGTTAGCTATAGTAAGTATGGCAACCTCGCACTGTCAGCGTAATTATCGTGTCAGTCACAGACTTTTAAATGGAAGCAGACTATACCCATCGATACAAAATGCATGGCAAATTTACACTAACAAATATTACTCACACATATGCAGAACTCAGGTCCGGATTAAGGAGTGGGTGTTTATGACACGTTTTATACAATTGTTAAATAACTCTTCGTCACTATACTTTGTCCTTTGATTATTATTTTCTCTAAACTAAGCATACAACTCAAATCAGGGAAATTAAAAGAAGATAGTCGATGGGTGATCGATCACATTGAGAATAAAAACTAAAATAGCTTACACAATAAAACAAAACATGTTTTCAGTCTTTTATTTATTAATCAGATTGTTTTCTTATTACATTATCTAAGAACTCATTATAGATGTGCATCAAACACATTATTTCACTATCTTTCAATGTGTCCCAGAAGTAACTATATAGTGCAGAATGTCAGATATGCTAAGGATTACCATTGAAAGTAATCGTAGATATTATTTGCCTCGAAATATCCGTTTGTTTTCACCATTTATACATGTGAACACAGATTTATGCATAATAAAGTCCATCTTCGATTACCTGAAGCAAGAAAATTATATTATCTTATAAATAAATTCAAAATAATTTTGTAATTATAAAGTATGGCTTCCGGCACTGGCTTTTTTCTAAACAGCACTGGCCCAGGTTGAGCCCAAAATAGCGACTAGAGATTGATTTGGCGATAGCATGTTCATTTTTAATAGGTATGTTAAATTTAATGGTCAAACAACAACAGGGTTTTACGCGTAGGTATTTCTTTTAAATAATAAATGGGTTCAAAATGTTTTGAGCATAAAACACTGCCAGAATTGGGCTGCCAGTTTGTTCTATGTAGCCTTTCTTATGTAGTTCTTTAACCAAATAATTTGAAGATTTTCATCTTTTAGAAACCCGAAATTAACAAGGTTACATCAAAATCAAAAGACAGTCGCAAAAAAATAGATAGTTGCTTAACCTTAGGTACCTGTCCGTTAATATCGAATTTTATTACGAGACTCAGTTTCGTCTGAATTCGGCCGTCTTTAAGGTACAAGTACTAATAATGTCAAAATTGGTTAGGTACTTGTTAAAAAAACATTAAAAACCTATGAAAAAACCTTACACAATATAAGGAAACTTTAATTTTATTAGTTTGCAACAGATTTAAGTGTCGGAGCTCCGAGATACAAAAATATCAGCTAACTGAATGCAGTAATCAAACAATTTGCAACATCAGATTTACTTACCGATGGAACATGATTTTCGGGGCTTTTCTGTATGAAGCGTTGCAACTATTGGGGGAACAACACTTTTGTACCATATTTTGCACTTTAAATAACCAAAATAATGATTAACACACCAAGAAATATTTAATCATTGAGCATGTGACGTACTACACAAGTAAACAGCAGCCATACTGAAAGTGACAGTATTATATACGATTTAAAGTGAATTATGTCTGATGATTGGTCTGCTTCCATTTATAAATCTGCGGTATTAGCTTATGAGTTGTATGTTGTGTATGAGTAGGTCAAGAAATAATAATTTGCGAAACACTCGTAAATCTTAAGTGTTTTGGCTTCTAGTATTCACAAAAATAAAAATATGTCATGTTCAGCTGTGTATTGTTGTACTGTAACCTTCCCTAGTTACGCGCATTAATCAAAATCTAGGAACTCGGTCCACAACAAAAGGAAACCGTAAGAACACGCTCTTAGAGTAAATGCTCCGTCCACTGTGATAGGAGTGACTCCTCCGGCCTTCCATCCATGCGACCCCGAGCAGAACAACAGCATGTGTTGTCCGCAACATTGCAAAACTGCAAGAGCGCTGAGGGGCTCTGTCATAGCCCCCCTCGAGAGATGCTTCAATACGGCGCAAGGGGCTCCAGTGCGTTCCATTAGACAACCAGGAAATCTTCGACAACGCGCCGAAGACGACCACCGCAGGAGTTTTAGTGTATAAAACTTAACAATTATGTGATAATTTCTACCGAATCACCCCCTGTAAGCCACATTAACTTTCATTATGTGATAATTTCTACCAAATCACCCCCTGTAAGCCATGTTAAGTTTCATTATGCGATAATTTCTACCAAATCACCTCATGTAAGCCACGTTGAAGAACTTCATTCCAATTAGAATAACCTACCTACAGTAGCGGGTACACAAGCTGTAAAACTATTAGGTACCAATATATGTACCTATCTAATATGCTTTATGTGGATATCTACTACTTGATACCTTACATTTGATCAGCAATTTAATTAGCATTATTTTATATAAAAAAGATAAAGTAGTCAGTATAAAAATGGTAAACTGTAATTTTATCACAAAATTAAAACAGCGATTATTATTTATGTTGATATTACACATATTTGTCTTACCATTTGATCCTTGAGACATGATTTGTAGTCAACTTATCAGTTTAATATTATATTCCATGAATCGAGTGTACCAAAACTACCAACTTCTATAAAGATGAAACAATTTTGTCACCAAACAATGTTAGCAAACATTGAACAATAATATAATTTATTTGACCTTTTACAGATAACACCTGATAAGAAGGAAAAGTATAATTATTATAAACATATATAATAATTAGTAGGCACATATATACTATGTTTGAAGAAATGTTAAAAGTACCTATTTCCTTTTAATGTGAAATAAAAATCCACTAATACATTACTACCTTTACATACAACATTTATTAGGACTATTTACATTTTTATGGGGCTGTGCCCATTCGCCCGGTGGCACGGCATCTGCCAAGCCAAGCATGTCTGTATCGATCGCCGGTCAAGTTCATTTAGGAAAAGCTTTTCTAAATTTACTTGAGAATCTGGGTGTTAATAGTAGGAGCTCCCCCAGCTCGTGCGATCTGGGGTACGGAGTACAAACTTAGTGCTCAGTTTGAAGTATTATTATTGTTTAAACTGAAATTAGGAGAATTAAATACAAAATGAACAAGAGAATTTATAATAAAAACTACTACTTAGTTAAAATTGTTTACACCACGAAGTAAATACAACATAGTTTCCACTATATAAAGTAAGTATTCTGATATAAATTATATCTACAAGCTACATAAATACCTACATTTTAAAATTAATAGTTTATTTACTAGGTACCTACCTATTTTAAAAACAAATGGTTTTAAAGTTTTTCTATTCGTGTCAAACTTTCAGTGATGTGCGACCGCTATGCGTTTTTTTATATAAAAAGAAGAAGAAGCTACAGTGAGTATGGCAGCCTCGCACTTTTAGTGTAATTCGTGTCAGCTGTCAGTCAGCGGTCATGAAATAATTATTTACAAAATAGGTACTCGTAATACTTAGTCTTTTGGATATTATGATAATATTCACAAAAATAAAAATATGTCTCAACTGTGTAGGTATCGTTGTACTGTGACCTTCCCTAGTCACGTACATTAGTAAAAATGTAGAACAACAATAAAAGGACAACGTAAGGACACGTTCTCAGAACTGTACTCATAGAGCAAATGCTTCGTCCTTTGTGCTGTACTTGGTCCGAGATTTAAGATACAGTAAACTTGTTATATTTATTTTGTGACGGTTCTGGTTCTGTGGCTCTTATAAGGCTGGCCGCAGACATACGGTTTCCGTATTCGTTTTCCTGATGCAGAATTCCGATTCGGGATTCCGTGAGATTAGCGCAGACGTTCGACTTTTGATATTAGAAATTTATATCGCCAGTACTTAGCAAGGAATATATTTACTCACGTGGTACTTAGAGAGACGCTTTCGCACAGAACACATATACTCTAAGGAGAAGAACTACAACTCCATACAAAAAAAGTGTAGACTATGCGCCATCTGGTAATGCTTCCATAAAATAAAATGACGGGGATTTAAATAGTACTCTGAGCGTATTTTCTTAGAAGATAAACTAAATAAAAATTAGCGAAAACTATAAAGATTTCGCTTATTTTTTTTTGTTCAGCGGATAACAAGGTAATGGAATTTGGAAAGTTAAAACAAACAGAATGAGTGATATTTTTTTTATTTTAAATCACGAGTTCTGATTACAATTAAACGTGGATATAATAACAACAATTTCTAATTATTTATTATGGAGAATAAAAGTCGACTTTTTCTGTCCTTTCAAAAGTCACTGTCTTGATCCACAAGTCTCAACCACACCGATTCGAGTTTCTTCAAGCGATCAGGGGGAGAATAGCTCGTGTGAAACACAGAAAAGCTAAAAACAAATAAAAAAAATAATAGAGGGTTATGAAGAAAATTTTTCGATTTGTAAAGTTTTTGACATTTCATCAAACAGGGTTGCTATATTATTGAATTCAATTAGTAGTTATTCGATTATTGATATCGATAACAAAATGTGTCATTTTTGTTCAAATTATTTATAAATATCTTTGTTCAATGAAGTAAAATATTTTATTATTGTCATTTTTATATGTAGTACTCAAATAATTATAATAAATTAACAAAATAAATGAAATTTCAGTATCGATAATTGATATCAGTACATTGATAAATAATATCAATAAATTATATTTTGTAATGACATCCCTGGTATTTTCTTTCTACATCTCTTGTCACTTTCATTTTGTTTGCACTTATAATGGTGCTAAACAAGAAGAAATGGAAACGTCATTATTGGTTACTCAAATAATAAAAGAGAATCAATTCTATTTCAAACAAGCAAAATTACGAACACACCAAGAAGAATTCTTTAAATATTACATGATATGAAATCCTTCGATGAGCTTAATAAAGGCATTATAAAGCTCATGAAATCATTTCGTTGACAAAAACTACATACAGCAAAGAGAATGTAACCTACAAGTACACTCGGTACAGCGCTGCGCTGGCGCGGTTCTGAATGGGAGTTTCCGTTCGTGTGCGGCCGGTTAACAAAAATGTATGCAAACAATTCGGTTTTTTTCTGTTCTTCCCAACCGAACGCGCGGCTGTTTCGGAACAACCGCGACCGTCAGTTTTTTTTCCGTTTGTAAAATATACGAACGTGTGCACCTTACTGAAGATTTTGTATGTAAGGCGTGCAGGTCTCCGAATATGAATTCCCTGATCCAGGAAACCTAACCAGAAACCGCATGTTTGCGGCCGGCCTAAAACGTAATGATTATATTCTCTTTGGCTCTTATTATTTGGTATCTGTGCATTGGCCGTCAACGTGTAACCTTTATTTGTGGGTTGTGGCATAAAAATTATAAACCCTCGCAATTTTACCAAAAAATGCTAATTGCACATCAACTTATTAAGTTTCGTTTGTAGTAATTCAATATTTTTAAAGTAATAAACATGGTTTTATTAAACAATGACGAGGTAAGTTAGGGGTCGTTTCAAATTAAAAATCAGACACCAAACTTGTTTTATAAATTAGATATACTTTTTATCATTTCAGTTTCTGGTTGAACTTACTAAATTATTTCAAAAGGCCCGTAGTTCTGGTTCTATAACTATGACAATGAAAAGATGTAAGTTCCATTATAGTTTTAATGTGTTTTGTACTATTGCAATTAATGTTGCAAATTATACGTGTTTTATTTAAACTTTTGCCGTTTTTCAGACGATGGTCGTACTAAACCCCAACCACGAGATGGTTCATCAGTCATAAAAAATCCCGAATATAAATGTTTAGTAAGGGCACAATCTAAAAGTAAAAAGATATCTACAGTCATTGGGCAACGTGATGTGGAGAAATTCAGTACTGCCTACTCCAACTTACTGAAGACAAGCGTGAATGGACTAAAACGTTTAAAGAAACCTAAAAAAAAAGCTGTTGCAACCCAATAACATAATTACAAGTTACAACAATGTGTCAAAGACTGAAAATATAAATGTGCAGTAGTGTATTGACTAAAATGTGAACTTCTGTGAAGTATACCATTATGAGCTTGTTCATAGGGCAAGGTCAATTGAATTGTGGTCTTCTCTCAAATATGAGATCAGAAGAGGTGTTCTTGCGTATCATTGGTATTTGGAGGCACTGTTTCATTATTGACCTCCCATGTACTCACATTTGCTATATTATGTTAAATTATTGCATTTTTAATAAAACCGTGTACATGACATTTGTTCCATTCATACCTCTACCCACAAAATCTAGTAGTCCCAACAAATTCGGTGGGGTTATTGCCTAAAAATTTGCAGACAGCAACAGCAACACGATCACTGCGCGACCAGTGCTTAATTGTAATAAAAACTTGGTATTATGTGTGACGATTGCACCATGATCGTAAAATGCACTTTTCGCAGTAGATTTAGCATTACAACACAAATGACATACAAATTCTATGCAGATATCGCACGATATTTGCTATCGCATGCTGACTGCTAGTTAGGTAATAAGCATGCCGAAATATCTATTAAGCCATCCAATGTTTAATTTTCTCAAACAAATTTTTTCCATAATTTGTTAGCATTTTATACTTTTAGTGTAATAAAAAATAAAGTTATTTCGTTCAAAACAATATAGAAATAGTTTTTTGGTCAAAATAATATAAAAACAGTTTGTACAGAATAATATAAATTTTGTTAGAATTTAAAATTGTATTGTAATTTTTTCTTTAACACCTACTATCATTATTTTGCGACTATAATTTATTGTCAAATATGTTGCATAATATAATATGTAGGCTACTTTGGTTTTACTAATCTCTGCCTTTATACGTCATGAACTGACAAGCTGATTTTTTTAAGAAAAAAAGGCACCCGTGTTCCCAGACTTGTAGCTGATTCCTCTTTGACTTTTGAATACTGTAAATAAAATGTAAACAAAATTATAGGATTATCTGACTACCCCATTAAGTATACAATATGAGGATGTAAAGATTCCACATAAAATATGTAAGCCTTTAATTAGTCCTTTAACAAACCATATTGACACAAAGATCACATAGAACTTTTTCATTACAATATCACAATATGAGACCAATGATACATTTAAAATATTACATAATTAAAACAGCAACACAATTTTAAAATTTAGTTTAATGTGCAACACTATTAGTGAGTGATACAGGTCCCTTTAATAAAACAGATTCATTATATCTAGAATGAAAAAATACAACAGGTTGCAAATAAAAGGAAATTGGCCAGACCTTTGTACAGATGGAAATTACATTAGGTAAAAAGTCATGGAATTTTATTGTTATCGTTTGTAAAAAAATCAAGTCATGTCATTCAGTCTATGGCAATTATTAATTATGCATTTCTGTAAACAGTACAGGGCTGCCAAATTGTATAATTGGATACAAAATATTGTGTAAATGGTTACCTTACATATTGGTTTTGTATAGTAAATTTTTAACCTTATGTAATTGGAAACAAAAATAAAATTCAAACATAAACTGCGAGAATTAATTATAACATAGCTTTTACATTGCATTTACTCTGGAAGTTCGAAAGATCCAACATTTCTTAATCGTTGATGACAAGCAAGCGCTTTTTAGATTTATTTTTTTTGTTGATTAATGTAATAAGATTTGATTTTGTATAATTTCATAGACCGAACAGTATAAAATAAGTTAGATCTACTTGACAGCCCTGGACTATGATGTTATCTAGTGCAATTGTAGCTCTACTCTACTGAATCCTAGCTGTATAATTATGAAACAATGAATCTGTTCTCTTGGGAATTAATCTATGTAATTTATATAATATTATAGTGATTAATTTTATACATAAATCTCTGATGCATTCAAGTACTTACTATTATAATGTAATATTTATTGTTACATATTATTCAATACAAGTCATATTACCCATTATAAACGTGCAAAAGTTTTTTTTTATAAATATAACATTTTAGAAAACATCACTATATCACATAACATAATTTAAATGATCAATACTGTATACAATATGAAAATAGTACATAATTTGTTATTTAAATACAAGAAGTTAAAGAAATTTCATAATCGAAATGAGTACGCCGATATTTCTTTCTTTTTACACATTGAATTAAAGGCATAGAACACATCACAACTAATGATCGTAGAATTTTACTTGTAAAACAGTGTTATCTTCAAAACGCCAAGTTAACAATTCCGCATGACGAAAGCGTGACGCCTTCTCATCACAAACTGTTTCTTATATCTTTCGTCATTGATTTCCATACGGAACTCAAATAGTTTTTCTACATAATAACCGAGAAAAATGTACGACTATCTCGTCTTAACTGCACATATGCTATAGGATGTTTTTGGATGTGAGTCGTTTAAGACAAGCATTTCTGACTTGGTCGTTTCCAAGTCTCTCGGCTTCGTGGAGCACACGTCGTAAATCGTTGGTGCGATCGTGTCTCGCCGCTAGTATGTAGGCGTTGCTCACGTTGCGACATGCGATATAACATGATATCTAACATGCAAAAAAACATCAAAAAAGTTCATTAACATTTTAACTCACCACTGGAGCTTTAACAGGTTTGAACTAATTAAAATATATGTATATTAACGTTTTACCAGAAACATAATATATATTTACATCTTCTGACATTTAAGTTTTTTTTCTGTACTTTATAATTTTATAATATACATATTTCAGCTATTTAAAAAATTAAATCATTAAAATCCATATAATAGCATGTGATGCATTTACGAAAAATAAATAGACAGAAAAAAAGATGATGTTTCAAATGAATGTTCTATTAGTTGTAAAATGAATTTGTGCCTCCAGACTTTATTTGGTAAATAAGTAATTCAAAGCCTCCAGAACACTAATATGATATATGAGTCCAAGTTACAAGTTTCTTTAGACTAGGGGTTTATGTTTTAGAAAATAAAAAGTTAAAATCTAAACAAAAATTACAAATACTCTTTATCCCAGCAACAACCCACAATGGAGAGTCTACTGAAATAGTAAATATATAAAAACATAAGATTTTGAAACATTGGTATCAATAATTATAAATATTTGAATACAGAATACCTTAATGGTAATGCTGTGTATGTCGCTAATAAGTATTTCCGCTTGTTCGTCGTGCAGTTGTCCACGAGATTCGCATCGCGTCACCACTGCTCCTACGCCCGCTTCCAACACTTGGTCGCTCATTAGACTACAGCAATAAACACAATAATTAGTACCTGGACGACCGAGCTTTACTCGTTGTCTTACAAAAAAAAACAACAACAAAAAAGCCTGACCACATAGCGGATTCAAACCCGCGTATTTCAGCTTGGTAGATCTACGCTCTAGCCACTGTGCTACTGCAAAGGTAACAACTTTGTTGCGAAATCAAAAGAGTTTCGAAATTATAAGTGTGTGAAAACATAGTGAAAACGAATTTTCTCGGAATTGGACTCTAGCTAAATCGATTCTTGACCACCGTAAAGCTCTATATTGTAAATTTCATGGAAATCGTTAGAGCTGTTTTCGAGAACGCGATTATAAATATACAAATATTGCTTGTATAATATTACTATTTTAAATAACATAGTATCTTAAAATAAAGGAAGTCCATGAAATTTAACATTAAATTCATTGTTGTTGACTTTTAGCCATAGACTATAAATAACTCCAAAGCCAGACACCGTGTCCGAGCAGCAACGGTGAGCTAAATTAGATAACCTGACACACCTGTACATACGACAAACATTTATTCTCAGATAAGGTGATCGGTCGCCACTTCGTTAAGAAAACAACACCGACACATCTATGTATAGTTTACCTGATGTTATTTGCCTGATTTCGTAGTAAGGGACAGGCCGTCTGAAGTTATGAAGTCCATGCATTTATCATTATTTTTCATTTTATTTCCTTATTAAAGTGATATGTGTTTTTAATAGGTACTTATTGCAAATTATATTATTCCAACCCTCAAAAACAGCTTACAATGCGTTGTGGTCTCCGTTAAAAATCCACATCACGAAGTTCGTGTTATGGCTTTTATAAAAACATCCATGACGCGTTGTGGCAATCAGAGAAAGACCATATAACGAAATTTGTGTCATCTATTATGCTATAAGACCACAACGCATTGTGGAAAAAAAGCTAAAGGTGTCAATTAAGGAAGCTTGCTCGTCGCGAGCCCTGCCAGCCCTTTTAAGGGCCGCAATTCCTCTCCTGTGCACACCATGCAGGACAAAGTAAATATGAAAGCTAGGGTCCTCAGAGCAGAGTGCAGTTCGGTGTTGGGGACCATCACCCAACACGCTGTGTACCTCGCGGCGGGAAGTGGAAGGAGGAGTGCAGAATAGAATGTGAGAGGGGTGGGATTGAAGAGAAGATGAAACAAGTGATTGATATTATGGAAGAAAGAAGATTGGATGTGTTATGTTTAAGTGAAACCAAGCGAAGGGGCAGTGAACTTGACGATTTCCCCGGAGGGGGCATCGTTTTGTGGTCAGGGATACCACAAGAAGAAAGGGGTGCTAAGGGATAGGCGTCTTACTGTCCTCTCGTTTGATTAATAGTGTAACTGAGTATAAGTGTGTAAACCTGAGACTTCTCTGGGTGCGTCTCAAGACAGGGTTGACGAGGATATTTGTTTTGGTAGTGTATGCCCCAGTGTCCTCTGTCGGCTTGGGCGAGCTAGAGCAGTTTTTGAGAATATTAGGGAAGTTCTAGCGACGGGGTGAAGAGAATGATAGAATTATAGTGTGTGGAGACATGAATGGATATGTCGGGACAGCTCGAATAGGACTGTCCTAGACAAGTATGGAGATAAGAGAGTGAATGATGCTGGTAGGATTGTGTTAGGACTGCGTATGAAAAATAATCTTCTTGTTGCTAATGCCATACTTAAGCACAAGTAATATCAGTACACGTGGAAAAGCAACGAAGAAAGGAGTATGATTGATTTAATTTCTGGTGGACAGCCGGCTCAAGATGCAGGTTATGGAGACACGAGAACACACAGAGGAGCCGATCTGAGAACAGACAACTTTCTAGTGGTAACTACAATAAGGGGTCTGTTTGCAGCATGGCGATGTCGCGTAGCATCCAAACCTACAGCGTTCTATCGCATCAAGAGGTGGAAACTGCAAGACGCGACCACCAGGAATTAATATAAAAGGTTAGTATCCGGTAACCCTTGATGACAGATTGAAAGTGATGAGCAAGGATGTTGAAGAATTTTGGCAGAACCCTAGGGATAGTATGATCGAGGCTGCGGAAGAAGTCATGGAGGGAATAATATTGGGAATGGTAAAAAGCGTGATGTATGGTGATGATGAGGACAAAGTGTCTCTGTATAAGAAGAAGAAACATGGCGAGACTACCTTGCTACTAAAAATGACTGGTATGAAGAGTTTGATGAAAGACAGATATAAGCTACAGAAAGCACAAACGAAGGCACTAGAGAAAGAGAAGCGTGAAAAGTGTAGGGTGTTAGACGAAAACAAGATGTCGGACAATTTAGCGGAAAATTCCAAATTATTTTGGAAAGAAGTACGTAAATACCGAAGTGGTTCGGTACCTTGTAGAATGAATAAAGTGCTTTCGAAAGAAAACCACCTGCTAACAAATAAAAAAGATGTTTTGCAGCGATGGAGTGAATACTATAGAGAACTGTATGAAAGTGGCGACTCCGTCTCTGATACTGAGAGCGATTCTAATAAATTGCCACACTCGGTTCAGGGACTGGAAGATGCCATTAGTATGAAAGAGATTGAAAAAGTGATAAGAAGTCTGAAATGTGGAAAGGCTGCGGGAAACGATGACGTGACTGTTGAAATGATCAAGTATGGTTGTCCTAGGGTCTGGGATACCTTCTGTGCACTGTGCAACTTTTATTGACAGAAGGGAGAGGTGCCAGAGGACTGGCGCACCGCAGTCATAGTACCTCTCTGTAAAGGGAAAGGTTTTCATTTAAACTGTGCGTACTATAGGGCCATCAGTTTGGTCAGCTAAGTGACTAGTCTATACTAAAGTATTGATTGAACGTATGAAAGGTGTTTCTGAAAGATATTTGTGGGAAGCGAAAGGTGGTTTTAGGAACAGTAGGGGTTGTATGTATCAGATTTTCTCGCTTCGCGTTGTGGGGAAGTTTCTGGCCATAGGTCAGAAAGTTATCTGCCCTGACGTGGATCTTGAAAAAGCATTGGACAGAGTAGCGCGAAGGAAACTGTGGAGTCTTCTGCTTGAATATGGCGTGGAAAGCCCCTTATTGCAGGCTGTGAGGTCATTATATCGAGGCCACAGAGCCTGTGTAAGGATAGATGATGACATGTCGCCCTCCTTTGACGTCTGTTCAGGCGTCAGACAGGGCTGCGTGATGTCTGCCTGGCTGTTCGTACTGAATTTGGACAGTTACCTTCAGACATTGAAAGGTAGTATGAGTGGTATGATATGTGATGGTACAGTGGTATACTGCCTTTTGTACGCTGACAATGCTGTGCTTATAGCACTATCAGAAGCGGAGTTGCAGACACTAGTTATGAGCATGAAAGAAGACTGAAATGAAAGGATAGAAAATGAACATGAACAAAACTAAGGTTCTGGTGTTTGAAAGGGAAGATGTACATACAAAGTGTGAAATATGTGTAAATGGAAAATGTCTAGAACAATTGAACGAAATTGTATATCTGAGGAGTGCGTTTTCGAGGGATGGAAAATGTGAGTTGGATCTGGAGAGCCAAGTAGCAGCCGGCAATAAAGTGAACGGTGCTAGGTCAATGTGCAATGTGGTGTTGGTGCCAACTTCATTGTACGGTAGTGAGGCCTGGATATGCCCGAAATCGAGTGAAAGTAAGATAAATTGCAGTAGTAATGCGATCTCTTAGAAATATGTGCGGTGTCATCTTTGCGGACAAAATAAGCTATGAAGAGATACGCAGTATGACAGGGTTGCACGATAGCGTTACTGTAAAAATGAAGAAAGGAAAAGGAAGGAACGGCAATGTCAAAAGCACTCGCATACCTAGGCGAAAATGTGTGAGGAGAATGATGCGATTTGAGGAAACGAAAGAAGTATGTAAGAACCGCGACGCTTGGCGCTCCGTCCTCTCCGACTACCCCGTTGGGGATACAGTATGAAGATATGTATGTATGTATGTATGTAAGGAAAGCCATGATGCGTATGGAACCATGATAGAATACGACCCACTGTGATTTGCGTTATGGGTCCTACTTGTCTCGAAACTTTTCCTGCTGAAATATTTTTTTGTCATGTAATAGTACCAGACAAAAAATTTTTTGTCGATTATAAACGTAAATGTCTAAGCCTAACCTACACGAAAAGATTGTTCTTATAGAACCGATTCTGTTCTGGCGCTTCGCCGGCCACTGCCGCTGCACGCTCGCTTTGCTCGCTCGAATCGCGGGTTGTGGTCAACATACTAACTTAACCTACCCGAAAAGATTGTTCTTATAGAACCGAGTCTGTTCTGGCACTTCGCCGGAAACACTTCTGGGAGGTGCACGTCCGTCGACACAAATTTCGTTATGTGGTCTTGCTGTGATTGCCACAACGCGTCATGGGCGTTTTTTTAAGAGCCATAACACGAATTTCGAGATGTGGATGTTTTACAGTAACCACAACGCGTTGTGAGCTGTTTTTTCGTTCAATGAGCGTTTCCGGTCTTTGAGCTTAAAATATTGTAACGGAGAGATCATGAGATGCAGGACAATACGAGACAAGGCGAGCCAGGCGTGAGGCAGAAGAGAGGTGCGGTGAGAAAGAATGGAAAGGAGCGGTGAGGGGGAGAGGAGGCAACATATATATTACTAGTTTAATATAATAGTACAGATATACAATATACAAATATTACTACTTTAATATAATAGTGGATATACAGTAGAATCCCGATTATCCGAACATCGATTATCCGGACTCACCGGAAAGAAGTGATTCATTACTTCAAAGATCAATAACAAGTTATTTCCAATCAAAATTTTAAATTACATAGGTATTATGTAATTTATTATCATTATAGCTCTAATTTTTTTATATCGTATTGTCTATACGACGCATGTAAAACCCATTACGTAATAAAAATTTATTTAAATTTAAATATTGTTTGATTTTACTTTGAAATCGATTATCCGGATTTTCGATTATACGGATTACCCTGGTTTTATTTAATCCCGATGATCGGGATTTTACTGTACATACTTATAGAGATTACAAAAAATGAGTCAAGTAAACTTATATAAATATTAAAATATTATATCGATTTTATGCATTTTGTACAAATTCTGCATTTTGCACAGGAATAGGTAATTTGTGACGTGTTGTAATACGTTCCAGTCATTCTTGAGCAAAAAATTTGTCGTTATTTTAAAATTTCTAACTTACGTTGAAGCAGTTTCTTTGGAGTCACGAATACATTTAGCCAGCGTTTTCACTTCAATAAATCTGTCTGCATGAACCAAATATCTTGCTACATGTATATAAATGTTCATGGAGTCTAATTTATGTTCTGTCATAATTCTGAAATTAAGAGTTTTTCTTGTAATATTTCCTAGTCTCTTTTTAAAGTTTCTCAAAGTGGCAAAATATATGATAAAAAAACAAACAGTTGAAGAAAACTTACTTAAAAGCTAAACCAAATCCTTCTTCGACAGTTTGTCCACATGCCAATACTAAAGCTGCCAATCTTATTTTATCTGTTGTAGATCCAAATAGTGTCAAAGGCCGATGATCCTTGACTTGTGATTCTTTTTGAAGTTTTTGCACAGGTATGATTTCTTGCATCACTTTTGCATTCACTCTATCATTGGATTCACATGCAGCCAAAAATTTTGCTAACTCCATTTGTCGAGTGATTGTAGTCATGAGGTTATCTATGGTTTCCTTATCCAAATGAAATTGAAATGATTTCGGGTCGTTTACTCCTAAAAACAAAAATAAATTTACAGGCTAACTTATAACAGTTGTATTAGAAAGTTCATTTATTATAATTAGTTAAGCTATTTTATAGCTGTACAGTTCTGCACGTTTTTTTTTATAACTAATGAAATACATGTTGAATTAAGATGAAATTTTTCATACGTACAGATTCCAGTCTAACTTAAAACAGGCTCAGTGAAGCGGACGGGTACTGCTAGTTCTTTTATAATCGTATTCGTTATAGGGGTCAAACAACTGTATCACGATATCGGTACAAAAATGAAGCCTTTTCAGAGGATGAAAATATCACAGCTCCACAAAAAAAATTAAAAAAATACTTCCAGAAACCAAACCTACCTTACATTATGTTTTTGGGGTTTTATTTTTTTTATTTGTTTTGCCAACAGGTTTACATCTTACAAAAGGTTGATTAAGTAATACAATTCGGACTCGGATGTAGACCCAATTACAGGCAAACACAGCTTGCTAGAATGTTTGATTTAAATCGATGAAAGTTATTTTAAATGTGAAAGGTATTTGAGTTTTGACTCTATTAATTAATTATTGTTGGGACACGGACTTAAAAGAAAATAGAGAGTGTTTGAATTTATGCAAGGAAATGTCAAAAATATCTATGTTAGAGGACTGGAACCAGTCATGTTCCCGACACATTCTAGGAATTAAGCTGTTATGGCCCAAATTGGTTCTTGACAATCTTATATGAAATGGTCTGTAGTTTACAACTCTGGCGCCAGATCTAGGAACCACCAGTTTTATCTGTGATAATAAGCTAGGGCAATCAAGAAGACCTCTAAGTATTTTGAAGAGGATCGTTTGTTCGGCCATCCAACGGCGGTCCTGTAGTGTTAAAAATTTGAAATGGCAGAGCCTATGGTTATAAGAAGTCAGGGACGATAATTTTTTTCCATGAATTGTTAAAAAGAATAAAAAGCGCTTCTGGATTCTTTCTATCCTGTCAATGTGGATTTGATAATGCGGGCTCCAAATGCCAGAACAGTACTCCAAGGTTGACCGGACAAGAGCGTTATACATAACGATCAGGGCCTTGTTATTTTTGAATTTCCTACAATTTCTCCATAAAAAGCTTAACAGTCTGTAGGATCTGCTTACGATGTCATCAATATGGTGGTTGAAAGTTAGCTTCCTATCGAAAATTACCCCCAGGTCTCTGATCACATCAACCTCTTCGAGGATTGTATTGTGCAGGTGTTAACTAGTGGGTATAGGATTTAGTTTCCTGGTAAATTTAATATGCTTGCATTTGCTGGCGTTTAAGGACAGATTGTTTTCGTTTAACCAGTTTATCACCCGGTCAAGGTCCTCTTGCAAGGAGACCGCGTCACTGGTAGATCCGACCGTTCTGTATATTTTTAGATCGTCGGCAAATAGGGAGTACTCGGAATACAAAATAGTATGTGATAGATCGTTGATAAATGCCAGAAAAAGAATTGGGCCTAGGTGCGACCCCTGCGGTACCGCCGATGAAGCAACGTAGCACTCAGATTCGTAACCGCAAGCAGTTACTTTTTGGTATCTAGGGGTAAGTTAGGAAGCCAGCCAGTTAAGCAAATTCCCATGAATACCAAGATGATAAAGCTTGCGAATCAACAGGCCAGGTCGACTTTGTCGAAAACCTTGCTGATGTCCGTGTAAATAGCATCTATTTGATGTCCCGAGTCCATGACCTTCGCCAGATAATCGGAGTAAACTGCGAGATTTGAGAGTGTAGACATATTAGCCCTGAACCCGTGTTGCTGGGGAGCAAGAATTTGTTTTAAATGACTAGAGAAGTGTGGGCGCACAAATGATTCAAAAATCTTACTACAGGATAAGGAAATGGGGCGATAATTTTCAATGATTGTAGGATCTCCGGCCTTTGGTATTGGCACGACGCTTGCGGCCTTCCAAGCGACGGGGTAAACACCTTGGCCTAAGGACTTGTTGTAGATTATGCTCAGGGGCAGAGATAGGTTTGTCCTACATTTTGAGAGGAAAAATGGGGGAATTCCATCAGGTCCAGCGCCCTTACCCGTATCTAGACCAGCTAAAGCCCCATCTACAGCTTTTTGTGTTATCGATATTGGGTCTAACGTTTGATTAAAACTGTTGGTTAAAACAGATGAGTCGCTGTGTGAAAAAGTAGTTCGCTTTATAGAAATTAAATTTATTAACTGTTTTCTTAGGTATATATCTTACAACAACATTGTCTATTTTGGTTACGATTAGTGGGTGGTATGGATCAACCCCAGACAGAACATTTGTTGCTTCGCGTGTACTTATATAATGTGTTAAAATATTAGTTAACGTCCTTTCAGGGTTTGCATCACTATTAATATAGCTACAGAATAAAACTAAAATAAACACTAAATTCTTAACTGAATTTGTTTTCTTACGAAAAAAAGAATAATTGAAATAAGCAAAGGGACTCCATGGTTGTTTGTGACGCGCGCCTCACCCGCACGCATTTGCACGCCAACGTGCTACAGCGCCTCGAACATTGTGGAGAAGCTTTTGTGTCTATATTTATTATTTTATTTTCATGTGAAATTTAATAATTATTATTTATATCTATTTATTTAACCTGTAAATGTGATCTATAGGACGTATACAACGTATACTTTAAATCCCGTTAACTGATATTGTAACACCTTATATAAGGAACATTGCTTAAAACTAAGTCTAACATTTTGTTATCTTTGTTACGAAACAAATTAAATTGGTTTAGATGGTGCAGTGATATAAAGTCAGTTAGCAGTTGTTCTAAGTTAGATTTAACATTAACATTAATTGGGGATGCTGTAGTGTAGTCAATAGGTTTACAGTGCGTTGCCAATCCATGGACCCAATATTAAAATCGCAAATTATGAGTAGGTCATTGTCATTTCTGAGAGCGATTGAGTCTGTTATAGAGTTTAGTTGCTCCTCCAGGCCAACGTATGTCGTCGGTGGCAAAACGTATAGAGCACATATGTCACATATGTCGAGATGCTTTCTCTTAGTCCCTAGATTGACTGAAACCCATAAATCCTCGTGACTGTTGGTCGGCCAGGGAATTTGACAAGATTCAAACTGTTTAGATATGGCTATAAGCACACCTCCACCTTCGTGATTTACGCTGTTGAGACTGGACCGATCCTTGCGATAAATATGGTATTTGTTATTTAGAATTTCGGCATCCAGTACGCTATCGTTAAGCCAGGTCTCCGTGAATATAATGATATCGTGGTCGCAGTTGAGGCTTGCAAGGTAAAGATTTTCCAGTTTGCCACGAATGCTACGAACATTTTGATAGTAAACGTTTATGTTTGACATAGTTGATTAATATTATAAGAACAACTCTGCGTGCACAGTAGATAGCTTTAGAAGCAAAGTTAGTTTACTATATTCTGGTTCTTTTTAAGACTATCCAGCACTTCGCTATTCTTCACCCAGACTGCTGTGCTTCCATCATTTTGTCTGAGTAAGATACGACCATTGCGAACCCAAATGTATTTATAATTATATTCCTTTTTGAAGGCGCGTGCTTGGGCCTGTAGAGAGCGGTTTGCTGGAGATAAGTGCTCAGAAATGTAGATTGGATGTTTTTCTCCGTCAATACCCAAAAGCGAGCTGTTAAGCTTGTTTTTGTCGTTTTTTTTTATTATACTGATAGCAGGATGCGAGTAACAGATCACGTGCGCGCACCGATGCAAATTTGGCAATGATTGACCTGGGCCTCGGGTACTTAGTTTGTTGTTTAGATACTCTAGTTGCCGATAGAATATCACGTTCATCAATGGAGCATGATACAACCTTTGTAAGCTGAACCAGTGCTGAAATGTGATTCTCGCCCGAGTGCTCAGGCACACAATGTAGCTCGATATTGTTCCCTCTGGACTGTTGTTCGATCTGAGATATGCGAGCACTGATATTGTGATATTGTTCCTTCGGCTTTGAGTTTTCGGTGCGGAGTTCATAGTTCGATAGGCGTAGCTCCTTAACTTCCTTATGCATTTCGTCGTATTTTTCTGACATGAACTGCACAGATTTGATGAGGTCTGGCAGCATTTGTATATCGTTGCGTATGCTTGTAAGTTCGTCCTTTAACTTTTGAATAGCATTAGATATATTGACCTAAACCCTCTCGACAATCTTAGATTCTTGCTCACCAATACGCATTTCGAAATGTTCCAAGGTAAGGGCGGCGGCGTCCGTAGAGAAGTCAAAACCCAGGGGTGATTCTTTAACAGGCGGGTCATCGGTATTCCTACGCGAAACCTTGCATTCGGGACACCTCCACGAAGACCTGGCCTTCGTGGACAATTTTTGAAAATTAACTGGAGATGTTGACGCATCCAAAATGAAACGCGCCGTTGCACTGGGCACAACTTATTTTATCCGTAACACTGACAACGTGGTTGCAGTCCGTGCACGAACTCATCCCGTGGCTTTTATCTTGATATCCGTGTAAGAACGATACTTATCGCTCCACTGTCGTGAGTAACGTGGTATGGGTGACCCCTATCTCGACATCCGTTCAAGAACGATATCTATCGTTCCACTCCACGCAAGTAACTTGGAACAGGCGCCGCAACGTACAGGGCGATGACTGATTTCGCGCGGTGTGCGCACTGCCTACGGGGCCTGCCTGCCTACTGAATACGGGTCAGTTTACCCGTATCACGTCAGAATTTTCCATAACCTCGAAAATTAAGATCAAAAACCCCATAACACGTAAACTATTTAATCCCCAAGCATCTTAACCCACGTGACCCCATAATCCGATCATCCCCAAACCCCATAAACCCCAAAAGCCAACGCGTGTGCGTGTGTGTGTGCGTGTGCGTGTGCGTGTACTGACTGTGCGCGCGCGGCACGCAGTGCGCGAGGTGGTGGTGCGCGGCCAGCAGGTGCGCGCGGCGCGCGTGCAGCGCGGCGAAGGGCGGCGCGCTGCTCGCGGGCGGCAGCGCGCGCCCGTACTCCAGCGCGCAGGTGGCGGACGCGCGCGCGCGCTGGCCCGTGCCGCACTGCACCGCGTACAGCGCCGCCAGACGCTTCGACACCTCCAGCGTGCGGCACACGTGCATTATGTACTCCTGCCGGACACGGACAACCGCCGTGCTGACATTACCACTGACGGACCGATTTTCGATAGGCGCAAAACTAATTGAAGTGGCACGGGCGTGGACGTGACAACGATGCAGAGATTCTTTCGTATTTTCTCTTCTGTAGGTCTTTCTGTAGGAAGGCTGTGTAGTTTATGCTGAGCTACATACAATATATATATTGTGTAACATACATTGATATCAAAATATGTCCATCCACAAAAATGTTTGTAAATTATATATTAAAAATATATGTAGTTGTACAAAGATTTATATGGAAAATATCGTAAAATTTTCAGGTATATATTATATAATATAAATTATAGTCGCATCTATAACGCACTTAACAAAACATGAGAGAATCTCCGCATCCTCGCCACAGACGCGCTCGTGCCTATTCAATCTGTTTTGCGCCATGCAAGGACGCAAGTACTCGATACCTCCAATGACTGCGTGTGGTGCAGTATGACCCAACTCCTTGTTTGTCAGAATAGATCTGTGCCTAACAATTAAATCTATAATATTATATATAATTCATCTACACCTAATTACAAGGTATATTTAACCCACTACGGTGAAATCGTAGAATTTCGGGTACTGAGAAAAATCACTAAGAAATTCAGGTATCATTTTTTTTCATTTTACAATTTTTTCGTTAATTACTTTTAGCAATAAAAAGTAACCATTAACGCACGTAAACAATTCTTACTTGTTATTGAAAGCAATATACTTGGTATTGTAATACATGTACCTAGTATTGTAATAATGTTAGTTGATATCAAATCAAATAGAAAAATGTATCGCTCAATATGATTTCTAGACAAATCTAAAGATATATAAACAAATATAAAATTAAAGATTACGTATTTGTATGGCTGAATGGTCCTTCACAGTAGGTGACATGTTGATTCAAATCATGTACAGACACAATGAAGAGACTATCTTTTGGTAATATCTTTTGTTAAACAGCTAATATTTGGAATTTTAGAAGTTATTACATATATAAATGCATATATTAGTAACAAATTCTCATACTTACCGACCACATCTCAAATGTGCTATCCATTTCACTCATAGATGTTAAGAGTTCATTTACTTTATCTTTCTTCAAACATTCCATGTAGACAACGTCTGTGAATGTTTCCTTGTCTACCATATTTTCATAGCAATATTTCATTACTTCGCTTAAGCTACTATGCTTCATATAGAATGCTATATTGACCGTGTGAGATCCATAATTACTTAAATAAAACACACATTCCTTATAAAAGAATGGGTCTAGTCTTTTCCATTGGTCTATTTTTGGTTCATTTTGATTATTGTTTCTTCTCAGTAAACCTTGGGCTAAGCTTTTCTTTTGTTGTACCGCCGTTTGGAAATCACTGTAATCACCTTGTTTAATCTTCTTTACACTTGCTAAAGTATGCATTATGTTTAAAGCAGGCTCTGTGAATGGCAACTTCTTTTTGCTTGTGTTCATTGCTGATAACTTTTCATTCGTAATCTGAAAACCATACAAAGAATGACTTTAGCTTTAAGTAGATTTTTAAGTATTGACCTAGTTACGTCCGTAACGTTTTTTTGGTTACGCCGGAGAAAACAGAAACCCAGCCCCCTAGAGAAGAGACTAGGGTTATATAGGGATTGTATCACCCAAAACTCCTGTGGTGGTCGTCCTCAGCGCGTTGTCGAGGGGCTCCGAAATCTCCTACGTTTCGACGGAACGCACCGGAGCCCCTCTCGCGCTGCGCCGAAGCACTTCTCGGAGGGCAATTACAGAGCCCCCTATACCCTCTCAGTGCCACGATAGCGCGGACCACACGCGCTGTCGTCCTCCTCGGGGTCACATGGATGGACGACCTGAGCCCCCACTCCGATTGGCCGCGACCCCGAAGGCCCCTTTAGTCGCCTCTTACGACAGGTGGGTACATCCGTAACCTATCTATCAAAATGTTTCAGACTATAAAATATATAGATCTCAATATTTAGCATTACCTAATAATAATGATGGAATTTCTCCAATTGCTCTCTCACATGTTATAAACTTTTTACACATAAAAAATCAAAAACCAAAAATGTTTTATTATTTACTAGCAACCCGCCCCGGCTTCGCAGGGGTGCAATGTAAATATTAATGTGATGTCAGTGTGGAGTGATTAATGATATTACTATTATTGTTGACTATACTACACGATGTCTTCGAAAAAAAAGGTTATAATCTTCTTAATTATATAACGTTCTGAAAGTCGCACTAATAAGTGCGGTTTATAGTACGCGCTGAAAAGGACGTTTTTATTTTTATTTTCCTTGCTGGAGAGCTCCGATAAGCGCATGTAATCGCTGCAAATCGTAATTGTACGATTACGATAGCATTGGCTATAGGGCGAGGCGCGACCCGTCGACGCGCTATTTAGTTTTGTTGAGCGATAGTTTTAATTCTACGATATTTCATAAGATATTAATTTAAATTGTGTGGTGTTCAAGACAATTATTATGTACATGAAATGCTTAAAGCAACTAAAGTATTTAATTTGAGAAGGACAAATATCGTACCCGTCTAAATAGCTTTCCAAATTCCACACAATTTGTATAAATTTTTTTAAATATTAAAATGGTTATAGTAAGCTATCCGTATAATATAGATATATGCCATCGCTGACTTTTTGTAGTCCTAATAAAGAGGAACAATTCCATAATACGTTGTTTTGTTATATTTCAAAAGAATAAGACAGCATTTTCGATGAAAGCTCTCAGTCAGCTTGATTTTTTCCGACATCTTGAACTGTTATCGTCATATTTCAACAAATTAACACAAAACAATATCAAACTATACGTATAAATCTTCCTCTTGAAGTTGAATCACTCTATTGATGAAAATTGCATTAATAACCGTTGTGTAGTTTAAAAGATCTAAGTGTACATACAAAGGTACAGACGGCGAGAAGCGACTTTGTTTTATACTATGTATAGATAGATACATATAGATACATACACAAATCCTAAAAGAATAATCTTAAAATAAATGGAAATAAAGATAGAAAAATTCTTCAAATCAATACATAATAAATGATACATATTATGTAATGAAATGAATCATGAGATTCTAGAAGAAAAATTAATTTAGAAATGTTTAGACTTTAGACTATATGTAGTAATTGTACACAAAATACGTAAAATATATCTAGTTAATTGTATCATATGAATATTCTTACCATTATACTCTCGGCCTTGTGCAATATCTGCGGATTAACAGGATAGTTCATATCTTCCAACATGCTTATAATTTCATCTAGAAGAGGCGGGTTTTGTCGTGGTCTACCGTCAGAAGCAGAGCTTGAGACTGAGCTCGATCGCTCCGAAGTTCGTAAACTGTATAGTCTCTTATTCACCACCTGAGATTCTGATGCTTCTTTACCATACTCGCATTCCTCCGGCACATCAAGGTATATGTTCATGGTGTTCCTGAAGCAGTGCGCGAATTTCTCCCGAGCCTGTTTGAAGCATCCTGCTTTGAGACAGGCTTTGCCCCAGGCCGCCAATACACTGTTTCTTGGAAGACCAGATTTCGTAGCTATTTCTAACGCTAGCTCCCATTTTTCAGCTTCTAATAGAGACCGAACTATTTGACCTGCAAATATTTTCATACATTTTTATATTATCATAGCTATTAATATGGACTGTTTGCAAGGTTTACAATTGTTCGAGAAGTTTTATAAAATTAAATATGAGAACATTGAATTTCATTTGAATATTAAACAAATCAGGAAATACCTAATCATAAAAATATCACTGGGGGCTTACTATTTCGATTTCTACTTATTTTCTTCTTATTTTTATATAATATGCCATTTTAAATTGAAAAAACGGTACAGTTAAAGTGACACAATGATAAACGATAATTTAATCCAAAATAGACCTTATGCGCTATAAAAACGTGCGTGCGCAGCTTACGGAAAATATGAAAAAACAGTTACTTTCGTTTATTTTAAAAACTCCAACTGGCATTTTGAAGAGTGTGTTTAGATTAAACAAAATATCTAGAAACAAATCGGTCCCGTCGTCCCGTTACTCCGAAAAATGTAAATCTCTGTTTTAAAAGAGGTTTCTTTAACATTTTTTTTTTCTGTTACAAAAGTTAACCATTCGTGTAACGCAACTGGCAAAATGTAGTCAATGAATTGAAGACTCAGGTTACCAAATACCATTTTCATACGTTTTCCCTGCCGCCTTAAGTAAAATGAAGACCTTCTTCGAATTAAATACCTAATACGCCGTGTTTGGTAACATAGCTTCACTTACTTTACCAACATACAAATAAAAAAGACGTACATAAAAAAAACGAATAAACATCCAGTGCCAAATGCGAGTAGAGGAGATATTTCAGCGATTCTCTATTCGAAAGAGTGAAAACTCTTTAGAGAATATCATAGAGTACATCAACATTGAGCAAGCAGCAAGCTACTTAATTTATACTCTAATATCTATCTACTTTGAATAAGTCAATCATTCTACAACTAAAGTATTTTTTCCCAATTTTAATCAAAGACATCGTTTTATTTATCGTGCCATATTTAATTTTAACAGATTTAAAAAAAGGAGGAGGTTCTATATTCGCCTGCATGTATTTATTTTATGTATATTCACCGATAACTTCGTCAATATTGTGGATCGATTTCAATCTTGGATCAAATACAATAATTGATCGAAGATTTCAATGATTTCTTTTCCGTTGCGGGCAGTATAGCTACAAGGTGGTCCCGTTTGAATTTTACTGATATTGGAGCTTGGACTTTGAAGATACGCCAAATAACGCTAACCGTTTTTATAAACGCTCAATAAATAAATCTTTTGTATATCATTCCACTCCAGAATTAGAAATAATAAGTTACTTGTAAATCCACCCAAGATATTTATTTAAGTCAAGGTCACTGAAAAGGGAAAAATAAAAAGCTTTTTAAGAAAAACATTAAACCGACTTCAAAATAAAAACACTGAAAAGTACAAAATAACTGTTAATATTCTTTACTAATCAAAACTCAAGTACAAAAATAACTTTATAAATATGATACAAATACCTATATAATTAACCGACTTCAAAAAAAGGAGGTTCTCAATTCGTCTGTATGTTGTTTTTTTTTGTATGTTTGTTACCTCATAACTCCGTCATTTATGAACCGATTTCGAAAATTCTTTTTACGTTTGGTAGGTAATACTGCAGAGGTGGTCCCATTTAAATTTCACCGATATTGGAGCTTGGACTTCGAAGATACACTAGATAACACGACCTGCTTATAACCTTTATTTATATTGACGATTCTCTTGTATATCGTTGCCCTCCGGAATTAGAATGAAGTTAATTGCAGACCTGCCCTAGATATTGATTTAGGTCAAGACCACTCAAAAGGGAGAAATAAAAAATTTTTATTAAAAAAAATTAAACCGCCTTCAAAAAAAACACTGAAAAGTATAAAATAACTATCCTTTACTAATCAAAACTCAAGTACAATTAAAATATCTTTATAAATACGATACACATACCTATATAATTAAATTTCACAGTTATTGAAGTCGGTGCCAAATCAATGTGCAACAACATAAAGTCTATTAGTTTGGTGGGCTTTGCACCGACTTCAGTAACTGTAAAATTTAATTATATAGGTATGTGTATCGTATTTATAAAGATATTTTAATTGTACTTGAGTTTTGATTAGTAAAGGATAGTTATTTTATACTTTTCGGTGTTTTTTTTTGAAGGCGGTTTAATTTTTTTTAATAAATTTTTTTTAAACTTGACAGTTATTGAAGTTGGTGCCAAATCAATGTAGTATACAACAACAGAAAGTCTACTAGTTAGTTTGGTAGGCTTAAAGGATAGTTATATTGTACTTTTCATTGTTTTTTTTGAAGTCGGTTTAACGTTTTCTTTTAAGTTTTTGTTTTTGTTTCATTATTTTTTTTTCTTTATATCCAGTTTCGCTATTCAGAGATGTAATGCTGACAGTTACCTGCGCTGCTAGTCACTAGCTGCTAGTCACCCTAAGCAATGGCAGCTTTTAAAGCGGCAACTATAAAGAAGCCTATTATTTGTAAGATAATACTTACTTTTAAGTATGTAAATATTTACTTAAACCTCTATCAATTTCATAATTTCAGATTTTTAGTATTGCAAAATTCGGAGATGAGTAGTGAATGGTATTTTTTTAAACATTTTCCATCATAGATCAAAAACTATACGGCATAAAAGTATAAAAAAATGTTTACTATGCTACTAAAGCTCTTTAGCACCACTTACCTTAATATTACATACATTAAAATGTTGACTATCCTTTTTGCAATAAAATTAAAATATTTTTAATTTTTTTCATTTGCAATAAATGTAGGCAAGAACTATTCAAAACTAATTCAAATTTCAAGTCAATAGCATTAGTAGTCACTGAAATAAGCACCTGTGACAGACAGACGAACGAAGTTGCACCAAAAGTATAGAGGGTGATAAAATAAGAAAAAAAACAATTGCTCGCGCGTATTATTTTAGTTCAAAGAAGTTATAACATTTAATGAACATGCAAATATTTTTTTAAGAAGTTATGTTATATTTTTTAATGTGTTAAATTAATCGTTTAAACTTTTAATAATCATGACTAAGAATATTATAAATAATAACATTCAAACTGTTGACAATTTATTTTTCCGGTACTGGTATTGGCTAGAGACAGTGCTTTTTACATGTTTTGAGTTAAATAAAGGTTAACCACTACTACAGATGCACGCGTGTAATTATATGAAACACGGTGTTAGAAAAGCTTTGAATGTGTTTAAATTCAGCCACCACTCGAATTTGTCTCTCGAGCGACCGGTTACTTGTGTTTTGGTGAAGATAAGGCGAGCGCGGAAATAAAAATATGTTTTTGGTTGCGACATATGTTTTTTTAGTTTATTTAATCAGCAAATTGTCAGGCTAGACAGTCTATTTGTGTCCATGGAATGCATGCTACTGCTTGCATGATTGTTTTTTGTAGCAATGCTAACATCCCCGAAAATTCAAATTGTAAAAAAGTATCAGGACCACGAATTAGGACACACGTTATAACATTATAATAAGTCATAGTAGTTAAGATTAACATAAGATAATTAACGTTATTTAAAAAAATATTAGTGCACTTACTGGGATGCGCTCCCTGTTGCGGTATCAAGTGGTGCGCCTGATGTTTGACCAGTGTTGCCATCGCGTCTGCGTGCGCCAAGCAACGCGTCGTGTGCGCTGCGCCTGTCTCCGCCACACGGGCTCTAACCGAACTATATAACAATAATTATTTTAATGAGTAAAAAGCACAGTATATTACAGTGGCTTTATTCCGTATAAGCTCTATAGGAGATTTTAAAAATAAAAATTACAAAACTAAAACGCGACAATTACAAGAAAAGCTCCTAGCAAGATCAACTAACGTCATTCCTTGTATTTAGTACCAGAGTCGGAGACCTATTATTATAGAAGAAACTTATCAACGCAAACATCTTACAATTATAAATAACCTTTTCGTTTATATAAACTAGTAAATAACCTTATTAAATATAGACCCTGTAATTTATAATGGGGTTGTTTGCTAGAAACTGATCCCCTAGGTGACGCATCGGTATACTTGTTACGTATTTTCAAACAGTTGGGAGTTGAATTGAATGTATATCCATAGGAACTAAGCGCTTTTCATAGGTATTGTAGCGGCTTTAGGTGTATTTCTTTTTGAATGTTTAGCACATAACCTAAAATGAACAGCAATTTTAAACTTTACCTATCGTTATAATTCTCATCACCTTTTCTCATTTTATTAGTGATAATAAGTACAATGAGTCGTTGTATATATGAAAACTGTAAAATTACTAATTTTTGCGTTTAATGCATTGGTTTTTATGAAAATTTGAAAATTAAAATCAGTGCATAGTCTAGTCGTTGTGTCTAGAAACTATAATTTATCAAATATATGTAATTTAGGCAAGCACAACAAATTTTTAAAATTTAATCCAGAACAATGTCGAAAAATTAGGAAATGTATAAAGAATCAACCAAATACACTTGTAGATAGAAAAAAGTGTAATTTTATGGAGGTGCAGAGTCGCGGTCAAAGAATAGTTGAATGATATTAGTAACATTAAATATTATGACGGATCTAAATTTAGGAGCAATACGTCACACGCGTTGCAATTTCTTGGAAAAACGAGAAAATTACAGTTGCACAATTGCACATATTTATTAAAACACTCCAATTCTCCACACTTGGGCAGAACTTTATCACACAATATACTATCACTTTTGTACCATAAAACTCCCAAAAACGAAAACAAATGGAAAATATAAATAAAATGCCAACTTCGCTTCTCCCGTTTCCACCCTTTAACCTAGAACCCTTTTCTTTGCTTTAGAGGTTTAGAGCAAAGGGTTACTTTTTACCGCAACGCGACCGGTGACGCTATAAAAGTGACTAGGACTACATCTAAGCTGCTTCTTCTTCTTCTTCTCAGTCGTTATCTTCATTGCTGAAGATCGTGTCTAGTCTGAGGTATTGATCACCCGATGCACTATGCTCTTCCATGTCTTCCTATCCTCTGCGGTCTTAAGGGCTTCGGCTATTGGTAAGCCAGTGAGCGTTTTTAATCTAGGTGTTATTAATAGGTGTTAATTATCTAAGTCGCTAGACAAGTCGAAAACGTTTCGTAAAATCGACGCTTCCTGACGTTATTGCTCGTCAAAAGTACCATTTGGCTACGTTTTATACTGCGATTTCTATACGACTTTACTTTTCGTTTCATTTAAAATAAAGTTAATAACGTTTGATTACCAATTTAAAATTCGTTGTGCTATATCACACGGTAGTTGTTATTCTATTCTACTAGCGTTCTTTTTTTTCTTTGTTTATGGCATGGCGCACAGTTGAGCGGATTTGCCAATGTCACGTATTAATAAGTAGAATCACAAGTATATTAGTTTTTTCTTATCGTAACTCCTCCAGTAAAGTGACAATAGGCTTTTATCGAAGTTATAAAGGACTTCTTGGAAGAGCGTGAGAACGTCAGCTACATATGTTTATTTAGACCTACTCCATTCTTTTCACTTAGACAGAATATTAAAACACAATATGCTATCACTATTGTACTTTAAAACTCCCACACATGTAAAAAATAGAAAATCTAAACAAATGTCAACCTCATTTCTCCCGTTCACGCCAAAAGTCCTTCTATTAGCGTTTACGACAATGAAGCCTAGGCCCCCTAGTGTGTCACACATGACATGGTCAGCGGTCGCGTTAGGGCGAGCACTGCAGGCGCCGTGGGCACGTGGGCACGTGGGCACGTGGGCACGTGGGCACGTGGGCACTCACTGGCGGTCGTGCGGCGCGAGCGGCGCGAGTGGCGCGCGCGAGTACAGTTCGGCGGCGGCCAGCAGCAGCGCGCGGCGCGCGCGCACCAGCAGGCGCGCGTCGCCGCCGCGCGACCGCGTCTCGCGCGCCAGCTCGTCGCCGCGGTCCAGCAGGAACCTGCCGCAGCGTATATACCGATCACCACCACACTACCTCTACTTACCTACACATTACTCTTTATTGAGTGGGCCCGCAAGTTCAGAAAAAATTAGAAAACAGAAAAAATTTGAAGTGAAATGGTTTTTCAGTTTGCGGCAAAACTATCAAATGGTTGCCCGGCAAGTAGGCGAATCTCGGCGAATTGTACTCGAAAATAAAATAAGTAAACATATTATGCACATAATTTCGAAAGGATATGTAAATGCGAAAGGGTATTAAAGTACACACGACAACGGAAAATTTGCATTCTACAATTTCGCCAAAAGTCAATAATAGTTCTAGCGTAACACCTCAAAGTTAAAAAAAAATAAAGGTGAGGCAACCCTAATATCAGCGTTTTAGTCGCCAGCAAACATTTGGAATGTAGGACATAACAATAGGGTTGTACATTTTTTCTATTATATTTTTTTGTATGGGCAACAAAATAAACGTATCTCGTAATTATTATACCTACAATATGGGAGCCAACATTGACACGAAACCCATGTTTCCAAATTCCACGTTTAAACCACAGTAGCCTTGTATATAATACTTAGGTCGGTATATTGTTATTGGTTCTCATCTGGATAACGTTTTACGACAAACCAGATCTAGACAAGATTGTCCAAACGTGTACCTACACAATTTTAACACAAACGAAATCAAGGCAAGTCCTATCCGGAAATCGATTTTATATAGGTCGGCTATAATGGAGGACATTATTGCATTAGTTTTGCATTTGTTTTACAAATTGTGAGGATTCTGTAGCTTTTGGAACCCATAAATAAGAATTGGTCGAATTGCGCAAACGGGACCCCTGCTTGCGCAAACGGGGGTCGTCCAGGTATAATCCGATTTGAGCGAGAAGTCGTTCATGTCGTCGTTAATTTTTTTGCTTTCACTCAATTCAGTATCAACCATAATATCAACCCATAAATAAAGTAACAAAATTGTTTAAAATGCAAGTGCATGTCAAAAGGGAAAGGAGGCAATGTTATTTTTTGAGATGCTTGTTATACTTCGCATAACGCGATCTTAGGGCGCTTTATACATATTGCATAGTCCATAGTTCGGCTTTTCTTTTTAAACGGTGAGCTGCGATCAGATCAAAGGTCATCCATAAAGGATGTGTACACAAATTCATAAAATAATACCAATTTCTAAAGTACGGAGGTTACAAATAACAAAATCATAAATTGCATTTTACGCTGAAATATCTCATAGATTGTGGACTTTAGAAAATTGTAGCCTTAAAAAAAGTTTATATCCATACTATCCATACTAATATTATAAATGCGAAAGTCTCTCTGTCTGTCTGTCTGTTCGGTTTTCACGGCTAAACCGCCGGACAGATTTTGATAAAATTTGGTATGGAGATAGTTAGACACCAGAGGGTGAACATAGGCTACTTTATTTTTCAAAAATCTACCCCTAAAGGGATGAAAAGGGGGATGAAACTTTGTATGGGAAATTTTTAACCGCTGAACCGATTAAGATGTAATTTGGTACAGAGATACACCTTTTCTATTAAAAAAAAAATAGTTTTCCTTCTGATCAAAAATCTACTCCTAAAGGGGTGAAAAGGGGGATGAAACTTTATAGGGGAAATGCTAAACCGCTGAACCGATTAAGACGAAATTTAGTACATAGATAAAACCTTTTCTGTTAAAAAACATAGACTTCTTTTTTTTCCAAAAATCTACCCCTAAAGGAGTGAAAAGGGGGATGAAATGCCTGTCTGTCTGCTTGGTTTTTACGGCTAAACCGCCGAACCGATTCCGATAAAATTTGGCATGGAGATAGTTTGACACCAGGGGGTGAACATAGGATCTTTATTTTTCAAAAATCTACTCCTAAAGGAGTGAAAAGGGGGATAAAACTTTGTATGGGAAATTTTTAACCGCTGAACCGATTAAGATGTAATTTGGTACAGAGATACACCTTTTCTATTAAAAAAAAAATAGTTTTCCTTCTGATCAAAAATCTACTCCTAAAGGGGTGAAAAGGGGGATGAAACTTTATAGGGGAAATGCTAAACCGCTTAACCGATTAAGATGAAATTTAGTACATAGATAAAACCTTTTCTGTTAAAAAACATAGACTTCTTTTTTTTCCAAAAATCTACCCCTAAAGGAGTGAAAAGGGGGATGAAATTACTGTCTGTCTGCTTGGTTTTTACGGCTAAACCGCCGAACCGATTCCGATAAAATTTGGCATGGAGATAGTTTGACACCAGGGGGTGAACATAGGATCTTTATTTTTCAAAAATCTACTCCTAATGGAGTGAAAAGGGGGATAAAACTTTGTATGGGAAATTTTTAACCGCTGAGCCGATTAAGATGTAATTTGGTACAGAGATACACCTTTTCCATTAAAAAAACATAGTTTTCTTTTTTATCAAAAATCTACCCCTAAAGGGGTGAAAAAGGGGATGAAATTTTATAAGGGAACTTTATAATGCTAAACCCTAACAATATGGGTATCAAATGAAATAGAATACGCAGGGGAAGGTAGATACATATGTGACGTCACCATAAATACAATATGACGAATGTTATGATATTCATTTTCAAATCCAAGATGGCGAATATTACTTTTTTGGATAAATCGATATGGCTGTCAGATTCTAAGTACTTCGGGGTGCTGATTACGAAAATGACGTTCATTTTGTAATCCAAGATGGCAATTTTTTTTTTTTTTTTGATAGATCTACATGGGTGTCATGTTCTAGGTTTCTCGGAGTATTGTTCAATACCAACAATATGGGTATCAAATGAAATGGAATACGCAGGGGAAGGTTTGCGGACATGTGACGTCATCATAAGTCCAATATGGCGGATGTTCCATAATAATAAATAAGTTTTTCGTTCGACACCAACAATATGGGTATCAAATGAAATGAAATACACAGGGGAACGTTTCTAGACATGTGACGTCATCATAAATCCAATATGGCGGATGTTCCATAATAGGAAATAATTTTTTTGTTCATTACCAACAATATGGGTATGAAATGGAATACGCAGAAGGTTTTTGTACATGTGACGTCATCATAAATCCGATATGGCGGATGTTTCATAGAAGGAAACAACTTTTTCGTTCACAACTAACAATATGGGTATCGAATTAAATGGAATACGCAGGTTTTTGTATATGTGACGTCATCATAAATCTAATATGGCAGATGTTCCATTATAGAGAATAACTTTTTTTTAACACCAACAATATGAGTACCTCGGGTAACCTCAGTAACCTAAAGAGGTCAAGGAACATTTTTCCACGCGGACGAAGTCGCGGGTACAGCTAGTAATAATATAAACTAAGTTAATTAACCTCGGATAATCCAAGTTGATAGAATGCAACTTCATAATAGTCAAACAAAGCGTAACGTTAGGTGTAAACTCGTAACTGAATTCTGTTCTGACAGCATCGTTTTTTTTAGCGTTTGAAGAGAGACACCAATCCATACAGGTCACTGCGCTCCCAGCTGAATCTGAATTGCTGCTAAGCATTATGTTGTCGTGATCCGAGCTTTGTTTTTTACTCATAGTTTGCGTGTAGCAATCGTTGCAAACTCGGAATTTGACACCACTGGGATATGTTGGTACCTTAACAAGAAAACATATCCTTTTTGCAGATTTTATACAGTAAGAATAGATTAGAATGTCTTGTCAATAATCTCAAGTACTCAGATTAATACAGGTTAATAACTAAAGAAAAATATTGACATTTAAAACATTAAGTACAGTCGCATCTAAATTAGTTGACCGAAATCAACTCTTCAAAAGAGGTACCATGGTTCCATGTATTTTGCTAAAGATATAATGAAAATAAAGTTAGGATTTTTAGTTCTAGTTTATATACAAAAAAACACCTTTGAGAAATAATATATATGATTATGATTCTTATAAAAGATTATTGTAAAATTATCTTCATTTGTTTAAAAAATATGTGTGTTACTTGTGAATCGAAATCTGTATCACCTTTTTTGAGTTTATTTTGATTAACTACTTTTGAAGCTGACTGTACATAACTTATCTGATAATAACATTGAGTTAAGAATTCATAAAACAAAGTTATGTTTATTAATTACACGTGTGGTATAAACATTTACCTGTATTCTATTTCTCGAGCATACATGGCACACTAGTCTTCCGCAACGTCGACAATGATGTCTACGTATAATCATCGAAAATATAGACGTATGACACACCATACACCGGTCTGTTGAGTAATCTTCAACCCACTGATCCTTCGTAGGAACTTGTGCAGGCATTACAAAGGGCTTGGATGCCGCTTCTATGTTTATAGAATCTATGGACTGTAATAACGAATCGTCAGTTGTCCTTGGCGGTGGAGTGCAAGTGTTTCTTGGATTTCTCATGTCTAATGCTTTTTCAGCGTAAAATCTTAATAATGCGTCCACAGCGTTACGGGAAATGATCAAATTATCAATAGATTTTATGTTGTAATACAAATTGTCTCCGGTAGGATCGTTCTTTAGTTTAGGCGATATCTTGTTTAAGATGTTAACCAGTAAATCAAGCTTCGCATTCATTAAAAATTGTTCAATCATCAAGAGAGGTTGGTCAATTAAATCCCAGAAAAGGTGTCGCAAGTTAGGATCGATTTCAATCATTATCTGAAGTCCTATTCTAATGTTTTCATACATCTTGTAGTCAGTTGGGTTCGTGGATATGAATTCCACACAAACTTGCAATATTTCAACATTTCGTACCTTGGACATTTCTTCCTGTATAAGTTCAAGAGCTTGTGTAGATGGGAGTCGCATAAGCAACTCTTTGATTAAAGCCCGAGTAGCTTGATTAGTATACTCAAATAATTGTCGTAAAAGATTCATAACTATTAAGTTTTTCATGTTTTCGGACACTTCATGCGTATCTGCCCATTCAAGGCAAAGTTTGAACTGCAGAATATGATGAAAATATTAATTTTACGTTTATAAAATAACTAAAATAAATTATCTATTAGTACATAATATTATGTATATCTACATCTATACTAGGGATGTTACGGAGGTTCGATTCCGATTCCGAAAAGTCGGACCTTCCGATTGATATTACAGTCCCGATTTCGACTTTGGCTCCAACAATTTTAAATCGGAGGTTATAATCGGAGGTCGGAGGTCGGCGGTCACAGCGGCGGCGGCGGTTATGGTCAGCGCGTATGAACAAGTGAATGTTTCTCTTGAAGGGAAGCCTTCTCCTTACGTGCTTTCTGTTCGCGCTTTAATGACACTTATCCGAATTTCTGATGTGTTAGTGTGTTTCATTTGATGTGTGACAAATTTATTTGAATTAGACAATGAAGCCAAAAACAAGTATTATTTGGAACTGCTTCAATGAAGTTTGTGCGAATTCATCAAAGTGTAAACTTTGTACGAAGCGAAACTTTTGTTCATTAAATACAATATGTTTCTTTTGGAGTCACTTCATTTGATTTGATTTACTACTAGTACTGTTTAAGATTTAAGAAAATTTGTTTTTTTTATTTTCAACACCTAGGCCCAAGCAAGTGTATTATTTATTGAATTAAAATTAAAGAGGCTGAATAATATTCGAATTATTTTATTTTATTAGACTAGCTCTTATCTCTCTTCTGCTTCCACCTCCGACTCCGGTTCCGGTTCCGACAAATCAAATTTAAAAACTCCGATTCCGACTTCGGTTCCGATAAAACCACTTCCGTAAAATCCCTAGTCTATATATATTACGTTACAAGTACCTTGTCATTCATACATACATAATATACACATATTATATATTATATTGGGTCCTTACATATGAAATTAGCGTTTTGTCGTATTGACCACTTTGATCTGAAATATCTCCTCTTTGGTTAAGAATTCCAAATTCAAATTTATAAATTCATTTAGCTGGTACATTTGAGTTTTGAAAACAGTCATTCATTTGTTTTTTTCCTCATTACTATTTCTTTGGCGTCGCTTATTACCGCACAATGGAAAACATGAAATATCGGTATATTTACGATTACGAGTTCTACCGTGGCACCAGTGCTGCAGAAACAGCTCGAAGGATTAATGATGTGCACGGCGCTAGTGTCGCAACAGAAAGCACGGTACGTTTTTGATTTCGACCTTCAGAACCAACCCCGTGGACGGCCGGAGACCAAAGTGGAAAATGAAGAATTAAAGGCTATTGTGGAAGCGGATCCATCACAAAGCACTTCAGAGATAGCTGCAGGCTTCGGGGTAAGTGACAAAACTGTATTAATCCACTTGAAGCAAATCGGGAAAGTAAAAAAACTTGAACGATGGGTACCTCATGAATTGAGTGAATCGAACTTGCAAACACGCGTCGACTGCTGTGTTACTTTGGTCAACCGACACAATAACGAAGGGATTTTAAATCAAATTATTACTTGTGATGAAAAGTGGATACTGTACGATAATCGGAAGCGCTCGTCGCAATGGCTGAACCCTGAAGACCCAGCCAAATCCTGCCCTAAACGAAAATTGACTCAGAAAAAGTTACTTGTGAGTGTTTGGTGGACTAGCGCCGGTGTCGTTCACTACAGCTTTCTAAAATCTGGCCAAACGATTACGGCAGATATCTATTGTCAGCAACTGCAAACCATGAAGGAAGAACTAGCTGCTAAACAACCGAGATTGGTCAATCGCTCTAGGCCACTGCTGCTTCACGACAACGCAAGACCACACACTGCACAACAAACAACCACTAAGTTAGATGAGCTACAATTGGAATGTCTGCGACATCCACCGTACTCCCTGGACCTTGCTCCAACAGATTACCATTTTTTCCGGAATTTGGACAACTTCTTACAAGGAAAAAAATTCAACTCCGATGCGGTAGACCAAATTGCCTTCAAAGAGTTTATTGATTCTCGCCCCCATGGTTTTTTTAGTAAAGGGATCAATCAACTACCTATGAGATGGCAAAAGTGCATAGATAACAACGGAGCATACTTTGATTCATTAAATATATTTTACAAAAAAAAATTGACTTTATATTCCTCCCGTACAAAACGCCAATTTCATATGTAAGGACCCAATATTATATGTGTATTAAAATGTACTTTAATATTTAAAATACACATGTATATGGACTGTCGGTAGGTGTTTTTTACCTGTTGACTATCCATAAGCACATCTATAACATTTTCCGGATTTTCCTCGGACTTTTCGTACACGTTATACCAGTGGTTTAAGCCCATTATTGTCGCTATCTGAAATAATAATTGCAAAATAAGTATTTTTAATACAGTGTGTTTTCAAAATAAACTTTTAACTAATACTAATAGTAACTATTTATAATTATAACACTTGCCTGATCATATAGAGGTATTTTGACAATCCATTCAGTACATTTTTCATATAATCCTTCTTCCATTGATTGTAAAAGAAATCGCAGATAGTCTAGTACTTCTATCGCGCCGTCTGCAGTCCAGCTAGACAAATTATTTAATATCAAATCTACTTTTAACTCTGAGCATTTGAGATACTGACAATATTTCCAGTTACAGTTTACGTTTGGATTTATTGCTAATTTAAATAAGATCAGGTCTCTCAAGTTCAACAAATTAGCACTGCACAAAATTTGGCGTTCTGATAATGCATCAATGATTTTGAGACATTTCAGTAATTTGCCAGATTGGATTAACTGTGGCATGTACAAGAATAACTTATCCAAATCAATAGTCGTATGAAGAGATGCTAAATATTTATTGCCGTCAAAAAGCACCTTAGTACAATCGAATCTATGCAATTCCATGTAATTATTAAGGTATTTAGTACGTGCATCCATATTTTGGTTCAAGCAATTTTCATTTTGTGATATGTGAATTTTTTTTATTATGTGTGCTAATACCCAGTTATGAAGCACGATGTAAGTTAAACACTGTGGGTCGGGTGAGCGCGGCAATGGCGCGTAATTTGCAAATGGTTCCAAAAACAAATTCTCTTCTGTATTTTTGAAATCATAAACTGTCTGAAGAAGATTATTGAAGTTATCTTCATTAGCTTCTTTGATAATTCCAGATAAAGTTATTGAAGGACAAAAATTCAGTATAAGCTTCGGTATCAAATTCACATTTAATTTTTTGCATATCGGTTCCAAATACGTTACGGGAATTTCTTTTTTGTCAATCATTTTCCCAAAAATGTCGTGAAGGTGTTTTTCTAATACCGCAAAGTAGGAAGACGTATCACAGCTGGAATCTGTAGTACGACTACTGTCTTCTTGTTCCAACTGTGAAACTGTCTTACAATACATGTAGCACATTCTCAAGAAATGCGTTCTTGTTTTTCTATTTGAGTGATGAGTAACTTCCCCAACATTGCATAAATCCTTATCAGAAGCAGTAACGATGTTCATATAAATTTGATGGTATTTCTGCAGCAGATTTTGATCCACGTCAACATTTTCTTTTGGACACACGACAGGTAACAAATCATCGCAAGATTGTTTAAGTTCTTTGGATAATTGATTTAATTTACAGAACTCTTTGTGTTTTATTGGTATTCGACAATCGTTGATCAGTTCGCAAATGTTATCAATAAAAGCAAAAGCCTTTTCGTTATTTCCGAATATCTCGAAAGTAACACTAGCTATGTCTTCTACGAAACGGATATAATTTGTTTTCTTAACAGCAGCTACATCAGTGGTGTTTCGTACTTCTGCCAACTTTCTTTCGACGACGTTTATTAAGCCATATGTAATTTCTCTGTTCAGTCCACTACTTAGTAGTATATCGACAGAATTTATAAAAGAAGCATTTTGATGACTGTAAAGTTGTAAATGTGGATGGCGAGCCGCCAATTCAATGACGTCATATGAATTTGGAGCTCTATTAGATGAAAGGAAACCTTCTACTAGTCCCATCACCTCCGTCGAAACAACAGACAGGGCTGATAGTTCTTTGGTCGGATAACGAGTATCATCTCGATAATAAATTATATTCTTTAGTTTGGCCACCAAATGTCGCAGTTGTTCAGTGAACGTTACTTCTGTAGCTATTTCTGCATCGGCTAAATCGAACATCTAAAAACAAAGTGGGACCTCTTTATAGCAAAGAACAGATAAACAGAGACAAGCCACTTTTTGTCAAATGATACATATGTCAAAGCATAAGTGTTATTTTTGTGTTATTTACTATTGATTTAAATTAAAAAATATTTACAATTGAATAATGTTTATTATATACAGTAAAAATAATGTATAATTACTATATACAGAATTACAGAAATACTGAATGTAGATGTTAACCTACTTAGCTATATGGATTTTTAGAACTTCTTACGTGGATTGCTTTATAGTGCAGAATTCATTTAACATTCAATTACGGGACACGGATCATTTTAAGATTGAAGAATGGATCAATGATGATGATTATGAAATCATAAACAGAAACCAGTTAAATAATTTCGACATAGACGCTAAGGAAAATAAGTTTCGTGATTTGAATAAGTATGAGTTGTTAAGTTCTATATTTAAGCTCTTTATAAAAGCTAGGACTGAATCACATAATTATCATCTGCTTTATGCAATCATTAACCTACTCGTATAGGGTTTAGAATGTTTATATAATGCAGATGTCTTATGATAAATTGAGTAAACTGTTTTCTTTACTACAGATTTAATTTTTTTTTCTTTATGGTATGGCGCACAGATTAGCGCATTTGCTAATGTCATGTATTAATAAGTAGAATCGACATGAAGCACGTTGCTTTTCTTCTTATTGTATAACTCCTCCAGTAAAGTGATAGTAGGCTTTACTGAAGTTATAAACAACTTCTTGGATGAGCGCAAAAACTTAAGCTACACGTGTTTATTTAGACCTACTCCTTTCTTATCACTTACACAGAACTTTAAAATAATATATTATCACTGTGTACTTTAAAACTGCCAAAATTGTAAAAAACGGAAAATGTAACTAAAATGACAACCTCACTTCTCCCGTTCCCGCCAAAAAGTCTTGTTGTATAACATTTGAGATATGGGATATGTTCGTTTATACGTCAAGCGAATTTGTTTATTACAACGTCTTAGAGATTTACTACAACATAAACTTAATTTTGTTCCCGATTAAATGAACATTGTGCATCTCATCTACAGAATTGTTCACTGTGCGTGGTCCAACACGCACTAATTTATATGATACATTTAAATATTTATTATTGGTAGGTTATTTAAACATTTAAAAATGTATATATATTTTATAAAATGTAAGTAGCTGTTTAAATCGTATCAAATTGTCACATTTAATGACGAAGAGTACAGGTACATATGTCTAATTACAGGTTAGCAAGTAAGGAATACGATAAAAGTATATTACATACGAAGGTCACAGTTAGAGAGCGGTTTATAGGGACTATAACAAAAAACCAAAAAAAGGAAAAAAGTGATGGAGGAATAACAACAACACATCATTTACTAGTGAGTATTAAAAATACAATATATCGTACACATAATTCATTACTGAGACTATCTGACAGTTCCATAAAAGTCTATTGCAAATAAACGACTTTTATGGAGAATTCGTATCTACAGACAACGTGTCCAACTATAATTAGATACATTTTCTATAAGCGTATTTACATGATGTTAACATCCAATGACTGGCCTGTATGTCTATGCGGGTACAGTACATCACTACACTCACGTCAGTTGGATGTGAATACGCCTATACATAGTCTTGTCATACATATTGTTATAAGGAAAACATAGTTTTTTTTCTATTATATAAAACGTTTATTACTGCAGTGTGCGTTAGTTTATACAATACTATAATGGCATTTTAAGAATATGAAGCTCATTCGAAATTATCCCTATTGACCTTAATACAATCCTTAAAACGTTGTGGCCACTTATCGATTGAAACACGCACTTTTTCCATGGGGAAATTCGCCACTTTCAATCTTATGGAATGTTTTAGAGACTCCAAATTAACATGACGTTATTTAGAGCATGCCATACTCTCTAAAAGAGACCATAAATCATAATCAAGTGGATTAAGACCGGAACTAGATGACGGGCCAGTCTTCAGCTCTAACGAATTCAGAAACGATCCTTTCCAGCCACGCTTGTGTGGATCAAGTTTTATGACCTGAGGCTGAGTCTTGCTGAAAGGACCATTCTTGGTTATGGAACACGGTGTTGTTAAGAGGCTTAAATACTTTCTCAAGAATCGTGTCTTCATACACCTTAATGCCTTTTCACAAAAAAATGGCTGTCACTTCCTGATAGCGTGATAGATAGAAACCATCACTGAAACCGGATATCTAATGCTCCCGTTTTACACTCCTGACTAATTGACAAGCTTTGAACATAAACTCGGTCATTGTGCTTATTAAAATGTTGTTCGATAGTAAAAAGTTTCTCGTCGGTAAATAAAATTTTTCTGTGACCACCTATCGCCTAAGAAGTTGTTTTGATTTTATCACCCTATTCATTTTTAAATTATCGGTTAAGAAATGACCAGTGCGTCTCTTATAAGCTACAAGTACTAAGTCATCTTTTAAAATACGCGACATGGTTCTGGGTGCTATATTCATTTACCTAGATAAAATATTTTGCTTTTGATCGCCTTTTTAGTACGAATATTACGTGAACGCCCATATCCTTCTCTGTCACTAACAGAGGACGTTTCATCATACCTATCAATAGCCCGGTACACAAACATTTGATTAATATTAAGTGGATGGAGAGTGCTAGAAATTGCATTTGGCTCCATACCTACTTTATGTAATGCTATCGTGACAATTCGGTTGTTTTTATCACGCCACGTCATTTTGATGTCACACGAATAATGAACAAAGATTGGCGCGAAAATAAGAAAACACTGAATATTCAGATGAAAATGACAGATTTCAAATTCAAATGTAATATTATTGTTTTTTTAATGTAACAGTATTTATGGCCAGACTGTGTATATTTTTAGAAATGGTGTATAGTCATAGAATGGTGTATGTAATTATAGTTTTTTCCTGTTTTGTGCTGGTATGCGCTGGATACGGCTCGTGTCTGTAGATATGAATTCTCCTTAAAAGTAGAGATAGTTTCAAGCAGCGGATGCTTAAAAAGCACCCCTTTTTATATTTTTTCCTTAAAATCAAACGAAATCGCATCACTGCAATTACTGATCATTAGTTCAGGATACAGCGTCGGGAAACGAGTGTACGCCTTTTTCGTTTTACGCCTTTTTCAACAAATAAGAGTTAGTCTACGTTGTGACTTTATTTCTGTTAGCGGACTATGATATCTCGACTTCTCCACGCCACGAAATTAAGCAGTTCAGAGTTTTCATTAAAAACAATTAAGTAGATATTGCATACTTGGTCAACCTCATTGGCACGGTATAATATCAATGACACCTTATCTTTATATATTATATTGTGTATTTACGGTTGCTTGGTATACTAATGATATATGTAGGTCTATTTATAGTTGATATCTTTATTATCAATATGTATACTGCTCAGGTCAACGACTAATTTTATTGTTGACGGAAATATTATTTCAACATGAATTTATATGGAAATTGTAAATTTTATCACAGTTAAACAAACATTTGATCAATAAACGAGCTTTGAACAATGAACCAAATTACAGTTATGATAACTTATTTAAAGAATACTATGATGACGCTACCTACGAAAGCAAATCAAACGAAACATATCATGTCAACAATACAGGTAAAATTGTTTAGTTACTATGCTTTATAGCTTTATAGCAATTAAACTGTAAAAATAAATCTAATAACATTTCTAAAAAAATCACCCAATTAACAGATAAAACTAAAGTTTAATTAAACATGCGTTGATTGAAAGCGTTTAAAGGCAAAGATTCTTTATAGAATTATCGAACATAGAAACGTAGTCTGATCGTCTTTGTCATTGCCAATTTACTGGCTTTGGAAAACCGTTGTAATCTAACATAAAAAATGAATTTCTTGCCGATTTCTTTTACTATAAGTTTTTTTCTCAATCAGTGGTAGAATTAAAGTTAAAAAATACTTTATAACTGTGTGTACATACTTGAATCTATTTGAATAAGCGACTAATTTCATATTATGTATTTATTAATGTAAACGAAAATCTTTATAAAACAAATTGTACAAACCTACAGATATAGAAAACAGCTTTATTCATTCCGTAAAGAAGATTTTTAAATTCGATAAAAAACGTCCTAATTGTACTGCAGAGGAAATAAAGGGCATAGGATACAAAGCGATTTATTGCTTATTACAATACTACAGATGTCATCATGAGCCACCTAGTATTTTAGTAGCACGTTTGTGGAAAATCATCAAGTTATGGTTCCTGGTATACATTGTAATCGCGTTTCCATTATGGTGTACAAAAGGTATAGTCTATATAATTTTTTATACAAAAAATAGATTAAGGGGAAAAAGGTTCAAACCCACCCCAAGATAACTTTTTATCATTTTTTGTAACTAATTTTGTACTAATCCCTCATTATCATATTCTAAGCATACTTCCCTCTTAGACAAAATCCTAATTAAATATAACATGCTTTGCACTTATTTTTTGCTGTAAAAGTGGATTAAAATGTGAAAGTAAAGTTATATCAGAGTAAATAGACTTAAAAGTGAGGATTTATATAGTGTAAATAGACCCACAGAGGACAAGTTCTCTAACAGCGTGCATAATAGAGAACAAACTTATTTAGACAGAAAAGAACAAGTTGAACGTAATTTTTTTATACCTACTTATTGTCATGAGGTGCATAATTTATACCTATTTTCATAGGGTTATCTAAACATGAACTATTTTTTTAATAATAAAATTAGTTCAATTCGAGATTAAAACTTGCAACAAATATCTGCATCAAAACACCCTTTGATTAAGGTGGTTCGTTTTCCATGCAAAAAGTAATCATAATATACTGTTTCATTGAATAGTAAAAATGCTTAAAAATGTGCTCATAAATACTAGTTCAGGTACTTTTTTACGCAAAATTAATAAAAAGTAATAAATCTTTAATAGAAATAACATATATCAAATACCGTTTTTTACAAAATGATATGCGTGTGTGCGTGACGATTTTCGTGTAACAACACGAAATGCAAATAAATTAGCGATGTTGCCGGCCCGCGCGCCGCTCGTACGCTACGTTGCCATTCATGACATCTTTCCTTCAAACTTCAAAATGTATTAGAAACAATAATTGCGAATTTTTAACAGGACTACAAATTATTAGTGTACACAATATATTTTAAATCGGTATCAAAAATGTAGACCTAAAATAAGCTAAATTATTATTTAAAACGATATACAATTATATGTTGTGTATTATTTATGTACTTTTACAGTTGATGACAATAATAGATATTATTATCTACATACATATCTTCACGCTGTATCCCAACGGGGTAGTCAAAGAGGACGGAGTGTCAAGCGTCAGTCCTTACATACTTCTTTCGCTTCCTCAAATCTCATCATTCTCCTCAAAGATTTTTGCCTAGGTAGGTATACGCGTGCTTTGGACATTTCCGTCGGCTAACACTAGCTATTTGATCTTCATAAGTTAGCCTTGGTCTTCCTTGGCTTCTTTTACCACTCACTTTTGCTCTGTAGATTTTTTTCATCGGTCTTTCATCACTCATTCTGTCTATGTTATTGATGATTGATAAACTGGTTATTCCAAAATTTTAATTAGATAAGTCAAATGTTACATTTTTTGGTAACTGCATTCGTTTTTATAATAAAGTTCCTCAAGAAATTACTCAATTAACAGTGAATAAATTTAGATTGGTTATAAAACGTACAATGACTAGACAATCATACTATAAAATAAACGATTTCATTGAAGACAAAACAATAGTGTGGAAATGATGTTCTCTGCACATGCGTTTACTGGCCTAATGAAAATATTGTATTTTAATAAACCTTTTGTAAAATGAAGTTGAAAAAATGATACCTGACTGAGTTTCTTGTCGGTCCTTTTCAGTGTCCAGGTTTTCTATTTGAACCGAACTAAAGAAGATTTGACGTTCAAAAATATCTTGTAATTGGGTTTACTTGAATAAATTGATTTGACTTTGACTTTGACTATGTGCCCGAACCATCTAAGCATTCCTTTTTTCATATTTACTATGACATTGTCGTGCAACCCTGTCATACTGTGTATCTCTTCATTGCTTATCTTGTCCTAAAAAGTACACCGCACTTATTTCTAAGAGATCGAATTTCTACTGCATTTATCTTACTTTCATTCGAGTTCGGGCATATCCAGGCTTCACTATCATACAATAAATTTGGAACCAACGCCGCATTGTAGATGGCCATTTTAGCAGCGTTATATATATTTACACTATCTAATAATGCGGACAGAGCACAGTTGACTTTATTGCCAGCTGCTGTCAGTCCCTCCACATCCAACTCACATCTTCCATCCCTCGAAAATGCGCTCCCCAGATATACAATTTCGTTCAGTTGTTCTAGACATTTTCCATTTACCCATATTTCACACTTTGTCGCACATCTTCCCTTTTAAACACCAAAATCATAGTTTCGTTCACATTCATATTCAATCCTTTCACTTCACAGTCTTCTTTTGTGCACGTAACTAGTGTCTGCAACTCCTCTTCTGATGGTGCTATAAGCACAGCATCGTCAGCGTAGAAAAGGCAGTTTGCCACTGTACCATCACATACCATACCACTCATACTACCTTTCAATGTCTGGAGGCAATTGTCTAAAAGGCAGACATCACGCAGCCCTGTCTGACGCCTGAACAAAATTCGAACCAGGGCGACATGTCACCATCTATCCTTACGCGGGCTCTGTGCTCTCGATATCGGGCACTTTGCCCTGCAGTAAGGGGCCCTCGACGCCATATTCAGGCAGAAGACTATAAATTTCTTTCGCACTACTCTATCGAATGCTTTTTCATGATCCACGAAAGCGCAGAAAACTTTCCGATCTATGGCCAGAAACCTCCCCACGACACCGCGGAGCGAGAAAATCTGATACATACAACTGCTACGGTTCCTAAAACCACCTTGTACCTCCCACAAATATCTTCCAGAAACGCTGTTCATACGCTCAGTCAATACTTTGTGATATAGACTTTACTTGCTAAGCCCAGGCTGATAGTCCTATAGCACGCGCAATCTAAATAGGAACCTTTCCCTATATAGAGAGGCACCATGATTACGGCGCGTCAGTCCGGAACCTTTCTCTTCTGCCAGCAATAATTGCACAGTTTATAGAATGCATCTCTGACTCTAGGACCACCATACTTGATCATATCAGCAGTCAACTCATCATTTGCCGCAGCCTTTCCAAACTTCAGACTTCTTATCGCTTTCTCAATCTCTTTTATACTAATGACTTCCTCTAGTTCCTAACCCGAGTATGACGATTCGTTAGGATCACTCTCAGTGTCAGAGACAGAGTCGCCACTCTCATACAGTTCTCCATAGTATTCGTTCCAATGTAGTAGAAAAGCTTTTTTGTCTGTTAACAGATGATGTTGTTTCGAACACACTATTCATTCTGCGAGGTGTCGGGTCACTTCGGTATTTACGTATTTCTTTCCAAAATAATTTGGAATTTTCTTCGAAGTTGTCCGATATCCTGTTTTCGTCTAACACCCTACACCTTTCACAGAGTTGCACAATTTACCTCCTCAATAATATAGCACAATGAGCGTAGGTCTACTACGCCGAAGTGCGCGAGTTCGAATCCTGCAATGTGGTCAGACCTTTTTGTTTTTTTTTAAAGTTGAAATAATACATTCAGTTTGCAACCAGTACCTAATAAAAACATATATCACTTTAGTGATGTACTTATAATGTGGAAATAAAATGAAAAATAATGACGGACGTACATGACAGATAAACATATATGATAGATAGACAGGCAGACAAGCATAGTATACCCAAAGTGCAAAAAATGTAAAATGTAAAGAAAATGTGAACTTATTTCTCCCGTAAAAGCACGCTAATCAATACGTATATTAAATACACTATAACTCACTAATCACCCACTAAAACACTGCGTATAAAGCTCACTGAATAACTCACTGAATTCTCAATAACTCACTGCACACTCATTTCGACTATATTTTAACAACGATCGTTCACGGATGCACCTAAAATATACTAATACTGATTACACTAGACTACTACCAATTTAACAGCGTATGGCGGAGGGTATAATTAAATTATTTCCGTTTACCTCCATTTAAAATAACCTGTAGATGTAGACGATCGCTTGTTGCTACCTGACAACTGCTATTTACACAAAGGCTAAAGTCAGATTCTTATATACAGCCTCACCAATACGTAAGCCATCCACTTTAACCCCACTTTTGCTATTAAAATGTTACAAAATAATCACAGGTGACTAATTATAATTATTGTAGTGAAGCTAACAGTCGGCGAATTGTGTTGTAGCCTCTACATGTCTGCAACGATTTGTGTTGTAGCCTTTACATGTCTGCAACGATTTGTGTTGTAGCCTCTACATGTCTGCAACGATTTGTGTTGTAGCCTCTACATGTCTGCAACGATTTGTGTTGTAGCCTCTACTATCTACAACACATTACGCTGCAGCCTTTACATTCCTACGACGACTTGTATTTCCCCTGCATATATACAACACCCCTTGCTGTAGCCTCTATATATCTGCAACATCTCACGTTGTAGTCTCTTTATCTTTACGTATCAATCAGGTGGATTCTGCATATCCAATACATAACTCTCTTCTTATTGTCGCCATAATACCAGATGACCTCACAGCATATTGCCATTGCGTCAGTTTTGTCTCCATTGTGGTATTTAATATACGGATTCTACAAACTACTAAATTAATACAAATTCAAATGAAAAGGCCAATAACCAAGGCTGGACATATGGCTTCTGAACGAAAAGTACACTAATTAATATGTATGTTAAATTATATTAATTAAATAGACTATAAAACTCACTAATCAGAATCACTCACTAAAGAACTACGTACAAAGCTCTTTGCATAACTCACTGAACATTAATTTTTAACCCCCGACGCAAAAGAAGGGATGTTATAAGTTCGACGTGCCTGTGTGTCTGTGTGTTTGCGTATCTGTGTGTTTGCGTGTCTGTGTGTCTGTCTGTGGCATCATAGCTCCTAAACAAATGGACCGATTATAATGTGGTTTTTTTATTTGAATGCAGGTTTTCTAGCGGTGGCTCTTAAACATGTTTTATCAAAATCGGTTCAGTTGTTTGAAAAATATAAAATATCAGCCAATTTTTTAGTTTTTAAAGGGACGCGTGTATCTTCTATTAGTCTAATCGGTGCGAAATTTAGTATACTGTGACTTCCATAATGTCACAATAACATAGTAACCTTGACTAGATGCTGCAGCATCATCTGAAGTCAGCAGGATATCCAACTCCTCGCCACTTACAGTAGAGGTATCCGGTTTAGGCTCATTGAAATGGTCTCTACGAATAGGCTATAGATAGATAGATAGCTGGTGATCAGGGTCTGATGATGGATCAGACAACTATTGTCAGAATACTCAGATTTCGGCGAGGCACGATCTCGTGTCGCAATTTCGTGTATCGTCCCGGAAAGTATTTGCGTGAATGTGGGGATAGAGTGTAGATCGTTGTGTTTAAAAAGCATGAAATAAAACTTAAATTATAAATTTAAAAAACCCCCGACTCAAAAAAAACCTCCAACAAGTAAAAAAATAATATGTACCTAATGCCCATTTAAATTTGTGATAAGTTTCAATAGTAATATATCCAAGCGTCGTCACGTCACGTCTAAGTAAATAAAGTAATAAAAAAGGGAATACAACTAAAAATGATAAAGTAGGTATGAAATTTAAATACAAGTAAACTTAGCGGTCCCCTGACGTGACGGTGCTTGGATATATTACTACTGTTAGCTACGATAAAATTAAATAGTAAGTTAGATACTTATAGCAATGGAACACCCCAAACTTTACTTAAATTATCGATCAATTGATTAATACTATTATTTAATATCAATTAATAACTAATTAATTTGTATTTGAACACTTCGTGCTGCAGTCGTGAAGGTAAAACCAATAGAGAGACGTGAAGCGCTCGAGTTTTGACATATATAATCTCGAGCGGTATTGGGGAACAAGCCGAGTCGTTTTTTCCTGTGACGTAACGGACACCGTCGCGCTCTTCTAGAGGGCGCCAGTGTTCCCCTTTATGTTTATTCGTCGGTGTTGCTAACACTACTATCATTTATATTGAAACTTATCACAAATTTAAAGGGCTATAAGGTACTACATATTATTTTTTTACTTTTTGGAGGTTTTTTTTGAGTCGGGGGTTTTTTAAATTATTAATTTAATGACTATATTTGAACAACGACCGTTTGTGGATGCAGCTTAAAATATACTTATACTGATTGCACTAGACTTCTTCCATAACAGTACATGGCGGAGGGTATAATCAAATTATCCATTTGAATATTATACTGTACATGATCGCTTGTCGCTGCTTGACAACTACTACATAAAGACTAAAGTCAGACTCTTATATACAGCTTCACCAATACCTAAGCAATCCACTTTAACACCACTCTTGCTATTAAAATGTTGCAAAATTATCACAGATGGCTAATTGAAGTGAATAAAATTGTAGTGAAGTCTACACCCGCTCCGGCCAAAAAATGTAATAAACATTGTAGCTCGTAACACAGTTTAAACAACTGACACGGGAAAAGGGCATCATTAATTTTTGTAATAGAAATTGTAACAGAAAATAAACATTATATTATCTTATTATTTTGTAAGAAAAATAAAAATATTTTTAATTTTTATTCGTAGGTTTTTTTATATAAAATTAATTACATATTTTAATTTCTAATATTTTACTGCCTAACAATATAGTAACGGTATAACAATAAAAAAAAAGTTAGTGTGTAGGGATTCGAACACTGAAAATTACAAATCTCTAGTATCAATATATCCACTGGGCTAATTTGACTTAAAATTTTAAGCTGAAATTATTAAATAGTACAATCACTTGAACTCAGTATACATGTGTGGGTAAAAAGACCAAATTTGTGATTTGAATTATGCATCATGATATGTGACTAATAGGTCTACAGGATAACTTACAAAGTTGTCGGAATAGTTGCGTATAGGTGTAGTGTACGCAAACATAACTTTCGTGTGTGGAAATACAAAAATAACTGTATAAAAAAATAAAAACCTCGAATTTGCGTAAGTGACGCCATCTATTGAGAAAATAGGCGCTCGGGAACCGAACGAACCACCTTAAACTTAAGTACAATTAACTTTTGAGTATCGACTTCCAATAGTCAGTTTTAATTATATCGTATTAGTATTTCACGTGATTTTTTAGGTATGAAAAACAGAAATCTCATTTTTTCAGTTCGTTTATCAGTTGTGAACTTGTGAAACTCAAATCATCACTTGCAATATTTAAACTTACTCGTCCGTCAACATAAATTTCTTACGTTCCACAGAGGGGTATTTTGCGTTTCTAACCGGTCAAAACTACAATACCTCAAAACTGCTACAGAGAAAAAATTCGCATAGGCAACGTTTTCCCGGCTTACTTGCTGCGTCCATCGTGTGCAATATTAGTTGAAAATCAACCGTTGTTTTGTGCGCACGCGTGACTTATTGGCGATATTTTTAAGGCGGATATCCACGTTAATAATAGGTACGTTATTTGGTGGATGTATAAGAGAAAAATGTATGGATTGTTCTAGTTCAGGTAAGATCACGTATTTATGTCATAATTTTATATTTATTTCTGTTTGATTATTGCCATAATTTGCAGCTTGAATTGTGTACTCTTTTTTGTATTTTATACATTAGTTCAACGACTTTATACTGTTATAGAAATTATGTGCCACTTTTTGCCTCTTTTCAACATACATACACTTTAGTGGCAACAGTAATAAATAAAGAATTTCTCTACTTTTATTAATTGCCGAGTAACATGACTTTTATTTTGTTTTAGGAAAACCTGGTAGCTCGAACTATAGAATCGTGACTCGGAGAGGATTGTTCGGTACAATGGAACAGCAGAATTTGGCTACTTTTGAGGAAAATCTTAAATATGTGGAAACCGATATTCTATCATCTGACAATTTTTCTGGAGATCAAATTAAGGATTTGAAACAGAAAATTTCACATTTAAAGAGCGAATTTAAAAAAAGATGGCTGAAAGCAAACAGAACACAACACACATTTTTAAACGATAATGCTACGTGGCTTCAAGGAACTTTTAAATACCAAAAGCGTCATTGCAAAAACGTGTTGGTCGTCCGACGAAACCGTTTTGTGAGCTTTCTGACAAAAGTAAGAGGAGAAAAACAGACTGTCTACAGAAGTCTTACAGAAGATCTGTAAGAAGTACTCGCACATGCTGCGAGATTATCATTACATACATCTGGTGATAGAAGTCTGTCACATGTGCTGTCTGAAATTACCAAGTCTCCGAAACGAGCTAGAAAATACAGGAAAGCATATTCTACATATTCGCAAGCCAAGAAGACCCAGCTCAGCTAACGCCTCTAAAAGTTAGATAAAGCATTGTTACCAATTCGTTTGCTGTCAGAAGAGGGTGCAGAAGCCAAAAATAACCATTTTAAAATGTTTTGCTACAATTTCGCGAGAGTTTCCCAGGACAGACTGCAAGTTTGATTTCCTGAATCGGCTATTGGCTCCTATCCTCTAATCCATTGTTATCGAGTCTCAGGCCGAAACTTTCCAAAAAAATCGCAACCTTTCTCGAAGGAAACAATAGATATATGCTGTTGCCTGCTGATCGCGAACCTGAAGTTTCTAACTCAGAGGAATCGGAAAAAGAAGCGGAAGAATCAGATAAAGAACCCTGGCAATTGTCATCATCATTTGATTAATGCAAGTTATAATACCAAATCATCATATAATATTATAAACAATATTCAAATAATGCTCATATTTTTGTTCTTAACTATAAAAAGTTTGTTACTTTATTATGAAAACACTAGTTTTAATTAAAATCACAATACAAGTCTCAGTACTAAACAAAAAAATATAAAAATAATTATGACCGGCTAGAAAGGTAAAACTCGACACGTTAAATAGGTACGCGCAATTGATCCCTGTGCCCTGTCATTTGTCATAAATAAAGCAGAGACAAACCTAAAAATTTGCAGACAGCGACAGCCACGCGATCATTGCACGACCGGTAACTAATTCTAATAAAAAATTAGTATCATGTATGATGATTAAACTCACTAGTCGCGGTAGATTTAGCGCTACTATACCAATTTCATCATACAAATTCTCGTTTTGACAACAGATATCGTGCGATATTTGGCTGTCGCATTCTGACTGCAAGTTACGTAATAAGCGTGCCGCTTTATACCACAGCGGCACGTACGTGAACGTAGACGTGAACCCATCAGTGAGTGGTCACACAGACATCACTGCGCTTAGTAAGAGTGTACCCACTGCGGACCGCTTGGTATCTGTAGGATTGTAAGATATTTCGACATGTGGTTTTACTTACCTGTAAATAGTATTTAACGTTATCTTGACTGTTTTGCCCTATATATTCTGCATTAATGTCGTATACCACTTTATAATGCTCGAAAGCTCGAATATATTGTACAGTCAGCATTGAATGTAATTAATCTTAATAATAATCAATATAAACTCTTAAAAAAGACAGAATATTATGATTACTTATGGTTCTTAAATGACTGACATACATATTTTTTCCTAAACAGAAGACGACATTCAGTTCCAAATGTTTCTGGCCGTAATTATGAAATTTTTCGTCCTAAAATGTGTCGTTACGCCGATCGCTTGTGAAAGTTGTGAACCACGATCACGTCACATTTTTAATAAATTTTATTTTGATCAACTATTTTTGATACTGACTACAACGTACAGGATGGTGTTGCTGGTGTTTATGCTGCAAGTTCTACAAACCATACCAAACTATAGAAGAGGCTAAGAGATATATGGTGACAAATCCACCAGGAGTATTTCAGACTCTACATCATGGACGTATAGAGTACGATCCGACAGAACGCGAAAAAGAAACTAACGAAGAATTTGAGCATTTAATAAAAATATTATAAGTTTTTAATGATAAAAATTACGATACATGCAAAAGATAATGTTTAATTACTTACATCTATAATTTGATTGGCTTTTGGGAAATCATTATGATATAGTGCCAACGCTACAAGACAATTTGGTTTTGCCAGCATTATAGAGATGAAGTCAATGTTATTTCCTTTAGATGTAAGTCCTGAAACAAGAAATGATGATAAAACAGAGTAGATACTAGAAATCTAAGAATAGCTGACTTAAGCCACATACCATCATCACTAGCTGAAACCGTAGATGCCTGCATAACTTGCTCACCGTCATGCCTAGTATTAATGTGCCGTCTCCTCATTTTTGGCTTTTTTCTAGATACTTTCAAGTCTACGATATCTCGATCATCCTCTTCACTACTCCCATCAACTTCAACATAATCTAAACAAAGCTTCAATTGCAATGGAGTAGTGTCTGGAGAGAGAGTTGATACTAACTGTAGTTTCCAAATAGAATCATTCACTATTTTTGCAAGATGTTTAAATCTAGATATGATAACAGAATCATATGTCTCAAAATCCGTAGTCTCATTTAATTTTTCTAAACATAATTTCAACGTATTTAAAACAATCTGTGTTGTTGCAGGATTACACATGAACCCTGCGTTTGTAGTTTTTACAGTTTTTACATTTTTGTTTTGCCTTTTCGAATAAAAATAAGAACAGTCTGAATGAGTGCTGCAAGGATTGTCTTGACTATGTTCATCACATGAAAAATACTCGTATCTCAGAAAGAGGCATGAGAAAACATTCTCAATAACTTCAAGACAATATTGTACAGGCTGAATGGATAATATCAAACGCTTAATTTCTTCTAATGACGACGATGTCCCTTGTGCTTCTTCTGTTCCTTCAGATGCATTCATTACAGTATCTATTACTTTTGTTATTGCGCAATAACTGTTATACGTAACAACATCCCAGCTTGAATTGCATCCTTCTTTTTCTTTTTTTAAATCAGTTTTATTATGAAGTGCTATCAGTTCACTAATAATATCATTATTTGTATTCAAAAGTCTCGAAACTTTGTACCTATCTACTTTCGGAAGTCTGCATACTTGCGATATCACAGCTAAAGCACTCTGTGCTAGCACTTGGTTGAATATAGATGTTGTTATAATCTTACAATTGTTTTCTAAACAGAACTTTATTATTGTCAATTCTCTTTTTATTTCTGTTACATAAAATTGCAACTGATCGTCTGCAGTCATATAGCAGTCAAGAATTGAAAATATATTAGTCAATTGTTGAACTAAACATGGCAAGTCATATGTCTCAGGACTATTTGTTAGGTCAATTAGCACCATGATTAGTATCTGTTTAGTAAAATTGTTAATTTTAAATGTCACATTTTTTAAATCATATAGCTGTTGTTTATAGACTTGAGCAGCTTTCAAAAGCCAATGAACTTTATCTTCATAGCAAAGCCCTAGCATATACTCTGGAGTTAATTTAAATTCTTTTTGTGGTTCATTTTGTTGCATTAAATCGGAACCTGTCTTCAGAAGCTGGGGTCTATCTTGAGGTATTAAACTTATCAGAATTTGTTTTCTGTATTGTCTAAAAGCATCTTCCGACATATGTTTTAATATACTTTGTATGAAAATAGGTATAAAACTGTCTTTCCATTTTACCACTGATATAAGTGTTATTAATTTGTCTGGATTGCTTTTAGCATCTAATAGTTCATTCTGTAGAGTCTCTAAATAAAATCTTTGTATCTTGTCTAGAGTATTCTCGGAAACATGCTCTTTAAAGAATCTAAGTATTGTAGAAGTTGTTACAGGATTAGATTTCAGATTAAATTTAAAAAAATCCAATACTTTATCACTGAGATCTTTATATGACTTTGATTCTTCAATGTCATAATAAAACTGCAGGAGTTCCTGGTAGAACAATAACATACAAGCAATTCAGTTTATAATAATGTGAAATAAATAGAAGAGAAAATAACATTTTATTTATTACATTGATTATTAATATTTGATATTTATGACAGATTAACAAAGACGATAACTTACTTCATAAATCTCTTCGGATAGGTTATCAAGAAGATGAAGAGTGTACTTGAGCTCCTCTTCCTTCATGGTGTCGACTGTAAGTATTGTTTCTAAACATCAACAATAAACAATATTACTTCTAACAATATAATACAAAAATTAATATTGCAATAAAAACAACTAATAAAATAAATATACTGTTACGGTTGGACCTTATGCTTAAGGAATAAGGTCGATTTTTAATGGAACTAGAAACGTAACTTTTAGTGCTTATATCTCGAGTCCTAGGCTTTGCAGAGTTATGACCTAAAAACGCATTGCTAGGTTTAAGGTCTACTATATCGAATGGTATACATAAAATTAAGAAAGAAGAACAAAGTTGCACCTCTAAAATTCCCGTGTCATATACCTATGACTCATGCATACAGGCGGCGTCGAGAACAATGTCGAATTATTGTTAGCGAGCGTAATTAACTAGAAAGTTCCACCCTCTTTATTTCTATGCGTTATTATTACTACCATTCGAGTTTACTCTAGATGTTTCCACCCTCATTTTTATCTGACTATAAGTAGAGCTCCGTGTCCGCCGCCGAGTCAGTGTTTCTCAACTATCGATCGAGGTGATATATCGAGGCGACATCAAGGTGAATTACGAAGACCATTACGACGACTACTGCGACGACCTTGGATAGAAGAACTCTGCGATTCGGGAACGTTGTTATTGAGTGAAGCGTGTACCTTCGGTGACTATTAGTACCTATTTGGAGGGCGACTACGAAGATTAGGAACCGCCGTAATTAAGTTCGCGTGTTCTTGATATCTACTTGTACGAAGGAAAATAAACGTTTTGCACCCTTAACTGGCATCTTATTATACACTCAGCTCGTAACAATACACTATTATATCTGCCAGGGTCTCTACCTTACGATTTAAAATTAAACCTATTTACTAAATAGTACAGTCGCATAGGCTAAAAAGAGAGTAAACCTCGGAATGAAAGATAATAATCTATAAACATGTATAAACCTTCGTTTCCTCATTTTAAAAGTTGGCTCAAAAGTCTCATAAGATCTCATGTCCGCGTTTTAAGATATTCAAGGTCGAAAGTAGCGAAATAGGTGAAAAATAATGCAGTCAACCGCAAATCCTAATAAATAGTTAGGGTCACAAAGTTAATTACTAAAAAAAATTATAATTATGAAAGAACTTAATTATTAACAATTTAATTTTTATTTAATTTGTTGCTATTATTAATATTTACTTATTTCTCATAAATAATAATGTGCAATACTTTAATTACATTTTTATTTAGCAATCATGCATTAATTTATTACATTGCAAGTATTATTAGTTAATAATAGTAAATATTGTGTCTTCTTAATTTCCTTCTTCTTCATCATCATCTTCTTCTTCCAGTCGCAGGTGAATGACAAATTCATTATCATCATACTCGTTATCAATAAGATTTGTTTCTAAACCTTCAAGGATGTCAGAGTCATAAGCACTTTCTTCATCGACATCATTTTGATACGATAAAGCGTTGAGGCATGTTTGTCCATTACATTGGCCACAAATTGAAGAGCACTGCAACCCCGATTTTCTGCGTCCATAAAGCGAACCACAAGCATCCTTACAGTTGAAAATATTATGACTGAAGAAGACGATAATAAAGAAAATGAAGACATATAAAATATGTTTACACCTAATATTAACTAATAATACTTACGATGCAATAAATAAATAATAGGTATAAGATTGCTAAATAAAAATATAATTAAAATGTATTTAAAGTATTTCATTTTATTATTTATAAGAAATAAGTAAGTATTATTAAGGGGTTACACACGATAATCTACCTCCACGTGTGCGAGGGGGATTTTCAGTCCAATATGGAATCACACCTTGTTGAAACGTAAAAGCTCTAGTTCACCCTGGGTCGCTGCTAGTAACTTTTTGGTAATTACTGGAGTCTTGCTAGTAGCGAGCGAAAATATTATCTCAAATCCAAGGTGTTAACCGTACCGTGCCTATGGATGCCTGCCTGAGGGGGAGCTCAGTCGTGAACGGTTTCTCTCCGATACCAAGGCACCTCGGAGTGTATTTTTGCCCTTCACCCGGCATGTGGGGCTCTGTCGGTTGTAACCTTCATTTCCTTAGGTACTCGTAACAATCTTTATGGATTTAGAAGAACACATAATTAACTAAGGGGGTCAACTGAGGAAGCGTGCTCGTCGCGACCCCTGCCAGCCCTTTTCAGGGCTGCAATTCCTCTTCTGTGCATACCATGCGGGACAATGGTAATGATAATGTTAGGGCGTCCCCCCAAAGGGACGTACACCGGTCTGTCCCTGCTGGTGTGTGCAGAGTGCAGTTCGGCGTTGGGGACCGCCACCCAACACGCTGTGCACCTAGCGGCGGGAAGTGGAGGGAGGAGTGCAGAGTAGCTGCGTGGAATGTGAGAGGTGGGATTGACGAGAAGATGAATGAAGTGATTGATATTATGGAAGAGATAGGGGATGCCAAGGGGTAGGCGTTTTACTGTCCTCTCGTATGGTTAATTGTATGACTGAGTATGAATGTGTAAATCCCAGACTGCTCAGGGTAGGCCTCAAGATTGGGTTGACAAGAATTTTTGTTTTGGCAGTATATGCCCCAGTGTCCTCTGTCGGTTTGGCTGAACTGGAGCAGTTCTGGGAGAATGTTAGAGAAGTTCTAGCGACGGTTGAAGAGAACGAAAGAATTGTTGTGTGTGGAGACATGAATGGATGGGTCGGGACAGCTCGAACAGGATTTGAGTCTGTCCTAGGCAAATATGGAGATAAGAGAGTGAATGATGCAGGTAAGATTGTGTTAGGACTGTGTATGGAAAAGGATCTTTTTGTGGCTAATACCATGTTTGGGCACAAAAGGATCCATCAGTACATGTGGGAAAGAAAGGGTGCGAGAAGTATGATTGATTTATTCCTGGTGGATAGCAGACTTAAGAAGCAGGTAATGGACACAAGAGCGTATAGAGGAGCCGATCTTGGGACGGACCACTTTCTGGTGATAACCAGAATAAGGGGTCTGTTCGCAGCATGGACCTTAAAGCTTGCTAATTCGCGACCAGATGTGAGCCCATGATCTTTTGAGATGTCTTCTGAGAATGCTGAGAGGGTCATATACGCAAAGATTATTATGTTTTTAATCATTGCAGGTAGCAGCAAATTTTGCTAATTAATCAACACATTCATTCACTATAATTCCTGAGTGGCTGGAAATCCAGGCTAAGTAAATAGTTTGGACATTATTATGGCATTTTAAGAAGGAATTTCTAATTTCTAAAAAGACTACTACAGATTTTCTTTTTAAAAAGATTTTATAAATAACTTTGTAGGGTACTTAAAAAATCCATATATATTTTTTGCATCTACAAATATGATAGCTTCTAAAATACCAATGCATTCCCCTGTGAATACAGAGAATTCAGTTGGGCATTGGAATTGTAATAATAATTTAGAATTTTGGTAGTAAATTGCCAGTAAGGCCAAACTTACATTGTAATAAATCTACCATTGTTATAAATTAATTCAATTTTGATGTTAATTGTCATTTAATATTAAATAATTGTGTCTAAATAAAGTATATGGTAGGAGGCAAGGTGACTACACCAATCACTATTTAAGGCAATGTGAAAATTCACTAATTTAGTGTTGGTTTCAATCACAGTTTCAACAGATTTGCTACAAAACAAAACCCAAACTCAAAACCCAATTTTGCAGCAAAACTTACCAAAAGCATAGGTTTGAGCACTACATGATCATTAATTGATGTAAATTAAGATAAGGAATATGTACATTGTTATTTATTTATTATTTTTTTGAACACTACACGGTAACTTGCCATCCTTAATTTATTACTTTGCATGTGAGTCGAATTAGTACTTGACCCGATATTTTCAGATATTATAAAAATTGAAAATGCATAATATTCTAATGAAAATATATTTTAGCATATAAATCTAAATACTGAGACTGGAAGTTTCCAGTAAGTGTGTACACAATTATTAATCTATGTCAGTTTATCAATATTACTCACCCTTCCAGGTCAGAAGTCATCTGTAGACAATTTTGATTTTTAATTTCCTGTACAATAAAATAAAACAAAACCTCGAATACTGACTAAATCAAAATCAATATCGGATAATACTGATAGGTAAAATTAAAAAAATAAATGAATAATTATTTCATTACTTAAGTATGACTAAGTATAACATTATAGTGGAAACAATACTAACAAAAATAATCTATTGTAAAATTCTTGAGCTTTTCTCAATTTTTCAAAGCTTTATAGATTTATAGCTTTGCTATGGTAAAATATTTAGAGAATTTATGCACTGAATATTCACAAGCAGAACAGAATTTCAGAATCACAAAGAGGGTAGCTGCATTAATGACATTATAAATTACGAAACTTCATTTGCACACATGATATACATAATACAAAAGATTTGATTTAAAAAATGAGCACTTCACTTTGCCTATTTATTGTAACAGCTCTTAAACTTTATATTTAAATAACTTCTGACATTATTTAATATAAACATGTAAAGGTTTATTTTTTTGTAGACAAAATAAATAATAATACACAGTACACAGAAATAATCAAATAAAAACAGAAAAAAAATTAACAAATTGACATTTGACATAGAATAGTATTACTATTATTTATATTTCTTAAGGCATTGGAAACAAGACCATCAGCCTAATGACGTAGGAGACACACTGTCCCTAACACCAGAGTAAAAGTAAGCAAGCTGTATTCTATCTCGGCAGTGTCCCTGAGATAATTACCTACGCTCACTCGGTACGTAAACACGCAATAAGGCTGCCGACTGGGACTTACGGTTTTTATTGAGTTACGTATTTGATAATAGGTACTATATTAAATTGTCATATTGTCTTTTCATTCTATATTATTGGAAATTTCTTAAGTTTTTATTTATATAATTCTACTAGTATTTTATTTCTAGTTTCAAAAGTTCATGAGTTGGTATGGTAGAAATGGACAAAAAAAAATACATTTTAGGTTTTTGTTGTGTGCAGTATAATAAAAAATCAGCAACAAAGTGACTAGATCATTATGATAATATTGGGTCCTTACATATGAAATTAGCGTTTTGTCGTACTGATCAATTTGATCTGAAATATCTCCTCTTTGGTTAAGAATTCCAAATTCAAATTTATAAATTCATTTAGCTGGTACACTTGAGTTTTGAAAACAGTCATTCATTTGTTTTTTTCCTCATTATTTTTTTCTATGGCGTCGCTATTACCGCACAATGGAAAACATGAAATATCGGTATATTTACGAGTACGAGTTCTACCGTGGCACCAGTGCTGCAGAAACAGCTCGAAGGATTAATGATGTTTACGGCGCTGGTGTCGCAAAAGAAAGCACGGTACGTTTTTGGTTTCAACGTTCTCGTTCTGGAAATTTCGACCTTCAGAACCAACCCCGTGGACGGCCGGAGACCAAAGTGGAAAATGAAGAATTAAAGGCTTTTGTGGAAGCGGATCCATCACAAAGCACTTCAGAGATAGCTGCAGGCTTCGGGGTAAGTGACAAAACTGTATTAATCCACTTGAAGCAAACCGAGAAAGTAAAAAAAACTTGAAAGATGGGTACCTCATTAATTGAGTGAATCGAACTTGCAAACACGCGTCGACTGCTGTGTTACTTTGCTCAACCGACACAATAATGAAGGGATTTTAAATCGAATCATTACTTGTGATGAAAAGTGGATACTGTACGATAATCGGAAGCGCTCGTCGCAATGGCTGAACCCTGGAGACCCAGCCAAATCCTGCCCTAAACGAAAATTGACTCAGAAAAAGTTACTTGTGAGTGTTTGGTGGACTAGCACCGGTGTCGTTCACTACAGCTTTCTAAAATCTGGCCAAACGATTACGGCAGATATCTATTGTCAGCAACTGCAAACCATGAAGGAAAAACTAGCTGCTAAACAACCGAGATTGGTCAATCGCTCTAGGCCACTGCTGCTTCACGACAACGCAAAACCACACACTGCACAACAAACAGCCACTAAGTTAGATGAGCTACAATGGGAATGTCTGCGACATCCACCATACTCCCTGGACCTTGCTCCAACAGATTACCATTTTTTCCGGAATTTGCACAACTTCTTACAAGGAAAAAAATTCAACTCCGATGCGGCAGTCCAAACCGCCTTCAAAGAGTTTATTGATTCTCGCCCCCATAGTTTTTTTAGTAAAGGGATCAATGGACTACCTATGAGATGGCAAAAGTGCATAGATAACAACGGTGCATACTTTGATTAATTAAATATATTTTACAAAAAAAAATTGACTATATTCCTCCCGTACAAAACGCCAATTTCATATGTAAGGACCGAATATATTAACTACAAATAAGCAGCAAAGAAATATTTCCAGTTTCGATATAGATGTATTCAAACATCCATACACTGAACAATATGCTCAAAAACTTGATGGCATAATATTTCGTCAGTAAATGCGCGGGAGCGTCTCACACCGTCCGACGACAACCGTGGCGCACTCGCGACTGTTGTATGCCGAGAAATGCCTACATTTCGAGGCGCGTCGTTTTGGAGCGTTTGTATGAAGATAGAATACTGTTTGCTTACTTGCGCTAACGCCCAGAAGAAAAAAATATTTAGAAGTATCAAAGTAGGTTATCCAGGTATTTCATATAAATTTCGGGGTCGCTATGTGGATATTTTTTAAAGTCGCTGCGCTTTTCAGTGTACTTTCATTAAACTAAACTAATTATTTTATTAGTGAAGACATCGGGTCGCTCCGTCCTCTCTGACTACCCCGTTGGGGATACAGCGTGAAGTTGTTGTTTTACATCGGATTTTATGGTCATAGATCCCTTTGCCTTCTCTATTTTACAAAAAAAAAACAAAAACTATTTTACACCCTACGTATCCTTGAGGACTTTTTGGGACTTTTTGGCGGGAATGGGAAAAGTGAGGTTGTCATTTTATTTAGATTTTCGATTTTTTACATTTTTAGGAGTTTTAGAGTACAACAGTGATAGTATATTGTGTTTTAAAGTTCTGTGTAAGTAAAAAGAATGGAGGAGATCTAAATAAACATGTGTAGCTGAAGTTTTCGCGCTCTTCCAAGTAGTCCTTTTTAACTTCAGTAAAGCCTACAATCACTTTACTGGAGGAGTTTTACGCTAAGAAAAAACTGATTTACTTGTGATTCTACACTATGGATTCTACTTATTAATACGTGACATTGGCAAATACGCTAAACTGTGCGCCATGCCATAAAAGAAGAAAGGAAGAAGTGAGGTTGTCATTTTATTTAGATTTTCTAATTTTTACTTTTTTAAGTTTAAAGTACAACAGTGATAGTATATTGTGTTCTAAAGTTCTCTGTAAGTGACAAGAATGGAGGAGATCTAAATAAACATGTGTAGCTGAAGTTTTCACGCTCTTCCAAGAAGTCCTTTATAACTTCAGTAAAGTCTACTATCACTTTACTGGAGGAGTTTTACTATAAGAAAGTGATAAGAAAGAACTAATTTACTTGTGATTCTACATGGACTCTACTTATTCTCTGACTGTATACTAGTTTGTGTTAATGCGTGACCTTGGCAAATGCGCTAATCGTCTACTGAATTGTTTTCTCGCTTTACTTGACGTTGGCAATGTACTCACGTACGGTGCCATTTAAAAATAAAAAAAAATAAAAGTGAGGTTGTCATTTTATTTAGATTTTCTATTTTTTACATTTTTTTTTTAAATGGCACCGTACGTGAGTACATTGCCAACGTCAAGTAAAGCGAGAAAACAATTCAATAGAAAGATGATTAGCGCATTTGCCAATGTCACGCATTAACACAAACTAATAAACAGATACAGAATAAGTGGAATCACAAGTAAATTAGTTCTTTCACTTATCACTGTTGTACTTTAAAACTCCTAAAAATGTAAAAAATGGAAAATCTAAATAAAATGACAACCTCTCTTCTCCCGTTCCCGCCAAAAAGTCCTTTTACATTTTTAGGAGTTTTAAAGTACAACTGATAGTATATTGTATTTTAACGTTCTGTGTAAGTGAAAATAATAGAGATCTAAATAAACATGTGTAGCTGAAGTTTTCGCACTGTTCCAAGAAGTCCTTTTTAGCTTCAGTAAAGCCTACTATCACTTTACTGGAGGAGTGTTAGGGACAGTTAATATTTCTCCAGAAGTTACGTTATTAGGCTGATGGTCTTGTTACCAATGCCTTAAGAAGTAAAATAATAAAACTTTACTCTGCTGTAACCTGAATAGAATACATCTGAATATCGCTATATAACTATGTCTACGCTAAATCTATTGTAAATTCTAAATTGAACAATTATTAAAACAATACATATAAAACCAATATATATTTCTATTCATAATTTTCATGTATCATAATTCTGATTTCGTACCATAGTACAATATAGTCTGTACTATTAAACATAAGGGTCGATGATATTATTTAAAATTTACTATTTTATTATTTAAAAAATTAAAATATACCTAATTTGTGCGTTATTGAAGTTTTCCATTATTTTATGTTTTAAATGAATAATTGCTGTACAACTAACATTTTATATTGTTTTGTGTTTCATATAGCCAGTTAATAAAGTGCCAATATGAAAATTTTCAATCGGTCTAATTTTCTAAGAGAAGTTTCAAAATTGATTCATAATAATAACGTTAAAAATTATGCTTGTGATTTCTTATGCCGACAGTATACAACAACAGTCGACAAACATAAATTTTTGAAGTACTCTGTAAAGTTTTCTTCAATGACATGTGTGTATTTTTCTGACAACAAAAAACACTTTATAAACTTAGAAAAGAAAGCAGAAGTTATAAAAGATGCTTTTGAACATAATAAAGGAAAGCTAAAAGATACTGAACAAAGAATAAGACAAAGAAGTGAAAAAATAGTGCGCGATATAAAACAACAAAAAGAAATAACTGGACAAAAGATACGAGAGAAGAAAGATAATTTGATCAAAGATATTCTAGAAACTAAAGCTAAAGTAAAGGAAAAACTCGAAGTAGTAGTCGAGGTAAATACATAATAGGTGTAATGCAATATGCTTAGTGATGTTAGTTAGCCTCATAATGTAATATTTTTTGCAGAGAGAGAATGTTTTCACTATACCAAATATATTATGTGTGACAAGAATAGTGATGTCTCCCTACCTAGGATATGTTATTCTACAAGACAACTACAATTTAGCACTTGGCCTTTTGATGTTTGCAGGTGTCACAGATATGGTAAATATTGAATTTATTGGCAACTAGTAATCTGCTATGGCTTCACATGGAAAGGCACATAAGTAGTAACAATGTAATTCATTCAATGGTTTTGGTGGAGATTAATAACAAGGAAAAACGTAACTTACTTATGAGTAGTAGTGAATCATACTTCTATCTTCTATCAAAATATATTAAATAGAATGTAAAACATTTCTATTAGTCTCGATTTACATAATTTGAATAAAAAATACCTTGTTTGCAGTTAGATGGCTGGATAGCAAGAACTTGGAAAGCTCAGTCATCAAAAATGGGCTCTTTTTTAGACCCTATGGCAGATAAGGTTTTGATTGCTACTCTTTTCATCTCCTTGACGTGGCAAGATCTTATACCTTTGTCTCTAACATTGCTAATAGTGACACGAGATGCCGCATTAGTAGCAGCTGGATTTGTTATTAGATATAGAAGCTTACCCCCACCTGTAAGTTTTAGATACTAAATGTTAGCCTATTTATAAATATTCAACAGTCTTGTGTATCTGAGGCTAGAACTATTGTGACATAAACCTTGAAATTGCTGAATTGGAACCATGTTACAATAACTACTGTATATGTGTTTTTATATTTAATGAGGTGACAGTGTTAGAATTTGCTTTTTTTAAAAATAATTTTAAATATTTAATAAAAACCAAACGCCAAAGTCCAAGTCCAAAGTCTTAGACTTTTAATTTAACCATCAGGCGTCAGTAGTTGTTACTGGGTAGAAAAGATTTCATAAAATGAAAGTTTGTTTTTGCTATTTGATTAATACTGAAAACATCAGTTATACAGTTTTCAGTCCCAAGAACTGGTTCACAATATCTATTATCAAGTGTCGAAATAGGAAGCAGTAGTTAATGTGAAGCTTAGCCGCTGAATTTATTAATCAATATTTGTAGTCATTGATGTTATGAAATTATATTCTATATTTTATTATGAGTAAAACATAAATTAATTACCTTATGTTCCTTTTATTGTTTTATATATGTTACCGTTAAAACCATACTATGCCACAACTTTGCCATCCTGCATAACTTTGCCTAAAAAAAGAAATTAGTTAAAATATTCCTTTGCGTGAAAATTTGTGATCTATTGAAAATATGTATATTTTTATCATTCAATAGTAGCAACATTTTTTCTAGTGTCATCCCAGAACGAATAATTCATCTGTCAATATCAATTTCAAAGTTTGTGAATGGAGGAAATTGATGCAGTAAATTTTGAAGTTTCAGATGCTGGTAAATAGCTCATTACTGGTATTAGATTAGTGTTATTTCCAAAAGACTTACACGATAAATTAACACAGGCGAAACCCGATAAATCGTTCGTAAACTGCAGATAATTGAGTAGGCAATGTTGTGACTTGTTTTCGTCAGTAGTGGAATGCAGCTTTGACTGACTATGAGATTGTCACTATTTTCCTTCATTTAATCTATTAATAAACTCATTTCAACTGAATAACTGCATTTAATGTTGTAAATGTTTAACGATATATTTATAATATTAATGACAGTATTTTCACGAAGATGACTACTTTTATTTTGATTTTATTTTAATTATTAGTTGTATATTGATCATTTCTCGACGATCACCATTATGTTCGCCATTACAAAAATATTTTGTTAATTGCTAAATGCTTATAGATATCAAATTTAATAGGTTCTAATCCTAACATTTCATTGCAAATTTTTAAAATTACTAATGCGAAGATCGATATCTTTCATTCTACTTAGAATTTCAAATTCAAATTAATTTTATAATATAGCTTCATTCATAACTTTCTTTTAAAAATAAGTTGTTAGTTTTCCCCCGTTAGACTTTTTTTTAATATCGCTGTTTCTGTGACCATTAGTCCAATCAATCTACGGATTCACAATGTTAATTTCTAAAATTCTAAAATTGCTTACACGCGATACCGTTAAAAATCGCGTTTTTTCATTTAATAATAACTCATCAAAGCAACATGGAAACTTGTTACTTGGTGAAAATGTTGGTTTTAGCTATTGAAAACTGCAGTTTTTTTTTTGGCGCGAAATTTTGAAAATTGTTCAAGAATTCGATTTCGGAGAGTTGTACACGAAAAGTTTAACGAAAATGCTTTCTTTCGGAAAAATTAAATTTCCTTAAACAATTTTCAAAATTTCGCGCCAAAAAAAACTGCAGTTTTTAATAGTTAAAACCAACATTTTCACCAAGTAACAAGTTTCTAAGTTTTCTAAAATTTCGCGCAAAAAAAAAACTGCAGTTTTCAATAGTTAAAACCAACATTTTCACCAAGTCACAAGTTTCTAAGTTGCTGCTTTGATGTAAAGTTATTATTAAATGAAAAAACGCTATTTTTAACGGTTTTTTTGCATTTTTCTCCATGTATAAGGCAAAAATTGATGTTTCACAGGACATCAATCAAAGATAATTTTATCACCTACAACTTTCCAATTTAACTTTTTTGGATACAAGCCCAACTTATTGTTTTATTAGCGAAAACCCGTTTTCTGGACTTTCGCGAATTTTTTAGGTTAGGCTCGCCATTGAAAATCCGGAAAAAAACGCTATCTTTCTTAGAAGTTTTTGTTCTACACGATCATATTTATTTTTTCCTACCTTCAATTATCTGAAGCATTTCCATAGATTGATTGGACTACATGGACAAATCAAAATTTCGAATACAAGTTCTGTCGTGGAACCAACGCAGTACAGACTGGACGCAATGTTATCATCGACGTATATGTACCAGGTACCGCAGTGTGATTATTTATCCAGGGTATCCAGAACATGAGGATAGCTCTAAAAATATGTGAAAATATCAAAGTAATATTTACTTTGCGATTTTCGAATGTTATGAAGAAAATTACTTCGAAAAAAAAAATATTTTTCGAGAATTTCTAGAGATCATGTTAATTATTTTCTTGATTTTCATGCGTGCTTTCAGGTACTTTCACCTGTCATCGGTATACACTTTATGTTCCAAGTATCCTGTATATTTTTTTTTAATAATGTTCGTTAATTAAGCTAGGTACTTTGTCTAAGCTAGGTATTTGAATTTGATAAAATGACTTATTTTGTTTTATTTCACCTCGGTGCTAACCTAGTTAAATCGCGGCTAGTATGAAAGATTTTTCATTACTTTGCCTAACATTTTTAACATTTTTTAAAGTACATATGCTTATCAAAAGAAACGCATTATAATACTTTAAATTTTTCGCTCTACACCCAGTTTCAATATTTTTAAAATTACATTATGTTAAATAACCATTTTAGGCAAAGTTGTGCCATCAACCTTAACTTTGCCTACCAAATAGATTTTTATTTATTTTAGTGTGCAATGTGATGGCATTTACTACCGTATAACTTACGCGTAGAGTTCGATTTTGTTAAACTAAATCTTTATCGTCTTAGTATTGCCAAAGAAAAAAAATGTAATTGGATGAAATTAATACAGGCAATGTTGTGGTATTTTACGGAACCAGTTTTTAATTAAAATGTGTTTTCGCTAGTTAAAACTAGTTTTTACTGAATGCCATTGTTATAACTAGAATTTCTTAGTTAAAACTATAATTTACTGCTATATATCCTTGAATTTTAGGTAAAACTAGTTCTAACTTCGAACTTAAGTTAAAATTAGGGCTATGCTTTAGTTTAGATGAACTACGTAAAATAACATCAAAAACACTTTTTATGAGTTGAGAGTGAAGCGCCAGAACGGAATCGGTTCTACGAGGCATGCCTTTTAAGTTTTGTCGTTTTAAGAAAAAAACACAACTAGAACCTTATAGTACTTTTTACTGTTTTTCAAAGTATTCACCACGTAGCTTAATACACTTTTCCATTCGCTCAAACCAGTTATTATTACATTTATTCCACTCTAAAGTGGGGGTGTTCAAAATGGCTGACTTGAAAGCGTCGACTGCTTCTTCACCGGACTGGAACCTTTGACCACGAAGACTTTTCTTAATTTTAGGAAATGTAAAGAAATCGTTAGGGCTTAGGTCAGGACTGTATGGAGGATGGTCAAGAATTTCTACTTTTTCCTGCTTCAAATACTCAATCGTTTGACGAGCGCTGTGTGAGCTTGCGTTGTCGTGGTGCAGGATGATGCGTCGCTTTGAGTTAGATTTTCGAAGTTCGGCGATGACTTGTGGTAAACAAACTGTGGTATACCACTCTGCGTTAACCGTTCTACGATCTTCAAGTGCAATAGTCGCAACATGGCCGGTTTTTCCAACGAACGTGGCCACCATCTTCTTTGAAGTGCTTCGAGAACGAACAACTTTAGTCGGCTTTGGCTCGTCTTGAAAGACCCAGATTGTAGATTGTTGTTTGGAATCAGGATCGTAGGCATAGATCCAAGATTCGTCACCACTGATGATGTCGTAGACGTGATTTGACTCTCCTCGGTTGAACCTTTGCAGAGTTTTCTTACACCATCTGACGCGGGCCGCCTTGTGATCGTCGGAAAGCAGATGCGGTATCCAACGGCAAACTAGCTTTCTCACACCAAGCGCTTCATGCAAGATCTTCTGAATGGTTGTCCCTGAGATGCCTAATAGAGCCTCTATCTCTCGATACGTCACATGACGATCTTCGAGAATTAGTTGTCTCACAGCAATGATGTTATCTGAAGGCCGATTTTGGACGTCCTTCGCGAGATTTGTCATTAACACTAGTATGTCCACGCTGGAATTCTAAATACCAGCGTTCGACAGTCCACAGACATGGGGCTTCATCACTGAACACAGATGTTAGCTCTTCAAAACACTGAAGTCGTGTCAGGCCTCTTCTAAAATTGTAGAAAATTATTGCACGAACATTTTCCTTAGAAAGATTCATTTTCGTACGTAACCTGACAGATTCCAATCGACGCTGTGACTAAACAATAGCATTAATCCTAATACTTTCAACTGTTTTGAGATTCAAAATTTAAACACATTCGAATATAGAACAGTTCCAAATTCAAAATTGCCGGGAAATATGGAAACGACAGAACTTAAAAGGCATGCCTCGTATAAGAACACTCTTTTTGGGTTAGTTAGATTAGTATGTTGACCAGAACGCACGAGCCGAGCGAGCGAAGTGAGCGTGCGGCTGCAGCGGCCAGTGAAGCGCCAGGACAGAGTCGGCTCATTAAATTTGATTGATCAATCTCAAGAATACTTTTTTTACTACTACTAGTTTTAACTGATATTCATTTTTAAGTAGCAGTAAATTCTAGTTGCTACAAAGATTTAATAAAAACTATTTTTAATTAGAGAAAACGCGTTTCAACTAAAAACGGGTTTTAACTGTAACATTGATTACAATATCCTGGCGCTCCGTCCTCTCTGACTACCCCGTTGGGGATACAGCGTGAAGATATGTTATGTTATATTGATTACAAAACATATCTACTTAAAAAAATTATTTAATTATCATTATTCATTAATTATGTTCTTTAATTAGCACACAAATCCCTAGTTTAATATTGTTATGTCAAATTTTATTGATTTGGTTTATTCATTTATTATGTTATTGAAACTAATTATTTTTATTTATTGCCAGAGAACACTCGGCAGGTATTTTGATGTGACACATGCAACTGCCCAACTAGCACCCACTTTGATCAGTAAAGTGAACACAGCCATACAACTGCTGCTGGTATGCAAATAAATTAGTTATTGTAAAATTATGAAAAGATATTGACGGTCGAAAGGCTGAAATCCTAAGTAGATTTAATACAATTAATACTCGTAGTATTAATGATACTAAATTTGACTTTATTTTTTTAATCATTTCTTTAAACAAAACTTTAAACCCGTTTCTTAACTTTAATAAACCTTTGAACTATGGATATAATATATCTAAATTTAAAATCAATTCATAAAATTCAAAAAAAGGAGGTTCTTATTTTGGTTATATTTTTTTACTTGTTTGTTACCTCATAACTCTGTCATTTATGAATCGATTTAGAAAATTCTTTTTTTATTTGAAAGGATACACTTCCAGATTGGTCCCATTTAAATTTCGTTGGTATTGGAGCTTGAATTTTGAAGATACACCAAATAATGCGAACTGATTATAACCTTTATTTATTTATATTGATGATTCTGTCGTATGTCATTGCACTCCAGAATTAGAAAAGAAGTTTATTGCAGACCTGCCCTATATATTTATTTAGGTCAAGGTCACTTAAAAGAGAGAAATAAAAAAAATAATAAAAAAATAAAACCGACTTCAAAAAAAAGGATGAAAAGTACGAAATAACTTTCCTTTACTAATCAAAACTTAAGTACAAAAATAACTTCATAAATACGATACAAATACCCATATAATTAAATTTGACAGTTATTGAAGTCGGTTCCAAATCAATGTGCAACAACAGAAAGTCTATTGTTTACTAGACTTGGCACCGACTTCAGTAACTGTCAAATTTAATTATATAGGTAGCTGTATAAGTAAATTATTTTTGTATTTAAATTTTGATTAGTAAAGCTTTTTGATTAGTAGTATTTGAGTAGTAGTTTGATTAGTAAAGCATTTCATACTTTTCAGTGTTTGTTTTAAGTCCGTTGAATTTTTTTATTGTTCACAATTCATTAAAATAGTCATGTATCATGTATGTATATATATGTATCCGGAATAACAAAGTGAAACAAACATATAGCATTTATTATAGTTTTATTGCTTTTCAAAATATTCACCATGATGATTGATGCACTTTTGCATGCATTGGAACCAATTTTCGAAGCACTTTTTCCATTCGGATTGAGGTATCTCCAAAACGTGCATTTTGAACGGATCAACAGCCTCTTCACGACTCGAAAAACGTTGACCACGTAATTTATTCTTCACGGTTGGGAATAAATAGAAGTCGTTGGGGGCCAAGTCGGGGCTGTACGGCGGATGACCCTTTAATTCGATCTTTTGATCTTCCAAATACCGAGTTGTTTCGGCCGATGTGTGGCAGCTAGCATTGTCATGATGAAGAAGGATTTTGCGTTGTCGGTTGTTCTTTCTTATTTCTTCAAAGACTTCTGGCAAACAAATGGTCGTGTACCATTCACAATTAACCGTTTTACGAGTGCTTTTTGAACGAATGACTTTTGTTAGGTTCGGCTCATCTTGGAACACCCAAACCGTTGATTGTTGTTTAGTTTCAGGATCATACGCATATATCCAAGATTCATCACCTGTGTAGATATTATAGACAGCTTTTGACACACCCTGATTGTACTTTTGTAACATTTTTTCACACCAATCGACACGAGCCCGTTTTTGGTCAGTTCTCAAGTTGTGCGGAATACAACGTGAACAAATTTTTTTTACAGCTAAATGTTCGTGTAATATTTTATATACACTCGTCATACTTATGCCCAGAGACGCCTCTATCTCGCGATATTTAACATGCCGATCTTGCATTATTAGTTTCCGCACAGCATCAATATTTTGAGGTACAACAACTGATTTAGGGCGACCTTCTTTAACTTCCTCCGTGAGCACAGACCGCCCACGATTAAACTCACTAAACCAGTGATACACAGTAGTTTTTGATGGTGCTTCGTCCCCAAAAGTCGAAGTGAGTTGATCGATGCACTGTTTTTGAGTTAGCCCTCGCCGAAAATCGTAATAAATCATAGTACGAAAATTTTCACGACAAATCCATGGTGATAAAGACTTGGAATTTTCAAAATGACGCCACAAAAGATAAACAAATGACAGCTACATGAAACAAATTGTATTCTTCAGCCAAAGAGTTCCATTTTTAAATGTTATAATTACTTTTTTAATATTGTTCTGTAACTGGCCAGTTCCGGATACATAAATAGCAGCCCTCGAGATTGGCTTTTCTTGATGTGACAAATAGAATTTGATGTTTATGTTTTTAACATGAATGAGTACATTGTGCTAATTATCCTTTAATTGTGTGCTAAGTATATTACTTACACGGAGAGGACCAGGCCTTCGGGTCTCAGATTTTGCTGAAACTTTGCAGAGGGTCTTCACTACATTAGAAAACACTAAAGCTACAATTTTAGGGTCCAACGATGCCCCAGCTAGAATATATGATACATTTTACAATGCAAAATTATATAAATTTATTAATTCATCTTATACCTTATTCACCTACTTTTGTTGTATGCCAAGACTTTATCCGCTGTAGCTGATGCTGTAGATGATTATGGCAGGTTAAATAAGAGCTATAAATAACATTCTATTCTCACATAAGTAGTTTTAAGGCCTAGAAAAATATTTAAAACTTATTTTTTTTATTAAACGCGAATGTCTTATAAAATTAATAGTTTTAAATATTTTTCTAGGCCTTAAAACTGCTTATGTGATAATAGGATGTTATTTATAGCTCTTATTTAACCTTTTTTTTTCACGTCAGGAAATGCGTTACGCATCCCGTCCCGCCTAGGGGGGTGGCAGAGGGGTATATGGGACTCCTCGACATTAGGGTGCTAGGCCGAGTCTACCCACTAAAACCTGATGGTGTTCCTCCTCGGGGCCAAAATGCCGGGGCAACGGGTGCGCGTTTGCACTCTGCCGCGGCCCCGACGGCCATGCCCAGCCTAAGCCGGGCCCTCCTCTGTGTGCGGGCAGCTTGACCTGCCCGCTCTCCTGGGAGGCGCGCGGGAACGTAGCGCGCACCGTCCCGAGGCCATTGGGTGAGGCGCCTTCCCCCGAAGGACACCCCAGGCCTCCAAAGTGGCGGCTTCCGCGCCCCGCCTACACCACGGCAGGGGCATCCGCACGCCCACCTGTTTTTTACGTGTTTATTCACGGGTTTTTACAAGTTTTCCTTCTTCCCACCTCTGATTTTAACGTGTTGTCTCACGGGTTTCATTTCGAATTTTCCTTCTCTCCACCTCTGATTTTAACGTGTTTTCTCACGGGTTTCCTTTCGAGGTTTCCTTCTCTCCATCTCAGATTTTTACGTTTTTCCTCTTGGGTTTTTAAAAATATTCCTTCTTTCCACCTCTAGACCCGCGTCCTCCGCGAAGGACGCCGGAACCCAACGCCGAACCATTAATATCCCTCTCAAAGGAGAGGAACAAGTGGAAGAAACATCCCAAAAGCCGGACCTATCCCCCCCAGGTCCAGGCCGGGTCCTTTCGGCACTCCCGCCTAATCGGTCCCAGCCCGGTCCCACCCCTGATTTTAACGTGTTTGTTTACTCACGAGTTTTAATAAGTTTTCCTTCTTACCACCTCGGGGACGAAGGCCCCACGCCAGACCCCCGCCCTCATTAAGAGGACGGGGAACATGAACCCCTCCCCCGCGGTCCGGGCCAGGTCCTTTCCCAACCCGGAACTAAGAAGCCCATCAACGTACATCCTTCAGGATACACGCTGATGGACATCCCTTACCCCCGTCGGTCGGGCTAAGCGGCGGGCGGGCTAACCCATTAAAGAACGAGCAGTTACTGGTCGGTGCCCAGGGTGCACCACGAGGAGGTTGCCCGACCCCGCACCCCAGCTTTTATTTAACCTGCCATAATCATCTATAGCATCAGCTACAGCGGATAAAGTCATGGGATACTACAAAAGTAGGTGAATAAGGTATAAGATGAATTAAATTTATATAATTTTGCATTATAAAATGTATTATAGCTTCTAGCTAGGTCATCGTTGGACCCTAAAATTGTAGCTTTAGTGTTTTCTAATGTAGTGAGACCCTCTGCAAAGTTTCAGCAAAATATGAGACCCGAAGGCCTGGTCCTCTCCGTGTTAGATGAGAGTATAGATATGCTGTCATATAGTTGTGTGTGTACATATCTGCATATATACATACATATATACATTCTTACATACATATATTCGCGCTGTATCCCTAACGGGGTAGTCGGAGAGGACGTACCGGCAAGCGTCGCGGTCCTTGCATAAGTACCGAGTAGGTATATTATATAATTTATAAATAGTACCTACTTTGTTAAATATTTTAAAAGCATAAAGGGTAAATAAAGAAAAAGAAAAGAAGGGGAAATGGTCAAAATTGATCTTACACTAGCAAAAAAAAAAAGACTAAATTCAGAAAGATTGATGTATGTAATTGTTTGATCTTTACAGGTTGGTACAACTTTAGCTTCACCAGTTTTCGGGTTTATTGATCATTGGGCATTGCAAGCATTGTGTGGCGTGACAGCTGTCTCGACAATAGTGTCTGCAATGAGTTATTTAATTAGTAAGGATACCTACAAATTTCTAAAGAAAAAGATGTGAGACTTTTCTGCTTGCGTCATAAGTCATAACAAATACCAAATGTCTTCCATGCAATATTTGTTTTGATCCAGAGTATCTAAATGTACTAAGATGATATAATTACTGTAAATAAAAAAAATGTTTTGAATTTATGATTATAAATTACATACTCTACCTACAGAAACCTTAGATCAGCGAAGGTTGACGGTCAGAGGTTAAGGTTATAAGTTCCATACAGTTGATTAGTTTCATATATGCTATTCTATTCTTCAATTTCTCAAATCTACATAGTCTGGTCATAAATATTGTTACAATAAGAAAAAAAACAAGAATATTAAATTATTTGAATTTGGAACCCGTTATTCTTATATGAATATTCGTAGTGTTTTCTCATTTTCGCGACAATTTTTTGTTAAATATTCTTATGAAATTAAAATGGAGTAGGGTAATAGAGAGAAGCTAATTGCTGTGGTAGTATTACACAAAGTAGGTTGCATTTGACTCCATAGCCAAATGAAATTTTTGAAACTTTCCATTTGCTTGGTATTAGGTAGTTGAATGTTTGTTTACCGGGCTATTAATAGGTATAATGAAACGTCCTCTGCTTGTGACAGAAAAAGATCTGGCCGTCCACGTCGTATTTGTACTAAAAAAGCGATCAAAACAGTGAAGGAAAGAATCCGAGGAAATCCTGTCCGAAAGCGAAAGATATTATCTAGAGAAATGAATATAGCAGTCAGAACTGTGTCACGTATTTTAATAAATGACTTAATACTTGCAGCTTATAAGAGACGCAATGGTAATTACTTAACTGATAATTAAAAAATGAATAGGGGATCAACTGAGGAAACGTGCTCGTCGCGACCCCTGCCAGCCATTTTCAGAGCTGCAATTCCTCTCCTGTGCATGCCAAGCGGGACAACGATTGTGATACATTGAGAGCGTCCCCCGAAAGCGACGTACACCGGTCTGTCCCCGCTGGTGTGTGCAGAATGCAGTTCGGCGTTGGGGACCGCCACCCAACACGCTGTACACCTCGCGGCGGGAAGTGGAGGGAGGAGTGCAGAGTAGCTACGTGGAATGCGAGAGGTGGGATTGAAGAGAAGATGAATGAAGTGATTGATATTATGGAAGAGAAAAGATTGGATGTGTTATGTTTGAGTGAAATCAAGCGAAGGCGCAGTTAATTTGCCGACTTGCCCGGAGGGGATATCGCTTTGTGGTCAGGGGTACCATATGGAGACAAGGGATTGACAGGGGTTGCCAAGAGTGAGCGTTTTACTGTTCTCTCGTTTAGTTAATTGTATGACTGAGTTTAAATGCCTAAATTCCAGACTGCTCTGGGTGCGGCTCAAGATAGGATTAGACGAAAACAAGATGTCGGACAACTTAGAGGAAAGTTCAAAATTATTTTGGAAAGAACTACGTAAATACCGAGGTGGGCCGGCATCTTGCAGAATGAATAATGTGCGTTCGAAAGAAAACAACCTGCTTACAAATAAAAAAGATGTTCTGCAGCGACGGAGTGAATACTATGGAAAACTGAATGAGAGTAGCGACTCCGTCTCTGATACTGAGAGCGATTCTAATGAATTGTCACACTCGCGTCAGGGACTGGAGGATGCCATTAGTATGAAAGAGATTGAGAAAGTTAAGAAGTTTGAAATGTGGAAAGCCAGCGGGAATTGATGAGGTGACTGCTGAGATGATCAAGTATGGTGGTCTTAGGGTCTAAGACACCTTCTGGGCACTGTGCAACCTTTGTTGGCAGAAGGAGGAGGTTCCAGAAGACCACAGTCATAGTACCTCTCTATAAAGGGAAATGTTCCTATTTAGACTGTGCGTGCTATAGGGCCATCAGCTTGGTCAGCTTAGCAAGTAAAGTCTATACTAAGGTATTGACTAAACGTGTGAAAGGCGTTTCAGAAAGATATTTGTGGGAGACGTAAGGTGGTTTTGGGAACGGTAGGGGTTGTATGAATCAGATTTTCTCGCTTGTCGTTATCGTGGGGATGTTTCTGACTATACATCAGAAAGTTTTCTGCGCTTTCGTGGATCTAGAAAAAGCATTCGATAAAGTGCGAAAGAAATTGTGGAGTGGGGGGCTCCTTACTGCAGGCTGCTAAAATGGCCATCCACAATGCGGTGTTGATGCCAACTTTATTATATGGTAGTGAGGCCTGGATATGCCCGAAATCAAGTGAAAGTATGATAAATGCAGTAGAAATGCGATCTCTCAGAAATGTGTGCGGTGTCACTTGCAAACAGGATAAAGAATGAAGAGATACGCAGTATGACAGGGTTGCACGACAGTGTTATTGTAAAAATGAAGAAAGGAATGCTTAGATGGTTCGGGCACTTAGAAAGAATGAATGATGAAAGACTGACGAAGAAAGTCTACAGAGCGAAAGTAAGAGGTAAAGAAGCCAAGGAAGACCAAGGCTTATGAAGATCAAATAGCCAGTGTTAGCAGACGGAAATGTCAAAAGTGCTAGGCATACGGTGAAAATGTGTGAGGAGAATGATGAGATTTGAGAAAGCAAAAGTGATATGTAAGGACCGCGACGCTCTCTGACTAACCCGTTAGGGATACAGCGTGAAGATCTTCTTAGGCGGCACACAAAGGGAGGTCACAGAAAAATTTTATTTACTGAGGAGAACATTTTTACTATCGAGCAACATTTTAATAATCAGAATGACCGAGTTGATGCTCCAATTTCTAGAGAAGCTTCTCATTTAGTCAGTATTAGGGTACGACGTGAGCATTATCCGGCTTCAGTGATGGTTTGGTGGGCTGTCAGCTATCAAGGAGTGACCACCATATTTTTGTGAAAAAGGTATCAAAAAAGGCTGAGGTGTATCAAGATATTATTTTTGAGCAGGTAGTTAAGCGTCTTAACAACATCATGTTCCATGGCCAAGATTGGTCCTTTCAGCAGGACTCAGCACCGGTTGATCCACAGAAGCGTGGATGGAAAGGAATGTTTATGATTTCATCAGACATGAAGACTGGCCGTTATCTAGTCCCGATCTTAATCCACTTGATTATGATTTATGGTTTTTTTTAGAGAGTATGGCATGCTCTAAAGAACACTATATTATTATAATATAGTTAAATTATAATAATTATAATTTGAGCCCCTAAAACACCATAAGATTGGCAGTGATGAATTTTCTCATGGAGGAAGTGTGTGTTTCAATAGATAATTGGCCACAACGTTTATAAAATTATATTGAGGCCAATGGAGATAATTTTGAATAAGCTTCATATTTTTAAAATGCTTTTATATTGTTACGAGCTGAGGGTAATAAGATGCCGGTTAAGGGTGCAAAGAGTTTATTTTCCTTTGTACAAGCAGATGTCAAGAACACGCGAACTTAATTACGGCGGTCCCTAGTCTTCGTAGTCGCCCTCGAAGTAGGTACTCGCGTAGTAGTCACCGAAGGTACACGCTTCACTCAATAACAACGATCCCGAATCGCAGTTCTTCTATCCAAGGTCGTCGCAGTAGTTGTAGTCGTCTTCGTAATTCACCTTGATGTCGCCTCGAACGATAGTTTAGAAACACTGACTCGGCGGCGGACACGGAGCTTTATTTATAGCCGGATAAAACGAGGGTGGAACTTTCTAGTTAATTACGCTCGTTAACGGTAATTCGACATTGTTCTCGATGCCGCCTGTGCACGAGTCATAGGTACGTGACACGTCATCGCCCGGGAATATTCGAGGTGCAACTTGGTTCTTCTTTCTTAATTTGACTTATACCATTCGATAATAGGCCTTAAACCTAGCAATGCGTTTTTAGGTCATAACTGCAAAGCCTAGGTCTCGAGATATAAGCACTAAAAGTTACGTTTTTAGTTCCATTAAAAATCGACCTTATTCCTTACGCATAAGGTCCAACTGTAACCAATATTAATGGCTTTTATCTAAGATTAATGTATAAATTAACGCAAACTGCTGTATATGTTTTATGTAACAGAAAAAAACGATGTTTTCCTTGTAATTATATTTATGCCTAAACTCATGCGAGACTAGTACCTGTATTATGTAAATGCGAAATACCACTCACTCACATTGAATCATCAAATCTCGAAAACTATTAATGCTAGGATCATAATGGTCTGACGAGTTTGTGTGATATAGAGACCCTGTAAGGACTCGAAATTTTTAAGGAAAAGAGTCCCCCTTTTTTAGTATAGATAGGGAATACGGCTAGTAATTGATTGCAAATATTGTTTTTAATAATAATGAGTTACGAATTTCACATTTTTGTAAAATTCTACTGGCGAAATTGCGATTGACTTTAGTATCAACTATGAAAAATTGAAGTTAAAAAAACAGAATCACAATTAAATGTGATAATTACAGCATTATAGTCGAGTCGCAAGTAACAACTATAATACCTACTTATAAAATGTAAAAGTGCGTCTGTCTGTTTTAAGTTTTCATGACTAAAAAGCTGGACCAATTTTAATAAAATTTAGAATGGAGATAGATTAAATGCCCTCGGGAAGGAGATAGCCTTCTTTTTTTAATTACACGCAGACGAACTATACAACTACTACAACTATAAAGGTATGATAATTCAGTATAGGATTCAGTCTAGAAATTGTGAATAAATGACACATACAAAATCGGCATCCATTTATTTCTTCATTTTATTCATATGATAAATTGTGATAATTATATGGAATATTATTGCAATTGTAAAAAAATATTTAAAATTACACAAGATACACTTAAAGTAAAATGAAATTATATTAGGTGTTCACCCAATTCTATGAATAAAATCCAATGGGAAAATTATAATCCCCTTAGTATTATTAGAGTTACAATCAATAGAATATAGTTACAATCTTCCGTTTAAATATTCACTGATTGATAAACTGGAAGATTTTCATAAAAAAGATCTACAAAAATAACATGGTGGAATGTTGAACATTTAGTTGTTAGTTTTTAATTATTTTAATAAATTGTAACATCCACATTAAGAGCTGCATTAGATAGTAATTTTATGTGTAAAATAAAAAACAACTCTGAAATCAGGCGAACAGAAATACAATGTTTTCATTAATTGTATATGCATGTTTTATTAATCTCAAGACGATTATGTCTCACATATTGATGAAGGTAATTCTCCAAAGGCACATGTATGAAACTGTTGAATAATATTAGGTTGATGTTGGTAATATAGTGTACATTAAATGTGTTTCTTTATAATAATATCATAAGTAAGGAAAGTTTCACTAGTAGTCAAACCAGTGTAAAATGTACCAAATATTAACTACCACTTTTTGAATTATAACTATTTTTTTACTTCAAACATTATAGTGTACATAGCACAAAGTTGTAGTTTGAACAATTATAACTAGCCTGGATCAAGTGCCCAGATGACTGGTGTGTAATCTCAACAGGAGAGCAACATTTCAGTAGATTTAACACTAGCTTGTTTCCAGAAAATAAACTGAAATACAATTTTTGAAATCTACATTAAACCAATACCTACTTGGAGACAGTACCTGTTATTGGTCATCACATTAGGGTTACAAGATTCTAAATAACAGCAAACAATGTATTGTGTAATAAAAATTTCGGTTACAATCCTTCAACTATTACTACTGTAGCCTTCAAGCACTGATAAATAACAGCCACATGGAAATACTATTTCAAAAGACTAGAAGGCCAAAATCATGCACTTTTAAGAGCCATGATTTCAGCCTTTTTATAATTATAAATTAAGTTTCTTTCAATGATTTATATGTTTTTCTAAACTACATACAAAGCACATAGTCTACATATGAAATTTCAAAATAAATATGGCAGCTTGTTAGGAAATGACAAGACTATAGAGAATCATCTCTTCTCAAGTCAACTGAAAATGAATTCTTTTATTCTTTAATATTATAATCTTTGGATGAATAATAATAATTACATACAACAAATTTATAGCTTGCCAGTTCTTAAGCATCTGGCATAGAAAAGTAGTGTACAGGGACATATTTTACTACATAGTAACAGAAAACACATCATTTAGTTACAAAGCATCGAATAAAATAAAATGAATACTGAAAAACAAGTACAAAAACAATATTTTTAGGGTAATTGAGATTAACAACAGTTAAATTGCCACAAAATGTTAAAAACTTAAGTCTAAATTATAAAATTGTAAAAAAATAAAAACTGACACATTGTGATTGCACATAGTATTTACAAGGTAATGTACACACCACACAAAGGAGACAACCCAGGCATGGTAACAGGTTTTTAAGTATTCAAATATTTGAGAACAAAAGAGCTTTTAGTGTAATATCATAATATTACACAAATTATTGTGTGTAAAATATAAAATGCATATGCAAGTCAAATCAATATTTCAAAATGGGTAAATAAATTATGTATGAGTAATTAACCAACCTTGTTAATTAACTCGTCACATATAGCTGTCAGTTCTTCATTGTCTTTTATTTTCTGTGCCAAAGATTCTTGCAAAGATGATGCATGTACTTCACTCTTTTTGAGCATCGCATTCAACTTTAGAATTTCAGCTTGATGAGTTTTTTTCACAGAGTCAAGTTCAGCATTGGCCTTATTGAGTTGTTGCATAGCATGCTGTCTCAAGGTTTCATACCTCGCTTCTAACTTCTGTATTGCATCATTGTTTTCTTCTACTGTCCGTTTCAGTGTTTCCTCATTACCTTTATAGCCCTGTATGATAACTTTACACCTTTCGTATTTAGTATGCACATCATTAAATGCATGTTCCATAGATGCTAAGTGAGCAGCAGCCTCATCGCGCTCTCTCACAAGTGTAATTCGTTCTTCTGTCCATCTCTTTGCCTCAGCTTCTCTTTCACCTATGAGTGAAGAAATGGTACGTTCATATTCCTCCATAACGACACTCATTTGTTTATTATTCCTCACCTTTTCTGCAACTCGTTGGGATAGCGCTTTTTCTTTTTCAGCATACTCATCATTTTGCTCCATCATTTTTTTAATTTTGGTTTCACATTCTTCTAATCTCTCTTTTAATTCACGATTAAGATCTCTTAAATTTTGCGCTTCTTCTTCTTGTGCAGTGAGTAACTCTTTGACTGCCCTAAGTTGTTCCACTGTGTGGGGATCCATGTCTGATGGACGTGTAATCACTGGAGGTGGAGGAGGAATGTTAGCACCTAAGCTCAACAGCCTGTCGATTGTTGCTATAGCAGGAGTCACTGCGCTTGTCTTTATTGGAGTTACTTTTGTTGTGGATGGTTGGCTTCTGTTCACAGCAGGTGTAACAACTTGAGTAGGTTTTTCAGTAGGCCCACTAATACTTGGTTGCACTGATAGTTGTTGCATTGAGTTCACTATGTTTTGCTCTGTACCTGACATGGTACTTTACGCAAGTTCCGCCAATCCCCAAAATCTATAGGTTTTGGCCAAATGGTATACACATGATCTCGTCTAAAAAGGAAAAAACTTATAAATTACTGAATGCAGTTGCAAAATGCATCGAAAGGTCAACATCCCACGCATAGCTCGGAAGGGAATAATTGCGTTGCAGCCTATCACAATATTCCCTTTATACTTACTACAAAATTCTCGAATCACGATCCAGTTTAGTGAAATTTTGTGTAAGACAGGGCCAAAGTATAGAGAATTGTTTAGTATATGAACAATCAAGTACTACAGAAAAGTTGTTAGGAAATAATAAGTGAAATAATCAGTAATTTAGTGATGACATCAGTCATTCACTGGCCATCGCCTTTGCTCGCCTTGCCTTGAATTGACAATTTGACATTAATATTTTTAAAAACAATCGTTGTCAGTGTCATTCGTTCAAAAACATTGTATACAATAAAAATACTAAAATGTAAAATACAAGTTCAAAATCTTTAACTTAAAAATCATACTTATTACATTATGTATGTATGTATGTATATATTTAATTTAATTAAAATGTGTGACTGAGTTTCAGATAATTTATACATACATATCTTCACGCTGTATCCCTAACGGGGTACTATTATTATTTTCAGATAATTTATGTTATTTAATATATAAAAATTCAACTTCGTATGTCTGTGACGGCAAAACTAAGAAGTAGTCGGTTGATTTATAATTGACTTGAAAGTTTGACACAACGTTGCATCTATAAAAATATAAATATTTAACTGAACAACCGTACAATATGCGCCACAGCAACACGCGGCCAAAGAATATGTTGTGGAAAAGAAGGCTGACTTCCGTCTCGTGCGTAACGAAATTGCCTATTCTCGGCGCGATACGTAGGGTTGTTGTGTTATTGGCCGTGACACGCAGTGATCATGTCATTTTTATAAATTTAATACATAATAATAAAAAGCAATGCACGTGAACAAGTTTTTAGTGTTTGCTAAATTTAATTTCTTATAATTATGTTGAAGAATGATAATTCTGCAGTCGATTGACTACAATTATTCATCTGGATATTAAAATACGTTCGTTTATGCGATTAGGGTGGCGTCCACCAACTATTTAAACTCGATTTAAAGAACTGACATCTCGCTACCAGCTATTTGGTGGTTGGTGCAAGCGAATAGTTGGTGGCGAGTTGTCGTCAGTGCCTTAAATCGAGTTTAAATAGTTGGTGAAAGCTACGATTAGACATTTTTGTATTTGCTACGATGTGAAGAACAAATGAAAGACAAACGAAAACGGTCGCAATTTTGCATCGCGTGCGATCACGACTGGCGCAATAATAATTACTCATATGCGCCTAAAATATTGCCGTCACGTGCGTGGCACAGCGCGTGCGTATTAGCGCGCACACGTACAAACCGCATACGATAGCTTTCTATGAAGACATCCTAGATCCTACTATTATATTATGGCGTGGCCGGAAACAATAGTCGTCTATTTATGTTTAAATAATTTGATTAAACAAATTGGATTGATGACAAATAAGCCATTTTCCTAGCGCGGACGTGTCGTTATTCTCCTTAGCTATCATCTATGAATTAATGTGCTGAGACCTGAGATTCCGTGTAGTGATAATTGGATGGTTACGCATTCGTCATACATGATACCAATTTTTTATTACAATTAATCACCGGTCGGGCAGTGATCGTGTGATTGTCGCTGGCTTCAAATTTTTAGGTAATAGCCCCATGGTACTCCCTCAGGAGGAAAAGAAAAGGCATTTGAGCCCATACAACCGATGTCTTCAATGATAAATAGAAAAATTCTTCATATTATTTCGTTGAAATGTTGACGTAATAAATTGTAATTGTTCCTTGAAGTTTCTGGAGACAAATGCATTGAGGCTGTCTTTCTAGTAGGATCCGTTAATGCGGTCCAAGTCATTAAAAAAATCTCAACGTCATACTTTCAAATTAGTACTTATTTTAAGAATTTCACTTATGCACAGCAGTGTAAATACTTGGGATGCAAAACTACGCCAATTTTACATCACAATACTCACTAGAAACAATTTGCAAATAATTAAAATAAACACCCAACCGCTCCTCATAAAATGCCGCCAAGAACACCTTCGACCATACACAATACATCTTACTACATGGCGAATATCGTGGAGGGAGTACGATGGACTGACTACTGCAGCTACATTAATTACTAGAAAGAGAAAGCTTAAGTGGCACTAGAAGTGTGAGTAAGCGAGAAAGAATAATTTTCTTTCATCCTTGCTGCAAAGTCTGTGTTGCTGCATATGACTTTTTTAGTGACCAGCAATGTCAGATACAGGGTTGCCAACCGTACGGAAGTTCCTCGTACAAATACGAGGTTTGTGATCTCAGAATATAATCACTGTGATCTACTATACGAGGTATGAGGACACGATCAGGGTCGTACATGTACGAAATTTTGACATGTGAGTTTGATTGAATGCCATTGAGAGAAGAATATATATATTCTAGTCTGCAGCTACAGCTAAAGATCTATCAAATAATAATAACAATATATCTAAAACGGGAAATTTAACGTGATTTCCTTTCGCTTGACGTTTCAACCATATCTTTTCCTTAATCTGTGGTTTCGACCGAATTGCATCGGCCGTGCTCTCTTGCTTTTGATTGATACCGATGCAACTCGATAAAATATTGAAATTTTGAAAAATTACAAATTCTTAAAAACGAAACGCAAAATAAAAACGATTTTAGGGCTTACCAATACAGCCATGCAATTCTGTAAAAACTCGAATCATCCAAGCGAACCTCGCTCGACAATTCCCCCACTTCGCATTCGAACTCACTTGACCTTCAAATGGAATTCTCTAAGCCAAATATTCTAGGAGCGAAGTGAAGTGATCTTAGATGCGAGTTTATCGGGGATTGCTTTAAAAGTAAACATCTCAGTCGATATTTCGTCGTAGTGTATTTTAACTTCTCTGAAATAATTACGTTAAATAAAACTTGTTTTTTTAAATTAAATTGTCATATTTAGCGAAACGTCACGCTGCCGCACTCATCGAGGCGGCGCTAGTATTTCTGTCGATATTAGAGAATACCAGCCATGCAATTCTGTAAAAACTCGAATCACCTAAAGCGAGACTCGCTCGATAATTCACCCCACTTCGCATTCGAACTCACTTGACCTTCAATTGGAATTCTCTAAACCAAACATTCTACGAGCGAAGTGAAGTGCCTTAGATGCGAGTTTGTCTGGGATTGCTTTAAGAGTAAACATCTCAGTTGATATTTCGTCTTAGAGTATTTTAACATCTTCTGAGATAATTACGTTAAATAAAACTCGTTTATTTAGATTGGATTGTTATATTTAGCGAAACTTCATAAAATTCATTTACGATAGTACAACTCGCCGCCGCCACTCATGGAGGCGGCGCTAGTATCTCTGTCGACTTTAGAGAATACCAAATAACAGTTGACAATCTTACAGCGGATTCAGAAGTGAATTCGACTAATTTATGTTAGAGAATCGCACTGCAGCCATGCAATTCTGTAAAAACTTGAATCACTCGAAGCGAGACTCGCTCGACAATTCACCCCACTTCGCATTCGAACTCACTTGACCTTCAAAAGGAATTCTCTAAAGTTTAGAGTGGTTCGTGAACTGTGGTACGCGTACCCCTTGGGGTACGCAAAAATTTTTAGGGGGTACGCGGCCGGCCAACAAAAAAATAAAACAACCCTTTAAATAAAAAATTAAATTATGAACATCATTAACATAAAAAAAATTTTACTGCTCAAATAAAAAGAAAAACGAAAATAAAACATAAAATTACAATAATAATAAAGGGTACTATCTAGTAACCCAGCTATACATATAATTGTCTATATAATTGTCAATACTTTCGATGTCTTCAATGATAAATAGAAAAATTCTTCATATTATTTCGTTGAAATGTTGACGTAATAAATTGTAATTGTTCCTTGAAGTTTCTGGAGACAAATGCATTGAGGCTGTCTTTCTAGTAGGATCCGTTAATGCGGTCCAAGTCATTAAAAAAATCCAAATAAAACAAATTACGTAATTATCTCTGAAGATGTTAAAATATACTGAGAAGAAATATAGATTAAGATGTTTGCTAACTCGCATCGAAGATCACTTCACTCATTCTTAGTATGTTTGGTATAGAGAATTCCATTTGAAGGCCAAGTGAATTTGAATGTGAAGTGGGGTGAATTGACAAGTCTCGCTTGGGCGATTCGAGTATTTACAGAATGGCGTGCAGGGCCTATTCACTTAGTACATTTTTTTGTGGGAAATTTAGTCGGTACATTTAGTTATAACATTTCCCAATAGATGCTCTTAGTGTATAAAGTGTGTTCAGAAATTAAAATTATATTTGTAACACCCATTGTTATTTAATAACTACTACCAATTTCTATAAGTTAAATGAAACAACTATCACACAAAAACTGAAAAAATAACTTAAAAGAAATAGTTTCAACTTCTCGAAAAATATTTTTTTATTTATATATCTCAAGCGTCGTTTTGAAAAATTTCTGTTCTGAATGTGCCACTTGTCGTTTGTTGTGTGTTTTTTTTTCTTTCTAAGTGGCAACTTTGAGGAAATATATTGAGTTTTACTTTACATATGAAATTGGCGTTTTGTACGGGAGGAATATAAAGTCAATTTTTTTTTGTAAAATATATTTAATTAATCAAACTATGCACCGTTGTTATCTATGCACTTTCACATTGATCCCTTTACTAAAAAAACCATGGGGGCGAGAATCAATAAACTCTTTGAAGGCGGTTTGGACTGCCGCATCGGAGTTGAATTTTTTTCCTTGTAAGAAGTTGTCCAAATTCCGGAAAAAATGGTAATCTGTTGGAGCAAGGTTCCGGGAGTACGGTGGATGTCGCAGACATTCCAATTGAAGCTCATCTAACTTAGTGGTTGTTTGTTGTGCAGTGTGTGGTCTTGCGTTGTCGTGAAGCAGCAGTGGCCTAGAGCGATTGACCAATCTCGGTTGTTTAGCAGCTAGTTCTTCCTTCATGGTTTGCAGTTGCTGACAATAGATATCTGCCTTAATCGTTTGGCCAGATTTTAGAAAGCTGTAGTGAACGACACCGGCGCTAGTCCACCAAACACTCACAAGTAACTTTTTCTGAGTCAATTTTCGTTTAGGGCAGGATTTGGCTGGGTCTTCAGGGTTCAGCCATTGCGACGAGCGCTTCCGATTATCATACAGTATCCACTTTTCATCACAAGTAATGATTCGATTTAAAATCCCTTCATTATTGTGTCAGTTGAGCAAAGTAACACAGCAGTCGACGCGTGTTTGCAAGTTCGATTCACTCAATTCATGAGGTACCCATCGTTCAAGTTTTTTTACTTTCCCGATTTGCTTTGCTTCATTTTCCACTTTGGTCTCCGGCCGTCCACGGGGCTGGTTCTGAAGGTCGAAATTTCCAGAACGAAAACTTTGAAACCAAAAACGTACCGTGCTTTCATTTGCGACACCAGCGCCGTACACATCATCAATCCTTCGAGCTGTTTCTGCAGCATTGGTGCCACGGTAGAACTCGTACTCGTAAATATACCGATATTTCATGTTTTCCATTGTGCGGTAGTAAGCGACGCCAAAGAAAAAAATAATGAGGAAAAAAACAAATGAATGACTGTTTTCAAAACTCAAATGTACCAGCTAAATGAATGTATAAATTTGAATTTGGAATTCTTAACCAAAGAGGAGATATTTCAGATCAAAGTGGTCAGTACGACAAAACGCTAATTTAATATGTAAGGACCCAATATTATTTCAGTTATTGCTTAGTTTTAAGTTTGTAAATATTAACGTTAAGATATGTGTGTAATGACGTATGTCAATATAGTACTTTTATAAAAGGAGTAAATATATCACATTGTTTTATTTCATTAATTTTATATTTTCCGTGAGTGATTTGCTAAAATGTGATTATGTGATTATTTATTTGCCAGTTGTCTATTATGTAAATCACAGTTAGAAAATCAAACTTGCATTAGGTACCTAGCGCCTGCATAGTGAGGCTATATGTTACGTATTTACAAATGTGTACATACTTCATATACGTGTTATTATGTATTACACACGACGTGACTCGAACATACCACACTAGATGTCGAAGTGAATTCGACTAATTCGCTTTAGAAAATCGCACGCCAGGTCATAACAGCTGTGACCGCATTTCAACACCAACTACACAAAAAGCGCAATTAAAACACTTTTTCATGTTGGCTGTATTGCGCACGTATTCAACTCAATTTGCTGTTCTGTTTCTATATATGACATAATACGCTGTGATCATAACCAATTTATTGTCTACTTGTACATTTCGGCAATTGAATTTTATTCACAAGTGTTTTAGCTTAATTTTAACGCATGTTTTAGATTATTTAGTGCATTCTATACATATCCATAAAATCTCAGCGCTATTATGTTTCGCGACCGCTGTTACGTATTTCGTCTTACGTATTTGGAACTTTTTTATTTTAGTGTTTATTATGAGTGATTTATGTCTATTGTTAGTATAAATACATAAATCTGTGCAGTATATATCAAAATATTTGTTGCGGACGGCGATACCTAAGCTCGTGTAAATAGCGTGTAAATATAGATATATGTTTGTATACAGTATATTTCCCGTATTGTTATTGTTTTATTATTCTTTATTAGTCAGTATTTAGTTTAAGTAAGAGAAATATTGTTAATTTGTTTACACGCTTTATCTTTGTATTCGTTTTGAGCATCCTTGTATTTATATCAAACTTTGTGTTATATTTGTAAAGGTTATTAACGTGTGTTTACCTTTATATTCTTACGTAAAGAAATATGAATAGTAAGACTTAATTGTACTAGTTCGATAAGCATAAATAAATAGATAAAGGCAATGTATGAATAAATAGTGAGCGAGCGAGAAAGAGACATAGTGTCGTCTCTGTTTACAGAGGTCCGCGGCTCGCGTAATGCGCGCTTGTAATTGGGTGATTAGGTGGCCGATGTATTGTTCTAACCCGCTCTAATAGCGCATTACGCGTCGGCTATAAAAGATATCCGCCGCTGGCCTCTGGCAACCCCCATTTTCACCTACGCAGGCGTAGTGTTCGCACACGCCGCTAGGACACATCTCCGGCGGCTCCAGATCCTCCAGAATAGATTCATGCGCACCGCCACCGGAGCCCCTTGGTTTGTGCGCAACGTAGACCTCCATCGCGATTTAGATTTGCCTACCGTACAAAAGTGCCTCAAGGAGGCGTCAAAGTGTCACTTCGAGGTTGCTTCTCGCCACGCGAACGCGCTCATTGCTAACGCCGCGAATTACTCCCCCTCAGGGAGTTCCCTACCCCACCGTAGACGTCCTAGGAACTTTTTGACGGACCCGGACGACCTCATAACAGTGGCGAACGACGCCCTGTTAAACAGTACAAACAACGATGCGACATCACACCGTCCCCTCCGGAGGGGGCGTCGACGTCTTGCGCGTTAACACTAGGGCCTCTTTTGTAGGTTCTTTTCGACGATTACATCACTCACGCACAGATAGGGCCTCACTTGAGCGCGGGCCTTCCGCTCGCGCTGAGTTACAAGATAGGCACACACCATTTCGGGCCTTCAGCCGATTGTACGCCAGCCGGTCAAAACCACTCTGGGACCGGCCCTCACCCGTTTCCTTTCCGTCCTCCGTCTCGGGTTTCCCCGGACGGAGGATCCCTCAGGCTTTGTCGACCTCTCTTGGGGGAGCGCCCTCCGCGCTTCCCCGCTACGCGTTCGGCTCGCTACAACGGCCTGTAGGGTCAAGTGGCGGTGGAGGGTAGTTTTAGCCGGTTCGAGCCCGGCACTACCCGGTCGCGCCCGACGTTCTCTCGTGAGGCGTCGGAGGCGGTTGGGTGCTCGTGCGGAGTTTCTTCCCTTCCGATAAACAAAAAAAAAAAACCTCTGGCAACCAGTCGGGTGAGGCCCTTTCAAGAGAGAAGACATCGGAAGAAACTTCTAAGAAGACTACAGAGAAGACTCCTTAGAAGAGGAATTCATAGTGAAGACGTCGTTAAGGGCTCACCCACATCGCGTCGCATATATGTGTACGACATATATATGTTAAACTGGTTCATGTGAATACAAGACTATTACTTTTGGTTTCTTGTGTTTCTTTCAAATACGGTCGTGAATACAGTCCACTGCTCTACGAGTAAAGTTGGGGCACCGGCGAGAACGAAGAGATAACGAGTCGAAGGCTCGCCCCCCCAATAATAGTATAGGGATTTATACATAAATACTATTTTAAATACGTTTTTACTGTAACGTTAATTTTAATGCTGACTACATTTAAAGTTTTCATTATGTTTCTAATACTAACTTTTAAATTACTTTTCTTGCCTTTTAATTGATTGTTTTGCTTACTGCTTGTCTTTGTATTAAACACTGTATTAAATGAATTAAAATACATTGAACGTTTTTTCATTTATTTTTACTAATAATCCTAAATTAATTGGGGGTGGGTATATTTTTACGACGTCGACGATGTCGAATTGCAAAGCACTACTATTGATAATTAGGTGGACATCACTAATTATATGTTGGTAGGTACGTACCGTAACTACATTTACCGTCAGAGGCGTCAGATAACTTTGCCACTTTTGACACGATAGTTGAAAAGTCATAGTCCTTTTTGACAAAAAAACGATTCTGATATATAATAATAACTGAAGCATGTGTAGTAGACAACATTTACATCAGTGTATATATATACTAATGGTTTTTTTAAATGAAGATTAAGACCCCAAAACTGAAAAATAAAAAATGGCAAAGATACGTATACCATGTGGTAACTTTGCCAACTAGTTTGATATTTAAAATGTAGGGTTTATGCCTATGGCAATAAAGATAAAAATTATCAATCGTCATTGATACAATAATGTAGGAATTTAATGCTTTAATTGTATTTAGGAAGAAATCAACGACAGGCAAAGTTGCAAAGTTGTTTACCTATTTATTGTCCAATCAAATAACAATTGAAATCGATATTTCGATAATAAGGCTGAATTTTTGGTAGAATGTTCATAAAAGTGTTCTAAACATGCATGTATTTCAACACGTTAGCCTCCCAGCTTCGCTCGAAAAACGAACTAAAAGTAGTAAATAAAAGACGTTTTCACGGATGACAATGCAAGACTGACTCCTACTTACAATACGAACACTATTATTTATAATAACAGATTATACATATGTAACACCTCCATCCTTATTAACTACCACACAACAATAACCTTAGACAGTTTTAAATATGAGTTATAACTTACAATAAACATTACGACTTACTACAATTATCTATAAAACCCATATATCTTTCAATACTTATCTACTCTTATTAAAACTACTCGTATACTTCATATCTCACAGGCTGTTTTCGTATTCTCTTAACTTGACTAATTTTCTCTGTATTGTCATTTTCTGGCACACTGGGCAACACACACGGCGTAGGAGAAAAATTATCATGTGAATTTGAATTACTGTCTGTTTCCAACCGTACTGGTGAACCATTACCTACTCCTTTACCCGATGGAGATGCTACCGCTGACGCACTCCCGTCCGCAGGGAACACCAAAGAACTACGAGGCTTCCTAGTCTGCAAATCAGTATTAGAATTTGCAGTTGACATTTTTTGCTTCAATTGGTCAACATGTCTGTGCACCACGGTTTCAAAATCGGACTTTACCTTGTAGTCCCTATCGCCTAATCGTTCCACAACGCGGCCCGCCATCCACCGATCCCCATCACGGTAATTTCGACACCACGCTAGATCTCCGTCATCTTATGAAGATCTAGTATGGTATCGAAATTTGTCGTTTCCTCTCTCCAGCTGCCTCTTCTACTCGTGTCTGACAAAATCGCACCCTCTCTGAAAGCTCCGGTTTAAGACGGTCTTAGCGCATACATAAACTACGGCCTAGCAACATCTTGGCTGGGCTGTCCCCAGTAGTATAGTGTTCCGTGTTCTTATACGCCAATATAAATCTACAGAGTGTAATACTCACGTTTAATTTTTGTTTTAAAGCTTTTTTAATTGTGCGTTTACACAATTTAACTGCGTTCTCCGCAGCCCCCTTAGAGGCGGAGTGGTACGGAGCGTTGAAAATATGTTCAATTCCATTATTCCCCAAAAAAAGTGCTCAATTCAGAACTACTGAACGGAGGGCCGTTATCACTCACGATATTTATTTTTTAATTTTTTTTTATTTTTATTTATTCAGGAAACTAACATCATATTCAATACATAATTCGCAAACATTAAACATAAACAGACCAAAACAGTTCCATTAATTAAATACAAAATTTAGGATTTGGTTGTAGTATATACAAGGGCTGCTATTTATGTATCCGGAACTGGCCAGTTACAGAACAATATTAAAAAAAGTAATTATAACATTTAAAAATGAAACTCATTGGCTGAAGAATACAATTTGTTTCATGTAGCTGTCATTTGCTTATCCTTTGTGGCGTGATTTTGAAAATTGCGAGTCTTTATCACCATGGATTTAAGTCGTGAAAATTTTCGTGCTATGATTTATTACGATTTTCGGCGAGGGCTACCTCAAAAACAGTGCATCGATCAACTCACTTCGACTTTTGGGGACGAAGCACCATCGAAAACTACTGTGTATCACTGGTTTAGTGAGTTTAATCGTGGGCGGTCTGTGCTCACGGACGAAGTTAAAGAAGGTCGCCCTAAATCGGTTATTGTACTTCAAAATATTGATGCTGTATGGGAACTAATAATGCAAGATCGTCATGTTACATATCGCGAGATAGAGGCGTCTCTGGGCATAAGTATGACGAGCATATATAAAATATTACACGAACATTTAGCTATAAAAAAAAATTGTTCACGTTGGATTCCGCACAACTTGAGAATTGACCAAAAATGGGCTCGTGTCGATTGGTATCAAAAAATGTTACAAAAGTACAATCAGGGTGCGTCAAAAGCTGTCTATAATATCTACACAGGTGATGAATCTTGGATATATGTGTATGATCCTGAAACTAAACAACAATCAACGGTTTGGGTGTTCCAAGATGAGCCGAACCCAAAAAAAGTCATTCGTTCCAAAAGCACTTTGAAGCAAATGGTCGCTTGGTTTTTTGGAATAAATGGACATGTGGCTACAGTGCCACTAGAGGATCGTAAAACGGTTAATTCTGAATGGTACACGATCATTTGTTTGTCAGAAGTCTTTGAAGAAATAAGAAAGAACAACCGACAACGCAGAATCCTTCTTCATCATGACAATGCTAGCTGCCACACATCGGCCGAAATAACTCGGTATTTGGAAGATCAAAAGATCGAATTAACGGGTCATCCGCCGTACAGCCCCGACTTGGTCCCCAACGACTTCTATTTATTCCCAACCGTGAAGAATAAATTACGTGGTCAACGTTTTTCGAGCCGTGAAGAGGCTGTTGATGCGTTCAAAATGTACGTTTTGGAGATATCTCAATCTGAATGGAAAAAGTGCTGCGAAAATTGGTTCCGACGTATGCAAAAGTGCATCGATCATCATGGTGAATATTTTGAAAAGCAATAAAACTATAATAAATGTTATATGTTTGTTTCACTTTGTTATTCCGGATACATAAATAGCAGCCCTCGTAACAAACAAGCCATATTCACATTACAAACAACAATTATACTATTACAAATATTTGACAATCTGATATTATGTGACACAGCAAGCAAGTAGGCACTCAAAAAGACATATTTTATGTGGAGGTCACAAGGTAATTAATAATTAAATGAGAAGATACTATATTGTTCAATTTTGAAAGTATATATAAAGTGATAGGTACGATTTTAATCGTGATCGGCACTAATTCTGAGGCCACCACTATTCACGAGTAATAACGATCTAACGTTAAGTTTAAAACGGTGAGACGAAATAAATATATCTATGTCATTCAAGGTACTGTTGTAAAAGTTACAGGAGCGTGTCAAGTATGTATTTTTGGCGTAATTTGTTCCATGAAATGGTACGTAGAAAGTACTTATAGAACATGAAGAGAAACAAGGGACTCTGAACTGAATTTTTTCTAATAGTGAAGAGGAGTCAATTTTGCTATGAATTATCTTATGCAAGAAAATTGTATCTAGAAAAGAGCGCCTCACCTCTAGAGAATCAATGCGGTGTCTTTTAGATGTTCTTTTGTAGTCCACGAATTCATAGCCTGCACGGAAATCTAGGGATTTAAGGAATTTATTCTGGAATTTTCTAGACGATCTACGTGAACGGTATACTGGGGATTCCACACAACACTGGCAAATTCCAGTATACTACGAATATATGCGTAGTATAGGACTTTGTATGTCAGTGGGCGTTTGAAAGGCTTAGCAAAACGAAGGATCATGCCGAGATTCTTATTTCCTCGAGTGATTATGTTATCATAGTGCAAAGTGAAACGAAGCTTATGGTCAAGTATGACTCCCAAATCCTTGATATTAGCAACACGTTGCAGTTTTTCATCAGCAATCCTATAATCATATACGATAGGATTACGTTTTCTTGTAAAACTAATGATGTAGCACTTGTTTGTATTGAGGAGGCAGCTTTAAACAGTTACTCGTGTCGGAGATTATTTTGTATATTTTAATGTCATCTGCATAAAGTAGATGACCAGATTTTTTAAAACATGAGTCCATATCGTTGATGTATAGTATAAAAAGTAAAGGACCCAAATGCGAGCCCTGCGGTACACCCGAAGATACTTCCAGATAACCAGAGATGTATCCCTTGAGAGCCACAGCCTGGCTACGATTGGATATGTATGAGCTTACCCACCGCAATAGGTCGCCGTGTATATCGAATTTTGAGAGTTTATTTATGAGAATTGAATGATTAAGTTTATCAAAAGCTTTAGAGAAGTCGATATACACGGCATCAACCTGGTGCCCAGAATCCATGGCCTTAAGGATAAAATCAGTATAATTTATTAAATTTGATTCAACACTACGTCCGCGGAAAAAACCATGCTGTTGTGGTGATATGTGTCGTGATGCGAGTATAGTTAATTCATTTGTAACCATCTTTTCAAATATCTTGCCTTAAGTGCACAATTTAGATATGGGTCTATATTGTTCCACCATAAGCTTGTTATCACCTTTATGGATGGGAGTAATAAGTGCTTTCTTCCAGACACTGGGAAAGCAGCCTTCAGATAGGGATTTTATAAATATAATTGTCATTGGAATAGTAATTTCTTTCGACAGTTTGGACAACAGCAAAGGATAACCCCATCCACTCCACTGCCCTTATTTACATTTACCGTACGTAAATGTCTCTCCACGGAATTGTAGGAGATGTTAATGTTTGATATATCAACAGGACCATCGCTAATATTAACAGGTGTCGTGACATCTGTGTTCGTAGGAACATTGTTAGAAGATATAAAAATAGAGCTAAAATAAGCGTTAAACAAGTTACTGATGGTATTTCCGTCCCATGAAACATCCCCGTACGTCACATGTATTTTATTAAAGGCCAATTTAGATTTGATGATGCTCCAAAAGTATTTTGGAACTACTGTTATTTTTTCCTCTGTAAAATTAGTAAAATTGTTGTAGCATTCGGTCTGTAATTTCTTTTCACGTTTGCGCAACAATCTGAATTCATTATAATCTAGAGGGTTCTTGTAGGTTTTCCATTTAGCGTGGGTTCTTAATTCATTGGAAATAACTTTAATAAGCGATCGAGAATACCACGGAGGATATGCGTTGTTAGAATATACTAGCCGCTTGGGCACAAATTTTTTATTAGTTTATTTGAAATCGTATAAAAATAATCTACCGCGCTTTCAGTATTCATTTCATTTAGTAATTCCCAATCAACGTTCATTAAACCTTTACTGATCTCGTCAAAATTTGCGGCGTGAAAAAGGCGGGGGGGGCGCGCAGGAGGGTGCGGGCGGCGGCGCGGCGACGAGGTCCACGGTCAGTGCTCGGGCAGCCCCGCGGCCCACTCGTCCCGCCGCCGTCGCGCACGCCGCCGCCGGGCCCGCTCGTGTCCCGTCGGTCACAGCGATAAGCATTATAGTTACTGTAAAAATATTCACAGTCCCTAAAATCCGGCATTAGCCAGGTCTTGGTTAAGCAGATTATATCATAATCACTCTGTAAAGTCTTACAAGGCTAGGAACTCGTGCAATTTTGTGCGGAGTTCCCTCACGTTCTGATAGTATATATTCAGAGAGTGTAAATTAAGGCCTTATTAACATGCATTTATATATTACACGTATAGTAACAAAAATATATAGTATAAAAATATCTAGTAACTTAATTTTAGTTTTATGGGCTAGTCATTTCAACTTCAGCAAGTCTTTCTCGTCGGATATACGAAAAGTTGTCGTTTTTACGAAGTAGAGTTTTGCAGTCTTTAATCCAGAGGTAGCTATATTGTAAGTTCATCTTCAATTCCCTGGTCCTTTTCAATAACAGAGGATCACACTTTGAGCAAAACATTATTGTTTGTAATATAAAAATATATCGATATCAATCACTGTTAAGAGTAGCTACGATTCCAAGTAGATAAGTATGTATATATGACTCACGCGCGAGCTTCTCAGTCAGCGACCGTCCGCTACGAGAACAACTCAATAACTGTTGCTTAGGTATGCTTAGGTAATCTGAATCTTGATCATAATTCTCTCAACAAAGCAATGAGGGGATATTGTTTTATTAAAAACAACTGTTCTCGATCGATCACCTTTTATTACTGACTATCATTGGATTACATTTGTTATAAGTATAGATCATTGTACATACTACACTACTACTACATACATACTACACTTCGGGGGTGACAGAGAAAAAAAAAATGTTATTACAGATTTTTTTTTAATACAAAAGGTTACATGTTTAATATGATATTATGATATAAATGGTTTGGTTCTATTTTTATGGATTACATAAGTATCATTATTTTTTAAAATTTTAACATTAACACCTAAATCTTCTAAAACGACATGGTCCATTCCATTGATTATCTAACTTTTTAGCTGTTTCATTCTTAATTAGTATTAATTGTCCATTTTTATATGCCACATTATTTATGTATTTATCATAAGAACACTTGCGATTTTTACTTAAAAGTAAATTATTACGAGCATCTTGATGTGCTACTTGTAACCTATACTTAAGATCTAAATCTAAAGGATAGCTTTCTGGGTTATACAATGGTTCTACATATTGACTTATTCTACATGGTATTACACTAGCTTTGCCAAATACCAGTTCGAATGGCGTGTATTTTGTTTCTGTATGAACACTATTATTGAAACTGTAACAACAGAATGGTAGCCACTGATTCCATGTATCTTTTTGACCATTACACTGTATTCGCAAGAATGTAATTAGATTGTTATGAGAATTTTCTAACGCACCGATAGATTGATGATGATACGCTGTAGATGTTAATTTATTTATATCCAAAATTTTACATACCTGTTCCATTACTGAAGAAACGAATTCTGTTCCACGATCAGTCGCTATGGTATTTGGTACTCCGAATCTTAAAATAAAATTATTAACTAACGCTTTCGCTACACTTACAGTTTCCTTATTTTTAAGAGGATACGTTTCTACAAATTTAATAAGTTCACACTGCAGTGTTAAAATGTAACAATTACCTTCAATATCTTTCTCTAAAGGATCTACGATGTCTAGATAGATTTTTTCAAAAGCATATGAAGACGTTGTAGTTATCTCCATGGGCGCCTTGACATAGCTACAATGCTTTATTTTCTGACATTTACTCACAAATTCTTTAACGTCTTTGTCTAAGCCTGGCCAGTAAAATTTTCTCTTAATATTGTTAGTCATTCTACGTACACCTGCATGACCTGCAATGGATAGTAGGTGAAAATCGTGCAATATATATTTCTTTTCTTCGTCGTCATCAATTCTTCTAACTCCTCTTAATACATAAATTCGTGGACCGGTCCATTACTTATTATCTTTTGTTTTAATAAGTCTTTAATAAAATTATCATATTTTTTTTTTTACTATACATAGTTCATTTATATTCATATTTTTGAAAAATTCTCCTAACTTAGTCACAAATTCGGCTCGCGTATATTGTGCCCTAAAGTTAAGGTTAATAAATAACATTTTTCTACGATGACTGTAAATAAAACAATCTTTTTCTTTATCTATGTTATTTTGTCTTCTTAATTTGTATAATTCGTCATTACCTATAAAAGTCATTTCCACTAAATCATCTGGCATTTTTAGCACCTCAACTACCTGTGGTTGATCAGGCCACTTTTCATCGAGTTTACTAAAACTAGGTGTATTTAATTGGTTGTCTAAGTCTAAACGCCTTTTCTGCCCTCTTGTCATAACTGTTACGATTTCTTCGTTCATGTTTTTTAAAGTATCCAATGTTCTAGTTATTCTAGACAATGCATCTGCAACGCTGTTTTCTTTTCCTTTAACATACACAATTTTAAAATTATATTTCTCTAATTCCAGTCTAAATTTAAGAAGTCTACTTGATGGATCTTTCATTGAAAATAAATATATTAAAGGCTTATGGTCAGACATAATTGTGAATAATTTACCGTACACGTAAGGTCTAAAATACTTCACAGCCCACACAATAGCAACTAGCTCTTTCTGAATAGTTGGATAATTAAGTTCAGCTTTATTGAGTGGTCTGCTAGTGTATGCTACTGGTTTCATGTTTTTATTGCACAAGACTGCTCTTATAGCTGTACCTGAAGCGTCTGTTTGCATTATAAACTCGTTATTTTCTGAAAAATCTGGAAACTCTAATATTGGTGTTGTCAAAGCAAATTTTAATGTTTCGAATGCTTTTTGACACTCCGTAGACCACAGAAACGGTTCATATTTTCTTGTTAATTTATTTAAAGGATTAGTTATTTCTGCAATTTTTTTTTATAAACTTCCTATAATAATTACAAAATGCTACGAATCTTTTTACTTCATCTTTATTAGTTGGTATGGGATATTTTTGTAATATTTCAATTTTTTTCGGGTCAGGTAAAACTCCTTTTTCTGACACTAAATGACCTAAATAAAGAATTTCTTTTTTCAAAAAGTTACATTTTTCCGGATTCAATTTTAAGTTAATTTTTCTCAGTCTTTCTAAAACGTCTGTCACGTTCTTGTAATGGTTATCTAACTTTTTCCCAAATACGATCAAATCATCCAAATATATGTAGCATTTATCATACGTTAATCCTGACATAGCTACTGACATGACTACTAAAAGCACTTGGACTGGTTTTGAGTCCTATTGGTAATCTCTTCATTTGGTACTGTCCCGTGATTGTAGTGAATGCAGTGTACTCCCTACCGTGCTTATCTAGGTTTACTTGATAATATCCCTGATTAAGGTCTAAACGTGAGAAGTAGACTGATCCAGAGAGTGAGTCTAAAATTTCAGTGATATTGGGTAACGGAAATTTATCGTCTACTATACAATTATTGAGTTGCCGATAGTCGATCACTAATCGCCATTTTTATCGGTTGCACTCTTCTTTGGTACTAATAAGATAGGGCTAGACCATTCACTTTTTGCTTCTTCTATAATGTCGTTATCAATCATTTGTTGAATTTGCTTATTTACTTCATGTTTCAAAGAATGCGGTAGACGATACTGCTTAACATAAATGGGATTTATGTTTGGTTTTAGTTATCGATTGCTCATAAACGTTCGTAGTTGTTAACTTATCACCGGGTAAAAAGAAAACATCCGAATATTTAGCACATAATTCTTGAATAGATTTACGTTCTTCCAAAATAATATGATTTAATTTTAAAATATTTAATAAGATTTTTGCCCGTAAATACTAAACTATTAAAATTAGGTTTAAAACTGCATAAGTCATAATCTTAAATTGAATAAATCTCAGGTTGCAACATTGGTAAAATAATATCATGCTCATTGGTGTTTAAAATTTTTATCGGTAATCTGTTATTTTTTATTCTTTCTATACATCCCGCAAGAAAAACATTTTCCGCTAATTGTTTGCTAGGGATAACGCAATCGCTCTTTATATGAACATTTAAAAGTAAATAATGAATTGATTCATTTCGCGCAGGAATATGTAACACTTCATTTAAATAATCTACAGTGTCACAGAGTTCTAAGGAATATTCCTTTCTATATTTAGACATAGCAATGATGTTAGTTTGCATGTTGATGCTTGATGCATAACGACACAGAAAGTCTAAACCTAAAATACCATCCGCCTTTAATGGTATGTTATTGAAAACATGAAGCTTGATGTCAAAGTCCATCCAATGTTGTTTATCACGATGAATCAAGCTGAGATGAACAAATCCGCTGGATTGAATATGACCTCCAATACCATTTATGATAGTCTCATCTCTAATTATGCTACTGTTAATAGGTAATGTATCTTTCTTTATATCGGGTAATGATGCTCCGGTATCAACTAACCAGAATAATTTTTTATTGTTAATATATAAAACTAAAAATTTTGCTTTGCCATTTAATATCATAATTCTATGTTTCGGATCGAAAAAACTGCATTTCGTTTGTATTTGAGCTCATCGGTTCGTTCTTGTGAGATTCATCCGTATAAAACGCTCGATGTTTATTACCACTACCACGAGTCTGATAACTCGATTGATTCTCATTCGACACTTGGTAACCTCGTCCTCGATTTATCTTATTATATGAACCTCGACTGAATGAAATAATGATCTACCATAAAAAATTATTGAAATTTTCTCTGCCAAAATTATTTGAAAATTTTTTAAAATTACTTCTGAAATTATTCATTTTGTGAAAATTATTCGAATTTCGTTGATAACGTCCTGGTTGACCACGTGCATGATGATATGAATATCCTTGATATGAGTTATTATATTGTGACTTACCTCTACCACGATGTGAGAACTGCATGACCTCGCCCTCACTTGCTGAAGTCGATGCTGCTGTCAACTCCTCGTCTTTTGCCGCCTGGATTGCGTCTTTTAAACTATCATAATTACGCGCAGCTATGATTGTACTAAGCCGAGAGTCTCTTAACCCATTTGCGAATCGTTTAATCGCTAACTTTTCATTAATCGGTTTCAACACAGTATAATTTTGAGAATTGCCGTCTGCTGCCGTGATATTGTTAGGTCAGTAACTAACTTTTCTAGTTCTGTACCGTACTGATCGATTGTTTTATATTTTGCAATCGTGATTGTATCGCGGTGAACGACTTTTTAGTTATAGGAATGTCACGCAAATCTTTAACAAGATCACTTGTAGATGTATAATCATTGAAAATCCGTAACTTGGCATTTTCGGATAATCTACTTTTTAATACAAATTTAATAAGTAAATTTTTCCCAGTCTCTGATAGCATCTCTGCATACATTTCAATAGAGTCAATGATACTCTTAATTTTATTCTCATTACCATTCATTACAGGAATCAAATAACATGCCGTTTTTAAATCAAATTTCATGGTTAATTCTAAATTTCGACTTTTTTCACAAAAATCACTTTTGCTACTGCTATCCTACTTGGTTTCGGAACATAAATTAATAATTTGTATGTAACAAGATTTTATTTCATCCTTTAGTGATACTAACGACTGTAAAAATTCAGATTTTAATCCCTGTTTTTTAGACAACAGTTGCATTAATTCCGTACATTTCTCATATACGATCTCCGTATCAGATAATTTATTTTTTATAACATTACCCTTAAATCTCGATTTACCTTTTTTAATTAAATATCTTTTTATTGATTTAAGTTCTAAATATTTAATTATTTCATTTTCCATACCCAGACATAAATTAATGTATTAATAATAAAATACATACCCAATTCTCACAGTGAGTTACTACGGTAGGGGCCGCAGAGCGTAAGATGACACTATAATTATTAGAATGCGGTCACTCTCCATAATAAAATAATGTAGAATATTAATGCACTATGCATTAAGTAATAACTAAAACACAATTTTCAAGTATGCTATTCTAAATTAAAGAGTTCAAAAATTAATAATATAATGTCCATAATTCCATTGTCATTTTTCTTTTAAAATAACGACACATCAATATTTTATTATGATTATTTTTACACTACCACAAATTAATGTTTTCATTTTATAATAATTAAAATCCGCACAGCACACACAAGAAAAATAAGTACATAATTTTTTTTTTCATTACTTTGTCGTAATACGAATTTCAGCTTCTTCTTCACGAGCATCTCTGGAACGGCTGAACGATCTACGAAAATTATTTTGTACAATCTGGTCCCTGATCCACGAGCACTTCTTATACTGCTTCCACAAAAAATATAAAATGTCAAGACCCAGCAGCAGACAAATTATTAACAGCACTATATTAATATTCGACATATGTATCTTCATGTCTTCGACATGAGCGTTATTCGCACCGGCAGCATTCTGGTTTAAGAAAACCGTCTCCTTTTCTATATTTGATCGACACATGATTTTTCGATTTCCACTGATGATTGTTCCAAATTAATAAATATTGTTTTATTAAAATAACTGTTCTCGATCGATTACCTTTTATTATTGACTATCATTGGATTACATTTGTTATAAGTATAGATCATTGTACATACTACACTGCTACTACATACATACCTACTACACTACAGCAATAAGCGATCGATCAGTGGTACCCACACGAATCGACCAATATTAATTAAGTCATACCCCGCTATCGGACCTAAAAAATCTGGTCCATGGGCGATCAGACCAGGGCCATGACTGAAGTGCATGAACGGGCGGTGCATCCGCCACCACTGCGCATATCGTACACTCTTGACAAGTAAGTTCTAATACTTCATCGATACATATACCTTCTTGCGCGCCCTTTAGTTTTTACTACTCCCATATGAGAATCATTAAATTCTATCACTAGTTTTGTTCTACATGAAACCGGAACAACCATTCGATGGCCAAAGTATACACCCCATTTCGCAATATAATTCATCTTTTCTATTCCAGTATGGCTTTAGTTCCCTAATACAGACTTCAGAGGGCCATCTGTCTCTAATGTAACTTAAAATTCGTGACAAAAGAGAATCACAAACTGTTTCGTTTTTTAAAATTTTATAATCAAGAAGAAGTGCCGCGGTTGCGAAATGCAAATAAGTTTGTTCGGGTAAATTTTCTTCCTCGGTACCACTATCCTTGTGTGTCTTAATTAGATGTGAAAGAGCGTTGGCTGTGTTGTTATTAGTATTTATGTACTCTATTTTAGTCATAAGCCGAAAATTTTATCGCCCATCGCTGAAGCCGACTCGTTGCAGTATTCAGATCACCCGTATAATCCAAAAACACTCATCAGTGGTTTGTGATCAGTATACGAGTACGTAGTATAAATTTCCAACCATACAAATACTGATGGAATTTATCGACAGCAAAAATAATGGCCAAAGCTTCTTCTTAATGAATTTTCCATAGAAGTTCACCATAGCTAAGAATGATTTAAGTTCTGTTACATTTTTAGGAGGTGGCATGTTTTTGTAGGCGCTATTTTCTCTGGGTCTACCTTAATACCGTTTCTATCAATAACAAACCCTAAATATTTCACACTGCTCGACATAAACGCACTTTACTTCTTTTTATTTTTAAATCATTAATTTCCAAAATAGTGAATACTTCCTCTATTGTTTTTAAATGTTTATCAAGTTTTTATTTTTAATGAAAATGTCATCGTAAAAAACTACGTTTTTAATATTTTTAAATAAATTCACCATAATTCTTTGAAAAATACCGGGACTAGAGTATAAGCCGTATGCCAGTCGGTTATATTTAAATAAGCCCTTATGTGTATTAATAACCGTCATTGACTTGGAGTCCTCATCTAGCAATAATTGATTATATGCATGTGAAAGATCTAATTTCGCGAAGTATACATTCCCACTTACTACCCGGGTATCCATCAACCTTTAAAACACAATTAAGTGTCACCTTGTAATCTGCACACAATCGCAACTCTCCGTCCGCCTTGTTCACAATGACAAAAGGAGTGGCCCAGTCGGCCTGCTCCACCGCCACCGGCTCGATGACGCCGGCGTGCTGCATCGCCTCGAGCTCGGTGTCGACGCGCGCGGACAGTGCGTACGGCACCGGACGCGCGCGTCAGAATATTGGCTGCGCCCCCTCGCGTATGCATAGCGACACGGTACCTCCGATATATTTGCCCAGTGTGCCCTCGAATAACTTTTTATGTCTGGAAATTATTTGGTTTAACCATTTATTCGTGATCGTTTTGCTTTCCGATTTGTAACCGACTTTAAAAGGTTTTCAATTCGACTGAACGTCGATTTTTTTTTTGTAAGTTTGTTACGTCATAACTCCGTCATTTATGAACCGATTTTCAAAATTCTTTTTCTATTTGGTAATACTTCAGAGGTGGTCCCATTTAAATTTCACCGGTATTGGAGCTTGGACTTCGAAGATACACCAAATGACGCGACTTAGTTATAACATTTATTTATATTGATGATTCTCTTGTATATCGTTATGTTCCGGAATTAGAAAGAAGTTAATTGCAGACCTGCCCTAAATATTTATTTATGTCACGATCACTCAAAAGGGAGAAATAAAAAATATATAAAAAAAAAATTAAACTGCCTTCAAAAAAAACCACTGAAAAGTATAAAATAACTATCCTTTACTAGTCGTAGAAGTCGGTGTCAAATCAATGTACAACAACAGAAAGTCTATTAGTTTGTTAGGCTTGGCACCGACTTCAGTAACTGTCAAATTTAATTATATAGATATGTGTATCGTATTTATAAAGTTATTTTAATTGTACTTGAGTTTTGATTAGTAAAGGATAGTTATTTTGTACTTTTCATTGTTTTTTTTAAGGTGGTTTAATTTTTTGTCTTAAATTTTTTTATTTCTCTCTTTTGAGTGATCTTGGCCTAAATAAATATCTAGGGCAGGCATGTATTTCAAATTTAGGTATTTGAGTATTTAATTCTGACAACCACTGTCTACCCAAATGGAAAACATTTCCCATTACTTACTTAAAATATTAAAATTAACATACATTATATGGGCACGATACACCTTAAATTACATAAATTAGTGAATAAAGATATCTCAACACATTTTCGACATACGAATCACGGTTCGAATTACACTATCGTGCATTGTATTGTTTTTTCACTGTTTTTCTTTTTTCTCGTTGCACTTTACACTACATTTTACAATTAAAAAAAAAAGCGCTAGCGCTTAGACAGCTTCAGGATAAGTCTTGTCTCTGGACAACTTCCGCAGGCTGCTTTCTCATGATATATCTTCTCAGGTCGCTGCGATATATTTCTTGGCGCATCCAGCTCACATGACATTTTTTATACATTCGTCATCGAAAATATGTGGTTGCCAGAAAACTAATTGTTACAGTTATTGATATATAGTGTTTTTTTTTAACTGGGACAGTATGGAGATATCCGAATCCGTACGAGATACAGGGAAACTGTCTTAGGATCGATGTGGTCTTTTTTTGTGACAACAATTTTGGCATTATTATATTTTTGTTTGTAAGGTCGGGAATCGGAGACAGCTAAACACAAAAAGACGAATTTGAAGACTGCCTCGTTAAATAATAATCAGATTATAAAGACGTGTTAATATTATACTTATCTATAAATCGATATACCTATCACAGCGGCCTCGTCCTCCGAAGAGGAGGGAAGAGCTACGTCCATCTCCTCTTCAGAGAACCAGGCCTCCGTTGGGTCTGCTTTCCTATTTAAGTCGCGAACAACATTAGAATATGAAAATATGCAATGTACACCAGCCTTGCCGTATCTACATCCGTCATTTGCCTAATGCGTCTAATTGCATGTACCGCGGAACCGAGCTTACTATGCAATGCCCCATACAATCTGCCCACTGTAACTTGTTATCTACTGTTAAACCATAAAAACTGGCTGGCTGACTTAACTAATTCTAATTGTTTCCTACCCAGATCTATTTTATCATGGATTCTGAGTACATTAAAAAGGGAAAATTTAATACATTTGGTTTTTGTGCATTCAGTAATAAGTAGTATTGGCAGCGAACCATCTCGAGACATCTATTAGGATCCTGTTTACCCAAGTAATATCTAGATCCTTTCTGTCTAGTTTAAATAACAATAAGGTGTTATCAGCAAATAATATCGTTTCGCTTAAGACTCTGAGCATAAATGGGAAATCATTAATATAAACCAAAAACAGGAAAGGTCCCAAAAGTGATCCTTGGGGAACGCCCATTTTTAATTTTGAACCAACAGACAAAACCACATTAATACTCACTTTTTGCTCCCGGTCAGACAAATACGAGATCACGAGATCGAGAGCATTACCATGTGTTCCATTGTATTTAAGTTTGCAAATTAAAGTTTCATGACTAACACAATCAAAAGCTTTGGAAAGGAAGATCACAAAAACACCAATAGCATTCTGGGATCCCTCCCAAGCCTAAAATACAGTCCTGATCAAGCTTGCTCCTGCATGAGTTGTTGACCGCCCTCTCGTGAACCCGTATTGTTGACCATGAAATAGCCCGTGAATGTTAAAATGTGCCAGCATTTGTTTGAGTAATATTTTTTTGAATCGGGCAATAATTTATTGGATTTAACATACAGCGTGATTTAAACAATGGAATAATTTTACTGTTTCATTAAATTGGGAAATATCCCTTGATCGACACATTTATGAAATACTTATATCTACCAAAATTGGCGATAATATAGGTATTATATTAGTTATTACATGAACTGATAGTCACGCATTAAAATTATTTATATTAAAAGACATTTTATTCGCATTCAACCACGTCTAGAGGCACAAGATGTCTATATTATATTTTTCTATGAATAATTCAGTATCTAATATTTTGCCAGAGAAACTATTGATATTTCGATGTACAAACGTAATGAAATTATTATGAAGTTTCTCCGTTGTCTGATTACCTATTTCATGTAAATAATTTTTAACAGCATTAATATTAGTATAACTACTAAAACTTGCTTCGTCCCTGACTAAATACTGATTTATAGTCCCTACAACCGAGTTAATACATTTGGCTACCTGCTGATGTAGGTAGCGAGATTATGTTTTGTCTTTTTAGACAAGTACAAAGTACTTTTTGTCAGTCTAAATTTATGTAAAATGTTACCGATATACCACCTATTGGTGTCAAAAAACAAACTATCAGCTAATTGCTACTTCAATACATTTGTCGAATTTCCAAATTATAAGTACTAAGGTGGTATTTACATGAAACTTTTTATTTAAAATTAATTTAAATATTTGTGAAATGGGTGCTGTACAACCCTCCGGTGTCAAGTCAACTTCTGTGTACTAGGAATGTCGTTTTTACAGGAACATTAAAACGTCCTGTCCACTGCAGTTATGTATTTTTCAATAACACAAAGCCCAATGTCTTTACCAAACAAATAGTGACACCACGATATACAAAAACGAAACATCGATTTAGCACCATCTAGGCATACGGGTACGAATACCATTTTATCAAATTATACATTAATTATTTATTGTACCTTATTCTACAGGTGCCTCTGGGAAATAATAATTAGTGACTGATTGACTGACACTGTTGTTAATTAGACTGCGCAAACCTAATCCCATTCTATCAGAAAACATTACAATATTAGATTTAGAATTACTACAATCAGTAAGTTTTCCAAATTCAAATTCTTTATTTGTCCGTGATCGCAGGTTGTATATTACATAGATACAAAAATAGAAATAAGTCCTCTGCAATCCGCCAAGAGCGTACAGACAGAAAATAAAATCTAAAGAAACCATGCACAATCTGTAGAAAAAAGTCACAACTATTACAATAAAACTACGCAATCGTTTTCTACGCAATTCCAATTTGTGGACTTAACCTAGAAAGTCGAGATGATATTGATGTATTTATATGAGTACATACTTCTACATAATGAAATTTCACTCTCCAGTTGTTTTGATATAGGTAAGCCTAATTTTATTACATTTTTTTTAAATTAGGTTGTACCAATGAAGTACATCTACGTGTGAAATGATGGAAGCGAGTTTGGAAGCTGAGGTTCCCTTGATATTTGGATGTTCTTCTAGATCTAGAGATTTCATGTTTTATGTTGTTTTGAAATAATACGCCTTTTTTACTGTTTACAAGTTTCAATTTTGTTCAGTTCGTGATTGAAATGAAAGGCGTCATTACTAAGTGTTCATTTATTTTGCTTTTTCGTGGTGTATTGGCAGATAAGAACATTTTTGTGATCAACAGTTGAAAATTGTATTAAACTACAAATCAATTAAACGTTTGTTTTATCGTTGTCTGTAATGCTTACTCGATTTCAAATAAATGTCGTCTCATTTTCAATGTTACTCTACCTAAATTATTCGCATTACTTTAAATTATACATACGCACCTTGACCCACCCATTTCTAACTAAAATGTGGGCAAAATAATAATACGCGTATAGTTACTATACAGCGTTATACATAGTATGATAGTGTATATGAAGAATATACGAGGAGCATTCGAAAAGTTCATAGCCTATCCAGAAAAATGAGAATCTATAACTTTTTAATTAATTTATTTTTAACATATTCTCCTCCGAGTTCACTAGGTTTAAAAAAAAAATCATCTAACCCCTCAAATAATACATCGACAGCAGGTTTGACCTCTTCATTTGTGGAAAATATTTGACCTCCTGAGTGGTTTTTAAGCTTTGGAAATAGATAAAAGTCTGATGGAGCTAGATAAGGGGCGTAGGGTAACAATTCAAAGCCACACTGATGGATTTCTGTTATGCTTTCAACTGATGTGTGAACTCATGCATTATACTATGAAATAAAACTTTTTTCTCAGCAAATCAGGTCGTCTTTCTTTAATTTCTTCTCTTAAACGTCGCACCACATTGCGATAGTAAGCAGAGCTTATAGTTTCACATTTTTTCTTAGTAATCCACCATAATTATACCCTTTGAATCCCAAAAAACTGAGGCCATTACTTTTTCGGCGGATAAAACCACTTGTTTTTATTGGAATAGGCGATCTTGGTCTTTTCCACTGTTTACACAAGCCATTCCCAAAGTGGGAGATAACGCCCCCTTGTGAGCGCTGCAGGCCTAAAGGGGGGCGGTAAGAGACCCAGAAAAAAAATGGGGGCGTTGTGTAGAAGTCTGGGGGGTGATTTGTAATTTCATTTAGCTAGGAGGCATCTTAGACAACGACTGCATGAGCTCTCGACTCAGTAGACAAAATAAGTTTGGGAACCAGTGGTTTACACTGTACTTTTGACTCTGAAGTATGGTGATGTACCCAGGTTTCATCCGTGGTCACAAATTTTCCAATAAATTCCTGTGGATCAGCCTCAAACATCTCTAAGCATTCGCGGGAAATCGTCAGTCGAACACGTCTTTGTTCAACTGAAAGCAGCTGAGGCACACACCTTGGAAAAGTGTAATTCGTTGGTGATTATGTGATGCGTTCATTCAGTATAGATGCCAATAGTGTTAGCTATCTCCTTAACAGTCAATCTCCGATCAGATAAAATCGTGTCACAAATTTTTTCGGTATTATCGTCTCTGGTTGACGTTGATGGTCGACCACTACGTGGGTCATCTTCAACGCTTTCATTACCACGTTTGAACGTCGCCACCCACTTTTTCACAATAGCGTACGAAGGCGCTGATTCACCTAAAGTTTCTAACATGTCTTCATAAATTTCTTTTGATGTTAAACCTTTCTTATTCAAGTACTTAACCACTGCATGATATTCGATTTTTCCCATTTTTAAAAATCGTACTACGTCACTACTTTTTCGACGGGATCGCATGAGGAATCTCGTAATGAATGCAAAAAAATGAATGAAATTTCATACCGTTACTATTGAATAATGTAGCTTTAAAATGGGGGGGTAGTTTGAAACATATATGATGTTCCGATTTATGTTAGGCTACGAACTTTTCAAATGTCCCTCGTAGTTATGTAGACTGTTGTTCTCTCAAATGTTATACATAAATCTCATCTATATTATATTCCATCTGCGGTGAATATGCTTATTAGGGCGAAGCTTAGGGGCTGTCCAAAATACAAATAATTTCTTGTTACAATTTTATAAATCTCAGCAAAAAATACACTCACGTCTTAAATCGCTGTAGAACCGTAAATTGTTATCAAAATATTAACAGAGAAAAATTTTCTGCAACCGTTACGCGTTTGCTAAACGATGTTTACTTTCGGTCATCTGTAAATAATTTATGAAATATTGTAATATACTGAATATAATGTACTGCTATTTTTTCCTATTGCTATTTTGCAGAGTAACCTATTTTATTTAAAGAAATTTAATGACTAGGAACATACATCTCTGGCACACCTCACCTCATACATACTGGCACCTCAGGTAGCGCGGATAAAGACACCAGCGCCCCTCGCTCTGCATGCACCGTACGATTACTGATTCTATATGATCTCTGAATTTTCTAACTGTGGTAAAACTCTTGCCGTGGTCATTTTGGACGCGTTTTTGAGGCTCCGGGGTTTTCTACGGAACGCGCCGGAGTCCCTCTCGCGCTGTGCCGAAGCACTTTGGGGGACGGGGGCAGTTACAGTGCCCTCCTGCACCCTAGCAATGCCATGACAGTGCCGTCGTCCTCTTCGGGATCGAATGGATGGACGACTGGAGCCACCACTCCGACGCCTCCGATTGGCAGCCACCTCGAAGGCCTCTTTAGTCATCTGTTACGACAGGCGGGGAACATCGTAAGCCTTATTCTCTGACCCGGGCTACAGGTACGTAGTTGTTACCACCTACGTTAAATTATTCAAGTGAAGGAAAAGCTAAAAAAGCGGCGGTGGTGGTGGTGAAGACAACAATAATATACACTGCCGGGGATGGGTTTGCTTGCCGTATAGGTGTCGGGCAATAAAATGACGCATAAAGTTGGTATATTAATACTCCTAGGGTCGTAGCGTCTAGCATCAATCAACTGATTTCACTACGTAGTATTGTTTATTTTTGCATGTTTTATACTCGTATTCTGTGAATAAAAGCATTAATATGAAAAAAATAAAGTACATTATTATGATGTTTAATGCAGTTATTTATTATTAAAATATGTTTTATTTAATATACGTTACGCAGTGTACAGTGATACATTCTATTGCGTAATGTACCTACACATTGAACATAAAATATCTTAAACTCCGACAATAAATTTATCCGTTTTATACATTTCATAAGCAAATTCCTCATTATGGGTTGGATCAAACTCCAGACCTAAAAAAAAGAATATAATGAGCAAAAATGTTAATGACTGTTAGCGTTTATTTATTTGAGAAATTAACAGCTAAATTAAAAATTTGAAAATATTCGTTCGAGAAAAGCCAATAATAGATTTCTAGAGATAAGCCCATAAACATACTTCCGCTAGGTATACAGGGTGTATATGAAAACGGGACAGTTACTTTAATGGATGAAAGGGCATAACTTTAGTATGTAGTTACAAAAAGAATTATCGAAAAAAACGTATCCGTTTAAGAGTTATGACCGTTTTAATTTTCAGGTGTTATCCCCACCATTTCTCGTAAAATTGGGTTGATCGTGTACAGTTACAGATTTTAAATCTTAGGTTTTTTTTTATTTTGTAATAATTTCATCCGTTACTGAAATACAGCCTGAAAACCCCCATTGGGGTATACGCATTATTTTCGAAAATGGTTTTCAGGCTGTATTTCAGTAACGGATGAAATTATTACAAAATAAAAAAATACGTAAGATTTAAAATCTGTAACTGTACACGATCAACCCAATTTTACGAGAAATGGTGGGGATAACACTTGAAAATTAAAACGGTCATAACTCTTAAACGGATACGTTTGTTTCGATAATTCTTTTTGTAACTACATATTAAAGTTATGCCCTTTCATCCATTAAAGTAACTGTCCCGTTTTCATATACACCCTGTATAACTTCATGGATAAACCAGAGATCAAAAACCACAAATTAAGTATTTGTAGTCAGAAACCCAGGAACGAGGAACATAGAAACCTAAGAATATATCACACAATGACTTCGAGTTCGAGTGCAAATGTCATTATCAGCTGGCTTCTTCTCTTTTATATATTGGCAACTCGTTTCATATTTATTGGAAACATTTCTGCCATTTTCATGTAAAAAAGTGGTGCATCTCTATGTGAAATGTCTGTCTTCTTTTTACTAAGTCCTTTGTCTAACTCTCCAGTAAAATGATAGTAGGCTTTGCTGGAGTTATAAGGACTTCTTGGGATAAAGCGAAAACTTCAGTTGCACACATTTATTCAAACTTTCCAATTCTCAGCACTTGCGCAGAATTTTAATGCACAATATACTATCACTTTTGTACCTTAAATCTCGCAAAAACTAGAAAATTTAAATAAAATTGCCAACTTCCCTTCTCCCGTTCCCGCCAAAAAGTCTACTACAGGTCGTTAGTCACATGTTTGAAATCAGACTAGATTATCTGATGTTATTACAATTTATAAAAGATATAAAACAATATATATTAAAATCTAAATATATTTACCAATGTATTCCATTTCCAAATCAAAATTTCCTACAATTTTATCACTACAAGTTATACCGAAATGCGTTATTCTGTCCAGTCTCATTCTATTCTGTTTATCCTGTAATCTTCCTTTGGATCCAAAAACAAATTTTGAGAATGGAATCTGGAAATTTTACATAAAATAAATATTCGTTTTCTTGGGTTTCGATTTTTCCTTAAAAGGATTTTTCCTATATACCCAAGAGAGGGAAGGCAAAAGGATCTATGCCCAAAACTACCGATGTCTAATGTGTAGATACATCTTATAGGTATTCTTATTATTTTAAAATGTAGACATAATACATTCTAATGTATCTTGGAGTTTCTGGTGACAAATATATAGAGGCAATCCTTCTGGTAGGATCTGCTGAGGCACACTAAGCCACTAAAAAAAATCTCAACATCACAGCAATTGAGTGCCTACAACGGGAGGCGGCATACTCGCTTTCATACCAAACTTTCTGGTAATATAATACAAAAATTATATTTACTTCGGAATATAATTCCGTCTCTGGCTAGATTAGATGTGGCGGATTTTTCGTTGCACCTCCTGACGGTATAAGACGACAATTTTCGGAGCACTTAACGCAGTGAATCCGATTATAGCAATGATAAGGAATCGATTCAAAACTAGTTTTTATTGTGCGGTGTCTATTTTCTTACTTATACCTTGACTGAGGGGAATGCCTGTGAATCGCGACTCCCGTTGTAGATGCTCAATGCACTAAGCAATACTATTTTGAAATTATTTTGAGAATTCAACGTATTGCACAATAATGTAGATACTTAGGACGCTAAACTACACCAATTTTACATCACAATATTTACCAGAAAACAATTTGCAAATAAATATCTGACCGCTCCCCATAAAATTACGCCAAAAACTCTCTTGCCATAGACATTACTACTAGGTTTTACACTTTTGACCGTTTTTTCGTCTGTATTTATAGACTACGTGGATAATATGTCTAGCGCGTAGATGGGTTTAACGTCTACGTTATATCAGGATCTAGAAAGAATTACAGCTCTATCCACATAATATATTATGTGGATAGAGCCATATAACGTAATGACATATGTAAATGTATATGTACATACAGTGGCGTGCACAGGGTTTTTCAACAGGGTAGACATTCAAAAAAACAAAAAACATTAAAAAAAAATAACAATTTTTATACATGATTATGCTTACTAAAACAATATGAAGAGCGAGAACGTTACCGTTACTTTAATTTTTCGTAGTGGTTGTTATTTGTTATATGTAGTCAATGCAAGGAAAACAAAATAAACTATACGTATGTGCACAACCCGTCAGCCACTTAAATGTTTCATAATACAGTAAGACCCCGCTTAACACTGTTCGGTTTAACGCTCTTTTATTTGAATTGCGGGATTCCCCGAAATTGCATGCAGCGTTAGGCTTCCCGATATCCGAAGCAGTTTATCTGTGTTTCTTCTTTCCGGCGGTATTATACGAACGTATTTTTATCGTTTCAAACATTTGTTAACGTTATTGTAAGTATAAATTTATATAATATAACGATTGATATAGTGACAAATATTATGATTTTTAGTTTTTATTATGGGTGATAATAAAAAGTACGAAAATAAAACAACAAGAAAAAGCATTTCACTAGAAACTAAAATGCAATTGATTAGAAGATTAGATACTGGTGAACGTCAATCTCAAATTGGTGCTGCATTGCATTTGGTAACTGAATGACTGAATGATCTGAAATGTAAACATACTGACTTAGAATTTTATTTTTTTGTATATGTATATTCGTTTATTATGTTTCTATATTTGTAAGAAATAAATTTTTGTTTTATTGTTATAAAAACACAATTAATAAATTTAATGGTTAAATGCCTAACCAATTTTCTACCCATCTTCCCCTAATCCCATTATTTACATGATGAGATAACCTCGTTTAACGCTGTTTCATATTACACTCTACTTTGATGGAACGTATACCCCGCGTTAAGCGGGGTCTTACTGTATTTAGAATTAAAATTTTTTGTCACATTACCTGATTTTTGATATAAATGCAACTCTGAGACACACCTGCCTTTAGATACAGTTTGTAATTTTTCACTATATGAAAATTTCGAAAACGTGGCGTTTCAGTTTTTGTAAATACACACTGCCGACACAATTATTACAGCTAAAACATTCCATTCTTTAAAATACAACTGAAATTATCTATTATAAACCATTTACGTGTTCGTATTGTAAGAAGAATAGAATTTTTTTAAATAACTCTTAGAACAACAAACCACTCGTACGAAGATAACAAACGTGGCGTTTTATTTTGATTCAAGACAATTCAAGTATAAATCAGTGAACCATAAACAAAACGAAAAGTGTTGAATTTATCCAAAATGTATCAAATGCATTTAACTCTATAATGTCGTTGACTTAGTCAGTGTCTCCAAAACACGCACACAAACTTAATTTTCGTGTACAAAATAGCACGCATTTGCAAGATTATTTCGTGTACTGATAGGTAAAACGTAAACATGTGTGCGTAAATTGTAGACACTCGATCGGGTGTGCCTATGCGGATGCGTTATATGGCGTGAATTCTTTTTTCCATAGATGGCGTAATTGCTAAAAATACAGTAATGTAAAATTATGAAATACGATTACAAACAGATGAAAGACGTTAGATCGAGAAAGTATGGTAGATGGCGCTATTTTTAAAGAATTGTTGCTTAATTTTAAATTATATATAAAAAATGATATAACTCATTTCATTTATTTATTTATTTATTTAATACAAAAGGACCCTCTACGGTGAGTACATTCAACCCATCACCAAAATACATAAATTATATAAATACAAATGAAATGCATCGCCAATTACAGAGAGCCATAGCATGCAATGCATTTTCAAATAGTATATAAGTTTGAAATATTTACAGTATAGAACAAAAAAAAAACAAAAAAACACAAACGCAACAAAATACTCTACTCAATTTTCCTCATTAGTTCACTACACCAAAGAAAAAAAAAGAACAAAATATTACGAGTACATCGCAACTATTTGGACAGCATACCCAGCACTTTTCTTTTGATTACAATACCAGTGTCCCCGAAAATGTCTATTTCAGAGGAAATGCTATTGCACAGCGTCAAATCAAGACCTAATCTATATATCTATATATTATATATATATAATGAAGTTATGTTTTCTTTGTGCGTCAATCACGTTAAAACTACTAAACGGATCGACATGGGACCACGACCATTCGATGCGGAATCGTTTATAGATGGTTTTGGGCTACTTATTTTTTGAACTTTTTTTTTTTGCCCAGCGAAGCGGGCGGGAAACGGCTTGTATTATATATAATGAAAGTTTTTTTTTTCTTTGACCGCGATAAACTTGAAAACTACTGGACCGATCGGCATGGGACCATTACCATTCGACGCGGAATTAGTTGTAGACGGTTAAAGGCTACTTATTTTTTAAACTCCATAGACCCTTCACCATTTTTAAAACAAAAATGTACTATTACGTACAAAATTTTCACTTATGTCCAGCGAAGCGGGCGGGAAACGGCTTGTTTAGTATAAATAGGGAAGGGGAGCCGAAACAGAGGAATTTGTGTTCTTGGTTTCCTATGCGGTATGTAAAAATTAAAACTACCAAGAAGCCGTGGGCAATCTATTTCTCCATTAATTACTTTCCGAGCAAATAGTACATCTAGCAATATCTACGGTCTGAAAGGGACTGCATATGAAAATACTCCAATCTGTCCAGTGTCCATGTATGACGTGTATTTTTTTGCGATACCTTGGGAATAATATGCAAGATGCCATAAAAATAGTTTTTGTAATCTTTCGAGTCGCAAGGAGTCTACTTTATACATAGGGTTCCACACCACACTGGCATATTGTAATAATATACTTCTCACAAGTGCATTAAAAACTATTTTTTTAATTCTTTACAATTTCTTATAACAAATTCCAGTGTTCTAGATGCTTTCTTTATTATTGCGTCCAAGTGCGCATTACATCTAAGCTTACCATCAAATATTACGCCAAGATTATTAAAGCTATCAACGTCACCAATCTTTGCCCCATTAATAGAATAGCTTGAGCGTATTACATCATACTTACGTGTGAACCTTAAGTGATGACATTTTGAAACGTTTAAACACATACCATTCATAACACACCAGTCATTTAGTCTGTTAATATCATTCTGTAAAAGAAAACTGTCAGTACGCGACTCGATATGTTTAATAAGTTTTAGATCATCCGCAAATAAATAGGCCCTAGAATGAGTTATACAGTTCACTACGTCTTTTACATAAATATTAAATAAAATTTGTCTGTGCCTATATGGGATGCACGCCACTGTGTATATACTTTTTTAAATAACCGGGACCTTTGTTTTTATTGCATTAAAATTAGCTTAGTAAGTAGTTTGTCAGTGCAGCCTACTAATTAATCTGTGGTGTAGAATTAATAATCAACCATCTTCTAAAGCTGGTAACGTTAGGTACCAACCCAGCTGACATTTCATAAATACCTTAGTAATCTGCCAATATGGGCCACCTCTAGTGTAAAGCACATAATGATAAATATCATTCCATGTTATATCATAGTACCCTTCGCAGGAAATGTTCAAAAGATAGGAGCGCCCATCTCCACGCACTTTTAGTACAAGAGTATTATATAAATTCCAGTCATATGTAGAGGCCCTCTTAAATGATTTCTATAAAAACAAAATAATAGGTCCTGTATTCCTACCAAAACAAGTGTAGTGTCCTTTCCAGTATTTGTGAATTAAAAAATGAATCAAATTTATATATAAAAAGCCAAAATTAAATATAAAGAGCCATCTAAAATAATTAATTTCGTTAATTTCTTTGATTTCACAAAAATTACAAAATCAGCCATTATTTTTGATTATGTTTAATAGAATAATAAAAAACAGTCAAGTGTAAGTCGGACTCTTGCAAAGAATTTTTAAATATTAAGGTACGAAACCCTCGATGAGCGAATCTGAATCGCGCTTAATTTTTTCTCTTTGGCAAGATAGGTGGTCTGAAGTGGTTAGAACTCCGATTAGCGACCGATCGTCTGATTTTTATACAGGGTTAATTTAAATATACTAATAAGTTCTTAGTACTTTGTGCTAAATTTTATCCCGAATAACTTTCGTTTTACGATTTTCAAAAATTCATGTTTTTTCTTTCACACAAAAATAAAAATACATTAAATGTTTCTGAAAATGGCACCTACTCTAACCAGTTGCTAAAGCGGCACACGCACAGCGAAGCACAGCGCGGCGCTGAGGCCCGGTGCGCTTGTACTGCACCATTGGAAATACGTACAGAGTAATTATAATTACGTTTCAGACAATACAACAAAACTTAACAAATATTTTTTGAGGAACGTATTGAGTTTTGAAAAAAGTGGTAGAACAAAAGTTGTTAGGTATGTTGACAGGAATTTTGCACTAAGAGGTTATTAGTATTTTTAAATTAACCCTGTATACGGAAATGTGATCATCGAGGCAAATGCTCTGATAAAAAAATCTAATTTTATTGCTCTAACTCTAATCTAAGGGCAAACATACGTAGGTAACTGTGAGAAAAATGTTACTTACTCTAACTCTTTTAGATCTCATAGCACAATACCCAGCCTTTTTTATCCGTCCATCTTTAGGTACTTTAGTATCAAGGTATCCATGGAAGAGTGCCCTTCCAGCTCGACTCATGTCTAAACTGCAGGTGCTGTAACCTTCGTTGTGATCGCTATCGCACGTGGTAACAAATTTGTCTAACGTATTGGCTTCATTAAAACACCAGATTAGGTCAGTTTCACCTGTAACATAGAGTGGAGTGTACTTAGTTTTAAGCATGGAAGAGTAAATTGCATAATTAAACAATCTATACAGGGTTATTGTGAAAGGGGGTATAAATCCGCCGGGGTTCCAATGTGTCACTGTTGACTGTTATATTGCAGATGTAATAATTACGGAATACATTTATTTTGTTTTCCGTGCAAAAAAAACATTCATTTAATGGAAAAAAAATGTACAACCCTATCATAATGTTCATGCCCTATATTCCAAATGTTTGCTAGCGACGGGAAAACGCTAATGTTAGGATTGCCGTACCTTTATTTTTGTTTAAACTGAGGTTTTTACACTAGAACTATTGACTTTTGGCGAAGTTGTAGAACGCAAGTTTTCTGTTGCCATGGAAAACTTGCGTTGCTTTTATACCCGTCCGTATTTACCCATCCTTTCGAAATAACCTTGTATATACTTATATATAAAAATGAATGTTTTTATGTACTCGTATGTTTTATGGCAACGAAGTCGCGGGCAACAGCTAATAGTTAATAAAAAATAAATAAAAAAAGGACATAGGTAGGTTGTACATATTAGGGGTTATAGTATGAAATTGTCGTTTCATACTGAAAAATTAAAACAATTGTTTTTGTAGGATGAAATATATTTATTTAATCGAAGTATTTATGTAACCTCGTAGTCTATACATTTTTGCCATCTAATCAGAATTTCATTTAAAAAAGCCTTTGTGATAGAAGTCTGGGGACCTAGACTCCGCGAACTACGTGAAGGCATAATTTGTATTGCTTCTTTTAAAGAAATTTGCTTTCCATACAAAAAATTGTTCGAATCACGGAGAAATCGAATCGAATCGCGGGCGAGGTCCGACCAGTATGGAGGATGAAGGATGATTTCTAACTGCAGGTCTTGTAGTTTTAAAATTGTTTCTCGAGCAGTCTTGCATTATTATGGAGCAATAATGGTGAAGATCGATTGACGAGACGACCTACAGGCTGTATCAGTCTGAGAGGACCATAGAGAGCACGAAGCGCCAAGCGTCGCGGTTTTTTATAGAGGTAGGTACTTAAAAAGACATATAAACACATATTTTATAATAATGTATGTATATTGTACATGTACATACGCATTAGGTACTCTCGAATTCCCTAATTAATGCTATCATGCTGAGGCCCCTGTACACGTTCGACTGCTTTCCAAAAAATTACGATATCTACTTGAATTGCGCAAAAATTATAAACAATAACCATTGGCTATCGCAGAAGATATAGGTGGTCTAATAGATAAGTATTGAGGTCCATAACGCTCCGCTTCCGATGATCCTTTCCGCGAGCTCCGTGATACAGCAGTACCTATACACTATGTACAAATATGTACCTAATACGAGGGCTGCTATTTATGTATCCGGAATAACAAAGTGAAACAAACATATAGCATTTATTATAGTTTTATCGCTTTTCAAAATATTCACCATGATGATCGATGCACTTATGCATGCGTTGGAACCAATTTTCGTAGCACTTTTTTCATTCGGATTGAGGTATCTCAAAAACTTGCATTTTGAACGCATCAACAGCCTCTACACGGCTCGAAAAACGTTGACCACGTAATTTTTTCTTCACGGTTGGGAATAAATAGAAGTCGTTGGGGGCCAAGTCGGGGCTGTACGGCGGATGACCCGTTAATTGGATCTTTTGATCTTTCAAATACCGAGTTGTTTCGGCCGATGTGTGGCAGCTAGCATTGTTATGATGAAGAAGGATTCTGCGTTGTCGGTTGTTCTTTCTTATTTCTTCAAAGATTTCTGGCAAACAAATACCATCATCAAATACCATGGTCATGTACCATTCAGAATTAACCGTTTTACGATCCTCTAGTGGCACTGTAGCTACATGTCCATTTATACCAAAAAAACAAGCGACCATTTGCTTCAAAGTGCTTTTTGAACGAATGACTTTTGTTGGGTTCGACTCATCTTGGAACACCCAAACCGTTGATTGTTGTTTAGTTTCAGGATCATACGCATATATCCAAGATTCATTACCTGTGTAGATATTATAGACAGCTTTTGACGCACCCTGATTGTACTTCTGTAACATTTTTTCACACCAATGGACACGAGCCCGTTTTTGGTCAATTCTCAAGTTGTGCGGAATCCAAAGTGAACAAATTTTTTTTACAGCTAAATATTCGTGTAATATTTTATATATACTCGTCATACTTATGCCCAGAGACGCCTCTATCTCACGATATGTAACATGATGATCTTGCATTATTAGTTCCCGCACAGCATCGATATTTTGAGGTACAACAACGGATTTAGGGCGACCTTCTTTAACTTCGTCCGTGAGCACAGACCGACCACGATTAAACTCACTAAACCAGTGATACACAGTAGCTTTCGATGGTGCTTCGTCTCCAAAAGTCGAAGTGAGTTGATCGATGCACTGTTTTTGAATTAGCCCTCGCCGAAAATCGTAATAAATCATGGTGATAAAGACACGCAATTTTCAAAATGACGCCACAAAGGATAAACAAATGACAGCTACATGAAACAAATTGTATTCTTCAGCCAAAGAGTTCCATTTTTAAATGTTATAATTACTTTTTTAATATTGTTCTGTAATTGGCCAATTCCGGATACATAAATAGCAGCCCTTGTACCTATCTATTACATACTAGTGACTGAATAAGTAAAACAGGTCGACGCTAAAAAGTATAAACTAACCTATGCTGGTACTACGTCTGCTAGTAGGGTTCGGGTACATTTTCAATATCAAAAGCAACCATCAATTCCTTGAATTGCAATTGAAATTTTCTTCCAAGAATCATTCTTAGTTTTTCTTACTTACGATGAGTTATTAATGAGGTATTATTTATTTTATGAGGATTAAAATAAAAATATAAGTATTTAAATATATGTTAATACTTTATTTTAAGAAATTATTGTTTATGTACAGTAGAGCAATACACAAATACACAAAAAAAATACAGCAACATTACAATTTTGTTAGAGAGGTGTTGAATAGAATTAACTAAAATAAGTACATACTTATGGCAAAATTACAGTTTATGGGATTGAAGTTTTAGATAACGCAACATAATTATATTAAAACATAGCAAGGTAATAAAATAATTTAGTTAAAGATCTAAATATTAAGATACAAACTAAAAACACAATTCCTAAACAATAAACTGTCATATCAATATTATGATGTTCTATAATATTGTATTCTAAATAATATTTTTAGGTTACATGAAAAATGTTGCAACATAATTTAAATAATTTTGTTATTATAACTAGAAAATATAAAATCCGAAGGTTACCAAACATATGTTATAAATTAGTAAACAAATGTAGGCATGTTATTGAGATTCTTCATTGTAGTAATTTACAAATAATATTAGAGGACTTTTTTTAAAAACAGTCTGAAATAAGGCACTAACTGCAAAAAAGAGCAATAATAATAAATTAGCATTGAAATCAGTGCACTTCATTAATAAGTTGATCACATATTCTTGTCAACTCTTCATTCTCTCTAGTTTTCTGGGCAAGCGTTTCTTGTAGAGAAGAAATCATAAGTTCATATTTCTTTATGGCGGCATTGAGCTTTGTTACTTCCACATTGTGACTTCTATTAATATTATCTAATGTCTCATTAGCCTTCTGTAAGTTTTCGGAGGTAGCTTGTTTGAGATTATTGTACAACATTCCATATTTATTCACGCCATCTTCATATTCTGTGATTTTCTGTTCATAAACTTTCTCTCTCTCTTTGTTTTCCAATATTATTCCTTTACATTTTTCATATTTAGCAAGTAGATCATTGAAAGAACTTTCCATGCTTGCTAAATGATTCAATGCTTGATCCCTTTCAGATGTTATTTTTGCCAGTATTTCCTGAAATTGAACCTTATCCCTTTGTTGTTCTCCAATCAATGTAGAAATAGTTTTTTCGTATTCTTCCACCACAATACCCATTTGTTTATTCCTTAAATCTTTGTCATTCACTTGTTGAATCCATTTATTTTCTCTCTCTACCAAGTTTTCTTTCTCATCATTTAATTTCTTAACTTTGTTTTCTAAATCTTCAATGATTCGAGAATACTTATGTTCCATGTCCTGAATAGAAGACTTCAACTCCCTGTTTTCTTGACGAAGTTGTAAGACTTCTTGATCCTGTTTTTGAAGAATTGTTCTAAGTGATTGAAGATGATCTACTTCCTGTGAATTGAAGTGTCTGTAGCAGGGACTGCGAGGAGCTGCTGTTGGAGGAGTATTGCCCGCAATGCTTACAAGTCTGTCTGTAGTTACTCGAGTTGGAGTAAGTATCGCAGATACACTGCGTACAAGGGCTGGTGCAGATCGTGTTAAGTTCATACTTGCTTTTGGAGCCTCGCTGATAACAGGTGGGACCACCTGTGTAGGTTTATCTTTAATACCTGCAGCAGACTGCATAGAACCCGCTGATACAGAGCGTTTGGGTGTTACAATATAATTATCAGTAAACACAGACATTGTACTACTAGTTTCATACCCAACATCACATTCGATTGAGTCTGTTATTGATCCAGATTCTGTAGAACCAGTGTTGGCTTGTTTCTGTTTAGCATATAAAGGGTCAAATTTGATGAATAAACTCTCTTTACCTCTATCGATAAGATTATGTTTATTATTTGACTCTGCACATTTGACAAGGTAATCTATACTGGTTCCGTCAATAAATATTTCGTCGTAAGCGGGAATTTCTTGCATCGTCACATCGCAAATACTATCAAACTCAGTACCTGTGAGGAGGTCGCTTGTAACATCTTGTTTCGACCCTCCGTCTTTTGACCGTTTCGGAGACAATGCCATGAGATCATCAACGGATGAAACAGGAGTAATAAACGTTTCTTCGGTTGCGATGTCGCTTCTTGCAGATAACATGCCTTCCTCACTGCTATCGTTTATACCACTTTTACGTCTGATTATACTATGGAATTTCTGATAAATAGTTTTCAAGCTTGATTGTTCGTTATTATTTGTGGATGCAGAATTGATAGGAACAACATTAGAAAACATTCGCTTTCGCACTTTAAAGCCCAAGTAGGACTTTTCTACAGGTGTTAGAAATTACTTCTTGACAAAATAAAGTAAAATACAGATGTTTCTTGAAAGTTTCAACTATTTTTGTACATACCACAAGCAAATAGAAGAAACAAAAAATATAACGGTCATTTATTTATAAATTTGTTTTTTTTGCACGGTTCTCACTTCAGTAGGAAGGTAAAGGAATCTATTGACCATACAGCCCATGTCTTCAGTAATATATAGACATGTTGTTCATGTTATTTTAATATAATATGTTTATTTATTCATTGAATATAAATAATATCGAGGTAATACAATTTAATATTTCTTAGAGTTTCTGGCGACAAATATATTTAGGCAGTCTCTAGTAGGACCAGATGAAGCAGACCACGTCAAAAAAAAAATTTCAACTTCACACTAATAAATATTTATATTAACAATTCTACATATTGGACAACAGCATGGAAACTTGGGACGCAAAAAAATACGAATTTTTCATCACGATATCTATTAGATCATTAGAAACAATTTGCAAATAATTAAAATAAACGTAAATCCCGCCAAAAACTCCCTTCGAAGTATTTTTTTTAGTAGGCTTCTACCAATGACTAAAAGCGCATTTATACCAATGACTAAGGAAACTAAAGGACATGAAACAAGTACAAAATAAACGTGCATACCTAAACCTCGACTGTCGCAAATAATGGCTGCCGATTAATGATGTACCAAATTTCTACTATGTGACGTCGTTAAGTCAGTTGTTAAAAGTTTTGTTTCAGCATCAGTATTGAAATAAAAATCATTTTGTATGATATCTTCTAAAAGAGGAAGGGCTTTTTTTTTGTATGTCATAGATTTATACAAAAGTAATGAAATATTGTTCAAACTGAAAATAGCAGTCGGCGTAGTTCGATGCTGTCGGCATATAATTAGAATCTGCGCTTAAAGCGATTTAGCAACAGTCGCCTTCAAAGATAGCCCCTCTCTGTCCTTTGATCATTTTTGTATGGAACTTTAAATGAACCGTACATACAAACAAATTACTTAGGTACCTCTTTTTGTAATACTTAATACCTAGTACATCCATGATTATTACAGAAATACAATGCTTTTTAAAAGAAACCCATATTTTTATGAAGCGCTTTAATAAATGATGAAGATCAGTATCAGTAGATTAATGAACATTGTCAAAGTAGTTGAAAAATAGCACAGTCCTTTTAATACTTTTCTTTGCTTTACATGTATAACGTTACTTCTTCTAGAGGTGATGGTGAAATTAAAGTGCTATGAGAAACATACATACGGACCGACCAAATCTATAGCCATGGCGTACTGTAGCACTTTGATAAATTAAATACTAGAATTAATTTTATGAAAAATTAGTGGCCTTATCACACAGTAATTGGGAATAACATTTCAATTAGGAATAGAACACTTTAGACTTCTATTAGTCGAAGAATTCTCAAATTCAGTTAAGTACTTCCAGAGGTTATCGCGTACATACAAACAAACAAATTTTATTTCTTTACATTGTGAAGAAATAAGTAATATTATAGTTTATAATATTATCTAGCGTAGAAAATCCACAACATACCGGCCTTTTGAATAAATCTTTTAAAAGTTAAGATAGTAAATTGCTAGGCACTGCAAGGGTGTCAGACTAGTCACATCTAATGTACCTATAGTAACATATTTTTACTGGGTTTGAAAAATAGAACTGTTTGTTAATATTATTATTTGTCAAATAACATTTATATTAAGTACATAAAATTTTTAATAACATTCACAAAATAAATAAATGTAGCTAACTAAATAGCACAATTTTTTTAAATAATTTCTGAATGAAACTTGAATACTGAGATTTGAATTTAAGCAGTCATTGTACTCATCACGTCGCTGTCGTTTTTTTCTACGTCAGGAAGAGAATGAAATAGTTTCCGACACCGTCTCTTATTTCTGGTCTTAAAGTTTTTTAAAAGATTCTTTAAATTGTACCGCATCTGGATTATTAGTAAAACCATTACAAGCTTTTATTGGTCGCAAAAATAATTCGGCGTGGTCTTGATTCACATCATTCAGAAGCAGATATTTAGAATTATGAGCAGATTTTTCTCTCTCTGAAACATCAAATCAAGGTTCAGCCAAATTCTGTAAACAATTAATATTTTCCTGTTACTTTTTCACAATAGAGGATTTACATGGTGAGGAAATTAAAAAGTAATTAATTAACACTGTAAATATTTTCTCTGATTCCCAAAATCTTTGCGAGGGTAATGATTCATACCGTAAAATTATTTTCTAAATGTTCTATTTAAAAAAGCTTCTTCGAAATGCAAATAACATAAATATATAACATGAATACCCTGTTGGCGATATAGCGTGAAGATATGTATGAAGATATCATATAGGTTCAATTTTCTTTTCCGATCATGTCAAGCCACTCTTTTCCTCTAATAATACATAATGGTAATCTGAAACGAGATAATTACGACATATAAACATGATACATGTATTTATCGATAAATTTTTAATATAGGTACATGGACAGCCCTAACTGCAACAACAACAAAAATTGATACGAAGTAATTTACTGTTTTATATGAATAAAAACTGCTAATAACTAAAAATATACATGACTAATACAGTAAACTAAGAAACACAATAATTACGATGGAAATACATACGACATCAGACTAAATTAATGAATTTCTGTTACGTACCAGTGCAATTATAGATTTCGTTGATTATTGTTTTTCCTCAAGCCACATCCTAACACACTACACTTAAAAATTATTGCGGCATTACGCTAACTTCCCCTTTAACAAAACGGTTCCAATATCCAGCTCAAAATCACAGATAGATTAAAAAATATTAAATTCATGGATATGTTTTGACACTTTGTGTACTTGTCAGCGTGTCGCAAAAAATGGCGGAGCGGCACGTTTTGACATTACAATGATATCACATAAAAAAATTACTTCTTGAGAAAAGTACTGTTGTTTTCTCTTACACACACATATATAACTAAATGTTACTATAGATCAACATGCCATGTCCTTTAGTTTCCTTAGTCATTGATTTATACCTTCCAATTTGTTGGGTACTTTCCCAGGGATGGCGATCTGAGATCGATTAATGGACGAATAGATCATTCGATTTCGAGCAGTGAATCGATCCAGTGAATAGACGACAGACACTCAAAAATCGATAAAAAGCACTGAAAATCTGGGTCAGAGAGCGCTAAGGTAACGGCAGTGTTCGATATATGTATGTATAATTTATTTAAAAACTCCACGCTAGCTCCATATTTTATAGTTGCGTTCTCACCAATACAAATATAATGGAAACCATTTTTGGGTGTCCGCAATCAATTTACTAAATCTCTACTCTACTCGAGATCGATCAATCAATTTTCCATTAATTGATCTCAGATCGCCATCCCTAGGAAAGTTGTTCCAACAAATTGGAAGGTGTAATAAGCGCTTTAGGGAAACTAAAGGACCGGGGTACGTAACGTAATTTAGCACCGGTACGTAACAGAAATTCATTAATTTAGTCTGTTGCGTATATATTTCCATAGTAATTACTCTGTTTTTAGTTTACTGTATTTTAGTTATTAGCAGTTTTTACTCATTTAATACAGTAAATTACTTCATGTCAATTTTTGTTGCTATTGCAGTTAGGGCTGTCCATGTATATTAAAAAAATATCGATAAATACAGGTATCATGTTTATATGTCGTAAATATCTCGTTTCAGATTACCATAATGTATTAGAGGAAACGAATGGCTTGATATAATCGGAAAAGATAATTGATACCTCTCTGTAAAAATTACATACATATATATGATATGTACTTCACGCTGTATCCTCAACGGGGTGGTCATGATATAATATGTTATTTGTATTTTGAAGAATCTTCTTTAAATATAACAAGTAAGTAAAATAATTTTACTGTATGAAGCATTATCCTCGCAAAGATCATTGGGAATCAGGGAAAATGTTTAGTGGTAATTAATTATTTTTTAATTTCATGAACATGTAAATCCTCTATTGAGAAAAAGTAACATGAAAATATAAATTTACAGATGTGGCTGAATTTTGATTCAATGTTTCCGAGAGAAATAAAATCTGCTCATAGTTCTCAATATCTGCTTCTGAATGAAGTAATTCAAGACCACACAGAGTTATTTTTTTAGACTAAAAGAGCTTGTAGTGGTTTTATTAATAACCCAGATGTGGTACAATTTGAAGAATCCTTTAAAACTCTTTAAGAGCAGAAGTAAGAGACTAAGGTGTCGGAAACTATTTCTATGGAACAAATAACCGTTTTAATTTGCTCTAGTAGGATGGATCCTGCTAAAACAATAAATAATTTCATAGAAAGAAGTTTTATGAATATGTTATTAAAAATTTTATGTACTTAATATAATTACTAATTTACAAACAGTAATATTAATAATCAGTTTTATTTATGAAATCCAATAAAAATAATATGTTACTATTTTACACCACAATATTCATAAAAAACAGTATGCAAATAATTAAAATAAACGCCCTACTGCTCTCCTTACTATACCGCCAAAAAACTTTTTTTGAATTGTTGTTTAAACTATTCTCCCTTGGGATGAAAGGCAAAGGGATCGATGCGCATACAGCCGATGTCTTCAGTAACAAATAGACATATACTTCATGTTATCACTAGCCTTCATGTCGATGTAATACATTTTAATGTTTCTGTTGGTGACAAACACATTGAGGCGATCTTTTTAGTAGGACCCACTGAGGCTAACTATAGAAATCTTAACATAACACTACTAAGTAAACACTTATTTTAACAATTCCACATATTACACTACAGCATAGATAGTTGGGTCGCAAAACTACGCCAATTTGACATCACAATAAACACAACAAATAATTTGCAATTAAAATAAACGCCTAACTGCTCTACGTAAGATACCGCACAAACTCCTTGTTTTTTAATTTTATTCTCAATTATTGGGTGGCAAAAGGAGTTATATATGTACATACAGTAGATCTGTTCTGTATTATGAATTTTTTAACACTTGTCTGATATAAAATTACTTATTATTTTTCCTAAAGTACACAGTATGTATATGTCTGTGGCGTAAAATTTGTTCTTGTTTCTTATCAGTTATTATCACTTATCACTAAACCTGTAACACTCCACCAGTAGTGTTTAATATCACTTCACTCGCGAGACATTTGACTTCTTAGAAAAACATAAAAACTTCAGTTCTATGTTTATTTACGGTTTTCAATTCTTCCACACTTGTACGGAACTTTATCGCACAATATATTGTCATTTATCAATTATCACTTACATTTTACGAATCCCAAAAGTGTAAAAAATTGAAAAGTAAACTTCTCACGCTCCCGCCACAAAACTTTATTTTTAATATAAAAATGACAAAAACAAATAATAGACGAGGTGAAAGATTTTGGCATTGCCGAGCATATATTATGTAAAAAACCAGTGATCGGGCTAGGATAATAGTGTTCTGTGTTCAGACCAAATAAAAAAATGAAGATACAACGCTGTGCCGTGAAAAACTCAGTGAGGGTGGCAAAACTACGCCTCGCTAGTCATATAAAATAACATGCACACACATTACATCAAACTATGCCTCGCATTATTCTATTCGATCTTCATAAGTCGGCCTTGGCCTTTCTTAGCTTCTGCTGCCACTCACTTTCGCCACAAAACAGAGAGTAACAGAAGTAAATCTCATCTATGTACTACATTTTTTATACCTACTCTCGGGCGTAGTGTAAGGGTTAATTATTGGTACAAAACTAGTACTTAACTCCATTAAAAATAGATTTATGGGGTATGACTGGGAACCACTACATAAGAAGAAATACGCGGTACCTATCATGACGTCTTACAAAATTCACTGGTACTTATATTTCTGAAACAACTGGTAGTTTAAAAAATGTGCATTCACTGTTTAAAGGGGGGCTCAAACATCCACTAACTGAGCAGTTATAATAAGTTTTATTTCTTTGTTCCATTTCCCTCGATAATCGGTACGCCTTCAGACAGAAAAAATCTCGTGAAGCGTACGTCTGCAGCGCGCGGGCATCCGCGCGTGTAATCGCGCTGACTGTTCCGAAACGATCCGAAATTTCATGTCCGTGAACGATGTCTATGTGTGTGTTGCTTAAGCGCACTTTGTATGGAGATTTACTTCTGTTGCCCTCTCTGTTTTGTACTTTCCCTCTGTTGATTTTCGTCACCAATAGTTCAACACTCGTTCTTTCCGTGTCTGAATAATTTAAGCATGCCTTTCTGCATTTTTACAATAATAGTTTCATCCAACCCTGCAATATTGGGTACCTCTTTATTGCTTGTTTTGTCCATGAAGTTGTTACCGTGCATAGTTCTGAGAGATCACATTTCCACTGCATTTATCTTTCGTCGATTTTTGGTATATCTAAACCTCACTACCATATAATAAAGTTGGCACACACATAGTATTGTAGATAGTCATTGTGGACAGAGCCCCATTAACTTTATTGGCAGGTGTTGCCTGCTACTTCACATCCAGTGCACATCTTCCTTCCCACGAAACCACACTCTTGAGATAAATAGTTTCATTTGTTGTAGAATTTTACTATTTTCATTTGTTCCCTGCACGTCTCTTTCAGCAGAACCAGTTTTGTTCACATTTAACCTTTATAATATAAACCTGTATAATGACCACTCAGTCCTCACTATAGGACCTCCTGTAGCATTTTCAGGCAGGAGACTCTAGTTTCTTTCCCACTACTTTATCAAATGGGTTTGCAAGATCCACAAAAACGCAGAAAAATTTCTGACCTATAGTCAAAAATTTTCCTATGATATCAAAAATTAATGTTTTGAAACACAAAGAGCATCTACTCATCAACTGTGCTGGGGATATACTATGAAGATATGATGTACAATACACAATGATTTGAAGAACTTTTTCAGGCAAACAAATAAAGAAAAATATTGTATTTTCTTAAAAATCATACTTGAAATTTTAAAAATAAAAATGTTTTAATATATAAAAAAATTGTTATTTATACTCATTATTTTCTTCAAAAGTAGGAACCAGGGCTCGGAACCGGTTTCGAAATAGCGGTTAATATCGTTCTTGAGCCGGTTATAATTCCGTTCATTGATTAACCGGTTAATGAAGAGAACGGTTTCGAATAAACCAAAATAATTGCGGTTACTGGTTAGTGAAGAAAACAAAAATAAAACTAAAACATCAATTAACCGATTATATTCAAACGCAACTGCCTGCCTAGATTGATCAAAGCCGAGCGCAATGCACTCCGCGCACCAGCGCGCCAACTCCATGTCATGCGACGCGTTTTTTCATTTTTCTGTATGCTCTGGCTATGGTTCATTTGTGTCATTCTCATACGCTTACTTGTATTTTCTTCCTTTCGTGTGGTTTTAAGAATAAAGAACAAGATGTTGCATCTTGCATATGAGGCAACTCAAAAAACCGGTTAAATTCGGTTAACAGAACAGGAATATTCGGTTAACAGAACCGGAAGATGTAACTGGTTTCTCAATTAACCGGTTAAAATACCGGTAATGTTAACCCAAACCGCAATCAATTTCGATTCGGGGTCAATGACCTAAACCGGTTTGGAAAAGTTTCCGAGCCGGCGAGCCCTGGTAGGAACCTATACCTCATTCAGTTTTCAAAACTTAGTAAAGCGACCTAGACTTTGAAGGACCTATTGGTGAAACAATTTATTTCCCAAATAACTATACTATATCAATACAGGGCTGTATTTGCTGTAAATTAAGAGGGAGAATTTTAAACAGTTATGTAAAACCTTTGCTTACACCAAGTTTACTGTTAGTTTATATGTAAATACCACTTGATTACTTAAATTTAAACAATAAAGGTATGTCTACTATAGTAGCGGCACGCTATGATGGCCGTTTTGACACATTACAATAGTGACGTGAAATGTCAATTTATTATCGAAAAAAATATAATCAAATGCGAGTCGTATCTATTAGAGTTGGGCAGCACGCACTTTAAAAATGAGTATCGTGCGAGGGCCTCTTTTTGCAAACGTGCTAGCACAGTTTGTTGGCATGTTTGTGCGAGGCCGGAGTAACTGTGTGAGAGAAGTGGGGAGGTGTCCGTCGAGTTAGGGATGTCGGAAGAGAAAAAATATCGATATATCGATGTATCGATATTTATTAAAATATCAATATCGACGTCGATATATCGAAGAAAAAATATCGATATATCGGACAAATTTTCAAAAAGTTTTGCGGTTTTAAAATAGTAGTATATTTAGTTCAGCCTAACTCAATAATATCAATAGTAATTTTTATACAAAATGTATATTATTTTAATGAACAAAAATTTCAATAAAATCGAAGGTATTTTTATGAGTATTCCTTTTTATTAGGCAAAATTACAAAAATATCAAAAACTAAAAAGCTATCTTGTAACTAATATTTTTAAGATCTATTTATTATATCACCCAAATCAGTATTTGTCCGGTAGCGAAAGTAGAAAAACTGTTCTTTACATGCTCCGCTGTCAGTCGGCTTCTATTGTTAGGAACACCAGACGGCAGAAGCCACCTTCTCTAAAGGTACAGAGGAAGCCGTAGGTGTCAAGTATTTAAGTGCCAGATTCGAAAGAACTGGGGTAAAATGTCTCGTATCTATCCGATTATAATTTTCGATTACGATGTATTTACTGACGCTGATTTTGCTATCAATCATGAAGTCGCTACTTATTATCGCAGCGATTTGTCAATGGATTTTTCCTAGCCGCGGAAAACTTTAACACAAAGTATCTTCAAAAGTCCTCACGAATGAAAGTGACGGACGACTGCCGCACACACACACATACACGCGACGCAAACAAAACACAAAAAATAACTGTATTGACATAGACATTACAGTAATTTTTTTCGTTCGTTCATATCTTTTACGGTTTTGGTTCTAGTGACTTATGTAAGTTACATAAATAAAAAATATATATATATATCGTTTTTAATACAATTTTCGATATTAGAAATTTTGTATCGATATATCGGATCAAAATATATCGGCTAAAAATATCGATATATCGAATTAAAAATATCGATATATCGATACTTTTTCAACAAGCCTACGTTGAGTGTTGAATGCACGCGGTGCACGTCACACTCATTGTGCGAGTGTGCCTGAGGCGACGACTCGTGAGTAGCGAGCACAATCAAAAGAGGAATAGTACATTTCGATATGTGTGGAAAGTATGTCATTTCTACACGAGTCCCGGTTTGTTGACCCAAGCTGAAGGGGAGGGTATACAATAGGGACGAGTGGAAATGACAATTCCGCACGTGCAGCGAACGACGTTTTTTAATACATTTGCGAAAAAATATAAATAAATAAAAGAAATGCAGAAATGTAATTTCGCGGGAGTAAGTTTCTTTTTTTTTTAGAGGACATGGCAGGGCAACGGTTTCTATGCATTCAGCCAATTCAATGACAATAATTTATCTAAATTCAAAACAATTTTAATTGCGTTATTTATTTATTTACATTAGGTATACGTATATATTAAAAAAAAATTTAATTTAATTCATGTATTAATAGTATTTAAGCTGTAAAATAGTCATTTCATACAAAAATTTTGTACAGAAAACTTTTTGATTAAAAACCTTCATGCATTTGGATGTTATATGCAGGAGGAAAACAAAAAGCACTAGTGTGGAAAAAAATAACTTTCCGCACGCTAAACACGTTTAAAAGACGTACTAATTCGGCTTTTAACATATTTTTTATGTTTGCATCTATGCCATTTTTTTGAAGCCATGCCATGATGTCAGCTTTCTTTTGGGATTGAGCAGGTGGCTTATCAATTTACTTCGAGTGGTATGGGGCGTTGCGCATAATTATAATAGATGGTTCAGGGAGGCTACACAACATTGAATTAAACCATTCAGTAACTTTTCTCCATTGATTTCTTCATGATAGTCTCCAGTGGTTTTTGACGCAAAAGCCATGAGAGAACCTTTGACAAACCTGTTGATGGTTCCCCCGTGACAAATTATAAGCCCCGATCCTTTTCTAACAGGAACTTTGGACGTAGATGTTGCGGTGTCATCTGTCCAAGAACGGCTTACAGTATGCTTAGCATTAAGCCTTGTTACATCCAAATACACAACATTTTGCCAATTTTCAATTTCTTTCACTTGCCGTAAAAAGTATACCTTGCCATCACGATATCGAATCTTTCCATCAATATTTTGCATTTGTTACACTGTTTGATTCCCCGCTGGAGAATAATCCAGCTTCCTTCAGTGATTATACTAACTTTTTCTCGTTGGATACTCTTTCCGTAAATAGTAGCCGTACACATGTCTTCGAATGGCATCGGCATCAAAGCTATCGACGCCTATGACTGGTTTTGAACGTTTTCTCTTTTTTGGTGTGTGAAGTTTATTTCCTTCTGTGCCAGTCTCGCCATAATTTTCTTTGGCTATTTGTCTAACAGCTCGTCCAATATTAAGCGCATTAACACACTACGCTTCAACCACTGATGTTATAGGTAAATTTGGCCTTCCATTTAGACTCGCGTTCGAAATAGAAGTCATATCACGAATTCACATGTTTGACTGTTTAAAACAGTTCTCTGCATATGTTCGGCCCTATCGATGAAATCCACAACAAAAGGCGTAAACTGAATCCAAATTAACGAGCAACGGTCAACAGTAATGCAGTATCAATTTCTGAAATCCAAAGCCAGGTCAAAATTATATTACAATCGCAGTGCACTCATAGTTTCTTCTTTTCGAGGCAACATCAAGCCAAAACTGCTTTTTTTTTTGCATTGAGCATTGGCGCGAGTTTGCCGGAGGTTAATAGTTGTGCTGGCTAGCGATCCACGCGACGATCATATTAGATTTCATTTTTAAAATTTCCAATTTCGAAAAACATTAATCGGCAGAAAAACAACTCAGCAGTTGTGTGGTAAATGAGTACCCTAATAATTATAATGTTATAACTTATATGTATAGGTAATATTATTGTAATAATAATAATAATATAATTTATTTATATATATTATATAAATTAACTTAGTCCATTAAGGATTCTGTCAAATGATGCTGATTTTTTGTTAGTAAAAACATGAAAAGATTTGTTCATTTACATCCTAAAATTAAACATTTCATAAATATGACTAACTGCACATCACTATTGACAATAAAGAACAGTAATTTGCTCCTTCAAACGTAGTTACTAATTTATATGAAACTTCATGAGCGGACAAACGTCAAAACACCCACAGCATGCTGCTACTATAATACATACATGTTTAATAATCATTTCTAAATCCTGGTTCTGGTTTGTTTTTGAGACAAGGTAAATAATGTTTTTCAACAATGTAAAACATTTCATCAAATTATTACCTACAGTTAGTGAGATAGCTATGATTATAGTCCCTCTAAATTGATTAAATTGTGTTATTGATTTTAATAAAGATTAGCAGTAATTGCTTTTTCTTTTTAATTTAATAACTATATAAAAATATTATAATAATTTTGATTATTGTGTAAAGTAATTGTTATTTTAATTTTGCATTACCTGGTCTAGCAATGAGAATAGGATCCATTTCAATCACCTCTTTGACTTCTTGTTTAAATAGCTGCATTTCATATTTTAATTCTTTAAAACCGTTCTTTAAGTGTTCTATATAAGATACTTTTTCTTTACTACCGTATCCAGCTTTCCTCTCTCTTTCCCAAAATAAATAACGCTGTGAAATAATTGAAACTGGAAAAGGGCTTTTTAATAATAGATCGTTACTTAATGATTTGTGTAAAACTGAGAATTGTCGATATTTATGGATAAATTGTAATAAGTAATTATTTTTAAATAATGCCATTTTAATTTATGTAAAAAAGTTGAGCTTGCAGTTAATGTTTAAAAACAAAAACTTATTTTCAATTCATTTATAACACAGGATAACCTAAAATATTATTTATTTTATTTTATTTATTTATATTTCTTAAGGCATTGGTAACAAGACCATCAGCCTAATGACGTAACTTCTGGAGAAATTAATATTAACTGTCCCTAACACTCCTCCAGTAAAGTGATAATAGGCTTTACTGAAGTTAAAAAGGACTTCTTGTAAGAGCGCGAAAACTTCAGCCACACATGTTTATTTAGATCTCCTCCATTCTTTTTACTTACACAAAACTTTAAAACACAATATACTATCACTGTTGTACTTTAAAACCCCTAAAAATGTAAAAAATAGAAAATGTAAATAAAATGATAACCTCAGTTCTCCTGTTCCCGCCAAAAAGTCACCTAAAATATATTAAACCACAGACTACTAATCTATAACACTATGACTTTGAATGTCAATGTCATTATCAGCTGGCTACTTCTTCTCTTTTATATACTGGCAACTCGTTTCACATTCATTTGTCTGTGATTACATGTTTACTTTCACTAAAACTTAATGGTTACTTATTCATTTTCATTTCTTCATTTTGTGATTTATTTCACTGATGGTTTAGTCACAGCTTTTCGTGTCATTGATTTTAGTATTTTCTTCATATTTAACACACATTTTACAGATAATATTTCACGTCATTCGTAAAATTCATAATGTATTGTTGAACTTACCGATAACTACATAATAAAAATGGGAATAGAAAAATTTAAGACGGTAAGTGTACGTTTAAATACCTTGGACAAATACAGTTGTGAAAGTATTTTTAGGTTCATTAATATGCAGTAAGCAGGTATATCCACAATATAACTGTTCGTCAATCTCATTACTCATTAGGGATAGAGCAGTATGATAATATTATGTATCCATTTACTTCAAAACTCAATGTCTTGTAATTTTATATTGGTTCATTACTTTCATTACTGTATTCTCAAAAACTTGAAATTTTAAATTATATTCATTTTAAGCAATTTTATTGTGTTTTCATAGCATAAATATTTCTTATTGTTATTATAACAGTGCATTATTAATTTTTTTTTTAATTTTATACAATTTATTAGTTTCACAATTGATTTTATTCTTGTATGTTATGTATGGATAATTATTTATTGAGTTTATCATAAAATCACTGCACATGAGATATAGATAAGATTAGTTAACACCACTGGTTTACCTCCTGTGATAACTATTTTTAAGTAGTAAATAGATTAATAAAAAGAGATCTAAGTACCTCCTAAAAATTATAGTGTTTTTGTGGGAATAGCTTTAGACTTTTAAACACAAAATGGAATAATATTTACATTAATATTTATTTAATTTTTGTATTGCGCATCGACTCTGTTTCATATAATCATAATGTCATTGTATTGAAGGAAAAAAATCTGGACAGCAGAAGTTGCTCTGAAAACAATTTTGGCTTTATAAATTTTTTGGACAAGCGTGAGTTGTCCACAAAAATTTGTAAAATTGACTATTTCTTTTTTTAATGCAGATCAACTCAGTTTTACGTAAGCTTCATTTTATTGTATCGTACGTAAAAAATTGGACCGGAAGTTAATCAAATTTTATGAAAAATTTTTTCAATCTCAATCAGTCGATCTGCATTTAAAGAAATAGTCAACTTTACTCATTTTTATGGACTATTCACGCTTGACCAAGAAATTGAGAATGAAAAAATTGTTTTCACAAAAGGGACCAAACGGTACCTAAGACGGTTCCTTTGTATAATATTCTATAAATTCGGATTTCCCCATACTGTATTGGATGAAAAAATATTTTATTAAATTTGACCAACTTCTGTTGTCCAGATTTTTTCTTCCTTTATAATGAAATAATGCTTACATGACATTGAGTCAATCCGCATTAAAAAAAAATTTTTGTCAATTTCACTAATGCTTGACCAAAACATTGGATAATGCCAGAATTGCTATCACAAAAAAAGACCAATGGCTCCTAAGATAGTTCCCCTGTTACTCTTATAGATTCGGATTTTCCCATACTGTCCCAGTTAAAAAAAACACTGTATAACTAAATTTGACGGCTGTTGAAGTCTGTGCCAAATCAACAAGCAGCAACAGCAAGCCAAGTTTAGCCAATTTATATTTTAATTATAATATATTTAAGAAGTTATTTTGTACTTGAGTTTTGATTAGTAAATATCATTATTTTGTACTTTTCAGTTTTTATTTTGAAGTCAGTTTAATTTTTTCTTTGTTGTTTTGTTTTGGTCTTGGAAAGTCTTGGTAAATTATGGTCATTATCGCCTTTTACTATGATGGGATGTCATATCCATTGTAACACTTGTGTTGTATTTCCTAGAAATAATGCAAATGAACAACACAAAACTTTTATCTACATATGTATATCAGAGTAAAAAAAAATTTTAGTGACCTACAGAAAAAATGTGCTGAAAATAAAAAATAATGAAGTGAAAAGCAATTAAAAAAAAAACATAACAACCAGTCTTATTTCTGAAATACATAAGTAATTTAAAATTATTTCTAATAATTTGTCAAATACCTCATCTATCTATACCTATCTTGTATCTATCTATATTACTATAAATCTCTAACGTTTGTTTGTAATTATAATTTACTGTAGAATTTTGCGATAGATAGTCCTTTTATGACCCACTGACTTCAATTCTACCATTTTTAAAATTTTTGTGTGTGTCTGTCTGTTTGTCCTTTTATAACTGAAGAACGGCCTGATCGGTCTTGATGAAAATCGGTACGTAGTAAGAACATGTGATTACGCTCATTATAGGCTATTTATTTTTTAGAAAATCTACCCCTAAAGGAGTGAAAAGGGGATGAAACTTTTTATGGGAAATGCCAAACCGCTGAACCAATTGTGATGAAATTTGGCATAGAGATAGTTTAATATCAGAGAGCGGACATAGGCATTTTTTTAATCAAAAATTTACCCCAAAGAAGAGAAAAAGGGAGATGAAACTTTGTATAGGAAAAGCTAAACTTCGGTTATGATAAAATTTGGTGCAGTGATATCCTTTTTTTTATCAAAAAGACAGACTTTGTATGGGAAATGCTAAACCGCTGTACTGATTATGATGTGGCATGAAGATAGTTTGACACCCTGGCAACAGGCATAGGTTACTTTTTTTATGAAAAATCTACCCTTGAGGGGTTTGAAAAGGGAATGAAACTTTGAATGGGAAATGCTAAACCACTGAACTATGATGATATATGATGAAATTTGTACAGAGATAGTATGTGCCTGGAGGCAGATGTAGGCTAAACGTAGGCTCGTTTTCAAAAACAACTTTTGTACATTTGTACATGTACATGTAATCTAATCTAACCCGGGAAAGCCACGAAAAAAATTTCCCCGCAGATGAAGTCGTGGATACAGTTAGTTGTTTAATAAAATTACTGTTTTTAGGATGAGAAGGCATCTGAGTATCTTTACTCACCAGAGATTTTACAAAGATTGGACTTTGACAAAAGTCCAGCAAAATTCACACCTGAGATTAGTGCAGCTCAACCTGGTGAGAACTGGTTAGAGGTCAGGCCATTGCAACGCTCTGACTATGATAAAGGCTTCTTACAACTTCTCAGTCAGCTCACCAAAGTGGGTAATATTTCAAGAAAGCAATTTGACGGTGAGTAAGTGGGTTGGATGGGTGGGTTTTTTGGGAATTATTGATTTTATTGACCAAATTTATAGAGTATGAAATGATTTATTTATTTTTAGTTCCATAGCTTAAGAAGAAAAATGGAACCTTTATAAAATCCTATCCTTCCATTAGCTCATTTTCGCAGTCAATTTTATCAGATTCTATGTGACATACAAAAACAAGTGTTAACTCACATAATATATTGTATTAACACATTACAACATTCATAGAAAAATTAAAGAAGGTTCGAATCGGGAAGTCAAACACAACTTGGCCATTCCTTATTATAAAAATTTCATAGAATACTTAAAGATAACTACGAAAAATAAACGAGTCTTAAAGATCTCAGCTCTATAGTGTCTAAAAAGGTAACTAAAGAGGCCTTCCGAGTCGCGGCTGTTTGGAGTGCGAGCTCCGGTCATCCATCCATGCGATCCCCAGGAGGGTGACATGCGGCGCGTGTGGTCCGTGCTATCGTGGCACTGCGAGGGTCCAGGGGGCTCTGTAAGTGCCCCCCGGGTAGTGTTTCGGCACAGTACGAAAGTGGCTTCGGTGCGTTCCGTAGGAGATCCCGTAGGCCCTCGACAACGTGGCAAGGATAACCACCACAGGTGTTTTAGTGGGTAATAGCCCCACATAACCCATTCTTGTCTCCAGGGAGTTGGGTATCTGTGTTCAGGTTTCTCCTGTGTTACGAAAAAAGTTCTTGTAGATCTCCAAAAAAATAAATTTAGCAATTTATCATTTTATAAATATGTTACGGAATCCCTCTGTGCGTAAATTGAATTCATACTTGGCCATTTCATTTCATCATCATCATGCCCGTCAGCCCGTGTTCGTCCACGCTGGACATAAGCCTTTCCAATATTGTGCCACCATTTAATAGAAGTAATTTAAATTCTTAACTAAAGTTCGTTTAATTGTTTGTCTGTGCTTCAATTTATTATTACATCCATATTAATATCACAGAAACTGCTGAACCGATTTTAATTAAATGTAGTATGAAAATAGTCCGAACCCTGGGGAAGGAAATAGGCTACTATTTATTGAAATTTCACACGAACGAAGTCACAATCAGCTAGTATACAATTAAGAAAATAGGTAAACGTTAAAAGCTGAATTTTATTTTGGTGGCTACTAAAGCAAACTTTAAATAAGAATCAGACATGTTGTACATTGTAGAACATAGACTTAAAATTAGTGTGGAGTTGTGCTACAAAATACAACAAAAAAAATACAAATCACTAGCAAAGGTAATTCTCTCAAATTACCCTATTTTATATCATAGACTATAAATAACTACAGACGCCGTGCCCGAGCAGCAACGGTAAAGTAAATCAGATAACCTGACTCACCTGTACAGATAAGCGGATCGGCAGTTATTTCGTTAAAAAACAGCACACACATACACATCTTAATTTTTTTTATTTTATTTCCATTAGTCTGTGGTTTTGATTATATATTTTTAAGATGTACTGACTGTGTTTATCAGACTGTGACTAATTAGTTTTATTCTTTTTATATTGTTTAGTGTTTTTAATACTGTTTTCGGAAGTCTAAATTACAATTACTTTCGTATTACAAAAACACCTAAAAATATAAGTAAAAAAATAAAATAAAGATAGTATCATTAGAAGTTACTAAACAGTTTTGAATCCAATGAAAATTCCAAGGTTATAAAACAACTAGTTTATATTGAAGAATGCTAAATACCTACCTATTGGCCATTTAACTGGCTGGCCTTGGTGTAATACTAGTTATACAACGCTCAATATAACCTTTCAATCAACCTTCTTTTCTTCCTGCTCTTAGGACACTTGCAATTTTTAAATGCATATCATAAAGTATGTATGTTTATAGTTTTATTAAAATCTGGCCATACCATTTCATACCATGCTACTACTATAAGGCTATCATGGTAAATGCCAATAAATATTACAATTTTATTCATTACAAAAAAATGGAATTCTCATACAAATGTTCGTCACTTATTTTACTCCTTTCTAGGCCTGACTGAAACCATTGGGTCCCTTTTACAATTTTAGGGTCTGTTTTTTTGAAATCAGCTAAATAATAATTTTGTTTGTTTCACAGTTATTTACAGTCTTAAGGTACACACATTTTTAATTTTATCAATTTTAACACCCCTTTTACTACCTTAGGGGTTGATTTATCAAAATCAGACTAAATACTTGTTTCATTAGTTATTAGATTTATCTTTACACAAAGCTATTATTATTTTATACTAGCTTATGCATACGACTTCGTTCGCGTAGTCGTTTATTTACTAAGTTAAATAATTCACAAACCTTCGCTGGCGTAAGCAGCAACTCACTAAAGTTTCATCACAGATGAATGATAGATTAGATTTTCAATACTCAATTAAACGCCCCTTGTTACTCTTTTAGAGGTTGATTGTTCAACATAGGTTATATACGTGTTTTATTCTTTATTTAATAGTTTCTGTAAACGAAGTTTTCGTCTAAAAAACACATTTTAAAGTTTCAATATTTTAGGATCCCTTTTTACCCCTTTGGAGAATGATTGACAAGAAATCTAGTAAATAATTAATAATTTTAAAAATTTTCTTAGTAAATGAAGTATTTAATCCTTTTTGCTATCAGATTCATCTTTACACAGGTATTATCTGGCTGGCAAATGCAGTCATTATTTTGCTTATAAGCAAAGAACTTACAATCTCATATTTATGTCAATAAAATTTATTTCAGAACGATTCACGGCCATGAAAGCATCTGGCGGGTATTACGTCACAGTGATAGAAGACAAGCGCTTATCACAGATTATCAGTGCAGCGTCACTGACCATTGAGCAAAAATTTATACATAACTGTTCTTTGGTGAGTACTAGTAGTAGGTATGTTTATTGTTGAGTGTATGTATTTATGAGGTTCAAAAAAGCTATCCGAACAATATATAAATCTAAAGAAACTTTACGAAGTGTGGTATTTTTTTTTTTCAATTAATAAAGATTATCATTTGATTATGTAAGGAAGTATGTAAGGACTTATCATGTAATTATACATACATACATATCTTCATGCTGTATCCCTAACGGGGTAGTCAGAGAGGACAGCGCCAAGCGTTGCGATCCTTACACACCCACTTCTTTCGTCTCCTCAAATGTAATTATGAATGACTAGCTTTTAGCCGCGGCTTCGCTCGCGTTAATGTTGATTTGGTCAACCAATTTTGGTTACTATTTTAACAGGTATGGGAAAAGGGGAAAATATTTACCATTGCACCCCAGTCAATGGGCTTCGGGGCCCCAGGGATCCAAGGTTTCGACTGCAAAGGGCGTAAATATGAAACTCTCAGAGAGAGTCGCATACTTACGTCGCTTCAAGTTCTCGGCAGTGCTGGTCGCGGCACCCACTGACTTGGCAGTCGACGGTACATGGGAAACAGCAAGTGTATCAATCTTATAATATATTGTACATTCGTGAAATTATTGTGGGCAGATTTGTGGCACCCAAAATAAAATCATACCAACGCGGGCGGTGGCATCGCGCGCGAGACGCGTTTCTTTAGTTACATATGTCACGGGATTGTTGCGTTTAAAAATGTTTTTCTTCAAAATTTCGTGGCAAAGTATAAGAAACACAACATTTCGCACTAATTACTAAAATTTCGCATGTATCGCACCTATTTAGTAAATTGCGCATTTATCGCATCTTAACGAAAATTACGTATCCCTAATTATATTATTTGACGACCGCAAAGTTTAGCGCTCCGTTCTCTCCGACTACATCGTTAGGGATACAGCGTCTATGTATCATTTGATTGTTATTATTTGTGAATAATGAACTCCTGTAGCATAATTTGTCTAGGTTCTGTAGTTCTGTAGTGGGGATGCACAATTTTGATTTTATCGGCACCAAAAATAAGTTTGTATTTCATGGCCTTTCTCAATGACGCTGTGAAAACCAAAGCTATTTCTGCGGTCACTGAGCGTGTAACTATCTCAAAAACTACACAACATATCTTATTAAAACAACCAATTTTCATTGTGCTTTTTAAGTTTTTTTTTTCAGAATATACCATACCACAATTGAAAAATTCAAGAGGCACATATAATACAGGCATCATACACTTTTTATGACTAGATATCTTAGTAACCATTGACTTCAATAAAATCACTTTGTAACCTCTATATAATTTTTGAAGACTTCTCTAAAGATACCCCACACGCTTAATTTTGAAAAAAAATATGATAGAACTTAAAAAGTGCTTTCAAAGAAAATTGGTTTGAACGAGATATTTTGTGTAGTTTTTCAGATATGGGGTGTTATTGATTACACGCACAGCAATTGAAGAAATATGTTTTTTTGTTAGGTCTATATTGAGAAATGCTATTGAATATAAACTTATTTTTCCTGCCCAATAAATGAATATTGTGCATCCCGATTACGGAACCCTTCACTCTGCGTGGTCCGACACGCGCTTGACCGGTTTTTTATAGTGTAATTTTCTGAGAAAAAATTAAGCATCTAAAAATTGTTTACATAATACACCAATGTTTAAACATTTGACATTGAATTCACAATATATTGTGTACATGCACAGATTAATAAATTACTTACTGGAATGTACACGTTTCATTGTGTTATTTGTTATGTTCATTACATAGAATAAATCTCTTTATTTTTACGTACTGTCTCATATTTGTCCACAGCGCGGGCGCTTAGAAGATGTCGTAGTAAATGATACATACAGAGGAAAGCAACTTGGTAAATTGTAAGTTGACATTGGACTTGACATATAAGCTTTTAGTCCTGTAGTCTGAGCCTTTAATTAGTTACTAGTGTAAAGTCCGGCCCTGAAAATATAGCTACGGTTTTCCCCACTTGTCGTACGAGACGACTGTGGGTTGCGGCCGCTTGGAACGGGGGTCGTTCTCTCCATACGACCTGGAAGAGCACATCCGTACCTATATTCTGCGCTGTGGTTACACTGAGAGGATGATTTTTGCGCTTCCGAATTGAGCTTTGACTCAGGTTTAGATACTCAAAAAGAGTGAGATCGGGAGAGAGGAGAGAATAGTTACGTCTTGATAGTTTGTAAGGCTCAAGTCAGTCCATTCTTTTTTACTGAATTACTTGCTTTGGGAAGACAACTAAAGCTTACTTTATCTCACTAGAAAGAGCCCAAAGATCCGTTTTGAATGTGATGCTGAAAAGTCTCTTCACATCCAACACATCTTCCATCCCTGGAAAGCACTCCTCAGATATTTCATTCACTTGTTCTAGACATTTTCTATTTACCCAAACCTCACATTTCGTTTATACCGCTTCCCTTTCAAACACAAACTTAGTTTTGTTGGCATTCCTATTCAATCCTTTCACTTCACATTATTCTTTCATGCACGTGACTAGTGTCTGCAACTCTGCTTCTGATTTTTATATTTTTTTATTATTATAAAATAAATTTTTTATTGAATCGTCTGATTTCGATGTATGTACTAGGATGAAGCAGTAATTATTTTTAAGATAATAAACAGCAAAGACTGCATTCGCTTTTAGAAATTTAAGTGTCTTCTTATCTCTTTTTATTTACATGAGACTCATCCAACTGTCTCAATGACTGATTTATCAATATGCTGCACAAAGCTGGTTTGAAGTTAACTTCTTTCTATCTTTAGGTTATGCTGATATGGAATACATATTGACGGTGAACAGATGATCACTCTGTTTTTATTTATTTATATAAATGTGGAAATTCATATGTGGTGTTGATATTTGTAAATGACATCTGCTTAATGAATATTAATAATGTTTTAGATAGCCATTAGGCTATATTGTTGTATTGATAATAATTTCATTCTGTTATATATTATATCATAGTACATAGTAGTAGTACATTAGATCATATTTTCTTACCCATATTATGATTTTGTTTTCATTGTTGAGGTTTGTTGACTATAGTTGAGGGTTGTGTTACCCTCAGTAACGGTCTCTCCGTGATACACGTTCAACCACGGAGGTTACACAGTAGGTTCACTATGTCACTGTATGTTTACTTGTTATAATGGATAAAAAAAATTATAAAAATAGAATAATATTAAATTATATTATGATTATTTGTGTTTTACAGGATAGTAGTAACAGTCTCGCTCTTGGCTCGAGAATTAGGTTGCTATAAAATGTCATTGGACTGCAAGGACAAATTAATCAAGTTCTATGAGACTCTCGGCTATAAGCTTGAGCCCGGAAACTCCAATTCTATGAACATGAGGTAAGTAGAATTATTAACTTAATTTTCAGAAATGTACAGAATAATTGTTGGTATGTATGTTCTCTTTCGAGTATAGTGAACCTAACATACATATTGTGTCTCTACTAATTATAAAAATGAAAAAAATATTGTTTGTTAGCTTATCTTTGATGCCAAAGCTATAGAGATCTATTTACTGAGTAGCTGTACCTTTGAACAAAACAGCCTACCATTTGGCAATAAGACAGGAGTGAAACCGCATGTAATAGCTAGTCCTTTATAAACCTTAACTAACAATTTTTTTCTGATTTTGGTACAATGTAAACAGCGCATTTACATTGAATGGGCCTAAGTGACTATTGACTTTTGTTACAGGTTCGAGGACCCATCCTGACAATTAGCCGTTGGGACATCCGACCTGCGATCTAAACTGTAAGTAGACATTGACAGCCAAGCAGGTCTTCACAGATACTAAGTTATCAGCAAGTATACGTTATCAATCCATGCTAATAGGCACTGTCACTTTGTCAAACATTCCTTTGTTTTACAATCCATTATTTGTCACTCATAAGTCATAGCACGCTTTGTACTGCTATTATACAATTTAAAAAAAATAATGGTTTTATTTACTTATTATTTCTACTAATGAAGACAACAAAAAGTATATTTACAACATGTATTGATGAAAGGAATATAATAGTCTGCTCTATTAGATTTTTCTTTTATAAATCTTTTGTGATTTCTGCTTGGTTGGTCTGTGTCGCTACGGTTGCAGGGTCAATTTTTCTATCCATCAAAAATATAATTTACAATATTATATGAATACTTTGGTGTTGTGTACATTTTGAGTTTGATGGGGTGATTAATTGATTTGGATGTTCTAGCACAGTATGCGTTTTAGTTACCTATTGAATATTTCTTCATATTTTGCCCGACATTAATTTTTTTTGAAATGACCTCATGAGATTGTTCTAAAAAAGTTACTAGTGTTTGTGAACTAACTTTTCATTTACTTTGCTTATTAAATTGTACATGCTTTATTATGTGTTTGTTTTACTCATATTTACGTTGATTACCCTATGTAGTACCCAAACCAAAAGTTCAGTACCTCTATTATTCGAAAATATTTTCTTGCCAGCATTTTTCAACAAACAAAAAAATTACTTATATTAATACGAACATTAATTTTGCTAGTAGATACGACGATGACGTCGACGATGTGTCTATATAATTATGAATTGGAAGTGTTCTATACAATCTAGTATGGACATCTAAGATCGTACTTTCAAATTGAACACTTGTTTATGAGGACAGGAACTTATAAAGAAACACTACTATTAAACTTATATGGTTTACAATAATTAATAATGTTTCAATTTCCTATTTTCTAAAAGCTTTCTTCAAAACAATTAGGATATTCATAAATTGTATATATAAATATCCTACAGGCAATATTTTGAAAACATTCAAAAATTTGCTGCTGATATTCAATTTAGGCACCTTAAAAAGTTTTTTATTATGTGCTTGTACTATATTACATTACAGGATTTTACATTTTTTCGAGCTTGTGGCTGATTTATTCTGTTTCTTAAATTAGTTGACGCATTTGTGTTCATTCATTCTATATTTCACGCTGGAGGCTATGTTGACATTTTAATTTCCATGTAAAATATACCTATACTTTTTAAGAACGACAAATAATTGGAATACATATGCCTGATCATAAAATTAATTAAAAATAGCCATATAATTTTCATATTTTTTTTTTATTTACAGAAATGTAGATCTCAGCAGACAGTAACAGTTTGATTTACATCATTTAAACTCAGTAAATTAATATCATTCAACTAATAAGAAACAGATTTATCTGAAAGTTTTTTAGATTTCTTAGAAGTGATCAAGTTACAGCGAGCATCCAAATTGCAATTACATTATAACTTTTATTATATGTAACAGTAAAATACAAAGATTATATGCAATTAGCTTTTTCAAACGATGAGTGCAGTTATGTTTTCATTCTATATCATTATAAATTTGTGTTTCCAAAGTTATGTTTTCATTCTATATCATTATAAATTAGTATAGGCAATATCGAATAGAAAGATAAATAAAATATATCAGAGTATGATAACAGCAATTAAATAAATTACAAATATTGTGTAGATATATTGCTATCGTAACAAAATAACAGATTTTGACTATGGTAATACAACTCAAGCCAGCTTTTCACTATGGAAAATATTATGTATATACTGAGATACGTATAAATTACACCCTGCAATTGACCTTCACGTTAAAATCTCATATATACCGTCTAATTATATAATACTTCGTTCAGTTCAGTTCTGATCGTAACTATACCATAGGCCATAGCGCCATGAGGTCGACCTGGAAGCGTGAAAGGGTGTACGGAAAATATTTATTGTTTAAGATATAATACATATTACATCTAACAATAAGCATAAAAAGTTCCATGACAAAAGTACGGCGAGCGATATTAATTTACATTTATAAATAACAATAATATTACATGTCTTAGTGAGAAGCTGACTTAAATCCTGTTAAAATAGATGTAGATTGTTATAATAATAAAAAGAAATGTTTTATTGTGGTGAATAAAAAATATCTTAAATTACGGTATTTTTATATTCATGAAAGGTAACTAAGTCTTTAAAATCAACACAGCTTCGTAAAAACGATATATTAGTATGTCCATGGTGTCTTTAGTAAAATTCGTGTTCTATCAGTCCGATCTTTTATATATTTTTTTATTATAAATATATATTATAAGTAGAAAATTTGTAATTATTCCATCCTTAACTAGTACATAATTAGACACCTACCGATACTTGATAATCCACAATGTAAAAAGAACAATCGAGTCTTATAAAAGAAACATTATATTTGTGTGTAAAATATGATAATCTAATTGGTATAATGTACATAATACCAGTAATTAATTTATTCTTTGAAAATGCATTTGATTTCTATGCAATTTGAATTCGGGTAGTAAATGGCCGATAGCGGCGTTAGGGTAGCGACTGAGCGACCACTCAGGGCGCCACATCTTTGTTTTATAAACTGTAGTATACTTAGCTCTGCCCCGCGGTTTGACACGCGTTAAATATAAAATTTATATAACTTGTCTAAGCTAGTGTTAGGTGGCTAACAAATTCTAGCATGGCCATGAACCAACGTCTCGACAAAACAAGTATATAATCAAAATATAATATGACATCAATCGGTCAAGTCGCTCAGGAATTACACCATAACTGACAGACGTACCAACTGCCATTATATACATATATATATATAAATTTGACTTTACTGGAAATAACCGATTGTCATAAATATTATTTTTCTGTGTAGTTCTACTTATGAAATGATCTCGGTGTCTGTCAGTTCTTTTTTCAAAGACTATTACGGATATAGCTGAGGAACAATTGTAAGTATGTAGTAAAAGACAAGTTAATCAAAAGTTCAATTTTGACTTTTTGGGGTTAGTGTTGAGGAGGTATTTCAATAGAATCAAAGAAATATTATGTTATTGGGGTTATCATGTGGGATATTAAAAGAAAGAGATCTCTAAATCGTAATTCAACGTTTTTAGTACAACTTTTGTCTTAACATTTTTTCAAAAAATTATCCCACGTTCTCTTCAAAAGTATCCCAAAAAGTATTCAAGAAAATTGAAATAAATGGTGAAGTATTGATTGATAATAAGTTGTCATTGTAAGGAAATTTTCAGAGCTGCATTATATTAGACATTACATACAGAAAAACCTACTCTATGAAACTTCGTCTTGCGCAAAATAGATTGCGCGTGTGCGACTGCACGTAGCCGGTTTCATACAAATACATAAATTGAAGAGTAGAACGGGGAAGTCCTAAGAATTCCGTCGTCTAGGGCGCTAGTATTGATGAAACCAGCGCTGAATGTGGCGCTAACTTTTACTGACCCTACTGAAACACAATTCATACAAATTTTCTTAGGTCAGTGTTGCAAATAGTGCAATTCCAAGTACAAGTCCGGTTAGGCTGTCTAAAAGCAAAACAGTACAATCGAGTTATAAGATCTTGACTACCTTTAATTACTATCTGAATATTAGGAATCGCAGAAATAATACATTATTTCGTATTTAATAATCATACTCACTAGATCTTAATTACAATGTAGATTATAATCTGCTTTTTATAGAACAATAATCAGATTATAAAATTTATGTTTAAAAATTGATTTATCTACTGATAATTCATATTTTGTGATTGTGTAATGTAATGTAGTGATCAAATTAACGTTGTTTTTAGATTTATACCATTTTGCTTTATTAACAGCATAATCTACATTAAAATATATCGACAATACAAGCATTAACCCTGCACCCTCATTTGCCGATAATACACAATTCACACCATAACAAGACAAAGCACTTATATATGAATTTGTTTTATATAAATATATTTAACTGCATAGTAATAAGCTAGAGAAAAATATGGCGATTGATTACTTTAGAATAAATTTTAAATGTTAATTGAATTGCTGATCTTATACTTTAATGTCTATCTTCAGCTTCGCATTAGGACCATATTATATACACGAGTCTTATAAAATCTATCTCTGATGATTTAAGATCTCTCTATTTTTATAATAATAAAATTTTACAGTTCAATGTTCTAAAGGTTACTAGCATTTTAATTTGAAATTATTCATATCATAACATGCCTTATTGGCATTTATTTGAGCGCTCTATATTGGTGCATATTTCACACTTGTTCCCAATATAATGCAGAATATTAAATTAATATATATTATAGGTATTATGTAATGAAACAATGTTAAAAAAAACTGACAATGTCAGCTGTAAGAGCTAACTGACAACAAAAATCGTCGAAATAAAATTTGAAAATATTGTACTCTAAATGGAAAAAATGTTAGAGTAAAAGTAATATATGGGAATTATAAATACTGAACTTTACGAAGGAATAATATAGGCACGATACGTGTCGCAGTACCATGACGTTTTTACATTTACTTAATTACGTCAGGTTTCTTTACTATGACAATTCATAATAAGGGTACAGAGCGGCTAGACAAGTGGCAACCGGCGGGGTTATTACCTAAAAATCTGCAGACAGCGACAGCCACGAAATCACTGCGTGACCGGTGATTAATTATAATAAAAAATTAGTATCATGTATGACCATTGCGTATCTATTATTGTATGACCGTAAAATGCACTATACAAATCACATTACACAAATTCTCGTTTTGACAGCAGATATCGCGCGATATTGGCTGTCGCATGCTGTCTGCAAGTTACGTAATAAGCGTGCCGGTCGTAAAATCGAAAAGCTTGCAGGCGTTATTGCTAATGCCTATTGTCACAAGTGTCACTTGGCTACGTTTTATGCGGCGATTTTCCATCGATTCTACATTTCGTTTGATTTAATAGAAAGTTAATAACGCTTGACTACCAATTTAAAATCGGTTACCTTAGATCACGTGGTATTTGTCATTATATTCTTCTAACGTTTACGACGATAGAGCCACTTGTTTAAACCCCCAGGTGTCAGCGGGACGTATCAGAGCGAGTTACGCGGTCCACCGCCCGTGAGCAGCCGCCAACTAGGGATGATCCATATTCATCGATGTTGAGTGTGAAAGCATCTATGTTTTTATATTAGTTTCTCTAACTCTAAAACATATATTATACATACACGTTACATCGATGTTCTGCACAGAAATATGGAAAATCGATGTCTCCACATTTGTTTGTAATAAAAATGCAATTGAGCTTATGCAAAGCTTTTAAAACTCAAACTACATTTTGAACTTTAACAAAAGAAGTTCTTAGTTTTTATGCTAGGTGTCATGTTTGATTTTAACATCAAAACATTTATGTTTAACTGACATCGATGTTTACTTACTGATATTGACGTCGGACGATATCGATGTTTTTATAATATGACTCATCCCTACCGCCAGCTCAGCGCGTTGCGACAGTATGAGTAGTTGACTGTAGCGGCGCGATGCAAACAGTTCAGTTTCCAGTACCATACATATTTCCAGTTTCCAGTACCATACATATTTCTATTATTCTTTATCTACGTCTGCACAATGTCTCTATTTATTACCGTAAATCTTAATTAAATATATGAAAATATATGAAACTAACTCGTGTATTTAAACAAATCTGGCAAATCTTTTCAAATTAAACTTTATGTTAACTAAAACTATAGTAGATAGTGACTGTGTCTAAGGACCTAGACCTGGCCTATATCGTGGAGATAATAAGTGATTTGATTTTAAAAAAAATTAAATAAGTATCACACCAATATGAAAAAGTAATTGGTTCTGTTTTTTGTGGTCAAAGTTCGAATTACTATTATTATTTTAAAAGTGAAAAATACTAAAATATTGTTTGGATCCATAGTACCAAAGAGTTTATTAAGTTACAAATAAATTAAAAATAATATATTACTATTGATTGATAACAAGAATTTCATGTGTAAGAAGACAGCTATTTCAAGAATAAATCATTAAAAGCACTTTGAAGATCTTAATGACTACTTTATCAAATATACGAAAACGAATCATAGTATCTTATAACAATTTAAAGAACATCCTTGAATTTGTTTTAAAAATCTATTACAAATTCTATCCTAGCCCAATTGCAATAAGACTCATTTTTCATAAATTGGAATGGAGTCATCATATTTCGTCCACAATGGCAAAACTCTAGACACTTTGCAGCTTTTCGCGTCTTCATTAAAACGAGTATTGAGTTCTAAATACGCGGAACAGTGCGACGCGTACGGTCATCTCAATCGATTACAGTTCTGATAAGTCTTGATCTAACACTAATTGAACTAAAATGGCGGAGCAGCAGTACTGATCTTTGTTCCCAGTTTCATAGGACCCTGTCCACGTGCAGAGCGTCTCGCTTCCATTTCTCGTTGTCTTTGAAGTTTCCTCTCTTCTCGCTTCCTTCTTAGCTCGTCCATTTTTGAAGCATTATTCTCTGAAATTATATAAAGAAACATTATAACTTCAAAAATACAATTAGTAGTACGATTAGACAGTCTATACGTTTTAACACGCATTCGATATGCGTTTGAGTAAAATGAGTTAGCGCTTACCATCTGTTACCGTAAAGTAAGTCAACGCTTACCGTCTGTTACCGTAAAGTAAGTCAACGCTTACCGTCTGTTACCATAAAGTAAGTCAACGCTCACCGTCTGTTATCGTAAAGCAAGTCGACGCTTATCGTCTGTTACCGTAGGTATAATACCTCAAGGCTTACCGTCTGTTACCGTAAAGTATAATAAGTCAACGTTTACCGCTTGTTACCGTAAAGTAAAGTACCGAAGCGGCGTTTACCGTCATCGTTCTCCTCGATAGGCTCGAACTCGCCGTCCTCCCAGCCGCCCAGCGAGTCGTTACTGTTCTGGTGCGCGGCCAGCCTGCCCCCTCCCGGCCGCACGTACGTCGCATTCGCGTTGTTCACCGACGCAGCGCCCGCGCCCGACTCCGTCATCGTGACGTCACTCCACTGCGCGTTGTTCCACGTCTCCGAAGGGCTCGCGAGCTCCGCCTCCGCCGTCTGTTGAGTACGAATTTGTGTTGGTAGTCAACATGCGTAAAACCAATGATACTTACAGGCAGAAAAATCGGCCTACATGAGATTTTGTAGTTTTAAAACTTACATAAACAAAATTTTAAAATAATCTAAAAACACGATACTCACGGTTTTAATAAAAACAGTATTGATTTTTATTGGAATTAAATAGAAAACTTGAAATATTATTGAGTGTCGAGTGACATCACTTTCATCATTCTAGTAATTAAAAGCAACTGTGAAGAAGTCTATTATTTAAGATAATGTATAGTTTTAAGTTTGTAAATGTATGTATGTACTTTTTTGTAATTAATAAATATACTAGTTGAAATCGCAGTACTACTAATTCAACTATAGGGCAAACTATTCGATTCAACTAAAGAGGTCAACGGAGTTATAAACAACTGACATATTTTTTGTGCAATTTAAAATATATACAAAAATCACACAAGAAAATGTTTCCTATTTGCATTTTCTTGTAATTTTGCATATTTCTGGTGGTGCTCCCTTGTGGAATCGCGTTACGGCAAGTTGTTTAGATTATATGGAATCTAATTAATAGACATTGACTCCATTTTTAAAGTACATAATTTTTCTAGATGTAGATAACACCGCTGGTCCCTTTCAAAATATAGTAAAGAACATTTTTCGTTTTGTTTATTATTTATGATATTATGTATTCATAATCGTATTATTTCTAATAATATTAATTTATTTTATATTGTATTAGAATTTTATAAGGGCTGCATCCATTTATTTTTTGTAAAAAAATTATCTGAAGCCTTTGCTAGGTATTAGTATGGACAGGCCAACAATACTACAATAATATGAGCTTTATATGGCTTATCGATGTACCCGTACGGTAGAACATTTATTATAACCAAACAGAATGTTCCACCTCTGTGCAGCTAAAATTATACGTTACTAATGCTTAGTAGTGCAGTAGAATTAGATTATCAATTTACATTAATTGTGGTACTAATGATTTTTGGCATATCGAGGGAGTTATGTCTGTGTATGATTACCTTAAATTCGCAACTGATTTGGAAGTACGGAAAATGGTGAAAATTGAGAAAATAAATAAAGCCTACTATCACTTTACTGGAGGAGTGATACGGAGTTAATTATAAGAAGAAAGATCAGACATGTGCTTTATATGTTCGCCATGAATTATAACAATACCGTGACATGATTATAACAATAGTGTTTTTCCAGTTACGTGATTAGGCTGATGGCCAAGTTGCCAATACCTTATCTATACCTAGTGTAAAACAAAGTCGCTTCCAGCCGTCTGTCCTGTATGTATGCTTAGACTTATAAACTGCGCAATGGGTTTTAATGCGATTTTAATCAATAGATAGTGATTCAAGAAGAAGGTTTATACGTATAGTTTAATATTGTTTTGTGTAAATTTGTTGAAATATGACGATAATCGTTCAAGATGTCGAAAAAAATCAGGCCGGCCAGAGCTTTCATCGAAAATGTTGTCTTATTCTTTTGAAATATAACAAAACAATTTATGAAGGAATTGTTCCTCTTTATTAGGACTAGAAAAAAGTCAGCGATGGCATATGTCTATATTATACGGATAGTTTTCTATAACCATTTTAATGTTCAAAAAATCATGGAGGAAGGAGGAGACGCTGTAGTGAGACCGACCCTGTGTGTAAAAATAGAGGCTCAGCTTTAAAGCGTAGGGGTGTATCGACTACGCGTATGCCAGTTCGATCCTGACAGTCGCGCGTATTATTTGCAAGTCGCATTCAGATGGATGCTGTGATACTCTAAAAAATATCACATTTCATGCATAAGTATCAATTTATACAATATTACATCGAAAGTTCTAGAAAGTTTTCTTGTTCGTGTAGGTTTTACTATTCGTCAACAGATGTCAACTTAATCGCTCCTTAAAATCACATTTTGCAATCAGATATCGCTAAGCATATTTAAAAACCTACCTGTTTACTCCTAACATTGCTTAATTGTTAATTTAATTCATGAAATTGTTTGTAAAAAAGCTACGTCGATTTATTTACACCGAGTTCAGTGACCTCTGTTGGGGAATAAAAATACTTGGTAAAACTGACATTATCACCAGGACCGCACGCAGGAGGTAGACGTATTACAATAATACTAACGTATTTTTTTTGCTACGGATAATTTCTGTCGGGGAATAGAAGGACCGCACTCAGACGTATTAATACTAATATACTCTTTTATAAAGGATAATTAAAGCCAAAGAAGACCAAGGCTGACTTACGAATATTAAATAGCCAGAGCTGTTAGCTAACGGAAATGTGAAAAGCACTCGCATATCTAGGCGAAATCGTGCGAGGAGTGATAATGAGTGATGAGCTGATGAGATTTGAGGAAACGAAAAAAGTATGTAACTCTGACTACCCTGTTAGATACAGCGTGAAGATAATATGTTTTTGTTGTATAAAGGATAATTTTTATATGCATTTTATAAACAAATTCATTTAATAATAACTATTATTTGATACTGCACTAATATTTTTTATTTTATAACGAAGTTATAACGTAATAAATAACTGACCGAAACTAAAATTTTAGTTGCTTTTTTAGTAGCTGTTTTATAGTAATGGGAACTGCTTACATAGACCATAGAATGAAATTGGTCCAATTCAAAATTTTGAGATTTTGTTTTGGCAAGTTCCGACATTGAATTCACATAAAATAATAAAACGGATTTTTCACAAATACCTGTTTAAATATTCTTGCGATATGTTGCTAATGGGACAGGCAAGTTTGTACTGTATCTATTAAATTAAGCAGTAGGTATTTTTAAGTTTATTATTTTAATCCGAAAATCTGAAATTTTAAATTAAGTCGCTTTCATTCTAAAGATGCGATATATTGTCTTACTAATAATAATTATGTAGCGACCTGGCGATGCTAAAAGTGCTGAATTGCATTTTAGTAGAATTTAAAGCAATTTGAGGAAGCGAAAGAAGTATGTAAGGAACGCGACGCTTGGCGATCCGCCCTCTCTGACCACCCCTTTAGCGATACAGCGTGAAGATATGTATGTATGTGTGTTTGTATAAAGCAGTCGCTTTCATTCCATCGCTCTGCCATGCCACTTCGTGCTAGTTAAATTGTGTAAGAAGAAAATAAAAGTTCGACAATAATATGTAATTAATTTATTTGGCTTTACAATAAATGAAGAGAATGGACACTAAGAAAATCCCTAAAAACACATTACAATTTCGTAAGAGCGTATCTAGACGGATTCTCCACTACAATCGCTTGTCATGACTCATCTTTCGTGGCGCGATCTCTATTATCATTCTATTTAAATAAAGAGATAGTAACAGTTGCATGATGCGCATACAAACAAATCGACAAACGTTAATTTAAAAATTGCTATTCTAGACCGTTATTCGGTCCCCAACACTCACGATATATACATACATATCTTCACGCTGTATCAAACGATACGTTGTATTACGATAAAAACATTTACAAATCTAAAACTACATCTCATCCGCTTTACTGCTCCATCATAATATACATTATGGATTTATATCAATTTACTCTTAAATACAAATATAAGTGGTATTTCATAACTTCATGTGAACATTTTTGAATCGTGCAATTTCGAGTTACCGATTAATCACTAAGTACGTCTCTGTATCGAGAATGTATTTTACTCATCTGGTGGTCAATAATAAAACTACTTGAAAAATCATGACACAAAGAGACTGCTACAACTCGCTAGATGGCGGCAGATTCGCAACATCCCCTTCCATTTATTCCGCGTCCCCCTCAACCCGCATGTTGTTACACTGGTTTGTATGAGGAAAATTCATTACGGCGCCTCCTCTTCGTTTTTACTTCGTGCAACAAATTGATACAAATTATGTGGAGTTTGAAAGCTATTTAGATGAATACAATACTTTTTAATATCAAATGAAATACTTTAGTTACCATAACAATTTCATGTACATAGTAATTGCCTTCTACACCACACAATTTAAATTAATATCTTATGAAATATCGTAGAATTAAAACTATCGCTCAACAAAACTAAATAGCGCGTCGAAGGCCGCGCCTCGCCCTATAGCATTGTACGATTTGCAGCGATTACATGCGTTAATTGGAGCTCTCCAGCAAGGAAAATAAAAATAAAAACGTTCTTTTCAGCGCGACACTATAAACCGCATTATTTAGTGCGACTTTCAGAACGTTATATAATTAAGAAGATTAAAACCTTTTTTTTCGAAGACATCGTGTAGTATAGTCTAACCATAATAGTAATATTATTAATCACTCCACACTGACACCACATTACTATCTACATTGCATCCATGCGAAGTCGGGGCGGGTCGCTAGTGAAATATAAAAAAAAACGATGTCACAGTGGGGTGTAAAGGGTCTTGTACCGATGAACGAATTTAAAGTTTACTTTAGAATTTGAAAAAGTCATGCCCTGAAAAGCCCTGTATGTACACGAAATGATAATATTAGCGACATGCAGTACGCGCAGTGGCCTGAGGCTGACTGACTGGCAGTCGGCGCGGCGCTCGCGCTCGACATAGCAACAAGCGCGATTGACACATAAAGGACTTATGACTGGCCCGTTGGCACAGTGGCATATGCATCTGCTTTTCAAGCTAGGGTCCCGGGTTCGATCCCCGGTCAGGTCAATTTAGGAAACGACCTTTTCTAAATTGGCTTGGAGTCTGGGTGTTACTGAGAACTCCCCCAGAGTTCGTTGTGTGGTACCCATAGTACAAGCTTACTGCTTAGTTTGGGGTCACACAATCTGTGTAATTGTCTGGAGCAGCTTTTCCCAATCTATTATACAGGGTGTATATGAAAACGGGACAGTTACTTTAATGGATGAAAGGGCATAACTTTAGTATGTAGTTACAAAAAGAATTATCGAAAAAAACGTATCCGTTTAAGAGTTATGACCGTTTTAATTTTCAAGTGTTATCCCCACCATTTCTCGTAAAATTGGGTTGATCGTGTACAGTTACAGATTTTAAATCTTACGTTTTTTTTTATTTTGTAATAATTTCATCCGTTACTGAAATACAGCCTGAAAATCCCCATTGGGGTATACGCATTATTTTAGAAAATGGTTTTCAGACTGTATTTCAGTAACGGATAACTGTCCCGTTTTCATATACACCCTGTATAATATTCGATGGGCACTGAAAAATAGTACGATCATCGACCGACCGAGCATTACTGTTTAGAGGACACGCGCGGATTGCGATTGTACTGTACAGTTCATGAATTTCTGGTTTTCAAATTGCTGACACTTATCGTGCCTGTTTGATGAAGCTATGAAAGTTCTCCTCACCTTTAATACTTCATATCTATGTGAGGTGAGATTTTCAGCTATGGCTAATATTAACACTAAATACCGAAATAAATTGGACGCATCAAATTCATTACGATTAAAAGTGACTAAAACTGAAGTCGATGCCAAAACTGTAATGACAAAATGTAGGAAACAAATTACCTACTTCCTTCTCATTCAAATTAGCACTCCTTGTATTTAACTAAGCATTAAAATTTTAGATTGTAGCTGAGTTTTTTATTTTATTTTAACAGTTCTTCATTAATATTATTATGGTGCCCTTTCTTTCTTCATGAAATCCATGAAGTGACTCCCGAATGCGAATTTCCTTGTTAGATGGGTCGCGGTCCAGACAACTTTGGGAACCACTGGTCTGGAGTATATAAAAAAAAAGGTCGTCTTCATATGAGTCCTTTTAAGCGACACGATATTATTATATGATGATGGCACAGGGTGACTGACCGGTTGCTCCTGCAGCGTGCCCCACTCGTCGTTGTCCCAGTCGTTCTCGCAGAGCGCGCTCAGCCCGCTCAGTGCGGGCGCGGCGCCGTGCGCGCTGCCGCTACTCGGAGGAGACTTTGCGCTCGCGCCGGTACCTAACACCATCCGTAATTGATACAACATTGCGAATTACACCAATACTCATAACTCACAACTCTTCTCACGTCACTAGTATTACAGAAACTTTACATCACTTTATAATAATAATAATAAAGCATTATTTGCCTACACATTTAAATATAGACTATGTAACATAAAACAGTAACTTAAAAAAAATTCAAAATTACAAAGTGCAATTTATTTATCGCTGGTGTGTAGTTCGTGTTGGGTAAAAGCCCCCTCCAACTTAAACCATTCTTCACGTTTTGTGGCAATTGTCATCCGTTCATTACCAGCTATATTTTTAATATTGTCCACTCATCTTTTTCTTAGTCTACCTACGCTCCTTTTGCCTATTGGACCTTATATCACTGTACCACAGATTAATTAGTTACTAACGTAAAATTGGGACTTTTTTGCGGGAACGCGAGAAGTGAGGTTGTCATTTTATTTAGTTTTTCTATTTTTTTACATTTTTAGGAGTTTTAAAGTACAACAGTGATAGTATATTTTTTTAAAGTTTCGTGTAAGTTACAAGAATGGAGTAGATCTAAATAAACATGTGTAGCTGAAGTTCTCGCGCTCTTCCAAAAAGTCCTTTAAAACTTCAGTAAAGCCTACTATCACTTTACAGGAAGTATTTTATTATAAAAAAAACCTAATTTGCTTATGATTCTACTTATTAGTACGTGACATTGGCAAATGTGCTCTCTTTGCGCCATGCCATAAAGAAAGAAAAAAAAAGAAACGTAAAAGTGTTTGATGGATCTCAAAGCTCACGTCTCATCTCTCTTGTTACATACATGCACACATACATATCTTCACGTTGTATCCCTAACGGGATAGTCAGAGAGGACAGGGCGCCAAGCATCGCGGTTCTTACATACTTCTTTTGCTTCCTCAAATCTCATCATTCTCCCCACACATTTTCGCCTAGGTATGCGAGAGATTTTGACATTTCCATCTGCTAAGACTGGCTATTTGATCTTCATAAGCCTTGATCTTCCTTGGCTTCTTTTACCACTCACTTTCGCTCTGTATATTTTCAATCAATTTCGCTGTATATATTCAATCTCTCTTGTTTTTATCAGAAACTGTAATTATTTGGAATGAGCAGGCGACTCGGTAGAGCAGTTTGGTTATATTAACATGTAATTGTATATAATAATGTTATAAATTAATTAGTTACTATCGCAAAGTAATATAATAAACGATATTGTTAAAGGTGTTGAAGACATTATGTTCATATGAGGATAAACAAACTTGTTGTTATACTCACCATGAGCACACAGTTTTGTGAAATAAATCAAGAAAGAGCTAACTAATTTCGTCTCTTCTGTTACACGAAGAGTCAATATACATTACCGTGGATGGGAAAGGAAGGTAAGCGATGCGAATTTGTTGTGCATAACATTTTGAACCTTATCTCCATGAAGTAATATACAAATTATTCCCTCGACTTCGCCGACGACAGTCGCGAGAGTTTTTAAGAATGTTTAAGAATTTTTTGGAAAACACGCTTCTAGTAATTAGATATGAACCCTAAAAGAAGTTCATATCTAATTACTGTTATTTCATAAAGATAAGATTCAAAATGTTATGCACAAAAAATTCGCATCATTTTCCTTTTCTTCTCTTCCGCGGCAATGTAAATTGACCATAATCATGTCCCAAATTCACCAGTTAGGCACCGGCTTATATTTGATTTAAAGAAAATTTTACGACAATACTGCAATAGTGAAGTATAATTTGGAATAGAATTCGTTAATTTCTGTTTAATTAATTTCTATCCTCAAACAACAGACCTATGAACATAAGTTTAATTTTACCACATTACGTATGTATTACATTGGTATTACATACGTAATACGCGCTGTACTTCACGCTGTATCCCTAACGGGGTAGTCAGACAGGACGGAACGCCAAGCTTCACGATCCTCACATACTTCTTTCGCCTCCTTGAATCTCACCATTCTCACACATTTTTGCTTAGGTACGCGGGTGTTTTTGACATTTTCGTCAGCTAATACTCTGGCTATTTGATCTTGTAAGTCAGCCTTGGTCTTCCTTGGCTTCTGCTACCACTCACTTTCGCTCTGTAGATTTTCTTCGTCAGTCGCATCACTCATTCTTTCTATGCGCCCGAATCATCTAAGCATTCCCTTTATTTTTACAAGAACATTGGTATTACAATAAGGATTAATTATCTTACTTACATTTCAGGCATAACTCAGACAAGTTGTTCAGCATAAACATTTTACTTTTTTAAAGATTTTATTAAGATTCATTTATATTTTTCGATTCTTAACACAGTGAATTCTTTTTTCAGATTGCTACCACAAAGCTATGAAGGAGGTTACAAAAATTGAAATAAAATCTAGTTAAATTAATTTCGATCTATAATTTATTATTACCAAATTCCCTACTTAGATTCAAATTACTAAATCACAAAATATTTTTAATTAAACACAGAATTACCAGCAGGATATAAATAAAAGAATATGAGTTCTTACCCGCACTAGAGTCTATTTCACCCCACGCAGTCATGTCCCAATGTTCAGGGTCGTAATCGGATGCAGATTCACTGTGTTCCAATGACGTCATCGAAGTCACTGATGATGTCGTTGTTGACATACTGCTTGATGAAGGTTGTTCTGAAAATGTAGTGATAGAAGGGTCAAAAGATAATCAAATTATTTTGTTATATAATATATACATATCTTGACGCTGCATCCCTAATGGGTTACCTATATAATTAAATTTGACAGTTACTGAAGTCGGTGCCAAGCCCACCCAACTAATAGACTTTATGTTGTTGCACATTGATTTGGCACCGACTTCAATAATAGTAAAAGATAGTTAGATTTTATACTTTTCAGTGTTTTTTTAAAGGCGGTTTAATTTTTTTTAATAATTTCTTTTTATTTCTCCCTTTTGAGTGGTCTTGACTTAAATAAATATCTAGGTCAGGTCTGCAAGAGAATCGTCAATATAAATAAAGGTTATAACCAGGTCGTGTTATCTAGTGTATCCTCGAAGTCCAAGCTCCAATATAGGTGAAATTTAAATGGGACCACCTCTGAAGTAATACCTACCAAACGAAAAAAGAATTTTCGAAATCGGTTCATAAATGACGGAGTTATGAGGTAACAAACATACAAAAAAAAAGATGAATTGAGAATCTTCTTTTTTTGAAGTCGGTTAAAAATATATAAAAAACTTAAAAGTACTAACGAACAAAGATTTCTTTTGTGTCATAGGTCTGTCAATTGCAGCAGTATAATAGTCTTAAAACATTGAGCATTCCGATAGAGACGAAATATGTGTATTGTTATCCTATTCTGACTCTATTTGACTGGCCCGTTGGCGCAGTGGCATATGCATCTGCTTTCCAAGCTAGGACTCTCGATCGATCGACTTTAGGAAACGAATTTTTCTAAATTGGCATGGAGTCTGGGTGTTACTGGGAACTCCCCCAGGGTTCCTTGTGTGGTGCCCATAGTACAAGCTTACTGCTTAGTTTGGGGTCACACAATCTGTGTAATTGTCTGGAGTATTATTATTATTATTATTCTATAGGCTTACACCATATATTTCTTTCGGTGTAAAAGTTCGTGACGTGTGAATGGAGATATCTATTAGTGGTAAATCTATGGTAAGCGTAATATCAATTTCTAGTATGTGATTGGTGTGATGTCAAACATAATAATCAGTGAGCCTGGCATCACGTCACCCTTATCACCCATAAATAAACAGTGCTTACCTAGGGAGCCCGGCTTGGAAAGTACGGACTTGGGCGTGTGTTGGACGCGCGCCGTGTCGGAGTGCGAGCGGTAGAACTTGGCCGTGACGGCCGTCACCGCCCAGCCGGCCCACGTGGCGGCCGCGTTGCTTAGCGACGGCGTCGCCGTGTGCACGTCTGCCTCTGGCGTTCAACAGTTTCTATGTAGCTTATCTCTACTTCACTACTATTAGACTGTGAGCGCATTACAATAACTCCAGCCTACCAAATAACATGTTAGAATGGATTAAAAGTATTAGTACTTACAGAATTAATGACTGAAATCATTGTATGCCATCGCGCAATCGATAGCATATACTTTTTATACCCTCATTTCCGGTGAATTTTTTGCACCGTTAATGTACTTATAAAGTCACAGCATAAAATTATAAATTAGCTTTCATAAAGTTAATAAAAAAACCTTGGTGTGCCTCATTTAATCTTGCTGCAATGTTTCGGAACACCGACTTTTACAATCTTACTAGTGTCCGACCGAACTTTCGGTTTTGGCCTAGTTTCGGCATAATACGGGTTTCGGTTTAGTTTGTTGTTGATGTTTCCAGTGAACAAGTATTTAGTGTTGCTGGTCAAATTTATTCGGACAGAAGAAGCGATTTGCGAGGCGAAAATGTTTATAAATTAATTTGTTTCTCACTTATAATATTAGATTGTTTAAATATGAATACTGATAATTATCAGTCCATTAAAGTTATTAATAGTGTAAGTCAATGAAGCTCTTCACAGTTTTTTTTAGTTGGAGGGAAAACTCTTTATTTTCACGCATCAAGTATTATTTACATTAAATATTTAGTTGGTTGTACTTAGTAGGTAGATACTTTTTAATGTTGATTTTATTGTAGACGATTAACAAGAGTGCCATATAAAATGACTAAAGTTTAGAAGAAGTTCTTTTGTTCTTAAGATGAAAGATTTTTTTTTGTTTTTCGTATTTAAACATCTTAGGTAAAAATGAATTTTGTTTTGTACCTATTATTTTATGTTAATCTTAAATAATATTAAAAAGAAATAGTAGGTAGTAGGTTCAAATCAACTTATTTCAAAAAGTACAAATAATCTATTTGAAATAAGGTATGATAAATGACAATATGTTATATTAATGATTAGTTTAAATTTCAGAGACTAAATAAAGACTGACTGACTATGATTGACTATTTATTTATCTTCCCACAAAAACATGACCTCATAGGAAAGTTTCGGTTTCGGTTTCGGCCGAAACTGAGACGAAAGCCGAGATTCTGTTTCGTGCAAAAAAATTCACCGGAAGTTATAAAATATATACAGGTATAAAAAGGTATACAACGTATATGCTATCGGTTGCGCGCTGGCACACGATGATTTCTATCATTAATTAATACTAACACTTTAAGTTCATTCTAACCTGTTACTTGATAGGCTGGAGTTGTTGCTTTGGCCCCTCGTACCATATAGTAGCGGCACGCTATGATGACTGTTTTGACGTTTGACCGCTCATGAAGTTTCGTATAAATTAATAACTGAGTTTGAAGCAGCAAATTGCTGTTCTTTATTGCCAATAGTGACGTGCAGTTAGTCATAACGTTTATCGAATGTATAATTTTAGGACACGAAATTAATTTATTACATTGATTTCTAAACCATATATGTATATTATGGTCCCACTATATAATATGGTCCCTCGAACAAATCTTTTCACGTTTTTACTAACAAAAAATCAGCGTCATTTAACAGAATCCTTAATGGAGTAAGTCAATTATATAAATTAATTATACTATTATTATTACAATTATATTATACATATAAGTTATAAAATCATAATTATTAGTGTACTTTTTAACCACACAATTCGGCATTTATGTTTTTCATATTTCGAAATTTAACACGATCGTCACATATAGGATCACTGGCCAGCACAATTACTACCTCCGGCAAACTCACGTTAATGCTCAATGCAAAACAAAGCAGTTTCTGCTTGATGTAGCTTCGAAAAGAACAAACTGTGAGTGCACTGCGATTGTGATATAGTTTTGACCTGGCTTTGGATTTCATATATTGATACTGCATTACTGTTGACCCTTGCTCGTTAATTTGGACTGTGCTTACGCCTTTTATTGTGGATTTCGTCGATATCGCCGAACGTACGCAGAGAACTATTTTGAACAATCAGACACGTGAGTTCATTATACGACTTCGTAAATACTTCGAACGTAAGTCTTTAAATGGAGAGCCAATTTTACCTATAACATCAGTGGTTGAACGCGTAGCTGATGCACTTAATATTGGACAACGAACTGTTAGACGAATAATCAAAGAAAAATATGGCGAGTGGGAGAGAAGAAAATAAACTTCACACACTAAAAAAGAGAAAAGGACCAAAACCAGTAGTAGGCGTCGATAGCTTTGATGCCGATGACATCCGAAGACAATGTGTACGGCTGCTATTTACTAAAGGAGTATCTAATGAGAAAAAAGTTAGTGCAATCACTGAAGGAAGCTGGATTATTCTCCGGCGGGGAATCAAACAGTGTAACAAATGCAAAATATTGATGGACAGATTCGATATCGTGATGGCAAGGTATACTTTTTACGGCAAGTGAAAGAAATTGAAAATTGCCAAAATGTTGTGTTTTTGGATGTAACAAGGCTTAATGCTAAGCATACTGTAAGCCGTTCTTGGACAGATGACACCGCAACATCTACGTCCAAAGTTCCTGTTAGAAAAGGATCGGGACTTATAATTTGTCACGCCGGAACCATCAACAGGTTTGTCAAAGGTTCTCTCATGGCTTTTGCGTCAAAAACCACTGGAGACTATCATGAAGAAATCAATGGAGAAAAGTTACTGAATGGTTTACTTCAATGTTGTGTAGCCTCCCTGAACCATCTATTATAATTATGGACAACGCCCCATACCACTCGAAGTAAATTGATAAGCCACCTGCCCAATCCCAAAAGAAAACTGACATCGTCGGCATGGCTTCAAAAAAAATGGCGTAAATGCAAACGTAAAAATGTTTTGTTTTCTTTCTTCATGGCATGGCGCACAGATTAGCGCATTTGCCAATGTCACAAATTGTATTGTTATTTATTTAATCGTTCTGGTACAACTCCTCCAGTAAAGTGATAGTAGACTTTACTGAAGTTTTATAGGACTTCTTGGAAGAGCAGAAAATGAAAATAGCAGTATGGACGAATCTGATTAAATATGGCTATATGTAGCACCTTTTTTCTTTCTCTTTCTGTATGAATTTGTTTCTTGTGTGCAAATAAAGTATGTGTATTTATTTCCATTCCAATATTCAGTTCATTCAAATATATTAAGTGAACATATTTTCGTTTTATTAAAACTTTTTAATCAGTTACTACTTGCAATACTAGATATAAATCCAAAAACTTATAGATACGACTCGCTTTTGATTATATTTTTTTCGATAATAAATTGACATTTCACGTCACTATTGTAATGTGACAAAACGGCCATCACAGCGTGTCACTACTGTAAGTCAAATTCAAATGAATTTATTCAAGTAGGTAAACCGTATTGCACGGTATTTTAATTCAAGGTAACGTCAAATCAATCTTCGTTTGGAAAATAAAACCTGCTACAATAGTTATTTCAAAGGACAATATTCACAACACCAGTAGTAAATGCAAAGTATTATAATATTATACAAATGAAATATTGTGCGTTTGTTTTCTTCACGCAAAAACTACAATTAAACCGATCAACCCTAAATTCAAAAATGTATGAGAATTTGGCAATCTTACCCATTCCTTCTTTTAGGCTAGGATCTTCTGACACCTTCTCCAATTTTCCCAAGAAACCTTTTATAGTTCGGAATGCGGCGTCGCGAACCTGTCATCAATAAATTAAAAAAAAATTAATTTTATACAGTTAGTGTGTGTAAATAATTGGATGCGGTAATTTTATAAGTTTTTTATTTTCAATTTGTTACCTAGCTCTCCTTAATATTAAAACTATTTATAAATTATGCAGGTAAATGTAGAAGCTACACAGTAGTTCATTGGAACAAAAATGCGCCTTATCGCATCGTTCGTGACATTAATTGTATGTAACGGAATTATTAAAAAAGGTACCAGTAATAAAGTTCTAATAATAAAACATAAAAGCAGTAGGTACATAATATTTAATATTATTAACCTCGGACCGAGAAATATAATGGATGGAGCATAATAAGTTGCCAGTTATTACTGTGTCAAACGAATTTTCGTGTTTATCTCATTGAGCGTAACCACAAGTAAAACAGTTTGCTATATATTAAGTATGGCAACCTCACGCTGTCAGTGTAATTCGTGTCAGCCTATGAGTCGGTCATGAAGTAATTATTTGCAAAATACTCGTAAATCTTAAGTGTTTTGACTACTAGTATTCACAAAAATAAAAATATGTTCAGCTGTGTATCGTTCTACTGTGACCCTGCCCTAGTCACGCACAATAGTAAGTAGTAGTAGTCTAGAAACTCAGTCAACAAAAAAAGGACACCGTAAGGACACGCTCTTAGAGCAAATGCTTCGTCCATTATAATTGTTGGTCCGAGTTATTAACAGTATCTAGAATATACATGTTAAATTGTATTATACCTGTTTCTCGGGGTCAGCTGTGAGCGGACAAAGCGCTGGTAACACTCTGTTAGCGACTTCGGCTAGAAGGAAATACTGTTGCGTAGCTGCCAAAGCCAGTACCCCCGCTTGTCGCGCCGGAGGGAATGCGTCTCGTGTCGCTCGCACGAACGCAGACACTAGGACTTTTTGTCGAATCTGCGGGTGGAGGTGAGCTGCTATCTTGCCCAAACATACTGTTGTGTTTGTTCTAAACATAAAAACGAACATTTGAATAGATTATGATATCAGTATTACAATTGTCCTGGAAAAAACTTATGGAGACGTGAATTATGTTCAATAGATTTTGAAAAATGGATAAACATTTATTTTTACTAAATAATTCTTCGTTGTAAAGTCTGTTTTGATATTACGTTAGTCTGAAATATTTTCAATTAATAAATTTCTATGTATTATAACTCTACTTCAAATGGATTTGATTTTGGTAGAAAATATGTATAACCTTAAATATGAAACATGGAAAAAAATGTTACATTAGAATTGCAAAGATGATCGATATCCATTTACTATAACAAAGAATGTTTCTCATTTATAATGCCTTCTCATTTCTATGAGATCTAGAATCAAAATACTAGTAGGCTGAATATTCTAATACATTGATATTATTACATTGACTGTACATTGAGCCGTTTAGTCAGGTCTTCACTTGGTTTTCTTTTTCGTTTGATAAATAGTGATCGTAATTTAGTCTAGCAAAACCTTATTTGTAAAATCAATAGTAGTTGGCATGTTATATTTTCGACACCTAATTAATAACACCTACACCTTTTTTGCTAATGATTTTAGATCCTTTAATTGTTATTCTTCAAAGTTATGATTTTTAGACAAGATGATATTTTCAATAGCAACTGCCATATAATTTCTCATTTGAAAATAAAAAAATGACAATAGTTGCATGTACTTGAAATTTTCTCTGTTCCTAGATTGCATGTGAATACGTAATTGGGTGACGTGCACATTTTGCTCCTTGTTTAACATTACAATCTGTATATGTCTTATCCTTGTCACCGTTACGTAACAAATCAAAATGACGTAAATAGCGATGCAAATATATTATTTATTTTTTTCTTTATTTAACAACCTTCGTTTCAATGCCGTGCAAGAATCTTTTAGCCGCTTTTACAATCTAATGCTTTGACAGTAAGGTCTACTTTACGTTAACACAATATTACCGATAACACTATATTATGTTGGAAATATTTACGTCAATTCCGTCAGTAATTTATTTACATTTGACAGACGATTTTAGTCTAGTTTTTTATTTGTAATCTAATGTAATATATATATATACATAATGAGTTTTTTTCTTTGACCGCGATAAACTTCAAAACTACTGAACCGATCGGCATGGGACCAAGACCATTCGACGCAGAATTAGTTGTAGATGGTTTTAGGCTACTTATTTTTTGAACTTTTTTTTTACCCAGCGAAGCGGGCGGGAAACGGCTTGTTATTTATAAATTAAATTTATTAATCAAATTCAAAATTTGAAGTCCAATCAGTAAGCTTTAAGTAATAATACTTGGTTAATTGCGTGAGTCGGGACCTAGGAACGGCGAGTACAGGTCCGGCGTTGGCAATGGCTGATCAGGACTGAATTCAGAAAAAGAAACATGATAGCGTAATTACTTCCTAACGGAATAAATAGAGATAGAAAGATTGCGAGCGTACCAGAATTAAACTACGTAAGTGCATAATTTAAAATATCGATTTGCAACAAAACTATATTTTAATTAAATTCTTGCCATGAGAAACTTTTACAAAGGAATTAAATATTGTTACTAAGTTTCACTGTTTATGAAACCACCGTTTACCTATAATGGATAAAAAAGGAAAATTGAAGAGGCTACTTTAGAATTTTTTTTCTATCGAGAAAATATTAAACAAATGTTTTGACATTAGACAAAAGTTAAAACAAATAGTCAAAAAACACATAGGTATGGAAATCGAAACAATTCGCTGCGTCGATTCGGAAATATGGTCTTTCAAAAAACATGAAATTTCTCGAAATATCCTCTAAATATACTTATATCACATAAATCATGACCAGATGTCATTATCACCATGAAAGTAGAAATTATATTAGAAAAAAGTACATAATCATATTTGAATAGTATAAACTATTACGTTACACACACAGTTTCAATTGTAATTATATCTTACAACCATTTCATAACATCAGTATTACTTTTTCTAGTTCCTACCTGTTAGTTAATTAATCTGTGTCTGTAGATTTTTAATAAAATGGTAACATTTTATTGCAGAGCATTATATTTTTTATATAGAGATAAATATCACTTTTCATAATTTTTATTAAATTTAATGTGGTTTTAAATGCATGCCTTTCATTGTACGATTCTTATTCTCGTTTCTGTTTATCAAAGTTGGTAAAAATAAATATATAATGATGAATTATATGTATTAATTTGTATGTATTAAATACATACATACACATATATGTCGGAAAAGACACGGAGCAATTCATGCTTTTGCAACTCAGCAATGAGAAATAGGTACCTAATCTCGAACTACTCCATAAAATACAACGCTAAGACAAAGTTAATGTGCAAACGACAGAAAATTCTTTGTAACAATTATTACGTAGGTAATTGGAAATTTAATAATGGCAAACGATCAGTCGGAGAAAAGCTATTGCACCGGCCGCCGTAGTCTAACAGACTCAGTGCCGGCCCCGACGTTCAGTTAGCGCGGTATCCCTTCCAAACCGGAAGTCGCGCTTTGCCATAGTATAGTCAAATGAGTGCCTTTTATTATTTGCACCGACATATATATATATACTACTTGATAAACTTATTCACTTACCTTATACCACCCTGATCATCCTTAGCTTGCAATCTTGCAAAATGTCTGAGTACTTCCACATTCAAATTATTGTAGTTTAGTTTAGGCGCGAGGTGAACTATTGACTTTACTGTTTGCTCTCTAATTATGGGGTTTGTGTCGAGAAATCCATGAATAACTTGAGGAAATATTTGATCATTCACCTGTAGAGTATAATAAACAATAATATGTTAACTGTTGCATTTCACAGTGTAAACAAAAGCATGCATTATACAATATACCAAATTAATAAAAATAATATATTACGTCATATTATTATCAATAAAAAATTACATCATATTTATAACATTATACATAGCATTAACAAAAATGTCTGCATTACACTTTTGACAATCCTTACCTTAGTCGCGTAGTCACTACGCCCGAGAGTAGGTATAAAAAATGAAGTACCAAGTACATACATGAGTTTTACTTCTGTACTCTCTCTGTTTTGTGATTTTACTGTGAGTTAACACACGTGGTGGTAACGAAGAATATATACAATACATATTTTATTATATATGTATTATATTTATGTAATTATGTAATTACATAACGTATTTTAATTAAAATACGTGTAATATAGATACATATTTAATTATGTTATTATTTACTTAGTTTAACAAATAAAATTACTTAATTGATATTTGTATATATAAAAAATTTAATTATATAATAGAATTATTAGTTTGGTGGGTTACATCTAGGGTCAGAAATTAGGGCCAGAGCATTGTCTGGTAAAATGTAATCAAAAACGCTTACTGTGGAATTCTGTAGATGCATAATAAATTGGTCTAGTTGTTGTAGGAGTCTCGATCGTGTAGTTCTATCATTAGATACAAATAGTTTCACCACACAAGGCACAATTTGCTTCTGGTAGTCAGCCTCATCAAGTAATTTACCCAGCTGTAAAATAATTATAATGCTCATTCTTTTACCAAAACACCAAAAATTATGTTTATTGTTTTATATCATAGCTATAAACTTTTACTATGACAGGGTAAATGATGAATCTATACATATAAACAAAATTAAAGTGTCTGTCTGTAATTTCGAAACAAAGGCTTTTTCTTAAGCTTATATGGTTATTGGCATGCATTCAAAACCCGAACAAGACTTTAAAAATTTTTGTCTGTTTGTTTGTTTATCTGGGCTAATCGCGGAAACGGCTTAATCGGTTTGGACGGGATTGTCATTAGCAGGTAGAGGACTTTTCAGATAGTAATCTAGGATACTTTGTATATTGGACAAATACTAAATTGAACGTAGGCGAAACTTCAAGGCACAGCTAGTAATATAATAAAGCATTATAAATCCCACCTTAAACATAGGCGCTAAAACAGCCGACCCTGCGTCTCCATAGTGGAAAGCAGTCAAGAGTTGTGGTAAAATTTTATGTATGCATACTGCTTCAGGGAAATTGTCTAAGAATGAACACAATGTTGAGAAGAATTTCCCTTTTTCTGCTTTATCTTTAATTTGTATCTCTTCTAAAAACAACATAGTGTCTATCAAGTCATTTTTAAAATAGCCACCTATTTTACGACACCTGAAACATAGAGGCAAATATTTTTATATTTAGTTTATCAAAGCAGGCTGTTACAATATATTGTTTATTTCTTTGGTTTGTAAGTTATTATGACGTATATTACAGGCTACATTTTACTTTATAAATAACATCTTTAAAAAGATTAGTAAAATAAAATGTTGTTAATTATGTTATGCTTTATTTTCTCCCTAGCAAAATGGCATGAATTAAGTTAATATTATTTATATTACAAATGAATAATAAATGGTTTTAATATTATTTCCAAGTTCAGTCTTTGCTGTTTAAATAATATGAAAAAATGTTGTAGTTTTACATACAATTAAAAAAAAAAGATTTAATAATCACTTCATTGAATAGATTATATAATTCATAATTGTACCTTGTTATAATATCAGCTGGATTGGGTCTGCATGCTGGATTTGCACTAACTAGTTCACAGTAAAGAGTACATAGCTGTTTTGGAATATTGTCAATTGCTTTAAGAGCTGGCTGGTTCTTGAGTGGCCCATTAAAAGCCTCCCAAATCAGGCAGCCTAGACCCCACATATCTGATGAACTAAAATAAAAAATATAAAATTATCATTACATTATGAAAAAAGTATTAATAGTTCCATGACAAACATATACATGGGTAATTAGATAGCAAAACAATTCATATATTATCGCATTAGGGGCCATCTATAAATGACATCAAGGATTTATAGTTTTTTGACTCTATCTCCTCTGTCATAAGTAGTCATTCTTATTACCTCTCCTTCACACATTTTATGGAAAAAAATGTTAGTTTGTTTCAATCCAATGTGGCATAAAAGAAAACAATCTTTTAGAGAAATAATGAAAACGACTTTATTTGTTTAATTTAGATGTGATGTCGCAAAAGTCGTGACTACAGGCCCTTTTTCCGCCGTCACACTGTGGAGTGTGCACTTCTGTCCTCCATCATAATATTATATGATATTTACGAACAGCTTCTTAACATTGTTTATTTTATAAGAAACTAACCAGTGGTGGTTAGTTTCTTATAAAATATATATATATAGTAGTAGGTATATATAGTAGTAGGTGGTTAGTGGTAACTACACCGCCGAGGCCCGCAAATTCATAGGATGGGGCCCTCCCTCAATGTAAAGTAGCTCATCCAAAGTTGTACTTTCATTTCAATAAATCACTATTTAAAGTAACATACAAAACGGTGCTATAATATTGCGTGCATTTTTCGATGGTTTTCTAGTAACTCCTAATGTAAAGGGCATAGACGTATTGGATTGACTACGTTCCCGACCCGTTCGAAAACTGGGTGATTTCGTTTTCTTACAAATGCATTTAAATTTTGGTTGATACATGTGTACGTACTTTAGTAGGTAACTTAAATTAATTGAAAAGAAAACTATTTCATATTAAATTTTATAGATGTCGGGAATCCCCTATGCCATCCTATTGTTACGCCACTGAAACTAACTGTACTATGAACCATTGTATTGACAAAACAAATACATTGTGGGAATATGACCTCAATTAGTCAAGTTGTTCAGAAGTTACATGATAGCTAACAGATTCACTAACAATTAAATAAATAATAATAATAAAGCTTTCTACTCTGACTTACATGTAGACAACTACATATAAAATACATATATAAATATTTGACGTTTACTCGTTCTCTGCATAGGCATAGTTAATCAAAAAGTTAGCTTCGTTAATAATTAATTCGATAATTAAAAAGTAAACTTCGATAATCGTAAAAGCGTTAAATTTTCGAAAATTTATCGAAAGATAAAGTTAACTCTTAAAAGTTAACCATCCAAAATTAATACTGGTTTTGGGCTAGAATGCATACGTAAATAAGACAAAAATAAGTGGGTAGAATAATTATTATAGGTAATGTAGATTGAACAATTAAATACACATTTATTTAGCTCTAAGATAACAATAAAGTAATATGAATTTTTATCTATATCTGCCCGAGATGCGCTCTTCTTTGGACATGGGCCTACTCTCTCTTGCCTTTCTTTCTTTCCATGCCTGTCTATCTCTCGCGACTTTCTTACAGTTCATGCCCGCCTGTTGTCAGATGTCATCACCCATCTCCGAGATGGTCTACCCCTCTTCCGCGTGTTAGTTATTGTCAATATTTGTGATTAATTGTTGCAATCATAATAGCTACTTAATAATAATATGGTATTTTTGAATTTCAAAAAATAAATTACCTATTTTATCCCGACGTTTCGACCGGATTGCACCGATCGTGGTCACGGGCAGACTGATGAGGATGAATGACGTCTTCGTAGCATGCGGTTTTTTGCAACTACCCACACTCATTCAATGCATTTCTTAATTTTTGTTATTGTCACTGTCGGTACTTCGACACACTACACTAACGACATCTACACACTGGCGACGTCCGGTTTTCCGGCTCCGGACACACTGATGACAGGATTCTATGATGTTGATAAGTGGTATCCATCTTCCCGGTTGAAATTATGGTATTTCTTGATTTCAACCGCCTCTCGTGCTATTCTGGAATAATAGAGTCGATCGGTGGAAAGGACCTGTGGCTGATGCAATTCAATCCAGTAATTGGGTCCTGACTCCAGCAAGTGCTCGGCAATGGCTGACCTATTTGTCTGTCGTTTTCTGACAGCTGTGATATGTTCTTTGACTCTTTATGCTATTGTTATTTTCGACTGTCCGATGTAGGAACTACCACAGCTGCAATCCACCTTGTAGACACCAGGTGTTTAGAAAGGAATGACATCCTTCGGAGTACGCAGGTCTTAATGGAGTATTTCTTTAGTGCAGTTCCAACTTTGTCCGTTACTCCTTTTATATACGGCAAAACCACGATCGGTGCAATTCGGTCAAAACGTCGGGATAAAATAGGTTAGTTAGTAAATATTGTAAGATGTGTACAAGTCGTGAAAGTTGAAAAACATTAAAATAAAAAAATAAGTCAGTCGCGAAATACATGAGCTAACGAAAGCACGTCTTTTATTTATATTTCAATATATTCTACGTTTCCATCCATGTCGACATCCTAGAAGCACGAATAACTTAGCGCGGAGTTTCCGCTCCAAAGTCTTTTTCGCCCATCGACCGCAGTCCATCCTGGCAATGCGTCCTGCCTATCTCTACTTCTGGCGCTCAATCTCCTCTACCACGTCTCTTACTTTCGTCTTCTGGCTGATTAACTCATTCCTTTTGATGAATGAGCGTTAGTTATTCCGAGCATCAGTAGCTACATCGCTCTCTGTGTAACTCGGATTTTCTCAGCAGATCTTTCGGTGAGGGTTGCTGTATCCATTCCGTAAGTGAAAATTGGCAGGACACACTGATTAAACACTTTTGATTTTTCGAATGTCCCCTTTCTTGTGGAGCAGAATTATCACTGCGTTGTGCCAAACCTCAGGTACCTTGCGGTTTAATCTGTAGTTTGTAAACAGTAGTGCTAGAACTCTCCACAACGCCTCTGACCCTCGCTTCAACATCTCGGGTATGATGATATCTCGGTCTGGACACGTTTTGTTTTTCATTTGGCTCAGCGCTAGCTGTATCGCTACCACAGACACGGCAGGAATTTTCTCAGAACCAACATTAGTAACAGGTGGCCTGCATCTCTCGCTCTGCGATCCAGAAAATGGTACTTTACTTTTATACAATGTCTCGTAAAAATGTATCTTCCTGGTATTGCCGCAAATCTTCTTTCAGCCTTTGGCGAATATCATTAAGTAGAGGCCAGTATTCCGGAGTTTGGGTCTGATTATACAGCGTCATGTGATGGCATTCTCTACGAGTTTAGGTGTGTCATATGTAAGATTCTTGTGCTTGAAATTTATATCAGCAGGTGTCACACTATTCAATGATTCGATCGTTACTTTTGTTATGTGCTAATGTAGGTCGTCCATTGGCAGACATATCATATGTTCGAAGTCTTGCAGATGATTTTCGACGTGATTTGTATTCCTCGGTAACCAGTCTGATAATATAAGGAATGAAGTAATATGAATAAATAGCCATTATTGATCATAATTTTAAATTACGTGCATGTTGCCCTTCATAAACATTCTCAATAACTCCACACTAACTCTAGTGTTCCTGTTCAGAACCACGCAATGTCTAGCTTAAATAACAGTGTTAAATGCATCATACACGCTCGCGCATTTCGTTTAATATATCTTCGACCATTCGACTCGCCGAACGTACGAGTGTGACATCGCGCGTAATCCAAACAAAAAAAATAACAACATGGCAACAAACTACCAATGTAACGGACTAAAGTTAACGGAAGTTCATTTTAACAGAAGTTAACAAGAGCGTTAACATTTTTTGAAGTTAACTTAAAAGTTAATCCATTAATCAAATTGTTAACTTCGTTAATTAATGATTAATGGTTTAACGAGTTAATGCCCACCTTTGGTTTTTGTATGTCCATTTGCCAATCGGCAAAGGCCTCCTCCAACTTTCGTCATTTTTGTGGTCTGCCTTGGTCTTTTTCCTTCTCTTGGATACCATTAAGTAACAATTTTATTCCATTTGTGACTGCCTTTAATCATATGACCTGACCATTTTAACTTTAACTTTTTGATTTTGCCTGACCTTGGTCTTTTGCCTGATGTTACTGATTCTTATTCATAATAATTTATTTCAAATAAATCATAATGAAGGATTGTTATTAAGTTCTTAAATAAACCTAGGATTTGTATCACTACAACTGGACAAACTCGTGATAACTAAAGTCGAAGTATTCGATAATACTTGTTTCTTTCGGTCAAAGATTTTGCCCAAAAATGCCTAACCCAAGACAAAAAACAAGAATTTAAAAAATACATAATAGATATTATGTATTTTATTCAATACAATTAAAAAATCAATCAATTCAAAAATCTTTTTTAACTTACACAAGTATAATTTAAATTGGTTCTGGAATATTTGTATAAGTTAGATTTAAAAAGGTTTCTTAATTTAGTTCCGAAACACCCATTATACTATAACATTTTATTTCTTATATTTGGTTTTGTTATACTAGTTACTATTTGAAGTTTCTATACCTAATATCAGCTCAGTAGGCATAAAGATGACCACAATAAATATACCAGATAGACAGAGAGACATGTTGAAACAATCAAGTAGACAGTGAGACATCACAAAATTATAACCATTCTGTTTTTGCTATTTTGACTATATAGTTCTAAAAACAAACAATATTTACAAATGAAAACTAAAATAACATACCATTTTGTAACTGCTTTTAATTTATTGGAGTCTTTCTTTTCTGGTGGATCGTAAATTTCTAGAGATGGAAGTATTTTGATGGATATGGGGTTAGTCCCTTCCTGGCCTTGTGATGTGAGGAACTCAAAGCCACCAAGTTTCCACTCTCCCGCAAGTGTGACAAACACTGAGTATAAGCATACATTGTTGTGTTTCATGTTTCCATCATTGTTCAGAAATGATAGTGCCCTCTGAAACAATCGCTTTATTTATTTTGCACTGTTAATACAATCAAATTATAGTAGCTTAAATCTGATAATTCTTTGGTGTGAATTTTGTATGAAAAATATTGTATATCCTATTCGTTCGTTCTTATCAAAAACCTTGTATAATACAAGATTTTTGCTTTTTTTTGCAGGTAGTTTAATTTTTTTCTTATTGTAAACACACACTGACATCACAATTATTACAGTTAAGGCACTGTCCACAGTTGCATCATTTAACGAATGCATGCAAGCTACAAATGACGGCAGACATTTTTTGTATGTTAGTTATGTCCAAGTATCCTCATACAATCGACATTCAAGCTACAAAACATTTCAGTTTTCTTTCAAGTAGTATCTCGACACCATGTCTTGGGTCAGAAAAATGTCAAGTGATGATGAAGATATGATTATAGCACATAAGTTTATTAGAAGAATACACACCAGACGTAATTGAATTGGCTTCATCCATACATCAAAAGAAATATAAATTGTAGATTGTTTGTTGTTGCTAGAGAGTTATCAGAAGATGATTACGTATTTCAATCATTTTACGGGATAACTAAAAATAGATACTGTTCAATAATATGAAGAAAATTGACAGCTGAGGCGGCCATTTTATAAAATAAGCACGTGTTTGCCTCTTGCAATCCATTTGAGTAGTGAGATGCTGACCAGCGAGCTTAATGACGGATGAATGACAATAGGCAAACGCGACATTGCCGCTTCGTGGACACAGTTTCATTTGATTCTATGCAAGATGCAAGCAAGTGTCAAATGTCGATAGCATGCATATGACATGCGGTTTATGTGGACAGTAGGCCTAAAACATTCCATTCTTTAAAATACAACAGAAATTGTCTATTACAAATTTATAAACCAATACTTTACTTCAAATACGAATTGAAAGAAGAATATAATTTTTTCTTCTGCAAGTAATTGTTGTTCTCTTAGAACAACAATTACTTGCAGGAAGAAAACAAATATGGAATTTCATTTTGATTCAAAAATCAACCATAAACCAAGAAAAACCAGTAATTTTAGCTAAAAAGTGTTGAATTTATCAAATGCATTTAACTCTATAATGTCCTTGATGTAGGCAATGTCTCCAAAACATGCATACAAACTTTATTTCCGTGTATAAAATAGCACACATTTGAAAGATTATTTCCTGTACTGATAGGTGAAATGTACACATGTGTGTGTGAATTGTAGGCACTGGACCGACAATTCTCTATGGATAGCACTATATAAATAGCACAATTGTTTAAAATAAAATATAGCAATGTAAAAACATGACGACCTCCGTGGCGCAATGGCTTAGCGCGTCGGGAAGTAAACAGGGGTTACGGGTTCGATTCCTGTCTCGAGTCTGGGTGTTTATGTATAATATGTATTTATTTACAAAAGAAAAGTATATAAGTAGTATATCAGTTGTCTAGTACCCATAACACAAGCGCTGTGCTGCTTACTTTGGGACTTGATGGCGCTGTGTGAAATGTCTGAGTATATTATTATTATTATATTATTATGAAATGTGATTATGAACAGATGAAAAATGGCAGAACAGGGTTGTTAGATGGTGCTATTTTTAAATAATTGTTGTTTAATTTTAAATTGTCTATAAAATGTAAATATGTAGTATATATGGGAATATTTTTCATTTAGATTGTCAGGATAGGCAGTGTCTCTGTGCCTATATGGGATGCACGCCATTGTATGTCATACAGATTTATATTACATATAGATTTCAAATATATTTTAAATGAAAACATTTAATGCATAATCATTTGTAAGCAAATGACGTGCGAAAGAAAAAAAATAATTACATACTAAGAGTAATAGATCTACAATAAAAAATAATTTCTTTGTAACTTACAAATTTATATTTATTGCAGAAAAGTATTGTTTTCCCAAAGATGTACTATGATTATATTATATATTATAAAATGATTACATTCCATATAAAAATGATGTCTGAAATGTCTAAAATTACTAAAATTGTTCTGTGTAATATTATCAGCAAAGTTGATATTTTAAGGACATAAGATTCAATGTAAAAACTACATTTTACTTTCCTAAAAATAGTATAACGATTACATTTCAAATTTTGTATATTAGGTAGGTACTAAAATACTCTTTTCAACAATTAATATTGAAGTTTTTTGGGATATAATGATGTGATGGTATCTGACTCAAAATCACAGTAAAAGTATGACTATACATGTTTATACAAACCACTGTGAGAAAATGAAAAGTATGCATATTACAGTTATACTTACAGTGATTTGAAAAATACCCCAAGCAAGGAATAATTCTTTCTGTTGCCCTTCCAGTTTCATATCATCTATATGAGTTGTCAAAGGTTCAACATATTCAGTAGCAACATATAAAAATTTTTCTGTTTCACAACTATCTAGATAATGTAAAAGGCTAGGGTGTCTCATTGTTTTCAACTTCTTGAGGGAGGCTTTTGCTATATCGAAGAGTATTTCGGAGTTTTTTTGAACATCAAATATGAAAATTGAAACTTCATCTTGAGTGCCTCTTTTCTTGCCTTTGTGAAGTGTCCACACACTTCTATCCTCGAGTCCACGAACTGGATCTCCAACCTCGTAAGGAAAATCTTTTGTAGGATCTCGTGAAAAAAACGACCACATATTGCAAATTTTTCTATTTATCTATTTACAACAGTTACTCATGTTTTTGCAAATATATTGTTAGTGTTGACATATCAGTCTGAAGTTATTCGAAATTAGTACGTGCTATGCATAAATTCAATTTCATATACACACAATAATTACAAAATACACTTATCGTAGATGTAGGACAATATTAAATATAGTTTCAGACAATAATAACACATATGAGGACAAACATATGAGTTATCACAATTTGAGTATGTATGTATCAGACTGTAAGGATGTGAACAAATAATCATTTTCATTTCAATCGATTATTTTTTTATTGCAATCTATTTTTAAAATCGATTTTTCTTAATAGTAACAATCGATTTTAAAAAATCGATTCTATAAATTACACTTGTTCTCATTAAAAATATGAAGAAATGAAAAATAATGAAATCCAATGCTGCCAAAATTACACATTTTAATTGCGACGAATGAAAAAACGTAAGTAAGTTCACTACCATGAACAAGTCAATCAAAAGATGGCGCCATCTGTATGTATATACTTAAAACAGTTTCGTATTTGTTCAACAGTGTCCTTTCTTTCGACTGTAAATAATTTAAAAAAATGTCTTCTAACGGTAAAACACCTAAAAGCGGCTGGCGGAAGTATTTTTTCATGAAGAAGGATAATACCACAGCACAATCCAAATATTGCCCGAAAGAATTAAAAACATGTAGTAATACTACAAATTTAAAGCAACATATGGAGCGAAAATATCTCACTGTCCTACAGGCTAACCAGGTAGCATAAATTATTATATTTTATTATACTTATGGTCCTTATGACTAATAATATCTGTCAAGCGAGTCAAGCGATTTATAATCTCAACATTAAATTTCTTTTTTCTAAATCTAGAAGAATCATTATCTAAATCGTTATCGTAAAACTCCTCCAGTAAAGTGATACTGATAGCAGACTTGATTGAAGTTTTATAGGAGTTCTTGGAAGAGGGCGAGAACTTCAGCTACACATGTTTATTTAAACCAACTTAATTTTTTTCGCTTACACAGAACTTTAAAACACAATATACTATCACTTTTGTACTTTATAACTCCCACAAATGTAAAAAATAGAGTTTAAATAAAATGATAACCTCACTTCTCCCGTTCCCGCCAAAAAGTCAACATTAAAATTAAAAGCACAGGAAGTTTTTAGTTATTTTTTTTTCAATAAGCATTGTATCGAGACCATCTGCTCAAATACTCATTAAGGTGGTTCGTTCGGTTCCGGTATTTTCTCAATAGATGGCGTCACTTACGCAAGTTCGAGGTTTTTATTTTTTTATAGAGTTATTTTTGTATTTCCACACACGAAAGTTATGTTTGCGTACACTTTATACCTTTACGCAACTATTCAGACAACTCTGTAAGTTATTCTGTAGGTCTATTAGTCACATATCATGATAAATAATTCAAATCACAAATTTGGTCTTTTTACCCACACATGTATACTAAGTTCAAGTGATTGTACTATTTAATAATTTCACACTAAATTTTTAAGTTAAATTAGCCAAGTGGTATATGTTGATATTAGAGAATTATAAACTTCAGTGTTCGAATCCTTACACAATTTTTTTTTTTATTGTTATACCGTTATTATTGTTAGGTAGTAAAATATTAGAAATTAAAATGTGTAATTCATTTTATATAAAAAACCTACGCATGAAAATGAAAATATTTTTATTTCTCTTACAAAATAATAAGATAAGATAATGTTTATGTATAATATGTATTTATTTACAAAATTATAAGTAGTATATCAGTTGTCTAGTACCCATAACACAAGCGCTGTGCTGCTTACTTTGGGACTAAATGGCGCTGTGTGAAATGTCTGAGTATATTATTAAATTATATTATGTTACAATTTCTATTACAAAAATTAATGATGCCCTGTAGCCCGTGTTAGTTGTTTAAACTGTGATACGAGCTACAATGTATATTACAATTTTTGGCCGGAACGGGTGTTAGCTTCACTACAATTTTAATCACTTCAATTAGCCATCTGTGATAATTTTGTAACATTTTAATAGCAAGAGTGGTGTTAAAGTGGATTGCTTAGGTATTGGTGTAGCTGTATATAAGAGTCTGACTTTAGTCTAGTAGTTGTCAAGCAGCGACAAGCGATCGTGTACAGTATAATATTCAAATGGATGTAGTCAAAGATAATTTAATTATACCCTCTGCCATCTGCTGTTAAATGGAAGGAGTCTAGTGCAATCAATATTAGTCTATTTTAAGCTGCATCCGCAAACGGTCGTTGTTCAAATATAGTCATTAAATTAAAAATTTAAAAAACTCCCGACTCAAAAGAAACCTCCAAAAAGTAAAAAAATAATATGTACCTTATAGCCCTTTAAATTTGTAATAAGTTTCAATATAAATAGTAGTAGTAATATATCCAAGCGTCCTTACGTCGGGGGTCCGCTAAGTTTACTTGTATTTAAATTTCATATATACTTTATTATTTTTAGTCGTATTCTGTTTTTATTACTTTATTTACTTAGCGATCCTCCGACGTGACGACACTTATTTATTTCATGCTTTTTAAACACTACAATCTACACTCTATACCCACATTCACGCAAATACTTTCCGGGACGATACACAAAATTGCGACACGAGATCGTGCCTCGTCGAAATCTGAGTATTCTGACAATAATTGTCTGATCCATCATCAGACTCTGATCACAATCTATCTATCTATCTATAGCTTATTCACAGACCATTTCAATGAGCCTAAACATGATACCTCTACTGTAAGTGGCGAGGAGTTCGGTATCCTGCTGACTTCAGATGATGCTGCAGCATCTGGTCAAGGTTATTATGTTATTGTGACATTATTGAAATCACAGTATACTAAATTTCGCATCAATTAGATTAATAGAAGATGCTCGCGTCCCTTTAAAAACTAAAAAAGAGCTGATATTCTTCAAACGGCTGAACGGATTTTGTTAAAATATGTCTAAGAACCACCGCTAGAAAACCTGCTTTCAAACAAAAAACTGCATCATAATCGGTCCATTCGTTTAGGAGCTACGATGCCACAGACAGACACAAAGATACACAGACACACAGACACGTCAAACTTATAACACCCCTTTTTTTGCGTCGGGGGTTAAATACAGCCGATATTCTTCAAACGGCTGAACCGATTTTGATAAAACATGTCTGAGAAGCACCGCAAACCTGCTTTCGAACAAAAAAAAACCGCATCATATTCGGTCCATTCGTTAGGAGCTACGATGCCACATACATACACACAGACACGTCAAACTTATAACACCCCTTCTTTTGCGTCGGGGGTTAAAAATTAGTGTTCAGTGAGTTATGCAGTGCTTTATACATAGTGTTTTAGTGAGTGATTAGTGAGTTTATAGTGTATTTAATTAATATAAGTTAATGTACATATTAATTAGTGTGCTTTTAGTTCAGAAGCGGGATATATCCAGCCTTGGTTATTGGCCTTTTCATGTGAATTTGCATTAATTTTGTAGAGTTTGTAAAATGCGTATATTAAATAATGGCAATACAGCGTATTGCCATTATTTAATATACGCATTGCGCATACGCATACGCATGAGGTCATCTGGTATTATGATGGCAACAAGAAGAAGAGAGTTATGTATTGGATAATCATGTATATCTGCAACAACGTGAGATGTTGCAGATATATAGAAGCTGCAGCATGGGGTGTTGTATATATGCAGAGGAAATACAAGTCGTCGTAGGAATGTAGAGGCTACGGCGTGAGATGTTGAAGATATGTAGAGGCTGCAGCGTAATGTGTTGTAGATAGTACAGCACAAGTCTACGTACGTAAGTCTGTGAGGCTACAACACAAGTCGTTACACACATATAGAGGCTATAACACAAGTCGCCGACTATTAGCTTCACTAAAAATAATTAGCCACCTGTGATTGTTTTGTAACATTTTAATAGCAAGAGTAGGGTAAAGTGGATGGCTTACGTATTGGTGAGGCTGTATATAAGAATCTGACTTTAGTCTTTGTGTAAATAGCAGTTGTCAAGTAGCAACAAGCGATCGTCTACAGATTATTTTAAATGGACATAGTCGGAGATAATTTAATTATACCTTTGCCATACGCTGTTAAATTGGTAGAAGTACCTAGTGTAATCAGTATTGGTATATTTTTGGTGCATCCGCGAACAGTCGTTGTTAAAATATAGTCGAAATGTGTATGCATACAGTTATTGAGAATTCAGTGAGTTATTCAGTGAGTTTTATACGTAGTGTTTTAGTGAATAATTAGTGAGTTTTATGGTGTATTTGTTATATGTATTGATTAGCGTGCTTTTACAGGAGAAATAAGTTCACATTTTCTTTACATTTTACAATTTTTGCACTTTGTGTATACTATGCTTGTCTGCCTGCCTATCTATCATATATATTTATCTGTCATGTATCATGTACATCCGTCATTATTTTTCATTTTATTTCCACATTATAAGTACATCACTAAAGTGATATATGTTTTTATTAGGTACTTGTTGCAAACTGAACGTAGTATTTCAACTTTAAAAAAAAAAGGTCTGACCACATTGCAGGATTTGAACTCGCGTACTTCGGCGTAGTAGACCTGCGCCCATTGTGCTACATTATTTAGGAGATAAACTCTGCAACTCTGTGAAAGATGTAGGGTGTTAGACGAAAACAAGATGTCGGACAACTTCGAAGAAAATTCCAAATTATATTGGAAAGAAATTCGTAAATACCGAAGTGGTCCGACACCTTGCAGAATGAATAAAGTGCATTCGAAACAACATCATCTGTTAACAGACAAAAAAGTTTTTATGCAGCAATGGAACGAACACTATAGAGAACTATATGGGAGTGGCGACTGTCTCTGAAACTGAGAGTGATCCTAACGAATCGTCATACTCGGGTTAGGAACTAGAGGATGTCATTAATATGAAAGAGATTGAGAAAGCGATAAGAAGTCTGAAGTTTGGAAAGGCTGCGGCAAATGATGAGGTGATTGCTGATTTGATCAAGTATGGTGGTCCTAGAGTCAGGGATGCATTCTATAAACTGTGCAATCTTTGCTGGTAGAAGAGAGAGGTTCCGGAGGACTGACGCGCCGTAATCATGGTGCCTCTCTATTTAGGAAAAGGTTCCTATTTACACTGCGCGTGCTATAGGACTATCAGCTTGGTCAGCTTAGCAAGTAAAGTCTATATCAAGATATTGACTGAACGTATGAAAAGCGTTTCGGAAAAATATTTGTGGGAGGCACAAGGTGGTTTTAGGAACGGTAGCGGTTGTATGTATCAGATTCTCTCGCTCCGCGGTGGCGTGGACAAGTTTCTGGCAATAGGTCGGAAAGTTTTCTGCGCTTTCGTGGATCATGAAAAAGCATTCGATAGAGTAGTGCGAAAGAAATTATAGTCTTCTGCCTGAATATGGAGTGGAGGGCCCCTTACTGTAGGATGTGAGGTCATTATATCGAGACCACAGAGCCCGCGTAAGGATAGATGGTGACATGTCGCCCTGGTTCGATTTCTGTTCAGGCGTCAGACAGGGCTGCGTGATGTCTGCCTTTTGGACAATTGCCTCCAGACATTGAAAGATAGTATAAGTGGTACGGTATGTGATGGTACAGTGGCAAATTGCCTTTTCTACGCTTGACGATGCTGTGCTTATGGCACCATCAGAAGCGGGGTTGCAGACACTAGTTACGTGCACAAAAGGAGACTGTGAAGTGAAAGGATTGAATATGAATGTGAACAAAACTATGGTTCTGGTGTTTAAAAGGGAAGATGTACGACAAAGTGTGAAATATGGGTAAATGGAAAATGTCTAGAACAAGTGAACGAAATTGTAGAAACGCGCTCCCCAGATATCTGGGTAGCGCGTTTTCGAGGGATGGAAGATGTGTTGGATGTTGAGAGACTGGCAGCAGCTGGCAATAAAGTGAACGGTTCTCTGTCCGCATTATTAGACATTGTGAATATATATAACACTGCTAAAATGGCCATCTACAACGCGGCGTTGGTCCCAAATTTATTGTACAGTTGTGAGGCCTGGATATGCCCGAACTCGAATGAAAGTAAGATAAATGCCGTAGAAATTCGATCTCTTAGAAATATATGCGGTGTACTTTTGGGGACAGGATAAGCAATGAAGAGATACGCAGTATGACAGGGCTGCACGACAATGTCATATTAAATAAAAAAAACATAGAAAGAATGATTGATGAAAGACCGATGAAAAAAATCTACAGAGCAAAAGTGAGTGGTGAAAGAAGCCGAGGAAAACCAAGGCTAACTTATGAAGATCAAATAGCTAGAGTGTTAGCCGACGGAAATGTCCAAAGCACGCGTATGCCTACCTAGGCAAAAAGCTGTGAGGAGAATGATGAGATTTGAGGAAGTGAAAGAAGTACGTAAGGACTGTGATGCTTGACACGGGGAACACTTGAATTTGTAGTGCAATACACTGTAATAGGCGAGCATTGATGTATATACATATCGAGGCCAACTCGTTTGTTTTTCATCAACTTATAATTTCAAATATTCTTTGAGGGTCGCATGTCTTCTTGTCAAGGCACCCTGTGTTTAGAGATGATATGGAGTTGACCATAACTGTTTGATTTTTAAGAGATTACAAGTTTGTTTGAAAACACCAGCTGTAAAATTGGTCCCTTGATCAGTAAAAATATATTTAGGTATGCCAAATAATGTGATAAAATGAACTAAACAATCAGAGATCTCTTCAGCCGTAGTACTCGCAATGGGATAGGCTAAAGCAAATTTAGTTAAATCATCCTGTAGGTTTAAAATGAATTTTAATTTTCTTTCACCAGCTTCGGGCAAGGATCCGACTATATCAAGAGCTACACGCTCAAAAGGTTGCATAGATGTGCTTGTTATCTGCATAGGAGCCCTGTTATGCGCCTAAGGGGTTTGTTAGTTTGACATTGGAAACACTTTTTGACTACCCCGTTGGGATACAGCGTCAAGATATAATTGTGTAGATAATAATATCCAAATAATATCTATTATTGTCATCAACTATAAAAGAACATAAATAATATACAACATATTATTGTATATCTTTTTAAATAATAATTTAACTCATGTTAGGTTTGCATTTTTGATACCGATTTACAATATATTGTGTACACTAATAATTTATAAAGTCCTGTTAAAAATTCGCAATTATTGTTTCTAATCCATTTTGAAGTTTGAAGGAAAGATATCATGAATGGCAACGTAGCGTACGGGCGGCGCGTGCAGGCCGGCAACATCGCTAATATGTTTGCATTTCGTGTTGTTACACGAAAATCGTCACACACACACTCATATCATTTTGTAAAAAACGGTATTTGATATATGTTATTTCTATTAAAGATTTATTACTTTTTATTAATTTTGCGTAAATAAGTACCGGAACTAGTATTAACGAGCACATTTTTAAGCATTTTTACTATGCAATGAAACAGTATATTATGATTACTTTTTGTATGAAAAACGAACCACCTTAACTAAAGTATTTTATTTTCCTGAACCTTGCTTGCTTTTAGGGATAGGTATTGTATTATTTTGAAACTAACGGGTCATATCTTTTAATTGATTTTTTGCCGTAGAACTCCCGTGAAGATGATATTCAGGATATCGGCTGATGTAAATAATTCAAAACAGCAAAAATGATATGCCGGGACAGTTACCTAATGTGGAAATAATTATTTTTAATTTTTTTTCATTGTTTAAACTTAGAAAGTTTTTAGAAAGATTTGTTTTGAAACCAGGTTGTCGTTTTGGTTATTTTTCGTACTTATTATTTTATATTATTTTTATTCTGATAAATTGTTAATCCTATACTAATCTCTTAGTTTTATTACTACATAGAAAAGCTGCTTTTTTTTCAATTAATACTAAAAAATCGATTTCTTCTCAAAAATCTATTATTTCTTGTAATTAAAATCGATTTTTTTCAAATCGATTAATACTGAAAAGAAAACAATCGATTTTTAAGTAATAGATTTTTTCACTCAATGTCACATCCCTATCAGACTGTCGCAACCTTTTATTTTATTTATATTTGTTAAGGCATTGGTTACATGACCATCAGCCTAATGACGCAAGTTCTGGAAGAACATTATCTGTCCCTAACACTCTAGTAAAGTGATAGTAGGCTTCACTGAAGTTAAAAAGGACTTCTTGAAAGAGCGCGAAAACTTCAGCTACACATGTTTATTTAGATCTCTTCCATTCTTTTCACTTACACAGAACTTTTAAACACATTATGCTATCAGGGTTGTACTTTAAAACTCCTAAAAATGTAAAAAATAGAAAATCTAAATAAAATGCCAACCTCACCTCAGGCTCCCGCCAAAAAGTTCATACAATAAGAGCGATGTATACTCTTTGGATGTAGGGAACAGAGCCATTTTGTGTGTGTGTGCAATCTGACGAAACTTCATATAGAAAAATAGGTTGTACGAAACGTGTGCCAACTTTATTGGCGGCTATCTCTGTCTTATTCGACCCCCATACACACGTCTCTTTCTCAATGTATCGATTTGTGATCTTTATCATTCTTTTCGGTCAGTACATCAGTAGTATTTTTTTTTAATTTTATTTATATGATAACAAAGCAGTACATAAAGTTTTTACATTTACAGTATAATATAAACTTACTTCAAGTTTATCCTTATACCTATTGATTTTATCGTTCGAGTAGGTAAAAGTACCTAAGTTAAGTTCTCATCATTTGTTTGACTGATAGACTATACACATTTTTCTGTACAATAGTATATCTACATTATTTAATTGAGTCTAAAGCTTCCATTGTAAAACCTGGGTTACAGTTGACGCATTGATACCATTTCGAAATAGTTTTTACACCTGCGTTTCAGATAATACGCAGTCAGTCAATATATGTACTTAAGTCTTTATAAGTATACATAACTAGCATTTGCTTTCAGTCTGCACCACTTGCAACCAATATTAATGAAACAGTCGTTGCTAAAATGAATTAATTAGGAATCATAAAATGTATACGGCTTTCAACAGATATGGTATGTCTACCTTTCCGATTTTTTTTTACTGCTTGTATCCGTCTCTTTCTGCTAAACTGACACACCTATTGAGAAAAAATGACAAATATATGTTAGTCACGCATGCTTAATAATTTAGTCTCTTTCTATGACTAGATTATTATTAATCTAAGCAATTACGCTCCTAAACTGACGTAAAGAAACGAATTGTATGTAAAATGTTTCTATCTCGAACGAAGACGTGCGCCTAAACTGAAGAGCTCTTTCCTATATTTTGGTGTAAGAGCACCTACCTGTGCTGCATGTACAGAGGATGCTGGACCACTAGTAGTTTCTGTAGGTATACATTTGAAAAAAAAAATTTTGAACTTATTGCATTATTTTGCTTAATTTTAATCGTTAACGGTAAATAACGTTAACAAAAATATTGGCATTTCCGTTTTTACTGACAATGCACTTGTTGCACTTTGAGATTTTTGGCGGGAATTTAAGAGTAGCTGCTGGGTGTTCATTTGAACTATTTGAAAATTGTTTCTAGTAAATATTGTGATGTAACATTGACGTAGTTTTACGTACCAAGTATCTACGTTGTTGTGCAATATGTGGAATTGTTGAAATAAGTGCTTATTTAGTAGTATGATATTAAGATTTTTTAGTAGCTTAGTCTGTCTCAGCAGATCCTACTAGTAAGACTGCCTCAATATATTTGTCGCCAGAAACTCCAAGAAGTATGAATTTGTATTACGTCGACATTTTAATGAAATAATTTGTAGAATATATCTATTACTGAAGACTTCGACTGTTACGAGCATAGATTCTTTTGCCTTCCCTCTCGAGGGAAAATCGTACAAAAAAGTGAATACAAAAGTTGTTTTAGGTTATTTCAATTTTTTTATTGAGCTATATTGCTTTTTGAGAATTATAGAAATACTGTAATAAGACTACGATTCAATTGATTTATGTATTGTCTTCCTATTATCTTATTAAAAATCCAAATTTAATCTACACATTTATTAATATTTATAAATAAAATGTCTAAGTCAGTTGCAAGATTAAAATCAATGAAAAAAGTGGCAGATAAGATCGATCATAGTTCCAAACTAAGGACTCACATTCCTGCGGGTATGGCTGCTACTGGACCTCCTTTAGGTCCTATGCTTGGTCAGGTAACTGTCAAATATTATCATCTTAACTCTAATTTCTAATTCTTGATCTCACTTATCCTAATAGCTTTAGGGGTAAAAGTTACTGTTAAATTCTAGAGAAATATCAATATCGCAGCATTTTGCAAGGATTTTAATGAGCGTACAGCAAATATAAAGCCAGGTATACCTTTACCAACGAGGGTAAAAGTGAACTCTGATCGTTCATATCAACTTATTATACATCAACCACCAGCTTCTTACTTCCTTATGCAGGCAGCTGGCATAAACCGCGGTGCTATGGAACCAGGTATTTATAATGACGTTGCTCTTGCAAACAATATGTTGACATGGTTTTATATTATTATTTTACATTTTTAGTCAAAGAGAAAGCTGGAAAAATAACTCTGAAGCATTTGTATGAAATTGCAAAAATAAAATCTCAGGACCCTCCTCTAGATTGGAAACCATTACAGGAGATTTGCACAATGTTAATAGCTACAGCTAGGACATGTGGTATAGAGATAGTCAAAGAGCTAGATCCAAAGGTATGTTATTTATGTTTATAGTGTTATTTTCTTTATAGAGAAAGCTTGGCTTGAAGCCATATGCATTCATGGCAGCGTTGGTCTGTCCTCAGGGTGTACCAGGACTTTCCAGTGGGCCCCCATGAGACGTTCGGCCCCAGCTATTTTTTCCTTCATTTTCATGTAGAAGATCAAAAATATTAATATCTATCTATACCAACTAGGACATGGTATGTACCCTCAGCTGATAACTCTTATTAGCTGATGAATGCATGATCCAAGTCCAAGTTAGAAATGTAATTTTTGATGGATATGTACTGGTGGAGTAGAATATAAAATCATGAATGAAATCATGCTACAGGTTGTGTATTGTGTACATTGGGGTACTAGCGGACCCGATGGACATCCTGTCCGAATGTTAGAATAAAAGGGAAATTCCTAGAACCTGATTGCAGCGCCACCTACTGGGTCCAATTGTGAATCTAAACCATCCGGGGACCCACTCAAACACTAAAAATTTCATCAGAATCAGTGAGTTCCTGAAATAAAAGAAAATATCCTATAACTCGATTGCAGCGCCACCTACCGGGTCTAATCATGAATCTAAGCTATCCAGGGACCCACTCAAATACACAAAAAAGTTCATCAAACTCGGTCCAGCTGTTTAGGAGTTCAGTGACAAACACATATATAAAAGAATTATGTTATGTAAAGATAATGATTTGAAAATATTTTCAGGAATATGGAGAATTTCTTGAAGAAAGGAAGAAAATTGTTGAACAACAGAAGAAAGAATTACAAGAAAAGAGAGAAGCGAAAATGTTAAGAACTGCTTAATAATGAAATATTTTAAATTGTAGATAGGTATTATAGTATATTGTAGTTTAATAATTTTTTTAGTCTGTAAATAAATATTATAAAATGAAACTATATACATATTATGTATCACTACTGATTATAGAAATGAGTTACTTTTGCATAATACTACATACATATACTCATACATACATACATATACTCTAAAACTCAGCATCTCATACAGCGAATGAGAGAATGCTTGTTGTCGGTATTGTTACAACATTGCACCTCGTACTTATATAACACCATATCTTAACAAAGCCTCCACACTTAATATGGCGTTCCGAAGGGATCAGCATCTCGCTAGTTTGGTATTTGAAATAATTAAATGTAGGACACCCGAACATTTGTACAAGAAGGTGCAATTCTCTCAATTCTACAGCAGATATAATGTAAGACCATCACGACTATTACTAGCTGCACATCTCCATAAAACTGTTGCTTTCAAGGGTAGTTTTCGCTACCGAGCAACAAAATGCTGTTACAACATCCCACTATCGTTAAGACTTCTTCAGTCAAAATACATTGTTAAGAAAAAGTTTTAAGAATATTTACTAGATCAACAACAATCTGAGGTTCCAGCCAGCTCTTTGACAGCAGCAGCTTCAATATCATGTTAGAGAAATCTATTAATTCAATTTTATTTATTAATTTTATGTGAAATAATTTATAATAATAATAATTCATTATTTTGATTATATCTGGAATGGACATTATATAGACACTATACAGTATTATTTTACTGAGTACACACACACACAACACACACATGACATGAAGCACACTGAACACACAGCACAAATTTTATATTAACTTTTTGCTTTCCTTTTTCTTTTTAGCTCACAAATGGGCTTAGGCTATAGCAGAATAACAGAGTTTTGCTCTTATTAGAGTAATGTTACTTTCGGAGCTATGGACCTTTGGCAGTGCTGCAACACACCTGGGCTTATGCTTATACTTAATCACCTATTTATGGTCCTTGGGGCATGCATTGATAATTATGTCGTAACATCGTCTGTGTATCTTTTATTACTTTTAAGATTATTGCTATTATTTTAATCTGCGCTATTATTATTATTATTTACTGTGTACTTTGTTTTAATAATGTTTATCTCTGTAAAGGTACCTGACCTTGTGTATTGTAGTTTTGCAATAAACAGCTTATCTAGTCAGAGAGGAGAGAGCGTCAAGTGTCATGGGCCTTACATACTTCTTTCGCTTCCTCAAATCTCATCATTCTCCTCACACATTTTCGCCTAAGTATGCGAGTGCTTTTGACATTTCCGTCAGCTAACACTCTGGCTGTTTGATGATCTTCGTAAGACATCAAGTAAGCCTTGGTCACTTTTGCTCTGTAAATTTTGTTCATCAGTATTTCATCACCCATTTTTTGAACAATTGAAGAAAGGAATGCTAAGATAAGCTTTCCTTTTTTTATTTTTACAATAACACTGTCGTGCAATCTTGTCATACGCGTATCTCTTCATTGCTTATTTTATCTTACTTTCACTTGCATAATATTCTGTAAAATCACTGAATGGATTTAATGGATAATGGATAATGGTTCATCAGTAAGATTTTAACTACTATTTCACCCACCCATGTGAATCTGGGACAGGTTGTTGTTAATATCAATTAATACCTTTTTCATTTAGCAATAAAAATATTGATTGCTATTTGCTTTATAAAAATTTGCAAAACGCATTTCATACTTGCATCTGGCAGTTTGTACTGTTTTGTTGTTACCGACTGCCAACCGTAAACAAAGTTTGTCATGAGAGTTTTCATGCAAAAATGTATCTAACATTATGTAATGTAATTTTGATAATTTGCCAGTCTTTTTTTTTGCTATTGGGATGTGAACGAGCAAACAGTCCATATGATAGTAAATGAATTGAAGCCCAATGCTTACAATATCAAGGCTAAGAAAACACTTCAGATTGCAAATGCATTGACAATCTTATGGACAAAGATATTGTGCATTTTGGACCAGAATTTCGTCAGCTCTCTTCACACCATGATTAGTAAAATGGTTGTAGCTACCTGCACAGACTTCTTCTTACCAACATTTAATATGGTAATAAGGCGAGGACAGCAACTTTTTAGGGTGTTCGAAAGTCAAAATAAATTAAAAGTACGTAACATAATATTTTAATTTGTGATGTAAAGAGTTTTCGTCTAACACCTTATGCAGTGATTTCAAAAAAATTTCTTTTCGCTTGTAATTAAGCCTCCAGAAATAAATCTCAATAGATGAAAACTTAATTTTTGAAGCTTTCTTGAAGTAACCTTCAAGAATTTCGCAATTGGAGAGCAATTGCTGCAATTGTTTTAAATAGCTCTTTGCAGTCTTTGAGAAAAATTGACTATGACAGATACACACCAAGCTGATTCTAATTTTGGAACCTTCTTCCAACTTTGGAAAGGAAAAAAATTATTAGTTTCTAAAATCGTTTCAGTTGTATAATCTTAATTATATTATATAATTTAACATATGCAATAACAGATTTTAATATTGAGACTGAGGGTTGATGGAAGTTCCGACAAACAATTAGCGTTTTCAGTAAGTACATTAATTTGGGAATTGTCTTAGAAGAGGATTTTCTTGTAGGGTAATCTTGTTTATTACAATGAAAGAATGTTAGATTAACTACTGTTTACCTCTGTTTTTACGTTATGAGTTGTATTATTGAAGTGTTAGTGTAGACTTTGTGTTTTGATCATGTTCTTAAGGAAGTCTAAGGCGATTGCTCTACTACAATCGTCTTTGATTTCTAACCTAATCGTCAGAAGTCGTTTTCGTATAGAAAAGAGTGTAAAGTGAAACTTTGTTTTTAGAATTTGATTAATACCATAAATATTAGCTATACGGCCGTAGTATTGGTTCTCAAGAACTAATTTACAATATCTATGATCAAATGTGAAAACGGGAAACAGTAGTTAATCAATGCTTAGTCCCTAATGCTTAGCCAAATTAACAATAAATATATAAGTACCTATATTTGTTATAAAAATATTTTATTGTTCATAATTTACGTAGATATATACAATATACTGGGATTAATTGATATGTACATGTAGGATTACCTAGATTGAGGAAATGGCACCATTCTATAACATTTTTAAAGCGTCTTATCTGTACTATTAATAATAATAATTAAAAATACAGCCCTTAGTATTACCTAAACACCACAAAGCATGAAATAAACTAAGATGAATTACTTAAGTATATTTACATAGTTTTCAATCTTTTCTAGCTTTTTAGAAATTTACAAAGTAATATACTCACATAAATTCTAATATTAACAATGAGCAGTTACCCCTATATTTGGGTAATAAGAGAATGATCAATCAATGACATTTTAAATCGAATACCCTAAACAGTAAACATCTATCAAAAGAATTATTAAAATAATAGGATTCTTTTATATACAAGTTTGATTTTAACTATAATATTATAAAGTAATATAAAAATATTTGAAATCTATTTTATATTTTCTATAATTAAAAAAATATTCTTAGACAAAAAGATTTTTACATTTTTTACAGCAAGAAAAATATATATTAAAATAATACCTACCTAGATCAAAATATCGTTTGGCATATTTTAAAGTTATGACTTATGAGCACACATTTAAAGTATGGGTAGGACGTTTTACTTTTGGTGAATTAGGTAACACTTCTGGCAGTTCCGTTACTTTTTCAATAGTGAAATCGGGTAAGTCAGATGTCTCTTCATCCTTTTGGAGAGGAATCCATACTGTGCCACCTAATTCTGCTTCTTTTCCACCCTGGAAGAATTAAATATTTGATATAAACATATTTTTTGAACTATAATTAGGTAGTATATACTGTCAGTGTTTTTCTTTAACTGAGACAGTGGTGTAAAATCCGAATCCATAAGAGATACAGGGAAACTGTTAAAGTCAAATCAATTTTTTCAAGTAAACCCATTTACAAGGTATTGTTGAACGTCAAATCTACTTTAGTTCGGTTCAAAGAGAAAACCTGGACACAAGAACCGACAAGAAACTCAGGTATCATTTTTTCAACATCATTTTACAAAAGGTTTAATAAAATACAATATTCAGAAAGCCAGTAAATGCATGTGCAGAGAAGATCATTTTCAGACTATTGTTTTATCTTCAACGAAATCGTTTGTTTTATAGTATGATTGTCTAATCAATGTACGTTTTATAACTAATCTAAATCTATTTTCTGTTAATTGATTGAGTGACGTCTTGAGGCACTTTATTATAAAAACGAATGCAGTTACCTACCCAAAAATTAGACTATGTAATTTAAATTTTGGAATAACCAATTAATCACGACCTCGGGTTTCCATACCATTAATATCGCCTTTCTTTATAAACAGACCTATATTTTACCTCGTATACATAATAATTTCAAAGATGTATAAGGACGGCAAGGTGAGTACATCAATGTCTTTAAAAAGATCTCTTGTGATTCTCGTGCATTCCATTCATACTGTAGATGGCACATATCGCTCTTTTTTGTAAAATAAAAATGGAGTTAATATGCGCCGCTGATCCCCACAGCAAAGGCCATAGGACTAGGCTATGAAAATATGCAAAGTACACCAACCAAGCCGTATTCGCATCCGTTAATTGCCTAATGTATAAATATAAATAAATAATAATTTCATTTCTTCTATTATAATTAATTATTTAAAATTAACATTTAAAATATTTTTTTGTGACAACAATTTTGCCATTATCAATTTTTTGGTCAAGCGTGAGATGTCCATAAAAATTAGCAAAATTGGCAAAAAATGTTTTAATGCGGATCGACTGTTACATGTAATCATCATTTCATTGTATCGAAGGAAAAAATCTGCACATCAAAAGTTGGTCAAAAATAAAATATTTTTCATCCAATACAGTATGGGGAAATACAAAGAAATCGTATTAAGGATAATTGTGTCACTTTTGTGAAAACAATTTTGGCATTACAAATTTTTTTGTCAAGCGTGAGCTGTTCATAAAAATTTCTAAAATTGACTAGGTATTTCTTTTTTTTAATACAGATCGACTCGGTTTCACGTAAGCGTTATTTTATTGTAGCGGACGAAAAAATCCTGGACAGCAGTTGGTTAATTTTTATGAAACATTTTTTCATGCAACGGAAGAATCCAATGAAATTTGGATTTCGTGTAATACGTATCGACACGAAATTCAGTTATGAAACTAATGAAACACTTTATTAGCAGCACACAAAACTTTTTGTCGCTTTGAATAAATTGTTCCCGAATAAGTCGACTATGACTACTACATTGCATTCTTCCTGTTGCATGGTTCCTCAAAAAATCGACTGCATCAAAATGGCACACAGATTTACGGTTGCGGCTTGTGTGAATTTATAAAGATTTTCTTCTTTTGAGTCTGCTTTCTATACTGTAGTAATGAAGTGTATATATTTACTGTCATTATTTTACCTTTATATCAGTTTCTAATTTGTCGCCAACCATAATGCAGTTGCGAGGTTCGACGTTGAGTAACTTGCAGGCTTCAAGGAAGATGTGCTGGTCGGGCTTCTCCCAGGGAAGGTCTCCGGATACGAGCACGCAATCGAAGTATTTCTGGAGTCCTAGTCGCTGGATTTTCTGCCATTGAGCTCGCGACGGACCGTTCGTGATCAAACCGAGAAGGTAATCCTCCCTGTACCATTTATCGAGCATCCTTTCGTTATTTTCCGGTAGTATATCATGCTGAAACTCAGCATAATGTTAAATGAGGTAAATGATCTTGCACATGCATTTGACTTGTTAAGACTCAAGACTATAAATATTATACCCTTTTCTACATAATGTGCAAGAGCATTTCAGGAGCTGAAATGTTACACAAGATATTTTACATATAATTTTGTAATAAATTATACATAAAAAATAATGTTTATATAAGTGCTATGTCGTTAGTCAAATAGTATCTGTCGTGTTAAAGAATTGAGCATATACGGTTGCTACATCAACATGGCACTTTATTGAAGCGTTGGAAAGCACAATGGACATAATTTTATAGTACTTAACTAATTGTTAATTTTTTTTAAATACATATGTAAACATGAATATGTAGTATAGAATAAAACTATGTTCATTGCAATTTGGAAATTTTGAGGTAATTGATTTTACCTTCTTCGCGATGTACTCCCTCACACATTTTACAAATATAATTCAAACCTAAGTGTTGCGCACGCGGCGCTCCGAGTATAGTCACTCGTTGAGCAACAACTGAACTGTTGAAAAACAAGTAATTCATTAGCAACATGCGATTAGCCAGTACCATACATTACGAAGGCATCGTTGTGTTCTATTTTGAATTATATATAAATTATTACAATTAAATTTAGCAGTATGCATATTTTACTTAAGTTAATTAAGTAGGTATGCATATTTTACTTAATACTTCAATTTATCTATTTTCAAATTGCATACTATATATCAATAGTATAATTCATGAATGATTAATGTATTATTTCAAAACAAAAATTGTAACGTATAGAAAGAGAACTAACAGTATCTAGTTTTTTCTATTTCAACACTAGACCCCGCGTGGGGCTAATCCTATAGTTCACGATTGATTGTAATAATTTTATAGCCTTCGAAATATTTTGGTGTTGGCTTTTATGACAAATTTGAATAATCAAACCTTCCATAGCATTATGTGGCATGCAGTTGTTTCTTGAAAACTAAAAATAAACTTTGAACGCGAACGTTTTAATCTTGCATGGGATGATATGAAATCAATTTTGTGTATGAAATATTAATGAAAGTAACGTTGTCATGAAGAAGAAAATTTCGTTCACCACATAACACCATGCACAATGTTTTATTAGAAGTTGTTTTGGAATTTTTTAATATCATAAACTGTGTCTTAAACTATTTCACTGATGGCTTGTTGCCAATGCAGTTTCCATCGTTGAGAGATTTTCGTTTTTATTACTTTAGAGAAATTTTTAAATTGACTTACAGCTAATCCCGAAACAACTTCAAGTTTTCTGCAAGTGTAATTGCTTAGTGAAGAACAGATATTACAAAAGTAATAAATAATAAATAGGTAGTATGCACTATGAAGAAATATTTTTGCCAACTACACGTACTGTGTACTGTGACCATGTTATGTAAAATCTATAATGTGTGCTATAAACATAAATATTTCTACATAGCATAACATCGTTTCTAATAGAAGCACAACCAACATACCGCAATGTTTCTAAAAGGTGAATCACATCCGGTGTTAAAGTTAAACATTGAAATCTCAATTTTAACCATTCGGCTGATACATTTTCTGAAACAAGTATGACCCACTATGAAGCTATGCAATATGGTGATGGATTTATTTTTAACATTCTGTAATGTAGGTATCTATGTAGTGCTATAAAAATACTTCAGAACAGCTAATGACATAATGTTGTTTTTTGATTTAAAATCCGCGTCATATCTCATTCAGTTGTTCATTTATGTTTCATTTTGTTTACAAAATTTTTTTTCTACTCTTACAATAACACTGTCCACACGTGATACTTGTCCACAACGATGAAGCAACTATCGTGACGTACGCATAGAGCGATAAAGTTAAAGATAGATAAAGAGGGTTATCCTATGTTACAATTTGTGATCGAAGGAGTTATCACTTTTATTATTTTATTATTATTTCTTATGATTATTTCTTCACGATCTAGTTAAAAGATTCAGTAATTGCAAACAAAACTGTAAAAATATTCGAAATACAATAAAAAACATAAGTTATTCGCTTTTAAACTTTAGTAGTGCGAACGGAGTGGGGATATGTTCCGTCTCTGTCGCTCCTAGGGCTGTGCCATGTCATTGCGAATTGTGACGTCATAGCTATGTAACGCTATCTCTCTCTAGCTCATCCCAACACTTCCTACTACTGAAGTTTAAAACACAATCACTCAGTTTATGTCAATAAATATCAATTACTTTTTTTTTCAATTGTAATCAAAACATTTAATATCTATGTACTAATACACTCATCAAAAGTGTCTAGGGATCAAGTACGTTTTAGAGTATCGCCGCAATTGAGGATTATTATTTTAACTTTGTTGGATCGTTATTGATTCTTTTTAGTGATTTTCACTATTTGAATAAAGAACTTTCTCTAAATTTTGATTAAAAAAAGAAAATGAATTGTCAATCAGGATTCCTATAAGTGTGTAATAGCGTTTTTACAAAACCATTACGATTTCTGCATCGGAACTGAAAAAAATTGCATCGATATAGAGCGACGACATCATTTGAAACGAGAAGAGACCATGAGAGCCGTCGGAATGTTGCAAGCTGGTTCCAGGCAACGTACTGTAGCTGTCCCTCTGGGCACTACACAGAGCGTCATAAGCCGTATCTGGACACGCTATCGTATCACGGGCAGCGTGGTCGAGCGACATAGAGGACGATCTCGCATCACCACTCGCAGACAGGACCGGTACATCCAAAATATTGCTCGACGGAATCGTACTATGACCGCCATGATGTTGGCTACGAGGCTCCACAGCTTTTTAGGCTTGCTGATAAGCGACCAAACCATCCGAAATCGTTTACGTGAAGTGAGTCTGCGTTCCCGAAGGCCGCTGAGAGTTCTGCCTATAGCACCCTGCAATCGTAGGGCCCGTTTACAATGGGCTCGCGAACACAGAAATTCGGAGGAAGAAGACTGGCTTTGTGTTTGCTTTTCCGATGAATCTCGTTTCGGTATGAGGCCGGATACAAGACGTACTCGAGTTTGGAGGACCTCTGGTCATTTGAAATTTTGTCAGGAAGTTCATTCATATGGAGGGGGAACAATAATGGTTTGGGCCGGTATTTGAATCGGTGGAAGAACCGATCTCATTTGGATCAGGGGGAACCTCAATGCTCAGATTTATGCGGAGAGGATTGTTTCAGACGTGATCATCCCTCTGCAAAGCCGGCTGGATGATTCGTTTCGACTAATGCACGACAATGCACGTCCACACACGGCTAGAGTCGTAACACGCGCTCTTGCCGACGCTCGCATCAACGTTCTGCCGTGGCCTGCTCAATCGCCAGGCCTCAACCCAATTGAGCACGCATGGGATATGCTTGAAAGAAGAGCTCGGCCGAGTATGCATGCCGTGCATACCCCACAACAACTTTTTGACTTGTTAGAAACAATGTGGGCGGCCATTCCTCAAAGTGATTTTGGTGAACTGATTTTAAGCATGCCAAATCGCTGTGATTGTGTAATTCGTTTCAATCGTGGAAACACAGATTATTAATTTTTTTATCTTTACAATAAAAATTTTAAAAATCCTCATTTTTGCCTTTTTTTTGCCATTTAATTGAGGACATTACCAGGTTAATTTCCCACAATTTGCAAAAATTGTAATTTTTCTTAATTTTTACAAAATATAGGGATAAGTTGTTAACTTAAACATAGGAATTAAAGTAAGAAGCCAGCGTGGAAGACTAGATTTGATAAATAGTAATTGGATAATTTTTTACAGTTAAAAATGTACTTGATCCGTAGACACTTTTGATGCGTGTATTATAAATGCGAAAGCCTGTCTGTCTAGTACGTTTTGACGGCTAAAGCGCCGGACCGATTTTTATGAAATTTGGTATGGAGATAGTTTGACACTAGGGGACGGACATAGGCTACCTTTTTTTTCAAAAATCTACCCCTAAAGGGGAGAAAAGGGGGATGAAACTGTATGGGAAATGCTAAACCGTTGAACCGATTAAGATGAAATTTGGTACAGAGATAAGCCATTTCTACTAAAAAACATACTTTTTTATCAAAAATCTACCTCTAAAGGGGTGAAAAGAGGGATGAAACTTTATAGGGGAAATGCTAAACCGCTGAACCGATTATGAAGAATTTTGGTACAGAGATAGTATGTGCCCGAAAACAAACGTAGCCTACTTTGTACATCATCATAAATCCAATATGGCGGATGTTCCATAATAGGAAACAACTTTTTTGTTCAACACCGACAATATGGGTATCAAATGAAAAGGAATACGCAGGGGAAGGTTTCTGCATACGTGACGTTATCATAAATCCAATATGGCGGATGTTCCATTACAGAAAATAATTTTTTGTTCGACACTAACAATATGGGTATCAAATGAAATGGAATACGCAGGGGAAGGTTTCAGTATACGTGACGTCGTCATACATCCAATATGGCGGATCCTCCGTGGTTGGTAATAACTTTTCAAGACCTCTAACAATATGGGTATCAAATGAAATAGGATACACAGGAGAAGGTTACTGTACATTTGACGTCGTCATAAATTCAATATGGCGGATGCACCGCGATAGAAAGTAATTTTTTTCAAGACCTCTAATAATATAGGTGTCTCGGGTAACCCCAGTAAACCGGAGAAGTTACGGAAAAATTTTCCACGCGGACGAAGTCGCGGGTACAGCTGGTATACTATATTTAATAGCCATCTAGCCTATTTTTATCAGTCCGTGACAGTCACAGTGTATAGACTATAGAGTACTTCTTAAGTACAGTATCCCTATCTCTAATGGGGTAGTTGTTTATTATTTAAATAATATATTTTAGTAAGAGGAATTAATTAAAGTGTTAATTTAGAAAACAAACTTGTCGAAATTGTCTTGCTTGGAGTCTGCGTGTTACACGTTTATTTATTAATTTTTATTATTCATTAAATATTTATTAGTTTTTCTCAGAAAACATTGGTAATTAAAACAATAGTACTGTTTGTGTAGTACCTAATTCTGTACTGTAGTGTCGTTTTATGTATATATTATATATTTACATGTAACATGCATTACGTTGTTAGTACCTGGGCGACCAAGCTTTGCTCGGCGTCTTTTAGGTTTGACTGTATATGAAAAAAAAACAACAGCCTGACCACATTGCAGGATTCTACAGGACTAGCCCGTTGGTGCGGTGTGCGGTGGCACAGCCTTTCAAGCCAGGGTCCTGGGTTCGATCTCCGGTCTGGTCAATTTAGGAAATTAACCTTTCTAAATTGGCTAGGCTAGGTGTTGCTGGAAGCTCCCCCATTTGTTGTGTCGTACCCATAGAATAAGCCTAGTGTTTACTTTAGGGTCACAAAATTTGTGTAATTAACTAGAGTAATATTATAACTATAAAAATTCTAGTAGGAAGAGAATAATTATACAAATGAGTGAGGTGTACGAAGACACTTATAATGTCATATTCATTTGTGTCTGACCATCACGTTTTGGCTGCGATGCCAAGTTGAATATGTAAACAAAAAATAAAAGCAGTGAGTTGAATTTTAGGTTTAATCCTAGATAATTATTACATAGCGGAAGAAATGTTAGTAGAAGGATAAACAGCTAATTTTTCATTCCCCAAAAAGACGTTCGGGTCGTCTTAAAATTACTCGTACCTACATATGATTTTTCTCGGCACAAATAATGCATGACATTAAATCATCACGTGCATAAGAATCAGAGTTTATATTTACAATAAAAATTGCAAACAAGTGATAATAAATAATGTTTGTAGAATGAGATTGTAAATGAAGATGTAGGGAACGATAAACATAATTATTTGCATTTTCTTATCCACTGCCGATGGAACATCCACCTGTGTTATATTGGTTTATCTTGGTACCTACACATTATATTACATTATATGTATGGATACTATATATATTTATTTCGATATACAACCAAGGGCGGGTCTAGCTTTCAAGTCATGGGGGGTCATATAATATTCGAGATCTAGTCAGGACAGGCTCCAATTCGATTACAGTGAGATTAGAAAAATTATCACTAATCAACTTAGACCTCCAGCCCAGGGGGGTTCATGACCCCAATGACTCCCACTTTCATGATCAATGACCCTCCCCTTGGATCCGTCTTTGTAAATAACAGATAAATTACTTATAAGTACACAATTTTAACAGTAGTTAAGTAGATATTAATGCCTAAAAAAGCTTCGCTTTTAATGTGCAAAAAAAACCTGTAAAAAGTAAAAATAAAATTTCTGGGCCTGGTTTTTCAACTTTAATATTTAAATAATTAATTTGTAATATTTTATGATTCAAGCGTTGTCCCGTCGGGGGACCGCTAAATAAATAAAATAGAAAAAACAGAATACAAATAAAAAGAAGCTTGGTAATGATATAAAAAAAAATATGCAATTTTAATATAAGTACTCTATCTAGGTAACGTAGATAAGTAATAAAACAACAATTTATTGCGCGTTTATTTGTCTCGGGGGTTTTTTAAATTTAACTATTATTTTAAAATTTTTAAACTTAGTTACAAAAGAAGTTATGATAAGTACAGTTATATCTATAATATGCCTTCGGGCTTATGTTATTGTACTTAATTGTTTGGCACGGTTTATTAGCAAGGTAGCCTACCCGGTAACGCAGGGGAGTAGCCACTAGTGTTTCGGTGCATAGTGTTTTTAATTATATTCTTGTGTCTTAGTCATTGTGTTTTCTATTTGCTTATGATTAGTAATAGTCGTGTATTAGAGTTTAGTTTTGTTTTGTATAAGAGTTTACAGTTGTGAGCGTTTTTAGGGTATATTTAGACACCACATCAAAGAGCGTGTTTTGGTGTTTACGTAATCTCGTGTAATATTGTTTAGTTATTATTACCTTTGTTTAAAATCGTTGTAATTGTGTAATTAATTTGTATTACTCCTCATTTTTTATTTTATAATTTTGCATAGTTATGTAACATACAAGGGTGTTTCAAATTTTAGGTCATACATATGTTTGAAAGTAGTTTATCGTGTTTTTTGACCCATTACGCGTCTAAGATCCCTACCGCAGCTAACAAAAGAGCTGATGACCTTGAAACGGCTAAACCGATTTTGATAAAACATGTCTGAGAACCACCGCTAGAAAACCTGCTTTCAAATAAAAAAACCGCATCCAAATCGGTTCACCCGTTTAAGAACTACGATGCCACAGACAGGCACACACACACATAGCGGTCAAACTTATAACACCCCTCTTTTATTGCGTCGGGTGATAATAAAGAGAAAATAGCATGAATAAAATAGCTATAAATAATGTAGGTATTGTATATTATCCTTGTAATCATAAATTTAGTATATTATACTAACGTATAGACGTACAAAGAGGGCGAGTGAGAATGTAATATTTTATCATAGTGGCACGAGTAGGAAAGGGACAGCAAACGAGACGCTATTGTAACCCGTTTTGGCTGACCGGTCGTCACAAGTCGTCACGCTGTGGAGAACTCTATTGCTTATTTTATTATTTTGTGTTATTCCTGTGTTATTTTAAAGAAGTATTATTACAATAATGATTACGTGTTTTGTGTGTGATTGTGATATTACATATCGCAATAATCAAGGGAATCATTCATTGCATAGGTGAGATTGACAAATTCAAAATCGTCACGCGTCAACGAGCTCTATGTTCGTCCTTACGCCAGTATATGTACACTTTACATATACCACAGACATATACCTACTAAGTTTGTAGGTTGTACTAAGGTTGTAATGATTGTAACACGTGCGAGTTACAAAAACATAAAATAAAAACGTGTTTAATGTTCATAATTAAAAGATGTGTAGTACTTATTAAAAGTTTATAAATGTCTTTCACTACTCTGTTAGTGATACAACGTGATGATATTTATGTATGTATTACAAATTCATTTTGCTGTAAGGCAAAATTAAATGTCAACTTATACAGACTTATATATCCTCGCTGCATCCTTAAAGCTATAGTCAGAGAGGATGGAGTGCCAAGCATCGTGGTTCTTATATACTTTTTTCACCTCTAAATCTCATCATTCGCCCCATACACTTGCTAAAGTATGTTAGTGCTTTTGACATTACCGGCAGCTAACATTGTGGCTATTAGATCTTCATAAGTCAGCCTTGGTCTCACTGCTTCTTTTACCACTCACTTTTACACTGTGTATTTTGTACGTCATCACTCATTCTTTCTATGTGTTTGGTAAGCAGCACGCGAGTAAGCACATTTGTATCACCACAGTTTTGGGAAAGAGAGAGTGCCTCTTAGAATAAAATCGTGGTAGCATACTAGCACAGTTACACAATTAAACCGGGCGCGAACCACGATTCTGTGACGCGCAAGTTGAGTGATTGATCATTCGAAGTTTTATTATCTATGACTAATGACATAATGTTTAATTTCGTACGAATAGTTAATTTAAGCTGGTGAATTTAGGTATACTTGTTAGATAATATATGCATTTCTTTCGTACTTATTACGTGCGAGCGAGGGGGCGCATAAAATTTATTTTCCTCTTTTGACTGTCCTCGCCACTCGCGAGTCCTCGCCTCGTATACAATGCGTCAATATAGCGTACAATCATTAGGCTCCTTCCCATCTCTCCAGCCAGCACAAACGTGCCAACACATCGTGCTACCACGTTTGCAAAAACAGGCCCTCGCACGATACTCATTTTTAAATTATGTACTGCCCAACTCTAATGTGCTGGAACTATCTAAATACGTATTGATTTCGTTCTCTGTCACTCACTGCTTTCTTTGCAAATTTTGTTTGCGATGGTGATACCTTTCACTCGATTGCGAGCAAATCACCTCACTATCGTACAATAAAAATTGGCACCACCACCACAGTGTGCATGACCATCAATGGCTGATTTAGATGAAATATTCACACTGCTAATGCGGACAGTGCACTGTTACATTTATTGTTAGCTGCTAACCCGCTGCTCCACATCTGGTTTACGTCTTCCATCCCTCAAAAACACACTCCCCAAACATAGTTTATTCCTCTGTTCTAGAGATTTTCCATCTATCCTTATTTCACACTTAGTCTGTACATATCTCCTCTTTCAGACACCAGAACCTTAATTTTGTTTTACATAATAATCAATCTTTACACTTCACATTCTCCTTTCATGAAACTAGTCTGCAATTCTGCTTGTGATGGTGCTATAAGCACATCATCATCAACGTATGAAAGATAGTTTACCACTATGCCACGACACATCTACCAACTGCAATATTTGAAGACAACTGTTAAATACAGCACAAAAAGCCAAGCAGACACCATGCAGCCTTGTTATCACGCCTGAATAAGGGCGACACGTCTTCTACCCTTGCTCTCTTACACATGCTCTGTGGCCACGATACAATGAACGCACAGCTCATAGTGAAGAACGTTCCACGCTATATTCAGGCAGTAGACTCCACTATTTCTTTCACAGTACTTTATCAAATGTTTTATCTAGGCCCATAAAGTGCAGAAAACTCTGACCCGTGACCAGAAATCTTTCTTTACCTTGTTTCAACTTATAATTGGATTTATTACATTAGTGAAGATCTCTCTATTATATAGCCATAAGCTATTAAATTATCAGATAAAACAGTAACAGCACCAAGTATACCCAAGAAGCTTATATTAATAGATGTCACATTGAATTGGAGTACCTACTCATTAACATTAGCTGTTAGAAAAATAAATTGACCTGACTGGGAATTGCACCTGAGACATTCAGTCTCATTTTTTAACTTTAGTTAACTTTTAGAGTTCTATTACGAGTTAATATATGGGCGCAATGTATCAAATATATATATTTAGTTATATTTTTATAAGCGATGAATTGATTTTGATAAAACTTTCAGTTTTAAGGATTTTTAAGTTGTGTTTTGCATTCGATCATAAACCACAGAAAAATATCAACAGATAATGTCACTAATGCGACAAATAACTAACTGGCAATATGTCTGTAGTTCTTGGGTAAGCAGTTGCGCCACAGATGTGTGGGCCACTCTTCGACGGCGTAGGAGTCGTCGTCAGGTCGAGATCTGAACGCGTGTAAGAAGTTTGAGGCGCTCTTCACTGCGACATCTTGAGGAAGGCCATACTCTTGCTGTAGTACTCGCACAAGCTGTGGGATTAACGACGTTTCCGTTATTAAAAACTGGTGGTCTTATTTATGCTCCATTAATATTTACTAATATAATAAGTGTTCCTTATTGACCGAGACTAAATACGTACCTACCTCATGTTATTAGATTAAGAAATATATATTGTAGTTGAAGATTATTGCATAAACATAAAAAAATTTGATTATAGGCATATTATAATGTATTTCGAGTTATAGTATATCATAAAAATTATTCTATCTATTCAGATTTTCCAGACTTTTCTGGTTAAGTCTGAAGAAGAGGATATTTTCCATTGCACGTAGCCTCCAACTCCGGCAATGAATTCGAGGAAATGCAGTTATTCCATATTATTGTGTCCGAGTTTTAATAAAATACATCGTCGGGTTTTAACATTAATTTTATTTACATTTGTCCTCGTCTTTTATGTCGTCGATACCATAGAAGCCTTATTGAATTTTTTAAAAACCATCTAGCCTATAACACGCGATTAATTAATATGGATCCAACAATAGCTCATACATTGAAATCGGTTAGGTGGTTACGGCTTCTTGAGTGAACGAACAGATGTACATACATAGCTACTGCTAAAATTTCTTGCTTCGCCGTGGTCGAGTAATAAACTAACAACCCATCTTGGTCTCGCTCAAGTACCACAATCGACGTAGTTTTATATTTAAGCTGTAGGTATTGTTGAAACTGCAATTGATATATTATTTCTACTTTGCGAAGTCGCACTATTTAATATAGCTAAACTATAGGTTTTAAAAAAATTTTGAACACCTACACTAGAAATTGATAATATCAATATCGGTACCATCCACTTTGGGAAATTACGTTCTAAACCTTTCACGGAAAAAACAATTTTTGAATACGAAGTGTATACAAATGCATGCAATCATTATTACTTTATCCTGAATAAAAGATTTCAATAAGGATTTCATAACTAGTAAGATAAATATCATACAAGCAATGCCTAGAAATACTTTGAAATACCGATGTAAGACCGTTGCTATTAATTCAAGTTTATATTTTCTTTTAGAGCAGTGTTTATGTACCGTATGTATATACTTACATACAATTATACTTTTTGATATGGGAAGCAGTGTTCTCGAACTATTTTCTTAATTATTTGACTTGTTAACATCAAAGAAATGTGTGGTGGTCCAGGAATAACCTGGGGTCAACGTTCTAGTAAGTTGGGCGATGCCAAGCTTCGTTCATTCACCTGCTGGTTGGCAAAGCTTTGTGTATGTATGAAAGTTGATACTACTGATTGCAATTGCTTTAATGTCATTTCATATAGTCATTAATTATTGTTATTTTAGATACCTAAGTGGATAGCAATTATTATTTAGTTTTTCGTAAGATACTATTCATCAATATCATATGTAAACTTATTTAATATCACAGTAAAACAAAGTACTTAAGTAAGTTTTATTTATTAGGGTAGACATTTTTATTAAAAAACTTCACAAATTCACATTGTATCATTTTAGATACTCATTGTTGTATTTTGAATGTATTAAAATAGTCAAGTATTATCTAAAAGACTTTACAAAAAATATGTTTGTGAAATAAGAGAGAGAGATAATAGAAAAACATTGTATGCTCAAAAACTTAAGTACTCTAATAACAAAATTACATTAATCATAATAAGGTTTTAGTCACCAAACAATTTTTTACCTAATTCCATTAACCTATGATTTCTGCACATCTTCAAGGCCCCACTTTTTTTGAGAACAGGTATGACACTTTCATTGGAATCTACTAGCCTACAAAGGAAATCTTCAAATGCAGATTTTATATTGGGTTGGAGTGTTCCAACTTTTACTTTAACTAGCATTTCAGTTATGCCTTCTGCCCATCCACTCTCAATAGCAAACTCTGATATCCATGGCACTATAGTTAAGACACCACTCATTGTTTGCATACCAAGGAACCATAAATCAGCTATTTCATTCCAATGTTCCTTGTAACTCATTGATACTACTAATGCATTAGGATCATTTGACTCATCAATATTGTAGGCATCCCACAAAAACCTTATTGTAGACTGAATGTACCTGCATATTGAGAAATCATTTTTCTTAACTTTGGTTGCTTGTTGCTTAAGTAAAAGTAACCCTAAAACTGCCAGGTGACCATGAAGAACAAGGTTTTCAGGCACATTTTTCAATTCTGGTAAGTTATTAAATATGAATTTCAAAAGGGTGTTAAATAGCATACTGTTTTCGACTACTTTTGGTGCTAATACAGTAAGGTTCATAAAAATATTACAAAGGCTGACCATAGCAGCTCTTGAATCTTTCATGTCATCTAATACTTTTGGGTCTAGTTCAGGTTCTGGCTTAGTTTTAACTTTACCCCTTTCCGATTTTGGTATTGGAGGTTTTTTGTAATGAACTATTGACCAGTGGAAGTTCATAGCTTCATAAAGTATATCCTCTTGTTTTAAGTTTAATACTATATCCCTGGCCTTGTCTTCAACAACCAAATGACAAAGAGCTGGCAACATCAAACGTAGTAAATCTACTTGACCCATTAAAGTGACATCAGTTTCCATAGGTTCTCCTTCTGATTTGGTCTTGTCTGCTAATTTTCTTGCTCTGTATGCATGAAAGGAATCATTAGCAAGAGAGAACATAAATGGAAGCAAGGAATATATTTGTTCCCTCATAGCTGTAGTTTCTTGTGCAATCCAGGCAACTAGAACTCTGACCATGGCACAAACATATACTTTTTCTGCATCAGGAAGTTTATCTCTGCTTTTATCATTGGATACTTTTGTTAGAAGAGAAACGACAGCATTGAAAGCACCTTTAAGACTTGTATAAACCGATTGTTTTTCTTTCTGTTCTAAATCTAGTTGATCTGTGGATAAGTAATTAATAGATAACTCAAGTACAATGAAACAAGCGGTAACTAAATCTGCATTTGCAAAAGCTTGTTTGAAACTACGATCTTCTAATTGCATTCTCACTTCAATGGCACAGAGTTGCAGAAGTAAAAGGAAAAATTTCTTAGGATTCTCATCATCGTTTAAAGTCCACTCTATTCCAAGAAGATCTACAACATTTGCTGCAAGTTTAAGTGCTGGATCTCTTTGGTTTTTGCCAATTTTACTGGTGAGAATATCATGTAGAGCCTTGTAAATACTTTGTGGCCATGTTTCATCCGACGATCCAGGTAGAACTGTAGCTTTATTGCAACTGTATAATAAAGCATTTAAAATTGTTGCTAATTCAAATTTTCTTTCCGATTGGTCTGTTGCCAAATCTAAAGCTATCTTGTTTACCAGCGCATGAAAGGGCTTTGGATCATTTCCCCAAGCAGTAGGGCCATATCGACTGACTAGTTTAACAAGAATATTAAGAGCCTCATCAGTTTGGAAGCTTTGATGTGAATAAATTTCTGACATTTTTTTGATAGCGCCAACTTCAATAAGAGCTTTCTGTCCGGCTTCATTTTCAGCAATATTCTGGAGGCAAGTGTAAGCCTCACTTATGATTATGAGATTATCATCATAGTCTTCATTGTCAGATGTCTGTACTATATCAAGGAACACTGGAACATTGGCAAGCATTTCTGGATGCGTCGCGAGCTCTGGTTCATTGCAGAAACAAGTAAGAATTGACAGTGCAACAGACTTGTATACTGTCGGTGGGCAGTCATCTTGTAAACCGTTACCAGTCAGTAGTTTTTTCAGAAACTTAAAGCCAATTGCTTCAAAGAGAGCCTTCTTTGCTTCTGATTTACAATCTTTACCTTTTACAAGTTTTGTGACCATGAAGAGCGCGGCGAACTTTTCGGTGTCGCTTTTTGCAGATTTCAAGAGGAGAATGCATTTTTTCACTGGTTCTGATATGTCACCCATTGTACACAAAACACTACACGAATAAATAGCACTGTAGTTCGCGCTCCACTGAGAGCAGCCGTAGTTGAATCGCTCCGATGTCGACTCGATCTACATCACGTTTATAATTAGCACGACTTCTCTTCCAAAATATCTAAATCTGGACGTCGAGCTCACGTTCTCCAACTATGAAATCCTATTTATAAACATATACACTCAGGAAAGCGAACATTCAACACGCGGAGTGCAACCAACTACGTAAAAACTTCAAGATGACAGCGCGCGCAGTCGTTATGAGTACATATGATTGGAGTATGACCATGACAATGACAAAAGGACATTAAATTTTACAAAAATTACAAACCTTATTGCAGGCTTTACTATCTCCTTTTCTTGTTTGAATTAAAGTATTATCTAAATCGAAAAATATAGCCGATACATCACAATTAACATCATAAACACCAGCCATAATTTGTATAAGTTTGAATAATACTTATTCTGTGATAATATCTAATATGTAAAAAATATATTCACTTCGTTTCGTTGTTTGTTCAATTCTATTCTACGTCACTAATTTCATCACAAAATAAGTGTACAGTACACAGCAGTACACAGTCCAGTCAGAAGCTTACAAGTCATTTATTTTTATTCACTCTTACTCATTCAATATCCGCCTGTTTTCATATTTTATCTCTTTCTTACATTTGGTACCCTAATGCCGAGTCCACACGCACGTATATGCACGACGGTTTTGTCTGGTATGGGTTTTGAGTTCGTTCGAGCAAGATCGAACATATAGACCAAAGAGTATAGTTACTATAGTATAGACGTGTAGACCATCATGTCTTAAGAGCCCTTTCACATTTTTGTGCGAAATACTGATATTTTGACGCTCTGATTCTCAGAAACCTTAAGATTTTTTAATATTCTGCTGGCAGTTTATAATAAATTCATTTCCATTCTTGAATATTGCTTTTGCAAATTTTCATATTCATTTTATAATATCTTACAATAACCGTTCTACGATGTAAGTTTACAAGGAAAATTCTCAGACGCGCTACTTTGACGTCGTTATTAACATTATTTCCACGAGTTCTAACAATTTATAAAATAATGTTAAGATCAAGTACCAGCCGGCGAGACAGCTGAAGGCCGATTAGAGTGCCTGGTGTTCCGCGTGGCAGTTTACAATGTGGCTTGATCACGTCGTACTACACGCACACACACATGTGTGCGTGTAGTACTACGTGATCATGCTTCTGATTCTAAACGTGAGACCCTACAAGAAGTGTCGCGGGGGTCATCCTCGCCTTCACCGGTGGGGGCGGTACGGTGATAATGTGTAAGTGGGCATGATCGAGTTCGAATGTGTCATGTCGTCGTCGCTGTCGCCTAAGGCCTTGGCCACGACCCTAGGCGGTGCGTCTTGCGGGTGCGTGTGCGTGTTGCATAGCACAGCATGGCTATGCTACATAGCCGGCAGTGGCGGCGGCGACTGCGATCGCATCGTACGTATTCAGAACTCCTTTCAAGAGTGACATGATCGTATCTAGAACCTAATTTCTTTTTTGTTGAAGGTATTTTGAATTTACGGTAAGGAAACTCATGCACTTTTAGAATAAAAGTATTGATAGCTTAAATAAATAAAACAAATAGAGAGATGTCCTAAACTAACCTTCTTGTCCTGCAAAATTAGATTTATTTCGTCCCACAACATCTTAATACCATTTTATGTTGCGAATAACTTGAAATATTATATTAGTATTAGGTACTTAGTTACGCCAAAGTCAGTTGTCGAGTTAGTTAAGCAAAGATGTACGCGATAGGATTTAATACTTATATGATTTATGTTTATTGACGTAAATCTGAGTTGCCTTTTTTGTAATATTTTCACTATTATACGTAATTTTACCTTCGAGTATACTATTTATTGATCCACACTCCAGCTATAAATTAACACTTGTCAACAAAAATGTATATTAATTTTTTTTTATGATTCAGAGAAACAACAACTATAAAGAATTTAAATAAAAACAACGAAAAGCCGTAGAAATCGCATAAACGTACAGAAACGTATGAAAGCAATGTCTGTGAAAGCAATTGACTTTTGTAATTCGACAATGTGACCACAGATATCTACTACAGAATGTGACTTTGAGAGACAGATCAAGGTATCTGTTTTTTTTTAAATTTTAGTTTCTTTTTCGATCAGCAGTAGCGCTGGTGTTCTATGGAAATTGATGACATTCGAAGTGTGCCCCCCCTGTCTGATATTCTCTTTCATGGTTAGACGCGATGTGTAGTAGAATGAGTCAATGAATTAATGAATGTTAAAACTTCGAAGCGTGTGGATAAATGATGTCGAGCACAGTTTTGCTCGATAAACTTAGCTCGTGGAGCGTATACAGACGTGTGGATAAAGCATTAGATGTTGTTATTGACTTATTGCCATCTATCGGAACTTTGCAGTAGTATCTTGTCACGAGTTTCATTTCATAATAACAGAATGTAATTTAGTAATTTAGTAAATAGTTACTAAAGATGGCAAGCGATGTAATTATTAAATGTGTTGGAAATTGAATTATAAGATTTGTGACAAGTAGTTTTAGAACATTGTTATTTTCTCAAAACAAATTCTTTAGAATGGTAAATAGCAATTGTTGCAACATGCTGCAACATCCATACTAATATCACAGATTAATTAGTTACTAACGTAAACTAATATCATTAATGCGAAAATCTGTCTGTCTGTCTACTTCGTTTTCACGGCTAAACCGCCGGATTGATTTTAATGAATGGCATGGAGATACTTTGACACCAGGTAACGGACATAGGCTACTTTTTTTTTCAAAAAATTACCTCTAAAATGGTGAAAAGGGGGATGAAACTTTGTGTGGAAAAAGCTAAACCGCTGAACCAATTATGATGAAATTTGGTACAGAGATAAACCTTTTCTATTAAAAAAACAGTTTTCTTTTTTTTTCAAAAATCTATCGCTAAAACCTATATAATTAAATTTGACAGTTATTGAAGTCAGTGCCAAATCAATGTGCAACAACATAAAGTCTATTAGTTTGGTGGGCTTGGCACCGACTTCACTAACTGTCAAATTTAATTATATAGATATGTGTATATTATTTATAAAGTTATTTTAATTGTACTTGAGTTTTGATTAGTAAAGGACAGTTATTTTATACTTTTCAGTGTTTTTTTGAAGGCGGTTAAATTTTTTTGTAAAAATTTTTTCAGTGTTTATTTTGAAGACTGTTTAATTTTTTTAATAAAAATTTTTTATTTCTCCATTTTGAGTGGTCTTGACCTAAATAAATATCTAGGGCAGGTCTGCAATTAACTCCATTCTAATTCCGAAGCGCAACGATATACAAGAGAGCCGTCAATATAAATAAAGGTTATAACCAGGTCGTGCTATCTAGTGTATCTTCGAAGTCCAAGCTCCAATATCGGTGAAATTTAAATGAGAGCACCGCTGAAGTATTACCTACCAAATGAAAAAAGAATTTTTGAAATCGGTTCATAAATGACGGAGTTATGAGGTAACAAATATACAAAAAAAAAACAATATACAGACGAATTGAGAACCTCCTTCTTTTTTTGAAGTCGGTTAAAAAGTAGAAGGGTGTCGGCGCAAGGTCTGGTGAGTACAGTGGATAACGCAAAACTTCCAACCCTAGCTCTTGTAGCTTAGAGACCGTTTGTTGTGCCGTGTGAGGTCGAGCGTTGTCGTGCAGGAGCAGTGGAGACGAGCGATTAACCAAGGCTGACCGGAGATTTGCAAGTTTCTCCATAATTGTGTCCAGTTCCTCTCAGTACACATCCGCAGTAATGTTCGTGCCATTTGGTAAGAAGCTGTGATAAATTCCACCGGTACTAGACCATCAAACAATAACCATCACTTTTCTAGGGGTAAGTTTTCGTTTAGGGCATTGCCTAGGTGCTGAACCAGGGTCTAATCGACATGATGACCGCTTCAGATTGTCAAAAAGAATCCAAGTGACAATGCGGTTCAAATTACCTTCGTTTCTGTATCTGTTAAGCAACGTAATGCATACCTCAACGTTTTCGTCGCGCTGGCGATCGCTCATTCCATACGGCACCCACTTATCAAGCTTTTTTACCTTGCCAATTTGACGCAAATGGACCAATATTGTATTGATGCTAACATCGAAAGCTACTGCTAACTCACCAGTAGATTGAGTATCGTCAGCTACCACTATCGCCTTCAATTCATCGTTGTTGACTAGTTTTCGGGCGAACACGGGGTTCATTTTTCAGATCAAAATTTCCATGTCGGAAGCGTTCAAACCAATAACGGGTCGAGCATTCGTTTGTAGTATTTACTCCGTACACGTCGTTAATGTTGCGAGCCGTTCGTGCCGCATTGCTACCGCGACAGAACTCGTATTCCGTAATTGCTCGTATTTTTATCGTGTCCATACTCATGAAAAAGATACAAATGTAGTGAAAACAAGACAGTAATCAATAAACAAATGACTGAATGTGAAAATAAAATTCCATATTTTTAAAATAAAATTCATTTGAATTTAGAATTTATTGCTAGCCATACACAAATTACATTTCAAATGGCCAGTATCGTAGAACGGCAACTTTATAGGTAAAGACCTAATAAAAGGTAATTGCGTTAAATTTCCCGTTTCAGATATTTTATAATTCAACGCGAAAGTTTAAAATATTTTAATATAAGTATCAAATGAAATAGAACACAGGAGAAGGTTTCTGTACATTTGACGTCATCATAAATCAAATATGGCGAATGTTCCATTACAGGAAATAATTATTTTGTTCAACACCAACAATATGGGTATCAAATGAAATGGAATACGCAGAGGAAGGTTTCTGTAGGTATATATGATATCATAAATCCAATAATATGACGGATGCTCCGCGATAGGAAGTAACTTTATTCGAGACCGCCAATAATATGGGAATGAAATGAAATGGGTTACAGAGGAAAAGGTTGCTGTAAATTAGACGTCGTCATAAATTAAATATGGGGGATGCTCCGCGATAGAAATTAACTCTTTTCAAGTAACCAACAATATAGGTATCTGGGGTAATCTCCGTAACTCGGAGAAGTCACAGAAAATTTGTCCACGCGGACATAGTCGCAGGTGCAGCTAGTAATATATAGTACCTGGGTGACCGAGCTTTACTCAGTGACTTACAAAAAAAATAATTAAAGAGTCTGACCACTTGCACGCTACGAACCCTACGCTAGCTTGGTAGATCTACGCTCTAGTCTCTGTACTACCGAAATGGTAAACTGTTGTCAAATCAGAAAAGTTTAGAGTTTAGAAGTTTTAAATGTGTGAAAAATGTGAAAAAAATTCTGAGAAAAGGATATTTCTCAGAATTGGACCCTAGCAAAATATATTTTTGCAAAGTAAGTAGAAAAATTTTTGTATAACGAATAAAAAATTCATGTATTTTATTACCACATGATTATTGTGCGATGTAGGAATTATAAACGCCATTTATCGAAATTTCGTAGAAACTAATTTTAAACATTCCGCCCGACAAAAAGCGTTAGACTTTTTAGTAAGTATTTATCGATAGTTAAATAATTTATCCTATGGTAGAACAATAATTTTCTCAAGACAGAAGTTTACATTTTTCGTTATTTTAAGTTTACGCAGTGATACTATCTGTTCTTTTCATGTTGGTAAATATACACTTGTTTTCTTTATGGTGGCACTTCACATGGCTATTTGTGTTCGCTATTGGGTGTTTGTTGTATTTGGAAAAATATATGACGTACTCGCAAACATGCAAATACAGGCAAATACGACCATCCATACATGGCAACCAAATAACAAACACACAAATATTTGGCAGCAGAAGGAAATGTGTTCACCAAAACTATGGACGTGTTTAACTTGTAGCGGGATTTTATTATTCAAATGCATGTAACTATTACATGCAGTGCGTAAAAAAATTCAAAGTAGTGAAAAGACCATGGAGAGCAAGGCGCTGGTGGATGCTGACTATGCATAAAAATTTGCATTTTCAATAATTGTTCCAGTTCACGCTCACAACACAGACACAAAATACTGCACGCTCATACAGATCCACGGCGTGTGCGCTTCTGAATATGGCCATTGTGTAGACGGTTTATTAGCGTATTTGCCTATTTGGCCCCTTTGATGTGCGTCGAGAAACCGACAAGCGCACGGTAACACGTATTTGGTTTTGGCCATAATTGTCAAATAGGCAAATAAGGCCAATAGTTTGTCAAATATACTGTCCACACGCGGTAATTGTTTGCCAAATATGCCAAATACAAATAGCCATGTGGAGTGCCACCTTTAGATACATGGTTATGGTTTGGATGATAATTATCATACGAGTAGTTCTAACAAACTTAAAACAATGGACTGATTTTGATGTGATTATTCTAAATTCAGTCCATTTTTTCAACTAGACTACTTGAAACAATGGATTTTATCACCACATGATTATTGTGCGATGTAGGAATTATAAACGTCATCTATCGACATTTCGTAGAAATTAATTTTAAACATTCCGCCCCATAAAGGGCGTTAGGCCTTTTAGTAGGTATTTGTCGATAGCTACTTGATATTACACAAAAAATAGTTCCTAAATTTATAATAATATAAAACAAAACTTTAAACAAGGTGATTTCTCTTATAACGGAATTACATTTGTTAACGCACCTATTATTTAAAAAAAAAATTTTTATTGTCTATGTTCACTGTATTTTTCTTTGTCTAATTCTTATCTATGGGAGACGGCTTGACGACCGACTCATTTTCATGACAGGGAGACGATTGTTTACTACAGCAACGGTCATTGCCTAATTTATTTTAAAATAAATAGTGTTTCCTACTTTTTGACTATTTCATTTAAATATTCGGAACAACTTTTATGTATAACTCGTATAACTGTATAACTAATTTTCAACGGCTATGTGTATTGTAAATGTAGAAAATAATTACGAAATAAAGTATTAAAATAGTCTGAAGATTATTATATTGTATATCCACAACAACATTGAAATATAATAGATGGTTATTCCTCAGTGGGCAAAATACAAAGTTTATGAATTGGTCTTTTGGTTATAATATTTTTACATTTATGGCTAACTACTCTACTACTACTACTAATACTAATAATACTAAACCATCGCTACCAGGATGGGTATTTGGAACTCTAGCTAACATTCATTTACATGGCGGCAGTCTTTCATCCTTAATTATTACAACTGTGCCTATAGCGATATTATTTTGAGTACTAGTCCACTTTTGACGTTTTTGTAAAATAACTAATTATTCTAAACTTCATTTTTTCCAAAAGGGCTGTAATTTTTGTTGAAGGTAAATCCAACGTTTTGTATAAGGTACTTTAACGCTCTGTAAATTTTGATTAGGAACTACTATGGTATTCTTACCAATTAAAAAATGCTCGGGAGTTAAAGCATCTAATGAATCATCAGTAGTCGAATCTATAGTCGTCAGTGGACGAGAATTAAAGCAACTTTCAATTTGACACAGCAAGGTGGAATATTCTTCGTAGGTTAGCTTAGTATCACTCAACACACGGTGTAAATGAAATTTAACCGATTTAACCGCAGCCTTTACTTAATCCATTCATATGGCGAGAACTGGGAGAAAGAAATAGCCATTCTGTGCTATCTCTAGCAAGCAAATCTTGGACCTCAACAGGTGAATTCATACTTTTAACAAATAATTCTTTCAGCTCTTTACTAGCTCCAATAAAATTAGTTCTACAATCACTAATTAATCTACTGTAATGCCCTCTACGAGCGGTAAAGCGCCTAAAGGCAGCCAAAAAATCTTCAGTACCTAAGCCAGTAACTAATTCAAGATATACAGCAGTACATACATACAGCAATATAGGCTTTGTATGTTTTGTTTGAGCTTTTACCACTAAATAGTTTTAAAGTTACAGGCCCAGCAAAATCAACGCTGCTGACACTAAATGGTCGTTGAGCAGTGACTCGCTCTCTGGGTAAGTTTTCCATTTGTTGAATACTCAACTTTGCTGCATTTTTACAACAATTAATACATTTATGAATAATTTTTTTAACAAGATGTCTAATTCCAATTATATGAAACTTAGTTCTAATAAAGTTTAACATCAACTATACACCTCCATGCAAAGTTCTATGATGTGCATCTAAAACAATTAAATATGAGAGTTTACAATTGTTTGACAAAATTATGGGATGTTTCATGTCATGGCCCATCATCAAGATAAGGGTTAAATTTAACAATTTTTTACCATTGTCTAACCTCTTTAAAGCGTTACATTTGTTTTTACCCTTGATGATTAATTTGATAACAATACTTTGTTTTTACTTTGTATATAAATGTAATTCACACTATTGACAGTTAACAAATTTTATATAGGGTATCTGACAATTCTTTTTTATTTTTTTTATTTTCTACATATCCCTCGCCAAGAACTCTGTTCTTCTTATTAACCTTCTTTATTCGACGGTAAAAATACCAGTTTAGATGTAGGACGCTTCAAAATTGTGTTTTTGCATTTTATAGTAACCACCCTCACATTATTATCAGGGCCTTTATGCACTGTGATTATGCGTCCTAAAAGCCACTTCGCCGGGGGTAAATCTCTATCCTTGATAATCGCTATATCACCGATGACAGGCTTTTCGATCTGCGTCTGCCATTTGTAGCGCTGTTGCATCGTGTGTAAGAAATCCCTGGACCACTTGTCCCAGAACTGCTGCTTCATCATTTTTTGGATTAGTCTCCATCTATGTAATGGGCTGATACATTACTTCGCATTGTATTTTTCGGGTAGTATGATCAGCGGACCTCCTACCAAAAAATGAGCTGGTGTTAATGCTGTTTCATGGAGCTGGTGTTAATGCTGTTTCATCTGGGTCATCGTTTAGTTGATAAAGAGGCCGAGAATTTAAACATGCCTCAATTTGGCTTAACAAAGTGGACATCTCCTCAAATGTCAAAGCAGAATTTCCAACAATTTTTGTAAGATGACTTTTGACATATTTTATCCCTGCTTCCCATAAGCCTCCAAAATTGGGTGCTCTTGGGGGAATGAAGTGCCATGTTGTACCGTCATTGGATATTGATTCCGCTACCTTAGCCAACAGATCAACTTTACTCTCATCAAACATTTGTTTGAGTTCTCTAGCAGCACCTACGAAATTAAGGCCGTTATCACTCCATAATTCAGCACAATGTCCTCTTTGTGATACAAATCTGCGAAAGGCGGCCAGAAAACCTCAGGTAGTTAAGTCACTCACGGGTTCCAGATGAACAGCCTTAGTCTTCATACAGATAAATAGACATATATATCTTTTAAACGACTTTTGATCTCTGCCCTTGGATACACGCATCATTATCGGTCCTGCGAAGTCTACTCCACTGACTTCGAAAGCTCTTCCAGGGGTAATGCGCATACTAGGTAGTTCTCCCATCTTTGGATGTCTAGTTATTGCCTTGTATCTTATACAAACCACGTATGTTCGGTGGCATTTCTTTACTAATGGTTTGAGGCTAATAATCCAGTAACGATTTTTTAGTAGATTTATCATCAGATTTATTCCTCCATGAAGGGATTTGGTATGAGCATCTCGTGCTATAAGAGTCGTTAGGTAAGATTTATTCGGAATTAGTATAGGATGTTTCCGGTTCACTGGTAAGTTTGCTGCTTGTAATCGTCCACCAACCCTCAGCAGACCATTTTCATCCAAGTAAGGTGCAAGAGATATCAATTTACTTCTTTTCTTGATCTTTCTTTTCTCTTTCAAATCTGTTATTTCTTCTTTAAACTCTCGCTCTTGAATTACCTTAAACATGCATTCAAAGTTGTCGTAAGTTCTTCACTAGTCAAATATTTAGGTATATCCTTTCTAAATTCTTTCTTTTCTTTTAGGCGCAGAAACCTCTTGGAGTAGGTAAATACACGTAACATTTTATTTAATGTTGAGAATCTTTCCCAAATTGCCTTCTCTTCGTCCAGGTAAGTATACACCTTTGTTTCTTGTTTTCTCTCTTCAATTTTTGTTTCAGGTATGGCCTTTTTTTTGAGTTGTGTCTTCTTCTGGCTTAACCACGAAGGTTCCTTCCACCACATGTCTTTCTTTTCTAAATCAGATGGGTTGACACCTCTCGATGCTAAATCAGCAGGTTTATCTTCTGTGTAAACGTGAGTCTATCTATCATTATCTATTAGGTTTTGAATTTCGGTAACCCGATTAGCCACGAATGTTTGCCATCTATTTGGTTGTGCTTGAATCCACGCTAAAACTACCATAGAGTCTGTGTATGTGTAGATATTGGATTTAGGTATCTTCAAAATATTAGCCGCTTGCGCTATGATTTTCGATAGCAGAATTGCAGCACACAGCTCCAATCTAGCGACTGAAATCTGTTTTAGCGGCGCCACTTTCGTCTTACATTCCAGTATTGTGATATTAACGTGATTATTTTGCACCGTTTTCAGATATACAACTGCAGCATAAGCAGATGTTGAAGCGTCTGCGAATCCGTGCAGTTCAACAACATCGGTATTCCGATGAATATGTAACCATCGATTTAAGTGAATATTTTGTAGTTCATGTAGCTATTTTCTGTAGTTAAGCCATACTTCTTGCAGCGCTGGAGGTAATTGTTCGTCCCATCCCGACGTGCACAGCCAAAGCTTTTGGATAAATATTTTAGCTTTTATAACTGTCGGTGCCAACCAGCCAAACGGGTCGAATAAGCGTGCCACCTCCGCTAATATGGTACGTTATGTGATTGTTGCAGGTACATTAGGAAGGTCAACAAAGAATTTAAATTTATCGTCTTCTCTATCCCAAGCTAGGCCTAGGATCTTTATGATTTTGTCTTTAGTTTCACTTATTTTGTCCAAAAAGTCACTAGAATTGCTTGACCATTTCTGTAGCTCAAACCCACCGGCACTCAATAGTTTGTTAAGTTGATTATAAATTTCTACAGCAGTTTCTATATCATGTGCTCCCGTCATTAAGTCATCCATATAAAAAGAAGTTTTTACAATTTCAGCTCCTAGTGGATATTTACTACTTTCATCTTGTGCCAATTGAATCAGTGTACGTACTGCTAAATATGGAGCAAATGCGGTACCAAATGTTGCTGTGTGTAATTTGTATGATTTCAGTTCATCGCCAGGATTATCCCTCCATACTATTCTCTGATAATTTGTATGTTTTTGCATGATAAGTATCTGCCGGTACATTTTGACGATGTCACTGGTTATGGTTATTTTGTGTTGTCTCCATTTCATTTTCAGAGTTTTCAAGTCTTTCTGTAGAACAGGTCCGACTAGTAATGTGTCATTGAGTGAGTAACCTTTGGAACCTTTAGCCGACGCGTCAAATACTACTCGTACTTTGGTAGTGTCTTTGTCATTTCGAATTACAGCATGATGCGACAGGTATATGATATCTTCTTCATTTTCACTTGTTAATGACATGTGACCTAACTTCAAATATTCTTGAATGACTTCTTTGTATTGTTTTTTCAATTTAGTATCATGTTTAAATTTTCTTTCCAACTGATGAAATCTACTTATGGCTATTTCTTTTGTATAACCACATTTATTTACAGGTGTCTCAATTGTTTCTTTAAAAGGTAAGTGTACTTTGTATCTTCCTATTTCTGTTCTAAGTACTGTATTTTTGTAAATTTGTTCACATTTCTCTTCTTCTTTTGTAAATTTTCTTTCTGAGGTAAGTGTTTCATTTTCTATTTCCCAAAATTTTTTTAATGTATCGTTTTCACACACATACATGCATATTAATTGTTTGTCTTTTTCTTTCAGCATTTGTATTGCTGGTATCACCCGAGAGAATCCACCCCAGGTGTGTATATTGTGCAATAATATCCAGACGGACTCTTCAACAATCCAGTGTGTATGATTTTTCAATAAACTTCAGCTCCGAGCAGTACGTGAATTCTATTTGGAGTATTATTATGAGGGTCGGCCAATGAGATTTGTTTCAACTCGGGCCAATTAGATACTGTTATTTTTTGTGTAGGTAAGAATTTTGTAATAGATTTAAAAACATACGCTTTTGTCGTAATAGTGAAGTTTGATTTATGTCTAGATTTCAGTTGAACTTCAACCATGTACTTGGTTTGAAGTGTATTTCCTTCACTTAATCCTGAGACTAAGCCGCTGATTTTCACTCGTTTCAAACGCAGCATTTGAACGACCTCTTCAGTGACAAACGATGCTTGTGACCCTTGGTCAATGAGAGCACGGTAGACATGTGATTGTCCGTGGCACGAGGCCACATCTACTAGTGCAGTGGCTAAGAGTATTTGACCAGGCTCATGTATAAAATGTGATACTATTGGTTGATCTTGGTCTAGATGACAATTTTCTTTTACAGACTCATTTTTATCAGGCTGTAACAAAGAGTGATGCCTTTTCTTGCATATTCGACATGACGTATTTCTCATACATTTTACTGCTGTATGGTTTGGTATTAGGCAGTTAAAACATAAGTTGTTATTTTGTACAAATTCATATTTATCTTTGTATTCTTGCTTACTGAATTTTTTACATTGATAAAGGTAGTGATTGTCTTTACAGAATGTGCACCGAGGTGAGTCCATGGTCCATCAAATCTCCAAACTATTCTTAAATAATCTATCTTTCTCATCTATGGCGATTTGTCTATAGTGTTGACGTATATCTCCTACTAGTACAAATCTATGTCTTCTCCATCTTAACGTGATGCCTCTCAAATTGTTTTGCAGTGCTGGCCCAACTAACAGGTTACCATTAGCGGTTTTTATGGAACTATCGAATACTATAGTCACAGTTTTGTAGTTAGGTGCTGCTCGTTAATAACTACATGGTGTGGAAGGTAGTTTACAATTTTATCTCCTTTTGTTTGTATCTCGTCAATGGGTACTAGACTAGTTCCATGAGGTTTTGTTGTAAATAGTCTTCCATGAATTCGTTATATTTAATTTTAGCGTTGGATTATTTCTAAACTTGTTATCGACTGCGATTAACCGTCTCATGGCTATTGCGAGTGATTCACCTAAATCTGGAGGCGAATTAACGAACGGTAAGCGGATTTGATAACGCCCATCGGCAAGTCGTCGGTTGGTATCCTGGTAATGGTTCTCACAACTAATCTCTGTATTAGTTAAAATCCGTTGGTCTGTATTTTCTTCTATTTCCCAAAAACTACGAAGAAGAGTATCTACGTCAAGCTTTACATGGTGTATGTATACTTGACCAGGTAAGTTCGTGGAATTGTTTTTGCCGGAAATTAACCATCCAAATAGTGTCTGCTGTGCAATCAGTGTGTGATTCTCAGTTATGTGTGTCAGAATGCCGTGTTCGATAATATCTGCGAAGACATCTGCACCTAATATAATATCTATTTTGCTTGGTCTATGGAAAGCGGGATCTGACAAATTCGATTGTTTTAGTTCTGGCCAATCAATGGCATGTATTTGCTGAGGCTGATATGATGTTCATGACTTTAAGACGTAGGCAGTTATTATTACTCTACGAATATGTTCCGAGTTGTGTTTCGATATAAGCTCAAATTTTACTCTAGCCTTAGTAATGGATTGAACAGAGCCGACACCTGTAATGCTTCCTATGATTGTTTCTCGTTTTAAGCTTAGAAATTGACAAGCAGCTTCGGTAATAAGGTAAGCCTGGGAGCCTTGGTCTATTAATGCGCGAAGCGTGTGTAATCGATCTCGTCTTGTTGATGCAATATTAACTAATGCAGCCGCCAGAATAACACTAGTGGGGTTAGAGTTCGTATTGTTACTAATCTCTGTCGTACTAGTCATCACTTGTGTGTTCGCAAGTTCTAATTTATTTTGATTTGAAGATGCAGTGCTGGTGTTAGTGCTGCAATTTAGAGTAGTGTAACCATGTAGAATAGTGTGATGTTTGCGGCCACATTTCTTACATGCAGTGGACTGTTTACATGATTTGATTGGGTGACCTTTTCTCAAACAATTGAAACATATTTGATTATCTTGTACAAAGCTTTTCCTGGTTTATAAATCTAGTTGGAGAAAATCCTTACACTTGAAAATTAAATGATCTCCATGACAATATACACATTTATTTTCTTTAGTAAATTCCATAGCTAAACTTTTGGTGGAAACATGTTTTATTTGTAACGTGTGTATGTGTGTGTGTATGGTCTTTGTATTTTACAGTTTCAAGTGTTCGAAATCTATATTCTAAACATTCTGACAAGTCTTTCCATAAAGGTAATGTAGAATTAGTTTCTATTTTTTGCTCGAATAGTTTGTGCATTTCCGAATCCAATTTTTATATGATAATATAGACAATTAAATCATCCCACTTATCGGTAGGTAAATCTAGACCTTTTAATGTGGAAAGACGTTCCGTGGTTACATCCAATAATTTTCGAATATTTTTGGCTGATTCTGTGATTATTTTTCTTTGATTTAACAATCTTCCTATGTAAGCATTAACTATACTTCTTTTGTTGTTATATCGTTTAACAACAAAACAACTACGTTTATTTAACATTAAATTCATTGTTCAGATTTTTCTCCATTGACTTTTAGCCATACACTTTATATATAACACCAAAGCCTGACGCCACATCCGAACAGCAATGGTGAGCTAAATTAGATAACTCACTTGTACATACGACACACATTTATTATCAGATAAGCTGATCGGTCACCATTTCGTTAGAAAACAACACCCACACATTTATATTTTATCTGATGTTATTTGCCTCACTTCGTAGTACGGAATAGGCTGTCTGAAGGTATGAAGTCTATCCTTATTTTTCATTGTATTTACTAATTATAAATACATTATTAAAATATGTGTTTTTACTTGTTGCAATTTTTATTTATTTTTTTATAAAAGGGGGCAAACGAGCAAGCTTGTCACCTGGTGGAGAGTGACCAACTGCCGCCTATGGACACCCGCAACATCCGAAAAATCACAGAGGCGTTGCCGGCCTTTAGGCAAATAGGGAAAGGAGATGGAGGGGGTGATGGATCACTGGCACTCTCACTCACCGAACGATAGATGATATATAAATAATAGATGCTGTTATTTCACGTCCTTATTCTGTAAGAAGGTGGTATTTCACCGGGCAAGCCGGTCCTATTCGTGCTGCAATGCAGCATAGCTCTACCACTCTGAAAAAACTGAACTTAAACATATTATTTCAACTTATTAAAAAAAAAATGGTGACCACATTGTAGCATTCGAACTCGCACACTTTGTCGTGGTAGACCTACGCTCCAGCCATTGTGCTATTGAGAAGGTAAACTCTGATGCGAAATTAAAACAGTTTAGAAGTGTAGACTTTAGAAATTTTAAGTGCGTAAAAGACGGAGAAGAGAATTTTTCCCAGAATTGAGACCTAGCTAGATCGATTTCTCGCCTTAACTCGCTTCGCTCCTCAACCCCTGTATTGTAAATTTCATCAACGTCGCTAGAGCCGTTTTCGAGAACGCGATATTTATATATACAAATATCGCTCGTTTAATATTATAGTGGATAGTCGATGTATAACAATCTTAATGTCAACAGAACGAAGATCACACGAGCAGTGTGACCAGTAAATTGTTATTTTTTTTCTTTTGCAATACACGGTTAATTTAAAAATACTAATAATCTTTTCGTATTTTGTTCTTAACATTATCTCTAATAGCTTTTGTTCTATGACTTTTAATAAGTCGTAACTTTTTCTTTCATACAAAAATAAAAATACATTAAATGTTTCTGAAACTGGGACCTACTCTACCCTGTCGCTAAGCGGCACACGTACAGCGGGGCGCGGGGCAGCGGCGTATTGTGCTGTGCTGAGGCCCGGTGCGCTTGCACTATACCACTGGAATACGAACACACACAGAGTAATTATGTTTCAGACAGTACAACAAAATTTAACAAATATTTTTTGAGGAATGTATTAAGTTTTGAGAAAAGTCGTAGAACAAAAGTTATTAGATATGATGACTTCAAAAAATATCCTAACTAGTTGAATTTTCCGAAGATTTTTGTGTTGACGACTGAACATATCCTGAAAAGTAGGTACCCTTAATGTGGACTGTGAGTAGGTATGTTATTTTTAGGGGTCGAAAAAGGATGAATTTGGTTTACTTGCAAATATTTAAAAATCATTAATTTTTCGAGGAATATAATTACGGAAAGTTGCAGTTCCTATTTCTATAAAAGGTATACAAATTTTATACGGAAATACTTTTTTCGTAGAATAAATCATTTCAAAGACATGAACTAAATCATATCTGAACAAAAGGAGTACCTAAATAGGATGACTATAGCGAAAATACCCCGAAGGGTACCAAGTCAACAATGTCTGGGTATATAGTACTAGATCGAGTGTTTCAAAGCATGACTATGTTGCACTCAACTGAGTATCTGGAACCACACCTACCTCACATGCACGCTTACGCAGTAAACAACGGACGGTATTTAATTTAATTTCGTACTTACAACGTTTAATCAATAAAGAATTGAATGATTTATGGTAAGTGTTATATTCTTTAAAATAATAATATATTTGTATTTACGATGCCATTTATTTAATTTAAGAATTCAATGCTAATGTGTAACCGTAATAACCAAGTTCACGAAAGGACGAAATCAATATGTATTCTCTGCTAAGGGGCCATTGGTTCTTCTCAATGATGTATCGGTACCTTATTTGCAGTAGCGTGCCTAGGGCTTCAGAATAGGGCAAGCCCCGACACATACTTGTTTTCCATTGTTTTTGTAAAAGTATAGGGAAGGCTAAAATATTATAGACTACTGCCAAGGTCATGATTAATTAATCATGACCTTGGCACAACCGGTGGACAAGAAGAGAAGAAAGAGAATGTTCCCCGCGTTATTTTTCAACACAACAAATTTTGTATTACTTTGCTATTAAAAATGTACTACCGTAAATAGTTTATCAAATTACTAAAGGAAATTTTTCTTTTAGTATATAGCTGTCGCTTCCTTGTCAATTTGACTAATTCTTTTCACTTCTAGTTAATGTCCTGGAAGCAAATGCTATTGGTTTCTCAGTGCCATTTAAAAATCTAAGAAAAGGAATAGCTCTGAGCCCGGCAGGCGAAGCATCAGTGGCTATACATAGAGACAAATTAGGATCAAAATAGGTCAAAACATTTTCAATTAAGATTAATTTTTTGATTTTGTCGAAACTAATTTCATAGTCCTTAGAACATTCAAATTTCTTACCTTTTTTAAGTAACGAATTAATGGGACTGGTAAGTGTAGCAAAATTAGGAATAAAGTTGTAATAATTTGCCATACCTAGGAATGTACGAAGTTCATTGGTATATGGCGCACGTTCAGTATTTGTGATAGCTCTAATTTTATTTTTGTTTTTATGTAATCCATATTTATCAATTCTATGTCCCAGATAGTTAATATTCCGGTGCATAAAATTTCACTTATCTTTGTTAACATGTAGTTTATGTTTCTTCAGTTTTTGTAGTACTTGTCTTAACCGTAGCAATAATTGCTCCTCAGATGCACTGAATGATAATATCATTAAAAAAACATTTGACTCCACCTATACCCTGAAGTACTCTATCCATGAGTTTATGCCATAGTTCGGCACAATCTTAATGCCAAACATAAGTCTGTTTACCTTATACGTTTCCTTGTATGTGCTTAGCATCTGTAACAGAGCGCTTTCCTCATCCATAACCATATGTAAATACGCCTGGCTAATATTTAGAGTACAAAAGATTTCACCACCATTCATTTCTGAAAATATATCTTCAATCATTGGAATAGGGTACTGCTCGTCCATAATTACTTTATTTAACTTTATTGTCTGTGCAAAGATGTATATCTTCATTTGCTTTTACAATTGGCACTACTGGTGTTCTTCAGTCCGATTGATCAACTTTAGTAATGACTCCTTCAGTACAGACACGGTCATTCTCTTTGTCAACCTTATGTTTCAAAGCGTGTGGAACTCTTCGCGGTTTGATGAAAATCGGCTGCGTGTTCGTTCATAGTGTTAGATATCCTTGATAGTTGATACGTCCGAAGTCAGAATTAAATACTGTAGTAAAAAATGTATAAATGCATAATTTGCTAAGAAATTCTTGATCACTATACCGACATTTAACATAAGTGACTCCAATAGGTTGTATAATCTCGCCCGTATATGTTTTTATTTTTAATCTTGGTCCTGAATATTTCGTTGCTTAATTTAAAATTTTTAATATGCTTTGATGATATTGAGGATAGAGCTGCACCAGTATCAAATTCCATACGTATTTTCGTGTTTTCTAATTTAATAGTTATGATTTATTTATCCAATATTTCTGTATTTATGAGGTTAACGTCACAAGATGTGTCTTCGTTAGTATTAGGTTCATCCAATTGTTTTGTATCCTTTTTGTAACTTAAGCAGACTCTGGCAAGGTGGCCCTTGCGGTTGCGTTTATGCCATAAATCGTTAACGTATCCGCATTTATTGGTACTGTGTTCCGTTTTACCACATCGAAAGCATTTTCCTTTAAGATAATTGGTAGTTGTGGAATGTTTAAAGGTCGTTGGCCGAGGGATATTGCTCTTCTTGGTCATTGTAATTTTTTTGATGTGGTCCGATTTGTAGTGTGATATTGTTCTGTTGTCTAATTTTCCCATTTCCTTTGCAGTAGCAATTTGTATTAATTCTGTAAATGTCCTAATGTTTCTGTCTTGTAATATTCTAGTTCTATATTCTTCGTCATGTAAGCCTCTAATGAACTGTAAGCAAAGAAAGTTTTCAGATATCGATTTACACAATTTCGGAAACGAAAATCGGAGTTTATACTTAACTTCTTTAATTCCGTGGCAAAGAATGGAATCGTTTCGTTTTCGTTCTGAAGACGAGAAACAAATCTATGTTGAAGTGCCCAATTACTAAGTTTGGGTTCTAGGTACTCATCTAATATTTTTGTAAGTTCGTCAAGTCTTGGTAAGAGGATCAACTGGGGAGCATATATCGTCTAATCTTTCGTGTAATTCTGGAGATAAGGCCGAGTGTCCATGCGTTGAACCGAATGCGAAACACGAAGTTTTGTTTCTTGAATCACAGGATTCCACATCGTCGACAAATTGTACCCGTTTTCCCGATTAAAATTTGTATGTCTCTTGATATCAACCGCTTCACGCACTACTCTTGGATAAAAGTGGCGATCAGTAGAAAGGACGTGTGGGCTATGAAACTCAATCCAGTGTTTGGTATCTGATTGGAGCAGATGTTCCGCTATCGCTGATTTGGTTGATTGCCGATTTTTCACTGCTGCGATATGTTCTTTAATCCTTCCAGTAATAGTGCGCTACGTTTGGCCAATGTATGAACTACCGCAGCTACAATCTATTTTATAGACTCCTGGTGTCTGTAACGGCAAAACATCCTTTAGTGTGCCCACTATGTTGTTCACCTTTGTTCCAGGGGTGTATATGATGCAGATAGAGTACTTTTTTAAAACTGATCCAATTTTATCAGTAGCACCTTTTACATAGGGTATGTAGGCTGGTTGTCTGCTTACCTCTGGATGTCTGTACTTCTCTTTGGCGCAGTCGTCGGTTCACCCGATATCCGTTCTTCGCCAGTACCTCCTGAACATAATCGAGCTCCTGCTCCAGATGTTCCTGGTCACATATATCATACGTTCTGTTCTTCAATGATGCCATAACGGATTGCAGGTGACTGGGATGGTGGTGAGACATAGCGTGCAGGTATCTGTCCGTGTGTGTAGGCTTCCGATATACACAGTGTGCCAAGTTCCTATCTTGTCTCGCGGATAGCATTACATCAAAAAATGCGTTGAATCTCCCGTTTTAGATATTTTATAATGCAACGCGAAAGTTTAAAAGTTTATATTTTGGATCTTGTTCAGCAGAAAATAAATCGACAATCTTTTACTAAAACTTTGAAACGTTTCTTTTTCTTGTAGCGGTTGAAAAATCATTTTTGGGTATGCTTCTTGCTGAATATTTCAGCGTAAGTTCGATTGTTCTGAAATTTGTACGATAGGTAAACTATTGTTTTTAGTTTGTAATAGCTATATTTTTCTCTTCAAAACTGTACTTTTTTCTTCGAAGTCGTATCCAATCCATTTCTTCATCTAGTTCTTCGTCTGATATTTCTAATTCGATGTCATGTTGTATGTTAGGAATAAAACATATGATTGTTTGTATTGTCTTTCGGTATCAAGAGATGGCGCTAGTTGTTCCGTCAGGGCCGGTTCAGTTGATTTCTTTTTGGTATGTGGGTAATTTAGTCTGTAAATTGAATTTGGTAATGGAGATGTCTAAAAAGGCGTCGGTCGCTTCGTGATAAGAAAAAGGGCAAGTTTTTAGAATATTGGTTGTAAATCTCAATTATCTTATTTGTTTTCAAGCTAAAAGAAGTTCTATCGTGTTGTTGTGTGTTCACCGACTAAAATTAGCAGTTGATTTTATAACTTATATATTTTATAACTATAATTCAAAAGTCGGAGATCAAAAGGTTAGGTAGGTGGAGAAGTGAGTATTGTGTTTGTGAGCTTTGTCTTTGTGGCTTTACGGCGCCGGAAGCCACCGCCGACTTCCACCATCCTGAAGACTAACGGACATCAAGTGTATTTAGTTTCTCTTATTTGTATAATATTATTGATCAGCGCCGCGTATCGCGATCGATGTCGGCGCAGTTCCCGGCACGTTTGCTACCCTGCCGAAAATTATAAAGGGCCAACACGCGCAGTGGTCGTGTCTGGAGCTGTATCGCACATTGTATTCCTTGTAATTTCTGTAGTGTTTCTTCAATTGACTGTAGTCTTGACTGTATTTCTTCGTTCGATAGTGTTTCTAATGTATTTACGTAATTTTCTTCTTGTAATAAAGCGTCGTAAATACATGCGGGTTCTTTTTAGTTTTTTAAGATCTATTTTAGACATCTCATTGCCTATGTTATATTCTTTAAAATTAATAAAATATTTGCATTTACGATGCCATTTATTTAATTTGACAATTCAATAATAAAGGTAGTCAATGTAATATATAAAAAATCTCGAAAACCTGAACTGAATTTTGAGCTCGGATTCAGATTTAAGAAAACCTCGGAAAAGTACTCTCTAGTCTCGGATTTACAAAATCCTTTAAATTTTATTGGTCTATGTTATTTACAAAACATATATAAGTACCTATATTATGAAAATTATATTAAATACCATATAGCTGTTATCTCTGAATAACAATAGCCATGAAAATATTACAGACTTCCGCGTTTATAATATTAGATTGTATTATTTAAGTTATCGTTATACGTATAAAAAAGAATGCCTGAGTTAAACATATATTATACTAGCTTTGCCTCGCGGTTTCATCTGGATTATACTTGTTTCTTTTGCGGTTTAAAATGTAGCCTATAATTACTATCAGAAAAGTTCTCTATCTGCCAATGAAAACCCCGTCAAAATCAGTTCAACTGTTTTGGAGATTAGCCCGGACAAACAAACACACAGACAGACAACAGACAGAAAAATTTTAAAAAGCGTGATCGGGTTTTGTTTACGTGCAAATAATCACGCAAGTTTAAGAAAAAGGCTCTATTTCGAAATCACAGATAGATGTTTCAATTTCATTATTTACATGTACATATACATATACGTAGGTATATGTATATATAGATGTATAGATATGCCTACCTACCTATATTTTTATGTACTGAACCAATATTGAGAATTATCGAGATGATTTTTGTGTTATTTTTGTTTACATTTGTAGATAGAGTCATATGCCACTTAAGTTTCAATATAAGCACATACCTACGTACATAAAAAAAAATTGGAATCCTTAGTTAACGACCCCTCTTCTAGAGCTAGTTGAGTATGTTTTGTTGTCATGAGATAATTTTCCTTATCTTCGGCCTGTGACTGTAGTAGGTACTGGGATGACACATCATTTTTGGTTTTTGTCGTGTGGCGCAGGGCGAGTTACGTATAAACTTCCAAGCGACATATGAAAAGTAATATGAGGTTGGGATGAGTTACGATCTTAAGGGACACGTCATTCTGTGAACAGAAAAATTCTTTTATCAACATTGTTTCGCTGGGATAATGTTCTGGGTAAGAGGGAGATTTTTTATTTACGACTTTAATGTTAGTATTTAATACTTATTGTGCTTATTTGTGATATTGTTAAGATATTGTACACTTGCTTAGTAGATAACAGCCATGCAATTCTGTAAAAACGCTCAAGCGAGACTCGCTCGACATTTCACCTCACTTCGCATTCGAACTCACTTGGCCTTCAAATGGAATTGGGATAATGGAGCTATAAAATTATTAATTTTATCAATATTTAAAATTGACGGTTTTCTCCATAAACTTGCTACTTTTGAAATAAATCACATCTTTAAAATTAATGGTCTTTGCTACAAAGCAATTGCAAACTTCAAAATCAATAGTTTCACAACAAAATTTTGGTTACAACTTCAATCACTGAAACTTTAATGTGGTGTAATGGTGATAATGAATGCTTGGGAGTAAATCGTGAGGACAAATGCAGGATAAGGTTTAGATCGTTTCACATTGTGTAAAATTTTCAATATTTTTTTGTAATTTTTAAACAAATACGACGATATATTTATAACACTTTTTTTTGGTTACGTTAGGTGAGGTCTTTTTACCACAACGTGCAAGCCGAGCTAGCGTAGCAAACGTGCCGCGGCAGCGGCCGACGAAGCGCCAGATCGGAATCGGAAAACAGGAGCCCGCGCTCTAAAGATATAGTTGAATTCGAGATATTTAATCTCGAAACATCTCTATAATCCTCCATCTCTTTTCATCTTTTGCTGTTGGTACATCTATAACTATATAGCAATCTTATGTAAACTAGTAGGTGCAGTTCCGAGTTATTTCCAGGGGCAGTATTGAAATAGAATTCCGCAGGCTAAGGAGATAGTAGAAGTCGCGAAATTCAATCCAGAAACATCTCTATATCATCTCTTTTCATCTTTTGCTGTTGGTAAACGTATATATAGGAATCTTATATATACTAGTAGGCTTATTTCCGAGTTATTTTCAGGAGCTAGGCAGGGATGTTGCGCAATTGCATCAACATCAAGGAATATAATACTCCTCTAACTCCATTCACTGCGCCGGATGTGCCAGCGTTATCAGGATGACAGCTTGTCAAGTTTATTTATTTAGTTTATAGAAAATGTTATCTACATAGCACAATCTATTATTTTAAAGGATTGCTTATTTTTTTTATTGGTAATAATTATTTTATAGCATCTTAAAATTTTTTAAAGCTTATATTGATTTAATGAAGGAGTAACATTTTACAGTATGACATTATTTTTTTTATTAGCACTTCATAGCAATTTTGTCTATATTTTCACCAATTTTGAAGTGCCGTTAAATGCATCCCAATGGAATTTTCTAAACCAAACATACTGGGAGAGAAGTGAAGTGATCTATATTTCGTCTTAGTGTATTTTAACTTCTTCATCTTGAATACTCGAAATTCTCAATGTAATAACAGGATTCTTTTGAAATTTAGTCTAGGCTCTTATTATCTTTAACATTATGTACATATCACATATCATTATTTCTCGTAGTCAAAGGCCAGGGATTGCTACAGTTATGTGCATCGTTGTTAGGCTTTTGACCACGAGAAATAATTTCATTAATTCAACATCGGATAGTAGTAGAGCTACAAAAGAGCTAAAGAGCTAGAAAAGCTACAAGGCTCTTTAACTTTGTTTCGTGCTTTTTCACAGTGAAGTTTTAGTTTACATATTTTTATCTGCCACTGAGTTCAAATTTCTTATAAATAAGTTATAAATTTTCGCAATCTGTGAAATAAAATTGCCTTTCATTTGATACGGTATACTCCGACGCATTTTTTAATTTTTTTTGCTTAATATATTATGCAAGTCATAATATCTGCCGTGTTGTATAAACTTTTAAACTTTCGCGTTGCATTATATCCCGTTCTGCCCTGTTGGTTTTAAAATTAAGTCACATAGCATTTATAAATATGTACACGTGCACACCTCATCTGTTAGAATAATATGATAAATAGCTTAGAGCTACATGGGAACAGATGAACAGATTAACATAGGCACACAGATTGCTAAAATCATAACCTTCTTTTTTGCTTCGACTACAGTCTTATAAAAAAATAGCTAACCACATTAGTAAATGTGTATCACTAAAAGACGTATTTCCCAAATTATTGGAAATGGTGCCTCAGACTTGAATGTTAAAAACAAAGTTTCTAAAAAGTTGATATCTCTAACTGTGTAATGCTTCAGTAATATTTATTTGTGTATTCTACACGCCAATTTATTTTATTCGGTACACATATCATGAGGAATAAATATTTTGGGGCATCCCGTACTCTACAATTGGGATGTATGTTGACCATGTAGATCACTGGTTCCCAAACTTATTTTGTCTACTGAGTCGAGAGCTCATGCAGTCGTTGTCTAAGATGCCTCCTAGCTAAATGAAATTACAAATCACCCCCCAGGCCTCTACACAACGCCCCCATTTTTTTTCTGGGTCTCTTACCGCCCCCCTTTAGGCCTGCAGCGCCCACAAGGGGGCGTTATCGCCCACTTTGGGAATGGCTGATGTAAATACTCGTAGGACTATTATGATTCTACTGGTAAGTTTCAATGGCACTGAGGCGTAGGGGAGTTGCTTTTGTAATGTGTAAAAAATTAATGTTAAGGGCTCTGGTTAGTAAAGTAAAATAAAGGTAAACTAAGAATGTATAATTAAATATAGTATGTACTACATTTAATTTACCTATCTATCTGTACCATCCTGTACAAATTTAAAGTTACTTCTTGTATAAAAATAAATAAAGGTACAAATGAAGAAGTCATTTAACTTATAAATATTTATTTGTTAATTATGTTTTTGATGAACTTATTTTGGGATGTCGATAATAATTAATTACGTTCACGTGTTAATAAATATTACTCAGATGGTACATAATATAGCAATTAATGTATGTAATATTTACGTCGTACTTATGTATGCATATTCAAAATTCAAATTATCGAAGACCAATGTACTTACTATTTAGGTACCACGCTACCTGCTTATTTCGATTTTAAAATTATTTATATATTATATGGTAGTTTTTGATGACAATATTTGTTTAATTTAGCTCTTATTGAAAATATGTAATTTGTAGATTCCTACAAGAAATCGGTTTATTCTAAAAATATTCTACTTTTCCGTACGATTTCAAATCGACTCAGCTGCTCTCGAAATTTTGTAATAGTCTCCATAGGCCACACTGCTGGCCACAGATTTTTCTTTTAAATTAGGAGAGAAGACGAGTCAGACTTCATGCGGATTTGTGGAGAGTACTGACTGGCCATAAGGTTAGACTACTACCGACGACTGTTTTTAAAATTAGCTAAAATAATTCTACCACTGAAAAGTTCGGTTGGCCTGTTAGTGAAGGAGATCGAGGGTTGGGAATAGGTTTTCGGTAAAGTCAATTTAGCAATAGAAGTTATCTAAATTAACCAGAAGTCTGTGGATATTACTAGGTCATATGATACTTATAGCAAGAGCTTCGTGCATGCTCAAACAGGCAAACGTACAGAGCCCGTCATTTTAGATTTGTACAATTCTTTATGTTATTTAGTAATTATTGATTTTTCTTATGAAAAAAGGCTCTTTTGAAAAAATTTACATGGTCAAGTTTTATATCATAAAATTACCTATACGTTGGTGTATATCGCAACATGATCGCAAGTAAATATAACTTCTAGTTATGCTGTAGATGCACGTATTTCAAATTTTTAAGCTTTCTTTTAAATAAATATCATATGTATGTTATATACCAGGTTATTTTGAAGGGATGGGTAAATACGGAATGGTATACATATAAAAGTACCCATGACAACTGAAAACTTGCGTTCTACAATTTCTCCTAAAGTCTATAGTTCTAGTGTAAAACCACAAAGTTTAAGCAAAAATAAAGGTGAGGCAACCCTAATATCAGCGTTTTCTCGTCGCTAGTAAACATTTGGAATGAAGAGCATAATGATAGGGTTGTACTTTTTTTTTGCATTAAATGAATGTTTTTTTTTGTATGGAAAACCAAATAAACGTATGCCGTAATTATGACATCTGCATTATAACAATCAACAGTCATCCCAACAACACGTTGGGACCCCGGCGGATTTATACCCCCTTTTACAATAACCTTGTATAAATGAAAAATACGAGATGGTAAAAGTTGTTAAAGCGTTGAAGATTATTATTATATTATTTTTTTTTTTATATTTTTTCTAATAACAAGAAGATAGGCTCTAAAACTTGCAAAAATACAGTATTCATATAGGGGAAGCTCACTAAGGACAATGGTAGAACGAGTACTTATATCAAAAATGTTTTTTACAAATGTCATAATTTGGCTAATATGTCGGTTTTAATTGATTGTGTAACAGTAGAATTATAATATTCAATAGGATTTTGTCATTTAATACACAAAAGAATATTATTTTTCAGTCATAAGTACATAGAAGACAGGGGTGCCAAATTCACGTCTTTGCATGTACATATTTCAAAACAATATTGCGAAAAATATATTTAGCACAGATATGCAGAATAATACATTTATAGAAAGATAATTTTATGTGCTTTACGAAACAGATTTTTAGTTTTCATATTATTGTTAAATTTTTGAGGAAGTACTTAAAAAGTGACATACCTTATTTTTTACTTTCTTTTTTTCGTTGGAGATTATCACTGTTACCCACGTTTCCCCACGCACTACTTTTAATTAATAGTCTAACTATTCATAAGTCAGCTGCGGATATTTGAGGTTTTAGAAGATATGAGAAAAATGTGGTAAAAGTTGGAGTAGCTGCAAAAAATATCGAATTTAGAAATTCGATATTTTTTGCAGGTTTCACGGGGACTGTTCATACGAACAGTATGGACTTTTTTGTATTTTTTTTTATTGTTTCGTGATAACAAAGGGATCTTATCAAATTTGCACCCGTTTTCCGTGAGAAAATCACAGAAAATATTGAATAGGTACCTATTCAATATTGTAAAATAGTATATAAAGGGAGGTAAAAGTTATTCCAGCCATCCACTTCAGTGTAACTTCAAGTGAAGTAAAGCTCATCTACGCCTGTAATTTCCGCAGATTATGAAGTTCTAAAATGTCTTCTTTCAGCTGTACCAAACGAAATTTAATACTTTCCTACATCGAAGGAGGGGCAGAACTGTAGAACCATTGTCAAAAGTTTTAACGAAAAAATTTAATGTTTCTGAAAACAAACTGTATTTTATAATAAGTGACATTCAAAGGCACATTCTTCCGACGTTAAACAAGGCCTGGGCCTTGGCATTTAGGAAAAAAGAAACATTTTTACAGAAGAATAGCACTTGGTTGGACTCAGGGTATTCGGTGAATTTACCAGATTCCGATCAATATTCCATATCATCAACTTCTGGCGAACGAGGAAAACCATGCGTGGCTTATGGAGACTCCTCAGAATCTACCAAAAAGAGGAAAAACACTCTTCTAGATAAACCTCTGCAAGTTAGTGCGAGTACTAACGATAGGAATCTCGCACGAAGATTTTTCTATAACAGCACATGCTCTGCGAAAATTACAGGTGCGGATAAAACATTAATTAAACGTCTCTACATTATTTTACAAGTTTATTATACGTTACATTACATTTTACAATATGTGGGTAAATATAATTGGTGTTACATGCCACCTTCAATTCACAAGGTACTTTTACACGGTGAAAACATTATCAAACATTTCACAGTGCTTCCTATTGGACTGCTACCGGAAGATGCACAAGAGTTGCGCAACAAACACTACTGAAACATGCGACTACATCATGCCAGAAAATGTTCCCGAACAGCTACTACTGAAGATGCCTTTAAAACTCTATTGTACATGTCAGATCCGTATATAACAAATTTAAGAAAACCATACGTAAGAAACGTAAAAGATCTCGAGGAAGAGGCATTAAGTCTTCTAAAAGTGGCACCATTTGCAACTGACCCTGAAATATCTGTAGAGCCTAAATAGATGGCGATTCGTTTTTCCAATGTATTCACTCTTACATTTAATCATTTCTTTTCACCTTTTTACAGTAGGTACCAAAAATATAAGGTAATTAGGTAGATAAAAGCGATAATTGTTTTTAAAAATTTTTTTTTTGCCATGTTCTATATATTCAAGTGTACCACAAAAATGTACGGGTTGTGGCCTAGGAGTAGGGCTTACTTCGCTCGCTCAATTACTGCATATGTGTACCAAATTTCATCACGATAGTGATAAAAAATATTGATAAATTGATAAAATACCCGTGATTCATGATCTGTGTTATCTGGAGACATTCCTAATAACAAACAAGCAGATCATTGGAAACTAAAAAATAGCCGTTTTGGTTTCGCTATCACATAAGGATACTTGTGTAGGATTAGAAACATACAATTTTTCGAAGTGGAAGATGGTTACATACTGATCATAATAAAGTATGTGGATGAGTAGACGAAAGTAAAGTTATTAAAAATAATATTTAGTGTTAAGATTTGACGACCTCCGTGGCGCAACGGCTTAGCGCGTTGGAAGTAAACGCGGGTTGCGGGTTCGATTCCCGTCCCGAGTCTGGGTGTTTATGTATAATATATATTTATTTACAAAAAGAAAAATATATAAGTAGTATATCAATTGTCTGGTACCCATAACACAAGCGCTGTGCTTGTATTGGGACTAGATGACGCTGTGTAAAAAAAATGTCTGATTATATTATTATTATTTCAGAAATGTGTAAAATATAAATTCGACACACATTCAACGCCTCGGTTTGGTTTGGTAGGTACTTAAACACTTCCGTTATCTGCCATTTTATGCGAAACATGCGAAATGAACTTGTACGAGGTAGATTCTAACAAGGCAGAAGTTATAATTTTCAGTTTTCTAACGCTATTATATATATACGGAATTATTAATTATTTATTATTCTGCATATTTACTATATAATTATACAGTAGCTAATTAGAGTAATAACATAATTTCCTTCAATTGACAGCAGAAAAAGTACCTATTCATACAACTTTATTTGTTAGTAGAATGGAAACTATCACAGAATTACAAAAAAAGGGACAAGCGTCGGCATGAGTGTAAGAAATATAGTACGTGGCTCGTTCAAGGGTTATTAGATTTCCTGTCACACGCAGTCCCAACCGCAGACCTTATTTGCCAAACATTGCCAATGCCAATTTTTTACGTAAACATGTTGTAAGGTCATTACAGTTTCTTTTTCAAGGTTCTATTGTAAGATTTGCTTGTACAAATGTTGATCATTTTTTTCTATACACAGTAGACGAAAATTTGAACTAAATAATATTGATTTTATCATATTACAGTTAAAACAAAGATACGGATTTTTCTTTTATAATCTGTTTATTTTAAGCCAATTTATTAATTTAGCGTTTTCGACCTCTTTTTAAAATCCTTCGATGTAGACTGTAAAACCCAGTCTTTTTCGATTTAATTTGCCAAAGAAGTAAATAAGAATTAATATTTTATTTAAAATTAGCTGTTGCCCGCGATTTTGTTCGCGTAATCTTTTATTTACTAAATTAAATAATTCGCAAACCTTTTCGGGCCTACGTAGAACAACTCACCAAAGTTTCATCACAATCTGATAAATGATTAAGGAACGCATAGAGAACAAACATACAAATCAACATTCATTTTTGTTTATATATAAAACAAATACAAAATGAAATGAAAAAATACAAATTAGTTTTTAATATTATGACAATACTTACCTAGCATAAAGACATTTTCCAATTATTTCATATGAACGTTAGCTTGTTACTCATTTTAATTTAATAATACCGTTTTCTCAAAAACTATCTGTGCTCGCAACATCAACTTTGTGCTATCAAATATCTATGCTTGGAAAAGTTTATTGCGGATTACTCAATTAGGTAAGTTCTGCGGGATGCATTAGGCGCTAATGATTATGCACTTATGATTAAGAGTAAATGCTCTATCGTATTTTATAGTTGCACCTTAGTGCGTCAAATTTGAAACTTGGAAGAACATCCACCAAAGATAACTCGCATGGGACGCTCTATGACAGCAGTTATCGAAGAAATAGTTATGGCGAAAGTCGAAAAAATTGCTTTACCAAATCATCATGTCCCGTTTTATTACAGAAGAAACGAAGATTAAATAGTGTGTATATTATTTTACATGAACGCTTGGGGATGAAAAATATCTGCGCCAGTGTTTACCGATGTGCTAAAACAAATCAGACTGAATATTTCTTGACGTTCTTTGGTGCACCAAAATCATGATCGCTTTTTGGCTTGGTTTATAACAATGGATGACCCGTGACTTCACCATTATGACGCCAAGACGAAATTAATTACAATCTGATTTGGAAAATACCGTAATCTCCAACTCCTTTGAGATTGAAGGTGAGTCGTTCCACCAGTAAGATCGTGGGCTCTTTTTTTTGAGATAATCAAGGGGCAGTAATGATTGAATACTTGGTTCATGGAGTTACGGTTACGGGGACGATTTACGCAGTACGAATAAAAAAATTAACCAACGAACTCGCAAAGATTATCTTGTTTCATCAAGATAACGCCCCGACTCACTGCGAAAATATCGTAGCGATGGCTGCACGTTGGCTTTGAAATGCTTGAGCATCCTCCATATTCACCAGATCTTGCTCTTAGCGATTACTATTATATTATATATTACTACGATCTATTTATTTCTGAGCTTAAAGAAATATGAGAGGACAGCCGTTTGTAGATGATTAAGTACTAGTCGCTGCAGTACGGGAATTTCAAGGCATTCGGACTGAAAAGTTTTTTAAGAAGAAAATTTTAAGTTTAGAAAAAAGATATATCACATGTATTACACTAAAAATAAAATAAGTGCTGTGTCAGATAATCTAATGCAATAAAATAATATATCTTTCTATGTAGGTAGTTATAAAGCATAAATGTGTACTTCAACGATTATTATTCGTTTCTCTTATTTGGAATAGATCATTGTAGTGTATCAGCATTCATGGGCGCCCTTAAACTGAATAGTTGTGAAGGCGCACCCTCGGCAATTAACTTGCGATGCTCATTAGCAGCTCGTTTTCATTCCGCCCGTAATCCAGCTCCAGGCAACTTTCTTTGAACACCTCGATTTACTGTATCACGTCCCGGTTAATGTGCTGACGCTCCGAACCGTGGTGAGATGTTGCCAGGCAGCGCCTGTTAGTTGTTGGTAATCTCATAAAAATTTGTTGACATTGTGACATTACCGTAATAATAATAGTATAATTCGTACTAATATTATAAAGAGGGAAAGTTTGTAAGTTTGGATGTAGAATGTAATCTTCGAAACCACTTATCCGATTTAAAAAATTCTTTCACCAATATTTAGAGTAGACCTTCAGGATGGATATAGGCTGTATATTATTTAGTTAAACTCCCGCGGGCGAAGTCGCCTGCAACTGTTAGTTGTAACTAACATAAAGTACCTACAGAGGCATTAGTCTTAAAAAACGATGGAATACAAATGTAATTATTTCCACAAAATTAAAATTATATTTTTGTATATTATGACGAAAACAGGACTATAAAACAAAGTTGTTAGAAATACAGGGCCAATTGCAGATAAAATAGAATTCTACTCCATATAAATGTTTTAACTTTACAAGTCATTTGGCCTCTAAAGAAAACGCATATGACAGACAGATTTACAGACAGATATTGAATGCTTGGGGATGAATGGGGGAGAAATTTATTACATAATGCAATAATAATTAACTCCAGATGATTAAACAAATTGTGTGACCCCAAACTAAGCACTAGGCTTGTACTAAGGGGCTAGCACTAGGCACTAGGCTTGTACTACTTGTACACAACGAACTAGGAAAGCTCTCAATAACACCGACATGTTTCCTAAATTGACGTGACCGGCGAACGAACCCGGGCCCCCTGCTTGGAAGGCGGATACTCTGCCGTCATGTCGTCAGGCCAGTCAATTATTACAAAACTTCTTTTTTAACATGGTGTTTACCGTTTAAAGGATCAGAGGACCTTTAATAATTTAATATATTGCATAGACTCAGGTGTTACTTTGCGGAAATCTATTTCAAGTGATGAATTCTTATATTGTTTAGCTATATTCCGCCCAAAATTTCAAAACCAATCGACACGTGTTCCTATTCTTAACGAAGCATCCTCAGGATATTCCAGCAGTGCAATTCTCTAACGAAAATTAATCAAATTCATTTCTGAATCCGCGGTGAGATTGTTAACTATGAACTGGTATTCTCTAGTCAACAGAGTGACTAGAACCGCCTCGATGAGTGAAGCGGCGAGTCGTGCTATCAAATGAATTTTTTGACATTTTGCTAAATATTGGGTCCTTACATATGAAATTGGCGTTTTGTACGGGAGGAATATAAAGTCAATTTTTTTTTGTAAAATATATTTAATTAATGTATGCACTGTTGTTATCTATGCACTTTTGCCATCTCATAGGTAGTTCATTGATCCCTTTACTAAAAAAACCATGGGGCCGAGAATCAATAAACTCTTTGAAGGCGGTTTGGACTGCCGCATCGAAGATGAATTTTTTTCCTTGTAAGCAGTTGTCCAAATTCCGGAAAAAATGGTAATCTGTTGGAGCAAGGTCCGGGGAGTACGGTGGATGTCGCAGCATTCCAGTTGTAGCTCATCTAACTTAGTGGTTGTTTGTTGTGCAGTGTGTGGTCTTGCGTTGTCGTGAAGCAGCAGTGGCCTAGAGCGATTGACCAATCTCGGTTGTTTAGCAGCTAGTTCTTCCTTCATGGTTTGCAGTTGCTGACAATAGATATCTGCCGTAATCGTTTGGCCAGATTTTAGAAAGCTGTAGTGAACGACACCGGCGCTAGTCCACCAAACACTCACAAGTAACTTTTTCTTAGTCAATTTTCGTTTAGGGCAGGATTTGGCTGGGTCTCCAGGGTTCAGCCATTGCGACGAGCGCTTCCGATAATCGTACAGTATCCACTTTTCATCACAAGTAATGATTCGATTTAAAATCCCTTCATTATTGTGTCGGTTGAACAAAGTAATACAGCAGTCGACGCGTGTTTGCAAATTCGATTCACTCAATTCATGAGGTACCCATCGTTCAAGTTTTTTTACTTCCCGATTTGCTTCAAGTGGATTAATACAGTTTTGTCACTTACCCCGAAGCCTGCAGCTATCTCTGAAGTGCTATGTGATGGATCCGCTTCTACAATAGCCTTTAATTCTTCATTTTCCACTTTGGTCTCCGGCCGTCCACGGGGTTGGTTCTGAAGGTCGAAATTTCCAGAACGAAAACGTTGAAACCAAAAACGTACCGTGCTTTCTTTTGCGACACCAGCGCCGTTCACATCATTAATCCTTCGTGCTATTTCTGCAGCACTGGTGCCACGGTAGAACTCGTACTCGCAAATATACCGATATTTCATGTTTTCCATTGTGCGGTAATAAGCGACGCCAAAGAAAAAAATAATGAGGAAAAAACAAATGAATGACTGTTTTCAATACTCAAATGTACCAGCTAAATGAATTTATAAATTTGAATTTGGAATTCTTAACCAAAGAGGAGATATTTCAGATCAAAGTGGTCAGTACGACAAAACGCTAATTTCATATGTAAGGACCCAATATAACAATCTAATCTGAATAAAACAAGTTTTATTTAACGTAACTATCACATAAGAAGTTAAAATACACTTAGACGAAATATAGACTGAGATGTTTACTCTTAAAGTAATCCCCGACAAACTCGGATCCAAGATCGCTTCACTTCGCTCCTAGTATGTTAGAATTAGAGAATTTCATTTGAAAGCCAAGTGAGTTCGATTGCTAGTGGGGTGAATTGTGGAGTGTGTATCGCTTGAGCGATTCGAGTTTTTCAGAATTGCATTGTAGAGATTTGGTCAGCTAACCAGCACCGACTCTCTGGAATATCCTGAGGATGTTTCGTCAAGAAGCAAAACACGTGTCGATAGGTGCTAAATATTTTGAAATTCATCACAGCATAGAGGCTTATCAGTCTGGATACTACCATCTTACTCGTTAATCCTGACGTCAAACAGCCTTGATTGCACTGTTTGTGTTCCTGTGTGGAGGGTAAGACAGCCGATGACTGGCACAAGAGTTACTGGCACAACATATTAGTCCTCAGGGTTGGCAACGCGTTTGCAATCAGAAGTGCTCTCGTAGTCTTGATATTGTGAATGTCCATGAGTAACTCAGTCCATCTACCATCAGGTGGACTGCACTCAGTCCATCAACTATCAGGAGGACTGTAGGTTCGTTTGTTTCATTTCCTGCATGAAAAAAATAGGAATTATTTCGAATTGGTTTAAAATGCTGGATTTCTTTTTTCTTTTGGGTTACCAAACTACGTCTATTTTCATAAAACTTGCATTTTCATTGTAACAATTAATGGGATCTTCAGTAAAAGGATATTTTACAAATCTGTGTTTTTAGGGTTCCATAGCCAAAACGATTAAAACGGGAGCGTTATTATTATATCATGAATGTGTGTTCGTCTATCACATCCGTATGTCACTGCTGATTTATTCCGTCATCTTTATACCTACTGAGTTGAAATGTACAGAGACGTATTTGGTAAGCAAAAGTAAAAATTGAAAACAAAAAATTTAAGTAATCAGATTTCGGACTATGTTCCATAATACAAGAATAAGTGAATGATTATTTTTTTAAAGCTCTCTTATCCAATGGGTTATTATCGAAGAGGTATTTAAAAATGAAATGAAGGTTTCTTTGACTACTTTTATTTTAAAACAGTATGTAGATACAAAATAGCGAGCTACAAAGTGACATTCTGCCGCCCTCTAGTTTATTCTAATAATAGTCTTAGAAATATAAAAAACTAATAGATGATAGTCTTAAATAAGTAGGTTAAACGAAAATTATTTCGGTTATCTTGTCTTTATTGCAGTAAGTTGAACTTAGCTTTCATACTAAATATATCGAGATTTAACACATGTTAAAGTGGGTTCATTTCAAATTGGTTTTGTCTGAAATTAAACTTCTACTTTCTCCGAAATTACTACCGAACCCTAAGTTAATATGTGTCCGACACGCTCTTGGCCTTACAATTTCAGTAGTACCTAACGCTATACAATCGTTAATAGAAACGTTGCAGTCGTTTCAAAGACGGTAGCCAATTGTAATCTTCTCCTTTTCTTTACTAGCAATTCCACTTAACCACCACTTAATGTGACTATCTACTTTAATTGTCTATTTTGCTCGCCGTAAACTGTTAATGTTGTTTACCAAAATGTTTGGTGAAACAATTAAGATAATTTTGTTTTTTATTTGTGCAATCTAACATCACTTGTTTCTTCTTTGGGGTTTAGGCCCAAAAAATACGATGATTGCATTCAGTTTTATAGCGACCTTACATGAAAAATCTCCATGTTATTTTTTGTTGTGCTTAAGTTTGCACTATCTATGTTCATTCCCATTATAATGCAATCTACTGAATTTTTGTTGTTTTCTATTTTCTGAATTTTTGTTGTTTTCTTCCGAGAGAGACAAAAAAACGGAGGGTAAAATAAAATTGTAGTATGGATGTCTCAATCTGAACATAGATCACGATGAATTTCGCCATTAGAAAAATATACCTATTTAACAGGTTCATATTCACAGATTCTCACACTCTTCACACTCCTCAAAGACGTCAATCACAATCTTGGGTGGAACCAAGTATTTCGGTTTATCATTTACAATGTACATAGCTACATGAACGAAAGATACTACTTTTGCTTTTTGCCGGATTTTTTAAACGCCTGATAAAATATTTGATAAAGACAAGGATTCAATGGTCGGCAAGAAAGGAAAAACAAAGCAAGGCTTCGCTGAAATATAAGTAACTATGATATTTTCTTGAAAATCGTTACTTCTTTTCGGATCCGTATACAACTTCTATATCAACAATTCCTACTGTTTTATAACACTTTATATTAAATTATTTTCTAGTTGCTGAGCATATGTTATAAACAAAAATCGACTTTTGTGGTCAATATTCTGTTTGACTTGATTTCGGTGGGTGGACAGGTTTTATGAGTTTTGTGGGTATAGATATTAAGTATAGACATGAGAACGAAAGAGAGCCATGTTCGTATATTGAAATTATTTTCTAAAGAAAAGTTTGATGTAGATTTTTAATCTTCTCTAAATCCAAAATAAAAGTTCATAGAATTTACTCTGTTTGTTCAAGCTTCCAGTGCGGCATTGTTGCATTATAGAACATACAACTTTATAGTAGCAACTGAAACATTAAAGCTGTTTTCTGGTATTTGCATTAGATATTACGTGTTATATTAGATGGTATGATAAAGTATGATAAAGCTATAATGTTCAACTACAAAGTATATCTGTAATAATATAACAAAACAAATCCATATCTATCGGATAGAGCCTCAATATGGTATTGAGGGTAAACACGACCGGTGAATGTAGTCAATCCATCCGGTAACCGGATAACTGAGTGATTTATACACAGGCAAACATGGCACGTTATCACTGCCTTGCACCTGCCTTACAGGCTGGGCGGTACGCTCTACGATGCAGTTTTGTCTAAGCCGCTTTGCGATTTCAATGCATGCAAATACCGATTCGCAATTTTTAGGACGTTACATAGGTAATTACAAATGTTCGTTTTAAGTATGCTTCTTTCACAACGTGGAGAGTGGTGTTTATTCCTCACATTCGGATTACAGTACATTACAAACATCGAACAAGTGCGAGTCGGACTCACGCCCAAAGCGGTTTATGTTTTGTTTATAAAGTGGTAACTTTCTAAACTTTACTTCCGAAAAGCTCTAAAAAATTGTAGGTCATGTAATTTCGAAGACAAAAAGAGATAATGTTTATGTTTAGTTTCATTACTCGAATTGCCCCTTATTAATTCTCTCTTGAACATTTGAAAATGTTAACTGTTAAAATAATAACTGGATTAAGATAACTATGCTAATTTATTAACACGTCACAATGCCAATTTTCAAGTTCTTATGTTACATAGTATCTGAGAAATTCGACACTGATAGGCGGTCACGAACAGACGACCAGTCCACATGACCAGTCTTATAAGGGTTACGCTTTTTCTTTCAAGGTAAGGAACCCTAAATTTGCTATGTTTGTAGCCAATTGCTGTACGACTTTAATTTAAATATTTGAATTTTTCATTTTCACTTTCGAGTAGGCTTAGATTGTGCATCGATAACTATAGGTATATATACTGATTATATGTGTTTTTTGTCATCATATATATATATATATATATATATATATATATATATATATATAATAATAATAATATAATATAATAATATACTCAGACATTTCACACAGCGCCATTTTTGCGCGGAGTTTGAGTTGCACCTGTTATTTAGATTAAATACAGTGCTGTTTTTAGTTATACTCGTATCATTCTAGTGTGTATTGCGAATTTCATAATAGACAAAAACATCGAACAAAGAATTTGTCTTAAATTTGCATCGCCAATGGAATTTCGTGTTCGGAGTCACTGAGAATGTTACAGAAGGCTCACGGTGAATCGACTTTATCAAAAACACGTGCTTATGAGTGGTATAAAGCGTTCAAAAGCGGTCGAGATGTGATGGAAGATTTGAGAAATAAGCTGTACCATTTGCTCTTCTTTCTCTATGTATCTTTCTATTTTTTGTTTTGTATGTGCAATAAATTCTTAAATAAATAAATACAATATTTAATTAGTGAAACATAAACATAATTTTGTATATTATTTGTAGTTAGCGGGTATGCAAATACAATCATAACGATACGAGTATGTCGATGTAATCATCACATGGTTTTCTTCTTAAAAATCTTGTACAGTTATTAACTTCGGTAAAAAAGGAGAAAGCAACTTATTTCGCAAGGAAATTAGTGTGCATGGTGGTCAACTGGTCATACTGTTTGTTTTTTTAGCAAGGTAATAAATAATATTAATATGTATTCTTTATTGCACATGAATTTTACAAAGTGATACTTATAAAAGAAAAGAAGTTTACAAAAGTGGAATTATCCCTAAAAGAGATCTCTTCCAGTCAATCCATGGTAGTGGGATAGTGGCATATTAACGGGCTGTAATAGCGCGATAAGTACAACAGAAAATCAAAACAGAAAATAATGTAACAGTATGAAAATATAATACATTCTATAAAATTATATAATATAAAAATGTAATGCCTAGGTAAATTAAGTCAAAATAATATAAATACATACATGGATCGGGTGGGGGAGGGAAGGTTAAAGCAGGAAAGAAGGTAGTGACGACAATTCAAATCATGTAGGATGTTGTAAAGGACAGAGAGGATGTGCGTATCTCGATGAAGACAAATAGTAAGCTACTTAAGTTGAGTACGAAAATTAGATACGTGGTCATACTTACGAAGACCGAAAATAAAGCGTATGGCGAGATTCTGGAGACGCTCAAGCTTGTTAAGTAGTTCCTCTGTTAAATCTAAATAACAAACGTCGGCGTAGTCAAGGATAGGTAGAAGAGTTTGCGCAAGCATAATTTTAGTACAGTAAAGGAGAAAAAATTATATTATTATTATGTTGTTGTAAAACAATTTCTCTGTAATATGTTTGTGGGCGTTTGATTATAAATGGTAATATTTAGTCTCGTGTAGACTTGGAAGAAGAAACGTGGTGTGGTTTTCATTACACTTCAGCATTTGCATGTTATTCATTAGTCTGGTAGGGGGCGGTACTCGACCGCCATTACCATCCGAGCTGTTGGACGGATATTTCGAAAACACACATTAATTTATTAAGTTTGTTAAGTTGAATGATAATATTCTTAACATATTACTTATTACTGGCGCAATAAGTATTCCGCACTAGAAAATTCTAGTACTTACTACCTATTATCAGTCGCAAAACAAAGTTTGACGTAGTGATTTCTTTCTATGTAAGAAGAGAAGTATCTAGCATAATACAATTTTGATAGTTTTTCTACAATGCACACTTTGTACTCAATGTTCATGATTATTTTCAGACTTCTATAATCTGAAAATAATCATGAACTTTTTTTTATAAAAATCATACTTGTCTTCTGGCGACAAAGTCGGGGACAGAGATACATGCGTTTTGTTAAAAAAAATGTTAAGATAAAAGTGAAACAAAGTAACATGTTACATATTTTTGGTTTTATGATTTAGAGACCTTTCATTTTCTTACCATGATGCTAAAAAACAATTTTTTCATTTTTTGTACATTTTAGTTAAACCGCCAAAACTAAGCAAAAAGTAAAATTTCGACTTTCGACGTTCACGTCTATATTTGGGCCATCACTTCTAATAACTATGCAAAATTCAGTTGTTTTTGTCAGCCACTGAGAAAAACGACTGTGACAACATAAGACAGATGGACACCGGATGAAGTGGTTTCATAAGTGTCCAGTTTATAGATTATAGACCTAAGTTATCCTTTTTACATTTCAAACAGCGTTGCGAGATTAGGGTTTTTTGCAATTATTTTGGAAGACAATTCAAATCTTTTGAGAAATATTTTCGTAAAAAAATATGCGATAACGCTATTTTCGGAAATTATTTTTTTATGATCTAAATTAACAGATCTAAACAATAGGTTCGCAAACAAAGCAAGCGAGATCAAATCAAAGCCTAAAAACTTGGACTTTATCCAACGATGCTTTCGGGGTTTTTGAATTTAGTTTCTGCGCAACACTTCTCCTATTTGTTTGTAATCTACATTAAACATTAAAACCTCGATAGTTATGATTTTCGATAGTTGGTCAGATTCCCCTTTTTAGGGTTCCATAGCCAAATGGCAAAAAACGAAACCCTTATAATTTAATTCTGTCCGTATGTCAGTCATTTTATTCGGAGACTATAATTGGCACTACATAGATAGAATTTGGAAGATAGGTGTATTTCATAAACCGCTATACAATGCTGTAGCGAAATCTTGAAAATGTAACTGAAGTATGAAAAAAAGATCCCAGTATAGTTAGCGTGTGATTTATATTCAGATAGGTGTTCAATGACATAGTGGTTTCGAAGTGACTTATCTAAGTCAATAGTTCCTGACATTCGCACTTCTAAAGTTGTAAGACCGGCTAAGTGTGTGTCGGACCACGCGCAGGGAAGGGTTCCAGACGGGATGCGCAATATTAATTTAATTATTATATTAATTTAATGTCCCGTAAAACGAATTTCCATTTAATAACGTTTCACAGTGAACTATAAGACAAAGTTATTTCTGCAGTCACTGAGCGTATAACCGAGAATACCCGATATCTCAAGAACTGCACGATACATTCTTATTCAATTCAATTCAAATTCAAGGAGAATGATGAGATTCGAGGAAGCGAAAGAAGTATGTAAGGAACGCGACGCTTGGCACTCCGCCCTCTCTGACTACGCCGTTAGGGATACGGTGTGAAGATATGTATGTATGTATGTCCTTATTCGAATCAATTTTCCAAATGAAATTATAACGGTTCCGTTTTTTACCATTTAGCTACGGAACCCTAAAAGTGTGCCCTTTCTCTCAAACTTCAATTATGGATGGAGTGGAAAATTCTGAAAAAAAATTGAGAGACTAGATCTTAAAAAGCACTTTCTACGAAAATTAGTTTCATTACAATTTTCGATTACACGTTCAGCGACCGCAAAAATATTTTGTTACTTACAGTATTATTGAGAAATGCTATGAAATACAAACTTAATTTTGCTGGCAATTAAATGAATATTGTGCATTCCAACAATGCAATACTTCACTGCGTAGTCCGACACGCACTTGGCCGATTTTTTTATTACCTACCTACCTACCTAATTATAGAAATTAATATTGTATTGCTCCTTCGTCTCTGACTACCCCGTTAGAGATACGGCGTAAAGATATGCATGTATGTATTACTTTATTGATTCACTCATGACTTTTTGACAGTTTGAAAATAATCAGTATTCAATAATAATATCAATGTTAGGTTTTAATGTAGTTCGCACAGGATCCTTTTCAACTCTTTAGCGTGAGTTGTTTTTAACAATTTAGATAGACTTTCTGACTTTCCATGCGCGATCGCACTTATCATGAAAGTCATAAAATCACTTCGCACTTATCATGGTCTTATAATAAAAGTTAATAAGACATGGATGGATGGATATATAAATAGCTAATGCGTGAATTTCAGCTACATAAATCGTGCATCCGCCTCTAGCAAAATATTAAGACAAGTGATTTTTTTAACAAGGCTCATATGAACATTGAGGATCGAAGCGGTTAAACAAAATATGCCACCGACGCTTTTTACACAAGGCTTTTTTTAGCTCTCGAGCGAACGCATACTTTTGACACAGGCATTATTTTATAAAGACTACATTTCTTTTTTTGCAATTTCAACATGCCAGTTATAAAATTATATAAGTACCGTGAAGATCGTATTCAAAAATTTCAATGAAATACTTGGAAATATAAAATTCAGCAAAGCATGTCCCCCGCTAAATTTTAAACTGCAAAGAATATCTGAAATATTTTTGTTAGCTCTTTAAGTACCTTCAATTAAAAATTATAGCGAACATTGTAGAAGAAATACCTAGCTTGTGAAAAGAAATAATTTGTTTCGTCAACAAAACAACGCTCGCGCCGCAGTGAACGTACCTACTTTTCTTACGCATACACGCATATCTGTACAGTATTTCACCACCTATTATAATATTAAGTAATCTTTATTTATTTTATTTATTGAGTAACGCGCGATATAATTGTTAACAGTAGGTATGTTTATGTACTATGTAGCAGGTGCAAGCCACGTGCCGTCGGGACGTAGCACAGCTTGCGAGAGTTAACGGACACGCATATCTGTACAGTATTTCAGCACCTATTATTTATTAAGTAGCTTTTGCACAACATTTCTTCACGCTGTATCCCTAACGGGGTAGTCAGAGAGGACGGAGCGCCAGGCTTTGCGGTTCTTACATACTTCTTTCGCTTTTTCTAATCTCATCATTCGCTTCACACATTTTTGCTTAGGCATGTGCATACCTAGACGAAGTAGCTTTTATTTTTTATTATCTACTAAGTAACGCGCGATTTAATTGCTAACGATAGGTATACGTGTACTATGCTGCGAGTGCGAGGCGCGTGCCAACGGCACATAGCATTTAACAATAGATACTTATCTACACAACTATCTAACAGCTGTGGGTGTGGTCTCCTAGTAGCCTAGCGAATGAGGTAGTTAGCAGGTAATTCACTACTCCATGGGGTTGTATATGGGTCATGAACTCAAAATAGTGATGCCGTCAGTTTAATCGATATTTTTATTTATCGTTAAAATTATTTAAGTTTTATCAAAATTAAAATATCACAGGACTTGTAATCTCATAGGTGGACTCTCTACTTGACATGCTTATAATAAATACCTTTCACGGATTAGGGGGACTTTTGTAACACCTTGTATATTATTTATACATATTTGATATCGCTTTCTCGAAAACGGCTCTAGCGATTTCGATGAAATTTACAATATATGGTTTGAAGAGGGTAAGAAATCGACCTAGCTAAAACTTCGAAACTAAACTTCAAAACTTTTTTATTTTTGCAGCAGTTTACCTTCTACAACAACGCCATAGCCTAATTTTCTTATATGTATAAAAGGAAAAGCTGACTGACAGACAAATTACACATGAGATTCTTATACGATGTAGAAAGGGTTATTAGAAGTTCGACCCCTAAAAAGGTTAAAAGGATGTAAAATGGATTTTAATTATTTTATTTACTCAGTATGTAAATAAAATAATTTAAATCCAAATTTTGAATCCAAAACTTTGTGTACCCATATTATAATATTCAATAATTACTTGGACGTGTATTTTTTCAATTTAGAAAAATTAACCTCTGAACAGGTTTAATTTTTATGAAAAAAATTAAAAACGTGTAACAAAGTAAAACTTTACGCTAGTAAACTAATTAATCTGTGGTAAAACTTTGAAAGTATGCAGAAACTATAAATAAATAATTGAATATGCATTTGGTCAATTTTAAAAAATCAACCGGCGAAGGGATGATAAGGGGTCTCAAACTAAGTACTATAAAAATAAAAAACACACTTTCTGTATAAAATCAGTTCCCGGCACGTTCGTTACCCTGCCGATAATAATTATAAAGGGACCAGCACGCGCAGTGGTCGCGCCTGGAACTGTACCGCACAATATGAATTATAATAAGTGAAAATTGTTAGAAAAAGCTTATTGTAAAAAATGTGTTTTATATTTATTTAATATAATTTTGATTTGAATTTTCGGTAAATGTTTCCGAACATACCTCAGTTGTTTTGCAAATGACCCTCCTAGGAGTTTCTCATGAAACTGTCATTGGGCGAACTTGCACCGGCACCGGTTACGGTAAGCATACGCAACTTGGGGGACTTGTGGAATTTTTGCATTTTAGTCAACTTGTGTGCACTTTATTTGAATTCATACTCTGTTTTATATGGATAAAATATGACAATATTAATACACTTGATTTCATTCATAACGATTTTGTTTCTTTGGTTGTTTCCACATTCCTGTTTTCTGATATAGTGATGTCATAATTATCAATTATTTTTCATAATTTTAATAATTTTTTTATAGAAAGTAGAAATTCCCACGGTCACGCAGCCGGATTCTAAGCCCACTGAGTAAAGTTGGACTCGAATCAACTAAAAGCACCCTACTGTTTGCTGTTTTTTTTATAGCTTTCTCTGGCGTGCTTTAAAGTCAGGGCCTTTTGTCAGTCAGTATGTTTCCTATCTTCTTTCTTTCATGCAACTCTTAGGGTATCACACTCCTTCCATTCCCGTCCTTTCCTACTTCTATTTCATTTTTATCTTTTTATTATTTCTCTTACTTATTACATCTTATTCTACTTCTTTATTTACATTCTTTGAATTATTACCTTCTTATTTTCATATCTCTGTTTCCATTCTTCATACAATTTATTTCCTAATTAGTTTCTTATTTTCTATTATCGTTATAATGTACAATTTTCTTAGTAGCTACTACCACAGTATTTCTTTTTACACTTCTAATAAGTACTTAATTATTTTCCTTATTCTAATATCACATTTACTCTGTTTTAACATATTTTTATGCCTTACGCTAGTTTAAACTATATTTTAATATCACATTGATCTTAAGCTATTTACATTTCAATCTAATATCATAGTTAAATTTCATCCTGTGAGTTTAAATTTCTGTTATTGTTTCTCTGTTTATTTTACTATCTCCATTTCCGCTCTAGTTACTCTTTGTTGTTAGGGCAAGTGGCTTTTACAGTGCCACTGGTCGCGTTGAGGCGTGCGCTGAAGGCGCTGTCAGGTCCTCGACAGTCAGAGTATTCCTCCAGCCGAGAGATACCTCATGTGGAGGACAGCGGACCGCGGCTCAGAGCGTCAATAATTCAATTGTAACATGCTTTATACTTATCTGTAGATGTAGATGCCTAGTGAAGAAAAGATTAAAATGATTTTTTGTTCTTTTTACGTATGTGTGTTAATACACTTAGCAATTTTCGATAACAATAATGATTATTAAGTTAGGACAGCCAAAGGATACTTTTTTATTATTATTTTACATTATTATAGTTTTTTTAAATATTATTATTTTCTTAATTATTCTTGTTATTAATTAGATTATAATTATTTTTTTAAATAATGCAACAAAACACAACGATTCTAAATCAACGATACATATTGAAATATTCGTAGTGTACGTTGCAACCAATTACGAATTATATAATTAGCGAGATGATTTTCACATAGTTAAATGTTAATTACAGGAGGAAATACAGATAATAACGCGGATTTATATATACAAATGTATCTAAGTATTATGCAGTTAAATTTAAATAAATCTTTATAAACTTATTGTTATAAAGACTTATTTATAATGTAATCTTTGAGGATCTGAAATGGGAAAACGAAGGAATGAAAATGGGTACTCGATACTTATTCTTATTAACTTATTAAGTCATCTCAGATTCGCAGAAGATATAGTTCTTTTTGCGGAAAACAGCAGAAAACTAGAAAAAATGATAAATCTGTTAAGTGACCAAAGTGGAAAAGTGGGTCTTTTAATGAACAAAGATAAAACAAAACTTATGACAAACAGCTACACACATATAATAAAACTCGAAGGAGAGACACTTGAATACGTAAATAAATACATATATCTAAGGAAAGAAGTATCATTTGAAGACAGAAATGAAGAAGAAGAGGTAGAACGCCGAATAAATATGAGCTGGAAAAAATACTGGTCACTCAAAGAGTTAATGAAAGCGGATTATCTGCTCCACGTAAAGAAAACGGCGATGGATACTTGTATTTTACCCATTCTCACGTATGCTTGATATTCGTGGACCTACAACAACAAAACAAAAATTAAATTGGTTAATTGTCAGAAAGCCATGGAAAGAAGTCTTCTAAAAATAAGAAGAAAGCACAAAAAATAAGAAGTGAACTAATACGAAAAAAGACTAAACTAATAGACGCCCTAAATTACAGTCATAAGTTAAAATGGCGATGGGCTGGTCACGTAGCGCGATACAGCGACAAGCGATGGATAATAGAAGCGACGAGATGGAAAGGACGAAACGGGAAAAGACGAAAAGGACGACCGATAAAAAGATGGAGCGACGATATTATAGCTACAGCAGGAAAGGAATGGATGAAACGAGCTATAGACAAAGAAAACTGGATCAAACTGGAGGAGGCCTACACCCAAAAAGGGGTGCCTATCCAAGAAAATATTATGTAATTGAAACAAATAATGGCAAAGAAAAACAATAAATATAAATAGTGTAACTGTAAATAGTAGTAAATAGAAAGTGTAAACTGTAAAAATGAAGAAAGGAATGCTTAGATGGTTCGGGCACATAGAAAGAATGAGTGATGAAAGACTGATGAAGAAAATATACAGAGCGAAAGTGAGTGGTAAAAAAAGGCAAGGAAGACCAAGGCTGACTTATGAAGATCAAATAGCCAGAGTGTTAGCAGACGGAAATGTCAAAAGCACCCGGATACCTAGGCGAAAATGTGTGAGGAGAATGATGAGATTTGAGGAAGCGAAAGAGGTGTGTAAGGACCGCGACTCCTGGCGCTCCGTCCTCTCTGACTACCCCGTTGGGGATACAGCGTGAAGTTATGTTATGTTATGTTAGAAAGTGTAAATAGTACAAGAAAAACAATACATATTTACACACAAACAATAAATATACAAATAGTGTAAGTGTAAAACATATTAAGTGAAACTCAATATTATATATTAATACATACATGTAATACTTAGGTGATGGAAAATAAAAAATAGCTTTATAATTATTATTATTAAATTTAAATAAATAATATCAGATCTAGAAAACAAAACGGCGAAAATTACGATGTACGTCAATGAGATACCAATTAAGATGATTCCTAGGAAACCAAGGCAGACGATATGAATCATACAGTACCAGTGTACCAATAGTGTTGTTACACGTACATAATTCCGAAGGTTTTTCGTAAAGTTATAAGTTAACGTATTTAATGATATTTTGATAAAAATCCAAAGCGAATGACAAGCAGGCTTAGCAATAATATAATGAAGTTATGTTTTCTTTGTGCGTCAGTCACATTAAAACTACTGAACGGATCGACATGGGACCACGACCATTAGATGCCGAATCATTTGTAGATGGTTTTGGGGCTACTTATTTTCTGAACTTTTCTTTTTTTTTTAGCCCAGCGAAGCGGGCGGGAAACTACTTGTTGTTTATAATAATTGTTTTATTGTGTCGTACATTGGCTTGTGAAATTGTTATAATAACGAAGAATTACGTCTGGTTTCTTTTCAATTTCTTTTATTTACAAAATTGTATGAACGATGTAATGTCTACCTTCCGGAAAAGCCATTAATAGCTACCGAAAGTTTAATTTGTGTTGAAAAACGAGGTGTTTTTAATTAAATAGGCTGTTTAAAAAATCGCTTCAGTGGGTTCACAGAAATATTTATTTGAAGGGCTTTAGCGGAATGAGCAACGCTTTGATTGCCGTCGACGTATCTGCATGACAAAGGCGACTCTTTTTAATTAGGTGACGATTCTAAAGTCTCCTCGCATACAAATGAACTGAGATTAGTACGATCTTGTGACGATTTTACTTTAGGTTTTTTCTTTTGTAATTTAATGGGGTTTCTAGTTTATTTTTGGAAATATTTCAAATTAAAGGACTTAAGACGCTTCAGGAAGGATTTCTTTGAAAAAGAAAGGATCCACTGTTATTAAAAGTAAGAGACAGAATTAAATAAATAAATATTGGACAGTTAAAGTAAAATTATATTTATTTCTAGAAAATTTTTTGGTATTTGCAGCGAAACCGAGCGAGTACGGTTGAAATGCGTTTTGTTATAGTTAGCGAACGAATTATTTTATTTTTATTGTACTCCTAAGGCAGTATGTTTCTATAATATTCATTTACAGATTAATATGGATGAGATAATTAATGTATTGTACTTTGACGATACCCTTTGTTACATCCCTGTGATCATGTTCGAATACCTACAAATATGTACCACAAAAACAAGAAATAAAATTGTAATAAAAATCCTCCCTGTATGTGAAGTAAACAACAAAGTAGAAAAGGTAGCAAATTGTACACTGGTTTTCTATCGCGCACAGCAAATGATCGGCGTGCCCGCTGTTTGTGCACAAAGTATTTTACGCTTTCTGGATGTAAAGCAACGAAGTTTTTATTGTTTCGAGCGAAGCCGCTGCAACTTTGTGACCAATTGATACAGAGCTCACACCGCACCATGTGAATCTTGTTATTTTAACTCTTCCCTTTGTTTTCCTGGATGATAACCGTGTCGTAGTTTAGTTTTCAAAACACTTCAATTTAGTATTTTGAATATTAATTTAGTAGTCCGGCTTGAAGTGATGTATTACTTACTAAAACAAAAATATAAAAATATCGGAGAAATTATATTATATGGGATGGGACTTTTTTTTAGCAAATTTCCTCCTCTTTAAGAACCTTTTTTTTGAATTTCTTAAATATTAATACTTTTTGAATTATAGGCGAAAAACTAAATATCTTTTTTTTTCATCTTAATTTTTTAATAACTTTTGCAATTTTTTTTGTGCTGTAAAATCCTTAATATACATTTTTCTAGATGTCTTTCCGAATCCAATGAGCTATCGCACATATTTTTAGAACCTTTATCAAGATTTAACACCATTTTGAACTTGTCGAACAGACTATTACGAAAATAAAAGTATAAAAATATCGGAGGAATTAAAATATCACTACCATTATTAATATTAGAAATTGTTCTATCGTGTACTTAGATATCGCAAAATACACTAAAACATTTTATTATTAGTATAATTGTTTTAAAATATCTTTAACTAAATTTAGCCTACATGGAGTTAATCACTACTGATAATATCACCTAAATGATACTGCATATTATTTTTCGTTTTTTCATGGATTTACATGTTTTACAGGCACCTATTACTGAATAAATATTTTTTATAAAATCTAAAAAAATATATGATCTCAACTTTTGTAAGTACTAAGAGTAAGTGTAATAAATAATACACCTAAATAATAGATAAAAGAAATTATAATAATGTGTTCGGATAAAGAACCGAATCGATGTTCGGTATCTCATAGTTTAAATTTTTATTAATAGTTTTTGGTATATTTATTAATCTCATTATCTCTCAAGTATTTAAATAAATGTAATGTTCCAAACAGCCTTTACATTGTATAGGCTATTTTGTCAGGTTGTCACTAAACATCAAGACACACACTGCATATGCACGCACGACACTAGTGTGTCGTGCGTCGTGTAGTGTTAGTACACATCACAATAATATTATATGGCTTACCTTATTTGTAAAATTATAACTGTGAGTGTGTTAGCGAATTGACGATATGCAGAAAAACTTGCTTTTTGAAGTTTATGCTATATCGTCACAATGGAACCAATTCTGTAACTATTCTTTTGTGGATATTTAAATAAAAATAAAAAGTTGATTGTGTTAATTCAACGGTACTTCTTTCAGCGTATGTCCCGATGCTTCTCTTAAATCGTACTAGATTATGTTACTTGCAATGCTTTTAGCTGATATTTGTTATTCCTTGGGCTGGCACGGGATGTAGGGGAGTGTAACGGCGCCAGTATAAATTTCGATTTATTGTTCAACCTGTCGAACTTTCTGGACGTCACTTTACCTCGCTTCTCAAACCTTATCTAATTTCATATTTACACTGGTCCACTATTTCATAGCATCGTCATAAAGTTAAACTTTTCTGCAACTTGGGGTAAACAGACAGACAATATTTTCTCATGTAAAATCTCTTCTGTTTGGAAAATATAATATTACAATTTTAAATGCAATGCTTAGTAGAGAATTAGGTAAATAATAAAATCTTTGCAAACTTTATTGTATAACAGTCCAAATGATAAACGAGCTAAATGACCGCAGTAGTCATTTTAAAATATACAAAAAGAAGGTAAAAAGAAGTTTTCTATTGCTGACATATATTAGCACAATATCGAGCAGTGTCAGTTAGATACCACGTGTATTACTAATATTGAACAAGCAATAGCTTTTCCCTTCCCTCTGTAGTTAAGAGCCCTATGACGACTCACCGTGAGTAATTGAATATAATATGTACTAGCGCGCTCGGACGCTCATGTATGTGTGCGATTTTCGTAGCTTGATTGTAGTGTGAGTAACGAAGCGACTTCTAGAAGCGAATTATAAAACATAATTTTGATACTTTTCCGAATCAAAAGTTTCGATTTTTGTTATAATTTTGTTTTTGTTTTAGATAAATACATGTACATACATACATACCTACATATCTTCAAGCCTTAACCCCCAAAGAGTAGTCAGAGAGGACGGAGCGCCAAGTGTCGTATATATATTATATATATATATAAGCGTATTATAAATACATATAATATTTGTAATTAGTATTAAGTGTTCTCGACATTCCTTAACACAAATGTTGTATTTAGTTACATATTATTATGTTTAATATAGGTACTATTTTAAAAGTAAAGATTGAATAGAAATAAGTATTTACCTGTCTAGCACTACTAGTATTAGGATCGGTTACCTAGAAACCGCTAGTTACGTAGTCATGATTAGATATAATTATCCTTTACTAATCAAACCTTAAGTTCACATCCTTTACTAAGGAAAAATAATTTCGCACCGTTGTGATGATAAGCATTTTTTTAAATAAGTGAGACTCCAATTTACAAACAGAGAGATTCGTATAGAAATTCAATGGCGGTTTCTTAACTTTGAAGAAATAAACATATAAATACACATACAACAATTCTATAAGTTTTTATTTTGGAATCTGAAAAGCCTAAAATGCCTTGTTCAATCATTTTTAAAAAGATCGTCAATGAACAGACATTTCGATTTGTTGCTGTTTTATAATAAAAGTAGCTGTACTCGTGATTTCGTCTGCACGAAAAGCTTTTTCGTGGCTTTCACAGATTAGATTTAATTACATGTACATGGATGGGGCCAAAATACTTTTTGAAGCCTAATTCAAGCAGCGATTTTAAAAAAAATATTGAAAATTTAAATTAATATTTTCTTATTATTAATTGTTGATGTGGAATGGTAATGATTTTATCTATAATATTCTTACCTTTGCAGCGAAGTTTTTAACGAAATCACTATATTTATGTTAATCTATACACGAAGTGATCGAAAAATGAAACAACTGCGTGACTTTATTATAAATTTAAGTGTTATTTATAAAATTATACAATTAAGGTAACTAATATAGCAATTTCAAACTATAATACCAATATTAATCTACCATAAAGTTAAATCACAGAAATAACCAGTTTAATTAAATATTTTTTATAGTTTAGATCACTGCGGTACTGCGGTAAAGTATTACATAAAAATTATATACTTTTCAAAAATAACGTCAAATAAACAAATGCAAATATAAATTAGCGATAGAAGCTTCGACTTTGATGAACAGCAAGTACAAAAGAAGTTAGGACATGTTTAACTAATCAGAAGCCTAAATATTACTGTAAAAGATATTAAAAACTGGGAACAAAAAAGTAACGCAGTAGTAATGTTACAGTTATACAGTAGTAACTCACTTTGTATTTTCATGAAGTAGGTCTAGTAGGTTAGAAAATAAAATAAAAACAAACTACTGAGAATTTGATGCAACATAAAATAACTTTAAATTAACAGTACGTATTAAACAAAATTAAAAAAAATCTGTAATTATTTCTTTCTATGAATTAGTTGCACATAAGCAAATCAACAAAAGTATATCAAAAACTATAAGCATTTTGGGAAATGAACCTTATTTTTGAAAAACCTTCAATGGTTTATCAAAATCAAAGTATTAGAGTAAAATAAAGTATTTGTTTACCTTTCCCTATAATTTTGGAATTACGAACAATTTCCAAGATGTTATCGTAAGCTTTGTAAGAAATATCAGTTCCTATTGCTTTCAATCCTTTACCAGTACTGTCTACAGCCTTATAAAACATGATAATAATTTCTCTTTGGACGGTATACGACTGTTGCGATGGTATACCTCTGTTTTACGGGAAGGGACAGCCAGGCAACCCTTATGTATGGGAGGTGTAATTTTTTATGTAGGTGCGCTGGTATGGATAGTTATGAAAAACTTCTATGTAATATTGAAGTGGACTGTAACCTTTTTTGAAGAAAATATGTACTACCTGCAAACGCTCAACTGCACAGCTCACAGGTTAGGAAAAATAGGAATCATGCGCACTTACCGATCACCATGGATGGTTGTCCTTGTTTTAGCTGATCTTCTGCCCGTGCGCACTGGATCCGTAACCCTTCAGTACAGTTATGCACGTATAAACCAGTCAACAAATTACATTCACAATAATTAATGTCGCAATAGACAGTTCAAAGTGCTGTTAGAACACACTATAATTATTTATTCCTTAGCGATGTGCGTAAGATGCACCAGCGTCCATGATCACACGTTAAGAAGTTTTCTATCATGTTTCGGGTAATTTGTAATAAAATGTCACTCATCAGTCACGACATAAACGAGTGAGACGCTGCGATGTGATGTGCGCATGCGGAACAAGGATGGGTGTAGAATGCACGGATAACCACGCAATTGAGACGTTTGCAAGTAGCGTTCATTAAACCTACACACTCCGTCCACCCCGTTGCGGACATCGCGTGAAGATATGCATTTATTATACAATATTATATTCTATAGAGCAACTGGCGCGAACACTCTTCATTAACTTCACTTTTAGCGACACCCAGGTAAGTATAATGTTTGTCTTTAACGGTAGAAACCTTAAGTAAACCATGAACATCGTCTGATTTTTTTGACGGATGACGGTCTCCTTTTTCAATTAGCTGCTTTCTTTGACGTTAGAGTGTTGGTTGGGCAAAGTTTGTAAGAGGCTCATCGTCAGAGCTGGACGATGAGAAATAAACCGTATTGTAGTAAGTTCTTTTAGATACGGTAACTATATTGAATATATTAGCCAGTACTTCTTCTTCGTTCAATCCATCTGAATAATTCATTCGTCTGGTTGTGTCAACGACAGGAACAGGAACTAGCTGATATATGTTGGATTCATGCAGCTCCGACATATATCTTATATCTTTTTAACTCTTTTTTCTATATGTATCTCTCTTTGTATATGACGTTGTGTGTGCAATAAATTGTTAAATAAATAAATATTTACGAATTTTTTTTGGCGTGCTACCTTTTAAGTTGTTTCATTTTTACAGGGTCCAGCTTTAACTTATGTCTATAGCGACATTGCTTTTTTATTTATTGTAGAAACTTCTTTCTAAAATGATAATGTATGGTTATTCTGGTTTTAACAATGTATTATAATAATTTAAATAATAAACCAAAAATGACTGTGTTACTTTTTATAGTAACGCAGTGTAGCAGTAACACAGTAGTAAATACTTAATTTTTTTTTAATATTTTGTAAATCTGTGCTAAAAGGAAAAACAAAAAGCAAATATTTTGTCACTGTTAAAACTGATACCTAAATAACTGTGTATGAGAATAATAATAATAATGCGAATTTCGTTAGTATTTAACCAATGACTGTGAAGCGACTGATTGATCTAGTCTATTCTCCCACGCAGCGACCATTGTTTGTTTCAAGTGTTACAATAAGTCGAACTAATTGAGATATAATAATTTGTCATACACTTATTATAGTAACACAAGGTAGTTAAGATTTTATTCTTTGTTGGGGACACAATGTGAAATATTTTTTATTTCATTTAAGTAAAAAATACCTATTGGGATTGCAATAAGTTCAAAACTTATAACTTTGATAACTATGTTCAAATATAAGCCATCTAGGAGAAATTATGAGAGATTGCTTCTTATAACATAAGACTCGTGCTCTGGAACAGTAATATTTTGTATGAGAAACAACTCTGTTACTATGAAATACAACATTGTTACCGTATTTTGCAAATAAATAATATAAAACTGGTTATATTTTATCTTGTTGAAAAATAAAATAGTATTGTATTTATGAATGACTGCATTTTTTCACAATTTTGTATTATTTTTTCGTGATAAGTGCAATTTATCCGAAGAGACCGATTTTCAGGCATCAAAAAGTATTTTGGCCCATATTCGTACAAAGATTGTCTTTGAAAAAAATTAATTACAATTGATTCAGCAGTTTAGCATTTCGCATTCAAAGTAAAAAACTACCCCTAAGAATGTGAAAAGGGGGATGAAAAGGGGGAAGGGGTGAAAATCTCCATGCCAAATTTCATCATAATCGGTTCAATGGTTTAGACATTTCCCATACAAAGTTTCGTCCCCCTGTTCACCCCTTTAGGGGTAGATTTTATAAAAAATAAGTGCACAATTACATGCTCTTACTACGTACCAATTTTCATCAAGATCGGCCAAGCCGTTCTTTAGTTATAAAAGAACGTACGGCCAGACACACAAACATTTTAAAAATGGTTGAATCGAAGTCAGTGAGTCATAAAACGACTAGTTATAACAAAATTTGACAAAAAAATTGAAATTACAGACAGATGCTAGAGAATTATATAACAGTATAGATGTAGTCGCTATGCTTATGTACGTTTACGGTAAAAAATATAGGATCAAAGAAAAAGCCACTATAGGATAAACATATATTACAGATGCAACTTAACTAAAAAGAGCTTATTTTAGATCTCAACTTCTATACGGCGGATCATGACAAAACATACCTAATGTGCAACCTGTCTTTAAATTCATCTTCAGTTTCTCTTTAATTCAGTACTTATTGTGAGATGCTTAAGTACATATATGTTGTATATCCAGACATACCGACAGATAAAAATTTAAAAAAAACCATTTTGGTTCCCATTAGTGTTATGCGTACTTCTCGGGCTATTTTTCTATACATCTTTAATTAACAGGTCAACTTACAGTTTAATTATTATTCGTTTTTAAATTTTTACATAGGAAGTTCAGATTATTATTGAAAAATTTTCTATCTTCCTGTGAATGTCACGTTAAAATCTTTATAAATTGTTATAAATGTAATAGATATCATCTTGACACCCGGCTTGCAATACTTCTTGTAAGCTAGCATAACTTTAGAGCTTTTTTATTGAACTTTATTATTAATGATTATATTTAAAACACAATATTTACATGCCTAACAAAAAATGCAGGTATTCAGAAAATCATAATAGACTCATGATACAGAGAAGTATACACTGGATCAAAACAAGTCATACGACATATACAGATCGCTATTTAATGTTCTCGCTTGCGATCGCTCGTTATGAAGAGCGCATAAATTTTTTGTACAGCCGTGCGATTCTCTAAAACGAATTAGTCGAATTCACTTCTGAATCCGCGGTGAGATTGTCAAATGTGGACTGGTATTCTTTAAAGTCGACAGAGATACTAGCGCCGCCTCGATGAGTGTGGCAGCGAGTCATACCATCGGTAATGAATTTTTTCACGTTTCGCTAAATACGACACTGTAATATAAAAAAAAACAAGTTTTATTTAACGTAATTATCTCAGAGAAGTTAAAATACACTGAGACGAAATATCGACTGAGATGTTTACTCTTAAAGCAATCCCAAATAAACTCGCATCTAAGATCACTTCACTTCGCTCCTAGAATGTTTAGTTTAGAGAATTCTATTTGAAGGTCAAGTGAGTTCGAATGCGAAGTGGGGTGAATTGACGAAGGAGTCTTGCTTGGATGATTCGAGTCATTACAGAATTGCATGGCTGGTCCTATCTCTACGAGCATTCGCGCAGGTCTGAAGTACACGCGTCAACATCGCGTATTTTATGCTGATTTTATTATGTTTATTATATTTATTACGCTGATTAATTAAAAAAAAATTCTATCATATATTGTACATTTAATGAAGCTTCACTTCGTATCATTTTTTTATAAGTTATTGATTTTTTTGGAACTAAATTGACGTTTAATCACGACACTTTAGCCTTGAAATAATAAAATAAATAAAAATAAATAGAAACGAAACAACCATTTGTTCTACATTATAATGAACATTAAGGCATTGAAACATTAACATTGAAATTATATATAAGTAATAATACTAACAATATAAATACTATAATACAATTAGTACATATTAATGAATTATATGTATACCATACCATACCATAATTTCCAGTATACGTCGGTTCCACTAAAGAAAATGGAAATAATAATTATTATTATTATTACTTTTATTGTTCTAATTATCATTATCGCTGATTTTTGTAGTGATTATTTTTATATTGATTATAAACAACTAATTATTTGTTATATAATACTATTTTTAATAATTATTACTACCGTTATTACATTATTATTATTTTAATACTAGCGTTTGATTAATTGTATCACAATTCAATTTGGTAAACGCCACAAGAGTAAGGTGTCGACACGTAATACATAATTGTGCTACAAGAAATTTACAAGAAGGGCTGCGCTAAGGTAAAGCTGGAAAGAGATGGTGGAAAGTTTCCTATAAGAAGAGGTGTTCGGCAAGGTGATCCATTATCGCCAAGAATATATACAGCAGTTCTAGAAGAGTTTTCAGGAACTCAATGGTTGAAAAAAGGATTGAGAGTCAATGGAGAGTATTTGATTCACCTCCGGTTTGCGGACGACATAATCATTTTTGCAGAAAGCCTGGTAGATTTTGCAACCATGCTACATGAACAGAAGACTAACAGAAGACAGTAAAAAAGTGGGGTTGTCTATTAATTTCACTAAAACTAAAATAATAACAAACACGAAAGAAAAGAACCCTGTAATGGTTGAAGGACAAAATGTAGCAATCATAAATGAATATAGTTACTTGGGTCAGACTGTTTCTTTTGAAAACCACACTGCGAAAGACATTCAGAGAAGAATCGCTACAGCATGGGGAAAATACTGGGGATTAAAGGATATAATGAAATGCAAATCTATCAACATTAATATCAAAAAAAAGCTATTTGAAGTAGCTGTCAAAGTTGGTCACTAAGAAAATGTGAAGAAGAGAAGCTAGCAATATACCAACGTATATTATATAAGATGGAAAGGAATATATTGGGTATCAGTCTATCAGAACGAATAAGTAACGATGTGGTTAGGAAATAAACTAAATTACCAGATGTTGTGGAAAAAGTCAGGGTACTGAAATGGAACTGGGCCAAAAAGTTCTGGAAAGAAATGAGGGAGCCCTACGTCAACAAGGCGACTACTACAATTTTAAAACAGTACTTAAATTTAATTAATAAATCCTCGAAATAAGCCTTTTTAAATATTTGTTTCTGTAAAAAGCAAGAAATTTATGACATTTTCACAACACCAATATTTTTACGTCCTTTGTAGTCAAAGTTTGGAACCCTGAGGCCTCGAAGTTCATCGACTAGTTTCTGATATCTGTAAGCGACTGGTCGGGGCTTTGGAACTGTCTCGCTGGCAGCATTTTCCGCCAACGAATAAGTTTGGCTATTTAATGTCATTGAAGTTATATTATAAGACTAAAAAAAAAGTATTAATATGATTATATCACTTGAGATAGAAACTACTTTGTGACGAGATGTCTGCACTTCACAGAAAATATGTACTGTAAATATAAAAAAATATGCGTGCAATAATGAACCCTATAACCATCCATAATTCTCCTTACGTACAGAGAAAGAGAAATAAATGGAAAATTTAATATCCTTAGTCAATAATGGCGGAGTTAACTATAACGTTGCCAGGAGCAGGTAACAGCGCCAAGTTTCACAAACAAACCAATAAACGTCGCAGGGGAGACGGTGACACGGGAGACAGTTAGGAAAGAAGCGTTTATTTATCTTTCGTTTGATATATGAGTCGTCGACGCGTATAGTGAAATTATCTGTTCGTCTGCATTATGGAGATTAGGTATAAAACTTATTATTGTAATGTGATGTATGACTATTATTATATTAATAGTGTAGGAAAGTCATATTTTTAACCTGTGGCTTGCGGGTCGTATGTGGCCCGCTTTTATGATTGGCCCTATAAAGACAGCTAAAAAACTTGATGGGCTCTATGTTTTTAAGTTGAGATTAATTTCTCCATTAATTCGTACAAAATATAAACAGTTCTAAACGTTGGGTGTTGCAAGAAATAACTATCTTATGTGGCACGAGCAAAAAAAGTTTGGTAAAAGTATAGACTTTCGCGATAAACGCGTTTTCGTGAAATTTTTTACCAAATATTTTTTTGAATTTCAGTAGTCTACCTTCGTGTAACCAACAATCGGAGATAGCTTTTGGAATGAATTTACGAATTTCATTTTATAGATATCGTAATACCTGTTTACCATAACTATATTATTGTATATTTTCAAGCAGATACCTAACTATTTAAGTTTCTTAAATTACTATAAATTTGTACAGTAATGTATTGATTTACATACTTCACTTATAGGTTATTTTTTTAAGAACGATCCAATTAACTCATTCGACCTTGTTCGCGTAGTCCTTTATTTACTAAATGAAATAATTGAGAACCTTCGCGGGGGTACGCAGAACGAACTCACCAAAGTTTCATCTCGATCTGATGAATGGTTTAGGAACGCATGGAGGACAAACATACAAAGAAACATTCATTTTAATTATTATTGATTTATAATTTTTAGCTAAGAATACTCGGACAAAAATTAAAATTAATTAATCAAAATGTGTTTCGCTTCTGTACGACAACCGTCAGGAAAGTCTAGGCTCGATCAGTTACCTCGCACTGAATATTAAACTTTCCCAAGGATGTCTCGTTGAGAAGTGAAATATAATCAATAGTTAATAATGTTAAAATTTTGGCTTTATTTATTTAATATAAGTACCCATTAGTGCTCTACGACTTATTTCAAATAACTTTCTTTTGTGTGGAGTTTTTCAATATTTAAAAATAACGTTTATTATACCGAAATGTCATCATAATATCATGCTGAGATGGAAGCATAAGGTTTAATTTTAAGAAAAACAAGTTTTCATCGCTTTTGCACTATTATAACCCTGTAGTATAATTTATGGACTCTGCACCCTGTACTCACACGTATTACGACTCGTACTGTTGGAACACGTCAATTTATGACGGTGAAGTTTTATATCGCAACATTATAAAGAAGTGTAGATGGGGAACATAAATCTAGAAATAGTTATGGCTAGAAGCGAAACAACTAATTCATTTAACAATAAATAAATAAATGTTCTCCAGATACGTACACCAATTGTATGATTTATCCAAACTAAGTACAAGGTTTTCACTACGGGTACCATATGATGAAATGGGGAACATCCAGTAATGCCCAGACTTGTTCGTTTGGCTGGCCACCGAATATGGGACCTTTGGCTTGAATTGCAGATGCATTAATCACCACACAAATAGCCAATCTTAAGTTACAGTACAATAAATTACAGTGAATATTAATAAAATGATTAAATATTTTAGGTGATTATCTTCTTTCTTATGTATAAAAGACAATGTATCTATGTATGTTCCCTATGGACTCCGAAACGGCTGGACCGATTTCGATGAAATTTATAGGGAATCTTCAGATTGGCCTAGCGGGTGATTCTGTAAAGTTTGGCAGCGATCGGATCAGTAGAATTTTTTGTTTTGTTTTTAACGCCCAGTGAAACTAATGCCCAGTGAAACGGGCCGGGTTTGCTAGTATATAAATAAAAATACATGCAGATATTGACACAGATTTTTCTTTTTCGTTTGTTTTGTATCCGTACTAAAACATAATTTAATTGTTCATATGTAAAACCCGTTAATGGCGTTATTTTAGGTACTCGACATTGCATTACTTAAATTTTTCAAGAGCTGTGGATTTTGAGTGAATGAATAAATAAAATAAATAAATAAGTAAATAATACAGACAAAATCGCCGAAACTTCCGACAAAAACAAGGCAAAAACAGTATGCAGTTTAGAAATAATAAAAGCCACTTCCGGAAACACCACTCCATGTTCATAATATGTTACATTTCGTTGGTAGAAACTGTAAATTCGTCCACCGAGAGTCGCGACACCAACTACCACGGTACCGCAAGCGAACAAACTTTCTAATCTTTTAAACTTTTTCTGAGAGAAAACTGAACACATATTCATCTTACACGACCAGTGAGTTTTATTTTTGTCAGTTCTGGACGTAAATAAACATCACTATCACGATAGCAACAAACGAAACGACGTAAATATTTAATCGCTTCACTATATTATAGAAATTCAATAAAATTATTATCACACAAATAAAATATTAGATACGAAATCAAATAGATTCTATCCATTTGATTTTGTATCTAATACGGTTATTCCATGTATGTCTATTTATTTTCTATTATCTTGTAAGATTTTTCTTTTAATTTTATATTTTACTTATAAATCTCAACAGTATATAGTTTAACCTATAAGTGTATGTCAATTTTTAATTTTCAAACTGATATACCAAAGAATATAATATGTAATATAATTTCTATGAATAACCTGTTTTTATAAATAAAATTATTATGTTGTTATTATTCTTATTAGAAAGCTTCAAAATCAATGAAATTTCAATGGGACTAATCTGGAAGTGTATTCTTTTAAACAAAAGCAGAATTTTCCAAATCAGTTCATAAATGACGGAGTTATGAGGTAACAAACATAAAAAAAACATACAACCGAATCGAGAACCTTCTCTTTCAAAGTCAAAGTCAAAGTCAAATCAATTTATTCAAGTAAACCCAATTATAAGGTATTTTTAAACGTCAAATCTACTTGAGTTCGGTTCAAATAGAAAACCTGGACACTGAGAAGAACCGACAAGAGACTCAGTCAGGTATCATTTTTCCAACTTCATTTTACAAAAGGTTTATTAAAATACAATATTTTCATTAAGCCAGTAAACGCATGTGCAGAGAACATCATTTCCAGACTATTGTTTTATCTTCAATGAAATCGTTTATTTGATAGTATGATTGTCTAGTCAATGTACGTTTTATAACCAATCTAAATTTATTCTCTGTTCATTGAGTAATTTCTTGAGGAACTTTATTATAAAAACGAATGCAGTTACCTAAAAATGAAACATTTGACTTGTGTAATTTAAATTTTGGAATAACCAATTTATTTTTATAACCTTTTTTGAAAGTCCGTCTGAAAATGTTATTTTTCATAGCACAATCTATTATTTTAAATGATTGCTAATTTTTTTTTTAGCAATAATTATTTTATAGCGTCGTACAATTTTTTAAAGCTAATATTTTATTGTATAACATTATATATTTTACTAGCAATTCGTAGGCTGATGCGTGATGTCTGCCTGGCTGTTTGTGCTGTATTTGGACAGTTGCCTTCAGAGAATGAAAGGTAGTATGTGTTGACACAGTGGTAAACTGCCTATTGTATGCTGACGATGCTGTGCTTATAGCACTATCAGAAGCCGAGTTGCAGGCACTAGTCACGTGCATGAAAGAAGAATGTGAAGTAAAAGGATTGAATATGAATGTGAACAAAATTAAGGTTCTGGTGTTTGAAAGGGAAGGGGTACAAACGAAATGTGAGGTTTGGGTAAATAGAAAATGTCTAGAACAAGATAATGAAATTGTGTATCTGGGGAGTGTATTTTCGAGGGGTGGAAGATGTGAGTTGAATGTGGAGAGACGGGTAGCAGCTGGCAATAAAGTGAATGGTGCTCTGTCCGCATTAGTAGATAGTGTGAATATATCTAACACTGCCAAAATGGCCATCCACAATGCGGTGTTGGTGCCAACTTTATTGTACGGTAGTGAGGCCTGGATATGCCCCAAATCGAGTGAAAGTATGATAAATGCAGTAGAAATGCGATCTCTTAGAAAGATGTGCGGTCTCACCCTTGCGGACAGGATAAGCGATGAAGAGATACGCAGTATGACAAGGTCACACGACAGTTTTATTGTAAAAATGAAGAAAGGAATGCTTAGATGGTTCGGGCACATAGAAAGAATTAGTGATGAAAGACTGACGAAGAAAGTGAGCGAAAGTGAGTGGTAAAAGAAGCCAAGGAAGACCAAAGCTGACTTATGAAGATCAAATAGCCAGAGTGTTAGCGGATGAAAATGTCAAAAGGTCGCGCATACCTAGGCGAGAATGTGTGAGGAGAATGATGAGATTTGAGGAAGCGAAAGAAATATGTAAGAACCGTGCCGCTTGGCGCTCCGTCCTCTCTGACTACGCCGTTGGGAATACAGCGTGTATGTATCTATGTAATTCATAGCAATTTTTGAAGTACCATTAAATGCATCCCTTTTTTATTTCCCAGACAAACACGGAAGTAAATTTTTATGCTTTATTAAAATATTAAAATAATTTAAAAAATTTAATGTATTTAGATGTTTTCTAGGTATCAAAATTATTTATTAACAAGTGTTAACGAAGCGTTTTATTGCATTCTTAACCTTAGAAAATTCCGGGGCTTATACTAGATCAGCAACTTGACACCAAAACCATAACCAACACCAAAACAATAACACAGGCTTGTCATTTTGATAACACCTGATTTATTGTAAAGCAAGCTGTACATAATATTATGTATTGTAATACTGACTTATATTTCAATGGAGTAGAAAAAGAACGTAAAAATGAAATGCGACTGAATTCTGTCTGAAAAACTGATAAAAATAAATCGTCGCGATACGGATTATATAAATAATAAATAATTCAAAGCCAAAATGTAAATGTTTCGACCTTCGGCGTGATTCTCACCCCGAGAGGTGATACGAGGAAAGGAGTCGTTGTTTTATGTATGAGCCCTTTTCAATTCATTTGGGCGATACTCTTGTACCTTTGTCCTTTCCGGGTCAGTTATTTATTGCTAGTGTTTCGCACTAAATCTACCAAGTGCGTACTCCACTCTATTGAAGTCTGTCGTATAAGTACGTGAACTGTTGAAAGTGGCATTTAGAAAGCAGCTTTGTTACGTTACGTGAGGTATTAAATGCGGTAAAATTTATAAGATTACAAAATTTAATTTAAGCATTACACATTAAAGAATCCTTATAAAGCACCCTTAACAAAAATAAATAAATACGTCGAGGATGGCGCTACGTTGCCGCTGTAACTAACGAAAAAAAAGCAATGTTATAAGAAATCTTAGCGGTCATCGATGCACTTATTGATTAGCTGAGCCCATAGTTAAAATATGAGTCTTCCATAGAGCAGATAATAGCTATATCTATTGCTATCTATTTTTAAGTGTAGGTACCAGCTAAGTATTTTTTGTGTCAGGGGAATAAATTTTGGAATTTCACTGTAGATAGAAAATATAACATACAATGAAAAAACGTACTTTCTGTCTTGTATAATTGTTTCGAATTCAATACAAAAATGATATATTTGTATTGAATATATCACTCATTGATGATGAATGATATATTCAATATCATTAATCATCAATAATGATGAATGATCAATAATTTTCATCATCATCGACTCGTACACTTTGACACACACACGCAATCGAATTGTACACTGTACACTTTTTACTACTGTGGCCTAACACTTACTGCTAAAAGGTGAGATATTTTTACATTAAAATAAATACAAATTAAAACTATAAAAAAAGGCCCAAATGTGCTGGTAATCTTAGCTTGACTTCTCTTTGTAATTTGTGTTTGTAAATTCTCTGTTCTCTTTTGAACTATTCTATTCTATTTTCTTTTGAACTCTAACACTTACTGTTAAAAGTGGTGCTAAAAGGTGAGATGTTTTTACGTTAAAATAAATACAAATTAAAAATATAAAAGAAAGGCTCAAATGGGTTGGTAATCTTAACTTGACTTCTCTGTGTAATTTATGTTTGTAAGTTCTCTGTTCTCTTTTGAACTATTCTATTCTATTTTCTTTTGAACTCTAACACTTACTGCTAAAAGTGGTGCTAAAAGGTGAGATGTTTTTACATTAAAATAAATACAAATTAAAAATATAAAAGAAAGGCTCAAATGAGCTGGTAATCTTAGCTTGATTTCTCTTTGTAATTTATGTTTGTAAATTCTCTGTTCTCTTTCGAACTATTCTATTCTCTTTTGAACTCCTATACAAACTGTTATCCCTTATTTTGTCCCTCCTAGATAATTGTTTAAAAAAATTTGGAACACGTAATTCTTTATTTTTAGCCCATAGGTGCCTAATAATGAATTTTATGCTATTAACTTGTAGCAGTCATATTGAGTCTCCATCGACGTGGGGAACAATAACTTATAATATTTATAGAGGCACTTAATTACTTAAAAGATAAATTAACTTTTAACTTCTGTTATCTAGAAAAATGAAGCATTCCTTGGTTAAACTAATTGTTTACAAACAACATTCACTTTGACAGACGGACATGGACAACGTAGACCCGTTGAGCTTTCTTAAATATCGTTTGAAGCATTGACCGTAAGTCTTTCAGCAGGAATAAATTTGTCATAAATATAGTATCTTTGAGTATTGAGTATTATTAATGTAAAAGTGATAGCCTACTGATTATCTAGACCTCCTTTAGTAATATTATTGTTAATAATTCGTTTGTAAATAGAACTTTCTGTAACATTCTAGAACACGCACACGGCTTCGATAACAAATGTACCGTTGGTCTAGATTGTCTATACTTGGAGGTATGGATGTAAAGATATGTTCGATAAACATATCGATAGTCTCTAAATAGGTAGCCTTTGTTGTTAGATAGAATAAGCTCTAAATTGATGAAATATTAGGTCTCTAGTTAATAAACTTATTAGTATGAACGAATGATACTAAAACTATAGTTGACATAAACGTCATACACTTAGAAAAAATTAATGAATTTTATCGACTCGCTAGGTAGGTGTAATTTTAGATAGGGTTTGTCGACCACTGTCTCTACACTAGTTGTTCCAGGAGTAGGAGCATAGGTGACCTTCGTCGTGGGGTATAAAAAGCGTCTCGTATCCAATAGCTTCTTTTTTCTTTTCTCTCTGCTGCGGGACAAGCTGCCTCAACAAAGTCTCATGAAGAAACTTAAAGTTAGGCCACATGTCGCCTAGGATAGTCTTAGCTGTATTTGTTTGGGAGTAGCAACCCCAATTAGATTAAATGAGTTAGTTAATAATATGTTAAAGTAGTTTAGGTAATCTCATGGTGGATCCCATGGTGAGTACTGTAGCTGTAGATAAGGGCAAGCAATGATGATAGGACTAGGGAATAGGATCCTAATGTCTACATGTGCTTGTTACAGAGTTCAAAGGACACCTATAGAAACCAGGTGGACCTCCTGTCCCTATAAGTAATGAATACTTAGGAATAGTAGTAAATCTATTCAACATTCATTTAAACTTCAGTATGAACTAATCACAATAGTTCTTAGAATGGTTTGGTGCACTACTCTGACTATCAAGAAGTCTAAGTCTTCTTCACTTGGGTGCTATATCGCGTGACCAGGCCGCAGTTCCTATTAAAGGGGAATCTTTGAGGGCCGGGGCATGTGGGTGCTGTGATGCTAGTAGATGTTCGACAAAGGGGAAGACTGAGGAGTAGGTGCAGTTGGTGGATGACCACCTCCTTCTTAAGATTGATCAGTGATAAAACTGATAACACTCTGCGTGTAACTAATAAGTGATTCTCTGTTAGATATTAGCTCCACATAAAGATATTGTGTATCTAATAAATATTTTTCTCTGCGAAATAAAATACTGGATAAGGTATAAAATGTACTTGGGTTTATGTACCTGTAACACTAAGAATTTAAATGCAGTACATAAACAAGGAAAGGGTGTCTAAGTCTTTATAACTAGGTATACTTCCCTTTAATTTAAGATAACATAAATAAATTATGTGGTTGTATCTATAACAAGTAATATCTGAGCTCAATACTTGTAAAACTTTTATACTAATGAATTATTCTGTAAACTAATTAATATCTAAGTGCTGTTATATAATAGGTGACTTTATTTAATACATATAGAATAATAAACAGGATAATGTTGTTTAACCATAGCATTTAATCTTTTTAAATTGTTACTAACTTTTAATAATAAATACATAGTGAACTGATTGTATCCACCATAGAGATTAAGTTAGAAGAAATAAATGTTTTCTTTGTGTGATGTTTTTCTGATGTCTATTTAATTAACTTACTATAATTATCCCATTAGATGTCGATTGCAGAGGTGTACTAGGCGCCCTTAAACAAATTAGGTACACCACTCTCCAGGTGACAGTAATAATAACATCATCAATTACTCAACCCACACCTCACTCTACCGGCCTGAGCAAGCCACGTTGCAAACTAATAAAACAACGGAATTCCCTCTGAAAATTTAATCTCCTATTTTACCTCTTTAAAGCATAAATCTCTAAAACATCCGAAACACTTCATTCTTAATTTCTAATTCAAAGTCAAATACCAATTTTCATGGATTTATTAAAAAAAGGCTAATTTTCAGACAAACTCATATGAGTTTTTTTAAGTACATCCCCTTTTTTATCCCCTTAGGGGCTGAATTTCTAAGAACTGCTTTTTATTGCACCTGTATACCCCCCAGAGTATCTTCCAAAAAAATGTCATGTTTCTATCTGCAATGGTTCAGGCTGTGCGTTTTTGTTAATCAGTCAGTTTTATTAAGTCAGAGAGTTTTAATAAGTAGATGTATGTTGCCATTTATTTATAATTACCTCAAACTACTTTCCAAATGTCTCCAGTAATGTATGAAATGAAATCTACTGAACTCAATCGATAGTGTGGTAATCGAGTCTGATAAGTAGTACACAGGCTAACATTAATTCATATAAATATAAACTATATACAAGTAATACTTAAAATATAGTAGGTAGGTATCTAAGTGTAATGTGAAAGTAGACAATGCTTTAGAAAAGTAAAAATGTGGAAATCGGAAACAATTACATGTATGTACGTACATACATAATACGTACAAGCCGAGCCCGAATACACCAGTAGAATAGAGGTTCTATTGTACAGGGTACATTAAAGATCAAAAATAAGCTGTAAGTAAAATGTATTATAAAATATATTTTCTGCCAACAATTAGTCAACGTGAAAACGCATTGGTTTTCACGTCGATTAATTAAAAAAAAATGAGAAGTGGATGTGTAAATTGATTAAAATTATGTGTTTAAAAATATGTATACATAAACAACTGATTCGTTTTCGAATAAGTATATCTATTGAGCTATGCACACAAACGAGAAAATAGTGGTGTTGGTGTATAATGGAACTTGAAGGTAATTTGAAATTCATAACGCGTGCAATCGTGAACGCCGTTCCGCAAAATAGGAAGTGCAATAAAATATTTCTGACTGAAATTTTATAACTGAAATAGAGTGCATGTGTCGTAAAATTCACTACGCCGGAAGGAACCGTACGATATTATAGCAATTTTTTAATAGTTCTGTGCGATATACACGCAGGTAGTAAACATAATTTTTGGACTGTTGAGTTTTATTGATTTCTGGATTAAATAAACAAAATGAACTATGTATATAAAAATGGTGATGACGATATTGAGTGACAAGTTTAAATATTAGTTATAAATGTGCGAATATCGTTCACGTAAAGCCTCGATATTATAGAAACGACAATATTTATATAGATACGATACTTCTACTAAAAATTTTATTGTATAATTTGTAATTAATATAGGCCTACCAAACTTTCAGTTATTGCTTATTGATATTGATTTGGCACCAACTTTAATAACCGTCAAATTTAATTATATAGATAGGTATTTGTATCGTATTTATTTTTCCCACGTACCAAACATAGGACAGATTTAGATAAACGCAACTACACAAATTCGCGACAATTAGAGCCGAATACAACAAATTCAGAAAGTATTTCTGTATTCGTTGGCCGAATAGTTAAACAAAATATTCAGCTATTCGGTTGTAGAGATCTTTTCCAATATTCGTCGAATCGGCTTTTTGCGAATATACTAGTCGTTACGACTAAAGAGGATACTTAAATACCTACCCAAAATAATTTCTTATTTCCATTCATACATTTTTTAAACCGTTGAAAACTTTGATTACTTTCCGAGTAGAATAGTAGTACGCTGTTCAAATTTAACTATGTACAGCGTACGCTCTTAGCTCTAAAAATGGGTGGATTTTACGAGTACCTGTATTTAATAAACTTCGTAACATAAGATGCTTCATTTTCAAGGTAGATATTACTGTATAGCTACTACATTACCAGGTTAATCTTTTAAATGGGACAGTATACTCGAATTTCGAACTATAAGACTCATAGCACTGCCGCTTTTAAAGACATTTCTTATTTTTTAATTCTAAGTAAAACTGTGAAAGTGAACTTTTCCCAGAAATAGCAATGATAAAATATTTTTTATTCCATAAATCGACTCAGTTTCATGCATGCGTTGATCAAGAGTTCCGTAGTAATTTCTGACAAAGCAAAAGTTTAATTTAACAAATTCATGTTAAATTGTAATAAAAATACTCAAGATTATTATACACAAATTGTGTGACCCCAAACGTTGCGCTAGGCTTGTATAATTGGTACCACACCATGAATTGCGGGAGCTCTCGGGAGCAGTCGGACTCTAAGCTGAATATTGAGTAATAAGTTCAGAATAGTTCGTTTCCTGAAATGACTTGACTGGGGATCCAACTCGGGGTCCCAGCTAGGAAGGCAGATGTTAAAAAAAATAAAAAGTATATGGGAGAGTGTTCATTATTTTACATAAACAATTAATTTGTTGTTTCGAAGTAAATCGTCAGTACAACGAAACATGTGTATCCCTCTCATTACGCCATCCGGTGTTTGTTCATTGGGATAAAAATACCAGACAGATTATCGACAGATCTGACCATGTTGCCGGCTGGGTCCGCTAGAGATCCGGCCCTCACCCGAATAGGAAGCCTGTTAAAATACACGAAAGTGCGGAAGCTTCCCTGGTCTTGAGCCCGAGGTCCGCCCTCCGTACCAGGTATCCCTCGGCTGAAGGAACCCTCAGGCGGTCGACCATCTAGCAGGGCGCCTTTAGCGGTCGCCACAACGCAACCCGCGACGCTGTAAACGGCACTAGGACTAACAGCAAAGAGGGGTTTTTTAGTCGTTTCGAGTCCGACACTACTGAGTTGGCGTCGAGTCCGGCTTAGTGTCCATGAGGATTTTTTCGCCTCTCAGAAACAAAAAAAAAAGACCGACGAGACATTGTTCTCTTCTGAACTGTCTTCCTCACCAGCTTTGTCTAAACTTGCTATTGAATAATTGTCAATATGGAGAGGCTTGTTTATTCGATTTTAATTCTCTCATTAGTCATTATTATTTTTATTATAATTATTATGTAATAATGTAATGATTCATATTCATAGTATATTGTTGATGTTATTATAATAATATAAGTAATATAATTAGATAATTGGATTGGAATCCATTTAATGAGTTGTTGATTAGAATACGATATTCAATTCTTCTTTTTGCTTTTATTCTCTCACATTAGAAGCGGGATAGACTCCATTGCATATCTAATTTTTGATTCTGGTTCTCGGTGGCGTAATGGCGAATTTTGTTGACACTATCCTGAACTTGCTGGCCATCATGGAGGAACGCTCATTCTCCGAAGCGCTGTTGGGCGTGCAGACGTACAGAGCAATCACCTTTTCTGCGTCGCACCCTGATGTATAGCGTCATTGGGTAATATTACGAAGCAATTTATCGACGGACTTTTGTTTTCGAATCTAGTAATACCGTTTTTGACCTCTGTGTCCATATCGCGTCGTGCGTCTTGGGAGGTCAATTCGTAATATGACGAAATAAACTGAACGTATTGAACGATGATGAATGACGTAATGAATGTAACTGGTCCGTTGGTGCAGTGGCATATGCATCTGCTTTCTAAGCTATTGTCCCGGGTTCGATCCCCGGTCAAGTCAATTTAGGAAACGAACTTTTCTAAATTAGCTTGGAGTCTGGGTGTTACTGAGAACTCCCCCAGAGTTCGTTGTGTGGTACCCATAGTACAAGCTTACTGCTTAGTTTGGGCCCCACAATCTGTGTAATTGTCTGGAGTATTATTATTATATTTAGAATGATAGGGTGCTTGAGAAGTACCTGCTTTAAGTGTGAAACATCCACGTGTTTACGTAAATAGGATAACGCTAATTGTATTTGGACTAATTTAAAATTAATGACTAGTGCCTACCATATATTTGTATCGCAAACATTCATGTTAATGTCACGAGTATCTACTCCAACAAATATTCTCCATATGTGTTCCGCGCTCGTTGGTCATTGTTGCGACTACGTAGGTATATTTAAATGTCTCGGTGGCGAACTGATTTGTACTATTTTCGTGCGTGATATTAAAAGTCCACAAATCCGTGCTGCAGCGTTTTCGTGAAGTTAACATTCGAAAAAATAAAGTTAAAAGCATCTGTGTTACGCCGAATCATTCTAGTACGAATTCAAGGATGTGCAATAGAAATTCTCAATTACCCAATTAATTATTCTAATTACAATTATTGCTCAATTAGGGAGCGTAAACGTTAAACGACAAGAGATCGTTGAAATGCATCTTATATTATCAGTGGTATCTAAGTACGGTGGTAGATATATTATGGCTTATATGGCTTACACTTTCTTGACACAATTTTAAAGCGCGGGAAATGGGTGAACCAAAATGTTAGTTACATCTTGAGACGACATCAATGTGCGTTAAAATCTATGCTCTCATTAGTTAATTGATTTGGCACCTTGTGCACTGACGTCGCCTCTTTCAGTTGACCATCAGTCGTCATTGTGATTGCACGTGGTTTTTTTTTGAGTTTACACTTAGTTGCAAGTTAAGCGTACTATTTCATAACAATAATTGTGTCCTCATTAAAAAGAGAATATTCTTTAAAAAGACAATCGAGGAAATTGAATGATTTACATTTAAATATTTTCTTGTTTTTGTATCCACGTAACGACGTTTAATTTGAACTTTCAATTTCATAAAATTTTACAGTCCGTTATAGACTAGTACATTTCTATAATGTCAAGTCATTACTATATTATTTTTATTATTTAGAAACGAATTATTGTAACTTTTAAAATAAGTTAATATATTTCGCGAGCCAGTAGGTTGCTCGTCAGAATGGTCGTGTGGGATATTGTTCATTATTTTACGCAAACAATTAATTTGTTGTTTTCGAAACAAGTCGTCAGTAAAAGGAAACACGTGTATCCTTCGCTTTATACTATCTGTTGTTTTTTCATTGGTATAAAAATACCAAACAGATTATCGACAGATCAAACGTTCAGCTGCGAACATGGCAGGTCGTTCTGCTCTGAACTATCTTCGTCACCAGCTTTGTCTAAACTTGCTATTGAATAATTGTCAATATGGAGAGGCTTGTTTATTTACTTTTTATTCTATCATACCGGTTTATTATTCATACCATAATTATTATGTAATGATCCATATTCATAGTATATTGTTGTTGTTATTATAATAAGTACCTGGGCGACCTAGCTTTACTCGGTGCTTTATAAACAAAAACTTCTGACTACATTGCAGATTTCGAACCCGCGCACATCAGCATGGTAGACCTACACTATAGCCACTATGCTATTAAGAAGGTTAACTCTGTTGCAAATTGAAAAAACAGCATGCACACATCTACATTTCATTTGCCTCACTTCCTAGGACAGGCTGTCTTTTGTTATGAAGTCTATGCCTTTATCATTATTTTACATTTTATTACTTTGTTTTAAGTACATTATTAAAGTGATATGTGTTTTTAATAAGTACTTGTTGCAAACTGAACCTAGACATATTATTTCTAAATATTAAAAAAAAGGTATAACCACATTGCAGGATTCGAACCCGCGCACTTCGGCGTGGTAAACCTACACTCAGCCACAGTGCTGTTAAGAAAATAAACTCTGCTGCGAAATTAAAAAAGTTTAGAAGTTTAGAGTTCAGAAGTTTTAAGTCTGTGAAAGACGAACAAAACGATTTGTCCCAGAATTGAGACCTGGCTAGATCAATTTTTCGCCCCTCTCAACTCCTATTGTATATATATTGTAAATTTCATCGAAATCACTCGAATTGTTTTCGAGAAAGCGAAATCAAATATGTATATATATATATTGCTCGTTTGATGGATATAAATGGATATAAATAATTTAATTAGGTAATTGGATTGGAATACATTTATTGAGTTGTAGATTAGAATACGATGCTTAACTCGTCTTTTTGCTTTCATTCTTTTACAAGTAATTTGTTCAAATAACCTATTATTTAATTTTTGTTTCTCGTATCCGAATTTTTTTTACCAATTTACACCTCTATGCTACATTTAGCTCAATAGGTGTAACGATGATGAAATAAACAGGTCACGTCCTGTTGCATTACAGATAGAGATATACTGTAATGGTTCCGTGTATACCATGTTGACTACGGAGCCCTAAAAATAGAACAAGCATACACTGGGTAAGATTTTTTTTCTAACCAATATGTTTCAATTTAAACTAAGCCGCTTGTCGATAGGAGTTCGGCCGGAATACATACCTGATTAGTGAGATCCAGAAAACAATGCGAAAGTTTTACAATGTAAGACAACATTAATGAATATTCCGTTATTGGAGAGTATTGTACATACATATATTATATTGACTATAAATAGAGGTTAATACAATTAAAAGAAGGCGTTCGGAGTTCAGTCATCATTCACATTAGTATTTGAGATTACAGATGGCAAAGCGGAATCATAATATCGTTGTTATGTTTATTGCCTAAACAAGTTATTTATAAATCACTATCCACGATTATATTAGACGAGCAATATTTGTATATACATAAAGCTTATATATATAAGCGATATCAAATATATATACATAATATATATATATATATATATTTGATATCGCTTTCTCGAAAACGGCTTTAGCGATTTCGGTGAAATATAGGCGTTGAGGGGGGCGAGAAATTGATCTAGCTAGATCTCAATTCTGGGAGAAATCGTTTTATCCATCTTTCCCACACTTAAAAAAACTTCTAAACTCTAAACTTACAACTTTTTAATTTCACAGCAGAGTTTACCTTCACAATAGCCACAGCGGCTGAGTGTAGGTCTACCACGCTGAAATTCGCGGGTTCGAATCTTGCAAATGTGGTCAGACCTTTTTTAATATTTTGAAATAATATGTCTAAATGCAGTTTGCAACAAGTACCTATTAAAAACACATATCACTTTAATAATGTACTTATAATAAAGAAATCTATGAACTAATCATGATAAAAAAAACATAGACTTCATAACTTCAGACAGTCTGTCCCAAAAACAGGCGACTGAGGCGAATAAGATCAAATGAACGTGAACATGTGGGTGCTGTTTTCTAACGAAATAGCGACCGATCAGCTTATCTGATGATAAATGTGTGTCGTATGTACAGGTGAGTCAGATTATCTGGTTTAGCTCACCGTTTGCTGTTCGGTCACGGCGTGTCGCTCTGGAGTTATTCATAAATTCTATGGCTAAAAGTCACGGAAAAAAAGGCTATTATTCATTTACCTGAACAGTGAACTGAGTGTTAAATTTCATGGCCAGTTAAAACTTCTAAACTCCAATCTTCTAATTTCACAAGAGAATTTGCTTTCTCAATAGAACAGTGGCTAAAGCGTGTGCCTACTATGCTGAAATGCGCGTGTTGTAATCCTACAATAGCCTTTTTTTATAAGACACTAAGTAAAGCTCGGTCGCCTAGGTACTGTTTACTTATTGATAGAAGTGACGTATCGACAGGCCCGTTGATGTTGTGGTAGAATATTTCCTGCCAGGCCAAACAATTTTTTTTAATTTAAGTCTGAGTATCACTGAATGTTCTCCCAGTTGTTTATGTGGTATCCATAAAATAAGCCTACTATTTAGTTTGGGGTCATACAATTTGTGTAATTGTCTGAAGTATTACTGTTAATAAACGAGCAGCATAATAAGTAATTCAAATTCTGTAAAACTAATGAAAGCGATATTTTAGTTTTCCAGTATGAAATTACTATTAATTTCAATCCTATAAATACCTAAACTTAATAGTTATCACAACAAATTTACTACTTTAAGCTACAAAGCATTGTAAACTTCAAAACCAACAGCTTTCACATCAATTTTTTAAATGTACCTACGTCATGTAAGCCGAGGGCACAATTGTCGCAAGTGCGCAAGAGGCTTTTGTCACGATAGAATAGAAGTAGAAATTATTAAAGATGGAATAGATTTGAAATTATTGTAGTAGAAATATTACATACGGAATTGCATTTTAATATAGCAAATTATTTATATTTAATTATAATTTTAGATTTTATCAATTTCTTTACAGCCAGCCTATCATTACTTTGTGGCGTCATTATATTTCTGAAGTTTGTGCCTTTTTAATAAAATACTGACATTTCATTGAAATGCATTATAAATTTTTATAATGCATCATTATATTTTCTTCACCTCTTATATCTACTTCTTCTCGACTTAGACTTTCTTGTGTCACTAAAACTTTGAAGTATCCTCTATCCAGCTCTAATTTCTTCTACAATTCCTTCACTGCACGAGCGACTAAATTATGGAATAATTTACCTTTCAAAATTCGTAGTAGTCCATCGGTAACTTCTTTCAATAAACGTTTCAAAGACCACTACTTATCAATTCATTAAATATTTGCGTCATTTATGTATTTATATTTCTGTATATATTTATATATTTTTTTTATATATGTATTTAATATTATTATTTCGTAATTATTAAGTAAATATATTAAGTATTACGTATGTATTATGTATAAATGCTTACATAACTGTCTTCATTTATTTATGTATTTTTTTGTATATAAAGTACCTATGTTTTTTTTTAAATTGTAATTTTTTTATTGCTCATGTTTTTATAGTCAAATGATTAACGCTTAGTTAAAATTCAGTTTTTTACCCTCTACAGTATTTTCACCGCTTTGTGGGGTTAGCTGGAAGAAATCTCTTATAGACATAAGCTCGCCTTTGTACGAAATCTCAAAATGTTATTAATGTAACCTTTGTATTGAATAAATTGTATATATATATATATACATATATATATATATATTTAACAATTTAAAAGTGCTTTTAAATACGTTCCTTTCTTAACATAGAACTTTTAAGTTACTCAGGTATCTTATAAAATGAAATTTTGTTTGGCTATGCTTAAATACGCGATATATGCGAATTGCAAATATAAAAATTTACTAAAGTTTTCAATTTTGAGATACAAGGGTATAAATTTACGCTGCAAACAAGCAATCAGTAACATTTGCGAGCTTCAGCAAATACGATTGAACATACTTGCTGAAGTGTTTTTCAAAGACTGCTCCTATTCTATTTACTTTTTACAATTAGCAGTTATTTTTATCTCGTAGCAGCAACTATTTTTAACACGTTTAGTAACAGATTTCTGAAGAAAAAATGATTTATCTTTTGTATAATTTAAAATTTTCCAAACATAATTCTATTGTATCGATTCAGGTGTTACTTTGCGGAAATCCATCGCATGTGATAAATTCCTAAAATCTCTAGCTATCTTCCGCCCAAACTCCAAAAATCACCAATCGACACGTGTTTCGCCTCTCAATAAAGCATCCTCAGGATATACCAGAGATAGAATTCGGCCACCTAACCAGCACCGAATATCCTGGTATATCCTGAGGATGCTTCATTGAGAGGCGAAACACGTGTCGATTGGTGATTTTTGGAGTTTGGGCGGAAGATAGCTAGAGATTTTAGGAATTTATCACAAACATAATTCTATAAAAAGATGAACAGATGTATTCTGATGTTAGATGATTCAGAATAGGTCTCTTAATCTTTTAAAGTGACACATCGTAGTCAGTGTGTTGCTAATTAGCGTATGAAACCATTCAAATTCAAATCAACTTAGATCATTATGTTTATTTTCTAAATTGGTCTGTCCGGAATCAGATTGTCATATTATTTGATTTTAAAACGAATAATCTTAAGAACGTGGTAAAATTGTTATTTGCATAACAACTTTCATTCTATTATGGTAGGCAAGTTTCTTTTCCGCAGTTGTGTAAAATAATTTTTGTTGTTGCATATTAACATATGTGCATAGTATATTATACATACGTACATGCATATCCTCACACTGTATCCCTAACGGGGTAGTCAGAGAGGACGGAGTGCCAAGTGTCGCGGTTCTTTTTGCTTCCTCAAATCTCATCATTCTCCTCACACATAATACATATAATAATCTGAAACTTGAACCTGGTTATTTAATATCAAAATTTATTTTTGTATAAAAAGATAGCACTAAATAAATTCTTTAACTTTTATTAAATTTTGAATATAATTGATGTCCTTAGCGTCATATGTACCTTGTTATGTACATAAAATTAGCTTTACATCGAAAAGAGTGGTGGCTCTAATTCAACACTCAGCGCCCTTCGTCGGCACTCCTCCTGTGCAAACATTGGTAACATGTTTGCATTAGCAGAAACCTTTCGCTGTTCACCTTGCATAATGTAAAATCGCATAGTATGTGAATTATAATATCACTATTTAAGATTGAAATTTTTTTATTTCTTAATAATAATACTGTATTTATACCTAATTATAGTCTAAACATAAAAATTTAAAACTATAATAATTTAATATGATATTTTCAATTGAATTGTATCTAACGTAGAAACAAAGAGATAAGCGGTTTATAATATTTTTAAAATTGAAAATGTGACTGAAATTGCCGCATGTGGTGCATTTTCCTCGATAACATCGGTTGAATGGAGCACTTTTAAATTCACCGCGCGGACGCACATGAACACAAAAGATTGTTTTTTGCTTTGACTATATCGGTTGAAGCATTCGAACTTACTTTGGGATCGGAGGGACTCGTGTGAAACAGCCGTGTGGGAAGCATTCGCCCGTGAAGGTGAAAAGGACTGGGTAAACAGTGTCCTGAGATGGATGAAACGTGAGTTACATTATGAGTATGTATACCTAGGTGTTTGTATATCATATAGGCGTTTTTAACCTTTGAAATTTCAATTTAAGCTTAGTTTATGTGGCCGCCGACCGAAATATAAATAATCATGTTGCGAATCCTAAGGTTTGTGATGATTTTGTACCGAAAGGTGAAAATGAGTATAATCTCGAACTATGATGAAACCATAGTAAAACTACATATTAATAAAAGAAACAAGGATAAAATAATTGAACTAAATAGCAGAACAACTTTTAACTTTTAAAATATGATTTAAGCGACTAACAATAAGAGTAAATTAAATAATGATGCATTAAAATGATCTCATTCATCTTAATTTTTTGCATTTCCTGCAAAACCGTGGCGATTGGCTACAGTTAATTATGTAACGTTCGTGGAATAATATAAACAAGTTTCTTTTTTCAATTCTGATGTCCAGTTGGGTCTACATTGGGAGGTTAAGGTTAAAGGACAGTACACAGTATAAATATAAGAGTAGGATGTCTTCATACATGTTCAGTGTGCACGGTTGTGTGTACGAGCTGATACGCACGCGTCGTGGCACGCACACAATGGCAATATTTTTGGCGAATATGAGCCAATACGAGCAATTATTGTAGCGAAAGTCGGGGTCGCACGTAATGCAAACATGCAATCGCTTCTATTTGTCTTTAATTCGTTCTTTACATCGTCACAAATACTAAAGTGTCTTAATCGCTTAAACGAATGTATTACAATATTCTTAGACGCCTAAATACATACATACATACATACATATCCTCACGCTGTATTCCTAACGGGGTAGTCAGAGAGGACGGAGCGCCAAGCGTCGCGGTTCTTACATACTTCTTTCGCTTCCTCAAATCTCATCATTCTCCTCACACATTTTCGCCTAGGTATGCGAGAGCTTTTGACATTTCCGTCTGCTAACACTCTGGCTATTTGATCTTCATAAGTCAGCCTTGGTCTTCCTTGCCTTCTTTTACCACTCACTTTCGCTCTGTATATTTTCTTCGTCAGTCTTTCATCACTCATTCTTTCTATGTGCCCGAACCATCTAAGCATTCCTTTCTTCATTTTTACAATAACACTGTCGTGCGACCCTATCATACTGCGTATCTCCTCATTGCTTATCCTGTCCGCAAGGGTGACACCGCACATCTTTCTAAGAGATCGCATTTGTACTGCATTTATCATACTTTCATTCGATTTCGTGCATAGCCAGGCCTCACTACCATACAATAAAGTTGGCACCAACATCGCATTGTGGATGGCCATTTTGGCAGTGTTAGATATATTCACACTATCTACTAATGCGGACAGAGCACCATTCACTTTATTGCCAGCTGCTACCCGTCTCTCCACATCCAAGTCACATCTTCCATCCCTCGAGAACGCACTCCCCAGATACACAATTTCATTCACTTGTTCTAGACATTTTCCATTTACCCAAATATCACATTTCGTTTGTACCTCGTCCCTTTCAAACACCAGAACCTTAGTTTTGTTCACATTCATATTCAATCCTTTTACTTCATATTCTTCTTTCATGCACGTGACTAGTGCCTGCAACTCGGCTTCTGATGGTGCTATAAGCACAGCATCGTCAGCGTACAATAGGCAGTTTACCACTGTGTCAACACATAACATACCACTCATACTACCTTTCATTTTCTGGAGGCAACTGTCCAAATACAGCACGAACAGCCAGGCAGACATCACGCAGCCCTGTCTGACGCCTGAACAGACATCAAACCGGGGCGACGTGTCACCCTCTATCCTTATACAGGCTCTGTGGCCGCTATATAATGACCTCACAGCCTGTAGTAAGGAGCCCCCCACGCCATACTCAGGCAGAAGACTCCACAATTTCTGTCGCTCTACTCTATCGAATGCTTTTTCTAGATCCACGAAAGCGCAGAAAACTTTCTGTCCTATAGCCAGAAACTTCCCCACGATAACACGAAGCGAGAAAATCTTAGCATAGACTTTACTCGCTAAGCTGACCAAGCTGATGGCCCTGTAGCACGCGCAGTCCAAATGAGAACCTTTGCCTTTATAGAGAGGTACTATGACTGCGGTGCGCCAGTCCTCTGGAACCTCCCCCTTCTGCAAACAAAGGTTGCAGAGTGCACAGAAGGCATCCCAGACCACCATACTTGATCATCTTAGCAGTCACGTCATCAATTCCCGCAGCCTTTCCACATTTCAAACTTCTTATCACTTTTTCGATCTCTTTCATACTAATGACATCCTCCAGTTCCTGACCCGAGTGTGGCACTTCATTAGAAACGCTCTCAGTATCAAAGACGAAGTCGCCACTCTCATACAGTTCTCCATAGTATTCACTCCATCGCTGCAGAACATCTTTTTTATCTGTTAGCAAGTTGTTTTCTTTCGAACGCACTTTATTCATTCTGCAAGATGCCGGGCCACTTCGGTACTTACGCACTTCTTTCCAAAATAATTTGAAATTTTCCTCGAAGTTGTCTGACATCCTGTTTTCGTCTAACATCCAATACCTTTCACACTTCTCTTTCACTAGTGCTTTCGTTTCTGCTTTCTGCAGCTTATATCTATCTTTCATCAAATTATTCATACCACAGTAATTTTTTGTAGCAAGGTAGTCTCGCCATGCTTTCTTCTTCTTATACATAGACTCTTTCACCTCATCATCCCACCACACATCACGCTTTTTACCGTTCTCAATCTTATTCGTTCCACACACTTCTTTTGCAGCCTCGATCATACTATCCCTAAGGTTCTGCCAGCATTCTTCAACATCCTCGCTCATCACTTTCAATCTATCATCAAGCTTACCGGATACTACCCTTTCATATTCATTTCTGGTAGTCGCATCTTGCAGTTTCCAGCTTTTGATGCGACAAACCGCTGCAGGTTTGGACACTACGCGATGTCGCCATGCTGCAAACAGACCCCTTATTCTGGTTATCACCAGAAAGTGGTCCGTCCCGAAATCGGCTCCTCTATGCGCTCTTGTGTCCATAACCTGCTTCTTGAGCTTGTTATCTACCAGGAATAAATCAATCATACTTCTCTCATGCTTTCTTTCCCAAGTGTACCGATGGATCCTTTTGTGCTTAAATACGGTATTAGCAACAAAAAGATCCTTTTCCATACACACGCCTAACAGAATTCTACCCGAATCATTCACTCTCCTATCTCCATGTTTGCCTAGGACAGTCTCAAATCCAGTTCGAGCTGTCCCGACCCATCCATTCATATCTCCACACAAAACAATTCTCTCATTCTCTTCAACCGTCGCTAGAACTTCTCTAACATTCTCCCAAAACCGCTCTAGCTCACCCACGCCGACGGAGGACACTGGAGCATACACCGCCAAAATAAAAATTCTCGTCAACCCCATCTTGATACGTACCCAGAGCAGTCTAGGGTTTACACATTTATACTCAGTCATACAATTAACCAAACGGGAGAACAGCAAAACGCCCACCCTCTGGCATCCTCTATCTCCAAGTCGTACCCCTGACCACAGAGCGATGCCTCCTCCGGGCAAGTCAGCAAGTTCACTGCCCCTTCGCTTGATTTCACTCAAACATAACACATCCAGTCTTTTCTCTTCCATAATATCAATCACTTCATTCATCTTCTCTTTAATCCCACCTCTCACATTCCACGCAGCTATTCTGCACTCCTCCCTCCACTTCCCGCCGCTAGGTGCACAGCGTGTTGGGTGGCGGTCCCCAACGCCGAACTGCACTTTGCTTACACCAGCGGGGACACACTGGTGTCCGTCGCTTTCGGGGGACGCCCTAGCATTTAAATCTACGTTGTCCCGCATGGTAAGCATAGTAGAGGAATTGCAGCCCTGAAAAGGGCTGGCAGGTGTCGCGACGAGCACGCTTCCTCAGTTGACCCCCTAGACGCCTAAGTAATTTTAGTTATTCAAGTCCAGTTATTCTTCAACATAACTACAAGAAATTAAATTTAACAAACATGTTACTTATCTGTATGCATTGTTTTTCATTATTATATTCTAAATCCAATGATGTTATATTACAAAAGAGAGATAGGTTATATGCACTCGAAAAGTGGCACGCTCAAAACTTTGCTAATTAGCCAACCCGGACTTGGTCAAAGAATATGAAAAGTAATGTTACAGAACCAACAATGTCATGTAATGCCTATTGCGCATTCAAAATTCTAAAATATTTTAATAACTCAAACGTTTTTTATAATATACACGATCATGTGATGACGCAGCCACCCAATTTTAATCATCGTTTACATTTATTAAAAGAAATAATATATAATTCATCATTTTCAAATTTATAATTAAAAATTTTAGCTATCTTTTTAAATAAATATGTTCTCATGTACATGATTCAAGAAAAACGAAATTCGAAAAAAGAAAACATCATTTTTTACTGTCTAATCCCATTAGGTATCAATAATAGTTTTTTTAAATGTCTGTTCTGTGACATTAATTACTAATATTCTATGAATTAGTCACGGATTCGTTTAAAATGTAGTAAGACATTGAAATTGACCAATCACAGTGATTTAGAGAGCTATGTGATTTGTTAGTTTGAAATGCAATTATGTTTTACATTGCATAGCGAAGCAGTGCAATGTATATTTGTCTCACTTTTTAACGTTGTAACTGGGACAATATTTTACTAGGATTAGTACTAAGGTAACCTATCTACCTCTTTTGTATTATAATATCATTGACTAAATCTATAACTAAATGAGATGTCGTTCGCATCACACACAGCGCAGCAAACCTGCGTAACCGACCGAGAGTAGACAATTGGATATATGACTATGTCTTAATAACCTAATTAAAAGGTAGGTTCAGTTATCATTAACAAAACTGTGAAATAGTATTCGAAATCCAATGAAAAATATTAGTTATTTCACTTTTAAACTTTTATAGTGGGAACAGGATAGGGATAATTTCCGTCTTTGTCACTCCTAGCGCTGTGCAATGTCTCCGCGTTATTTTGACGTCACAACCATGGAATGCTATCTTTCTCTAGCTTATCCCCACTCTGTTCCTACTACTGAAATTCAAAACCCAATAACTCAATTTCTGTCTTTTAATTTCAAGTAGTTTTGTCGCAATTGTATTCAAAATTTTAAATTATTTTAATACAATGTATGAAATATATTACTTTCAAGAGCAGTCATCTAGCCCATTCCGTTATGTACGCATAAGGCGGGAGTCGGCGGCCTCCTTGTTTACGTATTCTCCGATCAGTAAAGGGTATTAAAGGTTTAATTTTTGAAAATAGAATTCATACTCTGAGATAGGTACCCCTTTCTGCAATATTATATCCTGTGACATTAATTTGGTCAAGCTACTCATCTCACGCTCAGAGTTTTCACAAAACCTTTACAAATTGCACTACGAACATTTTTTTCTAAAATATTTTGTGGTATATTTATAACAAAGTATAATTGTTGTTGTTAATAATTTCACTATGTTCATATTAATGTTTATTTATCTGTAATAAATATTGATAGACAATAAGCACGTCAATATTTATGTTACGTTAAAATTTTGAACGTTTGAGTTTCCCTAATAGATTATATATTGGGATATCAGCAATGCGTCAAACAGCAATAAGATATATTTTTCAATTATTGAGCAATTTCCATGTATCATCTGAGTCGCAGAGCGTCGACCTGCGCCAGTCTATGACCCAGATTTGAAATATTTGTGCAAACTTTGCAAAATAGCTTTTTCAATTTGCACATTTATTCGGTTTGGTGCTGTCGTCGCTATTAATAATAATATTTAATTTGTAGTTAAATAAATTCTCAATGTTGTTTTTAGTTGTAGAATTTCGAAATACTCTCTGTTTCATGTTAATTGAAAGAAACACTGAATGTATGCGAGTTGCTTATCTTCTCGCGCAGATCGTTCAAGTATATGGGCAATTAATTAGCGAGCTGTTGTCAATTGGTTCCATTCTGCTATTTATCAACTCGAATACTTATATTTATACTTGCTATATGTGATGTCAAGGTGTGATTTTCTCGCGCTTTGATGCTTTACTCATTTCGAATGTGAAATGTGATACATATAGAATGTTTCAGATCGAAAAATTTAGCGATTAGGTACTTATATCGATTATGTTGAAATAAGTTATTGTTTGATACTTTAATTAATATAAATTACGTTGATTATGAAAAATCTCTTATTAATACTAATTAGATAGCTTATTAATATTAATCAGAGGCTGCGTCTGTGACAGAGACAGAGCTATATAGTAATATAATAATGTATTATACAGACATTTAAGGCATTTCCCGCAGCCATATAGGTACACTGGTACATACTTAATATTAAGTTATTATGAATACTCATAATAACCTAATATCGAAAGCTTTTAAGGCTTTCCTGCTACGCATCGTAATTTAGCGACATTTTGTACTTTTGACAACGTACAAAGCAAAAAAAACAGCGAAGTTTCGAAAATCAAATACATGCGGGTTGTATGCTTGTTTGCCACCTTCGCGATATATAAAAAAATATATTTTGTCTGCTTTCTACAGCCAATATCTTTTACTGCTCGAACTTAACTTTACAGATTTCTTTTATGAGATAGGTACTATGTTGTAGAGACTAAAGATACTTTGGTCTTTCGAGAAAATAAGTTCAGAAAGAATTTTACAAATATCGTACGGAACTCATTGAACGTGAGTCGAACTCGTACCGAACTCGACTTATTTTTATTTTTATTAATTCAATTTTCAATGACTTTTTACAGTCGTTGAAAATTCGATTAGCTGTCTGACTGTAAAATTAATAATATTAATAATTTTTATAGAAAAGAACGAATTGGTTTGGATTTGGTTCAATTTCATCACAATTTTTTTTATTAACTAATCTACAACTGTAGACTCTGAGATCTATGATTATCATTTACCTACCTACTTGAAAATATTTGTAAGCACTTTTAAGTGATAAAACGGTATTCTACATTATATCTATTAATTAATTAAAGTAACTAAAATTGAAACGTCACTATTAATTAATAGGAATTGCGCTGTAGTTTGTAGGTTAGCGTTGATGGATGAGGTTTGAGAGCCGATTATTGGGCTTTCATCTATTGCACCAAAATTACTATGTGTAAGGGCAGCACGGTATGATACAACCGAATTGCTATTTGCTAATTACAGTGATTTAAAATGAGCATTTGGTTAAAAAAATATTATATTACTTACTTACTTATTTCTTTATACATCTACATAAAGTACGTACTTACATATACAGAGAAGCTGAATCAAAGATGGTTACTTTAAAACCAATTAATTAGACTAACTGATAATAAGATTATATACGTTGCCGGCCAAACCCGATTTCAGGCCAAACTAGTTTGTCCTAGCCCAAACCGGTTCATTCTAAGTGTGTCAGAATATACTGGTTTAGCTCAGGACAATCTAGTTTGGCCTAAATACTTTAGGTTTAACTAGTTTGGCCTAATCCGAACTGATTGAATCGTTGCAAGTAGCGAAATAAACACGTTGGAACCTGTTAACGTGGATATTCTCCTCCCGCGCCCCAGCGAGAAAACAGGTATGTTTTTTCTTTTTGTTCCTCTGCTTAAGGGACCTTTGAGAGGCGTAATATGGGACACATTTATTGCCGCCGGCCGCTGCTGTGGCACGCTAGCTCGGCTCACGCGTTGTGGTCAACATACTAACCTAACCTACCCGAAAGAGTGTTCTTATAGAGCTGATTCTGTTCTGGCACTTCGCCATAATTGCTGCCAAAAAATTGCGCTCGGCAAGAACTAAATTAAAAACGTTTGTTTGACAGTGGAAACGATATACTCAACGGACTCAACGAAAGGTTTTAATGGCTGAAAAAAAATTATGCGCGAAACCATGCAATACAAAAAGTTTGATCTATTGCTGCACCACCGTAATTTCTGAATAAAAGCTAATTCGTTTCCATGAAAATGATTAGCGCGCGAAATGCGCTTAACTTAACGTTTTTGTCTAAGTTTTGGTATTATCGTTCAAAATTATAACGTAACGTTTTTGGTTTATTTTTGCTATTATCGTTCAAAATTAGCGCGATTGGCTCCCTCTGCTAAACTAGAAAACCCTGACTAAACTAGTATATCCTGACACACTTAGGATAAACCGGTTTGGCCTAGGACAAATTAGTTTGGCCTGAAATCGGGTTTGGCCGGTAACATATGCAATAAACCATAAATCAAAATAAAAGGAGGTTCTTTGTGATGTTAAAAGTTTACTATATAATAGCTAGATACGAGGAGCTAATAGGAGGTAAAGTAAATTTTTAACAAGATCAAGAAATGTAGTACAGAGAGGTAATTTTTTTAAAGTTGTGAATTCAGAAAATGTTGTGTTCTCATATAATACTAGTTATGCATTTTGCTTTCATAGATATCTAATAGATACTTTGGGGAATGAAAATTACTACAGATTAATAATCTAGGCAAATAACAATAGAAGGATATGACAGGTACCTAAGTACGTGTCTATAGCTGCATATTGTTCCTGTTGAGCGTTAATTAGAAAGTCAGCACCACGAAGCCATTTCCCAGTGCATTGTTCTCGACAAAGGCACCGCCTGATGGTAATCTGCACGATTATCTTACCCCCTAAACCCCAATATTGGCCGCTATTACCTCCTTCCTACAGACTTATTCAATTAACCTCCCACTTTGATATCGTAATAATGTAAATGTTTAAAATGTAATTGTTCTTCATAAATAAATTCGTAAATAATTTACATAAAACAATGTTCCGATGTAACGAAGACGGCGACGTTATGAACAGAGTTACGATGAATAGGTATAACTCAGCACTCGGTAGAAACTTGTTTCATTAAATTTAAATTTAGCGCCTGCTTATTAATTCAAAGAAACGCCGTCTTCTTCGAGTTCAGTCCGAAAAAAGTTTGTCTTTTCATTGACGCGTTTTGTTCAATTTTCTATAACGTGGATGCTTTTTCAAATAAATTTGCGTTGTGAGACGCTGCCTCTGCAGAACGGCACTTATGAATAGTAACAACAAAGTATAACAACAACCTACAATGTGCGAATATTTTTATACAAAAATGTAAAACAAGTGCGTCTATTCTTTAAAAAGGTAAATACGAATGTGTAATACAACGTAATGAAACAAACTGTTTTAAGAGGCACGCATTAATTGGAAAAGATTTTTGAGAACACTCAATTAATTATTAAGATAAAAGCAATTAAACATGAAATAATCTTTTTACTTGCCAAATGTCTAGATTGCCCAATTAAAACTTTAAGCTTATTAGTTCCAACGCCGCGTTTTTGAATACGTTTAATTAATTTGCCTCTTAGCGTTGATTTTCTTTACATTAAGGAAATACAGCTATAGTTCAAGCAATCAAAGGCTATTTCCTGAGTAAAATTATTATTTATTACATTTTTACATATTAATGTATAACACAGATCTTGTTAACAGTTTTTCGTATTCAAAATAGCAAGGTGTTGATCGAAGTTTAAAAAAAAATTCAAATGTTTATTACTGAAAATCCTGAAAATAGATAACGAGGCGTACCTAATTTGATTCTTTCTGTCTTCGATCTTTCTGTTTGTGTTTCTACCTGTATGCTTTATTCACCCCAAAAGGAAATTGGTATTAAAATATTTACGTATGCAAGTGAACGTTTTGTGCGCATTTAAAATCAAAATTGTATTCTTAATTAGAGTTATGTCCGTGGTGTGTAAATAAGGTGAGTTAAAACGAGTAAGAAATAAAGTGAAGCTTTGATAATAACGAGCGGAATAAATCAAGGTAGTTTATCATTCGCACGGCTGCACTAAGCCGGTATATTTCCTGCAGTAGAGTCAGCGGTGGGCGACTTCCTACCGAGACACCCGAGTCACCCGGATATTGGCTGCCGGACTTGATCCGTCGACCGCTGGCCTGCATGTATCATTGGCTCGTATTTCTACTACTATATACATGTGTAAATGCGGATATTAACTTATATACAGTAGGATCACAGATATAATATGTAAGTTACGTCGACAATATTCGTTAGTGCATTGGATAGCGCTGTACGATGTAATCTGACAGCCGTCACTGAGGTCACTATATATTTCGATCGGACCTTAAAATGTAATAGCAGCACATTTTTAAAAGCACACAAAACAAATTAAGTAGTTTTACATATATAATATAATTAGTTCATATTTCATATTCGCTTCAACTCCCGTCACTTCAGCCTTTTATAATTAATGAATGTATATGAAGCTACAAAGAATATTTTTCAACTATGGATTTGAAATAATAATAATAATGCTCCAGACGATATACATACACATACCAACCACCTGATCTCAAACTAGGATATTCCCTGGGCTATGAGAACCAGACGACGACTATTGGGGGCCTCTCTCAGTACACTCAGACCCGAGACAATCTAGAAATGTTCATTTCCTAAATTGACCCCACCGGGAATCGAACTTGGAACCTTCCGCGCTTGGTGCAACGTCTAAGCCACTGCGCTATCGAAGTCGTCACAACAACAAATGCAACACCAAATATGCAATAAATGGCGGGAAGAGGAAATTAAAGCCTAATTCACTTAAATAAAAACGATAATTTTATTTACATTAACTTGTATTTTGATTGCATTAAAACATGCCTATAATACTTTTATTATGAATAGTATAATAAAATTAAAAAGTCGTTTTTTAACCTTTTTGATTTTATAACTCCAGAGAGCCTATCACGCATTACGAAATGAGGCAAATAAATTCAAATTAAATGTAGATAGATGTGTAAGTGTTGTTTTCTAATGAAATGGCGACTAATGGGATTATCTAATAATAAATGTGTGTGGTATGTACAGGTGTATGAGTCAATTTATCTAATTTGTCTCATCGTTGCTGCACGGGACTCTGCATGACAAGTTATTCATAAAGATTATGCCTTTTTCTGTGACAGTTAATGTGCGTATGTCATCTAGATGTGTCCTAACAATTAATACAGTATTTATTGTACAGTACTTAATGTACTTGTACACTTCCATGCTATTAAAAATGTGAAAGTCTGACTGTCTGTCTATCTATCTATTATGTTTTCACGGTTAAAACCACTGAACTGATTTTGATGGTATGGTGATATTTTGAGGAAGTCATAAGTTACTTCTTAAGCGACTTTAAAAAAGGAGGAGGTTCTCAATTTGTTCGTGTATATATATATTTTTTGTGTGTGTTCGGCCATAACTAGTTTATTTATGAACCGATTTCAGTGGTTTTTTATGCGTTGGGGTCGGTACAGCTCCAAGGTGGTGCTATTTTAATTTCATTGGTATTGAACCTTGGACTTCGAAGATACATCAAATATCTCCTCAACGATTTATATGTTTCAGTGATTTTTTTGTTTTAGAATTGAAAAAAGTTAGTTGTAGGCGCCTACCTTAGATATTTATTTAGGACAAGGCAACTCAAAAGGAAAAATAAATAACTTTTTAAGAAAAAAATTAAACCAACTTCAAAATGAAAAAACTGAAAAGTACGAAATAATTATCCCTTATTAATCAAAACTCTAGTACAAAAATAACTTTTTATATACGATATGTACAAATACCTATATAATGAAATTTGACAGTTACAGAAGTAGGTGCCAAACCTACCTAACTAGGCTACTTCGAGTTCTCATTAGTAAAAGTATTTTGTACTTTTCAGTGTTTTTATTCTGAAATTGGAATTGAAATTGAATTTCATAATGGACTGAAACTGGATGGGAAAGAATTAGAATTAATGAAATCAGCTACTTTTCTTGGTTTAACAGTAGACAATAAGTTACAGTGGGCGGACCATATCGGGACTTTATCTAATAAGCTCAGTTCGGCAATATATGCTATTAGGCGCATTAGACAGTTGACAGATGTAGCTACGGCTAGGCTGGTGTATTTCGCATATTTCCATAGCCTTATGTCTTATGGTCTGCTACTGTGGGGATCAGCGGCGCATATGAAATCTATCTTTATTTTACAAAAGAGGGCAATACGTACCGTCTACAGTATGAACGCACGTGAGTCGCTGAGAGAGCATTTTAAAGACATTGATGTACTCACCTTACCCTCGTTATACATCTATGAAAACATAATGTACACTAAAAAAAATTTAGATCTATTTCAAAAGAAAGGCGTTGTTAGTGGTGTGGAAACTCGTGGTCGTGATCAGCTAGTTATTCCTAAATTTAAATTACAAAAGTCAAGTGGTTCATTTTTGGGTAACTGTGTTCGTTTTTATAATAAAATTCCTCAAGAAATTACTCAATTAACGGAAAACAGATTTAAACTTGTCATTAAACGCACACTGATTGGAAAAGCATACTACAAAATTAGCGATTTCATTGAAGACACAACAATAAACTGGAAGTGATCCTCTCTGCGTATGCATTTACTGGCTTTATAGATATTGTATTTTTATATAACTATTGTACAATGATGGTGAAAAAATGATACCTGACTGAGTTTCTTGTCGGTTCTTCTCAGTATTCAGGTTTTCTTTTCGAACCGAACTAAAGTAGATTTGACGTTCAAAAATACCTTGCATTTGGGTTTACTTGAATAAATTGATTTGACTTTGACTTGACTTTGACTTTGAAATCTGTTTAATTTTTAAATCCGCGCGATCGAAGTTGCGGGTAGCGGAATATATCTAAATAGCTCACATATGTGGTCTTCAATACAAATTACAATATTTATAAATTAATGTAATTAATTGTAGAGAAGCTCCCTAACTTACCTTTAAATTTCATGGACTGACTTTAAGAACAGAAGCTTAACCAAGTCTGTGCGTGACACACATATATTGTACTAACTTAATAATCTTCTATTTGTCGTTAAGGGGTATGTGGCCTATCTTCAGACTCTATGATGAGTTCCTAACAACCGAAACCTAATTACGTTTGTGATCTTCAACACTAATTCAATCAGGATACGTGTATTGTTTAAAGTTGGAGAAATCTATTGCTTTATTTCGGCACTTTATTTTTAAAACTTGACAGAAGAACTACTCCTTCAAAAAAAAAAGAACTAAAAATGTATTTGCCCGTAACGAAACTATGCTAGAACATTGACATAAAAACATAATAGGTACCTACTTGTCTTACTCATAATTTTATACTTTTTTTTTGTGTTGGGATTTAATTATTTTTGTGTTGTAAGTTTTTTTATTTTTTGTGTAATATTCTTAGCAAGTATGACACACAATCCGGGAATTTAATTGGACCAACATAAAATAAAATTAAAAGAGCTGATCACATTTAGTAGAAAACTCGTAACCACGATTTCCAAGGTTCGGTAAAATAAAGTTTTCACGTACCTGTGTTAATAGTTAAGAAATTCAAGTAAGTGATGTGGCTATCGAAAGAAAATGAACTGGGTTTAAATGTAGATAAGCAAAGAAAGGAAATAAAAGGTACAATATTTTGTACTCAAAGGATTTTCCATAATATTATTGTAATATGTATTTTATGATTATATTATTTAATAGCAGACTTCCTAGTGTAAAGAGTTCAGGAATAAGGAAAGGGCTAAATGCTTGAAGTATTTAATTTTCTACTTTTGAAGAAGTTAGTTAAAGAGTATTAGAATTATTTCTATTTAGTTATGATACGCAGAATTGCATATCGCTAGGGCAAAACCGTATACATTATTGTCGGTTATGAACATCTAAATACTTGTTTAGGACTTCTGATAATCCTGACTACTGAATATCGTTTCAATCGTTTCCGTTTGATTTTCTAATTCGAACAATATTTTCGAATCATTGCCTCGCATCGCGATACCTCTAATTAGTTTGGAATGCATAAACAAATGTTCGGATTTAGTATTCCAATTAGTGTTGGTCGTGTTCATACAATGATTTCATTAAACATGTAAATTTGTGCCATAGTCAAGTATAGCAATGTAATCGGACGAGTTCGGTATTTACTATATACGTTAATAAACGATGATGCTGTTTCTATCAACAATATCTATTGATAAAAACAAATTTGAGTATCTATATAATATTTACTGCAAAATATAATCTATATAAATAAAAATCAATTGCTATATGTATGACGGAGCATCACTTGAAGAACGACTCGACCGAATTGGCTTATTTATTTTTTGTTGGGTTCTTAATTGTCAGGACAAGGTTTGTATGAAAGAAAATTTTTGGAAAATTCACGGAAAAAGTCAGAAATTTAGTTAGTATTTGTTATGTAAATCTCAATAAAAAAATAAATCGAGCAGTACGGTTGAAGAGGGCCGAGTACCTGCTTCTTTATTTCGTTTATGTGTGATCATTATACCTATCGTCAAACTAGCTTTTGCCTGCATCTTTATCTGTGTCGATAAAGAAAAAGCGATCGCGACCTTTTTAACATTAGAATTATACTTTCAGGGTTCAATGGCTCTCTTCCCCTTATAAAAAAGACTGCATAATGATATATATGTAACTTATAAAGTAACGGGATAGGATCTAGTTTTTAAACACTATAACTGAAATTGTAAGTAATCGAAAATGAAGTTGAAAACACGTTCTGTAGTTTTACAATTAAGGTCAAACGAACAGAAAAATATACAACAATTCTGGAAAAGTTTATTTGGATTCAGGACAACTTAAAATATCTATTTCAATTAGTTTTTCTAAATATTTTCAACATGTAATTGTTGTATGTAATCTAAACTAATATTATAAGGAGATAAATTTTGTAAGTTTGGATATAGGAGGTAATCTATGAAACTAGAGATTTGAGGAAGCGAAAGAAGTATGTAAGAACCGCGACGCTTGGCGGTCCGTCCTCTCTGACTACCCCGTTAGGGATACAGCGTTAGAATATGTATGTATCTATGAAACTACTCAATTGATTGGACCTTCTGGGTGGACATCACTTCTGTATATTACCTCGTTTTCCATGCAAATGAAGTTGTGGGCGACAGCTAGTCTTAGATAATATCATTATTGATGGAAGTTTTATGTTCAGTTGTAAATTATGGGTTTTATTTTTAGGTTATGTGAGAATGAGGTGTCACAAGTGACGCATATATTACATGTTCCATAACCGGAAATAAGGCACGGTTGAGACTCTCCAAGAAATCAATGCCAGCTCAAAGAGTGGTTAATGAAGCAGGTAGTATTACGTAAGTAGACAGCGATTCGTGTATCCCTCATTTCTACAAATAAATGAACCACTTGAACAGAGCACAAGGCGTATGGTAACCAGACGTAAAATTTTCGATTATAGTCCCTTTAGCCGGGAATATCTTGACAAACACCCCAATAAAAAGGCTCGCCGCGCAGCCGGGACGTTTGGAAAACCATTTACAAGGTTTATCGCCGCCATGGAAATAATAACTGAAGCCGTTATCGTCCTAAATTGATCTAATTTAAAATTATTGTTATCGCAAACCTTTTATTTTTATTAGGGAGGATCATAATATTTTTCAGTGGGACTCAGACTGTGTATGATAATCTCTGTACTCAAAATGACTACATTTATTTTAATAAGTGCTTATGTCTTAATTTGCAGATTAACAAAGAATTATTGAAAAAAATACTCTCACATTCTGGTTAAAGTCTAACTAATATCTAACATGGTAATAGATTTTTCTGTATTAAGCAGAATCAATAATTGAAGAATTCACGTAGCTACACAAAATGTTTGTAAAAGTACATACATATAAATCGCAGTTTATATTACGTTATCGTTGTACAAGTTTAGTACTATGTTCAAAAACAAGCTACGTTACGTAGACATTGTATTTTCAAACAAATTCGCAATATATAAAATATTATCGTACCTTATGTGCGGTCCTTGTTATATGTTGTGAGCATTCACGGAAATCACAAAACATTTGTTAAAAGGCTTCATTCTTCCGCTGCCTTTATCACGTGGCTTATTGAAAACACAATCGGCTCCTTCCAGATGAGACCGCGCTCTCGACTTTCTTTGATTGACGTCACACACTCATGTCTACTGTAGACAGAGCAATTGCCTTTTGAGAAGAGAAAACGTTGCTTCAGCGATAAAATATTATTTGTGTGTGACAGGCTTTGTTAGTAGTACCTACTCAGCATGTACCAGCTATATCTCAAAGACACCCGTTGTAATTAAGTAGACAATGAGAGTTCATATTTGGCTGTGAGAGGGGATGGGGCAACCATTGTGCTCGGCTCGTTATCTGCAGACCAGTCTTTTTAGCTTTGTAAAACAAAGTGACTGCTTTTCGCGGGTTTCCTGTATCCTAACAGTTTATTAAGACGAATTTTCTTATTATGTTGGATTGTATTCAATATGTCATATGTTATAATATGTTGTGTTTTTTAACACTGGGGGCATAAAATGTTATGTACATATACACACATACATGTACATATCTTCACGCTATATCCCTAACGGGGTAGTCAGAGACGACGGAGCGCCAAGTGTCGCGATTCTTACATACTTCTTTCACTTCCTCAAATCTCATTATTCTCCTCACACATTTTCATCTAGGTATGCGAGTGTTTTTGATATTTCTGTCGGCTAACATTCTAGCTATTTGATCTTCATAAGTCAGCCTTGGTCTTCCTTGGCTTCTTTTACAACTCACTTTCGCTCTATAGATTTTCTTCATCAGTCTTTCATCACTCATTCTTTCCATGTGCCCGAATCATCTAAGCATTCCTTTCTTCATTTTTTCAATAACACTGTCGTACAACCATGTCATAAAATGTTATTTTTATGTTATTGTATGTTTGAGGAGGCAGTTATCATATTTTCTTATCCATCTATCTTTTTTTCTAGCTATTTGATCTTCATAAGTCAGCCTTGGTCTTCCTTGGCTTCTTTTACAACTCACTTTCGCTCTATAGATTTTCTTCATCAGTCTTTCATCACTCATTCTTTCCATGTGCCCGAATCATCTAAGCATTCCTTTCTTCATTTTTTCAATAACACTGTCGTACAACCATGTCATAAAATGTTATTTTTATGTTATTGTATGTTTGAGGAGGCAGTTATCATATTTTCTTATCCATCTATCTTTTTTTACAACTATACTTTTATATATATAAAGACTGGAAAGAAAAAATACAGTATAGAAAAAAAGCATATCGGTAAAAAGCAACATTTGGTTATAGGGCACATCTAGGGTCGGAAACACATTCTGTCAGAAGACAATGAAAATTAAGTCGAGAAAATATATAACGATATCTTTCTGTGGAAGACATAAGAATTTATAAGAAAGAGTTGTATGACTGTTGTTGTGAAACGAAAGCAGGTAAAAATGAAGACAGTACTGTTATCTATATGAACTCAATGTATATTAACTTTTGTGTTCAATTCTCAAAGTATTTTGTTGAAGTCAAAAAGTCGCTGATTCGCTTATGAAAAGGAAAGATAGTCCAGATGGGTTATATTAAAGATATTCTCATTGTGATTCTTACAGAGTGAGTTGACCCTGTAGAAATAACATTTCATAGATATTTTGAAGTATTTACCAGTAGATACATACTTCAAAATATGTGTGAAATGTTATTTCAGATTACATCTACTACCTACTTGCTGTTAAGTAAACAACAGGTAGGTAGTAGATGTAATCTTAGTTAGTCCACGGTTATGTCACATATTTTGATTCAAATACATATATATCTTTTGTTAATATAGTTACGTATTCGACTGATTTATTTTTTTCAGCCGAAACCGCCTGTTCCATTGTCGATTTATTTTAGTGGTTTGATTTGCGATAATTCCAACATTAAAAAATAAAATAAGAACACATTCGAAACACACTTTGTGCTTCGTTATCTTCTAAAGAATATTAGACAAATGATTTATAGTTAAGTGCAACAATAGTATTAGTAATACTATCATGTTAATATATAATAATAAAGTAGTATTATAGGAATATTATTCGAAATTGTTTAGAAACAGTTGTTTTACTATATACTGGGCTTTTTTATTAAAGACTTCAAATATGTATATACAATCAAGTTTACAATCTTGTGTGTTGTTGTGTTCGTTGGATAGATTTGTGTGGGTTTATCCGAAACTTAGTGAATATTGCATGAAATCCTTTAGCCATCTCATGTGACATGCTTAGGGGTAAAGAGAAAAAATATCTGTATGTGTAGTATTATATTTTTAAACATGATGTCTTGAGAATCAAAAGACCTACGACCTTCTAAAACCTTGGTACCAGCAAATTATCTTTAAAATCAGAAACATGCCTTTGTACCTATATTGTTAGGTTTCTTTCGTTTTAATTGGTGGTGGTTGCTTTAGTTACAATGTGAAGAGAGAAGGGTAAAGTTTTAGCGGTTGTTATTGTATTGTATCATGAGAGTGGTATCTCAGCTAGTGGCTTGTGGGTTTTGTATGTACATTCATTTAAATTTTATTATTATTAAGATACTATTGTAATGTTCTGTAAGAATTTACTGTAAAGTTTAAAGAGAATAGAAAATAGTTAAATCCGAACGATATCACTGTTGGTGTCGTAATAAAGATTCAAATAAGACGTCTTGGTGTCTGCAAATGGAGATACAGCAGTTATCTTAGGGGAACCAGCTAATTGTAAAGAAAAGAAAAAGTTTATTTCTTCCATAAAATAGATACAATGAGCGAGATTATCCGGATTTTAGGACCGACATCGATTCAAAGCCGAGGAAGGCAAACAATCGTCTTTTGTTGTCCCGATCCATTGAAGTTTGAGTAATTAATTATACCAACCGTCATTTTGCAGGTTCACTTCTATACAGGATGCTCTAAGACTGACTGATTACACTACACGTATCCCTTTCCAAGTTTTATTATTAATAATATTTTATTGTAAGTACATATACAGACCAGTCAATTTTTAGGTATGACTTGATCTATTTTTAATATTACTTAAATAAATCAGTAGGTCCACAATAAGAAAATTCGATGGATGCTCTTTTTACTATACTAAATCTTTAAGTGGCTTTAATTTACTAAAGTTAAATTCTAAATTGCAAAAAAGAATATTTCCAAGTTTTTAAATTTTCTTAGAAATAGATTTTACAGAAGACAAAGCAAAATATTGTTATTTGTTTCTCTATATTATTATAATGCTCATTGTAGATGTATTTTTAAGTTATCGAGTTAGGGACATTACTTTTTTTTGTAAATGTTGATTACTAGAACTTAATTTGGACATTTGATATAAATTATACAGTCTCTTTACTCTCCTTTTCTTTTTTTTTAATAATGCGCCAGACGATCCATACCAATCATTTGATCTCAAACTGGGACATTCCCTGTGCTACAAAAACCAGACGATGATACTGGGGCGTCTCCCAGTACACCCGGACCCGAGACAATGTAGAAAATCGAACCGACCGAGAATCCAACCCGGAACCTTCCGCACTTGAATACAACGTCTGAACCACTGCGATCGAGGTCGTTTTAATATTATAACACCCTTACAATGCCATAACAGCGCCGATTGATGCGATGACGTCTTCTTCGCGGTCGCATAGACGGACGACCCGCGAAAATAACGCATTTAGTTTATTCTTATACTAAAACATGATTTATTTTTCGTAAGTATTTACATTATTATAGTGGTCATACGCATAATATATACATGCAAATTATGCGTATGATCACTATAACAGACCATGTATTTTGAAGAACAGGTTGTGCTTCTTGAAGTAGTGATATTCTACCTTTAGAAGATGCTGCATCGAGGGTCACTTTAATCAACATCCAGTCCACACACATGTACCCTGAACTTCAATTCGACCCTTCTCTTATCATTATTTTTGCAACATCTTATAGAATAATATGGTATACCTATCTATAAAAGCTCAGCTAAAACTGATTTTAATTATACCACATGTGATACCTATAATCAATATGAATGAATTCTTTAAGGATTATTTAACAAGGTCAACTTATTATGGCAACGTCCCAAGTCGATCTCAAATTAGGTATTTATTTTTGTAAAATACATTTAAGAAACATTGTAGTGAGAAATTTCGCGGATAAAGATGATCAGTATTTATTGCGCTTGTAACATAATTGTAACTACATTATGTGTATGTTATTTATTAGCAATAAACATTTAGTGCTAATAAAATAACATAATAATATTAGTTATGAGAAAATATAGCAATTTACATGGTGAGAATCACGTTATTGTGTAAGAATAACTTAGTTATCAATATTATGAATATACGTGGCGTATAGTGTCGAAAAGACGAAAAAATACGTCTTTATTTGTTACGCTTGTAGTAACAATGCCCTAACAGGCGTAAGCACTTACGCCTATTAGGCACTAGTGACTGAAAAATATTTTCAGTTTAAGTGTTATACAGTAAATTTAACAAAACTATGTAATTAATACTGAAAAGCTAAAAGATAAATTGTTTACAGAAATATACAAAGCTATATCTCTCTTCGAAACATTAATTGACACAGAGAAAGATTACAACAGCCAAGGATTTCTAAAAAGAATAAAAATGTTATTTATAGTGTTGCTTTTGTACTATTTATAAGTATACCTACGGATTTTATACACATGAAATTTAAAAATATCATGGAGATATAATATTCAAAAATAATTACTGTTCTGGATATTTATTATGACATCAAATGTAGGCATAACTAAGTATTTCCCTTTAGCATTCTATAACAGCAACTCTGCTGATCTTGCTATAAATTGTATCCCGAATTCTATCTGTAACAATATATACAAATATCTTATGATGATTTATTTAATAAGCACCTAATACGCCTAATAAAAGTGAAATACCAATTAGTAAATAATAATGCAAGTTTATACTTATTTTGTTTTATGTTCATACTCAATAAAGGTAGTTCGTGAATATTTTTTTTATTTGACTTTCATTGTTAGGTTTTATGTATAGTCGCGACAAAACTAATTTGTATCTCGAGAGTATGAAAAATAAACAAATAACTCTCATAATGCTATCTTTGTTAAAAATAAGTTTCAGCTATCGTTGTCAGGTAACATATAGGTACGATTTAATTCTTTACAAGTTTTTTCTCTGAAAATTATGTAACTAAAAATCTTCCCCCTTACAGAGTGCTAACGTAAGGTAGACAATTCATTTTAGTAATAACGAGAGTCGACCCGTACGGCGCTGTTTCCACTTTGAACAAAGTTTTCTGCACGACAGCTGCTCACTCTGAATGGCCCATTAAAATTCTACTTCTCTACTAAAAAAGGTACCATATGAATTAGTCTTGAGAAACTTTTGCTTCTTCCAGTGTCGTAGTTATTTTTTATTCCAGTATGTTTATGAAATTATAGAGATTTCTACTAGAAGTTCACAAATATACCTACATACATACATGTCTTTATATTGGATATCTAATGCGATAGACAGAGGGTGGTGTGCCAAGCTTTGCTTCCGACCCATTTGAGTTTATTTCAGATGATGGTATTGATTATAAAAATGTTTTGTTTATTTGAATTTCCGAAAATATTGTAAGTTATTATCAATTTTGACTAAAAGAACTTTAGTTTTTATGTAGTATGTAATACCAATATATAAAAGCTTTGTTTCAGAATATATATCATGTTTACTATGTTAGTAGTTTCGTCATACCGTTATCCCGTCATTAGTGTCCGTAGATTTGTGGTGAGAGCTAGCTGCCAGATCTATGCCATAGCGTAAAGTATAAGATTGTTCGTATGTCTATTGTTTACACTATATTAGGTGGGAATGTTTGCAGGTTACGGAATACGAAAGTGAGTAGACTATATATGTTATTCTTGTGGGTGGGTTGATTTGGCGATTTAATAACGATAGTTGAAACCACAGAAATATTTAACATTATAAAACTTCCGTAAAAATGACCTGGGCATAATTACGTATCTTCTGTTATGAAAATGAATATTAATTTATATCAATGATATTTCATACTCATTACTGAACGTTCAACAGCCTCATTTTCAAAATATAAACACCAGAACAAGTCATACACTTGTTTATTGTGTCGAAGTATCCTAGTAAATACTATAGTCGCGCATGGTCTCACTATCTCGAGCCACTAAACTTAGGTATTTAAAAGATACATTGCAGTAAGTAGATAAATGTCGGAAACTAAATAGGCTATATTTGAAAGAATATCTTTACATAAGATTTGACGAAAAATGACCTAGAAACTATTACTAAATATATATATAACATTTATAATCATCGTTTAAATGTCTTCATATAATGAAAGCAACAATTTGTCACTTGAACAAAAGTTTATGAGAATTTATTTCTTTCTGAATTATGACGTACAATCTACTTCTTGTTTCAAATAAGTAAAAGAATAGAATACAATATTCGCACTTTCTAACGATTTTGTGCTCATAACACCGTAGTATGAAAACAGACCTTGAACAAAATAACAAATAGGTCGCAGAATGGGAAGCAGAAAAGGAGCGTCCGAGATAACGGCTCTTCAAAAAGGGGAAATGTTAAAACAAAATTCAAAAGGCAAGGGAAGTACCTAAGTAAGTAAATTGTAAAAGTGCGACGAGTGCCTTTTGTTTACGCACCGCTGTCTGTGCCGTAAACATTTTCAGCGCTGCCATTTACAAACTCCCTGTCTAGTTTACTTAAATCAGAATAGATAGACATCGTGTTTTCAAGTTTGTGACATGCAGTAATAGCTATTTTTTTAGTTTGTATTATTTGGTTTATAAGGAAATTGAAAGCTTTGAAATGAAACCACAAATTTTTTTTTCGATTGATTTCGATTTTGTGCTTGCTTATTATTCTAACATTTTTAAATATATTCGTAGGATTTCCTTTAAATTAGTAATATGTATTTTGTATGTGATTTTGATTATTAGCCTTTATTTGCAATTATGTTCTCGTAAGTACTATGTTGAGCCAAAGACTATATAAACTGAAATAGACCTACTCCTAGAAACGAATATTTTTATGCAATCCTGAACTATATCATTATCAATATTACACACACAAACAAACAATATTTACGTCAATGTAATTAGAAAACCATGTTTAAGAAGACATATAGAAAACAACAATACTTTATTAGTGTCAATAGCACTCTCATATCTATGCGAAAGTGTGTGAAAAGCATGATAAGATTTGGGAGGCGACCGTGATGGTTGGCGCTCCATCCTCTATGACAACCCTGTTAGGGATAAGGATACAACGTGAAGATATGTTTTGTTTTTTTTCCTTCTGTAGTTTTTAAGATGTGGGGTATTTTCGGTTACATGCTATGCGACCGCAGAATAATTTTGTTTTTCGATGTCATCGAGAAATGCCGAGAAACTTATTTTTGCTGCCAATTAAATTAATAATGTGCATCCCGCCCGCGGAACCCTTCGCTGTGCGTGATCCGACACGCACTTGGCCTGTTTTTCTAATTATGGTATTCAACTATATCCAATTATAGACCGGAACACTTGTAAAGTACATATTTAGACAAACAGAATATTATAAAGTAATTGTGCATTTCTCATCTCATACGAGTAATTAATAATATGATAGTCGGCAGCTCGTGATTCTGGTTAGCGAGACGGTCGGAGTTAGGCGGGCTACAGAGCGGTTTTCATTACAGACTGCCATTTGCATGTTATTCATTACCTTTCTCCATCACATACGTACATAGGTACTCATATTATTTTAGTATATTAAATGTTAGCATAACCCGTTTAGTAGGTGCCTCAATTTTTTCAACGACAGACGAGATATTTCCTTCATAATGTTCCCGACAATGTTAACCCTATGGAGGATTATGTAAATTGTCTTCATTTTTCTTTATAATAATACTTATGTATAAACACATCACTGACAAAAACATAAACCGACTTCAAACAAGGAGGAGAATTCAGTAACTGATAAATTTAATTATAAAGTTACTTTGTACTTGAGTTTTGTATTAGTAAAGGATAGTTATTTTGTACTTTTCAGTGTTTTGTTTTTGAAGCCGGTTCCATTTCTTTTTTAAAAAGTTTTCCTGTATCTAATTTTGTCTTTTCTTCTACCGCATAAGTTTTAAATGTTAATTAATCATTAACGTTGTAACTTGTAATCCCCAAGTATAATATGATATATCATTTCACGGTATTACAATAAGTACATAATTTTCTTAATTCCGAAGAGGACGGAAACGCGTGTGATCCTCGTTGTCCAGGCACGGCGAGCGTGCAGGGAGACGGGGCTCTGTAACTGTCCCCTGAGAAGTGCATCGGCACAGCGCGAGAGTGAATCTGGTGCGTTCTGTAGATCCCGAAGCCCGTTAACAACGCGTCGAGGGCGACCGCTGCAGAAGTTTCGGTGAATTAAAGCCCTACATAATTCAGTTTCTCCCTCAGGGATTTGGGTATCTATGTGCAGATTTCTCCTGCATAAAAAAGGTACATAATTATCGTATTATTATAGTAGGTAGTTGTCTCAACTCGTTTATAATTGAATACTTAACGACAATAAATGTATATAAAATTCTACTCCTCCGAAATGACTTGACCGATTCTTATGAAATTTTATGTCTATATTCAGTAGGTCTGAGAATTGGACGTAAACTATTTTACACACCCCTAAGTGATAACGGTGGTCCACCCCAAAAAATTTTATTTTATTTTTTGGACAACATTTTTTATTTTAATTTTTTTATGATTTGGCATTAAAAATACATACAATCCTACATTTTCACCCTTCTACCACCAACCCCTATTTTTTAATAGTATATGGCAAAACAACGTTTACCAGGTCAGCTAGTAAATGTATAAATATGTATATACATAAGGATCTATATATTTATTGTTAATCTATATAGATGAACAATAGATATATAGATCCTCACACTGTATCCCTAACGGGGTAGTTGAATAGAGTGTAATGGCAAGCGTCGCAGTTATTACATAGCTCTTACGCTTCCTCAATCCTCATTATTCTCCTCACGCACTTTCGCCGAAGTTGATTGAAGAGGCAGTGATTTTGACATAGTTATAAATATAACAATACTATACAAGTTACGTTTTAAATCATTAGTATCTTTTTATATTCATTTAGAATTACTCTACATTTTATAACGGTATACGTTAGGACTAAAATTATGTACATAATTTAAAAAAAATACAAATAGGTACACCTTCAACTCGAAAACCTTGAACTCATCGTGTAACCATGACAAAATAATTCACGGACGCATGCGTTTACAAACATTGAAATTTACAAAGCGTTACAAAAATTTCATCACACTGCTATCTGCCACGTCGCAGTATCGAATCCTTGTCGAATCGACTATCATCGCAGAGTAAATACTTGTTCATAAATGAACTTGCAACTATGAACTAGCAGTATAGTTGCGGCTGGAACGTTGTCTGGTGTGAATCAGTTCTTTGTCGACTTCGCAAATGTTAATAAACTCAGCCAACTAAATGACGTGGTCAATAAAAACGGACGTATACTTGACTTAGTATTAACAACATTAATAACATGCAAGGTCTTGAAATCTGATACTCATTTGAGTGTTGTTGATGATCATCACCCACCTTTGAATATCTTAGTATATGGCACAAAAAGTAATTCGCTACCGTATTCACACGCTAGAAGACTTAATTTCTATAAGGACAATTATGATAGTATTTGTGAGAGTCTGACTGAGATTAATTGGGAAAAACTGTTTAATAATTGCGTCGACGTAGTTCATATGCTGTTATTATTCCAAGATACACTTTTATCAATTATAAAAAAACATGTACCTTAGTGTAAGCCAAAGAGTAAGCGTTACTCACCTTGGTTCGATAAAAACCTAATAAAATGCCTCAATGAAAAATATAAAATGAGAAGGCGATACAAAAAATATTAAAATCCCATGGATGAACTAGAAGTTCGTATACTGGGAGGTCATTGTACACGCTTAGCAACAACTTGTTATAATAACTACATACATAGGCTAGAAAATTGCATCATAAAGAATCCTAAAATTTTCTGGACACATGTTAAAATTAAGCGTGGTGGTTCAAGTGTGTATCCCCAAAACATGACTGATGGATCTATTACTGTGCATGATGGATTGGAGATTTGCGAGCTTTTTGCTACGCACTTTTCCTCCGTATACAGCACAGATAACGAAAATAGAATACCTCTGCAAACTACCTCTGCATTCCTTGATTCTCTGAACATTGATAGTAAATGCTTAACAGCTTCCACTATAGATGGGCATATACTATTTAATAAACTAAAGAACTTGGATCGTAACAAGGGCGCTGGCCCAGATGATATACCACCGTTTTTCATTGCATCCTGTGCATCCGTTTTGGTTACTCCACTGCTCGTTATATTTAATACTTCCTTAAAATTTGGGGTTTTCCCGATACAGTGGAAGGAAGCTAGAGTAGTACCTATACACAAATCTGAAAACAATGATGTGGTTCCTAATTACAGACCAATTTCGATTCTGTCTTCTTTTGCAAAAATCTTTGAATCTGTCGTTTGTCCTTATTTGCAAAAATATCTAAGACTTTATCTCAGTGACACAACACGGATTTGTTAAGTTTAAGTCTACGTGTAGAAACTTGGTAACTTTTACGGAGGCTTTGATTACCGCGGTGGATGCTGGTAAACAGATAGATGTTCTGTACACAGATTTTAGTAAGGCCTTTGATAGTGTTTCTCACAACATATCATTGTACAAACTATCTGCTTATGGTGTCACAGGAACCTTGTTGTCCTGGTTTGAATCATATTTAAGAGGCCGCACTTTTCATGTTGTCGTAAATGGACTTAAATCCAGTATCTGAGGTGTCACGTTTGGTGTACCACAAGGCTCCCATTTAGGGCCTGTACTTTTTAACCTATGTGTGAATGATATTACAACGTGCTTTCTGAATTCTGAATTCTTTCTATATGCAGATGATCTGAAATTTACGAGGGCAGTAGAATCAGTTCAGGACGCTTATCTTCTGCAGCAGGACTTGAACAGACTAGTACCGTGGTGCACAGATAATAATATGAAACTTAACACAAAAAAATGCTCTCGTATTAAATTTACCAGAAACCATAGACTTGTTAGCTATGACTACTACATCATGGGTGAGAGAGTGCAAGAGGTAGAAATCATTAAAGATCTGGGTCTTCTGTATGACAGTAAGCTGACTTTTATACCACACATTGAAAATGTTATCAAAAAAGCGTCTAGAGTATTGAGATTCGTTATTAGAAACTGCAAAACTCTCCGAAATCCTAAAACCAATATATTACTGTACAATAGTCTGGTCCGAAGTGTCTTGGAGTACTGTAGCACGGTATGGCGACCTCATTACGCAAAACAACACCCTTATAATCCCCCACCACGAAGAACTGTCATGGGTGCCAATTCCCCGATTCTAAGACTGTAAAATTTTAAATGAGAATAATGACGCGGTAGATGTTTATTTCGACTCCTTGGGCGGGTTTTGCAGATCTGCTTGTGCAGTCATATCTGACAATTAACTTATAATTTATAAGTACTTTTAAGTACTTATAAGTACTTATGTAAGTAATTTAATTTCCTTAATAGTACAATTGTTAAAATTTTGAATGTTTATTACAGCAAGTAATTGTTTGTAGGTTAAATGTTGCCCATTTTAGTGTGCATGCGGAGTTCACTTTTAAGTGACTGTTACGTTTAAATTGCTACCCTTGTGTGTTTAATTGATCATGAATTAATGTAAATAGTTGTAAGTGAACCTTTTTCAATAAATAAATAAATAAAAACTTCGTTTTCATTACTAGCAGAAGCTATATTGCAATATATATAATGATTTTAAATTTACTTTATATTGAGACATCAATATATTTTTCGGTCATATTTATAGACAAGTTGTTCGCTTATTGTGTAGTCAGAATGCATCCAAAGACGATTAGAGGATGGTATATTTAAATTAACTAGGTCGGTAAATGAACCCCGGTACCCTGGCGTAGTGCCAATTTTAACAAATTCATTACAAATGTAACGATTTCTGTTCAGAAATCGTTTGTACCATTTATTTCGTTAAGTATTCAAGAATACATAGGCCAGAAGTGTGTCGTCTACATTGTTTAATAATATTAATTATGTATTGAAATGCTTTTACTTAGGTATATATCATATATAAACTCCCAGTAGAATAAGCTATATATATGGTTTTATTTGTAGTTAATAATTTTAAGAAGAAGAACTACAAAGTAACATTCGTCTGACATAATTATTATTATAATTGATTATATTGATGTCGTAACGAGTTATACCATTCCCACCCGGATGCCACGAAAAGGGAATGAATAAAATAAATTTTGAAACTAATTTGGAAATTTTTTAAATAAAATTATTTTTGAAAAGGAATATTTGTATAATGAAATTTATCAAGAAAAACAATGTTAATTTTACCAATGAAAAAAAAAAAAGTATAGAAAGTGGGTGTGATGGTGTGGTGTGGTGCTTATCAAATCAAGTATAAATACCTTTTAAATTAACCTGTGAAATTATAATTTACATATGATTAGAAAAAACACTTTAACCACTGGGTTATGCTAGATACTATTGTTCCATATTCATGAATTCCACTCTCGAACGATATCTTCGAATTTCAGGCAAAGTTTTCATAGTTCTTTACTTTTTCACATAAACCTCTGAACACTATTATTAGACATGTCACGGCGAGGTGGCAAAATAAATATATATAGTATTAATAGTAAATATTATCACATCTTTCTCTCCTGTCCTTCCTTTCTTCCAAAAAATATTTAAATTTTTAATTTGGCAGTTCTACAATTAATTTCTCTGACAATCTCTGAGCTCATAAAAAAGGTAGAATAGGAAAAAAAATATATAATAAATATAAATATAGGAATTTAATGTTACAGAGTTCATGTTGAATTCGTTGTAAATAGTTTTACAAATCCGTTATAAATTTACGAAATATAAAAGTATATTACAATAAAATAACGGTAAATGAGGTAACAATTTAAATAACTCATGTTATTGATATTGCTATCTCATTTACTACTTTGCTAAGCTATTTCGCTTTACGCTATTTGCCATAGGGGTAGACAGAATATCAAACCGCGACAAAATCATATCTTAAATTATAAGACTAAAGCCCGACTATGTATTTATTAATTATCATTTCTAAATTTCATCGCCGAAGTCGGAGGTCTATTACTATAGACTATGAATAACTCCAGTCGTCGTGACCCAGCAACAACGGTGAGGCAAATCAGATAAACTGAGTCACCTGTACATATGTCACAATATTGCCAGATAAGCTGATCGGCCCCCATTTCGTTAGAAAGCACCTAGCACTCACACAATACACGTGAGCGCTTATGTATTACAATAAATGTAAATTTAATTTTATTTGCTTCATGTAGTAATAATAAAGTTCGATTTTACCGAAAAATGACAACTTTATTTTCAAAGCTACTAACTCTACACTATGAGCATAGACTTTTTCTTAGGTTTTGTAATCTGTGGAATTCTCTCGAATTATAAACTACACATTTAAATAAAAAATCATTCCTATTTATTTCATCATTACGTACGTCACTTCGTAGTATGGGACAGGGACAGACCTGTAATGTCTATGCATATTACCTATACTTTTTTCTGCTTATAGCCTCTGAGTAAGGTAATGAATTAAAGAAGTTATTTTGTTTTGTTTGCAAGTTTTTGTTAAAAATTAAGTTGGATTTTAGCATAGATGTTATTTACATATTTTACTCTAGTGTATATTTTTGAACACAAATTTTTCAAACGACCTTTTTAAGTTCTTGAATTTGATAGATTAGATACTCATCACGATGGTATGCGATGAAATTGCTTTCTAGTCTTGAATTATGTTGTACTGAAGACGCTACATTGAATTTTTTAGGAAAAAAAATAAAGCCTACGTCATATGCGTATTTGAAACGAATGCAATGATACCTCATACGGTGAAATTGTTTTTTCTTTGGTAAAGTATACGTTATAAATGGGGGGGTTGTGGTTAAGGATTCGTGAGGAACAAATGAACGATACGCTGTCATAATTATAGCCATCATTTTTGGATCGGCATAGTCAGGAAATAGGCATGTACGAGGCCTTAGATTCATGCTTACATTTGGAAAAGTAATACCATAGTGAGATGTTGTTAGATTATCGCCTATAACAGTTTCTTGTAATAACCCCCATTTTTTCTTGGCCGACTTCTACGACTTGCGTGGGAAGATGTAAGTACAGCTGGCACATTCTATATATTTTTATCTTTCTTAAACCAGTATGAAAAATTTTATAAGCTATTGCTCTCGAATTTGTCGCCATTAAATTTAAAAAAGAATCCTATATTTCTTTTCCAGAGTTTAAATCAAAATCGGTTCAAAAGCTTAGCACTAAAAAGGTAAGAGTCAGAGAGACAGAGATATTTTTGCATTTGCAAATTAAATGGTAACAGAAATCAAGGAAGACAAAAGCTGACTTACGGAGATCAAATAGAGTGTTAGCTGACGGACATGTCAAAAGCACTCGTATACCTGGAAGAAAATGTGTAAGGGGATAGATGAGATACGAGGAGGAAAAAAAAGTACCTATGTAAAGGATCGCGATACTTGGCGCTCCGTTTGATCACTTTGACTACTTCGTTATGGATATAGCGTGAAGATATGTATAACATTAGTTTAGGAAAATTTAGATATAAAAAGCATTAGGTATATTCCTTCTAGAAATGCAAAATTAGAAAGGGCATAGCATTATTTGAAACAAAATTCAGTACCAAATGAGTAAACAAAATTAATTAGGTTCCCACACCAAATTATACTTATTTTATGTGTCCTTTGTCTGCTTACAAAGGATTATTTAAGCTAGTCCGAATAACTTTTAGTGACAAAACATTTCTTAATTAATCCATCAATAGACCTAGTGTAATCTGTAGCTATCGAAATTAAAGCACTTAGCGGTTTTCCGAATGACGTCATGTTATCCCTTTACCTGTGAAGGATTTTGGATAAGCAATTAATATCACAAAATATTTGTTACGTATATATTATTTTGATGATATTTTCATTGTTTTATCTACGCAAGTTAAAGCGTATGTTAAATGTTGTCATTAGTATAAGAACAGCCTTCGTTCTATTTGTAACGCTACAATTTTATTCTTCTTTTCTAAAGGAATTCCATTAGTGGGCAGATATTCATAGGTATGTCTAAGCAAGGTTGTATTTTTAAAGAAATAAGATCTATTTTTTATACGTATGTGACCGGCGATCATCTTGTTATACCGTCAATTTAATAGATTACAAACGAGTACGAAAATATAAATTTTTCTATTATAAATATAATCCGTCAAGAAATCGAATTAGGATGTCTTGTGTATCGCTTTGATTATCTTATCTGTTTTTTTAGATATCGTACTATTTTGGTAATATAAAAATATTATTATCTACATATGCCTTGATTATTTAGCATTTGATTTGAGGCTTGAGGAAGCGAAAGAGGTGTGTAAGGACCGCGACTCCTGGCGCTCCGTCCTCTCTGGCTACCCCGTTGGGGATACAGCGTGAAGTTATGTTATGTTATGTTTATGTTATTTAACATGTATGATTTATACAAAATATTGTACTAAGTGAATTTACACGACATTATAATGTAATTGAATTACACTACAGTGCTAATTAATTGAAATCTCGTTAAAGCATCTGTGCTGAGGAACGCAGACATCAGCCGGGCAGGCATTAAAAATGCAAGAGGTGGCGAGTGTGCCAAATGTTCTCACTCGCTCCATTGCGCGCCCTACCGCACATTTTATTCTGTGAATTCTTCACGCGACCGTTGCAAGCTTTTTTAATGTCAGTCTGCAGGGATGTAGTCAGCCAATTAAGTAGGAGGGTAGGAAATTTTGAAGATATTTGGTAAAGGGTTATTATTAAAATGACTTATGTGGTTGACCTATTGGTGTTAAGGTCGAACCGTCTGGATTCTAACCCGAGTTTAGGTTCGATCCTGGGCTAGACCTTAAACAGATATAGACAATCAATTTTACTAGATTGCCCTAGTCTTTGAATGTGTTCATGTTGTTATTGTTGTAGAATTAACGTGTTCCTGTCATTCATTTAAGTTATCATTATTACGATACAAAAACACTTTATTTCAAAGGTATATTTTTATCTATTATAATTTTTTAAGAAGCTGTATAAATAAGATCATTGCTACGTATCAGTTAAATTAAAGACTTTTTAATCTTTTATCTAAGTTAGACAACCCTAAACTGGTCACTTCCATCAGATTACTAAATTCGACAACCGGGAACGCGATCGAAATTCTGGACATTATAAATACAAAATGAAGAGTAAATAAAACACAAATGGAGTTTTAAATTATTATTATTATTTATTCTGCTTCCCCTGATTTATAAAGATTTCAAGAACCTTGACCATCTTTCGCGCCTTTCTTACCCATCTCTTTCTTATACTCTTCAGTTTTAAATTATTAGAACGGACCAGTCTTTTGTATTTCCTAGGGAGTAATCAATATCGTAAGCTCGATTTTTATTTTGTAGATGTTTTGGAGAAATTGGACATCCCGGAAAAGACGATACAGTTGGCAAACCTACATCTAATGGAGTGATCCGATTTTTGTGAATGAAACATTATCTGCTTTTATATTACTGTGAATTAATAGTCACTTCTTAGACATTTGTGTATATTCAGCTTATATAAGTAGTATGTACATACATATTTATAAGTATAAAAATAAGGGTTGCAATTAAATGTCCGCTTTTCCCTATTCCTGCTATTCTCATTACGTCCACATCAGGCCGTATTCAAAATACTAGGAATTTGTGCTACAAAATACTGCAACTTTCCTTCGGTATGTACAATTTTGGCGAGTACACAGCATTTTATAGTAACGGCATTTTCAACAGCCGACCGACATATACTTAAACCATAACTTTGCCATAAAAGCGTAAATATGCTGAATAAGCAAACCATTAAGTCCACCCACTCTCTTGTCTTATCGTTTGCACTGATTTATTCAATAACTCAGATTTGTGTTTTATATCACCCGTTTGTTGAAAAAATTGGGATATTCAGAGTTGTTCTCTACCATCATCTATTTACCAAAGTAACTCTTACGCGCTAGTACATAAAGTACATTTTATATTCCCATTTTGGGCTACCACAGAAAGCTATGTTCATGTGTAATTTATGTTATGCTATTCAAACCCCTGCATTGATACGGAATATTATGCAGGTGTATTGAGATGTTTCTGCGGGAATAAAATAAGCTTTTAAGAAATTGCCTCTACTTCTATGCTGCGCTTTATATTACTATAACGTCTAATAAAATAACGGCTACAGTGAATGAAATTTTCGAGAAACCATTTATGTTATTAGATATATAATGTAATGTACTTGAATATATTATGTAAAAGTAACCTTCGACTAATCTTTTATGTAGCTACATGGTGCATTGGCATATACAATTTACAAATGTTTTAATACTGTCTACTTGTAAAATACATATTATGTAACTAGTTTTTCCGTACTATTATTTTTAAATATACATTACACGTATAGTGAGGTCATTAACATAGATTGAAGCGCCATTATTGCAAAATTATTTTTCGATTGGCATTGGCATTATTTTAGTTTTTAGATTAAATATTTTACTACACTTCTAATTTCTATTCAAGCTCCTTCGCTCTGCAAGCTATCCGTTTATGGAATGCACTGCCTGATAATATTAAGTGCTTCATCTCGATATCTTTTAAAGGCGAGTGAAGGAACACTTTCTGTCAAACTCTTAATATTCTGTTATAATGCTTTGTACGTGTACGTGACATATGTATCGATAATATATTTGTGTAGCAGGTGTATTGTATGTTGTTCGTATATGTATCGTATTTATGTACGTACATGAATACGATACATATACATAGGTGTATCTGTAATACACTTACATAGGTATATAAATTGTTCATGTGAATTTTTGCCCTTCGTAGTATTGTAGTCTAGTATAGTTAGATGTCACCACAAATTTTGTATGTCTAGTATTGAACTTTTTCGTCCATTATGATAGAAGTAGTTATAGCTCAGTTGCATTACGCGGCGTTAATAAACAAAATTGTACAAATAAGAGAGGCTAAATTGTAGCAGTCATATTGAGTCTCCATCGACGCGGAGAACAATTACTTATAATATTTATAGAGGCACGTAATTACTTAAAAGATAAATTAACTTTTAACTTCTGTTATCTAGAAAAATAAAGCATTCCTTGATTAAACTAATTGTTTACAAACAACATTCACTATGACAGACGGACATGGACAACGTAGACCCGTTGAGCTTTCTTAAATATCGTTTGAAGCATTGACCGTAAGTCTTTCAGCAGGAATAAATTTGTCATAAATATAGTATCTTTGAGTATTGAGTATTATTAATGTAAAAATAATAACCTACTAATTATCTAGACCTCCTTTAGTAATATTATTGTTAATAATTCGTTTGTAAATAGAACTTTCTGCAACATTCTAGAACACGCACACGGCTTCGATAACAAATGTACCGTTGGTCTAGATTATCTATACTCAGAAGTATGGATGTAAAGATATGTTCAATAAACATATCGATAGACTCTAAATATGTAGCCTTTGTTGTTAGATAGAATAAGCTCTAAATTGATGAAATATTGGGTCTCTAGTTCATAAACTTATTAGTACGAACGAATAATACTAAAACTATAGTTGACATAAACGTCATACACTTTGAAAAATTTAATGAATTTTATCGACTCGCTAGGTAGGTGTAATTTTAGATAGGGTTTGTCGACCACTGTCTCTACACTAGTTGTTCCAGGAGTAGGAGCATAGGTGACCTTCGTCGTGGGGTATAAAAAGCGTCTCGTATCCGATAGCTTCCTTTTTCTTTTCTCTCTGCTGCGGGACAAGCTGCCTCAACAAAGTCTCATGAAGAAACTTAAAGTTAGGCCACATGTCGCCTAGGATAATCTTAGCTGTATTTGTTTGGGAGTAGCAACCCCAATTAGATTAAATGAGTTAGTTAATAATATGTTAAAGTAGTTTAGGTAATCTCATGGTGGATCCCATGAGTTCAAAGGACACCTATAGAAACCAGATGGACCTCCTGTCCCTATAAGTAATGAATACTTAGGAATAGTAGTTAAAATCTATTCAACATTCATCTAAACTTCAGTATGAACTAATCATAATAGTTCTTAAAATGGTTTGGTGCACTACTCTGACTATCAAGAAGTCTTAAGTCTTCTTCACTTGGGTGTTATATCGCGTGGCCAGGCCGCAGTTCCTACTAAAGGGGAATCTTTGAGGGCCGGGGCATGTGGGTGCTGTGATGCTAGTAGATGTTCGACAAAGGGGAAGACTGAGGAGTAGGTGCAGTTGGTGGATGACCACCTCCTTCTTAAGATTGATCAGTGATAAAACTGATAACACGCTGCGTGTAACTAATAAATGATTCTCTGTTAGATATTAGCTCCACATAAAGGTATTGTGTATCTAATAAATATTTTTCTCTGCGAAATAAAATACTGGATAATAAGGTATAAAATGTACTTGGGTTTATGTATCTGTAACACTAAGAATTTAAATGCAGTACATAAACAAGGAAAGGGTGTCTAAGTCTTTATAACTAGGTATACTTCCCTTTAATTTAAGATAACATAAATAAATTATGTTGTTGTATCTATAACAAGTAATATCTGAGCTCAATACTTGTAAAACTTTAATACTAATGAATTATTCTGTAAACTAATTAATATCTAAGTGCTGTTAGATAATAGGTGACCTTATTTAATACATATATAATAATAAACAGGATAATGTTGTTTAACCATAGCATTTAATCTTTTTAAATTGTTACTAACTTTTAATAATAAATACATAGTGAACTGATTGTATCCACCATAGAGATTAAGTTAGAAGAAATAAATGTTTTCTTTGTGTGATGTTTTTCTGATGTCAATTTAATTAACTTTCTATAAATATCCCATTAGATGTCGATTGCAGAGGTGTACTAGGCGCCCTTAAACAAATTAGGTACACCACTCTCCAGGTGACAGTAATAATAACATCATCAATTACTCAACCCACACCTCACTCTACCGGCCTGAGCAAGCCACGTTGCAAAATACCTTTAATGTCCGTTAGTCTTTAGCGTGGAGGAAGTCGGAGGTGCCGTAAAGTCACCAAACGGAAGATAGATCCACTTATCATCTTCATAGCCTCTTTGCTACCACTTCAAGTATTATATACAAACAGTATAATGCAAAACAATGAATTACCAATTCCAGCCGGCGAACACAACATAACATGTAAACAGGACACGGCAAATTTTTTTTAGCTTCAGAACAAAAAAGATAATTGAGATTTTCAACCAATATTCAAAAAACTTTCTCATTTTCTTATCACAAAGCGACCAACCATTTTTTAGACTCCTCCATTACAACTCAATTCACACACACTAAATTACCCACATACCAAAAAAAAAATAAACTAAACCGGCGCTGACGGGACGACTAGCGCCATCTCTTGGTATTGAGATACAATAGAAACAATAATATGTTTTGTTCCTAACGCTGTGAGAAAAAGCGGTTTGTCTATCACAGAATGTGTATGAAAGAAAGCCGACGCCTGCCTCGCGCGTAAGCGTTATAACGGAATTGCTTACTCTCGACCGGATACTTAGGGTTGTTGTACACAGTGTGAGAAGCGGAAAGTATCTCATTTAGTTATACTCTACTATACTATAGTTGTTTATTTATATATTTTATTCTGTGATATTTATTTTGTATATTTTATTCTACATTTATAAATTAGGTTATAAATGTTTATTTATATATTTATATTTATTATGTATTTATTATAATTGATTACATATATATTTATTTATTTTATCTTCTTATTTTTTTGTGTCATATAACACATTATTCTATTATATATCAATAGTCCATTGAAATGTCATATTTTTTTTGGGCTTAGCGTGCAAAAGTCAGAGCACGCAATTTTATTTTTTGAATGTTAAGAGGGGGTTAGTGTAAAGTTAAATCCATGTTTGTGGGGTCGCAACCCCTGTCCCGCGGCTGCCATCTTGAAAAAGGGCTGCGAATGGTTTTTATGCTATATCGGGCAAACTATTCGTCGTACAGAAAATTCGTAAAATATTTTTTGTTGCAAATTAAATTCTCTACAACTTCGGTTCCATAACTTTAGAACCAAAAATAACAAAGTTATTAACAAAAATAGATAAAAAATTGGTAACAAATTTTCTTTTGGTTCTTTATTTTACAAAAAAATTACATCGGAGCATTTTGATAGAGGGTTTTTCAAGGAATAATTTCCATTACGTTTTTCCAAATTTTATTTATTTATTAGGCTTTTACAGCAATGCGAACCTTACACTATTCTCCAGTACTCGTAAGTATAGTAGGCATAGGTTTCTTTCATCTCACCAACTCCGTGGCGCAACGGCTTAACGCGTCGGAAAGTAAATGGGGGTTGCGGGTTCGATTCCCGCCCCGAGTCTGGGTGTTTATGTATAATATGTATTTATTTACAAAAGAAAAGTATATATGTAGTATATCAGTTGTCTAGTACCCATAACACAAGCGCTGTGCTGCTTACTTTGGGACTAGATGGCGCTGTGTGAAATGTCTGAGTTTATTATTATTATTCATATCATTCTATTATTTTTATAAGAAACATTTTAATGATTGACATTGCAATATTGTTAATAATTAGTTTTAGACTCTTTTCCCCACCCCCTACGAGGTGGAGGCTGGTGGCTGGTTTTTTTTTACGTCGTATCCCCAGTAGGCAGAATCCATGGATATTTTTTAGCTGACATAATAATTAGTGTAATTAAAAATATCAAAACATATTTCCCAATCTACTGTGTCCTCTGTCTCTTTGATAGGCCAGGCTGCGACTAAGGATCTGGTTGAGATTCTGATATTGAATTGTTGAGGAAGGATGGAGAATGACGTGGCGTCATTGTTGGCAGTTCATCTTCAAAATCATTCTCCTCTATCAATTTTGATATCTCCATTATGTTGCTGCAGGTCTCCCCAGAATCATTCAAGCACACTGCATAACATTGGAAGGCTTGCCTTCTGACATCCACACATAGTTCCACAGTTTCCTTTGCATCGGCAGAAAATCAACTTTAGAAGCTCAGGGGGTGCTGGAGGTTTTGAACATTGAACAGACATCAATATTTGTCCATATTTTTTCCAGCCCCAGTATTGAGGGTCGTTGTAATTCCCGCGCCACGACTGGACCTGATGATACAGGCTGTGCAAGCGGGTCTTATGTTTTGTGTCGAGAGAATCATCGTCTTTATTGTCACCACAAATAGATGAAAAATGACATTTTTTTGTAAAATGACAGGAAAAAAGTTATAACGACCAAAAGAAAATTTGTTCCCAAATTTTTATCTATTTTTGTTATTAACTGTTATTTTTGGTTCTACGACTAAAAGCTACGAAATCAAAGTTGTAGAGAATTTAATTTGCAACAAAAAATGTTTTCGCAAATTTTCTGTGCGACGAATAGTTTGCTTGATATAGCATAAACCATTCGCAGCAGTTTTTACAAGATGGCGGCCGCGGGACAAGGGTTGCGTCCCCACAAACATGGATTTAACTTTACGCTAACCCCCTCTTGACATCCAAAAAATAAAATTGCGTGCTCTGACTTTTGCAACCCCAAATGTAACTTTTCAATGCACTACAAATAAATGTACGTATTTACTTTTTACACAGAGCAAGCAACATGTTCTGATTTTATATAATATGTATTTGTCGAAAAAGACACGGAGCAATTCGTGCTTTTGCGACTCAGTCATGAGAAATAGGTACCTAATCTTACAAGAGGCGAACTACTCCATAAAATACAACACTAAGGCAAAGTTAATGTGCAAACGACAGAAAACTCTTTGTAACAATTATTATGTAGGTAATTGGAAATTTAATAAAGGCGAACGATCCGTCGGAGAAATGCTATCGCACCGGCCGCCCTTGTACTGTGGCCGTAGTCTGACAGACTGTCAGCGCCGGCCCCGACGTTCCGTTAGCGCGTTATCACTTCCAAACCGGAAGTTGCGCTTTGCCATAGTTATGATTCCTTTATAGCCTTTTATGATTTTCACCGACATATTATTATGATCAGTGCTCAAAAAAGTTCATATTCAGTGCTGTAGCGCTTGCGTCAGCATGTGCTGAGTCAGTGTCCAATTTTGATATCACATCACTCATGGGCTAAGTAAATTGTATGTGGTAGTGTATAAATCATGTTTTTCTGTGTCAATGTTTTTTTTTGTCAACAGGCTTCCAAAAAAGGAGGAAGTTCTCAATTCGGTTTTATGTTTTTTTTCATGTTTGCTACCTCATAACTCTGTCATTTATAAATATGGAAAACTCCTTTTTTGTTTGAAAGGATACACTTCCAGATTGGTCCCATTGAAATTTCACTGTTATTGAAGCTTTGGTTTCGAAGATACACCAAATAACGCGACCTGGTGATAACCTTTATTCATATATTGTATATTGATGATTCTCTTAAGTGTCGTTTGTTAACTATCGTTGTCCCCACATGGTACAATGGTAGTGGAGAAGATATAAATTGCCCGTGATATAAAAAATTCAGTCAGTAGAGTCAGTCTTGTGGCGGACAGAGAATACGGCGGAATCAGCCAGGCTGTCGTCTTCGGATTGTAAGAATGCTGCTAGGGTGCAATTATGATACAACTTTTGCACTGTTCTTTTATAACTGATTGATATTGATATGATATTGACGATATTGATAATGGCCATAATGGGCAATAATATCTCATGTTCGATCTGTTCGCGTATTTTATTGTGAAAGCCCACGGTTTGTGCTGTTCGATAGAATGGAAGTTACACATTGCGCTCCAGAATTAGGAAATGAACTAATTGTAGATCTGCCCTAGATATTTATTTAGGCCAAGATCACTCAAAAGGGAGAAATAAATTTTTTTTTATAAAAAAATTAAACCGACTTCAAAAAGAACACTGAAAAGTATGAAATAATTATCCTTTAATAATCAAAACTTAAGTACAAAAATAACTTTATAAATACGATACAAATACCCATATAATTAAATTTGACAGTTATTGAAGTCAAAGTTGGAATTTTAATGGAGTTGTTGAATACCTACTGGACTCCATAGACATTTACTAATTTCTTTTCAACTCCAAAATATATAATTTTGATGCAAATTTTTCTAAACTAGATTTAACACATTCAAATAACGAGTTATTACTATAGAAGCATTCTATTATAATAATTGACTGCTCATTTAATTAAATCAGTTAATTAGGTAATGTTAAATCTTTTACATGTATATTAAGTCGATATTTTATACTCTTAGCTTGGTTTTTTACCAACTTCAAAAAAAAGGACGTTATCAATTTGACCCGTAAGTATGTAATATTGTCAGAATTGCACAGTTTTTGTATATGTTAGTCTATACCAGCTTCTAAATATGTGTGCCAAATTTCATAAGTGTATGTATGTTCGTATGTTTGTCCGCGCATATCTCAAAAACTATAAGACGGATTGCAAAAATTCTTTTTTAGTTGGACTGATCCAACTTAGGGAAAAGTGCAAATTTCATCAAAATCGGTTCAGTAGTTTATGAGATAGAGAGTTAAGTGTGCATCAGTAACTAGGAAAACGTGTCGTTGGCTTAACAGCGTAATTCTAAAACATGCATAAGGATGTTTTTGTTTCAATATCTGCATGCAGTTAAGTGGAATTAAAAAAATGAAGAAATAAAAAAGTAATTTACAAAATTGAACCGCCTTCAAAAAAAAGCACTGAAAAGTACAAAATAACTATCCTTTACTAATCAAAACTCAAATATAATTAAAATAACTTTTTAAATACGATACACATATCTGTATAATTAAATATGACAGTTATTGTAGTCGGTGCCAAATCAATGTGAAACAACAGAAAGTCTATTAGTTTGGTAGGCTTGGCACCGACTTCAGTAACTGTTAAATTTATTGAAATAGGTATGTGTATCGTACTTAACAGTTATTTTGATTGTACTTGAGTTTTGATTAGTAAAAGATAGTTATTTTGTACTTTTCAGTGTTTTTTTTAAAGGCGGTTTAATTTTTTAAATTACTTTTTTCTGTTTTTGGTTAGGCCTTGTTAATACAATTCGTGAGTTGGTCCCTAAAAATTTTATATGTCTTCATTTCATGTGTACATATTTTGCGTAGTTTTTGAGATACTACACGATACACTATGAAATACAAACTTTTTTTATTGGCAATTAAATGAATATTGTGCATACTAACTACGGAACCCTTCACTGCGTCAGCTCAAACACGCACGCGGCAGGTACTTAAATTCTAATTTTTAATAAAATATTATTTCAAATTCTCAATTTCACCTCAATCTGTCTGCAACAACAAAAAAGTGAATTTCATAACTGCATCTGCTTTTATGTTATGTATGTCTTGATGTAAGATATGTATCTATTGTAAGATATCCGTTTTGATTTTCAAATACTAATTGACAATTAGACAAGGTATAGTAAGTGGGTTTGCGCGTGATCGGCTTTGGATAAACTTAATTTGCATGTAACAATCACGGGAAAGTAGTTTCCAATTGTCTTGAGTTTAGTGGGATAGTCTTCATTAATTTATAATTACATTTATATAGTTTTTGTTTTTGTGTGTTTTATGCTTCCTTACTGGTCTGGGATAGATAGAAAAAGTATATATCGTGCCAGCTGCTTATTTTCCCACTCAGATCGTATAACAATCAACCAATGGATGATCTTTAATTCATAAATGTCTTGTTATAAAGAACTATAGGCGATAGGTTAACAACCTATTATTATCTGGTTTCGCTTTGTCATCATTTACCTCAAAGTGTGGTTTTGATGCTCTGTACAATAAGAGGAATATGTTGAGACGTACTATGTATGACATGGCTTGTAATATTTTTGTATTTATTTGAATAAGACTTCAACTGTCCTGGATAATATAGAATTTTGGTATTCATAGTGACGGGCATATTAGTGCTGAGAAACTAGGAGATAGTCGCCAATTGGATAGAATATTCATTATTGATTCCAAACGGCACACTGTTTGGTGTTTGGTTTAAGGCGGTGATTGCTATGATAATAGGAACTAGAATCTAATAAGCTTGTGTTAACTAGAATTTAGTATTTGAGAACAGTTGCAGACAGATGTGAGGCGAAATCGAGAATGCGAAATTACATTTTATTCAAAATTAGTTTAAGAATCGGCCAAGTGTGTGTCGGACCACACGCAGTGAAGGGTTCCATAGTCGGTAGGCACAATATTCATTCAATTGGTAGCAAAAATAAGTTGTAACCCGTATCTCGAAAACTACACAACATATCTTATACGAATTAGTTTTTATAAAAAGTGCTTTTTAGTTAAGTCCTATTACCTCAATTTTTTTCAAAACTTTCCATCCCATAGTTGAAAAGTTAGCGGAGACGGAAGAAGGGGCAGGTTTTTTATGACTTTAAAACAGCATATTCAGCTATTATTGATTTAAATAAAAAAAGTCACTTTGAGACATTGAATTGAATTTTTTAAGACTTATCTAAGATAATAGGATAACATTGTGTACCTTATCTGCATTGAATTTTTTTTCCTTTCAATAACATGTGACATACCTAATTTTTTTTAAAATTTAACTACTCCATTATTTAGCGGTTAACGCACCTACCTTCCAAATTTGTACTAAAATAATCTTTTTGAACAAAAGATGGCTGGAATATTTTTGACGCCGTTTTTAAATTAGTGACTAGATAAGTCTGAAAATAGTGAAATATATGTATTAAAAATAATGAAAGTTCGGTCCAAGTGGGAGTTTTTCTTGAGTGCAGAGGGGGTCTTTTATGTTTACAGAACAGTTTCGTTGAATTAATTTTTAGAGGTTTATAAGATCTAAATTTCCGCTATAATTAGTGAGCTATATAGCAATGGGCTGTAATTGATACCGAAACGATTTGTAGAAAATATAAATTAACCAAAAGATGTGAGATGTGAGAGAAATTAACCAAGAGAATGAGAAAGCAATGAAAAAGTTATGCCCTAATACACATAAAAAAACAATAAAATATCTAACAGATAAATTGAGATTGAGTTGGTTCATAAATAAATAAAGATAATTTTTTTCCTCATTTTTGATTTTAATTATCTTCCAATTAAATGAATAAAAATCTAAATAATGAGTCAAAAATAGTCATTATTTATTTTTTGCAATTTATTCCGTTTAAATACTATTTTCTACAAATTCGATTTCCACTTTTTTCATGTTTCGGTAATTACTTTTTCTTTTTTATCTTTTCGTCTATGATACGACCAGTTCCTAAATAGAATGTATTGTCAATGTAACCAATAGCACTAGGTACATACATATATGCCTATATGTATTTTTTATGTCGACGATAAAATCTTCGCGATCCGATTGAAGAGATGTCGGGCCCGGACTGAAATGTCGTTCGGAACTTCACAATAGATATTGGAGACTATGGCAAATTGACAATATGCTCTTATGAAAGGACCTGTTGCGATGGAGCTCACCTTTTGACTTCTTGAGTAACTTAGAGGTCACTACATTCTGTTACGAATAAAATAATATTAAACGAATATGTATTTTACAAGCGCGTATTAGTTATGCAATAATTTAGATATTATTTTATTTCCATAAAAATTACAATTATTTTCTTTGAATTCTTGTTGTTTTTCCCATTATTTTTTACATCTATTTAATATAGATACTTGTGGAAAATAGTGGCAACAGTGGGACTAATTTCACGACATTTCCATTCTTTCTAGACACGGCATTAGTTTTTCATAATAAGCCTTACCATTTTATTCTGTTTTTTCTGCCTTTTTCCTTTAATAAAATATTTAATTCATTGAATGTTTTTATTATTTATAATTAGCGTACATACATATTACGTGCATTTAAAAAAATTAAAAAAAAACGTTTAAAATCTGTATTCCATTTACATTTACAGCAAGTTATGAGCTGTTCTAAATTAACTTAATACACAGAAGTTCGTTGAACTCCGCAGAGATTTAATAAAAACATCCCTTTAGCGGCACAAAAATTAAAGCAAAACAAGATTCGAGGTAAAAATTAATGAAACGAATGATATTTAAAGCGGCAGAAGTGGGAAATCAAATAATCTAAAAGACTGAACCATTTAAATATTTATTTAAGAACAAACATTTTTTAAATCGTGAAATGTTTCTACACTGTTCAACGTTTTACTTTTTTATGAGAAACAGGTAGAATAAAATAATATAAATTATATAATTTGCTTCAACACTAAGTTTTTTGATACTACTACTTATTAGCTGTTTATAATATGTACAACGTACATACGTGTATGTAATAAGTCGTGCGCATTTTGGTGAAGCTAAAAATATAATAATATGATATTTAGAAGTCTAACAATGTGGTGTATAATTTATGTAAAAGTATATTCCCCAGTGTATATTTGTTAAATTTTGTACTGATCATTGAATGTATTAAGTGACGATTGAAATTGACGTTTTGAATTATTACGTAAAATAAAATCTAAGAGAAGTGGAGTTACAAAAAATTAAGTTAGTTTTAATGTGTATATTACAATTTCTGCTAAATAAAATGTTGGTTAAAAATATTTTATGTAATAATTCATGTAATATTTTTTAAACTGAAAATGTAGAGTAGAATAAAGGAATGCGAGATAGTACACGATACGTTTATCGTTTACAGAAATATTTTAGACTATAATATTAATTTTAGACCTTAATACCATTCGCTTATGGTTGTTTTTTATTACGGTTATTCTGAAGAGCGAGTGACTTTATCGTACGTATATGGTAACAGAGGGTTATGTACAGAGACGACGCCAGATTTTGCTAGGGTATTGCCTAGAGATCGCTGTGTTTTGAATTTAGATTTAATATGCCTTTGTAATTGCAAATTTACTTCGCTATTGTACTTTCATTTGTTTCTAAAGATAAGTACTTATTCAACATCATTACATATTTGTCATTATTCAGAAAATTATTGCCTATATTTTTATATGCGAGAATAGCATGAGCGATAACAAGATGAACTCTGCGTTTCAGAACATCAATTTCGAGCCAAAATAAGTTATCCCACTTTGAATAAGACACACATACAGATCTGATAAGCTGATCGACTGCCACTATAAGTATTGAATTTATTAATTATAATTACATTAAAGAGGCTGCCTTCTATTGTCTCTACTTTTTAAAGTTTTTGTTCATAGAACTTATTTAACATGAAAATTTTACTGAAAATATTAATATTTATATTATATTTTATATTAATATTAATACACGTTAATGGGTAATAATCAGTGATCGGATAATCGGGCGCTTATATACCTAAACTTCTTTTCTTGAAAGAATAATATGGATATCCTAATAAAATTACAATGAGAGTTTAACAAGGAACAGCCGTCTTGAAAGTACGAGAGGGTATGTAAGCATTATTCAAAGAAAATATATCGTTTTCACAACGAGTTCTAACTATTTTGTATGCAGGTAACATTTTTAGCAATCAGGAATTTCAAACGATTCCGGGATCCGGGATTCTAAAAGGCATGTCCATATTATTCTTTCGTAGGCATAAAAATGAAGTTTAGGTATATTAGCGCCCGATTATCCGATCACTGGTAATAATATTGTTATAAATTTTACACAAGTTTATTAATTTCTGTAGTTTTTACAGTTTTAATTTGAAATATTCTATTGTACGGAGTCTAATATAATTTTGTGGAAATCCATTTCATACCTTTTATTTATAATTATTAGCTATACTCGTCTGGATAATAAGCTGGATAAATGGTCTTAAAAACACGCGTGCATTCCAATTTTGAATATAACGTTGTGTCAAAATTTCAAAGCAATTGGTGAAGAACTTTGGAAAATTTTTAACATGTTGAACAATAAAACTTTTCAATATTAAATTTATTATATAGATTAATTTACATATTATTTCTAGTCATATTCTACCGAAACTCAAATGAACTAATCGATTTTCAACAAAAAATCGTAGGTGGGATGATATCTTCTGAAGGTACTTCATAAAAAGACAAAAATGTCTTTATATTCTTTAGAATACGAAACTGGCAAGTGCGTGTCGGCAGTGAAGGGTTCCGTAGTCGGGATGCATAATATTAATTGAAATAGTTGAAAGGTTTACTAACTCTAAGATTACTTGTGATGAAAAGTGGATACTGTACGATAATCGGAAGCGCTCGTCGCAATGGCTGAACCCTGGAGACCCATAATTTTTACGACTTCAGACACGCAACATAAATAAAAAATAAATAAAAAAAGGCTTACACTTAAAAAAAAAAATCACTTATGATACACGCTCATGAGCACTGAAATTTTTTTTTCTTCCCTCAGTTATATGCCACTGTCAACGCCACTCCTAATTTTTTTTTTAAATTTCTCTATACCGTTATATAGCGGTTTATAGAATAACCTTCTAAATTTCATCTGTATAGTGCCATTAGTCTCCGGGTAAAATGGTTGTGACATACGAACAGGCAGATGGACAGGATGACAGGATGATAAGTTGTAAATATAAATACAAAGTACAACTATATCTAGCTATGGGATCTCGCGGTATACCTGATTGCGGCCCTGCGTATGTGATTTGCGCTCATGAGATTCAATTTCACGCACATGTATGATTGACGCGCACATTATGCAGGTGTTCCAGCCTCCGCGCAATTTACTATTATTATGTCGGCTTTGCTTCTTCCAGCGGAATGTCTTTACTTTCTTCAACGGATATATCTCTTTGTGTAATGTTTGAGCATTGAATACATTATTCAATACATATTCGTATATGGCTTTCAATTTTTACAACGATAGACATCTGCTTTCGGTTTTAGTATATTTTTGGAAACACCCCTATATAGTTATTTAAAAGTGATATAACGGAATAACAAATATCCATTTTTGGTATATCTTTTTCATTTGAAACATCTATGGCGCGCTTTGGGGATATGGACAACTTGTATCCCGCGACGGCAAACGACGTGCCGCTCTGTCATGCCCCCGCCGTTCTCTTCCTTGTGTACCCAAAAGTTCTTTACCGATTACTTCCATGTATGTGCGTGGCGCGTATACTGTATACTTTTTATTGGTTTATATTTTTTCAATAACTTTTGGAAATATTTGGATTTGTACGTGGCAAAATCAAACCATATCCTAATGATAGATTTGCTAGTTCATTGCTTATACAAATTCCTTATAAGTCCTACCCTTCAACGACTTTTATAATATGCGCGGGATGACAAACAGCTGGCATATTTTTTCCATGTATCTGGCTAGTAAAGTAAAACAAAAAAAAATTTGCAAGGCCTTTGTTCTAATTATTACTCGACTTCTAAAGAAGGAATCTTTAGCTATTTTCCGCTCAATCTCCAAAAACCACCAATCGACACGTGTTTCGCCTCTCAACGAAGCATTCTCAGGATATACCTGAGATCGGACTCGGAATCGGTCAGCTAATTATTCGGTGAAGATAAGATAAGATTCGGTAAAGATTCGGTGCTGATTAGCTGACCGAGACCGAAGGCGAAACCCGTGTCGATTGGTGGTTTTTGGACTTTTAACATTATTTGTTTTTAACATGGTCAATATAACGTGTATTTTTCTATGAATTGCCTGCAGTCGGAAGACATAAGACTGACAAATAGTGAAATTTAGAACTACATTGCTTTCTGGATTCTCTTTTAATAATTTCGAATATCATTATTATTGTTACAATATTTTCATGTTTTCGATGTTTTCTAGTTATAGAATAAAATACAGTCTAAAAAGAAATAGTGTAACATATTGTTATAATTTTTTCAGCCAAATAGATACGCTTGACGTTTGCTATAAGCGACATCTTCTTTGAGTGGAGTGACCAAGTGATTGAAGGTGATTGTAGTGTGTAGAGAAATCTACAAAAAATTCAGGTTGCCTACAATACGAGTAAAAGCACATATTCTATGTTTGAAGAATGCAAGGATTCAAAACTAGCCCTATAAGATGTTTTTTAGAAAGTTGTTTACTCTTAGCTTGTTAACAGAGACAAAATGTAATTTATTCCTGCAGCTACATTTTTTGTATCAGCAACATTGACATTGTATTATTTAGATTTCAGGTTTCTGTAATTCGAAAACAAAAACGAAACCCTTACAAAGTGATTCATACGTCCATTCATCTTTCTGTCTGTCACTATCGATTTTTTGTAAACTACGTATTTGGACAATTGCCCCCAGAGAATGAAAGTTTGTATGAGTGGTATGATACGTGTTGACGGTGGTAAACTGCCTATTGTACGCTGACGATGCTGTGCTTATGACACTATCAGAAGCAGAGTTGCAGACACTAATCACGTGCATGAAGAATGTGAAGTAAAAGGATTGAATATGAATGTGAACAAAACTAAGGTTCTGGTGTTTGAAAGGGAAGCGGTACAAACGAAATGTGAGCTTTGGGTAAATAAAAAAATTCTAGAACAAGTGAATGAAATTGTGTATCTGGGGAGTGTATTTTCTAAGGATGGAAGATGTGAGTTGGATGTGGAGAGACGGGTAGCAGCTGGCAATGAAGTGAATGGTGCTCTGTCCGCATTAGTAGATAGTGTGAATATATCTAACACTGCCAAAATGGCCATCCACAATGCGGTGTTGGTGCCAACTTTATTGTACGATAGTGAGGCCTGGATATGCCCGAAATCGAGTGAAAGTATGATAAATGCAGTAGAAATACGATCTCTTAGAAAAATGTGCGGTGTCACCCTTGCGGACAAAATAAGCAATGAAGAGATACGCAGTATGACAGGGTTGCACGACAGTGTTATTATAAACATGAAGAATGCTTAGATGGTTAGGGCACATAGAAAGAATGAGTGATGAAAGACTGACGAAGAAAATCTACAGAGGCAAAGCGAGGGGTAAAAGAAGCCAAGGTTGACCAAGGTTGACTTATGAAGATCAAATAGCCAGAGTGTTAGCGGACGGAAATGTCAAAAGCTCTCGCATACCTATGCGAAACTGTGTGAGGAGAAAGATGAAATTTGAGGAAGCGAAAGAAGTATGTAAGAACCGCGACGCTTGGCGCTCCGTCCTCTCTTACTACCCCGTTAGGGATATAACGTGAGAATATGTATGTATGTTTGTATGTACTATCGATTTTTACAGAACAAATCCGACATACGTTTTTAATAACCATAACGATATATCTTGTTAAACCACATATTTTGCATTAGTTTAAGTACTTTAAAGTATAACAAGAAGTATAGACAGGGAAAATTGGGTACTCGAACTTGACTCGAAATGCCTCCATCCAAACTACAACACATAAATTTTTATAAGTTTTATACAAAAATCTAGGAATTAATAGAAATTAATTTTAGAATCTTATCATTTTATAACCTACAAGCTCTTCGTGACCGGCGTCGCTCGGGTAAATTTCACGTTTTTATCTTTCTGAAATATCTAACATTTCCAGTGGATTTTCCCAAATTTTTCTTTTATACATTTCAGTTCCGACAATTATGAACACGACAAAAAATATCAGCCAAATCGGTGGAGCTGTTCTCAAGCGATGATCTTTCATATATAGAGATAAAATAAAGATTACGCGCCACTCGAACTTGTTTTTTAATTTAATCAGAAAATTGCCACTTATTTTGGATAATACTGTGTGTTCACACATGTGTATATTATGTATGTAATATACCTAGTTGACATAGCATTTACAAATGCTGTTATATTGTATACGATAGGCTTCCTCATCGTTTATCGTAATGACGTTTGTTATCTCAAATAAATGATAAGTTCGTTTTTATGTCTGATAAAAAAAAACATTGAATAGTAATAAATAAATGTTTGCCGACGATTTATCAAAGCTTGTCGACTTCACTGAAACGAAGGCAGATACCTATATGTTGCTAACGTCTGCCTAAGACGGTAATAGATGTTCAGGAAAACATACGTGAATGTTATTTATAGAGCTCGCGGGTGGAATTACCGCTGTAGCATGTTATAACCTTACTTTAGGGCGTGGATAGATTGAGGTAATCGAAACACCAAGTTGGATTCCAATGTTATTATAACGCCTAAACTTTAAACTCGTTTTCGATAACACGAGTAAAATATTCAACCGTCCTGTTTATTATGCACACTGAGTTCTAACAGCATAAGTTTAAATATGATAGTCTTGATTAATGCATTATTTTAATAACAATTTTTTCATCAAATATTAGTAAACAAAATAAAATTACACCGTTTACTATCGTAAACATTTGTAATTTTGAATTGGTTTAATGCTCGAGTTCAATGTTTAATTATTTTCTGAAAATATATCATCAATGAAATTACAACTCTACGACAACATTGCCAGTACTAGCGTTATAGTAATCGTAGCGGTCACCGTTGTGATACGAGTCGTAGCATTCAAATTTCCATCGATGCGGATAATATAAACATGACGTGCGGGTGAGATGACATTAGACTTATTTCTTTTCCATTTTAGTACTTAATATAATACAACTAGCGAACGACCCCGGATTCGTCTGGGTAGGATCTATTATAATATAACTATGCTCTAACCATTCCGAAGAAATTCTCTAAATGATGGTAAAAACGACATAAAAATCTATTGCATAGTTTAAAAGAACTAAACGCACAATGAGACAGACAGAAATAGCGATTTTCTTATATATATTTTTATATATAAATTATAGATATGTAATAATAATATATTTGGTTAGGTGTATCACTATGCGTAAATTCATTGTAGTCAACTTCGGCTTCGACTTTTAAATAATGACTTCTAATGCATTGTTGTATTTAATTGATTATTTATTGTTAGACAGTGTCTAATTTTCATTGTTTGTATGTACAATTATAATATTTGTCCTACATACAATATTGTGGATGTTGTTAATATAATATTGTCCACTTTACTGTATTGGGGTAAATTCTGTAAAACAAGTAAATAAATAATTGACTTGTGGTTAGTGCCCATCTGGTCAAAATTAATATTTGTTAGTATTTTGTATTATTTACCGACTTCAAAAAAGAAGGAGGTTCTAAATTCGACTATGTTTTTTTTTGTATGTTACCTCATAACTCTTATAATTAATTGCCAAATCTATGTGCACCAACTGAAAGTCTATTAGTTTGATAGGCTTGGCACCGACTTCAGTAACTGTCAAATTTAATTATACAGATATGTGTATCGTATTTATAAAGTTATTTTAATTGTACTTGAGTTTTCATTAGTAAAAGATAGTTATTATGTACTTTTCAGTGTTTTTTTTTGAAGGCGGTTTAATTTTTTGTTGTTGATAAGCTTAGAAATATCCTCGTAAGTCTGTAAAATCTAAACAAATTATTGTTCGAATTGACGTATATCTTTTTAATACCGTATAGTATTATCGGTAACATTGTGTTAATCTAAAGTAGACCTTACTGCCAAACCATAAGGGTATAAAAGCTTGTAAACGATTTTTGCATGACATTGAATGTTTGTGCATGAATTGAATGATGTTTGTAAAAAAATATTTAAAATGCAATCTTACGTCTCGTGCGTTAAGTATAATTCACATAATCTGTGACTCACTCAATGTGCGACACACACATTTGGTTCGGACATTTTTGAAGCGTTGATTGTGTATCTAGTTTTTTATTTGTGATCGAAGTCGTAAGTACTTATACTTACTTGCATACTTATTTAAAAAAAAATCAACTTTTTTCAACATGCTTTTAAAATATCTGTAATTTATTTATTTTTATAAATTGATAAAATATACAGATTATTGTTTTATTTATTTTGTCGTGTTCTAGTTACTGTTCTTATATTTGTACCGACATCTATACTAATATTGTAAATGCTAATATTATGTGCCTCTGTCTGCCTGTTACGTTTTTACGGCTCAACTATTGGACCGATTTTGACAAAATTTGATATGGAGATAGACTGAATCCTGAGTTACTTTTTAAATTCCTCTCTAACGAAGTTGCGAGCGACAGTTAGTCTAAAATTGCGTCTGTTTTTTCATTGATAATGGACTAAATTATACTATTCTAATTTCGTATAGCCTTGAGTCACCAGAGCATTAAGGTTTTGCTAATATGTATTAAGAATACAGTCAACATAATACAGAAAAGTCCAAAGAATATTTCACGAAAATTCTAACAAAATGGGACACAGACATACTTTGAGATCATCTCGAATAAAAAAAAAACACTTTATTTCGTAATAATATAGAGGATGAAAATTGAATAATAATGAAGTTTGAAAAAGTGGATATTTTATGCAACATTTGGGGCACTATCTCTGTTTAGCTCCGTAGAGAAACAATGAAGATACAATATGATTATAATAGTTTCTATTGTTGTTGTTGAAAAATAACTTTTCACTGAATACATTATTACATTTTTGTCACTCGGTGTGTTTCAACATAATAGTACTTGTACCATTTTTGATAAACACATTTCAATAACAAATATAAACAATATTTATTACATATTTACGAGTACTTATCAAAATTTGCTTTAGTCGGGGGAAATTTTTTTAAATGATGTAAATTGTATTGTTGTAACCCGCGACACGTGTTTTACACGTGTTAATTAACTCGTTTCACACGTGTCGATTAACGAGTTTGAGACTATAGACCAGCCATTCCCAAAGTGGGCGATAACGCCCCCTTGTGGGCGCTGCAGGCCTAAAGGGGGGCGGTAAGAGACCCAGAAAAAAAATGGGGGCGTTGTGTAGAGGCCTGGGGGGTGATTTGTAATTTCATTTAGCTAGGAGGCATCTTAGACAACGACTGCATGAGCTCTCGACTCAGTAGGCAAAATAAGTTTGGGAACCAGTGTTATAGACGAAAGATAGCTACATATTGTAAGAGTTCAACATACTTTATTGATTGCATATTAGCATTATACAGCACGCTTTATGTTAGTAGGTCCGTATATTCTTCTTTATAAATTTTGACGCTTCGTTTCAGCTTATTAGAAGATGAGTTTCGAAAATTACTTCTTAATAACTCATTATGAAACGAATAAAGTATATGCATTGAGTTCATCAAAGTCATCAATAAGTAAATTAACAGTAATACCATTGAAGACTTTAGTCTACAACAGTGCCCGTTCGCGGTTACAGTTAAAGTCAAATACTAATTCTGACCGCATTAAATTGCCTTTGTCTGACAACACATGGCGGCGGCTCAAATTAAACTATCTCAGAGTCTTATTCCGTCCGACTACACTATGCATGACTGCTTGGTGGCTTCTTGGCAACTAATACCTACAAAGGCTCTTCTATATAGGCCTATTAACAACTTGCTATGGAGAGTAGAAACTGGAGGACTATCGTCAGAGAGGATGGTGCACCGAGTATTTTAGTCCTTATATATATTTCCTTCGCTTCCTCAAATCTCGTCATTCTTCTTATACACTTTCGCCTAGATTTGCGAGTGTTTTTGATATTTCCGTCAGCTAATACTATGGCTATTTGATCCTTATTTTGCCTCCTGGCTATTTCTGAGAAGGAGTTAGGATGCTGGTAACAGGTAATAGGTATCTTCAAAAAACTTAGGAACCTTAATTGACAATACCACACTTTCTCTCATAGTATCCCTTCGTCTGGGGGCCAGCACTGACCTTCTTCACCGTTGCCGCCGTGGTGATCTTGTTGATGTACTAGGTTACCACGGTTAATCCTGTTTACGTAGTGCGGGGCGCATGTCACGACATGCTGCTTTGAATGACATCATTCGGCGGGCTCTTGTCGCCGCTGCCGTTCTTGCAGTCTTAGAAACTGTAGGTATTGCGCGCAGCGACGGCAGGAGACCGGATGGTTTAACGCTCTGACGCTCATTCCTTGGAAACTTGGAAGATCGCTGGTGTGAGATCCCACTTGTGTCGATACACTTGCCGTTTCCCATATACCGGCGACTTCAAAGTGCAGGTGTCGCTGCCAGCACTGCCGAGAACTTGAAGCCGCGTATGTAAGCGACACACTTGACTGGCCTGTTGGTGTAGTGGTATATGCATCTGCTTTCCAAGCTAAGGTCCCGGGTTCGATCCCCGGTCAGGTCAATTTAGGAAACGAACTTTTCTAAATTGGTTTGGAGTGTGGGTGTTATTGCGAACTCCCCCAGAGTTCGTTGCGTGGTACCCATAGTACAAGCTTACTGCTTAGTTTGGGGTCACACAATCTGTGTAATTGTCTGGAGTATTATTATTATTATATATTACTCTGAGAGTTTCATATTTACGCCTTTGCAGTCGAAACTGTGGGTCCCTGGGGCCCCGAAGCCCATCGACTGGTTTCTGACATTTGTAAGAGACTGGTCGAGGCTTCGGGAGACCGCCGAGCTGGCAGCTTCTTCCGCCAACGAATTGAATTCAAAGAGGTAATGCTGCCATTCTGCATTTGCTAAGCAATGACAGCTTTCTGAGCGGCAACTTTGAGGAAGTCTATTTTTAAGACAATGTTTAGTTTTAAGTTTGTAAATATTAATGTTAGGATATGTATGCACATTTTTGTTTTTCATCCTTATAATTTGGTCAGCCTTGGCCCTCCTTGGCTTCTCATTCACTTTCGATTTGTAGATTTTTTTCGTTAATATTTCATCATTCATTCTTTCTATGTGCCCAAACAATCTAAGCATTCCTTTCTTCATTTTTACTACAAAACTGTTGTCCAACCCTGTTATACTGCGTATCTCTTCATTGCTTATTTTATCCGCGAGGGCGATACCACACACATTTCTAAGAGATCGCATTTCTATTGCATTTATCTTAGTTTTATTAGATTTCGGGCATATCCAGGCCCCACTATCGTACAATAAAGTTAGCACTCACACCGCATTGTGGATGGCCATTGTGGCGGCTTTAGATATTATGATGGGATTAATGTGGACAGAGCACTGTTCAGTTTATTGCCAGCTGCTACCCTTCTTCTTACATCTAACTCACATATTCCATCCTTCGAAAGCGCACTCTCCAGATATACAAATTCATTCTCTTGTTCTGGACGTTTTCTATTTAGCCATATTTCGCACCTCGTCTGTCACGTACATCTTCTCTTTCTTGTCAACTTTGTTTTTTTTATGACAAAGAAGGCTAACGAGCAAGCATGGATGGAAAGTGATCACCGCCGCCCATGGCCACCCGCAACGTCCGGGGAATCACGGTTGCGTTGCCGGCCTTAAAGGAAAGAGCAGGCAGGCTTGTTTCTTGAAGGCCCCTGCGTCATAACGGTCCGGGATTACCGCCGCTGTAAGCTGATTCCATAAAATTGACGTAAATTAATTATAATAATAATTATAATATGGTTGTAATTATTTATACATCTTCTCTTTCAAACACCAAAACCTTAGTTTTGTTCACATTCACATTCAATCCTTTCACTTCGCGTTCTTCTCTCATGTATGTGACAAGTGTCTGCAACTCTGCTTCTAATGGTGCTATAAGTACATCATCATCAGCGTATAAAGGACAATTTACCACTGTGCCATTACATATCATACCGCTCATACTATCTTTCAATATATTAATTATAAGGGCAACCGTCCATTGTGTGCGTCCATTGTGACATTGGCAAGCATTACATAGTGATTCTATAAATTATCAGATTGTGTTAGTCATCAAGCTATGATTTGAACTTAGCTGTTGTAGTATGTGGAGTGAAAATAAAATTATTAATTTTGGGTGGTCATTAAATAGATCACCTTAAATAATAGATCAACAGGTAACGTAGTCAAGTAAAGATTTAGAACCCAGTAATAAACAGTTAATATTAGTCCTTTTGGTATAGCACTGCCATCATAATTTAATGGAATTTGAGAGACATTCTTGTAAACATTACATACGTACATATAATCCTTCTTACCTCTAAACAGTTTCATACACGTTTTTGTTATTGAATTTTTATAAAATGATCACGGCTGACTAGTAGATGTTCATGAACATAAGTTATTATACTTTCCAAATGCCATATGCTAAGCTGAAGCAGTTTGATTTGGTTTGGTTTAATGTTGCTGAATTAGACACAAAAAAAAAATACTTCCATTTCAAAGCCGTACTAAGCTATTTTATGTTACATACATTCTAAATACGTTAATGAGAATGTATTTAATTAAGTGCGACATTCATCTATGTAATGCACATTAATTCGAGTGGGAAAGTTATCTTAATTAAACAGAGCTCCGTCGGGGACGCGGCCGCGACGGTTTGTAGAGAACTGCTTGTAAACAGAGCCACTTGTCGACTACTTAGTATGAGTCGTTTGTTGACTTAAATGTATGAAGCCATACACATCTATGTTTAAGTGTATGTATTTAAAATTGCAGCATTTTTAAACGAAAGAAATAAATGTAGAGATCAGAGTATAAGACAATATAGTTTCCGGTAAAAGTTTATGAAATCTTGATTTGTGTTTAGATTTTTAACATGATTTCTCAATAAAAAGGTATATAACTACCCATAAATATACTTTTTGCGTAAACATAGTCGTATTTTTTTGCATACGCGTTATTACGAATCTGTGTCCACTATAGTTAAAAAAAATGTATAATTATTAACCTAAACATGAATGAAGACTTTAACCATAATATAATTCCCTTTAATTAGAAAGTGTATCAATATTAAGCCTATATTATTTATTTCTAAAGTCGACCGATCGATATAGGTAGTATATTAATATACATACTTATGCATCCAGTATGCATTTACTTAAGCATAAGTCCCAAAATATTTGTAGTTTTCTGTAATTATGACTGAAGCCAACCTGTAGGTATTGATATCCTAATAGCAATTCTGTCATTCTAAGTTATCGTTTATTTGTTGAAACGAAAAATAAATAGCTAATAAAAATATTTACTGGTCTATGTAGCAAAAGTGATATTTTGTTACGAACACAACTGGAAGATGTAATGACGCCACAAGCTAGGAAGAACTTCAGAATGGAATCGTCGCATTTTTCTAAACAATAGCCCAATCCAGCGAACCGCTATGAGATTATGTGAAAATTTCGCAAGAAATTTCCGTAAGATTCCCCCGAATGGTTCGATGTGAGTGAAATTCTCCCGAGTTCAATACATTCGAACATCCTTTTGAGATTGGAGTGACACAAAGCGTATTGTTACGGACGAGAGGCTTCTATCTGTGCCGTTTTGTCACGAGTACATTCGCCTTAGTTATTGTCTTTCACATTCACTATATTGTAAGCTTTAAGGACCAATATTATATTTGAGTCGTAAATATCAACGAAAATGAATTTCGTCACTGCAATTGTTATTACAAAGAGAAGAAACTCAGAAAGAGCTTTTAGGGTTGTGTAACATAGTTGTCGTTATTTTAAAAATACTCGCTATAGCACCTACAATCTTAAGCCCAATGGAAATACAGGCGACTTTGTAGGAAAACCGTCCCGTGCAAATTGTTTAATGGCTCATTTGGTATTGTCGTAAAACTATATTTGTGTGAGGAGGGGAGGGTGGTCGGAAGCAGGACACTGGCCCTCGTTAAAACTCCGCTCGTACAGTAAATCTTAGCGGTTTACGATTCTACAAAAATTGGGGCACCGCAAACCGCTTTGCCACTTCTGCCGGTCTGCTATTGTTTTTGGTTTATATTTCGGCATCAGATAAGTTATAAAGCCAAGAATTTTATAAGTAATAATGCAGCTGCTGTCCTTTCTGCGATACTAGATAAAAATTGATATAGCAATTTCTTAACCTTCAATAAAATTGATGTACTTCAGACATATCTTCGCGCTGTTTCCCTAACGAGGTAGTCAGAGAGGACGGAGTGTCAAGCTGATGTAATCCAGACATTGTACTAAAAATACAAAAAATTAAAAACTGTTCAAACCTCTTTGCAAGTGGAATTTTACAAAAATTTAACCCAGCTATACCGCGGCCCGCGTATAAAAATTTATAAGTGCTTTTAAGTCAACAGATAGAGATTTTATCTCTATTCAAGCTTTGCTACCCCTTTTCACCCTCTTAAGGGTTGATTTTCGGAAAAGTCTTTTTTATTGTGTCAAAACGAATCTAACGTTTAAATTTCATGTTGCTAGTTTCAATAATCTCGGTTGGAGGGCGATAACCAATCAGTCAGTTCTTCCTCTGTTTTACACAGGGTATGAATATTAATGCTGAAATAGGTGTTTAATTATTTTTATTGAAGAGTATTTGTGCTAAATTTAAAGTCAATATAAAATATATAAAGAAATTATTTTCCCCATTCAAAATTTGCTTCTCTTTCCACCCTCGGCCTTGATTTTCAGGAAATCCCTTCTTATCTTGGTACTACGGTGCAAAAGGAAGTTGCTGTCCAAATTTTTTTATGTTTCTTACTTCTGTGGTTTAGGCTGCACGATGATTATTCAGTCGATCACGAAGTCTCCTTTATGTGTATACATATTAGTAGATAAGTGTTTAGGGTTATTATAGAAAATCCCGAAACATTTTGCATTATAAGACACATTACTACTAACAAAACGCCTCTCGATAAGCCAAATGTAATTTTTTGGGATAACTTTCTGTTCCATTGGCTGTACGAACGAACATATTGAAATCAGCAAACAAAAAATTTTAAGAAAAAAAATAAACAGACTTAAAAAAACACTAATAAGTGCAAAATAACTATCCTTTACCAATTAAAACTCGAGTACAAAAATAACTTCATAAATACGATGCAAATACCTACATAATTTTTGACAGTTAGTTTGAGTGAACTTGGCCTAAAGTATCTAGGGTAGGTCTACAATTAACATGTTTTCTAATTCTGGAGCGCAATGAGAAATGATATATAAAGTAAGAAAAGAAAGAAATAAAGAAAACATTTATTCACTACTCACAATGAAAATCAAACAGCCCATGGCAACAAAGCTACACATCAAAATATTACTATGATGCGGAAGTGAAAAGGCAACGACTCAAGTACAATGCCTCTCAGCCAACTCTCAGCTTACAGAGAGAGCAACAGTGATATTCTGTCGCGCATAAATGGGATGATACTATAGAATAAATAAATAAACAAATGAATAATGATGTATAATACAATGTTTTGATGACTATGTACAATATATATATATATATATATTTATTAATATTATTTAATAAATAAATTAAACAAATAAGTCGCGCTCAATAAAAGTATAGAAAGTATACCCCCAAAATTATATCTCGCGCTATCGAACAGCCACTCAGGTCCCCAACCACTACCAGGGTTTATTCTGGTCTAACAACAACCACTTTTTAAATTTTATATAAGAGAATCATCAATATGAATAAAGCTTATGAGCAGTGAGCCATTAGCTTTATTTGGAAATCTAAGCTTCAATACCAGTGAAATTTAAATGAAACCACTTCGGTAGTACATATAAACCCTTTTAAGCAAAAAAATAAAATTCCAAATCCTCCCCCTGTTCCTCCTTTTTTTGAAGTCGGTTAAAAAAGGTGTTTTCTTTCGTTAACGGAAGGTATCATCAGTTATTTGTGGATGCCTAGGGAACCCTAAAAACACGATTATGATTGTCAGATACAACACGATTCCAAACCATCAGTATTAATGAAAGTGTCCACGTTATTTATTATTCAGTAATTAGAAAGCAATTCATGAACTTCATGAAAGCTGAGGTAAAAAAGCCTGTAGTGTAATATATTATTATACAATTTAGATCTGTATCATTGCACTGGTAATGATTTCTGTCCTGTTTTGACAGACTTCAGTAATGACAACGCATCTTCATAACTGTTAATTTTTAATCAGCGAAAATGTAATTACTTTAATAATCGACTGAAACGTCTCTCGCCTCAGTTAAATGAATAATAAATCCGACCTAGCAGTTACTGCACAGCATATGAAAGCATCAGAGGTATCAGAGTAGAATAGAAGTCGTTCAATTAAAATTGAATTATTAGTAATTTTCAAAATTAGGATTTCACTGCATATATATATACATAAGTACATAGAATTAGGTATGAATGAACGATCCACTAAATGAGACAAAAAGCGTATTTTAATTTAATGTTTTTGTAAAAAATGCTAATATTTTGTCAAGCGCGATTTCAATTCATTCGTAAGGTTACTATGATATGATAAGTTTGTAAAATTAATTTCTGAAATCTTTAAAGATCTGCGTGATTATCAAGATCAAATAGCCAAAGTGTTAGCTGACGAAAATGTCAAACGCACTTGCATATTTTGGCAAGAGCGAGGAGAACGTGTGAGGACAACGATGAGGTTTGAAGAGGGGAAGTATGTAGTAAAGAGTGCGATGCTTAGCGCTTTATCTTCTCTGTCTACCCCTTCAGGGATATACCGCGATGATGTGTTATGTTACGTTTTATATGATCTAGGCTTCTCCTTTTATTTTTCTGTGAATTTTGATTAAGGATTCGTATTTCCCCAACTCTTTAAAATTTTAGATCCCTAATTTTTGTAAAATAAAGATAAGTGATCAAATTGAGTTCGTGTTCCTAATTTTTTATTGCATCGGACGAATATTTTAAGACGTCAAATAGTGTAAGATATTATAGTATTATCAAGATGGTTTTCGAGAAAATCAATTGTCATTTTGAGGTATCCTAAAAATAGTACATTTTCAGATTTTCTTCCAGAAATTCTGTAACAGAGAAAGCCGAATTGAGGACATTTTTAGGTTCTTTTTTTGGGTCAGGTTCTTTAATCCTTCTTTATATATTCAGTGAAATTGATATTGATTATGTAAAGTTACGGAAATATTTGTTTTGGTACAGTTTTGGTAAATTAGCTAAGGGTCCTACAATAACAAAAAATTTAGCCTTGTTTTACCTCTGAAACCAGCCCTGGCACGGCATTTAGTATTCAGACGACATGTGCACCTGTCTGCCGGCAATCAACCGGTGACATTATTTTGACATTACTTCAGACAATATCGCGTGATTTAGGGTAAATACGTGTGCTTCTAGTTAATGAAGTCTACACATCATGTGTTAGTACATTGTTAGGAATAGGAAAGTAGTTTCGAGTATATTTTAGATTGACGATAATATACCCAATAAATATACATTTAAAGTCAAACATATTCGCTTAGCTTTGCAATTTTATCATTGACTTTTACCTCGATACTTGAGTTCATACCATTTTCCATTTGGGATTAACAGAGCATTAAGGCATAACAAAATCACACCTCCGCGTATTCACACTTCCTGCTATAAGAATATTGCGCTATTTGACTTAAAGACAGAATTAGGTATAAAAAGCTTATTATACATAAGTATTATAATAACTCTTTAATATAACAATCTTTTACCCGATTTTTACGGTCAACACGAACAGAAGTTAAGCAGCTAGTTAGTTATACATTTTACTTTCTCTCCCAGACAGAAGAGGAATTACCACTTTGAATAATATTTTCTAATATATTAACACTCATTAGAGAAAGTGTTATAACTTTATATTTTAATTGATTAAATGAAGATTTCACGACAATCATTTGTAAAATATTGGTATCCAGTTATTTAATTATTATAAAAAATTGTTGAAATCCGAAAAGCGAATTGCATACGTTTTTGAAAAATAAATAACTATTTCTAAATTCAATATGTGTGCATGACTGAGATATCTAGAACGTTTCAATAAATATAATAATAATAACTACACACCGGAATAAATAAACTTCATTTCTAATGCAAGGGAAGCTACAAATATGATAATTAAATTATGCGGTTGACATTATCTATCGACGGATTAAGCACGAATTGGGCTTGTAAACTGTTTTTTGTACTTGGAAGTTAAATTGGTAATACTTTTATTTATTTATAGCTTGGTGCAGAATTATTATAAAATCAAATAAACCTTCAAAATTAGTAAAATTGTCCCTTGGACAACTGAAAGTGCTGTCTTCTGGACGACCCCTTAAATAAGGAGAAATATCAACATATCGTTAAAGGTTAATTTAATATATTGATGAGATAGATATTAACTGTCTTGAACGACGTCATTCGGCGGGCTCTAGTCGCCGTTGGCGTTCCTGCAGTCTTAGAGCCTGTAGGTATTGCGCGCAGCGATGACAGGGGACCGGATGGTTTGACGCTCATTCCTTGGAAACTTGGAAGATCGCTGGTGTGGGATGCCGCTGGTGTCGATACACTTGCTGTTTCTCATGTATCGGCGTCTTCCAAGTCAGCAGGTCCCGCGAACAGCACTGCCGAGAACTTGAGGCAGCGTAAGTATGCAACTTTCTCTGAGAGTTTCATATTGACGACTTTTGCAGTCGAAACTTTAGGTCCCTGGGGCCCCTAAGCCCGTTAACTGGTTTTTAATATTTATAAGAAATTGGTCGAAGCTTCGGGAGACCGCCAGGTTGGCAGCTTCTTTCGTCAACGTATCAGTTTGGCTATTCAAAGAGGTAATGCTGCCTGCCAGTCTGCTGGGTGCTCTAAGCAATGACAGCTTTCTAATGCAAAGAGGAAGTCTATTATTTAAGATAATGTTTAGTTTTAAGTTTGTAAATATTAACGTTAAGACATGTATGCGCTTTTCCTTATAAATAAAGTTACGTGTTGATATTAGCTTAATGTTTAGAATGGATCTTCAGGGCGTACTTATGTCCAAACTGTAGGTGAATTAGGGATTTCATAAGGGAGTAAAAAAGATGTCAAAGTTATAGTAGAAAATAAGCGTGTAAGCGTTTATAGATCAAAGCTTTGTGTACCGTAACTATCAAATAAATAATGAAACACGTATTTAATCAAAAATCAACCCCTAAAAAAGGTATAAAAATGTACTAAATTGAGGAATAAAAAAATAAAAAATGCATCTTCATTTAATTCTTTTGCTGATTTCTCCTACAATATTGCTTTTTAAATTAAGTACTTTATTAATATAATATGTCGCGAAAACCGCACAATCGCACAAGTTAATAATGGTGGGACAACAGTACCAACGTTATTAACTTTTCAGTGGAACTCGTTTTAATATTTGACCAGTTCTGTATAAAAAACCGTTCAAAAACTGTTATTAGCACATACTGCATCCACACATCGACAAAGCTTTGTGTGACGGCCTTCGTATCCCACCTAAGAATACAAAGTTTGCGATGGCGATTTTCTCCGCACCGGTTCGTGTGTGCATAGAACAATACAAAAAAGCGGTGCACGCCTCCGGATCCATTTTCCGTGTGCCGCGAGCTTTAATGTCAGTCCGAGGTATGGTTTATATTCTTTTAAAAACTCCATCAAAGTTAATTTCATAGTTTTTACGTGATGCGTCACCCACAAACGGACAGATTTATGTTTACAGTTTTGTCATACGTACTGACAGCCAGTATTTTTATAACAAATAATCGTAATGGTTCAGGCGTAGTAGGTACGCTTATTTTCGTCGACGCCAAATCAGTCCGTTGTTGACAACGAAAATATTTTCAGAAATTTGCGTTGGTAAACATTCAGATGGGGAGGAGGTGAGTTCACGTTTAGTTTACAAATGTCTTTATATTTCATCTGTTGTGGTATAGATTGACTTCGTCTGTTCGTATTAATACAGTACACATTTCCTTTTGATATAATACCGAACAGAATAGTATTAAAAATATTAGAGAGCATGGATTATATGTAACATAGGGGTGTAAATTACTGAAAAACTTAATATGAAATATTTTATGACTATAAATTTTCGTCAAAATTCATTGCAATTAATGGCATCACTATATTTAAGCCTGCCTAACTATTCTTTTGATTTCCTGAAAAGAATGTTGAATATTTTTTTCAGGAAATTAAAATAATAGTTATACTAAAATGAAGATGTGGATGTTTAGTAAGAAATTTAATTTAGTGAAAGAAGTATTACTCTGTAGAATGAAACTATTTTGTTTATGAATATTTAAAGCTGGATTGAAATATACTGATCAGGTGAACACATAAATTTTTATGTTCATTGTGATAATCCGATATCATTTCCATATATCGCATTATTACGGCGGGAGTGAGCTATGCACTAAGTGGCAGCATTATGCAAAGCTCCGAGCGCTCGCCCTGCCACCGAAAGTTTCTGAGACCATTCAACAGAGTATGCGGACGTCTTTATCTGGCACGGATCAAGATCTGGAGTATAATGAAGTTAAACAATGAGGGACCAAAAATAATATGTAATACGTGCAACAATTTTGTAACCTTTAACTTTATTTCTTGCTATAGTTTTTACATTATTGTTAGAATCATAACATTAATTTCTGGTTCATTTCTTGTTAAAGTTTAATTTACTATGACATATAATAAAATGGAAAATGCCTGGTACAAGTGAATGAAATTTAAGTATCTGGGGAGTGCGTTTTCGAGGGATGGAATGTGAGTTGGATGTGGAGAGACAGGTAGCAGCCGGCAATAAAGTGAATGGTGCTCTGTCCGCATTAATAGGCAGTGTGAATATATCTAACACTGCCAAAATGACCATCTACAACGCGGTGTTGGCTCCAACTTTATTGTACGGTAGTGAGACCTGGATATGCCCGAAATCGAGTGAAAATATGATAAATGAAGAGATACGCAGTATGACAGGGTTGCACGACAGTGTTATTATAAACGTGAAGAATGCTTAGATGGTCAGGGCACATAGAAAGAATGAGTGATGAAAGACAGACGAAGAAAATCTACAGAGGCAAAGCGAGTGGTAAAAGAAGCCAAGGAAGACCAAGGCTGACTTATGAAGATCAAATAGCCAGAGTGTTAGCGGACGGAAATGTCAAATGCACTCGCATACCTAGGCGAAAATGTGTGAGGAGAATGATGAGATATGAGGAAGCGAAAGAAGTATGTAAGTACCGCGACGCTTGGCGCTCCGTCCTCTCCGACTACCCCGTTGGGGATACAGCGTGAAGATATTTATATAAATGTATATAATATGTGTATGTATGTAACAATAAATAAAAACATTTCTGCAACGGTTTAATTAAACTCGTTTATATGATGGTCAGTATCAACCTTAGAAGTTGAGGATACTAGGCTTAATTCCTGGACAGTTGAATTTAGGAAACAATTTATAGCACGTTGTCTTCGTGTAAAAAGTCTTGAGGTTGTAATTAAGATCAAAGTGCATATACATATCTGAGGCTTTATTTTCTGATTTTAGAATAATTAACAGTAAGCGTAGTGCTACCGATAGGAAGAGGATTTCGCAAATGTTGCTATTACAAAAAAATACTTACACTCGTATTCATAAACAATACTAGCTTAAGTAAAGCATCAACACTGTGCTAAGTGTTATATTTCTCAGTGCGTTCCTCATAGCAAGCCATTCTATTCACAAACAAAATCTAAGTAACACTTGTGTAAGTGAACGTACTGCGTAGAATGCAGATCTGCGATTGGCGAAGAGTGTAAACAACTACTTCTTTCGTGAATCTGTAGCGTTTTCTAAACTCTTCAGAATTGTAGTAATCCACAGGATTTTGAAAATCGTGTATTACTTTTCTAATATTTATTGTCCTCAATTCATTTAACTGATTGTTTATATAATTATCAAATTCTTCTTCGCTACTGTAATCTATCTTAACTAATTTTCAACTTTTTAGAACATAAATATGATACAACTACATAGATAGGAAGCAACAATTCGAATTCGATTCTTACGACACTATGCGTTGCGTAAAGTAGCTCCCTAGCTTCCCTAGCTATGCGTTCACTTATCCTAACGCATAGTGATGCTTGTCACTCAAGTATTGTTTATGAATTGTATTGTATGACCCTATGCGCTGGTGTGCACTGTGAGACCTCGTAGTGATGTTTGTGAATACGGGTGTTAGAGATATTTTAATGTTGGAGGTAGTACAATATTTCTTAATGGGCTTCCAGTTCTTTGTGTGCTATTCAAGGTACAACACTAATGCTTAGTTTGGAATCATATAATTGCTGTCTCTGTCTAAAGTTATATAATTGTTATTCTTAAACTATTCCCGATTTTGATGAAGACAAAGTGTTATTACGTCGAATAAAAGTCAATAATTATATTATTTTTCCTCCTGAATTTACCTCTGGCTTTTTCCCGTTTCCCATACAAACGCTAGGGCGCCATCACACTTTTGTTTCCACGGGGAGTTGCGTCTGCATTTTAAATTTCACTGCGATATCCGTGTCTTAGCAGTTGGAAAATTTAAAGTGCGTTTCGCGAAACGAACGCCAGTGGCACTCTGTCGCATTTCCCGCGATATCGTCGGATTTACTGGGTCGAAGGCTTTGTGGGGCTGAAATAAAACGGCCCGCAGAGAAATCCGCTGCATGTTATTAGGAGAATGCCAGATTTATATCTTGTATTCAATTTGCGTAAGAGCTATTTTTTATTTGGGTAATTTCAATCAATATCTAGATAAAGAAATGATCGTTATTAAGACCTAACTCGTATTTGGGGAATTTATCTCCAAATGGTAAATTAATGGTACTGTTTGCCATGTAACAGGTTTTATTTGAAATTTACTGTCCTTTTATAAAAAATACCAATTAAGTGCACAATTTGCAGAAACTTCTTCTACAAATTCTTCTATGACAAACATTTTAAATTAGCTCGAATATGTAGTATATAAGCACATTATTTTTATGTATTCATGCTTGTTTTGAGAAAGCAGAAAAGTATCAAATGTGCCAATTGCTTATCTTTTTTTTATCAATGGACGGCTTATTGTAAGGAACTTGTATAGGCGGTGGATTAACAATAATGTATATATGGCAGAGATGGCTTTTATTATCGAACACATTGGATTATAATCTTTACCTGTCTACCTTGATTTTTTGGTTTATTTCATTAAGTGCTATTCTTTTTCTTGTGGTTGTTCAAACGTTAAAATATGGCAACAGATCCCTGTTATCATTCTATTTGTAATCGACATTTCTTTTCTACAGTTCCGTAGCCAAATGGCAAGAAAGGGAACCCTATAATTTTCGACTCGAAATTCGAATTTCAAATTTTCTCCTGTCCGTCTAGCTATCTGTGTGACTGTCCGTATGTCACATCCTTTTTATTCTAAGATTACATAAATGTTTGGAAGATAGTTGTATTCTCTGAACCGCTATACAATGGTGTGTGGAATTACGAAAATAATAAAATTAGGGTTGGGACTCCATACAGGTAATTGAAGTACGAAAAAAAACCAGTGCGCATAAGCGTGAGTGGTAAGTAACCATAGATAGATTGAAAAATTATATGGTATAGAGGTTTTAAAACAACTTTTTGATTTAAGAAAATGAGTGGTGAGATACGCGCTTCTAAAGTCGTAAAAAGTGTGAAAAACTTCTTAACAATTTTAATTTCGTACCCGTGATAATCGAATTTTTAACAATAAGAGCGGAGATAAAATAAGATGTCTGTGTTATTGGGACCGGGTATAGGAGTCTGACTTTAGAATTTATATAATGTAATTGTCAAGTAGCCGCCAAGTTGTCGCGTACAATGTAGTTGGATGGAGGTAGTCAGAGATAGTTTAATTCGAACCACCGCTATTTGTTGCCACACAAAAGTAGTTCCATGTAGTTACAATTGGTATAACTTAAACTATAGCCACGAAAGAGAGACTTTTAGAGTAACTAAACAGCTAAACAGTGAGCGTAGTGTGTGTACTTTGTGTGTGTGTGTGTGTGTGTGTGTTTGTTTTGTGTGTGTGTTCGTTTGTGTGTGTGTGTGTGTGCTTGTGTGTGCGCGTGTGTGTAAGGTAGAAATTAAAAATTCATTTAAGCTAGTAACATATTACATGTGTTGTTTTCATTTTGTGTTAACGATAGATTGGAGTTTAAATCGAGTGCTTGTGTTCATGTACTACGTCTACTCTTGAAGCGTTTAGAAGTAGTGCTATAGTTATAACATGATTAGACAAAAATGACGTGTCAGTGGGGCCGCAGTGGTGCGGGAGAAGTGAGGTGGGAGGGGAGACCAAGGAGACAAAGGGGAAACGAGAGAAGGTTTCGTTCCGATTACGTATTCGACTACAATGAGTGTTATATAGGACATTAGTTCCTTGAAACTGCGGGTAAGACGGGCAAAACTCGGTCGGGTCATCTAAAATCTGCTTTCTTAAGGTTTTCGCGTAAATATCGCCGTCTTGGGGTCGCTGAACGCCTTAATGTTATATTGTGATTGTGTAAGGGAGACTATGCAGCTTGGGCGTGGGTCTGTTTATTCAATTTCCAGCAATTATGATTTTATGTGAGTTGTTAAATTTCCATTTGAACTTTCTTTAGCGATTAACAAAATAATTGTAAGTGTTCATCTTGAAATGCCTGCTTTATTTTTATTTATGATATTATTCACAAAATAGTGAAATGATTTTGGCTTTTTCCTTCCTTATAAATTTACGAGATTCAATGTATATTGTATGTATATACCTAATCGTTCTGATGTTGATGTACAGTTTACATTATAGCCCTGTAAAATTACGACATGGTTATATATGATGTGCTATGTGAAAATTCTTTAATAGCTACCCTACTTGTTTAATTGGAAGATCAAACTAGTTATTACAAAAAAATACAAAGAAATGTTTTAATTTAAATGATTAAACGTACTTTAATTTTCAAAAATTATTGAAAAAGATAGTAGGTATTTATATTAACTGAATCTTTTTTAGATTGTAAAAATGGTTATTATACGCATCAACACGTTCAATATTTCTGAACGGAATATGTTTAAAAATACTCGATTAACTTTGAAAACTTGATTACAAAATTTAACTTTAAAAATTTACTGTGTTAAAAATTTATTAACGAAAAAAGGTAATAGCATAAAGTCTTAATCTCTTCTTTTAAGTCTTTTATGAGATTAAACTCTGAATCTACCAAATAAATAGTTGTAATTGTATAAAGATAACTTTTTTAAATATACCGAATACCTATATCATACCTATACCTATCTGTTTCTATATTTCTATATCTATCCTATAGTTTCTTACAATTACATACGCATATTGAACGTTTTTAAAAAGAAATGTCTTATTACGAATTACTTCTTTTTTAAATAGTATTTTACTGGCCTATTACTGTCATTATTCTATGAGGTATTTATTTTTATGGCGTAATCTCTGAATTTAAACACATGATCAATTTTGATAACACTTGCAACATCATACATTTCTCTTGGATTCATGTTATCATTCTTATTTTTGAACATAGGGATGGTACAGATATAAACTAGTGTTAAAAATATGCAGTAAGCTATTGTATGTCGAATCGCCGTAGTGTGTGAGTAGATAATATGTATTGCTACTGTGTGATCAAGAGGGCGTCACTTGCCGCGTCTTTTCCGCGTCATTTACCCGCGGGTCGCGTTTCACACTCTGGATAAGGAACGCGCGCATGTCACTGCCGGGCTGTTAATGCGCTCTCGCCTCACTGGAGATCCGGCACCAATTTATGCCAACTGCGCGCTTTTCCTATCCACGTATTTTTACCTAATACGTCATTTTCGCGGCAGTTAACTCCATCTATTAGGCGATGTAATATTCCTGATAATTTTCAATGTTCTTAGACGGGTTTCTTGTTCACGGCTAGATGACAGAAATCTGGTGCGAGAGAGCGAAGTGAGAATGAAGTTAAAAAATGAAGAGTTCTTTAGGGAGGGAATTTTAAGCTTAGAAAAAAGGTATTAAACATTTGATAAAACTTAAATAATTGTAACATATTCATTCTCATTTTTTATTAGACGCCCCTGGTAATGTGTCAGCAATTATTCAATTATTTTATAATTTCTTAGCATCGAATATGTATATTGAAGTTAAGAAGGAATTACAGAAATCATTAGAGTTGACAAGACATTCTTCGCTTCATAAAATGTTATTCTCATAAATTATTTTGATGATCGAATTTTCAGAATGTAATCTGCAGAAATGAATAAATCATTTTGGTTTCTGGATACAATTTTATTGCATATTTATGTATTTGTTTATTTAAGTTGTTTCACGTTGATTCAAAACATTTTCGTACAAGAAAAAGAAAATCTTCAGTAAAATACCAAGATCCCCGAGCAGCGTTTTCCTCGTTAACCTCCAAGGGGAAAAACTCGAGTTAAGAACAAATTTCTTCGACATAGTGCAGAGCGAGGCATAAATAATTCCTTCGGTGTGACGGTAAAAAGACTTGCAATCGTTGGGTGCTCGCATCAGTTCCACATCATTTGGCGCGCTTGCCGCGTTTACACATGCCACTACAGTGGATAGAGCAAACGGTACACACGAGTAGACATCGTTAATACGATCGTTCGTGTCGTCCTGCACGGATGGGACTACGTATGGGATAATAGGAGTGAAAATATCTTTTCTGTAGGGGTGTTAAATAAAAAAAATAATAAAAAAAAGAGTAAAAATATCTGTTTCATGAAGTTGCAACATGTCACAATATGTGTCGTGGTGTTACAAACTTATTTTGTTGGCAGTAAATAGACATGAATGGAAATGTTAATAATTTCATGCAGATATTAAGTAAATTGACGTATTCCCCCTTGAAAACCACCTGAGTACTCGCCTGATAGAAGACGCGAGTTATTGGAAAGAAAATTGTGCTGACTCCACGGCCCGTCGCGCTTTTATCTCGACGCGTTTTCAGTGTGCCTCATTATGAATCAGCCGTGAGGCGTTGACCGAGGTGCGACATAACGTTCATGTAATATCTAGATATTTTCTCGAAACACCTCGTACCGTGTACGTGACAGAAATCTTTAGAACGTGACGTAGCCAAATTATAATAATATAGATAACTTTATCGTACGTTTGTGCATGTAATTCAAAGGTTTGTTCATGTGATATTATTAGTAGTTATTGTGATATTGTTACATAAGGGAAATGATAATTGGCTTTCCATCGTCTCTGCTAACTCTGCTTATCTCTTTAGGATATTACACGAGGATATATAATATTACTATGACGTAATACTCTTAAGCTTGTATTCTTCACAGTCACTCGTAAAAAATAGTTTTGTGAGTGGAACTTTTGAAATAAAAAAGTAAGTTCAACTTACATTAGTTATAAACTTTTTTATGTTGGTAAAGTTGTTTCTGCCTAGTGGCAGAAATCGAAGCTGCTTCAGAACAACATTACCTAACTGTCATTGTTTCACCTTTGATATAAGTTTCAATATATGGTTCTGGACCTTAATATATTGCGTTATTCACATATACACATATAGTGTTTTTTTTTAACTATAACAGTATGGAGAAATCCGAATCTATAAGAGATACAAGGAAACTGTCTTAGGAATAATTTGGTCTTTTTTTTGATTTAACAATTATGGCATTTTTGATTTTTTGGTAAAGTGTGAGATTACCATAAAAATTCGTAAAATTGGCAAACATTTTTATTAACGCGAATCGACTCAATTTTATGTAGGCATCATTTCATTCATCGGAGAAAAAATCTGGACAGTGGAAGTTGTTTTTTAATGAAAAATTTTGTTATGCAATGCAGTATGGGGAAATCCGAATCCATAAAAATACATACATAAATGTTTATTTACAGTATACGGGAAAATGTAGGAAATTCCCTAGGTTTTATAGGTTAAATTAATTTTGGAAATTTATCAATTTATGAATACTATAACTTCATTCGCCTCTTCAATTCTCATAATTTTTCTTACACACTTTGGCCTAGATTTGCAAGTGCTTTTGACATTTCCGTTAGCTAACGCTCTGGTTATTTGATCTTCATGAGTTACCCTTGGTCTTCCTTGGCTTCTGCTACTACACTCACTTTCCAAGTCAAAGACAAAGTCAAAACAATTTATTCCAGTAAACCCAATTACAAGGTATTTTTGAAAGTTAAATCTACTTTAGTTCGGTTCAAAGAGAAAACCTTGACACTGAGAAGAACCGACGAGAAATTCAGTCAGGTATCATATTTTCAACTTCATTTTACAAAAGGTTTATTAAAATACAATATTCATTAAGCCAGTAAATGCATGTGCAGAGAAGATCATTTCCAGACTATTGTTTTATCTTCAATGAAAGCGTTTATTTTATAGTATGATTGTCTAATCAATGTTTGTTTTATAACCAATCTAAATTTATTCTCTGTTAATTGAGTAATTTCCTGAAAAACTTTATTATGAAAACGAATGCAGTTACCCAAAAATGAAACATTTGACTTATGTAATTTAAATTTTGAAACGACCAATTTATCACGATCTCGGGTTTCGATACCATCAATATCGCCTTTCTTTTTAAGCAGATCTATATTTTTCCTCGCATACATAATAATTTCAAAGATGTAAAAGACGGCAAGTTAAGAACATCGTTGTCTTTAAAACGATCTTTAAGTGATTCTCATGCATTAATACTGTAGATGGCATGTATTGCTCTTTTTTGTACAATGAAAATGGAGTTAATATGCGCCGCTGATCCCCAAAGCAGAAAGTCGTAGGACATTAGACTACGAAAATATGTAAAGTACACCAGCCTTGCCGTATCCACATCCGTCATTTGCCTAAATCTAATTCTAATTGCATATATCGCGGAATCGAGCTTACTAGCCAATGCTCCGAAATGGACCGTCAACTGTAACTTGTTATCTATTGTTAAACCTAGAAAACTGGCTGACTTAACTAATTCTAATTTTTTCCCTCCCAGTTCTATTTTATCATGGATTTTGGATACATTAGAAGGGTAAAATTTAATAATTTGGTTTTTTGTGCATTCAGAAGTAAATTATTGGCAGCGAATCATCTCGAGACATCTGTTAGGATCCTGTTTATCCAAGTAATATCTAGATCTTTTCTGTCTATTTTGAATTACAATGAGGTGCCATCAGCAAATAATGCTGTTTCGCATAAGTCTCTGAGCATGAATGGGAGGTCATTAGTATAAACCAAAAACAGGAAAGGTCCCAAAATTGATCCTTGGGGAACGCTCATTTTTAAATTTTGACCAAGAGACAAAACCCCATTAACACTCACTTTTTGCTCCCGGTAAGACTAATACGAGATCACGATATCGTGTGCGTTACCACGTATTCCAAAGTATTTAAGCTTGCAAATTAATGTTTCATGACTAACACAATCAAAAGCTTTGGAAAGATCACAAAAACACTGATAGCGTCCTGGGATTCTTCCCAAGCCTGAAGTACAGTCTTGATCAAGCTTGCTCCCGCATGAGTTGTTGACCGCCCTCTCGTGAACTCGTAGTGTTTACCGTGAAATACCCCGCGAATGTTAAAATGAGCCAGCATCTAATTAAGTATAATTTTTCCGAATATTTTACTTGATACTGGCAATATTGACACCGGGTGATAATTTGTTGGACTTAACATACAGCCTGATTTAAATAATGGAATAATTTTACTGTGTTTCATTATACAATACAATACACTTTATTGCACCAGTGCAAATATACAAAGTCACAAAGAAAAATATAATGAAAAGTATAATTTATGCGGCCTTAACGCTAGAGCAATCTCTTCCAGGCAACCTTATTCCAGGCATTATATTGAGAAATACCCCTCTAGCAACACATTTAGTTATATTAGTTATTTAGTTTTATTAGTTATTACATGAACTGATAGTCCCCATAAATCCTCGCATTAATTTTTATTTGATTGGTTGAAAGTTTTTTCTATCTCAAGTGACAATACCTAAATTGAAAACTAGGAAACCATTTTCCAATATTTTTGCCCAAAAACCTCTCTGCTGTATGTGAAGACGATTCTAGACCGCTAGTAATTTCTACGGGTACATTTGAAAAATAATTTTCAACAGCATTAGCAACCTCAATTTTAGTTGTAACAATTTATTATCGATTTTTAATTAAATAATTTAGTTTTTTTTATTTTGTTTATTACCGACTTCTTTGTTAATGGTGTTCCATGTAACCTATACTGCGTTATCTGATTTCCAAATTTTATTCGCAATATAGATTGCTTTGACGTATATTGATACCCTCTTAAATATTTTCGAGTAAGTCGGGACATAGTTATGAAAATTTTCATGTGCCGTGTAAGATTTCTCATCAGATAACTCATAAAGCCTGTCTCTACTTTTTCTTACGCCTTTCGTCGCCTAATCTGCGAAATTAACTTGTTATTAATAACTGCTTTATTTTTTTTTGGACAGTTCTTATTCAATATTTCGGATAAGTTTTTGACTGATAATTCGTACATGATATTTGGATCATCGACCAAAAAAGCAGTGTTTGCAATTTTTGCTACATCACATGTAAAGTTTTTTAGCCTATTGTCTCTAATCTAAATTCTAATATTTGTTCTGATTTATGTTGCATGTCCTCTATTTTAATTAAGTGAGCTTTATGGTCAGAGCGGATACCACTAACAATAATATTTTCCATAATTTCACACTAACTCATAAAAAATGTTATCTATACACGTCGCAGAATGGTATGTGACCCTGGTTGGTTCATTAAAAATATGCACTAAATTAAATGAGAGAAAGAGTGAAATGAGCATATCTCTTTCCTTCGAATTATTCAGTATGTCTACATTGATGTCACCACACGCTATTATTGACTTCTTACATTTGCTAAGTCTTGTGAGATTCTTGTCTACAGAAATTAAAAATTGACAAAAATTAGACGAAGGAGGTCGGTAAACACAAAAAAAAATATGCTGATCCGTCTCTGCACACGACATTTCACATATACGTTCAATAGAGCGAGCAACTATGTCTTTGCAGTTTTTTAATTTAAGATAATATTTTACACAAAATCATGCTACCACCATCCTCTATCGATGCTCTATTGAACACACTGGCCACATCAAAGTTATTTATATTAAAAGACTTCAACTTATCTGACTTCTCCACCACCACGTCTCGGTGAGGCACGAGATGTCTATATCCAATATTTTGCCAGAGAAACTATTGATTTTTGATGTACAAACGTAATGATATTATTATAAAGTTTCTCCGTTGTCCGATTATTTATTTTAAATAATTTTTATCAGCAATAATATTATCTGACTACCCCGTTAGGGATACAGCGTGAAGATATGCATGTTAGCATTACTACTAAAACATGCTTCGTTCCCAAGTTCTTCTTAGTTATAGTCCCTATAACCGAGTTACATTTGGCTACTGACATTTGGCTACTGATGTAGCGAGTTTATGTCTTGCCTTTTCAGACAAGTATAAAGTACTTTTTGTTAGTCTAAATTTATGTAAAATGTTACCAATTGGTGTCAAAAAATATGAATTTGTCACTATGACATAGTGTCACCCTACTCATTATAATATTATTTAAATTTTGATTATAATTGATATGATTCTTTGGCAACCATGACTTTCGCTCCGTAGATTTTCTTCGTCAATTTGTAAGAAAGAAGTATGTAAGGACCGTGATACTTGGAGCCCCGTTCTCTCTGTCTACCCTGTCAGAGATCTTTGTGCGAATTGAATTCACACTTGACTATTTTTATTTCGTTAAATAAATCGTAGGCGGGCTACACTTTTTTTACCTACGTGAAAAGCAGCAAGGGTGTTTTGTCACTTCTTCATTGTTATTTTAGTAAATCAAACAATAATAAAAAAATAGTTTTATTGTAAGATCAATCATCATTAATTATTATTTGTTTATCATGAAAGTTGTTTTATTTTAATTTTAAATGCAGTTCAGATATATTTATTTTGTATGAAGTGCATACGTGCAATCGACACTATCCATGTCTTACCTTTTTTTTCCGTGTTCTTGGTTACATAGCACACTTGGTTTGTTACAGTAATTCGATAGACGGTTCGCCATCAGATGTTTCTTCGGTGTAAGACGACGTATAGTCACAATATTTCTATATGGTTGCACTAATCAGGTGTAATTTAGCATAATTCAGCAAGTGCAACAGCATAGAAATCCAAGGAATTTGTGTTAACAATCAGCAACGATTGGAGTCGATAATACTACTTGATTTGTAAGAAAAGAAAATTACTCTAGAGTAACCCGATAGTGATAGATTGGTAGTATGTGTTAATAGTCTATTACCTGTAGTAGTTCTTTCTTTTATATGTATGTTTCGATATATGTATGTATAAATTATAAAAAAAAATCCATGCTAGCTTATTATTTTATAGTTGCATTTTTACCAATACAGAAACATAATGGAAACTCGATTTTTGAGTGTTTGTCGTCTATTCACTGTATCGATTCACTGCTCGAGATCGATCGATCGATTTTTCTATTAATCGATCTCAGATCGCTATTCCTAGTAAAGTTGTTCCAACAAATTGGAAGGTGTGTAGGCACCTTTTATAATACGAGTAAGTTTGGTCGCCTTAGCTGTGGCCTGTGGTTTCTATGATTAATTACTGATAACTTTAGTACTTGATAAAGTGGTGAAATGTATGTTTACTCCTTGCGTATTCTTCGTGTTGAGTAGCTCTTGCTTCTATCCCCGGAATTTAAAAGGTTTAATTCGACATGTTGCGATTTCGGAATTATCGTTTAGTGACGAGCTATATTAGGTTATTTGGTCGACAGATCCTACTAAAAAACTTTACTTTGATTATTATCAGTCAGTAGAAATAAATTAAAATTAGGTACTATAATTTATATACCTACATATTTTCCATGTTTGTAGTTCGCTATTTACGAGTTTTTAATTTTTACGTAACACATGTCCAGGTATTACATAGAAATTACGAAGAGTAAATTTATCTAGCTAATGATAATCTGTATGTTTATGTAGTTAAAGAACGACAAATGGAGAAGGCTCCGTAACAGTTTGATTGTCTTTTCGATGTCGAGATAAAATAAGAAAGTCGTTTCGTTTATTTTGTTGTAGATGCAAATCGCATGCTTCTGCTGTGCTGAAGATTTCACCACGTCGGTATTATCTCTCAAAAACAATAGGAGGGACGAAGAGGCGTCAAAGCTTTATTAAGGCGGTTGTGTGACAATGCTAAGGCTGTTTCGAGACAGCGTCAAAGCGAGGTCGAGACGGATTCAAGGCCAAGTTCAAAATGGTGTAAATACTTGATACAGGTCCTAAAAATATGTGCGAGAACTCATTGGATTCGAAATGACGCTAGAAAAATGTATTTTAAGGATTTTACATCACATAAAAAATTGCAAAAGTTATTAACAAATGAAGGTGAAAAAAGGGTATTTAGTGTTTTGCCTATAATTCAAAAACTATTAATATTCAAGATTATTCAAAAAAAAATTCTTAAACAAGTCTTCTACCTCCGTTATTTATAATTTTAGTTTAACGCTGAAAATAGGGCTCCGCGCGGCCGGCACGGCACCACCCCTGAAGAGAGTATACCATGTAACATTTTTTTATATTATTAAATATCAATATTAAAATTTGAAAAAATTATGGTGTCATCAGAACACTAACGAATAAAGCCCCGCTGGAAAATTTTTTATGTTGAGTTTTCGAGAAAAGTTATACAATTGTTAACTAAGTAATTTTTCGCGGACTTCTATTTTCACAAAAGGCGACATAAAAATTCAAATACGTGGTCTACGAATTTTTGCTTCTTGAAGTCCTTTTTATATACTTAACAAGACTTTTAATATACTTAACAAGATCACGAGATAAAAGTTTTTAAAAGGTTTGTAATTTGTGTATTACAATTTTTTTAAGTTAACAAAAAACGAAATGTCGATAAAATGTTGTTAAAAAATTTTTATTAATCAAATATGCTGTTTTTGCGTCTAACAACGGTATTAGGTAGAATTGAAAAAACTTTTTTTAAGTCATTTTTACGTCGTTGATAAATTTTTTATAATCAAATAATCCGAAGCCCATCGACTGGTTTCTGATATTTGTAAGGGACTGGTCGAGGCTTCGGGAGACCGCCGGGCTGGCAGCTTCTTCCGCCAACGAATCAGTTTGGCTATTCAAAGAGGCAATGCTGCCAGTCTGCTAGGTACCTTGAGCAATGACAGCTTTCTAAGCGGCAACTTTGAGGAAGTTTATTATTTAAGATAATGTGTAGTTTTAAGTTTGTAAATATTAACATATGTATGTACTTTTTGTTAATAAATAAATGTGAACATACCATTATCAAATAAACAAGATTAACAATAAAAAAAATTTTTTTTACTATTTTGTTGTCATGACAAAATGATTTTTTAAGTTTAGTTTAAAAAAATTTTTTGGTTTGAAAATAGTTTTTTTAATATTTCCATTGTTTAAATAATTGGTTAAGAAATTATTTTTTCTCGTTATGTTAGGAAAAATAATTTCTTTTTATTAATTTTTAGGAAATTTCTTCTTCTTTAAGATTTTTTTTTAATTTCTTAAATATTAATAGTTTTTTAATTGTAGGTGAAAAACTAAATACTTTTTTTTTCATCTTAATTTTTTTATAACTTGCAATTTTATTTGTGCTGTAAAATCCTTAAATTATATTTTTCTAGATGTCATTCTGAATCCAATCAGGTATTGCACATATTTTTAGGAATGTTATCAAGAATGAACACCATTTTGAACTTGTCGAACAGACTAAGGCATCGAGGTGGTCCGGCGTCAAAACAGCGCGTTGAGGCGCGGACCATTCAAAAGTGCATCTTTCAATTTATTTACATATGGAAACCATTTTGTTGTTTTATTACTTTTTTCATCAAAATACGCATAATACAACGTATATTAAGAGCCGAGACACGAGATTCTTATTTCTGTTAGCGAACTGTAGTCTCTTAATGCCGCGAGCCGCCTCGACCTTTCAATCTCGACTTTTCAATCTCGAGACTTAATTCAGGTACTTGTATTGTTTGTGGGTGATTGCGTAAAGTATATTTTACATGTGTTGTCTTGAAAAATGTTTATGCACACAGTATATGTGCATTAAGAATCAAGAAGGTGGAATTGCAGCAAAGGTTTAAGTTAAGAAAAGGTACACTTCGTTTGATTAATTCTTATATTAGAATTTTTAGAATAGAAATCTTCCACTCTAAATCATAAACGTGTTTCAAACTCGCACGTTTTGATTTACAAGTCTGAGATTTTGTGCAAAGACAGCTAAAAATATAAGAATTCATCGCATGTAACACTTTCGTTTTCACTAAAAATTTAATTATTTTCTTAATTAGGTAATAAAATAAATATGCTTTCACGAAATGTTGTTACTGTACGTACTTTTTATATCATTCTTCACCGTAAATGTAAACGAAAATAAAACCTCTCCCCATACACAAGAGCCTCTTCTGGTTTATTTTCCTGTTTTATTTTCTTCATTTAAGCCCCATACATACACATTATTTCAACGTAAAACAAAACTAGCCCATTTGTTCTGTTCCATTGAAATGTTTTGAGTTTTATGTACTATTTAATGCGATCCTGTGTTTAGTTGCCTACCACAAAAGGCTTATAAGATTAGTACTTAACAATAAGTATTTACGTCATATGCATCTTATTTATTATGTATGTAACGTGTAGGTGTGTAACGCATGTGTGTGTAATGCTAGACTGTTCAGGTATAATGACATTGTTGTATAACCGATTTTATAATTCGTTAACAGATTTCAAAGGTTTCGTTATGATTACCATTGATAATAATAATAAGCTTTTATTAACAGACATAAACTAAATATTAGGGAGTACACAAACAATAAACGGTCAATAAATGATCACACAATAATAATTTAGAATAAAAATAAAAATGATACTGCTCTGCTGCGGTACTCTGAAAATTAATGCATAAAGATAGGATTGTACATATCCACAAAGATGGTTCCCAATGTAGCATTTTTCCAGAGCTTCGTATTCCTGAAAGCATCGCTACTCTGTCCTATTCAACGTGCTATCATATTGCATCTGACTGATTTGTTCACAACTCGCACCACCGAATGATTTAGATACACATGTGAAATCCTCGTCGGGCCCTTCTCTGCCTTAAATACCATCATTTTCGTTTTTACAACATGTATCAACTCATAACCATTGCCATAATGTTCACAGTCTAAAAATAATTTTCTAAGCGCACCGATCGAAGGACTGAGAATCACAATATAACGTACTAACTTCGACAATTGACACACACACACCACTAATATGACATTTGATTCTTGTGCTTCTAAGCCTCTCGATTAGGTATTTAACGTAAACATTGGAAAGATCCGGCGAGGTTAATCCACCGCAGCGAACTCCGCATCTAGTATATTTTCACTAGAAGTAGCCTCGCCCCATTTAACGTAATTCGTTTGGTTAGTTTGGTACAGAAACCAAACGAATTATGAATCTGAATAGGTCAACCACCTCAGGAGTATGTGAGCCACTCAATTTGCTCCAGAGAATATTATAATTAACCAGATCTAAAAAAAAATGCATTAGATCTAAGAAACATGCACACACCGAGGTCTCGCGGCCAATTTAAGGTCGAAATGGTCAAATTATAGAAAGACTAAGACATGAATCAAACTGTGCGTCGTTAATTACCATATTTTTTTAGTTATTCAGGTTGCAATAGTAGCTCAGGGATTTTAATGAGAATTGTCCTCAAGGAAATTGGTCTATGGTTACTAGCATCTCCTAGATCACCCGTTTTATTCTTAACTTTGGGTACCACTACTGTTTTAATTGAGTTGTTTGAAAAATTGGATGTAATTAATATTCATGTTTTTTTAATAAAGTTCATAACATAAATATAAAACCAAAAAAAAATTACTTAAAAAGAATTAAAATGTGTTTGTATTTTTTATAGTAAAGGGTTAATTTGCTATTAAAAACAAACTACCAAATTAATCCCCAAACGAATAATACATTTTTTATTATAACTTCAAAGATAAACTGTGAAAGTCGATCTACCATTTAATTATAAACATAATTCGTTATTTTTCGTCTACTTTGATTCATTTATTTGACACGTGTTTCATTAAAAATTAAAGCCCTTTCAACTCAGTTTATTAACTTCGTATTTTGTTTAATAAATGCGTTTATTCTATAAATTATCCCAATTCTAACTAAACTTCTTTCGGAATGTAAATGACTGAAATTTGGAGTCCTCATAAGCTCTTTGTGTGTTTACATAATTATTATTAATATACATAAGTGCGTATTATAAATGACAGGTTACGAAATAAATCACATATTATAATTACCTAATGTATATAATTCTGTATATTATACATACAACTTAACAATTTCACTGGCTCTTTGTTGCGATGGTTATACATCTCCTTTTCAAATCGAGGAACTCGGGTTCAATTCACGGATAGGTTAATTTAGGAAATCAACGTTTCTTAACTGCTTGGAGTTTTATTGAGATCGTTTGCTATCTCGGTTTATTTGTTTACTTACTTTTCATATGATTATCTACAACATGTAATAAATTAAGTTATCCGAAGTTACAAATAATTTGGGTCATACAATGGTGTAATTATTTATACGACGATTACGTAAGTGTTTTATTCATTTTATGGTAGTTACCTGAATACAAAAGTTACTTTAAAGAAACCGACGATGGTTAGAAAAAATAATATGAATACCCAGTATTTTTTTTTAAAATAATAAATGATTTTCTATTCAAAGTATTTTATCTTTTTCTAATTTAATAAACACATGCATTCTTAATGGTTGAAATATGGCGTGTTAACGTTTTTAATGTAAATAGTACGGACAACTTTATTGCAAAGTTATTATAAAATAAATCGAAATGACTATCCTATTACCAGATGAAATAAACTTCATTTTTCCAAGCTCAGTCTATTTCTTTAGTAGAGTTTTCAGAAGTTAATAAGAGTTTGTCTAGAAACTAAAACTATTAATTATGAACGAGTTAGGTTAGGTTAGTTAGGTGAGTTAGGTTTCGTTTTGCTGCGACGTTAAAATTAATTACATTCATTAGATAATTTATTAGCTCATTTATTTAACTGAGAAACAGTGTATACCACGTGTATAGATACGACTTCTTATATTACATTTAAAAATAAATAATTTTCAATGTTTTAATTACCTTCTGCATAAATCTATAACACGTGTAAAATAGAAAATCTATGTGTTTAACAAACTAGTGAAATTATTCAATGTTAGGGTGACATGCATCAATTTTTTAAACTCGATTTAAGAATTTGACATCTCGCTCGCACCGACTGATTAATAATTGACGCAAGCGAAATGTCATTTTTTTAAACCGAGTTTAAACAGTTAGTGCAAGCCAGCATTAATGTAAGAAATGTAGAATGTGTTATATTGAATTTATAGGTATCACTTCAGCATTTGTAAATTTACGATAAATATTATTTATTTGTGTTATTAATTTACATTGTATACATACCACTTTTTGGCGGGAACGGAAGAAGTGAGGTTGTCGTTTTAATTAGATTTTCTATTTTTTACATTTTTAGGAGTTTTAAAGTACAAAAGTGATAGTATATTGTGTTTTAAAGTTCTGTGTAAGTGTAAAGAATGGGGAAGATCTAAATAAACATGTGTAGCTGAAGTTTTCGCGCTCTTCCAAAGTTCTTTTTAACTTCAGTAAAGCCTACTATCACTTTACTGGAGGAGTGTTAGGGACAATGTTTCTCCAGAAGTTACGTCATTAGGCTGATGGTCTTGTTACCAATGCCTTAAGAAATATAAATAAATAATTGTAACATAACATAACATACCATAACTTCACGCTGTATCCCCAACGGGGTAGTCAGAGAGGACGGAGCGCCAGGAGTCGCGGTCCTTACACACCTCTTTCGCTTCCTCAAATCTCATCATTCTCCTCACACATTTTCGCCTAGGTATGCGAGTGCTTTTGACATTTCCGTCTGCTAACACTCTGGCTATTTGATCTTCATAAGTCAGCCTTGGTCTTCCTTGGCTTCTTCTACCACTCACTTTCGCTCTGTATATTTTCTTCGTCAGTCTTTCATCACTCATTCTTTCCATGTGCCCGAACCATCTAAGCATTCCTTTCTTCATTTTTACAATAACACTGTTGTGCGATAAATAATTGTATACATACTTAAGTACTTATCTTTAGGCTGTATCCCTAACGGGGTAGTCGGAGGGGATGGATTGGCAAGCATCACAATCTTACTTCTATTGCCTCCTCGAATCTCATATTTCTTCTCTTCTTTCACCTTAGTACGCGAGTGTTTTTCGCATTTCCCCCAGCTAATATTCCGTCTATTTGATCTTTAATTATTTAGAAATAAAACCTCTTTCAGGACCCATACAATTTTTGTAAATTTTAGTTTGATTAGCCTCACAAGAAATTTCACACTTTAAACAATATCCAAGCTTCCAAGCTATAAGCAAAATACTTGATCGTAACAGAATCATTTATCAAAAGTGGTGCCCAAAGTAGAGACTGACCAAACTTTTCTAAGAGGTTTTATAAAAATAATAATTTATTCACAGAGGTTATTTTTGCTACAAATTACGCTTTCACGTCTTAAATAAAATTGTTTTAATTTTTGATCCTGTGATTTTTAGTTGCAAGTTGTACTTATCCTAATAAATTACTGATTTCATTTTTTAAATATAAACTTAGATTTTGATAATGTTTCCGCGAGGGCCGTAAAAGTCGGACACAAGATAAGGTAAGCGAAGAATAAGGAACTGGTACAGGCAAAGCGCTAGCTTTCACTATCTAGGGCCTAAATCTGTAATATCCATTAATGAAAAATTATTATCGTTTAAATATTTGACACTCAAATAACAAAACAATAATCAACATCAATCGATTCATTTTTACAATGAAAACATCGCGTTGAATAAACTATTACTGTTTTCAGTCGATTAATGTTGTACAATTGGGCCTCGCCGTCCACTTTGATACCTATAAGCTCAAATACTGATGTTTAGAAGTGGTGTAAAGATTGAAATTTATTCCACCATGATGCTCTGTCCCGAATGACAAATGGCGTATAGTCATATCACAATGTACGTTTGTATCTAATATAATAATTGTAAACAGTTAAACGATATAAATATTATACTACTAGTCGTTGTTATTGACGTAACTTCACTATGCTCGTTTTCGTCCTGTCAAATTTGATCTTATTTATAAATCTGAATATTTTATCGGAATTCGGTTATTGGAAATAAATTCTACATAAACCAAGATCGTATCTGTTGGGGATACTAGGCATAGGCGATATTACAGATTCCTCGTAAGTCGTAAACGCTGATTTTATACACGATTTAGATTTTTTGGGAGATATTGTTTATATTTCTTTTCTTGCTACATCTTTAAGGTTGTATGATAGACTTAAAAAGAGTAATACAATTTCAGTAGTAAAGCACGTCAATACTCATCTATATACACCAAAACGGATATTCGTATATATGCAACCGCTAAACTTCAACATCGTTGGATCGATCACCACAAAAGTTGGCATGTATACATATTTTTTCATGGAGAAGGTTTTTATGCTATCCCCTTTGTTGTAGTTGTCACCACGCGGACGAAGCCACGCGCAAAAGCTAGTCTAAATAAATATTTACACATCCTCACACGATTACCTATTCCAGGTCTTCTGCCTGTTGAAATGAAGATGATATCAAATAAATGACACTAATGAAATACAGTAACCTAACAATAGCATCTCTTCGATTAGCTTTAGCATGTCTAACCTTACACCATCACCTATTTAACTGCGTTTTTTTTGTCATACCTTTTTCATTTCGAAGTCCATATAAAAATTTCATCTAATCTGAATATCCGGAATCATTTAATTTTCACTCATTTTCGTGTACCTATATCTGGGACTCATTAGAACAGAGTCGGTACTAATATCGCACTATGAACCGCTATTTTGACAATTCTAGAAGTATTTTTGGTATTTACACAACCAATTATCACGGTCAGAGCCCAATTATTATACACAGTTATTACCGCTAGGTATACTAACTTTATGGTTATTACAGAGATATATCCATTTGGCACCTACCATCTTTCAAGAATATATTATTCTCCAGATACTTGTACAACTTCTATATAAACTCTTTGTTCCTTGCATGGAGACAAAATCATTTTAATAGGTTTGCAGGTTTTATTTCCAGTATTGATAAATTTTTAATAATTAAAAATAAAATCATTGTAAAGTAATAAAAATTAAAAAGACAGCAGAGTACGATGAGTTTTTGTAAAGATTCGGATAGAATCGGGATCGGTTTTTAACGTTTTGGTTATCTTAACCACAGTGTTAGTAGTCTTAACTGAAACATAAGAGGTATCTAATTGTTAACAAACATAAGAACTCATTTGTTTAATCATTTGTTATTGGAATTTCGAATTTATTTTTATGTCTAGTTAAAGATACAAAAGCAGAAATATCGAAACATATTTCATACCTATATCACGTAGCATCAAGGTTCATTATTTCTTCGTGCTATTCAGCATACAGCATCTCATCCTCATAACATTCGCAGAAAAATTTCAAGACGAAGGCAAGTAATATTGCATTGTAAATATTGCAAAATATCTTCGAAACCAGAACAGACTGCACTCATTTTGCGGATGCGGAAACAATGCAACGTAATAATTTATTCGAAGAAAATGTATCAACTTCTGACTAGACAAATCCATTCAACCAGTAAGAAACGAAAACATCGTAGCATATTCTGATAGTTTGTTGTTTTCCTGAACTCCCTTGACTTAATTCCGAATTTAGTCTACCATCGTTTTTAAAATTAAACACATTCATAAAGTGTTAAATACAACAACAACAACATATCTTCACGCTGTATCCCTAACGGGGTAGTCAGAGAGGACGGAGTGCCAGGAGTCGCGGTCCTTACACACCTCTTTCGCTTCTTCAAAACTCATCACTCTCTTCATACTTCTCACATTTTTAAAACTATAATTTTTATTTGATAAAAATTGTTTTAACATTTTTCATCGTCCGCCGCCCGAGATATCAATGTTAAGCCCGCAGCTCGGATATGAACCATTCAACCCCAGAGACTCCGGGTCAAACCTGGAGGGGTGGCAGACCTAAGTACAAGCCTATAGTGCTTACTTTGGGATCACACAATTTATAGTATAATTGTCTGGAGTATTATTATTACTTTTAATGTGCACAATTTGTAGCACATTTTGCACTTAACTGTATTATTAATGCTGGACTAATGAAATTATTACAATGATTTTTATTACTAACATTGTACTAGACATCACATGCGAAAAGTGAATTTAGAAAACTAGACGATAAACTAGACGATAACTGACGTAAATGTAAAAAGCACTCGCATACCTAGGCGAAAATGTGTGAGGAGAATAATGAGATTTGAGGAAGCCAAAGAAGTATGTAAGGACCGCGAAGCTTGACTCTCCGTCTTCTCTGAGTATCCCGTTAGGGATACAGCGTGATGATATGTATGAAGACTACAAAACTTTATAATTATGAAACAATGAAGATTCTGTTGTAAAACTATAGAAAGCAGACACAGTCATAAGGAAACCTAGATAAATCCTGGTGAAATTGAAACCACTAAAAATTAGATAACAAACTTTTCAGTCTGTGTTGAACTATAAATGAACAAACAGTTTATCAGATAAAAGACCACAAAAAAAAATTACACTCGTCAATATTTGCCGCTGATATCAAGGTTTTCACAATTTACTGCATGAAATAACAGTACAAATAGCAAATACAGAGTAATATAAATATAATACGATATAGAAACATAATGTTATACACTACATTTTTTTTTTATAAAAGAAGGGCCGAACGAAATTAGTCACTTGAGGAAAGTGATCACCGCCGCTCATGGATACTCGCAACGTTCGGGGTCAGCGGGGAGTCACGGCCTTTAAGGGATGGGAGGGGAAGGGCAAGGGGAAGAAGGGAGATGGGCCACCGGCACTCACTCACCAAACGAAACACAACAGCAATAGATTCTGTTATTTCACGCCGATATTCTGTGAGAGCGTGGGCGTACCGGGCGCCGCGAGCCGGTCCAATTCATGCACAATGCAGCATGGCTCAACCACTTTAAATGATGATGCTCTCGACTTCGTCTGCGTTTTTTATTTTTAAAATAGCATGTGTCCATCCCTGGGGTTTAACCTATCTCCTTACCAACTTTCATCGCAATCGGATAAAGTATGGCAGCCCATAAAATACGACCAAACAAACAAACATTGATTTTTATTAGATTCATTTAACACTTTTTTGAAAGTGTTAAACACTTTCAAACACTTGTTTGTAAGAGAAGCGGTACAAACGAAATGTGTGATTTGTGTAAATGGAAAATGTCTAGAACAAGTGAATGAAATTGTGTATCTGGGGAGTGCGTTTTCGAGGGATGGAAGATGTGAGTTGGATGTGGAGAGACGGGTAGCAGCTGGCAATAAAGTGAACGGTGCTCTGTCCGCATTAGTGGGTAGTATGAATATATCTAACACTGCTAAAATGGCCATCCACAATGCGGTGTTGGTGCCAACTTTGTTGTACGATAGTGAGGCCTGGATATGCCCGAAATCGAGTGAAAGGATGATAAATGCTGTGGAGATGCGGACTCTCAAAAATATGTGCGGTGTCACGCTTGCGGACAGGATAAACAATGATGAGATACGCAGTATGGTAGGGTTGCACAACAGTGTTATTGTAAAAATGAAGAAAGGAATGCTTAGATGGTTCGGGTACTTGGAAAGAATGAGCGATGAAAGACACGAAGAAATATAAATAGAGCAGCTCTATTTGAGTTTGTTAATACCTACTTATTTAATTTCAATAAATAATGATAATTATAATAAAAACCTTTAATTTCCTAACATCGAAACACATACCTAATCAATAAAACATAGAAAAAAAATAAAAATGTGAAATTTATACTGGTTTCAGGACTTTCGGGTCAATACCTATCTCAGTCATTATCTAAATAATATCCACCTTAAAAAACAGTGTTTTATTGAATGAAAATAGCGATTTTTCCGAAATGTACGGGTCTGCTCTTTTTGAAAGGTGGCAGCCCTACTTGTACCATGTGATCACACACAACGAAACGGGGTAGCTCCTAGTAACATTTAAGCACACTCTAAGCCAATATGGTAAAGTTCGTTTCCATATCTGTATATCGGAGGTATACTATCCCAAGTTCATTTTTTTTAATTTTCACTTTGTGATGTCATTGAAATCAGCATTTTATGATCTCTTTAGTAGTATACTATTTTAAGTCCAATAAAAAAAATGAAAAACTTATATACTGTTATTACATATAACAAAAATCCCAATCTAAATCATTTAGACGTAACATATTCCAAGTCCATTATTTTATTAATTTATAATATTTTTAATAATATCTTTTTGTAATAAAAAACTACCCATTAACCTATTCTCGAACAACAAAAAAAATTTTGCTTGGAAATTCACACAATTGTTTAGTCTAATGACATTCGTGAATAATGTTCTATCTGAGACTTTAAACGTGTATACTGAATAATTAGCTAAATGTGACTTAAGATTGTTTGCCTCCGGTATACAGATATTTGACCTTGGGGCCTATGCAAGTGGCTCAATTGTCGTAAACGCTAGTACAATAGAATGACAAATACCACGTGATCTAGCGTAACCAATTTTAAATTGGTAGTGAAACGTTATTAACTTTGTATTCCATCAAACGAAAAGTAAAGTCGTGTGAAAACCGCTGTATAAAACGTAATAGCGAAATGGCGCTATGACGAGCAAGCGTTTTCATTGTACTTATTTCGCCCAAGTTACCATTAAAATATTCATAGGAGAATTCTAATTCTTGAATATTTACAAACTTAAAACTACACATTATCTTAATTCTTGAATTGAGTCCAAATTGGATAGGTACTAGAAATCAACTTTACACCCCCCTCCCCCCTCCCATCTTTTTCTAAAAAATTCAGGAAATAAAGAAAGTTTGTAGGAAATGAAAAATACTTATCTAAAGTTTACTGACAAAATATGAAAATCTTGAGGAAATTAATTTGACAAACGTTTTTTTAACACCTACTGAACCTTTTACGAAAGGCATGACATTTATGTTATTTAGTTACTGAAGTCGGTGCCAAGCCTATCCAACTAATAAATCTGTTGTTACAGATTGATTTGGCGCCGACCTCAATAACTGTCAAAATTAACTTTAAATATGTGAGTGTATCGCATTTATAAAGTTATTTTTATTATAGGTACTTGAGTATTGATTAAACGAATAGTTATTTTGTACTTCAGTGTTTTTTTAGAGGCGGTTTAATTTTTTTCCCAAAAATCTCTTTATTTCTCCTTTTAATGACTTTGGTCTAAATAAATATCTAGGGGAGGTCTACACTTAACTTCTTTCTAATTCTAGAGCGTAACAACATTCAAGAGAATCATCAATATAAATAAAGTTACAACAAGTTCGCGTTATTTGGTGTTATTTGGTGTATCTTCGAAGTCCAAGCTCCAATATCGGTGAAATTTACCACCACCTCGAAATTTACCACCTCGAAAGCCCTTTAAGCAAAAAAAGAATTTTTGAAATCAATCCACAATTGGCGAAGTTATTGGTGAACACACTTTAAAAAAGTACATACTGACGAACACAGAACTCCTCCTTTTTTTAATGTTGGTTAAAAATTACGTAGAATTGTATGTGGCTTTCTTTAAAAGGGATTGGTACATTTTCATGTAGTTTCTGTTGTTCGTTAGAAATTCTTTATATTATATTTATATCTTTATATTGCAAATTATATAAAAAAAATGGTGTTTTTTGTAAGTAAATAGATATATAATACGTAAATAGTAATATAGGCGTTATCTTAATAAGGACCTGAGCGACCGAGCCTTGCTCGATGTCTTTTATGTTTAATTGTACTTCAAAAAAAAAACAAAGAACACCGACTAGACTACATCGCAAGGTTCGAACCCGCGCACTTCGACGTGTTAGACCTAGGCTCTAGCTACTTTGTTATTAAGAAGGTAAACTCTGTAGCGAAATTACTAATCAATACCAATACCAATTTTAAATGTGTAAAAACATGAAGAAAATGAATTTTCCCATAATTGAGACATAGCCAGATCGATTTTTAGTTTACATAAACCCCATATTGTAAACTTCAACAAAATGTTTATAGTCATTTTCGAGAACGTGATTCACATATAGGTACAAATATTGCTCGCATAATAATATAGCGTGATATACAATTATATGCTATATAATAATAGATAATTACATGGTGTACCTATAATAATATATTATATACCATAGTATATGACATCCGGCGGTAAAATTGCAAACTTTCTCAGTTTTGAACGTAATTCTAAATGTGTTTAGGTAAATATTTATACAAAACATGTTTATCGGGTTAGAAAGAATGTAGACCCCTGTCTGGCTTAGATTGCTATTTGTTACATAGGTTCTAGTATTTCAGTCTACACTCACTTGACGTTTTAAAATACAATTTAAAGCTACAATAGAATTGTTTTCCAACTATTTTCAAATTACTTTTTAGACAGTATAATTAGAAGCTATTATCTATTATTAATTAATGTTACCTTCCGATGCCATTCTTGATTGCTTAAAATTATTTAGTAGTCACACAAATAACAAAGGTATTCATTTAACATTCATAGTACATACGAAAAACAATTACAAAGAGCAAAATTTTAATTCATGTTTCTTTTACTTTCGCGGGGACATTTCTGAACTCGACCCATATGATATCCAAACCATAGACAATATTGTTTAAAAATAATTATGATTAAGTTATAATGTAAACATTATTTTACCTGATGGTAATTAAATCATTTACTAAGTTAATATCGTGGCATTCGAAGTATAAAGGAATGATAGAACAAAAGAAATCCACACTCTTATTATGTAACTTGCAGACAGCATGGGACAGCCAATATCGCGCGATATCTATTGTCAAAACGATAATTTCCATAATGTAATTTGTATAGTGGCGCTAAATCAACCGCGAATTCGGTTTGGCGCTGATGAACATAGCATACGAACGGGCTGCTAATGAATATTTTTAGTTAAATGCCGACGTTGCGAATTGCTACATTAGAGGCGATTGAAAATAAAAATGAAATAACGGTGCTAGCCAACAAGAATAGTTTTACCAACTTAAAAAAAAGTGGTACCACTGACTACTGCTGAGTTTTTGGAACGAATATGTAAGTTCACATTTTTCAATGTTCACATAAGTTTAGATTGAATAATTCAAGTATTGTGGTATGAAGTTAGTGGCGTGTGGAAGAAATAAATCCAAATAAAAATAATACGCAACTTAAGTTTTCGCTTTCTTCCATGTTATTTTTAGGGTTCCGTAACTAAATGGCTAAAATAGAACCCCCTATAATGTCGTCCTGTCCGTCGTTCTGTCCGTATATCACAGCCATTTTACTTGGAGACTTAAACTATTAGCAATATACATTCAATCAAGAAAGTATCGGGAATGGATGATTTGTTTATGGTTCCAAATTCAATTTTTCGTTTTTTTTGTTGTTGTTGGATTGGCATAACTGTTTTCCATTTTGGCGTGGAGTTTGAGTTGCATCTGTTATTTAGATTAAATACAGTGCTGTTTTTAGTTATATAATTCTAGTGTATATTGCGAATTTCATAATGGACAAAAACATCGAACAAAGAGTTGGTCTTAAATTTTGCATCGCCAATGGAATTTCGTGTTCGGAGTCACTGAAAATGTTACAGAAGGCTTACGGTGAATCGACTTTATCAAAAACACGTGCTTATGAGTGGTACAAAGCGTTCAAAAGCGGTCGAGATGTGATGGAAGATTTGCCTCGCTCTGGTAGGCCATCAATGTCTGCAATTGAAGTTAACATCGCAAAAGTGTAGGAAAAAGTGACTGAAAATCCTCATTCAAATTTGAGAGAGATAGCCGCCGAACTTTCTGTGTCTCACGAGTCGATCCGTACCATTTTAAATAATCACTTGGGTATGAAACATGTTGCCACTCGGCTAGTCACTCCCAAAAGACCTGAATTTTCTTCAAAAACACAATCGCATAAGAGTCGCTGAGGACATGCTAGAACGAGTCAATTTCGACCCAATATTCATGAAACGCATTGTTACTGGTGACGAGACGTGGGTTTACGAGTTTGACATGCAAACTAGTCAACAAGCTTCTGAGTGGCGCCTTCCAACCGAACCGAAACCGAAAAAACCACGCCAAAGTCGATCAAAATCAAAGTCATGTTGACTGTTTTCTTTAACTATCGCGGTGTTGTGCACTCGGAATTCATGGCGGAAGGTCAAACGGTAAAGAATATTATTTGGGCGTTATGCGGCGTTTAAGAGAGCAAATTCAACGAAAAAGGCTAGATTTGTGGAAAGAAAATTCTTGGATTTTGCACCACAATAATGCGCCTTCGCACAAGGCCATCATTTTGAACGAATTTTTGACCAAAAACTCATCAAATACCATCGAGCAACTACCTTATTCACCGGATATGGCTCCAGCCAACTTCTTTCTTTTTCCTAAACTCAAATTACCACTTCGTGGCACCCGTTTTCATTCGGTAGAAGACATAAAGGAGAATTCGCGGCGCGCACTGAACTTAATTCCGGAAAAAGTGTTTAAAAAATGTTTTGATGATTGGATTATTCGTTGGCTTAAGTGTATCGCTTTTGAAGGAGCATACTTTGAAGCTGATAAAATAAATTTGGATGAATAACTAAAATTTCGTGTATTATTGATCTTTTCCCGGTACTTTCTTGACAGAGTAGTACACAAAAGGAAGGCAGGTGTTTTCTGGGAATCGAAACAAAGATAGTGAAATATTAAGAAAAAGAAAAGTATGATCCGGTATTCCATATACGTAAGTAGTGATAAACAAACAATCATAGTGCATATCAGCGCGTGGAGTATCTTTAAATAGACCTTCAAAAATTACATAGAGGTTTCCAAGAGACTTTTTTAATTAATGTAGTAGGGGAGACATGCGCTTATAAAGTCGTAAAAAGTTTGTCGTCCCCTCTACTTTTCAACTATGGGGTGGACAATAATGAATAAATTCAAACTTAAAAAACACTTTCTAGTCCAATCAATGTACGGATTCACAATATTAATTTCCAGACAATTGAAGGCAAGAAAAAAAATATGATCGTGTAGAACAATAAATTCTATAAGCAAGATAGTGTTTTTTTGTCCGGATTTGATTGGTTCTTACTTTTTGTTTTATTAGCTAAAATGGTTTTTCGCTAATAAAACAAAAAGTAAGACAAAAAGTAAAATTGGAAAATTGTAGGTATAAAAATTATCTTTCCATTAATGTCCTGCGCAATATCGATTTCTGCATTATGCATGGAGAAAACGCAAAAAATTTTCAAAAATCGCGTTTTTTCATTTAATCATAAATTTTCCTCAAAGCAGCTTAAAAACTTGTTACTTGGTGAAAATGTTAGTTTTGAAAATTATTCAAGAATTTTTATGGAAAATGCGCTTTCATAAAATTGTTAATGTACAGCTCTCCGACATCGTAGAGCATTTTTTCTGAGCTCTATTTCTTTGTTAGGAGTTGTACTACCATGTGCAATTGTTTAAAATTTAATATTTTTAATTTTAAGTTCATGATATTGCAACACAAAAATGTAAAAATTTGGAAGTTGGGTTTTTTCAATTCAGCGTTTATCGAAATCAAAATATTATTTATTGAAAGTTCATATTTTTTTAACGAATTTAAAAAAAAGTATCTTACCATACGACTATCTGGAGCTGAGATTTTTTTTAGCCTATGTATTTTTGATAAAAATGTCTTATACCGTACCTGTACCTATCATTACCAAGATTAGTTTTTCCCATACAAAGTTTCATCTCCCTTTTCACCCCCTTAAGGGTAGTTTTTTGATAAAAAAGTAGCCTATGTCCGTTCCCATGTGTCAAACTATGTCCAGGATACATCATAATCAGTTCTGTGGTTTAGCATTTCCCGTACAGTTTCGTTCCTCCCTTCCCTCCCGAACCCCTTTTTACAGATTTTTATTAAAAAAGTAGTCTAGTATTTTTGAAAAATAATGTCTTATCACCGCAGCAAATTTTATCATTATCTAGATTTAGCGTTCCCCATACAAAGTTTTATTCCTCTTTTCAACCTCTTAGGGGTGGATTTTTTATGAAAATAATGTCCGTTCTCTGATGTCAAACTATCTTCTTGCCAAATTTCATCATAATCGGTTCAGCGATTTACCAAAGTTTCATCCCTCAATCATCACACATGTTAATATTACATACCGATTTTTATTATTTATTACAAAATTTGACAGTAAAATTGTAATTACAGACAAACGCTAGAGATTTACATAGTAGTATAGATAAATGGCATTCGTTAATCGAATAATAATTTGTCAAATGCTTTTTTCTTATCAGTTCAGTTATACATTATATACTACTCAAAACGAAATAGGTCCATTTCGATTTATTCTAAAAAATTGTATACGTACATACATACAAATCTTTACGCTGTATCCCCAACGGGGTTGTCATAGACGACGGAGCGCCATTGTTTTATATGTAATTTTAAACTTATTTATTGGCAAAGTGAAGTGTTTGAAAATAAAGTTGAGGTGTTTATGAATCCTTATCGTTAATTTGAACAACATTGGATTGTCTATCCCTAAGTGGTTAGACACAAACATACCTACATGTTTGCGTCTACACTTTAGGATAGAACTTTGTTACGTCAAAACTGTACAATATTTCTTATTCACCTGTGATTTCACTATTGTTACGAACATTGCTTATTTGGTTTAGCTGTTATGTTTAATTGAGTCGTTAGACCAGATTGCAATGCCACATACCAGGTGCCATTTATATATTGACATGGACGTGTTTGCACAAAGTTTTCTGTGATACAGAAGGCTACTACAGTCTAGCTGTACTAATCCGCAGATTCTCAACTCTACGCATCCGAGAGAAGTGTAGCATTTCCGCCACCTTGACTCCAAAGACGTAGTTTACGCGTTAAAAATGCCGCCGCTAACGTGCGACACACGTGAGTTGACACGGTCTTTTTGAAAGTTCCGTTTTGTGCAAACGTCAAAAATATTTTTGAAGTGTTCTATAGGCACGGTCGGCGAATTTCAGATGGGTAAAATCTTATGGTTTAGCGTCACCGACATACTGTTGCGCGCGCAACTACTATACGCATATACACAAATACATTGTATATACTCGACTGTAAGTCATCTATAGATATATGCACTGATACATGTATACCTTATATTTATTGTTTTTTTTTTACATTATTTCATAATTTTAAGTTTTCATTTCTATCGGCAGTCCTTAAACACTGCCTGTTTTCAGACAGTAAGTATTTAAGAACAATCTGTCTCATTTTCGTAGGCGTTCAATGAAGGGAAATAGCTCAGAAATTTTAGAAAAAAAAAATTTCTCGGCTCCAGATGGTCGTATGGTGATGATATATATTTTTTAAATTGATTAAAAAAAATGACATTTCTTTAAATAGTAGTTTAGGTTCGATAAACGTTAAATTGAAAAAATTACAGCGAAAAAACATAACCTCCAAATTTTTGCATTTGTTTAGTGCCATTTTATGTACTTAAAATTAAAAAAATTAAATTCTAAACAATTGCACATGATAGTACAACTCTTAACAAAGAAATAGAGTTCCAAAAAAAATGCTCTACAATCTCGGAGAGCTGTACATGAACAACGATTTACAAAAATGCTTTTTTTCACAAAAATGAATTTATCTTGAAGAATTTTCAAAATTTCGCGCCAATAAAAAGGCTGCAGTTTTCAATAGCCATAACTAAAATTTTCACCAAGTAACAAATTTCTAAATTGTTTTTGATAAAAATTTATTATTTAATGAAAAAATGCAATTATTAACGGTTTTTTGCGTTTTTCTCCATGTATACTGCAAAAATCGATATTACACAGGACATTATTAATCGTTAAAGTGTTAAGAGAATGATGAGATTTGAGGAAGCGAAAGTGGTGTGTAAGGACCGCGACTCCTGGCGCTCCGTCCTCTCTGACTACCGTTGGGGACTGACGTTGGGGATACAGCGTGAAGATATGTTATGTTATGTTATTATTAATCGAAAGATAATTTTAATACCTACAACTTTCCAGTTCCATTTTTTTGAGATACAAGCTCTACTTTTTATTTTATTAGCGAAAAACCCTTTTTTGCACTTTTGCGAATTTTTTAATTTAGGTTCGCCATTGAAAATCCGGAGAAAAACAATAAATACTAAAAAAATCTTTTTTTAAATTTATTGTTCTACCCGATCATTTTCTTCCCTGCCCTCAATTGTATGGAGCATTTCCGTAGATTGATTGGGCTATTAAACGAGAATTGAACATTGTGCAGTTTTTATGAGATATTTTCGGTTGTTAATAGATACTAATTTTTATATTTATTTTCACGTAACGGTCAACTCACATTGTTTGCCTGTGCATCCTTGCTATGTTTGAAAACCGAATTGACTTTTACCTTTTTTTTTGCATAGCACAAGACATGAGATTTTTGTAACAAATCTAAGTTGGCATACCATCGCTCAAGTAAAAAATGGGTCTTTTACATATCCATTTAGCAATTTCCATATACCTAATGACGGGCGGAGGTACCAGGACAGCATATAAGCAGCTGGGTTATATAAGAGTTCGTCGGGCGAGCTAATTAAATTATCACTACCGTCAGCCCGACGGGGTTCGAATGTTAATTGTTCGTTCAAATAATGATTATGGGGGACAGTATTTACACTAACGATTCGAAAACACGCCTTTAAAACTTTGCATTTCGTTTTAAATATTCGGAAGAGTAGAGAGCGCAACCGCCATAATTTTATTTTCACTGCCTTAATTTTTTAACATCAACACTTTTTTTCGCCAGGTGGCGCTCATAACGATCAGTTCGAACTTGTAACAGTGCCTAAAAAATATTCGCTTTGTACCCAAATTTCCGTAATTCTGGTTGTTTTCTGTTGTGTATTCGGCTGTATCCTTTGTGATTAGTGCGATTTAATGTTATCCAAAGTCTGAACCCAGGTTACGGCTCATAATATCAACAGCAAGTTTGTGCTTACCGTCGGGGTCAATAAACGAACGTTGTGACATCGGCTGTAAATCAACACAGTACTTATACTGTGGGAAACCGTGAGTACCTATATCTCTCCTACGAAACAAATAGCCTTGAGTACTGTACATATACACCCCAACAAACCATCTTTAGAATGGAGTGTTCTAAATGTCAGAAGGAAATTAAAGTCACAGACCACTTAAAATGCTCATCATGCCAAAATAATTTCCACTATTTCTGTATCGGCCTGTACGAGTCAGATTATAAGAGAATACTCCCTATGAACAAACCTAAGTGGAAGTGTCCTTCGTGTAGGTCGAACAAAAGAGCGAACAGTCCCATGGTGGCTCACAAGTTTCCCATTGTCTCTGTATTAGAAAACACCCAAGCGTCGACATGTATTGTAAATATCGACACAAATGCACTCATGGCATACTTCGATACAAAATTTGCTTCCGTGAATGAATCGATGAATGCACTTAGAACTCATGTTAATGATAAATTATCTGAACTTACCGCTACCGTCAATTCATGGGAGGATCGTATATGCGCCCTTGAGTCTCAATTGGAAACAATTAATGATTTATGGACGGAAAACGAACGACTCCGTAATGAGGTATGTCGTATGACCGTCTGATGACATAGAACAGAAAGCTAGAATGTGTAATATTGAGCTCCAAAATGTACCCGAAAAAGTAACGAGAATTTATTAAACAGCACAGTAGGCCTGGGTAGACTTTTGAGCGTGCCGATTCATAATGACTGCATTAAAGATGTACACCGTGTGCCTCACAACCAGTCAACAGACCGTCCTAAAAACATTATTATTCAATTAACGACGCGACGTCTGCGAGACGACCTACTGGCCGCCGCAAGAGTGCGCCGAGGACTAACGGCGGGCCAGCTGTATGAAGCCGCCGGGCTCGATATCGGTGCGTCCGCGGCCGACGTCATTAAATCATCTTCGGCAATATACGTAAACGAACATCTTACCTTCAAAAATAAAATTCTCACACCCGTGCCCGTGAAGCAAAGAAAAATAAAGACTACAAACATGTGTGGTTTAAGAATGCGACCATACTGATGCGTAAGGGAGACAACACACGTGTCATCGCTATCAAGAATGATAAAGATATCGAATCACTTTGACTAATTTTGTGGTGTTTATATTTATTTGCATTAGTATTAGTTTGTTATATTTACTGTTATAACAATAGATATCATCCACATGCTAAAATATATGTGAAATCTGAGACTCACATTCATGTATTACCACACACTATGATGCAGTTTCAAAAGTATATAAATTATATTATAAATATTATCATTATAATATTCTTGAATAATTGCAAATTGTATATTTTATCTAATTTAATGCAACGCTTGCGCGGATTGGTTTGTCAGCGGTTTATACACCACAATGTCAATACAATTAATAATTATGATGTACATTATTATGCTTCTAAAATGATTTATGAGTATTATTACCATTGTTATTACCATGTCGAAGTGTAAAAATGAAATATTATTTTACTACCAGAATTGTGGTGGTTTAAGGTCTAGGCTGGCTGATTTACGCCTTAATGTGTTAAATGCTACTTATGACGTTATCATGTTGACCGAGACTTGGTTGCAACCAAGAATACTGGATGCTGAGTTGCTGAGCGGTGACTACACTGTCTATCGCCGGGACCGCGATCTTTCGACTCACCACAAAAAAGACGTAAGTATTTATAGCGGTGCGTAACTCCATAAGGACCTCCCGTCACCCTGAGTGGGAAATCCTCACAGCCGAAGACTTAATTTTAGTCATCCCAGCCACCACCTACGACCTAATTGTATCGATTCTGTACATTCCTCCGGCTTCTCCTAGTTGTGTGTACTCTGACCAGTTTAAGACATTAGAAAAAATTGAAGAACTGGTACCCGGCTGCAGGTTCTGCGTGGTGGGAGATTAAAATTTGCCAGAATTGGCTTGGTATAAGTTGCAAGACTCCTCAAAGCTAAAAGTACGTTCTGTACAAGGTGCTAACTCTGAGTTTTGTTTAATACGTGTGCATTTCTGGATTTGAGTCAGTACAATAAATTCCAAAATTATAACAATAAAACTCTTGACTTGCTACTTTCAAATATAGAATGTCACCTCTCACCACCGGATGTTGTCCTATCTAAATTGGATAGGCACCACCCTCCAATTCAATTTAATATTAATACCCAGCTTACTATTCCACTACCATTTAAGCATATTCCTAAATATAATTTTTTGAAGGCCGATTATTCCGATATCACAGAAGAATTGAATCGGATTAATTGGCTCGATGAATTAAATTCCTTAGAAGCTACCGACGCTGTTATTAAATTCTATTGTTTATTGTATAAAATAATCGACGAGCATGTACCTGTATATAAAAATAAATTCACGTCTTACCCAAAATGGTTCTCATTCGCACTGATTAAAATGCTTAAACGTAACGACGTCTGGATTAAATGGGAAACATACCAGTCCCTCCATGATTATGGTCAATTTTCTATCCTACGAGCTCGCTGTAAGACACTGATGGCGGAGTGCTTCCGCAGGTATACTAATAACAATGAGGAAATTATGAAAACAAACATTAAAGCCTTTTAGGCGTATATATCTTCCATGAAAAAGACTACATCTAACTACTCTCACACTATGTACTTCGGCGACAAAGTTGCCAGTTCTGCGAATGATATAAGTGAGCTATTCTCGACGTTTTTTAATTTGGTATTTGAAGAAAAGGCCAATTGCGATTGCATAGAATTCGATAAGTTGCCATACTCACTGGCATCGAACATAATCTAATAACAGAAAAAGATATTGAAAAAATACTATTGAAATTAGATCCAAAAAAGGGTCCTGGCTCAGATAAAATCAGCGCCATATTTTTAAGAAATACCGAGCCGGCTATTTTAACCCCCCTCCGAATAATATTTAATAAATGCATTGTAGAGGGCACTTTTCCGGAATGCTGGAAGTTATCCTTTGTCATGCTCATAAATCTGGTTCGAAATCTCAAGTCTCTCATTATAGACCGATCTCAATACAGTCTAGCATATTTAATTACTAGAATCTCTCGTCCATGGAGCGATCTTTCCGTTGGTGCAAAATAACATTATACCACAGCAGCACGGATTCGTAAAGTGTAAATCTACGTCTACCAACCTTTTAGTGTACACTAATTTCCTATTTACATCAATGGATAAAAAACCCAGGCTGATGCTATATATACAGATTTTCGGAAGGCTTTTGATAAGGTAGACCACGCGATGCTATTGCGGAAGTTGGTGTTCAACGGGATTAAAGGCAACTTATTGAGATGGTTTGCTTCCTATTTAGAAAAAAGTACCCAAAAGGTTGTAATTGGTGGTCACGAGTCTCAGGCTTCGCATGTCTCATCTGATGTGATGCAGGGCTCGGTTCTTAGACCCCTTCTGTACACGTTATTTATTAATGACATCGGTGACTGTTTTCGTAATTGTTCTTTTGAGATGTTTGCTGACAACTTGAAAATATATAAATCTGTACATTGTCCAAATGACTGTAATCTTATCCAAGTAGACCTGGATCGTTTCCACCAATATTGCCTGGTAAACAAACTATCTCTTGCATATGACAAATGTGTCAAAATTTCTATCACCAAAAATAATAATAAAATTTTCGGTCAATATCGTATTGGAGATAAAACGTTGCACGATGTCACGTCTGTAAAAGACTTGAGTGTCACACTGGACGAAAAACTGACTCTAGACAAGCACATAGGCCAAGTTACAACAAAAGCATACAAAATGCTAGGATTCGTCCTGAGAGCTGCCAAACCGCTAAAAAAGCGTTCGTCCTACATGCTCTTGTACAAATCGCTGGTGTGCCCTCTCCTTGAGTACTCATCTGAGGTTTGGAATCCTTACTATAAGATCTACATAAACCAAGTCAAATCTATCCAAAAATATTTTTAAGAGCCGTTAATTATAGATTTCGTCAGCCCCACCGGTCGTATGTACAACTCATAATACAGTACGAATTTCCTTCCCTGACGGACAGACGTACGGTGCGGGATGCTGCTGTTCTGTACAATATATGCAACGGTGGCTACGACTGCCATGACCTTCTCGAAGGTCAGGTTTTGGGCTCCGTCGTACAGAACCAGATCTACGACTTTGCTCGCTGTTCAGACGAGTAGAACTATGGCAGGTGTATGACGATAAATATAAGCATCGAGTAACCCTATTGTTAAATAAAAAAAATGTAGCCTAGAAACTGTATTTGTAATTTATTTATTTTTTAGTAGTGAGCCCTGATGTTTGCGTTGATTGTTATATTTATAAGGCATTCTTTTGTAGAGTCCGCATGTGCTTAAGATTGTTAAGTCTGTTAGTTTTAGGTAGCTAGTTGCTGAAACATGTTGTGAATTAATTGCCACGTCTACCAATAACTCTAAGTGGGAATTGGTTTAGGGTGTAGACTATGTATACAGCATTAAGTTTTAATTTATTTTGTAATATTTGCGTCTGTATCTGTTTTTTTCCCCAATAAAGAAAAGAAAAGAAACATCAATGATTAATATTAGCTATTTCATTTTACTAATGAAATTTTTCATATTTACTCGTATTCGTTAATATGTAGGTATTTGTAAAATGTTCATTGCATCTTTAAGTCTAATAGATGAGAATTGATAATATTGTACCTTTTTCTACTTCCCCGTTTCTTCGTTTGCTTTTCTTTGAAGCGAAAATTACTAAATCAATCGATTTTCAATTTTATTAGTTGTATTTTTGTTAATTTGTTAAACGTTTTTGTAAAGAACGAATTCAAATTTAAAAATCCACGTTTAAAACTTTATTATTATTTTACGATTTCATTTTAAATGTTTTCATTCGATTGCTTTTTAATATCCATAAATAAACTTGAAATAGATGTTGTTACACAAATAAAGGCAACATTATGTGAGCAAAGATTACTCACGGCAAAGTGTACACTAATTACTCGTCTCGACAGCGCGGGCCGGATTAACCTTCTTAGCCTGTTAACTAAGAGGGTAATATGTTGACGAAATAAACTGAAATTTGCGACGATTCATTTCTGTGATCTAACGTGCTCCGAATGCAAACAAACGTTCATTATTATAAACCGTACAGTAATGAAAAAGAAGCGGTAACAATAGGTACAATTTTAATAATATGGGAAGAAATAAAAACTCTAGAATTTATTTGAAAGAAAGGTGGTTTTGTCTCACAACTGGAAGTTATTGCTTTAATAATAATAATTATTTAAAAAAGGCCCGGGCAAATATATATACACACATATATATATATACACGAAGACCTTAATCGCTTTGATATATACGTAAGTTATTATTCTAGCAGTATATATATAACATACTCCTTAAATAATAACTTAGATTTGGATTAATCTATACGCCATCATATGTCTACGCCATCCTTCTAGTAAACAATTTATATTCATAGTAACAAATTACTCAATGAAAGGACAATGCATTAAATTTTAATAAAATCAGGTAATTAGCCTTGTTCTAAACTTATATGTCATGTTATAGTTTTACTACATAAGATTTCTATACTCCGCTAAAATAGCTATCCACAATGTGGTGTTGGTGCCAACTTCATAGTAAGAAAGTGAGGCCTGGATATGCCCGAAATTGAGTGATAGTAAGATAGGAAATGCGATCTCATAGAAATACTGCTCGGTGTCACCCTTGCGAGCAGAATAAGCAATGAAGAGATAAGAGATACGCAGTATGATAGGGTTAAACGACAGTGTTATTGTTAAAATGAAGAACGGAATGCTTAGATGATTTGGGCCCGGGCATATAGAATGACTGATGAAAAACTGACGAAGAAAATCTACAGAGCGAAAGTGAGTGGTAAAAGAAGCCAAGAAAGACCAAGGCTGACTTACGAAGATTAAATAGCTGGATTGTTAACTGATGGAAATGTCAAGAGCACTCGCATACCTAGACGAAAATGTGGGAGGAGAATGATGAGATTTCAGGAATTTCAAGAAACGAGCCTACTCTTTCCTTAAAGGTCGGCAACCCACCCGTGATTCCCTGGACGTTACACATGTCCATGGGCGGTGATGATCATTTTCTATCAGGTGACATGCTTGCTCGTTTGCCCCTTCTGATATAAAATAAATGTAAGGACTGCAAAGCTTGGCGCTCCGTCCTCTCTGACTACCCCGTTAGGGATACAGAGTGACGATATGCATATATATACTATGTACGGAATCTTGTGGTTGGCTTTGTTGCAAACTTATGTGTCATATTATAGTTTTAATACATAAGATTTCTATACGAATAAAATAAATAAAATGTTGTATGCTCATTAATTATATCATTGTAGCAAACAATTAAAAGAAGTTTAGGAGGTAACTCGTGTGACATACGGAGAGACCGTCGTTCATCCGTTGATAGCTTCGGTGACTAGGAGGGAATATGTTTAAGACGACTTCGCGTTTCTGATTTCCCCTTCTTTACATACATTTTATATGTATACTTTATGTCATATCCTCAGGCTGTATCCCTAACGGGGTAGTTAGTGAGGACGGAGCGCCAAGCGTCGCGGGTCCCCCTTCTTTAATTCTTTAAAACATTTTAAAATGTTATATAGCGGCTTACAGTGCAAAAGGAAACGAATTAACGAAATGTATTAGCTTACACTAGTAACTAATGAATCTGTGGTATTATTATATTCTTCAAGTCAGTACGTCACATAATTTCTGATAAAATCGACGGTGATTGATAGACAAACGGACAGACGTCAAGGATTCCAATTTTCTTTTTAAAGTACTGAACCTAAAAGTATAGAAAGTCGTATGAAATGAATTTGTATGAAACTTTTTTTCTCTACAAACAATAATAGTAACTCGCTCTAAAAGCTTTTATAATTGAATAGAGTATTTGGCTTTGAGTAGATACTATGCCGCCTCGTCCATTGGATAGGTATGTAAGAAATATGGTTGTATATACTGTAAGGAATGTTAATAAAGTTGAATTTGTAAATGGGTGCAGAGCGTTTGAAATTAAACAATATCTATTTTTGAAGTAATAATATTTTCTAAGCAATTACTGTATGTGTAATAATAATGTTTGATTTTTGAAATTGTAAGCAGGATTATTTGACTGGCCTGTTGACGCAGTGGCATATGCATCTGCTTTCCAAGTTAGGGTCCCGGGTTCGATTCCCGGTCAGATCAATTAAGGAAACAAACTTTTCTAAATTGGCTTGGAATCTGGGTGTTATTGGGAACTCCCCCAGATTCGTTGTGTGGACCCATAGTGCAAGCTGCTTAGTTTGGGGTCACACAATCTGTGTAATTGTCTGGAGTATTATTATTATTATTACTTATGTATGTATGTATATATGAATCGTATGATTATAATGATGTCGATATTTCAAACGAATTATTATGCTTTTAAGTATTCTACAAGGCTATGCTACTAATGCTAGCTACAATAGCAAGGCGAATCTTGTTATGTCGTAATGATCGAAATGGGAAATGAAATAATTTTATTGCAATTTTGTAGTACAATTCCTATAAATATCTATTATTATTTGTTCTTCGTAAGAAAACGTAAGAATTATCAAAATGTCACTTGTTTTATAAATATTGCGCGGTAGGTATGTTTGTAAGTCGTCGTATTACTCAGGTTGATAGATATTAATAGGATTTAATGACGAATAAAGGTTTTGTGTATAATATCGTTGATGACGAAGAATATTTATCCCCCGTCATCGAAGGACAGATATTTTTCTCCTTCGCGATATACAATAGTACGCATCTTTCTTAATTAGATCTCACAAAAAATTGTTATTAAAAAAAAAAATTCCGCCTTCAAAAAAAACACTGAAAAGTATAAAATAACTATCCTTTACCAATCAGAACACAAGTACAATTAAAATAACTTTATAAATACGATACACATACCTATATAATTAAATTTGACAGTTATTGAAGTCGATGCCAAGCCCACCAAACTAATAGACTTTCTGTTGTTGCACATTGATTTGGCACCGACTTCAATAACTGTCAAATTTAATTATATAGGTATGTGTATCGTGTTTATAAAGTTATTTTAACTGTACCTACTTGAGTTTTGATTGGTAAAGGATAGTTATTTTATACTTTTCAGTGTTTTTTTTACGGCGGTTTAATTTTTTATAATAAAAATTTTGAATTTCTCCCTTTTGAGTGATCTTGATCTAAATAAATATCTAGGGCCGGTCTGCAATTAACATCATTCTAATTCCGGAGCGCAACGATATACAAGAGTGTATCTTCGAATTCCAAGCTCTAATATAGGTGAAATTTAAATTAAACTACCTCTAAAGTATTACCTATCAAACGAAAAACGAATTTTTGAAATCGGTTCATAAATGACGGGGATATGAGGTAACAAACATACAAAAAAAAAAAACAGACAGACGAATTGAGAATCTCCTCCTTTTTTCGAAGTCGGTTAAAAACATGTATCAGCCACACGGATTTCTTTTCTTGCTGGCTTATTCGTGATTTGTAGACCCCTTGTTTAGTTCCTTAACTGGTTTCGTACCTCAACTTCGCAGAGAATTTGTTGATATTGTCGGTGAAGAGCGCAAACCAAATATATGTAAATAAATCTAAATCTTGGTTAAAACATCTATTATCTTCGGTCAGAAATTCTTTCAATAGACATTTTAAATTGGCCCGAATTGCAAATGATTTCAGGGTGTAGTTTACTTAGATATAAAGAGAAAACATAAATGACATCCGTTTTTGAGGAGAGCATTTCTCAAACCTGTCAAATTTTGCTTCAGGTTATTAAGAGTTTGTTACTCGTGGTCAAGGTCAACGATATATAACTAAATATTGGTCAATTTGTCAAAATCTATCGCTGTCAGGAAAGTCTTGTATTTATATCAAAAGGAAAAGGTGGGTAATCTTCATTCATCAGCACAATGCACGTTTGTTGTGCAGTTGGTGGATTTCACTTTCGCATGGTATCATGAACTGGCGATGAGTGATCGCCGCCACGAAGAGACGGAAACGGAAGCCGCCGCCTCCGCAGAGATGCCATTATCTGCACAGTTAATGCCTTTTGTCGGAGCTCTATTCACATTGGAATAATTAATAACGCAAGCGCCATTGTGGCTCTGGCAACAGCGCGGCCATCACTTCTAGATTATGTCACTGATTTAAATGTCACCTTCAATACTGAAGTTTTAATAATGAGATCTTTTTCCAGCTTCTTCAAAACTTTCCAGAAGGATCAAACTTTTATAGATAGATAATTTGATGATTGCTTATCTAATTCTAACGAATTTTTTCATCGGTATTTTTTTTCAATTGAAAACAGTGGAGTGATCATTAATTTTACAATTCGTAATATTTTTTCGAGTATTTGCTAACACGTGTATGATACTTTACATATTTTATTTTGATACTTACATATTCTTGTAAATTAAATCAAAAAATTGTTTCGTAATTTTTTCATTGAAGTTATTTATTATTAACAAACAAATTATTATTTAGGTTTTTAAATTATTAACTATTTTAATATCACAAGTGACAGAACTACTTCCACATCGTGTTCATAATATTTTATCTTATATTTTAGATGAAGAAATAACTAGCACATTATTATGGTTTACTTCAAAGATTATACTGATTCGAAAAAAAATCGTACACATGAATCACTTAATCTGTTTTATAATTTATTCACGAAATGTATACCCCTTTTGAGATCTGGTAAAGGCTTAAGAAATTGCTTGCCATTTTGACCTTTCGATTGATGGCTAGTGGTTTCATTTTAAATCTAGGCTTAATGAAACTAGCTTTTGCTTGCTGAAGTTTCAATGTTGACCTTTAGCTCTTTTATATATTAATCAATTACGTAATTATTTAGCTTTCATCCCACACCCGTCACGCGTTTTGCGCTTGGCCGCATTCTATGACTCATCTCCAGTAATACTATCAATAAAGTTCAGTAACACAGTAAGTGTTTCACAAATATTGGGAAGAGATTAATGTCCCCTTACGAGATCGTAGATGCATCGATAATAATTGAACTAGAAAGGTGTTGGGGGTTGTAACTGTCAAAATAAACAAACTAGGAGACGTCCCGCTGCTGAGTGCAGGCAGCGCGTGAGAGTTTATTTGTACATCTATACGTTGGTTGACCAATTCATATGTAGTATTTAGAATATGGATCAATTTATAGTGTGAAATGTTTTACGTCTCCTACTACTCATATGTAACTACAAGAAAATCACAAACACTATGAGATAACGCAACCGCGATGTAAATTCGCGGGAATAAATCGACGAAGGCGATACCTATCACCGAACTCGCGCACGAATTGAGGAAAAAGATCCATTTAAATGTAGATTGTCTCTGGTAATACTTCCATTTGTTTTTGTCTCGAAATGCCACCCCAAGATACGAGCCACAACCCGTTTTGCGGCTCGTACTATCGTACAAAACACACCTGCTTTTTATTCGCTTACTTGAGGATAAATCTACATCTCATTTTTTCATCGGTGAGGCAGCACTGAAAAAATACAATATCTAATTTTGCTCATTCATACATGTACATACATAAATATACACACACTGTTTCTTCAACGGTAGAATCAGAGAGGATGGAGTGCCAAGTATCGCAGTCCTTACATACCTTCACAGGTTACAGATTCCAGGGAGCAGTCTTGCGCCTCCTGAAATCTAATCATTCTTCTCACACATTTTCGCCAGGGTATGCGCATACAAGCATATATTATATAACTAGCTATAGAGAAGTTCTTTTGTTGAAGTAGTCATAATCAGATTTTAACTGAATTTTTGTGCGACCGCCCTGAAAATATATGATACCCATTGAAATAAAAGAAGAATTGTAAAAGTCGGATACAAATAGCGAAAATATCGCGTGACATACATAGAATAAAAAATAACTTTTTAAGAAAAAAATTAAACCGACTTCAAAATAAAACCCTGAAAAATATAAAATAATTATCGTTTATTGCTAAATGCTCAGTTATTAACCCCGGTCAAATTTTTCGGTATTTATATGCATGTGCACTGGAAAAATACTTTAGTTGATTTTACAAAAGTTTTATTAAACTCGCGAATTAATTTCGGACTAACAAACGGAAATTATTGATTTCACTCAACTTAAAATGTTGAATTATTTACAAATCTGTTTTGTGTAATTAACAAATTTGTTAAGTAATATTAACTAAGGTAGGTCTGATGCACACCATCAACATACTCTTAAAACTAAACTCTTTAGTAAATTTAACATGAAATGTTGTACATTTTATTTTGTTAAAATGTGTAACTTCAATCTTTTTTATTCTGTAAATTGAACATTCGTGATATTGTACAAATAATTAATAGTTTAGTAAACTTTGGTTGTTTTTATAAAACAACAGATCAACCCTCGGAATTCAACTAAAGTACTTTTTCAGTGTACATAGCCTGGGAATTAGAAATCGTCTATGGTATCCCCTGTCTGCCCTACGAGGCGACCAATTGGCAAGTTTTGAGATCACGTGCCAATCATGGCACGGTAGCTCCGGTAATCGATTTTAGACGACTCCTAGAAGGATAGCAGCGCGTATGGTCCCCACTGCCGTAGCACTGCGTTGGCGCTGGAGGAGAGCGGGCACTACGCACTTCGGCATTGGGCATCTGGGTTCCTGTGGGTTCCAATATAAACGTCGAGGATGACCCTCTGCGTATGTTTTAGTGGGTAAAAGTACTACATTAAAACATATAATAAAGTTATTAACTAAAGTTATCAAATATTGTACGTACCTTTCGATCTCGTGACTTCTCGAATAATGCAAATGAAGAAATTTTTCAACGTGGAACAAAGCACCCGCATTCAATCCATTTGCAACCAAATTGCAGTTCATTTCGTTGATGTAATGAGCGTGGTTATGCCGTTGCTTTTCGTGACTGTAATAGAGTTTAATACTATTGCTGCCAAGTTCATTTAGTAACATTAAAAATAAGTAATGGTAGTAGAAAATTATTCTGTTGAAAGTTTGTGAAAACTTTTGAGACAATGCGCTGCACAATTAATGCCAATCCTGACGATCCAAAATTAATAATACGGATTCATAATATTAACTAACTGTCACAATAATCTATTTTGTGTAACGTCATAAACCTAGCGTAATCCATTTAGACCATGATATTAGTTAAAAAAATATAAATGGCCTGATGAAAATTCTAAAACTTCAGCTAAGGGCTTTTTTGCTAAAAAAATCAGATTAATATTTCTATAGTTTGATATACATATGTACACGTATGTACATACGTATAGATATTCCTTGCGTGACCGTTAACCGAGTAACATATTATATGTGTGAACTGTGTAGGAAATAATTAAATTCCAGTTATAAATTATAGTGCCCATGTATAATGTGCATTAGAAAGTAAATAATTATGGTAAACAATGTAACAGGAATATAGCAATAAAATCATTTGCTCTTGAGTGCAGCAGATGCGAAAGGCAAACTCATGAGAGTGCCGAATGTGCAGGTGTATCTGTCAAACAACTAGCAGCGCTACGGGGTGTTGAGAATCTTTAATGGATCTGTGCTGAGTACAAGAAAAATACAAAACAGCCATCGCTATTCTTACTGGAAGAAAATCAAAATGAAGTTGAAGGCAAGACAAAAAACTCGAATGATAAAACCGTGACGGTAGAGGTTAAAAAGCTTTTTCAAAATATAAGCGAAGAAATAAGGAAGAAAATCAAAGAGAAAATGCCATGTTTTTAACAATTTGTTAAATTTCTAAATCGGCAATATCACTATTTGAAGGAACAATTCAGTAATGACGAGAACCTATTAAAAAAATTAGAAGAAAGAAACAAAAATTTTGCCAATATAAATACTAATCTCGAACTAAGAATATCAGCTTTAGAACAACGCCAACAAGAACCTGAGCACAAAGTACTCTCCAATGACATAGACGTGGATGGAATTCCTAAACTATCTGAGATAGCCAACCTAAAAGACGTCCATAACATACTAGCTACTAAGCTGAATCAGGGAGACATCTCAAATAAAATCAGTGCATCGTGGAAAAACACGTGGAGAAAAACCAGGCTCGATCGTGGTCGAATTATCTTCTAAGAAAATACGTGATAACTGGCTAGCTGCTGCAAGATCATTAGTCCTTGTTGTAGCGGATGTATTGCACTCCGTGCCCAAAGAGTTAGCTAGCAATAAAATATATATTCGTGAAGCTTTAACACCACAATTGAAATATCTCTTGTGGGAAACAAAACATCAACTAAAATTTGCATAAAAATAAATTTGGTGTTAAGACGGTGAAGTGCTAGTCAGAAAGGAAGATAAAAGTAAAATTTTTATAGAACAAATGTGTGAGGAGAATAATGAGATTTGAAGAAGTGAAAGATGTATGTAAGAACTGCGACGCTTGGCGCTCCGTCCTCTCTGACTACCCCGTTAGGGATACAGCCTGAGGATATGTATGTATCTATAAAAATAAATGCATTTACATTTGTAACAGAACTTATGGCCGGACTAGGTGGTTTTGTTATTTCATGTAATTAACATTTAATTTGATATTTTAATACTTTGTTTGACAATGTCTTGTAATTTTGCCTAACTGTACACGTTAGATAAATATTCGATTGTACAAACATAGAATTTCTGAGTAAAATAGGTAATAACCGTAATGTTGAATCAACTTGTATTGATATTAATATGATTATTACTATCATTAAGAATTTCTCTAAACTTCAACAAACTATTCGGTATTGCCGACATCCTATTGATATTATAATATTAACTGAGGCAGGCATACATACGCAGGTGAGTTCACTTTTTAATATATCGGGATATACAATGCACACAAATTTACGAGATAAAAGAAAAGGAATTTGATGCATGGGTATTGCTTGTTATGTGGTGCAGTCGATACTGTTCTAGCGGGTCACAGAATGACTATCTGTCTAATTCTACCTAATCTAGCTATCACATGCCGAGGCAATGACCAGAACTTAAACATACAGGCGATTCCAAGCGAGTGACAAAACTAAATACACAAATAATTGAAACGTAATTGTCCAAAGTAGACTGGGACAAAACAATAAATATGACATGCCCACAGTCGACCTATGAGTTTATTAAAAATAATTTCGAAAATGCTTATAAAAAAGCGTCATTTACTTCTATGTCTAAAAATAGTAAAAGAATAAAGGAACCTTGGTTAAATAAATACATTACTAATCTCAGTATAGAACAGAACGAAAGATAAAAAAAGGAGAAAAGATCGTAATAATAGCATTCTTAGATTGAAATATATAATAAGATAAGAAATGAACTAAATAAAACCATAGAAAAACGTAAAAACAAATACTAATATAACGAAATAAATAATAATTAAAAGGTAATGTTAGATATTTGTGGAAATTAACAAATAAAATGTCGAGACGTGTACTCACCTCGGTAGATGAAATAATTATCAAAGCTTTCGCTTCCCAAAACCCTACAGTTATGGAAATAACTAATTCGTTTGCGCGAGAATTTCAGATAAATGTTAAAAAGTCTTTACTTCATGTACCATACCGTTATTGCAAAAAAGGTTTTCTAAACCAGCTAATGTAAGTATTCGTTATCAAAACGTCACAGAATATAGTATCAATAAAATTATAAAATCACTTAATTAAAGGACCTGGCTTAGATGGTATAAGATGTAAAAAAATCGTATCTGAAATTTCGGCAGAGATAGCAAGACTAATTAATGCAAGTTTAAGGGAGGATATAATTCCTAGTACATTAAAATGTAAATCTATTCGACCTATACAAAAAAAAAGGTCGTTATGATGACTTTAATAACTACAGACCAATAACAATTTTACCACGCATTAATAAAATAATGAAGAAATTAATATGCAACCAAATTCAAAAATTTCGCAATGATAATAAAATTCTGGCACATACACAATATGGATTTCAACCTAAAAAAAGTACAACCATACTTCTTTCTAAATTCACAGACGAAATAAATAAACAATTAAATGATAAAAAACAAGTGTTCGCTCTCTTTATCGACTATTCCAAAGCTATTGATACATTGCGTTATAATGAACTGTTAGAAAGACTTGAGATGAATGGTATAAGGGGGCTAATGTTAAAGTTGTGCAAAAATTATTAATGTAATAGATCATCATATGTAAAAGTTAATAATATTGTCCGTGATAAAATAGTTATTACCCAAGGCACAGCACAAGACTCAGTACTTGGTCCTCTTCATTTTCTTACCTACGTATATGTAAAAGTGAATAATAATGTCAGTGATAAAATAGTTATTACCCAAGACACAGCACAAGGGTCAGTACTTGGTCCTCTTCATTTTCTTACCTACGTATATGTAAAAGTGAATAATAATGTCAGTGATAAAATAGTTATTACCCAAGACACAGCACAAGGGTCAGTACTTGGTCCTCTTCATTTTCTTACCTACATAAATGATCTTCCATATATTATCAAGAAAAGTACGGTTTATCGGTTTGCAGATGATACTTACATTCAAAAATTATGTACTGACCTTCAAATAGATTTTGATCTGTTGGTCAAATGGTCGCATGATATTGGCCTGTCACTGAATGCTCAAAAAACGAAATCAATTCACATACGGTCACCATATAACAGTTTAACATTATGGTTACCTTTAACCATAATGTTAAACTGATTTCTCATAGTCACGAATGCCAACATAATGGTAACTTTACGACTAACTTGCCTATGTAATCAGATAGAGACCGTTGACAGCCAGTAATACCTGGGAGTGGAAATTGACAAACATTTTAATTGGGGTTCACACATAGACTCACTATGCAACAGGCTTAGAGTCATTTTAGTCAATTTTGTCATTATTAAGACACAAATACCCTTATCCCATACATTGATTACTTTATATCATTCAATGGTAGAATCTTATGATATCTTACGTTATACGGTCTTTCGAGTTATGGACGAACATTTCCATCTTATCTTGATACAATTTATTCTCTGTAAGTTAGATTGGTGGAATTAATAATTCTACAGCATGTAAAAATAACGTGACCATTCGTCCCGCTTTGGGCGGGACATTCCTGCTTTCAGGCTGTCTGTCCCGTTGTCCCCACCCAGAGCAAAAAAGTCCTGCTTTTGCAAACACACCAAACCATGATTAATACATACCGTACGGGTAGGGGTATATTCATTGCATTCGAAATGCGCGGCTGACGAACCACGGTGGCGAGGGCGGCGTGGAAAAGAGAGAATAAGTAACAAGCAAATTTCGCGAGCGTCCCGCTATGACAAAAACAAATTTAAAGAGAATGTCAATCTTCTATTTAAATATTGTATTATTATCCCTGTACATACCAAAATTGAATACACTTTACTTAAAGAGCTATCTATATCTTTGTGAAAATATCAAAACATAAATCTCATAAAATAGTAACACGACAAATTAGAAACAAAAAATTAAACAATAATAATAATGCTCCAGACAATTACACAGATTGTGTGACCCGAAACTAAGCAGTAAGGTTGTACTATGGGTACCACACAACGAACTCTGGGGGAGTTGGCAGTAACACTCAGACTCCAAGTCAATTTAGAAAAGTTCGTTTCCCAAATTGACCTGCCCCCTTATTCACAAACGTCGGAAACTCAAGTTTCCATATCCGACAGAAAACTTTTCGATGATTTTGTCTATACGCGATTCACGAATCCGAAATATTATTATATTTATACTATATATATATCATCGTCGGATTGAATTTATGCTTTTCAACGATCGGCCTTTCCGCCACGGAAAGTTTCCGACGTTTGTGGATAACCCCCCTGATCGGGGATCGAACCCGGGACCCTAGCTTGGAAACCAGATGCATATGCCACTGCGCCAACGGGCCAGTCATAAATACGAAATTAAATTATAACCGCAAGCTCACATCTAAGTATATATTATTACTAGATGATTAACAATTTACCTCACAATTTGAAAGCATCAATTAATTGCAAGAACGTTAAAAATAAATTAAAAAAATACTTTATTATTGAGCTAGACTGAAATCCGATTGAAGCATCCTGTATCTTGTATACAATATTAAGTACATAAACAGATTTAATTTCGTTTGCAACACTAACTACAGTCTCGATGCACTCGCGTATCATTAGAAGTAAATATTATTTTCATTGAATGTAGCATTTCTGCATGCGTACATGATAATATGTATACTGTATTTAGTGTTCAGTATTTTCATGCAAGGGCTACGCACATTGCAGACAAACTTATATAAGTTTTGTGTTTTTTGTGGTTTTGTTTTTTACTGTATTGTATCTTGTGCAAACAATAAAAAAAAAAATGAAATAAAAAAAAAAAACAGTGTGTAAATATAGAACAATATGTAGGTCGTTTGGTATAGGTGATTGCGCGCAATGTTGCTTCTCAGTGATTGTATCATACACCGAAGCACCATTACGAGCATTTCTATATGGATATAAACGAATGTACTATAATTTGGACTTACAACAAAGCTGTAAACTTTAAAAGGAAAAATCCATTTTCTACATAAATAAAAATGTCTGAAACTTCTTCACCGATTGCTTTAAAATTTTGACACAGTCCCGCATTAGAATAGGCACTCGTTTTCATGTACTTCATTCCTGACACACCCACTAAACCACAGAAATGTGTCACCAGTAGCAACCAGTTAAAAATAAAATTTAGGAATATAAAAATATCTTACTGATGGTAGAGCCATGCTGCATTGCAGCTCGAATTGGGGCGGCTCGCCCGGTAAAATACCACCCTCTCACAGAATATCGGCGTGAAGTAACAGCATCTATTGCTGTTGTGTTTCGTTCGGCGAGTGAGAGTACCGGTGGCCCGTCTCCCCCTTGCCCTGCCCATCCTTCCTTTCCCTAAAGGCTGGCAACGGACCCGTCATTCTCCGGATGTTGCGGGTGTACATGGGTGGCGGTTGGTTACTCTCCATCAGGTGACCCGTTTGCTCGTTTGCCCCCTTTTTTATAAAAAAAATCTTAGATTGAGTACAACATGGTTTAGATATTTCTTTCACAAAGAAACGAATGAGCAACATAGTTTTTTAATGTTAATTTCATGTATTACAGCGCGAGCTAAAAGTATGGTACCCAAAGCGTCGGAAATGGTTCCCAAATTGGCCGCAAGACGCCCAGAGCGCTCACGTCGTATGCCTGTGAGTTACAGAATTTGTTTGTCCGCGGACTAGTCGAATTAAGTGCCTACCGGAATCACCCTGTGCGCGTCACATTGCTTTGTCCGTCCGTGTGGTCCGTTACGAACAAAGAACTCAGTTTGTGAATATCGTCGTAGGACACAGACAGTTCCTATATTGCTGTAGAATTAAGAATTAGTAGTATAAAGTTAATTTTATTCACAGCGTAGTTTAATATTTATAGTTGCAAAAGCAATTATTGCGTACTACTTTATTTAATTGTTATAAAAGTGGCAACCCAACGTTGTACCGAACCAGCCAGTGAATTAAACTAAACTTTGTGGTCGATTTTTCAATTAGTTATTGAATTCGCTAAATGTAAACTTTATATCTGCTGGATAGTGAAATTATTGTTAAATTTCGTAGTTTTAAATTTATAGAGTAGTAGTGAGTAGTAGAGTAGTAGTGTTAAATTTATACAGACTGTTAAATTGTGTTCTAAAATTTTATGAACGATGCTTTTGACACGGTCTAACACAAGTGGTATTGTTGGCGATCAGCGGCCTTCAACAGCAGTGATGCATAGAGCACCTTCAACAGCTGCTCCACCGACTTCAGACAACTTGGTGGAGGCAAATTCGCCTGCACCACGTGGTCAGCCTGTGTATGATGCACAAACTACAGTGCCGTCTGCCCCTTCGTCAAGTATTACACCAATAGTGATTACAGACCACCAATTAACGGGTATGATGGCCATGCTACAGCAAACTTATTCTCCAGCGCCGTCGACTAGTCGTTCGGGAAACTGCTGCTGAAACGGAATTATACAGCGCATTTCGACGGAGACAAAAAAACTGACGTCACAGCTTTTATAGATGCCGTAGAAATCTACAAGGATTGCGTCGGTATTGAAGAGAATGTCGCTCTCAAAGGCCTCTCAATGCTACTCACCGATTTTGCTGCCACGTGGTGGTAAGCAGAGAAGCATTCGATAGGCAACTAGGAAGAGGCAATGCAGCTGTTGAGAGACGTTTGGACCCCGTTTATCTACACACCACATTTATATAGAGTTATTTAAAAAAGAAGAGGAAGATGAATCTACATGTGTGTTTTTTGTCGCACGAATACCACCATACACTCCCAGTGAGGAAGTGTATTTGGACATGGCGTATGATCTGTTACATAAACGATTAAGAGTGAAGGTAAGCCGTTCTTCATTCAATTTGTTTTCTGAGCTCTTGATCAACACTAGAAGAGACGAGGATTTGAGCCCTCAAAACTTCACTCAACCGCAACGGTTGGTGCAAACTCCATTGATTCACAAAATCGACCAGTTTTACCCATAAGTGTGTATGGTGTTAGTGGATACTGGTGCAAAAATGTCGCAAAAATGTGCGATTGTTAGTCGAAGGAATTTACTTGTAAAACATAGTCATAAGTTTGAACCCGTCCAAACGGAATTAAAAATTGACGATTGTAGTATTAAAACACTAACTGTAGATACTGCTCAGGTTGATGTGAGAATTCTGAGTACGTTTGTAAGCACGTCCTTTATTGTTTTACCTGGGGCAACAGAATCATTATTAGGTATGAATTTTATTAACGACGCTGGTATGATACTTCATTTTTGTAATACATTTTTTCTGTCGCCAAGGTTCCAGGTGAGCACACCTTCGAATATGAAGAAAGAGAACTTTCGCTCACCTGTTGCGCTGTCGACGGTAGTCTTCGCCCGGATGAAGGTAGTATGCTTTCTACGGAGCAACCTAAATGAGAAGTGGATGAACTTCAGGCGAATAAGAGCATCTTTGAACCAGGAGGAGCACCTACAAAGTTTGCACTCCACCGGATCGATACAGATACATTAAGTCGTTCTACTGGTGCTGCAGTTGACAACGTGGAGGTCGCTGTAGTCATGGTGGAATGCCGCAAAACTCACCGGAGAATATGCGTAAGGTTCAACTTGAAGATCCAGCGGTGAAGTCCATCATTGATGTTTTTGAGAGCGCAGATGAAGATAATGTTATGGTTCAAATGGAAAAGGGCTGTTATATGCAACAGGGAGTATTGTATAATGTTGATCCCCATGGAGATTCTGAAGAACCTCGGTTAATTGTATCTATATCAGAAAGAGGTGTTCGAAGGTGATCATGTAGCTCCCACTGGGGGTCATCCAGAAATCGAGAGAATACTCCGTAAGCTCCAACAACGTTATTTCTTTCCAGATAGGAGACAGACGTTAGAGGCTTACGTTAGGAATTGTAAACTTTGCCAAAGGTATAAACTTACTAACCTCAAACCCGCCGATTTATTGCAAACTCCCGTACTACATATGCGTTTCGAGGTCCTTGCTGTTGATTTATTCGGTCCACTTCCAACTGGAGACAAAGGGGAGACACGGATATTTCTTGTTGAAGATCGAGTAGGTGTTCTTGAGATACGGCTTGTCTCGTCGGATAATCTCTGATAATGGAACACAATTCGTATTTGCTGTAATGCAGAAGGTTTTGTATGTAACTGACGTTAAACAAAGCCTCTTACCCGTATACCATCCCCAGACGAAAACAGCAAAGAGGAAGAATCGCGATCTGAAGCGATCTTGCTGGGCCGAAACATTGGAATTGGTCAAAGTCTTTATCCATTGTCAGATTTGTGTCGAATTCCAGTTTTAATCTGGTACTGGACTGGACTAGAGGTACCGGACAAACTGCTGCTTTCCTGACGTTTGCGCGTGAACTGCGGTCCCCGATCGACCTTCAACATGATTTGAGACAAGTCGTTTCGCAAGAAAACTTTGTTCCACAGATCACGCCATACTTGAAATCCTTTCATTTTACTCTTGAGCGGGTACATCAACGAATTCCAGATCAGCAATCACGTAGGAAGCGGTACGGACAAGAATCGCAGACCAGGACCATCTTATAAGGTAGGTGATCACATATTAGTAAATGTCAGTTCTTCTAGCATCCCCGGACAAGGAATAACCGCCCAGTTCCTACCGAGACGTAAAGGATCTTTCAGGATTTCTGAAACAGTAAGTCCTACAGCTTATAAAGTTGCGGACCAAAGAGATAATTTCACTAAGTGTAATGTCAGTACACTTGTACCTTATAAAAGAGCACAGGGATTATTTAATGCAAGAAAAGGGGTAGATCTCCAAAGGCCAAGTCACACTCGGGTCGTAAGTATCACTTGGAGGGGGAGACTATAGCGCGAGCCAAAAGCCCAGCACCCGAAGGCTCGGAAATGGATCCCAATTTGACCACAAGACGCCCAGAGCGCTCTCGTCACATGTCTGTGCGTTACCGAATCTCTTTGTCCGCAATCTAGTCGAGACAAGTACCTACCTGAATCACCTTGTGCGCGTCACATTGCTTTATCTGCCCGCGAGGACCTGTTTCTGAATACCATCGTAGGACACAGACAATTCCTGTATTGCTGTAGAATTAAGATTTAGTAGCATAAACTTAATTTTAGTCACAGTGTAGTTTAGTATATATAGTCGCAAAAGCAATTATTGCATACTACTTAATTTAATTGTTATAACATGGAAATAAAAGCTACAGAAAATAGCGAGTTTTAAAGGTGTTTACAATAAAATCTTATTATAAAGAAACGAAATTCTTGAAAAGCTCTTAAGCATTGTGCAAAACATAAACCGGGTACACAGACGCATTTTATAAACTTAACGACAACTCGATTAAGGAAGCAGGCCAAGAAAGTTGTCGGTGAGAGTGAAGTTTGTTCAAACGGTAGCGCTAGATTCAATCGATGTAATGCTATAGTCGCAACGCAACACCTTCTTTACATATCTTCCGCATAACAGCGATCGTATTGTAATTTTCTACATTTTTAATTTGTATTCATTTTCAAAACTCACTTCAAAAAAGAGGAGGAGGTTCTCAATTCGGTTGCATGTTTTTTTTTTGATGTTTGTTACCTCATAACTTCGGTATTTATGAACCGATTTGAAATTTTCTTTTTATTTGACAGGATATATTTCCAGATTGCTTCCATCTAAATTTCACTGGTACTGGAGCTTGAAATAAATTAAAATACACCAATAACGCGAACTGGTTATAAACTTTATTTATTTATATTGATGATTCGCTTGTGTGTCATTGCGCTCCAGATTTAGAAAGGAAGTTAATTGTAGACCTGCCCTAGATATTTATTTATCCCAAGGTCATTCAATCTTAAAAGAAAAACACTGAAAAGTACGCAATAACTATGCTTTACTAATCAAAACTTAAGTACAAAAATAACTTTATAAATGTCGCATGTCACAACATGCTGCCTTGAATGACGTTATTCGGCGGGCTTTTGTCGCCGCTGGCGTTCTTGCAGTCTTAGAGCCTGCAGGTATTGCGCGCAGCGACGGCAGGAGACCGGATGGTTTGACGCTCATTCCTTGGAAACTTGGAAGATCGCTGGTGTGGGATGCCACTTGTGTCGATACACTTGCTGTTTCCCATGTGCCGGCGACTTCCAAGTCAGCAGGTGCCGCGGCCAGCACTGCCGAGAACTTGAAGCGACGATGCGACTCTCTCTGAGAGTTTCATATTTACGCCCTTTGCAGTCGAAACTTTGGGTCCCTGGGGCCCCGAAGCCCATCGACTGGTTTCTGATATTTGTAAGAGACTGGTCGAGGCTTCGGGAGACCGCCGGGCTGGCAGCTTCTTCCGCCAACGAATCAGTTTCGCTATTCAAAGAGGCAATGCTGCCAGTCTGCTGGGTACCTTGAGCAATGACAGCTTTCTAAGCGGCAACTTTGAGGAAGTTTATTATTTAAGATAATGTGTAGTTTTAAGTTTGTAAATATTAACATATGTATGTACTTTTTGTTAATGTAAATAAAAACTTTATACATATGATACAAATATCCATATATTTAAATTTGACAGTTATTGAAGTCATCAATGTGCAAAAACAGAAAGTCTATTTTAGTAGGCTTGGCACCTACTTCAGTAACTGTCAGACTTTTTGGCGGGAACGGGAGAAGTGAGGTTGTCATTTTATTTAGATTTTCTGTTTTTTACATTTTTAGGAGGTTTAAACTACAATAGTGATAGTATATTGTGCTTTAAAGTTCTGTGTAAGTGAAAAGAATGGAGGAGATCTAAATAAACATGTGTAGCTGAAGTTTTCGCGCTCTTCCAAGAAGTCCTTTTTAACTTCAGTAAAGCCTACTATCACTTTACTGGAGGAGTGTTAGGGACAGTTAAAGTTTCTAGAAATTACATCATTAGGCTGATGGTCTTGTAACCAATGCCTTAAGAAATATAAATAAAAAATTAAAAAAATCAGTAACTGTCAAATTCTATTTGGGTATTTGTAACGTATTTATTAAGTTATTTTTGTACTTAAGTTTTGATTAGTAAAGGATAGCTATTTCGTACTTTTCAATTTTTTTTGAAGTAGGTTTAATTTTTTTATTTTGGATTTTGCTTCCGAAAGAAAAAAAAACATTGAACATGTTAAAAACTTTCCCGCGTAGGTCGTATAATTCGGTCTCTTAGCCTTGCATGTACTTTTAAAGAAAAAAGAAAAATGTCATAGTTTTTTTTTTTAGGAACCTGTATAGGGGATGGGCTAGCAATTTGTCAGTAACCGGCTCCACTTCGCCGTCTGTAACCAATCTTTTATGCCAAAAGTGACTATTTTGTCGTACCAATGTCCTAGAGTTGATTTTTCAAAATTGGAAAGCATGTTGCACGACGCTATGCATGTGTCATTTTATGTTTTTGTGTCCAACTAAACTTTATCGTTTAATCATATCCTTCGGTTTCATAGTGTTCTATCTAGCTAGAATAGTGATGAGAACAAAGATTACGTGCTGATATTACGTAAAACATGACAGGTTTCTACTCGTGAGTGAGTGTGATTATCATGGATGGAAACGTAACTATAGAGTAATTATGCACTATTGAGGGCAACCGATCGAAAAAAAAGAGATACAGAACATTTTCTTTTTATAATAATGGATAGAAAAAGTAAGTACACATTTATTCTCCATCTCTGTCATTTAAACAACAACGTGTCATTGAATAGTTCCTCCACTCTATTGGAATATCAACATGATGACAGTGTTTACAGCTTTTTGCCATAACAGTAATTAATTTTGTTATTTACTGTTATTATTGGTACGATTGTAAATTTATAATCGTACCAATAATAAAAGTAAAGAACAAAATTAATTACTGTTATGGCAAAAAGCTGTAAACATTGTCATCATGTTGATATTCCAATAGAGTTTACTGGTCTTAATACAGTATAAATAAAATACGTATAAAAACATATTAACAAATTTCTACTTAATTGCTTTCGTGCAAAGTCAGACGTGGCAGCAAGTACAGTGTACAGAAACCAGTTTCTATGTCATAAATGTAATGTAATTTTTTACTTCTCTGCGTTTCTCGTTATATAATGTGGTATACCTACATTAATACGAATGGACGCCACTGGATTATTAAATACCAACACGTCCTGTAATATCTAATCTAACAGACTATTAAGTTCATGTCGGTAGCACCTTTAATTACTCACGTCTATATTGGATTACATACAGACATAGATCTTTGAATATAAGTAGGCACAATTACTTTTTCTTGACAATCGTCTTCATCTCACAATCTCATAACAAAGCATTATTGGAGAGATTATTTGAAAAAGTTTGAAAATATCTAAAATGTATCTTTGTTTAGTTTTGACGTCTTTTATTTTCCATACTAAATTTGACACCTCTGTCTGTAATGTCTGTTATTAAAATCATTCAAACTCGTTTTCATTACTTATTCGAGAGGTTTCGATAACGAAATATATTTTAAATTTCCTCCATACTAAATTTGATACATCTTTTCAACATTTTAGGTCTGAATTTCTAAAGGTTCTTTCTCAGTGAGTGCTTGCTTATTCTATATTTATGTATCGCTTGCAGATTCAATTAGTAGTTGCAGACTGAGTAGTTATGGGCGAACATATAACTCCATTTAGAAGAAATGTACACAATACACATCAGATTATTAAAAACTGTCCTTAAATATGTAAAAAAGAGGTACAGTAATAACTATAATGCACTTATTAATTACTGTAAAGTATTGGCAATACGGGGAAGATTTGTATTGTCGGTTTTGAGTGAAGAAAGAGTAAATACATACGGATGAAATTATTACAAAATAAAAAAAAAACGTAAGATTTAAAATCTGTAACTGTACACGATCAACCCAATTTTACAAGAAATGGTGGGGATAACACTTGAAAATTAAAACGGTCATAACTCTTAAACGGATACGTTTTTTTCGATAATTCTTTTTGTAACTACAAACTAAAGTTATGCCCTTTCATCCATTAAAGTAACTGTCCCGTTTTCATATACACCCTGTATATATTAATAGCTTAATTGATGTACTTACTTGCATTAATTAACTCGCCGTATCGCAAAAGAACCTTACGGGACTTACATGTAATTGATATTGTACTTATGAAACTATGGTGAACAATAAATAAAAGACAAATGTAAGGAACCTCTTTGCAACATTTAATATTTTTCGACCCAGCAGTTTGAGCTGTGCGTTGATAAATCAGTTAGAGTCGGTAAATGAATTCGTGTGTGCATAGAGATACATAATAATAATATTAGGAGTGGTAGACCCATGCTTCATTGCAGCACGAATTGGGCCGGCTCGCCAGGTGAAATATCACCCTATCACAGAATATCGGTGTGCTGTTATGTATCGACCGGTAAGTGAGAGTGCCGGTGGCCCGTCTCCCACCTCCCCCTCCTTTCCCTATTTCCCTAAAGGCCGGCAACGCACCCGTGTTTCCTCCAATGTTGAGGGTCTCCATGGGCGGCGGTGGTCACTCTTCATCAGGTGACCCGCTCGTTCGCTTGCCCCTTCATTAACAAAAAAAAATTCAACCTTTTTTTAACTAAAATTTTTCCTTCACGTCTCCATACATTATTATTTTGAATATAATAACAAAATTTTATACGTGTTGTTACACGAGTACGTTTTATAATTATAATAACGTCGTTAGAATTTATAATTAGTAGCAACCCTAACCTTAATTTAAGTTAGGTATAATCGAGCGAAGGCCATGTTCTTGTTATTCAATATCCTACAACACACGTGTACGATTAATTACCCTTATCGAAATGTTAAGTTGTCGATTGTAGTCTGCAGCTGACTAGCCATATTATATCTACGTCATAATTGCATTGCACAGATCATAATAATAATTGTGAAAACTATTTCATATGATCTAATAAGAATACTATACATTATTTTCGTTAAAGAATTTTGTAAGGAAAATGAATAATTATTACTTAAGGCGAAACTTTGGAAATTTGGACGGGAGGGATCTCCTTTTTAAAAGATACTACAAAACGTATAAAAATGATATTTGGTAACCTGATTCTTCATTTGACCAGTTGCGTTACATGATTGGTTAACTTTTGTAACACTAAAAAAAAATAACAAAGAAACCTCTTTTAAAACAGAGATTTACATTTTTCGGAGCAATGAGACTGATCTCTGTTTCTTTTCTATATAATTAAAAATAGTAAATTTTATGTATAATTTAATCTAAACATATTCTTCAAAATGCAGTTGGATTTTTTTAAGTTAATTATTGTTTTTAAAATAAACAAAAATAACCGTTTTTTCGGATTTTCCGTAAGCTAGCGCGCGCACGTTTGCATAGGGCAGAAGGTCTATTTTACATTAAATTATTGTTTTTGCGCCGCCTCACTGTAACGTATTTTAAGTGTGTACATCAGCCTCGAAATAACGAGTTTTTCTTAAGCTCATATTATGGTTATTACGTTACAAAAACCTAAGCACGCGTTTTTGAAAAATATTTTTTCTGCGTGTTTGTTTGTCGGGGCTAAACTCCGAAATATCTGAACCGATTTTGCTACGGTTTTAAATGACAGATAGAAAACTTCAGAAAATAATCTGTGATATTTTTTATCCCGAAAAGCACGAAATTTAACGCGGGCAAAACCACTGCGCACGCTTTCAGCTGTACTTGTCTACAATTACTCTTACCTATAATGTTGTTAGGCAATCCATCATGTTTGAGTTAACCGCCATGTACGCTAAAATAATAATATTCCATGATTGAAGTTTTGGTAAATGGCACGTGAAATCGACGTTTGAATATGTCAGCAGAATGCGCTTTGTAGATATTTTCAATGAACAAACAGCTAGAATTAATTTTACGAGTGAATTTTGCAATATGTCATTGTAATCATTGTGGTCAAATTATTATACATTCATATGACTTATTGAACATATTATGTAGGTAGGTAGCGATGCTGTATTGTTGCAAGGTGATGTAAGAATAAGACTATGCAACACTGTATCAAGATCCTACCACGTAAGATAACTTTCGTTATCTATCGATACCTTCTTTTTGTTTCGTAGGAGAAAGCACACAAGTTCCCAGCTCCCTGAGGACTTTTACTCGCCAAAATTCTGGCGGCAGCCGTCCGCGGCGTATTGTTGAGAGGCTCAGGGGTCTCCTACGGAATGCACTGGAGTCTCTCGCGCTGCGCCGAAGCATTTTTCGAGGGGTCAGTGACAGAGCACCCCTGCATGCTCCCAGTGCCACGATAGCGCGAATCATACGCGTCAGGGTCGCATGGATGGACTGCTCTGCCTCTTTAGTCAATCATTAGCCAACGCACCAGGCTTACTGGAAGTTGGCCCGATCTCTCAAATCGGACACGTTCCAAATAATGCCATCTCTGATGAAACCGAAAGAACAGGCAGCTTTCGACGATGTAGATAAAGCTGAACTCTTGGCTGACACTCCGGTGGCCCAATCCTCCCCTAGCACTTAGACATGGTCAATCGCGAAGTAGGCTCCCTCCCATTTGCGACCGCCCCTTGCAAACTTAGTCCTGCGACGATTGACGAGGTTCAGGACATTGTCAAGGCTCTTAAAAACCCACCCAGAAAAGCCCCCGGTAGAGACGGCATCTCTAATCGAGTAGTAAAACTGTTTTCGATGCGTCTTCTCGCGCTCTTGGTAGCTATGATTAATGCCGCCATGGCGAACCGCATGTTTCCAGCCGCCTGGAAGGAAATGATCGTCATCGGAATCCCGAAACCGGATAAACACCGCAAAAGCTCCAATAGCTATCGTCCCATCAGTCTCCTTAGCGTGCTAGGGAAAATGTATGAACGGGTCCTTTTGGCTCGTCTCAAAGCACACTTAGACTTCCGTCTACACACACTTCCGGTCTCCTCATAGACGAGCAATTTGGCTTTCGAGCTAAACACTGGTGTATACAACAAGTACATCACCTCACAGAACACATCCTGGAGGGCCTTAACCGCTCGAGTCAGTACGTACGCATGGGGGGGCCTCTTCTCCGATGTATCGAAGGCGTTTTGTGACAAAGTCTGGCACGCCGGCTTATGTACAAGCTGATATCAACTCCCTCCAAGTAATTCAGAACAGATTCATGCGCAGGGCCACTGGTGCCCTGTTGTCGGTCCTTACGTGCGCAATGTAGATCTGTACTAAGATTTAGAATTGCCGTCTATAACTCAATATCTAAAAGAGGCGTCCCAACGCTTCTTTCACAGTTCCTCCCTACACCCAAACTCCCTAGTGGTCAAGGCGTCATCGTATACCCCCGAGCCCCGCGTCTGCAAACGCTATCGAAGGCCTGGACATGATTGTGTTAGGCGACAGCGACAGCAACATTACACGTTCGAACTCGAACATGCCCACCTACACATTAGGACTGCACTGCCCTCACCGGCGGAGGCGAGGACGTCCTCCGCCCCCGTCTCACGTTCAAAGGCTCGATCACGTAGCACTACACGCAGACACGCGGGCCTTAAGCCACATTGTAAACTGCCACGCGGAACACTAGGCACACTAGCCGGCCTTCAATCGCCTCGCCGGCCGGGTCCGCTAGAGGCCCGGCCCTTACCCGAGTAGGAAGCCCGTTAAGATGCATGCAGGTGCGGAAAGCTCTCCTGGCGACGCCTTTAGTCCGAGGTCCGCTCTCCATACGAGGTATCCCTCAGCTGGAGGAGCCCTCAGACGGTCGACCATCTGGCAGGGCGCCTTTAGCGCTCGCCCGAACACGACCGGTGACGCTGAAAAGCCGCTAGGGCTAACAGCAAAGAGGCGCTTTTTTAGTCGGTTTGAGTCTGACACTACTTAGTCGGCGTAGAGTCCGGCTGAGTGTCCGTGGGGATTTTTTCTCCTCTCAGGATACAAAAAAAAATCAAAGCACTTAATTATTGTCGGTTGTTGTTAAGAGTATGTCTTCAATAGTAGTATTTCGTGATTTGTAATGATTTGGAATTATAATCGTGATAAGTAATTTATTATTCAGTTTCTCCTATTTTTTTTTTAATAAAACCTTTCGATTCTGCTTATAATATTATATATTGATCATCATCGGTTGGTTTTGTTAGCATATATTGTATGTATTATACCAGTCAGGTCAATTTAACTTTTCTAAATTGTCATAGCGTTTGAGTGTTACTAGAAGCTCAGGTCACTGTGCGAGTATGAACCTAGTAGTCCTTAGTTTGTGGTCACACAATTTGTGTAATTATCTGGGATACTATTATTATTATGTGAGCTAAAATTGTATTTATTTAAAATGTTTTAATTTTACTTGCTATATTTTATCTTAAATGGGAAATGGGAATTTCGTTCATTCTTATCCTGATTGCGGCGCGGCAAGGTACGACGCAGAGGACAGAACGAGGACCAACGCCTTACGAAGGGTTTACCGAGGGGATTGTTTATCTTATCAGAGGAAATCACTTTCATCCACAAACGACTTGATTTTATCTCCACATTTTATTTTTATGACGTTAGCAGCGACAGTAAAGAATGTCTAAAATTAAATCACAAATACAAAAAAACTGGTCAAAAATGCTGTTTGATTTGAAATTTAAATGCTAAATAAATGTATTTAGATTATATATAGAACTAGTTCATTCGGAATATCTCATATTTTTAAATTATTTAAATCATACTGGTTGCAAACCGTCATTTTGTTTTCACAACATTTTAAACTTGTGTAGTATCCATTCACTGTTTATTCTTACATAACGCTTTGTATCTACTGCTGTAAATTACTGCTAATTTTCATTATCTGGACTGCCGCATCATCCAGTTTGCTTCGTTGCTAATTGTAAACCTACCCCCTCGTATAAATGATAATCGGCTATGGGAGTCCAGAACGAAGAAGGTACTCATGATAACTTGATCCACGCACGTTCCGGGAACTCCGTTGGGATTGGACTCTGACCCTTATATCTACATTCCAAACACCAACATCAGTCACCAACGAACAATCTACCTACAGCGTGGCTTTACGGGTTGCAACATCCGGCCAGATTCAGGCTAAGAGGACAAGGGGAGTACGGTGTCCGCGAAAGGACGGTGACCGCAGTAGATTCAAACTCATTGCTAGCCCGATCCACGACCCGCTTATTTTTGTTTCCAAATTATGACCAGTTCTTCTAATAACTGAACTAATTTTTGTCTTGACTTAATTTTTTTTTAATTTAAATTTTTTTAACTTAATTTTCTTAATATACTTATTTTGCTCTCTCAAACTCCCCTAAGGAGTAGGAGGTGACAATGTCGAGAATGTAAGGGTTCTGTTTTTTTTTCATTTTCCCTATGGAACCTGTAGTGTTGTCTGATTCTCACGAAGCACTGGCTCGACAACACACGATATACGCAGGCGCACGTCAGCTCTCGCCTGTAGCTCTGGCCGTAATGGCGTGCGCCCCGCCACACCGTGAGCACGAGATAGTGTATATAACTATTACTATAGTTACATATAAATAAGACAAACACTACAGAACCCTAAAAATAATATCTTAAAATAAGAATTTATTACGTAAATTCAATTTTAAAATTCAAATAAAGAGTTGAAGCGTGTTAATTATTTTTCTTAAATCGTGTTACCTTTTCGTTAATTTTTATTTGTAAAAATTAAATTAAAAAGAATTAAAAAAAAATATAATTCATTCCTAACCGATATAGATTAAATTCTTTGTTCATAAGTCTGGAAATGATCTTCTGAGTACTGGCTTAATGAAAATATTATATTTTAATAAACCTTTTGTAAAATGAAATAAAAATTTTGTGAAAGGAAAAAATGATACCTGACTGAATTTCTTGTCGGTTCTTCTCAGTGTCCAGGTTTTCTATTTGAACCGAACTAAAGTAGATTTGACGTTCAAAAATACCTTGTAATTGGGTTTACTTGAATAAATTGATTTGATTTTGATTTCTGATAAGTCTGTGCTCATACTTGTTGCTGTTGTAGTAATTTTAGTGTCCAGTAATTTGAAACTATTTTTTGGTTATGAAATAACTATTTAATGTGGAAACTAGTTTATTCATGTTTGGAAATAATTTTTACAATGACCCTTGCGATTTTAGGAGTTGAAAAATAATATGGAGTAGAGAACTGAAGCGATATCATAGCAAGAGCGTTATCTTCTCAAGTGAAAGATGTCTTGATTTAAATTATGTTCAATACCACTTCGTTACGAGCTTTAAATGTAAATTTTCTATTTTATGCAGTTCCATGGCGTCCGTTGACCCGTAATGTACCAGATGTTCTCTCTCATCGTTTAGCGACTCTTTATTAAAAGTAAAACTTTCAGTCAGCTCAATCGAGAGATCGAGACATGCGATGAAGTGCAGTTTTTATTAAAGTTATTTCCTATATAACATCATACAAATTCACTTACATATTAAATTTAATTTAATCTAATTAGTATAATTAAATACTAGACTGACTGTAAACACATCGGAACATACCATAATCTATTCATCTGATTTCATTAAACGGTTCTTAAGTTGGTTTTTAAATATGGTAAAAGTTACACAATTCATAATAACTTAAGGCAAGACGTGTTACAAATGTACTCCGTCAAACTTGATTTTTCTTTGACCACAGTCCGTTATTTATAGTTAGTTAAGTTAAATTAAGGCTGTTTTTATTTATGAAAGTGTATTTAGGTACTGTCTTTAGTGATGAACTGAATATGAGTGTGAATATTTGCGAATGCTTTCCTAAATAAGATGCACGTGTTATATATATGTAGAAAGTTGCATAAAACACTTGTAAACTCTTATGAGCTCCTGCTAACTGTATTATTATACAATTTGTGTGTTGATCTAAGAATCGTAATGACATAGTGTCTCTAGTACCACAATTTGTAGTTTTTGCAGTTCTAAGTAAGCATTTGTTTTTGACGCGTAATCTCAGATTTCTATTAATCTTTCTCTAATGCGTATACAGAGAAATGGGGCTTTAATTATTGCTTATAATTATACTTCATTCGCCACTTTAATAATTATTGTTCTCTCATTCAATATGAATAGTTTTTTCAATTACTAAATATAATCATGAATAAATGCGCCAGATAATACACACTGATCAAGTGATCTTGTCTTACTCTGGATGAGAATCAGACGATGACTGTTATACGCGTCTCCCAGTACATCCAGACCAGAGACAATCTAGAACATTTCCGTCCCTAAATTGTCTCGATTGACAATTGAACTCGTAATCTTCCGGCTTACGCGCTACACCTAAACCTCTGAGCATTATATTTAATAGTGTTAAGTAAGCCGAAGCTCTCGAATCTCACCATTTTCCTCTCACATTTTCACCCAGGTGTGCGATTAAATATTTAGGTAGATATGCGATAGATTAGGTAGATATGCGAGTGCATTTGACATTTCCGTCAGCTAACACTCTGGCTATTTGATCTTCGGAAGTCAGCCTTAGTCTTCCTTGGCTTCTTTTACCGTTCATTTTCACTCTGTAGATTTTCTTAGTCATTCTGTCATCACACATTTTGTCTGTGTCCCCGAACCATCTAAGCATTCCTTTCTCAATTTTTACAATAACACTGTCGTACGACCCTGTCATACTGCGTATCTCTTCGTTTATTATTTTATCCACAGGGGTGACACCGCACATATTTCTAAGAGATCGCATTTCCACTCCTCTCCTTACTTTCATCTCCTTACTTTCACTCAATTTCGGGCATATCCAGACCTTAGTACGAACCGTATAATAAAATTAAGTATCGTAATTTAAATAAAATAATCTACAGACAATTACGCCAATTATAGCTCAGCATTGGGTATGCTACATCAGCTTAAAGTATCATTGTTGTTTAAAATGTTTTTAGGATTTTATTTAGTGAAAACATCTGAAAAAATGAACGTGTCAGTTGTCTAGGAGAGTGATTGTGTATTATTGGATTAAACGTGAACGTAGCAAAATTTAAACGCAGGGCTGTCACAGTTTGCGTCCGGGAATAACGTAATTTTGCTTGTGTCAACACGTCAGACTGTTTTGTTGCGAGCATATGGTTCGCTGTTGTATCAAACTGGTAAATGCCAAATGCAAGTACGTACGTAAATTAAGATTTGTTAATTGTATTAGTTTTGTAAAAGCTATTGTGTGGTTATGTCCTACTTCCTACTAATATTATAAACGTGAAAGTTTGTGAGGATTGATGTGAGGATGTATGGATGTTTGTTACTCTTTCACGCAAACACTACTGAACGGATTTTGATGAAATTTTACAGTGATATAGCTTATATATCAGAATAATACATAGGCTATAATTTATACGCGAAAGAATTCGCGAAAGTTAGTAATCAATAAACCAAGTAAGACGATGCTACATTCTACGAACTTACTAATACTATACGTAAAATCTCACACTAGCACATCGACATGTCAAATTGATTATTGTTTTACTACTGAATAACTCTTTTCTGATAAAGTTATAATACTGGATAATCCCACCGTTATGTTCAATAAATATCATTTTAATAACGCTTCTCGTTTACGTATAAATACATAATATGTTCACATATGTACACGAAGCTACGCATACATATATTGGGTCCTTACATATGAAATTAGCGTTTTGTCGTACTGACCAATTTGATCTGAAATATCTCCTCTTTGGTTAAGAATTCCAAATTCAAATTTATAAATTCATTTAGCTGGTACATTTGAGTTTTGAAAACAGTCATTCATTTGTTTTTTCCTCATTATTCTTTTCTTTGGCGTCGCTTATTACCGCACAATGGAAAACATGAAATATCGGTATATTTACGAGTACGAGTTTTACCGTGGCACCAGTGCTGCAGAAACAGCTCGAAGGATTAATGATGTGTACGGCGCTGGTGTCTCAAAAGAAAGCACGGTACGTTTTTGGTTTCAACGTTTTTGTTCTGGAAATTTCGACCTTCAGAACCAACCCCGTGGACGGCCGGAGACCAAAGTGGAAAATGAAGAATTAAAGGCTATTGTGGAAGCGGATCCATCACAAAGCACTTCAGAGATAGCTGCAGGCTTCGGGGTAAGTGACAAAACTGTATTAATCCACTTGAAGCAAATCGGGAAGGTAAAAAAACTTGAACGATGGGTACTTTATGAATTGAGTGAATCGAACTTGCAAACACGCGTCGACTGCTGTGTTACTTTGCTCAACCGACACAATAATGAAGGGATTTTAAATCGAATCATTACTTGTGATGAAATGTGGATACTGTACGATAATCGGAAGCGCTCGTCGCAATGACTGAACCCTGGAGACCCAGCCAAATCCTGCCCTAAACGAAAATTGACTCAGAAAAAGTTACTTGTGAGTGTTTGGTGGACTAGCGCCGGTGTCGTTCACTACAGCTTTCTAAAATCTGGCCAAACGATTACGGCAGATATCTATTCTCAGCAACTGTAAACCATGAAGGAAGAACTAGCTGCTAAACAACCGAGATTGGTCAATCGCTCTAGGCCACTGCTGCTTCACGACAACGCAAGACCACACATTGCACAACAAACAACCACTAAGTTAGATGAGCTACAATTGGAATGTCTGCGACATCCACCGTACTCCCCGGACCTTGCTCCAACAGATTACCATTTTTTCCGGAATTTGGACAACTACTTACAAGGAAAAAAATTCAACTCCGATGCGGCAGTCCAAACCGCCTTCAAAGAGTTTATTGATTCTCGCCCCCATGGTTTTTTTAGTAAAGGGATCAATGAACTACCTATGAGATGGCAAAAGTGCATAGATAACAACGGTGCATACTTTGATTAATTAAATATATTTATAAAAAAAAAAAATTTACTTTATATTCCTCCCGTACAAAACGCCAATTTCATATGTAAGGAACCAATATTTGATACAAACATTATCTCTATCATTGTTATTGTATTGTTTTTTTTTTGTAATCCTACTATAATATTATAAACGCGAAAGTTTGTGAGGATGGATGTATGAATGTATGGATGTTTGTTACTCTTTCACGTAAAAGCTACTGAACGGATTTTGATGAAACTAAACAATAATATAGCTCATACTTCAGAATAACACAGAGGCTATAATTTATAGTGTGTTTTTGAACTTCACGCGAACGAATTCGCGGCCAAAAGCTAGTATACAATGTATTGTATTGAATAAATGAATATATTCAATATTGGGTTGGGAGAGAAAAATATAGAATGTACCAGTATATATTTTTTCACGCAGATCGTGAAAGTCTGCCAAGTCGGCTTATTTCAATAACTGATTTGGGCATGAGGCTAGCAACTTTATCTAATTTGCCAGCTGTAACCTTCAATATTTATACCAAGAAGTGACACTGACATTTGATTTAATTGTGTTTTTCTGCTCTACCTACCCAGTCAAAGAACTTGAAGGCCTTTCAACCCCGTTTCTCTAAATATCGAATTCCCAGTGAGCTTGCTTACAGAATCCAATTGGCATCTTATCTATTTAACTGAACTGTTCGAATCGGTAACCTTTAAATTTTAATGCTATCCACTTCTTAAAAGGAAAAGGGTTGGCTGACTGTTCAAGGCGTCAGACTTTTAGAAACGCCAAACTATTCCTTTAAAAGGTAACCACTACATAGATAACTTGGTTATTCGATCGAAATAACGAGTAATAAGCAAATCGAACGGGTTTTGACAGACAAAGACTGGTAAGAAAACCCTCATTGAAGACTCATTTAAAAACTTCTGAACTAGATGGCGGACCGGTCCCTGATATATGATTCTATATTTACCTATGTAAGTCAATACTACACCTTGTTTTACGTACTTATGTACATAGTGTTGTACTTATCCACAAAAGCCTACACTTCTATTAAAATAAATGAAGTACCGGGCTGATAATTTGCTCAGGAATAACATTCTATATAACATCATAAAAAAATAGGTGTTTAAAGTGCAGCTGTTAAAGGATCATTTTACTCCCCGCAATTATGCAGGTCGTTTGGGTTAAAACAAATAGTTGCAATGAGATGGTTTAGCGGTTTATAATGAGGTCCCAGGTGCTCTCGTGTGCACACGACTCCGTCTCCACCGGAGACATGCTCTATGGCCGGCGATGTGTCGTCTAGTCTCATTACTAAGGTTAGTGCAGACTAGATGGGCACGAAAGTTTTGCTGTATTTGAAAGTTTTTTTTATGAATGGTAATAATTGTATTAAACTAATACCATGTTTAGAAGGCTTTTTTTATAAATCTTCCAGATATCAGTGTTCATTTAAAAATTAGTAAGGAAATTAGTAACGTTACTATATGTAATTTATGTTATTGCATTTTATCGACATTTATATGTATCTGAGGATATGGAAATACTAATGTGTATGTACAAATATATATCTTTAAAGCAAGTACACACAGTATCTATATTTTCTGCTTTGAATTTGTTACTCTGGAGGGTTTGCTGAAATAAATCTCTGTACCTGCGCTGTACCTTTTGCTCATCCTTTCTGTATGCATGTTTCTGTTGTAATGTTTGTGTGTGCGATAAATATCAATAAATAAATAAAAAGGAAAACAAACATAAAACCCCATATTACATTGTAATTCAGTGCATGCAGAATTCAAGTTCTTGTATAAACTTTGCTCTTAGCAAGGGTATAAAGCAGGAAATTTTTTAAATTATACTGTCAAGGAATTATTTGTGTACTATGCCTTAGTCTGTACCGATCTTTAGTTCTATATGAACGTGACCTACATTTTAACGCTCTATTTTATTGTTATATAGAAATATAATACGTAATACAACGTTATGTCATTTATGGATGGAAAATTCGCACATTCGGAATAAAGTAAGCTCACAATTCTGTTTTACATTTTTATATGTTCGCTTGTTACGTGTAACGCTATTGAATATATTCGAAAATGAATTACATTGCTTAGTAGTCTAAAGATACCATATTTAAATAGACCAGAGTTGGCTGCAGTGGCACCTACATACAGGCAGTGTTGAGCAAAATGTAATTGTAAAAACAATTAATTAATTAGTAATTGTAAAATGTAATTGTGAACACATTTAGTACGGCGAACAATTAACAATTGCAATTACGAAAAGTAATTGTAATTGTTTTTACAATTACTTTGCCCAACACTGCTTATAGGTTTGCTGTGCCCAAACGACAACTGTATAATATTATTACATTATTTAAATATTTTCATGACATAGCGTTTGCGGCTATAGTAATGAATGCATGTATGAACGATGGCGGGCAAATATAACTTTGTTAATTTGACTTGATCTAAAGTAAAAGGAATGGTTGTAAACTGTAATTAGTTATTTATGGCTGTTTTTATTTCAGAAACTGTTGTTAGTTATTATAATTTCCTATTTAAATATGACTTGCTACATTCACCAAAAATCAGATCAAGACCAATCAAGAATTACGCTATACAAATTATTATTTTTTATTAATCAGAATTAATGAATTTAATTTTTAAATTCGGCACAGATGCTAATTGTAAGAAGTCGAATCTTATCTTTTTTCAGGATTCCGTACCTCAAAAGGAATAAAGGAACTCTCGTGAGATCATTTCGTTGTCCGCCTATCTGTCCATCTGTCTGTCTGTCAAGAACCTTCTTTTCAGGTATGTGCGGGAGGTATCAAGATGAAATTAATATATAAAACTTGTGTCTGCGGTTTTTTGGCGCTGTAAAAAATCAAGTTTCTAAGTAAACGCAATCAAAAAATACGACCTTATTGCCTAATATTTTGACGTTCGCGAGTACCTAAATCAAAACTCATCATAATCGTATTGCTTCTTGCCAAATTTCGAAAAAATGCCAAAAAGATTTGGCAAGAAGCAACATCTCTCAGCACGAGTAAAGGAAAAAATTTGAAAACCCTTAATTTTCAGTTGTATTATTACATCATAAACATTTTTTTGCGATTACAAACTTACATTTGCAGTTGGAGAATTGATTGCGACCTACATTGATGTGTAGGTGAAGATTTTTACGAAACACTACGATATACGATTCAATATCACTTAAGTACACATCTATATTAATATTCTAAACTTTGTTTGTTTGTATGTAATGGATAAACTCAAAAACTAGTCAACTGATTTCAAAACTTCTACACCTATAGAAAGCTACGTTATCAGCGAGTAATATGGGCTGTATTTTTAAAAATGCGAAGCCGAGGCGGGTCACTAATACATAATAATTTAATACTATCAATAGAATAGAAGTTATAGAAACGTATGTTTTCATCATGTAAAAAACTCCAAATCACGCACCAAAACGTAATCAAATTCAAACATTTTTTGTACAGCGACGCCCATTCCCGAACCCATAAAAATATATTAACTCCTATAAATTTAGCATCGTCAGCGTTTTATTTTGCGCTTAAGCGATACGCTCTCGTAGGTCGTAAACAGGGCTCATCAAACGGGGCGGATTATTGCCGACATGCACGCCGATATAAAGTGGAGCTCTCCTTTTATAACAGTGGAAAGAAATGATACCGCACTAGTACACACTGAGTTTGAAGTTGGTGTACACCAGATACTTGGCCCATTTTTTAATTTCTATGTTGTCAGGGACTCATATGGTTTGAAACAAATAAAAAAAAATCAAGCTTAAAGTCTTTGTCTTAATATTAACTTGTCTTAATATTAAATTGTAAGTTTCCTACTTGAATACAATTTTTGGCATTGATTAATCAAATTTTATGCCGGCCTATACAATGCTTACGGTACTTATAATTTTTAGACTTTCAGCTAGACAAAAAAAAATAATTTAGCTGAATCTACTCGTTTAAGGTGAAATTATAAGTTGAAGTTATCCAAGTTTCAAATTAATTGAACACTAGCTTTTACTTGCGACTTCGTCCGCGTGGAATTAAAACAAATAGGTTATATCCTTTCCCTGGGTGTAATCTATCTTCATACTAAATTTTATCAAAATTAATTCAGCGGTTTAACCGTGAAAGCCGACCAGTCAGACTTTCGCATTTATAATATTAGTATGGATAGTACAGATTTACTTTGGCTGGAATAAAAATAATATTATTCAATATCAAAAACTCCATTTTGAGCACATAAGGGACTTACATTGTAAGTCGGTGCGGGTTAATATTAAGAGGCTTGAAACTTGGAAAATATATTGTTATTTATGTATTTCGAACACTTTGAGATCCTGGGAGTATATTAATTCAAGAATTATCAAAATTACCGCCCTAGTATAAGCGTCATTTTCCAAATCGGGTGGACAGCAAAATCGTATCTTGATTTCAGCCATCACTACACTCACTTCTATAAGTTTTTAAGTTTACAGACTATCATCGATAACCGTTGTCTAGTTCATCCTTTATACGAGTACCTTATAACAAGCTCTATCGCTTGACCGACTTTTATGACCGGCGCGGTAGGCTAAACAGTTGGCTCATTCTATTTTTTTCTCCCAGACAGTTGACTGTTGTTGACTTAAAATTTATGGTGACGGTATTAAGTCACATAGCCCAAATGCCATTCCGAATTCATCATCTGAACTTTTACTAACTAGCTGTGCCTCGCGGTTTCAACCGCATTAAATTTGGTATTTTTCCGATATAAAAGTAGCCTAGATCGCTCTTTGTAAAGTTCTTTACCTGTTAATGAAAGTTCCGTACCCAAAATCAGTTCAGCGGTTTTGGAGAATAGTCCGAACAAACAAACAGACAGAAAGACGAAAATTTAAAAGGCTTGTTTGGGTTTTGGTTAAATGGAAGTAATCATATAAACTTAAGGAAAAGCCTTTATTTTCAAATCACATATATACACTTCAATTTTATTTATATACATAGTTAACGTTCAAAATTGCGCACGCGCATTTTTGTTTTTTCAGATTTACTGTTGTTTACCTAACCCACACACATTTTTGCTTTTTCAGTTATGAATTTTACAGATCTATTTGTCCAGAAAGATATTTCAGCTGTAGGTATGAGGCCAGCTTGAAGCAAACTGCTGGAATACGGATTATGAATTCGTATCTAAAAGTATTCGGAATTTAAAAGTATATTCTGGCTGTGTGAGGCCATCTTTAAGCTGTATCGAATATCTGAGATCAACGCTAGAGTTTTCAGTAAGGTCTAACATCGAGAAAAAATGCTTGTTCGATAATATACGAGAAAATTTTAGGTTATTATTTAAGTAACGTATAACAATATAATCAGCAAACATTTTTACTTGAGGCTGAACTTAAATTTGCATTCAAACGTTCCATTTAAGAGAGGCGCTAGGAAAACATTCCGTATGATGGATGGTCCGTCATCACAGCGTTCGATTACGCAGCTATGTTTGACGAAATGCGATATACGGAATCGAGTGCATTAGTATTCACGCTGACTCACCGCAAGACAAGTCGAAGATAGATGATAAAGTAGATACAGACTTGTAAACTGTACGAGTTTATTGTCGCATAGACACTGATTGATCTCCATAAAATAATAGGAAACAGGAAGCGGTAGCTACAAAGTAAAAAGAGCATTTGGATTGGGTATTACATCATATTTTCCACGCGTTTCATGCCACGCACAAGTTGTCTAGACATTCTGTATATATAAATAAAATGGAAGTACCTGTCTTATTTCTAAATAGAGGCCTTTATATAAACTTATATTGTTATTTGCGCGTAACCAAAGTCCAAACGCACTTTTTTGTTTGTCTATCTGTCTATTTATTAGTCCAGGCTAATCTTCGGAATGGCTGAACCGATTTGACGGGAATTTCAATAAGATGTAAAGGACTTTTCAGAGTAATATAGACTACTTTTATACCTGTAAAATACTAAATTTAACACGGCGATGGCGCTGTGCGAAATAGAAATTATTGAATTAATCAAACACAATTTTGCTTCGATACAATATTTTTGTGATTGATCAAATTGTCAATAGTGATAGTACTAAACATAAATAAGCCGGCCACGAGCGTGTCGCATTCGCAATAGCTTAGCAACCTTAGCAATTTTGGACAAAGTGGAATTTTAATTAATGAAAAGTTTGAAAGAAGATATTTGACCCAAAATAACCGCTACTCAGTTTATTTCGAAGTACGTTACATTCTATACGTATTAAGTAGGTGTTACGGAAGAAATAATTCACTGACAAAAGTACATTTCAAATGCAGTAAGGTCTACCATCATTTTACATGAAAGGCTAAAGGGTATTGGGAACTAGAAGAAGAAATTTTACGAGACAAATATTTTTATTCGAAATTTGAACAATACCCAAACGTTTCCTTTGCCTCCGAAGAATTAAAAAAATGAAAAAAAAACGTATGTTTAAATGTTAAAATAACACAAAAAGCGTTATTGAGATTACTTTACGTGGTTAATCTAGAGCTTCATCGTTTCTCATTTTTGGTTATAGGTTACCAATTTACGTCTGTATTCCAAATTTGAGTACAGTAAGTAGGCGTAAAAACGGAGGAATAAATAGATTGTGATATACGTACAGCAAAACATACACGAAAACAGACAAACGCAAATCTGTTTTCGTTTGCGTGATATTAATTTCAGACTTATTGCTTTCGACTTGAACAGTGAAAATATACTAGTACTAAAATGTATACGATAAATAGCCAGTGAAATGCATAGGTAAGATAATTTTAAAGTGAAATATAGTGTAAAGTCTACACTATATTTCTATACTACACTAGACAATGTCCAACTCAGAAAGTCTGGATTCAGCGGGCGAACGAAAAACTTCGAAACTTGAACGGTGACTAACGACTGTTACTATGTAGAAGAAAAATATTTTATTCAATTTTCTTGAGATTGAAGATTTTAGGAAACAAAATAGTTGTCTATTTTTTAACGGAATTGTGACGTTGACTTATTTCGAAGTGCTGAAATATTTATTGTATGAACTATTTATATCGACCAATCTATTCACAATGCTTTATGTGATAGGTTCTCTACTTGCAACATCAATATCTTATTCAATTTATTTCTAACTTGGTGCGATCGTGAGTTAAATCTAATATAAAGCCTATCAGTAGGTTTTACTGTATTTTGGGCGTAGTTTCCGCTTCTTTTTTAAAAAAGAGAGGCAAACGAGTAAGCGAGTCACTTGATAGAAAGTGACCACTGCCACCCATGGTCACCCGCAACGTCCAGGGGAATCACGGGTGCGTTGCCGACCTTTAGGGAAATAGGGAAAGGAGTGGGACGGGCGGATAGGCCACCGGCACTCTCACTCACCGAACGAAACACAGCAATTGATGCTGTTATTTCACGCCGATATTCTCTGAGAGGGTGTTATTTTACCGGGCGAGCCGGCCCAATTCGTGCTGCGAAGCAATATGGCTCTACCACTCTGGTTCCGCTTATGTATTAATCAATAATAGACACTGAATTGAAACTAATAACTACCTACATTGTTCGGATATGTAAAGAAGAGATTAATGTAATATGTGTGGAGATCAAAAATAGAAAGCCTGACCAGCGGGTTATTCACAAACGTCGGAAACTCGACTTTCCGTATCCGACAGGAAACTTTTCGATGATTTTGTCTAAACGCAATTCACAAATCCGAAACCTTTCCAAAACGACATGATTTGACAGTTCACTTCGGGACGAAACCTTTGGATGCTTCCGACGACTTTTTAGTGTCGAAAATATTTCCAAGACAAGTAAATTAATGTAATATGTGTATAATCGATGACGTCTGTCGTCAAAAATCTAGACAAATTGCGTGTGCGTATGTAATCTAGACTTCTAGACAAATTTCGTGCTCTTTTTAAATACATGCCTAAGGATTAATTTGCCTTATATTTTTTATAACATATTTTATTAGTTATGTAATCAATAGCTATACATTGTTATAGGTATTTGAGGTATTTTTAGAAACAACAACAATCAAAAATAAAAACGCTATTGTACATTCTATTGTAGTTATTATTAATTTTTACTAAGCGACATCTAGTATAATTTATTTGAACTTGTTGAACGCACAGACGATAAGCACAGACAGTATAATTCGTATTTATAAAACCCGTTTAGTTTTTCGAATGTAAATAAAATAATTTACAAAAATGTTTTAATCTTACAAAAGATTAAGTAATTTCATTGTTTAAGTTGTTTCTCTGTCTGTTTAAAATGATATTTTACCAAATACATTGTGATTGTCAAAATGTGATACGTTTAAACCACACTAATATTTTCTACCAAAACGAAAACGATTTCTACCATTTTGTAACATGATTCATAACTGCATTTTCTTTCGGATTCGTAAAGTCCTTTGCGATGAGATTCCGATAGAGTTTGTGAATAGCATTTTCCAATCCGTCGGATTGAATTTATGCTTTCCGATGATCGGCCCTTTCCGCCACGGAAAGTTTTCGAAGCGTTGTGAGTAAGGGGGCTGGAAATCATGTGTTACGCGTCCAATAATATTTTCGAACTTGGATAAAATGATTTAGTAGATAGTAGATTCTACTATATATATTAATTTATTAACAACAAAAAAGTATACACATACGTTAATATTTATAAACTTAAAACTACATATTATCTTAAACAATAAACTTCTTCAAAGTTGCCGCTTAGAAAGCTGTACTGGCAGCATTGCCTCTTTGAATAGCCAAACGGATTCGTTGGCGGAAGAAGCTGCCAGCCCGGCGGTCTCCCGAAGCCTCAACCAGTCTCTTACAAATATCAGATACCAGTCGACAGGCTTCGGGACCCCAGGGACCCAAAGTTTCGACTGCAAAGGGCGCAAATATGAAACTCTCAGATAGAGTCGCATATCGCACTCTACTTAATATTTTTCAGATTTCACAATTTAGAGATTTTCTTATGTTTCGTGTTGCAGGATTGGAAGTAAAACAAGTGTTTAATCTTATTAAGTCTATTTTATTGTGCAAAACCAGGACGCTTAACATTTTTCTACTAACACATGCTATAACATAACATAACATAAGATAACATAACATAACATAACTTCACGCTGCTATACCTTTTTAATATTGCTTTATATTCTTTAGGTTTTTAAAAAAATGGAATGAATTTAGTTTTTACATCACATGTTTTATACGTCATTTATGTAGTGTATTTCAGAATAGTAAACCTATCTTGTAAAAGATTAACGAGTATTAGATTATGTGTTCGTAATAAAGTTTTACCTAATAAAGAATGTGTTCTTGTTATACTTTAATAGACAATAATTCATTAATACCGCACTAAAACGTACCAATTCGCCGTTGAGGAGATTGTGTTGAGACATTACAAAGGCAGTTAACTGCTACGAGCTATCATTTGAATGGGAAACCATTACACGTTTATGTTTAATGATTATTTGAAGCTCCTCATAATTTTGTACCATTTGTAATTCTGCTGCTCGAATGTCTGGCTGGTCGTTAAGAATTGTCGCTGCGGTATAATTGTTTTGTCTTTTTTCGCTTTCTAAATTACATAATGTTAGGACTTGTAATACAAAGTACGGATTTGATAAAAAGTAAATTGTAATAGACAAATAGAATATATTCACAACTGTAGATGTGCAATCTTCGGTTGGAAGAACTGAGACCTTACTATGTAATTTTCATTACTAAAAATGAATATTAATTTGACATTTTAGAATCACTTATTAACGTTAATCTGACAAATCTAACTACAATCTGTTCGATTAGATTTAAACCTAAGTCTGAACTCATATACTGACATCAATGCTAGGCTGAATGTAAGGAAGCTTACTTCCATGCATTCACCACTTAGTCGGTCGCCACACAGGATACAAATCAATTTTATCACAAATGTCTCGAACTTCTAATTAGTTCATAAATTATTTGACGAAACATTCCTGAATTGTGTTTCACGGGAATAAATACGGCTCGTGTTTCGTTACTACATATTTATGTATACCTATATTTATATAGCTTTGGTTTAGTTTTTAGATATATAATATACTGAAGTGTCGAACTCGCAGTTCACTAACTATTGTAGGAAACGTTACAGTGCTTCACATGAACTCGTGGTTTACACACTACGCCTCGCGCTTTACCTTTGATTTGTTTGAATGTCAAAACATGGCTACAGCGTATTGTCTGCCGCGCTACATGATTGTTGAGAGTGGGCATTTGTTCAGATTTCCCGAATGCTAAATTCAAAGTGGCCAATTTTCCATTATTTCTGACTTTCCTTATAATTGCAATGTGAGATTTTTCACTCGTTATCCTTATATCTTTGTAGCTGAGGTTGAAACAGCTAAATCGAACATTGTTAACGATAATGTAGTGATTCGTCAGTGCCGGGTTTAAGTCTGTAGAGGAAGAGAGCATCCGTTAGCGATTCTTTTAACGTGGCAGGGCAATAACTAATGCTTAGCGCAGTCCGGTATTGCACACAGCATTAATAGTGGCGGCAGGGAAATCGCAATAAATTGCGTTAATTCAAGTGAAACAGAATGTAATCAAGATTTTAATAAAAACTTGAACGATGAATCACCTCTGACGCATTTGTATTTACATAAGTCGATGTATAAAATATTTTCTAAATTGCCAAAATATGTCTTATGTACTGACGACATTTTGAAACGCAAATAGTTACAATTTTGAAATATCAGTTTTTAACGATGACAATTTTTTGCGTTTTGCATGTAAACAATGTAAGTGAGAAATGCATAGTTTTATATTATACAAATAGGTAATTAGGTTCATTTTGTTATACAGAAATGTTTAATTTATTAATAGGTCGTCAAAAATGTGCTAATGATTAAAGATTGATTGATGAAAGCAATAAGAGAATGATCATTGGCTAATCTTCTAATTAAATAATTCAAAACCTATACACCTACACCGACGTTATTGTGTTTTGACTTTTTGCGATATAACTGTAATTTGTATTTTGATCTATTTTTAACAAAGTCGCAAAAAGGAGGAAGCTCAATTCAACTGAAAATCAACTGAACGATGATGAAAATGACTGAAAATTCAACTGAATTTTTTTGTATGTTACTAGATATCTGCGGCATTAATAAAAATAAATAAAATTAGAAATTTTAGCTACATATAAGGTAGACATTAACGTAATTTTATAAAATTTGGAAAGAAGTAAATAAACAGAGTGATAAACAAAGTTTACCCATGAGTGCGGACGGCTTGCAGGACTGTGGGCAGATAGACGATCGATGTGCACGGAGATTTGGAATTGACCCTGAACCGGTGGAGTGTGTATCCGAGACCGTCTTTAATGTAGCAGGTATTGGTAGTGAAAAAAATATTGCTTTTATTGCTGAGTACACTGCGAAGGTTGTTAGTCAGATGAAAAAAAGCAAATCACCGGTCATGATGGCCTCAGCTTAGAACATATACTCCACTCTGGTGAATTGGTCTATAATGAACTAATTGTATTATATAACTTAGGTATGTATAAAGTACATATGCATATCTTCCGTACGACTTAAGGAAAACAGTTGTGTGGTACCCATAGTTAAGAATAAAACGGGCGATCTCGGAGACGCTGGTAACTATATGGTAGACCTATTTCATTGGGGACAATTCTCGATAAAATCCTTGAGACACTGTCGCAACCCCAATTACTAAAGAATATAGTAATTGATGATGCTCAGTTTGGCTTCCGTTCTGGTGCCTTTACAGATTCAGCCATACTAGTCGCGAGACTTCAGTGTATGCATGTTTCTTAGTTCCGAGTCGCATAGCGCCATGAGAGTGCAGTACAATGAAGCTTTCCGCACTCTCATGAGACTTTCTCGTTTTTGTAGCGTCACTGCTATGTTTGCTAATGTTAGGGTTGCAGATTATTTTGCGGTGATCAGAGCTCGTATAGCATTCTTCTGGATACGAAGCTCTGAAAGCAATATATTAGGGACCATCTGTAGGGATGTGTCCAATCCAATTTTTAAGCACTGGCTTTCTGTACACCGCAGCCCTAATAAAAAGTAACATTATAAGGTTTTAAGTTTATTTAATTTGTTTATTACATTTCATTTAATTTTGTTATCAATTTATTGTTATATACCTATTGTTTGTTTTAATATTTCATATTTGACAGATCAATAAAAACTTATTATTATTATTATTAAAGCATCGATTTTGATGATTATTTTTTTATTTGAAAAGGGACATGGGTACTTTTTTTAGTGTTCTATTTCAGAATTGGAAGAAGGCAAAGAGGCTTAGTTGTAGTTTAGATATTAATTTAGGACAAGGTCACTCTTCTTCAATCTTCGAAAGGGAAAAATAATTAACATTTTAACCAAAAAATTTCCGACTTCCAAGATAAAAACACTAAAAGTACAAAATAATTATTAACTTTGACTAGTCAAAACCAAAATGCAAAAGCAACATTTCATAAATATGATACAAATACCTATATTTTACGCTAGTAAATAATTGATCTGTGTTTATATAATTAAATTTGACAGTTATTAAAGTCAGTGCCAAACCAATAAACAGCAACAGAAAGTCTTCTAGTTCGGTAGGTTTGGTACCGACTTCAGTAACTGTTAGGTTTAATTATTCGACTCTATGTTTATGAGTCTATTCCGACTTCAGTAACTGTTAGGTTTAAGCATTCGTATCATTTTTATAAAGTTGTTTTTGTACTTTGACTGCGACTCCTGGCGCTCCGTCCTCTCTGACTACCCCGTTGGGGATACAGCGTGAAGTTATGTTATGTTATGTTTTTTTATGTTTTCGTACTTGAGTTTTGATTAGTAAAGGATAATTATTTTGTACTTTTCGGTCATAGAGTTAAATTGTTCGTAAAGTCTGTTTGTTTTTAGTGTTTTCATCTTGAAGTCTAGTCGGTTTAATGATTTTCTTAAAATTATTATTATTATTATAAATATAGAAAGAATGAGTGATGAAAGACTGAAGAAGAAAATATACAGAGCGAAAGTGAGTGGTAAAAGAAGGCAAGCAAGACCAAAGCTGACTTATGAAGATCAAACAGCCAGAGTGTCAGCAGACGGAAATGTCAAAAGCTCTCGCATACCTAGGCGAAAATGTGTGAGGAGAATGATGAGATTTGAGGAAGCGAAGGAAGTATGTAAGAACCGCGACGCTTGGCGCTCCGTCCTCTCTGACTACCCCGTTAGGGATACAGCGTGAGGATATGTATGTATGTATGTATTATAAACTTTTGCAATTATTACAAGCTTTTATTTAACTTCACAAGTGTGTTTGTATGTTTAGTTCAAAACTTGCAAGTCAAATTTGAATCATTTCCTCTAAACTTACAACTTTGAAATTTTACGTGCTTGTTTAGTGCTAAGTACAATACACTAAAATGATAAAAATAATCTGATACTGCAGCCTGAAATATCTCCTCAGGAGAGCACTCCTTAGCGGTTATTAACATACTATTGTGTAATTTGGCGAGATTGCCGTCGACAGTATTGGTATGCAACCTTTGAGAAGAAGGAAAATTCTAAAATTAAACCCGGAAACCGGCAAGAGAACTTACAACAATGATGCGTTATTTGAAATGGATAGATTGAGAAATATTCCTAACTAAAAATGTGTAAATATAAAAGGGTAATATGAAAAGTATAAAAATATTAAAAAAAAACTAGTTTAAAAATAAAAAATAAACCAAGGAATACATGAAACCCATAATGTTGTGTAAACTCCAAATCCACAAAAAGGTTGAACGTGGTTAGACTATAGAAGCATCATCAGCAAAAGTATGATACATAGACGCGTACTATCTGTAATCACTATGTTCATGTATGTAATAAAATTTTAAGTTTTAATTTTTAAAGGGGTAGGTTGAGGAAATTACGCGACAAGCATTTAAATCAAATAAGATATAAACATACTAATCATAGTACATGTCTGTTCACCATACTTTTGCTGATGACACTTCTATAGAGCAACGCGTTTCAACTTTTTCATGGATTTGGGGTTTATACAACATTATGGATTTTATGAACTGGTTTATTTTTTCTTATTTGTGCATTTTATTATTAAAAAAAAACATATGTCTTTGTGTTTTATTAAATGTGTTTGACGTATAGCAATACTTGAATAACGATTGTACAATAGATACACACACAAGTAGGTGGGTATAAATAAAAATTTGTTGGCAGCTTGCACGCGAATGGAACATTTGCAGTTTGTAGTATAGGATAGATACCCGTACGTGAGTATTTAATGAAATCTCACTGAAATATGAACAACGCCATGTTACTGAGAAAAATTTGAATTCGAATTTAGATCTTTGGTGTACAATTATATATCCGAGCATTCGTATGCTATTGTTTTAAGGACTGTTTTTACGGATATGGTCTTTATACTGACGTATGGTAATTTAAAACTACATACTTGTTAATATCTTTGATTTTCCTATAGAACAAACATTTTCCTACTCCAAATTAAAAATCCATATTTATTTTTTTTACTATTGTTACGAGATAAGCATATAACTGACTAATGTCAACTTCATAAAACAATTTTAATTTCACCAGTCAGCGACCTGCTTTATAATTTATGAGCGGGGATAAAATTGGTGCCAATTTATTAATGTGTAAATATAGGAGTTTGACTTTACGGTAATGTATGAACTTATGAAGTAGTTGTCAAGTAGTTGTTAAGTAGCCACTAAGTAGTTGTGTAATGAGGTAGTCAGAGATAAGTTTAATTCTAACCACCGCCATGTACTGTCAGACAGAAATAGTATTTTCATATCTTTAATTGTAGCTGCGAACAGTCATTTCCGTAGTCAAAATTAATAGTTAAATCAATGATAAATTATAGCATACACTAGATTAAAGAAGTTACAATAAGTTAAAATAAATAGGTATATCAATTCGACGAAGGAGATTTAAACTTTCAAATCGAAAATCAAAAGCTCCCTCAAATAGCACTCGCCCAACGACTGCCCTAGATTATTTTCTTCTATCCACAATATTGCTTTTAAGTTATTATTGATTTTTAAATATTTGATTATTTTGCTGTTTGTTTCTCTTCTACAAATTGTAATGTTTTAATGTGTATGCACGCTTTTGGGTTTCAGTCTACTTACGTTGTGTTTGTCCATTATTGTATTGTGAATCTATTGGGGCTGTTGCCTGTTGTGTGTACCAAATAAAATAAAATAAAAACAACGAATAGGCTGATAAGAAACGATAATACTTATTCAAAAAACTAACATGTGCAATGAACAATGTTCAATACGAATATTACTAGTTTAGCACGAAATAAAAGTTGTCTTTAATTTTTTGATAAATATTTGGTTCAGCCTGACTTTGTAAGATTTATTGATAACCTTCTACCACTACGATCCACAGAGCAATATTTAATGCATTGGAAACTTTCTGACATGGAATAATACAAAACGATACATTATGTACCTTGTTTAGTGTTTTATTTGCATTCTTGTTTTCTAAAACGTTCTGGCTCCAAAATAATTGGCGCAATAACAAAACGCTTTGTGCTTTTGTACGACCAACCGTACGTAAACGCAGTGGTTACACTCTTTGAGTACAACCTACTTTTAATATATACCTAAATGTTCAATCTGTAAAATATTACAATATGTATAATGTATAAAATTATCTAGATTAGTGTAAGGTAGAGATCATCTAAACTAAAATTGAATGCCCCTCTACTAAATTAGAATTTTTGTAATATGTAAGAACTGGTACTTATTGCATCACATGTGCGTATACAATACTGCGAACTTAGACTTTGTGAGTGACCAATGACGATGACCAATTTGTGAATTTGTATGCATTAATGTGTCCATAATCTGTATTTAGGTGCGTGTGTAAATGTAATGGAGGGGCTCGCGATTTTAGATAAGACGATCTCTAAATAAATATGAATTGTAGTTAGGTGGATGTCTAAAATTTCCTTGGTTTTGAACTGAATTTTTAAATATTTTCCATGTCGACCTACTTTTACCAAATAATATTTCGTTAATTCAACTGCTGTAATATGCGTATTTGTAGGTGCTGCAGATATATTTGGTCATACGTTTTCGAATTTTTATAAAAATCTTTGTTATTGTAAGATTGTTATAATAGAAAAACAAGGGTTAAAGTAAGGATTCATAAATAACATTTGGTTCAGAAATTTACTGAAAAAAACCTGTTTACAACAGCAAAACAAAATTTGTCGTAGATTTTGATTTCTATGTAAGAATAGTTTCAAGATAGTGCAACCCGGATAAGTTCTTTTAATTCGCTTCTTATTTTCAACGTTCATAATTTTTAGAATTTTCTGAACTATGTATTTAGAGGTAGATTTTTTCTAAAAAGTTTTAAAACGGTAATGCGAAATAACACGGTATACAATCCTGAGTAAGTGATATACAGAATTATCGTTTGATTTTAATGAATTGATTATTAATTTCTATTTATGCCTCTAAGACGGAACCTCAAAGTAAAGTATTTTAAGTATTTTTACTACAATTACAAGTTTCAAGTATTATTTATTACAATTGTTTAACTCCAAAATCAGTGTCTATTGTATATCTGTCTATTAGTAAAATATCTGAAAACCAGATAGATGAAACACTGGTTTTTTACGCTTTGTCAATTTCGGAATACTACAAAGAACGGATTTGTTACCGTTTTCGTAATTTTACGAAATTCCGATCATTTTCACGGCAAAGGGGCGCGTCTGTGTAAAATGAGTTAGTTATCTGGACGGAACAAATTCGCGAACAGTATAAGTTCGGCCGGACGGCCCCTCTTCTGAAATGGTAAGACAATTAAAAGTTTTACGAAGCCCACTGCTAACTTTTAGACTTCATAAATATGTTACGTCCACAATGGCTCCCTCTTATGGATTCTCCATGAAATATGCATATTTGTTTCAAACATTTGTTATTGCAATTTATTTCAAGGAAGAAAAATAAATTTCATGATGTATTTCTTTTAATTTGACGTATGCTTAAGTAGTTATTATGCAAAAAAGCGCAGATGGACAAAGCGACAATATTTTGTTGTTAAGTAGGGTTAACATTGAGATACTTACAATACTAAAATTTCAATACTGGAGGCTATTCAGAAGTATTTAGGGATCAGCAATGTTTTTAACAGATACTTTATAAGTGCAGTTAATATTTTTTGAAGTAACTCACCAAATATTAAAATCTCAGGCTTGCTAGGCTTACGAAGGGATTATTTGAAAATTAGTTATAACTTTTGTGCACTCACCCCATCAATTGGGAGTACAACCATGTACAATTTTATTGAATAAATGAGCATTGATTACCAGCTCGGGTTTCATCTTTTTGTGGAATAGTAGCCAAAATTGAGAGGGTTTCGACGCCACTGGATTTTGTAATCGAGACGGACTAGAGTGTTTTAGCCACACGTTGTGGAGAGTGCTCGTTTCAGAGGACTAGTTCCTCACCGTCTGCTGAATAGCTCTCCACATTCTGCCACTACAGCTGTGGATATACCTATATATACATACATACATATTGGAAATTGAATTTGGAAATATTTGTTAATTCTCCATTATAAAAAGGAATATATATCTGAATGTATTTATACCATTGCGTTGAATGGTAAAGTAAGTACATAAATTTATTTATGACAAAATAAATATTGTAAACTCATGCAATAGGTACTTTGTATGTCAGTGTCTTAATGTGTCAATTGATATTCACAGCTCTCTCTCTCTCTTTGAAGTGTAAAACGTGTGTTCGCTTTCTCCAAAATGAAATCCAACTAAATCATAGAACATCTGTTAATTTAGCCCATAATCCAGCAAATACATAAGACATATGCATATAGAAATAATATAATAAAAGATAGATGACATAAGACTAGGTTAGTACAATATGGAAAATGGAGCTAAACATAAGGCGAGCCTCGTAAAATATGTGACAGTTTCCCTCTTCTTAAGTTTCAAGACTAACCATACGGTTAGACGTGAATGTACATTTAAGTTTAAATATCACATGATCATACTAAACAACAAATAATCGTAGCTTTTGAACAGTCAAAAATCAGCATTCATAAGGTTACAGTGTTTGGAAATGATCTAGCTTTTCCTCTGTTCGTTTTCCGTACTTTTCCTTTCTTTTAGGGTCACCGTGTGTAGAAATCTCACAGTATTAGAACACAAATATATGTTCTCTGCACAGTGTTTGTATGTACTATATTACAATATACAAGCAATATGTTTTCTTTTTGGTTATCTGATTAAAACAATAACTGCTTAATATATAAATGTTGTGATATCTTGACATGTACGATATCCATTTTATGGTCAGTGTATCGAAAGTTTGCTTCTAGAAATTAATTAACAAAGTCAAAGCATTCGTAATAATATTTCACTAACTTTCAACTAAGAACATAAAATTAGTTCGGAATCCCTAAAGACGGAAACCTCATAAACAGTGATACTGAACTACTAATCGCATTTCGCCGCAATATATTTCATGCGGAATCCTTTACTGAACTGGATACAAAGTGATCCTTTGGCAAATTATTCATCCAATGACCTGTGATGTTAGTGACCCTTCCTTTCGGGTGATTAGTCTAAAACTAATTGATTTCATGGCTACTTCGTTCTGACCAGTATGTAGGGTTGCCACGCCTTAAGTTAAATAAAGTGCTTTATGTTATGGAGTCTTTATATTGCCATATAATTACACTTAAATTGTATAAATATAACGATTTTTCTCGAGATTTATAAGAATATCCTCCCGTAAACAAGATATCATATAAAATGTATCTACTACCAACATGAAATATTTTTTATAGTCTGTTAACCCTGTGGGTTGTGATGTCGACCGTTGGTGGTCCCGCTAATGGTCGTAAGTGCACCTTCACGCTTCATTCAACATTTGTGGTTTTGTAGAAACGGGCGTGTGACTTTTGACGTGATTTAGGCCAATTGACCTTAACGATGGGGTAGCGTAGTGTGAGGCTAGCAGACTACAAACAAGGTTTGCGTGACATGTTTCACAAGAGGTTCTTTAATGTTCATACTTTCAGTAAGACTCTTTTAGTGTTCTGTTCTAAAATTCGAAAAACAAAACATTTATCTAATGAAAAAAGGAAACTAATGGAAAAATTACACTAATCAAACACTTATGAAAAGACTTATGTGAAAAAGGAATACATAGAATCATCTCGGTGTCTGTCTCTCCGTCGCAGCCCCCTTTAGAGATTATTCGACGTAAATAATTGGGAACACTTAAAAGAAATAGTGGTCCAAAGACAGACATTCAATTTAAAAGTCGAGTTCTTACTTTTACGAGTTGGTTTTGAGGATTTAAAAAGAAAGATAAAAAAATCTTTCATTGTGGTACATTAAGTGAAAAGTTTTACATTATGAATTCAAAACTGTTAACCTGAATTTCTATTTTAACATTTTCAAAGATAACGCGTGAAAATGGTTGTCACTTTGTTTATGATCGTGAACATTGAAAATGGGGTGTAAATTGAATAAAAAATGTGAGTACTGCATTTAGCCGGTTCCTTCAAGATAAACATGAGAATAAAATAGTATTTACTTCGAAATTGTCTATTCTGTTATAAATAAAAAAAATAACGATTCAAAAATAAATAAATTACAAAGAAGATGAAATAACTATATTAATTCTCTAATTCTTTAACGGAGTCGGAGATCTCATGAGCACGGTAACGATGGTTAACCCTTGGGAGGCGTGTGTAGGTCAAAGCCAACAGCTACATAATATGCATTATGTAGGATTGTAATATTACTGTGGTGTCGCCGTAATCGAGTAATTAGCATTTACATTACTTCTTTAAATGATTCGATCTTTTTTACTCGTACAGACTGCACCCGTGACTTTGTCTGCGTGGAAAAATTTTCCGTGACTTTCACGGATTATACTTATCTTTTTACCTGCTTAGGGGTAGAATTTTTATATAAAAGGTAGCGTATATCTTTTTGTTAAAAAAGTCGTATTTCTGTATTAAAATGAATCATAATCGGTTAATGCAAAAGAAGAAATAAAATCGACGATTATTTAAAAAAATATTTTAACATTTTTGGGCGATCTTTCGAAATAATATACCAATGAGAATGTACACAAATACAAATTTTCGAAAGCTAAATTTTTTGCAGCAATCTGTCTGTCTGTTTTCTCGTCTTAATAAAATTTTAAACTGACGTATAGTTGAAGCCATTTATTTTAATGAAAATCTTTATATTTAATGGTTAGAAATCAATATTTATTTATTCATACGTTTATTTATTTACGCTTCGACGCTTTACAAAATTTACAATATAAATGTACCTACTGTAAATATTTTTTCAGGATAAATAACATTTCGTGTGGTTACGTCGGGAGATAAAACAGAAATTTCCAGATGAGTTTACTCTAGACACTGCTAGATATAACTGCCCGTGTGAAAAACAATTTGTTCTCAGATCGACACCAACATCTTTTAAAGTTTATCTTTGGGATTTGTTTATTGTCATTGCTAAACAAATACAAAACCGGACATGTTTGGATTCAAAAGGATAGTTATTAGGTATAAGAGGGATTCAAAGAATGAAGACATTTTCTCTTGTACTTGATCCAGCTAATGTTGTGGCTTCTATATCTTCTATCTTTTTATAAAAAATATAAAATCGAGAATAAAAATGAAGCTCAAAATCTGTAAGAATTTAATTACATTTATAAACTGCCAGCTCTTAAAATGACGTTTGTTGTTATTATTTACTTATTATTATTTATATTTCTTAAGGCATCGTTAACAAGACCATCAGCCTAATGACGAAACTTCTGGAGAAACATAACTGTCTCTAACACTCCTCCAGTAAAGTGATAGTAGGCTTTACTGAAGTTTAAAAGGACTTCATAGAAGAGCGCGAAAACTTCAGCTACACATGTTTATTTAGATCTCTTCCATTCTCTTAACTTACACAAAACTTTAAAACACAATATACTATCACCGTTGTACTTTAAAACTCCTAAAAATGTAAAAAATAGAAAATCTAAATAAAATGACAACCTCACTTCCCGTTCCCGCCAAAAAGTTGACGTTTACTTATTTATAATTCTTAAGGCATTGGTAACAAGACCATCAGCCCAATGACGTAACTTCTGGAGAAACATTGACTGTCCCTAACACTCCTCCAGTAAATTGATAGCAGGCTTTACTGGAGTTAAAAAGGACTTCTTGGAAGAGCGCGAAAACTTCAGCTACACATGTTTATTTAGATCTCCTCCAATCTTTTCACAAACACAGAACTTTAAAACACAATATGCTATCACTTTTGTACTTTAAAACTATTAAAAATGTAAAAAACAGAAAATCTAAATAAAATGACAACCTCACTTCTCCCGTTCCCGCCAAAAAGTCCAATGACGTTTGTTATTTATGAGTTTTTCATAAAACAAATGAATGTTTCATCTTATTTTTAAAATATGAATTTAATTACATTTATAAAGTGACAGCTCTTAAAAATGACGTTTGTTGGTTTTTTTTTCTTTCTTTATGGCATGGCGCACAGTTTAGCGCATTTGCCAATGTCACGTATTAGTAAGTAGAATCACAAGTAAATTAGTTTTTTCATAACGTAAAACTCCAGTAAAGTAATAGTAGGCCTTACTGAAGTTATAAAGGACTTCTTGGAAGAGCGCGAGAAACATTTGTTGGTTATGAAATTTCCATAAAACAAATATATGTTTCGTTTTAAACCACTTAAATGACAAAACCACGATAATATTAACACCCACGCACGCATACATGAAACGAAGCAAATGAATATGGCTACTAAATTTACCGACCACATGTTCTTTTGAGTTACAAAAGGATATACAGACAGGCAGGCAGGCAGGCATAAAACGAATATTTATCACAAAATTTGGCAAAAAAATGATTCTGTCATAACCGGTTCAGCGGTTTACTTTAAGGGTTGGTTTTTCTATAAAAAAGTAGCCTATGTCTTTTTGATAAAAAGTCTATCGCCGCACTAAATTTTATCATAATTGAGCTTAAGCATTTCCCATAATAGTTTTATCCCCCTTTACCTCACAGGCTAGCCTTTGTAGTAGATTTATGATAAAAATAAGTAAACTATGGTGTCAAATTATCTCCTTATCAAATTTCATCGCAGTCGGTTCAGCGGTTTAGGCTTTCCCATACAAAGTTTCATTTCCCTTTTGTGACTCCCAATTTTCAGACAGACACTAGAGATTTATATAGTAGTATAGTTTAGATCGACTGGCCCGTTGGCGCGGTGGCAGAGTATCTGCTTTCCAAGCCGGGGTCCCGGGTTCGATCTTCGGTCAGGTCAATTTAAGAAACGAACTTTTCTAAATTGGCTTCGAGTGGGTGTTACTGAGAGCTCTTCCAGTGATTAGTTTGGGGTTACAATATCTGCGTAATTGTCGGAAGTATAATCATTATTAGAAGAATTTTCAGTCGACAGGTATTATTTATTTCATGTAATGGTTTTTTATAAGATATCAATGCACGAATATATTCAGTTTAGTATTCAATTCAGTTACACATTTATATTTTTCTAGTTAATTCTAATAAGTGTAATAAATATAATAACTTCTAGTGTGATTATAACAATTAGCTACTATGGCCCTACAAGGATACATACATCATAAGTAGGGACGATATTTAATCAATTATTAGAAATAAGAATCAGTCGGTATAGAAAGACTACGAAAAAGCTACGCTACCATAGAGTGATCTCTCCGTGGTCGGCAACAGTGCACGACCTTTGAAATGTTGTATAAGTACCTTGAAAGATTATTTTTTCTATTATTAGTAACAAAGAGTTTTTTGTTCGTCTAGACTCATTTTATCTTCAAAGACAGTTCACAAGTAACATTTCAACAGAAAAATGTTACCTTAAGTATCTAAGACATGGTGACATTGTAATGTATATTTTAAATGATAACATGTGGGAGTGTTTTCTAAAGAATACATTCAGTCAAGAAAGTATCGGGAATGGATGATTTGTTTATGGTTCCAAATTCAATTTTTTGTTTTTTTTTGTGTTGTTAAATTGGCACAACTGTTTTCCATTTTGGCGCGGAGTTTGAGTTGCATCTGTTATTTAGATTAAATACAGTGCTGTTTTTAGTTATATCATATGTAGTGTGTATTGCGAATTTCATAATGGACAAAAACGTCGAACAAAGCGTTTGTCTTAAATTTTACATCGCCAATGGAATTTCGTGTTCGGAGTCACTGAAAATGTTACAGAAGGCTTACGGTGAATCGACTTTATCAAAAACACGTGCTTATGAGTTGTACAAAGCGTTCAAAAGCGGTCGAGATGTGATGGAAGATTTGCCTCGCTCTGGTAGGCCATCAACGTCTGCAACTAAAGTTAACATCGCAAAAGTGAAGGAAATAGTGACTGAAAATGTTGATTCAAGTTTGAGAGAGATAGCCGCCGAATTTTCTGTGTCTCATGAGTCGATCCGTACCATTTTAAATGATCACTTGGGTATGAAAGATGTTGCCGCTCGGCTAGTCCCAAAAGACCTGAATTTTCTTCAAAAACACAATCGCATAAGAGTCGCTGAGGACATGCTAGAACGAGTCCATTCCGACCCAACATTCATGAAACGCATTGCTACTGGTAACGAGACATGGGTTTACGAGTTTGACATGCAAACTAGTCAACAAGCTTCGGAGTGGCGCCTTCCAACTGAACCGAACCCGAAAAACCACGCCAAAGTCGATCAAAAGTCAATGTCATGTTGACTGTTTTCTTTCACTATCGCGGTGTTGTGCACTCGGAATTCTTGCCGGAAGGTCAAACGGTAAATAAAGAATATTATTTGGGCGTTATGCGGCGTTTAAGAGAGCAAATTCGACGAAAAAGACCAGATTTGTATAAAGAAAATTCTTGGATTTTGCACCACGATAATGCGCCTTGGCACAAGGCCATCATCGTGAAAGAATTTTTGACCAAAAACTCAACAAATACCATCAAGCAACCACCTTATTCACTAGATATGGCTCCAGCCGACTTCTTTCTTTTTCTTAAACTCAAATTACCACTTCGTGGCACCCGTTTTCATTCGGTAGAAGACATAAAGGAGAATTCGCGGCGAGCACTGAACTCAATTCCGGAAAAAGCGTTTAAAAAATGTTTTGATGATTGGATTATTCTTTGGCGTAAGTGTATCGTTTATGAAGGAGCATACTTTGAAGGTGATAAAATAAATTTGGATGAATAACTAACATTTCGTGTATTATTGATCTTTTCCCGGTACTTTCCTGACAGAGAAGTATATTATAATTAAATTTAGTTTAAAGTTTGTAAATATTAGCCTTAAGATATGTATGTACTGATCTATGTCAATAAAGTTTTTCATTTAGTTCCTTAAATTGTTCAGCTAATATGAAATAGGTTTTTTTTAAATTCTAATACTAGTTGTACCCGTGATTTCGTCCGCGTGGAAAATTTTTTCGTGACTTCTCCGGTGGTGCTCGTTGGTGTTGAATAATAAAGTTATTTCCTATTAAGGAACATTCGTCATATCGGATTTATGATGACGTCACATATACAGAAACTTTTGTCTGCGTATCTAATTTCATTTAATACTCATATTGTTTTTTTTTTGAAGCTTCTATCCGTTGTGCCCAATTTTGCCAATGTCAAATAGGTATAGATATTACCGAATTGCCCATAGTCACGAGTTGATCAAAACACGTGGAAATAGTACAGTCATAATGTATGTTGTTGAGTATGTTGTAGAAATTTTCAGGATTTTGAGGATGAGACAACACGTCGTTTATGTATTAAATACCTAATACTGTAATTGAATTGAGCTTATGTAAGATATACGAGCTCAGAAAAAGTGGATGCGTCGCCACGCGCTTGTACTAAGCTCGTATTTCTATACCGTATACAATGATTTAAATTTTGAGTATTTTGAGATTGAGATATCTCAGGAATTACCCATATTGATGATGTCGAACAAAAAAAATTTTTTCCTATTATTTATTAAGTTGTCTATCGCGGACCATCCGCCATGTCGGATTTATGATGACTTCACATATACGGAAACCTTTCCCTGCGTATTTCATTTCATTTGAAACCCATATTGTTGTTGTTGAAAAAAAAGTTATTTTCCGTAACAAAATATCCGCCATATTGGATTTATTTTGACGTCACATATTCAGAAACCTTCTCCTGTGTAAGTCCATTTCATTTGATACCCAAATTTGTTGGTGTTGAGCAAAAAAGTTGTTTTTTGTAATGAAACATCCGCCATATTAGATTTATTATGACGTCATACATACAGAAACCTTCTCCTGCGTATTCCATTTCATTTGATACCCGAAAGTGAACAAAAAAATTATATATTATTATGGAAAAATCCGCCAAATTGGACTTATGATGATGTCACATATGCAAAAATGTTCTCCTGTGTGTTTTATTTCATTTGATACCCATATTGATGGAGGTCTTGACATCAGTTACTTATTATCGCGGACCATCCGCCACCAAGCGAGGCGGCAGTGAACTTGCCGACTTGCCCGGAGAAGGCATCGCTTTGTGGTCAGGGGTACCACAAGGAGATAGGGGATGTCAAGGGGTAGGCGTTTTACTGTCCTCTCGTATGGTTAATTGTATGACTGAGTATGAATGTATAAATCCCAGACTGCTCTGGGTACGCCTCAAGATTGGATTGACAAGAATTTTTGTTTTGGCAGTATATGCCCCAGTGTCCTCTGTCGGTTTGGCTGAACTAGAGCAGTTCTGGGAAAATGTTAGAGAAGTTCTAGCGACGGTTGAAGAGAACGAAAGAATTGTTGTGTGTGGAGACATGAATGGATGGGTCGGGACAGCTCGAACAGGATTTGAGTCTGTCCTAGGCAAATATGGAGATAAGAGAGTAAATGATGCTGGTAAGATTGTGCTAGGACTGTGTATGGAAAAGGATCTTTTTGTGGCTAATACCATGTTTGGGCACAAAAGGATCCATCAGTACACGTGGGAAAGAAAGGGTGCGAGAAGTATGATTGATTTATTCCTGGTGGATAGCAGACTTAAGAAGCAGGTAATGGACACAAGAGCGTATAGAGGAGCCGATCTCGGGACAGACCACTTTCTGGTGATAACCAGAATAAGGGGTCTGTTCGCAGCATGGCGACATCGCGTAGTGTCCAAACCTGCAGCGGTTAGCCGCATTAAAAGCTGGAAACTGCAGGATGCGACCACCAGGAATGAATATGAAAGGGTATTATCCAGTAAGCTTGATGATAGATTGAAAGTGTTGAGCGAGGATGTTGAAGAATGCTGGCAGAACCTTAGAGATAGTATGGTTGAGGCTGCGAAAGAAGTGTGTGGAATGAATAAGATTGGGAACGGCAAAAAGCGTGATGTGTGGTGGGATGATGAGGTGAAAGTGGCTGTGTATAAGAAAAAGAAAGCATGGCGAGACTACCTTGCTACTAATGACTGTGGTATGGAAAATTTGATGAAAGACAGGTATAAGCTGCAGAAAGCAGAAACGAAGGCACTAGTGAAAGAGAAGCGTGAAAAGTGTAGGGTGTTAGATGAAAACAAGATGTCGGACAACTTAGAGGAAAATTCCAAATTATTTTGGAAAGAAGTACGTAAAATCCGAAGTGGTCCGGCACCTTGCAGAATGAATAAAGTGCGTTCGAAAGAAAACAACCTGCTTACAAATAAAAAGGATGTTCTGCAGCGATGGAGTGAATACTATGGAGAACTGTATGAGAGTGGCGACTCCGTCTCTGATACTGAGAGCGATTCTAATGAATTGCCACACTCAGGCCAGGGACTGGAGGATGCCATTAGTATGAAAGAGATTGAGAAAGTGATAAGAAGTTTGAAATGTGGAAAGGCTGCGGGAATTGATGAGGTGACTGCTGAGATGATCAAGTATGGTGGTTCTAGGGTCTGGGATGCCTTCTGTGCACTCTGCAACCTTTGTTGGCAGAAGGGGGAGGTTCCAGAGGACTGGCGCACGGCAGTCATAGTACCTCTATATAAAGGGAAAGGTTCCTACCTAGACTGTGCGTGCTATAGGGCCATCAGCTTGGTCAGCTTAGCGAGTAAAGTCTATACTAAAGTATTGACTGAACGTATGAAAGGCGTTTCAGAAAGATATTTGTGGGAGGCGCAAGGTGGATTCAGGAACGGTAGGGGTTGTATGGATCAGATTTTCTCGCTTCGCGTTATCGTGGGAAGGTTTCTGGCTTTAGGTCAGAAAGTTTTCTGCGCTTTCGTGGATCTAGAGAAAGCATTCGATAGAGTAGTGCGGAAGAAATTGTGGAGTCTTCTGCCTGAATATGGCGTTGAGGGCTCCTTACTGCAGGCTGTGAGGTCATTATATCGAGACCACAGAGCCTGTGTAAGGATAGACGGTGACATGTCGCCCTGGTTTGAAGTCTGTTCTGGTGTCAGACAGGGCTGCGTGATGTCTGCCTGGCTATTCGTGCTGTATTTGGACAGTTGACTCCAGAGATTGAAAGGTAATATGAGTGGTATGGGATGTGGTGACACAATGGTAAACTGCCTATTGTACGCTGACGATGCTGTGCTAATAGCACCATCAGAAGCAAAGTTGCAGACACTAGTCACGTGTATGAAAGAAGATTGTGAAGTAAAAGGATTGAAAATGAATGTGAACAAAACTAAGGTTCTGGTGTTTGAAAGAGAAGCGGTACAAACGAAATGTGTGATTAGTGTAAATGGAAAATGTCTAGAACAGGTGAATGAAATTGTGTACCTGGGGAGTGCGTTTTCGAGGGATGGAAGATGTGAGTTGGATGTGGAGATACGGGTAGCAGCTGGCAATAAAGTGAACGGTGCTCTGTCCGCATTAGTGGGTAGTGTGAATATATCTAACACTGCTAAAATGGCCATCCACAATGCGGTGTTGGTGCCAACTTTGCTGTACGGCAGTGAGGCCTGGATATGCCTGAAATCGAGTGAAAGTATGATAAATGCTGTGGAGATGCGGTCTCTCAGAAATATGTGCGGTGTCACGCTTGCGGACAGGATAAGCAATGACGAGATACGCAGTATGACAGGGTTGCACAACAGTGTTATTGTAAAAATGAAGAAAGGAATGCTTAGATGGTTCGGGCACATGGAAAGAATGAGTGATGAAAGACTGACGAAGAAAATATACAGAGCGAAAGTGAGTGGTAAAAGAAGCCAAGGAAGACCAAGGCTGACTTATGAAGATCAAATAGCCAGAGTGTTAGCAGAGGGAAATGTCAAAAGCACTCGCATACCTAGGCGAAAATGTGTGAGGAGAATGATGAGATTTGAGGAAGCGAAAGAGGTGTGTAAGGACCGCGACTCCTGGCGCTCCGTCCTCTCTGGCTACCCCGTTGGGGATACAGCGTGAAGTTATGTTATGTTATGTTCATCCGCCATGTTGGATTTATGATGACTTCACATATACGGAAACCTTCCCCTGCGTATTCCGTTTTATTCGATATTGTTGATGTTGATCAAAAAGTTATTTTCTATAATAGAACTTCCGCCATATTGCATTTATGTTGACCTCACATGTTCAGAAATCTTCACCTGCGTATTCGATTTCATCTGATAATTGTATCGTTGGTGTTGAACAAAAAAGTTATTTTCTATAATCAAACATCCGCCATATTGGATTTATGATGACGTCACATATGGAGAAAACTTCCCCTCCGTATTCCGTTTCATTTGATACCCATAACACAAAATTAACACACGACAGAACAAAAAGTTATTTTACTATTATGAGAAAATCTGCCAAGTTGGATTTATGATGACGTCACATAATGTACCGAAATTTTATCCTGTGTCCCATTTCATTTGATACCCATACTATTATTATACTATTAATACTCCAGAAAATTACACAGATTGTGTGACCCCAAACTAAGCAGTAAGCTTGTACTATGGGTACCACACAACGAACTCTGGGAGAGTTCCCAGTAATACCCAGACTCCAAGTCAATTTAGAAAAGTTCGTTTCCTAAATTGACCTGACCGGGGATCGAACCCGGGACCCTAGCTTGGAAAGCAGATGCATATGCCACTGCACCAACGGGCCAGTCATATTGATGGAGGTTTTGAAAAAAGTTACTTCCTATGGTGGAGCATCCACCATGTTGGATTTATGATGACTTTACATACACGGAAATCTTTCCCTGCATATTCCATTACATTTAATACCCTGTTAGTGTTGACGAAAAAGTTATTTTCTATTATGGAATATCCGCTATATTGGATTTATGATGACGTCACATGTATAAAAAACCGCGTATCATTTTTTGAAAAAGAAAGTTGCCTACATTTGTTTTCGGGAACAGACTTACTATGGTTCAGCCATACTATGTCCGGACCAAATTTCATCATAATCGGTTCAGCGGTTTAGCGTTTCCCCTATAAAGTTTTATTCTCCTTTTCGCTCCTATAGGAGTCGTTTTTTTGATAAAAAAAGAAGTCTACGTTTTTTTTGTAGAAAAGATTTATCTCTGTACCAAATTTAATCTTAATGGTTTCAGCGGTTTAGCATTTCTCTAATAAAGTTTCATCCCCTTTTTTACCCCTTTAGAGGTAGACTTTTGAAAAGCAAAGTAGCTTATGTCCGTCCCATGGTATCAAACTATCTCCTTGCCAAATTTCATTAAAATCGATTTTTCGGTTTAGCTGTGAATACGAAGCAGACAGACAGACAGAGAGACTTTCACATTTATAATATTAGTATGGAAGTATCGATGTCGCGAAACACTTATTTAATCTTCATGAATTATATAGACAGTGACGGAGTATTTGAACGGTATAATGCGCATTGTACACTTTAGGGGTAGTAAATTTACTACCCGTAAATGAAACAGGTGCTTTGATCTCAATATATTGTCAGAGAGCTAATAACGAATTTTTGTAAAGCATTCAAAGTCAAACGAAAGTACAGAAAACACTTTTTTATTTTAATGTTAGTTGAGTAAAGAACGGAGAGTTCAGAATTATGCTTGCGGTTATTTTCAGCTGTGTAGCATATTACTCGTTTGTTAATTATTGAAAACCGTAATTACGTCTAGCTTTACACATTTTTAAAATTAATAAAGGTACTACGTAAGAGGTCCTAAGCTACATTTTTAGTAAAGAAACAAATTTGAGGCAGTCTGGACATATTTATTAACTTAAAGGATCAAGGAAAATTACTTTTGAATTCTATGAACATAGAAGTATAAAATTAAAATAAATTCAAATTGAGTAAAATGACTGCTTCTCCATTTCTTATTCAACTAATATCAAAATTTTTTCATACTTTTGTTGGTCTAAAACATCCTTATTTCATCCAAAACATATTTTAATTTAATGTATTTCCACGTGGAAATACATTAAATTAAAATATGTTTTTAGAATCAATCATTTGATAATTGTACATTATAATTTTTTTTCACTTTATTTTTATTTGTAATTTAAATTATCTAACAACCATAAAAATAATTTATTTGATTATATTACATTTATCAACAGCTTTAAATAGGCGTAAAAAAGGCTATGCTTTTTACTTTTGTGCCTCGACATCATAACGTCGTAGTGAAAACATCATCAAACTCTATTTAGTGTTTTGTAATATATGTACCGACGAACGACTAGAATTTGTGTACCTATGGTATGTGATTTGTCAACATTAAATTCAAACTGTTTAAAAAACATGAAGTTTCTATTATTACCTAGACTGTAATGGTGTCTGGTGGGTGTAACTTCAGCGTCACCCAATGTTACTTGTACGTAAATTTAAACTTACTCTTTGTAATAGGGCTTAGGAAGCAAAGTTAGTAGGTAAATCTTTAAGCAGGTTTTGTCAGTAATTATTTATTTCAAGCGCACAAGAGTTACAAAGTTCGATTTGAAAATTTAAAGACGTTATAAGAAAATGTTATACTCTGGGGATAGAGAATTAGCCATTGATTTCCGAAGGAAATACAAGGTAGGGTGGTTGGTGGTGGTGAATGTTTCCCCGTGTTCCCGGGTCCGGACGCTCTTACCGTTTAAGGTCTCTAACGAGCGATAAAATTCCCTCGAATTCCTTTTTAACTGCGAACGGAGTTTACCTGCGGGTCGGTAAATACGGGCTCACATTTGGTCGCTGAATTGTGATTCTTAATCTGAAAATAACAAGAAGAATTTCAGTTTATTCAGAGCGTGGTCATCGCTTTGTATAATTCTAAAAACGCCGAGAAAAACCTAATTGTGTATAAATTTCATATTATTGACGAAGCTAGCGACTCTTAAAAAGGCAAGGAGAGAGGCGACTTAATAGAAACGTTTAAAATCTTAAATAAATACTACAAGTTAAAATACTGACAACATCTTTACACGACATACAAACTTCTGCCTTAGAGCACACCACTTAAAACTCAAAACTCGTCTTCCACATATAATAACTGTAACACATTTAAACACTTTCCGATTGAACAGAATAAAATAGTAAAAGCGTGGAACGCACTTACAAAGAATATTATTTCGGTCAAAAGTGTAAATGAATTCAAAAACGAACTGGACAAACTTGTAATTTGTCCAGTTCGTGTTCGTCCGTGTCTAGATATGGAGTCACACACAGGTGACTCCATGTTGGCCAACTGGATACAGGCATTATCAGTTGTTCCTACTACCAGCATGATAAATAATAATGTCCTATCACGTTCTATATTTGTAATTGCGTTTTCGAAAGCAGCTGAAACGATTTCTATGAAATTTACGATACAAGGGTTTACGGAGGCAAAAAATCAATCTAGCTAAGTCTCAATTATAGAAAAATTCGTTTTCTGTGGCGTATTCGCGAAATATTTTTTTAAATTGATAATTTCGCAATAGAGTTCACATTCTCAATAGCACAGTGGTTAGAGCGTAGGTCTACTTCGCTGAAGTTCGCGGGTTCGAATCCTACAGTTTGCAGTTTAGGTTTTTTTCTGATATACCTACAATCAACGAGTAAAGCTCGGTCGCCCAGGTAATATATTCTATCCTATACTATTACACGAGCAATATTTGTAAATTTGTAATCGCGTTCTCAAAAAGGCTCTAAGGTTTCGATAAAATTTAATTTCGATAAAATTTAATATTTAACGGGGGGAAAAATCGATCTAGCTGGGTCTCAATTACTTAAAATTGGGCATTGATATTAATTGGTAATTTCGCAACAGAGTTTATCTTCTCAATTATAGCACAGTGGTTATAGAGTCTACCACGCCAAAGTGTGCGGGTTCTCATCCAGCAATAGTAATAATAATAATAATACTCTAGACAATTACACGCAATGTGTGTCTCCAAACTAAGCACTAGACCATATACCACCACGCAGATACCACGCAAAAAACTGGTCGGGGGGAGCTGTAAGACGAAGACTCCAAGCTAATGTAGAAAATTCGTTTCCTAAGTTGACCTGACCGGGGATCGAGCCCAGGACCACCCCGGCTTGTAAGGCAGATGCTCTGTCACCACGCCAACGCGCCAGTTCTGCAGAATCCTGCAATGTGGTCAGACTTTATTATTATTTTTTATATAAAATCAAACCTAAAAGATGCCCAGCAAATCTCGGTAGGCCAGGTTATAATAGTATAATGCACTTTACATTACATGTAAATATATACAGTACAGCACAGTACAGCAGAGAATTCGGTACTACGTAATAAATACTATTGTTTTTTTAGTTATCATTGTCTTATGAAAAAATATTAAAAACATTTAATTAACAATAAAAATTAGTAAATAAACGTGTACTACTTATATACTACTACTTATACTTGTCTGTTGTAAATTAAATTTCTATGTCGGTGATTAAAATAACAAAAGGGGATACTTTACGGATGATAAGTGAAAGATAGTGCCTAATTTATATCATAAAGGGATAAGGCCTGAAAGAAGAAGAAGAAGTGCCTAATTTATGTGCTAAAGTAACTGCAAAAACTACAGTGTATATAAAAGTTTAAATAATTATTTATCTAGGTACACAAATAAAAGAACAAAAGTGAATCAAAAGGTTAAAAATAGTTGTTGTATTTGTCTTTCAAAAAGCATAGTGTCATAATTAGGTATTACTTTCAGTGTCTTGAAAAAATTGTTAGTCGTGTTAAGCAGAGCGTGTAAAAGAAAGAAAGTAGTGGACAAGTGTAGCGTCACGGTTGAACAAATTGATGTCCGTAATGGCTGCCATTAGAGACATTGTGTGCGCTCGATCGAACATAAAGGTCGACGAGAACCGTCCGGGTTCTGCGCTCTAAAGAAAAAATGTATGAAAAGCGATATTCATAAATTTGTTAAAAGCTATGAGATTTGAAGAAAACCTTTCCTCCTTGCTTCTTTTTATTCAATTTGTTCGTCCACATTTTACATTCGGGAGTTACAGGCGCTTCTTTTCTCTTATTTTTTAAATCCCCGAAGGAGAAGGGGTGCTGTTGTAATGAAGATGTCTGCTTGTATGTTTGTATGTCTGTGACATCAAAGCTTTCGAACAGTGAGTGGATTCGCGTACGGTTTCTTTTTGTTTGGAAGCATTTCAAAAATGTTCTTAACCTTGTTTTTTATTAGTTGGAAATCGGTCCTACCATTTTCAGGATTTTCAGCTGTGAATCATAATTGTGACGGGACCATATACAGAAACAAGACTTTCTACCTCAATGTTACAGCTAAAATTTTTTTTGGCAGTTACCTGTTTATTATTTTTGTATTGACTTCATAAATCAGTTATATTTTCAACCGAATTCCAAAAAAGGAGGAGGTTCTCAATTCGGTTGTATTTTTTTTTTATGTTTATTACCTCATAACTCCGTCATTTATGATCCGATTTCGAAAATTCTTTTTTGTTTGAAAGGATACACTTCCAGATTGGTCCCATTGAAATTTCATTGATTTTGAAGCTTCGGTTTCGAAGATACACCAAAAAACCCGACCTGGTTATAACCTTTATTTCATTTATATTGATGATTCTCTTGTATGTCATTTGTTAATTATCGTTGTCGCCACATGGTATAATAGTAGTAGGGAGAAAAATAAATATATATTATAATATAAATTGCCTGTTATATAATAAATTCAGTCAGTAGAGTCAGTCTTGTAGCGGACAGAGAATATTGCTGGTGGCTGTCGTCTTCGGATTGTAAGAATACTGCTAGGGGTGTAATTATGATGCAACCTTTACACTGTTCTTTTATAACTGATTGATATGATATTGATGATATTGATAATGGCCATAATGGGCAATAATATCCCAAGTTCGATCTGTTCGCATCTTTTATTGTGAAAGCCCACGGTTTATACTCATCAATACAATGGAAGTTAACACATTGCGCTCCAGAATTAGAAAACAAACTAATTGTAGACCTGCCCTAGATATTTATTTAGGCCAAGGTCACTCAAAAGGGGAAAATAAAAAAAAATATTAAAAAAATTAAACCGACTTCAAAAAAGAATACTGAAAAGTATGAAATAACTATCCTTTACTAATCAAAACTTAAGTACAAAAATAACTTTATAAATACGATACAAATACCCATGGCATTAAATTTGACAGTTATTGAAGTCGGTACCAAATCAATGTTCGACAACAGACAGTCTATCAGTTTAGTAGGTTTGGCATCGATTTCAGTAACTGTCAAATTTAATTATATGGGTATTTGTATCGTATTTATAAAGTGATTTTTGTACTTAAGTTTTGATTAGTAAAGGATAGTTATTTCATACTTTTCAGTGTTCTTTTTTGAAGTCGGTTTAATTTTTTTAATAAAAATTTTTTTCTATGAATTACTCCGAATCATTAAATAAAAAATAAAAATATACCTTAATCAGTTAGGCTTCTTGAAATATTTTTGTAACGTCAGAACAAAAAAATATTGCCATATGTATGTACACATTATGAAAATAATAATTATTAAAATTACAGAAAAAACATATAATATAATGGACACAGAGAATTCATAAAATAATAATTTATTACATAACAATGTCAGTCAATAATAAAATAATATTAAAAAGAGAAATCGGTCCAATAACAGCTATAGAAAATGAAAAATATCTTAGTAACTTTTATCTTTAATAAAATACTGTCTACAGAAAATCATATTTAATTGTATGACCACAAACCAAGTAATTAAGTAAGAATGGGTGCTTAACGAACTGTAGTAGTAGGTAGATATCCAAATAGTTAAATTACAAACACAAAATTACAAAGACAAAATATTTTGTATAATTAGAAGATTTCACATGGGAGTATTCTAAAAATACAGAATTATTTATTACAAAGTTACATACACAGATAGTAATTTTTATTAAATTAGAGTTCAGCCGCACCTGTAAACCAATATCCCTGTGTATTATGAAAAGATTATCTTATACGCGAACGCTGATTAAAATTCTGAGTATTCGGTCTTTCGGCCCGATCCCCTCGCCTGGATATGATAATTTGTGCTGAAATGTATTCACGTTAAGCCGAGTTTTGTGTTAGATACGAGACAAAGTACTCGTGAGCATAAGACGAAGTAATAACCGAGACAATACATGTAAAAAGACGCACACTACGATGGCTGTTGACAGTTTACGTCGATAGCACCTAATAGAACTAATTTAAGTTCAGTGAAGTTTCGTCACAACAGGGAACACCGCAGCGCGTGTAAAACGAAAGCCTTGTTCAGTAAGGAGCAGATAAAAGTTATCTGAAAAGTCGGTAGCCGCAACAAACTCGGCGACTGTCTTCAGGTAGGATAAGGAAAACTCGATTAAGAAAGTAGAAAAAGTAATTGGGGCCGTAGGAAAGAAGAGTTCGAATACAAGTTTAATTAAGCATCGACAGGCGGCGTACGGTCGACATCATCGCCTCCTTGCTTCCACGTAATGAACTGGCGTGTGTGACAGTTTCTTACGACAGACGGATAATTAAGATAACTTTCAGTGGAAGAAATAGTTCGGTCAACTCATATTAACTGTAGCACTTCTAGCGGAAAAAGACACGAATTACTCGCGGCTATTATATTTTTAGGAGAAAATATTATTTCTTTACAAAGGCGAATGCGAAGCACATTTACAAGGACTAACCCTTTTGTTTGCTCGAATGCTTTATGGAAGTTTCAAATTGAATAAAGAATAGCAGACGTTCCGTTCTACTAGAGTACCCTCGCGCGATTCTATCATACCTAACATTGCGATTCTATTTCTATGCAACTCACTTTAAAGTGCCTTCCTCAAGCAAGTTATACAGGCTGTCTAGTAAATAAAGGTCCATAGTGAAACTAGGGGTAAAGTAGGTCGAGTCCTATCAAAATATGAAATTTCATGTCTAATGGAAAACCTCCCATTCTGAAATTACTCCAATGTTACAATTTTGACGAAAGTGTGTGAAATTAAAATATCTTTCATCAAACGATGCAGAGGATGTATCAAGGCGCGTGGAAATCACTTCGAGGAATTTCTTTAAATTTAAGTGAAAATCAATCACTCTTGATTTACTTTTTATTAAAATTGCATTAAGGTTAAGATTTTTTGTTTCATTTTCTTTTAATCGACGATTTTAAGAATCATTAAGGATAGTCGAATAAATTAACAACCAAACAAGATGCTAATGCTAAAAAGAACAATTTCAGAATGGGCTCCGTTTGTGGTAAAATAGCAATATCTTTCATGTTTAACTAAAAGATTATACCATTTCGAAATATACATTAAATGAGAAATTTTTTGAAGTAACTGCCCATGCTAGACTAGTCCTTCTTTTTAAAGCATGAGTGATCAAAATTGTACCACGACGACTAATGGAACTAAAAAACGGGCTTGGTTCTTAGTGAGAAAACCGTAACCGTGTTAAAAAAATCTAAGATTAGGTTTAGTAGTTAAGTTATTCTGTAACATTAATCACAAAACAGAATAATAAAATACCCACATTTGCGCCTATGGTGTCTGTAAGGGTAAGATACACGAGATGCAACGTCTTATGCAAGATTAATGCAAATAAAATTTGCAGAATATAAAAATATGCAAATGTGAATGACTGGACGATATGAACGAAGATAAATTAAAATGCAACTTATCCGATCTGCGTCTAATCGAACACTAACTTAAAAACTAAGGAAATCTGTATATATACACAGAAATTAGGTCGCGACTAATGTACAATATGATGCGCGGCGTAACTGCAGTTAATGCAATAAATAAAGTAGTTGCAAAAGCATGTACGTGCAAAAAACTGACTGAAAGTGGAAATTTTCTAAATAGTTAAAAACTTCCAATATCTCGAAAACCGTGAGAGTTTAATTAGACAGGAAATTTTATATTCTGATAGGACTCGGCCTAATTTACCTCTAGTTTCACTATGGACTTTTATTTACTGGACGCCCTATATACAGGGTTATCAATCTTTAGTGGTAAAATTTATTGTTTTGTTTATGTACTGTTGTTGTTGTACTTATTTATTAGGGCATAGTCAAAGTCAAATAAATTTATTAACGTACACCCAAGGTGTTTTTGATCATCTTATCTACCTTCGGTTTGAAGAGAATACCTAAACATTGAGAAGAACCGCTAAGAAACTAGTATAATTTTTTCGACACAACTTTACATTAGGTATATTATAATACAATATTTAAAAAGCCGGTAGGTAAATGCATAGAGGTTTATTTCCAGACTATTGTTTTATCTTCGATGATAATAATAATATAATAATACTCCAAACCATTACAAAAATTATGTGACCCCAAACTAAGCAGTAAGCTTGTACTATGGGTACGGCATAACGAACTGGGGGAGCTCTCAGTAACATCCAGACTCCAAGCAAATTCAGGAAAAATTGTTTTCTGACCGTGGATGGAACCCGGGTCTCCGGCTTGGAAGGCAGATGCTCTGCTACCGAGCGAACGGGCCAGTCACGACGAGAAACGATGAAATCGTTTAATTTGTAGTATGATTTTCCAATCAGTGTACGTTTCATAAGTAATTCAAACTTATCCGTTTATTAAATGACTTCTTAAGGAGGAAAAAGGAATGCAGTATCTCAAAAATGATCCACTTAACTTTTGTAATTTAAATTTGACGACAACTAGTTTATCATGATCGCGAGTTTCCATACCATTATTAACGCCTTTCTTTTTCAACAGGTCTATGTTATTCTAGTGTATATTATGATTTCAAAAATGTATGAGGACGCAATTTCGTTAAAACGATCTTGCAGCGACTCAAGTGTATTCATATTGCAAATTGCTTATTAATTTAGAAAATTGTGAGGCTATGACTATCTAAAATTAACAGACACTCTAATAGTAACAATAAAATTGGTTCTTTGCTTAGGTGCCCGTTTTTTTGCAAAAGAGTTTATCTAATATACATAAATATTTGTCGAGAAAGCTTTGTACCTCTTTTTAAGCATATTTTCCGCAAAGGAATGTAAGGTTTGGCATAGTTAAAGTTTAGTTTAGTTTAGAAGTTTAAATTAGAAGAATTTAGTTTAAAGTTTAGTTTCGAAGGAATAAGACAAAGTTTATGTATAAAATGTGTGACAAATACATTAAATAAAATAAAATAAAACAACCACATAATATTTATGCTGTCAATGTCAAATTATACTATTACACAGATTAATTAGTTTCTAGCGTAAAACAACAAGTTTGTGGTAAAAAAAGAGTAGATTGTCGCCAAAGAATTTAAAAATGTTGCTAACAAATAATAATTACTGACAGATTGACTGAATGAGCTTCGAGCTGTGAATTTGGTATGATTTCTGAGGTATTAGGTGTTTCGAGTCTGTGGAGTGTGTGTCAAGGGAAAAAAGCGTTTTTTTATATTCACGGTCCTATTTCGACCACTGGGGGGCGATCACTAATGTGTCTAACATGCTAAACTAATTTAATCAATTTAGTTGTTATTAATTATACATATATGAATTTAATGTTGTGAAATAAATGTCACAAATGTTTATGTGCACTTGTTTAAATTCTCTCTGGGTCTTTATGTAGCACGACAAGCATATAGTCTTGGACAGAATATACTGGATCCTATTTATGAGTTTCTCTGACTCGCACCAACCCTCGCTTGGTTGCGAACCACGTTAATAAGACTTCTGCGGTTCCCAGAGTGTGTGTGTAATGATACTATTCGTTCTAGAGGCGTTGTAATATCTTAAAGAAACGTTTGTGACTATGCAACAAATATTGGAAAGAACTCAATCTTTAGTAAAATATTTTAGTTTATTCTTGTACTATATATAACATACGGGGCACTTTATGGCCAATTTACCTATCAAATAAATTCCCATTTGCGGTTTTGCTGAAAAAAAAGTGTTGTAATACGTTATTTAGTTTAGATCTTATTATTTAAAAATATGTATATATTAAATAAAGGTTAATTTTTGAAACAATTGCAAAGCTTGTAGTATATAATATGTAAACGTTAATATTTATTTTACATAAAACTTAAAACTGGGTATTATCTTAAATAATAGACTTTCTCAAAGTTGTTGTCTAACAAACTTGTTAAAAAAACTTGGCAAAAAAACTTGCCTAGCAGACTAGCAGTATTACCTCTTCGAATAGCGAATTTATCAAGGAGATTATCAAATAACCAGAGTATTAGCTGACGGAAATGTCAAAAGCAATCGCAAACCTAGGCGAAAGTGTGTAAGAATAATGAAGTGTAAAGATTTGAGGATGTGGAAGAAGGAAGGACCGCAACACTTGGCGCTCCGTTCGCTCCGTCTCCCGAAGCTCTCTCTCTCTCTATCCTTGATCAGTCACGTACAAAATTCAGAAACCAACAACCACCGGGTCCCAAGCTTCCAAAGTTTCCATTCAAAGGGTGTAATTGTCAAACTCTCAGAGAGTCGCATGCTTACGCTGCTTCAAGTTCTTGACCGTGCTGGCCGCAGCACACGCTGATTTGGAAATCGCTGTGATATAGGAGACAGCTAGCGTATCGACATCTGGCGTACCACGCCAGCCGTCTTCCAAGGTTCCAAGTTAATAAATTAATATGTGGATGCATAAAAAAAATATTAATCATTCCTCAATAAATTTTCTTCAAATTATTTCACTAAACTGAATAAGGATACTAATCGCATAGAACTCATCAGAGGCGTGAGCACTTGAAACCTATTAACTGACGTGTTCCAAAAGTAATTTCCATAAAACATCTGTTTCACACTGATCACATTTGTGATGAGAAAACTGTCGTCATCAAAGTACAGTAATTTAAATCGAAGTTCGTGATTTCACGAGGTACTAAAACGGGTAATGGTGTCACGAAACTCAGAAAGATGACACTGTTAATATAAAATGTGAGATTTGAAAATTTTATCGTCATACACACGCCCGTATGTCGTCAGTTTGATGACGCTCACTTTACGACTTGCTTCAACTCAATTCAAATGTGATTTGGAAAAAATAGAAACTGAAAATGTACTGCAAATTTTTACTTTCTTCTTTCTTGTACATTTTTATTTTCTTCTTATACATGTCTTCAAGCTATATTCCTAACGAGGTAGATAGGATGGAACGAAAATACAATAAACAAACTGAACTAAATGAATGCGGTGGGAATGCAATTTTCATGTAGCTATGATGTCTGTATAATATAACGTGTTAGGCAATACATTTAAAAGGAAGATCTGTCTATGTTTTTATAAATAGCAACTGTATTTGATTTTCCTTTTTCTTCATATATTTTTATAGCTTTTCTAAAAATATTCTTAGTTTCAATACGTATGACAACCCTTTCTTCACATTTATTCACATTCATGGTCGTAGGGTAAGAATTTTATCGATAACGTATAGAAGTACCAGTAGTACAATATCGAGTAGCGCTAGATGAAAGGCACGCGCGTAATGCTAGCCGAGGTATAGGATTTTCTTTCCTCAAACTTTATACCTGGTAATCCTTTAGCTCTGTCTTCAAGCTTATCTTGATTCCAACATTTTGTGATTTCTGAAACCTATATACTTCTAAATGAAATTTATATAATGATAATAAATCGAAATTAAATAGAAGTTAACCAGCAATAAATAAAAACAATGAAAAGATTTTCGTAACATTTTCCTGTTGAGTGAATTGTGCTTAATTTTACTTAAATTAAAGAGTCAATTTTTATGAGAAGAAGAGTGAAATTAAGATCTCTCGTTAGCTCGTCCAGACGTACACCGCAAAAATAAATGTTGTTCATATATTTTTCGTAAGATAGTCTTGATTAAATTAACTAATTATTTTTTACTTATTGTGAAAATGTGAATTTTAATTGTGAATTTCATTTGAATCAGATTTGATAATAATAATAATGTAGATTGTTATCACATTATTATTACGCATACATTATCTAAAATATTAAATTGCTCCTTTGTTGATGACAGGGTCTGGAATCAAGCCTCGCTTCCTATCTGTTATGGAGGCCTGGGCATACGCAAAATCTCGAGTGTGTCACTGCCTGCTTTTCTTTCATCAGCCTACAGCACGGGAAACCTTTTCCTATCTGTTATTCGCCCTTCCTTAGGATCGGTTGAGGTGCCGTGCATGACTGATGCTCGAAATGCTTGGTTAAGTGTTTGTCCGAGTACTAACCTGCCTACCTCGACCTTTTCTCAGAAACACTGGGATGAGCCTCTATGCAAAATTGTTCATTTACGACTTTTAGATTATTGCAATACCGAAAAAGATCGGCCTCGCCTCCTAGCTGTTTCTGAGAAGGAGTCAGGACACTGGTTGAAGGTAATACCTTCAAAAAACTTAGGAACCTTAATCGACAATACCACGCTTTCTCTCATAGTATCTCTTCGTCTGGGGGCCAGGACTAACCTTCTTCACCGTTGCCGCTGTGGTGATCTCGTCGATGTACTAGGTCACCACGGTTTATCCTGTTTACGTAGTGCGGGCCGCATGTCATGACATGCTGCCTTGAATGACGTCATTCGGCGGGCTCTTGTCGCCGCTGGCGTTCCTGGAGTCTTAGAGCCTGTAGGTATTGCGCGCAGCGACGGCAGGAGACCGGATGGTTTGACGCTCATTCCTTGGAAACTTGGAAGATCGCTGGTGTGGGATGCCACTTGTGTCGATACACTTGCTGTTTCCCATGTGCCGGCGACTTCCAAGTCAGCAGGTGCCGCGGCCAGCACTGCCGATAATTTGAAGCGGCGTTAGTATGCGACTCTCTCTGAGAGTTTCATATTTACGCCCTTTGCAGTCGAAACTTTGGGTCCCTGGGGCCCCAAAGCCCATCGACTGGTTTCTGATATTTGTAAGAGACTGGTCGAGGCTTCGGGAGACCGCCGGGCTGGCAGCTTCTTCCGCCAACGAATCAGTTTGGCTATTCAAAGAGGCAATGCTGCCAGTCTGCTGGGTACCTTGAGCAATGACAGCTTTCTAAGCGGCAACTTTGAGGAAGTTTATTATTTAAGTTAATGTGTAGTTTTAAGTTTGTAAATATTAACATATGTATGTACTTTTTGTTAATGTATATATATAAATGAAAATAAAAAAATAAAATAAAATGTAGATTGTACTTATTGGCTTTTTAAATTTTATAACTTGATTATTGTAGATTTTAAGAAGTTATTTTTACACTAATAACTTTATTGGATAAGGGATTATTATGATTTTTACGAAGTAATGATAATATAAAGAAGTCATGAACTTTGACGTTCGACAAAAATAATGCATATTCTTAAGATATTATACATTTAACTTAAATTGATCTTAAGTTTTTTATTTACATGTAAACAGTTTAAACGCTCAACATTTTAAATATTATAAGAGGGTAACGCCAGCTAATTGTGCGTGAGTATAGTGTATTAGGTTCACACACGCAACAATTGTTTGTTGAGCCGTATTTGCCAAGTGGAGGCTTTCACCCTAAGTGATGATAAAGCTCAACAATGCGAGCGTATTTTGGACTCTTAATTGTTAAGTAACTCACTAATATTCATTATTCTTTTAATCACCATAGCAAAAAAGAGGTGTAATTTTGACATTGCTGTTTCATATCTCAAGATTGGTCCTTTTTAAATGTGGTAATTCTTATTTAAAATAAAATATTGCATATTTATACATTCAATTCGTTCGGTTTTTCAAGGATTTATTTCATATCGACTCAAGATGAAATCGAGATATTTAAGTTTCAAACGTTTTTGTGTTTCAGTCTAGTTATGTTGTGTTTGTCCATTACTGTATTATGAATCTATTGTGGCTGTTGCCTGTTGTGTGTGCCAAATAAAAAAATAAATAAAAATAAACGAATTTTAATGTTTGCATTTCAATTCTAATTCATTATTATTATATTTTTTTGTCTAATATTCTGGAGTAATTTTGGTCGGAGTAGAGGATATTGGCAGTTTTGTTCATAGCCTGCTGGGAGGGCTTCCCATAAAGATGGGATCAACAATATTTCAATTATGGCTCTTTTGTTATTTCTACTGGCGTTTAGTAGAAATTATAGTGATTATTGCGTAGTACATACTAAAGACAATACAAAAGACAAAATAAATTGTGATTATTAAAAAAACTTTGTTATTTCCGTTTCACTAATTGATAAAAACTCAATGTACTGACCACATAGTAATATTGTTTTAGCAATAAAATTATTTAGCATATATGAATAACCAACAGCACGCAATTTCTCAGTTGGAGGTTGAGAGAGGATTAGGCGCAACAAGAATAAACTTAGATGCCAGTTTTTACGATAGGTAAGAGGAGTTAAGAGGTATTAGAAAATATACACAGATATTTAACTCAGAACAGCACGTGAATAGGCAAACGATGATAATTACATACCACCTTTAATACAAGCCCTATTTGTTTAACAATTTTTTCGAGCTGTGCGGAAAGATAAGCAACTGGCGAATTCTGTATTTTCTTCCAGACCGGTGTCTGGAACTTCCATTGACAAAAAATTGGGACATAAGTTTTTAACTAGTTCTAATATTGTAAAAAAAATATATTGGTTAAGATTTATCAACACTTCATCAATGACTCCAACATGGAAAACTGATAATATTTATTTCTGGCTAATCAAAGTTATACAATTAGGCTCCGCCATAGAACTTTGTCCATATATTACATTTTTTAAGTTTTAGTAGGTATTTGGAATTAATTATGAAAATCGAAGACGATGACTCCCATTGAAATACAATTTGGAATGCTCATTTAATTGGTGTCCTTAGTCGTTTATCCAAGTAATTTCCTAAACTCGGTGGGTAGCTGGAGGTTTGAAGTCTCCATAATACGTAAATAATCGTCAAGAACACTCCATAACTTTGTAATTGCTTTTTACCTCGACGGGCCCATGCTTTTAGCCAGATTGCTTATTTTGTTAATGAACTTCGGAGCTTCAAAACTTTTTGCTTTTCGTGAGCGCTTCTTTAACAGCTTAAAATTATCTTAAAGCATATTAAAATGATTAAGTAACAATCGATAGAAACATAATTAAGGTCTATTTGTTAGCAGATCATTACAGTGTCTGAAACGAATTCATTTCTTCTGTAAGATCGGACATTCATAAGTCAAGTTGTAAATTCGTTCATTGTTATACTACAGACGTTTTTGAAATTAGTCACTTTTGTTTATTTGTTTTTGTATCTAACTAGAAGACTAAGTTAATGAGTAAAGGCGACCGATTTCCTTGTTATTAGAACAAAACAGAAATTATCTAGATATTATTTGGGTAAACAGGATCCTAGCGGACGTCTCGAGATGGTTCGCTGCTAATAATTTACTACTAAATGCACAAAAAAACAAATGTTTAAATTTTCCCTTTCTAATGTACCCAGACTCCATGAAGAAATAGAACTGGGTGGGAAATAATTAGAATTAGTTAAGTCAGCCAGTTTTCTTGGTTTAATAGTAGATAAAAAGTTACAGGGGCGGTTCATATCGGAGCTTTGGCTATAGTATTAAGCTCGGTTTCGCGATGTATGCTATTGGTCGCATTAGGCAATTGACTGATGTCGATACGGCTAGGCTGGTGTACTTCGCATGTTACCATAGCCTAATGTCTTATAGCCTTCTGCTGTGGGGATCACCAGGGCATATTAACTTCATTTTTATTTTACCAAAAAGAGCACTACGTGCCATCTACAGTTTGAATGCACGAGAATCTCTAAGAGATCGTTTTAAAGACATTGATGTACTCACCATGCCATCCTTATACATCTTTGAAATTATTATGTATACGAAAAAAAATATAGATCTGTTTAAAAAGGAAGGCGATATTAATGGTATGGTAACCTGAGGTACAAATAAATCGGTTATTCCACAAAATAAATTGCGTAAGTCCAAGTTTTAATTTTTGGGTGACTGCGTTCGTTTTAAAAAAAAGGTCCTCAGAAAGTTGCTCAATTAACGGATAACAGATTTATATTTGTTATAAAATGCACGTTGATTCATGAATCATATTATAAAATAAACGATTTCGTTGAAGACAAATTAATAGTATGAAAATAATCTTCTCTGCACATGCATTGACTGGCTCTCTGAACATTGTACTTTAATGAACCTATTGTAAAATGATATTGAATAAATACCTTGTAGCATGTTTTTTTTATGCATACCACTTTACTATCATTTACTTACCTATGTAACATATTTGAGTAATTTTATGTACATTCCACAATAATGCGGTATAGGCAATGAATTTTATAATACTATACTATTATTATAATACTTGGGTATAGGTCATAACCTATTGTGTATCATAACAGACGTCAATTGTCAACTGTCAACGAGACAACGATTGTGTGAAACTCGTTTAGTTATTTGTAGTCCAGTATTTGGAATATAATATTACTTTTTAAATAAACATTAAGATGTTACAATTTTAATACAGTTTCTTTATTAAGTAATATTTGCAAAAATAATTTAGGAATTGATTAATAACAAAAAAGTACATACATATGTAATATTTACAAACTTAAAATACACATTACCTTAAATAATAGACTTCCTCAAAGTTCAGTTTCTTTTAAATTCAGACTTAATATAGTTAATCCTTTAGTAAATGTAATTGGATTTTGATATATAAATCCTATTTGGTTCAACATTATTTATTTTACATTTGGCAACTTTTTGTTTAGAAACATGATCCATGGATTGACGTATGGATTAAATTAATGATCGTTATAATACATTGATAATCGATTTATTTAGGTATAAATTATATACTTATTCTAAATAAAATAAAGCAAATCTCATTTCAGATGATAATTTATATTGTGATTCGATATTAACATAAAACATTCAGGTTTACCATCCCACTTTCATGGTTGGAGGAGTGAATTTAATCTCAGAATTAGTGATAGTAATTCGCGATTATCTTTTTTTTTTGACGAAATCGATTGTTACCGTCTGCACCTCCTTCACTAATCGAGTAGAATGGTATGTTCTTAGAATGTTCTGGCTAATCTGCACATCTCTTCCGGTTGTTTTTCAGTTGTCTTTGTCGAGATTATTTTAAATTTATTGTGTACTTGTCATCGTGACATTAGTATTTCTTTCGCTACTCAATTTTTAGAGGCTTCTAATTGGTGGATGTCTTTTCAGAAGCTAGGTGTCTCTTTCTTGTACCGGATGTCTCAGACCGAAATTGAGTAGAGTCTGCTGGATTTCGCGATTATTGTCTTTCACTTTCTTTTTCGTAGTGACCTAGTCATGGAAAGTCTGTGATGTTTTTGGTGGTGGCAGTGGTGGTGGCTATACGGCCGTCATAAATAATACAAGTTTAGTATATAAATTCTAAAGTCGTTATTTATAGTCTGCTAAAAATGAATATTCAAATAAAAAAATATCCGTGCCGTGAGTATTTAATTTTATTTGGAAAGAAAATCTTTGTTAAATATTTTTTTTTTATACCTCGTTTCTAAGTGCTTGTTTATTTTTGTTCGTAGATTCAAATTCAATATGAGGAGGTATCTGTGGCTATTTTTAATTAAAGTTTTACTATAAAATTAGAAGTCCCATGAATGACCTCATGGTAAGTGACTTGTGTAATTTTTGTTATTTTCTTTTAAAGAGTATTCCTTGGTGTTTATTCTAGGGGATTAACCTTAGGAATTTTGTTACATTCAACTTTAGAAATTTGTTGTTGTTGTTTGTTTATGTTGATTCCAGTTCTATGTTTACTCAATCTTGATTCCAATTTAGGGCTTTATTACCCTTAAACATTTACAATTTTAGAATGTATATATATAGGATGTATTTAGCCCCTATATAATTACAATTTCAGGGTTCATCTTCAGGCTAACTCTCTTCTTATTCTTAATTTAATGATACCTATGTTAGGCTTCTAAATATATAAGATTATCTCTTAGATTGTGTTACTACCAATGTTCTTTAAGTCACTTTATATTCTATTAATATGTTACCGTCTCGGGTAAGCTTCCAGGTTTAATAATATATAATATATATATATATAATAGATATAAATAATAATATAATAGAAATATGTTGCCATCTTGGGTGACATTCTTGGTTTTATGCATATTATTTAGTTATCATCTCAGGTAACCTTCCTGGACTTGTAGGTTCATTCAGTTAGTTACGGGTAATATGGACTCCTTGGATTTTTGTCCATTAAGTACGACCATTGGAGGGACTTCTCGGCTGGCTGAGGGATATCCTCATTTAAGCAGTCACTTTGGGCATCGTGGACTCCTTGGATATTCGAACCATTGGTGGGACAGCTCGGCTAGCTATCTGATTACATCTTCTAGACTTCTAAGGTGGTAACGTACTATACTGAGTAACCTTTTATTACTAATCAAGTGTATTTATTCAAGTGTATTTAGGTATTTTCCATTCTTGTTTTGGAAAGCAATTTTATTGTTAATTTTCTTTAATGGAATAAACGTTAAAACTATTAATAACTATGAAATTTAAAATGTAATAAAAATAGTTGTACAAGTCATAGTATAAACCTCTAGGTATATTTTGAAAATATTTATTAGCTTTCTAATTGTATTTGACGAGTGGATGTTAATATATAATTTATATATACAAAGCGCATAGAGTTAATCATGGAAATGAATGTGTACTCATTATTATAAATAAATTGGTGTATGGACTGTCAAACCTTTCTTTTATTTCACAACTGGAATCTTTTGAATTAATACAGTTAAGGCGCCCTTATATAAATTTATACTGTATTTCTTTCCAGGATGGGCTATAAGAACCTTAGAACCCAAAGATCTCATGCATATCAAATAATAATAACCATTTACAAAAAACACATATACAACTAGTCAACGTTATAACCTGACTGAGTTTCTTGTCGGTTCTTCTCGGTGTGTACGTTTTTTTATATGAACAAATTGATTTGTCTTTGACTTCGCAAAGTATAATATATACGTATTTGTTGCTTTTGATCAAAATACTAGACTTTTGATTAAAACTTGATTTTCATCTTAATACTGCGACGTACGTAATATGTTTCATGCTACTCCGTCCGTGAAATTTAATTAAGTTTCATGATAACTTTGACATCTATTTTCAGTCCTCATATTAGACGTAAAATTCCAAAAATTTCTTGTTAGTGCTAACCTACTTTAAACCGTTGATCCAGTGAGATAAGGCAGGAAAAATCTGAAACTGTTCGAGGCAGACAAGTTTGTTCTGAAACTGCATTAAAATTTTTCCAAAAAAGTCATGTTACACGACCGAAAATCGAACACAGTCGTTTTCCTTCATAAAAAGCGTTAGTTGTTGTATCGCGATAATTGATAGTGTAAATTATTATTATAAAGAATAAATTTTACTATTAGAATGCCGAATCTGTAATTATAAGAGATGCTATAATAGTTATTTTATTTGTTTACTAATGTTCGAGGGACCTCTGTACAATATTTTAAGATTCTAAATGATTGCGACTGTGCAAAAATTTAAGTTTCTTCTTTTATTTATATACAAGTAAAATTTATGCAAAAGTATAACACTGGCACCGCGGCACAAAAACAGAATTATAATATCTAATAATAATAATAATAATATTCCAGGCAATTGGACGAATCGCGTAGCCCCAAAACTAAACATTAGGACACCACACAACGAGTTATAGGAGTTACGAGTTATGCGGCACAAAAACATAATTATAATATCTAATAATAATAATAATACTCCAGGCAATTGGACGAATCGCGTAGCCCCAAAACTAAACATTAGGACACCACACAACGAGTTATAGGAGCTCCCAGTAACATCCAGACTTCTAGCTAATTGAGATAAGTTCATTTCCTGAATTGACCTGACCAGGGATCGAATCTTGGCTCCCGGCTTTAAATGCAGATAATAATAATAATAAACTCAGACGTTTCACACAGCGTCATCTAGTCCCAAAGTAAGCAGCACAGCGCTTGTGTTATGGGTACTAGACAACTGATATACTACTTATATACTTTTCTTTTGTAAATAAATACATGTTATACATAAACATCCAGACTTGGGGCGGGAATCGAACCCGCAACCCCCGTTTACTTTCCGACGCGCTAAGCCGTTGCGCCACGGAGGTAGTCAAATGCTATGCTACTGCACCAACGGACCGGTATTATACATGTAGAATGCGGCGCTTATCTTCTAAAGCGGATCGTAAGGGTTGTGGCTAAAGTACAGGACTTATTAAAACGAATTCCTATAGTCGATGGGCTAATAATTTATTATTTGGTTTCGATTTAATAGCTGTAAACCTAAAGTTATTGGTGACAATGACGTCAAGTTACATCTCTGTCCAACCCGAATAGGAAATGGCGTGACGCTATACAAATTGTGACACATACATATTGTATAAAATTATTTCAACAGAATCTTCTGTTATGGGGAGGAATATTAAAATGTAGCAATGATATATTTTTAGATTGCTTATAACATTAGTTTACATTTATTCAGAAGCTACTTTCAAGCCACTGTACGAAATGGTTCGTTGAGTGAGGATTCCGAAAATGTAGGCAATATTCCGACGAAATCAAAAGCCAGGTAACATTTTGGACATATAAAGGTGTATGCATAAAAGAATTTCACTTTGATACCGTATCGCACAACCCTTTTCAACTTATCAAAGTAATTTTGTGACATGAAATTGATTTGTTGGCTTTACGGTTTTTGTTTGGTGTGGCGACTGCGGTTTAATTAGAAATAAAAAATTACTTTGCGGCGTTTCCCTCGTTTACTGATGAAATCCATTTGTACTTAATCACGTCTCGTTTATTGTGATTACGTACGTTCAAAATATTGTAAAATAGAGAAATAATCAGAGACGAATGAATGATGTGAATGACGAAGAAAATCAGACAGAGCCAAAGTGAGTGGTATAGTGCCGTTGTGGTGCCAAATAAATGTGCAACAACAGAAGTTTATTAGTATTAGGCAGACTTGGCACCGACTTCAGTAACTGACAAATTTAATTATATAAGTATGTGCATCGTACTTATAAAGTTATTTTTATTGTACTTGAGTTTTGATTAGTAAAGAATAGTTGTCTTGTATTTTCAGTGTTTTTTTGAAGGCGGTTTAATTTTTTTTCTTAAAATTTTTTATTGCTCCCTTTCGAGTGATCTTGGCCTAAATAAATATCTAAGGCAGGTCTGCAATTAACTTCTTTCTAATTCTGTAGCGCAACGATATACAAAAGAATTATCAATATAAATAAAGGTTATTACCAGGTCGCGGTATTTGGTGTATCTTTAAGTTCGAATCTCCAATACTGGTGAAATTTAAATAAGACCACCTCTGAAGTATAGCTTACCAAACAAAAAATTAGTTATCGAAATCAATTCATAATTGGCCGACTAATCGCGTAACAAACGTACAAAGAAAAACATCGGTCGAATTGGAAACCTCCTCCTTTTTTTAAAGTCGGTTAAAAACTATAAATTATCGAAATGATATGTATCAGTAACACGAAAAAACAAGAACTCTGAACTCCGTTATTCTACTAAGAAAAGAAGAACTACAAAATGTTATTTTTAAGAATAGAATTCATTGAGTACATACGACCCTATTATTTACATATCCTTGCAAAATAGAAACATTCGAAACAAGTTTATTATAGACCAAACAATGACTACAGGGTAAGTTATGTAAAGTCGCGTTCTAAAATTAAAGCAAAATAAACCAATCACGAAAAAAAACATTACAGCTGACGCATGGTGGGTAAACAGTTAGAGAACTAACTGACGATGTGAGAAGTGTTAAGGACGAGATTGATATAATGATTGCTATGCTTGGCTCTCCGTCGCACAACCCTTTTCAAATTATCGAAGAAATTTTGTGACGAGAAATTGATTTGTTGACTTTGGGAGGAGACTCTATCTACCTCATTAGGGACACAGCGTGAAGATAAGATATTCACTTCAGTAGTACTGTTTTGTAAGTACAATAATGCGTTTGTTTGACGTAGTTCATTACTTAGAATCTATTGTTAGTTGACATTACGGCATACGAATAAATATGACATACAAAAAACGGTTTATTTATAAAATAATATATTCTGGATGATTCAGCAAAAATCGCTAAAGCTAATGCTATAACAGTAGGCTACTTTTGTAATGTAAGCACCCGCTAACAATTAATAAATAATTACTCACTGTAATAAATTTTTGGAAATTGTGAAAAGGATGGAAAACTATTCTTTGGAAATTCGAAAACACTTAGGTTACGAACGTACTTTTTACTGAAAATAATTCAACGAGTGCTTTGTAGAGGGAAGATCCGTTTCAGTTGAATAGATAGTATGGATGACGACCTTTACTGTCTTATTTCAAACATCGAAAGCGAAGATACGAAATTGATAATAACATAGTAGACGTAAGAAAAGCTACTTCAGTTTCTATGTTCGCTCTCCAGCGGATTACTAGCAGTATTTAACATTTTAAAATTCTCATAATAAAATTTAACGAACGGGTAAATAGGATATGTTAGGAATAAAACATATTATTATAGTTTAGTTTATTTTTTCGGTATGTGGGTAATTTAGTGTGTAAATTGAGTTGTATTGGAGAAGTCTAAAAAAGGCGTCGGTCGCTTTGTGACAAGAAAAGGGGAAAGTTTTTGGAATATTGGTTGTAGATCTTAATTATCTTTTTTGATTCGAACCTGAAAGAAATTCTGCCGTGTCGTATTTACATGTTATGTAGTGTTCGTCGACTGGAATTGGTATTCGATTGTTTTGCATTATGCTGTTAATATATAATATTTGAAGTGGATCTATCTTCCGTTTTGTGGCTAGACGGCCCCGGAAGTCGAATGACTTCCACCACCCTGAAGACTAACAGACATTAAAGGTATTTAGTCTCTATTATTTCTACAATGTTGTTTATTAGCGCCGCGTATCGCAGTCGATGTCGGCGTAGTTCCCGGCACGTTTGTTACCCTGCCGAAATTATAAAGGGCCCAGCACGCGCAGTGGTCATGCCTGGAGCTGTACTGGACAGGATACGCAAACTTGACTTAAACATTTCCTCCCCCTCTTCGAAACTAGTACACCTAGAATTACAAAAAAAAATCAGGAAATATGAAGCTTTTCCTTTAGGAAAGGCTTCACATTTCCTGATTTAATGAATGAAGCCTGAAATAAGCCTTTCTTTTAGGAAAGGCTTCATATATATATTTTCATATATTTCATATATATATATATATAAACTTTGAGTTTAGAGGAAAAATATAACAAAATGCCCTGGCCTAATAGATTTTCAAGAATTAGGTTTAGAAATAAATTTACCATTAAATATATATCGTATGGATATAGTTATAGAGACAGTTTACCACGCAGCAGTGATAAAATAAATGTACTAGCTAGGACAGGATCCAGTTTAACTGCAGGTAGCCTGAAATCCATAGCAGAATTACCTCACGGCTGGCGGCACCGCAAGTGTACAAACAGGCAAAACAGAACTGGACATGTTCTGGTCTAGTATATCAATGAATGTAGGTGAGCTAGAGAAGCGCTACCTAAAGTAAGCTCTCAGCTGGCGTCCGGCCTGATAGGGCTAATGAAAGCAAAGCTCCGTAGTACAATGAGTGCTACGACAGTCTTGGACCTTACGACAAACGTTTTTTTAAGATTGGTTTTATTTACAGTTTTTTTTGTAGTTCGGTACATATAAGCGGAAGAAGCTCATATTTTATTAACATGCAACGGAGTGGCAGCTTACCGGACAATATCTTGATACGTCAAGATTGCTTCCTGAAAACTGCAAAAATTAGGAAGGTATTGGAAAGAATGAGTGATGAAAGACTGACGAAGAAAATCTACAGAGCGAAAGTGAGTGGTAAAAGAAGCCAAGGAAGACCAAGGCTGACTTATGAAGATCAAATAGCCAGAGTGTTAGCAGACGGAAATGTCAAAAGCACTCCATACCTAGGCGAAAATGTGTGAAGAGAATGATGAGTTTTGAGGAAGCGAAAGAGGTGTGTAAGGACCACGACTCCTGGCGCTCCGTCCTCTCTGACTATCCCGTTGGGGATACAGCATGAAGATATGTTATGTTGTATTGGGATTTCTGAAGAAGCTGGGTGGCAGGAGTAGTCTTTCTCATTGCTATGCCACGGAAACCACTATGCGCAAGTCAAGCACGCACTTGATCAACTTTTTTCAATGGTTATGTACGTATATTATGTTAATGTTTTCCATATTGAGAAAAGTAAAAATCAGTGTCCGTAAGAGCTGAAATGATTTTTAAACACTAGGCACTAGAATATTCTTTTTATATCTTTTTCTTGAACAGAAGAACGAAGTATACAACGAACGAAGATAACAAATTGTAAATAACTTGAAATATTAATAAGAAGTTTTGATGTAAAATATTCTGAGTGTTCGAAAAAGAACTCAATAAGAAGCATTTCAATAAAATAAAATATAAAATCAGTAAAGAGTAAATCCAATAGGCACTCGATGTGTCAGTATCGAAGTTCTCTGTAATACTTACGGTAATAATTTAATATATTAACATTTAGACTTTGAGACTAGGGTGGGAGTGACATTAATATGACAAATAATTTCCTACGAAGCCTACCTCCGGTGCGCCGAGGAAATGCGTTGAATATGGTAATCATTTCCCTTGTGCTTTGCTCGCTTAGACTTGCCTACTGCTATTTGGAACTTAGGAATACTTTAGAATTTCAATGCTTTGCTGCTGAACATGTGTGCAGTTAATTGTAATTTGTATTACTTAATTTATTCTGACAGTTCAATTTCTCTTGAAGATATCAAATCTTCAAGAGAAATTCAACTGACTTTTACTGACTGAAAAACAATTTAAATTTTATAGTAATCAAATCTTTTACTGTTCAGTGAGTCTTTGGATTTTGTTTTTTAAACAGCAATATTGATTTGAATTGACAGTGGAAGTATTTATGACAGAAAGAAAACAATTGAAGATATGATAAATTAGATAAATTCTACACATGCATATCAAAAGCGACTTGCAAAGGACGACTATTTAATTGGCAGTAGAATCTGTCTCTTCATATTGGTTGTAATGGTCTATACCTAATGTTTGAGTAAGTTTTGTTTTCCTCGTAGTGCATATCTCGTTACTAATTTTCAAACGTAATTGGTTATTAATTAGTAAACTTCATGTATTTGGAAGCAAATGAATTAATGGTAATGTATTAAATTTCTAAATGTATTCTTCGAGTTGCTAAATATCAGTATAGTAAGGAATATATTATGTAAGTTGTACCTACCCATGTAAACATTAATTTTCGAATTGAATGATATCGTACATGTATGCAAACAGCGAAATAAATAAAATATGTGGTTAATACGTAGTTTCTTTGAACTTCGTTATTTTCTCGTACTCTGTTTATAAAAAATAGGTACAATAACGTTTATACCGTTATGGGAATATATTTTTCTCTTTGTATTGCCAACTAAACTTTTCGTTTCCTAGTAACAATTTTTACTTGTGTTCAAAGTGAACTCCTCGGAGAGGCCATAACTAAAGATTAGACCAATTTCGTGTGATATCCAGCTCGTGTGTGGCCCATTTGGAGGGTGAACGTGGTAAATGGTTTTCTGAACATCACCGCGGTGTCTTGGGAGCCTTTATTAGGGCGTCTCGATGTGAAAATACTGTCCTTACTATCTGTAATGTCGGCACGTACTTACATACATTTTAGCTCATGACAATAACGGTTTCTTAGTTATTATTTTAAAAGTTTTCTAGTTTTTGAATTTTTTTCTATATATTACTAGAAGTCCTTCACCTTGAAAATGTTTTTATATGATTGTCAAGGAGATTCAAGAGCTTGTATATGTTATCTTAATAACTGTTTACACGTTTTAATAGGCAGCCTTTTTCTGTTTTTACTATTAGTAGATAAGCTGATGGGAGTATTGTTTATAGAATACGTGATCTCTGTAAATAAAAATTAAAATGTTTCTTTGTTCTAAATCTTAGATCTCCGAAAATTCTTCACTGATTGATTTGAAATTTTGGCACAACTTTGTATTTAAATACGCGCGTGTTTTGTATATGTATGTACCTAAAACATATAAGTATTTTAGTTTTAGATCTATAAAAACACGATGTAAATGTACAATATTATTATGTGATAAATGTTAAAATACTCCATAGTTTCATGTTTTCCTTTCGCTGAAAAAATGTTTTATATTAAGACTTTTAAATAAGAAATATGAAAAAATTCAAATTAAGAAATTTTGAATTTAGATATAAATTCTTTTTAAATTCTTAGATGGAAGTCAAGTTTTGAAATTAATTTATAGATGCTACTTGTATGTACTACTAGATATGTCTTATACAACGATGTTCAGTTGTGTAGTTAAAATCTTCATAAAAATATTATAAAATTATTGCTTTTGTAATCTTTTCACTGTCAAAAGTAGGTGAAACATTATACAATTTTTAACAATATTTTGCCAGGGCAATAACGTGGTGGTTATTCAGTGATTGCCGTCGTTTTACAGAACAATGAGCTTTGATATTCGCAGAATAGGGTTCGTTATGTACGGGTACCCCGGATATAAGACAAAAGGGTAATGGCTCTCGGAAGCGAGACCATCTGTTGGCCTCCATAGACATTATGGCGCGTTCTTGAGACGCTCAGCGGGTGATACACTGAGAAGCGAGCTTGGTCTTAACTCTTAACGACTTTTTTCTAGACTCTCCTTAACTCCTCAGTTTTATTATGTTTTTATTTATGTTAGAAATAAACAATTTTGTTATACTTTTTAAAAGCTACTTTTATGACGTAGATTTATACACGACGTTATGACGGTACGTAATACACGTTTTGAGATAAGGCAAGTAAGTATAGAATTTTTTTGTCGCTTTTTATTAATAACAAAAAAGTACATACATATGTTAATATTTACAAACTTAAAACTACACATTATCTTAAATAATAAACTTCCTCAAAGTTGCCGCTTAGAAAGCTGTCATTGCTTAAGGTATATATATATAAGTATAGAATATGTATATCTACATATGACAGTATATTTCAAGAGAGAGGGAATAAACGACCTCATAATATGTATATGTATAATAATATAGCATTACTGGAAATCGACACATTTCTTTTAAAGTGCAATATAATTGACCAATTTCATCCCATATATGTACTTGATTTATTTATTTCATTTATTTTAAAAAATGTTTAAATGAGAGTTTAATTCGTACGATATTTACAAACTGAAAAGATCTAGGACTTGCGTTAAGTATATTTTTCTTGTGAACTATAGTTTGCTTGAGACCACGGCCGATGCAACTCGGTCGAAACGTCGAGCCCAAATAAAAGGTAATCGCGTTAATTTCCCCTTTTTTTGGAAATATTATAATTACCAATTAACTTCATTTACCGTAACAGATATATTAAAAAGTCTAATTTTCGTTTTGCAAGACATAAATAATTGAAGAATTGTGTTCTTGGTGTATTCTCTTTCGCTGGACTGCAATGTCAGTTGTTATATCTGTTATCTACCCCAGTCCATTACAGCCGGTGAAGCTCCTCAAGCGGACGGAACCCCGAAATACCACTGCCTACATTCGTCTCCATTACTTACGAATATTTCTATTAAAACGATGCCTTTTATTATATTTTTATTAAATACTGCTATATATTTCGCTTACATTTTTTTCTTTCTATTGTATTGATAGCTTCTTATTTGGATATATTTATTCGAAAATATATATGTATCCTAAAAAACGAAAAAATATGGATATAGGAATATTCAAGATTAAGAAAAACGTTTCTTTTTAATGCACACTATATTTATTATTTATTTAACCGATACTTCCCTATACCACATAACCCAGTCTCACCCAACAGTCAAAAAAACCCGGTCAAGTGCGTGTTAGACCACGCGTAGTGAAGAGTTCCGTAGTCGTGATGTACAATATTAATTTAATAGGCAACAAAAAATAAGTTTGTATTACATAGCGATTCTTAATGACATTGATAACCAAAATTATTTCTGCGGTCGCTGAATGTGTAACCAAAAATAGTCCATGACCAAAAAACTGCATAACATAAATATATTGAAACCAATATTGAAAGTTGTAGAAAGTGATTTTTAAGTTCTATTATCCTATATTTTTTCAGAATTTTCCACCCCATAGTTGAATCACTTTTTACGACTTTAGAAGTATATATAACGAAAAACTCACTTTGAAACCTCTGTTATCATTTTCGAAGATGTATAGGATAAAGATACCCTAGGCGCTTACGTATACTTTAATTTTTTTTTCATTGCTCAGTCTCGTGTGTTATCCCTAATTTAATTTACCTATTTATAAATTTCACTACAGAATTGTATCTGTTCATAGAATATACCTTAATTTATATAGTGCCAACAGTTTCTGAGTAAAAGAGTTGTGACATACGGAACGACAGAGCAACAAGACAAAATTATAAAGGTTCCATTTTTTGCTATTTGGCTACCGAATCCTAAAAAGACTGTAACTTACACGTTTTAAGCTCTTATCATTTTAGGGTAAATTAATATAGAGTTCGAAAGAAATCATCTTCAGGTTCATCAAAAACTTTTAGCAGTATGCTAGTATGCTCAATTAATTTTATTTTTGCCCAGAATATAAACAATTTGGCAACTGTGACATTTATGGTATAACCTGTTATATGATTAGAGAGACTAGTTAGAGATGAGCTCGCAAATTATTAACTCAATTCTCATACTTATTACTTACAAGAAAAAATAAAAGTCATATTTAGGAAATTATACATTATTTAAATCTATTGCACACGTATAATTAATTGATAATTAATACAAACGATATTATGTCATTTGTCATATTTTAAGTTTTTCATATTTCATAAATGTAAATTGTATCTTTAAACAGTAAGGAACAGACAATACAAAGATTATTGATGTTATTTTTTGCACAGTGTTATTCTGTTTTACATTTCGAATGGATTGTCACTCATATAAATAAAATAAAATATTAGAGTGAACTGATTTATGACACTAATTTAATCTGGGAACATAGGCAACCTATATAGGCAACACTACACATTAAAAAAAACATTAAACTAGCGAACGGCGAAAGGGATATTTTGGTTAGTTTCTTGTTTGTTTACAATTTACATTCTGGACAAAGACGAAAAAAATAGGGTGTATGAAAGGATATATGTTATCATTGAAAGAATTGTAGTCACATTCACTGCCTATTTTTTTACCTATTTTTTAAAAGTAGCTATTCATTTTCAAAGAGAACTATTTAAAATAACATTTAATTGTTTTGTTCCTTTGAAAGCGAAAAAATCCCTATGAACACTCAGGCGGACGTACGCCAACAATAGCGTCAGACTCGAAACAATTAAAAAAAATCTTCGTTTACAAGCAGGAGGACCGCTGAAGGCACTTGATTGACAGCCTGAAGATTCCTCCAGTTTGAGGGATACCTCACATGCAGGACGATCTCGGGTCTGTTAAATATTAGCGGTTACTACTAGCGGCGTTAAAATACGGCAGGCGTTATATTTTACAGAAGTTATTATTAAAGTATGTAATTGATTTCTGTTGCTCAATCCTACTTGTGGATGTAGATATGCATACATTTGTTTAAAGGACACGTAAATTGTATAACTTATTATAATAGGTCACTATCACTTGATCCACTGTCAAAACGTTAGATCCAGATTACAGATAATAAATTGTGTGGGATCCGAAAATAGTGCTTATAAACCAATCAAAGTATAAGTAGTGAAGATATTTATGTTTTGATTATAATAGATACATTATCTAGTTCGATAATTCAAAACATATTTACCGTAGGATATTTTATCTATATTTAGTACTATTGCGTTCGTTTAGTTTACTATTATAATTCTTTTTTTCATTCACAATTCATAATACTATCGTAATACTTTTTTATCAAGAATCCGGTAATTACATTACAAGGACGGTTCCGCTATGATACCGCCTATGAGCTTTGTGCAGATATTTAATTTCTGAACACCGGGTCTGATTTCCTGCCGTATCAATTTAGGATGTGAATTTTTCTAAATTATTTTCGAGTTTTGATATTCTGAATACTTCTTCGTGGTACCCATTATAGATACCTCAGAAGCATAGACCTAGTGTTTAGTCTAGAAGGTCTGAAAAAAAGAACGCACGTGTTTCACTTTAATGACTATTCCGACTCTGAAGATGTATAGATACATGTAACTTATGTATAGGTCCAGTTCAAGTAATTTCGCACAAATCCGACAGTAAAATAAATAAATAAATAATAACAGTTTAGCTGCTTTTAATTTGAACCAGTAGTTGAGTCGGGTAACATGGAAAAAACACGAGAGTTAACATATTAGTATCAAAAAGGTCCACTTAAAAGCGATTTTCATGCGTCGAGCGCACCGCATTAAATGACCCCTGAAATGCTTCTTAAATATTCACAGAGAGGTGGTGAGTAAAGGTACGGAATTAGGGTTGCGGTCCGACTCAAAGCGATTTGTTGAAAATATTATTTTAAATTTGAATTCTATTAAAAGAATATTTGATAATGATTTGTCTGTTTTATCTAATATTTTTATATGCATAATAGTGTGAAGTAGTCTCATTTTGAGTTTTTTTCATAAAATTCATTTGCGGGTTTATCAAAGAGAATAATGCTCCACCGAATTACATCAATTGTGTGGCACCAAAGTAATCACCATAGCATTGTACACTTGAGAAATATTGACAACGTTTCCCAAATCGATTTGATCAAAAAAGAAACAAAGGGCTCTTGGTTTTGGAAATACATTCAATAATTATTGCACTAGTGAACTAATCGATATATAATAAATAAATAAATAAACTGTGTCATAAAACTACACCATAAAACGAACTGGGAGAGCTTCCAGTAAGTATTATAAGACAAAGTAACTAAAGACGAAGTAGTTCATCTTCTGCATTAACCTGGTTTGGAATCTAATTCGAATATGTGAGCAAGGTAAACTTAAAAATTAACTATACTAATTTAGGAGCCTAATTACGTAACTTACGCTGAATGTAAATGAAAATCAATTTGGCGTTTGAAACTTAATAAACTAATTAACAATACCAGTCAATGGAAGTCGCAGAATTAGATCACAACAAAAACGTCATTGCAAAACGGGGCCTATAATTTCTAGTGGTATCTAAAGTCAAATTTAGCATAAATATAAGAAATTTTAATGTTTATTTGAAGTTATCCAAATATTTCATTTGAATACATTTTAAGATTTTGCTCGATGGTGTTCTTACTTATAGTTTGACACTAATATAACTTACAATTACTTTAGGTGTACTAAGTATATCTATTGAATACATAGTATGCTATATTTTGGCAGTTTTTTGAAATAAAAAGAATTATTAAAATGTGGATTGTGCAAAACTGCTCAGTTATAGCTTGATGAACCCAATGTCCTTAGTGAAACTTAACATCAGTGTCATAGTCAGGGACTTATGCGAAACAGTATTATTTGCTGATGACACCTTATTATTATTTAAACTAGACAGAAAGAATCTAGATATTACTTGGGTAAACAGGATCCAAACAGATGTCTCGAGATGGTACGCTGCCAATAATTTACTTCTGAATGCACAAGAAACCAAATGTATTAAATTTTATCTTTCTAATGTACCCCGATTATATAAAATAGAACTGGGTGGGAAACAATTAGAATTAATTAATTCAACCAGCCAGTTTTCTTGGTTTAACAGTAGATAACGAGTTACAGTGGGCGGATCATATCGGGGCATTGGCTAGTAAGCTCGGTTCCGCGGTATATGCAATTAGACGCATTAGGCAAATGACGGATGTGGATACGGCAAGGCTGGTGTACTTTACATATTTTCATAGTCTAATGTCCTATGGCCTTCTGCTGTGGGGATCAGCGGCGCATATTAACTCCATTTTTAGTTTACAAAAAAGAAATTTGCAAAACACGTTGAAAACCCAGCGGATTTATACCCCCTTTAACAGTAACCTTGTATACATGGGCAGTTGTGTATTCGCTAGATTTTTTTAACTTGACCTGACACACCGCCATGTGTTTCAGTTCCTTAGGTAGTTAATAATTTACAATGAGATATTAGAAACAAAATTCGAATTTATTAACAAATTATTTATACCTTTAATTGTGGCAACAAAATCGTAGAACTCATATTCAGAAATGTAATCTTTAAGGATGATATTTGAATGCTTTAAATTGATATAATATTACTCGCTAACAATAGTACCTGAATATTTACAAATAATGAGGCTTTAGTAGCCACATATATCTTCAAGTCGGCACCGATCAAGTGCCGATGTATGTAAAATCAAATACTTACAGGATCCATTTTATTTGTTCCGTTTCTTAGATGTTAAGAATTTTTATTTGATAAGGGTTTGCATTTCTCACAAAAGAAGATCACGTCAATGGCGAAATGATATACAAAGTATGAAGTATACTTTAGTAATAATATTTTTCACGCTATCTTTTTAAGGGTTTTATAGTTCTGAAAAGAGATTTTCCTGAAAAGAATCATGAAAAATACTAAGAACAAAATTATTTCAGCGAAAAAAGTTGTTTAGGTTTCACTGGTAGTAAACACATACATCCCACACGCACACTACAGCCATCTAAGTTCGAAAGGACTAGATTCCAGAGTTTCAGAGTCGTTATACTTATCAATAAAAAACTTCATTGAAGATTGTAACAGTGTCTAACGTGAATATTATAACCATTTAATTAATTTTAACAATAAAGTGACTTGTGATATTACAAATACAGTATTTTCCAGTGTCGTAATTAATCTGATGGTTTACTGCGAAGATTTAAGAAGACTTTTGGGCGGGAACGGTAAAAGTGAGGTTGTCATTTTATTTAGATTTTGTATTTTTTACATTTTTGGGAGTTTTAAAGTATAAAAGTAATAGTACATTGTGTTTTTAAAATGTTGTATAAGTGAAAAGAATGGAGTAGGTCTAAGTAAACATGTGTAGTTGGAGTTCCCGCGTTCTTCCAAAAAGTCCTATTTCACTTAAGTAAAGCCTACCATCACTGTACTGGAAGAATTTCAAGATAAGAAGAAAAAACGAATTTAGTTGGTACGTGCTTCATTGGTTTCTACTTATTAATACATTGGCAAATGCGCTAATCTGTGCGCCGTGCTATGAAAAAAAAGGAATTAATAAATTAAAAAAAAAGAAACGTTAACTGTCAGAAGTCACAACCTGTGGTATTTTAGGGTATTCTAGTGGTATCGCGTCTCAGACCTAGAAACTGGTCCGAGTATCGAGTAGTTATACTTTGTTGTTTGACGTTTCAATTTTCTCGATACAAAAATAATTAAATGCAACATTTTTTAATCCTGTGTTGTTACGGTTACTTTAGAAAATAATTTGCTACCAAGAAATCAGCTAAATAAGATCAAAAATAATAGGTAGACGGTGTTAAGTACAACATTATCTACGTTATGCGACACTGTACAATATCACGGTTATAGCCCCCTTGAATTCTGAAACATCTCCTTTATAGAATTTATACGTGTAATAAATAATGTACCTGATTACTTATCTATTTATAGTTATTTATCTATTCTGCAGTGTAACAGAATTACCATCGCACCGCTTACTGCCGGCAGGGAATTCATCCCCACGCTTTGGAACCAAAACAGTCGCGCACAGTACGGTTTCAAAGTAGCTTTCTCACACTACTACTGAAGTTGTGGAACTACAGCATGGAGTTCTTAAAAAAGGGCGCGAAGTTTTTTACGAGTCAGAGTCAGTCAAGTGATACTCCTGGTCTTGTAGGCGTCCATAAGTTATGGTAACCGCTTAACATCATGCTAGCCATATGCCTGTTTGCCATTTCTGTGGTATAAAAAATACATAGTCCTTATTATATAATTTCATCCCATAACTGTTTGTGGTAGTTCATAATATAGCTCGACTAATAAATAGTTTTTAAAAGTAGAGAAAAATTAATATTTCATTATAAGTACCTACTGGTTTTAATTATTTCGCAATTTACTAATTCGTAATTTCATTTAAATATTTGTCTCGTTTTATATATAGGACATTTGTGGGTACCCGACATAGCGCGCTCATACGCGGAGATACGGAGCTATCCATATCATACCGCGCCGTCCTTTGTGGTACGATTTGTACCTATGTGACGTGTGATGGAACGACGGCGTCAATTTGTTTTTATTTATACTAAACTGCATGAGCACGACTTGCTCTTAATTTAATAGAAATATTAAAAAATATAATGCATTACAAATAGTACAAATGGCTCAGTTAATAATTCTAAATAGACTGTTTTTATTTTTTGGTATTTTTTGTTACAAGTATAGTTTCAGTTGTTAGTGAAAAATATTCTATGGAGAAATAATTATTTTTCAGGGACAGTTATTTTTGCATTCTGAGCACGTAATGTTAGTAATTTAGCTCGTGTATAATCATACCTGCCGCATGGCAGGGGTAGAGTTTATCTGCACTTGAACGGTTTTAACGTTGAGTGTCACTGTAGGGACTCGAGCCAAGCTGCCTTTGTGAGCCAAAGTCTGAAGCGGTTTACTAAACTTAAGCCCCAAAGCTTGGCCTCTGAAAACAATCTTGACCTACGAGTGTTGGTGGAACAGTGCCACCTAGTGGACTAAGTGAGTGCCTTGCATACGAATTGTGCTCTATAGTTTTTGTAAGGCTTGAATAAAATTACTGTTATTAAATGTAATAAGTATTTAATAAATATTATATGAATATATAAATACTTATATAAGTATATAAATACTTTAAATAATTTCTTTTTAGGGTATGAATTCTAATATTCCGTTGAATTTATTAATATTAGTCATATATTAAGGTCAATGAGAATCATTCAACCATTTTAAATAAAAAAATTCTTTACTTTTGTATACATAATATTGCATTCTAAGATATAGCAAACATTCCTCTGAATATACATACATACATATCTTCACGCCGTATCCCTAACGGTGTAGGTAGAGAGGACGAAGCACCAAGCGTCGCGGTCCTTACTTCTTTCGCTTCCTCAAATCTCATCATTCTCCTCACGCATTTTCGCCTAGGTATGTGAGTACTTTTGACATTTCCGTCGGCTAACACTCTAGCTATTTGATTTTCATAAGTCAGCCTTGGTCTTCCTTGGCTTCCTCTGAATATTAATTGTGTATAACACAAGCCATTTCCCACCCGCTTCGCTGGGCGTAAGTGAAAATTTTGTACGTAATAGTACATTTTGTTTGAAAAAAGGTGAAAGGTCTATGGAGTTCCAAGAAATAAGTAGTCTATAATCATCTACAACTAATTCCGCGTCGAATGGTCATGGTCCCATGCCGATCGGTCTAGTACTTTTCAAGTTTCGCGCGCGTCAAATAAAAAAAACAATCGCGGTCAAAGAAAAAAAACTTTCATTATATATATATATATAGATTATAAAAACTAAATTAGAAATCCGTTTGAAGAGCAACTGGAAATCTAAATTAATGTATTACATGTAATAAATTTACATTTTTTCAGTTTTTGCACGAAATGATAATATGGATTTTTTTTTAAAACGCTGTTATATTTTTTCCCTCTGTTTCGTGAAAATAAAAAAGATAGACACCATGATAAGTAAATCATTACATTTCACTGAAAATATTTCTTACATGTATGTACAAATATAACTTCATGGAACGGACAGAACATTAAAGCGCAACGAAAGTATACCTTAACGGGCTTGATGCCACATCTAGCAATGAGGGTTTACAGATATTTTATATACATTCAGTCAAGAAAGTATCGGGTTGTTTATGGTTCCAAATTCAAATTTTTGTTTTTTTTTGTTGTAGTTAGATTGCCACAACTGTTTTCCATTTTGGCGCGGAGTTTGAGTTGCATCTATTATTTAGATTAAATACAGTGCTGTTTTTAGTTATATCATTCTAGTGTATATTGCGAATTTCATAATGGACAAAAATATCGAACAAAGAGTTTGTCTTAAATTTTGCATCGCCAATGGAATTTCGTGTTCGGAGTCACTGAAAATGTTACAGAATGAAATGTATGAAACATGTTGCCGCTAGGCTAGTCCCAAAAGACCTGAATTTTTTTCAAAAACACAATCGTCGCTGTCGCTGAGTCGCTGAGGACATGCTAGAAGGAGTCAATTCCTCAACATTCATGAAACACATTGTTACTGGTGACGAGACGTGGGTTTACGAGTTTGACATAAGAACTAGTCAACAAGCTTCTGAGTGGTGCCTTCCAACTGAACTGAAACCGAAAAAACCACGCCAAAGTCGATCAAAAATCAAAGTTATGATGACTGTTTTCTTTAACTATCGCGGTGTTGTGCACTCGGAATTCTTGCCGGAAGGTCAAACGGTAAATAAAGAATATTATTTGAGCGTTATGCGGCGTTTAGCGGCGGCGTTTAGGAGCAAATTCGATGAAAAAGGCCAGATTTGTGGAAAGAAAATTCTTGGATTTTGCACCACGATAATGCGCCTTCGCACAAGGCCATCATTGTGAACGAATTTCTGACCAAAAACTCAATAAATACCATCGAGCAACCACCTTATTAACCAGATATGGCTCCAGCCGACTTCTTTCTTTTTCCTAATCTCAAATTACCACTTCGTGGCACCCGTTTTCATTCGGTAGAAGACATAAAGGAGAATTCGCGGCGAGCACTGAACTCAATTCCGGAAAAAGCGTTTAAAAAATGTTTTGATGATTGGATTATTCGTTGGCGTAAGTGTATCGTTTCTGAAGGAGCATACTTTGAAGGTGATCAAATAAATATGGATAAATAACTAACATTTCGTGTATTATTGATCTTTTCCCGGGACTTTCTTGACACAGTAGTACTTTACACAAAAACATATATTCTATGTGTCTATTCGTAATTCACATTTGTTTATTACTTGTTAAAGTCATTATTTATTATTTAACAAATGAATATTTTAAGAGAAACCAGAATTTATATAAGAGGCACTTTTAGATATTTTGATTTGTATCTGTTAACATGGGCAACTATTCATTTACTTGTAGTAAGCGAAAACAATATAACTTTAGGGTTCATAAAAGCATCATTGCTCAACGGAGTTTATCGAGAGGGGAAGAGGTTATATTAACATTTTTGTAGTTGGCTTACGAAAGTTGTAATAACTGGTTCGGAGAAGCATTATTAATAAATAAATATTTTCTAAAAGGCTTTTTAATATACAACCATCCTATCAGGCGGCCGATTGCCTCAGGCACCGTCCCCCTGAAATTCGACCAAACTTTTTTCGAGATTGATAATCGGATATTGGATCCAATTTCCGGTCTTTTCGTGGGACGGTGGAAAAACTAAATAAGGCAAGTTTATACAGCGTGTTTCAAAACAAACACAAACTTACTTACTGCTTGTACAACATTAAAGGATTTATTTGAGAAATGAATTTGGTAAAATGAAATGAAAGACGAGGGTTGAAATAACTTTCAACCCTCGTTGCCATGAGTTGGTGTCATCAGTTTGATGGAATCGTTTGATATATTTACATTGTTTATCTATATTGAGTTGTAAGGACTAGGGACAACTGAGAGAAGATTAACTAATGACGAAAGAGCTACAGTAACAGAAGATGTAGATATTGCAATGTTTAATTTTATAGTGTACACACTCCTACATATACGTGTAAGCTTTCGGGTAATTGCGAACTTATCAAGAATACCGTTTAGTAACAATTAAGATGTAAATTTGAACTTAGAATCTTTCAGGAAATTAATCATGAACTTGTAAACCTAAAAAAAATAAAAAAATATTTAAAAAAATAAGTTAATTATTGATTAACAAATCTATCACATTCTTAAATTGTTGTACTCGTATGTGACACTAATTTATTTTACAATTAACTATAGTCCGTTCGACTATCATTGACAATATTTTGAAACGATTTTGATAAGTCCTTGGATAGTAACCGATATATAAATATAAACTCGACTGGTTCATTGGCGCGTTGCGCGGCGGTTCATGCCTCTGTTTTACAAACCTTCAAGTATCTCATATTTTCGATTTCTGTAGAAGCCTTAAAATCTGTTCTGTGTGTTTCAGAGTTGGTACTATTTTGTATCATAGAGTGAAATTCTGCACTCCCTGTAAACACATAGAATGAATTTGGGGGACAAAGAAAGGAAAATCGAGCTTTATCAACTGGATGTACAAAATAACGTACTGGAAAGTACCATAACAGTATCTTTTAAAGAAGTAATACTGAAATTAAAGCAATTTGTTCAGATTACTAAATTACTACACTGTTCTAAGAGACTGGTCGAGGCTTCGGGAGACCGCCGGGCTGGCAGCTTCTTCCGTCAACGAATCAGTTTGGCTATTCAAAGAGGCAATGTTGCCAGTCTGCTGGGTACCCTAAGCAATGAGAGCTTTCTAAGCGGCAACTTTGAGGAAGTCTATTATTTAAAATAATGTGTAGTTTTAAGTTTGTAAATATTAACGTATGTATGTACTTTTTGTTAATGTAAATAAAGATTATAAAAAATAAATAATATGCAAATCAGTTACAATGCTTACACTTAATAAATAACTAACTATGTCGTCAATAAATAACTATGTCGAAAAAGCAGAATTCCAAAGCTTTCTAAAAGAAAGCTTTGAAATGAAAGAATGAAAGAACCTACTTAAAGCCAACTATTTTTATCGTTTTTTTTAACTTATGCGGACTCAAATTATACTATTCGAGTATAATAGTAAACTATAAATGTGAATTATGAACACATGTTGACTACACGACACGCATGCATACCTCCTATAGTTACAGTTGCCATTATTATTTTTCACTAACTAATGCCCGCGACTTCGTCCACATTTTTTATTTTTAAAATAAACTATGTTTTTCTCAGGGTTCAAGCTATCTCCATACCAAATTTAAGCGCAATCGGATGAACGGTATGTATGGCTGCCCATAAAATACGAATAAACAAACAAACATTGATTTTATATATTAGATTGCGTTTTTGCGTAATGTTATTCTAATTTTTGTATTTGCACACAACCACGCCAATTTCTAAATGGAAACAAAAAAGAGGTAAGGCAAAATAAAATCACACCTTGACTCTATCTGTGTCAGTAAATATTCAGGCTTACAAATAGTAGTAGGTTGTGCGGACATGACCTGTATAGGATTCCCATATTAGCCCTATCACTTAGGGCCTGGGTTGGAAGATGAGCTCCTGATATATTCCATATTTCTTTTTCATTCCCGGCTCATCGAAAAGTTGTTGTGTTTAAAATATCTTCATATAAATAATGAACATGATTTTTAAAACAACACAATAGTGTTTGTGATATATCAACTGGTGTGAGAATATTATACACGTATGTATTGTAACATTTTTTTTCCTATTGTACCTTTTTTATGAGCTTAGAGGTTGTCAGAGAATTTAAAAGGTGAATGTAAAAGGTATTTATATTTAATTTTATAAATTCCACATGACACCATCACACCCACTTTTTATACTTTTCTGTTGTTTTTTTTATTTTAAAATTATTGTTGCTTTTCTTTTTAAATTTAATTATATATATCCCTTTTCAAAAAGAATTTTATTTTAAAAATTTCCAATAGTTTCAAAAATTATTTTATCCATTTCCTTTTCGTGGCATCCGGGTGGGAATGGTATAGTATGTATAATGAACATAGTCCAAAACGCTACCGTCCAAATCATTGTCGGTACTTCTCAAAAGGTGAATAATAACAAGTTCTTCGCCTTGGCGCACTTCGTCCGAGACTGAACTTTTTCGTCTCCACGAAATTAGTTTCCAAGTTGGCCTTCAATTTACACTTCAATGAAGTAAAAGTAAACTTTGAATACAAATTCTACTTAAAACCAAGCCAATCAAAACTTTTCGAGAGATGGAACCGAACCTGTTGATGATTTCGTCGCAAGGTAATAGTTATCCTGTTGCACAGTATAATTTAATAACTAACAATATAAAATAGTGTTACCTACACACAAAATATTTAAAAAGCTTTATAAATAATTATTAAATTTTAATAATCCGTTCATGATAAAAAGAAGATGAATAATATATATGTCCTCTAAAGAATTATTAAAAAGATGGTTATGTATATTATAGTTGACTATATTACAGTAACTATAGCAATATTATCACAGGAACCGTGGATGGAGTATCAATGGACTGGCTACTGGAATAATAATAAATAACTACTAGAAAGAGAAAGCATAAGCGGCGCCAGCAGTGTGAGTAAAATAGAAACAATATTTTTATTTCATCCTTGTCTGCGTATTACTTTTTAGTGAGTTCCATTAATATCAGTATGATATTGGTGGCTACACAAACTTACTGCGCTAAAAGTATTTTCTTTGTAAATACGTGTATCACTTGATTTCATGGACTTTATGAGACTATTGTGCAAAAACTTAGTGGAAGTGTGTAATCATGGTAAATTGCAGTGTACAAGGCTGTAAAAGCCGCAGTGAGCAAAAATATGTCAACATAACCTCCCATTAGTACATACGTAGCTTTATTTGTCATATCTAAGTAATTTGAGTTATTACTGCCAGTTGTCAGTTAATATAAATAAAATTTGATAGTTTGGGGTGGTTTACTATCGAAATAGTTTATTTTAAAATATATACTGCATCATAAGACTTCATATTAATTTTTATTAGTAGAGTAATAATTTGTTATAGGGTACCAGTATCGAGTAATTTTTACCCGTTTGCTTTATTTTATATTTCCCAAGGAATCACTTGAAAAGAAAAAAATGCATAAAGCTGACTGGCCGGAACAATTGGTTACCTAATAATAAGTCCCGGATGTGCTTTAGGCATTTTGATCTTAGTTGTTTTTGGAAGACAAAATGTACTATTTACCTGAAGTTGTATTCAATACCTAGGGTACACAATTATTCACGTATGTGACTTAATTGTTAAAAACCAATCGTAATCAAAAAGGAGCCTATGATGGCGTTTTTGTAATTAATTTATCTACTTATCTCATTACGTTTTTTTTCCGCATTTTCGTTAATTTTCAAAATGTTGGTTGGCAAAATGGTTATAATATTATTGTGTAAAATTAATCATCATCATCAGCCTGTTTTTCTCCACTCCTGGTATAGATCAGTAAGCGCTCGCCTTCGCATCGAATTTCTGCTCTTCTTAACCAGCCGCTGCCTGCAATGTTTTTGAAGTTGGTGGTTCACGATCGGAGGATATTTTGTCTTGTGTAAAACCCAGGCATTAAGTCAAAATAATAATTAAGCTTAGTTATGATAAATATGCAAAGATGGTAAACAACTTCTCCTGCAACCTCTCTTCTGTTTTGGGTTGACACATATATTTTAATAACATTAAGAACTGATGTTGTAAGTTGATTGCGACATAAACTGTTCAGAAGTTACTATTACATTAATCTGTTGTTTTATTTACAGCGTGGGTACCCTAAATCCATGGTCAAAGCGAAATTTTTGACGTCGTATATCAACGAAGTACATCTATGTGTAAAATGGTGTAAGCGACTTTGGAAGCTGAGGTTCCCTCGGTATTTGGATGTTCTACCAGAGATTTCATGTTTTATGATGTTTTGAAATAATGTTTTTTTACTGTTCGCAAGTTTCAAGTTATTTCAGCTTGTGATTTAAACAAAAGGCATCATTACTTATTTGTTTATTTGCTTTGGTTTTTCGTGGCACATTGCCATTTAAGTACCTACATTTTTGTGATCAAAAGTTGGACCTTGTATTAAACTTCAAATTAATTAATTTTTTGTTTTAATTTTGTCTTAACTGTCTTCTCATTTTCAATGTCACTCTACCTAAATTATTCGCATTATTTTAAATTACTGACATCCATTTCTACCTTAAATGTGGATAAAATAATAATATTGTAACTACATTCTTGTATGTAGTATAGCAAGAATTTAATTATATAGAATATTGCTCTCTCAAACGTTAGGCTGAACGATAAACGATAGGCTGAGACCTCATCTATATTATACGCCATCTACGATAGGAACATAATTACAGCTTCTGTGTTTAGGGTGAACAAGGCCGTGAACCAGGGGTACGGCAACCTGTAAGAGGAAGCGACAAAGGGAAATACAAAGATAAGCGTCTGTAGTTGATAGTTGTCTGTGTCTCTTACTGGCTAAGCCAGAAAGAATCAGCTCTCACGCATAACTGCGCCGCACACGCAGCACGCCCAAGCCATTCAGAGAGCTTAGCTGCTTTTGGTCTCTATCGCGAGATCGCGTTTCTTGTTCACTCTGTACTCATACTCAACTTCTATGCTGGTCTGAGAGAGAAAAACAAATATAGTACGAGTATGTACCAGCACTTAATTTTCCCGTTAAGGTAGTACTATCGACTTAGCAATAGGTTTCATTGTAAGGAACTAGTGTAGGAGATGAAGTCAATTGTACTTCAGACAATGCTTGTTTGGTGAGCAAGATCCTTTAATTACGTAAGAAATCGACTTATATTTCAATTTATGTCGATTACATAGTTGGAAATTACATCATTAAAATAATAATTGTTTGATACACTTTCGTTCTTTCAAAATATAAAATCCTCAAGTCCGCTTAGAAGAATTTTATTTTAATAACGTTTATTTAAAGCAATTGACAGTTTTTAAGCAACTCTTATTTAATATTATTCAAGTCGTTACAAGGAGACGGAAACGTAATCAGATTTCTCACACACTAATTCCATTTTGAAATCTGCGTGAGTTTACATGACTAAAGTGAACCTTCCGCGTAAATAAACTTAAGTACAACCGTATATAGGAATTTGTTGTTTCACTTAGACGGACTCAAACGCGTGTGTACCTTATTACGTTTAACGGTAATTAATTTCATTACAAGTGAATAACAATACGTCAACACGAATCAATTCAAATGCAAAATTATTCGTGTGAAATATAATGTTGAGTTTTTGAACATTATATGTAAATTTGTATAACGTCATTTTATATTTATAGTGAACAAAGTATTATGGTGAAACAAAACCGTGGTTTGATAATATCAGTTCTGGTGGTAAGTATTTGGGCTTACAGAGTTCGAAATGGCACTATGTAGTGACGATTTATACTTACAGCCGTAAAAAAGGGACTCGCCTATTCCATTAGTGAAACACTGGACGACACTGTGTGCAATATAAATAAAGATATTATAAAGTGATTTGAAGGAAAAGAAATCTAGTGAAATAGGAGCCGATCAGTTTACTCGATGAACATCAATCAATATGCATACGAACAATTAATATGCATGAGGTTCATATTTCATAGGCAGGCCAGCTTAGTTTGGTTGCTTCAATAGTACGTAAAGCGCAGTCCTTTTTAACGACATTTTATATTCTTTTCGATATAATTTAAAAGTTTATTATTTGTAGGACGTGGGTCCAGGATTGTTAAAAACGGAAGCAAACTGTGAAGGCATTAAAATCCATTGGAGTAGAATTTTTGAATATATTTATGTCTGAAAGAAGTAACGCTTTTTATTTATTAAAAACACAAATATTTCGGAAAGTGCTTAATCTATATTTTGTGAAATATAATTAGAAATAAAAAGGACTAGTAAAATATTACTATATTACATTAATACGTTTATATTTCTAAGTCAACGAAGGCGACAACTGCCCATAATATATTTATCACAAATGAGTACACACTATTCATCAGTGTAATAATTTGTGAGTTCTTATTAAGTAGAAGTTAAATAGTATATTCATGAATGAATTGAGATTAATTATAAACAATTTTTTATTGAATATTAAACACATTGTAGACGTTGGATAACGTGACTAAAACGCCAATGGCTGTCTGTGTCATACTACCTATTAAAATTGGTCAATATTGAAAGCTTTATGCTTTGATCTAACAATAGGTAAGCTTTGTTTTATTTTACGAAAAGCAAACAAAATGTGTGTGCTTTGTGGCTCTTTTGTTAGTCATGAAAGATTTTTTAGGAACTGATGGAATAACATCGATCGAAAATGGTTTTAATTTTTATAAAAGGCCATTTGATATTTTAGACACGTAATAGGCTAGTATAAAGTCACATGTTGGTGATATCTGTATTTGTGTCAGTAACACGAGGTTAGTAGGTAAATGAAGCCAGGATAATATACTAATACTACAAGTACTTTGGTCTCCTGAGCTAGGAAATTAGTAAGCCCGAATGCGTAACAGAACTAGCTCCTGGTTTATTAGGTTCCTCGCATAGAACACAAATTTTAATGATATGATGGTAGTTGCTAGCTTGTAAGTACAATTATACTAGTTTGGCTTTATTTACTGGCTTTGTATCATCGAGAATATTGCATTATTTTGGCTTGAGACGTCCACTTACTCGCTCGAAATAAAATATTGTAATAAATAATACTAAAAATACTCTAGACAACTACAATAATTGGGTTTTAATAAAAAAATATCGATTTTTTTAATTTATTTCAAAACTTTATCATAAATTATATTAATAGTCGATGCGAAAAACTATTAATAATTTTTTTTAATTAATTATGAACAACTTAAAATTGATAAAATTTTAAAAAGAATCATGTAACTGCAAATGTGCCACGATTGGTGTTTGTGGTGTTTGTGTCGTCATAATGTTAAAGGAATTTTACGATAGTACATTGTTAACGGCTTCTACACATGAATTGACTAAAAATATCTGAAATTTATTTCTATTCTTCATTATTATAAGAACTGCTCAAATAGGATTCAAGCTGTAGACTTTATTACAACTTTATTATGTTCTTTACATGTGGTCTCTACTACTGACTAAATCCGACTGCCGTAGTTGCTTAAGAAATTGCAATCATGTGTTGTTGTACTCTTTATAATTTCTTAAGCAACTTCCGATCAAATGCAAAATTTAATAATAATTTAACAAAATATCAAAAATACAGATTACAAATAATGATCTATAAGCTATTATCTATGATTGCTTACACTATATATAATTAATTTTGATCAATTTGAAATTTTGATCTATTCTTCATTATATATAATTAATTTATTTTTTAAGTATCACGTAAGAGTTACGGTGACAAGTCTATAGGCTTATGTCCAACTTAACCCTAAGAATGGTATTTGCACAATAAAAGGGAATGTATGTCCAGAACATCGAATTAGGAGTAAAATTTATTCTGTTATTTTAACTATTAACGAAAAGTTGAAAAAAGTTCAAGACGTTCAATGTCATAACTTTGCAGTTTCAGCAGGTAACAAATACTTTGGGGTCGAGTGGTGTGGGTGACCCACCACAGGGGGTGGACCAACAGGCGCTTACAGCTCCCATTAAGTGGAGCCTTAGCCTGCCATCCCAAGACCGCAGTGCGTAGACTTCATGTCTACATCCTTCTCGAGGTGACCCTGTTTCTACTGAACACTGCGGATCTAGACTGGAGAGTCGATAAACACTCCTGAGGGTGGTGCTTCGGCGGCGCCCTCAGTACCGGGTCGGGGCCGATGAGGCTGTAGTGCCGAAAGGGCCTGGCCTGGACCGGGGGGGGGGAATAGTGTCCTTCTGAGGACTGGGGTTGTTTTCGTCACCTTACCCCTCTGCTTTCAGAGGGGAATGGTCGTCGAGCGCTATTGCGCGTTGTGTGTTTTTGTGTCCTCTGCGGAGGACACAAAGTCAAGGTGATGACGCGCCCGGAGGCACTAATCCTGTCGCTGGGTGGCGTCTGGGGGGCGGACCGGCACCAGCTGCCCTCCCCGGGACCCCGCGCAGTCACTTCAACGACCCCCGTGTCGGTGCTAAGGGGGTACGTCGTGGCTGTACGGACCGACGACGGGCTTGCCTTAATTGGCCGGCCCAAGAGAAGGAAAACTCGACACGAAACCCGTGAGGAAACACGTTTAAAACCTGTGGATACCTGGGGCCCTCCACAGTATATACCCTAGCCCCCGGAATGGGCGTCACCCGGGGGTGGTCCTGTAGTTCGGCCCTACTCGTGGGAACAACAATGGACAAACTTATTCTCAAAGCAAAGGGGAAGGGGGGTAAAGTGAGGAGAGAAGAGGAGGAGAGTGTAGAGGTGGAAATTTATCCTCTCTCGGACTCGTCGTGGTACAGTGGCAAAAGTGCCGAAACCTTGTGCTACGATGAGGAGAAGGAGGTGGAATTGCCTGCAAAGGCAAAAAAACGTTTGCGCACACGCGAACAAACGAAGAGGGACTCCAGTTCTGGGAGCGCTTCAGGAGTATCATCCGCTAAGGTGGCAAGCACTTTAAGCAGGGGCCGAGGCCGAGGTAGAGGTAGGCCTGCAACTACCGGCCAGTATGTGGGTCTCGCCCAGGCCAAGCGCGAATTGGCAGAGGCGGAGAGGGCGGAAATGCAGCTTCAGGCGGAGAAAGAAGTCACGGCGATGACTCATGAGCTGCAATGTACTCGGTCCAGGGAGTTGTCGCCCAGTCGTATTGGTTGTATGGGGGGGTTAACGGAATATCCACCGAAGCCCGATCTTAAAACAACCATCGGTTGTAAAAAGGTCGTAGAGGAAAGCGTGGCCGCCATTAAAAAAGTGGCCAAAGATTCGAAGAATTTGAAGGGTGGTTTCGTGAAGGCCCTGAAAGAAGCCGCAGCGGCAATTGAGGACGTGACGAAAGTTATGCCGAATCGCTCAACGAATGAGGAGGTTCGTGTGTTGCAGGCGGAGAATAACCGCCTACAAATTGAAATGGTGGGGCTTCGCAAACAAGTTGTGGAGCTCCAAGAGATGGTGGAGAGAATGGCGCTTCAGCCGATTCATAGTCCGGCTGCTGCGGCGCCATCACAGGAGGAACTCGTGCGGAACATTATGATGCAGGTTGGCACGATGGTTTCCGCACGTATCGATAACCTGCAGGAGAGGCTTTTGCCCGAGAAAAATTCCCGTCCGCCTCTGGCGGCGGACGCGATAAGAGAGAGAGAGGCAAGGACATCGGCTTCACTACCGAGGCTCAGTTCTGAGTCTGCCGCGTTAGCCACCAAACTGGCACCAAAGCCACAGCGCGGTAAAAGGACGGGAAAAGCCAAGGTAATAGCGGTTCCTCCCGCGCCTGTTGCGTCAACGTCTTTGGCGCCGACGCTTGAGCCGGTAAATATGGAGGAAGATTTTACCGTCGTGGTGGGTAAAAAGAAAAAGGGGAAGGGCAAGGGCAAGTCGTCTGCTGCTGTACCGTCTATACAGACGAATAAAGAGGTCGCACCGGTCCCGGCTTCCAAGCCGAATAGGGAAACGGGTGGTAAGGGAAAGGGAAAGGCAAAAAAGCCTAAGTTCCGCACTCCGCGTTCGTCTGCCGTCGTGTTGACGCTCCAGCCGGGTGCTCTCGAGAAGGGAATAACTTATGCCCAGGTTCTGTCCGAGGCTAAGGAAAAAGTGAATTTAGAGCCCCTGGGAATAACGGAGCTACGGTTTCGGAAGGCCGCCACTGGGGCCACAGTGTTGGAGCTCCCAGGTGCAGGTAGTAGCGACAAAGCAAATGAGTTTGCTAATAAATTGAGGGAGCATCTCAGCCCTGAATTGGTTAGGGTGTCCAGGCCCACTAAATGCGCGGAGCTACGCGTTTCAGGCCTGGATGACTCGGTCACGGCGGCTGAAGTGTCCGCAGCCATTGTTAGAGTCGGCGAATGCTCTGTCGAGTCGTTGAAGATTGGTGATTTGCGCCGGACCCCGCGGGGAATAATCTCTGTGTGGGTTCGTTGTCCAGTGGAGGCGGCTAAGAAAGTTGCGAGTGGTCGCTTATTGGTAGGCTGGGTCTCAGCTAATGTTAGCATCCTTGAGCCGAGACCTCTCCGATGTTACAGATGCCTGAAAATCGGACATGTGAGGGCTAACTGTGCGTCTGAGACTGACCGCAGTGAACAGTGCTATCGCTGCGGTCAGACGGGTCATAAAGCAGCGGGTTGTTCAGCGGCGCCCAATTGTACACTGTGCGTCGCTGAAAAGAGGCCAGCGGACCACGTTCCGGGGTCTAAGGTATGTGAAGGGGCAAAGCCCACAAGGGGCAAAAAGGCGACGGCTTCTGTGGCTTTTACAACTCCGGTTGCCGGCCCTTCTCGGGAGGAGGTAATGGCCACTGATTAGTGGCCATCTAGTAATCTATCGCCTACTGCGATTAGCGTTCTGCCTTCTTGCGGCGGAATGCCCACTAGAGGCTTGGGGGTGACCTTGGGGGGGGCCACCCTCAACTAAAGCCTCGAGATGGCGCGCGCGGTGTTCCCGCGCGTCTCTCTGTGTAGTACAGGCAATAATGCCGAACGAGACGAGGCTGGCGGTTGAGCGCCGGCCGTTGCCCGCCGGGGTCGCGGAGGAATACGAAAGTTTTCCCGTTGCCCCGGTACAAAGGCTCTCGGGGAACACCGTCAGGTTTTAGTGGGTAGACTCGGCCTTGCACCCAACAGTCGAGGAGTCCCACATACCCCCCTGCCACCCCTATGGCGGGACGGGATGCATAAAGCATTTCCTGACGTTAAAAAAAAAAAAAAAAAAAAGGTAACAAATACTTTAATAAAAACATAAGTTGTATAATATTATAGACAATAGTAATCTTTAATATAATTATATTTGATGTACAGGTGGTTTTGAAGATGCATTAGCAATACTTATAATATTTTTTGATGATTCACTTAAAATCTTCTGGATAGTTTGTTTTCATCTTTTTTCTGCAGCTGGTCTAAGAGACTTATTGCCTTGTCGTTTACAGTTAGGCTGACAACTAAACTTGTGTAACTACATCAACTTTAATTTTTGCTCTACCTCCCATTATAGTATAGTAAATATAATTCTCCATATCTTCCTGCAGCTAAAAAAAAATCATAAGAGAATTCTTTAAAAGACATTATAACAGTATATACACTTTTAAAATTTCAATTTCGTACAATACATAACCTAGTGCGTTATTATAATAATATAAAAATACTAAATTAAATCGAAGCCATTCGATAACGGTACACGAATTTATTATTTAATCGTTTTAAATTATTCACAGAAGTTTTTTTGATGCTATGATTTTTAAAAGTTATGATTTGGAGTATAGATAAAAAAATTTATTTATCGAATTCTATTTATTCAATTTATACGTTTACATAAATAATTGTTTATTACTGTATTATTATAAAATACTTGCATCAAAATAATTTTCACAACCAAAAAAATTTGATGTTGTTTTGGGATTAGGTCGTCGCACTGCTTGAAACCATTTATTTCCACGTTCAACTTCTTGTGGAACAATTAAAAACTTTTTTTTGAGTTGTTTTTGTAGTATTCGTAGATAATAGTACGAAGGAAGCAAGCACGATATCATTTAAGGTTCGACATTTTTGATATATTTATCAATATACAGACGAGAATAACAAGATTTAATCGATTAAAAGTCAAGACACTGTATCAGCTGCGTGCTAAGATGCGTAGAAATTAACATTGTGAAGTCACACGTGCTCGGGTTTGTTGGGAACTGTCGGCGTGTTTTAGGTACTGGATTCAAAAATTTATTTTTAATTTAATATAACTTTTCAATTATAGCGAAAAAAAAAACTAAAAACAGTTTTGTTATAAAATTGATATTGATCTTTCCATTTATTATAAAAAAAATTTTTTTTAACAAAAACTATTGTGTGATCCCAAACTACTAACATTTACGAACTAGGGTTATATTGTGAGGCCTGTAGCGAACTGCATAAGCTCTCAGTAACACCTAGACTCCAAGTTAACTTAGAAATGGTCATTTCTTAAATTGACCTAACCGAGAATTTGGAACCAAACCTACCTAATCTTAACCTAGTTTTCATTTGATGCGAGTGTTTATCGAATACGTCGTCGTCGTCATTTATCGAATTTTAAGAGATCTCATATTGTAGATGGTATGTGTCCGTGTGTGGGAGGAGATCAGTCAATTGAACGCCTCATGAAAGAGTGTCCTAAATTTACAGCAAAGCGATCCATGTGATATACACAGTATTGTACAGAAAACTACGACTACAGAGTCATATGTAAGTTTATTAAACATATAATTAAAAACCTAAAAAAATTCAACTCAACGTAAATAACCATAACATAATCCTTGTTCGATACAAAAGTAACTTAAGTAGAACATGGAAATAATTATATAATAATCGTATAAATTATCCATAATTACAAGACACATTTAAATTCCGTGATAATGTAGCGTTAGTTCAATTGAATTCTAAGAATTACATGATAAAGCCTGATTAAATAAATAAATACATAGTAACAAACACACAAAAACTTTGCGATCTACTGGCAGCAACGCAGTCCGTAATAAATAGTGGGGGTTCTACTAGCATAATAAATGTAAAAAAACCTACCTAACCATAACCTAACCAAGGTTTTGGACATTGAGTAATATGGTTTTGGAAAGTAAATTACCTTCCCGCCAACACATCTGTCAAACTGTGAGCTTACTAGTTTAAAATCTGCTATATTAAGCTTGCGGGTGGCACCACCTCGTGTCGATCGCTACTACTATCTTACTCGCTGATCTTGCCGCCAAACAGCAATACTTGCACTGTTGTGTTGTGGTGTGTAGAGTAAGACAGCTGGTAAAATTTCTGGCACAATAGATATATCGTATTTGTCCTCAGGCTTGCCAACGCAATTGCAATCGGAAGTGCTTTCTCAGTCTTGACATTTTAAATGTCCACGGGCCTGAGTCCACTTACCATCTGGTGTGAATGTCTCTCATTATTCTTTTCCGCAGAATAAAATTTTGCTAGCACAAATTATAGGTACTATCTAGGCATCATTCACTACTCGTGTGTCAACAAAGCCTTTCAATTAAGGAGAGCTACAAAAAGGCCTAAGGTTAGATTCGGGTTGACTGAAATTTAGAATAGAATTTTTGTACACAAAACACAATATACTCTGCGTAGATCTATCTCATCTTTTTTTTAACTAAATAATTTGTCTCTTCAACTGGGACCGCCTAAATTAAACATATGGTAGTGACCACTATGCCATTGTGTTAAAAATGTTTGGAGGGTTTTCGCAATAAAAGATAAAAGCCTCTTCTTTAATACTAAATCTCACTAAAAAATGCCAATAAATGTCTAAAAGATCAACAAATGATTGAAAGGATATTGATGTCCTTTCTCTTATTAATCCTAACGATCTCTCATCATCCTATAATTGTTTCAGAAATGCTTTATCTGAATCTGCTGATGATTGATTCCCTCTTAAAAACTCTGCCTCCAATAAGATATCGTCCTTTTTTACAGAATAATTGAAAAAATAAACTATGTAATGCTGTGAATTATACAGTGAGGTTGTTAGTTGCGTGGTTGCGTGGTACGTAGACCGATGTTGCCATATTGATTCCTAATACCCCGGTTATTTTAAAAATAACGTTATCATCGTTGACGCTATTCTACTGATAACGTTATTATGTAATATGTGTATACAAATATACATACGTAATTTATTTAGCTATTATCCAATTTTCAAGTTAATTATTCGATAAGGGTTTTGCTTATAAAAGAAGCATCCTCAGGAAAGTTCACTCGGTCATTTATTTTACACCAAGTGCCAAATTTTTGTGAATGAAGAAAATATACTTCTAAATAAAAATCAATTCCCGCATGTATGAAAGATCATCATCACTTCAGAAAGTTCGACTGATTTGGCTGATTTTTTTGGTGTTTGTAATAGTCATGATAAGGTTGGTATGAAAGAAAATCATGGGTAAATCCACTGGAAAAGTCGGAAATTTGGATGGTATTTCTGTATGAAAATGTCAACAAAAAAATTCTCTGTGTTGCAAACATTCGACATCCCACCCGGGTGAAGCTGGGGCGGGTTGCCTAGTATTAAATAGTAATAAATACAATTCAAAAACAGAGGACGATTTGCTTTTCGCAATAAATTCTTTTAAAAGCGGTTCTGCGGGAGGTCTCGATGGTTTAACGCCACTATATTATAAAGATTTGATTACAGGCCCTGCCGGTGTAGCCGGTAAGACACTCTAATCTAGTTTAACAGCTCTTATAAACATTATGCTCGCTGGTAAGGTTCCCCCGGAGGTAACCGACATCCTGTAAGGTGGTAATTTATGTGCCCTCAAAAAAAAAAGACGACGGCGTTAGTCCAGTTGCAGTAGGTGCAACTACAGCGCATTGCTTCCCAAATTTGTGCTGTCACATTCTTTTCACTGTTTCAAATTATTTTCGTCTTACGCAAGTAGGTTTTGGCTTAAAGAGAGGATGTGAAGTAGCAGTGCATGCGGCGCGCGCTTTCTTGATGTTTGTTGGAGGCGAGGTACTCCTCAAAGCAGACATAAAAAATGCATTTAATTCTTCTGTCGATAGATCCACTTTGTTGACACAGATAAAACAGCGTGTTTAGGACATATATCTTTACCTCTAGAAATCTTACAGCAGTCCTTCAAAATTAATATATAATGATAATTTATTACATTCCGAAGTTGACTGTCTACAAGATGATCCTCTCGGACCAGCTATCTTCAGTTTTCTTCAATATTCGGTACCTTGACGACGGAACAATAGGAGGTAAAGCAATTACTGTTGTAGATGACCTTAAAACCCGCAATCAAACGTTTAAAGATATTTGCTTAGAATGAAACTTATCTAAATGTGAATTCTTTATTTCTGACTATGTTCCGATTTTCTTAAAAAGTGAAATAATTAATAAATTCAACAATATCGCACCAAATATTAAGGTATTGTCAAAAGAATCACTGTAGCTACATGCCTCCTAAGTGCTCCCGATTTAGATGACTCTATACCCTGCTTTATCAATGATCAAATGCAAAAATTTTGCCAGTCTTCAGACAAACTATTCAAAATTAATTCCCACATGGCTCTCCTCATTGTTCGCTTTTGCTTTTTTGTTCCAAAATTTACAAATGTTCTTCGCTCTTCTCAGATTTTTAAATTTAAACCCTTTTAATATCTGTAGATAATATTCTCAAAAATACATTATCTCAAATATTAAATTGCTCATTTGTTGACAGAGACTGGAATTAAGCTTCACTTCTTATCCGTTATGGAGGCCTGAGCATACACAAATCACGAGTGTGTCACTGCCTGATTTTCTTTCGTCAGCCTACAGAGAATGCTAAAATTAAGAGAATGCCAAAAACGCACGGAAAACCTTTTTCTATCTGTTATTTGGCCGTCCTTAGGATCGGTTGAGGTGCCGTGCCTGACTGACGTTCGAAATGCTTGGTTAAGTGTTTGTCTGGGTACTAATCTGCCTACCTTGACCTCTTGTCCGAAACACTTGTATGAGCCTCTATGCAAAAATATTCATTTACTTTTAGTTTCTTGTAGTACCGAAAAAGATCGGTCTCGCCTGCTGACTGTATCTGAGAAGAAGTTAGGACACTGGTTGCAGGTAATACCAAAAAAAATTTAGGAACCTTAATCGAACCTTAATACCACACTTTCTCTCATAGTCCCCCTTTGTCTGGGGGTCAGGACTAACCTTCCTCACCGTTGCCGCTGTGGTGATCTCGTCGATGTACTTGAGCATCACGGTTTATCCTGTTCATGTAGTGTGGGCCGCATGTCACGACATGCTGCCTTGAATGAGGTCATTTGGCGGACTCTTGTCGCCACTGGCGTTCCTGCAGTCTTAGAGCCTGTGAGTATTGCGCAGCGACGGGAGGAGATCGAATGATTTGACGCTCATTCCTTGGAAACTTGGAAGATCTCCGGTATGGGACACCACTTCTGTCTCATATACTTCCCTTAGACTTTAATCGGTGTATTTTAGTTTTATGAGGTCTATAGAAAACCATATTATTACTAAGTAGTATATAATAATCGTAGGACTTTTTGGCGGGAACGGAAGGTGACGTTGTTATTTTATTTAGATTTGAGAGTTTTAAAGTACAAAAGTGATAGTATATTGTGTTTTAAAGTTCTGTGTAACTGAAAAGAATGGAGTAGGTCTAAACATAACATGTGTAGCTGAAGTTCTCGCGCTCTTCCAAAAAGTCCCTTATAACTTCAGTAAAGCCTACTATCACTTTACTGGAGGACCTTAACGTTAAGAAAAACTAATTTACTTGTGATTCTACTTATTAATACGTGACATTGGCAAATGCGCTAATCTGTGCGCCATGCCATGAAGAAAGACAAAAAAAAATATAATAATCGTAACTGATAGTTGAAGAGATAATCATCGTAATCGAAGCGTTATCGTAAATGAGAGTTGAGTGTCATTTTTTTATCATTTCAAACAGAACACTCAGTGAACTGTACGATGGGCACAAAATATGCGCCTAATTTGTTGTCTGGGTGTGCATTTTTGTTAATTAGGCGTTTTGAGAACTATTGTAAAGCTGCGTAATGTGTATATAATTTAAAAATCCAACAGATTCACTATGATGTTTTCGCAATTATGTTGATTAAGCTTATAATTAATGGGGATATATTTAAAAGAGGAATGAGAAGATTGATATATGTTTCTACTGTGTAATATTTCGTAATTTAAAACACATATTATACGTAAGTTATGTATTATTATTGCAAGACATGTGTAGAAGTTGAACCATCCCCTGTGGCGAGGTGAAACCACTAATCTGATATAGTAACGTACCCGAAATGAGTAGGGGTAGAAAGAGCGGAGAATTTTATTAGATTCGACTAGTTTTGGAGTTAGAACAATATTGCTACCTTTTGAGATATTATAAGGAAAACGATGCATTATTAAATTGTGTAAGTACATTGCTTTTTTATTATTTTGACTTAAGTATTTTAGAGAATAAGAGAATACGATCTTTCCTACTACTGATCTACTGATCTTTCCGAAATTAAAGTCGAAAGGAGGCTGTTATAGAAATTAAAGTGTACTTGACAATATGATTGTTTATATTGTCTGTTGTAGGTGCATTCAAGCGCTTACAACATTTGACCGATTTCAGCAAAAGATATTGAGCATTCTAATAATCTATAGGATATTCTCATACATAACAATAATCGACACATTCGTTTTTGTCATCTTCATAGCAAAATGCAGTAGATATGTCACAGTGAAAGAAAGGGAACTGAGCACAACCAAATTAAAGGATATCTTCCTGTTTTCTACGAAAATTGGAAGATTCACGGATGCAATAGAGGTGAGAAAACCACCAGGCCAGCAGCACCCGGAGCTCAACCCAGGGCGCACAATATATGATTTTACAATGAACACCAAGAGTGATATACAATTTTACAATAAAATTCATTAGCTTGATAAACACACCACAACAAGCTACCCAGGGAGAGGGAATGTATACCAATAGCACCCCCTCAATCTGAAGGTCACGGACAAACTATCTCATGATGTTGACATCGTGATCCTCAATTTTACTACATTCTACTATAATTGGGTTATCTTTAGTTAGGTCTTCAAAAATGATATAGAGATTTTAAGGTGATTTTTTTATTTAATGCAATAGTGCTGAGATATGTGCTTCTAAAGTCGTAAAAGTTGAAATAGTAAACCTAAAGAACACCTTCAACGATTAGTTTGAATAAAAGTAGTGTAATTTTTGAGATATGAGATATTTTCGAGTACATGCTAGGCGACCACAAAACCTTATTTTTTACAGTGCCAATGATAAATGCTTTGAAATACAAACTTATGCTGATTAAGGCGACGCATTGATAAACAATAATTAAATCTAAAATAGTCCTTCTGCTCTATGCAAACGTGCGCGCGCTAGCTTACGAAATATATGAAAAAAAAGTTATTTTCGTTTATTTTAAAAACTACAATTAATTTTAAAAAATTCAACTGCGTCATTTATTTTGATGAATATGTTTAGATAAAACTATACGCAAAATTTAGAAACATAAATCAGTCCCGTTGCTCTAAGAAATGTAAATCTCTGTTTTATAAGAGGTTTCTTTGATATTTTTTTTTGTGTTACAAAAGTTAACCAAATGTGTAATGCAACTGGCAAAACGAAGTCAATGAAATATATCGGGTTACCAAATATCACTTTCATACGTTTTGTAATCACAAAATTGTGATTCCTGCTGTTAAAATTTATTATTATAATTACGGAACTCTTCACTGTACGTGGTCCAAACATATTACAAATGAATTTCAACTTCACAGAACAAAGTTTATTTTACCTCCTACACCGCGCACCTCGTCAAGTTTTTTAAATTAATTTTACTCTCAAAAATATTACTGTAGAGGAGGCCCCGATGCTAAATGGGGATTTACTCGAGCGTCGTGGGGACCTATTGGGTTTTGAAGATTAGATCTTCGGTGGGGGTAGTAGCGTCTACAGACTTTAAAAAATGTAAAAAAAAACAGTCGTATGGATACACTTGAACGCGTCAGATATTCATAGTGTATATGCCCCACGTCACGTCTCCGATGACGGAGGTATATTAATCTGCCGGTTTGCATAGTGGGGGCCGCCATACGAAAGGGTTAAAAATGGCAAAAAAAAAAATTCGAGCGCGTCAGATATTCAAAGTGGATGTAAAGTGAACCCAAACGAAGCTCTCATGCAAAAGACTGACGATTTGGATGTGACGCAAGCTCGTGGTAGCTTTATGAAAATGCAAAAAAAACCCCATTTAGAAATACTCGAGCGTGTCAGATTTTCCTACAGACGGTTCAGCTTGATGTCCTGGTCGTGCTGATTTATAATCTCACGATTATTTGGAGGGATTTTCTTAATTTGATGGTTTGATAAAATTTTAAATTGTTTAAATCGTTTTTACCAATTTCTGTAAGTACTGCACGTCGCGCTAATTATAATCGGTATGGATTTGAATATTAGGCGGCACGTCTCTATTTTGTTCTTTATGTTGTTAAAGTTGGTTGTTTTAAAGTCGTCAGATTGGGTAACTTTTTTGACATTTGGAACCTCTAAGGAAGTTCCGACTCTTATTACGTAGTAATGTTATATTCTCTTTGACCACGAGTGCTGTGACAGCTTGATGGCTAACAGAAAGTATATTTTCTTGAATTAGGCGCGAGAGAGTGAGAAATAGAGAAAGTGTGAAAGGGAGAGAGGCGCGGAGTGGGGAATACATGATTTTTATTACTTCGGCGTGTGGAAATCAGCAGATTATATTTTTCCTGTTATTCCTTATTTCCTTTATAATAAAAAAAAATCGACCGCGCTCGAGAATGTCGAGGTGACGTTTTTTTTGCAAGTTTGTGACCCTCTTACTCCCTTACGTCACGCTCAAGTCGTCAGATTATTGAAATGCACACTTTTCAGCATATAATTAACCTATCATAACCTTAATCTGACTCGCTCGAGTATTACCGACTATCGATTTTTTTTACTATTCTGATCGGTTGCCTTACACACACGGGCCTCTCTACTCAACAGGGTGCAAGGTACCCCCGTATGTTAATCTGCCGCGTTTGAGTAAATCGCAAAATCCTCTATTGGGCTCCCCTACTATAAGTGTCGATGATGCGAAGACCTGATACATCAAGGTCATGGTTATCGTATTTAGGGGGCTGCGACTCATCGCTATAAAAATTTCTAGACTTAGAGCTCTCTGTAGCTAATACTATCTATTCTTACAAGTAGATAACGTAAGCATTTTATTAGTACCCTTACCAACTTTAACTAAAACTGCAATGAAATCACTAAAACACGGGAAATTAACGCGATTAACTTTTATTTTCGCTTGACGTTTCGGTCGAGTTGCATCGGCCGAATCGCGTTATCGCGTTAATTTCCCGTGTTTTTAGATATTTTATAATGAAATCTGTTTTGCAGTTTTTAAGTACTGTCCGAAAAGTCAAACGGACAAATAAAATAATATTAAAATGCTTATTTTAGGTTCAAACTAGATCAGAACGTTCAACCTAAACATTTTCCAAATACGTACATATTTTAATCCAAATTGTACGCATTACATTGCATGTTTGCTTTGACTGAAAAGTGTTAAAAGTATTAAAATAAACTTGACTCCTTTTTCTTGTGTGGAGTTGTCAGTATTCTTCATATTTATTTTTAATGAAGACATTGGGTTTTATTACGCTTTTTTGGATATAATATCCCATTTTAAACTTTCACATTTTAATCGCTCTCTATTCTTTTAATAAAGACAGCATAATGATGACATTACGCTATTAGTGATTGTGTTAAAACAGCGGAAGTTACAAAGAAATTCATTAGCAGTTAAGTTTATTTGAGAAACAAACAAATATACATACAAACCCACAGACAAAAATACTAGTAATATTTATTTCGGAATCAACAAAGTCTGAAATGCCTATTTTAACATTTTTTTTAAAAATAGCTCTAATAGGACACGGATTGTCGTTGTTTTATAACAATGTACCTAGATAGAGATATCTGCTATGTGCATTTATGATATAAAATCTACGGTTAAGGAAAAGCCACTTTAATTGAAAGCCACTAAAAAAACTGTTTTGGCTCTCTGGTGTTATTTTTTCCTAAATATCTTCAATGTATAGACGCGGATCAGGTTACAGTTTTATTGTATTAATAGATATTTAATCAAAAAATGGAACGAAATGTGTAAAAAAATAACGCAATTTATATAAATCATAATTTATTTTAATAAATATAAAATTGTCGTATTACATAATTAGGACCACTGAATGTTACTGACAGCTAAACAATTTGATTTATACCACAATGAACTCACTGGTTCGTGTTAAACTCTATACAATAGAATCAACACAAAATAGAAACATTTACAATTTCACTTGGTTACTTGTTATATAAAACTGCGTCACCTTAATAACTGTAGCTTATAAATATTTTATTTACAAATTTACTAGTTCAGAATACAACGAAAGCCTCGATGTACCTAATATTTACGTACAATTTAATATATGCAGTTAAAAATATGTAATTTTAAATAACAATATTTACAGTTCACACAACCGAGTTCAGTAAAATAATTAGAAATTTCCAAAAGCGTAATTTTACATATATACAATACAAAAAATGTGTAATCTCTGAAACAAGATTTTGAATTATTACAACAAGAAAGATATAGAAAGGGATTCAAAAACTACGCAATTGTATTCGTAGGTGTACATACGTACTTAGAAATCTTTGCGTAATAAAATATGCGTAAAGTTGAGTTCCGTAATGAAACGTAATTAAATAAGAGCATAGAATTTATTCATCACGCATTTAACATGTTTGAGCAAAATGTTCATAATATTTTCATTACACCTTTTACTTAGGTAGTTTTGAGCTACTAAAAAATAATAGTGGAAATATTTTGTATATAAACTTTACTATTACTACTATTAGTAGTATTAGTACTATTTTAAGAAGACAAGAAGATAACCCGTTGAAGACAAATATGAAAAATTAACTAAAACTTAACATGTTTGTAAGCAAGAATCGCAAGACGAAGCCAGATGTGCATGTGTAAACGGTAAGTTTACACATGCACGTTCGTTCGCACGTTCGCACACGATCGTTACCTCGATTAACTTCAGAAACTAAGAGTTCAACGATTTGGCCAAACCAACAAGTATACGCGGGCGGTAACGAAGCATGAGGTGAACATGTGTTCTATGCAGTTCATGTGAGGCATTCCGAATGTTTTATTGAACAGTTACGTGAACTAGACGTTCGCCGAATTAGCGCATATGTACACGCTGTGTAAAAAAGGTTATATATACATATACACATATTATGTATATATTAATGTATGTATGTAGTATGTTTTATAAACAGACACGTTGTAAAAATGTCATTATCCCAACAGCAAATATCTAATTTGTGGATCCGGGTAACAAATTATTCCCTAAATGAAGTTATGTTACTTACCTACCGTACGCAGGTGCTACATCAACTCATAATTATTATATACACAAATATCTTAGAATTTTCTGACAGTCATTTGATTTTCTTGCATCCTTGCGTAAAATTGCGTCAATTATGTAGTTACTTAATATATTTATGTACATTGTAGATAAATAAACTGTGCAAATGAATAAGCCTATTATTATATTATTACTTTCGTTTCCAAATATTGTCATGTCAATGAGATAATAAAATATATACATACATGTTTATAATTTGGCAAATAAACGCATTCAACTCTCGTCCCATATAAACTATTAAGAATCGATAATGTATATTCATTTTCTGTGTGAATTTTCTAAAACAAAAAACAGCAAAGACAAATAAATCAAAAGCAAATTCTGGTTTCAGTTGTTAATAACTTTAGCACATATTCATTTAATATATAAAAATCAATATTTGTTTGTTTGTTTGTACGTCTTTTATAGCCTGCCATACCATTCATCCGATTGCGACGAAATTTGGTATGGAGATAGCTTGGATCCTGAGGAAGGACATAGACTACTTTAAAAATAAAAAAACGTGGACGAAGTCGCGGGCATCAGTTATTTCATTATAATGTACATCAGTTTTTACACGCAACTTTCAGGACCTGGTAAATTCTCGGCGAGCACGTGTTCTCTTCTACGCGCGTTTCCTTTTCCTTTATTTCTATGTAAAGTTGAAGTTGTTAGGCTCCCTGAGCTCAACGTAGGTCCAGTCATTGTCAGAGTTTGACTTCCGAAGGCTGATCCTACGTTCCCATTAGGACAAACAAAATTTGGACTTCCTAAAGTGGGACTGTTAGTCACTACGAAGTTAGGCCTAAAGTTATTCGACATTACTGGAGTTATGTTTTGATTGAGGACATCTTCTTGTCTACTATTGGAGATTACGTCATTTTCAGGCGAGAGCTGTGGAAATACAATAATGCGCATGATAAAATAATTTTTGCTTTACGTAGGTACAGGTCACTTGGAAATCATTGGCATCCTTTGAAATTAAAAATATACATGATACAAGTAACAATGAGATTAAAATTATGCAAATCAATGACAATAAGAATCGAATAAAAAACTCAAAACTGAAAGTTTTGAAAATGTAACACGACGAGTTCGTCGTGTTACTGTGAATGGTCACTTGCGTTTGCAACCATAAGTGTCTAAGTGTGTTCACACATGTACTCATATGTCGTCACTCGGGATTTCACATGCACTGCGTTTTCACCCATTACCACAACCTTTATTGTTTTTCTTTTATGTATACAAGCTGAATAATAAGATTTACACGTTGCCAATGGTATCAAATTTATCTTAAAGTTGGCGGTTAATTTTCCTCACGGCTATTTACCTGCTGTGGTCGTCCAGCCGAATCCAAAAGTGCTAGATCTTCTGCTGAAAAAACCGCTCCTACTTTGCTCCAATCTTCTGTAATAAATATATTACGTGAGACTAAATAGCACAACACACAGTTGCAATCCCCGTTAGTTTGTATGTTTGCTTATAATTACTAAGCTTCTAGTGCATTTCAATGCGGTCGTCACCATCATTTATTACATTTAACCACTAAGGTATATATGCATATAAGATATTCATATTTATTGTAGAGAAGTAGGGAAATATTAACTTAAGTCTCCGCGCAAAGGGGGAACGATACTATTTATTAAACGTCTAACAGAAATTTAGTAAAATAAAGGCTTTGTTTTGCGATTTACCTCTAACTTCCTTTATCCTAGGCCATTCTTCTGCTTCTTCGAGCGGAGGAGCAACGTTTTGACTCTCGCCATCTGGTTTTTAAATTGGGTGTTATTAATCTTATAAACAAAATATTGATCTCTTTTTTGGGAAAATTTCAAAGAGATTATTTGAAACGAAATGTAGCACAGAGGAGTTTTGAAATTTTAATATTTAATTTCAACTAAATAGTATAGCTGGTTAATGGCGCAGGGTTAAGAATTTTGCACATACACATTTTCGTATGTAATATCAACCAAAATTACCTGAGATTTAGAATTATGTAAGGTAAGATTACCTTAATTATTGTCTTCCCTTATTCTGAAGGAAAACTATAGAGATAAACTTAATTTGTACACATATCTATATAATGTAAATTAAAAGAAACGTTTTAGTACATACCATCCTGGGGTTTACGTCTAAAATAGTGGTCACTTTGGCCAAGAGATGCTTTTAATATAGTTTCGTTTTTCTCTGAATTATCGAATATTTAATCTGAATCCCAGGCGGTCAAATTACGGCTTAGAAATTTTCAACTAGATAGAGATTTTATGTCTGCGATATTTATCTCAGATTATTAGTTTTTCTTAGAATATTTTTTACAATAATTATTACTATAATGCTTAAATTACTGTACAAACCTGGTGGAATTAGAATGTCCGGTTGTGGGTCAGGAGTTTTGAGTTCCGGTGAGGGTTTAATCGTGTAAGCTACGACGTATCTGCGACCTCCATCACTAAGTTCCAGCATGTCGCCTGGAGGGTGCTTGTTAGGCGGACGGGAGCGCCGGCGCCGGCTGAAGAGAGCCGCGAAGGCTATGCCTCCTGCCGCTAACGTAGCTCCCAAAGCTACTGCCACCACGATACCGAGCGTAATACCACCTATTGATCCTTTTCCATCTGTTCCGTAACATGAATACATTTCTTTTAAATTTCATGTAAATATTACAATTTTTCAACGTTGATATATTATATATTATGTACCATAATCATAACCAAATACATCTATACTGATACGTACGTATAACTGAAATAGACGCACCACTTGCACCTAATCTAAAATAAAGTAAAACGCAACTTAATTATATTACCGTTGTCTTCCATTTGGCAACAACGTACTGTACAAAACACTACCCACATTTACATGTAACGTAATTTCTGCCAAAGATTCATATTTATGTAGGTACCTATAGCATAAGTTTTCAGAATAGGTACCCAAAGCATCAGTTTGCAGTATTACAGTATCGTTTATCCCTGAAATCCATATGTGTGTATCCATTCAATATTATTAACAATAATAAAATACTAAAATATTAATAAGCAATTAATTCTAATTCGGTGAAGTTACCAATTTGTTGAACGTAGAAAGTAAACTACAATATAATTATATTATAATTTTGTACTTTGTAATACGCTTTCAACAAGATTACAGAATTCCGTTGTGTTTATAGTTATGTCAGTGTCGTAGTTGGAGGAGTGCGTTTTTTAATGTCTTCTCATACGAGTAGTTAGGACACGTCTACATGATAGTATATGGAATTTACCTTTACCATACATATGAATTATAATACACCGTAATGACTGGTTTAGAACGTCACAAGCTTCGTTTACAAGTCATTTTTTGTTTATTTCAGAACTTTTCCTGTTTTTATTTTTGGAAACATTATTTTAAATATGATGCTCGTAATTTGATTAATTCCAACTTTCAATAATAATTATATCCTTACTAATGGACATCACTGCCATAACTTTGCTTTTAAGGGCAGCTCCAACTTAATCTTTCAAGGGCTTGAAGTAAAAGTTTGAGGATATTTCGGCCACAAAACTGAGTATATGAATTAATAATTCTAGCGTCCATTAGCACGTGTCCCTTATTTATTATTAACAAAGCAATCAAGTTAAAAAAATATTTATTTTTATCGAAACTGAAGAATGACTAACTCGTTGGCACGGCCGTAGCGCATTTGCGTTTTAAGTCGAGGATCTCGTGTTCATTTGCCGGTCAGATCAATGAACTTTTCTAAATTGCCTTAGTCTGGGTGTTAGGGTGTACTCCTTCAGTTTCTTGTGTGGTACTCCTAGTAAAAGCCTAGTCCTTAGTTTGGGGCCATACCATTGGCGTTATCGTTTGAAGCGTTCATAAAGAAATATTAATAGATTATTGTACCTGTCCTCTTGGCGGCGTCGTTGAAAGCAATGTTTTCAAGCAGTGTTTTTTCAGATTCTCCTTTAAGATTCCTCGAATAGATGAGCAAGTTAAAAGTTGCACCTTCGCCTTCATTAGAAGACAGTTGTGATAAGTCCAGTTTGAAAATTGCCAAACTACCTAAAATGCCGAAGTAAACGTATTAAAACGAACCGAAAACATTGGATCTCGTTTAACAGAACTCCAAGTTTTTGTAGTATGAATTTTCTAGTATGCAGGTGTCGTTCAAGCATAAATTACAATAAAGAGACATAAAAGAGTAATGTATGAGTGTAGAAATTATTGGTATGTAAATCAACATACTACGAAATTAGATACCTACAAAAATTCTTACACTGCGAAATTCTAGTAAGAATATTTTAACAGAAAGCTATTCGTATATTATGATAATTTATGAAATAAGTACTTTTCCAAATTCGATAGTTACCTGGGGAATTTTAAATAAATAAACAACTACATACTAACCGGTTTCATTAACGCTACTGCTAACACGAGTCCTGCCAGTAACGGGATCGAGAGCTTCTAATACAAATGTTTGTGGTAATCCACCATCGTAGCCAGCTACACAACGCACGCGCAACCAGCTGTTGTCCTCTGTACTGGTATTACCAGCTTGCAACGAACAGTTCCGGGGGGCACTTGGCCGTGCTGTTATAATTAACGAAATTACTAGTAACAAACAAAAAAAAATTGTAGAGAAAATTATAACAGTTCGTGAATTATATTATAGTTAAAAGTTATATTACTTATAGCACATATTGTGCTATCGTACGTAAGGACGGGCAAAGGAAACCCAAAACTCGCTTATGAAGCTAGGATAGCCCGAAACCTAGCTGACGGGAATGTAAAAGTGTGCATATCTTGCCGTAAATGTGTTAAAACGTCACATCTTAGATAATGGTGACAGATTGGTAATAAGCATAAGATGGTAGGTTTGTATTAGATACAAACATGGGTTATTATTTGATGCAAGTGTTACTTTGTCATGTGTAATTCTAAATTCATATTAATTTAAGATTCCTTAAAACAGAAGTATATAAAAAACTGTGATACATGGACGATGGACGAATTACAACAACGACGACAAGATAAAATTATAAGAGTTCCGTTATTGCTATTAAGTCAATGGAATCCTAAAAAATATAATTTAAATATGGAATATTGATAAAGGCACTTTGAAATTTGTAAAAATACCGATAAATGTTATATTACCTATATATTATAGTTAGAGCCAGCGACAATAATCGTGGTAGTGGTCGCAACGTCAGATGAAGCGCATGTATGTAGTATCAGTCCGCCTCTACAACTTTTTCCTCTGACGTTTCTCTCCAAACCTTCGGCGGAGCGCGCTAGAGCGCGTTTCAATCGATATGAGATTGTTATTTATCAAGTGTTCCCGATGTCAGAAAATCATTTTATTCCATTGGAGAGGGTCCAATAACCACAAAAATCATATTTTCGGACAAATTCCCCCGATCAAAAACTTACGCGAGAGCTCCGAAAATTCGCAGGGCAAAAATTCATAAAAAGTTTTTGCAACGGATAAAATTAGGCTCAATCGATTTGTATTCATTTAAAAATCCCAGGAAAATAATTTTCTGACAAATCAGATTTCACCAACTTTGGCATTTTCCATGTAAAATGTGGGGGCTCGCAGATTCGGTGTTGTAGTATATTCTTCAATCCGGACAGGTGTAAAAATGTTTAAAGATGCAACCAAACCAAACCAAACCTCCCTCACCGTTTTTTAAGTCGCTCAACATGAGGGAGCCGGTCCCGCAATTTTTGTTCCCAGAGAACTCCTTCAAATTGGCCAAGAACCACCCCCGTAATAGGGGTAACCGACTTTGAGCTCTTGAAGAATGCCCGAAAATTGATGATCGGCCGTTTTCAAGGATGGTCAAAATGATGGTAATAATATTGTTTCGCTCGCACCCCTGTAATAGGCAATACGCACAAGAGAAGGGGTAATTTTTTTTATTTTCAAACTAAGAAAATGCTGGTGTCACGACCCGTTTTGAAGATGCTAAATAAGATGGTGATGGTAATTTTTTTTTTTGCACCCTTACTAAACTTTTGAGGGCACAAAATTGCATATCAAAGGGGTTGGTGGGGGTGCGAATGAAATTTTCATCAGTATTATGCGATTTGGAAATTGGTTTTTAACGATAAATAGTCGGCTTTTTCCGACCATCTGTTGGTATGTCACCACTAGAGTTCAGTATTGGAAATGGAATTGCTCATTGTTTTCTTTTATTTTGAAAGATTCTGTGATTTCAAGAAATTTCTGCCTGTTTGCGATTCTGAAAAAGTATTTTTCTGTTTCTGTACGGCGCGCTCCGCCGAAGACCATTAAACGTATGCTAGATTGTACATTTTTTCGATTCTATGATTTCACTAGCAATATCTGTTTTTTAACGCAACAATTTTTTTTTTCGAATTATGTTGCTATTATTTACATGGTATGTAAACACAGACAGAGACAAGCTAAATTAATTAAGGGTCTAATGTACGGCAAGGAAGGACGTTCTATCATCGACACCATCGACAGTTTTAGGATTCGTGGCATTCAGTCGATACTTATATAAGATATTGTGCTACTGTACATTAGCGGTAAAATATACGTTATTTTTTAAGAATTGTTGGAAATTAGTGAAGAGGACGAAAAATTAGAGTAGTCTTTTACCTAAAAATGTCGGTATATTGATAGTTATCGACATAAAACTTAGCACTTCGTCTCTTGATAATAAACGCGCGATGATTCCATTCCTACCACGTTTACTTAGCTTTTTCTCAAAGTTAAATGATGATATATAATATATGTATATCGTACAATATGTTGAGTTACATGTAAAATGATAAATTATTTAAGAATGTACAAATTTTTAACTTAAATTTATTAAAAATATTTTCATAATGAATCAATTTAAAGTGTACTTTATGAAATTTCCGTTAATTATCATGAACCCTTGTCACAATCTGTTTAGTATTAAGAGCCTTCGAGGATTCATTTTTGTTTTGTCTCCAATAAATATGATAATATATTTCTTTTTAAGAGAAAAAGTTCGAAGAAAATTTTTGTTTATTTTTAGTTGTAAATAAATTTACTCAATTTTGTAATACTTACCAATAACTTTCTTTTGATTTTATTATATTTTTAAATTTTTTACACCTACCGAATTCACAGAACAAAACCAGTCTAATACCATGGAATTTTCAGGTATCTTAACGAATCCACTTACAATAACACCAGGGATTAATTAGTTACTTCCGAATAACACTATGTGTCATAGTGTATCTTAGTAAGATCTCAGTATATTAATTTTAATATTGAAGTATTTTAATATTAACGTAAATTCTGGAATATTGGATTAAGAACTTACTTTTATTCTGAAAATTAGTCTTGAAAGTTTTAATGTGTATTTTGTTCGGGTTGACATTAGGTTGATTATTAGTCTTGTTTGTTGGTGATACCGCGTGAGTTGCTTAAGACCCGGCTGCCAAAATTTTGAACGTTTTTAAATAAGTTTGCTGAGGCGGGCATATGAATAATGAATGTGAAATTTAAATATATATTTCTTTATACATTTTTCTATCAACTGCCTAAAACTATAACGCAATTATTTTCGTTTAATACTTTTTTCTGCAATGTAATGCCTTTTTGATATATTTTTAAGTATTTCTCCTAAATTACTTGAGGAAGTTACATAAAGTTGCGGCTAACAGGAAGACAATACAGTGTACTAAATACTGGCTAAAGGATATTTTATTGCATGAATTAATATTTCAGTTATAACGATATTCCAGTCGCTTTCGGGTGGTGGAGTGAGAGGGCGGAGCCTACGCAAGAACCTTCTTTTGGGAGCTTGCTCTTAACCTCTACATAATACTAGAGACAATACTGCAAGTGGTTTATTAAACATTATACTATACATAATTATGAATAAAGATGTTTTCTGAATGCTTCGAAGTTAAAGAGAAGTTCTGTTTATCGCTAAGGAGATAATTTCTTAAATCCTAGATTGTAATGAAACAAAGTAAAGACGCATCTAGCCATTGTATATCTATAAAACATGAGTTATGAGATTTGGTATGTGACTAAAAGCCACAAGGAAAAATTAGAGAACGTGCATTCGTTTCGGTCTAGCTTTGTGCTGTTGATTCATATGTACGTACAACGTACATATAAAAGCAAATTCATAGCTTAGCTTTTATTTGATTTTCATTTCAATTTATAGACACGAATAGACAAAAAAAATTATTTTCATGGTTAAAGTTTGTCGCGTAATTTCCTTAACCTATCCCGTGAAATAAAAAAAATACGCGACAAGCTTTTAAATCGCATAAGAACATGAACAAACTGATTAGAGATACTGTGTGTTCATTTTATTTTTATTTTTTTGTCTTTTTGTCAGCTGTTTCCCTCGATATCTATTCAGGGGCGTTTTAATTTTATTATTTCTTATTACTCATGCGGGATAAACGGTATCTGAACCTACATTTTCGCGATTGATAAGTTTACTTGTCGCACTCAAATTGTAAAATGACAATTTGAGTGCGACAAGTTTATTCGTCGCACGCAAATTTGGCTTTGAATATCTAAAAAAAAAACAATCGATTTTTGTACCCATTGACATCAGTGTGACAGATAAAGAAAATCTTGATTTCGAAGTTTTAGATTAATATAATAATGTAGACGATAATAGTATCAATTGTAGTTGGAACGGTATAATTCGTAGGTCACTAGTACAAAATTTTATGTTTAACATGTAAAACTGCGTGCGACGCATGGTCGGTCGAAAGCCTTTTTCCCACTGTCGGGACGCGGGCGCGTCTCTCTGCGCACGGGCGCTGGCGGTGATGCAACCCCTCCCTCCGCTATGCGGGGGAGAAAGGCCGGAAAGGTGGCGCGTGGTGTCGCGTCGCGTTACAATAATAAATAATAATAAAGTTATTACTTTTTATAATTTTTCTTTGTACCGAAATTATCTCCGCATTAGTAATAAAAAATAGTATCTGCAACTCGTGCGGTGTTGTCGATTGCCCACTCGAGCGAATGAGCGCACTCACTTTGCTCGTGCGCTCAACTTCGTTCGAGTGGGCATTTGACAACTTACCGCACTTGTAGCACAATATACTATTTAACAATAATTTTCCATTTCCTATTTCCTAATCGCATACCCTCATTCATTTATTTTCCTTTTTTTCTGGTCTAATTTTTTATTTAATACTACGTGTCTATTTATTATAACATACACACATACATATTACCTTCACGCTGTATTCCTATGATGATGATGTATGTATGCATGTATTATAATTTTGACACTTTTGTAGAGCAGCCATTTTTGAAGTTTTGGGGTTGACACAGCGTTACGGGTTTTAAGGACTCCTTGGTTTTTTTTTGTGTATTTTAATAAAAGCTTGTTTTGTAAATTTTTTTATTCATTTATCAAAAGAATGTTCATGGTAACGTTACCTTTGATTATGTTTTTTTAATTTTTGTATTAGGACATACTACCCATTTATTTGTGGGGGGTATATTTTCTATTTATTTCTCTTGTTTTTATCAATTTAAAGAGGTAAGTTAGAAGTTGCTCGTATTTGAAGCTGACATGAGATTCAAATTCCATCATACATTGGCAAAGCGTGCTCGTGCCGCACAGATTGTAGCAGTCATATTGAGTCTCCACCTACATGGAGACCAATATCTAATAATATTAATAGAAACACATAATTACTTAAAGTATAAATTAACATTTGACTTATTTGAGCTTGAAAAATAAATAATTCCTTGTTTAACTTAAATGTTTACAAACAACATTCACTGTGACAGACAGACATTGACAACGTAGAGCAGTTTAACTTTTTCAAACTATGTTTGAAGCATTGACCGCAGTTTATCAGCAGGAACAAACTTGTTGATAAATATAATATCGTTGATTATTGAGAAATAATAATGTAAAAATAACAATCTACGAATTATCTAGACCTACTTTAGTAATATTAATTTTAATAATTCGTTTATAAATAGAACTTTCTACAACATTCTAGAACGACACACGGCTTCGATGACAAATGTACCATTGGTCTAGATTATCTATACTTAGGAGTGTGGATGTAAAGATATGTTCGATAAACATATCGATGGACTCTAAATATTGTAACCTTTGTTTTCAGATAGGATAAGCTTTAAATTAATGTAATATTAGGTCTCAAATTCATAAATTAATTAGTACTAATGAATAATAATAAAACTATAGTTGACATAAACGTCATACACTTGTATAAAATTAATTAATCTTATCGACTCGGTAGGTAGATGTAATTTTGGATAGTGTTTATCGACCACTGTCTCTTCCCTAGTTGTTTCAGGAGTGGGAGCCTAGGTGACCTTCATCGTGGGGGTATATAAAGCGTTTCGTATCTAGCAGCCTTTTTTTTCTTTTCTCTCTGGTGCAGAACGAGCTAGCTGCCTCAACCATGTAGAAACTCTGAGTTAGGCCACATGTCGCCTAGTATTGCATTGTGTGGGAGTAGCACCCCAATTAGAAATAATGTCTTAATTAGTTAAGTAATGTTAGTGTAGTTTAGGTAATCTCATGGTGGATCCCATGGTGAGTACTTTAGCTGTAGATAAGGGCAAGCAATAATGATAGGACTAGGGAATAGGATCCTAATGTCTACATGTGCTTGTTACAGAGTTCTAAGGACACCTAACAAAACCAGGTGGGCCTCCTGTCCCTGTATTAGATGAATACTTAGGAATAGTACTGAAGACTATTCATAAACCTATAAATCTCAGATATCCAATGAGTAGCTAGGATGGTTGGGTACTCAACTCTCTGTGTTTATCAAGAAGTATAATTCAAGTAGATGATCTTCGCTCTGTGTGGAAGAACGAGTGGCCAGGTCATAGTTTATTTTTAAAAGGAACATCTCTGAGGACCGGGGCACTTGGGTACTATATCGCGTGGCCAGATCGCAGTTCCTGATAAAGAGGGATCCTTGAGGACCGGGGCATGTGGGTGCTATACTTCCAGTAGACGGCCTACAAAGGGGAAGACTGAGGAGTAGGTGCAGTTGGTGGATGACTACGTCCTTCTTTTGATTTATCGGTGATAAAACTGATAACACTTCTCTACTTGTAATTAACAAATGATTCTCTGTTAGATATTAGCTCCACGTACAGTTATTGTGTATCTAATATATTTTCTCTCTGAATTGAAATAATTTAACTCTGATGTATAAAATGTACTTGGGTTTATGTAGCTGTACTACTGAGAATTTTAAATACAGTACATAAACTTTGTAATGGTGTCTAAACCTTTATAACTTAGTATATTTCGCTTTAAGTTAATTAGATAACATAAATAAATTATGTTGTTGTAATTATGACAAGTAATATATGAGCTCAATACTTATAAAACTTTAATATTATTAATTACTCTGTAAACTTATAAATATCTAAGTGCTGTTAGGTAATAGAGGTTCTTATTTAATACAAAAAATAATAAACTAGGTAGTATTGTATTATAATAACCTTTTTAATCTTTAGAAATTGTTAATAACTTTTGTATTAAAATATAGTGAAATCATTGCATCCACCAATGAGACTTAGACTTAAGAAATAAATGTTGTTTCTTTGTGTATTGTATTTCTTGTGTATAATTAATGAACTTTCTATAAATATGCCATTAGATGTCGATTGCAGAGGTGTACTAGGCGCCCTTAAACAAATTAGATACACCACTCTCCAGTAATAATAAACATCTTCCATTACTCAACCCACACCTCACTGCCGGCCTGAGCGAGCCAGTCACAAGATTTATCACTAATAGATATAGCCTTTCACACGTCACGAATTGTTGGACAGAAAAAAATATACGGCGTAAGCCTATAATAGAAAGGGATGGGAATACGCCTACAATAACCTATATATGTAGTCTCTATCTGTATCCTCAATATTCTGAGACTTATGCTGTTGCGTTTGACAGTCCTATGACACAAAATAAATGTTTGTTCGTTAGTACATTCAAGTTTTTTTATTATTTTTTAACTTTACAAGTGAAACATGAATATATTTTTTTTACTAAATATATGTGAGATGGAAACTGCCCGTGATCGTAGAATGCAGTATTTCGAGAAAGATTAAAGTGGTCACATCAACATAATATTTATTAGTAGAAGATTTGTGTCGTACGGCATTGCATCATTTCTTTATTTGCAAGGCCATAGATACATATCTACATATCTTCATACTATTTTCTCTTTATGGGTGTACACATATGATTACACTTTGACTCCAATTTCTGAATTAGAGTCAAAGTGTAATTTGGTTGTGTTAATTTCAGCAATTGACATCAAAGCATAATCTCTTTGCGTCTTGTTATTCTTTAAGAACCTATTTGGACTTTTTAAATTAAAGTTTGTAAACAACCATAGCTCTTTTTGAGTAGGTTACTTTCTGTGAATTAATAAATTTCAGTACACATACACATTATGTACATACACAGTGTATATGTATGTGTAATATTTCATATGCGTATACCTAGTACATACACAATACATAATATCGTTTTCCATTATATTATATTTCATATACACACCATTTACATAGAAGTAAAAATGTACAAAAGTTGAAATGTTTTCCAAGAAAATATTTATTACCATGCTTGTAAAAGCCGCTTCTAAACCCAACGAATACATCATGGCTAATGAGAAAATAGATAATAAAGATTTATAAGAGTTGAAGTTTGTAGTTCGTTAATGTGAATAATTAGGTATCTATTGGATGAAACGCCGTAATAAATCTTAAAAATTGAGTGTAGGTACTTCAATTCAAAATTATAATTATTAAATATAAAAATATTATAAATTATAATTAGTAAATGTATCCACAACTCGCATCTTTATAATTAATGGTTTTCTCTTTAAATATTCTACTACTGATATTAATAACATGTACTTTAGAATGAATAGTCCCTGCGATAAGTGCACTACTTTAATCCACCAAATTAAGGTAAACTTCAAAATTAACAATTTCACTATAAAATTTTGTTTACAACTTTAATCACTGAAACTTTTATGTTGCAGTGTAATGGTAATAATAAATGCTTGGGGGGCGTTCGTGAAGACAAATACAGGCTAAATTTCAGATAGCTGCACGTTGGACAAAATTTTACAAAATTCTTTTGATAATTATGCAACATGACCGTAAGACAAAACATTCGCCGTAAGTATTCAAGTGCCACTTTACAAATGTACATTTTTTATTATACATTCTTTTTGGTTAAGTTATGTTGGATTAGTATTTTTACCACAACGTGTGGGCCGAGCGAGCGATGCGAGCGTGCCACGGTAGCGGTCGGCGAAGCGCCAGATCAGAATCCGCTTTATACATGGAGCAGTATTTAAATAGAAGGCCGCACTCTGAGGAGGTAGTTGATGTCGAGAAATTTAATCTCGAAACATCTCTATCTTCTCCATACCTTTTCATTTTTTGCTGTTGGTATATCCATACATAGCAATCTTATATACTACTAGGTGCAATACTACCAGGTGTATTTCCGAGTTATTTCCAAGAGTTAGAAAGAGACAGAAATGAAACTTTAGTGATCAAAGGTTACTCGAGGTTACATAATTTGTCTTCAACTGCCTCTTCAGAGTTCGGTATTCAGCTAGATTCAAAAATTCTTAGCGGCGGCCAAGTTCGTACTGTTGCGAGACGTTCGTGTAATGGCAGACGTCATTGTCAGGACGTCAGCTTGAGAGTTTGTCAAGTTTGTTCATTTATTTTCTAGAGAATTTTATTTTTCGTAGCAAAATCTAATATTTTAAATGAGTACTTATGTTTTTTATAGATTCTAAGATTATTTTATAGTGTTTATAATTTTTTGAAGATAATATATTTTTAATGAAGGAGTAACATTGAATTGTATGACGTTATATTTTGATATAGTAATTCATAGCAATTTTGTTTACATTTTCAACAATTGTGAAAACAGTTTAAATGCATCCATAAAATAAAAAATACGTGAACACTACGCTGAAGATCTCAACGTTTAGCATTACAGCTTCGTTGTATGTTGTTCTGTTTAAATTTTGTTGTTATTAGATTTCGAACTTACCAGCGGGTACAATTTGGAAAACGCATGGCTCTGTCTGTCTGCCGACGGCGTTGGTTCCGCGACAACTTAGAGTTCCGTAATCTCGCTCGCTTTGGGGCTTGTAGCTCAACTCGCTTGTGCTGCCATTTGCGGTGCCTGTGTGGGAGACAAGTCGCTGTTATATGTACCTATCTATAATAATGTTTAGATAAAGGAAACAGCATAGATCTATGCACAAAATTGTACTACCGTTACTATAAAATGAAGTTCGACGTCAATTGACAAGGCAACAAAATTGATAATAATACTAGTATTAAGCAATAATAATATAATGTAACGAGCAATAGGTATTTTACAGCGAATTGGTGAGCTCCCAGTAACACCTCGACTCCAAGTCAATTTAGAAAAGTTAAAGAAAGCAGGCAGTGCTCTGTTTGGTTCGTGATATTAAGTATATTAAACATTTTTTTATTTAAATAATTATTTTATGCTCTTTAGTATCGTGTTTGGGAAATTTTTAATTCAATTATAAACATTTTGATCAGATTACAACAGAGTCATTTAGTAATAGTGTTCCGTACGAAATCCAAACGACCAGAAAGACAAAAAAATTAGATAATATTGCGTTGTCATCTAGTTCTGAGCCATGTTTGAACTTCTGAATCTCTAGTTTATCTCTAAGTTAGGTTAAAATTAATTCTAAAATTTGCACCGAATACACGGACAGATAGAAAAGAAAGCGTGTTCCAAACGTGGTAAAAATGATTGTTTGGGCGTTTTGTGGACACATGAGTAAGTGAAGCAAATCACGTATAAGTCTATGTGGTGTTAATACTTTAAGGCTAATACTTTTTTTTACCGGGACGTGTAGCAGTCATATTTAATAAACATCTTCTATTACTCAACCCACCCCTCACTCTGCCGGCCTGAGTGAGCCGTTTCAGACGTTACGACCGGATTGCACCGAACGTGGTCACACACTTTAACCACGATCAGTGCAATCCGGTAGAAACATGCGGATAGAAACGGTATTAGTCTTAAAATATTAATACGGCATTGACCCGGTCACTTAGAATTGCAAAATGTGTACAAATCGTTGAAATTTAAAAACATTAGATCAAACATGTACTTGAGATAATTGTCCGAGAGCAATATTATGTACATACACATCAGTGTATGGACATAATATTAATAAGATTTTTGAAAAGTTCTTTAGTTATACCTTATTCATCAAATAATCAAAGCAATCATATATATTTTATTTGATTAGTTGAAGGAAAAATTGTAGTTTTGTATAAAAGAGAATTGACACTTACCAAATTTAGTGGGTGAGACGTCAAGGCTTTCCCCACTATTATTGAATTGCCAAAAAAATGTGACGTCTGGAGGGTTGGCGGTAACCGAGCAGCGCACACGCAGGGTTTCGTCCAGTTGTGCGCCGAGGACTTGAGGTGATGAATTAGCGCATACCGGCGCGTCTGATACAAAGAATATAACATTGAATAAAGTAATCAATATGTTTTTAATAATACGGTATACACATAATAATATGGTATATACATTATAGTTTATATAATGCATCATTCACATATATAGGTACTGTGTAAACTAGCACCGTAAAAACTTCAGATTATTTCCAACAAACTTAACAACAAACAAACTTTTTTTAAGTTGGAACCAAACGAATTTTAATTGAACGTTCATCCGAAGGAATAACTCAGACATTTCGCAACGAGTACTTTTGTGTGATTTTCTATATATTAACCAAGACTCTATAAGTTAATTTATACATACGTAAGACATATTATTTTCTCGTATATTTTGATTTGTCAAAGAAATAACTCCGAGTTGCCGATGTCGATCCTGATGAATAATATCGCATCGCATCTTTAGCGTGAAATTGACCTAATCCAAAATTTCAGAATTTTGAGTTAAAATTATAAACATATTTATTAGCTACATATCGTAAGAAAATTTATGCATGTATTCGTAAAAAAACACATTTTATTATTTTAGTTGAATTCTTTGTCGTAACTTGCCAAAACAAACTCAAAATTTTAAATTAGGTCATTTTCATTTTAAACGTTACGATATTTCAATTAAAATGTAAGTAATAATTAACGTAAGAGACCCTAAGTACAGTTCGTTAAATCATAACAAGAAGTTAGTCTATATATATAAATTTTATCGCCCAACTGTTCCCGGGGTAGACGTGATGTGATTCATTTTAATACTTACAGAACAGCGTTACGGTTGCCTTAGATTTTCATTAAACTCTCAAATATTTGTTCCCGTTAAGCAGTCTCCCTCTGAAGGATTACTGCAGCGGGAATATGAAAATATGCGAGCGGGTTAATAATAAAATACGAAGGCGTTGTAGTAGTTCCTATACAATTAATTTTGCGTAAAACGTGATTTAGGTAACTACCGATGTGTTACTGTCACATTTTAGTCAACGTAATTTCCTATTCGAGGTGGCCATAATGGTGCAAAAATCACACTTTTATGCTACGTCAAGTATCTAATATGTATTTGTGTGTAAAACGGCAAAGTAAAACCAAATCGTACCAGGTTAATATTGCTATTGCCTGTGCCGATTCCTTGCAACGAATTCTAACCCTTGATCGAGTTTTAAGGCCTGGGTGAGAAAATAAGCAATTTATTCAGTTTTACCTTTCAGATTACATGCACACTTGAAACAAACGTCATATTAGCAATTAACCGACACAACAAATCGAATAAATCTAAAGTGCGTTACTATCAATTTGAATAAAATATGTTCCTGTAAAAAGCTTTAAAATAATATTAAATTTGAAAAAGAAATAAAATTAGTCTAGTAAAAAAAAAAAATTGAACAAAACCCGTAACACAATTTTTAGACATTTTTATGTGGTCTCAAAGAATAATTTTTTTTAAATACGTATTATGTATGAGTGTGAACTTCAACATTTTCTTATTTATATATGTAATGTCAATATGTTGCTGGCTTGTCTCCGCACTTTTCCACAGCAATATGAAATATTTAGATTCTTTTTGTACATAAAATATTTCTTGGTAATATAATTGAAAGAAAAACAAGGGCCATTTTATTCGTCTTTGTTCACATTTCTACTTCTAATAATATTTTTGGCAAATTTTTCTTTGATCGTATCCGAACAACATTAACTTGAGATTTGTGACTGTATTCACAGATCAATAGCAGAAACAAACAGTCCTAAGGGAGCGTTACAAAAGTCGAACAAACGAGGTAAGGTAACAAATACGAACGGAACAAAGCGTACATTTGTCGCCATTCGGCTGGTCTACGCGACGTTGACGACGTAAATCTTCGAGAGGGTAGAAGCTCCATGATTGATCGTCGGGTGACTCTCTCTAAAGACTCGCTGAAATTTCCTCTCAACAGCTGCTAATAGAACTTCGGTTGTTTGTATTGTATTAAACAGTATTGCCAGTAAATTAATGTCTGAGTTTATTATTGTCTGTTCTTGGATGAAAACAATAATATAGGTACATACATAGCTTACTTATTTGCTAATTTGCAATGAATACCAGTTGTTATTATTTAATACAATAATGTTAACGTATAGATATACACGTTACAAAGAGCGTCAGCATCAAAGACGTCCCTGAAATTTAATTTATGTGAACTACAATTATTTGTGTAGTTTGATGCTAAGGCTGAAACAATAGAAACACAGGCAAACACTTGAGTTCTAAGTGTGAGCAAATATAGTGCTTTTATGTATTAAAATGACAGATTACAGAAGTTTACTACAAACGTATGTGTAAAGATATTGAGAGTGAATAGTAAATCCTAAAGAGAATAACACACAAAATATATTATGTATACGACATTACGACACGTATGTGAGGACTCATATAAGAGTTATGCGTTTTGTTTTTGTAAAAAAATATACGGTGTTATTTTACGATTAAATGCATCGCTTTCATCTCACTCCGTTGACTGTTACAAATCATTGTTACGATCTACTCGAGAATGATTGATATTGCAGTTGGCAAACGATTTAAGAGCCCCTTTTGAGATGAAACGAAATTTATTAGCATTCTGTTGACAATAGACCATGAAACTCACTGTGATTGGAACGGAAGAGTAATCTTTCCTAATATTCGTATATATTGTATATTTTCATAGGATATATATAATTTTGGTTATAACTCAAGATTATGTTCAATCAATTACAATTGACTCAACATTAGGTTCACTGATTAAAATTATTATTAAACATTAGATCGGTATATAAATAGGTGAGTTGAAAATAACAAATCCGATTTTATTTCGTTATTAGAATAGATTAAAAAAAAGGTACTAGATATCGCATGTTCATAACGAAAATTACCTAATCCATTTTTAATATTGTGATTTTGAGTCATGATTGACAATCTACTTAACAGTGATCTAAATAACGACGAAAATTTTATTCTAAGTAAACACATAGGTACATGTAAAAGTATTGGATTCGGTGCTGGATAGCTGACCGAGTGTTATCTCTGGAATAGCTTGTGGATGCTTCGTTAAGAGGCGAAACACGTGTCGATTGATGGTTTTTGGAGTTTGAGCGGAAAATAGGTAAAGATTTTAGGAATTCATCACATGTAAAGGTATGTTTCAAATTCATATCAGATAAATAGATTTTTCATGTAATAGGTACTTTAAGTCAATTATTTTATTGTCAGTATTCTGAACTAGGATTCTGAAACGAAATTTTGTGCCAGTTTCATATTAGAGCTGTAATATAATATTTTAACATTTTAAGTATGATATGTTTAAAATAAAAACCGTTTAAGAACTAATCTCAAGCGATTAACTTGTATAGTTTAGTCTTTTGCATTACTTGAAATTTTTTTCGAATTTAATTACTATGGGTTATTAACTTATTACATATAGGTTATTCCTATAGAGCTATGCAGTTAGCAATCTATAGCGTTAGTAATTAACATAATTACGTTTATCTAATAAAAAAAAGTATTTTTTTTTTTCTAGCGAAATGGAGAAGATCGGTTTACTGTGATGAAAATGTGTGCTTAAACAAGTACCTAATAAATGCAAGTAGGTGAAAATTTATTTGTAAAGATTTGTTCCAACATAAAAGTAACATTAATCTCAAGAATGTTTTGATTCTGTGTGTGATTGCTAACAGACAAAGAAAATTACAATTATTGAAGTTAATTTCAGGATTAGAAAAAGCACTAAAGTGTTTAAAGTATTGTAACAATGTATTATACAAATGTGTTTATTTTTGAACGCATTTGTTTACAGTAACAATTATGGACTTACATTGTATGCTAAGATGTACCGGTTGGCCTGGTGTTTCTCCGAGGGGGTTGGTGGCTCGACAAGAGTAATCTCCTCCGTGATCCCTGGTCACTTTCTGTAGCACTAAGGATTTTGTGCTCACGATCACTCCTGACAGCACATTGTGTAGAACTGGTCTTTCCTGTACAAAATTACAGAAAGTAAATGCTTTGTATCACTCACGGTTAATTATAATTTATTACTCTGATATTCTGATTACCCCGTTAGAAATCCAGCGTGCGGATATGTATATGTATATTTAAGTATGTATATTGTGTTATTATTAAAAAACTCCATACGGGCATAATTAACAGACTTTGGAATTCTCCTGTTTCTAATTTCAAATTTTTTTTTGTTATTACAAAACATAATTGAGTTTTTTAATGTCAAAATCTAGTGATTATTTTGATATTATGGTTTTTAATTTGCGGTGTAAGGTAATTTTATTATAAAGTAATTTGTTATAAAGTAGAAACATGGTAATTTCTTTGATTTATAATAACGGTAGATACAATTTCTCTACAGATATATTATCAATGATGTTATATTAACAAATTTTGTAAATATGACATCATTGTTTATATCGAATGACAATTATTTAGGGCGTCATCGCAGGTTCTTGAATATGCTTCTTTTAGAGATGACATAAGCATTGGTTAATTTAGTGACAATATTATGGAGACCTGTGCTAATGTATCCATTTTATTTATACTTATCGCATGTGAAGGCATGTTTTTTAAAACTTATCAACGTTTGAATTTTCGACGTGCAACACTGAATCAATAAATTCCTTATACAAAAACTTGCTCTGCTGTAATAAAGATTATACGTATACAATATGTAACCAATTAACCAAAAAGCTCATCGTACACTGACTAAATTATCAACTTTTAAAAGTATGGAATCAATATATTTTTATAAACTGAGTAACCTCGTAAATTATTATTAATCCTATTTCCAATGTTTCCACATTTGTGAAGACCCGGACGTAACACTCCAAAGTACAACGATAATATACACACTGGTATGTTAGAAAATAAGTCTATTAGAATAAAAACCGACCTTAATAATAATAATCGGCTAGTGCATGTTGGACCACGCTCAGTGAAGGGTTCCGTAGTAGGGATGCACAATATTGATTTAATGAAAGCAAAACAAAATTCATTTAATCAAAGCGAAACAATATACATTTAATAAAAGACAAATAAATTTATAAATTAGGGGATAAATTAGGGGTGACACGGGATGTCACCCCTAATTTAATTTTTTTTTAAATTTATCTAAACCATTGTATAGCGATTCATAGCCTTACCTTACTTTCCAATTTTCATCTATATAGTGCATTGCCACTATAGGTGAAAATTTGAATTACTGAGTTTCCGAGTATAATAGCTGTGACATACGAACAGACAGAAGGACACAGAAAAATTATAAGGGATCTGTATTTTGCCATTCGGCTAACTTAAAAAATGAACTTTAAAGTGCACTACGTAAGCTTTAAATACGCTTTTATCACTTTTATTTTAATGGAATAATGTCAAAGTATAACACTATAAAATGTTGAAATAAAGTTCTATTAATTATTCTGAACAAAGTGATTTCTGTTTCCCGGTTAAATCTGTGTCTTACTTTGTATATTAAGTACAATTATATACGTGAAATAATTCAGCCAAAAAAGTAACAAGATCTGAAAACTTAACACAGTATATTTTTGGAATCTGGAGTCACCTCCGTGAGCTAATGTTAATTTTATTTATTTTATTTTTAATATTCCTACATTATTTTTCTTATTCTTATTATAATTCTTTTATTCTGTTTATTCTTCTTACTATTATTCTTATTACTGTTATTCTTTTTATTTCTATTGTTTCCAAGATATTGTTATTATCATCCTCAACTATTCCTCATCGCAGTTAGAAGACGTCCACTGATAGATATAGGCCTCCCCTATGTGTCACCAAAGTTTACAGACCTATGCCATTTGCTTCCACCGAATACTCCCAACTTTGACTAGATTACCAGCCCACCGTTATGGTATTTCTTTTTTCCACTCTTTGTGTTATATTCTATTATATATTGTGTGAGTGAAAAATCTACTTAAAACTGTTTTGATCGTTCTTTAGCGCTCCAACGTTTGTGCCGAGCTTTGTGAAAGCCTATAAAGGTCACGAGCTCCTGTTATACTTAATAGAAAAAAATATTTGAATTTGTTATGGCAAATTGATTTTGTGTGATGTTATAAGCGCCTTACATTTGACGACAGCCATTTAATGATTTATTGTAATTATATACTAAGCAGTGATACTTATGTAATAAAAGTAATAATAAAATATTATTGGTATTGAAGTGTTGGCTTCAGTTTATTGGATTTATCAATGATATTATAATACAAAAGAGGTAGATAGGTTACCTTAGTACTAATCCAAGCAAAATATTGTCCCAGTTACAACGTTAAAAAGTGAGACAAAGATACATTGCACTGCGGCGTTATGCAATGTAAAACATAATTGCATTTCAAACTAACAAATCACATAGCTCTTTAAATCATTTTGATTTCTTACTACATTTTAAGCGAATTCGTGATTAATTCATAGAATATTAGTAATTAATGCCACAGAACAGAGATTTAAAAAAAATATGATTGATACCTAATGGGATTAGATAGAAAAAAATGATGTTTGCTTTTTTCGAATTTCGTTTTTCTTGAATCATGTACATGAGAACATATTTATATAAAAAGATCGCCAACATTTTTTAATTATAAATTTGAAAATGATGAATTATATATTATTGCTTTTAATAAATGTAAACGATGATTAAAACTGGGTGGGTGCGTCATCACATGATCGTGTATATTATAAAAAACGTTTTGATTATTAAAAGATTTAAGAATTTTGAATGCGCAATAGGTATTGCATGACATTATTGGTTCTGTAACATTACTTTTCATATTCTTTGACCAAGTCTGGGTTGGCTAATTAGCAAAGTTTTGGGGGTGCCACTTTTCGAGTGCATGAAACCTATCTACCTCTTTTGTATTATAACATCATTGGGATTTATAATTATTAATTAGATGAAAGACACTGTTTAATGTCGGTTGAAATTATTTTCCTTTTAATTCACCTACTGTTTTATATTTGTGTAATTACTTAAATAATATAAAAAAAACTGTGCACGATCGTTACATATGTGTTTTTTACAAAGAGAATGTAACATTACTACGTGTATTTTATTCCAATTATTTTTGACATCTTAGAATAAAATAACAATAAATTGACACAAAAATTGACATTATATATATAAACACAAAGAAAAAGGTAGCATTCTAATATTATCCACAGCTCAGGAGCCAGAAAGTGAACAAACCTTTGTAATAGCTCTTTTGATTACATTGTTGCGCACCCTGACCGCAACAACTCTCACCCGCACATCCTTAGCAGATATGTCTCCACAATCCTGTCCAAATTCCATCGCCCAGATGGCAATCCATCCTCTTTCACCAAAATAACCATATTTTCTTCTAAATTCGGTGTCTTATAAAACTATTTATTCCTTGTTTGCAGATTGTTTAAGTATTCCCTATTTCAACGAGTCCAAAACTCTTGTAATTTCCTTTGAACTGATTGCCATCTGTCTAGTCTGTTTATTAGAACATTTAATAAATTACTCTCATCCAGTACTACAGTGGATTCCCCAATCAAAAAATGAGCTGGAGTCAACGGCACTAAATCATTATTAAAATCACTAAGTGCAGTTAGAGGTCCATTATTTTCAGAATTTCCTAATACACATTTAAGGTGAAGCTTTGTACTTTTCATTGCAGCTTCCCACAGTCCTCCAAAATGAGGGGAGCTCGGAGGAATAAATTTCCAGGAAGTACCCTCGTTTGACAAATCACTTTGAAAGTTATTGCTAGTTAATATTTTTTTTAATTTTCTTAAGAGGCTTCATGGAAGTTTGTACCTATATCCGACCACATCTTCATACATCTACCCCGCCTCGCAATAAATCTCCTAAAAGATGCCATAAAAGCCGAAGTTGATAAGTTACTTACTAATTCTAAATGCACTGCTTTAGTTGTCAAGCATACAACGAAACATAAGCTTTTTCAATTTTATTACATCTACCTTTATGAACTTTAAGATTAATAGGACCAAAATAATCTACACTACATTTTAAAAATTGTCTAGTAGGAGTAATACGCTCATGGGGAAGGGAATTCGCACATTTGTTGTTCCACAGTTTTTGCTGAATGCTTAAAACAAATAACACAAGAATAACTACCTTTTTAGCTAAAACTTTATCAGAAATAATCCAATAGTTTTGTCTATATAAATTCAGCATTAATTGTAGTCCACCATGAAGAGTTTTATTAATATAAATATCTTTCATAATAAGATACGATAACTTACATTTACTGAGTATTATAGGATGTTTAACATTAGAACTTACGAATATATTTATTTATGTGTCCTCCAACTTTCAAAATATTTTTAGAATCCATGAACGGATTTAACGTAAGTAATGGACTATGTTTACCGATTTACTTATTTTGTTTAAGCATATATACAAATTTAGAGACGATTTAAGTTCACCTGAACACGAACATGAGATTTCATTGTAAATGTTATTCAAATTGATTAGTTTTAATAATCTTTTTGCAGTTATTTACAAACAAAAAGCTGTAATCCTAACTAATTGATTCAAAGTAGAAAATCTATTAAAATAAAAAATGCAATCGTCTTCTAACTTAACATTGACATTTACAGTTTTCGGCGTCATCTCCAACCTCGTATCATAATATTTCATCGCGTTATCTTTATTCTGAAGGACACTAGTCTTCAAAAAGTTAGTTAGGTCCGTTAAGCCACATATCACATTTACATAACGTAGAAGGCATTAAACCTCTAGAAGCATAATCTACATGAGATTGTAACTCGATTTTACATAATGCCATTGTTCACTACTCACCAGAATAATTATCTCCGAACATCGATTAGTTATAAAGACCTTCCAATTCTTAGGAGCTTTTCTTAACCATGCTAAAACTATTTAGGAATCGCACCAAGCTATAATATTTTTATTGTATAAATTCATACTATCTATGTTTAATTTGAAAGCTGTCATTTCTTTTATATGTGCCACAATTACTTTTTGTAATTCATCCGAAATTTTATCATTCCAGCCAATACCTGCTAACCAAACTTTCTGTATAACTGATTTTTCAGTTACGACAATCGGCGCTAACCAACCAAGTGGGTCATAAATTTTTCCTATTTCTGATTTCAACATCCTTTTAGTATATGATTCTTTTAATTCTAAAGCAATTCTAATTTCAAACATCTGTTTTTAAGTCCAAAGTATTCCTAGAGTTTTGAATGAATCGTTTGTTTTTTATAAACAATGTATCGGAAACATGTTTATGGTCTTTAGTTATACGTTTTAACAATTGTTCATTATTGGATTCTATTTTATCCATTTCAAATCCTCCTTCGTTAAGTAAATTAATAACTGTTTCTTTGTCTCAAAAGCTTCCTCAATGCTATAAAATCCCGTCATTATATCGTCCATGTAAGATTTTATTTTTTTAATTTGGGCAGCTACAAGATATTTCGAGCGTTCGTCATCCGTTAATTGTTTAATAGTTTTATTCGCAATATATGGAGCACAAGACGTACCATATGTCACTGTCAGTAACCTATAGTGTTTAATCTTATTACTTTCATTCTTTCTCCACACTATCCTCTGATAATCAACATCTTTTTTTGTTATTAATACTTGCCGATACATTTGCTTAATATCTTCCAACAAAACGATTGAATAAAATTTCCATTTTATAAGTAAACTCCTGATATCTGCGAGTGACGATGGTCCAGTTAACAATTCATCATATAAAATCCCGTCATTATATCGTCTATGTAAGATTTATTTTTTAAAATTTGGGCAGCTACAAGATATTTCGTGCTTTCGTCATCCGCTAATTGTTTAACAGTTCTATTCGCAATATATGGAGCACAAGACGTACCATATGACACTGTCAGTTACCTATAGTGTTTAATCTTATTATATTCATTCTTTCTCCACACTATCCTCTGATAAATAATCGATATCTTTTTGTTATTAATATTTGCCGATACATCTGCTTAATATCTCCCAATAAAATAATTGAATACAATTTCCATTTCATAATTAAACTCCTGATATCTCCGAGTAACGATGGTCCAGTTAACAATTCATCATTCAATGATCTTCCATTAGAAGATAATGCAGGTGCATTAAATATGACATGTAGTTTTGTGAAAAGAGCTTGTTCTCTAATAACTGCATGACGAGATAAATAAATGCAGTTGTCTTTTTAATTTTTTTTATCAGGAACTTCTTCTATATGTTTTTGATTTTCATAGTTTCTCATAAATTTACAATAATCTTCTCTTAATTTTGGTTGCTTCTTTGAACGATTTTCCATTTGATATAGTCTCTTTAGTGCAACCATTAAAGTATCACCAACGTTCGGTTTTTCATTGTAAAACGGTAATCTTGCTACATACCTTCCTTCTGCTGTACGCTTATGCGTTTTTTCATACCACTCTTCACCTTTCGTTTCATCACCAGTAAGTTTTCTTTCAGCTCCAATGTCAATCTCCCAAAATCTTTGTAATAATTCATTTACCTCATCCCATACATGCATTGAAGTTACATTTGTAGGAAAACTTAAATGTGTGCATTTACAAAATACTATCCAACTAAGCGCATTATTTTGTGCTGTAAGTGAATATTAATTGTGACGAATAATTCCATCTCGAATTACATTCGCATATATCTCTGCACCCAAAAGTAAATCTATTGTACCTGGCTTGTGATAGTGTGGGTCTGCTAAATCTTTCTCTCTAATATCGGGCCAAGTAGTAGCTGCGACGTTATGTGCTGGAGTTGTGTTCGTAATTTTCTTAAAAACATATGCATTAACCATTAATTTCTCAGCAGAATTGTTGTGTAAAATCATTTCAAATGCAATCGCCGCTTTAGTAATAAAAGGTTTAGAATCAATTCCTGTCGCTCCTCCATATATATGTGTTTTCTTAAAACCTATGAATTGACAAGCCGAATCAGTTTTGAATGATACTTGTGATCCCAAATCAGTAAGTGCTCTGAGATTTATGGATTTGTCATTACTGAAAGGCACTTCAACTTTAACAATAGAAGTAGCTAGTAGCAGCACTTGTTGACCATATAAGTCTGGTTTCATCGTAATATTTTAATTATTAGATTAATTAGTTTACTAACGTAAAGTTACAATTTTATTTACTTTATCATGTTCCACAGGCGTTGTTCCATTAAGTACAGAATTATTACGGAAACGTTTAGTAATGTGTAATAAAGTATGATGCTTCTTTTGACAAATATGACACGACGTAGTTTGTTTGCAATATCGCACGCTATGCCCAGGCACTAGATAATTAAAACATAATCTGTTTTTCTGTACAAATTAATTACGTTCTAGAACATCTTGTTCTGAAAACTCTGCAGTGATTTGTGTAATGACTTTGTGAACAATATGTAAACACTTTTTTGTTTCAACATTTGACGTATAACTTTTGAAATAAAAATGTGAAGGAATGTTTTTGAAATCTTTGTATCTCTTTGCATTATTGATCATCTCTAAGGAATCTACTTTCCAAAAATTCAGTAAGATTTTTCCATGTCAGCAAATCTGTTGTATTACCCAATAGTTGCTCCCAAAATTAATGTGATTGAGTGTCGAGTTTAGATACTACAATATGTACGACGATTGCACTCTATTGTAGGAATATCCATATTATCTAATGACATCAATACTTCATTTGACGTATCCAATAATTCTTTAATTTCTCGAGATGACTCAAATATCAATTGTCTTTGATATATGAATTTATTCAGCAACTCGTATACTATACATCTTTTGTTGTCAAATCGTTGGGTTACTGTTTCCCATGCTTTTTGATAATTAGCTTCCGTAACCGAAAAATTACGTAGTACGAGTAACTGATCTGCCTCTTCTGTTAATGCCGACTTCAAATAATGAATTTTTTTAACGTCTGTTAATTTTTTTAAATTTCCGGTAAAAATTTCGGGATGGTAATGGGTGGTAATTTTATTTTAGATGATTTTGTTTTTATATCAAAATTATTTTATTCTAAGTTTTGTTTATTTTTTTTATCGGAATCCATCATATTCATCTTTTCTTTCATAAATGTTTTTGTTTCTAAATCTAACTATATATAAGAATTGTATTTTAATAAAGAGTGAATTTTATTTTATATAAATCAACAACAACAACAATACAAATCTCTGTTATACGGAAGTATAAACAAAACTCTACAATTGCTCTACAACTCGAAAAAACGAATGAAGATAGGATTGTCGCTTTCCCGCCTATTTTGTTCTTTTTCTATGGCCGGCCATTGTTATTAATTACTAACTATTTTGCCCAAATCTATGTTTTAAAAAAAAAGTAGTTGAAAGTAAATTATAATAGTCATTTAAAAAAATATATGCTTTAATTAATACTTGTCTTTACGTTATTTCAATTTTACATCGCGCTGTAATTGAGTGGCTGTATAGAAAGTTGGGAGATGATTGAATAGAAATGTGAAAATAGAACTACTTACTTTTTTTTATAATTTGATAGCTGTCAGTTGAAAAAGATTCTCCCTAGGGCTGAAAAGTACTATTTTCAACCAACTTCTCAGGCAACTTCAGGCATACTTTCCGAGTATAAGTAATGAAAATGTAATTTTCAAAATGGTTGAATTCTTTCCTTTGTGATATTGGTACGAATGATTTCAAAATATTGTGGCGTTTTTGAAATGGTAACCAATTTTCCTCAATGAGCTCCAGTCTTTACCTCCAAATATTGTATTGTCAATCAATCTCTTGTATATTTCTTAATATAAATTTCATTTTTTTTATAGAACTTGCCTCTTATTCTAAATTTTCCAAGATTAATTCCTTTGTATTTTCCATCTTTATTATGGAAACTTATTTTTAAGCACTTTCTTAGCGAAGGACCGTGTTTTAATTGTGTATACTTGTGTAATTCCTTTAATAATATAAATAAAACTGTGCACGATTGTTACACATGTGTTTTTTTTTATCGCTTTCTATCGCTTTATCGACGTGAGTTTATGAAATGGTTGGATATACATGAAAACGATGTACCACAAAAATTATTAGTCGTTCACAAAATAGCCCTAAAAATAGTTAGGGCACTATATACTTAGCTTTTATATTTAAATCACGATAATGTATTAATATCAAAATTACATTAAAAATTATTATGGGGCTATAGATAAATGTGCATACAACATACATATATACCAGATTACATACATAAGCACTACAGTACTCTTAATTATTGCGCGAGTATTATGTGCGTACTATATAAATACTCTACTCTACTTAATATGTATATGTTCTACTACTACTAATAAGAATAAGATTCCACGTGAGTGAAAGTGCGGGATGTAGCTATAGTTTTCGCTAAATAAACAACATGTTATAATAATCATTAAATGCTATTAGATTTTATTAACACATCGTAGGTAAATAATGTGTAAGTAGGAATCATCATGCACTCACGTTGTGGTACCAAGAGATCCGGTGCTCTTTAGGATTGGCACGTACTGAGCATTCGAAGTAAACATCATCTCCTTCTTTGATGTCGTGTGGATTCAACGTGCTGCCCAGCGACAGGGAGACCACAGGCGGATCTGTAAATTGCTTTATGTAAATCTTTATGTGAAGATTTGCCCTCATTTGCAAAAGGAGGCCCGTTTTCGACAGTGGGACGTATTCGTATATAGGTTAACATAGAAAGGGGATTTACTGTAAAAAATTATAGAGTGGGTATGTAGGTATTCTCATTGTACAAAATTTTTCGCTTCGCAAATGGGCATTGGAATCTTCCTTGGAATGCACAGTGCTCCTCTAGCGCTGTGTCGAAGCACTTCTCGGGGGCAATGACAGAGGCCCCCGTAACTCACTCCTCGAAGTTCCATAGATGGACTACTAGAGGACTACTAGATACCGAACGGATGCGACCTCTAAGACTCTTTTAGTAGCCTCTTACGACGGACGAGAAAGACCGTAGCCTTATTAGACTGTTATAAAGCAAGCTGGCCTATGCTAAGCGTGTAATTGAGAAGAATTCAATGATTCTTCATACGTTGAAATCAGTTGAGTGGTTTGGGCTCTATAAAGGAACAGATTTGTCGGGATGTACAATATTCATTTACTTGGCAGCAAAAATAAATTTGTATTTCATAGTTTCTCAATGACGCTGTGATAAGTTCTGCAATCGCCGAGCGTATAACCGAAAATACTCCATGATTCACGTTACATCGTAACGGGCCGGGCCGTGCCACGGGGCGGGGCACGGTCGGGGCACGGCGTCGAAACGTCGGTGGGTATTTCTTTCCGCCTCCGACCCGGCCCGTCGACAACAACGAGTAACTACAACGAACTAAATTGCATTTATAACACACTTAGTTTTATCTTTCAAACAATCAATGGAAACTAATAAAAATATAAATGAAAAGAAAACAGAAATAAAAAAAAAGCAGATGCTTGACAACACTCAGTATACTATACGCGGACACGGGAGTGCAATAATTGCTCATAAACAGCCAGCGGGGTTATTATCTAAAAACTTGCAGACAGCGACAGCCACGTGATCACTGCGTGACTGGTGACTAATTGCAATAAAAAATTTGGTATCATGTATGACGATTGCGTATCTATTAATCTATGACCGTAATATGCACTTTTCGCGCTAGATTAAGCGCCACTATACAAATTACATTACACAAATTCTCATTTTGACAGTAGATATCGCTCGATATTGGCTGTCGTATGCTGACTACAAGTTAAGTAATAAGCATGCCGGTATAACATGAATTATAGGCCCGCCAGGCGCACGGTGGAACCGGCACGGTACGGGCAGGGTCCGGCCCCGACACGGTGTAACGTGAATTATGCTTAACAGTGATATATTTTGTTAATCCACGGATGTTCCGCTTGACATAAAGTGCTTGAAAATATTCATACGAAAAATAAATAATAACTGGCAAGTTGGGTGGGTATTTGAACTCGACATCATCGTTTCGTCATCTCCGAAACAATTAGACCTAAAATTTAAAAATAATATTGAATGTAAAGCGTCATCTAAAGTTTACATGAGAAATATAACAAAATTCTTATCCGTCTCCAGAAAGTTTGTTTAGATTTTTAGATTTTTTAATACGTATTTAACTAGATATTTACAATTCTATCGATATTGTACGGAATGGCTTGCTCGTTAAGGCGTTGGTAGATCTACCTTCCAAGCTAGGGTCCTGGGTTCGAACTCCGTTGACGTCAATTATACGACTTGAATTGAATTGAATTGAATTATTCGACTTGAAGTCTGGGTGTTATTGAGAGCTGTCTCAGTTCGTTGTGTGATACCTACACTACAAGCTTAGTGCTTAGTTTGGGGTCACACAATTTGTGTAATTGTCTAGAGATTCGTTATTATATTATTATCGTACGAAATCCCTTACGCGAGAGTTAAACTCGCACTGAACTTACATATGTTTTACATTTGTTTTTTGTTTCATATAGGAATTCAGGATTACGTAAATATAACGATGACAACAAAAAGCCTGTGTTGAAGTTAAGAACACCCACCCCTAATTACATGTAATGTAAATAAAATTCAAAGCTGTATCCAGAAGCAGGACAAGTCAGTTTTAAGCTAATTTACCGATAAGGTAAATCTTTCAAAGTATTTTATGCATTTAACATTTGTTGGTTGATTAAATGAAACACTAAACCTTATTTACGTTTTTGGCAAATTTAATTGATTACGTTACGAATTTTATATTAGAGAAATACAGGAAGAAACTCGCTAATCTTGTTGAACATTGTGTGTTCAAATCATCGCGGCTTTTTAAGGACGTTAATTGTAAGCTCACTTATTATTCGGCCGGCCGAATAAAGCAAGGTGAGTGGATACATTCTATGTTGGAATGGTCAATGTCTGAAAGACAACCCACTTTAAATTTAAAGAGAAAGCATAGAACCAGCGTTTCTATATGTTTACAAAGGAACATTCTATATTATCGTGTACATATTTTATATTAAGACGCCATAACAATAAATACAAACATTGTAGATAATCATTTCGATTTATTAAAAAGATTTTATATCGATATATTTTAAATGATTATATATATAATAATATTACATTACAATATTTAGCGTACCCAACACAAAACAAATTAATGAACTTGTATTAACTCAGGTGTTATTTTCTGAAAATTCATTTCATATTATTACTCAGTGTGAGGCAACTGACCGAGTTTAAACTTTCCTCACGCTTTGTTTAGAAGCAAAACACGTGTTGATTAATAAGTTTGGAATTATGACTAAATTTGGGTAAAAAGTTAAAGAGATATAAATTAATTAACTATTATGGACTACGTTTATGTAAGTCACAGATACAATTTAGTAAAAAAGAAATTGTATTGTAAACTCTCTTTCATGCATCTCCAGAAATGGCACGTACTATATGAATTTTACTGATCGCCGATTCTATTTCACTCTTTCCCAGGAAGATATCAAATTACATAGGTCAGATTAGCATCGTCGTGTCGAATGGTGATTATTAAGATTCTTTGGCTGTGATGCGGTTGTTCAGGTGAGCACTTATCTGTCTGAAGCGAGGCGCGGGCGGTGGCATTTTATTGGCCATTAAAGACCTATAACGACGTCGCCCCACGGCTGGAGTAGGCGCTCGTCCTCCAAATAAACATTTACGATTCCTCCGTTTAAATTGTTGCCAAAACGATTCGCGCCGAGAGCGGCAAAATTCTCCCCGCTCTAAATGTGTTACGGTTCGCCGAGCAGAAGTAAATGGAATTTATTTATATTTGGGAATTAATTTCCTCCATCGTAATAGAGTCAGCGTGTTTCTTTGCGCTTTTAGTAAAAATGACCGTCCCGTTGAAGAATATTACGGTTTTGTTCAGGGTCCTCAACCGAGAAATAATAATTTTAAGAACTGATTTATTGTTGTCGGAAAGTAAAATTATTTTTTTTTGAAACAATTTTAAACGATGAGGATTTAAATTGATTGTGAGATTTGTGAGTACAAGTAATAAGTCTACGTCACCGTAATTTTGCATAAACATAATTTTGAGTAATATAGCGACTACATTCAGAGGGTTTATGCTCGGGATCGGGATGTAAATGCTTTTAAGTCGAGTTTAATCCTTGGGTTAGAATGTTCCGAACATGAGTCCATGGCAGGCGGTTACATTACTCACGTTTATTAGGGTTCCGAGTCTTAAAAGAAAAAACGGAACCCTTATAAGATTACTTATGCTTTCATCCATTTATTCGTCTATCCGTCTGACCGTCTGTCTGTCACAGTAAATTTTTTCGGAAACTGTGACATACAAATTTTAAATTTGGTATAGTGACATTAATGGTGCATTTGGTCTTGTTAATCTACGCATGTTGGACTACTTAACATTTTAAAACATTTATAGAACATTTAGTACTCCATATCTACTTGACTATTTCTCCATCTTCTATCTTTATCTTCGAACCCTCACTTATCTCCTCATATCTTATTTTTACTTGAAGTTTACAGTAAAATGCAGCAAATGCAGCAGCAGCACAGAAATTCCGAAACAAAATTTAGAAATTTAGCAAAATTTCTAAATTTAATAATAAAAAAATTATTGTTATTATTATATTTGCAATAGCGTTTAGCACAACGGGTGGTATAGAGCAAGAGGGCATTGCAATAATGCCAGCCAATCGAGTAACAGGTTTGAATGGACTTAAAGTGTTAATACTTACAGAATTAATGGTAATCAAAATCAAAATTACTTCCGATGCATTTTTTGATAACGTTATTATACCTATGAAGTAACAGTTTAAAATTACTGCTAAAAATTAGTATTCATAAAGTTTTATAAAAAAACGTTGATGCGCCTCATTCAATCTTGCTCCAATGTTTCAACACACAAACTTTTTTACCGATTTTTTGGCACGTTCATGTATCTATCAAGTAACAGTTCCAAATTAAGACTAAACGGAAAAGTACCTGGCACACCAATTTGTTTTCCTGAAAATAGAGTTCAATAACTATCGCAATATTTGAGGCACAACCGTCAAGCGCGAGTGTTAAACACCTGTAGTCAAAAATAGTAAAAGCCCGTTGCTAAATAAATCTTATAGCTTTAAATTTTATGGGCAATAAAAATATATGATTTTGTTGTTTGTGTTGTATTCATTAAATAACTGCATATTATTCCAAATTTTACTATGTATTATACCATTCCCACCCGGATGCCACAAAAAGGGAATGGATAAAGTAAATTTTGAAATTCATTGGAAATCTTTTTAAATAAAATTCTATTTTAAAAAGGAAAATTGTAATATAATTTGACACAAATAAACCAATACTAATTTTGTAAATAAGAGAGAAACAGAAAGATACCAAAAGTGGTTGTGGTGTAGTTTACAAAAATCAGATATAAATACCTTTCACCTTATAATTTACACATTATGATAAAAAACACAAACCATTGGCTTAAATTAGATTGTATTGTCCCATACTTCACTCTCGAATGTTATCTCCAAAATTATAAGTCGACTTTATATAATTCTGCAATCAGCATCGTCATTGTAAATATAAGTTCTATAAACTCGTATGAAACTGGTGCGTTACCTTGATTAATGTGCTCTTTATCCGATTGAAGCCATTGCTCCCCCTTATTCTTGTCGAGGGGTCCATTTGCCTTGAAAGTTTGGGCGACATCAGTCTTCTGGTTCGAGCCTCTTTCTTTTTCACTTTGCCAACATCTTCTTTAATATTCTTAACAGACTTTTACAAAGAAATCAAATATCTTTTTTTTGAGGAGAAAAATAATCTCTTCACTCCATCACAACCTTTCTTGTTCTCCATAAAAAACCACCTCGCTCTCTTTTTTTTTCTCATTTTTCAAATCCTGTTCTATTCTTCCAAAAAAAAAACATATTTAAATTCTTAACTTGCCAGTTCTACAATTATTTTCTCTGACAACCTCTAAGCTCTTAAAAAGAAGGTACAATAGCGAAAAAAATGTTACAGTATGTACATTGTACACTCATTGACGTATGTGCACACAACACAGCACTGAACCTTTTTTTGATATATATATATCGAGGAGTAAAAATTCCCTACGGACGTCTACCAGCCAGTACCGGTAGGGAGTGTCCGACTAGGACAGCCTAAAAAACCTCCTCCTCGTCAACAAGTCTACACGGAACCGCATTTGCATTTTTTAATGCAGAATCTTATTTTCCTAATCTGCTTCTTCTCTCTATCTCGCTCTCTCATGTTCTTTTCTTTTCATTATCATTTCACTTAGCATTTCCGCATATGTGCGCCAGTGATCTCGGCTGGAGCGAATTTGCGATATTAAGTTTTTTTTAGTTACCGTCTCCTCCCCCATTTGCGCCCTACTCCTATTTAGAAAAAATGGCATTGAAAAATGGCGTGGTTCCGGGTGTCCTTCTCGTCGCAATAGACAGCTTTCACTAGCTACTTTTCCAATGGCAAAAAAGTATGTATTGAACACCCCATGTCCACTAAGCGCTTGCATTAGCCAGCGGTCCATCTCCCCATGCCCTCTTCAATGCCAGTTCTTTAAATCGCCAATTAGTTCTCTGGTCCATGACCCTTGTCCTTCACGCGACCATTTCAAAGCCCACTCAGTGAGTATTTCCTCCTGTACTTCCATAGCTTCTATCTTTGTAGTGTACCCTTTGGCTGTCTCGCTCACCATTTTGGCTATTGGAATCAATCCGACAATAACATAAGTACTACTTCTGTGGAAATAGTTCTGCACGCCCCGCAAATTCCTATAGCTATCCGCCGCCTTTGCACTGTTTCCAATTTGCTCTGATATTGCTCTACTTTCATTAACCTTCGAATATTGGGGCTCCGTAGAGGATAACAGAGTGAGCCACTGTTGCTAGTACCCTCCTTCGACTCACTCTTGGACCTCCCTAGGCATCAACCTACACAGTGACTCCGTCAGGCTTTATGCTTTATTCGCCACCTGTTCTATGTTCTTTTTAAAATTAAGGCTTTTATCCAGCCACACTTCTAGATATTTAACATGCTCTTTTGGTACTACCATCTCGTTCTCTACTAAGAAGTTGATTGAGCCCAACTTACGCCACCTGCTGAAGACTATTACTTCTGTCTTATCCGGAGCTAGTTTCAGCTGACTTTTTTGCATCCACCCGCTTATTCTTTCAAGTGCAAAATTTGTCTTACTCTTATGAGTAATCCTCATAAGCATTACATGCATCCTCTTTTTTATCCACTACCACTAGAACCAGATCATCCACAAAACCCACCAGCCATCATACAAAATATTCCAGAGTTGGACCCAATATTGACCCTTACGATACTCCACTACTAATTCTCATCACCTCTTGATGTAGGCACATCAAGAGATGATGAGAATTAGCAGTGGAGTATCGTAAGGGTCAATATTGGATGAGATCATACCCTTATGATCACTCACTTTTATGTACCTCTCATCCAGGTAACTACTAATCAGGTTCTGTTCATACCCCAGAAAACCTCTCCTTTGGATGTCAATCACTATATGTTTCCAGGAAGCCGAACCAAACACATTTCGCACATACAACCATATTAGTTAGTACACACAGCCTTGGCTCTGTGCGTGCCTTGCTTGGCATTCGTGGCAGCCTCTACGACCTTCTTTATTGCCAACAATGTAGCTACCTCGTCTAAATCCAAATTGTTGTTCAAAGAAGCCTCCGTGATTCTATTTAGAAGCAATTTCTCCATCAACTTACCGTAGTTATCAAGTAGATACATTGGCCTGTAACCAGTCGGATCTATTGCCGGTTTATTTGCATTTTGAGTAGGACTAATCTGGCGACCTTCCAGGGTAAGAGAAAACTTCTTGATGTAAATGCCTCTGCCATAACCACCTTTAACTTTTCATGCATGACCTGTGCTGCCACCTTTACCACATCTGAACTTATAAGGTCTGGTCCCGGCGCTTTTCTGGTTTTGAGATGCTCTGCTGCTTTCTTTATCTCTTCTGTGATTTCTTCCATCTGCGGAGCATCAGCATTTATTATTTTAAAATCTTAAGGAGATGGAAATAGCACCTCGACTACTGACTTTATTAGATCCATTTCATGCTTGGTGGACTCCTCTTCAATTTTCTCGTCACAATTTTATAGCCCAAGCCCCACACGTCCTTGACAATTTCTTCGCATATCTCTCTCCAGTGGTTTTCCTTCGACTTATGAAGTCTCTCTAATTATCTCTAATAGTAGTGCTCTTCTTGCAGCTTAATATTGCTGTTTTGCAATAACTACCACCTGGTTTTTGCTACCTCTTTTAAGACTTTCTGCGTGTACTTTCCGAGGCACCTCGAACAGTGTTTTCTTTCCCCCCTATTTGCTTATTCCATCAATAAACCAGAGTTCTCCTGCGCAGTGCCATTCTGGCCATCGCAATATTGCATGCTCTTGTGGTAATCTTTACCAGTTCTTCAGGTGTTTTGGGTTCTTCTTTTTAAGAGCGCTTTCAAGCGTTTCGCGAACCAACCTGTCTAGCCTTCATCGCCGTTGTGTTTGTGTTCGCGTTTCTATCTCCTTACTCCTACGTATCTTAAACTTTGTGTACTTGTGTCCGCTCATACTCTCTTCGCTAGTACTTCCCAATCTGTAGCATTAATTGCCAGACTTGAACTTCAAAAGTGATGTCTGGCCTGAATTTCCTTGGGCCTCTTTGAAACGTTGGAGCATTTCCTTCATTTATTAGCACCATGTCTGCGCTACACAGCGTCTCTATTATCCGTCGTCCTCTTGCATTCTCAGTCTGGCTGGCTCAAGCTTTCAAAGCTGCGTTAAAGTCACCAGCCACCACAATGTCTCCATGCTGTAACCTGATACTTCCAAAAAGCTCAACGAGGTCCATTTCAAATTCTTCGAAGCTATAGTTTGGTGAGAAGTAGCAGCTATATACAGTAAGTTCGAGTAGATTCACTGCAATGAAGCCATTTCCTCTCACCACCGTTTTAATTTTAATCTATTTCTAGTATTCTGTGGCTACCATCATCTTACTGCCTGATCCTGCTACCGAACAGCAGTGCTTGCACTCTTGTATTCTAGTGTGGAGGATAAGACAGCCGGTGAAATTTCTAGCACAACAGTATCTTACTCCTCAGGGTTGCCAATGCGTTTACAATCTGAAGTGCTTACTAACCTTGACATTGTATATGTAATGCTCACTTATCATTGCACAGTAGTACACTGCCTTTTGTACGCTGACAATGCTGTATTTATTGCACCATCAGAAGCAGAGCTGCAGACGCTAATCACGTACATGAAACAATGTGCAGCGAAAGGATTCAATATGAATGTGAACAAAACTAAGGTTCTGGTGTTTGAAATGAAAGACTTACAGACGAAATGTGAGATATAGGTATATGAAAAATGTCTAGAATAAGCGAATGAAATTGTATATCTGGGGAGTGCGTTTTCTAGGAATGGAAGATATGAGTTAGATTGAGTAAATGGTGTTTTGATCGCATTATAGCGTGAATATATCTAACTCACAAGTCAAAATGGCCTTACACAATGCGATGGTGGTGCCAACTACAATGTACAGTAGTGAGCCCTGGATATGTCCAAATCAAAATGAAAGTAGGATAAATGCAGTAGAAATGTGATCTCTTAGACACGCTTGCGGTGTCGCCCTTGTGGACAAAATAAGCAATGACTTGATACGCAGTATGACAGGATTGCACGACAGTGTTATTGTAAAAATGAATAAAGGAATTCTAACTAACGAACGAACTAAATGTTATTGTAAAAATGAATAAAAATGGTTTGGGTACGTGAAAGGAATGAGTTATTAGATTGATAAAGAAAATCTACGGAGCGAAAGCAAGTGGTAGCAGAAGCCAAGGAAGATCAAGGCTGACTTATGAAGATTGAATAGCTAGAGTGTTAGCTGACGGAAATGTCAAAAGCACCCCCATACTTAGGTGAAAATGTGTGAGAAAAATGACGCGATTGGAGAAGCCGAAACAATTTGTAAGGTTCGCGAAGCTTGACGTTCTGTGTTCTCTGACTATCCCTTTAGGATTACAGCGTGAAGATGTGTATATACATATTATGTACTTATCTTTGGTTGGACTATTTGCTCGTTTGGCTTTTCGTAGTATAAAGTATAAAGAAAAATGTATAAACTTGCACGGAATCTTCGGTGCGCGAGTTGAACTGGCATTTAACCAGTTTTTTTGTTTGCTTTTAGTGGTTGCTGTCGATATTGCGTCGACACTACAACAATAAGAAGTTCACTTCATTCTAGAAAGTTTCCCTTGTGTGTAATAATATTAATAAGTTTTAAAATGTTGGTATTTCTGTTATTATTACTGTAACAAAAATGAAATTATTATTATAACGAATAATAAGTTTTAAAATGTTGGTATTTCTGTTATTATTACTGTAACAAAAATGAAATTATTATTATAACGAATATTAGAACTCTGATGACATTTAAATAAAGAGGATAAAGAGTTTGTTCCTTGTTTGTGAACCTTATTGTATTTTTATTGTATCTAGCGGTAAATACGGTGAGACGAGTTTATTTTCTGAGTTCATTTTAATCGATTTTACAAACATAATGCTTTTCCTGACTCTCTGCGTAGTATTACTCGTCTCTGGTAACTATGGTTAGTAGGACAAAGCCAAGTTGATCCTTTAGGTGAAAAGATGTCAAGCAAAATTGGCTGTGAGCCGTGCGTTTACCGGGTCGGCCACAGACAAGGCCTTGCAGCCTTTAAGATTAGGGAAGTGCGCTTCGGTGATACTTAAATGACTGATGAAATTATACGCATACATGTTACTTGATATCATTGGTTTGGAAAATAATAGACTGTATATAAAATGCACAGTGTTTAGTAGTGGTACATACAGTATGTACCGATTATTTATCTTCCCACGCACATCGAAAAATTACTTTCGTTGAATTTCAAGGGTTGATCTGTTGTTTCGTAAAACCAACCAAAGTTCATTAAAATATTAATTGTTTTACAGTATCACAAATGTTCAATTTACAAAATAAAAAAGATGAAAGTTACAAGCCCTAACTGAATAAAATTGACAAAATTATATATATGTTTTTACCAAAGAGTTTAGTTCAAGAGTACGTTAATGGTGTGCATTGGACTTACTTTAGTTAATATTATTTAATAAATTCGTTAATTATACAAAATAAATTTGTAAATATTTCAACATTTTAGTTTAGTGAAATTCACAATTTCCGTGTGTTAGTCTGAAATTAACCCGCGAGTTTAGTAAAACTTTTGTAAAATCAACTAAAGTATTTTTTCAGTGCAGCCCATAAAAGTCGGTCAAGGGATAAGGTTTATTAAGGTCAACCGTTTCGGCACAAGATCATCCCCGCCTTGCTATTCGGTGTCCACTCGTGAACGAGCCACTAGGCTACAGCAACTTGATGTTTCCATTCCATGGTCAAGCATTTGACGCCAACTGGTTAGCGAGCGGACGCCACATGGTCAACGAATTATCGGCATTTTTTTTATACCGCCGGAAAACCAAACGAGCAAGCAGTTCACTTGATGGCAAGTGGACTGAGGGCTATGGACGTTCACAATATCAAGGCTAGAAAGCACTTTAGATTGTAAATGCGTTAGCAAGTCTGAGAATTCAGACGTCGTTCTTCTTGCGCCAAAGATTTCTCCAGTTGCTGGTGGCAGGATTAGCGGTAAGATGGTGGTTTGGATGGAAGGTTGGGTTTGTTAATAAACTTCACATAAACCACTCGCGGTAGTGGGCATACGGCCACTCACGTTCGGCGAATTCTTAACGACTGTACGGCGGTTTGTCACCGAATAGCCACTCATGACCGCATACATGCAGTGGGTCGTGTATGTGATTGGTTTAGCACTGATCTTTGAACAACTGCTATAGGCGATGGTCAAGCTTTTCATTGTCTAATTTCGCAGCTGCTTTGCCATCTATAGGTCCAAATACTTAATTTTAGATGTTGTATCAAGGCAGGATTCTTTTGCAGCATGATGCTCTGTCTACTCCAAAATGGGAATTGGTTAGAAGTTACGTGTGTACATAATTTATACTATTTTACATTCATATTCAAAACATTATAGACATCATTATACAGGGTTTCACAAAGTATAAAATCTGAATTAAGTATTACTTATTGTATGAAATATCATTACATGAAATTTTGTTAGATTTATTTATTATCATTTAATGAAACTTTGTAAGAGTAATGTACTCCCGTTAATGTCTTTTTGGCATACGTTACCTAAATGTATATGCTATTATGATTCCACAATATTATTTTTCTATTACTTAAATTAAAAAATGTTATTAAATATTTATACAAAGATTTCGAAAGCCTTCAGGAGCTCGCGTGCATGGGGTTCCATTTAATGTGAGCATTGTGTTCGGACAATTTTATAAGAAATTGCTGTCTGAGAATGTAATCGTTTTATTCTTTAGTAGTTTTAGTATTTTGGATAATCTTTCTTTAACTAAGACTGTATTTAAACACAATCTGTAAAACATTCAGAATGTGTGAAGTTTTTTATTCTGTCTATAAATTAGATATGTAAAAGGTTTACAAATTAGATGTACACAAAAGCTGATATTTATGCAATTTCTGTGGTAGATTCGTAATTTACAAACACTAAATTCAGCCTTAGTCGCAGAATTGACCGTAGACTAAATTAAACGAAATTAGTTCGCAACAAGTTTGTCGCCGGATAAATTGTCACCGAGGAAGGTTCTGTAGTGACGCATCACGCCTCAAAGTCTCTCATTTGGAGGCCCGCGGGCCTAAACGTGGAGCTTCGGCTAACACGTGTTAACTAAACAAAATGACATGTTTGTTAATGTTAAAGCGGCTGAGATGCTGGATACGGTTTTGCTTCTAAATATTTAGGTACGAATATGAAAAACATACTTGACTAGAATGGGAAGCGTATTATATTTTATTAATAAACAAGAATATTACAATTTAAAAGCATACGTATATGAAGATGAAATAAATAATATTTGTTGTTTGTGATATGGAGTAAAAATATTTTGTTGTCTTTGTAACTGCTGTTCCTTGCGAGGCTTAGCATTCTATTGAATTGAACAGTTCTTACTAAAGCAAACACAGTTTCATTTATGTATAAATTTAATGAAATATGTAATAGGTAAATTTGTTCATTGCTCGATACTTGTATGCCCTCGTTTTGTTTAATGTTCGAAAAGGCGGAACTTTGATAATGCTAACATGGGAAGACATTGCACAGTGTTACAAATACGCTTGAAAATTCTACGATTCGCGATGAGTCAGATTTTGTAGAGCAATACCGTTTGTTCGTTGAGAGACATACAGGTGGATAGAAAAGCAAACGAAACTGAAGACGTGCATCGTAGGCAGGTAACGTGTCCTAATCCTACAATTATAAATAGTCGTATATATGTCATACATGTTATACCATGTTAATATTTACTTTCATAATTTTTATCGCAATATAAAATACATACCCTTTAATTTAACAATTGTAAGTGTAAGTCGCAAAAGTTTAAAAACGTTAACGCGTCTAAATAGGGTAGATGACTGCTATGAAATGTGGTAAGTATATTTTATACATTGTATTAAAATAATTAAACGTTTTGATTACAATTCAGAAAAAGCAATTGATATTTATTGGCAGAAACCGAATTACTGAGTTTTAAACTTCAGTAATGGGAACAGTGTGGAGATAAGCTAGACGCAGCCATTCCCAAAGTGGGCGATAACGCCCCCTTGTGGGCGCTGCAGGCCTAAAGGGTAAGAGACCTAGAAAAAAAATGGGGGCGTTGTGTAGAGGCCTGGGGGGTGATTTGTAATTTCATTTAGCTAGGAGGCATCTTAGACAACGACTGCATGAGCTCTCGACTCAGTAGACAAAATAAGTTTGGGAACCAGTGAGCTAGAGGGAGATAGCGCTAAAAAGCTGTGGCGTCACAAAGTTACAATGACATTGTACAGCCTTAGGAGTAAGATAGATAGAATATACTCCCACTCTGTTCCCACTACTAAATTTTGAAAGCGAATAACTCTATGTTTTTTATTGTATATCGAATATTTTTTCACACTTGTCTTTGTTATTACTGAACCTATCTTTTAACTAGGTCGCGTAAAAATAGTCATCCAGCCTATTCTGTGTATCAATCGTAGGTATCTCCGGGTTTGTACCCAGAGATACTTACAATTTAATTATGGAGCAAATTTTCTAAGTTCCGCAAGCAAGAAAAATGACATAATATTTTTCTTCGGCTTTTCCAGGTCAGACGTAGTTTTTTCGAAAAAAGAATAGGCTACGTCTGTCTCTGAACACATACTATCTCTCAAGAAATATACCTTTGCATCGGATGCTAATTTTTGAGATTTCTGTTATAATATTTATGTTAAATACAGTACGACAATCACGTGTATCGTGGCAGAATCTAAAGGCTTTAATTCGTCGAAGATTTTTAATTCAACCTGTATATAAATAATAAAGCTGTTTCAGAGTTCATTCTCTGTAATTGAACTTTGCGCATACTTTATGCATTTTTGACTGGAGGAGAGGCCTATGCTGGGGAGACTATTACTTAACAAAAAAAAATTTGTAAGTGAAATAATTTTTTTAAATAATATGTACTTAAAGTAACAAAAATATGTATGTAAACAATTTAAAATGTGTAATGTATACACAAATAAAAAAATGTTATATTGGTTAGTAGGTGTTGGCAGAGATAACAGCTGTTTTTAATTTTCCACATTTCAGAGTACATTAAGAATATTCATAATTATTTTATAAAATCCTGTGACGCTTCAGTTGGTTAGGCTTTGAGACGGTATGTTGAGTAGAGACGTTGTGCTGAGCGAGTACTTAAGTGGCAATGATAATTAAGCTTAACGATGTTAGAGATGTGCAAACTGGTTGAGCCAGAGTTCCTTTATTGCTTATTTTGTAGCAATATTCGTTTAGAGGATGCTTCTTCAAAAATTAAGAAGTATAGCTAAATTGGATTCTTGATAGCACGTATCTCTCTGTTCAGTTCGGTTTATTATTCGACAGCTTTGTATGTTTTAATATAATATTTAGTTTTAATATAATATTTAGTAATTTTGGTGACATTTAATGTAACGTAAGTAAAGTAGTCACCAACATTTCTAATTGAATTAGAAGTGAAAAAAGTATAAAGATTTTATAAATATTTAATTAAATGCAGAGCGTCTCATCTTCTTGTTATAAATCTATACCGGCATTTATCGGCACGTAACCAGAACCGGAAACGCATTTTTAAAGTTTCTATTTGTCTGTATGTGTGTATGTCCGTTTGTCCAGGTTAATCTCCAAAACAGTTTAACCGATTTTTACGGGACTTTCATTAGCAGTAAGACGACTTCTCAGAGAGTAATCTAGGGTACTTTTTATACTGGAAAAATATCAAATTTAACACGAGCGAGGCACAGTTATTTATGAAAAAGTAAAAATAATTTTTGGAGATCTATGAGAAGATCTAGAAATATTATAACCATCTCATAACTTTCACTATAATGTTGTTGAGGTTTTCTAACTCTAAATTATAGGTCAAACATTTTTGGGGATAGGAAGACAAGATCAAGTCGAGTAATAACTGTTTTTTTTATTATTCACATAAATATTTTTTAAGAAGTAACTCATAAACATTTGAATTAATGTTACTATTGCATCAAATTTAGAATTTCTATGTCGCATGATTAAAAATAGGCCGTGACAGACGGACGCCAGATTGATATAAATATGGTGTTATAATCGGTTTATTACGCCTACTAGATGACTCGTGGGACGTGAAAAATGTCTTGTTTTGATTATATAAAAATAAATTATGTACTCACACACAACATTAAGTTTGAAGGAGTCCTCAAGGCTTTGACCGGGAAGAGCGCTGTTATCTGCTTGGCACTTGAGTTGTACGCTGTCGTCTTCTGGGAGTGGCATAAATTGAAGATTACTGCTCACCCACGTTTCATTCATCGCTTCTACTATCTGTATATAAAATATTCATTTTCAGTCGATTAATCACATTTTAATAATAAATTCCATTTGAAAAGACAATTACTTGTAGTTACTGTTTCCAATAAGCTATTTCCATTTGTAAACGCTGCAAGTACTTAGTGTTTAATTTCGGTTTATTAAAAGATATACGAAAATATTCCTATATAAATCTACACAAAAACAAAAGGTACCTACATAAAACAGGCCTAAGTCACAAGCGGTAGCGGAGGAGACTGGAGACAAATACTTTTTATTTAAAATTTTATGATTAAACACCTATGTACTGAGAAAATTTTTCAAGTTACATACTAAAGTCAAATAAGGTGTGAAGATAGCTGGATCTTCGAGAAAATAATCAAATTTCTAATTTTAGTTATATTTATTACTCATGTATTCTTTAATAGAAATCATTTTTAAAGTTTTATGCATTTTATACAGGGTCCAGTAAATAAAGGTCCATAGTGGAACTAGGGGTAAATTAGGTAGAGTCCTATCAGAATATGAAATTTCATGTCTAAGAAAACCCTCACGGTTTTCGAGATATTCGTGGTTTTTTAACTATTTTCAATTTTTCCACTTTTAGTCAGTTTTCTAGAAACCGTAATTGTGGGCATTTTGTTATTCTGTTTTGTGATGAATGTTACAGAATAACTTAACTACTAAACTTAATTATAGATTTTTCTAACACGGTAACGATTTTCTCACAAAGAAGGACCAATTTCAGTTTTTTAGTTCTATTAGTAGTCGTGGTACAATTTTGACCACTCATGCTTTAAAAAAAGTATTAGGCTAACATGGCCAGTTATTTCAAAAAATTGTTCTTTTAATGTACTATCGCGGAAAGAGAATGTTTAGCAGTTTAAGAAACCTTTGGATATGCCTGTTTTATCGACTCGACAAAGTCAGCAAATTGAAGTTTCTATTGGTGTCTTTGTCATTTTAAATTCAAAATTAAAAGATAAACGTACGGGATACCAGTCGATGAACTTCGTATTCCGAACTAACACGAATGACGAGAATCAAAGAGCAACATGTGCCAAAGAACGGTAAATAAAAATTAACTGCATTCCATGGATGCAAACATACATGAGTCAAACTTGGAACCCTTATGATTTGGTCGTAGGTCACGCAGATGGTCGGGATACCGATAGCCAACTAAAATATTCCAAATAATCACGATGACGAGAAATTCAGTTGTTAGCGAGAGCGATTATTTTATGACATTTTGAAAAGCTTAACGATGTTAGAGATGTGCAAACTGGTTGAGCCAGAGTTCCTTTATTGCTTATTTTGTAGCAATATTCGTTTAGAGGATGCTTCTTCAAAAATTAAGAAGTATAGCTAAATTGGATTCTTGATAGCACGTATCTCTCTGTTCAGTTCGGTTTATTATTCGACAGCTTTGTATGTTTTAATATAATATTTAGTTTTAATATAATATTTAGTAATTTTGGTGACATTTAATGTAACGTAAGTAAAGTAGTCACCAACATTTCTAATTGAATTAGAAGTGAAAAAAGTATAAAGATTTTATAAATATTTAATTAAATGCAGAGCGTCTCATCTTCTTGTTATAAATCTATACCGGCATTTATCGGCACGTAACCAGAACCGGAAACGCATTTTTAAAGTTTCTATTTGTCTGTATGTGTGTATGTCCGTTTGTCCAGGTTAATCTCCAAAACAGTTTAACCGATTTTTACGGGACTTTCATTAGCAGTAAGACGACTTCTCAGAGAGTAATCTAGGGTACTTTTTATACTGGAAAAATATCAAATTTAACACGAGCGAGGCACAGTTATTTATGAAAAAGTAAAAATAATTTTTGGAGATCTATGAGAAGATCTAGAAATATTATAACCATCTCATAACTTTCGATGACGAGAAATTCAGTTGTTAGCGAGAGCGATTATTTTATGACGGATTATGTCATTTAGTATCGATTTATGATTCGATATTAAATAAAACTAATACGGCGTCACAATAAACTGATAATAGCGTTGTTAAATTGGGTGTATCCTACTATTCTTGCAATGAGAAGAAAGAAGTCCAATTCGATTGGATTTATAGTTGCAATGGCTCACATAAGCAGCAAGGAGTCATTATTCAACTACTCACAAAAATCAGAGTATATTTTTACATAGTCTATTCGAGTTATTATTTTTCACGAACTAGATCAAAACTAATTCTAACTATATATTATAATTTCGAACGTTTGTTTGTCCTTATTTCACATCCTTTCATCATGAGAAAGTAAGTGATTCCCACAGGAAACTCGAGTTCATGCGGACGAAGTCGCGGGCGGTCGCTACTTAATAATAAACTGAAGTTAAAAATAAGTTATTCAAAGTTTTTCATTTAAAAATACTCAAAATCGCAATATACGGAATCATACACTTATAAATTGTTCGCACCGACCTACAGACACGCATTCGACTTTTACTCATCAAGGACTTAAAATTCAATACTAAAATTGGAAAGAGTTTTTACTGCAAATTTTAAAATTAAATAGGTAGAGGTAGAGGAACCAAGGAATCCGCCTTAACGTATTTTATTCTTTTTAAAGGAAACCGTGACACAAAAAAGTACGACATGTCAATAATATGTTCCTTGTAGGGTTTCTGGTCGAGACTTCCCGGGAAATCTGACTCTACTCGAGACGAGAAAAAAGTGTCGAGAAATCGAGAAATCGCGTCTTGACCTCTTGATTATGTTTGCGTCCGTGCGCTCTTCTCCCGCGGGTTTTTTTTTAATTTAATTAAACGAATGTGATTAAAAGCTCTAATTATTTATGGGAAAAATAATACTGTAAGTGTTCAACTTTAATTTAAAATGGTTTGTATGAAGGATACTTGTTATTTTAATTGGGGCTATTGCAACTGCAGGGCAATTGCGCTGTTTGGCTATAACTTTCGTTCTGTAAGGTCTCAGTAGAGGAAATACTCATTATTTCGTTAAATAAATGTCGTTATTAATAAACCTTATGGAACGAAAGTTATAGCCAAATGGCGCAATTGCCCCGCGGTTGCAATAGCCCCGACCGATTATTTACTATTCGTTTAATGAAAACCGCCTTCAAAAAAAAACACTGAAAAGTATAAAATAACTATACTTTACTAATCAAAACTCAAGTACAATTAAAATAACTTCATAAATACGATACACATACCTATATAATTAAATTTGACAGTTACTGAAGTCGGTGCCAACCCTGCCAAACTAATAGACTTTCTGTTGTTGCACATTGATTTGACACCGACTTCAATAGATTTAACCTTAAAATGAATACAAATTTGAACTTCAAAATTTGAGCAGCTATCTCATCGTCTGCAACTCGTATCTTTCTATTCGTCATCAATCGTGTTATCTCGTGATTGTATAATATGGCCAATTTAAAGTGACGGCCAACCTGCTAAACATTCCCTTTTCGCGATAGTACATAGGAAATAGTATAAAATTACTATCTTTTAGTTAAACATGAAAGATATTGCTATTTTACTGCAAACGAAGCCCATTCTGAAATTATTCCAGTTACAATTTCGACGAAAGTGCTCTTTCTTTTTTCACTTACTTATTTTTTAATTTACCCCTAGTTTCACTATGGACCTTTATTTACTGGACACCCTGTGTAACGGCAAAGATATGGTACATTAGAGAATGGATCAAGTATAAGTACAACACCGGCACATCAATACCTTGAAAATACGAGATCAGCGAGAGCAAGATGTTGTTATTAATTGCTGGTAGCTTAGCAACTCTTCACGCTTATATTTTAATATAAATGAAAGGTAAATGTTACATTAATTTAATCACAAAAACACATTATTATGTAATTTTATGAAGGACAAATCTAGATTACGTAAAAAGCTCGTGTGATAATGTCAAAGTCACAGAGAAACATTTTTCTTTCGTGACAAATCTTACACCTAGTTTGCGCGATGTTTCCCTTGAGGCAAGTTTGCGGCGTGACCAATTTGAAACATTTCTGAGGAAAATAACGCAGAGTTTCGTAAAGATTGTGATAATTACTCTTATTTTCGTCTACTGCATAATTATACAATTATTATTTAATATATTCATAACTTAATTACTCAATATACTGTTCATATAAATTAGGTGATTCGTTTAATTAGAGGAGTATTGTTGAGAACAATAAAGTGATTATTCTAAATTAGGTAGCTAATTAATTTTGATTACAGAATTTATTTCATTGGTCTTTTAATATTAAATAAACGTAATCTGTTTTGATATAACGAAATATGCGAAGTTTGCATGTAGCGTTGCGAATATTTCTTTTGTTTTGATTTGGCCAATTAGGCAGATTATGCATTTGAATAAAAAATGGCAAATACTTTTCAATATCGCATTTTTCAATTGAACATTATAACTGAGTAATGTATCTATGTGCTGGAATGAGATAATAATATTTACGTTAAGAACGTCTAGATATTCTGCAAAGTCAGTGCTTTCAGGACAGATAATACGCAATGTGCAATAGTACGTTTAATTATTTATTGAAGTATTTACGGCTGTAATACGTTTTGTAAAACTAAGTCCTAAGCCTTTACTATGAATTTTAAAGTATAATACTGTGTACTAATTATTACGAGAGTACCCAATATAACACCCAAACCTCTAGTCAATTGAGAAAGGTACATTTCCTTAAAAAAGTTTTTTTTCAATAAATTTAATTTTAGAATAGCTTTCCCTACCACTACAGGAAATCAAGACTCTTGTAACATCATGTGTCTCTTCATGTGTCTCTCCGTCTCTTTGTTGCAGTTAATTATCCCGTAAATTATGCAACATCCGAACTTAAAATTTGGCATAGTGATACAACTTTATTTGACAATAAAAGAGGTTGCATGTCGGACATTCAAAATCGATTTAACTATTGTCCTCCTAATTTTCAAAACTATTATGTTGTATTTTATGTGATTAGATTTAATACTTGCAAAACTTCAAAGGCTTTGCCTTAAACATTCTATCAAAAGTACAATGATAATTCTAGGTTATACATACATACATTTCCTAGGAAATAAATTTCACTAACTTTCACTTGTCAAAAGTACTCGCATACTAACGCCGGTCCAAGCCCGCGATCAGGGTAGAATGAGATCGTCTTTTGGCGCCATTTGGTTGAGGCTTTTAAAGCACAAACTTTGCATTTCAGCTTACTTTAAAAAAATACTAATTACTGTTTTTTCCAAAAATCAATTTCAATTGTAAAAATCAACGTTTATTAAATCAAATAATATTTTTCGCTTAAAATTATTTCTCGCATTTGGCATTTTGGCGCCTAGAGCGACGCTTATCTCGTTCTACATCTGTAATGGCGCTGGCGATAGTGTATGAAGAGAATGTTGAGATTTGAGAAGGCACTCCATCCTCTCTGACTACCCTGTTGGGGATACAGCGAGAGGATATGTATGTGTATATGATTTTGTAAATAGGATACTGAATTGTTGTACACACGGTCGAACTAGTACTCTTTCAAATATTATTCTTGAGATTTGAAGAGCCACTACATCCTCTCTGACTACACCGTTGGGGACATAGCGAGAGGATATGTATTTGTGTATGATTTTGTAAATAGGATACTGAATTCTTTTACACACGAGTCGAACTGGTATTCTTTCAAATATTATTCATTCTCACAATACTGCACACACAGTTGCACACACAGTTGTAAATGTAGGTACGCCATCGAACTATGACAGCAGTTAATACAAGTTGTAAATAATAAAACACGGCCCTTCATTTACAATTAGATTAGATTAAAGCTTGCATGTAAAATAATAACGCAATCTATGATTAAGTATACCGATACACGGTTAGAATAATGTAAACGCCAGCCATTAAGGTCATTGACCGTGCTGATAACGTAGTTTTTAGCCGCTCAGATTGGTTAGGGCTATTTTTAGTGTAACGTAATTCTTTTTTATTTGCCTCCGTAGTGTTAAAAATTTCTTTCATAACTATCAACTACAGGCGACTAAGCTTTGCTCGGAATCTTTCGAGTTTGTCAAGGGGACTTGTTTAGATAAATTTGGGAAGTACAACGCCTAAATACAAAATTTCATCGAAATCATAAGAGACATTTCCTAGAAATCAATTACATATAATATATACAGTGTGTAAAAAAATTCTGTCCGATCCGAAAGGGGCGTATAGGTATCTAAATAACATTACCCAAAAAAATAAAATTATGTTATTTATGAATTTTACTTTATTTTATTCGGAACATTTTTTTTATTTATTATCTACAAAGGATTTCATGAATCGAATCGAATCTCGATACCTAATGATACCTTCACGCATCGAACAGGATATATTTTACACATTGTATACGTGTTCAAGAATTGCTTAGTATTAGAGTTTTCCGTATAGGTACTGGTTTTATGACCCATCCTTTAAATTCCTACGCGATTGTAACAGCAGTCATTTTATTGTTTGGTGTAGTTATTCACCTTTCCCCGTTTAAATTTCCTGTTGTCTTTAAACCACGTAAGTTGTGCTGGCGGTCGACTCCCTTCTGACACACAAGTTAAACTGACGTATCGCTCGGAAGACAAAGTTACTGGTTTCTTTAATATCTCCACTAACGTGGGCTTCACTGAAAAAGATAGCATAATACAATAAACTATTATTTCCATAGACATATGTCTATGGAAATAGTAGTTTAATTGTGATTTATACAACTTTTATTATCTGAAATCTGTACATACAGGGTCAATTTAAAAACACTAATAACCTCTTAGTGCAAAATTCCTGTCAACATATCAAACAACTTTTGTTCTACGACTTTTTTCAAAACTCAATACGTTCCTCAAAAAATATATGTTAAGTTTTGTTGTACTGTCTGAAACGTATTTACTCTGTACGTATTTTCAACGGTACAGTACAAGCAAATCGGACCTCAGCGCCACGCTGTGCGTGTTGCTTTAGCGACCGGGTAGAGTAGGTGCTATTTTCAGAAACATTTAATGTAATTTTATTTTTGTATGAAAGAAAAATGTTATGAATTTTTGAGTCGTAAAACAAAAATTATTGGGGATAATGTTTAGTACAAAATAGTAAGAAGTTATTAGTATTTTTAAATTAACCCTATATACTCACACAAAAGAAAAGTTCAAAGTAGATATTTGAATTATAATAATGAATCCACCTAAAATGCAAATTTTTAGTAAGAAATCAATCATCTCTCTCTGTATTTCAGTTCTCATATTGGGATACATTTGAAGGAAGCGTAATACCTACGTTTTGACGTTTTATTACATGTACCTATTCTATTTTCGTGATGGTATATTGTATTTGGGTACATAGCGTAAATCGGGGTATATTAAAATTAAGATCAGGCTCATTTCACTCCATACGAAAAAAAATCCTATGAATTTTTGGCCTTTGTAGTAGTGTAGTTAGAGGTCGCCGCTAGATTTTTATGTCAAGTATTGAACTTTTTTGTCATTATATTAAAACTAGTGATAGCTTAGTTTCATTCGACGTTGTCTCGTATACAGAGCTCGTATAACATTCAAAGTTCAAATCTTGATGACAACCATTGAAATTTAGTTTATTGTTATTATTATTTCATTATTATTCCATTTCATATTATTATTCATTGTTAATAATCAAGTAATAACATTTTTACGTACATTTTTTGTTTTATGATGGCACTAGATGGAGAACTTCGACTGATATCTTTATTTCCCTATATATACTCAGGCATCTTCCAAACTAGACTCATTAAATTCACGATTTTGCTTTACAAGTTTGCTGTTAAAACGAGCGCAAATTGGCTTTTTAGAAAGAAATGATGCGTGTGAAGTCCTACTTACAATTCATCTCTAGTCTAACAGTTTTTTCCTGAGGGCTTACGAGGTTGGTATTGGACGCGCGGCATTTGAAGGTCGTATTCAAATGGTTTCTTCGAACATGTGGTAGCTCTAGTCGGTTGACAACCACATGCGTGTCAGTCTTTTCACCGATGTATTGTGGTGCTGGTGTGCCATCGATTAACCACATAACAGTAGGCGCCGGACGACCTGTAACGGAGTATCAAATTAAATAATCCCAATATCTCAACAACAAAGTTCAGAAACCTACGCACGATATTTCTTGACACATACTAAGAAACTTCTCTAGAATATTCTCTTTGAATTTCTCTCATTATTGAGACGTCAAGCATCAAGCGTATACGGAATATTAATAGCAAGATAGTGAAACCATTGTGTTCTGTAAAACACGATGGCGTTCATACGAAATAATCTTGTATTCGTCTCGTTTGTCTAACTAAGATATTATTCACTAGTTGGTTTTTCGGAAAGACTATATATTACCAAAATAGAAATTAAACACCTATATATTAACAAAATATAAGTTAAATTTATTAAACTTATAGTATTTCCATTTATATTAATTAACTATAATAAATAATTGTGATCAACTCTAATTTATTGTAATCACAGTACAAAGTTTTGAGTAGTGTGATCACAAAAAGGGCAAGAGGGCCTTGGTTGTACAAAGTAAATTGTAAAGTTCTTACGGCAACGGGTTCTACGAGTGCACATCAGTAGTCCTAATTAGTGATGTGACGATTCGATTATTTTACAAATCGATTATTCGATTATACTTGTAACAATAATCGATCTGTAATCGATTATTTATCAATTAAGGTCGATGATGATTTATGAAGGTAATTCTTTCTCATTTTTGTGGAAAAAGACAAGATATTTTCAAGAAACTACCTAAAACGTTCTTTGTAAATCGTAATTCTCACTAAATAAAGATATTGACGTTTTAGACAGTTCTTTAAAAAAATAAGTCATAAATCTTAAGATTTATTTATTCCATAAATGTACCAATATGGTATTTGTTCAGTCATTTTAAATACAATCAAATTTAATTAGTAGGTACAATACACTGCACTGCCGTCTGTTGTAATCTATATATATAAAAGGCGATATATGTATGTATGTCCCTCATGGACTCCGAAACGGCTGAACCGATTTTGGCCGCTAGGCCAATCTTCAGATTGGCCTAGCGGGTGTTCCTGTAAAGTTTGGTAGCGATTGGATCAGTAGAATTTTTTTTTGTTTTTTTTTTAAACTGTTTAATTTATTTTAACTTCAACTAACGCCCAGTGAAACGGGCCGGGTTTGCTAGTTTGAACATGAAATAACAAGTGACAACTCTCCCTTGAAACATGAAATTCTTTAACGAATTGTTTTCATTTCTTTACTTTTAAATATACGAGGAATTACCTACGAATAAAAATTCGTGGGTTAGTAATAAAGTGAAGAAGTTCATAGATAATAACAAGAGAATTCCCTTTTTGCAATGGCAGGGTTGCCATACTAAACCACGACAATCAACAAAAGTAGAAATTGGTAGTGTGGTAGAATTTTTTCATACTCGATCATTATAGATTATTCAAATTATAATCGATTGCAGTCGATTATTTTAATAATCAATTAATCAATTATTGAAAATCAATTTCGCACATCGTTTTTTTTCACGTATTTTTACCATCTTTCAGCTGTTCCGGCATATTTTTGTGTAGGAAAGCTCTTGAACTTGCCTCCAACAACTTAAGCAGCAGTATCCAGTATGTGCGTTTATAGATATACGCAAATTATTCGTATTTATTGTTTGTACAAGATCTTAATATAATAAGATTATGGTGAATCCAGTGTACAATTTTGATAGAAAACGATTTTGTTAAGGGTATCGTATCTGCATATATTATGTTTAATGTATGGTACGCACAATGCGATGATAAAATTCTGTGACATCCAAAACATAGATGAGGTTATCTTAAAATTATTGTTATTGTTATCTTAATATTATTGTATCGTATGAGTTTACATTATACGAGCTATGACTTATAAATCAGTTTGTATTATTTCTTGAAATTAAACATAACTCAATTTTGAGGTCAATATAACTTTTCTAAATAATAACTAGCGCACAAAAACGTAATTTATTAACGTGATTCTGCAATAAACGGTAGTCAACAAGAACTACAATTTGTAATTTAGGTAACAATGGATAACTTATTATCTTGAAATAGTGCGTAAACTTCAGTGAACACGACCAAGTTCGGCATAAATTAATCGAACAGTTAGTCCATCGATCAGCCCTTACTTTAAGCTCCATTGCGACATACTGACCTTGTTAACTATTTTGCTTTAATGCTTTTGATTTTAGTTAAACATTTTACGAATATTTCTATACATATCGAGGTCGATATGAAACCAAACGGTCTAAATAAACAATTGTCTAATATGAAAGTTTTCTCAAATCGCCTTAAACTTTAACTTGTTCAAATAAGAAGATTGTTTACATTAAAGTAAAGTAAATCTTCTTATTAATTAATATATTATTAATTAATACATTAATATTAGTAGGATTATTACTGTACAAAATTAACGAAACATGCGAAGTAATACAGGTTAACGGGTATATATAGCTCCAGTTATAGGAGGCCAAGGTTCCAAGAGTTTATAACTCCATATAATAGAGTTATATTATAATTATAATCGAATCTAAATAATATTTTATTACTGGGGAAACATTTCTAAACTACAAAGTAGTTCGGTATTCTTTATTCACATGAATTTTGTAATATATTTCATACGGAAAAATTAATGAATTTTATGTTAGTGTATTATTAGAATCGATTTGTCTTTAAAATAGAAATAAATCATTATTTACCAATATCGTAGAATTGAAACAGTTTTCGATATTAATACCCGTGTTGTTATAATAATTCTACTTCGTACTAATATTATAAATGCGAAAGTTCGTGAGGATGGATGTATGGATGTTAACTATTTCACGCAAAAACTACTAAACAGATTTTGATGAAACTTTACAATAGCAATAGCTTATACATCAAAATAACACATAGTCTATATAATTTATACGCGAAGAAAGTCACGGGTAAAAGTTAGTAAAAATAAAAAATTAGGAACGATCCAAAGGCAATCCTATTAAAATAGAAGATTTGCTTTTTAGCTGCTTGTACTAGTAAATTGGAGAACATTGAATGTGGCATAAACAAGTTCTGATGGTCGTATCTTGGGCGCGGCTTCGGCTGTAATTACGTTATCGTGGTAGCCGACTTCGGCCCGGCCATATTGATCATTCCACGTCACTTATTCCAACAAAGTTGTTCTTCCAAACTTGTGTTGTTTATGTGGGTTACTTGTGTAAGCGTCACGGTTGATTTCTTTTTTAAACTTGCTTCATTTCATATGAGATTCATCGTATGTAAGTGAAGTTTATTAATTAGTTTTCGAGTTTCCGATACAAACACGGAAATTGTCGGTATTCCATCACAAACAGTGATTATAATATGAAGTTTTAATCAGACTTGAGTCTGTTGTATTGTTTAGATAATTGATCTCAAATGTTAGACTAACGTGATTGGAATTTTTTGATTAACGTTTTTCATTAACATCTTAAGTCGGTACTACCTTTGTTTTTGCTTTTTGTTCTGTGAAGTATCATAACATCAATCGTTATAGAATTTAGTGAATGTGTTACATGAATTTATCATGTTACAATGTAGTTACTATCCCGTTAGGGCTACGTATGTATTTATGTAGAATAAAGCAAACTATGCTTATCATACAACATCTACAATATACATATATATATATGTCAAAAACAATCGCATACCTAGGCGAAAATGTGTGAGGAGAATGATGAGATTTGAGGAAGCGAAAGAAGTATGTAAGGACCGCAAAGCTTAGCACCGTCCTTTCTATTTCGTTGGGGATACAGCGTGAAAATATGTATACATGTATATACCTACTATGTATATACCTACGAGTACAAATATTGTTTATTACGTTTAAAATTATCATGGGCGTGAGTCCAATATTAACACAACGAATCGAAATGTTTCTTTTTTTTACTAAATCGATCTGCAATAGAGACAAACTAAAAATCTGTAATACATCGTCTTTTTTATGAATATTTTGCTGGTTCGATAGTTTATTCAACAACTAAAAATTCTTAGACCATACTATATATGTGTCTATATTTTTAGTCTTCTCTGGAACGGTCTTACGGAAGGGGGTTCAATATACTAGACGGACAGGCTGACCATTTGGAATATTGAAATAGAACATTCACTTTAACAGCTTATCAAAATTGATGCCTTTCCCAAGTAAAACCTACAAAGAGGTAAGCAAACTCACTTCAGATTCTTCGTTCAGACCTGAGCTAATTAAAAGAAAAATATATCCTAGAATGAAAATGATAAATTCATTATTTATCATGATAGTTTTTTTAATATTTTGATCCATGATACATATAATTGGTATTAATAATAATGAACAAATACTTGAATTGTATAAATGATATTTTAAATGACTAGTTTTATATAAGTTAGCTTCGTGTATGACATAATACCTATATTTTCTTACGATGACATATTTCAAGTGTAATTCAATTTACCTACGAAATAAAAGTATAAAAATAAAAAAATTAAATAATAATCACCGTGCTATTGATGTCGTTAAACACAATAAATGTGAAGGAGACATGAATGGGAATCGTACCTTAGAATTAAAACTTGTTGCGCTACGTCTACCTTAAGTTGCTTCAGTTACTGTGCAACAGATAACATCGTATCAAATATTGCTTTGTGTATTCTGTGCAAAAAAATGGACATGATACCTTACAATTTACATAAATTAAGTAACGCAGCAGACCTCTGAGGTAGAACTATTCTCCGTAAAGTGATCTATTTGTCCGCACTTACATAAACGAGCGACCATGAAAATGATCCAGTAAAGTCGCCCACAGAGCGGCACGGGATGACAACCCGCTAATCCCTGAGGCTATGCATAATTCCAACCCGAAACATTAAGCGCTTTGAGGGATTAGCAACTGTTTATACAAGAAGATTTTCAAGTTCGTGTCATTTTATGAGGAGATCGAAATACCGACACGCTTATAATACATACATGTATGTATAATGTGTATATACGTACATATGAAATTGTATGCTTTAAGTTTTAGTGGGTGATCATGTTTGTTGTAGAATCGGTGACTGCTGAGGTCAAGCATAGCGTGAGGCACCCTCTCGTTATTTGGACCAACGACCTAAAGTCATAGCTGGCAGTGGTTGGATGAAGATAGCTGACGACTTGGATTGGTAGCGAGATGTGGCAGACAGCAGTATTAGTGGAATAATACCATTTATTGATTAAAATATATTTTATACTGCTGTGGTAATTAGTTTGCGTATATTAGCGGCATTGTTTCTATAGTCTATTTCTTTACAGACTCCACACCTGAGTTCTTTTGTTATGAACCAGTTACACAGATGAAATAAAATTTTGATTTTGGGAAGCACTTTGACTCTGAAGTTGGATGAAAAATTCTTAAGGTAAGTGCTAGGCAAAAGTTAGAGAAAAGGTAGATTCAAATTGGTTATTTAATTAAACATGTGATGGTCTTCAAATTTCAGTTTTAAAACAAAATTTGTTTGTCTGTATTGAAACCATTTCCTATCTTTTGTTGTTATTATATATTCCATGCATTACCTTGTAAAAATTTTTGTAAGCGATTCTTTTAAGAATTTCACGACAAAAAAGAAACAATAAAGACGATAAACTTTGTAAAACGTTCAACACGACTTCTAGTGGAGCGTCTAATTTTGTGTTTGGATCGTGATCCCTTTCGTACTCCCCTCTCACCTCTCTCTTCACTCCGTAGTCGCCATGTCTGAGGCGATGGATAACTTTACACCGGGTGCCATTTGGAACCGATCTCTCAGCGTGACTTATCGGTAACTTTAAGGGTGATATATCAAAGTAATAGCTTTAATTTCTCATCTCCCACTTGGGCGGAACCTATGCTTATTCCTCGACTGATACTGTCTTGATTTGTGACGACGTGTTCGTTGGGTGGAAACCAATAATATTTTGCCTATTAGATATCCGTTGATATGTATTTTTATTCTCTACGGAAAAAAAGGTGTTACAATACAACATTGAAGCCTTTGTCTGTATTTTATATCTGTAGGTCTTTATGCCTGTACGTCTGACGAATTGATTTGCATGCGATCTTTTTATTCGAAAGCCGCAGTTGTCAAAAGTGTTCTTAGCTTAGTCGAAATTGGTCCAGTGATTCCCAGGATATTCAGCTCTAAATCGGAGACTCGACTTTAACATATTAACATTAGTGGGATTAGTAAATTAATAAATATTTTCACTCTCCCAGCTGACTCATTCGTTGTTTCGGCGCTGGTTAGCTGACCGAGTCTGATCTCTGGAATATCCCGAGCATGCTTCATTGAGAGACAAAACACGTGTCGATTACTTTTACAATTTTGGACAGACAACCGCTCAATACTGTAAGAATTCATTACAGTTCATAAATATGTCAGTGACCACTATAAAAACAGAAAAAAATGTTATAAGAAACCATACCGGCCCCACCCAACGTACATTGCGAATTTGCTAACTCAACTAATATCAGTCTTCCAGAGGGCAGATGATAATAATAAAATAGAATTACCTATTTATTGGTTTTCAAAGGTACCTGCTATTTTTTTTGTATCAAGATGTTTTAAATTTGTAATTTACTTTTTACAATGGCGTTAATATTCAAAAACATAAAAGTAGGTATGTTGACATTGGTTGTATGTATAATATTTACTCATATGAAAGATTTAAAGGTGCAAAACATGAATTTAATAAACAAATAATTCTCTCTACATTATTAGTGCTTCAGGATTTATAGGATTAGTTAAATTCATGTTTTATAGCTATTTTGTATTTTTTACAGATACATCCAAGAGCCAGATACTCCTTCTTTAAAAACCGATACGACAATTCCACCTCTTGTTCTTATTAGGTCTGTAACCCATTGCGATGAGAGAGGTAAAGCAGATACAGGTGTAGCTGAAAACATTTCGTTTCTCCAGAGTTTAGCAAGTTGTAGTACTATGTTTTCAGTATATTTTCTTGATTGTTTTCGACTTCATACGATTTGTGACCTAATGTTTGTGGATCGCTACTGTAGTGACCCAGAGCTAGTAAGAATTAGGAGTGTATTGCCGCAACGGATTTAAAAAAAGTGAGAAAAGAATGGCCTTTTGTCCATAGCATACCAACAAAAAGATGACTTATCTGTACGTATTTCCTTTTGAATATACTCATAGAAAAAAACAATAAATGAAATAGCCATAAAAGATGAACTGACCAGTGATAATAATACTTACGCCAACACTATAATGTGGAGAAAATTGTTTATCGAGTTTAATATCCTATTTAATGATACTTTAAATCGCAAAATCAAGTAACAATAAAGTGGATTGACTATTGTTTGAGGAAAAGCTTAGGAAATATTGTCCTTCTCAGACACTTCTCATTGAATAAACTGCAACTAAGCTAATTGGAAGATACCAATATTGGCGCCTTTAATCCAAGAAACGGCTAGCGAGTACCTTGTAGTGTCGAAAATTCATTGTCTGACTATTTTATCGAGTTTCAAAAACATATTTTAAAATAGTTTCTATCCCACCTTTTATAAGGCAAAGGCCTTTTTATCCCCCACCGACCGAGCTATGGGAATCCGCAGTGTTTTTATAAGTTTAAGTTTCGTTCCTCGGAGAATAGTGCACACAGAATGTTGTGAAGTGATATGCTATTTATCGTGCTTACTACTGTTACGTTTGAGTGGATTTGTTTGATTTGTGACATGATAAGTTTTTTACAATTCCACAAGAATACTTTTATTTTTCGGAATTAAAAGTATTCTAGATAATGGCCTATAACCTAAGGTTAAGCTGTTACCTTGTTAAGATTTCATCACAATCCGTTCTGCGGTTTCTGAATGATGCGCGCATTGACAGACCAAAATTTCTAAAATTGCTATTTTTCATTTTTTTTTGATTTGATTGATAACATTGATTATCGCAAATGTTATCATCATCATTGTATAATTAAAATAATTAAAGGGAACAATAAACATAATTGACTACATCGTCAATATGTAAAAAGAAATCGCTGTGAGGCAGCCAACGTGTTACTTATACAGAATCACAATTCTTGACGATCCACTCTCTTCGAGGACATATCCATGATATGGTGCTATATATCAAATCAAATCAATTTATTCAAGTAAACTCAATTACAAGGTATTTTTGAACTTCAAATCTACTTTCAAATATATGTCTATCTATATATATAATGAAATTATGTTTTCTTTGTGCGTCAATCGCGTTAAAACTACTGAACGGATCGACATGGGACCACTACCATTCGATGCGGAATCATTTGTAGATGGTTTAAGTCTATTCATTTTTTGAACTTTTTTTTTTGCCCAGTGAAGCGGGCGGGAAACGGCTTGTATATATATATATATATATATATATATACTCTATTATATATATACTCAACAAACTCAAGAATAGATTATCTTCTTATATATATAAGATAATCTATTCTTGAGTTTTACCACTTAAAAATGAATTATGTGTAATGCTGAACAAGATGCGACTATTTTGAATATTTAAATTCAAAAGCAATGATAGAGACAAAGTGTTGTTAAGTTTAGATGTTACATTCATTACTTAATTAAACAGTTATGTTGCCAACAGTGTTTGCATTCTAACGGTTTCATGAACTCTAACGAGTACTTCCAGTGCTTGGTTACATATTTATATTAATTATTTCGATTAGGTGACTTACCGCCTCTGACTTCGCAAACAAGGACGAGCTCATTGCCTTCTTCCAAAGGTCCTACTACACCAGAAACGTCACGACCCGATTTGTCGTATAGTATTAATTGATGTGGTGGCACTGTAACAAAATTTATATATTACATGTAAAAGAATTTACAAGTCTCATACAGGTTGCATATGAGGATGCTACTACGCAAGTGGATATGTATGTATGTATTTATATAGGTTACATATAAACAACTTTTTATATTAATACACTCTTACATTTAACCAGTAACTAATAAATGTGTGTTAAAACATTAAAAAAATCGTCAATTGGTTTTGTCAAATATAAATAAAATAATAAATATGGAAAAAATTATTATTGAAGATAAACAAGAACTACCTAGAACTATCGTTACGTCTGTCTGTTAATATTAAATAACGTGAAACATTATATTATTTACTACTTTAAATTTTTTAATTTTAGCTCCATCATTTTGAAGAGTAAATGTTCTTCAATTTATTTACATATGTTAAAGTGTTATTAGCTTGTGCACAATGTTTGGGTTAAGAAGATGTAGCACTATCTTATATTTCAAGCTAAATTTCAGGTTTGTACGTCGTACTGTTTCTAAGAAAATCGATTGTGACAGATAAGCAGATTTTGACCTTTCTTTTTGAGAAGTGGCATTGAGAAGGTGAACTCTTTTACGAAATTGCCAATCTATATCAATACCCAATTTTAAGTGTGCCAAAACACGGAGAAAACAAATTTTCTTAGCTAGATCGATTTTTTGGCCCCGTAAATCCCTATATTGTACATTTAATCGAAATGTTAGAGCCATTTTCGAGAACGCGATTACAAATATATAAATATTGCTCGTTTAATAGTATACGATGAGATAAATACAAATTATTATATAGTAACAATAAGGACACAAAGAAATAATTTATGATTTGAGAGTAGAAAGAGGAATATTTTAAAACAATGTTGTCATCTATATACTACCATATATACGTCATACTGTATATACATCTATATATATGTGAAGCGAAAACTTTGGTTCCCTTTTTAAGAACTTGCGTGTACGGAAGAGTGTGAAATTTGGTACACTTAAACTTTATATGGAGAAGGACTGGAGAAAGCTAATAAAGCTAATATTTTTATATAATATGCATTACATACATTAAATAAAATAAACCACTCATTGTTTACATTCAAACTGCCAGTGTCAAAAAGACTCCATGTCAAACACATAATAGTGGGTGTTTGAAAGGGAAGATGGGCAGCCAAAGTGTGAAATATGAGTAAATGGAAAATGTCTAGAACAATTGAAAGAAATTGTATATCTGGGGAGTGCGTTTTCGAGTGATGGAAGATGTGAGTTGGATGTGGAGAGACGGGTAGCAGCCGCCAATAAAGTGAATGGTGATCTGTCCGCATTAGTAGGTAGTGTGAATATATCTAACTCAGCCAAAATGGCCATACACAATGTGGTGTTGGTGCCAACTTTATTGTACGATAGTGAGGCCTGGATATGCCCGAAATCGAGTGAAAGTAAGATAATTGCAGTAGAAATGCGATCTCTTAGAAATATGTGCGATGTCACTCTTGCGGATAAAATAAGCAATAAGAATATACGCAGTATGACAGCGTTACACGATAGTGTTATTGTAAAAATAAAGAAAGGAATGCTAATATGGTTCAGGCACATAGAAAAAATGACTGATGAAAGACCGACGAAGAAAATCTACAGAGCGAAAGTGAGTGGTATAAGAAGCCAAGGAAGACCAAGACTGATTTATGAAGATCAAATAGCCAGTGTTAGCCGACGGAAATGTCAAAAATACTCGCATACCTAGGTGAAAATGTGTGAGGATTGTGATGAGATTTGAGAAAGCGAAAGAAGTATGTAAGGGCCGCGACGCTTGGCGCTCCGTCCTCTCTGATTACCCCGTTGGGGTTACAGCGTAAAGATATGCATGTTGTATGTATGTAATAATTTGTGATCTATACATATACGTAACTTCCTTGGACCAAACAGACGCAAGGAGTAGAGATTGTCGCCAAAGAGTTTATATTATAAGTTTACATTTACGGTCAAATTTCAACCACAGGGCGACCTCTAGTATAATTTAACGGGTATCTCTGGAGTCAGTAGATATAAAGACGATATTTATTTCTTATTTGTGTCAATTGTTCATATAAAACATGTCATACTTACTGCAAAAAAGTGAGCACTAATTGTTTTTTGGTGTTTATGTGTATCTATAACGAATCGGACTATATTTATTTTTGTTTTTATTTATTAATATACTGTATGCTATGTTTGCTTATAAGCGGTTAGATATTTAAACCAAAACAAATTTTTTATTGTCTTAAATATATACTGTAAAAACTGTCAGCAAACCAAGCATTCTTTTTTTTGTACAAGCTCTAGACTCGATTTATTGATATTGAGATACGATACTGTGAGCGATCCTAGTGAATTGCCGCACTCGGGTCTGGAACTGAAGAAAGTCATTGGTACGTAAAAGATTGAGAAAGGGATACAAAGTCTGCAATGTGGAAAGGCTGCGGGAAATGATGAGGTGAGTGCTGAGATAACGGTGACTTGTCGCCCTGGTTTGAAATCTGTTCAGGCATCAGACAGGGCTGCGTGATGTCTGCCTGGCTTTTGGTACTGTATTTGGACAGTTGTCTCCAGACATTTAAAGGTAGTGTGAGTGGTATGATATGTGACGACACAGTGGTAGACTGCCTATTGTAAGCTGACGATGCTGTGATTATAGCACCGTCAGAAGCAGAGTTGCGGACACTAGTCACGTGCATAAAAGAAGAATGTGAAGTGAAAGGATTTAATATGTATGTGAATAAAACTTAGATTCTAGTGTTTCATAGGAAAGACGTACAGACGAAATATAAGATATGGGTACATGGAAAATGTCTAGGACAAATGAATGAAATTTTGTATCTGGGGAGTGCGTTTTCTAGGAATAGACGATACATGTTGGATATGGATAGACGGGTAGCAACTGGCAATAAAGTAAACAGTGCTTTGACCGCGTTAATAGGCAGTGTGAATATATTGAACTCAGTCAAAATGGCCATTCACAATGTGGTGTTGGTGCCAATTTTATTGTACGGTAGATACGGGAGAAATGGATATGCTTGAAATCAGGTGAAAATGCAGTGGAAATGCAAACTCTTAGAAAAAACCTCGGTGTCATCCTTGCAGACGAAATAAACAATGAAGAGATACGCAGTGTGACAGGGTTAATATAAAAATGAAGATAGGAGTATTTAGACGGTTCTGGCACATAGACAAAATGACTGATGAGACAGACGAATAAAATCTACAGAGCGAAAGTGAGTGGTGGTAGCAGAAACCAAGGAAGATCAAGGCTGACTTATGAAAATGAAATAGCCAAGGTATTAGCTGACAGAAATGTCAAAAGCACTCGCATATCTAGGCCAAAATGTGTGAGGAGAATAATGAGATTCGAGAAGGCGAAATATGTATTTCTACATACCGCGCCGCTTGGCGCTTCGTCCTCTCTGACTACTCTGTTAGGAACATAGCGTGAAGATATATTTGAATATATGTGTGTATCTCTACATTCATGTCGGTGCTGCAATACGCTCCCAATTGTACTCTGCTCCAGATTTTCAGTTTGTTATCATAGACATAAATGAAGTGAACATTGTTATGGTCTGCCGACGAGTATTATTTGTTTAGGGGAAGTTGTGAGCTCGATACATAATAAAAGGACACGATACTCATTATGCAAACGTTAATAGAACACTGCTTGAGAATAAACAGCGAGAGTGTGAAACAGGACGGAAGACGCCCCTCGCCCCCACTTTGCGGGACAAGAAGCGTCTATGGCGGATCCCCTATCACTTGTAAATGCTTTGTATTACACATACCGTGTTGAGAGGCTGTCCTCTTCCCCCGCAATATACCATCGTGTAGGCAATTGAATAATGCAACGTTATGTGACAACACAATAGAGCCCCTCGGTAACGTCTTCGCTTTGAGCAGGGTTTGGCCAGCTTTGTTGCAAAAAACATTTAGTGTGGACCGCTTTCACGACAGGAATTTTGGGTTATTCGATTGCCTTTGATAAGGCTACAAATAGTCGCTTTAGTACGGAACATGACTTAGATGTCGAGATTTCTCTAGGGAAAGCATGAATTTGTACGAATGACGTAACTTGTCGTTTAAATTACAAGAAAATGTAAGCCGCTTCAGTAAATAATATTTATACAAAAAGGAGATTATTTATACTTAGGTAAAGAATTGTCTTGTGCGAATTTTATCCAACATCGTCTCAAGAAAGTCTATAATTAGTGAAAACAAATTAAAATATGCACGATAAAGATACAACTGTCTTGTATATGAAAACGTTTTATCGATAACTCTGTCTTAAGAATTTCGATTTCGGTGTGGAATATTTAGTAGACGCACAGTAATTGCTAAATATTTTAAATTATTTGAACTGTATGTAGTGACCCAATTTTAAAATATTAACAAATTTAGATAAACTTTATAAAAATAATTGAAAATTGTGTTCTTATAGAAATTTCAGAATATAACCATAATTCAGATTCCTTTACGAGCTGACTCTTTACGACCATAAAACTTACATCATATTTTCAGATTATTGCATACATAACACATATAATATGTATATTTAGATTGGTTATATTTAGAACAAATTTAGATTAGTTATAAAACGTACATTGATTAGACAATCATACTATAAAATAAACGGTTTCGTTGAAGATAAAACAATAGTCTGGAAATGATCTTCTTTGCACATGCATTTACTGGCTTAATGAAAATATTGTATTTTAATAAACCTTTTGTAAAATGAACATGAAAAAATGATACCTGACTGACTGACTGACTGTTTCTTGTCGGTTCTTCTGTGTCCAGGTTTTCTATTTGAACCGAATTAAAGTAGATTTGACGGTCAAATATACCTTGTAATTGCGTTTACTTGAATAAATTGATTTGACTTTGACTTTGACTTAAATAGCAATAGAAATTAATTTCATGTAAATGAACATGTGTAATGAATGACAAATACGATTTGAATGCTTTAAAACTCAATATAAACACTCCTTACGCAGGTACGTTTATAACAAACAGTGAAACGATTCGAAACATACCGTAAAACGTTTCAAAAACCACTATCACAACATGACAAGCGGCACTAATTACGGTCTCGGTAACAAAACAATAGTTAGGAAACACGTGCCGGGAGGGCCAACCGCAAAACCGAATTATGCGTTTTAGCCCTTTCTACTATCAGTAACAAAAGTAAGCCTCCGATACCCCAAAATAGTCGAACGGAAGGCTCGGCCACTGCCGGGCTAGTTAGTAGTCATTACAGGGGCGGCTATTTGCCAACTTTGTCCTCGATAGCGGAATCAAAGGCCGGCGAAACAACATCCAATTTAAACGGAATTTCATAGTCGACAGCGTCAATTAAACACCAGTGCTGTGTGCCGATATGACGTTTGCTTTGTTCCGTTAACTGTTTCAAACCAATTTGCTTCTGATTCATTATCAGAGTTAATTAATTTGTTTCGTTTTTTTATGCCTCCTTCAATTTGAGCTTGAATTATTGTTGAGATTACTTTATTGTGTAAGACCTTGTTTCCTATTTCAGGCCATGTCATCGACCTCAGTTTTCATCGTGTTTATTGAAGCCGTTCATAACTATTACAAGTAAAAAATGAACTCGCTTTCGACGCATATACACATTATAATAACTTATAGAGCAAAAGTGAGTGGTAAAAAAAGCCAAGGAAGACTAAGGCTGACTTATGAAGATCAAATAGCTAGTGTTAGCCGACGGAAATGTCAAAAGCACTTGCTTATCTAGGCGAAAATGTGTGAGGAGAATGATGAGATTTGAGGAAGCGAAAGAAGTATGTAAGGATCGCGACGATTAGCGCTCCCCCTCTCTGACTACCCGGTTAGAGATACGGCGTGAAGATATGTGTGTATGTATCTGATGAATTAATTTATCTATTTATTATTTAAGACATGGTTGTATGGGCTAAGATGCTCTTTACCTTCCCTCCTAAGGAAGAATCGTACACACACCAGTCGTACAACTCAAACATTTTCAAGACAAGAGAAGAGTGAATAGGTACTTTCTGGATAACAGTGATAAATTTTTGAACTTCGTGATTGTCAAGGCTGAGTTTATACCTAATAAAAATTATAATAATTATAATTTCAAAAAAAGTTCCTTGAAATAAGCACTAACCCTTGGTTAAATTTTATGACTTACGTGGGATGTTAACAGCTAGGACCCTTTGTTCTATCAGACCATGATATATCGTAATATATTCATCGTATTATGCAAGTAAAAATCAAATTAATTTATTCAAGTAACCTCAATTGCAAGGTGATTTTGAACGTCGAATTTATCTTCGTTCTGTTCGAAGAGAAAAACTTGGACACAGAAGAATCGGCAAGAAACTCAATCAGGTATAATTCTTTTAACATCGTTTTACAATATATCTATTAAAATATAATATTGAGGAAGCCAGTCAATGCATGTGCAGCGAAGATTATTTTCGGTCTATTGTTTTGTCGTACAGACAGAGCAAACAGAGTGCTAAGTATTGCGGCCTTATATATCTCTTTCATCTTCTCAAAACTCACCGTTTTCCTCACACACTTTCACCGAGGTATGAGAGCGCTTTTGGTGTTTCCGTTAGCTAACACTCAAGATAATAATGTTTTATAATCTCTTTAATGTTTGTATTTGGTGCAATATTCGGTTTTTCTTGTCTTATATTACACTCGATCTTAGAAGAAATAAAACAGCAATAACTCTTATTAGTTCTAATCATGTAGAGGTATATAAATAATCAATAAATATACCACGTTTTTGTTGCGACTATAAATCGAATAGCTGAGACTACAGTTAATATTATGGCTTCTGAATTATGCATTAACCGTAACACGGCGGAGGTTGTAAAACTGCTGTATACTTAGTCCGACCGGTCGTCCGACTGCTTCAACAATTTGTTCACAAATTGCTGTAGTTTATTGCAACTCCTCCTTCATGCACGACATTTTACGACTATTCGACACCCACTTTTTATATGACTCGAAAATTTGTCCATACGTTTGAGGCTATAACTTAAAAGTGAGACTATTTTATGACATCCGATAGCCTCTTATGGGCTTCTTTGGCTTCTCCAACAAATATTTCTGTTACTCCGTTACATTTACGTCAAGAATTTTAATAGTAATGCCTTTACTATAATTTTACTACTATTTAATTAGTAAATATGTACCATATATCGGCTGATAACATAAGAGACTGGAAATTTAGTCAATGTAAATACATATATTTTGTTATTATTGGAATATTTGTTCAAGTTTGTTGATGTCAATCATAAATAGGTACTTAATATATCATATATTATCTGGCACAGTAAACGTGTTTGGTTAGCATTCTGAATATTTACATATGTAGGACAATTGGTGTCTCACAGTTAAGAAAATACCTATTGAAATAATGCTATGAGAGTCAACGAACATAATTTATACGCTGAAGACATTGCAGCCGTTTTGCATAAGTAATGACACATGAAGGAAAACGATTTTATTTTCATTATTGAAGGAATTCACAAGAAAGTAAGTAACAAGAATATTGGTATGCAGTACTGATTCAGCAGAGACGTTATTTCATCGGTTTCGTTCCATTACAAATAGCAATGGAGTGCCTATATTCAAACGTCACAGCGGTATATTCAACATCGGTTTCTTATAAGAGCAGATCGATACAGCGCTCAGCTGCTTGCCGCCAACTTGTTTCATTAAATTCAAATTTCGTGTTGTACTTATTAATTCAGGCTAGCGTTTTCTGCGCACGTCGCGACTCGACGAGGCGGCTGCTTTTTATATTCTCGTCGTCTCCTCGTCCACTGACGCGACGGAAGTTTCGTGAATTTCACAAGCTTTCGGAAAGGGTTTCTCGATATGAGATTGCGATAATTGACAAGTTTCATCGTGTTTCGTTTCAACTTTGTTAGGTAAATTGAATAAACGTGTTGAATGGAATGTTATTTACATTCACACGTACTGAACAGAAGTTGTAAAGTGAAATAAGATTTCTAATTTACATCTGCGACAGAAGAGTTAGAAATTACTTCGCGTTGAGTACAATAATAAGATTGTACGAAAGCAAAGTTAACTGTTAAACCGTTTATATTAGAACAATTAAGTTTCGCAAGTTCATGTTCATCAATTTACTTAAAGTTCCCTATATAATTACATTTTACGAAGATCAAACTTGAACGCCTCACAAGGAGTTTTTAAACTCTATCATGGACAGTGAACGGTTCTTATATTTTAGGAGAAAATTTAGTAATTATAAAATTCAAAACCTATTATTAATAAATGTTAGAAACATTTATTGATATTGAAACATTATCTTAAATAACAGAGTTCCTCAGTTGCCACTTAAAAAGTTGTCATCGATTAGGGGTGCCCAGCAGACTGGCAGCATTGCCTCTTTGAATCGAATTGAATAAATAAATATAATATTTCAATTAGGTACTTAAAATTAATACGTATAGTACCTATATTAACTTATAAATATTACATTTAACACTTCATATTGTAATACTATTACTCAATTGTCCTTTGTCTCATGATTCTTCGATAAAACAAAAAACAATTTTTTTTTAATTGTTTGATTTGGATACACTACGACTTATTTTTGTATGGCAAATGAGAAAAAATTAAAAATAATATTTCATAGTTTCATCAAAGTATAAATTCCAATGTAATAAATTTCGTTATATCATTTAACTAAACGATATAACGAAAAGAATAACTATTCTTAAGCCAATTTCTTTGTTCTACTATAATTAAAGTGACTTATTCCTTGTTCATTATGTTATAAATTATAATATACACTTTTAAAAAAATAGTATCTGGGCGACCAAGCTTTACACTTTACAAGCAAAATAACAAAAAGAAGTTTGATCACATTGCAGGATTCGAACCCGTGTATTTCAGATTGGTAGATCCACGCTCTAGTCACTGTACTAATGAGAAGTTAAACTCTGTTATGAAATAAGAAGGGCTTAGAAGATTTAAGTGTGTGAGAACATAACGAAGAAGATAACGAATTTTCTCAGAATTGGACCCTAGCTAGATCGATTTTTGACCACCGTAAAGCTCTATATTGTAAATTTCACCAAAATCGTTAGAGCCGTTTTTGAGAACGCGATAATAAATATTCAAATATTGCTTGTATAATACTACTCTTTCAAATAACACAAGTATCTTAAAATGAAGGAAGTCCATGAAATTTAACATTAAATTCATTATTTGGGAAAATCAATAATAGATTGTTCTACATGACTTTTACCCATAGATTAAAGCCAGACACCGTGTCCGAGCAGCAACGGCGAGCTAAATCAGATAACCTGACTCACCTGTACATACGACACACACTTATTACCAGATAAGCTGATCGGTCGCCATTTCGTCAGAAAACAGCACCCACACATCTATATTTTATCTGATGTTATTTGCCTCACTTCGTAGTACGGGACAGGCTGTCAGAAGCTATGAAGTCTACGCTTTTATCATCATTTTTCATTTCGTTTCCTTATTATAAGTACATTATTAAAGGGATATATGTTTTTAATAGGTACTTGTTGCAAATTAAACTTATACATTATTTCAATTTATTAAAAGAAAAACAAAAAAAGGTCTGTATATTGCAGGATTCGAATTCGCGCGCTTCGGCGTGGTAGACCTACGCTCTAGCCATTGTGGTATTGAGAAGGTAAAAGTTTAGAGTTTAGAAGCTTTAAGTATGTGAAAGACGGAAAAAACAATTTTTCCCAGAATTGAGACCTAACTAGATCGATTTCTCGACTCCCTCAACCTCTATATTTAAATCGTTAGAGCCATTTCGAGAAAGTGATATCAAATATATATAACAAATACAATACAAATACAAATATTGGTCGTTTAATATAATAGTGGATAAACTCCAAGAACTTGAAGTTACTACGCAGTGCAACGAGATTGGAATATTAAATGTGATGATTACAAATTTATTATATTGTCATCAATTAATTAATTACGATCAATACAAACACCTTGCGCGACAATTTATTTACTTTGTAACTCAGAGAGAGTTTATTTTTTAAACTTTATTATGTGTGTCAACTATATTTCATACGAATACGTGGGCGTATCCAGATATTTTATTAAGAGAGGACTGAACAGGATTTATTTCGTACAATTAATAATAATAAATATCATTCTGTATAATTTTTGTGTTTTAAAAATAACATGCTCAAGTTGCTCCCCTTACATGTTTTGTACATTATGTCTATGTACGTGCTTCGTAGGAACATTTTTAAATTAAGATTTTTGACAAAGCATATTATTATTTAATGTTACAAAATGATATGCAAAACTTTAAACTATAGCGCTAAATCGTGGTTGTTTAAACAGTGATATATACGTTTGTAGGTGCAATTTCTTGGCGCGGCGAGGCGATGACTTACGGGCCCGGCGCGCCGTTGCAACCCTCACTTAACTGTTACATATTGCTTCACTTAGCTCAAAACCCAGTTGGAAAAGAATTACATGCGGAAATATACACAACGGGTCGTAGTAGTACGTATTTGTACACGGACACATTGCCCGCGAACTTAAATAAATGGCGTTGTACTTCGTACGGGCTGACTAATACTGCAGTTGTGCTCAGATAAATAGGTTCAAAGCCGTATTGTGATTAAACAATGAGGGCAATAAACGCGCTTATAAATTACTTTATAAATATCTTAATTTGATTATGTAATCTGATACATTTAATTATTAGTGGCTTTTTGAATGGTTAATTCATCGGGATTATCCCATGTTTCGAAAATATTATTGAATTTTAAATATATTAAAACTTAATTTTACTAACTGGACATATTTTGAAAACAATGGTTGGAAAAGTGTCTTTTCCTTTTTCTTCTGATTGCAAAAAAAATCTTTTTTTATCTGTTTGTCTGTTTTAGCTGCAATGTAAAACTACATTGGATTTGAATGCAAATTGCCCTGTTTAAAAGAGTAAGTTAGCAATTACATTAGGTAGGTAACTTTATTACAAGGGGGAGAAAATACAGCCATTGACTTTTGAAACTATACCTTAGACCAGAACTTCCCAACAAGTGGGGTGCGCCTCCCTAACGGGGCGTAGAGAGGTTGTAGGTGGGTTCCAATGTGTTTACATTATCCAAAGAAAAATACGTTTAACGTGGTCAATACTGTTCACTGCTTCAGTGTCAATATGTAATTCAATCATTCATTGAGTCATTCGAATGTTGTTAATTCAATCCAAACAAGTCTTAACTTGTTTCTATAAATAAATGTTGTTAATGTTATTTGCATTTTTTTATCACGACCATGAAAACAAGAAAATGGCATCTCAAACACGTGAAGTACCGGGAAAATACAGTTTTTTATATTTATCTACTAATGATTAAATCGATTTTTATGTATCATATTTTATAGAAGCTGTTGCCCGCAACTTCGTTTGCGTAGTCTTTTATTTACTAAATTGAATAATTCAGAAATCTTCTCAAGTGTACACAGAACAACTCACCAAAGTTTCATTACAATCGGATGTATGAATTAGGAACGCATAGAGGACAAACACACAAAGAAACATTCATTTTTATTTATGTAGATTTGTTGCTCGCTTTAAATATTATCACTTAATTAATTATTATTATCATCTAATTATTGAATGTAATCAGAACGTAAACTTCATTAAAGTAAAAACAAATACATACATTCATACATATCTTCACGCCGTATCCCTAACGGGGTAGTCAGAGAGGACGAATGAATGCGATAAAAATAGAAACATGTAACAAACTACAATCCCGACTTTTTAGCGGGAACGGGAGAAGTGAGGTTGTCATTTTATTTAAATTTTCTGTTTTTACATTTTTGGGAGTATTAAAGTATATAAGTAATAGTATGTTGTGTTTTAAAGTTCTGTGTAAGTGAACTAAATAAATAGAGTAGAGTAGAACTAAACAAATATGTGTAGCAGAAGTTCTCGCGCTCTTCCAAGAAATAAAGCTTCAGTAAAGTCTACTATCACTTTACTGGAGGAGTTTTACGATAACGATTCTACTTAGTAATATAATACGTGACATTGGCAAATGCGCTAATCTGTGCGCCATACCAAGAAGAATGAAAAAGAAAAAAAACTACAATTCCTAAAAATGTTAAATGAGAATTGTTTTTTTTTTAAACTTTTCTGCATCTCATGTTCCTTTAGTAATAAAATTTTAGTAATAATTGCGAAAGAACTTTCTAATATCTCAATAAGACTACAATTGTACTTAATTGAAATGATTGTAATTTTCTATATTATGTATAATTGTTATCTTCTTAAGATAATTTAAATTTATAAATTAAGTACTATGAATGTTTCATGACGGTTACTTAAAATCTATTGGCTATGTAATATCTCGTAATAGGAATACGTTAAGTAAAACTAAAGTTAGATTTATATACATTAAGAGCTTGAATTGTTACCTAAACACAAATGGAGCGTAAATTTCAGGGAAAACTGTACTGGTATTTAAGTAGGGCTCGTTTACAATTTAAAATTCCGTGATAAACATATGTAGATAGAGGCCGTATAATAAATTCTCGGGCAAGCAGCGGTGGCGAAGTACTAATAGACCAAGAGCCAGTGACCAATTTTTAGTTGTCATTTCAAAAGTCTTGAAAATTTACTGACTCAAAGTTTAATATCTGCTCGATAATAGAAACTACTTCTGGCAGCCCCCAATGGCCGGAGCGCATATTGGTAAATTTTCAAGACTTTTGAAATGACAACTGAAAATTGGTCACTGGCTCTTCCTCTATAAGCCGTGGCGTTCGTAAAATCACTTTTGTTAGCTTTAGTTATGACTACGTCTGAAATACCCTTGGGGTCTGTTAAGATTGGGTGTTTCGACACTAGGACTAATGTTAGAATTATCAATTAACTGAAAACATACTTTGATGGGAATATTACGCAAGTAGTGTATTTGTAATTTCTCGCTGTACAATAACATATTTTTGTACAATAAAAAAAATAACATGTGTTATTCATTATACAACTGAAAATATTTCATTAATTCAATTCAAAGGTATTACAAAATTGAATAAGTTAAACAAATGAAGTGTGTGAAATTGCGTAATACAATTTAGTATTAACGTATTAAAATTAAAAATAAACCTTATAGATATAAACTATAAGGCTTTAATTAAAAAGTTATATGACCATTTAGAAAGCATTAAAATGTATTTAACGAATGAAATTGTATTAAGAAAATTAATGAAACAGCAAGAAAAAACATTTTCTAGAATCCGGGGTAACACGTTTATTCCGGCGGCCGGTATGTTTTCGCGCACCCGCGTCGCAGCTAAAAGCCTCACTCCAAACGTGATATCGCAGTACATTATTGTAATAACGGTACTCTGAGGCTTCTTTGACGCTGACTATGGGTCGTGTGTAACCTCTCATTTTCCTTACCGAAATTCAAAGGAGCTCTAACAAAGCTTTGTTTTGCATCGCTCGCTCGTCGAGCCGTTGAAAAGCTGGCTTTTTAGATAACGTTCTCTTATAAATTTTAAGCGTAGGGCTAGCGTTTTGCGCTAAAGTTTTTCAGTGTGGGAATGCGAGCAGCTGGTAGTTCCCGTTTTAGTGTTCAAGGGTCGATGTTTCATACGGTGGAGTTGTTCGCAAACCATTTTGCTCTAAGTAGGAGTAATTATATTTAAAATCTCCTCCTGCTTTAATAAAATTGACAGCCTCATTGTGGAGGGTAATTTTAATTTAGATGGTATAATTACATTCTACTTAATAATTATTTTACCAATTTTGTGACATTAAATTACACACTTCGTGATTTACTTAATATTTAATACAAGATAAATAATATACCTACCTATGACTGAAAGGCGTATCTGAAAATTTCGTGTAGGTGAGTTCTTGAAATCAACGCGACACCTGTAGACGCCTTCGTCGTCGAGTTGTACAGTGTCTAGCGTGAGTGAGGCCGGACGTGCCACTGTCGCGAAGTAGGCACGCGGTCCAAACGCATTCGGATCAGACCACTGCAGCGCTTTATTGAACGAGCGCCCGCGCACGTCGAAACTGCGGAGGGAACGCATATTATCAATTTCGACATACAGATTTATTAATGAAAATTTTGTGTCTAATTGTGAGCCAATGCTGTTGCAGATTCTCATAATAATTCTCGAGTATTTTTGATGTTGTTTAGTGTTTTTTTCAATTTAGTTACTTCAAGTATAAATAATAGGAATTCGTAATAATAACATGAAATTTCGAGTTGTTTTATTATATTGTTTTTTAACGCATATGCACAACATACACATATGAAAAATACTAAAAAATGTAACTAATTTTTGATTAATACTTTTATGTGGTATTTTATTTATTGACGAAGAATGTAATTACAACGTGATACCCTTAATTTAAGCTATAAATTAAAAGAATCGCTTTATACTTAATGTAAGATCAAATAATAAGCGGCAACTTTGAGGAAGTTTATTATTTAAGATAATGTTTAATTTTAAGTTTGTAAATATGAACATATGTATGTACTTTTTTGTTATTAATAAATGTACATTCACTTAAAAAAAAAAGATCAAATAATTAATTAATTTCAATTAACTATATTTGATAATGAAGTATGAATAATCGACAATGCTAAAGATTTTAATACTTAGTAAAATACGGCGAATGAGTATTGCTAGACATAATAATTTACTATAGCTACTAAAAGTTCAATATTTTAAGCACATAGTAGAATCACATTATAAAAATATGTAATGCAGAGACGTACCTATAGTAATTTACGTCAGCTGTTAAATAGTCGACGATGTGAAAGATTTTAAGTAAGTTACTGAATATTTCATGAAGTTAAAGATTTGAAGTAGGTGCTAAGTAAGAATCATGTTATGGAGAATATGTAGTATGTACGTACCTAGGCGAAAATGTGTGAGGAGAATGATGAGATTTGAAGAAGCGAAAGATATAAGGACCGCGACGCTTGGCGCTCCGTCCTCTCTGACTACCCCGTTAGGGATACAGCGTGAAGATATGTGAAGGTGTGTACGTATGTATGTATGTAGTATGAGTAGAGGTGTGTAGTAATTTACGTTACCTAGAAATCCATAAACAATTACTTAAACTATCAGTGTATGTTATTGCGTTGTAATTGGACATCGTGTAGGTCTTTTATACAGTAATAATTAAAGATAGATGTTCCGTGCATCGATAACCGAATACAATTTCGAACGGTTCAATCTAACGGTTATCGGCACTGACGCCAATAACGGCGGTTTATAGGGTATCCGTAGATATTTAAAAGCCGTCGGCAGTTACCCTAATAATAGGCCCAAACGACGTCGGGTGATTAATGGCCCTGTGTTAGTGTGCAGCCTAGTTCGGTTGGGGCATGTGTGGTATGGTTGGCTGGGTGAGTTGGTCGTCTTAACGCAAAAACCTTGCCCTGAAAATAAGGGTGAACAAGAACAAAGCAGCTTAGCTCACGCCACGTCATAGTTTCATAATAGAAATCGCAATTAAATGTTTTATATTATGAATAATGTTACAATAACAAGTTTGTTGACGCGGTGTATGATTAAATTAGACTAGATTACATGTGGGGTGTTGTTTATTAGATTTTAGTTCATACAATAACCAATAATAATTAGTAACTTTACGGACAAATTCGAGAATTTTAAAGTTCATAAGTGAACTTTTTTTTTACTATAACGACAACTGATAGTCGTTTTTTTATTACACTTCTATGGTGTAGAATTTTATAATTTCTCTTCTATGAGGTGTACGGAATATAAATAATGTTATTACGCACAGAGATTATTCATATTTTTTTCATAATAAGTGTGACATCCTTTTCTAACTGCTTAGGGATTGGAATTTTCTGATTAGATGAAGACATTATAATGAGTTTACATGCGAAATTTCAAGTTTCAAGATACAGTAGACTTAGACAGAAGACAGTAGCTTGGATTGTATGGTGATAAGATATGTCAGTTAGTGAGTCACTTTCTTCTTTTAACTATACTCTGCTTTCGCGCGCAGATTGATTAAATATTTCTTTGTTTTTATGGATTAAGTATTACACGTATAAACTTTACCTTTAAGAATATAGTATAAATCGCATAAAAAACTGCTTAGTAGCTTTAAGCGAATACACATAATAAATTTGTTTTTTACAAGTATATTATATACAAATATTATACTATTTGGAGATAATATGTAAATATTTAAACAGAGGTGTGTAAGGACCGCGACTCCTGGCGCTCCGTCCTCTCTGACTACCCCGTTGGGGATACAGCGTGAAGATATGTTATGTTATGTTATGTATAGTATAATACAGTAGCACAATTAGAAAAGAAAAGGGTATCTATTATTTTGTCTGTCTCTGTATTAACACTTCTTTTATGAAAATATTGCTTCTGTAATGGCAAATAAAGTTGAAGTTCTAGGAAAGGAAGTAGAATATTAGAGCTAACGTAAACAAACTGCGAGGAAAATGATGAGATTTGAGGAGGCGAAAGAAGTTTGTGAGGATCACGATACTTGGCGCTCCATTCTCTCTAACTACCCCGTTGGGAATGCGGCGCGATGATATACATGTATGTATGTAATAAGAAACCATTAATCATATTATCAAGTTTATATTTACAGATTTTTATTTTATATTTCTTTAAGCTTCTCTTCTAAACACACAAGTTGATACATATTAATTACATTAACTACAGACACAAAAGTTGATATGTATTAACCATTTTCAGCATGGATCGTATTATAAGCAGTGTAAATATTGCTTTATTTATATGTGGATCGCTAGTAATCTTTGATTCATATGTAACAATTTTACTCTATTATCAAATCTAAAGAATCTATCTCCCTTTGTTTACGGGGTGCGTGATTCCGAAGCTTGCCGCGTGGGTGTTTCCCTGCAAATAGTGTTTCTGCTCGTTTCATGGTGTTGTACCAAATAGGTTATGGCTAATTAAAACGTTGGCATAATAATTGAAAACGTAAGAATATACATATTAACGTTCTTCTCGTTTTTTTTTATTTCTACAGCAAAAGTAAACTTTTCTGTTATTTACTATTTTGAGACTTTCATAAGAAATCGAGTTGAAGTGTTTGGAGAGTGCTATGCGCGAACGTAAAAAAGTGTGTCATATACACATTAACTTAAGATTCCATAATAATTTCGGACAAAACGGCACCGAATTGAAGAAAAAAATCTTTTTAAAACAAGTTTTTATTCAAAAATTCAATTGTACGAAACCGAAAGTAATAATTTTATATAAGGGTTGCGCTGATGAATGTTATTTATATAGATGAATATAATAAAAAAGATTGATCGAAATCCTGCATATAACTATCTACGTATATAGGCACGATCTTAGGATAATCACTGAAAAAATAAACATCCGTAATTGTACCTAATATACTATTACGTCAAATAATTTCGAAAGCTTGTGACGCGCAAGAAATTTATTTAGTTTAAATTCCTCTTTCTCTGCTTTCTATAATTTGCGCTACAAGCTTTTGAAAGCCGTTTAGCCTCACATTTTATACTATAGCAGTGTATATGTACATGTATGCCATTTTTCTAGCGAAATGGTGGCCTATGGGCTTTCCATAACATAAATGTGTGTGTAAAGCACATGCTGTTTATAGGCGGGTCGGCTTATATTGTCTGTTCTAATACTGAATTACGTCATGCAGAGTCTATTCTTTATGTCTGTCGTGCTGTTGTGCACATACACACCAATCGTCTGGTTTCAAACAAGGGGATTCCCTGTGCTGTAAGAACCAGACGACGACAACAATTGGGGGCTCTCCTAGTACACCCAGACCCGAGACAATCTAGAAAAGTTCGTTTACTAAATGACCCCGTCGGAAATCGAACCCGGAACCTTCCGCGCTTAGACACATAAACCACTGCGCCATCGGATTCGTCATGAATGAGTTTGAATATTATACAATACATTGTTTGTGTTTTATTTGTTGGTTTTAACCACTGACATGAATAAATTACCACTGGACAGGCTTTACGAAGCAAATGACAGTTAATTTAGTGTGCCAATTTGAAGCGCCGCTTGCGAAATGCGAAGTTCTCGAGAACTAATTTTGATATTGCTATGAACTATATGAACTATACTATGTGTGGCTATGAAAAATGATACCTGGCTGAGTTTGTTGTCAGTTCTTCTGTGTCCAGGTTTTCTTTTCTCCTCTCTTTAAACCGAACTAGATTAATTTATCTAATAGATAACCTAGATAATAGATAAACTAGATTAATAGATTATCTAATTAGATAAATTAGATTTCACGCTCAAAAAATTCTTGTAATTGGGTTTACTTGAATAAATTGATTTGACTGTGACTTTGAGTTTGAACTAATTTTTATGTATACTGCATATGGCTATTTTAGTCCTATGTAGTCTCGTATATTATGTCGACCATATGTCAACAGCGCCAAAATGGCGAAAGTCAAATAGGCACAAATATAACTTGACAACCGCCAGTCCAGTGTGGTAATATATAGGTACATGTGAGTGGTTTTAACCCAAAATATATGAATCTTATTCAAAATTTGTTTCTACATACTTGTTACCAGCGACGAGTAGATGACTTAAAATTACTGTAAATTTGTTCAACGATTTAGGAATTATATATTAAATTATTTATAGAATTTTCACCGAAAGTTTTAGGTCGATAACTGCTTATATTAGCTTATCGTAATTTCCGTTACATTATGTTTCACAGTCTCCTCGTGTACTGACTGGGTTTCAAGAAAACGCTCATTAGCTTATATTATTAATATGCGTACGTACCGACAAATGAATAAGTAATAATACGGAGCATGTGCAACACGTGTGAAACGCAATTTCTATGAAATATACTATGTTTTTCAAAACTGTACGCTAGCAATGTAACGAATAATCGTATCCATATTCGCAAACATTCCTTTTTTTATTAATGAACGCGTTCATCCGCATGACAAATTGTAATACGAAGTAACATAGATGTGATTATTCTACAGCAGTTGTAAATCCGCCTTAAAATTATACATGTATACTCAGTATTCTCATATAAAATCAATATTTGTTACATTCCTAGACCTTACTACATACGTATGAGAGAGCTGGGTACGACGTTGTGTAAGTAGCGATAAATTTATTTGCATCGCTTGTTATAATACTACAGTTACATTGTTAGTATACCTACAGTGATCAGTGACAGGTGGATGTAGATTATATAAATGTGTTTATATTTGATCGTACGTTATGCTTAAAGGTGTATTTTATAATGAGAGAGACATGTCTGTAATAAAATGGTTAGTAGATTTACAGCCTTTAAATAGGCACATTTTGAGGACATCTATAATTAGACGCAGGGTAAACGTATAATTCTAAAAATCTATAAAGCAAAAGTGAGTGGTAAGAGAAGCCGAGGGAGACCAAGGCTGACTTATGAAGATCAAATAACCAGTCTTAGCTGACGGAAATATCTATAGTATTCGAATACTTTTTTGTTGTGTGTTTTTTTTTGTTTTGGTGTCTGAAAGGGAAGCGGTACAAACGAAATGTGAGATTTGGGTAAATGGAAAATGTTTAAAACAAGTGAATGAATTTGTGTATCTGCTATCTGTGCTTATAGCACCATCAGAAGCCGAGTGACAGACACTAGTCACGTGCATGAAAGAAGAATGTGAAGTGAAAGAATTGAATATGAATGTGAATAAAACTAAGGTTCTGGTGTTTAAAAGGGAGAAGTACAAACAAAATGTGAGGTTTGGGTAAATAGAAAATGTCTAGAACAAGCAAATGAAATTGTGTATCTGGGGAGTGTATTTTCGAGGGATAGAAGATGTGAGTTGGATGTGGAGAGACGGATAGCAGCTGGCAATAAAGTGAATGGTGCTCTGTCCGCATTAGTAGATAGTATGAATATATCTAACATTGCCAAAATGGCGATCCACAATGCGGTGTTGGTGCCAACTTTATTGTACGGCAGTGAGGCCTGGATGTGCCCGAAATCGAGTGAAAGTATGATAAATGCAGTAGAAATGCGATCTCTTAGAAAGATGTGCGGAATGATGTGATCACCTTTGCGGACAGGATAAGCAATGAAGAGATACGCAGTATGACAGGGTCGCACGACAGTGTTAATGTAAAAATGAAGAAAGGTATACGTAGATGGTTCGGGCACATAGAAAGAATGAGTGATGAAAGACTGATGAAGAAAATATACAGAGCGAAAGTGAGTGGTAGAAGAAGCCAAGGAAGACCAAGGCTGACTTATGAAGATCAAATAGCCAGAGTGTTAGAGGATGGAAATGTCAAAAGCACTCGCATACCTGGGCGAAAATGTGTGAGGAGAATGATGAGATTTGAGGAAGCGAAAGAAGTATGTAAGAACCGCGACGCTTGGCGCTCCGTCCTCTCTGACTACCCCGTTGGGGATACAGCGTGAGGATATGTATGTATGTATTCGCATACTTAGACGTAAACGTGTGAGGAGAATGATAAGATTTGAGGAGGGTGAAAGAAAAATGTGAAGACCGCGACGCTTGGCGCTCCTTCCTCTATGACTACCCCGTTAGGGATACAGCGTAAAGCTATGTATGTACATAACACAACAAAGTTTCATAGTTATTTAAAATTTTGCTGATTAATACATAACATGTAAGTATAGTAATAGAACATGTAACAGAATGAATGCTTGTATGCACTGACTAAATAATATTTTCTTATTAGTTTAAGAATGATTAAAATGTATTTCTTTATCAACTCATTTTAAGACATTTTAAATTATTAATCCCAATTACAGAAGACAATTGTGGACACTCAGTCATAGTGTGCTGGCACCATATAGTTTTAAATATAACGATACGATCACACATCATAGTTCCGAGTGGTAGTCTAATGGAACGAAAATGAGCTTTATTTCGCACTTTATACGGTTTACTTTCACTTGCGTTAATTTGTGTGTCCACGATTTGATTTAATTTCAATGGAATTATTAAAAAACAATAAACAAGTAGTTTTTGCTTTCGCTAGGTAATACTGTTATACATACACACCCTCAGCTGTAATAATTCTAACGGGGTAGTCAGAGAATATCGAGTGCGAAATATTGCGGTCCTGACATACTAATTCTATTATATGTATGTTGTATATATCGTATAATCAAAAAGTGAAAGAAAGCAGCAGTGGGCGGTGTGTACAAGAACAGACTGATTTAGTGATAAAGATATCAACACACAGTACAAAGTGTTGGGTTAGTTACTCGTACTTTAAAACAGTTCTTTTTTTGTGATGTAAGAAAGCACTAAAAGAGAATAGATTTAAGAATATTCAGGCCTTAAGGTGGTAAAAACTGGCGTCAAAGATATAGTATGGGAAAAAGTTAAATTCGAAGCATGACATGATTTCAAGAAGTGGTGACCTCAATTTCCGATATATTTGTGATATAGTATTGCAGTTGTATTCAGCAGCATTTCGATGGTGGTGCAGTGGATATAATCTTATAGTCCAACTTTTAATTCGGTAGAGTGATTTGCTTTTCTAGGGTTTTTTGCAATTTTTTTAAATAGTGTTCTCCCTTTATGTCGACTTCATTATTATTAGTCTGTAGCAGTTGCCCCGCGGCGTTATTCGCATGAAATCTTCTTGTTGGATCGTTTCTTTCAGGATGTCAGTAGCGTCGAAAATGTATGAATAATTGTAACTATAAGGAAAATTAGTAAAGGAGTAAAAAAGGAAATAAGTAAGTGAATCTGACGTTAGACTAGTCGATCGATTTAATTGAATTGATATCGACTCAGTTCTATCATTAGACAACACTATTCTAGCTGACCACATTATTTAGAATTTTGACACATTAAAACTCTACCGAATTAAAAGTTCGATTATAGTGATATCTATATATATATATATATAGAGAGAAATGTCTTGTTTGACTAACTTTATTCTGTTTAACTTTATTACTGTAAACTACTGAATTCTAAAGTATTATACATTAGAATTCAGTAGTTCACAGTAATTCAATAAATACAGTAGCAGTATAGATTGTGTTGCGATTCGCGAATATTTTGCGCAAGCTCAGGTCGCGGCGTGTAGCGGAGTATAAAAGCGCCTGCGCATTTTCTGTACAACTTTATATTCTGAATTTTATAGGCGCGTACTGCGTTTTTTACCTATTGTTATACATTTCCTTTGTCATTAATAGACCAAAACGTCACGCTATTTCTAATTCAGAATGGTTAATGTATCAAAGCAACAAAATACACTTTGATGTCATTCAATAATTATTTGGGCCTATACGTCGTAAAATGGAACGAGATTATGATAGGCTGTTAGTTCATAATCCATACTAGTTCCTCTTTCCTCATAATAACAATTAGCCGATTTTTCAATTATGTAGTAGTAAGTAGCTGGTATATTGTAATGCTTGTATTCCAGAAACTTACTGGAGTGTGAATCTATGCTTGAGAGTAGTTAGAAAGAAACGCCACCATGATCGCATGCAGCGGCATCCCTTTCTAGCTGTATTCAATCAGATATTCACACTCGAGTATCTTTCTGAAACATTATATTTCCTATTCTCCAGCCAACATACTAGTAGATCAGCATATAAATTATTAATAACCGGTGAATAAAAAAATAGAATTGGTCAAGTGCAACTTCCATTCACGCACAGAGGGTTCCAAACGATGTTCATAAAACGACATATTTCTAAATTTAATATTCTAACTTCTATATCGATACCACACCTACAGTGGCGATACCACACATTTTTGTTCCAGTAGATTATTATTTTTTAATAACGATAGTCAAATGTAGATCTCTGACCACAGTTCTTGATTGACCACAGTCGAAAGCAATGCCACTACATGCAGTGAATAGCAGCATTTCCTTCTAACTATTCTTAAGCAGAGGCATCCGAGCGAGAAGGATGAGAACTTAGGTAAGACTTATATTCGGAAATTTGTATAATTTAAGGGGAGGATAAGCCGAATAAGAGTAGTGAAGTCGAGGAGTAGTTTAAGTACCTAATTTTCCCCTTCTTTAATTCTCTAACGAATATTTTAAAAGGTCAACAATTGCAATATATGTGAGTTAATAAGATGTATTACTGTCAAATTTGAAAGTTGGACATTCCATAGCTTCTGAGAAAGTCGACTGTAGAAGACGGACAATCGGATGGACGCAAATGTATTATGATAATGTTTCCGTTTTTCTTTCAAGGTAAGGAATCCTAAAAGTAATAGTTGAAGATTTTTAGCATGTCGATAATTTGGAGAAAATATAAACAACATGGAGACCTCCAAAATTCATTTTTAGAATATCATTCCAAAAAGTGTTAAAAGAGCTGTCAAGTATAGCTGATATAAACTCCGTTATAAAACTTTATTTGTATAAATGCAGCTCTTATTGCGAACGGGACAACTAGTTTCACCCTACGTGTAATACATATTTTTTCACTTCATGTCACAGATTTACTGATAATCAGTGATCGAATAATCGGGCGCTAATATACCTAAACTTCATTTTTATACCTACGAAAGAATAATATGGACATGCCTTTTAGAATCCCGGATCCCGGAATCGTTTGAAATTCCTGATTGCTAAAAATTAGAAACCTGTTAGAAATTAGAAATTCCTGCATACAAAATAGTTAGAACTCATTGTGAAAATGATATATTTTCTTTGAATAATGCTTACATACCCTCTCGTACTTTCAAGACGGCAGTTCCTTGTTAAACTCTCATTGTAATTTTATTTAGATTTATTTTGAATAAAATCAAGATACTAAATCAAAATAACCATTGCTATAATTTCATTAAGTTACTTATAGTTGTTTTTACAAAATCCGGAATTACTTATTAATTCAGGAAGGAATATAAGCGCCCGATTATCCGATCATTGCTGATAATAGATATCGCCTTTTACACATCACGAATTGTTAGACTGAAATAAATATATGGCGTAAGTCCATAATAGAAAGGGATGGCAATACACATATTTCGTCTTTATCGTTATGCTCAATGTTTTAAGACTTAAGACCTATGAACAAAACAAATATTAGTTCGTTAGTACTTTTAAGGTTTTTAATTATTTTTGAACTTAAGAGGTGAAAAATCAATATAAAAATTTCTGTGAATGTATGTGGATAGAGATTCTTTTGGGCGTGAATGGTAGAATGCAATATCTGAGGCTGTCAAAGTCGGTTTGACAAATATAAGCTGGCAAAGTGAGAAAGACTATAGTGGCTACATCAATATATTTATGGTATTAGTAATAAATCTGTGCTTTATGTCCATAATTGGCCAAGTAAAATTCAACGCGGACGAAATCGCCGACAAAATGTAGTACATAATAATTTAGTAATTTGTTAGAGAAAACAACAGTTGGTAGTAGTTATTGGGCGGAATTCACAGAAACAAACGGTTTGCGGAGATATTACGACCACATACAACCATCTGTGTGATTGGAGGAATTAACAAGAATATTAATGACTTTGGAGTATCAAATTATTTGTCGGTGCTATTTTTATAAATTGTTTTGTCCAAGGTGAGTACGACTCATTCACTGGCGGTTTCGTACTGTGTCTATAAAATGATAACTCTGTAAAATGGAGTTATACAGACCTTTAAAAATTATAAATTATTGTAATTTTCCTGTTTCCTGTAAGTAAGGGCTCGTTTTCTAATTTTAAAAAATGACAAATTCAGTAATTTTAGAGATAAGTGAGAAAAATCAAGTTTGTGGCCGTTCGACTGACCATTTTCTGTCTTCTCGTTTTTTATATGAATGTTAACTTGTGCAAAATATTAAGCAAACAACGACGCAGTGTTTCTGAAAAATGCAGCGGTGACTGATAGACAGACGAACAAACGTGAGTGACTTTAGAAAAGAAGTCCATCAAACTAAATAATACGAATATGATATACCTACCTACCTGATAACCTACACTATGGCGTAATAATAATAATAATCAAAGAGTTAATGCTGCCAGTCTGCTGAGCACCTTAAGCAATGACAGCTTTCTAAGCGGCAACATTGAGGAAGTCTATTATTTAAGATAATGTGCAGTTTTAAGTTTGTAGATATAAACGTATGTGTGTACTTTTTTGTTATTAATAAAGTTTGTATTGAATCTACAATTGTTGTGAGTATAGGATTTAAAAATTCAGTGGCCTTTATTAAATTTCTATCTCTAATTAAAGCGCTTCAATTTACAAAAGACACCAAATAGTTATTCAGAATTTCAATTTAATAATTAAAGTGGCAATTAATTCACGGTATTGGCCATGTTGGTGGTAGACGACTTCTACGTATAAATTTCTAACGAAGTCTAGAAAGCATAATATATTTATAGAAATAATTAGTTCAGAAGTAGCTGAATACGCGACTTCGTCTGCGCGGAAAATTTTTTCGTGGCTTTCTCTGATTAGGTTAGATTATATGTACGTGTAGTGTGTGTGTACACCCTTTTAGGAGTAGATTTTTTCATCAAAAGAAGTTTATGTCCGTGTCTAATATCAAACTATCTTCTTGCTAAATTTCATCGCAATCGGTTCAGCGGTTTAACATTACCATACAAAGTTTCATCCCTCTTTTCACCTCTTTAGAGGTAGATTTTCTTAAAAATAAGTAACTTATCATGAGCACAATCACACGTTTTTATTACGTACCGATTTTCAACAAGATCCATCAACCTATTCTTCAATTATAAAAGGACATACAGACAGACAAAAATTTTAAAAATGGTAGAAACGAAGTCAGTGAGTCATAAAATGACTATCTATCACAAAATTTGCCAGTAAAATTATAATTACAAACAGATGCTAGAGATTTATATAGTAGTATAGATGTAGGTATCGAGATGTCAAAAGTGCTTTTATAATATACTAGCTGCACCCGCGACTTCGTCTGCGCGGAACATTGGGTTAGATTATATGTACGAGTGCATAGTATGTTTGAAGATTGTTTTTGAAAAAAAGTCTACGTCTAGCCTTCGTCTGTCTCCGGTCATATACTATCTCTTTACCAAACATCATTATTGGTTCGGTGGTTCAGCATTTCCCATTCAAAGTTTCATCCCCGTTTTCACCCCTTAGTGGTAGTTTTTTGATAAAAAAGTAACCTGTGTCCGTTTCCAGGTGTCCAACTATATCCATGCTACATCATAATCAGTTCAGCGGTTTAGCATTTCCCGTACAAAGTTTCGTCCCTCTCCCTCCCGTCCTCCTGTTTAAAGATTTTTGACAAAAAAAGTAACCTATGTATTTCTGATAAAAAAAGCGTTATCACCGCACCAAATTATATCATAACCAAATTTTAGCGTTTCCCAGACAAAGTTTCATCCCCATTTTCACCCTTTTAGGAGTAGATTTTTTCATCAAAAGAAGTTTATGTCCGTGTCTAATATCAAACTATCTTCTTGCTAAATTTCATCGCAATCGGTTCAGCGGTTTAACATTACCATACAAAGTTTCAGCCCCCTTTTCACCTCTTTAGAGGTAGATTTTCTTAAAAATAAGTAACTTATCATGAGCACAATCACACGTTTTTATTACGTACCGATTTTCATCAAGATCCATCAACCTATTCTTCAGTTATAAAAGGATATACAGACAGACAAAAATTTTAAAAATGGTAGAAACGAAGTCAGTGAGTCATAATATGACTATCTATCACAAAATTTGCCAGTAAAATTATAATTACAAACAGATGCTAGAGATTTATATAGTAGTATGGATGTAGGTATCGAGATGTCGAAAGTGCTTTTATAATATACTAGCTGAACCCGCGACTTCGTCTGCGCGGAACATTGGGTTAGATTATATGTACGAGTGCATAGTATGTTTGAAGATTGTTTTTGAAAAAAAGTCTACGTCTAGCCTTCGTCTGTCTCCGGTCATATACTATCTCTTTACCAAACACCATTATTGGTTCGGTGGTTCAGCGTTTCTCATTCAAAGTTTCATCCCCCTTTTCAACCCCTTAGGGGTAGTTTTTTGATAAAAAAGTAGCCTATGTCCGTTCCCAGGTGTCAAACTATATCCATGCTACATCATAATCAGTTCAGAGCATTAGCATTTCCGGTACAAAGTTTCGAACCGCCCTCCCGCTCCCCTTTTTAGAGATTTTTGATAAAAAAAGCCTATGTGTTTTTGATGACAAAATTCTTATCACCTCACGAAATTTTATCGTTACCAAGATTTAGCGTTTCCCATACAAAATGTCATCCCCCCTTTCACTCTCTTAAGGGTAGATTTTTTTATAATAAGTTTAAATTTTTTAATAGAAAAAGTAACCCATGTGCGTTTTCTGATGTCTCCCTGACAAATTTCATCATTATCAGTTCAGGGGTTTACCAGTTCTCATATAAAGTTTCATTCCATTTTTCACCCCTTTAGGGGTAGATTTTTTAAAAAATAAGTAGCCTCATGAGCGCAAACATATGGTCTTACTACGTACTGACTTTCGTCAATATCACTCAGCTCTTCTTCAGTTATAAAAGGACATACAGACAGACAAAAATTTTAAAATGGTAGAGTCGAAGTCAATTAGCCACAAAACGTCTATTTATCACAAAATTTGACAGAATAATTGAAATTACAGGCAGACGCAAGAGATTTATATTTATATACTAGTATAGATATTATATATATTACTAAATGTACCCGCGACTTTTTTCATGGCTTTCCCGGGTTAGGTTAGATTATTTGCATATGTAAGTACCTGTATATTTATAAAGATTGTTTTTGAAAAAGAGCCTACGTTTAGCCTACATCTGCCTCCGGGCACATACTATCTCTGTACCAAATTTTATTATATATCATATATCATCATAGTTCAGCGGTTTAGCATTCCTTATTAAAAATTTCATCCCCATTTCAACCCCTTAAGGATAGGTTTTTGATAAAAAACAGCCTATGCTCGTTTCCAGGTGTCAAACTATCTTCAACATCATAATCAGTAGCAGCGGTTTAGCATTTCCCATACAAAATTGCAATCCCCCTTTTCACCCTTCTAGGGGCACATTTTTGATAAAAAAGTAGTCTATCATTGCACCAAATTTTATCATAACCGAAGTTTCGCATTTCCTATACAATGTTTCATCCCCCTTTTCACCCCTTTAAGGGTGTCCATTTCCAGGTGTCAAACTATATCCATGCTACATCATAGTCAGTTCAACGGTTTATCATTTCTCATACAAAGTTTCGTCCAACCCTTTTCACAGATTTTTGATATATGAATTTTGCCCGTTTTCTGATGTCAAACTATCTTTCTGCCAAATTTTATCATAATCGGTTCAGGAGTTTACCATTTCCCATACAAAGTTTTATCCCCCTTTTCACCCCTTTAGGAGTAAATTTTCTAAAAAATAAGTAACCTATCACGTGTTCTTACAACGTACCGATTTTCATCAAGATCAGTCAAGCTGTTCTTTAGTTATAAAAGGACATACAGACAGACAAAAATTTTAAAAATAGTAGAATCGAAATCAGTGAGTCATAAAACGACTATCTATCGCAAAGTTTGTCAAAAAACTGAAATTACAGACAGATGCAAGAGATATATAGTATAGATTTTATAAATACCAAAAAAAATTAAGGATAAGGACAACAGAAAAAATCTAAGGATAAAAAGAATTAGTTTAAAGTGTACGGGTGTATGTAAACGACGCCTTTTTACATGTTGAGCACGGGCGTTCATAAAACGCGTGTTCGTTAAGCATAAAATAGCCATCACCGCAGATTGCTTGCGTTTGAACGCACGTGAAATTTGATACAGATGCGTGATTTTTATTCACTACTGGTTTTCACTACAGTTGACGTATCCATCCATGACTAAAAATTTGCAAATCCATCAAATTTTAAAACGCACCGACAATTAATCAATTAATCAAAAAAGCAAAGGTACAAAATTGGCGAGTGCGTCACATTTGCAATACATCCAGGAGCGCTTAATGCGTATAAGTAAGGCACCATGTTACTTCAGGCCTTACTGAACACTGTAGTCCTCACTGCGTGGGCTCCTACTGTCGCCCAATCCCTCGATGGAGGAAGACAACAACTAAAAGGAGCCGCGAGGGAGAAGAATGCTTCACGAAAGAAGGCCTACGTGAGTGCAACCGCACCTGATGGTGACCTAGACCGTTGTTACGGCCTAAGAAGATGCTCTCGAAGTGGGGATTTACCTCGATAAGTAAATGGGCGCCCCGGATAGGGCAATAGATGACCCGAGTCGAACACTGTAGTATGACGTCATAGTGTTATTAATTATTAGTAAATGGAATATTATTTACGACATCCAAAAAAACAATGAGCGATGAAAGACTGACGAAGAAAATCTACAGAGCGAAAGTGAGAGGTAAAAGAAGAAGGAAGACCAAGGCTGACTTATGAAGATCAAATAGCTAGTGTGTTAGCAGACGGAAATGTCAAAAGCACTCGCTTACTTAGGCGAAAATGTGTGAGGAAAATGATGAGATTTGAGGAAGCGAAAGAGGTATGTAAGGACCGTGACTCCTGGCGCTCCGTCCTCTCTGACTACCCTGTTGGGGATACAGCGTGAAGATATGTATGTTTGTATGTATGTATTTACATCGCTTATAAAACGCGATTTTAGAACGCCAATTGTTAAAATATCTAATAATGTATATACATACATAATTTTCACAATGAAAACAAAACTTAGATATGTTCAATAGGCAATTATTTATTATAATAATAATAATAATATTTATTTGCGTGAATATGAGTATAACATTGATGTTGATATTTTTCATATAAATATAAAGCTCTTCACATTCTACTAACAACATAGCATGCAAATATTTAATTAACAATTTTTATAAAATGTTATGGATAATCAAAATTATAATTACAAATAAGTTATAAAATGTCAAATAAACGTCATAAACATGTCAAACATAAAAAAAAATTAAAAAGAAAAAATTAACCATTGAATGTCATGTACTTACACAAGCATAAACAAAATGGACATAGTTAAATGCAAGAACAAAAAAAGCTAAAAAATTTGGCATGACAAAATTGGCTTTGTTAAATAGCATAACTTACTTTATATTGTCATCAATAAATTCATGAATATTGTAATAACATTTTTCTTTTAGCAATAAAAAGATTCTTTTTCTAAACAGTGGCAGTCTCTCAGATGTATAACATTCCGGCAATTTATTATATATAGTGATTGCCATACAATACGAGTTTCTGGCATAAACTTCTAACCTTTTAATAGGAACACATAGTTTTCCCTTTCGTCGACCCACTCCTGTTGATATTTTGAACAGCGACATGTGCTTCTTGACGAATATTAACGTCTCGTATATGTATAAACAAGGCAGTGGCAAAATATTGTTATCCTTGAAAAGGGGTTTGCAGCTGTCGAGTTTGTGAGCTCCGCATATTGCTCTTATGCATTTTTTTTGTACTTTAAAAACGTCATTTGCTGCAACCGAGTTTCCCCATAAAATTAAACCATATCTCAATATTGAAGACACGTACGCGTGATAGGCGGTAATTGCAGCTTTTTTACTAACTCCTAATTTTAAGCGGTTCAGTACATAGATAAATCTGTCTAATTTTTTGCAAACAGAGTTAATATGTATTTTCCAGTTACAGTGCTCATCAATTTCTATGCCTAGAAATGTAGTGTGTTGAACTTTTTCAACATTAAAATTTTTATAATTTATTTTGAGATTTAACGGGGCACAGTTTCGTGTTTTGAATAGCATGTACTTAGTTTTTTCCATGTTTATTTTTAGGTTATTTCTCTCTAACCAATCAACGACGTTGCACAGAGTCATATTTATGTCATTTTCAAAAGTAACATCTTTAGCAGGCTTAAATGTAATGGTTACATCATCCGCAAAAAGAATGCTATCACACTGTGTTATATTATCCGTAAGGTCATTTATATATAATAAAAAGAGCAATGGTCCTAGAACGCTACCTTGTGGGACGCCATAAGGGTTTAGTATGTTAAACTTACATCGATATTTCTTAATATAATTATTGTTCTTTTGTAATATTTCAACACATTGCTTCCTGCCAGTTAAATAGCTTGTGATCCATTCCAGTGCTTTTCCTCTTATTCCACAATATTCTAGTTTTTTAAGTAATATTTTGTGGCATACCAAATCGAAAGCCTTACTCATGTCAAGGAAAATTGAAACTACTGGGCATCTATCATTTAAACTACTTGTAATTGTTTTTAATAATGAGAAACTAGCTAAAGTTGTGCTACTTCCCTTCCTGAATCCATATTGTTGAGGTTTTAGAACTTTAAACAAATTCAAGAAGGAACAAAGTTTGTAATGCATTATTTTTTCTAGTACTTTAGATAAAACTGGAATAAGAGTTACAGGACGATAGTTATTCATATCACATCTGTTTCCTTTTTTGTATAATGGTTTCACTATCGATATTTTCAGCTTTTCTGGAAATATTCCGTTTTCGAAAGTTAAATTAATTATATAACTGAGAGGAATTGATAGTTGGGCTGCACATTTTTTTATCATTTTTGTGTTTATATCATCGTAGCCTGTAGAATTTGTGCTTTTTAGTGTTTTTATGATCTTATAAACGTCTTCTTTATTAACAGGATTTAAGAATATGGTATTTACATTGTTATTACTTTTTAATTGTTCTAGATTAATATTATATGCAGAATTGTTAGTTATTTCATTGCTAATGTTAATAAAAAATTGATTGAAAGATTCTGCTATTTGTATAGGATCTGTGTATGTAAGATTTGGACCAATATTCAGCGTTTTAATTTCAGTAGACTCTCTGTTTTTATTTATATTGGAATTAATTACATTCCAAGCCGCTTTACATGGATTTTTTGAATATAATATGCAGTTATTGTGTGTTTTAGCCTGAGACGTCCGTATACATTTTCTTAGTATTTTCGAATATTTAATATATTTTGATTTATGTGTGAACTTATTAGTCGGAGAAAACCGATATTTTAAATAAAGAATCCTTTTGTTAATACAGCATCTTCGCAATCCCTTCGTAATCCACTTATTTTTAATTTGTTTGTTTGTTATTTTAACTGTAATTATAGGGAAACATAGATCATAAAATAAGGTCAAAATGTCATGAAATGTATTGAACGCAATGTTAACATCAGATTTAGAGAGTACGTCGGTAAATGATAAAGCAGACATACATTCACAGAATTTATTTATATTCTCTTCGCAGTAATCCCTTTTTTTTTCAAACAAGACAGATTTTTTAGGACTTCCGTTAATTATTTTCTTTTCAAATGATACTGTTTGACCGGATTCATGATCCGAAAGACCCAAATATATTACGTCAGAATGGCAATCATTTATATTGCTCGTTATTAAGTCTATACAAGACAATTTACGTGTGGGTTTGTAAATATGGTTTATCAAATTATAATTAGCAAGAATGGAACTAAGTTCACGAGAAAACTTATTGTTTTTAATGACATCAATGTTCCAGTCGCCACATATTACTATTTTTTTGTTACGTTTGAAAGTAATTTTGCGTAATAAGTCATTCAACTTTTGAAAAAATACATTTATATCAGAATTCGGTGTTCTATATAAGCAAACAATAATTAAGTTTTGACTAATAATTTCAGCAGCGCAGTACTCGAAGTGAAAGGCTAATGGCTCTATTTCTGTGACAAGTTTAGATAATGAAATAGATTCGTACTCTTTCTTTATTAAAATAGAAGTACCCCCTCTGCGTTGATTTGGTCTAGTAAAATAAGTCACATGATTGTAATTATTAACATTCAAATTACATTCAGAGCCACTTTTTATGAAAGTTTCTGTCAAACAAATTATGTCAATATTAATTTTTCTTTCAGTCAATTCTTGCAATGTCAATTCGAACATGTCAATTTTATTTAATATACCCGCGATATTTTGATGTAAGAGAGTGATCTTATTACTCTTTTTAGTTACGAAAAAAAGCAGAAGTAGTTACCTCCGTATCAACATTTTTATTACCATTGTTTTGTATTAATTTGAAGTAATACGGTATGGTTCCCTTTTTTCTGTCAGTAAAAGTATCATGGATTAATTTTTCCTGTTGTAATTTATTTTTTGCAATTTGCTTCGCGAAGTAGTATGGGATCGTACCTTTTTTCACTATATTTTCTGGTTTTTTGACTGTCGACTGCTTTACCGTGTTTTTAAATTTTTTTATAAATTGTCTGTCGTAAGTTATACTATCTATTTCTATATTTAACTTAAAACATAATGACTTTAAGTAAACATCTCTCCTATAACTCATTCTTAATGAGCTCGTGTCAACAAATTTACAGTTATTATAGTTTTTCGATAGTAACATAATATTATAATTTAATAACTTTACATTGAGATATGGATTTTGTTGCACATTAATAATTAATATATTAGTATTTTTAAGTGTGTTGAGAGCATTACACAGCGTACGATAAACTTGAAACAAGTTTTTGTCATTTGATCCTATTCCTAAAATAATAATATCATTTTTAGTCAAATTATAGTTGTATTTTTCGAAATTTTCCAGTAATTGTAGTGAAGTTGCATTTGGTTTCACTGTGCTCGACACCGTGAATACGTCATTCCACTTTTGGGCTCTAGTTTGTGTCATTTCTATTGCGAGGCCTCGAACCGCTTGGTCACCCAATATAATTATTTTCTGTTTATTCTTACTACTAACGCCATCTGTTGACAACTTTCGATAACTTTGTTCATTTAAGACACAATGTTTTCGCGGCTGGGTAGACAATAATAATTGGTCAGTAGTCTTGCTACTTGATGTTCCATTTTGGTTGCTTTGTAATAGTTGCATTGAATTATGTTTGACATTAGCTGCAGCAATTCTTGATTTAGGAGTATTTAATGTGGTATTTGTATAATTAGTTTTTCTCATTCTCGGTGTTATTGATTCTTTACAAGGTATATTAGTTTTCTTTGAGGTAGGTTCATAAACTTTCTTTAACAGACTAATTTTTTTATTTTTTTCTGTTAATTCTCGATTTAAATTGTATATTTGAGAATTCAAATTTGTTATCTCACTATGCGCGCTTGCTAATTGTATTTGCGCTTGTTCTAACTGTAGTTTTAGGTCAATAATATAAGACGTATCCAAAGATATCATAGTCGGCTGACTCTGCGTTGAAATGTCTAACATAGTTGAGTTTATTATTGAACTGTCATTTGTCACATTAAATAAATTTTGCTCAGAAGTAGATTTTCGCAGTGGTTTACGTACTGTAATGTTATCCATTTCGTAAAATTATCATTAAGCAACACAATATTGAGCTATAGCTAATATGTTATATTGTAGATGTCACGACGTTAGAAATGTCGTTAACGTCTGAATTATTTTATTAAGTATTGTTTTTTTTTTCTCTGTATTCGCAATTGTATTTATATATCCACCAAACAATCACACGTATATGTTGATTGTCAAACATAAAATAGCTGCAGAAACATATATAATTATTTATTACCTTGACATTGTTCACTCATTTACCAAAGATTTTGATTTTGGTTCATAACGCCAGTTTCTTGAAGAGAAGGTATAGAAAACACTTGTACACAATCGTAAGAACTTTTTAAATGTGTTTTATCTACATTTGGTTCTCTAATCTTATTCTGAACATTTATTTTTTAATATTTGATTACATTACATTTGATTACACAACTGTTTATGTGTAGCTGTTTATGTTTATCGATCGATTGACTTCCAAATTCATATTACGTTGCAATATTTTCGCAAATATTAGATTATAACGACGGTACACCTAAAGACGATTTTAATAAAGATCAAATTCGATTGTTCCTTATCACGGACGTCGGTATCTAGATGCACGGAAGATCTTATCTTCCGTGGATCCGGCTACGGGCGGCTACGGTAAATCAATCCTCCATTTTTATCTACGGGATACTCTCATATTTCATATTTACCCCGGTATTAGTGCGAATATTATTTGCGAAAGGAAGCTGTAACCTAATCTGTAAAAGAAAATATTCTATTGTTTTGATACGCAACTTTTATGACTATTGTATGATGTTTGATTTCCTTTTCATAACATATTCATGTCATGTGTTGTTTTTGCGTGATTATAGAGGTATCTTATACGATAAAAGTTTGTTATTATTTTGTGTATTATATTCACGTGCAAAATATATTATATGTTTGTTACGTATCAACTACGATATCAACTACGTTAATACTACGTTACTAGTATGTGCTTCGGAGTATGGAGGCGTATACACTACATTTTCGATACGTTGCTGAAGTCAAACAATGTTGTGCACGGTCACTTACTGGATGGGCTATATAGTTTAAAAAATGATATTTCACATTTAAACATAAAACTAGTTTGACAGCTGTTGCATCTCAAGATTTGAAAAAGTTACTGAAGAACTAAATTGATTAATGCGAAAGTACATAGATCTTTCTAAATAAAGATATTTAATATTTTATCGAAGGAAATTAGGGATGATCAATTTTAGAAAAACATCGATAATGACATCGATATCAGTATTGGTCCATCATTATTTATATCCGACGAATATTACAATTGATACATCGATGTTTTAAACTATCGACGGTTTTGACAATATTATGGAAAAATAAACAGAATCTTTTATTTTATTCTAATTTAGTTATTGCAAATAAATATTAGAGAATAGAACATCTATAAAACTTTATAGTTCGGCATTTTGGATTTTCGAATTGTATTGGAATAGGTACTTGTAAAATGAAAAATTGTCGATGTTTCATATCAACGACGGATCGATGTACTGATGGAAGTACAAACATACATGCTAAATCATCGATGTATTTTCTTTTAACATTGTTGTGTAGTCAGTTTCGATTAATCTCTAATAAAATAATTGCTAATGAAAATCTCTTTTTAACCGACTTAAAAAAAAGGAGGAAGTTTTGAATTCGGTGGTATTTTTTAATTTAATTTTTTGTTTTTTTTTTTTATTATGTTTTTTTATGTTTGTTACCTCAGAACTGCGTCATTTATGAACCGATTTAAAAAATTCTTTCTTTATTTGAAAGAATACACTTCCAGACTGGTCCCATTCCAATGTCACAGGTATTGAAGCTTAGATTTCGAAGATACACCAAATAACGCGAATTGATTGTAACCTTTATTTATTTATGTTTGTTTATAAAGGGGAATTTGAACCATGCTCTGCTACCAGAAATATGTATACAACGTGAGGGACACAAAAAATATATTAAATAAAAATAACGTCCGTCCATGTAGGTACCAGGATTAGAGTGTGTACGATTTTGAAATTCTCCTTCAGCAGCTTCTACGCAGGGACAAAAAACAACACACGTAGTAGGTACGACACACTTCACAACATATAACAATTATTTGGGTCCACAGAAGGGTTCGATTTCGTCACACGCGCAGGGGTACACCGCCCGTCAGTCCGTTCCACATTACGGTAAAATTGCTACTCAACGGGAGGACTATGACTATGCGCAGTCCGATTACAGGTGTTATAGGTACATATATGGTACATTATAGGTCGCACATTCGTATTTAACTTAGGTCTAACTTTAGGTCGAGGGAGAAATAAAAAAAATTAAACCGATACAAAAATAACTTTATAAATACGATACACCTATCTATATAATTAAATTTGACAGCTATTGAAGTCGTAGCGAAATCTATGTGCAATAACAGAAAGTATATTAGTTTGGTAGTTTGGTTTATTTCACCATTAGCAAATAAAAAACCGGCCAAGTGCGATTCGAACCACGCACAATGAAGGATTTCGTAGACGGAATGTAAACTCGGCCAAGAAAGCGATTGAGCACTTTTGAAAGTATGTTCTAACTAATGAAAATATTGCTTGGAAATTTTGCCAGTATTAACGTGATTGGCTGATTAGCAAGCAATCAAAAGGTAAAGGTGCATACTATTTTAACCTTTATTAACAAACTGTTGTAATTTACCTAATGATTAAACATGACAACACAACAAATACCTCGTAATTTATCTTTAGCCGAATGGGCAGAAATCATAACATTAGATAGAAATCAAAATAACAGTGAAATTTCAAGAAATTTAAATATATGCGTAAGTATGATTGTCCGTCCTCTCTGACTACCCCGTTGGGGATACAGCGTGAGGATATGTAAGAATGTATGTATGATTGTCTGAATGTTGTCTTTTTTTTTTGTAATCGGTTTAGTATACAAAACGTAATAATATTAATGTCTCGGTTTTATAATTTAAGCAAAACTCCGTTTCCCTTTGGATTTCGCGCGAAGGTGAATAAGGTAGCCTGCAAGATCATAGAAGAAGTGGTCGTTGGCCTAGAATAACTAATATACTTAGAGAAACGATGAGACGTGCCTATGAAGAAAACGGTTTTACACCTACGTCTCATTTTGCGGAAGAATTTGATGTCAGTACTGAAACTATATGGCAGTATTTGCACGGTATAGGACTACACTACAGACGTCATTCCAAAAAGGTTCATTTGACGAATAGCCATAATGCAGCTCGTTTGAATTTTGCTAGAGAACTTTTTAAATTTTGATTTGTCAACTACAATATTTAGTGATGAGAAGACGTTCAAATCCAGCCAACATGGCCGGTTAAGTTTGTGGTGTTACAATAACACAAGATACGGTGAAATTAATTTAGTTCCAAATATGGAATCTGATAGAATTTGTTTTAATATATGGGCCTGGATATCGGCTGACGGAGTAGGTGAACTCTCAATATTACCTCCACGAACAACCGCTCGTATTGACAACCTCGTAAACTTAATGTTACCATCTGTCCGGATTGTCTATCTGGAAAATGAGCTGTCCGAATTTAATTTTTTACATGACAACTGTTAGGTTACATAGTGCTAGAGTAACCCGCAATTGGTTTCAACAACATCAATGTATTCCACTGATTCCATAACCTTCAAGATCTCCTGATTTGAATCCCATAGAAAACCTCTGGGGACTAATGGTGCAACCATGGACTAACCGAAATGGAAGAACAAGTGAAACAATTGAAAGTCATTGTATTCAGGTATGGGATGCCATACAGAGTACGAATATTTCTTCGACATGTTGCATCCAGGAGGCGCCGATCGTCAGTGTTTATTCAATTGGCAGCAATAATAGATGCGTATTTCATAACGTGACAATGACATTTACTAAAACAAAATTTCTATGGCCACTGAGCATGTAACCGAAAATACCCTATACCTCAAAAACTACCCTACAGATCTTATTTAAACTAATTTACGTTGAGTCCTTTTTAAGTTATACCACAGATTAATTAGTTTACTAACGTAAAGTTCTACTATCTCATTTTTTTTTCAGAGCTTTTCCCATAGGTGAGAAGTTAGAGGGGACACACACACCATTTTTACGACTTTAGAAACGCATATCTCAGTAACTATTGACATAAAAAAGTCACTTCGAAACCTCTATATCGTTTTTGAAGACCTATCTAGATATTTTACGCGATTACGTGTACTTGAATTTTTTTTTCATTTTACATTAAGTAATAAGTTACGTGTATGGAATGCCACCTCTAATTTATTTCATTCTAAATTCTACTATATCATTCGCGTAGCGGTACAAATACACAAAATCAAATTTCACCTACGTATGTATATAGTGCAAGTAGTCTCCGATAAAATTACGCAGGTTACGTTTTTTGTCATTTAGCTACGGAACCCAAAAAATGTTCTACGTGAATCGATTCATTAAGAGAAAAACTTTCTTATTTTATGCAGATCAAAACGTAGTATGCAACCACCATAATTTTTTACTCCTGTTGTATTGTTTCGATCTTTCCTGGTGAAAAAGTAATAAATGAACTTCTCCAATATCCTGTTCCGCTTGATTCTTACTTCTAGGGACAACCTGTATACATGTCGTCTGTAAGTTACGTAGTTGAACCATGTGACTGCCACATAAATTTGTCATCAGTTGATTAATGCTTAGTTGTGATAGCGTTGTCCGAGTTGACGTCAACTTTACTAATTAATACATTAGTATATTATTTAAAAAATAAGAAATCATAGAAATAAATAGTACAGCCATGTTATAATTATTGTTTTCTAATGAAAGGCAGTCGGATTTCAAGTGTAATATTATAGGTTTTTCAGTTTCAGGTTTTTCATATGTAATACGTAATTGGACCTACAAAGATCAAGTAACATAATTTTGACTGGCTCATTGGCGCAGTGGCATATCTATCTGCTTTCCAAGCTAGGGACCTGGGTTCGATCCCCGGTCAGGTCAATTTAGGAAACGAACTTTTCTAAATTGACTTGGAGTCTGGGAGTTACTGGGAACTCCCCCAGAGTTCGTTGTGTGGTACCCAGAGTACAAGCTTACTGCTTAGTTTGGGAACACAATATGTGTAATTGTCTGGAGTATTATTATTATACATTATTATTAATATTAATAATAGTTGGGAAGTGGGTAGTAAATTGATTGAACCGTCTGCAAGTACGTATTTGAAAATAAAAAAAACGTCATAAGATATTCTAGAAAAAGCTTCCAATTATTCAACTCACTTTATCCAACGGCTTAGGTGTTTACATAATATACGTTGCAAGTATACCTATTATGTGCTGTTCCCAAACGCGTAACTTTGGGCTACGTCTCGTGTGCTACAGCTCGCTGTGGAGTTACGGCAGTGCTACGAAACTTCTCGTGATGAGTTATTTTGTACGTTTATGTTATGCTACAATATGTTACGCTACGTCAATGCTACGAAAACGTTTTCACTTTCGTAATGTATGATATGTTTCACAAAAAGAAAACTATTTTATACTTTTCCAACGATACGCATTGGGCCTACGTGGTAGAGTGTCGTCTATCTCTTTCTCATTCCGGTTATAAGTAGAAGTCACTACTCAGAAGCGACACGTAACGTAAAGTGTTCTTACTGAACATTTCAATATTTATAAGCGTAGGAAATATCTATAATAATTCAACGCTTATGGTTTAGTTTTTTGTTAATGTTTGGTTACACCAATTAGCTTAATTCTATATAAAACACAAAGATTTAACAATTCATGTTAATTACTTAGGTAAAGTTAATAGGTTGTATTATTTAATTTACCTGTATATAGGTTTTCCACCAGTGGCTTTCCCGGCTCTGAACCAAAGCACCATATATACACGGTCCTCGTTGGTGTCCGGTGTGACGTCACATGGGAGGGAAGCTGTTCTCCCTAACACTGCATCCACATCCACTGTCGACACTGCAACAAAGCAATAGTATCATACTTAGTCAGTATTCTTTAGTCAAACGGTCTATTTTTACTTAAACAAGTTAATGATTCTACGTAATAGAATCAATACATTGCCCTAGTTAAAAATACATAAAGGGAAGAATTTAAAATGTGTTTGAAATTGGTAAGAACAATAAGTAAAATGCTAATTACCGCTGCAAAAATATAATTCCTTAAAATTAAATAGTACTATTTCATTAAATATAATTTATACAAATTTAAAAAATATAACGATGAATTTAAAAAAATACGTTTTAAATATAGTGTTTCCATTTTTTTACTAACTATTCACAGGTATACCTCGACCTCGACGACCTCGATGGCGCAGTGGTTTAGACGTTACATCCAAGCGTGAAAGGTTCCGGGTTCGATTCCTGGTCGGGTCAATTTAGGAAATGAACTTTTCTAGGTTGTCTCGGATCTGGGTGTACTGGGAGACGCCCCCAATAGTCGTCGTCTGGTTCTCATAGCACAGGGAATACCCTAGTTTGAGATCAGTTGATTGGTGCCTATTGTCTGGCGCATTATTATTATTATTATCCATATTCATAGGTATTATAATTATGTATTATAATGGTTCTCGTTACTGGGATTATACATATTCATTAAAAGAGGTGAGGCAAGGGTACATACTCCCGTCTCCACACAAAAGTGTGGATTAGTGAAGGTAAGCTAGAGGTCTACATACCTACTTTCAGAGTTTTCAAGGTATCTGATCCAAGTTAACAACTAAAGCTTTCTAGTAGAAGCTGAGACGTTCGTTAACGTTCGTTACGTATGCCAATGAGGTAAGTGTCCACGCGTTACCTCACTTAACTTTAGCAATTGTATCAAATACCGAAGCCATATTATGCTATGAGTAGCTTTCAATATATACTATTGTATTTATTGTATTTAAGCAGTAAGAGTTATTATGTCCGTATATTGAAAATATTTCTGAAAACATGTTTGTGACTCTTGTTTGACTCTTATGGCTCTTATGATTGAGAATATCAGTATTTTTAGAATTTAGACTGATTATGTTTTTAGCTTCATTGAAAAAAACTACAGATTAGACTTCAATGTAAATTGAATTATCCTAACGAATAGGAGCATTGTTACTTAATAGTGTAAGATCTTAGTAATGTGCAATAATTGTAATAATTACAAGTGGGTAAAGTTATTTCAAAATTTCGGTTCGTTAAATCGTTCCTAAAAAATGAAGAAAGAAATGCTTAGATGGTTTAGGCACATAGAAAGAATGAGTGATGAAAGACTGACGACAAAATCTACAGAAAGAAAACGAGTAGTAAAAGAAGCCAAGGAAGACCAAGGCTGATTTATGAAGAACAAATAGCCAGAGTGTTAGCAGATGGAATTGTCAAAAGCACTCGCATACCTAGGCGAAAATGTGTGAGGATAATGATGAGATTTGAGGAAGCGAAAGAACTAAGGATTGCGACGCTTGGCGCTCTGTCCTCTCTGACTATTCCGTTTGGAATACAGCGTGAAGATATGTATGTATGTTAAAGTTAATTATTAATTTACTAGCCTGTTGGCGCAGTGGCATTTGCATCTGCTTTCCAAGCTAAGGGTCCCGGGTTCTATCCCCGGTCAGGTCAATTTAGGAAACGAACTTTTCTAAATTGGCTTGGAGTCTGGGTGTTACTGGGAACTCCCACAAAGTTCGTTGTGTGGTACCCATAGTACAAGCTTACTGCTTAGTTTGGGGTCACACAATCTGTGTAATTATGTGGAGTATTATTATTATTATTAATGAAATGTCGAATGTGAATTAATAATACAATATAATTAGTTAAACAAGCAATATTTTATTGTTCACAACATACAGTTATATTATTATACTATGTAACAATATAGATAAGGTAGACTAAGTAAGGAAAATAATATAAATTAACGTTCACTAGTACAGCTTTAGTAAAAATGACAATCGTTTATCGATACGTTAACTTCGTTAATTTGTAATTGCAACTTTGAGGACGTCTATTATTTAAAATAATATATAGTTTTAAGTTTGTAAATTTTAACGTATTTATGTACTTTTTGTTAACGTAATTAAAATATATTGACAGATTAACTTTTATAACGCCGACGAAAATTAGTAATATTCCACTAACTAAAATAAAATATATTAACTTGGTATATTCTATTTTAGTAGAATATTTCCAATATTTTTGTGTGGCAAAATAATCCTTTTAGGTCTATGAATGTAGTGTAACGCTGTCGTAGATTCTTGAGGACAATGAATTACTAAGTGAATATCTCTGTTCCCCTATATATTTTATTTACGCCATCATGATTTTAAGCTTATTCTTTTTCTCCTCAGGCGGTGAATAAACATGAATATAAATAGACGTCTTATTAAATCGTTCTTTCTCAACACTGTGTTGCAAATCTCAATTTTCGCGTATTCCATTTTGTAGAATGTTTATGCGCTTAAGTTTTAATACATGATATAATCGTCTGTAAATTGGACCCAGAATAATTAATTTAGTCATAAATTTACGTTAAATTAATAACGTAAATGAAGTGCGTCTTCAGAGATATTGTTTATTTATAAGTATATTTCGTCGCCCCATATACTCGTTAGATAAATATTGATATTTTTTAATCATGTGTTAGGCAAACTGCCTTTGAAAGTACGGATAAAAACAAACAGGTACAGGCTAAGTCATTTAATAACATTTTATTCACATTAATGTCATTTCTGTCTTTGACGATTTAAAAGATATGATCAGTTTCGGATTTCATAATATCATAAGATCGCATAGTGCTCTATTTGTATATACATACCTATCTTATGAGAAATCAAAGACCGAATTGGCATTCACAAGGTTAAGCTACTTTGAAAAGTTTGCCTTTGTCTCTGTTCTATTTACACCATACATTTTGGAACATCCTGTGTTATATAATTTATTACAGTAAAATTGTATATTTTTTGTTATTTACATGTATTTTTTTGTATACCGTGACATATAGGTGTATAATTTACAGTGATAGCGAAAACAGAGATTTAATAGAGGCAACAGATTTAGAATTCAATTTTTATTTAACGAAAAAGCAATGTACCATGAATGCTTGAGATCCTACACCTACACACATAACATCTCGCCGTTCTTCATTCGGGAATGTTCGTAATAAAGGTCTAAACGTACTTCGGTCATGTGGCGTACGTTACATACGTGAATGTGGTCTGGGATCCGTTGAAGGTATACCTTTCTATACGGCACAATCACAACACAAATTTACACGTATAGTTATTGTATCAGTTTCGGATCCCAGAATGGTATACATAGATTAATTTGCACAGGAACACGTTTTTGCTTAAGGAATGCGCACACGTCCGTAAGTTTACGTTTTTTCTTACTAGACTAAGGGGAGGGAGAGGGTGAGGGCGCGGGGGACAGTTAATAATTTACTGAACAATGTGAAGAGCTTAATTAGGACAATACGTTAAATTGAGAATTACTAAACAATTCATAAAAGTAATTAGGTTTTGATATAGTGTGTTAAGATTAATAAGATTTTAAAGATCTCTGTATTATAGCTTAAGATACACATGAATATTGCTTTGATACTGACTGGTCTGGGAGAGAAAAAGTAAGAATGTACGATAATACATATTATGCTGCTTATACTTCCGCGTAAATCGTAAAATGCCGTCAATAAGGCTGTGTTACTTCTGTAAGTATAATTCTATAATTATGTAAGCCATATGTAAATCCAAATATCTGCTGCCAAAAGTGATATCAAGGTGTGATTATGTTGTGTTTTGATGTTTTGTTCACTCCAAACGGCGAATAGCGTGAAATTATTAATGTAGATTTAATTATTTGTATATTCGCTTTTTTTAATTTATTTAGGTATTTAATTATCACAGATTTATTGAGCGTTACGTATCGTAAATTGCAACCGCAAATTTAAGTTTGTTGTAGAGATTTTGTAGTTGAAAATATGTTTCCAATACAATACAATCCTGATAACTTTCCTTCCGTGTACTTAATGTCTTATTGTCAATGTTAATAATTGTTTTTAAATTTTTCTTAACGGTATTTTTGGAGACTAGGAGTAATTTGGACCTTTAATTTTCAAAAAGGGTTAAAAACGTACATCGAAAGTATACGTACGTGTAATACATGAAATAAAATAAGTCAATTTTTGGAAATTGTTTTTGCTTTTATATAATATATGGATGATTTGAGAATTCTAAGCAAAAATAATTTTAAATTTTTTACTTTACACTATACAGTTTCAAAAATCTATGACACTTAAAAAACAAAAATCTGTGAAACTTGAAACACTTAAAAATATTTTATCGCAGACAAATTTAGTCTGGAAAGACTCACAAACAGGGTTCTATGATTTCATTGAATTTATTGATTGCTATTTCATTGAACCTTATTGTGTTTTAATTAGAGCTATCACACCTTGACTTTACTGGCTTCCGAAAAGATTTATTTTCCAATTTTGGAAATACAAGGGAAAGGGCTAAGCTCAACACTTCTGATTCTGGGTCGTCGTTTTACGTTCGTCCGTCATTTTAATTCGCGTGTAAATTAGAGCATGGGAGCTCTGTAACATAAGCAAACGCACGGACAGATAGGTCGAAATGATAAGGGTTTCTAGTTTGACTACTGAATTCTCAAAATGGTAACTGTAATAATTATAATAAGAATAACTACAAAGAATAACTACAATTATTACATTATATAAAAAAAAGATTCATGTCATTTTTTCAACCAAGGGCATTTAATATCTCGAGATGAACAAACTTTATTTTATCTAATACAACCAAATGACTAAATTTAGCCAAGCCTGAATATTGTATACGTACAATAAGTTATTACTAGAGCGCTCATTAATATCACAAACAAATTTATTTCAAATTTAGAAGTAGGCAACTGCATAATTATATAGATGATGTAATAATTTGGGATAAATGACGAGTTTTTAGGTTAATTTATCGTCGAGTTTCGTAACGTATACTATTTCAAAAGTAAAACATGTACACAATTGCATGAGAGAAAAATTGCCTGTGATGACAGACAGACGGATGGACGCGTGAGTATTGGTTAGAACGGAATTCTAAAAACGAAAATATCTCACCTGAATTCATAGTTAGACGCCATTTCGCTTTAAATTTAAAAGTACTGGTACAAAACCGAGTTTAGAAATGAATTATTTTTTCCTTACTTTTGGGAAATATATTTAGAATGTCAACACCGCAGGTAATAATCCTCTTTTTTCCCTGAGAAACTGTCACCGTGTTAGAACCAAGTAATATGCACCATCAGTCATACTTAGAGCGAGTTTTCAATTTACTCGCAGTGAGGACTACCATAATAAAGACGGATCACTTGGTCTCGTAATAGTCATGTGTCAGTTTACTTCCAATACCGCTCTATATTGGCTTTTCAACTGATTTTGGAACAGAACATAAATTTAAATATTATTTTCAGGCTATTCATTTATATTTTGTGATTAACGGGGTACGTAATCTTCAAAATGATGTCTCAATCACTAATTTTGATGAAGTATTATGGGAGATATCCCGTACCAAAATAAAAACACCTTTAACAAATTATGTATGATACTTCTTTTGTTATATTTACCACCATTACCTACCACATATTTGTAATTTTCTTTATTATTATAGTGTTTGTACCTCCAGATATTATTTTTTATAATGTTTGGTTTGTGAAATATCAACACTCAAACAAACTTTTTAAATTATTGAGCGTTTATACTGTTTACCGATATCTTCGTCTCTACATACTCTTGGTTATTTCATTGCTATTAAATTTGAAACCAAATTGTGCGTAAGCTGTGATATCGTGAAATGACTGTAGTGGATGCTCAACTTAAGCATATACATATAAAATGTTCCGAACAAAAGCTTCAATAAAAATAAAAGGAAAACAGAAATCCCACCTAACACGCCACAACGCCGACTCGCATTAAGATAAGAGCAGAGAAATGAAATTTCAAATCGGTCCTGCCCCTTTATTTCGATGTCACCGCTGCGTTTCAGTTAGAATAATTCCACAATAAAGCTGTTCTGACAAAGCCTCGAGTTTCGACGGTGAATGTCACGCATAATGTATCGGAAATATAAATTATATTAGATTGGGGGTTCGCTCGTGTAATGGAAGGCTATAATGCGGTCGCGAAGATTGGAGTTGCTTGTCGTGATGGAAAGCACTAAAGAATACTCTACTCATTATTGCGCCGTCGATCGTGGGTGTGAGTGGTGGCTGCGTGTCATGCGAGGGCTTGCCCGCGTACGGCCCGTTCGTATGTGGCGCCCCGAACGTGCGCTCGGACTTGTCAATGCGATCTGTCGATGTAACTAGTTAGTCGTCTGGGGAATAAAATCACTTTAACTGACAGGCCATTGGCCGTATTACTTGCAATGCACGTTCGAGTTCATGGATTTATTATACGTAGCATACGACGGCCCTTTGTGTCACTATTTTTACGTGATTTCTTAATCATTATACTGGCATAACATGCTTCAACCTTGCAATGTATCTACATTAATGTGTAATTTTATACACAATAGTATTTTGTTATGGATTCAGCAGTTTGTTTCGTTAATAAAAAATAAAGAATTTGTAAATAACATTTATTGAACATGAAATTTGTTTCGCTCTACTTAATAAAATTTCAATTTGGATATACCCTGTACAGACAGTAATTTTTCTAATATCAACGAAATAGTTTAAGTTGGCTGAGCCTTTACGTTACTGTTTAAAGTAAAGTCACGTACCTATTATTTTCATACGCATGTGAACATCCTTTTATTTTCGTTGAACAAATTAGTCGATTAAATTGTAAATGACATACACGCTAGCACTACTATTATAAGACTATTACGTGTCAAAGAAGTATTGAAATGAGATATGAGCTCCTGTCATGCCGAAGATTCCAAATTCGTCGTCTATCCTTTGGTAAATACTAGCCGAGTAGGTTTTCTTATTTGATATCGAAAAAAGGAGTATTATTTCAAATTATGGAACAATAAAGAAGCCTAGTTACAGTCACTAGACAAAGAACGGACAGAAAACAATTACTGCACTTCAAAATAAATCATTCATAATTTCAAGTAAGATCACAGATGGAAGTTAAAAAGGCAATTCCAAGCAAGAAAAGTCAATCGCTTGAGACACTAACTTTTTCACTTACTCTCGAGCTACTTCTACTTGGGAAGGTTTTGAGGACACTAAAAAGACGGTAAACTCTGTGAGAAGCCAAGAAAAGCTCTTACGTCTCTCGTTCTCTCAATATATCATATTTTTTCCCGAGCTTGGAGATATACGAGCGGCGGTTTCGCGCGTGACAGGCTTCCGGGGGTAATATTAATAAAATTATTGTGGAGACACGTCGAGACCGACCCACTCGTTTCAAAGCGTGCAACATCGTTGTTAGTGAGTCGCCGTACATATGTGCACATCATTACGGCTGTGTATTTCTGAGATACTGTATAGAATTTTATATTGTGTTACTGACGGTATAAAATTCTAAACTGACTATTACAAAATACGATGGTATTTTTGTTAACTTTAATAGAGTCAACGTAGGCCGAATATAATAAATTCTGTAACAATCATACATACATTAAAATTGAAGAAATTCAACCCGGGATCTTCGACATAGGAGGTTGATTTCATAACTTTCGCAGATCATCTTAGAAAGAAAACAAGCTAATAAAGAGCAACAAAAAATCTGCTAGTTCGATAGGCTTAGCATGTTAGAGTATTATTACCTCCACGCTTAGCACTGACTTCAGTAACTGTCAAATTGAATTGTATAGGTATTTGTACAGTATTTAGAAAGTTATTTTTGGACTTGAGTATTGATTAGTATAAGATAATTATTTTATACATCTCAGTGCTTTTATTTTGAAATTTGTTTATTTTTTTCCAATAAAATTATAAACGTTTTTGATTTTTTTTATATTATTTTGAGTTTTACTCTTGGAGTTTTTACCTTTCTATATAAGACGTCAAAACTGCTGCTGAAAGTCAAAATCGGATTTTTAAAATTAACACCTCTCTTTGGATTACCATGTATTCTAAGCTTGCATTTCTAAGCTCTACAGAGATCAAATTTAGAACAGCTAGACTACGTGGTAGCAACATAAACAAATAGACACTGAGGTGATTCCATAAAGGTTCCTTTTTCTAATTTTGGAACGGAACACTACCAAAGTAGTAGTGGGCCGATCAATTGTTTTTAGTCTCCCTGCTGTTTCTGAATTCCTGACAAAAATTATTCGGAACATGTAAGTAACGTATTCATTTTATATAATATTATAATTTTTTAAAGCAATTTAATGATAGGAATCATTAAATTAAATTAACTTTTATATAAATTGCAAGTCCAGTCCCATATGGGTTACTGCTGTCACCTATGTGCGAGAGCACCTAGATACCAGTTTAGGCCTTTTTGATTCTGTTCAAAGATGAGTTATGAGAATTGTTGACAATCCCAAGCAGCTCACAAAAAGTCTGAGGAGAGATTTTGCCTCCTTATGATAATAATAATAATACGCCAGACAATTACACAGATTGTGTGACCCCAAACTAAGCAGTAAGCTTGTACTATGGGTACCACACAACGAACTCTGGGGGAGCTCTCAGTAACACCTAGACTCCAAGCCAATTTAGAAAAGTTCGTTTCCTAAATTGACCTGACCGGGGATCGAACCTGGGACCTTAACTTGGAAAGCAGATGCATATGCCACTGCGCCAACGGGCCAGTCAAACGGGCCTTATGTGAATTCTATCTCTTGTAAAATGGATTGCGTTCCGAGGAAATATTTGACATGGTGTCTACAGTCACATTTTTACGGAAGCTAAACGGTCAGGCATTGTGCGCTTTCAAAGGACAACAAGACAAACAAGAAGGTTTTCCCTTGAACCATCAAGTTGTAGAGTGAGGTCCGTATCAAAGTTTTCCCAAATTACTACACCATGAGGCTTATTAAAAAGATCGTGGACAAGTGCTTACAGGGTCAGCAACGCGTGATACCTCTGGTGTTACATGTGTCCATTAGCTACGGTAACCGGTTACCACCAAGTGGGCCGCTTTTTGCCACCTTTATGGTATAAAAAAATACATGGGTATTATGTAGTACGTATACTAATAGAAAGAATGAATGATAAGCGACTAACAAAAGAAATCTATAGAGCGAAAGTGAGTAGTAGCAGAAGCCAAGAAAGACCAAGTCTGGTTTATGAAGATCAAATAACCGATATGTTAGTATATGTGGGTGAGGGTGTCTGAGGCGAACGAAGAGATTCGAGGAGGCGAAAGAAATATGTAAGGACCGCGATGTCTGGTGGTCTATCCTCTCTGCCTACCTCGTTTAGATACAGTATGAATCTTCATTATATGTCTATGCGTGTCATATCGCTTGTTGTATGAGGTCACAATATAATGCCGTTTGTTACGTGACGCCCAGTCAATGTGCTACATTCGCTGCAATGGCTGGCCGCCGTGTCTATGCAGTTTTGCACTGTGTATGCAGCTCTCGATAGAAAGCACGAACGCTGTACTATGATGAGACAATAACGAGTGCTATGTAGTAAACAAATTCCGTATTTGAAATTAATTATGCCGATACCTAAAAATCTTATATTCTATTCTTCTTCAATATTGTAGAATAGTATATCCGTTAATGTTTAAGATTAACTTTATCAGTTGGTTATTTTGTGTTGGCTTTTGTAAATTTCCTTTGTAATGTACACGATATACAAAAACAGTATAATATTATAGTCTGTAAGCAAAGTCATTTCATCAACACACGCACATAATTTGCGAGGCTTGGGATTACATAAAATAAAGAACACTATATTGGTACCTTACTTGCTCTTACATTTTCAATGCCATCATAATCTCACTGAGTGAATGAGATGTTATGATACAAGAATAAAATGGTCGCTTCCGTTCGTCGATATCATAACGATATGACGAGCTTATGATTATGTCGCTCTCCGACACACTACGAATGTAAGTTTCATATAAAAGTTGAGTGAAATATTTTCTTGATATTTTGTACTTGATTTATTGCAAATGGCAACAATGAAAACATGTTCACCCTCATTAACGAACATGTAATAAATTGTTTATTTTGTCACTTTATGTGCTTCAATTATTGTTATTTAAATGATATACATATATGTATATATATATGTAGACTCTCGGGTTACGGCCAAGTTGATTATACTCATAACATTCTTACGATATCTTTTGTATTCTGTTTCTTGTTATAATATTGAATTAGCATGCCATTACAAGCGATTTTTGGAATACCAATATTAAACCTTCGTAATAACAGAGAAATTACATAGTATTAACATGTTTGCGACAGTATAACTATTTGGTATCGGAAATTGTAGAGCTGATATGACATAAAGCCTAATTAGGTTCCACAAGAACTCAGATCACTAAGAACACAATGGAACATGTCTATTGATAGGTCTCGCCTTTACTCGAAGCTAATTGACATCGACAAAATCGATATTGAATATATTTTAGGTTCATTATAACTTCTATCTATTATAACCAGGGATTGTGTCTTTGAGGGATAAAAGGATGTGAGTTGGACGTGGAGAGACGTATAGCAGTTACTAAAAAAGTCAACGCTGCTCTAACCGTGCTAATTAGTACTGTGAATATAATCACATAAATCTGTCGAAATAGCCATCCACAATGCGGTGTTGGTGAGAGCTTTATTATACGGTAGTGAGGCGTCGATACATCTAAAATCGAGTGTAAGTGACATGAATGCGGTAAAAAGCAATTTTGCAATAAACTATGTACACAACACGATAAGCAGTACGCACTATGACAGAGTTGCACGACAGTGTTATTGTAAAAATGAAGAAAGGAATGCTTACATAGTTCGGGCACATAGAAAGAATGAGTGATGAAAGACTGACGAAGAAAATCTACAGAGCGAAAGTGAGTGGTAACGAAAGCCAAGGAAGATCAAGGCTGACTTATAAAAATTAAATAGCCAGACTATTAGCCGGCGGAAATGTCAAACGCATTCGCATGCCTAGACGAAAATGTGTGAGGATAATGATGAGATTTGAGGAAGCAAAATAAGTATGTAAGGACCGCGACGCTTGGCGCTCCGTCCTCTCTGACTATCCCGTTAGGGATACAGCGTGAAGATATGTATGTATGTGCGTACAACTGGGTCTACATAGTGTTGATATTGACTGAGCAATATCCTTTTTATCCTGACGTTTTGATCGTGATCGCAAGCAGACTGATGAGGTTCAGCATTTTAGTGATGTCAAAAGGAAAATAATGCATTAAGGTAAACATTGATGCAATTGCAATTTCGCAGAAATACGTACAGTATTCTCTTAGATGAGAAGCACTAGAAAGAATGAGTGACCAACGACTGATGAAGAAAATTTGAATACAAATGAGTGGTTGCATAAGCCAAGGAAGACCAAAGCTGACTTATGATGACCGAATAGTTAAAGTATTAGTTGACAGAAATGTCAAAATTGAGGAAATTTATGAGATTTGACGACACCAAAGAGAAATATTTAAGAACTCTAGAACTTGGTGTTTCGTTTTCTCTGCGTACTCCTTTAGGGGTACATTGCATAGTATATATGTACGTTAGTTAGCACACTATTGTCTTTGTCTATTCTCGATTTAGAAAATATTTCAGTCTGAGAACAAGCCTGAGAAATTTATGTTCTTCTGTTATACATTAACCACAGAACATTAGAACTTGGAGACTATTTGTTTTGCATCCTTGTATCCTTAACCACTGCCAAAGAGATTCCCGTAACGTTATTTATTTTTTGTAAAAATGTCCTCTTTAACTAAATTCGTAAACGACCTTTATCTCAGAATAACACTAGGAGATGTGCCGTTTGTCAAATACCCGATGTTGTTACAATAACTAGCTGCGGCTTTATTCGATAAGACGTTACCCGTTCCACGTAACAAAAATCTATAGTTGTGTCTGAGTATTAGGTTTCCGGATCAATTGGATAAGCACCGAAATAGGCCACGAAGAAGCTTACTAAGCATACATGCAATAAGGAAGATATATAGAGAAACAAGGGGAAGGTAACCCAATATATTTTCTCTAATGTCATCGTGACAAGTATTTATTATTGTGTCATCATTTATACTTTTTTGTGCGTAGATATCGAAGAGCATTCGATCAACGTTTCCAATTACATTAAAATTTCAATTCATTCATCACGATTACAATAACTGGACGTTTTTTTCAGTTCTGTGCTCTTTGATTAGATTCGGTGGTGAACAAACCCATCCATCGCCAAACCACAAAAGGTTGGTGAAGCTACGTCGGCCGACTCTCGTTTTCCATTCGTTCCGCTGTCCAGAAATTTTCGCAATAAAATTAATCGTTCCAATAAAATTGGAGTCGAATAGAGCCACCCGTGCATGAACACTTTTTAATTGGGCCACTCTTTTTGCTCCTTTAGCAGTCATTCGAACGAGAAATCGAACTTAAGCAAGTTTTCCGTTTACATTTGTCTATAGAGTGTAGTATGTAGACAGACTTATTTAAAAGTTACTTTCGAACTTTTCTCTGAGACTTTGCAAGCGTAATTTCTGTTAGAAGAGCATTAGCATAGTCAAAGTTGTACTCTCGAATAAAACTATTTATTTTTGGACTTGGAAAAGGTACTCTTTGATTTTAATTAATAAGTAAAATTAAACATTTTGCTACAAAGTTTTCAATTAACTTTTTGTCAATGTGTAAATGTTAAAGTAGCACATCGTTTTTAATCAAAAGTGAGCAATTTGTTGCGTGTAAACTTGGCTCCCGATGGATCGCATGAAAATCAGAGAAAAAAACTTCGAATAACGACCCGCCGAACAAACGAAAATATATTTCCCCATTTTCATTTTCGACAAGCAATCGCGTTAAATGGGTTGAGCGCGATTCCCACTTGAGTTTGTTCGATTTTTCGATTTTGTTTCATTTGATCGCTTCGTCGATTCATTGCGAGGTGTGGCATGGAATGGTGATGTAATAAAAGTAGTAATTTGTTATTCGTATAGCTTTATGTGTCAAAACGGTTATTACTTTTGTGTGAGACATAAATATCAAGTTGCGTTTTATTTAATTACATAAAATATGTAACTTGCAAAGTGAGTTTGAAAGCTACATACATTTTAAAAATAAGAAAGAACAATATTTTATTTTGTCAAGTACCTAGCAGAAAATGGAAACACCTATTAAGATCTTTAAGATAAAATATTGCAAATAATTTACATACAGGATGTAACAAGTGGGTGGATAAAAAAAAGGAAAACGATACGGGCCAACTGTATTAGCATAATGTAACGAGTCCTATAATTTTGCATAATAATTCCAAGCACGCAAATCAAAAATAATCAGAAACTAATTGGAGATTAAAGATGGATATAAATTATTCAACCACCACATTCGCCGGATATGAATCCATGAGATATCAGCTGTTTTGGCCATGTGAAAAGGAGATTCGATTCAATTCGAGAAACGGGTACTCCATGCAGCTGCGAAAAGTGATCATTGAATCGAACTATGTTCTAAATTTGTTAATTAGATGAAAACGGTACTTTTGAATATTGTTTAAGATTTTCCAGCAGTCTAAGAGTGTCCTATCAATAATGCGGGAGATTACTAAGTAATATAACAACGTTTCATGACATTTTTAAAATTACAAAATAAAATAAAATTTTTAACAACAGAAGTGAGATGACTTAATATGTTGCATATGTGTGTGTCACGGACAAAAGTCGTAATTCGGTTACAGTTAGGGTTAATCGGTTCGAATTATCCAATTCCTCCCAACTGAACGCATCTAAATCCAGCCGGTTAAATTAAGATGTATCCACATTTCTTCTAGTAACTATTGCATATACGTTACTTCTGACTGGGTGATGTATATGTACATAATATGTACATACATATCACTGAGTAAGAAATAATTTTTTTTATGAATTACGTATATTAAGGATAACTTTCAAAATTTTCTGCTAACGTCTTAGTTCATGTAATAAGAACGATTTATATTAATCATATAATAGAAAAATTTCGCTTAATAGCTATGTTAAATATTATGTTGTGTAATGAATGGAGTAACTGTATAATATAAGTAATGAAGTAACCGCGACTTTGTTTGTGAGAAACTTCACGTAGGTAAAACTGAGTGCCTAAGATAATAAGAAGATAATAGTCCAATCAATCTACAGGAATGCTCCAGAAAATTGAGGGCAGGAAAAAAGAATATGATCGTGTTGAACAATAAACTCTAAGAGAGACCGCGCTTTTTTTCGGATTTTCAATGGCGAACCTAACCTAAAAATTCGCGAATGTCAAAAAAACGGTTTTTCGTTAATAAAACAAAAAGTTGAGCTTGTATCTAAAAAGTTAAAGTGGAAAGTTGAAGGTGATGAAATTATATTTCGATTGATGTTCTGTACAATATCGAGTTTTGCCTTATATTGCCTTATATACCATATCTGCAGCGGAGATTTTTTTTTCTAAACCTCTTCATTGAACGCCTACGAAAATGAGACAAATTGTCGTTAAATACTAACTGTCCGATAAAAAAATGTTTCTGGCGTTTTATAGTCATTTTTATTTGATAGTATATATTACAATGTATAATAGTCTTTACCTTGGATCAAAGAGTCTTTACCTTGTCTAATATTGTGTTAAGCTTCCGTTTACTTTGTCATTTATCGTTTTACTTAACGCTTACATTTGTTTATTCTCTTTGTCATTCTAAAATCTGTATTATTATCCTCTTATTAATGTACTTATATTATAAAGTAGTATGTAATACTTTTATAATTTTAAATAATCAAAGTTTATATTATTGTGTATTAAATTATGTGTTTACTTTTATATTTGACATAGACATGTATATTTTTTATAGTATTATGCTATAATTCTATACCTTTAAAATAAAAAAAAAATTCAGCTGCGGATATGGTATGGTAATCATTTTACTTTTGAAATGCGTTAAAAAATATAAACTTTCATCAAAGTTACCGCTTAGAAAGCTGTCATTGCTTAAGGTATCCAGCAGACTGGCAGCATTGCCTCTTTGAATAGCCAAACTGATTCGTTGACGGAAGAAGCTGACAGCCCGGCGGTCTCCCGAAGCCTCGACCAGTCTCTTACAAATATCAGAAACCAGTCGATGGGCTTCGGGGCCCCAGGGAGTTTCATTAAATAGTTTCATTAAATAGGTTTCGACAAATGTTGACTTGAAAAAAATTACAGCGAAAAAACCTCACCTCCAAATTTAGACATTTTTGTCGTGGATTTTTTTGTACTTAAAATTAAGAAAAATAAATAATAAACTATTGCACTTGAAAGTACAACTCTACAACTCTTACCGAAGAAATAGAGCTCCAAAATAATGTCAGAGAGCTGTACACGAACGGTTTCACGCGAACGCTTTTTTTCACAAAAATAAATTTTTCATGAACAATTTTCAAAATTTTTTGCCAAAAGAGAAATTACAGTTTTCAATCTAAAACCAACATTTTCACCAGGTAACAAGCTTCTAAGATGCTTTGATGAATATTTATTATTAAATGAAAAAACGAGATTTTTAATGGTTTTTTGCATATTTCTCCGTATTAAGCTATAATTGATATTGCACAGGACATCAATCGAATCATGATTTTATCGCCTACAACTTTCCAATTTAACTTTTTTCGATACGAATTCAACTTTTTGTTTTATAAGCGAAAAACCATTTTTTTTACTCTTGCGAATTTTTTAGGTTAGGTTCGCCATTGAAAATACGGAAAAAAATGCTATCTTTCTTATAATTTATTGTTCTACACGATATTTTTTTTCCTGCCCTCAATTATCTGGAAATAAACATGGTGAATCCGTAGATTGATTGGACTATAAACTAACACTACTGAAACTAGTCATTAGGTAGCGTTAAATATGAAATGTAACGCGAGCACTGATCACTATGAACATGTTATCATTTCTTCATCATGTGAGCGATGACCGAATAAATACTATTTGAGTATTAACTGTGTATTTTTGACAACCTCTCTCGTTACAATCACAGGATAGACTAATCTAATTTCGGTTTACTTCTATTAAGAAACGTCTTATTGTTATTCACAATTTACGGATATCATTTACGAACAATAGAAAGTCCATTAATATAAATTAAGAAATTACAGTAGACATTCAAACAACATCTTACAAGTAGGTAGTTAGAGAATAATTGACAATACGATATTAATTATCATTAATGGTAACTCTGTTACATACAATAGTCAGCCTGACAAATATACCTAACAATCACAACCATTGTACTCGACTATTCGATGGCTTCTCAACAACTGAACTCTAATTTTTTTTTTTTTGGTTTTTGAGAGGCGAAATTAAACCCCTGCGGGCTACCCAGCCGGACTCTACGCCGACTGGGGAGTGTCGGACTCGAACCGACTAAACAAAACCCCTCTTTGCTGTTAGCCCTAGTGGCTTTTACAGCGTCACAGGTCGCGTTAGGGCGAGCGCTGAAGGCGCCCTGCCAGATGGTCGACCGCCTGAGGGTTCCTCCAGCCGAGGGATGCCTCGTATGGAGGGCGGACCTCGGGCTCAAGGCGTCGCCAGGGGAGCTTTCCGCACCTGCGTGCATCTTAACGGGCTTCCTATTCGGGTGAGGGCCGGGCCTCTAGCGGACCCGGCCGGCGAGGCGGCTGAGGGCCGGTTTGTGTGCCTAGCGTTCCGCGTGGCAGTTTACAATGTGGCTTAAGGCCCGCGTGTGTGCGTGTAGAGCTACGTGATCGAGCTTCCAAACGTGAGACCCTACGGGTGTCGCAGGGGTCGTTCTCGCCTCCGCCGGTGGGGGCGATGCGGTCGTAGTGTGTAGGTCGTCGTCGCTGTCGCCTAACACATGTCTAGGCCTACGATAGCGTTTGCGGACGCGGGATTCGGGGGTGTACGATGACGCCCTGACCACTACGGGATTCGGGTGTAAGGAGGAACGGCGAAAGAAGCGTTGGGACGCCTCTTTTAGATATTGAGTTACAGAGGGCAATTCTAGGTCGTAGTGGAGATATACGTTGCGCACGTAATGAGGGGCACCGGTGGCCATGCGCATGAACCTATTCTGAATAACTTGGAGGGAGTTGATGTGAGAGCGCGCAGCGTGAGCGAATACTACACTGGCGTACGTCATGATAGGCCTGACGCACGTCTTATATAAGGTGACTTTATGTCTGAGGGACATTTTGCTTTTAGCGCAAATGAGCATGTTGAGACGGCCGAGGACGAACGTGGCGCGGTCGCGGACCGTTTTGATGTGTTGGCCGAAGGTCATGGCACTGTCAAGGGTGACTCCTAAGTATTTGACTTTCCTAGTCCAAGGGATATCTTGGCCGAAGAGCGTGATAGTACGGAGAGTGTTAGCGCGGCGGGCGCGGCTGGTCGTCGTTCCTCTCGAGAAATACACGGCGGCGCTTTTCTCGGGGTTGACTTCGATTCTCCAAAGACGGAACCACTCGCCTAGGCTCGTGACCGCGACTTGGAGGAACTGAACTCTAACAAGACCAAAATCAGACTTTTATGCAGCCCCACTACACGCAGGAAATCCATTCTACCCTCGTTCTTTTTACTAAAATGTTACAAAATATCACATGTGGGGACGTTTATGTGATTAAAATTAATGTGGACTAACACTAGCAACACAGTTTTTATTTGCAACCAGACTCATTATGATGAATAGTTTCATTGGAAACAGTATACTTAACGAGTTAGGCCGTAGGTGTTGACTATTGAAGTCTGGCTTTTTGTTCACGAAGCATTTCTAATTTTACAGCCGATCAATATCTAATTCATCTGTAATGACGTTGTACATGCGTGTACAAGTACAAAGTTAAGTACACATGTAAGTATTTTTTATTTCTTTGGTATGAAGAATTAAATCACCCAAAGCAGTCATTTACAGGTAAGTTAAATATTATGTGTAGAATTTATTGTATACCTGTGGGCATATTCAATATTATTTTGATAGAGATTGGATTGTTTCAGTTAAAATACAATGAATATAACGTTTTAAATCCAGTGACCATAGGTGACTGATTATTTGTTGTTCAAAAACTCTTGAATGAAAACGGGAGCCACGAAGTGATCATTTGAGTTTAGGAAAAAGAAAGAAGTCGGCTGGAGCCATATCTGGTGAATAAGGTGGTTTCTCGATGGTATTTGTTGAGTTTTTGGTCAAAAATTCGTTCACAATGATGGCCTTGTGTGAAGGCGCATTATCGTGGTGCAAAATCCAAGAATTTTCTTTCTACAAATCTGGCCTTTTTCGTCGAATTAGCTCTCTTAAACGCCGCATAACGCCCGAATAATGTTCTTTATTTACCGTTTGACCTTCCGGCAAGAATTCCGAGTGCACAACACCGCGATAGTTAAAGAAAACAGTCAACATGACTTTGACTTTTGATCGACTTTGACGTGGTTTTTTTGGTTTCGGTTCAGTTGGAAGGCGCCACTCCGAAGGTTGTTGACTAGTTCGCATGTCAAACTCGTAAACCCACGTCTCATCACCAGTAACAATGCGTTTCATAAACGTTGGATCGGAATTGACTCGGTCTAGCATGTCCTCAGCGACTCTTATGCGATTGAATTTTTGGAGAAAATTCAGGTCTTTTGGGACTAGCCGAGCGGCAACATGTTTCATACCCAAGTGATTATTTAAAATGGTACGAATCGATTCGTGAGACATAGAAAGTTCGGCGGCTATCTCTCCCAAACTTGAATAAGGATTTTCAGTCACTATTTCCTTCACTTTTGCGATGTTAACTTCAGTTGCAGAGGTTGATGGCCTACCAGAGCGAGGCAAATCTTCCATCACATCTCGACCGCTTTTGAACGCTTTGTACCACTCATAAGCACGTGTTTTTGATAAAGTCGATTTACCGTGAGCCTTCTGTAAGATTTTCAGTGACTCCGAACACGAAATTCCGTTCGCGATGCAAAATTTGAGACAAACTCTTTCTTCGATGTTTTTGTCCATTATGAAATTCGCAATACACACTAGAACGATATAACTAAAAACAGCACTGTATTTAATCTAAATAACAGATGCAACTCAAACTCCGCGCCAAAATGGAAACAGTTGTGCCAATGTAACAACAACAAAAAAAAACAAAAAATTGAATTTAGAACCATAAACAAATCATCCATTCCCGATACTTTCTTGAATGAATGTATGTTACGCGATGTCTTTTCCGATTGTGAAACGATTTTAATTACTTTTTTTTTATTTGACTGGGTATATGTCCACGATGGTTCCATGGAAATTTAGTGAATCTTATGATGGAATACTGGTTCAATAAAAGACATTTTTAATGACTTGTATATATTTTTCTTATACTTAATGTTCCGTTCCAGAATTGGTAAAAAGCTTAGTTGTGAACCTACCCTAGACATTTATTAAGAGAAGACCATTTATTAGGAAAAAACAAGTAACTTTTTAAGAAGAAAATCAAACTGACTTCAAAATAATAAAAGAACACTGAAAAAGTACAAAATATATTCTTCAATAAACAATAATGAAGTACAAAAATAAATTCATAAACGCGTTACAAAAATCAATGTAGTTAAATTTGACAGTTATTGAAGTCGGCGCCAAGTTAATAAACAACTACAGAAAATCTAATGCCAAGCCTTCTATTCTAGGCTTGCTACAGTTTTTTTTTAATGATGCCTACTCATGATCTGTGGACGTTTGGACTGTCGCTGGACGCTGTATGCCCGATAGGTCGGCTACATAATCGACGCTGCCGTAGCTCCCGCATTTACTCGGCCCTGGCCTTACTAGGTTGTTTGAGTTCGTTTTAGCGCGAGCTTTTGTCTGAATTGCGTTGTCTATAATTTCGGGCACATTTAGTACTTAATTGAAACATCTTCCATTTTTTTTGGAATTTTTTACTCAATATCATTTTTATTTACATTTCGGCGATTATTTTTATTATATCAATTTGGGTCCTAGTACTGCTTTGTATTTTTTTCACAATGAACGTCTCAGCAAAACGCGTTTTTACGCTACACTAATTTATAATTTTACTTGACGCTAATTCGCAATGATCACGAGCATGCACCTACACTAAGTCCGATGATGTTACAGGCAAAACATAAAAAAAGCATGTTGTACTCATGTATACGCGTAAGATTCTTTGACGTGAATAAAAATAAAAAGCAAAGTGGCCACATATAAAAAAATAAACCTGGCCACTTGAAATGAATGAAAAAATTAAAACTGGTCACTTGAAAAGAAAATAAACACTCTTCGTTGCTAACTTAATGTTGTGTTAGATCGACGTAGACGCGCACAACTTCCTTTGTCGACTTCACCTGTGTTGTTTCGATGATGTAACTTCCGCTACATGCTGAAATTATCCTCTGAACTGTTTTTCCAAACGCGTCATAAGAAGTATAACTTCAAAATTTTTTATGCTGCACAACAAATATGTACAGACATGCTCTACCTGTTGTATCCTCAACCATTGTTATCGCGTCTTTAGTATCATAGTTATTAGCGATTCAAATCTGACGGTATTTAGTAAGACAAGAAAGCTCGACGACTATCACTGTACTTAATTAACGAACCAATAAAAGTATTCACTACATTACATTTTCCTATGAAATTTTCGATATAGGTATGTACCTATATATTTTTTTATATTATACATGTGTACAATGTACATGTGTACAATATAAAAAAGTCGTTATCCGACTTTAAAGAGCTTCCAAAGTACTGACAAAATGTTACTTACAAGATAGGTTTGTAAGTCTTCGATTTCGGTAATAAATTCCTCAGTACTTTATGTCGTATTTCTGTTTTTGATTATTATTATTCTCGCGATACAGTGTGAAGATATGACGTGTGTATGTATGTATTATTTTCACGAATAGGTATATTGTTTTGTTTGTGATATATGTTAAATCCGTATTCGAAGTTTTCATTATAGCAATAGAAGAATTATTATTTTTCACGAGAACATTAAATTTATAATGCGTAGCAAAATATTAGAAACAAACTAAGCTTCGAGCCTAGACTTCGTATTTGGGTATTTACAACACAATATAATATATAATATTTTAGAAATTGAATGATTCTCTCTTTTATATTTTAATACGGGCCAAAAGTAGCGTTTCCAAACGTATCAATAGAAATTATACATTAACAAATTACAAGTTATAAATTATATTTTTTGGAACGATTTAAAAAAAATTGTTGAAATAACTGTCGTAATAGGCTAGGATCTTTTTTATTTGGTCTAGAATTCGACGAATATGTTTTCAAAAGCGTCATTTCTGGTATACTATTAGAAATTATATTAGTACCGACGAGGTTATGTGACAATTATTCTGTCAGTCAAAGGTTTCTCCTCCTTTTTTTTTAAGTTGGTTAAAAATTAAGGGAATGCGAGAAAAAAGTGCTTTAGTGCAGAAATTAAACTACTATTATAATTAATTATGCGATGTAAATAGAATAACATGTATCTATACAGAACATGTTTTGGCATCGATTATGAACAGCGAAGTGCTTAAATAATATAGACAGATTGTCTCAGTATAATAAACAATGTAGAAACAGTGTATCTATATTGTTAAGACTTTCCACAGTTAGTAGTCTATGTTGTCGTACAAAGCCTTCCGTAGACTAATCGAAATGACATTTTATTTTTCAAAGCGTATTTGTAAAGCGTATTACAACTTCTTTCGACGCTTCACTTTAGATTTAAATTTATACTATAAAACTGCACAGTTAGGAATAAAAAGTGTGTAGTAAAATGCAGTAAATATACTTTACAAACATAATATATTTGTTAAACTACAGTTTAATAGTATTTTTAACAGATCTTGCAACTGACGTAATGTTGTAGTTAGACATGTATATAATTAGTTTTTAAGTTATAAGCAAATAGGCAAATAAGTATAGCGCTTTAGAAAAAAAAAAGATTCATGTCAATATGACTTACCTAAGTCCTCGGCGTCCTCACTCCACTCCCCCTCCTGAGCCCAGCACGCTGCCAGCATCACTAGCAATCTCATCCACTTTGCTGAGCACATTTTAAAATACAAATTTAAAATCGATTCTTACATTATTACTGGAACAATCACAGACACTTTCACAATGTATTCACAAGCTATTTTGCTCACGAACGTAAAGCTTTCAACGTAGTATCAAAGTTCTTTACTTTTTTGCTTCCAGTGTCAACAGTTTTTTGTCATTTTTATTCACCATTTCTTTTAAGGTGTTTTGTAGGAACTCAGCATTTATAGATATTATCGTTTAGATTTCCAATCATTTTGTAGAACTTGGAGACATAATTGGAATAGAGCAATGTGTAAGTTTTGCAAATCGTGCCCTTCAAACATTTTTTTTGTTTATTGCTTAGATGTAGATTTTTTTCAACTAATTAGATGAGGAACATAAAGGGAGCTAAAATGAAGTTATTTAAGCAATGCCTTCAAAATGAATATAATTTAGCGTTATAACTTTTTATTTATAACATTTTAATACCAGTTTGAATAATGAAATTAGGTAAGAACGTAATTCCTGACAATATCGTATAATTCAATTAATGAGAATTAATATAGGAACTATTAGAGAATTTTCTCGTTAATGTTTGATTGTTATTTATCTGGTAGTACTCTGCGTTTCGTAAATAAGGCGTAGGTGGACTCTTATACAATTCAATTACTATCGTGCTGTCATTTTTTCTGTTTCATTCCAAAATTGGAAAAGAAGTAACGCTAATGGATTCTTTTACTAAGCCAGTGATTCTGGCTAAGGTTAGTATCCAAGATATATTATAGATACATACGTACATATCCTCACGCTGAATCACAAATAAGATTGTCATAGGATGGAGACACCATAATAGAACGGCGTAAATTGTAATTTTATAAAGTTAACAGTAAACTGACGTTTATTGAATTAACCGACTTACTATGATTAATTTACTTAAAAGAAACGAATACTGCTATAACAAAGGCACTCCTGAACGGTATACATATTTTGATGATTCTTTTGTTTAATATTCCGTTGCAGAATTGGAAAAAAGTGTGTTATAGTTATCAATTAAAAGGGTAAATTAACGTTTTAAGAATAAAATTAAACCGACTTCAAATTAAAAAAGAAACACCGAAAAAGTTCTTTAGTGAATTAAAACTCAAGTACAAAAATAACTTAATAAATACGATACAAATACCTTATATGATCAAATTTCGCAGTTTTAAAGTCGACACTAAACCAATCTTCATAAACAATAAAAGAAAATCTACTACTAGTTTGATATGCTTACCACCGACTTTAATAACCGTCATTTTTACAGGTATTTGTATCGTATTTGAAGTTATTTTGGTACTTGAGTTTTGTTTAATAAAGCACTTTTATTTTGTAATTTTTAATTGTTTTTCTTTCTTCGAAGTCGGTAGGTATAATTTTTTTACGATAAGTAATTGCATATTTTTGTATAAAACAGTAAATTAACGTAGTGCTAGCTTTATGGTGGTTTGGGAGAGAAAGTAAAATATAAAATTAACCAGTTGATTATCTTTTCACGAAGGTCATAAGGGACAGAACATATTGATAGAAATATGAGTAGACGTCGAATTAACAACTTGTCATTATATATTTTGATATAATGACAGGTTTTTAATTACAAGTTCAAATACGTCAAATATGTCGTCAAGGAATGATTTTGTTGTTTTGATGCTTTGCCCATTGACTTGATTTTACGTGTGTATGTATAAAACTGTAAAATCATTATTAAAAGTTGAGGTTTTTTTATAATCATCATTAATACTATAAAAATAAGTCTCAATGTAAGTATTGAATAATAAATGGGTTAACCTCCGAGCAAATCGTTCCACACATAAACATTTAAAGGCCGACAGAACATATGTTCAGAGGGTCGGCTTTCAGTCCCCTGTCAGAAATATAAAACTTTGACGCCTGGTTACGCATATACACGGGTAAATAATGTCTTTTAATCTTTGCAGAAGCGACTGACCCTTATCCGAGAGAATAAAAAGTTTCCAGAGGTTACGAACAGTTAGGAAAAATTTATATTTCGATTATGCTGTATAATATTCGGTCGAATGGAAAGGAATTCGAGGGCATTGTAAACACAGGTCGACAATAAACAGTTGTCGGGGTTTATTTAGTTATTCCAATGTTTGAATTAATTTAACGTTTAATCTCAGGGACTAACGTGCCATAAAGCTTGCCAAAACAGATGACTACTCAAATGAAATTAGTAATTATTTTTGAACGTGAAGTAATTACATATTTTATACAATGTAATAATATTAATTTAATATGAATGCGTATTTTTGCTAAACCTGAAAGAATTATTTTTTGATTATACATATGCGATGGTCTTGTTGCCTTGTACGTTAATGGATTAATGGATTATGTCTATAAAGTCATTAATATTATTATGGATATGATTTCATGTAATATTAATGTACATATAGTCAGGTGGTAGTCAGAGTGGATGGAGTGCCAAGCATCGCGATTTTTACATACTTCTTTCGCCTCCAAAAATTTCGTCATTCTCCTCTCACACTGTTGCCTAAATATGCGAGTAGTTTGACTTTTCCGTTAGCTAGTTCACTCTGACTATTTGATCGTAATTTGTTAGCTTCGCTTTTCGTTGGCTTCTGCTAACACTCACTGTCGTTATGTAGACTTTCTTCGTCAGTCTTTCAGCAATCATTTTTTCTATGTGTTCGAACCGTTTAAGCACTTCTTTCTTTATTTTACAATAATACTATCGTCCAACTTTATCATAATGCGCATCTCTTCTTTGCTTATCTTATTTCCAAGGGTGACACCGTAGATATTTTAAGATATAGCATTGGTACTGGATTTATATACACTTTCACTCAATTTCGAACATATCCACTCCTTAATACCGTACGTTAAAGCTAGCATCAACACCGCATTGCCATCAACTCAGCCACTTTGCCTGAATTAGATATTTTCACAATGCCTATTACCGCGGACAGAGCACCGTTAACTTTAATAATAATGTACCTATCACATAAGTTTTTTTTATACTTAGTATCACGGGTATTTGCGAGCGAAGTTTGGTGCAGATATGGAGAAATGCTGAGGGAGATTATTAGTTCAGTTGTCAGAGATTTTTTCCATGTATTTTTTGGCGGAGCCTTAATTTCCACTGATTCCTATGTATTTTTTCCCGTAGAACACAATGGTGGGGGTTCGTACAGCTGAAAGTGTGCGCAAAAATTTTTATTAAACAATTTCTTAAAAAAAACCTGTTTTTTTCAGAACTATTACTGAAAATCTCTGAAAATGAAATTACGTCTATCGTAAATGAAATAATTGACAGAAAGATAGCCAATCAACGACGCTGTTATGAGTTTGACTTATGAATTATGACACACTTAACGTCATTAACTTTGATATTTAGATTTTTATGAAGTCACATCTGCACCATCTACGTACATATTTGTTTGTGGAGGAATGTGCGAACTTGTTTTTCTCGCGATTTCATTGTATGTAAATAACAAACCCCGCTGTGTTTCTGAGTGCTTTAATTTTATGTATATGATTACTATGGCTGTATGGCTGTATTCAACGTGATTTCTGCAGTCGTATTCGAAAATGTCGCGATGCGCGTGCTATTTTTTGGTTTTTTTAGTTACTATACTATTTCGAAATTTTCTTAATAGCCCATACAATAAAATAAATGTGAATACTGGGCCCGCAAATTGTGTATGGGTCAAAGTTCCATAGTTTTTGGACATTATCATTGAAATATATGCATTAAAATGAGAATAATATCCAACACACAGAAAAAAAAATTCATTCATTACCGGTTACGTTTTTACGTTTCATCGCAATGATGTTATATTTACAAATTTGATCGTGTGTAATCTATATGAAAACTTCGTAATCCTTTGGTACACTCAAAGTTTATACGGAGAAGGACTGGAGAAAGCTAAAATTTTTATGTAATATGTGTTACAAATAAGTACATTAAATTAAATTAAATAAAACTTCAAAAATGTCAAAAAAAAACTGTCAATGTCAAACACAATAGTTTATGATCATAATATGTAATGTAACTGCCTGCTAAGTAATTATAAGTTCATTTATATTTCTTAAGGCATTGGTAACAAGACTATCAGTGTAATGACAAATTTTGGAGAAACACTAAGTTCCCTAACACTCTTCCAGTAAAGTGATAGTAGGCTTTACTGAAGTTAAAAAGAACTTCTTGGAAGAGCGCGAAAACTTCAACTACACATATTTATTTAGATCTCCTCTATTCTTTTCACTTACACAGAACTTTAAAACACAATACACTATCACTGTTGTACTTTAATACTCTTAAAAATATAAAAACTAGAAAATCTAAATAAAATGACAACGTCACTTCTCCCGTCCCGTCAAATAGTCGCACAAAGTAGATTGTCGCCAAAGAGTTTATATTATAAGTATATTTACGCTCGAATTTTAACCATAGGGTGATCTCTGGTTAAAAATTATTACTTGTGGTCAAATACATATACAACCAATGACGCACAACTGAAATAGAAAAGATATAAATGGACAATTATGTAGTTTTAGAGCTAAATATTTAATTCGATATGTTTTATTTTATACATATAATATGTATGCGACATAATGTAGAGAAGACTACAGAAATAAGTCTCAAGTTAAATGAAGTTGTAGACTTAATATGTAATATAGGTACATATATATGACTCAACTGGCTAATAAGAGTGAACATGGTTCATGATGTATTAAATAAGCATTTATTAAAATATATTTTGTATTAAAGTTTTAATTAAGAGAAATGGGGGGGGGGGGGGATATATTCTTTAAATGCCTGTTTGAAAATTCTCGAAGTATATCATAAGAAAAGTCAGTTTATCTTATTTTTTATTGAATATAAAATGGCTGAGTGCGTAGCTTTCTCTTATCCGATCGGGTTATTTATTGCACAAGTTTGTTTTTGACCGCCTCACGTACTTTATAGGGCGAACCTTTCCTATTCCGAATTGCCAATTGCTATTTGATATATACTTTATACTGTAACTTTCTGTCTCATATTTCTTAGTCTTTTTTGTTTCTACGTGACTATCATTTAAATGCTAATCAGTCTTTGAATATTTTTAATAGTGTACATTTGGGAGGCCTTCTATAAATAATTCTAACTTCAACGTAAATACTCTTATTTTTTATGTATTATTTATTACACATTCGTATCTCAAAAAGAAGAACGGAATTGTATACTGAAAAGTACACCTTTATAATATATACACTTCATTGAACACAAAAGTCATATTAAAATTTTGAGATTTCGTACAAAGGTACTACAAAGCGGTGTGGATACTGTAGTGTAAATAACGAAATAGCCTTGTAGCTAAATCGTTAGTGATTTGTTCTGTTAAAACTAGGAATAAATAATGATATTTATTACGTGTTTAAATAAACAACATAAAAAAACATACTTATATAAACAAAAACAACAACTATAGTTATATAAACAGAAATCCAGAAATACAAATGTGTAAAAAAACCTAAATATCTAATGAAGTGATAAACAGTGTAAAAGGAAGAATGAAACACTTCTGTACATTATAGAAAGTATACCACTGTAATACTTCGAAAAGAAGAATGGAATCCTTCTGTACACTGTGGAAAGTGCATACATACATAACATATCCTCACGCTGTATCCCCAACGGGGTAGTCAGAGAGGTCGGAGCGCCAAGCGTCGCGGTTCCTACATACTTCTTTCGCTTCCTCAAATCTCATCATTCTCCTCACACATTTTCGTGTAGGTATGCGAGAGCTTTTGACATTTCTATCCGCTAACACTTTGGCTATTTGATCTTCATAAGTCAGCCTTGGTCTTGCTTGGCTTCTTTTACCTCTCACTTTCGCTCTGTATATTTTCTTCGTCAGTCTTTCATCACTCATTCCTTATATGTGCCCGAACCATCTAAGCATTCCTTTCTTCATTTTTACAATAACACTGTCGTGCGACCCTGTCATACGCGTATCTCTTCATTGCTTATCCTGTCCGCAAGGGTGACACCACACATCTTTCTCAGAGATCGCATTTCTATTGCATTTATCATACTTTCACTCGATTTCGGGCATATCCAGGGCTCACTGCCGTACAATAAAGTTGGCACCAACACCGCATTATGGATCGCCATTTTGGTAATGTTAGATATATTCACACTATCTACTATCTAATCTATCTAATGCGGACAGAGAACCATTTACTTTATTGCCAGCTGCTATCCGTCTCTCCACATCCAACACATCTTCAATCCCTCGAAAATACACTCCCCAGATACATAATTTCATTCACTTGTTCTAGACATTTTCTATTTTCCCAAACCTCACATTTCGTTTGTACCTCTTCCCTTTCCAACACCAGAACAGTTTTGTTAACCGACCTCAAAAAAAGGAGGAAGTTCTCAATTCGTCTGTATGTTTTTTTTTTGGATGTTTGTTACCTCATAACTCCGTCATTTATGAACCGATTTCGAAAATAATTTTTTTCTTTGGTAGGTTAGAGGTCTAGAGAGAGAGAGAGAATACTTCAGAGGTGGTCCCATTTAAATTTCACCGATATTGGAGCTTGGATTTCGAAGATACACTAAATAACGCGACCTGGTTATAACCTTTATTTATGTTGATGATTCTCTTGTATATCATTGTGTTCCAGAATTGAAAAGAAGTTATTTGCCGACCTGCCCTAGATATTTATTTAGGTCAAGATCACTCAAAAAGGAGAAATAAATTTTTTCATTGAAAATAATTAAACCGCCTTCAAAAAAACACTGAGAAGTATAAAATAATTATCATAATTATCATTTACTAATCAAAACTCAAGTATAATTAAAATAACTTTATAAATACGATACACATAATTACCTATATCATTAAATTTGACAGTTATTGAAGTCGGTGCCAAATTAATGTGCAACAACAGAAAGTCTATTAGTTTGGTAGGCTTGGCACCGACTTCAGTAACTGTCAAATTTAATTATCTAGTTATGTGTATCGTATTTATAAAGTTATTTTAATTATACTTGGGGTTTGATTAGTAAAGGATAATTATTTTATACTTTTCAGTGTTTTTTTTTTTGAAGGCGGTTTAATTATTTTTTCACATTCATATTCAATTCTTTCACTTCATATTTTTCTTTCATGCTCGTGACTAGTGTCTGCCACTCTGCTTCTGATGGTGCTATAACCACAGCATCGTCAGTGTACAATAGACAGTTTACCACTGTGTCAACACATATCATACCACTCATACTACCTTTCATTCTCTGGAGGCAACTGTCCAAATACAGCACGAACAGCCAGGCAGACATTACGCAGCCCTGTCTGACGCCTGAACAGACATCGAACCAGAGCGACGTGTCACCCTATATCCTTACACAGGCTCTGTGGCCGCTATATAACGACCTCACAGCCTGCAGTAAGGAGCCTCCCACGCCATACTTAGGCAGAAGACTCCACAATTTCTTTCGCACTACTCTATCGAATGCTTTTTAAATCTACGAAAGCGCAAAAAACTTTCTGACCTATAGCCAGAAACTTCCTCACGATAACGCGAAGCGAAAAAATCTGATCCATACAACCCCTACCGTTCCTAAAACTACCTTGCACCTCCCATAAATATCTTTCTGAAACGCCTTTCATACGTTCAGTCAATACCTTAGTATAGACTTTGCTTGCTAAGCTGACCAAGCGGATGGCCCTTTAGCACGCGCAGTCTAAATGAGAACCTTTCTCTTTATAGAGAGGTACTATGACTGCGGTGCACCAGTCCTCTGAAACCTCCCCCTTCTGCAAACAAAGGTTGCAGAGTGCACAGAAGGTATCCCAGACCCTAGGACCACCATACTTGATCATCTCAGCAGTCATCTCATCAATTCTCGTAGCCTTTCCACATTTCAAACTTCTTGTCACTTTTTTAATCTCTTTCATACTAATGGCATCCTCCAGTCCCTGATCCGAGTGTGGCAATTCATTAGAATCGCTCTCAGTATCAGAGACGGAGTCGCCACTCTCATACAGTTCTCCATAGTATTCACTCCATCGCTGCAGAACATCTTTTTTATCTGTTAGCAAGTTGTTTTCTTTCGAGCGCACTTTATTCATTCTGCAAGGTCTCGGGCCACTTCAGTACTTACGAACTTCTTTCCAAAATAATTTGAAATTTTCCTTGAAGTTGTCCAACATCTTGTTTTCATCTAACACCCTCCACCTTTCACGCTTCTCTTTCACTAGTGATTTCGTTAGTGCACCTTTATAATATCTTAAAAGGAAGAATGGAACCCTTCTGTACACTATGGAAAGTGCACATTTATAAAATCTCAAGAGCAAGAATGGAACCTTTCTGTATACTGTGGAAAATGCATTTTTATAATATCTTAAAAGGAAGAATATAACACTTCTGTGCACTATGGAAACTGCACTTTTGTAATGAGGGAAAACTGGAACTCTTTTATACACTGTGGTAAGTGCACCTTTGTAATACATCAAAAGAAAGAATAGAAATTTTGTGTGTGGTAGAGTCATGCTGCATTGCGACACAAATTGGGCCGGCTCGTCTGGGGAAACACCACCCTCTCACAGAATATCGGCGTGAAATAACAGCATCTACGAGTATTGCCGTTGCGTTTCGTTCGGTAAGTGAGAGTGCCGGTGGCCCATCTCGCCCCTCCCCCTCCTTTGCCTCCTTTCCCTAAAGGCCTCTATAAGACCACTTACGCATCTGTCCGTCTGACACAGCTATTAGACATTATCAGAAGTCATGTGATGTATAATAATAGCCGACCTAGTGATACACCTTGTTGACCCACATATTTCGATCTAGCGAAAATATTAAAATATTCAATGAACAGTAAAGGAGGGCCGAAATGTGTCTTCGAATTCAATTTGATATACCTCCATATTTCCGTAATTATTGAACCTAATGTTTTAAACATTTCTCTGCAACTTAGAGATGTTACACATGCAAGAAATAAATACAATGCTACGATTTAGGGTTATATAATTCTAAATATGATATGACACCGTTACCGACACCGTCTGTAATTTATTAAACATGTACTTCCATAACTATTGGATCTAGAATTTAAATATTTCAGAGAATGTAACGCCTTACTTATAGTTAGAAATCAACGAAAATAGGAAAATTCCATTGCGAATTGAACCCAAACTTGACCAATTTTTTCTTACCAACTCATCCAGGCTTCGCTCTCGACTACCGATGTGCATTCGAAGTGTTTTTAATTTATACCCAAAAACCATTTATTGTACAAAATAATTGCAGATTTATATATTCAAATTAATATTTGTATAGTTTTACAAACGTTAATTTGATTTTTTTGAGTACATACACTTGACGACTTTTTCATATAAAGACCACACATGTTATAAATATGTTACAACGACCAATATGAAGTCAATACTAAAAAATGCGCCGTTATGTCCATACGTCTTTAATTTACATGTATTTGTATAATCAAACTGAATCCATACTGAGTACAAAAAAAAATGCTTTTCGCTTTTCTTTGTTTCATTGTCATAGTTTAGTTTTTAATAAAAAGGATTACTTTAAGCTTGTCAGTCAGTAATTGCTAGCCCTTCTACGTTTGACCTAAACCGTACACCGGTCGAAATGGGCGCCAATGCTTTGGAAGGACCCTCTTTCGGGTAAACGACAATGCTGAATCTTTTATTAGTTTCGTGAATGGACGGCCAGTTGACATAACCGTCGTCGACATCTGTTGTGATATTACGCCATCTTTTCCAGAGCGTAGTTCCATCGATCCCGGCCCAGGGGTACTACTATTTTTGTGCACGTGGAATATCTAAGGGGCTAGAATTGAATTCGACGGCACGGGATAAAATCGCTGGACTCTGCAGAAGTCATGTACCTATGTGAATAGGTTTTTTATGAGCGGACTTATGGTGTGCATAATAATAAAGCATTGTCATATATCTTTTTACTGAACTGCAGTCTCATATACGCTGTATAATAGATGAAGCTATATTCACTATTTTCGATGTGTACATATAATTTTTTCAGTTAATAAGTAACAATGGAAAAATATTAATATATATTACAAAGATTAATAAAAAACAATTTTTTATAAGACCTATGTCCGTATGATATCTGTGTATCTTCATAACATAACATAACATAACATAACTTCACGCTGTATCCCCAACGGGGTAGTCAGAGAGGACGGAGCGCCAGGAGTCGCGGTCCTTACACACCTTCATCTAAATCTTATCTTCATAAATATTGTGTTAATTATTATTTCGTAGGTATATGTAAATGTTTAACAGGAAAACCGACACAAACGTCTTATTTTTCTTAGATACTGCTGGAGGATGTGAATATGAAAAATTAACACGAACACAAAAATGATGATAGTAGAGTTCTAATACAAAAATTCAATTTAATTTGGTTCACTGTAAACATTGCGCGTAGTAATATGCCAACATGTTAAAAACGGTGGAGGCAGCATTATTTTAAACATACCTTTTTAATTTGTTTTGCAAGAGAAATCTGAACACAGGGACCTATAGCCTTCTGAGGGAGAGACCGGTCATGTAGGCCCACTGAAACTTCTGCAGTGCTCGCCCTCGAGGCGTTATCAAGGGGCTTCGGAATTTCTACAGCACACACCACAAGCACTGCTGTCCTCCGCGGGGTCGCATGAGGATGGACGACCGGAGGGCCCTCCAATCAACCGTGACCCAGAAGGCCCCTTTAGTCGTCTCTTATGATAGGTGGGGAGCAGTGTAACTTTATTCTTTAGCTCGGGTTACGGGGCAGTTTTCAAAAATATACCTACTCCAAATCTTTAAAAGAACTTTGAAAATATTGAGAGGTGTTGGATTGAATGGGTCCGTCTCTATAAACTTAACAGAAGTAATATAATGTATATACTTATTCGTATACATTCTCGTACCGATTTTCGCTTTGATCAGTTTAGAAATGTCGCATCTAGTTTCAGTAATAACTTTTTAAACGTTAAAAAGCCAGGCGTATACCTACACGTAAAAAGTAATCTTTAGAGAATATATTACTCAAATACGGCATCTAAATCAGCTATATATATATATGTACACATATGCATATATATAGCTAGTGAGGGTATCATAGTTATGTATAGACATGTTTGTAGACATTTTACTTGGAGCTTAATTTTTTGGTATGCGCAATCATCAATGGACGAAAAAGTTATATTTTAACACTGTCTAAAAGATTACTATTTTAATGCTTAACACTACTTACAGTTTCTTACAATCAACCTATCCCTTAGCCAACTATTACGAGCTGTACGGGTTGATAACCACACATTATGTTTTTTTTCTTTCGTACTTAGACCATTGAGATAGATATGACAGCAATGATATAGATATGATAGAACCTTTTTAAAACTATAATAAAAGTCCAAAATTCGAAAAGATAATCTACATAAGAAGTGTTTGTACATTTTGAAGTGTTTGTAAATTTGAAGAAGGGAAAAGAAGTGTTGGTCGCAGAAGGATATCGTGGCTTAAGAACCTGCGCCAATGGTACAACAGAAACACAAGATCCCTGTTCAGAGCTGCCGTGCCCAAAGTCCAAATCGGCTTGATGATCGCCGGCCTTCCACAGAAGAAGGCACCAAAAGAAGAAGAATACTCTACATAAGATTAATGATATAATAGAATTGAATATTTTACATACAAGAAAAGTGTCAAAATGTAACTGTTAGTTTGTTAAAAGTTCTTATCTTTAGAATGAGGCGTAGTACATACATATAATTCACCTATGTGCAAATATGATAAAAAACAACCTAAACAACAGCAAATATAATAAGTAATCAGCTATTAAACAAACACAGTATTTCTGGCCTTAAGCTTTACGTTATGTTAGCACATCGGCGACTGACACGAAAATTCAACAAATGCCCCTTGGGCCGCAAAGCTAATGTTTCCTATTCTGTCCTACGCCAGATTCTCTGAGTTTTTCCTCCAAGGGCTAATTAGAATAAAAGAGTGTTAAACTTCCTCTTAACTGATGGACGCATTGGGGCAGAGCTTTGGTACATTCCGCTCCCGGGAGAGTGCCTTTTCGAGATGACATGAATATTTTATGCCTCCTATTCTAACTAATTTAATCAAGAGATAATTAGGATAAACAATAGTTAAAAATTTATAAACACGTTTTCAGTAGAGCTTAAAACAATTAATGATGGCGTAGGACTCGGTTAATAATTATGTTTACTCGGTATTTAAACTATGATACAAACAGCGTAGGTAGTTACGCGTATTTTCATTGTCATAGGGTCAGCGCAGACCAAACAAAAAAATCCGCCCGAAGCCTCGAGTATGCTCTTAAACCCTCGAGGGTGCTCGAGATAGCGCGTGATTACGTGACCTATCGCAAACAAAGCTTTCGAGGTTACCATGTCGGTAATGGCAGTTTGAAGTGAAAGTTCATCGCTATTAGACATGTGGATTGTGGTGAATTGGGACATGATTATTATTGCACTTTTAGCAGAAGAACATACTAAACTCTGCGACAACATTGTAACGTTGGCGCGTTCAATCACTTGCGTTGCGAGTGCGCTCATGCGTTACACGAGCGCGCGCGAGCAGCGTTTGTCGATGTATGAACACTTCACGACAACAGCATTGAAATTAATTTTTCAATTTTATCAAAAAATCGATGTCCTTTGTTTGCTGACGGAGTTTTTAGATTTTTATTAATGTCCATGACTAGGGAGGGTCACAGTAAAACGAAACATAACTGAACATGATAAATTTTTACTTTTGTGAATACTAGTAGTATTCACTAAATAGTAGTAGTAAAACACTAACCCTGTTACTAATAAAAATTATAACAAGGTTGAACTGCGGAACAAATTTTTATCCCTTTCCATCATTTTATTTTGTCCATAAGCTTGAGTATGACAGCAGGCTATTATAGCTATTCCATGTTTACGCCATTTATTAGTAAAGATTTATGAATATTTTGCAAATATTTATTTTATGATCAACTTATAAGCTGACGTGTTATTACACTGAGAGTGCAAGGTTGCCATACTTACTATAGCTAACTGTTTTACTCTCAATGATTGTTTTTCTTGGTTACGCTCAATGAGATAGAGAGAGACATGAAAATTCGTTTGACACTCAGTGGTATAATCGGCAACTTATTATGGCTTTAACCATTACGTTTCTTGGTCCCAGCTCCATCATGTACATTTTTGAATATTTACCTTTGACGTTTACTGTACAGTTTTAATTTAATGTCATGAACAATTTTATAAATGTCAACATTCACTTGAAATAACAACAAATACTAATTTTATGAAGTATTAAAACACTGGTTATTAGGAATTGTATATTTCCTTAACAATGGTTTAATAGCTGATCACATATTTTTTAATGCAATGCAATATGAGGTTAGCAAGTCGCGTGCAGTAATAATTACACTAAATTAGTTGAAGGCAAATTAGTCTTTCATGCGGGAAATAAGTCGCGAATGAAGTCGTAAAGCAAATCTGTCACAACATCATTGAATGCCCGGCCATGAGGATTATTTTTATTTCCAACAGAGATTTATTTTTCTTAGATTAGCATTTCTCTTATTTATGCTAATGTAATTTTAATGGCGCCGCCTTTTTCGCCTTATTTCATTTTATAAAAAAACCCTCTGGATTTGTTTTAAAACCTCAGCTTATTAAGATGCCTTAGACGACCATTTTTAGTTTAATAAATTTGAATTATCGGTTTTGTTAAGAATTAATTTTACTTTTTTCGGACGTAATTATATCGACTAATTATAATTAGGGAAATTACTGACAATTAAGACAATATTTGGAGTAAATTATCATAAAGACCTCATAGAATGGTAATAATGACTAAATGGTCTATATAATATTTATGGGAAGTATAAAGTTACGCTAAAGAAGTATCGGCATCGTCAGATTATAAGTTTCCATTGTTAAGGTATGACCATCACAGATAGGGTTGCCCACATTTCTTTGGCTGATTATTATGGCATTTTCAGAATAAACTATAAAAAATTATATTACACCTCAAAAAAATATAGTATTTTATGGAAAAAGTGAAAAGTAGATCAAGGTACTCGTATATTTGTTAATCATTTATTATTATAAAACTATGTTTTTTATGCACTTCTTGCATTTTTTAATAATTTTTTGTGTACAATAAAAGTAATATGCTTTATCACATTCAATTTTTAAATTAATGTAGATCAAAAGCTCATTTCAAGACAGAAGCGTGTTCAGTTACATGCACATCGGACATCGCATCAGTGGAAACTCGAAAGGTAATCTTAAAGCGTCATAAATTTTAAAAAGTGAGGAATTTAATCCTTATTAGTTTTTGTGTTGCACTAAAGATTTGATAACTGAAATATAGTATTTTGCGTATTATATATTTAACAGGGACAGTATGGTGAAACCAGAATCCGTAAGAGATACAGGGGAACTGTCTTAGGAGCCATTCGGCCTTATTTTGTGATAACAATTTTGGCATTATCAATTTTTTGATCAAGCGTGAATGTCTGCAAAAATTAGCAAAATTGGAAGTATTTTTTTTTAGTGCTTATCCACTTATATAGGCATCATTTCGTTGTATCGGTGGAAAAAAAATAAGTAAGCAGAAGTTGTTCAAATTTAACAAAATATTTTTTCATACAATGTAGTATGGGGAAATCCGAATCCATAGTAGATACATTGACCCGTCTTAGGGACCATACGATCCCTTTTGTGAAAGCAATTTTGGCATTATAAATTTTTTCGTCAAGATAGTCAAATAGTCAATTTTACTAATTTTTGTAGACACTCACATCTACGAAAATTAGTAAAATTGACTATTTCTTTTTCTTAATGCAGATCGAATTAGTTTCACGTAAGGATGTATCGTATCGGATGAAAAAAATCTGGATTGAAGATTGTCAAATTTAATAAAAAAATTTTTTATGCAACGGAAGAATCTATTGTACTAAATCATAGTCGACTTACTCTGGAACAACTCATTCAAAGTGGTCTATAACTTAATTTCATGTCGATACGTCTTACACGAAATTCAAATATGATACACGTTTTAAGCGTACACAAGTTTTGAATTAATTGTTTCCAACTAAATCGACTATAATTTAGTACATTGAATATTGCACGCGAAATTTTTCATTAAATCTTACCCACTTCTATTGTCTAGATTTTTTTGCCCCATACAATGAAATGACGCTTACGTGAAAGTGAGTCGATCTGCATTAAGAAAAAGAAATTACATAAAAATTATACAAATTTTTATGGACTGCTCTTGCTTGACCAAAAAATTTATAATGCCACAATTGTTTTCAGAAAAGGGTCCGAATTGTCTTTAATACGGTTTCTTCGTATCTCTTACGGATTCGGATTTCCGAAATTACTTAAATTTGACCAACTTTTGCTATCCAGATATTTTTCCTCCAGTACAATGAAATAATGCTTACATAAATCAGTCAATCTGCATTAAAAAAAATTTGCCAATTTTACAAATTTTTACAAACATCTCACGCTTGACCAAAAAATTGATAATGCCAAAATTGTTATCACAAAAAAAACCAAGTGGCTCCTAAGACAATTTTCCTGTATCTCTTGTATATTCGGATTTCTCCATACTGTTCCAGTTAAAAAAAACTATAGTACGCAGACCCGAAATATATTACAACACTATATGTTAAAGTACGGTTGGTAACTCTAATCACCCACTTGAAGCAGTAGGAGACTTTGGCTCACACTCTACTTGTGGGCGCTAGTCTGGTGAATTCTTATTTCGATAAATCACATGGTCAATTTATACATCACTCATGGGAAGAGATTGAGTGGCCCTGTACTCTACTTAGCTGGAAATCACACGGCACCAAGACAACTATGTATGTTAATTGTTGATGCCAATCCGCGTCGAAATTATTTTACACTAATTTTCAGTACTTTAAGGATTTTTCCAAAAACTCCTCTTATTGCTTCCCTACATTAAATAAAGAAGTTCTATGCAAAAATTTCAAGATCAAGACAAGACTCAACTATTTGGAATTTGATAGATGACTGATATGTTAGTAAATCAGTCAATCTATTCCTTTAGTACATACATACGTACTATTGTGTATGCATATGTATTTATTTTACATAAAAACAGAATACATACTTATGTACTTGACGGGCAGAAAACAATAAACATAGTTATAGCTTTCTATTTACATGCTATATTTATTTCAAAGGCGTTTTTTTACTGTCACGTTTCAACATTTTCTTTGATAAAGAAAACAAAACAGAATTACGTAAAACCCTCATCGTCTTTTCGTTTGTAGACACGGGAGCGTACACGGAACCGACATAAGTCAACACGCCGACGCCGAGCCAGCAAAGTCACGAAGGCAGTATCGAGAAATTCGGATTGAAAGAAATTCTCTGTACCACCGACCGCGCTACAACACGAACAAACAATGGCGTGCTCCTTTAGCGACGTATAATTCTTTTTAAAGCCACTACTACAGTGGTTCTGAGATGTCTCCTACAATTCACCATTTGCATGGACCGTGTCGTAGACGAATCTTACTGTTTCGTTGTGAAACTTTGAAACTTTTTATTTATTAAATAATAAACACACGGTGAGATCTAGCTCACAGATTCTTAGAATTTTTTATTTTGCAGAACAAGAATCATCAGAATTTTTTATCAACTTACTAAATTACATCTTACTCTAACTTTTGTCAGTTATATGTAGATTCTTTTCTTTCCTGAAAATGCTTTATATTTTGTTTATTGTTGTTTGTTATTATATGAATTTTGAAAGAATTTAGCTATAAATATAATGTGTAAATTAAATATAAATATTATACACATATTACGCGTTAAAAATTACTATTAGGTACGTATGAAATAAGCAAATTTTATGATTTATGCCAAAGATTTCTATAAATATTATACTGTTAGATTTAGAAACGGCTAATTAGTTTATATCACTCCTTTAAAGAGATGAATATTCCTATTTCTTAATATCCTGCAAATTATATATTTCTGTGATTTTGTTTGAATAGGAATAACATTTACTCAAGACTCATAAGATTACAGCAGTTGGGTTGAAGAAAGAAAAAGAGCTTGAACTAATATTCTTAACCTGTGGGTTTAAAAGACATAATGCCCTAATGGATAGACTAGCCAAATGCTCTTAAGATTTGTACTTTAAATTTAAATAACTAAAAAACGACCAAGAGCGAGTTCAAACGCATTAACGTAGGGTTCGGTGGCAGTGTCATACAAAGTAGAAGCTTAATAAGTATAACAAATTAATGTATTTAAGAAATAAAATATTTTAGTGTGCACAATATTCATTCTATTGGAAGCAAAAATAAGTTCGTATTTCATGACAATTCTCAGACACTACGAAAAACAAAGTTATTTCTGTCGCCGCTAGCGTCAATAACTGAAACCAAAATTATCCCATTTTTGTAATAGAAGATATCTCATACCTCAAATACTGCACAACATACCTTATTTAAACCGATTTTTGTTGTGTTTTTTAAATTCTATCAACTGTTTTAATTTTTTCAAAATTTTCCACACTTGTATAAAAAAATTACTCTGAAACAGGCTTAATAACTACACAGAAAGTTTTTTTGATCCCTTTGTTACATGTATGGAATGCCATTCCTATTTCTTTTTTATAATTTAACTATGTCCACTTCAAAGCAATTCGTATAAAAATAGCTACCTTCTAAATTCTTATCCATATAGTGCTAACAGTCCGAGTAAAATGGCATACTACGGACAGACGCATTTCATATTCTTCTCTCCAATTTTTTGTGCTGTCCGTCTGTGTGTTTTTTGCTGTTTGGCTACGAAATCCTAATTATTTTTTTATGTGTGTCAATCACAACAAAATAAATACACAATGATACAGTGGACCCCGCACTAGGCGAATCTGTATCGCGAGAGACCGTTACAGAGTTAGTGCAACAATAAATATAATAGAATTGAACACAGAGGGTAACGTAAGTCATAAAATACAAACAGTTATAGTTGAATAGTAGGTATAACTAAATAAATATAGTACATAACATTATAACTGTTAATGTTAATAAGAGTAAAAGTGAAAACATATTTTAAAAGAGGGTCTACCGCGAAATTTTTGTAATTTTATTATAAAATATAGATCGTACAAAAGCATTGTGTATAATAATCCATAAGTAACATTAATTTATTGTGAATATTTGGAAGTGAGATTTAAAAAAACGAGAAGCAAAAGAGAAATACTTAAATAAAATAATGTAAACAATGAGGCAAATAATGTAACACTTAATGCACAATGATTGAAGATGTTTATTATTTATAAATATGGGAGTCATTATGCTAACAGCTTGTTACTCAGTTTTCTTAGTAGTTAATATATAATATATTTTTTTTATTGCCCTGTCCGTAATGTTTTTTTCATTTCGAGTTTCTGTAGTAACCGTCTCTTAGCTATGTTATTATTTATTTACTCACTAAACTGTGTTTACTGGGAACAAATGTCATGGGTCGTTATTAAGCACAAAAGCTGTGAAGGTTTTCAGTAAATAACATCTATTCTATTTCTATTGGCTATATAAAAGCAATTCAAATATACCTAGTCTCTAATTTCTTATATAATTATACTATCGAGCTGCCCCGGCTTCGCCCGAGTGGGATCTATTATAATATACCTATACAAAAACCCTACGGAAGAAATTATCTAAATGATAGTAAATACCGCATTAAAATCTATTTCGTAGTTTATTAAAGAACTAAACGCAAAAACAGACAGACATAGTGATTATGCTTTGACGATTACATTTACCTCGGGTCTGAATTTTATATGTGAAGAAATCTTAGGCACTTGCAGATTTTGTAATATCTCTGACGGATTAGGCAGTGTTTTCCATGAGTGTGTTAGCGGTAAATTAAAAAAAAAAGTTTTAATTTATAATTTTCAAATCTATAATATTCAGCTCCTATATGTGTCAAGGAAATTTTTAATACACAAAAATACCCTCCGAGAAATGCAGACCATTACAGAAAAAATCACATACAAATTCATTTAGTGTTTCTCAAGATTAGCGAGAACATAGATATACAGACAAAGAGGCAAATAATCACCGGGGACCTCCTTATACTATTAATTTTTTTTACATTCTTACCATTTCTCGTTTGAGGTGGACAAGGTATTTAAGTGAAATAAAATCACGTTGACGCTATTTCTAGTAATAAGTAAGATACAGTACACCGGAATCATAGCGGAAGTGGAAAATACTCATAGTGACGAGTTACTAACTTACGGAAAGTTAAGTTAACTTTATTGCAATTACTCCTATACCTTTGCGTATGGTAGGTTTTGTGTTGGGTCTGTCTGGATAGTTACCACCACCTTACTTGCTGATCCTGCTGCCAAACAGCAATGCTTAAAGATAGCAAATAAAAATAAGAATGCCAACAAGGGTCCTGACATGCCTTGTTAGGGGAACGAGAATAATAAAAAAAAACACATTTCGAAAAAAACAGAAATGCTTGCAGCTTGCATTGTTGTTTTGCAATGTGGAGGGTAAGATAGTTGGTGAAATTTTCAACACAAGAGGAATGACATCCTCGTCTTTGGGGTTGCCAATGCGTTTGTTTCAGAAGATCAGATCCCAGCCACTTACCGTCAGGTGGACTGTTTGCTCGTTTCTATTTCCCGTGGAATAAAAAACAGACCGATATTTACGACCTACGCGATCAAATGAGCAGCTGGCACATGGCACAATTATTTAATTTCCATAATAATAATAAAAAAAAAATCTACCACTTTAGTAATATCACATCTCAAAAAAAGCCGTATATTACTATAATTAATTATTTGAATTGAAATATATACGAATTTAGATTTTCTCAAGACATTTTTGTCGCATGATAATTCACGTTTAAAAAAAATTACATCAACTTCCTACGTAGCTATCAGCTTGGTATTTGGCAAGTAAACTCTATTCCATACCAAGGTAATGACGAACGCATGAGAGGCATTTCTGAAAGGTATTTGTGGGAGGCACAAGGCAGTTTTAGGAATAGTTATGGTGTATGGATCTGATTTTCTCACTTCTCGCGGTCGCTGATGACCTAAGTCAGAAAATTTTCTGTGATTTTTTGGATCTAGAAAAATCATTTGATAGAATACTATGAAAGAAAATGTGATGGAGTATAAGGCCATTACGTGAAGCTATTATTATATGTTGGCCACAGTGTATGAGTAAATGGTGATATATGTCGCCCTAGTTCAAAGTCCATTTAGGCTTTAGTCAGGCTGCGTCACGTCTGCCAAGCTATTCGTACTTTTAGACAGTTGCATATTTGCATTGAAAGATGGTATGAATGCTTTGATATGTGGTACAGTAAAGCATTGTGCTAAACTGTCTTTTATTCGCTGATGATGGTGTGCTTATAGCGTCATTAGAAGCTGAATTGCAGAGAATAATCACGTTCATTAAAGAAGATGCGAAGTGAAAGCGTAGAATACGAATGTGAACCAAACTAAGCGCGAAATATGGGTAAATAGAAAATGTCTAGAACAAGTGAAATTTCTGAGGAGTGTGTTTTCGAGAGATGGAAGATGTTAGCAGTATGTGGAGTATATGGAGATGTATATGGAGAGGCGGTAGCAGCTGGAAATAAAGTCAACGGTGCTCTATCCTTGCATGGTGCATGCAGCATGCAACCATGCTACGGTTTATTAATTAGTAGTGCGAATATATCTGCGAGCTGTACCCTTTGCTTATCTTCTCTACATGTAAGTTTCTGTTTGTGTATTATGCGTGTGCAATAAATATTTAAATAAATTAATAAAAATAAATTTCTGAAAACAGCCATCCACAATGCGGAGTTTGTGCAAACTTTATTATACGGTAGTGAGGCCTGTAGGCGTTGTCACCTACATGAAAAAATAAGAATAATAAGAAATATGTTACGGTTGGATAAAGGTGTTAATGTAAAAATTCAGAAAGGAATGCTTAGATTGCTCTGATACTTAGAAAGTATAGAATATCAAATAGCCAGATTGTTAGCTGACGAAAATTTGGGTAACTACTCCGTTAGAGACACGACGAAGACATGTAAACCAAATTAAGAGGCAATGGGAGATTTGATATTCGATGAAATACTCTTTTAATTTCTCGACAAGTAACAGAAAAATCATATCAAAATATTAATTAAACGATAGAATTTAAATAGAACTTTGGCCAAAAGTACTTTCGAATATAAAAACTATAATAATAGTAGTCAATAGGTAACGGATATGACAATAGTTTCAAATTGTTGTTAGCTAATAGTTCTTTGTAAGTTTTTTTTATATCTAAGTGGCTCATATAAAATGTATGAGTAATTATATAATATAACATATCTTCACGCTGTATCCCCAACGGGGTAGTCAGAGAGGACGGAGCGCCAGGAGTCGCGGTCCTTACACACCTCTTTCGCTTCCTCAAAACTCATCATTCTCTTCACACATTTTCGCCTAGGTATGCAAGTAATTATATAATATATACTGTTTCATTTAAAATTCCTAATAGGAAATGGAGTGCCAAGTGATTCACTATCAAGTGACTTTGACATAATATGTACTTCTTTCACGTATGTACCCACGAATACGTTTTTGACGTTCTTTTAATCAATTATTCGAGTTGTCAGCTAATTTCTGCCTTTTCCTCCTACCACAAATTTTTGCTTTGTTAACTTACTTCGTCAATCATTCGTAACTCATTCATTGCATACCTGTGTCAGGCTTCAGGATAGGTTAATTTAAATTTAACTAACTTTTGACTGCAACTTCAACCTTAATTGCATGATTTGCTTAAAACATGTATAATACTGCATAAAATCAGTCTCAAGCTCAAATTAATTACTCCATCCCCTTTATAATAAAGATACCCTAATGTTACTCTATTAAACAAATTAGATTCAGAGTTTTAAATAGCATAATCTACTTTGCTATCTGGTTATATTTCAGTGAAGATCCAACAAACAAATACATAACTAAAATTTAAAAATGATTGCCTTAGGTTCAGAAAAGATTGAGAAGCATATCCCAATGATTTAAAAAAGTATTTTTAATTTACAGGAAAATGGCTTTGTTGCAATTTCTTAATGTATCTGTATATTAACAAGTGAAGAAAAAATTTTGTACCTCTTTTTATGCATATTGCGTGCACAGAAGAGTGTAAGATTTCAAATAGTTAATGTTTGTATGTATAGGGAATAAAGAAAGCTAATATGTATATACAATATATGTTGTAATTGCATTTCATTAAATAAAATGAACATTTATTGTTAAATTCATACTGACAATGTAAAACACTGTACTGTCAATGTCAATCAAATAATTACTGACGATTGACCGAATTATTTTCGAGCTGTCAATTTTGCGTATTTTGTGAGTTGTGAGTTGTGAGCTGTTTCGAGTCTGTGAAGTGTATCTCGAGGGAAAAAAGCGTTTATTTCATATATGTTATTGTCGAATTTCAACAATTGAACGACTACTTTAATGGTAAATAATAAAATAGATACTGTACGGATATAATGTATGGATATACCTAATATTAGGGAACTTCAGATGTTAGGAAAAGAATCTTGTACGTTTCACAAGTGTGTACAAAAACATGTCAAAAAAGATAAATCTGAAAAAACAATGAATAAAATTTAAGCGCGCGCTCACTTTAGTTCTTCTTTATGATTTATGTAATATATTGCATAGATTACGGTGTTAGTTTGCGAAAATCCATTTCATGTGATGAATTCTCATAATATCTGGCCATCTCCCTTCAAAACTCCAAATTAATAATCGATATGTGTTTCATCTCTTAACGATGCATCCTCATTCCAGACATCAGAGTCGGTCAACTATAGCACCGAAACTAAAGTTCTGATCTAACATTTAAAATGTTGATAATTGGTTTGGATTAAACTACACACATTAAAAAAGTCTAAGCAACACGATAAAATAGTGTGATAGTTTCAAAATAATTTATATAAACTATGTTTTCTAAATGCTTTATGTAAACTTTTTAGTCTAAAAATGAATACTGACTGATTTTTTCATTATATTATTTCATTTAAAAAATAACGAAAATTCTTTTGTTTCATTTTGGCGGATTTTTTCGTAAAGAAGTTGAATGGTATTGATTGAAAATTACGACTTTCTTAATGCTAACAACACTTATTGTTTCTGAACCTTGAAAAATATTGACTATACGTTATGCAGCGACGACATTTAGCCAGTGATGCAATGCAAAGAGCGGTAGGAATGCTGCAAACTGAAAGTAATCAGTCGGAGGTGGCACGTATTTTTGGTGTAAACTGAAGTGTAATTAACCGTCTTTGGCGCCGTCACACCAATACAGGGAACCCTGCAGAACAGCATCCTGGTCGAGGAAGGAGAACCACTGCTCGGCAAGATCGTTTAATGCAATTAACCGCAAGACGTCAACCGATGATGACTGCCCGAAAGATAGGGTTAGGGCTTTATTGGAAGAACTCTACTGGCGTGGTTGTTAGCCCACAAACTGTACGAAACAGACTGCATGAGTATGGCCTACGTGCACTATGTCCGATAGGTGCCCACCCATCCGTCATGGAAATAGAGGTCGCCGAGACGCATGGTGCAATGAGTTTGTACAGTTGGCCTCAAGAGCGATGGGTTAAAATCCTATTTTGTGACGAGTCCTTGGATTTGGATTTAGACTGGATTCGAGGAGAGTGAAGGTCTATCGACGTCCTGGAAATAGTGAGCGACTGAGGTGTGTTCAGGAAGTTTATCCCTAGAGTAATGGTTTGGACGGGAATTATGAAGGACAGACGAAGTGAGCTCATTTCCATAAATGGCAACTTAGATGCTGATTCTTACGTCAACAACGTTCTGCAGTCTCATGTTCTTCCCTTTTCACAGAGTATTGGCTCAGATTTTACTCTGATGAACGACAATAGTCGATGCAATACAACAAGGAGGACCCAAGAATGGCTCTTGCAGGAGAATATCCAAGTTCTGCCGTGGTCTGCTCAATCGCCGGACTTAAACCCGATTGAGCACGCGCGGGATATGCTCCAGAGGAAGGTTTTGAAAGACCTGGACAGAAATTTCATAAGGAGCTATTGCCGCAGGATGAGATCAATAACCTCATAGATTCAATGAACTGCCAGATTCGTCAGGTTCTAAATAACCGTGGTGGTCATCACCTCTATTAAAACAATGTTATTCATGCACTTTTATAAAAAATCAATTCTTATCACATCTTCAATTTTTTTTAGGTTACCGGTACTGTTTCTTGTTCAATGCATGATACTCTAATTTTAATGTTTTTTTTTTAAACTAACAAAAATTCTGTTTATTTTTGAAGTTATTAATCATTACGTTTATAAATAATAATATACTAATTTTAACTGATAACCGATAAAACTTAGTTGAGTCGAAATATTAGTTGGTGTTGCTTAGAGTTTTTTGATGTGTATATGTTGTAATTAAATTACTCCTGTAATTTTAAATAATTTTTAATTATACTCATTATTATTAATTTTTTAGCTTTATTATTTTAATTATAAGGCTATGATTTATTAACAAGATTATTATTTAAAACTCAACGTGCTAAAATGTTCTGCCGTGGTCTGCTCAATCGCCGGACTTAAACCCGATTGAGCACGCGCGGGATATGCTCCAGAGGAACGTTTTGAAAGACCTGGACAGAAATTTGGCGTGCGTATTGAATTATTTACTATGTCAAAAACGGGTGATGTCATGTTCCATTTTTTAATAAGATTTCATCGTTTGATAAAAATGTTATCAAGTATAACTAAAACTAGTATTTTATTTAAAACGTTTGGTCATAGGGCTTCCAAAACTCTTAAATACAATACATTTACAAATACTTTCAATAAAATATTAGTAAAAATCATAAACGTAGAAAGTTTTCGTAGATATTATTCTTTGAGATTTAATGTTCTTATTCATTCATAAGGCATTATTATATTAATTATTATTACGATTTAATTTAATAAGGATACTTAGAGCTTTTTAACATAATACTGTAATAATGTTAGATTATAAAAACGTCTCATCATGCAAGTTCATTAGTTTTATTTTTAATTTAAATTTGGTCTTTAAATTATTTTTTAAATTACAATTTAATAATTGCGTATCACATATTAATTATAATTATATAGTAGCAATCAATAATTAAGACCTCGAAAATAGAAATAGTCAGTAGGAATTCTGTCTCCATTTGATTCAGTAAGTCTATATGTCTATGACAGTAGTTCTGTTTAAGTATTTGATATACTGTACACTTGCTATTAAGTTATATTAAACATTACAGTTTTTTTACTTTATAACTGTTTTAATTGAAAATGAAAATATTTACAAAAGCTAATAAGCGTTAAAATAGTTTACCGGTTTAGTCATAGAAAAGGGAAAGTTTTAAAATATCTGTTTTTGAAATATTGTAGTTACATTATACGAACTTTTAGACCTAGTATATAATGTTTACAGCTCAGTATACTTACACGCATGGTGTAAATCCAATTATGTTTCAGTTTCAAAGTCGTGTACCGTCTCAATTACATTCGAAAGCTTTTCTAATTTTGTACAGGAAATCATTAGTTTCTCTGAGAATTATGAAATAAAAAGGAGTTTGATTAATTAGTTTCATATAACACACAAATAATAATTAAAAAAATGACAATGCGGTATTTAAAATCCATCAGTGTTGAGCGGAAGTAAAAAAAAAATATGGAAAACTAAAGAGTTCATTAGCCGGTGTTATAATGAGTTCATAGGTCACAATTCACATTAAGTAACAATATTTTGTTTGTTGACTAATTTATTATTAAGACGGGTGCATGTATTCGACACTCTAGCGACTCACGACCATTCGCGGCGTACAGCCAGCGAGCACTGATTCGGCATTGGGTGATATTTTCTAAAGGTGAGGATTTCGTGCATTCTCGGTCCTTGTCGGCAGCCTTCGGGCAACTCATCTCGATTCGATTGTGAAGAAAGAATTTCATATTTTCACGAATAAGCACCGTACATTTTGTACTTGAAAGGGGTGCCTTTTAAATTGCAACGTCACAGTATTATACAGAGAAAAACGAAAACTCTTTGTACAACCTACGGAGAAATAAATTCAAAACATAATCCATTCATAATTGTAATTATATCTTTTTAATAGATCGTTTAGCTTGTTAGTGTTATGTTTTGATTAAAGTTTATATTATATACCTACCTAAACTTATAACGTATTAGCTAAATGTAGCACAATTATTTTCGAAAAAATAAGTCAGAGATAAAAATGTCGGATTGTAGACCATTTTGAATATTTTAGAATACATTTTTTTTTCAAATATTTATTCCGAGAAAAAATTGTTAAGAAATAATTTGAGGAAAAATATTTATTCTAAATGTAATAGTTTGAGCAATTTATGGAATACAGTCATATCATACAGTCAATCATACAGTCATTTATAATTTTTTCATTTAAATCGTTTATGATTTATAATAATTTTATGGTTTTCTTTATTTACACAGTATTTCACAGGGACACACACACACACATTTAGGAGCACGTTATATTTTGGTATTAAGTAATTGTTACATATCTGACAGAAATGTTAAAAGTACTCGCATATCTAGGCGAAATTGTGTTTGTGTGTGTCTGTTTGCGTGCATGTGTGTTTTTACACCGTAACATGGAGCACTTATCCTATAGAGTGGAAATATCATTTATTTTGTTTGAAGATAATTTACGTCTAAACACTGCTGCGGTTACTGCGCTCCGATTGGTTAGCCCAAGGTGAAACAAAATACTAGTGTTGGGCGATCAAATAAATGTTAGTAATGATATTATCAATACCAATTAAAATCGATATCGATTGATGAAAACAATTAATATTTAAAACCACCTAATAAAATATTATAAGAAAGAGAGTCATTCGCAGGCACACACCCCAGGCACAATTTCAGTAATTTACATGCGGGTGCTAAGATATTCCCCTATTTTTCTAACCTTAGGAACGAAATTTTTTCTAATTTTAGTGGGACTAATTTCAAAATGCCCTATCTTATACAAAAAGAATCATCAAAATCAGACTACTCTGTAAAAAGTTATGCGTGATTATACGTAACAAAAAAAAAATTAAAATGTACGCGTTGACTAGAGAAGTCTTTTTAAAAATAAAGCTCCACGACATTTGTTTTGCGGTGTAACACTATTTACTTGAAACAGAACAAGATCAGCTACTTATCCCTAAAATCATATCCACTAAAATACTTAACAAGTCCTAATTTAGATCAAAATAGACTTACTTATAATATTCGGTAAATTGTGTGGTTGCGACGGTATGGTGTAGCATACGTTAGATCGACATTAACATTAAATCATTTTTTTTACCTTAACTGCTAAAGCAATCTATTAATATTCCATACCCGTTAATCGACGATACATCATTCAGTTATTTTTTGAGCAGGTACAACACTACTTATACTCATGCGTACGAATAGATTGAGATAACGTAATAGATGTTGCACCAAGGTGAAAGCGAGATGCATAGATATAATTCATCGAACACTTTAATTGATAGTCTAATTTAACTTGACCTGTGATAAAATGAATTTTGAAAATTGTATATTTATTGTTACTTACCGATGAAACAAGATCGTGCCTTTTTTAAAGTTTGACGATTTGTCGTTTTTGCCACGCCACAGAATAGAACGGTAAGGTATAATAAGTATCTAAATATGTTTCGAAATACACATATACAGAGATGTACGCACAGGTTCAGTATTTTCGAGAGAGAGAGTTAATATGTTATTAGTGTAAAAAAACTGAGCAATGGCGAATAGGATGGTCTGATATTTCGGCTCAATAGGTTAAGTACTCCATACACAACTAAGACATTATATCACCTACATAATTACTATCTTTTCTAAGCTCCAAAAATTGTAAATTATTTCAGTAAGTTTCAAAGTAATTTTAATAGAATACTCATACATAAATTTGGTTTTCCTTTACGGAGCCTTTGTTTGAATAGGATTGAAACGTTCACTTATTACAGTCATTTTGTTAAGCGGGTCAAAGGCTGTTCGATTTGGATTCCTGTGCTACCTCGCGAGTAATTAAATTTGTTTGTTTGCCCAACATGGTGGGTGCTGGTGTACGGAGCCACGGCTTTCATTGGGATTGTGATTTTTCCCAGCTTCTGTATACAAAATAATGTTGCTGGGTTAACTGATGAAATTTTAATCAAAAAGCGTAGTAAAATCCACTTGGGAACATTGAATACATATTGGAGTTTAACTATTTTAGAAAGTGTGAATTTTTTGGTTATTTATTTGGAATTGTATTTATGGATTTCTGTTCATTAATTAGAATTGTATTCTTATTTCTGTATTATTGTTTTCGAAAACGATTTAGATTAACTACGGTTCATGTGTTTTGATATTTATTGAGATGTCTTTCTGAAGGCATCAGTGACATAATCTATTTTTGATAGAAGAATTTCATACTTTAAAAAAACCAACACCGAACTTTTAAGCGATCAACTTTCGGCTTCGTTAAGCTTCGCAATCGCCATTAGACTTCTCACCTAACCGCCAGAAATAGCTTTTGGGGTAGAAAGGATTTCGCATGGTAATTTTTTTTTAAATCCGAAAAAAAATTTTTTAATAAATAAAGTAGCTTATTTTTTAAAAACAAGTGAACTTTATGCAATTACCTTTTATTTGGCTTGCCGATTCAGACCAGTTGCATCGGCCGTGGTCTCTAGTAAACTGCCGCAGCAAGCTTCACTCCGTGTCCGAAGCAGATTTTGTATTATCTAAACCCGATATTTGTAAATAATCATTAAGGTTCCTACACATTACACCAAATAAAAGATAATCTCTTTAAATTGTTTATAGATATTATTATGTTTATAGATATTTTATAATCCAACGCGAAAGTTTAAGTTTATAAAATAACTAGTCATTTTATTTATTCAACAATTTATTGTACATGACAACATGGGTATATGTATATAAGTATACTCAGGTACATATAGAGTATAAAAAGAAGAACCAAAAGTACCTATGATCTATGGTCAAGTGATAAACGGTAAATGGTGGTTGATCTTTATCAACCGCCTTTATCTTATTTTTATATACATAATTATGTACCGCTTTTGACAGTAAGTATTGGCGTATACGGTTCTGAGTTCTCTCTTAGGAGGGGAGGTAAAGGGTTATGTGCCTATAGAACCGATATCTTCAGTTACCACTGAAGTAGATAAATTTTTCATATTATTTCATTAAAAAGACGGCGTAATACATTTTAATTGTTTCTTGGAGTTTCTGGCGACAAATATATTGGGGCAGCCTTTCTAGTAGGATCTGCTGAGGCGGACTAAGCCACTAAAAATCCAACATCACACTACTAAATAAGCACTTATTTCAACAATTTCGCATAACAGTACAACAGCGTAGATATTTGGGACGCAAAACTACGCCAATTTTAAATCACAATATCCACTAGAAATCATTCGCCAATAATTAAAATAAACGCCCAACCGCTCCCCATAAAATCCCGCCAAAAACTCATTGGCGTATACTATAATGTATGAGTATATTACACATCGATAGTGTAGTGGTGCGATATAGTAACAGGTAATTAGTCTGTATATATTTACTTATTTATTAGACACGAAATACAAAACACAGCAAATACCTTACAAAATAAAATGCAGCCACGCACTACAGAGTAAACTGTGTTCCACTTCAGTTGTACAAATGTTAAAAGAAAAATAAAGAAGTGAATGTGATAACACTAAACACATACGTGTCCCAAAATTGTCCACCAGAGAGTGGACAAGTTAATGACTATCCAGGTAAAAAAATTGGACTTCTTTTTTAAAGTTATAATAATTTTTTGAAAAACTTCGAAAATTCTGTACAATATTTATGGGTACTATGACTACAAATTTGCCAATATCATTGTAGTTTCACTGAAAAATACTAAATAACTATCCTCTATTTATTAAAACTCAAGTACATTTAAAATAACTTTTTAAATACGATACACATATCTATATAATTAAATTTGACAGCTACTGAAGTCGGTGCCAATCCTACAAAACTAATAGACTTTTTGTTGTTGCACATTGATTTGGCACCGATTTCAATAACTGTCAAATTTAATTACATAAGTATGTGTATCGTATTTAAAGAGTTATTTTAATTGTACTTGAGTTTTAATTATTAAAGGATAGTTATTTTGTACTTTTCAGTGTTTGTTTTTTGAAGGCGGTTTAATTTTTTAAATTACTTTTTTATTTCTTCATTTTTTTAATTTCAGTTGCAATCGACACTAATTACTTAATCATTTTTTTTATTATGTTGCCATCTAACGATTGCACGATTACTTTTTAAATTGCTAAGCCACTTTTTGAAATTTTCATCGAGATTGTTCAGCTAGAATCTAACTGCATGCAAACATTGGAAAAAAAACAATATGCATAACGACATGATTTAGAATTACGCCGTTAAGTCAACGACACGTTTTCCTAGTGATCGATACACACTTAACTCTCTATCTCAAAAACTACTGAACCGATTTTGATAAAATTTGCAGTTTCTCTAAGGTAAAAAAAAATATTTGCAATTCGACTTATAGTTTTTCAGATATGCGCGGACAAACATACATACATACACTAATGAAATTAGGCACACATGTTTAGAAGCTGGTATAGACTAACATATACAAAAACTGTGCAATTCTGACAATATTACATACACCCGGGTCGAACTGTTAACCTCCTTTTTTTTTGAAGTCGGTAATAAAATGAAGTTCACTTTTTACTTGCGATTTTAGAGAATTTTAATCAACTTTGACACGTCGCGGTATAAAAAATATGTATCAACAACATTCTACTGAATAAAACAATCAGAAACAACAAAAATGGCTTCACTCTGTTTTACTCTAATGTTGTAATAGCGTCACTACTTGTCCCATACTTGCTTACCAATGGTGCAACTATCTATCTCACTCGCACTTCAAAAATGTATTGTATGTAATATGTAAAAAAAAACACAAGAAAAGAAAATAAACATAACAATAGACATTCATGTGGACTCTAAATATTGTATTTTCATGGAAGCAATGAACCTTTAGTTTAGATGCAAAAGTTCATGACATTATTAAAAACGTCAATATCAGCAGACGGGTGATAAAGAAGTTCATTATACAGCCGACACATACTATTGAGCGGATTTAAATAAGAGGTAAGAGGATAGCATCACCTATAGAAATTCCTTATGAATCTTCCTTGGCTGACTTCTACGAACTGCAGAGGAAGGTAAATAGTCGATATATTCTATATTTTTCATTCCTTTTCTAAGCAGGGACCTAATTGTGTAAATCGCGCACATAAAAATAACTCACTCGTTTCATCGTTTCCATCGTAAAAATATATCTAACTGTCGTTTATTTTTATGCGTCCAAAACGATAAATTGATAATGATTTTTATTAGGTACTAGATGTTGCTCGCGACTTCATCCGCGTGGATTTTAAAAAAGTAGTCCATGTGGGTAGCTCTGGCTTTACTCTATCTCCATTTTAAATTTCATTGAAAGTGATTGAGCCGTGAAAACGTAACAGACAAACAGTTTCATACAATGTACATAGTTCACCACACCCATTGCGAGTGAAAAATTTACAAAAATGTAAAACATGTTTCTCTTATTTTTGATAAGCAATATTCGTACTTGATTTCAAAGTGGTATTTCGTTCTATATCAAAATTTCATATAAAGTTTAAGCCTCCCCTTTTCAACTTTAAAATCTAAATTTCCAAAAATCCTTTCTTAGTGGGTTCCTTGGGACATTTACACAAACTATCATCAGACCAAATTTTGTGAATTTTTTTAGTAGTTTGTGAGATTTCATGAATAGATTAATTAATCAATGAATTAATGATATTTTGCTTTTATGTACTACAGCTGTTGTCCACGACTTCGTCTGCGTAGATTTCATACGTGCGTCTGCGCTCAAGTATCTGCTCGTTCCAGTCAGCATACTGCAAACCTAATCATGTGCACGCACCACTCGTCACCGTACCGTGACCCGCGTACAAACTTCAACCCCCCTTTTTGTAAATTGAATTTTACAAAAAGTGCACCCCCCGCCGACTTACCGCGGCCTGCATATAAAAAGTTATGTGCTACAAGTCAATAGATAAAGATTTTTCCCCATACTGAAATTTCCCCCCTTTTCACAATATTAGGAATTGATTTTAGGAAAACCCTTTATTTTGTTACTACGTCATAAAAGAAAGCCACTGTCCGAATTTCACGCTACTAGCTTCAGTCTTGGTTGGGCGATGATGAATCAATCGGTCAATTCATCCCTTATTTTACACCCTTAGGGTATCAAATTTGATAAATGCTGAAATAGGTGTTTGCTTTTTTATTAAGGAGTATTTGTGCTAAATTTAAAGTTATACTTTTCTCTCAAACGTAATTATTCCATAGATTTACATATTTTTTTACTATTTTTTTTATTCTCTTTGTTACAAGAAAAGCATGTTAAATTATTTATCATATAAAGTATCACATAGTAATAATTAAATATGATACTTTGTGTGAATTCGTCACCACAGTGGAGCTTATTCATATGATGTGCGAGTGTGACGGATTAAGAAAATGCCTGCGCGTACAACGACGCCTGTTTTGAAATCTCTCTTTACATTTTCATTAAATTGTTTAATATTCATTCATTCATATATTCACGCTGTATCCCTAAAGAGGTAGTCAGAAAGGACCGAGCGCCAAGCGTCGCGATCCTAATATATAATAATATATGTTGAATAAAATGATAGTATTCTAATTATTACTCTTATTTATTACAAACATACATACATATCCTCATATAGTGCTAAGTATCGCGGTCCTTGCATACTTCTTCCGGCTCCTTAAATCTCATAATTCGCCTCACACCCTATTGCCGAGAATTGCGAGTGATTTTGACATACCGTCAGCTCTATTTGAACTTCAAATTATTTATTAATAATAAAACGACGTCGAATATTTATTGTTTATTAAAATTTAAAAAATACCACATAAACGTATTGCTGTGCCTTTGGAACCAAGTTAAAATTATTTTCTTATATAGCTAATGTCAGTCACTGAAAACGTGCACAGTGTTTATTGTATTTGTTTCTGCAAACAACAACCTAAAACATATTTATTATTTTACATAATTAGGTACTCGCGTAATCTGCTTGCGTATGAAAAAAATTATGGAAAAGAGAAAAAGCAAATTATTTGATTGTTTTGGTCTTTCAATTGTATCCATCGCTCATGCCCATGATGATGCGAAAACAATCAATAATACATATTATCTTTTTCGTTCAAAGTCAAATAAACAATTTCGATTAAATCAATCGAAAGTTTAAGAAACAAATTAAATTTGGTAAACAGACGAAAATAATTAACTGTCCGTTCCTATTACAATGTAAACTTTTCTAATTCTCATGTCCACAAAACATTGGTCCGAATCCCCGAATGCCAAGAATTTGATGGAAATCCAAGGCAAAGTATAATAGGGATACAGAAGTAACACTACAAAACAACAAAGGAAATACATTTTTCAATGCATTATTATTTTGATTATTAATGTCTCGGTTTACGTACTGTGTGTGGATAGGACACATTGACAAATTTATAATAACTTCATAGACAATCACAAAGCCTGTGTGACCCAAACTAAGCATTAAAATTGAGCTATGGGTGTTTCATAATATGACATACTGCATGGGATGTGCTTGGCCGGTGCAACAAAAATTTACTTTTCCAAATCAGTCTGTAATCAGACTGTATTTTTTCAGTAACAAACAGAGTGTGGCCTAATTGAGATAAAAATTAATAGTATAAAAACATTTTTAAAAACATGCTATAATTTACATGCTCTGAAATGATAATAATAAATTTTAAATTAAATCAAACCCATCAATTTATTACATTAATAGCGCGCATAAAGCTAGCAAAAAATCTGATTTTACCCGTGCGCCTCACACGTCTCGCTCTCGTCCGTAACTTCGGATTGCTATTTCACGACGGCGTCGCACAGTAATCCCGCGCTCGGTTTTGTCAGAACCTACTATTTTTGTGCGGTTGCGCACAGTATATCTAAAATAATCAGATAAAAACCGGCTAAGTGCATGTCGGATAATCTAGCTGGGCTTCGGAACCCTAAAAATACTCTTCGCTGCTGGTAAATAATATTTAGAGGTAATATTAATATTGTTGTATAACAATATTATCTTTATTTTTTACACATACCTATATATTTTTATAATATATATACTACCTATCGATATTGTATTTTATCGTAAATTTATCCCTTTCTATCGCTAAGAAACATCGTTTGCTAGAGCGAGAAAACTACTCGCCAGGCCCGCCGATTCCGAACAGTACGGGCGTTGCTGAGTAATTTTTTCCCTCTGGCGAACGATATTTCTGAGCGACAACTCTATTTTATGTAAAATATTTTTTGTAATAGTTTTTATAGTATATATATTATACAGAAAAATATATTATTGTATAATTTACATAGGTTTATTAAAATGTTTTTGAAATGTTTTATTTTTTTTCAGAATGCGTTCTCTGACTTGTACTGAACTGCAATGACAGAAGGAAGGTAAGTAACAAAAACTTTTGTATTAAAATATATTATGTATTTATGTAAGTACATCAATAAAAATTTTGTGTTCTACGTTAGAGGGACCAGCAATAGCTAAATCTGTAGAATGGGAACCCACTGTAGGTTTTTTTGAGGGTCCAGCTTCAATCGGTTGTTCGCGTTGACGTTTTTTGGGAATTGTGGGTTGTCTAAGTGGCATGTTTCTTGTTTGGCGTGGACCAATTAATTCAAGCAAAATATGCTCCACATAAAATTCAGCAAGTTTACCAACCATGTTTTTTTCCCAAAAGTCATCTTCGCGCAAGATTTTTTCAACTGTCAGCATTTGATTTTCACCAGCCCACACTATAAAAAGACACAAGTTTCTTTTGCTTATGTGAAGTTGCCCTTGTATTTGATAATACCAAGAATCATTCTTATTGCGTTCTTTTATGTTCCAAAATTTTATTTTTTTCTTCTCAACAGCTTCCATGATAGGCATTTAAAACGCAGATAATGGACATTTTATTTCCACAATTGTATCGTTTCCGATCAACCCATCAGGAGTAGCTGCCAAAAATGGTAATTCACTATCTATGAATAGTCCATATGGCCATATTTGGACTCCTTCTTGTGCTGTGAGCTGGTTGAGAGCAATTGTTTCGTTATTTATACCATGTTTTATTGACACGACATTCGATATATCTCTTTTGTTCAGTAAGGTTTTGACGATACTTGCACTGGTGGTTGGACGGCCTTTGATGATCCTCCCGAAGTTGGATGCTGTCAATAAATTTCTGCGAAGTCCTAGCCATTCGCTACTATCTCTTTGTAAGATAGTAGCCCGTTCGATCTGTGACCTTTCAGTATCAGTTTTTTCCAAATTTTTCAAGAAACTGTTTTGCCATCTCGTAAACTTCTTTTTCTATATCAAGTTTTTGACAGCTGTCGGTTCCATAATTTTTGTCTTCGAATGCAGTCAATGTCGGTTTTTTATTAAAACATAATCTCTTATTACTTTTGAAATTTCATCTCAAGTTATTTCTTTGTATTCGTTTGTCCTCAAATGCCTTTATTTTTGATTTAGGACTCTTGCCTAAAAGTGATTTTCGTATATTGTATAATGGTTTTTTAGTGTTGTACCACACTTAGTGTTACTTAGTGTTGTGTTGTGTTGCTCCACAGCATTACTGTCACAATCATCAATTAGACTTCGTGAATGTGTGGCAACTATGCCCACAATATATTGAATTTTGGACCAAAATATTGAGTTTTTTACTTTTAGCACAAGAACCTCGCTTTTTTTTTCACTACTGCAGTAGTGATCTAGACACTCGTCGTGATTTCCAAATGCGTGATTATAGGAATTCGAAATGTCTGCATAGAGTTTATTTATTCTCATTCCTTATTCAGCGTTATCATTTTTATGTTTTTTTATTGCCGAACAAATAACTTTTCTGATAGCCAGTATTCTTTGGGTGGTAATCATTTTCCTCATATTTAACGGATATTTTGTTTCTTTACTGACGGCAACTAATTTATTGCACATATTACGTAGAATGTGGTTTCGACATTCTATTTTTTCGACTGCAATGCCTTTATAAGGTCTTTCTTCTAAGATCTTTGAGTAGGTACTTGAATCTCCATCTGCGATAACTCTCCCATATATGAGACTATACGTCTCTATAGAACTTTTGAAACCCTCTGCTATTATTTCTGCCTCCATACCAGAGGTACGACCCGTGTAGTTTCTAAAACATGTGTTTTTTTTTGGTGTTATTCGTATATTTTGTACACGGGCACAAATTCAACAGTATTGGTTTTTCACTCCTAAGAAAAGTAGTTTTCCGAATTTTCTACCGACTATGGCTGCTGCTCCAGAAAGCGCCGAATAATTGCTTTTGTAGGAGCGCTTTGACCAGCAGTCAGTCAGTCAGTCAGTCAGTCAGCAATAACATCAATGACTGCTATTCTATCTTTTACTCTACCTTCTTCTGTCTTTCACGTTCCGCTGCAGCTGCCATAGTCTGATGTGCAGTTTTTTCCCATTGTTCACAAATATCAACGTATTTTTTATCAAACATTTGTTGTGTCATTGTGGGAAGATTAATTGCAGTACACAACCCCTGAAATTGCTCCCAACCAATACCAGCGTTTGTGATACCGGAAACTGCAGCTGTATTTATGTCTAAGTTTTCGATTGGGTGGGAATCTGATGTATTTATGATAAATTCAGCTTTGCACATATCGCAAGAAAGTTTCAGTTTTGAATATAGAACTATTTTTGTTTCTCCAGTAATCTTTAGGTTAGATAAGTTACAACCAAACTGAGGCACATGCTTTGAAATTATTTTACGTTTTTCAAAAAAGTACACCTTGTCTATTATGAGTCGTTCACTTGCGTCATAAATGTTTTCAACTTGATTTATTGTTTCCTTTGTCTTCTTTTTTTTTAAAACTGTCTTTGCTCGTTTGTAGACTTGGTTTAATGTTACTGAAATCAAATAAAACATGTAAAACTTATGTGCGAGTGGCGTGGAATCTATTTCATTCTATGGAGTTACTAGCAACGTCATAGTAACAGAAGCGTGTGAGGTGTCAGCAACGCTCCGTGCTGCTTTTAGTGTGACATCGTTAGTACATTTTCATAGAATGGAATAGATTATTGTACCATGCTGTGCCGCTCTTAGTTTGACGAAGGTTTTTAAAAGGTGATTCTGCGTTATACACTAATTTTAACTCTTTTTATATTTTATTCATCTACGAGTTATATTAGATACAGTCTATACCAAAATCAGAGGGGCTTGAATACCTACATTTGATGGATTTTTGGTATGTATACACATTGGTGTTGCTGACTGTACGTGATTTAGTCATAAAAAGAAAAGTATATCATCAACAAGTATAAGATCTTTGATAAAAAAAAAACGTTATTTTACTACATACCGTTCAGTTACAATACATTCCTCATTATTCGGATCAAGTTCTTCCAAAACCCCAATATTTTCAATCAGTCTGAAAAAAAAACGACAACGACATTGTTAAATAATATTATTAATAAGACACGTGCTTTAGAAATGAATAACGGGGGTCTTTAATTTTAAAGAGCATATTCATATAAAAAGATCAGTATTTTGATTTGACTATGTGTGTATGTGTTTATATATAAATTTGAATTATTTGTTTTATTTTGCAGGTTACACGGGACTATGGATTGTTAATGTAAAATTGTACGCAAAATTATAAATGAAACAGAATAGTATATACTTTAACATTTAAACATTAGGCAAGAAATTGATACTTGCTTATCTGGTGAAAATTTTTCATCATCGTTAGTCGTTATTGGAATATGCTCTAGATTCGTGCTGGTCTGAAAAGAAAAATAATACAATGATATAAGGTCCTTTTATTATTTAACCATATTTTAGGGGGCCCCTAAAGTATTGACATAAAAATAACTGTTACTATCGGGACCCTCTCAAACCGCGACAATACTAGCATGATAATACTAGAGTAAGTTTTAATAAGCATTTACAAACTCAATCGAGTAAATTGTATCGTTACATAAAACATCCACACAATATTTAATTTTTTCCTAAAATAAAAAGTTACAATGAACTCACAAAGTCGAAGCAAGACTCTTGTTTACAGATTTGGCCGGTTCACGTTTACGTGCTGCAGCAATTCTGAAATATTTTATTATATTTAACTGAAATATTAGTATAAAATAAGTAATTGCAAATTATAACTAATTTATGATATGAGGTTGACGCTTTCACAAGCTTTAAATAATTTTTACTGTGTACTTTAAAAAACACTAATGTTACATGCATTGCGACGAACATGCGACAGTGATCAAATAAAGACATAGTTTTTTTTTTCATACATATACTACAAGCACCTACGCACGCCGTCATTGTTTTAGCGCTCGGAGTACATTGTATTGTGTGCTCTAAAGTTGAATAGTGAGTCGAATTTCAAAGCAAAATAATTCGTCAACGAAACTAATCATATTTTAGATACTTAAAAAATATGAGAACTTAAGTAGATATATAAAGAAATTTAAAGAAATACATACCTGCGACAATTAGCCATAACTTGAAGTTTTAACTTTTTATGTTCCTTTTTATTGCATTTTATTTTGTTTTTTTTATTTGCCATATTTATTAGGTCCTTTTTACGCAGCCAAATAATTCATAAATTTTCTCGGCGTTGGAGCACAGAAACAAGGTGTAGTACGAGATCCGGGGGCTGATTTCTGCAGGTATCTGTTTTTTTAATGAAACTTAATTCAAATGAATTGTTGATGACAATATAACATGTTGCTGCCGGGTTCCCTATCAAAAATTAGCCTCAATTACCCTTAATTAAATATTTCATAATTAATTTATTTTAATGAATTCCAGGTATATGTTTTTTAAATGAATTATACATCGTTTGAAAGAAAATGATGTGTAAAATGTTAAAGAAAATAAATATTATAATAAATAGATATTATATGTTCTAATTTTAGCTTAATATCATGCAACGTGTTGAAAATAAATTGATAATAGTTGAAAATTAGACCTAACTTCGTGATTTTTTTTAATCAATAAAATTTATTTGTTTTATGTTTTTACCTAATCTAATCCATTGCTATTATGATATAATATCCCTATGTTTTTATTCGGGTAATTAAAACTTGATTTACTACTGTGGAAAATAAATCTAAGATTGACGATTTAGCTTTATATCCTCTTAAAGCTTGTCGCGACATTCACCTGCGTAAATTTATTTTATGAAATACATATATAAAGTTTTTTTTAGAATTACTTGTCTCAAGATCAAGTTGTATGCTTGTTTATTTACAAAATATTGTATTAAATAATTTTTTCGTTAAAAGGAAAAACAACAATTTCAGGAACTAACATTTGAATAGAATTTAAAAAAAAACATTACTTTCTAATATCCACTTTTAAAATACTTTATATACATTATATTTTTTAACGAAGTTCTTCATTCGATGATGTCAAACACCGCTACCACGAACTTATATAATATAATACATTTACTATTTGTACATTTAATAAGAAAATAGTTTTTCAATGACAAAATATTGACAATAGATCACCGTCGTCAGACGTTATACCTATAATATTTTTTTATTCATAAAAGTGCTATATTTACTCAAATTATTTCATTTAAAGTTCATAATACAATAATCTTTAGTTGATTTTGTGAAAGAATTGTTTTTAATTACGCGGTACCAAAGTAGTTTCTAATTCTAATTTTGATACTATTTTCTTCGAGTGCATCCGCTAAACAGTGTTTCGTCTGTGAACAAAGGCTCGAGGCGCACACTCCGCCACCACAAAGAGATTTCAGGCTACGGTCATTCGCTACAAACGGTTTAAATTGTTAACGAAATTCCAGCCATGTTATCCACGTACCCATCAAGGCAAACAAAACAGTAATAACATTGTTTATCTCATGCTTACTTCGTTATTTGATACACTGTGGAAATATGCTACATAAAAAGCTTATTGGTGATAAGCTTGATATCACTTTGGATAATAGAAAGCTATAGTATAATTTTTCTTACGGTCCTTTGAATATGTACTTCAGGTTAACAATTTTCTTAGAAAATATCACAAGTAAAAGCGCACACGCACTGCGTTCACTTAACTCATCCCTGATTCAATAACTGTATGTAATTAATTTTAACTGTACGTAAACAATGACCGTTCGCGGATACAGCTAAAGATAAACTTTGATTGCATTACATTACTTCTAACTGACAGCACATGGTGGCGGATTGGGGCGATTAGAATTAAACCAATCGTATCTCTGACCACCTCCTTTCAACTACACTATTTCGCAAAAACTAAATTCAGACTCTTAAACAGCCTCATCTATACGTAAGCAACCTAATTTAACCCCACCCTTGTCATTTAAACGCTACAAAAATATTACAGATGGCTAATTGATGTGACTAAAATTATACAGAAGCTAATACAAAAAAAACTCAATTTTACGTAGGTAGGCCATAAAATAGATAGAGTTAATTTTAACCGTATGCATTAATTTTAATTATCTACTTGTAAATTTAGTTTTTTGTCTTGGTTGAATGAATCAGTTTCCATGGTTACTTTTTTATAAAAAAAAGAAAAAGATATGGAAATTATAAGGAAAAGAGAGAAATCGTTCTGAAACCAACAAACGTTAAAATGTTATTCGTATTGTGATTATTAATTACCGAAAATTAAATGATAATTTAAAGGAAATGAAGTGAGTTTCAATACAATACATAAAATACGAAGGTTAAAACTGATTGCTTTTTAGTAACACGTACTACATTAAAAACGATCAAGTTCATAGCAGCAATAAATTACTGGAGATAATATTAGCGAGTAACAGTTTTGAGCAGTCGGTGGTTAGTCAGTGTACGAAGATAAGGCACGCTCTACGCCGCAGTTTGTAGATAAGTCCGACCTCTGGATGAGGACCTTGCTCTCATAAATAAATCTCTTAAAATAATTATGAAGCGAATATATTATACGGTTTGCCCATTAGTGTTTGAAAAGTTATGAAAAAGAAAACAAAACAATTTAGATTTTTCTCCGAAATGTCTTCTGAAAATCTTACGCCGTCTCAATAGTGAAGCTTCTTTACGTTAAAAAAAATGACTTGCCCTCATAACCCAATATTCCAATAGTTAACATCCTTTTTCGCTTGAATGTAAATGTAAACAAACTTACAAAGTTATGTTTTATAATACACAAAAATACAAAAAAAAAATACAATTAATAATGAGTTTTCAATGCAGATCATATATTACAAGGCAAGCAGTATGTATTACCTTTTTGTAACTCTAAGCGTATAGTGGTGCTTCGGTGTTTGAGTCCTTCGGTACTAATTTATGCTTGGATATTTAAGAGCTTTGCAGCAAAGTCGTACTTAGGTGCTTGAAACTTATAGAGTAGTTGCATTTCGGTGTTGGAATTTCTTGTAGTGTACTTGCGCTTCGGTGTTTTACTCTTATAAAGCGTAGTTGCGATTTAGTGTTTGAGTGTCTCTTAACGTATTTTTGCTTCGATGTTTAGTATAACTATATTTTTCTGAAAAATATAGTTAGCAATATTTTGATAACTATCAAGATGCGATTCTGGAGAAGGTAGTTAAGTCCTTAACAACACCATGTTCCATAACCAAGAATAGTCCTTTCAGCAACACTCAGCACCGGGTCATAATGATCGATCCACACAAGCGTGGCTGGAAAGGAACGTTTCTGACTTCATCAGAGTTGAACCCTGGCCGCCATCTAGTCCCGATTTTAATCCACTTGATTAAGATTTATGATCTCTTTTAGAGAGCATGACATGCTCTAAACGCCATGATAATTTGGAGTCCCTAAAACATTCCATAAGATTGGCAGCGGAAAATTTTCCCATGGCGAAAGTGCGTGTTTCAATCGATAACTGGCCACAAAGTTTAAAGGATTGTATTAAGGCCAATTGAGATCATTCTGAATAAGGTTCATATTTTTAAAATACCATTACATTAATGTATAAACTAACACACACTGCAGTAATAAACGTTTTATGTAATAGGAAAAAACTATGTTTTCCCTGTAACAATATTTGTGGCAAGACTAGGTATATGGGCTCTTACTAATTTTCTAGATAAACTATATTTGCTGTATTAAACTTTCAGATTTCATTTGTACGTAATTACGTACATTTTTCAATTCAACAATCAGGTACTATTACTATTATTATTAATCAAGCGAAAATACTCTGTAAACAAAGAGACGATTTATATAATAATTCGACAAACCAATCTAAAGAAATTTGGTCACGCTCGAATTTCGAATCGTACGCTCTTATATGTCTGTGTCTACACATGCCTAATACTCCAACGCGGTGAAGTCACTCGGATGAGAAATGGTCCCCCCGCGCGGGTGTGACAGGGCCACCGATTTTTCTCTAGAGATAGGCCGCGTATATCTCGTCGGGAGGTGCCGCTTGATAACGTCTGGGGACGCAACGCCAGCTGTTCACATCATAGAGATAGCACTGTACGCGTATTATGTGATTATTTACGTGTTATTATATGTACTCGTGAGTTGGGTGTTTTGGGTTCTCTTTTCTTACCTTAACTGTTTTTTCGAGTAAAATCTGAATACGCTATGAAATACGCGAATATAAACATATCGTCATAAATTGTTGTTCGTAAGGAAGAAAGAAAAAAATATAAAATGTGTCAGCTATTTATTTTTTCGCGAAGCTGTTCAAGTATTTTTGTAATTAATTGTAACTATTGTATTCGCATGTATAAATAAATAAATATTGTAATACTGGAACGATGGCCCAGCAACTTCGCATCGTTAAAGTTCTGGACACTGTATACTAGATGAATAATGACTTGAAACGCGCTAAAGTCAACCTCACGGCGCAGATAACTACAGTCCTACAGCGATTGGATTTTTGGACAACCTGACAAAGCCGGCCGTTTTCGTGAACATCGAGGGCATCCACCAGCAAGAGGCTATTGCCCCGGAACGGCTTTCCCGTAACCGTGAGGGGGGCAAGATGACTATCGGGTTTGTTTGTGTATTGTACTATCGTTCGGCTAGCTATCTAGCTATCGTTCACATACGGGTGCTCTCCATTAACCTAGAACATCTAGTCATCAGCTAATTAGTAGATGTATGGATGCTTCTGATCTACTGGAATTCACAGAATCCCAGTGACACCTTGACTGTACAAGTGTCTTAAAAAACTACTTACGTTTTGAAGAAGGAGAATGAAGAGATACGCAGTATGACAGGGTTGCACGAGATAGTGTCATTGTAAAAATGAGTAAAGGAAAACTTAGATGATTTGAGCACATAGAAAGAATGAGTGATGAAAGTCTAACGGTGAAAATTACAAGGCGAAAGCGACTGGTAAAAAAAGCCAAGTAAGACCAAGGCCGACTTACGAAGATTAAATAGCCAGAGTGTTAGCTGCCGCAAATGTGAAAAGCACTTGCATACCTACAGGAAAATGTGTGAGGAGAATGATGAGATTTGAGGAAGCGAAAGAATGAAAAGTATGTAAGGACCGCGAAGCTTGAGACTCTGACCTCTCTGACTACCTCGTTAGGGATGCAGCGTCAAGATATGTATTTATGTAAGCTTACGTTTTGTAATGCTTTTATTATAATAAACGTATTTAAGAGTAAGACGTCGTAGCTTTTAATACCAAATTTCACACCCCTATCTTATAATACTATAAATCTTAGCAGTCGCAATATTATTTCATAAATATTTATTTACCTTTTCAAATAAATTCAACAAATTACTTGCATAATTTCTGCGAATGCAAATATTCGTTACGCTACTAGTACATACGTTTGTATGTGCATTAGTGTCAAAATTTTATATTTATTCATGACAAAATTAATTCCAACATTAATAAAAACGTCGGATTATTACAAAAAAGAAACACGTATTATTCGTTAATGTGTGGAAAACAAGGATACGTTCCAAAAAAAATCACAGAATGTGATATTTTGGAAGACTTCCACGAAAGTTAAGCATTTATTTATCAATTATAGTTCGTGTACATATATCATAACGAAAATATTATAGGTGATAATGTTTATTATAGACGCATAATGTTTTCCACAAGAGAATATTAGATACGTATATTTCGTCAAAACTCACATATCCCTTAGGTTCACGAGTTTGGAACACGATATATATATATAAATATTTAATTTACTGATGATCATCTATATTATATAAACGATAGCGCAATAATTTATGAAAGAGGTAATGCTGTCATTACAGCTTTCTAAGCGGCAACTTTGAGGTAGAACATTATTTAAGACAATGTTTAGTGTTAACTTTGTAAATATTAATGTAAGGATATGTATGTACTTTTTTGTTATAAATAAAGAATGTAAAAAAAAATTATTGATGTATGTTATAGAACTAAATGATAATAATAATTGTATTAAAACAGAGCTAATATTGCTTTGTCCCATAAAGTGAAGTTTAGGAATTGGAATTCTTGTCAATTTTTTTAATAACCACCTGGACTCATTAGAAAAAAGTACTTTTCTGTGTCGTGTTCGAGTACATTGATCCTGAAGTACTACGTTTGTGGTTGACTTCAAGATATTGTCAGTACTCATAAAGGACGCTGAAAGCTTCATTTGAATATTGAAATTAGAATAGTTTCTTGACACCTAGAGCTGCGAATGTCAATGTTTAATGACAAGATAATGAGTCATTATCATTTAGTCTATTGAATAGACTTGAGCACATTATTATGTACTTACCTGTGTGCTCTAAAGAAATAAACAATGTTGGTGAGGTAAATAAACTGCGAAATCTTTAGGCGTCTAGATTTTTTTACATTCGTTTATCTTTATTTTCTTTATCATTTCTAAGATTCCATATTAAAAGTGGCCAAATAATAATCTCTCTAATTTCGTTACGTCTTAGGTCATGGCCATTTATCCACTGAGGTGAAAGATACACAGACATATTGGTAATTCATAACCAAAAATGAGTCAAAAAAATGAAATAACGGGTATTTTCGACTCAATTTCATTAAATTTGTGTTTGAAAATTTAACTTTCGGTACAAAATTGTTACGGAATTCTTAGCTAATGCGTGTCTGACACGTTTTTGATCGGTCTTTTTGTGCACAAATTTATTTTTAAATATTTTATTACGAATAAAATAATTAATATTTTATTTATCCATAGCTTAGACAGGTACTAAATACTAACCATTTATTTGTAGCTCGCGTCTAGAAACCTCGTGTAAGCAATCTGTGAATTAAGACTATATCTTTTTCTTCTTCTAGAATATCTACGTGCAATGGGTATAAATAAATAATCTTGTCAATCCACATATTTTGCATTAATAAATTTATTAATAATATGTGATAAATTCCCAAAATCTTTAGCTATTTTCCGCTCAAACTCCAAAAACCACCAATCGACACGTGTTTCGCCTCTCAACAAAGCATCCTCAGGATATACCAGAGATTGGACTCGGTTAGCTAACCAGCACCGAATCAATAGTTTCACCTGTTCGGCCATGCTTGCCTCTTTAAGATATTGTATAAACTCAGGTGTTACTTTGCGGAAATCCATTTCATGTTATAAATTCCCAAAATCTTAAGCTATTTTCCGCTTAAACTATAAAAACCACCAATCGACACGTGTTTCACCTCTCAACGAAGCATCCTCAGGATATACCAGAGATAGAACTCGGTCAGCTAACCAGCACCGAATCAATAGTTTCACCTGTTCGACCATGCTTGCCTCTTTAAGATATTGTATAGACTCAGGTGTTACTTTGCGGAAATCCATTTCATGTTATAAATTCCCAAAATTTTAAGCTATTTTCCGCTCAAACTCCAAAAACCACCAATCGACACGTGTTTCGCCTCTCAACGAAGCATCCTCAGGATATACCAGAGATAGGACTCGGTCAGCGTGGGTGCTGGTTAACTAACCGAGTCCTATCTCTGGTATATCCTCAAGATGCTTCTTCTTCGTTGAGAGGCGAAACACGTGTCGATTGGTGGTTTTTGGAGTTTGAGCGGAAAATAGCTTAAAATTTTGGGATGTTATCACATTAAATGGATTTCCTCAAAGTAACACCTGAGTCTATACAATTTATTAACAATATTTTTAAATGTTCAAGTAACGATTAAATATAAGACTAACTGGGTACTGGGACTGAACTTTGACTTAACTTGATCAGCATCCAAGCAAAACCTCAAGCAAGCAAGCGTCCAAGCAAAACGGGTCCAGTAGTGGAGTATTAGTTATTAGTAGGAGTTATTAATAAGGATTAAAGAAATATTCAAAATCTGGCGTATATTTTTTTTTCAGACATTTGAAGTTGAAACTTTAAAAAAGCTTGTTCTGAGAAAAAGCATTTTTAAAGTTTGATTGAAAAAAAAACACACTACTACTTGTTTGTTTCTTCTTAGAAACATCATATTAAGTCATTTACTATACGAACTTGTAGATAATTGAGCATCAATTAATAAATAATCAATTAAAATCGCGAAATGCCATTTTTTCACCCAACTTTACAAAATTGGGTATATCTCGAAAACTAAATGCCAACCGCTGAACCCTTTTTGGTTGGACGCTCACAAATATTTAATTAAATATTTGGTATATTATACAAGTATCTTTAATCTTGATTTCTTCAAATCCATACAGGGACTCCTTTTAAAAATATATTTTAGTTATTATATTATTTTTTCTAAGGTTTTTAGTTTTAGGTTCATTAATTCTTTATGATATATCTTACTAATCCATGTGTAGTCTTAAGTTTGTAAATATAACCAATCATAAGTACATTACAATCCATACATTTTCTCCAAATAGAACCTACACTACAATAGAAATACACCTACATTATCTTCTTCATTGTTCGCTTCTTCGTCTGTAGTATTATCGTAGATATGGAGATTTCCCTTTTTGTATATAGAAGGATACACCTATCTACAGATGCATGTATAGGAACATATCACATGACATTACCTCATCAAGTGTAAGTGCATTTTGCTCGTAACGACGTAGCGAGTTGCAGTGCCCCAATCAAGGTTAATGGACAATTACGTACCTACGTCTAACGCCTATATGTGTGGAGTCTTGAGAAGAGTAATTTTCACATACCTAATTGTATACATTGTGATATAAAACTTGAAGAAATTAAAAATAATAAACGAGCGACTATATCTTTTTAAGCGGTAAGTAGTACCGATTTTGAAATAGTACACTAGTGTAAGGAAATAAGAACAATAATATGAATTTATTTATTTATTTTCCTTGATTTATTGATTCAGATATTTTTCGAAAAATTACGAAGTGCTGCAAAGCTCTAGAAAATACTTTAAATGTATTGCTACTTCTTGTTACGTTTATTAATCACAACAAATAGATCGATTAAAACTAGTTACTTCTTAATTATGTAATTTCATTAAATGTCATTGTTCCTTGTCAAAGCTCGTCATAGAAATTGTACACATAATAGAATACAAAAATATTCGGTTTTTGAACATAACTCTGTTAAGTATTCAATAACATTTTTTAGAAGCGAGTACAGAACCTATTCCATATTTAAAATATTTTGAAACATACATACATATATACATATCTTCACACCCCTAATGGGGTAGTCAGAGAGAACGGAGCGCCAAGCGTCGCGATCCTTACATACTTTTTTCGCTTTCTCAAATCTCATCATTCTCCTCACACACTTTCGCCTAGGTATGCGAGTGTTTTTGATATTTCCGTCGGCTAACGTTTCTTTGAAACATTGACAAAAAATACCTATGATGTGTGAGTAGATAAGTAGATACTGTTTTTTATTTTTATATTTAATTCCGATTTGTTTAATTACATAAAAATCGATAATACAAAAAGGAAAGTAATAAATAAAGTTGACAATATCGTAGATTTAATTATGAAGAGAATAAGTCACAAAAGAGAAAAAAATATAGCTAGAACAACACATCGATGTAACAGAAATACAAATAAGTATATCATAATCATTGTTACGGTTATAAAAGAATAGTTCTGATTTTCCAAAGGTAAATTACTCTTACGCTCACAAACTACATCGCGAAATTTCAAATTAATTGCTTTTTTGTTCAGTATTTGCGGCATACATTATTATTTCTTGTATTACAAAACGCGTAATATTTGTCTATTAATTAAATCCAATTGTCATGTTATCTGATTCGTATTTAGTTCGACGAAACATTATTTTGCAGAAATTAACTGTCGTTTATTGTTGTGAAATCCGGATATTGTTTCGATACAATTGTTGTTGTCCGACCGCAAAGGGTCTCTAAAACATGAATTGTATCGTTTTGGTACTTCATCTAATTACATATTTGCCGAAAAGGTCACTGAACTCGGTAACAATTGATATTTATAATAATAGTTGTGTTCTCAGGCGATGTTGTTGAGTATTTTGATATTACATTTTACCTACTTTACTATTTACAAGAAAAGCCATTGTTCCTTTTGATTAGAATGTTATACTACATAAAGAAGTCTTTATTAATTATAATAATAATATTATATGTATGATGGTAATTGTAATAATATTATAATAACTATCACGTTAAAATAATTTAAATTATATGATATTATTAGATAGATATAGAGCGTATTTTAAGAAAGTTTTACACACACAAACACAAACAATTAAATACATAATGTATGCCTAATGTGAAACTTTAGTCTTTAGATGTGAAGACAAACGTATTTGGAAATGTCACAAAAACAAAATTTTTAAGTTATTGTTCTGTTACTTTATACAAAACTAAGTACAGAATTTATTTACTTTAGAGTACAGTTGTTGCATTTTCATATTTTTGTGTATTTTATTATATATTATTGTATAATATTATGCAGAATTACATATTTGAAGCCTTGTGGATTTTTCAATCACTAACATGGAGATCTGGTTCCGGCATACTGGAGGAATTAGCTGCCTTTTGCGCTCTGGCATGTTTATTCGTTAATAATTTTAAATTATTGCAAAATATTTAATGTGATACATCGTTAGTTGCGTCGTGTTTAACACCACCTAACAGTTAAAAATATTTTGAAAATTGGTCAGAATTGACGGAATTAGTCGAAAAACAACAGTTTTTTTCGGAAACACGCGTGCGCCGCGTGGGATTAAGTGGAAATCACGTGTCTTGAAAAAGTGATAAAGAAGTGATGTGGAGTATAAGCAGTATTGCGATCCTGTGGAATAAACCGGCGGAAACATATTCCAACTACCAGGTGTGGAATACCACCTACTGTTCAGCGCTTTTTGGAGTGTTGCAGTTTTTGGTTAAACCACTCAACTTTGCACATCCCATAGCTCAGCGCGAGAATGGGTGACTCTAGGAAGAGAATACAGGAGCTGATAGAAGGCGACAAGCACTGTAGAAAACAGCAGTTTAAAAGTTTCTCTATTGACAAGTTTTAGAATAATAGAGATTACAAAATTGTAATTGGTAGTTGTCAACACAGAAACAACCTTTTCGCTCGAATATCACGTCCCCCCTTTGAATTAACAATATTTAAAAGCTGGATATTTGAATTTGGAGTATAATAATTAATAAGCAATAACAACAGATAAAGAAAAGTGACTTCTTAAAGTAGAAAATTAAAAATTAACATCTATTTACAAACAGAATTTCAGTTTTAACTGTTTGTGTACCTGTCATTAACTTGATCATAACTTAATTTCTAAAGAACTTACATTGAAAAAAATATATATTAGGGTTTTGGTTAACCTAGACATTGTTTGGTATGAACTATAAAAATTTAAATTACTAAACAAAATGATATTATAGACATTAAAAGTTTGGCTTCGTAGTTTGACAATTTTATGTTAAGTTTGTCGGGCATAAATTCCTTGTTGCAGGTGACATATTCATAGTCTGGGTCGGATATCCGTGCGAACACTGTTGCTACGTTGAGAATATATACCCTAAAACAGTATATAAACAAAGAACTGATATAAGAAAAATTAAAATGCATGAATTGTTAAAATACATTTCATTGAAAAGTGATTACAAATGGTAAAATTATTAAAGAAAATAGAAAGTAAATTTGGTAAATTTAATTAAAGTATTTAATCCTGTAAATATGAATAGGACATTACTATAAATACAATATTAATCTTATGTTTTCACATTGTTTTAACTTTGTTTTATTTAAAAAAAAATTAAACCGTCAAAAAAAAACACTGAAAAGTACAAAATCTTAATTAATCGGTGATACGTGTGTTTGAAGCCGATTCAAACACAAACGCTATTTTTAGCCGACTTCAAAAAAAGAAGAAGGTTCTCAATTCGACTGTATATTGTTTTTTTTTGTATGTTTGTTACCTCATAACTCCGTCATTTATGAACCGATTTTAAAAATTCTTTTTGTTTAGTAGGTAATACTTCAGAGGTGATCCCATTTAAATTTCACCGGTGTTGAAGCTTGGACTTCGAAAATACACTAAATAACGCGACCTGGTTTATAACCTTTATTTATATTGATGATTCTCTTGTAAATCGTTACGTTCCGGAATTAGAAAGAAGTTAATTGCAGACCTGCCCTAGATATTTATTTAGGTCAAGATCACTCAAAAGGGAGAAATAAAAAAATGTATGAAAAAAATTAAACCGCCTTCAAAAATAAACAGTGAAAACTACAAATTAACTATCCTTTACTAATAGAAACTCAAGTACAATTAAATAAACTTAATAAATACGATATACATACCTATATAAGTAAATTTAACAGTTACTGAAGTCGGTGCCAAGCCTACCAAACTAATAGACTTTCTGTTGTTGCACGTTGATTTGACGTGTGCGCATCTATCGCGGAAATGTTCCTGTGCACAAAGTTATACTCATACAGGGAGCCGAACTCAATATATGTGTTTTGTGTTGTGCATGTGCTGTGAAGGAATCCTCCAGCGGAACCCAAACCTACATAAACGTACTTAATGTCACGTGACAACAATTCATTAGAAAAACATTAGAATTACGAACACATAACTCAAACATAATTCAAATGGTGGGGGAGCTGTAGGTATAGTTAACTGGAATACACTCTTCAGGATGTAAATGTACAATCTAAAAGAAATATAGACAAAACTGAGTTGACTTCTTCGCCAACATAAATTGTAAGAAGACAGGAGTTTGGTTGAACATAGTTTGGTCTTTCATGTAAATAACGGTATTAAACTTCGCCCTCTAGACCCCCCTGAGGCCCCGTAGACCTAAGATCCTATTGAGCTCCTTAAGACTCCCAAGGCTCTTAGGGCTCTGGTAAGTTTTGTAAGGCTTTTTACACCTCACGTGGAATTTATTCCTTAGAAGTGTAGGTGACGATAGAATTGTATACAGGTTTAAGTTAATCGGGTATTTTACACCCGATCGACAAACATAGAGTTAAGTCGAACGTATTTTCAAACTTATACAACTGTTCTTTTAAAATTGTAGTGACAACTCCGCTGAGAGTTTGTCTTGTGTGCAAATTTCTGGTTCCATAAGAACTTCAACCGTTCCGTGTAAACTGTGAACGTTCAGCTTCCTATCCCCAGTTAAAAGTATGTTGGGGAAAGCGGGAGGCTAGAACTCTCCCCAAAAAGGCGAAGAGAACTTGACTAGGGAAGAAGTTGGATACCCCAAAGAAGGTGTCGACGGTACGGGAACGGTAAGAAGAAGTATCGCGAAGATAAAATCCTAATATAAAACCCCTCTTCACACTAGGAAACAAATGGAACAGAATAAGGTTTCAGAAAAAACTAGGACTAAAATCGTAAAGGCCAAAACTGGCCCTATGAAAACTAAAATTTCGGCAGAAAGGCGCCAAGGTTAGACTTAAGTTTCGAAAGTTGAGTGGCTGAAGCTTAGGCCTGCCTCACGAAGGCATAGATTCAGACAAATAATAGTCGAAATCTGAAGAGTGAAATCAGGAACGATGTATTAGAGGCAGTTTTTTTTTTAATATCAGAGGGGCAAACGAGCAAGCGTATCATCCGATGGAAAATTATCATCGCAGCCCATGGACACCTGCAACGTCCAGGGAATCACGGGTGCGTTGCCGGACTTTAAGGAAAGAGTAGGCTCGTTTCTTGAAGGTTCCTAAGTCGTAACGGTCTGGGAATACCGCCGCTATAAGTTAGTTCCACAAAATTGGCGTACGTGGTAAAAAATGTAAATATCACAGTTGTAGACTGCCATCCATCAAGGTGGTGAGGATGAAAGTACAGTCGATTGCGTGACGTACGGTAACGGAATTCAGCAGCAGGCAGTACTCTGAACAATTCCTCAGAACATTCTCCATGATAGATCCGGTAAAATATGATTAGGGACGTAACGTCCCTCCTCAGGGCCAGAGAATCGAGCGGATCAGAGAGTACCGGATCGCCGATAACCCGAACCGCTCTACATTGTATGCGGTCAAAAGGAAAGAGTTGATACTGGGGCGCTCCAGACCAGAGATGGGAACAGTATTCCATGTGAGGCCTAATCTGTACCTTGTAAAGTTGTAGGCGATGGGTCGGCGTGAAATACTGTCCCGCTTTACCGAGCACACCCAGCTTTTTCGAAGCTAATTTAGCTTTACCCTCCAGATGGCCGCGGAACCGCGGCTTGGCATCAAGGAAAGTACCTTCAAAACTGAGGGATACGACAAAGGGACGTCTTTTTGCGGTTAACGTGCAAACTTGTGTGTTAGAACTTGTCTTAACATGTTCTCAATATTAGACACAAGCTTGTTCTGGTTCTCAATAACGTTTTCTAAAAAAGAAATTAGCACGTCCGGTATAAAGTGCATCCCTAGTACTGTCATCCGCATAGCAATGAATGGCGCTATTGCTATGCAGCATGTCATTGATATGCAGAAGAAAAAGAGATCGGAGAAAGCATACACCCTTGCGGGACACCAGCGTTCACAGGTCAGGTCAAGTCAGAGCACAAACCGTCTACTACGACTTTTATGCTACGCCCAGAGAGGAAGCTGGCAACCCACGTGCATAACTTCTCGGGAAGCCCGTAAGATGGAAGCTTGGAAAGTAGAGCCCCGTGCCACACCCTATCAAAGGCTTTCGCTATGTCCAGACTTACTGCCAGAGCCTCCCCCTTACTCTCGACTGCCTCCGCCCAGCGATGCGTAAGGATCTAAAAGGAGAAACTAAAAGATCACCAGCTGAGCGACCCCGGCGGAAACCATACTGGCGATCAGTGATCAACTGGTGCTCCTCTAGGTACCAAAGAGCTGACAGTTTATAATGGATTCCATTACTTTGTAAAGAGGTAATGGCATTGGGCCTATAGTTGGACGGATCAGAGTGATCGCCCTTTTTAGGGATTGGGTGTACAAAGGCCGTCCTCGGGACAACGCCAATGGTTTAAGAGAGCCGGAAAAGGCGCGTTAGAACCGGTGCCAACTTCGGAGCACACGTCTTTAGCACAATTGCGGGGACTCCACCTGGCCCACTCGACTTGTGAATATCGAGGGAAAAAAGAGCCTTACGAACTGAACTCTGTAGGAACCGAAAGTTTGGCATAGAGCTCGCACAATGCGGTATGGTTGGTGGTAAATTTCCCCCGTCATCCAGTGTCGAGTTTGATGCAAAGGGAGTGTCCAGAAGATCGGCTTTCTCCTTTGCAGTGTGGGCCAGGAAGTAATCGGTCTTATGCAATGATGGAAGAGACGGCTGACAGAAATTACCGAGGACAGCTTTGGCAAGAGACCAAAATGCGCGTGTCCCCGAAGGAAAACGAATTAGTCTCTCGCCAATTTTGCCTATGAACGAGGACTTCGCTTTGGCAATGTCTTTCTTAAAGGACCTGGTGGCATGCTTCTACTCTTTTCTGAACGCACTGGTGTTTGGTTCCTTAGATGCCACCGCCTTTGCCCAGGCCCGGTAGCGCACACGCTTCTGGCGGAAAATCAATTTGCATGAGCGACCAAACCAGGGCCGAGATCCGCCATCAATGGGAACCACAGAGTTTGGAATGAAAAGTTCCATTCCCTGCAGTATGACATCAGCGACGGAGTCGGCGGAGAGATCAGGATCATCCAGCGAGAAGCAAACTCGCCACTATGGGTAGGATGCAAATAAACTTCGCATTCCGTCCCAGTCTGCTGACTTGTAATGCCAGACCCGACGACTAGCCGCAGGGTGCGATCTCAAAGTTCTAGTGAAAGGCACGGTGCTCCGAATTAGACAATGGTCCGAAGAGTCTAGCGGTGCATCGACATAGACTTGATAGCCATCGGGGTGCGAGGTCAACAGCAGATCCAGTAAGGAGGGTGAATGGTCATCCATATCTAGAATCCGCGTGTGCGCGGTGACCAGTTGAGATAAACTATAGGCCAAAGCGAAGTCATGGACGGACCTTCCCGTGTGATCAGTTATACATGACCCAAGCCATTCGATGTGGTGGGCATTAAAGTCACCCGAAACCACATTTCGACAAAGGGGATCTGTCGGAGGAGAGAGTCTATCGCCGTTTGGACGCACTCGAATAGTTGGTCAGCACTGGTATTACCGCTGTGGGACCTATACAGGTACGCATAGACGCGAGGGTGGTCACCGCAATCTACGCGTAGCCATAGGATGGAAAGGTCCCTAACTTCAAGATTGCCGAGGCGGCGGACACATATGTCCTCCCTGACATAAGCACAAACACCGGCGCTTGGAACAAATGAATGTTCTAGATTATACCCTGGGCAGGGCAAGTAGGATATGTCAGAAGGAGGGGATATCTGCGTCTCGGTAAGGAAAAGTAAGGCCGGCTTTTCCGTCTCAAGATGATGGTGGACGGCATTTAGATTGGAATGGATGCACCTGACGTTGCAAAAGTCCACGCAAATCGTAGGAGGAGGTGCCGAAAGTTTTGCCTTTCTCCTGCCTCTGGCATAATGTTTCGCGAGCAGATTTTTGCAAGGCAGCCTGAGCGCAAGCGCTCAGGGAAGAGTTCTCCTACACAGGATATGTCGATACCCCCATGGGGTATTTTCAAATTAAAAACCGCTGCCATGCCAAGAGACGGGGGGGAATGGGCTACCTGGGCTACCGGAACTCTCACTCACCGAACGAAACACAACAGCAATACTGTTATTTCACCGTTATTTCACGTGGAGAGGCTGTATGCACTTGTGAAAGAAGCGGAGGAGGACAGGATAGGAACGACAGATGAAAATGAGAATGTAGGTAAGAAGGTTGAAAAGTGTGAGAAAGAGACAGAATGCAGGGGATTGAAGGAGCTTAAGAGAAATAATATTAGGAGACTGTGGAAGAACACATAAAGGCGCCAAAGGTAAATAAGGACGAGATGGATAGTTGTTATAAGCTAATCAAAAAGAATAATGAGAGAATGAAAGGTTAGGTGAAAAATTAGGAAGGAAAGGGAAGGTGATTTTAGAAAGAATGCATCGTACGCAGGAGCACTGTCTGGTGTTCATAGGTTAAACTCCATGGTCGGACGGCGCTGCATTCAATAACTATTCACTCAGAAAAGGAAGAGGAGGCAGGGGAAGAGACTGGAAAAGATTAGGAAAACCATAGATACTAAGAAGGGATGGGTGTAGTTAGAGGAGATAAGAAAGGCGAAGGATAGGAAGATTATAGTAGGATGTAAAAGAGATGAGGAAAGAAAGAAAATTAAGAATAAATTGGAAATGACAGGTAAAAACCTCGTCGTCGAGAAGTCGAAAAATAAGGTCCCGTTACTGATCACCAGAGATGTGCTCGCGATGCACAAAGATGGAAGAGATAATTAGTGCAATTAAAAATCAGAACGAAGGGGTTTTTCGTGGCCTCGACAACCAGAAAGTAAGAATGGCAATGAAATTTAAAAGAAGGGCGAAAAACACGCTGCGCTGCCACGTCATGCTGAGTGTCTCCCCCAAAATATGGACTAGAATTTCAAAATTAGGCCGGATCAAAATAGACCTACAAAGTGTCAGAGTAAAAGATCAGACGACTCTAGTGCAGTGCACCCGATGCCTGAGCTATGGCCACAGCAGGCGTTTTTACAAGTAGTCCATTGATATAGGCAGTCATTGCGATGATCTGCACCTAAGAGTAGATTGTCCAAATAGGTAGATAGGCGAGTTTCCGGTGTGCAGGAACTGTGGGCTAAGGTGGCCAATCATGAGAATACTGCGTTTGACGCGTCAAACGCAGTATTCTCATAAGCAGCAGAATTTTGAGTAAGGAAAAGATGGGATGCTGCCGCTCCGAGACTAAATCGTTCAAACTTACCTTGCCGTCCTATTGTATAGTAGACCAGGCAGAGCTTCTGGCCTTGAGTAGAGCAAGGCAGCAAAGGTCGCTAGAGAATATAAAGAGCAAGCTTTTGGCATATACAGCGACTACAGGGCGGCCTTATTTGCGGTCATTAACAACAACATGGTTCATCCTCTTGGAGACCAGGGAAGCGATTTGACGCTGTGAAAAGTGGGGTAAAAGCATATCTCCGGATTAAATCTCAGATGGGAATCGAAGGCAATGAGCGTGCAGATAAACTAGCCAAGCAGGCCGCCCTGCGGTCAAAAAGGAGGCCGGATTAAGATCACTGTCCTGTCTCGTCTATCAGGCGTAGCATTCGTGACGGGAGGTACGGGGGTTGTAATATGGCCGCTTAACGACGCTTGCGGAGTACAGCATCGTGAGGAAGATAAGGGCTAGCAGTACGCTAACACAGATTATGACGGGGCACGATTCTCCTAATACCTGCAAAGGTTCGGGTGTAAGGTGAACTTCTCGTGCTCTTGCGAACCCGGTAGGTCAGAAAACGTCCCCCACATCTTATTTGATTGATCCATCTTTTCCAAAGAAAGGTATGATTTATCAGAGTAACTAAGAGTAATAAACAGATAGAATAAGTAAATTTGTGGCATAATTGTATAATGGTATACAATGACTGACACAATAATTAAAAAGAATAGTAATAGATTGTAAGATAGAATTAAGTAGGATTAAGCCCTGTTATGTAAGTAAGGAATAAAATTAAATATAAGTACATATAAGAAACTGTAAATGGAAGGGAACCAGAATGTTATTGGTGTCATATAGAGTAAGAAGTGAATGATGTGTAGTGTAGTTAATAAGGAATATACGTCATAGAATCATAGAATACATATATACGATGTAATTAGAATTTAGGAAATTATTTTGTAGATTAAATGTAAATAAATTGTATTGTGAAGTCCTTGAATAAACATCAGGGGAAGCAGCAAATTAAAAAAAAGCACGAGCATGTAGTGTAAATAACCGAATTACGATTTTAGGGTTAATTTCATAGGGAAATTCATCATTTCATAGGGGATATTCATAGGGGAATTTCATAGGGGAATTCATATCATGTGACATATCAAAAGAAAGAGTTCGTCGTGAGGCACAGAAATAAGTATTTTATAATTTTAAAACGGCTCTTTAAAAAAATATTAAGAAAATATACGAAAATCGAACCTCTTTTACCCGAAACTAGTGTCTAAAATTAGGAAAAAAATACGGACGGTAAGCGGTCACTCATAGTTTATCTACAGGAAAATCTAAACGGAAATCCTAAGTCCCAAAGGATTTAAATTTCTTTACAGTGTTTACTAAGACAGGTATTAAAATACAATGCAACGATTGTAACATGTTTATATGTTTCTGTGTATCATATTTTTCATTAAAGTTTCTTTTTAATACGATAATATAGGTACACACTTTTATTAGATACCTATTCACAATAAGTACGGTAATGTACATATGTACGTATACTTTTATTAGATAATACAAACTTAAGTTAAATCTAAAATAGATAATAGGGTATTGAGTTTTTTTACAGTGGCTTGCTCTTAACCGTTCTTTTTATCGAGTAAAACTATGTATATATAACACAGAATAAATACGAGTAATAATAGTACCTAACAGAGTAAATACTTGGCATCTTATTATTTAAACATATTTTTCTTGAACTCCGTGACATATGCGCATATATTATTATTAATATTATGTGTTTATATTAACAAAGGTAATCCTAATTTGGGATATACAATGTGGGTGCGAGATTGTGTGATGTTATTGTTTAATTTAATTGCTTATCGGTTAATTTGATATTGATCAGGGTTTCATAACTGAGGCACCTCAGCACATACAGTTATGTTCACAACATAGATGTGCTACGAGATAGGCTTATAAGGATTATATACTTATGTTATTACTTGTTATAATACAATGTGTCCCGTTTCACCTTGTATAATCTAAAATTTCTAATATTATATATAAAACGTGGTGGGTAAAGATCAGCTTTTTTCTGCATATTAAATTCATGAAAATTCAAAGTTTTAATTCAAATACTATGGGTACTTAAAACTAAAAAAAAAAAAAAAAAAAAAAAAAAAAAAAAAAAAAAAAAAAACTGAATTTTAATTCAAATACTATGGGTACTTAAAAACTCCGCCTCGATGCTGGGTTTTCTGGATGGGGCGAATTATGTCTCAACCAAAAACCCCAGTATGGTGCCGGTCCCAAGCCCGGATAAAGGAGGAGGGCACAGGGGATGATATCGGAATTTCGGCTTCAGATATTATCCTCACAGCTGTGCATCACATGCGGAGGAAAACCCGTATGTAATGTACAAATCCCCCTCCCTAGCACCTTCCTTAATCCAATCCAAACCATCCTACCACATCCTCATCCTGTCCCTACATCCGCCACTAAAGCGAGGAGGTGGTGAATGTGTAATCCAACATCCTCGCACCCCCTGGGGTCACGGTTGGAGAGCTCGTGCCAACGATCCCGCGGCTCGAGAGCTGGCCTATCCAGCTCACGAGCCGTTTCGTAGACGGGGGTCGTGAGTGCTGGATTCGTCAACGGGGATGGGAAGCGACTCGGAGGGAGACATCTGGAGAAAGGTGGGGAAAGTAGAGGAGGCCATAAGAGGTATTACTTATCCGGTACCTACTGATTATCCAGAGAGTCAAACTCGCCGAGTAACTTTCCAGACCCAGGGAGGAACCCAGCACTCATAACGTCTGCGTCGTACGAGCCTGAGTACAGGGGAGCGGCGCCCCCTGTATCCGCGAAAATGTAGCTGGCACCTGGGCAAGGGAGCTCTGCCGGGGTGCCTTACTTTATTTCTCACCATTAAAAAAACCCAAGTGTATGGATAATTTAAATAAAAACAATATAATGGAGAGGAAGCCCGAAGGTAACACTGAGGGAGTACCTCCTAAAGAACTGACAGAATTAAAGCCAAGTACAGTTGAGGTTGAGGATGCACTTTCCCTTGCCAATCTGCACTTAGAAGAGGAGACACTTCTGAAAAGCCCCATTTCCACAGGTAACACTATGGAGGAGGGAGAACCTTTCAGTCGAGTTCCCACCAAGGAGGAAAAGAAAATGGAGAAGGCACGGCGTCGGAGGAAGGTACGAGCCGAAAGGAACAGAGATGTGGAGCTAACAGCACCATCATGTTCCTCTGCCCCCCAGAGACCTAGAAAGATGAAAAGACAGAGCACGGACCCGGAGCTGAGGCCACCGCCGAAGCGAGTAAACTGGGGAGCTGCCGAGAACGATGACGGACCGCGCGGCCTATCGCGAAGACAGACGGGACTCGCCATCGCAATAGGAAGGGCAGACGGGAAACCAGTAGATGAAGCCCTGGCCTCTATCATACGACAAAAACTCGGCGAAATGATAGAGAAGGCGGTGGAGGAAGAGGATGCAGACACGACGAGGGTCTCATTTGCCACCTCGGGGTTGGTGTCAGAAGGTCATTACCTTGTGACACCAATGAACGAGGGGGCGAGGGACTGGCTCTTGGCATGCTCCTTCGGAGACCACGACGGCGTCTCTATCATTGCGCGGAGAGTCGATAGGGCCAAGGCTATGGTGTGGATACCAGGTCCAAAAGAACACCTCCCCAAGGACCCATTCAGGCTCTTGGTGAGACAGAACAGACACCTGACAGATACGAGGACATGCGACTGGACTGAGATCTCAAAGGAGCTACTGCCTTTGGGAACTCGACTCATAGTGGGTATTCCTCACGAAGATGCAGAAAGCTGGAAGGACTACCATCGTTGGCTTAGCTTTCAGGCAACCCAAGTCCAGGTGAGACTACTCAGGTCAAGCCTGAGAGGAGGTGAGCTTCCGGCGGCCAAAGGTGTAGTAGTCAAGAAGGCAGGATGCAAATGCTGTACATGCGTATGCAAGTGCGTGCACAGGTGCGCGCCCTCAGAGGTGGGTGAGACATCTATGAGTGGGGGTGGGCACCAGTTCACGCGGGTGCAGGAGGATGTCAGCATTAGGACCTTAAGTACTCCGACTGGACCGAGACAGGCGGACAAAGGACAGGGGAAACCGGCGGGGAGTGGGTGCTTCTCTGGGGGTGCTGGCCGTGCCAAGACTGGCGGAGGCAGTGCGTCTGGGGGGGGACCGACTTCTAGGACGGTACCAAAGACGAAAAACAAAAATGGACAAACACGCAAACAGTAACACTACGCATACACATAACACACAGAATAGCACACACAACACACAGTATAGCACACAGAACACACAACCCACGACACGCAATACACAACACAAAACACAAAGATCAATAAGAATATGTCAAATAAATCTTCACCATTGCAAAGAGGCGATGCACGACCTCTGCAAAACCATCATCGAGAAGAAAATTGACATAGCTCTCTTACAAGAACCGTACACGTACAACAACCGGGTAGTGGGAGTCGGTTCTCTGGGGGGTGAAATCATCTACCACACGGAAGGTGAGCTCCCTCCCAGAGCATGTATATATATTGGTAAGAACATAAAGAACGTAGGCTATACGGCCATTATGTGTTACAGAGATCTAGTGGCTGTAGAAGTCCCTACGAAAACTGAAGAAGGCAGAACCATGAGCATCGGCGTAGCCTCAAGTTACACTCCTAGTGAAAGAGACTTCGACCCACCCGCAGCGAAGGTACAAGAACTGATCAATAGATGCAAAGGTAAGAATGTTCCTATTCTAGTAGGGTGCGATGCTAATGCTCATAACACTGTTTGGGGTAGCACAGACACAAACTGGAAAGGCGAGAGATATTTAGACTTCATTTTAGTTAATGAACTAGACGTCCTAAACATTGGCAACGAACCTACCTTCGTTACCAAAAACAGAAAAGAAGTACTAGACATTACCTATAGCTCAAAACAGATTAGTTCACTTGTGAAGGGATGGAAAGTGGACACAAACTATGCCTTCTCAGACCATAGAAGAATCTTTTTTGAGTTAGAGAGTAAAGTAGAAATAAAGAAAATAAGAATCCCCAAAAAAACGGACTGGGATAAATTTGATTCAATCATCAACGGTTGGGTACCCAAGACCACAGGATTTGGGAGTATTCAGGACCTTGAAAGAGAAGCTGAGGAACTTAAAGAACTACTAAAGCAAGCCTATCACGAATCATGTCCACTACGAGAAATTAAAGTAGGGAAAGGACAACCATGGTGGACAAAAGAACTTAGCAAGCTAAGGAAGAAAACGCGAAAAGCTCTGAGGATAGCCCTTCATAAAGGTGACGAAAACAGCTGGAGCGTATATAGGAATGAAAGAAACAGTTTTAAAAAGAAATGCTCAGAAGAAAGTAGGAGAGGATGGAGGACATATTGCGAGAGCATCTCCACACACTCTGAAGCCTCTAGAATAATGAAAATGCTAGCGGGCAACACAGCATGCACATTAAGCAGCATTAAGGATGGCGACCGTCTTATCACGGAACCAAAAGAAGTCCTAAAGAAAATGATTGAAACACATTTTCCAGATAGTGCAGAATACACTGCCGAAGGAACAATGTGCGAACAGTATGAAGAACCAGCAGCGGCAGTAGCAGAGGAGATGATTACAGAACAAAGGATAGAATGGGCAGTGATGTCGTTCATGCCATTTAAAGCGGCAGGACCGGACGAAATTTTCCCCAAAATTCTACAGAGAAGCTTGAAGAAAATTATGCCCATACTAAAGAACCTATACACACAAAGTATAGCATTGAGACACATTCCAGCTACATGGAGACAAGTGAGAGTTGTCTTCATTCCGAAACCTGGAAAAAAGACATATCAAGAAGTGAAAGCGTATAGATGTATCAGTCTATCATCTTTTGTGTTAAAAACACTAGAAAAAATAATAGACAATCACATTAGAACACTACTTGAAGCATGCAACTTCCCAATTCACAAGCATCAACATGCTTACATGACTGGGAAATCAACAGAAACAGCACTGCACAGTCTAACTGTAAAAATAGACAGAGCAATAAGTAATGACAAAGAATATGCAGCAGCATGCTTTTTCGATATTGAGGGAGCTTTTGATAGAGCAACCTTTGAATCGATTGGAAGATCGATGAAGAGGAAAGGCATACCGGACTGCATAGCAGAATGGATAATAAAAATGATTAAAAACAGAATAATCACCGCACAGTTAGGAAACACGACATATATTGCGGAGGCAAGGAGAGGTTTCCCGCAGGGAGGATGTCTGTCTCCACTACTATGGTGCTTACTGCTAGACTCACTGGTGAAAAAGATTAACGAGATGCACATATATATGCAAGCATACTCGGATGACGGAGTAATACTAGTGACGGGAAAATCTCTGAACGGTATTAGAGAAGTAATAACGGAAGGAATAAAAACTATTCTAGAATGGTCCCTGGATAAGGGTCTGGGGATACACCCGGACAAAACCAAACTGGTAGTATTTACGAAGAAAAGGAAAATAATGATAATGCCAGACATAGTGCTATCAGGAAAAGAACTAGAAATAGTCAAAGAAATTAAATACTTAGGTATAAATCTAGACGACAAGCTAAGTTTCTGCAGTCATATTAAAGAAGTAAGTACTAGAGCTAAAACAGCCCTAATACAATGTCAAAGAGCGGTGGGTAAAAGCTGGGGCATAAAGCCTCACATGACACACTGGATATACAGAACCATAATACTACCAAGACTAACCTATGGCGCGGTGGTATGGTGGCACAAAGCACAGATCAAGAGCAATAAGAAGGAACTAGATAGAATACAGAGAATGGCCTGCCTGATGATGACAGGAGCGCTAAGGTCGACACCAACGGCAGCTCTTGAAATTATCCTAGGCATGAATCCACTCGAAATAGAAATTAAAAAGAAAGCAATAGAACAATGGTATGTCATGAAAACATATAAAGAATGGAAAGCAAATCATCTAGATAAAGGACATACACAAATAGATACCATATATGCAGGAAAACTGTCAATGGTATTACAAAACAATGACCTAATAAAGAAACAAAAAATTTTTGACAAGAAATACAGAGTACACATCGGCGAGAGAGACGATTGGGAAATAAGAAACAATACAAGAACATGTATAGGGTATACAGATGGATCTCGCAGAGAGAGCACAAAACTCTCGGGAGCGGGCATTTACACACCCAAATCAAAACAAAAGGAAATGAGCATATCGTTAGGTCTATATACTAGCGTGTTCCAAGCTGAGGTATACGCGGTATTGACATGTGCTCAAAAGATGCTAGAAGAAGACAATAGCATGTACACAGATGTGGTAATCTACACGGATAGTCAAGCCACATTAAAGGCATTGAATAGACCTAGCACCAAATCAGCCTTGGTACTAGAATGTAAAAGAACGTTAAATCGGTTAGCATCCTCGATAGAAACAACCATTGCCTGGATCCCAGGTCACCAAGGGAATGAGGGCAATGAGAAGGCGGACGAACTTGCAAGAGAGGGAGCGGAAAGGAGGTTCACCGGACCTGAACCAGTTCTCCCAATATCAGAAAGAATAATAAAAGGAATCATCAGAACCATAGCTATGAAAGAAACAATCAAAGCATGGAAGAATAAAGTAGGCTGTAGACAGTCAAAGATGTTCCTAAAGGAAATAGATAAGAAGAAGGTACAAAAGATCCTAAGAATGAGCAAAACAAACATTAGGACGATCACAGGAATAATAACAGGACACAACTTACTAAATAGACACAAGGCTCTAATCAGTAAGGGAAGTGAAAGTGCACAGTGCCTGCACTGTGACAAAGAGGAAACTAGCAAACACTTCATAGCGGAATGTGTAACGTATTCGAGAATGAGATGGGAGATTTCTGGAGAACAGACCTACTCGGGGAGGAGGAACTGAAGTCTCTCAGCTACGAGGACATAATAGAATTTTGTAGGCGTACAAGAAGGTTTGATGGGGAACGTTTTCTAGGCCATCAGTAGACCATACTCCATGTAAGGGAAATGGGTGAAATGGTCCAAAAGAGGACTGATCACCCGTCTGGGCCTGGCAGACGTCCCTCATCAACAATAATAATAATAATAATGGGTACTTAAAATAGAAGAAACCCATAATAGTTTATGATCTTATTGATATGTATCTTGAAACTTTAAATTTTTATTTCCAGTCGAATTTCGACCACCGGGCGTCTTCTAGTCTTATATATTAAGACTTGAAGAAAAAACTTTGTACTCCTTTTTAATCATATTGCGTGGACGGAGGAGTGTCAGATTTGTTTATACGGAGAATGAGTACATAAAGCTATAATATATATATAATGTTATGTTACAAATCAACGAATTCGGAAATACTATGGAAGTGTAATTCAGAACAATTATGGCGGAAAAACACGCGTCTGATTCAAATATTCCGAAACACGATAGGTCGCAAACTCAACAGTCAACTTTTAAACCCGCATGATCTTAATTCAATTGTAGCCTGGCGTTTAACACGTTTCGTATTACATTCCAAAGTCAAAGGCGAGTGAATGCCCAGCACACTTGATCACCGATCATGTGATCGCACGGGAAAGTGCTAGCAAGCGAGAATGTTTTTATGCATTACTACGCATCGCAATGCAACTTATGGGTAATATTAATTTGCCTTATTTACGTGAAGCTAAATAGTTTTTTATAGTTTTTTATTTTGATTCTCTCATATGAGGAAATATTTAAAAAATATTTGAAAAGGTAAAAAAAGCATATTTAGGAGTTCATCTGCATTTTATAAATAAAATAAAATAAAAAATAAAAAAATTATTTACAAGTTTTTGATGTTTTTTATTAAAATAGAGTCGCGATCTGGTTTTCTAGCTTGTTTGTTTTTAATAACCGTAATTATGTCTATTCATTCTACAGTTTAAGAGGAATATCGATTTAAATCACTGCAAGATTTCAAGTCTTCAAATAAATAACATGCGATGCCTCTACAACAAGAATAGATTTCTTCGTTTTCAAAATGTATAGAGTATACACCCTATTGGCATTATTTGGCAACCAGTTATCTTCTCTTCGTTCCAAGCGAACTGCTTTAATCCACCGTAATCACCGAAGTTCATTTTTGGTAAGATTAAAGTAATAATATCCAATCCAATAAAGAGAATTACTATACTTAGCATAAAAATGCAATAAAAATAACTTACGTACTAAAAACTGGCTGGCTACTAGTTACATAATACAGATCACAATACTTTTATTTAATGTCTTACAAACGTAAAATTATTTTATATACATGTGATAAGTTATCATATCATGTCTTTTTTCTGTCTTCTACACCACTTAACCATAAAGGTCATTTTCAATTTACATTTCGCCAGTTTTCACGTAACTAACCAATTTTATTTGCGACAGCTGACTATCACTGAGCGTATGGAAGACTAAGTAGCACGTAAATTGTGGTTTTTTAGTCCCACCCACTTGATTGGAGTTTGCGTTGTGTCATATTTTTAAATGAATGCCAGTTCCATAGTATTTCCGAATTCGTTGGTTACAAATACATTAAATTAAACAAAATACAACTTTTATTGTTCACGTTCATACCGCCAACGTCAAACATATTATAGTGTTAAAGGAAGAACTCTATTTATCTCAATAAAAGTAAAGGAGATGGATTATAAATAGAAAGGGATGTGGAATCAATGAAGGATTGACAGATGTCACTTAGACGTTCAGCCGGAAGGCAAGGCGCTGCTAACGATGGTCGAAGCGAGAGCATTTCACTTTTGCTCCAGACACCGAACGAAGAACACCTGCTCTCAATTGTTAATTTGTGATTGTTTTCTGTTCTTAAGAGTTATTAGATCTTCCTTTAAGTGATTTCTAGTTACTAGCAAAATGAATCTCTAAATCGATATTAGAAGTTGGGATAATCATACCGTGTATATTTTTTTAATAAATCCTACTTTTGATTATAACAATAGTTATACGGACAATGTAATAGTTTGTTGTTAAAACTCGGACCAAGAATTATAATGGACGGATCCATAATGTGTTGTATTTCAAACGAATTTTCGTCTCTTTGTCTATCTCATTAAGTGTAACAACGAGTTAAACAGATAGCTTTACTAAGTTTGGCAACCTCGCACTGTCGGTGTAATTTGTGTCGGTTCATGACCGGCTCACTGCAAGCCATTGCATGACTGAACTAATTTTTTTTGCAAAATACTCGTAAATCTTAAGTATTTTGGCTATGAGTATTCATAAAAAAAATATGTCATATTCAGCTATGTATTGTTATACTATGACCCTTCCCTAGTCACTCACATTGGTACAAGTCTAGAACCTCGCATCAACAAATAACCGATATGCTCTTAAAGCACAAAAACTTCGACCAATATGACTCTAGGTTCAAGGGTCAAACATTCGCACAGAGCATGTTGATTGTCGCCAAAGAATTTTAAAATGTTGCCAACAAATAATTACTGGCAGATAGACCTAATAAGTTTCGAGCTGTGTATTCTGCGTGATTTGTGAGCTGTGAACTGTTTTGAGTCTGTGGAGTGTACATCAAGGGAAAAAAGCGTTTATTTTTTATTTACTGAGCTGAACGACTTCTAATCATAAATAAATCGTCATAATAAAAGTAATATTCTGTTTCAGTAAGAAATTTCAAGAGGATTCTCAAAGAAAATGTAAAAATAAAACAACTATGGTAAGTAATTCTTGTACGAAGATAGAGTAAAAACTAAAAACTACTCAGACAGCTGAGGTCCAGTCATGTGATTCGTCACTAAGCACCATTTTATACACATCGGACAGCTTTTATTACAGTTCGAATTGTGTTAATTTGAATTAATTACTGAATGAATTGACTGCAATTTAATAGTTGAAATTTTCTATTCGAATACCTGTTAAAATAAAAATGAAAATATGAAGTTACCTCACGGGAAATCTCTCGAGGTAATTAATAGCTATTGCTACTTTTTTTAATGTGTTTTTAATGTAATTTTTAATGTTACATAAATTCTAAAAGACCAAAATAAATTTAAATAGTTTTTACTTAAATGAGTTCAAAGGTTTTATTATTTGTATTACAGTTCTTTTGTAAGTAAAAAAAATGTATAAGCACATTATATGTTACGTGTATTTTTTTAGTAGGAGGAAATCTGTCGTGATTATATGAGTTTTTATGTGTAATAATGCTCTGTACAGGCTGGCACGTAGCATTTGTAGTCGAATCATCACAATCGAAGGGCTGTAAAGCTCTTTGTCTGGATGTTGTAGTACACTTAAGACAGGTCAGATCCCATAGTGATAAGGCACGACCGCAGACCGCTTTGCACTGCGACTGCCATGTTATAAGCTTAGAAATAGCAACAGTTACAAGATAACTTTAGAGAACACTGTACTACTGGATGCTGTTATAGATTTTCGTGAAATAAATTGTAGAACATTTTCCTAATTTCTTAAGCGATTGCTTTAAAACAAGTCAAGATTATTTGAATCGAACGTGTACGCTAATAATGAAAAAAAAGTTTTATTTTTTTGTAAGAAAATGTACAAATAATAAAATTGTGCGCAGTGATTAAACGGTGTAAAATTATCTATCGTCCGTTGTGCGATTCATGTGTCATACATATTAATGTATGATAGAAAATAGCGAGTATTATGGATCACTTCTTTTTTTTCTCCAAATACCTAGTCGGCTATAATATGTACGTAATACACATATCTCACATAACTATAGTTTCTCGAAATATTTATGAAGCTAGTTTCTGTAACAAATTATTATTATTTGCTTTATATTATGGTACAAATAAAAACATTATTTACTTTAAATTTTGAAAAACACATTAAATGTTTTCTCTGATAATAAATATCGACTTTAATGAATAATTCGGTTTAGGTATATAACAGAAATCATTATTTCAATTAAAAACATATTACAATATTAGTAATGCACGTAACTTAGATAAATATTAACTTCTAATGCCAATTGTTGTTACAACAAACTATGCAGAGTCGCAGCATTTGAGACAAATATGTATCTACAATAATAAAGTTAACTAGAAATTCCCGTTAAATTCGGCGCATGCTAGCGCGTTGATACAATCCCGTTGACTTTCCGACAAATACTTCAGATTTGTCGAAATAACTCTGCAACTTTAGATAAAGGGAAGCTGTAGTTAACTGTATCGGGTATAATTTAATTAGAATTTCAGAAGTGGAATTTCACGAATGACTTTTGTTCGTGATGTATTCGGTACGAAGTGAATGTCTGAGAGCAAGCCTTTGTGGAAAATTTTCTTAAGTTAAATAATTTATTGTACAGTATATTTTGTTGACGGTACATTAGTACTGACCATGCGTCTTACAATTGCTCATGTTAATAAAAATTAAATGTCTGCGAAATGCATCGATTCATTAGTTTTTTTTTTTGTTTCTCGGAGGGAAGAAATTCCGCATGAGCACCCAACCGCCTCCGACGCCTCACGAGAGAACGTCGGGCGCGATCGGGTAGTGCCGGGCTCGAACCGGCTAAAACTACCCTCCACTCGCTACATGACCCTGTGGCCGTCGTAGCGAACCGGACACGGTGGGGAAGCAGCGGATGGTACTCCCCCGGAAAAGTCGACAATGCCTGAGGGCCCCTCCGTCCGGGGTGTATCCGGGACGGAGGACAGAACCTCGGCTCAGGATATCGACAGGGAATGTAGCACCTGTGTGCCATCGAGAACCTATACGGGTGAGGGCCGGTCTCAAAGTGGTTATGACCGGCCGGCATAATAACATCGGCATAAGGCCCGAAATGGTGAGTGCCTAACGTGTAACTCAGTGCGCGCGGAAGGCTCGCGCTCAAGTGTGGCACTACCTGTATGTAATGGTACTACCTGTATGTTTAATTAGTTTTAATTTTGACAAAATTCAAGTGTCACAAAATGACTGATATGTATTTTCATACGTGTACATTATGACGACTATAATGTTTTAAATTTTTTTGGGGTGTTTTGAATTAGATAGTTACAGGCACAAAATTTAAAACTGTGCCAGGTTTACTATTGTGATAAATCAAACGGAAATAAGCAAAGAGTGTGACGTCATTACCGGTTGCACGACAATTTGATGCCAATTTTTATAAAATAGTTACGCGGGCAGTCAGTCGACGATTGGCGAGGCAGAAGATCGGTTGTTTTGGAGAAAAACGTGGGTGATTATTCTCCTTTTGGATTGGAGCCCGGAGCACCTAGTTAAGTAAAATTTTCAAACTAATTATTATACATTATTATTATTTCAATTATATTAGGCAACTCTACTAATGTTTTATATTGTAATTGTAGTAAAATTATGTTGGTTATTTAATAAAATTGTGTGATTTGGATTTCGATGGTTTAGATTTGGATTTATGATTTGTGATTTGCATTAAGGCTATTAAAATAATTTCAATAACGTAGAAAATCAAGGATGCCGATTGATATTATGTATTGTTATATCCAAGAGTAATATATATAACTAGTTAATGTATTAATGATTATTATCGGGTCAGAATAGATCAAAGAATATAAAGTGTGGAAGTACGGTGTTTTATTTATTGTCCCTCCTAGTAGTTGTGGTTTAACAAGTTCGTGGTTGTAACATTTTCAGAAGTGGGATAATGAGCTCCCGAGAACGAAGTCGATCCCGAAGTCCGGGTGATTGGCATGACAGGCGAAGAAAAAGGCTTCGCAGTGGGTCACGTGACACGAGTGCATCGGATACCAACCGCCGGCGATGGGCACCATGGCGACCGCGTGGCTCCCCTAAAAAGGACACTTCAAGGTTTTATCCTAACGACTCTGATGACTCTGGTAGGTCTTTTCCAATTACTACTTTTGTGGCAAAACCGGAAATCATACCGGAATTCGACCCCGAAAAAACAGAACTACCCGCTTTGCAATGGCTAAATAAGATTGAACAATTAGGAGCAAATACATGGTTGGAGTGACAATGTTAAAAGTTATTATATGCAAGCGCGACTATCTGGGCTAGCAAAATGTGGCATAGTGCATTACATAATTATGAAACGACATGGCAGGAATGGAAACAAAACATTTTAGAGGCATTTCCGCAAAATATTGATTATGCTGAAGTTCTAAAGGAAATGTTAGGTCGTAAGAAAACACTAAATGAAACGATGACGCACTACTTCTATTCTAAATCTTCATTGTTAACTAAATGCGAAATAAGTGGTGAGAAAGCTGTATCGTGTATCATTGATGGTCTACCCTTTCATATGAAAACTTCGGCAAGAGCAGGCAACTATAGAACTCCAGGAGAATTGTATTCGCAATTCTTTTGTTTGAATGAAGATAGAAAATTTACACAAAATCATCGCATTACTCATAATCGCAGCCGAGATATAGCTGTCGCAAGTACTTCGAAAGATATAACCTATGATAATAAAGAAAGAAAATCTGTAACTTGTTTCTTGTGTAATGAGACGGGACATGTCGTTCGGTTTTGTCCTAAAAATCCAAGTGTACCAAAATGCAATAATTGCGGAAGGACAAATCACAAGACTGAACAATGCTATCAGAAAATTATTAACGTAGTGGAAGCACAGGTAAATGAATGTTACTTTAAGAAAATTTTTGTAAACGGTATAGGTGTTGTAGCTTATTTAGACACTGGTGCGCAGGTGAATTTAATAACACGAAGTTTTTTTGAAAAACTCGGTCTTCAATTGCAACAAAGTAACATTATCGTGAGCGGTTTCGGTGGAAACAGAATCAAAGCTAGTGGTCTAATCTTATTAGAATTTATAATTGACAATGTAAATATTTCTTCGGAAGCTATAGTTATTGACATCCCATTCAATCGCGCAGATGTGTTTGTTGGACAACCGATTTTAAATAACGATAAATGTAAATTAATAGTCTGCGGCTTAACAGTTACGTTGGAGTGGAATGTTTCACCAAACAGTGATGAATTAACGGAAATCAACACTATTGACATTAATTTTGGAGTACAAAAGATAAAATTATTTTGTCTTAAAGATTGTATTGTTCCACCCCATTCGTCGTTATTTATAGATGTTTATAGTGATGTAGAACTAGCACAATTCACATTATTATTTGTTGATTCCCGTATATGTTGTTACCACGAAATTAAATATGGCAGTCCATCATCCTTGCTTTGTGCTCCGATTAAATCGCTGATGATTGAAAATTTATCATCACAACCACTAGTACTACAAAGGGATCAAGTATTGGCTCGAGGATTTATTACAGAAGAAATTGATATTAATCGGATACCAGAAAAGGCTAATAATTGTATGCAGAGATCGATTATGAAAATAGACGTGAGTAAAATAAACTGCGAATCAGATGACATACAGCTTTTACAGGATCTAACGGAGCTTTTGCAGTCATATTCAGATTGTTTTTCTGTAAATACCTCTGAACTTGGCTTGACTAATAAAATAGAACTAGAAATAAAACTAAATTCGGATAAACCTGTCTGCTACAGACCCTACAGATTGTCGTTCGCAGAAAAAGAAATCGTCAGAGAAAAAATAAACGATATGCTTTCTAATGGAATCATTAGAGAGTCCTCATCCAATTATGCAAGCCCTATTGTTTTAGTGAGGAAAGGAAATGGAGATCATAGACTGTGTATAGATTTCCGAAAATTGAATAATATTACAATAAAGGACAAATACCCGCTTCCGATAATAGAAGAACAAGTCGAAAAACTTGGAGGTAAGAGATATTTCACTAGTTTAGATATGTCTCAGAGTTTTTACTAAATTGGCTTCTCAGAAGAATCTATACACAAAACCGGGTTTGTAACACCAGAGGGACACTACGAATTTTTACGTATGCCGTTTGGATTAACAAATTCCCCGGCCGTATTTCAACGCCTAATGGATACAATCTTTTCTACATTACGTCATGATAAGGTATTGCCTTATATTGATGACGTATTACTTCCAACAGAAACTGTTCAAGAGGGTCTTAATCTTCTTAAGGTAGTGTTGGATATTATTAGAAAGTCTGGTTTGACGCTAAATTTAGAAAAATGTTTCTTTCTACAGAAAAAAATTAGTTACCTGGGATATGAGATCAGTGGAGAAGGAATACGACCGGGAACAAATAAAACAGAAGCTGTGAGTAAATACGAGAGACCTAAAAATATTCATGAACTTAGATCGTTTTGGGATTAACTAGTTACTTTAGAAAATTTGTACGGAATTATGCGATTGTTACGCATGACTTGTACAAATTACTAAAGAAAAATTCGGTTTGGGATTGGGGCTCACTTCAAGATAAAGCTTTCAATGACATTAAAGAAATCTTAACGACTAGACCACTTCTGTCACTATTCCGTCAGGGATGCGTTACTGAGGTTCATACAGATGCGAGTTGTAAGGGTTTGGCAGGTATTCTTTTACAGAATCATGATGGTGATCTAAAACCTATAGCATATTTCAGTCGCAAGACTAGTAAAGAAGAAACTATGTACCATTCATACGAATTGGAAACTCTGGCAGTAGTCGAGTCATTAAGGCGATTCAGGATATATCTGGCGGGTAATCCTTTTAAAGTCATCACAGACTGTGCAGCTGTTAGATATACGTTTCTTAAAAAGGATCTTATGCCAAGGATAGCAAGATGGTGGTTATCTATTCAGGAATTTGATATGGAGGTTGAACACAGGCCGGAAAAATCTCACAGCTACGTCGATGCATTAAGCAGATTTCCAGTGGAAGAACCTCAAAAAGTGGATATTAATGTCATTGACGTTTTTGATTGGATAATATGCTTACAGAATCAAGACGAAAAAATACGCGTCATTAAAAACAAACTAGAATCTGGTGCCAACGACCCCGACATTCAGAAAAATTTCAAACTTAACGATGGCAGGTTGTACAGAATTATCAAGGATAGACAAGAAAGATTAGTAGTACCTAAATATGGAAGATGGAATATAATGAGGAAATATCACGATTTAATAGGTCATCCGGGGTTAAAACGTTGTGATCGAATAATCAAAGAATCATTTTGGTTCCCTGGTATGAGTCGCTTTATTCGAAAATATGTCAATGCATGTTTGGACTGTTTATACAAGAGAAGTCAATATGGTAAACCTGAAGGACAACTACACCCCATAAAGAAAGCACCAGAACCTCTCGATACCATGCATGTGGACCATTTAGGACCATTTTGTAAAAGTGTTTTAGGTAACAGTTATTTGTTAATGGCTGTCGACTCCTTTACAAAATTTGTTTGGGCTATCCCTGTCAAAACTACTAAAAGCCGCGAAGCAATAAAAGCATTATTAAATGTATTTTGCTTATTCGGTTATCCAAAAAGATTAATTTCCGACAGTGGTACCTGTTTTAAAAGCAAAACTTTCAAGCAATTTTGCATAAGTAATCAAGTTAAACATATTATTAATGCTGTGGCTTGCCCTCGTGCTAATGGGCAAGTAGAAAGATATAATAGAACTTTGCTGGATTCTCTTAATACCAGTGTAGAAAACGAAAGAGACTGGGATGCTTCTGTACCAGCTATAACATGGGGTATGAATAATCTACAGAATTCTTCAACAGGTTTTACACCATATAGATTGATGTTTAGTGCAACTAGGAGTAGATATCAAAGTATGGGTAAAAATGAATTCGATAACGAACAAAAAGCTGAAGAAATTAAAAGTCAAGCATCTACCAATTTAGAAAAGTCTTCAGAAACTATGCGCCAACACTTTAATGCTAAACGAAAACTTCCAACACAATACAAGGTAAATGATTTAGTACTATGGAAGGGAGCTGCGGATAGGAATATAAATGTTAGAAGGAAATTAAAAGAAAAATATAGCGGCCCATACAGGATTACTAAAGTTGTAGGTAACGACAGATATATAATCTCATCATTGAAAGGAATGAAAGGATACAAAAGGTTTAGTACTTTGGTTTCATCGGATACGATTAAAGAATTTCACAAAGATGAAATGGACAGCAGCTCGCAAGATAGTGAAGTAGACAGTACGGAAGAATTAATAGACTTGTTAGAAGGATAAAAAAAAAAAAAAAAAATGGAAACAGGACACATAATTGGAAATACAAACTTGGTTATGGTTTTAATGGTATAAAACATTTGGTTACTTATGGTAATGATTTGGAATTTATAAGGTATATAAATGGATATGGAAAAAAGGAAAATAATTTTGGGAATGAAAATTTCTATTACCTATGGTGATGGTTTGGAATAAGGTATTTATAATGGAGAAATGGTCTTGTTATAATTTGGAATATGAGATATTGGATTGGATGATATATTGGACGTAAATGTTGCTTAATTTATCAAATGTATTCTTTTTCGCTCATTCTCTTTGCAGGGTCGCAAAGTTGTCAGGATGGACGAGTGTGATAAATCAAACGGAAATAAGCAAAGAGTGTGACGTCATTACCGGTTGCACGACAATTTGATGCCAATTTTTATAAAATAGTTACGCGGGCAGTCAGTCGACGATTGGCGAGGCAGAAGATCGGTTGTTTTGGAGAAAAACGTGGGTGATTATTCTCCTTTTGGATTGGAGCCCGGAGCACCTAGTTAAGTAAAATTTTCAAACTAATTATTATACATTATTATTATTTCAATTATATTAGGCAACTCTACTAATGTTTTATATTGTAATTGTAGTAAAATTATGTTGGTTATTTAATAAAATTGTGTGATTTGGATTTCGATGGTTTAGATTTGGATTTATGATTTGTGATTTGCATTAAGGCTATTAAAATAATTTCAATAACGTAGAAAATCAAGGATGCCGATTGATATTATGTATTGTTATATCCAAGAGTAATATATATAACTAGTTAATGTATTAATGATTATTATCGGGTCAGAATAGATCAAAGAATATAAAGTGTGGAAGTACGGTGTTTTATTTATTGTCCCTCCTAGTAGTTGTGGTTTAACAAGTTCGTGGTTGTAACACTATGACACAGCAAATCGCGACCTTGTGCGTGATCTACAAATTAAATCTTTATGAAATATCCGCATCGTTGCAAGGAATCTTCTCACGTACATCTCCAATATAAATAGTCGTAAGTATTAGTATAATACATAAGATGTAAACAACAGCGCTATGGCGTTAACACGCCGCGGAGTGCCCTACCAAATTCCGCAGTATTATTTACCAACATGAAGTCCGAGAAGAAGTATTGCAACAAAAACCTTTTACAAATCAATGTCATAATTTGTTCAGATTAATCTGTACAAATATTGGTCACTTGTGAACCATACTTTAATATGTAACTGCAGCCAGTAAGCGATAGCCGCGGGGTTATTACTTAAAAATTTGCAGGCAGCGACAGCCATGCGATCACTGCGCGTCGGTGACTAATTGTAATAAAAAATTGTATTATGTATGATAATTGCGTATCTATTATTATATGGCCGTAAAAGCACTTTTCACTGTAGATTTTGCGCCACTATACAAATTACATTACACAAATTCTCGTGTTGACAGCAGATATCGCGCGATATTGGCTGTCACATGCTGACTGCAAGTTACGTAATAAGCGTGCCGAATCTTAGCGCGATCGATCGCGATACGTTGTTGAATTCACCACGATATAATGTGGCGAATCGCTATTGCTGTTAGGGATCCTATTTATGCTACAAAAAGTCACTTTCAGTAATTACCAATTCAAAACAATCGTCGCGCGACTGTAGTGCAATCGTTTTTTACGTGATAACCCCGCCAATATATATTACAGATTGCTAGTCCATCGCCAATATCAGTTCCTTTCAGTCCTACTTTTATGTCTTATAACCATAAGAAGTTGATGTCTGTTTTCCTTTTTCCCCTAGACAAGCACGTGAGTAAACCATAAAATTATAGATATTTATTATTTTATTTAATTACTGATGGAATTGATTTTTATCAGTCCTAATACGTAACTTCCAAAAACATAGGTACCTATACCTACTTTAAACATATTATTATTACGTTTAAAGTTAAATTATTTCGCGTCAACCGCACTCTAATCGAGTTGACATTAAAAAGTGTCTATTGTCATATAAAACACCTCGGGCTGTATAAAGCCAACCGCCCGTCGCCACTTTCACAAGACACTTCCGCCATAAGAAATCCAATTTAACTTTGTCGCCGAACAAAATGTTCCAATAGAAATAATTTCGTCAAGGACTCCCAACAGCTGTACAATTCAATCAGGGGAAAGACTTCTGTTTTTTCTTTTTTACTGTATTTATTTTCTTCATGTCCTGTAAAAGTTAGTTAATGTGGTCAGTGTTTTAACAGTTATGCCTTTTTTCTATATATTCATTTTATTACAAAATTATCTTGTGATTATCTTTCTCAATGTATGGATCAGTAGGTACAATTAATGTTGCCTTTTATCCACGTACATATATTACAGTTGTACACATAATATAGAATATGTAAATATATAACATTTTAACTTTCTTGAAACGTATTACATTTAATATAATATACACAATGTATGTATATTATATTAAATTCATCTGTTACAAAAAGATACCGTTTCAAATACTCAATCTGTACCTACCTATAGGTATATAATATAGGTATTGGGTCCTTACATATGAAATTAGCGTTTTGTCGTACTGACCACTTTGATCTGAAATATCCTCTTTGGTTAAGAATTCCAAATTCAAATTTATAAATTCATTTAGCTAGTACATTTGAGTTTTGAAAACAGTCATTCATTTGGTTTTTCCTCATTATTTTTTTCTTTGGCGTCGCTTATTACCGCAAAATGGAAAACATGAAATATTGGTATATTTACGAGTACGAGTTCTACCGTGGCACTAGTGCTGCAGAAACAGCTCGAAGGATTAATGATGTGTACGGCGCTGGTGTCGCAAAAGAAAGCACGGTACGTTTTTGGTTTCAACGTTTTTGTTCTGGAAATTGCGACCTTCAGAACCAACCCCGTGGACGGCCGGAGACCAAAGTGGAAAATGAAAAATTAAAGGCTATTGTGGAAGCGGATCCATCACAAAGCACTTCAGAGATAGCTGCAGGCTTCGGGGTAAGTGACAAAACTGTATTAATCCACTTGAAGCAAATCGGGAAAGTAAAAAACTTGAACGATGGATACCTCATGAATTGAGTGAATCGAACTTGCAAACACGCTTCGACTTGTTTGGTGGACTAGCGCCGGTGTCGTTCACTACAGCTTTCTAAAATCTGGCCAAACGATTACGGCAGATATCTATTGTCAGCAACTGCAAACCATGAAGGAAGACCTAGCTGCTAAACAACCGAGATTGGTCAATCGCTCTAGGCCACTGCTGCTTCACGACAACGCAAGGCCACACACTGCACAACAAACAACCACTAAGTTAGATGAGCTACAATTGGAATGTCTGCGACATCCACCGTACTCCCCGGACCTTGCTCTAACAGATTACCATTTTTTCCGGAATTTGGACAGCTTCTTACAAGGAAAAAAGTTCAACTCCAATGCGGCAGTCCAAACTGCCTTCAAAGAGTGTATTGATTCTCGCCCCCATGGTTTTTTTAGTAAAGGGATCAATGAACTACCTATGTGATGGCAAAAGTGCATAGATAAGAACGGTGCATACTTTGATTAATTAAATATATTTTACAAAAAAAAAATTGACTTTATATTCCTCCCGTACAAAACGCCAATTTCATATGTATGGACCGAATATTAATATAGGTAGGTACATTTCATTTATATTTAAATAACTTATATTTAAATATAATAAATCTTTTTTTTAAATACATATTTTGAGTATAGCATACTCTTGTTACATTTCTTTAAAATAACAAACATATTTTTTTTCTAATCGTTTTCCTATTTGTTCAAACTTCGCAGATGAACTTCCGCATGGTTTTTAATGCACTTTGCATTAGTTGAAACATGTTAAAGTCCAAGAAGAGTATATCATTACGCTACCTGTATGTCAAAAGTTGTTATTGCCATTAAACTCTGAAAGTATACAAATGATTATAATGGGAGGTTTCTTACATTCTTTATGTAATTATACGGATTTGTGAGCAAAACCTAGTAGTTGCGTACAATGTATGACCGTTATAGGAATGTATATCTTGAAAATATTATACAACTGAGATGGAATTTATTTGCTTAAAAAGACATTATTATCTAATTTTCCAAGTGTATAATATTATTAGGAACTAGATCATTTAATTGTTTTTTTTTTAATTTACTGTATGTAAGATAATTCGTTTTAGTCCATTGTAACACTTAATATTATTTTGTCAATGATTTCCATATACTACCATACTCATACTACCATATACGAGTACATTCTGTTCCGCTACTCATAGTCGATTTTACTAATAAAAGCTATAAGTAAAAAACTTATCATTATGTGGTACAAAAGGAAGCTCCTATTCGCGTCTGTCTGTTTTTATGATTGAGAATCTCAAGAATCCTTGAAGGCCATTTGCCGTTTTATTGTTCGAAGAAAATTTATGTCTTGAAACTAGTCTTATCACTAATAGAAGCTGAGTATTAACGGTATTAGTGAATCAAGTCAGGAAAAAGTTTGCGCGCCCTCATGAAATAAGGTCGTACAAGATAAAAAAAAGGTAATTACGAACACAGTCCTCTATTGAACGATTTGAAGATAATTTAACGAAGATATTTTTATATCAGTCAATGACCTGATATAGGGAAAAAATGAAGCATACACCTAAAAGTTCATGTGAAACAAGTACTTCTTTTTATTGAGTATTGATTGATTAAAGTATTGAACTTCTAAAAATAGATAAGCAGTCATTGTAACTTCTTTATTACCTATTATTAATTTTGGTGTTTTCCACAACAAATGCTAGTGGAAAGTTCATAACGAGTTAGGCGAAAGTTGTTATATCTCGTGAACGAACGTCATTCTTTGCGATGCTAGGCGGAGGTCGGCTCTACCGCCTGGCATCAAGACGTAGCGACATTTACAATTAGTGGCTTTTACGTGAAAAATCAACACAAAATCCCACAAGTTTGATTCGAATCTCGAATTATGTTTAAACTATTTGATTTTGTCTTGCTCCTACTTTGGAACTTGGGGTAGACGCTACGTTAGCGGTATTGTAAAGGCGACAATGTCTTTATGAAACTTAAAAACTTGAAACAGTTTCTGATTTTTTATGATCTTCGTAACTGCATGTTATACTTTGCTTGCAGTGAAGCACATTTCACATGCGGGTGTTCTGTTACACGTAACGGAATGTATATTTTGCCACTTCACAACACGTTCGACAAAATCATATTTTACGTGATTCCATTCTGCTACGATGTGGTAACTGTGCACACATTGTAAGCTATTTCAGTTAAAAGTTTCGAATGAAATTTTGGAGTATTTGTTACATAGAATTTATTTTACTCTGCATCTGACTGGTTTAATTGTTAAAATAATTAATAATACAATATTGAAATGAACTTCTCTAAGCGTAGTTTGGGCCGCGCTGCGCCGCCTAACGTCAAAAGCTCCGTGGTATTCCTTTCGCAACATTATAATTGGCATCCACTCTCACGCTTTCCTATTTTTAAACTGTCTACTTTATTGTATGAGTGAGAAAGAATGTTCAAAGTTAAATGGTTAAACACATTGACACATCATCATCGAGTCGTCATCTTGCCTTTTTATGAAATTATTGCTAAAAACACATATTATAGTCCAGGCGTCAGGTATTTTTTATTTACGAGTTCACCTACCTCGTTGAATTTTTGCATGCTGTTTTAGGGCCTCCTGGAAAAGCTAAATCCATATTTTTCTATATTTTTCTGTTTGGGGAAGCGAACAGGTGCAAATCTTGTTTGATCTTGGTGCAAATCAAATGTTTCGCCCGCCCCCTCGCTGATAAGGGTTGACGATAGCGCAAAAGTCGTCAGAGACAAAGTTCTCTACGTTCGTAAAAACGGCCGAGATATAGACAATACTCGTACAAGATTTGCATCTGTTCGCCCTGTTCGCCTCAACAGCGTGCAAAAATCCAACGAGGCAGGTGAACTTGTAATTAAAAGGTAGGTGAATGCTCCCTGACGCCTGGACTAATGAACTAATATTTTTCTTATAATAATTATAATTTTGTTCTATAATTAAAAGTTTTAATTAGTATACAATAATTGTATTAGCTCAATTATTGAGCTCAGAGTAATAGGCATACGTATTAGTAATGGGCATACGTATAGGCAAATAAGTAAGACTAGCGGCATCCGCGGACGACATAGGAATAGAGGAATGTTACAGGCTGAGAGGGGAATTAGATATACATATGTATGTAATCATGCCTGGAATTTGTACAAAGAGATTAACAGTTATTAATAATGTTTTCAAATAATTAGTGTTGTCGTTCTTAAATATTAAAACGAATCGGATGTGACGAAAGCGACGTGCAACAACTTCTTGACGAACTTCACACCGTAGCTGCGACAAAATGGTGGCGGGAGAAAAGTCGACGGGGACTTTTGCTCGAGCCTTCGCCGGATTAAGTAGTCTCTATTGTTTATCTAGTAGAATTAAATTGTATCTAATAGATTATATGTATATATATGTCAAACAATAAAAGCAAATGATTGAATAAAGTAGATATATGTATGTTGTAACTGTAAGTAATAAGTGTAGTCAAGAATAGAGGAAAAATTATGCAGAGAATATTGTTTTATTAATTGTCTGATCAAATATTTTGTTACATGTAGGTAACTGTTAGGATACTCGGCAACTAAAAACATTTACTTACTGCATTTGTCTTTTATCAGAAGTGGGATCGTATCACGAGTTCGCAGAATGCTATGTGGCCGGAAACGCCGATCAAGAAGGGAACCATCGAGCTCTAGCACCTCCAGCTCTAGTGACAGTGAAGATGAGCGGCGGCGACGCAGGCGATGCCGTAAAGTATCTCCTACCGTGAGTCAGAATGTTGTTATATCGTCAGTGATTCCCGAATTCGACCCGCTCGTAGACAATATAGATATGTGGATTAACGTAGTAGAGGCTAATGCTCGTGCGTTTGGGTGGTCTGATAATATGATTAAATACCAGGCATTGCAAAAATTGCGAAATACCGCGAAAACATGGTTAGACTCGTTACAAACAAATAATACCGGTTGGACTGCGTGGAAATGGAAACAATGGCGAGACACAATGTCGGATACGTTTCAGGTGAAACGCAATATGTTTAGATTGCTTAAAGATTTATTAGATGCAAAGCCTTTGTCTAATCAATCTTTGTATGAATTCTTTTTTCAACAAAAGTCTAAGATAGATCGTTTGCAGTTGGAATTCAGGGAACAGGATATAATATCTGTTATTGTAGGGTCAATCGGTGATAAGAACATTAGCGTTGCAGCTGAAGCGGGTTCTTTCCGATATTGTGACGATTTAGCATCCTTTTTGCAGGGTAAAACTTATAGCACTATTGATACTGATTGATGAGCACTTCACTCAAAAGAACTCTTCGTCCGTAAAGCATAATTCTAGACAATTTCAATCCACTTTTCCGAGTACATCTAATAAAAATGAAATCAAACCAGAGACCTCGACATCAGTTAGTAACTACGTACCAAACACTAATAGCACTTGTTATCGGTGTGGGGAAATAGGTCACAAAAGGAATAACTGTTCCATCAAGGACAATGTTAAATGTTCCTCATGTAATAAAGTAGGGCATTTAGAGGCAGCTTGCAAATCTAAATCGAAAACAAAGGTTGAAAAGGATATTGAAGTGAAAATGATTTCTAGTCCGGATAGTAAACAAAAATACTTCAAAAATGTTTCAATAAATAATAATGATTATAAGGCATTTTTTGATATGGGCAGTGAGTGTTCATTAATCACGACAGCGTTAGTAGAAAAATTTCAATTGCAACCTTTTTCTCTGAACAGTCCTATTAATTTAATAAGATTTACGAATGATTCTACTGCTCAAGTCAGTCGGGCCGTGGCAGTAACTCTTATGTAGAATTAATTACTACCCTTTACATTATAGATGTATTATCTGGCTGTGACATTTTGATTGGAAGGAATTTTACTGAAGATAAAAGTATAATGTATGTCCGCGTGGGAGAAATGTTAACATTCAATCCAGTACATACATTAAATATATGCGCCATTGATGTTACTGGCAAGTTTCCACATAAACATGGGATTATATTAAAGAAAATTTTTTCGAAGTACCCACAAGTCATATGTCAAGATTTGACGTGTCTAGGAAAAACTTCATGTGTAGAGTTGGAGATACAATTAACTTCTTGTAAACCTATTTGTCAATGACCATATAGAATATCAGAGTCAGAAAGAGCAATCACGCGGGAAATAACCGACGAACTTTTAAAATCTGGAATCATTCGTAATAGTAGTTCTGCTTATGCAAGTCCTGCTCTATTAGTTGACAAAGCTTCTGGGGGCAAAAGGTTATGTATAGACTATAGGCAACTCAATAAATTTACTGTAAAAGAAAAATATCCCATGCCGATAATAGAGGATCTTATAGACAGATTACAGGGGTGTAAGTGTTTTACGTCCTTAGACCTTAAAAGTGGCTATCACCAGATTTTTGTTAAGGCTGAAGATGTGCACAAAACTGCGTTTATCACGAATGACAGACATTTTGAATTTTTGAGGATGCCTTTTGGGGTATGTAATGGACCAGCCGTTTTTCAGAGACTAATGAATACAGTTTTGGGCAATCTACGTTTTGGTAGAGTGGTATGCTACATGGATGACCTGCTTATTGCAACCACGACCTTTGAGGAAAATATAAATTGCCTCGAAATGATATTAGATATTTTTGCAAAAAATGGATTAACTATCAACTTAGATAAATGTGAATTTTTCAAAGATCAAATTACGTTTTTAGGGTATGAAATTTCCGAACAGGGTGTCCGACCCAGTGCCCGTAAAGTTGACGCTATATCAAAATTTCCTACTCCTAAATCAGTTCATCAGCTCAGGCAATTTCTTGGACTTGTTAATTATTTTAGAAAATTCATAAAAAATTGTGCTATTCTATGTTCGGTATTGACAAATTTACTTAAAAAGGGGGCTGTTTGGCAATGGGGATCTAAAGAGAACGAGGCAGTCACAAATTTAAAAGACGCGTTAGTTAACAATGTTGTCCTTAAAATATTTAACCCCCGCTTACCTATCAATTTGTATACTGATGCCAGTCGGGATGGCATAGGATGTATTTTAGTTCAGCTAACCGATGATGGTGAAAAGCCAGTGATATTCTATAGCAGACAAACTACTAATGACGAAAAAAAATTTCATTCATTTGAGCTGGAACTGTTAGCGATTGTGGCAGGGTTGAAAAAATTTCGGCATTACCTATTAGGTACAAATTTTAAAATAACTACGGACTGTAATGCTGTCCGTTTTGCTTTAAGTAAGAAGGAGATAATACCACGAATAAGTAGGTGGGTGTTATATACGCAGGAATTTACATTTGAGGTCGTTCACAGAGCTGGGTCACAAATGCAACATGTTGACGCCTTAAGCAGGAACCCTGTTAACGAACTTGGTGTGATGTCATCCGGTGAAACTGAGAATGTCATGACAATAACTATAACTGAGAGTGATTGGTTGCTGTCTGTACAGTTGCAGGACCCCGATATAGTTAGTATTCGTGATAAATTAATGTCAGGTGAGGCCGAGACAAATAGGCAGATATTTAATGAGTACGAATTGTTAGGGAACAAAGTGTTATAGGAGAACTGAATTTGGAAGGTGATGGTTGATACCAAAAAAGTGTATATGGTATGTTATACGTGCCAACCACGATGATGTAGGTCACTTTGCAGTAGACAAGACTATTGAACGAATTAGGTCTAGATACTGGTTCCCTCACCTTAAAAAAAACCGTCTCTAAGTACATTAAAAACTATTTAAACTGTATTTACTTTAAAAATATTCATGGGAAGAAACCAGGAAAATTGTATTCGATTCCGAAATATGCCAGACCTCTCCACACACTCCACGTAGACCACCTCGGTCCCTTCGTTAAAACTACCCAGTGTAATAGTTACCTTCTTAGTAATGGTCGACTCTTTTACAAAATTTGTATTTATTTCACCTGTGAAAAGCACTAAGAGTCAAGTTGTGATCAATGAAATGAACAAAGTATTCAAGGTATTTGGTAACCCAAAACGCTTGGTATGCGATGCTGGTAGTGCATTCACTTCTAAATTATTTGATAATTATTGTAATAACCGGAATATCAGAGCTCACATAATTGCTACAGCTGTACCGCGCTCAAACGGTCAAGTCGAACGTTATAATCAGACAATTCTAGAAGCTTTACGTAGTATGGGCGCAGATACTGATAATAACAAATGGGACCAGCACATAACTAAAATACAGCAGGGGATAAATTCCACTATAAATAAAAATACATTAGCAGTACCGAGCGAGGTTTTCTTTGGGTATCGAATACGCATGAATAACGATGCGATCACTGACGATGACAACGCTGAACGTTGTATTGATGTCACTGAATTGAGAAGCACAGTTGACGTCAATATAAAGAAGGATACCGATAAACAAAAGGCATATTTTGACGCAAAAGAAAAGATGCACCGAAATACGATGTCGGTGACCTGGTAGTTTTGAAAATTCCGAGTCACTCTAATGATGGCCAAAGCACGAAGCTCATGCCACTTTACAAAGGCCCGTTTCAGGTGACAAACATTCTGGGTCACGATAGATACCAGGTAGCCAATATGAGGGGAGCTGAGAGGTCATCAAAACGTTACGATGGGGTAGCTTGCGCCGAAAATATGAAACCATGGATCCGCATTACGGAGTAATTCCGGATGTTGTCATAAGTATCTCACAATACGAAAGTACTCGAAGCCCAGTATGTATAATAATAAGTATATTTACAGTTTTTTTTTCCTATTATGTCTAATATATCAATCTTATACCGAAATAAAGATAAAATGGAATGCATAATGATATTTCTTCAAAAACAAATGGTCTGATGCATACGCTTTTAATCTGAGCATGTAGTTGCTGCAGGGTGTGTGTTACATATTTCTAACTGCAACAGGCATCCGCTGTGAACGCTGTTACAGTAAGTTATGGTGATATACGACTAGTTTGATCCTTATGAACATCAACTAGTCAAAACCATTGATTACAAACATGTTGGCCGGTGATGGGATAACATGTTCTTATGATGCACACACCTTATAGCAGTTGCAGAGTCGATGTCAGGGCGAGTTTATGTTAACATTATTCTTATACTAACATTCCATTGCTTTCAGCTTCTGCATCAGACCATGACGTGTTCGAGGACGAGCACGTGGGCAGGACGGCCGGATATTGTCGTTCTTAAATATTAAAACGAATCGGATGTGACGAAAGCGACGTGCAACAACTTCTTGACGAACTTCACACCGTAGCTGCGACAAAATGGTGGCGGGAGAAAAGTCGACGGGGACTTTTGCTCGAGCCTTCGCCGGATTAAGTAGTTTCTATTGTCTATCTAGTAGAATTAAATTGTACCTATCTAATAGATTATATGTATATATATGTCAAACAATAAAAGCAAATGATTGAATAAAATAGATATATGTATGTTGTAACTGTAAGTAATAAGTGTAGTCAAGAATAGAGGAAAAATTATGCAGAGAATATTGTTTTATTAATTGTCTGATCAAATATTTTGTTACATGTAGGTAACTGTTAGGATACTCGGCAACTAAAAACATTTACTTACTGCATTTGTCTTTTATTAGTGACTAAATTTCAGTACTTATATTATGATATACCTACCTAATATTCATTCATTTGACTCAGTTTCTTCTTAGTTCTTCTCAGTGCAGAAACATTCCATAAATATTTTGGAACATCATATCTAACACCAATTTGTAATTATTACCCTCGAGATCGAATATAAATTATTTGAATTTAAATAGTTTCTTGCTCTTTTGAACAAAGGGTATAATATAAAAAATATCGAAAGAAAAAAACAGAATCAATTTACATAATAAATATGACTATCGTGACTACGAATGATATACTGTTGAACCATTACTTTATTCTGAACTGAGACTTATAGATGTTCGACTTATTTCGTTCGTTCGCCCGAAGTTCAAAAACACACAATATCTTTATAAATTACAGGTTACGTGTTATTCTGATGTATGAGCTATATTATTGTAGTTACATTAAAATCCATTGAGTAGTTCTTGCGTGAAAGAGTAACAAACAACCATACATCCTCACAAAACTATAATATTAGTAGGATTATCAACTTAGAAAATAATCAGATCATAGTTATTTAATCCAAAAACTTGATTTGTAATCTGGCGTACGTAATTCTATATTGAATTAGAATTTTTTTCTTAGCTCTTTGATTTCTTAACCGTTGGTGTCGTCTACTGAATAGTCAAAAGTTAGAATTATTTATCTAAATTATGTTGTAGACCCGCCAACAAACGTTATCAATCGACTCTCTCTTTGACTAGGATAGTCGCCCGGCGCGTTTCAATGAAGACTTCTTAAACTATTCCACTCTGTTGACTTTTAGACTGATCTTGTTATTTATACGGTTCGGGTGGTCCGTGACCCTTACTATAGAATATCTTTTATATTGAATTTAAAAAACATAATGTCTTGAACATAGAAACGATAAAGAGATAGATTATGCTTCGCATACTTCATAGGTGATGCAACTACATACATATACTTTAAACAGAAACAAGACAACAAGAAAACAGCTCAATAATGTATTGTTATTGGATGAAGGTTTCTAAAATGTTTTGTAAGTTTTTTTTTGTTAAGGTTTTTAAAATACGGCGACGAACAACTTTTTCAAAATTCTAAAGACGACGGAGTATTTTAATGCGTTGAAAATATTATTACTAATCAATTGAAATAATTATATGAGTCGCATGAATTATATGAAATGAGTATACATTTATTTACACTATTATGAAAATAATTATGCATTACTTAAATATCATAATGCAGTAGTAGTTACAAAAAAGCTGTTATTATTTATTTCGAAATACTCGCTCAATTGATTATGGCGCACTCCTCTGATTAGCTAATTTATCTTAGTGGGAGTGTGCCCACATTGCTAATTAGTGCATAATGGTAGAAATGTACTACAATAGCAATACAACACATGTAAGCAATAATAATAATAATATACTCGGACATTTCACACAGCGCCATCTAGTCCCAAAGTAAGCTGCATAGCGCTTGGTTATGGGTACTAGACAACTGATATACTACTTATATACTTTTCTTTTGTAAATAAATACATATTATACATAAACACCCAGACTCGGGACGGGAATCGAACTCGCAACCCCCGTTTTACTTTCCGACGCGCTAAACCGTTGCGCCACGGAGGTCGTCAGGTTAACTGTAACATATGTTCGTCCCGCTTGGAGTATTTTTAATGTACTTTATTTCCAATCCTGCAAATATTTGAAAAAGTTAAGAATCTCTATCCATATAAGTGAAATACCACTCACTGACTGACTGACTGACTCATCACGAAATCTTCGAAACTATGAGTCCGATTGACTTGAAATTTAGCATAGTTTCGCGGTGTAGATTCTCACTAAGGACGGACTTTATGAAATGGCTCTGCTATCTGTACGAAGCCGGGGCGGGTCGCTAGTATAGACATAAAAACGTACTACAATATTTCTTTGTATACAACATTGACGCGGGGGTGGTAGAATCACGTGTGTCGCGTGATGATGGTGTGGAACCGCTTGAATTTATTTTGTCGCGCGATAGTTTTAATTTTGCTATAACTCCTAAAATATTAATTTAAATTGTAGTTTGTCAAGGGCAATTATAATGTGCATGAAATGGTCAAGGTAACTAACGTATTTAATTTGAAAAAGATTAATATCGTATCCGTTTAAATAGCTTTCCAATTACCACATTATACACGACGATTTTTTTAAACATTAAAATGGGTATAGTGAGATATCCTTCAAAGATAGAAGATAGACATATGCCATTGCGGTCTTTTCTGTAGATCTATAAAAATGGAACAACTTGACCGTACTTTTATTATATCTCAAAGGGATTAGGCAGCGTTTTCGATGAAAGCTCCCAGTCGGCTTAATTTTTCCGACATCTTCAACAATTATCGTAATATTTCAAGCAATTTACACAAAATATTAATGAATTACACACCTTCCTCTTGAATTACTCTGTCCATTAGTAAAAACTACATGAAAGTCCGTTCAGTAGTTTCTGAGTTTATCACGTTCAGTCAGACGCGGCGGGGAGACTTTGTTTTATAATTATGTAGTGATAGCTAGGCTACCGCCCGCAACTGTAGTTTAACTCTTTTTTAACGGTCCCTTTACATTATACAAACTATCATCAGACCAAATTTTGTGACCTTAGTTTTAGTAATTTTTGAGTTTTCGCGATTAATTACTCGATCAGTCAGTGAATCAGTAAGGGAGTGGCATTTCGCTTAAACTTTAAATATAAAAGATCACTTTAATCACTTTAATATTTTATTACTTTAATATTTCTTTGTGACCAATTAGTACGATGCATAACATCAACATAATACTACAATCAACTTAAAAGTTCTACAAATAAACTTAAAGGAATCGCTGATTTTTAAACATTTTCTTTTAAAAGTGGCTGGTCTATTGTTGCAGAAGGTAATATATGGCTTTCAGACTAATCATTACGGGTCTACCAATTACCAAGGCTGACTTACGAAGATCAGAGTCCATCCAGAGTGTTAGCTGACGGAAATGTCAAAAGCACTCGCATATCTAGGTGAAAATTTGTGAGAAAAGTGATGAGATTTGTGGAAACAAAAGAAGTAATGTAAGGATTGCGACGCTTGGCGCTCCGTCCTCTGACTACCTCGTTAGGGATATAGTGTGAAGGCAATAGTACTTTCAGTCAAGAAAGTATCGGAAATGGATGATTTGTTTATGGTTCCAAATTCAATTTTTTGTTTTTTTGTTGTTGTTAGATTGGCGCAACTGTTTTCCATTTTGGCGCGGAGTTTGAGTTGCATCTGTTATTTAGATTAAATACAGTGCTGTTTTTAGTTATCTCATTCTAGTGTATATTGCGAATTTCATAATGGACAAAAACATCGAACAAAGAGTTAGTCTTAAATTTTGCATCGCCAATGGAGTTTTGGTTTTGGGTTTGGTGATCAACGTCTGCAACTGAAGTTAACATCGCAAAAGTGAAGGAAGTAGTGACTGAAAATCCTCATTCAAGTTTGAGAGAGATAGCCGCCGAACTTTCTGTGTCTCACGAGTCGATCCGAACCATTTTAAATAATCACTTGGGTATGAAACATGTTGCCGCTCGGCTAGTCCCAAAAGACCTGAATTTTCTCCAAAAACTCAATCGCATGAGTCGCTGAGGACATGCTAGAACGAGTCAATTCCGATCCAACATTGTTAACGCATTGTTACTGGTGACGAGACGTGGGTTTACAAGTTGACATGCAAACTAGTCAACTAGCTTCAGAGTGGCGCCTTCCATCTGAACTGAAACCGAAAAAACCACGCCAAAGTTGATCAAAAGACAAAGTCATGTTGACTGTTTTCTTTAAGTATCGCGGTGTTGTGCACTCGGAATTCTTGCCGGAAGGTCAAACGGTAAATAAAGAATATTATTTGGGCGTTATGCCGCGTTTAAGAGAGCTAATTCGACGAAAAGGGCCAAATTTGTGGAAAGAAAATTCTTGGATTTTGCACCACGATAATGCGCCTTCGCACAAGGCCATCATTGTGAACGAATTTTTGACCAAAAACTCAACAAATACCATCGAGCAACCACCTTATTCACCAGATATGGCTCCAGTCGACTTCTTTCTTTTTCCTAAACTCAAGTTACCACTTCGTGGCACCCGTTTTCATTCGGTAGAAGACATAAAGGAGAATTTGCGGCGAGCACTGAACTCAGTTCCGGAAAAAGCGTTTAAAAAATGTTTTGATGATTGGATTATTCGTTGGCGTAAGTGTATCATTTCTGAAGGAGCATACTTTGAAGGTGATAAAATAAATTTGGATGAATAACTAATATTTCGTGTATTATTGATCTTTTCCTGGTACATTCTTGACAGAGTAGTATGTATATTTATGATTATGGGTTTTCGATATTGTCAATATGTGTTGGAAACTGGGTGTTACTGACTGCTCGGCTATGAGCACGAGTTCGCTGTGTGACATAAGCTTATTGTTTACTTTGGAAATACATAACAATAAGAGACGAATCAATTTATTGAAGGAAAACCAGTTATGAGTTATTTTTCACCGTATCATCTATCAGTCGGTGTGATTAACTGTATTATTGATGAATTTGTATAACAGTATAAATGTATTATATGTTTCAACCTCGAATTCTTTGAGTAACAATGACATAAATAACGTTTAAGTAACGTTTTGGAGCCTATTTTTATACACGACGCATTTTAACAAGTTCTTGCAAATTATCAGACAACTCTATGTAACTTAGAACGTATTCTGTTTCTAAAAAAATTCTGATTAGCTTTTATCAGGAAGTCTGAAAGTAATTCTTAGCGATTGAATTATGAGCAATTCATGAGAATGCTTAGTTGGTGCTAAAGTACAGACTACAGAGCCTACTAGAATCTAACTCACGGATTAAATTATGAAGGTCGCCATTATTTAGTTAGTAGTCAAATATTGGATTGGATACAATTAAAGCCGTAGGCTGACTTGGCCATTTCGTTTAATTTATCAGCAGTGATTGCTGTTTTGCTTATTGGTAGGTATAACATTAATATTTATTTTGTAGGTACTTTTAACAGACGTATAAGCGGAAAAGGAAAAATAATATATATACTTGGTAACTGGCAAGTGTACGTGTGTGCGTAGGTAGGTGTGTGCTGTATGTGTGTAAGAGAACTCAACTTTCAATGTTGTACTGAAATGGAGTGACTTCGTGATATTTGTATAACTTTTTTATACAACTTTAAAGAGATCAACGTATAATCCCTTTAAAGTTCAGACAAATACACCTTTATAAGGTATATAATTCTTCAGTACGCGTGTATGTCACTGAACTGCTCCTAAACGGCTGGACCGATTTCGATGAAATTTTTTGTGTTTGTTTGAGTGAGTCCCTCGATGGTTTAGATTCACAATTGGACCACCGAAATGGCTCTAGGATTTTTTCATTTCAGACAGGACAAAGTTTGCTGGGTCCGCTAGTTAATTATAAATATGACTTGAACTTAGTTCCTAGCTCGTATTCTGAATACATTTTGAATACATTTTTAGTGGGAGAAGTAACACGAATTCCATGCGAATTCAGAAAAAATAAATTGATCTCGTCTACCATATATTCTACTGTGTTACGGAAAAGTTTCAAGGATAGAACTTGGTTTATGTATTAGGTGACATGTACTAACCTTAACACTAAAGAGAGTGGTAAATGGTAGTCTGTATTTGTAACGTGTTATTTACGCTACATGTTGTTTTCTTTTATTCCTCCAAATTTAGTCCTTATTCCTTAAATCCTGTCCTCAAAATATGTTCATGTTTTGTCAAAATTTATAACACTTGGCAGTTACATAACTTATTTGTTGCTCCAAAGCGTGTTCATTTGTAAATTTATTGAAAATTTATTAGTTTAAATTAAAAAAATAACTTTTTTTTTTATTTAAGCAAGCCTATTTCGTTATTTATTATAAACATAATAAATAAGTAATTTTTAAAAGTAAAAAAAAAACATTCTCATAACCAATAGCTTATCTCAATAGCTGAGTGAGATGTGTCAATCATAAATACAATATTTCTTTTTAATCTGCGCAAGCGTCGATGGCCTCTAAAACTGAAACGTCATCCGGCACTTCGATTTATTTGGACCCGTCAACATGTTCTAAAGTTTGAATTTTATTTTATGGAATATAGTCAGTTTTAATTCATTAATTTTGCATTATGCTATCTTTTTGATTAATGATGTATTAAAATATTATAAAATTAACCAAAATCCTACAAGGATGTTTGGAATATTTTTCGATAAATAGCCGACATGTTCGGGTAAGAGCTTGCGCGTCACGCCATTTTGCTGACTTGATCAAAATTTATTTTGCACTTTAAGTTTCTCATTATTCGTGTTTCTTTACAGCTATTTATTTATTTATTTATCTATTAAACTACTTATTTAACTACTTATTCATACCAATTTCAATATACCTGCCTGGCCTACGTGTCATCGTAATAGCGTCCCTTTCGATTGGCATGTGCTGATGCAACTCACTTTGTTCATTATTATAATTGCACGGCGCTTTTGGAAATTTCGAGGGAGTCTGATTTCTTTGGAAAAGTTTTGAAGGCTGGATTGATTTTCTTGTGTTAATTATTGGACATTAAGTATGTACAATTTTTCTTTATTAAATGGAGAAGAATAATTAGTGAAAAGACTTTTATAGTTATTAAAATTTAGTGTAATTTAAATTTAAAAGTTTAACATTAGTTATATTACCTCCAACTCTTTGTTGTTACAAGAATAAACATACATTTTGTTATCAATTTGTTCAATTTATTTTTTAAAAGTTAAATTAATTCCTCGTTTTAACGCGAGGTGACGCCCGAGTTTTGTTTTGTATTTGAAAAAGAATATTGTTCTTATAAATATTATTTTTTAACTTTCGTGTAAGGTACCTGCGGGTAATAAGGCCTGTCGTCTAATAAGGCCTATGTGAGTAAAATCGTATTAACAATGAGCGCTCTCCCTTAAGGCAACACTCACAGACGCCTAACACACGAAGATATCTTTACGAGTTTACAAACGCGAAATACCCCTCTTCCCGTCTACAGGATTGTATCATACATTGCGAGAGACGACCGCGTGCTACGAATAATAAAAATCGGTCCAAATCAATCGCAAGTATTGGTCGTCATGTTTCACTTATCTGTATAAATTTGCAGTATAAAGTTCCTAATCATTTTAAGATTTTTTGTTATAAATACTTAAATAACGTACTGTGATTCAAATATTTTAAATTTAGTTTCTCTTACATACATAATCGACGTCTATTAAGGCCTACCTAATTTAAACATAGATTTTCTTTTCCTCTTACATCATGAATCAAATTTTATTTGTTTCATAATGTATTTTATATAAATTTCGAGGTTTTACGAATGTAAACAAGTGTATGTAATTTAATGCTAATTGAACAATCGTTAGTTTTAGTGTCTACGACCACGATGCCTATAGAATGATCATTTACTCAAATAAAGGGTTGTTATGGAGGGAAAATTACAGATTCTTTAATAATTTTCAATGTAATTGCTGCATTTATGCAATTATTGATCTCAAGTATTAAATGTATAACGCGTAGTTTGATTATTTAAGTATATTAGAGCTGTGAGATTTATTACACACCATAATACCATAACCACACCAACACACTATAATGAAATAAGGCCTATAGGCAAGGTTTTCATGTTTAGTTTTGTTTTTGTTTATGGTAAAGAATGCCATTTAACCTTTATATTTTATAGTAATTGAACTTTTAGACCTAATTATTAATAAAGACTGTTGATTATATTGGTTAATTTTCAGTTAATTTCAAATCTTCCTTAGCTAGGCCTTAATACCCGCAGGTACCTTAGTAGTCAGGATCGAAGACTTCAATATAACAGTCCAATGTTCTTATCCGGCACCTTGTAGTTACTTATATTTTTGTTCATTACAATTTTAAATAAACACAACTATACTATACTATTTTATAAATAATTAATTTTTTTTTAATTATTTAATATTACATATTAAAAATAAATTGTGAAATTAAATTATTGTATATCAAGATAAAAATATTTTACATGCTATGAGATCCAGCTCGCACTGATCTATAAACAACTGCTGTTAATTTCGTTGAAATCAGCGCTACTCTTAAATAAATAGCAGGCAATTAGTGATTACGCTGAAGAATTCTAAGGGCGATATTATAAGGGAAGCAGATTCGCGATCACGGGTAGTTCTCGTGTGTCGTGTTGGTTATCGTAGTCACCCTGCGAGCAGAAACCGGTACATTACAGGTACGAGTAGATATACATATTTGAGATCTTTTATAAAGAAAGCAGGTTCATACTTGTCGGCTCTTAAAAACCACCTTCTATATTCCATCGCTCATTTGCGGTTTACTGTTTGTTGGTGAAAGGTTAGTAGATCTATATATTTGTTGAATCGAAACTCGACATCTTAGTTACTACTGGCAGTTTCCTTAGACTTGGGCCGTAGCTTTGCACCAAGTGAAGTCAGTTGTCTCGCACATTTGAGTTAATACAACTGAGTCATTGTTCTTGAGGAATTGTGTCGTGTCGTGTCGAATTTTGGCAGAATCAGCCTAAAATACATCGTAATACCTACAATAAATATTTTTTTAATTATCATTTGTTGGCACATTTCATTAGCTTTTTCCAGTAAGTAAGATTTACATACATGTAACTTCAATTTGCTTATTTTTGTTATTTGTACGCTTCCTCTTTAAATTTCTCGATATTGGTGTGACTTGACAGATCTCTTTCAAATATGTATTAGATATTTCGTAAATTAGATGTTACATAAAACTGCGTTAAATTGCGTAAAAGGTGGCAGAGCTATGCTGCATTGCAGCACGAATAGGGCCGGCTCGCCCGGTGAAATACCACCCTCTCACAGAATGTCGACGTAAAATAACAGCATCTATTGCTATTGTGTTTCGTTCGATGAGTGAGAGTGCCGGTGGCCCATCACCCCTCCCCTTCCTTTCCTTCCTTTCCCTATTTCCCTAAAGGCCGGCAACGCGCCCGTGATTCTCCGGATTTTGCGGATGTCCATGGGCGATGGTTGGTTACACTCCATCAGGTGACACGCTTGCTCGTTTGCCCCCTCTTTAATAAAAAAAAAACGAATTCATTGGTTACGATTGCACTTTTTTGATTTTCATTTGAATTGACGACAATACCAATTTGGATTTGAATACCTTATGGAAAGTGCGCACATATGATATATATTTTATTCTATTACCTAATGTATGTTGCAATAAAAGGAAGCCAGAATAAGATACTAAAGAACAAACAATGCCAAGACGAGTCCTTGAATTTTTAATTTATATTTACTTCTTTTTCAACTACTATTGAAAACTCGTCATGTCAAAGGTAGTTAAGTCTTAATTCGTCCCTATAACTTAAGTTTAATTTGCATTAGTCGAACGTAGTCTCTCGACAGCCTCTCCGTTTAATTATTACAAGAGTTCGCTAATTTGATACTGCGAAGCATCTATATTACCTATATTGTGCTCAGCGAACCGTGGAACAACGTAAAAGCTCATTCTAATATTAAACCAACACATGTATCATATTGCATTCATACATGTATTATACATTAGGTATCAAAAATTTACATAGTATATAAGTTATAGTTATACCTACTCATGTAAATCATAAAATCGTTGTGGGAACACTGTGATTATAAACACAAAGTGATAATGTTTATTATAGTGATATATTTTCAGTTATTTATTGTACAGTAGTGAGGCCTGGATATGCCCGAAATCGAGTGAAAGTATGATAAATGTGCGATCTCTCAGAAACATGTGCGGTGTAACTTGTAACTCTTGCGGATAGAATAAACAATGAAGAGATACGCAGTATGAAAGGGTTGCACGACAGTGTTATTGTAAAAATGAAGAAAGGAATGCTTAGATGGTTCAGGCACTTAGAAAGAATGAGTGATGAAAGAATGACTGAAGAAAATCTACAGAGCGAAAGTGAGAGGTAAAAGAAGCCAACGAAGACCAAGGCTGATTTATGAAGATCAAATAGCCAGAGTGTTAGCAGACGGAAATGTCAAAAGCACTCGCATACCTAGGTGAAAACGTGTGAAGAGAATGATGAGATTTAAGGAAGCGAAAGAGATATGTAAGGACCGCGACGCTTGGCGCTCCGTCCTCTCTGACTACCTCATTAGGGATACAGCGTGAAGATGTGAATGTACGTATTTTCAGTTACATTTATTTAATTTAAGTAATCAATACAAACTTATAATAAAAATGTAGCACAAAAAAAAACATATAATTAAATGTCAATACCGGACTCATTTAAAACTTTCTCGACTTAGCAAAAACACTGCCGCTTGCGGTAATTTGTGTCTTAACTGCTTTTAAACTACTCATGTTCTTATAAATTAAGATTAGAAAGATGATCCAATTTTCTTTAGGATTAATATTATTTACCTAAATTAATTAAAATTATCAGCCAAAAGCATGTTCAATTTCGGTCATAGATACTAAATTCTTAGGCGGTGGGGGATAAGGAGGGGGAGGTGGGGGAGTAGAGGGGTCACAGCAAATGTCACTTTGAAACTCAATATTTTGAAAACAAAGTTTCTGTTTTAAATCTAAAATATATGAAACATGATAGTATATTATGAGATAGACTTCATAAAGTAACATCGAAGACATCCATAGGTTACGACCTACAGGCAACCTTCAGGTGACCTACGAATTTATTTAATCATTACCTGAGCCTCGCGGTTTTTAATTCGCGTGGAACGGTAGGTACTGTTTTTATAATCTATTCGCGCTCGTGATTGGTTTGTTTATCTACGTAGGTATACAATAATTACTATATTGTTTATGTAAATATTCGGTTAGGTATATATGTATGTACATATGTATATCTATGGCACAGTAACCTGCAATATTCTTGTAATATATTATTTAATAGTATATCCAATCATTTGGTCAGTGCATGCGAGTAAAGCAGCTAAGCAGCGCTTTTCTTTCCGACTTGATTTTACAAATATTGAGATTACAAACTGAAAACGTTTTTTTATCAAAATAAAATTAAGCTTATATTACTCAGCGCTAGTGTACCTTTCCATTAATTGAAAAATATTTAGAATCGATTTGGAAGGTCCAGGTATTACCTCCTAATGGATTTTATTCTTTGCAATATTAGTGCATTTGGTCATTTAGTTACGAATACAGAATTTTAATACATCTTTACTAAAGAAAAACTACATAAATAAAAGAAAATCAGGCTGCACATGAAATCAACGCACGGCACAAACAGTTGGTTTTAAAAACTTGAAATTTTGCTGGCAGGTTTTATATTGGTCACTGTCAGCACTAAAAATATTATTTTTTCTAAATCCGTTCTTAAGTTTTTTTTATTAGGTACACACAGCAGATAACAATCACATAAAAGTTTGAGTAACCACGCTTAAAAAGTTTTGAACAAGAATGAACTCTAAAACGTGTATAAAAAACTTTTTTACACAAATAAAATGAAATTTGAATCTGAACTACTGAACAATTAATGCGTAACAGAACTACATAATATACGTATGTCGAAGTTGGTTGATAGATTTAAAATGCTTATAATAACCCAAAACCTTGTGTAACACTATCAAATAATTTAAAAAATATTTATTAAAAAAAATTAAACCGCCTTCTTATTTATTAAAAAAAATATTTGAATAATTAGAAAGAAATCACGTTTTAGTATAAGGAAGGTGCCAGTGTCAAAATTAGTATAAAAAAAATATCCACGTAGATGAAGTCGTGTGTAACGGGTATACTAAACAAGTAATACATAATAATACTAAACTATTAAAACAAACAACCCTCTCAAAAAAGTTTTCACGCACATTCACCGGTTAAAGCCAGTTGTGGTTATGTGTGGATATTACATAAACACAAAAAGGATCTACTCATCAGTGATAGCTTTTCGATGCGTTACGGTGACGTTCAGATGACATTACTCTGATGGCAGACCGCCACTCTCATCATTTCCTACGGGCCACATTCGTTCGTTTACTAGGGTTGTCCCTTGTCACGTCATTGTAAAAGCAATAGCAAAGAGATTTTATTTATAAAATACGAATAAATTTGAGAATAAACGTATTACAAATTCCAATTACTTAGAATAATTTAAAGTTTTTGAACATAATGAAGTGCTTGTTTTCTAATGTCAAGGGTATAAATTATTCGACCCTTGACATTTACATTTAGGAATTTATAGATGAATACATTTCAAAAGTTAAGCTCAGATAACGTTAGGTAATTTAAAATTATACGAACCTATTAGATAAATGTACGAGTAAAATAATGTTAGATAATTCTGTATTAAAATCACGCAGAAATCCTTAATTCATGGTTTATATTAAATTATTCAAAAAAATAATTACAAATCATACTTTATACTGCATCCCTAACGGGGTAGTCAGAGAATCCTCTATGTATAAACAAATTTAAACTTTAAAGATAAAATAATATAAATTATTATAATTTTTGTTTTTTTTTCAATAAAAAAAATGTAATTAAAAAATTATTATCAACCCTAAAATAAAAAAGGAAGGAGGAAGTTCATTGATCTTTGAATGCGTGCTTACTTGAGAGATATTGCATTCGTTACTCTCAGTAGAAGGGGTTAAGGGGCGAACACGTCTGTCCCATCAACTAAATTAGTATGTACATAACTTGCGATTTATATTTTTATTATCCGTTCATTTTGCACCGTATATTGTACAGTGTACACTACATATACACTAAGTACATTAATTTAAGGACACTATTCCATTAGATATTTTACTTTAAAAATTATCAAAACTGTATTACAATAAGATTACAATTAATTGTTGCTGATATTACTTAGATTTTTGTATAATTAAATTACGATTGTTAGCGACACCGACGAATAAATATAAAGGGGAACACTGGCGCCCTCTAGCAGAGTGCGACGGTGTTTGCGACGTCAATCAATGTGCAACAACAGAAAGTCTTTAGTTTGGTAGGGTTGGCACCGACTTCAGTAACTGTCAAATTTAATTATATACGTATGAGTTTCGTATTTACAAAGTTATTTTAATTGTACTTGAGTTTTGATTAGTAAAGGATAGTTGTTTTATACTTTTCAGTGTTTTTTTTTGAAGGTGGTTTAATTTTTTTTAATAAAAATTTTTTACCTTCACGACTGCAGCACGAAGTGTTCGAATACAAATCAATTAATTATTAATTGATATTAAATATTAATATTAATCGATTAATTGATAATTTAAGTAAAGTTTGGGATGTTCCATTGCTATAAGTAAGTATCTACCTTACTATTTAATTTTATGTTGGCTAACACAATTTTCTTTTAAGAATTTCTATGTATTGTATATAATATTATATAATGTATGTAATCTATTATACAGGGTTATTTTGAAAGGATAGGTAAATACGGAAGGGTATAAAAGTACCCATGACAAATGAAAACTTGCGTTCTACAACATCGTCAAAAGTCAATAATAGTTCTAGTGTAAAACCTCAAAGTTTGAACAAAAATAAAGGTCAGGCAACCCTAATATCAGCGTTTCCCCGTCGCTAACAAACATTGGGAATATAGGGAATAATGATAGGGTTGTACATTTTTTTCCATTAAATATTCAGTTTTTTTCTATAGAAAACAAAATTAAAGTATCCCGTAATGATTACGTCTGCAATATAACAGTCTACAGTGATACGTTGTGACCCCGGCGAATTTATACCCCCTTTCACAATAACCTTATGATACAAAATATGAATGAATGTTTCTTTGTACGTTTGTGCTCTACACGTTTCTTAACCATTCATCCGATTGTGACGAACTTTGGTTCACCAAAGTTCATTGTTCTGCGTAAGTCCTCGTAGATTTATGAATTAGTACGACCACCACACGAATGAAGTCGCGGGAAACAGCTAGTAATAAATAAATATGTTATGCTTTAGCACGTGACAGGAAACTCCAAACGTAGAAAGTCACACTATATTGTGGAATCAGCTATTTTTTTTAATTACCGCCGTATTGATATTATTTTTACGGGAGACGAATTGCACTTTATCAAACTGGGTGGTTGCTTGTGTCTTGGGAAATAGGTAGTCATACTGTAGACAATATAAACAAAATTATAGTTAAATTTACATATATTCACAAACAATATAATAAAGTAGCCGTCACACCGTATCGAGATATGATAAACTTAGATTCCGATTAATACAGTACACCCACATTAGTGTACTGCTATATCAGCGGTTCAAATTCTTTTGGTGACAGAAACCTTTTGAAACACCTAAACGTTTTACAGAGTCTTAAAATAAGCAGAACCTAGTCTTATTTTCATCCTTTTACCCTTATGTCAATACTCGGGTACCCGGGTACCCATTTGCATGTTCCTTCTTACGCATCTTATGTATCTAACGAATAATAATCGAATTCTTCCAGATCCTCATTATTTAAGTCAACTGATGTCGATTTATGTATGTTATGATGTTTAAATATACAATTGAATAAATAAACTTAAGAGTTAAAAACGATTATCCACTTGATCAATACCTGGTGGGAGTAAATTATTCTTTAAGGGTAAAAAATAATACTCTACATACAAATTTGAAGGCAATAAACTTTTATTGATATTTATTATAAATTATATATATGTCGGTGGAAATAATAAAAGGCACTCATTTGACTATACTATGGCAAAGCGCGACTTCCGATGACGCGCTAACGGAACGTCGGGGCCGGCGCTGAGAGTCTGTTAGACTACGGCGGCCGGTGCGATAGCATTTCTCCAACGGATCGTTTGCCATCATTAAATTTCCAATTACCTACGTAATAACTGTTATGAAGAGTTTTCTGTCGTTTGCACATTAACTTTGTCTTAACGTTGTATTTTATGGAGTAGTTCGCCTTTTGTAAGATGAGGTACCTATTTCTCATGGCTGAGTTGCAAAAGCACGAATTGCCCCGTGTCTTTTCCGACATATATTTAAAACGTCCTCATATGGAGTTTATTGTTGAAAACATGAGCCACATTTTGTTATTGCTTTTGAATGTTTATTACAACTTAGGTTTAGTACGAACTTCACAGGATTTCCGTACCTTTCTCCTTTTTTTTGTAGACTTTTTTTGGTAACAGATATAGCACAATCCTAGGACAACTTTTCGTCCGGTGGAATCTTTTTGTTGAGTAGACTCAGTTGATGTTGTAGGTCTGCTTGCTAGATTCATTGGTTTTCTATATCCATCCATCCATTCTATCCTCTGTATGGATAATGTTGCTCATCGACTGTCGAAACACCCTATTGGTTTGTAAAACGCTGATAGCAGAAACGCGCTGATTTATCTTCTTTGATACGGTCTTGCCGAATATTCGCGTCGTTAAACCGAATAAGTCTTATTATACCCCAAAAACGATTAATGTCAATTGCAGCTGGATATAACGGATAAGACGTTAACTTCCACATGACCAATGAATGATCGGTGTTCGAATTATTTGCATCTGACATTATGAGAAATCCCACGAAGGCATAGAATTCTTGAAGTGTCAAATTTTTCGACGTCAATTGATTCGTAGGATTTTTATCATTACATGCTTTATAGACAACGTTTGCTTTCCTGTTGGTATGATTAAAAATTTAATCGACCATTTCAACAGTGAATACTCATTTGAATGTCTCACAGATTGAAAAACTCTCTGTACTACTATGTGATCTGGATCTTTACCAAAGTATATTGTGAGTTGGAGTTTGATGTTGAATATGTGGTGTTTTAGACCAAACAGTTTTATCCTAAGCTATAAACATTGTCGTTGACTGTGATGGTTTATTACTAACTGCAACGGTGACAGTCGATTCCGCATCATCATTCTTATCTAACTCAGCTTCACTCTCACGATCCCCCACTTAACAAACAAATGATATTATATTTTCAATTATTTTTAAACATTAAAATAAAATAAGTGGAATAATAATAATATTTACCAGATTCTTCACGGACCGACACTTCTGAACATTTGATTATGGGCATATAATCTTCATCATCACTCTCTGAGGCATAGTCTTCGACAGAAGTATCTTCTACCTCACTCATATATACAGGAAACTGCAAATGGGACTGATGCCTTCCCTTCCCCTTTCCCTCTCCCCCTCCTTTTAAATTCTATAGAATAGCTTCTTTTCAGGTATTTGACTTCCTGCTGTGAAGTCTGAGAAAAGGTAATTCGATGGGAAACTTTTTCTTGTTAATATTGCCTGTTATTAAATGAATACACAATGAGGGTACCGGGGTACCCCGGCTATTGAACAACGTCATAACGACTGGGTATTGACATAAGGGTTAATAAAATTAATGAACCTTATACATAAATAGATACTTAACATAAAACTGTATTGATTCCATAGTAAATCAATAAAATAGTTTCTATTTAATGAGAGGTATGAAGTTTTCAATTTTTTTTACCAATCGTGTAATACTTTGATGGTACTCGATGTGCTTCGTTCTTTTGGTTGATACAATTACAGGCCTTGCGGAGCCCGAGGCCTACGTGGAGTACACTTTGAGTACGGCTGTGCAATGTCTATGTCTTTTCTGGTTTGTCAAAGTCCAAGGTTCGCAACTACGCTTGCCTTTTGCATTTAAGCTTCAATTTTTTAGTTACTGATTGGACTCCGTTCATTATAGTTTTCCTTCGCCATACAAATTATGGGATGAGAGAAAACTTCCACAAACGCTTTCCTGTGCGTAATTCGTGAGCGGGTTCCGATGGCTGGAGTCAACATCACGTATTGACAATCTGTTTACGCAACGCACTATGCACTAAAAACTGGCCACCAAGAAAATAAAAACTAAATCTTTATTTACATTAACAAAAAGTACATACATATATTAATATTTACAAACTTAAAACTAAATCGAATACGAATTTTTCGAAATTTCTATATTTTGTCATCGCGTACATGTGGCTAGAAGTGCTCATCGCTATCATCCCTTCAACAACGCTTATCAATGCCTTTTTACACCAAAACGTTAACTTCCGAAGAAGGTCAGCAGTCAAGGATCGCCAGATGAGCGCTATTGGTTTCATTCTTGGTTACGTAACTTGTGTGGCAAATTTTTCAGAATAATTTTATTACAAAAATGAATAAAATATAAAAATGCTTAGCTAATTACAAGTTTCTCTAGTTAGTTTAGTTAATGTTTTAAGATAATTGTAAGTATTCTGCCTAATGTCATTCAAAACGATAAAAGACATAAAATTACTTTTTAAGTTGTATATAAGATCTGTATATAATTTGTATGCATATACAAGTTACATGAAAATCAAACAAACATTAATAATTTTGATCATACCGTACATTTGTCACGGGTAAATGAAGCGTTGCACGGGAATAAATCACGCACGACCGTTGGGGGCGGAGTTTTACAGAAAAAAAATAAAATAAAAAATAAAAATGCCGCCACGCGCCCGGCGACGTGTCGGAAATATTAACTTGAGCATTTGAATACTTTATGATCAGTAAAAAGAAAGATTTGAATCGCAAATGTGTTCGCATTTTAATCAAATACGCCAAGTCGAACGCCTCGGCTCACAAAGAATTATATCTTTTTATTTCATTCAGATATTTTGTATATTTTACACACGCTTATAATATTTATTTTTAGAAGTTCGAGATCACTTAAGCTTAACCGAAATTTCGGAATACGTGTAATAAGTCTTTGTATTAGGTGAACCATTTTCCGTTTTTTAGTGTCGTCAAACGTGTTGTATACAAAAACAGATCCTAAGATATTTACTTAGTATTGAAAAGGTTTACGTTAAGTTTCATTCGCGAAGCAAACAAGCCCAACCAACAAGATTCTTGTAAGAAATACAATTTAACTTCCCCTGAACACAAAATGTTTCATTTGAAAGCGTTTCCTCAAGGATTGTAGCAAATTGGATCTTACGCCCGCTCAATCCTTTATTTCATCGCCTCCCTTTAATGCGACGAAAAGATTATTAATCGAAAATTTTCCATTTTAGTGGAAATGTTTAGGACCATCTGCTTGGATTTGTTAAGAAAACGAACCTCAAATGTTACAATAAAAGGATTTATTTACGTTCACAACTTTAGACTACAAAACATGAACATCGCCAGATTATAACTTTGTTAGCTTTCATAATTTTCAATTATTTAGAACAATCCGTAATCTTGTAAGCATTACGCTGTCGATGGCTGTAATCTGTACAGTCGTTCAGATAATTTTAGCACGCAAATAACTGAATTCCATAAGGCGTGTTATATTTCGCAATTTCCCACAACGGCCAAACTACGTAATAATATTGTGCGCGGGCCCGCATTCAGGCTGGAATCATCGATAGTCATTATCGGAAAAGCGGGTTTAAGAGCCGTCCCAGCCCCAGTGGGACCTTTACGGAGGTCTCATCCGACGCGTTCGATAACTATGCTAATGTTATTTGCGCCAGTGGGTTTGAAAACTGCGGCATCTACTGACTCGAACATTCCCGAGAACAGAGCGTCCTCTAAAGGTACGCAGCGCTCGTCCTGCTTATGAGTTTGCCCGTAGAATATGCAAACACTGGAATTTTATAACATTTTCTTATGTTTTATCTGTATGTAGACATAATTTTGATTTCTATTTGCTTATAAAAGTATGTATCTCTGCTTAGGTATATACAAATGCGAAGTATTTATAGTTTTTTAAATGGTTGGTATAAATTGTATACCCACATTACTACATAAGCATGTAGTATACATACGTACTTCACTTCTGATAGAAATGTATTTCACATAGCTTTATTTATTACATTGTAACATAAAAGAGCTGAGCAGCCAAATTCTTTTTGCTGATAAAATCATTCATACCTATCATGTAACATAGCGTACTCCTATAACGTTTTAGGCACACATACACAAGTCAACATAATATTATCTAATCCAATTTACTTATCTGTCTTCTGATGTGAGTAAATAACTTGCAATGTGTTTTTGGTCCCATTAACTTTACTCTGACTTACAATATTTGGTTAGCAGACATAGGCCAAATATAATATTAAAGAGAGAAGAAAAATAATGTATTCGCCTCTTTCTTATAAAGGTATTCTGAAATCTGTTTTTAATAAAAATAAAAATAAATACCGAATATTAATTTGTTTAGTTCGCAAATTGTTATTTTGTTTCTCTCGTAGTACTATTGACTGCTGCTGTACCTGTACTTCACAATAATTGAATATATTTAAGGCTACCGCAAGCGATGGCTTTTCAACTTTAACTCTCATTTACACTTCAAATACGTCATTACTTTATTTATTTGCCTGATTCGACCATTCTGTTAGATGAATGGGTTTGTCATGCTTGTGTATAAATGGCAAGAAAGAGCAATACATCACACTATTATATACACTTCTCATCAAAAAATCGAAACACTACTGGAATTGCTATTCAGGCGGCATTTAAATAAAAAAGAGGTTTGATATAATTAAAAAATACTCCAATAAATAGCTGACAATTTAGTCTACACAATGGTGTACCACAATTCCAAATTTGAGTTTAAATTTTTGAATTTTCATCGAATAAATGAATGTGGAACTCAATGTGGAGATTGTTCTCAATGTGTATTCCGTCGGAATTTCTGCATTTGATCACATTTTTCTTGCCAAAAATATCGTTTTTTTAATAGAGACCGTTAACAAAGTTTTGTAACATCCTACCAAGGACATTGTTTTCCTAACAAATATGGATACCTCACCCACGGAAGCCTCCCAAGTCGTGGCGTTACTGAATTCAGGACTCAGTCAACTTGTTGTGGTTGCACAATTGCATCTTAGCCTCTCTGCTGTCAATAGTGTATCAACGTTATCGGGAGACTAGTGTGTTTACTCGCCGTCCAGGATCTGGTAGACATCGAGTCACGTCTGAACGAGATGGTATATTGTGTCAGTTTCTCTAAGAAATCGTAGATTTAACTCTATTCAACTGCAGCAGCGGCTCCGTGAGATTCGAGGATTGACTGTGAGCGATTCTACCATTAGAAGAAGATTGGCGGAGCGTGGCCTAAAATCTCATGAACCATCTAATGGTCCAAAATTGACGGTAGACCATCAAAGAGCACGCCTTAACTTTGCACGTGAGCACTTAAATTGGTCATACCTTCAATGGAGCAAAGTTCTCTTTTCTGATGAATGCAAGACATGCTGTATGGTAACGACGGAGAAAGAAGGTGTATCGAAGAGAGGGAGAGTGTTTTGCACAGTGCTGCATTGAAGAAAGAGTTAGTTACGGTGGCGGTTCATGGACGGTTTGGGGAGGTATAAGCGCCGATGGAAAAACTGAACTTGCTTTTGTATCTGGACCTCGCTTACCATTATTAAATGGGTCACGTTACATCGAAGAGTGTCTGGAGCCTCATGTGGTACCTTACACACATTTTATTGGCGAAGAGTTCATTTTTATGCAGGACAATGCCAGGGCTCATACCGTAGGCATTGTAAATGAATACCTGAACGAAGTCGGTATTTCGGTTATGGGCTGGCCAGCAAAAAGCCCAGATATGAATCCCATTGAACACCTATGGGATGAGTTGAAGAAACGAGTAAGAGCGAGAAATCCAAGAGACGCTTGGCCAGCTTAAAACAGCTATACGAGAAGAATGAGATAACTTTCCACAACACAAGATTGTGACTCTCATCTGTTCCATGAGGAACCGCATGGAAGCAGTCATTAGAGGCCGGGGAGGAAATACGAAACATAACATAGCATAACATAACATAACATGACATATCTTCACGCTGTATCTCCAACAGGGTAGTCAGAGAGGACAGAGCGCCAGGAGTCGCGTTCTTTACACACCTCTTTCGCTTCCTCAAATCTCATCATTCTCCTCACACATTTTCGCCTAGGTATCCGAGTGCTTTTGACATTTCCGTCTGCTAACACTCTGGCTATTTGATCTTCATAAGTCAGCCTTGGTCTTCCTTGGCTTCTTTTACCACTCACTTTCGCTCTGTATATTTTCTTCGTCAGTCTTTCATCATTCATTCTTTCCATGTAACCGAACCATCTAAGCATTACTTTCTTCATTTTTACAATAACACTGTTGTGCAACCCTGTCATACTGCGTATCTCATCATTGTTTATCCTGTCCACAAACGTGACACCGCACATATTTCTGAGAGGCCGCATCTCCACAGCATTTATCATACTTTCACTCGATTTCGGGCATATCCAGGCCTCACTACCGTACAACAAAGTTGGCACCAACACCGCATTGTGGATGGCCATCTTAGCTGTGTTAGATATATTCACACTACCCACTAATGCGAACAGAGCACCGTTCACTTTATTGCCAGCTGCTACCCGTCTCTCCACATCCAACTCACATCTTCCATCCCTCGAAAACGCACTCCCCAGATACACAATTTCATTCACTTGTTCTAGACATTTTCCATTGACACAAATCACACATTTCGTTTGTATCGCTTCTCTTTCAGACACCAGAACTTTAGTTTTGTTCGCATTCATTTTCGATCCTTTTACTTCACAATCTTTTTTCATGCACGTGACTAGTGTCTGCAACTCTGCTTCTGATGGTGCTATTAGCACAGCATCGTCAGCGTACAATAGGCAGTTTACCACTATGTCACTACATCCCATACCACTCATATTACCTTTCAATCTCTTTCAATATTTACTTTTAATCTAGTACGTTTTTTTTTTTATTATAATATAAAAGCACTAAAGTAACACATTTAAATAAAATACAATTCTTACTGATTTTATTTTTATTTTCTAAAGTAATTTCATAATAGAATTAAATACGATATTAACCTCAAATTCTGGCTTTATAAGGTAAAATAATTTCGTATTATAGCACTATATTTAGGTAATTTCGTATGGTTAAATAAGTTTTCGCCAAATTATACTGCTATATGTACAGAAGTTAAATTCTAATCTGTATTTGAGAACTTTCGCCTAAATGTTGTTAGATAAACTAGCCCGCTCATCTCATCAACTGGATCTAAGAAAAACAATGTATTCTTTTGTTTCAAATGAATGACAGAATGTCATGTTTAGCTCCAAACATTGTGTGCGGAATAATAAAAGCGTGCCCATCTGCACCGTTTATGTGCCACGTAGCTCGTACTATTCAGTAGATCGAAAAAGTTTTCCAATAGTAGCGGGAACGATGATAGAAAATAGTTGCTAGCAGAAACCTGTGCGTATTTTTATTGCGATCTTTCTTGTTCTGCTGCGTTTGCTTACTACAGAAAGCTACAATTTTTGAACAATGTTAATCTATATCTATAAAACCTCATAGACTGACTTTTATAGAAGAAACCAAAGAAAATTATACGTAACATTGAAAATAACGTTATGAAGACGGAACTGATTTGTATATCCGCTTTTCAACGTAGATTTACAATGCCATTTGTTAAATTGTCTGTATTAGGCAGTTAGGCAGGTTTTCGAAGTAATTCTGAATACCTGATCTCGATAAAACATTGTAACCTAGGGTGTGATTGTGTAACTTCTACTGATTGAATGTTTAGAATCATGGATGACAGTCAATCAGATATCTACCTACAGTTTCACTGTGATAATGCCGAAATAAGGAACTATTAGGAAGTAACGCAACCTGCTATTTGACTATACGCTATACCTAAAATAAACTAAGAAAAAGCTTAATAATCAAGAACATCACTGTGAAAAAATATTCTAAATCTGTTAAAAAGTATGAAATTATTAAAATCGTGTAACGGAGATAGAGTGGGGATATACTTGTCTCTGCTGTTACTCCTAATGCTGAATTTGTGACGTCATGGCTCCTGATAGTCATTATCCGTTGTTAATACTGGTTTGAAACCTAATGACTCCTTTACTGTCCTAAATTAACCATCTATAAGCCGTATTTATTTGAAATAATTAATTTCATTAAAATATAAATTGTTTCATCAAATTGTTCAAGATTTACTTCGATTTTACTGGTGTAATGAAGACAATTACGGCTTAAACGAAAATGAATAATATACTGCAATGAAAATATGAGGAAATCGCTTGACTAAAGGAGGGTAACTAATACCTTTTGAAGGTTTGAATTACTTGTTAAAGTAACAACGTTAAAAAGATCGACGTCAAGGTTGTCGACGAGATGACAACACTATAGAATTACGCCTTACACAGATTTCCTTTATATTTCCGTCTCATCTTAATATTCCATTGTGGAAGTTTTTATTTTCATGTGAACCTAAATTTAGCTTTCAGCGTTTTAAATTAAGTCACTAAATCAATAATATTGTTAAGAGCTAAATACATAATAAATTAGTAATTTATTATGTATTTAGCTCAAAGAAAGCTTATATGGGTACATAGTATAATATAAAAATATTGGTATACAGGTGTCCTAAAATGACAAAACAGCTAAACTCAATACTTACCCAGTTAATTAGATAGGTGTTAATTCTAGATCGGCCTTTCACATACAGTGTAGGTACGGTTTTCGCCCCATTTCATATAATTAACCGTTGGTCAAGAGAAAATCCTCGAATCGTGTCGAGTAAGCATTCATTACCGAACGGTAACGCATTAGTTACGAGGACGGTTGTACCGTAGGCACTACCACACGTGGACATATTTAGATATGGGTACACTGCTTACGATTGTCGAATTCCCGATGGCAATAACTACTGGCAAGGTTGATTTCGTTTTCGAGGTTATTACGTTATAAAATGGTTTATTTGGTCTCAGAGGATTTCCTTGTCTTATTTCTTACGTCATTTCTTACATTTTGACTGTATAAGTCACATTTTAAATACTCCGATATATTAATAAATATAACGCAGTATAGAAATTATAGCTTCTTTGCTGGTTTTGGAGATAAAAAAACATTAAAACACTCGAAAGCACATAATAATAATCCTTTCCTAATGAAAACTCGAGTACAAAAATAACTTTGTGAATGTGGTAAAGATAACTGCATACTTACCTACTTACATAATTAAATTTGGACAGTTACTGAAGTCAGTGCCAAGCCTACCGAATTAGTGCGTTTTCTGTCATTGTTTATTGGTTTGGTATTGACTTTAGTACCGGACTTTATATTACGCATATATAATATAAAGACCGGTACTGCAGTCAATATCAAATTGTCAATACAAATACACATTTGTATCGTATTTACGAAGTTATTTTTGAACTTGAGTTCATTAGCAGGAAAAGAATGATTATTTTGTACTCTTCAGTATTTTTATTTGGAAGGCGGTTCAATTTTTTGTAATAAAGTTATTTATTTTTCCAATTTGAGTGGTCTTGTCCTAATTACTAGTACTTAGTATTAGTACTGAGAGTCTTTGAGTTAAACCGCGGACAGACTGACGGACGGACAGACAGACGGACGGACGGACAGACAGACGTACTTGGCGAAACTATAAGGGTTCCTTATCTTACTACGAAATCCTAAAAAAAGAGCTGGATTCGGTGCTGGTTAGCTGACCGAATCCTATCTCTTCCTGAGGATGCTTCGTTGAGAGGCGAAACACGTGTCTATTGGTGGTTTTTGGAGTTTGAGCGGAAAATAGCTAAAACTTTTGGGAATTTATCACATGAAATGGATTTCCGCAAAGTAACACCTGAGTCTATACAACATCTTATCTGATTTTGGTCCACAGTCATGTGGTTTGAGAGCAAGCAAGGTTAATGATCTTGTTGTCCACTAATTCCTTGTTCTTTGTAAATAGAAAACTAAGGAAATATGTTACGCAACCAACTCATTCAAAGTTTAGTAATAATTTAATGTTAAGTAGTATTCAAATTCGAAATGCCTTTACTTTAGTAAACCTCATTAAAAAGTGTTTCTGAAAATCAATAATACTTTTTAATAAGGTCCTCGGTAATAAAGAAAAACCTGCAATAAGAAGAATCATAATAATTGCGATCATAATAATTGCGAGTTACTTATGTGTATTTGTATTTCGTAACTTTTGTATGCAACGGTTAGTTTAGTACATTTTTTCAAGTCTCTAGAACTGCTTTTGAAATTAATGCAGATGACATGGTCCCGCGTTTTTTTTTGTATAAATCTTTATATAACTTTCTGGCACTACAGATTGTTAGCTATAAAATTTTTTGTTTACCGACAAGAAATAAAGACGAAACATCTTCAATAATAAAAATAGTACTCAGTAGTTTTTGTATTTTTTAGTAAATTCAATTTACAAAGGCGTGGTATGGCTGAATTAATACCAAGTACGGTAATTCTCGTAGGTTTTATGAGAATACGTAGAATCCTGGTGACATTTACATGACAAGTATAGGGTACTGTGACGGTACTTTTTAAATAGAACAAGTACAGGATTATCAATTTTATCATTGAAAGTTTTATAAAAGAATTGTCAATCCCATTACTTGAACTCCTGTTGTTTGTAAATACCACATATTACAATAGTACTATAACTAAATACTATCAATGAAATAGCGTACATATCGCCAGATAAATAAAATATATGGTAACGTGAAAAACAGCAGTGTACAACGTCCCGCCATTTAGATCGGCTTATCCCGATCCATCGTGCTCGCCGCGACGCCATGAATGCAAAGCATTACGGCGTAGAGACTGAGGTTTCTGCCTACATGTGTTAACTGTTGTGCCCGAAGAACACAAATGTAGTAAGGTTTGAATCCCTGATCGCTAATATAGTCGTTGCGATGATTTGATCCGTATATCTAGTATCCAGTGATTGATTAAATTATTTCTGTAATTATGTCATTTCCTCTTGAAAAACAAGGACAATAGGCATGATAACGGTATTAAATAATCAAAAAATAAATGGTTTTAGAGAAAAATATATGTTGAAATAACATAACATTACATATCTTCACGCTGTATCTCCAACGGATATGTTGAAATGATTCTAAAAAACGACTTAGTTTTAGTTTATGCATTGAGATTAATAATATTTTTAATAAAATCGGCCATGTTAACTGAAACACCAATCAGAACGAATGACGTCACGCCTAGGTAAATATAACTTTTGTGTTCTACCTTATTTGCGAATGTAACCCTAATAACGTAATGTAGAACAATATTTACCTAGGTGTGACGTCATAAGTTGACGCCATGACACTTACTAGCGTTTTCGCGCTTAATTCAAATTACGTAGAAAAAATTGCAATCATTGGCGTTAAAACTTAGTTTATTGCTGAAATAATATTTTCTTCGAAAATAGTAGACGTATACCTACATTATAGAAGGGGATTTCAAAATCTGTCATCATGCCTATTGTAATATTAGTATTAAGGAACAAAAACACAAATTACCATACATACGTTAATATCTAGTTTTAAATGACACGCACTCATACGTACACGTACACATATACACACGCTACACTAACACAAACATTCATTTTAACCGCTTTCAAAAAAAAGGTTGTTAGAATTCCACCATTCATTACCTATTCATACACATATATACAAGTACCTATATGTATATGTTAGTCTTACATGGGTTTCTAAACAGGTGTGCCAAATTTCACAAGTGTGTATGTTTGTATGTATCTATGTTTATTCACGTATTTCTCAGAAGCTAGAAATCGAAATGCAATAATTATTTTTTTGTTGAATTAAGTATATTTCAACTCAGGGAACAGTGTAAACTTCATAACAATCGACTGAGTAGTTTTTAAGGTATGGACTGTTAAGGGTGCACCAAACACTGGAAAAACACGTCCTCGTTGTAAACGAATGATAATTATAACGATATGTTATATAGAATATAAATATATAACGATAACTAAAAATCTATTACTATATGCTAGTCCTTCAAAGTTGCCGCGCATTATGGCTACACTTTCTTGTCTTTCTTCCTAATGTTGTGACTGACACCAATCTTAAAAAAAATAGTTGGCGTTTTAATTTTCTATTTTTATTATGTAGATATCACTTTTTTTTTCGCTTTTCTGTTATTTTGTGTTTCGTTTGTGTTTTGAAGCAGATTTGCTTTTTTAAACATTATTTTTTTAAATTACTTTATTTTTATTTAAAGCAATTATTTGGAAATTAATTTTGTAATAAATTTAACTGGGGGTGGACGTCGCTAACTGGAATACAGTTTCTAATTAGTACAGTCTGTGGCATTCCTTGTATTGTTTTTCTTGTAATCCTGTCTCTCTGTGAAATAAATAAATAACAATAAAACATTAAATTAGCAATAAATATTTGGGCTACCAGCTGGTAAAGTGAAATTAGATCATAACGGGGTGATAGTTTATCGGCGTTACCGCCTATGCAATTAATACACATTAAGGAATCTGCCCACTACACTGTACCCAAAGATATTATAATACAAAAGAGGATACTTATAATACAATAGGTTACATGCACTCGAAAAGTGGCACCTCATAACTTTGTTAATTAGCCAACCCTGGTCAAAGATTATGAAAAGTAATGTTACAGAACCAACAATGTCATGTAATGCCTATGGCGCATTCAAAATTCTAAAATCTATTAATAATCCAAACGTTTTTTATAATATACACGATCATGTGCTGACGCAGCCACCCAATTTTAATCATCGTTTACATTTACTAAAAGCAATAATATATAATTCATCATTTTCAAATTTATAATTAAAAAATGTTGGCGTTCTTTTTAAATAAATATGTTCTCATGTACATGATTCAAGAAAAACAAAATTCGAAAAAAATCAAACATCATTTTATACTGTCTAATCCCATTAGGTATCAATCATATTTTTTTTTAAATGTCTGTTCTGTGGAATTAATTACTAATATTCTATGAATTAGTCACGGATTCGCTTAAAATGTAGTAAGAATTTGAAATTGACCAATCACAATGATTTAGAGAGCTATGTGATTTGTTAGTTTGAAATGGAATTATGTTTTACATTGCATAGCGACTGAGTGCAATGTATATTTATCTCACTTTGTAACGTTGTAACTGGGACAATATTTTACTTGGATTAGTACTAAGGTAACCTATTTACCTCTTTTGTATTGTAATATCATTGACTGAACCATACTATGACCGTAGCCGTACTGACATAAGCAAAAAAGTTCTTTGCATGAAATACTATCAAGTAACGCCTACTAGACCGTTCCGTCACCAGCCAACACCTTAGAGTGCTATGACCTGACCGGCAGCGATACGTTCCGTGCACGACTGCATGACACATACGAGAATAGAATGCTGTTGATCCGTTGCAGTGGGCCTAGTATTGTTCCGAAAGCTACTTTATGTACCTGACACTTTTCTATTACGGTCATTATACGACACGTTCTAGTGGGCAGAGACCTCTTGTCATTATAAGCTCTATTTCTTGGCCAAATTTTATGGCCTGCGTAGGCAAATGAGGACGAACCTTCGTGTATATTTATAATGTGCTTATAAATCTATATTTATTATTATATTTCTTTCTGGTCGTTTCCTTTTAAGTAGTCTTAATTTTTTAGTAAAATAAGGTTCTAGATGTGATTATGCATAGGTTTTTTTTAACAAATTAAAATGTTTTATTTTGGGAAAACCAAATTATTCGTAATAATCCAATGTCATTCAATTTTTTCACATTTCTTATAATTCTGAATCATTTTCTTTGAATTTTGATTCGACAGCCATTGAACCATGGAATTTCAATTTAATACAGTTCAATTGTTTTAATCAAATTGATTATACGGTAAGGGTGGTTCTTGGAGTTAGAAGAAGTAGGTATAAAAATGGTTTTAGTTATTTCGTTTTCTATCGGTTATTAACATTTCAATTTTTCATACACGCAATAAATCTGTAAATTTTAGTAATCTACATCATCTGACATCATCTTTAACCCTAAAAGAGTACCCTGGGGTACAAATCAAAAAAATAAAAATAAATCGGTTAAAACTTTTTACATATCTACACAAGTAATTATTTTGCGGGTTCGTGTATTCTAAGAGGAGTTGGAAGCGCACCTGTACGTCAGGGTGCCATAAGCAACACGGCTGTGTAGACGTTGCAGGAGCTGATTGGGGTACACCTGTACCCAAGGATACGATTAACGTATTTTTTTTTACAGTCGATGTTGTTTTTCATAATTGTTAATTTCGTTTTTTTTTTTCAAGTATTTATAACAATATTTAGTTCATACAATAAATTAGAGCATGTTTTGGTTAGTATTTAGCCGCTCAACTGTGGCTATGTAATACTTTATTATATTAGTTGTTACTTTTTGCTTACTTGTTGTTTTATGCCAATTGCTTTCAAAACTATTTTGGTAATCTGTTTCAGATGGCTTTAAATTCACATTCGAAACGTAATTTTTGGGTAGAGTGGAGATGACGAAGAACCATATCCAAAAATAGATGAATCATATCTAAAGGCTCTTGCAATCTATGTCATTGAATCTCATCTTGAAGACTGGTTTGCAACGAACTTTACCAACCAATCTTCAAATAAGATTTGAAGAAATTATTGGTAAAAAAGGGCATGGTATATGCCTGCTCTTCAAAATTAAAAAATAAGATATCCGAGGTCGAAAGAGCGAAAATTCCGAAATCAATGTGCAATATGAAATCATTTGCACATAATGAGCACCACAAAAAGTATGCCGTAAAGTAAAGTAAAATAGAGTAAAGTATTTAAAGTTCATTTACTTAATGCTGTATTGTTGTAATTTGAAGATTGATAGTCATGTTAAACAATTGTAGTTTTATTAAATAGTTCTTATTTTTAATAAAAGTTTAATTTTTTTTTTAAAATGTGTTTAATTCAAAGGGATACACTTGCACCTCAAGGTACGGTTTATGTCCTTGTTAATATTGGTACGGTTCAAGGGTTAAGAAATAAATATTAGAGAAGGAAATACAGAAAAGATAATAATAGCAGAATTAAGCCAAAACAATGATTTTTAGAATATTTGTCTGTTTGTAATATGTCATGCCAAAAGTTGAGTGACTTTCAGACAGTTGTAAAAATCCATTTAAAAACAGTCCATGTTTTATTTTGCCGTCCATAGGTTGCGATCTAAGCTGAGCTCTGTCTTGGTAAGCCGTACCCGAAACTCGGGTTCAACGTGCTTGTGTCTATGTATGTAGCGATGTAGGAAAAGTTTTGTAATATGAGGTCATAATATACCTACCGTACAAAAAAATATTAAAGCATTGCCGATAGCCACCAAAGTCAAAAGCAGAGTAGATTACTATTTGTATTATAAAGATAAAATTAATAAAATATGTAATTACGTTCAAATAGAACCAGTCTACATTGTGTTTTTAACAAATTTAACTATACATTTTATATTGTAAACAGAAATGAAACGTACTTGCTTTTAGTTATACTTGTATTATATTTAAATTGCTTTTCACAAGGGTATATTCTCCAAAGCACCTATTATCAATTTTAAGCTCCAACAATTTTGTAGCCAAATCGAATCATTTCCTCGATTGTACATGTTAGCGTTCCCGGGCTTACATGCTTGAGTTATTAACGTTAGTTACGTATCATGGATTACTGAACAATGTCTGTTAGGTACCTTTGTTGCGACAGAAGAAATGGTTGTACGTCGAATGATGCTCTTAACTTCTAATTTTGTCTAATAATTAGGTGCTATTTTTTGCCTTGTGAGATTTTGTGCTGTTAATGTGTGTAAGTAAATTCTACATATATGTGTTTTTCAATTTACATCGCTTCGAATGAAATATATCTTGTAAATGATCAAATTTACTTGAGTTCTAACTTAAATAAATAATAATTATGTAACGGAGACTAGGTACTCTTTAAAAGTGTTGTATAATGAACGAGATTTTCTATAGTAACCATTCAAAATTAGTGAATACCTCGTTTTTGATCGACCTTTTGATCGCTAACGCTAATACAAATTTTATAAAAATTCGTTTTCCTATAATGTTATTATCATAATTTCCATATTTTTCCTATTATTTGCTATATTTGAATAGTCCTGGATTTAATTGAATTAATTGTTTAATTTGATACTAATGAAGGAACAACTTTTATCCTTGAACTATTCTATATGGTGTACATATATGTATCACATAAGTATGCATAAACATAACATACACAAAAACGTTATAAAAACCGAAGACAAAGTAAAAACTGATACAATTTTTACTGTGACACGTAAACTACTCGAAGCTTTTACAAAACATTACTACGTAAGGGCTACGTGTAACGAGTCGACCCGCACGAGAACAGCGATAAAGAGCCTTTTTTCCATTGAACACTTGCACTTTCCAAACATCTTGTCATAAAACTATACCTTGACAAAATTACTACTACCTATCAACTAATATTTATTACCTCTTATTTCAAAAGACCTAGGGGCGAAAATTATGTGAAGTTGGTTGAAATGTGGTAAATTTATGTTGGGGTTTGAGTAGTTTTATGTGTCATACAACGCTTGAGTAGCATCTGCCGGCGGATAATTAAGGAAGGGTCCGATACTTTATGTTTGCTTTCCCTTTATGACGTATTTTAACTGACTGAAAAAGCTCTGAACCACTCATCTCACATGCACATACATTTGGTCTTAAATTATTATTTTCGTATAATACTATGTAATAATACGGTCTTATTATATTATTACTGATTCACAGACAAGGCTAATAGTTTATCATTTTATTACAATATTAGATCATACTTATCATTTTATTGCAATTCTAGCTGCTTTTTTTATTTTTATAATAGCCTATGTCCTACCTCAGGATTCCAGTTATCTCCATATCAAATATCATCGCAATCGAATGAACAGTACCTATGACAGCCCATAAAATATGAACTAACAAACAATAATTGATTGGATTTATGATGACGTCACATATGCAGAAACCTTTCCCTACGTATTCCATTTCATTTGATACCCATATTGATAGTGTTGAACAAAAAGTTATTTCCTATTATGTATTCCTATTAAGTTGGATTTTTGATGACGTCACATGTACAAAAACCACATCGAAATTATTGAAATATTAAGTAACCTACATTTGTTTTCGGGCACGTACATACTATTTTTGTACCAAATTTCATCTTAATATGTTCAGCCGTTTAGCATTTTCCACATAGTGTCATTTCCCCCATTTCACTCCTTTAAGAGTAGACTTTGACAAAAAAAAGTAACCTATGTTTTTTAATAAAGAAAGCCTATCTCTGTACCCAATTTCATCCTAATCGGTTCAGCAGTTTAGCATTTCCCATACAAAGTTTTATCCTCCTTTTTACCCATTTGGGGTAGATTTAAAAAAGATACAGCGTGAGGATATGTATGTATTTTAAAAAGATTAAAATTTAAAATTTAACCCGTTAAGAATACAGTGTGAAGATATGTATGTATGTATTAAAAAAAAAAGTAGCTTATATCCACCTCCTGGTGTCAAACTATCACGATACTGAATTTTATCGCAATCAGATGAACGTTATGGCAACTCATAAAATACGAACAAACAAACATTTGTTTTTATATGTTAACAATGCAACAATAGTAATATATCTTATAAAACATACATCTTTTGCTCTAATAAATAATTTAAGTAATCATATATGTTTTTTGTACTCGTATATAAAGGAGAGAGTGAAATGGGTACATAGGTACTGGAACTCATCAATTTATCATTCTTCTCTTTATTTCTGAAACTACATACTGTATCAGAGAACGTAGCAACGGACTTACAAAGTTTACAGGAAAATCATGTATGAGTTTCTAGGTAATTTATCAGTTTATAATATACTACGGAACTATGAGTGAGTGGAGATTGCAGTTAACTAATATAATATCTAGATTAAACTTTAAATACCTCAAGTAAAATTATGTTATCACATACATACATATTTTCACACTACAGCTGTATCCCTAACCGGGTAGTCAGAGGACGGAGCGCCAAGCTTCGCGGTCCTTGCAACTTCTTTCGCTTCCTCAAATTTCGTCATTGTCGTCATACATTTTCGTCTAGGTGTACGAATGATTTTGACAATTCCGTCAGCTAACTCTCTGTAATTGATCTGCATTCGTCAGCCTTGGGCTTCCTTGGCTCCTGCTACCACTCACTTTCGCTCTATAGATTTTTTGTCAGTCTTTTATATGTTGTAATTAATAAGAATTAAGAGTAAGCTAATTGCGAAAGTATTTTTGTTACTGTCGTGCCTCTATTGCTATCCACTAACCTACTAGTCTGTTGATAATGCACTGTTAAAAACAAATATTTAAATGGTATGTAGGTTATGATGCGAAAGATAACTTCGGGATGACAGTGGGATAGAAAACAACGATCCCGACCGAGAGAGCCATTTGTCTTTCTTTACCCTAATTATGTGAAGGAAATTTATTGTAATTACTGGACCCTAACTTAGATAAGTGGCGAATGTTTGTTGGAATTATGATTTAGTTTATAATCCGTTGAGTAAAACGTTCACCTGTTAGTGTTATTTAACTACTATAAACGTCTAAGTCCTACTTTTACAAAAGGTTTTATAATGATGTGCGTCCATTCAACATTTAAATTTTGTATAATTATTGTTGTTTACAGAAATAATATGTACCCTTGTCTGCTCTTAATCATTTAAAGAGTCTTTTAAGGGATTTTTAAGCTCGACGATTGAATGGTTAATTGGTGCAAAGGTGAGTGTGTCTATACTTTGAAAAAATGACAGGCTATTCAGTTTCGGGCCAAGAAATAAGTAGTTAAACAAGAGTGTGTTGGACACGGATTCACTTAAAAATGCGTATCCATTTAAAAAAAATTAAAAATAAAATTTAAAAATAAACAAATGAATAATATGTGCAAAATACTGATTATTTCAATATTTCGCTTTCGTATATGGATTTGGATTACCCATTTACAAATATACTGTTTGTACTGTGCAAAATTTCAATTCAGTAGGTGAAAGAGGAATAGTCGGTAGTGACATACAGACAGACAGACAGACAGGACAAAATTGTAAGAGTTGCGTTAAAATAGATGGTTAAAAAAACGAGACGAGACGAGAAAAGGCTTTTTGTTCAGGCTCAGCAACATTTTAAACACACAAGGTAATAATGGAAACCCCTGACTACAAAAAACATCTATTCAATTTACATTTTAAACTCATGGTTAAATGCCAACCAGATATTATTATGCTCATTTTGGCAACAGTATTAGACAACGGAAGCAGTTAGGGTTAGCTCTTGTTGTACCAAAAATGGAGAGAATCATAATATTACCATTATCATAATCATACGCGCTTAAATGATAATTATCTAGAGTTCTAGAGCCTTAGATCCGACCCTCTTCGGCAAAAATTCTCAGCTATGTCTATACTTTTATCGAGGTAAAAGCCTTCTGTTAGAGTAGATTGAACACTAAAGATTACAGTCTAGAATTACACGTAGACAATTTTTTTCAAGGACTTGTCTGGAAAATACATTGTACGGTGTGCTAGATTACATAAATATAACACTGGATAATAATAATCATTTACGTCCAATTTCTGTGGTGTTTATACTGAAATAAGCCATGTTTATGATGTGGACACAGCATCTCATGATAAAAAGCAAACAAAACGCGTGGTTTCACGGTGTTTTGTCTCTGTTTGCTGATGCCCGTCTACTCGCAAACAATTAGCTCTTTTGTGTACATGCCCAGTCTTGCTATTCTGTTGACGAGGGCGTCTTTCGCGGATGTTACTTTACTAGAAGTGCAACTTAAGATACGGAGAAAATTCTATAAACATAATACAAAGAAAGAAAAATTAATTTAATTTCTAAAAAAGTGAACGCTAATAGTAAATACGTAGATACATATCCTCACGCTGTATCCCTAACGGGCTAATCAGAGATGATGGAGTGTAATAATAATCAGTTATTGTTGCCTACTAACGATATAAATCCTTCTTATTATTAGATTTTTCAAAAAATACATAACATTAACATTACTTTTTTTAAACTGTAAGAATTATATTAAAATAAACGACTCAATGTAGACGTCTAGTTTGCTTTTATATTCGCTTGGCTAGTCGCCGTTCCCTTTAACTAAGTCTGTCGCCAAATATTCCCCATTCTTTTTAAGACAAATATTCTTTTTTCTTTATATTAGCAGTTCACAGATCTTTTCTGAAAAATAATTTTGCCAAAACGTTCGCTTTTATCACATTTAACAAAAATATAAATTTACATTTTAGAATTTTTAATTTTAATAAAAGTTATATATTATATTTTAACGATTTATTGTTCTATGTTTATGTTTAATTATATTTCTCAATGTTTTGTTCTTCTTTAACGATTAAGCAATTACGCATCACGCATTGACGCACAATACTATGATGTTCAACGTATCCCGCTATCAAGAGAGGTGAAAAATAGAATGGTTATATTTTAGAGCGTGTTTTCTAACAGACAGTGGACTCATCAATTAGGTAGATTTCAGTTTTAAAAAGGGATATCTATATAATTTATTAATACGTGAAGAGAAAACTTTGTATCCCTTTTTAAACATATTGCTTGCACGAAGTAGTATGTGATTTAGCATAGTTAAAGTTTATATGGAGAAAGAGTGCGGAAAGTTGGAACTTAATTAACTAGCAAACTCGACAGATGTCCTTTCCCAAATAAAAAAAGTCTTGGAAGCCGCTTGCAGCGGTACTTATCTGGTCCCATTGTGAATCCAAATCATCCAGGGACCCATTCAACCCGGCAGACGTTCTTTTGCACGAAATAAAAAATCCTAGAATCCAATTGCAGCACCACCTACCGCGTTCCAATGTGAATCTAAACCATCCAGGACCCACTCAACCCGACAGACGTTATCTTGCCCAAAATAAAAAAAAATCCTAATAGCCCATTGCAGTGCCATCTACCGAGTCCAATTGTAAATTTAAAATTTTAAACAATCCAGGATCCCACTCAAACACACACAAAAAATGTATTCAAATCGGTCCAGCAATTTAGGAGTCCAGTGACAAACACACGTACAGAAGAATTATATACATACATTAAGAAACTAATGTGTTACAAATACATTCAATAATATAAAATAAAATATTCACTGTTTAAGTTCATATATACCGCCAATATCAAACACATAGATTGTCGCCAAATAATTTTTAAAATTTTGCCAACAAATAATTACTAACAAATTGAATGAATGAGCGTCAAGTTGAGAATTTTGTGTGTTAGTATAATATAATGTAAATCGGCATTGTTGTTATTCCAACTACAATGCCCATTTACTAATTTCCGAGCTTGTTACATTCCTTCCACTTACTTTAATTCTCACGATAAGTAAACAAATAATAACATACTGTATAAACAATTAATATTTTTGTTTGTTCAGGTCTGGGTAATTTATGTTTCCGAAAGCGGCGGGTTTTGGGTCGCTTAAGAGATTGCAATTTAATTGCAAGTAGAAATTTTACATCATTAAATATTTTTAATAGTGAAGTTTAATTACATATTGTTATCATTATTTAGTCGCTATCGTCATTAAGATTATAAATGTTAACATCTTAAATTATTGATCTTAGACGATGATAGTGAAAAGATATAGCAAGATGTAATAACATCACATTATTGTTAGTATATAATTCATGTTCTTACTAATAATTATGATACTAATAAATATGCACATGAATTCTTAACTGACCATAATAGACTCATCTTTTCATCTGTTTTAAAGTCCTAATGGATTAATACCATTACGAAACAATGACGTTGCATATTACGTATCACTTCATTTTTATATAGAAAGGAACTATATAATTACTAATAAAATTAGTGATACTTTACCAAGGACGATCTCCTTCATACTTAAGTACTTTTACTTTGTACTTCACTGATAAAATTTATCGGCAAATTAATTATTTGGGTTGTTGTGGACATATTAAATATTACTGTAGCTGATACCCGCGACTTCGTCCGCGTTTTTTTATTTTTAAAATAGTTTATATCTTTCCTCAGAATTCAAGCTATCTCTAAACTAAATTTCATCACAACGGATAAACGGTATGGCAGCCCATTACATACAAACAAACAAACATAATTTTTTATGTATTAGATAGCAACCCGGCCCGGCTTCGCACGGGTGTAAATTTTTGTGAAAATAAAATACAGTTCATGTTACTCGCTGATAATGTAGCTTTATATAGGTGAAAGAATTTTTGAAATCGGTTGAGTAGTTTTGGAGTTTATCCATTACATACAAACAAACGAAGTTTACCTTCTTATAATATTAGTATAGATGTTGTCGACATGCTGTACGAGTATACCGTCAAGTAGTCTGTTCCAATCGAGGTTCCAATATTTATTACGAATTACATTCGTCCTGTAAACAAGATTTTGAATTTACAACTATACTCACAGGACAGGGCAGATAACTTTTTTGACTCACGTAACCAAATTTCTGCTGTTAATTAATTTATTTTAGCTATTGTCTACTACTTTGTCCATGAATGACTACATTTTATTTTGTACTTTGGTTGATTTATACAGATTATGTCTTCCCGCAACACTGCAATTAAATTATTAGTTAAAAAAAATGTATAAAATATAATTTTTCCAAAAATATCGCATTTTAATGAAGTAAAATATTTTAAATAAATGTGGCCGTCACGAGACTCCCGGCAGACATGAAACATCAAAATCGATAGCTATTGAAATAATTTATAATTAAGGAAAACCAATAAAAAGAATGTTGTATACGGGCTACGACATAAAAATGAATATTATACAGTATGGATAATAACAATTGTAGATTAAATATCAAAATAAATTACACTTGTCACCTTCGTTGGAATTGATAATTTTAATTGTTATTATAAAATAAAATATTCATGCAACAGATCGGTACATTATATAAGTGCCTAATACCTTAATATTGTTAAACAAAATAAGTTATGTTACGCTGGCAAAGATGTTTAAAGCGTCTGTTAACCGTGACATATTACTATTACGTTCTTCACACTTCTCACCAAACAGATTTGGAATACACGCAGTATATTAGAATATCAATTATAATTTTGTCAGTTTTAACTGTATGTAAGAACGATCGGAAAAAAAATTAAGATAAAAAATTAAATCGCCTTCAAAAAAAACACTGAAAAGTACAAAATAACTACTATCCTTTACTAATCGAAACTCAAGTGCAATAAAAATAACTTTATAAATACACATACTGTAACTTTATAACGTACATCTTATTTAATAATTTAATTTTGGTGATATATCTTGGATTTTAATATAAAAAAGGTTAACAAAGATTATTTTAATAGGCAAATATAATAAACAAATATAAAATTTGTTATTATAGAATACTTAAATTTTTCTCTGAACTAAAATACGAGTAATCTGTGCGACAGTACTTCTTCTCGCTCGCTATGCGCCTAGGCACTTAGTCGTTCTACCGCCATTGTTTTTGCAATTCCACGCGACAAACTAAATGATCGACGGCGCTCAAAAATTGTTATTGTCGCTTTGCTGTTCTAAAAATATTTAAAAGTGATAATCAATACGTAATCGTTATTGTCTTCGTTCTCGTGTACGTAATTTACGTGGGAACAACATTATTTTATTATATATTTATCACCTCATTTAATTGGGTAAGTGAAGAACAATTTTAATCATGTTTAAATGCATTTACGAGAAGTTTAGAAGTGTAATAATATTCACGATTGTTTTCTTTGTTAATTTAAACACATATATATATTATTTGCTTAATTGCTTATTTAAATTGTAAACTCCTGTCTAGTTGTTGAACACCGCCATCTTACCTACTTTATTAGCTTTCCTTCGATCTGTGCTTGCGGCGGTAGTTCAACAACAGAAATTTTGGAACATCAACTGATGCACTGGATGCTACGTTCCAGGGTCCTTCGTACGGGTTCAGTAGTGCCCCGACACCAGCTCTGTCGGGTGTATACTGCTGAACCGCGCGACTGCAGCCGCATCGCCAACTTCCGGAATCGGATTATCTGGCGACCGCGGACAGTCAGGGAAGTCCTGCGCTGCGAGGCAGGGACCTTAGACGGGCGATCAACCCCGACCCTGTGTGGTATACCGAAAATAAATTTGTGTTTGCGTGCTCCCGACTTTTCTTAATTACCGTAGCCGCCACAATACCTACATAATTAAATTTGTCAGTTACTGAGGTCGGTGCCAAGCCTACCAAACGAATAAATTTTCTGTTGCTGCACATTGATTTGGCACTGACTTCTATAACAGTCAAATTTAATTATATAGGTATGTGTATCGTATTTATAAAGTTATTTTTATTGTAATTGAGTTTTGATTAGTAAAGGATAGTTATTTTGTATTTTTCAGTGTTTTTTTTTTGAAGGCGGTTTAACTTTTTTCTTAAATTTTTTTATTCCTCCCTTTTGAGTGACCTTGACCTAAACAAATATCAAGGGCAAGTCCACAATTATAACGGCGCAACGAGATACAAGAAAATTATAAATAAAGGTTATTTTATAACCAAGTCCGGTTATTTGTGGCATATCTTCGAAGTGCAAACTCCAATATCAATGAAATTTCAATTTAACTTCTCGAAATCGGTCCACAATTGATGAAGTTAGCGGTGAACATACATTAAAAAAAACATACGTACAGACGAACATAGAACCTCCTCCTTTTATGAAGTCGGCGAAAAAGAGATTTAAATTTGTTATCAAACGTACACTGATTGGAAAAGCATACTACAAAATTTGCTATTTCATTGAAGAAAAAACAATAGTCTGGAATAGTCTTTGGACATGCATTTACTGGCTCTATGAATATTGTATTTCAAATAACTATTGTAGAATGATGTCGAAAAAATGATACCTGACTGGGTTTCTTGTCGGTTCTTCTCAGTGTCCCGATTCTTTTCGAATAGAATTAAAGTAGATTTGACGTTCAAAAATACCTTCCAATTGGGTTTACTTGAATAAATTTATTTGACCTTGACAAAAACAAGAAAAAAGCCGCATATTAAGATTAGCCGTACCTGTGAATAGTCGTTGCTTGTAGCAAGAATTAATCGAAGCTGGTGAACAGTAAGTCGAAATATTATGCGAACTTTTAAGAATGTTTAAATAATTCGATTTTAGCGTTCCTTGAACTTGTATGCCGTGAGTCGTGTCACGTTGCATCGCCTCGGAAGCAAAAGTACAGTACTCTAACGACCATAGCTTGGCTCCAACTTTTAATAGCACTACCACACTTTTAGTTTCTAGTTCTACCTAGGGTAGAACGAGGTCAGAAACATGTCACAATATACAGTTATGCAAATTGTTTTAAGAAATATAACTGTTTATATGTCCTAAATAGCCTTAGTGTAGGTATATTGTATTGTTTGTATTTGTACTTACGTACATACATATATACATACTTATCTTCACACTGTATCCCTACAACCTATCCCTAATGGGGTTTTAGGAATAAGTTGTACTTACGAGTTGTGTAAAAAAGCTGCTCTAGACAGTAAGAAAAGGAACCGCAGTAATTATCATACAAACTAAAGTGTATACATATATGCTTCACAAAGTTTAAAATGATTTCATGGATCAAAATCTTATGTCTGTATGTTTAATACGCTAAACCCCTCATTATACAAGGCAATTACTATTGGAATTGGAATATTTCCTTAAATCATATATGTAATATATTCATTGATTGATAGTCTGTAAATATATTATGTACAAGCGTTAATAAAGTACCTAAAAACAATTATTGCGACGCGACGTATGGCAATGAAAAGAGATCTACAGAATTATACCCGTTAGTAGTAATTAAAAAGTATATTTTCTAACTAAATTATGTGTAAACATCACTGTAATAATAATCTATACTAATATTATAAAGAGGTAAACTTCGTTTGTTTGTACGTAATGGATAAACTCCAAAACTACTCAACCTATTTCAAAAATTCTTTCACCTATATCAAGCTATATTATCAGCAAGTAACACGGACTGTATTTTATTTTCAAAAAGTTTCTACTCCTGCGAAGCCAGGGCGGGTCGTTAGTATATAATACAAGTATAGAAACGAATGTCTCCCGCCAGACGCGTTTAAGGTAACAATAATAACCTACGGTGTGGCGTTGGTTAAACCAAAAATTAGTCAGGGTTTGCATCGCCTCGCGCTAGCGTATAATCTGATGTACGTACCTATGTACTTTTTACAAGAAATTTAACTATTGGTATTTAAAAATAGATCTGGTGCTAATCTACTTGATATGATGAAAAATTGAGTATCAGGTACTGTGTGAATGGTTCCCAACTAATTATTTTACTACTTCGTTTAAGAATGCGTATCATATTATGCGCTAAAATTTTATAGTAGAACTCTGTCTTCATTTTTTTAACTTTCAGTCTAAAGTAAAAAGCTAGATCCGATTGAAATTTTGTTTCCAAAATTTTTAGTAATTTTTAATAAAAACGAGATATCCTTTATATTATCATTTATAGTAGATAGGTAGGTACATAAGTTGCAAAAGAATATAAAATAATACATTGTGCCTTGATAATTTAAATTATATTGCGTTGAGTATTATTTATTTTAATAAAATCCTTGCAAACCAATAGTTCTTAAGAATAACAATCTTGAATTATTTGTGATTCTCATGTCAATACATAAAGTTAAAGGAAAGGGAACTTGCTTAATTAAAGGAAACTAAAGGCAAGCACGGAATACCTTCTTTAATAAACAGGTATTTATCATTTAATGTATAAAAATGCATGCATTAACGAAAGTTAATCGATATATTTAACAAAAAATATAATGTCCTATGATATCAGTACTCCGTTTCCTTTTACTTTTGTATGTTATTGAGTGAACAAAAAGCGAGAGCTGTTATAGCTGTTGGTTTTGCAAATAAACAAATAAATACATAAAGATAGTAGACATTAGACGCCACTTTACTTGTCATTTCTTTATGCGCGTGTTGTATGATAAGCTAAATATATTAGAGCACATTCCCCGGATTTAGTTATTTTATAAAACTGATATTAAGTAAGTGTCTTTTAAAGTAAATGTTTTTTAATAAGTACTTTTACATAGATGTGATGAATTATATTACATACATATTTAAATATTGAATTGGTAGCCCTGGCCGCATTCATAGGGAGTTGCAGGCTCCGAGTGGAAGTGTACGCATAAAGGAGATCCCGTTTTATAGGTACTCGTATTATTTATTATTGTTACGACATCACTAACGTGTCTTATTCTTTTTTTCATATCACATTAGTTGTTTTATTACTGGCAATCTAATCACGTACATATTATAACGTCATAAACGTGGTAATATAACAGATTGTAAATTAGGTTATATATTTCGAAATCCATTTATTGCCTTCACGAGTTCTAAGAAGCGACTTCAACATGACACTTTGTCAATCTATTCACAACTTAGAACTCATCGAAATTCAAGCCCATTTACAAAAATCAAAACCAATAACAGTTACAAAAATAAAAAACATAATTATAAAATTAAAATTTAAGTGTTGCTGACACTCGACGACTATCTATACCCCTTACAATAACCCAAATAAAACGTTGCTTACCGTAGCATATATGGGGGTAGATACACGTATTTTGGCAGTATTCGTGAGGCACTGTCTCTAATTAAACTCGGATCAGATGATAGTGGTTACGTCGTACAGCCAGCCACTTGATGCCATTTCGTATTTGGTTTCAAGCCAACTAACTTCCGCTATAAACGATTCGCCTTTTCCCTTTTATTTATGTTTTTATTAAACCTACGTGAATCTTATTTCGATTTCAGAAATATTTTTGAGCATTTAAAGTATTATTTGTTTCATGAGATCTTATATTATACAGATTCAGATATTATTTTGCGGAAATCCATCTCAAGTTAAGAATTATTAGTTAAAATAATTGTGACGAACGGACAAATGGACGTGGATGCACGTTCGCATTAGTGATTTGTTCTACTCTTTTCTCTTTTATGGTGTAGAACCCTGAAAATGACAATATTGCCATTATACCTATAATAATAATAATACTCCAGACAATTACACAGATTGTGTGACCCAAAACTATGCAGTAAACTTGTACTATGGGTAGCACACACAACTCTGGGGGAGTTCTCAGTAACACCCAGACTCCAAGCCAATTTAGAAAAGTTCGTTTCCTAAATTGACCTGACCGGGGATCGAACCCGGTACCCTAGCTTGGAAAGCAAATGCATATGCCACTGCGCCAACGGGCCAGTCTATCATTCAAAATATCCTATCATCAAAATATTTATTTAATTGTGTGTATAATAACCATTCATGAAAAATAGTACACTACAACTTTTGTAATAAGTTTGCAATCAAAAATCAAATAACTATAAGTTAAAAAAATTAAGGAATTCTGTAAAAAAAAATTCTTTTTCATTTTCTCAAATCTCATCACTTTGTTAAAGTAAGAGATGAAAAATTATTTTAAATTCTTCTGTTTATTTGTAAGGAAATCAATTAAATCGTTTTATATGAGATATACTAATATGTATATTGTATATAAAATGTACGATACATACACAGATATTCTTGATGGGGAGGTCAGGACAGAGGGCCAAGCATCGAGGTCCTCATAATATGTATGTACTATGTATATTGTACATACACTAGTCCACAAGGTCTAGTCTAGAGAACAAGGGTATTGTAATACATACATGCATATTCTCACGCAGTATTCCAAACGGAGTAATGTAGTTGTTTATTTTAATTTGTTTTTTTATTAGATGTTATATTATGCCTCAATAGAAACGTAATGTATTATTTATTTTAATTTCGTAATGTAATGAATAGCATCGTTACTGAAAAATAAAGATTTATTTTGAAAAATTAAAATAATGCCTAAATATAATGATTCTAAAATAAATTTAAAAGAAAATATAACGTAAAAGTAAAAATTAAATAAGAAAAAAGTTAGGCAACTTTTAAATTATCTGTCGAACCTCTCAAAGTATTCGCAACTATTTTACATCGGTGTGGCATATGAGTATGAGATAATCAGTTGGTCTACGCAATAAGACCGATCTCTGATAAGGTGTGAAAAAAGTTCTATCGTGTTTACAGTTTGAGAAAAATCTCCGCAAGGTCTTGCGGTGTATGCACGTGTAATATCATAGACGAACACAAAATCTTGGTAGAGCTGCCGTCGATGAAGGTTAGCCACAAAATGCACGATCTCGTCACGGTATTGCTTCGCAATATATTGCCTTTTAACCTAATGCTCTAATGCCAGCCCGCACCATATCGTTCCGCCTTGATAAGAACGAACTAATTCTGAGGGTTCTCGAGTCGACTATGACTACCGGAAACTCGCTAAACACGTACTCTCTTTGATCTGGTGAATATTCAAAGTTAAACTCATCGGAAAACAAAACACATGGCCACACTGATTCGAATGAAAATCGACGCCCTCGATTTCTACGTCGCAGAGTTGAAAGTCGTAGCGATTCGCGAGCATGAATTTTAACTTCGTGTTATCTTATTCTGGCAGTTTGGTTACTGATAACCACTTGATGCTGGGACTGGAGTGTTCCGAACAACTGGCGAGCCTGAGGCAGCTCCCTTGCAGCATTTTGCAGAAAACGGCGACGTTCGGCTACATCACTTGTAGCTCTGTAGCGTACTCTTAATCGGCAAATTACACTTAGTTGCTTGTTGACAGTAACTGCCATTCACGTTAACTGCGCCCAGCTTCCGACCTACACACTGCTTTCTTCATTAAACGACGACATAATAAAACGCTCACGGCAACAAAAATTGTGAATAAGCAGCGATAAATGTTTTTCATATGAAGAAAAAAACGAAAACTGTCACTAATATCTCAACTTTTTACGTCAGAAAAACCCTCTGCGATCAACTTTAATTTTCCGTCCTTATTTCAAAAACTTTTTGCGCTATTGTATTTTTGTTCCAATTTTTTTTAATTTAGAACAATTCTCTAATGCACTTTCAATCTGTATTTTTAGCAAACAATCCTTTTTCTAAAGAGTTCTCATAAGTTGAGTTGATATAGCTAGTTTGTTCCTTTGTTAAGTAGCTTATAATACATAAGTAGCTTATAATACAATCAAGTAAGTTGTGCCACTACATGCTGTGTGTATTTCATTATTTATTTATGGCTATAGTCGTATGACAAGTAGAAATACAGTGCGTCCTTTTTTTTTAAAAACAATACACATAGTATGAACGTAATCATTATTTTCTTGTTTGTTTTCATTTCGGGGCCAGTTGAGTTACCGTAATTCACTTCATAATAAAGTTAGAACGAGGTAGGTACCTCATTACGTTCGAAGGTAATTTGTTATCATAAATCAATCAGTGACAACGTCGCCCCCAGTCAGATTTTAACAGATTTACATTTTCGCTGTTACTGGTTTCATCAAATTTTCGATAAATTCTATTAAAATAAATTGTCGTTGGGAGAATTACAGGTAGTTTCTATGGCGTAATATTTAATGCTCTAATATAAATTTTACTATAGTTTTAATTGGTAGAAAATGAGATTTGATATTAATATTGAAATTCAATCGATATTGTCGAATTGATAGAATTTACTACTGCCAATAACGGCTCCTAAAGTCCTCGAAAGACTAGAGAAAGGCTAGACTAGAAAAAGAATCTCTAATTATCACATAACATCATTAACGTTTATTCGAAATGTTGGTACCATGGAATTACAAAAACATACATGAACATATGTTTTTATTTAAAACGCTGCGCCGCACCATAAATTTAGCTATCTATATATTTATGTCGAGCTCAAAAAACAAAACCGTTCATCGAATGAAAAAGGGTTCATAATGCATTGTAGTCTCTTTAAATTATCCACAACGCGATATTCTGCATAATATAAGTTCATAAACGGCGAATTTCTAAAGTTCAAAATCTGTAAAGATTAGAAAGATATAGAGAGAGAGAGAGATAAGGGTGGATGGTCAAATAAAATTTGAGTATGAATATTTTAAAATTTTACGTATTGCAATATATACATACAAATGTCGATTAACAAGAGAGGTATATCACTACTCCAGACAAGTTTTCCTCAGCCTCAGAGAAAATCGACTGCGACAGATGGACATCAGTTCAACAACTATCAAATTTAATTGTGTAGGTCAACGGTTTAATTTTTTTTTTAGGAAGTCATACATTTTTCCCTTTAGAGTGGCCTTGTACTAAATAAATTTCTAAGATAGGTCTACACTTCTTTTTACAATTTTAAAACGGAACGTTATATAAAAAGATCATCAAAACATAGAAACTGTTGAGGATTTGTTTTATTTAAGCAGCACTCAATCATCAGATCAGATCAAATTGCGGGGGAAGTGACCTTAGAAAGTATATGTAAATTGAAAGGCGCAAAAATCTGGATCACTCTACATTATTCTTCAGCAGCATTGTACACTAGCCACTATTTATTATTCGTGGATTGCTATGTGTTACAACATAATCTGTGATTTATCATTAGTTATCGAGAAATCAATTGTAAAACTGACTGTACACAGTGTTTTTTTTTATTGCTGCAACAAAATATTAAGTTTAGTCTACCTCAATTTTACACATATTAAGCAAATGTTAACACGTGTGTAACTACTAAAACATACATCTCATGTGAAGTCAGTAACATTTCAACATTACTAAGTAGTTGCATGAACAAACAGACCCAAATTAATGGCTTATATTGATGCGTGGTTTTGACATTTCCTTACTTAGTGACCCTTTGACGCAGGGCCTAGATGAGAGGTCGTACAAGAGGCCGCCCGTTTGGGTCCTTTTAGTTGTTAACTTTGAATGTAACTCTGAGGTAAGTTAACCTCTTTGTATAAGTTCTAACGTGTGATTAATAATCGCTAGTAGTGTTTGTGCCACCCTTGATATTGGCAATCGTGGCGTTCAAACATAAAATAAACAATCCACTGAGTATGTTATGTGGTTAACAAAGCGATAGATAGATGTTTGTCTTATTGCTATTATTTTGCGCTTTATAAACGATATTATTAACCCGTTGGAGTGTTGCAGTGCATCCACCTACCATGCTCTAAGTTATTTTTGAATCTGAGTGTTACCTACTCCTGTAGTTAGATGTGTGTAAAGAGACCGTTAGAAGAAAGTGTTAGACCAAGGCCGCGCAATTGTAGTAAATTCCTTAGAGTATTTTTTCCAATAACTTACTCCATTTAATTTGAAATAAAGCTCAGTGCATATCAAATCAAAATTTCAGGAATATGTTCTTGTATGAAACGGTTATTTAAGTCAGCGAAGCGCTTTCTGACGTTATCTCGAATAAATATATAATTCCTTCATGTAATGTTAGTTCTATATTAATGTTTAATAAAGCATGCATTAAATGTACTATTTCTGCATTCCAAGTATCGGTATATTATTAAAAACATAATTATGAATGTTAAAAGGCTAAGTAAACATAAATAATGGAGGCACGACTATTGTTTAATACATAGATAATATCTACGATTAAAACTTACGTATAATGAGTATCCTTATATGTATGGGAGTAATCCTTTTTTGTAGTTTAAAAAAAAATCACCCTTCAAAAGAAATAAAAAGAGAAAAACAAAATTAATTTTTAACCAACTTCAAAAAAGGAGGGGGTTCTATGTTCGTCTGTATGTATTTTTTTTTGCTTTTTTTTATGTATGTTCACTCATAACTTCGTCAACTGACCGACTTCGAAAAAATTTTTTTTTTTGAAAGGCCATATTCCAATCACGTTGGAGTGATTGAAGTTTAAACTTCGAAGATACACTAAATAATACCAAATTCCTCGAACTGGTTATCACCTTTATTTATATTGATGTTTCTCTTGTATTTGGGCTCCAGAATTCAAGTCGGTGCCAAATCAATGTGCAACTATAGAACATTAATTAGTTTGGTAGGCTTGGCACCGACTTCAGTAACTGCCAAATTTAATTATGTATGTGTATCGTACTTATAAACTTATTTTTATTGTACTTGCGTTTTGTTTAGTAAAGGTTATTTTGTACTTTTCAGTGTTTGTTTTTGAAGGCGATTTAATTTTTTTCTTAAATGTTTTTTATTTCTCCCTTTTGAGTGGCCTTGGACTAAATAAATATTTACAATTAACTTCTTTCTAATTCTAGAGCGCAACGGTATGTGTATCGTGTATCGTACTTATATGTAGTTATTTTTATTGTACTTGAGTTTTGGTTAGTAAAGGAAAGTTATTTTGTACTTTTCAGTGTTTTTTTTTTTGAAGGTGGTTTATACTCTTTTCTTAAAATTTTTACGTATTATTTTAGTCTATCTAGTGAATGCAACCAATTCTGAGTCAATGTTAAATAAATAAACAACAAAGATAAACCAAATAATAAGAATTAACATAAAAGAACGCAACGTGAATTCTTTCGATACGCACGATCACTCGCAATGACGTGCGTATTTGTTCGTAAGGATGATCTATATTCGTCAATATTAGCTAAACGTCGATACATAAGTCAGAATTATTATTATTGTTATCAATGTCAGATAGCATCGATACATCGACGCCTCGTTGGTAAGAAACATCAATGTTTTAATATTCACGACCAGATGCGAGTCGGACCACGCACAAAGATAGGTTCCGTAGTTGGTATGCACAATATTTATTTACGCGGAAGCAAAAATAAGCTTGTATTTCATAACTTCTAATATTATTATATTTATAATATTTCTAAACGACACAACGAAAAACAAAGTTATTTCTGCGGTCACTAAGCGTTTAACTAAAAATACACAATTTTTCAAAAACTGTATGACGCATATTATTCGAGTCAATTTTATTCGAAAGTGCTTTTTAACCTCTATTATCCTAAACATTTTCAGAATTTTCCAAATCACATTTAAAAAGTTAAAAGAAGAGAGAACACATATTTTACCGCTTTAGAAGCTCATATCTCAGCAACTGGTATCTTAAACCAAAAAGTCACTTCGAAAACTCTATATCATTTCTGAAGACCCATCTAAAGATAACCCCGCACGCTTAAATGCACTTAATTTAATTTTTTCATCCGTCGGTTATGGGTTTCCACTCACATTTTTTTTTATTGCACCGCACTATTGTATAGAGTTTAATATAACCTACATAACTTACGTACCTTCAAAATTTCGTCTATGTAGTGTTAATAGTTTCCGGTAAAACGGCTGTCTGAGTATAATGTCTGTCTATCTGTCCATCTGACAGACAGACAAAGGATTCCGTTTTTAGCCAGTTAGCTATGGAACTCTAAAAATGTAATTATATTCCTTATTATTTGTTTGGAATAAAGTATATGTTTATAAGTTATAATAACAGACTTTGTTTATTTTTCCATAAGTTCTTTGAAACATAATTTATGTGTTTAAAAGCATCAATGTTTTAAATGTGATGTTTTTTGGATATCGATGACTGAAAACCGGTATTGATAACGATATAAACATCATCAAAATCCCCTAAAAACCTTAAAATTATACCCTATCTTGGATTTTTTTCGCGAATTGAAATAGGACTAATTTTGAGGTATACTATCTAACATAAAATAATAATTAAAATCGGACTATCCAGCTATCCAGTAAAAAGTTATGCGTGGTAAATCATCATCATCATGTCAAGCCATTCTGAACCGTATTGGTGTAGGCCTCCCTCAACACTCTCCATTCCTTTCTATTTTGGGCAGTTTTCGTCCAGTTGCTGCCCGCTATCCTTACAATGTCGTCCTTCGACCTCATTTGCGGTCTTCTCACTGGTCTCTTTCGGCCTCAAGACTACCACTCTAAGACTTTTCTACCCTATGATTCTGGTTTTCTGGCCATAACTCTGCTTTGTTTTTGTAGCCTTTTGTTGGTCCTCCTATCCCGAAGTGTTACGTCAACTAGTTCTCTCTCCATTACTCTCTGATTTAATTCTAGCTTTTGGAGGACATCCTTAGTTGTAATCCAGGTTTCAGCACCATACGTGAGGACTGACAGGACGCATTGATTGAATATGCGCGCTTTCTGTTGTTCTGTGATGTTCATGGCAAAAGCCAACCCGAGCATTACAAATGCAGCCCAACCTAAGTGGATCTCATTCTTTTTATTTCATTCACCTGGTTTGCTATTCCCATACTCAACTCTTGACCCAAGTACACATATTTGCTAACACATTCCAATGGTGTTTCTTCCACTGTGATCCTGACTGCTCTGTCTGTTTCGTTTGTCATGACCTTCATTTTGGTAAGGTTCATTTCGAGACCAACTCTAATGGATATTGTGGAGTTCTTCAAACATTATCTGCAGTTCTTGTGCATCATTAGCAATTAAAACAATGTCATCAGCAAATCGAATATTATTAAGTTTCGAGCCTGACACTCGAAGCTCTTTATATGGTCCCAGTTTATTTTCTTAATATGTCCTCTACAACTAAGGTGAAGAGTTTAGGTGATTAGTGTCTCCTATAACTCTAACATTTCGAAGTGACTCTTGTACCGCTCATGTTTCTACACTATCGATAGTTTTTTAAAATCCACGAAAGTCAGCCACAAGGGCCAGTGCAGTTCTCTATTGATACTCGCGTACTCAGTATATGATCCATGGCACTGTAACCCTATCTAAACCCCGGTTTCTGGTTCCCGGTTCTGCCGGTTGGTAAAAATCGAGCTTTCCTATTATCCTGTTAGGAATGACCTTTGAGTAAGGTTTATAAATTCGAGATAGTAAACTGGCAGGTCTACAATTATTTAGGTCAGCTTTACATTCTTTTTTATACAGTAGAATTATCACTGCATTTTTTCAGCTCTTTGGAATTTCTCCCAGTAATAGGCATTTATTAAATAGAGAGGCTAACTTGTCTAGCAACAAATCTTCTCCTTCCTTCAACATCTCCGGTATGATGTCATCTCCTCTAGCCTTACAACCTTTTACTTTACTCAGGGCTTGTCTTATGTCATCTTTTGTTATATCGTGTACATCCTCTGATTCCACTTGTACTGAATGGTTTTTCAGCAATCGACGAATACAAGGTTCGATAGTACTCCTCCATTACTTGAAGAATTTTCATCCTATCATTGATAACGTTGATTTGACTATCATTTAGCTTGGATATATTTTGGCTGCCCATTCTAAGCGCTTTGTTGAATGCTTTTGGACCTCGATGTCTCTCTATAACCTCTTGAACTACCCTTTCCTTTCACGCCTGAACATCCTCCTTAACTTTATTTCTTGCCCTTCCTCCCAGCTAACTCATCTGCTGTTTTTAATATAATATCTTTGAGATGTTAATGCAATTTATTTATGTCTTGTGACTTGGTGTCTATTTGACAGATCTCTCTTTCTAGCATGGTTTTGTACACTTCAGCGTTGATCTTAAGTTTCATTCTGTCCACTTTATTCGAAGTACTTTTAGTTATGGTGTATCTTTGCTCTCTTGAGTTAATTGATATCCTGGCCCTTACGAGTTGATGTTGGCTCCCAGTGTAAAATCTATTTAGCGCTGTGACGTCTTGTACTATGTATTTATGAGTGCTGAATATGTAGTCAATCTCACTCTTAGTTCGACTTCCGGACAACAGCCATGTCCATTTCTGTTTTATGTATTTTATTGAAGAAGGAGCTCATAAGAAAGTGTATATGTGCCTAAGAAATTGTGACCACTGTACCTTGAGAATTTTTGATTCCATAATGTGGTCCCACAAATGTTTCGGAATATTCTTCATTCTTGCCGATTTTTGCATTGAAATTCCCTATAATCAAGGTGTAAGTTGTTTTAGGAGATTTCATTGCTTGCTCCAAATTTTCATAAATAGCTTCCTTTTATTTTTTATTCATCCTTGTCGGCACTTGTTGGCACATATACTCGTACTACTATGATCATTAAGGTTATGCTTTTGTTTAAACAAAAATTAACAAACATTACACTTTGAGAGACCGAATCGACTCCCATTATACATTTTTTTAATCATCTACATGTGTATTGGTATTCCAATTCCATGTTCCTTTGTACCGCTATGATACGAGACATGTCCTAACCTCAATTTAATTAAATGGTCATATATAAATAAAAACATACGCTTTGAATTGAAAATTTTTTTACCGTTTTATTTATAGGTATGTACATTGTACATGTACATAATACAAAAATATGCACGTCTATAGTAGTATGAAGGCACTACTGAATATTTGAACGGTTATTTGAGTATCTTTTATTCCCAGTTATAATCCCGGTAAAATTAATATCGTATTTGGTGAAAAATATAACCTAGTTCCATCCAATTAATCTAACTAATATACTAATAATTATAAATAAAAATTTTTTTTTGGGGTAAGGAGTTAAATGTAACAGCAAAGATATAGGTAGGTATGTACGATATAATATTCACGCTTGTAAAATTATTTTATTGCTAATAAAACAATTTTAAAAGATGAAAATATAATAATAATATGGTTTTAATTTTATTTATATGTATATACGAAAACGTTTTCGTAAAATCATTATAAAGTTAAGAGCTTTGATTTAAGCCTGTGGTCTAATCAACAGACATTTCAATGTAGATTGTATAACCCGAAATATGTTTTACCAAGAACGTTAGTTCTCAATACCGTTTCAATAATTATGCTAACAAATCGAAACATTCTTGTATAATTACAAATTATGTGGTGAAATAAGGATCAAGCAGCGTTCGCTATGTGATTTACAAATACAACTCTAATACCGTAATGTTATGTAGAAATTTGTGAAAACGCAAAACTCTCGATTGAGGTAATTGAAAGCTTAAAGGAATTTATTTTCAATTTCCAATATGTGAGCTTTTTCTGTCCATGGGATATTGCGTCGGGAACATCGATATTAAATTTATATCCTGTCCTTTTTAATTTGAAGCTGCTGAAATATATTACATGTAGTTAGTAATATAGGCAGTTCGTTCAATTAATTTTGCATAATGATTTAGTATTTTCATATTATATCGTAAAGTTAAATAATGTATTTCAATGTCATATGTAGATATAAAAGCGAAACAGCAATCCTTCATCGATTGACTAACTGATAAATTTGGTCTGATGATGGTTTGTGGTGATTTTTGGAAATTTACATTTTAAGGTAGGGGAGGGTGTTAAACTTTGTATGAAATTTTTATATTGATCGGAATACGGCTGTGAAATTAAGTACAAATATTGCTTATTAAAAATAATGAGACACACGTTTCACAATTATATGGAGTAATTGAAGTATCGTCGACCTCTAGTCAATTCGCTGGTAACATCTTTAATATAATAAATGCGAAAGACCCGCCGTCTGTTTGTCGGTTACGTTTTCAAGGCTTAACCAAATTAAAAGTTTTGAAAGTGGTTTCTGTTCATCGTTCTTTTAGAATATTATCTAATTGTTGGGCCACACCCATATACCTACAAGACAAGCGAATCCAAACGAAAACTTTGTCACACATCAGACATCACCACAGAAGACATCACAAGTACTTGAAATAAAGCACATAAATATTGTACGATATAACTTCAATAAGTAATTTAATAATAAACGCGTTTTTAATGAAGTGTTCAAACATTTAGCTCATAAATCAGACAACCTGTTCCGATGTGATCGGCTAAATAAGTTGTAACCAATTGACTACTCTTTAGGTGCGCAAATTTTTAGTTCTAAATTGCCAGTTTTGTAGGTCGATGGTTACACCGCATACGGGGGTAGTCCGTGCATGCAGCAAGAATTACATTTGTGTTGCCAATTTATGCCACATTACGTATGAGTCTCTCCTCCAACAGATTCTTTCTCCAACGGATCTCCTTTGCCGAAATTGTGATTTTGGGTGACTTTAATATCCACCACATCGAATGGCTTGGGTGGCGTACAACTGATCGTGCGAAAGATCTGTCTATGACTTCACTTTGGCCTATGGTTTGTCTCAGCTGGTCACCGCGCCTATGCGGATTCCAGATATGGATGACCAATCACCCTCCTTACTAGATCTCCTGTAGACCTTGCACCCCTACGGCTATCAAGTCTATGTTGATGCTAGGCTAGGCTCTTCAGACCATTGTTTGATTCAGAGCACCGTGCCTCTCACTAAAATTTAGAGATCGAAACCTGCTGCTAGTCGTCAGGTCTGGCATTATAGGTTAGCGGATTGGGACGAAATGCAGAGTTTCTTTGCATCCTACCCATGGTGGCGAGTTTACTTTTGCTGGATAACCCTGATGTCTCCGCCGACTCCGTCGCTGATGTCATACTGCAGGGAACGAAACTTTTCATTCCAAACTCTATGGTTCCCATCGCTGGCGGATTTCGGCGTTGGTTTGGTCGCTTTTGCAAATCTGCTCGACTCTTAGGCCTTGCGGAAAGACGTTGCATCCCTCGGCATATTTTACCGCATTTATCATGGGGAATGTTTTAAGAAATTGTTCGAAGTATTGCCCGTTGCTGAATTCCATTACTGTATGTCACGCATTCGACTGTGCTTCCATCCCCACCACCTTGATGGATGGCGATTTGTGGGTTTTTTAAGACATTTCCTTTCACGTACGGGAACTTTATGGAACCAGCTTATAGCGGCGTTATTCCTAGACCGTTACGGCTTAGGGACTTTAAAAAAACGAGCCTACTCTTTCCTTAAAGGGCGGCATCGCACCCGTGATTCTCGGGACGTTGCGGGTGTCATATACAGATGAAATAGCAAGAGTGTTAACTAACGGCGTAGTCAAAATCATTTGCATACCTCGGTAAAAGCGTATGAAGAGAATGAAGGGATCGAGGAGAGGAAAGAAGTATGCAAGGACCGCGATGCTGGGCACTTCCCGAGGTTATTACCTAAAAATTTGCAGACAGCGACAGCCACGCAATCACTACGCGACCGGTGATTGATTGTATTAAAAAATTGGTATCATATATGACGATTGCGTATTTATTATTGTATTACCGTAAAAATCACTTTTTGCTGGAGATTTATCGCCACTATCGCTGGTTTTGAGAGCAGATATCGCGCGATATTTGGCTGTCGCATGCTGACTGCAAGTGACATAATAAGCATGCCGTTCTCTTCGACAACCCCGTCAAGGATATAGCGTGAAGATACGTATATATGTAGTTGTACACAAGAGAAAATGTTTTTGTTCTACTCATACTTTCGTGCTTGAAACATTTAACCAACACTTTACACCTGTCTTATAGGTAAAACCACGAACAAAGACTTGTGTTATGTAAAATAAAACACCTCTGTAATTTTACTTTGAAATTATGTACTCTATTTCATTGAATGGGGCGTACTAAAATAATTTAATGACACTTTGATTACTTTTATCACAAGTTCACGGTTCAGTAGTCGCCTTTTCGAACCATTAGTTTTATGTGGATTACTTGAAAAGGAATTGCTTATTTATTATTAAGAAATTTACGACACCCGCGTATTTCAACTTGAATAGCATTTTGAGAAGAATATCTCGTTCCTTGAGAATGGAATAGACTACATTCAAAATTTAGAGATTTTGAGTTATGATATTGAAACTCTCATAACAAAAATTGGATTTTTTAGGTGAATGCATATTGTTAACGTAGGTACCTAAATACCTTAACTCTATTAATAAATAGATCCTAGTAATAAATAGTGTCGATAAATAGATTTTTTACATGGTACGTCTATCTTTTTTACACTTAAACTTAAAAATTTACCAATAAAAAAATTTCGACGTGATTTTATCTAAATTTCGAATTTTAATGTAGTGCAGGTTGAGTGTAGGTTTAACGTTATTCAATGAGGTTAAAATAAATACAAAAATACACAACATATTCTCACACACAACAGTCCGCTTTGAATCAGTCGCTGTGAGTGTAAGGTGATACAAGTTCAGCAAGTGTAATCAGAGACTTTTGTTATATTCATTGACAACGAACTTGAACAAAATCTAAGCAGTACGTGGATTAATAACGAAGGTCGTATTTCTTAAGAATGTGTGAATTGGCGCAGGTGATTTTTGGCAAATACAACGCTGAAATTTGTTCAATTTATTTCATAAAAATTTATGATCCTACAGGAATAGTCGTCTTCTATACGTTACGACATAATTTACAATATTCTGTTTGGTGCCACTAAATTTGTATACCACAACAGTTTAAGAAACAATAAAAAAAAAAATGTATCATTTTAGCTACTACTACTTCTGCAAATAAATTTCTTTACAAATGGCGAAGTAGAACCATATAGGAACAGATTGTAGCCGACCGATTATGTAAGCGCCTTGAAATTATGTCGTTTTACGATTTAGGCGGGAAGATAAGTTAAAAAAAATTTAATTAAATTAGCCTTATGTTCTGATGTTATACTGTGGATTAAAAAATATCCTAAAGGGATTTTGAAATTACGGTTAAGAGCAACAAATAACAACACATAGGCTTTTATTGATTCTGGACCTGTTCCCATATCTACATAGCTCATATTTTGTTTTCCAGTCCAAATGTGCTGACGCCTTAAAGACATTTCATCAGCAACTAAAGTTCCAATAATTTTATTAGTCGTTGATTTAGCTACCTTATGTAATGCCAGACATTATTCCTCCGTCAAGCCTGATTTACCTCCTATGTGACTGTTTAAACAGGTTTTAAATGTTCTTCTCATATATGTGAGAATTATGTAGTGCAGTGCAGTGCAGTTTTGAATGTTCTTCTCATATATGTGAGAAGAACATTTAACTGTCAGCCGTCAGCATACCGATATCGGTATGCTGACGGCGAGTAATAATTCAAGTTCAGACAAAATTTTCTAACAGATGGGTTATATTTAGTTATGCGTTTCATGTTTATTCTTTTCAAAAATAATTATTAAATTTATCTACTGTTTCTAAGTTCTCACATAACATGTTGTTTATATCTTCTGTGACATATCGCAGCTTTAGCAAACGTTTAAAAATATCTTTTAACCTTTCGTGTTTCTTTTTAATGCGTTTATTCTTTTTGTTGCAATAATTTTATTTTTTTTGCTTGTTACTTGACTATTTCAACTTGTTTCTTGACTATTTCAACTTGTCTACGAAGTTGTTGTCTTAATCTAATCTTTTTGGGTGTATAAACCTCTTACATTTTTGAAGATATACCTTCTGTTTCGAGAGCTGAATAACATGTTTGAGAAGCAGAATTCGTAAGAAGCCGATATTGTTCACATCATTGGCTGAGCTATACACACTATACGCTTTATATAAAATACACTGAAAAAAAAGGATTAGGTTATTTTACGCCACTACGAACTGAATCTATCTCCTAATATAAATTATAGCATAAGCAACAGATGATTAGGGTGTTTCGATTATTTTCTGTATATCCCGGACCGTCAGTTTTTTATAGCCTACTACTCTAAGCAAGAAAACTGCTGTGTTCTCCTTCTCCGCCTGTCGTACGAAGTGACTAAAAAGGGGTCTTCTGGTAACGACCGTTCGGAGTGTGTTTACTGTCATTCAACAAGACATATAAACTTTCACATTGCATTATAAAAAGGTAAGCGCGTTAATATCCTGTGTTTGTAGATACATTCAACAAGACCGTAGCCTGTATGGTCCGCGCTGTCGTAGTGCTGAAAGGTGCTGAGCAAAGACTATCTTTGCCACCCCGATAAGTGCTTGGCACAGCGCTAAAGAAACTTCTGTGCATTCCAAAGGATATTCCGGAGACCTTTGACATGCACCTAGGATAACCGCCGCAGTGATTTTTGTGGGTTAAAGTGCACATAATCTAATTTTGCCCTTAAAGGGCTGCATAATTTTTTAAGGTGCTTACCGTGCCACTATAAATAACACAAAACACTTGCTCCTCGTCAGGGAGATAGTTCGTATCCTATCCGCTCACCTTATCCCATTTCTCAATACTCAATTCAAATTACTATCGAAGGTTTATATTTATAATATTTTCGAAGATAACGTATTTTGCCACTTTTACTCATGTACAAACCTTGCTCTTCAAAATGAAACGAACATACATTCAGTCAAGAAAGTATCGGGAATGGATGATTTGTTTATGGTTCTAAATTCAATTTTTTGTTTTTTTTGTTGTTGTTAGATTGGCACAACTGTTTTCCATTTTGGCGCGGAGTTTGAGTTGCATCTGTTTATGCAGATTAAATACAGTGCTGTTTTTAGTTATATCATACTAGTGTATATTGCAAATTTCATAATGGACAAAAACATCGAACAAAGAGTTTGTCTTAAATTTTGCATCGCCAATGGAATTTCGTGTTCGGAGTCACTGAAAATGTTACAGAAGGCTTACGGTGAATCGACTTTATCAAAAACACGTGCTTATGAGTGGTACAAAGCGTTCAAAAGCGGTCGATATGTGATGGAAGATTTGCCTCGCTCTGGTAGGCCATCAACGTCTGCAACTGAAGTTAACATCGCAAAAGTGAAGGAAATAGTGACTAAAAATGCTCTTTGAAGTTTGAGAGAGAACCGAACTTTCTGTGTCTCACGAGTCGATCCGTACCATTTTAAATGATCACTTGGGTATGAAAGATGTTGCCGTTCGGCTAGTCCCAAAAGACTTGAATTTTCTTCAAAAACACAATCGCATAAGAGTCGCTGAGGACATGCTAGAACTAGTCAATTCCGATCCAACATTCATGAAACGCATTGTTACTTGTGACGAGACGTGGGTTTACGAGTTTGACATGCAAACTAGTCAACAAGCTTCGGAGTGGCGCCTTCCAACTGAAGCGAAACCGAAAAAACCACGCCAAAGTCGATCAAAAATAAAAGTCATGTTGACTGTTTTCTTTTACTCGCGATGTTGTGCATTCGGAATTCTTGCCGGAAGGTCAAACGGTAAATAAAGAATATTATTTGGGCGTTATACGGCGTTTAAGATAGCAAATTCGACGAAAAAGGCCAGATTTGTGGAAAGAAAATTCTTGGATTTTTCACCACGATAATGCGCCTTTGCACAAGGCCATCATTGTGAACAAATTTTTGACCAAAAACTCAACAAATACCATCGAGCAACCACCTTATTCACCAGATATGGCTCCAGCCGACTTCTTTCTTTTTCCTAAACTCAAATTACCACTTCGTGGCACCCGTTTTCATGCGGTAGAAGATATAAAGGAAAATTCGCGGCGAGCACTGAACTCAATTCCGGAAAAAGCGTTAAAAAAATGTTTTGATGATTGGTTTATTCGTTGGCGTAAGTGTATCGTTTCTGAATGAGCATACTTTGAAGATGAAAAAAAGAACTTGGATGAATAACTAACATTTCGTGTATTATTGATCTTTTCCCGGCACTTTCTTGACAGAGTAGTATTGTATTGGTTTTGGTTGGCTACTAAGTCGCATCGCCCTTATTTTAAATAAGGCCGATGCGCGACCTTATTTTTTCGATACAGTCGATCCATTTTTGTCATACAAGAGCATTGACTGGAAACCTGAAATATTTAAATTTGCAACATACTTACGTAGTATTATGGTAATTTGAAAATTTAAATTTTCAAGTCGAATTAAAATATGTAGCTACTGTAACCATGGAAGGGTTAAATATGCGGTCAGATAAAGCAAACTACTACTTACTTACTACTCAAAGCTGAAGTATAAAAACAAGTTTATAAATGCGATGGAAATTCCATCATTAAATTTGACAGTTATTGAAGTCGGTGCCAAATTAATGTACAATAAGTTTGGTATTCATGGTTATGGTTTGGTAGTCCTTTAGTTTGGTAGCCTTGGCACCGACTTCAGTAACGGTCGAATTTAAATATCTAGGTATTTGTATCGTATTTATAAAGTTATTTTTGTACTTGAGTTTTAATTAGTAATTATTTTCTGCTTTTCAATATTTTTTTTGAAGTCTATTTATTGCTCTATATAAATCACTTTTCTCATTTTTCTTATCGTGTATTTTTACTATTTTTTAACCATAAAGTAGTGGGTAAATAAAATTAACGGGAAATATGGCAACTCGGAAGGAACTCATTCCGTTATAATTTTTTATTTTAACTCGAAAACGATATTTTAAAGTAATATTTACCTGTGATATGTCACCTCATCGGCTTTATATGCCTTCTTTAATCTGTTTTTATAAATTTACAACACACAGTCTGGCATTTTAAACGTAAATATTACATGCACGTAATTTACACAAAAACAGTTGAAACATATGACCGCCATTGACAGAATGACGTATCAGGTAAGTGAATCCGCTGATTATGAATTCTTCACTTTCGCCCAGCTCATGCTCTATGTATTTTTTTTAATCTAATGTCAGGAAATTCCATATGCATTCCCCTCCCTGTTCAGAAACGTCGAGAGGGGTCTGAGGGGACTCCACGCTAACAGATGCAGGTTGCCTACTCCAAAACCTGACGGTGTTCCTCTGGGGCGCCATTAGTCAGTGTAGCAGGCATGATTTCGCACTATTCCGCGAACCTGACGGCGACGTCATCGTAACTACTGCAAGGAGTACCACAGAAGTTCATGGACACGTATTCATCCGGACATAACCATATCGAGATTTGCACACGGTTACTTTGTAGACATCAATATACTTAGAGTTAAACAAGCTCCGTAAACAATGTGTAACGGTAAAACATTTACTTTATTAGTGTTAATAAATGCACTCGTTACTTAGAAATTTATTACCTGAGCGCACCTGCGGGCAGTCATAAACTTTGTTACATTTCGCCAGTTTTGTGTGAGTGCTTATTGACTCTGATACGAGCCGCGCCTTCTTACTACCGACCGTACCTCATCATCGCCAATTTCGGTTTCGACAATAATTTCCAAGGAAAGGTCTAACATGAGACGTCCTGGGATCCTTACGTAATGTCTAGGAGTGTAATTAGAGTTTTGTTGGTAATAAGCTCGTTGAAGTTACAGTCTTTGTCTTACTAGACGGATTACTGAAATAATATAAAATTGTATTTTACTTAGAAACATTTATATATTTTTTTAATACTCTGTACTACAGGCAACCAGCAGTAGGCTATCACAGTTTTAATATCTCTTTACACTGTGTTTTTCCTATGACTACACAAAGAATTGTAGAAGCATTCAGTAAGAAATACATACATATATATTAATCTTCACGCTGTATCCCTAACGAAGAAGGGATCCTTATGTAAAAAATACATAACCTGACAGACCTGGATGATAATTAAGTCTGGGATACTCGGCTTGGAATGAGGATACACTAAAAACCTTGCCAATGGGCCAGCTAATGATTTCTAATTAACAAATGAAGCACTAATGAATCAAAATACTGAGATTGTAGTAATACAATGGAGGTTCTCGTAGAGAAGTGATTCTTTGGTATTCGATGATATCACTGCGATTACGACACCTACTGGATGGATGATCTTTTAGTGGCATCTATATGGAGCATCTCTGTGCTTCGAATGGCAAATTAAGCTATTACTTTTGGTTAAGGTTGATAGGTAGCAGTAGTAGTAGGTAGTAGCAGTACGAGGGCCCAATGGTGATAATCATCTAGTATTTATAATTATTAAAAAATATCTTGAAGCCTGTCTCAGTCCAATTAGCCAAAAAGTACACAATCCATTTCAATTTATACTATTTATACACATAAAACAGGTGTCAAATACTAGCGGGCCAATGTTTATGTGTTACGAAATTTCTTGCAAACTCTCTTAATGCTATAATAATTAATTTTTTTGTTTTAATAATTAATATTTTGTATCGAAAACTACATTATGTATTTTAAAAACCTAGGATTAAATGAAACACTTGTATTTAGTTTTTTGACCAATTGGATTGGAGAATTAAGTATGGTACAGAATAATGTTAAACAGAATACAACTGATTCCTATTACAGACTGTTAAATAATACAAATTACATAATATTTACTTACATGTTATGTATTACATATTATGTATATTAATTATTTCAGTTTTGATACGGAAGATAAATAAAACTATAGAATATGACAACTGCTTAACTTTTCACGTGATTCGTTAAAGTCTGCTAAGAAACTTATAATTGATGGGCTAGCGATCTCTCGCCATCTGGTTCAACCGCCGTTGCTAAAAAAAGGCATCGTTTTGTTGTGCACTACAGCTCCGATTAATAATGTGACATAACTTTATGCAATGACAATTATTGCTTAGTGAAATTACATTATTGCACTAAAAACCTTCTATTGGTTCTCTTTATTTCTATTGTTTATTGGTCTCATAATAAGAAGTTGTTATAAATATTCGTGACGCTTTACGTTAAACATTTTTATTAAAAAAATATAAACCGGCTTCAAAAATAAAAACACTGAAAAGTATAAAATAACTATCCTTTACTAATCAAAACTCAAGTACAATTAAAATAACTTTATAAATACGATACACATACCTATATAATTTGACAGTAACTAAAGTCGGTGCCAAGCCTACCAAACTAATAGGCTTTCTGTTGTTGCACATTGATTTGAAGTCGGTTAAAAACGTAACGTATTTACGTTAAAAAACTAAAAGGAGTACCAATGAAGAGCTTTATTTAGAATATCTATAATGGTTGCGCACGAACCATTTATTTGTTGAACATTTTCGACAATAAAAAATGAACGTGAACATATTACACTTAATCTGAACAGAAATTTTTAAAGTTATAAAAACAGTACACACAAAAAATCAGTAAAATTATTTTCCGATCAAGATGTTGTTATTAAAACGGTTAAAACTTTTAACAGCATGATTTTCGAGTTACTCTCGGTAGACATTTGAGCTTCTGAGTCAAATGAGACCAAGTTAATTTTAGCTGGGGTCCACCAGCGAACTTACCCGATCTCGTATTCGCCTCAATACTGGGCTATAGATAGGTGTGGACTTATTCTAGAGCAATTAAAACTTCGACTCAGCTTAGGTTGTTAGCGAAATTCGGACCTTTTTGTATTGTTCCACTCACAATTGTAAAGTAAACAAAGAGTGTCAAGACAAAGAAAGTTTCCTTGAAAACAGTACCTATTTAGTGCAGATTTTCAGTCGACTTCGTTGCTTTGAGACGTACTAAAATACATCCACTGTGCTGAATAAAAAAGAACTCGAAACGGGTAGACATCAAAAAAATACTGTTCAGTAGTTATTGAGCAGTAGTTCAATAACTATTGTAGCCATGCCTTGGTATGGCTACAATAGTACAACATAGTACAATGACTGGCCCGTTGGCGCAGTGGCATATGCATCTGCTTTCCAAGCTAGGGTCTCGGGTTCGATCCCCGGTCAGGTCAATTTAGGAAACGAACTTTTCTAAATTGGCTTGGAGTCTGGGTGTTACTGGGAACTCCCCCAGAGTTCGTTGTGTGGTACCCATAGTACAAGCTTACTGCTTAGTTTGGGGTCACGCAAATGTGTAATTGTCTGGAGTATTATTTATTATTATTATTACATTATTTCATTAAGACCCAGTTTAAGTAAAACTTTTTATATCATAATAAACATTCTTCAATTTATTCATAACACTAGCTGTTTTGCCCGTGACTTCACCCGCGTGGACTGTAACGAGATATGAGGGTCCATTCTAAATATTGGTGAAAGAATTTTTGAAATCGGATGAAATACTTCCTACATTCAGACTTATAAATTTTATCTCTTTATAAAATATTAGTTTAAGTGATTTATATGTGATGATTGATGTTTATATGATAACGATTTACATAGAAATATATCGTAATTATAGAAATATAATAATAACAGGATGAGAAAAAAGTAAAATTAAATGAAAAAGCAATTGAGAAACAGACCCATTATCGTACCAACGTTGGTATATTGTAGTTTCTTTAATTTTACATGTTGAATAATTCGTGATCATATACCAAAGTGATACAATTTTTGAATATTATGAAATAAGCACATGAAACAGACTTCTCACTTCTTAATATATTTTATAAAGAGAAATAAATGACTAGTTGTTGTACAGCTTATGTATAATCCAGAAAATTACAAAAGGGTTGCACATTCGTTCAATATTCAGTAAGCGGCGTGAGATGAACTCTTGCTCGAGAGTGTATCATCACCCTGTCACTCCAATGTTATTTATGGACCAGTAAACTGGGAAATATATTTTCCTCGCCGGCGGCCGCGTCCATTTCAGGTTAAGCCCCTTGGGCCTGGGCACTAGACGAGTTGAGTGTCATAAATTTGAAAACTATTTCGCGAACGAGAAAAAAATGTAACGAGTGTTTGACGTTCTTTCTGAGTTCATTTCCAAGTCGTCGAAGTAAGAGTCAATATCAGTATTCCGATTCGAGTCCAATAACAATTTGATTCTATGAAATGACATATCATTTAAGGGTACATGGAGACGCACCCGTAAATGTTACATGTATTATGTATGGTTTTCGATTATTGTATTTGCACAAACATATATAAACGACGCTAACTGGGGACAGACTTTATGTTTTAATAATGATAAATCAATCCAGGGCTGAAGGGAAAGGTTGAGACTTACACCTGCTGCCCAGATATTTGATTCGTCTTCCACCAGTTATTCCACGCACAAACACAAACATACCAATAATCTATTGAATATTCTGGTATGAAGAAAAAGATAGCGGGTGAATTGTGTGGCGCAGGAGTCAAAAACATCTTTATGGCCAGAGTTAGCGACACATTTACAAGTGAAGTGTATCGTCTATATCGCAAATATCCATCTTAGTCTACTTACCATCAAATAGTTTATTTGCTCTGTATACTGGTATACTCCGCAGTGTAAAACAAAAACCTACCCTGGCTTCCGCAGTGCGATTTACGTGTCTATATAAGTCTCTATAAGAAGTTTATGCTCTTATCAAAATATTCTTGTTACATTAAAACATTAAACAAGTAAAGCTAAATATTCACAATAACTAAGTAAAACAATCTATTGGTTTCAAAATAATATTTAACTAAACTAACAATTTTAATACCGCTTGCGTGCTCCTTTGTAAAATCATATTAATTTCAAAAAGAATTTTATAAGGTTCTGGTCGTGACATTGTAATCATCTGCAATTATCAGAAAATATTTTGCATAATATTTTCATAGTTAGAATGAACATAGAACATATGGTAATTGAATTGATCTTTGTTGTTCTGAACTTCAACAAATTCATTCATAATTGACAGAATCATCATCAAAATTATGATATTATAATTACATATAAAATTTTTCATATTCTTTAAGAAACAGGAGTCTAACATATTGGATTTGGGAAACTAATATTACATATGCTTTTCAACATGGGTTCTATAAGTCAACGAGGTATACAAATAGCTATACAGCGAGCTATACAAATGTTTACGAAGGCATGGGGACAGTATGTTTGCCGCGTAAACACCGTTACTTTAGGATCTCCAATAACGCTACAAGTTGACTCGTTCCCGTGAAACTTTTCTGAGTTACGAGTACTACCGCTGTTACCAACTTCAGCATATTGGAAATTTATATTATAATATTCAAGATAATATGTGGTTTTAAGTACGTAAACATTAATGTATGTACGTACTTTTTTATTATTAATAAAGTTTAAAAAAAAGTTGAAAAAAAAAATACTAAATGCTATATGCTCTAAATGGTAATCTATATATTTATATGCATATAATGAAAGTTTTTTTCTTTGACCGCGACAAACTTGAAAACTACTGGACCGATCGGCATGGGACTATGACCATTCGACGCGGAATTAGTTGTAGATGGTTATAGGCTACTTATTTTGTGAACTCCATAGACCCTTCACCATTTTTCAAACAAAAATGTACTATTACAAAGTTTTCACTTACGCCCAGCAAAGCGGGCGGGAAACGGCTTGTAATTTATAAAATGCATAATATACGAATTCTCGACAAAAGAAATTGAATAACAAAAAATATATACTAACATTAAAACAAAAGAATGAATACATTTTACAAATATTAAGGAAATGATATAAAAAGTAATTCTATATAATACAGAAAGTAATTAAAAAAAACAACCATGTTTATAATTAAAGTATCAAAAACTTATTATGTCGCTATTCTTTAAACAAAGTTCGGGTTCGTCATCACTTTTCGACCAGTGTTTCTGTACTGTATCATCAATCATCATAGAGATAGATTATTTTATCACGTCAACAATAATTACTTTATTATTATTATTATTATTTTGACCGCAAGGGTGACACCGCAATATTTCTAAGAGATCGCATTTCTACTGCATTTATCTTACTTTTACTCGATTTCGGGATTATTATTATTATTAATGTGGACAGACCACCGTTCACTTTATTCCCAGTTGCTACCAGTCTCTCCACATCCAACTCACATCTTCCATCCCTCGAAAACGCACTCCTCAGGTATACAATTTCGTTCAATTGTTCTAGACATTTTCCATTTACCCATATTTCACATTTTGTCTGTACATCTTCCCTTTCAAATACCATAACCTTAGTTTTGTTCACTATGTTCAATAGAAAGAACGAGTGATGAAAGACTGACGAAGAAAATCTATACAATGAAAGTGACTGGTAAAGAAGCCAAGAAAGACCAAGGCTGAATTATGAAGATCAAATAGCCATAGTGTTAGCAGACGTAAATGTCTCTCATACCTAGGCGAAAATGTGTGAGGAGAATGATGAGATTTAAGGAAACGAAAGAAGTATGTAAGGACCGCGACGCTTGGCGCTCAGTCTTCTCTGACTACTCCGTTAGGGATACAGTGTGAAGATATGTATGTATTATTATTAAATTTTTTCAACCATAATTCAAACATAATTACTGGAAGTAGAGTAAACTACTAAAACTAGTAAAAAACTAAAACTTGATAAAAATTTTTTCACAGCAAATATTCGGAGCAGATTTGTAGCAAACGTACAGTTTCAATAAAAGAGCGACTGCCTTATACCAAAAAGTGATATGAAGATACCACTAATTGTTTTTTAAACTATGTATGCTCCTGAACTAACTGGATTAGTGGTTTAATAATTAATATTGATAACAATAATATCTAATAATAATATATTAAGTACAATAAATATAAGTACAACTTATAATTACGTTAAACCATATGTGTTATTACTGTGCGATAATACAGAACACATTGAAAAACAAATAAATATTTGTTTTAATTCGAAGTAACGTAGAAGATTAAGATTTCATCAAGGTGTTTAAAATCAAACAGAAAATTTCACACACACAATCCTTACTGTTGCTAAGATAACTTTCTTTTTAATGTACCACATTTTTAAAATTGACTAAAAAGCACAAAACTATTTTTGTAAGCCTCATGAAGATGTAAAACCCCAAACAGATTATTAAACTCTTGCAGATTGTCCTGAAAATTTGTGATTGTAAATTTTTAATAGCCATGAAAATACATAAATACTAGTAAGATTTAAAATGAAAAACGTGTGGCGCATTTGGGTGCCTGTACCGTACAAGGAACTTTCGTGCAACATAATTATCAAGCATCTAGATTCAGCGGTTTGGGCTGCGCGTTGACATATCAGTTCGTAAGTAAGTCATTCTGTCAATTTCTAATATTGTATATACTATAGATTACCGTGGCAATGGTTTTACCCCAATTCGAATGTCCTAGTTATGTCTGCCGCGACCAAACTACTTCAAACACGTCTGTTGTGCAAGTCACTCTGATGTGAGTAAATACCACTTTGTTATTAGACGCTTGAGCACCGCAAGAGTGAGTCAGCTTTGACCATAAAATAAATATTGTTCAGTATTGCCCACACTTTCCTCGGTAATCAAATTATATTAAATCTTGTTAATGAGAACATTTTATTATTATAATTCTTTGCGACAGGCTTAGAAACAAAAAAAATAAATCCTATTAATGTAACTTAGAATAAATTCATAATGATTTGTAACGAAACTAACAATTCGAAAATGACAGTAGTAATATATACTTATATAGATACGTATAAACTAGCTGTTGTCCGCGACTTCATTCGCATAGTCTTTTATTTACTAAATTAAATCATTCAGAAACCGGTCGTACGTACTAAAACAACTCACCATTACAATCAAAAAATGGTCTAGAAACGCATAGAGGGAAAACGTACAAAGAAACATTCATTTTTATTTATATATATATTATGTAGATATAATTTTATATACCTAGTCTTGCCATAAATATTGTTACAAGGAAAACATCGTTTTTTCTCTATTACATAAAACGTTTATTACTACAGTGCGCGTTGGTTTATACATTAATATAATAGCATTTTAAAAATATAAAGTTCATTCAAAATTATCTCTATTTGCTTTTGTACAATTCTTTGAACATTTTGGCTAATTATCGATTGAAACACGCACTTTCTCCATGGGAAAATTCGCCACAGCCAATCTTATTGAATGTTTTAGGGACTCCATATTATCATGGCATACTCTAAAATGCCATACTCTAAACCATAAGTCATAATCCAGTGGATTAAGATTGGGACTAGATGACGGCCAGTCTTCAGCTCTGATGAAGTTAGAAACGTTCCTTTCCAATCACGCTTGTGTGAATCGAGCTTTATGACCCGGTGCTGAGTGTTGCTGAAAAGACTATTCTTACTTATGGAACATGGTCTTGTTAAGAGGCTTAACTACCTTTTCAATAATCGTATATTCATACATCTAGGCCGATGTCTTGATACCTTTTTCAGAAAAATGTGGCTCAGTCACTCTTTGATAATTAACACCCACCAAACCATCACTGAAACCGGATAATGTCCACGTTAATTGAGAAGCTTTTCTAGAACTTTGAGCATAAACTCGGTCATTCTGCTTTATTAAAATGTTGCTCGATAGTAAAAAAAAATTTAAGAAAAAAATTAAGACCGCCTTCGAAAAAAAACACTGAAAAGTACAAAATAACTATTTTTTACTAATAAAAGTTCAAGTACATAAAAAAAACTTTATAAATACGATACTCAGACCTATATAATTAAATTCATCAGTTACCGAAGTCAGTGCCAAGTCTATCAAACTAATAAACTTTTAGTTGTTGCACATTGAATTGGCGCAGACTTCAGAAATTATCAAATTTAATTATATAGGTATGTGTAGAGGTATATATTTTGTACTTTTCAATATTGTTATTTTTTGAAGGCAGTTTAATTTTTTTCTTTAATGTTTTTTTATTTCTTGTGTGAGTGACCATGGCCTAAATAAATATCTAGGACAGGTCTACAATTAACTTCTTTATAGTTCTGGAGCGCAACAACATACAAGATAATCATCAATATAAATAAAGGTTATAATAAACAGTTCGCATTATTTGGCGTTATTTGGTGTATCTTCGAAATCGAAGCTCCAATACCGGTAAAATTTAAGTGAGGCCACCTCGGAAGTATACCCTTTCAAAGAAAAAAGAATTTTTAAAATTAATCCACATAATTGATGAAGTTTCGAGAAGAGGAAGCAAAAATTATTATTCTAAAATTTCAAGAATAATTTAAGTCTAAATATAGATATAGTCAAACTGAGTGACCCAGTAATTTATCTATGAACAAAAAATAAAACGTAAAATATTGCGTGTACCCAAAGATGGGAATGAATGGGTTAAAACACGCGACACGATTCTGGGTGCTATATTCATTTTCCCAGATAAAATTCTTTGCTTTTGGACAGTATACCTTCGAATTCTTTCCTTCGCTGCTTTATTTACTTTTTTAGTATGAATATTTTGTGGACGGCCAGATCTTTTCTGTCACAAACAGAAAACGTTTCACTATATCTATCAATAGCCCGGCACACAAACATTCGATTAATACCAAGCGGAGGGAGAGTTTCAAAAATTGCATTTTGCTCCGTACCTACTTCGTGTAATGCTATCATAGCAATTCGGTTCTCTTTATCACCCCATTCTATTTTAATATCACAAGAATATTTAAGAAAGATTCGCGCGAAAATTATAAGACACTGAATATTTTTTTTTTTAATTTATTTGGTCAGCCAGTAATTGTTACACCAAAACTTAACATTTAACTATTACAAATACCTAAAACTTAGTGTACAATTTTTTAATAATATAATAATAATAATAGTTTTATTTCGAATTTTTCATTCATAGGTGTTAGTAACAATGTCTTAACCTACTGTTAGTAAAAAGAGGTACATATTTAGAAAGTAACAATAACTCAGCTGAATGGCGGACGCGGGTACGTCGGCTCGCGCACGGCGTGCAGGCTCACCCAGCGCGCCAGATGAGGCGAGTCGCGATGCCTCGGATGCGATGTGATAAGGAGGCGGATCGCTTTCTTATTATCGCATAGAAGCAATCCGTATGTACTTCAGCGAACATTAGCGAAGCACTACAATATCGAGGCAGGCCGAGCAGCACTCTGAACGCGTTGTTGTATTGTACAGGGCGTTGTATGCCCGCTGCGTAAAGCGAACCCACAGGCTGCACGTGTAGAAGGTCTGACAGAAAGCTTTAAAAAGTGTTATTTTCACGTCCCTACTACAACGCGCAAACCTGCGTGCCACCATATTACAACGTACACACAACGCTCTGCGCTCCCTTTCAATATCAAGATCATCAGACGAATTGTCTGTGACCCAGTGCCCAAGATATTTAAATTTGTTCACAACTCTCAGTGGGCTGTTACATAACATTACTGGAGGTATTTTATATGATTTACTACCAGCCTTGAACAACATTAACTCGCTTTTGGATGTGTTATACCTAAGACCGTGAATTTTCGCATATGTTTCACAAATTTGTAGCAATTTGCACAGTGCTCCAACTGATGGGCTGAGCAGTACCATATCATCAGCATAACTTATATTATTAATGCAAACACCATCAATGTGACATCCTATTTTGGTGCTGCTTAGCTCCTCAATTAGCCCATTTATATATAGGTTGAAAAGTTTCAGCAAGCTTATCCCCCACTGCCTCACCCCACATTCCAACCCATACATGCCAGATTGCACTCCCGCCCACTTTACTTTCTTTGAAGATCATACCAAAATCTGAACAATAATACCAACTCTGGTGGCACCATTGTATCACCCAGCTTCTTCCACAGAATATCATATGATACCAGATCAAATGCCTTTGACAAGTCCAGAAAACAGGCATAGACAGGTCTTTTTCGCGCTGTATAATACTGGACTGTCTGCTTTAGACAAAAAATCGCACTCTCAGTGGACAGATCTGGTCGAAACCCGAACTGCGCATAATTCAAAACTAAGTGCTTCTCAAGTTGCTTGTCAAGCAGACAATCCAGTACCTTAGCTACTGTAGTCGCCAGAGATATGGGCCTGTAATTGAACAATTCAGAGGCATCTCCCGTTTTATTCTTCACGATTGGTGTCACAACAGTGTGCATGAGTTTGTCAGGTAGGTAACAATGGCTAATACATAGATTGAAAAACAAATACAATACTCGAAGCATATGTACGCCTGCGTATCTCAAATGCTCAACACTGAGGCTGTCGTATCCCGGAGACTTGCCTTTTGTCATACTATTCAATACATCGGAAATTTCCTTAGCAGAGAACCTTATTAATATATTAGGAGATCGTTCCTCAGAATTGAACATCCTCGACTCCCGCTGCAGCGGTGACTCGACACGAAAATAATTTTGGAAAGCTTTAGCAATGTCTGCAGGCTCATGGACACCACCTACGCTCGCGGGCAGACTGTTTTGGATTTAACTTATTTGTGTTCTTCCAAAATTTAATAAAATTTTTATTTTTATGGTTTTTTGCAATTATGTCCATTTTTATTTGGGATTCATTTTTTTGGCAATACTTCAATCGAGACTTGAAATAATTCTTGGTTCTTCACATATTATCATAAATATAACCTGATGGACCAACCACGCAACCACGACTGATACCATAACCGAGCCTGCCCATGAGCGCAACTAACATATTTATTCCACCCTGGGACGTGTTTACGTTTTTTACCAGTATTTTTATCTTAGTAACAATTTTCAGCACCTTGTCTCAGGATGGATACAATTTTTCCGTACATGTTGTCCAAAATAACTTTATGTTTACTATTAGAACATACAGTATGAGCGCAAGCTTGAAACTCAACCGGAAAATCTATTTCACACAACAATGAATTACGGTATTTCGCATATTTGTTGATCTGATCACTATCCCTTTCATTCCAGACAATTTTATGGCAAACAGAGTGTGTGTTCGCAATTTTAGGTTTCACGTGTGAGATGTTACATTCAAGCATTAAGGGATAGTGATCAGACCAATACACGTCATACAAAACCGATACATTTGTCACACAAGTACGCGCCGAACCGGTTACAACGCAGTGATCGAGCCACCTCTTGCAGCCGTGCGCATCACTCACAAACGTATATGTATCTATTGGTAGTAGTATTTCCATGTCAACACACGACCAACATTGCTCCGAACAAAAATCAATTAGATCGTTAGAAAAACGCTCACCCGGGTGTGCGTTGAAGTCTCCGAGCACAAAAACTGTTTCCACACTGATACTTTCAATAATAGCATATATCTCACTCAAACACTCAGTAAACTCGGTTCGATTTTCCGCACAATCCGTAGGCATATACACCGATATAACTATCACTGACCGGTCACCTAACAATATTTTAATAGCAGTCAAACGTTCGCCATTGCATGCGATCAGCGATACCATAGGGAACACAGATTTCTTCCAGAGCAACGCTACTCCTCAGTATGGTCTTCCTCTCAACAATCCTTTTGAAGTATCTATGGCGGATTTACCCGTAAACGCGAAATTCTCGTCTATGCTTCCTAGGTATGATATGTCGTGAGGTAGCAACCATGTCTCTTGCAGAGCGACGATATCACACGTCTTACAGAGCCTTCGTACACATTCAATCGACCAACATACACCTTTACAGTTAAAACTAATAAATTTGACAGACATTTTATAAAATATTAATTATGGTCTCGCTCAGCTTTTCCCGCAATTTTCTTACCAAAATCCATAAATCGCCTGTATGCGATTCCATCTGGCCAAAAGTAGTCTTTCAAAAATACATCCAACTTATGTTTAGGTACATAAATTTTAAATGCATCATAGTCTTTTTGTACCTTCATATTCATTTTTTCCAATCTTATATGTAAACTGGACTTGTTTTTAATATAATTCATTGCGTCACCCTCGGACGTGTCCTTCGCTACATTGTTGATATAAATAGGAACCTTAATATCCGCAGCCTTAAATCCCGAATCCAAGTCCGTAAGCGCCTTTCCCCTCTTTCCTACAAAACGGTTTCTTAACCTTTTTTTCTGTACTAGAATCCAATCTTCTGTCGGTGTCTGAGACTTCCATTCTCCCTTTTGTAAAACTTCAGAAAATTGTTTCTTATCGCCACTGTTTACAATCGGGACGACGGAGTGCGTTTTGACAGTCGTAGCCGCCTGAGTGCTATGAGTCACCATTGCATTGTATGAAGGGCAGACTGGGGTATCGGGCGGATAGTCGACCCAGCTTACCTGCCGCTGCTCAGCTGATTTGATTGCCTCAGGCGACGGACTTTGACTTTTTCTACCCACCCGAGTATATAAACAGCTGTTATGTTGAATCATATCGCGATGATCTAAACTCACATGTTGTAGTCCCATAGGTCCACTATTGTATTCAAAACTGTCCACCAGACAGGCACCTCTCCGCGTATTAATGTTCCTCTCAAAGTTGTTTACTATGGAGGCCTTCGTAAGATTATCAACTTCAAATTTCAAATTTTCAAATTGTTTTTTGGTGACGCTATCCTCCATGAGCATATTGACATCGTTGCGAATTTTAACCAGATCCTTGAGTAATTTCGTGACATCTACACGGTCAAATAATACCGGCGGTAATTTTTGTAATTCCCGGGCGACGAAAATAGGAAGTTTCTCTTTGTTGGTTTCTTTAATGAGACAAATAATGTCATCTATGTCTCTTAGCTTTTTTCCCTCCCTTTTCCGTGTCTTCATAATGCTCAAGGTTGAAACAGATTCAAATAGCAACCGTTTGGCGGTAGCTATCTCCATTTCACTAAAAGCACTCACGCAGATTCGGCTCAGGCTTTCCTCGTCCATGACATCGTGTTTATTGCTGATGAATGCAAGCACCTCATTTATAACAATGTTACAAGATGAACACTTCACTGCATTAGACATTGTCGATAACAATGACTACACCGTTTATGACTCACTACCGTTCACTTCCGCGCGCGGGGCGAGATTAAGGCAGACACATTGTGAAAATTAGGAAAACTTAATTAATTTCATTTTGGTACATATACATAGGTTTATGGTTTGACAAAAAAACAAAAAAATTTTGGAAAAACAATGTTCGTGTGGCAAAAAAAGAAAAGAGAAAGAACAACAATACATAAGCTTAAAATTGTTTTACTCAGACTTTGCTACTATGGATATAATGGCTGATCGAAATTTGTTCATAGAGTAAGTATTTAGATCGGTTTCCCTTCCTAATTTGTTGAACAGTTTACAGAGCCTAGGGATGGTCGAATTTGCATCCAATACGGTTCGCCTGTGTGGTGCAATGAGCAGCGGAATATAATTTCTGGGATAGCCACGTGGCATGTGAAACGGGATTTTGCTCAACAGATGCGGACAGTCTATATAATTCCTTACAACTTTGTACAAAAAAATGAGATCAAGTATATCCCTTCTTTTATCAAGAGATATCATCTTAAAAAGTAAGAGCCTTGCTTTGTATGAAGTTATAGTTTTTGCTACTCCTACTGCTTGCTGACTAAGAGAGGTGCCACATAAAGCGTTTCTGAACTCGCTCCATGCGAAGTATATGAGTTGCATAATGAGGTCTCCAAACTACACTGCCATATTCAAGAATACTGCGCACACCGATCGATCCTACACTCCCAATACGAGTCGCACCAAAAGCACACGAACGGGCCCCTGTGCCAAAGCGCTTACAACAGCTGATGCGAATTTTGTCTTCAGTTAGTGTTCAACTGTCCATCAAAGATTTCAATGACTAATGCTTGATGATCGACCTTTTGTTATGTAGGTAGAAGCAATGGACGACACAAAATGTTTTATGATTACGAATTAGTTTCTCTTGATTTGTACTCACAGTTCGCAATTTTTTCGTATTTTATTCTTCACACTAGATTAGCTAACACTGCACAAAAACACTGTTATATATTTCAACCTGTTTTATACTGTTCGTTTTAATAAAAATAGCGGAAACAATCAGATATACGTCTTCCTTCCTTCGATGAAACTTGATTTTATTTTTATATTCATATGAGAATATTCATATGTGAATGACAAGTTCCAAATTCAAACGTATTATTTTTTTCTTTTTTTTATTTGCACAAAAAAAGTACACAGAAACAGTGGTAAAAAAAATAATAATCACAAATGCTTATCTCTTTAAGAGATTTCTTTCAGCACACCTCAGTGATAGAGAAAATGAACGAGGGTAGGATGTGCTTAAAAATAAATGTAAGAAAACAAAATGTCACCTAATAACTAAAATAATAAGTATAATTTAAAGTTAATTTATATGCAAACCAATATAAAATATTTACGTACATAATACATATATAAACATACACATATAAATACATAACAAATATAATACACACATAATTATATTATACAGTATACACATACGTATATTATTATACACCAATATTAACGCACACATAAGTATAGATAATACATATTATTAAATAAAACTATTTATGAAAATGACAAAAGTGTTCTTTTAAGAGCTTATTGTTTCTTATTATTGTAGCAGTATTTATGGCCAGACTGTAAATATAATACCTACACGAAAATGCTGCCAACGTAATGGCCGAATTCGTTAGAATATAAATTTTAGGATAGGCTAGTTTTCATTTTTGTTTGACGTTCAATATGATTGTCATCTTTGTTTAATGATATTTTACTCAACAGAACTTAGGCTGTAGATAATTTTACGACATTTGTTTCTTTACCTACAAAACTTTTTATTTAGGACTCAATTAACATTTAGTAGCACACTCTGAGAAAGAAGACTTTTCACGTCCTTGCCTATATACGTGTATTTCCACTTTTTTTTCTACAAACGAACGTGATCGGAGTCAGCGTGGTTTCCGACTCGAGGCATGTTCGCTGCGAAATGTTTCTTTTCTTTAGTTACCGCTTATTAGTTTTTGTTGGAAGAATAGAGTCGTTATTATTGAACTTCAAATAAATGTGTTTTTCTTTTTATATATGATTTATGTTGACTAATTTTTTTTGTGAGAAAAAGTTAATTAGTTATATTATTGCTCGTAATTAGAGTTAATAAAATGGAAAAAATTAATCTCACGGATTAGACATCAGCTGGATCTGATAACTAAAAAATAAATGACACAATATACACAGTTAATATAGAAGTACAAACGTCAACAAGGTACAGATACTTGATACTATTATTATTGTACTCTGCAGATATAAGTGACAAAGATAAAAGGATAAATATTGTTTTTAATAAAAAAGGAAGGAAACGTGAAACAAACAACAGATTACCATTAGCTTTCCTGTAAAAACAGAATTTACAATTACAGAGTATCTCGAAATCAAGAGTAACAGAGAGACAGGCCGAGCCATAAACGTCGAATCAGCGTGATATAAGGTCGACAAACGACTTCGGCACTCGATTTACTAAGAACAAAGAGACCGCCGCCTTCTACTTTTCTTTTGTGGCGGGACTCGACAGTTCGCACTCTATTACTACGCCATTCATTCACTCTAATGTGTCTTAATAGCGAGTTAATTCATCGCTTTTCTCTTAAAATGTTTACAGTTAATAGTGCTGAAAGTAAATAACCCTGTAATATATAGATAATTCTAGAATTGTGAGTTGTTTTTTGCAACTCTACCATGCAGATTATGTATGTAGACATGGGAGAGAAAGATAAATATATACAATGTAAGTACCATATTTTTATATGACAACAATAAAAGAAAATAATTATTCCACAATACAGGGGTCCGTATTAGGGTATATAGACGATGGCGTCATGGTCAGTTCATACTAAATAAAATGTATACAGATCTAGATATCCCAAGACAATACTAAAGCCTATAGAATAGGGTTACAGAGCTAGGACATAGAAATTAGGAGTAATGGATAGTAAGGGCGGGCGGAAAAATAAGTATTTATTTATATAAACTTTTAAACTTTCGCGTTGCATTATAAAATATCTAAAACGGAAAATTTAACGCGATTACCTTTTTATTTTGGCTTGACGTATCGACAGAGTTGCATGGGCTGTGGTCTCAAGCAAACTCAAGCAAATTCTGGTACTTATTTACTTAGTGTTCAATATTGCATGCGGTAAATTTAACGTTTAAAGTTAAAATTCGATGTTCTGCTACCCAAAACACCGCAGTATTATAATTTCTGTGTATGTCAAAACATAATTTTATCTCACGATAAAAGTTTATTTAGAATGGCATATGGGACTCCAGGGGACAAAATATGCAGTAAAAAAAAAGGTTCGATGACAGTGTAATTGAAAAATGAAGAAAGTTATGGTTAGATGGTTACAGAGCAAAAGTGAGCGGAAGGAGACGCCACGGAAGACCAACGTTGACTTACGAAGATCAAATAGACTGTTAGCTGACGGTGTTAAAAGCATTCGCATACCTAAGTGAAAGTGTGTGAGGAGAATAATGAAATTTGGCGAGGCGAAAAAAGTATACAATGACCACGATATTTGGCGCTCCATCCTCTCAGACTACTCCATTAGGAATACAGAGTGATGTGTGTATGTGCGTGTATTAGTACAGTTATTCGGTAATTTTCAGCTTAGATAAACAATTTTTTTCCAAAACTCTTTATTTAAGTACGATTCGTTGTATGTAAATATTGTTCGAAAACAAATTCATCAAAAAGTAATTACAGTTCTTTTTGTAAATATACAAACTGAACATCTATTCTACCATTTACTTAATATATAAGAACAAAGATAATGAAAGCGTCTGTGCATTAAAGGTATTTCCGTAAGCAAAAGATTGTAAATTTGTACATATTGATGTCATATTAAATATATTGATCATTTATAGAAAAATGTGTACATAATGTACACATGTACACATATATAAAACATATTGATTAAAAGTGCACTAATCAATACGTATCAATACGCACTATAAAACTCAATAATCACTCATTAAAACACTATGTATAAAACTCACTGAATATATCACTGCATACTGAAAATAACTCACTAAACACTAATTTTGGCTATATTTTAACAACGACGGTTCGCGAATACAGCTAAAGATGTACTATCACTGATTGCACTAGACTACTTCTATTTAACAGCGCATGGCGGAAGGTATAATTAAATTATTTCTGACTACCTCCATTCAAATAAACTGTACACGATCGCTTATTGCTACTTTATAACTACTACATAAAGACTAACGCCAGATTCTTTTATAAAGCCTCGAAGTAATTTGATCAAAGTATTTTGATCCCACTTTTCCTATCAAAACGTCACTAATTGACTAATTGACGTGATTAGAATGTAGTGAAGCTAACATGACCATTTAGAAAAATGTGTACAATGTACAAATAAGCTTTTCTAAAAGTATTTTCAAGTGTATTTTAAAATAGTGCAGATTAGTATTCTAGGACTTAAATGAGGTTTACGTCATCTATTTAGGTAGCTACATCGTAAAGATAAGAAATTAAAGAAGTATTGCAATTAAAATAGAAAAATGAAACCATACAAGAGAAATCACGCGCGGTTCCTATTGTAATTATATGATGGTATACAAAAGCATAAAAGGCCTCGTTTTTCATTCCAGCTCACAAATATGTCGTTTACGTTGTTATAACGTTTATTCTTACGTATAAAAATTGAATCAGAATTTTGAAATGATTTCTGTGAATTTCAGAGTTTTTAAAATAGAGTAATTTTAGAGTACAAACAAATAGAAAAAAAAACAGTAATTTTATTTCCAGATACGTTCACATTTTTTTTTAAATTGATATCACGTGGCGCTAGCTCACTTTGTTTCAAATAAAAATATTATTTGAAATTGCTTGGTCTATAAAAGAATGTAAGATTTTTGACGGCTAAACGTGGCTAACAATTATTACTAACACCATAATCCCACGAACTTTGAAGAATTTCGTTGCAAAACGATGGAACACAATGGATGGAGGCAGCTCATTTGATGAAATTGTGCAAATTTTTATTTATTTGGCCAGTGCAAGTTTTCACTGAAGGAGAGAAATATACAATTATACATTCCGTTCTGTGGATTATTCTGAGTCATATAGTATTATTAGTACTGGGTATGTACCCAATTTTAAACAACATATTTTTATAGTTCTTTTCTCAAAGCAGCCTTTACAGGGAATTTTAGTAGAAATTAGTTCTTTTTGTATTATACTTTTTATTGTTGACATCCCTTTTATTGACATGAAGCGACTAATTCTTAACTAATGCGATTAGCTAAGATCTGGAACATTCTATCGATATTAGCTTTTCCTCATTCTTACAAATCTGTCACTTTCAAGACAAGAGTTTATGTAAGACTGAAATAAACATATATTCTCACACCAAAGTCACCTTTTATGCAAAAATAATAAAAATAATAATTCTAACTATTATAAATAATATAAATAAATTAACATTTTCTTCATATCTACTTTTTTAACTTAAGTGGGTAGACCAAATAATTTTCAATTATTTGGTTTTTGTTAACCCCTTACTGCATGATTTTTTTTCCTAGTGAAATAAATATATGTGATAGAAAGCTAGAAATGAAAAGACGTGTTTCAGCATTTTCGCGTTTATTGATAAAATAATGAAAAAAATGTTTTTCATGTTTGGTACATATTGTATTTGGCACAGTGAGTAGAAAATAAAAATTATATTATATTGCACATAATAATATTTCAGTCAACATTATACAAAGAAAAATAAGAAATAGACATTATATTGTGTGAAATAGCACAAAACAATTTCTTTTGTCATTAGGACATAGACTCACCCTACATTTTTGGCACTTGACGTGTGACTACCATTACATTCCGGTACTTTACATCGCTGTCTAGTGGTCCAGATGGGCAGATGCCCAGATGATCAGTTTGATCTAGCCGAACGTCCATGGATGGCATGATAGCAATTGGCCCTCTCAATCTTTTTGCTTCAATTGCATTCTCCAAATCATAAGAAGGCCGTCCACGTTTGCCAATTGTCGTTGGTTTTCTAGTTTGGTATAAACCTTCAGCTACTACGCACTTAAAATCTGCTAAGGGCAGTGATGGTTGTGAATTATCCAAATTTTGCCTGTACAGCAACCACAGCAACCACATCGACCATATGGAAATTTATGCGATGGTAGAACTTCTTAGACCTGATTTGGATCCTGTAGTAGCCAAGAAGAGCGTCCAATAAGTCTACTCCACCCATATGCTCATTATAAGCGACCACTGCTCTAGGGCTTGATACATTTTCGTAAGTTTTATCTTTTTTATTGAAACATCGGACTTCAGATGATGGTTTGCTGCCGACATAAGTAGAAGCCAAGTTCACAATTCTATTGTCATACCAAGTTAGAACCAGTTACCAGAAAGATCTGTATTATCCACAGTAGTTAGTTTTCCAACAGTTGTTCCTCTTCCCTTTTTCTTCAAATCTTTTTCAGCTGGAACCTTGTAGCCTGGATTACGATTAGCTTTTATCGTGCCTAATGGTAAAATAGCCTTCTTGTTTAGGTAGGTCAAAAGTGGTAGTGACGTGTACCAGTTATCAAAAAATAGCTTGTAGTTGACTCCTTCTGGTATTGTCCTTGAAAGTCTAACAACAACATCACTGAAAGTGTTAATTTTTGGTAAGTTACTGCCAGACCGTAGAGGTCCTTGAGCTCCAATATAGATTTCAAAATCATAGCTGAATCCAGAGCTGCCGCTAAGCACAAAGTTCTTATAACCCCATTCGTGGGGTTTCTTAGGATTGTATTGCCGCATAGATGATCTGCTCTTGATATTATTTGCTCATCTACTGCGAAGTACTCTTCTTCAGGAGCTGTCAAAAGTTGTTCTCTTAATTGGTTCTTGCTCTTAGTTGTATTTTATGGAGAGGGTTATATTTCTCGGGGAACAAAGTTACAACTTATTATCTACTGTCAAGTCAAGAAAACTAGGTGATTTCGCTAATTCTAATTGTTTTCCATCCAGTTCTAGTCCACTATGAATTTTGGGTAAATTAGATAGGGAAAACTTGACACAATTGGTTTTCTGTGCATTCAGTAGTAAATGATTAGCAGCGAACCAACTCGAGACATCTGCCAAGGTCCTATTCTGTCCGCTATATCGGGGTGAAATAACGGCATCTACTGCTTTTGTGTTTTGTTAGGTAAATGAGAGTGCCGGTGGCCCATCACCCCCTCCCCTTTCTTTTCTTCTTTTCTGCTCTGCTGAATACTCTTATCTAAATTGTGTAAAAGTGATTATTTAGCAAGTATAGTCAAATTTACAAATAATACCACAATATACCATACCATAGCAACGCCATTAGACTTATAACACCCCTTAGACTTATACCATAATTGAATTGATTATTGTTATTGAATAATTGAAGTGATTGGATAATAGATTATATAATCTATTATCCAATAACTTCAACTATGGTATACGTCTAAGGGGTGTTATAAGTCTAATGGCATTGCTATATAGCAATAATAATTATATATATGTACGTATCTGATTAAAATAGAATAAAATAAAACAAAATAATGTAAAGCAAAGCAAAATAAAGCAAAGTGGAGTGCAATAGATAAAATAAAATAAAATTCGTATAACGCTCATCAGCTGTCCACTAATTGTTCATACGAATTCTGAAATTACTTACTAGGGCATTTCTCGTAGTCAATTATTGGATAAATATAATATAAAGATAGAGTGATTTGACGTTTTAATACGTCAAACTTCTAAATAATGTTGTCAGCTAAAATGTGTTGTCAAGTGATAGTGATTCTTTGGCACATGTCGCTCTTCGATTCTCGTCATTCGTTTTAGTTTGGAATACGAAGATTAAAAATTTCTAAGTCTATTACACGGCAAATTCAAAAGTTTTTTTAAACTGCTAACATTAACTTTCCGCGATAGTACAATGAAAGCTATTAGAACTTAGTGTCTCCACAGAATTTTGAAAGAACAACTGAGTTGACGTGACACGAGCGATGTCTGTACGGTAGTTTTCTCACCAAAAGAGTTTGTATCTCAATGTTTACCACACATTATACGAGAAAGTCAGGCCCCTTGCTGCTTTGTTTTTACTCGAGGTAGCCTCTTAACGTTAGACCGGCGTACATCATTTTTCTGCGGGCTTTCTATTGGCACTGAGAATACATGAAACCAAGACCGCGTCGCGCTGCAAATAATAAAAATATTCCGAAAAATGTGTGCACTGGGTGACCCTACTCCCCGCGAGTGGTGTTAAATATTAAGTTAGATGTAGTATGGCAACCTCGCACTGTCGTTGTAATTCGTGTCAGCTAATGACCGACTTGGCGTATAAAACTGAAATAATTATTTGTAAAATACTCATAAATCTAAGTGTTTAGGCTACTAGTATTCACAAAAATAAAAATATGCCATGTTCAGCTGCGTATTGTTGTACTGTGACCTTTCCCTAGTCACGAACATTAGTAAAAATCTAGAAACTAGGTCAACAAAAAATGGACACGCTTTTAGAGCAAAAACTTCGTCTATTTTTATTCTTGGTCCGAGTGTTAAACAGTTGGTCAGACTTAACACTACGTGACATTGCAGTAATCGTCATTTATTTGCAAGAGAATATAGTTTATGCGACAAAGAAATGTCATATGTAGAAGGTATAGATATGAATAAGCCGTAAAAATGTTTTGAAAATGTAAAACAGTAATTATACCTACAGGGTTTAAAAATTTGCGATAATGAACGTAACACTTACCTTTGTTTTAGTTACCTCCAATGAATTATTTTATGTAGATATGATCTTATGTATGCTTGCCCAAATTTCGGACAGTTACTAATTTTACCTCATTATTAACACATGCCACTGCGTCATCATCTACGTATGTATTAAAATATTAGGCGGTAAGAATATGTTAGCACTGTATAAGAGAAATATGTTACTGTTAGTTTTATTGCAAATTATATTTGTGTATTCGAGGTGTTTACAATTTATTATCATTTAATACATCTTCACAATTAGTAACACTCATTGCGCAAAGTAGCACTCTATCCAAAGTCTATACACTTCATGAAATGTAGACAAATGACGTAATTTCTTGCTTTTCATATTTTATGGTTTAACAACATGTGAATTTTATGCTGTAAACTATATAGGTACTTGGTACTTATACATCATATTATTAAAGGTGACAAACGTATCCCATGTTAAAGTAAAATATGGTTGAGTCCTCGTGAATATAATTATGCATGATATGTGGGTTTGCGTATATGTGATAGTATTTCAAAGCCTAAAAATCTGATTTTGGTGAGAGTTTACAATTCGCTTAATTCAATTATGTTCTTCAATCATTATGGATTATTTAAGTGCGTTCTAACGAGTACAGCAGGTTTTTAATTAATAATATATTCGAAAACTAGTCAATTTTTTTTAACTGCTTATACAAATTAGTATCAGTCTAAAAATCAACCACAAAAAACATTATAATTTTTGTATTTTTTCCCTGACAATTGGAGGAAGGTTTTCTATTCCTGTCAAATATGACGGACCTCTGTGTGTATGTTATTTGCTTAGAACATTTTTTATAAATACTTCGTGAAGATATCTTCACGAATACAATAAGCGCTATTTTACAATTTTGAAAACTTTGTTTATACTTTTCTCTGTAAGTAATGAAGTTATGTTACAGGATAGACAAATGAAAGAAATTATAAATGAAGCATTTTTGAAATTGACCGCGAGACAATGTAGAAGCGAAATAAATTTTGAAACATTAAAACTCTTTACATATCGTCTACAATACAACAGGTAGATACTTGCTTTATTGTTTATAGCTTCATAGTTCTGTCATTTATGGGGAAAAGAGGAATAAACTTGGGAATGTATGATAATTCGTAATTCCTTATTATAATATTCTGAGTGCGAAAGCGCCTCCGTCTGTCTGTTACGTTTTCACGGCTAAATCGCTGGAAATGATTTTGATGTTTAGAATACAGATAGATTAAGTCCTGGGGGAAAACATATGCTATTTTTTTTACTCACGCGGCCGAAGTTGCGGACAACAGCTTACAAGATATAAAGTGCGCAAAACTTTGTTCAGAATTTAAATTAATTCAAAAATCTCGTGTAACTCTGCGAATCGTGATGGTCTAGATTCTAGATCAAAGATCGTGCTTTCCTTGCTCTAAACTCTAAATGATTTCTGGAGTTATTTATTAAAGTTAAAGTCAAATCAATTTATTCAAGTAAATCCAATCGCAAGATATTTTTGAACGTCAAATATACTTTAGTTCAGTTCAAAAAGAAAACCTGGACACAGAAAAATCGACATAAAATTCAGTCAGGTATCATTTTTCAACATCACTTTACAATAGTTATTTAAAACACAATATTCGTAAAGACACTTAATGCATGTGCAGAGAAAATTATTTCTAGACGATTGTTTTCCTTGAATGAAATCGCTAATTTTGTAGTATTTTTTTCCAATCAGTGTGCGTTTAATAACAAGTTTAAATTTATTTTCTGTTAATTGAGTAAATTCTTGAGGAATTTTATTGTTAAAACTAACACAGTTGCCGAAAAATGACCCAATTGACTTTTGTAATTTAAATTTAGATAGATTAGTAAATAACAACAACAACAAACAATAAGTAATATTAATACGATACACATATCTATATAATAATTAAATTTGACTGTTATTGAAGTCGGTGCCAAATCAATGTGTAACAACAGAAACTCTATTAGTTTGGTGAGCTTGGCACCGACTTCAGTAACTGTAAAATTTAATTATATAGGTATGTGTATCGTATTTACAAAGTTATTTTAATTGTACTTGAGTTTTGATTAATAAAGGATAGTTATTTCATACTTTTCAGTGTTTTTTTGAAGTCGGTTTAATTTTTTTTTATAATAAAGTTCCTCATAAAGTCACTCAATTAACAGAAAATAGATTCAGATTAGTTGCAAAACGTACTTAACTACGATTTAGTTGGAAATAAAACAATAGTCAGGAAATAATCTTCTGTGCACATTCATTTACTGGTTTTCTTTATGTTGTATTTTAATAAAACTTTTGTAAAATGACGTTGAATAAATGATACCTGACTGAGCGTCTTGTCGGTTTTTCTCAGTGTCCAGGTTTTCTTTTTGAACCGAACTAAGGTAGATTTTACGTTCAAAAATACCTCGTAATTGGATTTACTTGAATAAATTGATTTGACTTTGACTTTAATGTGCCGAGTTTACTTTTTGCTTTTATCGTCAAGTACAAACTACTTCTTGTCAGTCTAAATTTGAGTAAAATATTACCTGCCAATATACCTATTGGTGTCTAAAAATATAAAATTACTATGACCAAAGTGTCATCCTACTCATACATCATTTAAATTTTTAATATGATTATTTACTTAATTTAAATATTTAATTTTATTCACGTTTGCTAATCTAACCAAGGAATCTATGCTATCAGTTAATTTCTGTACTGATATGTTTTTAGAATTTCCTAGTACTAAAGTAGTGTCCATATTAAACTTTTTATTTACAAGTAATTTAAATATCTGTGAGATGGGTACATCTGAAAAACAATAATTAGTGATGGACTGACTGATATTGTTATTAATTAGACCGCCCAACCCTAATCCTAGTCTGTTAGTAAATATTGTTATATTACTTTTTACATAAGATAAGAAGATAAGAAGTCTGAAATGTGGGAAGGCTGCGGGAAATGATGGAATCACTGCTTAGATGATCAAGTATGGTGGTCCTAGGGTCTGGGATACATTCTATAAACTGTGCAAACTTCGCTGGCAGAAACGAGAGGTTCCTGAGAAATAGCGCACCACAGTCATAGTACCTCTTTATAAAAGGAAAGGTTCTCATTTAGACTCTACGTGCTATTGGGCCATCAGCTTGGTCAGCTTAACAAGTAAAGTCAATACCAAGGTATTGACTGAAAGTATGAAAGGCGTTTCTGAAAGATATTTGTGGGAGGCGCAAGGTGATTTTAGTAATGGTAGGGGTTGTATGGGTCAGATTGTCTCGCTTCGCGGTATTGTGGGGAGATTTCTGATCATGGGTGAGAAAGTTTTCTGTGCTTTCGTGGATCTAGAAAAAGCATGCGCTGGAGTAGTGCGAGCAGGTGGAAGGATAGAAGTTGAAATGTCGCCCTGGTTGTAAGTCGCTGTGTGATGTCTGCCTGACTGTTCGTGCTGTGTTTGGACAGTTGCCTCCAGAGATTGAAAGGTAGTATGAGTGGTATGATATGTGATGACACAATAGTAAACTGCCTATTGGACGCTGACGGTGCTGTGCTTATAACACTATCAGAAGCAGAGTTGCAGACACTAGTCACATGCAAAAAAAAAAATTTGAAGTGAAAGGATCGAATATGAATGTGAACAAAACTAAGATTTTGGTGTTTGAAAGGGAAGGAGTACAGACGAAATATGAGATTTGGGTACATGGAAAATGTCTAGAACAAGTGAATGAAACTGTGTATCTGGGAGTACATTTTCGAGGGATGGAAGATTTGAGTTTTATGTGGAGAGACTGGTAAGAGACCGTATTAGCAGGCAATGTGAATATATCTAATACAGCCAAAATGGCCATCCACGATGCGGTGTGGGTGCCAATTTTATTGTATAGTAGCGAGGCCTAGATATGCCCGAAATTGAGTGAAAGTATGATTAATGAATTAGAAATGTGATCTCTTAGAAATATCTGCGGACCCTTGCGGACAGGATAAACAATGAAGAGATACGCAGTATGGCAGGGTGCACGCCAGCGTTATTCTAAAAATGAAGAAAGGAATGCTTAGATGGTTAGGGCACATAGAAAGAATGAGTGACGAAAGAGTGAAGAAGAAAATTTACAGAGCGAAAGCGAGTGGTGTTAGCCGATGAAAATGTCAAAAGCACTCCCATATCTAGGCGAAAATGTGCGAGGAGAAGGAAGAGATTTGAGGGAGCGAAAGAAGTGTGTAAAGATAGCGACTCAAGGCGCTCCGTCCTCTCTGACTACCCCATTAGGGATACAGCATATATGTGTGTATGTAGTGTAACAGTTTAGTGTTTGTATATTTACTAATATTAATAATCAAAGGCACTAATATATAACATAAAACAATACTCCCCGGGTTTACGTTGAATTCAAGCCAATTTAAAGACTATGTGCGTTGACAGGTGCCGGTGCCACTTGTAGTAAAATTGCCGAATTTATACACCACCAAAATAATCACCAACACTTTTCCTTTGTATTTATGATTAATATTTCGCAAAAGGATCGCTAAATCGAAACATGTTCATAACGTGCCAATATTTTTGATAGAATATCCAACGACACCCCACACAATGAAATATAATTTCTTTATAATTTTATTTCACAGCTTTGTAGGTGCGACTAATAACTTTATAAAATTACAGCTTTTTGTATTTAGTGTATTCAAGTTAATCCGCTGACAGACAGACAGACAAACGGACCTTTGTTTTTATTTGACTGCGCGACGCAAAGTAGGGTAATGCTATTTATTTTTGTTCATAGATCCGAATTTTATCTGTGGTTGTTTAATTTACTTGTCTTTAAACTAAATTAAAATATTTTGCATGACTGACCTCATGATAAGTGGTACGTGAAATTTTGTGGTTTTTCTTTTAATTAATTTTCTAGGTGTTTTATCTAGTAAATTAATCCACAAATCCTTAGGGGATTTTGTTGCAGGGTTTCAGGTTATCCCTAAATAAAATTTTAAGATTACGTATTTGTTATAGAGATATAAATAATTTCAAGATATATATCGATTCTCAAGTTGTTCCTATCAACTTCCACATATACCTCTATACATATTTCATCATAAATTCGATTATTACCATTTTCTACACATTTAAGAATTCATTTTATAAATAATGAGGACACTGTGAAGGATTTTGTATATTAATTAATTACCATTCTCGGGTAACATTTCTGGATCTAAACGTCCTACCAGTTAGCTTTGGGTACAGCGGACTTCATGGAAATTCATCGATACCATTGGAGGGCAATTGATAAATGCAAACATTGGCAATGTACCTAAATGCTGTAATCCTTCAGCCAGCCGATGTAATTCCAAAGGCATTACATCGACTGGCTGAAGGATTTGTAATCCATTTAGGCATTCGTTTGGAGTATAGTGGACACTGTGGATACTTGTAGAGACCAACGGTGAGACGGCTCGTTTGACAACCTGTTAACATCTTATAGGCTTCCAAGTTTTTAATGTACTATCCTGATTAATCTTTCATTACTAACTTATTGAAATAAATTCTCCATTTCTGTACATTATTGTCCTTTCTGTATAAGAAACAATGTTATAACTGCTTTTAATATAAAATTTAAAATACCATCATAATATTTGTACAAAATAAAATTTTAAACCTCGAGGTATACTTTGGAAATTATTTATTAGCTTATTTTTTGGAATTAGTGTATTAATGATTAATAAGGTTAATCATGTAATTAGTTGGTGAAAATTGGTGAAGAGAATTTCAAACCGTTCTTTTATTTCACAACCGGAATCGTTTGTATTAATGCTGTTAAGGTGTTCTCTTTATAAACTTATACTGCATTTATCTCCAGGTTGGACTATAAGAACCAAAGGATCCTAGATAACATCACTATCACACACCGCGTAGTAGTAATCTTAAAAAAATACATATATCCTAACACAGCCACGTTACAATACATGTGTAAATATAAGGAAAACACATCATACACATAACCTTCCTTTTGTTCTTCGCCACATTCGGGTAATAAAATAAGAATAAAATATGAGCATATAACACCATTTTTTTTTTTTGGGTCAGAAATGTTCAGTTACAGTTGGAACCATTCGGAGTACTTCGACTAGACAAAAAGATATTCCTAAAGGTATTGCATAATATGTAATTTGATTACGAATAATGGCATATGAATTAGAAATTGCATGTTATTAAAACGTATTATTTTATGATACAGATCACCAATTTCATGTCCTTTTATACAGCTATATTACTACAGTTACGCAAGTTTTAATTTATCAACATAGCAATAACGGTTTAGAGGGCTAAATTACAAAAATATATTTAAAAATAAGAACCGAACTTACATGTATTCTTTCACTGTTTCTCAAATGATTGTGGTATAGTTGCATAATATGTAGTCCAGACAGAGGATTGCAAAATATCTAAGACTGTATAAAAGTTGACTATTCTGGTAGGATAGTAAATAACTATTTATATAATAAATGTAACAAATTTCAGTGTAGTACATACAAAAAGTCAGCTGCGGTCATTCAAAATATCTTTATAAGAAACGTGACCTTTTCTATTGATCCTCGTATGTACTGGTTAGATTTCATTCAGGTCTGTTTTCGACCAATGTGTATACCGTATGTATGTGCGTATATATTAATAATAATGTTATTACATTTTAAATATAATTGGTTCAATGATTATGAACTGCGGTGCAACTTGGCAATGCTGCAAACGTAGTGAGCTCAATTGGATCAAAATGGTCTATCTTATGGAATCTAGAAATAAGAATGATCTATGATCTGAAATCTAGACAGAGTTAGTTGCGGAAGTGAGAATAATCTCGGAACTAGATCATTTTTATTCAAAGTTGGTTTATACATATAGGATAGTACAGATTTAATTTTTGTTTTTCATGTAATAAAATTATCATCTCAATTTAATGATATTTTATTTAACAAAACATTATTTGTTTCTATACCTACAAAACTTTTTCACTAAGATTAAATTAACATTTGGTAGCACACTTTGAGAAAGAAATCTTTACACATCGTTACTTAAATACTTGTAATTTTGGACTTTCTGAATTTTAATTTACATCGCAAATTATATTTGACGTAAAGTCAACGTAAAGTGATGATAACTGTATAATATATTTCTGCTTAATTTATAATTCCATAGTTTTATTATGAAAAACGTCTGAGAGAAAGAAGAATAAAAAATATACAATGTGCCAGCTGGTTGTTCCCGCAAGGTATTAAAAGTCGATCAACTTGTGTGGCCGATAGGCTGGTAACCTGAAATTATAATCTAGTGCCACTTCGTCATCTCTAAGTCCAACAAAATATTTTTGGCGGATACGGGAGAAGTGAGGTTGTAATTTTACTTGGATTTGCTATTTTTTATATTTTTGGTAGTTTAAAGTACAAAAGTGATAGTATATTGTGTTTTAAAGTTCTGTATAGGTGAAAAGAATGGAGTAAGTCTAAATAAACATGATTGCGTAGCTGAAGTTCTCGCGCTCTTCCAAGAAGCTCTTTATAACTTCAGCAAAGCCTGCTATCACTTTACTGGAGGAGTTTTACGATAAGAAAGAACAAATTTACTTGTGATTCTACTTATTAATACGTGACATTGGCAAATGTGCTAATCTGTGCGCCATGCCTTAAAGTAAGAAAAAAAAAATCCAAATAATTATTTGTAGCAGTTTGTAGAAGTGCGTCAAAATGTAATTTTGTTGCGCCTGTATGCTCTGTTTACTCATACACACTTACACGCTACCTTTATTGTACGTAGTAATAGGTACGTATATCCAATTTTTTCATTTTTTACTTCAATATGAATAAACAAGAAACTAACCAAAATTTCGCTAAATTTTCACCGTTCGCTGGTCCGGCGTATTACACGTAGCATTAATAACACTGCTTTTCCGTTATGTACACGAAACTATGCAATATTTGGAAATAACACTAAATATTATCCAATATAGTACAGCGCGAGCACAACAAAACGCAGTGATTACTTTTTTTCTTTATTCATGGCATGGCGCACAGATTAGCACATTTGCCAATGTCACGCGTTGTTTTTAGTAGAATCGTTATCGCAAAACTCCTCCAGTAAAGTGATAGTAAACTTTACTGAAGTTTTATAGGACTTCTTGGAAGAGCGCGTAAACTTCAGCTACTCAAGTTTATTTAGACCTACTCCATTCTTTTCACTAACAAAGAACTTTAAAACACAATATACTATCACAATATACTTTTGTACTTTAAAACTCTCAAAAATGTAAAAAAATAGCAAATCTAAATAAAATGACAACCACACCTCTCGCTCCCGCCAAAAAGTCCTAGTGATTACTTACTCAGTGAGTACAAATTGAAAATTTCGGTTATTTGTCAAGCGTTTTGTTTTTAATTTGCATGTCACTTAATGTCTATATTCCTAGATCAAATTAGTGTCATAAATCAGTTCACTTGGTTCACTCTAATATGAATGACACAATTTATTCTAAATATAAGACAGAATAATAACAGAAGAATAATATCGTTTGCGATGTGCAAACAATAATAATTTCCTATTCTTTATTTTTAAGTGTTTTTTAAAAATACAAATGTTTATTCTTATCATTGCGTTCATTATTTTTTCAATTCTTGCTGGTTTTTATTGAAGCATAAACGAACAAATATTCTAAAAATGTTTTGTTTTACTAACAAGTATGACAACAGAATCAATCATTTGCAAACTAGCCCATGTCTCATTATGTTATAAATGTCATAGTCGCCACATTTGTTTGCATTAAATACAAAATGAATAAATATCTTTTAAGTAAAATTATTTTATTTTTTTCTTAATTGACAGTACTACAGCTGTATTCATGAAATTACTTTTTACCGTTTCCTTAACTTCTCGAAAATAGTGTTTATTCTAAAATTTCGTCTGAAACTGGATAATGTTTAATATCGGTTCGTTTGTATTAACAATATGAAAACTCCAGATATTCCCTAAATTGTAAAAAAGTAGTAAGTAATACGTCAGTTAGTTAAGTAATTTTTCCTACATGTTTAACACATTTAGTCTTATAATTCCTTCCCTTAACTGAAAAAAAATTTAAGCTTGTTGTTAAACGTACGCCGACACGAATATTAAAAGTAAGCTACATATGAAAGATTTTGTGTACTTATTCCCCGATATTTCAGTATACAATTTTTTTTTTTAATTATAAGATATGTAGGCAAAATATACCTTCTTGTCTCCAGTAAAGAAGTTTATCTCGGTAAAGTATTAAGAGTTTCAAATTCTCGCTTTCGTTTTTGAAGATGACAGGTCTGCATCAATAAGACTTACCAGGAGTGACGAAAGCAATGAAGAAGACGAAAAATTGTTATAAGGGTTATGTATATTTATCATTTATATTATTGTAAAATACAGAGAATATTCGTGAGAACAGTTTATAATAATTTAAAACAAGGCAAGCATTTATTAATGTATGTACTATAGCGAAGCTATAGGTCTTTAAAAAAATATGTAATAATGAGCTATTTATTTTTTCTAGATCAGATACAAATTTTTATAGATAGAACTGTTCTAGATCGTCTCTAGTTTTAATGTACTTGGAGACGCTCTTGGTAGTCGTCGTCTGATTCTCATAGTAGAGAATAATTTCAGTTCAAGTTTGCAACTGTTTTTATTTCTATTTTTATATATACATTCTAAAATCATTTTATTCTACAAATTACAAAGTTGTCGGCTGAACCATATCGCGTCATGACGTATTTATTGCCGCTAGAAAGCATTTCGGAGTCAACAGTTGTTGGACTGAAGAAGGCCAAATAGTAGTCTCGTTGTCTGATAAAACGGGACACAAGATAGAACGTATGTCGGACTTGAATAATCTTTTAGACCTTACTCCACTTAAAAGTTCTGTTGCTGTTAAACAACCTTTGGCGAAGAGTTCGGCCCGGGTGGTTAATGTTGTGCCAGTGACCTCAGCATCCAAATCAGGCACTCGTCGCAGAGATATTAAATAATGTTACTGGTTTTGCGTGTTGCCTTGATTTTTTGTGCAGGTAGATTTGGAATTTTTTATAACTGTTATTTTATTTCAATTTTCTGTTGTAAATTAGCTTGTTTATTTTTGTCTGTAAAAGTCCACTTCACATTTCTGTCAGTGTCAAAGTGACACTTTGACGATTATTGATTATTATTTATTTAGTTACATTAACAAAAAGTACATACATATGTTAATATTTACAAACTTAAAACTACACATTATCTTAAATAATAAACTTCCTCAAAGTTGCCGCTTAGAAAGCTGTCATTGCTCAAGGTACCCAGCAGACTGGCAGCATTGCCTCTTTGAATAGCGAAACTGATTCGTTGGCGGAAGAAGCTGCCAGCCCGGCGGTCTCCCGAAGCCTCGACCAGTCTCTTACAAATATCAGAAACCAGTCGATGGGCTTCGGGGCCCCAGGGACCCAAAGTTTCGACTGCAAAGGGCGTAAATATGAAACTCTCAGAGAGAGTCGCATACTTACGGCGCTTCAAGTTCTCGGCAGTGCTGGCCGCGGCACCTGCTGACTTGGAAGTCGCCGACACATGGGAAACAGCAAGTGCATCGACACAAGTGGCATCCCACACAAGCGATTTTCCAAGTTTCCAAGGAATGAGCGTCAAACCATCCGGTCTCCTGCCGTCGCTGCGCGCAATACCTACAGGCTCTAAGACTCCAGGAACGCCAGCGGCGACAAGAGCCCGTCGAATGACGTCATTCAAGGCAGCATGTCATGACATGCGGCCCGCACTACGTAAACAGGATAAACCGTGGTGACCTAGTACATCGACGAGATCACCACAGCGGCAACGGTGAGGAAGGTTAGTCCTGGCCCCCAGACGAAGGGATACTATGAGAGAAAGCGTGGTATTGTCGATTAAGGTTCCTAAGTTTTTTGAAGGTATTACCTTCAACCAGTGTCCTGACTCCTTCTCAGAAACAGCTAGGAGGCGAGACCGATCTTTTTCGGTACTACAAGAATCTAAAAGTTGTAAATGAACATTTTTGCATAGAGGCTCATCCCAGTGTTTCTGAGAAAAGGTCGAAGTAGGCAGGTTAGTACTCGGACAAACACTTAACCAAGCATTTCGAGCATCAGTCAAGCACGGCACCTCAACCGAGGGCGAATAACAGATAGGAAAAGGTTTTCCGTGCTGTAGGCTGACGAAAGAAAAGCAGGCAGTGACACACTCGAGATTTTGCGTATGCCCAGGCCCCCATAACAGATAGGAAGCGAGGCTTGATTCCAGACCATGTCATCAACAAAGGAGCAATTTAATATTTTAGGTAATGTATTTTTTTAGAATATTGTCTACAGACTTTAAAAGCGTTTGAAATTTAAAAAGCTGAGAACAGCGAAGAGCATATGTAAATTTTGGAACAAAAAGGCAAAAGCGGACAATGAGGAGAGCCATGTGAGAATTAATTTTCAAAAGTTTGTCTGAAGACTGGCTAAATTTTTGTATTTGATCATTGATAAAGCAGGGTATGGAGTCATCTAAAACGGGAGCACCTAGGAGGTACAGCGATTCTTTCGACAAGACTTTAATATTTGGTGCCAGATTGTTAAATTTATTAATTATTTCATTTTTTGTAATAATTGGAACAGAATCGGAAACAAAGAGTTCACATTTAGAAAAATTTAATTCTAAGCCAATATCTTTAAACCTTTGAATGAGGGTTTTAAGGTCTTCTAAAACAGTAATTGCTTTACCTCCTATTGTTCCGTCGTCAAGGTACCAAATATTAAATTTGGAATTTAAATTACAAATCGCAGGATGGATAGCCAAACTGAAAATAGCTGGTCCGAGAGGATCACCTTGTTGACAGCCAACTTCGGAATGTAATAAATTATCTTTATATATTAATTTTGAAGGACTGCTGTAAGATTGCCAGAGGTAGGGATATATGTCCGGAACATGCTGTTTTATCTGTGTCAACAAGGTGGATCTATCAACAGAATTAAATGCATTTTTTATGTCTACTTTGAGGAGTACCTCACCTCCATCATGTGTCAAGAAAGCACGCGCCGCATGCACTGCCGCTTCACATCCTCTCTTTGAGCCAAAACCTACTTGTGTAGGACAAAAATAGTTTGGTACGGTAGGGAGAATGTGACGGCAACAAATTTTGGATGCAATGCAGCGTATAGTTGCAACTACGGCAATTGGCCTAACGCCACCGTCTTTTTTTTTCAGGGCACATAAGTTGACACCATAGAGGATGTCGGTTATCTCCGGGGGCACCTTACCAGCCAGCATAATGTTTATTAGAGCTGTTAAACTAGATAAGAGTGTCTTACCGGTATCACCGACAGAGCCTGTAATCAGATCTTTATAATGTTGTGGCGTCAAGTCATCGAGACCTCCCGCGGAACCATTTTTAAAAGAATTTATTGCAGCAAGCACATCTTCCTCCGTAGCTCGAGTCGACACATCATTTGGATGTGGGGGATATGGCAGACAACAAGCCACAGAGGAAGAGGGATGCTTTGATCTGAGAGCAAAAAGAGTCTCGGCCGTATTCGGTGCTAAAACATCGCTGGAAAATAGCAAGTGGGCGGCACCTCTTAGATCGCCGTCGCTAATTTTTGATTCTATTTTTGGAATACTGTCTGAATTAAAAGGTTTATAAATGGGCCGAACATGAATGCTCGGAACTGAATAGTTAGAGCACTTATGTTTTATTTTTTGTGTTAAAGAAATTTTGTCTTTATCGTTTTGTTCCAAACATAAAGTTCTATAACCAAAAACGAGCAGTTCTTCCCAATCGCATTTGTCATTTCGGTTTAATATTCTTTGTATTATTAAATTAAGAGATTTGGCAACGCTGATGCGTGCGCCACGCACGCTTTATTAAGCATACATTGTTTTTGAGCGAACCAATATATTTCCAAAAAGGTGTGCGATTGTGATTGGAATTTGAGGAATTAGTCAAATTATTGGACTGAGATGCCACTGATAAGGAAGTGGGGCCTGAAGCAATGCCGGTAGTGTCACAACGTGTAATTTTAATGTAGTGTAATTATTATTATTTTGCTTTAGTATTATTTGGCTTTAGGCCACTGTGTGGCCGTATTCTATCATGGTTCCATACGCATTATGGCTTTTCTTCATTGCCACAATGTGTTGTGGTCGTATAGCATGATAGCCACGACACAAATTTCGTCGTATATCCATGACAAAAATTTCGATATGTGGTCTTTCTGTGAATGCTACAATGCGTCATGGGTGTTTTTATAAGAGCCATAACACGAATTTCATGATGTGGGTTTTTAAAGGAGATCATAATACGTTGTGAGCTGTTTTTTCAGTCAATGAGCGTTTTCGGTCTTTGAGCTTAACATCTCGACATCTCGTTTTATCGCCTCTCCTCTTCCCTCCTTTCCTCGTTTTCTCGTTTCCTCGTTTCCTGTTCCTTTAACAGTGATTTGCGTTATGAGTCCTACTTGTCTCTAAACTTTTTGGTAGATATCCTTGGGAAATATTTTTTTATCATGTAATAGTACCAGACAGAAAATTTTGTCAATTTTTTATATGACAATTAAAAATTCTTTCAAATAACAAAAATGTTTAACGCAAACGTAAATGTCTAACCTAACCTACCCAAAAAGTGTTTTTATAGTTCCGATTCTGTTCTGACGCTTCGCCGAAAACATTTCTGGGAGCTGCACGTTCGTCGTCTGAACGCGTCATGCCATTTCTTCATTGCCATGATGTGGTCTTTCTTTGATTGCCACAACTCGTAATGGGCATTTTTTTAAGAGCCATAACATGATATTCACGATGTGAATATTTTACAGTGACCACAACGCGTTGTGAGATGTTTTTTCGTTCAATAAGCGTTTTCGGTCTTTGAGCTTAACATCTCGACATCTCGTTTAATCGCCTCTCCTCTCCCCTCCTTTCCTCGTTTCCTCGTTTTCTCGTTTCCTCCATTCCTCTTCCCCTCACCGCTTCTCTCCACTCTCTCACACCGTACCTCGCCTCTATCTATCTCACGTCCGGCTCGCCTCGTCTTTCTTCTCGTATTGTCCTGCATCTCATGATCTTTCCGTTACAATTTATTAATGTGTATCATTGTTAGAAAGTATTGTTCGACAATACAAAAGCCGTATGCGGGTACATAGTTGATGAAGTGATAGCCAATTTATACTAAATAAAATGTATGCAGATCTAGATATCCTAATTCAGATTGCTGAAGCCCAGAATACGTATTACGGAGTTAGGATATAGAAATTGGGAATGTAAGAGCGCAAACAAATGTGTTATATACATAATTCTGAGAGGTGTTACAGTACCTATTTCTAATGTAATAAAAACTAAAATAATTTACGTACATATTTATTTACTGTTTAAATATGTTTATAGTATGTGGTTAATGAAATGTATAAATGTAAAATAAAAATCCCACGTTATGTGACTACCCAAAACACCGAAATGTTATACCTTCTACGTTTATTGTAACGTAATTTTATATCAAAACAAATTTGTTTTTAGAATAGCGTACGGGACTCTCGGGCAAAAATCCACTTGATAAAGAATAATATAAGTACAGTTGTTTCGGTAATTTTCCTTAACTACCACGCTTAGACAAACAAGCATTTTTCCAAAAGTCTATGTTTACGATGCGTTCTATCTAAATATTTTCTATAATAAATTCATCAGAAGGTAATTATGGTTTCGTTTGTAAATATACAAACAGAAAATGTACTGTACCTACTCTATATATGAGCAAAGATAATTAAAACGTCTGTGCATTGAAGGTACTTATTTCCATAAACTTGTAAATGTGTACATAGCTTTGTCATATAAAATGAATTGACAGTTTGTAAATGTATGTTCGATGGTACGTAATGTATATACGTAAATATTTCTAGAAGTATTTTCAAGAGAATTTTAAAATAGTCCAGATTAGAATCTCAGTATTGGAAGGAGGTTCATAGTCATACCATCTTGTTCATATCATAAAGATAAGAAATTAAAGAAATATTGTAACTAGAATAAAACATGAGACTATACAAGCGGAATCACGTGCAGTGGCTATTACAAATATGTGGTGGAATATAAAAACATAAAAGGTCTTCTTTTTCATTCCAGCTCAAGCGTCACTTACGTTTGTGTAACGTCTATAATTACCGGTATAAAAATTGTATTAACAATTTCAAATCAATTAAATCAAAGTTAATTACTTTATTTAAAAATAAACTCACTATTACATTGCACTTTTATTAAATTGGCATCAATTAGAGGTAGATAGCTCATTTTATTTCAAAAAAAATATTTGTAATTACTCGGTATGTAGAAGAATAGCGAGAATTTTGACGGCTAAAAATGGGTACAAATTATTAACATCGTAATCCCATGAGCTTGACGAATACCGTTGTGAAACGATGGAACATAATACGCAGGTGGATTTGACTAAACGAGTAGCTCATTTGGTGAAATTGTGCAAATTTTTATTTATCTGGCCAGTGCAAGTTTTCACCGAAGGAGAGAAATATATACTCAAATATTCAACTCCACGGTTTATTTTCAGCTGTGTAGTCATTTTAGTACTGAGTACGTATGAAAATAATACATTTGTTAAAAGTATAGGAAAATGAACAGAAAGTTTTTCGTAAAAGTTTATAAAGGAATTGACAATATTAGTGAAAATTAGTATTTTTCCTATAAACTTTTAAGTTTGTCGTGGACATCCTTTTTATTAACATGGGTCGATTTGTGTTTGACAGACCACCCGGGCATTTTCAAGTTACAAGTTCTGACTGGTACAATATCCACTTGAGAATAAAAAAGTTCATATATGAAAAATGCAAATTTATTTATTCATAAAAATATTTAGATGTGTGTATAATATCTTTGTGTTTTTATTTGATTTGGGTTTGGGGTACTAAAAAAATGAATAACAAATGTTTTTCGTGTTTCTTCATATGCTGACATATGTGTTATTTTGAAAATAACAAAACAAAACCAATGTGATTTTTAAAATGAAAAAATAGAACATACAAAAAGTTAATTATAATTTACGAAATAGGCATTTATGTACATATGGACGTAATGCGCTAACACAAAAGATTATGGGTCACCCACAATTGTGTGCGAGTAATTATTTGGTACAACAATCTACTTTATGGATTATGTCACATATCGTAAGGTTTATTTTCGCTTGAATAAACTTTATTTTAATAAAACTACTACCAAATATAAAAAATCAAAAATTACTTAAAGTCGATCTAATTACATGAAAGAAGTCATTTCAAATTTCTGGTTAATTCTGTTACAGGTTTGATAAATTTTATATTGACGTAGAATTGCACGCAATTACCTTCTAAATGTTCTTTGAAAATTTTTTTGACCTGTTTTGATGTTTATATTTTTTACATGATGATATTTATTTTCAGTATCATGTGAGTTAATTACATTTTATTTGCTCCATTCGATAAATCTTTTTACTATACGATCAGCGCCGTTTTTTGTGGAATCCCTGTTTTTGATATTAATTGCTATTGTGACTCTTATTTTATCTGGGAATCTAAATAAGAATATACTTATGTACTGCAAGTATTTGCAAGAGGTAAGTTCTACAAATAAATCTGATATATAATAACGATTACTTTATATGTAATTCATAAAGTCTTTGAACAATATTATGTTCTATAAATTAGCGTCCACTATGTTTTGTGATATAAATAAAAAGTGCTAAGTGCGAGGCCAAGTGCGAGTCGTAGTAGGTTCCGGATCACTTTACAATGATTTGTGTGTATTTATCGATAAAATATAAGTTGAATTCAAAATCAAACTTATCTTTTCATGTTCACTTTCATGATTTTAGATCAACGGGACGTATCCTATAAGTTTTGATACCCTAGCGACTGTTAAAATTTGCGGTATGAACGGCCGTATCTTTTGAGTATGTTGACTTAAAAGTTTAATTTTTTTACAGCGCCAAGGGATTGCAAGTATAAGTACTTATTTGATATTAATTTCAATTTGATACCTCCACGTGTTCCTGAGAAAAGGGGGCTTGACAGACAGACAGATAGCCAGACGAACAACGAAGTGATCCTATAAGGGTTACTTTTTTCCTTAGAGGTACGGAACCCTTACCTCTATGTCTTAAATATGTCAACAATATTTTTGTTCAGTACATCGCGAGTTTTAAGTTCATTCATTTTTGAATTCAGGCATTTCAATACCTAAAGTATGAAAGCCTATGAAACTACATTTGAAATATTACGGAATGTTATTTGTAACCTATTACAATTGATTATGAAGATTTTGTAATACATATTTTTGTAAATCTTATTTATTGATAATTTATTTCAGACCGGAATAACGACACCTCATGACAAATTGAAGTTTAAATATTATGCAGTGCTCGTGTTCATAATTATTAAAATTTCATTACTGATAGTTGCAGTGCCACATGTGGCATTTCAATTAAGCATAGCATTGGGAAGTTAGTATTTTTGTAATTTATGTACCTATACATATTCCTTAATGTCATTTCCCATTAAAACTGGACAGAGCATAAATGTACAATAAAATCACATTTTGACGCCATCGCAATACTTCTGCAATAAGTATTTTTTGGGTATACACATGGCAAAGGGGAATCAGATAGTGATAGGGCGCGGTCCCATCGCTAATATCAATTCCTTATATATGATAAGGCCTTGGTCGCTTTCTGCTATCTGTACTGTAAAGTAAGCAGCTGGCAGATTCTAAACTTAATTTTCTCTCCCGATCAACATTGATATAATTTTACGGAATTTATTTTGTGGAAGATTTCATCAGATAATAAGTTTATACAATAATTGAATTATCTGTATTGAATTTGAGAGAAATTATAATACTAAAAAAATTACATAATAAGTTTACATAATAACTAAATTGTGTGTATCGAATTAAACAGCAAATTATAATACTAAAAAATTAATTTCGATGTAGGTACAATGTCTATTTTTCCAATTTAAAAGTAGCAATTAGTAAACATTTTTAATTGTCATATTCATGTACGAGTACTTCATTAACTAAGCAAATTACAAGGTGGTGATTCTTAAAGAAAAATTTTCCTTGTAGTGATGAATTTTACAAATACAACTTTTTAAATGAGCAAGTGTGTGAACTTTTAATTTATACTTACATTATAAGAATTAAATTAAAGAAAATATTAGGCTCATGGGAGCCATCCACAAAGAAAGTCAGAATATAGAGACTATATAATGTAGGTATATTATCTAAAATACCTGAACTATTAATTACGTAAATAAAAAAATGGAGTAATGAAAAGCTTGCAAAAAGCCTATTATCGATTTCAGGTTTTGTTCTTGTTTACCACTGCGCACACTTCATATTCAACGTGATTGTGATAATCACATGCAGTACTTTTTTTATTGTATGTCAGGTATAGAAGTTACTCTCCAGAATATTATAAAAATCACAGAAAAAGGTATGTGACTTTTTGTATATTTTAGTAGTAACTCAGTGTCCATTATATGGAAATAATCGCTCTAAAAGCACATTGTTTAGCTAATGTTGTCAATAAAGGAGTAAGTATAAAAAGACAGCTGATAGTGTGTCGGATAGGTAAACTTTAACTTAGGGTTTGCAAGGATGTTATGGAGCTCCGTAATGCGCGCCACACACGATCAAGTATGCGTGATCGATCGATGCGTGGGGCGTTATGCCAAACAATGCTTCATGCCAATTGGATGGGCTTGATCAAACATACTTGACCGTGTGTGGCGAGCATAACTGTAACCGAAGCCATAGGATATCTCAAATAAAAATTATCCCACACTATAACAGAATCTGATATTAAAGTTCCGAATAATTTCGTACAAAGGCGGAGTCTAAATGCGACACGTTACGAGAGGTTTTTGCCGGCCGAGCCGACACACTGGCAGCGTCGATTGCATTGTTCAAATAGTTTTTATTATTTTTATGGCATAGTCAGTCATCGTTTCTTGTAGGATTACGATTACTTAGACAAAAAAGTGTTGTTTTGTAATATCTGGTCTAAATGCATCCCAAATCTAGTGGTGGATTTAAAAGTGAATAATTTTATATTCGACACGTAATGCACTTGTAAATCGGTACTGTACTTCCCATTCCGCATCTATCCCTTTCCTACAATGCACACTGTCCGTGCATATATTATAATACGCGAGTGCTATATGTGATCTACCCAATCTTGAACTTTAACTCATCAAGTTAACTCGTGAAAAATAGCTACCGCACCGCTAGCAACGACAGCACGTGCTACCTGACTTTATTATTTGTGTAAACTGTTTGTTTTTAATCGCAAGTGAATACGTTGTGTGTTGTTTTTGTTTTTGCAAGCAAATTATATATTATATAGAATCGCAGGCAATTGAGCCTGACCGGGGACTGGATCACAAAGGCTGCAAGCACCGAATTACGAATAGGTAAGTGTGCATTAGTTCCATCCTTACAGAACTGTTTTTCCTTTCTAAACATTAGCCCTTTGCAGTTCTGTTTCCATGTCTGTGCAGCTGTACGTGATTTACAAGTGCTCGGAAATAGTTTTTATATATTTATTATAAGCAGCTATGGTTTTATAAGTTCACCGCAAAAATACAGTCCACTTATTATCTCAAGATATCGAAGCATTTATTAAAGAACCAGCATTGCATAATCGCACTCCTCCATCTAGTTTAATTTAGACAAAAACCTGTTACTGAAACTATCTGTTAATCCGAAATAATTCATGTCCGTAACCGTAACAGAAACCAGTATAATGCCCGCCACACGCGATCAAATTTACTTGATATAACCTCCGCTTCCTGCAAATTGGACGGGCTTGATCATGCATACTTGATCGTGTGTGGCGCGCATAATGCATATTATTCATATGTCCGTATCCATATCCAGATCCGAAATTTCATATCCATAACATCCCTGTTTCGTAGCAATTTTTATTAATATTATTATATTAATTAAATTAGAAGTTTTATGAATATATGTACATACATAGTACGTACATATCGTCACAAATAACTAATTAGGTATACAGACATAGTTATTTTAACTAACATATTAATGTTCAATTGAAGAAATATCACATTGGGTTCTAAATACCATTAATATTATTTATTCTCATTTGTTTAGGTCACCAATTTATTAAAGTAATTTATTATGTATGTATTTGTGTCACAACTTAGTAGGGGTAAAGATGACGGAATAAATCTCTGTGACTTGGCTGTGCCTGTGACAAACAAACAGACGGACAGATAACCACTACGACACTATAAAGGCTCCATGGTTTCATTTTAGTCTCATTGACTACGAAACTCTAAGCTATCTTATATAGTCTATGTAGTCTATATAGCTCTTATGTAGCTTTTAATTCGGTAGAGTGATTTGAAGTTTCCACTGTAACAGATTTTTTCAATTTTTTAAATGAAAATGAAGTTATGTTATATCTCTATCTTGACATCATTATTACTCTAAATCTTAGCGGTTGTCCCGTGGCGTTATCTGCATGAAATCTCCTTTTTGGATCATTCCTTTCATGAGATAGCGATAGCGTCAAAGATTTACGAAAAAAGTGAGAGTTTGAGTAAGTGAGAGAGAAAAAAGAGTGAGTGAGAGAGAGTAAAATAATAAAAAGAAAAAAAATTAAATATGATATTTATTTATTCGAATTACTTGAAATGGCGACGTTATTGTGTCATGTCAGCAGTGAATTAATAGAATTAAATACAGACCAGAAGTGAATTAATGGAATTGAATACAGATTAAGTTCTACAATTTGATAACACTATTTTAGCCGACCACATTATTTAAAACTTTGACACATTGAAATGTCAAATCACTACCGAACTAAAATTTCAACTGTAGAATTACTTTTATGAGATTATAATAATAAGTAACTGTGACTCGTCCCCAATCTGTACCTTCTACTATGTATAAATCTCTAGCGTCTGTCTGCGATTACAATTTTACTGTCAAAGTTTGTGATGAACAGTAAATTTATGACTTACCATTTTCTAAATTTTAGTCTGTCTGTCTGTCTGTATGCTCTTTTATAACTCAAGAATGACTTGACTGATCTTAATGAAAATTAATATATAGTAAAACCATGTGATTGCGCAAAAAATAGGTTATTTTTTATTTATCTAAAATCTACCCCTAAAGGGATGAAGACTGGCCCGTTGGCGCAATGGCATATGCATCCGCTTTCCAAGCTAGGATCCCGGGTTCGATCCCTGGTCAGGTCAATTTAGGAAACGTACTTTTATAAATTGGCTTGGAGTCTGGGTGATACTGGGAACTCCCCTAGAGTTCGTTGTGTGGTACCCATAGTACAAGCTTACTGCTTACTTTAGGGTCACGCAATCTGTGTAATTGTTTGGAGTATTATTATTATTATTATCATTATAAAGGGGTGAAAAGGGGGATGAAACTTTGTATGGGAAATGCTAAATCCATGAACCGATTATGGTGAAATTTGGCACGGAGATAGTTTGCATCAGAGAACAGACATAGTTTATTTTTTTACATAGGTTATTTTTAATCAAAAATCCTTAAAAAGATGATAAAAGGAGGATGAAACTTTGTATGGAAAATGCTAAACCGCTGAACTGATTATGATGTGGCGTGGAGATAGTTCGACACCTGGGGACGGACATAAATTACTTTTTTAACAAAAACGTACCCCCAAGGGTAAAAGGGGAATGGAACTGAATGGGAAATGCTAAACAACTGAACCAAATATGATGAAATTTGATACAGAGATAGTATGTGCCCGGAGGCAGACGTTGGCTGGACGTAGGTCTTTTTTAGGAACAATCTTTGTACATTTTTACATGTACATATAATCTCAGCTAATCCAGGAAAGCCACAAAAAAATTTTCCGCTTAGATGAAGTCGCCGGTACAGCTAGTAAAAGTTTAAACATAAAAAAAACATCATAACTCAGTGGCAATTTCAATGTGTACCGTCAAGAATTAAAATTATTTATAATCATTAATGTTATTTAAAGACTTATGAATAAAAATTTTAAAACACGAATTTTTAAATTTTGTCTTCTCTCACAGCGACAGAATTAATCATTACTTTACATTTACAGATATTGCTCGTTCAATATCGGCAGAGGATCAGCTTTTAGTGTTAGAAAGAGCAATGAATAGACAACAATGCATCAGTGATGCTGTAACAAGTTTAATGCGAGGTTCCAACAGTACGATGGCTTATAACGTATTTTTACACCTTTTCAGGAACGTATATATGAGCATGCTTGTTATAAGTAAGTTTCTTTTAATTATGAGTTTTATGCAATTTGTTACTGGTATATACTACTCTGTCAAGAAAGCATCGGGAAAAGATCAATAATACACGAAATGTTAGTTATTCATCCAAATTTATTTTATCACCTTCAAAGTATGCTCCTTCAGAAACGATACACTCACGCCAACGAATAATCCAATCATCAAAACATTTTTTAAACGCTTTTTCCGGAATTGAGTTCGGTGCTCGCCGCGAATTCTCCTTTATGTCTTCTACCGAATGAAAACGGGTGCCACAAAGTGGTAATTTGAGTTTAGGAAAAACAAAGAAGTCGGCTGGAGCCATATCTAGTGAATAAGGTGGTTTCTCGATGGTATTTGTTGAGTTTTTGGTCAAAAATTCGTTCACAATGATGGCCTTGTGCGAAGGCGCATTATCGTGGTGCAAAATCCAAGAATTTTCTTTCCACAAATCTGGCCTTTTTCGTCGAATTTGCTCTCTTAAACGCCGCATAACGCCCAAATAATATTCTTTATTTACCGTTTGACCTTCCGGAAAGAATTCCGAGTGCACAACACCGCGATAGTTAAAGAAAACAGTCAACATGACTTTGACTTTTGATCGACTTTGGCGTGGTTTTTTCGGTTTCGGTTCAGTTGGAAGGCGCCACTCCGAAGCTTGTCGACTAGTTTGCATGTCAAACTTGTAAACCCACGTCTCGTCACCAGTAACAATGCGTTTCATGAATGTTGGCTCGGAATTGACTCGTTCTAGCATGTCCTCAGCGACTCTTATGCGATTGTGTTTTTGAAGAAAATTCAGCGGCAACACGTTTCATAGCCAAGTGATTATTTAAAATGGTACGGATCGACTCGTGAGACACAGAAAGTTCGGTGGCTATCTTTTTCAAATTTGAATGAGCATTTTCAGTCACTATTTCCTTCACTTTTGCGATATTAACTTCAGTTGCAGACGTTGATGGCCTACCAGAGCGAGGCAAATCTTCCATCATATCTCTACCGCTTTTGAACGCTTTGTACCACTCATAAAAGTCACATATGTAGCATTTTTCTATTTTCTTAAACCAGCTCCTAATATATTTCTCAGAAACAGGCGCTGGCTTTAGTTGCGTTATATGCTCTAATACTAAACTCAGCATGTTTTTTATCCTTTGCCAGATCTATCGTGAGGCAAAGGTTCGCCGATTGTCACTAAGAAATTTCTGAACAATAGAATGTCGTTTTCATTACTAGGATTTTTTTTTAGTAGATATTTTATTAACTACAAAATCTTTTTAGTAGATCCTATTTTTCAAAAAAGTTTTATGTTCAGGATTTTAAACGTAATGGCACAAAGTTGACCATAATACATACATATCTTCAGAGTGTGTCCCTAACGGGGTAGTCAGAGAGGATGAAGCGCCAAACTTCGTAGTCCTTACATACTTTTTCGCTTCCTCAAATTTCATCATTCTCCTCACACATCTCTCTAATACTTAACACCCAACACAAGTATACACAGTCATTTTGTGCAGTTTAAGTTGACGAAATCTGCGTGCCTTTCTTCTACCTTGACCAGTTTCCCGACTCTGGACATCTTCTTCTCTGGACATGGCGTCACTCCGAACTCGTTTCATATTCAACTGCATTCATTCTCTCGGCAGTTCAAGTTTATTCTGACGGGCGAATTTTATCCTGTTATCGGAGATTTTTTCGGTATTAGGTGGCGTCTTAGCCCGCTTATAACGATTTTTAAATAATTCGATCTATTCGTAATATTTTTCTTTCAAGTGCTCAACTGAAAAACTTTCGCTTTATCCATTCTGACTAGGCTGATGACTGTTTTCAGCCATTTTTTCCAAAAAAACCTAAAAGAACGAAATTATAACCTAAAAATACTTTGTACGACAACAATGGACATGTACTGTGACCGACTCCGTCCGATCTTTCGACGAGTTTTACTCACGTGTCATACGTCCGGCGACATCTCTGACTCCTTTCGTGATCGTAAAAACAAAAGCTATTGAGATGCTCGGGAACAGCAAGCGGGGGAAGTGTTCGACTCTAGGAATTCGTTAATAGCGCGAAGCATGTGAGACTCCACGTCCAAAGTTAAAGGTTAAAATTGGTCATCACACGTTACCTATGACCAGTAATCATGGAACATTGCATCCATAAAATAATATTCTTGTAGCGCCCATCAACTGACTGATCAGATGTTCGACTGATTTTAGATATGAATTCTGAAATTACTTTTCAATATTTACCTGATTTTTAGTGGTTGATTATTGGATTAGTATAATATTACAAAGATAAATCTATACATCTGTATCGATTGTATTCCGTACTTCAAAAGGAATGTAAAACGGTGTCGTTTAATGCTAGATGATATTGTAGCAATCGTCATTTATTTACAAGTGAAGATTTAGGTTATATGTATATGACAGAGAAATATCAATTTATGTACGAATAAAACCATAATTTGTTTTAAAAAATATAAAAAATACCTAACTAAACAGTGTTTTAAAAATACGCGAATCTGCATGCAAGACCTATCTCGGTTTCAGTGGTGTTCAACAAATTTCATCTTGTAGATGCGATCTTCAGTATCCTTGTCCAAAGTTCAGACATTTACCAGTTTTACCTCATTATTAACACATGCCACTACATCACTGTATACGTAAGTGTTACGCGGTAAGAATAAATTAATAAGGAATATGTTAGTAGTAGTAGTTTGTATTACTTACAGTTTGCCATAATTTAATCTAACTTCACAATTATTAACACTCATAGCATAAAGTAGTACTTTATCAAAAGTGTAGACACTTCATAAAATGTAGACAGATAATGTAGTTTCTTGCTCTCCATGTAATAAATATTTTGTGGTAAAGTGCAAATAAATTGCAGGAATGACAAGAAATATATTTTCCTTAAATGTGGTTAGTCCTTTTATTAAAGGTATTCATGATTTGTGCGTTCACATATTTTTAAATGTACTTCAAGGTCTGAAATTCTGATTTTTGTGACGGGTTTACTAATGCATTTCCTTAATTTCAATTATTATGGATTGTTTACACATATTTTGTCAAGTTCGATTCTTAATTAATTATGATATTGAAAACTAGTTTAATTTTTAATTTAGCTTCTTAGACACATAAGCTGACTGCTGGATTAGACTGACCATCTGACTAGAAATTGACCATCTGTAACGAAGGGAGATGACGTCGTTGACACCAGGTCTGCCTAGCTGACGACTTATCCTGCCTGCCACATTGACGCCAACACATTGTGTTGTCGCCAAGTCGTGCAGAAAAGTCTGTATAAGCCGATGCGCGCCAAGAACTGTATCATTCTACATCATTCTGCGGGATTGTCTGTTAATTATTCGTCGTTAGCTATTCGTTACGTGTTATAGTTTGTAATTTGTTAATAATTATTGAGAAATTAAAAGTAAAAGTGACCATACAATTATACGAGTGTGTGTTCTCTATTGCTGCAACACATCACAATTTTGGTGCGTTTTCTCCGACAACTGGTGGAAAGTTACCTCTTCTTGTTAAATGTGACGGACCCATGCATTTACGTTATCTGCTTAGAATACTTTTTAAACACTTCACGAAGACACATTGGCATGCTATTTTTCAGTTTTAAGTCTGTTTGTATTTTCCACTGTTAGTAATGAAATTATGTTACAGGATAAGCAAATGAAAGAAATTATAAATGAAGCATTTTTGCAATTAACCGCAAGGAAATGTCGAGGTGAAGTTAATAATGAAACGTTAAAATACCTTACATATCGTCTACAGTACATCAAGTAGGTACTTCCCTCACCTTTTTTTTATTCGAGTAGCACCGTTGCGATTGCAAAATTTTGTCAGTGTCACGTAGTAATAAGTAGACCCACAGAAATTATAGAATAGTTTTGATGACTGTACATATCAGTTTTAATTATGATTTCAACAATTGATTTTCTCGGATTCTCAGAAAATTAAGAAAATCAAATAGTCTCAGAAAAAATCTCAGAAAGTTTTTTTATGGTAACCATAAGGTTTATCGATACCATATATGGCCTACATTTGTGCAAGCACGAGGTCTTACTATACACAAATTATCGCAAAGATTGGTCAAGCCGTTCTTGAATTATATAAAGGCATACACAGAGACACAAAAATTTAAAAAATGGTAGAATTGAATTCAGTGAGTCATAAAACGACTATTTATCACAAAATTTGACAAAAAAATTGTAATTACAGACAGACGCTACAGATTTATAGAGGTATAGTGCCTAGTATAGATATTGTTGTGGTTCGATTTTATCACGTCGGGGTCACCAATGTTGAGGTTCAATTTTATCACGTCGGGGTCACAATGTTGAGGTTCGATTTTATCACGTCAGAGTCACCAGATTACGTGATTCCTGTCTTCGAGTGAGTTGTACTGGGATTTACTGGCAGAAATAAATGATTTCGTAGTATCGTTTTTATTTATTTTCCGAATTGAACTATTAGCGTTCAATTCGGAAAATCGATCACGTTCATACCGATCGGTTAGTGCGCAGTAACTGCCGACGACGCTCGCATACTTCTCGCCTGCATACAAAACTGCCGATGCGTCATTTCTACCATGTTTACGAAGTCCCTACAATATAGATAGAAAAACATTTCGACTCCGTGCGAAACCGGGTGGGACGTAGTATTAAATAAAATGTATTAATATAGCGATACTCAATGTTTTTTGTTTCAGAAACGTTCAGTTACAATTGGAACCATTCGGAGTACTTCGACTAGACAAAACAATATATCCAAAGGTTATATTATTATGTGTACAGTTTAATTATGAATAATGTCATGTGAATAGGCTAGATGTCTGCTTTTAAATGTGATATATTTTATACATTGTATTGAAATAATTAAACATTTTGAATACGATTGAGAAAAAATTAATTGATATTGATGGACAGAAACTAATTATTGGGTATTAAACTGCAGTAGTGGAAGCGGAGTGAGGATGAGCTAGAGGGAGATAGTATGACATAGTTGTGGCGTCACAAAGTCACAATGACGGAGTTTTTGGCGGGAACGGGAGAATTGAGGTTGACATTTTGTTTAGATTTGCTATTTTTAACATTTTTGGGAGTTTTAAAGTACAAAAGTGATAGTATATTGTGTTTTAAAGTTCTGTATAAGTGAAAAGAATGGAGTAGGTCTAAATAAATATGTGTAGTTGAAGTTTTCGCGCTCTTCCAAGAAGTCCTTTATAGCTTCAGTAAAGTATTATCACTTTACTGGAGGAGTTTTACGATAAGAAGAAACTAATTCACTTGTGGTTCTACTTATTAATACGTGACGTTGCCAATGCGCTAAACCATGCCCTAAAGAAAGAAAAAAAAAGTCGCAATGACGTTGCACAGCGCTAAGAGTTTACTCGGAATTTCCTCATGGGAGTGATAGAGATAAACTCTGTCCCCAGTACTTAAGTTCAAAGTGTCTTAAGTGTTTGATAGTATTTTAAATATTTTTTCAGTTTTGTTTATGATTATCAAATCTATTTTTTACTAGGTCGTTAAGTAAGTCATCTAGCCTATTAGATAGAAATTACATTCTACTAATTTATTATTTTACATTACAGATCATCAATTTCGTCTCTTTTTATGTAGCTATATTAATTAACTTACGCAAGTTTTAATTTACAAATATTGAAAACACAATTTAGTTGACTGAATTAAAAAAAATAGTTCTTACACTTTTCATTAATTCTAGCGTAGAAGTTTATAGTTTGCATTTAAAATCGTTAATAGGGCTTTCGCAGAAGATACATCTAAGGAAATACGTAATTACTGTTTAAATGAGAGTAATATTTAAAATATGACAAGACCATATGATATATATGATAATTACAAATAGGACGGGGACCGTCTACACTACATCCACATATTTTTTTATGACTGCGTAGTAAAGAAAAATTCATATTTAGGATAGAAAAAGGATAAACTTGACAAGTAGGACTACTATCACTACGGAATTTTGTCTAAATGCTCGCTACAATGCATCCGAACCAGTAACGTCGCATGTTTCCGAGCGTAATTATGAGATTTAACAGCCATGAAGACAAAAAATTAATCAACCTGGTCTGTGTCAACCCCCAACTTCGTGATGTAAAATAATTAGAAGTATAAGAAAAGCCTCGTGGAGGATAATAGGGTATATGGAAAGATATGGGAAAGAAATTACATACAAAATAGTGAGTATTATTTTTCATTTACCTAGTTCATTAGCTTGCTATTTTGCATATTTGAATAATTATTGTAGTATATATAATATAAGCACGGGAGGCATTAAGATCTTTCAAATCTCGTGTGGGTAAACGGTTCACGAGATTTTCCTCGAAGTAAAAACGCGGTAATGTAGTCTAAACTTCACGTCAATTACCAGGAATTACAAAGCGCATGAAATAAATAACATTAGTTAGGATTCTTCTAATTTGTGTTCTACCGAAAAGGTAATACTCGTGAGCCACCCCAACTTCAATAAGAGAATGATCATAAACGACCAGTCACTGTGACCTCTGACAGCCAAATCGTTATTACATTGTTCAGTGTTACGTCACATTATAGATATGTTCGCAAATCGTTACTTACTTACTAATTTCGTTAATATTTACACATTAATAGAGCGATGAATCGCAAAAATAGTGTATCAAAGTCAAAGTCAACTCAATTTATTCAAGTAAAATTCCAAGTGTTTGAACGTCAAATCTACTTTAGTTCGATTCAAATAGAAAACCTTGACACTGAGAAGAACCGATAAAGCACTCAATCTTGCAATCATATATCATTTATTAAATGTCATTTTACAAAAGGTTTATTGAAATACAATATTTTCATTAAGCCAGCAAATGCATGTGCAGAGAAGATCATTTCCAAACTATTGTTTTATATTCAATGAAATCTAATCAAATTATTAGTATGATTGTCTAATAATTGCACGTTTTATAACCAATCTAAATTTATTTTCTGTTAATTGAGTAATTTCCTGAGGAACTTCGTTATAAAAACGAATGCAGTTACCCAAAAATGAAACATTTGACTTATGTAATTTAAATTTTGGAATAACCAATTTATCACGACCTTATGTTTCCATACTATTAATATCGCCTTTCTTTTTAAACAGATCTATAATCTTCCTCGTGTACATAATAAGTTCTAAGATGTATAAGGACGGCAAGGTGAGGACATCAATGTCTTTAAAACGATCTTTAAGTTATTCTCGTGCATTCATACTGTAGATGGCACGTATTGCTCTTTTTTGTAAAATAAAAATGGAGTTGATATGCGCCGCTCATCCCCACAGCAGAAGGCCGTAGGACATTAGACTGTGAAAATATGCAAAGTACACCAGCATTGTCGTATCCACATCCGTCATTTGCCTAATGCGTCTAATTGCATATACCACGGAACCGAGCTTATTAGCCAATGCCCCGATATGTTCCGCTCACTATAGCTTCTTATCTACTGTTAAACCAAGAGAACTGGCTGACTTAACCAATTCTAATTGTTTTATTATGGAACCGAACTAAAATTAACTAATAATAAGAACCCTATACTTAAAAAGATTCGAAAGTTTAAATATGAGAAGAAATGGATAATTCTAGCACTAAAACTAAGTTTTTATTCGAGAGCAAGTCAATTGTTTCATATTATTAATGTTATATTTTGTATTTGAGATAAGTCAATTATGGATGACGAGTGTATGAGTTGGATTTTGACAAATAATATTTCATGTGTATAAAGTGAGGACATAGTAGAAATTGTTAGCGTTTTTAAATACGTACAACAAATATCGAAGGCAGCGTTTCGCAGTTAGTCGCATTACCCCAAAATATAATTGCACACCTTAATCGAGTGTCCACATAGCCATGGTAAGTCACGTAAGTAACGTTGCTTGGGAAATCAACTTTTTGGCCAGCACACATAAACTATAATGTGATGATTGAGACTGTTTTTTTACACATTAGTTCTATGCGACTGCCGTTTAAAATTATTATCTGTATAATGTTAGCCTAGTTTAATACCAACACAACTACAACAACAAAGCAACTACAGCAACAAAAGAACTACAACAGTAGGTTCAACCATTTGTCGTCCATAATATTGAATAAAGTTGTTTAGAGTAGAATTAGTTTTTTGTTTAAATTGCATGATTTATTTTTTCAAAACTACTAGATTATTTATTGCTTTGTAACCAACCAATTATAGACGCATGGTTATTATTTAATGTCCTTTTCATTACTAAATACAGAGATCCGCAAATAATATCTTCGGTTATTGACTGATTTGGGAATATAATTTTTATAAGCTTATTAAGCTTAATGAATTACCTCTAACGCTGCAGATTTCGAGTTCACTTAGAACTATTGTATGGTTCGCGTAGTCCCAAATGCTTTTGACATGTCCATGAAATGCGCGTAGGTATCCTCACATAAATTCTAGGATATATTAATTTAAAAACCCATTGATCGCTACGTAAATGAACATATTTTTTCGAAACTCTTTTTACTCCTTAGTAAAGACATAGTTTCTTCCAGAGTAATTACATACATTTTCATAAATAATATTTTCGAAGTTTTTAGAAAAAAACAGGATTAAGGTCCATAGGTTTGTAGTTTTTCATATTGATTTGTCGCCTTTCCTATAGAAGGAATTAATTATTATAAATTTCAGCGTTGTGGGAATAGTGCTGTGGTGGAATGTTGCGGCGTGTGTTCCACGAGCAGTGGACTGTATAATTTTCTTTCGTAGGTTTCGTTGTTTGAGGAAGACGTGACATGTTTACACAGAAACAATAAGTAAGTCAGAGTGAGCGCGCTTCGTACGGTCTCTCCTAATATCTCCTTCTCGTTCCACCTGTTGCATGTTTTCAGGAACCGTGTTGCGTATACGGGTGTCGGATGTGGAATACGTACATCTTTTTTTTTTTGTTTCTGATAGGCAAAATGAAATCTTCTTGGACACTCAGGCGGACTCTACGCCAACTGAGTAGTGTTGGACTTGAACCGACTAAACAAAACCCCTCTTTGCTGTTAGCTCTAGTGGGTTTACAGCGTCACAGGTCGCGTTGGGGCGAGCGCTAAAGGCGCCCTGCCAGATAGTCGACTGCCTGAGGGTTCCTCCAGTTGAGGGATACCTCGTATGGAGGGCGGACCTTGGGCTCAAGACATCGCCAAGGGAGCTTTCCGCACCTGCGTGCATCTTAACGGGCTTCCTATTCGGGTGAGCGGACCCGGCCGGCGAGGGGGCTGAGCGCCCGTTAGTGTGTCTAGTGTTCCGCATGGCAGTTGGCATGTGTGCAGCTAGCTTTCTCGCTCTGTTTTTATCGAAACGCGCTCAATTTATTGGCAATTTTCACTATGAACTTATGATATTACAATTTAATCGTTATGCCTATCAGGGAAATAATAACATCAATACATAAATAGTTTATTGTTTCACCTATGTACAAAACTATTAATCTCTAATATTATAAGCGGCATAGTATTTATAGTGAAAATTATTGCAAATTTCTAATCAATTATACAATTCAGTACAAATTACGACTACATATAACTATTATTTACAGTACAATCATTCCGTCGTCAACAAGTGCTTTGCTTTAAAGATATATTCATGAAATGACACAGTTTAGGAGCTGTAATACTATTAACATATTTTGAAACTAATACACAAATATCATCGAAACACGTACGTCTAAATTTTTTAAATTTCAAATAATAAAAGGATCTGTGGGATTTACAAGGACGACGTTTGGGGGTTGTAAATCTTTAAAAAAATTGGAGTCTGGAAATATCGCTCATTCACTGACTGACAAAACTACTAAAACTAGGATCATAAAATTTAGTCTGACGACAGTTTGCGTAATGTAGAGAATTAGAGATCCGCTAAGGAGGTTTTTTGAAAATTTACATTTCAAGGAGGAAATTGGAGGTTTAACTTTGTATGAAACTTCTTTGCGAAATCGGAATACGGCTGTGAAATTAAGTACAAATATTGCTTATTAAAAATAATGAGACACGTGTTCCACATTTCTGTAAAATTCTACTCGTAATGAATGTAGGGGCGGGGTTGAACTCTGTACATGGTTAAACCACTGGACCGATTTTGATGAAATTTAGAATGGAGATAAATTAAACTCCAAGAAAGGACTTAATCTACTTTATTTTTAATTCCGCGTCCGCGCGAACGAAATCTCTGGCAACAATCTATAAAATGCATAGTACACGAATTTTCTGCAATTAAATAACAAAAAAAGTTAACAAATATTAAGTCTAAGAATGAAAAAATAGCATTCTGTAAATAAGGTACAATAAAAAGTAAATCACAATCATGTTTATATATCACTGATAAGTGAAGCTCGCAAAACAAACAATAAGTGATCTTGAGTGATAATCAAAAGTAAGTATCTATTATTATGTTTTGTTAGTATTTTCTAATGTTTTCAGTAACTCATTTGCCTATTGTTTTATGTTCATAATAAACATTACATTATGTAATTGAACCAAAGCCAATTTTACAGAATCTGAGATGTTTGTTTATAGCGATGTCCCCATTTAGGAGCAATAGGCGAATTAGCGAAATGGCTACAGTGATTTTCATGGACTTCAAGAAACAGTTAAAGTTATGCTGACTGAAGTCGTCCTTGACGCATAGATAGATTTAGTTACACTTCTTCCAAAAGCAAATTCCCTAACTGACGAAGAAGAAAGTGACGATGGTAATATCCAGGTAAATGACATTCTGCGTAAGAGACCAGGGAAAGTCGAAATATTCGTAAACAGAAATCACAGTGACGACTAGGATAGTAATGATGGCGAAACTTTAGCGGCGACTACTAAAAGGTCTAGAGTTAGTAAAGAACAGCCCAGCCCCTCTTGCGTAAATGTGACACTTCTTACGAATGATTTTATTAGGTGAAATTCAGATATGATTAAAAAAATTGATTGATGATCTCAAAAACTAAAACTGTGAGTATTTAAAAAAAATTTTGATGAGGATATGATGGCCATGACCGTTGAAGTCTCAAAATTACGCTAGCTAAATCAATAGGCATAATTTCCAATTATCAGTGAATGAGTTGAAAATAATTTTCGACATTTTGCAATTGACTCTCGGAAAAAATCCGGCTAATAAAGAATCATATACCTTTGTTTCGGTAATTTTCGTTAACGACCGCGCTTAGTTAAACAAGCATTTTTCCACAATCCTTTATCTTCTAAATATTTTTCGATAATAAATTCATCAAAAAGTAATTACGGTTCCATTTGTAAGTTTACGAAAGGAACATTTATTCTGCCTGTAAATAATAAATAAATAAACTGTACATTGAAGGTAAGCCTAAGGTTGTTTAAGTATACTTGTATTATGTAAAATAAATCTAACATTTAGAAATGTATGTATGTACGTAATGTATTCAGATAAGTTGTTCTAGAAATGTTTTCAAGAGAATTTTAAAATAGTGCAGATTAGAATTTTAGGACTGGAACGAGGTTTACGTTATCTTAATTAACCACATAATATAGATAAAAAATTTAAAAAGTATTGTAACTGTAATGAAAAAATAAATCTATGCAAGCGGAATCACGTGCAGTAGCTATAGTAAGCACACAATAGAATATATAAACCTAAAAGGCCTCGTTTTGCATCCAGTTCACAGAACTGTCGCTTACGTCTCTCTAACGTTTATGCTTACGTGTACAAAAATTATATCAGGAATTTCAAATCATTCAATGTCAATTTTAATAATTCAAGAGAAATTTTAGAGTTCTGACTATTACTGATATTAAAACCATAATCATTTTATTTATAAATACGCTCACTTTAATATTTCATTTTTTCAATTGACAATACTTAGCGATAGTTCAATTTGTTTGTCGCACAGAAAAATATCTGTAATTACTTGATATACAAAAGAAAATAAGAATTTTGTTGGATAAAAATAACTACGGGTTATTAGTACCACAATCCCATGAGCTTCATGAATGCTGTTATAAAATGATGGAACATAATAAGCAGATGAATTTGACAAAACAAGAAGCTCATTTAGTGAAATCGTGCAAATTTTTATTTATTTGGCCAGTGGAAGTGTTAGCTGAAGGAGATAAATACACAATTAGGGAATCATTTCCATGGCTTATTTGCAGCCATGTAGTGATTTTAATACTGGGTACGTATTCTTAACAGTAATTTTTTTTTACATTAGAGGCAAATGTGCGCAAAATTTTTCGTAAAAGTAGTGTATGACGAAACTGACAATTTCAGTAGAAATTAGTATATTTCATACATACTTTTAAGTCTTAACTAATGCGATTAGATAAGGTCTCGATTAAACAATTAATTAATTAAGAGAGTTCGTGAAAGATTGAAATAAATGTATACTCAAGTTAAAAAAGTACATATGAAAAATGCTAATTTATGTTATTTTTAAAATTTAAAATTATTGTAGTATATTATTTACAAAAAATAAGTGAATGTTAACTACATAACATAAACAGATAAAGCGTAACATAATTAACCGAAAAGCCCATTTTAACTTGGGTATAAATGATCAAATTTTATAATGTAAAAATGCGATTGCAAAAAAGTAATTTCTGATTTCTGGTAAATTCTGTTAAGAGTTTCATAAATAAAGTTTAATAATTACTTTTACTTACTTAGAAATGCGTGAAAATACATTTAGACGTTCTTAACATTTTTTTACTTACTTTTCTGTTTATATTTTTTAAATTAAAATATCGTATTATATAATTATATATTTATTTATATTATTTATATCATAAATTATTTTCAGTGTCATGTAAGGCGGCTACTTTTGTTTTGATCCAGCTACGAGATGGTTCGGCTATAGGAATATTGCCATTGTTTTTAGAATCCCTTTTTTTGTCATTAATTGCTTACGTGACTCTTATTGCATCTGGGAATCGAAATAAGAATATTCTTACGTACTGCAGATATTTACAAGAGGTAAGTTTTACAAAATAATGGATCTGATTTATAGTAACAATTTATTTTTATTCTTACAAAAAGTCTTCGAAGAATGTTCTGTTCATTCAAGTAGCATCCATTATGTTATGTTATATAATTAAAAAAATATTCATAATCGTCGATCGAGCGATGTTTTTTGTACGATCCTCGTTCAGTACATCATGAGTTATGTTAATTCAGTGAACTAACTTATTAACTAACTTATTCAGCGAATTAATTTGTCAAACAGTTCAATGCCTAAAAAGCAAAAGTACAAAATGAAATTGCGAATAAAATATAGTATATTCTGTGTATTACCTATTACGCTTTATTTCGATATATTTCTGTAACTGATATTTATTGGTAAATTTTTTCAGATCGGAATTACGACGCCTCATGACAAATTGGAGTTAAAATATTATAAAGTGCTCGTGTTGATATTTATCAGAATTTCAATACTGATATTTGTAATGCTATTTGCGTCATTCGATTTAAGCGTACTGTTGGGAAGTTAGTATTTTTTCTAACTTACGTACAATGCATTACTTAATTTATGCCCTCTCCATTTTGAATGGACAAGGCCCAAATGTACAATAAAATCACATTTTGACACCATCACAACAATTCTACAAACAATAATTTTTGAGTTTACATATGGCAAAATGGCAAAGTGGACTCAGAAAGTGGTAGAGTGCTATCGATTTCTTATAAACTAAACACGTGTTGTGCTTGCGTACTATTGGATTTGCACTACATTTAGCTGTACCTTTTTTTTTTTTTTTTTTTTTTTTGCGTCAGGAAATGCTTTATGCATTCCGTCCTGCCATGGGGGATGGCAGGGGGATATGTGGGACTCCACGGCTGTGAGGTGCAATGCCGGGCTACCCACTAAAACCTGACGGTGTTCCTCGAGAGCCTTGATGCCGGGGTAACGGGTGTGCGTTAGCATTCTTCCGCGACCCCGGCGGGCAACGGCCGGCGCTAAGCCGCCGGCCTCGTCTCGTTTTGGGTGGGAGGGCAGAACTCCCACCCTAAGTGCTTGAGAGGCGCGCGGGAACACCGCGCGCGCCATCTCGAGGCTATCTGAGGGGTGGCACTCCCCCGAATGCCACCCCAAGCCTCAGTGGGCTCTCCGCCGCTCCAGTCGGCGGCGGAGGAATCGCACGCCAGAGGCGTTGGTCACTAGGGGAGGCCACTAGTCCGTGGCCATCCCCTCTACACCCGGCCTGGCAGGAGCCACACGGGCGGCGGCAGAAGCCGCCCTTTCGCCCTTTTTGGGCTTGGCCCCCGCACAGGCTTTCCCCCCCGTTAAGTGACCGGCAGGCAGATCGCTCGCGGCGCACAACGTGCAGTTGGGCGCCGCATTGCACCCGCCGGCCTTGTGACCCTCTTGGCCGCAGCGGTAGCACTGCCCGCTGCGGTCCACCTCCGACGTGCAGGAGACCCGCACGTGCCCGATCTTGAGGCACCTATAACACCTCAAGGGCCTCGGCTCGAGGAGTTGCACCCCGGCCGAGACCCATCCGACCAGCAGTCGGGCACCCGCCACCTTCTTCGCAGCCTCCACTGGGCAGCGGACCCAGGCTGCCCCGAGTCCAGAAGGGGCGCGGCGGATCTCTCCCACCTTTAAATCATCCACTGAGACGCCTCCAACCTTTGCGACGGCTGCGGCCACCTCCGCAACCGTCACCGAGTCATCCAGACCCGACACGCGCAGTTCTGCGCACTTCGTGGGCCTGGAGACTCGCACGACCTCCGGGTTAAGGCTCTCCCGCAACTTATTTGCAAGTGAGTCCGCTTTCTCCTTATTATCAGTGCCCGGCAACTCGAGTATACCGGCACCGGTCGCCGCCTTCCTGTACCTCATCTCTGTTATACCTAACAGAGAGAGGTCCACTTTACTTTTCGCCTCCATAAGAATGGAGGCGTACGTAGCGCCTTGTCGCTCCGCCTCGGGCGAGATCGTGAGGACAACAGCCGAAGTCCGCGGAGTTCGGAGCTTCGGCTTCCTCCTCTTGGACTTGGCCTTGGGCTTTTTGCCCTTGGCCTGGTCCTCTTTGGGCGGGGGCTGAGAAGTCCCCCCCGGAGCGGAGCCTTCTTCTTGCCCCTTCGGGCAACTACGCTGTACGCCTCCTCCATGGAGGCCGGTGCCGGAGGCAGCGGACGGGACACAGGGGGTACCCCCGCCCCAGACGACGCCGGAACACTTTTCTTCCCTTTTCCCCCCTTCCCTTTCCCAACAACGCCGGAAACCGAAGGAACGACGCTGGAATTGGGAGCAGCAGATTTGCCACTCCCCGACCTACTTGATTTTGGCAGCGGAGCAACGCATTCCGGCTCCACGCTCGCCTCCTTTTCCGCCAGAGATGCTGGCCGGAACCGCTTCTCCGGCAGCAACCGATCCTCCAATGCCTCAAAACGGGCATTTACCATGGCGCCCACCTGCGCGACAATAGCTCGCGTCAATTCCTCCTGTGTGGGCGCCACGGGTTCCCTCGCTGCCGCAGACGAAGACGGTCCGGGGCGGTTCATAAATTCAAACATCTCTGTTTTTAGCTCCGCCATTTGAGAGCGGAGCTCCTCTAATTGCCAACGCAGGCGCTTGTTCTCCTCCTGCAAGCGCCTGGTCTCCTCAGTTGAAGATCGAGAAGTCAGTTCCTCAAACGTCGTTTTGATGGAGGCGACGGCATCTTTAAGGGCCTTAATATACGGCCCCTTCAAGTTTTTGGACGTTTTGGCCACCTTTTCAATGGCGGCCAAGTCCTTCGCCATGATTTCTTGAAGGTCTGACCGACCCTCGCCACCTCCATCAGCAGATGTCGCGGCTGCCGAGCGCGATGCCCTGGCGCGTGCGAGCTGTCGCGTCGTCTCCGCCATCTCCTGCTCGGCACGCAGCTCCATCTCTTGCCTCTCGGCGTCCACGAGGGCTTGCTTGGCCTTCGCCAGGCCAATGTACTGGCCAGTGGTAGGCGGTCGGCCCCTGCCTCTCTTCGCCAGATTTTTGGCTGTTTTTCTCTTCTTCCTTTCCCTGTCCTCCTGGAGGTCTTGGTACCAAGGAAGGCACTTTAACTGTTCTCTGGTCGACTCAGAGTCCGACGATGAGTCGACCATGCGCTCCCACGAAGAGGTACGCTTTCTGCCTGCTCTGGGCGTCCTCGACCCGCGCGAGTCCAAACTCTCGACACTGCCACTACGAGAGTCGGACATGAAAATCACCTCCGGTTCCTGCTTCTTCTCCTCAACCACCTGTTCCACGTCTTTTTTATTTGTTTTGGTTGTATTCATATCATGATCGTCCCACTAGGGGACACGAGTTATGAGACGAACTAAATGACCACCCCCGGGTGACGCTCATTCCGAGGGCTAGGGTATATACTGTGGGGGTCCCCAGGTACCCACAGGTTTTTACGTGTTCGCTCACGGGTTTGTTTCAAGTTTTCCTTCTCTTTGGGCCGGCCAATGAAGGCAAGCCCGTCGTCGGTCCGCGCAGCCACGACGTACCCCCTTAGCACCGACACGGGGGTCATTGAAGTGACTGCGCGGGGTCCCGGGGAGGGCGGCTGGTGCAGATCCGCCCTCCATACGCCACCCGGCGACAGGGTTAGTGCCGCCGAGCGCGTTCCACCTTGACTTTGCGTCCTCCGCAGAGGACGCAAAAACCAACAATGCGCAAACGCGCGCGACAACCATTCCCCTCTGAAAGCAGAGGGGTAAGGTGACGACAACGATCCCCTTTTCGTCCTCTGAGAGGACGATTTCCCCCCCGGTCCGGGCCAGGCCCTTTCGGCACTACAGCCTCATCGGCCCCGACCCGGTACTGAGGGCGCCGCCGAAGCACCACCCTCAGGAGTGTTTATCGACTCTCCAGTCTAGATCCGCAGTGTTCAGTGAAAACAGGGTCACCTCGAGAAGGATGTAAACATGAAGTCTACGCACTGCGGTCTTGGGGTGGCAGGCTAAGGCTCCACTTAATGGGAGCTATAAGCGCCTGTTGGTCCACCCCCTGTGGTGGGTCACCCACACCACTCGGCCCCACATTTAGCTGTACCTAATTTTATCACAATTAACTTATTACAAATAAAAAAAAATTATTAAAAAAATTAAACCGCCTTCAAAAAAAACACTGAAATGTATAAAATAACTATCCTTTACTAATCAAAACTCAAGTACAATTAAAATAACTTTATAAATACTATACACATACCTATATAATTAAATTTTACAGTTACTGAAGTCGGTGCCAAGCCCATCAAACTAATAGACTTTTTGTTGTTGCACATTGATTTGGCACCGACTTCAATAACTGTCAAATTTAATATAGGAATGTGTATCGTATTTATAAAGTTATTTTAATTATACTTGAGTTTCAATTACTCCCTTTTAAGTGATCTTGACCTAATAAATATTTTGGGGAGGTCTGTAATTTACTTCATTCTAATTCCGGAGCGCAACGATATACAAGAAAATCATCAATATAAATAAAGGTTATAACCAGGTCAGGTCGCGCTATCTAGTGTATCTTTGAAGTCCAAACTCCAATATCGGTTAAATTTAAATGAGACCACCTCTGAAGTAATTTTTAAAAAGAATTTTCGAAATCGGTTCATAAATGACGGAGTTATGAAGTAACAAACATACAAAAAAAAAACAACAGACGAATTGAGAATCTCCTCCTTTTTTTGAAGTCGGTTAAAAATGATTATTTCTGATGTAAAACCTGCAAGTCTATATTAAATAAATAATATCCCATCACTTACACCAATTCCTCATAAAAACATCCCTTGACCGCCTTCTATAACCTACACAGAAATAAAGTAGCTGGCGCATCCTATTTTTTTTTTCCCTCCAAGTTCAGCATGAAAATAAGTTACGGAATTTATTTGTACGACATTTGTAGATAAATATAGGTTCAGCGTGGTTTTTGTCTCTTCCAGTGAAGTGACATATAGTGAATACAAATAACAAATATGTAAGTACTTACAATTTATACATACACACATATCTTCATGTTGTATCCCTAACGGGATAGTCAGGACTAGTAGAGACTAGTAGAAAGGACGGAACGCCAAGCTTTGCGGTCCTTACATATTTCATTCGCTTCCTGAAATCTCATCATTTTCCTCACACATTTTTGCCTAGGTATGCGAGTAATTTTGACATTTCGGTCGGCTAACACTCTGACTATTTGAACTTCATTAGTCAGCCTTGGTCTCCCTTGGCTTCTTTTAACACTCGCTTTCGCTCTGTAGATTTTCTTTGTCAGTCTTTTATTTCATCAATCATTCTTTCGACATGCCCAAACCATCTAAGCATTCCTTTATTTTTACCATAACGCTGTCGTGCAACCCTGCCATACTGCATATCTCTTCATTGCTTATCCTGTTCGCAAGGGTGACATCGCACATATTTCTAAGAGATCGCATTTCTACTGCATTTGTTATACTTTCACTCGATTTTGGGCATATCCAGGCCTCGCTACCATACAATAAAATTGACAACAACACCTCATTGTGGATGACCATTTTGGCTGTGTTAGATATATTTACACTGCCCACTAATGTGGACAGAGCACCGTTCACTTTATTGCCAGCTACTACCCGTCTCTCCACATCCAACCCACATTTGCCATCCTTCGAAAACGCACTCCCCAGATACACAATGTCACATTCACTTATTCTAGACATTTTCCATGTACCCAAATATCACATTTCGTCTGTACCTCTTCCTTTTCAAACAACAGAACCTTAGTTTTGTTCACATTCATATACAATCCTTTTACTTCACATTCTTCTTTCATGCACGTAACTAGTGACTGCAAATCTTCTTCTGTTGGTGCTATCAGCACAGCATCGTCAGCGTACATACCATCTTTCAATGTCTGGTAGCAACTGTCCAAATACAGCACGAACAACCAGGCAGACATCACACAGCTCTGTCTAACGCCTGAACAGACTTTGAACTAGGATGACATGTCACCATCTATCTTTACACAGACTCTGTGGCCTCGATATAATGACCTCGCAGCCTACAAGTAAGGAGCTTTTCACGCCATATTCAGGCAGAAGACTCCCCAATTTCTTTCGCAATACTCTACCGAATGCTTCTTCCAGATCCACGAAAATGCAGAAAACTTTCTGACCTATGGCCGAAAACCTTCTCTCGATAATGCAGAGCGAGAAAATCTGATCCATACAACCCCTACCGTTCTTAAAACCACCTTACGCCTCCCACAAATATCTTAGAGGGGAACAATGCCAGAGAAAATGTAGAAAAGAAGGCCGACTCCCGCCTCATGTGTAACGGAAATGTCTACTCTCGGCCAGATACATAGGGTTGTTTCGTCGGGTGTGAAATGACGACAGCATCTCCTTTAGTTATACATTTAGTACATAATAATAAAAAAAAATGCATACAGATAATTTGTTCATGTTTGTTAAATTTATAGTTATGTTGAAGATTGATAGCTCTGGATTCAATTGACTAAAATTATATTCGTTTAAGTGATTTAGACATTTTTGTATTTGCGTCGATGTGAAGAACGAATTTAAGAAACAGAATGGCGCTACAATAAGTACCCATATTCGCCCAAAATATTGCCGTTGTGTACGTGCCACAACGCATGCGTATTAGCGCGCACATATGCAAACCGCGCACGCTGGATTTCTATGAAGACATCCTACTGTTATGTTTATACTGTGACAATGCTGTGCTCTTGCACACCGAAATCAGATAGTTACGTAAATAAAAGAAAACTTGGAATAACAGAAAACTTACAGGCGTAATTTATTTTTGCTTTCAGATTTCGTCATTGTTTTCTACTGTCCACATTTCATATTCAACGTGATTGCAATAATCACATGCAGTACATTTTTTTATTTCATGTCCGTTATAGAACTTATTCTCCAGAATGTTATAAAAATCACCGAAACAGGTATGTTTTTTGTTTAGGTATGTATTTTTGACTTTTTTTTTATATTACCTCAGTGTACATTATTTTATAGTATATTATAACTGGTCGCTCTGACTAAAACTGCATCCAGTAGTTACAAATTATATAGCGAATATTGTTAATAATCTAGTTCATATGAAAACCAGCTGACAGTGTGTCTAAGATTCCATTCTAAGAGGTCGCATTTCTACTGCAATTATATTACATTCAACTTGCATACTTCTTTTGCCTAACAATTAATAAACTTAAAATAGAGAAATATCTGAGACCTGAAATATTTGACGCAAATACATTTGCTAATCTAGTTTACTTTTTACTGTGGAAACATTGGAAACAAACGTTTTAAAATTTTCTTAACGCTTTTCCGTTCTTGTCCAAAATTTTAGAAGCTGTAGTTCACAAACAAGTCTCTAAATTTATTTATCAAAATAATATACTAAGTGTTTTCCAATCTGGCTTTCGACCTGGCTACAGCACAAGTACTGCACTGGTTAAGGTAATTGAAGACATTCGAAATGGGATGGAAAACTCGTGTGTGACAGTTTTGGTTCTGATTTACTTTTCCAAAGCGTTCAATACATTCTCATAACAAGCGGTCATGACATTCTCATCACTATGTCATCTCATTTGGGATTTTTTTCTGAACCTGTGGCCTGGTTCAACTATCTTCGCGGCCGTCTACAACCTGTTTGTGCTGATCGGATCTTGTCTGACTGGTGCAAGGTGGATGTTAGAGTGCCACAAGGTAGCATACGTTATCCACTACTGTTCTCTATTTTTATTAATTTCGTTACGACTGATATGGGCTGCTCATACCATCTGTATGCTGACTACCTCCAACTGTACGTCAAAGCCAAGGTGATCAATATAAAGAGTGCGTAGATAAAATAAATAAAGATTTCGAAGCTGTCTGCAAATGGTCTGAATGTTTGTGATGAAAAATCAGTCAAAAAATCAGTAAACCCAAGGAAATGCCAGGCCATCATAATTGGTGTTCTATATCAGCTTTCTAAACTGGTTCACCGTACCACATCGCCTGTTCTTTTTGACAGAAGCCGTATTCCCTACTGCTCCTGTGTGAAAGATTTATGCCTGATTGTTGATAAAACCCTGAGTTCGAGGCCTTTGGTGGTGGAGATCAGTCGTAAAGTCACTGTCACTCTCAGAAATTTAAATCGATTTAAGAACTTTTTACCAACGAAAACCAAGACTCTGCGATACAGATTCTAGTCTTACCACTGATTGATTATGCGGATATTTGTTGTACTAACATTAACCGAGATCTTCTCAACAAATTGGATCGACTCCGTAATAACTGAATTCGTTTCACTTGTAGGTTGCGCAAATACGATCACATTTCTCAATATCGTCGACATCTTAAACGGCTAACTATACGTCAGCGTCTGTAGCTACCGACTCTTTGCACGCTTTATTCCATTTTAAATGATCCACTAGCGCCAGAATACCTAAAATCAAGACTTCGGCTTCGGACTACATCCCATGATCGTAATCTTCGCTCATCTGACAGCCTCTTGCTCTATGTGCTTGCTCATCGAACTAGCTTCATGTCTGATTCGTTCGTTGTTCAGGCTATTAGACTCTGGAATGCCCTTCCCCTTGACATCATGAATGCTCCGAGCAAGTCAACTTTTAAGATAAGAGTTAAACCATTTGCTCAAAGTGATCAGCTGATGATTATTTGTTATACTTGTTATGTTGTTATATATTATTATGTTGTATCCTAATCTTATTTATTCCAATATCTTTTTCAATTTTTTAGCACTTGGGTTTGTACTTGTATGTATACATAAATATGTATAAAGGGTTGGTTATGTATATGTGTATATAAATATATATGTAAGTATATATATATATATATATATATATATATATACATCATGTATGTTTGTATGTATGCGTATGCGTCTTATGTGCTTATGTATATGTATGGTATATACATATTGTACTGTATTGTATGTTTCTCTGACAGTAAAGCTCAGGTTGACTGGTAGAGAATGCCATTAGGCATTAAGTCCGCCTATTGTATATATTATGTACAATAAAGAATAAATAATAAATAAATAAGATGCTCTACCATCTCACAAACCGGCCAGTTACTGGTATATAATCTGTTGGTTGGCATTAAGAGTAGATAAATAATACATGTACAATTACCGATTGACAGTATTTCGATACTATATCAATTTTTAGTCGTCTTACTGACAGTCCAGTAGTAAAACTGGACTTTTCAAAATGTTTAGAGCAAAGCGTAAAATATTTTGATGGTTCCCAATTTTTCCGTCTTACAGCTTTGATACATTGATTTCTAGTTTCAGGATATTTAGGAAACGTAACAAGAAAATTACGATTAAAAGTCATGAATATCTGGTGATTTCTGGTGACGGTTATCTAACCGTCACCAGAAATTATGGCAAAATAATCAATTAAATAACATGAATTATTGCTTTATTTCCATCAATTTCTTCTTATGACTTTAAATTCTATGACACAAACTACAGTCAGTTATCTTTAATATTAATCTCTTATCTTGTTACAAGATTGAATATTTTTACGATGGTTTTTAGAGAAAATTACGACAACGGCATACGTATGAAATGATAATTCTGAGTTTCTCACTCCTCTTATCGTTGTTCTTGATGAACAATACAAGCTGAATATGGCATATTTTCATTTTTGTGAATATTAGTAACCAAAACACTTAAGATTTACAAGTATTTCGCAAATAATTATTTCAGCACTGATATTATATTTTGACCGAGCCGTCCGTCATGAGCTGACACAAATTACACTGACAGTGCAAAGTTACCAGTCTTACTATAGCTGACTATAGCTAACTGTTTTACTCGTGGTTACGTTCAATGAGATAGAAAAAGAAACACGAATATTCGTTTGACACTCAGTAGTGTCAAACGAATATTCTTATTATTACCACTCTATTCATTATTACCACTGGGTAAGAGTGATTACTTATTATGATTCCATCCATTATGTTCCTTGATCCTAGACTATTATATAATCAATAGGGTGGAGTACACAATGTATGAATTTTTGTTTTTTACAATTTGGTTTTGAGGGAGTCTGAGAAAGTTGATCTGGTACATTGTTATTACGTATGTAACATATTATCAAAATAAAGTATTAGAAGTACTGCTGCAACGTTCCTGAAATTTGAAAATAATTCAATAAATAGCTTTCAGCAATCATTTAAATTATTTAATTGCACACATTTATTCAAGTTCATATTTTCTATATCTTTCATTTAGAAACCTTTTCTTTTTGGTTCATGGCATTAAAAAATGCTGGATGTTATTACTATATCTTTAGGGATTAGGTACCTAAAGTTGACAACTGAGTTACGTCGGTCACGTCGGTCGGTCAGTTACGTTGGTCGAGGGAGGCGAGGTAGCTTTCTAATTGCACTGCACTAGACCGCATTCATTAGTGATCATTTGACTTGCAGTGGGAGAGTATGTTCAATTTAATCACTAATATTTTAAGTTTTCGCTTGAGTCACATTTACACCAAAAAATAATGAGTTTACGCAGTAGAGATCAGTGCCCTGTCTTTGGTGGTGGAAAGGAATTGCCGAAGAATGTTTTTCCAACTTACGAAGATATGATGAGATATTTCATCCAAATTTCACATACACTTAAAATGGATCAGTCTCGTGAGTGTGACCTCCGATATAGTGGCGACCGATATAGAAAAAATTTGGCAAAGAGCATCTTTACCTACAGTGAATCATAAAACTATTATCGACAAAATAAAGGCATATCACGACAAGTACCGCCTGCTAATGAAATCATGTAAAAGAGATAAAAATAAAGACAATTACAAAGAAAAATTGAAAGATTTAAAATTACGAAGCAAAAATTTATTTAACATTGCGACTTGCAAATGCAAGTCATTTGACGCATGCACCTGCATAAAATTTAGAAAAATACCAATATCAGAAAGGGAATTCTTGACAGATCAAAGACAAGGAAGAAAAATGATGATTAGTTCGTTAGATTTATTATCTACAAAAAAGAATGAGATAAAACTTTCAAGGGAATTGAAACAGAAATTAATAACGAGATACTATTCGAACATCTAACGCTTGTGGGAAGGATTTGTTCCTCCAAACTTTAAAGGATAATACTTCTGTTTAAGAACACCGTGAAGATTTCGTAACTCCATCAACTTCAAAAGAAATAATTTTCCAAGAACATAACAAAGATCTCATGACCTCGTCGACGTCTTCCACATCGTCTGTTCCATTACCGTCTCAGACATATTTTCCAGTAGTAGCCAGAACTTTGGATCGTTTCAGAGTTTCCGATCGAGCTGGAGCAGCTGTCGTCTCTGCTACCTTGCAGGATATTGGCTTAGTGATAAAAGAAGATACGTGTCGCACAGTAGATCGTTCTAAAGTTAGAAGGGCGCGCTCAAAAACCAGATCAGCACATTTCAATTTGGCTGGTTTTGAAGGATGTATTGGAATTTCATTTGACAGCCGCAAGGATAAGACAATGATTCAAGAAGACAACAGAAGGCGACTTATTATTGAGGAACACATACGTTTATTAAAAGAACCGGGATCTCTATAACTTGGTCACGTTTGCGTGAAGTCCGATGATCCAAAGACAATAGGTAATAAGTTATATGCTTTCTTTTTATCAAAGTCTAATAATTTACAACAAATATTAGCCATTGAATGTGATGGGACAGCGGTTAACACTGGCATTAATGCCGGCGTTATTCGACAGCTTGAACGTAACCTTCAGCGTCCACTGCAATGGCTTATATGCCAACTACATGCCAACGAGTTAACGTTACGACATCTTTTTGAGCACTTGGATGGGACTGCAACAGGTCCAAAGAGTTTTAACGGACCTATAGGGAAATCGTTAAACGACTGCGAAAACCTTCCTGTCTTAGAATATAATGCTATCGAATGTTGTCTTCCAGACATAACGAAAGCTCGTTCTGATCTTAGCACCGACCAGCTGTGCCTTTATGAAATGTGTCAAGCCATCAACGTTGGACAATGTTTTGAAAATTTGGCGAAGCGTAATCTTGGTAAAATCTGTCATTCTAGATGGCTGACAACAGCTAATAGGATTCTAAGACATTTCCACTGAAAACCCGACGGAAAACCTCAAAATTTTGACACAATTTGTATTAAACGTGTATGCGCCGACATAGTTTGGTATAAAATTGCGACCTTACTGCACTTATGGAGCCAAATATCTGCATGAAACGATAAGATTGTCACGTTACCTGCCTGAAAATCTTCGTAAAATCGTGGATCCTGTTATACAAAGAAACGGCTTTTTTGGCTATTCTAAAAATATCATTAGCTATGTTGGCAGATGAAAGGCCAAATATCTGCATGAAACGATAAGATTGTCACGTTACCTGCCTGAAAATCTTTGTAAAATCGTGGATCCAGTTATACAAAGAAACGACTTTTTTGGCTATTCTAAAAATATCATTAGCTATGTTGGCAGATGAAAGGCAGCCCATCAAAAAATTGGCTCTGACAAAGGTCTTAAAAATCCGGGAACGAGCAACGGGCTTCACATCTATAAGAATTTTCTAGCTGCAAAAATTTAATTTCGATGCAGGGGATTATGGTGACCTAATTGATTGGAAAAAGGTTTCTGAGCCACTTTTGTTAAAAACAATATCTGACCGAACTATTTCTGACGCCATAATAGATCTCAAAAAAGTGGAAACAGAAATTATAAAAAACTTTCAGTTGATGCCTTGCCATTCGCAGGCAACTGAAAGATGTATCAAAATAGTGACCGAAGCTTGAACTGCTGTTTGTGGATCAGAGCGGCGCGGCGTGAGGGTTGGATAAAAAATAAAATTGAATCTTGTCGCGTTATGCTAGTATTTAACATAAAAAAAACTTTAAATTTTAGTAAATTTTAAATTTTTCGAATTTGTCTGATGTTTTTATTTGTATTTTTCACGTTCGTTTTACTTTAATTTTTTTATTTTTAATTCTTTGTATCATTTACTGTCTTAAAATATATATTAAACAATTATTAAGAACTATAAAGTGTTTTTAGATAATTTTGAGAAACTCTAAGATGCCTGCGGCAGTACTTCCCCTTATTTTACGAAAATCACATTATAGTGACTTTTTATCCTGATATCATAGTGCAACTTCTTATCAGCCCCCAATTTTTAAAAAACACGAATAAAGAAAAACGATCCACCCTAATAATCAAGTGTCAAACACTAGTTGACGTTATTTAAAGCGAAAATATTGTAATTAGTTATTTTGTTTACTAGGTAGTTAATAATAATAACATAATAATAATATACTCAGGCATTTCACACAGCGCCATCTAGTCTCAAAGCAGCACAGCGCTTGTGTTATGGGTACTAGACAACTGATATACTCCTTATATATTTTCCTTTTGTAAATAAATACATATTATACATAAACACCCAGACTCGAGGCGGGAATCGAATCCGCAAAACCCTCGTTTAGTTTCCGGCGTGCTTAGCCGGTACGCCACGAAGGTCGTCAAAAGTTAAGTACGGCCCTGTCGCATCATCCCGTATAATAAGCATAAACACTTAGGTAAGCTTCACAAGAAATAGACTCAGCATGATAGGCCTTGCTCAATGACATGGAGAGTTGGTTTAAGTTAGTTAGCTCTTAGTATTAGAATAAGCTGTAGTGTTAAAAATAAAGACCTATTATTTTTTTAAAAAGCTCTTTTCATACCGCCCAAACTTGACTAGGTACACATAAGTTTTGAAAATACAGCTCAGATAAATTGATATTTAATTTAAGTCTTAAGAATGAAGGTTTTAAATTATTAAAACGTTTTCATAATCTTGTTTTCTCTATATTGACAAATACAATCATTCTACATTCACAGATATGGCTCGTTCGATATCAATAGACTCAATAGAGGATCAGCTTTTAACGTTAGAGAGAGCAATGCATAGACAACAATGTATCAGAGATGCTGTTTCAAGTTTAATGCGAGGTTTCATCAGCACGGTGGCTTATAACGTGTTTTTACACATCTTCAGGATTCTTTTGAACGTGTATCTATGTATGTCTTTTTTGTGTAAGTTTCTTCAACATATGACTTTTTACAATTTTTTACGAATGTGTAAGTATTCGACAATTGGGACTGGACAATGTGACTTTCTTATAAAGTATTTTTTAGATGAATTCCGAATATTTAAACTATTGCTTAGATTACTGAATAGTACTGGTATTTGACTAATATAAGGACAGCGAAGATCCGCTAGATTGCGTTAGCTTGGCGTCGGGTCCGATTTTACTTAATTTCGCACACTCACACAAAGAAAATTCGTACACAACATGCACAGCACTGACGCAACTATAGAAAATACTATTTCATTCATGAGTTTTTGACAGATTGAAAATAAGCAGTGTTTAATAATAAGTACCTGGGCGACCGAGCTTTACTCGATGTCTTATCAAAAAAACAAAAAAGGTCTGACTAAATTGCAGGGTTCGTACCCGCACACTTCGGCGTGGTAGACTTACACTAAGCCACTGTGCTATTGAGAAGGTAAACTCTGCGAAAAAAGTGTGTGAAAGACGGAGTAAACGATTTTCCCCAGAATTGAGACCTAGCGACCTGCGAAAAAAGTGTGTGAAAGACGGAGTAAACGATTTTCCCCAGAATTGAGACCTAGCTAGATCGATTTCTCGCCCCCCTCAATCCTTATATTGTAAATTTTATCGAAATTGCTACAGCCGTTTTCGAGAAAGCGATATCAAATATTTATACAAATAGGTATTGCTCGTTTAATATAATAGTGGATATGTCGTTAGTTATTAGCGTACTTTCGCCCGGGAGCGTTTTCAACGCTTTAGCGTGAAATGTTGAAATTTGATAAGATCAACCGCACAATCGCAACTGATGAACATCAAAAAACTAATAACAGAAGTTGAAGAGACAATATATAAATGTGGGAGTTTCAGCTATATTAATCGCGCATACGTCTCTTGCGAAATATTGAAACAAACTGACTTTCTCCGCCGCTCGTGTGAATATTGTAGGCTGAAACGGTTAAGCAAATAATCTTACCAACGCTTTTTACACAAGGCTCTTTTTAGCTCTCGTGCGAATGCACTCTTATCTTATCTCCCATTAAATTCTAAACTGCAAAAAATATCTGAAACCTTCCTGAAATATTTCTTTTAAACTATTAAGTACTTTCAATCGAAAATTATAGTGAACATTGTAGAACAAATTTTTCTTGGTCAGCATAATAATGTCGCAATGAAATGTATTATTCTTGTAATAAAAGAACAAATCGACTGAAAGACACACGAGATTTTTATACGGTGTAGGCACCTGCTAATAAACCAATTTAGGAAATTATTTCATTAGATGTATAATTATTTAAGAACTAGTAATTTTTTTTATTGTTCTAATAACATTCTTTACTGTTCTTTAAAAAATAATTTCTCTAACCAAGCGTCGTAATAAAATAAAATACTTATATTTTGTATACAGTACAGCACCACAATGTTAATTTATATATTACTAACTGTACCCGCGACTGGAAAATTTTTTCGTAACTTCTCCGGGTTTAAGAACTCCATATTTATATCATTGTTATGGTTGGATCTTATGCTTAAAGAATAAGGTCCATTTTTAAATCTAGACACGTAACTTTTAGTGTTTATATCTCAAGACCTAAGCTTTGCAGAGTAATGATCTAAAAATATTTTGCTAGGTTTAAAGTTTACTATCGAATGGTATAAGCAAAATTAAGAAAGAAGAACAAAGTCGTACTTCGAAAATTCCGGAGCGATGACGTGTCATATATCTATGACTCATGCATACAGGTGGCGTCGAGAACAATGTCGAATTATTGTTAGCGAGCGTAATTAACTAGAAAGTTCCACCCTCTTTATTTGTAAGCGTTATTATTACTAGCATTCGGGTTTACTCTAGAAGTTTCCACCCTCATTTTATTCAACTATAAATAGAACTCTGTGTCCGCCGCTGAGTCACTTGTCAACTATCGATCGAAGCGATATATCGAGGCGACATCAAGGTGAATTTCATAGACCATTACGACGACTACTGCTACGACCTTGGATAGAAGAACTCTGCGATTCGAGAACGTTGTTATTGAGTGAAGCGTGTGTTCGGTGTTCGGTAACTACTACGCGAGAACCTACTTCGAGGGCAACTACGAAGACTAAGAACCGCCATAATAAAGTTCGCGTGTTCTTGACATCTGCTTGTACAAAGGAAAATAAACTCTTTGCACCCTTAATCAGCATCTTATTACCCTCAGCTCGTAACATTATTTTGAAATGAGAAAATGCCATCTTACGCTGTAAAAGTGTGCAAAAACCACTCTTCAAATAAAAAAATGAAAAGTTGTGGTGTTACTTTTCACGTGTAAGTATTTCTCTTTAAGTTATTCCTAGTTACAAAATGAAACGATTTCAATCTGTTATCGCCCATATTGCGAGCGCGTTTATTCCCATGACAACAACTGGTGACGTTTCACTATTCATCTTATGTCATCGATAAAAAAATATTTAGCACACGCATAATATTGTATGCAATAGGATGTTAATATGAATTAAATAATATGTGTACTAAGTATAACCATAGTATTATTGTATTTTGGATTGTTTTGTATTGCAATTCATTTTATAATTGTGTATTATTTTAGCTTTCCATTTGATGTAAAAAAAAAAAACAACTGTGGATAGAAGCTTTAGGAAGAGATAATGAATGGTATCCTAACGCTCGAAAACTACTCAAAACTAAACTCCATATTATGTTTACATAATATAAAAAAGTAACATTTTTGTGTGTTTGTGTGTGTGTGTGTGTGTGTGTGTGAGTGAGTGAGTGGGTGGGGGTGTGGATGTGAATTTTGCACGTGATTATTTAAACTTTGAATGGACTAAAGAAAGTCAAATACATAAATCTAGTTCTGGCTTGTCTTCCGTCTCCGGTAGACGAATTAAACATCCAGTACCCTTTGCACATAGTTCTTTTGCACAGCGGCATTATAGTTTTCAGGCTCCACGTCAACTACACTAACAGGCAGTTTAAAATAAAAATTAAAGAATGGCTTAATGATTTTGACTACGATATGACGGAACAATTACTTTACCCACAACTCTAGCACACAAGATCATGCACACATACACACACACATACCCAAACATAAACACACATGATTAAACATAAGCATTTATATTCACTCACATTCTCAAACTTATCCTTTTTTACCAAATTAATTTTAAGATACGCATTTTTAATTTATTTATTTATTTTCTTTCATTTTAATTTATAATTACATTCATTTTAGATTTCTTAAGTAGCATAACTTTTTATTTTTTATTATTGTATTGTGGTTTTGTCAAATTAGTTAGGTACGCTTTCCGACATGTAACGATCCGGAGAAGACTGTCTCCTGAAATACAGGATTTCCTAGTTTAGGAGGCAGGGCCCGCTAAAGATGTTATCTGTAATAACTTTTGTCAATAAAGCATTATTTATTATTATTATTACTAACACCATATTTCAGACGATAAATCTTTTAGATCATTTTATGGTGTTACGATAATACGTGATATACAGAGGATCACGTAGTGAATTTCAGCTAACATGCGGACCTGGATGAGTACCGGAAGTATTGGCGAACTTGTTCAGATTTCTTCTCATCAAAACGTAATAACGATGTTGATTTATTAAAAGAAACTACATATTATGTTGCCGACGGCGCGAATAGTTTATATATACACTTTATTCAATACAAAGGTTACATTAATAAAATTTTGAGATTTCGTACAAAGGCGAGCTTATCTCTATAAGAGATTTCTTCCAGCTAACCCCACAAAGCGGTGCAAATACTGTAAAGGGTAAAAAACTGAATTTTAACTAAGCGTTAACCATTTGATTCTATAAAAACATGAGCAACACAAAAAAATTACAATTTAAAAAACACATACTTTATATACACAAAAAAATACATAAATAAATGAAGACAATCATGTAAGCATTTATACATAATACATACGTAATACTTAATATATTTTCTTAATAACTACGTAATGATAATATTACATACATAGATAAAAAAATATATAAATATATACAGAAATATAAATACATAAATGACGCAAATATTTAATGAATTGATAAGTAGTGGTCTTTTAAACGTTTATTGAAAGAAGTTACCGATGGACTACTACGAATTTTGAAAGGTAACTTATTCCATATTTAGTTGCTCGTGCAGTGAAGGAATTTAGTGACACAAGAACGTCTAAGTCGAGAAGAAGTAGGTAAGAGGTGGAAGTGCGAACGAAGATATACAGGAGCAGACGGATTATTTAGAATTTTATATAGAAAAGAAAGTATATGCATATCTCATCGAAGACGCACAGGAAGCCATTTTAGCTGAGAGCGGAAGATTGAAATATTATCATGTTTGCGAAGTCCGAAAATATAGCGAGTATCCAAATTCTGCAACCGCTCCAATTTATTCAACAACTCCTCTTTTGCGTCCAGATAGCATATATCTGCATAGTCGAGGATAGGAAGAAGAAGAGATTGAGAAAACAAAATTTTAGTTTTAAAAGGCAAGAAATTCTGGAGTCGTTTGATAGAGTGAAAGGTATAAATTCAATAAAAAATGAAATGAATTTTAATAAAATAATGCATATGTTTGCTTACCGCATTGATATGAGCAGTCCAATTTAAATTGGAATCTATTATAGAACCTAAGTTTTTCACTTTATCTGTGTAGGGAATGTTAACACCATCATAATACACCGGTAGTAAATTCATTGAACCTAGTTTACTCCTAAGCTGATTACTCCCCACTATAATCACTTGTGATTATGATGGGTTGACAAGTAATCCGAAAGATTTGGCCCAGGTATTAATTGCTACAAGATCAGTATTAACAGCACTGATAGCCTCAGAGGCTTTATCCAAAGTGAAGTGTCTGTATAATTGCAGGTCGTCATCATAAAGATGAAAAGGGGACGAGATAACCTTAGTCATTTCATTAATAAAAATGGAAAAGGTAAAGCCGATAACGCGCCACCTTGCGGTACGCCTAAAGATAAATCAGTCCATTTAGACGAAACTGTATTGGTAGTTCCGACCACGAAGGTATAAATTAAACCAAGTAATTACAGAAGGAGACAAATTAATAGAGTGAAGAATACCTAAAATAATATCAAAATCGACTGAATTGAAAGCATTACTGAAGTCGAAAAGGGTGATTATGGTCAGTTTTTTATTATCCATAGCATACCTGATATCATCTGTGACATTCAATTCAATAATGCACTGACCGTACTGTGGAAGGGACGAAAACCGGATTGAAATTGATCGAGAAGACTATTGTCGTTAAGTAAAGAGTATAACTAATTACTTATGAACCGCATTTTCTAAAACTTTGGAGAGAATTGGAAGTATTGAAATTGGGCGAAATTGTGAGAAAGAAGGTTTGTTTACTTTAGGCAAAGGGATAACGTGTGCCATTTTCCATGCTGTGGGAAAAGTGTAAGTAGACAGCGAAAAGTTTAAAATATTTGTGATAATAGGCGCAACATTATCCAAAATGAGAAGTAACATTTCTCGACTCAAATTGTCACTACCTACAGATTTAGTGGTGATTGAAGTGAGAATTTTTTTAACTTTGTTCTCGGTAAGTTCCCGAAACTTGAAAGGGGCTACATTGTGTAATTTAGGAGAAGTCAATAGAAGAGAAATAGATGAAGTTTTACTCGAGGAGTCAAGAGTTACAGGAGGGGTAGAGAAATAATTATTTAATCTATCTAAGTCTAAGAGGCCATCAATGCTGTCATTCAACTTACCTACACCAAGAGATCTAAGGAATGACCAGATTTGAGCCGAATCAACATTGGCAAGAGAAGTGTGAATATAACGTCGCTTAGCGTCCCTACACATTCTGTTGCAAGTATTGCGCAATTTCTTTTAGATGCAAAAATTTTCCTCAGTCTTATTACTTTTGTACTTTGTTTTAGCTCTGTCCCTCTTAGACATCACTTGTTTAATATTGGCTGTTAGCCATGGTGCAGGAGTGTGTTTTACTCTCAGAGCTTTAAGGTTAAGGTTTACTCGCGTGAAGAAGCTGTAATCTTTCACAACAAGAGCATACGTCCAGAATTGTCTCGGATTGGTTTCACTGTGGTTTCACCAACATCCAGAAGTTACTTTCATTCCATGGCCGTCTAGGTCCTAGGATTATAACCCAATAAAAAGTTTGTGGGGGTTGATGGTCCAAATGTGGGATAATAGAAACGAGAGGACGTAGTAAGCAATTGAGCAACATTGTAATGAAATTTGGGATCACATGAGGGGCACTGACATATGCAGCCACTTAATCGGGTCCATGCGTTCTCCACTATTAGACGTTAATGAAAGCAATGGTGATTACACTCTATTTTAGGTATAAGTACTGTGTTATTATTAAATATTATTATTGTTATAGTTTCTAGTCTTTTATTGCGTATTTATCCTATATCTCATTCTTCTATAATGTCGCATCACAGAAATGTTGCGCCACTGCTAACATTCTTAATTCGGCCGCGTCGATAAATCCAAAGAAAACGGATATACTCTAATATGAAACAGAGAAATACTACTTCTTTCTTTGTTATGCCTTAGCGACGTGTCAGTTACTGCGAAGTATTTTTATTAAATAACTATAACTGCTGGCATATTATCAGATAAAGGTTGCTTACACTAACATTTTGGCTTGCGTTGACTGGCAACTTTATTTAAATATGTAAAACAAAATAGTAATAGCACTTCTCTTTGTCACGAACGAGTATAGTCGACTTTGACCGATTTGTGAGTATCTGTCAGTGTTTAATAAAATTATAACAAGTATAACGGAGCAAGATGACGTCATTGTCACCGGGTCTGCCTAGCTGACATCACATCCTGCCTGCCACATCTGTTGCCACCGAAGCGTGGGAGAAGTGACGTCAGCAAGTCTATATAAGCCGATGCGTGCTAAGATATGAACAATTCTACATCATTCTGCCGGTTTAACTGTTGAATGTTCGTCGTCGGCTATTCGTGATAACGTGTTACAGTTTGTAGTTCGCTATTAATTATTGAGAAATGAAATGTAAAAGTGAATATAAGAGTGTGTGTTCTTAATTTGCGTAACACAAGATTGTTTCTAAGGAAATGCATGTTTAAGCGACTTTCGGCCTACTTGTATGGAATTGACTAAGAAAACGAGCTTAAGGTTACGAACTGTATGTAATAAGATGCCGGTTAAGGGTGCAAGACTTTGATGCAAGAGAGTACGTCACAGGTTTCAAGAACATGCTAACTGAATTGCGGCGGTTCCTAGATTTCGTAGTTGCCCCTTAAAGTAGGTACTCGAGTCACCGAAGGTATACGCTTCACTCACAAACATCGTTCCCAAATCATAATCTTCTATCCAAAGTCGTTGCAGTAGATGTCGTAGTAGTAGCCGTAATTCGACTCGATATCGCCTTGATATTTCGATCTATGGTCGAAAACTGACTCATTAGAAAGACCTAATTGTAATATTTCCTGATAAAACGAGGATGAAAAATTGTAGTGCATTCTCGATTGCTAATAATAATAGCGCATATAAATAAAGAGGGTGGAATCTTTTAGATAATACCAAAATAGCAATAACAAAAAAAAAAATCGAACGGCGGGAAAACAAAGGGCAACTGATTTTTTTAAAGAAATGTCATAGCTACGTATAATTATAAAGTTAATTTGAATTTGAAATTCGAAGTGGAATAAAAGATATCGATCTTCCAGTAGTATTAAAAATCAGCAATTTCATATGTAAGGCCTACTATATCGAACATATTTGCACTACAAAAGATATGCAAAACGATCTAATTTATCGCTGCATAATATTGTAATTAACTTCATTTATTTACAAGAAAAGATCTAGGTTGTACAGTATACATAACAGAGAAATCTCAGTTTATGTACGAATAATCCGTAAATTGTTTTAAATAAAACTGTTTTTGAACAGGGTTTTAATAATATGTGAAACTGAATGTAACACCTGTCTCGGTTTCAGTGGTCTTCAACGAATTTCGTCGTGTAGATGCGATCTTAAGTATCATTACCCAAATTTCGGACATTTATCAGTTTTACCTCATCATTAACACATGCCACTACGTTGTTGTATACGTAAGTATTACGCGGTAAGAATAATTTAGGAAGCAATATGTTATCACGAATTTTTTCGCAAATTATATTTATATGTTTGTAATCAATGATGTTTTAATACAAAAGAGGTAGATAGGTTACATGGACTCGAAAAGTGGCACCCCCAAAACTTTGCTAATTAGCCAACCCGGACTTTGTCAAAGAATATGAAAAGTAATGTTACAGAACCAACAATGTCATGCAATGCCTATTGCGCATTCAAAATTCTAAAAAATTTTAATAATCCAAACGTTTTTTATAATATCCACGATCATGTGATGCGCAGCCACCCAGTTTTAATCATCGTTTACATTTATTAAAAGCAATAATATATAATTCATCATTTTCAAATTTATAAATAAAAAATGTTGGCGATCTTTTTAAATAAATATGTTTTCATGTACATGATTCAAGAAAAACGAAATTCGAAAAAAAGCAAACATCATTTTTTACTGTCTAATCCCATTAGGTATCAATCATATTTTTTTTAAATGTCTGTTCTGTGGAATTAATTACTAATATTCTATGAATTAGTCACGGATTCGCTTAAAATGTAGTAAGACATTGAAATTGACCAATCACAATGATTTAGAGAGCTATGTGATTTGTTAGTTTGAAATGCAATTATGTTTTACATTGTATAGCGATGCAGTGCAATGTATATTTGTCTCACTTTGTAACGTTGTAACTGGGACAATATTTTACTTGGATTAGTACTAAGGCAACCTATCTACATCTTTTGTATTATAATATCATTGTTTGTAATATTTACAATTTGCCTCGTTTAATTAAAACTTCAAAATTAGCAACACTAATGACACTACATGGCATAGCATAGCACTTCACATTACACTTCATAAAATGTAGACAGATAATACAATTTCTCGCTTTCCATATAGTAAATACTTCATGGTAAATTTGACTACATATAAATTTTATGCGGTGACTGTATTTGTACATCAAATTGAACGAAAGACAATTGTCTTTCGTTATAAGATGTCGGTTAAGGGTGCAAATATATGTAGTAAAAACGTGGTTAAATCCTTGTATTAAATGTATTCATGATTTGTGGGTTCGTATATTTATTAAATGTATTTCAAGGTCTGAAACTCTGATTTTAGTGACAAGTTTACTATCTGATTCCTTAACTTCAATTATTATAGATTATTTGGGCACATTTTGACAAATATAGCAGCCTAATTCATTATATTATGATATAACTATAATGTTGGAAACTAGTTTAATTTTTACTTTAGCTCTTTATACTAATAAGCATCAGTCTAGTAATTAATCATCAAAATATATCACAATAATTTTGGTGTTTTTTCTCTGACCGCTGCCTCTGCATGTACGTTATTTGCTTAGAACACTTTTAGACACTTCATGAAGAAACAATATACAATTGGCAAACTACACACATCAAAAGAGCCAAGGGATCGAGTACATTTTTAACTATAAAAATTTACCCAATTAATATTTATTAAATCTAGTCTTCCAGACTGGATTCTTACTTTAATTCATGTGTCCAAGTTAAAAACTTATCCCTATATTTTGTAAAAATTAATATAAATCGCAATTTTTGCAAATTGTGCGAAATTGACCTAAGTTAATGTCGTCAATTAAATGGCAAAAAAAGGCAAAAATGAGGATTTTTTACATTTTTATTGTAAAGATAAAAAAATTAATAATCTGTGTTTCCACCATTGACACGAATCACACAATCACAGCGATTTGGTATGCTTAAAATCAGTTCATCAAAATCACTTTGAGGAATGACCGCCCACATTCTTTCTAACAAGTCAAAAACGGGTGGGTTATGCACGGCATCCATACTCGGCAGAGCTCTTTTTTGGAGCATATCCCATGCGTGCTCAATTAAGTTGAGGTCCGGCGATTGAACAGGCCACGGTAGAACGTTGATGCGAGAATCGGCAAGAGTGCGTGTTACGACTCCAGCCGTGTGTGAACGTGCATTGTCGTGCGTTAGTCGAAACGAATCATCCAACCGGCTTCGCAAAGGGATAATCACGTTTTGAAACATTCCTCTCCGCATAAATCTGAGCATTGAGATTCCCCCTGATCCAAATGAGATCGGTTCTTCCACCGATCCAAATGCCGGCCCAAACCATTATTGTTCCCCCTTCATACGAATTAACTTCTTGGCAAAATTTCAAACGTTCTTGACATCCAGAGGTCCTCCAAACTCGAGTACGTCTTGTATCCGGCCTCATATCGAAACGAGATTCATCAGAAAAGCAAACACAATGCCAATCTTCTTCCTCCCAATTTCTGTCTTCGCGAGCCCATTGTAAACGGGCCCTACATTGCAGGGTGTTATAGGCGGAACTCTCAGCGGCCTTCGGGAACGCAGACCCACTTCACGTAAACTATTTTGGATGGTTTTGTCGCTTATCAGCAAGCTTGAAGAGATGTGGAGCCTCGTAGCCAACATCATGCCGGTCATGGTACGATTCCGTTGAACAGTATTTTGGATGTACTGGTCCAGTCTGCGAGTGATGATGCGAGATCGTCCTCCATGTCGTTCGGCCTCGCTGTCCGTGATACGATAGCGTGTCCAGAGATGGCTTATGACGCTCTGTGTAGTGCCAAGAGCGACAGCCACAGTACAGTGCCTGGATCCAGCTTGCAACATTCTGACGGCTCTCATGATCTCTTCTCGTGTCGATGTAATTTTTTTCAGTTTCGATGCAGAAATTGTAATGTAATGTAAAATGTAAAAACGTTGATTTTCTATTTTTAATCAAAATTTATAGAAAATTCTTCAGTCAAATAGTGGAAATCACTAAAAAGAATTAATAACGATCCATCAAAGTTAAAATAATAATCCTCAATTGCGGCGATACTCTAAAACGTACTTGATCCCTAGACTCTATTGATGTGTGTATTTTTTAGTTTTCAAAACTTTGTGTATACTTTCGACTATAAGTTGTGAACTTATGTTACAGGATACACAAATGAAAGAAGTTATAAACGAAGCATTTTTAAAATTGACTGCAAAGCAATGTCCGTCTGCAAATTATGAAACATTAAAACTGCTTACATGTCGTCTACAATACATCAGGTGGGTACTTGCCTTATTATTTACTACTTTGTATTTTTGTCACGTTTTGTGATGTAGAAGTAGTCCAGTGCAATTAAGCAGATTACATATGTCGTCACCTCCGTGAGTGCAATCGAATCAGTACATCTTTAACATCAAATAATAGTCAATAAACCCAATAGCGAAGGCTTGCTGTTTAAGTGTTATTTTCCTTTGACGTAAGGTGTCATATACCTTATTTTTTCGCAGACTATTTACCAATCATAGTTTCTTACAAGAGGTATTTATTATTGTGCATAAAGTACTCATCTTTTGTTTTATTTTCCTCATCTTATGTTTTAAAGAAATCACAAATTAATTGAACTAGATTTTACGATAGTATGACGATCGCATATTTAAAAAAATGCAGTGATCATGTTTGGGCTGTCTGTATAATAAAAAAAAATTAGAAATCATATCAGCCACTTAACTTTAATCATTAAACTAAACACTGCAGTGGGTTTTACATCATACGATATATATTTACATGGATGCAACAACTTTAGCGGGATTTGTACTATATAATCAAATAATAATATTGTTTCGAGCTGCCGCTGTGGGTAATAAATGCCGGTTAAGGGTGCAAAGAGTTTATTTTCGTTCGTACAAACAGATATCAAGAACATGCAAACTTAATTACACTTAGTAGTAACTTAGTAGTCATCACCGAAGGTATACGCTTCACTCACAAACTACGTTCCCGAATCGCAGTAGTCTTCGTATTCCGCCTTGATTTCGCTTTGATACATATTTCGCTTCGATCGATAGTCAAAAAACTGACTTAGCGGCGGACGTGCAGCTTTATTTATAGTCCGATAAAACGAGGGTGGAAACTTCTAGAGCAATCCCGAATGCTAGTAGTAATAACGCATAGAAATAAAGAGGGTGGAACCTTCTAGTTAATTACGCTCGCTAACAATAATTCAACATAGTTTTCGACGCCGGCTGTTTGCATGAGTAGGTATATGACACGTCATCGCTCCTGAATTTTCGAAGTACAACTATGTTCTTGTTTCTTAACTTTGCTTACGCCATTCGATAATAGACCTTAAACCTAGTTACGCGTTGTCTCTGCAAAGCCTAGGTCTCGAGATATAAGCACTAAAATATGCGTGTATCGTGTCACATATAAATTGACCTCATTGCTTGGACATAAGGTCCAACCGTAGCAATATGTTAGGTCAGGGTTTCTCAAACTTTTGGCTCCACGAACCCCTGTTAAAGTTTCCAAATGACAGCTAACCCCTTAACTAACTATATGAATCGAATCCCCCCCTACCCAAAGAAAATAATAAAATTGACTGTTGAAGAAAATAACGTTTTTATTTCAATAAAAGGTAACAAATACAATGCCAAAAGAAATATATTTTACATATTAATGTGATGGGTGGACTTGTTTCTTGTCGCAAATTGAATCAATTTTAGGAGTAATTTTGGACAATTTTAACCTTAATTCTGACTCGGTATCAAGTCGATTCCTGTATTTCATTTTTATCATGACTAGGTCTGACTACCCTCTCTCACATAAGTATGTTGTAGCAAGTATGTTGTAGCAAAGGGTACAATGGTTCATCAAGCCACCATTACGTAAATCTTGTCGCGAACCCCCTACCGTCGAATGGTGAACCCCTAGGGGTTCGCGTACCCCACTTTGAGAAACTCTGTGTTAGGTAAATACATAAGGCAACGATAGTCTGTGTGTCAATTGAAGACTCGAATGTCACTGAATCAAATGGGCACAAATCCAAGGGTTACGCTCGATACGTTACTGGAAAGGTTTAAAAAAGTTTGAGCAATTTTTAATTATTTATAGGGAATTGAAAAATTCGACCCGAAGCCGAAGCCAGGTGGGTCGTAATAATAAATAAAATATATGAATATAACGCTAATTAACGCTTTTTGTTTCAGAAATGTTCATTTGCAATTAGAACCATTCGGAGTACTTCGTTTAGACAAAACAATATATCCAAAGGTTATATGTAATTATGTATATATTTTAATTATAAATAACGCCAAGTAAATTACTCGGAAATTACATACTACTTAAAACTTATTATTTTATGTTACAGGTCATCAATTTCGTGTTTTTATATATAGCTATATTAATTGACTTACGCAAGTTTTAATTAACGAATATTGCACACACGATTTAGTAGGTAGACTAATTAAAAAAAATAGTCCATATAATTTTTTGTTTGTTTAGATTTAGCGTAGAAGTTTTTAGTCTAATCTAGCATTTAAAATGGTTTATGTATGGTTTCTATGGATGTTATTACATTAAAGGTAACAAGTCAAGTCAAGTGGTTCATTTTTGGGTAACTGTGTTCGTTTTCATAATAAAATTCCTCAAGAAATTACTCAATTAACGGAAAAGAGATTCAAACTTGTCATTAAACACACACTGATTGGAAAAGCATACTACCAAATTAGCTTTCATTAAAGACACAACAATAGACTGGAAATGATCCTTTCTGCATATGCATTTACTGGCTTTATAGATATTGTATTTTTAAATAACTATTGTAGAATGATGTTGAAAAAATGATACCTGACTGAGTTTCTTGTCGGTTCTTCTCAGTATTCAGGTTTTCTTTTCGAACCGAACTAAAGCAGATTTGACGTTCAAAAATACCTTGCATTAGGGTTTACTTGAATAAATTGATTTGACTTTGACTTTGAAAGGAAATACATATTTATTGTTATTACGACAATGATATTTATAACATGAAATCGGATGCGGTCAGTCTATAGTGCATCCACATATTTATTTATGAGTGCGCAAGTAAAGCAGAATTCATATTTAGGACAGAAAAAGTGTAAACTTGACAATCTAGAACTACTTACTGTCATTGCGGAGTTTTGTCTAAATGCTTACTAACGATGCCTCCGAACCAGTAGAGTTACGTGTCTCCGAGCTTATTTATGGCATCTAATAACAACGAAGACGAAAAATTAATCAACTGGGTCTGTGTCAACCTTAACTTTATGAGGTAAAATTAGAAACATAACAAAAATCTTGTGAAGGCCAATATAGGCCAGTATACTCATGGAAAGGTATGGGGAAAGAGCTACATAAAAAATAGTGAGTATTATTTGTATTAACCTAGTTTATTAGTTGTTATTTATATTTATACGTAGAAGAATGAAATATGTAAGAAAATATTTTTTTGTTAAACTCCTAGACAATGTATTTCATTGTGTTACAGTATTCAATCTGGTTTAAACTATATACTGAGACAAAGCAATGGTCAATTACGATTATTTATAGCATTATCTTGCGATGATTGATGTGCTATGCCCATATGTGCTATTTCAACAATTGATATTTTCTAAAATCCTACAACATACTACAGTGACGATGTCACTGACTACGGCAGTAGTGTGTCGCAATCGTGCGTGTCAGTCACACTTACGTATATACTGTTATAATTACTAGCCGACTGTGTAATGCGAAGAAACACTAAGTTTAAGCATCTCAAATCTCAATATAGAATTGGTGGCATAGTGACATTGTAGTTAGAAAAATATGAGCGAACCTCAGCTATGACCAAGTAACTAATGGTTGGTACCTGGCTTTGCTTATATTTGACAAGGAGTATTAGTGCTGAAGCTAGCGAATGGGGTGCCGAAGTAGACACATATCCTTAAAGAATGAATTAGATGATGTTCAGACGATTGCAATATCTGTATGATTTTTAGCTGGGCACATGACCTGTAGTGCTATTCACAATTTCATTTCATCGGATGAACGCATCGTTGACAACATCGATGAAAAATTACATCGGTTGTTCGCAAGGATTTTCTTACGATGTAACAGCCAAGGAGTTGGCAGCAAAAACTTTTTACAACCTACACATGTGGTAGAAATGAAATTTAATAGTATAATATAAAAAACAAATTTGTTTTTAAAATTGTTCTGATCATTCCGATGATGTTTAAATACAAAGCTTATTTAAAATGTAAAAATACACGTATAAATATTTTAATGTATGTAATGTTACAATTATATAAATCAAACTAAATACCAACTCCCGGTCCATTCATTTTATTACATACGGAGACGTCATTCGTCAACTTGTCAGTTGTCAATAAGTTTTCAAAATGGTGTCGTGATGCCCGCTTAATATCGTTACTCTCGTCACTTACCTTTATATTATTTAAGCAACGGTGTTGTACAGTGATCTCATATTCGTGAAATAAATGGTGCTAAGGATTTCTCAAGGAATTAATGTGACTAAAACTGCAGTTCATGGACATTTATGGTGATTTTAGTGATCGAGGACGCCTATGAATCCTACAAAAGCCTACAAACTAGCCATTTGTTTCTGTTAAAAAACATAAATAAATGTGAGACTTAAGAGTTAATGCCATTTATAAGTAAGTATTGTAGAAGTTAGGACAAAAATATGTTTCATATTTTGCTGTAATAGCCAACTAAACATTAAACAAAAAGTGCGGGAAACTGCATTCTCTGTAATTTGTCATGTTTTTGTAAAAATACAGCTTAAAGGTGTTTATTTTAATATTTCAGTGAGAATGGGTTTGAAAAGAGAGGCAGTGTCAAGTTCTCATACAAAGAAATAACCAATATCCTCTTATCATTTTATGTATTATAAGGCAAGATCATGATGTAAAAAAATAGAGATGATTACAAAGAGAAATGTTGATGTAGTGAATTGTTAAAATGTATTTTGAAGTGTAAACCTTGAACAAAAGAAAAAGAAATGATAATGTACCTGCCTACCATGTGCCTGTGAATTACAAACTACCTATGAATTACAAAGAAGTTATAATAACTGGTATAGGTTATATTTATTTATACTTTTATGTATATAAATAGGTTTCTAAAACTTTGTGCTATTTTTGAAATACTAAAGAAGTCATGTTACAAACAATTATTATCAATCTTATTTAATATAAATGTAGCTATTAAACTTTGCTTTATGAAATAAATACACTAATGAGATCTACTGATCTACTTATTTTGTACCTGCATACTTTTATTATAATTGAAGTTCATAAGGTAAAATTTATAAACGAGGTACATTTTTTTTATTCTTTTAGTTCTCCAAATTATATCTCCATAAAATTATACACAATGTTTTCATACATCTTACCTGGGTACTTCTATACTTTCTGTAGGTAAATAAGTATTAATAATTCTAAAAATATTAGTAGTTACTCATATCAATCAATCTTATCGTTAGTGCCATAGAATAAATTACTTATAAATTATATCAGGAATGAAATTAAAAGACAGTAGGTATGTACGTGCTCTTGCTTTTAATAAATCTTTAATTATTATTTAACAATCAATACAAAATTTTCTGTGACTAAAAAAGTTGTGGAAACTTGTACAAAGCTGTGTTGAATGCTATGATTTCTCAGTTCTTACTTCTCAACAACGATGATAAAATTGTAATCAGTAGCTGTATCCATATGTATCTGTAAGAAAAAAAGTTGCATAAAATTCATTACCTAAATAAAATTAATGTGCAGCTATTGAAAAAGTTACTGTTTCTAATAATCAATTCAACTGAATTTTAATTCATTGCTGGTCAATATTTAAAAGAAAAAAGACCATTAATTTGTTATCCTTCTGAGTTATACCACTAATACAATTCAGAAAATGTACATACATATCAACATTTTATTAGAAATATACATACTTATTATATTACATACAGCTACAGCTCTATTAATATCATTAATGTTAATACTAACTTCCTTAAAAAGGTTCCTGTCTGTACATCATAAATAAACAATACTGTTGTGATTTCATTTACCTATACATAAATACTTACAAAGGTGTGTAGTTCTAAAACTTCATGGTTATGAATTCTTATTTAGTTTTAGAATATGTACATATTACAATAAAAGTATCCATACTCACATTTCGTGGACATTGTATTTACTGGATATATCCATATTTTAAGTCTGTATGCTGTATGTCTGCTGGTGCATGACATAAGTGATGACATACAGCATCCATTGTAACCCTATGATTCGAAATATATTGTTTAAAATTCCTGAGGTTTTTGAAATATATTATCTACCTATCACACACGACATCGAAACGTTTCAAATACTTAATTCTTACGAGAGATTTCGATTTATTACATCAAAGAAGAAATGGGTATTAAGAAAAATTAGGCAAAAATCATAAATTGTTTTTTGTACGATTTTCCTTTCTATTTGAGAGGGAAGGCAAAGGGATCTACGCCCATAAAGCCGATGTCTTTAGTAAGAAATAAAATGACAATACATACAAAATACCTTTCTGCAATAAAATAACTAGCAACCAATTTCATAAAATAATAATACTGTATTACTAGGTGTCTCTCTTTATAGCAAGGATTAATCTTTTAATGAGAATGAGATAAATAATAAATATAACAATAAATGAGACAAGTTATGAGACCAAATAAGGTCTCATAATCTATGGTAAATAGTAATGGATAGGTATTTATGTAATTTCTCGTTCATACGTACTTACTTATACGATAGTTTCACGTTGTATTGCTGACGGAGTTGCCAAGCAAAGCGGTCATTGAATACTTCTTCCACCTTATCAAATCTCATTACCTGTCTATGCATTATTCCTCTCACACACTCGCCTGTTATGCAAGTGCTCTTAATATTGCTGTTATTTGTAATAATAATAACGGGTATTTACTATTTGAAAGAACGGATCTTATAAGTAGTATTTGTAAGAGCGTTTTTTCGTTGGCTGACACGATAACGATATATCGTCGCAGATGCAGACTCATTGATATCGGGGCACAGAAATCTATGGAGCGACGCTTTTTCACTGAACGACGCGATCTCGATTTATCGTCGCCGGCGATCGGCGACGATATGTTAGTACTACGTCCGCTCCCCATAGAATCGTCCAGATAAAATCAAGGATGTATGACATAATTACACAATGGTGCATGTGTGGGTTCAACGTCACCACCCTCCCACCTCCCCGCTAATCTGTCGTTCGCTCTACACCATTGTACTGAACAGTTTGGTTTGATTAAATATTTAAAATGACTTTTAAATAAGTTCCTTTAACGTTAAATACGTTAGACGTAAGTAAAGCAGATATACTAAACAACTAAATATAATTTGTCGTCTGTCATATTGAATAAGTATAGTTTTATAGTTAACGCACTGATCTCGAAGGTGTAATGTTTGTCACTGAGACATGAAAGTTCTGTTTTTGTTTTGTCGCCATCGATATTGGTACCGTGTCGTTGAATCAAAAAGTTTCAAGATAATAAAATATCTACTGTGACGGCTACGATATTATCGTTATCGTGTCGGCAAAAGAAAAAACGCCCTTACTTTAAATTGTATGATTTACAGCTAGAAATAAGGACTTATTTAAAACCGGCGGCAAGTGAAATTTTAATAATTTATCACATACCTACAATTTATTGTACAATAGTTTGTAATGTGTAATTAGATTAGACTGATTTTAAAATCAAATTATAGAGATTAGGTTTATATGCCTACTTTCTAAGTGTTTGGAAACTATTTAAAATTAAAATATCGATTTTCAATTTAATGCATACTTAGGTATATTCATGATGTAAGTTGGCAGGCTAATAGCTTATCCCTTCATGTTATAAGTACCTACTTATCCTCCATGCGATAGAAATATTTTATGTACTTACTATACTTACGTAGTTTAAATGTATTGCTCATGTGTTCCTATGATTTTTTATGCTTTAGTCTTTTTAGTCTTAATTTATAATGCAATGATGGTGTTAAAGAGACCAATCACAAACAGAAAACAATAAATTTATAAGAAATACCTACTGTGATATTAAGATTTAGGAGTACCTACCTATTATTACATTGAATGTTTTACTAATTTTTCGGTATTGTGACTTGTTACTGCTTAGTTATTATCTACTAGAAAGTTAGTTATGTGAAAAGGGATGAAAATGAAAGTTAAAAGTGAACTTTAAACTTCAATAAACATTGAAAACAATAAAGGATACACCTTTAAAGAATGCTAATTCCTACATAAAATGGCCTCAATCTGGAAGTTTCCAATTATTATCTGTGAACTATATAATATACCTATTTCAGTAATCTAATTATCCTGATTCATATTATATTTATCAATTATCACACTACAGCTAATTCATGTAATTAAAACTCCTATTGTATTTCATGTTTTATTTTTATTAAGTACTCATATTTACTTTGCTAAATAATATCTCTAAAATATTTTTAACTTATTCAATACATTATATACATTTTGGAAGATTTCTTTCAAACCTTAGACATGATGTTTTTTAGGTAGGTTAGTTAGCCGAGTTACCTGTAATACAATAATATTAAAAGTATTAACTAGGTTACATAGAGATATAATGTTTATAACTCAAAACAAGATTAGTGAAGTTGTTGGAGGATTATGCATGTAAATTTGAGTCAGTTAAGTTTTGGTTATTTAAGTCAGTATCAGTTTGCTCACATAGCAATGTGAAAACAGCAGTCAATTTCAGTAGGTACCTATAGGTTGTAGGTTTACCTATTGTTGTTTAGATTTATTTCATTATGTCTGAATGTATATCAACTTAAATCTTACATCTTTGATCTCACATTACTAACTAAATACTAATAGACTAGTGTTGCTTTATTATTAATATAGTGTCACCGGGTAACTAAAAAATCACTACACTTTAACACGAATATAATCCAGACAAGATTTGTATTTTGTACTCAAGAGCAAAATAAATATCTATATAAATTGTTAACTACATGGCAAAACCTCGTTTTTGTTCATAACTTTGTTTACATATGACTATTGAGATATTTTATTGTGGCCTGGGTGTGCTTCAATCCAAAACTAGGACGAAAAAATATTACCACAATTTTTCACCGCTAGATTTAAATTTTACTTAAAATAACTTTATATCATATACGTAATCGCACCTACAGTTACATGTACTTACTAATTTTATGAAATTAATCATTTATAACATTAATTATAATTTAGTAATAAAATTCAATCCAAGAAAACAATTGCAATATTCATGGTAACCTCACCTTCGTCTGCAAACACTAACAGCAAAATGAACATTTTGCGTATAGAAAAGATATTGAAAATCGCTAAATTTATTCGCTCCTTTTCTACTATAAGTCTACCATCTTGATGTGAATTTCCATACTAAGCGCCTTCCTTCACAAAATTAGTTTTTTTGTTCAATAAAATTGCACGTAACTTTATGACACATGTATCACACGTTGAAAATAGAGTATATTTTAATTATTTTAAGAAAAACTTCCAAAACTTTAACTGTTCACCGAGAAAATAGCTTAACATCGTAGAACTCGTCTAATAGAAAGTAGCTTTTCGCTCGTGGATGTTGTCATACAATTTGACAGATCACAAGCGCGAGGATGTACGCAACGTTGCACGCGACGAAGTGTCAAAATTACATTTTGACAGCTAAAGTCGAGGTTGAGAACGAGAGGTTATCGGACTTCTCTTTCTCACAATTTTACATCCGTGAAGTTGTGAATGCCAATTTCATAAATTAGTATGGAAAATTCGTACATCGGTTGTGATCATCGGATGCAAACAACCTTTGCGCATTCACAATTTAAAGCTCACGGATGTTTCATCCGATGCAAGGATGTTTACGTGTTGTGAATAGCACTCCTGACCTTGGAAGGTTAAAACAACAGTTTGAGTCGGAATCCAGTTGGAGGAATTATTAACTGTAACTTTTCTATTGAAACGTCTTGCTTTGATAACAGGTCCGCAATTTTGTGGGAGATCCAAAGAATGTACAAATTCCTCCATTCCCAGGTCCGTAGGAATACCTTTAACAATACCCATTCTGGTAACAATGTAAGTAGGTATAATAGCCTTATATTTATTGTTTTCAAGAGCCGGAAAAGCTATGAATTGATTGGCATCGTCTGCTGTTTTAAATTCAACGGAGATCTTGTTACGGCCCACACCCTTCACTCCATCAGAAACAATATTTTTAACTTCATTCTTAAAGAGAAATTGACCGAATTTGATTGGGCGGATAATGGTGCCTATAGAAGGGTCTGGTTCGATTCTAGACACGTGAACTATGAAGGGTCCTTTATCAAAACGTCCATATAACTTGGGGCCAGCAGTAAGCGATGGATGAACAAACATTGTCTCAGAAGAGGCGGACGGTTCTACCACATATTTTTTGTTGGTAACATGTGCCGGAGATAAAGTCTCGCTATGTCTTTTTAATGGACGATGTTCAGAGTTATTGTATCAGGCGGACATATCAGGAGGGTCAGGAGGTTCAGGCGGAATAGAATTCATTGCTAAAAAATAAGTACTTACCTAATTACAAACTACAACCACATATAATAAAACAATTAAGATAAAGAGCTCAACAATTTAACACGAAAAAAAGTTTAATTCAGGAAAAAAAACCAAAACTTCTAAAAATTCCCACTAACACGTGTATAAACCACAACAACGCAAAATGGAATCCCGAATTTTCTCTCGTGGATGTTTTCATACAATTTGACAGTTCACGAGCGCGAGGATATACTCAACGTTTCACGCGACGAAGTGTCAAAATTACATTTTGACAGCTAAAGTCGAGGTTGAGAACGAGAGGTTATCGGACTTCTCTTTCTCACAATTTTACATCCGTGAAGTTGTGAATGCCAATTTCATAAATTAGTATGGAAAATTTGTACATCGGATGTGATCATCGGATGCAAACAACCTTGGCTTTAAAGCTCACGGATGTTTCATCCTATGCAAGGATGTTTAAATTTTTAAAATTCCATTTTTAAACTGCAAATAGTCATCAACATGATAAGTCAACAATATTTACCCGTTTCTATTCACACAGCGAAAAAATATGAAATACCTACTGAAGCTTAATCGAGGTACATATTGGTAAAGTAAAATAGTGGAATCAATAACTGGAAAAATCGTTGATCCTCTTGCAAATCCTTAAGCAAAGTTTACCAGGCAAGTAGCGATGAAACAATAACTGACATAATCGAAAAATTAGCACGTAATACTCCAATTTAATAGTGTAAACTACTTCATTTAAAATAGAGAAAACTATTTTATTTACTGAAAAGCTAAACAGTGGACAAAGTAATTAATTGTCAATGTGGAAACTTTATTATATACCCTATGTAAATCGAAGAAACAAATATTATTTCAGAATTTAAACGGTGTCATCATTGCAATTGTGTTTTTTTTTTTTTAATTTATTTATAGTAAAGAACACAATAGTTACATCAGAAAAAATTCACGGGCACTTTAAACCCGCTAGGGTTTATATGTACCAAATCTGGTTAACATACATATTCCTCAAAGGCACGTACGACCGCACGCGTATAAACAAGATATTATTATATCTATTTCCAAGGTAGTTTAACACCTACTACGCGAATGTCGTACCAATATGAAATATACAATATCACATGCCAACAATGTTATAAAAATGTCAAATGTCACGACAAAGGTCATCATTCAATAGTAAAATACCTAGCTTTGGGAACGATTTCTCAAAATGTGTCATGTCATGTCATATCTGGCATCAGCCAGAGAAATAGCTGATACGAAGAAGTATGTTTCGCCCAGCAGAGTAATATAATTAGCAGCGCAGACCACACACTGTTCAACGCCACGACCGGAGCCCTCACTCTGATCGGCTGCGTACCCAAAGGCCCCTTTAGTTGCCTCTTATAAATTTAGCACTAAAAAAATCAATAGAGAGCAAGTCAATTGATTCATGTTGTTAATATTTTTCGTATTTCAGATAATTCAATTATGGGTGACTTGGGATGAGTTGAGCTTCGAAAACGAAGCCTGAGCAGGAAGGCCGTGATAGCCGCTCTTACATCCCGTCTGATTAATCTGTGATAATAATAAGCTCTAACACAGCTCTAATTACTATCCGGTCAAGTAATGTAAACAAACCTTAGAGTAAATTTTACTTTGTGTTGAGTCTCAATACAGTGTTGGTTACGTAAATACGTTGTTTTATTAATTATACTATAAATAAATTAATATTAAACAATTTCTGACACGTGCGTAACTAGTAATGTAATAATGTGCGTAGCGCATAATCCATGATTGGACCCAGGTTCATGAATGTGAGTCCGCAAGGTGGATATAACACAATTGTCAAGAGCAAAGTACTCAATGATCGGATCCCTATACGTAGGTCCGCGGACGCCTGTGGCGGATGCGGTACATGAATGTACGACCGCGGAGCTGGATAGATAGATAGATAAATAATTGTATTCACTGTACACAAGTACATAATATTATACAATTTAATATTAAAACATAATATAATAGTATTATTTTTAATAACAGGTGAACACTGTAGCAGTGAAATGGATCTCAGCTCAGTATAATGTCGTATAATACGCATATGACGCTGATTTTCATTTGGAAACATAAACAATAAATAAACGAGCTTGTATCAGACGCATCAACATTAAGAAGAAACAAAATTTGAATTCACAAAATAAAAATGTATTTCAAAACCTTATGATCTGTTCACTTCTCCACTCACATGCACTATACTATACCTATACCCTCCGCTAGCTCTATCCAGAATAATATTTTTTGTACTAAATTAATTTACCTGATATTAAGAATAAAATAAAATTTGCAGTAAACTGAGATATTATAGGAGGGAAGTAAGGTATATTATAGCTACAGGAAATCACATACATACGAGTAACATTTCACACTCGCCATCATATTAGAGCTTTAACTTCCTTATGATCAGACGGTATACTCTTATTACCACAAAAGATGCCATATTATTGGCAAGGTGTAGCGAAGTGAAATGTGTTCCAACGTGAACCACTTATTCCTTTTGTCAATCGTTTAAAAATTGTTTGACCTACGCCTAAAACTACTCACAATGGGTATAGGTACATCTGCACTTGTATCCTTCAAAATGTCGAATACATCCACCATTCCGTTTCGTATTACGGCATGAATTTCCGTGCTTCTCTGGGTGATAAAGAAAAGCAGATTTGCCAGTTACTTATATTCCCGCGTAACTCTTAAAGGGACAGCTTTTACAAGGCGCTTGTATAGATGGTCAGGGAGTAACCTGTTCCTACAGGATTTTACTTTGACATCTGTAAATTAAGGCTTACTTCTAAAAGGTCTGAACTTATAGGTATGTAGTTTTTTACTGTTTCATTATTATGGTATAAAAATGCAGTTGCAAATTTAGTTCAAACAGAAGATTCTAAATTATATTAATACTGTATAGAAGTTGACTAGTCCTGTAGGATCGTAAATATTTATGAAATAAATTGAACAAATTTCAGCGTTGTACCTGCCAAAAGTCACCTGCGGCAATTCACACATTCTTGAGAAATACGACCTTCTTTATTAATCCACGTTGGTACTGCTTAGATTGCGTTCAAGTTTTTTGTCGATGAACGGCACATATGGTGTATGTAACGAAAGTCATTGATTACATTTTCTGAACTCGTATTACCTTAAATTCACAGTGAGTTATTTAAAGCGGACTGTTGTGTAAGAAATTCTTTTGTATTTTACAAAGTTGTTATTAATATCAAATATTTGTATATTTCTACGTATTTATGTTACGGATCTTTCAAATTAATTTTTACCCGCTTCCAGACGTTGGAAAAATGCGAAATAATGCACACGTATTGAGAACAGATGACAATACAATAATTTCATAAGATTGACCTAATCTTTTGACCGTGTGTGTCACGAGATAATCGTGTATTTTTACTTATTTTTTGTATTTAATTTCTAACAAAGTATAAAATATTTGTAGCCCATTCTTAACATGAGACTTGCACTGAATTGAAATTTGAAAATTTAGATAAAATTTCATCATAAATTTTTAAATCTGAGTGTTACATGAATAAGTATGACGCAAAAGTGCCTTGAAGGGAAGCCTATTAAACGACGTTGTAATTGAAGTGTGTTGTTAAACTTAATTAAACTATGGAATAAGTCGGATGTTGCGTAGGACGCCCTGTTTCTCATTAAATTCTAATCAATAGCAGCTATCTCAATCAACATTGGGTAGGGAGGTAATTGATAGACAATTTTTAAAATTATATTGTACACATGGAGATGTCTCTGTGAAAATCGTTACAATTTAATATTTATCAGCAACGATCAGAAGATTGTAGATGTTATTGTATTAATTTTGTTATGTAATAATGTGTACGCATGTGTATATTTGTCATTCTGAACGTTAACGAAGTTATTAATAATTAATTGACAGAATCATCATGAAACTTATGATATTAGATTTACCAAAATTTTTAATCTTTTTAAAAATAACACTCTTATATGCATGATTTGGTTAGCTAATATTTCTAAGTGGTGTGCTTTTCAACAGTAATATTCTAAGAGGTATGCTTTTTAACAGTCGACGACTTCTGGCTATACAAATTTTTACGATGGTATGGGGACAATGTTTTTGCCCGCGTAAATACCGTTACTTTAAGATTTCCAATAACGCCACAGTTTGACTCGTTCCCGTGAAACTTTTCTGAGTAACGAGTACCGCTATTACCTACTTCAGCATATTGGAAGTTTATATCATAATGTTAAATAAAATGAAATAATCTACGTAATGCTTGTTACACGAATTCTCTTCAAAAGAAATTCAATAACAAAAAGAGTAAACAAACATCAAAACAAAAAAGTAACAATATAACATTCAGTAAACGATATTTATGTCGTTCCTGAAATCAATATCAATATCGATCGTGTTTAAATTAAGTTATCAAAGTATTAAAAATGTAATATTTTGTCACTATCCTAAACAAATTATCTAAGTTAGGGTTCATCAACACTTCAAGTCCTTAAAACTCTTACATTATTTCGTCATAGAGTTAGATTATTTGAATTCCTTTAAACGGAATTGTAGAAAGCAGAGTAAATTACAATGCTGTTTGATAAAGCTTTTTACACAGCAAACACTCAGAGCAGATTTGTGGCAAATGTATAGTTTCAAAAAAAAGGGCGATTAGTTAACTGCGTTAACCTCAAAATGACAAAAAGATCCTTTTGACTATTGCTTTTACAATGTACACTCGTGTAACTAACTGAAATGAATTTAATATCATAATTACTATGAAATAGTACAAAATATATTGAGATTCAAATAAATAATTATTTATTTCGAATTAAAGTTATAGCGTTTATAGGGGATAAGATCTGTCTCATTTATTTCTAGTGTTGGACAACATATAAATATGTATGTAATATGTGACTTCTCAGTCTGGTAGTCATCTCCTACGAAGTTATTGCCATACATTGAAGCTACAATTACTGGTGGTTAATAAATAAGCAAATTTTACCTACTTAAACGAATTTCATATATTTTTTCATAATTAGTTTTGTATTTTTTAATTATCATCATCTTAATATACCAATTTAAATATATATCTAGACTAATATTATAAAGAGGTGAACGTTCGTTTGTATATAATAGATAAAATCAAAAACTACTCAATGGATTTCAAAAATTCTTTCACCCATAGAAAACTACATTTGATAATGTGAAAACCCATATATTGTAAATTACATCGAAATCGTTAGAGCTGTTTTTGAGAACGTGGTTACAAATATAGATACATACATACATTGGATTAGAAACAGAACGCACAAACAGCACAAGGAATATTGGAAAAATATAGATACATGTAGGCAAGCAAAAGACGCATTGCCATATATTCATAGCACTTCATAGCACAAAGCTGGTCCAACATTACCCTCACAGCTATAATGACAGGACACTGCTCGCTAAACAAGCACCTCTTTGTCCTAGGGATAACCGATAGCCCATTGTGCAGAGGGTGTATGGAAAAAGAAGAGACAACCTCACATCTGTTACTCGAGTGCAGGAGTGTGGCCAAAGAAAGGGCAGAATATCTGAACAACTCAGAAACCATGTCTAACGCATGCGGCAACCTGGTGAACTTAACAAGGTTCATCAGTGTAGTGGGTTGGCTACAATAAACAAATTTCCAGCCCCTCGCACAAAGGGCCGCAAATGAGCGGCCTAATTGCAGAAGCCTGCAATTGAAGATTCAAGATACATACATACTTACATATCTTCACGCTGTCTCCCTAACGAGAAAGTCAGAGATCACAGATCTGATAAACAGAAAGAAACTGTTGTTCCATTGTTTCGTTTAATCAAACTGCAAATAGGCCTAACTAACGAAAAACCTACAAATAGCATTATATAACATTTTTTTTACACCTAAAACCAATATAATCCTAATTTTGGTTATCCCATAAAAAAATTGATGTCACCCAACGAATTCACAGTATGCCATTCAAAGCAAATATCAACATCAATGTGCTATACAATGATGTTTAACTGGCAATATATTTTACTAGCGATTATGAACAATAATTTTAATTATGTTACCTATTGTTTGTTCCACATTAATTTTAATCACACGTGTGATATTTTGTAACAATTTAGTAACAAGAACGAGGGTAGAATAGATTTCTTGCGTATAGTGGGGCTGCATAAAGCCTGACTTTGGTCTTGTAAGAGCCCAGTTGTTGAGAAGCCGTCGTATAGTCAAGTACATAATAGTTTAATGAAGAATTGATAGTGTGTTCATAGTGATCAGTGCTTCTGTTACATTTCATATTTAACACTATAAATATAAAAATGAATGCTTCTATATTTATGTTTGTCCCCTGTGCGTTCCTAAACCATTAAAAGATTTCGCTGCTGCAACGGAATAAGAGAAAACTCTGAAGAATCGAATTGCATAACTAAAGGTACGGCCATGAGGCCTTTGTGTGCTTAGAAGAGAGCGGAGGTCATTTCCAAAATTTTACCAAATAGATTTCCTTATTTTTATTCACGGAATAAATAATGACAATGTGTGTATTGATTATTTGTCATTATTCATTCGCATTATTATCAATCTATTCATCCCTTTCTACACTGCTGGGAATAAGACTTTTTAATTTAGTTTCACTTCTTCCTTTGTAGACATTTTGGTCGGAATCCTTAGGAATTGATTATGAACAATGTTCTATAATGTAATTTTGTAGCTGTTATACAGTGAATTAATAATAACTAATAAAATAACCACGTTAATGGGACATTTTATCGACATATCCGTCTTTTTTTAAATAAATTTTAGGGAAAAAGTCTTCGTCTCCGACTTTCTTGTAATGTCATGATATTATTATATAAGATTATGAATTCAACCAATACAGTATCTCATAGAAACAACAAACAGATTTGAAATCGAACCAATAACGAGCCATCGACGCAAAATAAAAAATTAAAAATTCAATAACATGAATTCTATTAAAAATACAGTGCGCTTTTTAAGTTTTTATCAATATTTTTTCAGAAATAATCCCGAATAATTCGGTCACATACCCACGGGCGACATTACGTTTACGAGCTGCCGGTTAATAAGATGCCGGTTAAGGGTGCAAAGAGTTTATTTGCGTTCGTACACACTGGCGTCAAGAACACGCGAACTTAATTAGAGAGGTTCCCTAGACTTTGTAGTCGCCTCTCGAAGTAGGTACTCGCGTCACCGAAGGTATGCGCTTTACTGACAAACAGCGTTCCTAAATCGCAGTAGTCTTCTATTCAGTGTCGTCGCAGTGGCCGTCGTAGTAGTCCTCGTAATCCGCCTCAATATCGTCTTGATATATCGTTCTGAACGATAGTCGAAACACAGACTTAGTAGGCGAACGTGGGTGCAAACTTCTAGAGCATTCTCGAATGCCAATAATAATAGCGCATAGAAACCTCCTATATTGTTCCTGTCGCTAATAATAAGACGACTTTGTTGTCGACGCCCGTGCTGGCAGTTTGCATGAGGAGGTATATGACATGTTATCGCTCCAGAATTATCGAAGTACAACTTTGTTATTATTTCTTAATTTTTCGTATACCAATCGATAGAAGACCCTAAGCCTAGTGATGCGTTTTTAGGTCATACTTCTGCAAAGCTTAAGTCTCGAGATATAAGCTCTAAAATTTGCGCGTAACACCCCATTTGATAATCAGACATAAGCTCCAACCTTAATAATATTGTGTAAATGTTTCAATTACTAGAAGTTAATAACAAAAACTTTCACATTTTTTTTAAATCTTACAAGTACTTTCATAGATAATAATAATTCAGGCACTCAGGTCAATTTGTAAGAGGTTAGTGCGTACAGGGTTTTAGGTCTCAAAATTACATTTACTTATATATTTTTAATGTTAATAAAAAGTGTCTTAATGCGAACAATATTTTTAAATCATATTTTTACTAGACTAGGCTAGTTTGGAAGATATTTGCAACCAAAAATAAAAGAAAGATATGTGGTTAAAAATGGGTAGAAGCGAGTCAACCATAATAATGTATTATTGGTCACTCTATTGTTACGCGTGCTTTCCACTTTACGAAGAAAACATAGAACTTGTATACATATGGTGTGTATAATAACTTAATAAGCGAAATAGCACTCATTGACTGACTGACTGACTGACTCATCACGAGATCCCCAAAACTATGGGTCCGATTGATTTGAAATTTAGCATAGTTACTCCTTTTGCGGTGTAGACGCTCACTAAGAACGGATTTTAGAAATAGCTCTGCTACTCGTGTGAAGCCGGGGTGGGTCGCTAGTATATATATAATTGTATATACTTGAAATTAAACTTGAAATTTATTTTTCACAACTAACTATTGTACTACAGAATTCATTTCACTTTCTTTAAAATCGAATTCCCAATTCACGACGAAATAAGAACGCATGTTTTTCGCGTTTTGCGTTTCTGACATGGCAAGAAATTAAGCATTCCACTCTCAAAGAATTGAAAATAGAATATTAATTTTAAATATTATAAAAATTCTAAATCTTTAGTATCAAATTCATCTATAAAAAATGCTAATTGCCTCTAAGAAATAACAAACAACAGTTAACTAATACATTAATACATATGTGAAAGTGTAGAAGTAATTTTATTTCTTAATATGTTGTATGCAAGGTTCAATGCAACGAACACAATGCGAGCATGAGGCTGAGATAACTGTGATAAATGACTGTATTGACACATTCGGCCCGTCTGTACAGGATCGATATCTCGCTGGCCACACGATTCCGATAAAACACTCCATAAATCAATTTCTGGCTTAGACTTACGCGATGTCAAGTTGATCATTGTCAAGAAGTTGTGGGTAAATATAATGGTGTGTTTTTTACATGCATAGATATACTTGCTGTATTTCATTATGAAATATATTTAAGATTTAGTAATCTTCTTTTTAATTGTTAACGTAGATAGTATGATAATATGTTCCACAATAATATTATTAAAAAGTATGTAGTTATTCATTTAATGTTTAAATACTTATATTATGACTTATAGAGACCAGGAAGCCTTAACGCTTTTACGAATTATCTCTATTGATCGTAATATGCCGTGTTCTGTTAGTAACAAAAGTTTATTCGCTTTATTATTACTTATAACTAAAGTGAATAAAAATAACAAATTCATGTAACAGATAAGATAAAATGCAATAAAAATAATGAATAGCACTGTATACACATTATGGAAATACAGAACATCAGTAAGGTATTTGCTGCTCTGCGAGAAGTAACCAAGATAAAAGGATACATTTTATTTTTATTTAAAAAAGGAAGGAAACGTGAAACAATCAACAGATGGCTCCTATTCCTACTGTAAAAACAAGATTTATAATAATAAACAAAGTACCTACCTCGAAAATAAGAGTAACATAAGGACAGGTCGAATCATAAACCTCGAATCACCATAATATGAGGTCGACAAACGATTTCGGCACTCGTTTCACTAACAACAAAGTGACCGGCGCCTCCTATTTTTTTCTTGCAGTGGGACTCTATAGTTCGCATTATACGAGGGCTGCTATTTATGTATCCGGAACTGGCCAGTTAGAGAACAATATTAAAAAAGTAATTATAACATTTAAACATGGAACTCTTTGGCTGAAGAATACAATTTGTTTCATGTAGCTGTCATTTGTTTATCCTTTGTGGCGTCATTTTGAAAATTGCGAGTCTTTATCACCATGGAATTAAGTCGTGAAAATTTTCGTGCTATGATTTATTACGATTTTCGGCGAGGGCCAACTCAAAAACAGTGCATCGATCAACTCACTTCGACTTTTGGGGACGAAGCACCATCGAAAACTACTGTGTATCACTGGTTTAGTGAGTTTAATCGTGGGCGGTCTGTGCTCACGGACGAAGTTAAAGAAGGTCGCCCTAAATCGGTTGCTGTACCTCAAAATATTGATGCTGTGCGGGAACTAATAATGCAAGATCGTCAGGTTACATATCGCGAGATAGAAGCTTCTCTGCCCATAAGTATGACGAGTATATATAAAATATTAAACAAACATTTAGCTGTAAAAAAAATTTGTTCAAATTGGATTCCGCACAACTTGAAAATTGACCAAAAACGGGCTCGTGTCGATTGGTGTGAAAAAATGTTACAAAAGTACAATCAGGGTGCGTCAAAGGCAGTCTATAATATCTACACAGGTGATTAATTTTGGATATATGGGTATGATCCTGAAACTAAACAACAATCAACGGTTTGGGTGTTCCAAGATGAGTCGAACCCAACAAAAGTCATTCGTTCAAAAAGCACTTTGAAGCAAATGGTCGCTTGTTTTTTTGGTATAAATGGACATGTAGCTACAGTGCCACTAGAGGATCGTAAAACGGTTAATTCTGAATGGTACATGACCATGGTATTTGTTTGCCAGAAATCTTTGAAGAAATAAGAAAGAACAACCGACAACGCAGAATCCTTCTTCATCATAACAATGCTAGCTGCCACACATCGGCCGAAACAACTCGGTATTTGAAAGATCAAAAGATCGAATTAACGGGTCATCCGACATACAGCCCCGACTTGGCCCCCAACGACTTCTATTTATTCCCAACCGTGAAGAATAAATTACGTGGTCAACGTTTTTCGAGCCGTGAAGAGGCTGTTGATGCGTTCAAAATGCACGTTTTGGAGATACCTCAATCCGAATGGAAAAAGTGCTACGAAAATTGGTTCCAACGCATGCAAAAGTGCATCGATCATCGTGGTGAATATTTTGAAAAGCAATAAAACTATAATAAATGCTATATGTTTGTTTCACTTTGTTATTCCGGATACATAAATAGCAGCCCTCGTATTACTTAACCCTTTCATTCGTTTATACGTGTCTTAAATGCGAGCTAATGTCATTGAAGACGAAAAAATAATGTCAACTGTAAAATTTATTATTTCAATATAAATTTCATTCTTTTCTTCTTCTTTAGTCTTTCAGGGTTCCGCGTTTGTACCCCGGTCAGGTTAAGTAAAGGAAAGAACTTTTCTAAATCGACTTGGAATTTGGGTGTCATTGTGAGCTCCCCTACTTCGTTGCGTAGTACCCAAAGTACAACATACTATCCTAGTGCCCATAATAGATATATTTAGATCACATAATATGTGTAATTGTTTGGAGTAGGTATCATTATTTTCAATATATCTAAAATATATTTTAGCTTAAGGTGATAATTGGGTTTAGTTTATAATTCCATAGTTTTATTATTATAAGACATAAAGAAGAATAGGTAATATGTGAGCTTCCTCTTCACAGGTCGTAAAAGTCGGCCAAGTTACCGAGCTTATTATGCAGAACTCGTGTGGGCGATAAGTTAGCGACCTATATCAATCTAGTACAGCTTCGTCATCTGTAAGTCAAAATATTTATTGTTAGAAAGTGTCAAAAAGCTAGAAATGCGTTGAAATGTAATTCTGTTGCGCCTCGATGCTCTGTTTACTTTGTTTAGAAAATGATTTGAAACTATACTTTGCGAAACTAAAATTATACGTAACATTTCTATTACTCTTTTTTTAAATTGACAGTTATATTCTTATCTTCTCGAATATATAATTTATTCCATAAATTCGTTGACAAATTGGGTGAGACATTTTAAACAATATCACGCAGTTGGAGGTACCTTCTTAAGTAAAGAAGAATAATTAACAAATACCTCCGATTGCATGATATTGTTTACCTCAGTCAACACCTCTTATCTCAAATTTTTCTGACACTATTTAACCACAGACCTTGGCTTAAGATGCCTTAATCGCTCTTTATGCAGTCGAGTGTTTTGATTTTTCAATTTATTTTTTTATTTATTTTATGCTTTTTAGTTATTGTAAGAAAGTAAATTTCGTAATCTTATCATTTCATGGAGGGAGTTAATATCGTGGGAATTATTAATAAAATTGAAAATTTAAATGAGAACGGTTGCCAGCCAACTTCAAATCCCAAATGGTTCCCAAAAGGGAAAAGCATTTAAGAAACCTGAAGATGATTCTGAAGACGTATTCAACGGCTTCCCACTTGACATAGTTCATTGACTTTCATTTTCATTCTGTGTCACAATTTGGCGTCTAGTCGTCGCCATATCGATTTTTGACTACTATTATGTTTAAAGTGACACAAATTGCAACATACATCCATATATAGATCGATAAATACGTTACCTTTGCGTCGTGCGGTCAGTTAAAGTAAGCTAGACACGAAAGATTTTTTTATATTCCCCGATGTTTCAGTACCTATACAACATTATAATCAAAAATCTTTTTAATCATAAGATGATGTTAATAAAACATACTTTTTTGTTTACAATCAATAAGCTTACCTCAGTAAAGTATTACTACTTTCATATTCTCAATTTCATCCTTGAGGATGACACTGCAGACTGCAAGACTACTTTAGACATCCCAGTAGTGACTAAAACAATGGAAAATTAAAAAAAATAGTATACAATATAATTATTTTTATCGACACAAAATAATTCTAATTAATTGGTTTTACAGATATTCTTTTGAACAATGATTGATATTGTTTCAAATTCTAATAACAATTAAGGTAATAGATTGTGAAACAAGGCAAGCATTATTTCATTTGTATGTTTTTCATTATTTCATTTGTATTTAACTCTCATAAAAAAAAGAAAAATAGATATTTTTAAATTATTTAAATATGTTAGTACATACATAATTTTAAAATTAAAATTATTATACGTTATGTGGTTACACAAATCACCGCAGTGTTATAATTTCTATGTTATTTAAAACATGATTTTATCTCACGATAAAAGTTTTTCAGAATCGCTTATGGGACTCTCGTGAAAAAATCCGCTTGATAAAGAATAATATACTGTTGTTTCAGTAATTTTCCTTAACGACCGCGCTTAGATAAACAAGATTTTTTCCAAAACTCTTTGTATACGTTGCGTTATATCTTGATGTTTTTCGATAACGAATTCATCACAAGGTAATTACGGTTCTGTTTGTAAATATGAACATGGTATACCAGCAACGTATGTATACGGAGAAAAGTAATAAAAACGTTTGTGCATTGAAGATATTTTCGTAAGCATACCTATGTCATATAAAATTATTTGACTGTTTATATACTGTTTGTACTGTTTATATACTGACTGTTTATATATACGTACCTATATAAAGTGTAAAAGGTGTTCAATACTTATTTTCAAAAGAATTTCAAAATAGTACAGAGTAGAATCTCAGGTCTGAGAAACCAAGGTTTTCATCGTATTATTCATATAGTGGAGATGAGATATTAATGAATTATTGTAATAAAAAAATTAATCTAAACAAGTGGAATCACGCGTGGTAGCTATTGTAAATCAACATATACGATGGCATATAAAAGCATAACAGGCCTTGACGTTCAAAAACCAACAAGGTGTTTTTGAACGTCAAATCAAGCCAAGTTCGATTCGAGAAGAAAATCTGGACTCTGAATAACTGACTAGAAACTCAGTTGGGTATCATTTCTTTAACATAATTTTACAATAGGTTCATTTTACAGTTTTTTCTTTCAAAGGCTAGAACCATATCGATTATTTAAATTACGATGCGTATGTAAAATATTCGACATTACTAGAAAGGAGTAGAATTTAGTTTTAGCAATTTTCAATTCTGGAGAATAAATAAATTGATTTTATCCCGACCAAAACCTACGTGAGTCGTAGTATTAAATAAAACGTAGGAATATAACGCCACCTATAGTTTTTTGTTTCAGAAATGTTCAATCTCAACTGAAACCCTTCGGAATATTTCATCTAGACAAAACAATATACCCAAAGGTAAATAGTTTTATTTGTGAATAATATCAAGCAAATTAGACAGAAATTATGTAATTGTAAAAATTTATTATTTTGTATTACAGATCATAATTTTCGTGTCCCTAAATATAGTTGTATTTATTGAGTTTCGCAAATTTTAATTTACTAATATTGCAAAAACAGCACATTCGGCTGAATTAAAATAAGATAGTGGATACACTTTTTATTCTGTTCTAGCGTAGAAATGTTGTAGTTTAATCTAACGTTAATATTATATTTAGGAGGGTTTGCGCAGATTCAGCAATACACTAGCACGCATAACAAGGCAATATTATTTAATTTTCAATAAAAAGATATTCACATTATACAACGCCAATCGAAATTGAAAAATTTTGAATAAATCACCTGTCTAAATTACGGTCTTACAATCGTGAACACGTTGCACTAAAATAAATACGTAATAGGTATGTCATATAACAATATTATTTACAATATGATTTTGAACGGAGCCAGACCGTGGTGCATCCACAGATTTTGTTTACGGGTGCACAGTAAATAAGGTAACATAATGTAGGACAGAATTACATTAACATGACGAACAGGTCTATTGTCACTGTGGAGTCTTGTCTAAACAGTCGCTATAATGAATACTCTTATTAAACAATGATAATTGAACACATATTGCTGAGACCTTATCTCTCCGTGAATCCATCTAAAAATTCTTAATTTTTATTAAACATGTACATATAAGATATCATAGTGAGAACCGCTGATATTATAATATAATTATAACATGAATGGAAATAACAGAAGATGTGAACAAATAAATACGGAAATACTAGAAGATCGCCGAATTCAGCAGCGTAAGCGCTGTTGCATTCTACGCTCACCTGCAATGGCTGACACACATTCATTGAATTTTATATAGGTATATGACTACTAATTTAAGCATATTGCCTGGCATACAGTGTCGCAGAGTGCCTATATTACGTAACTTGACTGTCCAAGCTTGTTAAGAAACGTCAAAGCTTCATGCAGCACACAGCACATTCGGCTGAATTAAAATAAGATAGTGGATACACTTTTTATTCTGTTCTAGCGTAGAAATGTTGTAGTTTAATCTAACGTTAATATTATATTTAGGAGGGTTTGCGCAGATTCAGCAATACACTAGCACGCATAACAAGGCAATATTATTTAATTTTCAATAAAAAGATATTCACATTATACAACGCCTATCGAAATTGAAAAATTTTGAATAAATCACCTGTATAAATTACGGTCTTACAATCGTGAACACGTTGCACTAAAATAAATACGTAATAGGTATGTCATATAACAATATTATTTACAATATGATTTTGAACGGAGCCAGACCGTGGTGCATCCACAGATTTTGTTTACGGGTGCACAGTAAATAAGGTAACATAATGTAGGACAGAATTACATTAACATGACGAACAGGTCTATTGTCACTGTGGAGTCTTGTCTAAACAGTCGCTATAATGAATACTCTTATTAAACAATGATAATTGAACACATATTGCTGAGACCTTATCTCTCCGTGAATCCATCTAAAAATTCTTAATTTTTATTAAACATGTACATATAAGATATCATAGTGAGAACCGCTGATATTATAATATAATTATAACATGAATGGAAATAACAGAAGATGTGAACAAATAAATACGGAAATACTAGAAGATCGCCGAATTCAGCAGCGTAAGCGCTGTTGCATTCTACGCTCACCTGCAATGGCTGACACACATTCATTGAATTTTATATAGGTATATGACTACTATTTTAAGCATATTGCCTGGCATACAGTGTTGCAGAGTGCCTATATTACGTAACTTGACTGTCCAAGCTTGTTAAGAAACGTCAAAGCTTCATGGTTCACGTCACGGATTTCTCTAATCAGATTCCCAGTATTTAATGTCACTAACGACCGTGTTTCTCTGCTGAACTTCGCTTGATCAAAATTAACTCGATTTCAGAAGACACCCTAATTCATATAACTAGGTTACGTTTGAAGAGAACATTTTTATTTTAATGTTTTCGTTTGTGTAAATTAAATAATTAACATGGTATAAGTACAATTAGCTTTATTTACAACGGTGTATTGTTCATAAATTTAAAATATCTTCTGAATTTTTAATTAGACGAGATTCGACGAGGTGAAATATATATAAGCACGGCGATGCTATGGTTGGCGCTCCGTCCTCCCTGACTACCCTGTTAGGGAAACAGTGTGAAGATATGTGTATATGTTTATATTTAATTAACATGAGAGGCGATATTATTGTCTGTAGGGTGATTTAAGAATCATAACATAAGAGCTCAAGAGTTCAAAAATAATAATTATTTTTGAACTTACTATTAATTATTCTTGTTGTGTATTTTCTTTAGAAATACCCATTACCCAAGTTTAGTAGGTCGCTTACAAGAAGTTTCGAATATTACAATACACGTAAGGAAATATACACACTGAATTCAATTTTATCTCTAATTTTACTCTTAATTATTTACACTATAGCAATGACCGCTCGTGGCTACATTTAATATCATAGTATAACACTAACTGTATTAAATTACTTATGTCTGAGCACATGCGGTTAGATATAAAGCTATCTCTCACTACCTCATCCGGCCAAACTGTAGAACTTGACTGCTATTCAATACACAGTCTAAAGTCAGACATATATGGCTTCATTATCGCTTAATTGTAAAAAAATAAACGGAACTGCAATTACATACTCAAAAAAATTACGAAAATAATTAAATAAAAATAGGAATTGAAATATTTTTTAACAATGGGTTTATTTTTTAACAAATGGAAGAAAACTCTTCATTAATCTTGAATCCAAATGAGTTTTATTGAACCAAAATCAATAATTGGTTCGTGATGAACCTCCACTGGAAGTAACTCAGTCGGATATTATTTTTTAACAAAGCACCATGCAGAGATAAAACCAATTAGGTACATTTTACAAACTTTTATTACTCACTGGTTATCTCTCTCTTATGTCTCTATATTTATAATATCATACTACATAACAAAATTGATCACTTAATTTGCTATCGTCCTTGAATCCTCTAGTGATCTAGCTCTAGTGATCCGACAGCAATGCGTGATTCTGTAGTTACAATCACTTTCAGAAACTAACTTCTACACCATTTTAATCACATCTCTTATTAGTATACGTTATATTCCTTTTATACTGTACAAATATATCCCTACTAAATGTAAAAACTAATAGCTATTTATTAATATATTATTTATTACAAAATTGCTTATCATAAATAACACAGTTTTAAACAGTTATGGATATAGAGAGCTATTCTGACTTCAATCATCACAATGATCCTTTAATGTTTCATAAAGCATCATCATTCAAGTATCAAACCAATATTTAAATTATTATTGTAACGATATTTATATAGTTCATTCTTATCAAGCAATAATGTTTAAATATATGTAGGTATATAGGTAAGATTGTTCAATAAGTTTTGTCGTGTTAAATCTGAATCTTTTAACTCATTAATATATTTACAGGTGTTCAAAGTCATATAATGTACAGTATTTTTTTTTGCAACGGAAAAAGTTGAATATACTGCAGTAATAAAATTCTTACTTTTGGAAGATGTAGGTAGCACCAAAACAAATTCATGAACGATTATCAAAAGTGAATAAGGACTCTTCACCTTCAAATAGAAGGAGTAGAAAGATGGGTTACTCAATTTAAACATGGTCGTACAAGTTTTGAAATTGATCCACGTGAAGGACGTCCAAAAAGTGCATCAACACCAGAAACGGTAGCAAAAATACAGGATATGGTTTTGGAAGATCATCGATTAACTGAACGAGATTTAGTAGAAGCCCTAGGCATCTCATTAGGCAGAGTGAGCTATATTTTGGCTGTAGTTTTGGGTTTCAGAAAGCTGTGTGCAAAATAGATGCCACACTTAAGAACAATGGAACAAAAACACATTCGAATGCGACTTTATCAGCAACATTTGGAACGTTTTAGAAAAGATAAAAAGGATTTTGTGTGTCGTCTCATCACTATGGATGAAACTTGGGTCTTGGGTCAAAACAAGAAGCTAAGGAGTGGTGTGAACCCGGTACTTTGGCTTCGAAGCGAGCCAGGGTCCAGAAATCGGCTAAGAAGGCGTTAGCATCGGTTTTTTGGGACGCAAAAGAATTTTGTTCGTGGATTACCTCCAAACTGGTAAAACAAAAATCTCAGACTAATATTATGGACACGCTGGATGTAAACATTCGCGAGAAAAGACCTGGTTTACAAAAGAAAAAAAAAACACTTTACATCAAGACAACGCACCCGCTCTCACTTCTGAAAAAACCATAGCGAAAATCAGCGAATTAAAGCACAAAGTGTTACAATATCCACCCTATTCACCAGATTTGGCTCACTCTGACTTCTGACTGTTCTCGCATTTAAAAAAATCATGCTTGGAAGACGATTTTCATCGAACAATGGGGTAATAGAAAGCCTATTTCGTCGGTCTACCGGATTCTCACTTCAGAGATAAATCCATAAATTAGATCACTGGAACAAGTGTATTGAAGTTCAAGGAGATTATATTTAACAATAAAATGTATTTCAAACAAGAAAATCGTGTTGTTCTTATCTAACGGCAAAAGTTGAACGAATATGTACACATATACATACATATCCTCACGCTGTATCCCTAACGGGGTAGTCAGAGAGGATGGAGCGCCAAGCGTCGCGGTGAACAAATATGTGTATGTAACATATTATTGTCTAACAAACGCAAAACATTTGATGCCCGCTTCTGTTATTGAAACGTTACAATATTATCACAGGTGCCTAATGTACTGATATTTGTTAATGTATATTACTATGTTTTTTTAAGAATACAGTGCAACGCTGAATTAATATCTCATCCGTATGTGTAGCTTCTCTCTGTTTTCCGTACTTCGACTTGATAAAAATATATTCTTTGACATGATAAAATAGTTATAGTCAATGTAAAAACGAGTTCTCTGAGTACCTAAAGTTGTTCAAGGCTTCTAAGACCTCTTGTTCTGAACAGGAAATTTAGACATTGTTATTGAGATTAAATATTATTCGAAAACATTACTGCTCCATACAAGTAAGACGCGACGTACGTCATGCCTTATTTAATAATAATAGGAAACGCAAAAATCATGGCGGAGTCAACGCCTCTCTCGGATTTATCACTTTCGCCTTACAAGATTACCCCATACGACAGTGACGGATTGACTCCTCGGCACCCATTTTCTCCCTCTAACACGTGAAATTCGGTATACGCATCTCTGTCTGACGTTCGGTAATTAGGCGGCACCTGCATTTGTTCAGGTCACAAGGGATAGTGTTGGAGACTATCTAGACACAATGTTAATGCCTCAAGATTGATGAATTTTGTTGGCTAAAAGATAGTCTTCTAAATCAAGGAAATGAGAAACAAATTCCTTTGAAGGAATTGTGTGTTAGCAAGTTTTGTGGATGCATTTTCTTTGTTAAAATTATTGTCTCTATTGTCTAGTTAATAAAACTCCTTTCTTTGTAACAGAAAAGGTTTTTATTAATTTGAAACGTATGTATACAACACTTAAAAAGCATTAATAAACATTTCGATGTATTATAATTAAGCAGTACTAAAGACAAAAAGCATTAATAAAAATTTTGATGTATTGTAATTAAAAAGTCCGGAAACTGAAACGAAGATCTTCGTTACTTATTCACTTTATATTTTTATTAAAGTGCAATTGCTGGTAAAATATGAACAGAAAAAGTTGCTTAAACTTTTTGCCGCCCAGCAAACTGAACACAATCGGATGTCATTAGCGTTATTTATGTGTGTGTCGTGCCGTGGACGCGTCGGAACGTGTACGTACGTGACTCCAATTCACAACGGACCGTTAACATGGACACATGCTACCTTCATTCATTGCATTTTATATCATCCTAGTTACAAGAAATAATAAAAATTGACAATTTCAAAATCTACGATTCGGTGTGATTTGATAGTATTGATACTGTAATGTGTCATTAAAACTTGTGTCTGTGAGAGTTGCTATAAGATATATAGTCTGGCTAATGAAAGTAGACACTGAAAAAGCGCGGCAAATTTAAAAAATATTCGCATGGCCACCCCGAAATTTATATGAAATATCTGGAATAACCTATTTTGATACTTCTGAATGTTTTTTTTCTACTGAGTGTTAATTTAATTACCAAAGATTATTTATCAGTTGAATAGTTCCCCATAGCCTTATCTAGTTTGAGGCAAGATGAGCGTATGTAAAACTTGTTCCCACATTTTCGTGGTAGCTAGCTAGTCTACTTAAATGACATCCATCAAAATAAACCTACCATCTAGTTCACGATATAAATACAATCAAAACTTGAATCCAACATTTCTACATGCATAGATTCATAAGAGACACTGGTGTCACTGTTTCCCACATTGATTGAACATTGAACACTTTCTAATTTTCTTCAGTGATTCTATCTCTTTCTTTGTATTTATTTTTAACCTGCATGGTGTGTTCTTTCAACCAACAAATTCAGAAATTGACATCGACGTTTGTGTTCCCGCACTTCCCGCCGCGAGGTGCACAGCGTGTTGGGTGGCGGTCCCCAACGCCGAACTGCACTCTGCACACACCAGCGGGGACAGACCGGTGTACGTCGCTTTCGGGGGACGCCCTAACATTATCATTGCCGTTGTCCCGCATGGTATGCACAGAAGAGGAATTGCAGCCCTGAAAAGGGCTGGCAGGGTCGCGACGAGCACGCTTCCTCAGTTGACCCCCTAATATTTATTAACGATAACCAAAATAGTAACTTATCAACCCACAAGTGTCCCACAGATATAGTGATTATTTCGATTGTACATATTTACTTCTTAGAATTATATTGAAGTGAGTAGGAATATGAACACACAAGGTATTGTGTACCTTACAATCCTAGTCTTTGTACACGTAGTTTGGATTATTTGGTTACAGTGCTCAGATACCTACGCTATAAAGCAGTTGTGCTCGCATTTGTTTTTGTTCTAAGAAATGGCGAGAAAGAAACTTACACAGGACGGAAATTCAACGTATGCTGGATGCAAGTGATGACGAAAACATTTTTATGGGTGAAATCCATAGTGACAACAAGGATGTTGCTGTTGATATGACATATAACATTGGTATCTTAAGTGCCTAAAAAGAACCGTGCGGTTATTTTCCTGTCTAGAATGCATCATAATAAAGAAGTAGATGTGAACAATAAAAACAAATCTGAAATAAATTTGTATTACAACTCTACCAAGGGAGGCGTTGATACGCTTGATCAGATGTTTCATGAATGTACAGTTCGACGTAAAACAAACAGATGGCCAGTTGCTCTTTTTCAAAATATTATAGATGTTGTTGGCGTCGCATCGCTAATTATATGGAAGCATTTATATTCAGCTTGGAATCAACGTAAGAAGAACACACAAAGAAAACTTTTTTAACGAGAAATCGCAACCGACTTAGTGACTCCTCATATACGTAGACGAAGCAAGAAAAGGCTAACAAGTTATCACTTGGCAGCCATACAAGACGTGATAGGAGTAGATCAAGCTTCTTAGATCGAGCTTCTCAATCATCTAAACCAGCTGTTAAGAGAAAAAAGCGTTGCCATATTTGTCCATATCAAATATCAAGAGCTTCGAAACAATGCTGTGCTAAATGTAATCGCAAAAATTGCTCAGAACATTCTTTGAAAAAAATAATTTGTAGTGTTTGTAAATTAATGAAAAATGCTGTATAACTTAACTATTATATAACACTTTAATAAAACTATAAATATAAATTCGTATTGTATCAATATTGAATAGTTTCCTTTCAAATTCCCTACATTCTCTATGATGTGTCTGGAAGACACGAGTGGTCAGTTACGTAACAAAAGCTTTCTGGATTGTTAAGGGTTAAATATAATATAATAATTATTATTATATGTACTAGTACGACCTACCATTACAATTTAAAACGATTGTTTTTTCAGTGGTTTGAGCACAGAATTTATAAAACAGTATGCAGTGACTTCAGTACAAGTCGTAAATAGCTAATGAATTATGTAGACTATTCTCGTGAATTTGTGTGGTGTCTTTATTTTTGTTTTTATTGCCATCTTTAACGAACATTAAAGTAGGTAACACTGAAAGAAATAGCGGTGACCCTTGCTCAGGCTCTTATTTGGTTCAACAACTCCCAATTGCAGTCCAACACATTGATTCCGTCAGCGTGGTAGACACATTCGGATCAAAACTGCCACGGACTTGAGGGGGATTTCCAGCTAAACATGTTTTATTTTTAGTCCCGCCGGAAAAGTTTAAGTTATAAGCTGATATTTTGACAACACTGTCTTTATGTCTATTAATTATCTCTGTTCCATCATTGCAATGGATAAACCGATCTGCATGACATTGACTTTGTTTGATGGCTGCAGTTTTCGACAGTGTTCTTGGCTATAAGTGAAATTCGTCCAGGTTATTGTTTGTGTTTTTATTTTTAAACCTCGACGCAAAAGGAGGTTTGTTATAATAATAATAATTTCCAGACAATTACAGAGATCATGTGACCCCGAAGTAAGCTTGTACTATGGGTACCACACAACGAACTCTGGGGGAGTTCCCAGTAACACTCAGACTCCAAGCCAATTTAGAAAAATTCGTTTCCTAAATTGACCTAACTGGGGATCGAACCCGGGACCTTAACTTGGAAAGCAGATGCATATGCCACTGCGCCAACGGGCCAGTCATAAGTTTAACTTGTGTATCTATGGGTCTGTATACCTGTGTATTTGTGTATGTGTGTATTTGTGCATTTCTGTAACTGTGCATCTACCTAATATGTATCTGTGTCCGCGTGTCTGTGTATCTGATGTCTGTTTGTGGTATCGTAGTGCTTAAACGAATGATCATCATCGTCATTATCTAGAATCAACAGGATACCCAACTCCTCACCAACTTACAGCAGAGGTGTCGTGTTTGAGCTCATTTGAATGGTCTCAATGTGTGTTATAGATAGATAGTTATTAGGATCTGATGATAGAGCAGGAAAGAGTATTAGGAAAATACAACTAATTTCACAATTTCGTGTATTGTCCCGGAAAGTATGTATTTGTATGAATGTGGGGATAGAGTGTTGATCGTAGTGTGTTTCAAAACCATGAAATAAAACTTAAATTTAAAATTTAAAAATCTCCCGTTTCAAAAAAACTTCTATAAAAAGTAAAAAAAGGAATATGTACCTATTGGCCCCTTTAACTTCATGATAAGTTGTAATACAAATAGTAGTAGGAATATATTCAAGCGTCGTCGCGTGGGGGGTGCGCTAAGTAAATAAAGTGAAAACATAATACGATTAAATGATAAAGCATGAAAACTTAGAGGTCCCCCGACGCTTATACTTGGATATATTACTACTACTATTTATATATATTACAATTTATCATAGAGTTATAGGGTCAATACATGGGCAATAGGTACGTATACATTTTTTTTTTCACTTTTTAGATGTTTTTTTCGACTTGGAGGTTTTTAAATTTTAAAGTCAAGTTATTAGTTATTTTATATCTAATTATTAATTTCTATGTTATTTGTTATAATAAATATTAAGTCTGTAAGGTAGTATAAACATTTCATGCTAGAATATCCTGTGCTGTAGTAGGGGCTACTTTTAAAATGCACGTGTAAACATTACACATACGTGCAAGAACGTTACGTACGTTATACGCACATTTGAAGATTTAATTTAATTTGTTTTAATAAATCACTAATAATTATTATATTAGATTTAATCGTTAGTTGTTTAATTAGATATTATTATATTCATGTGGAATTTTATTAATAAATATACATATTTCAGTAACATTTCTTTCTTGGTATTTACAAAAATGAAATGTTACAGATATTTCTTTTCTGTACAATGGAGTTCTGTGAACTGTTAACTTTACTTCATTAAGAGGACAGTTGTATTTCGCTTTCTCAGTATTAAACAAGTCCAATTAATGACTGTTGTAAATATGTACCTAATTACGCATTTTCTACTGAGATTACTCTCTAAAGTAAAGTGATTATGTAAAAATACATGTACATTTTACAGTAAATCCATATGAAAAATTCTCTGTCTCAGTAATAAATAATAAGTCCAATTAATGAATGTTGTAAATATGTACCTAATTACGCATTTTCTACTGAGATTACTCTCTAAAGTAAAGTGATTATGTAAAAATACATGTACATTTTACAGTAAATCCAAATAAAAAAATTGTAAAACAAGAAAAGATTAAAAGGCGGCTGTAACCTCTTAATGTGCTTTTGGATCACTTCGACCATTGTATTATTATTTTTATGTTATTAAACAATACTAATTAATACTGTATTAAGCTATAACTACTTCTTTTTGTTTTATAGTTTCACAAAATATTGTTACTGGATAGAAAATACAAAAATAATCAGTTGTTATCACTTACACAGAACTTTAAAACACATTATATTATCACTTTTGTACTTTAAAACTCCCAAAAATGTAAAAAATGGAAACTCTAAATAAAATGACAACCTCACTTCTCCCATTCCCGCCAAAAAGTCTTTGTGTACTTAGTAATAATTAATTAATTGTTATTTAAACATTTATAATAAAACAAACAATGCACACACATATGAATGGGTGCTCATCCTTTTCACTAAACTTTACGGATTTATACGGAATTAGACGGATATTAACAACAATAATACTACTCCGAATGTCAAATGCTTCGGAACTATACTTTATATTTTTTGGAATGGACTAGCTACGCCACTGGTGGTAGTGGCATAGCTAGTCCTGAATGGGCCCTGTATCAATATTTCTCGGAGGGCTCTTTTTACTCGACTGCAGCGAATCCCAGAAGGAGGTTAATGTCTATTTTATAAACGTATATTTAAATAAGTACACACAATTATGTGCTTATATAGGTATGTATTACAAAACTTAAAAACAATGATCCTAGAATCCAAGTTAATTAAATACTATTTGCAAACAGACAGATTTTTGCTTACGCACGTCGAGGCCCCTTTAACATAAGGACCTCTTACCATCGATACGGCTGATACAGCAATAGCTACGCCCCTGAATACCACAACATGTACTTCATGAAAACTGAATGAAAATATCAAAGAAAGAAAGATTTTAATGTAGGATATTTTTAAGACCAGACGTAAAAAGAGTTGTGTTTTAAGTTTAACATGTGTATCTGTGTGTCTGTCTGTGGCATCGTAGTTCCTACATGAATGAACCGATTTTTATTTAGTTTTCTCTGTTTGAAAGGTGACTAAAAAGTGTTCTTAGCTGTGATTTAAGAAAATCTGTTCAGCCGTTTGCAGATCGGCTCTTTTCTAGTTGTTGAAGGGATGTGAGTAACTTCGACTGGTCTGATCGATTCCAAATAAAATATCCTGTTATTTCAATGATATTACAATAAAATAGTAACTTTGACCTGATGTTGCGGCATCGCCTGGAATTAGCAAGATACTCAATCCTCACCAATTTTCAGCAGAGGTGTTTGAGCTCATTGAAATGGTAACAATGAATATGTTATATATCATGATAGGATGAGGATTTGATGATGGAGTAGGAAAGAGTATTGGGAAAATACAACTGATGTCGCAATTTCGTGTATCGTCCCGAAAAGTATTTGTGTGAATATGGGGATAGAGTGTCGATCACAGCGTGTTTAAAAAGCATGAAATAAAACTTAAATTAAAAATTTTAAAAACCCCCGAATCAAAGAAATACTCTAAAAAGTAAAAAAACAATCCATACCTATTGTCCCCTTAAGTTTATAAGTTGTAATATAAGTAGTAGTAGTAATATATCCAAGCGTCGTCGCGTCGGGGGACCGCTAAGTAAATAAAGTAAAAACAGAATGCAACTAAAAATGATAAAGTAGGTATGAAATTTTCTTTACATGTGACCAGTTTTAATATTTTTACTTTATTTATTAAGCGGCAGTGGACTCAATGACGCGACGGCGTCTTCGCGTCAAACTTTAAATAGAAATCGAAAATTGGTATTCACATGGTGTTCCACGTTTCCACGTCCATTATGCTGTAATGACCAAAACTAAATAAACAATCTGCTGTTTAATTATAAGTCATTTGTGCTGTATATGATAAAATGTGCAATATAGAGTATACAACAACAACAACAACTATCTGCCAGCGTGTAACCGAGGTCTGATATTGGGCATTGTTGCACTTCCAGTGACTGTCCTAGTGTACTCAACGTGTACAAGGTCTATAACATGAACAACAATTTGAATAGATTGCCAATATAATCATCTCCTTCCTTAGATGTTATTCATACTCGTATGACAGTATTAACTAGTTTTTGTATGTAGAAAGTTAAAACTCATTGTTGCAATATTAGAATACCTAATATCTACAAAAGAAAAAAAATTACGAGTGAAGCTATTACATTCTCTTACATGTCAATGTCCTGTGCAGTTCTATGGTTATTGTACAATTATTGTTAAAGTGAAATAAAGTATAAAATATTGTTCTATTGTGTTATGTTATGCTGAGCTGCTTAGTGAGTACGATTAGGAATAATGTTAAATTATATAATTTGAGATGGATTTTCGCAGTTAATACAATAAAAAAAGTTTTGTTGAAAAACATGTAATTTAACCAACGTGTCTTTGGCTCAATTTAAAAAAAAAAAAATTGTTTTCGTTTCACATTATATTATTTTTATCTTACTACTAGCGGACCCGAGCCCGACAAACGTTGTCCTGCCCGAAATTAAAAAAAAAAACCCGGAACCCGATTACAGCGCCACTTACCGGGTTTATTTGTGAATCTAAACCATCTAGGGACCTACTCAAACACACAAAAAATTTCATCTAAATCGGTCCAGGAGGAATTCAGTGACATATACACGTACAGAAGAATTAAATATAAAATATATATAAGGATACATTTTGGTGCACGCTTTACACCGACGATCAATAAATAATCAACGCTTGTCACTTTGATTCCGTATAACGTACAATTACGCGGATTGCCAATAATCCATTAATATTCGTGTCCCGTTATCGCACATGCCATTATTCGACTAAATTCGAACGATTTCACAAAACGTTATTACATAAAGTATTTTTACATGTTTTCAATTAAATCACACTGCAAACACAATTTTCTAAATATTTTTATAGTCAATAATGATGGCAATAGAATAATATAGGAACGTATACGACCCTTAGTTACGTGTTATTTAGAACGGAAAATTGAAGCTTCATTGTAAAATAATTTATCACTTTGTATTCCAATAAATTTTCAATCATACATGGGTTTATTGCAATTGTTGGCTACCTATCCCATATCCACACAATGTCATGTGGAGTAACAAGTCTAGAAAGACAACAGTACAACGGTTCTGATTAGATACTAATATCTATTACGTGAGAAAAATATAAGGGTGTTCTATATTTGTTTAATCTCCCCGTAATGGAAAATTAACTACACAGCTCTACTATATCGAAAAGTAAAGAAATATAACATCTATCTATACTACTATATGAATTTTATGATAGACATTTTATGACTCACTGATTTCGATACTACCATTTTTTAAATTTTTGTCTGTCTGTCTGTCTGTCTGTCTGTATGTCCTTTTATAATTCAAAAACGGCTTAAACCATTTTGATGAAAATTAATACGTAGTAATAAGTAAGTGCGTACATGATAGGCTACTTATTTTTCGAAAATCTACCTTTAAAGGGGTGAAATGGGGAACGAAACTTTGTATGGGAAATGATAACCCGCTGAACCGATTATGATGTAGGATGGAGATGGTTGACACGTGGAAACCGACGCAGGCTAGTTTTTTATCAGGAACCTATCCCTAAGCGAGTGTAAAGAGGGATAAAACTTTGAATGGAAAATGCTAACCGCTGAGCCAATTACAATAAAATTTGGTACAGAGATAGTTTGCGCCTGGAGGCAGATGTAGGCTTTTTCAGAAACAATCTTTGTACATATGTATGTACAAGTTGTACATGTAATAACAACATATGTACATGTAATTTAATTTAATCCGGGAAAGCCGCCAAAAAATTGTCTGCGCAGACGAAGTCGCGGGTGCAGCACTGTGTAACAGTTAGGTACTTGTGACGGTAATGGTAATGTAATGTGAATTAATTTCTAATATTACATTTGAGTTTTTATATGTTATTTATACGAACTACAGGAATTACATCTTATTATTAACTCTTCAATCTTCTTTTCCTTCCCACTTCGATATTCTATAAAGGAAAATTTTACCTTAGACTTATATTTCTTTTACATTCGTTTAACGACGTTCAAACGAAAGTATACATTTAGCCTAAAACAGAATAAAATTATTATTGTTGAAAAAAAAAAGTAATTCAGCTTATTTTTGGTTTCTTACAGTACAAAAGACAAGATAAAATGTTTCAAAGATTAAATAGCTATTAATAGAATTCTAATACAAAGCTATTAATCCAAACATTTTATTAATTTTTTATCTAGAGTTGAACTTATATTTGTAATTATGTTTGTTAGTTAAAAACTAATTTAGAATAATCATGTTTGTTATGATAGAAATGACATTCGAAATATTTCTTGACATTACATCTGATTATTATTTGTTCATAATATACATCCCTACATACATAACTACACGTATTTAAAAAAACTTATATGATCCACGAAAAAGCTTACGCGAGTGCTAAAAACCTTTAACTATTTGTCACAAAATATGAAGCTGCAAATATTCATGAAATTGAATTGCTCCAAGAACTTTCAAGCTATTTATATTTCAACAAGGAAACCACTGCCACGAGGAAGGAAAGCCAACCGCGAGCAATTTCTGAGAACTGGGAAATAAATTTGGTCTCTCCTGTGGTTATTTTTAATCCAGGATTTAAGTGCAGTCACAACGTAGAATTTAGTGAAAAACTTTAAGAAGAGAATCTCTATAAATTTTATCTTGTTTTTCGAACAATTCCACTTTACAGGGACTTTATTATGGCTTAGTTATTGGTGGACGTTCTCACCGTTGACTAATTGCTAATTGAAAGCTCGACTAATTGTTTTGCCATTTCGTCACTCCATTGTCCACTTGGGATTACCAGATAACAAAATCATGCTTTCACTTCACTTTAGCAATAAAAAATTGAAGTTACAGAAGAAAAAAGGCAAACCATAGAATTTACTAGCTTATCACCTATTACAAGTTTCCGGATATCAGAATATCAGGAAAGTATCATAACGTCAAAAACAGAATAGCATATTAATATATTCGAGAATTTAATGGACTATATCAACTATTTGATATTTAATAAACCCCATAAATTGTCCGAGCATTGGTTTATCCCGCCAACAACAATACATTTACCATAATTTTATGTTTCCTAATTTTGCGTCTGACTATACAAATTCGCCGTCCTTTATCTTGATCTTGGGTGAGGTTGGCTTTGAAAGAAGCGCACACACACACACACACACACACACAATTGTATATAAAATGTTAATCAGCTCGTAATGACAGTTCTATGATGCCAATTATAAACGCCGCCATCTAACCTTAGAATAATAGCCTAAAATCAAAACCGACCGACCGAAGAAGAAGGTAAAACAGTCTTTCGCGCTGTTTTATCAATAATGCCGTACATAGATTTTTGCATCGTACAGAAGGCGGCAATTTTTAATCTCTCATGGATAACTTAACACTGGCCGAATTCGTATAAACGAGAAATATTAAGGCGCTCCCCAAGGCAAACAGGCAAACCTATAGAGCACCTCATACTAGAATTCGTAAAATTCTTCATGGTAATTTAGTAATTATTGATTATATTCATGAAGAAAGGGTCTTTTGAAAAAATTAAAATGGTCAAGTTTTATATCTTAAAATTATCTATACATTAGTGTATATCGCAAGTAAATATAACTTCTATTTATGAAGTAGACGCACGTATTTCTAATTTTTAGGCTTTCTTTTGAATACAGATTTTATATGTATTTTATATATAACTGAAAAATTTGAGACGGCAAAAGTGTTGTTAAAATGTTGAAGATTATTACAATATTTTTATTACTTTTATTATATTTTCAAGTAACGAGAAGATAGTCTCCAAAACTAGCAAAAAAACAGTAATTGACTAGGGGAAGCGCCTTAGAAAAAGAATAAGAAATAAAGCAGTTAGTCATACCGCTGCGAATGTGTCCAATATTTCACAACATAATAGGGTTGTGTCTCTGTATTGAAGACTTATAAACATATATTTTGATAGGTTTTTCGAATTTCTCTAAATTCGATACAAATATTTTAAAGATTTTGTTGCTGTCATGTGGTTCGTCTTACTAATTAACAAGGAATAAAAAGTTATGCAAATTACATATTATATATTGAATTGTCAAAAATACTCAAAAGTGTACTAATAAACTATGAATAACAGTCACGTAGGCTAAAAAAGAGGGTCAATCTAACTATTTATTGAGATTCGCGGTTGACTTTGCATTGTGACATAAATAATGGCCGAGCGCTCTGCATTCTTCGCGCTCTATCTTGAGAACGACTAATCGTATGAAAATTTGTTGGAAACCTAATTTGTAGATAATTTTATGCTCTATAACTTTCATGACAAATGTGATTATTATTTAAAGCATAGCATAAGAGATATTTCCTAAAAACCGTTTTCCGGTACCCTTGACTTTGAACATTTTAAGACGCGTACACGAGATCTTATGACGCTTTTGAGCCAACTTTTAAAATATTAACCCCAAATTTTATGCGTTATTATCTTTCATTTCGAGGTGTAACCCCTTGAAAACCTTTATTGTGGCTGGACTAGTTGGCGTAAATCATCTGTCAAACACTAATCCGACTTATATAATAGGCCTAAGCCTATTTCGACTTTGGAATAACCTATAATTGTAATTATATCAAAGAAAATAAAATTTTGTAATTGAATAAATGTATTTTGACGTTTTGATCATTACTTAGTGGTTTTGTTCATCTTGATATTTTAATATTACGGCTACTTTTATTTAGATTGATGCCATTAAATTGCTGTGTAACCATAATTTAGTCAATAGAATAGTATAAGTACGCAAAACTAAAACATAATTATATACAATTTCGTGATAATTTCGTTTCGTCAGACGTCAATTTTGTAGACCAATTAATTGGTGATGATATGCGGATCAGCATAAGAGAAGGTTTTTCATTATCTATTGCTCCCTACGTTTCCTTCTAATTCCAGACTTTTTAAATATTAATGCGTTATTAAGCCGCGTAGTGCCGCAAACAGGCTTCAATTTTTAGCAATAAACACGCAATCAATGGCATTGAAAAAAATATATGTGAATCTACATCATATTTATAATCGACCATAAATTAAAAATGGTATTTAATGTAAACTTTTTTGAAAAAAAAACCCAAAGTAAGTTAAACAGTAGAGTTTACAGTACAGTAGAGTTAAACAGTTTAAACAGTATTTATGGGGATGAAATCTGTTTTGGTCGTTAACATATTTTAATAAAATTCGGCAAATATATGTCTTTTATCAAAATAAATAGTTTGGATGATTCAGATTTTCGATTGTTTCAATAGCTTTGAAGAAAATACATGGTTTATTGTTTTTTTTTAAGCAATTTTATTTTGAGCGATGTCGCGTTGTTCCTGCTCGTTCACTTCTATGCGATTCAACAGTGATCGCTGAGGCGTGTTGCTAAATAGATGTCTTTTGTTCCTCTTGAATTTCTAAATTATAATTGTTTTTGACAACGATTCTCGTGTGTGATCATTCTTATGTTGTGACTTCAAATCTCGACTCGGTCGCTAAATACATTTTTTTTTTTCAATTTTAATTTCGAGACAATTTTTTTATACAATATGTCTGTATAATAATATACTACTGATTAATTACATTTTTGAAGCAATGTCTAACAAACTTCGCCTTTGTCGGAAGTCCCACTGTTGCAAGGACTATATGTAGTGGTATTGTAGTCATTTTACGTAAATACCGAAAGTTATGGTACATTTAAAAGCACTTTTAAATTGTTAGATGAAAATGCTATTTATCGCTATATATCTAATACAATCCATTACAATACGATATTTCCAATTCATTAAAAATACACTAACTTGAAAAAGTATAATACATACGTAAATACATATCCTCACGCTGTATCCCTCACGGGGTGGTCAGAGAAGTTGGAGTGTCCAGCATCGCAGTCCTTACTTATTACTTCCGCCTCGTTTCAATTATTTTCATTGAATTATTTTCATCTTATTATTTAAATATAATGATCCTCCAAAATAAGTGTAAGCTGTGAAGACAAATTGAATATGAAAGGGAAATAAAATTAGCATTGTAGTATTTAACAACTAATATTTATATGTGTTTCACAACTAATATTAATATGAGGAATTTCTCAAATCGTAATTTTATGAGTCTTTTAAATTGTAAGAGGCAGTAAGTGTGAATGTCAAAAATTGCCGCTAGGCGGCGAATCATGCACGCGCTGTTTTATTGCGGAGCATTGCATCGCGGATGGTGTGGTGAAAACATTTGGCCACGCCCCCACGGCTCGATGCTCAAGGTTGTTGAGGACTACACGCGCCTCAATACAAAGTTATTGAGTACCTAGTTATAACGACTTTATACATGAATAAGTAGCTGCTGAGTATTAATTGAAAGTTATATTGATAAAGCAGATTTTAAATAGTAAAGCTGAAAAAATACGAAATCGATCTTAATGGTGTAAGTATTTCACAACATAATTCGTAACGTCCTACGTAAGTGAATTTAAGGGGGGAACGCAACGCGCCGCGCCACGAAATTAACAAATGATTTTTATCGCTTGTCGCGTGCAACGTGCAAAGCGGTGTAGTGTGAAATGAAACACGATCTGTCATTTATCCTGAAACCAAGAATAGAAATGGACAGAGCATTTGTTTTAAGAGCGTGTCCTTACGGTATCCTTTTTTTGTTGACCGAGTTTCTAGACTTCTACTAATGTGCGTGTAAGAACATCATCTGCTAACAGACAAAACAGATGTTCTGCAGCGATGGAGTGATTATTATAGAGAACTTTATGAGAGTGACGACTCCGTCTCTAACAATGAGAGCAATCTCAACGGATCGCCACACTCGGGTCAGAAACTAGAGGAAGTCATCATGAAAGAGATTAAGAATGCGACAAGAAGTCTAAAATGTGGAAAGACTGTGGGAAATGAAGAGGTGACCGCTGAGATGATCAAATTGGTGGTCCTAGGGTCTGGGATACATTCTGTAAACTATGCAATCTTTGCTGGCAGAAGAGAGAGGTTCCGAAGGACTGGCGCACCGCCACTGCCTCTCTATAAAAGAAAATTTTCCTATTTGGACTGCGCGTACTATAGGGCCATCAGGTTGGTCTGTCTGAATATGGCGTGGAGAGCCCCTTGCTGCAGGCTGTCAGGTCATTATATCGAGGCCACAAAGCCTGTGTAAGAATAGAAGGTGACATGTCACCCTGGTTCCAAGTGTGTTTAGGCGTCAGACAGGGCTGCGTGATGTCTGCCTGGCTATTCGTACTGTATTCGGACAGTTGGCTCCAACTGATCGCATCGTCCTCTCTGACTACCCCGTTAGGGATACAGCGTGAAGGTATGTATGTATGTACTAATGTGCGTGACTAGAGATTGGTCACATTACAACGTTACACAGCTGAACATGACATATTTTTATTTTTGTGAATACTATTAGCCAAAACACATGATTTACGAGTATTTTGCAAAAACAATTATTTCATGACCGACTTATGAGCTGACACGAATTACACTGACAGTGAAAGGTTGCCATACTTACTATAGCTAACTGTTTTACTCGCGGTTACGCTCAACGAGATAGAAAGAGACACGAAAATTCCTTTGATACAAACGACAACTTATTATGGCTCTTCTTATTGTATAGCTATACTTACAAATGTTAGAATAACACTAAAAAATTTATTTGTGCACTTACTACACTTTATTTACTTACCGATCCCTCGATGCGACGAGGCTTGGATATATTAGGTACTACTACTATTTATATTACAACTTATTATAAACTTAAAGGTCCAACGGGTACGTACTGTTTTTTTTTTACTTTTTAGAGTATTTTTTTTTGAGTCGCGGTTTTTTAAATTTATAATTTAAGTTCCATTTCATGCTTTTTAAACATGCTGTGATCGACATTCTGTCCCACATTCACACAAATACTTTCCGGGACGATACATTAAATCGCGACTTTAGTTTTATTTTCCTAATACTCTTTCCTGCTTCATCATTGGACCCTAATCATCATCTATTTATCTATAACCTACTCATTGAGACCATTCTAATTAGCCCAAACGCGATACCTTTGCTGTAAGTCGATGAGGGGTTGGGTATTCTCATGATTCTCGATGATGCTGCAGCATCAGGTTAACCAAGTTCTTGTACCAAGTTATTATAATATCATTTAAGTCGCAGGATAGTAAGTTTCGAATCTATGAGACCAGTAGATATTGTTTACATCCCTCCAACAACTAGAAAAGAGCTTATGATCTTCAAACTGCTGAACAGATTTTCCTGAATCACAGCTAAGAACATTCTCGATCAAGTCGCCTTTCAAACAAAAAAAACTAAATCAAAATCGGTCATTCGGACAAAATCATCAAAAGACACACAAATACACACAAAGACACAGATACACATGTTAAACTTAGCACCCCTCTTTTTGCGTTGGAGTTTAAGTTAGTGTTCAAAGATAACTTTTTAAACGGTGACTTTGAGAAAGTCTATATAAGATACGTTATTACATAAGATATCATTAAAAAGTAAATTTGTTCCTAAATCTTAAGAGCAACCTCCCAAAAAAGTTTTTTGCCTAGGTTCCGGCCTGGCACTCCGCCACTCGAACACGACATTTATCGTTATTACTGGAATATTAATTCATATAATAAAATATCCTTTAGCCAGTATTTAGTGAACTGTATTGTCCTCCTGTTAGCCGCAATTTTATGTAACTTACTCAAGTAATTTGGGAGAAATAATTTGGGAAAATTCATAAATTACGTCATGGTTTTACGCAGTCGTTAGAAAAATGTATAAAGAAATATATACGCAAATTTCACAGTTATGAAACGTGTGCCCATCTCAACAAACTTATTTAAAAACGCTCAATATTTTGGCAGCCGAGTCTTAATGTACAGATACATAATATTTTGTGTACAGTTTTGTAACTTACTTTTAATAACCCATAAGTATGAAACGATAATAATGAATGTTTTGTTACTTATGTATAATACATAAATTATATGTATGCATATATAAAAATCAGTTCAATTTTCTGATCAATTAAATCTGTAATTACTTTTAATAATAAATAGTTCTTGTTTCATTTTCCACTTTTATAAAAGACATCCACTGCAGTTATACATATACTTTATACATTTTAACTAATTAAAACATTATTTGTGAGAAATATAAAAGCATTAGCACTACCTCAAATGGGCCAGGTATCTAAAAGCGAGGTCACAATCTGTTCTAGTCAAGTAATAAGATAGGGCCGCGCTCGTGTTCAACATGTGCCAATAATTGCGCTCACATGTAAGTTTCTTACTGAACACAACCCAACTATTACAGTCGTTCCAATTCTAGTTCGTGCGAACGACGCTTTAAAAGAAAACGTATATATAAAATCCTTTTATTAGCCCAATAATCCTTCTTCAAGCTAAATGCATTAAGAGTCAATGAGGATGAACATAGGCTAGCTTTTGTTTTCGGTTGTCAAACATTTAGGGTGGTTTAAAGTATTGCAACTTATTTCGAAATGCCAAACGGTTTACGTGCAGTTTTTATAAAGAGATAACGCTTTTAATGAGCAGTTATTTATTGACTGTTTTTAGTAAACATACGTTTAAGACAAGCAAAATTTGGTTTAAGTTTTTCCAATATAAATAATAGTTTATTTGAAAGTTAACCTTCAAAATTACTACTGACTGTACAATTTTTTTGTTTAGTTTTGAAGCTTATGTGACAATAGGAGGCAACGATTGGAACTCATTGTTTACTTATATTTGAATCGCATTGTTTAAAACGAATGTTGTGTATATTCTCTAAAATTCTAGGTATCTCAATATTTATTTAAACATTCTTGCCAACATCACAAGTTCTAATAATAATTTTTACATGTAATTACAACTAAATATAGTGCAAACTCAATAATATGGACAAGCACATCACGCGTTTAGTTTGTAGGAAATTGCTAAATACAACATGAAGAACGTACAAAGCGTAATTTATAATTTTTCTACATTAAAATTAATTAATTAATAAAAAAAAAAGTAATAAAAAATTTAAACCGACAAAAAAAAACAACGAAAAGTATGAAATAACTATTCTTTAGTAATGAAAACTCAAGTACAAGAATAACTATAAATACGATAGAAATATCCATATAATTAAGTTCAACAGTTAGTCGGTGCAAAGCCTACTAAACTAATAGACTTTATGTCGTTGCACATTGATTTGGCATCAACTTCTATAACTGTCAAATATAATTATATGGGTATTTGTATCGTATTTATGAAGTTATTTCTGTACTTAAGTTTTAATTAATAAAGGATAGTTATTTTGTAATATTCAGTGCTTTTTTTAAGTCGGTTCAATTTTGTTTATTAATATTTTCTATTTCTTCCTGAGTGACCTTGGCCTAAATAAATACCTAGGACAAGTCTACAATTAACTTATTTTCTAATTCTGGAGCGCAATGGCATACAAGAGAATCATAAATATAAATAAATAAAGGTTATAACCAGTTCGCGTTATTTGGTGTTATTTGATGTATCTTCGAAATCCAAGGTCTAATAGCGGTGAAATTTAAATATGTAGAACCAATCCGGACGTGTACCCTTTGAAATAAAAAAAGAATTTTCTAAATCGGTTCAAAAATGACGGAATTATAAGTTACATATAAGTAAGTATAAGTAACAAACATAAAAAAGCATATAACCGTATTGAGAAACTCTTTCTTTTTTGGAGTCGGTTAAAAAGGAAGAAAAAATTTGTAGAGAAATATAATTATTAAGAATTTAACGATTATTACTAAAAAGTATGTGTTTAAACGTAAAATAAACGTAAGAAAGAAGTAATAAGATGTCTAAGTGTGTAGACCTAACGAGGACGTCATGCTTACTACACAATCTAGGAAATATGCAAAAGAAACCCGAAATATATGTATGTATATCAATTTTTCAAACATTTTTTTTTAAGCAGATTACATGAAGTGTACTTTATATATTAGGCTTATTTTATGCCTTCCAAAAATGTCGAGCTTCACTTTTCTAAAGTTTAATTTTATTCACATAGCGTGGAAAGCTTTCAAATGTTTCAGCATGACCCGTTCGACTACGAAACCTATAGATAAAGAAGGTACTTACGTACGAACAGAATTCGGATTAACACCCTTAAGATAAAGCGGTCTCACTGATCCCTGAGCCCATCAGTTCCACTGAAAGATGTTTAGGATTGAATAAAGCTTTCGCCTTTGAAAAAAAGGTTTAGAAACCCCGAATCAGTAAATCGTTGATTTGACGGATCCAATGGCGATTAAGTTACTTCTTTCGTCGAATGTTCTTCTTTGTATTTTGTATTTACATTCGTTTATATTTTACCAACACTTTCTTTTACACTGCTGGGAACACAAGCGAGTAAACAGTACATCTGATGACAAGTAGACTGAGGTGACCCTAATAGGACATTTACAATGTCAAGGCTACAGGCGTACGCTACAAACATACACCTTTTGTATCCGTACAAACAAAATATTGCACAATACAGGTGATATATTTAAATGATTTCCAATTTATTGATTTTATCAGCGTTTAGCCTTTTTATGCCGTGAACTCATAGATAAAAACTAGTTTTCCATCGTGCATTATTTAGTAATGTGCCCCCTCCCCCTAATGTGAAAGCTATAGCTACGTCTGTAATCTTTCTTGATTACGTCTGTAATCAAGAAAGTACCTCGGATTGTAAATACGTACACCGTAGTACAAGCAGGTAATATTTTTTTATGGGTTCTATGTAAATTATAATATCAAAATTTATATTAGGTCTTTACCTATGAAATTGCCGTTTAGTATACAAAAAGTTAAAGTTTTTTTTTTAATTTCTATTAATCAAAGTATGCTATCGATGCCAGCGCAGTGGTAAATTTTCAGTACCCTTCTTGAAGAAGTCAGGTGTACGGGAGGCAACAAACTCTTCAAATGCATTTTGTACTGTCTTTCGGGTATAAAACCTTTTTCCTGCCAAGAAGTTGTCCAAATTTTGGAAAAAGTAGAAATTTGTCGGCGCGAGGTCTGGTGAGTACGGTGGATGACGCAAAACTTCCAACCCTAGCTCTTCTAGCTTAGAGACCGTCTGTTGTGCCGTGTAAGGTCAAGCGTTGTCGTGTAGGAGCAGCGGGGACGAGCGATTAACCAAGGCTGGTCGGAGATTTGTAAGCTTCTCCATCAGTGTTCTCCATTGTGTCCAGTTTCTCACAGTACACATCAGCAGTAATGCTCGCGCCATTTAGTAATAAGCTGTGATGACTTACACCGGCACTCGACCACCAAACAGTAACCATCACTTTTTTGGGGGTAAGTTTTCGTTTGAGGCATTGCCTAGGTGCTGAACTAGGGTCTAACCAACATGATGATCACTTATGATTGTCAAAAAGAATCTATTTTTCATCGCAAGTGACAAGGCGGTTCAAAATTCTTTCGTTTCTTTATCTATTAAGCAACGCAAGGCATACCTCAACGCGGTCGTCGCGCTGGCGGTCGTTCATTTCATGGGGCACCCACTTATCAAGCTTTTTTACCTTGCTAATTTGACGCAAAACGACCAAAATGGTTTTAATGCTAACATCAATAGCTGCTGCTAACTCAGCAGTAGATTCAGTATCGTCGGCACTCCACTATCGCCTTTAATTCGTTGTTGTTGATTGTATTGTAGAACGGCAACTTCATAGGTAAAGACCTATTATTTATTAATTGGAAGACATTTTCAGTGTGTCAAAAGATTGTACACGTACTAAGTCGACTGGGGCGCAAGTATACTTCCCAAACTCCAAAGTTAGTTTGAAACCGACCAAATAGTATTTCGTAATGACTGAACATGAAACAAGACTTTTTGAGAGAACGGGAGAAATAAGATTGTCATTTTATATAGATACATACATAGATATCTTCACGCTGTATCCTTAACGGGGTAGTAAGAGAGGACGGAGCGCCAAGCGTTGCGGTCCTTACATACCTCTTTCGCTACCTCAAATCTTATCATTCTCCTCACACATTTCCGCCTAGATATGAGAGTGCTTTTAACATTTATGTCGGCTTACACTCTGGCTATTTGATCTTCATAAGACAGCCTTGGTCTTCCTTGGCTTCTTTTACTGCTCAATTTCGCTCTGTAGATTTCCTTCGTCAGTCTTTCATCACTCATTATTTCTATGTGCCCGAACCATCTAAGCATTTCTTTCTTCATTTTTACGATAACACTCTCGTGCAGCCCTGTTCTTTTCATTGCTTACCCTGTCCGCAAAGGTGACACCGCACATATTTCTACTGCATTCGCATCGCATTTCTACTGTACGCTCGATTTCTGCATATCCAGGCCTTACTACCGTACATAAAGTTGGCACCAACGCCGCATTGTGGATGGCCATTATGGCAGTGTTAGATATATTCACACTGCCTACTAATGCTGACAGAGCACCGTTCACTTTGTTGCTAGCTGCTACCCGTCTCTCTACATCCAACTCACATCTGCCACACCTCGAAAACGCAGTCCTTAAATACACAATTGCGTTCACTAATTCTAGTTCTTTCTTTGCCATTTACACAAATCCCACATTTCGTCTGTGCCGTTTCCCTCTCAAACACCAGCACCTTAGTTTAGGACACATTCATATTCAATCCTTTCACTTCACATTCTCCTTTCATGCACGTGACTAGTGTCTACAACTCTGTTTCTGACGGTGCTATGAGCACAGCATCTTCAGCACAGCAGCATCAGCTTACAATAGGCAGTTTACCACTGTGTCATCACATATCATACAACTCATACTACTTTACAATGTCTGGAGATAAGTGTCCAAATACAGCACCAATAGCCAGGCAGACATCATGCGGCCCTGTCTGACGCCTAAACAGACTTCGAACCAGGGCGACAAGTCACTATCTATCATTACACAGTCTCTGTTGCCTCGATGAAATGACCTCACAGCCTGCATTAAAGGGCCATCCACACCGAATTCAGACAGAAGACTCTTAGAAGAAGAAGAAATTATCTAATACAACGTAATCCGATAAAATTTCTTTATGCCTTATATCACTGTTCATTATTTTTTTCAGATTTTTGTGAATTTCTGAGTGAATTTAGAATGGAAAGATGGCAAATTCTCACACATTTTCTATAACGAGCAAACAATAATGTGATAAAAATATCTACTTCTGACACATCCGTTTCCAGTCTTTAATTATAACAAATTAAAATACAAAATTCTTGAAAAAATTAATCGATTATTTATTAGTTTATAGTTTATTGTTTCTTAATTACTTCAATATTATACACAAATTAACGTAATAAGTTTTAGGATATTATCAATTAATAAATTAAATAGCTAATGTTTATTAATAACTATTATGTAAAACATATTACTCTAATCTACTCTTAATAAATGCTTGGATATAAAATCTAATTTTATTTAAACGACAAAGCTGTTACTATTTAATAAGTACCCTTTAGGTATCCTTATGCTTGTTATGAAAAATTTCATTTCGAAGATACTAAATTAGTTAAACGAACCCTTTACTTCTTTAAGACAGGGCTGGTCAAATAAAGTTTACGTTATCTTATTACGATTATTCTTCAATAATTCTTGTGATAAAATAAAATTGAAAACTTGTAATATATGTAAATTAAAATTACACAAAATGTAATCCTATAAAACGAAATGATGCTTGTCCATAATAATAATACAATAAATCACCAACACATCTGTTCAAAAGTTACAATAAAATAGATGAAGATGCAGACACACAGACAGACAATGGTACCAAAATTTTAAGACTCCTATTTTCTATAGGTTGTTAAAAACTAAACTGAGTTTGTGTCATGAATAAGCGCGACCCATATCAAGTTTCATTACAATATTATAAGAAGGTTTGCCACTCAGGACTTGTTGTTTTAATTTAAGTTTAATTTACATGAGACACTTTCATTACAGCGCAGATGTACTTTAATTTGCCAGTTGGGCGGTTCGATCCGCAGTTACCCTTTGAAAAGTAAAGGCAGACATATTTCTCAACTGAACGTTTATAAACCTTGCTGGGAAAACACTAGCTGCTAACGAAGTTAGTTCTAAGGTAAAGTTTTAATTGCTCTCTGGCAAATCTCAGTTTATCTTTTCGTGGTCTCTAGGAAACAGTTCTGTTGACTATAAATTCAATTTGATTGAGGCGGAAAAGATTATGCCTTTATTTATGAAACAGTTTGGAGGAGAATGCTAGAAATTAATTTTGAAGTTTTAGATACCTTTACTATATACTTGTATATGCTACGTAATTTAAGTTATTAGTTCACAAGCCCACTTCCATCAAACTTGTGATATAACTTAGGATATAAAACAAAAATCAAAATAAAATGTGATCGATGCTATATTATTTTAATTTATTTAAATTGGTCCTAAAATAGTTAAGTGTATATATTATATATCAAACTATCTTATCCTATTATACACCCATTAGTATTTCTTCAAATAGTTTATCATTCTGTCCTCATCTGTAGTTATAATTTTATTCGTAATGTGTTCAATCATATTTCATTTATTTAATGTAAGTCTTCATAATGGCCATTAAATAAAAATGGAAGTAAGTAATTTCTAGTAAGTATATGACGTTCAAAACTGTATGTTATAATTGTGCATATAGCATGTGTATGCATTAAATTTACAATATATTTATACATACTTACAATTTGTTTTAAAACACATGTTAAAGCACGTACTCGTTGAATTCTAAAAAAAATGTATTACTTTTTAATTATTTTTTTTATTAATAAATAATAAAAAATTAAGAACTAAGCCCTTATTGTTCTTATTTTTTTATTAATGTGATATTTAATAACAACTTAATTATTTACACTATAGATTCGTTTTCGTCTATTTGTACTTTTTTAAAAGGTCACAATGTAATACTTTTGCAACTTCTCAAAAATGTTTCTTTTTTGCATTGATTACTTTATATTATTTTTAAATCCAAAAACGTAGAATTTCTTTTTGTTGTAGGACCGTTATAACCTTTTGAATATTGTTATAAAAGCCTTACATTCAATCTTGACAAACTCAAGATGCTCAAAATGGAAAATTTCATTTAATAATTTAAGGCCGTGACGGGTCCTTAAACAGCGCGTTCACGTTTTATCACCTCGGAGTCACGTACAGGGTGTCCCGGCGTCACGTTAGCTGTGCTAATGAATTCTCACCTTGTTTACAATAAACCAGATAGCATTTATGGAGGTCATTCATTAAAAGAATCTCCGGATTATGCATAGTCTCACTTAGTACGTGACGTTTTTGCATTTTATCGGTGTATAATAACGATAAAAAGGCCAAGTCCGTATTGAACATACATCGATTCAGGCTTCTGTAGCTTCAATCTCATGACTTTGATTCAAGGCTTATTTCACAGGCTAAAAAATTAACATATCAACATATCTAGTCCAAAATGTTTTCGTTCAAAAAGTTTATTGAGTGCTACTATAATAATTTTTTCTATATCTGGAATATAATCACACAGTATATAGTTATAGGGTGTAAAACGGAATTGTTGACGACTTATCATTAAAGCATTATTAACGAAATAAAAAGATAACTTAAAAAAACATTCACTGAATTTTTGAAGACCTATCTATTCCAAAGTAATAATAATTTTATCGCTAATAGTAATGATTATTAATTAATAATTAATTAAATATCCATGAAATGTTATTAATTAAATATTAATACTAATAAACTCAATTTAATAACATTAATAATTATTATTATAACACGGTTGCGATATGTGTGACATCCGAAAAAAGTTTTCAACCTTCAGTTTATGTACGAGTATGTCACTACATGATTGTACGTTGTTTATATGACTGATCTGCCTGTGTTTCATAAGAATCTACAAAAAGATAACATAACATATGTTCACACTGTATCCCTAACGGGATAGTCAGACAGGACGGAGCGTTAAACGTCGCGGTCCTTACATACTTCTTTCGCTTCCACAAATTTCGTCTTAATAATCTCTCTCATAACTCCGCCATCTTCCTGTAGATAAATACGAGTATATACCTACAGAAAGATGGAGGAGTTATAAGCCTACTACTTAGAACGTGTGTACATGAAGAATAATGAATTCATTTTTCGACTTAGCTGCGGAACCCTAAAAATTGGTACCATAAAGTACAGTATAACATTTTTTGTGATAAAATTACGAACTGCTTATAAGATCCGAAAAGTAATGAGAAACAATACAATACAACTATTAGAGACAATAATTCGTTTCTACAATGTTTTAAGCATAATGTCAGTATAAAGTCAAATGTTTAACGTTATTATGTGATAAAACGTTGTATTCACAGTGTTTTCACATTTAAATATATCTGTACTCGTTGGTAGTACGGTATCGGAGTGGAAGTCGCTCGCGGGTAACTGTTGGCGGCGGTCAGTGTCAAGAGAACCTTATCTAAACTCCCGCCGCGTACTGTGGAGAGTTAAGAAATTTATAGAATGGAATAATTGAATGTTAATACAAAAATAACATTTATAATATCCATCAGCGAAGTTTACTAAAGTTAGCAAATAATTCTTTAGCAGTGAATTCTAACTACATTTTAATATACATTTACTTCCGTTTTTTAAAAGTTCAATAATTATCTTTGTGTAAAATATTATGTTTTTGTATTAAACATTTTTTAACACAGACAATTTAGACTACTAAAAAACTTCAAAAACTTAAATATTTACAAATTGATTTTCTAAATAAACCCAATTTACAATTTCAAAAGAATTAACAAAGACTTGTACTATATTTTTTTTTGTCTTGATCTTAAACCTTTCCTTTGGTATTGATATGCAATTTATTTTTATATAATATATTTTTAGTTACATTCCATCAGAATTAAAACTTGTTCGACACATATTTCGCGTTTCAACTAACTTTGTTTAAGACAATTTACCGAGTTTGAGGCGAAACATATATGTCGATAAATTAGTTTGAATTTCGGCAGAATAAAACTGAAAGTTAATAAAGTATATAAAGATGTGAGATGGACTATCGCAAAACAATACATGAGTCAACACAAAGTTAAAGTAGTTATTACCCTTTATCTTTATTATTTAAATGTGTCGCGTATATCTTCTATATATTAATATATGAATAACTAAAATAATTCCAAATATGTCTCCATGAAGCCTAAATAAATTTTAAAATGTCTATGCAATAACAACAGGTCTTGTCGAAAATACTACATATGTACGTATGTCACCTTGGGTAATCAGTGTGTTAAAAAAAGATTTATTCGCGACTGCTTATTTATGAAATGAGAGGTTTCTTGTAGGTGTTATGAAATTGCATGAAAAAACTATACAGGATTCATTACGTTTCAATACAGCTTAGTTGTACGTAGGTGTATTAAAAAAAATTAAGAATCGTTTGAAATTTTCAGACACAATTTTGTTATATTTTTTCTTTTTAAGCACATTTGTAACACTGATTTCTGTTTTGAATACGTATTTATATATACTTCAGTACCTGAAAATGAGTAACAACCCGACTTAAAACATTTCTTAATAGAATGTACATACATACATACATACATATCTTCACGCTGTATCTTAATAGAATGTGATACACGTATAATGTTTATTCCCATTCTAAGTCTTTATTAACTCCAGACCACTTTTGTGTCGCGGCAACTAAAGTAAGAGCTTTGCTAAATAAAATGCTAAGTGCAATTAACTGGTGAGCATTTAAAGGCGGGTCTTTTCCAGACTAAGTTTGTGTAGAAACTATTTATGTAATGCCTTAATATTTATACCTTTGCTAAGCATAGGTGTACGTATTGGAACTCCAATGTATAGTTTGCTTAATATTAGCTTTTATTAGGTAATCACTTATAACTTAATGTATGTGTTTAGGAAATACATTTTAAAAAGAATACACGTATACATAATTCTAAAATTTTGCGTAAAACTATTTTTTTAAATATTATGTTCCGTTGAATATTGACTGTAGAACTGTCGCTAATATGTGGTACTATTCCGTTCAATACCAGGTTGCGTATTCAGATCACGTCAGGGTACCACTATGTAAAAATAGTAGGTTTTAATATTTTTTAGTGGCTACACAGGTCACACCAGATCTCTAACATTGCGACCAAAATTGATCTATGGTGATCGCCACTACACATACATATATTACAAAACACTACCAAGTCCCACTGGAGTCAAAAACTGCAAGGTGTACACGATGATAGGTAACTTATATGTAAAGAATGAATTACAACTATTTACTTTATAAATATAATTTACTTTTAATCACAAACTCAGGTGTACAAATCAAAGAATAAGTAGCGTACTACAATATAACCTATAACTAACCTATAAAAACTTTTGCATCGCGCTGCGCGACGAGAGGGCGCACGCGCCATTATTGTTCTTTTTTTTTTCTTTATACATGGCATAGCGCACAGATTAGCAAATTTCCAATGTCACATATTGCATTTAGTAGAATCGTTATCGTAAAGCTCCTCCAATAAAGTGATAGTAGACTTTACTGAAGTTTTACAGGGCAGGAAGAGCGCGAGAACTTCAATTACACATGTTTATTTAGACCCATTTCATTATAGTCACTTACACAGAACTTTAAAACACAATATACTATCACTTTTGTACTTTAAAACTCTCAAAAATGTAAAAAATAGAAAATCTAAATAAAATGACAACCTCACTTCTCCCGTTCCTGCCAAAAAGTTCCATTATTGTTTTACGTCCCCTTCTCTCTGGGGTGCGGGAGGTGAGAGAGCCGACAGCGGCCGACCAGGATCGGAAACGGCCGATGTCTCACGAATATGTTGCCCTTTCGAGTGAGGGTGGTTTGACGGTGGCGATGTTACATATGTAGTGTTAGTTTCACATTAATTTTAACCACATGAATTACCCACGTGTGATATTTTGTAACATTTTAGTAAGAAGAACGAGGGTAGAATGGATTTCCTGCGTGTAGTGGGGCTGCATAAAAGCCTGATTTTGGTCTTGTAAGAGTTCAGTTGTTTAGAAGCCAGGGGGTGTCAACTTTGTATGGAGCTATTGCAGACTTTATATGGAAACAAAATGAAAGTGACAAGAGATATAGAAAGAAAAAAGATAGAAAATACCAGGGATGTCATTACAAAATATAATTTATTGATATTATTTATCAATGTAAGTACTGATATCGATTATTGATACTGAAATTTCATTTATTTCGTTAAATTATTATAATTATTTGAGTACTACATATAAAAATGACAATAATAAAATATTTTACTTCATTGAACAAAGATATTTATAAATAATTTGAACAAAAATAATACATTTTGTTATCGATATTAATAATCGAATAAACTACTAATTGAATTCAATAATATAGGAACCCTGTTTAATGAAATGTCAAAAACTTTATAAATCGAAAAATTTTCTTCATAACCGTCGATTATTTTTTCTATTTGTTTTTAGCTTTTCTGTGTTTCGCACGAGCTATTCTCCCCCTGATCGTTTGAGGAAACTCGAATCGGTGTGGTTAAGACTAGTGGATCAAGACAGGAAAAAGGACAGGAAAAGTAGACTTTTGTTCTCCATAATATTAGAAATTGTTGTTATTATATCCACGTTTAATTGTAATCAGAACTCGTGATTTAAAATATTAAAAAAAATTGTCACAAATTCTGTTGGTTTTATTAACTTTCCAAATTCCATTACCTTGTTAGCCGCTGAACTAAAAAAAAAATTGTATTTAGTTTAGTCATCTAAGAAAATACGCTCAGAGTACTATTTAAATCCCCGTCATTTTAGTTTATGGAAGCATTACCAGATGGCGCACAGTCTACACTTTTTTGTATGGAGTTGTAATTCTTCTCCTTGGAGTACATGTGTTCTGTGTTAGAAGCCGTCGAATAGTCAAGTACATAATAGTTGTGATGAAGAATTGATAACGTGTTCATAGTGATCAGTGCTCCCGTTACATTTCATATTTAACAGTAGATAAACGTTCAATTAATTTATTGCGACATACAATAGATGCTACACATTCATTTGTTTCGAATATATCTTCTATATATTATTTCGAATATACATATATATATACATATATAATGTAAGACATAGAAAAATTGTAAGAAATATAAATGAAACGTTGTATCTTATATGTATGTACATTGTACATATGTATCTATACCTACAAATACAAATAATATTTCATTAAAATAACGTTTCGAATGAACGTTTCCCTAAAAATATTTATATGTATTTATATGTAAAATACATATCCTATTTTTAAGGCGTTATTTTGCGGAAATCAGCCGAAATAATAGCTACTTGTATATAAATAAAATGTAAATTATTTTATGTTAGCTTCGCAATGTTAATCACATCAATTAAGTACCTGTGATAATTTTGTAAGGTTTCGAGAGCTCACCCGCACCAGGGCATAGCGCTCAAAAGCGTCGACATCGGCTGATGGAGGGGACGAAGGTCGGGCTGCTGCTGCTGCGGACCTACAAACAATGCTGACGAAGGACTTGGCCGCCATCGAAAAGGTGGCCAAGACCTCAAAAAATTTGAAAGGGCCTTACATAGAGGCCCTCACCGAGGCCGTCGCTTCCATAAAGGCGACATTTGAGGATCTGAGTTCCAGATGCGGAGCTGAAGGAGAAGATGGTTAGGTTCATGGACCGCCCCGGACCGTCTTCGTCTGCTGTAACGTAACACTATTTTGTAGGAACGGTGTTTTGAATTCGTGATTGCGAATTAAATTTTTTATGCTAAATAAAATATGTTTTCCAAAAATAATTAATTTGTTATCCTTGAAATGTTGTCTATAACTAATTAATAACAATATTAAAACAAAATTACATTATTTACAAACATATACCATAAAAAATCGATATACAGACAGATTCTGAATTTATTAATAAAAGTTTTATATAGTGAATTCGAACAATAGACGCACGGTAGCTACACCGCGTTGCGTTCCTAACATTCATTCTCGAAGAGAACGAATAACATTCATTCTGCTAAAATTGTTTTTTTCACTCACCAGCGCTCACTCGTCTTAGTTGTTCTAAGTACAAATATTAAAAGAAAAACTATTCAGCTATTATAATACGAGTATACCTAATATTTGTAATTTTCTCCAACGTACTATCGTTTTGGAGACAATCTTTCTAAATTTATAATAGCGTAAAATTCTAAATAATATAATATAATTGTGAATCGAGTTTGATCCCGTACCGGGAACTCCGTTGGGATTGGACTCTGCCCCTTCTACTTACATCGCAAACACCAACATATATTACCAACCAACAAGCAACAACAATCTACCTACAGCGCGGCTGTACGGGTTGCAACATCCGGCCAGACCCAGACTAAGAGGACAAGGGGAGTACGGTGTCGCGAAAGGACGGTAACCGCAGTAGATCTAAACTCATCGCTAGCTTGATCCACGACCCGCTTATTTTATTTTCTAAATTATGACTAATTCTTCTTAAATAAATGTAACTAATTTTTGTCTTGACTTAATTATTTTTTTAATTGAATTTTTTTTAACTTAATTTTCTTAATATACTTATTTTGCTCCCTCAAGCTCCCCTAAGGAGCTGGGGGTGACTCTGCGGCAGCGAGGGAACCCGTGGCGCCCACACAAAACGCGTGCAATTGTCGCGCAGGTGGGCGCCATGATGAATGCCCGGTTTGAGGCCCTGGAGGATCGGCTAAAATATAACGGTAAAATATAAAATATAACGGATCGGCTAAAATATAACGGTTCCGTCCGGCATCTCTGGCAGATAGTAGGGTGGGCGTGGATCCGGAATTCGTCGCTCCGCTACCGGTACAGAGCACGTCGGGGAGTGGCAAGAAGGCTGCTTCCAAGTCCAGCGTCGCGTCCAGCGTGTTGGGAAGGGAAAGGGGGGAAAGGAGAAAGGAAGGGCTCCGGCGTCGTCTGGGGCGGGGGTACCCCTAAGGCCCCGTCCGCTGCCTCCGGCACCGGCCTCCATGGAGGAGGCCTATAGTGTTGTTGCCCGAAGGGGCAAGAAGAAAGCTCCGGGGGGGACTTCTCAGCCCCCTCCCAAAGAGGACCAGGCCAAGGGCAAAAAGCCCAAGGCTAAGAAGAAGAGGTCGAAGCTCCGAAGTCCGAGGACTTCGGCGGTGGTCCTCACGCTTTTGCCTGAAGCGCAGCATAGAGGAGTGACGTATGCCTCCGTTCTGACGGAGGCAAAAAACAAAGTAGACCTCAGCCAGCTGGGTATTACCGGCTTGCTATATCGGAAGGGAGTGACGGGGGCTGGCATTTTGGAGCTGCCGGGTGCCTCCAACAAGGAGAAAGCCGACGCCCTCGCAAATCGGCTGCGGGAGTGTCTGAGCCCTGAGGTCGTCCGGGTCTCCAGGCCCACGAAATTCGCAGAACTGCGCGTATCGGGTCTGAATGACTCGGCGACGGCTGCTGATATTGCCGCAGCCGTCGCTAAAACTGGATGTGTTGCCGTTGAGGACTTAAAGGTGGGAGAGATTGGCCGCGCCCCTTCGGGGCTCGGAGCAGCCTGGATCCGCTGCCCTGTAGATGCAGCGAAGAAGGTAGCGGGTGCCCGGCTGCTAGTTGGATGGGTCTCGGTCGGGGTGCAACTCCTTGAGCCGAGGCCCTTGAGGTGCTACAGATGCCTCAAGATTGGACACGTGCGGGTCTCCTGCACGTCAGAGGTGTACCGCAGCGGACAGTGCTACCGTTGCGGCCAAGAGGGTCACAAGGCCGGCGGGTGCAATGCGGCGTCTGCCGGCCGGTCATTTAACGGGGGGTAAGTTCTGTGCGGGGGCAAGGCCCAAAAAGGGCGAAAGGGTGGTTCATGCCGCCGCCCGTGTGGCCCCTGCCAGGCAGGGATTGGAGGGGATGGCCACGGACTAGTGGACTCCCCACGTGACCAACGCTTCTGGCGTGCGTTTCCTCCGCCGCCGACAGTAGCGGCGGAGAGCCCACTGAGGCTTGGGGTGGCATTCGAGGGAGTGCCACCCCTCAGATAGTCTCTAGATGGCGCGCGCGGTGTTTCCGCGCGCCTCTCACGCACTGAGGGTGGGCGTTCTGCCCTCCCACCCGTAAACGAGACGAAGCCGGCGGTTCAGCGCCGGCCGTTGCCTGCCGGGGTCGCGGAAGATTACGGAACTGTACCCGTTAGCCCGGTACCAAGGCTCTCGAGGAACACCGTCAGGTTTTAGTGAGTAGCCCGGCATTGCACCTCACAGCCGTGGAGTCCCACATACCCCCCTACCATCCCCCATGGCAGGACGGAATGCATAAAGCATTTCCTGACGCAAAAAAAAAAAAAAAGAGATAACATAGTTGTCGGGGTCACTTGCCCCTCCTTTAGGAAGGGTATTGTGGCCCCGGAGGTGGAAAGAAGGAAAACTTTTGAAAACCCGTGAGGAAACACGTAAAAATCTGAGGTGGAGAGAAGGAAAACTCGAAATGAAGCCCGTGAGAAAATACGTTAAAATCAGAGGTGGAGAGAAAGAAAACTTGTAAAAACCCGTGAGTAAACACGTAAAAATCAGGTGGGCGTGATGACGCCCCTGCCGTGATGTAGGCGGGGTGCGGAAGCCACCACTTCGGAGACCTGGGATGTCCTTCGGGGGAAGGCGCCTCACCAATGGCCTCGGGATGGTGCGCGCGGTGTTGCGCACCATCCCGTGCGCCTTAGCTGTTGATTGTTCGTCGTCGGCTATTCGTGACAACGTGTTATAGTTTGTAATTTGTTATTAATTATTTAGAAATAAAATGTAAAAGTGAATATACGAGCCTGTGTTCTTAATTATAGCAACAATTCAGAAGTGGTATGAACAAACAACAATTAAGAAAGGTTTGGCCGCGTTAAGAAAAAAATTGAAAAGGGCCTGCATGTGTTACTTTGGCGAAAAAAGTTTAGAATAGATTGAAGACTTGACACATCTAAATCAAGTTGCTACAGCGTTGTATGTATTGCTAATCGTGCATGATTCGTGCTGACCTGTCGCATTGTAGTGCAACATACGAGCTTTGTAGTATAGGCAATTGGACCAGTTATATGAGGCACTTCTGGTGGTCGTAACGACTACTGTGAACTTTGAAACGAGAAACGCGTATGCATAGACCCAAAAGGTTATTCTGAAACTAGCGGAAAAGAAACCAGTGAATAGCGACATACCCGTTTTGCAAAAAAAAAAACATTGGATTTTTGACAGAATTATTAACAATCAACGACATTTCTATAAATGTGGAAGCCGAGGCCGTATTAAAGGATACAAGATTTTCTACTCTATTCTTGTCAAGCAGCTGCGCGGCTGCTGAGGCTGTTTCAAGGTTATCAGCAACGCGTCCTAGCCTGTCCTCTAGGAGGAGAGAAATGTCCTGACGCGTGCTATATGAACTGAAGCTGGTTAGAAGCCATTATTAAAGAGTCTAGTCTAGCATACTTCACTGTATAAAAAATATCGTGTATTTAAAAATCAAGTATCCAAATTGATGGTAACTTTATGCAATTCCACGCTTTCTACTTGAGAAGTGCTCTTCAAACTGTTGTACTATTAAACCGTCTGTATATGAGCCTGTATGCCACCAATTGTGTTGTATAATATGTAAAACGTCATACAGTGCGCAGACAAAATGTCGGAGCTATTATTATAGATGCCGGTATATTAAAGAATTAGAAAAGAGCTATGCTTAAGTAACGCGTAATGTCATACATTACATGCCGTCACAATTCTGATATCGTTTAGCCAATTTTAACAATGCCAAATGGACAATGCATATGACAAAAATAAACTCTGTGCTATAGTGAGGAAAGCATTTATAGTAGCTACTGTTACACATTGTGCCCACGCAGTGGTGATATGAGTTGAGCGTAGACCAGCCAAACAAGCATATGTGACACGGCGGTCACGGGATTTTAAAGGCTATAGTCGAGCTCGTGCTTTCTGCCACTGCTGCCGGCCAGCTGCGAAAACGGGAGCCTTATAGCAGGCAGCATAGAAAGTGCATGGTGTCTCCGCTTTCCAAACGCACGAGATTACGTCATTTTGCTATGAATAATGTCTTTTATAATTTAGATTTTTATAGATTTCGTGTGCAAGCATAAGTGCAAAAAGTTGAGTCAGCCTCACCAGCCAAGCCGAGCTAGCCAGCTCCCCCGGGCTTGCCAGCCCCGCAGGGTTAGCCAACCCAGCCAGCCAAGCCGAGCTAGCCAGCCAACCCAGCCAACCAAGTCGAGCTAGCCAGCCCCGCCGAGCTTGCCAGCCCCGCTGGGTTAGCCAACCCAGCCAGCCAAGCTGAGCTAGCCAGCTCCGCCGGGCTTGCCAGCCCCGCAGGGTTAGCCAAGCCAGCCAGCCATGCCGAGCTAGCCAGCTCCGAGGGGCTTGCCAGCCCCGCCGGGCTAGCCAACCCAGCCAGCCAAGCCGAGCTAGCCAGCTCCGCCGGGCTTGCCAGCCCCGCCGGGTTAGCCAACCAAACCAGCCAAGCCGAGCTAGCTGGCTCCACCGGGCTTGCCAGCCTCGACCTGCCAGCCAGCCATCCAGCCAGCCTAACCTATTATTTTCAGCCTTCCAATAATTCCTGCCGCCTAGACGCCATGTCGTAAACGCAAGTAGGTATTGAATAAAAAAAAAGTGGTTTATATGCTGTGGAAGCAAGAGCCAGATAGAAACACTTTTAAATTAAATTCAAAGTTAAAAGACGTCTATTCTGACCCTGATATGAAAGATACTAATCCTGATATAGAGATTAAAACGATAGTTGTAGAATGCGGAGATTAGAGGGGTTTACAAGGCTATAATAAGTTTACAGAACTGGTTCGGTAGATTCCTTTAGGCCTTAATATAAACGAGTAGACACAGCTAATATGTGACAGCGTAAATGCAGTATGGATAAACAGCTAGAAACTGAAAATCTCATTGACCTTTTTTCTTGAGAACTACTACTTGTTTTGTTTACAATTGCGGGAGCAATCGTCCCAGGATGGCCGAGTGTAACGAAGCAATATAACGTCACTGTCACCGGGTCTGCCTAGCTGACATCACATCCTGCCTATCACATCTGTTGTCGCCAAGGCATGGGAGAAGCGACGTCAGCAAGTCTATATAAGCCGATGCGTGCCAAGATCTGGATCATTCTATATCATTCTGCGGCTTTAGCTGTTGATTATTCGTCCTCGGCTATTCGTGACAACGTGTTATAGTTTGTAATTTATTAATTATTTAGAAATAAAATGGAAAAGTGAATATACGAGCCTGTGTACTTAATTATCGCAACAGTAGTTTTCAAATAGCCGTGAAGTATACTTTTGTACATGTAGATATGGACGCGGAGGTAGTTAGAAATCTAACCGCCAACATGTGCTGTCAGTTAGAAGTAGTTGAATGCAGTCACATTTAGGAGGTATATTATATATTTAGCGGTAGCAACGAAGGTCATTGTTTGTAATGAAAATTAATAGTTAAATCAGTGACAAATACAGTAAACACAGCATGTGTGCATTTAAACGTATGAAGATATTCATATTTTATTATGTAGTTATATATTTTCAGCTCAACTTCACCAAAACGACGCGTATTTCGCTTTCCAATGAAGCATCTTAAACTAAGGTTTTATAATATTATGCATATGCAATTCTGTTTACTTTATATTTTACTATCTATAACATCGTTGCCTATGTAATGTTAATTTTATGCAGATGCAATAGAACCGAAAGAACGAATAGTCCGTTGCATTTCAAATTAACTAGCCAACAGCTCTGTGACAGGAAATTCAAATTTTTCGAACACAGAATAAAAACGTTGGTCGGTACTGCTAACCTCTTTGCGGCATGACGCAGAACGTTCCGTTTATTGGTACAATGAAATTAGCATAGTAATGAAAAATATTGGTTGGCAGCACGCCGCCCATTCTCGTAGTCAATTTATCAGTGGTTCCACATGAAACAGAATTAGGGAGTGTACCGTTTACAACTATATATTTTAAGTAAATTAAGCGGTTGACGAAGCGTCACTGTTACTGTGTAAGTTTATTAAAAAAAATATGTAATTATATATGTTTATAATCTGCCTCCATGTTCACTTGACAGGTGAATAACAATATACAAGACTTTTTGGTGGAAACGGGAGAAGTGAGGTTGTCATTTTATTTAAATTTTCCATTTTTTACATTTTTGGGAGTATTAAAGTACAAAAGTCAGTCCTATAAAACTTCAGTAAAGTCTAGTATCACTTTACTGGAGGAGTTTTACGATAACAATTACTTATTTAAATTCAATACGTGAAATTGGCAAATGCGCTGATCTGTGCGCCATGCCATGAAGAAAGAAAAAAAACAATATACAAGGGACTTTTCGGCGGGAACAGGAGAAGTGAGGTTGTCATTTTATTTAGAGTTTCTATTTTTTATATTTTTGGGAGTTTTAAAGTACAAAAGTGATAGTATATTGTGTTTTAACGTTCTGTGTAAGTGAAAATAATAGAGTAGGTCTAAATAAACGTGTAGCTGAAATTCTCGCGCTCTTCCAAGAAGGCCTTTATAAATTCAATAATTCTTACTATCACTTTACTGGAGGAGTTTTACAGAGTTTAAAGATAACGATTCTACTTATTAAATTACAATACGTGACATTGGCAAATGTGCTAATCTGTGCGCCATGCCATGAAGAAAGAAAAAAAAAACAATGTACAATCTGCCAGCTATAAAATCATCAACGTCAACCAGTAAGAGATATCAGATGATGTGCCAACAACCAATTACTTGCCATCTGTGAAAAATAACGTGAGTATGCATATGTATCATGTAATGATATCAACAGAACAATCTTTTTTTTTAGTTAAAATACAAAAAGATTATACAATTTTGATATAAAAATAGGCGACTCTAACTCAGTTATATTTTGATGACGGAAACAATAATGTCTGATACAACAACATTGATGTTTTCTTTTAAACCTATATCAATCTATTTGTTTCAGATGATTTTTTTAACTTAAATTCGGTAAAGGTAACCTTGATAAATAATTATATCTCAATCAGTTTTTACCTAGGCAGCCAGCTAGTCAAAACGGCTGAGCTGTTTTAATAAATTTAAACGTTAGGTGTTTGATCATTACTGCACAATACACCTTAAAAAAAACCAACGACCTGGCATGTACATAGATACGTTAGATTTAATAATGATTAAAAAAAGCATTAAAATAAGTGAAATCGACGTATCTATAATATTAATCTACCAGACTGTAATTTCAATATAATGTTAACACCACAGTATTTAAAATAAAATGACAAATCAGAAGCTGAAACTTGAATGAATCTTGAGTAGAATCTGATAGTGGTAGGTTATATCGCACCCCCAGGCCAATAAAGGCGTAAGTTAAAAATCCTAACTTTACAGGAGAGCAAAAAAACTGTGAGTAGTTATACCTATTTTGTTTTTGATCATATGATCTAGTATTATACATCAATAAATGGTAAAAAAATCAAGCTTTTATATTATTTATGTATTAGATATCTCAAATCAGCCAGTTATTAAATATTTAGTATTTAACATTTTACAAAAGTTTTCATTATTTAATTATGACACCCACTCAGATGTAATAATTTTTACTCCAATTAATCTTTTAAAAATAAATTTAACACTATGTATTGTTCTTGATTACGTCTTTTATGAAGTACGATACGATATTTAAATATGGAGCGCATGTACTGCTTACACCTTTTTTTGCTTTCTTTTTTTAAGTATTAAATTTTATACGATGTTCTTACAGCTTTGTTCTTTAAAAAATAAAGATATGTTGTATATTTAATACTGAATACATATTCTTTTTACAATAATGTTCATGATTATCCTTAACTGTAAGTAATGGACCTTGGGCTAAAACGTTTTTGGATGCAGTAATAAAACATTTTTTGTATGAATTCTATTTTATTATAATGTTAAAAACAGTATTGTATTTTAAAAACAAATTCCAATCATTTTCTTATTACCCAATTAAACGCTAAATGGTAACTTATTGTTAATCTTTGCGAAAACATCAAAACCTATTAAAAACCAATTATTACTTAACATCTGTAATGTGTACAAAAGAAACATTAACAAAAGTTTTGAAACAAATAACATTAATTTTTATATATCATTAGGAAATGTTACTGATACATTCTTAAACTGAAATCATAATCACAATAATTTCAGTTTATACAAGACATTCCTTGTATTTGTTCTAAGTAACATATCTATCAATCGAAGTCAGTTTTCATCATCATCATCAATAAATATTCTTTATTATTGTTGGACTTATAAATATTTAATCAACTGAAAAAAATATTGCACTGTTCTCATTAGCACAATAAAAGTAATAAAACTATTAGGATGGTTAGGCTTAAATTAAGATACTTGTCATACTCGTATTTAGTAAATTGAAATGAAGTCTTATTGAATAAAATATGTTTCAGTCTTCGTCTGATTCATCACTAGCCAATAAATTACGAGGATCGTTTTTAGCCACCAAATTCCTATAAAAACTTTGATAATGTAACGATATTGCGTTTGAATCACAAAGACTTTTTAAATGTTTGTAAAATGCACCTGACACAGGCAATAATCGGTCGTAAGCAATTTTGCTCAAAATCATATCTGTAAAATAGTTTGCCTGGAGATTATGTATATACTTTTTCACCTCAGTATCAGTGAGCCAGTTTTTATTTAAATTTGCTAGCGATTTGAAACCATAAAACATATTCTGAAACATTTCATTAATAATGAATTTCTTTTGAACCTTAGCGTTCATGATGTAATTGATGTGTGCAGTTTTTAGCTGATCTAACAGATCCCTGAGATCTTTCCTAACTAGATATTATTATGAAAGAATTGATGTTTTTATATTATGCCCGCCGAGGATTCCAGATGTGTATCTGAATGGTGCGGTAGTTCGGGTTGTGAAACAGTTCAAATATCTTAGACATGTACTCACCGATGATCTTAGTGATGACGCAGACGTGGAGCGCGAGGAAGGGCGACTTCGGTCAGGTCAGGTCAATATGATAGCACGAAGATTTGGTGAGCGTAGTTATACCGTCAAGATAACCTTATTCAAGGCATTGTGTCAGTGTTTCTACACCGCCCAACTGGATTAATAATTTAAAACGGTCGCATAGCGCCATGAGAGTGCAGTACAATGATGTTTTTCGCACTCTCACGAGACTGCCTCGTTTTTGCAGCGCCACTCCTATGTTCTCTAACGCTGGGGTTCCAGATTATTTTGCGGTAATCAGGACTCGTATAGCATCCTTCTGGATGAGAATACGATGCTCTGAAAACAATGTATTACGGACCGTCTGTGAGGATGTGTCCAATCCGATTTTTAAGCACTGGCTTTCTGTACACCGTGGCCTACACATTTACACACATTTGGGTTCTCCCTGTCAATAAAAACTTATTATTATTATTATTACGTTTTCAATTCTTTTGATAAATTTCTTAATTTTAATGTATTTTCGTAACTTATTTTTACTTTTTACATTAAAATGACTGCAAGTATGTCTATCCATCTGTCTACAATGAACACCTGGATCTGTTAGTCCATCAGGTCTGAATGGAGATAATTCAGCTGCGTCAGCACCGACCAACTCCTCGAACAGACTCTGTGTGTGTGAAAGCTCTTGTTATCTCCTGTCATCTTGTAACGGCTAAACGAGTCTATGCGACTCATTCAATTCAACTTCCAATTCTGCAACACTTCCCAGGGTCCGCTAGTAGATGTTACTACATTGGTCAAAATTATTCACCATCTCTTGGAGTTGATTTCATTGTTCAACTACTTCTACAAGCTGTTCATATAACTCCACTAGCTGACCTTTTAATGCTGAATTCTGGTCGACAACACGTTTAGCCTCTTCTTCATATTCCTCAAGCTCCCTCAGCAATTGTTCGTTGACAAGATAAATTTCTTCATTTCTACAAACTTGTGGATGTAGTTCACAAAACTGTGATTTATATTTAATAATTTTTATTCGTCATGAGACGTAATCAGTATTACTTTACGTACTTTGTTTTCGTATTAAGGATAAACAGACGTAACTCCAAATACGTTTACAAATTTCTTGCTTCATATAATGAAACAAGAAGATAAAGACGATAACTTTTGTTCAGACTAAATTTTGTGTGCGTAACAGCCTTTATGAACTTTTTAAACTGAATAAATATTTAGTTTTTGTGAAGCATTAAAACATTTTTTTGGCTTAAAACCTTGATTATTCGTCAAAAATTAACGGAAAAAATTGAGCATATGTAGCTTTAATTGCACTATCCAAAACTGCAATAAAAAAAAATTGACGTATTACTACTTACGCCTTTGTGGCTCTGCGGGTGCGATATAGTCATCGCTTCTTTGCGAATACGAATACGACGAATTCTTGTAGTAATAAGCTATAGACAGAGTTCGCTTTGTACTCGTATGCATGAGATTTACAATAAAGTCATGAAGCTGATAAACGCATGATGCTAGTACCCAATTATGAACATCTATGAAACATAACTTCTGTGCAGGTCAAGGATAGAGTTTTACAACCTGCACGTGGAAGTAAGCAGCTAGCACACTATATTTATCTTTCTAACCCAGATCAGAATCGAACTTATATTTCATCGACATTCAATATTGCGTAATAGTGTCGCATACATATGTGATACGATAATACAAAATTGCTATGAACATTTTTATATGTTATACGGCTGCGGCATACACAATATGTAGTATGAATTGCTGAAAAATTGATTAATGTTATTTCAATACCGAATTGATATTAATGCTTATTCAAAATCGTGAACAGATATCTATTCAGTATTCCTACCTGCTTCTATAAAGCGACATCATTGTCAAACAAGGTTTATAGGACTATTCTGGGCATACGGCCTTCTAAGCTATCGACGCCTGAAAAGCAGTATTATCCTACATACAATCGCATGAAATGATTTCACAGATCGATATTGTACGTGTACAGGCACATGTGTTATTTTGAAATTGTAATAGACTAGTGATTGAATAATCCTTGGGCATGAATATTTCTGATGTAAATGTCGCTGATAGCTATAATTACAATCGCGGTTTAGTCCCGCCTATTGTTATACAACGGCACTTGTTACGTCAAATAAGAATTTTTGAATAGACCATTTGAAAACTTCACAATATATTCGTCACTAGCCTGCCAATGGGCCAGCGTAGGGAGCCTAATGTGAATAATTAACTACTGAATGAAAAAAACGTTTTGTAATACTTAGTATGTCAAATATATAAAATATAGTACAGATACAACTAAATTCACAAAAATGGCCATCCATAGTAGTAGAGCCAACTTTATTTAACGCTAGTGAAACAAGTATGTGCTCGAAATCGAGCGAAAGTAAGATAAATGCAGTTGAAATGCGATCTCTCAGAATTATGTGCGATGTCACAATTGTAGATAAAATAAGCAATGGAGAGATGCGGATTATGACAAGGTTGAGAGTGTCGCTGTAAAAGTGAAGAATGGTATATTAAAATGGCTTAGGCACATGGAAAAGTGAGTGATGGACGAATGATGAAGGAAATGTCCAGAATGACAGTGAGTGCTAGTAAAAGATGAGGAAGACCGAGGCTAACTTATGAAAAATCAAATAGCCAGTGTTAGCTGACGGAAATGCCAAAAGCACGCATAACGACCTCGATGGCGCAGTGATGTAGACGATGTGTATAAGTGTGGAAAGTTCCGAGTTCGATTCTCGGGCGGGTCAACTTAGGAAACGAAATTTTCTAGATTATCTCGGGTATAAGTATACCAGGAGACGTCCCTAATAGTCATCGTCTGCTTCTCATAGCACAGGGAATCTAGAGTTATTCCCTTTGAGACGAGATGATTAATATCTAGTTTGGCGCATTTATTTATATTCATTTATTTATCTAGGTGAAAGTGAGTGGGGAGAATGATGAGATTTGAGGAAGCGAATAAATACTCGTATGTGGGAGGATTGTGATGCTTGGCACTCCGTCCCTCTGAATACCCTGCTAGGGATACAGCGTGATGATACGTACGCATGTATATATTAATAATACAGACATACATCCATACGTATATACATACATATATACGTATATATGTATATAACAATAAACACAATTAGTGAAACTGATGCTCTCAATTAATCGAAAGTAAATAATGGCGTCGCTACGAAAGTCTACGGTTATGCTACGGTGCTACGCAGCGTAGCGCTACGTTTTGGTTCTTCTATTTACATAGCACACAAAGATAATAATCCGAAAAGAATTAGAATAATACTAGCGGATTAAAACCTTGAAATTAGCAAACACATTTCTCGGTTAGATAAATATTATCAAAAGCATTTGTAATTTAAAAAAATACATTTTACACACCTAGTTTACTTCGACGGGTTTGACGTATTTTATACAAGTGCAAAAACAAAACTCAATATAAAATCAATTGAGTTTCGAAGATCTGATTTTTTTCAGTATATTTTGGATAAAATAATGCTGCATTTGAAATAGAACATAAAAACACTTTTACTTTTACGTTTACGTTACGTTACGTTTACGTTACGTTTACGTTACGTTACGTTAACGTTACGTTTACGTTACGTTCACGTTACGTTTACGTTACGTTTACGTTACGTTTACGTTACGTTTACGTTACGCTTACGTTGCGCTTACGTTACGCTTACGTTGCGCTTACGTTACGCTTACGTTGCACTTACGTTACGCTTACGTCGTTGCACTTACGTTACGCTTACGTTACGCTCACGTTACGCTTACGTTGCACTTACGTTACACTTACGTTGCGCTTACGTTACGCTTACGTTGCGCTTACGTTATACTTACGTTACGCTTACGTTACACTTACGTTACGCTTACGTTACACTTACGTTGCACTTACGTTACGCTTACGTTACACTTACGTTACGCTTACGTTACACTTACGTTGCACTTACGTTACGCTCACGTTACGCTTACGTTGCACTTACGTTGCGCTTACGTTATCCTTACGTTGCGCTTACGTTACGTTACGTTTACGTTAGTTTTTACTTATTATTGTAACAGGTAAACTGATGTAATTACCACTTGTACAAGTTTAAGTTCACTATTCTAACGACAATTTGTTTACTCGTAATAATTAGATATTGCTTGTTTATTTTATAACAGATTATTTTTATGCTTTCAAGACTTGTACACATCTTACAATTCTAACTAAGCGGGTCTATGTCGTGTTAATACATTAAGGCTAATTCCTTTTCTACCCTGACGTTTCGTCCGGATTGCACCGATCGTGGTTACGGGCAGATTCATAACAGACATTGCATCCACAACACGTACGAATATACCTCAATTTACATGTAATTTTTTTTTTATTTTGTCGTAATTGAGTAATAAACTATCAATCAAATCGAAAAAAAAATTGCGGCTTGCCCTAATATACGTAGGTCCTGTCGATATTTTGTACAATAATAATATATAGTTACCACGCATTGTCTATGAAATAGTGTAGTGGCGTCACGTACAGCCCGGAGCACATGTCGGATCGGTATTAGCTTCTATACATGTTCTATACTGCTCCTTTGTCTGACAACAATATCCACTAACCTGCAAATAAAAAATTAATCAATAATATTTATTGATGTTGTCACAGCTTTCATTCAAATGAAATTGTCCAGATGTGACGTTAAATTCACTAATATGTTCTTGGAATTGTGTAGTTTCTCTTGAAATACATCGGTAAGAAATTAGAAATCATCGTCATCGGTATGTTAGAAATTCATAGATAGACAAACATTAAGTAATATCGATAGATATTACTTTGCGATAAGCACTTTGTACATCTGGAAAATCCTATCCTGAATTATCCTAGCTACTTTTATCAAGCGATTCTACCACAGATCTATAACTTAGGATTCTACATATTAATATGTGACATTAGCAATTGCGCTAATCTGTGCAACCATGCCATGAAAAAAGAAAAAAAAAACTGTCATAAGTTTGACAAGGGCAGTCTTTTTGACATTGGCAGTATGAACGTAAACAATGAGTGTTTTATTTAATTTAATATATTTTAACACACATTACATAAAAATTTAAGCTTTGTGTACTTTTTCTCATTATAAAGTTTAACTATACTAAATCTCACTCTCCTCCGTGTGCGTAATATTTTTAAAAAGGGACCCCAATTTTTCACTCTCGTGTCAATATAATGATCTATAACTAATTTTAAATAAAATCATAGCTACAGAACTCTTCACTGTTCGTCGTCCGACATGCATTTGTTTTTATTTAGAATAGATATTCAAGTTACAAAGTCATCTTTAAATGGTTTTAGTTTCGAGCGTATTACTTTAAAATGAAATATGGAACCCTTATGTGATCACACACCGTCCGTCTATCTTTAGTCGATTTTCTCAGAAACTATGCAATGCTTATATTTAAATAACTGTAATAAGAAAATTATAATAAAAGAAAAGAAAAGGCTCTGACCTTAACTATTTCGGATAAGCAGCAACAATAATAAAAAAATGAAAGGAAAATGTTTATGTTTAAAATGAAGCATTGTAATTAACAATGTCATTTAAAATATATAATCCGAGAATTGCAAAGAGGGCAAATTGATTAACTCAGTTAAATCCTTCTTTCCTTAACTCTGAAACTATTGCAGCTAAAATTTTAATGCGTCGGGAATAGAATTTTACAAGTTTCAAGAAATGTGAAGCCTTACCTGAAATTGCAATAAAAATATAACGAAAGTACAAGTTCCCTAAAAATAATTTTACTAACTTTTGAAAATATCATATAGAATCCATTACGTACGAGTTTACTCACACCTGATCAAATTTTTTACAGAATAGCTTATGTATAGCTTCTAATTATGAAATTAAATAACTTTTAAGTAACTAAGGTCAAATAATAACCAATTAGGTAATTTTTCCTTTCTCCTTCACAAATTTAGATCTAAAGTAACGATTCAAGGTAAACATGATAATATTTCCTGTCTTGTAATAGAAATAACAATGTAACACAAACGTATCAGTTTTTCATATATTATTTCTTACTAAAATAATATAGAGTAAGTAAATAATATAGGAAAATAGAGCCCTAGAATTCACATCAATGTTCAAAAGGCGAACGTGCTTCCTATCGCAGAAATACAGAACGCAAAATATTTAGAATATTAATATTTCTAAAAAGAAATACATACCTTTCTTCAATATCATTTTATGAATTTCTTATTTAATTCACTCCAGTTAATAATACTATTTACAGTTATATAAACGCATAGTTTCGCGTCATATGGTAATCACAAAAACCAGAAGTTAGAAAGACAATACACATTGAAGTTAGAGTGAAGAGACAACCAACACAGAAGTTTGTTGTCTCAACACAGAGTACAGAGCGAAATTAGATGCCAAATGCAACTGACACAAATGTCGCCAAACAACTCGGACCACGGAAGTGTTAATAACGGTTTGAGTTTATATTTGCCTCGGGATCACCCAATATATCGATTTATGAACTCCCTATCAAGGTTTTTCCAAATGACTACAGCATTAAATTTTCCAAAAAGGTTAAGAAAAAAAGGTGAAGAGATTCTTACGGAGTCGGCACACGGAAGTGAATCCTCTGGTGTTGCATTCGTACATAGGCTACGGTAGCTGTTTATCATTAGGTGGGCCTTATGCTTATTTGCCACTTTCGTGGCATAAAAAAAATACTATAACTATGTAGCCTGTATCTTTGTTTCGCAGGATCATGTCTATCTTAATTTTATTAAATGTCAGCAATGAGGGAAAATATTGCAAATTACCTGAATACTTTGTGAATATTTAAAGATGAATTTTGCCAATAAAACTGCTATAATTAGTTTTAGTTCATTTAAGCGTTTTAGCTCATTCTTAATAGAATGGAAACTCACACAAATGGAAAATTAAGAATACAAACTCACGCACGTGATTTAATTTTTAATAAACTTTAATTACTGGACGATTACAACCTTACCTTTCCTCAATATTTTTCATTTGTCGTTGTTGGAATTTAAATACAAATATCTACATCGAAATCGACGTTAGATATCAAATTAATAACGTCCTTAGTAGTAGAGATTCGATTGAAATCCAGTTTTCAACTTTTTTTGTATATGAGTTTTTGCTTTTTATTATTATTTTTTCATGTAAAGTTACAATAATTCAAATAATATACGTAATACCTAAGTAAATTGTAGGTAGATTAAAGAAAACAAAAAATAATCATTTAGAATTTCTCTGTTCTGTAATTATTATGTCTATGAAAGACATGTACTGAGAATCATTCAAGCATCAGTTACTGCTCGAATATTATGAACTTAAAGATCACAAGGATTGACCTTTTTTTAATACTTCGTTGCAAAGGTTTGTCACTTTGGCGATCAAAGCTTTTTAACTTGGAGACTTTGAGCTCATAAATCGGCTTTAAATAATGGAGAAATGTAGCTACAAACTTTTTTATCAATATCGTTTTACATTTACGACATTTTTTATAGTATTTTGATATTATATTCATTAGAGATACGTACAAATATAATATTACAAGGATCCGACCCAGATGAAGATATACTGTTTGTGGGAAGATAAAGAGAATCAAAAGAAAATTGATCTAAAGGTAAAATGGTTAAAACAAAACTCGATAAGCTCTATAACTTTCAATCATGATGACATCTAGCATGAAATATTTATTTCATTTTTGAATCCAAGTAAGTATAAATTAGCCTAGAAGTCTAAAGTGATTATTGACTTATTTGAGATTTTTTATTGCTTTGTCGTTATTATAAATTTTTTTTCATTTTCTGGCACCAACTACTTAGGTAGCATCCTGGCGGACTTTGTCTATTTAATTTAAGGGACAGTTAGACTGAACTGAGTTTTCTCTTTTAAATAATTCTGATCGTATCTTATTTTATCTTTTACCAATAACAATCTAGGTTATTATCTCTCACATCTAGGTTGACTCCATCTCTGTATTAACTTAGTCTACAACATCTAGTACATTCTTTGCATAGAGTAAGTCTTAGCATAGTTGAGATTCTTGTTCCAAGTTGTTCGGTTCATTACTAAGACTTTTTGTCTTCTAATACCAATAACCACTTAAATATATTAACTCTCTTTATTCGGCCATTTATGATACTTCACCTTTCAGATATACATTTACTTAATTTTTCTCTACGACCTAATTTACAGGTACTTCCTTCATCATAAAAGCCCATTCTTGTCATGATTTTTCGTGCTGCTCATGTACAACTCTATCTAGATCATCTAATGTTAGATATCTTGATATCCAAATTGATAATATATTAAATTGGGAAATTCAATTTCAAGCTCTTACTTCCCGTGTTCGCAAACTAATTATAATTTTTAAACCTCTCCATTTATCAGCCGATTCTAACACTATGAAAATAATTTATTTTTCTTTTTGTTAATCTATTATTTCTTACTGGTATCTCAGCTTGGGGAGGAGCTTCAAAAACAGACTTTTTGCAGCTAGAGCGAGAGCAGAGGGTTTTCTTAAAAGTGGTGACCTTTGATTCGTACAGGTGCCCTACGGTTTCATTGTACCAAGATTGTCAAGTTTTAACTGTAAGACAACTCTTTGTTCTCCACACTCTTTTGCGTAAACATGGAAAATTAAGGTTTGATAGTGCTATTTAAAAAAAGAAGGTCGTTTCAAGTATGCCATATAGATAAACATAAAACAAGTCTAGCTAAACATCACTACAACATTATTAGTAGTCGTCTATATAATCCGAAAAATAAACAATGCAATATTTATCCCAATTGTAAAGTTTAATGTAAAATTAAGATAGTGAATAGTTTGTTTGTTTTTGCTTTGCTTTGCTTTTTATAAATTATATTAAAAATCTTTACTTAATTATGGTTGAATATTACAAAATAGAGGATTATACTGTTGGAATATTTTACATATAAATACTCTACACTAATTACATCAGTACAGAATATACAAAGTCAAATACACTAATAAACATAACATTCTCCCATGCGCGTATGCACGTACATATATATACACTCACATCTACTCGCCTACTCACTAAGACACACATGCATTCGTGCACACGAAAACCTGCTTACTCGCATGCTATAGTTTTTTTGATATAACGTTCACTATTTTTCTTATTTGTAAAAAAAAATTCTATTTGTCTTATCAATGTGCGACAGAACCGAGATACCCATAACACAAGTTTAATCTTTTCTTTCTTGGGTATCTAAGTATGTACACTTAATAGTAACCTCTCAATTATGTTATTTGTGTATACATGTGTGTTATGAAATAAATATTTCATTATTATTATTATTTAGTTGTGGTAGATTCAAAATAATGGAATGATATATCTTCATGGCGTTTCTGAAAGCGTTTCTGAAAGATGTTTGTAGGAGGCGCAAGGTGGTTTTAGGAACGGTAGGGGTTGTATGGATCAGATTTTCTCGCTTCACGTTATCGCAGAGAAGTTTCTGACCTATGGCCAGAAAGTTTTCTGCGTTTTCGTGGATCTTGAAAAAGCATTCGATAGAGTAGTGCGAAAGAAATTGTGGGTTCTTCAGCCTTAATATGGCGTGGAGGTCCCATACTGTAGACTGTGAGGACATTATGTCAAGGCCACAAAGTCTGTGTAAGAACAGATGGTGACGTGTCGCCCTGGTTCGAAGTATGGTCAGGTGTTAGACAGAGCTGCATCATGTATGCCTGGTTTTTCGTGCTGTATTTAGACAGTTGTCTCCAGACATTGAAAGGTAGTATGAGTGGTATGATATGTGATGATACAGTGGTAAACTGCTCATTGTACGCTGACGATGCTGTGGTTATAGCACCATCAGAAGCAGAGTTGCAGACACTAGTCACATGCACAAAAGAAAAATGTGAAGTGAAAGGATTTAATATGAATGGGAACAAAACAAAGGTCCTAGTAAACACTAGGACCTTTGTTTTGTTCCCATTCATATTAAATTATTCCTATTAATTCATATTACCGCTTCCCTGTCAAACGTCAGGGAAGCGGTACAGATGAAATGTGAGATTTAGGTACATGGAAAATGTCTAGAATAAGTGAAAGAAATTGTGTATCTGGGGAATACGTTTTAGGGGGATGGAAAATATGAGTTGGATGTAGAGAGACGGGTAGCAGCTAGCAATAATGTGAGCGGTGCTCTGTCCTATTCGTATAATATATATATATAACACAGCCAAAATGGCCATCCACAATGCGGTGTTGGTGCCAACTATATTCTACGGTAATGAGACTTGTATATGCCCGAAATGTGTACCCAAGTGAAAATATGCAGTAGAAATGCAATATCTTAGAAATATGTGCGGTGTCACCCAAGCGGACAGGATAAGTAAAGAAGAGATACGCAGATACTTTGGTTGCACGACAGTGTCATTATAAAAATGAAGGAATGTTAAAATGGTTCGGGGACACAGAAAGAATGAGTGATGAAAGACTGACGAAGAAAATCTACAGAGCGAGAGTGAATGGTAAAAGAAGCCTAGGAACTGACTTATGAAGATCCAACAGCCAGAGTGTTAGCCGGTGTTAGGCGGAAATGTCAAAAGCACTCTCATACCCAAGCAAAAATGTGTGAGGAGAATGATGGGATTTTAGGAAGCGAAAGAAGTATGTAAGGACCGCGACGCTTGGTGCTCCGTCCTCTCTGACTACCCCGTTGGGGATATGGCGTAAAAATATGTATGTATGTATGCATAATATATCTTCATAAACATAAAAAATGGACACCACTGGCTGTAAAAAGTGACTAAAATCTTCTATTAGTCTTTAGGAATGTCTTGATATTACCGAAGTAAAATTCATAGTCTCATTTCTCTTTTGCTGTGTCATAAAAGACAATTAATATCAAGGCGGTGGTCACTTCAGCATCTGTTATCTTACGTTGGCATTTCTTGGACTCCATTGCGACTGCGTAGGTAGTTACATCACCATGACTCGGCAATAATCGAGTTTTAGAAATGACGCTGCTAAAGAAAAACACAGCTGCTAAAAACTGTTATAAAATTAAACGACTGTGATTTTCATTTTGCATTTTTTTTTGTTTTATGTTATAATATCCAGACAGTTACATCAATAATATGACCTGAAATTAAATTTTAAGTCGCTATTACGCAGCTTATAAACACCTGTATAATAAGCGCCTAATACTCGTACTTTGGCTGCTGATAGTTGTCTCTTGTCTCCTGCATACTAAGCATCGGTAGATACGTAAACTGCTCTATTGAAAACTACCCTTACACATTGTGAACTGGCTCTTCGCCAAGAGATTATCCTACTCCAATGCAATATTTGTGCCTCACGTATCCGGTACTATTCAGGATCGAAAAACTTTTCTAATATTCTGGTGGAGGCGGGGATACCTCGCGATATTTGCCTGCTGATCAGCATGTTTCCTATTGCATTCCATGAGTCAATTGCGAAGTGTTTCGTTCTTCAAACGTGGACGTTAATGATTTTTCTTTTAATAGCAACTTTTGTCGCGAAATGTCGCGAAACCATTATACAAAATGGTAAGTTTTGAAATCTAATGATTAATCAAAGAGAATGTAAAATTACTGGGTATCTGTGACTATGTAATATTGTTTGACATATGCATGCATAGAGAAAATTACATATACTGAGTTGCATTGTAGCCACAGTAGTCAACAGTACATAAATTGCGTAAACTTATATGTAAAGTGTTCATAGAATGGCAGTTGCTGGCGGCTGTGCAGGAAGAAGCAAAGCTGGCAAGTGGGTGATGTGTACATAAGTTATGAAAGGTACAGTCAAACACTGGTGTGTGGTTTTACAATCATAACAGTGAAAAACCTACGAGAGGTTATGAGACACGTGCATCAAGAAATACATAGGCAAACAACTTATATTCAGAAATAGTATATAATCCTGTGTGGAAAGGGCAGAACTGTAAGGGGAGGTCGGAAGTCCTGAGGGGAACCCATAAGGTTCCCGTCGAGACGCGTGAGACATTAGCATTCATGCCCCGGTTTCGTAACAATAGTATGATTTTGCACATTCTCATAACTATCTCATAAAACGACTCAAGGGTCAGAACTATTCGTCACCAAAGTATATGTTGGTGGATTCAGGCATTTAATATTCCGTGGGTCGTGGTGGCGACAACTTTATTTATTTTTACAAGTATGAAAAAATCTGCAGCTGTCTTTCAAGAATATACATATAAACCGCCTTCAAAAAAAACACTGAAAAGTATAAAATAACTATTCTTTACTAATCAAAACTCAAGTACAATTAAAATAACTTTATAAATACGATACACATACATATATAATTAAATTTGACAGTTACTGAAGTCGGTGCCAAGCCCACCAAACTAATAGACTATGTTGTTGCACATTGATTTGGCACCGACTTCAATAATTGACAAATTTAATTATATATGTATGTGTATCGTATTAATAAAGTTATTTTAATTGTACTTGAGTTTTGATTAGTAAAGAATAGTTATTTTATACTTTACAGTGTTTTTTTTGAAGATGGTTTAATTTTTTTTTAATAAAATTTTTTTATTTCTCCCTTTTGAGTGGTCTTGACCTAAATAAATATCTAGGGCAGGTCTGCAATCAACTTCATTCTCATTCCGGAGCGCAACGATATACAAGGGAATCGTCAATATAAATAAAGATTATAACCAGGTCGTGTTATCTAGTGTATCTTCGAAGTCCAAGGTCTAATATCGGTGAAGTTTAAATGGGACCACCTCTGAAGTATTACCTACCAAACGTAAAGAGATTTTTCGAAATTGGTTCATAAATGACGGAGTTATGAGGTAACAAACATACAAAAAAGAAAAAAACAACATACAGACGAATTGAGAACCTTCTTCTTTTTTTGAAGTCGGTTAAAAAGTACACAGATTCATGACTGTGAATAAAATGATGTACAAAATTATAATAAATTTATAACGATTTAGTGCATATTATTACCTCCTGGTTTCGAGGGTTTAATGTCTGCCCAAGTTAATCGAAGAACGAAAATATTTAAGTCGTCTCGGTGTTTTCATTTTTTATATAAGCACGGTCGCGTAGAATGAGGCGGGATGGGAAAAAGCTAGAAAGAGTTGACGTTACTGTATTGCGATGATACAAACTTGTAGCACCATTTCTCAGCTCATTGTGTCTGAACTGAGATATAACGCCACAAGTTTAAATATCGTTACCATATCACCCTCGCCACCTGGACTCTATGTCATAGAAGTCACACCCTGATATTTTTAACTTTACCATAGTAAATTCGACAGAACCTTCTTTTCGTAAAAAATGCTGATTACTGTTGTTTGTATTACAAAAACTAATTGTATTAGTTTCTTTTAGCAAGATTATGATTGTATTTTTTAAGTATTTCACGATAGTATACTATTATCTATTTTAAATTATGAAACTATTCTTCAATATCTTACAATATTTACTAACGGGTCTATGTCACGGTTATACTTTAAGGCTAGTTACCTATTTTATCCCCACGTTTCGATCGAATTCGATCGAAACGTAACGAATTCGGTCGATTTCGGTCGAAACGACGTTTCGATCGTTAGTAAATATTGTAAGATGTGTACAAGTCGTGAAAGTTTAAAAACACATTCTTCAATATATGAAATGAAATTTGATGAAAGTAAATGCCTGTACTGTAGCCAAATCTTTATGATGGTAACATTTTTTTGACACTGGTTTTGTTGAATTTTACTGTTGTAAAGTGAAAAATACCATGGTATGACTTCTATGAAATAGATCCTGGTATCGAAAATTTTCTTTTAATTATGTTCTAATTGTTTATTTTGATTGTATTTTGTATGAAATACCATTTTTAAGAACAGACTACTGGTACCTATGTTTATCTAAAAACTTAATTAAAAGTCTTAAAAGTGTTTATTACAAGTTTTACATTGCTTTTGCACAAAATATATTACCGAAAAGGAACGAAAACCCATTAGTAAATTCGTTGTCTTCGAGGTATGTATGTCACTTCTAAGCCATTTTCCTAATTTCCGTACTCATGACACATTCTTACAAGACAACGGACAGGAAATCATGAATCATTGGCAAACATTCTCATACAAGGTGCATGGACCGGACGCGCTGAAAATATCTCATCATTCATCCTCCGTCTGCTTCCGGTACCGGATATGAACCCTGTATCGTCATGTCTCGGTCGCCACTCTAATGATGTTAACGTCAAAACACATTTTTTGTTAGATATGCGTTAAACACAATTCTTGTAACAATTATTTTGATTATGGTTAATATTACACTTTACGTTAGTAAACTAATTAATCTGTGATTATACTATATATTGATTATTTCTTTCTTTCACAATTATTTAAATTAAATGTAAATAAATTGCTCTCTGAGTGCCTCATGTTTCTTTCGAAAACTGCGTACATATTTAAAATTGCTTAAATAATTGTAAAATTAAAGAGATTTGAGATTCTGATGAAATTGGATAAAAAGAATTTTCCTACTAAAATCACACTTTCTAGTTAGAGCAAGCACATATTATTTGTACCATTTAAGTTTACAAATTAATATTTGTGTGTTGTCTTCTATGCGATTGCGCATCGTTGAAGACGACATGAGCAAAGTCGCGGCCAACAGCCAGTTACTAGTAAAGAAATAATTTTTTATTTCATTTACTAATGGGCTCGAATGGGCTGGCATTTGTATTCGTCACGAGTAAAAATAAAGTAGTGAATACTACTAAAAGTAAGTAACATTTACCTTATCATTTTCTTGGTAATTACGTTATTTAAGCTACATAATGTAAAAACGCTTTCATTTACAATGTCGTAAAATAGTGCTATTATGTGTTGCCGTGACCTTTTCTATTCAGAATGCTTGCTTATTATCCCTTAATGGACACTTGTGATGTGTACCATTTAGACCAATCTGTAAATGAATGTATATTAAATTTTAGTAAGTTATTTATTTAACCGACTTTAAAAAAAGGAGGAGATTTTAAATAGGCTATATTTATTTTACTTACTTTACTTTTTTAAATATGTTACTCGATATCATCGACGTTTGTACACCAATTTTGACGACTCTTTTTTTTTAAAAGATGCAGGGAAACGTCCAAAATGGTCCCGCAGAATTTTGCTTGAAATTTGTTGATAGAGTACCGCTTATACAAAAGAATTTCTTTAAAATTCCATTGACAGGTAAAGGACTTTTCAGAGAGTAATATCTAAGCTACTTTTTATCTCTACAAAATATCTAACGCTGGTGAAAAGACTGGATGCAGCTATGTATAATACATATAAATAACTACATGATTTGCCTCAATTACATATTCGCATCAAAACATTTTTTGACTTTTTTCTTTGCATGTACTACAGATATATTATATCTATGGAAACGTAATTGCAAACGAATATTTTGTCACAACACCTACATAGGTTCACCACGTATATGTGGGAAGCGAGAAATTGGGAATGCCATATGGTGTAACGAAGAGTAAGTGAGAAGTATATATGCTCACAGCTCGTAAGCTGGCAGTGCTTGTTTTTATTTTGATAAAAGAATTGCTATTTTGTTATAGAATATATAAATACATTTTTCGTTAACTGGTTAACTGAAACAAAGTATGTAAAGATAGCGTAATAATGTTAGAATATAATAAGTAAGCTATTAATAAAAAAATGTTCATATGCTTACATCAAACGACGTGTTCTATCACTCGTTTAATGAGCAATTTCTCAGTACTGCGTTGCTAGTCTACTAAAATATAGATGTCTGTGACACATATTTCATAAAATACACATATGCATCTATAATCTATACTAATACTACAAAGAAATAGAGCGGATTTTGCAATTTTGTTTATATTTGTGAGATTGTTCATTACTTTACACAAACGGTTATTTGTTATTTAAAAACAAGTCATTAGTACAACGAAACACATGTATCACTCCCACTGCGCCATCTTTTGTTTGTTCGTTGGTATAAAAAATACCAGACAGATTATCAACAGATAAGATGATCCCTCAACTGGAGGAACCCTCAGGCGGTCGACTATGCGGTAGGGCGCCTTTAGCGGTCGCCACAACGCGACCGGTGACGCTGTAAAAGCCACTAGGGCTAACAGCAAAGGATGTTTTTTATTTAGTCGGTTCGAGTCCGACACTACTCAGTATCAGACGTTGTTCAACTGCGAACACAGCAAGGTTTTTTTTTTAATGGCACCGTACGTGAGTACATTGCCAACGTCAAGTAAACCGAGAAAACAAATTAGCGCATTTGCCAATGTCACGCATTAACACAAACTAGTATACAGACACAGAATAAGTAGAATCCATGCAAAATCACAAGTAAATTAGTTTTTTCTTATCGTAAAACTCCTCCAGTGATAGTAGGCTTTACTGAAGTTATAAAGGACTTCTTAGAAGAGCGCGAAAACTTCAGCTACACATGTTTATTTAGATCTCCTCCATTCTTGTCACTTACACAGAACTCCTAAAAATGTAAAATTTAGAAAATCTAAACAAAATTACAACCTGACTTCTCCCGTTCCCGCCAAAAAGTCCACACAGCAGGTTATTCTACTCTGAGCAGCTAGACAATTGGCAAACGTTTCGTCGAATCGAAACGCTTGCTGGCGTTATTGCTCGTCAAAAGTGCCACTTGGCTACGTTTTATACGGCGGGTTTCGCACGATTTTACTTTTCGTTAGATTTTATAGACAGTTAATAACGTTTGACACCCAATTTAAAATTCGTTACGCTACATTATTGTGGTATTTGTCATTCTGTTCTACTAGCGTTTATGACAATTGAGCCACTTGTCTAGGCCCCCCGAACTGTCTTCGCACCAGCTTTGTCTAAACTTGCTATTGACTAATTGTCAAAATGGACACAGGCTTGTTTATTTGTACTTTATACTCTCACACCAGGTATTATTATTCTTACTATAATTAATATGTAATAATGCAATGATCCATGTTAATAGTATGTTGTTGTTGTTATGATAATATAAGTAATATAATTAGATATTTGGATTGGAATGCATTTATCGAGTTGTTGATTAGAATACGATGCTTAACTCGTTCTTTTTACTTCCATTCGCATATATGTGAAGGAAATCTTCGGAACCACTGCACCTATTTAAAAAATTCTACGATATTATTCTTCGATATTACTAATTTAAGCCTCAATAGGAATATTAAGATAAGAATTTAGGTTACCCCTATAATATGATTTCTTATACCCAAATCACGATTGTCACATCATACATAATGTTTTTCAGTAAAATACAGAATAGCAGTTCCTTATTCTTTTCATATAAAAGAATTTTTCTTTGTTTTTTCGATATAAATTTACGAGATATTTATTTTATCCGAAACAAAAATGTTAGTTTTCTTAAATCACTCATTCGATCACTGGAACGAATTATTAAAACACAAATATTCTGTCATGTTAACATGAAACAGTTTGTATGTATGTTTATTTGGCTGAATATCAGTATATTCAGTTTCACATCATTTTCAGGTTTCCAATATCATATTTTGAGGTAACCACTTCAACGATAAAAGTCGACGCGCTATAAATTCAGAAAAACATTCGCAAAGAAAAAATACTCAATTGAACACACAAACAATATAATAAATTATAAACAATAATTAGTAAGCAGGAAAATAAAGCTTCCTTTCCAAGCTCTCGTTATTGTGTGAATATGAACTGAATACTATTTGTTACATGATTTATTAATTATACTTTTTACTAGTTGATGCTTTCGGCTTCGTTCGCGGTCCTTTCTCAAGAATCAAGCTACCAAATTTCGTCACAATCGGATGAATGGTACGGCAGCGCATAAAATAAGAACAAACATTAATTTTTATATATTAGATTAAGTTCATCATTTTCTCTCAAATAAAGGAAAACTTTTCAATAAAATAAATTATTCATCATCCAAATGTTAAAGGCTAATTTGCTTTACAAATCTCATTTCTATTTACTCACCTCTCCATCACTCCCTTAACTTGTTTATTACCAAGAAATGCCTGGCCTTAATAGGATAAATGGAATCTTTATAAGATCACTCTGTGGCTGTCCGTCAGTTGTCTGACCATCTGTCAGAGTCAATGTCTTCAGAGACTGTGACATAAAGTTGAAATTTGGCACAGTGACACATCTCATTAATTCCACATATTTCTATTGCAGAGATGTAGTGCAGAGAGTTATAAATAAGAATAAGTAGAAAGTAATGAAATTAGACTATCGTTGAGTTAAGAGTAGTATGGTAAGTAATGGAAAGATAAGGTTAGTAACGTATGGAAGGTAGAAAGATCCCTTGAGGAATATGTGAAGGATGAGGAATAGAAAGTAAACATTGACGAACAAGGACCTTGACATTGCCCACGTTAGGGGAATCAGTTAAAAAACCCACATATTTCGGAGTATTGTTTTAATATGTTCATGTACAAATTGTTACGGTTGGACCTTATGTCCAAGCAATAAGGTCGATTTTTAAATGACATGAGGCACGCAACTTTTAGTGCTTATTTCTCGAAACATAGGCTGTGCAGAGCTATGACTTAAAAACGCATTGCTATGTTTATGGTCTTTTATCGAACAGTATAAATAAAATTAAGAAACAAGAACAAAGTTGTACTTCAAAAATTCCGGAGCGATAACGTGTCATATCAACACCTACTATTATACGGGTCATATACAGACCCGTAGAACCCGTAGAACGCAGTCTGTTTGCATGACGTACTCACGCAAACAGAGCAACGCAAACATGCAAACGTCGAGAACAATGTCGAATTATTGTCAGCGAGCATAATTAACTGAAAAGTTTCACTCTCTTAACTTCTCTGCGTTATTATTACTAACATTCGTGTTTGCTCTAGAAGTTTCCACCCTCGTTTTATCGGACTATAAATAGAACTACATGTCCGCCACTGAGTCAGTTTTTCAACTACCGTTTGAAGCGATAAACAAGACGACAGCGAGGCGAATTACAAAGACTAATGCGTAGACTACTGAGACAACTTGGATAGAAGACTTCTGTGTTTTGGGAACGTTGTTTATGAGTGAATCGTGTACCTTCGGTGACAACTACGCGAGTACCGGTACTTCAAGGGGCGACTACGAAGACTAGGAACCGCCATAATTAAATTCTTGACATCTGTTTCTACGAACGGAAATAAACTCTTTGCACCCTTAACCGGCATCTTATTACCCACAGCTCGTAACAATATTTTAAAATATTCGTGGCAGACTTAAAGAAGACATAAATTGGGTATTCAGATTCGATTTGACCATTACTCCTTTCCCGTATCTCCAATCTCCAAACTACTGAAGTAGATTTTAATAATTTCAGGAAATATAGACTCTTACCTAAAGTGTAAACTGTAGGTAAATAAGAAAATAGATTAATTAGATAGCCCTAAATCTTACAGATCTTTAGATATCAAGTTGATAAAAAAAATTGTTAATAACGACCAGAAATCTCTGTGAGTGACTTGACTAGCGCTTGGTAAATTTTTATACTTATGTCATAATAACTTTTTCATCAATTACCTTTGAACTGTTAATAAATTAAGTATTCACGATAATGAAGGTTAATTTTATATAGAATTGAACAAAATTAAAAGGCTAGAAATATTCTTTTAGAACACACTTTTGGTTGCTAAGCTAGCCTGGGAGAGGTTTCTATTCTGGCAGAAAGAAAAGAGAAATGTATAAATGTTTCTAAATGTTTTAGATAAGTCGGAAGGATATATTATATAAAACTTGTACAAGCAATGCACTATGTACCTATCGCTATTAGAATCCGTTTTGGCACTCATAAATCCAAATACTTATTGATAGAAGTGGTCATCTTTCTCTTTAGTGCTCTGTCCATCTCAAATGGGACATGAAATTCTGTGCATATCTATTATATTACATTAATATAAGATATTAATATAGAAGCGAGGATCCGTCCCACGACAAGTATGATAATTTATGAAGTTGTCATAGAAAAGGTAAAGGTTCTAAAATTTACGACTTGTCTATCTATCTGTAAAGCTAACGTTAGTAGATAAGTATATAATTCGGTCAACGAATAATATCCGGCCAGAGACAGCGTTGTCTTGACTGATGGCAGTGCCTGTCGTCACGTCGAGTTTCCTTACGTTTGTAAGGCTTTAGCTATGTACTTAATTCTTGCGATTACAATTTGTTATATCCCTACTAATATTGTTGAAAGAGAACATTAAACGTTTGTTTTTCTCTATGAAAGAACTAATGAATTGTTTACTATGATATATAGAATATGAATGTTATTTATGTAAATATTATGTAAGTACATAAATATTATTAACGCTGGTAAATAAATAAGCAAAAGGAAATAAATAATGGTATACTCGATAACCCTTGTACACACCGCGGTTGCCGAAGCGCCTAAGTGCCAGTTCGTCCTACTAGTGATGGTATTCTAGAGTCAGTTTGTACAGTTGAAACCCTTGCAACCAAAAATTTAAAATTTGGTCGGTTAAGGATGGAAATGTGTATCTCAGACATGTAGCCTGGGCCCGATAATAAGGGTACGGTGTTTCCCGCCTGCAGTAAGAGGTAATCAAAGGGGTCTTCGGGGTTGCGGCCTATCGGAGTGGGGGCTCCGATCGTCCTTCCACGCGACTCCGAGGAGGACGACAGCGCGTGTGGTCCGTGCTATCGTAGCACTGCGAGGGAGTAGAAGGAGCAGGATGGGCTCTGTAACTGCCTGCCCCGGGGGAATACGGTCATAAAATTAGACTTGCACAATAAATTTAAATAGGCGAGTGTAAATCCTAAGTGGAACAGATGCAGATTAATCTACTTATAAGAACTAATGGAATAATACATTATGTACTAAATAATTGTAAATAACCAGACTGTATATATAAATATGTATAGAAATAGATAAAAGGTAAGAATAAATTACGAAGAATTGTTCATAGGATGTGACATATATAGTAACGTAATAGTAAGTAACCATAATCCTGTAAACTTCTAATAGATAGAAAGAAAAAATGTAAATAAAAACTAAAAAAAGGCCAAACAACGACTCTGAAAGAATATCATCGTTGGACAAATATATAAAAGAAAAAAGTTTGTTTCTGCACAGCGCCAGAGAGGCTCCGGTTACGTTCCGTAAAAGTTTCCGGAGCATCTTGACAACGCCCCAATGACCACCACCGTCAAGTTTTAGTGAGTATATTCAGTGTACAAAAGTCCCACATACGATCCGCCATATCCCAAACGGAACAGTTATGCATAAAGCATTTCATGAGATAAAAAAATGGAAAGGCGAGTCAGCATTGCCTAAGAAAGGGAAATAATCGGTACAGATTCTGTAAACCTGAAAATAAGTGTCGTATAGAAGGCTGTACTAGGAAACATCACATACTTTAACGTAATATACACATCAAAAAAGTCTAAGCAACATGTACAATTTTGAACTTTTGAACGATTTTTACTATTGTAATATATTTATATTTCTTTTGTAGATAATAACTAAGCATTTTTTGACGCGTTAGTGATTAAAGCAAGAAAATCCTTCATTCAATTGTTCATTTAATCACAGTAATTAATAATATGTGTACCGTAACATACGTAGTATAAAATAAAGTTAAAACGAAATTAAACTTTTCATGTTTTACAAAATTAAATAACGACATTTTTTTAATTATTTGGTAATTCAATACAAAGTGTGACCGCCTCTGTTGTTCAAAACTAGTCGGCAGCGATTTTTCATTGAATTTATAAGATTGTCTATCTTATAAATTCAATGAAATGCAATCGGTCCCGATGGAATTTTAACAAGTCTTTCAGTTGTAGGGTTGTCGACACTCCGTCCAGGTTTACTAGAACACGTCTCTGGGGCATGTCCCATGCGTGCTTGATGGGATTGAGGTCTGGCGATTGGGCAGGCCACGGCAATACCCGGATGTTTTCCATTGCCAAGTACTCTCTGGTCCACCGAGCTGTGTTGGAACGCGCATTGTCATGCATCAGCGTGAAATCTGAGCCAAGACTTTGTGCAAATGGGTGAACATAAGGCCCGAGGACATCTTCAACGTAACTTACAGCGTTCACATTGCCATCTACAAAACCGAGCTCAGTTCGTCTGTTATTCATAGTATCCGCCCATACCATCACTGTAAGGGTGCACTTCCTGGACGAGTTTCAGCCTATCAGGCCTAAATCCAAACCGGGACTCATCACAAAATAAAATTTTATCCCATTGCTCCTGGGTCCATGTCAAGTGTTCCCTACACCATTCGTTTTGACGGGCGCGATTCCCTTGGCGTATAGGTGGGCACCTAATTGGGCGTCGTGCTCGAAGGCTGTGTTTATGCAGGCTATTTCTCACGGTTTGGTGGCTAACAACAACACCGCTTGAGAATTGTAGCTTTAAACCTATCTCCCGGGCGGTTAACATCGGCTGACGTCTTGCAGTCAGTTGCATGTATCGGTCCTGTCGAGCAGTTGTACTCCTTCCACGTCCTGGGTGCTGCTCAGCAGGATCTCCTGTTTTAACATAACGCTGCCAAAGACGAGAAATCACGCTCATATTGACACCAAAATGCCGAGACACCTGGGACAGATTTCTTCCCGCTTGTAGCATTCCTACAACTCTCTGCATTTCAGCAACAGTCAAATGGCGTCGCTCCATAACATAAAAAATTACTCATAACTCAATTTTTTCAAAAACTGTATATCTCAAAATGATAAAAGTGCGATAAATACCAAATTTATCAAGCAATGAAAACACATGAAATCGGGATGTAAGAGGTCTTATTTCCTTTTACATGAATCTTGTTAGAAATGATAGATTGATTTTCTTGTTCACTTGTTTATTTAATTTGTTATGTACTAGACAAAACCTTGTATCGAACTGACTCATTAATTGACATACGTTATTACATAGGCGGCATAAAGTGCTGATGCGCGCTTTCTAAATAACAATGTACCTTGTACATATTCGGGGTCGAAAAAAATACAAAATTCAAATTAATTAAAAAATGTGAACAATAAAAAATCTTGTTAAAGCTTAAATAATAATTATTATAATTATAAATATATATTATAATATATAAATAAATTATAAATATAAATTTATTATTAAACACCGGCATCGCAACACTCCTGTTTATCACGACGTAATAGTTCATTTAGATTGATAGGCTGTGTAGGTTGAAGACACGTAGAAGCCGCCGCCGCAGCGCGAGACGGACGCGGCTCGGGACGTTGCATGTGCGCTGTGTGCGCCGGGCCCGGCGTCCTTGCTGACGCAGACTCGACGACGCCGACGGGTCGAGGTGATCGCCACTCACAGTGGCAGCGTGGAAACGTGATGACGATTCCTATTATAGCCATGATGCTTACGAGAATGTAGATCATCGTGTAGTGGTGCAGATCATGGGATGAAAGGCTTTCTGCTTCTTTCGTCATGTCATCTTCTTTATTTTTATTTATTTGAATATTGTTGTTTATTTCATTAATTCCTTGTTGAATCGAATTATCTGTGTAGTTTTGCCAAACTTCTGGTATGGTCAAATTGATAAGGTGATCGATATGAGCAATTTTTGGCAAAACTAAATTCGGTGTAATCTTGACGTCACTTGAATGTGGTTTATGAGGATATATTGTTAATAAATCGGTCTTGATGAGACATCCATAACTTATCGTGACGAGACCCGCCTCCGTTAGCTCAAGTGCTGTCATTTGATCTTCGCACATTGTTCGCACGTGACAAATCCCACAACAAAAATAAATGTAGACTTTCATTGAATAACTTTCTAGCCAAATGTCTTTACAATTCACAATGTTGATCTTGCATGTTGAGTCTTCAATTTCACAGAAAATCTTGTCATCTCTTAACTGATATACCGGTTTTTGACTGTGACAAAAATATATGCCAGCTTGTATCATGCAGGATCGAATGTCAAAGTCAGTTAAAGGGATGTACTTGTCTTGCTTGATGTTTATAGCAACATAGTCAGAAACGCTTGTTGTGGTAATCATTTCTTCGTTTCTTGCTATCGGCACTGAAATTACTCTTAAAATCTCAAAAGTCTCTCGGCTGACGAGCGGTACTCTAATTTCGAAAATAATATATTCTTCCATGACTCTTGTTTTTACTCTTAGAAGGTTGAATATATTCCGTAGATCGGTATTGATGTTATCAACTGGTAACGATTCGTCTTTCGGTATTTGACTTGATATTGTCATAGTAAGTTCGTGTAAAAGTTGTTCCGGTGTAAGAAGATGTAAGTTGAAACGCCCTTGATAAACATCTGTGATTGTGTCAATCAAAGTATTCTGTATGCCTTTAAGATTATTCAATAGGTTATTTGCTAAGATGTAGCCCATGGCGACACGAAAATGTGTGAGGAGAATGATGAGATTTGAGGAAGCGAAAGAGGTGTGTAAAGATCGCGACTCCTGGCGCTCCGTCCTCTCTGACTACCCCGTTGGGGATACGGCGTGAAGTTATGTTATGTTATGTAGCCCATTGCGAAGGCGTTAAGGTCGATATTTCTTCGTGTTTCTTGTTCTAATTCTTTTATTGAGTTTTCTAACGTCATAGTATGTTGTTTTATTATTTTTTGCTGTTCGTCCATTAACTTTTCGGTGCGTTTTAATAAATTATTATCGGTTTCAATGATTGAGGTTTGGTTTTTCCATAAGTTAATTATGTGTTTTTGGTTGTTTTGAAGGGCGCTAATGTCTTGTTTATAATACTGCTCGGTAAAACGTTGATCAAGTACGCCGAATAATTCGCTTGCTACATATCCTACACCGTCGACAAGGCCACGCCGCAGCCAGCGTGTTCCGGGTGCGCGCACCGTCTCGCGTGTTTGCTAACTCAGGAGCAGTTGGTTATAGTACTCAAGTTCTGAGTATCCGTGACGTAATTGCTGTAGGGCCGCTTCACATTGTATTTCATCACTTAATGCAATGCAAACATTTTGTAATGTTTTTGCGTAATCGTCGAGTGCTTTATTGCCTTTCCAATAAGGCTCCATTTATATACTATAAGCTCCAATAGACAACCAGCTTCCATTCATCTTTTATGAGTAGCATGTTTGAAATATGATCGAAATATAAACTCTGGTTATTTCTAAGCTTCGTGACGTTGACCTCTTGAGCTTTTGAACTTGATAAAAGACTGAAGAAAAATACTAAGGTAATTGCTAGAGATGTAAAATCAAATTTCCTTGTTCTTGAAGTACGAAAAAATTACGACAAGCAAAAGCTTGTCGTAATTTTTTCTTTTTGTTTTTTGTTTTCGTCACTCCTTGTTTCTTGATCATAGTCCAATAATGTCGATATTTTTGTGATGGGCCGTTTGATATAGCCACCTTTTGTTTTTAAGGTTACAACCCTCAGGTGTCTGTCATTTCTTGGGTGTACCTCTGATACTCTGCCCATAGCCCACTTGCCCGGGGGCAGGTTATCGTCATGAATGATAACCACGTCATTTACTTTGATATTTGGTTGAGCTTGTCTCCATTTACATCTTGATGATAGCTGGACGAGATACTCGAAGCGCCAGCGTTTCCACATATCTTGAAATATCTTTTGAGTGAGATGCCAGCGTGTTCTTAAATCTCGTTCTGTTTCAATGACTGTGAGTACTGGACCGCTCAAGAGGAAGTGTGCTGGTGTTAAATAATTTATATCTTGAGGATCTTCGGTGAGAGCGCATAGAGGCCTAGAAATAAGGCATGCTTCAATTTGACTTAAGAGTGTAGACAGCTCTTCGTTAGTTAAAGTTTAACTCCCGATCACCCGCTTAAAATGATATTTGAAGCTTTTGACTGTTGCTTCAAAGAGACCGCCTGCTGTCGGCCAAAAAGGGGCATTAATATGCCAGGATATTTTCATGTTTGTAATTTCGTACATGAAACTTGTTTCTTTCAATACTTCTTGTACGAGTTGGTATTCTTTTTCTAGAACTTTGCAGGTTTTTCAAAAGTATAGTTAGGTAGATTTCTTGTTAAATTATTCATAATAAATACTTGAGTGCTGAATGAATATGTTTCATATAACGATTGACAATTTATGAAGGTCATGCCCTTGCATGTTACGTTGTTACTGCCGACCCCCATGATGATACCTCTGCATTTTCGTTTTGTAAGACCGAGCTTCTTGATTGCTTTTTCGGTTACAAGGAATATTTGGGTCCCTGGATCAATGAGGGCTCGCATGTCATGAAATAAGCCGTCGCTTCTTTGGACTTTGATTATAGCAGTTGATAAAAGCACTTCATGCAGTCCGTGTTGCTGCGTCTTGTATGCATTTCCGGGAATACGATAACTTTCTTTTTTGCAATTTGCTTGTTTTGGATTCGTGTTACTATTTCTTGAGTATGAGTAATATTGTAATATTGTAATTGAGTAATATTGTATTATGACACCCGTTGCATTTGTGACAACGCTTGATTGACGTACACGCTTCTCCTTGATGATTATATAGACAATTTGTACAATAATTAAGTTTTATTATTGTTTGTCTATTTTGCAACTGTGTCATTTCCTTGAATTGCTTGCAATAGTAAATTCTATGTTCGGCACTATAGCACAATCTACAATTTATTGTTTCTGTTTTTGAAGATCTCGAATTAATATTTTGTGCAATGACCTTATTGCTTGTAAAATATTTGATGTATGTGGCTTTTCTTGTCTTCCAAATTGAATTGGTGCGTGTGAACTTGGTTTTTGCTGATTGTTCTTTTGTTTTCGTCGGGACGACTCCATAGCCGTGAATTTGTTTTCTAAAAAAGTGAGGAGTTCGTTTAAATCTGGGAGGTCTTTAGGTTTTTTCAGAGAAATGCTATATTTATCGTGAGTCTCTGAATCTAATTTCATATCGACGATATGAACTATAATCGGTCCCCAGCTGTCAACCTCTTGCCCCAAATTTTTTATGGCGTTTATGCACTCGATTGTGACATCATGTAAACGCTTTATATGTTCACCGAAGCTTGGTGTATATTTGACATGTTTAAAATGGTATTCATATGAGAAATAAATATTTTTCTTCGGTTGTCGTAACGGTTGTTCAGGATTTTCCAACTTGTTATATAATTATCTGAGCTGATTTGGAGATGCTGTATGAGCCGCTCTGGTTCTCCTCTTAACTTGGCTTTAAGGAACTGCATCTTTTGAGCTTGAGACAGAGTAGGATTGTTGTGTACTGCTTCACTGAATAGGTCTTTGAACGATACCCAATGTTGGTAATCGCCACTGAAAATTGGAATATCCATCTGAGGCGTGGATTTGCCCACAACTTGCTATTTATCTCTTTTTTCATTAGGTAATAATGTTGTTCATATTGGACAAAACGATTCTCGTACTCGATGTTATGGTCATCCAGATCTCCGTCTATGTTCCGTCTATGTCGTCAATAACACGCCATCGTGATTCGAGTGTCTTGATTGCATCTTCAAACTCCCATTTCTCGCTCATTGCTTCAACTTTTATGAGAGACAAGGAGCGAGCGAAAGCCTTGAAATTACTTGTTTGTTTCTTCAACAACTCTTCAATCTTGTTTGTTGTATTTTTAGATGGGAGCGTGGTATTCGATGACGTATTTGGTGACCCCTCTTTTGCAGAAGTTGATAAGGTGGTCTGAGCTCCGCCGCTGGTGGATGGACCAGACAACGGAGATGTAGTTCGTGTTGTTTCTTCTTCTATATCTTGTGTCTTGATTCCCAAAAAGGGTGAAGCTATTTTTATTAGGCCAAATTTTTTTAAATATTCTCTTGTCTCAATGTAGAATTTCTTGACCTCTTCATAGTAGTTGCTTGTAAAATAGTGGTTACTTGTGTCTAGCTGTGAAATTAATTGTTCATAATTATTTTGAAATTCTGACCGATACTGATCAAAAGTTTCTACTTTTCTCTTGATATTTTCCGAAGTCTTCCGCTCCGCGCCATCTTTTTTGAAGTTAAAGAGCTGTTTTTGCATGCCCTCTGCAAGTAGCTTCTGATTCTCCGAAATGTTTTCCATGGTGGTTGTTTATTATAGTTGAAATAAATATAGGAAAATTTTCTTGATAAAATTCTTGATACTTGTTACTTGATACTTGTGTTTACGTACATATTATTCTCGTTTGCGTGAGTTTTATTTGCCTAGTTTGATAATAATTAATTCTTGATACAGCAGGCCTGTTCCTGCTAGATAACTTGTGATAGAATAACAGGTTACTTGATGCAGCAGGATTGTTTCTGCTAGGTAAATTATGATAGAATAACAGGTTATATGATGCAGCAGGCTTGTTTCAGCTAGATAACTTGTTAGAATAACTTGTTACTTGTTGTAGCAGGCTTGTTTCTGCTAGATAACTTGATAGAATAACTTGTTACTTGATACAACAGGCTTGTTTCTGCTAGATAACTTGTGATAGAATAACTTGTTACTTGGTACAGCAGACTTGTTTCCGCTTGATAACTTGATAGAATAACTTGTTACTTGATACAACAGGCTTGTTTCTGCTAGACAACTTGTGATATAATAACTTGTTACTTGATACAGCAGGCTTGTTTCCGCTAGATAACTTGATAGAATAACTTGTTACTTGATGCAGCAGGCTTGTTTCCACTTGGTCGCTGGTGAGTTTTCAGCTGAAAACGAAACACAACCGAAAAGGTTCTAGTTTTAAAATCAGCCAGTATATTTTTCCGAGAACAAAAAAGATTGAATACCAATCTACTTTTCTAAGAAAAAAATAAAGTATCAATTAACAAAACATGCAGTTTCTGTAAGTGATGCGTGTTGCTTAGACTTTTTTGATGTGTGTAGTTTCCAGCAAACAAATGCAAATATTCCAACAAATATCTTGAACTCACCGTCCGCAATCTAGAGTTATAAGGTAGTCACTCGTACTTCCAATCCAATGGTATTTATTACATAGTAGTAGTAGTAATTCCAAGTATGCGGCCCCGAAGACAGTTCACAGTACTTCGCTGTTCTGAATGATGTTTCAATGGAAACGTTTATAGATACAAAAATTTCCGAAGCTATCAGGACTCTAATACGAGTAGTCCTTACGTATGGACTGTATTAGAAGTTCATCAAAAGAATGCAAATAGCTAACGTGCGCCGCCTTACTCTGGTCTCGTCGCAAAAGACCTGTAACTCGCTCGCTTTTTGCTCCTGTCAATTAGATTCGCACCCACGAGATGTCGAATGACTTCGTTCCAGTGATAATTATTACAAGCCATTGAATGTCGGGAGGCAAACAAAGAACAGATACGTTGTGGCGTTATTCACATACCTCACCAGCTCGCCACCAGAACGATCAATTTATGAGTGGCTTTACTATGCTCTTTTCATAGTTAAAGCTTGGATTGGACACTCGATCAGCTCTGTGAAAACTGTATTGAAGATAACACTTAAAAAGCAGAAACCGCGTGGTAAGTTGTTATTAACATTTTTGATACAAGCAGATGCGCTGGTATTAGAAGACTCGTTAAAAGAAACTTTCAGAAATTGATATTTCTTTCAGTTCACTCTTGTGAAATGTGTTTACTGAAAGTTTTTTTCTCTGGCAGGGGAGAGTGTTGCGGATAAAACCTCTTAGTTATAACATTATTTTTGAATTAATTACTAAAATCTGTATTTGATTGTTGAACTATTTAAATAATATATGCTTTCCTAACTTGGCCGTTTATAAATACTTGTTTTATTACAAGTACACAATCCTCGCATACGATGACTTCAAATTTAGCTACTACGTATTTAAGTATGAAATGAAAATTAAGCGGTCAAAAATATTTCATTTAAAACTGAAACAAAACGTTTAGAATTTGCATCGATAAAAAATTCAATCTGTCAAAACCTCGTCTCATTAATTCTAATTTTCTGAGTGTTTTACGGAAATAAAAAATTTTGAGAAACATGTCGCAGCCTAGCAGGAAGTAAAAAAGAAGTAAAAATTATATACGACGTTGTCGAGCATTGACGATTAAATGAGAAAATATTAAAAAACGTCATTCTATTCTTCAAACGAGAAATTCATCTTAGATGTTTACCTCTACGTGAAATAAAGCTGCGACCATGCTCCAAACGTGTTTACTCGACGTGACTCTCGGAATACATACACGCCGACAATTTTCCATTTGCAATTCTAAAGTTCGTATTCTTTGAGCATAAGATTGACTTTTCTGAGAATGTACTTTGAATCATCATATAAAAGAACCAATGTTAAGGTATTTTTCTCATTCGCCGCTCATACGTGTCTTACTAAGTCGATTTTTATTACGTTTCAAAGCAAATGCTTAGAAAAGTACAGATTAACGTTCACAAAAGACGGGGAAACGTCAATTGAAAGAGATCTAAGGTGCCTACATCCTTTATAAAGTACACTTTTGAAGCTTAAATTGAAAGTTCAATAACGACAATATTAAGAACTATTAAAGTATTTCTTCATTATATACATACGTAATGTTATATAATATTTAAATATTTAGACTAAAAATCTCGGTGCAATAAAGCCACTCTTGAGGTTATTTTTGTATTTCTAATTAATACATATTATATTTCTTGATATTCATTTATTTTAATAATACTGTACATATAAATTTCACAGATACATTTTCACAGCATAGCTTAGCACAGACTCACAGACTACTTCTATAACAACACTACAGATAAGACTATGGACATAGTATTGCCATTCATACTAAACAATAGTTGAATCCTAACACCTCCTCTCAATATGAAATTTACAAATAAATTTTATATTGTTAACTTAAACAAAACAAAACCTTCTCTAAATTTTAACATTTATATTAAAATTATTATTTATTTTCTTTTTAAACTTTTAGCTTATATAACTTAACTTACACTTTATTATAATACAACAATCAGTTAAGTTTCTTCTCTTGTTAAACTTAATATTTATTTTCTTCTATTAAATATATTTAGTAGACCCTCTATTATGTATGTAGTATACTCATAACATGTATACCATTAATCTAAATATTACTTCAAAAACATAAACATGTAACAGAATAATAACATTTTCAGAATAATAACAGTTTTTATCATACAATATTTTTTCATTCAATTGTTAGCCTCTTAGTAAAATATGTATGTTTGATTGAACTTAAAGATTTTGTAAATACATCTGCAATATTCTTATCAGTAGGAACATATAACATAGCAATATTGTTATTTTTAATAGAATCTTTTACAAAATGAAATTTAATATCTATCACTTTTCTGCAATATTACACTTTATTGTCAACAACTTTCGCCTCAAATGTAATTTTGACACAACACTTTTACGTTGAAATGTACTTTTTAACGCGTTCACCATATCTTTGCTTGTTTCACATTCTTTAATTATATTTATATATTTGTCATGCAAACATTGTACTATAATAGATTTCGCTCTGGCATCATTTCTTTTTTGTTCTTCGTTTTCAATTGTACTTTTAATTATATCGCTTAAACCTTTCTCGTTCAAAATACACTCCAAACGGAACATCCAACTCGCATAATTAGTTGCCTCTAATAATTGTGGATAGGTTATAGGGGCCGCCATATTTTCACACTTGTTCTCTTAACTTTTCTTATATTCCGATTATTTCGAGTCTTCTAAGCCCATAACTTCTTAAAGTTATTTTTGTATTTCTAATTAATACATCTTATATTTCTTGATATTCATTTATTTTAATAATGTTGTACATATAAATTTCACAGATGCATTTTCACAGCATAGCTTAGCACAGACTCACAGACTACTTCTATAACAACACTACAGATAAGACTATGCACATAGCATTGATATTCATACTAAACAATAGTTGAATCTTAACAACCACACCTTTACATTTCTGATAGCGATTAGTTTTTGTATTTAATGACTTAGAGATTACAAACACTGGTTTGTAATCCATCGCATCTATACTTTTTTATAATGAACACTATTCCTCGTCTACCTTTTCCCGTCAACCGTGCACCTTTACTAGTAAGATTATAAAATAATTGTTGCATAAATATTACTGAATTGAAGTCTATACCAAGAATGCTAGTGTTATGTTATATGCCAGCTATCGTTAGAATTCACCTTCACAATACGATACTAATAGAAACTGATTATTTTAACACAGAAACTTATATCACTATAAGAAATTTAGAAGGAATTACAGAGTTATAAGATATTTAATAGTTATAGATTCTAGAAAGTCTTCGATTTTATTAATTTTACGCTAAAACATTATAGTAAAAGTTTGCATGAAAACATTTGAGTAAAATTTTAATCGATGTAGGTCATTTTTCTCAAAATTATTCCGAAAAAAACGTCTCGTATTCTTGCAATATTTATTAAAATACCAGAAACGTGAAAGTAAAATTTAACACGAAAAATATTAATCAACTGAAAATGTTACCTCGTAATATAATTATCAATTTATACCATTAACATCCAGTGAGCCACTCAATCATGGCCGATAAATCATACGTTGATCGCCAATAATTGCCGTCAGATTGGCTAATCTACTGGCTGACTGGGACGCGGAGGTACCATTGAATCGATAAATGTGATATCTGGGATTATTATCGAATACACAAAATGTTATGTTACTTTAATTCGTCTATATCTGCAAATATAGTCTAAAATAATTCTACTCACAGTAATTTCTTTCAAATCGTAGTTTTTGAAACTTAAAAAGTCTGAATAAAATGAGGCTATATTAGAGATTTGAACTGATCGTAGGCGACAATATCTGAACATCAGACATTATATATTACCTATAACACGTCACGTAGAAATTCTCGGAAATGTTTTTAACGTTGGTACTTTGCTTTATCGCAATGGGTTAAAAATTGATACACATACGCATATGTGAACCTAATGACTATGCATTAATGCAATGGCCTTCACCTAATGCTAAAACCAGAAACATCTACTCACAAGCGAACTCCTTAATAGTTGACAATACAGACTTCAAATTTCGTATAGACGTTTAGTTTTGATAACAAAACATGCTTTTAACCATGATACGGTACTTCAATCAGACTCATCAACATACGAGAAAACTACTCAATGGTTAATGGTGTCCTCTTGAAACTTCGTATACTGTGTTGCAGTGTTACGGTGAAATCCAAGTTTTAAACAAGAATATATTGATTGAAACCCGGGTTTTGAAAATGGAAATTTGCTTCTGCCATGCCTCTAAGAAAATCCAGTGTTTTCATCAAAATATTGTAACAAAATACTGTACTGTAGACTTACATTACGATGAAAATACATCAAATACAAAAGGGCAAAATACATTGACTAAAAGTAGATGTATCATTACTAACTCCGCGAGAGTCGTGCCAACAGAAATTAGGTACTCAAGAACCATAAATATATTATTATTATTACAGATAATTCGTCTAAACCACTTGGAAAATACTAATGACCACTTTTCTTTAGACACCTCAGAAATCCCAAAGTTATGATCAGCTAGCCCATCTTTTTTGCTGTCAAACCGCTTATTTTCATTTTTAAAATAGGTAAGTCGCAACATGCTAGCTTGTGCAATAATTTCACCCTTTTCACCCAGTACTGTGAAATATGGTGGATCAGGTAGCCTAGACAAGTTTCTTGAATTAAAATAGTCGAGTGTTTTGGCAGAAGTGTGTGAAACGTTGTTATCGTGATGCTAAAGAAGATGCCAGATCACTAATTTCGGCCGTTTGTCACGAAAAAAATGGGTTTAACATGTGATTCATTTTCGTATCAGCAATAACGAGCGTTTACGATGCTGTATAACTTGGTAGTGTCAAACAAATCAATGAGGAGTAGGTGCCTAATTTCTTTTGAAATGACCCTCGTACACACAAATGGCAACGTAGTTATATATTATGTTATGTTATATATATATATATGGTTATGAAATATATATGAAATATAAATAACGTTAATATATTTATGTTTCAAAATTATATTAATACAAATTAATGTTTTAGTTAAGTTTCTACAAGTACATTAATAGAACTACAAAGTAAGTAGTATAAATAAATTTAGGAACAGACAAAAATTCAATACTACAGCTCGCAATATATTTCATCGTTCCGTCCCCGTGCCTCACTTCTTTGTCAGCGCTCGAACTAGAACCTACTACAAATTCCAATACTGATACGCAATCGAATAGTGGAATACTGCTAACTAATACAAATTTTATTATTTAACTCTTTTGAACGTTCAATAGTTTTGTAAATATTGTAATATATTTATTAAAATTTTTATTAAACTGTGTATTTATCCCGTATCGGGAATCGCGGTGGGAGTAGAAGAACTTCCTTACTTGCAGCTACTTATCTATTCGCTGCCACAACCACCTATCTTCCCGTACTCAAGACATCAAGGAGCAAGAGAAGTATGCTACTACAAGAAGGCGAGAGACCGCAGCAGCGCCATTTATTTGCCGATTCCGATCCACTTACTTTCTTTTGGTTTATGTAACTTTCCAGCTGCCCTCTTATTGTATACATTTTATTATATGTCTCCATATTGGGCACTTAGTGGCATGTGGCGAATTCTTCTATTTTTATTCACTAATCGACACGCGTTTTGTCTCCTAACGAAGTATTCTCAGCATGTTCGAAAGATAACTTTGTCAGTTAACCAGCAGTGAATCCACTCAGTATCGTCGATTTTGGACATGATGGATAGCCTCAGGCAAATAAGAAACAAACACTATCTGTCTTTTATTTCTATCTCGATTCGATTACACAATCACAATCATATCACGAGGAACAGATACATCCGCTCGGTGTGAAATTCAGTAGTTGAATGCTTGTCCATTTTAGTGGCTGGGTAGGTACATATTATGTAACTAAGTATGCGAAGAAATTATTGATAGAATTCATTTTCACATAGGTAATTGTAATGATTGTTTTTTTGTGCGGATGGAACATATACAACACATGTGACACAAACACATGTAATACACACATGTAGCCCAAGTAGCACACGTCAACACAGCACTATATTTCGGTTCATTTATTTATTACAAGTGTCAAATTTTTAAATAAATGTTCAAAACCAAGGCGACTCAAAGCCGACGTCGCCGAGACAAGGCTAGTCAGCTTCAGCAGCTAAGCCGAGCCATCTCCGTCGAGCTTATCAGCTCCAGCGGGCTAGCCATCTTCACCACCCAAGCCAGGCTAGCCAGCCTATCGGACACTATTTCCATCCTCTCATATACTCCCGCCGCCTAGCCATAAAGGGAAGTAACGTTAAGCCAGCTTGTTGAATAGAGCGAGGGGTCGCTACTGTCGCCAGGTCGGCCTAGTTGAGGTCACATCCTGCCTGTCACACCTACTGCCGCCAAGTCGTGGGAGAAGTGACGTCAGCAAGTCTAACAAGCCGATCTAGATCATTCATCAGCAGCATTCTTCACTATCCACCGTTATGATTCGTCGTTCGCTATTTGTTACTAGGCAGTAATTTGTTATGACTTATTAAATATAAAAATTAAATGTTTAAGTGAAATATAAAAATGTCTGTTCGTTGTGTATGTTCTTTTATTGCCGCAACATAAGTTAATGTTTCAAGTACTTTCCAAAACTTTATGTTTAAAAATTTCCTTTTGCGTTATTGTGTTTGTTGTGTGACTGGTAAATTAGAGAATTTCTTGAAAGAAATGTTCGTTGAAAAGGAATCTATATTAGAATTTTCTAATATGAATTGTGAGAGAAATAACATTGCCAGTAGGCGCCATCTTCTTGCATGGTTAGACATTTTCGCTATTGTACGTAACATTATTTTACTTATTTCACTACAGAACTTGAGGCTATCTGGTGACGATCAGAACCCCCAATCTGATAGACCACGCCTTTCATATTTAAAATGTTTAAAGTTCATGTGATCCGTTTTCATGTTACAATAATTAATTAAGAGGTAATTAAACATAAATAGGTTTACTAAAACTTAAGTTTCCTTCCTAACAAGCTAACAGACATGCCGATATTATTCTAATAGTTGCTAAGGATCGAACGTTACTAATCCTCAACCAAACCGCCTCGTGGTAACAGAAAACTGTCGAGGGTATAGGTGACCGCAGCGGAAATCCGAGCTTGTACCGTAGCGGCCGTTACGGCACAGGGTTAACTAATTAGACTCGGGTCGGATGTGCGAACAAGGCAAATGAAGATTTATCATCCACCCAGTCCTTCGTAACGATCGCCGGTGAGCCGCCCTATCAGGTGCGCAGAACATGGTTTAATTTTTATTTTATGATCACAGTTTTTTGAGAAGAAAAATTTGTTTCTAATTTAGACTATAAAACAGATTAACTTCAACCGTTCTATCTTCTGCTAAATTAAATTTATTGATACTTTAAGAGTTCGTGCTAATTTCCATAAAATACCTTTTGAATCATATTAATTTCACATTTTAAAAGCTTAGGTCATAAAAAAACATATTTTATCATAAACTAACAGACCCGATAGACGTTGTCCTGCTCGAACGTAGGAATGAAAAAAAAAATCCTAGAACCTGATTGCAACGCCACTTACCGAGTCCATTTGTGAATCTAAACCATCCAGGAACCCATTTAATTAAATGCAAGCAAAACTTTCATCAAAATCGGTCCGGCCGTTAAGGAGGAGTTCAGTGACAAACTCACATACAGAGGAATTATTACAAGCCAATACTGATAGTTTAAAATCTTGCTAAATGCAAGACAAGACTATTACACATGACAAGACAATACTGTTATCTTAATACAATAAATACCCATTTCTACATTCAATTATGATAATTTCTGGCAAAATCCTCAGTTTCAATAATGTTAACAAATTTCATAGAGCCACGAGTAAAATTATAGAGCAAATACATATAAATTGGAATAAACAGCAAACGGTTTTGTAGCAATTACACGGTACGGATTATTAGACTGTACTTACAGCGGTAGCCGGTGATCAACGAGTGAACGAACACGGATTTAACTTAATCTCAACACAGATATTATGGAATAGTTAGGCAGGACAATATCTACTTTGAAATGAAATGGTGATAGTAAATTGTAGGGTGTTTTTTAGTGTTATGTTCAAAAATGGGAAAAAAGGAACGTTCGTGGAATCACCTCGGTCCGTCTGTCTCTCTGTCGCAGACTACTAGACACAATGAGAGTGGGGCTTTGGTGTGTTCCGTAGAAGATCCCGGAGCCACTCGACAACGCGCCGAGGACGACCACTTTAATGGGTAAAAGGCCCACAAAACCCAGTCTCAGCACCATGGGACTGTACCTGGTACTTGAGTTCAAATTTTTCCTATATTACCAAAAAATAATTTATAGCCCGAAGACAAACCTGATGCTTAACTCACGAATTCAAAAATGTATGACACGTTCTATAAATTATTTTTTTTTATTATTTTTTCGAATATACAAGTCAAATTTTTAAATAAAGGAGGATAGAGATTATGAAAGTCTTGTGAAAGTTTGAAAAAATCAAGTATATTAGAAATAAATATCAGGACCGCGTCATATTAGACATAGGTATTTTATTACATGAAAAACGAAAGCACCACAACGAACAAAATTTTTTGTTTGACAGTATTTTGTACATGAAAAGTAAACGTCACTACGTACCTACTTTATACATTACATACATTATTTCACGCTTTTAACAATTGATCGGAACACTAATAGCAAAGTTACGACTTGCCTTTAGCTGTTCTATTTTTTCTTAATTCAAAGATGTTACATAGATAAAACATACATGCATACATGTATGTTCTTTACCCAATTTCTCATTTAGAATGGTAGGGCAATAAATTATTTGGATTTACATTATTTGGCTAAGCGAAACCAAATCTCAAGATCTGGCCTATGTCTAAACCAGTTTACGAGTCCCATTCTTTGACCGAATTTTACAACCTACGCGGGGAGATAAGTAACTGGCACATTCTTCATATATTTTTTCCTTTCCTAGATTAGAATAGAAACTATTAGTATTTTGTCTCTATCACTAATGGATTAGATGTAAGGAGTATACGATTATCGTGTACCTCGTGATGAAGACATAAAAATTCATAAAGTATAATTTATACGTTTTTTTTTTCATAAATTATATACACTCTTTGTGGAGTAAATCTTGGATATGCGGAGAGCGAAATGAATACAAACAAAAATAATACTTTTATTTATATTTTTTTGATACACTGCAATTTAGAGGCGTACGTCTATATAGATTTAAACGTAATTTGAACGAAAATAATAATTCGAACTCTGCAGTTTCTTCTATTACATTCGTACGCTATTAATTATCATTTATACATGTAGGTATTTAGCCGCAAGACGTTACCATTATCATTACATCAATTTTTATAATTATATAAAATATTATTATTGTCAATAAGATTATTCAGAGCTATTTAATACTGAAGATTAGAAGAGCTACTTTTCTACGGAAATTAGAATAGTCAAATTATTTCCTAGTGGAATGTCAAGTGTCTGAAGCGACGTATTCAGTGAGAAAATGACTGTGGAAGAGTATTTCACGGGCCACAAATTTACCCGTGAAAACAATCGTAAAACTGTTTTATTACTCAAACATTCGCCATTGATTCACGGCCCAAAACAATAAAAATACTGACTCAATCAACCTACAGAATTTTACGGCCTTTGTAGGTGAGTGGATTTATTGTCCGAATGCCAATAAAATAATGTTTCATTTACACCTCCTGCCTCAGTATAAGCCTTGACTTATCTTAGGTTAATATTTTATGAGCAGAACATAAACTATGGGACCGTTCGCTAATGTTGCAAATAAAATCGAGAATTTATCGCTCATATCATTCAAGAATAGTTACAAATGAGGAAAAATGATCGTTTCGCAGAACATTGTTTGAAAGGATTAGTTTAAACAAAGTAGGCATTAGCTACACGAAAGAGTATGTTGAACAAATGCTTTCTAAAAGGTTTGTTAAAGCTAAGTAAACGATTTAGCAAAATATAAAATTAGATCGTACGGTGGCACAAAAACGCGCGTCAGCGGTCGCAAACGATCGTTTGTCTTTATACGGCGGCGGCAGACGTAGGTCTCGGTACTGTCCCTTGCCTCTGTTGTTCATTTTTCTTCCCCTTTTTCCCGGGGCCAAACGGTAAAGAGAAACTTAATTGGAGGCTTTCCCGCCGACTCTTGGGCTCAATGAAAAATTACGAGCTAAACGAGCACACGCTTGGGAATTTCGCGCTCATTCTCGACGGCAGTTCATAGAAAGAAATGCGTGGGAGTCTTTACTTAAGGCTTCCTTAAACTTAGATAAATGTAAGCTGACGAACGTAATTTCAATGAAATGTATTCCTCATTAGGAGGGGAATTAATTTCATTCAGCTCTTTTAAATGTATGTATGCTGTGAAATGCCTTGGCATATGTCACACTCCGCCTTGTATTCGTTTCGCGAGTAGCTTTCATGTAACGAAATTTTTTGTTGTATTTCATACATACGATAATGGGAAGTAATGATGTTAAAGTCCACGAATAATATTTTTCTCTCTTTAATACACCTTATATAGAAAGAATAAATTTTCGAATTGAAAAATATTTTTATATTGGTTTACAATGCATGTAAATTTAAAACATTTATCATTAATGATATACGAGTATAGCTAGAGTGTTAGCCGACGGAAATGTCAAAAACACTCGCATACGTAGGCGATAATTATTTCGCATATTTCCATAGCCTTATGTCTTATGGTCTGCTACTGTGGGGATCAGCGGCGCATATGAAATCTATCTTTATTTTACAAAAGAGGGCAATACGTACCATCTACAGTATGAACGCACGTGAGTCGCTGAGAGATCATTTTAAAGACATTGATGTACTCACCTTACCCTCGTTATACATCTATGAAAACATAATGTACACTAGAAAAAATTTAGATCTATTTCAAAAGAAAGGCGTTCTTAGTGGTGTGGAAACTCGTGGTCGTGATCAGCTAGTTATTCCTAAATTTAAATTACAAAAGTCAAGTGGTTCATTTTTGGGTAACTGTGTTCGTTTTTATAATAAAATTCCTCAAGAAATTACTCAATTAACGGGAAACAGATTTAAACTTGTCATTAAACGCACACTGATTGGAAAAGCATACTACAAAATTAGCGATTTCATTGAAGACACAACAATAAACTGGAAGTGATCCTCTCTGCGTATGCATTTACTGGCTTTATAGATATTGTATTTTTAAATAACTATTGTACAATGATGGTGAAAAAATGATACCTGACTGAGTTTCTTGTCGGTTCTTCTCAGTATTCAGGTTTTCTTTTCGAACCGAACTAAAGTAGATTTGACGTTCAAAAATACCTTGCATTTGGGTTTACTTGAATAAATTGATTTGACTTTGACTTTGACTTTGAAAATGTGTGAGGGGAATGATGATATTTCAGGAAGCGAAAGAAGTATGTAAGGACCGCGATGCTTGGCGCTCCGCCCTCTCTGTCTACCCCGTTAGAGATACAGCGTGAATATGTATATGTATGTGTATACGAGTATAAATAAATAGTACTGCATTTTATTATTCTATATTTTATTTTTGTGTTTGCAAGTAATCAAACAGAAAAACTTTTTTGAAAAACATTAATTGCACACATTGAATTGATTATGAATAGTTTTTCATGTTATAATTTATTTTTGTTCCTGTTACTAATACGAAAACAAATTATGATAAATAAAACCCAATAATAACCGATTATTTGAAATTTCACTTTTATTATTAAACGAGCAATATTTGTATATATCCATTCATACTAATATTATAAATGCGATAATATGTCTGTCTGTCTGTCTGGTAATTTTTCACGGCTAAACCGCCATACCGATTTTTATGAAATTTGGCATAGATATAGTTTGACACCAGGGGACGGACATAAGCTACTGTTGTTCAAAATCTATCCCTAAAGGAGTGAAAGGGGGACGAAATTTTGTATACGAAATGTTAAACGGCCGAACCGTTTAAGATAAAATTTGGTAAAGAGATAAAACTTTTCTATTAAAAAACATAGTTTTCTTTTTTTATCAAAAATCTACCCCTAAAGGGGTGAAAAGGGGGATGAAACTATATAGGGGAAATGATTATGTTGAAATTTGGTACAGAGATAGTATGTGCACAAACACAAAAGTAGGCTACTTTGTTTTTAAAAAATGACATATGGTTTTTTTATAATGTGACGTCAACATAAATCCAATATGGCGGATGTTCCATAATAAGAAATTACTTTTTTATTGAACACCACCAATATGGGTATCAAATGAAATGGAATACGCAGGCGTAGGTTTCTGTATATGTGACGTCATCCCATATGGCGGATGTTTCACAATAGGAATTATCTTTTTTGTTCAACACCAACAATATGGGTATCACATTAAATGGAAATGAAATGGAAGGAAGCGGGATGGAAAATGAAATGGAAGGTTTCTGTATGTGACGTCAACGTTTATCTAATATGGCGGATGTAACATAATAAGAAATAACTTTTTTATTCAACACCGACAATATGGGTATTAAATGAAATGGAATACGCAGGGGAAGGTTTCTGTATATGTGACGTCTTTATAAATCCAATACGGCGAATGTTCCATAACAAAAAATAACTTTTTTATGTAATACCAACGTAAAAGCAACTTTTTTCAAGACGTTTAATAATATTGGTATCTTGGGTAATCTCAGTAACCCTGAGAAATTACGAAAAAATTTACACGCGGACGAAGTCGCGGGTACAACTAGTACATAAATATATGTATATAATATTTAATATTGCTTTCTCGAAAACGGCTTAGCGATTTCGATGAAATTTACAATATGGCATACAATATGAGTGGGCCAGAAATATCGATCTAGCTAAATCTCAATTCTGGAAAAAATTGTTTTGTCAGTCTTTTACACACTTAAAATTTCTAAGCTCCAAACTTCTAAACTTTTTTAATTTTGCAACAGTTTACCTTCTCAATAGCATAATGGCTAGAGAGCGGTTTCAAATCCTGCAATATGGTGATCAGATCCATTTTTGTTTTTTTTTTTTATAAGTTGAAATAATATGTCTAAGTTCAGTTTGCAGCAAGTACCTATTAAAAAACACATATCACTTTAATTATGCACTTGTAATAAGGAAATGTAAGGAAATTAATGATAAAAGCATAGGCTTCATAATTTCAGGCAGCTTGTCCCGTACTACGAAAAGAGGCAAATAACATCAGATAAAATACAGATGTGTGGGTGCTGTTTTCTGATAATAAATGTGTGTCGTAAGTACAGATGAGTCAGGTTATCTGATTTAGCTCACCGTTGCTGCACGGGCACGGCGTCTGGGTTTGGAGTCACTTATAAAGTCTACGGCTTAGTCATGGAGAACTATATATTATTTATTTTACTGAACTGAATTTAATGTTAAATTTCATGGATTTCCTTTATTTTAATATTCTATGATATCTAAAAGAGTAGTATTATACAAGCAATACTTGTAAGTTTATTATCGCATTTTCGAAAATAGCTCTAACGATTTCAATGAAATTTACAACATAAAGCTTTACGGTAATAAACAATCAATTTTAGCTAGGCTTCAATTCTGAGAAAATTCGTTTTCTCTATGTTTTCACAGACTTAAAACTTCTAAACTCTAAACTCTTCTGATTTTACCACAGAGTTTACCTTCACGGTAGTACAGTGGCTAGAGCGAAGACCTACCAAGCTGAAATACGCGGGTTCGAATCCTGCAATGTGGTCAGATTTTTTTTGTTATTTTATTTGTAACACACCGAGTAAAGCTCGGTCACCCAGGTACTACACTTTATGTCTCAAAAACAAAATTCACATCTCATTATCAGTAATGAATGACTTATTTGATTGTTAATTGTATATATTATTATTATTATTAATTAATTAATTGTACGTTGATTATAGCTAAACAGTTTTTTTAATAATGGAAAATCTTTTATACGAAACAAAAAATTGCTATAGCCTTCAAAACGACGACTTCAAGTTTTTCTATTTATCGCCTAGTTAATGTTAACCTCGATAGGTAGACACATAATGTGTTTAATTCAAGCCGGCTAATCGTTATACGTAAATTATGTACACGGCCTCCCAACGAAATCCCTGCAGTCGACCTAGTAGCATGCAGTATTGACTGCTTAATATAATCCGACATTGGCTTAGCAAAATAACATACTTTAAACTAGCAATCTGGTCATTATAAAACCTGAAATTGTATGTTATATTACATACAGTACACAATAAACTAATGACTATCCCGTCAGAGATACAGCGTGAGGAAATGTTTGTGTGTATATTATTATTGTGTCCATTTTTATGAAGTAAAAATTGCTTTAGATGTATGTTTCAGAATTTTTAAATTTAAAATATACGAACAACTTTTTATTTTTTTCTTCTCAAAGAATTAAAAACATAAAATGAAATAAAATAAGTAAAAAAAAATGAAATGAAACATTAATTCAAACATTTACTTCAGTTTAAACATGAAAGCGACCTAAACAGCGTAAACATATTTTAAACATTCTCCGATTTTCGAGCCCGTACAATCCGCACGCTTATTACGTAACCCGCAGTCAGGATGCGACAGCCAACTATCGCGCAATATCAGCTGTCATAATTAGAATTTGTTTAATGTAATTTGTATAGTGTCGCTAAATCTACTGCGAAAAGTGCATTTTACGGTCATACAATAATAGATACACAATCGTCATATGATACCAATTTTTTATTACAATTAGTCACCGGTCGCGCAGTGATCGCGTGGCTGTCGCTGTCTGCAAATTTTTAGGTAATAGCCTCGCGGATCGTCATTATCAGAAACCCAAATATTCTTCATTATAATTCTGACGGTATATGGGACCACTATTACTTTGCAAACATTTTTATTCCTTATTTAGAGCATCTAAAGGACAGTAAGTTCTTGCTCAAACCCTTTGTTACCACATATGTATTGCATCTCCGTTATGTAGTAATAGAAAAATATAAAAGCTATTCTAAATTAAGCTGACTGATTGATGATTCAGGGTTTCAGGGTTAAAATTAATTAGCAAGGTTAACGAATTTTAGCAACTACTTGTTCATTGGTTAACTCAATAAACTACGTGGGATCCTCCATCCTTACGAATTAACCTTCATTGTCTTTTCCAAGGACAAACACATATACAGCGAAGAGATAAGTAAGTGCTAATACTGATACAATACATACCTATGTAACTTATTACCATTCATACATTATCGATATTACCATACATTACATTATCGATCGAAACTTAAAATAATTTAACACTATATCCAATAGTTGTACTTACTTGGAATTATTTTAAGTGTACAACAATTCTACGTGAAGCATTTCAAATTACGTTAAACGATCTATTAGGTATGTATGTACCTACCTCTTCATTTTGTTGAATTCATATTATAATAACATATTAATGTGATATATCTACATTTTTGTGTTGTGATATACATACGAACAAACAATACAACACAAACTGGAATTTTATAACCTTTAAACATGAAATTAAATAATATAAAATCTCAATAAGGAAATTAGATATATTATTTGAATTATGGGGGCGACAGAAGTATATAAAGACCGCAATGAGAGCTTGGTCATCCCCTCTGATCACGTTATACAACGTGATAAAAATATAGGTAGTTTATAGGTAAACATAAAACTTAACAATTGGTATGTATAAAAAATGCCATATGTACGAGTATCTGCGGGAATATATGAATGACTAAAATCAATCGCATCCTTTATACCTTATTCGAAGAAACATCAGGTAATTGAGCAGCTTCGAAAAGTGATTCACCAGTCACAGTCAAAGATTACTTTAAAGATATCAACTTGTTTCTAATATAGTAATAATTTGTTTGCTCGAAGTATTTATGCTTGCACCGCTATCATCCAGTGACATTATTGTAAAACACATAATTTTAAACTAAAGTTATAAATCTTTGAGCTGATCACATGGCTGTAAAAAGATAATACAAAGCCGCTTGTGTTTGCAAACAAAAGTACTCCGTTACCCTGTTGCCGCGCTGGGTAATGCCTTCCCTCTCTCTCACGCAATGTCGAATCGATTGTTTAAGTGCAATTATGCATGTCTTCTAGTATACCTCATTTCAAGTCTCTACCTGAATTTGGATTGATTGCAATGCATACGTGGAATAAGCTTGCGGGTGTCCATGGGCGGCGGTGATCACTTTCCATCAGGTGACACGCTTGGTCGTTTGCCCCCTCGGATATAAAAAAAAGATAGCAATGATTTTAATTTATCCTGAATCAGCAAAATGGTTTACAAGTATACATAAAGTGCAAATTGTGTTTGGAAGATGAGTGTTGTGATCATCACGATTTATTACATTTGCACCTGTTACGTGTAATAAAGAGATTGAATCCAGATTATGCTGTCTGCTTTCTAAATCGATCACGTTTGACGACGCTCTTAAAACATTATTAATTTTAGTAGCGATAACAATATATTATGTAAATAATGTTGATATTTAGGAATAAATTATCGAAGCAGATACCTAACATTTCTCTTCCCAATATATATCTTACGAAGTTAGTGTTAGTTTTAGCATATAACAACAATTTAACAGTACAAGTAGTTTTAGATAATTGTGAATTATATATGATTTTTTCAGAACTATGTATTTCAAGATGGTTGTACGAATTAAGTTCGAGAGATAAAAGCCGAATACCTATAAATAACATCCTTTCAGTTCAAAATGTGTGTTTGTTTTATGTAAATACCTTACTTAACATTAAACATATGATAACTATGAAAACTATGTCAAAAGCACTCGCATACCTAGGCGAAAATGTGTGAGGAGAATGATGAGATTTGAGGAAGCGAAAGAGGTGTGTAAGGACCGCGACTCCTGGCGCTCCGTCCTCTCTGACTACCCCGTTGGGGATACAGCGTGAAGTTATGTTATGTTATGTTATAACTATGAAAATATCTCACGACTAATATATAAATGCCTAAGTAGTAAGTACCTAACACCTAAGCAATTACAGTTAGAACTAAGTGCTGCCAACTGCGATTAAAAAATCAATTTCTGAACAAAATACATACGTTTGCTTTTACTCTGTTAAACTTGATAATATCATTACTATTTTTTTAGTCGATGAATAATACAGGTACTAAATAAGAGATCAACATTTTTGATTCATCATTCGATTTATTTTTATTTACAAATTTCATTTATCACAATTTCACAGTCAATACATACATTACGTCACTACGATATGTACAAAAATTACTTTTTTTTTCCTAATAAACTATACAAATTTGTATATTTACGTTCTATACACAACTTTCTGGTCCAGGGATTTCTTCTGCTATGAGGTGTTCTCTTCTACTTAGAGTTGTGTTACCAGTGGTAACGGTGTGCCTGTTACTTGATGACGACTTTGGCGGCGCGGGCGTCAGTAACTATGAGAAAAATAACGTTAATAAAATGTAATTCTACACCCCTTTTTTATTTTTTAATACTATCTGAGACAATATAAATGGAAATACGTAAGAATTATAGGCTCTACATGAAATATTACAACTTTTATGGTGAAAGAGTCAAAGGCTTTGGTTTCATTTTTTATGACAATAAAACTATTAAATTGGAAAAGTTTTTAGAATTGTTTTTTATTAAGGATCTCGGTAGCGTTGATATTTCCACTTAACTTTCTTGTCGACTTTAGGTAATATTAGGTTTATTATAATATATTATGTTACGATTTAATGAAATAAAATAATAAAAAAAGATTATCAGTTTAATCACTTGCAATCTCTAAAAAACTCTGCGTTACAAATTTTTTACGTTATTTTCACGTAAACATGAAAAAACTAAAAAATGTTTAGCCAATATTATTCCCATTTGCTCACTGTACTGACGTTGCGTGGCTCATCCAAGCTCGAATGCAGTGGACCGCGCTCACTCGTTCCCCACTCGTCACTTATGTGGAGAGAACCATTTTTGACAGCTACTTCTATTCCGCACTTCATGTTTGGAGGGTCCCCATCTAAAAATATTCAAATAAAATTTTAAATTCAATCAAAAATGGAATTTAGAAATGAAATTCTTTTATGACTTTTATTCTTGTACTATCTCTTTATCAGTATACCACTTCTAACTAATTTCATACTGTCTTATGAACGGTCGGTATCAAAATTAATCAATTAAGACATACTCTCATAAAAGATGATAGTCCTACTTTTATAAATATAACATCACTGACATTGACTATGGTGCACAAAGTTAAGTATCTGACAAATTGTCGTAATAATAGTAGTTCCTTGGTCGTAATATACATTTTTCTAAACCGATGAAAAAAGCGAATTTTGAGTTTTTCAATCTGTAATTACATGTCAAAAAAAAATGAAACGTCATAGTTCAGTAAAATGTGTACGATATTCACTTGTGTATCATGAACATTCATGCGACTTTTCCGAGGGTTACTGAATTTGTACGTGTTAGCATACGGCTTTAAATCTTAATAATATGTTAAATAACATGATATTAAGTATGTAACAATTTAAATTACTTACCAGGAGGAGGATTCAATATATCAGGTTGTGCCTGTTTCGGTGGTTTTAATGTGTAAGCGACGACATATTGGCCATCGCCAGCGTTCAGTTGTAGTTCTGAAGACTGCTGCTTAGCAGGAGATCGGGTCCTAAACGAAAGTTACAGAATTCGTTTACAAAAGACTCAAATAATGTTATCGTTTCGTTATGAGGCAGACTTAATGCCGCACTACGATGAAAGTTATTGCAGAATATCTAATTTACAAAGAAATCGCTCCTCCGCACGGAATGGTTACATTCTATGTGCCATTGGCATCGTTGCTATTACTAACTTCGTGTGTTTTAACTTTTAAGACATCTTAAATTCGCGTGACTGATACCAGAGTATCAATACATTAATTATTTGCTACGACCTTCCACCTACGATCTTGTAGACGGATTCGTTAATTCTCCGCTTACAGCAGTAACGAACGGCGCTATATTATAATAGATCTACCCTAGGTGACAATTGATTACAACAACAATACAAGATATTTGTACTTAAAAAATATATAGCAACAATTACATGAAAAATCGAATAAACATTTTGATTAGCTTCATAGCTTTTAAATATTCAATATTTAGTTTAGTTGCAAATTCAAAATAGCGAATGGTTATATCTATACGTATACACCAAGGCTGAATGTTTTCATAGGAACTATCAAACTATTAATTACATCCTGTTATATTTCACTACCTATCGCTATTTATGTCATACAAAGATGTCGTGATTATTATCTGTTAAACAAGTGTATATATTTGAAACAAATATATTGTTTCGTTACAGCATTATAAATACCTTTTTCTACGAAGAAAAAATCCTGTGAAGATCGCTGCTCCAGCACATATAATAACCGTTAGTGTAATAGACCAAAAAGCAGCTTTTGACACACTAGCCATGAGACTGTTGCCACCATCTAAATTACACACATATATTATAGGTATATGTGGATATAGATTTTATAGGTAATATAAAATAAAAGAAAGAGGTATGTAAGGATCGCGACGCTTGGCGCTCCGTCCTCTCTGACTACCCCGTTAGGGATACAGCGTGAAGATATGTATGTATAAAATAAATGTATAGATAATCACATCAATTATAAAGCCCGTAGAACGTATCACACAATGAACTGAAGAGTAATTAAACCACATTGCAAGCTATTGTTTTAGTCTAAACTCCCACCGATATGCAAAGAACCTGCACCAAGAACGCCCGACACGAGACTCAGGAAAGAATTTAGAAAACGTTATATAATAAACGATGGGCGCGACAAGGGAAGTTTCCTTTTTAACCGCACTAGCAGACCAGTTAGTAATTTGTCAACACGAAATATTTCAAGGATTGAGTTTATCATCATAACAAACACAATCTAAAAATCTTTTCGTCTTCTCTAACGATGTGCTTTGAAGTGGTGGGCAGAGATATTAAATTACAATGAGGTAATTGATACCAATTATTTCTAACCAATTTTTTCATCTAACCCCTAATTTAAGACAATTTAGAATTTCGTCAAATTATCTGCAACAATTGAACACCAAAGTTCTTAGTAATATATACCGGGTTCGACTTACAAACGGGTGTTTTTTTTTAAATATTAACATTTGTATTAGTAACTAAGAATTCTTTTCAAATAAACATTAATTTAGCAATAAATTAGCGTTGTTATTGTGGCCTACTTTCGTCGTTATATACGAGTATATTGAATACACATACACTCAATATTATATACATTAAATTTCGGGTCACATTGAAAAGATTAATGCTTTTCGGACAAATTTAAGTGCCTACGATGTCATTATATCGTGTTGATTTCTTCAAATTCAATTATGTAAATAATAAGTTACTTTATTCTTAAATATTTATTTCATACAGAAAAGCTTTCGATAATTTCAAATAAATATATTTCTATACTTTGCTAAAAAACATTTAAAGGTTTTCAATATTCTTTTCTATTCTATAACTGATTCTTTTTACTTATAAAAACTGCTTCACCGCCATGCTTCAAGATCTAGCATTTTTAATGATAAGATCATTAATTCTAAATAATATAAAACATTAGAATATTAATACCTGTACGTCTTTCGGGATCTTGATACGCTAAAGCGTGAACAGCGATTCTTTCTGATACTCCTTTGTCGTTTTTTGAATAGACAGATAATTTAAGGGTATTTTCACTCGACCAAATTACTCCAGCTGGTACAATAAACACTGCTACACCATCTGCATATAATAATGTATCCTTGTACCCAATAAGCTTTCCAACTACGTGTCTCTTAGCTCTTAGAGCTTTTTAAACAATTTTGTTCACAGCAACTGCATTTTTTAATTTTTTGTCATAAGTATTATCATTTATGTTCACCGTGAACACACACGTTCACATAAGTATAACATAGTTCAAATCCACCTAGATATATGTAGGTGATCTATATAAACAAAAATGAGTTGCCACATGTATGACGGAGCATCGTTAGGGAGCGGCTCGACCGATTTGGTTAATTTCTTTTTTGTTATGTTCGTAATTGTCAGGACAAGATTTGTACAAAAGAATTTTTTTGGAGAAATTGGAGAGATGGTATTTTTGACGAAAATCTCAATAAAAAACATTCGGTGTGTTGCAAACATTCAACATCTCACACGGGCGAAGCCGGGGTGGATCGCTAGTATATTTTAAAAATAATTAATACCAAATCATTCCATTACTCTTAAAGCCAGTTTACAGACATATACAAAAACATATCTGCTAATTACTTATAAAAATCCATCAGTAACTTAACATTGTGAAAGAATTTAATACAATTTCTATATCTCTTGTCACTGTTATAAATAGAATAGAGTATAGCTCACCAGTCTCATTAGCTGTCACATTAAATTTGATAATTCCGGAAATAGCTTCCACTGCTTCTAGCACGACCAGTTGCGGTAATCCACCATCGTACCCAGCGACACATCGAATTGCCAAGGAGTCACCAATTTCATTTGAATCTTCGATCCAATTCGAACCGTTACCAGTCGATACCGAACAATTGCGTGGTGGTGAAGGACGCGCTATGATTTGAAGATGATTATTGAAATTATATAATTTATTCTTCACTATCTTTACTCTAAAAATATGTAGCATAATATAATTTCTACATTTTCTTTGAAAATAATACAATGTAAGAAAGAAAATACGTTTTCTTGGTTCTCCGAAAGGGCAATGATCATAGTCATAAAGGTCACTGAGTATTGAAAACATAACAGAGCTGACTAAGAATGAAACACGTTGAACTTTTATGAAAAATATTTCATATGTGTAGTATTTGTATTTTCTCAGTTTGCCACTTATAAATTTATTTTGTTCTTTTGCTTACCTGCAGGTACAATTTGGAATATGCAAGGCTGTGCTTGGCGCCCAACATTGTTAGTTCCACGACAGTATAACGCACCATAATCTCTTTCACTTGCTGGCGTGTATCTCAGTTCACTGACACTTCCGTTTACAGTACCTGTATAAAGAATGACATAATACATTAAGACATTCTAATCAATTACCACACTAACTACCTGTTTACTTAGGATTACACATAACGTGATGATGTCAAGTGAATTTTAAACATTTTCAACAGGTGTATACACAATTATTTATCTTGCGTCATGCCTTTTTCCGTTCAGAGGTGGATAGAGCATTGAAGCAGAATAAAACCATATCTCGACGCCATTTTCAGAAATGAAGGTTTCAAATAACAAAAACCGATAGTGATAAGTTACTACATCGTCCATACAATTTTTTTATTTTATAATAGCCCTGCCCCAAGATAGAAATAGGAAATTTAAAAACAGAACTAAATTCAAACCCACCGTATCTCGCAGGGGACACGTCGAAACTTTCTCCGCTGTTATTAAATTGCCAAAGAAATGTCACATCAGCTGGATCAGCTTGAACAGAGCAGCGTACATGAAGAGATTCGTCAACTGCCGCACCAACTACTTGCGGCGACATCTCTGCACATACCGGAGCATCTAAAGAAGTGGTTTGAGTATTTATCAATACTGAAGTGGAAAATAGAACTGGTAATAAATACTATACACATACATAACTAAATACTTATGTGATTGTTGTTCGAAATGCCCAAACAAATCGTAAACACGCCAAAATCCATAAATTATAAAATCCAAACACCAGTTTTCCGGTCATAAAACCGTAGATATGAATCAACCAGGTAATTATTTTAACAGTGCCGAATTGTTTCGTCTTCCCTCTCACGTCAGCAATTAAGTCTCGGTCAGTAGGTCGGGGTAGGAAGTTTCACGTATTAATAAATTTCGTGTCGGACGTTGTTCATTGCATCGTCAGCATATTTGATGTATTCAAACCTCTAATTTTATTATTTTTAATTTAAAATTTCTGTTTTTTTTAAAGAATAAAATTTTGTAATCCTACATACTACTCAAATTCACGTGGGTATAAATTAGAATTAGTGTTACAAAGCAAAGGACAGCCATAGGTAAAATCAAGTAAGATTAAAGCTGACATACGAGGATCAAATATTCCTAGTGTCGGAAAGCTAACGGAAATGGAAATGGATAAGGCACAAGCATATTTCTGTAATAAGAAAATTACGGATTTAACAAAGGAAAAAGTTATTCTCAAAGGATTGCGATGTTTGCGCTCCAATTAATCAGAATACCATACAAAATGAATCATTTAAAAAAGTTGCAGAAGATATCCTTGTTAAATTACAACACTCAAACGATGCAAATAAAAGTATAACTATTCGTGAATTTAAAACGAAAATGTATTCTGTTCAAACGAACTAAAACAAAGCAATATGAATTAAAATGAATTCACAAAACAACAGATTGGTGAGGTTCATGGTTCTCCGAGAATCGTGGTAATATTAGGCAATAATTTGGATGATTTACTACTGGTACCGCCTTCCCTCAATTACTATGCGGACGGTTGGTAGGAAGGAAGTAGGCACGTCGATCCCGACCGCAATCATTTGAATACATAGCTGCAGACACATTGGTATATTTATAGCCCAGTAATTCATACTGCGCAGTGACATTTTATTGTTACTATACATGTCAGGATCCGAGGTTTATTACGGCCGGATGGGTAGGTATATGCAAATGAATATGATAGATGGCAGTTCTTCCTGAGCTTATTTAGTTTAAAGGTTTACTACCGAAAAAGACTAAAAACTTAACTACTGGACACAAAGGTTTGGGTTGAAGGCTATTTAATGTAGATAAAATGCATAAAAACTGTTATTATACTCGTATTAAAATTGGGTAGGGATTCATGCTTTGTGTCCAAACGACTCACTTAAACTGAAGTTTTTCTATGGGTATTTTTAAAGCTTTTTTTAAACTTGATGGATTTCTGTATAACTATTTTAGACGATCTGTTTCACCGTGCATTATTTTGATATAACTTAAGCGATTTATGCAGCGCACGACACGAAAGCTTACAGTAAACACATATTTTCTAACTTAATCAACAAATATCATAATAGTTCAACCAATTTTCGCAAAATATTCATACATTATATACCTCGTGAATCAGTATGTTAATGGGTAATAATAACCGAAATAAAATCCCTATAGTAGTTTCTGGGATTAGCACGTACAGACAAACAGATGAGGCAAAAACTAGAAGAAGAATACTATATAGTGATAGCGCAGATTAATTAGTTACAAAGTGATAGTGACATAAACTGCGCTTTATTTGTCTTACATATCACTTCAATACAAATAACGACAAATAATAAATTCCAACGGCAAATCGACTCGTTTGAATTTATATTTGTAATATAATTCACATCATCTGCAAAGATGTCTACTTATTTACATTCCAGAATAAAATTAGGCAACTTTGCGAAAAACTCTTATCCACTAAGTTTTATAATAAACTAGTTGTTGCTCACGTCCAAGATTCTATTCTTTCTTTACTAACTTCGACACACCTTTTTACCCGTTCGAAGGTTGATTTTATAATATCGCTTTGATTTTTTGATTTTATATTCTTTACAAGAATTTTTTAAGTTGTGTTCAGTAATCTTTTCGCCTTTTCAACCTTTTATAGGTTGAATTTCAAAGATCAGTTAATGATTGCTTACATTTTTTTTCATGTGACCAATACTAAATTTCAAATTCCTAGATCTTGCAGTTAGGACTGTGTCATACAGAATACATAATGTCATTCAGCCAGATAACCAAGAATTTCTTTCTTTTATATGTAGGTACAAATCGATCAAATAGCAAATATCATACATACATACATACATATCTTCACGCTGTATCCCTAACGGGGTAGTCAGAAATGACGGAGCGCCAAGCACTGCGGTCCTTACTTCCTTCGCTTCCTCTAATCTCATCATTCTTCTCACACATGTTCGCCTAGGTATGCGAGTACTTTTACACTCAAATATCAAATACGTGTACATGTCTATGTAAACAACAAATAATATTCATCGATAACAGTACTTTGTTAACGTTGATATTGTAATACTAATTGGTTAATATTTCATACAATAACATTAGTTTGTTTTACTTTATGTAGCAAACAAAATCTTATTAGAAATAATATGAGTATATACTAACATTGTACTCTTAGTCTGACGACTTCGCTCGTAGTTTCCCCTCTTGCATTGGCTGCTTTGCATGAATATCCACCTGCCTCTTGCCGTGTTACCTTTTGCAGCACTAAAGACCGCGTACTCAAGATGATCCCTGATGTCATGTTTTGAGTCACTGGTCTGTCCTGATGGACATGTTATCTTTACTTGAAAATTATCTGTTTCATATTCTATTTATAAATAAGCTTAGATGACCATGGATTTTAGACAAGGAAAGATATATTATATATTGAGGAAGTCGCAAGAAATCACACATGAAGAATGGCTAGGATTAATGTGTCTTTGTCATATCCTTCAAACTTATAAGCGTCGAGGTATCGTGCTACAAATTCGCGGACGTTCTTTCTTTTAGCTTTCTGACTACATTTATTCTCTATTAACACTATTTAAAATTAAGTCCTAAAGGTGTTCTTGTAACGTGGTCTTGAACATTGTGATCGAATCTTTAGTGCATTTAGTGACGATATTGATATTTCGTATAACATAAATATGTAATAATATGTGAAATATAATATGATCCAAGAGTCCATGAATACCAGACCTGCGTCATAGTATAAAGGCTGAAAATTTTTCTGCGCAAGTATACTACAGCAGGTAACAATATTTGGTTACTATGAACCTTAAGTCGTGGCGGCTTTGATAGATAACAGGTAGCAAGAGTACATAAAATTGCTGCCTGAAAACACCATAGTATAAAGCGTCACAAAAGATCAGACGCAGAAAACCTGTTTCACTCATACTTACTTACATAACATACATATGTATACGCCTCTGCGCTCGCACCTACAGCTGACCTTCAACCATATCTGGCGGGATGATAGAACTTTCGAAACTGTGTAGCTGCTTGAGAAACATCTTATATGGTATTGCTCCAACGAAATGCAAATTTTATTTTTATAACGTAAGTATAATTTAGAATCTATCATGTAACGATATGAATAAATGATCTCGATGGCGCAGTGGCTTAGACCTTGCACCCAAGCGCGGAAGGTTCCGGGTTCAATTCCCGGTTGGGTTGGGTCCCGGTGGGAATGTTTTGGGTCTAGATGTACTGGGAGACTGCTTCAGTAGTCGTCGTCTGGTTCTCATAACAAAGGGATACCCTAGTTTAAAATCAGATAATAATTGGTGTTTATTCTCTAACGCATTATTGTTATTATTATTACTATAAAGTGTCTGGCAATGGATGACATGATTTTTAATAGCATCCCGTGGAAAAGATATACAATCACGGTTTATAACTACCTACTTGTCAAAGTCACCGAAACTAAAGGTTAATAGAAGCCACACATTAATACCTGCTGTAGTGCACTTGTGAATATGAAATTTCAGCCTTTAAAGTATGACGTAGGCCTGGCGTTCACGGATTCTTCCTCTAATAGCGATGTACATTGATTGATGATTGACTATTTAAGTTCTTTCAAAATAAAACTCATTAAATAATAATTGTAATGAAACTTACATTGTGGTACCAAGATATCCGATGTTCTTTTGGATTGGCTCGAACATTGCATTCAAAATAAACGTCATCTCCTTCCTTGATGTCGTGAGGATTTAAAGTACTACCTAGAATCAGCGTTACCAATGGACTATCTGAAACAGAATTTTCTATTAGAATTTAAAAATTTTAACGAAAATAATTCCTATTTATTTCAGTTTTTAACTATTTTAATCCTCGTATAGATTAAAAGCTGATGATTGCAAAGCCGCTGCTATATAAATCCAAAAAAATTCGCAGTTTCGACATAAATAACATTACTAATTCATACACTAGTAATGTATACACGCAAAGATCAAAAGTATAACTTGATAAAGTGATACGGTTCAGTAACTCAAGATTCGCAAAATGTGACTAATGAAGTTATCTAAGTATAATACAGATACTAACATACAACATTCATTTGAAAATAGTCATCGATGGCTTTAGTTGGCAAAGTAGGGTTGGCAGCAACACATTTCACCGTATCTCCGTTATCAGAAGGAGCAGGATTGAAAACCAGTGTACTCACTGACCATGTGTCGTTCGAATGTTCCGTTACCTTTAAATACATAAGTCAAATTACAATTTTGTCTTCGACAATAAATCTACAATTAATACTGTTCCATACTTTTCCAAAATATCTCATTACGAGTGATCGGAATCATGAGGACAAGTTTTGTCAAAACATACACAGACCCACATTCTTTCATTGAGCCAAAAATGTATTAATATGTGATAATTTCACAAGTTCTACTTCTAAAACATATTTTTATCGACCTGTGTCGAAATCTCAAATAATAAAAACTACTATCATATAAATTTTCGGCTTGATTTATCAATATTTTAAGATACACATTGACATGGGTCCAATGGAGAAAATTATTGCATTTGTGCCTAAGAAAAAAAGTGCAATTAGTGCAATTTTGGCCCATCTTGTTTGTTTCCAGGAATCAAGACTGGAAACCTTTGAGCGTATCCATACTTTTGAGGTTGGTCTGATAGAGAAAGACATAGAGAATGTCGTATTAACCGTTAATCTTCCCGCACATGTTGTTAAGGTGTGGCAAGGGACAGAGCACATTACTAAAATAGGAAATGGACTCATGTGCCTTTGCATATACCAGTTTCTATTATAATGCAACTTGTCACTATCCAGTGCCTCTCTCATAATTATAAAACGTCGATACTCGGTATCGACAGTATAAAAACTATATGAGTAATTGTACAGCGAGCCTAGCGGTAACTACTATGAACTATCCAAAAGTTTGACAGTTGATATCGAATATCAATAGCATAAACTCAGAGGTGTTGTCCTGCTTAGCCATCTGTAAGCTCAAATAATAATTATTTTCAGGAGTGACTTAAAACATGTTGTTTCAATATGCTCTGAGGCTCTGTCCGCCTTGAATACATGTAGCTATGTATATGTATATATTATGGGTACATAGATATACGAGTAATTAAAACTAGTAAATAAAAACGTTAATTTTCTTACAACTACATCAAAGAATACACATTAAGTGGTCATTTTTAAGGGCTGTAATTATCAATTTTTCAAAAAAAATGTTCGTCTATCTTTCAGGAATTGATTAACTTAGAGCATAAATTATATTTTGAACTCATTAAACAACTATTTTTTTTTACTTTTGTTGAAATAAATATAAAATATAAATAAAATACATAACACTTTTTAATCCACCTTGCCGAAGTCATACCTTTTCTTTCTCAAAGCTTCGATTATTCTTATACCACGTGATCTGCGCTGGAGGCCTACTACCTTCAGCGACGCAACGCAATGTAGCAGCTGACCCAGCTATCAGCTGCTGAGGCCGATTTATCAGCGAAACAGAGAGAGGAGCCACTGCAAATTTATGATTTTTAGTAGAGCAATAACACAGAATACACATAGAAATAGGATGTCTTCATAGAAAGATAGCGTACGCAGTTTGTACACAACGGTGATATTTTGGGTGAATATGGGCAATTATTGTAGCGCCAATCAGGGTTGCACGCAACGCAAAAATTCCGTTTGCATTGCATGCGAGCGCTTCCGTTTGTATTTATTTCGTTCCTCACGTCATCGCGAAAACGAAAATGTCTAAATCGCATAAACGAACGAACTCTGATGTCTTTATGTGCCTAAATAATTTTAGTTATTCGTATCCACAGATCATTCTTTAACATAACTACAAGAAATTTAATTTAACAAACACGAAAAACTTATCCACGTGCATTGTTTTTTTTTATTATTTTGAACTAAATATATAACTAAATGAGATGCTCTCCGCATCACACACGCAACGCACCAACCTTACGTATTCGGCCGAGAGTAAGCAATTCCTTTACGCGTGAGGCGGAAGTCGGCCTTCATTACTACATATTCTTTGGCAATAACAACATGGATTAGAAATTATATACAACAGCACGAACACGTAGTACACACTTCTCGAATGAAGACCTAACTAGTAAAAATATTATACTGAATTACAAAACACAAAAGTAATCTCTACCGATTGCCATCAAATATAGCTGTATAGCTACAATGTTACAACAAACAACAATATAACATTAAACAAAATCCCCAAAACTATAGCTTTCAAATAAAACAACCGGCCAAGTGCGAGCTGAACTCGAGGGTTCCCTACGACAACACGATATTATGTGTTTTCGTTTATTTAATTCAGGATCCCTAGCTTTAGCCCGACGCACACTTGACCGGTTTTCATTAGGTATTTGTTGTTTCACTTTAGAGATTGCGCTATAATCACATTAAGTTTGACACTTGTCGTGTATTGCTATTATCACGACAGAGTAAAAACAAAAAAAAAATTTTTTTTTTTCATATGTAATATACAACGTTATACTAATGTCTAATTGTTTAAAGTAATCAAAAATAATAATTTGGTAGACACTTGTACCTATTAGATAAATTAAATTAGTGTTCCGTTAAGAGTGAGACGTTATTTTAAACAACCAAAAATGAAATTATAACAAGAGAGATAGAACTTCAATGGAACTAAACATCACATAAGTACTTGGGTCGTTATTTTCTTACACTATAAATGGATAAGAAAGCAGAAATGTTATTTAATTATATCTGTTGTCTTACGTACCTACGTAATGTAAGTTGATGTTTATTTCGTTAGGAACGCAGTCTGAAGCTATCGCCTCATCTAGCCAATAATATCCGTACACACAGTAATCTAAATAGCTAAATACAGTTAAAACTGTTTTGATTAATACTTAAGAAGTGTTATCAGAGCTTTATGTGTCATTCGTGTACAAAATAGAGATGTATTGCATCCAATATCCGCAGGCCCGTATCCTTTTCGGTGCTGATGGACACACAATCTACCTACCTACATCTTTGAGCGTACGTACCTACATCTTTGAGCGAAAAGTACTCTGTGATCGAGAGCTTTAATAAAGTATTGTGTGGTCACATTCATACATGTCCGCAGATACGGAATCTGGAAATAATAGGTCTGCGGAGTAGGATATATATCCGGACCCATATCCTTCAAAACGTCGGACCTATCCATCACTATTACAAAAAAAGAAAGCCAATTTTTAACGTACTATACTTTCAATAATTATCTATTGTTTAGTTAAAATTAAAAAAAAAATTTGGTTCTTTCGTACATACTCAAGTTGTGGGTTCCTCGGTGTTACCGAGGAAACCTTTGGGACAAAGAAATGTCCTGTTTTGAGAAAGCTACACAAAAATTAGGGGCGAAAAATTCAAATGTCGTTCCACATTTGCTGCGCTGTACTGTACTTATGCATGGAAAAACTTTGGGAGCTTAAGAACTCCTGTTTCGTCGAACTGGAAGGCTTCATCGTTTTAAACAAAGAACGGTAGTAGGAAGTGTAGTAATGAATACACTAGTAATACAAATACTAACTGGAGTATGTTTTTGATTCACAATTTATTATTGTAATTATATTTGACAATAGCTGCGGATAAGTAAACCTTATCAAGTAAATAAAAAATATTTTTTCGTTGTGCTACTTTTTCTGTAGCCGTAATTATGAGCACTTCCCGTTTTGAATAAAAATAGAAATGGTCACGTTATGTAAACAGGGAATGCATCTACATTATGTATCATAATATCATTATGTAATGCAATATTGTACAATTTTAAGATTAATATTAATGAGATATTTCTCGTACAGGTATTAAGCATAAATTATACATTGTTAAAATACATTTAAAATTTTTAAATAATTAAGATTAAACAACGTACTACCTAATTCGTGTTATAGTCCACCTTTAAAGCACTTAACCTACTTTTTGAGAGTAAAAAATTAAAAAATTCCTAAACCAGAAACAATAATACTCACACTACAATATGAGTATTAAAATGTGACGTAATATTCGAACTGTGATTGGAATGAGAGCGGCGGATTAATTGCCTTCATAACTTTGATTGCACTGGAATCGGACATGAAGTTAAACATAATATAACATTAAATGCTCCAGATAATTACAGCAGACCAAATCTATAACTCCAAACTAAGTAGTTACCTACTAGTCTTGTAATTTATGTGTATCACAGAACAAATTGACGTAGAATCTAGTAAATATCTAGACTCCAAGACCATTAACAAAGGAAATGTGTAAATGAGCAGTATTAGTAATTCAAATTATGACTTAAATTTATAATTAACGTCTCCTACTATAAATTTACTATTATTTATTCAAATTAAATTATACAATTTAAATTAGTAACGTTCATAATTTTACGATTTTTACCTTAACCATTATAAACTGTTGAAATTAACGTATTTTTATATTCATTTAACTCAAATCATGTAAACCAAGGGCAAATGTCATTTTCCAGATTACGACAGAAAAATTTACATTGGAAAAAAATATTTACGGAATTGTTTTTTAAATAGCACAAATTATTATATTTTTTTTTTTAATAGTTTTTAAGTATTCTGTAGCGTCAATATATATTTTTTTCAACTTAGTACTCATATTTTTAACTAGCTGTGTCTGGCCATGCGTTGCTATGGTTCAGTATGTATTATGTTTTTATCCATGTTCATAAGTTATGGTCTTAAGCTCATACAAAAAACTGTCAATTCTGCCCAGCTGTTTTCAAATAAATAAATACATACATAAAGAAATAAATAAATAATTAATAAATAAATAATTAATAAATAAATAAATAAACAAATGAATAAATAAATAAATAAGATTTTACTGATGAGCAACAGCGACATATAAATAGCGTTTAGGTCTTTATTTTTAACTACACTCATCAAAAGTGTCTAGGGATCAAGTACGTTTTAGAGTATCGCCGCAATAGAGGATTATTATTTTAACTTTTTTGGATCGTTATTGATTTTTTTTAGTGATTTTCACTATTTGAATGAAGAATTTTCTTTAAATTTTGATTAAAAATAGAAAATGAACTGTCAATCAGGATTCCTATAAAAGTGTGTAGTAGCGTTTTTACAAAACCATTACAATTTCTGTATCTGAACTGAAAAAAATTGCATGGATGTGGAGTGACGACATCATTTGACACGAGAAGAGATCATGAGAGCCGTCGGAATGTTGCAAGCTGGTTCCAGGCAATGTACCGTAGCTGTCGCTCTTGGCACTACACAGAGCGTCATTAGCCGTATCTGGACACGCTATCGTATCACGGGCAGCGTGGCCGAGCGACATGGAGGACGATCTCGCATCACCACTCACAGACAGGACTAGGACAATCATACCGTGACTGCCGAGCATGCATGACGTTGACGAGGCTCCACAGCTCTTCAGGCTTGCTGATAAGCGACCAAACCATCCGAAATCGTTTACGTGAAATGGGTCTGCGTTCCCGAAGGTCGCTGAGAGCTCCACCTATACCACCCTGCAATCGTAGGGCCCGTTTACAATGGGCTCGCGAACACAGAAATTGGGAGGAAGAAGACTGGCGTTGTGTTTGCTTTTCCGATGAATCTCGTTTCAGTATGAGGCGGGATACAAGACGTACTCAAGTTTGGAGGACCTCTGGACGTCAAGAACGTTTGAAATTTTGTCAAGAAGTTCATTCGTATGGAGGGGGAACAATAATGGTTTGGGCCGGTATTTGGATCGGTGGAAGAACCGATCTCATTTGGATCAGGGGCAACCTCAATGCTCAGATTTATGCGGAGAGGATTGTTTCAGACGTGATCATCCCTCTGCGAAGCCCGTTGGATGATTCGTTTCGACTAATACACGACAATGCACGTCCACACACGGCTAGAGTCGTAACACGAGCTCTTGCCGACGTTCGCATCAACGTTCTGCCGTGGCCTGCTCAATCACCAGACCTCAACCCAATTGAGCACGCATGGGATATACTTCAAAGAAGAGCTCTGCCGAGTATGGATGCCGTGCATACCCCATAACAACTTTTTGACTTGTTAGAAAGAATGTGGGCGGCCATTCCACAAAGTGATTTTGATGAACTGATTTTAAGCATGCCAAATCGCTGTGATTGTGTAATTCGTGTCAATGGTGGAAACACAGATTATTAATTTTTTTATCTTTACAATTAAAATTTAAAAAATCCTCATTTTTTCCTTTTTTTACATTTAATTGACGACATTAACTTAGGTTAATTTCCCACAATTTGCAAAAATTCTAATTTTTCTTAATTTTTACAAAATATAGGAATAAGTTGTTAACTTAAACATAGGAATTAAAGTAAGAAGCCAGTCTGGAAGACTAGATTTGGTAAATATTAATTGGATAATTTTTTATAGTTAAAAATGTACTTGATCCCTAGACACTTTTGATGTGTGTATTTTAAAATGACATTTAATGCAACCCATTATAAAAATTTCATTTACTAAACTGACCAGGCCGGAAATGGAATCTGAGACTCTTGATTTAAAAAATAGATACACTGACCAAAGTACATTTATTTACTGTGCAATGGAAGTTAGATCATTAACCCCCAGACCAGTATTTCAAACGGTTCAAGCGTATTAGGATTTTATGGTTATCTTGTGTTTTGCTTACAGTTCATCTCGAGTCTAATTGACTTCTCTTGTGGTGGTACTAGATTGGTGTTGGCTGCTCGGCATTTGAATGTTGTGTTTAGGTCTTCTCTTTTCAAACGTTGTAACTCCAGTCTATTTACTACGACGTGTATATCAGTCTTTACCCCAATGTACTGCGGGGCCGGCAAGCCATCGATCAACCAAGTAACTACAGGTTCTGGACGACCTGGATGAACAATAAATAATTGTTAATATCAATATTCAATACACCTACTTAAATACTAAACACAAAAAATGTCAGATGACATTTAATCTAATAAGATTCAATGTAAATAACGAAATAACATTGTGGATAAGCATGGGTGTATTGTATTCCATTTGGAATAAAATATATTATGAACACAATAAAGGCAAAAACCAAATTTCTTCATGACCTTTCCCTTAAATAAAGCAATGGAATAAAATGTTGCGGTCGTAACAAAATTATAAAAGTAATATACCAAAAACTGCCGATTCATGTTTAGTAATCACTAAAAATCTGAAAATATCAATGTAATAAAATTACTATCTATAGTATATACTATCTATGCATATGTACCTCTGCATGTATAAGCTATTTCCATACCAAGTTTCATCAAAATCAGTGCAGCTGTATAGCCGTGAAAATGTAACAGACAGACAGAAGCACTTTTGCATTTATAGTATTAGTATAGAACAAATAGCAGATAAGAAAAATTATAATGTTAATATATTTAATTCATAGTTCTGTTTGTTTATTTCAAGTAGATTGTCGTTTTATTAAAAGACAGTGTTTGCCACAAAAATGTAGCAGACGTCACAGAAGCTTTATCTTTTCAACAAAATATCGCGAGCTTATCCCTTGCAAAGGACACTGGGGAGGCGGCAAATCGCGCCACACTGTAGGCCCATAACAATAAATTTAAGATATTCAAGGAATAAAGTTCACGAATCTTCGTGTCATTTATTTATTCTAAATACACTGTAAATAGTTTAACATTATTAATAGGAGATTACAAAAGAGGAACTTCGGTTTTCTTGCTTCTAGACTTCTCGTCCTAATTTCATACGAATCATTGAAAACGTTTTAGTTTTAGGTATATGGATAATCAAAGATTGCCCGCTTCTACGCTGCCTCATCACAACTGGTGGGCACACAAGCAAAAATAATCGGCGGCGCACTGGCGCGTCGCCAGCCGGCCATACTGCGGACTTTTCAATGGACCTATTCGGATGGAATATCTCTCCCAATGTTGCCATAAAGGAAATCAAGCAGTAGAAAAATTGAACTGAATTGTTCATCATTTCTCTCTTTTTTGTGACTGCGTTTGACGATAACTCGCGGTTCACTTATTTGGATGAAATAATAATAATATCGCGTTTCTCCAACATTATAGTGGATTATTGAACGTAAGAGACGTAAATAAATGTCTTTAATGCAATCAAATAACAAGTTGTTCGTTTACAAAATCTAACTTACCTCCTCGCACTTCACACACTAATACCAAAGCCGATCCCTCCTCTAAAGGACCCACTATGCCTGAAACGTCAGCTCCAGACTTGTCATACAACAACATCTGATGAGGTGGTACTGAAACAAAACATATTGTTATTCGGAGCCCCTACAACCGGAAGTGCATTTGGCAGGAAGCGATTGGCAAATGTTATTCTGATAATAACATCAGTTTGATAACTACTAAATTGTCTCTATTTCAAATAATGTTTCAATTATTTCCTACATTAAAACAAAGTTTTAAAGAGAACCTTATTCAGGGTCTATATATATTATAATTACCTAATTAAAGCCATAAAAACACCCCTTCACGAAGATAAATTCATAATGATCATTTATTGCTTCCCTAGGGCTTCATATTCGGTGATTTGTAGAAGTTTAATACACTTATGAGCATTATATGATTATTATTTGAAGCCATTAATAGGTTCCTTCCCCTCGAAATGGTTGAGCATAATTGGATTTTTCATGGTGTTATGAACACTTCATATTATGTAAGTAAGAGAGTTCTTTGTGGGAGCAGTCCCTTTGCTAACAAAAGACTCCTTGCAAATTACCTCTCGGCTCGAGCAGCCTAATGGATTTCAATGGAGCTGCATATATGCGATGTAGGCTTACTTTTAAATGCTTTGTTCTGCGCAAAAGAAATTTACTTCCCTCATCTTCTTTACTTACGTCTTTCGTCGCCTTGAATAGGGTAATTTCCTTGAAAACCTCAACGTAGTTTGCCCGGCGTTTCGCTAGCTTTATTTATATTTTATGCTTTTCGTTTTATTCTTTATGAATTTTATTATACTGTTCCGTTACAGTACGGTCTATTAGGTAAAATTATTTATATAAGCGCGAACGATTTACAAAAAAATCAAAATTAGCGTTTGAATCTCGAAAGGAAAATAATAATCCCATACCATTGGTACGTTAAATGACTGGGAATTAATAACGTATAAAAAGCTTTGATCTATTCAGATAGAATCTCCTTTTTCTAATTTTAACCTGTCTTGCGCAGATTTTATCTGTGTCATCGTCGGCGGGAATCGTTTTTATCAACGGGCTTGAGCAACTCGGAATCCCTACCAGTCTCCGAGTCGACAGTTCATAATTAAAATGTCTACGGGTTGTCATTACCCTGCCGGTGCTCCCGCGATTCAACCATAATGACTAAATTGATTCCCTGTCGCCGCCTCGTAAAATTTTCATCAAGATAAAAAGTTTTTGATAAGTGAGTGTTTGTATTGTTTTATTTGAATTTCCTAAAATATTCTTTTTAGCTTTTTGTGACTGGTTTGTACTATTAAGTTTACATAATATGCCTAATATCATTGTTATTATTGAAATAATTATGACAATAAAAATTCATTTTCCTAAGTGATCAACCAGAAATCGCACCAAAATTTGGTCTGGACTCTAGAATTCCTGAAACTTGTAATCGCATACTTATTTATTTTATATGTCTGTAGTTCTATTTATATTACGCCAAAATTGAAACTATAATAAGAAAACACAACTTTCAGTTCCAGGAGAATATAGACTCGGTTTAGCAAAACATTAAAATCGTTAGGACTGCTTTTACTAAAATTTGTAACTAACTTACCAATAACAGTAAGTCGTATTTGAAAATTTCTCGTTGGCGAGTTTTTGAAGTCTACCCTGCACCTGTAGACACCTTCGTCGTCCAATTGCACAGAACTAAGTGTAAGAGCCGCTGGACGTGCCACTGTTGCAAAATAGGCTCTTGGGCCAAACGCACCAGGATCTGACCACTGAAGTGCCTTATTGAACGAACGTCCTCGCACGTCGAAACTGTCAATAAAAGAAAAATTTAAATAAAACACTACATCGTTACCTGAAGTATGAAACCTAATTATCTGTTATTATCAATAACTATCCATTATCTGAAGTATTACATAAACAATAAAAGGTAGAAAAAGCAAACATACATTTTTCTATCCATGAGAAAGTTTAAACAAATTGAAAAAAAAAAAAACTCCAAAAATTGCTTCTTACTGAGAGAAATGGCTACAAAGCTAAGATACGCCGTTTGTAATACAATCACGGCCCCCAGCCCAGTTTAATAAAAGCACGTAAATTGCCACATGGTCCGCTCCTAAATTCATTTACCTGGCAAAAAAACTGTCAAATTCTAGAATAAAAGAACGAGCCAACCCGGTGAAGTTTTTCAATTTCCGGACAGCGTACATTTTTCTCAATTTTCCGACCTCCATCCTAATTTATACAGCAAGAAGCTTTGAGAGAGATGATTTGATTGTACACCCTGCTGTTCCCAGGTAAATTTAACAATTTAAGCACGCTTTTTATGACGGCATTATCCCCGCAAAGCCTCGTTCCGCCCTCCTGTTATTGCCTTCGAGATTCTTATAATTGCAATTTGACGTAATCGTTGCCTCAGTAAACAGATACCTCTGCAAATGATTTAAATTTAGAACGTCCCGGCACTAAATACGAAGTCGTTTTCTTCATATTGTTGCCCTTTATAGTCTCTTTGATAATTTTATCTCATGATAATAAGCTGTGAATTTTTTAAGTTAAATCTACTTGTTTCTTTACACTAACCTTCAAAAACATTACTTTTTCGCTATATTATTTCATATCTGAATGATTTTAATACTATTTAATGATTTTTGTACCGCTTGTGATATTGACTGATCGATAGTAATTTATTTATCTGACCACGTTAAAATATAAAAAAATATATAGAATATTGAGAAATATAAAAATATAATTATAAATCACTGTAAATCTTTTTTTAATAAAACATTTAAAAAAGAATTACAGTGATTTATATTAATTGCCACTACGCCCGATTACAAATGTAACTGTCAAAACAAAAAGAAATTTTAACCTAAATTCAATCATTTTGTTATTGTATATAACTTATTATTATTCTATACTTAATTAGACTGCTCTACTATTATTACTAAGCTTGGTTACAAATGTTCAAATCAAAAAAAATTTTTAATGATTACTCCAATTAGTAAGCAAAAACGTTAACATAAGTTCAATCATTTTATTGTACATAACATAATATTGTTCTGTTCTCAATTAGACATAACGAATCTTATTCAAAGTCGTACATTAAGACTATTTAACAAGAACATTTACCACTAGACTTGTGATCTTATATTTTTCGCCCATAGAATACTCCGCTAGTCACTAACTAAGAAACTTTAGCCTTGGTTTGTTTCACTTTGTTAGACGACGTACGTACACACACACTCCGCAAGAAATTATTGCGAGAATGATATTTCTAACAGAAATGATAATTATTAAAAAAATGAAATCATCCGTCTGCGTTGAATACAATTAAATAAATTCCTTCTGTTAGTCAGCTCTTTGTATTGAATACCACAGTCTTAAAAAAACATGTCTTTCACATTAGGTATATTCCTTCTATTGTGGCGATTAAACGTAGAAAAGATATCGTTTGTCTTCCCGAATGCTACAACACTGCTTTCTCTCATTAATTCTTGTTTCTCGGAATCCTACCTGTATAACAAGCTAAATTATATTATCTCTACCTATTCTTTAACCAAATTTGTTTGTTGAAATAGAATTACACTTTGCTTAACAGTGATTATGCCACTTTCAAAGATCTTTTAATTCCAATGAAGTAATAATACTGGACAACAATAATTCATTTATGTTGACATTAACGCCTACACTCACATAAAGTAATATATGCACACACATTCACTCAGTAACACATGCATACACAAACACGTATTTGAGTATCGAATTAATTATTTTTAAATTTTGCCTGTCTCGTCTATTTTTGAACCTGTCAAGTTGAAATATACAATAATCATTATTCATAATTTCCACTCATATGAACTTTGAAGTAGTGAACTGGAAAGTTCTCAAGGACAACTATATACACCTACTGACGTTGCATTTGACATGTAAGTAAGATTTCAGAATTATTTATTAATTATTACCCTCTAATCTATTAATAAGTATACAAATGGGTCAAATCAAATGGTACAAAATAACTTGCCAAATCCCTTCCTTCCTGAGGTTGGTTCCTCAAAATTTTGATATGTTAGAAGATTTTTGATTCGTAACTGATATTACCTGAGTGAACAGGATTCTAACAGACGTCTCGAGATGGTTCGCTGTTATTAATTTACTACTGAATGCACAAAAAACCAAATGTATTAAATTTTCCCTTCCTAAAGTAATTAAAATTCATGTTAAAATAGAACTGGGTGGGAAACAGAATTAGTTAAATCAGCCAGTTTTCATGGTTTAACAGTAGATAATGAGTTGCAGTGGGCGGACCGTAGCGGAGTATTGGCTAGTAACTCGGTTCCGCAGTATATGCTATTAGACGCCTTAGGCAATTGACGGATGTGGATACGGCTAGGCTAGTACACGTTTTCATAGTCTAATGTCCTACGGATCAGCGGCGCATATTAACTCTATTTTTATTTTACAAAAAAGAGCAAAACGTGCCATCTACAGTATGAATGTACGAGAATCACTCAGAGATTGTTTTAAAGACATTGATGTACTCACCTTGCCATTCTTATTACATGTGTGAAATTATTACGTATACGAGGAAAAATATAAATCTGTTAAAGATAGGCGATAAAGATAGGCGATATTAATGGTATGGAAACTCGAGATTATTCCAAAATTTTAATTACATTAATCAAATGTTTCAGTTTTGGGTAACTGTATTCGTTTTTAACCGACTTCAAAAAAAGGAGGACGTTCTAAATTCGACTGTATGTTGTTTTTTTTTTCTTTTTTTTTTGTATGTGTTTTACCTCATAACTCCGTCATTTATGAACCGATTCCGAAAATTCTTTTTCTCTTTGGTAGATAATACTTCAGAGATGGTTCCATTTAAATTTCATCGGTATTGGAGCTTGAACTTCGAAGATACACCAGATAACGCGACCTGGTTATAACCTTTATTTATATTGATGATTCTCTTGTATATTGTTACGTCGCGGAATTAGAAGGAAGTTAATTGCAGACCTGCCTTAGATATTTGTTTAGGTCAAGATCACTCAAAAGGGAGAAATAAAAATTTTTTACGAAAAAAAAAACCGCCTGCAAAAAAAACTTTCGACTTCAGTAACTGTTAAATTTAATTATAGTATAGGTATGTGTATCGTATTTAAGAAGTTATTTTAATTGTACTTGAGCCTCGATTAGTAAAGGATAGTTATTTTGTACTTTTCAGTTTTTTTTTGAAGGCGGTTTATTTTTTTTCATAAAATTTTTTGTAATAAAGTTCGTCAGGAACTTCCTTAATTAACAGAAAATAATTGAGTCGGTGATTTCGAAAACCGCAAGTCAAGTAAGTACAATTTTTCAGAAATCAAAAGAAACTGTGTCATTTACAAGTAAATGAATTTGTAAGGACTTTATTTGGGCTGAATACAGTGTTTGGACTTAAAAGTTTTAAATGTCGAAATTTTTAAAATTTGATAATAATATGTTATGAAGATAAATATTATGTTATTATAGCAAGAACCACAGTTACGTGGCTTTTAATTTGAAAAACACAGTCATGTTAACCATAATTTTAATCAAAATTAAAGATAATAACACTCAGACATAACGATTTCATGTTTTTCTATCATTATGGTAAATAATCGTATTCTCCATCATTCTCATCTGAACTATCTTCAACATTTTGCAGTTGGCCTGCTAAATATGTTTTGATAAAATGGCGTATGCTCTTCAGAATGTCCTATCCTGAACTTGTTTTAAATCATCTATTTTTTATCTTTTTGAATGTATTATTTTTTTTCATTTGGAACTCTTCTCTCAAATGATTCTGTTGACAAACATGTTTTTTATATTTTGGTCACCTTTTCTTAAAGTCCAAAACATCTTCAGTTTTCAATTTTACGACTGCAAATGTTTGAAACCGAAAGGCACTTTGCCTCCACTGAAAGACCATTGTCCTTTATTGGACGTCTCTGTTTCGCTTGTAATTTTTTAAACATATTTTTCACAAGCAAAGCAGTTGCTTTGCTTTTGAATATTTCAAATCTTGAAGATTGTAACGACTTCCGAACATTGTCGTCAAACTACTTATTAAATTCAAATATTTCAAATAATCAAATCATTATAATTCAACTTAAGTTACACTGTTATATCTGCTATTGTCACCTGGTATTGCGTGAAAGAACCACTTAAGTCAGCTGGACGTTGGCAATATTCGCAATCGCGATGGTGCCATTCTTTTAAAGAAGAAGACTTATGTTTTTAAGCAATCAACGACGATTACGCAGTATTGTTTGAAGAAGAAGGAATATACTGAATTGGGTGGTATGTAGATTGTGGGTCTACCTATATGGAAGCGTTCGCAACAAAAAAAAACGAGTTCGGAAAAAACTTGAGTTATGTTGTTTTTTAAAATGATCGATTCAATTTTAGATTTATTATAAAACGTACATTGATTAGACAATCATACTATAAAATAAACGATTTCATTGATGATAAAACAACAGTCTGGAAATGGCCTTCTCTGCACACGCATTTTCTGGGTTTCTGAATATTTTATTTAATAAACCTTTTATGAAATGATGTTGGAAAAATAATACCTGACTGAGTTTTTGTCGGTTCTCCTCAGTGTCCAGGATTTCTCTTTGAACCGAATTGTTGATTGAAGTTGATTTGACGTTCAAAAATACCTTCTGATTGGGTTACTTGAATGAATTGATTTAAGTTTGATTGTAGGATTCAAACCCACGCACTTCGGTGTGGTAGAGCTACGCTCTAACCACTGTGCTATTGAGAAGCTACACTCTGTTACGAAATTATAGTCCGGCCGCTAAAAAAATGCGTTCCTAACGTCTGCCAGTTGGTCATGACTAGTGATGGGCTAAAGAAACACTTATATTATTGTTACGGTTGGACCTTATGCGTAAGGAAATAAGGTCGATTTTTTAATGGAGCTCGAAACGTAACTTTTGGTGCTTATATCTCGAGACCTAGGCTTTATCGAGTTATGACCTAAAAACGTATTGCTAGGTTTAAGGCCTCCTATCGAATGGTATAAGTCAAATTAAGAAAGAAGAACCAAGTTGCACCTCGAACATTCCCGAGCGATGACTTGTCATGTACCTATGACTCATGCAAACAGGCGGCGTCGAGAACAATGTCGAATTACCATTAACGAGCGTAATTAGCTAGAAAGTTAGACTATAAATAGAGCTCCGTGTCCGCCGCCGAGTCAGTGTTTCTCAACTATCGTTCGAAGCGACATATCGAGGCGACATCAAGGCGAATTACGAAGACCACTACGACGACTACTGCGACGACCTTGGATAGAACAACTTTGCGATTCGAGAACGTTGTTATTGAGTGAAGCGTGTACCTTCGGTGACTACTACGCAAGTACCTACATCGAGGGCGACTACGAAGACTAGGGACCGCCGTAATTAAGTTCGCGTGTTCTTGACATTTACTTGTACGAAGGAAAATAAAATATTTGCGCCCTTAACCGGCATCTTATTACCCTCAGCTCATAACATTATTATTTCTTCATCCGACCCAAGAAAAAAGTAACATAAGTTTCAATACTTGTTTGTCTGGCTTCTAAATTCTGAATGTAACTAGCATAAAGAAAATAAAAATTTAAGAGAGAAAAGTTCAGAAATATTTAATATAAAAATCAACAAAAAATAAAATTTAACAGAAATATAAAAGCAGCTAGTAATATAACGCGCTACTTGCCTTCGCGTGTTCGGTTTGGGCGTAGTTTTATAATATTATGAAATTTATTACATTATTATCAAATTATTAGAAATAAAAACATATTTAATATTTAGAAAGAAAGAATAAGAAATAAAAAAATATTTAATAATATAACGACGGATAACGTTACAATTGCCTGTTATTATTGGCACATCACTACAAAAATAAATAGTTCACATTGTAACGTTGTTTTTTAGACCCTAGCACCCAACTAGCACCCGATATCTAATCGTGCACGCATTTAGCAAATTATTCAGTCGACCATACCGTATTTAGTAAATTCTTTGTTATGTATTAATAGTTTTCCGTATCTCACTATCGGTTTTGGTTTTTTTTTCTTATTGTAAATTGCAATTAAGACGTGGCTAAGAGGTTATTCGTTTTTGTTTACATCCACAGATCTACCACTAGTTTACATCTAATGTCGTTGAAATCCATAGATTGTTTATGTCATTCCATTTGCTAGTAAGAACGGTTGAAAGGAACCACGGTACATACAGCCTAAGGGTCGAGTATTGCATAGTAAAAATTAAGTTCAGAAAATAAAATTTAAAATTAGGGTCTGAGGGTTAAAAAATAAAACATTTTAAATTGTAAAATGAACAGGTATAATTTATTTTAATTCATGTTTACAGAGGTATTAGATATATTGAGGTATTAAATAGAACATTTTAGAAAGTTTTAAAAAATTGCTATTCATTATTCGATTTATAAGAACAGTCATTATCTATGGTAGGTTGTCTTTGATTTATAGAGATGAAGATGTGTCAGAGCCGATCATCGTATACGTCATTCAGATACGTACACAAATCGGATTGAGAAAACATGTTGAGATTTTATGCTTCCTGTATATGAGGGATGCGTAATTGGGAGGTGGTAGAAGTAAGCTGACTGCAATGGGTGTATTGATATAGGGTCGAGATTTTGTTGGTGGAACTACAATAGATATGTTGTTGGCTTCATTAATATACTTCAAGCTGGTCTCATAACTAATATCTTGAGTGGGAGGAGCCAGCCAATAAAGAAGAGACGTTTCAGAAAGGTTGTGTACCTGCTGCTTGAGGTCATGCGAAGGAGAGCACGTAGCCCGTTCGGCTGGTGACTCTGGCGCTAACGTGTTGTGTGTGAGATGGCGTGGAAGCCGCTTAAAATTTAAACTGAAATGTGTAAGTATATGTGTCTAGCGCCAATTAGGGCAAGTCTTTTTGTTCAATTAATTAATTTCGTGTTCCAGTAGCTCATGGCGGACTTCATGGTAAGTGTCAGGCGTAATGGGTAGTATAGGCAATAGACACTTGCCTATACTGAGTACTGAGTTTCAATGGACTTTAATTGCTTATTTATTCGAATGTTTTTTTTTACAGGGTTTTTATATATTATACTGAAGTTTAACAAATTTAAGAATATTTTGACCGGGCGCGTGGCCTGTGTCTGTGCTGGCCACAGAACCTAGGATTCCATTCCTCATTAAAAGCTTTTAAGCTATTTGGCCGGAGGAAAAAGGGTACTGCATTCTTGCACCATCCTCTGGAAAACTGGAAAGAATTTTGATGAGTTACACCTGAGAGCTATCAGGACAGCTTCGATATCGAATTCATAGGAGAGGGAATGATCCAGCTGGTGACTTAGGACTTAATTTTATTTAGCTCATTAGTATCGGGAAATGTACAGGTTTTATTATCAAGAGAGAGTTATTATTATAATACCTAAGGTTAGTTTCAAGTATTTATATATTTAAATATACTTAGCGAGAATTTGTGGAGAGTGAAGGAAGACCAATAAATTATAACTTCTAGAAACTAGTAATTTTGGGAAAGAAATATTACAGCTTCTTAAAAATTTGTTAAAACTACCTATAGTGTCAATTATTGTGCACCTATTTATGTGTAATGTTCGAAAGCAGCCCTTAGGATCTAGATACTGTTCACAGATTATTATAAATCCAAGGTGTACCTTACATTGGTTTTGTTTTGGATATGTAATACAATTGCTTTGTTCATAACAGAATATTAGAAATTTTATGAAAATATATTATTTAGATTCATGTCATTGTATGTAAAAAAAAAGCTCTTGGGGTTCTCGCTATTAGGTTTCATTTTAAAAAATTATTAAATGAAAGTTTGTATAAGGGCAAATTGTGCATGTGTTTTCGTGCTATACTTAATAGAGATATCCTTATCCTTTCCTATTTGATTTCAAATGAAGGGGTGTACTAGGTGCCCTGTATAAATTTGGTACACCGCTCACCAGATCAGGCCTAATAAAATATAACATCCACCCACGCCGAAGTAATCTACTTGACACCTGAACCTAGACACCTGAACTAGGGGGGTTACAACATAACCTTGTTAAAGTGCAGTATGGATTTCAAAAAATATTGTTTTCTTATTTATTTAACATTAATTTTTGCGGAAAACTATAATATTTATTGTCAGTTGACATAATAATATAATTTTTAATGATAATTAATCGTTAGTTGGGCAAATAATAAAAATATTTTTATCGTAAATTCAATGCCATTTCAAAGTTACGTCTTATCCATTCGATCACGACGTGTCAGAAACGCATTCTCTCAGCGGCCGGACTGTAAAAGAGTTTAGATGTTCTAGGCGTGTGAAAACACGAAGTAAACGATTTTTTCAGAATCGAGACCTAGCTAGATCTATTTTTCATCCCCGTAAACTCGTATATTGTAAATTGCATCGAATAGTTAGAGTGATGGTGGTGGAGAACGCAACTACAAACATGTATACATATATTTAAAATTTAAAATTAAAAAACGAAAAAAAAAATATAATTACACTAATATTGCTCGCATTGTAATATAGGATAAGTAAAGAAATATAAGTTTTTATTAATATTCAAACAAACACGCCAAGGAAGCTGTTTTTATTTGGATATGATACAGGCTTGAAATAAAAAAATACAAAAAGTATAAGATCGTAATCGACGTTTAAAGATAAAAGAGGCTCAATTAGTAGAAACATGGAACAGTGACTGAAAAATGTTTTATAACGGTTGAAGAAAATGATGATCGAAAAATAGTCAACAATTGCACAAATAGCTATTCTTTACACATCTTTCATCCATATCTACATATCTACACACACTCATCCATAACTACAAAAATATAATGTAACACACCATAAATATGCACACACCGTCATACAAACCCACACACACATCCGCTTGCTCCCCGCGGGAACCTAAATTTCCCGTAGTATGACGTTGTCGACGCGTGTTAATCTACGTTACGATCTTTTTGTGTAGCAAAACTGGATCTAAGTCTATTCAGGCATATTTCAATCATATTCACATTTTCGATATTAATACAACAAAATCTGTATATCTACAAATAAATACGACTAAAGTGTCTGTCTGTGGTTTCGAAACAAATCCTTTTTCTTAGGCTCATTACAGTTATTTACACGTTACCAAAACACAAACACGCGGGTTTTTTTTATTATTCTGCCTCCGTCGGCTTGTTTATCCTGGCTAATCTCCGAAATGGCTAACTGATTTCAACAGAATTTCCATCGACACTTTTCGTCTTCTATTTTGAAAATAAATTGAAAATTATTACGAAGCCATAGTAAACATACATAGTACATACACATATACCTAAACACTTACTTAAACACTATAATAATTCACAATCAAGAACACGACATAGAATAAGAATAGCATTCCACACGTGTGAAACCGCGGGAGCAGCTACTATACTATTTATTTTGAACGTGACCATCACTTACATTACATGAATGACCTAGTAACATTCATCTTGAGCGTTTTCGAACTTCGTCGTTAAATCACTGATCCCGGATTAACCATTACATCATGTCGGAAGCTTTATTAACTGCTTGAAGACTGACAAGAGATTAATCACTAACATATATGCATATACCAATCTATACAGAATAAGTGTCGTATGTGACCTAACTTTAATTCACACAAATGTAAAAGGAGGTCTATTCTTAATAATTTCGCAAAAATAGACCTTTGAAACTATTAAAGTGGGTACCTATACCAAACAATTTTGCGAGATTATACAAACCAATCGTTACTCCATGTTCTTTCTTAATTTTTTAAATTATTTCATAGAAAAGTGTATACATCAACAAATCACCAAGTAAAGCAAATTAACGAGCCCTCACGTCTTAAGTGTGTTCCCTTGTAGGTGTGCTTGTGTGCTAATTGGATCAGCTGTGCTCGGCTTCCGTTCATCCGTTTAAGGTACGAACGGTTCATTAGCTCTGACTTAACGATATTTAAATACGCTTTCATGAAGTATTTATCCGGTAATTGCCGTCTTATCCGAGAATTCGCGATGTTCACTCTATTTACGTCCTACAAAATTTTTCTTTTAAACGAATACTTCTTCTTCATTTAATCACTTCTATATATTCAACATCTATGTATATATGTATGTATAACATGTAATGAAATATCCTGTAAAAAATGTTTGATCGATTATGCTCGCTTATTATTGTATAATGAAATTAACAACAACACTGAAGCTGGAAGTAGGACAAGGGGAGAACCGAAAATAAAGGCAAACGTGGTATCTACATTTTATTTTATTTTGGTCACAAGGGAGAACACGTCAATTAGTACCCAGCCTTCTGGAGGAAGAATGGATTCTGAAGGACTGTTACCCATTAAAAGTTAAACAGTATTCGTACTCGGCGCATGTTGAAGAGCTCCATGATCTTCTACAAAACGTCTCGGAGCTCCCTTATCATTGTATAGAAGCACGTCTCCGGAAGGATTAAACGTTCCCCAGAAGCCCCGCAGTGCTTTAGCAGCGCGGATCATTTGCGATGATGTACTTCCTCGGTGTCATCACTTGATGTGTACTTAGTTTAGTAGAGCAATAAATGCGAGTATACGTCATATATACTAATATTAAAAAGAGATAAATTTTGTTTGTTTGTATGTAATGGATAAACTCAAAAACTACTCAACCGATTTCAAAATTCTTTCACCTATAGCAAGCTACATTATCAGCGAGTAACATGGGCTGTATTTAATTTACAAAAAAATTTGTACCCGTACGAAGCCGAGACGGATCGCTGGTTACATATGATATAACACATTTGTATAACATTTAGTTTTTTATAAATATGGATCTACAAAAGCTTTGTTAAAAATAGTGGAAATAATTATACATAATAATAAATCAACTTAGTGACGAACGTAATTGATTTATAACTAATTGTATTAATTATTAGCGACAATAAATCTATTTTTACACACCTGTATATTGGTTTTCCGCCACTTTTCCTGAACCAAAGCACCATGTATACTCTGTCTTCATTGGTATCTGGCGTCACATCACAAGGCAGTGATGCTGTCCTTCCTAAAACTGCGTCAACGTCCACTGTCGACACTGCAACAATATAAACTTTTGGTTCACTCGTGTTCGAATATCAAAAAAAATTAAAACTCCCAACACAAAGAGCAGTTTTTGGAGTAAAAGTCTAATTTTTCTGAGCTGTAATTCAAGATTCAGTGTATAGCGATAAAATGTATCGAAGTTTGCAATAATTCTTATATTTTTAGCAATCTTCCGCTAATTAAATTTAAAATAAAAATTTAGGCGCATGATACCTAAAATTATAAGAATTCGTCACATGAAATGGATTTCCGCAAAGTAACACCTGAGTCTATAATACAGAAATTACAATGTAATGTACAACCATAATGTTGGTTTTTCTTAAATAAATTTAATAAAAAACAATCTAGAAATCTCCGGCTTACAAAAAAAGAACATTCAAACCAACGGCATCAATCTAATAGCACCCTCTTTTCAGTCGAGGATTAAAAATAAAACATCTTACTTCTTAAAAGACTACATAATTTGATGGATAATTTTGATTGCGTTTATTGAATAGAAAAGCAAGTATTATGCTTATCTAACGATTTACATTCGCAATGTCAAATATAGGATTGCATTGTAATGTAAAATATAGGTGCATTATATTATATTGTAAAATATGAGTGTAGAAAAAAAATTTTGCCGTTGCCCAAGACTACGTCGGCGTAGAAAACGAGATAATATGCAGCCTATATCCATCCTTAAGGTCCACTCTAAACATTGATATATGAATATTCGAAATAGAGCTTATTGTAAACAACCCATAGGCGATGCGATGATCTACCAACCTGTATGACTGTAAGCTCAAATAACATACTCCAAAATGTAGCGTCAGAATGAAGTTCTTTGTACCTTGGTATCTGTTCACTCTGAATAGGAAATGGCGTGAAGATTAATACAATTTTAATTACTAACTTTAGGATATGTATGTACTGACTATAAGTTTAAATAAAATCATATTTTGAGACTCAAATAAATTTATTACTGTATCAAGAACTTTTAATTTTATTTTTTTCAAATTAGGCATGTAAAATTGTTTATGGTGAAAATAGGTTTTCTTGTGGGTTTTCTACATAAAAATTGGACTCACCAGAATTGGGAATTTTAAATAGACTAATCAGTTGGTGCCGCACTAAATAGAGTACAGTATCCATGTATGTATGTAGACCCTGATGCCCTGTCCTGTCACACAGATCAGTGAGCCTGTCACTGAAATACTACACTCACCAAATCTAAAGGCGTACGTAGCTTTTTTTTACATATATACTTCCGGTTCCATTGGGATCTAATTAGAAAATGTTGTATTTCGCATTAAAATAAAGAATTTTTAATCAGCGACAGGTTGAAAAACTAATAATATACTAATAACTACTCAACCGAGTAGTAATAGTAGTAGGTAATATTTAGGTTGGAAACGAGTAGTAGTAGGTAATATTTAGGTTGGAAATGAGTACTTTTAACAACACCCTCTCTCTAGTTCTCCATGCAATATTTTTATACAAGGACCGGAAGACATCACAAAGGTACCGTATCGCATGGACAACTCGAGCCGCTGCCTGACTCGTGAACTACACGAGATTCCGTAAGGCTATGCGTATGAATAATTGTATAATATACGTAAGTGACTTGCTCTCTTTATTAAACAGAGAATTTACTTTTCCCATTTTACTGTCAATGTGGTTTAAGAAAGTCTAACCAATTAAATTTCACTTTATTACCAGCAATATAAAATCAGCCCATTATGCAATTTAAAGGGATGACATTGCGAGGTCAACTCATTTACATTTAGAATAATCTGGAAAAGGGAACATTTAAATTTATTGCTGCCTAGATAAAAAATAACCTTAAGCATAAGACAGTTTTCTACGTTATGTAATAAAATAGAGAAGAAAAAAGCGTGGAAAGGGATCCCTGGTGTAATACATTTATTCATTACGAAAGTAATTTAATAAAAAAAAGAACCATGACGTCGAATGAAGCGACTCTTCTAGCTCAACTGCCTCCGGTTTAGGACCGACATTTATCTCGCCGGAGTTAATTGGAGCTCTGTGTTTTCCCTCTATACATATTTATAATATGTACATTTACGCTGTAACAACAATTTTTTTTAAAGAGCTAATCATTTATTTTCTCAAAATTGAGCAAAATAATATTTTCACTAGCGAGAAGGCGATACATAATAATATGGACCGTACGACGATTTATTTTATCATTACATTGTATTTTTTATTACTTAGAGTTCCATTAGAACGATAGGTACATATACCTATAAGAAATCGCATCCTGAACAGTAGATACTGTTAATAAGATTTTCGCGAACACAATAAATTCGACAACACACTCCGCTTCTTCTTTGATGTAAACATACGTGGCGGAAATGTAGACAAATCGAATAAAACACAGTCAGAACTCAATTCACAGCTACAAAGGAGCGCCCTAACCATCAGCATTCAGTGGAAATGTTATTGTGACGTGTTCATTTTGATTTCGAGGCGAAGAATGAATATATAACGGTGGAGAACTCATCGTCGTTTTGGTGCAAGATATGTTAAACTTCGTGACATACGGCCTTCAGGATGTATGGTAACTACACTTAACTTTTTTAGCCAGTGGATTATTTTGTGTACAATGAAAGATATCACGCATTACATCATTATGTCATACATAATATATTTAATATAGTAGGTGATGCTTTTCTTGCTAATTAACAATATACTTAATACTTTTTATAAGTTTTTTACTTATATAGCCAAAATTATATCTAATATAGAAGTATTAGATATTACAACGGTTGTATTATAAACTAATACGGCATTAGAAAATTCAGGTCAGAAATATTCCAACAGAATATCAGATCCATTTTTATACGTGGTGTGGTAAATAATTCGTATTTCCTTAGGCAGAAGAGAATCCATGTTGATAAATAAAATTCAGTAAAATATTAAAAAATGTTAATGCTATAGTCATGCTGCGTAATAGTTTTGAAGCATAAGTTGTCTCTTATTAATGTAATATAAAGAATAAAACATCACAATCATCTAAAACAGGATTAATAAGAGGAATGTATCGTCCCTCGTTTTGTCAAGCATTAAAATTTGCGGGCTGGCGTCTTCCTGCGGATACAGCACAATTATCATAATGCACGCCTCGTCGACACGATTTCAGCGTTCACGCGGCGTTTACGCTACGGTAGCGTAATGCGATTTACAAGTAGCCGAAACTGAAGTGCGATGTTTTGTTATTCGTTCTGAGACACAAGTAGTAGGTAATTGAATTTCATACTCCTTTGCGAATACAATCAGAATGAAAAAATGTCTGTGAGTAGATGTATACTGTTCCATTATTTAGTTTTCTTAGCAAAATCGATTTATTCATAGGCCATCATATCATACGTTTGGAGGAAGAAGAGGGTATATAAAGTGTGACATAGACACATCTACAACATAAAAGCAATTACCTGCATTATTTTATTGGAATACGATTTAAAAATAATAATAACAGTATTTTCATATTCATTAAGGCGACGAAGTCGAAATTTTAACAGCAGAGATATCAATTTTGCTAAGCGATTACAAAACGTATGAAAGTGAAATTTGGTAACCTGATTTTTCATTTCATTGAATTGAATTTGCCAGTTGAGTCACGCGATTGGTTAACTTTTGTTACAGAAAAAAAATATCAAAGAATCCTCTTTCAAAACAGAGATTAACATTTTTCGGACTAACAGAAACGTTTTATTTTTCTAATTTTTTTGTGCAGATTTATCTAAACATATTCATCAAAATGCCAGTTGGGTTTTTTAAAATTAATTGTAGTTTGTAATATAAAAGAAAATAACTGTTTCGCATTTTTATAAGCTAACACGCGTAGGTGTGTATGCTGCAGAAGGTCTATTTTATTCTATGTATAAGGTCTATTAAATTATATTTGTTTATAATATATAATAATTGTTTATCACTGCGTCACCTTAATAATACATAACTTAAAATTTATAAAAAATTCCATGTCACTACATAGAAAGACAGAACGCACGAGTGTGACAACCTGTAACATAAAAGGGGGACGGGAGTTAAAAAGCCATGTTTGTGTGAGACATACCTATATAAATTACGAGTGGTGTTTACAAATAAAAAGCAAATCCTTCGTAGATGAAAAATAACGTTGTTAACTTAATTTTGTTGTTAACTTATTCTAACGTTACTTCGTAAACCAATAAAAAAATATATAACATTGAGCATAACAACCTCATTCCACAAAATTAAATTGTACTAAATCAATTCCTATAGGTTAAAGTACATTATTTTATGTTTAATTACAAAAATGCTTTAAAATTACGATACTGTCACCCGAATATAAATTCTATTGGACGACAATAAAGCTGTCGTGACTCGTGAATCCTCGGAACAGTTCGAGTCTACGACGAGCAGCTAAAGACGTAGGGACCCGAGCTAGTGGAGACCTCATACTAAAATGTCACTACGCAGCTTAAAACTTCCGAGACGATCTCACGCCCACGGTGTAATTTATAATTTAATTAATTATTGTATTTATTATTATATCTTCTGTTATAAACCATCAAAATTACAGTTCTCTTTCATTTAAGTCCTTTCAGACTCTAACAAAAGCTTAATTTAAAATACGTATTCTATTCGCAAAATAATTTTGAGCCGAGAACAAAAACTTGTAATTATTGTTAGCTAATTGAAATATTCGAGAGAATATATTTATATTATTTGAGTTATGTTACACTTTTCAATTACAACAATAAATCAAGAATGGTTTAAGAAACTTAGTAGAAAGACACAAAACAAAATCAATCAATCTAAATGTATGTCAAATAGGTAACACGGTTGTAACTTTGCTCCATTTAAGAACAACGAGCGTTACAAGCAGCCATTACAATTTATTGTCTAACGTAAGGTAAACGACGTAATGCTCCTCTTATTAAGTACTTGTTTAATATAAAAATACTCCCGTCATTTTCATGATAACATATACGCAATACCTGTAACAGATATAAGATATTAAAACGAATTCTGATATGTTTTAAAATAGAAACAATAGAAAAACTATGATAGATATATTTCAGATTTTAACATAGGCTTCATATTGTGAAAAGAACTTATTATTTTATAATTTAAGAATTGAAATTATATTAAGAGGCTTAATAACATATCTTTACAGAATACTAAGAATGATATTTTAAAACATAGTGCTTATTATATTATATATAACCTAAATGTGCACGTAGCGGCCAGAATATTGTGGAATAGTTGAATGATTCGACTCAAAAACTACTTTGGTCACGCGATCGTTCTGATTCACGTACGAAAAACGTGAACGAATTATCGATGACCACCGAACAATCTGCTCATCATAACCCTTATAATAACACCTTATACGTACAATAACACACAGATACATAGTTATCTACATATTAGAATTTTCTGTGTTTGTACATAATATAACGAATCGTAACAATAATTGTTATGTGTAATATGTGTGTGTTAACGCAAAATCCGTGATTTCTGCTAGCACTCACTTTCGCTCTGTAGATATTCTTTGTCAGTCTTTCATCACTCATTCTTTCTATGTGCGTGTTACCGAATCATCTAAGCAATCTTTTTCTTATTTTTACGATAAAACTGGCGTCCCATCCTGTCATACAGTCATACTGCGTATCTCTTCATTATTTATTTTGTCTGTAAGGATGACACCGCACGTATTTCTAAGAGATCGTATTTCTACTGCACTTATATTACCTTCACCTGATTTCTGACATATCCAGGCCTCACTACAGTAGAACAAAGTTGTCACCAATGCTGCATAGTGGATGGTCATTTTGGCTGATTCACACTACCTACTAATGCTGCCAAAGCACCGTTTACAATATTGTCAGATGCTATTCGTCTCTCTATATCTAACTCACGTCATCCATCCGTAGAAAAGGCACTCCTAGATATACGGTTTCATTCACCGAAATAACAAATTAATAAAACATATTCCTTTAAGATTTTACCACAAAAGGAAAGACAGAACTATTATAAGATCAATCACGCATTCAACCTTCTGTGAGAATCAATATTCTCGGAAACCATGTGACGAAAATTGAAATTTAGCATAAAAATATATTTCATCAGTACACGTTCAGTACATGCGCACGGTTCAGTTTCAAAGGAGCATTCTCCCTTGACATTGAGATTGTAGAATGAGCTCCCTGTTGAGGTTTTCCTAAGAAACTGCAGCTTGGGTTTTTTCAAAAAAGGCGTGAAAAGGTTTTAACAGGGTTGGCAACGCGCAAGTGATACTCCTGGTGTCACAGGCATCCATAGTCTAAGGTAACCGCTTAAAATTGGGCAAGCCGTATGCTTATGTGCTATCTTTGCGGAAAAACAAATATAAATTTTATACTCTTTCGTTTTTTCATTAGTTAATAATAAAATATTTATATATAACAAGTTATTACAAAAGAGTCAAATTGGATAGACTCGGATTGATTAAACATTCTCCCATCTTTATATACAAAAACAGTATTATACAGATGATATGTCTACTTCTAGAAATATTAGATATGTATTTCTTAATATAAAAGTGTAAGCAGTACTTTAACTCCAAATGTACCTACGTTTCTAATCTATCTGATAAACGTTACAGGGCCATAATTCAATAATAACTTTGATAAAGGTAAAAAAGGAGAAACCTACATTACTTCAAAATTTGTGTCTAAAGTAATGAATATAAGATGAAGTTGACGTAATAAAGAAGGAACTGTGACTCGAACATTCGGAAGACATGAATCTCTGTACCTGACGATATAAATCTTATTTACGACACCGAATCGAATCATCCACAATCGATTATTCGTTCTGAATCCATCTCACGTGAAATACTGAAATCGGTCAGCGGCACCGCGAGGGACCGCACCGTCGCTCTCTGCGGTATGACAGCACGTGACTCGACTGCATTTAGTTCCATACCTCTGTACTCCACACAATTCTATTATTGGAGAAATACTTATCTACATTGCTGAATCTATTATTTTATTACGATTACGTCACGAAATTGACGATTTTATTAGAAATAAAAAAGTGCAAGTATTGTCAGTCACAGTAATGTCGCTCACTCTATACGTACTACAGTACTTAGGACTTAGGAGTTATTAGTTGATATAAAGAAACCTCACATACTACTTGACTACACTTACTGACAAACTATAATTTACTGTGAGCGTTCGTAGTTTACTGCGCTTCGAATCAGTACAAAAATTCAGATTCCAATTTTTCTTAAAGGATCGCCATACTTAATCGGCCAGCTAAGTAGTTAAACACAACCGCGGAGTTATTACCTAAAAATTTGCAAACAGCGACAGCCACGCGATCACTGCGCGACCGGTAACTAATTGTAATAAAAAATTACTTTAATTTATGACGATTGCGTGGCTAATGCGCCATGACCGTAAAATGCATTTTTCGCGGTAGATTTAGCGCCATTAGAAGGCACTATACAAATTACAATATACAAATTCTATGTTTGACAGCTGATATCGCGCGATATTTGGCTGTCGCATGCTGACTGCAAGTTATGTAATAAGCGTGCCGGTCATATATTGTAGTTGTCGCAATGTTTGGTCGCAATAAGGCGACCGAAGTTAATAATAATAATAATGCGCCAGACAATACACACTAATCATCTGGTCTCAAACTAGGGCATTCCTGTGCTACGAGAACCAGACGATGACTATTAGGCGTCTCCCAGTTGTGACCACGACCACGATTAAAAATGGTCATAGTCGGGACCGCCGTGAAGTGCGAGACGTCTAAGCTACGTTCAAATAAACGCGACACGAATGCTTCAGGACGTTCTACTCGAAAAATCCGAAAGCTCTTTCAGTCTTTTTAATTCATTTCTTTAAAATGCTTGCCATCTCGCTTTTTTTTGCAATTTTACATAATACAAAGAAATCAAACGAAGAGATAGATTATACGCAACACATGAAAGTGGAAGTCATCTCCCGAGGTGGCCCCAACAAATTGAATTATCATGTAACACGTGTGAAGGAAGGACTAGTCAATAATTCTGCGAGCTAAACACCAACTTTTACAAGAGCTGCCCTGAGCTATAGAGCTACTGATAACTGAGATCGATATAGTACATCTCTGTAAAAAAAAAGAATATGAACTCTTCTTTTTTTCAAGTTTAATATAATTGTGTCACACTGTCATGCTGAAATGCCTAAAGTTTAAATAAAACAAAAGCGACCATCTATGAAACAATACTACATTAAAATGAATTTATTCGTATTATATTAACAATAACGTATTGATCTATTAATAGGGCAGATAAATTCTAGAGGTAGAGTAAAGACTGTGTTTGGGCAAAGTTAAAGTTCTCTAGCGAGATGAAGTGATGATCTGCGCAAAGAGGACTTAAGTCATTGAATTAGAAAAGCCGAAGATTAAGCTCAGTGGAAAGCGCTACGCCCAGTAGTAGACCAAAATACTGATGATGATAGTATACTCGTAAATAGATCACCGCCGATTTATTTGCGTTTGAATTCTGTGCAAAATTTAATACCACAGTTTAAGCATGTTAGTCATATCTTGAAACTGTAGGTCTTCGTTTGATAGTAAAAAGCCGCCGAGAGGAAAACGTTAACTCGTTCGGCAATCAGCACTAAAATGGCGCTTCGGTAAATGCATGTTTCTTAAATAAGATATTACATATATCATCGTACTGTTAATTCCAAATTGTCATATCAAAAATATTTTCCACGAATAATTTTAATGCATGTAAATTATTTACCGATTTTGTAGGTTTTAAAATGACAAGTTATAGAAGAACATTATATAAGTGAATTCTTATCAGGCGTTACCAATGAAGTGCTATTTAACACGCAAAGATTATTTTATATTTCTAAATAGAAAACTTTGTTTACACACAATTGAATTACATTTTTTTTATGTTAGTTCCACCTTAAACAAAGTATGTTGTAATTAAGTCAAAGTCAAATCAATTTATTCAAGTAAACCCAATCCCAAGGTATTTTTGAACGTCAAATCGACTTTAGTTCGGTTCAAAGAGATGAGAACAGAAAAGAAAATTTGGACACTGAGAAGAACCGACAAGAAACTCAGCCGGGTATAATTTTTTCAACATCATTTTACAAAAGGTTTATTAAAATACAATATTCAGAGAGCCAGTAAATGCATGTGCAGAGAAGATCATCTCCAGACTATTGTTTTATCTTCAACGAAATCGTTTATTTTATAGTATGATGTCTAATCAATGTACGTTTTATAACCAATCAATTAACAGTAAACATTAATAACTGTTGAGTAACTTCTTGAGGAACTTTATTATAAAAACATTTCGTGATGAATTTATTCGCGTAATCGATTTAGTAAAAAACCGATGATGGATTTCACCATAAAAATATCTTATTCTGTGTTATAAATTATAATTTATTTTAAAGTATTTTCAATTCCAATTATTCATAACAGATTAACATTATGAACGATCCTGTACAACATTATTTAAAAAAAAAGTATTTCCCTTCATAATATTCGATGTGATTTTGCAACAATTCACATTATAAAGTGTTACTTTTGAGATTTTACAATATGTATTAGTTACAGTATCGATAAAATTAATCATATGAGTTACTTGCTGTCAATAGAGGTTTGGTGACGGTCAAGCGATAATGGCAACGAATTTCTTAATTCATTTTTAATAAAACACTAGCGATATCGATTGTAGTTTAAATATACATATTTTGGTGCACGCTATCGATATAATCGAATTTCACTCGTCAATTAGTTTACAGTTACGTTGGCGCGGTGGCTACTGCACGTTAATTCGAAGCCGAATATCCTGGATTTTTCCCGGAAAAGTATAGGACAATATTGTCTAAATTATTTTGTAGTTTTAATGTTATCGGATACTCCTTCATTTCGTTTTGTGGAAGGTATTTATAACACAGGCCGCTATAGTTGTAGTTAGCAGGCCGGTGTAATCGTTTGAAGATAATTTTTGTCATTGTCACGTCTTTAATTTTGCTGGTCTAGGTATTTTTACTAATTTTGAATAAAATTAACAGTTAGATATGTATTTGGTAAAGGCACTCGGTTCTGGTTTGTTTAAGAATATCTTATTGTAAACATTTAAACAACGTAATTAAAGTCACCTTGTGAACATTTAAATAACATAATAAAAGTGACGTAATCCTACATATTCATAAAATTCGGAGTTAGCAAGGACCGCGATGATTGGCACTCCGGTCTCCCTTACTATGCCGTCAGGGATGTAGCGTGAAGATATGTATTTATGTATGCATAAAATTCACGCGCCCACGACACTTCTGTCTGGACAATTCTTTACAAATTGCAATAAACATGTACTTCGATACTCAGAAAAACATATACACATCAACTAAACAAAATAGAACGCGGAAGCCAATCCCTATTCCGGGCCGAGACTATAAAGGTACTTCTCGCGTGACTTGGTCTTATAATATCATTACATTACGTGAAAGCGTGTAACACTGTTCTATTATAAGTGTAAAATTATACGAATTAATTTGAATTATAGATCAACAAAAAGGTATATAATATGAAGTTAAACATTAGACATTCATGTACTCAAAAACATGACTGTTCCTGATTTTGCACTAGTTGGGTAAATAAAAAATGAGTCCTAATCAAATGCTACAATCCGAAATATTTTTTGTACTATGTGAATAATTAGATACTTTTCCAACAAAATTTTTTTTAATTGGAGATTGAACAAATAGTGATAACCAAAAAAATTACATACATACATATCTTCACGCCGTATCCCTAACGGGGTAGTCAGAGAGAACGGAGCGACAAGCGTCGCGGTCCTTACGTACTTCTTTCGCATTTTCAAATCTCATCATTCTTCTCACACATTTTCGCCTAGGTATGCGAGTGCTTTTGACATTTCCGTCGGCTAACACTCTAACTATTTGATCTTCATAAGTCAGCATTAGCAATGACATGCCGTTAAATAAAACTGCTATAAGCTTGTAGGACACGCAATAACTTAGGGATCCGTGAGAGTTTAGGACAGAGGAGATATTAAAGAGAAGATTAAAAGAGAAATTGGAGCATTATTTGTTTCTATTTTCTGGATTTGGGCGATCAATTTATGTATCCGTTTCTGCATGAAATTTAAACTCAATAAATGTACAGATGATGGAATAAATCCACTGTAACTGACACACGGACGGATGGATAGACAGACACGACGAAACAATATTTTATCTTGGTTTAAGGACCATAAAAAGTGATTACTAAATATAGTTAAAAAATACGCATACCTATTGTTTAGAAAAAACTGAAATAGATTAGAAACTTTTACAAGTCATTCGGAATACTTATATCACATAATTAACTATACCTGTCTCACAAATAATAAATAAATAAAAAAATAAAAAATAGAAAAAACATTTTTTTGTACATTACACAACTCACGACATCTATTTCCTATACGAAACCAACATCTGCCTAATCAACTATTGAATATCGAAATTCAATAATAATTAGCACTATACTTATGAGATTAACTTTAATGCGGTTTTCAATTTAAGTACTCTTATCAACTATCCAAGGCTTTTCTGTAATTTCACTACCAAAATTTTTGGTATCGACGAATATTACGGTCAGCAACTACCTACCTCTTTATGTGGTTAGCGTGACCATAGCTACTTAACCATCAGATGTACCAAAATAGCACCATTACGATTATAGAGCCTTTATTGAGCTACCGATAATATTTATAGAGAAACCATATTCCTTCTTATCATTACAGTCGTTTTCACAAAAAGCTCAAATGTAATGTCGTCAGCATTACAAATTGTAATTTGCAATATTATCGTGCTTTAAAAGCTATAATTACTTTTGATCGTAAGTATCATGGACTAAAATAAAAATAGCTAAAACTATCACATTTAAAAAAAATTAACACATTTAAACACAAAAACTGTTTTTTGTTGTAACGCGGTTTCATTATGAAGAGCCCCATAAAATTATAAAACAGTAATGAAAGAAAACATGTTACAGCAGAGTGGTAAATGAAAAAAATAAATATTTCGACGATACGTCTTAATATTTTTCTTTAAATATGATAAGGTGCAAACGTACATCAGCGAGATGTCGACGATGATATTGTCGACACCTTTTTCATTACATTTGGAATACATGGAGGCTGAAGAGGGCTGATTAGACTTTCTCCAATCACCACTGATGGCTTCATACGAAGTTTGTTAAAACCTAGCAGTACATTCGCGATGCGTAATCCAAACACCCAGGTAATTTCATTATTTCATCTCTATAAAATTCATGTTAGTAGCAAAATGTTAGTAGCAAAAGCAAATGACATAAATCATCAGAATGCAATAAAGAAGTAAATGAAATATAAGAAGCTGTTAATAAATAGAAAACAGAATCGTAAAAGAAACTAAAGCGATATTTAGAGACTCTTTTTAATTACAACTTTCAATTTATTTTTCATAGGAAATTACTAAAAATCTATTACGTATTTTCAAAGAAAATTATTGTAACAATTGCGCAGAATCTCATATTTATTTCATAAAATATAAAAACATTTAGTGATGAAACAATGATTGTTGTTTCACATTAAGGGTGTATAACCATATTTGAACTTGAAAACAACTTAAACGACTCGAGCAAATGTATTTCATTCAACAGTTGACAAGTATTTTAATAAAAAGTCTCCTCTCAGAGGGACATAGCGAATGGTCCTCTTGCTTTCAGGGAAGGTGAACATTTGCATAATTTTAATTAAATTCTTTTTCTCGGTACTGCAATAAACCTTGAGAAAAAGTAATTTCTGTGACGCGAACATTTAGGTTCTATAAATAGATAAATGCAGATTAATATGTCCGGCTACTCTATTCTAATTACATAGTATAATTTTTAAGCAAGTTAAAAACGCAAGTTAAGAACGCAAGTTGAGAAGCTTGTAGAGGTGAAAACATTTTCCAACTATATTGCCAGTGAAATAAAAAACTGCAAAGAGAAGCGCCCACACGCTAATAATCTAAACAAATGTAGTAACGTGAGACTAGATTAGACAAAATACAAATTCATGTGCCTACATATTGCGTACATAAACATTGTTCGTTTTCTCTTCGAGCCTGTATAGAAACCCTCGTTTCAAGATGTTCTAGATATCTGATGAGCATGATCTCATCAAAAATATAATAAAATCTTCTAAAGCACAATAAAAAAAAGAATATTTCTAAAGTTATTTGTTAATCATAAGATTATTATCATAAGGCTATTGTTGCTTTTTCCCAGTAAATGACTCTTTCATCTTAAGATATTTATTAATACATTTTCATCCATTAACATTGTACGCCGTTTTTCTATATCCAGTTTTTTACGCTGTTAAGCATGCTATAAGTTTTTCTTTAGCGAAAAAAATTTTAATTAAAAGATCAAGAAATAATGTATAAAAATTAAATGTTTCAAAATTAAAACACGCAGTGGCCCATCGAAGTCAAAACTTGTCTCTGTCACTATCTCTGGCTGTGGCAAATACCTTCAAATGAAGACCAGTGCATTACGACCATTGCCTTTATCATTAAAAATGTAAATTCTTGACTAATTTATTAAATACCCTTTAATTTGTTAAGTAGTATTTTTTGTTTATCAAACGTTAATAGCGAAAAATTATAATTAATTACAAATAAAATTTTAGTTAAAATTGCTATAAACTCATATTTCTAATATTAAAACGATATTAGTCGTAACTTTGCTACATTATTTCAAATAGTTTTTTTTAATCCAATTATATTCGTCTTTCATGTGTGTGTGTTCCTGTTTATAACGTTTCATAAAAGTTTCCCAGAAATATATTGACTGATATTAATGAAAGTTTATCAACATGTTCTTTAACCTCTCCAGTAAATTAACTTTGCTATTTATAATGTAAACGAAAACGTGAGCACATAATTGACAAAATAGGCTACAGTTATAAATCACAAATATAAACTAAACTTATTCGTAAAAAGCGTATTCCAATCCCATATTAACTACTGTCAACTTGCTAACATAGTATTTTATATGTTTCACTTGCAATAGATAAAATTATATTTAATATTACCGTTACTGAAATAATGAACTTTGCATAAATATACCATAATTTCTCGCAACAACTCAGTCATAGCGGACAGGACACCAAATCACAATAAAAATCACGAATAAAATCATTCCTTTACACAACTTTTCATAGAATTTAAATATAGTTAAAGAAATAAATTGAGAAATAATACAATAAATAACAACGTTGTCATAGTCAACTTATAAAAAGCTTATAAGGCACGAGTAAATTTTTGTGTCAGAATATGAAAAAAGAGACAGCGCTATAAGGTAAGCTGTATCCGTATAACAGACACCATTCAATTTAGCACTATAACTACACTATAATACATAATTATGTTTATTATTTCATATCTGTGTAAACTATTATGTAATAAAATAATGTATCTACAAACAAATCCAAGTTACGAAACAATCGAAGTACGTATTTTACCTAGTCATTATTATGTTACATATACAGTATATACTTCCAGACTCGTTAGGACCCGACAAGCTCAGGTAGAACCATGGTTCGTTAGTGATGTCACTCGAATCGCTGCCTCGTTGGCGCATCGATCTCCTACGGAAACATTAGGCACCTCACTATAATTCCAGTTTGCTTTAGTAGATCCTAAACTACTATATTTACTTCGATCGTTAAGTCAATTTTAAACTGAAAAGTTAGAATTGTTAAAGAAATAATGAATCTTTAGATATAGGTATACATGTAATTGACTTTTTCTATATTTTTACCGTTTTCGTTTGTTTTTATTATACATTCTTCATAAATATATTTATGAAGAATCTGTAATAAAAACCAACTAAAATTATACAATCGTTGTATTGTATCACACAAATATATATTATACATTTGTATATTCATGAAAAGACTGAAAGACAAAAAGCAACCTTTAAAAACTCTTCGTAGTGTTTAAAGGTTTAAACCATAAACTTAGTATAATACTGCCATATAGACATACAAAGAGTGCGAGTGAGAATGTAATATTTTATAATAGTGGCACTAATAGGAAAGGGACAGAAACCAAGACGCTATTGTAACCATTTCTGAATGATATGTCGTCACGCTGTGGCGAACGCTGTTGACTTATTTTATTATTTGTGTTATTCTTGTTTTATTTCAAATAGTATTGCATTTGCAAATCCATATGTTATAATTATAAATTATAATTTTATTCCCAAGAAAAAAAAATTAAGTAATTATACACCAGGGTCTTATTCACAAACGTCGGAAACTCAAGTTTCCGTATCTGAAGGGAAACTTTTCGATGATTTTGCCTATACGTGATTCACAAATCCGAAATCGTATTATATTTATATTACACTAGCAAACCCGGCCCGTTTCACTGCGCGTTAGTTGAAGTTAAAATAAATTAAACAGTTTTTATAATTATTTTGATACTACAAAAAAAACAAAAAAGAATTCTACTAATCCGATCGCTACCAAACTTTACAGGAATACCCGCTAGGCCAATTTGAAGAGTCCCTGAAAATTTTATCGAAATCGGTCCAGCCGTTTCGGAGTCCATAAGGAACATACATACACACATACATCGCCTTTTATATATATAGATGTATATCATATTACATATAGTCGTATTCACAAATCCAAGCCATCGGATTAAATTTATGCTTTCCGACGATCGGACTTTCCGCTACGGAAAGTTTCCGACGTTTGTGAATAACCCCCCAGGTTTAATTTAATAAAGGTTTTTTTTTGTATTGTCTCGGGTAGTAACGCGATTCCTTGTTAATAATATACTGAATGCTTTCTAATTACCAGACTGTAAGTAAATTCATCTAACAGTTTTATTTGATCTGAAAGATAAATAAAAATATAAAACGTGATAGCTGTATATATTTCTATGCGTCTCAAAGTCAGTTATGGGGTAGGACTTATTACAAGGAACGGATAGGCTTGTAGTCTGTCACTGTCTGGTTCCGCCATCTTTGAGCTCAAATACTTATTGCTATAGGTGGCGTTAAGGTACGGTTTTGTTTAACGCTTTGATGTTCTATCCACCGCCAATAAGAAATGCCGAAAATATGTACAACACTTATTGTTTTGTTCATACTTTCAATTCAGTAACCTGAAAAAATCCTAAAAGGAGAAGATTCGACAACGAGGAACACGAAGACGGCGTAAATGAACATTTTGAACGTTTTGTTTTTATTCATCTCGACTGTGCGGGACAAAGTTTAACAACTTAATTTGAAACTGGTTATACCTAGCAGGTTAAACTGAAACTTTGCACACTTGTTCAGCTGCTAGTCACAAGTAGGTATTAAGTAAAAGCCAGTTTTTGAAAAACCCAAAATTTAAGTTAAAATAAAGGGGATAAAAAGTGCGTGAAAGTTGTGAGTAACAAGCACATTATATCGAAAAATAATAACGAAATTACGTAATTTTTTCTCTAAATATCTCAAGCCGAGAACTTTTCAACCTCTCCTTGTAAAAAGTATCATACTTTTTTAAATATTATTGAACATTAAATTAAAATACAATTAACAGCCACGATGAAACGTATTACACAAAATGTTATGAATGATATCTTTATAAGTTCGTACCATTTTGTGTTTCAAAACTCACATGGAATTGAAATTAGCTTTTTATTCAAGTATAGTAAGTAGCACAGTCACTTTTAGATTCCAATAACATTCATTAGATTGGGCTCTTTGGGAGTTGTTTCGACATTACTGATAAACTTTTGAAAGTACATACAAAAACATACATATCTTCACGCTGTTTCCTTAACAGAGTAGTAAGAGGTAACCGAGCGCCAAGCTTCGCGGTCCTTACTTACTTTTTTCAGCTCTTCCAATATCATCATTCTTCTCACGCATTTTCGCCTAGGTGTGCTGGTGTTTTGACATTTCCGTCAGCTAACACTCTGGCTATTTGATTGCCTTAGTCTTACTTCCTTCACTCACTTTAGAAAATAGTTTGAACATTATACAAACGATTTCGTTTGTTACACAATATTCTAATGCGCAAAATAAGTTACTGGGCAAAATCAAGTCCTATTTCAACAACAATAAATAAGGTAAGATGAATTTAAAAGTTACAAATTTAATAAACTGCGAAACGGCTAGCTTAATTAGGAGCGATAAATTTGAGGGAATTGGGCGTAAAATAAAAGCAGAATTCACTGGAAACATGCGTGACTGAAGTATTATTTAGTTATATGTTGAGGGACCCCTGACACACGTACACAAAACACGCCCTCTGTCGTCCCCCTTAAACAAATTAGGACCTAATCCCCCATCACTGGTGTTTAACAGTTGGATTATTTTATTAAATACTTGCATTTGTATACTTACAGATATTTTGAAATGATTTTGAACACAAGATTACACAATACTGTGTTATTACAGTATTAATACACATTATATTAATACAGTATTATTAGTACTAATAGTAGTTGTATTAGTATTAGTAGTATTAATACACATGTGTACACATACTGTAATAATACAGTATTACATATGTACATTACTGTATTAATACACACAAGATTGTATTCTGTATCTGAGGAGTGCGTCTCCATGGATGGTAGAAGTGAGTTAGATGTAGAGAGACGGGTAGCAGGTGGCAATAAAGTGAAAGGTGCTCGGTCCGCATTAGTAGGCAGTGTGAATATATCTAACACTGCCAAAATGGTCAACCACAATGCGGCGTTGGTGCCAACTTTATTGTACGGTAGTGAGACCTGGATATGCTCGAAGTCGAGTGAAAGTATGATAAATGTAGTAGAAATGCGGTCTCTTAGAAAGATGTGCGGTGTCACATTTACGGATGGGATAACCAATGAAGAGATACGCAGTATGACAGGGTTACACGACAGTGTTATTGTAATGATGAAGAAAGGAACGCTCAGATGGTTCGGGCACATAGAAAGAATGAGTGATGAAAAACTGACGAAGAAAACCTACAGAGCGAAAGTGAGTGGTAAAATAAGCCAAGAAAGACCAAGGCTAACTTATGAAGATCAAATAGCCAGAGTATTACCCGACGGAAATGTCAAAAGCATTCGCATACCTAGGCAAAAATGTATGAGGAGAATTATGAGATTTGATGAAGTGAAGAGGTATGTAAGGACCGCGATGCTTGGCGCTTCGTCCTCTCTGACTACCTCGTTAGCGATACAGCGTGAAGATATGTATGTATGTATTAAGAACATTCTTCGACTACTTTGGTTTTACGATTTTTGTGATGCAGAAACGTGAACACAGGTACTCCGCCTCTTAGTAATGAGATTGGGTTATTTAGGGCTTTTACCCACAAAAACTCTTGCAATAATCGTTCTCGGTCCGTTCTCAAAGAAGTCTGTGATCTGCTAAGACTTACCGGAGCCCGTACTGTGCTGTGTTGTGCACGTTTCAGGCAAAAACCACCAACGAATGGACGAAGGTAGCCCCCAATTCCATCAGCCGCGACTCTGAAGGTACCTTTAGGCACCTCTTATGACAGGTGGGGAACATAGTAATATAATTTTTGGGTCCGGCTATAGGGTTGATACTTGAAACTAGATCGCGACAGATTGTTATCGGTTACACTAGTTCCTTTTAATAAACGAAATTATATTTAGGAAAATTACATTTTATAAGCCTATATAGCCTATATAGATTATATATAATCTGCTGTGTTTTCTCTCACAAATTATAGTAAGTAGCAAAATTATTATCCTAACAATCACAAACCATTTGTTTTTTAAATGTTTTAGCAATCGAATATTATCAAAGAGAATATTATGTAATAAGTCTTTAGCAACCAGAATTTAGAAAAAAACATCTTACAACATAGGTATTCATAATTTTCTAAACATTACTGAACATTAATTCAAAATCCAATTAACAGTCGCGATATCGCCCAAAATGTTATGGATGGTATCGTTATAACTTCATACAGTTTGGTGTTCCAAAATTAAAAGTCGTTAAAAGTTGCTGCAACGAAAAATTTCAATTCAAATTAGCGCCTTAGAGTGCTGTGTCATAAATAACAAAGAACGTATCCCATAAAGGGGCGTTTAAAAGTTCCACCGGAAAGCACAAAATGCCGACGAGTCTTTATTCAAAAGCTTTGTAGAAGTTGACGCGAACTTGAGAAAGTTGAACTGCGAGTGTTAAAATGAAAATGTTTAGGCTTAAACAGAGTTGATACGAAAAGTTAGTGATAACTTTCTAAAACTAACAATAACATTTCACATTTTCGATTTAAGTTGTAAACGAGTAATAAATTACAAGAAGACAGCATTTTCATCTGTAATATAACCGTACATGATACACAATTTGATATGCATTTATTTTAAAATGAATCTAACAACAATTTAATAAATAATGAAGATTAAAATTTACTATTTTCGTAACGGATATAGACAAGACTTAGAACTCTCGTTCCATTTTTTCTCCAAACTTCAGATAAGGCTTAATATTCCCTAATATCTCGAAAAATTAAAATTCTAGGTTCAGAAGTATTTGGGATGAGAGGAAGGAATGATCTGTTCGAGTTCGATTATTCAATTTGCCTATTCTTTAATGTCCTATTGTTAAGGATGAAAGGTAACAGGTTAAGTGATTAATTCACACTGTACTCACTATCAATTTTGTTTTATGTCTTCATTAGTATACTTTTCCATTTTATGCAATGAAATACGAATGTCAATTGCAAAGGTCACAACCGCATGCGGCTTTCAAACTTTGGTGGTGTGAAACAATTAACCCCATTTCTAAGCAGAGGTTCAATTTAATTGTTGTCAAAACAGCAGAAGTTATAACAACCTTAGTTAAAACTGGTGTATAGGCACCTGCTAATGAAATTACAACTTTTACGACTTCATATAAATTACTTTGTTGATAATTAAACATTATAATAAGCTGTAAGTGATTTTGCAATTCTATTATTTAATCTAATAAGAAGAAACAGGTATAAATCTCACTGCATATGTAACCGGACAAATGTAACGGGACAGTAACGGAAACGAGACGGGAAGTCTTGAAATCATCGTCGTCATATAATTAACATCTCAAATTGATCCCACCTCAAAAATCCATCATTTTGAAGGCGTAACAAATCAACTGTATACAACTGATACAATGATTTTATTCAATTGGTCACGATGTGATCACGACTGGTCAAGAAATTTATGTAACTGGTCAAAAATAATGCTCCAACAGTACTTTTGGCATATGACCTTGAATAATTAAATTCATTCCATTAAATGTATTATTTTTAGTATTTTAAGTTTAGCAGAAATTACTATTATCCTAGTAGATGGTTTTATATCAACTGTTTTATATCCTTTCGTTGTCAAGTTCAATGAAGGATTTAGCTTTGGGTCTACGTCAAAGACAATATTATAACAGACAAGATGAAATTGGAACACGAGGGCACCCTGCTGCTAAATTCGTGAGATAGGCAAATCCAGAAAACCACATATGGCTTTCGAAGTTCCCAGCGTGAACCAATTAACCCCGAGGAAATTCGGCTGGTATTAAACAAAATTGACTCCAATATAATTTTACATCCGGATGAAAATGAGGTCTGAGTTCACTTTATCACATTGCAATGAAGTGATCCAGAGCTTGAAAGCAATTAGTATTTTAAACATCTGAAGCGAGATATACAAAATATGAGTGTACGCTTATATGATTAGACATAGGTATTTAAAATTAGTTAAATTAAAAGAAATCCAAACACACCTGAATGGCACTCTTCGAATTTCATATTCTCTTCTTTTATCTGTTTTTACTTGTTAAAATCGTTTGTCTTGTTATTTACAGTCTACTGGTTTATCTTTTTTGAGATAAATAGACTACCCCAATTAAAACTTTTTTAAATGCTATTTTTGTCACACGCGCATACTTCGAAAACAAACTATTCAATACTTGGCTATTTCTTACGATCTAATTAAAATATAGGAAAATATAGGTTTAGTAATCATGAACACTGTGGAAAAATATTCAAAACAGTGGAAAACGTAAGAGTTACTCGCCTTTAGACTCACGTAGTGAGAGGGATAAGTTGATAAATTCCGTCTCTGTCACTCCTAGCACTGGGCCTGTGGCTGGACAAGGACACAGTGAGTTTGTGACGACACAGTTCTGTAATGCTATCTCCTTCTACCTTATTACCACCCTGCCTCCAATTCTGAACTTTAAAAGCCATTATCTCCTACTTCCTCAATGAATTTCAAATAGTTATTTTGTACAATTGTATTCAAAATTTTAAATTATTTTATTACAATATAAATAACATGGCATTTTTAAGAGTAGTCAATAACGGCTAGTCATTGCGAAATGTTGAATTTAAAATGTTTCCTTATTCTACGCCTTTTTTACGCAAATATTCTTATTTTAAATTTTGTCAAATAAAAAACAGATTCAAATAATATTATGTATCGTCGTACAGATAAAAATACAGATAAAAATTATCGGGGCTAATTAATTAAATGTGACTAAATTAGTTGTGAATTAACATATAAATAGTCAAAATATTCAATATGATTTTTTTTTTACTTCTGCTTTTGAGTTATAATTCGTCTTTGTAATAAACGGCGAATTACGTAGATAGATAACGGAACAAATCGTCACAGTCACACAGACAGACAGGCAAAAGAACAAGATAAAACTAAAAGGACTCCGTTTTTTTCCTAGAACCCTAAAGAAATTCGTCTTTAATACCTACATGCACACTTTCTTTCTTTAATGTAAGATTAAAAACAAACAATTTACCTTAGGCTTTAAAAAACAGAATCATCCGCAATTATAATATTTGAGTAATATAGTCGTATTAAAAATATTTTTATGAAAGGTAAAATAATATCTATCTAATATGAAAGCAAAATTAATTACTGAATTTTGTCTCTCACATACTGTGTATATGTTACATATTAAATGTAACCATATGGTAATTACTCACCCATGGTATCTGTGCCAATAAAATTATCAACATGCATACAATGTATAGATCTATGCATGACATATACATGTGTATAACTACAAGAACTAACAAAGTTATTCACTCATATCATATCAAATTCGTTATTCTCTCAACATTCGTTACGTCACTAAGAATCTGCGCGTGTGTTATATTATGTATAGGTATTCATAACTTCACCGGGTCGTTCGTTCAGTCACGCACGACCTGCAGTCGCCCGGAAATCTATGAATTTGCCCTATTACCTTCCTTGCCTAATTTTGTGGCAACGCGTTAGGGTAACGAAATTGTAAGGCACCAAACATTTTGAAATAATTTGTCGGTATACTGAAATATAATTTGAAAATAGGTAACATTAAGATAAACATGATGTATAGCATCACTACATAATACATAACGCATAGAAATCTTTGAACTCGTTTTAAATTCAATATTTTATAAAATTTAATAGCTTCATTCTGATCTGGGAAAGAGTAAAATTCTCAGAAATAGGGAACTAATACAGTCGATGGGTTAACAAGTAACTATCTGATCCCACTTTGCCATGATTTTGTTGCACCTTGACCTTACTCTGTCCACCCCGATTAAGGAATGGTTTGAAGTTGTTTACATATGTTATATATAAAATTTATGCGTACATACGCATATGTATACTTAGTGTTACAGAATATTGATGATATTGTACTACTATATTTAAAACCTTAATTTAAAAGTGTTGCCATAATTAAGCATTCTATATCAAACTAAAATATTCAAAAAATTTATGTTACTTATTCAAATCTATTTTCATAACTACGCTTATACATTTGTTTCGATTTTTCTGTAACAATTTAGGTACATGAAAAATGTAATTACCAACAAGCAAATGTTGTTTCATGTCACCAACAAATTGATTATACCAATAAAAAAGTATTGAATTCGCAGTGGGACACCGGATAAATGAATTCGTCCCAACGGTAATAAAAGCAATGTATAAAAAGTTGTGTAAAAAATAATACAGTCCACGTTGCACGTGACATAGATTGATGTGAAAAAGAGTGTGATGGCTGTACACCTCACCTGGTCGCACGCTATGTGTGTAAAGTTAAACCGCGAAACATGGCTGTCGTCTTTACGATTATTATTATCTCTAGGCTTGAGGGTTTGTATGTTGTTCATTATTTACATCGAAGACAATTTGAAACGTGCTCGATTAAGACGTTTGAAGAAAACATTTTTTACAGAAAATTTCTATGAAGTTACTAATTTATAACGTCTGTTCTAACGGCAATATTTTCATTTTATAATTCCAGACACGCGATATTCGACGTGCTTCAGAAAAGTTAAATCTAAGTTTCCTCATTTTTTAGTTAAAGCAAGCATTATATGATGCAAAGTTGTATACATTCTATTGTGTTTTGTTTTTGGTAATACATATCAAGGATTACTATATACCTAGTTTAGAAGTAGACAAGGTTATATTACAAATAATAGAAACTATTATTGTTTGCGTTTATTATCGAATACCACGCAGTTCTTAACGCAAATGTATTCAGATTTACAATCAAGATTGTTTCAATAAATTCCCAGAGACAGTTTTAATTTACCTGGAGAAGATAGGATAGTTAGATATGTTACGTGATTAACATTTCTATTACACTGACATAATTACGTATGTAAATAATTTATTTCCACTTTTGTGTGAAAACATACCTACATAATATTTCATTTTAATATTTCAACAAGGTTTACTTTCTCTACTATTAATAATCCAAAGAAACACAAACTCATATTCGAAAAATTATATTACCGCAGTTCATTCGCACTCAAATTTGCATTTAACTATCCTGTGGTTTTATTCTTATAGAAGTTATAATATTTTTCTCATTTGTAAGTAGAGTAAGACCAACCGATAATGACACACAGACTACAATGTCTACGTCGACTGCTTGAAGCCTGAAGTAACTGTTTCTTAGCAACTAAAACGCAACAGCCTCTTCTGAACAGCGACCAAAAACAGTGGTTGGTGGTGGCGCCCTACATTAATTCATTTGTTACACTTACAGTCTCATACGAGACAGAGACAAGTTAATGCTCCTACTGACTAGCGAACAACATATTATTTAAAGATACTAGACAATTACATTTGCTTAAAAGATATGGAGAAAGAGGAATGGACGATGCCGACGATCGTCCGAGCGCAGCGAGCCGATTATAGTCACAGTAAATTCTATAATTGTCAATTACATAGCAAACTGCGACCACATTTAGACAGTACACACCTACTAACACACTCAGTAATTGACCTCCACAATATTCAGTGTAATAAATATAATTACCAACACGCTCTCCGACAAATTATGAACATCATTCACTTTAAATAAAACCCATTAAAATGTACGCATTAAAAATTGAGTACATTTTAATGGGTATTTTTATTTGATAAAAGTGACCAATGAAATATTGTTTGACAAAACATCGCGTAAATATTGTTTTACATCTAATACTATATTTTTAACTTCATAAAAATTTGCATATCATTCTTTTACTTAAGTTATAAATTATAATTATTTAATATGGCGATAAGAATAACGTAATAAAATGAACAGTTTTTGGGATAAAATTAGCAAATCATGAATAGATGTAGATGTAGCTATACTATTCTTAGGCTTTCTAAAGAACTCCAAGCCAATGTTACAAAATGTATAAAATTATTGCTTATATATTAATGACATTCTCGCTGAAATTTTTACATCTATAGTAAGTTTTTACGAAACGAAATTTCTTTCGTGTTCAAAACAAAACCGTTACAACTTGAACCTATGTTACGGGCTCCGCTAATTTGAAGCCAGTTCAGCTTATATCTCACTTTTTGGGCGATGAATCGCGATAAAACATACAGCATTTTTTAAACTAAATCCTGAGCAACGCAACGGCGGAAATTCCGTTGAACTTCGTGAAGTAGTTTTTTGTATACTTGTGCAAACACAGACATCAAAATTTTAATTCTGTTGATAACTCATTAATTTGTAATTTTTTCTCGAATGATTACTTTGAATCATTAAAATTTAAGCGATTTGAGTTATGTAAGTATTATACGTAAATTTCATACCTATATACCATATTATTTACATATTATTTAAACGTCACGTCATGTCATGAGTCACGTGCATGAAAAAAGAATGTAAAGCGAAAGGATTGAATATGAACATGAACAAAACTTTAGTTGTGTGTGAAAGAGAAGCGGTACAGACGAAATGCGAGATATGGGTACATGGAAAAAGTCTAAAACAAGTGAATGAAATTGTGTATTCGTGGAGTGTGGAGTTTGTGGAGTGCGTTTTCGAGGAATGAAAGATGTGAGTTGAATGTGGAGAGACGGGTAGTAGCTGGCAATAAAGTGAACGCTGCGGTGCTGCTGTCGGTGTACTGTCTGTATTAGTAGGCAGTGTGAATATATATAACAGCCAAAATGATCACCCACAATGCGGTGTTAGTGCCAACTTTATTGTACGGTAGCGAGGCCTAAATATGCCTGAAATCGAGTGAAAGTATGATAAATGCATTAGAAATGCGATCTCTTAGAAATATGTGCGGTGTCACTCTTGCGAACAGGATAAGCAATGCAGAGATACGCAGCATGACAGGGTTGCACGACAGTGTTATTGTAAAAATGAAAAAAGGAATGTTCATATGGTTCGCGTACTTAGAAAGAATGAGTGATGAAAGAATGACGAAATCTACAGAGCGAGAGCGATTGGTAAAAGAAGCCAAGAAAGAGCAAGACTGACTTACGAAGATAAAGTAGCCAGAGCGTCAGCTGACGGAAATGTGAAGGGCACTCAGATGCCTAGACGAAAATTTGTGAGGAGAATGATGAGATTTAAGGAAGCGAAGAAAGTATGTAAGGACCGCGACGCTTGGCGCTGCGTCCTCTCTGACTACTCCGTTAGGAATACAACGTGAAGACATACATGTATCTATCATACAAATAAAATTAGGAAGCGTGTTAAGTAGATTTAATTTCATATACGTTCTTACGATTTTAGGATTAATGTGTACAATATACACATTTATTAGCTAAATCCATCATTACCTAATGAAAGAATTTTTTTTTAAATATACGAATATAAAATCTCCTTTTTGTAGTCAGTTAACAAATAACAAAAGAAGCAATAATAATTCTTGAGCGATTATTAGTAAGATTTCGTAGGAAATTATATTTTGTAAAGGACTTATAAACACTCAAAATCTAATCGTTCGGTATTTAAGTTTCACGACGGTAGTAAACTCTATCGACGACCTTTGGACGATAAGTTACCGGATACCTTATATATACACAGACATTGCCTAGGAACTATATTGCACGTAATTTCTTGTGTACACATACATACATTTGTTACTCTTCACGAGTTGATTAAACTTACGACTGAACATAAGTTGAAGCTTTAGTAGGTAATGGTTTGTTGTTGAATGAGATTGTTCCATTATCGGATAGGTACAAGTATATCTGGTAGCTGCTACCTATTGGAATTACTGAGATTATTTATACTTTATAAGGTTTTACCGGCAGCTTGACTTGCGAAGACAAGCAGATAGTACATTTTACATTTTTCGTTCTCCCCCAGGAAATAATGGAAGCATATTTTATGTATTTTACAATATGTTGAATACTTTACTATTACTAACGCAACTGTAACGAAACTTAAAACAAAACAATGAACTCTTTATTGAGGAAACGTAACGTCGCGTCGTCTCGCTTAGTAAATACTTGTTAATTCTATTGTTGATGAAGTTTACATTATTGTAAATAAAGAACAAGTTTAATGATTTATGTTGTCTTACTCCTGAAACGCGCTTCTCTGCAAAATTACAAAGTTTTAGAGAGAAAATTTCTAAAATTCTAAAGTGTCTTGCCTTCCCGTCGCCCGGTTCCCTTCCGTTGTCTCTAAAATTGTAGAGTTTGTGTGCCAAGCTTAACTTTGTACCGCCTTAAATATAAATTTCACAAGTTCGTGTCTCTTCGTGAATGAAGTTACAGGTTACATTACATCGTAGCTCAACAAGTTAACGATAGCTGAGATATTCAACACTGATATTTAGATTAAACAGTGTATCTATAACATAGGTTACATACGTTTTTACTGATAGTATTATACATATTATATATAGGTACATAATATGTCAGTTCGGTTAACCATCATGGTAACTTTGTTTAGAATTGCCTCTAACATAGGTATAAAATAAATTTTTCATATTTATTTTAACTACAAGAATGATTTAAAATAATAATTTAAAAATTTGCGTGAAGGCTACATCGGATCAAGAATAAAATTGGACGGAGCCATAATGACTTTTTGCTATTATCACCGTGTGTCAAACGAATTTTCATGTCTCTTTTTCTCTCTCATTGAGCATGACCACGAGGAAAACAGCTATAGTAATATGGTAACCTTGCACTGTCGATGTTATTCGTGTCAGTTCATGACCGATTTCACAAACAAAACTAAAATAATTTTATTGGCAAAGTACTCGTAAATTTTACGAGTGCTTTGGCTATTAGCATTCACAAAAATAAAAATATGTCATTTCAGCTGTGTATTTAATAATAATAATAACAACAATACATGCCAATCATCTGGTCTCAAACTAGGGCTTCTCTGTGCTATGAGAACCAGCTGACGACTACTAGGGGCGTACCCAATACACCCAGACCCGAGACAATCTAGAAAAGTTCGTTTCCTAAATTGACCGAACCCGGAACCTTCCGCGCTTGGGTGCAACACCTAAACCACTGCGCCAACGAGGTCGTCAATTATTATTATTGTACTCTTCCCTAGTCGCGCAAATTAGTAAAAGTCTAGAAACTAGGTCGACAAAAAACAGTCACGCTCTTAAAACAAAAGCTTCGTCAATTTTGATTTTTGGTTCGAGAAGCCTACACAGCCGAATGTAAGTAATTTAAAAAAATATATTGTATGTTCTTATTCACTATTCACTTTGTTTCATTACAAAATGAATCATATTAATTAGGCATTATGCTCTATGATGACATTTTAACATTACAATAACAAAAGTAGGTCTAAAATAGTTTATCTGTGTCACCAGTGCGTTGGTGGGGCCTTCGTGCAGATATCTAACATTACTACGGTAACGAACAGTCGCAACTTAGTGATAATTAATAGCGACCACGTTGAACAATTAAGTAAATATACAATGAGAGCTTATAACTTTACTTCTATTCCGGTAAAGTGATAAAAATATTTTATATTGTGAGTCTCATTATGAAGATAATATGTATGTATATATATACTCGTAGTATTGTGTACATTCATACACATAATATATCTTCACGCTGTAGAAGACGGTAGTTAGAGAGAACAGAGTCTCACATTTCGCGGTTCTTACATACTACCCTTAAATTTTTTTAAATCTCAACATTCTTACACATTTTCGCCTAGGCATGCAAGTGCTTTTGACATTCCTGTCAACTAACACTGGCTATTTGATCTTCGTAAGTCAGCCTTGGTCCTCCTTGGCATCTGCTACCAATCACTTTCGCTCGGCAGATTTTCTTCTTCAAACTTTCATCACTCATGCTTCCTATTTGCCCGAATCATTTAAGCATTCTTTTCTTTATTTTCAAACATAGTAGTGTATAGTACATATACGAGTACAAGCAATAGGCTAACAGACTGTCATTAAGCTCTACACTTCTGTCTGTGTATCTTACTGCTAAAAATCGCATCAAGGCATTTTTTTGTAACCTTAACTATCCACCATAAATAAGAAAAGTTGTGGCATTATTGGTATGTGTTCATTTGTCACTCCATTACATAAAAAATGAAAAATCACTTTCTATTAGCAATCAGTTATTAAATCATTCTTCTTTCTACTCTATTAAATTTAAGAATTGTAGATTTTATGTAGCTCAAAAGTCCAAGTCAAAACACATTCCTGGAAGTTTAGCGTCTAGTTATCTGTCTACTAACAATTAATTCTATCGCGTCTGTACTTCAGTGTAGTGGTGGCGGCGTGAATTGACTGCGGTCGGAGCGGCGCGAAGCCGTGTTAGGTATTAGTTGGTACATGGTATGCTTTGTTCGTAATTTCAGTCTTCAGGTTCAATATAGATATAGATATATCTGGAGGCTTCTACTTGTTTCTGACTATATTGAATATTATACTCACTGTATCTCCTCTGTCACTGAGGCTCCGTACTCTGTTTACAAAATGACAAGTACAACAGGGTGCACGACAGTGCTATTATAAAAATGAAGAAAGGAATGCGAACCATCTAGGTTCGAGCACATAGAAAGAATGAGCGATGAAAGATTGTCGAAAAAAATATACAGAGCGAACATGAATGGTAGCAGGAATGAAGACTAAGGCTGACTTATGAAGATCAAATAACCAAAGTGCTAGCTAACGGAAATGTCAAAAGCACTCGCATACCTAAGCGAAAATGAAAGATTACGATTTTATTACGAAAATGACTTGAGGAGGCGAAAGTAGTAAGAACCGCGAAGCTTGGCGCTCTATCCCCTCTAACTGCTCCGTAAGTGATACAGCGTGAAGATATATGTACGTGTGTATAAGTTCGTACAATTAATTTATAGATATCTAAAAGACTTACACTTTTCATTTCACAACTTTTCTATAAGCCCAAGTATGATTATTTTAGATTTTTCGGTCCACCAGTTTTGAAAATAAGAAGTGTTGGTCGTATTATAATATAATTAATTAATTAATTAATTTTTGTATAATGGCAACACGCGCAAAATTTTCTGCCGATCTACTACGCTTAATGTAAATCATTATAAATTCAAATAAAGCCTTGGAAATATATGCACTACACTTTAATCTTATTTATAACCTAAAAACCTTTACATTTGGTCCTTTGAGCCATAGGATATGAACCAGTGACATATAGAGTGAGATTCCTATGTCTAGGCTAAAGTTGTGGAACGCAATGAATAAAATTATCCAATCACTTTGGAAGTTACGGCACATGCATTATATAAATATTTTATACTCTAGACCTAAATGGAAAACTGAGTGCACTAATGTAAATATAGGTGATTTAGTTTTACTTCGCGACGACAATACACCTCCCCTCACATCGCTTATGGCTCGTATTACAAAGGTTTTTCCTGGAGCTTGTGAGGTTATGACAGTTAATAAGAAAAAACATAATAAGATCCATTACAAAATTATTTTTCATTCCCATAAATGATAAATATGTACAATAAATATAATTTAAGAATAAGTTGCGTACTAAAAATTTTAATAAGAACTTAGTAAATACAAAATAAAAATTAATACAATGTAACTTATAAAAAGGCAAAAATTGTATGTAAGTTTTCCTTGTAGCCCCTAACATGTTAGTAACAATAAAATGCGAAATCCTCTTCCGATCGATAGGACTACGCCTAATGTAAATCATTATGAAATCAGATAATAAAGTCTTGGAAATATATACAGTCCACTTTAATCTTATTTACACCCTGAAGACCTTTACAGGAGGGGTAATGGTCTATTTTACAAATTTCAGAATTATTTTTAGTGTACATACGTGCTAGGTTATTATAAGAAATATTACCGTATTAAATAATCGCACAGTTTCTCAGAAATCAGCTGTTAAAGACGAAAAATTGGACAGACGCGTGAATGATTAAGAGTCCGTTTTCCTTTTAACTATGAAAATCAGAGTAACTTGAAACAAGGATAAAAGAATAACCAGAAACATATGTGAGCGAACAATAATATCATTTTCCAGAAAAAGTCGACTGATTTTAAAAGCAATTGACGTGCTAAGATTACCGTTAATACTATGATATTGAAATAGCGAAAAATGATATTGCAGATACCTAAATCATAGTAATAATAAAAAAAAAATCCTTTATATTATAAATATCGTTTATTAGTTTTTATTTATTCGCTTCGCAGCTACTTCAATAACTCTCAATTTTAATTAGTTAATTACATCCGTAAGTATTATTTGTATATATATATGGGTATATTGTAGGTTATTTTTGTACTCAAGTTTTGATACTTTTGTAGCTTTTAGGTTTTTATTTCTAAGTTTATTTAATTGTTTTCTTGAATGTTATTTATATCTCACTTTTGAGTATATCGTTCTAAATAAATATCTAAAGTACGTCCACAACTAACATTATTATAACTCTGGCACGGAACATTAAATAAAAACTGTAATCAAAATTCTCGTATATAAAAAGTTGCAGAGTTCTTTTGTTTAAAAAGTACTATCATCATCAGAGATAGAGAAACATCCTGGACACAAAATCCCGGACATATATTCTTTGGAATAAAAAAATTGGAGATATCGGTATCGGTAAATCGGCGGAGAAATCAGTAATAATAGATAAAAAAAAATATCCGACGAATTGAAAAGCCTTTCTTTGAAGTCAGTTAACAATGTAAACGACGAGTAAAATTGAAATAAGCTTAGGTACATATATTTTCCTTCATACATAATCTACAATTACTCGTATTACACCCATTTAAACACCTAAAATAGACATGCTGTACGCACGCTGCGTGCGCGTTGTAGAGATTGTAAAAGTTGAAGAGATCAAGAGAGTAATGCTGTAGCCCTGTAATAAGACGGTGATTGAGCCCACGGCATTCACATGTATGTATTACCTGGCCTGGCAGTTGCCAAGTTTCATTTGTGCTTGTTTGATTTAAGCCATTTTGGCGCTGTCAACATATGGTCGACACATACGGGAGTATATGGAACTAAAATAGTAGTATACGTCAAAATTAGTTCATAGCCATATCAAAATAAGTTCTGGAGAACTTCCCATTTCACAAGGGTTTCTTCAGATTGGCACACTGAATTAGGTGTCATTTGCTTCGTAAAGCCTGTCCAGTGGTAATTTATACATGTCAGTGGGCACGGTGTTCCCTACCCTGTCATAGGAGACGACTAAAGTAGAGATAATATAAAATATAACATAACATATCCTCACGCTGTATCCCTAACGGGGTAGTCAGAGAGGACGTCAACATCGATGTTTTTCTTTTATCGCTCATCTCTAGATTAAAGAGGCTTTCTGAGTTGCGGAAGCCGGGTAAGAGGTTCCGATCATCCATCCATGTGACCCCGAGGAGGACGACAGCAAGTGTGATTCGCGCTCACGTAGCACTGCGACCGTGCTAGGGGACTCTGCCACTGCTCCCACCAATACGGAATACGTGTTTCGTCACAATGCGAAAGAGACTTACGTGCGTTCCTGTCCTAACCCATCCCGGAACCCTTCGATAACGCGATAAAGACGACCACTTGCAGGAGTTCCAGTGGCTAAAAGTACCACATACCTAATCTCAGGTCCAGGGGGCTGGTTATGCTAAGATTTTTCTACGTTACTATAAAGAGCTTATTGCTAATTATTAGTAATAAGCCCCATGCTATTGTAGTCAATGGCTAGGCATCCTGTACTATCTGCTATACCATCAGTAAGCCTAAACACTTGAGTATTAAAAAATAGCGTGAAGCTATGTATATGTATTTAAAATTGACTAAATCTAAATTCGTAGTACTCGTGATATATATCCGTAGTTAAAACTTCTTTACAATTCTAACCACTTATATACATCTTTTAATTATACATAACCCAATTTTTGACCCGCCATATTTTTAAACTGATCGCGCTTCTACACGCTAGCCACTACTCCACTAGCCGCTTGCTCAAAACACTTGGGAAGTGCAGACAAGCCAAACGTCGACATAAAACGTCGATGCTAGTGTTTTCGGAGCATCCAAGCTCGGCGGACATCGAATTTAACCTGTTGCGTCTGTTTATTGTATGCTAACTTATATTTCTTAAAAAGTCGAATAAAATAAAAATAGAGAATTATTAAAAAAAATATTGGATGATAACAATTCACAGAAATTGTGTAAGGCGGCGAAAATTCGTAAGCTTTCCAAAGTATATGGTAGATGTCCATCAAGCGCTTGCCACAAGTTTCCTTTGACTTGTGCACAAAATACCGATACGGACTCGATCGGTGGCAAGCACCCACAAGTCCACCCCAACCAACCCAAACGCCCGATCCACATGTTAGAAATGGTAAACGCTTGTCGAGGCTTGGCGAACGCGTAGACGTAACATAATACCATTACATCTCACGTTTCGACTGGATCACTCTTATTATATTGTGGTTATTGGTCAGACTGATGAAACTTAGCGTTATCGTCATCGTAATGTGCAGTTCTCAACAACTACTTTACCCTTAAAATAAATATTAACACAACATTGACCCTTTTATTTATAATTGCAGCAGTCTTTATTATAACTCACACTTGCGGCATTGTACAATACATTGAAACAGCAATTTAAATCCAAATCACGTTCATATTTGTTACTAATTACAAACGGCGCATCTGCTTACTATTAACACTTAATAGCCATTGGGATCGCTACGACCGCACAGAATTGACTGGCCGGACTTCATTGCATTATCCCCGTACTGGGAAACATTTGAATGCCCTAAAGTTAAAAGAATATCAATGATTAGGTACTTAAAACTATTTACACGTAAAAGTAATTTTACAGTCTCAAGTGATTTCTTAAAATGATGTAACTTATTTTGTCTTTTAGAAAAATAAAATAAAATTTTAGTTTTTATGTACCCAGTACATTAGATAGTTTTAGATAGTCTGGGCACATAGGAAGAATGAATGATGAACGATTGATTAAGAATTTTACAGAACACCACTGTGTGTTAGCAGAAGCTAAGGAAGACAAGACCGACTTATGAAGAAGAAATAGCCGGAAAGTTAACTGAGGAAAAGGTCAAAAGCACTTACAAACCTCGGTGAAAATATAATATGTTAAGTGAATGATGAGATTTGAGGATACGTACGTTTGTATGTTTGTTTACGTATGTGCTACATTGTATTATTCATATTTGACGTAGGTGGATACAACGGAATTATAGGGCTAAGTCTGGAACTAAATTACGCAGTACTCGTATAGTTCATTCATTTGTTTTTAAGTTTTTAAACTTTCACGACTTGTACACATCTTACAATATTTACTAACGGGTGTATGTCGCGTTTATACTTTAAGGCTAATTACCTATTTTATCCCGACGTTTCGACCGGATTGCACCGATCGTGGTCACGGGCAGACTGATGAGGATGAATGACGCCTTCGTAGCGTGCGGTTTTTTGCAACTACTCACACTCATTCAATGCATTTCTTAATTTTTGTTATTGTCACAGAAAACGACAGACAAATAGGTCAGCCATTGCCGAGCACTTGCTGGAGTCAGGACCCAGGACCCAATCACTGGATTGAATTGCATCAGCCACAGTTCCTTTCCACCGATCGACACTATTATTCCAGAATAGCACGAGAGGTGATTGAAATCAAGAAATACCATAATTTCAACCGGGAAGATGGATACCGCTTATCAACATCATGGAATCCTGTCATCAGTGAGTGTATCCGGAGCCGGAAAACCGAACGTCGCCAGTGCGTAGATGTCGTTAGTGTAGTGTGTCGAAGTACCGACAGTGACAATAACAAAAATTAAGAAATGCATTGAATGAGTGTGGGTAGTTGCAAAAAAACCGCACGCTACGATGACGTCATTCATCCTCATCAGTCTGCCCGTGACCACGATCGGTGCGGATTTCACCGATCGTGGTAAAATAGATTATTAGCCTTGAACTATAAACGCGACATAGATCCGTTAGTAGCGTGTAAGATAGTTCATTCATTGTGTCATTAATAGTAGAATAACGGAAGAAAAGTCAAGAGGGTTCTCTTCACACGACCGATTTATTCCGTAGCTACCAAAAGAATGAATAACAAAAGGCGTAACAAAAAAAAATTATAAAAAAAATTAAACCGCCTTCAAAAAAAACACTGAAAAGTATAAAATAACTAACCTTTATATTTTTGTACTAGAGTTTTGATCAGCAAAGGATAGTTATTTTGTACTTTTCAGTGGTTTTTTTGAAGATGATTTAATTTCTTTCTTATTTTCCCATGTTAATCATTGATAAATATTTTCAATCAATGTGAAAACGTAGGATATATAATGAAAAGGATGTGCATTCGCTAGCTCGTGTATATCTCGACTGATACATTTTGTGAGAATCAAAAATACCATAATATTATTTTAAGCAGCAACACTTTCAAAATAATAGTGTTTCCATCCGTTAACGATTATTTATGGTCATAACAGTTAATCATGAATACTGACAATAACTAACAAACGAAAGTTACTCAATTCGGCCCTACGCAGGAAAATAAGAAGTTGGCAAATTTTACAAGTTTTTTTTTCACCACCAGCACCAGCATGATAGTAAGATATTAAAGTAATCCTGTAAGAGATTTTTGTCTGCTCGACTCGAAAACATTTCAGAACGTAGTTACTCCAACATGTACATAACACCGCTGGACATCGCAATTAATGTCATTTCTGAAGCTGAGAGCAACTGCAATCCACTTTACTGTGTCGTGTCGCACAAATGCATATCCTGACGCTACGTCCCTAATAGGGTAGACGGACGGGACTTATTTGTTATCGTGACCTTCACATAAATCTTTTGCTCTCTCAAACTTCATCACTCTCCTCAAATAATGTATATTCACTTATATACGTGAACGTGTCGCACGTGAGTGCTTTGAGATTCATGCATTATTTGTTGCTCACATGACTTATAACTTCAATCAGCCTTGGTCTTCCTCGGCTGCTACTAATAGTTATAGTATAACGACTCTTTACTTCACAAATCTATGACAATCTATTGATTTCTCCGAAGAGTGATCATTTTAAAACTATATAGAAAAATACATTAAATCAAGGAACACATAAATATTTATCAATTTTTGAAACATGTTTCACATTCATCAGAAAAGATTTAAAGACTTACTTCAAGTAACTTTATTCATTAAATACTAAATCTCTTGACATTGAGAATCCAAAGTCGTTGTTATAAAGTTGTCTATGGAGCCCAATTCAAAGGAATATTTAATGTCAATCCTTCCATAATGAAACTTGTTTTCTACGCCTATTGATATATTGCTATATCGCTGTACATCATTCTACACAATTCATACGTTCGTTGATTAACCACTCATTTAATATGCACATGCCTCTAAAATATTCCAAATAAGCGTGTCATTTTAAAGGAAAACTAGGACTTTATTGCCGGTGCACGGCGTCCCTTTGGTGAAAGCAAATCGTTTAAGCCTCTACGCCAGTGTTCTGGCACCTGAGTCTCCAGAGTGTTACACGATGCTAATTTTAGAGGTCGACAAATATTATTATATAATGTAGTCTGATTTAATATGCACTTATTAAAGAACGCCTCTGCGTTCATCGTATACAGAAATACTATATATACTATATACTAATAAATAGTACATAGGTAGTACCCTCAAAAAAATGTATTTTTTTACAATACATTTTTAGCGGGAATACTACACCAAATATTAATATTTTTCGACCAAGTTGTCACAGCAGACACATGGTGTTAAAATTTAGTCAATTGTAACAACAACTATAACAGTACTATCAAGTATCCAACTACGTCAAAAACTTTCAACTGCATTTAATTTTGCCCCTGAATTCTGTTGTATTTCTGTTGTGTATTTGTAAGAATGTGTCATTTTACATACACGTAAATAACATATGAAGCAATATTATGGGTGATTATTATTACAATTTTGATGACGAATAAGCGAATGAGTAAGTTACGAATTTACATATACCTATTATTTGCATGCGTGTGGATTGGAAAGAATAAGGAATAAGAAAGTGAAAATCAGTAATTCAGTTTGACTCTCTCAGTTCTCTAGGTGGTGTATATTTCTACAAAGTTACAGAAGTAAAATTTGCACAAGTTTAAAAAGTCAACAGATATTAAAATTCGGCCACGTGCCGAACATGCATGAAGTTGCCTTCTCATTCATATATTATTTATTAGTAATGTGCGTAAAAGATCTATTATTTGATAATCACTGAATTCTAGATGTAGAGCAACAAAATAACACATTTTGTAGTTATTTCCTCGTAACGGCAAGTTTATTGCGTGCCAGCACTACATCTGAATTCACGAGGAGGCCTCTCACCCCTTTATCAGATAGATACGCCATCGGTTAACAACACACACTGGATTAGTATAATATACAAGTTACATAACTCGTCAATAAGTCTAAGTACCATTTCTACTATATACTGAAATACTGTTTTGGAACAGTAATAAACACATCGTCTTGCCAAGCTTACGGTCTCGTGTTTGATTTCTGGCCGGAGTGGATCTGACTTAATTAATATAAATTATTACTTATATGATATTTTGGTGAACCATCTCATGCATTACACATACTACCATGTCAAGAAATTACCGGGAAAAGATCAATAATACACGAAATGTTAGTTATTCATCCAAATTTATTTTATCACCTTCAAAGTATGCTCCTTCAGAAACGATACACTTACGCCAACGAATAATCCAATCATCAAAACATTTTTTAAACGCTTTTTCCGGAATTGAGTTCAGTGCTCGCCGCGAGTTCTCCTTTATGTCTTCTACCAAATCAAAACGGATGCCACGAAGTGGTAATTTGAGTTTAGGAAAAAGAAAGAAGACGGCTGGAGCCATATCTGGTGAATAAGGTGGTTGCTCGATGGTATTTGTTGAGTTTTTGGTCAAAAATTCGTTCACAATGATGGCCTTGTGCGAAGACGCAATATCGTGGTGCAAAATCCAAGAATTTTCTTTCAACAAATCTGGCCTTTTTCGTCGAATTTGCTCTCTTAAACGCCGCATAACGCCCAAATAATATTCTTTATTTACCGTTTGACCTTCCGGCAAGACTTCCAAGTGCACAACACCGCGATAGTTAAAGAAAGCAGTCAACATGACTTTGACTTTTGATCGTCTTTGGTGTGGCTTTTTCGCTTTCGGTTCAGCTGTAAGGCATCACTCCGAATCTTGTTGACTGGTTTACATGTCAAATTCGTAAACCCACGTCTTGTCACCAGTAACAATGCGTTTCATGAATGTTGGGTCGGAACTGACTCGTTATAGCATATCCTCAGCGACTCCTATGCGATTGTGTTTTTGAAGAAAATTCAGATCTTTTGGGACTAGCCGAGCGGCAACATGTTTCAGACTCAAGTGATCATTTAAAATGGTACGGATCGACTCATGAGACACAGAAAGTTCGGCGGCTATCTCTCACTTCTCAATCTCACTCACTAACTTGAATGAGCATTTTCACTCACTATTCCTTCACTTTCGCAATGTTAACTTCAGTTGCAGACGTTACTGGCCTGCCAGAGCGAGGCAAATCTTCCATCACATCTCGACCGCTTTTGAACGCTTTGTACCGCTCATAAGCACGTGTTTTTGATAAAGTCGATTCACCGTAAGCCTTCTGTAACATTTTCAGTGACTCCGAACACGAAATTCCATTGGCGATGCAAAATTTAAGACAAACACTTTGTTCAATGGTTTCGTCCATTATGAAATTCGCAATATACACTAGACTGATATAACTAAAAACAGCACTGTATTTAATCTAAGTAACAGATGCAACTCAAACTCCGCGCCAAAATGGAAAACAGTTGTGCCAATCTAACAACAACAAAAAAAACAAAAAATTTAATTTGGAACCATAAACAAATCATCCATTCCCGATACTTTCTTGACTAAATGTAATTTTTAAAATTTATTTACATATTTTTTCACTATATTTAGTCAAACTTACTTATCGATACGCGTTTCGGCTCTCAGCAAAGTGTCATCAGAAAAGCTTAAAATTTGGCCTTGGTAGGTGCAGGTTTGGTTGACTTGGTCAGTGCGTGTAGTACACTTGTGGCCGATTTCACCAATGATGTAGACATCATTGGTCGTCGTCACATAACTATGTACCACCTAGATTAAAAGGACCTCTAGGTTCTTAGATAATATTCACTTTCACCAATCTAATGGTTCACTAGTGATGTCAGTCATAGTTATGTGACTTTTATTGTTTCCATAGTGACTATTCGTTTCCAAAAGTTTATCGATAAAACAGATGTTATTGTTTTAGTTCTAAGTTTCTTTAAAATATAACAAATTATTCTCCATATTTTCAAAAAGTAACACACAAAACTGTCACATAGTGTCATGTATTCCAAAATTGAGTTTCTAAATTTAGGGGATCTATTAACCACATAGGGGCTCTTAACGTTTCGTAAAAAGCAAAATCATCGTTAGCGGCCCCCTATTCTTTTTTAGGAGTTCGCTAAGTATTAGGGGACTTTGGTGATATCAAGTATGAGTCTAATGCTCTAAACTATTTATTATGTCTTAAGAAAAGTTTGACAAAGTGTGTTCACAAGTTTTGCAAGTAATAACTGAACTGTAACTACGGACTTTCCACGTTCATTGACTAAAAATAAGGCCCAAGACTTCCATCGCCTATAAAATTCCACACAGCGTGACAAATAATTCTATCAAAAAAAATCTAGTTAGTAATAAAATATGCAACCCAGAGCTTTCACAAGTTTTTCACTTAATAACTATTAAAGTGTAACTACGCACTTTCCACGGTCACTGACTCTAATTAAGGCCAAGGCTTCCGCCATCTACGAAATTCCACTCAGTGAGACAAATAAGTGAGGGCCGCACAAAAAGTGACGCGGAAAGAATGGAGGCATTAGGTAAAAACCTCTATTAGAGCTTGTGACAAACGAGCCGGCCGATGCTGTTTCATGGTGATTATAGACCTTACTTGTACCCTACAAGGGCCCCAGGATTACCTTCGTAAGGGAAACGTTGGAGTAAAGAGACATTTCAAGCAAATTGTTCTCTAGGAGTGTTGAATTACATAATCTAACATAAAACAAAGCATAATATGAGATTTCTTCCAAATAGTGATTATTAAATATTTTTTTTATTATATTTTATAATGTTTCAAGCCAAATCCATTATTAAATATCATAGTTATGAAATATTCAATTTCAGTCAATTATGGTGCACAACAGTATATTTTATAACAAACATGAAAAACTCTTAAAAATATTCTCGTATTTTTTATTGTTTTGTATGTATGTTTTTTATTAATAACATGAATATTTTTTATTAATATTTGTTTCACTTACAAATATTAATAATTATGTTACGAGTACTTGCAAACATTTCGTTGTAGACTCATTGCAATTAAAATGTTGCGTATATATTCGACTATAACAGAAACTAAGAATTTCCACAAGAACAGATAGTTATGACATTCATTTCTTTTATAATCGCATATACCTCACAACTCATATGATCTGAATTTTTCTGAGTCTATATCAGTCTGTCGAGGACTTGTTCAAAAGTTTTCAATTGTCTTTAGTCGTGCTGCGAGTTTCGAGTCTAAGGCTGATATTCCACTCGTTCACTATCTTTATCCAAGACCCAAATTTCTTTAATGGATGCCTCATTGTACTAATCTAATTTCATTGTTCAAGACGTGATCAAATTTCCTTGAATAGTAGTGACCCAATGTCATTTTTTTTTAAATATTGCGAAAATAGAGAAATAACTATACGCCTGTGCAGCAACATTAAGTGCTATAGTTACTATTAAATTATTATTAAAAAGGAAAAAGCATTACAAATGAAACAACAAGTCACATAAAAAAACAAATGAAACAACAAAACACTTAAACATAAACAAATGAAGGTCAAACTTTGGGTTAATTCAAAGGCGGAAGGAAAAAGTGTTCAAGGTAACTTATTCATAGAATTCAATGTAGAAACGAATAAAAAAAAGATGAAACAAAATATAAACTTCATTTCTCCCGTTCGCACCTAAACTCCTCAAAACCTAAAAAACTTTTGCTCAATCATTTGAGGCAACAAGTTTTCCATTTGATTTGATTGCAATTTATTTGAAGAAATCTATTTTGGACAAATATATACTTACTTCATACACCCTAAATACTTCATGCCCTTGCAGGTATATACGTATACCAATAAATAATAATAATAATGCGCCACACAATACACACTAATCATCTGGCCTCAAACTAGGACATTCTCTGTGCTATGAGAACTAGGGGCTACTAGGGGCGTTCCTAGTACTCCCGGACCCGAAACAATTTAGAAAAGTTCGTTTCCTAAATTGACCCGACCGGGAGTCACATCCGCAAACTTCCGCGCCTGGATGCACCCCAAACTACTGCGCCATCGAGGTCGCCATATATTTACCAATATATTTGATAAAAATGTTAATATTCAATTTTTTCAAATAAGTATGTACATCTGTACGTACCTCTCTGACTACCTCGTTGGGGGTACCAGTATTTTAGAAACATCGACAACGAAATCACTAACAGTATGACGTTAATGCTAACATAAATTCGAAGTTGCTAATGTATCTGAACGTATTATAAACACAACTTATAAATAAACAGTTCGCAACTTTTGAATTCCTACGAAATTTCTAATTTAAGGATTCTTGTAATCGATTTCGCCAACGCTAGCTAAATAGCTTATAATATCTAAATAACATTATAATAAACTGTTACATTTCACGTTAAGGGCCACTAACGTTTTAACGTTAAACACAAACATAGGGGTCTCCTATGCGTTTTAGGGTTTTCTTAATATTTAGGGATCTTGATAAAATCAAACACTAAACGAAGTGAGGTGCGTCGACACCATAAATATTAATTATCGGTGGTAGTGATTGTAAATACATTTCTCATATTAAAGTACAATGTCTTATAATAGTACATTTCGATACAAGTGTGGAAAGTTCTTCACGAGTCCCGGTCTGTTGACCCAAGCCAAAGGCGCGGGTCAACAATAGGGACGAGTGGAAATGACAATTCTGCACGTGCATCAAACGACGGTTTTTAATACATTTGCGAAAAAAATATAACTAAATAAAAAATGCGGAAATGTAATTTCGCGGGGGTAAGTTTCTTTGTTTTTTAGAGGATATTGCAGGGCAACGGTTTCTATGCATTCAGCCAAGTCAATGACAACAATTCATCTAAATTCAACATAATTTTAATAATTTATATCAGTTTAATTTTAATTTCATTTCATTTAATAATTTATCTAAATTCAAAATTAATTTATTTTAAATTTAATTCATGTATTAATATTATTTACGCTGTAAAATAGTCATTTCGTACAAACATTTTGTGTAGAAAACTTTTTGATCAAAAACCTCCTTCATGCATTTGGATGTTATATGCAGGAGGAAAACAAAAAGCACTAGTGTGGAAAAGAATAACTTTCCGCGCACTAAACACATATGGAAAAGTCTACTTTTTGAGCAAATGTATTAAAAATATTGTTATAAACTTATACTCTAAAAAAGGTTTTTTTTTAAAATAGGAGGCAAACGAGCAATCGAGTCACCTGGTGGAAAGTGATCACCGCCGCCCATGGACAGGTGTCCATGTCCAACGTCCGGGGAATCACGGGTGGGTTGCCGGCCTTTAGGGAAAGAGGGAAAGGAGGGGGAGGGGGAGGGGGGAGATGGGCCACCGGCACTCTCACTCACGGAATGAAACACAACAGCAATTGATGCTGTTATTTCACGCCGATATTCTGTGAGATATTTGATTGATTTACAGACAATCGTTATGCTCGCTGCTGAAACAACATCAAATCATTTTCGTTATACTTAATTACCAAGTTTAAGTGAATTGACATTGAATTATTGAAGTTTATGCCTTTAAACTAATTAATTATATAATATGGCACGAATTAATTACAGTTGCGTAATCAATAAAATTAAAAATAAATCGATAATTTAAAGTATTTTTTTAATTTTTGAATTCGTAAATATCGCACATAGCACATATGTACTATTTCGTTAGAAAATCATATTATAAATAAATAATAAATAAATAAATGAGCCAGATACACTCCGCAATCATCTGGGCTCAAACTAGGGCATGAGAACGAGAAGATAACTACTATACAGGGTTAATTGAAAAATACTAATAACCTCTTAGTGCAAAATTCCTGTCGACATATCTAATAACTTTTGTTCTATGACTTTTCCCAAAACTTAATACGTTCCTCAAAAAATATTTGTTAAATTTTGTTGTATTGTCTGAAATGTAATTACTCTGTGTACGTATTCCAATAATACAGTGCAAGCGCACCGGGGCTCAGCGTCGCACCGCCCCCCAGCGCCACGCTGTGCGTTTGCCACTTTAGCGACCGGGTAGAGTAGGTGGTATTTTCAGAAACATTTAGTGTATTTTAATTTTTGTATGAAAGAAAAAGTTACGGATTATTTAAAGTCGTAGAACAAAAGCTATTGAGGTTAACGTTAAGAACAAAATACTAAGAGGTTATCAGTATTAATAAATTAACCCTGTTGAGGCGTCTCCCAATACACCCAGACCCGAGACAATTTAGTAAAGGTCGTTTTTGAGATTGACCCGACCAGGAATCGAACTCATAACTTTCCATGCTTGGATTTAGCACCAAAACAATGCGCTATCGAAGTTGCTTTCTCTTCAATAAGTTACTGTGACCTCCAACTACCCTCTCGTGATTCTACGTCAAGCTGCAAACACGTTGTGTATCTCTGTATAAGTATAGTGAAAGCAATCTGTTAAGACGACAGACTTTCCTCCAAACGTAATTTATGACTTATAAACACCACGCAAGTGACATAATATGAGCAAACTCGAACATGATAGAAAATGTCTAATCTTTGCGGGCTCTCCGAACTGTCGTTAATAAAAACTCCTGTGAACTTATCTCCCGGGGGTGAGATAAAAATATTTTCCTTCCAAAAACACAAACATCTTTACCGTCCCCTCATGTGCGAGTGGGGGAATTTGAGACATTTCGCACGATCATGCTCCCGGTTATGGGTCGACGTCAAGACTTTTTAGATCTTATACGTTGTAAAAAATATAGAGTTTTTTGTAAAACCTTTCCAGTGATAATCCTTAATTCATTTTTTATTCGCGTTTAGCTTTTATATTTACTTACTAATGTACTTTTTGTATGTACTTATATAAAAATTTCAAAACATTATCTGTGATCCAGTACGTATAAAAGTTATATAACTAATTATCGCAAGCGTTTTGACAGAAGTAAATAATAATAAAGTATCCATATTACGTAATTACACGTAAATTTTATTCCAAATAGTTCAGCGTCATTGACATCTACATAAATAAAAATCAATCACTTGAGAACGGGTTTGTATTAAATAAAATGGTTGGAATCTCCACGGAAGAAGTGGGAAATTCGGATGGTATTTTTGTATGGAAATCTCGGAAAAAAAAATATGGTGTGTTGCAAACATTCAACATCCTACCGACGCGAAACCGGAGCGAATCGCTAATTAACATAAATAATTTAATAGCTTTATATTAGACCAATCGAACGTAAGTACATGTATGCCTGACGTGATATAGTATAATATATATATATATATATATAAGGATTAATGTCCTTATAAAATTGTCACTGCTAATATTATAACCGTCAAAGTTGCTAATAATTATAAAACGCACTTTCATACAATCTGACCAAAATTATCACACAATTAAATGCCGTGTAAATAGTTTCGACGCTGTTATCTCAAACTTATACATGTCATGAATCAATTAGACCCACCAGACGTTGAATCTTCGCAGATGTTTTAACAAAGAGTTACGATACAGGCGGACTTGGAGAAAGTTCAGGACACTGCTAAGGACAAAGTCAAATATAGTATATTTTTATTAGAACTAAATATTTGTATAGTAGATTTTTTCCACGTATTTCATAAAAGAGTATTAGAGAAAAAATCGAATACCTTGAGAGGAATGAACTATCAAAGCAAAAAGCATCTATTCAAAGAAGAAACGTTTTGTACGTTTTCTTGCTTGCAAAATATAAAATGTTTGAAATTAATGAGCTGTTACGTGTTTTTTTTTTATTCAGCAAGGAGAACAGTAGAGACAATATTCCTTTATTAACTCTTGGTGTCGTTTTAATGCGTTATAAAAATGGGTTTGTATAGCACAGTATGGTTGAATTTGATAGTATAGGTATACATATAATAAGGAGCTTGTGAATTTAAGCTATCGATTATTTTCGTTTAGAATTAATTATCTAATATCCAATTATAAATTCTAAATCGATAAAGTGTAATATCGACGTTAAGTTTTCTATTCGGAAATCATAATTGGTTCGATTACTAAGTTACTATCCCATTCGCAAACGGTGAGCTCAAGTGAGTAGTGACCTACAAAAATTTTACATACAATAAGCTTTTTCTAGTCGAGTGAAACTTAATACACTCACGCATTGTGTGCGAAGCTTTCACAAACGCTTCCGCTTGATGCGAAGAATGCTTCACAATACAAAGCCGGCTGCTTTGAAAATATTTGCTTAATGCCTTGTTTGAGTGCGGTTACTTATAAGAAAATGTAATACGAAACACGTTATACTTTGTAGTTTGTAACCCTAGCCTTATTTTAAACTTGTTCTTTTCAATGTTTATATTTTAGTGGTAAAATAAAATCGAATACTTAGTTAAGTTTTCAGTGGTTGTTATGAATAAATGAGTCAGAAGTGGTTGAACGGGATTAGAGTCTGTTATAGGCAAGTATGGAGACAAGGGAGCGACAAACAAGAGTAAGCTCGTGTTAGGGATACGTACGGAAAATAGATGTTTTGTCGCTAGCACTATATTTGAGCACAAGATTCATCAGTACACTTGGAAAAAAACTATGAGAGAAACGTGATTAATTTATTTTTGATTAACGACCCACTCAAGAAGCAGACTATGGACACAAGTGCACATAGACCACTCCATCCAGAAACAGACAACTTTATCGAGGTAACCAAAATATGGGGTCTGTTTAGAACTTAGCGGTATTGCGTAATGTCTTAACGTACAGCGGTCTATCACATCAAGATCTAACTAATCTATAAAATGCGGCCAATCGGAATAAATACGAAAGAGAAGCGTCTGGTAAGCTAGACGATAGATCGAAAGAAATAAGTACGGATGAAGAAGAATGTTAGAAGAACAACAAATAAGATCAAGAATGGTAAGAAGCGTGGTTCGTAATGGGTCAACGAAGTGAAGGAGTCTGTGTATAAGAAGGAGAAGCATGGCGAGACTACCTTGCTGCAAAAAAGAGCTGTAATAAAACAGATTTGATGCAAGAGAGACAAGCTATAGAATGTCAGCGCAGTTTCCGGCACGTTTGTTACGCTGCCGAAATTATAAAGGGCCCCAGCACGCGCAGTGGTCCTGTTTGGGTCGTGCCTTGAGCACCGCACACAAATATATTTCAATGTTATTGAATTTTTTAATTCGGCAGGGTTGAATAAATTATTTAATAGCCTTTGTCCATCTGTGGAATAATGTACCTTTTTAAATGGCGAAAAATTATTCAAATAAGTGTAGTGGTTCTGGAGATTATTCTCCACAAATAAACAAACTTACAAAATTCGCTCTCTCTTTCTCTCTTTGTAATATTACTCTTTTAATGTAATGACTCCTTGCTAGCAGTCTGTCAAAACTTCGCTTATGTTTAATACACAACATATAGCCTATGTGCGTTTGGAATAATATACCTTTAAAATGGTGAAAACATTATTCAAATAGTTTGCTTCCGAAATAAATATAAAAATAAAACTTACAAAATCCGCTCTCTTTATAATATTAGTAAAGTATAAATTGCTTTCATTTCGATAGACGAATGCATAAGATGTCAGAAAATCATAGCGCCGACTGCCAAAGTTGTGAATAATGAATGAATGATTCACTTTGATTTTTGTTTCTCTCATTCGTATACATTATATAGGCTAAATAACAAAGCTGTCACAGAGTTTTTATTTTTGCCTGGCTTCTCTGCTGTCCTTTTGTAAGTATAAGGAATGATCCACTTACAACTGTACAAATTTTAGTTAGTTCGAATGTATAATTTTGCTGACTAATTGTCAACTAAGTAGTTGATACGATAGTACTTTATGATATATAATACATTGGCTTTATGTTGAATTTCAACATCGTTTACATATTTTAATCATATAATTACAACTAATCCCTATTTAAAACCACTACCAACCTACTTCGAAGGTCCCACCTACGGAGGCCTCTTAAGTAGCAAGACAACGTGACAAAGCATAATAGACAATGCATAATCTATCTACGTAAAACCCTTATAATTCAATTTGAAAAGTTACATATGTACATACACCATCAAGCAAATGGTTACACATTGGACTTTGAACTATTAAAGACGGAACGAACTTACAAAAGAAAGGGATGTTGATATTCTGTGATAGCCGTCTGCGCGTGTGACGCTCAAGTCATTTTATGTCAGCTGTCATTTAATAGGTACTTACCTTGGTTCTTACGCGGCTTGGATCAAGAAAAATAATGAACGAAGCCATATTTACAGACGACCTCCGTGACGCAACGGCTAAGCGCGTCGGAAAGTAAACGGGAGTTGCGGGTTCGATTACCGCCCCGAGTCTGGGTGTTTATGTATAATATGTATTTATAAAAGAAAAGTATATAAGTAGTGTATCTGTTGTCTAGTACCCATAACACAAGCGCTGTGCTGCTTACTTTGGGACTAGATGGCGCTGTGTGAAATGTCTGAGTATATTGTTATTATTATATTATTATTATTATATTTATGTTGCTGCTCTTACCGCCGTGTGTCAAATGAATTTTCGTAACTCTTTCTCATTGAGCGTATCCACGTGTAAAACAGTTAGCTATAGTAAGTATGTCAACCTGACAATGTCACTGTAATTCATGTCAGCTTATGAGTCGGTTAAGAAATAATTATTTGCAAAATACTCGTAAATCTTAAGTGTTTTGGCTACTAGTATTCACAAAAATAAAAATCTAGTAAGAATCTACAAACTCGGTCAACAATAAAAAAAATTAAACCGACTTCAAAAAAGAACACTGAAAATTATGAAATAACTATCCTTTACCACTCAAAACTTAAGTACAAAAAATAACTATAAATACGATACAAATACCTATATAATTAAATTTGACAGTTATTGAAGTTATTTTATAATTTTCAGTGTTCTTTTTTGAAGTCGGTTTAATTTTATAATATTTTTTTTTTATTTCTCCCTTTTGAGTGACCTTGGCCTAAATAAATATCTGGGGCAGGTCTACAATTAGTCTATTTTTTAATCCTGGAGCGCAATGTGCGCAACTTCCATTCTATTTAAGAGCACGAACCGTGGGTTTTTCACAATAAAAGATGCGAACAAATCGAACATGGGATATTATTGCCCATTATGGCCATTATCAATATCATCAATAGCATATCATATCAATATCAATCAGTTATAAAAGAACAGTGTAAAGGTTGCACCATAATAATACCCTAGCGGTATTTTTACAACACGAACGGCCACCAGCCGTATTTTCTGTCCGCCACAAGACTGACTATACTGACTGAATTTATCATATCACAGGCAATTTATGTCTTCTCCCTACTACCATTATACCATGTGGGGACAACGATAGTTAACAAATGACATACAAGAGAATCATCAATATAAATGAATAAAGGTTATAACCAGGTCGCGTTATTTGGTGTATCTTCGAAACCAAAGCTTCAATATCAGTGAAATTTCAATGGGACTAATTTGGAAGTGTATCCTTTCAAACAAAAAAAGAATATTCCAAATCGGTTCATAAATAACGGAAATATGAGGTAACAAACGTAAAAAAAAGTGTGTGTTAGCTCCGACGCACGGCTGGAGTTTACTGGTTTTTTTCCATATTTTATATATTTTTATTCACTTCACTGTATACAATAACATTAGAATATAAATATTAATAGATATAAAAAAGTAGCATTTGCCATCTTCGATTTGAAAATTAACGTCATTTTCGTAATCAGTACCCCGAGAAACCTAGAATATGACACCCATGTAGATCTATCAAAACAAATTATATTCGCCATCTTGGATTACAAAATGAACGACATTTTCGTAATCAGCACCCTGAGGTACTTAGAATTTGAGAGCCATATCAATTTATCCAAAAAAGTCATTTTCGTCATCTTGGATTTGAAAATGAGCGTCATTTTCGTAATTAGCACCCCGAGAAACCTAGGATATGACACCCATATTGATTTATCCAAAAAAAGAATATTTGCCATCTTGGATTTGAAAATGAACGTCATTTTTGTAATCAGTACCCCGAGAAACCTAGAATATGACACCCATGTAGATCTATCAAAAAAAATAATATTCGCCATCTTGGATTACAAAATGAACGTCATTTTCGTAATTAGCACCCCGAGAAACCTAGACTATGATACCTATGTCGATTTATCCAAAAAAATAATAATCGCCATCTTGGTATCGAAAATAAACATAATTTTCGTAATCAGCACCCCGAGAAACCTATAATGTGACACCCATATCGATTTATCCAAAAAAATGCCATACCAACCGCTATGTCATTACACGAGACTAACTGCAGTGAGGGTACTGGAATCGCTAATTTGTTCTCTTCTTATTTCCAGACCACTTATCTCGACTGTGAAGCAGCTGTCGCCCAATTGAATCTAAACGATGTGTCATTTGATGCCTCTGTTGGCGATTTAGCTGGGATTAATATCACTGAAAATATGGTTGCCAAGTTATTAAGTAAACTTGACATGAGTAAATCAGCAGGTCCCGATGGTCTTCCTGCTCAATTTATAGTACACTGTTCAGAGGAACTCTCATTGCCGGTGTCAATACTGTTTCAGCGTTCACTTAACGAGGGGATTATGCCCCAACGTTGGAAAGCCGCCTTCATTACTCCTATACCTCTCCTACTCCTACTCCTATATAAGAAAAGTCCAAAAAAGCAGGTCCAAAACTACAGATCGATATCCAAACTCTGCTTATTGTCTAAGGTATTTGAGAAACTGGTCTTTAATGATCTCTATTCTAACTGTAAGCAATTATTTGATATGCAACAGCACGGTTTTCTCAAACATAGATCAACAGTATCTAATCTTTTGGTCTTCAATGACTACCTTTTAAGTAACTTTGGTCATGGCAAACAGGTAGACGTGGTGTACACGGATTACACCAAGGCCTTTGACCGAATTAATCATTCTAAACTGTTGGAGAAGTTAATGAAATCAGGAGTTAGGTGTTATTTATTAAAATGGTTGAGATCCTACCTGGAAAATAGGACGCAGGCGGTTGTTCTCAATGGATACTCGTCGTCGTGGAGAGGAATCCCATCAGGTGTACCCCAGGGATCATTGTTGGGGCCGTTACTTTTCGTGATATTTATTAATGACATAGGTACATGCTTTCATCACTCCAATTACCTACTTTTCGCGGATGATATGAAAATTTATAAAATAGTTAACAATTATTACGACGCGCTTCTTCTTCAGGAGGATCTGGGGCGATTGGATGACTATTGCCAGGTCAACCAGCTAGATGTCAATGTCAACAAATGCTTTCTTGTTAGGTTCACTCGGAAAATAAATATTTTTGAATCAATTTACTACATAAAAAATACGCCCTTATCAGTTTTATCCGAGATCAGGGATCTGGGCGTTATTCATGACCAAAGGTTGTCATTCAACAGGCACATTGATGCCACCGTGTCGAAGGCCTCGCGGTCACTTGGCTTTATAATGCGTTCCTCAAAGTCATTTAATAGAATGAAAACGATAAAAATACTTTATTGTGCTTTTATACGCAGCCACCTCGAGTATGCGTCACAGGTGTGGAATCCGCAGTATCTAGTTTATAGTAACCGAGTGGAGAGACTTAAAAGGAAATTTACTAGATACCTCAATTTCAAATTTCAAATTCCCAAAGTACCATACGAAGAGAGGTGTAAACATTTCCATCTCCTTCCATTCAAATTACGTCGGGATACTGCGGATATTATATATATTTCTCATGAAGTTTGTCCAAGGTCGGATTGACTGTCCTTCATTACTAAGTAAAATAAATATAAATATACCTGATCGAAGTCTCCGTAAGCGGGCACTGTTGAGCATACCGCTGTGCAGAAAGAATTACTTAAAAAATACATTTTTGATACGGGCTAGTGCGATGTTCAATGAACTCTGTGATGCTGAGGATGTAGATCTTTTTAACACAAGTATTGCGGCTTTATCAAATCTAGTGATTAAAAATCATTGCGCATTTTAATTTAATTATTTGTTTTCAGTGGTTTATATTGTATTGTATAGTTATATATACAATTATGCTAAGATGTATTGTGATGTAGTGTAGTTCATGAAGTTTGGAATTAATCTTGTAATCATTAATTGAGAACTGCGCATCGGCGTTTGTTACTTTTGCAGAGCGTTTTTACTTAAGTTTATATAAAATTTAGAATATATGTGGAAGCTTATAATTGGCTTACTTTAATATAACTTATATAGTGTTTATTTATTTAAGATGCCGTTAGCTTCCCTATATAACAAAATAAAATAAATAAATAATAAAATAAAAATAATATTCGCCATCTTGTCTTTGAAAATGAACATCATTTTCGTAATCAGCACCCCGAGAAACCTAGATATATATACATATATATATTCATCATTTGAAGACGCTGTAGAGTATATATTATATACCTATACTATATATTTTATATAGAAATAACATAGAGGTATATTATATACACATAATACATGCGTAAGCTGCCCCGCAGCATACCCTATGTACGTCTTAATACTCACGACTGAAAAGTGAAAGCTGCGCACGATAAGTTGCGCACAAAAAACGTAACGCTGTCATTCGATGAATAAATTTTACTCCTCATATCTTTTTCATACCGGTGGCCTCATATGAAAATGGATTCTTAAGGAGTAAACTCAAAAAAAATAATTCAACCGAATTGAGAACCTTGTCCTTTTTTGCAAGTCGGTTGAAAAAGGACACCGTGCGAACACTCTCTTAGAACAGATGCTGCGTCCATTGTGATACTTATTCCGAGATATGCAAACATAGGTCACAGCATGGCGCTCTTCTATTTCGATTTTGCTCTTAATTCTTAAAATAGTGTAACCGTCTGCCTGACACTGTGTATACATAGATTTCGATTACCTACATTTCAGAATGAAAAAACAATGTTGGCCTACATAAATATTAATAGCATTTTTGAAAATTTTCAACAATGTAATTCAAAAGCTTTGGATTAATTATTTGCTTTTTATTTTTCAAAAATATATTTAAGAATTTGTAAACTACGAGTAAAAGCGCACACGCTGCGTTCACTAAACTTATCACTGATTTAACTGTTAATTTTGAATATACCTAGACAATGACCGTTCGCGGATACAGTTAAAGATATATTGACTTTGATTGCACTAGACTACTTCTACGACTCTTATACAGCCTCCAGCCTCAATATTATAATTGCAAACTTATTTTACTCCTACTCTTATCATTTTAATGATAAGAAAATTATCGCAGTTGGTTAATTTATGTGTTAAAAATTGTTGTGAATCTGACACGAGAAAAGAATATTTTTAGCGTCTGTAGCAAAACGAAACGTAATGAAACGAAATGAATCCTTTATAACACGGCTAGTGTTATAAGGGTCGTGCGTCTGTCTATCACTTTCCTCATGATACCTCTAGTCTTCAAAAATTCTTTTTTTATCATAGAATGAATTTTAATTACTTTTGTATAGTTAGAAACACACCTTAAAGAGATGTAGGTCTGAATTAATCGAATATGTGAATATGGAAACGGTTTAATTACGGTCTTATGGAATATTCAGGGTATAGCAGAACTATATCGAGACAACACTTATATTGTCCAATTATAGTGCGGAATCTTAAGTGGTCGTCACCTGCCGAGACTAGACAGAACTACGGACTTAAGCAGGTTAGTAAGAGCCCTTAAGTATAATAAAGGGTACGACACGTCGACAGGGAATCTTTACTATATTATACTGCTTTTAGTACACTCGTCCCTATTACATAAAATATAATAATGAACATTAAAAGTAACGCGACAGTATACCCTCTTAATAGCAGCCACTTTAAAAACGGCGTTAACGAAATTGGCACATAAATACCATATGTATATAGGTACACGTAATTTTATTAGTATATATACCTTTGACTACCCCGTTAGGGATACAGCGTGAGGATATGTATGTATGTATATAGATACCTTCATACGAGTTTTTTTTTTATATCAGAGGGGCAAACGAGCAAGCGTCACCACGCTGGCACCACGTGATGGGGAGTGATCACCACCGCCTATAGACACCCGCAACGAGTATATACTAGTTCTACAACGATTTTGATATGTTCTGTTTTTTCCTGTTCCTATAATTTGGAGTGATGCCTTATTTGCTGCACGTTTATCTAGGTTTATAAAATAATATACATAAATAAAAATCAATTGCCGCATCCGCATGTGTGAAAGATCATCCACTTGAGAACAGCTCGACCAATTATGCTGTTTTTTTTTTGTTGTGTTCATAATTGTCAGAATAAGGTTAGTATGGTACGAAGGATGGTATTTTTGTGTGAAAATCTCAAGAAAAAGAACATGTGGTGGTGGGTCGTTAGTTTTACATAAAAATCGATGTATGTGTGTCATTTATAGACTCGAATACCACTCAAAACGATTGAGATCAGCAGATTTGTGAGGTAAGTATGTTTGACGCATTAATGGTAATATTTAGAAAGCGATTTCATGAATACGCACAGAGAAAGGAAAACGCATAGTACGTAATTGCAAAGAAATGTTATCGGTTTATTAACCAATAACATTTTTTTAACTATGAAACTATTGTATTATAAGTTCTTCTCAGTATTTTATACATAGGTCAAAATAAATTATTAAGGAATTACCTGCAGCAGTACGAGCATAAAAATATACAATCATACAGTTACGTAGGTATACTCCACATATTACGTTAGAGTCTAGACTAAGAGGATCACGTAAGGTTTCATTGGAGGGAGACTATTACCGTATTTTATTAGTAAGTTACATTGCTAATGCTAGTCCATATAACGTATATGGCCTTATTTGTAATGTTTGTTTGTTAATACAATAAAAAAGCTAATTTATGTAAATACTTGAGATAAATAGCTGATACTGAGTTGAAATAAAGCGCAAAAATGTCAACAGGTATGATCCAAGTTGAGCAAAGAGTCGTCCAGGTAATATCCGAGTTTAGCGAATGCGAAAATATATGAATACTGAGGTATCAACATAGTATCAATGACAAAATTTGTATTTCCATAGCAAAAATATGTCGATTAGTTAAAAAAATTACCACGAAGTCTTCTACCCTAACCATCAGGAGTCGTTTTTGGATAGAGAGAATTTCGTAAAGAGATTAAATGCTATTTGGTAATGCGATCGTTCAACTCGGGCTAGACCTGTATGTACTTTTGCTCAACTCGGATTATACCTGGATGACCTTTGCTTCGCGCAATTCGACTAACCTAAGATAATCTAAGGTAATATATTGCACCTTGATATATGTCAAAGCAGACCACATAACATTAATAAAATGTATTCTGTATTCATATGATTCTGGCAGGCAAAAAAGTGAATGTACCAGTTACTTATCTTTAAATCTGACGCTATCTTGTTCCACTTTGTTACATATGCCCCAAAACTAAGAGCCAGGGCAAAAAAGTGCTCTGAATTTACTACAAATGGTACTCTGGCAGTTGGTTAGAGTAGTTGTGTACACACACATACTGCGGTCAGTCAAGCAAACTGTAGAACACGCGCCGCATATATGTATGATATCCAACATGTCATGATTGCGGTGGTAAAACAATGAATTTACTACGGTTGAAAATTGTTATACAGATTGTTTATTGCATATATATAACAGTTATGTCAGTCAGTCAGTTAAATGTGGGAACAGAACTGGTCAGTCAGCCCAAATGTATGTACCTACAATAAATAAATAACTTACAATTTATTTATTAAACGTGAAAATTTGTGTAGGGGTACTTAATTGTATATGAATCATAAATAAAACGGTCAGTCAACCGATAAGTAAAGGATAGTTATTTTATACTTTTCAGTGCTTTTTTTGAAGGCGGTTTAATTTTTTTAATAATAATTTTTTTGGCTGACTGACGAGAGTTGTTCTACAATACGGTTGACTGACCGTTTTATTTATGATTCATATACAATTAAGTACCCCTTATCAAAACGCAAGTACAATTAAAATAACTTTACAAATACGATACACATACCTATATAATTTAATAATAATTTTTTTGGCTGACCGACGAGAGTTGTTCTACAATACGGTTGACTGACCATTTTATTTATGATTCATATACAATTTAGTACCCCTACACAAATTTTCACGTTTAATAAATAAATTGTATGTTATTTATTTATTGTAGGTACATACATTTGGGCTGACTGACCAGTTCTGTTCCCACATTTAACTGACTGACTGACATAACTGTTATATATATATGCAATAAACAATCTGTGTAAAAATTTTCATCCTTAGTAAATTCATTGTATTACTACCTCAATCATGACATGTTGGATATCATATATGCGGCGCGTGTTCTACAGTTTGCTTGACTGACCGCAGTATGTGTGTGTACACAACTACTCTAACTAACTGCCAGAATATCAGCTGTAGTAAATTCAGAGCATTTTTTCGCCCTGGCTCTCCCTCTACAATAATTATGTTGCTAGAAATAACGTCAAGGGATTTCATTGTTACTTGACAATCAGTCAACTTCGAAAAGGAAACGGGGTGAAATTATTTCATATGTGTTGCCATTTGATAACGATTATAATTATAACAGTTAATCACGAATATTGACAATAGCTAACAGTATGTAATATTTACATACCTACGTAAATTGTATTGTAAATGAACTTCATGAGAGAAAAAATAACTACCTGTAGTAAACCATCAATAATTGAATATAAATCTCGTAAAAACAAAACCCAATGGTGATATCGTTATTAGCAATAAATTCAAATCGAGATTGCTGAGGAATAAGTAAATATTTTTCGAGAATGGAGCCTCCAAGGGGAAGTCACGAGAAATAGTTTTATTGATGTCTTGGTGAACGCCGAAGGGAATTTACTTTTCATTACGATAGAAGTTTGTTCGCAAACAGTTCAACACTCGTTCCGACATTTCACGCAAAAAGTTATATACCTACCCACTTATCGCGAGAAGAACAAATATATTCTGCAAAAAAAAGGAAAATATTTTCTTTCTATTTTATTTCGAGGAGAAACATTTCTAAATAATTTACGATACCAAGAATTTAATAAGATTTTAAATAAATTATATTGTGATTTTAAGTCATTAAGAAGCTACACGTAATTTTATAAACAGAAAAATTTGTTAAATATTCTTCGCAATATAATAATCAGGTAAGCTTTAAATTATTCCAAAGATAAGTTACTAAGAGTGAAATCTAAAGTAATCAAGATATTTTAGATATCAGACTCAGTTAGTTATTCCATTCAGTGCTAGTATGCAGTCAAATACTTATGTATGACACTAGACGCAAAGCTTCGCTGGAAGGCTCACGTCGAAAGGAATACAATGAGTTAGACATTTGCTACGGGAAGACGTGCCAGCTGTTTGTGAAGTATTTTTCCAAGTAGCTAGTAAAATAGTGTACAATAAAATACTTTTTACATAAATAAGTGTTCATGCCGATATGGACTTACGGTGTTGAGCTCTGGGGTTGTACCAAGAAGAGAAAAGCACCGATGATGCAAGGATTCCATCGTATTGTAAAAGCACCATGGTATATACATCGGGACCCCAAAATGTACTTCATTGCCACTATATTTAAAAAATATGACGAAACTCACGAGCGAAGACTTCATTATCGTGCGAATGTAGAAGTTATCCAGCTTCTTGACAATACGGACATAATGAGAAAACAAAAGAGGATAAAACCTTTTGCGTTAGAATAGAGATATAAAAGAGTTAAGTAGCACAATGTGTGCTACCCGTAAACAGTACAAGAATAAAGTGTCTTCACTTTAATGGACTATAAAAAAAGCGTTATGGATGCGTACTTAGTGATAGTAGTTTATGTCAAAATAAAATTACTTATCAGTCACTCATTAGGTATTGAAATATTTACAATATTTAGGCACGTCACAAAAAATCAACGCATTGACTGCAATGATAATTGATGCCCAAGATCAGGCTGTCCTAGTTTTGGTCTTGATTTTACAGACCATGAAAGACCACGACCGATTTTTTGCATAGTATAGACTGACTAAGAACATTTAACGTTATGCCATTCCCCATGTATACTTATGTGTGGTTTTTTGCATCACACATGAGTACAAATATTTTATAATATTACCCCATCACATTCGAGGATGTACAGGTGGACAGGTTTACAAATGGCAAAACGTAACCACGTATGTAACCGTATATGTTACTACCAAGTTTAATATGTTTCGCCAAAAAGTAAAAGCCACGTAACTATATCGTATTTCCAATTTCAGATCGGATCCTTCTACTGAAATCGCTAAAAAAATATTACTCTCACATTGTTCCCACAAACACTAAGCTGCAGTAACACTGAAATAACGGAAAATCGCCACAAATTCTCATCACAAAGTGGAGTGGATAGAGCAGGGTTATAATAAAAAAATCCCTTTAGACAATTTTCCATTATCTGGACGTCCATTGTTGGGTCCGGTGGTCAGCTTTTTATGGCTGGCGTCGTGGTCGTAACTCCTTATTAAACCGTCGGGGACGCTACGTCTTGTCTCTAATTGATTTAGAGAGTACGTCATGACAGTTCGTTTTCCTTTGTTTACTTTGTACTATGTATCTCAAACGATTTAAACTTTGAGGTTTCGACGCGACTTCAAATGCGGTGCATACAGGCCTACATTGACAACTTAATGATTTGTTTATGGACATCCAGTAAGTGATAACTTTTAATCACATATTTCAAATCATATCTAACCCATATATTGAGCTGGTTACAGGGTTTCATTCAGTTCAAAAATATTGCCTTAAAAAACTAGCGTTGGCTTCTAAATTCGTCTACGTAAATTGCGTATAAAAATATTTACTTAATTCGCGTACACTTTTTTATGCTATTTTCGAAACACAAAGATACTCAACATGAATACTATTAGATCACCCATGTTCTGGGCGACCGTGAGCTTCACTTTCTCAATAATTGTATCAAATAATGAACTACTATGCTACATGAACTTTCGCTAGCGCTAGATAATGTACATATCTAATATTCAGTTTAGTTTTCATTTTACCAAGTCACTATTTGACCGTTACAGTCAACTTTTGTCGTAAATAGTTTTATTATAGCTTTCAATTCACTCCACTCCTCGCTAATTGATTTAACAGCACGACACGAAGAATTTAAGGTTTGTTAAACACGCGACTCCAGACCTTTATTTGAATTCTGAGTTCAATCATAAAAGTTGTCACAAAATATTTACCTTTGTTCATAAAGCATTTAAATTTAAAATATCTCTATAATAGACGCATATATACGCATGGACTAACACTTTACACTGCGTTTGTCTTATCTGTATATATAAAAACTGATGTTTGTAGTGTAGGGACACATTGTGTATGACGTCTTTATTCAGAGATAATTATGTAAAATTTTTTTTAAAAGGGAGAGGTTTAGGTAGACACATTATGGACACATTGTGTATGACACATTGTGGACACATTGTGTATGACGTCTGGCGCAACTCAGCAATTTCAAGCGCCGCCCGCGCCCGTCGTCTCCTTGCGCTCGCGTACGTAACTGTGGCCTTATTTATAATGTAAAATATTCCTTTGTGAAATTCCTAAAGATAATACACAAATTCAAGTAGTTAACAAGACTTTTATTGATACGATTAATGAATAAGTGATAAGAACAATTCGTAAATAAACAATCTTTAAATATGTACATATGTAATCGTTAAACGGCTACGCCGTTTGACCGATCACCACGAAAGTTGGCACGTTATTCACATTCCACGTTGACATGTAATTTTTTTTGTGAAGAACGTTTTAAAGTCGCCACCACGCAGACTAAGTAGTGTGCAAAAGCTAATAATTTCATAAAATTCATTAAGGTTTCACCCAAATAACAGAAAAGAAAGGCTGAATCTATTCGTCCAGTAACTGGATTTTATTTTTAGTTATCCGGCAACCAGTTGAATAAAATATTTCTATTTATCCAGTTAAAACAATTTATTTATATTTATAAATAACTAGCTGTTGCCCGCGACTTCGTTCGCGTAGACTTCTATTTGAAAAATGAAATAACCTCTCTGGCTACGCGGGAAAGCAGCGTGAAGATATGTATGTAAATAACTCAGAAAGTTTCGCAGGCGCACGCAAAACAACTCATCAAAGTTTCGTCGCAATCGGAGGAATAGTTCAGGAACGCATACGGAGCAAACATACAAGAAAACTGTCATTTTTATACTTATACATATATCGCAGTTTGCTCAATCTATTTACCCGGTAACTAGACCGATAATTTTATTATAATTTTTATTGTTATTTTATTGCATTCACTATTCCATTTAAACTTAAATTATTCAACGATAAAATAATAAACAGATGAATAGATTAAAGTAGTAAGCTAATCGTACAGCAACCGGATTTAAAATAGTTACCGTATCGTTTTTTACATCATTAGTCACTTCGGAAATTTAATCTTACTATTTATCGAGCAGTGGTTAGAAACCCATATTATGTAACGATTTTATTAAAGACAAGAATAATATATAGACTACAATGATGTACTGTGTACATGCGTTTTCAAGCTTTTATTGAATGATAATTGTTACAAATAGAATTGTAAAACGATGCTGAACGCTAATATCCAATTTTTGTGGCCAGTTTTTCTCGGTGCAGGTTTTTGCTCAATCGGTGCTCAATTTTGCTTCCAAATCCTGTTAAACTCCTATTTTAATGAAAATAATATTTTGATTTTCTGTTTACTTATATTTTGTATTTATTTAAACAAAATTAATTTCAAAAACTTTCTCGAATAAGTATCTGTCGTAGGTGTATGAAAAGTTTATGTTATTACGTATAACTCTGAATATATTGAACAAGCGTTTCTTTTTCCTTGTTTATGTTATTCTTAAATAATGTTCAAATATTTCTGTGCATGTTCTTTGAAGTCCCATAGAGATAGGTACAGAGATAAAAAAACAACGTAGTGTCTCGAAAGCTCTGTAAGTTTTCTAAAAGAAATATATTATTTATAACTTAAGTTTTTCCTTAACGGCCCCTTAGACGTTTATTTATTTTATATACACACTATGCATTTGTAAGAGAAAGTTGAAGTCTATATACAAAGGTTACTCGTTACAAAATGATATTGTTATTAAAACGGTGTTAAGAGCCCTATGACAAATCGTAAGCACTTGAATTCAGTTACTGGCGCTCTCGGACACTCATATATGCATGGAATTTTCGTAGCTCGTGTAAGTAACGAACGACTTCAGTATAAAATATAATTTTGATACTTTTCCGAATCAAAAGTTTCGATTTTTGTTGTTAATTTTTTTTCATATTAAGTGTTCTCAACGTGCTAAATGCATGTAAATACAATAGCTTTTTACAATAAATATTCCTTAACACAAATATTTAGTTACTGTTAGTTCCACATTAATTTTAATCACATTAAATACCCACGCGTGATATTTTGTAGCATTTTAGTAACAAGAACGAGGGTAGAATGGATTTCTGGGGCTGCATAAAAGCCTGATTTTGGTCTTGTAAGAGATCAGTTGTTGAGAAGCTGTCGAATAGTCAAGTGCATAATAGTTGTGATGAATAAAATTGATAACGTGTTCATAGTGATCAGTGCTCCCGTTACATTTCATATTTAACATTACATATTATTATGTTTAATATAGGTACTATTTTAAATGTAAAGATTGAATAAAAATAGGTATTTACCTGTCTAGCACTACTAGTATTAGGATCAATTACCTAAAACTCCACCACCACTAGTTATGTAGTCATGTTTAGATATAATTATCCTTTACTAATCAAAACTCGCATCCACAAAGTTCGCATCCTTTACTACTTAAAAATAACTTCGCACCGTTGCAATAAAGATGAACGTGACGATATGCACTTTATTAAGTGAGACTCCAGTTCTTCAAACAGAGAGATTCGTATATAAATTCAATGGCAGTTCCTTAGCTTTGAAGAAATAAACATATAAACATACAGACGACAATTCTATAATTATTTATTTTAGGATCAGAAAATCCTAAAATGCCTAGTTCAATCATTTTTAAAAAGATCGTCAATGTACAGACATCGCTTTGTTGCTTTTTTTATAAAAAACATAGATGTCTTTCCTATCCTTATGTATGTTTACGGTAAAAAATATAAGTTCAACGGAAAAACTACTATAAAATAAATCCATATTACAGATACAAATTAACTAAAGAGAGCTAATTTTAGATCTCAACTTCTAAACGGCGGATCACGATAAAACATACCTAATGTGCAACCTGAGTCTAAGAGATGTAATTATGAAAATCATCTTTAAATTCTTGAAGTACTTATTGTAAGATACTTAGGTACATATATGTTGTATATCCAGACAGACAGATAAAAATTCTAAAAAACTGTTTTGGTTCCCATTAGTGTTATGCGTACCTCTCGGGTTATTTTTTGCATATATCTTTAATTAACAAATGCGGATCAATTTATAGTTTAATTATTTGGAAAGTTTTTCAATTTTTACATAGGAAGCTCAGATTATTATTGAAATCTTCCTATGAATGTCACGTTAAAATCGCTTCAGCCATTTTGAAGATTATGCCGAATAAACAGACCATCAAAAATTGAAAAAAACGCGTGTTCGGGTTTGGTTAACTCGCGAATAACCATATAAGCTTAAGAAAAATCCTTTCATTCAAAATTATAGACAAACAATTTGTTTTTTTGTATGTATAGATTGTTATAAATATAATAGATATCATCTTGATATTTGGCTTGCAATACTTTTTGTAAGCTAGCTTTACTTTAGAACTTTTTATATAACTTTACTACTAGTGATTATAATATTTAAAACACAATGTTTACATGCCTAAGAAAAATGCAGGAAATCAGAAAGTCATAATAGACTCATGGAACAGAGAAGTCAACACTGGATCAAAACAAGGCAAGCAGTCGGCATATACGGCTCGCTATTTAGGGTGGCTTGCAATGGTTAGTGCAAGCGAGATGTCAAATCCTTAAATCGAGTTTAAATAATTAGTACAAGCCACCCTTAATGTTCTCGCCTACGATCGCTCGTTATGAAGAACGTATAAATTTTTCGTACAGATCCTACCTCGTCAAGCGCTCGTGCTGGTCTGAGAAACACGCGTCAACATTGCGTATTTTATACTGATTTTATTGTGTTTATTATAGTTATTACACATATTAATTTCAAAAAATAATTTCTGTCATATAGTAATTGCATGAAGTTTCATTTCTATCGTTTTTTTTTATAAGGCATTGCTTTTTTTGGAACTAAATCGACATTTAATCACGACACTTTATCCTTAAAATAAGCCTTTTTAAATATTTTTTTCTGTAAAAAGGAAGAAATTTATGACATTTTCACAACACTAAGAATATGTAATAATTTTAGAAATTGTTAGAACTCGTCGAAACAATGTTAATTAGGATGTCAAAGTAGCGCATCTAATAATTTTCCTCGTAAACTGACTTCGTGGAATGGTTATTGCAAGATATTATAAAATAAATATGAAAATGTGCAACATCGATATTCAAGAAAGGAAAAGGATCTATCATAAACTGCCAGCAAAATATTAAAAAAAATTATGATTTCTGAGAATTAAAGCGTCAAAATATCACTATTTCGCACAAAAATGTCAGAGGGCTCTTAAAAATCGGCTTAGAGCGTGTCGAAAACATTAACTTACATTTTCATTTATGACTTTGTGTCATTTATGACTTTGTGTCATTTATGACTAAAGAGGCCTCTAAGTTAAATGACAGAATAAGTCAAATGACAAACGGACAGACAGACTGACATGGCGAAATTATTTTAAGCTGCGGAATCTTATCAATATATAATATTAATATCACATATTACGTATATACATTTGATATAAATACAGTAGGTAGGTTATTCGCGAGGCAGGTACAGTACCTGGGCAACCAAGCTTTGCTCGGTGTCTTTTAGGTTTGATCTTATATAAAGAAAAATTACCGCATTACAGGATACAAACCCGCCCACTTCGGTGTGGAAGACCTGCGCTCTAAGCACTATGCTATTGCGAAGGTACACTCCGTTGCGAAATTACCACATATTTCGCGGGCAAGTTTCAGTGTGTGAATACATGGAGAAAATGAATTTTCCCAGTGTTTAGTTAAACATGAATGTGCGACCTATATATAAATGTATATGTACCTATAACGCCTGTAATCGGACCACGCATAGTGATAGTGAGCCCTTCGCTCAGTAGCAATTTTACCGTGACGTAGAACGGACTGACGGGTGATGTGAACCCCTGCGCGTGCGACGAATTCGAACCTTTCCTTGAACCCAAATAATTGTTACATGTTGTGTGAAGTGTGTCATACCTACTACGTGTTGTTTTTTGACCCTCCGGAGGAAGCACCAAAATAGACTCCCAAAATCGTACGTACTCTAACCCTGGTACCTTCTATCTGGACGTACGTTATTTATATTTAATATATATTGGGACTGATCAATTTTTTGTCTCCGTAAACCTCCATATTGTAAATTTAATTGAAGTCATTTGCGCCGTTTTTGAGAACGCCGTTACATACATACAAACATTGCTCGTATTGTAGCATATGATTGGATAACTATTCACACGATAATCATTCTCCATTCGCAACAAACAAAGCATCGAGGCGCAGCAAAATCATGCCATAACATCATTTTTAAAAAAATTAGAATTATAATTGGCAAATTGGAGACTAAATAGAGATAGACTACAAGCTCATCGTTTACACAAATTTCAGCTTGAGAACATAAGCAACTGCCACGTTTTACATTTTTCTTTCTTTCTCTCCAAAAAAGCATGAAAATTGAATATTATATACTTATCGCGGCACCGAGCGGACTTTTCATTGTATTTCCAGGTGCTTCAGCTATCTTGATCAAGTAGAACACGCATTTCTATGTTGATAAACAATCACTTGATTAATCGTTTATTACATTATGAAAATCATACTACAATAATTTCACAAATGAGTTTGCATGCGTGGCACGGCCACCTTTAACTTAAAACTGACTAAAAGTGCGGCTTACGACCTTATTCAGATGTCACTCGATCCAAAAATGAAAATAAAATTATGAGAGACGGGTGGTTACTCAATGTGAATTGAAGTTAACTGACCGCCAAATTAAAAAGAAAATCATGATAACACGAAGCGCTGTTATACTTATTATACATTTGTGCGCATATAAACACATAACAGAGCGATCATGGACAATGCGACAGGTGGTTTGTAGTTGCAGTGTCGTGGTACGAACTCTGTAAAGTTGGGTGCCAAATTGGTTAAATGTCATAACAACACGAGCCACTTTTTTAGCCAGGCGCTACGGTGAACATGACAGGTTCGACTATGTGATCGATATAAGCCGGATGGATTAAAACTGCCCACCTGCATTGTCGATTCTGTCCACTCGTGATGGTAAAATCAACACACAGAGTTCACTACACCGGCGATTCCTAAAGTAGGTTCCGCTGAACCCAACAATTCCGTGTAAAAGACACTAGGATTCTGCAGCGTTACATTGGTCGTTAAATCATTTGAATATTTTAGCTACCGTCATTTGTGGCAATACAATTTTTTGCGCGGAACTTATTAAATTAATCCATATTTATTCTTGAGTAGGTCCTACACAATAAAAATGCTCAATTTTAGGTCTATGAATAGTTTTATAGGAAATAATGGAATAATTTATTTCATGCATCACATCAATCTTCATTTCAAATATTCGTTATAAAGTATGTTTACTCTTATTTTAAATCGCTGTAGGCTTTTTTTGTTGTTATTGTTGTCCGTAGGGTTCCGTAAAATGAAATAGATTTATTGAGTGTTCCATGACCTTAAAAGTTTAGGAACCACTGCACTACACATCATAATTGAATCAACCAATCGCAACAATATGAATAGTTACGCTTCTACCACAATAACGATTGACGTTTTAATTATCGCTTGTAAATTGTTTGTGACAAAATATATATTTTGAAAAATCAAAATGTTAAATTAAAGGTCTCAAATACAAGCTTACATTTTCTAAATTATCTCGGGATTAACGCATTCTAAATCGACGACAGGCTAACAATCTGAATAACATTTGACGAACGGAAAACAAATTACTTAAAAGTGGTTCCCCCTTATTATTGTCTCGTAGTCATTTGAAATTAATCACCCCCATGTGTGACTTCAAAGAACTTGAACGACATGAACGAAAGCGTTCAAGTCGTTCAAGTTTCACAAATATTTTTTTAAAATACGTAACGATAACGCTTTGATTCTCTTAGCCACTAGTCCTATCTATCACAAAGTCTGATTTTTAAACAATTTCGTAACAAGTATTCTTCATGTAACTCATAAAGACTTTTTACTCTCAAAATGACTTATCTTGAAAAACTAAGGTAAGTTAATTTGATAAAAGTTTACCGCACAGCAAAGGGCATTCAAACGCAAAGGAAGCAGAAAACGACGGAAGAAAAATGAATGATTACAGCAAAAAGGGCCATCAAAACGAATGATAAACGAGCTTAATCCAGGCCCCATCCTTGTTTTATTACCATTGGACGATTGTAAAAACGTATTAGTGGGCGGCAACACGGGACTGTGGGACTACACTACGATCTATGACACTTTAGTTAGCCTTTTTATTACCAATAAGGGGCTATTTCTGCTAATTTATTGATCTAATATTGCGCACGTAAAATACAGAAGAATAGAGGCAAGAATGAAATTAAGGTGAAAGATGAAAACAAAATCAGAATAATCAAATTTCTCTCACGTCTTTAGATTACGAAAGAACGACAATTGTACTTTTTGAAAAATCTTAGCTACGGTTTTTATTGTTTGTTAGACAAATATCCATGACTAAAAATTCATATATAAAGTATTTCTTCTTTCTATCTATTTATCTATCCGTAACAATTTAAGTTTTACTCAATGAATTAAATTATATATAGATTTCAGTGTTCCCACCATTGTGTAAGATGTTTAAGGTTCAGATATTTCTGGAAAGTTTTATAACGTATTACTTATTATTTTCTTGAATAAACCACTCATTCTAAAACTATGAAACTTATGTTTATATTTGCGAAAATGAATCACAAAAAGTGCAAAACTGACGTGACGATGACACTGACACACAGATGTTAGCAAACTTGACTTTTCATAGGGCTGGAAATAATTGAATGAACTTCTTGCTTTTGACAATTGAACGAAGTGAACTAAATTATTTATATGTATATATACGTCCGTGATTTCTTACTTGTCGTAAAACGTAATCAATCTTTACACGTCTTTTTTTGTAAAATTCATGTTTCCAATTAACTTTCATTTTACTGAAAATAATTTAATTACAATATACTTAAATATCACATATGTCCGTAATAGATTAGTAAGTTCGCAATATTAACATTATTTAAATGAATTTTTGGATAGAGACGCACGAATGAACGAATTCCGCGTAAATTGGAATACCGAGGTGTGGCTAATTGGCTAGTTCTAAGAAAGCCGAATTGCCAGTTCAAGATAGCCAAGCGAACACAAAACGATTAGCTCCATCTCTTAAATGTGGAGAAAACTACTTTATTATAACTTTCTAATTTTGACAATTTGTTCCTAACTAAAAAAACGAAAAAGGAAAAGACTCTGCGAATGATTTCTAGCGATGCCGGATACATATCAATGTTTTTTGAGATGATGCAAAACAATGCTACATATCGATTTTTTTATCGATAGCCGTCAATATGATATGGGATATATCGTATCGGTTCTCCAAAATATCGCATTCAAAATATCGAATGACAAGAGAGACTTGTAATTGGTCTATGAAATGTTTAAAAAGACATAAGGTTAATCACCTGTTTTAAGACTTAAATCTATATTATAATTACCAAACATTCAAAATGTAAATAAACTTATTTTGTATAAAATAAAAGCACGTGAATAATGTCATTAATTCTGCACTGTATATTTTTTAAATATTTAAAAAAAACAGTAATGTTCATAATCATAACATAACAAGTATAAAAAAAATTGCAACACTCCAACGCTAACTAAAATTATTAAATGTTTTAAAGGACAAAGTATTGGTTTCTGAAACAAATTATCTGAGACACTCAAAAACTTTCATTAAATATATTTAACATTAATAATTGAACAACAATCTTTAATTTAATTTATTGAGAAGGTAGTTTTTTACAATTTAATCACAAACATTTTAATCCTTAGAAAATTAAAAGATCGACAGCTAAAAGCTTATTTCGCTGCGTCTTCTTTCCAGAAGGCCACCATTACTTGCAAAAGGGTAGTGATATATAAAAAAATAATAAATGTACCGTACTCCAGTTTGAAGAAAAAACTTTGAAATACAATTCGATATTATCTTATTGATATGAACAATATCGATACAAAGACTTGCGATAATATCGCGTATTTATACAATCGGTAACGATACATTGTGATACGATATATTAATACAAAGTGAAATATCGGACATCGCTAATGAATGACTTCATTCTTTCTATAAGACAATATTGATACGTAAACAATAATTTCAAATCTCTACTAAATTATTCCCAACTACCATATTATTCCCAAAACACATTTTATTTGTTTCTAAATGAAGGAATTTCCAAAAATATATGTCTTATTAATATTGCTTTTTTAATTTATTTTTATTCATTTTTATACAAACTTGTTGTCAAAACATCAGAAAAAAAGTAGTTCTAAATAACCATTCACTCATCCCCTTAATCCCCTATCTCTACAACAAAACTTCAAAACTGTCATGTCTATTTATTTATCTGTGTCGGCAGTAAATTGGTTTTTTGAATAAAATGGGTTCTTTAATTTTTATGAACAATTTGAAGCGATTTACAGTGAAATGTAACAATTTCATGTATCAGTTAAAGTTTTAAACGTTTCTCCGTAGCCTAAGTTCTGCAGTTTTTTTTAGATTGCCGTGTTTTTATTACAAGTGGTGTTTGTTTACTATTTAAGACAAGTAAGAAAAAACGTACTATATGTATTTTTTTGTAGAGCTATCTTTTATTTTTATAGAGTGCAGGAATACATATACATTAAAGTTATTCGCACAACGCATGATATTCTCTCCCAACTATAATTACGTAATGTAGTTGCGAAGGCACATATAGAACTATAACTTCAATTAACATATTTAGAAATTTTTAATGTTGCAAAAAAAAATTATTGTGGTTGTCGTCGGTTTAGAAAAATAATATGTATATCACTCATTTTATTCAAACTGTTACTATTTTTGACGCCGAATGTAAATAATTAAACGTAATCTTGTTGATTTATCTTTACTTTGCATAAATTAACTTTACTCATTATTTTTCAAATAATTTAGAGTATTAAATTCACAATTATCGTATACATTTCACAAAATAGTACTGTATTACATTTCATCGTAAATTACATACGAGTAATTACATATTACTCTTATTAAATACATGAATATACCGATTATTATTATAATATTATCTTGTTGTATTTCTCATAATATATTATGAAGTATGAATGTTTTATTCCATAGGTCAGAAAGTATTTTATTATATAATACAAAAGCATTAACAGAATTCATAATAAAATCGTCTTTCATTGCCGAAAATCTTATCTTCGTGAAACAAAATTTTCTTTATGACTTCCGACAACAATATTTTAACCCTGATAATTTTATCGCAACGTCTACATTTAAGCGAATTTAATTGAAGTTTTTGAATATTACATTTTGATAATATAATAATGTAATTTCGGGACAAACGTTTTGTTAAAACTTTTTTATCAATTATTATGATTTTAGATAAAGGCTTACTGGCTTATGTTATGAAATTTACACCCTAAAAATGAAACTGTACTGAGTAATCTCATATTTTTAACGTTAAATTATTTAAGTAAATAAGCTGAATTAATTTTTTTTTTTTTATATAAGGTGGCAAATGACCAAGTAAGTCACCTGGTGGAAAGTGATCGCCACCGCCCATGGACACCCGTAACGTCCGGGGAATCGCGGGTGTGTTGCCGGCCTTTAGGGAAAAAGGGAAAGGAGGGAGGAGGGTGGCCACCGGTACTCTCACTCACCAAAAGAAACACAACAGCAAAATGTGCTGTTATTTCACGCCGATATTCTGTAAGAGGGCGGTATTTCACCGGGCGAGCCGGTCCAATTTGTGCCGCAAAGCATGGCTCTACCACACATAAAAAACTAAGTAACACATATCTACCTCGAGATAGCATATTTTAATAAATCTTTCATTTCGAAGGTGTGATGTTCATTGGTAGGCGTAATAAAAATATAAGCTATGCGTATTTAATCGCTTCGAAAACGAAGCGATTACAATAAGCTACGCATTACACGTTATTAATAACACACATTTAATTTATATGTCATTTATAGGACTTAAATACCACTCGATCTATTGACTTCAAAGTGATTATGCGCGACATATTATTGGAAAAATTTAAGAAAATGGCCACTACGAAGCATGGCAGGGTTGTGCTACTATCGAATAAACCAACTGATCGCTGTTTCACGTTTTCTGTTAGTAACTAGAGACACAATTATTACAGTTATTGCTTGGTGCGTGGACTGCGAAATTCGATCTGTGATTCGATTCCTGACCTGGTCAATTTAGAAAATGAACTTTTCTAAATCGATTTGGATTCTATACTCACTCCATAACAAATGAATAGAAGTCATACTAGTATTAATTATTATGAACGTTCTGTTATATATTTATCTAGTATGTAATAGTGATTACATCGCTAAAAGCTCATCATTACTGGATGAGTAAGTTCTATCGCATCGTGCGGAGAGTTAGTTCGAAACCGACCATATACGTGGATACTTGCCTCTTTATTTTTCAAAGATTGATTTAATGTAAATTAAATAGTTACTTCACTTCAGTAAATATCTTTTTTTTAAAAGTGATTTTAACTATACCCCATAACAAATTTGGTGGCAGCGTAAAGGGATACTCAAAAAACTAGTATTCTTGGTTTCGTCTCCGTTTCTGTGAACAATCTACGAATTTCAAGAAAGTGAAAAGTGGCAAGTGTTTCTACAGAACCCTGTATCCTGGTGTCGAACTCCTCTCTGTATCCTGTACTCATTTCATTTAAAGAACTCTCCGTATGCTTCGAATATTCTCAGTTTCAAGAAAAGTGAGTCGTGTAATTGTGAAATAAATAAAATAAAACAAGAAAGGTAAATACATATATACATAAAAGAGAAGAAATTATATGGGAAAAAGAAAAATAGAATCGAGAATATCCTGTAAGCGTGCCCCAGTGCTGTTATAAACATAATCAAGAAAATCTTAGTCCAAGATACAATAAATATAAGAAGAACATTTTTTTTACATTTTGCGAAAACATGTTGATGCTGATCCCGTTGATTCTGTGAGTCATTTATTGCTATCATCTGAACTGTTTTAATCCTAATCATAATATTCAGATAATTCTGATATTTTACATTTTATTTCTTTTACTTTCTAAATAATTGATTATAAAATAAATAAATAAATAAATATATATATATATATATATATAATAATAATAATATTAAAACAGTCCAGAATAATTCTAAGCTGCTTACTTATAAATTGTATGGTAAAATATTGTTGCATTCAAATCAACTACGTCGATTTATATACTATAAATTAATTATATTAACTTAGTCCGTTATCAAACAAAGCCTGCATGAAAGCATAGCGCTCTGTAGTGCATTAGACACGTTGCATTTATACAACTCGTACAGATAGCAACCTCTTTCTTAGAATCTATATAAATGGCACCACCCAAAGAACATAAAGATGAGCAACTAGTTCAAGTTATAGATCTAAATATCCTTATTAAATTCATAAGTAAATGTGACGGAAAACGCGAAAAATTAAATTCATTCTTAGAAAATTGTCGTAACGCGATTAATCTCGCTAGTCCGTCTCAACAACATATTTTATTCAAATATATATTAAGCCAATTAGAAGGAAGAGCTGAATCAGCTTGTTCAATAAAATAATTTGAAAGCTGGGCACAGTTAGAAGAATTCCTTAAGACACAATTTGGAGAACGCAAACACTACGCGCATTTATAGTCTGAATTACAAGAATGCAAACAAGCTAGTAAGGAAACAGTCAACCAATAAGCCCTGCGCGTTGAAACTCGCTTATTTAAACTTTTAACTGAAATTAACGTTTCTATTCCGACAAAGAAAAAGGGTGAATTGGCTGGCCGAGTCGCCGCTATGGAAGATTTAGCTCTGTACACTTTCATAACAGGTCTCCAACCAAAACTGTCCACTGTATTAAGATGTCGTGACCGTGACTCATTAAACGACGCTATTAATTTCGCAGTTTCAGAAGAAAAGTTTGTATTAAGCACTCTGAAAAGAAATACATCGTCTCCATTCTTTAATAACAGCAATTTTATCTCCAAACCGCGTAATAATAATAATTACTATTATCCTTTTAGACCTGTACACAATGTAGACACCGTACCTCGCACACCTAGCCAGTTTCAAAATCTCGTTAGTTGCTACTGTAAATATCAAGGTCATACATTAGAAAACTGTAGGAAACGGGAGTTCAATAAAAGGAAATTTCAAACTCCCCAGTCATCTGGTAATCAATCGCAGTTTATTCAACGCCAACATCCTAATCAATTTCAGCAACGTCCCGGTCAAAATAAATTCCATTCAAATTCCTTTAGACCCCAACCGTCCCAAGTACATGTCGTCACCAGTAATAATGAACATTATCAACGTGAGAACCAATGTCATGATCTTCATAATCCAATTGAAGAAAACTATAACTATAACGACGATAACGATTTAAACGAGTAATGGACCCACGGCGGTGTCTCGCTGGGTCCAACACCGATCCTATTATAAAAACCAAATACGTCAAAGGCCCCATTCGCAGGCCTCCTAATTCATCGGACCACACGAGTAACCAGCCCCAAGCAAGTGTCCATTTTCCCTCTATATCAGACCACACGGGTAACCAGCCCCAAGCAAGCGTACATTTTCCTTCTGTATCCGACCACACGGGTAACCAGCCCCAAATAAGTGTCCAAAATAATAATTCCATATCCAATAAAACAACTAAAGATATCCAGAAACACAATAAAATTCTCAATGATTCTATGAAAGACTCCGCTCGATCAAATAAGATATATGAGATAACAGGTGACCCTACGAAAATATCTCTACCTTATATCTTTATTAAAACTTCTATATCTAGTGAACCGCTTAAGTTCCTTGTCGATACTGGTTCTTCTGTATGTCTCATTAAGAAATTCTTCAATTCAGACAAATGGCCTTAAATTAAGAAAAGATGATATATTAAAATTAAAAGGGATTAGTAATGATAAAGAACCTGTTCTCACTCTCGGTAATTTTAACATGAATCTTATATTTAACAAAGAATCAATTTCATTTATATTTCATGTTGTAGATAAAATTAACTTAGTCTACGACGGTATAATCGGAAACAATTTACTCACCTATTTTCAATGTAATATAGATTATAATAGAAACATTCTTCACCTTGATAAAAATAAAATAAAACTCAACTTCGACGATCCTATCTATCATACCACCTCGTTCCGAAATTACAATTGAGTGTTATATTCGTAACCCCGAACTAAAAGAAGGTCAGTGTATCGCTGAATCGCTTTTAATAGCCAACTGTATGGTTAAAGTCAAAGAAAAGAAAAGAATTAATCTTACGGTAGTAAACACTTCAGAAAAACCATTAACTCTGAATTCTAATCTCCAACTTAGTTTGCTTCCTATTGAATCTAACTCTTTCCATTTCAACAAATACCATCAAGACAAATCTTGTTTAGACCGAACCAAAGAGCTACTTAAACTTCTTCGTACTTCACATTTAAATACCGAAGAATCCCAAGCTTTGTATGACATATGCTCTCAGTATTCCGATATTTTGCATTTACCTGAATATAAGTTAACTATAACAGAAGCTTTTCGTCATGAGATACGAACTACTTCTGATCAGCCTATAAACGTAAAATCATACCGTTTTCCTGAAATTCATAAATAAGAAATTCAAACCCAAGTAAAAAAATGTTAGATCAAGACATCATTCGACCTTCAGTCTCTCCTTGGTCTTCTCTTATATAGATTGTAGCAAAGAAAATAGATGCCTCTGGCCAAAGAAAATGGCGCATCGTCATAGACTACAGAAAACTTAACGATATCACTATAGGTGAAACTTATCCTATCCCAAATATTACTGAGATATTACACCAATTAGGCAAATCCAAATATTTTTCCACTCTCGATCTCGCGTCTGGATTTCATCAAATTATTGTCACTTCACACGATATCTGCAAAACTGCCTTTAGTGTTCCTCAAGGTCACTTTGAATTTTGTCGCATGCCATTTGGCTTAAAAAATGCTCCTTCAATATTCCAACGTTTAATGAACAATGTCCTTACTGGTATCCAAGTAGAGCGGTGTTTTGTTTATCTTGATGACGTAATAGTCTACTCATTTGACCTTTCTTCACATATCCAAAACTTGATAGCTGTTTTTCAAAAACATCGCTCTTTCAATCTCAAACTACAGCCCGACAAGTGTGAATTCCTTAGAAAGGAAGTCGGTTACCTAGGCCATATCATAACCGAAAACGGTGTAAAACCTGATCCCAACAAAATAAAATCCGTAAAAGAGTTCCCAGTTCCAAAATGTCCTAAAGACATCAAATCATTTTTAGGTCTTATATCCTATTACAGACGGTTTGTTCCTGACCTCTCCAATTTATCCAAACCACTCACGTCTCTACTAAAAAAGGACACACGTTTCGAGTGGACTAATGAACAGCAACTTTCCTTCGAAACTTTAAAAAGAAAACTTATCACTGCTCCTGTTTTAATCTACCCAGATTTTACAAAATCATTTACATTGACTTGTGATGCATCTAATTACGCTATTTCCTTTATACTATCCCAAGGTCGACCTAGCAAAGATCATCCCATTGCCTATGCATCTAGAACTTTGTACAAAAACGAAATAAACTACAGTGTAACCGAAAAAGAACTTTTAGCAATATAATTTCGGTTGCAAGACGTTCCAACCTTATTTGTTTGGTCGTAAATTTTCTATAGTAACCGATCATCGACCTTTGAAATGGCTTTTTAATCATACAAACCCAAGCAGTAAAATGCAACGCTGGCGTCTCCAGCTAGAGGAATATGAATATGAAATTATTAGAAAAGATAAATTAAATTCAGCGGCAGATGCCCTTTCCCGTTACCCTGTGAATCCAATAATACCAGAAAATGCCTAAAACCTTAATAATCAGCAAGCAAATCGAGACCCTGCATCGCCCATTCAAAATGTTACTCCACCTTTTAGTCCGTTGACCTTGCAGGACTTAGATATTCAACTCCCTGCTACTCCTGACTTTGATTGTAATGACTTACCTTGTACCTCCTTGAAAATGATTTACCTATACCCTGTAGCCCTACGAATAATATCCAACCTAAGCCTACACAACCTACAATAAGTATTAATTTAAATCCGCCTAAAGATATGGGACCTCAGCCGTCTACTAGTAAAAACATTCCAGCCGACCCAAGTTCTGTAACGAATGATAATCAATTAACGGATCCCAACGACTCTTATACGAAATTTCTAAAATCTTCTATAGGAAGATTTTATAAAACGTTGATTATCGAACACAACGATAATTTACTGAAAACTATAAATACGTCTATTGTTATACCCACATCCCTAGATCTTGACGAAGCAAACCCCTATGTACAGGAACTATTGTCGAATATCCCAGATTCAGAATCTTTCATTCAATCTGAAAAGACATTACACTCCTTTAAATCTATTATTTATAATAATAAAACTTACTATTTTCTTTTTACCAAGGTTCATCATTTCGACAATTGTGATTATAGCGAAATCTTTGAATCACTAAAACATTTAAGAAATCATCTAGTTAACCTAAAAACCACAGAAAAAATTAGCATTACTGATTTCAAAAACCCATTCGATAACCATTCATACGCTAAAATCTACAATATCCTAACTCATCTATTTGATAATACTGGAATAGAAGTACATATTTACCGTAATAAGGTATATTATCCTGCTCTAAGCGAAATTCGGAAAATCCTTAGAGAAAATCATGACATTCTCGTTGCAGGACACCTCGCTAGTAATCGCATGTTCAATAAAATCCGTGAACAATATTATTGGAAAAACATGCGTAATGACATTGACAATTACGTAAAAGATTGCATTTCCTGCCAAACTAATAAGGCTCTCCGTAAACTAAACAGCGCACCTATGCATATAACGAGTACTTCTACAGTTCCTTTCGAAAGATTATCCTTAGATATCGTCGGTCCACTTCCAGAACCAGGTCCTGGCAAACTTAAATACATATTAACCGTTCAAGATGACCTAATAAAGTACTCTGTTGCCTATCTTATTAGAAGCACTACTGCTGAAGAAACCAGCAGTTGTCTGCTACACTTCATATCTTTATTCGGTATACCCAAGAGTATACTCACAAATCAATGTACCAATTTCACAGCTGAAATGTTCAAAGAAACTTGTTCCTTCCTGAAAATCAAACAGTTGTGGTCTTCTCCCTATCACTCTCAAACTCAAGGCGCACTAGAACTAGAAAGTCTTATGTCAACGAATCCCAAGATAATTGGCCAAAGTATGTATATACTGCCATATTAGCTTATAATACTGTCACTCATTCGACTACTAATTATTCCCCTCATGAATTGATCTTTGGTCACAAACCTTATATCCCCAATACAGTTTATGAACCTACCACCAGCGTTACCTACTCTGACTACATTCAAATGCTAAAACACCGTCTTCAGTACTCTAGGAGCAAAGCATTAGAATATATTCAAAATTCCAAAGAATCCTCAAAAACTTACTATGACCAACGTTCAAGGCCTATTAATTACAAGATAGGCGACTATGTTTTTCTAAAAAAATCATCCTAGGCTCCGTAAAGCGTTAACACCCACTTGGAAAGGTCCTTATAAGGTAGTTAAAATAAATGGGAGAAACACACTAACTTTATTAATAAACCGACGCCATGTCACTCATCATTTTGACGAAATAAAACTTGCACATCGGGGCGACAATTCATAAAAAGTTTAGAATTGTGTAACTTAATTGCAGCGTCGTGACTCTTGTGAAAGGAAACTTCATCCAGCCCGCCACAGATAATCCTGGAATTTACTTTGATCCTGTTGGTACTTTAAAAATAATTAATGGTCGTCTTAGTGTAATAATTCCCATAAACATTTCTTTTGTCACACCTCATATAGAAAACCTGAACAGTGCGATAGGTACCTCTCGATATTTATGTAAGCAAAGTCACATTTTCGATGATTTAGAATGTAATAATATGTTACAACCTTTGACAACACGATATCATGATATAATTAGAGATTTTGATTCCATTTCTCACATTATAGAACTTAGATCAAAGAGATCGGCCTGGTTTGCAGGAATAGGTACAGTATTTAAACACCTTTTTGGGACCATGAATGAAGAGGATGCTATTAAATATAGCAGTGCTATTCAATCAATCGAAAACGATCAAACTCAGTCGACGAAATTACTGAAAGAAAATATCATGGTAACAACATCCACTCTCTCTTCTTTTAAAGATGTCATAAATAATGTTAATATTAACGAACAACGGTTAAACAGTGCTGTTGAAAACTTATCTAATAGCTTTAAGAATTTAACTCTACTTACAAATGATTTGTTGTAGCGATCTGAATTAAATAAAATGTTAAATATTTTAGAGAGTAATTTACTAACCTTATGTTTTAAATTAGAGGATATTGTCAACGGAGTAACTTTTAGTAAATCGAATATTTTGCATCCGTCTATAATTACGTCGAAACAATTGTTTTCTGAATTAGTAGACAATTATAGATTCCTACCTAATTTTAGACAGTTTCCTGTTAGTTTATCTTTAGAAAATATGTATATGTTATTAAATATGTCAGAATTAGCTAGTTATTATAGTGAAGACAAAATTGTATTTGTTTTGAAAATACCATTAGTAACCTCATATGAATATAGTTTATATCATTGTGTTCCATTTCCTGTCGCTTATAAACACGAAAACAATACTTATTCTACTATTATTCCGTCAACTAGATATATAGGTATAACTAGAGATAAGTCTTCTTACTGTAAACTTAATGATTTAAGTAGCTGTAAATCAATATACTATATGCATTATGTGTGTGACATACTCGATGTGTATTCAAGTTCAACGACTGCAATTTGTGAATCAGAAATCATGACTAAAGCGCTGACTTCTGTACCAGATCAGTGCGAAATTAAGTTTTTCCAAGGCCATATTGAAATTTGGCAAAGACTGTGTAATAATAAATGGTTATACATCATCTCAGAAAATTCAAAATTATCAATAGACTGCCATAAATCCAGAAATACCGAATTAAATATTATAGGCACAGGAATTTTGAATCTTCCGATTGAGTGTGCAGCTTACTATAAAGACTCGATATTCATTCCAGAGTATAGTAAAATCATCGAAATTCAAACTGTTAACTCTAGCTTCGATTTAATAAACGATAATTGTTGTAATACTAAAAAGTTGCAGAATATTAAAGGAGATATTCCAATTTTAAATTTGAAAAATGTTAATCTTGATTATATATCTTTAGAACACATTAAGGCCACTAGTAGTATTATAAAAAACTTACATAATATTATTAAGAAACCACATATTATTCTTTATGGAGAATATTATTCTTATACTACAATTATTATTTCTATTTTTATACTTATTATTATATCTTTCCTATTGTGTAAACATTGTAAGGGCATTTATCAACGTATTATAAAAAGGAAATTCAAAGTTAATCTTGAGATAGGAAAAAACGATGAGCAAGACTCAAATGCTATCGAAATCCCACAAATACGTGTAGCTCGAACAAAAACATCTCTTACGTAAACTTCACCCTTCAGGTGTAAGTTTAGTTTAACCCCAGGAGCTGTTATATATTTATCTAGTATGTAATAGTAATTACATCGCTAAAAGCTCATCATTACTGGATGAGTAAGTTCTATCGCAACGTGCGGAGAGTTAGTTCGAAACCGACCATATACGTGGATACTTGCCTCTTTATTTTTCAAAGATTGATTTAATGTAAATTAAATAGTTACTTCACTTCAGCAAATATCTTTTTTTTTAAAGTGATTTTAACTATACCCCATAACAGTTCGCATTTTGATGCAATAGTATCAATTCGGAAAAGTCAGTGCGTCAGACGAATATTCAGCCCTCTGGGGTGGGGGTGAATTATGTGGGTTTTAACTCCCGGAAACTGCAGTGGTCGTCTTAGACGCGTAGAGTGGCTCCGGGATATCTTGCGAAACAACCCGGAGCCCCTCTTGCATCGTGCTAATAAAGCTATTTGGGTGCAGTTACAGAGTCTCTTCTGCACCCTCGCAGTACCACCACAGCGCAGACCACACGTGCTTTCGTCGTCCTCGAGGTCGCTATAATGTACGACCGAAGCCAACATTATGAAAATCGTGAATGTGCGTTGTACTTACAGGCGGACTGGCTTCTTTTGCTCGCTCTACATTTGAAGCATGCGCTACGGACTCTACTTTTTATTATACTCATACATATTGTGTTTAAAGTTCATTATCATAAATTATCGTAACAAACAAACCTAAATCAAAATAATATTACGTAAAAAAATTACTCTGGAAAAACAGACTTCGTTATTTCCTCGTACTTAGCAAGGTTTAGACCAAACAAAGGGAGGGGACGCGCAATTTTACCCTTCGTACTCATCGGTAGACGGTAAGGAAAAGTCGTCGGGCCACTCATGTAGGCTCTTGTCTCCTCGTTTAATAAGGGCACGCAGGGAGCTATAGACAGCATAATGAGTCCTTCTTCACTTACGCAGAAATGGGACCCCATTTTTTATGACCACTTTGAGAATTGCTTCATTCAAATTACTTATAAAATTTGATATTAACATAACATACATATAAAAATCATCCAAGAACATGTCAGACACGTGTTAACTTCGGTTCATTGCAATTTCCAACAAAGAAACAGTCAAGTTTAAAAAAGAATAAAAACATAATATTGTGTCCAAAATATCCATTACTTTGACATTTTTTTAATATTTTATTTTTCATTGCTATTATTGTGATACGAATTTACGTCTCTGTAACCAATTTTAATTCATTAAACGTAAAAATGACGAAATAAATATGATGTGACCATAGACTCTATAACTCCAGACTGCACCAGCGGAGAGATTAATCAGATAAGTTGACTCGTGTGTACATACGACATATATTTATTGATAGATAAACTGGTCGGCCGCCATTTCGTTAGAAAGTAGCACCCACACAACTACATTTTATTTGTCTGACTTCAAAGTACAGGAGAGACTGTCTGGAGTTTTAGTCTATGACCGTAACATCCGGATTGACTTATGGACAGACAGACATTATGTGGGAACCAAATCTTTAATATTAATAAACACAAGTCTATACTACATTATATAGAGAGAGAACGGATTTTGTAAGTTTGTCTATATGTGAAGGGTAATCTCCAGAACCACTACACCTATTTGAAAAATTCTTTAACATTTGAAAGATACGTTGTTCTAGATTCTAGGTTCCCAAACTTATTTTGTCTACTGAGTCGAGAGCTCATGCAGTCGTTGTCTAAGAAGCCTCCTAGCTAAATGAAATTACAAATCACCCCCCAGGCCTCTACACAACGCCCCCATTTTTTTTCTGGCTCTCTTACCTCTCTTACCCCTTTAGGGCTGCAACGCCCACAGGGGGGCGTTATCACCCACTTTGGGAATGGGTGTTCTAGATGGATATGGGCTATATATTATGTATGCAACTCGGGAGAAGTCGGGACGAGCCACTAATTTATAATAATATATAATAATTAATGTTAATACATTAGTGTTAACATTAACAAATATCTACATCATTTATTTGAATATTACAGATATTTATAATGAATACAATTAAAAGTTTCAAAACGCCCGACATAGAAAATAATTAGCACCGATTTTCACTAAATAGTTAAGAGTATTTTCGAGAACTGCAGCTTTCAAACAAAAAAGAAAGCAATTTAGTTCGTCCGTTTAAGGGTTACGATGCCACAAACAGACAGACAGACAAAAAACAAACAGACAGTAGCGTCAATCATAAAAGATCCTTTCTTTTCTTTCCTTCTTGTCCATCGAGGGCTAAAATAACGATGAGAATTGCCTTTTTGACTCTCCATCAGAAACATTACAATTTATTTGTATTCAATTATTATTTAACAAACATTTTAAATATTTTTAGAATTTTTGTCTGACTTTTTTTCGACCTTCACTCAAATACAACCGTCCGTATATAAGTTCAGATTGTACTGCTTGAAAGTTTGAGAAATAACAATTATTATAAAGTGTACATATATCATTAGGCTTCTTTTTTATCAGTAGCGTATCTACTACCATTGAATTCATAAACGTATAAGACATATCGTAATAGAATAATGGGACTGGAAACAACAAAGCTCCATGTATTTTCAAACCGCTAACTCCTTGCGAATGTATACGATTTGCCTAAAAACTGACAAAGTGATCGCAAATATTATATATTTGTAAAAATGTGAAATATTTATAAAAATATTTGTATAAAAGTATTAACAATGTCTAAAATATTTACAATATAGTTTTTGTGCATCTTAGCAAAGATCTTGACACATGTCTGGGTCCGACATAGTATACGCTGAAGTGGTTGTTGTAGTTATTTACGAGCAAAAGGTAGTAAGTTAGCAAGCAAGTCCAATAAATACAGTTTTATACGTGTCTCTGATATTAACACCTGGCTCATAGACCTCATAAATTAAGTGGAACGCTCATAATGTTATACGTCTTTGATCAGTCACGAATCCAGTAATAACAGCGCAGACGTTTTCAACCGGCCTGAATTCAATTTCAATGCAGCGAATTGTACACTTAATTAACAAAACAAATTCACAGACAAGTCCCGCAAAGTTCACAGACAAGTCGCGCTGGGTCGCTAGGTGGGTTCAATCACATAAAAAAATTTCAGATATCCACGATTCCAATGACATGACGGTAAATTACTTTTTGTTACAGAATTAACGTCTCTAGCAGTATGTTTTATTTCACTGATCGCTCGACAAAGGTAACACTAGTGATTTGTGATAACATGCGATATCAGTCGATAATAACAAAGAATATGTAGAAAAAACGACCGATTCCCCCCCGTGCTAACGGAAACGGAATTTGCTACTCTTGGCCGGATACATACGTTGCGTTGGGTGTGAGATGAGAGCACCTTGTTTAGTAGTTATACATTTAGTACATAATAAAAAAAACAATGCACATGGTTAAGTTTTTCGTGTTTGTTAATTTAATTTCTTGTAGTTACATTGAAGAATGATCACTCTGTCTGTATTCGAATGACTAACATTATTTAGGCATCTGAGGACATTATAATATGTTCGTTTATGCGATTGAAACATTTTCGTATTTCGACGATGTGACGAACGAATTAAAGACAAACGGAAGCGGTTGCATGTGTGCGTCGCGTGCTACCCCGACTGGCGCTACAGTAATTACCCATATTCGCCCAAAATATTGCCGTCGTTTGCGTGAAACGGCGCATGCGCATTAGCGCGCACACATATAAACCGCGTACGTTAGCTTTCAATGCAGACTACTGTTATGTTTATACTGTGATAATAAGCCAGCCGAATAACTTGTTACAGGAATCCATTTTTTTTCCTATCTACAAAATTTTACTTTAGATAATTACGATTTTTATTATTACTTTAATTTGACTCATCGCCAACGAGATAAATTTTTGATTTTTCTAACTTATTAGTTATTATAATGGAATGTCTGAAAATTTTCTTTGGGATTATTGTTTCATATCGCATAGTTGAGATCATTAAACTTACAAGCAAATGCAGTGTAAAATAAACTGTAGTGAAATGAGAGACAGTAAATCATTCAGCGCAGTTCTATCCACATGCCACAGGCGTTCAGACACGTTACTGCGTGTCGCGCGCCCCATAAAACATTTCGTTCCAACCCGAACAGCGAGGCGGGATTTTCGGGCGTACCCCAGATATATTGGTCTGTAATTCCCAACGTTGTTTTTGAATTATGACAGCTGTTTGCAGTACAAAAATGAGTTGGATTTTTTTGATTATTAAAATCTTATTACATTAACATTGACTTAAAACCGACTGGAGGTTCGAATATATTTAAGTAATAAGTATGCTGTTCTGAAAGATACAGAATACTAGTTTCTTTATCTTTCGATGCAGTTCATAACAGTCGACCCATTTATTGTAATGAATTTGTAGGTATAAACTTGTTGCGCTCAGTTGCAAGAAAGTCATTTAAATTTCATTATCATTTAAGATTATGCTTTATCTTTTTGACAATATCATAATCAATAAAACCAGCATGTTCATTGTGGAATTAACTTTAATGGACTTGCTTCTTGAACTGGGCGGTAGATTTGCAATCAGTCACTATCTGATTCAGCTTTGACACTTGTAAGGCCAAAAATACTTGCTTACGAAAGTGACATCAAAGTGTAATTTTATTACGTCTCGATATTTTTTTATGTCCTATGATAAGAGCTAATCTTCAAAACAGCTGATTCCATTTTGAGGGGAATTTCATTAGCAGGTAGAGAACTGTTCATAGAATAATCTAGGCTACTTTATGTACCGGAAAAATAAATAATTTAACGCAAATCAAAGCGCGAGGCACAGTTAGTCTATACATATAAATAAAATTGAAATGTCTGTCTGTGATTTCGAAGTAATGGCTTCTTCTTAAGTTTATATAGTTATTTGCACATAATTAAAACCCAAACACGCCTTTTTAAAATTTTTGTATGTTTGTTTGTTTGTCCGAGCTAGTCTTCCGGAATAATCTATGGCTACTTTTTATACCAGAAAAATAACGCGGGTTTTGAAACAGCGCGGCACGGCTAGTATACAATAATATTACTGCTCTTAAATCGGTAACAAAATTATTAAAATATTTTTAGTAATATATAGTAGTGTTATTGTAAAGATGAAGAAAGGAATGCTTAGATGGTTCGGGCACTTAGAAAGAATGAATGATGAAAGACTGACGAAGAAAATCTACAGAGCGAAAGTGAGAGGTAAAAGAAGCACTCGCATACCTAGGCGAAAATGTGTAAGGAGAATGATGAGATTTGAGGAAGCAAAAGAGGTGTGTAAGGACCGCGACTCCTGGCGCTCCGTCCTCTCTGACTACCCCGTTAGGGATACAGCGTGAAAATATGTATATAAAAATAGTAATAATACAGCGTGAAAGTATGTATGTAAAAATAGTAATGTCAATAATGACCATATATTGCATTTCTTAATGTAAATTGATTGCTATAGTGATTTAGTTTGTTATTAACAAGAGAGGTTTTTTTCTGCATTGAACATATAATTTGATATGATTTGTAAAGAATGTATTTTATTAAAGATTATAGATTCCAACAAAGTTTACAGTTTTATTAAAAATAGTTATCTGGTTGTCCATTACTAAGTTATCTCACAACCGTAATTTTTGAACAATGTAAATATCATATTCTAAAGAAAAATACTATTGCGTTAACTTTTAAAAAGCTTGGGAGTTTATAATGCTAAAACCAGAAAAACCTTTATAAAACCTTTTTACGTCTTAATGTTAAATGTTCGATATTATTTTTTAATTTCATGTTATGACTTTCATTGTGTTGGCTGGCATTAAAACATGAAATTTTACACATATGTACATAATATGAACAAAATACGAAAATAACCTCCTCTATGTGCGTGTACTTTTAAAAGCTTCGAAATTAATTCTAGTATGACAATTAAAAGCTCAAACAATAACCCATTCAAATATTAATATTCTTTCCAATTTGTTCGAATAGTCCATTCATTGACTTCCGGTAAACTTCAAACAAGCGTACACATGATTGTGTACACAAGTACGAGTATACAGTTATTCTCTATCATTTTCGGTGTTATTTTCTCGATCACAGTTCAATTATGACATTCAAAATTGGATGACATCAATTTAAGCCATCTACCTACATAGACAAAAATGAAACCATTAACCTTAAGATTAACTACAAATTACAAAAACCTTTACAGAATCCAGTGTACGTGAGCTAAAACACGTACGACATGCTTATTTTGGATATTTTCTACTGGTATTGATTCTCAAAGCGCCTGAAAATTTATAACGAATATTAAAAAATAAATACCTGCATATAACTTAAAAATAATAAGATATAATGTTATTATTTATATTATATCGCTATATTTTATTTAAGTACTCAAATTATTTAATACAAGTAAATATTTCTGATTTCTACATAATATGGTTTTAGAATTTTGAAGCAGTAATATTTACAAGTAATATTCATTGAAAGGTAGTATGAATGGTATAATATGTGATGGCACAGTGGTAAGCTGTCGATCCTGTACTTATAGCACCATCAGAAGCGGAGTTGCAGACACTAATCACGTACACGAAAGAAGAATGCGAATTGAAAGAATGGAATATAAACGTGAATAAAACTAAGGTTCTGATATGGAAACAGAAGATGTACGAAGATGTACAGACGAAATGTGAAAATGACGAGATTCAAGGAGGCGAAAGATGTAAGGACCGCGTAATTTGGAGCTCCGTCCTCTCTGATTACTCCGCTAGGGATACAGCGTGAAGATATGTATGTATGTATTTATGTAATATTTGCTATTTACAAGAAGTCTTGTAGTATCTAATTAAGATTAAAATCGCTATTCCAATCCAAAGACTACAGGTCCCTTATTCCTCTCAAAATATAAAGTACCTATCTATCTTAAAATAATTACGTATATCGATGTGAAATAATTGTATTCTAATACAAAAAATTAACATTTTTATAATGGTAACTTAATTTTTGGCGTGGCGTAGTCGTTATTTCTCAAAAAATCACAGTGGTAAAATCATCAATTCGAACGCGTTTCTACAGAACGTCGGAAAAACTGTAGATATTGATGTGTATCATAATATAAGATTCTAAAAATCTCTACAAAAATGTTAGTGACACAATATTTCATTTTATTTTGGTTACACAGCTCACAATGAACGTGTCTTAGGCACAAATAAACAATATTTAAAATTTACGTCAATGATCACATAAGAGATTCATCCTAGGCGAGCCACTAGTTATATTTTATGATGCTATTTCTGAAGATGCTATCAAATATATAGCAGCGATATGATATTTGATGTACCATATCTAATGTACACTATGTTAAAACAATCTTATTACGATACTTTACAAAATAGTCCGTAAGAAAACTGTAGTCGTAACGAAAATGAGCCCTACAAAAGATAGGCGGGGTTCCACTCGTTTGTCAAACCCATTGGTCTCGTGGCTTGTATTATTCAGCGGCTGTTTTTTTATTTCACAAAAATTGTCGCTAGGCACGTGTTCGGATAAATGTCAAGTTCAAGGTTTTGTACCTTTCGTTGACTCTGAAAAGGTTAGAATGGTGCTTGATATCGAAAGATATTTGAAATTATATTCTAAACCTATTTAGATATGTTAATAAAGGATTCATAATCTCCCTTCATGAAACTCGTATACAACGATTTAAACGTAATGTCTAGAAAAACCATCAGGTGATGACAATTATTCGCTATTGTCGCTTGATATGAATTCAATATATTACAGACATTTAAAAAATTCTTCCTTTATTCTTCAATTGCGATCAAGTACTTACAGCCTTCATAGAAACACAACGTATTTAAATTGACTCAGGTGTTACTTTTCGGAAATCCATCTCAATAATTAATTTAAATATATTTTTAGTGAATAAAAAGTTTCAAACTTTTTGATCGACGCGTTTCTTTTTTAACGAAGTCCGTCGGAAAGAGAAAAATGTACCTATACCTATCAAAAATACAAGGTACTATAGTTTCTGGGATGAATCACCGCAAAGTACCTGTCTCCTGAGTCCATACAATACATTTATTATTTTTCTTTCTCTATCAGATCAACATAAAATCTACGTTATTAATTTCCGAATATAGTGTAGTATGCAGTACAAACTACACGTGGACGTATAACTTCGAAAATAAAGCGAAACTAACAAAAACTGCTATATTCCATTTATTTTTGCCAATTCTTTTTCAAACACGTGTTCCGAGTCTCAATAAGACATTTCCAAGAAACGTATGACTCGGCAATCGTATACTAACTTATTGTGTGACTAGAATAGAATTGAGCAAAACGCGCGGTATGTTATATATTTTTTAATTTGATTTTATCCAGTATATTTTATACATAATTGTGTATTTCCACTAAGCAATAAGACAAGTAAAAAATACGTACATAATATTGTATATGAAAGCACTCCTTTACGGAAAACGCATTGCAAATTAACATAATTTTATACTTAATATGTAGTTTAGAGCTTATTACTATTTTTGGAGGGCTTGTTTTTCACTTTAATTAATATTTGAAACTTTATATATTATATTGGATTTTCCATTACAAAACACTGAAATCAATATGACGACTTGGCCTTACATCATACGATCGTTCAAAAGCGAAAAAGAAGTTAAAATCTTTATTTTTAGGTTTCACATATACATACATAAATAGATATTCTCATGCTATGTCACTGACGGGGTAGTCAGAGAGGGCGAAGTGCCAAGAATCGGTCCGTGCATACTTCTTTCGCCTCCTCAAATCGCATCTATCTCCTCACACGCGGTATTATTTGAAAGCTACCATTTTGGTAATGGCTCCCGCATTTTTTGGTTTAAATTGTTTGAGCCATCTTCAGAATCTTCAGCCCTGAATCCTAATGAAAATAGAAAACGAGTGCAGTTTAACTTTTTAATAGCGCTAATTATATTTTTTCGTCGCGGGCTTAAAATCATAACTTTTTAATATGAAATAGAACGTTAGTGATTCACAAGTGATCAAAAACACAAATACAAGTAATGTTACAAGTACAACATAGATAGTGACAAATAAAGTAAGTAATGTAATAAGAATCGATTTGACAACACGCGTTTCCAAGTCAAAGGGATATATCTGGATTTATTCGAAGAGTATCGGCTAACCTCCGTCAAATGGTAATCTGCCGTCATAGTAACTGTATTTGTTTTAAAGCGCAAAGTATTTGTTTAAATATTATATTTCTAAACCTTTTTTATGCGTTTGAATATAACTGCATGCAATTAGTACTGTTGCTGGTTTGGTAAAGAAAAAAAATGTTGATTAAACAAGCTGCTTATTTTCTTATAAACTTATTGTGAGGAACTGGCTAAGGCTAGCAATTTTTATTCACTATCTAATACACATTTGCTATTTGTATACATAAATACCTACTTATAACTAGATGTGGTGCCAAAGTGTTTTTGTTACCCTTTATTGCACCAACCACCCCTAATTAAAAATAGCGTGAAATCATGTATATATAGTACATATATTTCTATATAATTTTCCATAAATGTAAACAATTTTTTCGAATCTTTTTAGTTAAATCGAGTGTTATAAGATAAGGTAATGTTTATATGAAATAAAATTTATTACAAAATATCTGGATGGTAAAAATTAAAATTTATGTAATATTCATGAATTTTAATGCGTTTTATTTAAATAAACAAAACACGAAATTTTATTTACCTTCTTGGATAATTGGATAGAAATGGACTTTACCTATATCTAAATATGTACCTATTTATCGTAATATAAAATCATTTCATTGGTTTCTCTAATCGTTAACGTATTTTTAAAACCCATAAGCTCAAACAGCGATTTATTCGCAGAATACAAAATAAATATTTTTAAAGGAAGTGTATTTAAGCGCGGACGGGAAATAACGCGGTGGTACATCGCCGATTATGTTCTCAGATAATACGCGGGCTTGTTATTTATGGTTCTGATAATAGGAACGATGATTTAAGGAACAAAGATAATGTTAACGGTTTACAAATGTAAACAAGCGCGTTTAAAATTGTTCTCAGTAAAGATTGTACGTAGTTGCATCTTTTCACACTTTCTGTGATTCAGTTTCATTGTGATAAGCTATTTTCAATGCTCGGTTGGATAGTTTTGAATATAATTATAATAATTTAACAATAAATACTTGAAACAATATGTAAGTACCTTGTAACAGAAAACAGAGATATTATACAAAGAGGTATAAAACTTTTTTTTACTACTTAGATCAATCTACATATTAATGTGAAGAGAAAACTTTGTACCCGTTTTTAAACATATTGCTCTCACGGAAGAGTGTGAAATTTGGCATACCTAGTTAAAGTTTATATGGAGAAGAAATACAGAAAGCTAAAATTTATGTATAATATGCGTAAATCTGTAATACATTGAATAAAACAAAACATTCATTGTTTATGTTCATACTGCTAATGTCAAACACATAGAAGTTATATTGTTAATGTCAAACACATAATAGTTACACTGTCAATGTCAAACACATAATAGTTTGTGATCATACAGGCGCACAGCCAGTTGAGCTGTACGGCCAGTTGCCAACAATTAATTACTAACACATTGACTGAATGAGTTTCGAGCTGTGAATTTTGTGTGATTTGTGAGCCGTGAGTTTCAAATGTGTATGCCAAGTAAAGAAAGCGTTTATTTTACATTTACGGTCGAGTTTTGACCACTAGGCGACCACTAGTTATCCACTGTTATATTAAACGAGCAATATTTGTATATATATATTTGATATCGCTTTCTCGAAAACGGCTTGAGTGATTTCGATGAAATTTACAATATAGATGTCGCGGGAGCCGAAAAATCGAGTATCTAGCTAGGTCTCAATTCTGGGAAAAATCGTTTTATCCGTCTTCCACACACTTAAAACTTCTGAACTCTAAACTTCTAAATTCTTTAATTTCCTAAGCAGAGTTTACCTGCTCAACATCAGTGGCTGAGTGTAGGTTTACCACGACGAAGTGCGCGGGTTCGAATCCAGCAAAGTAGATTTTTTGTTTTTGTTTTTATAATACACCGAGTATAGCTCGGTACTAATAAGAAAGAAATAATGTCTCAGGTTTTCAATTTAAATAGAAATAGTAAAAAATATGTATTAAGAGACATTATAAGGAGATCAGTTTATCCAAATAAAATATTTACTATGAACGTGAAAGAACCAAGACAAGCCGGTCCGCTTGTGAATACAATACACATTTACAAACATCACATAAACCGCCCGGCCATAATTTTGCTAGAAAACAGAGTCGCAAGTTTAAATTATTACTTGCGCTCTTTTTAGTATACCGACTACTTTATTACGTAACTGCAGTCAGTAAGCGATAACCTAATCTTACACAACAACCGAATCTTAACCAATCGATCGCGATATGTTGTTAAATCGAGCACGATATAATGTCGTGAATCGCTTTTGTGCCTCTGTTGATTAATCAGTTAACTGAAAACTACTGCCAGCGACTCTATTAATTTAGGTTACAAAAAGTCATTCACCGCATGGCACCTCAGTTACCAATTTAAAAGAAATGTCCCGCAACTGCGGCACAGTTATGGTTCTTTACGTGATAACCCCGCGGGTATAGAGTAAAAAGAGAACTCTTATAAGGTCACTCATGCAGCGCTCGGCCGTTTGTCCGTATGTAACAGTTCATTTTCTCAGAAACTGTAGGAACGACATACGAGATTAAAATTGGCACAATTTGTTAACCCACACTTGTCGCACTAGTTAATAAAGATACATACATATCATGACGCTGTATCCCTATTGGGGTAGTCAGAAAGAACGGAGCGCCAAGCTTCTCGGTCCTTACATACATCTTTCGCCTCCTTGAATCTCATTCTCCTCACACATTTTCGCCTCGGTGTCCGAGGCTAACATTCTAGCTATTTGACCTTCATTAGTTAGCCTTGGTCTTCCTTGACTTCTTTTACAACATTCGATCTGTACATTTTTTCATCAGTCTTTCATCGCTTATTCTTTCTATGTGGCCGAACCATATAAGCATTACTTTCTTCGTTTTTATAATAACGCTGTAGTGTAATCCTGTCATACTCCGAATCTCTTCATTGCTTATTTGGTCTGCGAGGGTGACACCGCACATTATTTCTAAGAGAACGCATTTCTACTGCATTTGTCTTACTTTCATTTGATTTTGGGCATATTCAGGCCATAAATGTAACTAATCATATCACTACCGTACAATAAAGTTACTATTTACTAGTTAACATAGTAAAATATTCTATTTAAATATTTATTTACAGTATTCAATGTCGATTTGACCATCCCGTCTTATCTCCAAAACTATTGGCCTCAGAATATTAAAAATTTTAGAAAATTTAAAGTCTTAGTAATAGTTTAGAGGGAAAAATATAACGAAAATCTAGATCTTGAGAAATTAAATCTACGGATTTAACATTCTACAATTTTTTTACCGTACAGAATTCTCCGTATGCGACTCCAACTCGCACTTGATCGATTTTTTCTCGTAAATTTGCGGCCTATTGGCCTTTTGTGTAAATGTGTCTGACACCATTTTATTTGCTGAACGCTGATAGATTAAGCTCTGGGGAAACACAGCCTACTTTTTTTTATTCCAATGCGGATGAAGTCGCGGGCAGTAACATTCTATATGTCTCTATTTCAACGCTCATTACTGTACAGGTATAATGTAAATCAGTTTTCGTATAAAAAAAATTAACATCACCGGTATGGTATGTAAGTAACATGTGTGTTAATTTCTATTAGACATGTGATGTGATTAATTAGATCATGTGCCAAAAATATCGCCTATAAATATTTTATAATAAAATAATGAAAATGTGTACCAATATATTTGTATGTTCAATTCCAAACATCTTTATCTGATGTCGTTTAAAAACGTATTAATCTTGTACGTGTGAAAATTGTAAACATTTGTTACGAGAGGACTCCAAATCGTCGACAACAAGCCAGTGCCGTCACCAGTAAGATATCGAGGATAACGCAGCGCGCTCTGTTCTCATTTGTAACCCGGGTTTAATGGTACTTTTTTCGGAGCCTTTCACTTTTTCTCCGTCAGTTTTTGCTCCGCCTTATTTTAATTGTCTTCGCTTCATGATGGAAAAATATTCGCGATGTCGGTAATGGAGTAGGTACTGTCCTAATGGATTTTGCACTCAATTTCATTAAAAGTAGAGTGAATTCTGTTTTAAGAATCTCAATTCCGTTCTGTATTAATACTCATTTTGTTTTTGTTTTTGATTAAGAATTTATTTTTGTCTGTTTCTTTTTATTTCTATCAAAGTAATATATATTTTAAAAATAAAATTAATATATTTAACTGTGAATTTTACACAGTATTTTTAAATTCCTTTACCGACATTTCTGAAAACTCTTTAGCAATAAGACTATCCTTATTTTTTTGTTTCATAGTAACAAAGATTATTGTTTCGCCATGTCTGTCTTGATTCTAAAAACCTGTACCGTACAATGGTGCAATAAAGAATATTTTTGGTGCTTATAAAGGCAAATCGTGAAGCAAAAAAAAGCAATAAATTTTCTACAAACAAACTTCAAATTATTTAATAATACAAATCTAATGATATCTATAAATAATGTTGAACAAAGGTGAACAAAATCCGCGTTTGTCTGTATATTCGTTTATAACTTCTAAACTTTTAAGTGAATTTCAATCTGGTTATGAACATCATTTAGAAAACAGTTAACGAGGAAAGTTTATGTAATAATATCATAATAAATACAGTATAAATACTTAATAATCGTACTCTAGGCAATTACACAGCCAAACTGAGCGTTACACATGTTTTATTGGCATCACACAATGACCTAGAGGAGCTCCTACTAACACACAGACTCCAAGTCGACTTAAAAAGCTTTCTAAATTGACCTGACCGGAGATCGAACCCGTGGCCCCGGCTCGAAAGGTAGACTCGGTGTTCTGTCATAGGTAGTCATTCACATTCACATTTTTAGTGTATAGAAATAGAGAAATAATGACTAGAAACATATTCGACCTTGTGCGAAGCGCTAACATAGCAAATATATAGAAATGTCTACCCCCATACCAATTGTGTGACATTAAAATAAGCAAACCTTCCTCAAATTCAATCAAGTACTATTGTCCGGCCGCTGAGAGAATGCGTTCCTGACGTCTGTCAGTGGGTCCATGACTAGTGGTGGGCTAAAAGTAACATTGTTGTATTATTTTTTCGACCGACCCAAGAAAAGAGTTTCAATACTTGTTTGTCTAGCTTCTAATTTCAGAATGGAACTAGCGTAATAAAAAATAAAAATGCGAGAGAAAATCAGAAATATTCAACACAAAAATAAACTATAAAAATATCTTAAAAATTATGGTAACGTTATAAATTATTGTTACCTGTTATTTTTGTCACATCACTACAATATAAATAGTTCACATAACCTAGTAACAGCGCAGTATGGATTTGAAAATATATTGTTATCTTATTAAAATTGTAGTATTTATTGTTCGTTTACCTACATTTCTGTGATCGGGACTCGAACCCGAGATACGAGGTTTGATGCTTTTATCATATAACTTTGTTCGCATAACCTTAAAAGCAATTTTATCATACATGATTTTTAAATAAACTAGTACTTAGATGATGTTTTTTACACATTGATAATGTACTCAAACACCAAATACATCAATTAATGTACTTCATAAGTCAGATTTAAAAATTCTGCATCATTTTGTCCACATCCTTCAAAAAAACGTGTTAGAAACACTTCATAATAGTTACGTTAACTGACTAAACTATATATTTTTGCTTACATATGCATATGCTAATAGCAAAGAAACATGAGAATAAAAGTAAAAAAAAAAACATCGTCAAGTTTTTATTTTTCTTCTTATGCGCGATATAAAGTCGTTGAGAACTTTTTATCGTCGCTGAATGATGCACGTTCAGAAACACGTACAAGGCCAATAAAAGCAAATGACTGAAATATAAAAAGGGTTCAATTTATTGATTCGCATTGACGATGACTTTGGAATTTGAAAAACACCTTACCAACAATCGCACCCCACTTCTATCGCGGCTACAACTGTCGGGTTCTATGAGATACAAACAATATACATAATATCATATTATCGCCATGTCAAGATAATATTCGTAGACGCTAGACGGAGTTACGCTACTTCTGACACTACATTCACTTCAAATTTATCGACACACAAGGGAACATAATGCTGTATTATATGATATAATTCACTTGTATTAGGTATAATAATACCTATTTTTCTTTATTTCATTTCAAATACAAAATATTTTTACAGGTTTGGAAGTAATGAAAAAAGTAAAGATTTTGTTGACAGAGCATGAAATATACGTAATATCAATACATAAAATATATTTCTTAATATTTATATTAAACTAGCGCACCCGCCCTGGCTTTGCCCGAGCGGGATGTTGAATTTTTGCAACGCAAAATTTTTTATTGAGATTTTCATACAAAAATACCATACACATTTTTTCTCGGGTTTTACCCGATAGGGATGTTAAATGTTTGCAACATGAAGGAAAGTGGAGACGCTGTAATGAGACGGGCTCAGATAGTAGAAAGAAAGGCTCAGCTTTAAAGCGTAGAGGTGGGTGCGTAGGGCGATTACACGTATGCCAGTTCGAACCTGACAGTTGCACGTATTACTTTACAAAAAAAAATTTCAGAAACCATGCAACAGAAAAATGAAATGCTGTGTGATTGGTTGCAAGTCGCATTCAGATGGATGCTGAGATACACTAAAAAATATCACATTTCATTTATAAGTATCAATTTATACAATATTACATCGAAAGTTCTAGGTTTTCTTGTTCATGTAGTTTCTACTATTCGTTGACAGATGTCAACTTAATCGCCCCTAAAGACCACATTTTACACTCAGATATCTTGAGGCCGTCCTCCGACGAGAGGATCCACTCCCGGCTATCCTGAAAGGGATAGCCAAAGCGACTGAAGAGCTCAAGAATCACTCCTAAGTTCGGCGGCAACCCAATGGGGCTCGCCGACTTAGCCAAGGACACCTTAGGGATACAACAACGCCCAGTGACCCTCCCGTCGTAGCGGGAGGCGGATGATGGCCACCGAAATGAGGAAGACCTCCAAACAGTTTCTCCGTGGCCACGAAAGAGGCTACGAGAAGGACCCGAAAGACGAAAACTCAGATATCGCTAAGCATATCTAAAAAACCTACTCCTAACATTGCTTAATCGTTAATTTAATTCATAAAATTGTAAAAAAGCTACATCGATCCATATAAACCGAGTGAAATCACATCTGTTGTCATTTCACTCGATTTATTGTATTTTCTTTTGTTACGGTTAATTTCTGTTGGGGAATAGAAGTGACTTGGCAACACTAACATTATCAGGACCGCACTCAGACGTAATAACACTAATATACTGTTTTGTAAAGGGTAATTTTTATTTATGTTTTAAACTCTAATACTTGATGATTATTTTTTTATATTTACTGAATATATTTGCTAGTTGTTTTTTTATGCATTTCATGAACTAATTCATTTAATAATAAATATGTTTGATACTGCACTAATATTTTTTAATATGAAAATGTTTGAATTGTGCAATTTCACTTAATCACTAAATACTTCCCTGTATCGAGAATGCATTTTACCCATCTGGTGATCAAGAATAAAACTACATAAAAAATCATATCACAAAGAGACTGCAACAACTCGCTAGATAGCAGCAGAATCGCAATCCCCCTCCCTATTTTCCGCGTCCCCTTCACTCGGCATACTGTTACACTGATTTGTATGAGGAAAATTGGTTACGGCACCTTTTCTTCGTTTTATTTCGTAGTTTGCAACAACAAATTTAATAATAATAATAATAATACTCCAGACAATTACACAGATTATGTGACCCCAAACTAAGCAGTAAGCTTGTACTATGGGTACCACACAACGAATTCTAGGGGAGTTCCCAGTAACACCCAGACTGCAAGCCAATTTAGAAAAGTTCGTTTCCTAAATTGACTTGACCGGGGATCGAACCCGGGACCCTAGTTTGGAAAGCAGATGCATATGCCAGTGCGCCAATGGGCCAGTCATATATACTATAATTTATTATAGAGACTTTCATACAAAAATACCATTCAAACCGATGTTTCCGGTGGATTTTCCCTAAGTTGTCTATCGAAAACCTTGTACTGACAATTACGAATACTACAAAAAAGAAATTAGCCAAATCGGTCGAGCCGTTCTCAAATGATACTCCGTTATACATGTGGCAATTTATTTCATTTTTATTTACATAATGTGCATACCTACATGATAACATGAGCCATTTTGCATTCGGAATAGACAAAGTATCAAAGCACAACACACTCACATTTTGATTTCGCTTTTCAAAATAAATTAAATATTATGCAAACAATTTGTTGCGTTTTAGCTACCTTCCACTTGAAGCTCAAACTTCAAATGTTTTTCGACTAAGCATTATAAGGTAGTTCTAGGCATTAAACTCAGTTAACTACCCAGCACCGAATTCGATGCTGGATATGGCTGACCAAGAGGGAAATTGATCACTTGAGATGGATTTCCGCAAAATTACACCTATCATTCGTATGGAAAATTACGACTAACTTACTTATTCGATTTAAGAAATAACGAATAACTATACTTAAATATTACTACTATTACATACTATTATAATTTACAGATGACAAAGCAGAACTAGACAATAGAAGTCGCTAGACTATTGCCTACACGATTTCCGTATAATAACCATTGACCCATGGCCAATTATTACGACCTGAGCACTGAGACAGTGCTCGGGTGCTCGGATGCTCGGGTCTTAGGTGCTCAGATGCTCGGGGTGATTCCCTCAACACCCTTACAGTGCTACAGTAGCACGGACCACCGCACACATGCGCTGTCATTGGACGCCGGAGCCCCCTGTAATCGACCGCAAATCCGAAAGCCCTTTTAATCGTCTCCTACGATAAGCTGAGAACACTGTGGCACTTTGTTCTCTGGCTTGGAGTACATGTCTTATCTGTATACATAGAAATCGATGTTTGTAATTATATTATGTAATTGCTAAACTTCAACACCGTTTGATCGATCACCATGAAAGTTGTTTTTATGCTATCCCCTTTGTTGTAAGTAGCCACCACGCAGACGAAGACACGGGCAAGCTAGTTATAACGTTACGTCAAAATCAAATCAATTCAATCAAGTAAAACCTATGGCAAGGTGTTTTTGAACGTTAAATCTACCTTTGGTTCGATAAGAAAATCTACACACTGAGAAGAACCGATACGAAAGTCAGGTAGGTATCATTTTTTCAACATCATTATACAATAAGTATTTAAAAATACAATATTCAAAAAGCCACTAATAGCATGTGCAATGAAGATTATTTAAAGACTATTGTTTAAATGGAAAATGTTTACAACAAGTAAACGATACTGTATATCTGAGAGTGCGTTTTCGAGGGTTGGAAGATGTCAGTTGGATGTGGAGAGACGGGTAGCAGCTGGCAATAAAGTGAACGGTGCTCTGTTTATATTTGTAGGCAGTGTGAATATATCAAACTCAGCCAAAATTGCCATACACAATGCGGTGTTGGTTCCAACTTTATTGTACGGTAGTGAGGTCTGAATATGCCCGAAATCGAGTGAAAGTAAAATAAATGCAGTAGAAATGCGATCCCTTAGAAATATATGCGGTGTCACCCTTGCGAACAAAATAAGCAATGAAGAGATATTCAGTATGACAGTTACCCGACAGTGATATTGTAAAAATAAAAAAAGGAATGCTTAGATGGTTCGGGCACATAGAAAGACAATCATTCTTTCTATGTGCCCGAATCATCTGACGAAAAACTGATGGAAAAAATTTACACAGCAAAAGCGAGTGGTAACAGAAGCCAAGGAAGACCAAGGCTGACTTATGAAGATCAAATAGCCAGAGTGTTAGCCGATGAAAATGTCAAAAGCACTCGCATACGTAGGCGAAAATGTGTGAGGAGAATGATGAGATATGAGGAAGCGAAAAAAGTGTGTAAGGACAGCGACGCTTGGCGCTCTGTTTTCTCTAACTACCCCGTTGCGGATACAGCGTGAAGATATTATGTGTGTATGTATGTTTCGTCTTTGATGAAATCTTCTATTTTATCAGTATATTTTTTTAATTAATATAAGTTTTCTAAAACTTTTAGAAGTTTTATAACAAATCTAATTATATTTTCCATTAGTTGAATAATTTCCTGAGGAACCTCATTATAACATAACATAGTTATTATAACAACGAATGTTATTTTTTAAGTCGCAATCGAAATAAAGTTCCCACAGTAGTTGGCAACAAATTCAAAATATGTAAATGAAACTCGCGTTATTATTGTTTCCGTAACTTACAATACGAATTGATAACTAGGTATCTAATTGAACGATTCGATGAATCAAATAATTATTATAATATTATATGTTTTAGGATATACTTATTTATCAAACAAAAATGATTCGATATTTTATTCCGCTATGTGATTTTTGTAACTTACGTAATAATATTTCCTATATAAAATACAGATACTAAATATTGAGAGAATTTTATATATTATTTCCACATATATCATACCGGCAGAAATGGTTTCTCTACTAAAGTTACATTACTATGACGTAACACCAATGTCAAAGTCAAATTCAAATCCTTTTGTTTAAGTAAACCCAATTGGAATGTATTTTTGAATGTCAGATCTACATTAGTTCGGTTTGAAGAGAAAACCTAATCCTGTATTATTTTTTCAACATCATTCTCAATGATATTACAATACAAAAGAGGTAGATAGGTTACCTTAGCACTAATCCAAGTAAAATATTGTCCCAGTTACAACGTTACAAAGTGAGACAAATATACATTGCACTGCGTCGCTATGCAATGTAAAACATAATTGCATTTCAAACTAACAAATCACATAGCTCTCTAAATCATTGTGATTGGTCAATTTCAATTTCTTGTCTCTATGTCTTTTCTATTTACTTTAAACAATAATGACGTGTCATCAGCAAATAATATTATATCACATAGGCCCCGCATAGCATAAATGAAGATCATTAATATAAACCAAAAATCATGACCCGAACTATTCCATTTTAATTCTTAAATTGTAGTTTAAAATAATTTACTACGTTCATTTTAGATGTAGTTAACCCTTGCTATAAATTGTATTTATTAGAATAAGATTGAAAAATCTAAAATAAGCTCATATGAGATTATAATTTTGCACATAAACATTTAATCTAATTGTAGTAGATATCTACAATAAACGATGTCTAAAAACTACCAATGTATTTAAACGGGCAAAACGCCCGCCGTTGTCTAACGCCGCCCAACAAACAAAATCTCAACTGAGCACTTACACGCTTGTAAATGAATAGTGTGTACAGTCGCAAAGGGGTTATTTGTACTTGACGCTAACGGTCTGACGCGTAACCCGATGGCGCTGACGCCATTAAAACAGAATAATGAAACACCTGCGGTTTTCGTCGCGTCTAAACAAAGACTTAGAGAAAGTGGAAACGATTTAATAAGTTTACAATAGATAACACATCATTTTCAATAACACATTTTTTTTGTGAAACATAGTAGGTACTGAAATTCTAATGTATAGGTATTGATGTTCAATAATAGATACCAGAGTTTATTGTCGGTTCCTCTCAATCAATTTAATCTCTGTGGTAAACCTCACGTTACAAGATTATTTTTCTTGTGTTTTATTTATAATTTCTGACACAAGAATGCTGTAAATTTTTGTCTGTGTCTAAGCAAATTCTATATGTCTGTATTTCTGTAGATATACTAGTTTGGAAGAACTTCAATAGAAATTGGCACTTGCAAAAGAGTTGAGGATCTCAACTCTATTTAAAATTGATTCAGTTGCTTGTAGTTCAATTAATGTTAAAAATTGTCTTGAATAAGTTCTTAGTTTTGAATAAGACCCTTGTCATTCAAGCGGTAGCAGCTCTCGTCACAAAATGACTGTTTACTTGTTCATAGACATAAATAAAATTGCATAAGGCTCATAAGTTATCGACATCAACTGTCTAGTCTAAAATATTTACAGCTTTTGGTGAAAAAAAACAAGGATAGTAAACGACACGTCAACCGTAACCCTAACCACCTTCACACATCACAATATAAAAAATATAAGCGAGTGTGCTAGTGGGAAAATATTTACGGACTTTATAAAATATTCACGCGGAGACACAAAATGTAGTATACTACCATAGTTTATTCGTATATGTTGCGTGAATAATAGAGAATATTTATACGAATGGGATTTCGATTCGCTTGCACGGTGTTTATCAAATTGCTTCGTCTCGTGGTTTTTGAGAAAATGAAAATAGTGATGGACAAAGAGACGCGTAAGTAAGTAGGTTTCGTTCGACATCAAAAATTAAGCAATTATTACACTGTAATCAAATCATCAAATTGTTAATAATGCATAGCCATAGACTTTATTACTCCAGACAGTCTGTCCTGCACGAAGTTAGGGAAATACAATCAAATGAAATGTGGATCAGCTTACCTCACAATAAATTTGTGTCATATGTACAGGTGAGAAGTTTTCACATTTAGCGCACCGTTGCTGCTCGGACACGTCTGGACGTTTTTAAAGTAATGTACGTAGCATTATTTATAATGACCAGATATATTAAATTACACATTCGTTCAATTATTAGATTTTAACTGTCATTATTTAGCCCAATATCATGTAAAAAGATGTCATTAATCCCTTTTTTTAACTTCGATACATACGAATATATTTCTGTATAATATGTTGGACTTTTCATACACAGATACGCACACTTTAAAATCTTCTGTTTTCGTAAGATTAATACATATGAAAGCACATATTTTAGCTAAAATCCGCTAACGTTGAAACATATTAATAACACTTGTTACTTGCGAAGTAAGTAAAGTTGAGTAAAGTTTCCTGGAGATGCTCCGTTCCGAGAAGTGAAAATGCGTGTTGAGTAGTTTAAATTTAAAAAGAAACATATAATGGGTGTCTTCAAGGGTGGCTCAACTAATGTTATTTTTATGTTTGCTTCATTTGATTATTATATAGTCGTCTTAAAATTTTATCGTAAATTTTAGGAATGTTTAAAATTCGAGGTCATAATAAACTTAAATTCCTATTATAAAATTAAGTACTAAAATCTTGTAATTGTTTTAACGCAACTACACCGTTATTCTAACAAATTACCTCAAGAATTTGTCAATAACAAAAAATGTTTTTCTACGAACATTAATTAGAAAAAAAGAGTTATAATTCCAAGCAAACAAGCAAGCAAGCAAGAAGACCGTTATTTATTATTTTTAGTGTATTTATTGTAAAACTGTATTAAAAAATAGCATTTGAGTTACTTGTCCGTCTTTTTGAGTGCAAGTTATGTCCAAACTATTAGGAGGTGCTCAAAATTGTCTTATTACATAAAAAAACTTAAAAATACAATGAAAACAAAATTTGAATTCAAACTTTGCTGTCACTCTGTGAACAGAAAGCTTACAATACACAAATATTTTAGCTTATCTCTTCCAGTTACGTTAAATGCTTGTTACAACTGAGTTTCCTCGCGTCTCGCCTCCGCGTTTTGTTCCGCGCACAAAGCAGGCACTGCACAAATAATTATGTGCATACAATTATTTCCCACGTAAGCGTTTGTTCGCGGCACTCCTTTACGTGATGAAATATTTTATGACATTTTAACAGTAAGTATATCTTTGATGTCATATTTCATGACACAACAATTTTCAGTGAAATTATATTTCTGATTTAACTTTTTAGAATTTACAATTTTGTATAACGTTATGAATCTAAAAATATAACGATTTCAATGTAAAGAAGTTTTTGTTAATATGCGCAAGTGAAAATATATAAATTCTTAAAAAAATATATAACACTACAAAACTTTACGAAAAGTCTAGTTAAACTAAATTTACCTGTACTTTTATTTTAAACTATGAAATTAAATGTCATAAGCTTTTAAGTAAGTACAGTTAATAATAGCAATCGACTAATAATCCCCATTAAATGTTAGACGACAATTAGCACTGTTCTACTTTTTAAAGTTCTGGCATTCCTTAATAAATTCAGTGCAGTATGGAAGTCAACATTGCATTTGATTTGATTTTTACGCATCTGCAAATATGTTGATTTCCATCCTGAAATTAGTTAAACTCTGAACAGAAATGAAATCAACTTGACATAAATTAGCTTAATATTCAAATTCAAATAGACTTATTTAAAGTAATTTACTTATTTAAAAAATGTATTTTTAAATGTAGCACTGACTGGAAAAAAACCAGCACCAAGAACAAATGATAAGATAACGGCGACGATCAAGCAACTATAACCTTTATAAATAAATGAACTGTATGACCTGTCAACAAAGCCTTAAATGTTAATTCATGAAATTTGTGTTATTTTGAAAAATTAATCAACTTTTTATGTTAGTTTAAATAAAAAATACCCTATTTTCATAACATTCTCGGCAAACCTCAATAACTTGCTACATTATTCTGTGAATTAATTTCTGTTTTACTGTAGGTATTTTCGTGATTTATATGCGTGATGGCGAGGTTAAAGGTATTATAATTACATTTACTCAAGTCAGCATTTTTCTGTGAAATACTAAAATTACTTGGATGAAGGCCTTGTTCTTTATAAATACAAAGTTAAAACAATATCGGTTCTCAAAATTCAAATTTCTGGCAACTCTTTGAACACCATTATGGAGAAACATGATTATTCTATTTGATATTCTAAGTAATTTTCAAAATCAATGAGTATTGATACTTTTTCTAATATTCCAACTTCCGAATCAATCAATTTCTGTGAAACGTTGGAGTACAAATTGGAATTCATCCAAAAAGTTAAACTAAACAGTAAATAAACAAACAGCTTAAACTAAAGAATTACTGCTCTGTATTTCAAAATTTTTCGTAACAGTTAACGTACTCGTATTTAATATCCAACGTTTAAAATATTATCATATAAATAATTGCTCTGACACCATCATATTTGAAAAAATTAAACTAATTTAAAAAAGAACACCGAAAAATTTAAAATAACTATTCTATACTTATCCAAACTCAAGTACAAAAATATTAAAAAGTAAATCTAATACTTATACAATTAAATTTGACAGTTACTAAAGTTGGTGTCAAGCTTACCAAGATAATAGATTTTTTGTTATTGCACATTGATCTGGCACCGACTTCAATAGCTGTCAAATTTAATTATATAGGAATTCGTAACGTATTTTTAAAGTTATTTTTATATTTGTCCAAGTTCCAATGTTAGTGAAATTTGCACAGAACCACCTTCGAGCTATAATAAACATTGAAATCATTGAAATCGGTTCATAAATAAAGAAGTTATGCCTGAACATAATAAAAAAATTACAAACAGACGAGCATAGCACCGCCTCCTTTTTGAGGTCGACTAAAAATATTTTGGCTTGAATAATATAAAAAGAGTACATATAAATTTATACCTTAAGTAAGTAATATATCGACAGAAGCGTAAATATGAAGCTACTTAATTTGTTCCTTTATACCCATGCTCTGCTCAGGTCTATTTCCCCTACATTCTTGACATTGACACAGACCACAATTAACTATACCCTCACACCTCGCCTCCTTGAGAACACAAGTGTCATGGCCGCACGTTACACCAATATGAGCAACATGTAAGACATTTTTACCCACTGTAAAAATACTTTTTTTGTTAGTGTTATGAACTAACAAAACGGCCGACTAGGAATTTAAAATAAGTTACATATAAATTAAAGAATAAAGTAATATTTATTAATAACAAAAAAGTACATACACACGTTATTATTTACAAACTTAAAACTACACATTATTTTAAACAATAGACTTCCTCAAAGTTGCCGCTTAGAAAGCTGTAATTGCTTAAGGTACCCAGCAGACTGGCAGCATTGCCTCTTTGAATAGCCAAACCGATTCATTGGCGGAAGAAACTGCCAGCCCGGCGGTCTCTGGAAGTCTCGACTAGTCCCTTACGAATATCAGAAACCAGTCGATGGGCTTCGGGGTCCCAGGGATCCAAAGTTTGGACTGTCAATAGCGTAAATATGAAACTCTCAGAGAGAGTCGCATACCTACGCCGCTTCAAGTTCTCGGCAGTGCTGACCGCGGCACCTGCTGACTTGGAAGTCGCCAGTACATGGGAAACAGCACGTGTATCGACACAAGTGGCATCCCACACCAGCGATCTTTCAAGTTTCCAAGGAATGAGCGTCAAACCATCGGTCCCTGCCGTCGCTGCGCGCAATATTCTAATAGGTACATTTAACGATACTTCATTCTGGTCATCGTCAGAGCTTCAGTTGACAGTAGAGACCAAATTTGAATTTTTTTGCTGCATAGTGCCTAATATTTTTTCACATTATAATTTAGAACTAAATGGCTAGTCCAATTGTTTTAACTAGATCTAGTTAAAACAATCGACAACGACAGCTTTCTAACAAAAACAATGTACACAAATCGATGTATCCGTTAGGCGTTACGATGCCACAGATAAACACACGAAAGACAAAGTCTTCAAGCTTATAACACCTCTATTTTTGCGTCGGGGGTTACAAATGTAGCGAATTAGGTTAATGATAACCTTACTAATTAGGTACCTAAATTCAAGGAAAAAAAAAGAAAAATCGTTGTGATAAGTTTTGATTTTTATTTTCACTATTTTTTTTTCAATATAAATAGTTGAAGGAAACGTAAATTATGCAACTCGTCAAGTGTTTAGTGTTATTGCACTCGTGTTTTTTGGAGCCCGTGAGGGCTAGTGATAGTCACTGTCGTCACTAGTCACTAGTCACTAGTCACTAGTAGTCACTGTGGTCGACTCCACACAAAAACTAGCGCAATAATGCGCAATAACAACGCAATAACAAACACTTTGTCGTCGTTGCAAGAATCTAATGTTATCAGTTCTGTAATGACTTTTTGATTAAAAACCGGCCATTGCGCTATTAATGATCCGTACAGTTGGTTCTTACTTCTTACCAACCGCAAATCAAAGTTTACTGTACAGCTTTTTCTTCATTGAAAAATACTGCCAATATTGCTTCATAGACAGAATGAACGATGAACGGCTGATGAAGAAAATCTACAAAGTGGAAGCCAAGGTATACATACCTAGGTTAACTTATTAAGATCAGATAGCCAAGATGTTAGCTGATGACAATGCCAAAAGAACTAGCATACCTGGACGAAAGTATGTGACGAAAATAATGAGATTTAAGGAGGCAAAGTGTGTACGCAAGGGGCGCGACGATTGGCACTCTGTCCTCTTTGACTATCCCGTCAACGTGAGGATATGTATGTATGTTCTGCCAATCGTAAAACATTGCTTGTCGTGGAAATTTTGTTTATGTAAAAAGTATAATTTTGATAATTTTCCTTTAATGTTAGCTTTTCCCTCACTTGTCATGATTATTTTCAAATTTTTGTGAATGATTGTTTCAGAGATAAGTTGGGCGACAACAGTCTTGATGAGTATTTTCGAATTAATGTTTAGAAAAAGTAATTCAAAATGTTACATCATACATTAAGGCTAATGGGTACATTTTTTAATTGGAGTGGTACAAATAGCTTTCATTTGATACTCCACATCAAGACCCCAAATTTTTCTAACGAGAAAAATTTATATTTTATAGTCCGCGTTTATGTTTAGCCACCGTTTACTTTAAATGTTTTAAATTATAGCTATTCATATCATGTAGTGTCCAAGAGACTCCAAGAGGCTGTGATAAACAGACAGACAGATAGACAGACGGACGAACATTGAAGTAATTACATAAGTACTCCTTTCTTCTACTTTTGGAACGGACGCAGTATGACCAACAGATAGTGCAACAGTCATATTAGCATTGCGTGCTCATCTAAATTATTGCTTGTGGACATGATACTTCCGTCCATGGTTATTCAATGGATGATGTCTATCAAGATTTGTTTTGTTTTCTATAATAATTTATTTTTAATCTGTTCTTAAAATCGGATTTTCCTAATCACTCGGTCTCAAAGGAGAAGCAGTCCCTCCCTTATTTCCTTAGGAAGAGATGATATCTCCTTCGAGAGAGACTAATGTGATTTCAAGATAATTATTCTCTCTTCAAATACCTACTACCTAGTAGTGTGGATTTGTAACGAAGATTATGATGCACTGGATATTGACTAAATGAGGAATAGTAGAAGGAGGATAATAAGAACAGTTTATAGTGCTAGAATGTTAAATTATTTAACATTTTTACTTATTTTTTAACATTTTTTATGTGAATAGTATGTATAATTTCACTGTATTTAAAAGTTGATACTTTACCTATTATTGGTAACAGATAATACATAAATGATACACGTCAACTTTTAAGATAAATAAGAAAATTATCAGATAATTTTGTACATACATTATGTCCAACCATTGTGTCCAACTCAAACTTTAAAATGGTGGCTTTAGTAGCGTACACGAAGTTTATAGGTAAAATTAGAGACTACACTGTGTAGTAGTATTTAAAGATGGAAAAACATCCTTAAAATCTTATAACGCCATCTCTAAAGAGATATTGCCTCTTTCTAAGGTATATAGGAAGGGACAACCTTTCCTTAGAGAGCGAATGAGAAGAGTTCATGATCATGTTTCCGTCTTCAAATACCATTGTGTAGTTTGAGCATGAGTGATCCTATGACTTTCTTGATGACATACGAAAAATATGCCAATGTGCCAGGTGTCATAATTGCGACGAATATAATTTTCTGAAAATGATTTGTTCATTACGAGATCGTGTAAGAGGTGCCACCTTAAGTCGGGCGTAACTCCAGAGCTGTCGGGTGCGCATTGTGCGCCTGTATTAACGACGAACGCACAAAAGACGACGCTCGTATATCAAACTAACGTCACTCCAATGTCTTCCTTCCTCGCAGTTACAGTTCCCGGGCTACAAGAAATGGCCTCTTTTTTTATTGAGCATTTAGTTTAGGGAAATCATGGCACGTAAAATTCATACTCGTCCGTCGAGAAATGAGCAACTTTTATTTGGGAATCTGTTATCTGTTTCACATTGTAAATGACAGACCGAAAATACTGAAGGCCTATTATATAGCTTTAATACATGTACCAAGCATAACAACCCAGTCTCTCCTCCAAAGAGTAGGACACCTGTGTTCAGGTTTCTCCTGCATTTCAAAAAAAGGTAACTGAGCGAGTCTAAGCTTCCTAAAGATGCTTCGTCGAGAAGCAAAACAGCTGACGATTAATAAGTTAATATTTCAGCGGAACGTATGTAAATAATAAATTTATTAGTGCTATGGTTCAAGGAAGTTCATTATTTATGATTATATGTACTTAGTTTTAAGTTTGAGTATGTATATAACATACTTATAATTATTAATGACATGGTCGACAGTAAAACATTACATGATAATTTAAAAACGTATTAACTATACCAATTTTTTGTGACTTTTATAGGTAACAAATATATATATGTATAAGATACAAGATAATTTATAAGATACAAGATTGCTCAAAATACAATTACAAATTCCACAAGTCCTAAGTAATCTGAAATGAATACGAGACGAATTAATGACCACGCGTAGGTAAACTTGTATCTATACAATTAAGATTATCTTATATAGTCTCCCAGTAACAAATTATCTTTATTATTGTTTCCAAAGAATCTAGATAACACAGGATCTAAGCTCCAGATAATATAATTAGATTACGGACAACAAAATTATCTTCTAACAAGACTTAACTTCAAGCAACAAATTGTGATTGAATATTTCAAGTGTAATATATTCAGTTACAAGATTTTTGTCGTAAAATGTCACTTTCGATATTAATTAAATTATTGTTTTATTTCCATCATCGTTTTATGAATTATCTGCAATAACCATTTACAATAAATAAATGAAAAGCATCGGTTAATACTTATGTGATCCACCTAATAAATTTTTAAACTCCTCACCAATTAATTTTGAACGAGAACTTTATAAAATTTAAAAAAAAACTCATATGTGTATGTGCCATAAGTCATTTTTGAATAAAAACAATTAAAAAAAATTTATTGTAATTTGTTATCTGTCTGTTACCTTGCAGGAAATCATCTAAAATCCAATATATTACGTGTATTGTTTTTTTTTCTTATTCATATTATAACTACAGCTATAGAAGTTATTATATTCGCCAACTTCTAATCCACTAAAATTTTGCCCATTGTTTCAAAAGACTTAAATACTCTGGAACAAACAGATATGAAACTCACTCCGTCAGTGTTTTCGCAAGTTTTAAAATGATAGAATCGCCATCTTTATTTAGTTAATTTCACCATATAGAAATAATATGATAAAATTCTAACTAGTATTTGAACTAACTAGGTAAATAATATAATATGATTACTTTACGCTGTCATGTAAAAAAAAATTACATGCATGTCTATATACCTATTAACTTCTACCCGCGAATTTGTCGGCGCGAATCTAAAAAATAAGTAGTCTGTATCCTTCCCCTTGATTCAATCTATCTTCTTTTAATATATATATATATCAAAATCGATCAAGCAGTTTAGTCGTAAAAGCCGGCCAGACAAACTTTCGCATTTATAGTGTTAGTATGGAAATATGGATATTATACAAGCTGTACCCGGCCACACACGGCCTGGCCGGCACGCTTATTACGTAACTCGCAATCAGCATGCGACAGCCAACATCGCGCGATATCTGTCGTAAAAAAAATAATTGCGTAATGTAATTTGTATAGTGGCGCTAAATCTACCGCGAAACGTGCATTTTACGATCATAGAATAATAGATACGCAATCGTCATACATGATACCAATTTTTATAACAATTAGTCATCGATCGCGAGGTGACCGCGTGGCTGTCGCTGTCTGCAAATTTTTAGGTAATAACCCCGCGGGTGCGGCCGGGCCGGCCGGAGATATTGTGTAAAAATTTCAAAGCAATCGGTGAAGAACTTTCGAAGATTTAAGACCTTGAACATCGAACATTTACATTTTTATTTATATGGAATTATAGTAGATAATGCAGTAGTATGTATATATTCCCACGCAGGTGTTAAAAATCAGCCAAGGGAAGACACTTTTCGTCAGGAGGCTCAAATTTGCCTATTATATACTACGGGATAAAAATTTGTCGCTACCTAATGTCGCACCATCTCTAAACCCTAATAACCCTTCTTAATCTAAAAAGTAGTATCAAGGTGTAATTTTGCTGCACGCTTCGATGTGCTATTGACCTCGGATGTATTCATTACATGATAAATTAGCTATAAGTCTTAAGTAGTGGATATCAACCAGTAAAGGAAAAATTCCAAAACACACTTCAATAAAATCTAATAAAATATTATGACAGAGTATGACAGGCAGACAGCAGTATGACAGGGTAACGCGACAGTGTTATTTTAAAAATGAAGAAAGGAATGCTTAGATGGTTCGGGCACTTAGAAAGAATGAGTGATGAAACACTGACGAAGAAAATCTACAGAGCGAAAGTGAGTGGTAAAAGAAGCCAAGGAAGACCAAGGCTGACTAATAAAGGTCAAATAGCCAGAGTGTTAGCCTCGCATACCTAGGCGAAAATGTGTGAGGAGAAGGATGAGATTTGAGGAAGCGAAAGAAGTATGTAAGGATCGCGACGCTTGGCGTCGTCTTTCTTATACCTGTCTGTCTGTCCGTCTATCTGTTCTATGTCACAGCACAGCTGATCTATATATATCTATATATATATATATATATTATATCTTCTTCACATCTACTGAAATTTGACATGCAAACATAAATTGGTAGCACGTAGCTAAAAATGAGGAACAATTACACAATAGATGATTTGAACATATTTTTTTTATATATTTTACTTCTATATGTTGGTGAAGTTGCATAGGTATCCTAAGTTAATGAGTATCCAACAATCTCTTAGCTAGCTTTTTAATCTACCATTTTCTCGATTACAATAATGTTGTCATGTTAATAAATCTCCAATGTTAAGATTATACTACACACAAGCTTGGGGAGTACCCAGTAACACTTAAATTTTAACCAAAAGAAAAGTTTATTTCATATTGACTAAGCCGGAAACCGAACGTGAAAACCCTGGTCTGAAAGCTACTTATCTATATCAAATGCATAATATTTGTAAAATTGTTACAGAAATATTAAACGTACTTATGTAAGTAGAGTACACTAAAAATAAAACCGTTATTTAGAAACCAGTAGAGAAGCATCCGATCTGAAGAATATTGACAGAAAGAATAAACAAAGGAAAATTGTTTTCTGTCAACTTTGGACAATATTTATTTTCCCTCAGGCAAGAAAGTGCGCCTTAACTTTGCTAATGACTTCTTTTTGAAGTAGGGACTTCCCTCATAGCAGCTTGAGAGGTTTTTACTGTCTGTTTAAGCAATTGTTGTTAATTCTATTATTTACAGATACTTCGTCACTATTCAATTTTAACGATGTAGTTACAAGTGGCTGGAAAACTGAAAATTGTGTCAATTTTAAATGACTTCAAGGAATGGAAATTTCAATTTTAATTATAAAGTATGATATCAATAAAGACGTGAGGGAGTGAACTACTTGTGTTCACGTATAAAGATTTACATATAAACTGAGGTAGACATGGGCTACTCTAAGAAACGAACATTTTTTTTAATTTAATTCAAGTTGTAAGTATTGAAACATTGATACACACTAACAATATTTACGTAAGTGTAACTAAAAAGCAATATACTTATACGAAAAAAACATATACAAGGTATTACACGAGTCCACCAAATCCCTGAAAGGTATTGTAGCATGTCAAGTAGAGAGTCCACCTATGAGGTTACAAAAGTCCTCCTGTGATATTTTTATTTTGATAAAATTTAAATAATTTTAATGATAAATGAAAATATCGACTAAACTGCCGGCATCACTATTTTGAGTTCATGACCCATATACAACCTCAGGGAGTAGTGAATTACCAGCTAACTACCTCCTTTGCTAGGCATCTACCAGGCTACCAGCGGACCACGCCCACAGCTAGATAGGGATAGCTATATGTATTGTTAAATGCAATGTGCCGTCGGCAAGCGGCTCACGGCCGCTACATTTAGGCCTACTGTAAGCAATTAAATCGCACGTTACTTAACAAACAAACAAAAATAAAAGATACTTCGCCTAGGTATGCGCATACCTAAGGGAAAATGCGTGAGGAGAATGATGAGATTAGAGGAAGCAAAAGAAGTATGTAAGAATCGAAAAGCTTGGCGCTCCGTCCTCTCTGACCACCCCGTTAGGGATACAGCGTGAAGATATGTATGTGCAAAACCTACTTAATAAATAACAGGTGTGGTTATACTGTACAGATATGTGTTACTTAATAAATAAATAAAAGCTACTTAATAAAAATACGTGTTGAAATACTGTTCTGCTACGTTCCGACGGCAAGTGGCTCGCGCCCGTTACAAAGTACATATGTATTTACTGTTTAGGTATTTTATCGCGCGAATACAATAAATAAAAGCTACTTAATAAATTTTAGGCGATGAAATATTGTACAGATGCGTGTCTAGTAGCTCTCGCAATCTGTGCTGCTTGGCGACGGCACGCCGCGGCCTGCTATACATACCTACCTATTGCTTGCAATTATAACGCGCACTAACCTATCGCTAAAGGTACATAGTTAATAATGTGAAATACATACGGAAAGTTTGATGACTCACAATGCAGCCGCTTTGAACCCATCCAAGGGAATTAGGCATCCTTTCGAAAGAACACGTAAGTTGCCGTTCGATTAATCGCACTAACACAAACAATAATACACGCACTCTTTAAGTCACAAAAGCTGTCGCTCTCGCCGTTCAAAACAAAGCGGTTCGCTCCGATATATTGAAATTGATGTTTAGAATCCGCCATACGGTCATGTGATTCGTGCTGAGGATGGCGGCAGCCCTTCGTTTATTATTTCTGGGCTCAGTTGTAGTGTTCTAATATCTATCTGTTCTTCGAAGTCTACATTTGTGTGACAGAAAGTCCTTCTCTAGTAGAACTGAGAACACTATCAGCGGTATGCAAACGTTGTGTCATCTTGCGAAACATTTCCAAAAACATAGAATCAGCCTCCCATCTGCTTCTGATTTGTTGAGGCAAAACCGATATTCGTAAATTCGACAAGCGGCACACAAGTTTCCTTTAATGACTCCGAGCACGGCATCATATCATAGTAGTCTCCTTTTTAAATTAGATGTTTACGTAAACAGCTCAGAGCTCTGACTAAAATAATAAGTTCCGCCTTCCGGCAGTCAAAGGTTCCGACAAACAGTTGCGATTGGTCGAAGCAAACCAATGAAATTATTGCACATTTGTGTGCAATTTGGTATTATAGTTTTTATGTATTATAAGAAAGGGGAGAACTAATCATTTTTAGGGTCCCGTTTTAAATTTTTATAATTTAATTAATTACATTCGATTTCGTAGTAGGCGTTCGGAACTAGAATTTCAATGATTAAAAACAGTAATGTAAAATTAACACGATGAGTACCATGACCCCGTTATAACCGTATTAACAATGGAACTACACATTTTAAAAATCTTTTGGAAAAACAAAATTTTTGCCGTTTTAGAGTTAAGAAACTGATTTTTTAAATACGATACAATACCTAAAAAACTCGAATACTAAAAAACTCGATACAATATTTAAAAAAAAAAATAGAATCTTCAAAGATTCAAACTCATATTTCATATCGAGTGCTTCATTTTTTTTTTATTTGAAAGCAACCATTGTACGTCTTTTTAATGTTCACCAATATTATAAAGAGGTTAACTTTGTTTATTTGTATGTTAATGAATAAACTCAAAAACTACAAAACCGATTTCAAAAATTCTTTCACCTTAGAAGGCTACATTATCAGCGAGTAACATGGGCTGTATTTTTTTTTTAATTCTACCCGTGCAAAGCCGGGGCGGGTCGCTAGATGTAAATAAAAGCGACGAGAACAAATCATAAGTAAATATTAGAAATAAATAATAGCCATGAATAAACAATCTATGAAAGAAAAAATTGTACGTCTTTTTAATTGTAAATAAAAGTAACGAGAAGAAATCATAAGTAAATATTAGAAATAAATAATGTATAAAATCAACATTACTTTGTAGTACTATTTTGAAAATGTGATTATCCGGGTAATTACGATTCGAAACTAAATGAACAATACTTATTAAAAATCATGCAAAAGTACGGAACCCTTAAAATTAATTTAGGAAGCCAAATACCAGGAGAGCATGCAATTTAGCTGTGCTCTGTGGGTTGTGCAATTGTGCAATTGTGCAATTTAGCTGTTGAGAGGCCGGAATATCGAACCCTCCATAATACTATTAGGATCCCGTTTTCAAAATAATTTTAATGCGAAATGAATTTATTAATTTCAAAACAGTAAAGTAAGGGATATGTAAAAAAGAAGATAATTGCTTTGTATTATTGATTACTTTCGAAAATCAATGAAGGAAAGTTTTAAGTCACTACATAAACAGAAAAACCACCTACACCAAAAACGGTAGGTACATTTCTAAGTAATTCAAAATTAGAGGAGAGTTTCAAAGTGTCGTCCTTTGTCATTTACGCACAACCTCGCCTGTCGAAAAATGGCTGCGTTGCTGCGTTTGGTAGGTATTCACTATTCACTACTCTACTCACATTCAAGAAAACAACTACAACAACGGTATTTCTATCGTAAGCTAATAAGATACGATAAATATTTTAACCGAAATGAAATGAAAACTATTGTCTTCCGAAATTCGATATTGATGCGTTTGATTGATATGAAAGTGAAATTTAAAAATGTCACAAAGTATCCTGCAATGTCACTTGGATGCCTAATTGATGTTGCTGAGCAAAGAGAGTTCAATTACTTATTTGCATTGTTTATTTTGTTCTTCGTAAACTGTAAAGGTCGTTCCTGGTAAACATCTTCTGGTCTAGTGAACGAAGTTACATATCAAGCAAACCATTGTATCATATTATACGGCATTAATTATTATACGGAACCCATGTAGAAAAAATAAAAAGCTTTGAAAAAATAGCGCCAAATTCTAATTGCCTGGTATTTACAAAGATTAAACTACAGGAGATGGGTCTGTGTGAAACAGCTAGATAATACGCGTTCCTATGGAATAAGTGCGGTATCGTTAAAAGCCGAAGCGTAACAATCCGTACTTTAATTTTCATATTCTAAATGTAATTAAGATAATTTGCCGAAAAAACTTTAATTACATCTTTTAGTGTTAGGTGTTCGTTTATTAGCCTTGCAACGCAAAAGACACAGACATAACATCACATACAGACACTAAAAAAGTCAAAATAGTTTGTTCAATACAAATAGCGCAATTACATCTTGCACACGAAAGCTTAGGCAGAAATTACTTACAAATGTCCCCAGTCTGAAAAAATATAATCTATGATTTTGAAGTTGATGACCTTGAACTTGACGAACAGCTGATCACTAGGGATGGGATTCTTAAGAAATTATGTCGATTGTTTTGTAAAACTTCGATAGTAATTATTTCAGAAATCGTAACAGTTAAAACAAAAATAATCGCACTTTTCGTTTCAGTGTTTGTAACATTCTATTGCGCTTTAAGCATTACCCGAACTCTTGTAACACCTGTGTAAAAGAGAGAGAATTTAATCTTTAACTAATTTTATACAACGCACTTTTTGTAAGGCTATGTGACTTGCGTTTCGCATCCACTAGTGTTAATTAATTGCTATTCAACAGTACAAAATTCAATACGCATGGCACTTCTACCTCAGTTGATGTCGAAGTCTTTGTGCACGTGCTATCTAAATGATTGTAACTAATGAGAATTTGAAAATTAATATTTCGTTGCACCGAGCCGTGTGCGATGCCCGTTAACAAAATTATTAAAGACCTCCATTTCCGCGTATTTACCATAATATTTTAATTGAAGTTACTTTAATACCGCCAAGTAGATCTGTATTACTTTTTATTGGTATATTACATTTGTAACACAAATCTTCATAAATAATATTAAACATTCTTTTTACATTTACTTATTAATTATTTGCTCTCACATCTTTGACGTGTTAAAGTACTAACAAAATATTATTTCTTAGCGTGGACCGAAAGTTTAAGTTGTAGCTTTCTATAGTAATAGTGATAGTGTCGCGGGTATAACTTATTGTAATAATACGACGTACCAAATCTTATTTGAGTATTAAACGCCACATACATTCAATAAAAATAAATTTTAAATAATTAATTTATTAATTAAGTTATAAACTCACTAAAGAAATGTTATGACTATTTGTTTTCACACTGTATGTACCTAAAACACTTTATTATTCATTTAGTATTCGTTTGACAAAAGTAATAGCTGTATAAATTCTAAAAATCAATCCACATCTCTACACGCTTCATTTAAATCGAATAATGCGTCATTGTTTCCAATAGAAAAATTATATCGTTTGAAAATATACAAAAGACGCCGCCCGTATTTCAAGCCCGCGTTGTTCCCTATTGTGAGGCCGGATTATCAGTAAGAGTCACAAAGGCGGCACAAAAGGCGGTTTATCAAACCACGTCTGACTGGATATCTTGCTCTCGCAAGTTCACTTGGAACTAGAAACTTGGCCCACTGGCCGGGCCCGTATCGCTTTCTTGATATCAACTTGTATGTAGGACAAACAAAAACTTTTGGGATTGTTGCGAAGTAAAAATACATTTCTGATTCCAAATATTTCATATTATTTATAATAATAATCTTTACTACAGTATACTTTATAATTATGTAGATATAAAAATATACAATTTTAATTTTAAAATTGTATAACTAACAACTTTTAAACATTCATTTAATTCAAGCCAAGTAAAACAATTATTTAATTATAACTTGGCACGAGTTAAATATTCTGAATTAAATTGTTCCCCTCGTTTCCATTATTATGAATGTTTAGAGACTCGCCGTAAAAAAAACCTTTTTAAACTGTAAACATGTCAATCTACATTTTATTTATAATCTCTGGATACGAAATTGCCGCTGTCGTCCGAAATACCGTGTCGTTATGTAATAACTTCATGCCTCTATAATTTAATTTCGTCAACGTTTAAATTCATAGAAACACGAGCAACCATTAATTCACATTAATCACGACTTGACGTTAATTCGGCATAATTCGGTATAATTCGTACAATATCGTGGGGAAATGTCGATCGATCATTTAGGGCCGTCATACGAAGTTGATCTGACTTTGGCTGCAGATTCGGCAGCGCTATTATTATTCATCATTGTCGAAACTGATACAGAAGAGTACCCGAGGGCTTTCACAATAAATATATTAAAAATACTTAATTTTGAAGTGTGTAGTGTACAATACAATGAAAATTGGGCTGATATTATCATATAACAGATGAGGCGACGTGATTGGTACATAATAATGTCATATTTAAACCTAAATTAATGTTATACAACGTTCAAAGTCTAATCATTATATGGATGGTTGTAGTTTGCAAACTTATCAAAATTACCACCGTTGTAGTCACAAATCTCTACCCATATATGCATATACTGAAACATATATAAACACACTAAACATCTGCGAAAAAACAGAAAAAAAAACTCAATAAAACATTACGTATATAAAGCTCACTAGAACACTAGGCTAAGCGTTAGATTATCTACTGTTTTCCATTTTGAGACTTGATCACTGTTAATAGAGATGGGTAGGTCTGGATACATATGTGTCCGCGAACCCGTATCCCTAGTGGTATTGTTGGATTTACATCCAAAGAAAAATCGGACGCGTATCCTTTGGAATAGAAATATTTTCCAGTGGAGTGGAATGCGTCAAGGGCAGATCGCGCACACAGTGTATCGTTGGTAAATAGTATCGGACACGGAACTTAAAGGAGCTGGAACGATTTTTTTTGTACTATATCAGTCATCAGATCCAGCTCTGCACACTCCGTAACTCCGGTTCGGGAGTTGGTACCAAATTTCTAAATTGTCAATACAGGTCCGCAGACAAGAAACCTGGAACCGTATCTTTAAAAAAACCGGACCTACCCATCTCCACTGTTAAAGTCCTGGTTTCAAGACACAGTACTTTTTACTGCACTGAACTCGTACTTACACGCACTTACAGTTATCGTTATCTTGGAATAAAAGATTTTGTTCTCTTGAACTGTACTGTATTTCTCTGATCTTGAAGTGTACTAAAACGTAACATTTAATTTCTCTTTTTATACAATCGTTATAAATAGCGTTAGTCTGAACATAAATGTCTTAACTCCATTTAACATTAAATCAAATAACTATAAATTTGAACAGTGTTCTTTGTTTAAAAGCTATGATTGTTTCAATTCTAAATATAATTTTATTTCTATTTTTATTTTATTTTTTTACAAATTTTGGTACTAAATTATAACAAAACCTTTTTCGAACAATCACAGATATTGTTATCTAATTCTAGGGAGCAAATACTATGCCAATATAATCGAATTTTTACTTAACGATGTCTTTTTTTATTCTTAAACAGTTCTTGGCGGTATTCAGGGAGCAATCGCCTTGAAGTTCACTGTTAGATTTTTGTAACTATTCTATTAAAAAACAAATTCTGTCACTGACACCTAAATAATACCCCTTATCTTTATATATAAAAACGAATGTTCGTATATATATATAATGACTAAATTCGAGCACCGTTTTACCGCTCACCAGGAAAGTTAGCACGTATACCTATGTATTTTTTCCTGGAAAAGGTTTTTATGCTATTCTCTTTGTTGTAAGTCGCCACCACGCGGACGAAGTCGTGGGCAAAAGGTAGCTAAATATAAAATACATAGCAGTAGGTAATCTAACGTGCTTCCTTCTCTTTATTTAAGCGGTAAAGACACTGCGTTTACTAAATTTATCACTGAGTTAACTATTAGTTTTGACTATATTTAACAATGACCGTTCGAGGACTTAGTAAAAGATATACTAATTCTGCGTTCACATGACTATTTCTATCAGACAGCACATGACAGCGATCGAATTAAACTATCTCTGACTGTCTCAATTCGACTACATTGTACACAACCACTTCGCGACTATTTAAAAACTACTTCACAGAAACAAGTCAGAGTTCTACAAGACAGCTTTCTACAGCTTTTCTTTTATACAGCTTTTCTTTATACAGCTTCAATAATGTAATACGTAGAAAACCTCATCCTCCACTCTTGTCATAAAAAGTTACAAAATTATCACAGATAACTTATTTATGTGACTGAAATTATTATAAAGCTAACAGATAAATTCGTTTTTGTTTTATGCGTAAACTGCGGAACCAATCAACCTCAAATGCCAACACCTTTAGTCAAATTCTAAGTTACAACTTACCAATAAATAATAACATTACTTTTATATCTGACACAGATAGAATAAACTTTAAGTCACTGAAAGGCGTAGCATAGGTTTTTTGATATTACTCTTTTCCTTTATACACCATACTATTTTCACTACGTAAGCAACTAATAAGACGCAATAAAAAAAATTAATTCCTTATGGTAAAGTCTACCCCTCGACTGACTTTTTAGACCTAATTCCGTTCTCTTCCAGCTCATAAACTCTTTTTAATTTAAACTAGCTGTTGCCCGTGGCTTCGTTTGCGTAGTCTTTTATTTACTAAATTAAAAAATTCGGAAACCTTTGCTGGCGTCTGCAAAACAACTCGCCAAAGTTTCATCACAATCGGATGAATGTTTTAGAAACGCATAGAGAAGAAACATACAAAGAAACATTCATTTTTATTAGATGCTTTTATTTTACTTGCCATGTTAGTATGCATGTGTGGGTCAAATTTTGGAAGCTAAATTACGACCATTTTCTAACGTTTGATTGGCTCAAATTTGGTATACTTGCGTATCTTCGGTGACAATGCAATAATATAGTACCATGGAGCTGGTCTGATTATGGAGTCGGAAGGTGGCCATAGGAATTTCTAAACTAAATACGATAAATACACTCTGGTGCTACACGATATCCAGGTTCAGAAGATGGAGACCGTAGATAGTCATAGGAACTTCTGGATTAAACAAGATAGACTCGACGTGTTTGGGCTCGTTTGATTTGTCTTGGCGAGCACTCTGGTGCTACATGATATCCAGGGCCTGAAGATGGAGCCGAAAAGTAGCTAAAGGAACTCTGTAATAAAACCACTTTCCTATCGAGTTTGGGGTCTTTTGTTTGTCTTGGCAAACACTGTTCCTATTATATGATATGTAGGTTCTGAGTGTCAAATAGAAAACAGAAAAGAAGGAAATTAAACTAAATAAATTTCTTGCGCGATACAAGCTTTTGAAATTGTTTGATGTAATAGAATATTAGGTACAATTATGAATATTTACTTTTTCAGTGATTATCCTAACATCGTGCCTATATAAGTAGGTAGCTTTATGGAGGATTTCAATCGATCTATTTTATTGTATTCATCTATATAAATAACATTCATGAGCACAACTCTTGCATAAAGTTATTATTTTCGTTTTAGTACAACTGAATTTTAGAATAAAAGCTTGTTTTTATTTATAAAAATTGGTAAGTATTCTAGACCATTACTAGAACTTTCATCAGACAATCGATATTTTCGCGTCGGAGATCTGATAAATGTATTCGAAAAGCGTCATAATAACATACTAGTAATCTAGATTTCTGTCCAGCCTTTTATAGCAATCTGCTAGAGAAGGTGTGAAAATGAAGACAACCCATTCAAGAACGAACAGTCGAAATATAAATCAATGAATTACATTCATTAATCAAAAATCCTTGAGAATAGGGGTTGTGTAGCAACGTATAATGATTCCCAAACAGCGGATGACCTTCGCTAAAATAATATCGATAATAGTTGTACATAGTCCCAATGTAAGTTTCGCTGCAACCCGAGGTGAGAACTGAGCTGGTCTAGTTTATTTCTCTAAGTCGTTTTATGCCCCTAATTCTTCTAATTCCTCTTTAGTTTCTCACATCAAGAACTCCAGCACCTATGTTTAATCAACTTCATCAGTCTATCCACCTAGGACTCAAAATTCCTTCAAATTGATATTCAATTGAATATCAATTTGAAGGAAGAAGAAGAGAAGGCGTTACAGAACTGCGGCGTCACAAATTCACAGTATCATTATCCACGGCTAGGACCCGGACAAATTCTCAGTATCATTATCTAGGACCAGGGCCAGGACCTAGGAGTAATAGAGACGGAATTCATCCTCACTGTAATCCTTCTTCAGATTAAAATCGAATAAATAACTCATGTTATTCATTATATTTCGAATAGTCTTTTTGCAGTTTAGTTCATGATTACTAAATTTATGTTTTAATTGGGTCGTAAAAAAACAGCAATTTAGCCTATTAGTGTGTATGTGTAGCCACTTAAAGCAATTAACATAATAATAACATATCAATGCGGCGTAGCTTTTCCTTACCTACTGATTATACATATTTTTACATTTTGAAAATGGAAACGATGAGTGAATCATAGATACGAGTATGTATAATGATAGTTAATAGAAGTAACGAAATCTATACCCATTTTCACTAATCAACTCTAAACGCCTTCTTCGGTAAGATATCCTCAGTATATTTCTAAAGTCATTTTATACCTAATTGTTTTTATATCTCAGGTGTGCCTTACACATTGGTAAAATCAAAAGTAAGCAACAATTAATTTGAAACAAATAATTTGATATTACTTATTTTAACAAAGTAACTATTACTAGTATCTAAAGAAATGTTAAAACACTGGTAAGATTATATACAGTGCCATCAGTCGAAAAAAAGCTTTCTAAAAGACAGAGTAATTGTTTGGCTCGTCGCCAGCCTCAACAGCATATGAGAATCGCTGCGCTATGGCTATCTGCTAACGACAGCTTGAAACCACTTTAAATAGTTCGGTTTCTCGCTTTTTGTAATATTCTACTTCTCTGATAATTTCAAAAATCTATAGTTCAAAATTTTTAGCGTCTTCGCTCATTAGTTTTTCATTGTAGGTTCGTAGAAAATGCTCCAAATCTCATCACCTGAATATCGTCATGAATTCTTATAAATATATAGACGCATTTTATAGAAGCATGGACAGTTCTCTGCTAATTTTTCCCCATGCAATTTATTTTATTTCCATGTTAATTTTGATATCGCTTTAACGGGTTGATTATTCAAAAGTTTATGTTATACTCGTATATAGGTTTCTGTGTATTTAATAACTTTTATGTTTATTTTATACGAATTCCTATTCAAATACTTAGAATTAAATTTCTGAACACCCTTTCATATTTTAAGTACTTGCTTATGTTACATTGCATAGTAGATGTTTGCTTATGTTACATGAGGAACCTCTCTACATCAATTGATACATATTAAGTCAGGCAAAACCGCCTTCGAAAAAAACACTGAAAAGAATAAAATAACTATCCTTTACTAATCAAAGTAAGTACAATTAAAATAATTTTATAAACACGATACATGTATCTATATAATTAAATTTTACAGTTACTGAAGTCGGTGCCAAGCCCACGAAACTAATAGACTGTCTGTTGTTGCACACTGATTTGGAATTTTAGAAATCGGTTCATAAATGACGGAGTTATGAGGTAACAAACATACAAAAAAAAAACAACATACAGACGAATTGAGAACCTCCTCCTTTTTTTGAAGTCGGTTAAAAAGGTCAAGCTGTTAGTTTCTTATTTTATAATAGCCGTTGCCCACGACTTCGTCCGTGTGGAAAACGGATAATACACAGCCTATGTCCACCCTAAAAGTCTATTCTAAATGTCGATGAAAGAATTTTCGAAATTGGATAAATAGTTTCGGAGAATGCCTCCTACATCCAAAATTACAAATTTGCCTCTTTGAAATACTACTTTAGATATAGGTTTAAATAAGATTAGTAATGTCGTGTACTTTTTTCTTAAAGGGCTGAAAAAAACATTGATTTCTAATTTAGGCTTTGTTTGCTGAAGGTAGGGATGAGTAAATATTATTTATATTACGTACATATAAATGAATCCTACTTAGAATCCCTAACGGGGTAGCTAGAGAGGACGGCACGCCTAGTATTACGGTCTTTACATACTTGTTTCGCCTCCTTAAGTCTCACCATTCTCCTTACACATTTTCGCCAGGGTATACGAGCGTTTTTGACATTTCCGTCAGTTAATATTCTGGCTATTTGATGTTTTTATGAACATGACTTATGTCAGCCTTGGTATTCTTTGACTATTACTGCCACTCAGTTTCGCTTTGTCGATTTTCTTTATCAATCTATTATCGCTCATTCCTCTGTATGGCCGAAACATCTAATCTAAGCATTACTTTCGTAGTCAAAGATATAATATGTATATTTATTATATACATAATAAAATAAAATACAATGAAAATGTCTAGAACAATTGAACGAAACGTATATCTAAGGAGTGCGTTTTATTGTACATCTGAGGAGTGCGTTTTTAACGGATGGAATATGTGAGTTGGATGTGGAGAGACGGATAGCAGCCGCCAATAAAGTGAACGATGCTCTGTCCTTATTAGTAGGCAGTGTGAATATATCTAAATCAGCCAAAATGGTCATACACAATGCGGTATTGGTGCCAACTTTATTGTACGGTAGTGAGGCCTGGATATGGCCGAAATCGAGTGAAAGTAAGATAAATGCAGTAGAAATGAGATCTCTTAGTGGTGCGGTGTCACCCTTGCGAGCAAAATAAGCAATGAAGAGATACGCAGTATGACAGCGTTGCACTACAGCGTTATTGTAAAAATGAAGAAAGGAATGCAAAATTGGTTCGGGCACATAGAAAGAATGAGTTATGAAAGACTGACGAAGAAAATCTACAAAGCGAAAGTGAATGATAAAAGAAGCCAAGGAAGACCAAGGTATGAAGATTAAATAACCAGAGTGTTAGCCCACGGAAATGTCAAAAGCACTCGCATACTTAGGCGAAATTGTGTGAGGAGAACGATGAGATTTGAGGAAGCGAAAGAAGTATGTACGGACCGCGACGCTTGGCGTTCCGTTCTCTCTGACTACCCCGTTAGAGATACAGCGTGAAGATATGTATGTAATAAAAATTAATAAAAGAATATTAAAAATTAAATTATATGTAGGTATATAAATAATAATTCCCAAAAAGTAAATATTTATATACTTACACAAATTTATTTTATCGGCCATTGCTATGTCCTCCCTAAGCAAAAGACTTTCTCACTCTTCAAAATATATACTCATGAGTCTATGTATCCGTTGGTTTAAAAGAAGAAAATAGGATTCAGGTAAATTAAACAAACCGAAACCAAAAATAATTTTACCGATGACCTATAAAAATTCATTAAATTGTACATTTCTTCTTAGTTACTTACTAAAATCCCCAATGCTTTTAACTATCTAGAGACTGTTCTTTCCCAAATATGCTCGCGGATGTACTGGAAAAGAGACATCTATAAGAAGATAAAGAATATTTTATGATAGATTTAACTGGGTTTAACTACACAATATGATACAGTAACATTATATTTATGAAAATAACTTGTAATTATAACGATAAATAACATAAAAACCTTACTACATTTTGATAATGAAGTGACGTAGTTCAAAAAACTAGGTCATATTGAGTTGCACTACGCGAACTACCCGCGTAATTACAACGGGAAAATAATTAATTTCCACCGGTTAAGCTTCGCAGTTTCGACAAACAAATATGCGGTGGTTACCGTCGGCTCACTCCGATTCCAGTGCTGCCTGCCAACTTTATTCAACAATAGTTCCCATATTTTCGCCAGAAACAATAATTTTGCTTTATTACCGACCTTTTTCCAGTACTAAGTTATGCTTTATAGTGGTAGCTGCTACTTAATAAACATCGGTTTCTTATTAATAGCTGACATAAAAAAACAAATATTCAAAGCACTGCTTCTTATAAATATTCTTACATAATTTTATAAGAGAGTGTTTGATTTAATTTTTAACTTTGTTTAATATTTTATAACAAAAGTAAGATGGGATTCAAGAGACTATTTTTTAATTTGGCGTGAGATGTTACTTTACGGAAATTTATTTTATTTAATAAATTCTTGTAATTTTTGGCTATCTTCCGCCCAAAATCATGAACTTGTTTGCCTCTCATCGAAGCATGCTCTCAGAAAACTCGGTCAGTTAAACAGCATCGAATGAAACATTTACTTCAATTTTTACTTGAAGTATACAGGTGTCTATTCCTTAAATAGAAGTAATGAAAATGATTTTGAATTTTTCATGAACTTCTGTAATATACTAACGTTTTGTCTTTTGTGTTATCGTGACTTGTATTTGGTTACGTTTTATTTAAAAATTATAGACTTTAAAAAATAAGCTTAATTTAGTTTATGTGGTTGTGTTGATTTATCTGACAAATTCTGTTTTGTTATTTTGTAACTTGCCTTTTGATGTTCTAAAGTTGGTTTTATAGCTGCAAAAAAAAACTAATGTGACATGACAGATTAACGCATACTCTAGTCGTAATACACGTTACATGCACTTTGTGTTAATTTAAGCATTAATTGAGTACTGGTTAATATTGATTGTAAGTTCAAGGTTACTATGTTTTAACAGTTTCGTTTTCTTCTTCTTATTCATTCTTGATTAATCTAATCTCGACGTTTCCAAACTTTTTAGGCTCGCCATCCACTTAAGAAGACAAATTATCTTTCACTAAAATATTGTTAATATAGCCCGTTCACAATAACATGAGTGTATGTAATAAGTGACTACTTAGTCAATTATCTTTCTTAATTTATAATTTAATTTGACTGACAATTTTCACTTTAATGTTCACAGCTACCGCTATTTTGTTTTTAGAGTTTTTCACATACTTAAATTTATAAAGTTTCTATATACTATGTAGTTGCATCGGAATCAAAATGTTAATGAAAGTCTCATAAAAGTTGCTATATCGGTTCACAAATGGCTATCATACATTATGTATTTTTCTAAACATAAAATGTAATCACAATAAAGTTTTGTATTTTTCGGAATGTTTTAACATATCATACCTAATTATACTCAAAAAAAATTTAAACTTATTGTAAACTTATTATCATCATCCGTTTATGGAAGTGTAATTTAATATTCTGGCAGTATTTTTCTACAAGTACGCTTTTGAACGTTCTGTGTCTTTTATATTTTACTATTCTTTATAAAAAAAAATCTGTGACAAACAGTACTTTTTGTATTCACATAATTTCCACATTATTTCCACAAATAAATCTAATATAATATACAATATTAATTTTAGTATGGCACACAAAAAATAATCACGAACATAAATTAAGTTTCGGTATTATATACAGAACTATAATACAAATATAATGGGAAAAGTTCTGTTTCGACAGGTTTAGGCTTTAACCTTCATTACTGCCTACGTAACTTAAGTCTAACAGAGAATTAGTACAATCCGTAAAATAAACTATTATATTACTCAAGTTGAACATATTGGTAATCAATTCTTGTTCTAGTTAAATTAATATTATATAACATTATTATAATATATTTATAGTATTATTCATATGTTATTGCCTTGACAAGAGAGACAAAAACTTATGTGCTTCTACCGTAGTAGCCTTAGATTACAAAATCACACATTACATATTTATCATTTTAAAAACCATTGGATAAGTTTCTGATTTTATAAGCGAAAAATATTTTTTCTTCTGTCTGTCTGAAAAAGTGTCTGAAAACTTTCATAGTATTTTATTCAGATTTTTGTGGAGTTTTAATGTTAGTTACCAACTAAAAAGTTACTGAAAAATAGAAGAACAGAAAATTAAACTATAATGTATTTACTATATATAACTGTTTTATTACAAAATAGACAAAAACGCAGGCGTCATAGTATAAAATATTTTAAATACACATATTACTTTTAAAAAAGTAGAAAAAAATATTGATTAATGAATTTATAACGAACAAAATATGGAGTTTGATATCCACACATTTAATAGATATATATGTAAATTTGAAGTTACGTTGTGAACAATGTTTGTACGTGCAAAAAAAAGAAAAAAAAATACTTCGACAAAAAATATGAAATTCTAGTTAGTTTTTTCATTTTTTTCTTAGTCAGCAGCATGTAATAAGTTACCGTAGAGTTATTTTATATGGGGCCGAGTGGTGTGGGTGACCCGCCACAGGGGGTGGACCAACAGGCGCTTATAGCTCCCATTAAGTGGAGCCTTAGCCTGCCATCCCAAGACCGCAGTGCGTAGACTTCATGTCTACATCCTTCTCGAGGTGACCCTGTTTCTACTGAACACTGCGGATCTAGACTGGAGAGTCGATAAACACTCCTGAGGGTGGTGCTTCGGCGGCGCCCTCAGTACCGGGTCGGGGCCGATGAGGCTGCAGTGCCGAAAGGGCCTGGCCCGGACCGGGGGGGGGATGTCCCCATTTATGGGGACAAGTTGTGTTCCCCGTCCTCTGCGTGAGGGCGGGGGTCAGGCGTCGGGGTCACTTGCCCCTCTTCCAGGAAGGGTATTGTGACCCCGGAGGTGGAAAGAAGGAAAACTTTTAAAAACCCGTGAGGATACACGTAAAAATCTGAGGTGGAGAGAAGGAAAACTCGAAATGAAACCCGTGAGAAAACACGTTAAAACCAGAGGTGGAGAGAAGGAAAACTCGAAATGAAACCCGTGAGACAACACGTTAAAATCAAAGGTGGGAAGAAGGAAAACTTGTAAAAACCCGTGAGTAAACACGTAAAAATCAGGTGGGCGTGCTGACGCCCCTGCCGTGGTGTAGGCGGGGTGCGGAAGCCGCCACTTCGGAGGCCTGGGGTGTCCTTCGGGGGAAGGCGCCTCATCAATGGCCTCGGGATGGTGCGCGCGGTTGTTCCCGCGCGCCTCCCAGGAGAGCGGGCAGGTCAAACTGCCCGCAAACGGAGGAGGGCCCGGCTCAGGCTGGGCATAGCCGCCGGGGTCGCGGCAGAATGCCAACGCGCTCCCGTTGCCCCGGCATCAAGGCTCTCGAGGAACACCGTCAGGTTTTAGTGGGTAGACTCGGCCTAGCACCCTAATGTCGAGGAGTCCCACATACCCCCCTGCCACCCCCCTACGGCAGGACGGGATGCATAAAGCATTTCCTGACGCAAAAAAAAAAAAAAAAAAAAAAGAGTTATTTTATATGGGGCCGAGTGGTGTGGGTGACCCGCCACAGGGGGTGGACCAACAGGCGCTTATAGCTCCCATTAAGTGGAGCCTTAGCCTGCCATCCCAAGACCGCAGTGCGTAGACTTCATGTCTACACCCTTCTCGAGGTGACCCTGTTTCCACTGAACACTGCGGATCTAGACTGGAGAGTCGATAAACACTCCTGAGGGTGGTGCTTCGGCGGCGCCTTCAGTACCGGGTCGGGGCCGATGAGGCTGCAGTGCCGAAAGGGCCTGGCCCGGACCGGGGGGGGATGTCCCCATTTATGGGGACAAGTTGTGTTCCCCGTCCTCTGCGTGAGGGCGGGGGTCAGGCGTCGGGGTCACTTGCCCCTCTTTCAGGAAGGGTATTGTGGCCCCGGAGGTGGAAAGAAGGAAAACTTTTAAAAACCCGTGAGGATACACGTAAAAATCTGAGGTGGAGAGAAGGAAAACTTGAAATGAAACCCGTGAGAAAACACGTTAAAACCAGAGGTGGAGAGAAGGAAAACTCGAAATGAAACCCGTGAGACAACACTTTAAAATCAAAAGTGGGAAGAAGGAAAACTTGTAAAAACCCGTGAGTAAACACGTAAAAATCAGGTGAGCGTGCTGACGCCCCTGCCGTGGTGTAGGCGGGGTGCGGAAGCCGCCACTTCGGAGGCCTGGGGTGTCCTTCGGGGGAAGGCGCCTCACCAATGGCCTCGGGATGGTGCGCGCGCGCCTCCTAGGAGAGCGGGCAGTTAAAACTGCCCGCAAACGGAGGAGGGCCCGGCTCAGGCTGGGCATAGCCGCCGGGGTCGCGGCAGAATGCCAACGCGCTCCCGTTGCCCCGGCATCGAGGCTCTCGAGGAACACCGTCAGGTTTTAGTGGGTAGACTCGGCCTAGCACCCTAATGTCGAGGAGTCCCACATACCCCCCTGCCACCCCCCTACGGCAGGACGGGATGCATAAAGCATTTCCTGATGCAAAAAAAAAAAAGAGTTATTTTATATGGGGTGCTGGGTTGGGCAACCTCCACGTGGTGCATCCTGGGCGCCGACCAGTAACTGCTCGTTGTTTAATGGGTTGTTACTGGACGGCGGCTAATAGCCCGACCAACGGGGTGTTAAGGGGTGTCCATCCGCGTGTATCCTGAAGAATGCATGTTGATGGACTTCGTTGTGTAGTCGTTGTCACCTTACCTCTCTGCTTTCAGAGGGGAATGGTCGTCGTACGCTTGTTTGTGTTTTTGTGTCCTCTACGGAGGACACAAAGTCAAGAAGACGTGAGGTGGAAAGAAGGAAAACTTTTAAAAACCCGTGAGGATACACGTAAAAATCAGAGGTGGAGAGAAGGAAAACTCGAAATGAAACCCGTGAGAAAACACGTTAAAATCAGAGGTGGAGAGAAGGAAAACTCGAAATGAAACCCGTGAGACAACACGTTAAAATCAAAGGTGTGAAGAAGGAAAACTTGTAAAAACCCGTGAGTAAACACGTAAAAATCAGGTGGGCGTGCGGACGCCCCTACCGTGGTGTAGGCGGGGTGCGGAAGCCACCACTTTAGAGGCCTAGGGTGTCCTTCGGGGGAAGGCGCCTCACCTAATGGCCTCGGGATGGTGCGTGCGGTGTTCCCGCGCGCCTCCCAGAAGAGAGAGCAGGTCAAACTGCCCGCACGCGGAGGAGGGCCCGGCTTATGCTGGGCATGGCCGTCGGGGCCGAGGAAGAGTTCAAACGCGCACCCGTTGCCCCGGCACTTTGGCCCCGTGGAGGAACACCGTCAGGTTTTAGTGGGTATACTCGGCCTAGCACCCTAATGTCGAGGAGTCCCACATACCCCCCTGCCACCCCCTTAGGCGGGACGGGATGCGTAACGCATTTCCTGACGTAAAAAAAAAAGGAGTTATTTTATATACATACCAAATTACATACATAGGTATCTATGTCTTTCTTGCATCTTGCCGACAGCGACAGACGCTCATTGGCTACGGTTGTTTCACTGTATTTTTTGTGACATACAAACATTGTTTACAGCATAACTATGAACTGAATAATCTATTACATATGTGGGTAACAGACCCCAAAAAGTATATACAAAGAAAGGGGACAGTAGAGCCCTTCCTGCATCCTAGCAATGCCATGACAGCGCGGACCACATGCGCTGTTGTACTCCTGGAAAACGCATGGATAGACGACCGGAACCCTTACTCCGATCGTCTGCGATCCCGAGGGCCTCTTTAGGTGGCTCTTACGACAAGGAACACCGTCAGAGGGAGCATTATACGTCGGCGACCGCCGACAGCTTTGCGCCTGTGGGGGCCTCGCAAAAAAGTTTTTCAAGTTGTTAAAAGTGTTATTTAGTTATCAGTATTTATTTCCGTAAGAGTGTAGTAGTATACTCGTAAAATTAGTGTAAAATTCAATCATCATTTTCTTTCTGACTAGAAAATGAATGAGGCCTCCCAAAGCTAATGTCGCCGCCGTCCATGTTTCGTCTACCGCCGCCACTGAACACAGTAGCCTTCTGTCCTACTTGCACTACACAAAATTTTCAGCAATTTTTTGTATTATCGAGTCATAACAGAATTCATTAGCAGTTTATGAAATTGTTTCCGGTTTAATAAAGCATTATGCTAATGTATAAATGCATAATTAATTTGTTAAGTCGATCAGCTTGTTTATTTTATTGAATGTTTTTAACGTTAGCCCGTAGTAAATCTGTTCACTCTCTGTTAATTAAATACGCGTCCTTCTACTAATTGCGTTACAATACAGCGGTTATTGTTATTTTGGTTAATTCGACTCAATTATTCGGTGCTTTCATAGAGTGCTGTTCATAAAGACAACTACGTACATATATCATGTATACATAATATGTATGTTGTATGTACCATTATTCTTTCCACACTATCACTACAACACGACTTGCTATTATCACAAAAATGTTTAATATTTCGATATTTAACCGAAACAGCATCATATAGAATATTTGAATATTTTTTAAACTAAATTTTAAAGAAAGATATGTTTAAAACTGATACAATAAATTTGAAAGATTTTTTTGTATAACTGTGAAAAATCTTTGAAATTAAGGTAAGCTCTGTGTCTATCGCACCTAGGCGCTGGGCAATGGCAATGAGCTGACATTACGATTTTGTGACGATATGGTCCGATGGCATTATCTCCCTCTCAGCTTTATTTTAACATGGGAGTTTAAAAAAACTTATATTTTCCGAGGAATTTAAATTTTTGTGTTGTTTAAGAAACACTGATACACGAACAGATATGTACTATCGCGGAAAGGGAATGTTTAGCAGGTTGGCCGTCACTTTAAATTGGCCGTATTATACAAACACGAGATAACACGATTGACGACGAAAAGAAAGACAAATTGCAGACGATGAGATGGCAGCTCAAATTTTGAAATTCAAATTTGTATTCGTTTCAAGGTCCAATCTTGAACGGGTGTTTCCTCATGTATGCAAAAATAAATAAATAAGGCTACTTTCATAATTATTTCTAAGTCATGCATGACATAACTAAAAATAATAAGAAATTAAAGAAATTAAATTTGGTTAATTTCCCATCATTTATTTAAATATCACAAAAATGAAAATAAGGATAAAAAAAATAAAAACAACTTCATCGACCAAATAAAAAACTACTCTCGATAGTAACGCAGCGTCGAATCTCATCGAAGCGAAACTCATTTTAAACAAATTCCTAAAAAGAAAAAAATGCGCGCATTCCTCCGAATGCGCAAAACATTCATAACGCAAAAAGTTTAATTCTTTTTCATTTGCGGCAGCAGAATGTCCAACATGCTTCCTAGTTCTAACTGAAGTTATAGAAACACGTGTTAATTTTGCACAGCAATATACGCCAAATGTTCAATAAGCAGAATGTTAGATAGATAAATTCTTTGTTGCGCACATTCGGAAAAAAATCATTTACCATTAAACTTAAAACTCGTCGCTGCTGTGGCACGTTCGCTTCGCTCGCTCGGCTCGCGCGTTGTGGTTTACATGCTTACCTAAGTTAACCTATTCAAAGAGAGTGTTTTTGTAATGCGGATTCTGTTCTGGCGCTTAGCTGGCCGCTGCCGAGGCACGCTCGCTTCGCTCGCTCGGTTCGCGCGTTGTGGTTTACATACTTACCTAACTTAAACTAACCTACCCAAAGAGAGTGTTCTTATAGACCGGATTATGTTCTGGGGCATCGCCGACCACTACCGCGGCACGCTCGCTCGGCTCGCGCTTTGTGATATATTTACTTACCAAACCTAACCTACCCTAGGATGCATTCCGTTCAGTATTAAGTTCACTAACAACGTAAAATACATAGGCTATGTAAGTATAGTTCCTTCGCCTACCAAAAATTAGACAATCATAAAAATAATATCTGTGATCAAAAAATTAATAATAAATCGCATAAAATTTTCAGTTTTAAAAGTTTACAAAATTAATATCTTATAATATTAGATCCCGTAATGTAAATTAAAATCTTAAATACTTACAATGAATGTCATCCCCGTTCCTCATAATAGGAAAACAATGAACAATATGTGCATGCAAGTGATAAAACACGTAGTAGTTGCTACTTGATATAGAAATTACAAAATTATTTGCTTAAAAAATATGATCATGTAAAGTGACGCTTTAAATTTTAAATACTTACAATGATTGTCTTGTGCTATGAATATGGCATTATTTTGTTGAATTTTACATAAGAAAGTTACAAAATTTTACTAAGTGTGAAGCAACGAAAACCTTACCCCGCATATCTTATGACCCATAAGCTTACTGTATTTCGCTAAAAAAATAAAGTAAATAGTTTTGAAAAAAAATAAAAAGATAAACAATGCGTTGATGGATTGGATTAGTGACATTATTATGAGCCTACCAATTAGAATAATTCTCGCGATATGGCACTAATACTTCGCCCTTGTTGATGCAGAATAATAATTCTGTAATAGTCCTCATTAGAAATTACAGGAGGCATTTTCCAACTGAAAAAATAAATTAAATAATTTTTCCTTAAATTTTTACGAAGACATATGATTGATATGTTGTACTTTTTGTGTCGCGGTTTCCTTTAAAGAGAATATAATACGCTAAGGTTTCCATGGTTCCTCTACCTCTACCTATTTAATCACATGTAATTTTAAAATTAGCAGTAAAAACTTTAGTATTGAATTTTAAGTCCTTGATGAGTAAAAGTCGTATGTGTGTCGGTAGGTCGGTGCGAACGATTTATAAGTGTATGGTTCCGTGTATTAGGATTTTGAGTATTTTTGAGTGAAAAACTTGGAATAACTTATTTTTAACTTCAGTTTATTATTAAGTAGCGACCGTCCGCGAATTCGTTGGCAAAAACTGGAGTTTCCCGTGAGAATCACTTACTTTCTCACGGTGAAAGCATGTGAAAGAAGGACAAACAAACGTTCGAATTTATAACATATAGTTAGAATTAGTTTTGATCTAGTTCGTGAAAAATAATAATTCGAATTGACTATGTAAAAATATTCTCTGATTTTTTTGAGTAGTTAAACAATGACTCAACAACTCCTTGTTGCTTACGTGAGTCAATCCGTCATAAAATAATCGCACTCGCTAACAACTCAATTTCTCGTCATTTGTGTTTGTTTGGAATATCTTAATTGGCTATCGGTATCCCGACCATCTAGAAAATTTTTCTTAATATTTGTCTATTTCATCTAATTAACTTAAAAAAATTAACACAATTTATGAAGAGTGACTTAAACATTTTTATTCGTGACCTAAGACATAAGGGTTCCAAGTTTGACTACGCAACCATAAATTGCAGTTAATTAATATTTACTCTCCTTTGGCACATGTCGCTCTTCGATTCTCGTCGTTCGTGTCAGTTTGGAATACGAATATTACCGATTCGTATCCCGTACGTTCATCTTTCAATTTTGAATTTAGAAATGACAAAGACACCAATTGAAACTCCAATTTGCTGATTTTGTCGAGTCGATAAAACAATCTATTACACGGCAAATTCAAAGGTTTTTTAAACTGCTAAACATTCACTTTCCGCGATAGTACATAGATATTACATTTTATAAATATTATAATATTTACAAATTACAGAATGATGTCCCAGAAGGGATTTCGAAACAGCTCTGAGTAATTGCGAAAACTAACTTCTGATTAATTTATTTTCAATCCTTTAGCGCAGCTGATTGATAACATTAATATTACATCAATATTGTAAATATTTCAATCGGCTGACCTAGAATCTAATCTTGTGCCTCCAATATAAAAATCCTTGGTCATTTAGCACACACGAACTTTACAAAAATTGACAGCTTACTTACTTCTAAACAGGCCTGGGCGAGAAATATATACCTGCAATTTTGTCCACGTGAAAATTTTTTTCCATGGCTTTCCCAGGTTAGAGTTGGTTTTTCAAAAATAGCTTACGTCTGTCTCCGGACACATACTACCTGTGTACCAAATTTCATCACAATCGGTTCAGCATTGTTTAGCATTATTACCCCCTTAGGGGTAAATTTTTTATAAAAATGTAAGCTATGTCCGTCTCCTGGTCTCAAACTATCTAGGGTACGTGTTACATCAAAATTTGTCTGGCGGCTTTACTCGGTGTCTTACGAATACAATGAAATATCGAAAAAAAGTCTGACCACATTGAAGGATTCTAATCCGCGTATTTCAGCTTGGTAGATCTACGCTCTAGTCACTGTACTACTGAGAAGATAAACTCTGTTGCGAAATCAGAAGAGTTTAGAAGTTTTAAATTTGTGAAAACGTAAAGAAAACGAATTTTCTCAGAATTTGACTCTAGTTAGATCGATTTTTGACCACGGTAAAGCTCTATATTGTAAATTTCATCGAAATCGTTAGAGTCGTTTTCGAGGACGCGGTTACAAATATTGCATGTATATTACTTCTCTTTTGAATAACATCTAACAGTATCTTAAAATAAAGGAAGTCCGTGAATTTTATCATTAAATTCATTGTTCAGGAAAATAAATAATAGAATTTTAATAGACTTTACAAATAACACCAAAGCCAGACGCCGTGTCTGAGCAGGAATGGTGAGCTAAATCAGATAACCTGACTCACCCGTACATACGACACACATTTATTATCAAAAAAACTGATCGGTCGCCATTTCGGTAGAAAACAGCACCCACACATCTATATTTTATCTGATGTTATTTGCCTGATATGAAGTCTATGCTTTTATCCTAATTTTTCATTTTGTACATTACTCAAGTAGGTACATTATTCAAGTGACACGTGTTTCAATAGATATTTGTTGCATACTGAACTTAGACATTATTTCAACGTATTAAAAAAAAGCGAGTGGTAAAAGAAGTCAAGGAAGACCAAGGCTGACGTATGAAGATCAAATAGCCAAAGTGTTAGCCGATGGAAATGTCAAAAGCACTCGCATACCTAGGTGAAAACATGTGAGGAGAATGAGATTTGAGGAAGCAAAAGAAGTATGTAAGGACCGCGACGCTTGGCGCTCCGTCCTCTCTGACTACCCCGTTGGGGATACAGCGTGAAGATATGTATGTATTTATATATTTAAAAAAAATGATAAAGGTCTGACCACTTTGCAGGATTAGAACACGCGCATTTTGGCGTGGTAGACCTACACTCAGGCACCGTGCTATTGAGAAGATAAACTCGGCTGCGAAATTTAAAAAGCATAGAAGTTTTAAGTGTCTGAAAGACGGAGAAAACAATTTTTCCCAGAGTTGAGACCTACCTAGATCGATTTCTCGCCCCCCACAACTCCTATATTGTAAATTTCATCGAAAATGTTGGAGCCGTTTTCGAGAAAGCGATATCAAATATACATTTATGCATATATATACAAATATCGCTCGTTTAATATAATAGTGTATTTTTTATCAGACTCTACCTCTACTCTACCTTTTGTCAGGTCTAATAGAGAAAGAAAAATTTACAATGTAGTAGTATCCGTGTGTCTTCCATGAAAATAGGAAAAGATCGGCCAAGCGATAGAACTTGTAGCAATGGGCCACTCAACCTGTTGAAGCTATCTGATTCCTTGCTATCTGAAGGCTCAAATCCTAATTGCTAAAAGCAACGTCAGGATGAGATCATGTTGCGTCTTAATATTCTATTCACTCTGAATTCTAAATAGCGTGATGAATGAATACTGCTATATCGATGGCAATAAATTATCAGGTTTGTCTGAACGCAGTGAGCTGGCAGTTTGTAGGACGACATCTGAAAAACGTTGCGGTGAAATGAGAGGTCACCGTGCTTTGTCACGTCACCTGTTCAGAACTATTCTGTAATCATTTCAACAAAGAATTTTATTATAAAACATTTTTGATGTTATTTTATAACTGATAATTTTAAAATAACCCTAACAAAAACTTTGAATCTTGAATTCTATCTTTTGAATTAATAATAGAACACCGGACGTTACACTAAAAAGTTTAATTTTTGCTTTGGAAAATTGTTAGCTTCCAAGATTAGAAATATATTACGTTTTATTTTTAAATTGTTAAATTTAAAAATCTGGAGTCGGTTAGCTGAAATGGATAATATTTAGTATTGTATAATAGTAAAAGTCAAAGGTTAAAAAGACGGAAAGGTCAAAAGCACTCGCATCCCTAGGCGAAAATGTGTGAGGAGAATGAACAGATTCGAGGAAGCGAAAGAAGTATGTAAGGACCACGTCGCTTGGCGCTCCGTCCTCTCTAACTACCCCGTTAGGGATATAGCATGAAGATACGTATGTATGTATGTACAATAGTATTATAATAATATTATTATAATAATAGTTTTACATTAAGTATTAAGCATTGTCTGCTCTTAAACTGGAGCCTTCTATTTAACTTCTATTGACTGGAAACGAACTATATAATTCACTCATGTCAAATTGATACACATGTAGTTTATTTCCAACAAATCGAAGTTGCGTAACCTGATTAACCTGATGAATCTTGAACATTTGACAGTTTTAGCTGCGGCAGAATAAATATTTTTTTAAATTACATAATTAGACTTAAACTAATGACTTTCGTTGTAGCCTCATTTTATCTGTCGCGTAAAAATAAATGCATTTTTTTTTCTTTCAAAAGAATCAAATAATAAATTGTAAAATTTAAAATATTATCTATATCAAAAATAAATGTCGCCGATTTGTTAACAATTAAATTTACAGGGCAAATCGTTGGCACTCGTGAAATAAGATCGTAACAGAATAGGTATGTTTTTATACATAAAATTGTGAACGACGGAAGCAGACGTTAGCGACGACCGATATAGCTATATATTTACACGCCTTTAGATCTATTTATACAATCTTTTTTTAGAAGTTTTTATGCTTAGATTTGACAAATTAAATACATATTAACTTGTGTAATTTCTTCATGAGAAAAAGAAAATCAAATAAACAATCGATCGTAAAATTTTCTTAACTATTAATTATTTTTTAGATAGTAATGTATTTAACTAATTGTAACTAAATTTTTCTTCGTTCACGAGTTTTAGTAAATATTTACTTATTTCTTTAGCCACAAACAGTCACTTTCAATTAATTACATATTATTAATTTTATTAATACATTTTATTAATTTTATAATATGCTTATCTTGCAAAACTTAAAACATATACAAATTTAAAACAATTTGATATTAATATTTTATGGAAATCTTATACATTTATATGCAATAGCGCCAATGACCAAAATACATTTATACAGTTGTTCATGCATTTACCTACATCTAAATTCTGAACACTTTTGCTCAATTGTCGAACCAGCATCCATCAAAAGTTCTATGACGAAACTCATTTACACAACAAAAATCGAGTTTTCGCTGCCCACGGGGGTTGTATGTGCCATGAATCAGGATCAGAAAGACAAAAAGCCTCAAAATTCTTCACGCCATTGACGCCTTCTGAGATACGAAATGCGGATGTTATCTTTTCGCTACGACAAATCTAAATTACAAATATCTAGGCTATTGTTCTCTAATTGCCTAACACCAATTTTTTTATAAATATATACGTATTTATAGGTGTAAAAAATGGACAATGTGGATAATTTAATATAACTTTTTATCATTAGGTGTCAATTCGTACAAAAATTCTATTGAAAAAATATACATCGGGACATTTTAAACAGTTGATTAACTTGACAGCAATATCTATCGTGTCAGTTATGAACTAAAAAATAATACAATGTTCTTTGTGTTTGTTTTTTACCTATGATTTTTGTGCCTACGTGTTTGAATAGGTGGACTATTATAAATACTGTAGAGTTTATCAATCGGAGTAATAGAAATAAAGAGTTGGTGGTGAGCGCATTTTGATCACTTACTCCGTATGTTTTATCTTTAATAGTTCGTATTTAGGCTTACAAAGAGCAAAATATTCGATTTGACATTCAAATATAAGTTTATCGTAATAAAAACACATGCCGTCTTACTACAAAACATATTTTAAACATTGGTCTAACACGTGTTTAGGTAAACACAATTTTAGAGATAGACATAGTTTAGAAACATGTAAAAAATGGCGTTAGCAAAGGCTAGTGTCAATATATTACAGCGTTTCAGTGCTTTTAGTCACACGTTAAACTAGCCCCAGCTTGTGTTTACATATAAACAAAGTCTACGTCGTGTCTTTTTTGTAGTAAGACGGTTTATGTTTGAATTTCAATTTGAATGATGTGCAGTTTATTACTTTAGGTTTATTTATTAAGTCTTTACTTAATAAAGTAAAAACTTTTTCATTTTAATTAAGATTAAAACAAAATAATTTAGCGACATTTTTATCTTATCACAGATTTCTGACATATTTTCGTAGCTAGATCTATTCAAAATTATTACAGTGGATAAGAGTTCAGTGTCACCTGTCTCAGTCCTGACATACCATCTCTCTCCTACAAACACAATATTTTCTTCGTACAAAACATTACTTACATACATATAAACTTTTTATATGTATGTATGTATGTGATACTTCGTCTTCTTAGACACACACTAAATGCAATAAAATGGCCATTTTTTTAGGCTATTTTACGTTATTTTGCATTACCAACAATACACTAAGCAACTTAAATTCTGGTCTGGAAACGAAAAATAAAGGACGAACCGCCTGTTAATATACCCGAAGAAGCCGTAAAAATCAGCCAAAAGGATAAGCTTAAAAAAAGATATAAAGGCAATTATAAAAATTCATTCGCTTATACACTTTTTTAAACCTCACCACACATACACTTTTTAAAATTTCACGGTTTTGAATCCAATTAACGGGTTCTCGCAGCAATAATAAGTTCGAGTTTTACTATATTTCGATCCATATCTGTGCCATAATCTGTTAGCAGGTACCTGAACGAAGACAATGAAATTATGGCTTTAACATTTATTTTCTTGCTAACTAAATTAATGAAACATAAACAATTATTTAGCTGACAACATAATTAAACTGTGAATGCAATATTCAGTGACAATCTATGCGAACGTTGACTAGCGATGTGTATAACGTTGTAGCTCGTACGCAACATTTTGTTAACATAATTAATTTTAGGCGCTATTTATATTCCGCAAATAAATCTATCCAAAAATCTAAATAAAGTTACACCATCGTCGGCCTACAAAAGGCAGTTTACCACTGTACAATCACATATACTATTCCACTCATACTATTTTTCAATGTCTGGAGGCAACTGTTCAAATACAGTACGAATAGCCAGGCAGACATCGCGCAGCCCCGTTTGACGCCTGAATAGACTTCGAACCAGGGCGAGAATTCACCATCTATCCAGCAAAGCCAGCAGTACGGGGGCCTTCACGCCATAATCAAACAGAAGAGTCCGTAATTTCTTTCGCACTACTCTATCGAATACTTTTTCAAGATCCACGAAAGCGCAGAAAACTTTCCGACCTATAGCCAGAAACTTCCTCACGATACCGCAGAACGATAGCGAAAGAGAGATCAGAGAGTGATTCACAGAACCTCTAACGTTCCTAAAACCACCTTGTCCCTCCAACAAATATCTTGCAGAAATGCCTTTCGTACGTCCAGTCAATATCTTGGTATAGACTTTATGTGCTAAGGAAACCAAGCTGATGGCCCTATGGCACGCGACGTCTAAATGGGAACCTTCATATATTCCCTTTATAGAGAGGCACTATGACTGAGATGCGAATTGAGACAGTCCTCCTGCCTGCCTGGAAACTCTCCCTTCTGCCAGCAAAGTTTGTACGGCTTATAGAATGTATTCCGGACCCTAGGACTACCATACTTGATCATCTCAGCAGTCACCTCATCATTTCCCGCAGCTTTTCCACATTTCAGACTTCTTATCGCTTTCTCGATCTCCTTCATACTAATGACTTTCTCTAGTTCCAGACATGTGACGTGTGTTCCGAGTGTGGCGATTCGTTAGAATCACTCTCAGTGTCAAAGACAAAGTCGTCACTCTCATACAGTTCTCTATATAATAATCACTCCATCGCTGCAAAACATATTTTTTGTCTGTTAGCAGATGATGTTCTTTCGAACGCAATTTATTCATTCTGCAAGGTGTCGGACCAGTTCGGTACTTACGTATTTCTTTATAAAATAATTTGAAATTTTCCTCGAAGTTGTCCGACATCTTTTCGTCTAACACCTTTCACCTTTTACGCTTTTCTTTCATTAGTGCCTTCGTTTCTGCTTTCTACACCTTATATATCTCTTTCATCAAATTCTTCATACTATAGCTATATTTGTGCAGCGAAGTAGTCTTGCCATGCTTTTTTCTTCTTGTACACAGACTCTTTCACCTCATCATCCCATCACACATCACACTTTTTACCATTTCCAATCACACATTCCACACACTTCTTTCGCAGCCTCGATCATATTTCGAAGGTTTTGCCAACATTCTTCAATATCCTCTCTCGTCACTTTCAACCTATCACCGAACTTACCGGATAGTACTTTTACATACCCATTTCTGGTGCTCGCATCTAGCAGTTTCCAGCTCTTGATGCGACAGACCACTACAGGTTTGGACGCTACGCGACATCGCCATGCTACATGCTGGAAACGTGTTTATTTAGCTAGTGGCAACAAGAATAAGGGGTCCCTTATTCTAGTTACCACTAGATAGTGATCCGTTCCCAGATCTGTGTGCCCTCGCGTTCATAACCTGCTTTTTGAGCCGGCTTTCCATTAGAAATAAATCAATCATACTCCTTTCATTCCTCCTTTCCCATGTGTACTGCTGAATCCTTTTGTGCTTAAATAAGGTATTAACAACAAAAAGATCATTTTCCATACACATTTCTAATACAATCCTACTAGCATCATTCACTCTCTTATCTCTATACTTGTCTAGGACAGACCCATATCCTGTTCGAGCTGTACCGACCCATCGATTCATGTCTCCACATACTATAATTCTCTTTCTCTTCAACTGTCTCTAAAACATCTCTAACATTCTCCGAAAACTGCTCTAGCTTGCCCAAACCGACAAAAGACACTGGGGCATACACTACCAAAACAAAAATCCTTGTCAACGCTGTCTTGAGACCCACCCGGAGCAGTCTCGAATTTACACACTTATACTCAGTTACACAATTAACCAAAGGAGAGGACAGTAAGACGCCTGCCTGGATCTAGATCGAATCAGTAAGTGGTCTTATAAGAATTCTCTTTTTCTCAATCAATTAAAATCAAAATTTTTAATCTGTGTTAGTGTTGGTGTGTTAGTGTCAGTTATGTGAGAACCAGAGGGTTTTGATACGCAAACTGTGGGTAGTTTTAGGCGTAAATTCAAAAAATATTTAATCGATTCTCAAAGGTAACTGCAATAGTACCTCACACTCGAACTCACTTCACTTAGCTGCACCTCATAGAAATAATATGGCGTCTTTTGTGGGAATGGTAGTGTCTCATCTGATTGTAGTGAAGATGAAGATTAGGGCACAAATGTGATGGCGACTGTGTTATTGTTACATGATGTGTATGATTGTGCATATATGATATGTGTGTGTGTGTGTGCATTACAATGTAGGTACATGTATATGTTTATACAAATATAATATGTGGATTTGTGTTTGTGTATATGGGTATGTATACGTTGCATGCTGTTGATATTTATCGGTGATTTCCTGTGGATATGTTTGGCTTTCCTCCGGTTTTTTATTTTTTTATTTTATTATAATATGAGATAATTTAATATAAAGAATGTTAGTACGGTTGGAGCTGGTGCGGAGTAGGAGGGGTAGTTGTAGTGCAGTGTATTATAGTGTACTTTGTTTTTGATGCCGTTTATTTATTGTGTTCCCAACTGAAAATCAGCATCATTGACATTGTACTGAGTCGGGAGCCATTTCGCTGCTGCAGTGCTGGTCTATTGTCGTGTAACGCAAATAAAGAAAAAATGTATTATGTTGTATTGTGTAATTATACGTGTATTAATTAACTGTGTAACTAAGTATAAGTGTGTAAACCTGAGACTGCTCTGGGTGCGTCTCAAGACAGGGTTGACGAGGTTATTTATTTTAGTGCTGTATGCCCCAGTGTCCTCTGTCGCCTTGAGTGAGCTAGAGCGGTTTTGGGAGAATGTTAGGGAAGTTCTAGCAACGGTTGAAGAGAATGAGAGAATTATAGTGTGTGGAGACATGAATGGATGGGTTGGGACAGCTCGAACAGGATATGAGTCTGTCCTAGGCAAGTATGGAGATAAAAGAGTGAATGATGCTGGTAGGATTGTGTTAGGACTGTGTATGGAAAAGGATCTTTTTGTTGATAATACCTTATTTAAACACAAAAGGATTCATCAGTACACATGGGAAAGGAAGGGTAAAAGAAGTATGATTGATTTATTCCTGGTGGACAGCCGGCTCAAAAAGCAGGTTATGGACACTATAGCACACAGAAGAGCCGATCTGGGAACGGACCACTTTCTAGTGGTAACTAGAATAAGGGGTCTGTTTGCGGCATGGCGACATCGCGTAGTGGCCAAGCCTGCAGCGGTTTGTCGCATTAAAAGCTGGAAACTCCAAGATGCGACCACCAGGAATCAATATGAAAGGGTATTATCCGGTAAGCTTGATGATAGATTGAAAGTGATGAGCGAGGATGCTGAAGAATGTTGGCAGAACCTTAGGGATAGCATGATCGAGTCTGCGAAAGAAGTGTGTGGAATGAATAAGGTTGGTAATGGTAGAAAGCGTGATGTGTGGTGGGATGATGAGGTGAAAGTGTCTGTGTATAAGAAGAAGAAAGCATGGCGGGACTACCCTGCTACTAAAAAGAACTGTGGTATGAAGGATTTGATGAAAGACAGATATAAGCTGCAGAAAGCAGAAACGAAGGCACTAGTGAAAGAGAAGCGTGAAAGGTGTAGGGTGTTAGACGAAAACAAGATGTCGGACAACTTCGAGGAAAATTCCAAATTATTTTGGAAAGAATTACGTAAGTACCGAAGTGGTCCGGCACCTTGCAGAATGAATAAAGTGCGTTCGAAAGAAAACAACCTGCTTACAAATAAAAAAGGTGTTCTGCAGCGATGGAGTGAATACTATGAAGAACTGTATGAGAGTGGCGACTCCATCTCTGATACTGAGAGCGATTCTAATGAATTGTCACACTCGGACCAGGGACTGGAGGATACCATTAGTATGAAAGAGATTGAGAAAGCGATAAGAAGTTTGAAATGTGGAAAGGCCGCGAGAATTGATGAGGTGACTGCTGAGATGATCAAGTATGGTGGTCCTAGGGTCTGAGCTTCCTTCTGTGCACTCTGCAACCTTTGTTGGCAGAAGGGGGAGGTTCCAGAGGACTGGCGCACGGCAGTCACAGTACCTCTATATAAAGGGAAAGGTTCCTATCTAGACTGTACGTGCTATAGGGCCATTAGCTTGGTCAGCTTAGCGAGTTAAAGTCTATACTAAGGTATTGACTGAACGTATGAAAGGCATTTCAGAAAAATACTTGTGGGAGGCGCAAGGTGGTTTCAGGAACGGTAGGGGTTGTATGGATCAGATTTTCTCGCTTTGCGCTATCGTGGGAAGGTTTCTGGCTATAAGCCAGAAAGTTTTCTGCGCTTTCGTGGATCTAGAAAAAGCATTGTGGAGTCTTCTGTCTGAATATGGCGTGGAGGGCTCCTTACTACGGGCTGTGAGGTCATTATATCGTGGCCACAGAGCCTGTGTAAGGATAGACGGTGACATGTCGCCCTGGTTTGAAGTCTGTTCTGGTGTCAGACAGGGCTGCGTGATGTCTGCCTGGCTGTTCGTGCAGTATTTGGACAGTTGTCTCCAGAGATTGAAAGGTAATATCAGTGGTATGCAATGTGACGACACAGTCGTAAACTGCCTAATGTACGCTGACGATGCTGTGTTGATAGCACCATCAGAAGTAGAGTTGCAGACACTAGTCACGTGCATGAAAGAAGATTGTGAAGTAAAAGGATTGAAAATGAATGTGAAAAAGACTAAGGTTCTGGTGTTTGAAAGAGAAGCGGTACAAACGAAATGTTTGATTTGTGTAAATGGAAAATGTCTAGAACAAGTGAATGAAATTGTGTATCTGGGGAGTGCGTTTTCGAGGGATGGAAGATGTGAGTGGGATGTGGAGAGACGGGTAGCTGCTGGCAATAAAGTGAACGGTGCTCTGTCCGCATTAGTGGGTAGTGTGAATATATCTAACACTGCTAAAATGGCCATCGACAATGCGGTGTTGGTGCCATCTTTGTTGTACGGTAGTGAGGCCTGGATATGCCCGAAATCGAGTGAAAGTATGATAAATGCTGTGGAGATGCGTTCTCTCAGAAATATATGCGGTGTCACGCTTGCGGATAGGATAAACAATGATGAGATACACAATATGACGGGGTTGCACAACAGTGTTATTGTAAAAATGAAGAAAGGAATGCTTAGATGGTTCAGGCCCTTGGAAAGAACAAGTGATAAAAGACTCACGAAGAAAATCTACAGAGTGAAAGTGAGTGGTAAAAGAAGCCAAGGAAGACCAAGGCTGACTTATGAAGAACAAATAGCCACAGTGTTAGCAGACGGAAATGTCAAAAGCACTCGCATACCTAGGCGAAAATGTGTGAAGAGAATGATGAGATTTGAGGAAGCGAAAGAGGTGTGTAAGGATCGCGATTTCTGGCGCTCCCTCCTCTCTGACTACCCCGTTTGGGATACAGCGTGAAGATATGTTATGTTATGTTATACGTACATTGTATGCAGCGAATAAAATTATCTATTTATCTATCTACCCCTTGACATCCCCTTTCTTCTTGTTATACACATGACCACAAACCGATACCCCCTAAGTCGGCTAGTTCCTTTCGACTACCCTTTCGCTTGGTTTCAGTCAAAGATAACATATCCAATTTTCTTTCTTCCATAATATCAATCACTCCATTCATCTTCTCTTCAATCCCACCTTTCACATTCCACGCAGCTATTCTACACTCCTTTTTCCACTTCGCGCTGCTAGGTGCACAGCGTGTTGGATGGCGGTCCTCAACGCCGGACTGCACTCTGCTCACACCAGCGGGGACAAACCGGTGTACGTCGCTCTCGGGGGACGCCTTCTCATTATCATTATCATGGTCCCGCATTGTGTGCAGAGGAGAGGAATTGCAGCCCTGAAAAGGGCTGGCAGAGATCGCAACGAGGACGCTTCCTCAATTGACCCTGTTAGTTAGATATGAGAAACTATTTTGGGTTTTTCGCATTAAAAGTAAGCAAAGGGCAGAATTAATACACAGAGGTACAAATATTATTAAATTACTTCGTCTTGTTAAATTGATCTACTTGTATATTGAGTATTCTTTACGTTTTATAGAAAAGAAACAGATCAAAATAGCAAAAATGAAACCCTTACAATTTTGTTATGTCTGCTTGTCTTTACACCTACTAAGCTCAAATTTAATACAGAGACGTAAATCGTGATCCAAAACCAAAAATGAGAAATTTTTTTTTTTTTTGCTACGGAACTCTAATACGTGTCCTACAAGCTCTTGGTCACCTTTTGTAGTTGAACATCCAACAATAACGGTTTGAAAATAATAGAATAATATTCTGACTAAAAATATTGCCTAATAAATTATGCAAATGCTGTGTTTTCCATGTAAACAATCTCGACCAGTGGACACAGCCAAACGGCCTAAGAGAAATGAACCGTTTACCGTAATTATCCATTCGCGAGTACATTTTCCCGTGAATGTGTACACAAAATTATTCACTGAGAATATTGCGCTGCTTTTAATGTCCGGAACTATACAGAATAATTTGAAAAGTACAATATGGTTTGGTGACATTTCTACTTAAATAAGTACTTTTAATCATTATTATAATGCTTAGTATTTAAGCTTTAGACCTCGGTAATTTAAAGTATAATTACGCTTATGTATATATAAGAATATTTGTTATATGTTTATGTATATGTCTTGTTCTCCATGGCCAACTGTTCCCACTTATCACAAATAGAAAAAATGAAAAAATGTATTTCTGTAACTAGTATAATATATTTTCTGTGGTTTATTATCTTACGTCAGAGTCTCCTTTTAAGTATAAATAATACCTGTGATAGGAAACGCCGTTCCTCATAAATAGTACAATAAAATGTAGAAGTGTGCGTTACGTAGAAAATTACAATTTCGTATTTAATAAAGAAAAAGTTAAATTACAACATAAAATTGTAGATAAAGATGGAAGTTATGTAGTAGTAGTGAAGTATGTATATATTTATGTGTGTGTATTTGGTGTAGGGTGTTTGAGGTGTTTTTGTATGTAATGAATAAAGTTAAAAACCGTTTGTCAGCCACTTTATTAATACAGTTTTATTTAGATAACAGTTTCTAAGAAAACTTCAATCTCGTCATAACTCCTGGTTTCCAACCAATTCTTCAAATTCAAATTAAAAAACGGCATAGAGTTAATATTTAGATGTTTATTTATTTTATTAAAGAGGGAAGCGAGTAGTCGGGTGTATTGTAGTTTTGCATATGATGTATTGGCATAGACTACAAGAGCCAAATGTCGTTTCTTTTTTTTTCTTAAGCACGTTAGGATCATAGGGTAGAGAGTTATGAAGTTTTAAAACAACACGGAGAAAATTTAATTTTGTGACTGTGAGAAGTCCGCTTAATGAGTGAATTCAGGTAATCCAGGAAAGTCCCTCAATCGGTTCCTTTAAAAAAAAGCTTAAAGAGCATTTTTTATCACAGCTCACTTTATCGTAGCTGAAATGTGTTATTAATCTGTGTCATGAAATTTAAAATTATTTAGTTTTTTATTTTATATATATGTTTGTATATATGTATGTGCATATATATTTATATATACATTACCTTTGTATGTATTTATATTATTTTGAGATAATTTGCCTAATTATATTTTTATATTATATTTTTTATATATATTATGATTTTATACTGTTATATTATTTTTTGTATTGATTTTTTGTTGTTGTACTTGTCGTGCTATTACAGCCCGTGAATATGCCACTATCTCACTACCATGGGTTGGCTGGAAGAGATCTCTTCTAGGGATAAGTCCACCTTTGTGAACATCTTTTCCTTTATTAATTAAATTTGTACAATTCATATACAATAAAGAATATATTCAGTAAGGAGTCAGTAGGAACTTTATGTGGTTTAAAATACGTTACCTTTTAAAGAGATCTTTGTGCTCGCTCTAGTAACTAGAGCGAACTAGAGTCTAGTTCGATTAATTGGGTTCAACAATTCATTTTTTTTAAATTCGATCCTCTTCGAAATATGACCTAAGCAAATAAAACCTCATTGAATTCTACCGCAATATCATCAAATAAAGCAATAAATGTGGTTCCATAGCTTTATAACGAGAGGATATTCATGACTTGTATAATAATTTATGAATACTCATATTGTGAATTTTTATTTATACCTTCTTCTTGCTCCTAATTGAAAGAATCATTCCAATCATGAAAAATTATTGGTTTTCATACAAATCCCTAAAGAAGTACGCATTAACAATAGCTGGCCAAAATAACGTGCACGAGAACATCTCAGGAATACCCTACCGACTTATTCCTTATCAAGGCCACACCAACGAGCATTCCATTACAGCGACCCCACTCGGTTTCTTTTGTAAATGTTGTCAATAACATCGCTTAAAATTAGGTACATATTTATTCATGTCATCGCTTCATAATGTTTGTCATTGAATGTTAAAAGTACAAAAAAACATCTGAAGCAAAAACTTATATATTGTATGTCATGAAATTTTACCGTGATACTTTAAGTTATAGTTTAAGTCTAACCATTACTTGTATTTGAAAACTACGTCGTTACGTGAAACACGTTGTAGGAGTTACACTTACTAAATACGTATACACGGTTACACATAATATTCACACTATATTTCTATTCCATCTATACTACTATATAAATCTCTTGCGTCTGTCTGTAGATTTCAGATTTTTTGTCAAATTTTGCGGTAGATAGTCGTTTTTTTACTTACTGATTTCGATTCTGCCATTTTTAAAATTTTTGTTTGTCTGTCTGTCTGTCTGTATGTCATTTTATAACTAAAGAATGGCTTGACTGATCTTAATGGCAATCGGTACATCGTAAGAACACGCGATTGCGCTCATGATAGGCTACTAATTTTTTAGAAAATCTACCCCTAAAGGCGTGAAAAGGGGAATAAAACTTTGTATGGGAAATGGTAAACCCCTGAACCGATTATAATGAAATTTAGCACTGAGATAGTTTGATATCAAAGAACGGACATAGGCTACTTTTTTCTATCAAAAACTTACCCTTAAGGGGGTGAAAAGGGGGATGAAACTGTGTACGGGAAACGCTAAATCTTGGTAATGATAAAATTTGGTGAGGTGGTAAGACTTTTTTTATCAAAAATACATAGGCTACTTTTTTATCAAGAATCTGTGAAAAAGGGGACGGGAGGGAAGGGAACGAAACTTTGTACGGGAAATGCTAAACCGCTGAACTGACTATGATGTAGCATGGATATAGTTTTTTGACACCTGGGAATGGACATAGGCTACCTTTTTATCAAAGAACTACTCCTAAGAGGGTGAAAAGGGAGATGAATCTTTGTATGGGAAACGATAAATCTTGATAGTAAGAGGTGCGGCGATTAGACTTCTTTTTGTCAACAATACATAAGCTACTTTTTTTTATCAAAAATCTGTGAAAAGGGAAACGAGAGGGAGGGGGACGAAACTTTATACGGGAAATGCTAAACCACTGAACTGATTGTGATGTAGCATGGATATAGTTTGACACATGGGAACGGACAGGCTACTTTTTTAAACAAAAAACTATCCCTAAGAGGGTGAAAAGGGGATAAAACTTTGAATGGGAAATACTGAACCGCCGAACCAATTATGATGTTTGGTACAGAGATAGTATGTGTCCGGAGACTGACGTAAGTTTAAACGTAGACTTTTTTCAGAAACAATGTTTAAACATGCTATGCATATTTACATATAATTGAACCTAATCCGGGAAAGCCACGAAAAAATTTTCCGCGCAGACGATGTCGCGGGTACAGCTAGTAGTAGTATATAGATAAATATTAATATTAATTTTATGCAAGCACGACGATATACTCATATTTATAATACTTTTTTTGGTTAAGTTAGTATAGAAAATATGTATTTCTCTAATTCTTATCTGTTAGTATATATTATAATCTATACTACTATATAAATTTCTAGCGTCTATAATTTCAATTTTTTTGTTTTCAAAGCAAAACTTCCCCCTAAGAAGGTGAAAATGGGGATTTTTATCAAAAATCTGTGAAAAGGCGGACGGAAGGGAGGGGGACGAAACTTTTTATAGGAAATGCGAAACCGATGAACTGATTATGATGTACCATGGATATAGTTTGACGCCTGGGAACGGACGTAGGCTACTTTATATCAAAAAACTACCTCTAAGGGGGTGCAAAGGGAGATGAAATTTTAAATGGGAAATGCTGAACAGCTGAATCAAATATCGTGATTGATACAGAGATAGTATGTGCCCGGAGACAGACGTAGGCTAGACGTAGACTTTTTTTCAAAATAATCTTTGAACACACTATCTAAAATATGTGTACATATAATCTAACCATTTCCGGAAAGACCTCGAAAAGTTTTTCCTTGCAGACGAAGTCGCGGGTACAGCTAGTATATCTATATATCTTATTACAGTACTCATAGACATGCACATACATAAATATATACAAACATAAAATTTACACATAAAAAAAATTAAATAATGTATGTACAAACAAACTTTTTATATACGTATTTTTATTTTACATCTACCCACACATTTTACACTACACACGCCGCGCGCTTATAATAAATGTAATACGTAGGTAGTTCATAAAAACGAGTCAAACTATTATACTTGAAGTGAACATATATGTAAATGGGATATTAAAATCGTTTTAAATACTTGACAATCTGCATAAATATTATTTCTGCTAATCATCTCATAACGTAATATGCCATTTTGAACTTTATAGTAGGTAACTACACATATAATAAATAAAACATATAATAAATAAAAAATTACATTAAAATGTTCATACATAAGAAAAATAACTACACCACCATTCGTCGCCATTTCCACGCAAGGTGGAAAAAAAAATTTGAACAAAATCACACTTGGCGCCATTTTTGGCAGTGAGGATTTGGATTTAATGCAAAGCGAAACCAAATAGTGGCCGTTACCTTATAGCACAGATTAAGTAGTTACTAACATAAACTTATAGTAAATAATATCATGTTACAAAAGTTAAAAATCCGGCCGATCTTCAAAATAATCAGTGTGAAGATAAATCTCGCCACATTCTAAATTTTTTTCTTGGCTGAACCAGCGGCGAATTGTAGTACATTTATCTTCCAAGCCTAAAGTCGTGGGTTTGATCCCTTACCAAGTCAATTTGGGAAAATAAAGATTTCTACATAGTCATGAAATGGAAGCAATGATTTATTTAATACAATAATTCAAATTTCATTTATACATTTATATTTAATTTATGACGTATCTCTTCATAGTTTACGTATCATACGAACAATACTGCAAGCTTTTCCACTATAGAACATTTTGTCGGAAAATATTGACATACCTACCCGCATATTATTTATTTACATATTTTATTTAAACATTAACATAAAAACAGTAATAGAGGCGTAATTAAATTAAGAGAACTGACTATATCACATTGTATGTTTATATAAAATAAAAGCTGCAGTTTCGATTCATTATTTTATTTCAAATTTTATTACAATTAGGTAAACATTATTATGAATATTTATTAGAAATTCATGAGATACGAATCAAATAAACCATTGTACCGTCCTTAACAATGTAAACTGTTAGCTATTATCAATATTCTCGATTAATCGTTCTAATCATAATCGTTAAGAAATGGCAACACTGTTTTTTTTTTGAAAGTGTTGCTACTTTCATAATAACATGGTATTTTTGAATATCAAAAAATAAGTCAGTCGAGAAATTCACGAGTTAGCGAAAGCACGTCTTTTAATTATATTTCCTCATCCTACGTTTCCATCCAAGTCAATATCCTAGAAGAACGAATAGTTTTTAACACGATACATAAGTAGTTGTTATAGATTTTATTTTCTCTTTTACAACATTGTATACATATACACTCTTATATATGTATATATATACATATATATATATTACTCATATGTATATTATTTTATAATATGCACATTGCATATGCAACGAAGTAAAGTATGTGTTAGCTGAGGAAATAGGCTATTAACTTCACAGTGATTATACCTGGACATTGGATACAAGCATTGATTATATATGAACTGTAAGTAACATGTTAAAATCCTAAAAACTGCACTCTTCATTTAAATTAAGCGCCAAGCGTCGTCAATGTAATTATCCTATCGAGAGTAAAGAGAAAGAAAGAGCAAAGAAACGATATTAATAATCTTCGAATAAATCGTCCAAATGTTAAAAGGATCCAATATCAATTCACCCGAAAATCTATGAAGCCTCTTAAGGGTAAAATTACGTCAAAACTAATTGTCAAATTCTAAGAAATTCTCAAATTCCTTCAATAATGGAATATTTGCATCAATGGTACTTGAAACAGTCTTGACAAGACAAAAGAAACGGTTTGGCATATTGCCAACTTCCCCAAAGAATCCTCCTGTTGCCAGACACTAGCCTAGCTAGAATCGGTACAGAGAAACATTGAGGACACCGGAAATACATTTATACTGCTGAACAATTGACAATAAATTGGTCGAAAACGAATTCTTAAAATTTTTTAATATCAGTCTTCTGTTTATATCCTGATCGTGTTAGAAAAAAACGTAAAAAATGCAATGCAATCGTTTCCATAATATTGTTATTTCCACATTTCACAGTTACCATAAAATATAGATTTGTTTTGACCTGCCCCACCTATCCCACTTATGAACTTAGCGTCAGGTGGCTCGTTTGTATTTATTTGTTTGTATTTTTTATCTATATAAAAAAAATGTCAATTTTCTTAAAGACAAACTTTGTTAAGAATTGACACTGCTACTTCCCAGTACGTGACACGCGCTGTCGTCCTTCTTGATGTCGCATAAAGTGGACGATCAGAGTCCCCACTCTGAGTTTGAACTTTTGATCTAACTTACCCTTTCCAATCTTGATTAATAACATTTAGTTTATAAAAAGTAGCATAGATCACGTCACGCCATCTCGCATTCAGACGCACACAGCTTGACATCGTCTTTGGCAGTAAGTATTTTTCCTTACATATCTTATTGTAAGGTGGGAAATTGTATAAGCCCATCGTGTATACAATTCCTGATAGTGAGCGCTATCCATTGATCAACATCTAGGACCTGCACGTAGGGTTGTCGGGTCCAAAAATAGAAAAACTGGATTCGGTGTTGCTTTAGACGGACGTTTTGGCCCTAAAAGCTGGACTACCTATTTTAAATAAATAATAAATAATGCGCCAGACGATACACACCAATCATCTGATCTCAAACTAGGGTATTCCCTGTGCTATGAGAACCAGACCGACCCGTCCCGTTTCCGACCCGTTTTCTAGATTGTCGACCCGAGACAATCTAGAAAAGTTCATTTTCTAATTTGACCCGACCGGGAATCGAACCCGGAACCTTCCGCGCTTGAGTCAACGTCTAGAACACTGCGCCATCTAGGTCGTCATTTTAAAGAGAAATAGTCAGTTAAATAATTTCTATCGTTTATAATCGCGAGAATCAGTCGCAGTCATTTTTTTTAAATAAAGATTATTGTTATTATTATAGTATACAGCCTTATCATTTGACAATGAAGTGATCAGTCCTCTTAACTACTTAGACATCTCCATAAAATAATGTTATGTCAAAATAAATTAAATGTTCTTCGTTACTGTCTTAATATCTGGACAATTGGTAACCCTATCCTACACAGATTATCATTAAATTATACAAGAAATATAACCTAACACATCTTTAAAACATGCATAGTCTACATGTTATATTACATCCAATAACTCCTTATATTGTTGTTGGGTTGAACATTTTGAATAACACAGATTTTATACTTATTTATCTATGTTCAAGACTACTTTCCTACAAATGTAAAAGTTTTTGTTATTTTCGAATGTTTGTAGACATAGTAATTTGTAATTCAAATAGAATCCCCAATTTAGTACTTCAGTCCTTGTTGCGTCCCTGTACACCAGGTATGGAAATACTAGGAAGCCGATCAAAGATTGCCTTCCTTTAAAATAGGAACGAACAAAGTTTTGCTAAACCGATAGCTGACTCAGACATAAAAATGTAAATTTCGTACTTTTTCTGCTTTCCCATTTGGTTTCAGAACTTTTGTATACTCCACTTGGATTTGGATTTTTAACTTTGAGAAAAATTTAAAAATCTTCTTATGATAAATATTTGGAACAAATAGGAATATTTACTTCAATAATAATTGCCATAAAATCTGCTTAAACAAAATGAATTTGAATCGATTCGATGAAATCATGTGGATGGTTCACGTGAATGTGCACAATAATGTACCTTATTTAAGTAAATGAAACAATTTTCTTGCAGTACAGTCGTATGTAAACTTGAAGAAAATTAGTGTCGTAACACAGCTATGTGCGCGCCGTGGTATTTTGATACTTGAAATATTTTTTAAGCGCATGTGTTCTAAATTTGGAATTGTGCAAAATGGTATTTTAATGTCATTTCTAAGATCGTCATTTATAAGATAAATATTGTGAACTTAAAGGTTTTTTTTAAGATTTTAATTTGTTAGATTTTGATTTGTTAGATATGGAATTAATCTTAAAGTAGAGCTCGCCATTTCAATTTTTCGAATGTTTTAGATTCACCCTGTATATTAGGAATAATATGTCATATAATTTCAAATAATTGTAAATCCGAAAATTAAAACATATTTTTCTCCAGAAAATATATTTATTAGCTGTGTAGTTAACTTCTTACGTTCTGTGTGTCAAAGAAAGAACTCTACACTAAATAAAGAACGTTTAGAATGCCATTGCCATTGACATTGCCATGAAATTCCGTTGAAAAGTATAATAAGTCTCGGTTTTCACATCACAATACCTGTATGGGAAAAAATTTAATGTTAACGATTAATAAAACGCACGCATTACAATTTGGAGCCCAATTAGTTTGTGTAGTTGTCGATTAGTTTGCATTGAAATAGATAGTTATTTACAATCTATGCAATGTGTGTTTGAACACTAACGCCATCTATGGCGTATGTTCTTCTCGTATTTATTGTTGATGTAAACTACCGTAAACGAAAACATAAAATGAAGACTACAACTCACCCAAATCTTCTGCATCTTCGCTCCACTCTCCCGTCCCCGCTACCAGCAGTACAGACATCATCACCAAAACTGCTTGTCTTTGTATTGACTTCATTATATTTGCACCCATCATACACTAAATATTATTTATTTGGCAATTTTTTCCTATTAAATGTATTTATAATCCCGATGACATTGCACTTTCGGGATGAATAAGGTATTATCGATTACTATAATATCGTTGTACTTATAGGTACACAAATTTCATCCTGTTTCATTCCTTTCACCCTTTCACCGTCTACGTATTGTCAATTCACAAACTTCGATTAGACTTAATGCATTCTTTCATTCTTTGAAATGTATCGAAATTACGCAGTAATGTAAGGAAAACTGATTTTCCATTACAAAAGCCTTATCGTAGATTTTCGTTATCATTAATTTCAAACTTTTTTAATTTAACTTATATTAAAATAAAGATAACCAAATGTCACGGTGGTATTTGAATTAATAAAGTCATTGTGTCTTAAGTTATTAATATTATACTTGGATAATTGAGGTCGTATTTATAGACCTTCACTTCTTTCTTTAATACGTTAAAACGTTAAAACGATTTGGTAGTCTTTTCGGCATTATACATGGTGTGGTGTACACGCACGGCCGAGACGCGGTGAAATATTCCTTTGAATTATTCAGGACTCTTAGCAACGGGTGCTCGCTCGGGGACTCTGCGACCACCTGAAACAGAGTATACAGTCCCTCATTTATGTTCAAACAAAAGTATGTTACGGTTAGGGATGTCGTTGTGCAAATTGAAAGGGAATATGTAATTAGTTAAAATTTTAGCAGTCGTAGTTTTATTAAGAAAATGCATTTTGTGTGCTTTATAGCTTTTCTGGGTACATATTAGCTATTGAATAAAGTTGTATAACTTCTTGTTACTTTCAGTAGTAATTTCAAATTACTACTTTATACAACTACTTTAGCACTATTTTACTACTAAATTACTAATTCGTTTTTTAAATGACGGATATTAAGTTATTATGATTTTATTGTAAACTACTTCTATAAAAAAAACAATAGCTTTCGAAGAAAAATATTAAAGCCACTTTAAATTAAAAAGACAGAAAACTACAAAATAATTATTCTTGCCTATCAAAACTCAAATACTAAAAACTTCATAATTATATCATTGGATTACATTAGAATTTACGTATTCGTATTGAATTTATGAAATTATTTTTGTTTTTCTACTTGAGTTTAGATTAGTAAAAGATAAATTATATTGTAAATTTTATTGTTTCTATTTTGATATTAACTTAAATTTTTCTTAAAAAGTTATCTATTTTTCTCTTAAAAGAGGTTCTAAATAAATATTTCAGGTAAGTAACACAAGGCTTCTCAAACGGAAAAAGGTCAACCGTAGACCTCTACAACTAACCTTTTTCCAATTCTGAAACAGAACATACAATAAAGAGATCATCAAATTATCATCATACACAAAAGCAGCTAAGAAATCCAATACTCCATTATCGTATCATATCACATATAGCCCTTCAAATAAAAGAAATCATCAAAATTATAGCACGAATGAAGTTGTTGACATATATAAAAAAGTACAAAAAAATTCAGACGAATGAAAATTTCCTCCTTTTTTTGAAGTGGGATAAAAATTCGGATAATTGGAATTCCATAAGAATTTACTGAGTTTATTTTTTTAATAATAATATTACTCTGAAAATTATACACACATAATTATATACACAAATTGTGTGAGCCCAAACTGAGCACTAGGCTTGTAGTATGGTACCACACGACGAACTAGAGGACCTTCCAGCAACACCCAGACTACAAACCAATTTAGAAAAATTCGTTTCCTAAATTGACCTGACTGGGGATTGAACCCGGGACCATAGCTTGGAATTCAGATGTTCTGCCACCGTGCCAGTAGACCAGTATATAAAGCATGGATAGAGCTATTAACAGATTCAGTTTGATGAAAGGTTTATGGGACACGTTATGTACACTCATCAAAAGTGTCTAGGGATAAAGTACGTTTTAGAGTATCGCCGCAATTGAGGATTATTATTTTATTTGATCGTTATTGATTCTTTTTAGTGATTTTCACTATTTGAACAAAGAATTTTCTTTAAATTTTAATTAAAAATAGAAAATGAACAGTCAATCAGGATTCCTATAAAAGTGTGTAATAGCGTTTTTACAAAACCATTACAATTTCTGCATCGGAACTGAAAAAAATTGCATCGATATGGAGCGACGACATCATTTGACACGGGAAGAGATCATGAGAGCCGTCGGAATGTTGCAAGCTGGTTCCAGGCAACGTACTGTGGCTGTCACTCTTGGCACTACACAGAGCGTCATAAGCCGTATCTGGACACGCTATCGTATTACGGGCAGTGTGGCCGAGTGAGCTTGCTGATAAGCGACCAAACCATCCGAAATCGTTTACGTGAAGTGAGTCTGCGTTCCCGAAGGTCGCTGAGAAATCTGCCTATAGCACCCTGCAATCGTAGGGCCCGTTTACAATGGGCTCGCGAACACAGAAATTGGGAGGAAGAAGATTGGCGTTGTGTTTGCTTTTCCGATGAATCTCGTTTCGGTACGAGGCCAGATACAAGACGTACTCAAGTTTGGAGGACCTCTGGACGTCAAGAACGTTTGAAATTTTGTCAGGAAGTTCATTCATATGGCCCTCCATATGAACAATAATGGTTTGGGCCAGTATTTGGATCGGTGGAAGAACCGATCTCATTTGGATCAGGGGCAACCTCAATGCTCAGATTTATGCGGAGAGGATTGTTTCAGACGTGATCATCCCTCTGCGAAGCCAGCTGGATGATTCGTTTCGACTAATGCACGACAATTCACGTCCACACACAGCTAGAGTCGTAACACGCGCTCTTGCCGACGCTCGCATCAACGTTCTGCCGTGGCCTGCTCAATCGCCAGACCTCAACCCAATTGAGCACGCATGGGCTATGCTTCAAAGAGAGCTCTGCTGAGTATGGATGCCGTGCATACCCCACAACAACTTTTTGATTTGTTAGAAAGAATGTGGGCGGCCATTCGTCAAAGTGATATTGATGACTGATTTTAAGCATGCCAAATCGTTGTAATTGTGTAATTCGTGTCAATGGTGGAAACACAGATTATTAATTTTTTTATCTTTCCAATAAAAATTTAAAAAATCCTCATTTTTGCCTTTTTTTCCATTTAATTGGCGACATTAACGTAGGTCAATTTCCCACAATTTGCAAAAATTGTAATTTTTCCTAATTTTCAAAAAATATAGGGATAAGTTTTTAACTTAAACATAGGAATTAAAGTAAGAAGCCAGTCTGGAAGACTGGATTTGATAAATATTAATTGGATATTTTTTATATTTAAAAATGTACTTGATCCCTAGACACTTTTGATGTGTGTATGTAATATATTTGAATGTATATCTACGAGTTAAAATGAAAGATTATTATTTAAACTGTTTTAATTAAACTAATATTAATGAATAAATGTGAAGTAATTCGGTATTCAAAGTCCTACAAAAAATTCTGCGTAATATCTCACTGCAATTCATCATACTAGAGACTAGACGCTTCGTTCATTCTAAGACAGAAATTTCTTAGAGAAAAATTCTATAAAACCTTACAAAGAACAAATACTTCATCAGCAAGCTTAACTTGGACGTATCGAGAGGTTAATGCTATTTTAACGACAACGATGCTCCCTTGTCTAACTGAATAAAATAGTTCTATAAAAAAAACTTACAAACGCGTAAAAGGTCAAGCTTATTTAAAATGTTACCTGGTCATAAGAATTAGAAAAATAACATTTGATAACTTTTTGAAGAGTTCTTTTAAATGTAAAAAAATGCCAAGTCTCGCAACGCAGTTCTTCCACTGCAAAAAGTTGTGAGATCTCATGTAAAACCAAGTTAGTTATTTTAGTTAGTCTATGGAAGTACCTATTCAACAACTTTGTTACAAATAGTTATCTTATCAATGACCTATCAATATTTATAGTGATCGTATCAATATTAGACATCTTTATTTCTATAATGAATATAATGAGTTGGCAATCGCACGGCAACATTATACAACATAAGAATAAGTCTTTAAATACTCATTTTTTATTGAGTTATCATTGTTTAAAACTTTGTCTCCATTATTTTCGCTTATACGTTACTATTTTGTATGTTACCAAATTCCGACTTCCATGTATTAAAAACAGTTCATGATAGTATTTTGAAATGGCACTGGCGACACCGAGTACCCAGGCAACATGTTAGAAAAAGAAAAAGAGCCATTTTGACGTCTCTGGTGTTTGTCAAAGGTGTACACGTGCGTTTTGGCTATGAATTTTTTTTTTCGAATTTTAACGATTTAAAACGTAAATAACAGTTTTATTTACGCACATTTTAAGTAATACTATGCACAAGGGATTAATAAGTGCGAACGAATGTATCTTACTCTGAAATTCCACTCGGTTTTGTAATTATAGCTATTTATAACCTCAAAAATCACGCTTCTCCGTTACTTCTATGTAGCTTCTATGTTACTAGTAATGTTGATTCTATGTTACGTAACGTCGAAGTGTTCTAAAGGTTCGTACATAATAGTATTATAATTTTTGTACTTAGTACTAGTTTTCATACAATAATGAAACTTGAATTGATTTGAATTCGTACCTTACGGTTTTTAATTGCCGCATTGTACAAAATATGACGTAAACGCACTTCCTAGCGAGATTAAATTTTTAGCTAAAATTAAATTACAGACCTTAACGCTTTACAAATAATTACAATTAAATTGATAACGAAAGAAAATATTTTGTGGTAGCATTTAATTTTAGACCTTAATGCATCATGAATAAAATTTCTATCCAGTTATTTTTATGTATTTCTTAAATTGGGGGAATGTTGTCGAATTGTTTGTGTGTTCGTGGCTCCCATTTACTTGTGGTAGTACCTCACCTCCCACGAAAAAAGCCAAAAAGTGTTAAATGAGAAATAGCGCGAATGTCTCCTTCCGTTGTAGGTACTCAATGAAGTGATGTGGTCAGATTGCCGTGGTTGTGTACCTAATAACTCCAAACTATTAATACTTAGATTTAACATTTTTCCCTACTCTGCGCGCATTTCACTAATTTTTCTGCTATCATTGAATATAGTTTATACTAATACAGATTGGTATTAATTTTGTACCGAAGTTTATCGTCCAAGTATACATATCGTATTACTAAACTTTAACGCCAAAGATACCACATTATGTTCTCAGCTTTACAAACATTTTGCGTTACTTGTATGTTATCGTAACATAGAAGTTTCTATGTTACTCAATGTTACAAAGTGGCAAAATTTACGGCCTTACCTTACTATTATTTAAACTAATCCTAATCGAACATAATGCTAGCAGACCTAATTTATGCAATACGTAAACAAGCACATAGCGCTCAGATCGCTAATATTAGGTAAATGTTATTATATTGCCGTGCGATTGCCAAGTCATGCCATAGCCAAGTCATTATATTTATTGTAATCCTTTGAAAATATTCTTTTAAATTATGGCTTCTCGTGTATATGAATTCTGCCTGTGTCAAGTTATTCATAGGAGATCAAAGCCCTCATTACAAAACGTTTCTTAGACACTTATAATAGTTTGAACTTAATCTCACCCGAATATCGTTTGAGCATTTAATTAAGAAGTAAGCGTTCTATTTATTTCAGAACATCTTTTAACTTTTGACTCGATAGAAACTTTACTCAAGTAGAGATTGAAATCTCTACTCAACTGTGTAACATGTTTCTACTAAGCCTTGTGATTAAAAATTATTTTTTTCAGTGTTTCGTTCGAAAAATAGAATACCAGAGCGGCTAGACAAGTGACAAACGCTTCGCACGAGCTTAATTCTTTGGCGTTACTGCTCGTTAAAAGTGCTATTTTGCTACATTTCATACGACTGTTTTCACACGACTTTACTTTTCATTTAATTGAATAGAAAGTTAATAACATTTGACTATCAATTTAAAATTCGTTACGCTAGATCACGTGGAATTTGTCATCCCGATCTACTAGCGTTTACGACAATTGAGCTACTTGTCTAGGGTCCCAGAAACTTATTGAAATATTCGGCGTCCATCTGTCTGTCTGTCACACCGGTTTCCAGCAGCAATTATTTCCACGTACGTCGCTGAAGTTTGAAAAGTACCCAAATGGCGGTCCCAACACAGCTGTCATAACTAAAAGAACAGTTTTGACTTTGAGGACTTTGAGGATTTGAGCAATAACAAGCCTGAATGAATATAATATTCTTCAATTGGTTGGTAAGTAGCTAAAAATATGAACTAAATAAATAATAAACTAATAAAAATATGAGTAAACACAATATTTTTTACTGGACCAATGTATTACATACAATTTTTTCATTAAATAGCTTTTTTGACGTCATGACTACTCAACTTAGAACTAGGAGCCGTTATCTAAGATGGACTTTGAACTCCTACGAGCATTACTCAAAATAAGTCGTATATTGCAATTTCTTGACCATTTTAAAACATTGCTAACCCTCACGTTTAACCCTTTCGATTATATATACAGTGCAACCTCAATATTACAAAACTGAAGGGAATTAGAAAATATTCATTACACCAAGTAATTCATTATAATGAGGTTCGTTATTTAGAGGTTAGGTTGGACTACGATTCGTTTTAACAAGGTAAGAAACTTGTTTATTAACCTAAACATTACGTAGGTACTCATCTGCTTACCCTGTTATAGCTAGCTATGTATATTTATATTTGAGAGTGGTAGAACCATACTGTCGAGAGTGGTAGAGCCATGCCGCACGAATTGGACCGGCTCGCCGGGTGAAATACCACCCCCTCACAGAATATCGGCGTGAAATAACAGCATCTATTGCTGTTGTGTTTCGTTCGGTGAGTGAGAGTGCCGGTGGCCCATCGGGGATCCTTTCTTTATTTCCCTAAAGGCCGGCAACGCACCCGTGATTCCCCGGACATCGCGGGTGTCCATGGGCGGCGGTGGTCACTCTCTATCAGGTGACCCCCCTGCTCGTTTGCCCCCTTTTAATAAAAAAAGAAAATATTCCATTAGCTCTTACGGGCAATTCTAGGGGATTTCGAAAATTTTGTTATATCGAGGAAATCGTTATATTGAGGCTCGTTATGTTCAGGTTATACTGTATATACATATGTTCCAGTGCTTTCGGCTGTTGCGAGATTCACACGCAAGTTTAATTTTTAACTACCGCTCAATTTACGTACATTATTTTGGGATTACGCGTATTAAGGACGGGTTATATTTCGAACCTCTTTATTTTTCACACTGATCGATATATTATCATTATCATAAACGCGCATGCGTGTATGATAATATAAAAAATGAAAATTATCAATGTTATAGTTCTAGTTATCAGATATATATCTACATACATAGTTCATTTAAAATCCTTTGTTTTGTCTTAGGATTAGTGGTAAAACATAAAAATTACTGGGAACGTATATAATATATATGATTTTGGAGTAATATGAAAGGTCCATCAGTCTTTTACATAAAATTTACGACGGTTTTGCACTCTTATGTATGTACATATTTACATGTTTATTATATATATGTATATCTACTTATTGTATACATAATATATGTATTATATGTATGTATATATAATACATGTATATTATATATACACATGAATATCACAGACATGGGGGCGCAAAGTATTGTTACAGTTGGACCTTATGCGTAGGGAATAAGGTCGATTTTTGGTGAAACTCGAAACATAACTTTTAGTGCTTATATCTCGAGACCTAGGCTTTATCGAGTTACGACCTAAAAACTCATTGCTAGGTTTAAGGCCTACTATCGAATGGTATAAGTCAAATTAAGAAAGAAGAACCAAGTTGCACCTCGAATATTCCCGAGCGATGACGTGTCATGTACCTATGACTCATGCAAACAGGCGGCGTCGAGAACAATGTCGAATTACCGTTAGCGAGCGTAATTCACTAGAAAGTTTCACCCTCTTTTTAGCCGACTATAAATAGAGCTCCGTGTACGCCGCCGAGTCAGTCTTTCTCAACTATCGTTCGAAGCGACATATCGAGGCGACATCAAGGCGAATTACGAAGACCACTACGACGACTACTGCGACGACCTTGGATAGAAGAACTCCGCGATTCGGGAACGTTGTTATTGAGTGAAGCGTGTACCTTCGGTGACTACTACGCGAGTACCTACTTCGAGGGCGACTACGAAGATTAGGAACCGCCGTAATTAAGTTCGCGTGTTCTTGACATCTACTTGTACGAAGAAAAATAAACTCTTTGCACCCTTAACCGGCATCTTATTACCCTCAGCTCGTAACAGTATTTTATAAATTACAAAAATAAAGATTGTAAACTTTTGAATCACATTTAGAGAAAAAATCTACGAAAATATTGTACGAAAGATTTGTTAGTATATTTGTTCAAGTTTAAGCAGACAAGAAAAATTGTTCAGTTATCAAGAGAGCAAAATAGCTGGCCGAGTACGATCATCGCAGGAAAAGTTCCACATTACCCAGTCTCACCACTAAAAGGCTGTGTTCAGTTATTTCTGCGTTATAAAAAATATCATCTTAAACTGGAGATGATATAAGCAATTTTTAACCAGTTGTGCAAATACCTAGGAGACAGTTCTGTTTGTGTACTATACCTAAAAGAAAAAAAAACACACATCTACTCTTATTTGTCGCAATACAATAATGATTGTTGTCTTTGATTATTTACTTGTTGTTGTTCTCCATACATAGCACGTCTCCTAAGATTTTGTAATAATTGATATTTGAATTTATTTGCTCTATATATACCTATTCAAAGAAATTATTTCCATGTTTCATTTTGTATTCTTTTATTTTAGTAGCACGTAGATTGAATATGAATGTGAACAAAACTAAGGTTCTGGTTTTAAAGAGAAGATGTACAAACGAAGTGTGTAATATGGGTAAACGAAAAATGTCTAGAATAAGTGAATTATTTCTTAATCTGAGTAGTGCGTTTTGTACAGACGGAAGATGTGAGTTGGATGTAAAGAGACGGTAGTACTGTAGTAGCTGGCAATAAACTAAACGGTGCTTTGACGACCTCCGTGGCGCAACGGTTAAGCGCATCGGAAAGTAAACGGGGGTTGCGGGTTCGATTCCCGCCCTGAGTCTGGGTGTTTATGTATAATATGTATGTATTTACAAAAGAAAAGTATATAAATAGTATATCAGTTGTCTAGTACCCATAACACAAGCGCTGTGCTGCTTAGTATGGGCCTAGATAGCGCTGTGTGAAATGTCTGAGTACATTATTATTATTATTATTATTGGTAGGTGGCGTTAATATATCTAACAGCCAAAATGGCCATCCACAATACGATGTTGGTGCCAACTTGATTGTACGGCAGTAAGACTTGGATATGCCCGAAATCAGGTGAAAGTAAGATAAATGCAGTAGAAATGCGATCTGTTAGAAATATGTGCGGTGTCACCCTTGTGGACAAAATAAGCAATGAAGAGATATACAATAGGACATAGGGTTGCGCGACAGTGTTATTGTAAGAATGAAGAAAGGAATGCTTAGATGGTTCGGGCAAATAGAAAGAATGAGTGACACTCAACTCAACACTAATTCTTTCTATGTGCCTGACGACGTCAGTCGATGTCGTTAAATGCCCTGACGATTTTAGTCGACGAAGAAAATCTACAGACCGAAAGTGAGTGGTAGCAGAAGCCAAGGAAGACCAAGGCTGACTTATGAAAATCAAATAGCCAGAGTGTTAGCTGACGGAAATATCAAAAGCACTAGCATACCTAGGCGAAAATATGTGAGGAGAATAATGACATTTGAGGAGGTGAAAGAAGCCTTGATCCTCCGTCCACTCTGACTACTCTGTTAGGGAAACAGCGTTGTGGCGGACTGTATTTATTTAAAATAAAAGAAAGATCAAAATAAACAAAATGCAAGGGACAATCAGTCGCCACTCGCGTGTTGTTGGGAGCCGGAGGTGCGTGGTGTTTCTAACTTGTATGCGAAACGACTGCCGGCCGAGTGCGCCGGCGCATCGTTCCCCGCGCACCGGGTACATTTATGAATATTATGATATGCTCCACGCGCTCCGAACAACATTTACAATTTCATGCTTTTTCTTTTTTATAAAACTATTGAGGTAAGTATACATTTTAATTAACAATCAAATAACTAAACTATTTTATTTTTACAGGTACAGGTTACCGTCATCAACAAGCATGAAGATATACGAAATATTCGTTTGAAGTACGCAATTTTGTTTTTATAACGCAATTCTTTTACAGGTGGATTATGTTGTATTCGCACACTCCCCCTCTCCTTCCTCCACTCTAAACCAACCAACGTCTGAACACGACCACGAACATTTTTATTTAGGTATCTAGAGTCTAGACAAAAAATGTATCTGGTGAATACTTCTCTGGCAAAACTGCAATAATTTTGTATTTAAATGTATTTTAATTTTACTGTACTGTACTGTACTGGGTAAGATTTGTTATGCTGTTATTGCCAGTAAATAGTTTATTTTTGTAGATGACGATTAACCAAATTTGTGTACTTTGGAATTTCATATTCAGAAAAATAAATAATCGTCATCAATCATATCATGTAAAATGTATGAATCACGTACAAAATTTCTGTAACGTATGCTCGGTTCCAAAAGATATGTCCGTCGTCGTGACGACATTATGTGCATTAACATTACATTAACCCTCTACAAAAAGCCTTCATACTATGTCACTCAAGGCATATATTAAAAGCAAAGTGTATACAATAGCATGAACATGAACACAGACGCGTAACAACGATAAATATTAACAATACAATTTTTACATAACTTTGTAAACCACTAAATCTATTTATTTAAATATATAATTTAATACAATTATACAAATATCTTGTATAATTGTATTAAATTAACAACAACAGATTAATCGATTGGAATAATAATAATAATACGATAATACTGTGAGAAAATATTATATTAATAATAATAATACTCCAGACAATTACACAGACCATGTGACCCCAAACTAAGCAGTAAGCTTGTACTGTGGGTACCACACAACGAACTCTGGAGTAGTTCCCAGTAACATTCAGACTCTAAGCCAATTTATAAAAGTTTGTTTCGTAAATTAACCTGACCGGGGATCGAACCCGGGACCCTAGCCCAGTGACATACAATTGTCTATGATAAAACTCATAACAGTTACACATCACCTTATAAAGTGTTACTCTAAATGAGATTGTCCATTTTGTAGAAATGGTATCGTACCGAAACAATTCTAAGAAATAAAATTCTTGAACAGTAATATTAATCAAAATTAAAAAATATTTTAAAATTTTTAATATGTTTGAATTAAAGAATTTGAGCTTTATTTGTCCTTTCTGCTACTTTACCACTACGCTGCGATTTCCTTTGCATTTCTACCAACGTTGAAAATATTTATCAAATGTGAGTTAAACCCGCACCCAGAGAGTTTCATACGATATTTATATGACGGTAAATGAGAATTAGTAATTTCGTATGGGACATGTCCCCAAAAAAGAAAAATTATTATAGCATAATGAGTGATGACGGAAATTGTTAGCATTATCAAATACTTTAATTCATATTCAGACATCATACTGAAATTTAATCTGAAAGAAAGAATATTCACATTACAAAATGAAAGATTTTCCTTTGCGTATTGCATTTAACTAATATTTAGTTCGCACTTGCTAAGATATTCGCTCATTGTCAATTTTAGAAATTTGTTCATGACATCCATATCCATACTAATATTCATACTAATCCATACTTAATAGTATAAATGCGAAAGTCTGTCTGTATGGTCAGCTTTTATGGCTAAACAGCTGAACTATTTTTGATGAAATTTAAAATAGAGATGGATTAAACCCAATAAAATAGGCTCCTTTATTTAACTCCACGCAAGCGAAATAGCAGACAAAAGCTAGTGTAAAATAAAGTAAAATAAATTAAAGTAGGTAGTTGATGAAAGCCAACGACAACAGTCATTGTTCAAGTTATATTTTATTTGTTGGGCACGCTATTACCTATTTTCTTTATAACCAACTTAAAAAAGGAAGATGTTTTCAGTTCGTCACTGTATATTTTACTGGTTTTTTGTGTATGCTCGGGAAAGACTTGTTCGTTTTGTAAAATTTAATTTCTGAACATTTTTACAATTAGGACTTACGATATATTTCTCATGTCAACTTGTCTTAAATAAGGTTTTGTGTTCTCTAAGTCCAATATTTTAGAAGACAAGGGAGAGATGATCAAGTAGAATTTGAGTAATTTTGCCTCAATTTGTAGATTAACAAAATGCAATACTATACCGAATATTAATTTTGTATGTTTGTTTGTTGTTTGTAAAATCGATTGTTACAGGCGGACAGACAGACACGTGTGTTAGCTATTGTCAATATTCGTGATTAACTATTATAACATAATCATTAACGGATGGCAACACTATTATTTTGAGGGTGTTGCTGCTCAATAATAGATTTATTTCTGATTATGCGAGTTGATATTTTTGAATGTCAAAATATAAGTCAGTGGAGAAATACACGAACTAACGAAAGCAAGTCTTTTCATTAACCAACTTAAAAAAAGGAGGAGGTTTTATATTCGTCTATGTGTATTTTTTTTATGTCTGTTCACCGATTACTTCGTCAAGGGTATACTTCCGAGGTAACCCCTTTGAAATTTCACCGATATTGTAGCTTGGACTTCGAAGATACATCAAATAACACCAAGCAACGCGAACTGGTTTAACCATTATATTGACGATTCTCTCGTATGTCGTTGCGCTCCAGAATTTAAAATAAATTAATTGTAGACTTTCCCTAGATATTTATTTAGCCTAAGGTCACTCAAAAAGGAGAAATAAAAAAAATTAAAATAAAAAATTAAACCACCTTCAAAAAAAAAACACTGAAAAGTACAAAATAGCAAATCCTTTAATAATCAAAACTTAAGTACGATAAAAATAACTTTATTATAAATACTATACACATAATTATACAATTAAATGTGACAGTTATTGAAGTCGGTGCCAAATCAATGTGCAACAACAGAAATTTTATTAGTTTGGTAGGCTTGGTACCGACTTCAGTAACTGTCAAATTTAATTTTATAAGTAAGTGTATCGTATTTATAAAGTTATTTTTATTATACTTGAGTTTCGTTTAGTAACGGATAATTATTTTGTACTTTTCAGTGTTTTTTTAAAGATGGTTTTTATATCTCAATAAAGTATTTGTGAATTATACTACTGAGTTATATTAAGTATCCTACGTAACCACCCATGTCGATATCCTAGAAGAACGACAAGCTTTCACGCGAGTGAGGTTACATGTTTGCCTTTTGCGATACAAAACCCTAAAAAAGCTAAACTGACAATTCCTTTGTATTTTACAGAGGTACTAAGTCATCATACCGCTATGAACATTTCCATTAGAATCGAATATAGGAATTACCTTACCTGAACTTTTACGATTTTGATATATCATACTCAACCTTAAAAGGGCGTTCCGAATAGGAATCTAAAGGGAAAATGTTTGGTGTTTATAAAGAAACCGTCTAAAACATATTTTTCTTCACAAACATAGAAAATGGCGTCTTTAAAAGCCATATTAGTGAACCTGCAGAAAGAACCTGTCGAGTTTACGTTTTCGAATGAAAATAAACCTCAATAAATGTGTTGCCTACGTAAGGTTAACCAACCTTATACATATATTATTAGTACCTATACCAATCTTCACCAAGGACGACATCTATCTAGATAAATTTGAAAATTACCATGATCTAAACACAAACATTAAAATAGGAGTGTTCTTGAAAAAGTAATTACATATGCGTACAAGAATTGCTCGTTGCGCTGCAGTATTCGATATAAGTTTTTTTTTGTATTAAATACGTTTTTTAAACCACACAGTATAAAATTTTGCGTTAGACATAAGTAATAACGCTGTCTCCAAGGCTGCATTTACCGCTTTACGTGCTTGAATGATGGCTACGTCCGCGTTAATAGAAGTTTTGAAAGAGACTTAAATTATTAGTAAAAAAAACGAATATTCCAAGCATTTCGGAGAATCTAACAACACTCCACTTATCTAAAACTGTCAAGGCATTTTAGTCTCTAAAAAGGAATAAAGTGCTTGTTGAAATAGCTACACAAGAGGAAAATACATTATCTTCTCTCGCAATGAGCAAAAATAAATCACACCTATTCAAGTGTTAGAGTGCGTTATTATCAAAATTATACATAGGAAGTTCACAAGATCAATGAATAATTAGAAAAAAGCGAAAACGAAATTTTACGATTATATTGTGTTATATTGTGTCTATTATCTGCATACATAAACGCCGATCTAAAATAAGATAGGTACAACTCTCTCCTTATTCGTAAACAATTATTGATAAATGAACTCTAGCTAAAACATGTTTAACTCTTGTATTTAAAAAATATCAATATGAAAATGGAGGCAAAACGTAATTATTTCAGCTTAGAAAACTTTTAGAATATTAATGAATGTCTTCTTAGTGTTTCGTAATGTTAGTTGTTACCAATCGCTGACGGCAAAATAAAGTTTGCGGTTTAGCGGTAAAGCTCTTTTTTATGTTAAAGATAATATGTATATAATGTAATACAATTGTGATAACTTTTCTACAATAGATGTCTTGTTCCTAAAGTTAACGTTTTTTTGCAGATTGTTGAAGGAGAAATTTTTTGATAAGGCGGCGGACAGTAATTTCAAAACGTTTTTTCTTAAAAGTATTTTAAAAAAGTAACACAAAGTACGATTTACATTCTATTTAATTCAATAGTAATTTGATGTTTCTTAGAGTTATTAGCAATTTTGAAATACTAATTTTATTCTAATAAAACATAGAGTTGCCATGTACGATAGTGGTTGCCCCGTGGTGTTATCCTCATAAAAATCTCCTTTTTGGATATAATTCCTTTTATGAGATAATAGTAACGACGAAACTATATGAATATTAAGGAAATAGGAAAATAATAAAAAACAAATGCAGCCAGTCTGCTGGGCACCCTAAGCAATGACAGCTTTCCAAGCGACCTTGACGAAGTCTATTATTTAAGATAATGTTTAGTTGTAGGTTTATAAATATTAGCGTTAGGATATGTATGTACTTTTTTGTTAAAAATAAAGTTATAAAGAAAGGTACGAAAGAAATACCTAATTTATTCAAACTAGTGGTCACCCAGTGTTTGAAAATAAAAAAAAAATAATAAAAAAAAAAACAGAATGTGAAAAGTATGAAAGCTTTTCATTCCTCCAGGATGTCGACGGACGGATGTCATGGACGGAAACGTAGGATATATTGAGATACAATTAAAAGACGTACTTTCGCTCGCTCGTGTATTTCTCGACTGATTTATATTTTGACGTTCAAAAATACCATAACATCGTTACCAACCATCAACACCTTCAAAATAATAATATTGTCATCCGTTAACGATTATGATTATAAAAAAGGTTTTAAAAGATAACTGAATAAGGCTGATTAAGGAATAACTGTGAAAGGCATAAACATACATAACCAACGATTGTCGAGAAAGTAATTATAATCAAAACAAAAATTCTAATTCAATTGATCGTTCCTTAATTCCATTCGTTGAGTCTGAAGACAGCTTCATATATAATAAGTTTAATAAACTTCACCACGCCACGTCTAATTTTATTTAACCAAATTTCGAATGTGCCATCTGTATGTATCCTCCTTCTATCTATATCTACATTAATATTATAAGGGGTAAAAATTTGATTGTTTGTTTGTAATAGATAAACTCAAAATCTACTAAACCGATTTAAAAAATTCGTTCACCTATAGAAAGCTACATTATTAGCAAGTAACATGATCTGTATTTCGTTTTCAAGAAAATTTCTACCCGTGCGAAGCAGGAGCAGAGCTACATGTTATATATGCTATATGTAAGTCTATAAGTCCCTAAAATCAATACAAATGTTGCAATTAACATTTTCTATATTTAGACCACTATTTTCTACAATATAATTGTTTCTAACAGTTGTTTAGACAGGCATCGAAATGCAAGCAAGTGTAACACGTGAATTGCATTTTGTTAAAAACCTGGGTCAATAATGTTACTTATTAATGGATACAAACAGACAACATGAAATCGTTATTTGCTTTAATTAAATGAAACAATGGTTAACAAACAAAAAGACAGAAAAAATAACTTCATATTGTCCATTATATTAATTACATAATCGTTGTCCAAAACGTGTAAAGAAACTAGAAATTCTATGTCAAATAAGGAACAGCATAATCATTTTGTCGAATTAACTAGATACCTGTATCACAAATTATACTTAACTACCTACTTAACCCGACTTCGTCCGTATACTATCTCGTTTTTTACAGCCATACTCTGAATACGTTGAAAATACGTTAACCGAAAACTTTTTTCTTGACCTGATTCACTAATATCGATAATATTCAACTTTTATACGGTAATTCTTTATACTAAATCTTAGTATTCTTATATCTTAGTATTAAATATTTATATGCTTGATATTCTATATGATATATGATATTTAATGCTTGATATTCTATTGGCTATTTTATGTAAATAAGAAATACTAATAATAATGACTGTTTCGACTCGACATAAACTAGATAACCATCATCAATTTTATATTCATTGTTTACTCGTTAACAATACAATCGGACCTATTTGACAGCCCTAAACTAGCTCCACGAAGTTATCAGCGTAAACAACCCCAACTTGTCATGTTGATACAACAATACAACGTACCTACAATTGTTTCCTCGCTTATATTATGAATATTTTTCCTTATACGTTTTTCACTTCATCAGTCCGACACAAACACGGTAGAAATTCCAATTTATTCTTGAATATTTTCTATACGCGATTTTTGGTTTTATTTACTTAAAGTTTGCTCCTAATCGTAACGTGACAATGTCATCCGTTATTTGTCACGAAAAGCAAAGGTACACGTGTATATTCACGCGCTCCGCGCGGCTAACTGGCCTTGCCTGCGTCAAATCGCGTTTCCCGTAGAAGCTCTACGACGGTCGTAGTACTTCGGTTGCCCTCGCCAATCTCCGCCAGGTAGAGCTTCAAGCTCTGCTACTAAAGGTACATCCATACATTTAATTACTGGGTTCCAAATTAGAGCATTGACCGTACGGAACTTCCTCATTAAACCTTGTCAAACCGCTTTCAAATTAATTCGTAATTTCTCGCTTTATTCGCGTTATGTTTTGACTTTCGATTCCTTTTCTCTGTAAATCTATTTACGTGTTATAATGGTTATGGTTTTGTATTTGATTAATTCTATTTAATTCGATTGAAAATTGTACGAAACGACCAGTAAAAGGACCAGTATAACTGACATCAGGTAGAGTGGTACTGAGCAGGCCCTATAGTACAAAGATTCGATATTTACTAGAGAATCAAAAGGGCCTCCTACAAAGTAAAGTGACAATCTGATCTAATTCCTTGATTGTCGGTAAATTTAAGTGAGCTAGGACAGCGATATATGTAAGGCTAAGGGACTCTCCAGGTAAAACGATGATAAAATGATGAATACGAAACTCTATGTACTCCTATAAGGCTCTACAATTTCAGATATAGAATCATTGGGCTATCGGGCTGTGTCTCTACGTTTTGTGTGTATAGTGTATACACACCGTTTTTAAATGTAGGTATGTTTAAACACATACGTGTCAACCTAAAGTAGTGAATGTTTGTTTCCTTGCATATTTGTCCTCTATGCATCCCTAAACCAATCATTCGATTGTGATGAAACTTCGGTAAGTTGTTCCGCGTACGCCCGTGAAAGTTTCTGAATGAAATGGAAGACCACGCGAACGAAGTCGCGGGAAACGGCCAGTAATAAATAAATAAAGGTACAATTTAAACGCTCATCAAAATAATTTTTAGATCCTAAGACTAGGTACCAAGTAAAATATATTAAACATAACGTAACATATCTTGACGCTGTATCCCCAACGGAGTAGTCAGAGAGGACGGAGCGCCAGGAGTCGCGGTCCTTACACACCTCTTTCGCTTCCTCAAAACTCATCATTCTCTTCACACATTTTCGCCTAGGCATGCGAGTGCTTTTGACATTTCCGTCTGCTAACACTCTGGCTATTTGATCTTCATTCAGTCAGCCTTGGTCTTCCTTGGCTTCTTTTACCACTCACTTTCGCTCTGTAGATTTTCTTCGTCAGTCTTTCATCACTCATTCTTTCCAAGTGCCCGAACCATCTAAGCATTCCTTTCTTCATTTTTACATATTTTTAATATTAACTGTACATAAATTAAATAACAATTTTTTTTGCAAAATTATGCAACATGATGGCATATTTATAACATAAAACATTCGATATAAGTATTCGATGCTTAAAGTGCCACTTTAAGTTTGAATTTTTTACGATTTTAATTTTGTAATTCCTATATGAACACTCTTTTTGGTTAGAATAGTATTGTAGTAAGCTGCGGTAGCGGCCGGGGAAGCGCCAGCTTAGAATCCGCTTTGTACATGGAGCAGTAGTTAAATAGGAGGCCGCAGTCTGAGGAGATAGTTGAAGTCGAGAAATTGAATCTTGAAACATCTCTATTCATTTTTTCATTTCATTCAACCTTTCTATCTCTTTTCATTTTTTGCTGTTGGTATATCTTATATATAGCAATCTTAAATCTAAGATTTCGGTGACATTTCACATTTTTTCCGTTTTTCGCATACTACTTTTAAATAACGAAAACAATTTAGTGCAAAAACAATTTATATTTTAACACTATATCATTACAAAAGTACAATATTTGTTACCTTTAAAATTCTAAATAAACTGTTTTTCTAATGTAATAAAGTTTAATAAAAATCGAAAATGAGAAAAAATATATCCCAAAAATTGTTGATGGGTGGAGCAAAACGTTTACCCGTAGATATTGACACCTCATAATTGGCAGTAAATTGATAAATCGGTGCGGCCATCTTGTGAAAACGTCACTATCGCATCTGAAAAATTGTGGAAAAAACAAAAAACTATATTATAGGACTGGAATATCCTCATATACCGGATAATTGATCAAGAACTTGTCATCTCTGTCGGCAGTGAATGTGATTCAACAAGTGACGATGTTGATTCTTCTGAAATTGTCGAATAAATAAATAATAATTTTGCAAATGTTTTTCGTTTTCATTTTACCATAACTTTATACGATCTATACTGCTTAGTAAAATTAAAATCGTTAAACAGTAGTTCTGAAAATCAATCATTCGATAATAAATAAAATCAATTCCATTTCCCTTGGGAACATTCGCGATACTAAAAAAAATAGATGGATTTAATTAGTTCACATCGCTGTAGCTATCAACAGTGAACTGTCACCGATATTTTGTTAGTTGAAAACAGGTATAGAAGGTGTATTTCCTAGGGTTAGAAAGAAAGAAATGAAATTTTAGTGTTCAAAATTTGTCTTCAACTGCCTCTTCAGAGGTATCCAGCGAATATCCAACCAGAGGATATCCAGCTAGGTTCAAAGATTCTTAGCGGCAACCAAATTCGAACTGTCGTGAGACGTTCGTATACTTCATAGCAGACGTCATTGTCAGGATGACAGCTTGACAGCATGTCAAGTTTATTTATTTATTTTATAGAGAATTTTATTTTTCATAGCAAAATCTAACATTTTAAACGAACCCTTTTTTTATATATGCGAAGATTATTTTATAGCGTCTATAATTTTTTTAGATATAATACTTTTTTAATGAGGAAGTAATTTTTAATTGTATTACGTTATATTTGCATCAGCAATTAATAGCAATTTGTCTTTCGTGTTTTGGTGAAAATTCACCAGTTTTGAAGACAGTTTAAATGCATCCCTATTTTAAATGATTCCTTGTATTTTAAATAGATGCTAAAATTATTTAATGACATCTCTAATTTTTTTAAAGATATATTATTAAAGAAGGAGTAACATTTAATTTTATGACATCATATTTTTATGTAGCGATTAATAGCAATTTTGTATATATTTTCACCAATTTTGAAGACATTTTAAATGCATCCAAAACTAAAATTACATACAATAATCATACGACTACTGCAACAGAATAATTTATTTGCAGTAATATTGATAGTAAAATATTTATTTGGCTACAGTAATCATATTTTAATCAAATTCATAAAGCAATATAAAAATAACATTAGTTCGGAAAAGAAATAATTTATTTGGTATAAATAAAATTATACGGTCGACCATTATATTTTTTTCTCAGCTGAGAATTACTTAAATGAAAGTCGTACAATCAAATATTGGTAACATCTATTTATTTAGCTATTTAATAATACAAAATATTTGGTCTCAAATTTGCTTTAAAGGGGTCTTTTTATTTATAAGGCTAACAATAAAAATTTAAAGTTACATTTCTACAACACTATGAAACACAAGTTGGCATTTGGAAAATTTTGGCAGGTATTTCAAATTTACTTGTAGTAAAATGGGTTACAATTCCGTAGGTGTTTAAACCCAAGCCAATAAATAATAAATACTCAATTGGCATTTAGACCAATTGTGTAATTCCAAACTAAGCACTAAGCTTTTATTGTATTACCGCACAAGGTACTAGGGGACAACCCGGACTTTGTAAACAGCACAGTTGCTCGAACGTATTAGTTCCTACAACCATATCGCAATGCGCAGGTTCGATCCTGCGTTGTAGTCAGATTTTTTGACGGTCACCCCACATATGTGTTCCCGCGCTTTTCATGCAGTCAGGGCAAGAGCATTCCACCCTTTTGCACTAAACGAGACGAGGCTGGCTGTTTAGCGCCGGCCGTTGCCTGCCGGGGCCGAGGAAGAATGCAAAACACCCCCGTTGCCAAGGTATATCATCTCTCGAGGAACACCGTCAGGTTTTAATGGATAGCCTCGGCCTTGTCTTCAGCCGAGTAGTCCCACATACCGCCCCGCCACCCCTCTATGCGGGACCTAAAAGCATTTCCTGATGCAAAAAAAGGGGAGCACCCAGAAATATCTAGACTACAGAACAACCTAGGAAATTTCGTTTTCCTAAATTGACCTTACCTAGAATTGAACTCGAGTCTCGGCGTGGAATGCCAATGCGCTACAACCATGCCAACGGATTAGTCAGAGTTACAATTGTAGAACAAATAGCATCAACATAAAGTAGCATACAAAATAGGGCATGGCATATTATTATTTGTTGGCTTTCATGACACAGGCAGAATATTAGTCCACACCGACAAACGTGTAATATATTACGTTATATCAGTAATGCCCGCCAAACACGATCAAGTACGCATGATGATCGTCGGAAAGTAAACGGGGGTTGCGGGTTCGATTCCCGTCCCGAGTCTGGGTGTTTATGCATAATATGTATAAATTTACAAAAGAAAAGTATATAAGTAGTAGGTATATCAGTTGTCTAGTACCCATAACACAAGCGCTATGCAGCTTACTTTGGGACTAGATGGCGCTGTGTGAAATGTCTGAGTATATTAAAAAAAAAAAATTAAAGTGAAGCCCGTCCAATTCGCATGAAGCGGAGGTTGCATTAAGTAAATTTGATCGTGTGTGCCATTGTAACGGCCGCGGCGTCATGCCAAACAACGTTTCATGCCAAATGCACGAGCTTGATCAAGCATATTTAATCGTGTGTGGCGGGCATAAATAAAATATTTACTAAAAAATGCCAATAATGAGTGACCAAAGATTAGCGAAGTAAATCTACAGAACAAAAGTGAGTGGTAGCAGAGCGAAGGAAGACCAAGGCCTATGAGGATCAAATAGTCAGAGTATTGCTGATGGAAATTCCAAAAGCACTCACAAAAGCAAAAGTGTGTAATTAAAATGCTGATAATCGAGGAGGCGAAAAAAGTATATAAAGACCGTGCCACTTGGCGCTTCATCCTCTCAGACTACCCCGTTAGGGATACGGCGTAAGTGTCAATAAATTTAAAATTAGATATATTTTATTAGAACTTCTTTCCTTTTCCGCACACTCATATCATTTAATATTTCCAGTATAAATAAATTAGCCTTATGAGTGAGGTTAATGAAACATCCACGCCTTAATTTAAAAAAGGTGACCGTATTTTGTTAGCTCTCAATTCATTAGATAAATACCATTTCGTTGAAAATTTAAGTAGTATATTAACAGATTATGAAGGTCTACAACGTTCTTCTGAGCGGCTAAACTAATTTAAAATGAAAGGACGTTTCACGCTTCGAAGCCGATCTTTATTGAATGAGTTGGAAAATGACAAAATAAGAATAGACAGCTGAAGGCAGCGAGCTTCTTAATATTCCTTATAAGCTCATTTTTAAAAGCCCCGCTGAGATTATAAAAATTGTCTTAAAAAGTTAAAATGGAATCAAATATTTGTATATCTTATCCCTTGTGTACGCTTCAGTGTACATTTTCTTTATTTTTTTTAATTATTGTAAATAAAGTAGCATTAAAATGACATTACTAAAACTAAAAAGATTAAAGCAGTCCAAATGTTCCTTAAATTTTAACTTAAGCTTAACTTTAAAGATCGTATCTTTGTTGATCTATTAAGTTTTTCGTTATAGATTCAGATAACAAAAACATGAGTACTTGATTCAAGTTCCAACATGAATTGTAATGATTAAAATATCTGACATAAAAGAACTTAAACGTTTCATTTGTTTCGAAGCTATTTTTAGAAGTGAGGCAAGTGATGTTGTGATCGTCCAAACATCAAATAATAATAAGAGAAATTCTTGATTATTAACCTAATGACCTTTCAAAGCAAGAAATAATGGCTGACGTGGGTGTTTCATTCGATTATTTGTAATAAACATAATATACTCTCACAGCTATAAAAATATTATTACATAATTGCATTTTTTATATATAAATGTCAAAGAATGCCTAGGATCGTTCATAAAATAAAACTAAGCTATGTGTTAAATACTCATCATTTTTAACTGTCTTCCGCCCAAAATCTAAACTCGAAATGGATTTCCGCTAAGTAACATCTAAAACTATAATCATTATAGAAAATAATAATCATTAAAGAAAAGTTATAAATATACTAACAGTATATTTATAACTTATAAATATGTCTAACAGTAACATTGACACAATGAACAGTCCTAAGCAATGGGTAAAGAAACTTGGAATTTTACACAGAGGTTCCTTAGGCACATAATGTGAAAAAGACTAAGACAAGATGTTGGAAATTTCATTTTTATTTAATTTAATAGGGTTGCAAAGACATGTCAAAGTTAATGTCAAAGAAATTAATAACTCTTCTAATACTCCAAAACCTTGTGTAACGAATCTTTCAAATAAATAATAATGAAGCGAGTATTAAGTCGATCATTAAAAAAACAGCCCCTAAAGGAAATAAATGTTACTACAGAAAAAAATGAATTTCACGCGGAAATATTCACGTACAACAGCTGATTATTATATTATAAGGTAAAATGAAGGTTTATACATACATGTATAATTAATTCTACACAAACATTAAAAGTAAGAGCCTGCAGTCTTATCATCGACGTATTTAGTCCAACGTTTGCCGACTTCCCATCATTTCCCTTCGAATTTCTAACCAGTTCACGGCATGAAATTTCAGTTTATCGATAACGGAAGTAGCAGAGATTAACTCCGGCACGAATTTCTCATAAACGTTTTAGGCCATCGATAAGAGAGCGGCGGCGGTCCATCAACGTGTCGTTGTTTACTTTAATGTTTCTAATTAAAATATTAATGTAACGATGATGTTTTATGGAGTTTGTTAACATTTTAGTAGATGAGCCCCGATACATACCTACATAATACGAGTATATGTACACCTGTATATGTAAAGATATATAACTTCATGTATGACGTTGCCAAGGGGGACATAGGGGGGCAGCTCGCCCCTAGAGATTAAAAAAAATATATACAAAATTTCTCAAGTCAAGAAAAGAGAAATTATTTTAACAGAAATTTCCATATTGAATTGGGAATTTTTATTAAAATATTTTATTCATTTAAACTTTAATTTTAAATACAACTTTAGACCGTGATACTAGGCGCTTTGTCCTCTCCGAGTACCTCGTTGGGATACAGCATGAGGTATGTACAACTTTATTTTTATATAAACAATGATATTTGAAATTTTTTAATGTCCTGTCATTTTCTTATTAAATCTTTTTATACCAAAAAGGTTTTAAAAAAAATGTCTATGAAAATTAAAGTCAATGTACTTAATTGTACTACCTACAATTAATATCCATTCCAGTCTCACTTCTACCTATATCACATCGAATGGCGACGCCTTCGACTACATACCATTTCTCATCCGGGGTAAACAAAGCATCAAAACGCATCAAAATCACACCTTGACGCCACTTCTAATGAGTGCATAATATTTGGGATTACCGACGACAATCATGACAAAACTAAATAATGATGTATTATTTCCTTATAAAAATAATATAAACCTTATCCCATTTCGACTAGAAAGATAGGCAGCTGGCACAATTTGTATATGTCTTGCTCTCCTAAACCAGCAAAGAAGCTTCCTTTCTGACAAAAATATTACAGTGATATAGATTAGTTAAATACTCATGAAAGTGGTGGTTTATATTATGGTGAATTAACATATTATAAAAAAAAATTTTCAACACAACAACGAAAAAAATATTTAAATGCATTTAAAAATGTAGGCGTAGTATTGGTTTTCAAATTCTAGTAATACAGATGGGAAAATATTCTAGAGGAACACGGAGGAGGAGGACACGACCGAAATGTGACGTAACAACTTGTAGTGTCTCTGTCCACCGCTGTAAGTGATAGAAACAGGCCTATACATACCTATTCACTCTCAATTATTTGATTTTAAAAGCCAATTAAGTTTGTATTTTTAGTGTGTTTAAGATATTTTGTCACAATTCTGATCATAACAGCTACCAGTACCGCCTTGGCCCATGGCATCAACTCGTCACTGTGTACTCATTGACCGTAAGGCAAAACCTTACGCAGTTAATGAATTATTGTGAACTTTTTACAATATTACACGTGAACCGCAAGAACAGCGAGAGCGGCGCGTGGTCCACTCACGATCGGCACGTTACGAGTGGAAGACTGGTTGTCACCGAGTAAATTAAACTCCATACGTCGATATGAAGTTGTTAAGTAAGCGTGTGTGTGGATATGGAAAATGCATATAACAAATCTTAACTACTTGAGGTGAGGCAATAACAGATCGAAGCGTTAAATGAGCGTTGGCCTTTATTTTATACAAACACTTTCATCAAAGCATGATCTGCAAATGATCCTCTCATATACGTTCAATGACCTTTACTAAATTATTTGATGATTATTCTATGCAGGTTTTTCGTCACTGGAAGTAAATTTAAGTCGAAAAAATGTTTTCAATTCGAAACCTATGCTTTTTGGTCATTAAGAAACAATAAAATTATTTATTTTATACAAATAAATATGTAAACATTACCCGGAAACGATTGTACCACAATAATTCTGTAATAACAACAACTATGATGTAAAGATAAACTTTTTTGGGATCGGTGAATACGTAACAATACAAAATACCAGCGAAACAAAAAATAAAAGAAGAAAATAAGTACCTACGTTATGAACCCGTCTAACATTAACGTGGAAAAAGTGGTTATTTGGCTTATGTGCTTATACCGACACAACGAGACATACGCTCCAACGATAATCACTAATACTGTTGTTACGATACATCCACAGAAGGAACGGTAAGAAGGCCCAGCGACAATCTCGTCCCAGGAAAATAATGAACTTATCATTTATCGAGACTCCTTAATACGTCACTGTCAATATTATTTTATTTCTCTTACATAATTGAATTATTTGATCAAATCGATCAATGCTACGTGAGAGCATTCCCTGGCCGTTTCTATTTTTAGAATGACTCGAAAAAATGATTACAATAAATGTATTTTTCTCATTTCAATCTCTCTCATTTTCATTTCAACATAATAATTGATATCTGAATGTTATAAAATATAATTACAATTAGGATTTTATTAACGAAATATCTAACCTGAAGCGATTATTTCATTCCTTATGTTATTGTTTTTTACAATTTCGTTGCATATATGCAATTTAGTAATGCAACTTTAAACAAATCGATTCAGTACAAACTGCGAGAACTATAATAATATATTCTTGTACAATGGAGACAGGATCTAATTAGAAAACTTCCATTGACGTAATCATTCAATCTGGCTTTCCAATTCTTATGACGATCCTCCACGGCGTAACCCTATTCAACCATGAATCAGTCTCTGTTGTGAACCCATATGTGGCTTTTGTAACCAAATTTTTTTATTTTTTTTCCTGTATAAAAATGTATCTGAATGATTGTTATCAATAATTTATATTTGTTTTCAAGAAATGGACATAATACAGTTCTTTGGCCCCAGGAGTCTAATTGCGCATTTTCCATTGACTACATTGACTAGAAACGAACAGTTCGTTCTTCATGGCTATCCTGTAGTAAAAATGTATTTAATGAATGGTCACCGGCGAGTCTGAAATATTGTATATATTTTTCAGTCAATCAGTCCATGGAAGTTATCATACTCATTGGGCCCCAAATCTTGCAGAAATTTGTAAAAAAGAAAATCATTTCTATCTACGTCCTGGAATCCACACGATCGAAGTTGTTAATGTGATATTTCATATTCAAAGCGATGTCTTTTTTCCACTTCATTTCAGAATTTTTTCCTCCTCAAACTTTCGATATTTTTAAGCTTCTGTGCCTCTAGTGGGTAAACGTAATAAACACAGTAGATTATCAACTAGAAAATTAGAGTAACAAACCTCATTACATACATATTTTATATTAATAAAACAGCATTTTAAAATATTGTACACTGCACTGAGAATATTAGTAGGTATTACTTGAATCTTACAAAACTTTAATGAATTTTAGATCTTATGCTGACCATAAATTATTTTTATGAATTTTTTTATAAATATGATACGAAAACTCAGCACGCGAAAAGAACTTGCAATTGTCCAATTACAATTAAATATGTAATAGTTCAGGATACGAACATAATTTACTAATTAATAGCTTGCTTTCTGTAGCTATTCAATAACCGTTACATATCCCGTTTGTATGATTGAATAAGTATTTCGCTATATATTTTTATTCCTTTCATTCATTTTTCCGACCTTGGCTATCATTGATAGATTGATAGATACCTTTTATCTTTTGATGAAAAAATTTGTACATAAAAGCATTTATGTACAAATTTTTTCAAAGAAATCACGGGCTTTGACTTATTGATAAAAAAAACGTATCTAGTTACTTTATATGAAAAAGATTCGTCATATCTACAATCAAGAAGAATGAACACACATAATATTTAATATTTGTATGTTACAGTACAGCGTAAACACAACATAAGATTGGTAACGAATAACGATTGATATCAATATATAAACTTCCACATACCTATTAAATAGTTTATTGCAAGTGAACGTATTAATTAAAGACAATAAACAGAATAAGAAGCACATTTTAGAGATTAACCTCAATAATTATGATAGCATTAATGTACAGTTCCTACAAATTCCTACTTGTCTTCCCTTCTCTAGGCTGTAACCTCATATTTTTACAGTATGAAACAAAGTCGCATTTGTATATGTATTCGTGTATTGGTCGATCGACTATTTTATCTCACTGCTGTTCTTGAATTCCCGACAAAAAATTACTCGAAAAAGACACTTACGTATTCATTTTTTATATAAATATTTATATTTATGAAAAACTAGCGCCGCTCCGACTTCGCCCTGTGGGATATTGAATGTTTGCAACATACCGAATTTTTTTCATTGAGATTTTCATACAAAAATACTATTCAAATTTCCGACTTTTTCCGTGGATTTTCCACAAATGTTCTTTCATACAAACTCTGTCCTAACAATTATGAACACAACGAAAAAGATATCAGGCAAATCGGTCGAGCCCTTCTCAAATGATGCATCGTCATTATATGTGGCAATTGATTTTTATTTATATTAGAAGATTTATCATTTAAGATTTTTAAATTTTAATAGATATAGGCAATATTTCAATATCTTTATCCACTTTGTAGTAGCCCAGGATACAAATTACTTTCGATTATTCAAGAGAATATAATAATGTTTACATACATACATACATACATATCTTCACGCTGTATCCCTTACAGGGTAGTCAGAGAGGATGGAGCGCCAGAAGTCGCGGTCCTTGCATACCCCTTTCGCTTCCTCGAATCTCATCATTCTTCTCACACATTTTCGCCTACGTATGCGAGTGCTTTTGACATTTACGTCGGCTAACACTCTAGCTATTTGATCTTCATAAGTCAGCCTTGGTCTTCCTTGGCTTCTTTTACCTCTCACTTTCGCTCTGTAGATTTTCTTCGTCAGTCTTTCATCACTCATTCTTTCTAAGTAAGTGAATATGTTTACTATTCTCTGATTTTAAATACATCGCTCAAAACGGACTTATAAATATGTATATAAATTATTTATTATCAATTTGTTTCACTTGCTTATTGAAATAAGTACAACAAAATGTAATTGATCAACCCTACAACTTCTTTAGTTCTAAATGGATATCAACGCAATTTTCGCAGTCATTCTGAACATTTAACAAAACCGGTTTATACGTATGACGCATTCACGTTTAGTCTATAGAAGTAACGACTATCGCGATTGTGGATCGCTAGTTTATACATATAATAAATAGATTCACCAATATTTAACGGTCCACGATAACAGACGTGTAAAAATCAAGTGCACATGGGAATGTGATACGTAATGATATTACTACTCTACCTAATAACTTGTAGTAAGTGTATATTATATTCTGCGTTATTACTACTAACTACTGCTACATTCATCAATAAATTACTGAAACTAATTTAAATATCAGATTTAGGTTGAGTTAAATTAAACATAAACATAAATAGTTTATTAAATATTACAGTAATAAAATAAAGAAAGCAATTTAAAATAAAATAAAACAGCAAACGTCGTACTTCCCTTGTCTTCCCGGTTTGCGTATGTTAATGTTTCATTGTAGTTACTTTCTTGGTTAAAAAAGGAAATTGAGGAATAAAAAACATACAGAAATAGTTTGTAAATATCAAACGTGTTGTCTTTTTGTTGTGTAATTTATTCATATTGTTGTTTTTTTATCAATTTGTTTTTGATTTGACTTTGACCTTGAAGTCATGAACTTATTCTTGTATTTTCGCGAATTCCTCAGTAAAATAGTTTTAGCAGTATTTTTAATAATTAAGGACTGGCTTAATTTTAAGATGTATTTTAGACATGAATATAATAATGGCCAATAATGAAAAATTTCCGTTACCTTTCAAACAATTATACTCAAAAATTGGTATTTCATCTGAATTTATAAATTGATTGTCCCAATTGCGTATTAAGCACAAGACGACCATACATCTTAAATTTATATAATTGTAAGTTGAAGCAGACCTATTAAATGTACTATATTGCAAAGTTTATCAGTGCTTTCTGCTCGAGCGAAATGCGAGATATGGAACTGGATGCCTTCTAAGTAACACAGCACACATCACACCGTAATTAGATAAACACAAAAAAAATAACCCTTTTTAATTTTTTTATATCTGGATATTTTACGTTGTTGTTGTAAAACTTGTCATACATATATACATATATACATACATACTTAAATATCCTCACGCTGTATCTCTAATGGGGTAGTCAGATAGGACGGAGTGCCAAGTATCGCGGTCCTTACTTCTTTCGTCTCCTCGTATCTCATTATTCTCCTTACACACTTTCACCTAGGTCGAAAGTCAAAACTTGTCTTAAAATTATAACAATACAAATTCTGTTCTCTTTCTCGTGTTTAATGGATAACGTTGATTGATATTTCGTTTAAAACGATTTTATTTTTTGAGTGTTTGTTAAATTTATGTTATATTGGATACAATAGTAGAACAATTTTTGATAGAACAATTTTCATATGGACTATAAAATTAAAGAAATAAAAAGTTCTAACATTTCACGTATAGTGAAACGTTCTCTATATACAACAAGATAGTATTATTAGTAAGCAGTTTTATCCACATAATAATGAGAATTTGTAGATATGTGTTTTCTAATATTTATCAACTTATACGAATGCTACAGCCATGGAATACTCATTTCTGTAGGAGCGGCAGAGCATTGTGCGATGGTGCGTCCGTATTTAATACAATCGCACTGATGTGATGAGGTATGGCCACTTAATGGATAGATGACGTAATGTCATCCATGTGCTTCTCCACGTGGCATTTCCGTGCTTTGCAAGATACTTTCCCTTTCTCTGACCAGTTCATTTCAGTTCTATGTAACAAATGGTCTATCGGCCAAATATTTTTCTAATATAGATTCCATGCTAATCTGGAAGAGAATAAAAAATAATACGCCGGGCGAAATCAAAACCTTTTCATAAATTGAAATTAAGAGCTCTACTCATGATTGAGATTAATTCTACATAGTAATTAAGCAACTTAAAAATTTATTTAAAAAAAGACAGTCATTGAAGATCTTAAAAGTGATCTTAAAAACGACATTGATCATTTTTAAGACTGTCTTTTTTTAGATAAATAAAAAAATGATCTTAAAAATGACGTTGAAATACCATTTCGTACAATTCCAAATTTAAAAACACAAGCGCTTAAAAAAATGATATCTTAAATTATATCAAGACACCGCCGTACGCGCATACACAATTGTATAACATTACAAATTGTTCTCAACTTACAAAGAACCACAGTGCAAGAAAATTATTTAATTTATTAAACTCTGTACAGCGTTATTACATGAATCACCCACATGATTTTGTCTAATGAATTTAAATTCACCTGTAGATTTTTCGGCTGCTTATTTTCCGGCGCTGGTCATGAGAGTCAGACAAAAAATAGAGCTTATTATAAGAACCACTGTAAACTCTGTAAACAATAGGCTGGCAACCTATAAATGGTTCCACCTACTATCTGTAAGGCCAAATACTAACTGACTAAGTTGGTATCAAGCAGTATTTTCATGTCCTTATACTTTGAATGGAAATTGGTGTTACATGATAATATTTACTACTACTACTACTTGAAAATAAAACACTGTTTTATGATTGGCAAGGTTAAATCAGGTCAAGTGTTTTAACTACGTCTTTAGAGACAGAAATATTGTCAGTTACATGTGAAAATATGTTCATTCAAAAATAATGAGTATTCACTGCCTTCTAATTCTCGCTGTGGTAACCATTTTGCCCTATGTAAGCCATGTATATTACATTTGATTTTGTTGTGGAAATGTCGTTATGTACACGTTATACAAGATATATACCTACAAAATGTAATGTAAATATAAATTCATAATATAAACTCTTTGGTGACAATCTCTACTCTATGCGACCGTTTGATCCAAGGAATATATTTTCACGCCATTTCCCTTTTGAGGTGGATTAAACATCAAGGCGCGACAAAATAACAACTCGACGTTACTTTCACCAATAGACAGAGACAGACATTCCACCCACATACGTTTAAAATCCAATATTGTTAATGCAGTAAAATTATAATACAATCAGTGAATAAATTATTTTCAAGTTATTTCGGATATACTTAATTGTTGTTAAACACGTTAGTAATATAATATAGAAAAAATTTAATTTCATGTGAACAATAATTTCAGCGGGTTATTTACGAGATCTTTGAACAAGTTATTTCGAAGCGTTTTCTATGAAAATAAAGAATTACCTATCTTTATATTTTCAGAAATATACTCTTATATTGTATAAAGAAACGTTTTAATATAATAACGCAGTTCCGCAAACTTGCATCGAAATCCATCGAAGTGGCATTAGTTACTCGTTGCCAGCAATAAATTAACCCGCAAGCACTCTGCGACTTTATCTAATTTCCAGGCGAGTTGCGGCCCTCGCCGACCCGATAGTTACTTCGATTAGTTCATTGTGTACCTTTTATAAGTATATTTTAACTCAATGAGAATTGGATTCAGAATCAGAGCATAAGTTTATAAATTTTCCACAAAATTTTATGATTATTACTATATTTTTAATTTCCCTGAAAATATTTGTTTTCTTCTCAACGAAAAAATTACGAACCTTATTTGTATGATTTTTAAATTAATAAATTAACAAGACGTAAAGTTAATTATCTTAATCATTGAATTAAGAGGCCTGAAAAGGATTACGTTTCCGCGTCGACAATGTTTTTACGTAAGAAAATATTACAATATTAATCAACTATGCATTTTCTTTAACAATAAATAATTTTCTGTTAATAATATAAATTCAATTTGTTGCTTATTTATCACAGGCAATCCACCACCTCTAGTAGAAGCAAAAGCTCAAGTTAGCAGAATAAAAATAAAAGGCTACTTTATAAAATCTCTTTGTTGAACTGACTCTTCAGCTATAAAATTTCCTTTGTATAAATGTTTGCAAGGTGAAGAAATATTAAAGCTTTATTTTATTAGCATGATTTATAGAAGATAGTTTTTATAAGTTTTTTTTAACTATGTTAACTGAATTGCATGCTGCGTAGGTATTATTTGTGAAATGAAAATTATCTATACCGACATTATAAAGAGGTAAACTGTTTTTGTTTGTATGTAATGGATAAATTCAAAAACTACTCAACGTATTCAAAAATTCTTTTACCTATAGAAAGCTATATTATCAGCAAGTAATGTAAACTGTATTTTATTAACCGACTTCAAGAAAAGAAGGAGGTTTTCAATTCGTCTGTATGTTTTTTTTGTATGTTTGTTACCTCATAACTCGGTCATTTATGAACCGATTTCGAAATTCTTTTTCGTTTGGTATGTAATACTTCAGAGGTGGTCCCATTTAAATTTCAACGATATTAGAGCTTGGACTTAGAAAATACACTAGATAACACGACCTGGTTATAAACCTTTATCTATGTTGACGATTCTCTTGTATATCGTTGCGCTCCGGAATTAGAATGAAGTTAATTGCACACCTGCTCTGAATATTTATTTAGGTCAAGACCACTCAAAAGGGAGAAATACAAAATTTTCATTAAAAAAAATTTAATTTCACACACACACACACGATTCACACAAAATTTTCATTAAAAAAATTAATTTTTTTTAATAAAAATTTTTTTTTTTCAAAAAAAATTCTCTCCGTGCAAAGCCAATGCGGGTCGCTAGTATTTTATGTACTTAGGTTTTATTTCATATGTATAGCTTTTGTCCGCAAGTTCTTCTGCGTCGACTACATTATGCATAAAATGCCTAATAACCTATTTGAATCAATCTTTTAGTTGGTCTTACCCTCGCTGTTATAATTAAGGTAACTTAATTATATATATCTAAATACTTGGAAATAGTTTTTGAAACAGTACAATGTGAATCAAAATACATTCAGCAGGTTTTCGGTGAAGCTCGAACACACAAATAGAGTGTTTAGAAACCAAAGAGGACAGAAAAACCTATCCAATTTTTTCATAAATACATAACATTTGTAATATCTAATAATATCTGGTATTCTTAATATTTTAATTAAAAACAATTCAGTCTGAAATCATTTTATAAAAATCCTTTTTTCAACATACAATTTTCGTTTGTGACTGATTCAATGACAATGAATGATTCAATGAATGACAATCCTTTGACAATTGATGTGTGTATATGATTTGTAAAGTGAAAAAAGTGTAAATCAGACAAGTATACAAGATTAACTCACACATACATTTTATAGTTAAAATATAATATATGTATGATCAAGTTATAAATGCAGCATATATGGTAGATTCAGTTAGAACCAATGTGAAGTCGACTACACACACTGGTTCGATTTCTAATATCACGCAAAAAAACGTGAATTGTGTCTACGTAACATGAAATGAATAATTGTACGAGTATCATTTGATCGAATCTTTTTTCTTATCAGTACTTGAACGATTGAGTCTGAAAATGAACAATTGAAAATGAAAAAGCTGTTATTACGCCTAACTGTAATAATATTATTGAAGGTAAAAGGTAATGGTAACTAAATGTATGTATCTAGTTTACGAAATAGTAAAGTAGTATACAGAAACACTGTTAATACGAACTGCAAATAACTTTCTTCGTGAATATTACATCTTTTATTAACCGAAAATAAAACTTTTGGATTGTGTAGCCTCGATCTTTTTGTTAGTAGTTGCCAATTTACCTAGATGCTAAATTCATAACAAAGTTTAACTTTAAGCTAATTTATTTTTTCAAACTTTTCTTTTTCTTTCAAAGTCAAAGTCAAAGTCAAATCAATTTATTCAAGTAAACCCAATTACAAGGTATTTTTGAACGTCAAATCTGCTTTAGTTCGGTTCAAATAGAAAACCTGGACACTGAGAAGAACCGACAAGAAATTCAGTCAGGTATCATTTTTTCAACTTCATTTTACAAAAGGTTTATTAAAATACAATATTTTCATTAAGCCAGCAAACGCACGTGCAGAGAACATCATTTCCAGACTATTGTTTTATCTTCAATGAAATCGTTTATTTTATAGTATGATTGTCTAGTCAATGTACGTTTTATAACCAATCTAAATTTATTCTCTGTTAATTAAGTAATTTCTTGAGGAACTTTATTATAAAAACGAATGCAGTTACCTAAAAATGAAACATTTGACTTATGTAATTTAAATTTTGCAATAACCAATTTATCACGACCTCGGCTTTCCATACCATTCATATCGCCATTCTTTTTAAACAGATTATATTTTTTCTCGTATACATAATAATTTCAAAGATGTATAAGGGGGGCAAGGTGAGGACATTAATGTTTTTAAAACGATCTATAAGCGATTCTCGTGCATTCTTTTTTGTAAAATGAAAATGGAGTTAATATGCGCCGCTGATCCCTACAGCAGAAGGCCGTAGGACATTTAAACTGTGAAAATATGCAAAATACACCAACCTTGCCGTATCCACATCCGTCATTTGCCTAATGCGTCTAATTGCATATACCGCAGAACCGAGCTTACTAGCCAATGCCTCGATATGGTCCGCCCACTGTAACTTGATATCTACTGTTAAACCCAGAAAACTGGCTGACTTAACGAATTCTAATTGTTTCCCACCCAGTTCTATTTTATCATGGATTCTGGGTACATTAGAAAGGGAAAATTTAATACATTTAGTTTTTTGTGCATTCAGTAGTAAATTATTGGCAGCGAACCATTTCGAGACATCTGTTAGGATCCTGTTTACCCAAGTAATATCTAGATTTTTTTCTGTCTAGTTTAAATAACAATCTTTGTGGATGATGTAAAGAGGGAGAACCAGTCACCTGATGGAAAGTGATTACCGCCGCCCATAAACACCCGCAATGTCCGGAGAATCACGGTTGCATAGCCAGCCTTTAGGGAAAGGAGAGGGAGAGGGGAGATGGGCCACCGGCACTCTCACTCACCGAACGAAACACAACAGCAATAGATGCTGTTATTTTACGCCGATATTCTGTGAGAGGGTGGTATTTCACCCGGCGAGCCGGCCCAATTCGTGCTGCAACGCAGCATGGCTCCACCACACATTATGGAAATGTTTTCTTTTTAGTATAATTTTTACAAACTTTCACCTATTGACTCTATAATTAGTACGAGATTATGTTTTTTTGCCCAAAAATGTGATGAGAATGATGAAAAGCTTCAAGTAAATGAAAGAGATATGCAAAAACTGTAACGCTTGGAGCAATACAATGTGAAGATAATATAAAAAAAAATCTACTAACACATATTTATACTTTTATAGATTTATAACGTTATCATTTATAACGTACTAGCTGTTGCCCGCGATTTTGTTCGCGTAGTCTTTTATTTAAACGCGAATCGTATTTTCTCATTTTAGGTTTTTTTTGGTACTACATTCAAAGTTGGAGATTTAAGTCATGCTTTAAATAAAATGAAAACCGAAAAAAAAAGAAAATATATATATATATATATTTTTTCAGTTTTCATTTTATTTAAAGCATGACTTAAATCTCCCCATTTGATATCGCTTTCTCGAAAACGGCTTAGCGATTTCGATGAAATTTACAATATAGTGGGTGAGGGATGCTGAAATCGATCTAGCTAGGTTTCAATTCTAGAAAAAATCGTTTTCTCTATCTTTCACACACTTAAAACTTCTAAACTCTAAACTTCAAAACATTTTTAATTTCGCGGCAGAGTTTACCTTCTCAATAGCACAGTGGCTTAGTGTAGGTCTACAACGCCGAAGTGCGCGAATTCGAATCCTGCAATGTGGTCAGATCTTTTTTTTTTTAATATTTTAAAATAATGTGTCTAAATTCAGTTTGTCAACAAGTGTACCTATTAAAAACCCTTATCACTTTAATAATGTACTTATAATAAGGAAATAAAGTAAAAAATAATGATAAATGCATAATGCACGACTACGCAGTGAGGCAAATAACATCAGATAAAATATAGATGTGTGAGTGCTGTTTTCTAACGAAATGGCGACCGATCAGCTTATCCATACTAATATTATAAATCCGAAAGTGGCCAGTATCATTCTGACAACGAGCGCCGATCTGTGGGACGGCGCTAATAACTGACCAGTATCATTTTACCAACTACGGGGCCGCGAGATTTTGAGTAATAGTAGCACAATTTTCCCTTAGGAGGGAAGGTAAAAGGATCTTAGCTCATTCAACTAACGTCATTAGTAATAAATAGATAATTACTTCATGTTATTTCATAAAAATGTCGACGTAATACATTTTAGATGTTTCTCTGAGTTTCTGGCGACAAATATACTGAAGCAGTCTTTCTAATAGAATGCGCTGAGGCAAACTAAGCCACTAAAAAATCCCAACATCACGCCACTAAATAAGCACTTTTAAAAAAAAATTCACATAACGGTACAACAGCGTAGATATCCACTAAAAACCATTTGCAAAACATTAAAATAAACGTCTAACCGCTCCCCTTAAAATCCCGTCAAAAACTCCAATTTGGAGTGTCTGGACAAGCTTAAAAAAAGAAAACCGAACCGAGTACAAATGAAACTTCATACAATATTTCGTACTGACCTGTGAGTCGTTTCGCACCGCGGTCCGGAAAGTTCTACTACCTAATTTCCTAACTAATTTCGAATATGAAATGGAACTTTATTCGCAAGGTAGTAGATAATTATATTTTCATTCCATCTACTCGAAAAACGATGATTGGTTCCTCGATAAGTTCGACCAAAATAGGTATTTTTTTCTTTCTTCATGGCATGGCGCAAAAATTAGCGCATTTGCCAATGTCACGCGCATTGCGCATGTCACGTATTAATAAGTAAAATCGACATGAGGCACGTACGAAGTAAATTCGTGAAACTCCTCCAGTAAAGTACCTAATAGTAGGCTTTATGGCGTGGCGCAAGATGAGCGCATTTGCCAAAATACTTAGTAGACTTTACTGAAGTTATAAAATACTTCTTGGAAGAGCGCGAGAACTTCAGCTACACATGTTTATTTAGGCCTACTCGATTCTTTTCACTTACACATAACTTTAAAACACTATACACCATCACTTTTGTACTTTAAAACTCTCAAGAATGTAAAAAATAAAAAATCTAAATAAAATGACGACCTCACTTTTCCTGTTCCCGTCAAAAAGTCAAATAGGTCTTTTCTCTTAAAGACTTTCACAGAGGGCAGAAAGTATTTGAAAAGGAACACAAGAGGTCAAATGAAAATATTTTATTAAAAATGTTACCGGCTGATTGTAACCTGGACGGTTTTGACGGATTTGAAAAAAGTGAAATTAAGATTTTTTTTTAAATCAGAGGGGGCAAACGAGCAAGTGTGTCACCCGATGGAAAATGATCATCGCCGCCCATGGACACCCGCAACGTCCAGCGAATCACGGTTGCGTTGCCGGCCTTTAAGGAAAGAGTAGGCTCATTTCTTGAAGGTCCCTAAGTCGTAACGGTCCGGGAACACCGCCGCTATAAATTGGTTCCACAAAATTGCCGTACGTGGTAAAAAATGTCGTAAAAACCACACAGTTGTAAACCGCCATCCATCAAGGTGGTGGGGATGAAAGGACAGTCAGTCAGCAAAGATTGCGTGACGTACAGTAACGGAATTCAGCAGCAGGCAGTACTCCGAACAATTCCTCAGAACATTCCCCATGATAGATCCGGTAAAATATGCTTAGGGACGCAACGTCCCTCCTCAGGGCCAGAGAATCGAGCCGATCAGAGAGTACCAGATCGCTGATAACCTGAACCGCTCTACATTGTATGCGGTCAAAAGGAAGGAGTTGGTACTGGGGCGCTCCAGCCCAGAGATGGGACTGTTCCCATCTCCATGTGAGATGTGATTCCATGTGAGGCCTAATCTGTGCCTTGTAAAGTTGTAGGCGATGGGTCGGGGTGAAATACTGTCCCGCTCTACCGAGCGCACCCATCTCTTTCGAAGCTAATTTAGCTTTACCCTCCTGATGACCGCGGAATTCAATGTCGCTCGAGATATCGACGCCAAGGACTCCAATAGTCAGCTTGGCATCAAGGGTACCTTCAAAACTGAGGGATACGACAAAGGGACGTCTTTTTGCGGTTAACGTGCAAACTTTTGTCTTAGAGGGGTTAAATTGGACTAAGTTTAGTCGGCTCCAACTTGAGACTTGACTTAACATGTTCTCAATATTAGACACAAGCTTGTTCCGGTTCTCAATAACGTTTTTCAAAGAGAAATTAGCACGTCCGGTATAAAGAGCATCCCCAGTACTGTCATCCGCATAGCAATGAATGGCGCTATTATTATGCAGCATGTCATAGATATGCAGTAGAAAAAGAGTCGGAGAAAGCACACGGGTCATACACATAGCGAGGTTCAGATATAATAATTTGAATTATTTCGACAAAATGTGAAGACTTTTATTTCTTAATTAAACTATAGCTACATTTATACATATATACAGAAGTATTTAAAACTGCAAAATATTTATTAATTTAAAAAAAAAAAAAATGTTTCCAATTATCCCCTTCTGTGGACTGTTCAGATTCGTAGTACACGCGTTTGAATAGTTCTAATTAACCTTTTGATGAATATATAATTAAAAGGACAAAAATGTTATCAGTGTTTAAATGAACACTAATTATATTTGAAAAAAAATTGCTAAAAATAGTCTATATTTTTTTACCAATATCGAATAAACATATGGTTATATGGATACATGACTTTTCTGTGAACCAAAAAATCAACCTATTAAAAATTTCTAAAAAAGCTACCACATAGAAAGAATTTTTTACATTAATAACATTAAAAAGAAGTCATTCGCCGGTGTTCATTTTGAAAGTGCAGTGCAATTTTGTTGTTTAAGAATATTTTAATTAGATATTAGTAATTTTATAAAAGATCAGTGCGACTTTTCTGTTCTTGGTGTACTTTGGTAGGTAAGCGTTTATTATACTGTTAAATATATTGCCGGAGTGCCTTTTAAGGAGTATTTTCGAAATCCTCTTTGTCATTTTTCTAACCTTAAAAACAAAAGAGCGACGTTGACCTTAGGCTTGAATATCCTTTCTGTGGACAACTTTTCTGTGAACAGGAATGTCCACACGAAGGACATATGTCCACGGAAAAGGTTTTTCATAATAAAAATGTTATTTATTGTTATTATTCGTCGTATGCTTATACTTGAACTAATCTTTCTAGTTTTTGGTTTGAAAAATAACCGTCGATTTGCATAAGTCGGTTCGCACCTAAGATTTCATATAACAATAGCTTTACATTAATAGACCTGAGCCGATGTAACATTAAAGTAATACAAACTCTTGACTAATATATGAAATGTTGTTTATCGAATAAATTACTGAATTTTAGATGTATGCAAAAGTAATAGTGCTAATCAAGTTTTATTACTTACCATACATTGTTTTCTGTAATAACGGTGTATAAAATAAACGAATCTATTAATCTATTCATCTATTTTGTGGTATGTGGTGTGTGCAATTTCGCATAAAGTTTGTTTTGTTTTAGACACGATGCCTCGTTCAAGTAGGCCTAAGTCACAACTGAGCGAAGAAGAGAGGAAAAAACGGCGACGTGAACAAAAGAAATTAAGCATGCAAAGAGCTAGAGCTAAATTAGATGCTTTTGCTATAGAAGAAAGACGTAGAAAAGACAGAGAAAGATATTATCGGAAGAAACAAGATGGTTTGATAAAGACTATTAAAGATTTTACACCTAGGCAGCAGCGCCAAATTAGAAAAATGTGGCGTGAGAAGTCTAAGCTAAGACGCGAAAAAGAAAAAATAAAAAAACGGACAGATCAAATATTAAATGAGAATACGCCACCTCCGTCGTCATGTTCTTCTCGTTCATCATTTTCGCGAGTCGCCGTGGGTAAAGCAGTAAGCGCACGTAATAGACGTCAATTGAAGGCCCAAAATCAGTATTTAATTAATAGATTAAATATTTTAGAACGAAGGTTAGCGAAATACAGGATGCGATTAGCAAGAATAAAGAAAAATAGGGAACGGGGCAATATTCTAAGCTTTAGTTTAAAACAAAAGATATACGAGTTCTTAATTGATGACGAAAATAGTAGACTAACAGCCGGAAAAAAAGAAACTATCACACGTAGAAAAGTCAAAAAACAAATACGTCTTTTAAATGATACGCTTCTTAACCTTCACAAGAAGTTCAACAATACAACTGGCTTAAATATCTCCTACGAGACATTCCGCCGATATCGTCCTTTCTGGGTAGTATTCCCTAAAGCAGCTTCGCGAAATACTTGCTTATGCTCTGTTCACACCAATAATGATTATGTTGTTCGCGCTTTACACCAAGCAAAAACAATTAGTTATTCTTCAGCCACTGACCTCGTCAAGTCACTTTGCTGTAACAATACACTAAATATTCCTTGTTTGGAACGCAAATGTTCAGAATGTTTGGAAAACCTCCCAAATTTTACAATAATAAATGAAAAGGACACAATTATATATCAAAGATGGGTAACTAAGTGTTTTAAAGAAATCATTACAGGTCAAGAAAGGCTTTGCAAAAAAACTATTAAAGAGAGTGTTAAGACATCACAACAATCTCTTGTGAACATTTTAAATATAAACTTACCTATATTTATGCAACATCTTGCAAACGTTATTAATCAGCATAGAGCTATCCGATTCATTAAACAAAATCTTACACCATCTGAAGGATTACTACATATAGATTTTTCTGAAAATTATTGTTGCAAGTACGAATCAGAAATTCAATCAGCTCATTTTGGTGGATCGTAATCACAACTTTCATTACACACCTGCGTCTATTACTCTACCAATTCTGAGCCGCCACAAAACTTTATAAAAACTACATCTATCTGTACTGTCTCAAAAAACTTAACGCACGATCCTGTACTTATTTGCGCACATCTGACACCTGTCTTAGAAAAAATTAAATCGCTCTCCCCAGACTTAAAGGAATTACATATTCTTAGTGATGGACCAACGACACAATATCGCAACAAGACTATGTTTCATATGATAGTAAATTATGTTAGTAAAATTGCAAACGCCGAAACTATCCTGTGGCATTTCAGTGAAGCAGGCCACGGTAAAGGTGCGCCTGATGGCGTTGGTGGCTGTGTGAAACGGACATGTGACAATGTTGTTGCGAATGGAAGAGATATATCGAACATTGACAGTTTCATTAATTGTTTGAAAGATAATTGCAAAGGCATTGAAATTATGCGTATTGATGACACCCATATTCCTGAAATACAAAACATAGCCGATGCAAATAAATGTCGTCCGTTCAAAGGTACCTTCCAAATTCATCAAATAGCGTGGAGCGCAACCGAGCCCAACATACTCCATGCCAGAAGACTAAGCTGTATCACATGTGCAGCTCACGTTAATCGTCCGCATTTTGAAATTGGTCACATTCAAATTGAATATGTCTCAGATACTTTAGAAGCTTTATTTGAAATTCCTTCACGACCTTCGTCACGAATAAATGTGCTTAGTCCAGCTTCTCATGGAACAGCATCCGCATCCACCGTCACCGTCTCTGCTCCGCCATCACCGGACCCTTTTTTGTGTACACCATCTCCGGAACCCTTAGAGAATATAACGATCGCTCAACCTCTCACTCCAAGAAAGAGGATTCCCTTCGAGTATAATTATTCTGATGACTCCTTTACACCGCCTAAGAAGTCCAGTGCACGACCAAGGTTCTTTCAATCAAGTGATGAGAGTGATGAAAACATTTTTTAATTACTCACTTGTGGATCTTTTTTATATTATGCTTTTTCGAGAGGCTTGTTTTTGTTATATTAATTATTATATTTTATGTTGATATTTTGTCGGTTTTATGTTTGATTGTTCAGTTTATAATTGCTTTTTTTTAGTTTTTATTAGAAGTAAAGTCAAAGTTAGGCTGATTATATTATTTTCTGTGGAATTTGGTCACATCTGTGGTCATTAAAAAATTTAAAAGTTGAATATTCTAGCAAAAACTGAAAAACCATCTGGTTCCCGATTAGCCTTTAATTACTTAGATTATTACCTAATAAATGAGACTGATTTTCAAGAAATACAACAAATTTTTATTTCGTTAAATTTTTGACACCATTTTGTGTATGACCCACACACCCCTGCGGGACACCAGCGTTATAAAAAAGAAATTAGTCGAATAAGAAAGAAAGTAGCTGCGTATGCCCATCGCCTCAGGCATACGCAGCTGTTGCTTATTGGCGGAAGGAAGACAGCAATGGACGCGTCACAGTGTCATTCATTGCTAGTAAATGCAGAGTTGCGCCGTTGAAACCGGTTAGCATGCCGAGATTAGAGTTGCAGGGTGCATTGTTGGCTTGTCGCTTGTCAGCTAGTATTAAAAAGGAACATAGAATACAACCAACTGAAACTTATTTTTGGACTGACTCAACTACGGCGTTACATTGGATTAAAAATCAACATAGAAATTATAAAGTATTTATTGCAAACAGACTTGGAGAAAATGATGAGTTAAGTAAAATACAACAGTGGAATTATGTACCTACTGACTTAAATATAGCTGATATTGCTACATAGAACACTAACTATGAACTCGATAGTAACTCTCGAGTGATTTACTGGACCGTCGTTTTTGTATGAACACCGTTCCGGATGGCCTCGAGAACCTGAAACAAAAAAAGATATTAGTGAAGCAATATTAGAAAAAATACATACTGTATGTGAAGACAATAATAGCTATCTATTTAGCTTGCCTGTGCCACAGCCTAGTCGATTCTCCAGCTGGCTGCGTTTGCTGCGAGCTACGGCTACGATGTTATTGTTTATCAGTAAATGTAAAAAAGAGAAAATATATACAATTAATGAAGAATTAATGCATAAAGCCGAAAAATTACTACTTCAATACTCACAAGCACAATCTTTTAAGAATGAAATTTATTTATTGCAACAAAGTAAAGAAATTAGTCGTGATAGCCGATTGCGTACACTTACGACCTTTTTAGATGAGAATAATCTACTACGAGTGGGCGGTCGCATAGGCAAAGTCAAAGATGATACGCAGACTAAATATCCTGTAATACTAGACGGAAAAAATTATGTATCAAGATTAATAGTAATGAATTACCATGTAAGTGCTGCTCATTCGTGTAATGAAATGGTCATTAATGAACTGCGTCAGAAGTATTGGATAATCAATCTGAGACCCACTGTTCGAACCGTCGCCTCGAGGTGTATTGTATGCCGCATAAGAAAGGCTACTCCAAATCCACCGCGTCTAGCTGACCTGCCTGAAAGTCGATTAACCCATCACCAAAGACCCTTCACGGTATGTGGAGTTGATTTATTTGGGCCTATAGAGGTGACCATTGGAAGACAAAGGGGACGCAGGTATGGAATACTATTTACTTGCATGACAGTACGCGCTGTTCACATTGAAATTGTCTCATCGCTGACTGCTGATTCCATGATAATGGCACTGAGGAGAATGGCAGCACGCAGGGGATGGCCACATACCATCATATCTGATAATGGGACTAATTTTAGAGGCGCTGAAAAGGAGTTAAAAGTAGCATATCAAGAAATAGATCAACAGTTAATTGTGTCTCAGGCGCTTAACAAAGGCGTTACCTGGAAGTTTGTACCTCCTGTTAGTCCACATATGGGAGGCGCATGGGAGCGTTTAATTCGTAGTGTAAAAGCAGCTCTGAAAGTAACACTGAAAGAACGTGCTCCAAAAGAAGAGGCTTTAGCTACTTTACTGGCAGAGGTAGAAAACATGATCAACAGTCGGCCCCTAACCCACGTATCTGTGGATCCACGTAGCCTGGAGGCTTTAACTCCCAACCATTTTTTATTAGGAACGTCTTCAAATTTACCTGTTCCAGGTGTCTTTGACGACAGCGACTTATACCTCAGGAAACAATGGCGTATCGCTCAGCGTCTGGCGGATCTTTTTTGGTCTAGGTGGCTGAAAGAGGTTCTGCCTACACTTATCCCTCGATATAAGTGGACGGGTGAAGGTACTAAGCTAAAAACGGGAGACCTGGTGGTCGTCGTGGACCCTTCATCACCCCGAAACACTTGGCCCAAGGATATAGTGCAGACGGTGTATCCGGGTGCAGACGGACGGGTAAGGGTTCTTGAAATAAAAACTAGGTCCGGAATAATGACGCGTCCTGCTACTCGTGTCGCCTTACTTCTGGGTGATGAGTGTCGCCATCGCAACACTGAGGGGGAGAGTGTTGATGACGGCAACCTGTACCTGAAAAAATAAAATAGATTAGTTATTTGATTGTTGATTAGAATGTTACTAAAATAATATGTATACTTACCTCAATAGTTTTGTAAAAAACATAAAATTGTAAATGTTGTTCGGAGCGCGTAAAGCATATCATATAATATACATAGATGTACCTAGGTGCGCTGGGAACGATGCGCCGGCGCACTCGGCCGTCAGTCGTTTCGCATACAAAGTAGAAACACCACGCACCTCCGGCTCCCAACAACACGCGAGCGGCGACTGATCGTCCCTTGAATTTTGTTTATTTTTGGTCTTTCTTTTATTTTAAATAAATACAGTCCGCCACAGCGATGTTGTCGGCCCGCACGCGCCGCCCGTACGCTACGTTGCCATTCATGATATCTTTCCTTCAAACTTCAAAATGGATTAGAAACAATAATTGGGAATTTTTAACAGGACTACAAATAATTAGTGTACACAATATATTGTAAATTGGTATCAAAAATATAGACCTAAAATGAGTTAAATTATTCTTTAAAACGATATACAATTATGTGTGGTATATTGTTTATGTACTTTTATAATTGATGACAATAATAGATATTATTTGGATATTATTATCTACATACTGTAACATTTTTTCGCTATTGTACCTTCTTTTTAAGAGCTTAGAGGCTGTCAGAGAAAATAATTATAGAACTGGCAAGTTAAAAATTTAAATATGTTTTTTTTTTGGAAGAATAGAACAGGATTTGAAAAATGAGAAAAAAAAAGAGAGCGAGGTGCTTTTTTAGGGAGAACAAGAATGGTTGTGATGGAGTAAAAAGGAGATTATTTTTCTCCTCAAAAAAGAAGATATTTGATTTCTTTGTAAAAGTAAAATCTGTTAAGAATATTAAAGATGTTGGCAAAGTGAAAAAGAAAGAGGCTCGAACCAGAAAACTGATATCGCCCAAACTCCCAAGGCAAATGGACCCCTCGACAAGAATAAGGGGAGCAATGGTTTCAATCGGATAAAGAGCACATTAATCATGGTGACGCACCAGTTTCATACGAGTTTATAGAAGTTATATTTACAATGACGATGCTGATTGCAGAATTTTACAAAGTCGACTTATAATTTTGGAGATAACATTCGAGAGTGGAGTATAGGACAATACAACCTAATTTAAGCCAGTGGTTTGTGTTTTTTTATCATAATGTGTAAATTATAAGGTGAAAGGTACTTATATCTGATTTTTGTAAACTACACCACACCATCACAACCACTTTGATATCTTTGTTTCTATTTTATTTACAAAATTTATTCTGGTTTATTGGTTTCAAATTATATTACAATTTTCTTCTTAAAATAGAATTTTATTTAAAAAGATTTCCAATAAATTTCAAAATTTACTTTATCCATTCCTTTTTTGTGGCATCCGGGTGGGAATGGTATAATACATATCTACACGCTGTATCCCAACGAGGTAGTCACAGAGGACGGAGTGTCAGGCGTCACAGTCCTTACATACTTCTTTCGCTTCCTCAAATTCCTCATTATCCTCACAGATTTTTTCCTAGGTATACGCGTATTTTGGACATTCCCGTCGGCTAACACTAGCTATTTAATCTTCATAAGTTAGCTTTGGTCTTCCTTGGCTTCTTTTACCACTCACTTTTGCTCTGTAGATTTTTTTCATCGGTCTTTCATCACTCATTCTTTCTATGTCCCCGAACCATCTAAGCATTCCTTTTTTCATATTTACTATGACATTGTCGTGCAACCCTGTCATACTGCGAATCTCTTCATTGCTTATCTTGTCCCCAAAAGTACACCGCACATATTTCTAAGAGATCGAATTTCTACTGCATTTATCTTACTTTCATTCGAGTTCGGGCATATCCAGGCCTCAATATCGTACAATAAATTTGGTACCAACGCCGCATTGTAGATGGCCATTTCCGCAGTGTTATATATATTCACACTGTCTAATAATGCGGAGCACTGTTCAATTTATTGCCAGCTGCTGCCAGTCTCTCCACATCCAACTCACATCTTCCATCCCTCGAAAACGCGCTCCCCAGATATACAATTTCGTTCACTTGTTCTGGACATTTTCCATTTACCCATATTTCACATTTTTTCGTACATCTTCCCTTTTAAACACCAGAACCATAGTTTTGTTTACATTCATATTCAATCCTTTCACTTCACAGTCTTCTTTTGTGCACGTAACTAGTGTTTGCAACTGCGCTTCTGATGGTGCTATAAGCACAGCATCGTCAGAAAGATATAAGATATTATAGAATAAGATATCATAAAATAAGATATCAATAATCAAATAAGATATCATAGAAAAGGCAGTTTGCCACTGTACCATCACATACCGTACCACTTATACTACCTTTCAACGTCTGGAGGCAATTGTCCAAACGGCAGACATCACGCAGCCATGTCTGACGCCTGAACAGAATTCGAACCAGGACGACATGTCACCATCTATCCTTACGCGGGCTCTGTGGTCTCGATATAATGACCTCACATCCTGCAGTACGGAGCCCTCCACGCCATATTGAAGCAGAAGACTTCTTTAATCTTTATTTACATAAACAAAAAGTACATACATATGTTAATATTTACAAACTTAAAACTACACAATATCATAAATAATAAACTACCTCAAAGTTGCCGCTTAGAAAGCTGTCATTGCTCAAGGTACCCAGCAGACTGGCAGCATTGCCTCTTTGAATAGCCAAACTGATTCGTTGGCGGAAGAAGCTGCCAGCCCGGCGGTCTCCCGAAGCCTCGACCAATCTCTTACAAATATCAGAAACCAGTCGATGGGCTTCGGGGCCCCAGGGACCCAAAGTTTCGACTGCAAAGGGAGTAAATATGAAACTCTCAGAGAGAGTCGCATACTTACGCCGCTTCAAGTTCTCGGCAGTGCTGGCCGCGGCACCTGCTGACTTGGAAGTCGCCGGCATATGGGAAACAGCAAGTGTATCGACACAAGTGGCATCCCACACCAGCGATCTTCCAAGTTTCCAAGGAATGAGCGTCAAACCATCCGGTCTTCTGCCGTCGCTGCGCGCAATACCTACAGGCTCTAAGACTGCAGGAACGCCAGCGGCGACAAAAGCCAGCCGAATGACGTCATTCAAGGCAGCATGTCGTGACATGCGGCCCGCACTACGTAAACAGGATAAACCGTGGTGGCCTAGTACATCGACGAGATCACCACAGCGGCAACGGTGAAGAAGGTTAGGTAAGGCTTATATAGGTAAGGGTTAAAGTGGTGAGGCTGTATATAAGAATCTGACTTTAGTCTGTGTAAATAGTATTTGTCAGGTAGCAACAAGCGATCGTCTACAGGTTATTTTAAATGGAGGTAAACGGAAATAATTTAATTATACCCTCCGCCATACGCTGTTAAATTGGTAGAAGTATAGTGCAATCAGTATTAGTATATTTTAGGTGCATCCGCGAACGGTCCTTGTTAAAATATAGTCGAAATGAGTGTGCAGTGAGTTATTGAGAATTCAGTGAGTTATTCAGTGAGCTTTATACGCAGTGTTTTAGTGAGTGATTAGTGAGTTTTATAGTGTATTTAATATACGTATTGATTAGCGTGCTTTTACGGGAGAAATAAGTTCACATTTTCTTTACATTTTACATTTTTTGCACTTTGTGTGTACTATGCTTGTCTGCCTGTCTATCTATCATATATGTTTATCTGTCATGTACGTCCGTCATTATTTTTCATTTTATTTCCACATTATAAGTACATCACTAAAGTGATATATGTTTTTATAAGGGTACTGGTTGCAAACTGAATGTATTATTTCAACTTTAAAAAAAAAACAAAAAAAGTCTGACCACATTGCAGGATTCGGACTCGCACACTTCGGCGTAGTAGATCTACGCTCATTGTGCTATATTATTGAGGAGGTAAATTCTGCAACTCTGTGAAAGGTGTGGAGTGTTAGACGAAAACAAGATGTCGGACAACTTCGAAGAAAATTCCAAATTATTTTGGAAAGAAATACGTAAATACCGAAGTGATCCGACACCTCGTAGAATGAATAGTGTGTTCGAAACAACATCATCTGTTAACAGACAAAAAAGCTTTTCTACAGCATTGGAACGAATACTATGGAGAACTGTATGAGAGTGGCGACTCTGTCTCTGACATGGAGAGTGATCCTAACGAAACGTCATACTCGGGTTAGGAACTAGAGGAAGTCATTAGTATGAAAGAGATTGAGAAAGCGATAAGAAGTCTGAAGTTTGGAAAGGCTGCGGCAAATGATGAGGTGACTGCTGATATGATCAAGTATGGTGGTCCTAGAGTCAGGGATGTATTCTATAAACTGTGCAATCATTGCTGGCAGAAGAGAAAGGTTCCGGAGGACTGACGCGCCGTAATCATGGTGCCTCTCTATGTAGGGAAAGGTTCCTATTTAGACTGCGCGTGCTATAGGACTATCAGCCTGGTCAGCTTAGCAAGTAAAGTCTATATCAAGGCATTGACTGAACGTATGAAAAGCGTTTCTGAAAGATATTTGTGGGAGGCACAAGGTGGTTTTAGGAATCGTAGCAGTTGTATGTATTAGATTTTCTCGCTCCGCGGTGTCGTGGGGAAGTTTCTGGCCATAGGTCGGAAAGTTTTCTGCGCTTTCGTGGATCATGAAAAAGCATTCGATAGAGAAGTGCGAAAGAAATTTATAGTCTTCTGCCTGAATATGGCGTGGAGGGCCCCTTACTGCAGGATGTAAGGTCATTATATCGAGACCATAGAGCCCGCGTAAGGATAGATGGTGACGTGTCGCCCTGGTTCTAATTCTGTTCAGGCGTCAAACAGGGCTGCGTGATGTCTGCCTTTTAGACAATTGCCTCTAGACATTGAAAGGTAGTATGAGTGGTACGGTATGTGATGGTACAGTGGCAAACTGCCTTTTCTACGCTGACGATGCTGTGCTTATAGCACCATCAGAAAAGGAGTTACAGACACTAGTTACGTGCACAAAAGAAGACTGTGAAGTGAAAGGATTGAATATGAATGTGAACAAAACTATGGTTTTGGTGTTTAAAAAAGTGTGAAATATGGGTAAATGGAAAATGTCTAGAACAATTGAACGAAATTGTATATCTGGGGAGCGCGTTTTCGAGGGATGGAAGATGTGAGTTCGATGTGGAGAGACTGACAGCAGCTGGCAATAAAGTCAACGGTGCTCTGTCCGCATTATTAGATAGTGTAAATATATATAACACTGCTAAAATGGACATCGACAATGCGGCGTTGAATCCAAATTTATTGTATGGTAGTGAAGCCTAGATATGCCCGAACTCGAATGAAAGTAAGATAAATGCAGTAGAAATTCGATCTCTTAGAAATAAGTGCGGTGTACTTTTGGGGACAAGATAAGCAATGAAAAGATACGCAGTATGACAGGGTTGCACGACAATGTCATAGTAAATATGAAAAAAGGAATGTTTAGATGGTTCAGGCACATAGAAAGAATGAGTGATGAAAGACCGATGAAAAATCTACAGAGCAAAAGTGAGTGGTAAAAGAAGCCAAGGAAGACCAAGGCTAACTTATGAAGATCAAATAGCCGTGTGTTAGCCGACAGAAATGTCCAAAGCACGCGTATACCTACCTAGGTAAAAATCTGTGAGGAGAATGATGAGATTTGAGGAAGCGAAAGAAGTATGTAAGGACTGTGACGCTTGACACTCCGTCCTCTGTGACTACCCCGTTGGGATACAGCGTGAAGATATGTATGTAGATAATAATATCTATTATTGTCATCAACTATAAAAGTACATAAATAATATACAACATATAATTGTATATCGTTTTAAATAATAATTTAACTTATTTTAGGTATACATTTTTGATACCGATTTACAATATATTGTATACACTAATAATTTGTAAAGTCCTGTTAAAAATGCGCAATTATTGTTTCTAATCCATTTTGAAGTTTGAAGGAAAGATATCATGAATGGCAACGTATAGCGTACGGGCGGCGCGTGCGGGCCGGCAACATCGCTAATTTATTTGCATTTCGTGTTGGTACACGAAAATCGTCACACACACACGCATATCATTTTGTAAAAAACGGTATTTGATATATGTTATTTCTATTAAAGGTTTATTACTTTTTATTAATTTTGCGTAAATAAGTACCTGAACTAGTATTTATGAGCACATTTTTAAGCATTTTTACTATTCAATTAAACAGTATATTGTGATTACTTTTTGTATGGAAAACGAACCACCTTAAACACTTTCATAGAGGGCAGAAATGAATTTGAATAAGGAACGAAGAGGTCAAATGAAAATAATGTACGAAAAATGTTACTGGCTGATAATTACCTAGGCAGCGGTAGCCGCACGACAAAAAAAAATAAATAAAAAATTTAAGAATATAAAAAAAAATTACATATCGAATATCGTGTTTCTCAATTATTTTTCTCATAGATGGGAATGAAAAGTAGAGTGTATCACTCTGTAGTAATAGTACATTTCGATACAAGTGTGGAAAGTATGTCATTTCTTCACGAGTTCCGGTTTGTTGACCCAAGCCGAAAGCACGGGTCAACAATAGGGCCGAGTGGAAATGACAATTCCTCACGTGCATTGAACGATGTTTTTTAATACATTTGCAAAAAAATTGTAAATAAATAAAAAAAATGCAGCAATGTAATTTTACGGGAGTAAGTTTCTTTTTTTTTTAGAGGACACGGCAGGGCAACGGTTTCTCTGCATTCAGCCAATTTAATGACAATAATTTATCTAAATTCAAAATAATTTGAATTGCATTATTTATTAATTTACATTATACGTACATATATATTAAAAAAATAAATTTATTTCAAATTTAATTCATGTATTAATAGTATTTACGCTGTTACAATCTAATAATAACTAATGTCACGCATACATTAAAAAATTCGAAGCATACGGCATTTCTCTCTGCCTAATCAAGCTTCCAATGAAATAAATAATTTCATGGATTCTGAATAAACATAAAAATCAATTTCACGCAAAATCTGACAAGACTTACGAAAATACGCTTTGACGTTATACCTATAACAAAATATACGTAAGCTGATAGTCCTGCTCCTTAGTGGTAAAAATTGCCAGTCAGTCGAGCCGCTACGGCGTCTTAGGCCATTCAATTTGTCGCAGCCCAAGCAGACCCTTCTCAATACGTAATTGACACAGGCTTATCCCGAAAGTTGGATCCACAATTTGTTCACATTTCTCTAAATAGTGGCTGTATATTTTCAATCGTAGATACAAAACAGGAAGACTGGCTTAAAATGCCACAACAACGAAAAATTTTGCATTTCGCTAAATAATGTCATTTTAAATTATTAACTCATATGATCATTTTATTCTTATTTGCGTAAAAATTGAATGATACGAATTATCCTTTCCATCTTTAAAAAATATCTAATAAGCGATGAAGTGATACGCAGTACGACAGGGTTCCACGACAGTGTTATTGTCAAATGAGGAAAGGAATGCTTAGATTTGAAAGAATGAGTGATGAAAGAGTCACGAAGAAAAAATACAGAACGAAAGCGAGTATAGCCAGAGTGTTAGCTGACGGAAATTACAAAATCAAATACCTAGGCGAAAATGTGTGAGGAGAAAGTGAAAGACCGCGAAGCTTGGGGTCCTCTCTGACTACCCCGTTAGGGATACGGCGTGAAGATATGTGTATGTATCGCTAAAAATGTCTAAAACTGTTTATAGAAAAACAAGTAAATGTGTAGTGAATCTGTGTATTTAATGTGTAAAATAATAACAGATAATGAAAATTCTTTGCGAAAATTTACGTCCTTGAAATTTACTTTAAAGTTTTGCTCGATGTAACTTTATTTTATAAAACCATTAGTCATTCTTTTGTTAGCGAATACGACGGCAAATTTTTCACGATGAGACAAATTTTGAGAATAAATTAAGCGATGTTGTAATCTTGTGTAATAAAAAAGGGAAAAGGGAAGAGTTCCCCTATTGTTTAGAAAGTAAAGGAGTCAGTTATAAATTAATTTTACCTGTCTAACTTTGAAAAATGTTGTATAATTAATGTAGAATACTTATTAACAATATCATCTATATTAATCTTACAAATAACTTATGAATTTATAAAAAAATAACATAGGTAAACAGGTCGCATTATACGAATTCATTCCAGAAATGTAAAATTTCGTCAAAAAAATTCTCGGCTCTATTAATAAAACGCTTTGATGAATGAAGTGTCGACTGGAAAATCCCTTCGTTGTTTAGAATCCCCAAAAAGTATGATAAAGCCCCTCGAAAGAGTCCCTCTCTGTTAATCTGCCTTCATTAGTCATGCCTTTATATTTGAAGGTCATTGTTTGTACAGAGAAAAATTACCAGCTGGATACAAAGAGAACGAATTTTATTGTAATGCTCGAAGATATAAAAACATAAAAAAATAATACCGGTTATACTTTCACAAGCTTGGGTATTTACTGTAAAGAAAGTTTAGTTTTATTAGTTCACATCAAAACGTCATTAATCATGTAAAATACGGAGAGAATGAAATATAACGATAAAATATCAATAATAATACGCTTTGCAAAACGAGAGTAAAGGGTGATGAATTCCTACAATCTTTAGCTATTTTTCGCTTTAACTCCAAAAACCACCAATTGACACGTGTTTCGCCTCTCAACGAAGCATCCTCAGAATTAGTAGGAAGTCCTCAGAAGTAGGAATTCACCACATGAAATGGATTTCCGCAAAGTAACACCTGTGTCTATACAATATCTTAGAGAGTAAAGGGGTTTTTTCCCGTCCAGGCCAATTTGAGCAAAACGTACTTTTGTAAATTGTTATGAGATTCGGGTATTACTCGGTGTTCCCTCAATTTATTAAGATAACAAATAATCCAAAGAAATAAACATATTAACTGATAAAAATACGAGGAAAAACCGTATTTCTATATTTCTTTGAGCACCATAAAAGTTCGTGCTCATTTAATCGATCACTCTAAAAAATAATTGTAAGTTGCAACCTGAATATAGAGTAATGCAAATACATAATACCGAACAGGAGTCCACAATGACACTTGTGTGGGACAAAATGTCCCAACAATCGAAAGTAGTACTGGTACATACGTGTACTTATTTATTACCTATAGATTCAAAATACTAAAATTTGGTGTTCCTTCGGTATAAAAAGTAGCCTTGATTTCTTTGTGAAAAGTTCCCTGTCAATAAAAGTCCCGTCAAAATCGGTTTAGCCGTTTCCGAAATTAGACCAGACTTTCGAAAGAACAATCAGACACGACAGATATAAGTTTTAAAAAACGCATTACATTATATATCTTCACGCTGTACCCCTAACGGGGTAGTCAGACAGGACGGAGCGCCTAGCGTCGCGGTCCTTTTCTTTTAAATTTGCTTATAAAAAGGAGCTCAAGAAAAGGCCTTTATTTCGCAATCACAGAAAGAATTCAATTTTATCGATTGATATTGTAATGTTAGAAACGCTTGGGATACAAAAATTCAAAAAATAATAGTTAATAACGAAAAATAACGAATATTTAAAAATGTTCAGTCTACTGAAGTAGAAAATTTCTAAAGTTTGAAGTAAATGTTAAAGTAAGTACTAAATATAATCTAATCTAAGTGTACTAAAATTCAAAATCAAAGTTTACTAAAATATTCGTACACTTATGTAGTTGAGCTATTTTTATTTTTTTAAATAAAGGTATTCTGAACACAGATATTTTAAAACATTTGCCTGTCAAAATGCTACCTAAAATTTTATTATAATGATTTTGATTTGAGATTCATGCTGTCGTAACAGGAACAAAAGCACAAATCACTAGATAACAGCGCTTCTTGTAGTGTGGCGTGAAAGTTTCTCGAAAAATTCAACTTTGTTTTATAAAGTCATTACTCATTCTTTTGTTGGTTGGTCGGCTTCACTGCAAAATTTTATGACACGAAAAGAAAATTTCTACAACAAATTAAAACCGCTTTGTAATCTGAGCTCCCATTGCTGATAAACACTTCGCAAATTAATATTTTATAATGGGCACGTACCTATTAAAGTAATGAGGTTACATTAGATTGCGGATAATGTCTAACATAAATCTTTTAACTGCCAATTAAACACCCGTCAATATCGATTCGGTTGTTTTGAAAATGAGCCCCAGATAAGCAATCAGAGAGACAGACAAGCGGACAAAAATTTAAACAACACGTGATTGGGTTTTAACAAAGTATAAATAACTATTATGTGTTAAAGAAAAATTTTTATTTTGAAATCACAGACAGACACTTCGATTTTATTTGCTGGTATAGATGGAAATAAATCCACTGCAAAAAGTTGGGAGATCTCATGAAAAACAAAGTCACTTATTATTTACTGCCTTTGAAAGCACCTATTCAACAACGTTATCATAAATTGTTTCCTAATTAATTAACTACCAATATTTATAGTGACCATAACAATATTAGACATCTTTATTTCTATAATAAATATAATGACTTGGCAATCGCGCGACGACATAATAACTTAAGAATAATGTACTTACTGTATAAAATACTCCTAATAGAAACTATGTTCGATTAGGAGTTCGGGCGCTATTGCTAATAGGCCTAATTTTTACGATATGTAAACAAGCACAAAGCGCTCAGATCGCTAATATTAGGCAGATGTTCATTAGTATAAACAGTGGTGCAGATGACTCATTCGTTGATTCGATCCTGGTTAGCTGACCGAGTCTGATCTCTGGAATATCCTGAGGATGCTTCGTTGAGAGGCGAAACACGTGTCGATTGGTAGTTTTTGGAGATTGAGCGGAAAATAGCTAAAGATTTTAGGAATTCTTAAAATGAAATGGATTTCCGTAAAATAACACCCGAGTCTATACAATATACGACGTTACGATATTTTATTTTGCCTCGAAATTACATACCACTGGGAAATAAACATAATTACAATGCTTTTTTCTAAACCTCTGTAACAACTTCTTGCCCCAATCGTGTTACAGTAGCAATTTGAAATAAGTACTAAAACTTAAGAACAGAATAAAAACCCGTACCTACATTTTTCACAAAGTGTGAACGTACTAAACATTCATTTGTAACGACTGCCGGGTCATTTCCGAGATGTCTTTGTTTACCAGAGTAATGCCTAGTTCACACAAAATAAAAATTCAATTACTTTCAAGTTAATTTTATTCATAATGATAACTTTATTAATTGAATCGAATTGTAACCGTACATAAATTAAAAAAAAAAACAATTTTGACGTTTTGTAAAACAAGCTTTTGCTTGACTATATTGTTACCAACCTTAAAAGTTTGTGCAAACTTTGAGCTCAATCGGTTAGATGGAACTGGTATATAATTCTGGTATAAAGTTGCATTTGACCCGCACATATTAACACTTCGAGTTTTATAAAAGCTTGTAATAATAATAAGAAAGTAATACAATTTGTACAAATTAATTGTTATCTTACTTTAGTAGGTAACAGAGATGAAATATTCAAAATTTCTATACCACAATTCAATATTTTTACTCTAATAACTTCACAACTTTACGAATCTGAACTTGTCATAATTTTAAATATTGTTTCACGTTATCATAGGTCGAACTAGTGATGTAACAAATGTTGGATTTCGGACTTTCATGAATACAAATGCAAATATCAAAAAACAGGAATATTCATGACGTCATTAGTACGTTACGTTGTTTAAAAAACACACAATTATTAGCGAATGTGTATGCGAATATTCGTAATTGTATGTAGTATTCATGTATAAAATATGAACATGGTCAAAGCGCATAACGCTGCTGTAAGAACTTTTGTTTCTTTTTTAAAATTTCTTGTTTTTAGGGTATAATATCGCAAATATTTGTTAACTGGAATCTAATGGAAAAAGTGATTCCTTTAACAATTCGTTTCGGTGTACCATACAATTTTTTTCAGTCTTTTCGAATATTTTTCACTTGCACCATGCAAATGCGCGTAGTCCACGGGAAATAGAATTGTCTAATTACAACAAAGCTACTTTACTACAATTTGTGGAAACAAGACCACGCTTATGTATATGTATGTATATCAATACTTGGTCCGCTTTTTTTATTCTCTATACGTCAGACATTGTCAATCAAATCCATCACTGTAAATTTCACCTCTATGCTGATGTGTCATTCGATTTGATCCCAAAGAAGATGTAACGCCTATTGTTGGTAAGAGCAACTCGGATCTCAACAGAATAGCGATATGGTCCTGTAACAATGCATTATCTCTGAGCCCTAATCTCAGACCTATTTTTTTTCTGTATTGGGCTGTTCAGTTGAATATGTTCTCTTGATCATATTGTATTACTTATTTATTTATCTGTTTATTTTTGTATACGTATATTGTTTTGTATTTATTATACTACTCTGCCAAGAAAGTACCGGGAAAAGATCAATAATACACGAAATGTTAGTTATTCATCCAAAAAAATCGAAACAAAAAGGTGATAAAACCTTTAAAGTATGCCCTTCAGAAACGATACACTTACGCCAACGAATAATCCAATCATCAAAACATTTTTTAAATGCTTTTTCCGTAATTGAGTTCAGTGCTAGCCGCGAATTCTCCTTTATGTCTTCTACCGAATGAAAACAGGTCCCACGAAGTGGTAATTTGAGTTTAAGAAAAAGAAAGAAGTCGGCTGGAACCATATCTGGTGAATAAGGTGGTTGCTCGATGGTATTTGTTGAGTTTTTCGTCAAAATTTCGTTCACAATGATGGCCTTGTGTGAAGGCGCATTATCGTGGTGCAAAATCCAAGAATTTTCTTTCCACAAATCTGGCCTTTTTCGTCGAATTTGCTCTCTTAAACGCCGCATAACGCCCAAATAATATTCTTTATTTACCGTTTGACCTTCTGGCAAGAATTCCGAGTGCACAACACCGCGATAGTTAAAGAAAACAGTCAATATGACTTTGACTTTTGATCGACTTTGCATGTCCTCAGCGACTCGAGAAAGCGAGAAAATTCAGGTATTTTGGAACTAGCCGAGCGGCAACATGTTTCATACCCAAGTGATTATTTAAAATGGTACGGATCGACTCGTGAGACACAGAAAGTTCGGCGGTTATCTCTCTCAAACTTGAATGAGGATTTTCAATCACTATTTCCTTCACTTTTGCGATGTTAACTTCAGTTGCAGATGTTGATGGCCCACCAGAGCGAGGCAAATCTTTCATCACATTTCGACCGCTTTTGAACACTTTGTACCACTCATAAGCACGTGTTTTTGATAAAGTCGATTCACCGTAAGCCTTCTGTAACATTTCATCCATTGGCGATGCAAAAGTTAAGACAAACTCTTTGTTCGGTGTTTTTGTCCAATATGAATTTCGCAATACACACTAGAATAATATAACTAAAAACAGCACTGTATTTAATCTAAATAACAGATGCAGCTCAAACTCCGCGCCAAAATGGAAAACAGTTGTGCCAATCTAACAACAACAAAAAAACAAAAAATTGAATTTGGAACCATAAACAAACCATCTATTCCCGACACTTTCTTGACTGAATGTTAATATAGCTTAATTTTAAGTCAGCGACTGACAATCAGCGCCTCGCTCCCTTGAGTTGGGCCACTATGCTGAGCTGCTTGCCTTTTTCACTGCCACATACTGTTTGTGCGTGACTGCTTAGACTATTCACTTTATACTAGGCAGTGAAATAAATTGTTTTCTTTCTTATAGACCCAATCTTTAAAAGAATTTAAAGATACATGAAAAATAATTAAAAATTTATTTCGGTCTTCCTTGAAATTATCATTAACTTATAAGTAACTCATGATGTCGTTAATACTTTTCATAATGTCGCAAATCCTTTTTTTGATATGGCCGAAATTAAATATACATATTGTAAAAGTATTCGCTGTCTCTTGGAGAATGTGACCTCCACATTTCGGTGACGCAAAGGACAAATTATTTCACGGCAAATTATTACGTTATTGGCACGATACGCCGAGATGTCTTACCATGGACTGCGTACCACAGTACAAACATAACAGTAGGATGTCTTCATAGAAAGCTAGCGTACGCGGTTTGTATGTGTGCGCGCTAATGCGCACGCGCCGTTTCACGCAAACGACGGCAATATTTTGGGCGAATATGGGTTTACTGTAGCGCCAGTAGGGGTAGCACACGACGCACACATGCGACCGCTTCCGTTTGTCTTTAATTCGTTCGTCACACCGTCGAAATACGAAAATGTCTTAATCGCATAAACGAACATATTATAATGTCCTTAGATACCTAAATAATGTTAGTTATTCGAATACAGAGTTATCATTCTTCAACGTAACTACAAGAAATTAAATTTAACAAACACGAAAAACTTATGCATGTGCATTGTTTTTATTATTATATAGGTACTAAATGTATAACTACTAAACAAAGTGCTCTCCGCATCTCACACCCAACGCAACAACCCTACGTATCCGGCCAAGAGTAGGCAACTCCGTTATGCATGGGGTGGGATTCGGGCTTCTTTTCTACATATTCTTTGGTATTACCATGAATGGGTTATAATTGTGCCGTTCTATGTGACGGCAAATTTCCCATTTAATGAAAACCTAAATTTTATTTGCCTTTTTGACAAATTGGATTGAAATGGACCATTGATACAAAATATGTTATTTTTTATAAATAAAAATGTAACTTTACCCTTAATATAAAAGTCATTAAATGAGTTCATTTAAACGCAGCCTAAGCTAGTTCATTCTGAAATTAAAAGTGAACTTTACAACGAACAGAATAGTTTTGACTTAAACAATGTTCTCGTCGTCTGCCAGTCGCATCTCATTTGCCTCTTCAACTCGTAGTGTAACACTTGTTCAGCTTATACTGCAGTGTTTGTTTATTTTCCTCTTAATATTTGTTTAACACTATTTACTACTAGTTTTTGGACGTTAAACACAAAGCATTTATTTTCAGTTCAACTGTTATTTCGGATTCACAAAAAGTTACGTTTATTTATTACAAGAAATGTTTGAATAAAGTGTATATTATTGCGACAACATGCATACATTATCCTGGAGTAGTTTTATCTAAATCCTAGTTTCTTAACGTGGGAGTCGCGACCCTTGGGGGTGTCGCGTTTGTTATTAAAGGGGGTCGCAGTCTGTTAAAAGAAATAAGACCTATATACAAAAGATTCGTTTATTAAAGAAATGAATTTTAGTGTAATGTTATAAAATTAAGTATTACCATGTAATAACAAAATGAAAAAAATTTTTTATAAAAAAATTAAACCGATTTCAAAAAAGAACATTGACAAGTATGAAATAACTATCCTTTACTAATCAAAACTTAAGGACAAAAATAACTTTATAAATACGATACAAATACCCATATAATTAAATTTGACAGTTACTGAAGTCGGTGCCAAATCAATGTTCGACAACAGAAAGTCTATTCGTTTAGTAGGCTTGGCTACTGAACAGTTACTGAAGTCGGTCGGTCGTGGATCATCTTTGCAAGCTTATTACTCATAAGTAAATTATTTTCGAGTGATAACAGACGATTTCTGTATTTAGTTTTCAAAGCCACCATAGACCAGAAACCTTTTTCGCACAGGTAAGGTAAGCAAAGGGTATCAATGTTATCAAAGCTTCCGTTACTAGGCTTCCGTACTCACGTCGTCATGCAACCAAAATTTATCTAAATCTTGAGATAAAAATTCCACTTGTAAAGTTTTAGCAGCCGATAGTTCAATGAGTTGATTGTGAGTCTCAGTTCGTAACGTAGCAGCTGCAACAATATTTTCATCGGACAGTTTGAGAAACCATCTTTTCGAGAAATCATTGTTGTCATCTGGAAAATAATCTAGTAACTAAATCATTAATTCACCTAAATGCGTTTTCATGGTTTCCAACAGGCGGTCAATAATTGAATTTTCTAATTTCGCATTTTTGTTAATATAATCAGAAGTTGCAGTAAATTCATCAAAATTTCGTTTTTCAATGCGTATAATCCAAATAGTAAGCTTCTTGAGAAAGGCATTGACTTTATCTGTCATAAGTAAAATATTTTTGTTACGGCCTTGTAAACTCGTATTCAAGTCATTCAAATGTGAAAATATGTCACTCAAGTAAGCTAACATTAATAAAGATTCTTTATCTAGTAAAAATTCTAAAAATGAATTGTTTTTATCTGTAAAAAACATTATTAATTCATCTCGCAATTCAAAAAGCCTTTTTAAAACTTTTCCTCGCGACAGCCTTCTCAATTCAGTATGGAAAAGCAGTGAATTGTTCTTGACACCCATTTTTTTGCAGAGTGTAGAAAGCAATCTAGTTTGCCATGTCGGCTTAGTTTGCAACGGTCAGCTTTTAATAAAATCAACAATTTTAACAGCTTGTGACAAAACATTTTGTGAATTGTTCGGCATCTTTTTTGCGGCAAGCCCATGTCTGCGAAGAAAGCAGTGCGTCCATTCCACATGCGCCATAATGTCTTTTAATTTTACCATCACGCCACTGTTCTTCCCCGTTACCGCTTTCGCACCATCAGTACACACCGTAAGCATTTATTCCAATCGAAGTTTTTGTTTTGTGTTGTTCTTCTGCATAGCATATTTTGTTTAATAGACTCCTCGCAATCATATCGAACAAAACATAAAAATTGCGTCAAGTTCAATACGTCTGTTGACTCCTCAAACTGAATGGCAAAAAATTCACTTCTTTTAACATTTTCGATTATTTGGTTGTGAATATCGATGGTAATTTGATTAATACGTCTCCATATTGTATCATTTGAAAGGAGTATAGTCTTTATTTTTTTAGATTCTTCGAACTTACCATAATATTGACCATATCGGGACCATATAGGGTAAAATGAGTATTTCCGCAGTAGTATGGGGCTTAGATTCCCTCGCGACTCGCAGTGCTACTAATACTTAGTAGCACTGCATGAAGTGCTGCAGTTTCATTACGGCTGGATTTTTTATAGCAATTTGCTGATTTTCCAAAACGAGTGATTTAAGGTTGAAGAATTCTAACGGTTTGCTTTGTAAAGACGGGTGTCTTTTTTCCTGATACCGGAGTAATTTTGAAGGCTTCATGCTTTCCGCGGATAGGACTCGAAAACAAACATCACCTTTCTTCACCAGACGTAGAAGGCACATTTCGTTTTGTCACAAATTTGTCCATTTTAATTTAACTATTTTACTGTTATTTATGAAAATTAAACACTGAGTGAGTGAGAAAAGGTCGTTGTTGTTTGTACTTGCTTCTCTGTGCTACTTCCCTGAAACTCTAAATAAGAAAAAATCTCTGCCTCGCATCCTTTTGTTTTTGTAACTAAGGCATTTAACATGTACGAACTTGTCTAGCGCACGTGTCACGGGATGCGCGGGCGGCTTATCTGACAAGTTCGTGTAAGTAAAAAGCAAATTAAAACCTCGCCTACACAGTAATTTTAGACCCTCAGATAGGTGGGCGCGATTTACACGCGCGATAATTTAAAATTTAAATTAAACGTATAAATAAGCTATCAATTAAAATATTATTATAATTATAAGTTCGGAGTGAAAAGGTCGCAAGACTATACTTAACTTTTTCACTTTTTCGTAGGTCGTGACATAAAAATAGTTGAGAAACAATTATCTCAATAATGCATTATATACGGACCGAATCGAATCGTCTTTTTGAATTTTTAAATCGACCACAAACATACGGAAGTTTAATTTTTTGTATTTTTGTTATTATTATTATTTACATATATGTAAAATTTACATAAATAGATTTAAGATGATTGTCAATCACTTTTGAAAAGCGGTGCACTAAGTTTAATCTACATATTATTTACCAGAAAACTCTGTAAATAAACACTAATTCGGTAATGCAATATACGTAAGTAACATTCCATATACTCTAATTGGAACATCAACGACTCTACATAGGAAAGAGGCAACGAAGCATAAACGAGCACAGAAGTGGAACGTAGACTGGTAGTTGAGAGGCAAACTCAAAGGCAGAAATTCTCCGTGCGACTATTCGTACATACATCAGTGACTAAAAGATCAACAACAATAGAGCAGTCAGCTCCTTTGACGCCTAAATTAAGATAACACCTCGCTTTAGAAGAATACGACTTACAGTTTCAATCTCGAATAACCCCTGTAAATGAAAATACTGTATATTTACCTCAGCTAGTATCTCTTGATATAAATATAGATTACGTTTTGTGTCATTCTCGTTGAAATTCTATACTAGGACCGTCGGCAATAACAAGATAGACTTCGTGTCGCATTGTTCAAAAGTGAAGGAACGAAAACGTGGCGGACCGCGTATAAATACAGCACACATTTTCTGCAAATAATTTGATCAGATTACAAAGTAATGATTTTAGTAAGCGATATCGAAATTATTGCTTGGTAAGTAGTTTTCTAGCGTTCGTGATGTATTTACAGGTCCGTCAGCTTATTTTGGCTGCTTCCCTTTTGAACTAAATGAAACCAAATTCTACCTTATCTATGTTCGTACGCGCTACGACATTATTATAAAACACAACGACCAATTAGACAGTTCAGTTAAATTTGTCGATGTTTAGAGTTCCGTACCCCAAAGCGAAAAAGGAACCCTTATATGATCACTTCGTTGTCCGTCTGTCTGACTGTCTTTCTCTGTCAAGACCCCTTTTTTCAGGAACGTTGAGGTATCAATACTAAATAAATATTAAATACTTCACAATGTTAAATACTCAGGTTTGCAATCCCTTAAGAGCTGTGAAAAAATCAAACTTCTCAGTTAACGCGATCAAAAGATACGGCCGTTTTTGTCGCATGTATTGACACTCACAAGGGAATCAAAATGTATAAGGTACTTCCTGTTGACTTAGAATCATGAAATTTGGCAAAAAGCAATGTTATAGCACAAGTAAAGGCAAAAATTCGTAAACCGTAAATTTGTAGTTATTTGTTATTACAAACTTACATTTGCAGCTAGTAAGTATGAGAGAAAGTGTATTTCAACTGCAAAGTTAAGTTTGTTTTTAGTTCAACTTGTGTTTTATCGGTAAATACACAATACGAATACATTGTAAGATGATACGCAGCCCTCGGTGCGCGAGTACGACTTGCACTTGGCCGGTTTTTTTTTTTTAATATAGTGAAATAAAATTAAAGATATTCTTCTAATAAGAGTTCGTTTGTTCGCAATGGGACCTATGTAAACTGTTTTTTTACTTTTGGTTGTACTTCTTTCTTTTTGTTCTTCCTTCGCCATACAAATTATGGATTGAGTCCTGATAGCTGCACTTAACATCACGCGCATTATCAACCCTTTCGCACAATGGCCGCAAAGAAAAATAAAAACTATTAAAAAGATAAAATCGAATTATGAATATATTTTTCGCCGTCATCCCTTTGCATGTGGCCGGAAGTATCCTTCGCTATTAATATTTATCATCGCTTATTTTCATAAAAAGTTCACCAGAAGGTCAGCCAATCAAGATCGCCGGGTATACACTATTGGTTTATTTCTTGATTGGGTTTTTGAAAAAAAGTTTTATTATAATAAATGGAAAGATTATGTATAAATTTTATAACAAAACGATTTTTAGTTTTTTTTCGCTATAACTAAAAAGTTATATTAAATTAAAAATAAATTTTTGAACCCAGTACTGAAAACACGCTGACAATTCCCGAGCAAACCCGAACGCGTGTGACGTCACAATGTTAATTTCTACTTATCGTAGCGCACAGCTGATACAGTGTTTTGACTTTTAATCGATTAAATCTTGTTATTATCGTCAATATATTGATATATATGTCGGAAAAGACACGGCGCAATTCGTGCTTTTGCAACTCAGCCATGAGTGCCAGCCATAACAAAAATGTTGAACGTTGAATGTCTTTAAGTACGAATAATACAAAACAACTCCCCGAAAAATGTTTTTAAATGTTCCACACGATGTTAAACGTCGATATAAATGGTTTCAAGCAGTGCGACGACCTAATCCCAAAACAACATTAAATTTTTTTTGTTGTGAAGATCATTTTGATGTAAGTATTTTATAATAATATAGTAATTAATATTGATTTATGTAAACGTATAAATTGAACAAATGGAATTCAGAAATTATATAATTTTTTTTAACTAAACTCCAAATGATAACTTTTAAAAATCATAGCATAAAAAAAATTGTATGAATAATTTAAAACGATTAACAAAGTATACCGTTATGGAATGATTTCGGTTTAATTTAGTACTTTTATATTTTTATAACGCGCAAAGATACACTCTGTCAAGAAAGTACCGGGAAAAGATCAATAATACACGAAATGTTAGTTATTCATCCAAATTTATTTTATCACCTTCAAAGTATGCTCCTTCAGAAAAGATACACTTACGACAACGAATAATCTAATCATCAAAACATTTTTTAAACGCTTTTTCCGGAATTCAGTTCAGTGCTCGTCGCGAATTCTTCTTTATGTCTTCTACCGAATGAAAACGGGTGCCATGAAGTGGTAATTTGAGTTTAGGAAGAAGAAAGAAGTCGACTGAAGCCATATCTGGTGAATAAGGTGGTTGCTCGATGATGGCCTTGTGCTAAGGCGCATTATCGTGGTGCAAAATCCAAGAATTTTCTTTCCACAAATCTGGCCTTTTTCGTCGAATGTGCTCTCTTAAACGCCCCATAACGCCCAAATAATATTCTTTATTTACCGATTGACCTTCCGGCAAGAATTCCAAATGCACAACACCGCGATAGTTAAAGAAAACAGTCAACTTTTTGTTGATTTGACTTTTGATCGACTTTGGCGTGGTTTTTTCGGTTTTGGTTCAGTTGGAAGGCGCCACTCCGAAGCTTGTTGACTAGTTTGCATGTCAAACTCGTAAACCCACGTCTCGTCATCAGTAACAATGCGTTTCATGAATGTTGGATCGGAATTGACTCGTTCTAGCATGTCCTCGGCGACTCGAGAAAGCGAGAAAATTCAGGTATTTTGAAACTAGCCGAGCGGCAACATGTTTCATACCCAAATGATTATTTAAAATGGTACGGATCGACTCCTGAGACACAGAAAGTTCGGCAGTTATCTCTCTCAAACGTGAATGAGGATTTTCAATCACTATTTCCTTCACTTTTGCGATGTTAACTTCAGTTGCAGATGTTGATGGCCCACCAGAGCGAGGCAAATCTTCCATCACATCTCGACCACTTTTGAACGCTTTGCTTATAAGCACGTGTTTTTGATAAAGTCGATTCACCGTAAGCCTTCTCTAACATTTCATCCATTGGCGATGCAAAAGTTAAGACAAACTCTTTGTGCGATGTTTTTGTCCAATATGAAATTCGCAATACACACTAGAATGATATAACTTAAAACAGCACTCTATTTAATCTAAATAACAGATGCAACTCAAACTCCGCGCCAAAACGGAAAACAGTTGTGCCAATCTAACAACAATAAAAAAAAACAAAAAATTGAATTCGGAACCATAAACAAATAATCCATTTCCGATACTCTCTTGACAGAATGTATGTATTGTATGAAATTGAAATTTTAAAAGCGTATGTAATATGTAATTCTTCTGTTGTTATAATGTCATTTAAATAATTCTCATGATTTATTTATTTATTTTTTAGCTGAAAGAAAATATGGAGAATTATATTTACCATACTACAATGGGAGATAGAGCAAAAATTAAAGTGACGAGGCAATACGACTCTTAGACCAGCTGCAGGAAAAAGACGAAAACAACAAATTATCCAGGAGGTTTTATGTGAATCATCAAAAAATATTATAAGTAATGCTAATGCATGTTTGCAACCACCTGTACATCAAATATAAATGTATAAAAAATTATTATTGTCCATATTATTAAACAACTTCTGTATTTATTAAAGTATTTGTTACCTGCTGAAGCTGCACAGTCATGGTAAATGCATGTTGCAACCACCTCTACATTAAATATAAATGTGGGCGTCCAAGCAAAAAGTGTCCCGTAGTAGTAGAGTTGCGACTAGATCCGGAATTTAGAATAGTCAATTTGATAATAAGGATTAAAAAATATTCAAAAACTGGCATATATTTCCTTTATCAGACATTTAAAGTTGCAACTCTGAAAAAGCTTGTTTTGATAAAAAGCATTTTTAAAGTTTGATTAAAAAAAACACACTTCTACTTGTTTGTTTTTACTTAGGAACATCATACAAAGTCATTTACAATACGAACTTGTAGATAATTGAGTATTAATTAATAATCAATTAAAATCGCGAAATGTTATTTTTTCACCCAATTTTACAAAACTGCGTATATCTCGGAAACTAAATGCCAACCACTGGGTCCTTTTTGCTTGGATATATAAAAGATAAAGAAATATGTAAAAGATTATTATTGTCTATAATATTAAACCAATTATGTTTTTATTAAAGTATTTGTTACCTGCTGAAGCTGCACAGTCATGACATTGAACGTTTTGTACTTTTTTCAACTTTTGGTTAATAATTAAAGTAACTGATTTAGCTTTACTCCTAACTTGATGTTCTGGACATACACGCCCTTTTACTGTGCAAATACCATTCTTACGGTTAAGTTGGACATAACCTATAGCCTTGTCACCGTAACTCTCACGTGATGCTCTAAAAATAAATTAATTCTATTTAATGAAGAATAGATCATTTAATATTTTAATTTACAATATTATTTTTTAATACATTTACCTTGATGCTTTAGCACCTCGAACTTCAACTGAATGAAACCGAATATCATTGCTTAGAAAATCTGTTGTCATAAATTTATCCACCAGTTATATTATCGAAATTAGTCTTCTTAAATCCATTATCACACATGACTAAATAAAATTAGCATTATAAATAATTTTTTTTGCACTAAATTTCGGATATTTTTGTCAATTCTCGTGTAGAAGCCGTTGACATTGTACTATCGTGAAATTCCTTTAACATTATGTCATAAACATGGCAATCAATCGTGGCGCGTTCGTTCACGTGTTTTTTTTTATTTTATCAATTTTAATAACTAATTTCAAAAAAATTTTTAGAATTTTTCGGATCGACTAGTAATATAATTTATGATAGTTTCATAATACATAAAAAAAATCGATAATTTTTTTTCAAAAACCCAATTCCGTTATTTGTGTGGCAAATTTGTCATTTTATAATTATTAAATATTTGTTTCGCTAAACAAATGGTGCTTAGCTATTTACAAGCTTCTCCAACTTTTTTTTACGAAATTAAAAATATTCATTAAGAGAAAATAATATTTTTTAAATTTTATGTTATTATAAATGAAATTGGAATGTATAAAAAAATTTTTGCGAGGTTTAAAACTATAACGTTTAATTTAAAACTGCTAAATAAAGTACATAAAATAATTTTCTTGGCTTTATAAAACAAATTTTAAGAAAGACGAAGAAAGATAAACATTTTTAAAGAGTCGCTTTAATTAGGGCAATTTTGTTCCATTAAGTGCAAAATATAACGGTTTATGTTTCAAGTTAGTCAACATGGGAGGGATTCGGCAAGAAACCGCCCGTGTAGCATCGTGACAAGTATTAAAATACTGAATTTTTTTTTTTAAGTTACATTTGTTTTATTTATCTAATAAATCGTAAAATTTTGGAGGTTAGAGTTTTTATTAGTAATTTTTCTTCTAAGTTCTTGACAAAAATATAATCGAAATGTATTCCGAAAAATGTAATTATACATTCAGAACATTTTTTATATTACGTGTTATATAAGTCACATTAATTATTCACATAAAAAAAAATAGACCAGAAGTGTATACTTAAGGTTCCGTCAGGATATACACACAAACACTTAAACTGAAAGTATCTATCTGTGATTTCGAAATAAAGGCTTTATTTTAAACTTGTATGATTGCTTTACTTTGAACTTGTTACAAAAACCAAAGTACACCGTATATTTTTTAGTTTAAATTATTATCTGTCTGTTTTTCTGTGTGTCCTGTCTAATCTCCGAAACTTCTGAATCGAATTCGACGGAACCTTTAAAGGCAAGTATACATTCAGTCAAGAAAGTATCGAGAATGGATGATTTGTTTATGGTTCCGAATTCAATTTTTTGTTTTTTTTTATTGTTGTTAGATTGGCACAACTGTTTTCCATTTTGGCGCGGAGTTTGAGTTGCATCTGTTATTTAGATTAAATACAGTGCTGTTTTTAGTTCTATCATTCTAGTGTATATTGCGAATTTCATAATGGACAAAAACATCGAACAAAGAATTTGTCTTAAATTTTGCAACACCAATGGAATTTCGTGTTCGGAGTCACTGAAAATGTTACAGAAGGCTTACGGTGAATCGATTTTATCAAAAACACGTGCTTTTGAGTGGTACAAAGCGTTCAAAAGCGGTCAAGATGTGATGGAAGATTTGCCTCGCTCTGGTAGGCCATCAACGTCTGCAACTGAAGTTAACATCGCAAAAGTGAAGGAAATAGTGACTGAAAATCCTCATTCAAGTTTGAGAGAGATAGCAGCTGAACTTTCTGTCTCACGAGTCGATCCGTACCATTTTAAATAATCACTTGGGTATGAAACATGTTGCCGCTCGGCTAGTTTCAAAATACCTGAATTTTCTCGCTTTCTCGAGTCGCTGAGGACATGCTAGAACGAGTCAATTTCGATCCAACATTCATGAAACGCATTGTTACTGATGACGAGACGTGGTTTTACGAGTTTGACATGCAAACTAGTCAACAAGCTTCGGAGTGGCGCCTTCCAACTGAACCGAAACCGAAAAAACCACGCCAAAGTCGATCAAAACTCAAAGTCATGTTGACTGTTTTCTTTAACTATCGCGGTGTTGTGCACTCGGAATTATTTCCGGAAGGTCAAACGGTAAATAAAGAATATTATTTGGGCGCTATGCGGCGTTTAAGAGAGCAAATTCGACGAAAAAGGCCAGATTTGTGGAAAGAAAATTCTTAGATTTTGCACCACGATAATGCGCCTTTGCACAAGGCCATCATTGTGAACGAATTTTTGACCTAAAACTCAACAAATACCATCGAGCAACCACCACCTTATTCACCAGATATGGCTCCAGTCGACTTCTTTCTTTTTCCTAAACTCAAATTACCACTTCGTGGGACCCGTTTTCATTCGGTAGAAGACATAAAGGAGAATTCGCGGCGAGCACTGAACTCAATTCCGGAAAAAGCGTTTAAAAAATGTTTTGATGATTGGATAATTTGTTGGCGTAAGTGTATCGTTTCTGAAGGAGCATACTTTGAAAGTGATAAAATAAATTTGTATGATTAACTAACATTTCGTGTATTATTGTACTTTTCCCGGTACTTTCTTGACACAGTAGTATGACTTTTCAAAGTGTAATCTAGGGTAATTTTTATCTAAAAAGAATAACAAATTTAACAAGGGTGAAACAGCGGGGCATAGTTATAATAAAAGTTATCTTATTTTGACAAAACGTTATGTTTTCACACTGTTTTTAGTGCATCCTTCAGACAAAAACATATTTCGCATATTTCTCTTATTACACATAATAAATGTATCGACAAACAATAAATTTAAAATTTTTATTAAAAAAATTAAACCGCTTTCAAAAAAAACACTGAACAGTATAAAAATAACTATCCTTTACTAATCAAAACTCAAGTACAATTAAAATAACATTATAAATACAATACACATACCTATATAATTAAATTTGACTGTTACTGAACTCGGTGCCAAGCCTATCAAACTAATAGACTTTCTGTTATTGCACATTGATTTGGCACCGACTTCAATAACTGTCAAATTTAATTATATAGGTATGTGTATCGTATTTATAGTTGTTTTAATTGTACTTGAGTTTTGGTTAGTAAAGGATAGTTATTTTATACTTTTCAGTGTTTTTTTTTGAAGGCGGTTTGATTTTTTTTTAATAAAAAATTTTTATTTCGCCCTTTTGAGTGATCTTGACCCAAATAAATATCTAGGGCAGATCTGCAATTAACTTCTTTCTAATTCCGGAGCGCAACAATATACAAGAGAATCATCAATATAAATAAAGGTTATAACCAGGTCGTGTTATTTAGTGTATCTTCGAAGTTCAAGCTCCAATATCGGTGAAATTTAAATGGTACCACCTCTAAAGTATTAGCTACCAAACAAAAAAGAATTTTCGAAATCGGTTCATAAATGACGGAGTTATGAGGTAACAAACATATATTAAAAAAAACAACATATGGACGAATTGAGTACCTCCTCCTTTTTTTGATGTCGGTTAAAAACATAAAAACCGCTCAAATGCGTGTCGGATAACCGAAAATACCCCTTATCTCAAAAAGTGTACATCCAATTTTCGTCGAAAGCGTTTTTTAAATTGTACTATTTACATTTTTTGTCGGAACTATCCACCTCACAGTTAAATTTAGATAGGGGAACACTTTTACGATTTAAGAAGCACGGATCTCAGCAACTATCAACTTAAAAAAATTACTTTGAAACCTCTATATTATATTTGAAAATTTATCATAAGATGTGGCATACATGCTTATGTGCACGAAATTTTTTTCTCGCCTCTCAGTTACAGGTATGGATGGAGTGCCACCCCTAATTTTATATTATTTCAAAATTTTATCTAATAACAATAGTCTCCGATTAAAATGACTGTGACATACATTTGTTTTTTCTTCGGTTCTGTTTTTTGCCATTTTGCTACGAAACCCTAATAAAAAGATTATCCGAGAAATGTCAAGTAAATATTAAATTAGTAATTGCTATAACCTAATTAAAATCCAAAAAAGTGAAATGTGAAGAAGTCAAAAATGTACAAGGATCGCTTATGTTATTATATGTTTATGTTATGTTATATCAGGAATCAAAACAATCTCGCCTTTGTTCATAACACAGACCTTACATTATCTACATTCTACATGTGCGCTGTATATTAATATTACGAAAATCCTTTGACGTTCCGTTGCTTGAACGAACGTAAGGTCATTTCAAGTTCTTATAAAAAGGTCTGTGATGCGAACACTACAGTGGACTTGGTGACTACGGTCCGTAACAACCTTTAAAGAAGCCCTTAGAGCCGTAACAGAAGGACAGCATCAAAGCTTTGTGATTGCCCGAGCGACGGTTTCGTTTGCTTATGATATTCCAGAACAAGTCCACGGGCTAACTTTTGTGTGCGCGATCTGACTTCCGAGCATTCCGTCTTTCTGGAGATGCAATTAGCACTGCTAACTTTTCAACGAGATGCTTGCTAATTAGGCGTATTTTCGCTATGTTATCTTATTTGTTATTTACCTTTCAAAAGATGTATGCAAAACGTAAATCCGAAGCTACAAAATATTTCATATTTAATTATAATGGAAATGGAATAATCTCTACTTAAAAACTCATTAACCAACTACAATATGTACCTAATTATAAAGTTATAATTAATATAAATAAATATTTGCTCAAGAGCAGTGATATGCACGACACCCAGAGTTTTATTTGTTATTATGTCCACCGTGAAGGTCCTTTCTAAACATTGATGAAAGAATTTTTGAAATCGGATGAATAGTTTCGAAGATTACCTCCTACATCCAAACTTACAAACTTTACCTCTTTATAATATTACATACTGACATACATACATATGTTCCTGCTGTATCCCTAACGGGGTAGTCAGAGAGGACGGAGCGCAAGCGTCGCGGTCCTTACATACTTCTTTTGCTTCCTCAAATTTCTTTACATATTATCAAATAAAAGATAATATAGTAATACTATAAAACTACTATAAAAAGCAATATATTACAGTATACTTACTCGTATTACATAATAATATTTGTTATCTTTTTCTATTGACTTTTTAAATGTCTAAAATGCTAAATTTTCGAGGTCAACAATAATAAAATATGAGTTATTATGTCATTATCCTATATTACGTTATGTTTTACACATACTTTAATTGCACCACTTTTGTAATATATATATATTAGTTTTGTACTTAGATGAAAAGTTTTGAAGTAAATAAGAATAACTGAATTAACTGAAATATTTATAAAAATAAATTACGGCTCTGTAATTTCGGAGATAAGAAAAGAGAATAGTGATAGTGATTTCAACTACCTACGTATACCCAATTCACCTATTTCTTAATTTCATACGAATATTTTGAAGTGTTATCTATACAAAAATATGTCAGCTGACAACATATATTACTGTAATTATTTTCAAATAAACACATCACATGGTTCTGAGATATCAACTATAACGCAAGGACAGACTAACGGACGCATAAGTTAGATAAATAAGCGTTTCCTTCTGAGATATGGAATTACAAAGAAGTCATAAAAGTTATTAAAATAAATAATTCCAGTTCCAATACAATTGAATTTTTTATACTTCGAAGACAGATGAAAATCTACCTCTGTACATACTATATGATAATATACCTTTACACTAACTTTATGATACTTTCATAAAACTTTTTCTATAGTACCGAAACAAGGTTTTATAAGGGCAGGAAGCGCGAAGGACAATTTGTTTAACTTTTCAGCTTACATTAGCCAAGATGAGTTTTCTCGGTTCTCTTATGAAAGTCGCTGGGGCACTTAGCACTACCATAAAAGTTAAATGCCCCATAAATCATAGTGGGCGGAGACAGCGGGAGCACGCCGCTGTAATGAACTGGCTTCTTATTAATAATAACTTGTTGACGCCCGGTTAGATCCCTAAAGCTCCGAGATTACGAGCTCGACCCAATTCGGATCAACTTTTCTGGGGCCTCATGGCCGCCTTGATTGATGAAATCAATAACACGCCCCAGTGACTTTAAAATAAAAATTGGTTCTTTCAGGCGAGACCGTCGCCCAATTAGTAGTAACTTATTAAGTACGAATTGTTTGAAAATTGACAGCGCCTTTAACAACTTTTAGTTTCGTTCTTTAACTTTCTTCTTATTGAATTGTATCTGTTGAAGCTGTATTTCATTAATCACGTCAGGTGTTCATTTATTTCTAATTAACCATTTTTGTTTGCCCTGTAAATTAATGGAAGGTATTTAAACGTATTTGCCAATAATGTAAAAGCATAAGAATTTTCAGTTTACTTGCTACAAGTTTATTTTCACAAAAAACATTTCAATGAATAGAAATTTATTAAAAAAATTCAATGCTACAAATACCTATTTATTAATTCCTATTCTTTATTATAGACCTTAATTATTTAAGGTCCTCTTATTATGTACTCTAACATTTTTTTTTCGAACTTATTCTTGTAATAATATTTTAAGCAACTAATATTTACTATTAAGTTGTCGTTGTCTAGCTGGAACTTGTATAACTAAATAAACAAATTTTAAATGCATTGCTAAAATCGGTTTATTCGATTTATAATACATAAATCTTTACGCTATATCCCTAACGGGGTAGTCAGAGAGGTCGGAGCGCCAAGCGTCGTGGTCCTTCTTTCACGTCCTCATATCTCATCATTCTCCTCACACATTTTCGCGGAGGTATGCGAGTGTTTTTGACATTTCCGTCAGCTAAGGCTTTGACTATCTGATCATTATAAGTGAGCCCCTGGTCACTCACTTTCGCTCTGTAGATTTTCTTCGTCAGTCTTTCATCGCTCATTCTTTCTATGTGCCCAAACCATCTAAGCATTCCTTTCTTCATTTTTACAATAACACTGTCGTCGAACCCTGTCATACTGCGTATCTCTTCATGCTTATTTTATCCGCCGGGGTAACACCGTAATACCGAATGTATTTTCAAGAGATCGCATTTCTACTGCCTTGATCGTACTTTCTTTTACTTTAAAACTTTTTTTACTTTAATTTGGTTTATAATATCTATGAAGAACTAGATATATATTAAATTTAGTTGTAAATTGTCTAATATCCACAGGGCCCGTATCTCGAAAACAAAAGTAGACCCTTGTAAGCTCACTTGTGCGTCCGTTCCTCGAAGGTCCGTCTGACGACTGTCAGAGTAGGCTTACTCAGAAATTATGTTACATACAATTTTGAAAAACCTAGTAATACAGCTTAACAATGAATTAATGAAAAATATGTTGGTACATATTTTTCATTAATTAACAGTTTCAAATATTTGTTTAAAAATTGATAAGAGGACAAATTGGATAAATACTCGAATTGAATTTTACTATTCCTCCTCTTTTACTTTTGAAACTATTAGACCTAATATTAATTTCAAGTACTACAAAACATTACTTGGAATTTTCAAGAGAAGTAAAACGAATGTAGTTTAGAATTTAATTTTAAAAATCAAGCTCGCGTTTCATTAAAAACACCAATACCCACTTATTTCATAACCTTTGTCCAAATAAACATAATAACTTTGACGCTATGACAGCATATTGTTTTCTGTTGTCGCATTTTACAGAATACATAAACACACGGGTGAAACAAGTGACTAAAATAAAGTGTGGTGACTAATCGAGGGTAGTTGCCGGGAACCGCACACCACGAAAACGACGATAAGCCTCATCAGTCTGTCCGTGACTAGTTTCGGTACAATCTGGTCGAAACGTTGGGACAAAAAGGTATTAAAGTAAATGGGTCAATCAACTATTTTGTGTTTCACCACTGTCCGCGAATTCCTGACAAAAAATACGCTGAAAATATAGTTAGGTATTCATGTCACATATATGGTACAAATATTTATCAAAAACCTAATATATCTCATCAATACATTAAATCTTTTAATATATCGGACGGATCACATCGAACGATATCAGGACTTTGCCTAATAAGTCCAGTTCGGCGATATATGCTATTAGACGCGTTAGACAGTTGTCAGATGTGGCTATAGCTAGGCTGGTGTACTTCGTATCGTGGACGGAGAATCTATGACTTCGCATATTTTCATAGCCTTATGTCTTAGGGTCTGCTGCTATGGGGATCAGCAACGCATATGAAGTTCATCTTCATTTTACAGAAGAGCCAATACGTACCATCTATAGTATGAATGCACGAGAGTCGCTGAGAGACCGTTTTAAATGCATTGATGTACTCGCCTTACCTTCGTTATACATCTTTGAAAACATAATGAACCTACACTAGAAAAAACATAAATCTATTTCAAAAGAAACGTGTTATTAATTGTATGGAAACTCGTGGTTGTGATCGGCTAGTTATTCTAAACATTTTAGAATAACTAGCCGATTTAAATTACAAAAGTCAAGTGGGTAATTTTTAGGTAACTATGTTCGTTTTTATGATAAAATTACTCAATTCACGGAAATTTTTTTTACACCTGTTATTAAACGCACACTGATTGGAAAAACATACTGTAAAATTAGCGATTTCATTGAAGACAAAACAATAGTCTCGAATAATCCTCTCTGAACGTGAATTTACTGGCTTTACGAATATTGTATTTTAAATAACTTTTGTAGAATGATATTGAATAAATTATACCTGACTGAATTTCTTGAAAAACCTGGACTTTGAGAACCTACAGGTTCTTCTCAAAGCCCAGGTTTTTTTTCGACCGAACTAAAGTAGATTGGACATTTTAAAATACCCTACTTTACTTAACTAAATTGATTTAACTTTGACTTTGACTAACAATATTTAGTGATTTTTCCTACTTTAATGGTTGTTCAAGAAACACAGCACTTTCAATTGACAATTTTACTGTTCTTTGGGGTTTTTTTCAATTGTACATTATTTCCTGTTCCTAAAAGTATGTTGCTCTATAGCGACTTATACATATGTAAATTATTGGCTTAATTATTTGCTTGGCTCTCCGTCCTTTCTGATTACCCTGTTAGGGATATAGCAAGAAAATATGTAATATAAGGTAAATTATTATCTATCCTTTTCAGTAATTACGATAAAAAGTAAATTTAAAAAAAATTACTTAACTGACCAGTACAAAGAATATTTGATCTACCCAAATATTAATATGATATACATACCTGGACCCTGGTATTTACAATATTAAGATGTGTACAAGTCGTGAAACTTTAAAAACATTGAAAGGTATAACGAGTTTTTGAAGCTTTTATTATATTTTATTATTAAAACGCAATTCTCAATATTTCATATTCGAGAAACCATACACCTTACATCATTAAACAAAGTATCGAATTTAATGTAATATGTAATCTTTAACTAACGTTCGTCTATCACGTCAAATTGCATGCTAACCCAATATCTTATAATTTTAGTCAAATAACGGTGTAAATTGAAACGGTTGGTTGGAAAATTCGAAGTAATGTTTTTAAATATATATGTGAAAAATTTAAGATGACTTTCTAGGTTCGCTTTACAAAATTCACAGCTTTAAAAAAAATGTTTCTTCTAAATCATTCTGTAATATTATACATATGTACTAAATTGTAGAAATCAAAAAAGTTCCAAGTACCTACTAAACATAGCAGAACGTAAAATTTTACGTGAAAGTCATTACAAAAATTTGTAATTTTAAACTACTGTTTTTTGATTACCACGGTTTCACAGAATACGTACCATTTTATCGTCGATGAATTTAAAATGATGAATGTTAGTACGGACACATAAACTGGCTTATTATTTGTTATGTTTCGTTTTAAGTTTAAACATAAAAAAGCTAAATCAAAGATTTAAAAAGCCTCCGACACAAAAAATAATAAGTGGATTCCCTTAAAAAGCATTAAATATCATTACTATCTGCCCTCTGAAAGACTTCAAACTTTAGCAGTAGACTTAGCAAATTCATAAACATGAAAATTCAGAAGAAAACAATAGTTACACCTGTGTTCTTTTCCGTACGGGAAAATAAAGCTCACGAATATAATTATATCTGTACGTGTACATAGACTATTGACTCTTTTAGAATCTATTCGTAAACTAACTAAAATTAAATTGTCTTTAACATAACTGTGAAATAATATCTGAATTTTTTTGAAAAATACACATCAGGATAGGTTACACAAATTTATAACATCGTAGTCCGACAGTGTCATCTACCTAATTTATGTTAACTACTGTAGTTTAAGAGACAAAACGACGTCAACAATATTCTGGATAAAATCCAAAATTAGATAATCCAAAATTAAACTCTAAATGAACTGCAAGACTTTCAAATAAAAGCACAAGCACCTGCATATCCGATAAATGGACAGTAATAACCTCCTTCTTTAAATTCGACACATGAGACGAATTTATCTGAAAAACTTACTGTATTATCACCCAATATAACACGGGGACGAAGCTATTTCCTTGTAAATGTATCGTATTTACAGTCTACTACAGATATAATAGATATTGTACCTACAACCTATATACGAGTATAGTGTCTCTATCCAATTGAACAGTTATCCGTAATGTAATCATTTGACGAAAATATATGTAGTAAAAACAGAACAAATATCGGCCTTCGGAATAAATAGATTAATACAGATACATGTAACAATTGCTAACATGTCCTACTTATTCACTCCGTTGGATAAAGCAATAGTCGCAACAATACTTTCGAAATATTACTCCTAAGTAAAAAAATTTAGAAATAAAAATAATAATTCTTGCGGCAAATTGTTAGAAAACGAAATTTATTTTATTATCCACGTGTCTCTTACTACTTGGTAAAAACATCATATAGTAACTTTAACAAGTATATCAGACGTGTACATAAATATTTATTGAATGTTTAATTATTATAGTACGATTGAATATCAAAAAGTCATTTTGAGGCTATACCCGGTAATATTTTATACATTAACAGGCTAATCTTTACAATAACTACCGCTTCCCGTTTTGACACTTTACTGCATTAACTAGGAGTAACTATTTCTTGAGAGCCAAAACTATGCCTGTTTAGATGGTGTTTTCGATAATAATCAGACACAAAGTTTCGCTTTACGAAATCTTTTCTACCTAAAAACGATTCTGGCGGTCAGGTAAGAAGCCTATGGCGATCGCGAAGCGTAGTAAGCGATCGCCTTAGACTTCGAAGTGAATTTTTTTTTAACTATTCGAAAGTTTTCTATCAAAAAACAAATTCTGTCACTGATACCTCAATAATACACCTCATTAAGTATAAGAACACGTAAGCAGTAGTTATTGTAAAATGCTTCCCATTAGCATAGTATAGAAGTCATATTGAAACACAGTTATTCGAAATAATAAAATATCTGGAATCCAGCTTAACATAACATGAAGTAATAAAAACAGATATCGAAATTATGAACTTTAGCATATGTGAGCACATACGCTCTAATTACAGATTTCTCTAAAACATATTTTTAATTGTCAATATTACTTTCGGTCAGCGACATATGCACTCTACGTAAAACCAGATGTAAAAACAGTTACATCGTAAAGTTTAAAACCTCGTCAAAATAAACACGAGATGTAATAGTTGCTCCACCCCTTTACTACCTTCGTAGATAATGGAACACCTTTACTCTCTACTTATCGTTAACAAGTTGTTCCACTATGGAACCAACTATGAAGGCATAATATGAACAAAGTAGCACTTGCGACATCAATTTAAACTTATAACAGAGCTGGAGATTACCAACGACTACACTCTTTATTCCTTATTTTCCTTATAGATATTAACTTGCATACACACAAATCTTTACACCGTTTGCAGATCCAGATGGACAATGACACAAGCCGTAATCAAATTACATCTTAACTTCACGTTGCAATAATCACTCAAAGGAAGAAACTAAACAGTGCATGTCACCCATCCGAGTAATAAGTTCTATTTATTTATTCATTGTGTACATAACAGTAACATATTATCTCAATATATATAATTCTTCTGTACGTGTGTTTGTCACCTAACTCCTCTTTAACGCCTGGACTGATTTGGATGAAATTTTGTGTGTATATTGCAATGGGTTCCTGGATGGTTTGAAAACACAATAGGACCCGATAGGTGGCGCTGTATAGGGTTATAGGATTTTTTTATTGTGACGTTCAGACAGGACAACGTCTGTCGGGTCCGCTAGTGTAATATAAAAGACTAGCTGATGCTTCGCTGGACACAATATGAAATTGAATTATGAAACCAAGACTTGAAATTTTCAGGCATATTTTTACTCAATAGATATCAGCTAAAACGAGTTCCGTAGAAGTTTTATGGGAATTTTCGAAAACATGTTTTTTAATATCTTTCAAGTCTGTCGAATTCAGTTCAAAACAGATTTTTTTTTCTCTTATGACACCGCAACCTCTTCTGGGAGTCGATTTTCGCGAAGTCGTGTGGATCTCTAAACAACATAAGGAACATGCCTACCAAATTTCAAATCTACAGAGCCAATAGTTCCAGAGATCTCGTGATGAAAGAATCACTGAATTGCTTTTCGCCTATTTATCTATAGATCACTAGATTAGCATAGATTATGTCTGTATCATGCTTGTCAACACAGTCTCTACTATTATATGTACATTGTTCTAACAAAGCGTATTTCGCACAAAAACAATATATATACACACCGGCACAATTAGCGGAACAGAAAAAAAAGTGAGACTATGAGATAATAACGCATATATTTGACGAAAATGTAATTAGACACAAAATAACAAATTGATTAACATCTTTTAACAACGACTTTGAAAAGTCTTCGTTATTTTTTATTGAAAAATAAAGAAATTTGAAATAAGTGAAATTTTTAGATGATTATGAACCATCACAAAAAATTAAAAAAAGTAAGCATTAAATGATTTAACAATAAAATTAAAGCAAAATTAATAACGAGTGTTTCCCCCTCTTGCTCTGATTACGGTTTCCATTCGTCTGGGCATGCTACAGATTATGTTATCGATGATTTCTTGAGGCAACCGCTCCCACTCCTCAAGTAATGCGTTTCTAAGTTCATTCAGATTGTTGGGGGGTGGCATTCTGGATTTAACCCTTCTTTTTAGCAAGTCCCAGACATGCTCTATCGGATTCATATCGGGGGAATTTGCTGGCCACTGCATCACCGGTATACCTACGTGGCTCAGATATGCCTGTATCGATTGTGCACTATGAGCACGAGCATTATCTTGCATTAGAATAAAGTCGTCACCAATAAATGGGGCAAATGGTACAACATGTTCTTCTAAAATGTCTCTGATGTATCGATCTGCTGTCATGGTCCCTCCTGTGACTATCACTAACTCCGTGCGAGCTCCCAAACATATCCCTCCCCAAACCATAATCGAGCCGCCACCATAAGCCACTGTGTGTTCAAAATTAGACTGTATGTGGCGTTCTCCTTTGCGTCTCCATATTCGCTGTCTCCCATCGATCTGTTTTAAAAGAACTCTGCACTCATCAGTAAATAGAACCTGCTGCCATTCGTTCAAATCCCAATGACGATGTTCTCGCGCATAGCTTAATCGGTTTACGCGGTGACGTCTCTCAAGTTTTGGGCCTTTGGCAGGTATATACGACCCTAAACCAACTTCTTCAAATCTCCTGCGAACTGTACGCTCACTTATTCGTACTCCTCGAACGTCTTCCAGTTCATTTCGAGCTTGTACAGCCGTTAATCGCGTATTCCTACGAACTCCAAGTTGTAAAAAACTGTCATCTCGCCTCGATGTACATCTTTTTCTACCTTGACCCCTCCTCCTCACAAGAGAATTAGACGATCTGTACCGCTGGATGCTGCGATGAATCGTTGATACTGGTCGACGAAGCCTTGAGACAATCGATCTGTAGGTATGGCCATTTCTTCTCATTTCATCAGCCCTAATGATTTCCAGTGATGTTAAGTCAGGCATAATAAAGAGCTTTTAATAAACAAAATTGCCTATAGAATAACAAATTTATAAAAAACCATTAAGTGCAATTTTTCAAAAAAATTACAATTACGTAGTTATTACTCGAACAAGTTGACAAAACGTATTGTTCGGGAAAATAAAACAAATGAATGAAAAAAGTGTATGTCATCTAATTTTCTATTTTCAAATTTGACAATAAATTAAAAAAATATCATAACTGGCCAGTTCCTCAAGTAAAAGATTTTAAAATCTTGCTTTTTTTGTGTTCCGCTAATTGTGCCGGTGTGTAATAATAATTCTATTTTATTGATTGATTATAAGATTTAGTTACACAGTGCATATACACATAGAAAGAATGATTGATGAAAGACTGTCGAAGTAAATCCGCAGAGCGAAAGTGAGTGTTAGCAGAAGCCAAGGAAGAACAAGTCTGATTTATGAAGATCAAATAGCCAGTGTTAGCAGACGGAAATGTCAAAAGCACTCGCATACCTAGGCAAAAATGCGTGAGGAAAATGATGAGCTTCCGAGAGGCGAAAGAAGTATATTAGGACCGCGCCGCTTGGCGCTCCGTCCTCTCTGACTACCCCGTTTAGGATACAGCGTGAAGATATGTATGTATGTATGTATTTATGTGTAATTAATAAGATATGTATGTATGTATGTATGTATTTATGTGTAATTATAAAGTATAATTATGTGAATGACTCGCCTATTGTGATAAATATTTTCCAAGCCTCTTAACTTAAAGCACGATCTTTCTAAATTGTCTTGTTCTCTGGATGTTACTAGGCGCTTCCCCAATTGCTTAGTTTAAAGTTCATTTTCACTTTTTTTTCACCAATTACAATTACGTAACACCAAACATTTTCGTTCCTTAATTGCGATGTAAACATAAATATAATAGGAATTCCTTTAAATTTTAGGTGATTAAAATTTGTTTCTTTATTGTTTCCATTATGTTAAATAAATATTATTTACAAATTGATAATTAATAATATGAATTACTATAAAAACACATACAGGTACTGTTCTATATTTTGTTAATTAATGTTAGGAGAATTCTTTTCACGTTCCTAAACACAGGTAAACAAGATAAAGTGCTTAATGTGAGTAAACAGCCATTGACTTAACACCTTTTGCTCTCCCACTAGTAGTATCTACCTCTATATCCTGTTTGTAAACCTATTTGCCTACATTCCTGCTCCATGTGCAACCTTACAATCATTCACATATATTGAAAACTATACTAATTGCACGGTATTGAAGCTCGGATATGCTCGAATCAAGCAAAAATTAGATCGATGCTGTGAATATGCGATCTCTCAAAATCTTGTCAATCTGTTATGTGTGTGAAATACATAGTATGTCGGCATTAGATGAAAGTATTATAGTAAAAAACTGGCCAAGTGCGCGTCAGATCACACGCACACAATATTCATTAAATCGGCAGCAGTAATAAGTTGTTTTTCATAGCCTTACTCAATGACACTGAAAAACACTTTCTGCGATCGCTGAACGTGTAACCGAAAATACTCCTTATTTGAAACAGTACACTACCAATTTTCTTTGAAAGTGCTAAGTTCTACTAAGTTGAAGGACACACTTTTTACAACTTTGGCAGCACATATCTCAGTACCTGTTGACTTAAAACTTAAGTCTTAAATAAAAAATACTTCGAAACCTCGATATCATTTCTTAAGACCTATTTAAATATACCTTACACGCTTATATGCACTGGAACGTTTTTTATCCCTCAGATACATGTATGAATTTTAACTTTACTTTTTCAAAATGTTTCTTCCTTCATTTATATAATGCCATTGTCTCCTTATAAAATGGCTGTGACTATGACTTATAAACAGACAGACGGACAGGACAAAGATTATAAGGATTCCGTTTATTGATATCGACCTTACCCTACCTTGAAAATAAAAATTACTGGAGACTTTAAATATACACATCAAAAGTGTCCAGGGATCATGTACGTTTTTAACTATAAAAAATTATCCAATTAATATTTATCAAATCTAGTCTTCCAGACTGGCTTCTTACTTTAATTCCTATGTTTAAGTTAACAACTTATCCCTATATTTTGAAAAAATTAAGAAAAATTACAATTTTTGCAAATTGTTGGAAATTAACCTAAGTTAATATCGTCAATTAAACGGCAAAAAAAGGCAAAAATGAGGATTTTTTAAATTTTTATTGTAAAGATAAAAAAATTAATAATCTGTGTTTCCACCATTGACACGAAGTACACAATCATAGCGATTTGGCATGCTTAAATTCAGTTCATCAAAATCACTGTGAGGAATGGCCGCCCACATTCTTTCTAACAAGTCAAAAAGTTGTTGTGGGGTATGCACGGCATCCATATTCGGCAGAGCTCTTCTTTGAAGTATATCCCATGCGAGCTCAATTGGGTTGAGGTCTGGCGATTGAGCAGGCCACGGCAGAACGTTGATGCGAACGTCGGCAAGAGCGCGTGTTACGACTCTAGCAGTGTGTAGACGTGCATTTTCGTGCATTAGTCGAAACGAATCATCCAACCGGCTTGGCAGAGGGATGATCACTTCCGAAACAATCCTCTCCGTATAAATCTGAGCATTGTGGTTGCCCCTGATCCAAATGAGATCGGTTCTTCAACCGATCCAAATACCAGCCCAAACCATTATTGTTCTCCCTCCATATGAATGAACTTCCTGACAAAATTTCAAACGTTCTTGACGTCCAGAGGTCCTCCAAACTCAAGTACGTCTTGTATCCGGCCTCATACCGAAACGAGATTCATCGGAAAAGCAAACACAACGCCAGTCTTCTTCCTCCCAATTTCAGTGTTCGCGAGCCCATTGTAAACGGGCCCTACGATTGCAGGGTGCTATAGGCAGAACTCTCAGCGGCCTGCGGGAACGCAGACTCACTTCACGCTTGGTCGCTTATCAGCAAGCCTAAAGCGCTGTGGAGCCTCGTAGCCAACATCATGGCGGTCATAGTACGATTCCGTCGAGCAATATTTTTGATGTACCGGTCCTGTCTGCGAGTGGTGATGCGAGATCGTCCTCTATGTCGCTTGGCCACGCTGCCCGTGATACAGCTTATGACGCTCTGTGTAGTGCCAAGAGCGACAGCCACAGTACGTTGCCTGGAACCAACTTGCAACATTCAGACGGCTCTCATGATCTTTTCTCGTGTCAAATGATGTCGTCGCTCCATATCAATGCAATTTTTTTCAATTCCGATGCAGAAATTGTAATGGTTTTGTAAAAACGCTATTACACACTTTTATATGAATCCTGATTGACAGTTCATTTTCTATTTTTAATTCTTTATTCAAATAGTGAAAATCACTAAAGAGAATCAATAACGATCCAAAAAAGTTAAAATAATAATCCTCAATTGCGGCGATACTCTAAAACGTACTTGATCCCTAGATACTTTTGATGTGTGTATAAAGGATAACTGAATGATATCGGCATGTCACATAATAATGAGTCAGGAAAGTCTCTTGAAGAAAATTTAAAGAACGAACGTGATTTAAATGATAATAAACGACTGGAATGTTTACGTAGTTATGAAGATTTAATACCCCGAGTTTTAATATTATAGATAGGATAGGAATATTTAAAGCTCTCCCATATGATTATTATGATGATAATTATTTTTGTTCCTTATAGCCAGAGGATGTGAAAGAGGAATGTAAAGACTGCAACCGTACCACTTGGCCCTTCATTCTCTATCTCTTTATGTACAATATACTTTTCTTATAAATTGACATCTCATCTTTGTACACAGTTTTTATTTGCTAAATGAAATTTTGAATCTACCCTAGATTCAAAATTCCATTTAACGAATAAAAACTTCTATAATAACTTGACATTTGGATGCGACTTATGTAATGTGTAGCACTCATAGTACAAGTTTAGTGCTTTGTTTGGAGCTGTTCAATCGGCAAATTTTTTAGATACTTTACCTTTTATAAAACAAGGTACTACGAAAACTGTTCGCTACATTTCGAGCGAATGCCATGATATTAGTAATAAAGGAAAATACTTTAACACTTATAGCCGAGTGCATCGTAAAGTATGGTGCTAAATATTAAACTGCGAAAAGTATCTACATAAAACATTACATCGTAATCTCGCGACAAAGTACAGCATCTTTGTGTGCGTTAACTTTAAACAGACACACCTATAAAGTACCGTTCAACCGAGTAACAGAGAACTGTACAGAACATCCTACCATGGATCAGAATATAAGGCTATGGTTTTCCACACCTGTCATGAGAGGTGACCTAAAGGGCCTACGGGATCGCGGCCGATAGGAGTGGGATCTTCGCCGGGTTGTCACATAAAGAGCGATAGCTGCGCCCCAGTCGCGCGACTATTGTTTTAAAATGGGAATTACGGTGCCATGCGGTAAAATACTTTTCGTAGCATAAATAGGATCGCTAGCAGTAGTTTTTGTTGACTTGATTACTCGACAGAGGCGGCAATGACGACTCTTGAGATATTATCGTGCTCGATTTAACAACATCACGATCAATCGCGTAAGATTTGGCTATCGCTTACTGGCTGCAGTTACGTAATAAGGTAGCTGGTTGTCCATCCATGCGACCCCGAGGAGAACGACTTCGCATGGTCCGCATGTCTTGGCATTGCGAGGGTGCTGGGGGGCTCTGTCACTGCTTCTCCGCGAGAACTGTTTCAGCACAGCGCAAAAGTGGCTCCGTTGCACGCCGTAGGAATCCCTCGACAATGTACCGAGGATAACCACCTCAGGAGTTTTGATTTGATGATTAAAACCTTACATAAACCAATTGTAACGCTTTTTTTTTTCGTAGATATATACTTACGGTTAATTACATACAAATTAGAATCGATCACAAATTTCATTTGCATTCCACAGTAATATTTGTTGAGGTTAGTGTGTGACAGATGACAATTGTCTATGATACAATGATTAATAGGTAACGCGTTCGGAAAGTTCGCAATCGAGTACGTAGTACTACTTCATTTCTTCTCGGGTAAAATCAATAAATATTGCACTTTAAGTGTATATTATTTAAACCAGAACATATTATACTAAACTTTTAATTATTTAGTTGTTTCATTATAAAGTTCATTGGTACTTTCGTTAAAATCTACATTTACTTACGTTACGTTCAGTAATAATATTGAATGTTTGGAAACAACGATAGTAATAAGTATCGTGGTAATAAAGCGATAATCGATTTTCTTTTGTATAAAAATGTCGTTTTGTTATAAACAAAATAAAACAATGTTAGGGGATAATACTTTTAATAGATATTAATATAATTTGTCCAGGTTTGCTTTCCCATTTTTTACGATGAGATAAATAAATTGTTGTAAAAATTTAAATACGAGAAATTCCTAATAATCGATTGCATTCGATGAGAGAGAGACGAGTGTTGATATATATATCTGTTTCACGAATCAAGTAAAATGGAATGTTCGAGCAAATGGCCATTGCTTCCGTCTTGTTTTTCAGTGGCTACTTTTATCTAGATCTTTCTAATTCTATTGTAGGTCTGTCAAACTGACATTTTGAGGTTGTCACTTACAAATTTTCAGACACTTCCTATTGGTCGATGTCTTTTCAGAGACTTGCTGTCTCTTTCTTATGTCGGAAACCTCAGACTGAAATCGGAGTAGTTTTCAGTTACATTAATAATGACGATTAGAGAGGGTACAAATGATGTCGAGGTGTAGTATCAGTCATGGAAGGAGCCATCCACTTTTGGTGGTGGTTAAGTGGCAGACAAAAATGCCCATATAGAAATAGAATAGACATGCCTATATATTTAGGATGTTTCTAGTGTTATTAAAAAGTTGTTTTTCATATTTTTTATATAGTAAAAAGTCCCATGATAGACCTCATGGTAAGTAGGATGTAGAAGTTGTAGTTTTCTTTTAAAGGTGTTTTCCTTGGTGCTTAGTACCGTGTATTAACCCCAGGAATTTTGTTACAGGGTTCCAAGCTAAGCTCCAAGCTAAGTTCCAGGCTAAGTGCCATGTTTAAATTCCTGGCTAAGTTTCATGTGTAATTCCATGTGTGATTACATGTTTACTTCCAAGTTAATTCTACATTTGATTTCCAAGTTTAATTCTAAATATTAGTTCCATAAACACAGTGGACTAATGTTATCTTCTTAATCTCATAAGCACCGTGGAATGACGGTGTACTCCACCTTTAGTTGGATATTTTTCTTTGAAGATACCTGATCAGATGGATTACTTTCTCGGATCATTTGTTTGTGCATTGCAGTATGAGGTTGGATTACCTTAACACATATTTAATCTCTTTTCTTTGAGATTTATTTGTGAGTTACGAGTATAGTGGACTTCATGGAAATTCTTTGAGACCATTGGAGGGACAACTCGGCTTGCAGAAGTCCTAAACTTAATCGTGCAGTCACTAAGGGTTTAGTGAACACCGTGGATATTCTTATGGACCATTGGTGGGACAACTCGACTGGCTATATATATACATGGTTATCTCCTTAGATGGTAATGTACAATCATATATAAAAATTATTAACATTCAAGAATAAATTTACATAACTAACCTTATATTTTGTTATTGTAGTTCATCTTAATGTTTTAAGTTATACCAAATATTAAGAAACAGTTACACTTATTATTGGTTACAGTACTCCTTTTTGTAATTTCCAATACACATGTAATTTGTTTGTTTTGTATGTAAAATCTCATTTAAAATTCTTCTTTATATAACATTTAAGATTTCATTTAGTGAGCTCATGAGATCTATATTTAGGGATAATTATAATTCTTTAATAAATTGGTGAAGGTTGTATTAAGTGTATATTTATTTCACAACTGAAATCGATTGTAGCAATACAGGGAAGGCGCCCTTATAAAAATTTACTCTGTATTCCTCTCCAGGGTGGCCCTAAAGAAACCCAATATCCTGAGTAGTTCATGCCTACCGATAATAGAACATTCAAAGGTAACATCACCGAAGTCGCGTTACACAATTTCATCTCCAAAAGTTTAGGTACCTGTATTTTAAGGTTTCTTCTGCGCCACTAAAAGAAAGAAAGCGCATTACCAAGAAAAAGATGCCTATTAACTAGATTTTGTTTTATTAACTCTATATACTACCTACCTTTATAGGTTTATTATGTATTGTTATTATTACATATTTTTATGATTATGTATTATATGCTATATTTTTATTATAGTACAATAAAGATCTGTACTCGTATTGTAAGTCATATTGTTGAACCTTATTTAAGTACGTTATGGTTCTATTTCAATTTATTTTACTACTTCAAACGAAAAACTAATTCTCTTTGAAATCCTACAACAAATAACTCCTTTGCGACCTTCTATAAAGTATCTCTCCAATTCGTAGTCATATCAAATATAATGTTATTATTAACTACTCAGTTCAACGACTGGATAATAATAACTGCATCAATAAATAATCAACATTGACGTCTGTTATTTTTTACTCACAAATTTCGATTACTGACTTATAAGTATATATAAATAGATAAATAATTTGATGCAGATTCAATTATAGATAAGGGACAAATAATGTCGGTAATAGCACGTATATTCGCGTGGAGTTAGAGTCACATTCACATAAGATTTCACGCTGATATCGACTAAAATGTGAATATCGTCGCTTCAATACTTTGAGTAGTCCAGTCACGGTTATCGTACTATTTTCTATTTGAATTTTCAATGTTCGTCTATATCGTATTTCCGTAGTTTAAAAGCATAAACCATTTACAATTGGAAAGTTAAAATAAATATTTATATACATTATACATATTTACGTAAATACATCTGTAACCATATTTAATATATATATGGAGTACAGTCAGAGAGATTTTTAGACTAAAAAAACATAAGACTATGAATGTAGTACCTATGAAGTTCCCCTGATCGCCTCGTACAGCACCCACAACGATACACATAAAACCTAATTGGTACCTGAATACCTGTTTCAAGTAACTGTTCTGATGCAGTCTAGCTACTCTTTAAAAGAACCAACAACCAAATGACCTATAAAAAAGGCATGACCAAATAGACCTTTAACTATCTTTATTTAAGTACACCTTATTACGAAATTTTTTTTAAATTATGAAACTCGGTGGGCTAATAGCGTAACTTCATTCCTCAAAGTTAATAACAATTTGGCTTTTTATACTAATTGACAATTTATGTAACAATATTTACTAAAATAAATAAAGATAATGAAAAATAGTATTCATTCTTCAAAATTATTTCCATAAACAACACAATAAATATAATATAATATAATATAATGCATTGTAATGTTACATGGACAAAATTAACAAATTTATTGATACGTGTATTAAAAAAATTGAAATACAGACAAGCAGCAACCTTTCGGACTCGAAGAAGATTACAGAAAATATAGTTACGCTAAATCATACTAGAAAAAATATATTGCACAGGCTAGGACCAAAATAAGAGAGGAATTAAATTTCTATATTTAACAATAAATGAAGATACAAATAAGAGATTATGTGAATACTGTAATACAAAGAATTTATAAATGATGAGATTTCTAATCAAGATCTGTAACCCCTCGCACTAGTAGAAGTTTCGGTATGGGCTATAGGCCTGGAAGAGGTAAAATTGCAATGATAAATCTGAAAACAACAAATCTACAATGCCGGATGAAATCCCTGCTTACGTATAGAAATCACTTGGCCTATTGAGACTGGAATAGTTTATGAGACTTTTTAACCTCATCATTGGAACCAGAAAAATACAAAGCTCTTGGCGCCACAGCCACTTACTTTATTTCTACGAAAACAAAGATCATATCACGGAATGCAGCAACCACAAGGGTATTAAGTTAACGTCTCACACTACAAATTTGGGAATGAACATTAAATTACTACATTCAACACCTCTCATCCGGAATCGGAAATCAATTGGGTTTTACACCCTCAAAATCAACAACCGACACGATAGAGATTATCACAGTAGTGATATGAAAAACATCTATTAAATAAGAATCATTTTGATCGACCTCGAAAACACATTTGACAGTATATCGTGGGGTGATAAGGCGAGCACTAAGAACATAACATCTGCTCAAAATCTACATCAAACTGATCCCAGATATGTACGATAGCATCTGTACCAGAGTCAAAAGCACTCCGTCATTTGTATAAAAAGTTGAAAAAAGATTATCGTGTCTTAAATTTTCTTTACGTGTAAAGTTGTTCAGTTTTATGAGTGGAATCTCAGATAAGTCTGAGACAGGTATAACCCCTTTCGGCTAAGAAATCATGAAAATTTCGCAGGTTGTATTAAATTATAAATTCGCCATTTTCTATTATTATTAATTATAAGTTTCAACATCATGAGCTTCATGTTGTTATAAATAAACTGCTTTTTTGATCTGAACCCGATTGATTTCGTTCTTTCTTACTTTCTGAGCCTCTTTGCAAAGACAGGATAAAGCAAAAAGGATAAAGGGTTTCGTACGTACGATGGCAATCAAAATCAATCAGATTCAAGAAATTACATCGGAACTAAGACAACTTCGCCAGGCAAGACCAGGGGAGCCATACTACCTCTATTACTGTACCTCTACTACCAGTCCGAATTTCGTATCTCAGTACTACTGCGGTCATGAGACTTTCGGCCACGTATTTATCTTACTTTTACTTGATTTCAGGCATATCCAAGCCTCACTACCGTATAATAAATTGGCCGTTGTGAAAGGCTAGTTTTACATAATTTTTACATACCTATTATAATATATTCACACTGTCAACTAAAGCGGATCGAAAAACTTTATTGCCAACTATGCTATAGTACTGACTCTGATTATTTAATCGTCGTAAGTCAGCTTTGGCTTTTTTGGTCCCTGTTACCATTGATTTTCACTTTATACGTCAAACTATTGTATAATCGTTATAATATTTTCCTACACTGCCATCTTCGTTAATCTTATTATAATCATTTTATTGAGGTAAGAAAGAAATTTATAAGTAGTTCTTGAAACCTACATGTTTACGTAAAAGACGATCTAATTATTTCAGTTTCTAACAAAAGTCTTTCTAACAAAAGTAAAAAATCTTAATAGCTGATAAAATGTAATTTTATCATTATGTACTAGAACTTATTTTAAATTAAAATTGAAGGTTTTTTGAATGAGCTGTTCTAATACATTCGCATTTTCACGATAAGAGCAGTCCTCTTAGCAATTAGCAATTATATTGTCGCTTGTTACATTTTAAGTCCATGGATTTTTAGTTACAAATCTGATTATATCTCCGAATAAATATAGTTGAACTACCTACAAGCTTCCCGACAGGTTGGTGAAGTCAGACGTAAGAGTCTTAGTCGATACTTAGCGACGTAGTGGCCGGCACAGCGTATTCCAAATGCATTTATGTAAGCCGAATTTACTTCACTCAGCCTTTATTACAGGAGATTCAAGTCGAAAAAAAACAAAATTCACTTTCCAATTATATGTAAGTACTTTATTCAAATAAAAGGCGAGATATGGCATGCCAGGACATTTAAAGATGGACTAAATACAGACACGGAAACAATATTTACAGTACGTTGTGAATTAAATTATGTCCCAGCGGCAAGAAATATAGAATGACACAATGTATAATAGTGTATTGCCTCGAGCACCTACAACACGAAAATTTCAGAAACAACACTAAATAAATTTTGAAAATGCTTTGATCGTATTGTGGATTATATTAAATAGCATACCCATTAAAATAGTGTATTTTAAATTTAATAATAATATAAATAAATAAAAACGAGAACACGCTACAAGATCTAAGACGATGTCCATATACTATAGTAGTTAGTAGTTACATACAGCAATTGTTTACAAATTACTAATTCATTTCTACTTGATATGTTAATAGATAGGTACATCGTACATACTATACCTTCATACTTCATGCTGTTCATACAAAAAGGGAAGATAGAAAGAAGGGAAAAACATCCAAATAACCCGTATTCCAAATTACACTTACTACGATAATGTTATTGTAGTTATAAATATAGAGATACTATGCATTTATGTCACAGTAACAGGAACGGCCTGTAGGGATCTAATTAAGGAGTAGCAATAATAACTAAAGTACATTGTAGGCTTAAGTGCCAGCTTGAAGCAATATAATTAATTTACAATTAATTAAAGTAGTGGTATCATGAAAGATTCCCATATAATTACGTGTTTCTAATAAAACAAACTAATATAATATTGCAAATTAATCTTAACTGTTTGTTATATGAGAGTGAAGTGATGATGTTTGATGCAATTGTCACGTTTAAGTAACGTTCCGTAAAGTGGTAGTCATAGGACTGCGAGAGTACTGGGGTGGCAAGCAATGAGAGATCTTTGCCCACGAGAACTCCCCAAAGGTGCTACAGTTCGTTCGTAAGACCTCATAGCCTCTCAACAAAACTTGGAGGCTAACTACCACAGCGGTTTTAGTGAGTAAAAGTCCCTCTTAACCTAGACTCACACCCAAGGGACTGGATACCAGTGTTGAGGTTTCTTCTATGTCAACCAAAAAAAATTGAAGCAGCTCGAGCGTAGAACAATAAAAACTACCGTATCTCGTAATGCGTACAATTGGATCGTTGCAAATCAAATACAGAACTCCCGAGTGTTTTCAGATTGTAGGTCTGTACTGAAATAGCCAACCCCAACAGTTTTAATCGACCTGTTATTGAAATCTATAAGTTGATATTGCAGGCTAATATTTTAGAACTGACAATTAACTTTACCTGGGTTAGGAGTCACATTGGGATTCCTGGAAATGAAACAGCAGATCAAGCCGCTAAGGCTGCTGCTCGTCTCCATGCTCAGCCATACTTATTCGAACCACCTGTGAGCTATATCAAATACAGGAACAAGCTCCCCAAACAAGCAAGACATAACCTATACTTAGATTCTAATAACTGTATTTACACCAAAATTATGTTACCAGATATTATTACACTTACTAATTACCTTATAGCAGTTAAACCTCGATTTCATATTACTCAATTTTTGACAAATCATGGCTGTCATAAACAGTACCTTCACAAATTCAAAATTGTAGACAACGATTACTGTCCATGTGACAATCAGTCCTCCCAAACACTTGAACATCTTATTAAGCATTGCCCGAGGTTTGGAAAAACGAGAATGCAACACCAAATCATTTCATCTGTTAAACACAATAATCCATATAACGTTACAGATATTCGTAGCAAACAGGAATCAATCGACAGCTTTCACACGTATATTTCATACATAATTAAACAAACCATTTAACAAATAATTAAAGCAATCGGACTAATTAGAATCATATTAACACAAAACTTACGACAAAATCGGAGATTACGGCAAAAGCTGCAAAAATTTACAGCAAGCAGGGCTATTACAATTACACGGAATATGACAACTTTCTTTTTTAAAGAAATAGGTAATACGTAAACAAGTTTTCACTACAAATTATTGATCGTCCAAGTTATATCAAGCAGAGAAGAGGAATGTATGCTGTTAGCGTTCCTCAAATCAGAAAACGTCAGAAACACTCAGTCTTATGGATATATCATCATAAGACACCAAAAAAAAACCGTATCTCTCCCGCCTACACAAGCTTTGAGGTCACGAACGGTCGGAGTGGAGTTTACGAACATTGTCTTCAGGCGGCTTTGAACAGGCAGATAGGGCTGCTTTACGTTACAAAGTGCTACGACGGTGCTACTTAATGCTACGGTAGTGTTACGTACTACTAGTGAAAGCCGCTTTGCCTTCCTCAAGTTGTGTTTCGGCACAGTTTTAGAAGGGATTTGAAGTCCAATATAACCCTGTCTTCCAACAAGAAAGTGTGCATAAATTTCTTTCCCGCGCACAGAATGTCAGCGACCTTCATGGGCGACTTCAAAACTGACCGCAGTTATATGACGTTATTTTTATTATTTTGATTTAAGTTTAAATTTAGTGTTCATCATTTAGTAAGCATGTATTCAACGATCAACTTAATTTAGTCGTTATTTAAATAGACTGAAGTGAATATTATTTTATTTGTCCATTTAGTGCATTACAAATAACTTTCTTGGTTATATGAAATCAAGACTCGATACTGTGTATTATTCGAATATAAAAAAAATTGTTCTCATATAAGTTACATATATTGGTGTGTTAAAATAGACATACTAAGTAACTTAGTCTGTATAATTTGTCGTGGCATATTCTCAAAAGTTATATTATTTAAGTATTGGAATATACATAGACATAATCATGTACTACATATTTCAAACTACCATAGATTTTTATTCAATACTCATAAATATTATAAAGATCACATAAGTTCGTATACATTCGCTTTATTCCGCTATAATAGTGTATCTAATTCAAAAGAGGCCTTTACGAAGTGGTCTGAAAATTAAGTCTCATGCTTCTTTAAACGTATTTCTCTTTACATCGCACTTGTTTGCACATATGCTGTATGCCGTAAGCCTCTTTCCTTTATATGTTGCTTAAGAATCAGCTCGCTTACGTGCTTCTGTAATATTATGCACGCTATACTGATCCGCAGTTACTTATATATAAATATGTGGGGCGTAGACATTTATTTCTGTCAACTAAAGAGAATAAAATGTATGCGTACATATGTCACCACGAGAACCTTAGCACTAAGTTAGATACTATTAACGCGTGTTTTCTTACTGAAAAAATTTATCAGTGTACTATCGATTGATTATGCTTCACTTTGTAACTCTCGGCGCAGATGTCTCATTCAAATAGTTAAAACGATACAAAGGAGCCGTAAGCGCAGACGCAAAGTAGATACACGGTGCCATCATTTTTCGAGTTATTCTCCGTAGTGACATATTAGTGAATGAGCAAAAAAAACCTGTCAAACGCAAGTGGCGTATTTGTGTTGCGCGCTGTCATTAACAATAATCTATTACGAACTGCAAAAAAATATTTGTCGCATGAACACTTTTTTTCTTAGGTTTTCTTTTGTTTAAATAATGTCGAACATCGAGGTGTGGTGGTTTTTCTTACAATTTGCAATTTATGCTCAATTTTAACAGATTTTTCGAATGGCAATAAGAACTGTTTTTTTTAATGTAACACAGAACCTAAAGTTGAAATTCAGTTTGTAAAGTTCACGTCGGTGTTCGGGCTTTTATTTATTAATGTTACTGTTTCTCTCAGTTTTTTTATCTCAAATTATTAACTGTGTTCGTTTTTATAATAAGTTCCTCGATGAAATCATACTCAACAGAAATGAAATTTAAACTCGTTGTTAAACGCAGATTTCATTTAATGGACAATCGAACTATAACAACACACATTTATTGGCTTTCGGATTATATTTTAATATACCTATCTATTGTAAAGTGACGTTGAATGAAATGATATCTGACTAAGTTTCTTATTCTTCTGGTTGCGGTATCCATTGCTTCTGTGGGCAGGTTGTCTTTTCGAACCAAACAAAGGTAGATTTGACGTTCAAGAACACCTCGTATTTGGGTTTACTTGAATAAATTGATTTGATTTTGACTTTGACATATAGTCTAAAAAACTACGACTGTAATAGACCAATATCGCGGTGATTCCATAATTACTTCGTTTTTTTTTTCAATTTTAGAACTGAACAATTAATAAAATATCACACCAGCACGACAATAATGCGGTAGCACTAATACTAATACTGATACTAATACTAGTAATAAACCATGTTTATAAAATCACGTAAACACACCTACTACTTACTTGTTCGAGAGTTCAACACACGTCGACAGCGGACGAAATTATACACCGTAAAAAATCCGGTTTTTATTCAAAGACTTCAGCGATGGTGTGCTACATTTTCGTAATGTGTTACTATAAGGGACGGTTAAATTCTGTTAAACATCTACATGTTTCGTTATTTAGCATCTGTACTCTATAGTATAAATACTTTATACTCTATAGTATAAATGATAAATAATACTCTATAATATAAATATAAAATATACTCTGTAGTTTAAATGCTACATAACGAACCAACTAAAAAAAATGCAGAAACAAACCGTAAAAGAAGACTTTATTGATGAAGAAAAATTTCTTTCAAATAATTTTTGGGCTATATGACATAATCTTTATTTTATATCTTTATTTTGTTACTTTTGCGTAAACGTTATGTACAGTTAAATTAGGTGTTTAGTATTACAATTAACAAACCTCATCAACTTCGTCTTTAAGCCAGACAAACGCAGACGTCTAGAAACCAATTTTAGTAATCAAGAAAACTAAGTAGAGACCGATGCAGCAAAAAAACTAATACATCAGTCTGAGATTGGTACCAATCGAAACTGATCGAAAAATTATACTATAAAATAAATGGTTTCGTTGAAAACAAAACTACATTGTGTAGACTCAGGTGTTACTTTGCGCAAATCCATTTCATGTGATGAATTCCCAAAATTTTTAGCTATTTTCCGCTCAAACTCCAAATGGATTCGGTGCTGGCTAGCTGACCAAGTCCGATCTCTGGTATATTCTGAGGATGCTCCGTTGAAAGGCAAAACAAGTGTCAATTGGTAGTTTTTGATATTTGAAAAGAAAATAAATTGAATGAATTTTCTCTACGCACGCATTTACTAGCTTTCTTAATATTGTATTTTACATACATACATACATATCCTCACGCTGTATCCCTAACGTGGTAGTCAGAGAGGACGGAGCGCCAAGCGTCGCGGTTCTTACATACTTCTTTCGCTTCCTCAAATCTCATCATTCTCCTCACACATTTTCGCATAGGTATGCGAGAGCTTTTGACATTTCCATCTGCTAACACTCTGGCTATTTGATCTTCATAAGTCAGCCTTGGTCTTCCTTGCCTTCTTTTACCACTCACTTTCGCTCTGTATATTTTCTTGTATATATTGTATTTTAATGTATGTATGTATTTTGATCTAATTGAATTTTTTGTCTATTTTTCTAGTTCTTTCTGTACACATGGTAGACTTGATATTCAAACTACTGAGTTAATTTGAACAAATTGATTTTACTTTGAAACTACGACCGGCATAGATCTCTTCTTGCAATTCTAATTCAATAACACAATGTAAACTAATAAAGATAAAACTTTGTTAATTTACATTGTCTTATTACATTATATCTATTTGCATTGATTAGTTATTTTTTATATGGTCTCACAATATAACAAATAACACAATGCAAACAAAGAATAAAAATAAGTAATAACATAGAAATGGTATGGATCATTTACTTAACTTTGGCATCATTTTGTGGAAGTATAACAGCTTATTACAATAACAGCAACATTATACTTCCAATAACAGTAGTAAAAAATAAAAGATAAATCGAAAACATGAGTATGTGTTTAATTATTTATTGTTACAAATTACATGCGTATCAAGTAATTAATTAATATTATCGTGTTTTTGCGTATTCGCAGTGAAAAAAAAAGCTTCGCTTTAAGAGCAAGTGCTTTAAGACTCCGTGAAGTGAAGCCAAAAATTCCATTCGTAATTATTTGAAAGACATTTAACAGAGACAAGACTCTGTTAAACATCAAATTTTAGTCATATACGTATGATAAAAAATACAATATCATTAAATGTTTATGACGACAGTTCAGTGATGGTTTTCTTCATTTGGATATTTTACACTCAACATCAGCTTATAATCATATGACCATAAAAGTCATACATATTTAAGGTGAAAAACGATTTAATTGTGTTTTACACTGTTATAAGTACAGTTCTGTCAATTGCATTAGAAAAAGTTCTCAAAACTAAAAAGAATTGAAAAGACGTATTTGCGATTCATTCTAAGAAGGTTAAGGCATTAAATTACATGCATAATTGAAATACATTTATGAACATTAAGTTAAATATTCCTCAGTGCCGAAATTTCTGTTCCAGTCGTTATTTGATTGGACGATATGTAAAAAAAATAACGCAAATGTATAATAATTATTTCATAATATAGATACATATAAATTACGTATATTTCATTACGTTTAATTAAAACACGGGCATGTGGGGCCCCAGTTGTCGGCAGCTATATGAAAAAGCTTCTAACCTAGCATCTAACCATATTCTTGTAACACAAACGTCGATCCGTAGTAGTACGACAATCCAGACGTCACGAAACTAGTACAGCTCGTGAGCCGTCTATCTCGCTCCCGGGTAATACCAAGCCATATGAGGAACTGCGCAGCCAGGGTTGCTACGATAAAAAGAAATTGTTAGTCTTGATTTTGTTACAGTTACATCTTAAAGTACAAATAGTTTGAAATAGTTCTAGTATAGTTTTCAACAGTATTCTTTTTGCTTTTCTGATAGCCTTAGAATATACAGAAAATATGTAGATATCAAAATATATAATTATCAGGATATTATACCGCTTTCTCGTAACGGTCGAATATGACTAATCCTAAAATGCTAAAGACCCTCAACTTATAGACGAAATCAGGAAAGCGTTAGCGTGGGGGATATAAGCCTCCCCCTAAACCGAATTAGCCCTCAAAAATATTGGAACATCATCACACACATTACTAACCTACTTAAACACACATAATATAAATTAATAATAATACTCCAGTCGAATGCATCAATTACGTGACGAACTAGGGAAAACTTCGTTCGTTTCTTAGATCAACCTAACCAGGAACAAAATCGAGGCCGCGGCTTAAAAGTCAGACGCTCTACCACCGCGCCAATGAAAAGACCAATCAAATCAGTCAGTCAGTACAATTAGAAAAAGTAAGGAGTAACTGCAATGAAAATATTTTCATATTACTACTTTAATCCACTATCCATCCAACTACGCTTATGAACCAGGTATTCTTTTATTGTTCAATGAATTTCAAACGTTTCAGGTTATATTTTTGTTTTCGTTGTTATGATAAGGATTTTGTATTAAGTATTGTAATTCAGTATACAAAACTTACCAGTTTCTAGAACAGTCAAAACCAATTTTCATCACTTTTTATGACGATGTGACAGCCCTATTCGAAGCGACAAAGCAGCCACTTACTGCTCGACCCGTTTCGCGTCTCGCAAAATGCACCGAGATATCTTCCAAGGAAGAATGCCACTCACAACGCTTGCATGTTTGTATAACCATTTGCTTGCTCTAAATACCAATGCTGTAATGGATTTCTTAGTTTGGAATGAACCATAAAATACACTTTACCTATTACCAGGCCTTTTTTTGTCACTTCTTTTTTGGGGGCACGCTAATTCTCGAAAGTTGTAAGTCCATAATTTTTTGTACTCCCTCTCCACCCCTTGCCACTGTGTTTCGAGGAAAAAATCGAAGTAAATAATTTTTTTTATTGTTTAAAAACATAATATCTTTGGAAATAAAACGTGATTATTAAACGTATTAAAAAAAAACCAAAAATTTTTGTAAAGTTTACCAAAATTAATTTTTTTTTTTCAAATTCTTTCATTTTTTTTTTCGATATTTTCGTTTCCTTTGTGATCACAACACAATTTCCTTTGGGGGCACTGCGTGCCCCCACGTGCCCCCACAAAAAAGCCCTCTATTGCAGTTACAGAATTAATTGAGTGAACATGCAATATACGCAACTATGTCCGTACAACATAGTAGCTTGATTGATTTGACAGCTGTCATCAAACCGACGACATAACCTTGAATGTGTGCCTGGCCAATCACTAATATTCTTTCACACTAAACATCTCGAATTATAAGCGCCAGCGCAGACGAGGGACAGTTCTCAGCGTACTTTTACAGCACACACGACAAAATGTCCCTCGAACAACTGCGGACACTGAGAGACCAGACCGCACAAAAGAACGCGGCAATCCCCGAAAAAATAGAAACGCGTCAACACGCACGGTGGATTTTAGTTCGACCTACACACCATGACTTTTGCGATCGATCCAGAAATTCTTCTAATAAATGAAGTTCAAAAAAGAACTCCGTTACATGATACGTCAAAAAAACAGTAACACAACAGAAATTTGACATATTGATATATGCTATAGGGATTGATATGTTGGATGCTCAGTATTTTCTGCGGAAACATCCTTTCTTCTTCTTAAACTTTAAATACATTGCAACACAATGTAACCTCACAATATTCCCTTCCATAGCGTGCGCTTTCCGAAATTTCCACCAAACAAATGATCACAACGCCGTGTGCGTTGAGTCCGTGATAAGTGTTGGCGGACATTTTTTCTACGCTTCGCAAACTTTGTCCTCCACGGATAATAGCCCCTCGTCTGCGCTGTCCCTATAAGATGAATTTCAATAACCAGTGATAAACTTAGTATATACTGGCGTATAGACGAACATAGAGCTCGTTGACGCGTGACGATTTTTAATTTGTCAATGTCACCTACGAAATGAATGATTGCCTTGATTATTGCGATATGTAATACCACAAGCATATACAGAACACGTAACCATTATTGAAAAATACAGTACTTCTTTGAAATAAAACAGAAATAACACAAAATAATAAAATAAGCCAACCGCGTTCTCAAGAGCGTGACGACTTGTGACGAGCTGACGACCTGTCATTCAAACAGGGTTACAATAGCGTCCCGTTTTCTGTCCCTTTCTTACTCGTGCCACTACCATAAAAGATTACATTCTCACTCGCACTCTTTGCGCGCCTATACGCCAGTATATTCTAGGTTTATGCCATAATTACATATGTACAATGTACATATGTGTTATACATCCACTATTATATTAATATTAAACGATATTTTTAATATTAAACGAGCAATATTTGTATTATACATATATGATATTGCTTTCTCAAAAACGGCTCTAGCAATTTCGATGAAATTTACAATATAGGGGTTATGAGGAGCGAGAAATTGATCTAGCTAGGTCTCAATTCTGGGAAAAAAAATTTTCTCCGTCTTTCACACACTTACAACTTCTAACCTCGAAACTTTTAAACTTTTTTAATTTTGCAGCAGAGTTTACTTTCTTAATAGCACAATGGCTAGAGCGTAAGTCTGCTACGCTGAAGTGCGCGGGTTCCAATCTTGCAATGTGGTCAGACCTTTTTTGTTTTTTTTTTTAATAAGTTGAAGTAATGTTTAAGCTCAATTTGCAAAAAGTACCTATTAAAAACGCTTATCACTTTAATAATGTACTTATAATAAGGAAATAAAATGAAAAATAATGATAAATGTATATTAGACTTCATATCTTCAAACAGCCTGTCCCGTACTACAAAGTGAGGCAAATATAATAACCCAACAATAAATAAATAAGTAAATAACATCAGATAAAACCTAGATGTGTGGGTGCTGTTTTCTAACAAAATGGCGACCGATCAGCTTATCTGATAATAAATGTGTGTCGTATGTGCTGGTGAGTCAGGTTATCTGATTCAACTCACCGTTGCTGCTCGGACACAGCGTCTGGCTTTGGAATTATTTATAAAGTCTATGGCTAAAAGTCAAGGAGAAAAATCTATTATATTTCTGAACAATGAATTTAATGTTAAATTTCATGGATTTCCTTTATTTTAAGGTACTGTGTTATTCAAAAGAGTAGTATTATTTATAAAGCAATATTTGTATATTTATAATCGAGTTCTCGAAAACGGCTCTAACGATTTCGATAAAATTTACAATATAAAGCTTTATGGTGGTCAAAAATCGATCTAACTAGGTCCAAATTTTGACAAAATTCGTTCTCTCTATGTTTTCACACACCTAAAACTCATAAACTATAAACTCTTCTGATTTCACAACAGAGTTTACCTTCTCATTAGTACAATGGCTAGAGCGTAGAATCTACCAAGCTGAAATACGCGGGTTCGAATCCTGCAATGTGGTCAGACTTTTTTTGTTATTTTTTTTTGTAACACACCGAATAAAGCTTGGTCGCCCAGGTACTAATATATAAATACGTATAGTATTACGTACGTTCAAATTAGCTTACAATAATTTATACTTAAAATCGTCACATTGGTTTAAATTGGGATTTCTGATTGACATGATACCAATTTATTCAAAACCGTTATTGAAATAAGTGAATGTAGACACTTTAATTGTAACATTATATTAAAATACTAGATCGACAATTTTTATTATAAATCGCATGGCCTTTATGATGTCATACATCAAGAGAGACCAAGGGAAAAACTCATAACCACCTGTTTATTTAGTTAATATAACGTGAAGCATAAATAACATCAAACCAACTTCCAGTATTAACTGCAGTGTTATAAATACGTAATGTAATAAAACTGCCAATGACCCGCGTCAGGACGTACACTGAAAGTATTCAAGAAAAAATTACACAAGAGTTTGTTAATAATATTTAAAAAACCCTAGACAACTGTATTAACGATTTTTGTCTGTCTGTACGTACATTATGTTTTTATACTCGTCATAGAAAAACTAATGCATAAATGTAACAGGATACCGTCGTTCCATTTGCTTAGAATCTAAAACAAAAACTATTGCACGAAATTAACAAGACGGCGCCGTTGCATTCCTTAGAATCAAAATTTAATACTGCCGTTCTAAAATAACAGGACGGCGCCGTTACATTTATTGCTTAGAATCTAAATTAAAAACTGGCCAATTGCTAAACTAACCTGTACAATTTAGTGTTCATACTGCCAAATGCAAATCAAAGTTTGTGAAAGTTTTTCTTTTTATGCAAAAAGTACCTAATATATATAATATGCGATTTTGGTGCCAACTTTATTGCCTCGATATGCCCGAAATTGAATGAAAATAAAATAAATGCAGTAGAAATGCGATCTCTCAGAAATGTGTGCGGTGTCACCCTTGCGGACCAAATAAGCAATAAAGAGATACGCAGTAGGACAAGGTTACTAGACAGTGTTATTGTAAAATGAAGAAAGGAATGTTTAGATCGTTCGGGCACATAGAAAGAATGAGTGATTTGCATGAATTTCTATAGATGCATTTACATCGGACGTATGAGAGCGTAGCGTTTCCGTATAGACACAGACCGGCCGTTAGATGTGAATACATGTGATAAATTCCTAAAATCTTTAGCTATTTTTCGCTCAAACTCCAAAAACCACCAATCGACAGGTGTTTCGCTTCTCAACGAAGCATCCTCAGGATATACCAGAGATAGGATTCGGTTATCTAACCAGCACCGAATCCACGATTCGGTGCTGATTAGCTGACGGTGGTGGTTTTTGGAGTTTGAACGGAAAATAGCTAAAGATTTTAGGAATTTATCACATGAAATGGATTCCGCAAACTAACACCTGAGTCTATGCAATAGATGTGAATACGTGTATAGAAAGCATATTATATAAGAATGTATATTTTTTTTTGTCTGTACTGGTACATCCAGAATTACCCACATTTATATTTTTAAAAAGGCCTTCTCAAGCTCTTGAATTTAATACTCATCATGATAGGTTACAATTATTTTTTTTTAGCTTTTGACTTTATGTCTTACTACAGATGCCACAATGAATTTTAAAAATAACGACCTAGCCGCATAATTGGAGCGAATCCAATTTTATTTATTGTATTTCACCTTATTTTATTTAAAATTACACGATAACAATATCTGCACACATAACATTCACAATCATAAGAGTGCTGATAAAATGATACACAGACTCATATACATAACTAAAAAGCATGCACAGTTTTCATACTCGTATGTGTAATGCGGTATAGACTACATTAAATAAAAAAATACAACAAACGACTACATTCCACTACAGAGATAAAAAGGTACAATAATTCCTTATACGTTGAAATTGGTTAAGCATTTTCTATTCTATGAGGGAACAGATACGTACATGTATACATCCATATTAGACGGATCCATATTCGACGACTTCCGTGGCGCAACGGCTAAGCGCGTCGGAAAGTAAACGGGGGTTGCGGGTTCGATTCCCGCCTCGAGTCTGGGTGTTTATGTATAATATGTATTTATTTACAGAATAAAAGTATATACGTAGTATATCAGTTGTCTAGTACCCATAACACAAGCGCTGTCCTGCTTACTTTGGGTCTAGATGGCGCTGTATGAAATGTCTGAGTATATTATATTATACGTGCAAAATAATATAATATACTCAGTAAATAAAAAAATAATATAATGTAATATACCTCTTCAATTTCAAATTGTTCATTCGTCGCGATCTTCATGTCTTCTTCGTCCTCGCATCTTCTACCTGCTTTCATGCAAGAGCTTTACTGAATAAAAAGCAATCGTTAGAATGTCTGTACTTTAGGACGGATGGGTGGTTTGGACGGATTTGTTCGAACACCATTTCTTTCAGGATGTCTCGCAATTTGAGAAGAGTGAATGGGCGCTTTGTCCTGCATAAACAAATGCCTTATATAACTTTGTACCTTCGATTTTCCAAATTTGCTCGTTACACTTAGCATAACAGCTTATAGAAGTAGATACTGTTCATTTATCCAAAATCATCCTTCGCGATCCCAAAAAATCGTGGTAATGAGTTTGGACACCCACTGCTCAATTTTAAATTTCTGTGGTGACATTTTACCTTTTTGAATCCACTGTATCGACTCTCATTTCGATTTCGGAACATGTTGTTGAATCTACGTTTGATCAGTGGTTATTATACAAGAACAGATCTCATTTATCATCTTGGCCTAAGATCAAAACTCACTTGATCATTCTACTCCCCGCTGTATGTCAAAGGCATAAGCATCTTCGATACCTGGCACGCTCACTTTTTTCGTGTGTAAATGTCTGAAATGTGTGTCCAAAATGTCTCCAATTTACTTTTTTCTGATCGTCAGAGTCTCAGCTATTTGTAGCATCTTAATTCTGCGATTTTTGTGTACAAGTTTTTAGACATTGCGGGCGTCCATGGGCGACGGTGATCACTTTCCATCAGGTGACTCGCTTGCTCGTTTACCTCCTCCGAAATAAAAAAAAAAAGATTTTTTCAATTTTTCATCAGTGATCGCCGTAGACGCACGACCGGAACGACGGTCATCTTCTTTCGAATTTCGGCCAATTATCGAAATAGCTAACTCCTAACCTAGCGTTTTGGCATAGAATAAACTCAATAAACATTAAATATCTCTTCAAATATATATTTCGGCGTTTTATTACTTTTTTTATTGTGAGGAGTTGAGAAGAGGTACTCAACTAGCGTTATACGTAACAAGCAAATAGGGTGACTGTCACTACCTTTGGCCAAGAACCTCTTAATCTCCCTTCGTGAACCTTTTTTTTGCTTCGCCGTATTCGAGTAAAAATGGTCTTTTATTGTGAGTTCTGTTTGTTTAGCCGCGCTTATATGGGTAATTCAGATTTTATTTAGACATCGAAATAAGAATATATATGTATATATAATTTATAAGTACCTGGATATGCCCGAAATGTGATCTCTTAAAAATATGTGCGGTGTCACTCTCACGGATAAAATACACAAAAGAGAGACGCAGTTTGACAGGGTTGGACGATAGTGTTAAAATGATTAAATTAATGCTTAGATGGTTCAGTCATATAGAAAGAATGAGTGATGAAAGATTGACGAAGTAAAACTACAGAGCGATATTGAGTGGTAGCAGACGCCAAGGAAGACCAAAACTGACTAATGAAGATCAAATAGCCAAAGTGTTGGTTAACGGAAATGTCAAAAGCAATCACATACCTAGACGAACATGTATAAGGAGAATGATGACTTTTGAAGAGGCGATAGAACAATGTAGAAACAGCGATAATAGGCGCTCCGTACTCTCTACTATACATAAATATAGTATGTGTTTAAAAACAAGGGCTGACTGAAAACATACGAAAATGATATTAGAAGATTAGAGAGTTGACAAATAGAATCTTGAAACTATATTATAAGCCCAAGTATTATAATTGGAAATCATCGTATTGTAATAGACAGTTTTAGACAACACTAATATTTTACGTACGTTCACATACGCCATAGTACTACAGCGATTTCCAGAATTTTATTGAATCTGTAAAGATATTGTTAAAATATAGATAGTAATATAGCGAAAGTAAATAAAATATCTTCGGATATTATGTACACATTGAACTTTGCATTACCAAAAGGAGAATAAAATAATAAAGAAATATGGCGGGACTGTTACAACATTACTAGGTATTTATCTAAATCTTCAGTGTTCATTGTCTTTTTACTATTCACGGTTAGATATATGCATAATCAAATAAGACTTGTCTGAACAAGGTAAATGTTTCAGATATTTGCAACACAAATTATTCCAACAAAGACATTAAAATGTAAATCTATTTAGGTATACTTTATGCAATGTTCTCGTGTCGGTGTACCTTCTATGCTAATAATAAATTTATTATACTCCTTGAACAAATTTTAATGTGGACAAGGTTTACTTTAGTATAATAATTGCATTAACTTGCATATTTTCCAGATACTCTTTTATTCATTTACTTACTGTTACTTACACTGAATTCAATAATGCATTTATTATATTAGACATTTTTATTGAGGTTAGGTAATATATTCCAATAAATACCAATATTTCTCAATAAATGCGTGTTTCGCCTCATAATAAAGCATTTGTTAAATGTTAAAGTTACTTCAAACAAAGCAACGCGAGACAACTGAATCTACTTTTAAAGAATGATTCGTCGAAAGGTGAAATATGTATTAACTGGCTTTAGTGAATCCTTGCTCAAAATATATGCAAAATTAATTACCGATGTTATTAATTATTTACGCATAATTTTCATATAGTTTTTAATTATTTTTAGTTATTTTATATACGATTAATATAACATAGATAAAGGGAGTTTTTGGCGGGATTTTGTGGGGAGCGCTTGGGCGTTTATTTTAATTATTTTCAAATTGTATCTAGTGGATAATATTGTGATGTAAAGTTGGAGTAGTTTTGCGTCCCAAGTATCTACGCTGTCGTGTACTATGTGAATTTATTGAAATTATTGTTTATTTAGTGATGTTGAGATTTTTTAGTGGGTCAGTCCGTCTCAGCGGATCCTCCTAGAAAGAGTGCCTCAATATATTTGTCGTCTAAAACTCCAAGAAACATTAAAATATATTACACCTACATTTTAATGAAATAATATGAAGAATATGTATGCTTAAAGACCTTTATGAAATAATATTATTTGCTGATGACACATCATTATTATTTAAAGTTAACAGAAAAGACATAGACATTAGCGGACAGAATAGGACCTTGGCGGATGTCTCGAGATGGTTCGCTGCCAATAATTTACTACTGAATGCACAAAAAACCAATTGTGTTAAGTTTTCCCTATCCAATGTACCCAAAATCCATAATGGACTGGAACTGGATGGGAAACAATTAGAATTAATGAAATCAGCTACTTTTCTTGGTTTAACAGTAGACAATAAGTTACAGTGGGCGGACCATATCGGGATTTTATCTAATAAGCTCAGTTCGGCAATATATGCTATTAGGCGCATTAGACAGTTGACAGATGTAGCTACGGCTAGGCTGGTGTATTTCGCATATTTCCATAGCCTTATGTCTTATGGTCTGCTACTGTGGGGATCAGCGGCACGTATGAAATCTATCTTTATTTTACAAAAGAGGGCAATACGTACCATCTACAGTATGAACGCACGAGAGTCGCTCAGAGATCATTTTAAAGACATTGATGTACTCACGTTACCCTCGTTATACATCTATGGAAACATAATGTACACTAGAAAAAATTTAGATCTATTTCAAAAGAAAGGCGTTGTTAATGGTATGGAAACTCGTGGTCGTAATCAGCTAGTTATTCCTAAATTTAAATTACAAAAGTGAAGTGGTTCATTTTTGGGTAACTGTGTTCGTTTTTATAATAAAATTCCTCAAGAAATTACTCAATTAACTGAAAAGAGATTTAAACTTGTCATTAAACGCACACTGATTGGAAAAGCATACTACAAAATTAGCGATTTCATTGAAGACACAACAATAGACTGGAAATGATCCTCTCTGCATATGCATTTACTGGCTTTATAGATATTGTATTTTTAACTAACTAACTATTGTAGAATAATGTTGAAAAAATGATACCTAACTGAGTTTCTTGTCGGTTCTTCTCAGTATTCAGGTTTTCTTTTCGAACCGAACTAAAGTAGATTTGACATTCAAAAATGGCTTGCATTTGGGTTTACTTGAATAAATTGATTTGACTTTGACTTTGATGTCTATACATTACTGAAAACAACGGCTGTTATGGGCATCGATCCCTTTGACTTCCCCCTCAAGGGAAAATCGAACAAAAAAAAAAATAACAGATAAATAAACACGAAATAATAATTTATTTTTTGTTTACTTACCAAGTTGTATTAAATATACAAAACATGTAGAAAATTTAAAGCGGACTTCTGCAGAGTAACATCAGAGTCAGTACATTTGATTTTCTACCAACCTCATTTTAATAGTTGACCAACGTTACTAAAATTTTCGAACCATCTAAAGTTACAGTTGCCGACTATCGACATTCAAATCTACACGTCGAGGGCAACATTCCGTAGGGGCGTACGTACATTTTAGTAACTTTACAGAAGAAACAAAAAACTAACGTATTTTTTCAGAAACTACGTTTGTTATTATAGTATATACTCTCTAAGGCATAAAAGGATCCAAATTTCGCATAAAGTTGCCCATTTAGAAACCGGCACGTGTATTATTTGAGTTGGCCATCGCAAGCGCTAATACGGTACGCTTAAATTGATTTCTTATAAATAAATATAAACAACAAGCCTTTTAATCTGTACCTACTCACAACAATACAAAAATTAAAATTGTGTTTTTCTTTTTTAACTTTTTCCTACTTTAAACTTTCCAGGAAAAGAACTTCTCTAATTCAATCTAGTGATAAACAAAATCAGTCTTGGTTATCTTGCAAAAAAGAACTTGTTCTTGACCAAGTTGTTGTTGGTGTTCTTCCAATGTCAAGACGAAGACCAAGACTGAATGAACAAAGGCGAGACAGAATATGCAAGACCAGGATCAAAAATATGTAATACTGAATTAAAAAATACAACTTGTTTTATCTGCAATCTATATCTACATAAATAGGCTAGAAATTAAAGTCTGCCTGTGATTTGAAAATAAAAGTTTTTACTTTAGCCTATTTAAGAGTTACTGAAGCTCAAATAGGAATTTTTAAAATTGTCGCTTGTCTGTTTGTCGGGATTAATTTCCAAAACGGCTGAACCGATTTTGACGGGACGGTAGGTCCATTAGATCGGACGATCGGACCGAGAGCACTATAGTCCATGAGTTTTAATAGGTCTGATTTGACATCTGTCACATGGCTGCGACTAGTTATGGGACCAAACAAATATGTCTCGATTCTTTTTCGATTCTAACGAAAATCGATATCATTGTTTGATGTTCATAATAACATCATAATATTTCACTTATGATTATTAGTTTGTTAACTACATAGTACGTTTATTGAGATATGGTATTTGCTACAGTAAAACATATTTAAGTATATGAATAAACTTAATTCGATATATTTATTTTTTAGGACTAATGTATAAGAAACTTCATTATTTAAGACTACAGTAAGCACACTACGTATTAGTAGTAAATAAAGGCAGACTGTAATAAATAACATTGGTGAAAAATAGGTATTTAATCATTTTCTGAGCTTGGATCCATATCTGTAGAGCTTCCATATCTGTTGAGCTATCTTCGTCGCCGACGCTCGACGAAAAAAGTAAAAGAATTAAATTTTAAATCAGTCAAGATTAATTCTGATATTATTATTGTGGTTTATTTTTAAACGAAAGATCAATAATCGATTTTACTTGGTTTCAAAAATGTCTGTCCTTGAATTTTGTTATATACATTTTTACTAAAACGCAAACACAAAAAAAGAATACTGAATTAAAATTTAAAAAAAAAATATAATGATATCTTAATTTTAAATTATTCGATTATTACGACATTTCAATTGATTATCGATTTCGTCTGGTAACGAAACGATCGCTAATGATAGCAGTACTAGAGAAATACACCTCGTGATATAACATTGTAACAACGTCCATTTAGAAAATTCTTTTGAAGATATATAAGGAAAATATATCTGTGTTTTTAACTAAAAGAAATCAAAGTTAGTAGTTTTGTGTAATGATCAGTCGTGGGCAAAATTCACATTGAAAATTTTTAAAACGAATTTTTTTTTATTAATCAAAATTATTTTAAGTCATTTCTTAGTAATATGTATACAATGTACATGTCAATTGTAATGTATGTGTCAATTCTTTTAGAAATGGATTATTTTAAATATGTTATCTTCTTTTTACTCGTTTACAAGTCACTCGATTAATTATAATTTTTATATTTGGTTAGAACGGAAAGGAAATTGGTGGTTAAGAAATATACTTTCAGTACGCTTTTTGAAAAAATATTGGATAAAAACCAGTCTTAATGAGAAACAATTTTTTCGTCAGATTATACCCTTTCAGTTCTATCCCCCTCAATAATATTGATTATATAAAAACCAAAAAGTATTCAAAATGATCAGGACCAAGACCAGAACTAATTACGCAAGACCAAGGCCAAGATCCAAAGAATTTTTGCAAGGCCAATACCAAAGCCGGATAAACAAGATCAAGAATGGTAATGGTAATGGTCCCGGTGTTGCTTTTATCATTACTAGACTATATCGACAGTATATCTAGGACTTTCTATTTCGGGCTAATTTTACCCAAATAAGTTTAGCTCCTGCATTAAATATATACTATGTAATACTATAATAGATTATTTCCCAACAAACACAGTAGTTATATGACTCCAAACTAAGTCCGAATTTAGTATAATGAGTGTCAAACGACTAGCCAGAAAAATACCGGTAACACTCAAAGTTAGACAAGTTAGAAAACTTCGTTACATAAATTTTCTGGCCAAGAATCAAAACCAGTACTTTTAACTTAAAAGATATAGGTCAACAACATAAACACCGGCGAGCCGGGCATAAATATGTGAAATCTTTTAAAAAACATTTATACCTGTATTAAGAAACTAATCTCCTTTAGGTGGCAGGGATATTCTCTTCAAAAAAAGTAAATAAAATACATAAGAACACGGCACGGAATTAGATAGGTGCTCGTATTTGCCTAATGCAATTCCTCAGAGCCGTATTCGCTCTCTGAAATAAATTGCCGTAAAATAAAGTGCAGGCGTGTACTGTACACCACACCGCTCTTGATGCCTGTGATACCAAACTAACCACATTTTCGTACGATATTTATTTTAGTGCACGTAATACCGCTTCTATATCGCCCAAAGTAAAATTACTCTCTAGGGGGTATATTAAATCATAATAAGTTTTGTTAGCTTTCTCCGTAGAAAACACATTATTGCGTAAGCAATGATACTTTTATTCTTGTATAGGCCTTTTGGCAACTCTGCAATATGAAAACTACGGTCATGAACACATTGTCTGTTTTTCTTATGCTATATCTAACTACATACCAATTACTAAGAATGAGTAAAGAAATATGTAATAGAGATACAATTTGTGACGTAGAAATAGGTACTAGTATAATATTAAAAAAGTTTTCAAACATTATAAAACATCATATCTTCACGCCGTACCCTTAACATAATAAATAGAAAGGCCATAATGCTGAGTACCTCAATCCCACAGGACCTTTTGCTTCTCAAATCTCTTACGCTCTCTTCCATATTTTCTTGCTGTTCTCCCAGAAATCTTTCCCTAAACTCAAACTTACGAACAATAATTCTACTTGTGCTCAGTGGCGGCCCTATAGTGGTACGAACCGTGTAACCGCATCGGGCGCAGTTATGAAGGCGTCGTCGAAGACGTCGAAAATGCAACGATTTAGCGATGGTTTAAAAAATAAAACACAATAATTCCAATACCGTTTAACCCTACTCGCCAACACTAATTGTATAGCAATCCAGCTCGTTTACATATTATTTAAACAAAATTGACATCAGAAGAGTTTCTAAACACCCATACAGTCCCTTACAGAGTCCGCCTCGCTGTTTACGTACGTAAATATCAATTTATAAGTAACAAATTAACGAATTTAAAATGTATGTTTTTTAAAATATGTGCCACGCCGCATTTGTAAAATATTGGCCCTGGGGAGGGCAATTTTACCTTGCCCCTTTCTTGTAACAAGTATCCCTCTCTCGTTAAAAAATTGACTTTATTTCCACTCGCCGGAGCGTTTCAATTGAAGCCCGCACATCCTAAAAAATTAGCTAGGGCCGTCACTGCTTATGATAATGAATTAATAATAAATAATAAAAGCTTTTTCTTTCATCAGTTTCCAAGCATTTTAATATTGTACATAGTAATATTATTTTGGTTTTGGATATATTTTGTAGATACATACCTCGTAAATTTTCTTCATCGACCGTTATTTTTTCTAAATATACACAGTTGAATATAATCTTTTGATATCACTCGGTTTTCTCTACAAATAATAATTCATAAAAAATAACTTCATTTAACTTTTCACGTATAACCATTAAAATAAGTTAAAACAGTCAAATAGAAGTCGCTTGTGAGCAGTCGAGAGAAACGTTATACATACACAACTTCACGACAAGACTCAAGAAACTTATATCTTCAGTAAATACGTAGACAAAAAATACTTACAGACGTACAGATTGCAATGGTAAAGGATACTAGCCCTTGGCCTTTGTTTGGACAAACTTCATAACATATATATTTTCATTTTTCTCCCAATATTTATACTTCATATTCAATATACTTATATATAACAATAACCATATTGATTACTGAATTTCGTCACCGTCTGGTCAATTTTCCACTCGTCGGTAGTTTTATTAGAAAACTTTAATATAATAGTTTCTGCATGATATAGGAGATGCACTTTATTGTTCCACGTGACTCCGACATATAAACTAGACACTAGTAGAAGAAAGACGAGCATAAAAGTTTTGCTCTCTTTAAATCTGACTATTTTCTGTACAATGTTGCATTACACCGGCTTTAAGTTTAAAATTTAAGCAGCCTCTTTATACAGAGAATTCTATTTTATCTGCTCCTTTTTATTGCTTTTACTGCAATTTATGTTTAAAACGCGACGTTTTTACACCCTTTCTACTACATATATTTATAATTATAAAGTAATGTCTCCCGTGTTGTTCGTCACTGCATAGACAAAATTAAATTGTGTAATATTGATGGATCTTCGACGTTCATATCATCAACGAATGCAACCGCAATTTCGAATCATCAACTAGTTGAAAAGTAGTTTAGTTTCTTTAACTAGCTAATCGATGTTATATCTACACGTTAACGAACGAATCGATCAACGAAAAATCGTATCAACGATATGTGTTTTTTTGTCTCGAGGAAGTAGGTTACGCTTTATTCACGTTACTTTTTTGTTAAATTAAATTAGTTTAATCCGTAGCCTGTTTTTTTAAAGAAGTAAACGTTTAAATTACTAACTAATGATCAACCGTAAATTAAACTATAAACTACCTAGTTTTTTGAATCAACGTTCACTTCTAGCGTGTTCAAGTTCAAGGTACCTACGACTTAACTTGGTCGGTTTATTTTATTTAGGCTTGAACTTTTCTTAAACGTAATTAATACTGTTCAATAAAAATAATAAAAAATAAGCACCGATATAATCCTCTCTAAACATACGGCATATCTGACTTCGTTTATCGTGTGATAAAAATTTCGAACGCTAGATCTGTGTGTGAAGAATCTCAAGGAGTACACATTTCTCCAGCACTCGTCAATGATGTTAGGATCACCTTAGCAATTACTTAGCACATCTTAGTATAATCCAAGTGGTCATAACAGTGTCTTGGAAATAGGAAACGTGTTCATGCATTAACCCTTGTTACTCTGACAACGAGACCCTACTCACTTTCCATCTGGCGTGATCTCACAAAGGGCTCCATGCAAATAAAATTTACCAATGCCCCTTGACTTCGTTTTGTATATCGTAAGCGTATTCAGTCAGATATACGAGTATATCCTATGGATTTTCGGATGTCCACGGCATATATTTTTATTTTATGTACTCTGCGAATACTGGCTTTAGATACCTGTGACATTGCGAGAATAAAATCATACTTCAGCTTAGGTTAACAAACATATCTGTTAGATAAGCTGTTGTTCAATCATACTACATATAAACTACACTAACTAAACTATAGAAGGGAAAACAATTCCCTTTTTAAGAATATCTTGCACGCGGAAACGGAGAAGAAGTGCAGAAAGCTAAAATTCTATGTAATATGTGTTATTAATACATTAATTTAAATTGAATCCAATCGAATTTAATTAAATTAAACACTTATTGTTTACCTCTGTAAGAAGAAGCGCAGAAAGCTTACATTTTTATGTAATACGTGTTACAAATACATTAAATTAAATGAAACACTAATTGTTTACGTTGTTACTGCCAATGTCAAAAAGACTTAATACGTTAGACTCATAATAATTTGTTATCATATCAAATCAAATGTTTGTGTATATATGTAACCTCCTCAGATCAAACCTCGGAGTCACACAGAGTAGAGAATGTCGCCAAAGAGTTTATATTAAAAGTTTATATTTACGGTCGTATTTCGACCACCAGGCGACCTCTAATATACTATTAAAAACGCCATATCTCTAAAACTAGACAACATTTTGTTTGTAAGTTCTATATAAGTTCTTCGCAGTCTTCTGAATACTTCTTCCGCCAACGAATTAGTTTGGCTATTCGAAGAGGTAATGCTGCAAGTTTTCTGGGCACCCTAAGCAATGACAGCTTTCTAAGCGGCAACTTTGAGGAAGTCTATTATTTAAGACAATGTTTAGTTTTAAGTTTGTAAATATTAACGATAATTTCTATATACTGATTTATGTTATTACAGTTCTAAGCACTACTTTAAATTTCAGAATTTCCCACCCCATACTTAAAAAGTTAGAAGGGGGTTACTCTTTTTATGACGTTAGAAGCTTTCATTAAAGTCTGTATTGCATATTATATTGACTTTACTAAAAAGTCACTTTGAAATCTACATCATTTTTGAAGACTTGTCTTCTACACAACTTTTGAACACTTCTGTGCACTGTTACTTATTTGTCCCTCAGTTACATCTGCCACCTCTAATTTTATTTTTACCAATTTCACTACACCTACCTTCCAAATTTCACGTATATAGTTCCAATAGTCGCTAAGTAAAACGGCTGAGACATACAGACTGACAGACGATTAGGACGAAATTAGAAGAGTACTCTTTTTGCCAATTGGCTAAGAATATGCTGTGATTGCTACCAATTTTAAAGAGAGATAGATAAACAAATATGTGCTCTTTTACATCTCGCGGTTCGATTAATTTATTAAACATAATAAATAAGATATCCTATTAAGATTTACTACCTATTACTAATTGAAAAAATACTTACAGCGTAACAAACGGAGACGGGCTTGTACTTTTGTTTGTGGAACAATATTGCTAATTATTCGTGAATATACATATCTTTCGTTTTATATGATGTGAATGATTATGATATTGTACATATTATTTACAGGAAACAACAAATGTATAAACGAATAAATGCCATGGAAATGCGATGTCTCAAAAGTATATGCGATGTTACCCTGGCGGACAAAATAAACAATGAATAGAAACGCAGAAAGCCTAGATTAGATAACAGTATTATTGTAAAAATGAAGAAAGGAATGCTTAGATGATTCAGGCTCATAGAAAGAATGAGTGATGAGTAATTGACTAAGAAAGAATACAAATCGAAAGTGAGTGGTAGCTGAAGCCAAAGAAGACCGAAACCAGAGTGTTAAATGACGGCAATGTCAAAAGCATTCGCGTACATCGGCGAATGTGTCTAAGGAGAATGTTGAGATTTGAGGAGACGCATGAAGTATGCAAGGACCGCGATGTTTGGCACTTCAGCCTCAATGATTACCCTGTCAGAGATACAGCTTGAGTAGGTACATGTGTGTATGTATGTATTTACAGTATTAAACGTTTTCCCGATATAGTATTTGTTTTTCGAAAGAAAGTTTCAGAAATCGTATCAATATTAAAATGTTACTTGAGCTAGTAATCACACGTCGTTCAGGTGCACAAAATTGGATATTTTCTGTCGAGTTCGTTTACTCCCCACTCGTAAATAGATGAGTTCGCTTCATTGCGCTCGGGCCGGACTATACTCCTTCCCACAGGCGAACTCAATTGCTGAACTACTCCTGGGGCTCAACTTGTTTCGCTCTAAATCAAGTTTAGGTCTACATGTTATGCTCCATTTAATATGTACCATTTTATCAACAAATTTATTATATTTCAGATAAGTATACATAATATGTTTGAGTAATAATAAATTATCACTATCTCGGAATAATTGTACATATTTTGAAGCTGTATCTCTCTTAACGGAGCCGTCATGTATCGTGGTCACTCCTTAAAACTTTTTTCGCTCCTTATAATCTCATCATACTTCTCACGCATTTTTGCTAAAGTATGCGCGTGCTTATGATATCACCGTCAGCTAACACTCGGACTAGTTCTTACTAGGCTTCTACAACCATTCAGTTTCGTTACATAAATTTGCTTCGTAGATCTTTCTTCTATCATTCTTTCTGGATGCCCGACCCCTCTTTGTTATTCGTATTTCTTGTATTATAATAACTAGCTGTTCTCGGCCACGCGTTGCTGTATAATACGTATTGAAGAAACGCACATTTATATTTTTATTTATGTAAATAGATATGTATCAGCGTATAAAAACATGCGGGTATTCGAAAGCAACTTTGTTTCTAAATTTAAAGTCAATCGACCACGTAGGTACTTTTTGAGTTTTGCGACCACAAACATATGAAAGTTGAGTTTTTATAGATATTTATGTACATAGATTTTATTCAATCCGACCATAACGCATATTTCTTTATTACGTAATCTATCGGAGAAAGTACAGAGGAAACGTTCTTGCGTCTGTGAAAATATCTCGTTTACTTCTTAGATGAGAAACGTTCTATTTCTAACACATTTATCTCAGAATTACTGGTTATATTTGTAATCATTTATTAATTTTAATCGTTATATCAAAATATTATCAACAGTAACTTTTGAATTTAGAGACCCTAGTCGAGGAATATGATCAGTTTCTCCAAACACGACTAAAATTTTCAATAGAATGAGAAATTAATTAAGATGACCAATTCAAGCGAGAACCAATTTAGGCTCGAGGAATTCAATAACGTTCGATCACTACCTGACATTATTTTGTATACTTACTAATTGCTTACTTTATAATAGTATTTCTAATCGGAATGTATACCAAAATTGAAAGCTTTTAAAATATTTACCTATACCTGCTTAAGATTTGTGAAAGACATCAATACGGCTCTATATCGAAGCTAAACCGTAGGTATTTGAATTGAGTACGTCCAATACAGAATCTATTGGAGTTTCCTGGCCTGAATCCATTTCCAATTTCATTTGGCTTTTGTCGCTTCTACTCTATTGATGACCGAATTTAGAACCTGCGTGTTCTCTCTTTATATACATTGTATCTGTCGTCTTTTAGATTGTTTTGTGCTTTACAAAGATAAAGACATGACTTCTACTTACATACAACTAATTATTATTTTCCCTTTAGTTATCGGTGTCAAAGAGAGAAGCGACCTTAATTTAGTTCCACGAATACGCTTATTTTATATCGAAATTTTGTTAATCAATTCACGACAAAATCATACTTTGACACCACTTTTGGCAATTATTAAGTAGTTAGACTTGCAAATAGCAAAGCAGAATCAGATAGTGACATTTGCTAGCTGATCGCCTATACGTTCCTTATAATAATCCATAAATGCTTGGCCGAATTTTACGACCTGCGCTGCAGATATTATACATTTTATGCAGTTTTTTTTCCCAAACTAGTTAAAAATTAATCAATCGTAATTTTATTTATGTATTTCTTATATATTAACATTGTGTCTATACATTTATGAATAATAATAATACTCCGGGCGATAACACAAACTGTGTGACCCCAAACTAAGTACTAAGCTAGTTATAATACCTTCCACGCAACGACGACATATGAATATTTCATACATATTATTTTAATATTTTATCTTACATTCTACGGTATTTTTTTACGTTGTTAAAATGTTTGGGTATGTATCTTTTTACTATTTTTTTTAAAACACGCGGCGTTGGTTTATGTATCTTCTTCAATATACCTATATTCTCCAGCAATGTATGTAGAATTCACTTAGGCGTAGGCGCTTATTCGTTTTAATATGTAAATTACTGTCACAATCCGAACCCTTATCATGTGTCGTAAATGTTTTTATTACATTCATTGCATGATGCATTTTTATAACATTATTAACGTGAAGTAGTAAAATAACAATATGACATAAAAAGTCACATAATTACTCACAACACTGAAATTATTTTGTATATTTCGTGTTATGTAGAGATTCATACTTTTTTTTTATTTTAGTAATGGCTAATGTAATATAATACATTCTAAGTTAACGTATGTTTTTAAGAGTATCTATTACTAAAAAGTAGTAGGTTTTAGGTACTAGTGACTGAACTAGAGGTGCAGCGGTTAGTGTACCTACCATCAAGTCCAAGGATCCTGGGTTCAATAGCCGGTAGCTCAATTTAGAGTGGAAAAAATTATTTATTAAGAAAAGAACTTTTTTTAAAACAAGCTTTTATTCAAAAATTCAGTTGTACTAAAACGATAATAATAATTTTATGCGAGGGTTGTGCTCATGAATGTTATTTATATAGATTCATGAGATCTATTTTATTTATAATAAAATACATCGATCGAAATCCTGCTTAAAACTATCTACTTATTTAGGCACGATGTTAGGATAATCACTGAAAAAATAAATATCCAATTACATTAAATAATTTCAAAAGGTAGCGCAAAAAGAAAACAGAGAAACTAGAATTTAAAATAAATAAATTTCATCTTTCATTTCCAACTTTTTAGTTTTGTCTTAATCTGTGCATTTCTAGTATCATTGTTACAATGATGTAATGCATCATTATTGCAAAGTATTTTTCCTGTTAATTTCGAACTAATTCTTCGATGAGGAGTCCTTCTAAAGATTTTATTCGACTAAGGGCAACATAAGCTTGCGCAGCTGCGAAAGGTTTAGGGCCCAAGTACACGACGGCGTGCTCCACTCAAAACCTAAATATCATATAGGACTAGAGTGTTTGCCAAGACATAACAAATGCCCCAAACTCAATAGGAATGCGTAGTTTTATTATAGAGTTCCTTTGGCCACCTTCCGGCTCCATCTTCACGCCCTGGATATCATGTAGCACCAGAGTGCTTATCAAGACAAATCAAACGAGCCCAAACACGACGGGTCTATCTTGTTTAGTTCAGAAGTTCCTATGACCACCTACCGTCTCCACCTTTAGACCCTGGATATCGCGTAACACCATGGTGTTTGCCAAGGCAAAACAAATGAGCCCACACTCGATGGGGTAATCTTGTTTAGTTTAGGAGTTCCTATGGCCACCTTACGACTCGATCATCAGACCAGCTTCATGGTACCATATTATTGCATTATCACCAAAGATACGCAAGTATACCAAATTTGAACCCAATCGAACGTTAGGAAGGGTTCTAATTTAGCTTCTAAGATTTGACCCACACAAACGTACAGACTAACACGGCAAGTTAAATAAAAGCTTGTAATATTGCAACTATGGAGCACCGGCCAAAGAATAAGGTTACAGTGTTCATTGGCTGTCGTAAGAGGCGATTAAAGATGCCTTCGAGGTCACGGCCAATCGGAGTGGCGGCTCCGCCAAATTAGCGTTGCTAATTAATAATAATACTTCGTTGCTAGAAACAACAACTTTTGCTTAAGGCGCGTAGTGCTGCAAACAGGTCGCACTTCGGTAAATTTTTAGCAATAACCACACAATCAAAGATGTTAAAAAATATATATGAATCTACGTCATATTTATAATCAATCAGAAATTCAAAATGGCATTAAAAGTAAATTTTCTTGATAAAAAATCCCAAAGTAACCTCAGAACAAAATTTATGGGGAAAAAATCTGTTTTCGTCGTTAACATATTTTAATAAAATTCGGCAAATATTTCTTTTATCAAAATAAACAGTATGGACGATTGAGGTTTTCGATTAATTCAATAGTTTAGAAGAAAGTACATGGTTTATTGTTTTGTTCTTAAGCCGTTTTATTTTGAGTGATGTCGCGTTGTTCCTACTGTTTCACTCCTACGCGTTGAGTCAGAATTTATGGGAAAAAAATATGTTTTCGTCGTTGACATATTTTACTACGATTCGGCAAATATATGTCTTTTAACAAAATAAACAGTTTGGACAATTCAGGTTTTCGATTAATTCAATAGTTTAGTAACACCCATTCCCAAAGTGGGCGATAACGCCCCCCTGTGGGCGCTGCAGGCCTAAAGGGGGCGGTAAGAGACCCAGAAAAAAAATGGGGGCGTTGTGTAGAGGCCTGGGGGATGATTTGTAATTTCATTTAGCTAGGAGGCATCTCAGACAACGACTGCAAGAGCTCTCGACTCAGTAGACAAAATAAGTTTGGGAACCTAGAGTTTAGAAGAAAATACATGGTTTATTGTTTTTTTCTTGCCGTTTTATTTTGAGCGATGTCGCGTTGTTCCTACTCTTTCACTCCTATGCGACTCGACAGTGATCGCCGAGGCGTCTTGCTAAATGGACATTCGTCATTTGTTCGTCTTGAATTTCGAAATTATAATTGTCTCTTGCATTGAAACTAAGCTCTTTCCTTTCATACACCTTTGGGATGGAACCTTACTTATAAAATCAAAACGCTACCGAATTGTGTAATATTATGTAGACATCACGTGTTGTTGCTCGTAGCGTTTTAAATACAAGATTTTGGCGTGTCATGGCAACTTGTCTTTGGTTAATTGACAACGATTCTCTTTTCTTTTCGAGAATCATTCTTATGTTGTGAGTTCAAATCTCGACTCAGTTGCTTCATATAATTTTTTTTTTTCATATTTAATTTCAAGACAATTTTTTTATCGGCCGTCGATAATGTTCTAAATTTATAATATGTCTGTATAATAATATACTACTAGATAAATTAATTTTTTTTATTTCTCCACTCATATATTTATTTTAATTCACAAAAAAGTACATACATACGTTAATATTTACAAACTTAAAAATACATTTTGAAATCGTTTAACAATAATTGAATTTTTTGCAAGGACTAAGTGTAGTGGTATTGTAGTCATTTTGTGTAAATACCGAAAGATATGGTATATTTGAAAGCACTTTCAAATTGGAAGAATTAGCAATAAAGTGCACGGAACAAAGAAAACGAGTGGAATTAGCATATCTAACTGATTAATATCAGTTAGACATTAAACCAGCGTAACCTGTTAAACACATGATTATACATCGTAATATTTTCACTACATAGAATGCTGATCAGCTATTCGTTACGGAAACAAACATTCGTCAACAGAATAACAATAATTAAAAAGAAACCTTATTCCAAAGCCTTGTAAACATATCTGCAATGCTTTTTACGACAATGTTAATATGTACAACATGTTGTCTTTATATTAAAGTTGCCAGGATAAATAATTTTCATAATATCATGCGAAATCTATAATATTAACATTAAATATAAGCATTAATAAATACAATACATTATCAATTTCAATGTGTATCTTTTTTTTTTAATTATTCATTCTAAATAATTACTATTGACCTTGTAAGAAATTACTGCACTTCAATGTTGCACAATTTTGTCGAATAGAATTTTGACTGGTATCACATTGTGGAATCGACTAGAGATGTTCTATCGATAAAAGCAATTTTATCGAAATTTAATAAAAAATATCAAATGTTTGAATTAGTTACACTTATGCTTTAAGCACCAACGATTAGTACTGTTATTAACCGACTTCAAAAAGGAGGTTCTCAATACGTCATTACGTTTTTTTTGCTCTTTATGGTAACATGCCTTAATAAGAAAACAGAATTCCCATAAGATTATTAATGCTTCGGATTCGATGCGGTATTCGGATTTGACTTGATTATTATCAGCTTTCCTCTTCCTCTATTACTGAATCGAGAATTTAAAAAAATTTTGGGATGTAAAGCCCTACCTAACATTTAAAGGAAAAATGTAAAGTCTTCACTACTTTATAAAAAATATCGGTGGAAGACTCTCGTTTGATCGATTTTAAGGATTGATTTTTATTACGTAGGCCGCGGTACGGAAATTTTATAGAAATTAAAATCAAGCGTTAACAAAAAGATTTTCAAATCCAAGTCGGCGAATATTACTTTTTTAGATAAATCGATATGGGTATCATATTCTAGGTTTCTCGGGGTGCTAATTGCGAAAATGACGATCATTTTCAAATTGAAGATGGCGAATATTACTTTTTTGAATAAATCGATATGGATGTTTGTCGATTTAATCGATAAATCGATATGGATGTCGATTTTAGATTTTTGCCTCCCTGTTGCTTCAATCCACTATTCTTTCTCATGCGGAAATTAAAAAAAATTGAATTAAAATAATATTCATGTATAAATAAAGCTTACAATAAACTATAATTATTGTAATCATTTTCGATAACTAAATACATTATAATAATTATCAACAAATATGTAATTTATTATTGGAAATTACTAATATACATTTTTTGTGTAATCGTAGTACTTAACATATTTTGTGGCAGATATATAACTTTTGCGTCGCGGATGGCATGGCGAAAAACGTTTGGCCACGCCCCCACGGCTCGATGCTCAAAGTCGTTGAGAACTACACGCACCTTAAGTCTTAGGACAATAAACAAATTTTGACGACAAAAATGATTTAGCGACTTATGTGACGATTTTTGTACTACTAATTTTATGTCAACTTACAAAAAATTAAACTTGACATTTTCATGTGTTTAACTGTAGTAGAGCACTGACTACAGAACAACACTACTTACTAAATGTTATCGCCGATCTATAATTGAAATTTTCAACTTCTGATTTTAAAATTTCTTTCTAGTTAACAAAAAACGTATGTAATAATATCCTAATATAACTAATCCTAAGATAACAATTATCCCTTGTCTATATTTATACTAATATTCTGAAGAGGTAAACTTTGTTTGTATCAAAAAGTCAAAACGAAATTCGCTCAAAGATTTGGAAACTTCATTAGAACACAAATTTATAACAATGTATTAAAACACGTTACTTTAAAACACTAAGTTTTTAGAAGTACAAAATTTCGAAATGGTTGTTAAAACAGTTATGAAGACACTGAAGCGTTACTGAATGTAGTCGAGTAAGTAATAAATCTATACATATGAATGGATATAATGTATGTGTGTATATATCTATTTATGTGTATGGATATAGTACTTATGAATATTTATTAGATATGTATGTATATATGTGTATATATATATATATATATATATATATATATATATATATATATATATATATATATGTGATATAATTGTGTATGCGTATATATATTGGGATATCAGAATATTACATTTTGATATAGATGTCAAAGTGTCGAGCACATTAATTCATTTCGTGAACTCACTACAACTCTGTGTACAACTGTAAATTAGGTAACCCACGGTACAGACTTGCCTAGTGTAAACCGCACCGCAGAGAAACAATGTCAAATGTAATATTTTGTTTTGTATAATAAATAAATAAATAAATAAAATCTAATGGATAAACTCAAAAATTACTCACACTATTTCAAAAATTATTTCACCTATGAAAAGCTACATTACCTATCGGCGAGTAACTTTATAATCCAAAAATTTTCTAACCGTGCCAAGTCGGGGCGGGTCGCTAGTCATATATATTGTAAATCGTTAAGTTTCATTTAGTCGATAGGCTACCTATCGATAGGTTACCTATCATTATCGGTGTCCACTTTGGGTTCTTAGTCTTATTGCTAATATTAGTTTGAAAGTGTGATGTTGTAGCACATTCATGCTGTGGCCGCACCTAATGACCTAATCGGATATGGCGTAACGTTGTGTATACTTAGATAATTGTATATAATATGTATTTAAAAAGCTAACTGATATCAGATACTCGTATATAGCTTACTAATACCTACGTATTTTGTTTGTTGACATACTTATACTTTATTATTAATTCCAAAGTATAAATTTATATCTTATCAGAACCAATAACCGACTATACCTTTAAAAATATGTAAATGTTTTTCTTTGCAATTTTCCAGAAATTTTCATAACGTAATCTCAAGCGGTTCAGGTGCAAGTTGCAACTATATCAAGTACCGGTAAGTAAATAGAAGCTCGCCATGAATCACCCTAACAGTTTTCCGATAAGGAGTGGGCTCTTGTTGGCCGATATAGTTGGCCTGTTTTATTGTGCCACTATTTTCACTGTATCGCAAGCGAACGCAGCTAGGCGGAAACTGAGATAAAGTCGCAACCCCTGTAATATACAGCGGTGTGTAGTGTAGGCACCGGTGTTGGGCCACTGTTTACTAAGGACTCGAGGAGCCTTTGTTTGACGTAATGTCCTGATGTTCACGTACAAGAATTTAGTGTTTGTCATCTGTCATTATAAAGGAACTCCCATAATAACTGTGCACACATTCCACCCTTAGAACGAAACTATACTAATATAAATATTTTAGAATTTCGAGTCATACAGTGTGTACTAGAAATCTTTCGCCAAACTTAACCTAATCCTAGCTCTATCATACTTAAAATGATAACCTCAGAAAAAGTTTTACGGAATTCCAGCAGTCCTAAGTTATTAAAACTTTTTCAATTATATTAGTTATTTTATTTTATTTTTTTATTCAATATTTTTCAGAAATATATTAGAAGCGCTTTAGTATACTTTCTGCGTAAGAGAGGATTAAGGGAGTGTAGGGAGATGGGAAAAGAAGTAATTAACATTCTGATTGGTAATGGGGGAAAATTACGAAAGTTTATATTATTAAGTATTAGTAAGGTAGTAAAATTACATAATTATTATTGCAGACTGGATCCTAATCGGGTGCTTCGCCAGTCGCTCCTTGCTGCCGCGGCACGCTCGCTTCGCTCCTCAGCTCGCGCCAATGGTATAAATAAGATAACCTAACCAAATAGTGTTCATATAGAAATTACAAAATTAATATCTCCAAAAATTTAAACTTGTAAAGTTACACTTCAAATCTTGAATACTTGAAGCGAACACCTTGTGTTATAAATCGTGATGTTATATAATTTTACAAAAGAATTTTACAAAATTTTATCCAATGTGAAGCCTTAACCGATATCTTTGCCGTCAAATGTAAACAACACGACATGATACGTGATAGCTAAAAAATATATAGATACAAATTGATCACTTGAGGACTTACGCAAAATAACACATTCGTGATGAGTACAACTGTCAGTACAGTTGTACTCATCACGAATAAACAACAATTAGACCACTTTTTCGTTCTTATGATATTAAATCCTACTTTCATAAAAGCTTAAAGTCAATTTAAATTTTGCACAATGTTAAAAAAAACCTGTATACAAAATGAAATTGTCTTCTTCACTTTTATAAACTGGCCACTCGTTATATTTTCATTAGAAACACTCCTGCCATTCTCATGTAAAAAAAACTGGTATATCTCTGATGTAAAACTTCTTCGTCTTCTTATTAATACCACCAGTAAAGGTATAGCAGACTTTACTAACGTTAAAACAGACTTCTTGGAAGAACACGAAAATATTCAAGTTTTCCAATTCTTCAACACTTCCAAAACTTTAACCCACAATATACTCACTTTTGAAATTTAAAACTCGGAATACAACAAATAGAAAATGTAAAGAAAATGCACACTTCTTCCGTTCCGACCAAAAAGTTCAAAAATGAACTCTAATACTGTTAAGTCTTTGATTCCTTGGTATTAGTATTATCACGAAAACATTTTCTTGTCTAAATTCATGTGTACTTGAACGTTAAATATGAATATTCGTAGATAGTAGATTATATTAGGTATTCAAATACAATAAAATTAGGATTCAGTGCGAAACCCGTATTAACCTGGTGAGCGTACAAACCGCAAACCACAACCTACTCACAGGTACCATTGTGATACCAACTCGAATTAAATCGCTGGACTCAAATATGTTTATTCATGAACATTTGTCGATACATATCATAGCAGAAATGTATATTTAATGACACCGTTGGCGTTGATGCAATGGCTGTTCTACCTCCGAAATTTTCAAACTTTATTGAATGACGCGTGTTTCTTTATTGAATAACTAGCGACTCGCTGGCTTCGCACGGGTAGAAATTTTTTTGAAAATAAATAACACGACGACGACGACCTCCGTGGCGCAACGGCTTAGCGCGTCGGAAAGTAAACGGGGGTTGCGGGTTCGATTCCCGCCCCGAGTCTGGGTGTTTATGTATAATATGTATTTATTTCCAAAATAAAAGTATGTAAGTAGTATATCAGTCGTCCAGTACCCATAACACAAGCGCTGTGCTGCTTGCTTTGGGACTAGATGGCGCTGTGTGAAATGTCTGAGGATATTATTATTATTATTATAATAACAGCCCATGTTACTCGCTGATAATGTAGCTTTCTATAGGCGAAATATTTTTCTAAATCAGTTGAGTAGTTTTTGAGTTTATCCATACAAACGAACTAAGTTTACCTATTTATAATATCACTAGTGACCCGCCCCTGCTTCCAATGAGTAGAATTATTTTTGAAATAAAATACAGCCCATGTAGCTTTCTACAGGTGAAAGAATTTTTGAAATCGGTTGAGTAGATTTTGATTTTATCCATTACATACAAACAAACAAAGTTTACCTGTTTATAGTATTAGTAAAGATAAGTATAAGTATTAATATAGAACAAGTGACACGCGTGTTTCTGAAAAAAAATTAGTCTCAGTATCCAGCACCGAGTCCGAGCTTTAAAGTTTCCTAAGGATGCTTCATCGAGAAGCAAAACAAATATCGATCAATAAGTTTGAAAAGAGTGGAGTTTATAATAATAATAAACTGAAAGCGACTGACTTGAATATCAAAGTATACATTAGGTTACAAAAAGCCACGATTCTTAATACTTACCGATTAGAAAGTTCTCCAAATAGATGTCCATAAGCATACAGATGTACCGACAAACATAAATAAATAGAGTTGTTTGTTATCCTTTACTTGGAAACCTATAAATGATATCAATCATCACCACATGCTGAGAACACTTAGAAAAATTAATTATTAAAATACTCCAGAGAATTACACACATTGTGTGACCCCAAACTAAGCACTAAGCTTGTACTAAGGGTACCACAAGGGGGAGCTTCCAGCAACAATCGGACTCAAAGCCAATTTAGAAACGTTCGTTTTCTAAATCAATCTGACCGCTGATCAAACCCTGAATTGGAAGTCAGACGTTCTGCCACCGCACCATCGAGCCACTCAAATTAAATCATTTTAATTAATTAAAATATTAATAACATTATAATTTAAAAATGCCTACATCATTCAATTCGGAGATCGATTTCCGGAAAGTATTACCTAAATCTATAAATTAAAGATAAAGCACATCCACTTTCTTAGCCAAGCAACCGAGGTCAAATTATGCAACGACTATTTATTATTATATATTTGGTGTTCTCGTCCAGTTGGTTGTGTGGTACCCGTAATATAACTCAGTGCTTATTTAAAAATCACGCAATATAATGTGCTTCCATATAGAATATGTCAGCTACTTATCAAGAAAGAATCAAATATTGCAAAAGAAAGGCGTTATTAATAGTATGAAAACTCGTAGTCGTGATCAGCTTGTTAATCCTAAATTTAAATTATAAAAGTCAAGTGGGTCATTTTTAGGCAAGTGTGTTCGTTTTTATAATAAAATTCCTCAAGGAATCACTCAATTAACGGAAATGAGATTTATGCCCGATTTCAGCGAAGTCCCCTAATACTTAACGAACCCCTAAAATCGGATATCTATCTATCTCTCTGCACACGCTTTTACTGACTTTATGAACATTGTATTTTAAATAACTATTGCAGAATGTTGTTGAAAAATTGATACCTCACTGAGTTTTTTTACGGTTCTTCTCAGTGTCTCAGATTTTCTTTTTGAACCGAAGTAAAGTAGATATGACGTTCAAAAATACCTTGTAATTGAGTATACTTGAATAAATTGATTTGATTTTGATTTTGGCTATCGTCCCATGTATTTAAAATTATTCAATCAAATTACATTTATTTATAAAACCACTCTATTAGCTAACTGGGTCTATATCATGTTGATATTTACGTCAAGACTTACCTTTTGTAGTCTGCCGGAGACTGCGATTGCTCCAATCCAATCGAAACGTCTCTTCGCTGTCGGAACAAAATGGTTAGCCTTAAAGTAAACATTAACATCATAAAAACCCGGTTATTTTTTATTGTGAAACAGTGTCAAAATGTAAGTACAATGAAACCAGATCTTCAATTATTCATTTTTTTGATACTTTTAATTGACTAAACACGGGCACCGTGCTAATTTAAGTCGATATCATAAGTACAGTTCCAATCAGTTCAATCTTACTAAAGTCAACCTATGCAGGTGTAAAGATACAATTCGATTCAAGTGCGAGTTTGACTCGCGCACGGAGGGTTCCGTACGATTTTTATGAAATTGTCAATTTTCGAACTTGATTTTTCAGAACGATGTATTTTGTTATTGATACCATATTTTTCTGTAAAGCTGACTTAATGTTTTATGTGCCTTAATTTGTTTTTGATGCAGTAGTAGAAGAGGAAGATAAGAGAGGGGAATGGCCAATTAGGATCAGAGTATCCAAATCGCCCCGGCTTTAATGATCCTATAAATATTTTAAAATGTTAACTAGTACAAAATATGATGGTTTCTGAGAAAATATAAAAAAAATATAATAGAATCTGAGAAAATTGACGGTGACAGACAGACAAAGCAGACGACTTGACTGATGTTATAAAAATTCTGTTTTTACCCTTACTCCTAATATAATAATCTATTGTAGAACCCTAATTAAATAATTAATTGAAATTAAAATAAAATGTTGTTTGTTGCTAAGTGTTAAACTTAAGAACGGCTGAACCGATTTTACTTAAGTGAAAACTTATATAGGCAAGTTAGGCGAATTTTGGATAGGTGAAATCTTATGAGTTCGCGTCACCGACATCCTATTTATTTTTTTATATATATTTGACCTGTGCAATATACCTCATGCAATGAGTATTTTATAGTAGCTTAAGAGTTATCTTACTAGTGTGGTAAAACAAATTTTTAGTTGTTCGATAATATTTTTGCTGTGGATTTTAAAATTAACAATTCTATAAAATTTTATAACAATTTTAGATTTATGAATGTGTTGAATTTTGAAAAAATGGTTATTAATGCAAAATTACTGTTTAATTCGCTTATATTATCAAAATTTTAGATCGAAAAATTTGCAAAAAAGCCTTAAATTTTGCAATTCAAATCCAAATATGCAAATTGACTTCTATTTCAAATGTCGGGTTTACATTAGCATGTTATTAGAATGTTAGGTTGAGAAGAAATATGCATATTGACACGTCAAAATATTTTGTACCTTATTTCATAGCTTTAAGTGTCAACTTCTGTCGGCAGTACTTGATGACTGCCTTTTTTGTACATGTTCGTAATATCCCGAGATTTTTATTTTTGGAAAAGTTTCCCCAAAAATTGAGAAATTGACGAAAAATAGATAGTGCTTTTTTCTATGAGATTTTAGTATGAACTCGAAACCCGTAACTCACGAATAATAATAAAATACTTACTGAGCCACAGCAACGTGTGACCGGACACAGCTAGTGTGATATAAATATGTATAATATGATATTATTATAATATAGTTTAAAATATATACAATATAATTCAAAATATGTATATAATACGTATATGTAAGTGCACAATATTATTTATCAGATTTTATTTTCTTTCTACAAAACTCATGGCTTTAGCTAAAGGATAAAACGAAATAAAATTTGAAAATTCAGTTACTTGGAGGTACATATTATACCTCTACTAAACGTTACTCGTATAAATGCCAAAATGTCTCGTGTAAAAACTCGCTATAAGAACACCCACACTTGCGTATTACTAAAAATCTGAGTACAATGTTGTGTAGGGTTTCAGTTGAAAACACGCGGCGCCTTTGTTACTTGCAATAAAATATTTCATTACTGTGTTAAACATCCCGTCAACATTGGGTTGTAAAAAAAAAAGTTTCGCAACACTTTCGAGCAACACAATACATTAACTTTAACATATTTTCATATTCGTAATGTATTAACTACAACATTTAAGGATAGGTTTTGTACTTCTGAAATAAAAGAGCTTTCAGAAAACATTACTTTCTTATTCAGTTCTCAAAATAAAACTAACTTTACATTTTGAACAATAGCTTTTTACATTGCTTTTAAATGTAGGTATATTCGAAAGGTTAATTTCATAACTTGACGCACTTTTTCGTTTAGGGAGAACATATAATGATGAAAACAAAATCACATATTGACGCCACTTTTAGTTATTGCTAGAATAAATAATTACTTTAAAAGTTTATCACGACAAAACAAAATTACATCTAATGAGAGACAAATTGAACCAGTTCAATGTTTCTAGCTACATTTATTCATATATTATATTGTCTAAAAATAAGGTTATCTATCACGCTGTATTCCTAACGGGGTAGTCAGAGAGGACGGAGCGCCAGGAGTCGCTGTCCTTACACACCTCTTTCGCTTCCTCAAATCTCATCAATCTCTTCACACATTTTTATTCCACACACAGGTATGCGAGTGCTTTTGACATTTCTGTCTGCTAACACTCTGGCTATTTGATCTTCATAAGTCAGCCTTGGTCTTCCTTGGCTTCTTGATATGGTTTATAGTAACGATAAACTAAATCAACAGATAGAATAGGAACGAATACTCTAAAAGAGTTCAAAATGAATGTAAACTTAATATAGGAAATATTTAAAATAGAAGTTGAAAGAAGTCGTAACACTTGGGAGGAGAGTGAGATTGGAATGGAGTAAAATAGAAAGATGGGAAAATAAATGTAAGATCAAAAATAAAACAAAAGTAAACAAAAACTGAAAATACATCGGAGGTGGTTAAAAAATCAAAATAGCTGTTATTGTGATTATCGTTTGCGGATTAGTGGCTCACAGATATATTGTTACAGATTAAAATGATTAGAAAATATAATTACATTTTTACGTTATTTATGGGCCCCCTAACACGTGACCATTTTTGTTCCATTTTGTTACAAAAAAGTAGATGTTTCGAGATGTAATATGTGATTTAGTTAAGTCGTCATGATCTGACAATCCCAAATGAGGTATAGTCATGTGGGAAGCGAAACCATAGAAACTAGTTTTCTCACTAAGTTTCTCGCACTCCTCCTTGATCGTACTAATTATGGAACGACGTTTATATTATCACAAGAACATGTTTAGAAGTTTGTGTGTGTGTGTTTATCAAAAACATAGACTTCTTCTAGAGGTATGTAAGCGTAAAGATGCAGCGCAGCGTACACACACACGCACGCACGCACACGCATTTATAATATTAATATTTCTGGTTGGAAGCTATTTCATGCGGCTGCATGCAACTGGTGCCTTCGTTTTAATGAAACTACGGTGGAGGAACTTCAGATTATTTATGTTTTTTTTTTACGTTCTAGATTTGACATTATTCGGGATTTAAAAAATTCTAACCACCAGAAGTCATCTTTGGGTAGAAAAGGCCCCATAGAGAGAAATTTTAAATTTTGAGTAGTCATAGTGAGCTGCTATTACAAATCTATCATCGGGTTACCAAAACAGTAAATAGCCCTTAAATAACCTTAACTCTGTAGATAATTAAATACATATATTTAGATTTTTAGGTACAATATGAATTCGCTATTATTTACTTGGCATTTTTTAATTTGTATAGTTGACTGTCTCGTTCGTGTTTGATGCAGTAATCAGTGTATCTGTAGCCTGTAGCCTGTAGCCTGTACTATAATTCCTCATTATAAATAAGCCCTAAAAATAAATCTTTTGGTTAACTTTTGCAATATGCGCGTAAAATAAACAGGTGGCATATTCTATACACTTTGTTATCTCCCAGTCTAGTGTGGACACAAAAACGAGTAAGTAAATAAACTATGTTACTGATTGATGCGTCCAAAACCGAATATCAGCATTTATTTATAGTCTCTGCATCTTTGCTGGCAAAAGAGAGAGGTTCCGGAAGACTGTCGCACCGCACTCCTAGAGCCTCTCTATAAAGGGAAAGGTTCCCATTTAGACTGCGCATGCCATAGGGCAGTGGCAATACCTTCATACAAGCCCAAAAGCCCGCCTTGCTCAGTCAATAACACAAAATACTAACATGTCAAGAATTAGTAATAAATATCAACTTCAAATTATATCAAACAGTTTTCTAAATTCCCGCGAAGTACTTGTCAAACGAAAACAGTATAGGAAACTTAGAAAAATACAACAGTTTTTGACCCCAAATCGCGACCATTCAGTGCATCGGTCGATCGACACTAACGACCTCTCAAGGCATAATCAAAGCAAAAATCAGAGTAATCAATCGTCTCACTCTCATGCGCTTTCTTGTAACGGGGCTTGCAACCTCTCTTTCTCTTTAATGGCAATATTCGTTATAGCTGTAGCTTTTTACTAAGGTTTATATAGCAATTAGTATAAAGCCAAAATCCCGGCTTTCATACTGAACTTTGTACAGATTGAGAGATACGATACAAATACGAATACAATTCAACGTGATTAAACTTCATTGTTTTTACCTAATATTTATTTGTTTGAGCCGGTGGACGAGTGATAAGTTTTTTTTCACCATAAATGAGTCAATTTGTATTAAAAAATCCAATAAGTTGTTCATTGTGAGGACTTAGTGTATACAAGTTCTAATCGACATAGAAAATGTAAAATCTTTGAATATTGCACAGAAAAATAACTAATTGTTTTGTTAAAACTTACTCCTGATTTGTGTATTATTCGACTAGTAAATTGCATAAAAGACAATAAATCGGTGTACAAAACTCTTTAACTCGAGAATGTTTTTCTCTGACTAGTAATTCGGATAAAAGACAATTTAATATATCAGTTTACGAAAGTGATTGGATTGTTTGTTCTCCCAGTTCTCCCATCAAGTTATAGGTAGGTGGTACACTACTTATTATTATTAGTGCTGTATATTTTATTCCAATGACGAAAATATTTATAATCGTTCTGGTTATGACGATTAAAAAACTATACTGGCGCCATAAAAGACAGTGATACAGTGAATACAGTGATATCTTTTAGTAATTTGTATAAATAACAAATTGAAACCATTCATATGTTAAAAAATGATATACTATTTACGCCTGTACATTTTTAATAGCAAAATATTTTAAAGTTTGCTTTGTTGAGAGATAACGTGGGGAGCGATCTATTTCCTCTCTTCTTGTCCACCGGTTGTGCGTGAGTCATGATTAATTACTAATCTTTAATATTATAGCCTTCCCTTTAAGCACTTTCACAAAAAAAATGGATAACATGCCCAAGCCCTTGGCACGCCACTACTATAGGGGCATCACCTTAGTCAGCTTAGCAAGTAAAATCTATACCAAGGTATTGCCTGAACGTATGAAAGGCATTTCTGAAAGATATTTGTGGGAGGCACAATGTGGTTTTAAGAACGGTAGGGCATGTACGGGTCAGATTTACTCGCTCCGCGGTATCGCGAGGAAGTTTCTGGCCATAGGCCGGAAAGTTTTCGGCACTTTCGTGGATCTTGAAAAAGCATTCGATAGAGTAGTGCGAAAGAAATTATGGAGTCTTCTGCCTGAATATGGCGTGGAGGGCCCCTTACGGCAGGCTGCGAGGTCATTATATCGGGCCACAGAGCCTGTGTGCCATAGATGTTGACTTGTCGCTCTGGTTCGAAGTCTGTTCAGGCGTCAGACAGGGCTGCGTGATGTCTGCCTGGCTATTCGTGCTGTATTTGGACAGTTGCCTCCAGACATTGAAAAGTAGTATGAGTGGTATGATATGTGATGGTACAGTGGTAAACTGCCTTTTGTACGTTGACGATGCTGTGCTTATAGTACCATCAGGGGTGGAGTTACAAACACTAGTTACGTACATGAAAAATAAACTGTGAAGTGAAAGAATTGAAGATGAATGTGAACAAAACTAAGGTTCTGGTGTTAAAAAGGGAAGATGTACAGACGAAGTGTGAAAAATGGATAAATGAAAAATATCTAGAACAAGTGAACGAAATTGTATAACTGGAGAGTGCGTTTTTGAGGGATGGAAGATGTGAGTTGGATGTCGAGAGACGGGTGCTCTGTCCGCATTAGTAAGAAAACGAGTGAAATTAAGATAAATGCAGTAGAAATACGATCTCTTAGAAATATGTGAAGTGTCACCCCTGTGAACAAAATAAGCAATGAAGAGATACGCAGTATGACAGGGTTACACGACAGTGTTATTGTAAAAATAAAGAAAGGAATCATTAGATGGGTCGGGCACATAGAAAGAATGAGTAATGAAAGACTGACGAAGAAAATCTACCGAGTGAAAGTGATGGTAGCAGGAGCCAAAGAAAACTCACTTATGAAGATCAAATAGCCAGTGTGTTAGCAGACGAAAATGTCAAAGCACTCGCATACCTAGGCGAAAATGTGCGAGGAGAATGATGAGATTTGAGGAAGCGAAACAAGTATGTAAGGACCGCGACGCCTGGGGCTCCGTCCTCTCTGACTACCCCGTTAGGGATACAGCGTGAAGATATGTATGTATTTATAGTAAACATCTTTACCAAAATAATTAATTATTTGCACGTGTCACTGCGTTGTTTAGAAAAGGCACGTCTAAGAAGTTTAGATTTTTAATATATAGAAAACACGAGGCAGTTTTCAACCGTTCGCGACCAGCTTTTAATGAGTCTTATACTAGTTCTATCTTATAGCATGCAGTGGAAATGCAATATCTCAGGAATATGTGCGTTATCGCCGTCTAGGACAAAACAAGCAACGAAGTAGTAACGCAATATGGCAATAGTGGATGACAGTGTTGTCGTAAAAATGCAGAAAAGAATGCTTAATACTCATATTACAGGTATATCACTAGGCAGGAGGACAGGCTAGGCAGATATTTAACTTTAAACTTTAAACATTTCGTTGTTTTTTAGCATTATTGGTATTTGTGTACATATATCTCATTAATGCGTGATAAAAAAAACCTTATTTTGTCAAACTTATGTACTATCGTCAATAATTTTTAGCAGTTCCGTTGCCTCATGTTATGTTATTTTTTATTTGTATAAATTTATCTTAATGCTGGCAACATTACATATATGGTAAAGCTGCAAAAACAGGCAAACTGTCACAGCAGTTGCAGTTGACTCCGTGTCTGAGGTAGAAGATTTGTCATCTACCTCCGATATTTGAAAATAGTTTTCAGGATACCTACACACAACACTCACAGTATCCACGCGTTTGACCGAATGCGAAACACGAGGTATTGTTCCTTGAATCACAGGATTCCACATCGTCGATAAATTGCATCCGTTTTCCCGATTAAAATTTTTATGTCTCTTGATTTCAATCGCTTCTCGTACTACTCTTGGATATAAGTGGCGATCAGTAGAAAGGACTTGTTGGCGATGAAACTCAATCCAGTGATTGGTATATTATTGAAGCAAATGTTCCGCTGTCACTAATTTGGTTGTTTGTCGCTTTTTTACCGCTGCAATATCTTCGTTAACCCTTTCAGCAATATAGTGCGTTTCGTTTGGCCAATGTATGAACTACCGCAGCTACAAGACTCCTGGTGTCTGCAACGGCAAACCATCCTTCGGTGTGCCCACTATGTTGTTCACCTTTTAGACCGGCAGCTAGGTGCAGATTTTTTTGATCAATCGAATCACGTATGCCCTTCCGGATTTTCGTCATTTAGTAGGTGTAGATTAACGACGCGGGTATGCGAAATCGTGATCGCGGGACATGCCTCGTACAATTGAATTTCAAATTGATAAAAAAAAAAACAATTTTTAATCAATTGAATCACGTATGCCATGCACGTTTAATGATGATTTTTTAAAAAAAAATCCAGCGGAAAGCCATCGGCATACGTGTAGGGCGGGTCTTTTGGGCTAAGATCGTCACTTACATTTGAAAAAAAAAATGATTTTTATTAATCGAATCACGTATGCCATGTGTACCAAATAATCATTTTGATGACAAAATTCAGTGGAAAACCCTCGGCATACGTGTAGCGCGGGTCTCGAGGATTAGTGCCTACTACTACATTTGTAAATTTTAATTTTAATCAATCGAATCATTCACGAAACCTATTGCAAAATTCAGTTTATACCTTTAAATCAGCCATTCCCAAAGTGGGCGATAACGCCCCCTTGTGGGCGCTGCAGGCCTAAAGGGGGGCGGTAAGAGACCCAGAAAAAAAATGGGGGCGTTGTGTAGAGGCCTGGGGGTGATTTGTAATTTCATTTAGCTAGGAGGCATCTTAGACTACGACTGCATGAGCTCTCGACTCAGTAGACAAAATAAGTTTGGGAACCAGTGCTTTAAATAAAGGTATACAAAATGGCATACAATTACCACGGGTCAAAACTGCAAAAAAAAATCAGAAAACTTGCAAAATTTTGAATTTTTTTTTACCCATCGAATCACGTATGCCCTTCGAGATTTCACCTTATGATCATGCAATTGTTCCAAGATTCAAGGGGCATACAAATCGTGCTGGGCAATCATCGTATAAAATTCGAATAAATGCTTACGACTAAATACGATATATGATACGATATACGATATACCCTTTGAAATTTAAACGTATAATCATACAATTATTTTAAAATTCAAGAGGCATACGAATCGTGCTGGGCAATCATAGTATAAAATTGTAATTTACAGGTGCAAATAAAAGAGATATATTATAAAATTCGATATTATTTTACATAAATCTAATTACGTATCTCTTAGAATTTTTAACGTGTAATCATACAGTAATTTTAAATTTCAAAGGACTACGAATGATGCTGGGCAATCATTGTACTTATATAGTACATATAAAAGTTAGTAACGAAATTCTTAGTTTTTATATTTGATGTTTTTATTGATATACTAATATATAAATGTTTACGAAATTGAAAATTTAATAAAAGTGTACTCAAATATTTATTCATATTGAACATTCCGATCATATAAGGAAGTATCAGAATCACTCGTATCGTCCGTTATTTATTTCATCATCTTCTTCATCACTTTCTTCTTCTTCCGATTCATCTGTACTTTCGTTTCCATAAATTTCATTTTCCTCATTCTCATATTCAACATTATTTTCATTCTCATCTTCATCAACTGGAATTGAAAAAAAATTGAAAAACTTCATCAAAAGATATCGATATAAATTTATTTCAGTTAATTTTACCTTCACTGCTAGACGATCTTAATACCTCTTCTACAGCTTTTGGAACTTGTTCTCCCAAACCATTTCAAAGTAAAGCGATCATTCTCCAATTTCCAACCAAATTCGGATGGTTCAAGGTCCGTAGGTATGGATTTTGTTGCATTTTTCCATATGCTACTGATGTAAACGGCACGGTTGATTTGTTGTAATAATTCTCGTTTACAAGGGGGCAACATAGAGGAGTCAAACTTGGTAATTCCTTTCGAAAATGATTCGCTGGTGTCCCACATAGCAAAATTATTTTCGAAAATTTGCATGCGTGCCTTGTCCACGGACTCACAACGAAACAATTTATTTTTTGTCGTAGCGTATACGTCGCAAACGAATTTTGCTATAATTTTTAGTGCAACTGGAAAATCGTTGCTACTAGGGCAGTGCAGATTTGAAAATGGTTCAATATACTTTTCATTTTTGAGCAACACTTTCCAAGGCCTCAGTTTGCCCATCCTATAAAAGGAGGGATTAAAGTCGCACCCAGTAAATGCATGAAATGCTGGTAAAGCGGAGCATACGTGGCTACCTAATTTTTCGTATATTTTACGAATATTGACATATACACGATTATTTCCTGTGCCGAATAATAGCCAAACTTCTCCAGTCAGTGACATGAGATTAATATTACCCAGTGCTATTATTAAAATATCTGTGTCTGAACATTCAATAACGAGATTGCTCGTCTCGCTTAGCGTCTTTAAAATAAAGATAATTTTTGTATCTGCTTACCCTGAGCTTATAATATATATAATATATACTTATATATCTAATTTTATAATATACGAAGTACTTCATCGCTTTTCTCCTGCAAATAACATGCTAATAGTTTGTATTTTCTACAACAGATGGCATTATAAAAAAAAACATATTAACCATTTAAAACAAAAATCTTGTTAAGTTTACAAAAATTCATATGATAAATTTTTGAACAGCGTAGGAAGGTAGGAGGTGGAAACTTGTCGTAATACAAAGTTTCTCTTTGGAGCCCTACCTCCCGCAGCACCCGGCCATAAAACAAAAAGAGAATCTTTGCAATGTAGATATGTAGAATAGGTCTTAGGTCAATAAACCATGACGCTAGTTCGCCCAGTGGCGTGTTTATTTCGAATCTTCCAAAATTTAAATAAACTTCAAAATTTTCATTTTCTGTAAATCACATATGGTATACTGCTTTTTTTATACAATTGTTCCTCTAAATTCGTATGCCTCTTGAATTTTAAAATAATTGTATGATTATACGTTTAAATTTCAAAGGGCATACGTGATTACATTGATAAAAAAATAATATCGAATTTTTTAATACATCGTATTTAGTCGTAAGCATTTATTCGAATTTTATACGATTATTGCCCAGCACGATTTGTATGCCCCTTGAAACTTGGAACAATTGCATGATTATAAGGTGAAATGTCGAAGGGCATACGTGATTCGATGGGTAAGACATGAGCCCTATTTTTGACGTGTTTTTTAACGTATGCCGCCATTTTAGACCTCGTTAATAAGTATGCCGTTGAAATATATAAATCATTTTACAAAGAATAACTGAGTGTTTCCAAGGCATACATGATTCGATTGATTAAAAAAGAAAAAAAAATTTACAAATGTAGTAGTAGGCACTAATCCTCGAGACCCGCGCTACACGTATGCCGAGAGTTTTCCGCTGAATTTTGTCATCAAAATGATTATTTGGTACACATGGCATACGTGATTCGATTAATAAAAATCATTTTTTTTTTCAAATGTAAGCGACGATCTTAGCCCAAAAGACCCGCCCTACACGTATGCCGATGGTTTTCCGCTGGATTTTTTTTTTCCAAACCATCATTAAACGTGCATGGCATACGTGATTCAATTGATTAAAAATTGATTTTTCGAATTTTATACGATTATTGCCCAGCACGATTTGTATGCCCCTTGAAACTTGGAACAATTGCATGATTATAAGGTGAAATGTCGAAGGGCATACGTGATTCGATGGGTAAGACATGAGCCCTATTTTTGACGTGTTTTTTAACGTATGCCGCCATTTTAGACCTCGTTAATAAGTATGCCGTTGAAATATATAAATCATTTTACAAAGAATAACTGAGTGTTTCCAAGGCATACATGATTCGATTGATTAAAAAAGAAAAAAAAATTTACAAATGTAGTAGTAGGCACTAATCCTCGAGACCCGCGCTACACGTATGCCGAGAGTTTTCCGCTGAATTTTGTCATCAAAATGATTATTTGGTACACATGGCATACGTTATTCGATTAATAAAAATCATTTTTTTTTTTCAAATGTAAGCGACGATCTTAGCCCAAAAGACCCGCCCTACACGTATGCCGATGGTTTTCCGCTGGATTTTTTTTTTCCAAACCATCATTAAACGTGCATGGCATACGTGATTCAATTGATTAAAAATTGATTTTTTTTTATCAATTTGAAACTCAATTGTACGAGGCATGTCCCGCGATCACGATCTTGCACACCCGCATCGTTAATCTACACCTACTAAATGACGAAAATCCTGAAGGGCATACGTGATTCGATTGATCGAAAAAATCTGCACCTAGCTGCCGGTCTATTTGTTCCAGGGGTGTATATACTACGTGAAAGTTTAAAAGTTTACAAGTCATATTATAATTATGAAGGTATTTTCCAGAATTTGTATTTTTTAGTACTTACTTATTATAAAAAAACTGTCAGTCTTATTTATTCCTAATTTTTTTGTAATAGAAAGCAACAGAAATAAACATAAAAGATAGACTCCACTCTGCATACTTCCAAAGTTAACAAAAGTGAAACAACCAGTGCAAGCCAGCCCGCTTGTAAAAACGACGTACCTACATTTCGCAATTATTTCAATTCTTGCGCCGCGTTTTTTAGCAAAATGACGGCTAGACTGACTTGACATACAAGTAAATGTGTGTCATGTGATGAATTCCTAAAATCTTTAGCTATTTTCCGCTCAAACTCCAAAAACCACCAATGGACACGTGCTTCGCCTCTCAACGAAGCATCCTCAGGATATACCAGAGATGGGATTCGGTCAGCTAACGAGCACCGAATTCTATCTCTGATCGAATCCTATCTTTGGTATATCCTGAGGATGCTTCGTTGAGAGGCGAAACAAGTGTCGATTGGTGGTTTTTGGAGTTTGAGCGGAAAATAGCCAAAGATTTTAGAAATTCATCACATGAAATGGATTTCCGCAAAGTAACACCTGAGTCTGTACAATATCTTAAATGTGTGTCGTTTTTACAGGTGAAGCAGGCTAACAGCATAGTCGACCTAAGCACTACTACAGGCGTGGTAACATAATTGTAAATACATAAACAAATACAAAATTTCTAGCGATTTTATTTCTTTGGCAAACATTTTCTCACGTTCATCAATCTTTCATGACGTACAAAAACTGAAAGACACAGCTCTGACGTAAATTATTAATCTTCAACAAAAATAAATAAGTATTAAACGCTGCTGAATATTGAAATAAAATCAATATATTCTTGTAAAATTGAAATTCTTAATTTCGTTTTCTGGAAATACACGCATACATACATATTATCTTCACGCCGTATCCCTACCGGGGAAATAAAGTTTTATAAATTAAATTTAAATTAATATTGATAACTACGTACCTACTTTCGTGGTTAAAATCCTGATATACATAATAATAAAAATACTAAAGTAATTGAAGATTATAAAATTGGTATAATTGTCTAGATATCGAGAACTCCAAACAGCGACAAACGGACGGCCACTGTCCGTCTGTCGCTGTTTGGTTGGTACGTTGTACATACATACTACTTATTTCTCACTTGTTTGTCAATGACTCACTATATAATTTTCACTCTGCGCACACATTTATACTTTTTAACCGACTTCAAAAAGAGGAGATTCTCAATTCGTCAGTATCGACCTATATTATTTTATATATGTTCACCAATTCCTCCAAACCAATAAACAAAATCAGAAAGTAGGTACTATAATTTTGTAGGCTTTTCACCATTTCAGAAACTGTTATTCATTACATAAATATTTGTATCGTATTGAAGAAGTTATTTCTATACTTGGGTTTTAATTCATAATGGATAATTATTTTGTAGTTTTAGTGTTTTTATTTCAGTCGGTTTATTTTTTTTCTTTGATTAAATCTTCATATTTAAGGTCTGGATGTTTTAAACTACATCTACATACACGCCGATACAACTACATTTTTTATTTTATTAAAAAAACCCTCTGAAAAAAAATTGTACTTACGCAATTAGTATTATGCTGTCAGTTGCTAAATTTTTACCAACCGCAAAACTAAGTTTGTTATAGGGAATTCTTTATATTATTTAAAGCATGAAAATCAAACTTAAAAGTATCCTAACAATTTTCCTGCAGTCCACGCGTTATTCTCAATTTTCGTGATTTTTATTCATGTTTTTCATGTAATTTTTAAAATGGAGATTTCAAAAAAAATTTTCAAAATCTCGATTTATCGGTGAATCGGTGATTCATATTATTCACCTAAAAACAAAGTGATGCCCTAAAAAAAATTTTCTTTGAACTTTCTATATAAACCCCCAAAATTAAAGTCATGCCTTAACTTTTCTAATACACGTATCTGAACCAACAATTGAACCAAACACAATGATGTGACGGTTAAAATCTGAAAATTACGGCTATGTCAGACAGAGAGACCTGCGTATTTTCTTTAATTTTAGTACTGAAGTCTAAAAAAGAATATGTACATATCTAAAATTTATAGCATAACTGAATAGTCTGTTTTTCACGTTTTACCACATTGTTATGTTACATCGAAACTGTCGCAAAGCATGTCTTTTCAATGAATAAATAGTTTTAGGTTACATTCTACGAATTAAAGAAAAAACATTTTTTAAATCTCCCGTTCCTTATAAATAAAAAATAGTATGCCTAGCTCACAATATTCGAAATACTCTTGTGATATAAAATGCGGTAATGAGGTGAACAGGTGACAGCGAGCGATGTCACGTAGATACGTCACGCGCACGAAATATGTCTGTGGATGATTCACGTCATCTCAATGTTAGCTTGCACGTCTCTTAGTCCTAATACTTGACACAAACAAATCATATAATATTGTGTCGCACGTTAAAAAAGTGAGGCGACCATAATAACAAAGGACATATTATAACCGGCGGGGTTATTACCTAAGAAATTGCAGACAGCGACAGTCAGGCGATCACAGCGCGACCGGTGACTAATTGTAATAAAAAATGGATATCATGTATGACAATTGCGTATCTATTATTCTATGACCGTAAAATGCATTTTTCGCGGTTGATTTAGAGCCACTATTAAATTACACTACACAAATTCTCGTTTTGACAGCAGATATCGAAAATTGATCGTCCGATGCTATCTGTAAGATACGTAATAAGCGTGCTGGTCACACTTTTGTTCGACGAAAAAGTCGCTCGGCCTACCTGCATATGCATATTCTAGATTCAATATAAATAGGTACAGTCAATCGGGTTATACTGGGTTTAATCAATCAATTTTGCTTTAGTAGAACTGAAAAAGTCAGGCGAAAACAACGTGTTATTTTCCGTACTTTTTATTGTTATTAAGCTGATGTTACTGGTGCTGGTAAACTGCAATATTGAACTCGTTGAGGACAGCCTTGTAGGATCTGTAGGATAGGAATAAAGTTCTTTAATAGATTATTGCAAGATGATTATGACCCTTTGCAGTTTTGCCAATCGGGAGAGCCAGATGGAAGTCGACCATTATGACATAGAATTTATAGAAGATTCATCGGGTCAATTTTGTTGTTCAATATAAATTGCTGAATCGAATGTATCGACCCGACTATGTGCATATTATTATTATTATTATTAATTATTAAAACATTTATTTTCAGATAACAAAGATCCATAGAATTGGTTAGTAAATAAGTTAAAGATAATGTTAGTAAAAAAAAAAAATTATTAATTAATAATTTTTTTTTTAGCATAGCAATAAGGCATTGCACGCCTTATTGGTGTAAATGTGAGACATATTTACATGTGGGCCGGCTTATTTTCATCGAACATTAAATTACATGACACGGTGTCTATCTTTTTATTAGCTGTTTATATAGCTGCACCTGGTCACGTGTTGTTGTAGCTCAGTGGGTATATTAGGTGCATTAGATTTAGGTTTACAAAACCAAGCGAGCATACGAACGCAACGTTTCGTAAAAATTTCAAAACTATTGGTGAAGAACTTTCAGAGATTTAATATTCTGCACAAACGAACATTTTTTTTTAAATATGGTACATAGATAAACGATAGACAAATTGAGCATAGATACACCTAAAAGCTAATAAAAAGAATCGATACTAATTCGTATTTACAGTACTAAAGTGACCTAACCATTTGACAATATTTAGTTATTATAAGTACCCGTTTAGCCATTCACACTGTCTATACATATATTTATAATAAAATCTTTGTCATCCAATCCAATCTTGACGTGGTTAAGAACGCTAAGAAATCTGTTTATAGCACTCGTAATATTTCAATAATATTATAGCCATGAATCTTAGTAATTAATATATTAAGGATCCAAATGATTTATGAAGGCTGCAATCAGCTGCAAACCTCCAATATCCTTTTGAAACAATTATGGTTTTTGACATCGATAACAGTTTTACCTCAATATAAATTATGATATTAATTTTACACTCACGATCAGTAATAATTGAATAAGTAATATGTCAATAATCAATAATATTAAGATATTAGATTTTTAACTAGTAGAATAAAATAGCTTTAATAATACAAGCACAAATAAATCCTTAGTATGATGAGATAGTTGGAGTACTACTCTAGAAAATCTTATTTTCCAGTTACACTTGCGATCTCAATCTCAATAACATATGTAATTTAGAACAATGTTCCATGAAATATCCTTCGCTTTCAACGTAAAGCTCCACTTTACCACGCCTTCAGTCGCGATGTTGACCCCCGATAGTCTCGCGGGTCGTCGTGACCCCACTTAACATAAATGAAAGCTTTTTGTAACTATCAATCCTTGCAGACGTGAAATAATTCGCGGCTTACAACCAACTTGCTCTTGAAAATTATTTTTTGTCTTATCGCTGATTTTATCACAATTTTCTAAGAGTATATATAATGTTTTATTTAATAACTAAATATAATAGTTAATCAGGAAACCAATTTTATAAAATGTAATGTCATGCTAAATATCTGTCATTTCAACTTTTTTTAAACTTTAATAGGTATTCATAAGTCTTCTATCATATTTTATTTTTAATATTCGGCGATTTTAAAATTAAAAGTAGCATCTAAGTTTAATATAAGCGATAAAAGTTGTTTAAATTTATAATCACCAGAGATTAAAGACTAGTGACTATAGAATTAGCCAAAATTACCTTAATTAGTCACTATTAGTCAATTGTTTTAATTAAGATTGGTCAGCATTATATGATCGTTTATGGAAAAATTAAAATTTCGAAGTCATCCATCATAATATGATGGCAGCATCAAAGCTATTTCAATTGGCTGCGGTTTGGCCACAGTTGGTCAAGATATCAATAACCGATCAACGATATTATATTAAATAATTAATTTATTCCTTTCAAGGCCATGTCAAAATGGCTATCGCAGCATTATTTCTGCCTAATTATTTAGAAAATCTAATGGCCAATTGTAACTAAATTGTAACCAACTGAAATAGTTATGAATCAGTTAAGCATATACAATTGAGACGTCAATTTAAGGCGCTAATTAAATGGAACTAAATCTTTTACCGTTTCTATTTTCAGTTTAAACACATTTCGAACGAAAACGAAAACAGGAGTTCGGACTGTATTTCTGATTTGAGCACTACCTTAGTAAAATTAACACTAGTAATTTTTCAAATGTATTAAAGACAATTTTTGATTTTGAACACGTATAATAAATGATAAAAGAATTTCAATCAATTAAAAGAGATTGTCGTACACAGTACAAAGTGTTCCGTCATTGCACTAGTGTCAGTGAGAGCTCTAGAAACACGAGTGCAATGACATAACGCTTAGCGACGTACATAAACATACATTATCTACTTTCCGTCCTTTCTGACTACCTCGTTGGGGATACAGCGTGAAGATATGTATGTATGTACCTACTTTCTGAGGAAAAGATAGATGCAATTAAAAAAACTTAAATAAAGTCATTGGAAGAAGGTTAACATACTCTCTCCTACAAACTATTAAAGGACGTTATCCGTTTCCGCTAGGTCGTGAAATTCGCTGTTATCTTTGTGCTTTTGCGCACGTTATGACAGTATGAATCTCAAATGAAAATCATTATAAACAAACTTTATACAGTATTTCGGGAGGTAAAAAAATTTATATCTTTAATCTTATTTTAAGATTTTATGTGAGTATACCTTGCACTTTAAAAAAATGGAACCGACTGCAAAATAAAAACATTGAAAAGTACAAATACTATCCGAAATCCTATACAAAATAATCATCCTTTACTAATCAAAACTCAAGTAGACGAATAGCTTCTTAAACACAATTCAAATAGCTATATAATTAAATTTGACAGTTACTGAAGTCGGTGCCAAGCCTAACAAACATACTAGTAGACTTTCTGTTGTTGTTGTTGTATTGTAGCGTTTGTAGAGTCGAATTTCGACCTTTGAGCGACTACTATCGTTTATAATTACATTATTATCAGCTCTTAGATATTTATTAATAACAAATAAGTACACACATACGTTAATATTTACAAACTTAAACATACACATTATCTTAATATACTTCCTCAAAGTTGCCGCTTAGAAAGCTTTCAGCTTTCGCTTGTGCTTAAGGTACCTAACAGACTGGCAGCATTGGCTCTTTGAATAGCCAAACCGATTCGTTGGTGGAAGAAGCTGACAGCCCGGCGGTCTCCCGAAGCCTCGACCAGTCTCTTACAAATATCAGAAACCAGTCGATGGGCTTCGGGGCCCCAGGGACCCAAAGTTTCGACTGCAAAGGGCGTAAATATGAAACTCTCAGAGAGAGTCGCATACTTACGCCGCTTCAAGTTCTCGGCAGTGCTGGCCGCGGCACGTGCTGACTTGGAAGTCGCCGGTACATGTTTAAAAAGCTTATTTAGAATTCCAATTTTTGATAAAACAAAACTATCCTACGGTATATATGTTTCCTCTACGGTATATATGTATCTACACTATTATTATAAAGCGAGAGCGGATTTCGTAAGTTTGTATGGAGGGTAATATCCGGAACCACTGCACCTATATGAAAAAATTTTTCACCACTTGAAAAGTACATTATGTATTCCAGATGTACATAAGCTATATATTATGTATTCAACCCGACCGAAGTCAGGACGGGCAGCTAGTTGGTAATACATAGGTATGTGTCACAGTACTACTGGGACCTGGGACTGTTTGTATATTTTTTTGGACTGCAGTTCGATTTACGGGAATGAATATGTGATTCGCTACCCCTTGTGTAATTCCACTACTTGCAACTTTCGACTATTTATGTATTGTTTTTAAAAGTTTTTAAAACTTTTAAAAACAATAGTACGATGTATACGATAGTACGACAGTATATAATAGTACGATACTATAACCCAATTGTGCGAATGTGTCGTCAATACAACAGTTTAGTCTCGGATCACAAGTACATTGACATTTTTGATAAAAGGTATATTGCTTTCAAATCAAAATCAAAACCGCACTCAAATAGCACTCGCCCAACGACTGCAATAGATTATTTTCTTCTATTCACAATGTTGTTTTTAAGTTATTGTTGATTTTTAAATATTTGATTATTTTGCTGTTTGTTTCTTTTCATCAAATTGTAATGTTTTAATGTGTATGCACGCTTTTGGGGTTCAGTGTAGTTATGTTGTGTTTATCCATTAACGTATTGTGAATCTATTGTGGCTGTTGCTGTTGTGTGTACCAAATAAAAAAATAAAGAAATCTAGGAAATCACAGTTTTACATAAACAAAGTTATGAAACTAAAACTTGTATTTTTTACGTATTTAGTAAAAACTTCTTACATTACTTATAGCAGCCGACTTCAACAAGAAATTTTTAATCGACTTCAAAAAAAAGAGGAGTTTCTATTTTCGTCTATAAGTCTATTATGTATGGTTTTTTTTGTATGTTCACCGATAATTTTGTCAATTCTGGACCGATTTCAAAAATTATATTTTTGTTCGAACGGATTTAACTTTCAAGGTGGTTCCATTTAAATTTAACCGGTATTTGAGCTTGGACTTCGAGGATACACCAAATAATACCAAATAACACCAAATAATTCTAACTGCTTATAAGCTTTATTTATATTGATGGTTCTCTTGTATGGCATCGCGCTCCAGAATTAGAAAGAAGTTAATTGTAGACTTGCCCTAGATACTTATTTAGGCCTAAATCACTAAAAAGAAAGGAATAAGAAAAAATTAAGAAAAAAATTAAACCACCTTAAAAAAACACTGAAAAGTACAAAATAACTATTCCTTTCTAATCGAAACTCGAGTACAATAAAAGTAACTTTATAAATACGATACAAATACCTACATAATTAAATTCGACAGTTATTGAAGTCGGTGCCAAATCAACATGCAACTGCCTTCAAAATTGGTGAAAACAGACAAAATTGCTATTAATATATATGAATTTAATATATATGAAGGAAGCGATTAATATATAAGAATAACATTTCATTGTATGACGTTATCGTCATACAATGAAATGTTACTCCTTCATCTATACTACTATATAAATCTCTTGCGACTGTCTGTAATTGCAATTTTTTTGCCAAATTTTGTGACAAATAGTCGTTTTGTGACTCACTGACTTTTTTTTTGAAATTTTTGTCTGTCTGTCTGTCTGTCTGTCTGTCTGCATGTCCTTTTATAACTGAAGAACGGCTTAACTGATATTGACGAAAGTCGGTACGTAGTAAGACCATGTGATTGCGCTCATGATAGGCTACTTATTTTTAAAAAAAATTGCCCTTAAAGAGGTGAAAAGGGGATGAAACTTTGTATGAGAATGATAAACAGCTGAACCAATTATGATGAAATTTGAGGAGAAGATAGTTCGACATCAGAGAACGAACATAGGCTACTTTTTTTTAAATCTACCCCTAAGAGAGTGAAAAAGGGGATGAAACTTTGTATGGGGAACGCTAAATATAGGTAACCAGCAGTACCCGTGACTTCGTCTGCGCGGACAATTTTTTCGTGCCTTCCCGGATTAGGTTAAATTATATGTAAATAATAAATATGCATAGTATGTTTAAACATTGTTTTAAAAAAAAAGTCTACGTTTAAGCTTACGTCTGTCTCCGGACACATACTATCTCTGTACCAAACATAATAATTGGTTCGGCGATTCAGCATTTCCCATTTAAAGTTTTATCCCCCTTTTTACCCCCTTAGGGATAGTTTTTTGATAAAAAAGTAGCCTATGTCCGTTCCCATGTGTCAAACTACGAGTATATCCATGCTATCACAATCAGTTCAGTGGTTTAGCATTTCCCGTACATAGTTTCATCCCCCTCCCTCCCGCGCCCCTTTTCACAGATTTTTATAAAAAAGTAGTTTATGTAATTTTGTTAAAAAAAAGTCTTATTACCGCACCAAATTTTATCATTATCAAGATTTAGCGTTTCCCACACAAAGTTTCATCGCCATTGTCATCACCATCACAGTGGTAAATTTTTGATAAAAAAAAAGTTATTGGTGACAACGTGTTATAGTTTGTAGTTTGCTATTAATTATTGAGAAAAAAAATGTAAAAGTGAAAATACGAGTCTGTGTTCTTAATTTGCGCAACATTATCTTGTTACTCATTAGCTCATGTCCCTTTTTCTGATGTCAAACTATCTTCCTGCTAAATTTGATCGTAATCGGTTCAGCGGTTTACCATTTCCCATACAAACTTTCATTTCCCTTTTCACCCCTTTAAGGCTAGTTTAGCTTATATGTGTTCCCAGGTGTCAAACTATATCCATACATACATACGTACATACATCTTTACGCTGTATACCTAACGGAGATCAGAGAGGACGGAGCGCTAAGCGTCGTGGTCCTTACATACGTCTTTCGCTTCCTCAAATTTCATCATTGGCCTCACACATTTTCGCCTAGATATGTGAGTGCTTTTTACATTTCCGTCGGCAAACTCTCTGGCTCTTTGATCTTCATAAGTCAGCCTTGATCTTCCTTGACGTCTTTTACCACTCACTTTCGCTCTGTAGATTTTCTTCGTCAGTCTTTCATCACTCGTTCTTTCTATATGCCCGAACCATCCAAGCATTCCTTTCTTCATTTTTACAATAACACTAACTATAACCATAACTAATAATAACAATAACTATATCCATGCTACATCATAATCAGTTAGCGGTTTAGTATTTCCCGTACAAAGTTTCGTCCCTCTCCCTCCTGTCCTCCTTTTCACAGATTTTTGATAAAAAAGTAGCCTTTGTATTGTTGATAAAAAGAAGTCTTATCGCCGCACCTCTCACTACCAAGATTTAGCGTTTCCCATACAAAGTTTCGTTCCCGTTTTCACCATCTTAGGCATAAGTTTTTTAAGTTTTTAGGCATAAGTCCGTTCAGTAATGTTAAACTATCTCCCTGCGAAATTTCATCATAATTGGTTTAGCGGTTTACCATTTCTCGTACAAAGTTTCGTCCCCCTTTTCACCCCCTTAGACACCCCAGTAGTTTTTTGACAAAAAGGTAGCCCATGCCCCAGTCCCAGGTGTCAGAAAACTATATCCATGCTACATCATAGTCAGTTCAGCGGTTTAGCATTTCCCCTAGAAAGTTTCGTCCCTCTCCCTCCCGTCTCCCTTTTCACAGATTTTTGATAAAAAAAGTTTTATCATAGCACCAAATTGTATCATTACCAAGTTTTAGCGTTTCTTATACAAAGTTTCATCCCCGTTTTACCCTCTTGGGGGTAGATTTTTATAAAAAGTAGCCTACGTCCGTTCTCTGATGTCAATCTATCTTCTTGCCAAATGTCATCATAATCGGTTCAGCGTTTTAGCCCTTTCCCGATTTTTTTTTTCAAAAACCTACCCTTAAGGGGGTGAAAAGGGTATGAAACTTTGTATGGAAAACGCCAAATTTTGCTAATGATAAAATTTGGTGAGGTGGTAAGACTTTTTTTATCAAAAATACATAGGCTACTTTTTTATTATGATCTAGCATGGAAATAGTTGGACATCTGGGAATGGACATAGGCTACTTTTTAGTCAAATAAACTACTCCTAATGGTGAAAAGGAGGATGAAACTGAATGGCAAATGCAGAACCGCCAAACCAATTATGATATTTGGTACAGAGATAGTATGTACTCGGAGACAGACGTAGGCTAGACGTAGACTTTTTTTCAGAAACAATCTTTAAACATGCTATGCACATGTACATATAATCTAACCCAATCCGGGAAAGCCACGAAAAAATTTTCAGCACAGACGAAGTCGCGGATACAGCTAGTTGAAAATATATTATCTTCAAAAAAAATTGTTTTAACGTTATTAAATAATCTTAGCATCTGTAAAAAATATAAGGAATCATTTAAATATTAGATTTTGCTATGTAAAATAAAACTATAAAATAAATAAACAAACTTGACAAGCTGTCATACTGACAGTGACAGTCAGATCAGATCATGATCAGGCTGTCTCACGACAGTCCGAACTTGGCTGCCGCTAAGAATCTCTGAATCTAGCTGGATACCGTACTTCGAAGAGGTAGTTAAAGATAAATTATATAACCTCGAGTAACCTTTGATCACTAACGTTTCTCTTCTGTCTCTTTCTAATTCTTGGAAATGACTCTGAACTATACCTACTAGTACATATAAGATTGCTATATATAAATATACCAACAGTAAAAAATTAAAAGATATAGAAGAGAATGGAGATGATTCCAGATTAAATTTCTCAAATTCAGCTACCTCCTCGGAGTGCGATCTCCTATTTAAATACCGCTCCATTATATTAAGCGGATTTTGATCTGGCACCTCGCTGACCGCTGCCACGGGCGCAGCTCGCTCACTTCACTCGTTCGGCCCGCGCGTTGTGGTAAAAATATCTATCTAACATCATTTAACCTGAAAGAGTGTTCATATTGAAATTACAAAATTAATATTGTAAAAAATTTAAACTTGTAAAGTGGCACTTTAAATCTTGAATATTTGTATCGAATGTCTTGTATTAATATACTGTCATGTTGCATAATTTTACAAGAGAATTTTGAAAAATTTTTCCCAACGTGACGCAATCTAAACTTTAGCCTGTATTTGTCTTCGCAAATGCCTCCAAAGCATTTGGAATTACCATTACACCACAACATTTAAGTTTCAGGGATTGAAGTTGTAAACAAAATTTTGAAGCAAAACCGTTAATTTTTAAGTTTGCGTAGTCGATAAAAATAGTAAATTTATTGCGGAGAGCATTAATTTTAAAGTACATGTCGTAAATATAAACAGTAGCATACTTATAGATAAAACCATTAATTTTAAAGATTCTGAGTTGTATATAGAATTACTAATTCTACAGTTCCATTACATCCCTAAGTATATCCCAAAGTTTATTAGTTTGGTAGGTTTGGCACTGACTTCAGTAACTGTCAAATTTAATTGTATACGTAGAAGAGGTATGGTATTTGTATCGTATTTATAATGTTATTTTTATTATACTTGAGTTTTGATTAGTAAAGGACAGTTATTTTGTATTATTTATATCATGTAATTTAGTAAAAGATAGTTAGTGTTCTTTTTTTGAAGGCGGTTTAATTTTTTTCTTAAAAATTTTCTTGATGTGCTTTTGAAATCGACTTTTTAAGTTCTTGACTTTGAATACCTATCACCAAATATTTAATCACATTTGATAAATAATTTTCTTTAATGTTTTATTCTATATTGAATTTTTCAAAAAACTTATTACCTACCTACCTGTAACATTTATGCGTAGTTGAAGCGAAATTGCTTATGTGATTTTGGCTCTGTGAGAGAACAAATGGACATAAAATTACACACACCGTTAAAGTTATAACCCTTCTTTAAGCTGCATCGAAAAGCCTTTTACTAGTTACATAGAGAGCATAAAATTATTAGTAGTAGTCGATCAGATCATAAGGATCAATTAATTAAAATAGATTGCATGAAAAATAAATTAGAACGAATAATTGAATTCATTTCATTTCAATTTTAACAGAAACAAAGTAAATTGAAAGTAAATTGCTTGACGCTAAATTATTAAAACTATTCACAACACACAACAATTATAGATCATCGCGCATTACGCAACCACCGCTAGTTTTGTTTTTAATGTCGTTGCTTGCTATTCAGCCAGTTCGTTTTTATATATTATATCCTTTGGCTAATATGCGTATTTTATTATTATAACTTTTTAATTATAATACCTTTTTCGTCAGTTCTTAATTCCCTACCTAATTTGAAGAAAACAAAGCAGTACATACATAATAATCAATATTATTGCATTGTTTTTAAATTCAGAGCAAAATCGTGCCGCTTTGGGTTCTCTTACTAAGGATCGTGATAATGGTAAAATTAATACATTATACTTAAAATTTCAACTCGAAATGGAAACTCAGACATAGCAATAATACGCAATACTTCCATGAATTTATGTTATTTAAATCTGTGTCAATAAGTCAAAACTATAACAAGAATAAAAAAATTGTTTTCGGTTGTAAACCCTTGCTTTGATCCGACAATGTCTAAGTCAATATTCAAGTCACAATGTTGGCTAACAAAGAGTTTAATAAATCACACCAATGTCTTACACTGACTGTCAAACTAAAGTAGGCCTTTTTGACCCTCATAAAACGAGAAAATGGGAAGATCATCCGAATTTACATAATTAAATACGATTCCGACTATGTGAGCGAAACTCAACGTCCCGTAGTTCGTCGGAAAGCGCAATACACCATTAAATATGCACATCGTGAGATTGTGAATGACGCCTCTCGATTCGTAGCGAAAGTTATAGACCTGGGAACCTGTTGAAGACTTCTTAACTACACTAGTACTTTCAAGAAGGCAGATCGTTATTTTCTTGAAAACTTTTCGTATGCACATTTCATTTTCAGGGTTCCGTATCTAAATGCCAAATAATCAAACCCTTATAATTACATCCTGTCATATCTGTTTTACCCGGAGACTGTTGGCACCGTATGGATGAAAAGAAGGTTGGTTTTTGCTATGAGTTTGTGAAAACAGAAAACAACGAATGTATTCTTTAAATATATACCCGTAACTGAGGGATGAAAAAATTCCAGTGTGTTTTTCTGTTACTTTCGATGATATTATAATGCTACTGAATATTTGGTATTTAGTTCTTATTGGTACTTATTTTAGCGTGTATATGTTTTATATTGCCGCGTCAGCTAATATCTGACACAGTGCACAATAAGCGTATGTAGTATATTTAGATAAGTCTTCAAAAATAAGAATTATAGAGCTTTCAAAATTATCTTTTTATTGAAGTCATTTTTGGTAAAATATATGCGTCTAAAGAGTCGCAAAATTTAAATTAAAAATTAAAAAACCCCCGACTCAAAAAAAACCTCCAAAAAATAAAAACATAATATGTACCTCATAGCCCTTTAAATTTGTGATAAGTTTCAATATAAATAGTAGTAGTAATATATATCCAAGCGTCGTCACATCTGGGGACCGCTAAGTTAAAACTAAAAAAGAGCTGATATTCTTCAAACGGCTGAATCGATTTTGATAAAACATGTCTAAGAACCACCGCTAGAAAACCTGCTTTCAAACAAAAAAAACCGCATCATCGGTCCATTCGTTAAGGAGCTACAATGCCACAAACAGACAGACAGACACACAGACACCCCTTTTTTTGAGTCGGGGGTTAAAAAGTGTTCCCCCACCTCTCTAACTTTTCAAATATCGAGTGGAAAATTCTGAACAAAAAGACAGTACAACAAAAACAAACTTTCGGCGAAAATTAGTTTGAATAAGATATGTTGTGTAGATTTTGAGGTGTGGAATAATTTTTTTTTTATAAAAGAGCTGGCAAACGAGCAAGTATGAGTCACCTGATGGAAAGTGACCACCGCCGCCCATGGACACCCGCAACGTCTGGGGAAGCACGTAAAATTTATCGTGTTCGGGCGTAGCCGTGCCGGGTGGTTCCTTACACTTGGTTTATTGTTACTATTACAATAACTTTCGTCTAATCCGTGTTATTAGGTACAATTAATAACATACATACATACATACACATCCTCACGCTGTATCGGTAACGGTAACGGTCCCTAACGGTAGTCAGTGAGAACGGAGAGCCAAGTAATAACATAATTTCAAATTATTCGAAATTAAATTCACTATCACTAAATCGTACAGATCTAGGTATTACTTTGCGCAAATCCATTTTTAGTAATGAATTATTCTTATAAACACGTATTTCGCCTTACAACGAATCAATTTTAACGGAAATTGTCTCAGCAATTTCCGTTAAAATTCGTCACGTATTTCGCCTCTTTGAGAGGCGAAATACGTGACCATTAACATATTTGAGATTTTGGGCAGAAGGCAACTAACAATCATAAGAATTTATCACAACAAATTCATACATTTGTCTTTGTTTAAATCATTGCAAAAGTATCTTTTTCGGTTTAAGTTTATTTCCTAATACCTGCAATGTATTATTTCTTAAATTATTTTTATTATGGCTTTCGTGCTTCGAGAGAAAGAATGTGTCAGCTACTTATCTTCCTACGCAACTTCTAAAAGGCGGCCATAGGCTAAAACTTATTATGAAAAATTTGTTATATGATGGGCTAATAACTTGTAAGCTTTCCCTACATAGTTCTACTTTTCTATCCGTAAACTGTAATATTCTCTATAGGTGGCATCAAGGTGAACTCTATTCGTCTCGAATGCAAAAGGCGTAATAATATGTTATGTAATAATTTCAACTTACATACACACAAAGAGTGAAATAAAATGCGTAACTACAGCTCTTATGATTTTCCAGTGAACGATCAATTTATCTTTCACACACTTAACGCGATAGGCCTCTCCGAATAATGATAAACTTCAATTCACAAAATCGTCAATTTGAAGGCACAAATATTTTCGAACAATGTTACCGGACCGAGCAAAGTCATCTCCCTTGACAAATACGGAGTAGAAATAAGCAGATGTAGTAAAAATAGATATGACAGAAAAAAATTATAAGTATCCATACTACTTGAAAAACATTTTCTCCATGGCTTTATAAAAATATAGATGTTTGAAGTGATTTTTTTAAATAATTGCTGCTTCAAAATACCTATATCATGATATACGATTTAAAAACTGTTTCATTATAAAAAAACGATTTTTAGGACTACTCTTCTAGTTGTTCTATATATCCTTGTAGGTGCTATTGGCTATCTGGACATCTGTTGGCGCACTGCAGTGTTTGCTTTTCATTTCTCGAAGCAACAAACGCTGTAGCAAGAAAATGCGCGCGCAGCGATCTTAATCGCGATAGCTTTGAGCAGTCGTTATCGCGATCTACGCAACACACTACTGTGAAAAAAATTGCCTCAAGTCCAATTTTCTGTAGCTACTCTAACTACGACTGCCTCTTGATGTTCTTCATTCTTACTCGAAGTTTGTTCTTTAATATATAAATAAATATGAAGTTTACATACAAAGAAACAACAACATTAAGGTACTAGTTATTATACATACATACATAGATATATTCACGCTATATCGCTAACGTGGATAAGATGTTTTATATTGCAAAAAGTAATCTTTAAACCCATATAAACACATATTAAAAAAAATATCTGTAAAATTATGTATAAAATAAACAATTACACTGGCTCACAATTGTTACATGGGATAACTGAGCAGTTGCTATCGCGATCTACACAACACACAACTTTACGTTTTTAACTAATTAATCTGTATTGTTAATATACACTGCTATAAAAAAATCGCCATAAGTTCAATTTTCCAACTGCCTTTCGATATTCTTCATTCTTACTCGAAGTTTGATCTTTTATATAAATAAATATGAAAAGTACATACAAAAAAACAACAATAGTACTAAGTTATAAGTTTTTGTGCATTACAACAAAAATCATCTAGAAAGCCTTTATCTTTTTAAAATTATACATATAATAAAAAAAATTACTGGCTTCTAATTACTCATTAAACAATTGTTTTTTTAACATACTTCTTATACTTTTTGTTAGCTTTTCATCTTCGTCAGTTACGTTACTTGTGTTTTCAAATTCAGCTATAATTTCCTCAATTTCTTTATCATCTGAAGAAAACAAATCTACTTCTTTTAATTTCTTTACATTCCCTTTATCAAATTTATTTTCCTGTGTATTTTCACATTTACATCCGTCCAAATTACGGTTATTTTTGTAGTTCACTTTTTTCTTTTTTAATACGCAATCTTTATTATTACAGTCATTTTTAACACGCAAAAAATTTTCATGTATAGCATTATTCTTTTCGTGGTCATCGACTGTATGCTTCAAGGGATCCATTAACTTAAAATCTTCATTACCGTCACGTGAAATTTTCAAACTTTCATTAGGAATATCGTCTTCATCGTATTGTACTTCAATATGGGGGAGCGAAGATGACCGAGGAAATCCATAACTGTGTTCGATAGACCGTAAAACATCTGGTGATGGAGCTAATGTATTCAGTGGTTTCTTGGGTTTTCTTTGTAAATTAATGGGTGCTAATCTCTTTTCAAAAGTAGGAATGACTGGAGTTGTGATTAGCTTATCCTTTGTTTTCGAATTAATTTCACTGCTTTGGACTACAGATCTCAAAACAGGTGGTTTCAAAAGTTTAACATATTCTTGCAGCCGAAGCTGTTCCTTTGACATACGTTCGTTAGGTGAGACATAGAGTTCACCTTTTTTGTTATTTCTTATTTCACTAACATCCCGGATTTCATACGCATTCGAAAAAAATTCTTTGGAATTAATATAAGGATCAATAAATCCTGCTAGATGTGTATTGTAGTCGAAATATACGCGTTTTTGAGATCGCGTCACGTACTTATTGGATACAGGCTGTTGTATTTTAACTGGTTCACTGTTTGCCTTAAGAAGTTGTGAATGAAATTTAGGACTTTTATATATTTGATTTATGTATATGTACGACCTTTCGGTTACATTTTTTTTTTCATTACTTTGTTCATAAAGTGCTTTTTCATCTATATCGCTTCGAAGTTTTTCAAAGTTCATATTCAACTCTTTAGTTACATCATTAGGCACTTTCTCTTCTTCCTCATTTTGAAATAGAATAGCATTACCTTTATTAAAATACTGAAAAAATATGTTTAAATTAATATAAAAAATAAATTAACTACGTCATTAAATTAACATCAATGTCATAAAATTTAATTTCAGGAGATGGTAAAGAACCAGGAGGGAGTAAATCTAAATAACTGCGTAACTGTTTTTATTTTGGCATACTTTGATTCGCATGTTTTACTTTTTTATTAGCCTCCGCGTTAGACTGGAAAAAAGAAAATGAAGAATGTGCCAGCTACAGTACAGTACAGTCTTGTACAGATCGTAAAAAAGATCAGAGGATAGAGCTCCATTACACAGGCCTTATATAGTATCTAAAAAACCAACTTGTCTCTATCTAGTTCCGATTTGCGGTTTTTAAGCCTTACACTAATGTTGATGTGATGAGATACATCATCTCGACTTTATATTTTTGTATGTACATATATTTATAGATACATTGAATTGTTCAAGATTGAAATGTTTAAAACCTAAAACTTTTTCCTCAATCTAATCGAAGAATATTATGATATCAGTTTCCAAATTGATTTATCGCTATTTGCGAAATACTCGTATAGATATGACTTGTGTGCTAGGGGCATTCAATAAAAGTGGAAATGATAAAATATGTTACAAGTAACTTTTATTAAGTTTTATTTTATTTTTCGACATAGTCAGTTTTTAGTGGAATAGTGCCTTTTTTATCAAATTCCCTTCCTAAAGAACTCTTCCTAAAGATATTCCTGTACTACAGCGACTACTGCTTCGTCGTCTTCAAACCGCAGTCTTCTCAGATACTTTTTCAACCTCGGTTATAGATAGAAATCACTAGGGGCAAGGTCTGGTGAATATGGTGGATGCTCAAGCATTTAGAATTCAGCTTCTCGGACTGCGACCGTCGCAACGGCAGACTTGTGAATAGTGGCGTTGTTTTGATGAATCTAAAAAATATTTGCGAGTTATCTTCGCCGTTTTTTGCGGAATTCTACGTGGTTTTTTTTATTTGCTCTGCATATAATGTGCGCGTAATCATAGCTCCAGGTAGTCAACCGTAACTGCTTTTTGATTATCACGGAAAAGAAAACCCATGATCTAACCGGAAGAAGGACTCACCTTGAATTTCTTAGGAGTTGGATATGATAGATTTTTCCAAGTGTAGATTGTAATTTCATCTCGGGGACATAATGGTAAAACCACGTTCATTGTTATAAAAAGCCAAAAAAAAGATCAGAATCTTGTTACAACAGTTCCAAAGTGCTTCTTGAAATATTATTCAGTCTGATTTATTTTCACGCATCTGTAAACATTCTAAGTAGCCAACGCGTAAATATTTTTTTCATACTCAAACGTTAATGTAAAATTTTATGCAGACTACTTCTGCAAAATTTCATTTCTTCAGCAATTAAACGTACTGTGTCACGACTATCCGGTAGAACATTATTTCGACTTTTTAACTATTTCTTCGGTAACTGCTATCACAGGGCGTCACGAGTGAGCGAGCTAAGGCGTCATCTTTGGTGGACGGTCTTACAGACTAACGTGCAACTATAGAATACGAAGAAGCATTTACCTCTTACGTATCCCGTAAATCTTGATAGATTTGTTTGGTAGTAAAACTTTTCAAGCGCAGATATTTAATAAACCGCACGTAGTTAAATTTTTCCATTTTCGTACACTACAACACAAAGCAATCCTATCTTTTTTTTCTTTCTTTATGGCTTTGTGCACAGATTAGCGCATTTGCCATTGTCACGTATTAATAAGTAGAATCGAAGCACGTTCGAAGTTTTCGTTTTTTCTTATCTTAAAACTTCTGCAGTAAAGTGATAGTAAGCTTTACTGAAGTTATAAAGGACTGCTTGGAAGAGTGCGAGACCTTCAGAGTTACACATGTTTATTTAGACATACAGTAGTCCCATGAAAAGAATAATCAGAATAGAGTATATTCTGATCACTTACGCAGAACTTAAAAACCGATAGACTATCACTTTTGTACGTTAAAACTCCCGAAAATATAAAAATAGAAAATCTTAATAAAATGACAACCTCACTTCCCCCATTCCCGCAAAAAGTCCAATCCTATCATGTAAAAACAAAAGATAATAATCACTTTTATTATTTATGGTTTCTTTTCCAGCCAGTATTTACCTTTTTTAATTTTTTTTTATTATTTTTTTTAATGGCGTGGCGCAAAATTAACCTTTTTAACTTCCAAAGAGTTTATATCGTATTCACACTTTTTATTGAACGCCCCTCGTACGTAGTTGATGTATGACTCAACGATATAATCATAATATACTTATACTAATATTATAAATGCGAAAGTCTGTCTGTCTATCTGTCTGTCTGATTTTTATGAGTTTGCATTTCAAAAATTTAACCCTAAAGGAGTGAAAAACAGGATGAAACTTTGTATGGGAAATTCTAAACCGCCCAACCGGTTAAGATGAAATTTCGTACAGAGATAAACCTTTTCTATTAAAAAAACATCTCTTTTTTTGTCAAAAACCTATCCTTAAAGGGGTAAAAAAAGGGATGAAAATTTATATGGGAAATGCTAAACCGCTGAACCGATTATGATGAAATTTGGTACAGAGATAGTATGTGCCCCAAAACATAACAAACGCAACAAACGCAAAAAAATAAAGCAAACGTAGGTTACCTTGTTTTTTAAAAAATGACGTGGTTTATATATATGTGACGTCATCATAAATCCAATATGGCGGATGTTCCATAATAGGAAATAACTTTTTTGTTCAATACCAACAATATGGATATCAAATGAAATGTAATAGGCAGCGGAAAGGTTTCTGTATATGTGATGTCATTATAAATCCAATATGGCGGATGTTCCATAATAGGAAATCATTTTTTTGTTCAATACCAACAATATGGATATCAAATGAAATGAAATACGCAGGGGAAGGTTTCTGTATAAGTGACGTCATCATGAATCCAATGTGGCGGATGTTCCATAACAGGAATTTTTTTTTGTTCAACACCAATTATATGGGTATGAAATGAAATGGAATACGCAGGGGAAGGTTTCTGTATATGTGACGTCATTATAAATCCAATATCGTGGATGCTCCGCGGTAGTAAATAACTTTTTTCAAGACCTCCAACAATTTGGATATCAAATGAAATGGGATACACAGGAGAAGGTTTCTGTACATTTGACGTCATCATAAATTCAGTACAGAGGATGCACCGCAATAGAAAATAACTTTTTTCAAGACCTCTAACAATATAGGTATCTCGGGAAACCTCAGTAACCCGTAGAAGTCATGGAAAATTTTCCACGTGGGTGAAGTTGCGGGTACAACTACTATATTTTTAATAATAATATTTTTTTTTTAATAATAATAATGTTTTTTTTAATAATAATATAATTTTTTTTAATTATGTGTGTATATCACATTTATAATATTTATGTAACTTACCTCTGAACTAGTCGATGGATAAATAAGCCCCGACACAATTCCAATATAAAACGAAATATAGACAATAAAGACATTTCTCATTTTCCGCTATTGTGCAGCAAACGAAAACAAAAACGTTAAAGATTTAAGATGAAATAACTGCTAACAGACATGTGTGGGACATCTGTTATAGTCGAATTATGTAATTGATATGATGTTACGTTTGCCGATATGAAATTCTTGTTTACACACCACAATAAATATTTTTATGTGAGTAGTTTTGTGTACGTTATGATCATAAGAAAGTAATTTGAAACATATAAATATCGTTATGAAAATACAAATAAAAAAACCGGCCAATTACGAGTCGTTACCAAATCACCATCCATACAATGTAATTATGTTATGTATGTTATGATTCAAAAACAAAATTACCTTTGCAGTTAAGAGACATCTCTCATATTCTCGACCTGCAAAACTAGATTTGTAACGAAAAATATTTTGTCATGTGATAGAACTACAAATTCGGATTTTTTCCTTATTTATACTTTAAGATCTTGCTTCTTGCCAAATTTCTTGATTGTAGGTCAATGGGAAGTAGCATAAAGGTTTTGATTATCTTGCGAGTGTCAAAATATGAAGCATAAATGGCTGTATTTTTTTACAGCTTGATTTGAAAGCTTGATTTTTTACAACTACAAGGAACCAAATACTAGGAAAGTACTACAACTACAACAACTAAACTACAAAGGAATATGTATTTGATATTTTAACTTAATACTCCCACGCGTTCCTTAGAAGAAGGTTCTTGACAGACAGACGGACAACGACGTGATCCATTAAAAGTTCCTTATTTCCTTTTCATTTACGGAACCCCAAAAATGGAAGCTGTGAAATAAGTAACCCATAGTGAATTTTAGATAATAATACATAAGTATTTAATAAAGAATACCTGAACTACCTACCCATAATATGTAGGTATGTTCTGTTTCATATAATTCACCAAAATCATTGTATGAAATGCGATGTTATATGATATTAACTAACTAATCTGTAACTAATTAATCTGGTGGTTACACGATGTTATACCATGTAAAGTGTTATAATTATACTGTCACATGAAATAAAAGTTATAAAATATATCTTCGTGGCAAGTAATTCGTATCGAAAACTATTTCATGTATTTTAAGTTTTAAGACGTCTTATTGTATAATATGTGTTATATTGGTTTTTTACGTTTACACTGCCAATGTCAACCACAATAGATACGCTTATGATCTATCCTGGTCAAACACAAAATAGAGATTGTGGCTGAAGAATTCTAAAATGTTTCCACCAAATCATTTCTGACAGATTGGCTGAATGAGCTTCGAGCTGCAAATTTTGTGTGATTTATGAGCTGTGAGCTGTTTCAAGTCTGTGGAGTGTATGTCAAGGGAAAATGCGTGTATTTTATATTCATGGTCGAATTTTGACCACTAGGCGACCACTCTGACAAGTAAATCCAATACACTGTAACTCAAGATAAAGTGTTTTAACTAGTGTTTATTACGTTTCTCTTACTGTGTTTCATACCCCTTCTATTTTATTTTTCACAATTTTTTGTCGTAAAGGGAGTTACTAAAATAGGTAGTGTAGTAGTTACTAGATACAGTGTTTAAATCAAACGCGCGGCAATAGATTGCGTTTCTAAAAAAATTGAATTCCAAAGAAACTCATCGTGCTATCTTGCGAAAATCTATTTCATATGATAAATTCTTATAATTTTTAGCAATTTTGCGCTCAAAATCGAATTCAATGCTAGTTATTTGACTGAGTCTAATCTCAAGGAATTTCTTGGTAATGCTTCGCAGAGAAGCGAAACACGTGGCGATTAACGAGTTTGAGATTTTGGGCAGAAGATTACTAAACAATGTAAGAATTCATCACATATTTACACCGAACTTTTAGCAGCAACTTGTAGTCCAGTCCAAGTTTTATCTATATACTAGCTGAACCCCCGACTTCGTCGGCTCGGAAAATTTGTTTGTGTCTGTCCCTGATTAGATTAGATTATATCTACATACATGTACATAGTATGTTTAAAGATTGTTTTTGAAAATAAGTCTAGCCCTCGTCTGACTCCGGACATATACTATCTCTTTATGAAACATAATTGGTTCGGCAGTTCAGGAGTGCTATTCACAACTTCATTTCATCGGATGAAACATCGGATGAAACATCAGATGAACGCATCGTTGATAACATCGATGAAAAATTACATCGGTTGTTCGCTAGGATTTTCCTACGATGTAACAGCCAAGGAGTTGGCAGCAAAAACTTTTTACAACCTACACATGTGGTAAAAATGAAATTTAATAGTATAATATAAAAACAAATTTGTTTTTAAAATTGTTCTGATCATTCCGATGATGTTTAAATACAAAACTTATTTAAAATGTAAAAATACACGTATAAATATTTTAATGAATGTAATGTTACAATTATACGAATCAAACTAAATACGAACTCCCGGTTCATTCATTTTATTACATACGGAGACGTCATTCGTCAACTTGTCAGTTGTCAATAACTTTTCAAAATGGCGTCGTGATGCCCAATTAATATCGTTAGGTACTCTCTTCACTTACCTTTATATTATTTAAGCAACGGTGTTGTACAGTGATATCATATTCGTGAAATAAATGGGGCTAAAGATTTCTCAAGGAATTAATGTGACTAAAACTGCAGTTCATGGACATTTATGGTGATTTTGGTGATCGAAGACTCCTACGAATCCTACAAAAGCCTACAAACTATCCATTTGTTTCTGTTAAAAAAAATATAAATAAATGTGAGACTTAAGAGTTAATGCCATTTATAAGTAAGTATTGTAGAAGTTAGGACAAAAATGTGTTTCATATTTTGCTGTAATAGCCAACTAAACATTAAACAAAAAGTGCGGGAAACTGCATTCTCTGTAATTTGTCATGTTTTTGTAAAACTACAGCTTAAAGGTGTTTATTTTAATATTTCAGTGGGAATGGATGAAAAGAGAGGCAGTGTCAAGTTCTCATACAAAGAAATAACCAATATCCACTTATCATTTTATGTATTATAAGGCAAGATCATGATGGAAAAAAATAGAGATGATTACAAAGAGAAATGTTGATGCAGTGAATTGTTAAAATGTATTTTGAAGTGTAAACCTTGAACAAAAGAAAAAGAAATGATAATGTACCTGCCTACCATGTGCCTGTGAATTACAAACTACCTATGAATTACAAAAAAGTTATAATAACTGGTATAGGTTATATTTATTTATACTTTTATGTATATAAATAGGTTTCTAAAACTTAGTGCTATTTTTGAAATACTATAGAAGTCATGTTACAAACAATTATTATCAATCTTATTTAATATAAATGTAATAAGTAGCTATTAAACTTTGCATTATGAAATAAATACACTAATGATATCTACTGATCTACTTATTTTGTACCTGCATACTTTTATTATAATTGAGGTTCATAAGGTAAAATTTATAAACGAGGTACATTTTTTTTATTCTTTTAGTTCTCCAAATTATATCTCCATAAAATTATACACAATGTTTTCATACATCTTACCTGGGTACTTCTATACTTTCTGTAGGTAAATAAGTATTAATAATTCTAAAAACAGTAGTTACTCCTATCAATCATTCTCATTGTTAGTGCCATAGAATAAATTACTTATAAATTATATCAGGAATTAAATTAAAAGACAGTAGGTATGTACGTGCTCTTGCTTTTAATAAATCTTTAATTATTATTTAACAATCAATACAAAATTTTCTGTGACTAGAAAAGTTGTGGAAACTTGTACAAAGCTGTGTTGAATGCTATGATTTCTCAGTTCTTACTTCTCAACAACAATGATAAAATTGTAATCAGTAGCTGTATCCATATGTATCTGTAAGAAAAAAAGTTGCATAAAATTCATTACCTAAATAAAATTAATGTGCAGCTATTGAAAAAGTTACTGCTTCTAATAATCAATTCAACTGAATTTTAATTCATTGCTGGTCAATATTCAAAAGAAAAAATACCATTAATTTGTTATCCTTCTGAGTCATACCACTAATACAATTCAGAAAATGTACATACATGTCAACATTTTATTAGAAATATACATACTTATTATATTACATACAGCTACAGCTCTATTAATATCAATAATGTTAATACTAACTTCCTTAAAAAGGTTCCTGTCTGTACATCATAAATAAACAATACTGTTGTGATTTCATTTATCTATACATAAATACTTACAAAGGTGTGTAGTTCTAAAACTTCATTATGAGTTCTTATTTAGTTATAGAATATGTACATATTACAATAAAAGTGTCCATACTCACATTTCGTGGACATTGTATTTACTGGATATATCCATATTTTAAGTCTGTATGCTGTATGTCAGCTGGTGCATGACAAGTGATGACGTACAGCATACAGTATCCATTGTAACCCTATGATTCGAAATATGTTGTTTACACTTCCTGAGGTTTTTGAAATATATTATCTACCTATCACACACGACATCGAAACGTTTCAAATACTTTCTTACGAGGGATTTAGATTTATTACATCAAAGAAGAAATGGGTATTAACAAAAATCAGGCAAAAATCATAAATTAGTGATTACTTACTCAGTGTCATAAATTGTTTTTTCTATTTGAGAGGGAAGGCAAAGGGATCTACGCACACAAAGCCGATGTCTTTAGTAAGAAATAAAATGACAATACATACAAAATACCTTTCTGCAATAAAATAACTAGCAACCAATTTCATAAAATAATAATACTGTATTACTAGGTGTCTCTCTTTATAGCAAGGATTAATCTTTTAATAAGAATGAGATAATAAATATAACAGAATAAATGAGACAAGATAGGAGACCAAATAAGGTCTCATAATCTATGGTAAATAGTAATGGGTAGGTATTTATGTATTTCTCGTTCATACGTACTTATACGATAGTTTCACGTTGTATTGCAGACGGAGTTGCCAAGCAAAGCGGTTATTGAATACTTCTTCCACCTTATCAAATCTCATTACCTGTCTATGCATTATTCTTCTCACACACTCGCCTAAGTTATGCAAGTGCTCTTAATATTGCTGTTATTTGTAATACTAATAACGGGTATTTACTATTTGAAAGAACGAATGTTATAAGTAGTATTTGTTAGAGCGTTTTTTCATTGGCTGACACGATAACGATATATCGTCGCAGATGCAGACTCATCGATATCGGGGCACAGAAATCTATGGAGCGACGCTTTTTCACTAAACGACGCGACCCCGATTTATCGTCGCCGGCGATCGGCGACGACATGTCAGTACTAGGGATGGCGATCTGAGATCGATTAATCGAAGAATCGATTATGTCGACCATATAAATCGATTTTTAATCGATATTTTGTAGTGAATCGATTCCATGAATCGATACTTTACCCTTTAAAATCGAGATTCGATAATTTTTGTTATGATAAGAAATATAAAACTGTTTAGAATTAGTTGAATGTAGGAACTGTGAATTTTATAATTTTTTAATTTAAATATTATAATTTTTTTTTTATCTTAAGTAGAGGTTCTTAAACATGTAACATTTAAATACAGTTGTAATTGTTTAATTCATAAAAACTGATTAGATTGATTATTTTAGCGTCTTCCAAGTTTTCTATAATTACATTCATATCTGTCATCAATACAGACTTATATAGTAAGTCGATGAAAAATCGATTTTCGAGAGATCGATTTTTTAGACTTCGAGTTTTCTATGAATCGATTTCTCATACTTCGATTCGAATCGATTCGAAGATCGATCTTTTTTCGAGAGAATCGCCTTCCCTAGTCAGTACTACGTCCGCTCTCCATAGAATCGTCCCGATAAAATCAAGAATGTATGACATAATTACACAATGGTGCAAGTGTGGGTTCAACATCACCATCCTCCCACCTCTCCGCTAATCTGTCGTTCGCTCTACTCCATTTTACTGAACAGTTTAGTTTGATTAAATATTCAAAATGACTTTTAAATAAGTTCCTTCAACGTTAGATACGTTAGACGTAAGTAAAGCAGATATACTAAATAACTAAATATAATTTGTCGTCTGCCATATGAATAAGTATACGAGTAGTTTTACAGTTAACGCACTGATCTCGAAGGTGTAATGTTTGTCATTGAGACATGAAAGTTCTGTTTTTGTTTTATCGCCATCGATATTGGTACCGTGTCGTTGAATCAAAAAGTTTCAAGATAATAAAATATCTACGTGTGACGGCTACGATATTATCGTTATCGTGTCGGCCAATGCAAAAACGCCCTTACGTTGAATTGTATGATTTACCGCTAGAAATAAGGACTTATTTAAAACCGGCGGCAAGTGAAATTTTAATCATTTATCACATACCTACAATTTATTGTATAATAGTTTGTAATGTGTAATTAGATTACACTGATTTTAAAATCAAATTATAGAGATTAGGTTTATATGCCTACTTTCTCAGTGTTTCGAAACTATTTAAAATTAAAATATCGATTTTCAATTTAATGCATACTTAGGTATATTCATGATGTAAGTTGGCAGGCTAATAGCTTATCCCTTCATGCTATAAGTACCTACTTATCCTCCATGCGATAGAAATATTTTATGTACTTACTATACTTATGTAGTTTAAATGTATTGCTCATGTGTTGCTATGATTTTTTATGCTTTAGTCTTTTTAGTCTTAATTTATAATGCAATGATGGTGTTAAAGAGACCAATCACAAACAGAAAACAATAAATTTATAATAAATACCTACTGTGACATTAAGACCATATACTTCATTGTAATGGTATTGCATAATATTACCCAGTAATTAGATTTAGGAGTACCTACCTATTATTACATTGAATGTTTTACTAATTTTTCGGTCACCTAGGACACGCACCACCTAGACACGCACCACCTACACACGCACCACCTAGACACGCACCACCTAGACACGCACCACCTAGACACGCACCACCTAGACACGCACCACCTAGAACACGCACCACCTAGACACGGACCACCTAAACACGCACCACCTAGACACGCACCACCTAGACACGCACCACCTACACACGCACCACCTACACACGCACCACCTAGACACGCACCACCTTGACACGCACCACCTAGACACGCACCACCTAGACACGCACCACCTACACACGCACCACCTAGACACGGACCACCTAGACACGCACCACCTAGACACGCACCACCTAGACGCACCATCTATACACGCACCACCTAGACACGCACCACCTAAACACGCACCACCTAGACACGCACCACCTAGACACGCACCACCTAGACACGCTCCACCTAAACACGCACCACCTAGACACGCACCACCTAGACGCACCACCTAGACACGCACCACCTATACACGCACCACCTAGACACGCACCACCTAGACTGGCACCACCTATACACGCACCACCTAGACACGCACCACCTAGACTGGCACCACCTAGACACGCATACCACCTACACGCATACCACCTACACGCGCACCACCTAGACACGCACCACCTAGACACGCACCACCTAGACACGCACCACCTAGAACACGCACCACCGCACCACCTATACACGCACCACCTAGACACGCACCACCTAAACACGCACCACCTAGACACGCACCACCTAGACACGCACTACCTAGACACGCACCACCTAAACACGCACCACCTAGACACGCACCACCTAGACGCACCACCTAGACACGCACCACCTATACACGCACCACCTAGACACGCACCACCTAGACTGGCACCACCTACACACGCACCACCTAGACACGCACCACCTAGACTGGCACCACCTAGACACGCATACCACCTACACGCATACCACCTACACGCGCACCACCTAGACACGCACCACCTAGACACGCACCACCTAGACACGCACCACCTAAACACGCACCACCTAGACACGCACCATCTAGACACGCACCACCTAGACACGTACCACCTAAACACGCACCACCTAGACACGCACCACCTAGACACGCACCACCTAGACTGGCACCACCTAGACTCGCACCACTTAGACACACACCACCTAGGACACGCACCACCTAGACACGCACCACCTACACACGCATCACCTAGACACGCACCACCTAGACACGCACCACCTAGACACGCACCACCTAGACACGCACCACCTAGTCACGCACCACCTAGACACGCATACCACCTACACGCATACCACCTACACGCGCACCACCTACACACGCACCACCTACACACGCACCACCTAGACACGCACCACCTAGACACGCACCACCTAGACACGCACCACCTAGACACGCACCACCTAGACACGCACCACCTAGACACGCACCACCTAGACACGCACCACCTAGACACGCACCACCTAGACACGCACCACCTAGACACGCACCACCTACACACGCACCACCCAGACACGCACCACCCAGACACGCACCACCTAGACACGCACCACCTAGACACGCACCACCTAGACACGTACCACCTACACACGCACCACCTACACACGCACCACCTACACACGCACCACCTACACACGCACCACCTACACACGCACCACCTACACACGCACCACCTACACACGCACCACCTAGACACGCACCACCTACACACGCACCACCTAGACACGCACCACCTACACACGCACCACCTAGACACGCACCACCTAGACACGCACCACATAGACACGCACCACCTACACACGCACCACCTAGACACGCACCACCTACACACGCACCACCTACACACGCACCACCTAGACACGCACCACCTAGACACGCACCACTTAGACACGCACCACCTAGACACGCACCACCTAGACACGCACCACCTAGACACGCACCACCTAGACACGCACCACCTAGACACGCACCACCTAGACACGCACCACCTAGACACGCACCACCTACACACGCACCACCCAGACACGCACCACCCAGACACTCACCACCTAGACACGCACCACCACCACCACGTACTAATTTTATGAAATTAATCATTTATAACATTAATTATAATTTAGTAATAAAATTCAATCCAAGAAAACAATTGCAATATTCATGGTAACCTCACCTTCGTCTGCAAACACTAACAGCAAAATGAACATTTTGCGTATAGAAAAGATATTGACAATCGCTAAATTTATTCGCTCCTTTTCTACTATAAGTCTACCATCTTGATGTGAATTTCCATACTAAGCGTCTTCCTTCACAAAATTAGTTTTTTTCTTCAATAAAATTGCACGTAACTTTATGACACATGTATCATACGTTGAAAATAGAGTATATTTTAATTATTTTAAGAAAAACTTCCAAAACTTTAACTGTTCACCGAGAAAATAGCTTAACATCGTAGAACTCGTCTAATAGAAACTAGCTTTTCGCTCGTGGATGTTGTCATACAATTTGACAGATCACAAGCGCGAGGATGTACGCAACGTTGCACGCGACGAAGTGTCAAAATTACATTTTGACAGCTAAAGTCGAGGTTGAGAACGAGAGGTTATCGGACTTCTCTTTCTCACAATTTTACATCCGTGAAGTTGTGAATGCCAATTTCATAAATTAGTATGGAAAATTCGTACATCGGATGTGATCATCGGATGCAGACAACCTTTGCGCATTCACAATTTAAAGCTCACGGATGTTTCATCCGATGCAAGGATGTTTACGTGTTGTGAATAGCACTCCAGCATTTCGCATTCAAAGTTTCATCCCCCTTTCGCCCCCTTAGGGTAGTTTTTTGATGAAATAGTAGCCTATGTCCGTTCTTATAGAACTTAGTCCGTGTCAAACTATATCCATGCTTCATCATAATCAGTTCAGCGCTTTAGCATTTCCCGTACAAAGTTTCGTCCCCCGACCTCCCGTTCGCCTTTTCACAGATTTTTCATAAAAAAAGTAGCCCATGTGTTTTTGATACAAAAAAATCTTATCACCGCACTCAGTTTCATCTCTCTCATCTCACAGAGTTTCATCCCTCTTTTCACCCTTTTAGGGGCAGATTTTCTAAAAAATAAGTAGCTTATTATGAGCACAATCACATCTTACAACGTACCGACTTTCGTCAAGATCAGTCAAGCCGTGAGAGACAGACAGACAAAAATTTAAAAAATGGTAGAATCGAAATCAGTGAGTCACAAATAGACTATTTATCACAAAATTTTACAAAAAATTGAAATTACAGACTGAATGTTCTTCAGTAAATATAAGATCCTCAATTAAAGAAACATTAAGTAGCAGAGAAGGAGCAGCAACTTCTGGCTAAAGATATCAATCGCCTCACAATTTAAACCTCGATTTCCACTAAAATATAACGATTTCTCAAGTCATTTACGCTACATCACAGCCGGGAAAACCCGTCAGCTACCTAATAAATTGAGTCTGAACCTCCTGAAAAAATGTTAAAAATAAGCAGTTTACACTTGGCTCCGTTTTTAGTGATGATTTCCCAAGTCATTACGCAATACATTAGCTCGGGCAGTCACGTCAGCCACCTTGCAAATTGAGTCACTATCTCCTGTAAAAATAGTAAAAAGGAAAAAAGACGTACACACCCCCAATTGGCTACTTGACAGTTTTCCGTAATACATTTTAAAATTTACGTAGGTTTATTTTATACCTCTTACATATTAAAGCAATTTAATTTATAAAAAAAATATTTTTATTCAAATATTTTTAACCCGCGCGAAAACAACCGGTCACGTGACGTCATATTTCAAAAAACAACAAAGCTCACTACGACACGCTAACGTATCCATATTTTGAGTGGAAAGTAGATTTTTTTCACTGACATAGAGAAAATGACAAGTCAGGATTACACGCAAAGAAATTTGCGACCTTAAATGAATCGACTATAGGCAGATTTGCACTATCAGCTTTTGTATAGCCTGACTTCATTTCGTGAAACCTCTCACTCAAGTAGAAATCGAAATATTTTGTATATTGTAAATTTCGTTAGCAACTCGCAAACGATAGACAGAGTGACAGTACTGGACAAAGAACAACAGTACTCCGTAATGGATGTTTTGTTTTTTGAAATGTGACGTCACATGATGCTAAACATGGCCGCCCGAATTTCGGTTCTTGTAAATACACAGACAAAAAAACTCAAATTTATTTTACAAAAATACAATATTTACAATTTATTTTAAAGTAACAAAAAAATGGTATAATTATTGTTTACTTATAACAGCCATTCCCAAAGTGGGCGATAACGCCCCTTGTGGGCGCTGCAGGCCTAAAGGGGGGCGGTAAGAGACCCAGAAAAGAAATGGGGGCGTTGTGTAGAGGCCTGGGGAGTGATTTGTAATTTCATTTAGCTAGGAGGCATCTTCTCAGCTCTCGACTCAGTAGACAAAATAAGTTTGGGAACCAGTGATCTTATAAGCTATCATATTCAATAAATTTCATATTTTATTGTTACAACTGTCAAGTAGCCAATTGGAATCTCGATTTCCCTAGTAATTCACACGATATGTCAGCTACCTCGCAAATGGAGCTACCACCTTCTTAAAAAAATGTAAAAAAACATTAGACGACTGTACTGATAGCGAGATCTTCCGAATCATACATGCGACACAACAACTACTTCGCAAATCAAGTCTTCACTGCCTGCTATAAACATAAGAACAAAAGCTGTCTGCATCTCCGCTGGTAGTGACTATCTCCCAAATCACACATTGCTACACGTCAGCCAAAACAGGCACATCGGCCACTTCGCCAGTGGAACCGTAATCTAAAGCTAAAGAGTCAAAAAGCAAAAGGAGTAGGTAAGAAACACCAAGAAGACAAGAATAAGCGCTGTATTTTATTACCACGTGCTTGTAAAAGAAAAACTTTAAGATCTCAATCCTTGACGACCTCTTTTTGGTTGTCGCACTTTTTCGATTGCATTTTCTGAACAATGTAAGATTGAAATCAAAAACTTTATTCTGAAGTATGATCCCGTTCAATCACATTCGCAATATTAAGCATGCATCGAGTCGAAAATATTGGCCTGTAGAAGTAAACTTTACTGAAGAGTTTCAGGAACACTGCATTGACATATGAAAGTGTATAGTGTAACTATTTTCATAATATAAACAGCTCAACTTACAGTAGAACCAACCCGTGAAATATGAAATAAAAAGATACAGCATAAACCCAGACCGTGCAACTATGGTCATTATCAAAACTAATTTTAGAAGAGATTCAATGGTGATCAAAGAAAGTTGTGCTAAATATAAAGGATAAGGATGAGTTAACGTTGTGTAGATAGATAAGCTAGTGCTTTTTACGAAGTCGTATGTGCATAGTTTGGCACGAAGGTCATGTCACGAAGATTGAAACACAATGCAATGTTTTGAACCTGCAGACTCTGTTCATGTTACAATTTCATTAAAAAACTAAAATCTTCAGGAGAGGTATATGATTTCAATATTGTGTAAAACATTAAAAAAAATTCATAAAAATATGGGACTGATTAAATTCGGGAAGGACTCCAAAATGGCATTTTTTAATTATATCAATATGGTATACGGGATTTTAAAATAATACTACAATTCTTAGAGGGAATTTAAGTACAATGAATAGTTCGGTAACTAAAATTCATAATTGTTCAGTCAATCCAATACACTGCAATTTGAATTACAGTTTATTGTCATAACAACGTTCGAAAAAATCCTTAGGATGTGCCCTGATTATACAAGTTTATTGTAATATCTTTCTAATAAAATATCTATTTCCAAAAAAATGTACATGATTGAAGAGAAAATAAAATTATTTATCATATAAGTACAACACATAGTTATTTCATTGATAAATTAATACCCAAAACAACAAATGACTGTTAAAATCTTAAACATTATTCATCTCAAAGGAAAGTTTTTTGAGATACGCTTGCACGTCAGCACTAGTGTTTATAATTATATTATTTATGAAGTTTAGTATATTTACAATTCTAATGTAAAACAAACTACATTACAAAAATATATGACGCTAAATACTTAACGGGGTATTCTAGTATACAGAGATAGCGGAGAGTCTTACATGAAGCAATTACTCCGAGATTGAAAGAAATATACTTGAAATAATAAATATTTAATAACAAAGCAGAGAACTCATGGCAATCCATTATAAACATTATTCCGAGGATATGCAAGCACCTAGTAGTATTTTACACACATTATCAACAGACTATAAATTTGATTAATTAACTTTTGATACGAAATTGTTGTGACAGTAACATATAGGTAAATATAACTACAGATACACCTATAGGGAATGAATAGTGATTATTATTAATATTTTCAGTATCATATCAAATTTCAGAATGATTAATAAAAAACTTTCTCAAAATGTCAAATAGTAAATACTCCGAACAATTCCATGATCTCAAACTAATCTTTGACTTATACTGTAGGTACCAAACAAAAAACTGAGAAAGCATCCAGTAATGTCCTGACTCCAAGACAATGTTTTGAAAAAGTCCATTTCCCAAAATAACCTAACCGGAAATAGAACCCAGGAGCATACCATTAGATGGTAGAAGCATTGCCGCCAATGAGCTAGTCAGTATGTATGTGTATAGGCAATCTATCTATCTATTGGGTCCTTACATATGAAATTAGCGTTTTGTCGTACTGACCACTTTGATCTGAAATATCTCCTCTTTGGTTAAGAATTCCAAATTCAAGTTTATAAATTCATTTAGCTGGTACATTTGAGTTTTGAAAACAGTCATTCATTTGTTTTTCTCCTCATTATTTTTCCCTTTGGCGTCGCTTATTACCGCACAATGGAAAACATGAAATATCGGTATATTTACGAGTACGAGTTGTACCGTGGCACCAGTGCTGCAGAAACAGCTCGAAGAATTAATGATGAGTACGGCGCTGGTGTCGCAAAAGAAAGCACGGTACGTTTTTGGTTTCAACATTTTCGTTCTGGAAATTTCGACCTTCAGAACCAACCCCGTGGACGGCCGGCAATCAAAGTGGAAAATGAAGAATTAAAGGCTATTGTGGAAGCAGATTCATCATAAAGCACTTCAGAGATAGCTGCAGGCTTCGGGATAAGTGACAAAACTGTATTAATCCACTTGAAGCAAATCGGGAAAGTAAAAAAACTTGAACGATGGGTACCTCATGAATTGAGTGAATCGAACTTGCAAACACGCGTCGGCTGCTATGTTACTTTGCTCAACCGACATAATAATGAAGGGATTTTAAATCGAATCACTACTTGTGATGAAAAGTGGATACTGTACGATAATTGGAAGCGCTCGTCGCAATGGCTGAACCCTGGAGACCCAGCCAAATCCTGCCCTAAACGAAAATTGACTCAGAAAAAGTTACTTGTGAGTGTTTGGTGGACTAGCGCCGGTGTCGTTCACTACAGCTTTCTAAAATCTGGCCAAACGATTACGGCAGATGTCTATTGTCAGCAACTGCCAACCGCGAAGAAAGAACTAGCTGCTAAACAACCGAGATTGGTCAATCGCTCTAGGCCACTGCTGCTTCACGACAACGCAAGACCACACACTGCACAACAAACAACCACTAAGTTAGATGAGCTCCAATTGGAATGTCTGCGACATCCACCGTACTCCCCGGACCTTGCTCCAACAGATTACCATTTTTTCCGGAATTTGGACAACTTCTTACAAGGAAAAAAATTCAACTCCGATGCGGCAGTCCAAACCGCCTTCAAAGAGTTTATTGATTCTCGCCCCCATGGTTTTTTTAGTAAAGGGATCAATGAACTACCTATGAGATGGCAAAAGTGCATAGATAACAAAGGTGCATACTTTAATTAATTAAATATATTTTACAAAAAAAATTGACTTTATATTCCTCCCGTACAAAACGCCAATTTCATATGTAAGGACCCAATATATATATAAAAGACGATGCATGTATGTATGTATGTTCCTTATGGACTCCGAAACGGCTGGACCGATTTCGATGAAATTTTCAGGGAATTTTCAGATTGGCCTAGCGGGTGATCCTGTAAAGTTTGGTAGTGATCGGATCAGCAGATTTTTTTTTTTATTTTTTACGTCCAGTGAAACTAACAGCCAGTGAAACGGGCCGGGTTTGCTACTAAGTTTATAAAAAATACAAAGTTATAAGTCATATTATTTTATTTCTATCTGGTCAACAAAAATAAATATCTCCATTTTAAATTAGAATGTTCTGTACATTATTGTTCTATACATTCATGATCTTAATTTTGTCCAAAGATTGCTTTAAGTTCTATTAAGAGCACTTGAACTTCGATTCCATTCTCGGCTAAAGTTTGAACTTCGTTCTGGAAGACTTCGTTAGCCCATAGAGCATCAAAGAGTTGATTCCATTCATCGCTTTCAAGGTTCTCAACAGCTACTCTGAATTCATCGTCCTCAGCCTTCTTTTGGTCAAATAGCGCCGACAGTTTCTGCTTAGGGAACTCGGAAATGGCGTCTCTGATGAAGGAGTTAAAATCCCTTCCACTGATTTCATGACGAGCGGACTTAATCAACCTCTTAGTTTGTTCTAAAAAATAAAGGAAAATAAACTACAATTTGTGTTAAGAATTTCAAAATATCCTAACTTCCATTGCAATGATACAGTATTTGATATTTTCACTTTTGATCTATATCTAGCCACTAACAGTGAACACCACTATGAGTAAACCGTGTCTCTTTCCAGTACAAAGAGGGGTATGAGAAAGGTAATAAGAATAAAATATCTCTGAAATCCATTATAGATTAGTAGAAGCAAATAAATTTAAGTATGGCTATGCGACTATTTATAATTCTTTATGATATGTAACTACAACAGGGGTTAGTGCTTTGAAAAACTAAAACTGAATATCCAAAAAACAACGCTGCATTCAGAACATCACAAAATATCCGATTTCATCTCTATTTAAAAGATTAGAAATGTGCGTCTTTTACAAATTATTCGCCTTTGTTTACAAAAATGTACATTAATTTTTTGAAGATTTGTATTAGTAGATATTCTTTAATTATAAAATAAACACTTACCGAGTATTTCGTTGAATCGGTCAATAAAGAACAGAATATCGATGTTATCGTTTTCCAAAAACTCCACCACCTGAAAAATAATATCATAGGAAAGTGAGAAAATGTAGTTTAACATTTTGCTTTTTGAAAAAAAGGAAAAAAATCATCTATGTAATTGCAATCAGTCGCATATTTTCACACGACTTGTACCCAGTTACAAGAATGTACATTAAAATTAATGCCTCATTAATGATTATGCTGTCACTTCGTGACAATATCAAAATTATAAAAGCCAGCATGGCTTTTAACAACGCATTAACTTTAATGGACTTTCTTGCAACTGGGCGTTAAACCTAAAAAATTTATGTTTTTAATATTAATTTTAACATTACCGAAATTGTTAAAAATCAAAATAACTAAAAGACATTTATACCTGACATGACATATATTCCCAAATACAGAACATTGATATAAGATACGTTTCTTGTAAGAAATTTGTCGAAAAGGAATTTTGAAAGAAAACATTATTGTACTAACTTTATTTATTTACTCTTCATTGTACGTAATGTATATAATAGGCGGACTTACCTAATGGCATTCTCTACCGGTTAACCTGAGCTTTACTATCAAAGAAACAAGTAGCGGTACAATAAAGTCACCGAAAAATAACTACAATATGTATATACCATACCATACATACATATACGCATATATACACACATATATATATACATATACATAACAAACCCTCCATACATATTTATGTATACATACAAGTACACACCCAAGTGCCAAAAAATTGAAAAAGATAGTATAATAAATAATATTAGGATACAACATAATAATATATAAAATCATAATCAATACAACAGATAATCATCAGCGGATCACTTTGAGAAGATAGTCTTTAACTTTCATCTTAAAAGTTGACTTGCTTGGAGCATTCATGATGTCAAGTGGAAGGGCATTCCAGAGTCTAATAGCCTGAACAACAAACGAGTCGGACATGAAGCTAGTTCTATGAGCAGGCACACAGAGCAAGAGGCCGTCAGATGAGCGAAGATTACGATCATGGAATGTACTCCGAAGTCGAAATCTTGGTTTTAGGTATCCTGGCGCTAGTGGATCACCGAAAATGGAATAAAGCATGCAATGAACCCGTAGGTTTCGACGCTGACGTATAGTTAGCCATTTAAGATGTCGACGATATTGAGATATGTGATCGTATTTGCCCAGCCCAAAAATGAAACGAATGCAGTTATTAAGGAGGCGATCCAATTTTTTGAGATCTTGGTTAATGTTAGTACAACAAATGTCCGCATAATCAATCAGTGGTAAGACAAAGTATGACAAAGTATGACAAGTATGACCAAGTATGTTAAGATAATATGTAAATAATTTTTTATTCTACTGATGTTTTATCTGGAGACAGGTGATACAAAGTTGACATACGTATGTTGTCCAATACAATCTACTATCACTTTACTAGGGAGCAGTGACTTGCACACACACTGCACAAACATCTTCGATAAGGTAGACAAAAAAGAACACTTAATCAACAAATTCTCCACATTATACGAAAATGTTGTAATATCCTACGTCGTTATTTCACCACCAGAACTACACCAGAACTACATTGGATCTTCCAAGGCTAGCGAAATTGCTGCTTGAAATTCTTGTAAAAAGACTACATTTTATAGTTACAACAATAAATTTGAAAACTCATTATAGTTAAAACGTAGTAAGTTACATCAATGTATAATTTGACGCCATTTTGTTCAAAACCGTAATCTAGATAATCTATCTTTATTATAAACATAAAAGAAGGTGTCCTGAAGTCCTTAATTCATGCATGATTGTATCATCATCGCTCAGCCTATGAAGTTAGAAAAATTTAATTTTGATAGTAGCCTCCTTTTGTGACCTAGAGTAAATATAAGACGGAAGTTTCCGAAAATCAACCTCTATATAAGACGATGAAAAAGGGTGGCAACATTTGTAATAAAAAATATTTATCTATTGACATGCAATTTAGTACTTATAACTGTTTATACGTGTACCACGATGTGGCGCGGTTTTCGCAATTTTTTGTAAAATTCAACTTGCAAAAAGGGGGAGTTAAATTTTGTATCCAAGTCACGGTGTGGCGTACGGAAGGAGCCCATGGTAGGTACAGTACGTTAACCGGCGTGGTTATTACTTAAAAATTTGTAGACAGCGACAGCCACGCAATCGCTTCGCGGTCGCTGAATAATTGTAATAAGAACTTGATATCCTATATGACCTTTGCATGTCTACTGCGCCATGACCGTAAAATGCACTTTTCGCGGTAGATTTAGCGCCACTGTACAAATTACATTATACAAATTCTCGTTTTGACAGCAGATATCGAGCGATATTTGGCTGTTGTATGCTGACTGCAGGTTAGGTAATAAGCGTGCGAAACGCATACACGGGCAGACACGTGAAGACAGACGACATTAACGCACATATGAAATCCACGCGGACTTCGCGGACATTAAAAACGTTAAAAAAATGTTAACATTAAAAAAATTAAAAACGTTTGATGGAGCGGTAATCCCTTTTTTTAATGCTAATGTATTAAACTACAATATTTAACTTTCTGAAAAGGTTTATAAACGGTGCCAAAAAAAAAATTATCACTTGCTCGTATTCATTCATTCAGTCGAAGCAAATATAGGTGTAGTTATGTTAAATTATTGAGTAACATCTCAAAAAGAATTTCTGTTGAAAAAGAGTTCCTGTAAAGTTACCTTTTTGAACGCATTTCAGAAACTTCTTTCGTGGGGACATTTCTGAATATTTACAGAAGACATCGGCTATATGAGCACAGTACCCCTTGCCTTCTAAAACTGGGAAAGTTTATAAAAAACGTGATTTTTCTAAACGCAATCCTGATCTGAGAGAAAAAGGAATATTTAAAATTCCACAGATAGACTACTAATAGATACTAGTTAATATGGCCACTATAATCTTTCTTGCTTTGATCACCTGTTTGTCAAACCGGCCTTTACAGCTTAAAATTTCTACCATCATGTCCAAAAAAAAATATATCAATTTTTCACTCGTAAAGTTCAAAATTTATTAAAAAACTTAAAAGTGCTAACGAACGAAGATTTGTTTGGTTCTTATGTCTATCAAATACAACAGCTTAACAGTTAAAACATTGAGCATACCGATAGAGATGAAAGATGTGTATTTCCATCTCTTTCTATTACAGACTTACGCCATATATTTCTTTCAGTCTAACAATTCGTGATGTGAAAAAGGCGATATTTATTTGTGGTAAATCTGTGGAAAATTTCAACTGTCTATCTTCACACACAAATCGCAGAAGTTGGCTAAGAAATAGTGCTCCGTCATGAGACACTTATAAATGCGATGTGCTAGCAATGGTTCCACTTTGGCATCTATAAGTCTCGTTGCTAAAAGTGACGATTTAATTGCGCATTTATGTATGTACATAAAACCAATTTTACTGCATATACTCACGGCTTTGAATTCAGGTAATGATTCCATTTCGTAGACTAGATCTTTGAAGTTGGCGGTGGTCAAGTAGTCCAACGTCGCGACGAATTCTTCGAATTCGATATAGTGCGACGCGAGGTGTTCGATATCATGACCAGCTTCGTCAATAATAAGGTTCAAGAAATCGTCAAAGTGCTCATGGAACAACTTCCTCGGTTGAGGCGCCGACAGGCTTAAGGCAAGCACGGCTGTAAATACGATGGCGATCTTCATAATGAAATCGGCGCTTGAACTAAATGAATCTGGGAACTTCCAGCTCCTACTATTTATACTATGATATATATTATGAAATAAGATTAGATAAATTCTCTACGACCTGTCATGTGAGATTAGTGAGTCATTTAACACAAAAAGTCTTTGATATGTTTATCTAGTTTATCGCCAAATCGGCAATGTGCACTTTGATAAAATGTTCACAATCGCTACTACTGTCATTCGTACAGAGTTTTACAGCTTCTTCTTCAAACCGGCACGGAAGCAATCTTTTTTATTTTGATATAGCTGTACCCGCGTTTCTGTGGCCCAGTAGGTATATTATTTATATTAGTTTTAGGTATTTATACAGGGTTATTTTAAAAATACTAATAACCTCTTAGTGTCAACATACCTAACAATTTTTGTTCTACGACTTTTTTCAAAACTCAATACGTTCCTCAAAAAATATTTGTTAAGTTTTGTTGTATTGTCTGAAACGTAATTACTCTGTACGTGTTTCCAATGATACAGTGCAAGCGCACCGGGCCTCAGCGCCGCGCTGTGCGTGTGCCGCCTTAGCGACTGGGTAGAGTAGGTGCCATTTTCAGAAACATTTAATGTATTTTTGTATGTATAAAAACATGCGCATTCAACATCGTGTCAAAATTTCAAGGAAATCATTTAACTTTGAATTTATGATTTTAAACAATCGAAAATTTACATCGTTATTTAAATCTATACTAATATAAATTACTAGCAAACCCGGCCCGTTTCACTGGGCGTTAATTGAAGTTAAAATAAATGAAACAGTTTTTATAATTATTTTGATACTGCATAAAAAAAAACAAAAATAAAAATTCTACTGATCCGATCGCTACCAAACTTTACAGGAACACCCACTAGACCATTCTGAAGATTCCCTGAAAATTTCATCGAAATCGGTCCAGCCGTTTCGGAGTCCATATGAAAAAACATACATACATACATACATCATCTTTTATATATATAGATAAAGAGGTATACTTTGTTTGTATGTAATGGATAAATTCAAAAACTATTCAACCGATTTCAAAAATTCTTACACCTATAGAAAGCTACATTATCAGCGAGTAACATAGGCTGTATTTAATTTTTTTTTTATTTACTACCCGTGTGAAACCGGGGTGGATAGCTAGTTTATAATCTACTTACCTACAGATGCTGCATTTATCGATATCCAAAAAATACAATTTATAAGCATATCGTATAGGTATCATGGAAAATTTAAACGAAATTTTTGTAGCTTACAACGCACCAAAATTATATATTGAAATGTACGTTATATACAATATAATCATTATATACACAATAAAAGAATATACGTTGTCTTCACTCTGTATCCAAACGGGGTAGTCAGAGAGTCAAGCGTCACGATTCTTACATGATACTTCTTTCGCTTTATCAAATCTCATAATTCTCCTCACACATTTTTGCCAAGGTATGCGAATGCTTCTGACATTTCCGTCAGCTAACGTAGAATGTAAAAGATGTAGGTAATACTGCCTTCAAAGAAAATAATACTGTTCTGTGTGAAAAACTGCAAATAAGTAAATAACAATGTTGTTTTAATACCATACCCAATTTGTTATTAATTTTTAAAATGTTGTTAACGCTTTATGTTTCAGCAAGTTGTGGTCATATGAAAAGTCATTAGAACTAATGAATCTATATATAAAAATTTATTGCCGTGCGTTAGTCTCGCAAAAACTCGAAAATGGCTGACCTGATTTCAATATTTTTTTTTGTTTTGTTGGCCTTAATACTGGGGTGGTTTAGGATCAAATGAAATTAAGAAAAACCCAAAAAACAACCGAAAAATCGAAAAAATCGTAATTACGATTTTATCGATTTTTCACAGATTATACAGATCGATTATACAGATATTTATTTATGACTCTACTGTATAAAAAAACAATCAATTGATTATTTTGTATGGAAATTGTCACTAGAAAGCCATTCAGTGTAGGTATATACATGTAAATGTAACCTAAACTAATCCGAGAAAGCTATGGAAAAACTTTTCTCTTGGACAATGTCACGGGTACAGTCATAAATAAAAATCTGTCAATCCCCATAACGACAAATTTATACATATTGTATGTAGCTTCTGCGTAGATGTACCACTTTTTGTTACCATGAACAAATATCGCATGTATTTAAAATAGTTAATTGCGCGGGTAATGAAAAAATAATTTGTAACAGGTTTCACAACGTTCATTTTATTTGATGTAAGTGGCTATGCAGGGCACGCCAGACCTGTAGCAGTGCGACAAACATTGATCTATTGTGTTCAACGTTCAGTATTAAATCTATGTTTAACATCGCAAAAACCTTTTGCAGTTTAAACCGTGAACAATGAGTACTGAAAAGGAAGAATCAATTGAGCTTTCTACATCTGGAGAAGAGTCAAGTGCCTCGGGTCACTACATCGACGACTACTCCCATCTAAGACTATCATACTATCAGCAAAGAGATAATTTAGGAAACGTTTTATCTTACTGTGAAGATATCGATGATTCAGCATTCACGATGTATGATGAGTCATTGAAAGAAAATAAGAAAACTCTGGAAACTGAAGTAAATGATCCGACTATATTTGAACTAGACGAACAACAGAGACATTGTGAAAAGTACGTATCACAAACATTTAATCTACCACATCCTGTATTCACTATGGCTGCCATTATTGCTTCCACATCTCAAAAAATGGGTGGTGTCCACCTAAAATACAACGATAGAATTGAGCAAGAAAATGATAACAGTGTTCAAAATAAGGTAATTGAATTTTCACCGAATCGAAGATCGACGTTGATACCCAATCAGCTATAATTAAATAATACTTTCTATGTAACCTATATAACAATATCTCAAATGATTTTATCGAGAATTTATTATTATCACTATTAAACAATTATTATTATGTTATTGTATACTAAAATTTAATAATAATAATTAGGGAACATTTAATAATTAATTTCGTATTTGTAATTGTCATTGAGTAACATTTCTCAATATTGTAAAACACAATTATCACATCGTTATTTTATCTGAAAGAAATGTACTATAAGTAGGTAATAAAAATATTATGCACAAAAAAGCAATTTTATAAAAAAAAACATGTAATTACTTTGTTAACAACCAATAAATACTTGCACTGGTGCCGTAGTAAATTATTGTTAAGAATGTTTGTTTGTGTGCAATGAAATAATGTGTTAAATAACTTAAATAATCTACGATAATAAATCTGTTATGTAAGGTGACAAAAAAATAAAGCTTCTGCGCCCATACATTCGCCACACAAACGTTCGCGCGCTAGCTTATGAAAAAACAATTATTTTCGTTAATGTTAAAAACAGTAATTAATTTTAATAAATCCAACGGGCATTTTGAAGAGTGTGTTTAGATTAATCTATACTAAGTATATTAGATAATTTAGAAGCATAAATCGATATCGTTAGTCCGAAAAATGTAAATCTCTGTGTTGAAAGAGGTTTCATTGATTTTTTTTTTCTCTGATACAAAAATTCGCCAATCGTGCTACGTAACTGGAAAAATGAAATCAATGAAATGCAGAATTTACCAAATATCACATTCATACATTTTGTAGGTAATCACTAAAATTGAGATCCCCACGGTCAAAATATCCAAAAAAAGATTCAAAAAAAAAAGACTAAAGCCAGTTAAAATTGGCGCTGTGTGGCCAATTTTGTTATAATTAACTAGACTGATATAAAAACATAGGTCGCCATAGACATGAAATAAAGATTCTGAATTATATGGCAACCATTTTCAAGTTCTTGGGAAAATATTAATCCGTGTAAATACAAACAGACATAAAACTTAATAAATATACCTAGCTGCAAATGCCAAATGCAAAGATATCGCAATTGATGTCTTCATGAAAGACACATTCATACATAACTCTATAGCGTACATGTACATGTATGTACGAATATTTCTTCGCATTCTAAGTAGTCACTAGTTCCTATTGGATAAAAAATTCGTACATCCACAAACATTTTTTTCAGTTTACTCTATTCAGTATGTATTCAAATGGCCAAAAATGGAACCCACATGCCACATAATTTCACCTGTATCCGTCTGTCCGTCTATCCGTTCTGGACGTCTGCTGAGTTTGTGTGTACGTCCATGATTGTACTTAATAGAGACTACTGGTATCATATAGATGAAATTTGGAAAGTAGGTGAGTGAAATTATAAAAAAAAATTAGGAGTGACACTCCACTCCATACACGTAACTGAAATGATAAAAAAAATATTCTAGCGCATATAAGCCTGTTTGATATCTTTAGAAAAAAAATTATGTAAGTTGTAAATTATGTTAATAGTTGCTTAGATATGCACTTCTAAAGTCGTAAAAAGTGCCCCCACCCCTTAACCTTTTAATTATGAAAAAAACGTAAAGAAACCTTAAAAAGTCCTTCGACATAAGTTGGTTTAAATATATTATGATGTGTAGTTTTTGAGATATGGGATATTTTTCAATTACACGCTGATTTGAGTTTAGCAACCACAGAAATAACGTTGTTTTTCATTGTCTTTGAGAAACATGTATTGTATAATGAAATACAACCATGTTATTGTTGCAGATAAAATGAATATTGTGCATTGGTAATTTTATTCTACTTTAAACCCAAGTACGTAAGCAGTTAAATCGAATTTTAACTGTGAATTTTCATTCCTACTACGGAACCCTTCACCGTTCGTGGTCCGACACACGCTTGACCGGTTTAATTATTACGCTATGTTCGTGTTAATTTATAAAAAATCGTAAAAGTCAAGAAGTAACATAATATACATCGCGATGGCGAAAAGTAACGGCGGGAAATGGGGAAGGGTGAGAGAGTACCACTGTGTATCAAACGAATCTTCGTGTCTCTTTCTATCTGATTGAGCGTAACCACGAGTAAAACAGTTAGCTATGGCATATATACGAGTATATGGCCAGATATATATAAATATATGGTGTTTTGGTTTCTAGTACTCACAAAAATAAAAATATGTCATGTTCAGCTGTGTATTGTTGTACTGTGACCTTCCCTAGTCACGCGCATTAGTGAAAATCTAGAAATTCAGTCAACAAAATAGAACACCATAAGGACACGCTCTTAGAGCAAATGCTCCGTCCATTTGTGATACTTGGTCCGAAATTGAGTCAAGAACATAAAATAGAACATAAATGTTATTGTTTATACGAACATAGAATAAGAAATATAATTCAATTATATAATCCAATAAATAGAAACCCACAGATAAATTTCAAAATACTTACAGTGCCATCTCACGTCAAGTATCGACTTCGTCTAAAATTTAGAAAAATTTAGAAAATTATTATTTATTTTTATAAATATAATAATCACATTATATTTATAAAAATAAATATAATGCGTTCTAAATTTTTTACCGTATACTCCACAGTAAAAGTACCTTATAACACCTACTTATAAATTTTGTGATATTTTCTTATTGACTTTCTAATGAATAAAATGGACTCTAAATGTAAGCTCTAAATGTTAAAAAATACGTTTACGTATTATTTTATACATTTATAATTGTACCTACATAATGTGCACAAAACGAAAAAATATATCAACAAAGCATTTATCTTACGGCTTCTGTTGCTTTCAAGTACCTATCTAGCTTTTCAAGCCGTTTTTTCTAAACTTGTTATAATTTTTGGACTCCAATAGATACAATTAATGTAATGTATTGAGAGCAGAATATTAATGTAATATTGAGTTATATTCAATTTGATAAATGTTATAAAGGCTGGAACTGTCGAGTCGTCACAATGCATCAACAAGATGCGCCTAGAGACAGAATCATATAATTACTGCTCCCAGTGATTTCCCCTGCGACAAACTGCGTCGCGAACTGGGCTCTTCTATAACGAGATTTTTTGCATAAATAACAGTAATCTTTAACATTTTCTTCTATCGATGTAGGAAGTAGCTAAACTAAGTACAATGCAGACCGTAGCGTAGATCAGTTATTTGAAGAAGTTCATACAACAGTGATCAAAGTTCAAATATCACTGAACTCCTGTCGTAAATTCGTTTATGCAGGAACCAATTTCTCTTAGTAGGAGGAATTAAGAATTAATATATTATGTAGATAATGTTTGGTGAACTAGATCGCGATACCTAAGAAGATTGAGGGTTAGACATTCGAATATAATATACAACTTCAACTCCTTATCTTCAAATACTCAGACGTGGATGGATATACATGATTGAAGATAAAAATCTCGATAAGAAAAATCCAGAAATCCCTGTTTTGCATAGAAATTCAGTTAGATCTCTGATTCTACACAACTACAAATTTTTACTACGAGGGCTACTGGATAATTATACCCAATATTAAAAATTTGTAGATAAATAAATAATTATAATTAAAAACAAAATCTTAGGCACGTATTATTTTGACAAAAGGACGATAATTGTATTACTATTAAAAATACTAATCACATAATATTATTTGTAATATTTTTTGTTATTATGCGTCAATAATGATTAGACTATAAAATAATGTGTCCAATTTTTGAGTTTTCGAGATAATTGTAGATCTCCTTATAGTCGACATTCTTGTGATAATTTCAGGTCTACTAGTCGAATTTTTCCCTTTATAGGTTTAGGTCTACTAAACGACTTTCTCAGGTACTCTTTGTGTAAACTATCCCTTGTTGTAAATACAATAAAATAATTCCTAAAGGACCTTTTACGATCATAAAAAACACTCAGGGAAATAGTGAAATCGTAAAATTCATTCCACTGGGTACACTATTTGTAAGGTTTTAACTTAAAACAAACTGTCAAACAAGTAACCCGAGGGAAGAAAGTTTCGAATCGCGCTAAACTTCACTAACGCGTCTTTATTTCTGATTTTGCGACGATGCCATTGTGGACCTATTACCTGTCTAAGGATGACTTAGATGGCGGATTTTGAACGCAATTTTGTTTATAACTACATATAAATAAACTAATTGCGCAAAAAATGTATTGAGAGATTTGACGTACTTTTTCATTCAATAATAAATAATAATATTTAACCGAAAGCCTAAACATGATAGCATCACGTAAAAAAAAGAGTAGTACTCATATTTAAAAAAGGGGTCTTTTTCACTTATCTATTTTATTCAAACAAACCCGAGAAGTGAAGACGATGAAATTTCACATGTAAATATATTACCTTCAAATTTCAGACGGCCGCGTATGTCTTTTTGTAACTCTTTTGTCTATGACTAATCGTTGCATATTTGATTGAATTATAATAACATTGGGATTAATTATTGTCCGTATTATGTTATTATAAGTACCAGGTAGGTTGACATGTTTTCTAATCAATTTAAATCGCATGTTTTCTAATCAATTTAAATCGCATGTTTTCTAATCAATTTAAATCGAAGTCAAGCTTTTATTAGATTTTTATATAGGAAATAGTGCTTAGTTTGAAGTCAAATAATTTGCATAATTCGTTTCCCAGGCTTACATAATCGAGGAATAACATATATTTTCATTGAATCTAGAAAATCACAATTTCTTCGAAATCTTTGCAATACTCTAAACACATAAAAGGGTAAACATTTACCTATGTATACTTGTTATTGTTATTATTAATATATTTTCTACACCTCCTAGTTTATTTATATAACTAAATATATGAATGAACCTTAATGTAACAAAAAAAATTGACAATAAGAAGTAATGTCTCTTAAATTTCATAACATTTCGGACTATTTCGGATTAGGTTAGCCGTCCAATTGGTCGTGATATGAATACCAGAGGATGCGACTACCCGGGCACAATATTCACGGGCACCCCCATGAGAGACCGAAAAAATCACAACAATCTCGGCAACGCCCGATCATGGATTAGGCAAATCGGCCGTACAGATTTACATAATAAGGATGCAGCCTCTCAAAAAAGATCGAGCTCCGTACAGTATTAGCATTTAGATTGTGTGCGTGAAGGCTAAGCAATCAATCAAGTGCCTGAACAACCAGGTTTAACAATGCTAACACGATAAAACCACTCTCTGCACTTTTTTATGTTTATAAGGTCTATCTACGTCATGTTTTGTTTCAAAAACTTTTAAAACTAAAACTTGTATTTTTTACGTATTTAGTAAAAACTTCTTCCGTTACTTATGGCAGCCGACTGCAACAAGAAATTTTCAATCGACTTCAAAAAAAAAGGAGGTTCTATTTTCGTCTGTATGTATAGTTTTTTTTATGTATGTTCACCGATAACTTTGTCAATTTTGGACCGATTTCGAAAATTCTTTTTTTGTTTGAACGGATTTAACTTCCTAGGTGGTTCCATTTAAATTTTACCGGTATTTGAGCTTGGACTTCAAAAATACACCAAATAATACCAAATAACACCAAATAATTCTAACTGCTTATAAGCTTTATTTATATTGATGGTTCTTTTGTATGGCATTGCGCTCCAGAATTAGAAAAAAGCTAATTGTAGAGCTGCCCTAGATACTTATTTAGGCCTAGGTCACTAAAAAGAGTGAAATAAAAAAAATTTAAGAAATAACTGTCAAATTTAATGATATGGGTATTTGTATCGTATTTATAAAGTTATTTTTGTACTTAAGTTTTGATTAGTAAAGGATAGTTATTTCATACTTTTCAGTGTTCTTTTTTGAAGTAGTTTTAAATTTTTTAATAAAAGTTTTTTATTTTGCCCTTTTGAGTGACCTTTGCCTAAATAAATATCTAGGGCAGGTCTACAATTAGTTTGTTTTCTAATTCTGGAGCGCAATGTCTTAACTTCCATTCTATTGAAGAGTATAAACCATGGGCTTTCACAATAAAAGATGCGAACAGATCGAACATGGGATATTATTGCCCATTATGGCCATAATCAATATCATCAGTATCATATCATATCAATATCAATCAGTTATAAAAGCACAGTGTAAAGGTTGCATCATAATTACACCCTAGCAGTATTCTTACAATCCGAAGACGACAGCCACCAGCCATATTCTCTGTCCGCCACAAGACTGACTCTACTGACTGAATTTATTATATCACAGGCAATTTAAATCTTCTCCCTACTATCATTATACCATGTGGGGACAACGATAGTTAACAAACGACATACAAGAGAATCATCAATATAAACGAATAAAGGTTATCAGGTCGCGTTATTTGGTGTATCTTCGAAATCAAAGCTTCAAAATCAATGAAATTTTAATGGGACCAATCTGGAAGTGCATTCTTTCAAACAAAAGAAGAATTTTCCAAATCAGATCATAAATAACGGAGTTATGAGGTAACAAACATAAAAAAAAACACAACCGAATTGAGAACCTCCTCCTTTTATGTTTGGAAGTCGATTGAAAATTAAAACGCCTCCAAAAAAAAGCACTGAAAAGTACAAAATAACTATTAACTATAAATACGATACAAACACCTACATAATTAAATTCGACAGTTATTGAAGTCGGTGCCAAATCAACATGCAACTGTCTTCAAAATTGGTGAAAATGTAGACAAAATTGCTATTAATCGCTATATAAAAATATAATGTCGTACAATGAAATGTTACTCCTTCAATAAAAATATATTATAATTTAAAAAAAAAAATTTTAAAGCTATTAAATAATCTTAGCATCTGTAAAAAAATATAAGGAATCATTTAAAATATTAGATTTTGCTATGAAAAATAGAATTCTCTATAAAAGAAATAAACAAACTTGATAAGTGGTCATACTGACAAAGAAGTCTGCCATGAAGTGAACATCTCACGACAGTTCGCTAAGAATCTTTGAATCTAACTGGATACAGTACTCCGAAGAGATAGTTAAAGACAAATTATATAACCTCGAGTAACCGTTCATCACTAACGTTTCATTTCTGTCTCGTTTTAATTCTTGGAAATGACTCTGAACTGTACATACTAGTACACATATGATTGCTATATATAGATATACCAACAGCAAAAAATTTAAAAAAAACGGAGGAGAATGGAGATGTTTCCAGATTAAATTTCTCAACTTCAACTACCTCCTCGGACTGGGGACTCCTATTTAAATACCGCATATAAAGCGGATTTTGATCTGGCACCTCGCTGACCGCTGCCGCGGGCGCAGCACGCTCGCTTCACTCGCTCGGCCCGCACGTTATGGTAATAATACCTAACATAATTTAACCTAAAAGAGTGTTTATATTGAAATTACAAAATTAATATCGTAAGAAATTTAAACTTGTAAAGTGACACTTTAAATCTCGAATAATTGTACCGAATGTCTTATATAAATATACTGTTATGTTGCATAATTTTACAAAACAATTTTGTAAAATTTTTCCCAACGTGAAGCAATCTAAACTTTAGGCTGTATTTGTCTTCGCCAATTTTGATGGAATAACAGGCGTATTCCTTAGATAAAACCAAAATGGCGTCAAATGTTTTATGTCAGCTGATACTTGAACACGTTTAAGATTGTTGAAAATTCAGTGTTAGATCGCCACAAAAGAAGAATATTAAAAATTAATTGTGTTAAGACTGATTAAGATTTCTTGTACTTTTTTCAAGCCTTCCCACTGAGTGTTTAGATTTTCAGCTGTTCACGATTCTGCTGTATGAGAATTAAATTCATCGCATACTTAATACATTCTGCATTTTCTTCCTTCATTGATACTCCGTCCGTTTCTTTATTTAGTAGACATCCGTTATCAGATCCAGCAATAACATTTTTTCTGCTAATTGACACTTTGCACTTCGTTTTCTTTCAGATATTTTATTGAAAATACAAAATAAATAAATTATCTATCTAAAACGGGAAATTTAACGCAAATACCTTTATATTTTGACTTGACGTTTCGACGTTTCGACGAATTTCGTCACATTTACAGTAATATCCCTATGTACACTATAATAGACGTATACCCGTCGGGAGCGAAGCATAAAGTTTCCTAGGATTGCTAAGATGCGACAGAGCCACATAAGGCTGTCCGTGCGAAAAACAGCAAATACTTAGATCCACAACCGCAACTTTCAGCGTCTGACCTTGGGCTTTATTAATTGCTATTGCGTAACATAGGTTCACTGGAATCTGGACTCGTTTAAAACTAAACGGAAAATTGTTTGGAATGAGAGAAAACCGTATCACCTCCTCAATTCATTTTCAATTTTTACATAAGTAGCTTTATACTTTTATTTACATTAACAAAAAGTACATACATATGTTAATATTTACAAACAAATATAAGTATATAGCTTAGATTATTATTGAAAATTTTTCTATCCTCCTGTGTATGTCACGTTAAAATCTGTATAGATTGTCATAAATGTAATAGATCTCATCTTGATACCCGGTTTGCATACTTCTTGTAAGCTAGCATTACTTTAGAACTTTTTATTTAACTTTACTACAAGCGATTATATTTAAAACACAATCTTTACATGCCTAACATAAAATATAAGAAAACAAAAAGTCATAATACACTCATGGAACAGAGAAGTAAACACTGGATCAAAACAAGTCATACAACATATACGGGTCACTATTTAATGTTCTCGCTTGCGATCGCTCGTTATGAAAAGCGCATAAATTTCTTGTACAGGTAACTACCTCTACAAAAGGCTCGCGCGGGTCTGAGATACACGCGTCAACATCGCGTTTTTTATTTATTTTGTTATGTTTATTATATTTATTACACTGAATAATTTTAAAAAATAATTTCCGTTATATATTGTACATTTAATGAAGTTTCATTTCATTTTTTTTTTATAAGTTATTGCTTTTTATAGAACTAAATCGACGTTTAATCACGACACTTTACCCTAGAAATAAACCTTTTTAAATATTTTTTTCTATACAAAAGAAGAAATTTATGACAGTTCCACAAAAGCAATATTCAATAAGAGTATGTATTTGATCTCAACATAATTTTAGAAATTGTTAGAACTGGTCGAAACAATGTTAATTAGGACGTCAAAGTAGAGCTTCTAAGGATTTTCCTTGTAAACTAACATCGTAGAATGGTTATTGTAAGATATTATAAAATAAATATGAAAATATGCAAAAGTAATATTTAAGAAGAGAAATGGATCTATTGTAAACTGCCAGCAGAATATTAAAAAATCTTAAGGTTTCTGAGATTTAGAGCGTCAAAATATTAGTATTTCGCACAAAAACACGAATGGGCTCTTAAGTAATTCGTAGCTCCTAGTTTGTCTCTTTGATTAATCAATTTTCAGATTCATATAGTTTTCATTTCTTTATCACACAATTTTCGTCTTTCATCTCTTCTAAAATAGCCATTACCATTAGCTTTATTAGCTTATTCACTTTATATTGTTGCAGCCTGTGCATCTTGTAAAACACTATTCACTAATACGCGACCGTAGTGCGAACGATTTTTTGGGCAGTAGCACGTACTTTATGTATTAAATTACTCACTATGATCACTCGATTAAATGCTCGCGTAGTCCGAACTAGGCTTAAGGTACAAGTAAACCTACACGTAGACATCATCTATATCTTCCAACACGGAATCCCGTTGACCCACTCGTATGCAACAAGATCTAACGTCATCTATTGAACGGCTAATACCTACCTCTCCAATAAACAGATTACAGGAAAATCTTCAAAATATACCAAGTATCTGATATCAAACACAACTCGACCCTCGATCCACTCGAATCTGCTTTTGATCACTCCACTTTCCTTTTTTACTTAAAAAATACGGCGTTGTTGTTAACTGCTTCATTCTTTATTTTTTGCGCATAGAATTCTATTTTATCACATTTCAATAAATATTTATAATGCTTTATTAAAATTTTATTGTTATAATTAGTAACTTACGTAGTCTTATCAACATAACCAAAGTATCAACTTACAACAGATTTTCAAACAATTTGCTCTTGTCTAAAGTATGACTCTCAATTAAATATGTAATTTCAAATATAATAAATACTGAAAAAACAATATATAAGTTCCAACCCAAAGGTAGCTAACTCTTGCGAACTCAAATGAAATGTTAAACGCTAAGCGCAAACTATGAATTTCAGAGTAGTGAAAAGCTCGTAATTAATTCATACCTACGTGTAATTCTGAAAAATAAAAACGGAAGTCGGTGACAAGCTTACCAACCGTATAGTTTGTGTAGTAGACTAGAGACAAATCTAGAGACGTTTGACAGAACTACGTAACTTGCAGTCAGCATGCGACAGCCAATATCGCGTGATATCTGCTGTCAAAACGAGAATTTGTGTAATGCAATTTGTATAGTGGCGCTAAATCTACCGCAAAAAGTGCGTTTTGCGATCATAGAATGATAGATACCCAATCGTCACACATGATACCAATTTTATATTACAATTAGTCACTGATCGCGCAGTGATCGCGTGGCTGTCGCTGTCTGCAAATTTTTAGGTAATAACCGCGCCGGACGATCCATACGCTTATTACCTAACTTGCAGAGTTGCAGTCAGCATGCGAGAGCCAAATATCATGGGATATCTGCTGTCAAAACGGAAATTTGTGTAATGTAATTTGTGTAATTGCGCTATCTACAATGAAAAGTGCATTTTATGGTCTTGGTGCAATAGATACACAATCATCATACATGATATTAATTTTCTTTTACATTTAGTCACCAGTCGTACAATCATCGCGTGGCTTTCGCCGTCTGCAAATTTTAAAGTAATAACCACGCCGATCACACTAGCAAAAGACAACCTGTTACACTCCAACACTTAGACGCACGATGTGACACGGCACCGCACCAATCGAGGGGGTGTTGACGTCGTGCGCGTTAACACTAGGGCGATAACCATTTCGGGCCTTCAGCTGGTCTCATCGCTGGTCGATCATAACAACTCAGAGATCGCCCCACACCCATGTGGGTTCTCATCGGCACGCATGTGCATACTTTCCTGACGACGACCTACTGACGTCTCGTCCTCAGCCCTGGGTAGTCCCTCGATGGATAGGCCCTCAGACTTTGTCGACTTCTGCGTGCAGAGCGCCTTCCACTGCTCCCCATAGTGTCCGATTCCATGCGACGGCCTGTAGGGCCGAGTAGCGAGAAGAGGACTTTTTTAGTCGGTTCGAGCCTGACACTACCCGGCCGGTCGTAACGTTCTCTCTAGAGGCGTGAGAAGCGATCGGGTGTTCGTACAGAAGTCTTTCCCTTTTCAAAATAAAAATAAAAATAGTAGACAGTCGTATGTCGTCGGTTGTAAGGCGAATTCACTGCGCTCAAGTGTTTTTTTGTAACGCCTAAACCATTTCTTTGTCAACCAATTAAATGACGAATAAATTAGGTTGGGTTTGTATAGCAACGTGATCGATTATCCTCAATTTATTTATTTTCTACTTTAATTAGTGAAAGTTTTACTCTATTATTTTTTAATAATTTATGATAATGAATTATTTGATTTTAGAACATTATTTTGAAACAATAACAAATTAGTTGTATAAGATGTAAATAGTACCTACCTAAGTTTATGATTACGCAATATGAATAACGCGACTCCAATCAACTTTATTGGAGACGATGAGGGAAACTGCGTCCGCAACAAAGTGGTTTCACCTCTGTTGCCGTGTCGGGTAGGTACCTTCGTCCGACAAGCATACCTATCTAATACATACATATCTTCACGCTGTATCCCTAATGGGGTAGTCAGAGAGAACGGAGCGCCAAGCATCGCGGTTCTTATATACTTCTTTCGCTTCCTCAAATCTCATCATTCTCCTCACACATTTTCGCCTAGGTATGCGAGTGCATTTCACATTTCCGTCGGCTAACACTCTGGCTATTTGATCTTCATAAGTCAGCCTTGGTCTTCCTTGGCTTTTTTCACAACTCGCTTTCCCTCTGTATATTTTCTTCGTCCATTCTTTCATCACTTGTTCTTTCTATATGCCCGTCTATGTACTATCTAAGCATTCCTTTCTTCATTTTTACAACAACACTGTCGGTAACCCTGTCATACTGCGTATCTCTTCATTGCTTATCCTGTCCGCAAGGGTGACGCCGCACATATTTCTAAGAGATCGCATTTCTACTGCAGTTATCATACTTTCACTCGATTTCGGGCATATCCAAGCCTCACTACCGTACAATAAAGTTGGAACCAACACCGCATTGTGGATGGTCATTTTGGCTGCGTTAGATATATTCACACTGCCTACTAATGCGGACAGAGCACCGTTCACTTTATTGCCATCTGCTACCGTCTCTCCACATTCAACACATCTTCCATCCTTCGAAAACGCACTCCCCAGATACACAATTTCATTCACTTGTTCTAGACATAACTATCTAATAATGTGTATAATAACATTTTCTATGTATTTGAAGGGAATATACTTTATACATACTTTTCTTGTTCTTTATGGAAAGTGAAACAAAATGACGTCACCGAAAATATACATATCTATTTATAAAATAATAAGTATAGTATGCAAATGAGTGTGTCTGTAATGTTACATAGTCTACACGTACCACCAGCCGACATAATCTTACTTTGTAAATCGCTATTCCCATTTCCCAAGACTGCGAAAAGCGGAATATAGCGGATGGCTCATTGTCTAATTGACGACTTGACTATTAGACTACCTACTGTGGAATTCGATGAACGTCACCTTAATATCTATCGTTAAAGGCAATCCACGTTGCCTTAAATGCAATTGTCTCACCTGATTCACAATTAACAGTGTCATTAGGAATGTGATTCACGATAATAATGAGGAATTTATGACGATACTTAATCTCGCATTCAATTTACGTGGCGTCATTAATTTACCAATTTAAACAAAAATATTATATTATTAGTCAAAACAATCCATTTTAACAATTTCTTTGAACGTTTAGATATTGTTCCATTGTTGTGAAATTAATAACAGATTGTTATGTTTTGCCCGCCCTCTGTCTCTGTAATCATTCGCTATTCAGCCAAACCTATTAATTTAAGGAATTCAACACTTGACTTCCTATTTCGCGCTTTCAATTCACGCCACAGGAGGCAACAATGTTGCTAGTTGTAATTAAACTTCTCCTACAAGCTACAATTATTGTAGACGATAATTCGCGTCGACGAACTCAATATTACCTGCTACAAATGAAGGCGTAACTCTTTAGGATCATTATAGGCAACTTATACTATAAAGACGATGCTATATTCCTGTTGATTAAATAACTTTGTGTCACCCAATATGTGCCTTTTAACATGGAAATCTGCAACAAATGAAATATAGTATACGACAAATATGTACCTAATAGAAATCATAAGCAACGCTTAATCAAATCACATCTATAATATCTTCACAAAAAAACTCGTAAGAAATAAGCGTAGTGCATACGAAACTATATTTCACAACTACCTACGTTTATAAAATCTAACCTATCTAGGTCTATCCTAAATCTAGTTAGGTATATTCAGTAATTATTATTTGTTAAGTAAATTAGTAAGTAGTTTTCGAATAGTTTTGTTGGCAACACTGACGATTGAAGAATAAGAAGCTCCGACCGCTTCAATCACTTCGAATCACATTATTACGAGCGAAGGCTGTAAATTGCGAGTAATAAAGAGAACGCTGAGACCCTCTAGTATAGCGCGACGGTGTTTGTACGTCAAGAAGAATAACCGACGCCGACAGCTTGCTCCCCACTACCGCTGCGAGATTGTACAAATCAAAAACTCGATCACTCCATTTCTCGTTTTCTTTTTCCCTTTCGACTGTAGCACGAAATGTTTATATTACACTAAATTAATTGAATTAATTGACTACAACACGAGTAACTGAAGCAAAATTCCGGGTGTTCCATTCCTACAAGTAGAATCAGGTAGATGCCTATATATTTTATACCTACTGCATTTATCAATTTATATTCTCGAGAGTTATTTTTGTTTTCCACACGCCATTTCTCTTTCGGGGCAGAAAAAGCATAAAGTCGCAACAAAATACCTAAGTATGCATTATGTGTCTTGACGCCACTTTTAGCAACAAATATCTGGGCTTATAGACGGTAAAACGGTGTGAAATAATAGATTATAAGTACCATAGGTACTTCTATAGCATAGTCGTGAAGAAAAACTAATTTAAAATAATTCTACAACTTTTTTGTTTAGTATTTTACATTTTTGTTATTTTTCTCATGAAATTAATTATTAATCCTGTTGAACTACGAGCTGTATCTTCGGAGGCGACGGCACGTCACCTACCGACTGACGCAGGCACCAACCGGGCACAGCTACTTCGGTTAGTATCTGCATAGCATTGGTCGAGAAAAGACTGCGCGGTGCCACCACTATGGCGGAGACTGGAACGGCGCCCAGCACACGATGTAGAAGTGTTCCTAGTTGGCGTCCGCGCGCCCGCCAAGTCCTGCCATACAATTCTGTAAAAACTCGAATCGCTCAAGCGAGACTCGCTCGACAATTCACCCCACTTAGCGTTTGAACTCACTTGGCCTTTAAATGGAATTCGATTTTCTATAAACCAAACGCACTAGGAACGAAGTGAAGTGATCCTGGATGCATGTTTGTTGTAAACATCTCAGTCAACGAATTGGGAAATAGAACTCCACTGACATGTACATTACTGTAAATCTTAGTGGTAGATCTGTGGCTGTACATATATATTACCGCGTCAAAATGGCGTAAATCAAATAGATACAAATATAACTTAACAACCGCCAGTCCAGTGTGGATCTAGGATCAAGGAACGGAGGAACGTAATGGATGAAATCATAATATAACTACTAGTAAAACAGTTAGCTATAGTCAGCTCATGAACGTAACGAGTCAGCTATAGTAAGTATGGCAACCTCGCACTGTCAGTGCAATTTGTGTAAGCTCATTACGGGCAGGTCGGTCAAAATATTGCAGTAATGAAATAATTATTTCCGAAAAAATATGTCATGTTCATCTTGAACAACGATAAGAGTAAAAACCCCAGAATTATAATTTCTTACGTAAGCAATTATCGTAATTTTCTTTAAAAATCATCGTTAGGCGATCTCTTCCAGACGACCTTTGTGGAAGGCACTTTATATGAAACTGCAGCAGAGTAGTAGTAGTAGTAGTATTTATATATACTCATAAAATAATAAAAATAGATATAAAGATTAATGATGAAGTGAGAATAGTAACATTTTTAGTTGCAACAACTTGGGAATTTTGCAAGATGTTTGAGCAGGTTTTTCGACATGAGAAGGAAGGTCATTCCACGAGTTCAATGTTGATTGCATATGGGAAAATATACGAACGATCGACATTTGCAATCAATATCGAGGGTAAAACTGATTTTAATTATTAAAAGCAATAAACTGCTGAGACCCATACTATAGAGGTTTTCACAAAACGGCTGAACCTATTTTGATGTAATATGAAACATTTTTTGATTAATCACATTTTGATACATTCTCAAAAATACTTTTAAAGAATATTTTGACCAAAACGGAAGCGAGGACGGCTCAGACAGAATCCAGAACACGAGCGAAGACGTACCCTTGTTCTAGAGGGGGAGCATATAGTAAGCCGCCCTTCTAGATTACCCTACCGGGCCTCTCGCAGCTGCAGGCCGCGTCGATATGTAGAGGAAGACGAGGGGGATGCGGGATAGACGCACGAGCCAACGCTGAAACGCTCAACGGCCAGTCGTCTTCCACTCGTTAGCTTGCTTGCATGTTTTTTCTTCTGCGTCTCACGCTTCCCCGTCTGTACTCCCTGTGTGGTGTGTCGTTTCTCACTGAATATTTACTGTTGCTGTTTCTGTGTCTTTTGTAAGAAAATAAAACCGAATTCCACAGACTAAAATATGTTTATATTTACCACTCGTAACGTATATCAAAATAATAAATAAATCATTAAAATCGCAGAGTTTTGATGTCAAAATAACGTACCGTACGTTATTAATGTTTCATTTTGATTCTATTAAGTCTGTAATCATATTATTTTAATAAATAGAACACGAGAAAATATACTATTTTTCGTTTTATTTTCACCACTGAATTTTGGATTGGAACTCAGCCGCGACGCAAATTTCTATCGTTAGATCTAATCTTCACATTTTTTGACGAGTTTGGGAATATGGTATAAATGTAGCAGCAGGGGTCCACCGAAACCAGTAAAATTTTGAAAGTGGTCCACGAGAAAAAAGTTTGGGAACCTCTGATTTAAACCAATAAAAATAAATAAAAACAGATACCCGTACTAGTATTATAAACGCGAAAGTCTGTCTGTCTATCTGTCTGGTACGTTTTCACGGCTCAACTGCCAGGCCGATTTCGATGAAATTTCGCTCGAAGATCGGAGATAGTTTGACAGGGAACGGACATAAGCTAAATTTAAAAAATCAACCCTCAAGAGGGTGAAAAGAGGGGTGAAACTTTTTATGGAAAATGCTAAACCGCTGAAACGATTACGATAAAATAAGGTAGAGAGATTGACTTGTACGACTTATACCTAGACCTTGGTCTAAACGAATATCTAGGGTGGGTCTACAACTAACTTCTTTTCTAATTGTGGAACGGAATGGTGTACAAAAGTAACATCAATATGAATAAAACTCATAATCAGTAATGATTATTTGGTGTAACTTTAAAGTCCAAGCTAAATACCAGTGAAATTTAAATGGGACCTGGGTAGTATATCCTTTCAAACAAAAAAAAAAATATTAATCGGTCCGCAATCGACGAGGTTATCGGTAAACATACATAAAAAAAATATACAGACGAACATAGAACCTCCTGCTTTTTTTGAACTTGATAAAAAAATGCATATACAGACGAACATAGAACGCGTTTCAGTTTCGTTTTTTGTCAATTTAATTTCTTGTTTTTTATCAAGCAAAAACGCCTACCCAAATAAATTGGATTTTTTTAATTTCTATTCCCAATTTTTGATTTTTTGTGTTTCTATTTTAAAATAAAGAATTTTGTTTTAGTTACAAAAATAATTACAATATTTCTATTTTTAAAATAAACTTATGAAAAGAATTCTTGCACCTACGACTTATCGATAATACAATATCTACAAGTACATCACTTTTTCGTTTAGTACGTGACGAAACCGTGCCGTCCGCTTGTGTCCCATTCCTCTAACCTTAACAGAAAAGTGCTTAGAAATTCGTAAACATTTCTTTTATGCTTATTTAGCTTGCCTGTTGCTCAGTGACAGTCACCCGCTCAGCCCAAAGAATATGGTAATTATTTAAAACGGGTCAGTCGTCGCAAATAAAATTGGATTGTTAACGTGAAAACTAGCGAAATATAAATTAAAAAATATTTTCTGTGTGGTTAAGTGGTGTAGAAGACAGAAAGAAGCAATGATATGATAACTATTATCATATTATGTATGTCGGAAAAGACACGGGGCAATTCGTGCTTTTGCAACTCAGCCATGAGAAATAGGTACCTAATCTTATAAGAGGCGAACTACTCCATAAAATACAACGTTAAGACAAAGTTAATGTGCAAACGACAGAAAACTCTTTGTAACAATTATTACATAGGTAATTGGAAATTTAATAATGGCAAACGATCCGTCGGAGAAATGCTATCGCACCGGCCGCCGTAGTCTAACAGACTCAGCACCGGCCCCGACGTTCCGTTAGCGCGTCATCGGAAGTCGCGCTTTGCCATGATATAGTCAAATGAGTGCCTTTTATTATTTCCACCGACATGTATATAAAATAATTTTACATCTACAACAAAGATCTGTATTATGTCAATAGTAGCCAGCCAGTTTCTAGTACGTAAATTATTTTTGTTGTAATTTTCATTGCCTCGTTGCCTAAAGGTCATTGCCTCCTTCTGCGAGGCCGTAATAGCACAGTAGTGCAGAAAGAGAACACCAAACGGGGACGGGAGCGCGAAGTCTACCTTCTTCGGAGAAAACAACGCCGCGGCTGTGGCAACATACACTCGATCCCGTCAAATGTAGCTCCGGTCAGAGAATAATGTTCGTTTTCGTTTTTCATTCAAATAATAATTTTCTTCTGCGTTATAAAAAAAGGTGGTCCAATTGTACTCACTTCTTGCATACTTCTTGCATTATTGTATCAAGTTACCAATTTTTTTAATGGACAAACATTTGGCTTCGTGGCCTTTTAATGTTTGTGTCGCCTTATTTTTAATTACTATACATTTCCATTGTATTGCAAATCAAAATGGCATCAGTCAATAATTGAATCATACAGTACATACTACATAAAAGATACAATTAAAAAAAACTCCGACTCAAGAAAAACCTCCAAAAAGTAAAAAAATAATATGTAAGTACCGCATAGCCCTTTAAATTAATAATAATAATAATAATATTTTTATTTACTATCAACACCAGGTACACATAATATATAAAATGTACATATATTAATCTAACGCTAGACACCAACGTCCAGCCGCACGCGATCCATCCCCGAACTAGGACTTAACCTGTATCTCGAAAAGGTAGACCTCGCCACGACTAAATATAGTGTCCTTATCTCAAGGTGTACGTAAGCATGTACTAGGTGCCATGTAACATATGGATCATAGAAAAAAATAAATCATACCATTTTCCCACTAGCGTGGCTGAAGTCGGGAATTGGTATAGCGGGTATGATCTTAGCATAACATTGAACTAAAAAACTACTGTTGTAAGTAAGATACAAACATAGTGTTGAGTAATTGTGTGAAGTGTATGGAGTGAATATGTGTGTGTAAGAAGTTGTGTGAGATACATATGTGATTGGTAACTTCACTATCGATGGAATATCAAGTATGGAAACGGATCAACAGAAAAATCAGGCTATTAGGAACTATAAGAAATTAAGCAATGTTTCTATCTCGGAATAATTTTGTTGTTTCAGCCAATTAGTGACCTCGATCTTACATTTGGCTTTGGTCATAGGGTAAATATGTATACTCTTATTGATTTTGTTATAAAGGTAACCACTAAGAACACGAGAGTGACGCTTAGCCAGGGTAGTCCTGTAAGGTATTCTAGGACACACTATATCAGATCTTCGCTTTCTTATGTATATGGTATGGTCGTACTTGGTTTGTACGTGCTTCCTCAAAATAATTAGTAATACATAGATTTCAGATCAGACAAAACCCCAATATCAGAGTAAAGCATGTGAGTGGGATACCAAAAAGGTTTTCCACTCATAACCTTCAAGATCGCTCTCTGTACCCTTTCTATTTGCAATAAAGTTGTTTTTGCCGCACCTCCCCACACCGTAATACAATATGAGAGTATGGATTGGCAAAGAGCAAAGTAAACCATTTTTAAGATGTTAAAATCAGCTATGTACCTAAGATTTCTAAAAACATAAATCAACTTTTTAACCCGTGTCGTTAAGGAGGCGATATGAATATTCCAGTTAAGAGACTGATCCAAATATACACCAAGATATTTTGTGGAAGGAACTCTATCAATTACAGGACAACTACAGTTTAAGGAATGATCAAAGCAAGCGTGCGCTTTCATCGTGCTGAAATTAAGGGGTGGTAAGGAAGAAGTTCTCATAGTAAAAACAATGTAGTGTGTCTTATTTATGTTCAGAGTCAACAAATTAGATTTTAGCCAAGACATTACAGTAGACAGTGTGGCTTCAGCTCGGGATTGTGTTTCTTTCAAATCGGGACCAAAAACCAGGATAGCAGTATCATCAGCATAGGCGAAAATTTTGGAATAAGGCAACTGCAATTTACATAAGTCATTAATATATATATTAAACAACGTGGGACCCAAAATACTGCCTTGCGGCACACCGATACTAACGGTTTCATCAGAACTAAAACAGTCGTCTATTTTCACATACTGACTACGATTGTAGAGATAATTACTAATAATCTCTTTCGCAATACCCCTAACACCAATCGCCTCCATTTTAGACAAAAGAATTGGAATCGACACTGTGTCAAAAGCCCTAGAAAGGTCCAGAAATATACCAATACATTTATCCTTTCTTTCAATACCATCAACAATATTCTCGACAAGAGCAGATACAGCATCTTCAGTGGATTTGCCTCTTCTGAAACCGAATTGATTATTTGCAATAATACCTTTATTATCCAAATAAGTGAGTAACCGATTGTTTAGTACTTTTTCCAACACCTTTGACATGACCGGTAGCACAGAAATTGGTCTATAATTGTTCAGCACGCATGGATCCCCACCCTTCAGGATAGGATGAACAACGGCTCTTTTAAACACTTGAGGAAAGACACCAGTTGTAATGGCGAGATGGCAAATGTGAGTCAAAAGTGGTATCATTACCGTTTTGGTAGATTGAAGTAAGGTTGAGTTGATTAAGTCCCAGCCAGGCGCAGAATCAGAACGTAGACTATTAATGATGTTTTCTATTTCTGTTTCATCCACATCCAAAAGAGCGAGAGAACCACATTGATAGTCAGATGTTAATATATTATACTGATTTTGAACAGTATTTCCGTTAGCGATATTGTTTGCTAGTACTTTACCAATGCTTACGAAAAACTGATTCACTAAGCTTACTGCTTTTGTTGGATTTGGGTCAGTTTCCAATAAGGCGGTAGCAGATGACTGAGATTTGCCCTGATCTAAGGCATTTTTAATTACGTTCCAAGTACTCTTCGAGTCGCCTCTCGCTACTTGCAGCATTTTTGAATAATAGGCCCTTTTAAAATTCTTAAGAAGTTTGTTAATGAAATTTCTATATCTTAGATAGGTGATTTTAAGAATAATATTGCCCGGATCCTCTCTCAGTCTCTTATGCATCTTGTCCCTGTTCCGAATACAGCGAAGCAGACCAAACGTAATCCAAGGTTTGATATTCCGTTTAGCTCTAGAAATTCTAGAAATTTAAATTTGTGATAAGTTTCAATATAAATAGTAGTAGTAATATATCCAAGCGTCGTCACGTCGGAAGACCGCTGATCTCGTGTCGCAATTTCGTGTATCGTCCCGGAAAGTATTTGCGTGAATGTGGGGATAGAGAGTAGATCGTAGTGTTTAAAAAGCATGAAATCAAAATTAATTAAACGATGATACACGAAATTGCGACACGAGATCAGATTTCGGCGAGTGATTCTGACAGTAGTTGTCTGATCCATCATCAGACCCTGATCACCATCTATCTATCTATCTATCTATCTATCTATAACCTATTTATAGAGACCATTTCAATGAGCCTAAACATGATACCTCTCCTGTAAGTGGCGAGGAGTTGGATATTCTGCTGACTTCAGATGATGTCATGATGCTGCAGCATATGGATAAGGTTACTATGTTATTGTGACATTATTGAAGTCACAGTATACTAAATTTCGCATCGATTACACTAATAGAAGATGCTCGCGTCCCTTTATAAACTAAAAAAGCTGATATTCTTCAAACGGCTGAACGGATTTTGATAAAACATGTCTAAGAACCACCGCTAGAAAACCTGCTTTCAAACAAAAAAACTGCATCATAATCGGTCCATTCGTTTAGGAGCTACGATGCCACAAACAGACACACATACACGTCAAACTTATAACACCCCTTCTTTTGCGTCGGGGATTAAAAATGAAACAACTGAATCTGTTTAATGGAGTTCCTAATATTCTTTTTTTAACAAACAAATTATTAGCAGTAACTAATTAATCTGTAATTATAGTACAAACGGAAAATATTAAAACATTTCACAAACAAAATACTTAATATACCTAAGTTTAAGTGTTTAAGTTTAAGTGTTTCCTAATATAAAGTTTAAGATAAGGAGAAGATAAGAAAGACGTAATAGCCTTGAACAAAATAGTTATTTGAACGTTGTCAATCCACGTGAAACTACTCAATATCTAACGGCGCCGTTACTAACGAGATAATATCCGAAAATATAATATGATAAATTTCTACAAAAATATCTTTTTTTATTAGATAAGTACGTAGGTACCTACTGCATACTGGTACAATACAGAGTTGTCACTAACTTATTATTAGGTTTCACCTATTATAATTTTTATAGGTATATTGGCTAAACGCCAACTAGGTAGGTCATTTTAAAACGATTTCAAAAAAGGAAAAGGTTCTATGTTAATGTGTATTTTTTTTGTATGTTCTGGCATAACTTCTTTTTTTATGAGCCAATATCAATTATTCCTTTTCTGTTGGGTTCAGTATAGCTCCGAGGTGGTCCTATTTAAATTTCTCTGATATTGGAGCTTAGAATTCGAAGATACACCAAATAATCCAACTGTTTATAAGCGTTTATTTATATTGATGATTCTTTTATATATCATTCCGTTCTAGAACTAGAATTCGAGTTAGTTGTTTAAATTTTTTATTTAGGCCAAGGTGACTCAGAAGGAAAAAATAAAAAACTTTTAAAAAAGAAATTAAACAAGAATCTTTAAAAAAAAATACCAAAAAGTACAAAATAACTATCCTTTACTAATAAAAACAAAAAAAATAATTTCATAAATATCTATATTATAATTCAATTTGACAGTTATTGAAGTCAATGCCAAATCAACATACACCCAGAGTCTAGTAGTTTGGTAGGCTTAGCACATCGCTTGGCAGTGCCACCCGTTATATAGTATCGTACTATATTTTAGTGAATTGTACTATATATTATTAAAAAAATATATAGTACGAGAAATACTATATTTTCCTCGCTAATTCAACTGTCGCGTTTTTTATATTATATGTGACTGGAACGCATTAGTAACGTAGCATTGGGAATTTCAGAACGAAACGCATTCACTGCGCTTAATCACATCACGGTAACTAAACCTCAACTTTCTGTCATTATCAATACAATTTGTCGATGAACGCCGTTCGATTTTTTAGATTACATAAATTTAAACGAGTTTATTTTTTGATATAAAAAAAATATGGAAAGTGATTCTGATGAGGAAAAAAAGACATCAAAAACATAAGAGCGAATGGGAGTCTGACTACCAATGGTGCAAAGAAGATGGCAAATGCTTTTCGAAAGCACAGATACAAATTAAACAAGTATATTTAAAATAATTTCGTTCTTTTGTGGAGTCTTCTGCCTGAATGTGGCGTGGAGGGCCCCTTACTGCAGGCTTTGAGGTCATTATATAGAAGCCACTGAGCCTGTGTAAGGATACATGGTGACATGTCACCCTGGTTCGAAGTTTGTTCAGGCGTCAGACAGGGCCGCGTGATGTCTGTATTTTGGACAGTTGCCTACAGACATTGAGTTAGTATGAGTGGTATACGTAATATACAGTGGTAAACTGCCTGTTGTACGCTGACGATGCTGCGCTTATAGCACCATCAGAAGCAGAGTTGCAGACACTAGTCACGTGCATGAAAGAAGAATGTAAAGTGAAAGGATTGAATATGAATGTGAACAAAACCAAGGTTCTGGTGTTTTGAAAGGGAAGCGGTACAAATGAAATGTGAGATTTGGGTAAATGGAAAATGTCTAGAACAAGTCAATGAAATTGTGTATCTGGGGAGTGTGTTTTCGAGGGATGGAAGATGTAAATTAGATGTGGAGAGACGGGTAACAGCTGGCAACAAAGTCAACGGTGCTCTGTCCGCATTAATAGGCAGTGTGAATATATCTCACTCAGCCGAAATAGCCATACACAATGTGAAGTAAGATAAATGCAGTAGAAATGCAATCTCTTAGAAATATGTGCGGTGTCACCCTTGCTGACAAAATAAGCAATGAAGAGATACACAGTATGACAGAGTTGCAAGTCAGCGTTATTGTAAAAATGAAGAAAGAAATGCTTAGATGTTTCGAGCACATAGAAAAAATGAGTGATGCAATACTGATGAAGAAAATCTACAGAGTAAAAGTGAGTGGCAAAAGAAGCCAAGGAAGACCAAGGCTGACTTATGAAGATCAAATAGCATGTGGAAATGTCTAAAGCACTCGCATACCTAAGCGAAAATGTGTGAGGAGAATGATGAGATTTGAGGAAGCGAAAGAAGTACGTAATGTATGTATGTTAGGGTGTCCCTTAAATTTCAAGTTCTTTTTTTTTACGCATACCTTCTAAAAACTTTCGTAATAACCCAATATACGGGTACTGCACTGCGACCTGTAACTACGTAATTTTTTAGATTATTAGTGCGCTGTTGTTTATTGTGTAAAGATCTCGGTTGAATTACGGAGTGATAAACAAAGTGTTTTCCTTATTGGACTGCCTAACCATCAAATAAATGGTGCAAAATTACCGACAATCGACCAATAATCGACAAGTTCTCGCTGTCTTATTTTATAATATTCGCGAAGTCAAGCTGACTGTCAGTGAAAGTGCAAATCTAGTGATTAGGAACTGCATTATATTTTGGGAAAAAGCAAGAATTCCCACAAAAGCGTTTCCTAACTGCGTAAAGAAACTTGTCGATTTATATCATATCTGGAGAGAGCTGCAAATAAAATGGTAAAAAATCCCAGGACACTTTTAAGAAACGTGAAAATAATTTTGAAAAATACCTTGACGACTTATTTTTTTTTTAATTTATTTTGCTTTTTTTTTAACACATTTTTTAAACAAAAAACTGCGCAAACATAAACCTATGTGGTTTTTCTGTGTGCAGCTATTTAATTTATACCGTATTTATTACATATATAAAATACTAGAGGTACATTAATCATAACATATGTACACATTAACATCTACAGTACAATAAATATTGAGCAATTATGTGGGTAGAAATTAATTATTATTTGTAGCTTCTGATAGAAGCGAAAAACATCACATTCGAGTATGCTCTTTTATATCAACCCAAATTGCATGTTATTAATAAAATATTGTTTAAGTTTACTTTTTATATTTTTATCGTTTAAATCTGTTTTGACTTCTATTGGAATGTCATTAATTAAGGTTGGTATGATATATGATAGTTTCCTTTTACCATACAAATTTGTGTAATTAGTAACTTTTAGCATGCCTCGAGCTACTTTTCTAGTATACACTTTATGTGATATTTTATGTTGAAGTTCTAAATTAAAAAATTGTTCACTCAGAGGTGTATATTTAAGCTTGTCATATACAGGAAGTACTTTACAGAAAGCAGAAGTCATTTTGGTGTAGTTTTTTTACATTGTTTGGAACTATTGTTTTTAATATTCGTATTTGAAGTTGGTATATACGATTTAAGTCTTGTACGTACGACCATAACTACTGAGACCATATGTAACAACCGATTCCACCAATGACTTATACAGTGACAATAATACGCAATATGGAACTTTTTCTTTTATTATTGCAAGTTTTGCTAACAAAACACATAGTTTGTCACATACCAAATCTATGTGGTATTTCCAATTCATGTGGTTATCGATGATGACACCTAGATACTTTTGTCTGTCTACAACTTCAATTATAGGACAGTTGCATAAATCATCTGATACCCTTGAATGCAAACATGCATGATTGTGTGCCACGAGATTAATATGAGATGTTTGCCTGTTATGAGAGGAACTGATATACAGTAAATTTGTTTTATTATTGTTTATTACTAGCCCCATGTCGTGTGACCATTTGAGCAATAGTGTGAAATGATATTGTAATTTACGCATTGCTTCATTTATGTCATTGTCAGCCACTACAAGACACGTGTCGTCTGCATATTGATAAAATTGACATTCTTTAAGCAGATTTGCCATATTATTTACATATGTAATGTAATGAATTGGTCCAAGAACTGAACCTTGTGCTGTGCCTTTAGAAACATGAACTTCATCACTTAGGGTGTCTTCTACTCTCACACAAAATGTACGGTCTTTAAGGTAAGATTTACACCATTTCAGTAGGGGTCCTCTAATACCACATTCATCCGGTTTCTCTATAAGTAAATCATGACAAAGAGTATCAAATGCTTTAGTGTAGTCTATAAACAGCACTAGAACCTGTTTTCTATTATTCAAGTGCGTATAAATATCATCCGTAAAACGCGACAATAGCATGGTAGTACTTTTATGTGGTCGAAAACCGTACTGATTTTCAGATAATATTTTGTTCAAATCATAGAAGTTATATATTTGATTAGCAACGTATTTTTCTATTACTTTATTTATTACTGGTAAAATAGTAATAGGTCTGTAATTATCGTAATTTTTAGTACAATCTTTTTTATGTATTGGTCTTATTATACCCTTTTTTAGTTCTGTAGGATATATACCTTTACCTATTGTTGCGTTTAGTAGTTTAGTCAATGGTATCATAATTTCCTTGCTTATTGATTTTAAGTCCGATACTCTAATACTGTCACTACCTGGTGCTTTTCTTGAATTTAGAGAGTCAACAATTTTCATAGTTTTGTTATGTGTTATTTTTTGGAACCTTATTGTAACATCAGCTGGATGTGTATATGTTTCTTTATCTAAAAGTCGTATATTACACTGCAAATTAATATTATTTATATTACCTATAAAACTCTTTGCAAAATTATTTACTAATACTTTAGTATTCAATTTGTGAGTAAATGCTTTACGTATTACCTCATCAATTGGTGTCTTAATTCTTCCTGTAATATTGTTTATAATTTGCCATAATTGTTTAGGATTATTTTTATTGTATTGTATTTCATTTAATATATATGTGTTTTTATGTTTCCTAATAGTTTTGTTGACGAAGTTCCTTATTTCATTATATTTTAATTTCAATATCATGTTATTTGTATCTTTTATCCATTTGCTATATAATTTGTCTCTATATTTACATAAACGTATTATTTTTTTATTTATCCATTTATTGTTTTCGCGTCTTTTATTTTTAATTTTTACTCGTTTTTTACAATTGTTATAACAATTTGTTATATTGTTTTTAATATAGTTGTAAATTTCTATGGGATCTTCTATGTTTTCCGTTACTTGCCAATTTATATTTTTTAATAAGGAGTACAACCTTTGGTTATCATAAACAATTTTAAAATTATTTTGAACAACTGTGAATCCGTCGATGCCCCACTACAAGCTAACACAATTATTCTATGATCCGCCAGTACGGTTCCAAGTACTGCAGAATAAAGGTCCTGAGTGTGTGATCTCGCATATATGTGATCAATGCAAGATTTAGATACAATTTGTTTTTTTAATTCAATTCTAGTGTAATCGGTGATCCCACACTCAAGGCCGCAGCCGCTTAACATACTGTGGTAATTATGTTTTATGGCATTTTCGACTTTTAAGTCTATATTAACGTCGCCTATCAACATGAAATCAGTGCTCGAGTTTACTTTGTGTATGATACTTTTTAGCTCATCTATAAATAAATATTTGCTACTACTGGGTGGCCGATAAACAGCACAAACAATTGCGGAATAATTCATAAATGTTGTGATTTTGAACATTATGCATTCAAAGTGCATCGTACTCGTTTTAATTAGATTACACTTATGTTTTTTATGAACATAAATCACAATACCTCCTCCCCTACGATTATTCCGCAACGATGCGTGCATGACATAATCATGTAATTGGTACATACCCACTACGGCATCGGATATATTTACTTCTGTGACTATTAAGACATCCACACATTTTTTACTTACTCTTATACATTGTTCTAATGTTGCAAAATTTTTAATGATAGATCTAATATTAACATGCAAACACAGCAGATTTAATTTATTGTTTGGTATATGATCCAAGTAATTCTCAATATCATAACAGTCCAAAATTTCTGTAATGCCTTTAATATACTCTTCCATAACTTGTATTTATGAAGTATGTATTTATCACTAAGGTTTATCTATGTAAACTTATTTATTATTAAGTATTTTCTTCAAATTTTCTTGCGATCTTATTATGGTTATTTTTCCACCTTCTTCTTTTCTTATAAATATATTACCATTTTTGCACCAAATATATTTATATTTGTCTCTCAATTCTTGTTTTGTATCCCATAATAGTTTTTTCTTATACTGTGTCAAGGCTTCTCTTATATATATGTTATTATTATTTCCTTCAGATGAATACTTGTTAATTTCCTCAACCTTGATATTAGTGTTCCTAGCTGATTTTAACCATTTCTCCTTTGTTGATTCGTCCTTTAAATTGATGTGTATATATCCTGGATGCTCTTTCCTATTACTTAATCGTTTTACAGTTTTTATATCATTTTTAGATAATTTCAATTTTTCAGCAATATTTTCTGATAAACTCATTAGATTTTCTTCCTCGTTACAAAGGATATTCGCAATTTCTACAGTTTTAGATAATTTATTTTGTTCTATTTCCTGTATCTTTTGTTCAAGTGCACCTACCTTCGTTTCAAGATGTATATTTTTGTTTGACATTTCAGTATTTTTTCTTTTAAGTTCTTGAATTGTGTGTTTGAAAACTTCCATGGTTTCAACAAATTCATCCACTTTCCCACAGCAATATTGCACGGATGCGTGAATATCCTTTATCTCATTCCTTACAGCTTTTCCTACGCTCTTTCCACTTCCTTTGAGATATCTGAGAGAAGCTTTTTGACATGAATAGGAGATCTCTCAAAAACTTCATTTTCTACTTCTTCCTCTTCGCTGTTAATGATGGATCGTCGTCGGGGCGAAGTTTTAGCACAATCCTGACATGTCCATTCTAGGTTCTCAGTAGCACGCAGTGCGTTGATTTGTTTATTTGTAAGGCCGGTACACAAAGTTTGACCATGCACAAGTTTCTCACATCTACTGCACTCAAGTGTAAACGTTTTTTTTGCAATTTTTTTTTACAATTGTCACACTTACTCATGTTGAGGGTATGTACTAGATTATTTTATTAACGTGTATTCCGTACTAATGATAGAACTGAACTGATAGAGAATTTGATATAGCACATGCTGATGCCTTTGAAAGAATGAAAGTAGAGGAAGACACAGTATTTTTGAAGAAACAGAGAGAGCTAGGTCGACCGGGATGCTTAGCTGGTGTAGACAAAAAGTTGGTTGCAGTACCAAAACTAGAGAGTTCTTCTGGTAAACATCAAGCAAAAGCTGTCTTAACTGCTCATTTTGACTGGGATTTTAATGACAAGATACAAATAATATGCTGCGACACGACATCTTCGAATACAGTCCGTTATAATGGAGCTTGCGCTCTTTTAGAGCACGCTTTAGAAAGAGAATTGTTACTGTCCGCTTGTTGTCATCATGTCTATGAGTTGGTCCTAAAAGATATTCCAATCTTCAAGAAGTTCAGAGACAATTCGAAAAACATCGATTCAAATAAAATTGAACTATGCCTTGATTTCGTAAAAGGACATGTTACAAACGACAAATATTACATCTTTGATAATGTTTTATAAAGGGTAACTGAAAAAATCTTTTATTAGAGACGATTATCGTGAATTAGTTGAACTTTGCATAGTGTTTCTTGGAAGAGATACAAAGAAGAAAATAAAAATCAGGCCCCCTGGAGCTATGCATCAGGCACGGTGGATGGCAAGAGCGATTTACTCTTTAAAAATATGTTTGCTCCAATCTCAAGTCAGAATGATTGTGAAGGACAAAAAGGCCCTACAAGATGTTTGCCTATTAATCGTCATATTGTATGTAAAGCCTTGACTTGAATGCTCAGTAGCGATTAGTATAGTATAGTAGTAGCAGTAGTAGTAGTAGAATAGTAGCAGAAAGCACCTAACCAAGATTTGTACTTTAAAAGAGTACGAAAAAGTTGACATAATAGTTTCTAAAGCTGCTATAAGCAAGTTTAGCCACCACTTATGATACTTGTGTGAAGAGACAGTAATTTTATCACTTTTTGATAATGAGGTTGATAACCAAACCAAAATGAAAATGATTAAAAAATTAAACAGGGACAAGAGGTCAGATATTGGCAAACGCTATATCCCATCAAAGGAAGTCCATCAAATGTCCCAAACGTTATTCGATAAGCTAAACCTATTTTTTGTGTTCTTTTTATTTTTTACATTGTTTTCTTTGTTAATTAACCCGATTTTTGTTTCAGATAAAACGCTGGATGATTTTGTATCGGAGAAGAACAAACAATTTCTAACTCGACTGCAGATTTACGACAGTTTTCTTCAGGAAGATATGTCTTTTTGTGATGATAATGCTGCTTTTCTTTCCAGGAGGAAGCTAAAAGAAGGATAAGTCGATTAAAGGCTGTTAATGACACTGCTGAGAGGGCTGTCAAATTAATGCAAGTTTTTCAGGGACTTACCACGTTGCAGAAAAACAAAAACAAGACATGTTGCGTTGTCAATGAACATAGAAATTTGTATCCGGACTGTAAAAAAACCACACTAAAGAAAAGTTACCCTGTCTGATTATTTTATTTTTATTTTATGTGTTTATATAATGATAAATATTACAATAATTTTATTTTGCCTTTTATTCACTTCATTTATTTCATTTTTAATTATTTTATAGAAGATTGGAATAATAGGACAAATCACAATTTTTGATAAAATTTGAAGCTCGGTCGGCACGGGTTGCAATCATGCTAGAAAGATCAAATTTCATATTTGAGTATCGTTTTACATTTATAAAAGATACAGGGGTATGCATTTCAAAATTAGAAAAAAAATTTTTTTTGTCATATAAAGGACACCCTAATGTATGAATGTAATTTCGTTTCTTCTCTCTATTTCTGCAATTTCCGCTTTTACAAAAAGTTTTTTTTTATCATGAAAATAAAATGGCGTGTAGAGCATATATTAATTTAATTAAAAATGAAAATTGTTAATTTACTTTGATTTGGATCTACATTGCTGATTTCTATAATTATTTTAAAAATAATAAAACCTTGATTTCCAAAGCGAAGAGCAATAACAAATACACATGGATAAATAATGATTAAAAAAATTCGATGTGTGGTACTATTTTTTTTTTCAGAATTTTCCAAAAGTACTATTTTTTTGTGATTTTTTGAAAAAAGTATTTTCTTCCAGAAAAAGGTGGCAACCCTACTTGGCACCTCGCTTAGCACGGCGTTGACACTCATACAACCGAAAAAAATTGAGAGTTTAAGAATCCATGGATTTTTTCCGCTGGTGGCAGTAAATACTTTACTGCGGCCGCCATCATTGTCGTCTATGCGATTGCTGTCGCAGACGTCACCTCAGGGTGTTATCTGTTGTCTGTCAGTGTTATCAGAAGCTAGTTATCAGTGTTTTTTGTTTCTTGTTTTGTTTGCGGTTTCGTGTTTGTTTTCTTTCGTGTTTTTAACCAACGATTTTTGGCTTGTTTTCTGGATATATATGAGTGGATTCTTATTTTACGATCTGTATTATTTGTTAAACTGGACTTTGATTTTTGCAATGCGATTCGGATTTTGTTGTTAAGATGCCTTTTACACAGTGCTGTGTGGTACCAAAAAAGTTGCCTATGTTCATAGATCAAATTAGTGTCATAAATCAGTTCAGTCATGGCACAAAGCCATTATATGCAATTTCAAACACACAATAGGAGTAAACGAAAACCATTGAATATTTAACAGGTCAACAAATATTAGAAGTTGTTGAGACAAAATTTTTAGATGTAGTTCTGGATAGAAACTGTAACTGGAAAGCACATATTGATATGACATGTGGAAATAATTAAATTCGTCTATATACTATTCAGATTTAGCAAAATATCTATGAAAGAAACAGTTCTTACAGCTGATCATGGCTACGTAGCTTCAGTTCTCAGATACGGTCTTACATTGTGGGAAAATTCTACAGATACACAAAGAAATTTTGCTATAATATATAAATGTTTTAGGGTTATCAGTGATCTTGCTCCATGGGAATCACTTAAGCTTCTATGCGTCGGATTATAATTGCTCACTTTACACTGTGATGTATATATTCAAATGCGCGTAGTTTGTTAAATTAAATATTAATCTATTTACGAAATCTAGTGACATTATTTCCTAGAATACTAAAAATCCTAAAGGTTCCTAAAACAAGACTGTATCAAAAAAACTGTTATGTCATATGTGGACAAATATATAATGCGATTATATACATCATTTGTGCCATATTTCTAGCGAATAAACGTTAATGTTATTATTATGTGAGTGACACAATTAAATCGAAATATAGATAAAATAATAACAGAAGAATAGAAAGAATTTTACTGTTTGTGATATACAAACAATAACGCCACATTTGTTTACATTATGGACAAAAATGAAAAAGGATATAAACAATTTCGTAAGAAAGAAATTTAAATAATAAAAATATAATAATTAGTAGTAACAGCTAACTGATGTAGCGTGTAGTGTAAATAATTGGATTAGTGTACTGAATTACCGATAGGTTTAATAAGAATTTAAGAAATGGTATTGTTTAATGAAGTAATTTTTTTATACATGTAATCTAAACCATGATCCACTAAATTTTTTTTAATAGATTCATACAAATCCTGACACACTCGCTTCCTAAAACTTTTACAAGGCCTTAATAATGTTTAGATTTGTAGCGAGTGCCTCTAAAAACTCAAATTATGAAGACAATCTTTGATCAACTATTTTAATTACAAAAAATTAAGATTGCCCAGAATATTTTTAACAATGTACAAAAAATTGTGTCGGTAAAATGTCGACACGAAATATGATGAGCTTTGGTTTTTTTGAGGATGATGAATTATGATAATGTAATGTAATGTGAAATGCAATATAGATTTTATGAAATAGTACAATAATTTTATCGGAAGCGAAAGAAGTATGTAAGGACCGCGACGCTTGGCGCTCCGTCCTCTGACTACCCTGTTAGGGATACAGTGTAAAGATATGTATGATTTTAAATTTTAAAAAATTAAGTCGGTAAAATGTCGACATATTAAATACACGTAATTACATTTATGTATATGTTACATATGCAGAAAAATCCACATTAAAAATTGGAAATCTAGTTTGCTTAAAAAACTGATTCGTTCTTACATTATTCAAAGTTTTGGTATTGCTTATAATTATTTAAATGCTAATTGTTATAACAAGTCAATTATGAAAACAATAATTTGTCAAAGAAAGTGTTTCCTTAGAAGAAATAATTTGCTTGTTTTGTACACCGCGAAATACAATAAAAAAGCGACTTAAAATAGCATGTATAAAATATAAGATACTAGCTGTACCCGCGAATTCGTCCGCGTGGAAAAATTTTCCTTGACCTCTTTAGATTACTGAGGTTACCCGAGGTACTCATATTGTTGATGTTAAACAAAAAAGTTATTCTCTGTAATGGAATATCCGCCATATTAGATTTATAAGGACGTCACATATACAAAAACCTTCCCATGCACATTCCATTTCATTTGATACCCATATTGTTGGTGTCGAACGAAAAGTTATTTCCTCTTATGGAACATCCGCCATATTGGATTTATGATGACGTCACGTATACAGAAACCCTCCCCTGCGTATTCCATTTCATTTGATACCCATATTGTTGGTGTCGAACGAAAAAGTTATTTCCTATTATGGAATATCCACCACTTTGGATTTAAGATGACGTCACATGTCTAGAAACCTACCCCCGCGTAGTCAATTTCATTTGATACCCATATTGTTGGTGTTGAACGAAAAAGTTATTTCCTGCTATGGAACATCCGCCATATTGGATTTATGATGACGTCACATTTACAAAAACCTTCCCTTGCGTATTCCATTTCATTTGATACCCATATTGTTAGTGTTGGATAAATAAGTTATTTCATATAACGCCCCCGTAACCCCCTTTGCGGGTGGAATATCGTAAAATCCGTTCTTAGCTGACCTTTACTCGCCGAAAGGAATATCCCTACCAAATTTCAAGTCTCTAGGTCTTATGGTTCCAGAGAAATCGTGATGAGTGAGTTCAAAATCGGGATCTCCTATATACGAGTATATATAGATGAACTAAAAAAAATTGTAAATTAAAGAAAATAAAATAATAATATAAAAATAGTCAACACTTGTTTCATTTCGTCCTTAAAAATTTAAAATAATTTTACTATCAAAATAACAATTAGTGCCGTAATATCGATATTGTAAATCAATATATTTTATCGATATCGATTTTATGGAATTGATATTTTTTATCTATGATTAGCGTAAAGTACACTAGTGCCACTTTTGCGCTGTGGTAAATTGTATTGGATACCGAGACCCTTTAACCACAGACTTTTAAATGGAAGAACACTATACCCATCGATACAAAATGCATGGCAAATTTACACTAACAAATATTACTCACACACATGCAAAACTCAAGCCCGCATGAAGGAGCGGGTGCCTATACTGCGTATTATCTTCGAGCGGGACTATTTGGGGCACCCCAAATTAAATTTCTCATGTGATAAAATAAGAATTAAGAAGTAATGTCCTAGTATTAGAGATTATTACTTTATTATATTCCTTCTTTTTGTAGATTGTTTTTGTCACATGAAGGATGTAATTTGGAGTGTTCCCAATAGCTCCACGATACAATATTATGATTGTTCGTTCGATACATGAGGCCTGAAGGCTGTGCGCTGCTGGTCCAGAGCCGCATATACATTGTAATGACCTTGCTTGCGGTTCAATTTATGTGGGTACATGAAGTTTAATGACATAAACGATATATTTTTAAAAGTCGGGAAAGTTGATAATCAGGCAAGTGAAAGTTTTGAATTTAGACTTTTTAGCCCAAACAAAAGAAGCGTGGTTGGCATTTTATTCAAAATCCAGATTTGCTATTTTTTTTGTGCTTTTAGGAATTTTAAGTGCAAAAATTATAGTATATTGTACGTTAAAGTTGTGTGCGAGTGAGAGGAATTGGAGGAATTTCATTTAACAGTCCTTTGTAATTCCGGTAAAGCCTACTTACCATTGCTTTACTGTGTTAGAGACTTGGTTATGAGAAAATAGAACAAGTTTTATATCAGACGAGTGTTATCGTTAACTGTTTTTCTAAGGAGATAAGCGTCAGTGAATGTTTTATAAAATTATTAAATAACTTCATCGATATACTTTGTCCTCCGATTATTATTTTCTCTAAACTACGCATAAAACACAAAAATTAAAAGAAATCTGGAGATAGTCGATGAGTGATCGATCACATTAAGAATAAAAACTAAAATAGCTTACACAATAAAACAAAGAATGTTTTCAGGCTTTTATTTATTAATCGGATTGTTTTCTTCTTACATTATCTAAGAACTCATTATAGATGTGCATCAAACACATCATTTCACTGTTTTTCAATGTGTGCCAGAAGTAACTAGCGCAGAATGTCAGATATGCTATACCGATTGGATTACCGTTGCAAGTAATCGTAGGTATTATTTGTCATTATTCGCCTCGAGATATCCATATTTGTTTTCACCATTTTTACATGTGAACACACAATTTATGCATAATAAAGTCCATCTTCGATTACCTGAAGCAAGAAAGTTGTATTATTTTATAAATAAATTAAAAATAATTTTGTAATTATGAAGTATGGCTTCCAGCGCTGGCTTTTTTCTAAACAACACTGGCCCAGGTTTAGCCCAGCATAGCGACTAGAGATTAATTTGGCGATAGCATGTTCATTTTTAATAGGTATGTTAAATTTCATGGTCAAACAACAACAGGGTTTTACGGGTATCTCTATTACATAATAAATGGGGTTCGAAATGTTTTAAGCACAAAACACTGCCAGAATTGGGCCGCCAGTTTGTTCTATGTAGCCTTTCTTATGTATTTATTTTATGTAGTTCTTTAACCAAAAAATTTGACGATTTTCATCCTTTGGAAACCCGAAATTAACAAGGTATAGATCAAAATTAAAAGATAGTTGCAAAAAATAGATGCTTAACCTTAGGTACCTGTCCGTTAATATTTAATTTTATTACGAGACTCGGTTTTCTCTGAATTCGGCCCTCTTTATGGTACAAGTACTAATAATGTCAAAATCGGTTAGGTACTTGGTACAAAAATATAAAAAACCTATAAAAAAACCTTATACAATATAAGGAAACTTTAATTTTAATAGTTTGCAACATATTTAAGTGTCGGAGCCACGAAATACAAAAATATCAGCTAACTGAATGCAGTAATCAAACAATTTGCAACATCAGATTTACTTACCGATGGAACGTGATTTTCGGGGCTTTTCTGTATGAGGTGTTGCAACTATTGGGGGTACAAAACTTTTGTACCATATTTTGTACTTTAAATAACCAAAATAATGTTTAAACACCAAGAAATATTTAATCATCGAACATGTGACATACTACACAAGTAAACAGACGCCATACTCCGCTTATTTTGACTTAAGCGGAAGAGGGCGGCTGCCACGGTTTCGGAATTGTCTTTGTGTGCTATTGTGTTGCAACAAATGAAAGAAAAGGATAAAGATATACAATTTTAAACTACAATGAAAGTGACAGTGTTATTACTTACACGGTATCTATATGTGAGTGAATTATGTTTGATCTGCTTCCATTTATAAATCTGTGCCTATAACAGATGGGAAATTTGACAGACTGTCATATCTGTCTTCAGACATAAGTCTATAATCTGTGTCGCTTGGCGCCGACATGAGTAACTGTCAGACTTTTTGGCGGGAACGGGAGAAGTGAGGTTGTCATTTTATTTAGATTTTCTTTATATCGGAAGAAAGTCGTACACACACAAAAAAAATAAAATGAAGAGGGTAGTAAATTAAAACAACTAATTTCAAATTAAATCGAAGTGATTAAAACAAATCAATAACTTTTATTCAAGAGTTTAACTTACAGTTGTTTCCTCGTCTGCTGCTCGAGAATGATTAAATTTTTATCGAATTACAAGAGCTTATCGACGCCATTCTTAGCGCCAAAGCAAACTTCCGCTCAAACAGAGTCAGATGGCGTCGCAAGCGCTTGAATTTACATTGATTTTTAGGCAATCAGCAATAATTAGCAATAATTATTAGTAAAGCAGTTTTCTAATTAATTTATCAAATTACTAAGGCTCATTAGCAATCAAATATTGCAATAAAAAATAAAAAGACTTACTTTGAAACACCGTAATGATTTTTCAAACAAACTAACAATTTATTTATTGGAAAATTGAAGTAAAATGTTAAAACAATAAAATCACTATCGACTAGATGATTATTAAAGTAATTAACAATTTTAGGATAACTTATTCATAACAGTAATCATTATAAATCAAATCGCCGAATAATCGTTTGGCGACAGTTAGAAATCATGATCGTATAATTAAATAATCGTAGATAATCGTTGCGGCGACATTTATTTTACATTTTTAGGAGTGTTAAAGTACAATAGTGATAGTATATTGTGTTTTAAAGTTTTGTGTAAGTGAAAAGAATGGAGGAGATCTAAATAAATATGTGTAGCTGAAGTTTTCGCGCTCTTTCAAGAAGTTCTTTTTAACTTCAGTAAAGCCTACTATCACTTTACTGGAGGAGTGTTAGGGACAGTTAGTTTCTCCAGAAGTTACGTTATTAGGCTGATGGTCTCGTTACCAATGCCTTAAGAAATATAAATAAATAAAGTGAGGTTGCCATTTTGTTTACATTTTCTATTTTTTATATTTTTAGGAGTTTTAAAGTACAACAGTGATAGTATATTGTGGTATAAAGTTCTGTGTAAGTGAAAAGAATGGAGGAGATCTAAATAAACATATGTAGCTGAAGTTTTCGCGCTCTTTCAAGAAGTTCTTTTTAACTTCAGTAAAGCCTACTATCACTTTACTGGAGGAGTGTTAGGGACAGTTAATGTTTCTCCCAAAGTTTCGTCATTATGCTGATGGCCTTGTTACCAATGCCTTAAGAAATGTAAATAATAAATGAGTAACTGTCAAATTTAATTATATATTAATTTTTTAATTCTTATTATGAACTTATTGTGCAAAATATTTTATTTTAATTGCAACCCTTTCTCGTTTTGTTGTCTTCATTCGTTTTGTATGGGAGGGTCTATGACAACTTTTCTAAATTGCCTTGGAGTATGGGTGTTACTGGGAGCTCCCCCAGAGTTCGTTGTGTGGTACCCATAGTACAAGCTTAAGCCACCCATACACCATCCAGTATGCTTGATCAAGTCTGTCCAGTACGCATGAAGCGGCGTGTGGCATGACGCCCCTAGAGCACACACACGATCCGTTGTACTTGTCGTCAATCCCGTCCAGTATGCATGAAGCACTTGACGCTCCGTCTAGTTTGCATGAAGCATTTAAGGGACGATTGTGCGTCTTATTACGAATTATCTTTTTAAAATCGTGTATATTTTATTGAAAGGTATATCAAAGCGAGCTATGTACAAGATAAGTAAAAAATAAATTAATGTTATTACAATATAGCCCTATATGCAGTGCCGTAAATAGTCTTTTCTGCGCCCTGTGCGAGCTTCTATAACTGCGCCCTTGTTTTTTTTTTAGATATTATAGGTACCCTAGAGCAATGCTATGTATAGGGCTACTTTATTTCATTCAGGGTGATAAAATAAAGCACAAGGAACTTGGTGTTGGTGGGCCAATTATCTAAAATTTTGGAAGAAATGCGCCCCCCAGGGTCTACGCCCTGTGCCTGGGCACCGGTGGCACCGCCCTATTTACGGTTCTGCCTATAGGTACTATTTTTGTAACTTAAAAGATTATCGATTGATTATCGATTATTATCAATTCATAAATTAATCCGTTGAAAAAGTAATTAAAAAATATTAATTGATTAAAAATTATAATTAGATGATATTTTTTTAGAATTAAAATGTTTTTATTTACTTAATTTAAAATGTATTTAATAGCAACTATTGTGACCTTCCAAAAAACAATGAAGATCAAATAGCCAGAGTGTTAACTGACGGAAATGCGAAAATCACTCGCATACCTAGGCGAAAATGTGTGAGGAGGCGAGGAGATTTGAGGAAGCGAAAGATGTATGTAAGAACCGCAAAGCTTGGTGCTCTGTTCTCTCTGACTACCCCAATAGGGATATAGCGTGAAGATATGTATGTATGTATGTATGGTATAATAATTATGAATTGATATTCAGTTGACAATTTTTAGTTTATGAAAATAGTTTTTCTCCTTGATAAACGCACCTTATTAGTATTTCTGAACGGAATACGTTTTAAAAACTCGATCTTCTCTTTTTATTGAGATTAAAATGTGAATCCTACAAATAAGTCGCTGTAAGTTAATGAAAATATCTTATTTAATTCAATAAATCAATAAATATTTCGATAAAATAAATCAAGACATTCACACAACTGTTCCTTAACCAAAATTTCGAGCGAACTGACGAAACGGCATGACGCGCCCACACCTATGTTCTGTGGCCCACACACGTTCAAGTATGCAGGACGGACTTGATGGCTTGATGGATTGACGGAAGATGGGCAAAACGATTTCCGTCAAAACTGATCAAGCCAAATCGGCACCACACACGATCAATATGACTTGATGGAACCGTCGGTTCATGCATACTGGACTGATCATGCATACTTGATGGTGTCTAAGCATTACTGCTTAGTTTGGGGTCACGCAATCTGTGTAATTGTCTGGAGTCTATCGGTCTATGTATTTTTTTTAATCTAAGTTATAATATAACTCGGTATTTGTATCGTATTTAGAAATAAATCAGTGATTTAGAAAGTTATTTTTGTACTTGAGTTGATTTTTTTTTATGAGTATAGTTGCATAGATAGGTAGTTGTTTTGTACTTTTCAGTGTTTTTTTTTGAAATCGGTTTAATATTTTTTTTAATCTATAAAATTTTTACGAAATTTTACTTAACTAGTACATTTTATAAGTTGGTTGAATATTACTCGTTAACTTGTAGAGCCTACTTAGCCGTAACAGTTTTCCATTTAACTATGTTATTTATACTACTATCATGAATACTTTTCACATATACAAAAATAACGGTTTAACTAGTAAGGCTTACACGCGAGTCAAAGATGACCACTTGAAAGCTCAATATTTCGCAAACGAAACCCTGAATCGAAAAATGTTCACCACATACCCCAATATTTTTCAAAGATCAGACAATGACAACCCACACCATGGAATACAAAAGACAAAAAAGTTAAAAATCATACCTGCTTCACGTGCAAGGGCCTGTACCCAAAAAAAAATTTTTTTAATATTTTATTTCACAACTTTATAGGCGTGATTAATTATGCCAATTTAATTTGCAATTATGCCATTAACTATGCCAAATTACAGCTTTTTAGTACCAAGAGTATCAGAGTTACATCACGGACATACAGACGGACGGACGGACAGACAGACAAATAGACGGACTTTGCGAAACTATAAGGATTCCTTATTTCGCTAGCGCTTAGTACTGTCACTATTATGATGAATTCTTATAATTTTTAGCTATATCTTTCTCCCAAAATCTAAAACTAGCAACTAGCAACGAATCAGTGCTAGATAACTCACCGAGGCTGATTTCTAGAATTTTCTGAGGATGCTTCGTTGAGAAGCAAAACAGTCAATTGACAAGTTTTTCTTAACTCGTAATTTGGCAAGGAAAAAAATGCAATAACAATTAAGAAATTGCATTAAAAACTGATTACAGACATTAATTGCTATTACAGAAACAAAAAAAAATTATAGATTTTCTGTCTCGAAAAACCATGATGACGCAGCATACATTGCCAAATGCATAGAAAATTAATACGTAAATGTATTGTATGTCGGAGCATACATTGTCAATTGCGACAACAACTATAATAATACTTTTTTATGTTAAAAGAATGAAAATAAATGGCAAATAACAATACTACTAATGAAATTTATAATATGTAGTACCTAGGACTCTCACCAGCCACGAAACCAATAAACATTGACGCACTTGATTTTACATGCAGAATACAGCATATTTAAGAAATATATTAAAAAAAAAATAAACAATTACGCCAATAGTGTGACCTAAAATGAAATACTAGGTTTTTACTATAATACACCGTAACATCCTCTCGTTTGATATAGATGTTGTTGAAATAAAACACTGCAATATGCTACTAACATACATGTGTGGTACGTCCACCCTGTGCGGTGTTGTCTCACCGAATAATCCCAGAGGGGTGGTCCGCAGTGCACCTTTATTTACAATATCTATATGTTACATACACATCATTGAAATGAGATAGCACGCAGTAATACCCACACTCCAAAATAATTTAATAAAGATTCTTTTCACAAATTGACAGGGCCAGATATCGAACTTATGACCCTCAACTTGGAAAGCAGATGCACTAAGCACTGCACTAACAAACCATGAAAAATTTATAAATTTACTAAATTAAAATCACTGGATGTCAAATCTTTAATAACATGGTAGAGATATCTATAACAAAGGAAATTCATTACTTAAATATTTTATTCAACATTAAAAAAAATGATTAGGTACTATTTCGCTTAATATAAACTAATACTGAGGTAAAATTTTTATGTCATAAATCTTGTCAAAAAGTAATCTAACAAATATTTTAAAACTATTAATACATTATTTGGACTCTCTTTTCTTTTAGTCTCTTCTCTTTTCTTCTCTTATCTTTATGGTATATTATTTATTTGACTCGTTTATTTTTTCTGTACGGTAATGCAACTTAATTGGTAAACCATTTTTTTAAATTTCACAAATAAAGAACACAAGAACTACATTTCGTTAAGATCTAAATTAATCAGTGTCATTTGAATCCTCAGTTGAATTATCATAGCTTTCTTTAATAAGCATGTCTTGCACCACTGAGTATATTGTCTCCAGCATTGCAAGTCTTGGTTTTGTGTACTGAAAAACAAATTTATAATTTAGATATAATGATACATAGGTAAACACAAATTGATACAATAACTAGTGACAACAATTTGTATATAAAGGGTAGAAACATAAAAACTTTTTTCATCCAGAAATAAATTTTCAAAAAACATCCTCCCTCTGGTGGAGAGACTAAGGAACTTTCACCCACGGGATACTCTCAGGTGATCATCCTCAATGCATACACGGAGACCCTTAAACCTACAGACTGCAATAGTGTCACCCCAACTAATATGTATTGTAAAGACTAATCCATATTAACATATAGTTATTATATTAAGATTAAAAATCTCATCATAATGCGCCATTTTACTCAAAGCTCAAAATATAATTGAATTATATTTTTTTCATTACACTTAAATACTTACTTTAAATAATGGCAGTAATTGAAATGACTCAAATTCCTTGTTTTCATTAACTGGTTTGACTAAAACTGTCAGGTAGTACAAAACACGATTCTGTAAATATTTTTTTATGTATGTAAACATTTAGAAATATTAAATAATTATAATGTGTTAGATTTATTCATTACTAGTGATCCATCACGGGTTCGCCAGGAAGAGATCTATTTTAATATACCTAAACAAAAACCTTCCAAAAGTTCTCTAAATGATGGTAAAAACCATGTTAAAACCTGTAGTTTAGAAGAGCACAAACAGACAGAAGCAGATAGTGTATTTGTTTTATAGTATTTAGAGATAAACATACTTGTTTTGCATATTTTTTCCAAAATACCTTTCAGTTATATCAACTAACACAATATTCATCGAATAGTTACTTTTGGTCAAGTCAAAGTCAAATCAATTTATTCAAGTAAGCCCAATCACAAGGTATTTTTGAACGTCAAATCTACTTTAGTTCGGTTCAAAGAGAAGAGAAAAGAAAACCTGGACACTGAGAAGAACCGACAAGAAACTCAGTTAGGTATAATTTTTTCAACATCATTTTACAAAAGGTTTATTAAAATACAATATTCAGAGAGCCAGTAAATGCATGTGCAGAGAAAATCATTTCCAGACTATTGTTTTATCTTCAACGAAATCATTTATTTTATAGTATGATTGTCTAATCAATGTACGTTTTATAACTAATCTAAATAATTTTCTGTTAATTGAGTGACTTCTTGAGGAACTTTATTATAAAAACGAACACAGTTACCCAAAAATGAAACATTTGACTTATGTAATTTAAATTTTGGAGCCACCAAATTTATCACGACCTCGGGTTTCCATACTACCAATATCGCCTTTTTTTGTAAATCGATCTATATTTTTCCTCGTATACATAATAATTTCAAAGATGTATGAGGACGACAAGGTCAGTACATCAATGTCTTTAAAACGAGATCTCTTAGTAATTCTCGTGCATTCATACTGTAAATAGCACGTATCGCTCTTTTTTGTAAAATAAAAATCGAGTTAATATGCGCCGCTGATCCCCACAGCAAAAGGCCATAGGACATTAGGCTATGAAAATATGCGAAGTACACCAGCCTAGCCGTATCCGCATCCGTCAATTGCCTAATGCGTCTAATGGCATATATCGCGGAACCGAGCTTACTAGCCAATGCCCCGATATGATCCGCTCATTGCAATTTACTATCTACTGTTAAACCAAGAAAACTGGCAGACCTAACTAATTCTAACTGTTTCCCACCCAATTCTATTTTATCATGGATTCTGGGTACATTAGAAAGGGAAAATTTAATACATTTGGTTTTTTGTGCATTCAGTAGTAAATTATTAACAGCAAACCACCCCGAGACGTCCGCCAGGATCCCGTTCACCCAGGTAATATCTAAGTTCTTTCTGTCCAGTTTAAATAGCAATGAAGTGTCATCAGCAAATAATACTATTTCACATAAGTTCCTGAGCATAAATGGGAGATCATTAATGTAGACTAGAAACAGAAAAGGTCCCAAAATTGATCCTTGGGGAACGCCCATTCTTAACCTCGAACTAACAGACAAAACCCCATTGACACTCACTTTTTGCTCCCGGCCAGACAAATACGAGACCACGAGATCGAGAGCGTTACCACGAATTCCATAGTATTTAAGCTTGCAAATTAAAATTTCGTGACTAACACAATCAAAAGCCTTGGAAAGATCGCAAAAAACACCAATGGCATCCTGAGATCCCTCCCAAGCCTGAAGTACAGTCTTGATCAAGCTTGCTCCCGCATGAGTTGTTGACCGCCCTCTCGTGAACCCGTACTGTTGACCGTGAAACACCCCGTGAATGTTAAAATGTGCTAGCATTTGATTGAGTATTATTTTTTCGAATATTTTACTCAATGCTGGTAATAAGTATTTGGGGTTTGCAGTTGGCAAAGAACAACCATATTGACAGGGTGCTACGCCATTATCTCTACAAGTTCCTACTATTGTAATTTCTATTCTTTGGGCAACTTTTTAGAAGTGTGCAAAAAGATAAACAGCACCTACATTATATATTAAGCTTATTCTCTTAAACCACCAGCAACAAAGTTGATCCCTTGATGACTTTTAAAGATATATTTGCAAAGTGCAAGTAAGTTGGGAAGAGATTTCATTAATTACAGTTTATGTTTTTCACACCCATTAAGGTGTCTTATTGAAAAGTCTGTGACAGGATTCATTTTTCGATACAAATCTTTAGAATAATTTTAAAAAATTATATCACCAAAGCTAATGCAATCACTCTACTATCTTAAGTGCCAGTAATTTTCGGCTAAACATAATTTGGTTAAGCAAAACTTTGCTTTTGTAATCTGACTAATACCAAAAATGTCAACTATGTGCGCATAATTGCTAATGCCTCCTAAGAATTAAATAAAAATTATGTATCAATAAGAGTGAAAACTGTAAACCTACACAGTGGTCTAAACTTTTGTTCTATGTATATTAATACCTAATAAATATTATTAATATAAACTCACCAACTTAATGACTTCATTTATTATAATGTCATCTACATTAGACCATGGAACAAAACTGTCTTCTCTGCCAAGAACATACTTTACAGAACTTTGTATACCCACTCTCGGTATGACTAGAAGACTTTCTAAAAATACTTAATTGTATTAGTACATAGTTATTGATATAAAACTATATCAGCAAATGTAAAAGACCGACCTGACTGCACACTATGAGTAATTATAAAGAAAATCAAGAAAGAAAATACTATTATAATAACTGCTATTGCGGTTGTACTAATACGTACATAACATAATGCTATAATATTAAATAAAATTGCAAAAATGAGTGATACTTTGGCGTAACTACGCTTATTTTCTTTGTTTGTATACGATATTGTAAAAATGTTCGTATTAGCCGCACCACTAATTTCCTCAATTTTCAAAAACAACTTTACTCCGTTCACATTTTCATAATTAAATGTCCTTTCGTTACCGGGCATTTTATTATAAAACAGCGGAAAAACATGAATTCCTTATTTTCCAAAATCAAATAATAATCGATCTTTTAACCTAATTAACTGTCAATGTCGTTATGAGAGCTAGTAATTTGTCAATGTCAGTAGTAGTCGATAATCTCCATTAGGAGGGTGGGTAAAGGGATCTTAGCCCATACAACCGATGTCTTCAGTGACAAATATACATATAAATTCATTGTATTATTTCATTAAAATGTTGGCGTAATACATTTTAATCGTTTGTTGGAGTTTGTGGCAAATATATTGAGGCGATCTTTCTAGTAGGATCCACTGAGGCAGACTAAACTACTAAAAAAACTTAACAGTACACTACTACTTATGCACTTATTTCACCAATTCTACATAATGCACAACAGTGTAGACACTATATTGTATAGACTCAGGTGTTACTTTGCGGAAATCCATTTCATGTGATAAATTCCTAAAATCTTTAGCTATTTTCCGCTCAAACTCCAAAAACCACCAAACGACACATATTTCGCTTCTCAACGAAGCACCTCAGGATATACCAGAAATAGGATTCGGTAACTAGCACCGAATCGACCGAAATCGAGTGTAGACACTAAGACAGAAAACTACGCCAATTCGACATCACGAAATCCACTAGAAACGATTTGTGAATAATGAAAATGCACGCCCGACCGCTCCGAATGAAATCACGAAATTAAACTCCTTGTCATTGTTATTGAAAAATCTGCATTATGTTATTTGTAGAAAGATAACGCTATTTAACTAAAGCTAAACTTAATATACTTGAGATTATGGCTCATATAACCATACGATTGGCGTAGCATAGGTTTAACGCAGCTGTGTATTGTTTTTCGTGTGTATTTCCGATCTACGACATCGCAAGTTGCTAACAATCTGTCACAGGTATAATAAAATTAATCGAGATATAAACTCTTGAAAAAATTAATAAATTCATATTTGAGGATTACGATTAGACAAAAAAGATTATATAGTAAGTCGCAACCTTTTTTTACCCATTGACGCTACAATTGCTTAATAGCGAATGACAAGAACCCAAAGAAACAGATATCGAAAATGATATAATTTCTAAATATTTCCGTTGCAGAAGTTTTGTAAGATGTATGGTATTTCATTTAGGGTATCTATTTGTTTTATATTTTATGAAGCTGACGCAGTGATAAACAGTAATTAATCTAAAATAGACCTTCCGTGCCCATATAACCCATAGTTAGTCCTATACAAACCAATACAAACGTTTTTTTTTCGTATTCTTCGTAAAGCCAGCGCTTACAAAAAATACAAAAAAACAGTTATTTTATAAACAATTACGAATAATTTTAAACAATCCAACTTGAAGTGTGTTTAGGTTCATCTACACAGAAAATTTAGAGGCATAAATCGGTGCCGTTAGTTCGAAAAATGTAAATCTCGGTTTTAAAAGATATTTTGATATTTTTTTTCTGTTAAAAGAGTTAATCATGTAACGCAACTGGCAACTGGCATGGCAAATGAAGTTTCATACCTTTTGTAATCACATAGAAAAATTGAGATTCCTACCGTCAAAATTTCCGATTCGTCGCCTTAATTTACGAACAGCCCAACTACGATGCTTCCCTAAACGCGATTTCCAATTGGTACGCCCCCTTAAAATAAATCATTCTTCCAAGTACACACCTGATGAAATAGAATACAACAAAGCTCTTTGATTTTTTGCTTGTAGCTATAGTAACTTGAAAATAAAAACACATCAGTAACCATAACAACTTAAAACACAAATATAAATTTGTTTCCTCGTGTCTTTCTCACTGCTTACTTTATTTTTTTCACATAAGTATAGTTTTTAAATACAATCTTAAGTACTAATCGTTATAGTAGTTTTATCAGATAACTCTATTACTTATTTAGTTATAAAATTCATTAGTGTAAAATCGCTTTTTTCCCTCATGGAGAATTTAGACAGCAATGCGTGGGTATTCGATTCACTGGTAGGCTTTCTTCACGGTCCAGTATGGAATGTTCCATTACAAACATTTATAGAGGAAAAGTCTCTGCGTAAGTAGTACGCTTTTCTGAATTCAGGCAGTTTCAGAAAAATATAATAACTAAATTATAATCCGAGTTATTTAACTTCTCCACAAGCTAGCTATTTTGCGATTTTGGTGAATTTTTTATAATCAATTTCAGCTTTTGAACCAACGGAAAATGGAGAAGTCCTTGATAAACCCGAATATAAAAAAATTCACGAGGACTATCGTAATTTGGTAAGTTTACAGAATACACCTACCTTAGTGTTATGTAATTAGGTAGGTACTTAATTAACCGACTTCAAAAAAAGGAGGAGGTTCTATGTTCGTCTGTATGTATGTTTTTTTTTATGTATGTTCACCGATAACTTCGTCAATTGTGGACCGATTTCGAAAATTTTTTTTTGTTTGAAAAGGTATACTTCCGAGGTGGACCCATTTAAATTCCACTGGTATTGGAGCTTGGATTTCGAAAATACACCAAATAACACCAAGTAACGCGAACTGGTTATAGCCATTATATTGATGTATCTCTTGTATGTCGTTGCACTCCAGAAATAAAAATAAGTTAATTGTAGACCTGCCCTAAATATTTATTTAGACCAAGTTCACACAAAAGGGTGACATAAAAAAAATTTAAGAAAAAAAATTAAACCGCCTTCAAAAAAAATCACTGAAAAGTAAAAAATAGCTATCCTTTAATAATCAAAACTCAAGTACAATAAAAATAGATACATACATATCCTCACGCTGTTCAATAAAAATAACTATAAATACGCTACACATACCTATATAATGAAATATGTCAGATACTGAAGTCGGTGTCAAGCCTATAGTCCATTGAAAAGTTACATTTGGGGTTGCAAAAGTCAGAGCACGCAATTTTATTTTTTAAATGTCAAGAGAGGGTTAGTGTAAAGTTAAATCCATGTTTGTGGGGTCGCAACCCTTGTCCCGTGGCCGCCATCTTGTAAAATAGGCTGAGAATGGTTTTTATGCTATATCGGGCAAACTATTCGTCGCACAGAAAATTTGTGAAAACATTTTTTGTTGCAAATTAAATTCTCTACAACTTTGGTTCCGTAACTTTTAGTCATAGAACCAAAAATAACAAAGTTATTAACGAAAATAGATAAAAGTTTGGCAACAATGTATCGTATTTATAGTTATTTTTCTAATCTTGAGTTTTGATTAGTAAAGAATAGTTATTTTGTATTTTTCAATGTTTTTTTTTGTAGAGGGTTTAATTTTTTTTCTTAGTTTTTTTTTACTTTACAGGTGGATGTAATGTTGGGTTCGTTCATGGATGATATAGGCATCACAGCGGAGCAATTTGAAGCGGCATGTCGACTATCTGCACGCGATTTAGCTGGGCTGCCTGCCCACTTTCATCGCAGACTTTTTGAACAGATTTGGGCTGCAAACGACTACGATATATTCGTCAAAATGATGACGCATAAAAATGTCGAGCTTCAACTGCAGGTACCTGCATACGAAGTACTTAGCTTCATTTATTTAATGATCTTTGTAGGCATTTATTTTTTATTGTTTAGGCTTTGGAACTAATTGAAAGACGATTTGGTGCATTGCCAAATTTGTTTTCCACGGATAATGAAGATTTGGATTCATCGCGAAGTGACGAAAGTGAAGACTGGCCTGATAACGATGACGTCATGACCGAAATAAAAAAGTAAGTGTGCAGAATCTTAGAAACAAAACAGAACATTTTTTAACGCAATAACGATATTATTCTTATGACTGCTAGATTGCAACTTAAGGACATTGAAAAGAAAGATGAAGATGTAAATGTCCCGCCGGAAGATGTCATTGCTGAAAAAAAAACTCTCCTGTCTAAGCTGCAAAGTTTTGAGAAGGACGATAAAAATTATAAAAAAGCGGAATCTCCTAAAGTAGAAAAAAAAGCAGTTGCTGTTGAACCACCAAAACTGCCGATTAAAAAAATTGAAGTAAGCTTTTGTTCAATACATATATAGCTACATCTCGAAAGGTTTCAAAGACTCTTGACCTTCATGAAACCTTGATCCACCTATAACATTACATAAAAACTTTATTAAATGTCTTTAGTAAATGTCTTTATAAAAAAATTCATTACTTTATACGTATGTATCCAAAGGTGGCATTAACTCGTTAATCCGTTAAACGTTAATTAACGAAGTTAACAATTTGCTTAACGGATTAACTTTTAAGTTAATTTCAACAAATGTTAACGCTCTTGTTAACTTCCGTTAAACTGAACTTCCGTTAATTTTAGTCCGTTGCATTGGTTGTTCGTTGCATGTTATTTTTTTTGCTTGAATCACGCTCCTCGCCACATTTGTAAGTTCGGCGAGTCGAATGGAAAAAGATATATTATGCGAAGTGTGCCGTGCAAGCGTAATGCATTTAAAATTATTATGCTAGGCATTGCGTGGATGTAGCAAGAACATTAGGGTTGTTGACAATGTTTATGAAAGGCACCATGCACCTAATGCAAATTTATGATCAATAATAACTATTAATTCATACTACTTTATTCCTACATTATTATCATACCGAATACCGAGGAATACAATTCATACGTCGAAAATAATCTGAAAGACTTCGAACATATGAGATCTCTGCCAATAGATGACCTAAATTAGCACTTAACAAAAGTAATGATCTAAGCATTGAATAGTGACAACTGACGATATAAATTTCAAATACAAGAAATTAACAGATGACACACTTAAACACTTAAAGAAACGCCATCAAATGAGACTGGATAATCAGACCGATACTCCGGAATATCGGGCTCCACTTAATGATATTCGCCAAAGGCTGAAACAAGATTTGCAGCAATACCAGGAAGACAGAATTTCAAAGGCAATCGAAATGAACACCAACAAACAAGTACTGCGTGCGGAATTATGTAATGGTAGAAAGGCGATATTTCAGTTATTCGACGAAAAAGGCGATATAATCACGAATAGAGAGCATCTGTTATACAAGTAGCGAAAAATTTTTACGAGACACTGTACAAAAGTAAAGTACTATTCTCTGGATCGCAGAGCGAGAGATACGGTCCACCTGTTACTAATATAATTTCTAAGGAATTTCCTGACGTATCTGTAGAAGAAATAGTAAGCTCGGTTCCGCGGTATATACAATTAGACGCATTAGGCAAATGGCGGATGTGGATACGGCAAGGCTGGTGTACTTTGCATATTTTCACAGTCTAATGTCCTACGGCCTTCTGCTATGGGAATCAGCGGCGCGTATTAACTCTATTATTATTTTACAAAAAAGAGCAATACGTGCCATCTACAGTATGAATGCATGAGAATCGCTTAAAGATCATTTTAAAGTCATTGATGTCCTCACCTTGCCGTCCTTATACATCTTTGAAATTATTATGTATACGAGGAAACATATGATCTGTTTAAAAAGAAAGGTGATATTAGTGGTATGGAAACCCGAGGTCGTGATAAATTGGTTATTCCAAAATTTAAATTACATAAGTCAAATGTTTCATTTTTAGGTAACTGCCTTCGTTTTTATAACAAAGTTCCTCAGGAAATTACTCAATTAATAGAGAATAAATTTAGATTGGTTATAAACCGCACAGTGATTAGACACAATCATACTATAAACTAAACGATTTCATTGAAGATAAAACAATAGTATGGAAATGATCTTCTCTGCACATGTATTTACTGACTTAATGCAAATTTTGCATTTTAATAAACCTTTTGTAAAATGAAGTTGAAAAAATGATACCTGACTGAGTTTCTTGTCGGTTCTTCTCAGTGTCCAAGTTTTCTATTTGAACCGAACTAAAGTAGATTTTCACGACGACAGTGTTATTGTAAAAATGAAGAAAGGAATGCTTACTTAGATGGTTCGGGCACATAGAAAGAATGAGTGATGAGACTGACGAAGAAAATATACATAGCAAAAGTGAGTGGTAGAAGCCAAGGAAGACCAAAGTTGACTTATGAAGATCAAACAGCCAGTGTTAGCGGATGGAAATATCAAAAGCTCTCGCATACCTAGGCGAAAATGTGTGAGGAGAATGATGAGATTTGAGGAAGCGAAAGAAGTATGTAAGAACCGCGACGCTTGGCGCTCCGTCTTCTCTGACTACCCCGTTAGGGATACAGCGTGAAGATATGTATGTATGTATGTAAAGTAGATTTGACGTTCAAAAATGCCTTGTAATTGGGTTTACTTGAATAAATTGATTTGACTTTGACTTTGAAATACAGCTAGCGCTAAGCCAAATATAAAAAAGAACATCTCCAGACCAAGATAACATCATACCCGAGATGTTCAAGCTAGGGTCAGAGACGCTATGGAGAGCTTTAGCTCTGCTGTTTACAAACTGCATATTAAACCGCAAGGTACCTGAGGCTTGGCACAACCCAGTGATAATCCTGCTCCACTAGAAAGGGGACATTCGAAAGCTGGATAACTATCGCCCTATTAGTCTGTTGTCTCATATTTATAAATTATTTACCAGTTATCCTAAATAGACTAACTAATAAACTCGACGATTACCAGCCGAAGGAGCAGGTCGGTTTCCGATCCGGATACGACACAAATGACCACCCGCAAACGTTGAACACTTATTGAAAAGTGCCATTAATATCGAAAGCCGCTCATCGTCAATTTCTTTGACTATTAAAGGACGTTCGACTCGGTGGAGGCTTGGGCAGTTGAGAGGGCTCTAGTAGACTGCAGAGTTGACGAAAGGTACATCCAGCTTATGAAACATCTACAACACATGAGACGTTATCAGTCAGTCTACAGAAACTTACAGAGCCTTTCATCTTCCGAGGACTCGATTGGATTGACACAGACATTAATATCGACGGACAGAGAGTGAATAACTTGCGGTTTGTGGATGATATTGCACTGATCGCGGATAACATCGAGGATATACTCACTATGATCGGCGACTCGCAGAGTCAATCAGCCAAAATAAGATTAAAAATGAATAAGTCAAAAACTAAGATCATGACAAACATCCTAAAGGTGAAAAATCACCAATTATCGGTGTCATCGACCATTATATTTACTTGGGCCATAAAATCACCCTTGGCATGGAAGACCGAGTGGCAGAAGCCGAGACGTATCGCACAAGTATGGCCGGCCTTTGGAGCATATAACTCGATCCTCCGATCAAAAAAGATTCCCCGACACCTAAAACGAATGTCTTCAGTGTGTCCTGCCTGTTTTCACGTATGGAATGGTGACAGCAACTCTCATCGAAAGATCTGCTGAGAAAATACGAGTTATACATAGGGCGATTTGAGCAACTGATGCTTGGAATAACGCTCATACATCATAAAAGGAATGAGTGGATCAGGCGGAAGACAAAAGTTAGAGACGTGGTAGAGGAGATTGAGCGCCGGAAGTGGAGAAGAGCAGGGCGCATTGCCTGGATGGACTGCGGTCGATGGGCGAAAAAGACTTTGGAGTGGAGGCTCCGCGGTAATACCCGCAGAAGAAGTAGACCATCTCGGAGATGAGTGAATGGCATCTGACAACATGCGGGCATGAACTGGATGAAAGTGGCGAGAGATAGACAGGCGTGTAAAGAAAGAAAGGAGGCCCATGTCCAAAGACGGGCGCACCGAAGGGTGATATAGATAGATAGATATTCATATTTTATTGTTATCTACCATATCCTAGAGCTAAAAAAATGTGTATTTAATTGTTCATTCTACATTACCTATATTAATTAATCTACCCACTTATTTTTGTCTTATTTACCTATGTATTCCAACCTAAAAGCAGTATTAGTTTTGAATGGTTAACTTTAACAGTTAATTTCGAAGTTAACTTTTTAATTAACGAACTAACGATTAACGAAGTTAATTTTTGGTTTAACTGTGCCCACCTAAGTATCTAATGTATCATATTCTATTCAATTTTCTACAAAACATTTTGGTACCCAACGAACTAACCAAAACTTGCACTTACAAACACAGGTGACTGAAGAAGAATTGCGTGCACGTCAAGAGTATCTGAAGACGCAGCGTGACAAACTTTTAGCGCTGAAGAAGCAAGTCCGTGAGCGACAATTAGGAGCTGCTGAGTTTGAAGAGCCTGGAGGCGAGTTGAATTTCAATTTTAAAATATCAGGAACTCTCTGTCGGTAATGTCGGCGCGCGCCAATAGCCTCGCGCCCGGAGGACCGTGCAAAAAAATAGCAAGACAAAAATTGTACACGTGTGCAAACGGCACGTTCAATAGTATCGGAACCATAGACATCACAAGCATGTATTCGCCTGTTGCATTGGTACAGACATGTATGTGCCCAAATACAGACGTAGCGTTCTTTTTTTTAAAATACTATCTCTAATCAGGGAAAGCTACGGAAACATTTTCCAAGCAGATGAAGTCGCAGGTACAGATAGTTAAAATATACATCTATTGTTATAGTAAATCGACGAATTATTTCTCATTTCCAACAAGCATCTGAATGATTGATGAATGACTCGCTGATATCTAAATTACTGAATTACTTTAATTTTTAGAAGGTTCTCAAAGCCGTGCTCCTAGACCTCGATCAGCACGAGTGGCGCAGGCGGCGCTGAAAGGCGCCACTCCCCCGCCGACCCGTGACGCCATGCAATTAAGGAAGGCACTGGCGTCCAGGCTTAAGGCTGAAGTCGTCGACACCAATATTTAAATAATTATATTTTAATCTATTGAAGCAATATTTCTAATTTCATTGCATTTTATTGAATAAATATTTATTAGAGATTTGCGTGATGATATAACGGTTATTCTATTCCACTAAAAAAAGGAAAAAATGTGCGTATTGCGTAACTGTAAATATGGGTCTTCTTTTTCAGTGGAAACATTTAAAGGATTGCGTTTTGCACAGAAATAAGTACAACATCAAGTCGTATTTACCTTATATTTATATTGCTTACTTAACTAGTGACATCATAATAATAGCAATATAGTAAGCTTATTTATTTTACACAACTTGCCAATAGGTAAATCTATTTAATTTTATTCTGTGTATAAATTAGTTTATGATGGTCATCCACCTAGACAGTTAAAAAATAGTCATTACAGTCTACTTTCACCTAAAACTTTATATTTAAATTAAGAGGAAGTTATTTCAAGGAATATAAGAATTATATAAATCTAATTGACAGCTCAATGCTATTAAACACGTGGATGATGGCAGATTTAAAAATAAAATTAATACATAAAATATATTATTTACAATATACGCTGTCAGTCATCTCACGTATGTAATTATGAATGTTGCCTCGCATAAACTGTGCACTGTTTAAATGTCAATATTTTTTTTACTTTTACAAGCCAACTCTTAGTGTTTGGTGTTACCATGACCATCATTTGAAGGAGGACTGGTGATATCGGTTTTCGTTTATAACGATTTCATATTTCGTGCACGTCTCTGACAAATATTATATAATAATTGATATGTATTACAGGGAAGATACATAAATGACCACTACAAATCTGACGATTATGTGTAGTAAGTATTGACTTTAATCAACTTAATAAAATATATAAAACCAAGAAAAGCTATGTAAATTTATAACCTGACATGCAAGATGCAAAAATATAAGTCGGTAATGAAAAATGACAGTGTCGCCAGAACAAAAACTAGACAAGAATATATTCACGAATTTATTTCTAATTGTAAGTAATGTCATAAATAAAATGTTCTATAATCAATCATAAATTTACATGTCTTAGACATAAATATTGATTATTTATTCATCTTTGCATACTTTGGTCCTGAATATCAAAATAGTCAATGAATTATGGGTATTTTATTTGTAAAAAACATTTAGTTGAACTTATTTCAGATATAGGTAGATATAGTATAGGTGTAACAAAAATTCGTAAGGTGGTTTTACAGACAAAAACAAACAACTTTTTTTCTTCAACATTTCTTTGAGTCTTTTTATGGATTAGATTTTTTGTATGAAAAAAAAAAGATTTTTCACAAACCCAAGTGTAATCTGTGTGAAGACTGTAGAGCAACCCTCTCTGGATGAGATAGGGTTTTTGTTACACCCACATATCACCATTCAAACGAAATATTTATCCTTATCATAAAAGTCATATAAATGCCAAAATTGAACATAGAAACAGTATGCACAACCGTTTTGTAAACTATTGGGTAAGTTGGACCTCCTCATACACAAATACACAATCTGGCGACAAATTAAAATGTATATTATTAAATATTATTGTTTGTCATAACAAACATGACAGTCACTACCTGTATGTAAATTTATTAAATTTAATAGTATTTACAAAATACGAACAATTAAACTAGATGTTAACAGTTATAAAAAATGAATCTTATTCAGATACATTTATCACATATAAATACATTTGCAGTGTAAAAAAGCTACGATTCATTATAAGCAAAGATAATATTGTTTGTTGAGAGTAAGCCATTCTAAATTATAAAGCAAAGTATGTTATAGCATACAGACTTAAGAAAATTTATGAATGACCTAAAATCAACAAAATTTTATTAAAATGGAAAAATGAAAAAAAAATTAATATAGTTTCATAAGGACTGTGATGTGGTATTTCAATACCCAGATTTAAATATATTTTTGTACCTGTTTCTACACATATTCAAAATTATCTGTATCAATGCAAAAAGTTGAAAATGTAAAGAATATAAACAGTTACATTACAGTATTACAAATAACCACATTTTTATGAAATAATAATAATTTTTTAACTGAAAACAATAATTCGTAAGAAAATAAACTGAATATCAGTTTAAATATTATAATAGTTTATTTCAGGAATCAAAAACACTCAATATGAATTATATTTATATATCCATTACAATTTATGTATCACACTCATGCCCAATACAACAGAAATAAAACGACTACTCCCAACAAACATAAGAGTTATAGAGAGATTACAAAAATAAAATTTTCTTAATATTTCTCTAGTAACATATTATTTTGTTACAATTAGTGTTTATATAAATTTTTAAATTTATCTAACAAGAGGCAAACAAGAAGCGAGGATTCTTATAAAAATATTTCTGTAATCACACTATCGTAATCTCTCATAAACTCAACATGCAAGATGTAAAAGGAATGCAAATTATTGTGCAAGAAAATAACAGCAAATATCTTAATATCAGAAATATACGGAAAATAAATACCTATTGTGACAGGTGTTTCTCAAATAATACGCAATAGAGATCTTTTATGTTTACGATGTATTATAAATATAGAAATGAAAAAATCAGTATGTTTCGTGTTCAATGAAGAATACAATTCTTCGATATAAATTACATTATCTAGTGAGTAGCAATTCCACAGCACAGTTTGAATTTCATGTTCCTAAGATATTGGTCATAAACCATCCAAACAGGTATTTATAAATTGTATGAATGTTAAACTAAGTTTTTATGTATACATTATTTTTATTTATACATATCTATTAACTCTCATGGTGATTCACTCTTCATAAGATTAAAATTCCCACTCAGATTTTCTTTGTACTTTAATTATTACAATCCCATGAAAAATAACCCGACCGAAAATTAAATTATGACGATTTAAATAACTTTTAATTATTTGTTCTACTTTCCGATGTCACCTGACGTACGTAATTACACTACAAGTATGAAGTTTCATACGCTAATAATATGAAAAACAACACCAAGGTGTCAGTATTTCATATCTACTCAACACAGACAAAACATTTTCGCTAACTGAACGAAAGTATCGTTCATTTTGTCAACTGAAGTTTTTAATGCATGTATAGTAGTTATTTAACTGAATAACGAATCCACGCATTAAACTACTTCAGTCACAAAATTAAAAGTAAGTTCACATAATACCTCGATCGAAAACCGAGCTGCAGTCCTGATCAAAAATAAGACCTTACTTCAAACATTTTGCTTATTAAATAAACAATGAAACCGCCTCTAGAACAAAATACCATAATATTTATCATTTACCGTACCCTTTGCTACATTCCGTTTACTGGTAACGTGCACAGCACTGCGAGGCGGACTGTAGAGCTCGTTATATTCCTTGAAACATATTCATACAGAGGCACTACGCCAGTCGCGGTCTCTTGGCGTCCCTCTCCTCGCCGCTACCGCCGCTGGTACCACCGCTGCCGCCCCCTCCGCCTCCACCTCCACCTCCGCCACCGCCGCCGCCACCGCCGCCGCCTTCCTCTTCTTCGTCCGAGTCGCCGTCATAGTCCACGAGACCCTGACCACACCATATAGACAAATGTAGAAAGTCATGTTTGTTAGCATCACACTGGTAGTTTCACACATTTCTTAGTATTCGTATCTAAAACAGTACATCAATAAACTATTTAGAGATGCTTAAATCTTTTAAAAGCTAATGCTGATTTTTTTTGTTAAACATATTGCATAGCTCAAGCCATGGAAATTTTAATGAATTCAAAAACAAGCATAAATACGTTATTAACTTATTACTTTAGTATATTAAATAAAAGCTTAAAAATCTTCTAAATATTATTAAAAAAAAGTTGGTTCAGTAAAAATTAGCATGATGACATGCAAGCACAATAAGTCAAATGCGTAAATACATATATATGGTAAATAAACCAAATTTTAATATATTTTACATAATTTTTATAAATCAGATAGAAACTTGAGAAATACAGGAAGGTTTATGAGGGAACAACATTTTCGCCATGGAGAACCACCGAACCGTACAATAACACTCAAAATAAGATACAATAATTATGAAATAATTAAAACAAATTATAACTATGTATAACAATAATATATTGTTATTATGATGATTCCCCAGCGAAGCGAAATACAGTTGTGGGAGGGAACTAAAAGTTTACCTTATTGAGTAATCTGGGCGAGGATACCTGAACGTCAGTATGCGTAGGCTTGCTTGTGGCTGTCGTGGTGAGCAGCACACGGCTGGGGCCATTCACATTCTCTGTGCTCGAGCACACTTTCTTTTCAACTATTTTACCTGAAAATGTTCACTGTTCAGTTTTTGGCTACAAGTCTAGATGTACAGCTGTTCTAAATCACTCAAAATTACGTATTATAAATATGATGTATAAGTTCATCTTAATAAATTACTATACTTGGGTATTTTTTAAACAAACTGAAAACATATGTAGTAATGACTGATGGACATAATATATAGATTGCACAAGTTTAGATACTTGACATTATTTTATAATAACGGCTGATGATGTTACTTGTGACACAGACTTATACCTCCAAAATAAAATAATGAATTCACTATTAATTTCCTCTCGCATTTTCATGTATTAACACCATCAAACTACTTTCATTTTTTTTCCACAAAAGAAATAAATAACAATATCAATTAACATCAGCAACCATTGTTATAAAACATTAATAAATAAAAACACCAAAACTTGTGGCATTGTCTACCTAATACACATAATATACATCAGAGCGCAGATTAGTTGCTAGACCAGTGTGTTTCCCACGTGGCGACGTTTTCAATGCCATTAAAAAATATCCAAGTACAATAACTTATTAGAGAGAATATTTTCATTCGAAATTACATTCTATTAAATACTGGTGAGATTTAAAACACATCCAGCCTGTCTTCATTATTGGTGTAAATGTTGTATCTACTGAAAGTTTACCTTATTGTAATTTAATAAGTTAAAGAGATACCTAAGTTTGATTCTCGTTAAGTCAATTTAGAAGTGTGTGAGTGTTAAAAGTTGGCATACCTCTATTATGACTTTCATACACTACATGTACATAAGTCTATGGCAAATGAATTTACCTATATAATTTTTCATACAAATTAAAGCAAAGCAAGGCATCTGTTATACAAAGGAGAGTGACTAGACGTCATTATAACTATTGTACCCACATACGACGTTCATTCTTGGACTGACTTAAGATGCTAGTTCAGTGTAATATGACCAGGAGCTACTAAATTCGCTTTCCTAAATTCAGAGCACTGTATAACTAATAAGTAATCAAATTCATAGTGTAAGCACTTTAGACTGGGGTAATATTGTATAAATCTTTATATTTATTTGGAGATATTGTTACAAATATAATGAATGCAATGTAGGTCTTACCGCCTAAGTCTCGCTTACACACATTTTGTTATATGAAGAATTCAATTAGTTGTTTGAATAGAATTTTGTGCCGAATGTTCTTTGTGTTTAAAATTTGTGGGCGTCCAAGCAAAAAGGATCCAGTAGTGGGGTATTGAGTTAAGACTAGATTCGGAATTTAGAACAGTCAAATGATAATAAGGATTAAAAATATATTCAAAAACTGGCATATATTTTTTTTATCAGACATTTAAAGTTGAAAATGAAAAAGCTTGTTTTGAGAAAAAGCATTTTTAAAGTTTGATTGAAAAAAACACACTTCTACTTGTTTGTTTCTACGTAGAAACATCATATAAAGTCATTTACTATATGAATTTGTAGATAATTGAGCATTAATTAATAGTCAATTAAAATCGCGTGCCATATCCAAAAAAAGCAGCGGCAGGATAGCCTGCCACTATTATAATTATAAGAAAGAATGAATCTTACATCAAACATGAATTGAGCTTTATGTGTTCGACATGAATTTTAATTTTATGACAATAGTGACGTGGATAGATTATAACAATATGGTGAATTTCCAATGATGTGATTAGGCTGATGGCTTGGCTGTCGATGCTTCAAATAAATAAAAAAAAAGCACTGACCGATGGCGTCAAGCGCGTGGTGCGCGTGCGCGTGCGGGTGCGCGTGAGGCTGTGGCTCGAGCGGCGCGTCGTCGTCTAGCTCGTCGTCGTCGTTGAACCACATCTCCTCCTCGTCATCCGGCTGCCGCGCCTCGCGCCGGTAGCGCGTGCGCAGCAGCGACGGCACCACGGCTTCCGCCACGCCCACGCTGCCGCTCACTGCGCAAACACACGCTTATTGCATCAGTCATATTATAAACAGAAACGAGAGAATCATTTATGTTATTTAATTTATTATTTTAGCTATATTCTATCAAAATTTCAAATGTATGAAGGTCAACGGTAGTTTACAATCCAGTGGTGGGTGGAAGTAATGAAATTGAACATTAAAAAATGGCTAGTAATTGAGTTTAATCTCAGATCATACAAACAAGAAATATATTCTGAGAAGGCGTGGTCATAACAGACGTATTTAAATTTTTGGTGAATAAACTGAGACCAATATTAAAAAATCTATTATTATTCTGATATAATCTATACATATAATAAAAATGTAACTGATCGCTGTCTGTACATGGAAGATATATGAAAAAAACTATTATTGCGGGCCTTTATTAACCCAAAACAATTATTGTTTGAATTTTTGTCCGTTTATGTTTGTCTGTGCGTTTTTTGTGCGCGCTAATCTTAGACGGTGTTTATATACAAAAGTCCACGCGGACGAAGTCGCGGGTAACAATAGACAACTAAATGGTATGTTTTAAGGTCTATAAGAAAGAAAAAACATTCTCACCTCTCTCTCTCTCTTTTAATTTATCCTGATGCTGATCGTATCGTGTCTTTAAGGTTTTGAATGTTTGTACATATTCAACATCCTCTAATATTTTTCCATAATTCTCCACCACATGACTACAGAGTGACTTGATATCTTCCAGTTTTATGAACTCAAATAATTCTAATATAGCGGAGTCCAGTAAGTTATACCTGAAAGAAATAATAGAATATGAAATGTTCAAATACAATAAATCAAGGCTACTAGAATAGGACAATAATAAAAATACTCCAGACAGTTACAGGAATTATGTGATCCCAAAATAAGCACTAGGCTTATACTATTGGGTACCACACAATGAACTGGGGTAGCTCTCAGTAACACTCAGACAGCAAGCTAATTTAGAAAAGTTGGCTTCCTAAATTGTCCTAACCAGAAATCGAAACCGACCAGGCTTGCAAAGCAAATGTTCTGCCATGTATGTTACAACTAAAAAAAAATATCTGTGGTTTGTGTAAATAAACTATTTCAGAAATATAATTATTTATTCAAAGCATACCCATAGTATAACGAAATAATAGTAAAATGTAAGTATAAAGATGTGGCAATATCACAAATTGAATATGACGTCTGTATCATGAATCACGATGGTTCATTTTCTTTCATTGGGACCCACCTGATAAATCAATTGAAAGGGATTCCTAAACTCTGTTATATACGAGGGCTGCTATTAATGTATCCGGAACTGGCCAGTTACAGAACAATATTAAAAAAGTAATTATAACATTTAAAAATGGAACTCTTTGACTGAAGAATACAATTTGTTTCATGTAGCTGTCATTTGTTTATCCTTTGTGGCGTCATTTTGAAAATTGCGAGTCTTTATCACCATGGATTTAAGTCGTGCAAATTTTCGTGCTATGATTTATTATGATTTTCGGCGAGGGTGAACTCAAAAACAGTGCATCGATCAACTCACTTCGACTTTTGGGGACGAAGCACCATCGAAAACTACTGTGTATCGTTTAGTGAGTTTAATCGTGGGCGGTCTGTGCTCACGGACGAAGTTAAAGAAGGTCGCCCTAAATCGGTTGTTGTACTTCGAAATATTGATGCTGTGCGGGAACTAATTATGCAAGATCGCCATGTTACATATCGCGAGATAGAGGCGTCTCTGGGCATAAGTATGACGAGTATATATAAAATATTACACTAACATTTAGCTGTAAAAAAATTTATTCACGTTGGATTCCGCACAACTTAAGAATTGACCAAAAACGGGCTCGTGTCGATTGGCGTGAAATAATGTTACAAAAGTACAATCAGGGTGCGTCAAAAGCTGTTTATAATATCTACACAGGTGATGAATCTTGGATATATGCGTATGATCCTGAAACTAAACAACAATCAACGGTTTGGGTGTTCAAAGATGAGCCGAACCCAACAAAAGTAATTCGTTCAAAAAGCACTTTGAAGCAAATGGTCGCTTGTTTTTTTGGTATAAATGGACATGTAGCTACAGTGCCACTAGAGGATCGTAAAACGGTTAATTCTGAATGGTACACGACCATTTGTTTGCCAGAAGTCTTTGAAGAAATACGAAAGAACAACCGACAACGCAGAATCCTTCTTCATCATGACAATGCTAGCTGCCACACATCGGCCGAAACAACTCGGTGTTTGGAAGATCAAAAGATCGAATTAACGGGTCATCCGCCGTACAGCCCCGACTTGGCCCCCAACGACTTCTATTTATTCCCAACCGTGAAGAATAAATTACGTGGTCAACGTTTTTCGAGCCGTGAAGAGGCTGTTGATGCGTTCAAAATGTACGTTTTGGAGATACCTCAATCCGAATGGAAAAAGTGCTACGAAAATTGATTCCAACGTATGCAAAAGTGCATCGATCATCATGGTGAATATTTTGAAAAGCAATAAAACTATAATAAATGCTATATGTTTGTTTCACTTTGTTATTCCGGATACATAAATAGCAGCCCTCGTACAAACACTGTCCACTTATCTCTTTACATACATAACTACTAGAATCATGATGTCATAAAAATAAAAAAGCATAAATAAAACAACAAAAAAAAAACACTTTTGGGTTACTTTTGGTTTAACAAAAAACTAAAAGATTATACTAAAAAATAATCAGAATTAAAGTATGTCTGTAAAATATGATAACGAATATAAAATTAATTGAATTATATTCCAATTAAATAATTAAAACTCCTTTTCATTCCTTTAGACTTCAGAGGTTGATTTTCCAAAAACGGCCAAATACGCTTTCAATTATTTATTTATTTGATATTGTCTTTACATAGTTCTGTGGTATTCAACATATTTTCATGTTTTTTTAAATACTAATTTTGACACCCCTTTTTACCCCTTTAGGAGTGAATTTTCGACTATACATGTGTTTAGTTGTCTGATAGTTTATTTATGTAATGTTAATAAATTCAAAGTTTTTTCGATATTCACTTTGATATTCACCTTTTCCACCCTAATAGGGTTGAATTTTTTTTTAAATTGACCAAATACACGTTTAATTTTTTATATATTTGACAGTTTCTTTACTTACAGTTAGAAGTATTAAAAGCGTTTTTGTTTTTTCTATTCTGAGACCTCTTTTTAATCCTTCAGAGGGATAGATTTATCAAAATCTACTATGTACTTGTTTAATTATGTTTCGTATTACGTGAGTGGTAGCGGAAGCCAAGGTAAATCAAGGCCGACTTATGATTATCAAATAGCCAAAATGTTAGCTGACGGAAATGTCAAAAGCACTCGTATACCTAGGCGTGTGTGCGAAGAAAATGCGATTTGAAGAAGCGAAAGAAGTAAGGACCGCGATGTTTGGCGCTCCATCCTCTCTTACTACGCCGTTAAGGATACAGCATGAGGATATTCTGTATACAAAACGCATTTTTTATTTTTTCAATACGCAATATAACTTTTTACCCCTTTAGGCCTTGAACTTTGAAAATTGGCTAAATAGGTGTTTCATTATTTATTTTATAGTTATTTACAGTGTTGTAGTATTTAAGTATTTTTAATTTTTCTGGTTCAAGATCCCTTTTTATACCTTTAGAGGTGGGTTTTTCAAAAGCAGTGAATTATGTATTATACATTTTGTGGTATTCAACGCATTTTTAATCTTTTTCTATTATCTTTGACACTCCTTTAATCTAGTTAGGGATTGGTTTTTAAATCCAAATCATTTGATAATTTCAATACACAAAGTTTTTGGTTTTAAAATGCATTTTTAAGTTTTTATTTTCACATTGACATCCCTTTTTAATCCCTTAGGGTTTGAATTTTATTATTATTAAATTTTATTAAAATTATTTTAAGTACCACATACTTATTTTTGATATAACTATAACATAAGACAATCATATTTACCTTCACTAATCTCATGATTAGAGTTACCTGCAATGCTGCGAGTAGAATGAGCTACGAAAAAGGACGACGCGTTAGCGTAACGAGCATGCGAATAGGACGACGATGATGATAATTCCGTATTAAGTTGAGGTGATTCAAACAGCTGAGTAAAATTGTGTTTAATAATATTTTTGTACGGTGTGGTGGGTGTGGTGGTCCATACAGAAATATTTAGGTATGGTTCCTAAATAAGAGATCAAGTTACAATAATAGTTATAGTTACAATAATGTTTTATTGGCTTGAGTTATGTAATTTAAATTTTGGAAAAACCAATTTATCACGACCTCGGGTTTCCATACCATTAATATCGCCTTTTTCTTTTCTTGCCTTTTTCTTACGCTCCAAAAATGTCCGAACCAAATATGCACTCAAATGAGTATTTAAGTGTACTTCTATTTTAATAGTATTCGAAAACGCTAACAGCGAACATATCAAAGTGCTCCTTCAAAATTGCAAAAACAACACATCTAATCAATAATCAATAAATACTATTATTTATGTGTTCATTATTTCATTATAGTAATAACGTTACATAGCTCTTTTTTATTAAATTCGTGATCATATTTATTTTTACCTGACAATTATATGTCATCCTTGTCACTTTCACGTAACAAATTAAAATGACATAAATAGCAACGCAAATAGATTAATGAAATTATACTTTATGCATGAGACCTAAGATTGCATTTTAAATATTTTATTTAATAAACTTCGTTTCAATGTCATGCAAGAACCGTTTACGAGCGTTTATAACCTTAAGGTTTCACAGTAAGGTCTACTTTAGATTAAAACAATATTGCCGATAATATTATACGATATTAAAAATATATACGTCAATTCGGGCAATAATTTGTTTAAATTTTATAGGAGATTGTGAATCTAATTCTTTATTTGTGATTGAAGGGTCAGAATAATGATTTTAAATGTATCAACTGTGAAGAGATTAAATGAAAGACTCAGGGAGAGCCTTTAGACTTTGTTCTTTAGAAATCTTTGAAGTCTAAGGTTTATGCCGACAAGTCTACGTTGACGCTAGCCTTGAAGGAGGAAATTGAGTGCTGTATCAACAAAATTAGGCAGAATTTATGCAAAATGGTCACAAAAAAGAAGCCGTTAAAGCCTTTTATTCAATACGCTATTCCATACATATCCCTACTCTATACAGTAGATTTAACGAAATAAAAAAAATTAAAATTTTTATTAAAAACTTGTCCATCAAAATTACTTCTTATATGCATTTTGGGACACCCATTAGATTATGACTTTTTCTTGTTTGCAATTAGATATTAGCCTTTGAAAATTACTAAAGGTTCCGAAGTGCAATCATTCTCTGAGTCTTAAAGTGGAATACAGTCAGTGTTACTAATGTTTGTAATTATGACAACCACTATATATGGGATTTTAATTACTTAAAACAAATTATGTAATAGGCTTCCTAATAGAAAAACGATGACAATCATCGACCATAGAAGTGACATATGCAATTAATTTTAACACTAACCTGCCATTATTCCTTAGAAAAGCATCTATTACTGGTGCAAAGAGATTTCCTTTGATGATGTATCGGTTATAGTAATCATCCTTTAATGCAATAATTTTCCTCATAAACCGAAGGGCACCAAGTACTAAAAATGTGTGTGTCGACCTCATCAGCACCAAGATACGACGGAGAAGGTCCTGAAAAATATATATCACATACATCCCCATTTTATTTTCCATGAAAAACAGAACAAAAATAAGTAATTGACATGTACAGAAAGAGCAAAAATATATGCAAGTTGGTAAACAAATAAAACTTTTAATAGGCATTAATCACATTATGATATCTGTATCAACAAAGTCTACTATTTAAATTCTACTTTTATCAAACTTCGAAAAAAGATAATTCCTTAGTATATTTTATGTATGTTTACCTATTTCTCTACCAATTGTGCAGCGATTGAGGTGATTCTTTTTTTATTTGAAAGGGTCCAGGTTGGTCCCGTAGAAAGAACAGTGCCAATTTCTGCCCCACCATGGACAACAATTTGTCATGAACGAAAAATTCGCTATTAATTAAATAATTATCATGTAATTTTTGTCTCAGTTCACCAAAATAAATGAGTGCTATTTTATTGGATTTTTATTGATTTCCGATAAATATCGCCCTTAAGATCCGCACGCTTCCGCAGTTGTTCGCAAAATACTAACTTTACTCGACTCAAATCTCATACGTATAAGGAGACAAGAAAGAATTTACTAGCAAAAAAATCGAAATAATTAGGTTATTCTTTCAACTAAACGGCTAAAGATGCCGATTTTTAAGTTTTAAGTGAAAATTTCTCAGAAATTTTTATTTTTTAAAGGAGGAAAACCGCACGCTCCTGCATTTTCGTACAAAATACTCACAAAATGCTTATTTTACTCGACTCTAAAATCATATAAGGAGGCAACAAATGTTTCTACAGTAAATCGAAACAAATAGCTCATTTTTCTAAATAAACGGCTGGAGGCCGTTTTTTGAGTTTAAAGTTAAAATTTAACATGTTGTTGTTGTTACAACATTTTTCGCGTTCGGATGTGTTTAGAGATAGTCTCGATATTAAACTAAAATAAAATAATTACGAAGTGTATAAGTTCGATTAAATGGGGACAAAATGTAACGGCTGTGATGCTGTAATATACGATATTTCGTTTATGGAGTGCAATGTGGAAAAATGTGAAAAACTATACCACTTGAAATGTCTGGAAACGACGGAGATGTTCGAAGAACTAACACAGGAAAACAAGGACCGATGGGTATGTCCAGAAACTGCATGTGCTAATCCAAAACGTAGTAATAAGGATACTCCCGTCAGAGAAAGCCTAGTACTGAACAAATCGTTTACTCCTAGTAGTTACATCAATATGGATCCCCGTAATCGCCTTCAAGTTGGTGATCTATCAATGATGGATAACGAGTGCAGAATATTAGCAGAATTACGAGAGTTTCGGACTGAAATTAGCGCTCGATTGGATACCCAGATGGAAGCATATAGGCAGCTAGAAGGCAGATTCTTAAAATGTGAGTCAGAGCTGAATGAATTACGAAAATGTTATATGATAACCCAAGAAGAAAAAATAAGAAAAGTAGGAGAACTAGAAAATGAAATAAAAATTCTAAAACAAAATAACGAGTACCTTAAATCTGGCCTAAACGAAACGAAAACAAAACAACAAAAGTGTCCAAGTACGAAAATTGAATCATTATTATTCGCAAAAATGGTGGCACAAAACCAAAAGACGGTAGAAGTTTATATTAACAAAGATGGGGCCATGAAAAGTGCGATTACACCTGTAAACCAGGTACAATCAAATGAAGTTAAGTCGCAACCAGAAGGGAGAACATAGCAAATAAAAAATAAACAAGAAGAAGACAATTGGACTGAAGTGAAGAAGAAGAAGTGAGTATCCTAATAACCAAGTAAAGAAGGAGGAAGTACAAGTTTAATCGAAATACAAGGGATAGAACGAAAAAGACATTTACATGTTTGGTGGTTGAAAAAGGAAACTACGGTGGAAAACTTAGAAGTTTATGTTAAAAAGATATGTGGTGAGGATATGCCAATCAAGGTGAACAGAACAAAACATAAAACTGAGCGAGACTATGCCTCGTTTATTATAGGAGTACCTGAAAGCATATATGGAAAATTATGTGAACCAGAGGTATAGCCTACGAATGTAGACTATTGTGAGTGGGTGTGGTTTCGAAGGCCTCTCGAAAATTCCAAAAAATTTAATTAATACACTAGAGATTTTTTATCAGAATGTAAGGGGACTTCGAACCAAACTGGAAGAATTCTGCACAGGTTTGGCTTCTTCGGAAGCAGATTTATTTGCGATTACTGAAACTGGCTGCAACGAATCTATCAATGACTCAGAAATAATCCCCAAGGGCTATAAAATTATGCGAAATGACCGAGCGGACAGACGCAAACATGGGGGCGCGCTTCTCGTGGCCACACCGCGATTCGAGCTGCGAACGATCAACATTAGAGATCGTTCTTTTGAATTGGTGTGTGTGAGAACGTACTTAGCAGACAGATTTTTATTTTTATGTTGCGTTGTTTACATACCGCCTAACAGTAGTGAAAATGAATACATGCTGTTATTTAAAATTATTGAACAGTTGTGTGTTAAATATAACGAAATAGTAGTGGTAGGCGATTTTAACCTGTATTCTAGTTCTACTAACATTCGTAATTACTTCGAATATTTTCTAACATATTGTGATTTTACTCCGAGAAACATGGTAATGAATTGCAATAACCGTCAATTAGATCTAGTGCTGTCGTCGTTGGGCGAGTCAGTAACTGTGAGTGCTGCGACCGAGTCGCTGGTACCGGAGGACGCACACCATCCCCTGTTTGAAATTACCGTGGCGGTGAGCGGTTGCGCTACGGCAGCGACGGTGGCGGCGGCGCCATAGTCGCGTCAGAATGCAAGTAGGGTTGACACGGAAGCGTATTCACATAGACAGTGGAATTTCAATAAGGCTGACTATTCATTATTATATATGTCTTTAGCTTCAATAGATTGGGGCCCATTTTTTACATTAACAAAGGTAGAAGATAGTTTAAAGTATTTTAATAATAGTGTTAATAATGTCTTTGATGACTGTGTTCTCACCAAAAAGCGAAGGCGTGTAAATTCTAGGTACACTTACCCTGAATGGTATATTGCCGAAATAATTCGCGACATTAAATATAAGGCGCTTCTTCACAAACGTTATAAAACAAGTAAATTACAATTTGAGTACGAAGCGTTCGCGCGGTTCAGGGCCCGGGTGAAAACTATGATAAGGGTTGCTCAGGCGCGGTATCAGGACCAAGTCCAAACCAATTTAGTTGAAGATCCAAAATCATTCTGGAATTATATTAAATCGAAAAGAAGTCAACATATGGGTAAAAATATTTTGAAAGATGGGGAAGTACTTATGGGTGAACAATGCGTTAGCGAGTTCGCCAACTACTTTAGATCAGTGTATGGTACAGTGCGGCCCCAACCTGTTGTTAGTGCAGCGATAGAGGAAGGAGGAGGGACGAACGGATCAGCGCGAATACAGTTGAACTAGTTGCAACTGTCTGATATAATGCGGGCCCTTGCGAAGCTCAAGCCAAAACGATCGGCTAGACCTGATGGCATTCCTGCTTATATCTTTAAAGACTGTCGACATGTGCTAGCCGCGCCACTGCTGCACATATACAACCTATGTTTAGACGATGAGGTTTTTCCGGGGATGTGGAAGACCACTCGAATGTTTCCTGTTCCGAAAGGAGGAGCTGATGGGATGGTTGATGGCTATAGACCGGTAGCAGTGCTCTCAACACCAGCTAAGGCATTGGAATCTGCCATACAAGAAGTTATATTTGAGCAAGTAAAAGCACGACTATCAGAAGCACAGCACGGGTTCCGACCGGGTTGTAGTACCACCAGCAATCTAATCAGTTATGTAACTAGGCTTATACCAACAGTGGACAGTGGGGGGGCAGGTAGATGCTGCGTATTTTGACTTCCGAAAAGCGTTCGATGTTGTCGATAACGATATACTGATTAGGAAGTTAGCAAGCATAGGTTTGGCGCCTCATCTGTTAAGGTTTTTTGCCAGTTATATGAGAGATAGACAGCAGTACATCGAGTATGCGTGATACCGATCGGAGTCATATGATGTCATGTCGGGCGTGAGACAAGGTAGCAACCTTGGTCCCCTTGAATTCCTTATTATGATAAATGACTTGCCAGAGGTGATCAAGGACTCGAACTGCTCGCTGTGTGCTGACGATTTAAAATTATTTAAGTCAATCTAGACGACCTCTGGCGCAACGGCCAAGCTCGTCGGAAAGTAAACGGGGGTTGCGGGTTCGATTCCCGCACCGAGTCTGGGTGTTTATGTATAATATGTATTTATTTACAAAAGAAAAGTATATAAGTAGTATATCAGTTGTCTAGTACCCATAACACAAGCGCTGTGCTGCTTACTTTGGGACTAGATGGCGCTGTGTGAAATTTCTGAGTATTATTATTATTATTACAAGCACCGTTGACTGTGAGCAATTGCAAGATGATATCAATAGGGTTCTGTCATGAAGTAAACGGAACAGACTTTTCTTTAACCATTCCAAATGTATGACGATCACTTTCTCCCGGGTACGAAATCCCATACGGTATAATTATACGATTGATGAGACGAAAAAAATTATAATATTCGTTTTCTCAAAATGAAATCAGCATATTTTTTTTATAAATTTAGTAAGTTTGTTGAAAATAGATAGTCAGAGGCGGTCTTCACTGGTTATTTGAACATTAACTTCATTGTTTTTACTCACCTATAAACCCATGAAACGTGGAATTTTTATCCAGAAAAATAAAATAAGTAAAACTACAAAAAACTATTGCTCTTTCTTGCATTAATTCGCCATGTTATTGCGTCGAAATACGATTGTCAATCGGACTTGGAGCCCAGTCTGTGGTGGGTGTATACTTCTTTTTATCCAAAAAAGGGTGGTCAACATTAAAAATAATTTCTCTTAAAGGTTGATTTAACAATTTACGTAAAAATCATCAAAAAATAAAGACCTTTATATCCCGTTATTTTTCACATATATTTTATTTTAGTAATATATTTTATTAATAAAATAATGAAATATATTATTATAATAAAATATTTAATTTAAATGTTTTAAAATGCAATTCAAAGTATAATATAAATTGATAGGTTGCAATCTTGTATTGCTCGAAAAAAGAAATAATCATTCATAAATTTGTAGTAATTTTGACAGTTATTTATTGTCGAACTTTTTAGCGTGAACAGGAATTTAAAAAAAATATGTACAGTTTATGTTAAACCAATGGATCGACATTTTTAGTAGAAAATATTAATTATATACTTAAATGAAATTAATAGTTAAATGAAAAGAGAAAAAAATAATTTTTTTTTTGCTATAACAATTTTATTAAGTGTGTGATATAGTCAGAATGTATATATTTCAAACAAGTCGTCAGTTTTTGGCTAGTTATGTAAATTGAATAATAACGAATGCACGAATAAATCCAAAACAGTTCTTAGAAGCAAAATATTCCTCGAAGTACAGGTAGTCTATAATGTACCTAACATATAGATATCGTAAACACGCTAATGCTATTCTTGTTTCTATATGGTTTATTCTTTATTTACTAATTAATCTTAATTCTTACTTAATTATTATTTCAGTATCTTCTTGTCATTTAACACCAAGTCCTTAACATAAATGCAATTTTGTGCTTTTTGCATGTATTGGATATGTAGCAAAAATAAGTAAAGAACTACTGACGAAGCGAAAGCCAAGGGATTTCTTCTGTACATTTATCTACAAAGATCAAATATCGCGAATGGTTTCTAACTGGCATATAAAAAAAAATTGCGCAATTCGACGAATATGTGTAAAGAGAATGATGACTGTGTGATTCATTTCCTCCCAAATAAAAAGTAGGTTGTCTTCAGTGGTGTGCGCACGGTTTTTCAACAGGGTAGGCAGTCAAAATAACAAATATAAAAATAAAAATGTCAATTTTAATACATAATTTTATTATACTTACTAATACACCAATACTGACGAGCGAGAACGATACCATTACTTTAATTTTTCGTAGTGGTTGTTATTTTTATTTGTAGTTAATGCAAGGAAAACAAAATAAACTATTAGTATGTGCACAACCCGTCAGTCACTTAAATGTTTCATAATATTTAGAATTTAAATTCGAGTCACATTACCTGACTTTTGATATAAATGCAACTCTGGAACACACCTGCCTTTAGCTATAGTTTGTAATTTTTCACTACATGAAAATTTCGAAAACGCGGCTTGTTTTAATTTTTGTAACACACTGCTAACACAATTACCACAGCTAAAACATTTCATTCCTTAAAATACAACTAAAATTATCTGAGTTTTAAGAATAATAGAATTTTTTAAAATAACTCTTTGTACAACAAATCACTTGCACGAAAAAAACAATTATGGAGTTTTATTTTGATTCAAGTATAAATCAACCATTAACAAAGCAAAAAGGGGTCATTCTAGTTGGAAAAGTGTTGAATTTATGAAATCCATTTAACTATAATGTCGTTGATGTAAGCAATATCTCCAAAACACGCACACGAACTTAATTTTCACGTATAAAATAGCACACATTTGAAAGTATTTCGTGTATTGATAGGTGAAATGTAAACATGTGTGCGTGAATTGTAGCCGACGTGGATGTTATATAGCGCCTATTTTTTATCGATAGATGGCACGATTATATCACTGAATCGGTAGATGGAATATGATTACGAACAGATGAAGGATCGGAAGAACAGGGATGTTAGATAGCGCTATTTTTAAACAATTGTTGTTCGATTTTAAATTATATATAAAATATAAATGGTAGATATCGAAATAACTTTCATTTTAATTATCAGGGTAGGCAGTGGCTCTGTGCCTACATAGGATGCACGCCACTGGTTGTCTAGTAGAATTATATAGTACTAATCTAGTGTAATATTGGTAATTGGTAAATGGTATAATTGGTAAAAAAAAATTGGTCCAGTGTAATAAATAGTAAATATTTGTGAATTTGAAAAATTATACAAAATAAATTATAAATTTCACATAACATATAAATTACATTGTGGTTCCGTACTGTACACAAAAAATGTGTATTTCATTTTATTACGACCGCGACGCCTAAAAAATAATTACATCAAGTCCCCCGACGTGACAACGCTTGGATTACTACTACTACTATTCATACTGAAACTTATCACAAATTTAAAGGGCTATGAGGTACATATAATTTTTTTGCTTTTAGTTTTTTTTTTGTCAGGGAATTTTTAAATTTTAAATTTTTTAATTCAATACTTTTATCGTACAATATAATAAATACGTTCGCGTAGTGTAGACTGGCTGAATAATTATATTAATAGGTAGACAGAATTAAAAATTAATTCGGTTTCAGATCTTTATTGAAAGAGTCAAAAGGCGTTCGATTTGCTACCTCGTGTATTCATAAGTTTTTAGACGAATTTCTATAAACAATTTATAAATTAAGTGATACTGGCAACCTATTTTTAACTTTACGAATCAGAAAAAATATAAATTTGAATGACTTTTTCATTCTTCGTGAAAATGGCGCCAACTAAAGTTATGCGTGAGACTGTAATTTCGTTGTTTCAAGCTGGATAAAAACCAATGCAGATATTTAGTGAAGTCCGAAGTTAGAGATATAGCCGGAACTTTGTGTATTATACAAGAAAGAGGTATACATATTATATAAAGAGGAGACGGACTCTTTAGAACACCGTGAAAAAGGTGGCCGCCCGCGGTGTGTAAGGGCGCCCGCCAACATCAAAGTGATAGGTGAGCGAATTCATCGAAAACCTTATCGGAATCAAAAGAAATTACCTCTTCAGAACAACATTTCGTGAATATCGGTGAACACAATACTTAAATATGATTTACATCTACTTTTACAAGCAAAACTATGATGTTCATGAATGGCGAGTGAATAGGACAGAGGTAATAAGCAATCGATAAATGATTACTAAATCACGCATGCAATGTTTTGTGTATTTGCTGCATAAGAAACAACAGACGTTTTCGCGATTTTTATGAATTATACTGACGATCTCCCACATTCGAAATAATATTTTTTTCACTTTTTGTAAACTGTAACACCTAAGCTTTCAAATGATATATTCATTGTTACTGTCCATGGAGATGTTTGGTAGGGCGTGAACCCATACGAAAGTTGGCATTATCCTTTTTAAGATCTGATGATGAAATACTGCTTAAACAAAAGAACTTCAAAAGGGTTTCATATATTTTGATGATCCTCTTTTTGTTTCCTTTCAGAAATTGAAAAAAGTTAAGTTTTGCCCTAAATATTTATTTACGATGAGGTCACTCAAAAAGGAAGTGTACTTTAAAAAAAATTGAACCGATTGCAATATAATATTACAGAAAAGTACAAAATATCCATAATAGTCAATATAATAATCAAAATAATAATAAAAACGCAAGCACAAAAATAACTTCAAAAATACTAGGGACCCGTGCTGCTCCGCAGCATTATGTTGATAACATAATTAAAAAATAATGCTCTTATATGTCAAGTAATGTAAAAGTAACCTAAGTTGAATACAAAAATTGAAAGTCAAGTTGAATTTTCACACCTAGCTTCCGTCTAAATGAATTTAAGTGGGCAAAAGCTCAATGAAATAGCTTGTTCCAGCAAGTGTATTTAGACCAATGAACCACATACCTCAATTAGAACCAGAGATATCGAGAAAGAAAGCTATGAAAACGAAAGAAATGTACACGACGAAATTGCGTTAAGGAATAATTTGAGAAGAGTGAAAGTTAGGTGACTTCCAATGCTTGATGACAAATCTGAGCATCAATATTTTCAATCAATATTAAAAAAAATTAAGTAAATCGGTTGGATAGAATGGCCGGATAGACTCATAATAGATTTCATACATTTTTTTTATATGTTTATTTTGTTGATTTTGAAGTAACATTTTTTTATCAATTGTAGAAAAATATACGTCCTAAGAAACTGTTTTTATAATGTCATCTTGATACCATTATCACTGGTAAGGAATATTGCTGAATTTTTCTTATTGACATTGTTTAATTTAAGCACATCTTTTCAGACATAAAAATAATGGAAGAAATAGTTACCTTATTCAGTATACAAGTCTTGATATGGTATGTATGATGCTCGACACAGAAGGAGAGCAATTCCAGAACAAGTCCCAGCAGCTGCACAGTGTGATAGTCTTCTTTAAGAGGCTTTTCTCCTGATGTGTTATCCAATAAAGGAGCTGTGAATACAATAAATTATGTTTTAATAATAAATTATGTATTATGTAACAATTTAATAATGTGACAAATAATTTCAAACAACAAATAATTTCCGTACATTTGTCATTGTTAGTTATTAAAAATAATAATTTTCACAATTATAGAAAATAGGACAGAAATAACTTCCACATTTGAAAATACTCCAACCTAGAAACATTAAGACAAGCATGTTATCATTAGTTTAATATTTAGGCGAAGATTGTAGCTGTTGTGGAGTTGAAATACTGCAGTTTTGGATAAAAAGATTTGCAATTTTTTTATCCAAAACTGCAGTATAGGTGTCATAAATCATAATGTACTGCATAACTTCCAAGTAGAGCTTCGACAATCTATCCAATCTTACAATAGTAATAGGAGTAACTTTTGCCTACCCTGTATGTGAAGAAAATTATTTTCTCAATGGAACTTCTTAATCATAAACTAAATCCTAATATTTATAAGAAATCCCTTTCATTATATAATGAAACTGAAATTGTACTATGAGAACAGATACAATAGTATCAGCTCTCATAAATCACTCTATATACTAAACTGTAACTAAGAAAAAAAATTAAAGATCATGCTAGGTATGTAGGTATGTATATCAATGTGACAAATATATATTTCTATTGATGGTTGTTTCCTAAAACTAATATTCTCTTTAATTATTCTACATATATATAAATTAAGAACTTTTCCCAAAGAACAGCAAAATAAATGTTTTACAAGAGCAAATTAAATGCATTACAATTATACTGACCAAGCTACTGACATATTAACGTAACAGCTTCATTTAAATTTTTATTATGTTTTCTGTATAAAAACTTTGAAAATAAAGTTGATGAATACTGGATTCACACACTGTACTTAAAAAAAACCAAATGCTTTTTAAAAAAACTTTAAAAAAATTGATTTCAATTGGTACGAAAGCAATTATATGGAATATTTAAAGTAGACAGAAATGCTGCTATTATAAGAGTTCCTATTTAATCACTGAATCCCAAAGCCTTCAGGAATATAACAAGAAGTAAATGCTAAAGAACTCCTTGAAGATAATAAATTACTGAAATCGTTTTAACAATTGTCATGCTTAATTAGACAATGTAATTAAAAATGTTATATGCTTCCCCTTCACCTCAAATCAATCTCCGAATTAAAAAATCTGATTTTTATTAATCATGTTTGTTATTGAGTCACTATTAACATAAAAGTGCGCTTAACAATTATTATGTCAAACTATCTCTAAAACAATATCTATGTCAAACAGAAAAATCGAATTTAATACGTATTTACATGCACTAGTTTTCATACTGCATAGTAAACAAGTTTACTTATATAGATTTGACACAGGAAATCTTCATTTAATATGAATATGATGTTATCATTTCAAGATCAAGACCAAGGTTAAAACAAAATGACATACCTATTAAAGTTTGTATACTGTGTTTATAGAAGAAATTGAGGAAATCAACTTTTTCACTTTTATTTACTGATGCCAGCATACTCTCAGGGTCAAGTAATATACGCAAAACACCACTAAGTTGGACTGCTCCACCCAATTCAGGGTCACGGTCTCGTAGCATCTGTTCTATAACTATGTTCAAAAGCATCTGATCCTGTAAATAAACAATTGTGACTGAAACTTATCAAAGCATTGTAAGACACTGTCACAGAGTTCAAGGTCATGAAAGTTTGAAGTTATATCAATGACAAAGGGATAACGAACCTCTTCTGTGTTACCAGCTTGCTGTAAAGTGTAATCCCTCACAACAGAAGGCGAAAACTCCACAATGTAAGTTAAAATGTCTATAGATGCAGTCTTTGTCTTCTGATCATCTATACTTAAAGTAATTTCTAATGCTGGCAGGATCCCCAAAGAAACTAATGTTTTGTAGAATGCATCCTTATCCTGAGGTTGCAAGTTTTGTGAATAATTACAAAATTCCTTTAAAAATAAAACCAAATCTCGTCTCTTTGTATCAGAAGTCTTGTCATCCATAAGCAACTTGAATAAGTCTGTAAGAAACTTCTCATCCTCCTCTATAAGTTTCACTATTTCTACTTTATTAAAAAATATAAAACTAGACAATGTGCTTAATAGGTTTTCTTCAAAAACTGTGGGCGTTGGTAAAACAATATCTTGAATATACTGTACTCTGTATGTTTGATGAATCTTTGCTAACAAATCTTGATTTTTTATAGGAATGGCTTCTCTGAACTTTGCTAGTTCACGAAGGTATTCTCTGTGTTTCTTGGGTTGAGGCAAACTAGGATCATATTCTAGACAGCCCACTACATCAAATATTGTGTCTTCTGCAAACATTGTATCAAACAGAGTGTTTTTGTTAAGAAGAAATATACTTTTGAAAATCTCATATAAATGATGCAGTCCTTCAATATTTTCAATATCTTCACACATGTGGAACAAATTCAATAACTTCTTGATATAGTGTTGACTCTCTAAGGCTGCTGCTAATTTATCCTTCCTTGCTGGTGACACTAAACAACTGTTAACTAGTTCACTGATATCTTCAAGGCGTCCCATTTCACATGCTGGCAGTTCTACTGGTTGCACACTATCAGACATTTCATCGAAACGTTCATCTTCTGACTCCTCAACTATATCTTGTGTAATCTCCACTGATGGATCTTTACCTTGCACCTGTAATACAATATAATTCAATTTATACTATTTCAGTTACTTTTTACAATGAACTTATCAACGTAAACATACAACAGAAAAAAATTAAGTTATAGCATTTTGTTACTCTTAAAACAACCATTTTAATGGAAAAGTATGAACACAATCAAGTCGGCATTAATATATTAATAACATAATGTTTGTACCTGACATATTTTCTCCCAAATTTCATCGCACCCTGCTTTTTCTTGAAAACTCAATGCCAAGTCAAAATTATCTCCCTCTGACCATACTATCAATGTGTCTTGTTGTTTTTGATAGGCTGTATCTGGTTGTATTTTACTCTCTAAAAGAAGAGAGCCATCTGACTCTGCTCTCACTAGAAGTGACGTCCCTTTCAATCGATCCACATAACATGATGAAACATGTCCTGTTCCTCTGTCATCCCACTGTCGATCAGCGTTAAGAGCGTAAAGTTTCACTCTCCTTCGAGTGTCGGACATTCTGAGTTCTTAGACTACTTATATACTGAAATAATTAATCAATTATTATGGCGCTAATTAATGCACCTAAGTAATGAATTATTTAACTCCCATTTGTATGACATACATGTGTTTCTGAAACAAAAACAAAATTGTATTTAAAATGTGAAATCATGTAATTACCGTAATTACAATTACATTCTATCTTGTTTATAGATATTCTTTTAAATAGAAAGAGGTTGATCCGGTACTATGATTTGAATCGATAAATTTATTAAAGACTAAACTTGGAGAGCAATAAATTAATTCGTAATGATAAATATAAATGACAATGGAAATATTCACTACATTAAGTATCGGAAATCACAAACAAAACAATACAAATTTTATGCCTTTCACTACACTATAAAAACAAATTCTAGAATTCAAACTAAACTTTCAATCACATTTGAACACTGTTAATTTTATAAAACTAATGTTAATTAAGATGTGTAACATGTAGGAATCGTCAAAATGACGTACCTTCGAAAAACTAAAACATTTAATTCGCCATATTGGATTCAACAACAACGCTTTGAAAACGGGGTTTTCAAGTTAACCAAAAAAGGCGGCAGTTTTAAAAATCTCAGGTTCTTTCACACAATCAACATCTCATATATGTAGGTACATACTAGAAGCTAATGATAAATCAAAGTATGTAACTGGTCATCGACATGTACTTATTAAAAAATTCGCTTTATAAGAATAGGTTACTTTGTGGCAATTCAGTAAAAAAAATTCTGCAATAATAATATTATGATTCCTGATGACAATGCCGATGTGTTCCGCGGGCTCAAGCCTTAGTGTTCTTGGTATTCTCATTAGAGTGCTCAAACAATCTTCTCTTCTTCTTCTCTTTTAAATACTGGAAACTCATTTCATATTTATTAGAAACATTTCCGCCCACAGTCTGCCATTCTCACGTAAAAAATAATGTTTTTTTTTACTTTTTGGCGGGAACGGGAAAAGTGATGTTGGCATTTTATTTAAATTTTCTATTTTTTATATTTTTAGGAGTTTTATAGTACAACAGTGATAGTATATTGTGTTTTAAAGTTCCATGTAAGTGAAAAGAATAGAGTAGATCTAAATAAATATATGTAGCTGAAGTTCTCGCGCTCTTCCAAGAAGTCCTTTATTACTTCAGTAAAGCCTACTATCACTTTAATGGAGGAGTTTTACGATGAGAAAAAACTAGTTTAGTTGTGATTCTACTTATTAATACGTGACATTGGCAAATGCGCTAACCTACGCGCCATGCCATGAAGAAAGAAATAGTGTGTCTATAAATTTTAAATATCACTATATTTTATTTATTTATTGTTCTTAAGGCATTGGTAACAAGACCATCAACTTAGTGACGTAACTTTTGGAGAAACATTAACTGTCCTAATACTCCTCCAGTAAAGTGATAGTAACCTTTATAAAGGACTTCTTAGAAGAGCGCGAAAACTTCAGCTACACATGTTTATTTAGATCTCCTCCATTATTTTCACTTACACAGAACTTTAAACCACAATATACTATCGCTGTTGTACTTTAAAACTCCTAAAAATATAAAAAATAGAAAATGTAAATAAAATGGCAGCCTCACTTTATTTATTTATATTTCTTAAGGCATTGGTAACGAGACCATCAGCCTAATAACGTAACTTCTGGAGAAACTAACTGTCCCTAACACTCCTCCAGTAAAGTGATAGTAGGCTTTACTGAAGTTAAAAAGAACTTCTTGAAAGAGCGCGAAAACTTCAGCTACATATGTTTATTTAGATCTCCTCCATTCTTTTCACTTACACAGAACTTTATACCACAATATACTATCACTGTTGTACTTTAAAACTCCTAAAAATATAAAAAATAGAAAATGTAAATAAAATGGCAACCTCACTTTATTTATTTATATTTCTTAAGGCATTGGTAACGAGACCATCAGCCTAATAACGTAACTTCTGGAGAAACTAACTGTCCCTAACACTCCTCCAGTAAAGTGATAGTAGGCTTTACTGAAGTTAAAAAGAACTTCTTGAAAGAGCGCGAAAACTTCAGCTACACATATTTATTTAGATTTCCTCCATTTTTTTCACTTACACAAAACTTTAAAACACAATATACTATCACTATTGTACTTTAACACTCCTAAAAATGTAAAATAAAGAAAATCTAAATAAAATGACAACCTCACTTCTCCCGTTCCCGCCAAAAAGTTCCTCAACCTCACTTCTCCCGTTCCCGTCAAAAAGTCCTTTAAATGTCATTGTCAATGAATGTCAGTCATGTCATGAAGTTGTCAATTTATTTAGATAACAATTAGGTACTTATTAAAATACAGTACGTGACATTGGCAAATGAGCTGATCTGTGCGTCATGCCATGAAGAAAAAAAAATTACTGTTTTCTTGTCTTTTAGTAGTCCCTTAGACTCTCCAGTAAAGTGATAGTATACTTTACTGGAGTTCAAAACGACTATTTGGAAGAATTCGAAAACTTCAGTTGCACGTATTTATTCAAACTTTCCAATTCTTAACGCTTTACAATTCTTAACATTTAGAACTTAAACGCACAATATACTATACTTTTGTCTTTACAGGGTGGCTTGCCCCAACTATTTACTCTGTTTAAGGAACTGACATCATGACATATTAAATTGTTGGTGTAAGTGAGATGTCAGTTCTTTAAATTGAGTTTAAATAGTTGCTGCAAGCCACGTTTGGGACAGAAGTTAGATGTCGGTTCCTTAAATCGAGGTGAAATAGTTGATGCAAGCCATCCTTACTCCCAAAATGGCAGAAAATTAAAATTCAAAATTTACTTCTCCCTTTACCACCAAAAAGTCAAGAAGCAGTCCCTCAGACAGCCTGTTCAACTTCATTTAAAAAAAACCATGTACGAAGCAGACCTAGAGGGAGTAATACGAAACTATGGAGGACCATGGCCACATGAGACAAAAAATGTACTACAGATTTCTATTTACCTATAGTAAGTGTTGCAAATTAAATTTATTCCCGTGTAGGGAGTGGGTTACTTTATAACGACGTGGTCGAAAGTTAATAATATGCATAATAATATTGCGACGGTGTGACGGTATTTATTGATGGAACATATCACATACGTAAAGATAGATTTACGTACAAGGTACATTTTTCCAATGAAAAAATCTTGGACCAAGAAATAATAGACGGAGCATTTGCTCTAAAAGCGTGTCTTTCAATTGCCTTTTTTTGTTGACAAACTTTCTAGATTTACTTTTAAGTTTTTTAATTATTTTTGAACTTTACAAGTATAAAATTATGAGAAATATTTTTGTAAATTCATGTAAGATATAGTGTAAAGGCCAGTTTGACAAACATAAGCAGTAAAAACGAAAAACACTGTAGTGGCTGCATCGAGGCAATATATTATATTAAAAGTAGATTTGTGGAAATATCAAATAGTTTTATTTAAAATAAAAAACGATATTGTAAATAAAACGATCTCTTTAACTTTTTGGTTACGGTCTCTTCGTTCGTTCTCTTTCTTACGTGTTTGTTTTGTTTTGTTTCATTCGTTATTTTTCATTTCGTATGTTTTACGTCCTTGTTTATATTATGTTGTCTTTTCTAATTTTCATATTTTCATACATGTAAGTAAATGGATGACATACATAAGCAAATTATGAACTACGGAAACTATAGCTTGTTTTTTGCAATATTTTAGTAAATAAAGACAACTTAAATAAAACGAAGTCTTTTCTTTTAATTAAATTTTATAAAATAGCTTTTATATTGTCGAGAATTAGCTACATAAAAATTCTGGTTTCTAGTGGACGCTACACGCAACAAATTTTACTGATTTATAGTTTGTTTACGACACTGGAACAATGTCCAACCACATTTGACATATTAATTGATTGTCCAGAAAACTGTCATCAAATCCAGACACGGAGGGTTAGATATTTTTCTTTTCGCTAGATTTACACAAGATGAGTAAATACTAGGAATGTTACGGAAGTGGTTTTATCGGAATCGAAGTCTAAATCTGAGTTTTTAAAATTGATTTGTCGGACCGGAACCGGATTCGGAATCGGAAGTGGAAGCAGAAGAGAGATGAAGAGCAAGTCTAATGAAATAAAATTATATGAACATCATTCAACCTCTTTAATTTTAGTTCCATAAATAATACACCTGCTTAGGTCTAGGCGTTGAAAATAAAAAAATCTAATTTTCTTAAATCTTAAACATCTTAAACTCCAAAAGAAACATATTGTATTTAATGAACAAAAGTTTCGCTTCGTACAAAGCTTACACTTTGATGAATTCGCACAAACTTCATTGAAGCAGTTCCAAATAATACTTGCTTTTGGCTTCATTGTTTAATTCAAATAAATTTGTCACACATCAAATGAAACACACTAATACTTATCGAAAATTCGGATAAGTTTCATTAAAGCGCGAACAGAAAGCACGTAAGGAAAAGGCTTCCCTTCAAGAGAAACATTCACTTGTTTATACACGCTGACCATGGCCGCGATTGCCGCCGCCACCGCTGTGCTTCGACCTCCGATTATAACATTACATTACAGGAATTGTCGTTTTGACAGCAGATATCGTGCGATATTAGCTGTCGCATGCTGACTGCAAGTTACAAGAAAGAAATATCACATTCAAAATATCGAATGACTCGAGATACTTAGAAATACATTTATAATAAAGGTACGTGAATGTTATTAATTCTGCATTGTGTGTTTATTTTTCAAATCTTAACAAAAACAGTAATATTCGTAATCATAACATAACAAGTATACAAAAAATTGCAACGCTCTAACGCTAACTAAAATTAATAAATGTTTTAAAGGACAAAATAAACGTTTCTATAACAAATTATCTGAGACATTCAAAAACCTTTGTTAAAAATATTAAAACATTAACAATTAAAGAATAATATTGAGTTAAATTTTTTGAGTAGGTAGTTTTTACAATTTAATCTCAAACATTTTTGAATTTCTTGTCGGTTCTTCTCGGTTTTCTTTTCAAGTCGAACTAAAATAGATTTGACGTTCAAAAAATTAAACCGACTTCAAAAAAGAACACTGAAAAGTATGAAATAACTATCCCATGGATCACCTTGTAATTTGGTTTATTTGAATAAAACAAGTTGACTTTGACTTTGACAAGAAACGATTGTAATTATGGAGCTTTAGGAATTCCAAAGAAATCAAGAATTAATCAAATTTTAATAAAATAGGTATGTTACATTGTTAGCAGCTACAAAAAAAAATATTCGAAGCAACGAATTTACCATTTTCGAATTCGTTAATTCGAAGTCAAAGTATACGGCATTTCTTAACTCGGCAAATTATTTGGATGTGTCAGTAAACACCTACTGTATATTTTTTAAATTAAACACTACACTCTTATTTTTGTTTTTTTATTTTGTAGACCTGGTTATTCACTATCAAATACCAAAAATGTGATAGCACTTCTTACACTAGTGTTCTAGACATCCATAGTCACACACCTAGCTGTAATAATAATGCATGATATTACGCAGATGTCGACTTACGGACATCACTAATTTTCGTATACACTAAGTTCGTATATTCGCACGTTCGATACGTTCGATATGTTCACACTATATCACTAAGTTCGTATTTAGATAAAGCGCCAAAACAGCGTAAATCCAATAGGCACAAATATAACTTGACAACCGCCAGTCCAGTGTGACTTCCTTTGTGAATAACTAGCGACCCGCCGCGGCTTCGTACGGGCAAAAATTTCTTTTTAAATAAAATATAACCCATGTTACTTGCTGATAATTTAGTTTTCCATAGATGCAAGAATTTTTGAAATCGGTTTAGTAGTTTTTGAGGTTATCTATTACATACAAACAAACAAACTTTACTTTTATATCATATTAGTATAGATATATACATGTCAGTGGGCTTCGTCCCTTGTGTTGCTTGGTCAGAGGTTCCAATTCTTTGCCACTTGATCGTAAATAAAGAACTAGATTCACAATCTCCTGTAAAATTTAAACAAATTATTGTCCGAATTGACATATATTTTTAATATCGTATAGTACTATCGGTAGTATTGAAATAATCTAAAGTAAACCATACCGTCAAAACCTAAGGTTGTAAAATCTCGTAAAAGACTCTTGCTTGACATAGAAAAGAAGTTAATTAGAAATAAAATATTTAAAATTCAATCTTATGCTTCGCGCTTAAATTATAATTCACGTAATACATTTAAATTGCTTTATACGCTATCTTGATTTGTTACGTAAACACGATAAGGATAAAACATATTAAATTATAATGCTAGATAAAGAACAGAATGGTCGGCGAACAGTTATCGAATCTCGCCAACACACCGCTTTGGCCCGGAGATCCACTTACACGGGCAGCTGTGGGCTGGCCATCCACAGTTAATCGGCAATTGGCAGGTCTCCTGGATTGGGGAGGTCTACAGCCGGCGACGCTCGCGGTTCCTCGTTTCATTTGGGCGAGCTCTCGTTGGTGTCGTGCGGGCTCGTGGACAGTCCAATCTGGGGGGCTATACTTTCCTAGTAGCCCTGGCAGTACAGTGTACTGTCCCCAACGTTGCGGGCTCCGTGGAGGGTGGGGAGCTATGGAAAGTGAAAACAAAAAAACACTATATGGATTCGCAAAAACCCAAATACAAAAAAACATTCAGGACCGTGGAAGGGGAAACCCAGAAGCGGGCCCACAAAAGATTGTCGGCCCACAAAAGATTGTGACTCAATGAATCGTGTTGAGTCACAAGAAGTAACAAGAAAGTCGGAACTTGACGTTTCCCCAGACCCCAGAGGAACCAAGTACCGGAAATCCATGGCAAGAGGTGAAGCCAAGATCCAAACGCATGCACAGGCGCGGGCTCCGTCGCAAGACGGATAACAAACCAGGTGCGGCCACGGTGAAGGCGTCACTCAGAAAAAATGCCAAAAAAGGGAAACGGTGTGAGGGGGACCCGGTCCACGCTCAGTCGGTGCCCTCTGCCCGCCTTGCTGCGAATGGGAGTAGTTCGAAGGAGGTGACTCTGTCGAACACAACTGGACGCGCAGGTGTGGTGGAGCGTGGCCCCGAGCGGACGGATAGGAAATCCCAAGGCGCAGTTCCAGTGGCAAGCAGTTCCCCACACAAAAGCCGGAGGTTCGGAGGAGTCTGACGAGGAGTCTAAGAAGCCGCGTCTGGCAAACTTCGGGAGCAATATGGAGAGGTCTTTTGCGGAGGTGATACAGTGTGACCTAGCAGTCGCAGTCACCACCACCCCAAGATCTCTCACAGCAGAACAGATAGATCAAATTAAAAAGGACCTATCCCAGGTGATTTTGAGCACGCTCAAGAGCCACGGCTCGTTGGCTACGCCAAGGTTTGTGGGAAAGCCCATCATGAGAGATGGGGTCCTCAAGCTTTGGTGCGAAGACAAGAAGTCTTTAAACTAGTTGAGAAGAGTGGTGTCCGAGGTCGCACTTCCGTTACGGGGCTGCAGGCTAACGGTCGCAGCGCAGGTCGATCTTCCGAGGAAGATACGATCTGCGCTGCTGTTACCGGATTGCGAATTGAACTCTGTGGTTGAAGTTCACGCAATGCTTAGCAGCCTGAATCCATGGGCGGAGGTGGGATCTTGGACACTGATTCACTATGAAGTTCAAGATCAAAAGGATCTCTTTTTAATTCTTGGGATCCCAGAACCCCTCGTAGAGAGGCTAATGCAAAGGGATCGTAGGCTGAGCTTTGGTTTAGGCACAGTCAACGTCCGCTTCTTTGGGGACAAGGGTAAGCTCTATAATGAGCCACCCCCTAAAACATCCACTCCACCGGCTCCGGCCCCCATTGGTGAAGTAGCAGCAGGCCAGGCTTCGCAGCCGAGCCGCGGTGAAACACCAATGAGTTCCCCGCAAAGGCCACCGCTGGCGAAGTAGCAGCAGGTCAGGTCTCACAACCGAGCCGCTGCCAAAAGCCGACGGGAAATGATGCGTCGATAACCGCCTCGTGTTCGACCGTGGCTGAGTTCCCCGCACAGGTGGACTTCTCACCTCCGGCCAACATACCAACCGTCGACGTGCCTAGTACATCTATACGGGTGATGCCGACGGAAGGCTATGGGGGCTGGAAGAATGAAGAGGAGTTGCTTGAAGATACAGGGGAGTCGGACATCAATGATGACCTCCTCTCTTCCCTTGGCCATTAGAGCCATACAAATTAACCTCCAGCATAGTCAGATCGCAACGGCTTCCTTATGCAGAACCTTGCTGGAGGTCCCACAAAACTTTGCCCCAGTGGTGTTGATCCAAGAGCCGTGGATCAACAGCGGCCGAATCTGTGGCCTCTCCAATACTGGAGGTAATATAATATACGATACGTCTTGTAACCATCCACGTACCTGTATACATGTTACAAAACACATGCAATATGTGCCCCTAACAAAATTCTGCTCCAGAGATCTAACCACCATCAAGATCCTAAACAGCAATAGTTATGATACGATAATAGCGGCTGCCTACATGCAAGAGGACGCAGAGATCCCACCTAATGAACTATCAGACCTGATAAACACTGCGAGGACAATTCATTTGAGCTGATTGTTGCCGCAGATGTCAATGCACATCATCCTTTGTGGGGAATGAAAAAATCAAACAACCGAGGCGAGGAATTGTTTAATTATTTATTTACAACAAACCTAAAAGTTCTAAACATAGGTACTGAACCAACATTTGTAACTAGAAGGTCCAAAACAATAATAGATATAACACTAAGCACTGTCAAGGTATCTGATACTGTGAGAGGATGGCACGTATCCCGGAAGGCTTCGTCATCAGACCACAGGTATATATTTTTTGACATTAATACGCTTATAAAAGTCAAACCATTAAAACGCAACCCAAGACAAACTAATCGCCCTGTTTATACGCAACACCTAAAAGAAGGATTCATTAAATTAGATCCTACTAAAGAGATAAAAAACGTTAATGAAATAGATAGAGAAGTAACGATCTTCACTTCAACGACAATGCAAGCATATGAACTTGCATGTCCTCTGCCTACGGTTACATGTAACTGCCTGAATAAAGACAGAGGCTGGAACAAACAGTTAGAAAAACTGAAAAAGAAGGTAAGAAAACGTTTGAACCGAACTATAAACACAGGTACTGAAACAGACCGGGATGCATACAAGCAAACCCAACGTGAGTACAAAAAGAGTATCAGATAAAATAGCAGAAGATCCTGGAAGAAATTCTGTACAAATATTGCTTCAAATAATGCTGCATCAAAAATAATGAAGGTTCTGTTATCTCAACCCTTACAAGAAATAGGTACCATAAAAAGACCAGATGGCTCTCTAACAACCCATGAAATCGAGGTCAATACGATCCTAATACAAACACATTTTCCCGGGTGTAACATAACTAATGAGTACACTTGGGGATCACAAATGGACATAGAAGAAACAACAATCATTGACTGGACAATCTCGAAAGAAATTATAAACCAAGATAAAGTATCTTGGGCGATAAATAATTTCCTCCCGTACAAGTTGGCGGATCTTGATGGAATTTTTCCGGGCCTATTACAATGGGGAGAAAACATTATAATAAAACGGCTAACAAAAATACTACAATCATGCCTGGCAATGAAATACACCCCTAGATCATGGAGAGAAGGAAAAGTCATCTTCATTCAAAAGCCGGGTAGAAGTGACTATACTGAACCAAAATCTTTCAGACCAATAAGTCTCACATCATTTTTGCTGAAGACACTGAAAAGATTATGCGACAGAGAAATAAGAAGCAAAGTACTAAGCTTCTGGCAATGCAGAAGATTAGTTGGAAATAAATGGGGCCTAAGCCCTGAAACGGTAATGTGGCTCTACACGGCTGTAATTAAACCTATGATAAGCTATGCAGCACTAGTATGGTGGCCAAAAACCCTACAAACCACTGCTATTAATAAGCTCCAAAAAACACAAAGAATAGCGTGCACAGTAATAACAGGTGGCATGCGCACAGCTCCAACAGCAGCTATGGAGGCCATACTAAACCTTCCATCGTTGCACATGTACATACAACAAGAGGCAACAGCAACAGCTTTTAGACTTAAAGTTATAAACCTCTGGAAAACCAATGCAAACACGGCACATACACGCATAATGAAAATGGCAATTCAAGAGGTACCACTACTTGAAATGCCCACAGACAAGAAAGAAAAAGCCCTTAGGTTTAAAAAACAATATCGCATACAACTGTATGAGGAACAAAATGACAGCTCGGGCATTCATGAAATCCGCATTTACACAGACGAATCAAAAACAACTACAGGTACAGGAGCAGGTACATTCTCCGAAGACCAGAATATGCACATAACGATACCACTCGGCACACACAACTCCATCTTTCAAGCCGAGTGCATAGGAATAATACAGGCTGCTAAAGCAATAATAAACAGACGAATAGAGGGATACAATATCAGAATCCTCTCAGATAGTGCGTCTGTTCTAAAAGCCTTAAATAGCTATAAAACAAACTCTAAGTTGCTACAAGAGTGCTATGAAACCTTAACAGAAGCATCAAAAAATAATAAAATATGCCTTCAGTGGATCAAAGGACACAGCAACTCTAGAGGTAACGATGAAGCAGATCTCCTGGCAAAGAGGGGATAAGACACGAAAATATATGGGCCTGAACCTATAGTGCCCATACCAACAAATCAAGTGCGGTCATGGATTAGAAACAGAACGCACAAACAGCACAAAGAATATTGGAAAAATATAGATACATGTAGGCAAGCAAAATACGCATTGCCAAACATTGATAAACGATTTTCACGTCGCTTCATAGCACAAAGCCGGTCCAACATTAGAACCCTCACAGGTATAATGACAGGAGACTGCTCACTAAACAACTCTTTGTCCTAGGGATAACTGATAGCCCACTGTGCAGAGGATGTATGGAAAAAGAAGAGGCAGCCTCACATCTGTTACTTGAGTGCAGGAGTGTGGCCAAGGAAAGGGCAGAATATCTGAACAATCCAGAAACCATGTCCAACGCATGCGGCAACCTGGTGAACTTCACAAGGTTCATCAGTGTAGTGGGTTGGCTACAATAACAAATATCCAACCCCTCGCACAAAGGGCCGCAAATGAGCGGCCTAATTGCGAGCAGAAGTCTGCAATTCAAGATTCAAGAAGTACGTTTAGCATTTATAAAAATTCTTGACTGTAGAGTTAAACAAATAAATATGTACATATAACGAAGGCACACAAACAAATAAAAAATAAAAAAATGAAGTTGAATCGTATTGGATGCTATTCACATTTGATTCTTACATACAGTGTGCATTTTACTATGAACATGTACGAATGCAGTACGAAAGACGGATCTTTAAACAAGTTTACAAAGCTTGGCTGCAAGTCAGCATGTGAGAGAGAGAGAGAGACAACTGATTACTCTGATTATGTCTTGAGAGGTTGTTAGTGTCTGTTGGCTGGCTGTTGCCACAGATTGGTCACGACTTGGGGTTAAGTACCTGTTTTCTTCCGTTATTTTCGTTTGACATGTAATTTACGGATATTTTTAAAACCGTTTGATAAACTTTAAAGTTGATACCTATTCATCATTTCTTCTTCACTGAGCATTTCAGTAAGGCGAGCCGAGCTTTTGGCCTTGTATGAAGTACAAGGTACGGTCAGTGGAAAAAAACTATATTATTTTTTATTATGAGAAAAATAATACTAGGGTTAATTTATAGTGTTCATAAATTCATAATTAAGTACAGCAAATCCTTTTTAACAATCTTCAATTTCCAGTACCGAAAATATATTAAAAAATCTGTATCTGTAATATTAAAAATTCGACTCTATTAATCCGAACAGTAATAAAAGCATAACCCAAATAAATTAATGTGAATGCGGTAGTATGGTTTTAAACTTTTTATTCATGATTTTAAACATAATGGTGTTAAGGTCATGTCATTTGGAAAATATAATTACAAATTTAATAAAAAAGAGCTATGTAATGTATTATTATCACGAAATAATGAACACCTCAATAAAATGATAATAAATATTTGCCAAAAATAAGAATCTCCAGCTTTTTTTAGCATTCTAGATGTGTTGTTTTTACAATTTTTGAAGGAACAATTTGACATGTTCGCTGTTAGCTTTTTCAAATATTATTAAAACAATGTGCACTCAAATACTCGTTTGAGTGGATACTTGGATCGGCCGTTTTTGGAGTGTTGATTGTGTATCTAGTTTTTTATTTGTTTGTATTTCAAAAATTATTGAAACAATGAGCAACAAAATGTTCTAGATTTTGCACTAAACATTTCGAAAAATCCAGTTTTGTTACTGGACAATCATCAAGAGACTAAAAATTGATGCGGTACCGAAATACTATCAATCGGTAAGTGTGCATATATTATTTATCTACTCATAATCCCAATTACCAGTTCATCATCGGAGCATCTGTTTTCCAAGCAGTGGTCTTGGGTTCGATTCCCGGTCGGATTCATTTAAGAAAAGAACTTTTCCAAATTAAAAACTAAAACAGATAACTAATGCTGGCTGACAGCCAGAAAAGGTCATGTCACCACACCAGCAGATTTTTGGGGAAAAGTAGTAGATATATAATGCTTTTGTCTGTTATTTCCGTAGGTGGCGAAAGAGAGATCACCGTCTACGCGCGGTAAAAATAACATAGTAATTAGTCCTAGGACGAAGATAAGGGTGCAAAAGCATGGTGTCGAAATAGAAGATACTTCTCCCAGGCAAAGAGTGAAACTTTTAACAGAGTTAGCAAAATCACAGGCGGTTACGTTGAGACGTCGTGAACTATTAAAGCGTTAAGAGAATGCGAGATGTATTATTTTATTTGTAAATTGGGTGAAAAAGTTCCACGCAAATGTTTTTTATGTGCCCATCATAGCAAACTCAGTAACAAAGATGTTCATAAAATGATCCGAAATGTGACATTGCAAAATATGCACTCGTCAAATTACGGAAATATTTTTCAATGTTTGTATGAACACCAATTATTAGGTATTAAAACACGTAATATTAATGTGGGACGAGCCGTGCGAAGCAAAGATGAGTTTCATAAACACACTCGTTTTTAATACCCCTTATTATATTTACGACAGTGACATAAATATTTATAAAATTATCGTTTATTTAGAGTGCCAAAATGGTTAGGAGTCAATTTTTATTGTTTTTTCATTTCAGAATTTGTAAGTTTGTTAATAAATTCTTTATTGTGTTATAGGTTTGTTATTTTCAATTTGTTAGTCAGAAATATTGCGACGAAAATGAAGGAATTTTTAGAAAATGCTATTTGAAATCTAAAATTCAAATTAAAAGTAAAACATTTATAAATATTTCAAAATATATATAATTAAATAAAATAATGTCGCCTTTATAGTTATCTACTTAAAAGCATCTTATTATTCTTAACATTTGTAAATAATATATCCAATTGAGCATCGTAACACATAACAAAGAAAGTTTACCGTCTTTTTTAATGAATTGACGAGTTACAGTTAGCAACTTGTCGACAGCTCGATATAATTGTATCGATAACATTATGTATTGTAGTACTGTGACCCATCCCTAATCACGCATTTTCGAACAAGTCGGACCTTACGTTAACGAAAAAACGGAAACGCTTTTAGAGAAAAGATTTATTTATTTATTTAAATATTTATTGCACACACAACATACACAAAAAGAAATTGAGCAAAGGTTACAGCTTATTTATATTAGAAATTTCTTCTAGCAGACCCGCAAAAGTGACAATTCCATGGAAGAAAGATAGACACTAGAAAGATAGACACATGACAAGATCTCATTTACTTTAAATACCAAATATAAGTATTTGAAAATTTTCACAGACGATATGCATAATCTGTTATACATACATATTCTAACTCTGTAACCCTAGCTAGCAGGTGATCCAGAGAGCATAGAATACCAAACATCGAAATCCTTACATACTTTTTCACCTCCTCAATTCTCATCCTTTTCCTCGCACGCTTTCGCCGTAATATGCAAGTGCTTTTAACATTTCCATCAGATAACATTCCGGCTATTTAGTATTTATTAGTCAGTCTTCCTTAGCTTTTTTTACAAATCACTCCGTAGATTAACGTTTTTTAAACTTTCGCTTATGCACGCAATCCTAATTAACCGGGTCCATGTTGCGTTAATACTTTAAGGCTTTACCTTTATGTAATATTCTTTGTATCCCGATGTTTCGATCAGATAATGCCGATCATGGTCACTATCCGACTGATGAAGATGAGCATCGTTTCATGAGCGTACTCATACTTATTCATCACATTTTGTAATTTTTTTTATCATCACTGTCGATACTTCGACACACCACACCAACGACGTCCTTACACTGACGACGTCTGGTTTTCCGGCTTCGGATGCACTCTTAATGACAGGATTCCATGATATTGATAAGCGATATTCATATTCTCGGTCGATATTAAGGTATTTTATGATTTGAAACATCTAATGCGGCGGGTCTGACGTATGCTGTTGGCGTGGCGACATGGTGACGCGTCACCGCGCGAAACAAAATGTATGCAGTTGTATGAATACATTTAAATTTCCGTCCACGATAATGTCATGCCGTGGAAGTTGAAAAAGCATCATTTTCTGCAACACGATAAAAAAGCTATTTGTTTATCTATGGTATGATGGTAAAATCTTTGCGATAAAAACGTTTAATGGAGAATTACGAAAGCAGCCATTAGACACACAAAGGACATAGCACATCCAAAAGTAAATCCGATTGGTCGGATTTCGCCGAAATGTACTCGTTGCATACAGCCGCCTGTTTGACACGAGTTTACATAGGAACATAACATTACGCATGTCTCGGTAGAGAGCATTATAGTAGTCGTGTGTGTGCCTCGCGCTTTGCTCCGCCATTGGCCGCTTTTGTAATTTACAGTTGAATGTTATTATCGCCACGATTTTACCGTGCATTGTACAGTAGGGAGGGAAATTGTATGCCATTGCATGAAACAGGTTTTTTCCGTCCATTTTAACGTCATGCCGTAGACGTTGAAAAATAATATTTTTCTGCGACAAAATATGGAAGCATTTTTCTTAATTATTGTATCGTAGACGGTAAATCATGACAACATGATAAAAACGTTCAACGATACATTATAAAAGCGCCCATTCGCATTACGATTCGTACGCGTTATTCTGTTAAGGATAGTGATAAGCGAAAATTTGAAAGTATCAATACTTACTCGATCCCAGGTAACGCATTAAAAATATCGATATCGATGAAAACGTCGATTCAAAAGTATCGAATACCATTTTTAAAGAGCACAAATTATTAGTTGTTGTGTGGTCGTTGCATGTCCGTCACGAGTTAAGAGCATTAAAGCAAAGGTATTATTAAGCACTGCTGTTACTCATGACTCCGTCCATGTGGCTTCCAAGAAATCTTATCGTAATGGTTGTATATAAATTACATTATATGTATAGTCTTAATAAAAATTTAATATGACACATCTGTAAATTGAAAATATTTAACATAAAATGACATTAAATGTATACGTAACACTAATAGAAGGGTAAACAGCGTTTCTGAAATTTTCGTCCGTCTCGAAGTTTGCTTGTATCACACGAAAACTATTCTAACGACCGTATTCTAGAACAATACTCAAGCGTGAACTCTTACTGAGCACATTTAGAAAAGGATGCCGCTACATGCAATGAATATCGGCATTTCTTTCTTTTTTCAAGCCAAGTTCCCCATTTGAATATTGTTCTGAGATAGGGACCTAAAAATTCGAATGTGGTTTTCGAAGTTGCATATCTATTAATGGCGTATGACGATAAAACGTATCCTAATGGATATGTTTTATCGCCATGAGTCCTCCAGAAGTCGAGATCTAAGATTTAGCAGAGACGCGCACGTAAAATGGTTTTTACTTTCAGATATTTTTGTCAAACTTCAGATGGCATCACTTTTCATACATGCCGATTGTATTATCGAGTAGCCACTTTTTTTTCTTTTAAATAATTACCATACTCTTCAGAATCAAATATGCTGTCAAGATATCGATACCTAGTACAGTATCGAAAGTATCGATACTTTTGAGTTTTTGGGTTGTCAATCACTATTGTAGTTGGTACTTGGTCGTACTTAGTAGTTGAGGGAAGTTTTCACGCCAAAGACAATTACAACGTTTGCACACAACACAAAGAGATCATTTAATTTTGATTTGATTTACAAGTACAATAAGGTTTTCTTTTGTTTTCACTAGAGTACAATATTCTGTGTTTTTACTCTACGTCACAGACTACTATAGATGCTTACGTTCATCGTTAAAGAAACTGCAACTAATTATAGAATAGGTGTACGTAGGGGGATAGGGGCTGTAATGACACTGAAATGCTGGCTAAGAATGAGGCTACGGTGTTCTCCGCCTCTCGTAAGAAGCGACTTTGGCACTGCGAGGGTGCAGGGGGGGTTCTACCACTGTTCTGTCTGTCTCCGGGGCGTACTGTAGAAGTTCGTGGAACAACTCCAAGGGCACTTATCGCAATAATTTTAGTGGGTAAAAAACCCATCTTATTAATGTAGTCTCACCATAGTCTCACCCCCAGGATGGTAGGTACCTGCGTTCAGGCTTCTGCGTCATGAAAATAAAGGTGCGTGGATTAATATTAGGTACATGAAACTCATGTTACAGGGTATTCTTAGAACTACGTGGCTACCGACATAGGTGCGTAAAATTAAAAAATATTTTTGTTGAATACTGAGCTATTATAATGAATAGAATAAAAAAATGCGGAAAAATGAATTTTTAGATAAAATTTTTATAATAGTGTGAGAATAAAAGTACAAATACCTAATTTATCGGTTCTTTATAATTTTCTTGTTATTATATATTACCGAACGCAATAGCGTTGTGGCTGCCATTTGCTGCAATCTGTCATTCTTTTGATGTTACTGAAATAAACTGTTTTTTATTTTGTTTTGATATTTTAGAGCTTTAATCTTGAACAAAATAATTTCATAACGTGGTCATTGTGACATCTAATCAGAAATTATATATATCGTAAACAATATATAATGAAAATTGTATAAATTCTCATGTAAGATGTGTGCGTGATTATTTCATTTTTTGTTTTGCTTAAGCAAATTGTTGTTTATTAGACTAGAGAAATGTGCAAAAAATTTTTTGGACATTAAAACTGGCACGTAGTTACTGATTGCGAAGAAAAAGTTCTCAAAAATTTTATGATTAATTATTAACTTTGACAGATGTCAGTGATTGTCATATAATAAATTTATTTTTCAATACATGAAACAAAATGCTTATGTTTTTTTATTGAATTGGCTTTAATTAATTGCGTATTCATATTTTAAAATAATTAAATATTATCTATTGCAGTATGCTGCTAGGGGACCAAGTCAATTTTATGTTGTTTTCTGGTGAAGTGTAAGAGTTGTTTTTATCATCAAGTAATAAAATGAATACATTATGTCTTATTTGAGTAGTACCTCGGAAAATGTGGGGTGAGTACTAAGCATTGAGTTTTAAGTGTAATATATTAAACTCATCAATCTATTTCGGTTTTAAACATGTAGTACTTTATTGACTTTGATCTGTCATCTGGTGTTAGTCATAACAATAACAAGTTCACTTCTTTCCAGTTTTAGTGGAATTCCACAAAGTATATCAGATACTAGTTGTGCCACTCAATACAAAATGGCTGTTGATAGTGTACCAGCAAGCTGTAGTGGTGAAGTCAACATATTCATAAATGATAGCTCAGGCGATGAGCAAGCTTACTTACCACATCTAAATGATAACTTCTTTCATACCAAATTTAAAATAGATCCCAACGAATTGTATACATTTCATGACACTGATGTCATAGCCGGAGAGATTACTGTTAGTCACACAGAAGACAATTTTATATTTCCTGAACATGTTGATGTCAAGGGTAAGCTCTTAGATAGTCCAAATAAAGACTTGGATCTGATTGGTTCTCTCACCAATGGAGAAATTAAAGAGGAAATTAAAGATGAGGTGGTATCAAATGGACATTATCCAATAGATTCACATTCTCTTATTTCAAACATTAAAGATGTAAAGACTACAAATACCAAAGTTCAGAAAACTAAAAATCAAAATCATATTAAAGAGCAGAATAAAAGTAACATGGTTAATAGTGATGTTCGACGACAAAGTGTTCATAGTTCTAAGGCTCAGTGTAGTAATGTTACAACACCATCTTCTAGTAGCAAAGCCAGTATTAGTAGCTATAATGCAAATCATGAAAATTCTTCATCTGCAATAAAATCATCAGCACCGGAGACATTTCTTGATGTTTTTAAAAGAGAACAAGGGGTACTCGAGAATCAATCTGTGGCTATTAAATCAGAAGACTCAACACTATCAAAAGCAACATCAACCGTTTTAAAAAAAATTTCGTCAGGTAATATTTTAAAGTACTATTTTTTTATTTTGTTTGAAGTAAATACAAATTAAAGACTTAAATGAACAGTAGAGTTAATTGAGCTGGTAATCTAAAGCTTAACGCCTTTTTGTAATCTAGCATGACTGTTTTTTGTTGGTGCATGACTAGAGAAGGGTCACAGTACAACAATACACAGCTGAACATGATATTTTTATTTTTGTGAATCCTTGTAGCCAAAACACATAAGATTTATGAGTAATCTGCAAATAATTAATTCAGTAATGCAATATTTTGTCATGGAGCATGGAGCTGGTCATGATGAGCTTACATGAATTACACAGACAATGAGAGGTTGCCAAAGTTACTATAGCTAACTGTTTTACTTGTGGTTACGCTCAACACAAAAGACAGATACGAAAATTTGTTTGACACAAGGTGATTAGAGCAGCAACTCATTATGGCTATGATTCTTGGTCGATATATTGTCCATACAGTTGTAACCTTCTTAATATGTCACAGTTATATGTGCGAAATCCAAAAGTTATAATTATCCTATGATATGTTTTCAAATCATACTGTCTGTTATAAACAATTGTATCATTATTTTTATGTAATCTATCAATGGAAAATGTGAAAAGTAAACTTTACATTTTCTTTAAATTAGCTATTTTTTATACTTGAGGAATTTTCAAGTACAATAATGTTAGGTAACTAATTCATCTGTGGTGATATTTTTGTGGTGGTATAGTGCATGTTAAAATTCTGTGCTAGTGTCAAAGATTTGAAAGTTGGTATAAATGTGTGCAATAGAAGGTTATGCAAAAGGTTAGAAGTCCTTATTAACTCCAGTATAGCCTATTATCACTTTACTAGAGTGTTAAGGACTACATAATAGGAAGACAGAATGTTTCTAATAAATATGAAATGATTTGCCAGTAGGTATTTAAAAGAGAGCAAGAAGTTTATGAATGTAGACAAGATGGTAAAAATGACCAGGACATCTACATTTATCCCACAGAAAATGTATGAAATTTGTCTATTACCTATAAATACATATATTTTCTCACATGTCATTGTATATTTTTTTATTTCAATTAACATTTTATCTCTAGCAATAAAACACGATTGTAACAAGTTACTCTTTTCACAATAGGTATTTGTCGAGTATTAAAAAATGCTAGTCATTTTGACATTCAGAGGGTTTCCATGTGGAAACTATACAGGAAATCTTTTTCAAGGTAAATCATCTGCACAAGCAAAATCTCGACGTGGTCGTGGGCCTGCCATTCATGAAGCTCTCCAACGGATACCAACACATCGGGCTATTGTACTACCAAACCTTAAGTGGCATGCTCCTGGTGAAGATTTATTTGAATGTGGGCCACTTGACAGCAGAAGACCTGACCCATTTAAGCAACTAGAAAGCAGCAGCAGTGATGATGACAACATGCCCGATTTTGGTAAATGATGCTTTATAAATTTAATTGTTAGTATTATTATAATAATTGCGAAGTATTATAAAAAAGCTTTTCTTTTTAAATTATTTTTGTTTGCTTAAGATTAATGTTTAACAAGTGTAGGTCTAATCAAAAATGTACTAAAACAACAAAATATCGAAGGTAGAATATAATTATTCTAATCTGAGCCTATCATAGGACTGTAATCATTCAAAAGAAATTGTTGAGTGCATTTGTTAGAAAATTTTCTTTTATGGACTAGAGCTTGAAATTCATGTCTTTAAAAGTTTATACCTCACTATTTTATTTCAGTTTGATCATAGCCTCATACATGTGACCCTTCATTATATTCTATTTTTAATGGTTGCGGGTGTCCATGGGCGGCGGTGATTATTTTCCATCGGACGATACGCTTGCTCGTTTGTCCCCTCTGATATAAAAAAAATAAATAAATAATGGTTATTTGGGTTAATGGGTATTTATTTTCTTGTAAATTCATCCAATTAAACTTTGAACTTTAAAAGAAAATCCTTTTTAAATTTTTTGTGTGCTTTATTTGCTTTTATTTTATTAATTTTATCTGATCCATATAAACGTTACGTAAGCATCAGAATATGATGATCAAAGGTTGACATTATCATAATATTGTGATGTCATGAAGTCTAAATAGATTTGCAAAGTTTCATGGAAATCAGCGAAGTAGAAATAGTGGATAAGTCGGTCATAAGATTCGATATAAGGCTAATACGGACTTAAATTTTTTTATTTATGGCGGAAGGCGCAAATAAGCAAGCGAATCACTTAATAGAAAGTTAAATAAAACCATTTAAAAATACTTTTAAATAATTTAAGGAAATCCAATGATGTGTGAGGTATGACCTTAAGTAAGGATTAAATTATGGTATGATCTTCTTTTGATATATATGTATGCAGTATGACACTGTCGCACGACAGTGTTAAAATGATGTAAAAACGAAGAAAATGTAAACTAGTGGGCACACTGAAGGGTGTGTTGCCATTGCAGAAACCAGGGGTCTATCAAATAGATACAGCCGCGGTAGTTGTTCATAACTTTATACGTAGGCCAAAAAAAACTATTGCTGAAAGGGTTAAAGAACATATTACTTTTGTTATCGAAGATTACAGCGGTAAAAACCTGCAAACAACGAAATGAGCGATAGGGGAACATCTGACTATTACGAACATGTAAAAAAATTGCTAAATCAGCCCAACCATTCTCAAATTTTGAGCTTAAAAACGAATATTTCATTTTTATTTATATAGATATACTCTATGGAGATGCTATCAGCGTGGTCAATAGCCTTATTTATACCGTGGTATTACTAGTTGAGTTGTTGCTCGTTTGAGATTAAAAATAAAACTTGCTTAAACTGGTTTACTTTTAAATCCAATGGTAAAAACTTAAAAACACACTGGATTTAACAAAAACTTGGGAGCTATATGGCCATGGGCATGTATAAGGGATGTACGGTAAGCCGTAGCCTGGTTTTAATTATTTAACTCTTGTCTTTATTTGTATTTTTTAGTATTGTTAATTACTAGCTAACCGCCCCGGCTTCAGACGGATAGAATTTTTTTTGAAAATAAAATTCAACCCATGTTATTCGCTGATAATGTAGCTTTCTATAGGTGCAAAAATTTTTGAAATCGGTTGAGTAGTTTTTGAATTTATCTATTACATACAAACAAACAAAGTTTACCTCTTTATAATATTAGTGTAGATTTAAGAAAAAATTATTTTACACTATACTTTGTTATTCTGTGCGTTATACATAAATAGTTCGTATAATTTTGAAATGATCTTTTTAAGCCCTTGAATTCGATGTCTGTCATAACGGTGTCTACGGTGTGCCAATGACGTTTTACTATTGGGCCTTGACTTTATGTGGCACCATCACAAAACTACTAATAGATATCGCCTTTCATATGTCACACATTGTTAGATTGAATGAAATATATGGCATAATACCGTAATAGAAAGGGATGTGAACAAATATTTCATCTCTATTGGTATGCTCAGTGGCGTGCACAGGGTTTTTCAACAGGGTAGGCAGTCAAAATTACAAATATGCATATAAAAAAATAACAATTTTAATTCCTAATTAATTATACTTACTATAGTAGCGGCACGTTTAGACACATTACAATAGTAACGTGAAATGTCGATTTATTATCGAAAAAAATATAATCAAATGGGAGTCGTATCTATAAGTTTTTGGATTTATAACTAGTATTGCCAGTAGTAGCTGATTAAAAAATTTTAATAAAACGAAAATATGAATAGTACTAATATATTTGAATATTAAATATACTTAATATACTGAATATTGGAATGAAAATGAATATACATACTTTATTTCCACACTAGAAACAAATTCATACAGAAAGTGACAGAAAAAAAGGTGCCACAAATAGCCATATTAAATCAGATTCGTCCATACTGCTATTTTCACTGTTGTCGCTGCTATCATTATAATACAGCAATACTGACTAGCGAGAATGATACCATTATTTTAATTTTTCGTAGTTGTTGTTATTTGTTATAAATGTAGTTAATGCAAAGAAAATAAAATCGGGCCACATTACCTGTCTTTTGATATAAATGCAACTCTGGAACACACCTGCCTTTAGCTATAGTTTGTAATTTTTCACTATATGAAAATTTCGAAAACGCGGCTTGTTTTAGTTTTTGTAAACACACACTGCCAACACAATTATCACAGCTAAAACATTCTATTAATTAAAATACAACTGAAATTATCTATTATAAACCGATACTTTACTTCAAATACGAATTATATATAGCGCGTATTTTTTATCGATACGAGGCATGCCTTTTAAGTTTTGTCGTTTGAAGAAAAAAACACAACTAGAACCTTATAGTACTTTTTATTGTTTTTCAAAGTATTCACCACGTAGCTTAATACACTTTTCCATTCGCTCAAACCAGTTATTATAACATTTATTCCACTCTAAAGTGGGGGTGTTCAAAATGGCTGACTTGAAAGCGTCGACTGCTTTTTCACCGGACTGGAACCTTTGACCACGAAGACTTTTCTTAATTTTAGGAAATGTAAAGAAATCGTTAGGGCTTAGGTCAGGACTGTATGGAGGATGGTCAAGAATTTCTACTTTTTCCTGCTTCAAATACTCAATCGTTTGACGAGCGGTGTGTGAGCTTACGTTGTCGTGGTGCAGGATGATGCGTCGCTTTGAGTTAGATTTTCGAAGTTCGGCGATGACTTGTGGTAAACAAACTGTGGTATACCACTCTGCGTTAACCGTTCTACGATCTTCAAGTGCAATAGTCGCTACATGGCCGGTTTTTCCAACGAACGTGGCCACCGTCTTCTTTGAAGTGCTTCGAGAACGAACAACTTTAGTCGGCTTTGGCTCGTCTTGAAAGACCCAGATTGTAGATTGTTGTTTGGAATCAGGATCGTAGGCATAGATCCGAAATTCGTCACCACTGATGATGTCGTAGACGTGATTTGACTCTCCTCGGTTGAACCTTTGCAGAGTTTTCTTACACCATCTGACGCGGGCCGCCTTGTGATCGTCGGAAAGCAGATGCGGTATCCAACGGCAAACTAGCTTTCTCACACCAAGCGCTTCATGCAAGATCTTCTGAATGGTTGTCCCTGAGATGCCTAATAGAGCCTCTATCTCTCGATACGTCACATGACGATCTTCGAGAATTAGTTGTCTCACAGCAATGATGTTATCTTCAGTGAAGGCGGATTTTGGGCGTCCTTCGCGAGATTTGTCACTAACACTAGTATGTCCACACTGGAATTCTAAATACCAGCTTTCGACAATCCGCAGACATGGGGCTTCATCACTGAATACAGATGTTAGCTCTTCAAAACACTGAAGCCGTGTCAGGCCTCTTCTAAAGTTGTAGAAAATTATTGCACGAACATTTTCCTTAGAAAGATTCATTTTCGTACGTAACCTGACTGATTCCAATCGACACTGTGACTAAGCAATAGCATTAATCCTAATACTTTCAACTGTTTTGAGATTCAAAATTTAAACACATTCGAATATAGAACAGTTCCAAATTCAAAATTGCCGGGAAATATGGAAACGACAGAACTTAAAAGGCATGCCTAGTAGATGGCATGATTATTAAAAATAAAATACAGCAATGAAAAAATAAAAAATACGATTACGAACAGATGAAGGACCGAATAATGGGGATGTTAGATGGCGGTATTTTTAAACAATTGTTGTTTAATTTTAAATTGTATAGAAAATATAAATGGTAGATATTGAAATAACTTTCATTTAAATTGTCAGGGTAGGCAATGTCTCTTGCCTTATATGGGATACACGCCACTGGGTATGTTCAATATTTTAAAACTGTTAAGCTATTGCATTTGATAGACCTATGAACAAAACAATTCTTTGTTTGTTAGTATTTTTAAGGTTATTAATTATTTTCGAACTTTAAAAGTGAAAAATTAATGTAACTTAACTTTTTTGTAAATATCATGTGAGAAAGAGACTCTTTTGGGCGTGATGGTAGAATGCAGTATTTTAGGCTGCAATATTAATAATATTTTAATAGTGGCCACATCAACTTAATATCTATTAGTAATAAATCTGTGAACACCATGGACATACAAATTTGGCATTATTGATTTTTTGGTCAAGCAATAGATAGATGTCCACAAAAATTACAAATTTTTTTTTAATGTGGGTCAACTCAGTTTCATGTAAGCATTATTTCATTATACCGGAGGAAAATAATCTAGACAGTAGAAGTTTATTTATTTAATAACATATTTTTTCATTCAATACAGTATGGGGCATCCGAATCTGTGGGATATACAAAGGAACCGCCTTAGGTACCATTCTATCTATTTTGCGAAAACAATTTTGTCATTATCAGTTTTTTAGCAAAGCGTGAGATCTATTAAAATGAGTAAAATTTACTATTTCTTTTTCTTAATGCAGATCGACTCAGTTTCACATAAACGTCATTTTTCGGTCGGTATTACAAGTTATTGTATTGGATGAAAAAAATCCGCACAGCAGAAGTTAGTCAAATTTAATGAAAAATTTTCCATGCAATAGAATAATATTCAATGTACTAAATTACAGTCGATATACTAGAAAAAAAATCAAACTTACAAAAACTTTTACGTGCAAAAAAAGGGTAGAATGGATTTCCTGCGTGTAGTGGGGCTGCATAAAAGTCTGATTTTGGTCTTGTAAGAGTTCAGTTGTCGAGCAGCCGTCGAATAGTCAAGTACATAATAGTTGTGATGAAGAATTGATAGTGTGTTCATAGTGATCAGTGCTTTTGTTACATTTTATATTTAACATATCAGAAGTGGGATTTTACCACGTGCCTAATGAGCGGGGTTATTCTGTTTGTGATCGCATTGTTTAAAGTGAAAATTGTGACGTAGGTTTATCAGTGTAAGAAAAAAACAAGTGGTATTTAACATTATGGGAATTATTGATATTGTTCAATGTTCAAATACATTTATTTACTATTATGTGTTATTAAATTTCATAGAAGTTTGTTCGTCAGTAACAAAAGTCCTAACACATAGTCACAGTATGAATTTTTTGAACAGTACTCTAATTGCACAGTAGTTAAAGATATTCGACTTGGACAATAGTAAGAGCACCCCGCAATATTGATAGTTGATCAAATAGCGATGAGAGTTTTTGACGTCCCCATTGCAAAGACTGTTAGTAATAATAACTCAGATCCATTTTCTTCCAAAGACGTATATCAAATCTTTGCTCATCCATTGCATAGTTCATTAAAATGCCCAGTATTTCAAGGATTAAACCCACAACGTATTTTCCAAGATTTTACCAGGAACATCATGAGATTTTGAATTGTTACTGGTAAAAAAAAAATAACACCGTCGAAATATAAAGCAGTTTTCCGCAATGCGATCATTGTGTCTATTAATAGAAGTCTTTCATTTTTGTTCTGTTATGCTTATACTTGTAACGTCCTATGAAATACAAAATACATCAAAGCAATTTTAATACCACGTATACTTATATACATATTTGTAATATTTAAACACAATACATAGTTCGATTCTGAATATGGACACAAAGCAATATTTTTTTGGTAAAAAGATTTTGTGTACAAATTACAGATTTTAAAGATTACAGCAGATTATATTATGTTAGTTCCACATTAATTTTAATCACATAAAATACCCACGTGTGATGTTTTGGAACATTATTACAAGGGAGCGTTGTGTTAAAAAGACCTTATCTAACTTTACCAAAAGAAGTGTTATAAATACATATACAGGTTATTGGTAATTCGACGTATTCCCGTTAGGACGTGATAGGGATGACTATTTGTGATAATTTTAACCCCCATATGCATCATGCAAAAGTGAACCATTTTGGAGTTATCATGTTTTTTAGCTTTTATCAAAATAAGTCAAATGCAACATCAAAAATTTATTTAAAAAAAAACTATCAATTGAAATCTCATTTTTTATTCTGATTTATAAAAACGATTAAACACTAGTCATTTATCAATATTAAAACAACAATTATCAGTCGAAATTTAAAAATGGGAGACGAAAAATGATATTAGTTCAATATTTTTTTGAGATTTGTTTCCACTAAAATGCCTTAAAAACAAAAAAATGTTATGAATCTTTGTTTGCAGATTATTTTAAAAACATAATCGTTTTCTTAGCTCTCCACCAATGCAAAACAATTAGGAACTTATTTCAAAGAAACTGAAAAAAAAAAATCACAAAGGAAGCAGGCGGAAATTCGTATTCGAACTAAACTTAAGGTCGTTCTTTAAAATTTCCATAAAATTAATTAAAAACAATACCTAATGTAAATAAAACAAAAAATACAAATTCAAAATAAAATGTGGAACCAGTAACAGTTTCATAGTAATAACAAGTAACAATTAATAATAAGTAACAATTAAGACATTTTGTAATTTAGCTGAATTAAAGTTCTTGCTCGAAGTGACTTTCCCTATTACATACGCAAAGTCGCATTCTTTTTCTGAGTTGTGACTTAACTACCGAAGTAGTCAAACGTACGCAAAGTCGCATTCTTGCAATGCAAAATGCTACAGCTTTCGAAAATTTTTTGACAAATGAAATGTTTGACGTCCTTTCTAGAAGACGTGCCTTTGGCTACAAGGTAAAACATGATATTCCAACAAGATGGATGTCCTGCACATTTTGGTGTCAATGTCAGGCGATGATTCGAAAGCCATTTTCCTAATCGTTGGATAGGGCTTGGAGGACCCATTCCGTGGCCTGCGAGGAGTCCGGACTTAATGCCGGTTGATTTCTATGTCTAGGGTCACATGTAATCCCTAGCTTACGACGTCTCGTCAGTGTCATCCGCGGAAGAACTCAAAACAAGAATTATAAACGCAGCAAATGCGATACGGAATAATTTGACTACTTGGGTAAGTATAAAAATAATATGTACCTCATAGCACTTTAAATTTGTGATAAGTTTCAATATAAGTAGTAGTAGTCATATATACAAGCGTCGTCACGTCGGGGGACCGCTAAGTTTACTTGTATTTAAATTTCATACATACTTTATCATTTTTAGTTGTATTCTCTTTTTATTACTTTATTTCCTTAGCAGTTCTCCGACGTGACGACGCTTGGACATATTACTACTAATATTTATATTGAAACTTTTCACAAATTTAAAGTGCTATGAGGTACATATTATTTTTATACTTTTTGGAGATATTTTTTGAGTCGGGAGTTTTTTAAATTTCTAATTTAAGTTTTATTTCATGTTTTTTTAACACTACGGTCTATACTCTATCCCCACATTCACACAAATACTTTCCGGGACGATACACGAAATTGCGACACCAGATTGTGCCTCGCCGAAATCTGAGTATTCTGACAATAGTTGTCTAATCCATCATTAGACCCTGATCACTATATATCTATCTATCTATAACCTATTCATAGAGACCATTTCAATGAGCCTAAACATGATACCTCTACTGTAAGTGGCAAGGAGTTGGATATCCTGCTGATTTCAGATGATGCTGCAGCATCTGGTCAAGGTTACTATGTTATCGTGACATTATTGAAGTCACAGTATACTAAATTTCGCATCGATTAGACTAATAGAAGATGCTCGCGTCCCTTTAAAACATAAAAAGGAGCTGATATTCTTCAAATGACTGAACCGATTTTGATAAAACATATCTAAAAACCACCACTAGAAAACCTGCTTTCAAACAAAAAAAACGCATCATAATCGGTCCATTCGTTTAGGAGCTACGATGCCACAGACAGACACACAGATACACAGACACACACACTTCAAACTTATAACACCCCTTCTTTTGCATCGGGGGTTAAAAACAGAAAACAACGAAAAATGATAAAGTAGGTATGAAATTTAAATTCTAGTAATTTACTTAGTAGTCCGCCGACGCGACAACGCAACGGTTGGATATGTTACTATTACTATTTGTATACTAGTACTACATAACCTTACAAGGCCAATGTGTACATATAAAATATTATCTTTTTACTTTTTAGAGATTTTTTTGTGTCGGGGGCTTTTTTAATGTTTTTTTGTTGCGAAATCTTAGTGACCTTACGGGCACATACGGGAGCGCGCGACGGAAAATATAATAGTGTATAATCTATGCGACGGACTGAGCGAGTGTTGAACTATGATGTCACACGCAGCGAGTGCCGGCCGGAAGAATCCATGTTGCGCACTTGTTTTTGAAATTTAATTTCTTTAACTACTTGATATATCGAAATAATTTTTTCACACATATTTTTTATTTTCAATAGAGAATGCGGAGAGTTAAAATTCAAAATTAGTGAACATTCTCCATTCCCATACTTAGCATAAAAATAGAATAAAAATAACTTACGTACTAAAAACTGGCTGACTACCTAGATACAGATCACAATATTTTCATTTAATTTCTTGTAAACGTAAAATTATTTTATAAACATGTGATAAGTTATCATATTATGACTTCTCTTTGTTTTCTACACCACTTAACCACACAGAAGGTATTTTTAATTTACATTTCGCCAGTTTTCTCGTCAACAAACCAATTTTATTTGTGACGGCTGACTTTCACCACAGTACAAGTAAGCACACAAATATATTCAGTATATATTATTCTATCTTCATACAAACGCTCCCAAACGACGCGCCTCGAAATCTCGGCATTTCTCGGCATACAACAGCCGCGAGGTGCGCCGTGGTTGTCGTCGGACGGTGTGAGACGCTCCCGCGCATTTACTGACGAAATATTATGTGAAACAAACGAAATGTGTGATTTGTGTCAATGGAAAATGTCTAGAACAAGTGAATGAAATTGTGTATCTAGGGAGTGCGTTTTCGAGGGATGGAAGATGTGAGTTGAATGTGGAGAGTCGGGTAGCAGCTGGCAATAAAGTGAACGGTGCTCTGTCCGCATTAGTGGGTAGTATGAATATATCTAACACTGCTAAAATGGCCATCCACAATGCGGTGTTGGTGCCAACTTTGTGTACGGTAGTGAGGCCTGGATTTGCCCGAAATCGAGTGAAAGGATGATAAATGCTGTGGAGATGCGGTCTCTCAGAAATATGTGCGGTGTCACGCTTGCGGACAGGATAAGCAATGATGAGATACGCAGTATGACAGGGTTGCACAAGTGTTATTGTAAAAATGAAGAAAGGAATGCTTAGATGGTTCGGGCACTTGGAAAGAATGAGTGATGAAAGACTGACGAAGAAAATCTACAGAGCGAAAGTGTGTGGTAAAAGAAGCCAAGGAAGACCAATGCTGATTTGTGATGATCAAATAGTCAGAATGTTAGCTGACGGAAATGTCAAAAGCACTCGCATACCTAGGCGAAAATGTGTGAAGAGAATGATGAGTTTTAAGGAAGCGAAAGAGATGTGTAAGGACCGCGACTCCTGGCGCTCCGTCCTCTCTGACTACCTCGTTGGGGATACAGCGTGAAGATATGTTATGTTTATGTTATATTATGTCAATCGAGTTTACAAGCATAATTTTCAGTGTATGGATGTTTTAATACATCTATATCGAAACCGGAAATATTTCTCTGTTGCCAATTTGTAGGATATATATTATCATAATGATCTAGTTAATTTATTGCTGATTTCTAATTATACTGCACACAAAATGCATTTTTTTTGTCCATTTCCACCATACTAACTCACAAACTTTTGAAACTAGAAATAAAATACTAGTAGAATTATATAAATAAAAATTTATTTTCAATAATATAAAATGAAAAGATAATATGACAATTTAATATAGTACCTATTATCGAATACGTAACCCAAGAAAAACATTCAGTCCAAGTCGGTAGCCCTATTGCGTGTTTACGTACCAAGCGACCGTAGGTAATTATCTCTAGGATACTGCTGAGATAGAATACTGTTTGCTTACTTGTACTGTGATTTCACTGAGTGCACGCTAGACTAAGTAGCACGTTGATTGGGTTTTTTAGCCCCGCCCACTTGAATGGGGTTTGCGCTCTGGTTTTTGAACGAATGCGAGTTCCACAGTATTTGATTCTGAATTCGTTGATATTTATCTACAAAAGAATTCAAAGAATTCAAAAAAGAATTCAATATCACTTTGAGAATTTGTGTTTTACACATTATTGGGAATCTTACATTCGTATTGAACACACACATCGGTTGCGTCTTCGTCCGACACAAGCAAGCTATTACATATTAAATTATATTTACGTAATTTAGCACATGTATTTGCTCTCTTATAGATCCTCTCAATGTAGAATGCATTCACAAACCTCCATTACTCTTTGATCTTTGACATAGGTGGGCACAGTTAATCCAAAAGTTAAGTTTTGTTTTGCGTTAATCGTTAATTAAAAAGTTAACTTCGATAATCGTTAAAGCGTTAAATTTTCGAAAATTTAACGCGTTAAAGTTAACCGTTAAAAGTTAACTATCCAAAACTAATACCGCTTTTGGGTAAATAAGACAAAAATAAGTAGGTAGATTAATTATTATAGGTAATGTAGAAAGAACAATGAAATACAAATTTATTTAGCTCTAAGATAGATAAAAATGAAGTAATATAAATCTCTTATCTTTATCAGCCCTTGATGCGCCCGTCTTTGGACATTGGCCAATCCTCTCTTTCTTTCCTTTCTTTCCACGCCTGTCTTTCAATCAGTTTGTATTCGCTACACAATTAGTGTCTTTAATGTTTGCAAGTGGTTATTTGTGCCGAATCCAGATCGGAAACCGGCCTGCTTCCTCGGCTGGTTATCGTCGAGTATATTAGCTAGTCTATTTAGGACAACCCTGGTAAATAATTTATAAATATTGGACAAGAGACTAATATATAGTTATGCAGCTTTTGAAAGTCCCCTTTCTTGTGGAGCAGGATTATCACTCCATTGCACCAAGCTTCAGGTACCTTGCGGTTTAATATGCTGTTTCTAACCGGCAGTGCTAGAGCTCTCCATAGCGTCTCTGACTAGCTTCAACATCTCGGGTAGGATATTATCTTTGTCTGGAGATCTTCTGTTTTTTATTTGGCTCAGCGCGCTGTATCTCTTCTACAGAGACGTAAGGAATTTCCTCAGAATCGACAATAGTAACATGTGGCCTGCATCTCACACTGCATTCTAGAGAATGGTACTTTACTTTTGTACAACGTCTCATAAAAATCTTTCACTACTTGTAACAGATGCTCCTATTCGTGATTGCCTTTTTCGTCGAATTACTGGAAAATTGCCTTTCTACCATAACGTAATTCCACACGCAGTAACTTTTTGCTGGTATTCATTTCGATTGCCTTTAAAATTCTGTCTTCCTGGTATTGCTGCAAATCCTCTTTCAGCTTTTGGCGAATATCATTAAGTAGAATCCGGTATTCCTGAGTATCGATCTAATTATCCAGCCTCATTTGGAGCCTACGAGTTTCGGAGTGTCATCTGTTAATTTCTCATGTTTGAAATATATATCGGCAGGTGTCAGTCTATTTAGGTCGTTCATTGGCAGAGAACTCAATATGTTCAAAATCTTGCAGAAAACTTGCGACGTATGAGTTGTATTCCTCGGTATTCGGTCTGATAATATAAGGAATAAAGTAGTATGAATAAATAGCTATTATTGATCATAAGTTTACATTAGGTGTATGTTGCCCTTCATAAACATTCTCAACAACTCCACGACAACTCTAGTGTTCTTGCTCACACTCGCGCAATGCCTAGCATAAATAACAGTATTAAATGCATCACATTCACGCGCGCACTTCGCAAAATATATATTTGACCATGCGACTCGTCGAACGCACGAATGTGGCATGGCGCGTAATTAAACAAAAAAAAAACAATATGTCAAAGCAAATTGTTAACTTCGTTAATTAACGTTTAACGCAGCCTTTCCCAAAGTGGGCGATAACGCCCCCTTGTGGGCGCTGCAGGCCTAAAGGGAGGCGGTAAGAGACCCGGAAAAAAAATGGGGGCGTTGTGTAGAGGCCTGGGGGGTGATTTGTAATTTCATTTAGCTAGGAGGCATCTTAGACAACGACTGCATGAGCTCTCGACTCTCAACTGCAACTTGTGAACATCAACTAATACTAATTAAAAGATTGCTCAAACTCGGTTCGATATTTCTCTCCGCGTAGTTCATATATCTGTCCTGTTTTATTGAATATACATAATAAAAATCATGTCAATCGGTTGTTCCGTTTCGAAATGAAAGTAGACACAAACAAACAAATAAAAAGGCAACAGACGCACTTTCGCATTTTAATAGTTATTAGTACTCCCAGATAGGTAATTTTCGTAGATAATAGACCGCGGGCAATCATGTTTTAACAAGTTTTTGTTAAATAACCCGAATTGTGCATTCCTATATCAATCGGCTGGTTCATATAATACTTGTTCTGACTTGTTGAGTACGATTGAGCGTCGAATGAGATAAACGAGTTTATGCATGTTTGTTTTATTCCTGTCGGTGCGTGCTGCTTATGCAATCCTATATAAACAACATAATATTTATTTTATTTTCATTTGCGGTTCAAGTTCAACACTTACTTACGTATTTCTCAAAACAAAACAATGTCGGAAGTAAAAAAGAAGAGACGGCAATACTGTGCGGAATATATTAAATTCGAATTCATTGTAAATCCGACAAACCCATCGTCGCCTTTGTGTCTTCTATGTCTAAAAACATTTTCGAATGAAGCAATGAAGCCTTCAAGACTGCAAGATCATTTGAATAAAATGCATCCAGATAAGAAAGACAAGAATGTAGCATATTTTCAAGAACTAGAGAAGAAGCATAATACTCAGCCAAGTGTAGCAAAACTATTTTCGGCGGCTGCTAAGCAAGATGACGACGGACTTCGAGCTTCGTACAATATCTCTTTGTTTGCACAACAAGCTCATTACATCAAAGAATGATGTAGCTTAAATGACAGACCTGTATAAATTGTTCAACGACATGAATCTCCAACTGCAAGGCGATGAACAAAATTTCATTAAAACAAAAAACGTCGTTGTTGCTTTCGCAGCCAAACTGCTTCTACGCAAAAAGAATATGGGCAGACGTGAGTTTCACAATTTTCCGAATTTATCAGTATCATGCAGTAACGACGAATTGTTTGTCTACTGCCAACATTTCCACACACACATTGACTTCACCGAACGATACCAGGACATTTTGAACTTGGAAATACCAGACTGGGTGTTGGATCCGTTTTCAAATGTCAACACAGCAATGTCGCCTCAGCTGGAAGAAGAACTTATAGAATTGACAACAAACGAGGAAATAAAAATCAAGTTCAAAAATGGTTACCAAGAATTTTGGCTACAAAAACCGATCCCGCAATTGTACCCTGGATTGTGGTCAATCGTTCAGCGATTCTTGATAGCATTCCCATCGTCATATCTGTGTGAACGTGGATTTAGTGCTGTGGCAACACTGCTTACTAAAAAGAGAAATCGTTTGCATGTTACCAAACGTGGCGACTTGCGACTGTTCTTGAGTAAATTGGAACCTGATATCAACAAACTTATTAAACAGCATCAGATTCATCCTTCACATTAGTTTTTATATAAGGATCGATTATATTTGTTTTATTTTGAATAAAAGATACATACTCTGTTTGAATACTATAAAGTTGCGTTTCAATAATCATTCTCATTGGCAGGTGTAGCCCGTAAGAGTTAACTTGAGACCTGAGCGCCGTTGTGTATCACCTACTGCGCTCAGGTTTCAAGTTAACTTCTTGCGGGTTATAGTAAAAGTCTCGTTTGGAATTAATGTTTAATCTCCGCTAATATAGCTCACAATAATTAATTAATTTGAAGTTATAGTGGTTTTTCAGTAGGTGAAAAAATGGGGGCGCTAAAAAATAATTTATTCTCAAAGTGGGCAGTAGACAAAATAAGTTTGGAAACCCCTGGTTTAACGGATTAACGAGTTAATGCCCACCTTTGCTCTTTGAGTACCTGTTGCATTTGTTGTTTAATTTTTTTTATTATAATAACTTTGTTCTTGTGCCTAATAATAACTAGTAAGTAAAATTATAGTGATGACATCTGATCAAGTACACGCCTTCCAGAATCGGGATCTGGTTCTGTGTGCGTGGAGGAAAGTGCGGTGGAGTCGCGTGGAGCACGATTAGCGCTTCGTAGGGCAGCTCTACGACGGCAAGTGGTGCGAGTAGACACTGCATTGCGATTATCAAATGACTACAGAGAACAGCGATCACTGAGTGCACTCATTAAGGTACGGTTTACCTATTTCTTTACTCACTATGCTACGATTTAACACATCCACTGCAAAAATGGTTTAAAAATTAATAAATACTGAGGTATTGTCACACTTTATTCATAATGGAATAGACAGTGGGCAGCAGCATCTTACATCTATTGTGCTTTCTTAGACATTCTCCTCACACATTGTTGAGAATTATGCAAGTGCTTTTGACATTGTTTTCATCTAACACTCGAAATATTTTATTTTCTTATCTCTTGTCAGCCTTAGCACCGTTTCAGACACGGCTGAATAGACACTAGTGGTTTTTAACCTTTTAGTGGTGGATCACCACTAAAAGGTTAAAAAGGGATGGTGATGCGACGTGGCGTGCAGGTATCTTATCTGTCTGTGTGTGTAGGCTTCCTATAAAATAGGAAGCCTGTGGCGTGCAAGTATCTGTTTGTGTGTGTAGGCTTCCTATAAAATAGGGTGTCCAAGAGTCGTGCGTGAAGCAATTGAAATCAAGAGACTCAAAAATTTCAATCGGGAAAACGGATACAATTTATCAACAGCGTGGAATCCTGTGATTCAAATGACAAAACCTCGTTTTTCACAACCAGTTAAGTGTGTGGACATCGTGAGTGTTGTGTGTAGGAATCCTAATAATTATTTACAAATATCGGGGGTAGATCAAATAAAATCTGCCTCGGACACGGAGTGAAGCTTGCTGCGACAGTTTACTTGAGACCACGGCCGATGCAACTCGGCCGAAACGTCAAGCGAAAATAAAAGGTATTCGCGTTAATTTCCCGTGTTTTTAGAAGGTTTTGTATATGTGATGTCATCATAAATCCAATATGGCGGATGTTCTATAATAGGAAATAACTTTTTCGTTCAACACCAACAATATGGGTATCAAATGAAATGGAATACGCAAGGGAAGGTTCCTGGACATGTGACGTCATCATAAATCCAATATGGCGGATGTTCCATAATAGGAAATAAGTTTTTCGTTCGACACCAACAATATATATAGGTATCAAATGAAATGAAATACGCAGGGGAAGATTTCTGTATACGTGACGTCATCATAAATCCAATATGGCGGATGTTCCATAATAGGAAATAACTTTTTTGTTCAATACCAACAATATTATTATTCCGACAGTCTTGTCCGATATTGTAAGAGTTAGGTAATGGTAATTTATTTTCCTTCATTTACTCGTATATTTTTCTACCGATATACAAGAAGGTTCATCAAAACCATTTATTCAAATACTAGTAAGCGTTAGAACTAAAGTTCGCTGCAGCACTAAAACATTAGTTATGTCTGTGGTTATGTCATCTAACCAAACCTTAACATATTAAGACATGCAGCGCTAGAACGCTTATAGTGTAGTTTTCTCTCGACCGAAACCTCACAAGCGCCAAAAATTTCATGGCGCTTACGCGTTTCGTTCAACATTGTGTAATAACATGTCGTCACAGCAGAAGTGACACAGCTTTTGTACCTATAAAAGTTTATGAGAATTTTGTTCATATTCTTTTTCAAAATTTATTAATAATTAATGTATAAAAGTAAAAGATAATGAATTGTTATGCTTTTATTTAAGTTTAAATACGTTAAATTCGAATTCTCATATTGTTAGCGCCGCTCCGTACGCGCCCAGCCGCCCACACTGTATGAATGTCGAAGCAGAGTAACTGTTACATTTCACAAGACAGGTTTATATATTTAACGTATTTATATTTAATGCATAATGTAGTTATGTAAAAAGGCTCTGTCCGATCCAGGAAGGTATTATCAGATAGGTATCGAGATTCGATTCCATCGTTACTGTTGGACCTTACGTACGTACGTACGAGGCACACAACTTTTGGTGCTCAAGTCTGTGATCTAAATACGCATTTCTAGTTATATGTCTAAAAATGTCTAAAAATCAAGCCGTCTGGGGAGCTTTCATCGAAAACGCTGCCTAATCCGTTTGAGATATAACATAATATAACAAAACAATGTATGGTAGGATTATTTCTCTTTTATAGGTCTACAAAAAAGTCCGTAATGGCATATGTGTATCTTTTAAGGATAACTTACTATACCCATTCTAACTTCTAAAAGAATGATCACATGTATTGTGGTATTTGGAAAAGCTACAGATACGGTATTAATAAATATCAAATTAAATACGTTACCTAGTTACCTGAATCATTTCATACACATTATAACAGCCCATTACACCATACAATTTAAATGAATATCTTAGGAGTTATCGTAAATTAAAAACTACGTGCGAGAAAATAAATTCAAGCAGTCTCGCGACGCGACGACGGGACTCGCAACAAGCCGATGCAAAAAATGTAGGCATATATGCTCTACTACTCGTGCGAAGTCGGAGCGGATCGCTTGTCTATATATATATATATATACAAGGTATTGTTTTAAACGTGGTCATATTGAAGGAGGTATTGCTGTTACTGTTTACAAATAAATGAATAAAGGTATACTTTAAAAAAAATAAAAAATCGAATTTATTTTGAATAATATTTAAGTATATTTTATTTTCGCTTAAACACTAAAGGCGACAAACGTGCCACGTTGCTTGCTCACTTTACGCCTTTGATATTTTGCCGCCCGTTTGTCCACGCGCCGCCTGCGCCTGAACCCCGCGACCCCGCGCGTACAAAGAATTCGTGGTTCGCCCACTAGCAACTAGTTTATCCCGCGACTAACGCGAGTTTACACGTATTTTATTTGTGGTTATTTGTTTTAATTACGATGAAACGTTATTCCAACCGCGACTACGTGGAAATGGTGCAAATGTATGCCCTTGCTGATGATAGCTTGACGGTACACACGGTACTAGGGAAACGCTCTCGAAAACGAAGACAGACGATAATACTAATGACACCTTTGATGATGGATCAGAAAAAAAATCGATCCCGACTAAAAAAAACATCATCCTTTTACAACGTTGTATTAGCATTATTCACGCTCTATCGTGTTAGTACAGCTAAATGAAACGATAATTTCATAAAAAATACATCACTTCAAAAAAAACCAGCAGTGAAATACAAAATCAAAAACAGCTGACGCTCGGGTCAAAGGACGCGCGGACGCCGAACTCGCGCGGCCCGCAGCTAGCGATCAACCAATACCTATTTACAACACTCGTCTAAAGACCTAACTTATCTACTTAACCTATTATTTTGCCACTGTGCTAGTCTCTACCTAGCCACTTTCATTCGAATTCACTGGTTGAATAAACCAAGTACCCGGGTTCGATTCCCCGATAATGAAAAAACTACTTAAATGAAATTTTAACAGGATTAGTCATGCTTTTTAATCCATCATGTAGGTGTGTTTATTATATATATTCAGTTAAGGATTCAGTTATGTACCTATTTAAGTATTAAGTAAATTTTTCATTTCATTTTCATCGGTTATTCCCGCGAGTCCTCGTTTCTTTGTATTTATTTATTTCTTTAGTTACTTATTTGTAAACAGTTATTATTATCTTTCGTTGTTAGTACAGTAATACCTCGACTTACGCTACCCCGACTTACGCGAACCCGGAGTTACGCGATTTCCAAATCCTCGATTCGTCTTTTGTTTGAGCGTCACATAACTTATAGACTTACTGCCCCCACACTATTGCTCAGTTAATGTACATGTTCGGACTTGTCGCGCGGAATTAATGCATAGCTACAATTTGTTTTTTATGTACATAATATTTATTTTGTATCTACGGAGTGCGTTTTTGTTATTACATTTTTATAGACTACTAATGTCATCCAAACAAAGTAAAACTGATTCTTCTGCTTCAAACAAGACAAGAAATCTTTGGAATGTCAACTTAACGTAATCTAAGATTTTATTAAACATTTTTTGTCAAAATTATTTTTTTTTCTCCTTCCGGTCCCAATTAAACATCATTTATATGTATTTATATACGAAACTATACCCCGACTTACGCGAATTCGACTTACGCGGTAATCGCTCAGTCCCACCGATCGCGTAAGTTCGGGGTATTACTGTATTTGTGTTGCAATTATTTCATCTTATCATTTGACATTACGAGAGAGTACATCATGAGTCTTGTATGTATAGTACAGTGTTGGGCAAAATGTAATTGTAAAAACAATTACAATTAAAAATTGTAATTGTAAAATGTAATTGTACAAACATTTTGTAGGCAAACAATTACAATTACAAACTTTAATTGTAATTGTTTTTGCAATTATATTTTGCCCAGCACTGGTATAGTATAATTGTAATTGCAATTAATGAAACAATTAACAATTAATAAGTTGTAATTGCAAAATTTCTCAATTACAATTTGTTAATTGTAATTGCAAAATTTCACAATTACAATTAGTTAATTGTAATTGTAAGATTTCACAATTACAATTAATTAATTGTTAATTGTCAAAACCTGCAATTACAATTATTTTTTTTAATTGTAGTTCACAATTACAATTTTAATTGTTAATTGTTTCTACAACTACATTTTGGACAACACTGATTACAACCAACTGAAGAAAGAATATTTGTATAAATGTGACATGAATTTTATATGTTATATATTGCCTATACTAGTTACCTAAAGGCGATACAGGTTTGGGCAGTCTCCTTTTATAAATAATAATTCTATTTTAATGCAATTGCAATTGCTGAATTCTTGTTTCAATTCTGGTTAAAGCCTAAGACATATATCGTCCCGTTTCTGCGTTAACCTCGTATCTACAAGTAGCATAACTTCAGGGGAAATAAAAAAAACTGTTTTCTTTAATATTTTGGAACTTTAATAAGAATATTTTGGATTAAGTGTTAGATTATGCGTCGTATTAATTAGTTAAAAAAATATTATCTCTAGTTATTTCATTTATTAGACAATAAAGCATAAATTATTAGTTACGAGAATTTTTCCGAAATGTGTAGAACAAATACTTGTCAGTTACGAGGTTACAGGTTTAAGGCTTTCCAGACCATGATTATAACAAGTGCAGAAAGTAAAAAAAACGATTATTTTTGTATAGGTTTATTAATTGTAAATTAAATTTTCAAAAAAACTATGGTAGTCTTTGGGTAAAAGTTCTTTTAAACTTTGAAGGTCCTGATATTTTCTACCTTGTATTGATACAATGGGGGTATATTATTATATATATTTTGTACGTCCAATTTAATTTTTCTGTTAGGTAACAACATCCAATCATCATCATAATTATGTTTATAGAACAAGCCAGAAGACGTATATCTTAGAGACTTCAAGTCAGTGACACACGGGTCGCCAGTTTTTGTGCCTGGTCGTATGGTCTTGTAAAAAGTAACATGTGAAAAGTTTTTAAAAAAGTCATGGTCAACGTAATTAACATTGTAAGGTTTTAAAACTCTCGATTCTTTAATCAAGCGCACAAAATCTGCTGGAACATAAAGTTCTCTGGACTTCTTTCTCTGTTCAATTGTCGAGTGCACAGAATCGCACTCCATTTGTGTATGACCTACTGTTAAGTATTTCTGATATATAACAGTGTTATATTTTAATGCAATCAATTGCAGTGCATTGGCCAAAGTAACATTGCGATTCTGTGCACTGCAACCATCACTAAAAAGTACAGTAGGGATGCTTAAATCAACATAATTCTCAAGATAATGCGAAACACAAGAAGCAAACACATTAGAGTCCATACCTCCTTCACCCTCGTGCCACACATAGCAATAAACCTCAGAGTTTTTTAAATTAAATATTGTGAACTGGTGCACAGCTAATTTCTGTTTAAAATACTGAGAATTGGCAGCAATGTGTGGCACAAGTTGCACAGCTTGCACATCTAATGTCACCGCATTTATATCTCCTTTCAGGGCCATTTGTTTATCATTTTCTTTTTCCTTTCTTGCTCTATCTTTACTTTGAATATGACTTTGATAAGTGTATTCGTCAATGTTACCATTTTTGTAGCTGAAACACAGATCACATTGATCTTTCTTTGCTTTATATAAACTTATATTGAGTGATCGAATGACCTTTAGAAATGTAAGGTAACTTGCTTTTTCAGAAGGCTGGACATGATTATCTGATAAAAACTGCTCATAGATTCTGTAAACATCTTTGAAGGATGTGTAATTCAAATCAAGATATTCTTGATTAGTTTTTTGCCGGCAATAATGAGATTCCATTTTAGGTATTTTATGTATGAAGTCTTTTACATGTTTTAGTTTTTGACTATTTATCTTGCTCAGTTTTTTAGCAGACTGTGCTTTATATGGAATCCCATTATTGTTACTTTCCTTCACCCAGTTTAAAACAGTCCATTCCCCCAGGCAAAATGTATTGAGAAACATTGTTTTACAAACGGGTATGATGTTATTGTCAATCTTCAGATGATATTTGAAAGACAGACCACGTCTTGATTTTTTGTCTTTCTTTGTACACCTGGCAACTTGACACTTTTGTACAAGTTGAGTGATCATTAACTGGCGTTGTTTCCATGTAAGTTTATCCCAAAAAGAATAAAACAATTCTTTTCTTTGATCTTCTGAAATACAACTACATTTGAAATATTCACTCTTTCGGCACTTACTGGAGTTACAAGCGGCTTTGAGTACCCTTGGTGCTCTTTTTTTTAATCCCACCTTACTTCCCTTAACTTTTTTCATACTAAAATACATTTTTCCTTTTTGTCTAGCTTCCTTGAGTTTATTCTTCAACCATTGGTATGGTTTTCCTTGGCCCTTCTTTCTTCTTTTCCTAGTTACAAGACCAGAACTGTCATCTAACTTCTTACTAATGAACTCTGTTGAATCATGTGAATCATCACTTGATTGTGATGTTGATGAAGGCTGGTATGAGTCTAAAGAATCAATGATAGAATTAATTGTGGAACAGCTTGCATTTAGATCAGCATTTTCTATAAATAAACCAGTCCTCTCATCTAGCATACATTCATTTTGGATAATATAAGAATTATCAAATTCACTAAATTTAAATTGACCTGTTGCTTCATCCAATACTAAACTTTCCTGGCGAATAATTGTGATGGGCTTGTTGCATAATATAAGGTTTTCTTTATGTAAATTTCTACTAATATTTAGACTGCATCCTTCCTGTAATAAAGAAAATAAAAATTACATGTGCCTGAATTTTTAAATATTATATTTACTTGTAAATTAACATTTTAACAACACCAAGCAGATGCTATAACATTCTTACCAAATGAACTTCACCAACATGTTCTTCATTAATGGAAGGCTCGCTGTACATCAGATTTTCTTTCTCTGAGCCATCTGAATCAATATTATTTGAATCCATTTGGTAGGTGTGTTTACTGCATGACGGTAAACTATATTCCTATAATTCCAATACAAAATAATGAATTGTTGTAATGGAAAATCGCTAGGCAATATACAATTTGTTCTAATGCTAACAATCATCAAAAATGACATAATTTTCTTACCGTTTTTCTTACACCTTTAGACTTTCTCACTAAATTAACTAAAAATTAACTAAACAACGGTCAATACTAAAGGTTTGAATTTATAGAATTTTAAAACTTTGCTTAATAACAATAAACATGTAATAAACAGAACCAAAGAACTTTATAATTAATATAATAACTACAACTATGTAACGATGAATAAATAATTTTTGGTAACTTTCTGTATATTTTTGGCGGTTGGGTGTTAGATACGAGTTGTCGTGTTAAAAAAGTGTTGTTACTATAAAAACTATAACCTCCTATGGTAGATAAGAGTTTTTTGCCGAAACTTGATATTAGGGGTTTAGTTACGAGGAAAAAGAATTGAGCATAGAATATTTTCTGTAATATATAGCCATATACGAGTTTCTTCCTCAGGTTCCGGTATAAACATAGAAGCGTTACCATAAATAAAATTAAAATTGAAAAAAATGTAGATACGAGGTTAACGCAGAAACGGGACGATATGGTACATATGGCGTCCAAACAATTTCTATATTCATTTTTAATTATTGAAAACGCCGACTGTGAGTCCCTGCTCGCATAAATATGTTGTTGAAAATAGTCAGGTAACCCAAAACAATTTCTCGCATTTTAGGGAAATACATTTCTTTTCGACTCCAGAAATCTGAAATCTTTAAGTTTAATTTTTGCCTCGAATGTATCCTAGCAGATTGCAATTACTCTCTTGTTGCATTTCAATAAACTCTTCTTGAACTTGCACGGACACCTCAATGAAAAGATTACAAATAAATTATCTATGTTATACACTTTTTTTGTTTTGTGAAAGACTAGTGTGATGAACTTCGCGGAACACCTCGGATGTTTTCAGGAACCACCAGTGGTCCGCGGACCACCGGTTAAAAAGTACTGGTCTACATGGACCCACGGAGCTTATTTACATCACTGTCTTCATAAACGTTAATTCCAGTCTGTGTAAACCGAATATTCGTGCCGCTGCCTCCACTCCAGCGCCAGAAAATAGATTCCAACAACGTGTCCAAATTCATTTGCTTTATGAAGAACACATATTTTGGACGTGTTATCTTATCATAGGTCGTACGAGGTGTATTTTATCACACGTTATTGTATATCCACACGTTCACTGCATCTGTCACACACAGCAATTTTAGCCGCGTTATTCGCATGTCTGAATATAGCCTTAGTATCCTTCGTTTTCTATTTCACTTTCGCACTTTAAATTTTCTTGTTTAATTATTCTTCACTTATTACTTTTATGTACTTCAAACAATTAATGGATTAATGCTTTATTATTATCAATTTAGCACTAAGTACAATGGTCCTCTAACTACATAATAGAGATAATACAAAATTTTTTTTTGTATTATATTTTTATAACGAAAATGCTAATTCTCACATTTTGAATTATTCAGTAATATTCAGAAACGTGATGAGCATTTTGAAGAAGCTCGGAAGTCGGATTGCAGGACAGATTATTTACTAAATAGATACATATTTATTTATAAGAAAATGAAATTTCTGGCGCTTAGTTTCCGATAAGACGCAGTGATAAATAATACATAATTAATCTAAAATAGCGCTTCTGCGTCCATAATTCTGCGTCCGTTCCTTACGTACCCCACAGAAACATGTGCAGTCTAAGCAAAATCTACGAAAAAATGAGTTTTTAATTTATATTAAAAACTATAATAAATTCAAAAACATTCCAACCGGCGTTTTGATAAGTGTGTTTTTAAATTAATCTACTAATCTAATCTTATTTACACATAAAATTTAGAGGCATGAATCGGTCCCGTTAGTTCGAAAAATGTAAATCTGTCTTAAAAGAGGTTTGTTTGATATTTTTTTTCTGTTAAAAAAGATAACCAATCGTGAAACGCAACTGGAAAATGATGTCAATGAAATAAAGAGTCAGGTTACCGAATATCACTTTCATACGTTTTGTAATCACTAATCAAAAAAATTGAGATCCCTGCCGTCAAAATTTCCAATGCGTCGCCTTAACTACGAGCTAACATATTATCAAGTTCAATTTCCATTTTCTAAATTGGTAAATAATTTTTTATCTCTTCATGATTGGAGTGACTCAATTATCTTGACTTCTAAGTTTCCGAGTTATAATTGAGCGAATATTTTTTTATCAACGGTAAGTCAACTGATAATTTTCCTTTTTATTTAAAATGTTCATCACATACCCTTATTATTTTTGAAAAACCTATCCAATGACATACCACACAATGAAATAGACAAGAAAAAAAAGCATCCCCGCTTTACGCGTAATGGTACAAGGTATGGTAACGGTGCAATGGTACAAAAATTTTTTTTTCAAATTACAGCTTTTTAGTACCAAGAATCTCTGAGTTAAACCGCGGACAGATGGACGGACTTGGCGAAACTATAAGGGTTCCCTGTTTTAATACGGAACCCTAACAAAAAAAACATAAGACTGAAAACGATTTACATGTTTCCCATATCTCTATATCACGAAATTTTGGCGATAGAAGGCTTTCAATAACTTATTTCATTATATTTTCCAATGATTGTAAAGTTACTTTGTAGGGAATTGTTGTCCATTTCTAACAAAAAAAAAAATTCTTGTTTTTTATATTCGAGTGGAATTTTTATGTGAAATTTATTATCTTCTTTTTTTTCTAATTTTTTTTGGGCTAAGGAAACAATTCCTTAGCCCATAACACTAAAAGAACATTCTCAGTTTAACCAAAACAATAGATTAATTAATGTTATTACATTGTGTTTTGATTTAAAATAGAAAGCGACGCTTTACTTCTTAAGAAAACAATAATGTAATTAATATGTAACTGGTAAAAATATTTTATTATTCAATTTCTAATTCCATTCATCAACAGAAACAACTGCGCGGACAAGGTTCATCTTGTCGCCTTCCACCACAGACCATAAACCATTTATTAGCGATGCGCGGCATGCCTACTATTCTGACATCACACGAAAGAAGGAAACTCAGGTGGGTTAGTTACCACCACTAGACGTACATTTTGTTTAATAGGTACGTAGATAAATATCATGACAACTGTTTTCATAGATGTAGATCGTTTAAATTTTTTTTAGTTTTATTTTCTCAGATAAATACTTAATATTTAAAATAAATTCTCAATAATTATGTCAATAATGTATGACCTCAAGCTAACCACTAAGCTTATGTCGATATCACAACAAACTGGAACGTTAGACGTTACCGAGTACTCCGGTAACGTCTCGATTCTAAGACAATTCAGAAAAGTTTGTTTTCTAAATTAACCTGCCAGGCTTGAACCCAGGATCTTTGGTTTGAAGGCAAACATATAATATAGAAATTGACAATAATATAAATTATAAACAATTTAGATATAGTACATGTATTATGTAGTTTTATAGTAGAATAATATAACTAAAACAATTGCAATAAAAACACATGCACTCTGTGTAATTTATGAGTGCTTCAAAAATGCACTAACACTTTTCTATTGTATTGTATAGTAAATTGTGTAAATTCGAAGTAAATTGATTCTAATTTCAATTAATACTAATTAAATATTGTAATATAGCTTCTGACATAAAAGCAGCTTAAAGAAAACAATATATTCTCTGAACGAAAAATCAATAATAATTTTTTGTATTCTTAAAAACAATACAAAAAGTAATATTCTTCCGAATTAGTATAATTTATGTGTTAGGCAGCTGTGTCATATTTTCTCTAATCGAAAAGTCAATAATAATAATCCTTTGTACCTAATGTTTTAAAATTGCATTTCATAGAGAAAGCGGTTGGTCAGGGGGCGAGAGTAGTTCATTGGATTGCAGTACAAACAGTACTTGCGCAGAAGAGAGTTGCGCGCAGCCGCCGCTGCCCTGCGGCCGGCACTGTTTGCAGCACGTGACGCACGCGCCCGACCAGCGGCTGTATGCAGCGTGCGCAGCTGTGTATGCAGGTGGTGCGCGCTGCAAGCAGCCGCTGTTACTGCTGCAAGATCAAACGCCGTTATGCGCCGAACATGCCTGGAAGCGGGTTAGTGGCAATTCTTTATTTTCATTGTACATACACGTGCCATAGACGTTATAAACACTTCGGACAGATCATCCAGTACAGCAACAGTGAGACAATTTAGATACGCCGACTAATCAGTTCATACTACACACATTTATCATCAGATAAGTTGAGTTACAAAATAGCATCATAATCATGAGACAACTTTTGTTGTAACATATGAAACATGTGTCTTGCAAAAATAATTAACTTCTCACAAATAACAATAAGGTTTAAACATTTCAAAGGTAATTCAAAGTAAATTAACCTTAAACTATTTTTAGTAATGAAATCTCCAAGTTATGGTCTGTATTGCTAGAAATGAAATAGGTAATTTCCAAAAAATCTGGGAAAAGATTTCTTTCAAAATACATAGCGGTTACGAGTCTATGTATCTACATACTTCTATTATTTAATTATAAGAGATTTTCATTTGTAACCGAATTTTAAAGGAGAATTGCAGACACTAGTCACGTACATGAAGAAGAATGTGAAGTGAAATGATTCAATATGAATGTGAACAAAACTAAGGTTCTGATGTTTGAAAGGGAAGCGGTAGAGACCAAATGTGAGATTTGAGTACATGGAAAAAGTCTAGAACAAGTGAATTAAATTGTCCATCTGGGGAGTGCGTTTTCGAGGGATAGAAGATGTGAGTTGGATGTAGAGAGACTGTAGCAGCTGGCAATAAAGTGAACGGTGCTCTGTCCGCATTAGTAGGCAGTGTTTATATGTTTAACGTAGCCAAAATGGCCATCTACGATGCGGTGTTATAATGCGGTGTTGGTGCCAACTTTTTGTATAGTAGTGAGTCCTGGATATGCCCGAAATAGAGTGAAAGTTAGATAAATGCAGTAGAAATGCGATCTCTTAGAAATAAGTGCGGTGTCACCCTTGCAGACAAAATAAGTAATAAAGAGATACGCAGTATGACAGGTTTGCACGACAGTGTTATTGAAAAAATAAAGAAAGGAATGCTAAGATGGTTCGGGCACATAGAAAGAATGAGTGATGAAAGACTGACGAAGAAAATCTACAAAGCGAAAGCGAGTAGTAAAAGAAGCCAAGGAAGACCAAGACTTACGAAGATCAAATAGCCAGAGCGTTAGCTGTCGGAAAAGTAAAAAGCATTCGCATACCTAGGCGAAGATGTGTGATGAGAATGATGAGATTTGAGAAAGGGAAAGAAGTATGTAAGGACCGCGAAGCTTGACGCTCCGGTCTCTCTGACTACCCCGTAAGGGATACAGCGTGAAGATATGTATGTGTATGTATGTTTTAAAGAAGAACTTCGGATTCAATACAACACAGGTAAAATATTTTTAAAATTATGTAATATTTGTGTAGGTATGTCGTACATACGTGACTTTTCCAGGTTACCGAGGTTAATCGAAATACGTATATTGTTGGTCTTGAAAAAAGTTACTTTCTATCGCTAAGCACCCGCCATATTAAATTTATGATGACGTCACATGTACAGAAACCTTCCCCTGCGTATTCCATTTCAGTCGATACCCATATTGTTGGTGTTGAACAATAAAGTTATTTCCTATTATGGAACATCCGCCTTATTGGATTTATGATGACGTCACATATACAGAAACTTTCTCCTGTATATCCCATTTCATCTGATATCCATATCAGTAGTAAACTATAGTCCGTGAGATTTAATCGGTCGGATTTGACATCTGTCACATGGCTGCGACTAGTTATGGACCAAACTAATATGTCTCGATTATTTTTCGATTCTAACGAAAATCAATACCATTATTTGATGTTCATAATAACATCATAATATTTCACTTATGATTATTAGTTTGTTAGCTACATAGTACGTTTGTTGAGATATGGTATTTGTTACAGTAAAACATATTTAAGTATATGAATAAACTTAATTCGACATATTTATTTTATGGGACTAATGTATAAAAAACTTCATTGTTTAACTATAATAAGCACACTACGTATTTGTAGTAAATAAAGGCAGACTGTAATATTGGTGAAAAATAAATATTTAATCATTTTCTAAGCTTGGATCCATGTCCGTAGAGCTATCTTCGTCTCCCACTATTATGATTATTTCATTTTCAATTAAATTGTCTATTCTGACGTCTCTTTCAAAGTCTTCCTTTATTATTTTTTTGTTTTCTCCACCACCTTAGCCCAGTCATCCTTTGATATTTGATTACATGCTTCTGTCAGTAAACTCATCAAAAAAAGAATACAGAACTAAAATTATTTAAATATATAATGATATCTTAATTTTAAATTATTCAATTATCACGACATTTCAATCGATTATCGATTTCGTCTGATAACGAAACGATTGCAAATGGTAGCAGTACTAGAGCAATACGGCTTGTGATATAACATTGTAACAACGTCCATTTAGAAAATTCTTTTGAAGATATATAAAGAAATATCTTTGTTTTCAACTAAAGAAATCAAAGTTAGTAGTTTTGTGTAATGATTAGTAGTGGGAAAAATAAATAACGTTTATTTATTCAGCATTTACGTAATTGAATTTGTATTAGATATCAGGAACGTTGATACAAAGTTATAGCGGCATGAAAATTAAGAAACGTCAAATCCGACCTATTAATCTCACGGACTATAATTAATCTGTGCCCATATTGTTGGTCTTGAAAAAAGTTACTTTCTACCGCGGAGCATCCCTCATATTGAATTTATGATGAGGTGACATATACAGAAACCTTCCACTGCGTATTGTATTTCATACCCATATTGTTGGTGTCGAACAAAAAAATTATTTCCTATTATGGATCATCCGCCATATTGGATTTATGATGACGTCACATATACGGAAACCTTCTCCTGCGTATTCCATTTCATTTTTTACCCATATTGTTGGGTTGAACAAACAAGTTATTTCCTGTCATGGAACATGCGCCATATTGGATTTATGAGGACGTCACATATACAGCAACCTTCCCCTGCGTATTCTATTTCATTTGATACCCATATTTTACGTTAGTAACTAATTAATCTGTGCCCATATTGTTGGTGTTGAACAAAAAAGTTATATACTATTATGGAATATCTGCCATATTGGATTCATGATCACGTCAAATATATAAAAACCCACATGTCATTTTTTAAAAAACAAAGTATCTCTGTACCAAATTTGATCATAATCGATTCAGCGATTTAGCATTTCACCTATAAAGTTTCATCCCCCTTTTCACCCCTTTAGAGGTAGATTAATGATAAAAAAAAGTCGTATGTTTTTTTAATAAAAAAGGTTTATCTCTGTACTAAATTTCATCTTAATAGGGTTAGCGGTTTAGCACTTTCCATACAGTTTCATCTCCCTTTTCATCCCTTTAGAGGTAGATTATTGATAAAAAAAGTCTATGTTTTTTAATAGAAAAGGTTTATCTCTGTACTAAATTTCTTCTTAATAGGGTTAACGGTTTAGCATTTTCCATACAAAGTTTAATTCCCTTTTTCACCCCTTTAGTGGTAGATTTAAAACAAAAAATAGCCTATGTCCGTCCCCTGGTGTCAAACTATCACCATGCCAAATTTAGCGGTTTAGCCGTGAAAAGGTACCAGACAGACAGACTTTCGCATTTATAATATTTAAGTATGGATTTTATACAAACGTTTTCAGCAATAAACATTGAAAGAACATTTTAGGTAACCGAAATTACCCTCTTATATATAAACGACTGTTAAATCTGCACTAGCTAGCTAAAATACGTTTCGTCTCTTTTATTTCAAAACACAAATCAATGCGAAAGTCGAGATAAAACATATTTGAGCTTAAGCGACGTTTTATAATTTTTATGAGCGAAGACTATACTATGCTACTCTTGTAATTGCGTAACATATACAAATGGTAACCTCTTGAAGGGGTTACCTTTTGAAAGGGCTACCTTTTAAAGGGGTTATGCTGAGGTTAGGGATTAACTATGATTTTTCTTTCTGTGTAGGATAACTACGACAAACTGAGCAGCGACGTGAAGCCGAAGAAGGGCGTGGCCCGCAAGCGTGCGTGCCCGACGAGCGCACGGCGCGCGCGCCGCCGCCGCCGGCCGCCCGCCGCGCCGCGCGCCGCCGCGCACTCCTTGTCAGGGACAGGTACGTGCGCCTCGCTCCTCGCGCCTCGGCTATGGTTACGGCCTTGGACCAAGAAACAATGTATTTTTTGGAATGAATAATAGAACAATAACTATGCAGCCCACAGGAAATGTCATCGACATTTAAACGGTACCATAAAATATATCTTCACACCGTATCCCAAACGAGGTAGTCAAAGAGGACGGAGCGCCAAGCGTCGCGATCCTTACATACTTCTTTCGCTTCCTCAACTCTCATCATTCTTCTCAAACATTTTCGCCTAGGTATGCGAGTGCTTTTGACATTTCCGTCGGCTAACACTAGCTATTTGATCTTAATAAGTCAGCCTTGGTCTTCCTTGGCTTCTTTTACCACTCACTTTCGCTCTATAGATTTTCTTCGTCAGTCTTTCATCACTCATTCTTTCCATGTGCCTGAACCATCTTAGCATTCCTTTCTTCATTTTTTTCAATAACACTGTCGTGCAAGCCTGTCATACTGCGTATCTCTTTATTGCTTATTTTGTCTACAAGAGTGACACCGCACACATTTCTAAGAGATCGCATTTCTCCTGAATTTATCTTACTTTCACTCGATTTCGGGCATATCCAGGACACTACTATACAATAAAGTTGGCACCAACACCGCATTATGTATGGCCATTTTGACTGTTAGATATATTCATACTGCTTACTAATGCGGACAGAACACCGTTCACTTTATTGCCGGCTGCTACCCATCTCTGCACATCCAACTCACATCTTCCATCCCTCGAAAACGCACTCTCCAGATATACAATTTCATTCACCTGTTCTAGACATTTTCCATTTACCCATATTTCACACTTTCTCTTTCAAACACCAGAACGTTAATTTTATTCACATTCACATTCAATCCTTTCACTTCACAGTCTTCTTTCATGCACGTAACTAGTGTCTGCAACTCCGCTTCTGATGATGCTATAAGCACAGCATCGTCAGCGTACAATGAAATATAATAAATGTAAACAATATATAATAAGAAATATTAGCAACCAGGATATAACTCATGCATAAACTAAATCAATTAAAACCATAATATATCCCAAAATATACACACACTCGCATCTGGACGGTGGACGCGTGGCCGGGCTTGGACGCGCGTCCGGATCCGAGTGCACGCAACACCAGGTGATATGACAAATGTACATGAATACAATCAATTACTGATTATAAAATTAAAATTCCTTACCTTAAAACATAGATAATGCATAGTAAAACACAAGCAGACAACAGTATTTTAATATAGGCAATACTAACAGCTTTTTTATATAATATAAGTTTGTAATAGGGACATCTGTTGGAAGGACGTCAGAGTGAGAAACATAATGGTTGCCGCTCTTACCGCCGTGTGTCAAATAAATTTTCGTGTTTCTTTCTATTTATTGAGCGTAACCAAAAACAGTTAGCTATAGTATGTGTGGCAACTTCGCACTGTCAGTGTAATTCGTGTTAAGCTCATGATCGATTTCACATACATTACTGAAATAATTATTGGCAAAATACTCGTAAATCTTAAGTGTTTAAGCTACTAATATTCAAAAAAAATAAAAATATGGCATGTTCAACTGCGTATTGTTGTACTGTGTCTCTTCCCTAGTCTCGCGCATTAGTAAAACTCCAGAAAGTCGGTCAACAAAAAACGGAAACGCTCTTAGAACAAATGCTGCGTCCATTTTGATACTTGGTGAGACGATCAGCGATATCTATGTGGCAGTGGCGTGCTTCCCATATAGGCACAGAGACACTACCTACCCTGACAAATTAAATGAAAATTATATCTATATCTAACATTTATATACAATTTAAAATTATGCAACAATTCTTTAAAATTAGCGTCAACAAAAATGGCAGCATTTTTCCTGGTTCTTACGTCCTTCATCTATTTGTGATCGTATTTCGTATTTTTACATTACTGTATTTTATTTTTAGCAAACACGCTATTTATCGAAAAAAAATTCACGCCATATAACACGCCATAGGCACGCCGATCGAGTGCCTACAATTCACGCACACATGTTTACGTTTCACTTATCAGTACAAGAAATAAGCTTTCAAATGTGTGCGATTTTATACATGAAAATTAATTTTGTGTGCGTTTTGGAGACACTGACTACATCAACGACATTATAGAGTTAAATGAGTTTGATAAATTTAACACTTTTCGCTTTGTTTATGGTTCACTGATTTACACTTGAATTGTTTTGAATCAAAATAAAACACCATATTTGTTTTCTTCGTACGAGTGGTTTGTTGTTCTAAGAGTTATTTAAAAAAATTCTATTCTTAAGATTCGTATTTGTAGTAAAGTATCGATTTATAATAGGTAATTTCAGTTGTATTTTAAAGAATGGAATGTTTTAGTTGTGATAATTATGTTGAAATTTTTTATTTAGTGAAAAAATACAGACTATAGCTAAAGGCAGGTGTGTTCTAGAGTTGCATTTATATTAAAAGTCAGGTAATGTGACTCGAAATTTAAATTCTAAGTACATATTATGAAACATTTAACTGGCTGACGGGTTGTGCACATACTAATAGTTTATTTTGCTTTCCTTGCATTAATTACGTATAACAACCACTACGAAAAACTATAGTAATGGTAAGGTCTCGCTGTAGTATAATTATTATAGTAAATATAATTATGTATTAAAATTGTTATTCTTTTATATATTTGTTGTTTTGACTGCCTACCCTGTTGAAAAACCCTGTGCACACTGCACTGCACTGTATGTAGTACCTTCCAGATTGAGTGTCCGAAATTATCGCTATGTTCCACTCAACTGAGGCTCGGGGACCACACCTGGCTCAATTTAAATTCGACCCTTGTACAGTGAACGCATTTTACTTCACTTCATATTAAAAGCACTTGTGTAATACTGTTATAATAAGTAATTGCAAAATAGATGCTCAGTTTAATATTAGAGCTCAGCGAAATACCACCCTCTCATAGAATATCGGCGTGAAATAACAGCATCTATTGCTATTGTTTCGCTCGCTGAGTGAGAGTGCCAATGGTCCATCTCTCCCTTCCCCCTCCTTTTCCTCCTTTCCCTAAAGGCCGGCAACGCTCCCGTGATTCCCCGGACGTTGCGGACGTCTATGAGCGGCGTCGGTCACTTTTCATTAGGTGACTCGCTCGCTCGTTTGTCCCCTCTTTTGTAAAAAAAAACACTTCGTTCAGACTTTCTATTTTTTGCTTTTATGGGAGTTCTGAAATAAATAGTCCTGACAACATCCGTAATGAAATTTGGTTAAAGCCATAACGAGCCGCCATTTAAGTACAGACTTACATTCAGAAATCTCCCTGTGGATATAATCATGGGCGTATAACTCTAACAGGACTGCGGACTATAAAAATGATATAAGCAAAAACAGAACTTACGGCATTGAATTAAAACTCAATTTAGGCTACGGACATAGAGGTAAAATAAGCCCAGAGGGATAGATACAAGGGATGCCATTTGCCCCTTTTTAACACTTGCCATATGATCGAAATATGATCTATGGTAGTAATTATTTTATCATTCCAAAGACAATTTGACAGACTATAAACTTATTATAATATTAGTCGTATAATATTATAATATTACTAAAATATCACGAAAAACAAGTTTATTTATTTATTTATTTTTTTACAAAAATAACATCGACGTAAGACATACACTCTGTCAAGAAAGTACCGGGAAAAGATCAATAATACACGAAATGTTAGTTATTCATCCAAATTTATTTTATCACCTTCAAAGTATACTCCTTCAGAAACGATACACTTACGACAACGAATAATCCAATCTTCAAAACATTTTTTAAACGCTTTTTCCAGAATTGAGTTCAGTGCTCGCCGCGAATTCTCCTTTATGTCTTCTACCAAATGAAAACGGGTGCCACGAAGTGGTAATTTGAGTTTAGAAAAAAGAAAGAAGTCGGCTGGAGCCATATCTGGTGAATAAGGTGGTTGCTCGATGGTATTTGTTGAGTTTTTGGTCAAAAATTCGTTCACAATGATGGCCTTGTGCGAAGGCGCATTATCGTGATGCAAAATCCAAGAATTTTCTTTCCACAAATCTGGCCTTTTTCGTCGAATTTGCTCTCTTAAACGCCGCATAACGCCCAAATAATATTCTTTATTTACCGTTTGACCTTCCGTCAAGAATTCCGAGTGCACAACACCGCGATAGTTAAAGAAAACAGTAAACATGACTGACTTTTGATCGACTTTGGCGTGGTTTTTTCGGTTTCGTTTCAGTTGGAAGGCGCCACTCCGAAGCTTGTTGAGTAGTTTGCATGTGAAACTCGTAAACCCACGTCTCGTCACCAGTAACAATGCGTTTCATGAATGTTGGATCGGAATTGACTCGTTCTAGCATGTCCTCAGCGACTCTTTTGCGATTGAGTTTTTGGAGAAAATTCAGGTCTTTTGGGACTAGCCGAGCGGCAACATATTTCATACCCAAGTGATTATTTAAAATGGTACGGATCGACTCGTGAGACACAGAAAGTTCGGCGGCTATCTCTCTCAAACTTGAATGAGGATTTTCAATCAATATTTTCTTCACTTTTGCGATGATAACTTTAGTTGCAAACGTTGATAGAGCCTACCAGAGCGAGGCAAATCTTCCATCACATCTCGACCGCTTTTCAACGCTTTGTACCACTCATAAGCACGTGTTTTTGATAAAGTCGATTCATCGTAAGCCTTCTGTAACATTTTCAGTGAGTCCGAACACGAAATTCCATTGCCGATGTAAAATTTAAGACAAACTCTTTGTTCGATGTTTTTGTCCACTATGAAATTCGCAATATACACTAGAATGATATAACTAAAAACAGCACTGTATTTAATCTAAATAACAGATGCAACTCAACGCCAAAATTGAAAACAGTTGTGCCAATCTAACAACAACAAAAAAAAACAAAAAATTGAATTTGGAACCATAAACAAATCATCCATTCCCGATACTTTCTTGGCAGAATGTATAAATGGAAAGAAAAATCGAAGAAAACGAAACGAAAGAAAACAAATGGAAGAGAAAGAACAGACGGACTATAACCAAAAAGTTAAAGAGATCGTATCATTTATAATGTTGTTCCTTGTTTAAATAAAAATATTTGATATTTCCACAGATAAACTAGTAATAGATATTATGTTAATGTGTCTTTCTCGGTTAAACCGGCCTTTGCTTTTATCTCACAACATTTTTATAATTAACTTATACGATACCTATTAGTGGTTTTGTGGATATTGCAAAGTTGTTCAATATAATAAATGTATTATGGTCAACTGATTAGACAGTGACCAAAAGCCCTCCGCAGTGAACATCTTGCTCGGCTCGCATTTCAGGCGCGTGTGCAGTCCTGTTATATGTAGATATATATTAGAGTGATTCGTCCATGGAATTAATCAGTCCATCTGGGTAACTAACAGATCAATGCTACATTTCTGCCGGTATTCTATGGATTTAGAGTCATAGACAAGAATATTTTGTCTTTTAGTGATCTCGAATTGCTACTCATCCATAAACATTACCAAACAGCTAAAAAAATGTCAGTGCTGCACAAAATATGTGCTTTTAATGTCGTTCGAAGTTATCATCCCTATATGGGTAACTGTGACAAAGTTGGAACTAGTAATAGAAATGTGGTTGATTTTGAGTAACTGTATTGTGTAATGAGGTGAAGTCATACCTGATTAAGTATATAGCTGGTTTCTCAGTGTAGATGTTTAACAAACATGCGGTAAATTCGACGTCCAGGAATAGTTTTATAAGTAGATTTATTCGAATAAATTAATTTCAATTTGTACTATGGATCTCACCACGAGAGTTTAAGTAATCAACACAGGTATAACATATATCAATACATATGTTTGTATTGGTGTATTCTCAGGTATACCTGTATAAGCTCGCGGCGGGAACGTCAATGCTTAACAATTTTCCCGTTTCGTGCCTACGTTTTGTTATGTCGAAAGTGTTCAGTATCTTGGTAATGTCTAATGTGTCAATATGATAGAAAAAATGTCAAAATGTTTTCTGCTGTTATAATAAATCATAAAATCGTATACGATATTTTTCAGAAATCAATGTATGTTCAAACTCTTCGACGTACGACAGTTCAGAGGAAGCAGCCATTGGAGCATTAAGTGAAAGCGAATTTATTGCCACCGCTAACAATACACATGAACTAGGTATGACTTGAAATCGCGTTCGTAATGTGACGACATATTTTATTAGAATTTATTATACATATATATTATGCTATTTAATTGTTGAAAACAACTGTAAATGAATCTTTGAATGTAGTTGGAAAATAAAAGAGTTGTTAAAAGTTTTAGACTTCTGTTTTAAGTCGTCACTACCTACCCCTGTACCTAGTCCTGACCAATGACAGTACAAGTTGCGACATCACAGTTCAGTAGAACCATCTTACTCTAGCGTAACTCCCATCTGGTAACAATTAGAGGGCAAAAATTCTTTTATTTTTCAATTACTCTATTGTATTATTTTAATTTGATGTATAAAACTTACCAATATCAAAAAGTCGCCTTATTGTCGCATCATTTAATTACTTGTACAATAAATGGCATAAGATCAAATTTTTTTTATTTTTTAGTCTTACCCATTATAACGTTAGTACAAAAACTACGCTTTTCAGTGGTAGGACAAGTGCCGCCTGATGATATACTAGATCCAGCTGTGCTGAGTCAAATTCCTGATGAAGCTTTTACGGAGTTTTTTAATCAAGGTGCAACACTTTATTACACATTAATAAAATACACAAATTCTAAAATAGTTTAGATATTCACTTTTATTTACAAAATCCATAAATTTTAAAATTGTTTCTCAGATCTCTAATTTTATTGTTTATTAGCATATTATAAATTTTAAGTTGCAATTTGTAATATTGCTTTTTTATCAGTTCTTTTGTTACTAAATTATAATTTATAAATGTTTGTTATTCAATATTGCAATTTAAATTGAGTTTTCATTATTATGCACTATTAAAATGTTCATCAATAATTGACGTATTTCAGTTCCAATTAGTTATCAGCAATTTTAACATTTTTTCTTTGAAATTACTACATTTTTAGCATACACACCCACATAAAAATATTAATCGAAATTGACGTGAAAAAGTAATTATATTTTCATGCTTTTTACTTGTTTACTGTTGTAACACTTGTCAAATGTGTCGTACACAGCAGAGGGTGGCGCACCGTTCGCCGAGAGTTCCGAATTGGCAGCGGCTCTAGAGGCGGTACTGGACGAGCCCGAGCACGCGCACGAGCACGAGCACGCGCACGTACTGGACGAGCGCGCGCTCGACAACATCGCCGGCTGTGTGTTCGTGCCGCACACTCACGCCACTAAGGTTGGTGTTCGTTTATTTTATTTATTAATTTTAACTAGCGACCCACTTCGGCTTTGCTTTTGTGGATATTACAATATATTTGTACAAAAACCTCCTGAAGAAATTTTCTAAATCATGGTAAATCAACTAAACGCACAACAGACAGAAATAGCGATTTTGTTTTATGTGTTTATAGAATAGACAGATAGATATAGATAGACAACAAACTATTGTTGCATAAGGACGTTTTTAGTATCATGCAAATATACCTTTTCATATAAACATTTGTGATACGTGCTATAAGCACGCGGGGGAGGCGACGAAACTCACTCGCAGAGTTACCTGTAAAAAGGCCTGCTTTCAATAGAGGAGTCAACGAATAACCTTGTCTTCTTGCTTCGTCTCTTATAAAGTATGTAAGCAATAGATATTTGTCTGATTTTTAGGTTTCATTGTTGTTTTTTTAATTAAAACGCGACTATACCGGCTAGGAACCCGTAAGAAACTAATGAATTAGTTGTGCCCCGCAGCGTGAAAATTCACGCAAGAAAGTTAATCCCGTGTGCGTGAGTGAGCAAATCCCAATGATATTACTAAATGCCTTGAAGTTGGTCAGTGGTCATACACGTTACCGGAAAGGTCTGTGCATGGGATCTGTATAGTTGTTGTGCTTGTGCAGTTTTTTTGACAAACATATTTTGATGATGTGTATTGATCCACCTGTGTGGGTTGACCTTCGGGGTGATCCGTATTACAATAGTGTTTGACAGAAATTACTTACGCAACGACATTTTTCAGTAAATTTTATTTCATGTAAACATTGACTTTTGATTTCCTACCTATTTGGCAAATTAGATCGAAGTGGACCACAGCATTAAATGCAAAAAAAGTTTTGTCGCGAAAGAATAAATAATGAACGAACGAGAAAAGAATGACACACGATTATATATTTGTACACAAATTCACATTTATAACTCAATCATATAATTTATTAGGCCTTTTGTGTTATCTGTCTGTCAATATATTTTTGTTGTTTCATAATTTCAGATACAAGTGCAGTCTCCAATAAACATGGAGAGGTCGTCAAGTGCACCTTCATAACACATTAGTTACATCTTATGTTAAGCTAAATTAAACTCTATGTAATATACAACTTAGGAACAAATTGACGTACATAGTCTCAACTTGAAAACTTTATTTCTTAATGCTTTAAGTTTCATAAACGCGTATGTAGAATGGTATAAGCGAAGAAAAATGTTTGTGGGTTCAATTAAGTATTCGGAGTAAAGAATGTCTGCTCGATCTCACGATATAATATAGAGGTTGTTTACGTTTGTGTGTGTTCATCAAATCATTATTTTATTTCTTTTACAACTTTCAAAGTATGAAAAAATCATATTAATAAATATTTTTTTATTTTTGTATACGTGAACTCAGTTTAAGCCACACATCTCTAGTAGAGGAAGAGCCAGTGACCAATTTTCAGTTGTCATTTCAAAAGTCTTGAAAATTTATTGACTTGATTTATTGAGCTAAAACGTACTTTAGACTTTAAAAAGTGTTGTAAGTACCAATGATTCATAGACCGATTGCAAGTCAATTTTAGTTAAAACAGTTTTACAAAACAGTAAGTGCGGCAACGTTGCACTTTATCCTACCACAAACAAAATATCTCTTTCTTTTTTATTATTCTACTAATTACAATACCTGCTACTTACGTTTACTTCGAAGGAGGCGACAGGTCTCTTGTATTTAGTGACAACGACAAAGATGAATGAAAAATCATAATTATTCATATTGTACATAAATACTTTTTTCTGATGTAAAAAATAAATTATCCACCGAATTTTTTATATATATATATACTTGTATATATTTTACTGTCCATTTGCGCTCTCTTTTCAACTCATAGATATGAATTTAGCTGTCTCGCTCGCACTCGCACGGGAACGTTTTTCCCTCTGGCAGATAGTAAGTGATGAAATTTATTTCTGGCATGCAATAATATATTTTCTATACATATTTTATGCATTGTGTTAAAATTTGAAGACTAATGAAATAACAAAACTCAACCTATTTTCTATAAATATTTATAACGTTCTGTCAACAATTAGGAGGGACGAAAATGTTCTGGCGAATTTTTTATACATTCAGTATACTTTTAAAAATAATCTGCATAAATTTCATGACTGATACTTTAACTAAAATAATTCTTATTTCCTACCCTCTTTAAAATTTTAGGGTAATTTACCCCGGGGGCTGCCAGAAGTAGTTTCTATTATCGAGCAGATATTAAACATTGAGTCAGTAAATTTTCAAGACTTTTGAAATGACAACTGAAAATTGGTCACTGGCTCTTGGTCTATAGAGGCCATCCATAAATTACATTTCACTTACACTTTCAAGATCGTCCTCCTTCGTCCTCCCATTATCCTCTTCATTTTCGTGTGACCACCCCCTTCTCTTTTTGCCATTAAATTTTTGGGGGAATATTCATTTATAATTGTAATAACATTACCATCATTTCTTTATTTTAAAATCCTGTAACTGTAACCCGCGCGTGAAATTGCAATCTAATTGTTTTGATATTGTAGATGCCACGTCATAAACCCCCTACTTTACAGTGCATGGACCCCCTAACTATAAACTAATGTACAGATGGCGCCTATATCCAAAAGGAAATCATTTTCATTGACCGTACCCAATTGATATAATTTATTACTTTATCGAGTTTTGAGCTTTAAAAAACAATTGGAACCCTTAAAGAATCACTAATGCGTCCGTCTGTTTGTACAGTGGATCTCAGAAACTAAGTAAGTATGATTTCTAAAAATTAAGTAATTTAGTTTACCATTTTATAAATGTACTGAGCCCTCTGACCCTCTGTTTGCAAAACGAACTCGCATTGAAAATTTTTTTACATTTATCAATATTTTTAAAGCGACTGTCCGAAAATTACAATAAAATTTGTCTGTATAACAGCTTTGTCTGTGGATATAGATTAAGAAAATTATTTAAGTAGGCATTCACGTGATAAAGAAGCGATGTGTACGAGTTACTGTAAGTGTATGAAAATGCTTTTGTTCTAGTTCATTCATTATTCTTCTTTTAGGGCGAACTTGCGCCTGTCAAGTACGCTCTTAGACCATTTAGCACTTATGTCATCTGTAGCAATAGACTTCGTTAGAAGTTTTATTACGATAGAGGCAAGTGTGGTCTTATATATCCATAATAACCATTTTTGCTATTGTTGCCTGATATCAAATAGTCTTGATACTTTAAGTCTCTGTTGAATTTTCACTTGAGTTCTCCTTTTCTTGTATTTTATACCACTGTATTCATTTATTGCTTTGATCACAAATAAAGAACTTGATTCACAATCTCCTATAAAATCTAAACAAATTATTGTCCGAATTGACGTATATATTTTTAATATCGTATAGCATCATCGGTAATATTGTGTTAATCTAAAGTAGACCTTACTATCAAACCATAAGGTTATAAAAGTCCGTAAACGATTCCTGAAACGAAGTCTGTTAAAAAAAATATTTAAAATGCAATCTTACTTCTCGTGCGTAAAGTATAATTCACATAATCTATTTGCATTGTTATTTACGTCATTTTGATTCGTAACGTGAAGGTGACAAGGATAAGACATATATTGTCAGGCAATATTTAAAAATATGATTACTAATTTAATAAAAAAGAGCTATGTAACGTTATTACAACGAAACAATAAACACGTAAATAATATTATTTATTTATTAACTGAAAATAAAGATTTCCGTCTTTTTTAGCGTTCTAGATGTAATGTTTTTACAATTTTTGAAGGTCACTTTGACATGTTCGCTGTTATCGTTTTCGAATACTACTAAAACAGAAGTGCACTCAAATACTCATTTGAGCGCACATTTGGTTCGGACATTTTTGGAGCGTTGATTGTGTATCTAGTTATTTATTTGTGATCGCAAATTTATTGGCACATTTTTTCAGGTTTATAACATACTCTAATCTTTTATAGTTCAAAGTATCCAGACATACTGACTTATAAGTACAGCTCGTATTTTTAACTATCTGTTTTCTAGATAATTTGGCTTCATTATGATCATTTATTTTATTTATCTTTTAAATCATTTCAGAATTTATAATGAGATAGTTTTGAATTACATAGCGACCGTTGGAAGTACATTGTACAATGTACATATTTCGACTTGAGACATAATCCTTATATTATATAAGAAAGTGTAACCAAATAAAGAAGAAATATTTTTGTAAAATATTTATGTTCCTAATAAATTTTATGTGATTTTTTACGGCTGAAATGCGAAATATTATTTTCTAACTTTTAGCGTCGTGTTTAAATTGGTATTTTTAGAATTCAGAAAATGTCAGAATTATTAATTTATTTTTCATCAAAGCGACAGATGCACATTGCTTCTAATAATTGTTTAATGGTATTCGAGTAAAGGTTGGGTCACACCAAATGCTTGTGCACTGGCAGTGCGTGCAACGAAACTGGATTTCGTAATGTGAAGCTATGTGATTTGTAAGTATGTGAGGGAAGTCACACCGAATTGTCGCAGTTACACCAATGCGGTACAAATGCATCTATTTTCGTTCCATGCATTAAAAGTTTTACTTATTGCACGCAGTTCATTCGCACTAAACTCTCATTCGATGTAGCCCAGCCTTAAGAGTGTACCTGTATTTTTTTTAATTTCTGTCCCTACTATGAGTTCAGTTGAAGGTTGCTTGTAGACGCCTTTTACATATGTCTGGTTATTGAATATTCTTAGCTCATGCGTTTTAGAGGCTCAGCATTTATCTCTTTATAAAATTTTCATTAAACGTAGTATTGTAAATTAGTAACTTTATATTATTATTAATACAGCTTGTATTGAATAGCACTGTACCATTTAAACAAGTAAAATAATAAGCCGTAAATAATGAACAACATTTTTTAATTAAATATATCTTTCACGTCTGCTTTAATGGGATCACTATGTGATTAAAAAACAAGGCCTTTAAACTGTCTTCATGTTTAATCTTAGAATATTGTTACGAGCTGTGGGTAATAGGATGGTTAAGAGTGCAAAGATTTTATTTTCGTTCGTACAAAAAGATTTCAAGAACACGCGAACTTAATTGCGGCGGTTCCCAGTCTTCGTTGTCGCCTTCGAAGCAGGTACACGCTTCACTCACAAACAACGTTCTCGTATCGCAGCAATCTTCTCGCAGTAGTCGTCGTAGTAGTCTTCGTAATTCGCCTTGATATTTCGCTTCGATCAATAGTCGAAAAACTAAACATCTGACGGTCGCTCTTTTTATAGTTCGATAAAATGAGGGTGGAAACCTCTAGAGTACTCTCAATCACTAAGAACAATAGCGCACAGAAGTAAAGAGGGGGAAACCCTCCAGATAATTTCGCTCGCTAATAATAATTCGACGTTGTTCTCGACGCCGCTAATTTGCATGAATACATGAGGAGGTACATGACACGTCATCGTTCCGGAATTTTTGAAGTACAAGATTGTTCTTGTTTCTTCATTTTGCTTATACCAATCGATAGTAGACCTTAAACCTAGCAATGCGTTTTTAAGTCATAGCTCTGCAAAACCTAGGTCTCGAGGTATAAGCACTAAAAAGTTACGTGTCTAGTGTCATTTAAAAATCGACCTTATTCCTTAGATATAAGGTCCAACCGTAATATCATGCTTACGCACAATTTGAAAGTCCACCAACGCCGTGGCAGCAACAAGATCATTGATCGCTCTGATAAAGTAAATTTCACTTGCACAATCTTTACTTGATTTTTTTGTTTGTAATTATAATGTGGTGGTAACACAGTGTATGCAGTTCTAAAAATGTGTGAATTTTCGTGATTTTATATCATTCATTAAGTAGCAGATTTTTTACATTTATAATCCGAAACTAAGTCTACCAAAAAGTACAGTCGCTCAATCCATTGTTTTTAGCCTAATCTGGTAACACTGTGGTAGCATAAGAATAAGTGGTGCAGTGCTATCTGTATACAATTACACGCCGTAAGAAATCGATATATTTAATTGATTTAAATTATAATAGGAATGTGTATAACTCAAGTGCTAACCGAAATCTAAATAGTATTAAAATTCCTGTTTCGTGAAGGATATGATGGCGAAAACTTGAGAGACGTGAGAGACTTATGTTAGAGGCACGACACTTAGAATTTGGACGTATTTAGCCAACAATTTTTAATCCTGATTCTTGAGCGACTGTTGGCTTTGATGGAAATACAATTGCCTTTTATTTTTATATAAATAAATACATAAAAGATTATTCCATGCAATAAAGTATTATGTGTTGTATATACGTATACATGCATAGGTCTATGGATTTAACTGTTCGCTAGTGTAAAGTTTCGGAGTATTATTTTTATAAAACTATTGCTAGAATAGAATGTCACGCTGTCATGTAAAACTGAGTAAGCGAATGAGAAATATTTGTGGATTAATCATGGAATAACTGGGATTAAATAGATTCCTGTAAGTGATAACAAATAAGGTTACGTTAGACAAGTATGTGGCAGTTGGACTTGGTATTTTACCGAATAGTATTTTGGTATCTGATCACCTTGTGTGATCCCGATATGGCAGACAAATATTTTAAATATTAATCGTCATAAATATTACATTTTATATACATACATACATATCCTCAAGTTGTATCCCTAACGTGGTAGTTAGAGCGGACAGAGCGCCACACGGTCTTTACGTACTTCTTTCGCCTACTCAAATCTATCATACTGACATAATTTCGCCTAAATTTGCGAGTGCTTTTGACATTTCCGTCAGCTAACATTATGACTATTTGATCATCACAAATAAGCATTGGTCTTCCATGACTTCTGCTACCACCACCACTCACTTTCGCTCTGTAGTTTTTCTTCGTCAATCTTTCATCATCATCACTCATTCTTTCCATGTGCCCGAACCATCTAAGCATTTCATTTCTTCGTTTTTACAATAACACTGTCGTCCAATCCTGACATATTGCGTATCTCTTCGTTACTTAGTTTATCCGTGAGGGTGATATCGCACATATTTCTCAGAGATCGCATTTCTACTGCATTTATCTTACTTTCATTCGATTCCGAGGATCCAGGCCTCACTACCATACAATAAAGTCGGCAACAATACCGCATTGTGGATGGCCATTTTGGCGGCTTTAGGTATATTATTCACACTGCTCACTTATGCGGAAAAAGCACCGGTAACTTCATTGCCAGCTGCGACACCTCTTTCTACATTTAACTAACGTCTTCCCTCCGTTGAAAACGCACTCCCCACGTATACGATTTCATTCACTTGTTGTAGACATTTTCCATTAATCCATATTTCATACTTTGTCTGTTCAACTTCTCTTTCGAATTTAAATTTAAATTTTAAAATCCAATTATTATAATATTATATTTGTATTGTTATTAGAGATATTTTTACATGTGACTACATAATTTTTAATAATAATAAATAAATAATCTGTCATATTAATAATAATTAAAGGCTTAAGAGCAAACTATTTTGAATGAACAAAGATTTTGTTAAATCTTCCATTCTGACAAAGACAGCCTGACATTCTCATTAGTTCAACGTTTGCAATGTTCCAAGTTCAGCGTATAAATATAATAATAATGTTGACCGATAGTATAGCTAGATAAACAGTTTGTTGTAAAAAATAATACGCCCCAGATTTTACTAATATCTAATATGAATATATCGGATACGCTTAATTCTCTATATGCAGTACCTGCACTTTTGTTTTTATAACAATATACATATACAGAAAAATAGAAAACTATAGCTACATTAAGATATTGTGTACTAATACTAATTGTATGTATTTTTACATACCTAGTTATTTATTGTTTGTACTTTTGTAGATCAATTCGAATTGACTGCGCTTAGGGAGATTAAACTTGTATGTAAATATTTTGCACTTCTAATTTAAGGTTATTTTATAATATAAGATAGAATTATGACGTTAGTCAATGGTTATACAGAAATCGAAATTCATACAATGTCATAAATATTAATAACCGTCATGTGATAATTATCTCGTTAATAATCTCGTGAGAAATACGTTACACGTGTGTAGTATTCATTAATTTATTATTACATTGGCGTTTATGCATTAATGTTTTAACGAGTTTGCAACGAACCTGGCAGAAATTATTCTAAAAAAAATATTACCTATAACACAACATGTAAAACTCTAATACACACCAAACCTTAATGACATAATAATTTTATTTAACTATGTTTTATTATAATTGAGTTACACCGAAGTCAGTATGTGTTTCGTCAGAGTGTAGTCTGTGCAGGACTTTTTACGTATGAGACTGTGGGAGATGTTACAATGCAGTGCAGTTGCAATACATGTGCGGTGCTTTTGTATTCCATTCGGTGTAACCTCTCATTTATTTTCATTTCATACATTACAAATATGCATCTGCTTATTGCACGGACTGCACACACACTACTGCTTCTGCATTAGGTGTGGTCGCGTCTTTATCAGAGAATAGGTATCTCTAAAATGAATTCTAAAGGAATGTCTCTACGTACATCTTTATTTACCAATGCTATAATCAAATCTTTTAATGCCTTAATGTAGCATACTTAAGCAGGGTTATAGATATAGAACAAAACAGTACCATCAAAATACATAACTGTACATTATATGTATTATTACATTAAAACAACCACTTTGTTACCATGTACATATTTATATCTGTATATATATATATACCTATAAAATCTGTCAGGTTTGTTAATAATTTCTAAAATTGAATAAAATGTACACACGTAAATGGTTCGAAGTAGTCGGTAGGCGTGTACGGTTATAAAATATTAGTGTTGGTGTATTAGCAGTTGGGAAACGTGTGTAAAAGTTTGTATTACATTAGAAAACTGCTACCTCTTTGAATGCCTGAAATTGTTCACAGTTATTGTCCAATGCGTGTAACATGATGATGTTAAAAAAATGAAATAAACATGAGGAAACGGACTTGTACTCTAATTTACCCTTTTGTGTTTGTATTATTTACGATTATATTATTATAAAGTACCCTATAGGTTTTGATTAGCATGTGAGAGTCAAAATATAAGGCACAAATGGCCGTATTTTTTGATTGCATCGACTTAGAAGCTTGATTTTTTACAGCTACAAGAAACTGCTGACAAGTATTTGGTATAAATTTCAATTTACACTCACTTGCGCTAACACTTTCCGCACAGCTACTGTCTTCAGACAGGGTTTTCAAGGTATCAAATTGAAATTTATATCACATAGTTATTGTCTGTGGTTCCTTGGAGCTGTAAAAATCAAGCTTCTAAGTCGACGCAATCAAAAAATACGGCCATTTATGCCTTAATACTTTGACACTCCTACGTAAATCAAAATCTATAGGGTACTTTCTACTGACCTAGTCATAAATTTGGCAAGGAGCAAGGTCTCACACCTTCGATCATAAATAAAAAAAATAGATACACAACGCTCCAAAAATGTCCGAACCGAATGTGCGCTCAAATGAGTATTTGAGCGCACTTCGATAACGATAACAGCGAACATGTCAAAGTGCTCCTTCAATAATTGCAAAAATTACACATCTAGAACGCTAAAAAAAGACGCAAGTTCTTATTTTCGGTTAATAAATAAATAATATTATTTACGTGTTCATTATTTCATTATAGTAATAACGTTACATATTTTTTATTAAATTCGTAATCATATTTTTAAATATTGCCTGACAATATTTGTCTTATCCTTCTTGTCACTTTCACGTAACAAATCAACGTAGCAAGATAGCAACGCAAATTGATCATTTGAATTATATTTTATGCACGAGACGTAAGATTGCATTTTAAATATTTTATTTAACAAACTCCGTTTCAATGTCATGCAAGAATTGTTTACGAGCGTTTATAACTTTATGGTTCGACACTAAGGTCTACTTTAGATTAACACAATATTGCCGATAATATTTTACGACATTAAAAATATATACGTCAATTCGGACAATAATTTGTTTAAATTTTATAGGAGATTGTGAATCTAGTTCTTTATTTGTGATCGAAGTGTCACACACAATAAAAACCAAAAATCTAAAAATTGCGAATTTGAAATTATATCATATTTTTTTGCCATTACAAACTTATATCTGCAGTTGGAGAGTATGGGAGAACGTGTCTTGATCACGTCAAAGTTTGCTTTTTAATTAGACTATAATATAGTAATATCTTTTTTAGTAGATACATAACACAAATACATTGTATAGTATAGTGGTACAGGAACGAACTTAAAATTACTGCCAAAAATGCTAATTTTTGGCAGTAATTTTAAGCTATTACTTATAGGTACATTAACGGTGCAAAAAATTCACCGGAAGGAGGGTATAAAAAATTATGCATTCAGGTCCGAGCTGGCACACAGTGATGTTTCCTTAACGTTGTAAGTAATATATTTTAACCTGTTACTCGATAGGCTGGCATTATTACTGATGACCGTTTGGACCACAAGGTACTTTCATTGACATATATTTTATTTCCTGTTTACAAATATTCAGCTTTAGAAAATCGTTATGTAGGACTAAGTTTTACAAATGACATTTTTTTTATTAATATTTCACATCTGTATTGCTATTGTTAAGTATGTGGATCATCTACATACATATATATTACTGTAACAATTCTTTGAATAACATTAGAAACTAGGGCGATTTGACCAAATCGTCCTAACATTGAATACATCTCATGAAAATTTAAAAATATGAAATGATTAGCTTCGGTGTCAAATATAAAACTCAGCCAACGATAGCTATTTCACCTATATTTTGTCTATTTTTGTGGCTGTCTAGTTAATATGTTGTAGAATGGGTAAATGGATGGGAACAGTAAACCAAGGCAGAGTGAATCAGTGTATTATATCAAAAAATGTGACTGGAACGTATTCACTTTGGACATTTCGTGTAATGCGATGAACCCTCATATCTCACCTATCACCACCCGGCACCACCTCGCTTCGTGCGAGTACTACTCTTTATATAGATTACTATGGACGCGCGCTCACTTATCAAATCCATAACGTCACCGGACCGCTTTTCTTGCAAGCTGCCCACACGCGTACAGCGAGTGAACCACTTGGTGACTACCCGCTGCTCGTCTTACATTGACCACCCGCTGCCAACGCGTGGGTCCCGCGTGGACCGCGCGTTGCCTGCGAGTGTGGTTCACACGCAAGAACGCCCTTCATTCCTAGCCGTTCTTTCGAACATGTCGGTCGTACCGTTTTGATTTCAAAATGAATAAAGAAAAATGTATAGAAGAGATTTGGAATAGTAGATGAACATTTACAATATTTTCATTTGATTAATTCGTGTTCCTTAATCACTCTTTTCTGCCCTCTATGCCTGTCACTGTCCTTAAGCGAAAAGACTTACCAATCATCGTTTTTCGAATAAACATAATGAAATAGTAGATTGTACAACAAGGGAGTAAAATAAAATTTTTACGGCGAGGCGCTATTTTGAGTCCAGAGCGGAGCGAGGGATTCATTTTACTACCGAGTGATACACTACTTTTATTTCCCTCTATGAAAAAAATAAATGAGAGCCTGAGACGCCTCATTCGATACACGTAAAAGTACAAAGATATTTTATATTTGTAAATTTTAATTTTTTTTTTTTTACCTGATGAGTGTAACCGCAATGACCGCCACCCAGGTAAACATCAGCCAATAACATTTTTCATACAATATTTTCATTTCTTCAGGTCGTGTTTCTTATTCAAACTCATTTCTGATGTCTATGAAAGTCTTCAAGAGAAAATACGTGTTTTTGGTCGCAATTACCCAGGAATCGATCATCGTTTTTTGTATAGATGGAATGAAAATATAATTTCTCATATGGTAATAGTGACTCCAAATATAGTGATGCTATAAAAAGTATAAGGCGTGGAAGGAAATAAGCAACATTTTAGCGGTACCAGGTAAAATTTATTACAAATACACTACATCAAAAGTATCTAGGGATCAAGTACATTTTTAACTACTTATAAAAAATTATCCCATTCCAGACTGGCTTCTTACTTTAATTCCTATGTTTAAGTTAACAACTTATCCCTATATTTTGTAAAAATTAAGGAAAATTACAATTTTTGCAAATTGTGGGAAATTAACCTAAGTTAATGTCGTCAATTAAATGGCAAAAAAAAGGCAAAAATGAGGATTATTTAAATTTCTATTGTAAAGATAAAAAAATTAATAATCTGTGTTTCCACCGTTGACACGAATTACACAATCACAGCGATTTGGCATAAAATCAGTTCATCAAAATCACTTTGAGGAATGGCCGCCCACATTGTTTCTAACAAGTCAAAAAGTTGTTGTGGGGTATGCACGGCATCCATACTCGGCAGAGCTCTTCTTTGAAGCATATCCCATGCGTGCTCAATTGGGTTGAGGTCTGGCGATTGAGCAGGCCACGGTAGAACGTTGATGCGAGCGTCGGCAAGAGCGCGTGTTACGACTCTAGCCGTGTATGGACGTGCATTGTCGTGCATTAGTCGAAACGAATCATCCAACCGGCTTCGCAGAGGGATGATCACGTCTGAAACAATCCTCTCTGCATAAATCTGAGCACTGAAGTTGCCCCTGATCCAAATGAGATCGGTTCTTCCACCGATCCAAATATCGGCCCAAACCATTATTGTTCCCTCTCCATATGAATTAACTTCCTGACAAAATTTCAAACGTTCTTGACGTCCAGAGGTCCTCCAAATTCGAGTACTTCTTGTATCTGGCCTCATACCGAAACGAGATTCATCGGAAAAGCAAACACAACGCCAATCTTCTTCCTTCCAATTTCTGTGTTCGCGAGCCCATTGTAAACGGGCCCTACGATTGCAGGGTGCTATAGGCAGAACTCTCAACGGCCTTCGGGAACGCAGACTCACTTCACGTAAACGATTTCGGATGGTTTGGTCGCTTATCAGCAAGCCTAAAGAGCTGTGGAACCTCGTAGCCAACAGCATTTGCTCTGTGGGTGGTTCTAATGAGCTATGAAGGTGGATGGCGCGAGCGCCTTCGTTACGGAGATGTTATAAGCATTTATTTCTTTCAGAACTTAAAAACAAATAATTTTTGCTAAAGTATATACTTTGAACTTTGACTATATTTTTGAGGTACCGGAAAACAAATGTATAATTTCTGAAATATTTTAGCATTTTGAGAAAGGAATAATAATTGTAATCTATTTATTAAAATTAATTTGTTTTTGTTAAAGTTTTGAGCGTATTTCATTTAACTTAACTAATTTAAGGTGCAAGTTGAACCGTGGCTCACTGTTTAGTTCTATGTGTTGTTTTTGATGTGTAACATCTTTCCTGACTTTTTGACGGGAACGGGAGAAGTGAGGTTGTCATTTTGTTTAGATTTTCATTTTTTGAAGTTTTAAAGTACAAACGTGATAATATATTGTATTTTAAAGTTCTGTATAAGTGAAAATAAACATGTATAGCTGAAGTCCTCGCGTTCTTCCAAGAAGTCCTTCATAACTTCAGTAAAGCCTACTATCAGTTTCTGGAGGAGTTGTGCGATAAGACAAAACTAATTTACTTGTGATTCTACTTATCAATACGTGACATTCGCAAATGTGCTAAACTGTGCGCCATGCCATAAAGAAAGAAAAAAATCTTTCCTCTCGTTTTCCTGCAATCTGTGGGAGTGATTTCGTGAAAAGGGACGGAAGTGTGTAACAGGAAGCCGGGGAAGCGTGCGCTATTTGATTTCACCAAAAAGCGCGCGCGGTGGTAGACCTGACCGTCTAATGGTACTAACCCATTTTCTGAGAGGTCGGTACTGTCAACCAACAGTGCATGCTTGTGTGTGACGAGAAAGAGAACGGGAAATAGAGAAGGAGAACGCATCAGCTGTGCGCTTAACCTACAATGTTGTGTATAAAGTGTGCTGTTATATAAACTAATTTATATGTGTAAATTATGTTAATAAATGTATTTACTGTTGATAATAAGTGTCTGAAAAAAGTGCAGATCATTGATAAAAAATGCAAGTAAACACTTTTTTCAGACATTATCAACAGTATGTGATTTGTGAAAATCATCAATTTAGCTCCATTATATATATTCCATTTAAAAAGCTGAAAACAGCAAAGACCAAATGTAAATTTTGAAGCGAAAAGTGGTCGGACTCCTTTATTTTTGTTTTTAACCGATTTCAACAAAAGGAGGAGGTCCTCAATTCGACTATATGTTGTATTTTTTTTTGTATGTTATCTCATAACTCCGTCATTTATGAACCGATTTTGAAAATTCTTTTTTGTTTGGTGGGTATACTTCAGAAGTGGTTCCATTTAAATTTCACCCGTATTGGAGCTTGGACTTCAAAGATACACCAAATACGCGACCTGGTAATCATCTTTATTTATATCGATGATTCTCTTGTATATCGTTACGTTTCGGAATATGAAAGAAGTTAATTGCAGACCTGCCCTAGATATTTATTTAGGTCAAGATCATTCAAAAGGGAGAAATAAAAAAGTTATGAAAAAAAATTAAACCGCCTTCAAAAAAAAACACTGAAAAGTACAAAATAACTATCCTTTACTAATCGAAACTCAAGTACAATTAAAATAACTTTATAAATACGATGCACATACCTATATAATTCAATTTGACAGTTACTGAAGTCGGTGCCAAGCCTACCAAACTACTTTCTGTTGTTACACATTGATTTGGCACCGACTTTAATAACTGTCAAATTTAATTATACACATCAAAAAAGTCTAGGCAGCATGTACGATTTTGAACTTTTGAACGATTTTTACTATTGTAATATATTTATATTTCTTTTATAAATAATAACTAAGCATTTTTTGACGCATTAGTGACTAAAGCAACAAAATCCTTCATGCAGTTGTTCATTTAATCACAGTAATTAACAATATGTGTACCGTAACATACGTAGTATAAAATAAAGTTGAAACGAAATTAAACTTTTCATGTTTTACAAAATTAAATAACGACACTTTTTTAAATATTTGGTAATTCAATACAGTATGACCGCCTCTGTTGTTTAAAACTTGTCGGCAGCGATTTTTCATTGAATTTATAAGATTGTTTATCTGATGCTGCGGCAATCGGTCCCAATGGAATTTTAACAAGTCTTTCAGTTGTTGGGTTGTCGACACACCGTCCAGGTTCTCTAGAACACGTCTCTGGAGCATGTCCCATGCGTGCTCGATGGCATTGAGGTCTGGTGATTGTGCAGGCCACGGCATTACCAGGATGTTTTCCTAAAGCTTCTCAAAAAGGCAAAAGCGGACAATGAGGAGAGCCCTGTGAGAATTAATCATGAAAAGTTTGTCTGAAGACTGGCTAAATTTTTGTATTCGATCATTGATAAAGCAGGGTATCCTCTAAAACGGGAGCACCTGGGAGGTACAGCGATTATTTTGACGAGACTTTAATATTTGGTGCTAGATTGCTAAATTTATTAATTATTTAATTTTTTTTAATAATAATCAGAACAGAACAGACAAATAGTTCACATTTAGAAAAAAATAGTTCTAGACCAATATCTTTAAAGCTTTGAATGAAGATTTTAAGGATGACCTTATAATATATATAATAATAGGAGGTAAAGCAATTATCTATTGTTTTAGATGACGAAAACAGTAGATAATTGCTTTACCTCCAACTGTTCCGTCGTTAAGATACCAAATATTAAATTTGGGATTCAGATTACAAATGACTGGATGGCTGTAATGGCGGTAATTGGCCTAACGCTACCGTCTTTTTTTTAAGGGCACAAAAATTAACACCATTCAGGATGTTGGATATCTCTGGGGGCACCTTACCAGCCAGCATAATGTTTATAAGAGCTGTTAAACTAGAGCTCTTACCGGCATCAGCGGCAGAGCCTGTAATCAATCTTCATAACGTTGTGGCGTTAACCATCTAAAAATGTCAACCCCTAATATGGTTGACATTTGTTTATGGACGGTGGAACATAGAGCCGTAAGGAGATAATATTATGCCAGGTTTCATATCCACGCTTTCTATTTGTAGTTTTCATATCCTAATTTATTCAATCGCAGCGTAAGCATAATATAATTAATTATTTTTGTATCAGTGTGTTCACTTATAATATGACCTGGGGGCCTAGACACGTGGCTCAGTTGTCGAAAAGGCTGGTAGAATAGAATGACGAATACTACGTAATCGAATCGAAATGTGAAATTTTCTCATTAAACCAGTAGAGATGTAAAATATAGATTTGCATTTCACTCCAATTCGTTTTTGTGTTAAGTGTAAAGAGCAATGTTATAATATTAACATCTTATCCTTTATATACATAATTTAGTGAAGCCTTATGTCTGATTCAGAAACTAATTTACTGGTTTGTGGTCTGTCTTTGTGTTTATCTGTGCCATGTAACTGTAAACTCTAGAATTTAACACAAATGCACAAATTGGACCAGCTCGCCCGGTGGAATACCACCCTCTCACAGAATATTAGCGTGAAATAACAGCATCTATTGCTGCTGTTATGTTTCGTTCGGTGAGTGAGAGTACCGAACTAGCAGACTGCCTAGAGCGCTCGTATAAGGACAATTGTTTGTTATTTTTCAATTTCGATGCAGACAACAAGCTGCATCGAAATTGAAAAATAATACAGTACATTTTATTTATTTACAACTGGAAAATACTCCCAATTTTTTAATCATTTTTCTACCAAAATATTTTTTTTTGGTTTGGCAACACTGTTCGACAGCGCCACCAGGCGCCAAACGCCCGCCTGGGCCGCGCACTGCGCAAATAATAATTACATGAAATAATAGCTAGAAAAATAAATCTTACTTAACCTAACGTTTTATTTTTTGATTAAAAACTACACACTTAATCTGTTTATATTATTGTTTTATTTTGTCAATAATTTTCTGAAAGGACGCCGTTCCAGTGTGGCACTAGGGCGCCAACCGGAACCGGACCGGAATTTTCGGTCCGACGTTGCATATAGTCTCTGAAAAAAAACGACTATGAACTGTGACAAACATACAGACGGACACCGAAGCGATACCGTAAGTGTCCTTTTTCTCAATAACGGTAACCTAATAAGGGGCGGAACTGTAATAAGGGAACAGTTATAACTCACATGTTTGTCTGTTCCATTGTCACAAACGACTTTAACAGAAACTGTACAGCTAACAAACTGAACCCACGTATTTTGCATTAATCAACATTTTTATTCATTGGGTACTCGAGTCGACTTGACCATTCTCCTCCTGACCTCACACGTGTCTTAGAAACTACTGGACTTTAGTTAAATACATCTACTACTCCAACAGAATCCAAAAAATCCACTCCAAGGAAAACGGCGGCAGCTCCAAAATCTTGATCAAAAGGTAAATTGAAAAATTAATGCGCAAAAAATAAGTTGTTTAGTTGATAGTTCACGTCCACGCTTTAGCCGATGACGTGATACTCGTAGCCTCTGCCGAGAATAACGAGGAGCTGGAGCCAATGATCAACCCAGTACTACATATGGTTGCCAAATGGAGCGCGCAAGACCGCATTATTTATTTATTTAACGTGTGAATCACAGGTATTAATGGTGTTATAAATTACAATACATATTTCCGTTCACTGTGTTCCACCCCTAAGGGCATACAGATCATTACATTTAAAAATATATTATAAAGAAAAGAAAATAAAATAAGTTTAAAAATTTTTGGGAATTTAAAGCCTTAGATAGAGTTTAAAGGAAAAAGTTAACTTTATATTAGTTTTCCATTTTATAAATATCGATTTGCATGTGAGTCGAATTGGTATTTGACCTTTTTGTCCATTTTATTGATCTATTACTATGAGTGCCGCTTGATGCGAAGCTGTTTGGTGCGATAAAGAGCGCGTATAAACAACCGAATTATTCGTTATTGAATATTCGGATCAGTACATTTTTAAGGAAACATTCCGTCGAATAGTCGTACTCGGCAGAATACTTACTCGACCCATCACTTCAAAAGGTTCTGTACATGTTTAACGAAACATTCCGCCGAATATTCGTATTCGGCAGAACACTTACTCGGCCCATCACTATAAAAAGCTTCGGTATATTTTTAACGACACATTCCGCGTAATATTTGTATTCGGTAGAACATTTACTTACTCGACCCATCACTTTTTATTATCTATTCTTTGTGAAATGCAAATTTAAATAAAATGATATGACACCATTCTGATAAAACTTGTAATTTATTGTAAATAAAATTCATAAACTTTCGATGTTCTTATCAAGTATTATATACAATTGAAATATATAATTGGAATACAGGAATAAAATTATAGCTAAAAATATGTAAGGTGATCGAACATATTATGGTCACACATTTGTATTTACTTTAAATACCTACCTAGTACAAATCGCTATTTACATTATATCGTTAGTGAAATACATAATTGTTCCATATTTCTTATTATATTATTATTTATTAACATTTACAACAAAATAATCTATTAATATGACAGGCAATATACTCGGACCTATGTAGAAGTAAATATTGCGTTGATTTGTCGGTGAGTTAATAGAATGTTTCATTATACATACCTACTACTGAAGCCTGGATCTTTACCGAACGCTCTGTATACCACTTGAAAGTGGCAAAATGAGCAATGACGAGAGTGACATATTATTTTACTTACTTAAATTACAGACAACTAGCGGACCCAACGCAGGTTATCCTGCCCGAAATTTAAAAAAAATCCTAAACCCCAATTGTACCGCCACCTACCGGGTCCAATAGTGAATCTAATCTGAAAATTCTATTAAAATTGGCTAAATTGGAAAGCTCTGTTGAAGTTGGCTAAAAGTTCTGTTGAAATCGGTCGAAAGTTCTGTTGAATCTGGTTGTAACTTCTGTTGAAATTAGTTGAATATTCTTTTCCCCTCGTCGTTGAACTAGGGTGCACGCAGGAGCAGTGTCGTTAGTGGCTGTTGTCACCAATCAAACAACCAGCTAACCACACTGCCAACGCGGTCTACCCTATTACTTTCATAGTATATTTCTTATTATTTTCATTATATTTCTTATTATTTTCATAGTATATTCATCTTCTTTCACTGGGTTTTAAATAAAATGTTTGGTTTCATCGGTGACTTATCGATAACATTGTCATACAATGTATTCTGAAATCGTAGCGTCGAATTTCTTCCTGTAAAAACCAGGTAAAGTTACATAGCTTACATGTAAAGAAGAGGATGTATTTTTTATTTATTATAGTAAATATATATCAGAAACACCTACTAGAGATGCCTCGAACAGTGATTTAGCCGAATACTGAATTTTCAGCCACGTACTCGGTCAAAGTACTAGATATTCGTCGGCTGAATGTTCGACAAAAGACGTGCATTTCGCGCGTCGCAAGTAGTGAAGTGCCGTTCCCGGCAATATTATGAAGTGGAAATATTAAAGTTAAAATTACCGGCAATAGGGCAAAATTTCCAGCAATTTTGTCATCAATATTTCCACTATTATATATTGCCGGCACAGCGCATCACTAGTCACAAGTGCGGGCGACGTTATTTTGCTACTTTTTAATAAGGTCAATCATTTGCTACCAACAAATTCCAAAAGTATTGTCTTCATTCATGACAACTTACCACTGATAGATTAAAGTATTAAAGTAATAATTTGTTATTAAAATACATATATTTATGAGTATTTGCACTATTTTCATGATTTGGTATTAGGTATTCGGCCAAATGGTACGCAGTATTCGGTCGAATACCGAATATTAACAAAGTACTTGCTTATTCGAACAGGCCGAACACCGAACAATACCCGAATATTCGTGGCATCTCGAGTACCTTTGTAACCTAGGTAATAGGTATATTATATTAATTTCGTAATCGACAAGTTTAAAGGTGGTTAATGCATTGAAATCTATGGTCACAAATACAAGGGAAATATTCATAAATATCAATGAAAAATTCATTCAAAAAATGGAGACGTGGTTGTCCCTGCGAGCCGCTTCGTGTCGGGCGACTGATGAGCTTTTTACTCATAAATTGTTCATAAAACTTTATGATAAGGCGTTTGTCGTGACAATTAGTTTTTTGTCTGTAGGTACTTTACTCATCATGTAAGAAATGTCAGGACAATCCAGACGACTCAATCTTGACCAACTGGAACAATCTGTATCTGTATACAGTAATTGTTTTACAAAACGGTTCATTTCCTTTACTTGAATGCTAGCGTGGAACAGAAAGAATGACAGAATTCGTTAAGAAAATATTTTACATTCAATAAAAAAAATTACTGGCAAAAATAAGTGATGATGAAAGACTGACTAAGAAAATCAACAGAGCGAAAGTAAGTGGGTAGCAGAAGTCAAGGAAGACCAAGGCTGACTTACGAAGATCAAATAACCAGTGATAGCTGACGGAAATAACGAAAGCACCCGCATACCTAGGCAAAAATGTGTGATAATAATGACGAGATTCGAGGAAGTGCAAGAAGAATGTAAGGACCGCGAATCTTGGCGCTCCGTCCTCTCTGACTACCCCGTTAGAGAAACAGTGTAAAGATATGTATGTATATAAAAAGATTAACAAACACTTTTGGTATGGTTTACGAGAGCCCTATTCTAGTCTTATTATTTAATACTATCTGTGCCTCGTGGTTTCACTCGCGTCATAGTTGGTATTTTTTCAGTACAAGAAGTAGCCTAGATTACTCTCTGAAAAGTGCTCTACTTGCCAATGAAAGTTTCGTCAAAATCGGTTAAGTCGTTTCGGTGATTAAGCCGGACAAAAAAACAGGCAGACAAAAAATTAATAAAATCGTGTTTGAGTTTTAGTTACGTGCCATATAAGCTTAAGAAAAAGCCTTTATTTCGAAATCACAGACAGACACTTCAATTTTATTTATATGTATAGATTTTCAAGTGTTTGCGCTCATGAGTACAAGTAAATTACTGGCATCCTATCTATACATCATGACTTGACGGTTATATATCGGACCAGCTGTAGGATCAAATGAAAATTTCTTAAATTCCATAGACATAATAAAAAAAACCCCCTAACAGCGTAAATAGTACTCCAAATTTTAGCAACTAAATAAGGTGGTCTGCCTGCGAATGTGTATCGTATTTGCAGATGGGCCGGTTTAAATTAGTTGCTTCACGTTCGAAGTAGTACGTGACGCGGAATCTATTTTTTATTATATTTATATTACTTTAAAATTCTCGCATAAAGAGCAGAGCTCTCTTGTTACAGCTTTATGGATTGATTCAATTCATGGTTAAGCAATATTGCGTGCGGTCTAATAATGGACGAGTGAGCGAGAGTAATGTTGCGATTTATATCGTTGCCTATTACAACGTGGCAGACACATATTTTATGTACATAATCAAATCATGCGCTTGTTATGTTAACAAGGTAATGCTACAATTTTAATTTTTATCACGAAGGTATTTCTCACTCGTTCTTACCGACATCCAAAAAGGAAGTCTCTCTGTTTCCCCTTACCCATGTATGCTCTTATGTGTGCACTTTTTTCTCAAAAACTACACGACTAAATTTTAAGATTTTTGCACTGATGTAATCTGTAATATTTTTGTCATAACATGTAATATTTTTGGAGTTTTAATTAAGCCATTAAAGAATCATTTTTCGTGAACAAATACTTTCTTTTCTTATCATATTTAACGAGAACTTTGGAATTAATAATTATATAATTTCTAATGGCTGACACGGAGATCAAATAACTAAAGTGTTAACAGACGGAAATGTGAAAAGCACTCGCATACGTAGGCGAAAATGTGTGAGGAGAATGATGAGATTTGAGGAAGCAAAAGAAGTATGTAAGGACCGCGATGCCTGGCGCTCCGACCTCTCTGACTACCCCGTTAGGATACAGCGTGAAGATATGTATGTATGTATAGGTTCTAATAATAACTCATTACTACTACTACTAGGACTATATTTTATAAGCGTACTTTCTGTTTTTTATTAGTTTATTTTTTAATACTGTAACTTTGTGTCGTCCCTTCTGTCTTAGCTCTGCACTTCTGCACTCGTTTCAGCGAATCTGGAAATAAGTATTAGATCGAATTAACATTTATACAATTTTCTTTTTTAAAATATTCTTATTTTATACATTTAATAACTCGATGAAAATCATGGACTGAGTTTGAAGGTTTTTCGTCTAATATGATGAATTTTGCGCACACAGCGAACTTTTTTATTTTGATCAGGTATATTTATTTCCCTAGACTTACAATCATTCGTCCATTACTTATAAGATTTAGAATTAGAAATCTTTACATTTTTAACCCCCGACATACGTAGAGAGCTGTTCTAAGTTTGAAGCCTTCGTCTGTCTGTGTATCTGTGCATCTGTATGTTTCTCTGGTATCGTAGCATTCAAACGGATGGATGTATTTGCTTTTTTTTTCCTTTGCTACATTTGTCGACAGTGTTATTAGCTAGGTTTTATGGAAATCGGTGCGTCCTTTTTCAGGCTATTCAGCTTTGGATTTTATCTGTGAAGGAATATTAGGTAGGTATTTTGCATCTAAAAGCGTCAAGTTTTATCTCTGTTGGCAAACGAAGCTCTTATAATATCTAGCTTGAGATATTATTAAACGTAGATAGTACCTTAGTATTAATTTTTAACTTTTATCTCAATTTAAAAAGTGTTGAACAGTTAAATTAAAAATTTCCCGACACAAAAATAATAGCAGCTTGTACTTGTACTTTTTTGTTATACATAGCAGCTTAAAAAGCAATAAATATTATATTTACATTTCACTGTTATCTACCCTTTGGAAGACTAGTACTTTAACGGGGTTAAGCGAATTAAACTTACTTGAGAGAACATTATAGAAACAGAAGAAAAGAAAATTATAAGAACTCACCGACGCGGACGTGTTTATTAATTTGATAACCTCCACTGTTAATACGAATCTTAAAGATGGCAGATTATAGTAAAAAGTACTATTTATTGGGTTTTAAGGGTGGTTTTACTTATATCTTGTATCGGGGGATCTTTAAGTTTTTAATTTGTCTTTTATTTGATACTTTTTGAAGTTCTTTGATTTCGCTTTTTGCACTTTTATATTAGAATGTGCAATCCACACATTCATAATTTACAAATGTATAAAGATGTATTTTTCTAACAATTATATAAACTACTAGCTGTTATCTACGACTTCGTTCACGCGGTATTAAAAAAAAGTAGCCTATATCCTTCCCCAAAACTTTACCTATCTCCATTTTAAATTTCATCAAAATCGGTCCAGCGCGGCGGTTTAGCTGTTTACAAAGCTCAACCCCTTTTGCGAGTACAATTTCACGAAAATATCAAACACGTGGCTGATTACATCACAGCCATATTCCGTTCCATATAGAAGTTTCTTGTGAAGTCCAATCCCTCCTTTTCCTCCTTAAATTGCAAATTTCCAAAAATTCAACATTGCAAACTATCATCAAAGCAAATTTCATGATCCTAGCCTTAGTAGTGGAATGATATAGTTGCCAGGCATACAGATTAGCGCGGCATGTCTCGATTTTCAGGTGTCTGTAAACACGTCCCAATTCGCCCCTGATTGGGACGCTAAATGTCCGATTTTGCGTGAAAAGTGAAGCAGTGAAAGGTGTTGAAAAATTTTATGTAATCGATTAGGAACAAGACATTGTTCGTTTTTACCAACCATCCTTAAGCTGTCTTTAGTAAGAAGCCTTTATACTAAAGACCTCTTACTAAAAAGACAGACAGACTAAAGACTTTAGTCTAAGGCATCCTTTCAATATATCTCTTTTTAACTGCTTTCTTATGCTCTAAGTGTCTCTAAAACGTTGATGAAAAAAAATAAGCGCTAAGTAGTATCACTTAGGTTGTCCTAGGGTTAGAGGTTATTTGGGGCCGAGTGGTGTGGGTGACCCGCCACAGAGGGTGGACCAACAGGCGCTTATAGCTCCCATTAAGTGGAGCCTTAGCCTGCCATCCCAAGACCGCAGTGCGTAGACTTCATGTCTACACCCTTCTCGAGGTGACCCTGTTTCCACTGAACACTGCGGATCTAGACTGGAGAGTCGATAAACACTCCTGAGGGTGGTGCTTCGGCGGCGCCTTCAGTACCGGGTCGGGGCCGATGAGGCTGCAGTGCCGAAAGGGCCTGGCCCGGACCGGGGGGGGGGATGTCCCCATTTATGGGGACAAGTTGTGTTCCCCGTCCTCTGCGTGAGGGCGGGGGTCAGGTGTCGGGGTCACTTGCCCCTCTTTCAGGAAGGGTATTGTGGCCCCGGAGGTGGAAAGAAGGAAAACTTTTAAAAACCCGTGAGGATACACGTAAAAATCTGAGGTGGAGAGAAGGAAAACTCGAAATGAAACCCGTGAGAAAACACGTTAAAACCAGAGGTGGAGAGAAGGAAAACTCGAAATGAAACCCGTGAGACAACACGTTAAAATCAGAGGCGGGAAGAAGGAAAACTTGTAAAAACCCGTGAGTAAACACGTAAAAATCAGGTGGGCGTGCTGACGCCCCTGCCGTGGTGTAGGCGGGGTGCGGAAGCCGCCACTTCGGAGGCCTGGGGTGTCCTTCGTGGGAAGGAACCTCACCAATGGCCTCGGGATGGTGCGCGCGGTTGTTCCCGCGCGCCTCCCAGGAGAGCGGGCGGGTAAAACTGCCCGCAAACGGAGGAGGGCCCGGCTCAGGCTGGGCATAGCCGCCGGGGTCGCGGCAGAATGCCAACGCGCTCCCGTTGCCCCGGCATCAAGGCTCTCGAGGAACACCGTCAGGTTTTAGTGGGTAGACTCGGCCTAGCACCCTAATGTCGAGGAGTCCCACATACCCTCCTGCCACCCCCCTACGGCAGGACGGGATGCATAAAGCATTTCCTGACGCAAAAAAAAAAAAAAAAAAAAGGGTTAGAGGTTATTTAAAATTAGGACTCGGTAATGAACACGGCCATTACTATAGAATCTTAGTCTGATTTCGAGTATAGCGATTAAATATTATTCTAGATAAACGCCTGTATTCTAGAACGAGACCCAAGTGTGAATTTCTACTTGAAAATAGTTAGAGAGAAATGCCGTTATTCATCAGCATGTAGCAGCATCCCTTTCTAATTATGCAATCAGAAATTCAAATATGAATATCGTTTTACTAATACAGGCTTTTAAATCTCTCATATATTCTTAACTGGTAATCATGATAATGAAGAAGATAGCAAATATACGTGAAGTTAAGTAAGGTCATATTTCCTGTCTTCGAAAAATTGTTACATATATCTTTTTCATGCTGTATAACGAGGTAGTCAGAATGGATGAAGTGCCAAGAATCGCGGTTCTTGCATACTTCTTTCGCCTACTCAAATCTCATCATTCGTGTCACACTGCTTTGACCTTTCCGTCAGCAAAGACTGGTTATTTGATCTTTCCAAGTCAGTCTTAGTCTTCCTTGGCTTCTGCTACCACTCACTTTCGCTTTGTAGATTTTCTTTACCAATCGTTCATTACTCATTCTTTCCATGTGCCCGACCCATCTAAGCATTCTCTTCTTAAGTTTTATGATAACTCTGTCGTCCGACCCTGTCATACTGCGTATCACTTCATTGCTTATTTTATCCGCGAGGGTATTACCATACGTGTTTTTAAGAGATCGGATTACCACTGCATTTATCTTATTTTAATTCGGTTTCGGGCATATCCAGGCCTCGTTACCGTACAATGAAGTCGGCACCAATACCACATTGCGGATGGCCATTTTGTCGGCTTTAGCTATATTCACACTGCTCGCTAATGCGGACAGAGCACTATTAAATTTATTGCCAATTGCTACCCTTCTATTCACACCTAACTCACATCTTCCATCCCTCGAAAACGAACTCTCCAGAGCATAATTTCATTTTTCTAGTCATTTTCAATTTGCTTATATTTTACACTCCGTCTGCACATCTTCTATTTCAAAGACCAAGAACTTTAGTTTTGTTCACATTCACATTCGATCCTTTCACTTCACATTCTTCTAACATGCAATGGAACAGGGTTTACAAGTCTGTTTGTGACGGCGCTATAAGCACGGTATCGTCAGCGCTTAAAAGATAGTTTACCATTGTCATCACACATCATACAAACCTTTCAATCTATGAACGCAACTGTACAAATATAGCATGAATTGCCAAAACAGTAATAATACTGCAAAATCCAGTAATGATTCTAAGATTCCGGTTATAGAATACAGATTAATCAAGTAGCCGATGGAGCGAGCAATACTTCTGCGTGTTTTATTTTTAACTGCAGTATTAGTTAAGTTAACTGCAACTATTCAAGAGACTTCATGTGTCTCACAATATTGAAAAGTTTATGCATAAAAGTTTATTTTGTCATGTTTTTCATTTTACGGTTTCAAAAATCTACCATTAATTGAATACTAAGTCTATTGAAAAATTCTAAGTTTATTGAAATTATTATTTATTATATCTATAAATATTATGTTTCCATGTTGGCCTGGGAGAGAGAATATATGTTGAATGTGCCAGTTTATATCATATCAATTACATCTGTATAATTATCATAACATCATGTCGTTCCAGTTAACTTATTACCTACATGCATTACCTACTGGCCTATAATCTAAACTATATAAATAAATAAAATTGTCGTCTGACTGTATTTCTACTTTTTCTTATATTTTTCAAACGTTTTTAGAGTTATTTGCATATTACCTAAACTCAAATACGCGTTCTTTTTGTACCTTTGTTTGTTTCGGGTTAATCTTCATTTTGACTTCATTGCGCCAGATAGAGATCGACTTTCCAGAGAGGCTACTTTTTATTGCGGAAAAATATCAAATTTGATTAGGGTATGTATATGTGCGTGTGAACCTCGGTGCACAGCTATATATTCCACAGTTGATTGATGTATAATACCAGAATTTTTCATAAATTCATTCATTCCATTGTTCACATACTCTATGCCGTTATCTGACATAAGAATCTTCAGTTTCTTTCCAGTCTGTAACTCTGCAAATGTCTTGAACTCTATGAATTTTGAAAATACTTTACTTTTACATTTAAGAAAATATCCGAAGGTTTTTGCACGTAAAAACGATAAAAGTGAGAAAATATTTAAATCCGCTGTATGACATATTTTGTGTAGTCTTTTGTCGCAACGGACTTACAATATATTACATTTCATATCATTACGCTGTATCCCTAACGAGGTAGTCGGAGAGGTCGGAGCGCCAAGCGTCGCGGTTCTTACATCTTTCGCTCCTCAAAACTCATCATTCTCATACCCCGTTGGGGATACAGCGTGAAGATATGTATGTATATATAATATGTAAAAAATACGTCTACTCTTTTCATTTACTTAGAAAAATAAAAAAAAGCTGTATTATATAGGCAAATAAAATAGCAATAGTTTACTTTTATGAGCACCATTACGCACGAACTTGCTGTTACTTTTATGAGTTTAGTAATGTGGTAATACTGTCAAGAACTTATTGCAAAATAATGTAGTGGATATCCGCCGCACCTTTTGAGAGGCCTTTCTGCTTGTTTCATGTGACTGTTTAACCTAAACGATATAGCCAAAGTTATTAAATAATAATTATTATGTCGCTATACACTATGCATAATTGGCATATACCTACTGAAATGAGAATTAGCAGCGACAAGTTGTGGTTTTATTGTTCTGTCTACTCCGTACAGGACATGGCCTGACATTATTTAAATTATATATGTGTATACTGTATAGTGTATATGTAATTTCATAAATTCTTTGTGATTAATCACTATACAATTTCAGCTGCCACGTTGGTGTGAACTGCAGGTCAGATGCTTGTATTACGAAGGTCGTAAAAGCCGGCCGGCTTTTAAGTATCTTCTATAGACAATGGACTAGCAACTAATCAAATATGTACATGATTCCACTTTCCTATTTATAAGTCTTTGCTAAAAGTAGCTTAAGGTGTGATCTTCGTTCCATAGTGAATTTTTTGTTAATATGTAGACATTTCTATAATACACTGGTTGCCAAACTTATTTTGTCTACTGAGTCGAGAGCTCATGCAGTCGTTGTCCAAGATGCCTCCTAGCTAAATGAAATTACAAATCACCCCCCAGGCCTCTAAACAACGCCCCCATTTTTTTTCTGGGTTTCTTACCGCCCCCCTTTAGGCCTGCAGCGCCCACAAGGGGGCGTTATCGCCCACTTTGGGAATGGCTGCTATAATATAATGCATGAGTTACTCTATCCAGATATTGCTCATAATAGTAATACAAACTGATCAAAGCAATGAATCTCTAAAAGTAATCTCATTTTAGAAGCTTCTTTCTATATTAGAACTAACCAGAAACCTAACAGTCTATTATTATTTAAGCGTAATTGGGACAACAGAAAAAGGTTAAAATAGCTTTATTACTTTAATTTCCAAGTAATAAAAATAAATTCTACCTTTATCCATAATCATAATCACAATGAGGTCCGAACATATTAAAAATGGTACTAGAAAATGTTTCATAAATTTTAATAGCACTAATGTCATACCTACCTCATTTTACGAAATTTTAATTTTTAAGAGAAATCAGGCTTTACATTTTTTAAAGTAGTTATTAATTTTTTGTCTTTAACGTAATAATACCTGTTTTAATTTATTGATATTTACTGCACCCACAAACATAAAAAGAAAGATACATACAGAAAGAATAAACAAAAGGTATGTAATAACCAACAAATACTTAATAACTAGAAGTTATTGTTCTATCATAATCAAATTCCACTTTCTGGAAAGAAGTGGGAAAGTCAAGGAAGTTCAAGATAGTCAAGTCAAGGAAAGTCAAGGACAAAATGAGATTTAAAAATATTTGGTCCATGCATTGTCTAAGTGATTATAAATTAGAGATATATTTCACGCTCTAGTCTAACTCTCAATCTAGGCTATTGAAGCATTAATTGCAAAATATCATGAAATATAAAGATTACAAACTATGTAATTGTTTAGATTACATTATTTGTCGTTCTTTTTTGCTAGTTATAACTTATAACTTGTTTTAAAATGAGCATGGAATGGAATATGGTTGGTCAGGAAAGTCAGGGATTTTTTTACATTTGCGGTGGACACTGATTATATAACTTCCAGAGTTTAAAAATAAGGAGAAAAATAATACAATAAAACGACGAATAAATACAATTTTTATTTCCACAAATAGTATCTGCTATAAGTAAACAAATCAATATACAGCAGCTGCAGCTAAATAAATAATAAAGAATGCTTTCAGAAGATCATATCTATACCTGAATAATTACCCGTAGTGTGAAAAAATTGTTTAAATGTAAGTTCGCACACGCTCAATTGGTTCCATATTATATTTATAGAATGGTTTTCTAAACTTTAAACTCAATTTCTGAGATCCATAACACCTAGGACTTTACTTATAATTTCCTTTTAAAATTTTAGGTCTGGTAGTTTCGGAGATGGGGAAAATCGTTATGTCGAGATCGAGTATTCAATTTTCTCCTTTCGCATTTCTCCTATGAATATTTTAAAACGTTAACTAATGCGACTTATTATGTGGATCTAATTACTGCGCCAAATTTAGTTTCTTGAAAAATCCCTGTGACTGACAGACATACAGGCAGACAGGTAAGGGGTCCATTTTTCATTTGCTTCTGAACACTGAATTTATTGACGATACTCAGTTTTTAATCGAATTATGTGTTTTCAAGGCCGTATTTAATTTCTTTAGAAATCAAAAATTCCTGACTACATTGAGATGGATACAGACGGACGGTCCAATAGACGGAATAATATTTGAATACAGTAACTTTAAATTATAATTATATGAATTTAAAATTGTACAACATATAGGTCTGTTAGAGCAGAAACAAGATTATAACAGAAGGCCTTATTTGTTCTAAGGCTTCCTAGCATTATTCGCCAACACACTTGACCCAATAACAGCGTTTTCTTGTTTAATATAGAAAAACATATATAGTATATATATCAAACAATACTTTACAATTCATACTAATACGTTTCATGTCATATGTTATTTATCATTATGCAAGATTATATTACGTATTTGAATATGGCTCCCAGTCCATAGGGAATACAGTTGCGACACCTAATCCACTAGTTATGTCGATGTAATTTATTATGCAGGTTACGCTGACATTGATTGACAATCTATTATAGTATTACATATTAATTAGTTTTACTTGGCTTTAAACGTATGATAATATTTTTCTAATTATAATAATAATAATAAGTTTATTAATTAAATTATGTCAATTCGAAGCGTTCTTAGTTCTCTTCGTTGTCATTAAGAGTAAACAAGTTACTGTTCTTGATACTTATATGATTTATAAACTAAATTAATATAATTAAAAATCATGAACACAAGACTAAATGAAATATTTGAATTTCATTGAAAAACATTAGAAATTGGTTGTTAAACTGTAGTGGTGGGGCGGAACTGGAGTAAATTAGAGGATGACGCTACCCGACTGTGACGTCACAAACATCTCGTGTTGAACGCTAGGAATGATATAAACAGAACTTACCGTCACTTCGTTCCCACTACTATCTTTAAAAGCCAATGAATCACATTCTTGAGTGTTGCAAAAATTTTCTTATGGTGGTGTTCATGATCCTACTTTTTAGTTAATTTAAGTATGTTATAGCTTAAAAAACAGTAGTATGTTTGAACTAGAGTAATATATTACATTTACTTTCTCATATATAGTGCGCGGTATTAATGGCTAACTGTTGAAATTATATAATTAACAGCATTTTTTAAGTATACAAAGATTAGCAAAGATGGGTCTAATGACATCCTTTCCAAGAATATCTATTCCGGTCACTTGTACCAGTAACTCAGTAAGATCACCAAGGTCGCACGGGAATAGTTCAGTTCTAAGCGCAACATTGTTTGTTACTATTTCAACGCGTCTCTAATTATACCGTGTCCAATATTTTGCTCGGTGTGGGTTAACAGCTGACAGCCGTCAAAAGCGCCGTACTCGTATTTGTGTCACTGGTTATTTTAACTCCCGAATTATATTAACTCTTGAAACTACCTTTTTATATGTATAAAATATATTTTTAAATCTTGAACCCAAGCAAAAGTAATGTGAGAAAGCAATTTGTGAAATATGTTTAGATTACTAGTTATCAAACAATCACCTTTTTTTATAAGAGTAAAAATTAGTCTTTATCGTATTCATATTAAATATCCTTTTCGTACAAAAACCACAAAACATTATGAAAATACCTATTTAAGTTGTTTTTTTTTAAATATCCATATTATGTAAACATTTAAAATATAAAACTATTAATTCGCTTCAATGCTTAAAACTCGATGACAACTTCTTACGACTCATTGATGTGATAATTTTGTATAATTTCCCCTTTTATGATTTCAATGCAAATGAAATGAACTACTTCTGTACGATTTTATGTTGACATTCCCATAGAGCATAGTAACTTCCATTAAATTATATACTTCAACAAAACGCTCTATTGCTCAATGCTTACTCAATAGTAAATCCCCTGTTATAGCAACCGACCGGCTACAATGATGTCGGCGAGAGTTGGCTGACGATAATAATTACTGTTGAAGGCTAAACGAGGGAACTGCGGCTACAATGGCTTCCTACCATTATGTCTGGCTTTGTTTGCCAGCTTTTTCAAACAAGCATATCTTTGGAACCATTACCTACGCCTATCTGTTTATTTGTAACGAAATAAGAATGTTTGTCAGGAAATAAATTACAAATTTAAAATAAAACAAAGAAAAAATATTACATGTATAATTCAGTAATAATCGTAGAACACAACTTATAAACTTTTAAAATAAAATAAACCTTTAACAAAATGATAAGAGTGCTTATAAAAACAATGTAGGTACTTAGTAATTACTTATATAGAATAAACACAATACATCAAATTTACAAATTGTAATATGAAGGAGTAAGCAAATAAGTACTAAAGGAAGTAATGTTATAATGCAATTATAATATTGTCCTGACATGAGGCTTACTTGGCAGAAGTTACTTTACATCATTGAATATCTCATATCAGGGCCATAATATACCTACCTAGGAGAATAAAACTAAAATAAGTAAATTATAAGTAGATAAGCAAATAAATACTATACTATAAAATTTTGAAGTAGGTAATATGTACTGGAAGTTATTACACTTAAAAATTTGTTACAGTTCATAGAACTGGAAACGATGTTGATATTCCGTGTGGTAGGCCAGGAGCGTCGCAACACGCCCCGGGGTGTCGTACCAGATAGTGCATTTACAGTGTCAACTTTGCAATACGCAAATTTGTAGCGTGTTTTGCAAACGCACTCCTGGCACGAACTCCGGGGCGTAATCAATACGTAGAAGAATAACTTCGATATCGATAATTTCACGAGTGCATCACTAAACGTCTTTGTATTGGACGGAACGTCTATGCCGTTATTCTCACTTTAATCCCTAAGTTATTAAGTTCACACACACCGAGTTTTTTCATTAGCATACTTAATGATTAGTAGAGTTATTTTTATTGTGAAGTATTATATTGTTAGTACGAAGTATTCACTTTATAGCAGTGCACATGTTAATAATGAATGTCATAGTCGATTCATAATGCGTATGTGATTAGCTAATGTCATCGCGAGTGAGCGAGATACCTTTACGCAGATTTAGTTATGTCTCGCTTTCTCAGTAATGAAAGTGAGTAGGTATATGATAATGTATGTTACAGAATGAAGTACCAAGGAACTCCATATTCTAAAGTAACCATCAGACAGGCATATAATTATATGATTGATACTACAACAGTAACATGCAGTCATATGTACGTCCTAATGTTTAACATTTTGCACAGATACAAATAATATGACTAATTTGAAGTTTCACTGAAATCAATGAATAAAAACATTTACAAGCGTTAAAAAATATTGTGTATCACTAAATACATTCGATTTTTATCTTTTTCAAAATAAGTGGTATTTCAAGTTATACATTTTGACTAACATAACTGAACGTTCTTCGAAATAAGAACATCACAATAAAAAATTCAGTGTTATGATAAATGATTGATACTCAGTTTCAAATTGTATCAACGTTTCCATCGCATTCAAGTTATTATAATAAGCAGGTTCAGCAGGTTTTTTTTATGGTGGAGCGGGCAAACGAGCAAGCGAGTCACCTGATGGAAAGTGATCACCGCCACCCATGGACACCCGCAACGAAGGTGTTGATGATCGTAAAGTGGGGAAGTAATTTTGTTACTTTTGTTGATAATGGGAGTGGAGAGACTAAATATATTATGCAAGGTAAATTCTACAATATACATTATTTTTATTACTGTGATAGATTATTTAAAACGATTTTCACACGATGCAGGTGAGATTTTTGTACATCATTTATAGTTTCCAGTTAAGCACACAAGGCAAGCAAGACATACGCAAGACGAGATAACACTAACTTTTGAATGGAAAGACAAAGCAAGACGAGACAACACTGTCTTATGAATGAAAAAAACGCATGACGAGACAAAAATGGACTTAAATCTTAATAAGTAAACTGAACTGAAAAAAGGTGAATTTAGGATTACTTGAAATTTAATTCATGTAACTACGTTTAAGTAGGATATAAAGTGTTGTTTAAAAATATAAAAAAAAATACTTTTTTTTTTCTCAGCTCCATAGAAAATTTAATGCGAAATAACTTCATTGTTGGCCTATTAACATCTCATCAAAGCATATTATGTAATAAACAGAGAATCATTTCAAATTTAATTCAATTTCACACAATTCTTACGAAAGGCTTTGTGCGCCTTTAAAATATTCAAAACGAAAGTGGTGACTGAAGGTGAAAGTATGACATTTAAATAATGAGCTGTGATAAAGAGTAGAGACATCATTGTAATATTTATTCTTTAAAATGCATTAGTAGATTTCAGTTTCTTATAATAATAAACTTTCACAGCCAAGATTGTTATATAAATCTCGTTTTTAAACAACTAATTAAGTAATTAATTCATTAAATTACTTAAACTTCAGGTGCAAACACAAACTTAATATAGTACTGAATAGTACGTTTTCACAGTATTTATCAAAATAATACATACAGTTTGTAAGTTTATATCTATAATGAAATAATAACAATAAAATTAATAAAAACGAACGAATTTTGGTGAACATTATTATCGATAACAATGCCTCACACGCCTCACGCCAAAACTACCAACAGATTTGGATAAAACTTAAAATGATTGTAGATAAAACCCGGATCCTATCCAATAACATCAACAACGAAGTCGCGGAAATAGCTAGTCTTTAAAATGATCACAGTGTAACAACAGACTAGGACATAAACATTTTGCTAATTGTAACTTATTTTCATCAGTACATATCTATGTACATATTTTATATACGTATCTATTTTTATACACGTAGTAACTATGTAATTCTATATCTATTACCTACATTTAGCAAACGTATGCTTCATAATGTTTGTTGGTTGTTAGTTCGCCATTAAGAGTCGTGTCATCAACATCATAGATCAAGGTGACTTGTTCTTCTATACAGATATACAACATAGTAATTATTCGTGGGCTTGTTTCCGTTGCACGACGATAAATCAATGAAGATAGGATTAGTAGATTGCCCGAAAACATGCGCAAATATTATGTGTTATGAATTAACTATGTAAATTATTAAACTAATAACTATACCTACTCTTTTTCATTATAAAGACCTAACAGAAATATTTTATTAAGATTTTCGATTATTATATATATTTTATTTAAGTATTTTGTGTCTCTATGCTGATTTATTGATGCTATCTGAGGGAAAAAGAAAAATATAGAATATGTCAGCTACTTATCTCACCGCACAAGTCGTAAAAGCCGGCCCAAAGAAAGAGGCTTATTACATGAAAGTTGTATAGGTTAAAATTCTAACCTAGCAACTAGTTCTAGGTTAGCAAGCTGTGTCACTATATGGCTGCGACTTGCCATCTGCAAGCGTACTCATTCCTAGAGGTGGCGTCAAGCGTGATTTTTAGGCCTCAATGCTCTGTTCACAGGCAATGGCAAAATGGCAAATAGTGTAAAATTTGTATATACCTATGTATAAACATTTACTTGTTAGTGCGATGAACTCATAAAACGCGATGTCGACATTTTATGACATCCATTATTCATTATACAACAGCAGATTGAATGGAGCAAAGTTATAGCACTATACAAGTAGTTGTAACGTGACATAACTAGCAATGGAAACAGACCTTGTTACATGACACGTGTATAATAAGAAATTGCAGTTAATATCTAAAATCTATAAAGCTTAAGAATAAATATTCCAAGAACTATAATATGAAGTTATGAGCTAAATGTCCATGTTTAAGTAGGCAAATAAATCAACATGTGCATATATTATGTTGAATAAATATTTACTTATACATATTATAGCTATGTAGATACAAATGTATGGTTAGATAAGCGTTATTTATTGTATAGCAATACAGATATTATGTAATTAAATTAAATAAATAAGTGAAATAGATAGAATTTTTTTACATATGTATGTATTTATAAAATATTATTTAATAACAATAAATATTTTTAATCAAACAAAGTATAACAGGGAGCAACGGAAATAATAAATGATATATGAAATATAGCTATTTTATTGATCAGCATTCCAAAGTTAATAAAAACATTTAAATCATTATTAATAGAACATGAAAATGTTAAATAAGGATGCGAATAACTATAGAATTTTCGTAGTAGTTGCCTACCCTTTATTACTGAACAAGGTCGAAATGATGATTTACAGCACCGCTAATTTAAAAGCGGTCCTTAACAGCTAATGAACCCGCTTCATTACATCTACGATATTGAACGCGATGTTATTAGAGTTTATTTCAGTGCGACAAGAATGCGAAACAAAGGTGATTGCAAGTAGGTCATAATGTGGCCTTGCGCTGGCTCTGCTGGAAACTGATATAACCCTCCATCCGTAATGAAGTTATGATTATGGGAAAAAACATTAACAACCATTGCAAATGGATAAAATTGGTAGTACTATCTATTATAACGCAAAAATGTATTTCTTGGAAGATTCAGATAGGCTGTATATGAATTCTTTAATGCTATAGTATCCTCTCTTCTTCTAAGGAAGAAAGAAACTAAACAACACTGACATATAATCAATGTATAGTACAAACTGCCAAGTCTAAAAACTTAAAATTTTGCACAGAGACACATTTTCATAACCCTAGGGGGTTGAGAAAGGGGTATTAGCGTAGAAATAAATAAACAAGTGGATTATATACATATTATATAAGTTTAATAATTCAAAACGTTATGTAAAGGTGTAACAAAAGAATTAATAATTAAACACGCATTTCGCCGATTACTCTTATGAGTGTAACAAGGGTAGCCAAACTTAGTCCACAAAAAAAATTTAGGCAAACGAAGTTATGGGCAACAGTCGTATTAATTATATATAAGGGTATAAATAATAATTAAAATAAGTACATAAATAACATGTACAAAAATCCAATATAGAACGTAAAAACAAAATTACTGCGTTGAATAATTCCACAAATGATGATAAACTCCAAATGGATGGTGATCTAAGTAGGCGGCGAGGTTAGTTTAGTGTTAATACAGAACACCTACGCAAATGCTCTCGCATCGCGATGCAGCCCTGACGTAATGTATGCAGTCGTCTGTTTACTCGTTCATCGGTGATTAATGGTTGAGAATGAATGAATAGTCAGATCATCACTAAATTTTTGCAAAGAAGCATAGGTAAAAGTCGAATAGTAATTTGAAAACCTGATTGCAAAAACCTTAGAATCCCTGTGCAGGTAGTGCGAATTGTAATCCCTGAATTACGATTCGCACTACTACTAATAGAAGATATTTTATTATGTATGTAAGTATGTACTATATGTGGAACAGGTATGTATAGACACCTTTCTTTAGCCATCGCTCTTTAAGAACTGAGTAGGTATTATTTTATTGAAAATAATGGATCGACCTTCGCCCTTTGTAACGTGTCTTTAGGACCATTTAGAAGTGAATGTAAATAACTTGTTTATAGCGATCTAACGGTTATGTCACGATAATCCGTCGGTTTGAAAGTGCACCATGTAATCGCTCTCAAGTGGCTGAACGGTCGCTAAGAAAGTGGGACAAATAATTGTTAGCTCTCATGTGCTAGATAAGCTGCATTGTGCAATTAAGCAAGCATAGGGTCTTGCTGCATGACAAGTGTATTCTTTTAATTGCTTGTACTGTACTATATCACACTGTTAACACGTTCTTTGGCAGTTATAAGAGTTACCGTACTCAGAATTAGATTAGCGGTTTTAATCAACATAATGAATAAAATATGAAGGCGATTGTTACTTTTATTGACGATAGGCACGTATGGTCGAATGGTATTCACTTTTCATCAACTAGTTTGAGTGAGCCATCATGCTTCAATGAGCACTTTCCCATTCGACACTATATTGCACTCAACGGATATTAATTGCTGTTACATTAATAAATAATTAAAACTGGAATCGATTTCGCAACGGCCCGCAGTATGACGTGCGGGGCTGGTTTTTATTTCTAATTGAAAGCACCTGTCAAGAGATTACGTTGCAATAGGTTGCAATACTGGAAAAATATTTTGCGGTTTGCACGTCAGCGTCGCGGCGTCAGTGCGGTTAAAGCTTATTGGTTTTCTAATGACATAAGTGTGCATCTATATATGCGGCTTCTTCCTGGTAATAACAAGTTTAGTGTTATCCAAGCGGGAGCGGTTAGTTATAGTCACTGATGTAATGGTTGTGATATGAATGATCAAGTTTACATTATATACACAGTTGGAAGCGCTATGAGTTGAATATTATGTAGGTTGTACACGTGATATGCATATGATGTTGCACGTGCTGTTATATTATTATATGTACAATAGACAATTTTGAGGCCGTGGCCGGTCTAATTATCTAGTTTAAAATAATCCCAATGTGGGCGTGGGCGTAAGACTTGCGCAACACACAATTCCAACATTCTAGAAGCGACACTGACACGACACGGGGGCAGTTACCACGAGCACTACACTGGTCCGCGGCCCGGAGCGTGCATGTCAGGCGCGCGCGAGCTCGCCACTGCCGCGCGTTCCACTTTTCCTTCCGGCGCGGCGGTGCGCGACTGGTCGCGAGTTGGCAGCAGCGCGCCTTGCATAACCGTTGGTTTCGCAAAGTCGGTGCAGCGGCCGGGCTCGAAATACGCGCCCGCGCTGCCAACCGGGCCGGCTCGGTTGACGCAACGCCACGCCGCCCGAGGGTCCGAAGCGCCCACATCGACATCGAGCCACCTCATACGATACCCCACTACATTTCTCCGACTGAATTTATGCATAACACTTTCGCTGTGCAAGCTCGCTTTCATTCTTGTACCGAACGCACGCTCCACTTTGTCGCTGTGATTGTGAAAACTGGGCACTCTCTTCTTATATGTACATTTTATACAGACGCGTTTGAAATGGAATAAATTAAAGACAGGATCGCGCACACGCGAGTAGCAGATAAGCGCGCGCGCTGCCAGATGCATCGGTAACTAGGCCACCACGCACTCTGCCGTGTTTGCATGATTGCACTCACTTTATACTTTAGACTAGACACATACTATGTTGTACCAATTACTGCGACTTAACGTGGACACATGAAAATATTGATAACTAATTTTATAAAACTGGAAATGACTAAAACTACCCACGTTTTTAAGCTTCGCATGAAAGAACTGTTTTTAAGTCGAGTAGAATATTGTCGTGGACGGGCCTCGAGCCATAAATAGATGCTCCATTTCGACAGTCAGCTCACGGTGACACGCGAAAACATTGCAGAAATGTATCTACGTATACGTTTCACATTCATAGATTTGACCAAACAATGCAAGTAAAATAGTTTATTTTTCTATACTTCCATTACAAGAAAGAAAATAAAATAAAAATTTATTTAAATTGTCATTTCTGAGGACGTTTTGTGATTGCTCCCGTCAGTCACGATTCACGAACTCGTTACTCTTTATAAACTATGAAAAGCGTTAAGAAATAGATAACAGTCTGTCATCGAGGCGGCCTCGGAGGCTGTCACCGTTTCTTCAGTGTGCTGTGTGCTGATAAATAACGTATTTTAACGTTTTGCGGGTGTACGTTGTACTATGCGCTCAAGGCCGGCTGACTCACGCGCCTGTCTATGTATCCGCGAGCTACGAAACTGACTCACGCACACGTGTGCTCATCATAGTAAACCCATTTCTACAACAACAAAGAGATAGTAAGGTGATAGATCGCTTTTTTGTTTCCGATAATAGGGACAAAGTATTACGCGATAATAATAACTGTATAAAACTTTTCTTCAAACATTTAAATCATTATATTCATATAATTTACCTACTATTCATATTTGCCATCCTAATACCTCCGTGGTTTATTAATTAATGAAGCCATTGTATTAAATTCAATATAATTAGGTAACTTTCTTAATAACATTATTTTTAATTTATAATTTTTGTCTACATGTGTGGCTATGGTGGTGTTTCAAGCCCCACATAGACAATTTACTGATTAATTTTTACACAGAAAATACTTGCGATATTTTGTAATGTCTACAAAAGTCTACAATATTACAAAACTATATCTGTGTTTCAACTAATGTTGTTAGATACATTGGTTACATGAAGTTACAAATATAATAATTTCATACATGAATTAAAACTGAACTGAAGTATTTTCGCCTAATGTTTGAAATAAACAGCTCAATTAATCAAGTACGGTATTGCACCGACCTAAAAACCTTAGTTGTTATAATTTTGCCCGGGTGCTGCGTAAGCGACACAGGTATATTTTCGGACTCCTGGGACACGAATGAGGTGTCATTTAACGTTGGCTTACAGTTCGTTTTGTATACTAATGATAGGTGCAGGTAACTCTAAATAATAACTATTATATACATATATACATACGTATATGTTATATATGCATTTAAAGTTTTCGAAATTTAAATCTCTTTGTACCGTTTCATTAATAAGTTCCTATAACATATTCGACATTCATGCCGTTGTTAAATTATTACCTATTACCACGTTGCAAAAACCCAGTGTAATAAATAATTTAACAATTAACTCAATAGTAACAATGGACTGTTTTCACTTTCAATATTGTAATCGCACACTGATAAGTTCACTTTACTTATAAGCACATAATATGTTTCACTCAAAAGCAAGTGATTAAAACAATATTGTTATCAACGCGATCTACAAAGTGCATCACATACAATTCTAAAACACAGTTTCATTGTAAAATTAATGATCTAATTCCAATTATAAAGTTTACTAATTAGCTTTTGATAATATATTATAAAGTAAATATAATATTCCAAACACTGTCAATTACTTTACCTCTATAAGTACATAGGTGGGTACAAGTTATGATAATGCACTGACCAAGCTACTACCTATGCAAGTAAAAGGCTGTTTTGCCTATGCAGCGCGTTATTGAACGGCTATTGGAATATTGGTACTTCCTGTGAATACGCGAGCGTCCCGGGCAGACCTGAGAGCGGCTAGGGTAGGGGAGCTGGCATAGTGCCCAAGGACGCTGTTTAGATGACCTAGGACACAAGCGGTCAGGGCCATGTCACATCTAACCGTTCGCGTCGGAAAATCGCCAATGATAAAAAGAGCTATATATTCGTTGTATGTGACGCAAAACGTAATTAGGCGATAGTCGTTAATGATTAAAAAGGTGAAAGATTAAAAAGGTGTGTTTGCTACGAAACTGTTACGCCGTAGCTTGCACCAGGGATAAACTGAAGTCTTTGATGTGCGTGTAGAGCAGAAAGTGTTTTAATTTTATCTATCATATGTTGTTTACGTAACAATAATTGTAAAAAAAAGGAAGGCTTTAAACTATGAGTTATTTATTTAGTTATATTTGGGTAAGACAATTTTACAAGATATACATTCACTTAGGATTCTTCTCTCTCTCTCTCTCATTCATAGTTTTTTGTTATTTATGAGTATTGATTTGATGGTTTCTAAACCACGACGAGATATAAATGTATGTACAGGAGTATGTGAAATATATATGTGTGTATATGACCAACTTTATAATTTCTTCGTCAAAAAAATATGGAGAATCTTCATTTAACAGTAAACTTTCTACGTATTTGTGTATAATCCAAAGAAAAAGTAATTATATCGCGTGTCGCGTCGAGCGTGTCGCGAAATACAATGGCCGGGGCGATCACCGAGTAACGACATGGTTTAGAAAGTGGAGCCACGGTCAATGGTCTTGCGGCGAAAGTTTGGTTCATGATGTGCGCTTGTCTTTACACATGTGGAGGATTTCGCAATATGAAATAAGCTTGATATACGTCGATGACGAGTGACAACACAAAAGAACAGATTAAAAAAAGAACTACTTAACTAACGAGAATAACAGTGGTTTATAACTGTTAAAATACTTTAAGAAAAGTAAATAACATTATTTACTTTATTTTAAAGTTATATTCATTTGATACGTAACTAATGAAACAGTAAATAACGATGAAATTAAAAAAACGAAAAAACAGAATAATGTCATATAAAACTACAACCATCGAACTTACTCTTTGCTTCCAATCAAGCAGATATTTATGTAGAGACACTCGAATATATAACTGTTAACATTTAATAACAATATGTAACTAGAATATAAAAACAATTCTGTGTCCGTAATAGTATTTGGATTATCATTACACGCGGCGCAGTGGGCAATCTGTTTATTATAATCTATATTTATTATTTACCTAACAATAAGTAATATCTGTAATAATACTAACAAGTTCTAACAGTTTAAACGAGTTACTTAAAGAGCATTCGAATAGGCTCTAAATCGCGTCGCAGTATTATACCTATGCCCAGAGCTGAGGTCCTAGATGCACCTGCGCGGTTCGCATCTATTGCATTTCCTCTCCCCACCCCCTTCAGTGACCCCCTTCAACCTCGGCGCATTAACGCTGGTGACCTTCGTAGGCTGCGTAGTTGCATCCCTGGACAGTTGCCAGGCTCTGCATATTTAACCTATATGTTTTGAGGTATATTTTTCTATGTGAAAATGAATATGAAAAACAGATTACGATTTACGCGATTTCTAAGCTGTATTTATAATTATAACCAATTTCATTCTGATTATTATGAAAGTAAAATTATATCTGGTAAATATTAGAAAGAGCCTTTTTTGTGTTACACTAGGCTCGAAATAAAACATAAGAAATACGTGTAAAATCTATAGTTTTATTAAAACTGAGTAAATCAAGTAATTACTGTGCGTGTATCACATAAATTACTATTATAATATAGACCTCGTGTTATCACGATTCATATTTGAGAACTACGTTTCTATATTAACTACCTATATGTACTTGTTCTAATGCTTGAAATCTAGGATACCTACAAAAAATGAAACGCAAATTTAATCACCACGACGATTATCAAAACTGGCAATCGTAACAAATCATAAACACATAAAAGTGAATTTGACACGTAACAAATATCAAACATATTGCGAAGGCTGGTGGTTAACGCAACAGCGGATCGTGTCTACGGAATGTGAACGGTGAAAGTAGTCGCGTCCGCTACCGAGAAAAAGTTTTCCACGCGGTTTCACTTCGCGAGAGTGCAACAGGTGCTGACTGGATATGGTAACACTGGTTTTAAAGAATTGAGACGCGCGTTTAAAAGTTAGAGGCAGAGCACGGGTGTTCAATGCAAATGACAAAGCGTGCGCGCCGTCGGAGGCGCGGCAAACGACTGCCCAGCTGCACCAAAATAACTGCTCAGTGCAAGGAGGCCGTTCGATGCAACCCCGCTCTCTCCCACCCCCGCTGCTCCAGGTCATGGCTGCAGGTCGCTACGGCAACACAAGAGGCCGGGCATCTGCACCTCTATCGATCCAGCTGTTGCTTCCAGGTTCCGGGTGACCGTGAACTTGGGATATTTCTAGTAGTTATCCCGTGCTATGCTGTCGGGTTCGTAATATTTTCAGATTTTATTAAATTAATTAAAAGTAGCGTCAGGAGATGTTCTCGTTCAGCCCGAGGTATTCTTATAACCCAAGAGTTCCTCAAATATAGAGCTTAGCTACAACTTATGAGCTACCTCATGGGTTATGTTATGCTGGTTAAAATTCAAAATTTCCTCTTAGGTACCATATATTCTGTACTTCATGAAAGTTTTGCTAGAGTATCATACTTTTGTGAATGTATATTCCTTTTATTCATAGAAAACAACTAATCCAGGTAGATATGAAATATCAAGTGTAAAGCAGATGACATCGTCCTCAAAAGTCATCATAAATGCAATTTTGCTTGATTTTGAATAGCACGTAGAACAAAAATTCGGCTCTTAGAAGCATCCACATCAGTGCGAAAAAATGTAAATAAAATGTAAGTAGGTGAAAATCAATTATCTATGACTCTACTATAAAGTTATATATGTTTTTTTTACATTCCTTAAGTTAAATTCATTCCTTAGTTTTGTTCCTATACTCAAATTTTTCTAAAAAGCAGCAAAAATATCTCTTCCTCATCTTTACCATAATTAAAAATATGCAAGAACAACATACGTCTTGATGACTTGTGAATAAAAAGAGCTAACAGTAAAATTCGTTGATGTCTTTAATTTAATAAATATTCTCAGTGTATTATGTAAGTACTTCAGCAGTTAATACAAGTATATAAAAAGTCACAGGTATCGTTACGCCACAGTGGCCTGCCCTTGTCCGCTATACTCATTTATGTAACGAAGGGCTGCCAGAAGAGCTTGGCAATTGAATTGGCGTTCATCGTCTATTTTAAAGCCAAAGATATTTAGACTCGAAGACGCCTGGCTTATCAATGAAATTTTTATAAGATAGGTAAGGTCATTTATTCAATTTAAGGTTACTTTTACATCTTCAAGTTCCGTACGAGTAGTTCGCATAATAAAAATATATATATAAAGTTTGTTAAACAACATTAAAATCAAGGCAAGGCAATATAAACAATAATTTGTTCTAAAATAGACCTTCTGTTCTATGCAAACTGGCGCGCGCTAGCTTACGACAAATACGAAGAAACAGTTCTTTTCGTTTATTTTAAAAACTATAATTAATTTTAAAAAATCCAACTGACATTTTGAAGAATATGTTTAGATTAAACTACACAGAAACATGAATTGGTTCCGTTACTCTGAAAAATGTAAATCTGTTTTAAAAGAGGTTTCTTCGATAATTTTTTTTGTAACAAAAGTTAATAAATGGTGTATCGCGAACTGGCAAAATAAAGTCAATGATATGAAGAATCGGATTACGAAATATCACTTTCATACGTTTTGCAGTCACTTAGAAAAATTGAGATCCCTGCCGTCAAAATTTCCAATGCGTCGCAAAAATTGTGAACTGTTTAGTAACTGATTAATATATTTCCTTATATTATTATCCTTATATTTACATTTGTCTTTTTGTTATTGCAGAAAGAATTTAGTAAAAAAAGTCTTGTAGATCCGCTTGATGTATATGTAAATACATACAAAAAAATAGTTATTCAACTAGAATAATATTCCTGCTAATGTTACACCATTTCGCAATAGAGGTGGTTAGGTTAAGTTCAACGCGTGACATAATCAAAATTTTACAATAATTATTAACGCTAATTTTAGCCAATGAGTCTTACAGATAGCGAAGTAGAACTAGAAGTAACAAATTGGTAACCAACACAGATTTCTTCGATGTAATCGACTAATAAGGGGCAAGGGTGTTTCAGAATATAAATATATTAAATATTAGATATATCTCTATGTATGATTTTGGTATGGAAGCCATGGAGTACGAACCTATTCATTATTAGTACTATATTTTAAACTCAAAATAGCAAAAATGAAACGAATAAGTAAAAGAAAAGGCCATATAAGTACTAAATTTAATGTGTAAGTCTAAATTTTACGTCTCTAAATTTGGCACAGCAAAATTCACCTAGACCACTGGTTCCCAAACTTATTTTGTCTACTGAGTCGAGAGCTCATGCAGTCGTTGTCTAAGATGCCTCCTAGCTAAATGAAATTACAAATCACCCCCCAGGCCTCTACACAACGCCCCCATTTTTTTTCTGGGTCTCTTACTGCCCCCCTTTAGGCCTGCAGCGCCCACAAGGGGGCATTATCGCCCCCTTTGGGAATGGCTGACCTAGACCAATCGGATCATCACATGAATATTGAATTTTTGCAGTTCTAATCCACAATACTGCAATACTAAGAGAATGAAAGGAATTCAGTGTGCTTGTAATTTTACCGGAAGTTGGTGAGTCACTCATGCGTATAGCTGGAATAGGATCATTTAAGAATGTGCCATTGGGCTAGCAATGTGCAGTTTTTTATTATTGAAGTACGCTGGGTTGAGATTTAGCAGTATTACATGTGTATGTATTCTATAATACATCATAGGAATTTGACGAATTCAGCAGAAATTTGTAGTAGGTACGGTTCTTTTCTATGGAACTTTCTAGCACCTCGTGAATAGACCAGGAATTTACGGTACTTTTGCACTTTTCGAGTCCCGATGCCCGTTTTTGCAGTAGTTGATTCTTTAAAATATATCAACACACTGCCAAATTTAAATACGATTTTCTACTAACTTATACGGAATTTGTTAATTCGCTTGTCTATTTATAAACAATATGTTACTGTTAAATCGGTATACACCATTCTTCAGAAATGCAAATTGCTAGCCTGATTACATATTCCTGGATAGTAATAGACAACCAAGCCTAATTGCCTGTGTGGATAGTCCTGTGAGCTTTATCAGCTTCCGCTGAAGTTAACAGCACCCTGAAATTCTTCAATTCTTTTGGAACTGCAAAATTTCGGATAGTAAAATAGCTGAGGCTTTTACTATGCCAACTTCACAGATGTCTACAATTTAACCATTTATTATTTCTTCAATTGAGAATTTTGCAATATGTATTACTAAAATAAATTGTTACCAGAAATGTACAGGACCGATTCATAAGGTTAAGAAAAATAGAAAGAGGATGCCGGAGCTAGAACAAAACCGGTCAAGTGCGAGTTGGATTCGAAGGAAGTAGGTTGCGTACCATAAATCGTCGCATTACCTATTAAGTTTTTTAAATTCATTGGATGTACGGAATCCTAAAAATACATAAAAAAATCGTTAGCAAATTACCTTTCTACCAATAAACTTTGATATCGATAAACAAAAAAAAACAAATTTATTATTGACTCGTAGGTATATTGTGAATACTTACGTTGTTTTAGTACCTCTGTTAACAAAATAATAAAAAAAAATTAAAAATTTTAACACTTCCGATTTTCGTTTAGATTTTCCTGTAAACTATAAGTGAGGGTCCACAGTCCATATTTTTTTCAAAATTTTAGGCTTAGAGTAGTAGTTTCAGAGATAAGGGAAAAATGCTCGATTGTCGAATGTTTTCTTTAATATCTTTTTACTACACATACATACATTATGAAATAAATATTTATATTTGCCATAACGAACTCTTTCTCATTTATAACGCACTTGACATTTTCTACTATTTTCTAATTGTGGGCGTCCAAGCAAAAAGGGTCCAGTGGTCGGCATTTAGTTTCCGAGATATAGGTACACAGTTTTGTAGTTGGGTGAAAAAATGACATTTCGCGATTTTTTTGATTATTAATGGTCAATTGTCTACAAGTTTATAAATATACAATGACTTTATATGGTGTTTCTAAGTAGAAAGAATGAAGTACAAGTGTGTTTTTTTTTTAATCAAACTAAAAATGCTTTTTTTCAAAACAAGCTTTTTCAGAGTTTCAACTTTAAAATGTCTGATAAAAAAAATGTATGCAGGTTTGAATATTTTTTTAATCCTTATTATCAATTGACTATTCTAGATTCCGAATCTAATCTTAACTCAATACCCCACTACTGGACCCTTTTTGCTTGGACGCCCACAATTTATCTCACAAAAGTAGAATTCAATGTGTTCGCCCATGGAAAATGCAAAATATTTTTTATTTAAATCAAATTAAAGTATCTACGTAGCAGCTCACAGACTTATCAACAGTGCTGGAGGTACTTATTGTTTATTTGATCGATTTAGCTTGACTATAAAATAAAGAAGAAATAATTAAAAAAACAGAGCCGGACTGGAATTAAAAAGTTTGTAAAAGTATAGAAACACTACGCGCATGTACGTAAACATCCCTGATGCGCTACAGAAGCAAGGCATTCCTAAAACCACCCTGACAGCACCCTGAAAGCATTGCTGTATTGTACACGTAGGGCGTTGTAAGCCTTTTTTGTGTAGCTAGCCCATAGGCTGCAGGTGTAAAATATGCTCTGCACAGATTTAGTTTAACATTTTTTGAGCAACGCACAAACCTACGGGTCAGCATGTTTGCTCTCACTGACAATGCCCTACGTTCTGTTAAATTATGCCAAGCAAAATCGCATTTAAATACATGCCCACTTTTTTAGTATTTTATGTTATGCCTGTGTGTAACGACAAAATCAGGGATATAATTGACTTATTTTAAACGCAATTTTTGTTCATTTAAGACTGGCGTTACTGTACACTTCTACCAACTTAACAAATTACAGAAATTTATTAACATTTCGGTTTCGACCTGCTTATCTGATTTTTTGTAGTGAAACAAATTCTCGTGTGTAACGTGGCTTTAAAAGGTAAGTACTATACGAATAATTCAAAAACTTTATTTATTCATTGATTTCGTAAACTAATAAAAAAATACGAGTGAAATTATATCATTCTACTGCGAATTTTTTCTGTAATTGTATTCTGAAGTTTTAGATAAGAAGTTGTCTTTTTTTATTGTTAACAAAATGATCTCGTTAACGTTTCAAACATTTTATTATTGTTTTCGTTTTGTAAGACATTTTTCTTTATTTTTTTAAAGTAAAAAATAGTCATTCTATTTTCTGAAATTTCTAACGAAATTACGATTTAGTAAACTTTTGGTTTTTTTTCCAAACTTAAACATTTTAAGATGAACGGAAAATATCAATAATATGAATTGTCCTTTATAAAATCCGTTGTTTAACATTGTAGTACTTTAAATAACGAAATGTCTGTGTTTCTTTTGTGTTACGTACAACTTTTTTGAAAATCACAAATAGCTTTCTATATAGATGGACAAATGGAGAGATAGTATGGATTTTTTGAGCTTCAAGGTTAGTTATCGCTATGTCATCATCCCTCGATATCGTATAATAGCAACACGACCGCCCTGCAGATAAATTGTGTGAACTGAAGGCGCATCAAGTAAAAGTGATCACGCATACTTGATCGCGTGTGGCAGACATAACAAAGAACCTAACATTTTTCTTCAGAAACTGGAAATATGACTATTTCAAATATTTGAATGTGAAGTTTTAAACTTTTTAATTACAGTCAAATTTTATTTGCACGATAATAGTCTCGGGAGCGCAAAGTAAGTTTTCTTTCATTCCGCAAAAAATATCGATATCTCTTCTTTACTAGGTATCGATGCTATTTATAATAACGTACTCAATACTTTTCCGATTACGTCTAAAGACGGCGATTTGAGATCGAAAAACCGTCTTTAGGGTTTAAGGGAATGTTCATCAAAACAACCTATAATGTCTATAATTATTATAATTCAGTTTTGTAACATTATGTTTATATTACTCAGGTACGGATATATTTATAACTAGCTGTGCCCGGCCACGCGTTGCTGTGGTTTAATAGGTATTATATTATTAATCGTGAGTTATAGGTCTTGAGTTTATACAAAAATCCTCTGGAAAAAAAAGTACTTTCAGTTTTTCGCGAATTTTAAAATTTTTTAGAAAACTTCCAATTTTTCTTTCCATATAAACCTTACTCGGACTATTACGAACGTGTAAAAAAAAATTCCCAAATCGGCCGTTCTTAAATTTTGGGTTTAGCAACGAACAACATTTCATTTTTATTTACATACATACTGTAATTTAAAACCATTTTACATAAGCGACGCAACTATAGAGAGCTTATCTAAGGTCTCGGCTTCTGGACGGCATATGTTGTAATACGTAAAATTTTCTAAGTATCGATAGTTACTCGATACCACGTATCGTATCAAAAGTATCGATACCAATAAAGTATCGAATCAAAAAAATCGTTACTACTTGGTATCGAGTACCTTTTTCAATGGGCACAAACTATTAGATTTTGTATGGTTGTTGCATGTCTGCCATAACCATTAATGAAAAGATAGTCGTATAATTGTTATGCAATTGCTGTATTATAAACATAACATATCCTAGCTGTATTATAAACATAACATAGCCTATTTAAATCAAATCAACAATGATTTGATTTAAATAGGCATTGTACGGTTTTCAGAAATTTTCGCCTTTAAACGTAATCCTTAAACTATCGAGTATGTTATCAAGGTATCGATACCTAGTAGAGTATCGAAACAAAAATATCGAATACAAAAATACTCGCAATCATAGCGATTGATACTACTCAGGTAACAGGTATCGATACTTTAGGATATCACGGCGACGGCGACGCAGCTCGTGATCTTTAAATTTTTTCAACTTTTTCCCTTCGGAGAAAATATATAGGCTATGGCAGACAGAGTGATTCTATAAGTTTTGCGTTTTTTTATTCGAAGTACGGGATCCTAAAATTGTACCTACTGGTTTAAAAAGCCGAATTTGATTATTGTGAATATGACGCTACAATTCCACCATATTAATTAATAGATAATGATGTACACAAATTATTATATTTCATCAAGAATTAATAAAAATACTGCCTTAAAAAAGTGACTAAGCATAATTGAAAATATTATTTTTTTTAAACTTCTTTACGAAAATAACTAAAGTATACAAACTTTATGAAAATAACGTAAATATCCAGTACCGTACAAAATTCTTGGTTCATTTCATAATATTTATCGATACCTATCCAATAGTAGGTCACAATTCAGATTGGCATTGTTTCTAGATTCAATCAACAACGTCTGTCGAAAATGAGACACTTAGACATTATCTAGGTTATCTGGGGGGCCACGAACTCGTTACTGTTCCTAACTTTAACGTAATTTATTAGTTTTACTACCGATTTTATTGTTTCTAAGAATTCACAATATCATTAAACTAGCTCAAGTAGAATTAAACCGACTGGCCATTTAGTTTGACCGTAATTTGTTTTAAATGTATCTAAAACTTACCATGACATCTTCAAGGCCAAAAATAATAAAATCCCTGATCACTCACAGCTGACAATAAATACTTCAGAAAATGAGAATTACCTTGATACAATAATGATAGGTATTATAATAATATACTCAGACGTTTGAGTATGCTTTCCTTGTCATATTGCACCCAATAATTCGTTCCTTCCCCAGGCGGTCTTAGTTACTCGTATCATCTACAGTTTCTATGGTTAAACCTCTTATTGAAATATAGGGTAGCGCTGTGAATTGAGCAACAAACTAACATACATACATATCTACACGCTGTATCCCTAACGGGGTAGTCAGAGAGGATGGACTATTATCTATACATATAATAAAAATGTAACTGATCGCTGTCTGTACATGGAAGATGTATGAGAAAAACTATTATTGGGGGCCTTTATCAACGCAATAGAACCCAAAACAATTATTGTCAGAATTTTGTATTGTGGTAATGTTCACTTAAAATTTAGTGTTTGTTGTATTTCAATCAGTTCATAAATAAAAAAGTTATATCAATTTAAAGAACCACGTCCAACATTTATTCGATAAAATCGAAGAAAAATGCTATAAAGTAACTCAGTAATAAAAAAGTAAACAGTAGTTCAGTTGAATTGGCTGAAAGTTTAGTTAACTATGTATTATGCTGTAAAATGATGATGATTGAAAGTTTATATAGTTATTTATATGCGAATTTTCAAGTCCAAGATGGCGAATATCACTTTTTTTGGATAAATCGATATGGGTGTCAAATTCTAGGTATCTCGGGGTGCTGATTACGAAAATGACGTTCATTTCCAAATCCAAGAAGGCGATTATTATTTTTTTGAATAAATCGACATGGGTGTCGTATGTTAGGTTTCTAGGGTTTCAGATTACGAAGATGACGTTTATTTTCAAATCCAAGATGGCAATTATTACTTTTTTGGATAAATCGATAGGAGTAATGGGTATGGGTAAAAAATCTTGTTTTTTTTTATCTATGTAAACAAATTCAGAAAAATAAAATAGTCATGTATACTAATACATAAATCTGTAGCATCTGTCTGCAATTACAACTTTACTGTCAAACATTAGATAGATAGTCATTTTATGACTGACTTCGATTCTACCATTTTTAAAATTGTCTGTCTTTCTGTCTCTATGTCCTTTTATAACTCGGGAACGGCTTGACCGATCTTGATGAAAATTGGTATGTAGTACGAACAGGTGATTACTCACATGATAGGCTACTTATTTTTTTATAAATTCTACCCCTAAAGGTGCGAATAGGGAGATGAAACTTTGGGTGGGAAACGGTAAACCGCTGAACCGATTATGATGGGCATGGAGATAGTTTGACATCAGAAAACGAACATAGGCTACCTTTTTATGAAAAATCTACCCCTCAGAAGGCGAAAAGATTTGAAACTTTGAATGGGATATGCTAAACCGCTGAATCAATTGTGATTAGAGAGACAGTATGTCCCCGAAGGCAGACGCAGGCTTTTTCAGAAATAATCTTTGTACATATATACATGTATATTGTACGTGTAATCTAACCTAATCTGGGAAAGATACGAAAAATTTTCCGCACAGACGAAGTCGCGGGTACAGCTAGTATTTAATAAAATTTCTATTTAATTTTTCACATCTATATAAATCCGACACAAAGTAAGGATATAAGAAAATTAAAATAATGAACTAAAAAATGAATATACCAGCATGGTTATTCACAACGCAACGAAAAGGGCTGTTCCTCGGAATGCATAATTTCAAACCGATGGATTGAAATTATGCTTTTAAGGGATATATTATAGAATTAGTAATTTTATCTACAAATCTCAATATTTAAAATTGTTGGTTTTCTCTATAAATTTGCTACTTTTGATATAAATCAGATCTTCTTTAAAATCAATGGTCTTTACTATAAAAAATCATAAACTTCAAAATTAACTGTCACAATAAAATTTTGGTTACAACTTCAATCACTGAAACTTTAAAGTGGTGTAATGGTGATAATAAATGCTTGGGAGGATATCGTGAGGACAAATGCAGGCTAAGATTTTGATTGTTTCACATTGGGTAAAATTTTGCAATTTTTTTTGTAATTTTATACAAACACGACGACATATAACATTTTTTTTAGTTAGGTTAGATCTTTTTACCACAACGCGCGAGCCGAGCGAGCGTAGCGAGCGTGCCGCGGCAGCGGCCGGCGAAGCACCAGATCAGAATCCGCTTTATACATGGAGCAGTATTGAGACAGAAGTCCGCAATCTAAACAGATGTTGAAGTCGAGAAATTTAATTTCGAAACATCTCTATAATCCTCCATCTCTTTTCATATTTTGCTATTGGTATATCTATATATAGCAATCTTATATAGACTATAGTGGGTGTATTTCCAAGCTATTTCCAGAAACAGTATTGAAATAGGAGTCCGCACTCTAAGGAGATGGTTGAAGTCGAGAAATTTAATCGTGAAACATCTCTATATCCTTCCATCTTTTTTCATATTATGCTGTTGGTATATGTATATATAGCAATCTTATACTACTAGACGTATTTTCAAGTTTTGCAGGAGTTAGGAAGAGACGTCGCGCAATTGCACCAACTCCATTCACTGCGCAGGATATGTCGGCATTGTCAGGATGACAGCTTGTCAACTTCATTTATTTAGTTTATAGAAAATGTTTTTTTTTCACAGCGCAATCTATTATTTTAAATTATTGCTGATTTTTTTTTAATTGGCAATAATTATTTCATAGCGTCTTAAAAAATTTAAAGCTAATATTTTTTTAATGAAGGAGTAACATTTAATTGTATTACATTATATTTTTTAATAGCAATTCATAGCAATTTTGTTTATTATTTCACCAATTTTGAAGTGCCCTTAAATGCATCCCATTGGAAAATGCTACTTACAAACTCTATCGGAATCTCATCGGAAAGGACTACGAATACGAAAGAATTTATGAACCATATTACAAAATGGTAGAAATTGTATTCGTTTGGGCAGAAAATATTAATGTGGTTCAAATGTATGACATTTTGACAATCACAATGTATTCGATAAAATATCATAAATAATAATTATGAAAAAGAAATTAGTTACGTCTTTTTGGAAATTAAACATTTTTTGTAAATTATTTTACTTACACTCGATTAACTAAATGGGCTTTGTAAATACGAATCATACTGTCTGTGCTTCTGGTCTATGCATTCAACAAGTTCAAACAAATTCAGCATCCTAAGGTTTCGTCCCGAAATGAACTGTGACATCGTTTCGATTCGGAGGTGTTTCGAATTTGTGAATAGCGTTTAGACAAAATCATAGAAGTTTCCTGTCGTATACGGAGAGTTGGGTTTCCGACGTAAATTATGTCAGATTTAAATAACTGCAGTTTGTTTACTTATAGGTACATAAAACACTAAGCGAAACTTTCATACACATACATACACATAGTCATTTGTTAAGAAAAGTTAATGAAATAAATGCAGTTTAAAAATTGATCACCAAACTTATTGTATGACAAATCTATACATCTACATACATATAAATAAAACGGAAGTGTCTGTGTATGATTAAATAAATACACCCAAACACTTATTTAAAATTTTTGTCTATATATCTGTTTGTTCCTCCGGGCTAATCTCCGAAACGGCTGAACCAATTTTAGAAGAGAAGAGCTCTTTTCAGTCAATAATCTAGGCTACTTTTATACTGGAAAAAATGCCAAATTTAATGCGTGTGAAACTGCGAGGCAAAGCTAGTGGACAATAAATCAATTCAAGAGTGGTAGAGCCATGCTGCATGAATTGGGCCGGCTCGCCCGGTAAAATACCACCATCTCACAGAATATCAGCGTGAAATAACAGCATCTATTGCTGTTGTGTTTCGTTCGGTGAGTGAGAGTGCCGGTGGCCCATCTCCCCCCTCTTCACTCCCCCTCCTTTCCTATTTCCCTAAAGGCCGGCAACGCACCCGTGATTCCCCGGACGTTGCGGGTGTCCATGGGCGGCGGCGATCACATATAAAATGCTCTGTGGTGGTCACTCTCCATCAGGTGACCCGCTTGCCGTTTACCCCCTCTTTTGTGAAAAAAAAATTAGGTTTCAATGTTAAAAATACAGTGCTTAAAGCTTTTAAACAATATGTGATTCATGATTTTTCAATCAGTACCAAATAGTTGACTGAGCATCACAATTGTAGTTAAATTAAATTGTGTTAAAAACGTAATAAAATGAATTAACACTAACAACAGTAACAAAATTTCAGATTGGTAAATTAATGGATATATTATTCAAGAGTATCCTTTTCATTATTTTAACGATTAGTGGGATTTTTTTTATAATTTCCATATAAAATGAAGTTTCGTACTCGGTTGTTTTGTATGAAAAGTTAAAAAAAAATTAAAGCTTAAAGCTGGTAGTGGAATCACCTCCTTCGACTCTGTAACTACGTGAACACGGGGAATAAAAAAAATTCTAGAAAAGTAGCTCCTTAGCACTTCACTGACGACATGGTTATTGCTAATATTCAATGTGTTTGGACCAGTGTCCGACCTAAACTAGTTTCTGTGTCTCAGTCGACCGAAACAGCAATCGATACCGAAACTTTTAATACATTTTCAAGTTTCTGTTCAGTGTTGCTATTTGTAAATTCGTGCATTGTTTGTGTTTATGGTATGTTCATAGAAGCAGTTTTTTAGCTGTTGTCAATATCAATCATAATCGTTGATAGATCAACACTGTCATTTTGAAGGTGTTGATACTTAATAATAATTTATTTATGATTTAGTCAGTAGATATCTTTAAATGTTAAAAATGAGTCAATTGAGAATGTTCAAATTTCCACCCAAGTAGATATCCTATAACAATGAAAATCATATGTAGAATCTGAGATTGCTTACAAGTTATTTAATAAATTAAAGAAAAATAAATACTTTCTTGTATCGATGGGGTGAGGTGAGGAGGTGACTTATGAATAAACCAATGGCCACCGAAGGCAGCGCAAAAAAATTGGTAATAACTTTCGTCAGAATTTCATAGGTTTGTTGGCGAAAACTCATTTCCAACCGAAATTTCTCGGCGCAGAAGTCTGGACTTAGTGCTAAAGTAAGCCCTGAAGCCGAAAGTTCGGTCGGATACTAGTTTGGACAACAAATTCATTAGTGTGAGTGGTTTAAGTGGCGAATTAGACTGATATAATGACCTGCACTCGCATTATGAGAGGCGTCCACAAAAACTCAATTTCTAACATTATCAAAGTGAGACTGGTTTGTTAATATTGTTTGAGTAACTCCATAGCCCATGGCCTACCACAAGTGTATAATATGGAATAAATTAATATTATCTTCTCCTATTGTTAACATTATGTAACATAATGTTTTTCCATGTAAGATACAAGAAAACCTTAAAAATAAACATACTAGAATCAGCTTGGCTATATCCATAATAGATACAAGCGTATATCCTACACCCGAACTTATTTCTAACATGCTCAAAGTGAGACTGGTTTCTTAATATTGTTTGAGTAACTCCATAGCCCATGGCCTACCACAAGTGTATAATATGAAATAAATTAATATTATCTTATCCTATTGTAAACATTATGTAACATGATGTTTTTAAATGTATGAGCGCTGTACATCAATTGGATCGAATGATTATATAAGATACAATAAGAAAACCTTAAAAATAAACATACTAGAATCAGCTTGGCTATATCCATAATAGAAACAAGCATATATCCTACACCCGAACTTACACAAGTTCTACAAAAACGAAACAAGTATATGCGTAAACTTACAAATTACAAATTAAACCTGATATAATTTTTCTCTCACTCTTACCAGTGTTACTTATTACTTGTTAGGTATCACAGTACTACTAACTACTATATCTGACATTTTTTTCTCTTAGATCCACACTTAAATAATATGTATGTGTAGGAATAGTTAAAAATTATACATGTACAATCTACATATATTATATTTTAATACAGTATTTTAGTTCAGTTAATAATACAGTCAAAGGTAAAAATATACAAGATTTTTTTTGCCAAATTTTTATTTTGAATTGAAATCGAAAAATTTTAAATGCGAAGGCGGCGTTGGTAAACAGATTTAATATCTTGACTTTCCCTCGTGCTAAATTAAAAGAGCGACACGCAACCTGCGCATGCGCGGTTGGCTCATACGATTACGTTTAATATGTACGCATTAGCCGCATTACGCACATTGTAGAATGAGAGCTAAATTTTAATTACGTAGAAATAATTATCTCAAATAACGTTAAATAAATTTGATTAAATTATAGACTGTGGCTTACTATATAAACTGCTTTAACCGAAATCGGCGTATCTACTTAAATAAAAATTTTACCTAAAAAATTAAAAATATTTTATTACTGTGTTTAATATGTTATAAGTATGCACTTTCATTACCACGTTCAAATCATGGTTTTTGTGAAATGGCCAATAATTAATTTTACTTAAATTAAATTCGTTATACAATTATTCACGGTTGTGGTACCTACATTAACACGAGTCTATACAATATTGTGCTCCAATAAAATAAGTACTTCTTGTATTGGTAAATTATATAGAATGGTGGAATAAACCAGATTTTTGAGTGCAGTTTCATTTTGGTCATTTATCAATTATTTATCAATGCAAAATTTATGACAAAATTCAAAAAATTTATAGTTCATTCTATTTAAAAAAAGTGAACTTCAAAGGATATAAATTACTTATAACATACTAATCGTTGCCCTCGACTTCGTCGGCGTGGAATTAAAAACAAGTAGCCTATGTCGTCCCCATTCAAAATTGGTCCAGCGATTTAGCCATGAAAAAGCAACAGAGACACTTTCTCCTCTATGACATGGAGTATAGGTGCAATAGACGTATCCGTAATGACAGAATTATAATTGTGATCATTTGTTATAATTTCTAGAAATCTTCCTTCTATATAAGAAGACAGATATTTTTATGAGTATTTTCCATGTATTTTCTAATAAATGTCAAAAAATATTACTGAAATTAATATGGAATGAATTTGTGATGTAAAGAGATTTAGATCTAGGTATTACTTTGCGGTAACCGATTTCGTGTGACGAATTCATATAATTTCTATCTTCCGCCCAAAATACACGTGTTTCGCCTCTCAACGAGGCATCCTCAGGTGATTAGAACTACTAGAACCGAACTAAAGTAGATTTGACGTTCAAAAATACCTTGTAATTGGGTTTACTTGAATAAATTGATTTGACTTTGATTCCAGGGATCGGACGCGGCCAGCTAATTATCACCAAATTTTGGTGAATGAATCTGATCTCTTGAATTTCCTGAAGATGCTTTGTTGAGAGGTTACAAAAGTTACAAGAATTCGTCACATAATTTTTTAACTTTCTATTGAACCTTAAAATTAATCTCGATAAATCAAAGCTCTGATTTTCAAATTAACCTTGGTATGAAAAATGGCTGTGACAGACAAGACAAAAAACGGTTACTGTGAAGATTCCAGTGTTCCTTTTTTCAATTTTGGAACGGAACTTTAAATGTGACGACTATTACACATCGGCGTTAATGTAAAATTTTGATTATTTTTACGTTAGATAGTTAATAATACGAAAAGTTATTTTAACCTTTTTTATTTGTATCATTAAAGCTTCAATCACCATAGTAACCGAATTTATAAAAAAAAATACACATACATACTTTTTGGAAAAATTGCTTGTCTAATTTTTCGCACTTTCTTTCGCTATAACTGTCTTCAGAAGCTACTTTAAAACTCTTGATATTTTATTATATAAAAAACTTAAATGAAATCGTACAAAAATTATACTTAAGATCCTTTTTTTTACCGTCTATCGATATCTGAATTTCTGTCATAATTTATTGTGCTTCCGGTTTATACAAGTTTCCACAAAACCATTTCAAATACTCCGACATATATGAGTATGAAATCAGTGAACTAAGTGGACAGCCGCTTCATTTCTCTACTACTAATATTGAATTATCACATAAAATAAATTATTTCTATTAATGTTCACGATACAAAGATAATACGATATTATAACAATCGTCATTGCAATCGTTTTTAATCGATATAATTCAAGTATTATTAAATGTGAAGAATACAATATAATAAATCTACTTTGTCAACTACTACTTTGTCACTAATTTGTCAATTACTTTGTCTTTTATAAGTGAAGAAAAAGAACTCAAATTATTTGATATATTTACAAAGCTATATAGAAGTGTTCCTCTGATTTGCGGCACCGTTATTGCTCGGGTACGGCGTCTGCAGTTATTTATAAAGTCTATGTGTTTTGAGATAATATACCTAACATTGCAGAGATTCCCCATCACAATCCTCGCACTAGTTATCATAATAATATATAAAAAGCACATACACATATTGTGTATATTACTAATCTGTATAGCAGGGAGGCTAACTTTAAGAAAGTCATCAAAGAACGATTTTCGTGGGACTGAGCAGTATAATACCGACATTTGGTATCGTCGTATTCAGTAGTGTTTCCTGAGTAAGAATAATGGTGTCACTTTCTCTGTTGGTGGAGGGGGAAGCTATGATGTCACAAAGATGGCGATTATTGGTTTAAATTTTGTCGAATAAGTCAATAACCACTTAACCTAGGTGTCATATGAAAGGTATTGAAATGCATAACAAAAACGTCTAACAATTATAAGTATAGGTTCAATATTCAAAAAGTTACTTGAATAAAAAACAAAAAAAGGAAAGGTGTTAATTTTTTATACTTTAAATAATGCGGTAAAAATGCCAATTACAATAAAAATGGTTTAAATATAAAATCTTGCTTCGTTTTTCATCTGTAATGCACAATTTGAATTTTTAAAATCGGATAATAAATAATCGAACTACGACAATTTTAAACGAACGCGGCGCATTGCGCGGGCGCGGGCGCTCGTTCGCTAGACACGGTCGGCCGAGTCACAGCCGAGCCAACACGCGACAGTTTCTTGCAAATTGAGTTACATAAACTTTTAAACTTTCGCGTTGTATAACAAACATATTTATATTTACGCTGTATCCCTAACTGGGTAGTCAGATATGTAGCGGAGAGGCAACTTACATTCTTATGTAAGAATAAGAATTCCTTACATTCTTCTTTAACCTCCTAAAATCTCATCACTTCCTCACACATTTTCGCCTAGGTATCCGAATGCTTTTGACATTTCCGTTAGCTAACACTATGGCTCTTCGATCTTCGGAAGTCAGCTTGGATTTTCCTTGTCTTCTGCTACCACTCATTTTCGCTAGATTTTCTTCGTTAGTCTTTCATCACACATTCTTTCTGTGTCCAAAACATTTAAGTATTCCTTTCTTCATTTTTACAATAACACTGTCGTGCAACCCTGTCCTACTGCCTATCTCATCGTTGATTATTTTGTCCAAAAGGGTGACACCGCACGTATTTCTAAGAGATCCCGTTTTTAATGCATTAATCTTATTTTCTCTCGATTTCGGGCACATCCAGGCTTCACTATCGTACAATAAAGTTGGCATCAACACCGCATTGTGGATGGCCATTTTGGCTATGTTAGACATATTCACACTGCCTACTAATGCAGACAGAGGACCGTTCGCTTTATTGCCAGCTTTAACCCGTCTCGCTACATCCAACTCACATCTTTCATCCCTCCAAACGCACTCCCCAGACGCTGATGGCGCTATAGCACGCACAGTCTAAATGAGAACCTTTCCCTTTATAGAGAGGTACTGTGACTGCGGTGCGCTAGTCCTTTGGAACCTTCCCTTTCTGTCAACAAAGGTTGCAAAGTGCACAGAAGGTATTCCAGACCCTAGGACCACCATATTTGATCATCTCACCAGTCGCCTCATCATTTCCGCAGTCTTTCCACATTTCAGACTTCTCATCACTTTCTCGATCTCTTTCGTACTAATAGCAACCTCCAGTCCCTAACCCGAGTGTGGCAATACACTAGAATCACTCTCAGCATCAGAAACAGAGTCACCCATCTCATACAGTTCTCCATAGTATTCATTCTATCGCTGCAGATGTATAATAATAGTAATAAGATGTTCTTATTAGCAGTTAGCAGGTGGATTTCTTTCGTACGTTATTCATTCTCTGAGGTGCCGAACCGCTTTGGTACTTAAGTATTTCTTTCCAAAATAATTTGGTTTTCCGGAAAGTTGTCCGCCATCGTGTTTTCGTGTAACACCCTACACCTTTCATGCTTCTTTTTCACTAGTGCATTGGTTTCTGCTTTCTACAGCTTCAAATTCTTCATATCACAATCATTTTTATTAGTAAGTTAGTCTCGCCATGCTTTCTTCTTCTTATATACAGATTCTTTCACCTCGTCATCCCACCACATATCACGCTTTTACCGTTCCCAATAGTATTCGCTCCACACACTTCTTTCGCACCCTCGATCATACTATCCCTAAGGTTCTGCCAACTTTCTTCAACATCCTCGCTTATCAATTTCGATCTATCATCAAGCCAAAGGGATACTGCCCTTTCAAATTCATTCCTGATGTTCACACTTTCCAGGTTCCAAGTTTTGATGTGACAGACCGCTGCAGGTTTGGACACTACTCGACGTCGCCATGCTGCAAACAGACCCCTTATTCTGGTTGTCACAAGAAAGCTTTCCGTTCTCAGATCGGCTCCTCTATGCGCTCTTGCGTCCATAACCTGCTGCTTCGGATGGATTCTTTTGTGCTTAAATACGGTATTAGCTACAATACGATCCTTTTCCATACACACTCCTAACACAATCCTACCAGCATAATTCACTCTGTTATGCCTGCTTAGGACAATCTCAAATTAAGTTCGAGCGGTTCCGACCCATTCATTTATGTCTCCACACACAACAATTTTCTCATTCTCTTATGCGAAAGTTTAAAAGTTTACGTAACTCAGTTTGCAAGAAACTGTCGGGTGTTGGCTCGGCTCTGACTCGGCCGACTGTGTCTAGCGAACAAGGGCCCGCACCCGCGCAATGCGTCGCGTTCGTTTAAAACTGTAGTAGATTGTTTATTTATTATCCAATTTTAAAAATTCAAAGTGTATGTTACAGATGAAAAACCAAGCGAGATTGTAATTGGCATTTTTACCGCGTTATTTAAAGTATAAAAAATTAACACTACAATTTTTGTTTTTAATTCAAATAACTTTTTATATATTAAACCTATACTTATAATTGTTAAACGTTTTTGTTAGGCATTTCAGTATCTTTCATATGATACCTCATTCGTCCAAATAGGTTAAGTAGTTATTGAGTTATTCAACAAAATTTAAGCCAAGAATCGCGGTATTTGTGTCGTCATAGCTCCCCCTCACCGACTGAGAAAATGACAACACCGTTCTTCTTACTCAGGATACACTACTGAATACGACAATACCAGTTGTCAATACTGCTCAGTCCCACGAAAATATTTTTTTAATTGTTTAGCTTCTCTACTAGTATCTATGTTAGGACGGCGTCAAGATATATATCTACTAATCTACCATATTACATCATTATTCTATAAAGACTGAAGTAACATCATAGATTGTGGCATTATATAGTTATAAAAATTCAGTAAGTATCTATGTAATTATGTTACAAAATAATGAATTTATATTCTTTGGCAATTGTATTTCGTAGTGTTGAATTCAAATTATCCACAAAAAAGTATAGACAATCACACTAAATGTTAGGACTCAAATTAAATAAGCACTATGCTTATATTATGGATTCCACTCCAAAAATTGGAGAAGCAGGGAATGACAAAAAATTGATTTTGTAATGGGGTATAGAATCCGCGGCTCTTGACTTGGTAAATACAATAAATGTACCAGCGCCATGGGCTGGTCATTATAGAATGTTATCTCTAGGTCAAATACTTCAAACCATCTTAAAATTAATGCTTAGCTGATACGAAGAAAATAATTTGTACATAAAAAGGAGGTCTTCGATCTTCGATTTTCGTGTATCTTGAGATGTGTTAAAGTAATGCTGCCAAGTGGTGGGAACTAGGGAACAACTGAGATACCACCAGCTGTGTTCACTCGCCCCAAATCCCGAGAGAGCACAGCGTGGCACCCGGTCGTTCGATAGGCTGGAGTTCTTCGAAGTTCTTCGTTTCTTCTTTTTATTTTTCTTATCTTTCCTTGAGATCTTGTACGTTCTTTGATCACACACAATACGATGTGTGTTCAGTGTGTATATGTGCAATAAATTGTACGCATTGCTAGATTCGAAAAAAACTCTCAGCAATCATTCGCGGCATTCACTATGCATACTTCTAGTGTGACGTAAATTCCTATTTTCGTCCAACCATAAGGCTGTACATAATACATACAATTTTCATTTAGAATTATGAATGTAATAAGTGGCGTAACCTGAAGAATCGAAGGGCATGGTATGCTATGAACACTGATACAAGAGCCAGATCGCTGGTAGCGGGTTTTAATGTCACAGGGAATTCCAAACTCGAGATAAAGTAAATTATTTTTCGTATGTTTTACCATTTATAACAGTGTTAAAATAAGAGAGGCGGCTATGGGAACAGAAAGGAATGCAAATGACCGCACCTAACCCCCTAACCGACGCTACGTCACGTCACAATATAGGCTTTAGGCTTTAACTAATTAATCTGTGGCGTAGGAGTGGGAGTGAGGAATTTATATTCGTCATGTGAAAAAATACCACCCATTTTTTCTAGTTTAGAAAAAAAAACTTTTTCGAAATTAATTTGATTTGCACGCTCTAAAATTTTCCAAATTGGAGAATCTAATATAATATGTGTACATGATGTAGGTGCCATGAAGGCAGAAACAGTACAATTCATTCAGAATGATAATTTAATATTAATACCACAGATTAATTAGTTTACTACCGTAAATTAATACATTGTTATTCAAAACTTAATTATTTAAAAAAGCGCCATCTATAGATTCCCGAAAGAACTTTGTAAATATTTAGTATTTGAATACGTTGTGACCATTTGCTTTATAAAAAACCTCATAGATGGCACTACAGTATCACGCATTGTGGTTTTTAACAGCAAATCTTTTAACAAAGTTAAAATATCTATAATATAGAAGAGTAGACTACTATCGACTTCATTACAAACAAAGGATAATATATATACTTAAATACTTATTTTATCTATTAGTTATAAAATTGAACCGTGAACTTCATTGTTTCAAAATTTATGCCTTCACAAGTTCATAATACTTAGTAGGTGAATAATAATCAAAGGTAATAAACATATTAAACATATCAATAATTCTAACGTTACTTATATATTTATTAAGTACTTTTATATATTTTACTTCTAAACAAATTCCGTAAGCATTAAAAGTGTAATAAAATTATGACGAAGTAGGTACTTAGGTAGGTAAAATTATTACCTAGTTCTATTGTATAGTTTACAATGTAAAACCAATCCATTCACATACAGACACAGTAGAGTTTCTATTATGTAGAGTTTTTATTCTAATTCATAATGTCTCCATAAAAGAGAATTGGTCATAGTCATATGCTTGTCACATTATGATATTATGCATATTTAATCATAATACGAGTATAAAACAAAATAGTAGGTCTAAACGTAGTCAAAACTAAGATGTCATTTTTAACATGTGCATAAGAACAACAAGTAATACTTAATTTAAAATTATTTTACGGATGTTGTATCATAAAATAAAAAAACTTTGTATAGCTACCTAGTATTTATGTTTACTAAATAGGTATAACTATTATAAATAAAATTACATTACGTCTTCAAACACAGATGAGTAATAAAATGCTTCTATGAATAAAATAAAACTAAGATGACGAATCACAGGAAAGATGGCTGAACGGGGGTCCATCGCACCCCTCCTCTCGTAGCCCCGGCCACGTGCCGACCTTGACCTTGAGGCGCTCACATGCACGGCTGTGAGTGCACTTGAAGCACACAATCGCAACGCCCACCCCACAATGGCATGCGGCATTTGCAGACCACCTACAATACTGTGAATTGGGATAATAAGATGCCTTTCTACGAACAGCAGGCGAAAGTAAATTATTTTAATGTAAGGTCGCGAGATCCTGGACACAAGTGACACTTCGTAGAAAATCTCCCGTTTACTAAGTCTTACATCACTTTTAGTCCCTAATAGAAACTATCTCATAAATATCTACGCGGAATCGGCAACAGAAGCTTCACTTCCAAAAAATTTTCTTTTTTTATGTTCAAACGAAATTCTTATATATTTATTAATATAGTTAGTAAACAGTAATTAAATCAATAATTATTAATTAATAAGTATTAATTTAATAGTTATAAAAAGTATCATTACGTACTTACTGGATTGATACCATGACTGATACCTATGAAACATTTTGAAAGCTGTCACAAAAAATTAATTGATATTACCAAAAATGTTAATAGATATACAGTATTTAATAGTTTTATAATTTTGTAAGCACATAGACATAAAAACTATATAACGGACAATATTTATGAATTTACCAAACACTGAATTATTTAATAATATTGACTTTACGGAAGTTCAAAATTTGAATTATTAAAATTCAGTTATAAATTAAAAATATAATTAGTAAATTGCACCAACTTGCCTAAAGTCTGCAGTTTTAGTGGTCGCAACTAGTATATTGACGTATTTCGCGCATGCGCGTCGTCGCTCCACTCAAGTACATAATTATGTAGACGTAGTTACCTATGGATATTTATAGGTGTACTACATTATTTATTATTGTGTTGCATGAACATATATAAACAGGTTACAGATGTGGACGTCAATATTATCTCACTGTGATAATTTGGGCTTAACGCTTCACTCGACGGAATAACACAATAATGCTTTTACGTTTCTAAATATTTCATTACAACATGTCAATATAACGGTTTTTGTTTTTCTTAGATTTTTTAATAAAAAAGTTTCGTATGTAGGTATCTATTTAAAAAAGATTTGTTAAACGTACAAATAATAAGCTTAAAAACAAATTTCTGACTGCGTTTTTATCATCAATTTGTTGGAACATAATATGTAGGTTAGATTAGCTATTTACGGAAATTTAGATGTTAAAAGTGGGTCTCAAAACGCCTTTCTATATCTTTGATATCGCTTTCTCGAAAACGGCTCTAGAGATTTCGATTAAATTTACAATATAGGCCTATAGGGATTGAGGGGGGCGAGAAATGAATTTAGCTAGGTCTTTTGAATTTTTTAAGAAACTACCTTCTCAATAGCACAATGGCTAGAGCGTAGGTCTACCACGTCGACGTACGCGGGTGGTTCAAATCCTGCAATATGGTCAGATCTCTTCTTGTTTTTTTTTAATAAGTTGAACTAATGTGTCTACATTCAGTTTGCAACAAGGACCTATTAAAAACATAATATATCACCTTAATAATGTACTTACAATAGAAAATAAAATGAAAAAAATGACAAAAGCATAGACTTCATAACTTCAGACAGCCTGTCCCGTACTACGAAGTGGCAAATAACATCAGATAAAATATAGACGTGTGGGTGCTGTTTTCTAACGAAATGGCAACCGATTAACTTATCTGATAATAAATGTGTATCGTATGTACAGGTGAGTCAGGTTATCTGATTTAGCTCACCGTTGCTGTTCGGACACGGCGTCTGGCTTTGGAGTTATTTATAAAATCTATGGCTAAAAGTCAAGGAGAAAAATCTATTATTTATTTTCCTGAACAATAAATTTAATGTTATTCATGGACTTTCTTCATTTTAAGATACTATGTTATTTAAAAGAATAGTATTATACAAGCAATATTTGTATATTGATAATCGCGTTCTCGAAAACGGCTCCAACAATTTAGATGAAATTTACAATATAGAGCTTTATGGTGGTTAAAATAGATTTATTTTATTTATTTATATATTTATTGCACACACAAACATTACAAAAAAGATCGATCTAGCTAGAGTCCAATTCTAAGAAAATTCGTTTTCTCTATGTTTTCACACATTTAGAACTTCTAATCTCTAAACTCCTCTGATTTCGCAACAGACTTTATTTTCTCAATAGTACACAGTGTGAAGCGTAGATTTACCAAGCTGAATCGAATCCTGCAATGTGGTCAGACTTTTTTTGTTATTTTTTTGTAAGATACCGAGTAAAACTCGGTCGCCCAGGTGCTACTATGATTATGTACGCAATGATTAGAGCATACGTACTGTATCTAGATGTATCTAGTTCATAGTTTTTTAATAATCAATGCACTAACTAGTAATAAAATGTAGACGGAGCACTACGACAGTTCCAGGAGCATAGGGGTGGTTGAATTCTAAACCGGAAATTACACGGTTAATTCGTAATACATGTGCAAATACTGAAATCTTCGTACCTACGCGTGCAACATAAAGTAGCAATATTGTTATCCATTATAAAGAGTAAGTAATAATCGTACATATTATTATTACGTTACTTGAATGTATGCCCATACACACATAATATAGGTGTATATGATGAATTTTAAAATGCCAAACTGTCCATTTTGGCTCGTTTTATTTCATTTTAATATGTATATTTATGTGTATTTTAATTAAGAGAATATAGCTTATAGAAAAAACGAAAACAGTTATTATTTTTAGCACAGCAGCTACTTTAGTTAAAGCTTCAGATTATTTTTCCTATGTAAGAAGTTTCATAAGTACGTTTAATTATTTAGTTGTTTATGTAAAAGTAATATTTAAGGTCTATTAGTAAATGTCTATTATATTTATTTTAATCACATTCGTAAATATTTATTGCAGAAAACATATTAAGTAACATAATATGACGTATGTATCGTTGACTATTTCAAAATTAATAATATTTAATGTATAATTAATAATATATTAAAAAATCAATTATATTTGAATTATTAGAGTAAATTAAACAAAGGTATGTATTTTGATTGTTGAAGTTTTGAGATAACTATACGAAAAATTGGAAAAAAAATTAAACACTTCTAAGTGCAATGTTTTTTAATAAGATTAGAGAAAGTTTTTATTTCATTTACATATTCCTATAAGACTATTTAAAAAAAGAAATCAGGCCCTTAACACTAATTCTGGCTAGAGCTAGTCCAATGTATTATATATACAATACATTAGTCCGGCGGCAAATTGTGGTTCCCATTTACATTGATTGACAAGATTAGAGAAATACGTCACTGGACAAAACCGATTTTATGCATTGCTGAAGCAAGCACACACACCTACAGTTTTAACTGTGTGATTGAAACATACACTTGCTCATATGGGTGTGTAGAATACATCATTAGATAAAACTGAACAAATAAAACTGAAAGTAAGTAAGTTATTTACTATATACCCAATTAGAAAATAAAATAATTAAGTACTCAATACGTATTTCAGAAAAAAAATTATACAATCTTGTCTTTTATCTGATATACTATAGGATGTTTCCATAGCTGCGACTATAACGGGATAGAAATTGTACATTATTTATGACCTTTTCGGGTCATGTAAGACGTTTATACGAGTGCTACATGACAACACTGGCAACGTACCTAAGTCAAAGTCAAATCAATTTATTAAATTAAACCCAATTACAAGTTATTTTTGAACGTCAAATCTACTTTAGTTCGGTTCAAAAAGAGAAAAGAAAACCTGGACACTAAGAAGAACCGACAAGAGATTCGGCCAGGTATAATTTTTTATACTAGGTAAATTCACCTAGTCTCAGCCATGAATTTCAAAGTTGGGTAAACCTTGGAATAAAGTATGTAGATATACATTTTCTCCTCAATAAACCAAAGGCAACAAAACGTTTTTATGTTAAATAATATTGCATTTGTATTTATGTAAATATTAAAATACATATTTATAAGTCAAACTATATTTTAAACATCGCAAACACAATTTTTAAAACTATATTTTTTTATTTTATATAGGTATGTATATTTAATTATTTAGAACGTGTAATAACATAAGGAAAGGGCGGATTAAAATAGTTTAAAATAGAAATGCAATATTTAGCTCGTATCCACTTGCGAGCTTGTTTCTAAGTGAAAAAAAGAGAAAGTAAAAACTCACCTATGTGACAAGTGACGACTGACAAATGATCGGGTATTCTCAGTACCTGAAAAAATATAGGCACAAAGGTAATTACTATAATATTAGCTGTGTATGTAGAAAAAAAATAGCCTATATCTCTCTATATAGTCCTCTGCCTCAATGCCTGCTAATGAAATAAATTTAGAGGACGCGTGTTTAGTGCATAAATAACTATATGAACTTTATAAAAAGCATAATATATATTTATGTAGACAGACTCTTCCATTTTATTCATTTACTATCTTTATCCGCGAATTCGCGCAGAAAATGTTTTCGTAATTTTCCCGGATTAGATTGGATTACATGTACATATTTACAAAAATTGTTTTTTAAAAAAGCCTACACTACGTCTACGCCTACGTCAGCCTCCGGGCATATATACTAGGTATCTCTGTATCAAATTTCATCGTAATTGGTTCAGCGGTTTAGCATTTCCCATTCAAAGTTTCATTCCCCTTTTCACCCGATTTGGTGTTGTATTTGATAAAAAAGTAGCCTATGTCCGTTCCCAGGTGTCAAACTTTCTCCATGACACATCACAATCAATTCACCGGTTTAGCATTTACCAAAAAAAGTTTCATTCCCTTTTCATCCCTTTAGGGGTAGATTTTTGATAAAAATGATGTGGTATCATGGTACACCAGTTAGGAACGAAGTTTCTTCGGATAACATAGAAGCAACACAATTTGCAAAAAAAAAATGAACATCATTTTCGTAATTAGCACCCCTAGAAACCTAGGATATGATACCTATGTCGATTTATCAAAAAAAAAATCACCATCTTGGATTTGAAAATAAACATAATTTTCGTAATCAGCACCCCGAGAAACCTATAATCTACTACACCCATATCGATTTATCCAAAAAAGTAATTTTTGCCATCTTGGATTTGAAAATGAACGTCATTTTCGTAAACAGCACCCCGAAAAACCTAGAATTTGATACCCATATCGATTTATCCAAAAAAAGTAAAATTCGCCATCTTGGATTTGAAAATGAAGATCATTTTTATAATAATATGAAGAAGATTACTGAAGACATCGGCTGTTATGACACATTACTGAAGACATCGGCTGTTATGAGCATATATCTCTTTGCCTTCCCTTGCAGTGGAAAATCGTACAAAGAATAAGGAACTTCCTTCCAAATACGACTATAGCACTTCCGTTCAGAGAATGTAATATTACTACGTAACTTTCGTTATATATTTTTCTTACGGTTTTAGTCTCACATTTTTTTCAGTTCGGTCGCGCAGCAAAATCCCTATTGCCTCCAAGCCTGCCGTAAGGAACTATCGTTCCAAAAAAGGTTGTAGTAAAAAAGGTTTTGATAAAAAAGTTGTCTTATTCATAAAAAATGTGTATCACTGCACCAAATTTCATAATTACCGAGGTTTAGCATTTCCCAAAGTTTCATCACCCTTTTCACCCTTTTAGGGGTAGATTTTCGAAAAATCGCAATTTTTGCGCAATCACATGTTCTTACTGCATAGCAATTTTCATCAATATCGGTCAAGCCGTTATTGAGTTACAAAAGGACATAAAGACAGACAGACAGACAAAAATTTTAAAAATAATAGAATCGAAGTCAGTGAGTCATAAAATGACTACATATATTTATCACGAAATTTGACAGTAAAATTATAACTAGGACAGATACTAGAGATTTAGATAGTAATATAGATGTATGAATGTATAGGTTAGTTATTGTTACAATATATACTACCGTTGTTGCTCGCGACTTCGTCTGCGTGGAATTTAAAAAAGTTTCCCGCGTCCTTCTCCAGGGACAATATGTACCTATATCCCATTCTTTCATCAAAATCGATCCAGCGGTTAAATCGTGAAACGTAACAGACGAACAGAGGGACTTTCGAATTTATATTAGTATCTTACGGATTAGTATGGACAGTATTGATTATTTATTTATAACACTAGATGTTGCCCGCGACTTCGTTCGCATTTTTTTAACTAAATAAATAATTCAGAAACCTACGTGGACGTACGCAGAACAACTCACCAAAGTTTCATTACAATCGAATGAACGGTTTAGGAACGCATAGAGGTCAAAGCGGACAAACATACAAACAAACATTAATTTTATACATAAGTAAATTATGTCAGATAAGTTTTTATTTGTTTACTCTTTTCTGTTAACTTGTATGACGATATTGAGATATCGGCTATATAATTACTTCATATTTATTACTAGCTATAATTCGTGGTTTCACCCGCATTAAATTTGATATTTTTCCAACATAAAAAGTAGCCTATATTACTCTCTGAAAAGTCCTCTATCTGCCAGTCCAAGTCCAGTCAAAATCAAGTTCAGCTGTTTTGGAGATTAGCCTGGACAAACAAACAGACGGCCAGACAGAAAACTTTAAAAAAAGCATGTTTGGGTTTTGATTACGTGCTAATAAATAACCATAATTAGCTTAGGAGAAAACCTTTATTTCGAAATTATAGACAGACACTTCGGTTTTATTTATGTATATATATATTTAGATTATTATTTAGGCTTAAGTAGTGAGATTCTGAAGCCTACTTTAATAAGTTCATCGAATTATGCAAGTAATAAATATAGTTGAGTACGGTACTGGTATGTCAGGACTATCAGGTGTAAAATGTAGTACAACTGGGTCGATCAACAACTATCTTTACCTGACTACGGAGGGCTGACTATTAATGATTTGAACCTGCTATGTATGTATTTCATCTGTTCCCCGCATAAATTCTAAACTATCTATCATAATTTGATGAGGAGGTATCGTTAGAAGCGTCTTGAACTCAAGACTGTCCGCTGGCTATAGGCTATATGGCGTTACACTACATGGCGCCCTCTATAGGAAATAAAGTCCTACATTAAAAACATTATTGGAGGGTGCCGCGTTGGTTATTAAAGGAATGGGCTTAATTAGCATATATCAAAAATATATATGTATGTATTACTGGCTGTTGTTCCCTGCTTTGTTTGCATTAACTTGATAATTGCATATAATTTATATAAAATCAAGTCTCAGACGTTCGTTACGTTCGTAGGCTATAAACGTCATGGATAGTCGGTTTCTTTATATTTTTTTTATCCGCAAAAATAAAAGTACGAAATAATTAAATAAAAATAGGTTAATATTATTAAAAATAATTAAATAAAGACAAGTTTAAAAACTAAAACCCGACTACCAAAAAAATCGCACGCTGAAAAGTACAAAACAAGAAAATATTCTTGGCCGAAATTCTAATTTACCAACTATTCAATTATTTATCACCTAATAAGTAGACAACTTATGCATATATTTTCATTTAACGCATAACTATAGCGTTGTTCAGAGGGCAGCTGTGGTCGCATGCCACCTTATCTTAGGACATGACTACGTAACCTATATATATTTCAAATTATGGCATTCACCTAAATAATAGCCTAAAATGTATTGATAAGTAAGCAAACCTTTAGGGTAATGTGGCATGCGACCACGGTTATACTCTGAACGTCACTATGTGTTAAATTAAAATATATGTTGTCTACTTATTTAGGTGATAAATACTTGAATAGTTGGTACTGTTGGTAGATAAGAATTTTAGACAAAAATATTTTATTGTTTCGTAAGTTTCAGTGTGATTTTTTCGGTAGGTAGTCGGATTTTAGCTATTAAACTTTTTTTTTGTCTCACTGCTGTTCTTGAATTGCTGACAAAAATTATTCTGAAAATATAATTACGCATTGATTTCATACATAAACATTATATTAATTGTAATGCTAATATCAATCTCAGTAATATATTTAATAAACTTAAAAGTTAAAGAGAAAAATAATAATAGAGAAATACAGGGTTATTGGTAATTCGACGTATTCCCGTTAGGAGGTGATAGGGGTGACTATTTGTGACAATTTTAACACCCATATGCATTATGCAAAAGTGAACCATTTTTGAGTTATCATGTTTTTTAGCTTTCTTCAAAATAAGTCAAAAATGCAACATCAAAAATTTATTAAAAAAAAGTATCAATTTATATCTCATTTTTTCTTCTGATTTATAAAAACGATTAAACACTGGTTATTTATCAAAATTAAAACGACAATTATCGGTCCAAATTTAAAAATGTGAGACGAAAAACGATATTATTTCAATATTTTTTTGAGATTATTTTCCACTAAAATGCCTTAAAAACAAAAAAAAGTTATGAAACTTGGCTTGAAGATTAGTTTAAAAACATAACCATTTTCCTAGCTCTCCAACAATTCATAACAACTAGGAACTTACTTCAAAGAAACTGAAAAAAAAAAAGATCACAAAGGAAGCAGGCAGAAATTCGTATTCGAACTAAACTTCACTCGTTCACAACGTTCACTTTTGCATAATGCATATGGGGATTAAAATTATTACAAATAGTCACCCCTATCACCTCCTAACGGGAATACGTTAAATTACCAATAACCCTGTATATCGATTTTGCTCTATTGTAGTGATTGTCTAGGAGACAAAGAATAGTAAAATTGTCCAATGGACAATTTTATCTATTTTATCTTACATCTATATTATATTCATTTAGAATCTGATTATTTTTGTATATCGTTTTTATATTCATACGTTTAATATAATTATAATAAACATATAAATATAAAAACAATATAAGAAAATATAAAAACAATATAAATAATTATTTATATTCGATATATGTATGTATGAATGTAAGTACTAAGCATACAGACGTTATTAAATTTTTAGTATGAATCGAAAATTATCAACTTTTCGTTATACAATAATGGATTAGTCAGGTTCAAATTAACATACATAGTCCTTGGATAACGTGACCATTTTTTTTTAATCAGAGCGGGACGCTTGCGATTTTTGGCAAAAAGGCTTATTTTACTATTTAATCAAAAACAAGAACATGACATGAGAACAATGTATTAATGATAACAATAAATAATTTCAGTTAATCAACATTAGATTCAGTTGCAGATGCATTTGTTTTATATTTGTCGGCGGAGCAAATCGGTTCCAAAATGTCGGGTCTAGTTTTCAAGTAGGAATAGAGCTTATCACATGATTTTTATGTTAACTTTGGTAAAATGGTTTTCAGAACTGCGACACTTAATTATGTTTTGCCACTTGCCCATATCTTATTCATTAGAGAAAAAACTCTTTCGTCTTTTGACAGGTGCGTTACTTCCGATGCGCATTTCGAATGCAATGAATATAGATAGGTATGGGTACCTGTACTGTAACGTATTAATTAACGTTTAGTCTATTTGCAAAAGCGGGACATTTTTGCTCTGGCTGGGGACAACGGGATGGACAGCCTGAAAGCGGGACTGTCCCAACCAACGCGGGACGTATGGTCACGTTATCCTTGGATGATGTAAGTATTTGAATTATATTGCACTGGCGGTCCGTTCAGGCTTCGTCCGGGTTGTGCAGATAATATACAGCCTATGCCCATCTGGAATAATGTACCTGTTCAAAATTTAGAAGTACAGCCTTTCTTTTTACTGATTCTTGGTAGTATTATGGCAACATTTTTGTTACCTCAATTACTTTATATATTTATATTGTATTATTTATAAATTATTTCAATTGTATAATAATTAATGTTCATAAAAGTAAGTTGCGCAGCACGGCTTTACAGATATGTAAATTATTATCTATCATTTTCAGTTGTTAATGCAATAAAGAAATAAAAATATTTTACCATACTAACCGATCATCACCCCATTCATAGAGTGCAGTCACAGATTAATTAGTTACTAACGTGAAGTGCAGGGCATGTAGTGATACGTATCTAGTAGTAGCTTCCTAGAAATGTAAAGGAGATCAAAAATCTAAGCTTATTTAAAAGGAAATTATTTAAATTACTCATAGCTAAGTGTTATTACAATGTATATGATTATTTAAATGATAAAATATGACCGCATGCCTTAGCATAAATATAGATAACGTTAATTTCTGTGTTTCGTTGTTTTCTGTTTTCTGTGATTACTGTATGCCTCTGCGGCGGGGCATAGCTGAACTTATGTATATTATAATATGTTTTACCGTACCTATGTATCACAATAAAAATTATTATTATTATACCTAAAAATCCTACTGAAAATAATTTGTTGTCAATTTTATTGGGAATTCTATTTAGGCATAATGTTATTCGATACATTTGGAACTGAAAAGTGTACCATTAAGACATAATTTTTAAAAACCAACAGATATATGTAATATATGTATCTGTGTAATTATATAATAATGTTCGTACCTTCCTATGTGTAACACTCATGAACGTAATAGTGATTTGTCGGCAACCGAGTATTGTAGGCATCCTTGAGGTATCTCTACCGGAAAACAAGCCTGAATCAGCCGCGTCACGTGCCTCAATTTATCTATAGTTCGCTTTTGATTTGCAAAGAGGGCAAACAAACTTTGTGAATCTTTTTAAATAAAATGAATAGTATAAAAAAGGGCAATACAACGTTGTGAAAAAACATATTGCAATACCTATGCATTTAAGGTCACATGTTAATGTATAATTTACCATATCTTGTCATAAACGAAACAATAAATTGTATATATCCTTGTAGAAAATTGGACTGAAACGTACTATACAAATGCTTGCTTGATGACATGTGCCTTTGAAAGCCAAAAATTGTATATGATGTGATGGCAGATTTTAAGTCAATTTTTAATGAAAAAAATGTGTTTATTTACATTAATACGTAAAGACAAATTTTTTTGTACTACCCCTTTTAAGCATATTACGCGCACGGAGGAGTGTGATATTTAGCATAGTTAAGTTTATATAGGGAAGGAGTGCAGAAAGCTAAGATTTATATATAATATCATATATGTAATATCTACTCTGTGCGACTGTTTGACCCAAGGGAATGGCTCAAACTGTCGCACAGAGTAGAGATCTCGGATCAAGAACTATAACGGAAAGTCATTATGAGTTGCCTCTCTTATCACCTTGTGTCAAACGAATTTTCGTCTCAGTCTATACTTTTCGTCTAGTGTCAGTAACGAGCGTAACGAGTAAAACAGTATTTTGGCTACTAGTACTCACAAAAATATAAATATGTCATGTAGAGCCGTGTAGTGTTGTATCGTGACCCTTCCTTAGTCACATACATTAGTACAAGGTAAAAGTATAGAATTTAGGTCAACCAAAAACGGACACGCTCTTAAAGCAAAAGCTCCGTCCATTTGATTTTTGGTCCGATTTAGAGATTATCGCAAAAGAATTTAAAAATGTTGCCAACAAATAATTACTGACAGGTTGACTGAAAAAATTCCATTTGTGAATTTTGAGTCCTTTGTGAGCTGTGAGCTGTTTCGACTCTGTGGAGTGTATGTCAAGGGACAAAGGTGTTTATTTTATATTTACGATCGAATTTCGATCACTAAGCGACCACTAGTTATTATTGTTACACGCTTTTTTTTATTAGCTTTACCTGTGTGTATTTACGGAAACGGAATTTTTCAAATTAATTTTCACCCACTTTTAAACGACTGAATAATCAGAAATTTTGCAGGTGTATTATGAACCGATGAGAATAAAATAATTTGACAATTATGAAAACTATGAATGTCCTGACCAGAATTATCATGATAAGTTTCATCATTATCATCATCAATCACTCTTCATTGGTTGATCCGACACGTTATATCTATATTATCCTAATTCAGAAGCTGATTATTTTCATGTATTGTTTTTATATTGATATGCTTAATATAATTTTTTACATTCCATATGACTACAATTTTTTTACATTCCAGAATGGGCACTATAAAGACGATTTATGACGTAATTATTCACAAAAAAAGTTGGTTTTGAATTCTTGCATTGGTTACTAATAAAATTAAATATTGGTGACACAAAAACAGATTTCCAAACATTTGGAATAACCCCTTCACGAATCGAGCGTCTAAATATAAGAGATAAAGGCTATACAAGACTGCGAGCACATCTGACTATGAAGAGTGGTGAAATTTGGTCAGGACCCATGGACTTATTGTCGTCTAACATCTCTAGTGTCTTTTTCAACACTTCATCAGAAATCTCCACTGAACATGTAGCAGCCTGACCATAATCCCCATTCCTATCAGTAGAGATAACGTGGGAGTTATAATTAGAATTAGTGTCTGGAAAAGTTGAATGAAAATATGCAGAAAATAATTCACATAACCCTTCTCCATCGCTGGCCATTTTATCTCTATAAGTCATAACAGAACGAAAAGCCGAACTATTATTTTGTTTTTAATACGAGTATAAGACCAAAAGCACTTAGGGTTTTTAGGAGTCTTCGAGTTTATTTATGTAAGAATTGAAGCATTCATTTTTATAATGTCTTACCCGTTCACGCTATAATTCAAATGAGAGTTGGTGAGATTTATTACCATATACTTTAAATTTACGGAAAAATGTGTACTTCTTCCGCGTGATTTTCTTAAGAACAATATTAAACCACGGCGGATATTTTCTAAGACTAGTTACTTGCTTGCGTTTAATAAACTCATCTCTAAGTTTATAAAGAATATTATAAAAAAGGTCGTGTTTGAAGATAATTGATCAAGCCAGTTAATTTTGTCTAGCTCTTCAGAAATACCAGCATAATTACCCGAGTGAAAATAATATCTAATCCTAGGATGGACAGGACAATATTCAATCGTGGAGAGATTTAATTCAACACAGAATGATTTATACAGCTTCGGGCACCAAAGATTCCTCAGGAACAATAACATTAAGCAAGGCATTCCAAAAAATCAAATCAAGAATTCGTTAATTAATATTTTTTAAGTGATTATATCGCGACATGTTACATAGAGACCTTACGTCGAAAAAAGCAGAAATTGTCCTCACTATTTGAGCCCATAGTTGGTAAAAATTCAGAACTGTCACCTTCACGGAACCACGACAGTGAAGGTAGATTATAAATAACTCAATTTCGTTACTATTAACAACACTTAACAATCTATCTGAAAATAATTCCAGTTGATTCGCAGTACAGTTGCCTTGGTTTTGGGAACATAAAGCATTTTATAGCGAGAAATATTAATTTTATTATTTTATATCCAATTTAAAGTGTTTGAAAATACATCTAATTAATTTATGGTAATGCGACTCTCTCTGAGAGTTTCGTATTTACGCCCTATGCAATCGAAACTTTGGGGTCCCTGGGGCCCCGAAGCCCATCGACTGGTTTCTGATATTTGTAAGAGACTGGTCGAGGCTTCGGGAGACCGCCGGGCTGGCAGCTTCTTTCACCAAAGTATCCGTTTGGCTATTCAAAGGGGTAATGCTGCCAGTCTGCTGGGCACCCTAAGCAATGACAGCTTTCTAAGCCGCAACTTTGAGGAAGTACATTATTTAATATAATGTTTAGTTTTATGTTTGTAAGTATTAACGTTAAGATATGTAATACCTACTTTACTTTCATTAGTTAAATCTTAAAGGACAACACAATTTCAATTAGTCAGGACCATGAGTTAGGACGTTCTATATTGTAAGACTTAAAATATGATTTCAAAAATTTTGAGATAAACGATTTAAGTATATTTACATGATGTTACTAGTTATTAGTATTACATAAGATTTTGATTTGAATTACATTAAAATCTCAACATCGTAAAAATGTAAGTAGCATGCTTTGGTACACCGTGTCTATATGAGGGTCAGCCATATAGTGGAAATTAAAAGATTTTTTTATGTATCTTTAAATTGTAATTTAAATTGTGTCAGATATATGGTAACCTTAATGCATGAAGCAAACGCCCTCTGATAGTTCTCATATATTTCTAGCTAGGCTTTATTTAAAGTACGTTTCATGCTTTTTTTTATACTACGATAAGATAAACGAGCAAACAAACCAACTGAAGGTAAGTGCTATGAAAGCACTTCAGATTGCAACTGCGTTGGCAACCCTGAGAATTAAAATGTTATGCTTCTTGTGTCAGAAATTTTACCGGATGTTTCATCGTCTACTTCGGACCACAACTGTACAAGTACTACTTGTCTGGTGGCATTACTAGCGAGTAAGATGGTGATCGATCTGACTGGACCCGTACAAGGCCACAAGCTATAATCACTAGTATAATTCAAAATAATAAAAACAGTTGCGAAATGTACCTAACAATAAGAAAACTTAAGATTTCTACGACGTGGGTACATAGTATATCCAACCCTTTATGGTCGTAAAGCTTTTGTTTACGTTTCATCTATTTAGAAAATATTTCAAATATCGAGACGAGGAAGTTCTTAAGATTTATTACGCTAGACTGTTTAAGCAAATTTTTGGTCTAAAAATAGAATCGCGCGATGGCAGGGACCAGGTTTTGCGTCATCTACCAACGCAGAAAAGCTCCAGTGTCAGGGAGGGGTAGGAAGGTGTGCACGCATGCGCGAACTTCCGCCTACGCGAAATGTCAAAGGGCAATCCCGGGAAGCCTGGATGCCTAGGCTTGATTCCGAGGCTAAATTGATTTCATGGACTGAAAGTAGGTCTCTGAGGCAACTTGCTATTTTTCAATAATTACTTACGCAAAAGCATAGAATTACTGCATTTTAAAGTATCTAATAAATTCCCCAACATTATAATTTGCGGTTTATACCAACCATAATTGTATCCGTGTAGGAGATACACTACGTAAAGATAAGTGATTATGTAACACACCGGTTGGTATTTAAGATGTTGGTAAAGCAGTTATTTTATGTAATTTATATGTATTGACTTTTAAATTCAACAAATTTATTTAATTTAAGATTATGAACAAAAAAATTAACCCAGTTACAATTATCATTAATCAGTAAATATGAATATTTAAATCTATAAAGTTACTTAGTACGGTACATAACTAAGACAAGACATAAATATTTAAAGCAATTTTGTTCAATAATACCTATGTTGGAACATTCTCTGTTCTGAATATATAAAATACTTGAAGATCGCACCAAAAATCACCTTTATCGTATTATAGGCAAATATAATTAAAATTATTTTAAAATGGAATAGATGGTTATGATAATTCTAATTGGAACCTTTTAGAGATATACATCATTTGCGTATTCAGTGAGTTTAGTCAGCTTGTTCTTTACATAAACAGGTACCATTGCCTTGTATATGCACTTGTGCCCAACAAGGCTCGCGCCTTTTCTTTTTAACGATCTGAGAAAGAGACGGACGAAAGACGCGGGCCCAGCATAGAAGGGGGGGTTAATAGCCAACCTAGCCAGTTTTCAAACAAACGGACCTTTTTTTGGTAACGCAGATTAAACCTTCGCAAAGTACCCCGCTCTCTTCGAATGAGACTGGGTTGTGGCGTTTTTATCCAATAAATCTCCTCTTGTGGACGTCCTCGGTGCGTTGTTAAGGGGCTCCAAGATGTACTACTAAACGCACCGAAGTGATGCTCCTCTTGCCCTACCCTGAAGCACATGCCAGAGCATGGTTTAACGATTATTCTATGTAATACATGTATCACTATATTTTAAATGTTGGGTCTATCCGGATCGCTATCCTCATCTTACTCTCTAATCTTGCACTCAAACAACAAAGTTTGCGCTATTGTGTTCCGCTGTGAAGGATAAGACAGTCAGTGAAATTTCTGGCAAAAGAGGCATGCAATTTCTGGCAAAAGAAGCATGAAATTCCTGGCAAAAGAGACACAATATCTTAGTCCTCAGGGTAACCAATGCGTAAAGTGTACAATCTGAAGCGCTTCATTAGCCTTGTTATTGTAAATATCCTTGGGCTACTCAGTCCACTTACCATCAAGTGGACTGTTTAGTTGTTTGTCTTCCCAGTAGCATAAAAAAATACAAATATTACCTTCCTAAGTACCGAAACTCTCTAGAATGCCACTAGATCACCCGTCCGCTTTTTTTAACGCAATATTACTTAACCGCCATACTGTGCTCCATGTGATGCCATCAATCAACGAAACACCGCTACTGTAATATGTTACATTTGCGAGTGTGTCATACGAGAGTAATATGGAACGAATCATAACTTTACATAACACAAGCATCTTTCTTTTAAGATATTTTGATGTTCTAGACCGTTTAAAAGGTTACTTGGTTTCGATTAATATTATAATATCTACAAAAACGACCACACAACACATCTTCATATAGAGAGGATGGATCACCAAGCATTGTGGTACTTACATAATTCTGTTGCCTCCTCAAATTTCATCCTTCTCCTCATACACTTTCAGCTAGATATGCGAGTGCTTTTGTCATTTCCGTCTGCTAACACTCTGGTTATTTCATCTTCGTAAGTTAGCCTCGGTGTTCCTTGACTTTTGCTAACGCTCACTTTCGCTCTGTAGATTTTATTGGTCAGTCTTTCGTCACTCATTCTTTGTATGGAGCTGAAACATCGAAGCATATCTTTCTTCATTTTTACAATAACACTGTCGTCCAGCCTTTTCATATTGTGTATCTTTTCATTGCTTATTTTGTCCGCAAGAGTGTGGATGGATCATATATCTAATATTATTATACTGTTAATATTATTCAAAACAATAAGTAGATAATGCAACAAATAAAGTGATTTATAAACTTGACGTTTACATTATTATAGTATTACAAATTTATGTATATTACATTATAGTAGTAGCTTTGTGATGTAAAATTAGAAATTTTAATAATAAATGACATGCTTATCAGGAAATATGACATATATTACAACTCTACAAGTTTACAATTCTAAGGGCGGCTTGCACCAACTATTTAAACTCGATTTAAGGATTTGAGATCTCGCTTGCGCCACCAATTACGTAGTTGGTGTAAGCGAGATGTCAGTTCTTTAAATCGAACTTAAAAAGTTGGTGCAAACCACCCTAATTCTCTCGAGAGTCTCTAGTTACAACAATAAAATTATTACATTTGATATCTTGTAGTTCAGTGATTTCCGCATTAAAAAAGGTCAACCGTGAATTTAGTGTAGAGTACGATTTTATTTCTCTATTTATTGGGGTGTCCAATATAAATTTAAATTTGGAGTAGGAGGTTTTGTCGTTTGGCTGCTATGTTTGAAATACATAGATATACAAAAAATTGTTTCGTCTCTGTAACCGTAAGTCAGACAAGAAAAATATATCAAGAATATTTTTGTAGATTAATGATCTACTACTTTGAATAACACCTAATTGCTTTCTTCCTTGTAGCGCTAAAAAATCTCTAAAAATTAACAAAAATAGTGGGCTAAGTAATATATTATAAACATAGACTTTATAACCCCAATCAGCCTGTCCGGCGGTTATTCTCTAGAAATTGGCAGACAGCAAGCAACAGCCACGCGATTATTGCGCGACCGGTGATTAATTGTAATAAAAAATTGATATCACGTATGACGATTACGTGTTTATTGCGCCATGACCGTAAAATGCACTTTTCGCGGTAGATATAACGCCACTATAAAATACACTATACAAACTCATTTTGATAGCAGATATCGCGCGATATTTGGCTGTCGCATGGTGAATGCAATTTACGTAATAAGCGTGCAGTACTACGAAGAGAATCAAATAAAATAAATAAAATGTAAGTGTGTTGGTGCTATTTTCTAACTAAATGGTGTCCAAACAGCTTATACGATAATAAATGTGTCATATGTAGAGGTGAGTAAGCTTATCTGATTTGCCTCATCGTTGCTGTGCGGGACATAGGGTCTGGAGTTACTTATAAAGCCTATGGTTATTAAATATTCTATAAAATTCCTGATCTTTGAACTCTTGAGATCATTCTGATTCTGAATTCTGAATCTGAGTTAGCACTAAGCAAATTACAAAAAAAATTATAATAATTTTTTCCCAGATTTACGGTTTACGAACATTCACAGTATTATTTATAATTCGACTGAAAACTCAAAATTAATGTTGAGCTTATCACATAATAAAAAAAATGAAAGTTATGAAACTAAAACTTGACTACATAGTTCAAATAATTGTAAATAATATGGAATATCTGTAATTTATTGCATTAATTGTCGGAGTCAGAGGCCATAAGCAAAGGACGGTATGACATGTACATACGTAGGCCTCCGTATGTAATTATTTTAATAATTTATCGATATTTCACCTTGTTTAAAAGTTTATATCGTGGTCAGATTTATCTAGTTCAGTATTTTACTATGGTGTAGTACCATCAAGAAACTGTGTCATCTTAATAAATACATTACACGACGCTAATCAAACATCATGTCTGCATGAACAAATGTAGTCAATTGCCAGTAATTAATATGATATTAGTATACGATTCGACCCTGAGTTAACATTTGATATTCTTCGGCACTGCGGTTTACCTTTTCATGCGACTACAAACACGACGGCGAAACAAAAAGGTGGGTTTTATGATTTAACCAGTGTGTGAGGTGGATTAACATAACCCACCTTATTGTTTTGTATAACAATTGTGTAATTTCTTTTTGTATGTAGTGTGTGTATACGTAGATACGCACCTACATGTAGGTAGTTGTTTTACGTGTATATGACTACTATGGTCGAACGAAGAACCGAAAGTGACGTATTATTTCGTATTATTTGTGCATTAAATTCGCCTCAATTACTCTAGTCTAGAGCTAGACGAACTAACAGTTATAAGCTGGATTATTTTGTTTAAATTGAGTATGGCGTCCACGATTACTCTTCTAAAAAATATTAAATTATATGTAAGAATTAACTTGTATTAAAAATTATTAATTAAAAAAGGAAATAGGATAATGGACAGTTTTGACGAAGGTTGGTTAGTTTGGCTCCAAGGTGGGAGAGGAGATAGTTGTCTGAAAGTTAAAATGATGACTTTGTACGTCAACTATGCAATAACATAATTTTGTAGTTGTAATTAATTTATTCAATTTTTTAGTTTTCTACCGCGTAAAATTCGAAATTTCATTTCTAAACTTAGCTTCCCAGCACCAACTAGATGTCCATAAATAAGTTTGAAAATTAGGCTGGATTATCGCTAAAAATATGTATATAACAAGTTGATTACTGAAACGGATTTCCGTAATATAATATCTGAGTCTATATAATATATACGGTGTTAACAACAAGGCATAGTCAACGACTAAAAAAAATATCGGTCGGACTCCGATCGATCAATATGCTTAAAAGGCCGTTTTAAAAATACATCATGACATATGAAATAACGAAGTATGATGTAAGACAATATTTTTCACAATTAAACAAATGCACAATTAAAAATAACAATTACAAAACTAAAACTTGGATATGGACTTATCAAAAACTTGCGAAGAAAATAAAATAACTGTTTTATTTATTGAATTCTTTGCCAGCATTGGAACCCAAAGCCCATGATTTTTACTATGCCCATAAACAAAGGAAAGATGTTTAAATATAAATGCTCTGGCCCTCTGGCTACAGCAAAGTATTCAAGGAATTACAGGTATTTCATTTTATTTGCAAGTATTTCGCTTTCAATTTTTAATTGAATGTTATCTGTCTCTGACGCTAACGTTTTTAATGCCTTTGTGATGGAAGGTCTTAGCGTAATTTTAATGTCTGTATCGAAAGTATAATAGCTTTTATGCAAAATCTTGTGTATAAAGAGAGACGGATATTTCCCGCGCACTGATTTTATTAAAAAACTTACTAGTTTTTTTACTTACTTACTAGTTTTAATACATTTATGATGATGATGACCTCAATGCCAAAATAAAGGGTGTAAAAGAACTTGCATGACAATGCAAGTTCGTTATCATTAAAACATAATATGTATTTGAATACCGGATAGTATAATATCTGCAATGTTATTTTCTCTAACTAAAAGAATTTCATTAAACGTAAAATTTTTGTTCTTTATTAATTACATTAATTGTAAAATGTTGTTCTGGTACTTATTTCTCTTAGAATATAGTTACTTTATTTCTCACAGATCTGGATTTATATTTTAATGCACTTTTCATGAAACATCATCTGAAACATGCAAGATGGTATCTTATTAAAGGCAGACCAGCTTAGTATAATTTATTTTAACAAACATTGCGATGTCATCTCATATGCTCTTAAATGATGCACCACGATAATCGAGTCAAAACGAAACAAGTTCCACTGAGTCCAATTTAATGCATTTTTGCGTCACTGCAAAATGTGATCTTGTCGAACATGAGTCACCACCAGTCCCTTTTAGCGTCCCCGCCAAAGGGGCGCATGGCATGAATAAATAGACATTCATCAAGAACGTAATTAAAACAAAATACTTGTTATAGCACGAAGGCAATTTAAGAAAGATGTCGTCCATAAAGAGCTACGGTAACGTCGTAAAGATAAACAAAAATGATAAAACAAAGCAGATTCATCGTTTACCTAGGGCAAGGGAACATCTGACAAATGCACACAAAGGTCACATTCCCATTATAACTCTATATAGCGTCCTGTTAAATTGCAAGACGTGCAGACGAGTAAAATAAAAATAAGCAAGTCTGCGGCAACGTTGTTGCTAGGCGCGCTCAAACGCTCAAGGCCTTCACGACCCTGGCCATGCCCCCTCACCCCGCTGCATGTGCAAGCTGCATTCGCAGCATACGCACACATAACCAACATAACTACTGCATGTGTATTTAACTGTACACACACACATGCGCTGTTAGCGTTGCTCCTGCTCAGTCATACGTCCGTTACATCCCTCCTATGTGTTCATGCGTGTGTGCAAGCGATAGCTGATTAATGATGGTATTACGTTAACATAAGTCAAATTCATGTACAATGTACATATTACACACGTATAAGCGACGCGAATTAAGTACCCATGGAACTGTATTTACAAGTCCAAGATGCATTTACTTGACACATCGCGTATTAGCGTATTTTACGATACTAGTTTTAAAATAGGTTAACAGTACATCAATGCCAATTAGTTCGTTAGAGTTATGGAATTTTGTTTGTATTTCTTATTTTAAATATATTTATACGATGACGTTGAAGTATGACCAATAGTCGTTTATTAGTTAGATTAAGAAAATCATTACCTCTATAGACTACAGTAATCAATTTTATAGATAACAGTAACACTTAATTGATAGGTAATTGGGCACTGGGGTTATGGAATTATTCCGTGTCGGATTGAATTAGCTTTATTTGTCACAGATTATTTCTTATAAAACTAATTCATACTTATTTTTAGGTTTTATTAGGGATTTTTTGGTTTATGGTTTTAGGTCAGATTTTATTGACATAAAAGACAAACGTTAATTCTAGGGGCATTTTTAACGAATGAACAAGACGAGTGTAACGTGTAACATTCTAGAGAGTTCCACTATTAATTTTTTTATATGAAAAGAGCAATTTAAATTCTCATATTCTATACAAAATAATTACCAATTATTAGCTAATGATTTTTTACAATACTGATACATTTGGATACAGATAAAATCGTGAATGTTTTACGTATGAATCCAGAGATGCTTGTACATAAACCTTCAGACGTTCAGAATTGGCAAGTACGCGCTTTTTCTCTGCAGGAATACATGAACGTTCAATGTTTATAATAAAAAATAGTTCACTGCGATCTTCTATCATAACGCGTTTCTTGGATACGTAATATGGTTCACGGGAAACGGAATAGAAATACTGAAAAATGGGTGGCCACTACACTAGTGGTGGTCCAGTGACTAAATGCGGATTAAACACTCGGGGAGGAAAAAAGCAATAAATACTCACTACAGAGTAAATATACTCCTAAATATCTATATCTACCAAAAAATATTCAACCGAAATGGTTTTAAAACAAAATATAACGTCGTAAGCAGTTTTTGTAATGAAAGGCTTTTTTATACGGTTCTACATAGAATCATATCTTCACGCTGTATCCCTAACGGGGTAGTCAGAGAGGACGGAGCGCCAAGCGTCGCGATCCTTACATACTTTTTTCGCTTCCTCAAATCTCATCATTCTCCTCACACATCTTCGCCTATGTATGCGAGTGCTTTTGACATTTCTGTTGGCTAACACTCCGACTATTTGTTCTTCATAAGTCAGCCTTGGTCTTGCTTGACTTCTTTTACCACTCACTTTCGCTCTGTAGATTTTCTTCGTCAGTCTTTCATCACTCATTTTTTCCATGTGCCCGAACTATCTTTGCATCTTTTCTTCATTTTTACAACTGTCGTGAACCCTGTCATATTGCGTATCTATTCAATGCTTATTTTGTCCGCAAGGGTGACACTGCACATATTTCTAAGAGATCGCATTTCTACTGCATTTATCTTACTTTCAACTTACCGTACAATAAAGTTGCCACCAACACCGCATGTCCATTTTGCCTGAGTAAGACATATTCACACTGCCTACTAATGCGGTCAGAACAGCGCTTTATTGGCCGTCTCTCCACATCCAATTTACATCTTCCATCCCTCGAATACGCACTCCCCAGATATACAATTTCGTTCACTTATTATAGGGTTGTATGGTGTTTATATGGTTTAAGTTAAAAAATATTTAATAATTGTATAATTTACAATAGTAAACAGTTAAATGTAGGAAATTTATTGTGGAATCTTAATTTTAAATTATAGATAAAGTAAAACATAATTATAATATTTATTAAATTATTCTACGACTTCAAACACAACAAAAACATTAATTACTAATTTTGTTGTACGTTTATGTAGGTATTATATTTCCCAATTGTATTATTTTGAGTTCAATATTCTCGAAAACGGTAGCTTTCAAACAAAAAAAAAACACATACAAATCGGATCGTTCATTCAAGAGTTACGATGCTACAGATAAACAGCCAGATAATAAAGAGTGGCATCAGATTTATAACAACACTTTCTTCAGTAAGGAGTTAAAATAATAGCACTTAAACGTAGATGAAAATAAGCGCTGAATTAAAAATTTTGCATTTCCACGGACGGTGATCTCTATTTATAGTACTACCTACCTACCTATACCTAATTGTAATGCTTGTGCATAATAAATGTAAAATAAACTAAATCTCGAGATCCATAAGAACGTGAGTAACAGTGTGCTACAATAAACGATGATGAAATAAAATTATACAGGAAAAATAAAACATTTTAATATAAAGATATTGACAAAAGTAAAAAAATTATTCATTAAAGTTGGTAAGAAATCAAAAAATATTTTTAAAATACGTGTAGATATACAATTTCGTTCACTTGTTATACATAACAAATAATTAATAAATAATAATATTAAATAAATAGTAGGTCGTAGATAATTATTTTCAAGCTGTATTTCATAGATAACGCTGTCGAATTAATCTGAACGCTCACCAACAACGAAATGTTTGATTTTTGTAACTTTTAGATATCCGAACATAATAACACGACATCAAATGCAATAAATTCATGTGCAATAATGCTTCTCTATGACAAATAATACCTCAGGTGCAGGTTGTTCTTGCGTGGTTCTTTAAGTAATGTTAATTGTTACCAAATGCAAAATATAGTATGTCACAGAGATTTCTTTCTATGTAAAAAAACTGTCTAAATGTATTCCAACCCTGGTAACTTTCTATAAATCTACAATTTTACAGCTTATTCTCAAAGTTCAAGCTATTTTGAGATTTTTTACCGATACTTTTAGAGATAGTTGACGGGACAGTCATTTTTATAGGTTTTGAAAATCGAAAATATTAAAAAAGGAAAACAAAATAATGTATTACACATTTTCAAATTCGAGGTCCAAAAAACAATTATCCTTTCTAAAAATTAAAGCTTCCAAAGATAACACCCAAAGTCAAAACATTTGAAGTTCGCGTCTTGAGCCACGAACTAAAATTGTTCCTATCAGCATTTAAAATTTTTTTATTTTGTTTTATCTCGCTAAGTTTATGACCCAGATGATAAGCAGTAAAGTATATCACTTGCTTGTTGCCTACCTTTTTATGCCCTTTTTGAAGAACCACATGTCTCATGTGGTTAGGGAAAACCTTGAAAGGAACTCATTGCACAAACTAAGTGTTAGAAGGAGAAAGCTCCTTTGAAGCTGAACACGACTATTTCGGTTCCTAAGTTTATTTTTATTACTGCATTTTGTACGTATAATTGTATTCCCGTTTGGCAAAACTTAAATATAATATAGCGGTAATGTCATGTTAAAAATAAATAAATTAAAAAAAACTATTTGCCGAGCAATTCCACAGAAACAGTACATTCTACAAGCAGTAGAACGTATAGGAAAGTCTAAGAGCAAGCGCCCAAAAAAAGTTTCTCGCGTAGGCTCCGCCCTCGCACTCCGCCACCCGAACGCGACATATATCGTTATAATTGGAAAATTAATAAATATAGTAAAATATCCTTTATTTAGCCAGTATTTAGTAAACTGTATTGTAATCCTGTTAGCCGCAATTTTATGTAACTTACTCAAGTAAATTAGGAGAAATACTTATAAATCCCTCAAAAAGGCATCATATTGCAGAAAAAAAAGTATGGAACGAAAAGACATAAATTGCGTTATGGTTTTAGGTAGTCGATAGAAAATATATATATTTAAATTTGACATTTATTAAACGTGTGCCCGCGTCAGTAAACTTATTTAAAAACGCTCAAAATTTTTTCAGCCGTGTCCTAAACTTAAGAGCTCAAGTTCATTTGTAGTTGTGTAAGTTTAGAATAGTAGACAATTCTCAAAGTTTGCTTTTGAACCGAATCAAAAGGACCCAGCAGGTGCTCCCACCCATATTGACAACAGTACCTACTCTATATCTCTGAGCAATGTAATTCCATAAGTAGTGCTCCGACTTTTCTATTTCAGGCACGGAATACCTAGAAGGTATTTGTATATTTTACAATTTCCTGTAAATACTCCTAATATTTTAATTTATTTGTGATTTTTATTGAAAATGGAATATAAAATAGGTGCGCTTTATCTCGCGCTAGCGACCCGCGCTGGCTTCGCACGGGTACAATTTTTTTTTTAAATGAAATACAGCCCATGTTACTCACTGATAATATAGCTTTCTACAGGTGAAATAATTTTTGAAATCGGTTGAGCAGTTTTTGAGTTTCTCCATTATATACAAACAAACAAAATTTACTTCTTTATAACATTAGTATAGATAGTAAAAGTAATCACGGCAGTTCCTTTACGATATAAAATAAATATGAAATAATTATTCTTGATCCCAAAATCCTAATTGAAGAACTTCATTCGTTTCATCAAAAATAAAGCTATGATTACGTCTATTTTCATAGAAAATAAAGATTATTTCATCTAGGGAAAAATTAAGTTGTAACTATCACGACGAAAATCAAGATAAAAAAAGAATTTCAATAAATTGTTTTACTAAAGTATACCTACATAAATAAGGCAGTAGTAATGCTCAAAGTCAAGTTATTATTGTCTAAAAATTATCATATTATCATTCTTACGCTACTATAGACTATAGCATAGTGAATTTAATTACTTGGCTTATAAATAACGGCTGGTATGACATGAAATAAAGTGATTAATGTAGATTATATAAATACACGTGACGTTTTATTATAGTGTAAATAAACAGTAAATTTTGCCAAGATATTTTTAATCAATAGCTACATAAATACCATTAGTCGATTTGTTGGTAATTAATAACCAACAAGCCAAGAAAATATTCGAAGAACAAAACTAACGTCGTTTAAGATGTAGGTAGGTACCTATTTGGATATTATACTAATGATACTAGCAAAGTCATGTAAATAGGAAGTACATCCGGATATTTTTTTACGAAATAATCTCTCAGGAAATCCCACGACGTTATTATTTCGATTGGTTGTCGACAAAACGTTACGTGCTTATTTTACAAAAACATCCGTTACCAACATCTGCATTAACCCGCTGATTTTAAAGTGGAAGTCAAAGACTTGCCAACAGAAATACTGCTTGTACTTTACAAGATAATAATTTAATAATAATTTAAATAATAGATAGGCATTTAAATTAAAATAATGTTTAATGTCCCTCTTAAATGCACGTGCAATCGATTGTATTAATTATTATTATTTAATTAAATGTTTTAATTAAAAAACAATTATTTCATAATCACCTATGTACGTTTCAAAATTTTATTTGCATGTTTAACAAAACATTAAGTAAAATTGTTAGATAGATAGATAGGCTATTGCCTATTTACCTATTTATCTAGGCTATTGCCTATCTACCTATCTAACTAATAGGTATGTAGGAACTTTAATTTATTATTAACGAGTGAATTCAGCGATGACAATCTTCACGAGAGCAAAATATTGTTGCAAGTCTAATAGGTGTAGCCTTGCCAATACAACGCAAGTGTTGTAAATAAACAAACGCCGCCATATTGTCCGCCATGTTGGCGACAAGACGTCAATGTGACGCATCTAATCGTCAGCTGATAGCGAAACATGGGTGGGGGTGGGGGTAGAGGGACGCTGTAAGCGACGTAATATTTACAAATAGATAAAAATATTACCTTCCCATATATGGCTTATTTCGATTACCTATATCTTTTATAATTATTTTCTTAGAAGAATTAATGAAATCCACCGAACTTTAACTACAAATATCGTGGTTCTTTCCGACTCCTTTAATGATATCGATTTTATTATGCCCTTAGATCGCTCGTCGACGACATACATTATTTTCAGCGAAGGTCGCTCCAAAAGCGACGCGACTATAAACGAAGCAATCGGATGCCGAGACAAGACTATAAATATACATATGTGTTAAGATTTTCATGTTGTGATCGATGAGACTGTTTCACAGGTTGATCCGGTTTTAGTCCGCAAACAAAATGGATTTCTTTTGTACGAGGACGTTTGTTTTAGACCTCGCATTTGAACGCACACTTCTACTTTAATGGAAAATATTCCATTAGTCACTTCATGCCTGCATCCTATTCGTCGGTTAGTTTATTGTAACATTTTCGTGGAATCTTCATATGTGAAAAAATGTTCACTCATTCGTTTTTTTTAACAATTATGCAATGGCCGCTTTTATAATTTACGATTGTATCGTTCACGGTACAATAGAGAAGCAAAATGTATGCAGTTATGAAGATGCTGTTACATTTCCGTCCACGATAACTTCATGCTGTGGACGTTGAAAAAGCGTCTTTCCACGACACGATAGGTATGCATTCTGCTCACCTACTGCAACGTGAACGGTAAAATCGTGACGATAAAAATGTTCAACGATAAATTATAAAAGCACCCAATTTATGAAAAGTATACCAACTGAAAATTTTGGAGATAATGAAGGAAAAGTCCAATACTAATAACTAGACAACAGAAAGAACATTTAGTAAAGTAGTTATTTTTAACGCTTCTTCATTCTACTCAAGTGTAAGCATAGATGAACATAGCGGACATAGTCGTGATATTATGAATGTGTTCGGTTATTGTTATTCAGGTTGCGCGGGCGCGGGTTCAAGGCAAAGCCGTCATGTGGGAGGCCCCGGACTAAAATCATTATGTATTTTACTATTTCCATTAGATTTCCATTTAAAATCTGTACTACAGTCCAACACAATTAGGGATATCACTTCTATGAAAAGGTGTACATATTTATCAAAGATTAATCTTTATTGATATAGTAACACTAATGTCAACAAGAAACAACAAATTAAGAAGGTATTACATTTACGTATCAGAAGAATATGTATTTTAAAGCCAGTCTTACCATATGTATCAATATTTTAAAATATTGGATAATTCTCACAAATCACAATACAAAAGAAACAATGTTTCTTTATTGTAAACTAGCAGTTGCCCGCAACTTCGGCCGCATGGAATTGAACGTGATAATATATATACGTATGTCCACCCTGAAGGTCCATTCTAAATATTAGTGAAATAATTTTTGAAATACGATGAGTAGTTTCGGAGATTATACCATACATCCAAACTTACAAACCTCATCTCTTTATAATATTAGGTATAGATAATAGTTGTTGATATACAAAACATTTAAAGGCTGACAAATAACATATAAGTATTTCAATAGCAGATGACGTCATTTTAGTTTTTGTGCTACCGTTGTGTTGTTTAAATGGATGTAAATTTTTTTTAGTAACGTACATATATAATACATATTATATTAAATACAATAATTAAGACCAATTCATTGTTGTACATTACGTTTTCAACTAACAATAAGAAAATATCACGTTCACAATCATTGTTTTGTTTAATATTTCCTAGCTTTCTATTTGAATATTTTAGTAAACATGGCAATGAATTTGATAGAGATATGAGTTATATACTATAACTCATATCTCTATCAAATTCATTATACAATTTTATTCTAGAAAACAATAAATCATATTGCACTAATATCCTCTTATATCTATCTCATGTATTATGCACATTGCACATACATATATTATATACGAACATCGACCGATAAATCTCGAGTGTATTAAAACATAATACCTTATAGATTTATTCTATACGCTTACAGAGTTAGTAAGTACGTATTACATAGGACCCTTCCCATAAATTAGTGAGTACTGACCAATGAGAGTGAGTAATCTACAGAGCGTTAGTGAGTATAGGAGCAGAAGCCAAGGAAGACCGAGGCTGACTTAATATGAAGATCAAATAGCCAGTGTTAGCTGACGGAAATGTCAAAAGCAGTCGCATGTGTGAGGTGAAAATATGTGAGGAGAATGATGAGATTTGATGAGGCGAAAGAAGTATGTAAGGACCGCGACGCTTGGCGGTCCGAACTCTCTGACTACCCCATTAGGGATGCGTTAGGGTTACAGCGTAAAGACATGTATGTATGTAAACATAGTAATCGATACAGCCTTGGCAGTGATTTTTTTTTTAAATTTTCAGTCTTTTGTGAGTTATTTACTAAAATAATATTCATCTGTACGTTATATATATGCATATCAAACGAATTATTTCGAGTTACTTTCAACCCCTCAACGATTCTCATTCTCTATAGACCTATGTATTTGTAACTTTATTTCTTTAATCAGATCCCCTCAACTATTTAGAGACTCAAATTTTATAAAAGCTCAAGTAATTCAAAGATACTGACGTCAAAATATACCTAACTTCAGAATGATTCACAAATCAAAGCCCTAGGCAATTCTTACAAAATTATTGTTTAATAAATCCTAGTGTTCGATGGTTAAGTGACGCACATAGTTCATCCGGTTTTTCATTGCAATAATGAAAATGAGGATGTGGAAACAATAGATGATAAATTAGTATCTGTCGGTTTATTTAATGAAATAAGCTAGCGATTTAATTCAATTCTACGGAACGTCAATTTCTTTTTATGATATTAGTACTATATCCATGCAGCTGTGGAAACTTATAAATTATTTTGCAGTTAGAAACTTCAAATGAATTATTATAAACAATTTTTGAGTATAAAAAAATTGTATTACAATTTCGAGAAGAATTTACAGTGAGATGAGATATTTGATAATCAGTTATTATTACAGACAATTTCACGTTTTTATCGTAATTAATTATAGTTCAACAATGTTAAAATTATTGTGTTATGTGTACGTAATTGATTCTATAGGCAGTCATATCCGTACAAATGGTTTTATGATGTTCAATTATAAGATTATATAATCTAACAAGTAGGTGCCTCAGAGTACTATATCAAACCAATCCACCAGTGCTCTAGCGTCGTCGGCTGGAATCACCCGATTGCCTTGAACTTATTCGACATTTTTTGCAAACAAATGCTTTAACAGGATGCGAGCTGGCCCTTAGTGATTTTGTTTGCTAGTGCCCTTGGAAAGTTTTGAAATTTTGGGCGTCATTTTAAATATAGGAACATTCCAATACTGGAATTATTAACTATCATGAAATTCGTGAAACTGTGCGTTTAAAACTAGAATTTGCGTTTATAATAAATGTTACTTTAATTACGTCACGCCATGTGTTAAATTGACAATAATAAGTGTATTGTTATAATAATAGGACATAATAGATTTCCTCCGATGGTATTATTTCAGGCTACAAAAAAATTGTTTATTTCTGTAGTAACTGCTAGTAAAATATTGATGGCTAGCCTTGAGTCTAGTGCTATTAATTATTCTGTGCTTGAGTGTTGAGTCATGTACGGGACACATGCTAGTAAATGCTAGCAATGCTTAGACTATTGACTGTCTAATGTTTAGAATAAATATGGCCGCTGATACGTAACTCAATGCTATAGGTTTTCTAGGTGTGTGCTTCGTATTAAAATCTGATACAAATCATCCCTTTCATTTCAGTTTATTTGGACATTGGCAATTTGAAATATGCAATTACTATACAAAACATCATAAGATATTCTTTTAACTATTATGGTTTTAATAAAATCAAGATGGACGTCTTACTCAAACAAAACATCGTGTAGCAAGTACTCACAAAAGGTGATGTTTAATATGATGAACATTGTTGCATAATCGATGTTGCGGATGGTAGCGTCGTGGATGGTAGCACAACGTTGTGTTCACCGCAGGAATTCTGTCACGTCTCGCGCTTCTCACCATAACTTGCAGCGGTGATATGCAGTTCGATTCACAACGAGTCACCTGAAATAGCGAAGATAATAATGGTTTTGGGGATTGATATAAAATGATTATTATGCGTTGATGATATAATAAGTCGTTTCGTACGTTTCATTGTTTTGATTGTCAGGTGACCCATTGTAACGCGTTGTAAACGAGAAATTGCGATGCGGCGTATTTCGCGGTTGTCGGTGAGGCACTGACGGCTCGCCGGCAGCCGCCGCCGGTGCTCCTGCATTGCGGCGCGCAGGCGCACTCGCGCGCGCATGACCTTGGCATTGAACTTGGCAATGAGCCGGCGCGGCAGGAGCGGGGCCGGCGCCGGCGGGGAGTGATGCACTGCCAGCTGCACCGCCCTCCGCCCTTCGGCCCCTTGCTTTCCGTCAACTGCCCAACAGACTTACCGATAACCCTTTCCCCTTGGTCGAAAGAACATTCAATACGTGGGTGTAAGTATCCCTATATTTAATGGTACTGTAGTTTTAGAACTTGCAAAATTACGTAGAAGATTGGGACTGCGACCTCAGAACACGTCAATTGAGTAATTTCGCAAGTGAACGAAGCGTTGCTTCCTTGTTATTGTTTTATAAACCTATAGCATCGTTTATTTATCATATCAAGTTCAAATTTTGCCATATATGATGAGGAATGGGTATGATGGTGCCTAACTGCCTGCTGTCTACTTGTGAGCCCATCTGATGTAATAACCTCAGGGCCACAAAAACTGGTCGCTCTTGAGACTTTGGTTACCAACACCGATGTCCGCCATCTTTGTATGAGTTGCTTTAAATTTAATCTGTACTATAATTAGCTATATAATTCTGTACTTGGTAAACATTGTTATAATATAGATATATTATTTTACGTTGGCCAGCTAGAAGACATATTTGTGCTAACGTTTTAGCTAATCTCAGATGGCTTAGTCCGAAAACCCAAAACAGACATAAGTAAAATTGCCTCACCGCCCATCACATTAAAGCCGCTACAAAATGAGTTATCGCGAGCAATATGGCGTCTCTACACGTGTCATGGAGATGGCCCTGGGGGGTCTAGGTAGTGGGGGGTGAACCGAGATCGATGTGGCGTCGCGCGCAAGCGTCCCCCGCGAGCTTGCGTCCCCTGCCATCCCGGACATAGACGTATACAAACCGACATCACGTTTTCATGTACCGAACAGAATGAAGCCCTTTCCTAGAATCAGAACCGGGAAGTGTCCCTGTGTCCCGTCGATCTGTGATATAAAATAGGTATAAAAGTATTATATACTATATCTCTGCGTAAAAAATGATGTACCTATGTACACATTTCTTAAAAAAGATCTGCTATCGGTTGAGAAGCCTTCAAATCAAAAATGTAATTATGTAAGAAAAATGATATAAACTAATCCAACATTATCGAGAAATGTAAAACCGTTTATTTTAATGTTATTACAGTTAGCTTTTATTATTCTGAAATATTTAATATTGCAGCATGGTACGTACTACCTATATTTAGTAGATTAGTGTAAACCTTTATTCCTGCGCCTGCGGTAATCTTGGCCATGACTATTAATAATTTAATGGTCGTCCTTTAACTACTAACTTATTATGTTATTGCTTTAACTTAATTTTACTTGCATGTGCATTCTTTGTACATATATATCTTAACGCCGTATCCCCAACGAGGTAGTTAGAGAGGACGGAACGCCAAGCTTCGCGATTCTTACATACCTACTTCTTTCGCTTCCTCAAATCTCATCATTCTGCTCACACATTTTCACCTAGGTATGCGAGTGCTTTTGACATTTCCTTCCTTCCTTGGCCTCTTTTACCACTCACTTTCGCTCTATAGATTTTCTTCGTCAGTCTTTCATCACTCATTATTTCCATGTACCCGAACCAATTTAGCACTCCTTTCTTCATTTTTTCAATAACACACTGTCTTTAATAACACTGTCAATTCTTTGTAATCTAATTAAAAGATAGTTTTAGCAATAATAGACAAAACTATGAAAAAATATTCGAAGTATAATGAAAAACATAAGAGTTATTCGCTTCCAAACTCAAGTAGTGGGAACAGAGTAGGGATAACTTCCGTCTCTGCCACTCCTAGCATTGGACAATGATACTGTGAGTTTGTGACGCTACTACATCTATAACGCCATCAGCCCATGTTTTTCTAGCTTATCCACACTGTCCTCATTACTGAAGTTTAAAACCCAGTTTGCGTATTAAACTTTATTATGTATTCTTATAATTTATTTATTTATTCACTTATTTAATTACTTATAACATCAATTACAACAAAATAAATACAGTGACACAAATGGACTCCGCACTAGGCGAACCTGTATCGCGAAAGACCGTTACAGGATGCACCACCACAATATATAGAGACTAACACAGAGGTGATATAAATCACAAAATATGTACAATTATAAACTAACTAAATATAGTACATACTCAACGTGAATAATATATTAAATAATAATTGAAATATGTTAATTTTGATTGATAATGTCGAAAAATATGTATGTCTTTATATTCTGAAGTACTTGGTAGGTGTAGTCAACCAAAAAAAAGTACAAAATAATTATTATCCTCTAATAATCAAAACTCAAATACAAAAATGACTTCAGGAATGCGATACATTTATGTACTTATTTAACCAAATTTGAGAGTTACTAAAGTTGGTGCCACGCTTACCAAAACAAATACCTAGTTGCTTATTGGTTTAGTACAGACTATAATAACTGTCAGATTTAATTATAAGTAAGTATAGGTAATTGTATCGTATCTGACTATCTGGTTATCATTCGTATCTATCAAATTTTATTGTATAAGTGTTTGTATCGTATCTATTAAGTCATTTCTGTACTAGAATTTTGATTAATAAAGGATAATAATTATTTTGTACTTTTTTTTGAAAAAAGGTTTAATTTTTTTTAATTAATTATTTTTACCTTTAGAGTGGCTTTGTTCTAAATAAATATTCAGGGTAGGTATACAATAAATTTTTTACAATTCAAGATCATCAAAATATATAACTCGTTCAGGATTTTTTTTTGTTTAAAACCAATACTCTATCTTCAGGTTTTAAAGCACTGAACATATACCCTTTTAAATAAAAAATAATTATTAAATCCGTTGCACAATTGGCGGATAAATTGATGAATATACATAAAAAGTTTCTGACAAAAGAACCTCTTTTTTTTAAGGCGGTTAATAAAATAACATTATAACATATTCGGACAGAAACACTTACTAAATATTATAGAATTACAAACCGTTTCCCGCCCGCTTCGTTGTGCAAAAAAAAAAGTTCAAAAAATGAATAGACAAACCACCTACAAACGATTCCACATCGATTACTGAAATCTGTTAGCAAATATTTGATATTAAAAATATTTTGTACGTGGGTATATCACATCACACATTCAAGGGTTCGAGGAGATCCGAGTGATTCGAAGAATGTCTTCTTTTCGAAGATAGGTATAATATACATTATTAAACACTAAGCATAACTATGTTTACTTTTCATTTATTTATCTAAAAAAAATAAAAAGATAAACATTAAAAAGAAAAAGCATCTATTTACGTTAAAATATTGTACCTAATAGTCGAAATAAGTACTTAATAAGTATAAAAAATGTAATGTGATGATTTTTTGTAATTTTTACTATTTTCCGTCCGAAATCTCAAAGTTGTTAATCAAAACCGAAAACCGAATGATGAATATGAATGATTTTAATGAATTATGAAATGGATTTCCGCAAAGTAACAACTAAATCTTTACAATATTATATTTAAAAAAAATGTATTTTTACCATTTAAGTAAAAAAAAATTACTATCTTAATGTAAGAAAGGGAGAAGAGAAGGTGAAAACAAGTAATATACATAACTTTATGTACCAATCAGCTGTTGCCTGTGACTTCGCTCGGTGTGGAATTTAACGCGATAATATACAGCCTATGTCCACCCTGAAGATACATTATAAATATCGGTGTAGTTTCGGAGAATACCTGCTATATCCAATCTTACAAACTTAGGTACCTCTTTATAATCTTAGTTTAGATATATCGTCGCTTTCGAGGCCAATGGACCTATTTATTCCACACAACTAATATTTTGAGTAAAGTTTACATAAATATTGCAACGCGTAAAGAACATTTTAGTTTTGTATTCAAGCCACTACAGCTTATAAATGGATATAGTTTTTACCGGAAATTCTTGAAAATTGTACGATTATGAAAAGCTAAATCAAAATACTTTTGGAATTATGTGGCTTAGAATGATTGACCTACACTTTTTTCATAACAAAATAACAATTTTTAGTATAGGTCTAATGCCTTTGAAAATAAGTATGTTGGTAGTAGTAGGTAGATGATTGACCTATTGTCCAATACAATCTTTCAATTTTTCATGATAGGTTAGTACACTTTATTTCGACAAAACTGTGGCTTAGACCTATTGATATCTAAAGCGACAATATATAAGTTTAAATAGTCACATTTAAAATCTTGAATTAACAAGGGCGCAAGGCTTCCGTGAATTGCGTGTTACATGTAAGTATAGGGCGTCGCGCGTCACGGCTCGGGCGCGGCGCGCGGCGCGCGGCGCGGCGTGGCGTGGGCGGCCTTGTCCTTGTACCAATCGATAGGCGCGCGCCCCAACTCAGCTGAGCCTGGCTCGTGTAAACATTACCCGCTTCCACCACTGAATGGATATTTTGTATAAGACTTCTGGGGCGCGGTATTCCAGATTTGGAGTGTTTTCTTCAGGGACTTATTCATCGTGATGACAAAATGTAATTGACGAAATAAACCATTGATCGATTAGTGTCCTAACTACCCTAACGAATTTCGTCATGTTTAAACTGAATTACTGTTTACATTTTGAATTATATTTATTAATTGAGTTTTCTTCTTTTTAAGCCAATAAGATTGATGTGGACAAGTCACTTGGATGGAAAAATCTTTTTGAGAAAATTTTTTTTTGACGATTTTTTTGTACCACAACGACAGTATATAAGATTTTCTTATCTGCTTAAATCTCACCATTATCGATATGAATAAGGTTGTTATTGGATCACACAATGTTCATATAGAGTGAGGATATTTTTGAAACCTACGCTAGGAAGTCTGTTTTCAAAGATCAAAAGCCATAACAATTTATATATCTTTTGGCTGTTTTATAGCGCATTTTATGAAAGCCTTCTGGGTCGATTTCAATAGGATTTTCAGTAATACAATATACACTAGCTGGCTCAACAGACGTTGTTCTGTCCTTTGTGGTAAGTGGCACTGAGTTTGATTTGATGAATAATAACTTTACCATAGCGCTACAGCATAGCAATGAACTTTGATTTGATTAATAATAACTTTACCACAGCCCTACCTATCGGATCCCAGCATAGCAAGGAATTAACGTCTAGATAAAACGGATATACAAATATTTTTGGAAAATGATCTCAATATTTCAAGTCGTTCAGAAATTGTACAACTAACAGACGCACCATTTATTGTATATATGTACGTAAAACGAACATTTATATTTTTATTTATTTATATTAATATTATAAAGACAAAGAACCGATTTTGTAAGTTTGTTTATATGTAGAGGGCAATCTCCGAAACCACTCCACTTATTTGAAAAATTCTTTCACCATTTCAAAGGTACATTATTTCAGATGAACATAGCCTACATATTATGTATTCAACCCGGGCGACGTTAGGACAGGCCGTTAGTATGTATATAAAAACATGTGTCAAAATTTCAAGTCAATAATTTTCGAGTTTTGTGACATACGGAGGCTAAAGTTTTATGAAATAGATAATGTTTAGTTTAAAAGCTATTACATACAGGCTTGACTCAAAATATACATGGATAAAAATACATAGGCGTAATTAGGATCTGAGCATGACACCTACGCAATAGCAGAGAAAATATAAATCAGAGAAGGGAAACACCTTCCTGACCTTGAAACTGTGTACCACGATCACTCTCGGCACGTGTAACTGTAACCGTTGCGTACGTAAGGGTAAAAACATGTATTCATAATTTCATACAAATTGCTAGTATATTACATAGCAGATATCTACATACAAAAACTGTTTAATTATCTTTATCTAAGAGTTAACGTTTATATGGACATTGTGGAAGAAGCAAAAAGACAGAGATGCAGAAAAAAGATACTACAGTCAGGAAAATATATAAACGAGCAACAGAATAAGTAATCCAAATTATAAGATATAATTTAAGATTTAATTTAAATAAAACTAATTGTTTCCACTCTTATCTGTATTTTAAATTAAAGGTTTTCAACCATTTTACTGATTTTAACCATTAATAAATTGTAAATTCTAAAATGAATATTTTTATCTCAGGCAGTTGTCAGGATGCCATTACATTGGATTTTATTTACGGAATTGTGTTTTAACAGTACAATTATTAGGTACTCCATATTACTTTACATTATTTCAATTTTTTTAAGCTGTAGGTAATTATTTTATAACGTCCTGATATTATTTGAAGTAGGTAGGGTATTTTTAATAAAGGGGTAGGTAATATTTCATGGTGAGGCATTATATTTTTTACCGCGATAAATATCATAACCGCTAGGAACTACAATTAATGTGACTGTAGTACGGTTTTCTGATTGGATGCTGTTACATAAAATACAGGACATAAATTATGAAACTGTAACAACTTTAAGAGAGCCGTTTAACAATTCTTACACAACAACTGAACTCTGTCTCAGTTCAATAATGGATTTTGTTCAATACTATCCAACATTTCTTCGAAAGATTATAATTAGATTACATTACCTAGTGCAGCACCCATGTAGAAACATGGGTGCTGCACAAGGACTTAGATCGTATAGACACGTAAACAAATGAAAACTTCGATGTAACAGGTGAGCAGACCACAGAGTCACAGCGTAGGTGCGGGGAACGGAAAGGGGGAAATGCTAGAATATAATGTACTGAACAGTAAATGAGGACATACATAGGTGCTATAAGATGGTTGTGCCTGTTATTATGTAAATGCTATTTTGTGGTAAAGTACGAAACAAATTAGTTATTTACTTGACATAAAACGTAATCAAGCGTAAGCGTAAAAATACGTTTTTACAAATCGGACGACTGTCATTCAGACTGCCATTCTGTCATTCACACGTGATCGATTAAATGAGTCATTGCCAATTGGCTTCAAAACAGGAGGAAAATTCGGTGCGGCATTGCTTGTCTATTTTATTATGTACTGGTGCTTTACGCAACTTTTGTAAGTTTAGTTGAAGCTTACGTGTAACTTCATCCCTTACCATAAATCTAACATTATTTAGTGTTGATTACTGACAAAGATAACGTCACGTCATTTTCCAATCGAAGTGAACGTCGTCTAGGCACCTTTGACAATATTTGAAGTAACAAATATGAACCGGGCAGAGCATCAGGCATAATAAAATCACACTCACTTTTAGCTATAAAGTTTTTAAAGCTGGAGATGTTATGGTATATTTCCCCCACAAATCTTTCAACGACCACAAGGTACGCAAATATATAATTTCATTATAATGGAACTGACAACATATATTTTGGCATATACAATAGTAATACCCGTGGGCTGCGTCGTGTTAAATATTTGAGTTTGTTTGCAGATAACATTCTGCCATTCTAGCATCTCATTAAATTCCTGGAAATTATTTGTTAATTTTACTTCCGTGCGGTTTGAGAGAGAAAGAAACATACGAGTCGAAAGTGCCAGTTGCTTCTTTCACAGGCTAACAGCGTGCAAATCGTAGAAGTCGAGTCGAGTCCAATAATTGTTCCCAAGATTTTTTGTTGTGCCTTGATGCTCTGGTACACCCCGAGAGCGGTAAATGGTATGATGTGATGATGAGCGGTAATGCATGTTTTTGTGAATTTACTTTTAATATAACTACATAAAACGTTCTTTTTAGTATACAAAACCATCATAATATGCTATTTTTTGATTGCCACTTCGTTCACATACAATTAGGAACTTACTTTAATGAATATGTATATTACTTAGAAATGTGTCATTACCGGGGAAATTGTCAAAATTCAAAGATTATAAAGTGGATGGTGGAAATATTCCTAAATATGAAATTTGAAATTTTCCCAATAAATTTTATTTTTATTTCCGTTTTCCGTTCCCTACTGTTTTTGGTTTCTGATATCTGTTTTCGGCAACAATTCTTAAGTTTATGGAAAGCCCTAAGATAATTTAAATGTTACTTAGCACTAGTTATGTTTTTATCAAAGTTTAGGAAACACCTTACGTATTAACAGTTAGGTCTGTTAGGGAATCATTTAAGGATCATTTAAGGAATGCCTTAGACTAAAGATCTTTTAACCATAGACTACCATTTACTAAAGATCTATTTTGCGGTTTAGGGTTCTTAGGTAAAACTGGTCATTAGTCTCCCTGTAACAATGAAACTTCTCGTATGTGATTAACGAATTAAGTACTTATACTCAATGAAAAAAATTAAGCTTTAAATTTCACTTAATAAGTCCTTAGAGACTTATGTGTCTTTATACTTATGAAGCTACATTATATATATGTTACATATACATATACTCGTACAATGAATAAACTAAGAGAAATACTTAATCAAAATGAGTTCAATGCACTGCTAAGGTTAAATACCTATGTATATGTAGGTACTTATGTTAGCTAACGAGGCTAGTCGTAATGAGACAAACTGAACTTATAGCAAAAACTAGCACGACGCAAAAAAAACTTGGTTCTTGATAGGTACCTTCTAAGTCGTCAAAAAGCTGGATTTGTAGCTCGCTTTGTTTGGCAGACGTTGAAACTGAGTTGTATAGAGCACTAGGAAAACTTAATTACTTTTGTAAGAAGATCAAGGGATATCGTTAAATTTTTCCTGTAAATCTCATACAAGAATGAATTTGTCTTCCCTAATTTTGTTTTTTATTTTTAGGTCCAATACACAGTTTCAGAGATAAAACAAAGGTATGGGAGTGGATTAATCGAGTTAGAGCCAAAGGCCGGTGGATGTTATACTTTCGCAATAGTTTTGAACAATAATGCAATCCATAACGTATACAGTATATACAATACACATAGTTTGACAATTTGAACTAATAGGTAACAAAACTATGTAAGATATAAATAAATATCTAGAGAAATTAAAAAAACGGTATGGATATTTAGCATAATTGAATTCTTTTTTTACTATACACCTAAATATAACGTGTCTGGGAAAAATATGTCCAGAATGCTTCGATCACAAATAAAGAACTAGATGCACAATCTCCTGTAAAATCTAAACAAATTATTGTCGGAATTGATGTATATCTTTTTAATACCGTATAGTATTATCAGTAACATTGTGTTAATCTAAAGTAGACCTTACTACTAAACCATAAGGTTATAAAAGCTTGTAAACGATTCCTGCATGAGATTGAAACGATGTTTGTAAAAAAAGATTTAAAATGCAATCTTACGTCTCGTGCGTAAAGTATAATTCACATAATCTGTGACTCACTCAATATGTACTCAAATACTTATTTGAGCGCACATTTGGTTCAGACGTTTTTGGAGCGTTGTTTGTGTATCTACTTTTTTAATTCTGATCAAAGCCAGAATGTCATATTTAGTGGCTACTTCATTTTAAAGACGACACATGCATATTATTGGATTATGGTATGAAATGTTATTCTAATAGACCTTATATATGGACAAAAAGTAACACTTGTATTATTTCTTCAACCAAACCAAGAAAAAAGTAACATACGTTTCAATACTAGTTTGTCTGGCTTCTAATTTCCGAATGTAACTAGCGTAAAGAAAATAAAAATGTGGGAGTAATATTAAGAAATGTTTATTATAATATAAAAATTATTATAAACATTTCGCGCTCGTCAGTTTACAGCCAGTGCACGTATTCAGCGATTAACTACCGCGTACTTCTTGAGTAAGTTTGTATTTCAGTGATGGAACGTCGCATTTTTGATTTATTATTGATATTATGGCTTTTCCACAAACTATGGATAAGTGTCTGCCGGAGTCTCAACGGCGGATACAATTATAAATGCCAAACGACCTGCAGAAGAGCGTGCGGAGAAATGACGTCAACCTAAAAGAGTTGCTCATCGTAGGAGGGCAGGTACCGGTTCAACAAATATCATTACCTAGAATAAATTTGCTAATCTTACGGTTGAAGATCCTACGGATTCTGATTTATCAGATTTTTGTGTTGGAAGTACCAAAAGGAAGTCTGGGCAAATACCTCCAATTATTTTAGATATAAAACGGAATTGGACTCATGCAACTATCACAGATGTTGTTAGCAAATTTCATAAAAAATTTCATCTCCCTTCATCTTCAAAATTTCATATCGAAAAAATAGAGTTGCAATTATTTGCTATTCGTCCGAAGGTCACCAACGCATTAAAGAAGGCCTCTTAAAAGAAGATCTACAATAAGTTAGAAATGAACTTATTCTCGTAAGGATGAGAAGAAACCTAAGGTTATTGTTCAGGGTCTGCCTTCCTATGTGGAAGATCAATTACCCGAAGAGTTACCGAAACTTGGTTTTGAATGTTTAAACGTAATTAAGTTCAAGCCCCAGAATGATTCAGATAATCCTGTTTTTCTTGTTCAATTATCTGCAGGAACCAACATTCTAAAATTTCGTCAAATTATGTATCTTTGACATTGCGTGGTTGAAATCCAGAAGTACAAGCCTAAATCATTTTGTAGCACAGTGTTTTAGATGACAGAGTTTGGACATTCTTCTCAAAACAGTAACATGCCTCCTCGTTGTGTTAAATGCACAGAATCACATTTTACGTCCAGTTGTCCAAGAAAAACTCTGACAATCCTGCTCGATGTTGCAATTGTACGTAATAAAGATCATCCTGCATATTTCAAGGATAGCATAGCTCGCCAAAAATACTTAACCAAAATAAATGAACCGACGGCAGTTAGTTGTAAAGATATTCGTCTTACACGTGACTGGTCTACCATTGCCAGTTCCGATGTTGCGCCTGTACCGACCAAATCTACAAAGATTTATTCCATCAACACGAAAACGACTACTCATTTTACTTCTGTACCTGTGGATTTCGTGACGCATGATGAAACAATTCAAGATATGTTGCAAATACTTATTACTTTAAAGTCGCTGAAACATGAATTTAAATCTTGTAAATCTATAATGGATAAAGTAATCCGTATATTTTCACATTTTAGGCAATATGTTTGAATCAAATGAAATAATTTTCTTTCATGGAATGCCGATGGCATTCCTAAAAACCTACATGAGTTATTGGACCTGGCGAGTAATGATTTGTCTGACGATATAGTTGCTTTATGTGAAACCACAATTTGACCACCAATTCAGGCACTGACATACCAATTTAGGCACGTACTGAACTTGGACGTTTCGTGGATGATACTGCTTCCATTACTTCTGATAAAGACACGAATATCGTTATTAGTCGTCTTCAGTTATCCTTGGATTTATAGCATTCGTATTTGACTAAATGGAAACTAAAATTAAATGAAAACAAAACAGAGGCCATAATGTACACTCGGCAGAGGTCTTTGCCTAAGACCATCAATGAACATCGAATACCTTTGTCTGAAACTGTTAAATACTTGGGCGTGTTATTGGACGATAAAGTAAATTGGTCCCGACATGTTGATGAAATGAGACGTAAGGATTTAAAAGCAATGAGTGCTCTAGGCCTTGTTTTGAACCGCCGCAGTAATCTCAGTCGTTATATGAGTTTAAGGATATATACTACGCTTGTAAGACCATGTCTTACATATGCTGCACCGGTCTAAAGTAGTACATGTAATTCCAATTATAATAAGTTGCAGGTAGTTCAGAATTAAGCTTTAAAGATTTTCTTTAATATATCCTTCAGGATTAACCTCAAGAAACTTCATGACAAAATGAAACTTTCCCTCCTTAGAAATTTTATAATTTATAATTAAATCCATAAATAAAAAAAAAAATACATAAAGCAACAGAACCGAAAAATGAAGCATTCGCAAGTCAGTGAATTCAACTAATTGTCACGTCATTCAAACAATGGCGGTCACATAATTCGCATAATTTACGTACAATTCATATTTACGTCCAATATGTCCAATATTCTTGATCAGAAACATACAAAATTTGATTAATGAACGCAAATAAAATCGATGGAGTAAGAAATCAAATCACACCTTAAACATCATACTAAATTATTATTTTTCAAAATAAAACTAAAATTGAACCTAAAAACAAGATTTATTCAGTGATGCCTTATTCGAATTTTTTTACTCAGTTTTATATTTTCATTGTTATAGTTCCTACATATTATTTATTATGCAATAAGACCAGGTATTTTCAGATAATGAACGAGATGAGAATTGACACAGAGGTGAAGGAATAGGGTACAGATTCATGAAGCAGAATGAAGGCTCACAATGTATTTTTAAAATGTTTGAAAATGATAAACTTGATAAAAAATGTAATTGATAAATAATTTAATACATATTCAGTTCATATTTAAAAAAAAAACGTACAGGTATCGCTTACATACACGAAAACTTAGGAACGAACCTTTTTTTCGGCTATTAAACTTTATAATTTATTTCTAATTAAATATATTGTTTTTGCAAATTCTGTTCGATAAAGTATTTAATTGAGTGATTTTCCTTTCAGTATGATTTTTCTAAATGTTTTTTTCGGAGTTTATAGCTGTAGTAGAGGTGTCAACTCTTTGTCGTTATTTAACGATTGGTTTCTCATACATAACATAATGATGTGTCTAATATGATAAAAATTGGAAAGTGAATTAGGAAGTATTTAAATTAAATAAACGTTTAAGCGTTTTACTTTTTAACGAACAGCGTTTCAAAATTTTACAAAAAATGTTTACATTTTCACTTTTGATCATACTTAATAAAAGTGCTAAAGTAGGTTATCTTTCGAAAGACTCAGTTTAAGCAAGCTTTATTTTATTCTAATGTATAAAATAACGTACTTATTAAAAATGATGCCAAATCTCACACTCCTCGGTGCGCGCAATGTTCTTAAAAAGGGATCTGAAGTTTTCGCTTCACGTATTTAATATCAGTCTCCAAATTTTTTTTATTTATAACGCTTAAGCTCGTCAATAGCTACTAAACAAAAAAAAAGAAAATCAGTTGATAAACAGAGGAGAAAAAGACACTGAACCGTTTTGTCTTTACCTATTTATGTACAGATATCTGGTGAGACAACCTAATTCATATTTAATAATAATAGATTGTAGGAAGAAGGTGAATCATTACATATTCATCATTCTCATTCTCATTACTCATTTCGGGTAAATGAATTAGTATTGCAATACTTCCACATTGGTTTTATGGATTCCAGTCGTCTTGCACAGTTTGGGATTTTAATATGATTGCGAGAAATATTATTAAACTTTCCTTGAACGTTTGTAAAGGTTACCTCCAGTAAAATAGATATTCCCGCATTTTTTGTAACGAAATTTTTCTAATTTTTACTTTTTAATACTAAATTTTAATAATTAACTAAATTTTTTTTAAATTACAATTTGTTAGAGCAGATTATGTTACTAGGTGAAATGAGCTTATTGTGCAAAATATTTTATTTTAATTGCAACACACTTTCTCGATTTGTTGGTTTCTATTGTTTTGTATGGGAGGGACTATCCATGTAGTTTTTTTAATCTAAGAATTAAGCAAACTCATAAATTTTATTTAGTCAAAATACCTAAGTAATCCAAATTTTCTGGTTTCCTCAATACTCCTCTGGTCTGGTTCCTCAGTACTCGCTACATAGGCGAGTAGACAAACATAAAATATATCGCTTACCACATCACTATGTTTAGCATAGTGATGATGGACGGAGTTACGTGCGGTAATGTAAAAGTTTATGTAAGAATAGAAGATAATTTTGTCGGTGCCGAATGTAATGAATTGTTCTTTTCAATTCAGTCAACCTCTCCCTCTCCTAGTAGATAATAATATATGATTTTGAGCATTCTATTTTGGACAACATCAACAGAACAGTTTGTCATAAAGCTTTCACTTTATAATCCAAAAACGTATCTAATGTAACGCTGTCCTGATAATTTTCCTCCAATATGCTCTTTATTCTTAATGCTCATTATATTATTATTAATCATATAATATTTTTCTGATTTTTGAGTGATTTCGGAGAACTATCAATTATTAACCGTTTTTCAAGTGTTAAAAAAGTAACAAATTTGTATACATTTTTTAATCCATAATTTAAGAAGCTTTTATTTGATAGCTCACCCCAAATATTATTTTTTGAAAGTCGACCTTTGAAGTTCACGTCAGTATTGGGTCACTACTTACTATATAACTGTTCCAAACTTCTTATGTGTACGTAGATATCATGCGGGTTTGAGATCTTTGCGAAGATGAATAAAATTATGTGTACCTTTTAATATTTGCGTTTTGTGCCCACCTTTGATCTCTGATGAACGCAAGAACATTTCACATCATTATTGCAATAACATACATAGTTTTTCCGCATCTTTGCAAAGACCTTTAGATATGTGTAGAATCGGCATGAGAAAAACGATGTCACAGATAGACAAACTCTAACGTAATTTCTAATTTTGTAAAGTAAACGGAACTAAAAAATGAATTATTATTATTTCTTTTTTTATTATTAAAGAAGGATGCTATGTCTGACATCATTCTGTCTCTTCATCAGTCTGTGTGCGTTTATCTGTGCCACCGTAGCTCTCGAATATATGATCTAGTACGTTTGAAGGTTTTTTAATTTCAAGTATGTTATCAATTAGATCTTTCGAGAATATTCTTAGGTATGTTTGGTGAAAATGGATCATCTTTAAAATCTTTAACTCTGAATCCGAATTGTGAAGATATCTCAGTTACAAACTATTGCATTAAAACTTTTTTAAAGATAATTATAAGTAAGAAGGTATCTACTTATTTATTATGACCGGTTTTAATTTTTTAGAAACTTAAACACTTCTATAAGATTGTCTTTAAGTATAGTAAACTATAGAATATTATTTGTTTGGTTATGTATGCGTATTTTAAATTTAAAAAACCTCCAAAATTCAATTATTTATCTATCTAACACATTATCTGAAAATTGATATTCTATTTTTCATATTTAGCCAAACAAAGAAATAAATATAATGTCAGTGTTGAAGCCTACAACATTTTGAGAGTGAACATCAATAAACAGATTTTTATTTGTGGGCGTGCTGGGGGCGATCGATAGAGGAGCAACAAAGATGGGCCGCCCACGTACACCCCAGGCCACCCCATTTAATACCCCGCAGCTTCCCCTGACCTACATAGAGGGGATGGGTACTGCACACGCGTAAACTAAACTCACACATAAACAAAACTCCAGTAAATACGTTAGATAACAATCTATTTAAGTAAATAGTAGGTACCTGCAGGCACCTCGGCCTACTGAACAGTATGTAACTACATACCCAGACTACGTACACACTGATGTGAGTGAATAATGGCTCTGTATTCATTTGTCCATGTGTGTGTTCAATATAATAGTACTGGCTAGGCAGCTACATTCTTCCCAGAAAATAATAAATATAGACGCGAGACAAAAGCCTGTTTTCATTGATTGACTTTGGCTTTGCTCAAGCTGAATTTTCTGCGCAATAACTTGAGATTGAGCCACAAGAATTTAAGAAAATGCTTGATATTATATTGTTTATCTTTAAAAAACAATAACTTGGTACCTATTTACCTTTTCTTTTAAATTATTACACACATTGTTACAGAAATCATTTTTTTTAAACTCAATGTACATTGCCTATACATATATTTAAATAAAAAACCGACTAAGTACGTGTCGAACCAGACACAGTAAGGGCTTCGTAGTCATGATGAACAACTTTCATTTCATCGGCAGTAAAAATAACTGTATTTCATAATATTTATCAAAGACACCGTAAAAAACGAAGTTATTTCTACGATCACTTCGTTAAGTTAGTAGTAGTTTTTGAGATATGGACAAACGTGTAACCGAAAATATTCTATATCTCAACAGCTACACAACGTATCTCATAAGAACCTATTTTCGTTGAATGTTTTTAAAGTTTAACTTTTTTTGGAGTTTTGTATCTACCTCATAGTTAAAAAGTTAAAAGAATGGGACACTTAAAAGCACACTTGTCACCAACTATTGACCTAAAAGCCTCTGTATAATTTTTGAAGACATATTTAAAGATACCCAACACGCCTCTGTGTTATATGCACTAGTTTTTTTTTCATCTCTTGGTTACATATGTATATGGAGTGCCATCTTTAATATTTCTTTTTTTGTTATTTCACTAATCATTTGTTTAGCGGTGAATAGAATATTACATCCACCTTCCAAACATCTATGTATATTCATAGTCTCGGAGTAAAATCCTGATATACGGACAGATAGACGGACCGACGTACAGGACGAAATTATAGGTTTTCAGTTTTTTACCATTTTTTATTGTATCAAAAAATGAAATTTGCACGTCCAGGTCAGGACAACAGTGCAATATAACTCTCATCATTCAATACCTACATAAAAAATGTACATACATATATGCACGGTGTATCCCTATATCGGGGTAGTCAGAGGACGGGGCGCCAAGCGTCCCGGTCCTTACAATAGGTACTTCTTTCGCTTCCTCAAATCTCATCATTCTCACACACATTTTCGCCTAAGTATACAAGTGCTTTTAATATTTATTTAATATTAACAGCTAACACACTGGCTATTTCATCTTCAAAAGCCAGCCTATGTCTTCCTAGGCTTCTTCCTTCGCAGTTTCGCTCTGTAGATGTTCTTCGTCAGTCTTTCATCATGAAGACATGTACCATACGTCTGAATGTTGTATGAAAAAAAAATTAATAATCATTTGTTTCTATGCTGGCCTCGGGAGATATATTTATATGTACTTATAGACTGTGTCAGCTATTTCTCTTGTCGCGTAGGTTGTAAGTTGGCCAAGGGATGTAAGAAACTGGCACAGGCGATGGGCGAGCAAGTAGCAACCTGTTATTATATGATTCCGCTTTGTCATCTGCAAGCCGAAATTACTTTTGGCATAAAACGATATCAAGATTAACGATTTTGTTGCACCCCGATTGCTCTATTCATCCTGAATGATAAAAAGCGTGAAACGAATCCTTTTGCTGTCTAACTGTAAAGTTTCTAAGCTATTTCTACTGTTATTTTTTATGTATGTTATACGTATTGTGACTATTGCTAATTTTATTCAAAACGAGACATACCTACTTGACATTAAGGCGACAGTGGAAGTAGCAAAATTAAAAAAAAAATTGATTTACTTGATAAGTTTTATTTATATTATTAAAGATAAATACACAAACCATAGATCAGTGGTTTGCGTATTTATCAATGAGAATTACAATAAAAAATTGTGGATCAAAGAGTCGTATATACCCCACTTAGTATTTATATTACTAATGTATTGATTACTAGGTACATTTCCTATTATCGTTCTTTGTAAACACAACGAAGTCTTCCAGTTTTGACAAAACAGATGTTCTCCAGTTCCCAGTTATTCAGTGCATAAATAGAGTACAGCTCAACAAATGTAGAACATTTCAATTTTTCGTGCCGAATGTCGCAATTTTTGTTTTTTCAAAATGGGACAATTCTCCGTCACGAAGCTTTCCTCGAGGAAACTGGGACAGAGTAATTGTAATAGGTAGGCAAATCAATACAATCCTCTAGTCTCAATAATTTAATATTTTTAACAACTAATTTTGTTTTTTATGTTAAGTATTATATTAAGTATACCTTAAATACATTTTCATTAAAATGATGGGTTCATAAAAAACACTATGAATGTATTATACCATAGTTACACTTACATTGTTTTAATGAAAAGTAATAAGCAGGCCAATCACTAGGCTCTACATCTCATCACCAACCACAGACATTCGGAGAAGCATTTAAATCAAGACGTATGTAGGTAGGTACTAGGAACTCGCTTATATGCTGTTTTTAGTACCTACGTGTCCGTCATTATATTTTTACAAGACTTGTTACCGACAATATCAACGAATTTGTTTGTTCAGTAGATTAACGTTCAACGCGATGACGTGAGACGTAAAGAACTGCGCAAGGTGAGCTGACCAATTTTGCGTAATGAAGAAATCATTTTGCCGACGTACCAGCTATTTACCTTCCTACAACGTTGATGGAATCACATTGTTATTCGTGAGCTCTAAAATATCATAGTTCCAATAATGCAAAGGTATTTATCTGCAAAAACACGCACACCACTGATATCCACGTAGGTATACATAACATACATGATTACAAACATTACACAACAAATCGATTCGTGTGTGCAGAATTCGCACTCGTTTGTCGCCATTGCGGCGATATAATTAGACTATGGCAAGATTACCTTTCTTTGTTCGTGAACAGCTTAGGTGCTCAGGATCACTCACGACGGGAATTGCGCATTTAGCCCTCATAGTCGTTTCGAGAAAGAGGGCAAGCGAGAGGGACTAGCCGACGCGGCGGCGCGCGGCAGAATCGCGCGGCCTCGACCTTGGCCGCCAAACCCGCGCATGCGTCCCGCTCCCCCGCCCCGTGCCCCACCCCGCCAATTATGTCATTATGTTATGCCGCTGCTCACTTCTGAATCCGTCGCCGGCTGCTGGTATGACACCAAACACCACTTCGTATTGTTCTAGTAGAGTTAACATCATATTTCCACATTGGTTTCATTCCTTATGAGCTATTACATTACCTATCTATTAATTTGTAGTCACATACAAACTTAGATTAAAAACATACAAATAAACCCTTGTTTGTGTCTATAGTAGAGCCTACCCTACAGATAGAGATATTATTATAGTCACAAAGAATAAAATACGTATAATTTAAAACAACCAACTGTATTTACTGTTAATCATAGTTAAATTAGGATTACTTCGTATAGCTGGATATAAATAAGTAATGACAAAACGCCAGGAAGTGGTTATAAAAACTTAAGTTTATTAGGATTAGTTCAATTTAGTTCTGAGTATTACGTAAGTACTAATAACAAAACGTTAATGTGGGTATGTAACTCATAATCATCGTCTAACAGCAACTGAGTGGTCGATCGTGGGCTATTTCTATGTACACCTATTATGCAGTATACTTAAAAATAACAGCATTTATGAAAGTAGGTTTCTTAACAATGAATAATATCTTTTCGAATTATTTACGGAGATGTTTGTGACTGTAACTTTGTAAGCCCAAAAGCTTAGTTGTGAGGTAACGTCCAACACTTATCCACCCTGAACGAGATATAGTATGAAATTATGTATATGTTATATGGTTATGCGAATTCAACATTATTACAAAAGGCTTCTATTTATTTCAGTGCTGGTCTGAGAGGGAAAAAATAAGTAGAATGTGCGTAAAAGTCGGTTTAGTATAAAGTGACCATTTATTTTTTTTGTCAGAGCGGGACGCTTGCGAAATTTAGAAAAAAAAAGTTTACTTTACTATTTATTTAAATAAAAAAAATGAGAATAATGTATTAATAATTATGTAAATTGAAATAATCAATGTTAGATTCAGTTACAGATGCTTTTGTTTTATATTTGTCTGCGGAGCAAATCTGTTTCAAAATGTCGAGTCTAGTTTTCAAGTAGGAATAGAGCTTATCACATGATTTGAATATAGGTAGGTAGGAGTACCCGTACGGTACGTATTTTTATCGTTTAATCTGTTTGCAAAAGCGGGACAACTTTGCTTTAGCTGGGGGCAACGGGACAGGCAGCCTGAAAACCTGAGAGCGGGACGTATGGTCACGTTAGTACAAAAAGAATTTATTTTGTAATGTTTGTAAGTACAGGCCATGGGATGTTTTACATTTGTAAGCCCAAATACTTCAGCCGAAAGTGATGCGAAGGTAATTAATTTTGTTGTGCATCATATTCTGTCCGATGACTAAACTAAGATGATTATACTAAGGAAATAGAGTAATGTTATGTATTATAACATAAACAGAATGTTATAGTGCCATCTGTTAAACAGGTGTAATATTAATATATCGAGTTTAGTTCATGTTTCTCTTCTACCTGTCATTGGTTCTTACAATTATGTTTAGGTTCTCATACATAGTATTTTCAATAGATGGCGTTTACAGCTTAACAGTTAAAAATACATAATTTTATATTTTTAGCATTGTTTCGCTTTTTATTTATTTATGTCGCTTAATTATTAGATATTTTAATACAGCTTAATTAGTTGGTTACTAGTATAACCTATACTATAAATATTTTTTGATTTAGGAATATTACAATGTTTGTATTTTGAATGCATCACATTGAATACGGGAATCGAAAATTAGAATATCTATTAATTAAAACACTACGTTTTTATTGCCATGTTTTTTCCGTCCATGCTTTTATATTAGAGTTAAAGTTGAAGAAATAAATAAATAAATATCTCCGTGCACAATAACGTTTTGCCGTGGACGTCCAGAATAAAACGTGGGCACGCTATGCTCCTTATTAAATTGACACGGCAATGTTGAGAGTGTAGTGTATATACACAAAATTGCGCGCTGGCAAACCATAGCGTGTGGTGTATGGATTTTATATTATGTTTTAATTTTTGATGGGATATATATATAATGAAGTAATAGAATTAGTACTTTTATCTACAAATCGCAATATTTAAAACTGACGGTTTTCTCTATAAATTTGCTACTTTCGATATAAATCACATCTTCTTTGAAATTAATGGTCTTTGCTATAAAATAAATGGTAAACTTCAAACTTAACTGTTTTCACAATAAAATTTTGGTTACAACTTCAATCACTTTAATGGGGTGTAATGGTGATAATGAATGCTTGGGAGGAAATCGTGAGGACAAATCGAGGCTAAGGTTTAAATTGTTTCACATTGGGTAAAATTTAGCAATTTTTTTTATACAAACACGACGATATATTTGCAACACTTTTTTTGGTTTACCACCCTATTTGAGGGGGGGACCAAGGGGTTCGTTTTACGTCTTGGTCCTGCGTCGGGTACCGCTGTCTTTTGCAAAGGTCGCGGGTTAAATGTGTCGTCGTCGTTGTCACCTGAATCCTCTGCTTTCAGAGGGATATGGTTGTCGTGCCTGATGGCGCCAAAAGGTGAAATATCTTCATTTTGAAGTGGGGAGGAAACTGGGCACATACTCTCTGATTTTGGGGGTTAGTGTTGACCTTGATGTTGGTTTCCCTGTCTTCTGCGGAGAGTAGGGTCTGGAGGGAGTCGCGAGGCATCATCGTGGACGCGCGTCCAGTGGCACTAATCCCGTCGCCGGGGGGCGTCTGGAGGGCGGAGCTGCACCAGCCGCTCTCCCCGGGACCCCACGCAGTCACCTCAACGACCTTCGTAAAGCTAAGGGGGTACGTCGTAGCTGTGCTAACCGACGACGGGCTTAATTGACCGGCCCAAGAGAAAGAAAACTCAATACAAAACGCGTGAGAAAACATGCTTAAAACCTGTGGGTACATGGGGACCTCCACAGTATATATCCTAGCCCCCGGAATGGGCGTCACCCAGGGGTGGGCATATACTCCGTCCCATATTCGTGGGAACAGTAATGGATAATCTGAAACTCAAGTTTAAGGGTAAGGGGATAAATCGAGGAGAGAAGAGAAGGAGTGTGGAGAGATGGAATTCTATCCTCTCTCGGACCCATTGTGGTACTGCGGCAAGAGTGTCAAAACTCTGGGCTACGATGAGGAGGAGGAGGGGGTTGAATTGCCCGCAAGGGCGAAGAAACGTGTGCGCACACGCGAATGGTCGAAGAGGCACTCTAGTTCCGAGAGCGCTTCAGGAGCCTCAGCTGCTAAGGTGACAAATACCTTAAGCAGGGGTTGAGGCAGAGACCGACCTCCAACGACCGGCGAGTATGTGGGTCTTGCCCAGGCGAAGCGTGATCTTATCGAAGCTGAACGTGAGAAAATGCAACGGCAAGCAAAGAAGGAGGTATCTGCAATGGCTCAGGAGCTGCTTAGTACCAGGTTGAAAGAGGTGTTAGGGGAGCCGTCGTCGTCGTCAAAACCCGAGTTGGTAACGTCCAGCGGATGTAGGAAGGTCATGGATGAGAGCGTGGGCACCATTTTGAAGGTGGCTACGACATCTAAGAATCTAAAGGGATCCTTCGTATGCGGATGGGAGGATGGGCGGATGGGAGGAGAGTGGCGACTGCTGGGACTCTGGCGGTTCAGTCGGTGCCTAGTCCCAAGTCCGCGTCGGCGACTAAATAGGCACCGAAACGACAGCGGCAGAGGAAGAAGAAGAAGGGTAAGGTTGCTGTTGTCCCTCCCGATACTGTCACTGCAGCCTCCCAAGCGCCAACGCCTGCGATTGATCTAACGAACGACGACGGGTTTACCATCGTAGGCAAGAAGAAGAAGGGGAAGGGCAAGGGTATATCTACGGTTGCCCCGGCTTTCAAGCCGAATAGTGAGGCTGTATCTGTCCCGGCTTCAAAGCCAAATAGTGGAGCGGGTATGAAAAAAAGGAAAAGGCGCGGGGGTTACCATTGAAATACGTACACAGAGTAGTTCCAGACAGTACAAAAAAACTTAACAAATATTTTTTGACGAACGTATTAAGTTTTGAAAAAAGTCGTAAAACAAAAGTTGTTAGGTATGATGACAGGAATTTTGAACTAAGAGGTTATTACTATTTTTCAATTAGACCTGTATATACTAGTAGGTGTATTTCCGAGTTATTTGTAGGAGTTAGGAAGAGACATTGCGCAATTGCACCAACTCCATCAAGGAACATAATACTCCTATAACTCCATTCACTGCGCCGGATGTGCTGGCATTGTCAGGATGACATCTTGAAAATGTTATTTTACATAGCACAATCTATTATTTTCAATTATTATTATTGCTTATTTTTTTTATTAGCAATAATTATTCTATAGCGTCTTAAAAATTTTTAAAGGTAATATCGATTTAACGAAGAAGTAACATTTTATCATTATTTTTTATTAGCGATGTATAGCAATTTTGTCTATATTTTCACAAGTTTCGAAATGCATCCCTTTTTTTATTATCTTCAAATACGATGTCATTACATTTATTGAACTAAATAGAAATAAAACCTAGAACTATGAATATTTCACTTTTAACAGTGGATACTGCCAGTATATAAGAAATGTATAATATACAATACATAATATGTAATATAAATATAAAAGAAAAATCACGCATAAACGACTGAACGGATTTGAAAGAAATTTTGTGACTGAAACGTGAATTCTCATATGAGATTTTTTTTTATTATTCCACGTGGACGAAGTCACGGGCAATAGCTATTATATAATAAATATAAAAGACGTAGCCGTGATAAATCCATAGCGTCCTCTCTGACACCCATATCTATGCTCTCTGTAACTCAATATGACGTCAATTTCCACGATAAATTCGTGAAAATTATAAAAGCGTTCCTCTGCACGGACGTACACAATTTGCCGCCCAAAAAACGTTCACGATAAGTTATAAAAGCGCCCAATCTATCTAGATTTATTATCTAGATTAGGTTAGATTTATCTAGATTAGTTAGATTTATCATCTAGATTAGGTTGTACTTCGTACAACCAAGATAGATGTCAACAATAAGGATGGAGACTCTCCTTACACTTAGATGTTTGAAAGTAGAAAAAGAGCCAAAGTCGAGTACAGATAATCTTATTTTATCAATGAAAAAAAAAGATAAAATTTCTACAAAATGTTATCAGGAATATAAAACAATTTCATTATCTTAAATTACAACTATAGTTTTATCTGCGCTATTAGTAATCATATGGTTCATATTAAATGAGTAATACTTTGTTATATCTTTGAAGATATTTGAATACTCGAGGGTAAATTGTCCTTAAAATAATCCTTATTCTCTCTAACTTTGTTAACGCTGTCCATATTTGTATCGCTTGCGCTCCGGATTTTGTTATCCATGTCTTCAAGTACAGCCGTTTTCGTACTCCTAAAATTAAATAGAAGGTGTTCAATACCAAAAAAATACTACGTATCTTTTTTGAAATTGTTATTAGATATAGTCATTGTAAACTAGTGACCCATATGTATCGATTTCGCTCAAATTACTATCGACATCTTCATGTTTTTTTCTTCACATTAATTTTCTTAGTGTCATCTAATTATGGCCTACATAAAACTAAATTTTACATAAAATATTTTTTTGTTATGCGCTTAAAAAAACATTACACGTTCAGAATTTAGACGACGAACTGCAGTAAAACCCATACAAAATGGTTTTTGAATTATAATACTCTCACAGCTCCAAGTACTGAAACTTTCTATAGAAATACCACACGATTTCGTGTAGTTGTTTTTGTGCAAGATACATGCCAAAACATACAGACAGAAAAAATTAAAACCCGTTAATTTAGTTTCTGTTAATGTTATTGACACCACATGCAATAATTTAAATATACGCAATCACGTCATTTACATGCAGATTTATTATATTATGTAGTAGGTCCTATACCTACTACATTGGGCTAGTATTCCAGAACGACGCTCAAGGGTGAATCTCTTGAGAGTAGTTATTCTTTATTCGAGAATACTTAGTCCGCTATTCATCGCATGTAGAAGCATTATTTTAGCTGTACTCCATCAGAGATCCACATTCTAGTATCGTTCTGGAATACGAAGTATGTAATTGCAAAAAAATCTCTTGATCATCAAACGATGTTACCGTACTCACTTTGATTTTAAAAACATTGTGAGAAGATTGTTAGCTGGAGCCTCTGCTAATAGCCAAATGATGTAAGCAACTACACATCCCCAAAATACTTGACCAGCTACAGAATTGAGCTGAAATCGTTCAAAAGAATATTTTAATTAACAAAAATTACATACATATTTTAATTAAAATTCATGCAAGAAAATAGATTATATTTCAGTTGAAATGTTTTAAAAATAGTTGTATTTTGAGAGGATTATTCTTAAATGTATTACATTTTTCTGTATTCTCCTTGAGTAATATTAATAACGTTTTAACTTACATACGATATACATTTTCCATAAATGTGTTAAACTCTGTTTAAAATCAATGAATATCACATAGCAAAAGCATGTTCTCTCGTTGATGTCTTTTATAGGCTAACATTGAAAATATTGCATGAGAACGTAGAACAAAGATAAGGAAAATTTTATTTCAATTGTTGATGACAATTTTATTTCTTAGCGTCCTCGTTACTTTGTAGGTATTTTATTATAATTAAAACTGCAACATTCGTAAATTATCTTGGAAGATTTATGACCGCTTCATATAAACTCGTTTACATAAGTAAATATTATTATGACTAGGACTTTTCTGCAGACTTGAGTTTATTGAAATAGTAAAACTTTACGAATCAGAATTTTTTTTTACTTTAATATACCATTAATTTGAAATCAATGGGATTAATCGAAACCATTATTTTTCGTGTGCAGTGCCATCCAAATTCTCCTAGTGGTTACAAACACGGGGCATGCGACAAGTTCTCAAGCGTCAACATGCGTCGACGAACCTGGACTAATTATTCGATATAGATATTAAGTGAGGGAAGGACTGAACATCACCCAGCGCTAGGGTTGTCAAACATTTTTTTGGCTGTTTATAGTATTTTAGAGAATAAGCTATAAAATAATATAGTACGCTTCGAAAAATATATTACTTTATGGAGAGAGTAATTTTTTTGACTAAATAAAAGTGTTATGCTTTATCGCTTTCAATTTTTAAATTAATATAGACCAAAAGCTCATTTTAAGATAGAAGCGCGTTGGATAAAACTCAAAATGATGCGAAATAACGATTGATCCATCCAACCGAAACATTACTATTATTTAAATAGTATTTTTGCGTGCTATATATTTCTTCAATATAGTACGCACACTCGAAATACAGTACAATACTACATATTATAGTACGGTTGGCAACCCTACCCAGCACAGCAGTGAGGTGACGGGATGCTTTCATTAGAAAATGGAAGCAGCCCTTAACTGTCTTTACACGGTTAAACAACGAGTTCAAGGTTACAGGGTAGACAATTTATTCGATTGTTAATCAGTTTACGTAATTTCATTCTTTATTACGTAATTCCTAATTTTGGGATTTTTCTCGGGAATTACATCTCTATTTGGGCTATGAATTTGATTCTTAGCGTAAAAGTATGTCAACGATTTCAGTCTTCCTGAATACTATTCGTGAGAAGTGGTCACTATTAGATATACAAAATATATTCTAATATATAAAATGTGAACGAGAATGACTTACCAGTACAGCATAATCATTGTGTTGAGGATTTCTGGTGACGAAGACATTATGTGATATGAATATCGAGTGTGTTAAGTAAAGACCATACGAAAGTTTGCTCAAAGGTACCCATGGATACCAACTAAGAAACTGCGACAGCAAAGCTGTAAGTAAATGGGGTGAAAATCATATCGACAGTGGGAAGGTCGAAAGTACTGTGTATATTGTTGAATGCGTCTTTTTTTAGTTCAGATATCATCACGATCAAAACATATTTTTTCGTGTTAGCATTTTAAAAATTAGAGCTGTAATAATAACTAAAAAATATTCTACGTTTTCGTAAAATCGGTAATGTGGCACGGGAGTACCTTTATTTTTACACTAGCTGTGCCTCGCGGTTTCCCACTGCCTTCTGTATGCGACTCTGAGCTACGAAATGTTTTTATTAAAGAATTTAGCAGTTCGAAGTGAGAAATAATGTTTGCGGTAATGATTTTTCGTTCGAATTTTGAGATTACGTACTACTTACTCTACTTTAGTCGAACTACTATGCTTTATATAAATTAGATGTAGCCCGCAAGTATACATATACCTACTACAAAATCACTTCAAATTATTATTATACATACACGCATATAATTTATTTTTCCTACACCTACATATATACATACATATATATCTTCACGCCGTATCCCCGACGGGGTAATTAGAGAGGAAGGAGCGCCAAGTATCGTGGTCTTGACGCAATTATTTCGCCTCCTTAAGTCCTTGCACAGTTTCGCCTATTAAAATTATAATTCAATTAAAATACTCACGCACACGTCCCAAAGCACAACATAGAATAAACGCCGCCGTGCCAATAGCCCAGACCGGTCTATTAAGTGCTGCGTACACAGTCGCCTCTATTATGTGATGGTCACGCCGCAAAAACGTGCTCCCCAGTACCATCACCGCTAACATTAAGACCAGGCTTGCACATATACCCAAGACGGACAATTTCTGAAAGAACATAGTGTATTGAGGTGTATGTAGTGTTGGTCAAAGAGACTGCAAAATTACTGGCGTCGGCTTAAACAGTGTGCGACTTGAGTGAGATTTCTATGATAGTTCTATGGTGCCCCTTTATAGTTTTGCCATAGACTATAGAGGATAAGAGGTCTCGGACCACGAATCAAAATGGACGGGAATTTGTTCTAAGAGCGTGTCCGTTTCTTCTTGACCTAGTTTCTAGACGAATGGTCACAGTATAACAATACGCAGCTGAACATGACATATTTTCATTTTAATATTTACGAGTATTTTGCAAATAAATATTTCAGTAAAATGTACGTCAAGTCGGTCACGAGCTGACTCGAATTACACCGACAGTGTGAGGTTGCAATCCTTACTATAGCCACAGATTAATTAGTTTACTACCGCTATAGCTAACTGTTTTACTCATGGTTACGCTCGATGCGATAGAAAGAGAGACATGAAAATTCGTTTGATTCACGGCGATAAGAGCGGTAATTCATGAAGGCTTCGTCTTTTGTGTTTCTTGGACCAAGTAAGAGATATAGAAAAGTTGATAACTAGTCTCATCAGCTACTTTTATTATCTGCCAAACACATAATTTTGTTCGAGTACTAGTTTCAAAATAATGAATGGTGAGGTCATAGTTTTTGTCTATCGCTGACGAATATTGTTTCCCAAAATTAATCCTAAATAAAATTAAATAATGAGTTTCTGTCCTATTCTTCTTCTATTCGTCGTCTTACTTGTCTCTTTATTTTATGATAACCGTTTTGTAATTTATTTTGTACTGTCAAATACCCAATTCCAGTTCTTAAAGCCCACTAAACCTAAATGACTTTGCCATTAGATTTGTAATGATACCAAAAAATATTACAATTCCAAAAATGTCAAAAAAACAATTTTTAAAAAGTCGAAAACAATTTTCTAATAATTAGACCGAGTTGAGTATTTCAATAGTATAATTTTTTTTTTTCCTAATTAAATCATGCGATCAACCCTGTGGTTATAAGCAGATGTGATGGTGGTGGTTGTTGAGTCGGGTGCTACCCCCCAGTGGGGTACAGTCCTTTTATTTGTGTAGTCAGTCTATCTGCTGACTATCCTGGTCAAAGATGTCTCGCCTCTTTTTAAGTCGACGAATAATTTCTGGCATTGTTAGTTGCTCCGCTAGTTGATTTGGGTGCTTTTGTAGTCTTGCTTTGTATTTGTCACAAAGCAATTTCTTGTTCGACTGTTGGCATATCGAGTATATCATGAAGCTCTGTTGTTTTAAGGAACCACGGTGCATTTGATATCTGTCTCAGTATACTGTTCTGCATCCTTTGTATTATTGCTAGGTTGGTTGCACTGGCAGCGCCCCACAATTGTATTCCATATGTCCAAATTGGCTTTATCAGGGTTTTGTAAATGAGAATTTTATTATCCATTGCGAGCTTTGAGTTTCTGCCCATCAGCCAGTAAAGACCCTTGTACTTTAAATTAATCTCATCTCTTTTTGTCTTTATATGTTTCTGCCAGGTGAGCCTCCGGTCTAGGTGCATGCCTAAGTACTTAACGGTGTCTTGATGGGGCAGTTGTACGCCGTTCAGGGTGACAGGAGCACAGTCTTCCTTGCGGAGAGTGAATGTAATGTGTGTGGATTTAGTTACACTAACAGCAATTCTCCACTTAGTTAGCCACTTCTCCACTTCATTAAGACTGTTTTGTAGCATTCGTGATGCTTCAACTGGACATTTATTCGAAGCTAGCAGAGCGGTATCGTCAGCAAAGGTGGCGATCGTTGTATCTGAGTTCTGTGGCAGGTCAGATGTGAACAATGTGTACAGGACAGGTCCAAGTACAGAGCCTTGTGGCACTCCTGCAGTAATTTCGTGAAATCCTGATGCTGAATCACTTTCGATTACTTGAAATATTCTATTAGAAATGTACGACCTCAGGATCCCGTAGAATTTGTGCGGCAATAGGGTCTTTATTTTACATAACAATCCCTCGTGCCACACTCTGTCAAAGGCTTGCTGTATGTCGAGGAAGGCTCATGAACAGTATTCTTTCATCTCAAATGATTTTCTAATTTTCCTGCACACTCTGTGGACCTGTTCTATAGTAGAATGTTCTCTCCGAAAGCCGAACTGGTGGTCTGGGACAATGGATTTTTCCTTTAGTGCACTGTTGAGTCTATGGAGCAGACACTTCTCAAAAAGTTTGGAGATGATGGGCAGCAGGCTAATCGGTCTATATGATGTTACCTCATGCGAAGGTTTACCAGGTTTATGGATCATTATTACCGTGGATACTTTCCACAAATCGGGAAAGTATCCTAGTCTCAAAATGGCGCTGAAGAGTATGGTTAAGTACACGATACCTTTGCATGGTAATTTTTCGAGGACTTTTTTGTCGATGAGGTCGAATCCCGGTGCCTTATTATTATCCATCGATTTGTCATTTCTAACAACCTCGCTGGGCGTCACTAGTCTTAGGGGGCGGTCGAGTTGGAAGTCTTGGTTGAGGATTGAGTCAATGTCCAGTTCGTCTGCGATAGATACGGTGTTATTCGGTTTGAAGACTTGGCTCAGGTGTTTTGCGAATTCTTCCGCCTTACTTTGTCCAGACCTAGCCCATTCTCCATTCTGCTCCGTAGTGGTGGCCTGTGGTGTAATGGTCTGTCGAAATTTTTGCATGCTCTCCATAATGAGTAGTTCGTCACTTTTGTTGCTGTAAGGCCCTCCAGATAAGTTTGCAGGGCTGTGTCATTGGCTTCTGTTATTAGGGTCTTCAATTCTTTGGCAGCTTTGTTGAATGCTGCTTTGTCGCTTGGATGTCTACTTGTGTGCCACACTCTTCGTAGTCTCCTTTTATCCCTTATTTTTAACAGTATGTTTTCAGAGTAAACTTTGCATTTTGGTGGACTCTCGGTAGCTACCGGTATGCACTGCCAGCAACATTCTTGGATGGTTGTGGTTAATATTTTTGCAGCCTTATCAATGTCTGACTCTGATTTTAGAGCTATTTGTAGGTCCAGCCTTTTGTGTACAAGTTCCTGAAAGGAAACCCAGTCTGTACGTTTGTTATATAGCTTTGGCCTTTTTGTAGTATTGATTACTGTGGTTCCAATTGTTAGAATTACCGGTACATGATTTGAGTTTACGTCCAGACATGTTTGTATTTTGTGGAAGAGTCTTAATAAACCCTTGACGATAAAGAAGTCAATGACATCTGGTAACCTGTTTGGATCACTAGGCCAGTTCGTGGGCTCTGCTGTAGAGATTGAAGTAAGGTTATTCTTTTCAATACTTTTCTTTAGTTCTCTACCTCTGGTGGTGGTCAGTCTAGAACCCCAGTGGAGGTTCTTTGCGTTCCAATCTCCTCCAACAATGAATCGCAGGCCAAGAGTGTTGAACAGTTCGTTATATTGCTCCGCAATTATTTTGTGTTTCGGGGGGCAGTAAACAGCAGAAACGTTGAACGTTGTTCCGTTACGATCTTGTATTCCGATAGTAGCTGCTTGTATGTTAGGCTTCGTAAACTGAGGCTGCTCAAAGTGTTTTATGTTCGATTTCACTATTACTGCCGCTCCTGCATGCGCAGTTCCATCGGGGTGATTTGTGGCGTAAATTTCATAGTTTTTTATCTTAACACTACTGCCGTTTAAATTGCCGTTGCCGTAAAATGTGATTCCGCTACTAGTAGTATATCGATTTTTTGTGTGTTTAACAGGATTTCAACTTCGTCTTTTGTTTGGTGTTAGCACGTCCAGGTTCCAGGTAGCTATCTTGAGAGAAGTCATTCTGTTGATTGAGAGACTAGGGTTGTTATGAGACTGATTAGTGTACTCATTTATTGAAGGATTAGGTCCATTTTTTCATTTTGTTTGACGAACATTTCTTCAATTGTTTTGTTTGGAATTACTTTGTCTTTACTGTCGTTATTTTTGTTAGTTTTGAAGAAGTCAGAATATCTCTGTTGTTTGTTGGTAACGAGATTCTCATTTGGTCTAGCCTTTTCATTGCTGGTATGTGGTGGAAGTTGAGCAGTCGGAATAGCAACTGCCCTTGAGTTCTCCCTTTGTCTAGGGTTTGTCTGTTTATTAGATTTTCTGGCCAATATTTCTTTATATACTTCGCACCCTCTGTAATTAGCTGGGTGGGCACCATTACACAGAGCACATGTAGCCGGAGTGTTGCGATCGATTTTGGTACAGTCCGCAGTTTTGTGGGCTTGTGCGCATTTTACACAGCGATATGGCCTCATGCAGTAGTTCTTAGTGTGACCATATTGCTGGCATCTCTGACATTGGACCACTGAGTTACGTTTGCGGGGATCTTCTACAATGACTGATTGGTGATATATGTATTTTAAATTTTTAACTGCTTTATTATTCGGGCCTTGGGATAGATTGGCAAAGAATGTGGAGGTTGGTTTTTTTTCCGGTCCGTACTTAGCATTAATAATTTCACCAACTACAGTGTTGCCTGTACCTTCCAATGTTTCTTTTATTATATCGATTGGTGTTGTGTGATGTAGATTTCTAATCACAATTCTATATGCTCGTTTATCTTTCCTATTAAACGTGTGTCCTATCAGGCACTTCTCTCTAACAGCATCTATGACTTTTTTGTAGGCGTCTACAGTAGTGCAGCTAATCCGGAGTTGGTTTTTGTTAACGACTTTGTAGACAAAATCATTTTTATTCACAACACTTTCTAAGACTACTGTAAGTTTATTGACGTCTTCTATGCCGTAGAGAATTATCGGTGGTGGTTTAGGATCTTTTTTTGGGAGTTCATTATCCTCAACTTTTTCATCTGTCGGAAGTCCACTGAAAGTATTAGTCACACTTATTTTCTCAGGTGAGGGAGAGGATGCTTTTCTACTTTTGGCTCCTCTTAAAGTCGGTACTCTTTGCCATGTTGGTGGTAGGTTCGTAGTGTTCTGGCTCGTATTTTGAATCGTATCTATGTTTGGCTTGGTTGTTTGACCCTGGGTGTCATGTTCTGGTTCCAGCCCATCAGACGAGAATGTCGGTATATTACTAAGAGAGGAAGATCGAGGCCGGTTAAAGAGTGCTGGGTGGACTATTTGTTGAACAAGTATTTTTTCTGAAGCCTGGCCACACACTTCAGATAGTTTTTGTTTTTCTTGGGGATTCATTTTCTTCAATGGCAACTCTAATGAAGTTGTCAGTTGGCATCATGTCAAAAAGAAGTGAATCAATTAAATAAATGAAATAGCGAGAGGGTAGTAACAAATATTATGTAGCCATAAACTGTCAAACGTGATTTCTATGCACTGTTTTTCTGTAGTAATTTAATGTTTTACACAAAAATAACAATTTCACAGCTTCCACACTATATTTTTCACTTTAGTGTTGTTTTGAGGTTGGTAGTTCACCATTTAACATTAAAACCGAACAAATCAGGTCAGAGCAGGTCAGCTCAGCTAGACGGTCAATTTGACAGACCCCAGACAGACAGAATAGTATAATATGGTAAACTAAAACAGATATCCAAAAAAACGAATATTGCCAAAAAGTACTGGTTTCCTTCTTTCTTGGATCCTTAAACATGACGCCAAAAATAAAGTATAACATGTGATTACTTTTTGTCAACGGTTCCATAAATTGATCCTTGTATCGAAACACACATAATTTGAAGCTTGAGCAAAGTGGACGTATTTGTTGTTTTTATTATTTTATAATTTATCTTATCAATATCTTATCAATACATACGCGAGGTTGTAATTTGAATTCAGTTACGAGTAGAATTTGAATGTGATTAAGCTGTGGGGCTTCTTCCTCTCACCCCCTTTTGAAAGAAACGTACAGTTGAAACGACTCGTGGCGGGTGACAGCTCGCGGACTGCGTCCCACTACCTGCCGTTCACCCCCGCTAGAAAGGGTACGTGACATAATTTCATCTCTGTTATCACACTCTAGTTGACTGCGTTTTGTCCTGCTGCCAATTTCATATCGAAATAACCACACATATATTACACAATAATAATAACTTTTTTTTTTTATCGCTGCACTCTTACTAAGTGCGTTTTTTTTTTCTCGCCTTTGTTCTACATATTGTAAAATGTACCGCTCACCACCCGAAGTCAGCTTATCTAATCCAGATCTCTCAAAAACAGAGAAAGTTCACGGAATAGAAGAATTTGTCACTTGTCGGAAGCGCAAACAAACAGAGGATAGTGTATCCGTAGTTTTAGAGCGATTTAGCCGGGATATGAAATCATCGCTTAACGAACTTAAAAGTGAAGTCTACTTGAAGATTGAGTCCATTGCCGAACAAATAAACCGCACGTTTACAACTGAGCTGAAAGACCTTAAACGTACCATTCAAGAAATTAAAGGTGAACTTGGGGAAGTGAAGGCGAATTTCGCATTGTTGAAAACCACAGTGTGTGAAGTTGCAAATATGCATAATGACACCACTACTAAAATGTCTAGTGTAATGGAGTCCCTAAATTTTATTGGCGAAGAGCAAGCATCCATGTTAAAACGTATTGACGAATTGGAGTCATATCAAAAATCCGATAATCTTGTGGAATTGAGGAATGCAGTATCCATCTTACAACAGCATAAAATGAAACAAGATCAACGAGACCGAATGCTGAATCTCGAGATAATTGGTGTGCCTGAACGGCAAAATGAATGTCTGCCTGATTTACTATTTTCGATAGCCAAACATGTGGGTATTTCGCTGTCATCAACTAATCTAGAATACATCAACAGAATACAGTCTCGTGAGCCTATTCCTGGACGTCCTCTCGTCATCATTGCAAAGTTTCGACAGCGATTGATAAAGGATTCTATAATATCTGGGCTTCGTAAGACACGAGGTGTAAATACACATGACATTAAATACACATGACATTGGGATGCCGGGCAAAGTGAATCGTATTTTTGTAAATGAACATCTTATTCCAGAAAATAAGATTCTTTTTAAAAGATGTCGTGATCTCGCGAGGTCCAAACAGTATACCTATGTGTGGATAAAAAACTGTGTAATATATGTACGAAAGCACGACAATGCACCGTATATAGTAATAAAAGCAGAAAACGATTTAAATAAGCTCACTTAATTGTAGCTGTGTTATTAGTATGCTTGTCGATGTTTAATTATTGTGTTGATGCTTATTTACTGTATTTTAATAAAATATTGAAACCTTATATAACATTTATTTATAAATTATATGTATTGTTTTTTATTGTGATCGCAAAGCCACTGGCAATCCATATACTGTTATTATTCTTGCTACAGCAAAATAAATTTTATTTGTGCCTTGCGCCTTTGTTATATGTTATGAAACTACTCACTTATTACGATATAAACAGATTATTAACGTTTCTTGGTCATCCGAATAGAAATGTAAAAGTTAGCATAGCCATATTTACATACAACGATTGTAAATTACAATCCGATGAGCTCGTTATGTCTTTTATTATTTTTTACATATTTCAAATGTACTCCGAAATAATTGTTTTAAATATTAGTAATGTAATAGAAGTGTATATAATAAAGATAACATTGATGATTTTTTCAGTGTCCTAATTATACACTTAGCAGCCGTGTGTACTTGTTGTATAATATTAACAATATCATTGTAGTAGTACATTCATGTATTATATATATATCTCGTTTATATTTGTTTTTGGATTACATACTCAAAACTCTTAATTTTAATCATGTATAAGGTTTTGATTCTGTATTATCAGAACACTCGTGGATTGCGCACTAAATGTATGGACCTTTATCAAAATATTATTAATAGTGAATATGATATTTTATTGTTCTCTGAAACATGGTTACACGATGGCATATACAACTCAGAATTATGCAATCAGAGATATGAGGTGTTTCGTCGCGACCGGGACCTAACATCTACTGGAAAAAAGATGGGTGGTGGTGTTATGATAATGGCTCGTCGAGAATTTGGTGCAATTATTGGTAATGATGGCCTATATCATTCTGCTGCGGAACTATTCCACATAATTATACCTAAACGTAATATTGCAGCTTTGTATGATTTAAATATATTTGTCACCTATATACCCGAATCAATTAACCAGTCCACAGAGATTGAATATATGATTAATATTGTAACTCACACCATGTACACACACCCAGATGATTTCGTTTTAATCGCCGGAGATTTTAACTTACCCAACATTAAATGGAAAGATTCAGGTGTAACGTACTTGAAGCGTGGTCCGGTAGTTACTCAGAACATTGGCATAAGACTGGTTGAAGAATTCAGTTTGCTTGGTCTAACTCAATATAACCGTATTGAAAACTCACACAAAAATACTCTCGATCTCACGTTTAGTAACTTACCGTTGGAGATAAATCCGAGTACATTACCTTGAAGTAAAGTTGACAGCTTCCACCCCCCATTTAATATATTTATGCAAGATATTAAACTTTCTCTTATTAACAAGCAATATAAACACAAATTTATTTTTCGTAGAGGTAATTATGAAGTAATAAATGACATTATCTCTAAAATTGATTGGTGTAATTTAATAAATTCTATTCCTTTGGATTGCGCTGTTCAATTGTTTTATGATATAATAAGAAATACTATAGAAAATCATATACCTAAAAAAATTGTATCCAATAATTATCAATACCCAGTGTGGTTTAGCAATTCACTGATTAAAATAATCCGCGAAAAAAATAGGGCACATAAAAGATGGAAAAAAGCACAGTAATCCACTTGATTATGACGAATTTTCTTTATTACGCGCGAGAGTACGTCGAGTTACTAAAGAATGTCACAAAAAATATATTATTAATGCTGAAAAATTACTAAAAAAGAATACAAAGTTTTTCTGGTCTTACATGAAATCTTTTAACACCACTGCTGGTTATCCTAGTTCTATGTCTTTTGATAATAAAATATATTCTGAACCAATTGATATCTGTAATGTTTTTAATAAATACTTTGAAAGTGTTTTTATAAATCCTGCTGACAATTACGCGAATTTTCCTCAGAGGAGTAATCATTCGGAGGCACTCAGTAGAATTATTGTTCATGAAGAACAGGTTCTTAAATTGCTTCTGGACCTGGATATTACTAAGGGAGCTGGTTGTGATGGAATACCTCCTATCTACTTAGTTAACTGTGCGCTTTCCCTTGGACAACCTCTTACTCTTATTTTTCGCAGATCGCTGTCTGAGGGAATATTCCCTAAAGCTGGAAGAACGCTTTAATAGTGCCTGTGCATAAAGGAGGAACTAGAGTCAAAATCGAGCATTACAGACCAATATCTATTCTCAGTACAATGAGTAAAATTCTAGAAAAAATTGTGTATAATAGTATTTATAATATTGTGTCTCATGGTATTTCAGAGCAACAGCACGGGTTCTTGAGGAATAGATCCACGGTTACTAATCTAGCGTACTTTACATCTTATGTATTAGAGCATATGGAAGGTGGGGGACAGATTGACGTGATCTACACGGACTTCGAAAAAGCTTTCGACCGTGTGGATCACGTCATTCTGCTTTATAAATTGCAATGTCTTGGTATACATGGAGATTTACTGCGCTGGATCGAATCTTATCTATCTAATCGATCACAGACAGTAGTTATCGGTGGACACAGGTCAAATTTCGTGTCGATTCGTTCAGGAATTCCACAGGGATCTCACCTCGGGCCTCTTCTATATAACGCATTTGTTCATGACATTGGCTCGTGTTTACGTTTCTCTCAGCACTTATTGTATGCCGACGATAAAAAAGTTTTCCTTAAGGTTGGCTCGGAACGTAACTGTCGGAATCTTCAGAGCGACCTAAACCGTCTCTCCGAGTATTATAAATTAAATAGAATAACGGTTAACATTAAAAAATGCCAGTGCATATCCTTTACTCGTCGCAGTAAGAAAATAGATTATCAATACAACTTCGATAATTCAAATATTGAGAGGGTTAAGGTCGTCCGTGATTTGGGGGTTTATTTTGATAGCAAAATGCTCATGGACAAACACGTGGACATCATAACTCAAAAAGCCTACAAGAAAATGGGTTACATATTTCGGGTCTGTAAACCTTTTACTGATATTTCTTGTTTAAAATTGGTATATTTTGCGTATGTACGTAGCAACCTTGAGTACGCTTCATCTATATGGTCACCTCAGTACAATATATACAATGAAAGAGTGGAGCGTATTCAAAAGATCTTTATGAATCATCTTAGGAAACGTACTGGTGAACCCTACGAATCTTATAAAGACCTTTGTTGTCAACACAGTGTATTATCCCTAGAGGATCGCCGAGTTCTGCTGGACATGTGTGTGCTATACGATGTCGTTCGTGGACGATTAGACTGTCCAGCGTTGGTGGCGCGCGCGGCACTGCGCGTGCCGGTACGCCGCACGCGCCACACGCCTTTATTTCACGTGCCTGCCTGTCGTACACGATATGCGCAAAACGCTGTCGTGACTCGTATTCTAAATATGTACAACAAGCTCTTCCACCATGTAGATATTTTCCATCTTTCAAAGGCGAGTTATAGGAAAGGAGTAACGGATACAACGTTGCCGTGTTGCCAGTGGTTTTCGTGATTAGTCATGATATGCCTGTTAATATACATATATATGCATATTATATTTGTATTATGTTTTTATGTATAATATAACATACACATATTTAGTATTAGTGTAAATATTCACGTAGGTATGCATTTTTCTTTGCTTAGTATATATATGCATAAATAAGAATTTGTGTAAATGTTACTATAATTTATGGGAACTGATTTGATTTACATAAGTGGCACATTGTATAAATATGTGGAGAACTGTAATTGGCCATCTGTATGTACTTAGTGTTTTAAGTCTATTTTTGTCTGTAATCGCTGTTGTTCTTCTGAATAATATCTACGATCTACTAAAAAAAATATCTACGGTGTCATGTACATACTTTAAAAAACCTCTATAAAATTTAGAAATACACTAAAGATTTTTTGGGAATAACAGAACAACGACAAAAATAGAAACCAGTCAAAAATTTATTATACAAATGTTAGCTGTGCTATATTTAACAAAATTATGCGTATCAATACATTTTAAATATAACTTTAGTTTTGTTGTACTAGTGTATTTGTAAGAATTAAATATTACCTGAGAAATTCTCTTGTTGTTCCCCAATTCACTGTAGTGGGAAAATAAGTAACCAGCCAAAAAGCCCACCGCATAAGCTCCAAACCGAGTGTGACTTTTGATGTATGTCAAGTGGAACGGCATACTTGCACGTGGATCTTTCACAAAACTAAAAGAGAAAACATGTTATATTTTATTATTGTTATATTCCATTTTAACTCGAATATGTAAAATTCTGTTTCAAAATTGGGAAAACAGAACACTTAGAAGTCGTAATCATATATGGACATTGAGAATAAGGTGTATAATGTAGAAAAATTATGAGGATTGCAATAAATGCTTTATTTCGTGAAAAGAATGTCATAGCATTCTTTTCACAAAATAAAGCATTTCAAGCATTTGTGTTTCATAGAACACAAATGACTGAAATTAGACTAAAATTGAAAGTTAATATTAAACGCCAATTGCACAAGTACTACCTGTACTTTAGATTTTTTATAGTTTTTATAACGTCTATGATTTTATAACTATCTGATTACACAACGATGTCTTGAAAACTGCTCTAATCTTATACTTATAATACGAGTAATATTTGCATGTTTGTTATCGTGTTCTCGAACACAGCTCTAACGATTTTAATAAAATTTGCAATATGAGGGTATACAGGGACTAACAATCGATCTAGCTAGGTCTCAACTCTAAGAAAAATCGTTTTCTCCGTGTTTTCACACATTTAAAATTGGTAATTGGTATTGATTGGAATTTCACTGCAGACTTTACCTTCTCAATAGCACAGTGGCTGAAGCGTAGGTCTACCATACGCCGAAGTGCGCGGGTTCGAATTCTGCAATGTGGTCAAACTTTCTTTTTTTTTGTTTTAACTAGTGGTTAATTCAATATCTAAACATTGGATTAACAACTAACTTAATACCTGCAACAAACTGCACTGGCCCGTATGATGCAGTATATCTCTTAATGGTCTGCTTTAAACTCATAAATGCAAGAAACCAGTGTCCAACAGGGAGATTTTTAAGTCTGTTACTATTTAGTAATTTAAAAGATCTGTCGGTCCATATGTCACAGCTCGCAGCGGATATCATTCATCATAGTTGTACTTACTGAGCTGACATTTGATTCAAAGATGATCAAGAAGTTAATTGATAACACAAATCCAGTAATGAAAAGCTAAACGACTTGGTTTAGTAATTGAAGAGTATTTGATGTGTCCCAATTTAATTTTTATTTACTTATCGATTTAAATTGACTGTGCCATTTGCAGCTAAAATGGCAAAAATGGAATCATTGTTTTAGTTTCGTTATCTATTTGTCCACAATTTATTTATTAAAAAACGTGTATTTCTATCTCAAAATATTATTTAATTTTTCTGGAATTTAAACTTTGTTCGAAATTGCCTCGGAGTACTAAGTTAATTCGTATCCGACACATTCTTAGCCGTATTTTTTAATGAATTTAATCAACCGAATCAGTAGATTCGCGTAAGATGAGAATAAGTATTACGTAGGTTTGTTGTTGTTGTTGTTGTTGTATACTCTTTATTGCACATTTTAACATATACAGCACAAATGACTTATAATTAAACAGTCAATTGTAACGTGCAAAGGCGGGCTTATCCCACGAGGGATCTCTTCCAGCCAACCACCTTTGAATAACGGGAGGTGTTAGCGGCAAATAGTGGGTTGAGCACAAAGAGCAGACAGTAACTACCATAGAATCAGTAAAAAGTCAGTTTGTATGTTGCGTTAAACATCTATTATTTATTTATGAAGTACTTACCGTAGATGTTTAATGATGGCGATTGTGAATGAAACAATGAAGCTAATTACGGAAGTCAGGCAAGCTGTGACGGTCATTAAACTGAGACATCAGTCGTGTGAAAAAAACTTAAGAATTTTCCATAAGGAAATGCATTTACCCTCAATACTGTCTACGTTATTGTGGTTTAATCATATTTGCGTAGGAACGGAAAACTGTTGACATTTTGGCGGGAACAGGAGAAGTGAGGTTGTCATTTTATTTAGATTTTCTATTTTTTACATTTTTAGGAGTTTTAAAGTATATTGTGTTTTAAAGTTCTGTGTAAGTGAAAAGAATGGAGGAGATCTAAATAAACATGTGTAGCTGAAGTTTTCGCGCTCTTCCAAGAAGTCCTTTTTAACTTCAGCAAAGCCTACTATCACTTTACTGGAGGAGTGTTAGGGACAGTTAATTAATGTTTCTCCAGAAGTTACGTCATTAGGCTGATGGTCTTGTTACTAATGCCTTAAGAAATATAAATAATAATAAAATAAAGCAAAACTGTTTATTATTATTATAGATTAGACGTTGCCTGCGATTTCGTTTCCGTGGAATTTAAAACAAGTGGTCTATGTCCTTTCTCGCCCATCGTTTACCCATATTGCTTATAATATGCTCTATCTTCTTAGATGACATACGTAACGGTAAACAAGAGAGCGTTATACCCAAATATTTCTTAAAGTCATTAAAAAATGTTTAATACTTACTCATAGGTGAATAGCAGAATAGCAGGTAAGTTATAGACATAGTTTATATATCCCGATACAAAAATTGATGCGAAAGTAATAACAACTGCACAAAGGATGCCCATCCATGGATGTTTCTTGTATATCCAGCATATAAACAAAGCAATTATGAAAAAATGAAAGTCGCAAGGTATGTACCAGGAGATAACGATGCACTAGAAACAGAAATAAAAATATATACCTTGCCTTGACTATCCGAAGACCGTAGACATGTACATAATTGTCATAAGACAATATCTAAAGTTTACTGGAAAAATGTTATGAAAGTCCTGTTATACATATATTATTACGTGAAGAGAAAACTTTAAAGCATAAAAAACCTACATAATACAGACATATCTTCATGGTGTATCCCTAAAGGTGTAGTCAGAGAAGACGGAGCGCCAAGCGTCGCGGTCCTTACATAGTTCATACATAAAAAACTAAAAAAGGAAACCTTTTGAGCATACTGCATGCACGGAGGAATGTGAGATTTGACATAGTAATATGGAGAAGGGGTGCTTAAAGCTAAGATTTATATGCAATATATGTTATAAATGCATTATGTTACATTAATTGCACATTGTTTACGTTAATACTGGAAAAGTCAAACACATAACGGCTATACTGTCAACGTCAAACATGTAATATGCAGTTTGTGGTTAAACCTAGGACTAAGTATTATAAAAGGACGGAGTCATTATAAATTGCCACTTGTATCACTTTATGTCAAAAGAGCATTGAGCATAACCATGAAGAAAACAGTTAGCTGTATAAAGTTTGGCAACCTTGCACTGTAGATGTAATTCATGTCAGCTAATGACCCGCTTGACGTACAAAATATTGCAGTACTGAAATAATTCTTTTTATTTCTTTTTTTTCAGACATTTCACACAGCGTCATCTAGTCCCAAAGTAAGCAGCACAGCGCTTGTGTTATGGATACTAGACAACTGATATACTACTTATATACTTTTCTTTTGTAAATAAATACATACACCCAGACTCGGGGCGGGAATCGAACCCGCAACCCTGGTTTTACTTCCGACGCGTTCAACCGTTGCGCCACGGAGGTGGTCATAAAAAAATTATTTGCAAAATACTCTAAAATGTTAAATGCTTTGGCTACTAATATTCACACAAATAAAAGTATGTCATGTTCAGCTATATATTGTTGTATTGGGGCCCTCCCTAGTCACGCGCTTTAGTACAAGTCTAGAAACACGCACCAACAAAAAAACGAACGCGCTCTTAATGCAAAAGCTCCATCGATTTTGATTCTTGGCCCGAAGTTGAAACAATCGCACAAAGTAGAGATTGAGGTCAAAGAATTTTAAAATGTTGCCAACAACTAATTACTGACAGATTGCTAGAATGAATTTTCAGCTGTGAATTTTGTGTGATTTACGAACTGTGAGCCGTTTCGAGTAGTGCGGCGTATGTCAAAGCGTTTAGTTTATATTTACGGTCGAATCTCGACCATTGTACAACCACTTAAATCTTCAGAAGCATATAGTGTTATACCCTCTGCGCACGAATGAAATTCATACTTGACAATTTTATTTTAATGGAATAACTGAGGATAATGATAAGGAAACTCACCATATTTTCTGAGTCTACATAATTGCTGAGCATAAGCATATTGAGCCACCAATTCTTACGGCATAAATCTGTATCTGCAGCGATAGCTTTGAGCCAAAGAGGACCAGATCCCGTGAAGGGATAAACTGCACAAACATAGAATATGACCATCGCAAGTGCTATTATTAATCTGAAAACAGAAATTTAAAAAAATAGAAATATAAATAAATAACATTAATGTTAGTTTTGTAGACATTGCTTTGGTTTATATTTATTTATATTATATACTAGCAGTGCCTCGCGGTTTCACCCGCCTTAAATTTGGTATTTTTCCGATATGAAAGTACAGTACTCTCTGAAAACTCCTTTACGCGATTTTTGACAAGTCAATGAAAATCGCGTCAAAATCGGTTTGAAGATTCGCCCGGACAAACAGATGGACAAAGAGACAAAAATCTTAAAGCACGTTTGGATTTTGGTTACGCACGAATAACCATAAAAACTTAAGAAAAAGCCATTATTTCGAAATCACAGACACTTCAATTTCATTTAGGTACAGGTCTGGTACATATATGTATAGATGTAGATATGTACCTACGTGTGTAAACCGAAAGCTAATAATAGATGTAGAATTAACTTTAGTCAATATTTGAAAAGGAATTACTAAATACCTGATATATCTCTTGAGAAGTAAAAGCAAAGGGCTAGGCAGACTTCTAATACTTGTGAGAGTTGTAGCCGTGAGCATCCCAGAGATCACGAAAAATGTATCCACGAAAAGGTCTTCGTGAATCAAAAACAAGGTGAAGGTAGACGACAAAACTTTCTGTGAGATATTTGTAACAGTTTATAATAAACAATACTAAACAATCAAATACAATCATTATTTTATTACTACGGTAAGACTAAATAGTAAAAGTACTTCACAAGTGCAAGTTGAGATAATACCATCTAGAGCGTTCAGCATTTTCTAAGCGTAAGTCTTGTTACCATACCCAAAACAAACTTAAAGACATTGAAAATGTATTTTATATGTAGCTCGTGTATTTATTGACTGACTTAGCTAAAGTCAGTCATATTAGTTTATTCAACTAAAACCAATTGCAAGGTGTTTTTAACGTCAATTTTCGTTCGGTACGAAAAGAAAACTAGGATACTGAGATCGAGTATGAGAGAGAGAGAGATGAGAGTATCGTTTTTCAACATAATTTTAGAATATTATTTATTAAATACTTAAAGTTTATTAACAAAAAGTACATACATATGTTAATATTTACAAACTTACAACTACACATTATCTTAAATAATAAACTTCCTCAAAGTTGCCGCTTAGAAAGCTGTCATAGCTCAAGGTACCTAGCAGACTGGCAGCATTGCCTCTTTGAATAGCCAAACTGATTCGTTGGCGGAAGAAGCTGCCAGCCCGGCGGTCTCCCGAAGCCTCGACCAGTCTCTTACAAATATCAGAAACCAGTCGATGGGCTTCGGGGCCCCAGGGACCCAAAGTTTCGACTGCAAAGGGCGTAAATATGAAACTCTCAGAGAGAGTCGCATACTTACGCCGCTTCAAGTTCTCGGCAGTGCTGGCCGCGGCACCTGCTGACTTGGAAGTCGCCGGCACATGGGAAACAGCAAGTGTATCGACACAAGTGGCATCCCACACCAGCGATCTTCCAAGTTTCCAAGGAATGAGCGTCAAACCATCCGGTCTCCTGCCGTCGCTGCGCACAATACCTACAGGCTCTAAGACTGCAGGAACGCCAGCGGCGACAAGAGCCCGCCGAATGACGTCATTCAAGGCAGCATGTCGTGACATGCGGCCCGCACTACGTAAACAGGATAAACCGTGGTGACCTAGTACATCGACGAGATCACCACAGCGGCAACGGTGAAGAAGGTTAGTCCTGGCCCCCAGACGAAGGGATACTATGAGAGAAAGCGTGGTATTGTCGATTAAGGTTCCTAAGTTTTTTGAAGGTATTACCTTCAACCAGTGTCCTGACTCCTTCTCAGAAACAGCTAGGAGGCGAGACCGATCTTTTTCGGTACTACAAGAATCTAAAAGTTGTAAATGAACATTTTTGCATAGAGGCTCATCCCAGTGTTTTTGAGAAAAGGTCGAGGTAGGCAGGTTAGTACTCGGACAAACACTTAACCTAGCATTTCGAGCATCAGTCAAGTCAAGTCGAATAACAGATAGGAAAAGGTTTTCCGTGCTATAGGCTGACGAAAGAAAAGCTGGCAGTGACACACTCGAGATTTTGCGTATGCCCAGGCCTCCATAACAGATGGGAAGCGAGGCTTGATTCCAGACCCTGTCATCAACAAAGGAGCAATTTAATATTTTAGATAATGTATTTTTTAGAATATTGTCTACAGATTTTAAAAGCGTTTGAAATTTAAAAAGCTGAGAACAGCAAAGAGCATATGTAAATTTTGGAACAAAAAGGCAAAAGCGGACAATGAGGAGAGCCATGTGGGAATTAATTTTGAAAAGTTTGTCTGAAGACTGGCTAAATTTTTGTATTTGATCATTGATAAAGCAGGGTATGGAGTCATCTAAGACGGGAGCACCTAGGAGGTACAGCGATCCTTTTGACAAGACTTTAATACCTGGTGCCAGATTGTTAAATTTATTAATTATTTCATTTTTTGTAATAGTTGGAACAGAATCGGAAACAAAGAGTTCACATTTAGAAAAATTTAATTCTAAGCCAATATCTTTAAACCTTTGAATGAGGGTTTTAAGGTCTTCTAAAACAGTAATTGCTTTACCTCCTATTGTTCCGTCGTCAAGGTACCAAATATTAAATTTGGAATTTAAATTACAAATCGCAGGATGGATAGCCAGACTAAAAATAGCTGGTCCGAGAGGATCACCTTGTTGACAGCCAACTTCGGAATGTAATAAATTATCTTTATATATTAATTTTGAAGGACTGCTGTAACATTGCCAGAGGTAGGGATATATGTCCGGAACATGCTGTTTTATCTGTGTCAACAAGGTGGATCTATCAACAGAATTAAATGCATTTTTTATGTCTACTTTGAGGAGTACCTCACCTCCATCATGTGTCAAGAAAGCACGCGCCGCATGCACTGCCGCTTCACATCCTCTCTTTGAGCCAAAACCTACTTGTGTAGGACAAAAATAGTTTGATACGGTAGAGAGAATGTGACGGCAACAAATTTTGGAGGCAATGCGGCGTATAGTTGCACCTACGGCAATTTGCCTAACGCCACCGTCTTTTTTTTTCAGGGCACATAAATTGGCACCATACAGGATGTCGGTTATCTCCGGGGGCACCTTACCAGCCAGCATAACGTTTATTAGAGCTGTTAAACTAGATAAGAGTGTCTTACCGGTATCACCGACAGAGCCTGTAATCAGATCTTTATAATGTTGTGGCGTTAAGCCATCGAGACCTCCCGCGGAACCGCTTTTAAAAGAATTTATTGCGGCAAGCACATCTTCCTCCGTAGCTCGAGTCGACACATCATTTGGATGTGGGGGATCTGGCAGACAACAAGCCACAGAGGAAGAGGGATGCTTTGATCTGAGAGCAAAAAGAGTCTCGGCCGTATTCGGTGCCAAAACATCGCTGGAAAATAGCAAGTGGGCGGCACCTCTTAGATCGCCGTCGCTAATTTTTGTTTCTATTTTTGGAATACTGTCTGAATTGAAAGATTTATAAATGGGCCGAACATGAATGCTCGGAACTGAAGAGTTTGAGCACTTATGTTTAATTTTTTGTGTTAAGGAAATTTTGTCTTTATCGTTTTGTTCCAAACATAATGTTCTATAACCGAAAATGAGCAGTTCTTCCCAATCGCATTTGTCATTTCGGTTTAATATTCTTTGTATTATTAAATTAAGAGATTTGGCAACGCATCAGCGTTGCCAAATCACGCCACGTGGAATACGCTACGAATTTATTAAAATATTTATATGGTTTATGATTTATTAAAATATTAGCGACCCGCGCCGGCTTCGCACGGGTAGAAATTAAAAAAAAATCAAATGTAGTCCAAGTTACTTGTTGATGACATAGATTTCTACAGGTGAAAGAATTTTTGAAATCGGTCGAGTAGTTTTTGATTTTATCCATTACAAACAAACGATCAAATATTTCTCTTTATAATATTAGTATAGACAATATTCAGAAGTCAGTAAATGTGTGCGCTGAGAAGAACATTTCCAGTCTTGTTTTGTCTTCAATGAAACCGTTTATTTTATAGTATGATTGTCGATTGTCTCATTTTTTGACATTCAAAAATACAAACTCGCATAATCACAAACAAAAAATAAGTAGCAACTTCCTCAAAATAATAGTGTTAATTATTATTATTGCAACAGTTAATCATGAATATTGACAATCTGTACTAAATATTACTAATATTAAAAAGGGGTAAAGCTTGTAAGTTTGGGTGTAGGAGTTAATCTCCAAAACTAATCCGATTTCATAAATTATTTTACCAATATTTAGATAGGACGTTCAGGGTAGTTATAGGCTGTATATTATCCCGTTAAAATAAAAGAATTTTTCTTGCAGACCAATTTTCCAACGTAAGTCGATGAATTAATCGTAAGTCGATGTTTTACTCTTTCGGAGGGTAATAGTAGGTAATGTCAAATTTTATGTAAATCAAAATTTTCTTTTACACACCATTGTTTGGATGAGTAGTAGATTTTATGGTCATGTTTTTCGCGTTTGATTGAACGTTTGGTATAATATACAAAAACCACTAAAAACAATTCGCATGATTTCATGTAAATATGTAAAATTAAAAATTAAAATTTATTTGAATTTATTTTTGAATAAAAATACTTAGTTTAGGAGAGTTATAAAAATTTGGCTATTGATTTTTCACTGATAAGTGCTCTTATAGTCACAAACTGAATTCCACGGGGGCGAAGCCGCGGGCGCAGCTAGTAGCTAACATAAAAAAAAAATTATTTATGTGTGTTTTCTAGTGTTAAAAATACGAAATGATGTGCTAAAGATTTTTGAATTTGTCCTTCCAATAGCTGTCATTCAACATTCCGCATGATTATATAAAAAAAACTAAGCTAACGCTCGAACTCCAAATTCAATATTCACATTTCACTTCTGTATTTGGGTCACTGTTTATATTTACATTTAAAGGCCTAGTACGTACAGACGAACGAATGGACAGACAGACACTGCGATGATTCTATAAGCATTTCGTTTTTCGTACTAAAAATCATAAAAATGTCATTAAACATTAACAACAAAGCTCAAATAGTTCTAAAATGGCTTTTTATACTGTACATCAAATGGTACACGAAATTCGGGCCATACAGGCCTATTACGTAAACAATGGAACTCGCTCGGAGAAACTAGATAAACCTATACTACGAAAGGAAGAATTAGTGTACCACTATTCGTTTACAGTTTACACATCATATATATTATAAAAAAGCCAGTTTAAAAATTTCAAATTGTGAAAAAAATTTCAAATGGATGCAGTGGTTCCGTAGATTACCCTCCACATATAAACAAACTTACAAAATCCGTACTCTCTCTATAATATTAGTACAAACACAGACATAGCTAGAGCTTTCACATGGGGCGGGTCCAATAACGCACAAAAGAAAACTAGTTTTTGCCTGTGCCACAAAAAGACATAGTCTAATCGTTGATGAAATCAATCAATTGGAAATAACATAAAGATATCAGATACAAAAGGTGGCGCAGATACAAAAGATGGCTATTCGGGGAATATTAGTGTAAACCTGACGTTTCCAAACCCCTTAAACTACCCCCCTATATACATCCGTGAGTATAGATATTATATTTATATATATTACCTGGTCAGTAAGCAATCCGTCACTAATTGGACCAGCATTAAAAATCCCAATTTGATGACCCATAACTATAAAGGTCATTGTTAAAAATTTAATTCCATATAATACTTCCAGACCGTCTTTTTTCATTCTGAGAAGACTTTTTGAGTTCTCTTTGAGGCAAAAGGCTTTTATAATGTTATTTGCTGAAACCGAATGTTAAGTAACAATGTTTATTTAGGTTTTATAAAGAAATAATCAATCTCATAAAATTATTAGAATAAAAAATTATTACTTAATTTTGATTTAGAGGAATCATTTTCTCTTTTGTTGCAGTTGGCGTAAGTGCAGACTAACGTAGCAATAGTCAATACGCACACGAAACAACTGGAAAAAAAATTAAATCAACATCGATTGCTATAAAAGTTGTAAAAGTCACTCGAAACACAAAACATTGGTTATTATAAAAAACTTTGGTGTTAACCAAATTTCAAGATTTCTTAAATTCGATAAACAACATTTAACCTGGGAAGAAATAGATGGTTTCAAAGTTGACTATACTATTTCTTTAATAGAGTAAATTATTTGTCTAAGCTATTTTCCTATCCCACCGTACCACGCATTGTCTTATTCCTAAATTCGATTATGATTAGGCACGAAATAAATATGAATTTATTTTTAACAGTTTTTTAGTCACATAAAATATGGTAAGCCTGTTGCCGATCTAAGACACATATTCTTATTCGAAACAATTTTAAAAAATCAGTATCTAAATCGACCAAAGCTGGAAGCTTTATTTATTTATAATATAATTTATTTGTTTTTCTTAACTCTTACGGAACCAAAGAGATTACTAACATAAAAGCGTAAAAAAGTCCGTCGAATTGCCTAGGTTCATCAGCTCTTTGACACGGTTCATTGATATTGATGTTCGCTCGTATTCTAGCAGCGCCCAAGTGACTCCTAGCGAGCATTATAGCCAGCAGGCGTTCCACAGACTGAGGCTGACATGTAGCGGGAACGCAGACACCCCACGTCAGTTCGTTGAGAGGCCGCATGTGATTTATTCTTTGCTAGGGTTCAATTGAAATGTAATTAAATGTCTTGTTTTCTGTATTTATTATACTGTATTATAGTCTTTGTACTATACATCGAGAACATTCTTAACAATTTTTTCTTATTTAATTAGAGTTCAAATAAAAAAATTCAATGGCCTCTGTTTTAAAACTTAAAGATACATTATTTATGGCAATTAAAAGTTTTTAAGTAACGTTTAATGTTTTTGTTGATAATAATGGTTTTTAAAAACATCCATATTAGGCACAGAGGGGTGAAACAACTAAATTATTGAATCCAATTTAAGTAAACATTGCTTTAAAACGTGAAAAAAGTTAAAAAAATAGTTTATACCAGTTATGTCCAAATAAGTAAACAGTAATAGTCGGTAATCCTTACATACATATATTTTTTATAAGAACTTCGTAATAAATAACGTTAAAATATGCTGGAAAAGAGCCCAAACTTATAATACTAAAGTTCCTCAATGTTTTCAATGCTGTACTATATTGGATAGTATTAATGTTGTTTGTGCATATTTCATAGTTTCGTGTATATAACAGAAAAGTAGTGTTATTGTATTGTGTGTTATGTATGAGTGCTACGTGTAATACGCCTGACCAGCGAACAGTGAAATGGCTAAATTTTGGTTAGGTTCGTGTTTGTTTACATTAAAGTAAAAAATGAAAAAAATAGGATATACAAATTATTTCTCAAATCACTGGAATAAAAACTGAATTATTACCATTGATAACGCGTAGATATTCCATTGTTTTTAAGTTTATGATATTTATCAGAAATACATTAGCGTGTTAGAATACGTCATGAATAATTAAAATAATTTGTTCGTAATTAATCCATTCATTACCTACAAGACACTATTAAGATTATTCAAGGGATAGGATGTATGTACATACCTACCTAATAAAAAAACTGCATGTAAATATCTACATTACCTTTAATGTATAATACCGTTAATATTTTTAAAATTACCGCATGCAGAGGTAACGGGTATAACACCGTACGAAAAGGGGTGACTATTTTTTCTAATTTTATTATGAGAAATAGTATAGACAAATACTTGATGGGCGTATGGACAGATTTTGTTTCTGTGGACGCGACATTGTATTCATGGAATGAATAAGATATCGTCTGGAAGATATTTAACAAAATTAGAAAACATAATGAATGACAAAAATGTTATTGACGTAATATGGAGTAAATTTCTTTGGCGTAATGCAACAAATTCTTGAAACACAAATCACGTATAAAATTCATCTAAAAGTTTTTTTTAAATTTTATATGATACATAGTGTTGTATCCTTCTAGAAAGAGGAAGGAAAGGATAGAAACACGCAATCTTTTTTCTTCGTAGCAATTAATGCCCTTAATTCAATGGAAAAATGTATTGTTTAATTATCTTAAAAAATAGAAAATGAGAGATGAGAGAGAGAAAAAGTTGTCATTGCTTAGGTTGCATAACTAAGTGGGAGCATTACCTCTTACCTCTTATATAATTCGCTGGCGGAAGAAACTGCCAGCCCGATGGACTCATGAGGCCATGAATAATTACTTACCAATTTTAGCAACCATTGGATGAACTTTGGAGCCCCAAGGTCCCAAAATTCCAACTGTAAAGGGTGTAAATATGAAACTCTCGGAGAGAGTTGCATGTTTATGCCACTTCTGAAGTGGTCTATGAAGAAAAAAGATAGCCTATATAGATTCTTCCTTTCCTCTTTCGTTAATAAGGAAAAATCACGCTATCGACATACTAAAAAGTTTTAAAAAGTTATTTTATTATTTGTGCCCTATGTTCAAAGCATGTTAGTTTCACGTCACTAATCGTCATGATACGTATGTACAATATACATATACGAACATGACATTCGTCCGTGTATTTTCTGACTTCCCGTGCTGTCTCCGCCTTCTCCACATTTTGAACCCGTTACGTATGTAGTGACTTTCGATAAATAAAATAAATTTCAATTGCCGTGTTTGTAAATAAGACTTCATGTGTCCATATTTTAATTATTACTCAAGATACTTTCTAACAAAACACTTTGGACGGACATAATAAATAGATAAAAAGTAGAATCTGCCTCGCTAACTTCAAATTGTATGCAATGCAATACCTACGCAATTAAAATAATAGATAATTAAAAAAAGCAATAGGGGGTCAACTGAGGAAGCGTGCTCATCGCGACCCCTGCCAGCCCTTTTCAGAGCTGCAATTCCTCTCCTGCGCATATCATGCAGGACAACGATTGTGCTACATTTACGGCATCTCCCGAAAGCGACGTACACAGGTCTGTCCCCGCTGGTGTGTGCAGAATGCAGTTCGGCGTTGGGGACCGCCACCCAACACGCTGTGCACATAGCGGCGGGAAGTGGAGGGCAGAGTGCAAAGTAGCTGCGTGGAATGTGGGAGGTGGGATTGAAGAGATGAAAGAAGTGATTGATATTATGAAAGAGAAAAGATTGGATGTGTTATGTTTGAGTGAAAGCTAAGGGGCCGTGAACTTGCCGTGAACTTTACTGTCCTCTCATTTGGCTAATTGTATGACTGAGTATAAATGTGTAAATTCCACACTGCTCTAGATGCGGCTCAAGATGGGATTGACGAAAATTTTTGCTTTGACGGTGTATGCCTCAGTGTCCTATGGTGGTTTGAGTGAATTAGAGCAGTTTTAGGAGAATATTAGAAAAGTTCTAGCGACGGCTGAAGAGAAAGAGAGAATTGTTGTGTGTGGAGACATGATTGGATGGGTCGGGACAGCTCAAACAGGATTTGAGTCTGTCCTAGGCAAATATAGAGATAAGAGAGTGAACGATAGTAGTAGGATTGTGTTAGAAGTGTGTATGGAAAAGGATCTTTTTGTAGCTAATACCATATATAAGCACAAAAGGATCCATCAGTAAACGTGGGAAAGAAAAAGTAAGAGAGGTATGATAGCAAGCTCAAAACGCAGGTTATGGGTACAAGAGCGCATAGAGGAGCCGATCTAGAAACGGAGCACTTTCTGGTGATAACCAGAATAAGGGGTCTGTTTGCAGCATGGCCACATCGCGTAGTGTCCAAACCTGCAGCGGTTTGTCGCATTAAAAGTTGGAAACTGCAAGATGCGACCACCAGGAATGAATATGAAAGGGTAGTATCCGGTAAGTTTGATGATAGTTTGAAAGTGATGAGAATGTTGTTGAATGTTGAAGAATGTTGGCAGAATCTTAGGTATAGTATGATCGAGGTTGCGAAAGAAGTGTATGGAACGAATAAGATTGGGAACGCTAAAAAGCGTGATGTGTGGTGAGATGATGAGATGAAAAGGTACGTGCATAAGAAGAAAAAAGCATGGCGAAACTACCTTGCGACTAAAAATGATTGTGGTATGAAGAATTTGATGACAGACAGATATAAGCTGCAGAAAATAGAAACGAAAGCATTAGTGAAAAAGAAGCGTGAAAGGTGTAGGATGTTAGACGAAAACAAGTTGTCGGAGAACTTCGAGGAAAATTCCAATTTATTTAGGAAAGAAGTACGTAAGCACCGAAGTGGTCCGGCACCTTGCAGAATGAATTAAGTCCGTTCGAAGGAAAATCACCTGATAACAAATAAAAAATATGTTTTGCAGCGATGGAGTGAATACTATGGAGAACTGTATGAGAGTGGCGACTCCGTCTCTGATACTGAGAGCGATTCTAATAAATTGCCACGCTCGAGTCAGGGACTGGAGGATGCCATTAGTATGAAAGAGATTGAAAAGTGATAAGAAGTTTGAAATGCGGAAAGGCTGCGAGAATTGATGAGGTGACTCCTGAAATGATCAAGTATGGTGGACTTAGGGTCTGGGATATCTTCTGCGCACTGAGCAACTTTCGTTGGCAGAAGGGTAGTATGAGTGGTATGACACATGATGACACAGTGGTAAACTGGCCAATTGTACGCTGACGATGCTGTGCTTATAGCACCATCAGAAGCAGAGTTGTAGACACTAGTCACGTGCATGAAAGAAGAATGTGAAGTGGATTTTTGGAGTTTGAGCGGAAAATAGCTAGAGATTTTAGAAATTAATCACATGGAACGGATTTCCGCAAAGTAACACCTGAGTCTATACAATAAGTCAAACCTACCACAATTACATCCAGAGTAGATTGATATGGCTTGAAATGCTGGTTAACAGTTTCTTTAACAATATTATCAGTCCTTTCCAGTACAATTTCCGCTAAACAGTACTGAGACAGAAGTTCTGGATTTGTTTCGAACCACGGTGCGTTGATACACTCGTCAAAATTACCAAGTTGGTATTTATTGCCATATAAAAGACCTTGCGGTTCAGATGACATGGAATCCCAATCTGTAAAAAATGCTACTATAAAATGAAAATTTAAAAAAATACGTGTGTGGTCGGAGTACCTCCGTCAGGAACGAAGTTCCTCAGCTGCAGTTTCCATTTCCTAAAACTGAATTGTAATAACGAGAAAATAAAACTTACGTATGATATAAAACAAAAACAAAAAACAAATAAGTTTTGGCACAATTTCTTCGTGTAAAGTAATGAGGTTATATAGCCAGTCGCGCACGCTGCTGGTCTGCTTGAATCTCGATACTCGTACGCACACACACACACACACTCGTATATAATAGAAAAAGACAGAAAGATTACTGTGAATGTATGTATGGAGCTAACGAAACTAGCGCCGCGTGGCGCGCGGTTTCCGCTCTACGTTGCTTAATTAACTAACGTGTGTTAGGAAGAGACAGTGAGAGAGTCGCTGAGAGTCGAATGGAGGGGATATAACAATTTTTCGTTACATGACGATTTCTACCAACTCATACCTCCCGCAAGTCCCGTTAAAACTGGCCAATACTGTTTCAGGCATGCTTTGCATAGATGATTCTGTAACAATTTCATAGAACTTGCTTGCACTGGACACTTTTGTCACCATGACTGTTTCGTCACTCTTATCCAGCCTGTGGATATGTATGGAGACGTAACAACCGGGTGACACTTTTATCCATTGACCCGCGAACAAATTTATGACAAAACTGTCACCGTAGGTTTCAAGGCTAGGTTTCAATAACCACGCGCGCAGGTGACAAAATTGTTACTCTTTCTCTGCGTTCCCTCTCCCCATTTGCTTTTCGACTCATGAATTAATGTAACGTCTCATAAATTCGCAGATAACGATCGTCTCCTTAAAATTCATATCGATGAATGACATTTCGATTTTAAAAAAGTTTAGTGACTGTCGTCCTTCTTGAGCGCACTCCACTTTCATGATGTGACGTGACGGTGACAGAAACTTTATTCTCATGGTGATAAAAGTCACCCGTGCGTGCTAGCTCTAAAAAATAATTAAAAAAAAATTAATTATCTCCGAAATACCTAATATTTATTTCGTTGTTTTTAATTTCTGGCTTTGGGTTACCAATTCACGACGCAGTTCCTTCGGCTCAGTGTAGACGTAGAGGTGGCAGAACAAATCAGCTGTGACATATAGATAGACAGACATGCAGAAGGACCTTTTTGCCGTTGCGGCAACGGATCCCTAAGATGATGACGTATTGTAATTTGTGTAAATAATTACTAAGCTATTGTAAAAATTATTTTGCAATTACGGAAAATGTAAAATTTATTTTAGTCTGCAATTAAGGAAAATGACAGTCAGAGAATAATTATTTTACAGACGTAGTCTTTATTTTTATATTTATTTCTTTGTACATTCGAAGTTTAATGGTTCGAATCGTAGGCGATTTTAAGTTCAAATTTTAACATATTATGCTACTACTCTGGGATTTTTTAGGCTCGGAGCATACTCGCTACTTTTTACTGTGACTAGTGATTTTGCATTATATCGATGCGTTTTGCCTTATGTGATTGCGTTTAAACATTTACATTTGATCGCGGTATCAAAATATCAAACTCCATCGACGCTGTGTGATCTTCGTATTGTGCTTCCAAATCGCCGATCGCCAACATTAAAAGTAGTATAAGCCTGTTCAATGGCTGCTAGGAAGAGAGAATCAGGCTCTGTGTATATGAAGTTAACATAAGGAAAATTGAGTATTACAAGTGTCTATAAATATAATACATTAAAAACTTTATTACGTCTTTGATCTAGTCACTTAACTTTTGTCAGAAAGAAAACTATTGAAGGTATGATATGTTTTTATTTAGGACCAGAGATAGATATGTGGTGTTAAACAATATTATAATTATTTACAAATAATAAGGACAAGGTAATTAAATATAACGTGGTTTAATATGATATGATTTAATGCGAAAGGTGTTAAAATATTTAAAAAAATTTTGTTAAGTGTGAGCTCGACTCCCAGCCATAGACTTCCGTACGATATTTATAAAACGATATTACGTTCTTGAATTCAATTTCTAAACATCCATAAGCTCTATAATTTTCGTTATTTTCCGGTAAACACAAGTAACTAGTGTGACATTTTAAGGTTTTCGGTCCACTAATTCTAAACACATGGCTACCAAGATGAAAAACGCTTAAGAGAAAGTAGCAGTATTATTTTATTTTTAATTTATTCTACAAATACTCTAGGTCTAGACGATTACACTGACTGTCTGACTCCAAACTTTGTACTGGGAGTAACACTCAACGAACTAGAGAGCACTAGACCATGATTCAGACTACAAGATGATCAGGATTAGCCGGTAATCAAACCCGGATTTTTCGGCTTGGAAGAAAAATCTTGGTCTGATTCGAATATATGGTTCATGCACAGCTGAACATTGCATTGAGTTGCTCAAAGGACGTTTGGCGAGTTTTGATCTTGATTTAGAAACTGATATTATCGGCATGACAACTGACGATGCAAATGTCATGATAAAAGTTGGCAAACTTGTATTTTGCTATCAACAACTGTGTTTCACACACGGCATACGGTTGGCTATGGTCCATATTCTGTACAAAAAAAAAGTTGAAAGAGATGTAGAACTTACAGAAAAGACGTCGACTGATTTGAATATAGATCATGACGATGACGAAGTTACGGAAAAAATAAATGATGAACAAGGTTTGGCCGTAAACATCGATAGGCAATCCGCTGAAGTGATTCCCGAGTACAGTGATATTATTAAAAAAGTTCGAAAACTGATAAAAATTTTTCGATGATCGCTAACTAATATATTTGCAAAAATATGTAAAAGAAGAGACAGGAAAAGAATTAAGGTTAATTCTAGATTGCTGCACTCGCCGGAACAGCTTATTGTATATGTTGGACAGGTTTTACAGTCTCAAAGTGTAAATCGAGAAAGCTCTCATCAACATAGCATTTGACGGCGACTGATCTTATTTTCTCGGACAATAATTTCTCAGTACATAAATTCTCTGTAATAATTTCTCAAACAAAAATATCTCATTGTAATAATTTCTCATAGCAATAATTTCTTATGTGTATTTCTTATGTTATTTCTTCTTTTCTTAGAACAGAATCCACCTTATAAGAACACTCTTTTTGGGTAGGATAGGTTAGGTAAACCTATAAACCACAACGCGCGAGCCGAGTGAGCGAAGCGAACGTACCGCAGCAGCGGCCGGCGAAGTGCCAGAACAGATTTCGCTCTGTAAGAACGCTCTCTTTGGGTAGGTTACTTTAGGTTAGTATGTGAGAATATATTACTCTGAGAAATATTTATACTGAGTAATAATTGTATGAGAAAATTTTGTCCGAGGACTTTTGCCTGAGAAATACTTTTTGAGAGTAATAATTGTATGAGAAAATTTTGTCCGAGAAATTTTTGCCTGAGATACTTTTTGAGAAAATAAGACGGGGAGCCGCATTTGACATTAAATTTACGGACTAAGAATACATAATAATACAAAATCAAAAACGTTAAATTGGGCGTCGAAATATTATGCAGAAGAGAGTATACCCTATTAACTGCAGACACAACATTTCGATTTATTTTAGACAGACTGGAAAAGCAAGACACAGTTTTAAGCAATGAACTTTTCGAGGCGCTACCTTCACGAGAGAAAGAAAGACACAGTGAAGTTACTGCTATGTTGATTTACTTGCAGCATCGAAAAAGTATGACCAAGAGTTGACAACGCCCAACCCTACATGTGTAATGCCGAAAATGAATAAGTTACGGCAAGAAATGAAACACATTTTATGCTGACTTATTAAAGATGACGCTGAAAATGTATAACGTGTAGATGATGTAGATGTAGCCAACAGTCTGTAAAATAATTTAACTTTACAAGAAATGCAGCTAAAGCAAGACAATGTAGATTACACTGAACTGGCAAGAATTAGATCAGAGAAAGACTAAAAAAAAATATTAAAAAAAGAAATGGCAGCATTTGAAATTGATGGAGTGAAAGGGAAATATTTGACTTTGTTGCACGGCTATTTATTAACTATCATACCAACAAGCGTGGAGGCAAGAAGAGCCTTTTCAGCCGCTGGCTCCATATGTAGTTCTATAAGAAGTAAAATTGAGAGACAACACTATAATGCTATTTGTTTTTTAAGATCATATTTCCAAAAAGAGAAGTGATTTATTATTTGATATTTATAAATTTGTTTGTTACATTTTTTTATATGTTACTCTAAATTACTGAATAAAGAAGACTGATTATAATTATGGTACCTCGGATAAAGATTAGAATTTCGAAGTAATATTTTTAATTAACTGGATTACAAAGACTACAAAATTAATTTTGATATTTGTTTTGAACTTTTTTTAATAAGTAGTCGAACAGTAAAATAATTACCCAATTAGGTGCAGTAAGATATTGTTGATTATTTGAAATTTTTAATAAACATTTGATTATACCATAACAAAGAATACTTATTTAAATTTAAAGAAAAACTATAACCTTGGCGGGATCCCGCGGGATCCCGCTAGATTGAAAACAGTGCTGGATTGTAATCCCTAGAAGCAAGTAACTCAATCAAGTTTGCCCTACTCTACACTGTATGTACTAACCAGAAATTGATCTACATATTATAATATTCGATCATGTTCGATTAAAGGAATGCACAATAATATTAAGATTATTATTAGTATTACTACCCTTTATTACTGTTTCAACACTTACTCCAAACTGCCCACAAAGTGAAATTCTGCAGACTTCGCAGCACTAACAAAGTTTGATTTAAGCAAGGTTCTTCTTCAGACGTCCAATTTTGATTTCTAAGAGCAAATATCACATCTTCGAGATAAACACGATTGTTTTCATTTGGTACAACTTTAGATGTTTCGTTATTGTTTACTCTTAATGTTTTGGGAGCTCGATTTTCTTGAGTTTCATTTTCGACAGAAAGTCTGACAGTCTCTTCTGCTGTTCTCAATAAATTCGTCACATTGCACTGTGATGTTGTCAATATCGCTACAATGAAAATTAGTAAAACGCTTTTCATTGTTGTATTTTCTAGAGATGCGGCTGACTGAAGCTCGTGGCGTGGAGATATTCCCTTATAAACAATTTTACAATAATATTGCATAATCAGGCAGTCAGGCGATCTTCGGTATCAAAAGCAATTAGCTATTTGCCATTGTAACTCATTACCTGTATACAATGGAGTAGACAAATATTTGAATTTTATTTCTTCTTATATTTTATGATGTTTAATTGATAATAACATTATTATATGTATTTTAATCTGTATTTTCTATCTTGATACATTTATGATAGACTTGAAAGCATACACATTGCATACACATGCTTACAAAGCAGGTAAAATTATTTCACGGTATAATAGGTACTTTGGCATATTAGTGTTAATTTTTTACGTGTACTTAAATATTTCAAAGTTATTACTAATTTAAATAAATCTAGTCTCCTGAAATACCTAAATATTGAAGCTACTGAAAATGTAATATCCTTAAAATTTACTCAATTGAATACCAGATCGATACATTGATATGCAGATGTCGATCATAAATTGTCAGTTGATATTTATTTTGATAATGTATTACTAATAATAAGCCTTTACCTATGAAGTTGGCGTTTTGCTGCCCGAAAATTAAAGTCAACAACGACGAATTAAAGGCGATAGTGGAAGCTGACGATATTCAATCTACTGCTGAGTTAGCAGCCGCTTTCAATGTTACCATCAAAAAAATATTAGTCCATTTGCGTCAAATTGGTGAGATAAAAAAGCTTGATAACTGGATGCCGCATGAAATGAACTATAGCCAGCACGACGAACGCGTTGAGTTATGCCTTGCGTTGCTTAATAGACAGAGAAACGAAGGGATTTTAAACCGCATTGTCAGTTGCGATGAAAAATTGATTATTTTTGACAATCGTAAGCGGTCATCATTTTGGCTAGATCCTGGTTCAGCACCTAGGCATCGTCCCAAACGAAAACTTACCCCTAGAAAAGTGATGGTTACTGTTCGGTGGTCCAGTGCCGGTGTAATTCATCACAGCTTCTTACCAAATGGCACGAGCATTACTGCGGATGTGTACTGTGAGGAACTGGATACAATGATGGAGAAAATTTCCGGCCAGCCTTGGTTAATACCTAGTCCCGCTGCTACTGCACGACAACACTCGACCTCTTACGGCACAACAGACGGTCTCTAAGCTACAAGAGCTAGGGTTGGAAGTTTTGCGTCATACACCGTACTCTCCAAACCTTGCGCCGACAGACTTCTACTTTTCCCAAAATTTGGACAATTTCTTGGTGAAAAAAAGTTCTATACCCGAGAGACAGTACAAAATGCCTTTGAAGAGTTTGTTGCCTTCCGTACACCTGACTTCTTCAAGAAAAATGTAGAAATGGAATAAAACGATTATATAAATAGTGTTATGATGTGTATTTATTAACTGACGACGAAATGTCGACAAGGGATATTAAAAAATTAAGAAAAACCGTGCCTCGCTACGAGGTCTGATTAGAAGACAGGAAAATTATATAAATACCTTAGAAACCTTAACAAATAAACGAATGAAGAAAAGAAGAAAAAAAAAAGAATGATAAATTATCCAAGAGTCGTGCGTGAAGCAATTGAAATCATCAGACACGAGAGACAATTTCAATCGGGAAAACGGATACGATTTATCAACAGCGTGGAATCCTGTGATTCAAATGACAAAACCTCGTTTTTGGAACCCAGGAACCCTAATAATTCTTTACAAATATCGGGGGTAGACTAAAATCTGCCTCGGACACGGAGTGAAGCTTGCTGCGACAGTTTACTTGAGACCACGGTGGATGCAACTCGGCCCAAACGTCAAGCGAAAATAAAAGGTAATCGCGTTAATTTTCCGTGTTTTTAGATATTTTATAATGCAACGCGAAAGTTTAAAAGTTTATAAACCCTCTAAATTATTTCTTAAAGAAAGCAAAAGATTTTGTGTGGACTACTAAATGCGAAGAAAGCTTCAATAAAGTTAAACAAGAAATTATGAGTGAAAGAGTACTTATACATTTTGACCACAAGAAGTTATTGATATTAGTTACTGACGCTTCACCTACAGGACTAGGAGCCGTTCTATCTCGCAAACTACCAGATGGTTCTGGAAGACCAATCGCATTTGCTTCTAGAACGCTCTCATCTAGCGAAAAGAAATACAGTCAGATTGACAAAGAAGCTACAGCTATATACTGGGGTATTAAAAAGTTCTTCCACTACAGCTACGGCCGAGAATTTACACCACTGGCGGACCATAAACCTCTTACTTCAATTTTTCACCCGCACCAGACTTTACACACTTTAAGCACAATGAGACTTTTTCATTATGCACAATTTCTATCAGGATTTGATTACGAAGTTGAATACAAATCTTCTGCAAAACATGCAAATGCTGATTACTTATGTAGATTTCCAGTTGAAATGTGAAAGTTAGTTCATTGGATCAACACTGTGCATTTCAATTACAACAGATAAATATATCAGAAATTCGACCAAAAATAATAGCAAATTAAACGAAAAATGACAACGAACTTAATCATTTAGTTAAAGCTCTACAAACGGGTCATTCATTAAGACAGTTTGGCTATAATGACAATGCACCAACTCTTCAAGATGGCTGCATTCTAATTCACCCGAATAGTAATACCACAATGTTTACACACCAGCGTTCTCGATGAACTTCATGTCGGACACATTGGTATTGTAAAAATGAAACTGCTGGCTCGAAGTTTCGTCTATTAGAAAAACATTGACAAAGATATAGAAAATAAGGTAACAACTTGTAGAGCCTGTTGATTGCAACAAAATGAACCACCAAAAGCACCAGTACACCATTAGAAACAGCCCACAGGACCCTGGCAAAGATTACATATAGATTTCGCCAGACCTGTTTTACAACACCAACTTTTGATAATAGTCGACGCCTTCACAAGATGTGTCGAAATTCTCCCTACCAAAAATACCACGAGCTCATGGTGTATTCATAAATTACAGGAAGTATTTTGCACATTCGGTTCACCATACACTATTGTATCGGATGATGGGCAACAATTTGTATTACAAGAGTTTAAGAATTATATTTCAAAATGTGGTGTAACTTATGTAACATTTGCACCATACCACCCAGCTACCAACGGTCAAACTGAATGTTTCGTCCAAACAATAAAGAAAGTACTACGTCCAATGGAGGGGGAGAGAGGCAACCTAACAGATAAACTTCTCATAATAAAATCTCGTCTCGGATGTACACCAAACCAAGATGGTCATACAGATTACCAATTAATGTTTCACTGAGATGTCAGGAGCAACATATCATGTTTAAGGACTCACCAATGTCTTATAATAAATTTGACAGACCGGCCACTCAAGAAAACCTTTATGACAGGAGACAAAGTTCAAGCAAGGGCATACGCAAATCCAAAGCAGAGATGGAATTTCGAAACTATAGTACGTCGACTAGGACGGTTGCTCCATTAAGTGCAAACTGATGGTGGCCCCTTATGGCGCAGACACATGGAGCAACTCCTACCAGCATCAGAAGTTCGTAAATTTGTGGCGGAGGACTGATACATACTGGCACATAGTAATTCTTTTTGGATGCTGGCGTTGTTCATAATTGTTCATAATTGATTTCTTTTCTTATGTCATAGTGACATGTACGATATATGTATATTCTTTTTCAATTTGTGGAAATGGAATAAAACAACGATTATATAAATAGTGTTATGATGTGTATATCTTCAAAAAGGTTTTAATGATTTCACAATTACTTTTTTATTTAAGTTATTAGATGCTGATATTTGCGTTTCTAAAATCGAAAAAAGCGTGCCCTCCTTTTAACTATTGGACTACGAAGTGGAAAGTTCTGAATAAATAGAACTTATAAACCATTTCCAACATAAATTGGTTTTTGTTTTTGAGATATGGAGTTTTTTCGGTTACACGCTCAACAACCGCAAAAATATCTTCCTTTTTCACAGTGTCGAAATGCTATGAAATATAAATTATTGTGCATCCCAACTACGGAACCTTTCACTGTGCGTAGTCCGATACGCTTTTGGTCGGTTTTTAGACAGTATTAGAGAACTTCTGAAATTGCCAGTAACATAACAACAAAAGACAAATATTTGAAACTAAAATATTACAGATCAATTAAATTTTAATCCTTTTATTTAATCGACCAGTTTTATATTTATCAAATTAATAAAATTAACGTTGACTTTTAATATTTATTTAAATTAGGTACATTAAATATTTAAACACAATCGTTTTTCTAATAAATATCTACATACATTGTACATACAGCTACATATTTGCCTATTAAATTCTTAAAACATAGTAATATTGTTAAAATGTAATAAATACACTTATCAGTGCAATCTAATTTTTGTGTGACTTAAATGTTACTTAAATGTTTTAATAATTTCTTAATTACCTACTAAAATGTTATTTGCACATGTTATATACTCATACTTAATGCTAATTTACAGTTGGTTGAAATTATAAAAGTTATATCTATATTATATATAAAATAAGATGTCCTGACTTACTGGTTTATAATCAACCAGCCTAACTTACTGTAGCTGGAAACATGTTTGGACAGTAGCTTCCTTTTGTAATGTAATGCCAAAATAAGAAGGGATTTCTTTAAAATCACCCCTAAGAGGATGAAAATGGGGAGCAAAGGTCGTATGGAGAAAAAAACTTTCTAAATTTAGTAGAAATACTCTTTAATTAAAATAATCAAACATCTATTTCAGCATTTCTCAGATTTCATATCTTAAGGGTGTAAAATAGGGAATGAACTGCCCGACTGATTCATCATCGCCCAAACGAGATTAGTGAAGTTAGGAACATGAAATTTAGACAGAAGCTTTCTTTTATGACGCAGAGATTCAATAAGATGAGATTTTCCAAAAATCAATCTCTAAGGGGGTGAAAACGAATTGCAAAGTTTGTATGGGGAAAAAATATTGGAGCTAAGAGAGGACTGTTTCTCACGCGGACAGTTTTATGTGGTTTGTTTCAGAGTGAGTTCCGCTAGCACTCTGGTAATCCTTGTATAGGAAAGCGACGAACGAAGTTTCGGGCAACTATATAATCGAACAGTAAAATTCTAGGATCAGTAACATATTTTTTTAAGAAAAAAGTTAAGGAGTGATTTCTGTTGTTAATAAGTATTTTATAGTTTTTTCTTCTTTCTTCATGGTATGGCGATTAGCACATTTGCCAATGTCACGTATTGTTATAGTATAAGAATAGAATCATTATATAAAACGTTAAAACTTCGCCAGTAAAGTGATAGTAGACTTTACTAAAGTTTTAGAGGACTTCTTGGAAGAGCGCGAAAACTTCAGCTACACATGTTTATTTAGACCTACTCCATTCTTTTCACTTGCACAGAACTTTAAAACACAATATACTATCACTGTTGTACTTTAAAACTCCCAATAATGTAAAAAATAGACAATCTAAATAAAATGACAACCTTACTTCTTCCGTTCACGCCAAAAAGTCCTATTTTATAGTTACTCATTAATGTTTATATTAATGAACTTTTCAAATCGCGCGAAATTATTTTACAAACTACAAGCGGATTGCAGAGCGGCTAGACAAGTGGCAAACGCTCCTTGTAATCCAAAGGCTTGCTGGTGTTATTTCCTCGTCAAAAGTGATATTTGGCTACGTCTTATACGGCGGTCTTCACATGGCTTTACTTTTCATTCGATTGAATAAAAAGCTATAACGTTTGACTCCCAATTAAAATTTTTTACACTAGATCACGTGGTATTTGTCATTCTATTCTACTAGCGTTTACAATAATTGAACCAATTGTCTAGGCCTCAGAATTACAATACGAGTATTTTAATGGATGCGTTTTATAACACGAAAAAATAAATTGTAACAAAAATTATCTTATGATAAATTTTCAACAAGTTACAGGTAAAGTAAATAATGTACATTCAGTTACAAAAAATCGTCCTGATGAACAGACCCTTCACATTCATGACTTTACACCATTTTCTATTTGAGACGGACAGTGCATCAAAGAGCCAACAACAAAATCGCGCCTTGACGTCACTTCTAGGAATAAATATTGGAGCTAATAAAGATGACAAAGCGGAACTAGGTAAATAATAAGTTGCTAATCCATCACTTATACAACTTTTTTATATGAAGGCCATATAATACTTTTACGCCTTTGTGTAAAGATAAGCAGCTGACACAATTTTTTTTCTTTCTCACATCAGAATGACAAATATTATTTTCTTATAATACACAATTAATTTATAAATATTTTTTATTTATATTAACTTATTATAATATGTATTTAGCAGAAAAGAACTTTATATTAAGGATATTATTTAAATTAATACAACAAATAGCATTTGTAAATAATAAAAAAAATGTATACTGCATTTGGTGAGCAAAATACATTGAGTTAAACTAAATAAACGTAATAAAACACACGTTAAAAAATTCGGTAAAAATATAGCGTTTTAATATATACATTATCTTTGGAACGCATTTCAAACGAACACACTGACTAGATTTCACTCAATACATAATTTGTTCATAGACATCTATTATTACGTAAAAATTTAATTACTGTTAAAATAGGTATTTCAATAAGTATTCGAACTCTACTGTACACGTAAAATAGCTATTAATTTTATTAAATCTTATTTAAGGAAAACAATCTTAACTTAATCTTATCCTGATAAATAAAATACAAGCTACTTAATTACTAACCTTATCATTTACTATATATACGTATAAACATTTACAAATAGAAACTATTTTCTATGACCAAGTCACACTGGTTTCATATTATTTTACGATATGTAAAAACTGCAGAATTCAGTCATATACTTATGCACTTAATATATCTGCATCTTAAATACTTATTACTTCTTTTTGAATTTCCAGGAAACCGCCTTTTTTTACAAACAAGTCACTAATGTATAATACGTTTTTGCATATAAGAAGCGAATTTGTTTTGAATTAAGTATATATTTTATTATGAATTATAATATGTTTGTAAATTAAAAATATCTTAGCGAATGTACATATCAGTAAATCTCTTACTGTGACATAATTTTTATGTCAATTCGTTTGTTTGTAGGAAGTAATTATACTTATATATTTTACTGTACTAAATAAATAAGCGTCTATGCTTTATTTTAAATCATACAAATAAACTACTTTATGAAATGGCCACTGAAATCATAGCAGATGTAAAGAACACAATATATAAATGCAGAAAATATCATTGAAGTAAAAAAACTGGTGACATACTTGGTAAATTAATCGCTGTGACGAATTTTAGTATGCAATCCATTAATCTGTCAGTACAGTCGGGTACATGTTGTTCATAGTTATGCAATGATGCTAAAGTATACTTGTGTTTAATCGCTTGCAAGAATTACTGTTTTGTTCAAAAATATATAAGGAATTATGATATGTAAAAGCTGGAGCACCTTTGGTTTTAAGATTCTTTAATATAAAATGTACGTATGTAACATTTAAACACTGTTTTTTAAATTTTTTACGAAGTAAGACTAGAATGGTGGTACTTGGTTGACTAGGAAAGACTAGACTTATGTATAAATATTATAACAATATGTTATGTACTTATATCTAAAAAATAGGTTGACTAGCTAAAATACTGGATAACTTTTAAAATAATTTCGAAACTATAACATTTGACTAAATAATTTTAAAAAATAATATCTCTTACTTTTATATCATATCACATATTGCAGACTAGAATATTAAAATTAATTTATGGACTAGATAAGACTGAAATAAGATATACGACTAGAATTTTTTTTATTGTATATATAATCATTCGTAAGTGACTAGTATTTCATATTATAATCTATCTATAAAAATAAAAATTAACGTTTAGTTGTATGTTTGTACTCTGTGCGTTCACAAACCATTAATCTGATTGTGATGAAATCATGAAACGTACATACATACATAGATACATATCCTCACGCTGTATCCCTAACGGGGTAGTCAGAGAGGACGGACCGCCAAGCGTCGCAGTTCTTACATACTTCTTTCGCTTCCTCAAATCTCATCATTCTCCTCACACATTTTCGCCTAGAAGATGATTTTATGAAGATCATGAAATGTGTTTATTTTTATTTATTTAGTTTAATGAAACAAATAAATAAATAAAAATAAACTTTAGTGAGTTGATCTGCCTACGCCCGTGAATGTTTCGGTTTATTTAATTGAGTAAATAAAAGACTATGCGAACGAAGTCGCGGGAAACAGGTAGTGATACATATTATTATGTTACAGACGGACCCATTGTCGTGATAATGGAGTATCTGTCTTCCAAGCCGGGGTTTTGGGTTCGATTCCCGGTCAGGTCAATTAGAAAAATAACTTTTCTGAATTGGCTTGGGTGTTGCTGGCAGCTACTCTTAGTTCAAGCCTAGTGCTTAGTTTGGAGTCACAAAATTTGAGTAATTATCTGGAGTACTATTATTATATAATTAAGAATTAGTGTTCGGTTCTGGAACAGAAAGAATAAGTGATGAAAGACTGTCGAAGAAAATCTACAGAGCGAAAGTGAATGGTAGCAGGAGCCAAGCAAGACCAAGGCTGAAGAATAATACGAATACGAAGATCAAATAGCCAGAGTGTTAGCTGACTGAAATGTTAAAAGCACCCGCGTATCTAGGCGAAAATGCGTGAGGAGAATGATGAAATTCAAAGAGGCGAAAGAAGTAGGTAAGGACCACGAAGCTTGGCGCTCCGTCCTTTCTGACTACCCCGCTAGAGATATAGCGTGAAGATGTGTATGTATGTATGTAAGATCTCTGGTGACTACTCAAAAGAGTTTTTAATTCGATATGTTTAACAATGGATTACAAGTAATATTGAAACTTCTTAAAATTCTGCGATGTATATGGACATATGTGTATTTCTGACCATGTATAGTGGCCTAGTTAGAAATCGACTTGGATCAATTCCTATGAACTGGTTGCTGAAAAAATAATAAGGCCGACTCGATGCATCTAAAAATATATGCTCCATGCACCCTATCGATTGCAGTGACCCTTTCACACTGATATACGAACGATTGACATGCGAACAATAGTTAACTGGAATGTAATAAATATGTAAGCTATGCGAAGGTTGAAAAAGAAATTTTGTGTTGCTATAAATTACGTTTAACGTATACTTAACTATTCATTGCAACTTAAGTAGCCAAACTATATTAGATAATTCATCAAAGAAGAAATATTTTTATGTAAAATTGAAATAACTATTTAGTTATAATGAACGAATACACATTTTGTAATTTTTAATATTTTTCAAGATTACATTATTGTAAGACAACTTATTTACCTACTATCTAAAGGATATGTTACTACCACATGAAATGTTTTACATTTGCATGTGGCTTTATTTTGGAATGTTGCTGTAGGAGATCGTCATATTTACAAGTCAGTACGAATTACTGGAATATATTATTAAATACGGTCAAAATCTACTACAAACTTACATACATATTTATTTACATAAAATGATTTTTAACATTTAAGTCTAATGTTTTGGTTTTAATTAATTGTTGTAAAAATTAAAATTCAAAATACTACAAAGTAACTTTCTAAAATATTTACAGTATTGTGAACTTAGTACAATACTACAGATATTTCATCAATAGGTTCAGTGGAGAAATAGTTAAAATACGAGTAGTTACTTGAAAACATGAGAACATGAAATATTCTACGAAAAATATAAATGAGCGCCATCTACGTACGGTGCAGAGTAAGGGTATAGCGCATTAGGCACAGGAGCGTAGGAGGGAAATCGCGGCACTGGCCGCAGCACGCGCCGTCAGCCATCCGCCCCTCCCCCGCCCTCGTCTTCAGACCCCGTCACGTCCAAACTGCGAGTGTCTTCTGATGAGCACGACGACGCGCAACGCGCACGCACTTCCTCCCAATTCCCTAAGTCTTGTTGCGGTGGAGGGATTTTACTCCAGAACGTGTTGAAGTTGTTATCACGAATTGTTTCCTGGCGAGAGAATTAATAATTTATTTTTATAATATCTCAATAACTTGTTGCAGAAAACTTTAAATTAAAAGATCAGATTCAAATTTTATATCCTGTCAATGACGCTGTGATCATTCGCCAACATGCTGTCTTAAAATCATACAATATTTCGTATTGTATTGTCTAGTATCGTTCAATTTAATTTACAATTTCCATAACAAAATACACTAATATTGTCAATTGACGACAAATTGAACTTTGCGTCCGTTATATAAAGACGACATTGTGAGTTTGAGAAACCATAAGCCTTTTCTATATTAATTTCATGGGATATTATTTGCTCTAAAACCCAGCTATTTAACGTTTCGTTATGATTAAAAATATGTTACAATTAGTTTAAAACAAAAGTTTAAAAAGTCATGAAATAAAACAAAAACCCATGAAATAATGTAATGATTCATTCTCTCGTCACCATTTTAGTTGATTCATCGAATCGAGGAATTTTGCTCATTTTCGGTTTGTTAAGAAATCGATAGTATAAAATCATAGTTGCTACTCATGGTCTATGTTATATCGCAAATGAGGAAAAATAATAATAAGTTCTATTCATACATTGTTATAGAAAGGCAATGAAATGAATCAAAGTCAAGACACATACGATTACTCAATTCCGTTATAGTGCAATATCTGTCAATCTCAGGCATATTTAAGAGGCATATTATGCAAATAACACGTATTATTTACAATTTAAAATAGGGATAAAAATGCATTATACATAATAGGTAGGTGTATCCAGCTTTTTTTTACTTTAGTGTTAACAAACAAGAAAGTGACAAAATTTTGCTAAATTTTCACCTTTCACTGGTTCAGCGTTTGGGTTTCTGGTCGAGACTTTTTGAAGCGAGAATTCCCGGGAAATCTGACTCTACTTGAGACGAGAAACAAGTGTCGAGAAATCGCGTCTTGATCTCTTGATTATTTTTGCGCCCGTGCTCTCTTCTCCCGCGCGGTTGTTTTTATTTAATTAAACGAATGTGATTAAAAGCTCTAATTATTTATGGGAAAAAAGATACTATAAGTGTTCAACTTTAATTTAAAAATGGTTTGTATGAAGATACTCGTTATTTTAATTGGGGCTATTGCAATCTATAACTTTCGTTATATAAGGTCTCAGTAGAGGAAAGACTCATTATTTCGGTAAATAAATGTCGTTATTAATAAACCTTATAAAACGAAAGTTATAGCCAAATGGCGCAATTGCCCCGCAGTTTCAATAGCCCCGACCCATTATTTACAACTTGTTTGTTGAAAAATATACTCAAATCTAGTTATTTTGTTTAAAAATATGTGTTATTACTCACAAGACTGAAAAATTAATAAATGTTGATGGTTATGCATAATAAGCGTAGTTTTATTTTGCATTTAATTAAAAATGTTCTATTTTTTTTTATTTAATTATTTCTCGAATATTCGAGAATTCCCAGGAATTCTTAGTCGAGAATTCTCGAGCTCCGGGAAAAAAAATAAGTCGAGAAATCAGAAACCCTATTCAGCGTATTACACGTAGCACTCTAATAATACTGCTTTTATGTTATATATATATACGAAACTGTGAAATATGCACATATATCACTAATTATATCCAATATTATTATATTTTCAATGCTGCACTCAGCATTGAACAAATTGAGATTATTTGTCAAGGGTTTTGTTTTTAATCTGTAGTATTACCTACAACCTACCTATGTTTCTAGATCAAGTTTATATCATAGATCAGTTCACCCAATATGTGTTTCATTCAAATTTTAAGACAGAATAATAACTTTTTGCACTTATAATGACATTCATTATTCTTTTAATTCTTGGTGGTTTTTATTGAAGCACAAACACTCTAACGGACAAAAGTTCTGAAAATGTTTGTTTTACTAATAACTAATAAGTATATGACAACTGAATTACTCATTTGTGATTGTCTCCATCCATCAGCCCATCATTATGTTATAAATGTCATAGTCGCTACATTTGTTTACATTAGGGAAATAAAAAAAAAAAAATATACATACAAAATAGACAAAATAAATAAATACAGACAAAATATACTAATCGAGGTGTATAAACTATCAAGATGCAATAAAGTTACACTATTTTGCAGTACCTATGTGGATTTACTGATAGCAAAGCGAAAATATGATAATACAATAATAACTTGTTAAGTCATCGCCTATACAAGTGCAAGTACGAAAGGTGAACGGCTGCAAGCTGGCACATTCATATCTTTTCCAGATCAGCATGAAATTAAAGACCATTAAATTTTAGGAAAATCTAATGGCAAACCCATTGGCTAGTCCATTTGTGTGAAGGTTAAAAATCTTCCTTAGAAACCGAATACTTCTGGTTTTACATACAACCAGGTCAATTTAGAAAACAAACTTTCATGAATTGGCTTAGAAGTCGAGTGATAATGGATGCTCTTACAGTTCCTTGTGTTGCGTCCATAACAAAATGCTTTGGAATCACATAAAGTAAAAGAAGAAAAGTAAATTTTGGAAACGAAATTTAAAAAGTTATTCAACTTACCGACTGATAAGTAGAATACTCCGACTGAACCTGCTTGAAAGCCGATGGTTCTTTTTCTTCGCTCTCTGGTTGTTCGTGAGCTAAGAGATGCTTTCTCAGGTATGCTTGCCTTCGGAACAGTTTCCCGCACCGCGGGCAGGGAAACCTACCCGCGTCAGAGGCAGGAGGTTCACGGCGCTTAGTGGCACCAGGCACTCTTGGTTTGTGCCATCGACGGTGTGAGGCGAGATTGGCGGGACAATTAAAAACCTATTAAAGAAAAAAATATTAGGACAATTTTTCTAGAGTTTTGTATTTATAATTCTGATGATACATACTTCTGCTATATCTATAATACAATTAAAAAACCGGCCATGGGTACATTGGGCAGCACATAAAAGAGTAATGCTCGGTAAAAAGGGTTCAATAAGAGTTCAACTTTATATTATGTGTTTATTACCTTTTACCTTCCTGGTATCTTAGCTGTGTACGTATCTATACGTATTAGTAGTCTTCTTATTTTATAAATTCAGTCATTCTACATACATATCTTCACGCTGTATCCCTAACGGGGTAGTCATAATGGACGGAGCGCCAAGCGTCGTGGTCCTTACATACTTTTTTCGCTTCTTCAAATCTCATCGTTGTCCTCATACATTTTCGCCTAGGTATGCGAATGATTTTCACATTTCCGTCTACTAACACTCTGGCTATTTGATCTTCATAAGTCAGCCTTGGTCTTCCTTGGCTTCTTTTACCACTCACTTTCGCTCTGTATATTTTCTTCGTCGGTCTTTCATCACTCATTCTTTCTATGTACCCGAACCATCTAAGTATTCCTTTCTTCATTTTTACAATAACACTGTCGTGCAACCCTGTCATACTGCGTATCTCTTTATTGCTTATCCTGTCCGCAAGGGTGACACCGCACATCTTTCTAAGAGATCGCATTTCTACTGCATTTATAATACTTTCACTCGATTTCGGGCATATCCATGCCTCCCTACCGTACAATAAAGTTGGCACCAACACCGCATTGTGTATGGCCATATTGGCTGAGTTAGATATATTCACACTGCCTACTAATGTGGATAAAGCACCGTTCGCTTTATTGCCAGTCTCTCCACGTCCAACTCACATCTTCCATCACTCGAAAACGCACTTCCCAGATATACAATTTCGTTCACTTGTTCTAGACATTTTCCATTTACCCATATTTCACACTTTGTCTATACATCTTCCCTTTCAAACACCAGAACCTTAGTTTTGTTCACATTCGTACTCAATCGTTTCACTTCACAATCTTCTTTCATGCACGTAATTAGTGTCTGCAACTTCGCTTGTGAAGGTGCTACATGCACAGCATCGTCAGCGTGCAAAAGATTTTATTAGAAGAGATTCATTCATTCTCAAATAAGAAATCAACATTTTGTGCTTTAATGTAAAAAATAAGTTACATACGATAATTGTAGAGTGCTTTAGGAATGTGATGTGGTCGAAATATGAAATAGTCAATATGTATGTAATATGAGAGAAAGAACGTGACTCAAATAGTGTTGATGAACTTGGAACCAGACTGAACTGAAAATTTTAATTTCAAATCTGTTTTTAATATTTTTGATGATATTGTTTAATTGATTACTAAAAAAAAATTTAACCGACTTCCATAAAAACCACTGAAAAGTACAAAATAACTATCCTTTACTAATCAAAACTCACGTACAAAAATAACATTATAAATACAGTACAAATACTTAAGTATATAATTAAATTTGAGAGTTACTAAAGTCAGTGCCAAGCCCACCAAACTAATGAACTTTCTGCTGTTGCACATTGATTTGGCACCGACTTCAATAACAGTAAAATTTAATTATATAGGTATTTGTACTGTATTTATAAAGTTATTTTTGTACTTGTATTTTGATTAGTAAAGGATAGTTGTTTTGTACTTTTAGGGGTTTTTTTTTCTTAAGTCGGTTTAATATCTTTTTTTAATTTTTTCATTTCTCCTCTTTGACCTTAGCTTAAGTAAATATTTACGGTAGGTCTACAATTAACTTCTTTTCTAATTCTGGAGCACAGTGATATACAAGAGAATCATATGTGTTAATAAAGGTAATAAACACTTAGCGTTATTTGAGTTATCTGTTGTATCTTCGAAGGCCAAGCTCTAATACCGGTGTTTAAATGGGGACCACTCCGAAAGTATTCAAACAAAAAAAGAATTTTCGAAATCGGTCCGCAATTAACAAAGTTATCGGTGAACATACATACAAAAAAAGAAAAACCATGCATATAAACGAAGATAGAACCTCCTCCTTTTTTCGAGTCAGTTAAAACGAATTATGGACGATATCAGCAATGTTGGTACTTTCATGTAATATCAGCTGAATGTTGTAATTTCAAACACAGAATTTTAACAAACGGTTGTAAAAGTAATACAACAATATTAATTTTATCCAAATAAGAACATAAAATGAGCCTTAAGGTGTACAAATATTCTTTTTTATTTTTATCGTTGTAATTTATTATTATTTTTTTCAAATGAAATGGCGACAGACTAATATGATCTCATCACGCACCACGTAACGTATCAATTATAGGTAGAGGGTGTAAATATTCTCTGACATCCGCGTGAGCTTCCCATGGTAATGTGCCGACTGTTTGCAAAGGCATCCCCTCATCCATAGCCACCTGAGTGCGCCTTCTATCATTTGTTCCCACACGAAAACGTTCAAACATTTCAAAATATCTCGATGTTAAATAAATGACCATTTTAACAAGCTCCAAAGGGTGGAGATAATTTTTTATCGTTTGTCAATTGATTAAATAACTGATGCGTGAGAAACTCATGTGTTCTCGTTAGATAAATGTTGATATCCATTGGCGATCATCTTATCATTTATTAATCTTTTAAAGAGAAATATTAATAAATGATGTATTTATATAGTGTTATCATTTAAAAATAGTTATCGATCTTTAGAATTTCGACTTCTTTAAATAGCTTTTTAATTTTTTTCATCTCAGTCGGGTAAGAGAGGTGTTTTAATTTTTACGCCATGATCTGTCTGTTAGTCGTCTAGTTATAAATTTCAGTGCCATCATATCTCTTGAATGAATACGCCAATTTGAGTGCGTTTCATTTTTATTTGAAAGCTACACTTTTCCAGTGGTTGCGGTTGTGTTTTGAAATCGGTCCAGCTATCCTCAGATTCATTGGTTCTGAATTCTAATTGTGATCCTTCGTAATCGGAATGCACAGCTACAATAAGTAATAACGACCTAAGATATCTGCTTATGATTTTTTCATGTCGGAGATGTTAAAATTGTTAAAGGGCTTTAAAACTTTTATTGTTAAAGAAATTTAAAATTATTAAAAGAGATGTTAAATCGTTAAGTATTTAATGAAAATACATAATTAATTTATAAAAATAATCATACTATTTTGATGGGATTTATTTGTTTATACATGGCACAGATTTGGACCTTTAGAATCGTACGCAAAAATGATTATGTGTATTTGATTTTCAACCAGAGGCAGTAACAATATTACATAGTCCACATAGTTAATTTTTCGGTTTACTCCGCATTCTGCTGTCGATCCGGCCAAGGATTCGCGACATTCACAAATGAAATAAACTTGTATTGAATGGATAAATGTACGATTCTGACATTGATAATAATATTTTTATTTTATACTAATTTACAGACAGTCTTAACTGTTAACTTAATTAAATATTCAAGAGCTCAAATTAATTTCTGTATGATTAGGCGTAGATATATTTATGTTTATTTTGCTAAACAATGTTGTTTCATACGTAACTTATAAATGTTACTTATTAAAGAATAGGTGCTATATATACAACAACAATATTATTGTATTTATTTACCTTATCACACTCTGGACACCGGTATTCAATATGTACGATTCTCGAGCATCGGTGTTGTGCAAGAGCAAACGCATCTTCGTAGAGACGTCTACACAATTTGCAGATGTATCGACCCAATCGATTCTCAATACTTGCAATAAGAGCTTTCGCTTCATCGGTAATTTCCACTACGTTGAATGCAGGATCTATATCGCCCTATAAAACGATTTAAACCTTAAAAACAAAAATTTAATGAACACTAATAAATAACACCGCATTTTTATCATCATTTTTATTACGGCAAAATTAAACGTTTGACTTTACCATATCAATTCAAAGAAAAAGTAATGAGTTGGAAGTATTGAAACGACGATTTATTTCGCACTTAATGTTCCGGGGACACACCCCTCACGGTGAGCGTTATAGTTTACCCTCAAAGCTGTTATTAGTACACAAATACAACACAGTATGCGTTTTCATACCCCGTTTAATTGGTGAAGCGATAAGAGAAAGTCGCTTTCCAGCCCTTTGTAATATTATGGTAAGAACGTCTAATTAGTGGTTCCTGTAAAACTTCATCGTCGACTCGAAGTAGGAGAGAAATATTTGATTGGTTTTCATTTGCAATAATAAATCGCTTAATACTTTTTGTATATTTTTAAAGAAAGCGACACAACGCGAAGGGTACCCGCCCGCTTCGCTGGACGTAAATGAAAATTTTGGGCCTATAGAAGATTTTTGTTTGAAAAATGGTGAAGAGTCTATAAAATTCAAAAAATAAATAGCCTAAAACCATCTACAAACGACTCTACGTCGAATGGTTATAGTCCCATACCGATACGTTTAGTAGTTTTCACGTGAGATAGCGTGGCAAAAAAAACCTTTTACGTTTAATATTAAGCGTAAATTAGCGTCATTATACGCCAATAATGACGCTAATTTACGAACGAAACAAAAAACATATCTATATGATATATCTATATATCTAGATGTATATACATATATATATATATATATGGAAGAATATATATTCTCAGAGACTATGTACTACTATGTACTATTACTAGTTAACGTTTTAAAAAATTCATAGAACAATTAATAAAGGCGAAAATTGCGTACTGGACATCTACTTCACCAATCTTTCCTCCTTTTTCCAAAACTACTGCACCTAAGGTTTTGAAAAATTCATCCATATATATATATAATCAAGTTATGTTTTCTTTGTGCGTCAATCATGTTAAAACTACTGAACGGATCGACATGGGACCACGACCATTCGATGCGGAATCGTTTGTAGATGGTTTAAGTTTATTCATTTTTTGAACTTTTTTTTGCCCAGCGTAGCGGGCGGGAAGCGGCTTGTTTAATATAAAGCCTTGTTTTAACTATACGGGAAATAAAATATATAGAAATTCTTAGATTTCCAGAAATTACGTTTAAAAATTTACTGTTTATAAATATCATAAGATACACAACATAGAAATCCTACTTGACCTAATTTCTAGGTTTTAATGATTCCTTTTAGAATTCTAGTCTGTCTTACTGTCTGTTCGAGATTAAATAAAACACAACTGAAAGGATGACATTGTAGTTTGCACTGTTTGAAAGACAGTCTTAGTCATATAATAAGGTTTTATACAAATGTATCATTACGCTATCTTCTTTATAAAGCGAGTGGAGTGGTCGTTTTAAAAATGGTAGAGCCATCCTGCATTGCAACACAGATTGGGCCGGCTCACCGGTGAAATACCACCTTCTCACAGAATATCGGCGTGAAATAACAGCATCTATTGCTGTTGTATTTCGTTCGGTCAATGAGAGTGCCGGTGGCCCATCACCCCCTCACCCCTGTCCCTATTTCCCTCAAGGCCGGCGACACACCCGTGATTCCCCGGCCATTGCGGGTGTCCATGGGCGGCCATGTCCATGGTCGGTCACTCTCCATCCAAAAAAACCGTTGAATTGTGAAAGGATAAAACTCAAGGATGTAATCGTGGAGAAGAACAAGTAAAGAACAAATTATTACCTTACGGACGACTAAAGTCTCGTCTTCTGCTAAGTCACGAATAATTGTACCAGAAACAGGTGAGGTTTTATCTTCATCAAACATTAACCTCCTAACGGCTTTGCTTTTTTTCAATGGTTGTGTCGTTGGTTTTAGAGATTTCTTCGGACGTTCTTCAACTTCTTTTATTTCTAATATCTCTGGGGAACTTCGCTCACTTTTCGATGGTGTCACTGGTTCGGGCGGGAGACAAGTTCGAAGTTCCTCGAAAAACTGTTTTGTAAATTTAAGTTTTTTAGCTTCAGGGCTGTCGCTATCATTAGAATTTTCGTCATCAACTCTCCTTTTTTCAGACTTATCGTCATTTTCACTTTTATCGTTATCTTCAAAATGTCTAAATATTTTTGATTTTTTTATTTTGGTTTCATCCGGTGGTTTTCTTTTTTGCGATGGCGGCGGTGTACAAGGAGGAGTGATAGGTGTGGTGGATTTGAGCGATAAGTCCAATGGGACTACTGGTTCATTGTAGTAAGCTAAATATTGTTGAAGCAGTGTGGGATGTTGGTGAGGAACCAGATCGTGGAGGTAATTGTTGGATAAACGAACAGGTGGGGCTGCATATTGTTGATAAAATTGAGACGTTGTGAGTCTATGAAAATGGGGTAAAGCCGCTTCCATATTAATTTATTAGACTTATCGTCCAGGACAGTGAATAAAGAGAATCATTTCTCGAGACATTTTTCATTCCGAAACTTCATTGGAAGCAAAATCTGTAACAAACCAAAACCAATGTTATTTATCGTTCTAAAAGTCAACAACAGAGCAATCAAATAAAGGAACAAAGAATAGACTAATGGCAACGCAACACAAATCGTTGATTCAATGGTGCTAGACCGTCCATTTGTTTGATTGTAACAACGAACCTTAAAAATGAGGAAATAATTCTTTGGAACATTTTTCTTAGTTCATTGTGTATAAAATTTTACCTAACAATGAAACACCATTTATAAATAACATATCTTCTGGCTACCCCGTTAGGAATAGAGCGCGAAGATATCAATGTATGTGTGTATGTATACTGATGTATGTATGTAAAAAATATACATACTTATATTTGCCGATCTGCGGACTTATACTTATAATGCCGATCTGATAAAAAAGGGAAATAACGTGCTAGATGTTTTTGTTCTCGCATAGGTCGTAAAACTTGGCTAAGTGATAGAGATTATTTTACGGAACTTGTATAGTGGACAAACTAGTAATCTATCACTATAATATGGTTCTGGGTTAAATCAAAATTTCTTCGAAAAATAGTATCAAGGTATGGGTTTGTTACAAGTGCCTTCGTGCTGTGTCCATCCTGAATGGAAAAGCATCTGGTGTTACACACATACATATGTATAAATCTGTACATTAATCAAATGTACATTAATTGAAATATTACTTACAGTAAAGTTTTGAAATACTATTTACATGAGCTTGTCTAAAATAGTTGGTACATACGTAGTGTCATCTACCTATACATACATATACGTACTATGCTATGTAATATAGTTCATTTTTGTTCGAAACATCGGTAAAATTAGTTATATACTACCTGAGGTTGTCGAATGGTATTTTATAATATACATTTTAAGCAATTCTGTTTATTAATGACATTTTTTTATTAATCATATCATCAAGAGCCTATTTAGTCCACTATTGAACAATATTTATCGCTACTTTACATTCTGCGTAATGACATTACTGTGAGATCTGTTGTATAAGTTTTATTTGTCAATTAGTATGTGATTTGTATTTCATGTTATCTTTACGAACTTCTTAACAGTGTTTCTAAGGAAAATTTGCGGTTCTTTAACATGACAAATACCCAGTCCGTCTGTGATTTCTATCGCAAAATTTTGAAATACTTTATGGCATCGAAATCGTGTTATCTTTTTTTTTTGTAATAATCAGTAATAAACCCAATAAAATCAGTTTTACTATACCATGACAGCATAATCCACGCAACTGGTACCTATGCAATCAACGAGGGTTCTTGGGGGCAGTTTGCCCATACTACCTAATTACTGTCGCCGAGATCGCTCCCACGCTCGCCCTCTAGAGATTCGACCCTACATCTAATGCTTTATGTCGGTTTTGAGTACATAAATAAAATTAGTAAGTAAATAATGACACTAAGTACTTCAATTCTAAAAAATTAGCGTATAAATACTTAAATAATCTTATTTTCTAGAATTCATTGAAAATAGATAAAAAATTTATAATGCGTTATCAAACAATTGAATTGTTTTTAACAACTATAACTTATGCTATATTTTTTTAAATAGAATACGATTAAATTTGACTAAAAATTAAAAAGAAATCTGTTCTGTTGTACGACATGCTCGTTTATCTTTTGTCTAGTCTATGTCTGCATAATCAATGTAAATAAAAATTAAAAACAATGCGTTGGTAAGCGCATCACCTGAGAACGGCTAATTTTTTTTAATGTTTGTAATAGTTTAAATAAAGTTTTTGAGAAAAAAATTGGAAAAATTGCCAGGGAAAATTGGAAAATTCGAGAAAAACTGAAAGCGCTATTTTTTTCTATGGGATTTTTATATGAAATCAAAACCATACGTGAGACCTTAAAACGACTAATTGTGATAATTTTTTTTTAAATTAGGTATTGAACAAAAATAATAGATTAACAATATTTCTTTTTAAAAGTAGGTACGATTTTATACTTCTCATATTATTAATATCCGATTATTTCGTATTTGCATCTACATTATAAAAAATCAGAGACTACATATAATTTTCAGACACGATTTTCGTTTTGCAAAAATCTAAAAAAAACTGTAAGCACAGTTTCTTTTCGTTTTATTAATTCAAATAATTATTTCGAACATTTTTCAATTATTATTCTATTAACGAGAACGTCTAAAACTAATTTAATGATAAATCGTTATTTTGAAATCAGAAAAGCCAAAAAGTTTATGAAAATAACTTCAATCTACAGATATGGGTTACTGTTATTGTTTCATTATATATCCGCCCGTGGCTTCGACCATGTGTATTTCGAAACGAATACAAAGAGTCTTTATAACTCCAGATAGTCTGTCCTGTACTACGAAGTGAGGCAAGTAATATCATATTAAACGTAGACTTGTGGGTGCTGTTTTAAAGGAAAATAATGGCTGATCAGCTTATCTGACGATAAATGTGTGTCATACATACAAGTGACAGCTTTACCTCACCGTTGCTGTATAAGACATTATGGCATTTATTTACGAAGTCAATGAAACCAAATTATAAATACAAAAAAAAAAGTACAAAGAAACGAGCTATGTAATAATCTTAGCTTAACATCTCATAACTTACGTATGTGGTATTTTTAATTTATGTATTTATTTTGAACTTCCTTACAAACTATCATCACCTGTATTAACTCCCTTGAGTTTTCTATAGTTCTGAAACACGTCGTTCTTAATTTTCAGTTAAGAGGTTTAAACCAAATTTTATGATATCAACTATAAAAACAATGAAATTCCCACAAGAATATTTCATCCCCTATTTTACCTAAGAAGGTAGAAAATCCTTCAAGAGAAGGATTTTCTAAAAATTCTTAAACACTTGTTTCCTAAATTCCAGCCAAAAAACCAAGTATCAATTTCCGTGAAATTATCTTAGAAAAGACGAATTTTCATACAAATTCATCCCTTATTTTACCTCTTTAGGGGTTGAATTTCCAAAATTCTCTTCTTAAGCCACCCGTACAACTTGTACACATTCTAAGAAAAATATCTTCGAAGATGTAGGCTGTGTGTTGTCTGTTAGACAGTCGAAATTTATATTAAGTAGATACTTAACATGGAGTAATATTTTTGTAAATATTTTTCTTTTTCAAACCACTAAACTGCAATTCACTTCAAACCGTTTCTCATTTACATAAATAAAGACATTTACCGCTAAGATATAACAAGTTACAATTATAAAGAAACACCACAACTAGTTACCAACATAAATACGCGTCATGCTAGCACTAATTATATTGTGCCCCAGTAATCTTCATGAATATTTAACTTAAATTTCCGTTAGCGATATTTAAGTGTCCTTTCACACCTTCAATTAAATTAAATCAAATGTAAGGTGTTACATTACTCAGTTAATAATTAATTACACCGTGTTATGAAGTGATTGTAAAGGAAATTCGTTATGTAAATATTAAATGACAATAAAATAGGAATCAGACGTACATATCTTCACGCTGTATCCCTAACAGGGTAGTGAGAGAGGACGGAGCGCCAAGCATCACGATCCTCACATACTTCTTTCGCTTCCTCAAATCTCATCATTCTCCTCACACATTTTCGCCTAGGTATGCGAGTGCATTTGACATTTTCGTCGGCTAACACTCTGGCTATTTGATCTTCATAATTTAGTCTTGCTCTTCCTTGTCTTCTTTTATCACTCAATTTTGCTTTGTAGATTTTCTTCGTCAGTCTTCCATCACTCATTCTTTCTATGGGCCCGAACTATCTAAGCATTCCTTTCTTCATTTTTACAATAACACTGTTGTGCAACCCTGCCATACTGCGTATCTCTTCATTGGTCATATTGTCCGCCAGTGTGACAACGCTTATATTTCTAAAATATCGCATTTCTACTGTATTTATCTTATTTTCACTCGATTTCGGGCATATCCAGGTCTGACTACCGTACTATAACATTAGAACCAACACCGCATTATGTATGGCCGTTTTGGCTGAGTTAGATATATTCACACTGCCTACTAATGCCGACAGAGCACCGTTCACTTTATTGCCAGCTGCTACCCATCTCTCCACATCGAACTCACATCTTCCATTCCCCGAAAACGCATTCCTCAGATATACAATTTCGTTCACTTGGTCTAGACATTTTCCATTTACCCAAGTTTCACACTTTTTCTGGACATCTTCCTTTTCAAACACCAGAACCTCTCGATCTCGTGGTCTCGTATTTGTCTGGCCGGGAGCAAAAAGTGAGAGTCAATGGGGTTTTGTCTGTTGGTTCGAGGTTAAGAATGGGCGTTTCCCAAGGATCAATTTTGAGACCTTTTCTGTTTCTAGTCTACATTAATGATCTCCCATTTATGCTCAGGAACTTATGCGAAATAGTATTATTTGCTGATGACACTTCATTGCTATTTAAACTGGACAGAAAGAACTTAGATATTACCTGGGTGAACGGGATCCTGGCGGACGTCTCGGGGTGGTTTGCTGTTAATAATTTACTACTGAATGCACAAAAAACCAAATGTATTAAATTTTCCCTTTCTAATGTACCCAGAATCTATGATAAAATAGAATTGGGTGGGAAACAGTTAGAATTAGTTAGGTCTGCCAGTTTTTTTGGTTTAACAGTAGATAGTAAATTGCAATGGGCGGATCATATCGGGGCATTGGCTAGTAAGCTCGGTTCCGCGATATATGCCATTAGACGCATTAGGCAATTGACGGATGCGGATACGGCTAGGCTGGTGTACTTCGCATATTTTCATAGCCTAATGTCCTATGACCTTTTGCTGTGGGGATCAGCGGCGCATATTAACTCGATTTTTATTTTACAAAAAGAGCGATACGTGCTATTTACAGTATGAATGCACGAGAATCACTAAGAGATCGTTTTAAAGACATTGATGTACTGACCTTGCCGTCCTTATACATCTTTGAAATTATTATGTATACGAGGAAAAATCGATTTACAAAAAAAGGCGATATTGGTGGTATGGAAACCCGAGGTCGTGATAAATTGGTTGTTCCAAAATTTAAATTACATAAGTCAAATGTTTCATTTTTGGGTAACTGCGTTCGTTTTTATAATAAAGTTCCTCAAGAAGTCACTCAATCAACAGAAAATATATTTAGATTAGTTATAAAACGTACATTGATTAGACAATCATACTATAAAATAAACGATTTCGTTGAAGATAAAACAATAGTCTGGAAATGATTTTCTCTGCACATGCATTTACTGGCTCTCTGAATATTGTATTTTAATAAACCTTTTGTAATAAGATGTTGAAAAAATTATACCTGACTGAGTTTCTTGTCGGTTCTTCTCAGTGTCCACGTTTTCTTTTCTCTTCTCTTTGAACCGAACTAAAGTAGATTTGACGTTCAAAAATACCTTATGATTGGGTTTACTTGAATAAATTGATTTGACTTTGACTTTGACTAACCTAAGTTTTGTTCACATTCATATTCAATCCGTTCACTTCACAGTCTTTTTTCTTGCACGTAACTAGTGTCTGCAACTCCGCTTCTGATGGTGCTATAAGCACAGCATCGTTAGCGTATAAAAGGCAGTTTGTCATTGTACCATCACATATCATACCACTCATACTACCTTTCAATGTCTGGAGGCAAATGTCCAAATACAGCAGGATTAGCTAGGCAGACATCACACAGCCCTGTCTGACGCCTAAACAGACTTCGAACTAGGGCGACAAGTCACCATCTATCCTTATACAGGATCTGTGGCCGAGATCAAATGACCTCACAGCCTGCATAAGGGGCCCTTCACGCCATATTCAGGCAGAAGACTCCATAATTTCTTTCGCACTAGTCTATCGAATGCTTTTTCAAGATCCACGAAATTGCAGAAACCTATTTCTAGAAACTTCCCCACGATACCGCAGAGCAAAAAAAATCTGATCCGTACAACCCCTACCGTTCCTAAAACCACCTTGTGCCTTCCACAAATATCTTTCAGAGTTATCATTAGTATTATCAATATTGTTACATAGTATCATTTAATTTCAATAACAATTCATATTTGTATTTTTCAAGCTACTCGACTTGTTTTTTTTTCTGAATTATATAATTCTAATTAAAAATAATAATTAGTTTTTCATTACTGAGTCAACCACTTACTAATTTTGTCAATTGCCATATGTAGAGTCTCAAGGAAAAGTTGAGTGTCAGTAGGAAATGCAAAAACGTTAAGTTACCTGACAACAGTAATGAACACGATTGACATGTAAGATTAATTAGTTCATAATAGTGATAATACTCCAGACAATTACACAGATTGTGTGACCCCAGACTAAGCAGTAAGCTTGTACTATGGGTACCACACAACGAACTCTGGAGGAGTTCCCAGTAACACCCAGTCTCCAAGCCAATTTAGAAAATTTCGTTTCCTAAATTGACCTGACCATTGACCAAACCCGGGACCCTAGCTTGGAAATCAGATGCATATGTCCACTCCGCCAACGGGCCAGTCAAGTCAAGTTAGATGTAAGTAAAATGTTAAGAGTCGAAAGCGTGAGTAAAAAGAGATGTTAAATAACAAAACTAGGGACAATAATTTTTTAAAGCTAGCTATATATATAAGGTTGATATATCTATATACGTATGTATACACATATATACATATACATATTATGTAATAACTGCTATTTGAAAAAGAAATGAATTAAACTCTTTTTTCTGTTATAAATTGGCTAAAATGCAATAATCTCAAAATGAACACAGATAAAACTAAATGTATAGGTATTTAAAACTCGTGACAGCGCTCCAATAAAAATCAATGTAAATTGCGGATCTAATATGTAAAACGTTCAACGCAATACATTTCTTGGTATAACTTGGTATATCCTTTATAAAATTCACGGGCTGCCACTATTTAAAAAAAAAGTTTTTACTTTATTGAAGGACAAATGTTATTACAACATAAATGAATTTGTAAATGATAATACATAAATACATATCATCGCGATGTATCCCTGACGGGGATGATACTTTATAATAATTAACTAAAATGAACATTAACACACTGAAAACATTATTTTATTTTAATCTCTTTTTCTTTTTTCTGTACAGTTAGTTGTCGATTTCTATTTTGTTGTTTGATCTCATGTCAATTCTTAATAAATAATGTTATTTAATAAGAATTTAAATTGAATACCTATTATTGTATGACTTGTAGGATTATTATTGACATGTTTTAAATTTTAAATTGGAGTATAGTTTTGACATATCATTGGTTTATATCCATTTGTGTTTTATGTAAATAAAACATTATTATTATTACAATATTGTTATTAATATATAATGCAAAATAACTATTAAATTTGATTGCAAACTCAAAAACTCAAGTGTTGATTTTAAGAACACTGGTATAGATAGGTTGATGTATTCCAATCGTAAATACCCGATGTAATATTTTGGTTATTACACCTATTCCTACCTACTCAGCTTTTCGATTGCCATTTAAGAGTAAAGTTTATCATTCATCTACATTAAATAAATGATTGTTATTGATTAGTTACAAAATTTACGAAAATTTGCAAATGTCATTTTGCTGCTCTAATTCACAAAAACATTAATATCACATTTATACACAATTTTCTACAGATAGACCTAAAGACAATCCACCATGAGATAGACATAATCAAAACGTAATTAAATTTTTAATTGAAACAATTTCTACTAACTAGGGAAATAATGTAATAACTTTGATGTATAATATATCCTACGAAATTTAATACGTAGTCAGTCCAGTTCCTACGAAGCTCGTAAAACTTCTGTAAACTTTGGCCAGTTAACTGCAAGTAAACCGACTACGCGTTGAAGTTTATGTTACCTCTGGATGCGAGCGCTTTACGAGTAATGTGTGAGTAAATTGATACCTCAGTAGCCACGGCATAAAATACTTTTGATTTCAGGAATAAACAAACAATTATTTCCTGTTCAATAAAAACCATTAAATTCATATTTCCTGAATACAATTAAATGTATAAATAAGAGTTTTACAAAAAACCAAACTAAAATAAATAAAATTCCAGACAACATTAAGGTTTTCAATACACCTTAAATTAGCACCGCATAACGTTTACAAACATTTGGATAATTCAAAATTCTTACTATAAATAATAAAATAATAAAATTTTAATTTAAGAATAAAACTAATTTTTTAGTACTTTGGAATTTCCTAATGGCTTCAAATAACCGATAAACACAGATACGCAAAACTTATTCGAACTCATTTTTTTATACAAAATATATATTATTATATAAAATCTTGCGCACCTCTATTTTGATATAGTATCCAGTAAAAACCATAATACTACAGGTACAATGTAAAGGTACATCACTCTTTAAAGATAAACATGAATAAGAACATGTTAAAATACAAATATTTTAATACTATAATATGAAAGAAAATTACAAATCTCTTTGTACATAAGAAGTCACGTGCATTTATATCAAAATAATCACGTCACTTCAAATTCCATAAGCGCACTTAGCGCACAACCATGCAATTGCAACTTGGATAACGCAGGTGCGGAGGGTGTTACTATGGTAAGAAAACTAAATGACTCATACCTGCTGTGGTCCACTACTGACTCAGCCGGCGACACCCCTGGATGTTCACCAACAAGTTGATAATTAATCGATTATAGTGAGAAAATAAACTTACTGGCAACCGAATATTTCAAAAATAAAAGTTTTTTAAATACAAATTATTTTTAAAAGTTTGCGATTCGAGAATTGTATACTGTGGTTAGGGGTGCGCGGTGTCCTCTCGGCGGCGCGATCGTGTCTGGACTAACGTAGTGACGAGTTGTAACAGGGTGGGAACCCTGGCCCGTGCCGACGCACGCGCCACGAGTAATACCCTTATACAGGCATGTTTCAAAATTGTAACTAGATTTCAAAATAATCGTGACTTGCATTTTGCATATGTACCTATTCATTTATAGGTAAGGACACATTACTACATTTTACACATAACTTTTAGTATACAATTAATAAATAACTTCAATTATTTAATTAAGTAAAAATTACTCGATTCTTGAGAATCACAACTTACGTATACTATAACGAGATCTATTTCAGCGTAATATAATATGAACTTTACGAACGAATTAACGTACCTATTGTTTAAAAACATATAGTTATTTTTGTACAAAAGGTTAATTTATTGGTATTCATGATACATAAAATAAATTAAAAAAATGCGTATTTTGTAAAACGCAAATTGAAAGCCATTGTTGTAAACACGAATACTTAAAAGACGATTGTAATTATTGTTACTAGCAATAATTGAGATATGATATAACGATTCATGATATTTTCAGTAAACAGTGAAAATTATTTAGACATCTCATAACATTCTTAACCCCAACATTTTCAAAGAAAAAAAATACATTAGATATTCTAAAGTTACATTTTTATTGAAATATTATATTTTGTAGACAGAACATCCTGTATCAAAACCCCACCTAACCGTATCTACGCATACAATCCCACAGTACAGGCCCCCATATACAAGCCACAAGTGTTTACTAAGTTTTTTCAACTAAAACCTTTGCTACTTCGTTATGTTCGACGACATTAGATAACTGATAACGCCCGCATCTTTGTGCAAACAGGTACATACGAGTACCACATGCAAAAAACTCATTTCATTCTCGACCAGATGGATAGAGACTTATTTATACAAGATTATAAATATAAATCAACATTGATGTACATTTCAGTACCTTTTTTATATCCACCTGATTATATTGTAATAAGTTTTCAATATATTCAATTATGTACATAAATAAATACCTACGTGAGAATGAAAAACACTTTAACAACTGCTTTCTAAGAGATAATATAATTTAAAATAAAACCTTAGTTCAGTTAAACGTGAATTATTATAATGCTTATAATAATTTTTTCTTTCTTCAGGCCCATAGTTTGACAAGTATAGCGATCGTAGTAGAAGACTCAACAAACGCAATAATTATGAACTTGACAAAAACCAAGGTTAATGTATTCATATGACAATATCGACACGTAATAATTAGAAACACGTCATTTTTAGTTAATTAGTACATTAAAATACCAGAGCCCGTTGGTATTTTAGCTATATTTTGGCCAGGAATAATTTCAATTTGTAATTTATTCGTTCGTTAATGTAATTATTTCGTTAATCGATTGGAGAAAAAATATTATTTTATAACGCGTTTTTTTAATGTTTTGGAATTATGTAGAGATCTCTTGTTAAACTTTTATAAGAATGTTCGTTTAAACAAAACTTGGTGTAATAATGGCAACGTGTTGTAAAATTAGATATAATAAATGGCATATTATAGTTAAAGATTTACCAATGGATAATTCAGATACCGAGGATAAGTAGACTAAATTCAAAGTCTCTCAGTGACACTCAATTGGGCGGATCAGTATTCCGCCCGCCTACAACCGCCGCCCAATGAACGCTGTCCCGCCCACCACGCCGCCCAATGCAAGAATAATTGAATGTACTGAATACAGCGAGATTCAATTAACAATCAAAGGCCGAAGACCTGAAATAATTAGTCCTATTGTTTTTGTTTGAAAGACAGCGTGAGGAATCTAAGTGGCCTATGTATTTTATCTTCACCAAAATTTACATTTTAAATTTAACTGAAATCACAAAACTGTTATATTTAATGACATAAGTAGATACTACTTTTTAAGAGAGAAATCATATAATATTATACATGAATTCGAGGGATATATATGTCAGCGCTTTCAGTGTCTAGGTCTGTGTTTAATACGATTATAACTAAAATGAGGGTTTTAATTTTGTAATTACAATGGGTTTTATGTTAAATTTTAATTTACAGTCTGATATATAAAAATCAATGTTTGTTTGTTTGTTCGTATTTTATGGCTGCCATACCGTTCATCCCATAGCAATTAAATTTGGTATGGAGATAGCTTGAATCCAGCGTAAAACATAGGCTATTTTAAAAATAAAAACCGTGGACGAATTCGCGGGCATCAGTTAGCAGGTTATAAAAAAATTGAGTGTCAACTACAAACATAGGTAACATTAATTTATTTGTAATTGTATTTTGTAACGTAAAGATACATATGCGAGTACAAACTTTCTATATTATGACGTACCTACTAGTATATATTCTACCTTGCATTACCTTGGAATTTTAAAAATTTTTTGTATAATTATTTCGATTACTAATTTTAGATTTCATGTGCCCTTTTTGTTATTATCCACATGCTATTGCTATGGACATTTTTATCCTCAGAACAGTTACGTATTGTACAATTCTTATTATCAGATATCCATCGAACTCTTACTTTGATGGAGTTATTTGAGTTCGAAGTTCTCACTCCAGCCTTTAATACGACAATGACCTGACGAGATGCCCACCAACCCTAACAAAGGTATGTAAGTGCGGAACCGCGAAGCCCCACTCACGCACGCGCCGGAAGCTTGCGCAGGCGCATCCCGAACTACCGGTGTCACTTACTGCTGTCGAGTAGTGTAATTGAATAGTACTACAGCTTTTGTATCGATTCACAAGTACTGAGACATTTATAAATGTCGGTTTCTCAAAATTACTCTGCACAATTTTAAATATAATATGATAAACTATTTTACACTTGCATTCGAAAAAGGGCAATACGTAAGCAACAGAATTAGTATTTTAAACTACGGTTATTATCTTATTATATTTAAAATAATGAATTCGTCTTTAAATTTATTAGTTGTGATTTAAATCATAAATACAATTTATGATGAATGATTTCCACCATTTTACTTCTACTTTTTATCGTAAACTTTAAGTTTTCACACTAATTTTTTTCCTGGAATCATATAAACTACGGGCAGATGTATTTATCAAGTTGATAGCAAAAATTATATTAGATATAAAATTTTATATTAATGGTTAATGTTATTTAATTTAATTATTGAAATTAAAATTATACATTAACCTACAAAATACAAAAGTAACAAAGTCGTACAAAGTCAAAATGTAAAAAAATCGAGTTCTAAATATCAATGTCTTATGATTTGTTTTTTCTTGGTTTAGGTTGCGAATATACATCACTGTAGCAATTTTCAGCTCAATAATTGCAGAAATGACGGAATAAATCAGCCGTAGCATATAGACAGGCGGTATAGGCGGTATAGGCGGTGGCGATAAAGATGAAGTAAGAAAGTATACATTTTTTTTGTCATTTTGGCTACGGAACTATAAAAAGCATCAAATTTTACTTTTCACTGCAGAACCATATCATGTAGTCTGAATTCCTCTATTTTAGTAAACCGCTGAGCGCCAAAATACGTAATATTTTATGTATGCCATATAGTGTTAAATAAATATTAGTATTTATTTCGTTCATTAAACAATAGAACTCATTACGTTGCCATAAATTTCATCTTAATTTTATAAAGCGCCGAAAAATTTTTTCCACTGACGTGTAATTTGAACAAACATAGAAATATAAAATAAATTAACACCCCCTAATGTTACTTGTCGAATATTTCACTGATTAGTTGCGCCAACTCACCTATGTACCAGTATTTTAACCAGAAGCACGTACTAATTAAGTGTTTGCGGTTCCCATGCTTTGTCAGGAACACTTGTTTCTTCACACGGTACACCCTTGTATGTAATTGGTATTCAGTTCATATAAATAACGGTTCATATATAATACGATTTTAAGATTTTTATGTGCTCAAATCACTGTTTTTTTTTTATTTTTATTCGCCGTATTACATTACATAAATAGAGCTCCCGTTGCTGATTGGTGAATGTAAGATTTCACCTGATAGTAGGGTATTTAAATAATAGTTGTGCAATTATAAATAATAATACCGCGCCGCGGACGAACACTGAAGAAATATTATATGTTTAATAAAATTGCGAAGATTTCTCTTGCCTTGCCAAAAAAACGCCAGAGAGCTTATACATATAGATAGTCAGAGTTTACAAACCGCCTACATAGGTGATTTGTTAACTCTGACAATAGGGTTCCTATTAGACTACTTCTACCGCTTCGTACTAAGCCCACGTGGTGGAGTCCAGCCTCTTTCTTTCTTATCTCAGTTGTGAGAAGATTTATAACAAAGAGCCTACATATGCAAATCCCAAGCAATGGAACTTATACAGGACGTTCCATTGTGAAGTACTTACATTAATTTCATTATGTGATTAACTGGTTGCATGGCGCCGTAGTAGAGCACCTGCCTTGCAAGTTGGGACCACGGGTTCGATTAAGTTGTTAGGTCATTAATAAAAGCAACTTTTCTAAATTGATTTGTTCTCTGGGTCTTATTGGGAGCTCCTCGAATTCGTTGTAAGATATCCGTAGCGCACGCTTCTAATGATTACTTTGGGTCTTGCAATTGATTTAAATGCCTGGATTAAAAATTATCGAAAGTTAGTTTATCATTTAGTAAATAGATTGATCGTCTAGTTATTATTTTTTTGCATACATACATACATATTTTCACGCTGTTTCCCTAACGATATGCAGAGGGGTATATATAGGGGTAGTCAGAGATATCTTATATAAAAACGAGATCTTAGAATTTCACAGTAAGTCATAAGAGCTCCGTCATCATTTTTTTAAATTGATTTTTTTGATAGGGTACCTTTATAAAACCAGCTTTTTAATTGGTAATTTTTTTTTTGTTAAGTACAATTACGTGCGAAAACGAATGTTGAGATTTCTTCGCGCTAAAATGTGAACATACTGCAACTGCGAAAATCAACTTTATTGTTATCCTCATAGGGCGCGGGGGTAATGAATGAATGCGGTTGCGCTGGACTGTATAGGCAGGCTCTTAAGACTACAAAAGAAAAGTGTACACTTATATGATATTCTAATTTTAAAATGTACATATATACGAGCGCGCTCGATGTCAATTGGAGCCGAGTATACCAGATTCAGCGTCACCGACCCGAGCGCGATGATTCAGTTACGTTCACTGTTCAGAGTGCAAGGTGCGCTTAAAGAAGTTTTCACTACAATAAAAACATATTTTCATTGACTGATATCACTAAAACGCCTTTTTTAAACGTTTTAGTGGTTTCGGTTACTATCGAAATAGCCATTATGATAGTAACTTCGAATGATTCCAACACAGTTGTAATAGACAATAGAGCAACCACGCGAACGTGGGAACAGAGACTGTCGGAAGGATGTCTGTTGTTGAGTATTCGAGTGTCGCACACCTTTATAATTATTTCCTTCTCTGTCGTAATACACAGATAAACATTAGAGATAATTTAGAAGGACATTTTAAATTTTTTTACTATCGATTTAACGCTAATATTTTATTTAAAAAACTGGATTAATGAAAAATGTAACATAGTTTTGAAATAAAATATGCGAGTAACAGTTTAAAAATAAGAAATTCAAAGTAAAATACATAAACATATGATAGTTATTTACATTACTTTTAAAAAGTACGAGTAACAATTACATAAAACAAATAATATGCATAAAGGAAACAATATCAGTTAAAACAGGTGTTATAAAATAAAAACCTCAATTCTATTAAATTAATTCTACTGAATAACTGCATTTTCTCTTTTATTACATTATGTACAAAGTATTACGAATATGTGCGGTGTCACACTTGCGGACAAAATAAGTATTGAAGAGATATGCAGTATGACAAGGTTGCACGAGAGTGTTATTGCAAAAATGAAGAAAGGAATGATTAAATGGTTGGGGCACATAAAAAGAATGAGTGATGAAAGACTGACTAACAAAATCTGCAGAGCGAAATCGAGTGGTAAAAGACGCCAAGGAAGACCAAATCTGACTCACGAAGATCAAATAGCCACAGCGTTAGCTGACGGAAATATCAAAAGCAGTCGCATACTTAGGCGAAAATGTGTGAGGAGAATGATTATATTTGAGGAAGCCGAAGAAGTGTCTAAGGACCGCATGCTTGGTGCTCCGGCCTCCCTGACTACCCCGTTAGGGATACAGCGTGAAGATATGCATGTATGTATGTAATAAAAATTGCTGAGTGTATACGAAAATATACATACCTATTTTCCGTGTCTTTTTTTTAAACCTTTCAAACGCTTTCTTTGTAACGTCGAATGACTAGAATACTCCACTGAATGTTGCCATATTGTGTGATGAAAGAATTAAAGCTCTAATATTATTATCGTTCCTCAGCAAACTGTCTATTTTACCGTTACATCGAATTTTAGTATCGATTCGGACAACAACCGTGGAAATCAGTACAAAGGGTGCGCACACGCCGCCGTGTCCACCAATCACAAGACCCCGGCTGACAGATGCGCGCGCAATACCATTGTACTCCATGGTATTGTTTGATGGGATCAATGTAGGGGTGGTATGCGTGTGAGAGCAAACATATGAGTACGATAGTGCATTAAAACATAATGGGTAAAAAAATATCATGTCTATAAATATAACAGAATACTTAATGTGGAATGCTTGTACGTATTGCGATATTATAATAATAATAATAATACCCCAGACAGTTACACAGATTATGTGACCCCAAACTAAGCAGTAAGCATGTACTATGGGTTACCACGCAACGAACTCTGAACCAGAACCAGAACCAGACTCCAAGCCAATTTAGAAAAGTTTGTTTTCTAAATTGACCTGACCGGGGATCGAACCTGGCACCCTTGGAAGCTTGGAAAGCTGATGCATATGCCATTGCGCCAACGGGCCAGCCATAATACGTGGGATCCTTGAAACAATATTTGCGAGACCAATCATTGCACATAAAAGTCTGTAAGGACCTAGATCTTTCGCTACAATTTCCATGTAAACTTCAAGTAAGACTTTCTTATGTAATACTAAATATGCCAGGGACATATTTAGTATTCTAGGTCCAATAAAGTGGTGAAAACTTTCGAGTCGCATTTAAGTATGCACCTTACCTTTTTAATGTGTTGTGAATATGTAGTTTAATAAGATTAAGTATTACTAGGCCTCAAAAAGTTTTCTAAATTGATCTGATTGGGAGCACCGAATTTTAATTCATCCGCTGGATTATCACGTAAAATCTTGACGACAGCACGCAGTCGCGCGATGTATGTCAAAAATTGGTAACAAAATGTATTAGGCAATTGTACGATTACTGTGCTATGACGTTAAATGACTTTTCTTTTGCAGAAATACCGACACTTCCTCTTACCAGTAATTTTTACTTGACCTATAGCTTTATAAAGGCAGCCCTAGTAATTTGTGATACCACTTGATATTGTTGCTTGTTCTCACAACAAACATCTTGTGAGATGCGGTTATCGCACACTGACTGCAGTTATACAATAAGCAGTCTAAGCGAAAACATGGCTCATAATGTTTGTTACTGCTATAACAAAATCAGTTTCCAGTACAAACCTAAAAATAATTTGCAATATATTTGAAAGTATAAACTCAGTTACACTAAGGTACAACTAACAACATTCATCTATGAAATAATTACACAGAACCCTTCTATACATTAAGTTTAAAAATTGTTTATCAGTATCCTGTTGCCTGGACAACGCACCCTCGCCCGTGCCATCCTGCAGGTGTGCTCCTGGATTTAATCAACTGATTGTGACCGACAGACATACGCACCTACCTTTATCTATAGTGCACATTTACTAATGCAATAGGGGAATAAAGAATGAGAGAACAAACGTATAATAATAATATTAATGCCATTAGAAAAAAACACTAACACAAAAGAGGAAAATAAGGATACCTATATACACGTAATAATTAAGATCTAATTCTCCGTGTTGTAAATCGGTTAAGTCTTAAAAATATTGTTTTCAGACAAATGTAATATTTAAAAAATAGTAATATGTAATTGAACCTTTTTTCATCATAAAAATGAAAATCCATTTGTTTCAGCCAAAAGCTGAATGAATTTCTGAATATTTTTTGCTACGTTAAATATGCACAATAAAAATGAAATCTTCAGTCAATTGTTCTTAAAAAATAGAAAAAGCTCGTGACGTGAAAACATTCGCCATGACAGCGCAAAAAAACTCGTGCGCACATGAGCTTACGCACGCGTGGCCGACACGCGCCTATAGCCTGTACGCACCTTGCTTTAATACCGTCGGCAGAATATGTTTTTAAAGCGCTCAAACAGTGGTACACTGAAATAAATTATGTTTTTGAAAATTTTTTCGTAAATATTTTGCAACATTTTGTAAAATGAAACTTTGTATTATAAAACTCAAATAAATTAAACCAGTTTTAATTATAATATAACTAACCAATTATTCACATAAAGTAATTGTGTAAGTACATTTATACACCTATCCAACTTTTCAACCCAATTTCCATTTTATAAACTTTGATAATATTGAATAAATGAATTGTTGATAGTCGACTACATTAAAGTTTCTTAAAGGAAAAAGCGACCAGTAAATAATTGAAAATAAATAATTCCGTATTTATCACTAGTATGAAAGAAATTGAGAAGCGATAAGAAGACAGAAATATAGAAAGGCCGTGGGAAAATAATGAAGTAACTGCTGAGATGACGAAGTACCTTGATCGCAGAGTCTGGGATCATTTTTATAAACTGTGTGATTTTTGTTAGCAGAATGTAAAGTTTCAATCATTGTATCACTTTATGAAGGAAAACGTTGCGTCTAAACCATGTGTGCTACAAGCCATCAGCTTTGTATGTAAAGTCTATATCAAAGTATTGACCAAATATCTGATAGGCATTTCTGAATGCATTTCTTGTGGGAGGTATAAGGCGATTTTATAAAATGCAGGATTTGGGTCAGATATATCATATGAATGAGATTCTCCCGCTCCGCATAATAGTAGGAAGGTGTAAAGGTGGGAAGTTCATAGGTAACACAGTTCTTTGGGCTTTTGCGGATCTAGAAAAAGCATTTGATAAGGTAATTTGTAAGAAACTCTGGAGTCTCGACTATCTGATTATGGGGTGGAAGGCGTGCGGGCAGTGCAGTCATTGTATGGTGGCCTGTTGCCACGATGTCTGTGTACAATGCTGACGTGTAGCACCGGTTTGAAGTTTAGTCAGGTGTAAGAGAGAGCAGTATGCCGTCCGCATTAGCAGTGTGATTATCTTTAAATCTGCCAAAATGGCCATCTACAATGCGATGTTGGTGCCAAATTTATCGTACAGTAGCCTTATACGGAAATTGGGTGAATTATTATTATTATTCTTTTTTGTGGCGATCCTGCTGTTTCCGCCAATGACACAGTAACGGGTGTAAGATAAATTTAAAAAGTACTATTCCAGTACTTAAAATGGTGTGAAACAATGCATTGAAAATGCGATCTCTCAGAAATATGTACAGCATCATGGACAGGGATGGATAATATTATTATTACTTATCAGTGTTATTATAAAAATGCAGAAAGAAATACTTAGATGGTTCGCGCACATATAATAGAAATAATGAGTAATTAAAAATGAATGCTAACAGAAACCAAGAAAGACGTAGGCGTCGGCCCTTGTCTTTTTTGGCATATGAAAGTGAAATAGAAAAGCTGACAGAAGTGTCAAAAGCACTAACATAACTCAGCAAAAGTCTGTGAGGAGAGTGATCAAATTGGAGGATGCAAAAGAAGTACCTATGTCAGGACAGATACAGAGTGACAATATGTATGTATATTTCTTTTCTTGTACATAAATTATTTACTTATGTATTACAATTAAAAAAAAATGTTTGCTTATTCCTTTGCTGACGTTACCACCGTCAAATTCCCTAAAGTACTTTATTGTATTCTTCAACGTACATTCACAATAACGGTGCTTTTTACTCATAACTGTGATTCAAACAACAACAACAAATTTTTTTTTTTGCCTTATTCTTTTAAACATTGCCAATGTTTCTATTTAAATAACAACATCTAAGTTAAAAAACAATAGTGGAAGTGGCCAAGCTAAAGCATAACCATTAAATATAGCTCGTAAAATTGGAAAATGAAAAAAGTTAGTGCAAAAAAAAACAAAATTATGAAACCATTTTTTTAATATGTAACTATTATTAAAAATCCTATTTGTTAGAGCAAAACGCTATTTTGCAATATTGGACAGAATATATATTTTTGTTACAACGTTTAGCTAAATTAGTTTTTAAATTTGGAAAAGTTTGTGTTAATCAATTTTCTGAAATGAAAATCTAAAAACATTAAATATCTAATAACACATTATTGTTGAAGAAAATTAAATTAAACTAGTTTATCGCAAATAAAAAGAACCATAAATATGTACACTTAATAGTTATACCAAGTTCGTAATGTTTTTTATCTATAATACATAAGTAATAATATATGTGTGGTAGAGCCATGCTGCATTGCAGCACGAATTGGGCCGGCTCGCCGGGTGAAATACCACCCTCTCACAGAATATCGGCGTGAAATATCAGCATCTATCGCTGTTGTGTTTTGTTCCGTGAGCGAGAGTGCCGGTGGCCCATCTCTCTCCTTCTCCTCCTTTCCTTAAAGACTGGCAACTCACCCGTGATTCCCCGGACGGTGCAGGTGTTCATAGGCGGCGGTGATCATTTTCCATCAGGTGACTCGCTTGCTCGTTTGCCTCCTTTTTTATAAAAAAAAAATTTAATAATGTTCATTCTCAGATTCTCAGTATATATAATTTTCTCTATGATGACAAGTAAAAATTATTTTTAATAAACAAAATCATATATATGCAAATGAGGTTAGTAAAGCGAATAGGTTTTAAGTCGTGAAGTCATGATATTCCGGCGGCGTTAACATTCTCCCCCGCCTTGAAAGTTTGCCTTTCAAGAAGCTCACGGAGCTTGTAGGCTCTAGAAGGCACAAAGTTTCGAAATGGATATTCTGATGATTCCGCCTTTAGTAAATACATCGACGACTCGTCAAACACGATCTTGGCCTGGACAGAGTCGATGTATTCGCCCCTTTAGCCACTTCATCGGTAGTAGTTGCTGGTCGATGATAAGAACTAGGTCGCCAATCTTAACATTGCATTTTTGAGTCTTCCACTTTACTCGCTGTTGTAGATGAGATAAAAAATATATTGCCCATGCGCGCCAAAACTGCTGCCTTGACGCTCGATCAATTGATAGCGATTCATGGAGACTCGCTCAGTAACAGATGAAGGCAGTGAAGTTAAAGGTCGACCCGCAAGGAAGTGTCCAGGAGTGATAGGAGCTAAATCAGTTTGATCATCTGACATAGAGGTAAGTGGACGCGAATTTATGATTGCCTCGATTTGTGTAAATAATGTGTAGAATTCTTCAGAATTTAAACTTCAGTTACCAGCGATCCGCTTTAAATGAAATTTAGCCATCTTAACACCTACCTCTCAGATGCCACCAAAGTGCGGCGCGTATTCAAGTGAAAACTTAAACATAATGCCTTCGTAACAAGCAAATTCAGCAATGGGTTGTTTACAACTTTTTAGTAGTCTGTTTAGTTCGTCACTGGCACCTACAAAATTTTTTATGTATTAGTTATGTTAGTTTTTCAGAGAACGATAAGATGACAAGTAAACATTATATTTAATAAACAAAATCATATGTATAAATGAGGTTAGTAAAGCAAATAGATTTTAAGTCGTGAAGTCATGATATTCTGGCGGTGTTAGAATTCATTACTACACTCAATTCATTATTACTACAGTACCTGTTGTTAAAAAAATTTAAATACAGATTTCGATTTCTACATCGGTATTCATTGCGATTTGAATAGGAAAAAATAATAGCAGTCGAGTACCCGCATTTCATTCCATCCACTGAGTAGGAAGATAAGTATAGTGGCTTTATATAATATGGTACATAAACAAGCTGTGGGTCTTTTCGACCTATGCTCTACCAAATATATATTTGGTAACATATATATGTTAAATTTTAAAATAATTACTCGCATTAATTTGTTTTGTATTTTGTATGATAATAAAAGCTTTATAATCATGTAATGTTTAAAAAATGTCTAATACAATAAAGTGTAAGACAGTCTTTTAACTCCAATATTTATAGACAGAAATAATGTCAATATTCAGTTCGTAAACATACTTATATAACAGGTAACAAGTGTCAAATGATCTTAATATTATGGGCTATTATTTTATATAGTTTACTAAGTTTTGGCAGATATAGAGGTCAAACTAGCTGCCAAAAAACCTTTATTGAATCTTCTATTGTTATGGACACAATAAAAAATTAACGGCACAAAGTAGAGCACGAGCCATCTACCACGATATATCGTAACGTACATACCAACACCTGCCCGTATCACAGCAGCGCGGGCGCAGCTGCTCAAACGCACTCACTGCGAGTTTTCAATACAATAATAGTAGAAGAAGAACAGTATTTTAATTTCAGCCCCCTCGATGTGGACTTTAATTTTTTGTTAGTTTATCAACAGATTTGTCATTACATTAGTCAAATCCATGTGATTTTTAGTTATAAATCTTTTCAGATCTTTTCCCAAATCCAAATCTTTTCCCAAGGAATACTCGACAATATTTACATGTACCTACAGTTAGAAATTTTTGTGCAATTATCTTTATAATAGATTTACAACTACTCACTTGTAATCACAAGTAAGAATGTTATTTTCGCAAAACGTGAACATATGCCAAATGTCAAACTCTTTATTTTAGGTAAGTCTTTTTTCACCCAATTGGAGATTGGTCGTAAATTATGTTAAAGTAATGAATATTACTAAGCATTTGTGAAATAAGACCAGTGTAACATTTTATACTGTAACGTGGATCTCGCTTTGCAGAAACAATAACTCATCAAGTGAACTTGAATATGGTAGAGTACATTTAAATTATTATTTATTATTCACAAATCTTTACAAAAAACTTTCTTTCAAAATTTCTTCTTTACTTATGTATAACTCGACTGTCAAGCCTCTGCAACATTTATCTGCTCTGTCACGATCGTTAAGATAAAATAATCGCAATTGTGAAACATTTACAAAGACCTCATTTCATTATTCAAATAAAGTAACAAGTGTACATAATTTATAACATTTTTCACTTTGCGCACTCTTCTATTCCGAGCTTATTATGTTTTTTTTTAATTAGTATTCCTCTATAATAAGTTATATATTTTTAAGCTTTGGCACGGACATTGTAATTCAATACTGCTATGGTACATTCCCCTAAACCATTTACCCACTGCACTCTGTGTTGGTTTTCCATTTTTTAACGAAAGCTCAAATTCATTTCTAACAATTGTTATCACTTATCTTATATCATTACATTATTTTATATATAAAATATATAAACACGAACATTGTTGAAAACATGTATCGCTTTCTGTAGTTTCCATACTTGTTTATACTTTTTATACGTATAGATATAAAAATAAACATAACAATAAACAAGTGGTCAAAGAGAAGCAAAATCAATGTCGTCAGATTTATAATAAGATTTTGATATTAAAATATATTTCTATACTTTAAGTAAGGTTCTTAAAATTATTGTATTGAAATTCTATTATAAAAATGATGACGTAATCCATACTAAACAACTTTTTCCCCTAATATTATTGATAGTTATCCTTGATAGGTTTACGACTTACAGTCAATTATAAAGAAGGGTGCAACAGGTGCGAGCACCTTGACCTGTTTCTTGAAGGGCGCGATACTAACGTGTAGTGCATTACCCCTTGATATGGCTGATATGAATCGTTACTACAATAGAAATAAACACGCGTGTTGTAAGTGATTATAACACAATTACTGCATTTTAGAGATGGTTAGGATCATTTTTTATAAAATGCCTAGCTGTTGGCTGCAACTTTGTCCACTGCGATTTTATTTTTCTTCATACTAAATTTGACACCCTTCTTCGTCTTTTTGGAGGGTGAACTGTCAAAATTTCCTTTTTAGTGCTTAACTACATTATATAAGAAACTTTCGAGAAAATTTACAAGATTCTAAACTCAATGGTTTGCCAATCTGCACTCAGTGCAGATACGTCTGACATATATGTCTGTCAATGAATCGGTCAGTTTCATATAACGCGCAAAGAATGCAAGTTTCACAAACTCATAGGTACTTAATTCCGAGATAAAATATTTTTTAGTAGCTTTGGTCTGCGACTTCGTTCACGCGAAATTATAAAACATACAATATCTTTATAAATTATAGCCTGTGTTATTCTGATGTATATGCTATATTACAGTAAAGTTTCATCAAAATCAGAATCAAAAAAGAGTAAAAAATATCCATACACCCTCACAAACTTTCACATTTGTAATATTAGTAGGATATAATTGTTGATTTAATTATTGACGACTATTGAAGGAGCTCGTTAGCGAAGGTTTGAAAAGGTATAAATTTGAATACACTTCAAATTATTTCAACACAGTTATTTTAATCATCAATTTCGCCACAAGAATGCCGTGTACTTAATATTCAAAATTAATTAGTTGACATTTTTACACAAAATAAAAGCAACTCTATCAATACCATTACCCAATACAACATATTATAAAGTAACAACGCTAGCGGAAGCACTGAAAATTAAACCTATTATCATAATTAGACACGCAATTGTAAGTAGTAGTTGTAACATTCAATATGACGTAAAAAATGTTGCCATTGAAATTTAAAGTAGAGCTTAGATACTAATAACTTTTTTAAACGTTAAATGTAAACAAATTATTCCGTGTAGGTAGTTTATTGATTTTACTGTTGTTGTGTGAATGTCCAACGCGGATAAATTAAAGCAAATATCAACCCCTGCAAGGAAAAACATTATAATTTATTTTGAAATGTTTTTTTTTTACCATGGATATGATTTGCTTCCAAATCGCTAAAAACTGAGTTCCTGGCAGATGCCGACATATTCTAAATCGTTACATCCCGCTTATACATAATAACTATGTAAATGAACAAAAGCATTAGTAAATTAAACTACAACTTACATAAATACTCGAAATTAACAGTTTCCTCAATTTATTTATTATTATTACTACTTTTAGCCATTTACTTATGTGAACTTTAAAATGAACAGCTTTCCACTAAATTTTTTAACTTAAATCATACCTAGAGGTAAGCCATAGGCAGATGTGTTAGGATGACAATATATGGGAATAAATTATACGTTATACGAAATTGTATTTTTGTACAAAAACTATTATTTTGTATTGTTACAATATTTTCTTATAGCCCACGATTATTTTATAGCGTCGTTATACTTTTTGAAGTATTTTTGAAATATTATTGAAGTGTTTTTAATGAAATGATAACATTAATTTAGAACTATATATTTTTATAGCGATAAATAGATAATACCATTGTTTCAATAATTTTATCAATTTTATAGTACTTTTATACGATATATTTACAATATAATATATTTTTTTATAGTTACGAGATTTTATACGATATATTTTTTTATAGTTATGATATATTTATAATTTATGGTACACGATATAAACCAAATGTAAAGTTCAATGTGTGATAGAGTAAGCAAATATATTTGATTAAATATGCATTATTATCAGCGTACAAATAAAACTATAAGTGAAATTGTGTTAACATGTTACAAATATTTGTAACCATAATTAATTAACAGAAGTATTTATATTGTTTTTCCCGTTGTACTATACCCGATATAAATAGTCATAATCGCGAGTAATTCATGTCATCATCACCATCAACAGTGTTCAGCAGTATCAACAGTATTATAACATCAACAGTATTTAGGGTATTTATAAACAAAAAGGTACTTCAATGCTAGGTTTCTAACTTAGGATCACTAGTAATATAGTGTATACATAATTACCCGCTACATTTCAACTCTACTCAGTGAAGTATCCGGTGAATCACAGCAAAGTTCAAAAAGTTTGTAAGATTTCCTTCTTGGATATATTTCAGATAATGAATAAGTATGAAGGTAAGTAAACTGTTCACACAATTAAAATGAATAGTTTTCATTTGTGAAGACGTATCCAATTTGTAATTAGTATAAATTACATATTATACATTTTATTATGATATAATTTTTTTGGATTGAAAATAAATGTTATTGTTTTTAGCATTATGTATTCATTAGCTATAGTGAGGATGTCGGTGTCTATAAAATATTATTCAAATTCATATTATTATTGTATATACTGTTATAATTTTCAAATTCCTAATTAAAATAAATGTTTTAAATATTATAATGTGAAAAAATTACGTTTTTTGTAATCGCGATATACCGCATATAACATTTGCTTTGCCGTTACAGTACTAAATCAAACTTCTAAAAAATCAAATATCCGCAAAAAATTTTACTTCCGACCCCAACTTTCGCCCTATTGAACATCTGACGAGGTGAATGAATCCTTAGGACTAGGGTGCTGAATGATATAAAATATACTTTACTTGTAAAGCCATGGACACACGATTACATTCCGGCACACATCTGTCGGCGTTTAGACAATCACGATACGTCACGCAATTTATAAACTAGAAATACAGTTTTGATACTCGTATTCATTTAAATAAAAAAAAAAAAACAATTTTTTAATTGAATGTTATAAACAAATAGAAATATATAATCTTATCATATCTGCGTATGAAATATCACAAATCTATTTTTATCATAAGTAACAAACACATTATTATTCTTTTTTTCAATTTAGTTTATTTTATTACACCTCTTCTTTGTTTGAAATTACTGTGGAATATTAAGTTACAGCGTGTTTGACACACTTTCTGTTCATTTTTAATATACACATTTTTTTATATTGATAATAGCATACATTTTAATACTATTTTTTGTATCTCATATACTACTGCAATATCTCTCATACGATTTTTCTATTAATTTTGGAATTATACTACATATACTTCATCTCCAGATTTGAGTTTTTTTTGGATAATATACCTACTATCAAGTAAAGCACATCGCAGTATCCGCGGCGTGACAGCTGCAGACCGCGGCCGCGGAGGCACGCACCCTTGCATTCGTACGGTAATGCGCCTTTTAATTATGCGCTGATAAATCTGCGCGCGCGCGTGCCGCCCGTGTCCACGTAGCCTTATGGCGTAATAATATTAATAATCATTGGGACATTTGATTATGGGTTTCAAAAATAAATAGTCTGTGACAATGGTACCAAATTCTATAATTACTTCAAATAGTAAATAATCTATAACAATCTATGAAGAACTTACTGCTAGGCACATTCTTGCTATTGAGGTGAGAAGAAAAGGGCCATGTTCCAACATTATGAACAAATATCATTAACATAATAAAGTGATAAATTCTTATAATTTTTAGCTATCCTCCCTCCAAAATTCCAAAACCACTAATCAACACGTGTTTTCTCTTTCAGCGAAATATCCTCAGAATATTTCAGAGATCACACTCGTTTAGACCAGCACCGCATCCAAGATTCGATATTAAGATATGCGTCATTCGGTGGACTCTTGTCGCTGCTGGAGTTCCTGCAGTCTTAGACCCTGTAGGTATTGCGCGCTGCGACGGTAGGAGACCGGATGGTTTGACGCTTATTCCTTGGAAACTTGGAAGATCGGGATGCTGCTTGTGTCGATACACTTGCTGTTTCCCATGTACCGGCGACTTCCAAGTCAGCAACTTTGACGAAGTTATTATTTAAGACAATGTGTGGTTTTAAGTTTGTAAATATTGACGTTAGGACATGTATGTACTTTTTTGTTATCAATACGCTATGATATATGTCCGCATAACTGCTGGGCAGTGCGAATGTATCTAACTCACCCAAATTAGCCATCCACAATTTGTTGATATTGGTGCTAACTTTGTTGTATGGTAGGTGAAGCCTTGATATGCCCGAAATCGAGTGAAAGTAAAATAAATACAGTAGAATTGCGGACAGAATAAGCGATGAGGAGATACGCAGTATGACAGGTTGCACGATAGTGTTATTGTAAAAATGAAGAAAGGAATGCTTAGATGGTTCGGGCACATAGAAAAAATGAGTGATGAAAGACCGACGAAGTCAATCTACGGAGCGAAAGCGAGTAAAAGAAGCGAAGAAAAGCCAAAGCTGATTTACAGAACCGAAAACGCTTAAAATAGAACCTCCTTTTTCAATTAAAAAAAAAATTGATGTATTCTAATCTTCATTATTCAAATATATTTAGAACAAAATAAAAACATAAAATACGATTGTTGTCCGTAAAATAAGGGTAAATCGAAGAAGCCATTTGGGGGAGTCGCCACATTTGCTTGGGCACACGTGTGCTAATAACTGTGACATTTCTCTCATTATTACAGCACATTGTTACCGGCAACGCCGTTCATTATACACAGCAGTGTCTGTTCAATCATTATTACAAATGCTCACTTACACGCTACATTTTTACTCAAATAAGTACTGCCAGTTCAGTCTTTGAAAATCAAACTCAAATCCATGTTTATACTAAACGCAAATACAACGTATTTTTGAACGTTATATCTTACAATTTCTCGGAGAAAATTGTATTGAGAAAAACCGGAAAGAAAGTCTGTCAAGTATCATTTGTTCAAGACCATTCTGCAATGTTTTTAGGTACTGTAGTCAAATTAGGAACCCTTGTAGTTTCGGTTTGTCCGTTTGTTCGTTTGTCTATACGCCATTAGCCTCCCATTCCCTCATTTGAATGAAAGGTATAATAATGTAGATTTGCGACCTAAAACCAGAAATCATGACATTATTTAGTAAAATATTATTTAGCATCTCCCACACAACGAAACTTTTTGTAGCTGTAATATTTTGTATTTTTATATATAACGTAATACTACATAATATAATAATGTAAATATGTAATAATATAAAAGTAAAATGCATTAATTACAAAGAATAATTATGTAAAATAAGGAATGGTCTTAAATATTTTATCTCTTACTCTTACATGGGTAATATTCTTATTCTTTTAATCTTACATAGATAATAAAATGCATTAATTACAAAGAATAATTATTAAAGATAAGGAATGGGTTTAAATATTTTATCTCTCACTCTTTCCTATAAACTTTATTCGCAACGTTCATGATCTTGTTAAAATTTTTCCGAGTGATTTCGTTGGAGATAAGGTGCAGGGACAGCAATTTAAGAGAATATTTTTGCAAAAGTGTTAAAATCATTAAACATTACCTCAAAAAAAATTTTTAAGTTTCTATTTGAGCCCCCGAAACTATATACTTTCCAAAAGTGAAGATTTAACTTTTGAAGTTAACGTCCGTCTTTGGGCCACCACCAATTCAGATGTTTACATCCAATATACTCCAAGGAGTTATCCTTGGAGAACACTGGACAGACACTGTTGCTCTAGATCGTGACATACGAACAGACAGACGGACAACGAGTTCAGTCCTTGAGTTTTAATGTTTCTAATTTTGAAACGAAAGACTGAAAAGTGTGTCTTAATATGTTCATTTACCTACTTCATTGACTGGGGTATTCTAGATAGGTATGAAATAGGTCTGTATACCTCATGTGTGGTCCGCATCGTCGTCGTGGCGCTGAGAGGATTCTGGGGTGCTCCGTCACTACCACCCGAGAAATGCTTCAGTATAACATGGCCTCCAATGCATTCCGTAGGAGATCTTGGAGCCCTTATTCGATGACGCACCGAGGACGACCACTGCAGGAGTTATGGTAACAGCCGCGCCCCCAGGATGCTGGGTACCTGTGTGCCAGTTTTTCGTGCTTAACCAAAAAAAGTCTAAAATACAGGCCTACAGTTAAAAATGTGTTGGGATTTTGATTTTAATCCTTCAACTACGATTTTGTTTCAAAATTGTTATCAAAACGATTATCTTTCAATTTCTAAAGTATTCACGTAAGAAAAAGTTACTGCTGCAAAAATTCCTGGACGTAATTTTATTTTGATTGCGCAAAATATACATCTATTGTTGGAATACAGATGTCGGTTTTGATACCCTCTTAATAGCTCCATTATTATTTCTGAAGCATTCCATACTCAAAAAACACGATAAATAAATTTCCGATTAATCGGAAGGAACATCTGTTACTAATGAAACTTACTAAAATATTTGATAGCAATCAGTAGGGAAGTCTGTTATATCATAATGGTGTTAATTTGTAGATTTAAATTTGAAAATATATTTAGGATGCCTGCAGTTTTTAATGGACCTAATAAAAACTTGACTAGTGTGAGAATACATTTCTATTTTTATTTATAAAAGCGCTAATATTATATAGAATAACTTTAAATAGATGAAATGTTATGAAAAATGACACTAAATATAAATATTATTCTTACTTTATTGTTATTACTATATCGCGCGCTGTGGTTCGGTATAATAATAAATAGATATCTCTTCTCTAAATAGTATACAACCAATATAAAACGAAATCACTATCCACCTTTGTCTGTTTCTCCGCTTACTTCTTTTAACCAAGCAACGGATTTTGATACGGTGTTTATATCATTTAGAGAACTTGTTTCGGAAGATTTATACGTATATACATGCATCTTTTATTTCTTAAAAGTAAAAAAAGTCTAGGTTTTGTTATCCAGGGCGGAGCGATGGATTCTGGAGTTCCGAGCTAGGATCAAGGGTTCCGAGTGTATTTCAAATTATTAATTTTTTTTTCTTTGGTGGCGCACGGCTGCCGCCGTGCCGTCCAGTTAATCAGCCAGTAACATTTTTCATTCAATATTTCGTTTGACCTCTTCAATCGCGAAAGCAGTAGGGAAAATATTGGTATTCGTTATTCAAACTCATTTTTGCCCTCTATGAAAGTCTATTAGGAAAAAGACCTATTTTGGTCTCACAAAGGTCTCACAGAAAGATATAATCAAGGTCCAATCATCGTTTTTTGAATAGATGGAATAAAGAGTAAATATACATACCTACATACATATTTCCACCTTGTATCATTAACGGGGTAACTAGACATATAATATTATTTATAAAGTAGATATTATTCGTAAAGTAGAACTTATTCAGGTCCCTGGTGTATTTCTTATTTCGGTTACAATTTTACTAAATGTAAATATTTTGATTAACTTATTTATCTTCAGACTAGTGTCGTATGTTTGTGGGTTTTGAAAAAATATAAGATACTTATTTGGTTTTCGAGTTTAAAAGCACGTTATTCTTTCAATAAACGGAAAAACAAAACATTTTATGATGAACTATCAATTTCAAAACGCAAAAACATAAATCGGATGGAATATCTGCCTAAATCATTGGGACACTTCGCAACTAACAAAGTTTAGTTGTATAATGATCGAGACGACGTTTTCGTTATGACCTAAGGTCGGAAAGCTTTGGTCATATAACAGTCGTATTATGCGAAATAGGCGAAAATTATATGTTACTTTTATACGAAAGTATGATATTAAGGTCGTATTATTGACTACGAGGAAGGTAACAGCCATATAAATGACATGTATACAACAAATACTTGTATAACGGTCATAAAAATGACTGATATACGTACCATCTTACTCGTATAGTGATCGGATAAACGTCATATAACTTAACAAACGTTGCGAAGTGATCATCGCCATGAAGTCTATGCAGATTCTTGATGTCAGCGCAGACGCATTGAAAGAAGTCAGTCGTGAACAATAAAATAATATTTTAAAAGTGACAACACAAGGTAAGATAAATTTATAATCTAATGTCCTCTAATAGTATTATTCCATGTTATTTATTGTAGAAATAGTTAGTGTTATGACTTTCTAATGGGAATTAAATTTCTTTACGACTACATATTTAGTTTTTCACAAATTTTTGAAAAATAATATTAATAATAATTAATTTCATTTCATTAATTTGTATTTGTTTAAGTTTTTTTGGTTATTATATTTGGTTCGGTTAATACGACTTTATATAGTAATAGTTACTATTATATGACCTCTTACGATTTGAAGTCATGTTACACGACTTTAATTTATTTGTTATCCGCCATTTTCAGAGTTCCGTAAAGGAGTGAAAACAAATATACCACTAACAATAAAATATGATAGTCATAGATACAGATAAATTTTTAACCAAAAACGACTTTAAGTTATTAAAATATTATGTTTGGCCATGGAAGACTACTCATTTTATTCTGGCGGAATAATGCTAAGATTGTGGTTATTCGACCTACAATTATTTATTTAAGCCAAGCCTATTCGACATTAAGTCTTATTTGTATAAGAAAAGATCAAAAAATTTTTTACTTACAGGAGCGTGTCTCTTTACAGTTACTATTTATTTATATGGAACCGTCTTTTGTTTTTTTTACTTCGTCTTGTCTGCGATTTTTATTTAACTCCAAGTAGGTTTTCCGTTTTATTTTATGCCACTAGATTAAATCCATTATTTAAATTATTTTTGTATAAATATAGTGATCAAAATATTGAGAAAGATTTTTATTAAGTCGCATTAAAGTCACAATAAGGATAAATTTACGACCTCAGTTTGCAAAAAACTCAGACGTGAGAGCATTAAATGATCAAAACGTTTATAACATAAACTCATTTAACGTTTATACGACCATAAGTTATTTAAGGTGTATTAATCCGAATATTCGCCTTACGCAAGTTAGTCAAAAGGTATGTAAGCACAAATAAGTATGTAACGATAAGTTTTGTAAGAGATAAATTTATAATTCTCATATGTTAGCAACACCGATAACATAAAGGGGAACACTGGCGCCCTCTAGCAGAGCGCGACGGTGTTCGTGACATTATTGAAAAGGACGACTGTCGACTTGTTCCCCACTACCGCTCCAGATTATATAAGTCAAAACTCGAGCGCTTCACGTATCTCTATTGTTTTTACCTTCACAATTGCAGCACGAAGTGTTAGAATACAAATTAATTAATTATTAATTGATATTAAATATTTGTATTAATCAATTGATCGATAATTTAAGTAAAGTTTGGGGTGTTCCATTGCTATAAGTATATAACTTACTATTTTCCCGTATCTTTCAGAGTCGGAGTTTACGTGACTGTCATTTAGAAATCGCATTACTGACAAAAAGCAATTTTTTGGTCATCGTTATAACCACTTTACATTTGTCATATAAATAACTATTATACGACTCCACGTCGCAATCAGAAGATAGTCTTAAAGAAGAAATAATTGTAACTTATATAGGATCATCTTTTAAGAGTCGTATAACTGTCAAAAAATCATAAAGTGGTCGTAAACGAGACTCATACGCGATAATAACATATCTTAATTTAAACGACAAGAACTCGTCTAAAAATGACGTGTAAAGGTCATAGTTACGACTGTTATCGGATGGTCATTTAATTTGATTGTGTAAACGTTTACTGGACTAAATTATACGACTAAAGTATTATACGACTAAACATTCGTATAAAATACTATAATACAACTCTCTGACATTTGAGTTACCATAACGTAACTTCTATGTAACCCTATGTCCTTTAGTCCCTGTATAGGACTTGCATGTTGGGTTATAACGCTATATTAGTACATTGCACCCGTGAGAAGCCAGGACAGCCAATTCGTGAGTTATAGTCTTGAGTTCATACAAAAATCTCACAGGAAAAAGTAGTTTCGGTTTTACACCAATTTTCTGGACAACTTTTTAAATTTTTCATTCCATAAAAACCTTACTCGGACTATTACGAACACGAAAAAAAAATCTGCCAAATCGATCCTGCCGTTCTCAAGTTTTGCGCTTAGCAACGAACAACATTTCATTTATATAGATATACACATAAGAGACACCGCAAAAACTTAAATTTTTATCCTAATTGGTCACTATTTTTTTCGGAAAGTTTTTGTTTCAATTTATTCTTTTAAAAAATTTGCATTTTACAAAGGGATATTATTTTTATGTAAATTATCTTTTTCCCTTTACCAGAGCAGTCAGGACGGAGTGTACTTGGAGTGCCATACACTGCGTTCGTTCAGAATGATTGTCGGACTTAGTACAGCGGTCCTTATCTGCCTATTATTCGCTATGCAATGTACATACATATTCCATTCACTTCCTTAACACTTAAAATAACATATTTTTTAAGGTCTGAAAATCATTTACACAACATTCCTTATACAAGGGTACAAGCGACCCGTCCTGGCTTCGCACGGGTAGAAATTTTTTTAAGAATGCAGCTTATATTACTCGCTGATAATGTAGCTTTTTTTAGGTGAAAGAACTTTTGAAATCGGTTGAGTAGTGTTTAAGTTTATCCATTACAAACAAACGATCTCGTTTTTTCTCTTTATAATATTAGCATAAATTTCTATTGTAATTAACATTACCATTTTATTTACATTTTCGTGGCTTGGCTCGTTGGCGAGGATGTATTGATAGTGTCTAAAACGCGAGTTCCAGGTTAAATTCTCAGCCAAATCATTGTATAAATCGAACTATTCTAAATTGACTTAGATTTTGTATACTCCGCCAACTCATGTACTCAATTTAGGGGTCACAAATTTTAATGACGTATTTATCCAAAGACAAAAATTGTATATTCATTTTATTATCAAACTCTTTAACATTATAACAAAATAAAATAAAATGTAATCTATTATCTTAAGTATTGCAGCGCATCTTTAAATGACAGATTTCATCTATATATATAATTTAGATACCCATACGATCAAAGATTTTTCTTCTTAAAAGTGACCAAAGTTGAAATAAAATGTCAAAAGCATTGTACAGACAAATGGATTTAAAGATTTACAGATAGACTAAGCAATGGAAATAAAGAAATATAGTCTTAATGCCGTTGGTAATAACCTTTATCTCTATATCAAAATTGTAAACTTGCAGACCTGATGCACTGACCGAAGATGCTATTAGTTGTAATCCCCTGTGAGATTCGATTAGGTTCTCCAAATTTTCTGTAATTTTTATTATTCTCGAATTCACGAATTTGTAACATGTTATGTATTGATATAACTATTATGATTATTGTCAAATAAAGATATTCTGTGTACAACAGTAACGAAAAAACAATACGCAATAATGAAAGGTAGATATATCTAATTTGCATTAGCTTTCTAGGGACATTTTTCAGGTAAAAGTTTACAGAATTTTACTAATATCCAGAAAAACGCAATCAATATCTTGAGACCTAGCATTGTTCCAATAACTTCGAGGACTAAACTAACTATTGGTAACTTACAAATGAAACATCCAGTGAAGATTAAAACTTTTTGTCTTCGTTGGGCACAGATCGGTCTTAACCTTGTTATGTAAATACCTTACGACTACTCATAATCGATTACGACGCTAACTAAAAATCTTAAGAAAATGCCTCGGACCAAACGTAAATTTATAAATACATACATACATTAGATTTTGTTTATAAATAAATGTCATATTTATAAGAAAACCAATTAAATTTTATAAGTTATAACAAAACAACAACATATTGGACACCCTACTTTTAAGATTGTGTGTAAAGACACTAAACCCACAGCGAAGCACAGTTAAGTGTACCCACGTACTGAACATACAAAAGATATTATCATGTTATGCATTGGGTTGATATAAATATAGCATAATAGTATTTATTCAATAAATATTTAAAATAAAAAAAAATAAAAAATAAATATTTAGTGACTAAAAAACGAAAAAAGTATAAAATTAATTCTTAAATTATTATTTTTAAAAAGCAAAGTATATAAAATGTAAAAAAATACAATACGACTTGATACATGTCGATAGTTAGCTATTTAGTTAAACTAACAATAAGAATTAGAAGTAATATTCAAACTACACTAATTTTTATACAATATATGTAAGCATAGTATAAGCAAGCTTGTAATGTATGTACTGAAACCCTTACGCTGTATTCTTACATAAATACATACGCACAAGCAGAAAAGAGGCATCCATTAATTCATTTCAATCAAATCAATATTTAAGAAGCTCCTTTTTTAACAATCAATAAGTATAAAAATATATTAAGAATAAAAGAATAGAAATCAGTAACATTCAAATATATTTGGTTACTGTTAAAATTATCAATAAAAACCGTTAATTTCCATAGAAACACACGCAAAGGTGACAGTTCACACACTCCCGGAAATATAGCAAGCTGCAAAGTAGCCTCCCTCACCGTTCAAAATGGACCTAATGTATATTCTTCATTCTTCAAATATAATTTAATTCAATTTTCGACCTTATGTAAATGTAATAGAGATAACTTTAAATTAATAGTAGGCAGTAAAATATGTGTAAATATATATTATAGTTCAGGGGTGTAAAAGTGATGTCAGCACGTTGAGTAAAGTTCCGTTAGGCATGGTAAAATTATTGGTATACGCATGATTGCTTCCTGAAACATTTTTACTCCAAACTTGTATATATAACTCACCTAAAATTTGTTGTCATATTTAAAAGTATACACATGTTTTATACATATGACTAAAATGTAATCTAAGTGGTTTAAGAATCGCATTGTAAGTATTATTTGTGCTACTTGAGGCATCACAGACAAATTGACAAATAATGTCAAATGTCATCAGTCAATATATTTAATCACACATCACACATGTCATAAATTTGTATGCACTAAGTAATATAGTTTGTGTAGTACTTGCATTACTTATAGTACCAGTATAGGGATCCTTGTATATGACAAATGTGTAATACAACTTACAAGGATCCCTATACTGGTACTATCTATATACTACTATATAAATATCTAGCGTCTGTCTGTAATTATGATTTTACTCTCCAATTTTGTGATACATAGTCATTTTATGACTCACTGACTTCGATTCTACAATTTTTAAAATTTTTGTCGGTCTGTCTGTCTGTCTGTTATAACTAAAGAACGGCTCAACCGATCTTGATGAAAATCAGTATGTAGTAGAAACATGTGAGATTGTGCTCATGATAGATTACTTATTTTTTAGAAAATCTGCGCCTAAAGGGGTGAAAAGGGGGACTAAACTTTGTTCGGGAAATGGCTAAACCGCTGTAGCAATTATGATGGCATTTGGCAAGAAGATAATAGTTTGATATCAGAGAACGGACATGGGCTACTTTTTATAAAAAATCTACCCCTAAGAGAGTGACACGGGGGATGAAACTTTGTATGGAAACTTGGTAATGATAGAATTTGGTGCAGTGATAAGACTTTTTTTATCAAAAAACATAGGCTACTATTTTCATCAAAAATCTGTGAAAAGGGGGACGGGAGGGAGGAAGACGAAACTTTGTACGGGAAATGCTAAGCCGCTGAACTGTATATGATGTAGCGTGGATATAGTTGGATACCTGGGAACGGATACAGGCTACCTTTTTAGCAAAAAATTACCCCTACTGGGGCGAAAAGGGACATGAAACTTTAAATGGGAAATGCTGAACCTCTGAACCAATTATGATATTTGGTACAGAGATAGTATGTGCCCGGAGACAGACGTTGGCCAGACGTAGACTGTTTTGCAAAAACAATCTTTAAACATGCTATGCACATGTACATATAATCCAACCTAATCCGGGAAAGCCACGAAAAAATTTTCCGCGCAGACGAAGTGTACAGCGGGTACAGCTAGTAAGTACTAAAAGTGCTACACAAATGTGACGAATGTATGATACAATAGCTCGCAGGTCCCATCTATGGCCGTTTGATTGAGTTTGATTGAGTACGAGAAAAATACATATTTTTATAATAATTTACTTATAATAACTGGAACTCTAAATATTTAAAAATCTGATTCACTAACAAACTATGTATACAACCATGAATGTTTACGAATGTTACTGAAATGTATATTTACAAAAATGTATGATAAGTTAATGCATTTACATACACTCCCTACAAAGTGTGCATCCGATAGAGATGCTCGAGGCGAGCATTATAGTGTTAAGTTACCTATGTTACTACTCATGCGTCGTGCCTCACGTTGTAAATACTTAGTTATATTCGCTCACCCGATTAATTAACTCAGAATCACTCAGAAATTGTAATAGTAGTAAAATCAGATACCTATTAAATAGATTAATTAAAATTATTTATCCATTCTTGTATATTAAAGACTCGAATAAAATAATAAAGATTTTGCGAAACACCCGAAAATATATGAACAATTAGAATTTGTAATATTTAAAATATATAAGATTAAGGTATATTGTACATTTTACAAGGATTAAAAGGTATGATCCGGTCATATCCAAAAATGTTGGTTATACTACATAATTAAAAACAAAAAGCTGGTTAAAAAAATATGCAATAAAGGGACTGTAATAAAAATTTATTCCTCAAAAAAAAACAAGAAATAGTATATTTATTGTAATAATATAACAAACACGCTACTGATTTGAAGTAACTAATTGTTGTTTAGCTCGGGGGTGTTCCAGTTTATTATTAAAAGGCGAAGATAATTAAATTAAGCGAGTTTCTTTGACGCCGTGCCCGGATAATATTTTTATTAAGCACTCTACATTCAACTAGGGACGTTTAAGACTGCTTATCGATTATTTCTTGAAATACTTTATTAATTTCCAATAATATTAAAATATTTATAATAATGGAAAAAAAACATACATAGCAGAAATCCTCTATATACTTTTTTTTAAACCATTTTTACTATAGTCTTTACGACTATTGACATAGTTTCGTGGTTTAGAATTCAGATATATAGGTTTATTTTCTACTAGTTGCTGCTGCTATTAATTTTGCTGCATCTGTGAAAACTATAACGAATTTTTTTTTCATTACTGCTTATTTAGCCGCGCTGTAAAATTCAGATGTAAGTTAAGTCGAGTTATCATTCTACAGGATATCACTTATTATAAGGAATCGTTTAGGCAAAGAGCAGAAACCTCGTACTATCTAGAAATTTTCAATTTTACATCCAAATATTTTTTTAGAAGTGTCGTGATTTTCTTGTTCCTTGTTGCTATGTCCAACCTAGGTAGTAAATGGCATGTTGTTATGATTATGTACATGTATATATGCCATGTAACATTCTTTTATAACAAATTACATATTAAAAACTATTACGACAAATTTTTTTTATTTGTATAAACATTATTTATTTAATACGATCGTATATAGTATGTGTGGAAATACTTTTCAAGTGAGTAAGGTTGAAGTATCTAGTATTTAGAGAGGTAAAAGAGATATTTTATCAAAAACTAATATTAGGTGTTTGTAATTATATTTAATTACAAACGACTAATATTTACATAATTTTGTAATTATAATCATTATTTATAGAGGAGAGAAATATGATTATATTGACCTAGGAATAAGCTACTAAATTGACGACAAATTCCACATAGGTATTAGGCAGCACAAGGCACCAAATTTTATATTTTTTTCATTTGAAACACAAATCTATATATTTCGAAATGTAAAAAATATAAAAGCCTTTTAAACTGCTCTCCTCTGACTTTTGTTTATTCGCTTGCGCTAGTGATTATCGATATCGATATGTCGTAATACGGAACCGCTTTTTTCAAAGGTGATAATGTCTAAGTTTGAAGCCCGTGTAATTACAGGCACGAGATTCAGGCTGCGAGCTCTCGGGTCGCCTTAGCTCCTCTTCATAATCGAGCCAATTATGTGGAAGCAATAAACAAGCAGCGAACTAACTGAAGCACTTTTAACATTTTATCATAACAATTTGTAAAGTATTTTTAAAAATAAATGGATGTTTGAGAAAACGATCGTTTTTAATATTTTGGTAGTGTATCGGATAAGCATTAGTTTGGGGACCCGTAACGATTTCAGTCAAAGTAGATGTGTAGCAAATACACAATCTACCTCGGTTCAAGAATCATAATGAACCATAATGAGTTGCCGCTCTTATCACCGTGTGTCAAACTAATTCTCGTGTCTCTCTGTCTGTTTCATTGAGCGTGACAAAAAAGAAGTCGGTCAAAAAAAGAACACTTTGAGGATCCGCTTTTAGAGAAAAAAACTCCGTCCGTTTTTTACCATTATTGTTTTGGTTACTATAGTTGAAGCAGCTCAGTCCTGTAGCCTCAAGAATAAAGTTACTGTGTTCCCCACCTGTCATAACAGGTTACTGAAAGGGCCTTCGGGGTCACTGACAATCGGAATCATCCATGCGACCCCATGGACTACAACGAGTGCGAGCGGCGAGAGCGAGTGGTCCGCGCTCTCGTGGCACTGCGTGGGTGCTGAGGACTCTGTCACTATCCGCCTGAAAAGTACATTACCACAGTGCGCGAGAGGCGAGAGAGATCCTGCGGCCCCTCGACGACATGCCGAAGGTGCCCGCTGCAAGAGTTTTGGTGGACAAAAGCCCCACATAATCCAGTCTCAACCCCAAGGAACTGAATATCTGTGTTCAAGTTCAGGCAATTGAGTAGATGTGACAGTGATGGGATAAATCGGCTTTAACACACGGACAGATACATAGATATAACGAAATTATAAGATAACATCTAAAAGGGATAAATTAGTTTTAAATACTTAGTTTTAAAATTTCAATAAAAAAGTTAAAGTAAAAACATCAAGTACATGTTAAAACAGTCGATTATGAAAAATATCCGTAATTTGTCGCAATTTTAATTATAACTTGAGCGAAGGAAAATTTTAAAATAACGCGAAATTTCCATGTGGTGGCACTCACGCCACCTGGTACATTATGGCGCAAACTTGGGGTTCGCATCTATTCATTTTACTATAATTAAATGCAATTTTCATATCTCAAGCCATTTGGGCAATAAGTGGTGTAATTAGAGAGACCTTGTTATTGATATGAATACACTTGTATGTATGATAATTTATTTTCTTGTATAACTGGCAAGTCATATCTACTTGTGCAATATCGGTACTAAAATTCCGGTAAATTTTGTACTCTCAATACTCCTATTATTCCATGATTAATACTTACCAATCGTAAAACAAAGTTTGACATTGAACTTTATTCTACAGCAAAAATAAATCTACATACTCATGATAACAAGAATACAGACATTTTACGTCAGATATATACCTACTAGGTATACTTTTTTATCTAATTACAAAATTATGTTGAATTATTTTGAAAAATAGCGATACCTTTCTATTTTATATTAAACCTTCATAATTAGGCAATCAAGACCCACCTGTCATTTACAAAAGTGGGCCAGTCACGCCAATCTGAACAATGGAGTTGTGTTTCCACACGAATGACTCTACAATGCAAACCTACTAGTAGGTTACTACTAATGCACTCAAAGCAAACATTATAAAAAGAATTCGGCTAAAAAAGCATAATATGAATGTGTTCATCGTTAATGCTTAATATAATTAGTTTTTATTAGTAATTGTTTCACTAAAATCAATGCTTGATATTATAAATAAATATTTTATAAGAAAAGCATATGTTTTCCCCTATTTTCGATTGCGACGGCGCGGAGCCGCGCCGACACCTTCCGTCGCAAAACACTCCTGCAAAATTGGGAGCTAAATGCTGAATGAAGTTATTTGCTATGAATGCCTCTGGGCACAAATTTCAATTATTGTCGCATCCGAATAGTTCCGAAGGGGACCTAATGTACAGATGTATACAAAAAAATTTGAATTAATTGAACACAAATAAATATTACCAATGATACAATAAACGAGAATTCTCCCTTACATTTTTAAACATTTAGAAACACTTAAACAGTATTATCACTAATATATTTTTATGCTTACAGCACAGATTTAAATCTTTACTTTGTTAATAGAATTTTTCGAAACAATAAATAAACGAAAAAATTCAGTGTTGACTGACTTTTAATATTTAAATTTTTTTCATATTTGCTATACAAATAGGAAGTTAAATTTTCGGCCGATAAAAAAATAGTAATCCTCATATTATTTAGTACTTCGTTTGAAGATATTTTCTCGATATTGTTTGGGCATTATTTGCAAAAAAATTATCAAACATTTTTTTCTACGAATATTGTACACAACTGTACAACACAGTGGGCGTATTCATCTCATAAAAGGGTCATAATATTTTATTAGCCTTGCGATTTTAACTGTATAGCGGGGCGCCAACAAGATTAGAGGCCCGAGGCTGCCGACGAATCGAGAGTCACTTCAACAGATCGACTGCTCTACCCTTTTTAAATCATAATATTACATTTCCAATGGTCAAATACGTTTTTATCAATTTCTATAAAAAATAATTAAATCTAACTCTCACTGTTAGGTAGGTATTATTATTCTACAGTTATTCACATTCGAGCAGTTAGATGCAGCGACTAAAATATAAATATCCATTTATATTTTTTTAATAATAATACTCCAGACAATTACTTAAAATGCGTGACCTCCAACTAAACACTATATGCGTGTACATCACAACGAACTGAGGAAGCACCTAGCAACACATTTTTATTATTCAATTTTAATATCTCAGTACGTACTATGAGGCCAACCTATTTACTATTTGACCATTTATTTTGCAATAATTACCTATTACTAAAAATATCATGTAATTCGGGACGACTTTTCTTTGCAGTCACCACAGACACTAGTGACGTGCATAAAAGAAGACTGTGAAGTGAAAGGATTGAATGTGAATAAAACTAAGATTCTGGTGTTTGAAAGAGAAGATGTACAGACAAAATGAGAAATGTGGGTAAATGGAAAATGTCTAGAACAAGTGAACGAAATTGTATATCTGAGGAGTACGTTTTCGAGGGATGGAAGATGTGAGTTGGATGTGGAGAGACGGGTAGCAGCCGGCAATAAAGTTAACGGTGCTCTGTCCGCATTAGTAGGCAGTGTGGATATATCTAACTCAGCCAAAATGGCCATACACAATGCGGTGTTGGTGCCAAGTTTATTGCATGGTAGTGAGCCCTGGATATGCCCGAAATCGAGTAAAAGTAAGATAAATGCAATAGAAATGTGATCACTTAGGAATATGTGCGGTGTCACCGTTGCGGACGAAATAAGCAATGAAGATATACGCAGTATGACAGGGTTGCACGACAGTGTTATTGAAAAAATGAAGAAAGGAATGCTAAGATGGTTCGGGCACATGGAAAGAATGAGTGATGAAAGACTGACGAAAAAATCTATAGAGCGAAAGTGAGTGGTAAAAGAAGCCAAGGAAGACCAAGACTAACTTATGAAGATCAAATAGCTAGAGTGTTAGCCGACGGCAATGTCAAAAGCACTCGCATACCTAGGCGAAAATGTGTGAGGATAATTATGAGATTTGAGGAAGCAAAAGAAGTATGTAAGGATCGCGACGCTTGGCGCTCCATCCTCTCTGACTACCCCGTTAGGGATACAACGCGAAGATATGTATGTATGTGTCATCACACATATAGAGTATTTCTTTGGTACATTTTCTTTAAAAATATTGGTAAATATATTATACAAACACAAACGACTTTTTTTTTTCAAATGTCAAAATACACCTAATAAATAAAATTGATTACTTAATGATGTTCTTTTTTTTAGTAAGGTTCTCCCTTTAGAGGGAAGGTAAAGGGTTAAGGTGCTAGCCCATACAACCGATATCTTCAGTGATAAATAGATAAATTCCTTATATTATTTTAATAAAATGTCGGCGTAATACATTTTAAAAATTTCTTGGAGTTTCTGGCGGCAAATATATTGAGGCAGTCTTTCTATAGCAGGATCCGCTGAGGCGTACTAAGCCACTAAAAAAAACTCAATATCGCACTACTAACAAGCATTTATTTCAACAATTCCACATAATGCACAACAACGTAGACACTGAGACGAAAAACTACCCCAATTTTACATCACAATATCCACTAGAAACAATTTGCGAACAATTAAAATAAACATTAAGTCCCGCCAAAAACTCCCTTAATGATGTTCTTATAAATATCGTCTACCGATTAATATAAAATAATTTATACATAATTGAAAGAAAGATAATGTCTTTAAGAATTCACTAACCATTTTGAAAAAAGTTTATGAATACTACTTTACAATTTATTTTATAAATTTAAATTTCCTATGTTATCTATGTTTTATTTGATACGTTTGGTGAGCACTCTACACGCTTGAAATTACCTATTCTGTTCCTTTTATGAATATGACACTAATCTGGAGTTAATTTTTATTATCACATTAATGTGTGTCTGTCTGTAGTGTGTATCCTAGGCATTTCTTGCTAATATGATAATTAAATAAGTAATTCGTGGTTTGCGCGTTAAATAAATGTTTCTGTAAAAACAATTTTATTCTTCACATAGAATTTTTATAAAAGTCAATATAAAAGAGCTCCCATCATATTCTGACATTGTCCTTTATTTTGGATACTTTGCTATGTTTCACGGATTTTCCTATTCATGTGTTCAACTTGATAAAATATTGACGCAACCTCAAAATGAAAAACGTTATATTTCGTTGCAAATCGATATGAAGTAAACGTTGTATGGGAACCTGCCATCGTTCTTTAAAAAAGTCTATGAATACGACTTTACAATTTCTTTTATTCATTTTATAAACTTTATGCACTGCTATGTTTATCTATGTATTTATTTGCTACATTTGGTGAGCACTACACGCCTGTTATTACCTATTCTCTTGTTATGAATAGCACACTAATCTGGAATTAATTTTTATTATTATATTGGTGGCATTGGTAATACCTATACAGATGAAAGGTGCAAATTCTCCGAGTAAAATGACCGTGACCGTGGAGCTAGAATCATAATGGCCGGAGCCATAATGAGTTGCCGCTCTTATCACCATAGTAAGTTTGGCATCCTCGCACTGTCGATGTAATTCGACAGCTATTAACCGGCTCGACGTACAAAATACTGAAATAGTTTTTGCAAAATACTCATAAGTCATAAGTGCGTTGGCTACTATTCACAAAAGTAAAATAAGCCATGTTCAGCTGCGCATTGTTGTACTGTGACCCTTCTCTAGTCACGTACATTAGTACAAGTCTAGAAACTCGCATCAACGAAAAACGGACACGCTCTTAAAGCAAAAACTCCGTCCATTATGATTTTTAGTCCGAGACCGTGACATACGGACAAACAAACGTATAGGACGAAATCATAAGATTTCTGTTTTGGCTTTTTTTAGTTATGAAACGTTAAAAAATCATTTTTTTTAGTATTGGTTTTAGAGTAATTTAGCGTACCTTGTCATTTTTACCCAAAATAATTTTAATGCTAAAGATTTATCATTTGTGGCTTTAATTTTATCGTCTAAGCTAAGCTTAACCCAAAGGTAAAAAACTTTCTAAACTCTCGACGGATTGCAATCTGTTTTGATAAAAATGAATCAACTAAAATATTCATGAGAGTTTCCCCATATCTGGTGGCTCAGCCCCTTTCATAAAAGTTCTAACATGTATAAACAGAGTTGTTATCGCTATTATTTATAAAAGTGAATTATTACTTTTTTAATGGCAAGATAATGTAATCAAAGAATTTACATAGGGTTAAAGGTTCGTTATTATATTAGAATGTAAACATATATTCGTCTCTTAATAAGCTAAAGTCGGCAAAGCAAAAAAAAAATTTGTGCCTGACATTATGTAAAACTGTATGACATAAATTATAAATCATTTCAAATTAGTTTAAATTTCGATCTTTAGCTCATTTGGAGTCAACCTTTAAAACCAAGATATCGAAACCCTTCAATATATATATATACATATATGCACTATATAATATGTATATGTACATTTATAGTACATAAACATACATATACAGTGTTTTTTAACTGGAACAGTATGGAAAAATCCGAATCCATAAGAGATACAGGGAAACTGTCTGAGGAAACATTTGGTCTTTTTTTGTGACAACAATTTTGGCATTATCAATTTTCAGGTCAAGTGTGATATGCCCATAAAAATAACCAAATTGGTAAAAAAATTTTTCAATGCGGTTCGACTAAATTTCATGTAAGCATCATTGTATCGATGGAAAAAACCTGGACAGCAGAAGTTGGTCAAATTTAATAAAATATTTTTTCATCCAATACAGTATTGGGAAATCCGAATCTATAGAAGATATAAAGGAACCGTCTTAAAGATCATTCGGCCCCTTTTGTGAAAACAATTTTGGCATTATAAATTGTTGGGTCAAGCGCGAATTGTCCAGAAAAATTTGTAAAATTGACTATTTCTTTTTTTAACGCAGATCGACTCAATTTCATGTAAACGTCGTTTTATTATTTTGGTTTTATAAAATCTGGACAGCAGAAGTTGGTAGTTTCATGAAAAATTTTTTCATGCAACGAAAGTACTAAATCTTAGTCGACTTACTCGGAAACAATTCATTCAAAGTTCCATAACTGAATGTCGTGTCAATGCGTCTTACGCGAAATTCAAATATGGAACTCTTTTTTTGCGCACAAAAGTTTTTGTCAGTTAGAATGAATATTTTTCGAGTAAATCGACTGTAATTTAGTACATTGAATGCTCTTCTATGACATGAAAAATTTTTTTTAGACTCTCACGGTTTGTATCCATTATAATAAATTAACAGGTTCTTACTGCGATATTAAATATTAAATTTCTTCTTTTAAATTATGTTATTTTATTGTTATAGACATTAAATGTTAAATTTAAATTGTCCAATATGTGGAATCCATTGATAAGCTTAAGGACAATAGGGCCGGCGATTACTAAAAATCGTGACGATATAGTGAGTGTGTACTGTCGAGGGGACTATCGAGTGAGTTCCGGTAGTGATGGCGAAATATAACGACTACGAATCAGAAAGACGGTAGACTGAAATATGTGCTCTCGAATATCCACCCGCAGTCTCACCAGTTAACCCGTGAATATGGTGCTTACAACAGCATCGAAATATCGGGAAACTCAAAAATATTTAATATCGCGATAAGAACCCGTTAATTTATTGTTATAATAATTTTTTTTTATTAAATTTGACCAACTTCTGCTGTCTGGATTTTTTTCACGCGATACAATGAAATGACGCTTATGTAAAACTGAGTCAATCTGCATTAAGAAAAAGCAATAATTAGTCAATTTTACTCATTTTTATGGACTACTCACGCTTGACCATAAAATTAATTATGACAAAATTGTTTTCACAAAAGAGACCGAATGGTACTTAAGACGGTTCCTTTGTATATCTTATAGATTCGGATTTCCCCATACTGTATTGCATGAAAAAATATTTTATAAAATTTGACCGACTTTTACTGTCGAGATATTTTCCTCCAATATAATGAAATAATACTTACATGAAACTGAGTTGATTCACAATAAAAAAAAAATTTTGCCAGTTTTACAAATTTTTATAGACATCTTACGCTTGATCAAAAAATCGATAATGCCAAAATTGTTATCACAAAAAGACCAAATAGTTCCTAACACTGTTCCCCTGTATCTCTTATAGATTCGGATTTCCCCATAGCAGTCCCAGTTAAAAACACCTGTATAGTAGGTATACACTTTTTACGTAGGTACCGCATTCATGTAGGTACCTTACGCCCACATACACACACAGTTCACACCGTTTCCCTTATAGGACGAACAATGCAGAATATCGACATCAAAATTATGGTATCGAGGTGCAACAAAATCAAATTATGACGCCACTGAATGCAAAGCCAGATAGTCATAAGTCCATCCATGATCGCTTTTACATCTTCCTTTACTGATCTACAAAAATATTTAGCATGTTGGGTGTTTTTATTTTTCTCCCATCATAGCGTCATAGATATTTATTTAAAAATATATCAATCGATTACACACTGTTATCTTCGATAAAGTTATATCGTAGATTTAAATATTCTTTATCCTGACACCGAGTCAAGCGCAGGCCAATAATTACAGAGCTTGTTTGACGTCTGTAACAATGGTGCAGTATGCCGCGTCAGAAACACTCGCTACCACTCGTATAACGACTTTACCTTGTTATTTCGGAATGATTTGTGATTATGTATTTTAAAATTGTTTTAAGTAAACAAATACAGTAGCTATGCAGCGATATTATTAAAAGTAATAAGTTTCATTAAATGTTATATACATCGAAACGGATTACATTTTTGAGCAAAAGTTGTTCTGAAAATATTGTATTGCATTATCGAATATTTGTATCCTTATACTCATTACATATATTTATATAAGCCCACATTATACCTACTCATGGCATAAAAGTTCATTTTAACCAACTTCAAAAAGGAAGAGGTTCGCAATTCGTCGGAATCTTTTTTTTAATGTAGGTATGTTCACCGAGTTTTACGCCGTTTCTGCACCGAATTTGATTATTTGAAAGGATATGTGTCCAGGGTGGTCCTGATGAAGTACTGTTTAAAGAACAGAACTCCCAGAGCTTAATGTATTTTTATGATGATTTTAAGAATCCGTTCCAAAATTAGAAAAAAATTTGTTGTAGACATGCCCTAGATATTTATTTAAGATAAAGCCACTCAAAAACGGGCTGCTATTTTAAATAAAATTTAAAAAAATGTGACGAATTTCTAAAATCTTTAGCATTTTCCGCTCAAACTCCAAAAACCATCAATCGACTCGTGTTTCGCCTCTCAACGAAGCATCCTCAAAATATACCAGAGATCGGACTCGGTCAGCTAACCAGCATCGAAATTGACCGACCGAGTCCGATCTCTGGTATATTCTAAGGATGCTTCGTTTAGAGGCGAAACACGAGTCGATTGGTGGTTTTTGGAGTTTGAGCAGAAAATAGCTAAATATTTTAGGAATCTATCACATGAAATGGATTTCCGCAAAGTAACACCTGAGTCTATACAAAATCTTAAAAAATGTGTTTCTTAGTGAACAGATTGATGATTATTTTTTTAGTCGTTTTTTTTTCTCGAAGTCATTAATTTTTATTTTTATATTACAACCAGCAAACCCGGCCCGTTTCATTGCGCGTTAGTTTCACTGGGCGTAAAAAACAAAAAAAACAAAGTTCTACTAATCTAATCGCTACCAAACTTTACAGGATCACCCGCTAGGCCAATCTGAAGATTCTCTAAAAATTTCATCGAAATCGGTCCAGCCGTTTTGGAGTCCATAAGGAACATACATACATACATCGCCTTTCATATATATAGAAATCGCATTGTACACCTTCATATGTAATCAATTTTTTCATTAATATGTACAATCACATAATCCTTGCGTTTTTTAAAATATAGCTTGTGTTTTAAAAAAATAATCAGCGATCTGTTAACTAAGAAGCACATTTTTTTTTATTATTTAGTACCAGCGATTCGCCCCGGCTTCACACGGGTAGACATTTTTTGAAAAGAAAATACAGTCAGTTACTTGCTAATAATGTAGCTTTCTACGAGTGAAAGAATTTTTGAATTCGGTTGAGTAGTTTTTGAGTTTATCCATTACATACAAACAAACAAAATTACCTCTTTATAATATTAGTATAGATAGCGGCCCGTCTCGACATCGTGCATCGCTCGCGTTGAATACATAATTTTATATAGCCTATGTCTATCTTTCAAATGGTGAAAGAATTTTCCAAAGAGGTGCAATGGTTCCAGAGATTACCCTCAATACAAATGAATAAACAAACTTACAAAATCCCCGCTCTCTATAATATTGGCACAAGTATAAATTATGTTTAATACATTTTTAAAACAAAAACTGCACAGACAAAAGGCCTGTGTGGTTTTCCTGTGTATACATAATTACAGAATCATCATTGTCATCATTGACAACTGTTTGGCTCTTCTTTCTTAAAATTATTTTAAAGTCCTTTCGCCTTTTTTTGGTCAAATTTCATTACCATCATTTTCCCCATATCTGGTTCTCACAGTGGTGTTTTTGTTTCAGGTGGTGGACGCAGCTGCAGTCCACATATTGCTGCGTTTTTCTCATCCGGCTGGGTGTGACAGTTCTGCCATAGCAACGTCAACAAGAACGGTTGCTTAGAGATTCTAGCGCTTATAGCTTATTTTTCACTGTAGTTTATTGTAATTTTTCGTAATATTATGTCGTGATATGCTCCCGGCCCTCACATCCTCACCTTCCTCTAGCTCACATATTATAATTAATGACACATCGTTGGAAAATTTAATAAAATGTGAGCAGTGTTCCCAACCTCGTTTCTTTCGTGGAAATAGGGGCTTGAAGATTCATGTCGGCAGGGTACACAAACGGTGTGACACTGCCGGCATTGCTTCAGGCCCCACTTCCTTATCAGTGCCATCTCAGTCCAACAATTTGACTAATTCCTCAAATTCCAATCACAATCGCACACCTTTTTGGAAATATATTGGTTCGCTCAAAAACAATGTATGCTTAATAAAGCGTATTCCACGTGGCGCACGCATCAGCGTTGCCAAATCTCTTAATTTAATAATACAAAGAATATTAAACCGAAATGACAAATGCGATTGGGAAGAACTGCTCATTTTCGGTTATAGAACATTATGTTTGGAACAAAACGATAAAGACAAAATTTCCTTAACACGAAAAATTAAACATAAGTGCTCTAACTCTTCAGTTCCGAGCATTCATGTTCGGCCCATTTATAAATCTTTCAATTCTGACAGTATTCCAAAAATAGAAACAAAAATTAGCGACGGCGATCTAAGAGGTGCCGCTCACTTGCTATTTTCCAGCGATGTTTTGGCACCGAATACGGCCGAGACTCTTTTTGCTCTCAGATCAAAGCATCCCTCTTCCTCTGTGGCTTGTTGTCTGCCAGATCCCCCACATCCAAATGATGTGTCGACTCGAGCTACGGAGGAAGATGTGCTTGCCGCAATAAATTCTTTTAAAAGCGGTTCCGCGGGAGGTCTCGATGGCTTAACGCCACAACATTATAAAGATCTGATTACAGGCTCTGTCGGTGATACCGGTAAGACACTCTTATCTAGTTTAACAGCACTAATAAATGTTATGCTGGCTGGTAAGGTGCCCCCGGAGATAACCGACATCCTGTATGGTGCCAATTTATGTGGCCTGAAAAAAAAAGACGGTGGCGTTAGGCCAATTGCCGTAGGTGCAACTATACGGCGTATTGCCTCCAAAATTTGTTGCCGTCACATTCTCTCTACCGTATCAAACTATTTTTGTCCTACACAAGTAGGTTTTGGCTCAAAGAGAGGATGTGAAGCGGCAGTGCATGCGGCGCGTGCTTTCTTGACACATGATGGAGGTGAGGTACTCCTCAAAGTAGACGTAAAAAATGCATTTAATTCTGTTGATAGATCCACCTTGTTGACACAGATAAAACAGCATGTTCCGGACATATATCCCTACCTCTGGCAATCTTACAGCAGTCCTTCAAAATTAATATATAAAGATAATTTATTACATTCCGAAGTTGGCTGTCAACAAGGTGATCCTCTCGGACCAGCTATTTTTAGTCTGGCTATCCATCCTGCGATTTGTAATTTAAATTCCAAATTTAATATTTGGTACCTTGACGACGGAACAATAGGAGGTAAAGCAATTACTGTTTTAGAAGACCTTAAAACCCTCATTCAAAGGTTTAAAGATATTGGCTTAGAATTAAATTTTTCTAAATGTGAACTCTTTGTTTCCGATTCTGTTCCAACTATTACAAAAAATGAAATAATTAATAAATTTAACAATCTGGCACCAGATATTAAAGTCTTGTCAAAAGAATCGCTGTACCTCCTAGGTGCTCCCGTCTTAGATGACTCCATACCCTGCTTTATCAATGATCAAATACAAAAATTTAGCCAGTCTTCAGACAAACTTTTCAAAATTAATTCCCACATGGCTCTCCTCATTGTCCGCTTTTGCCTTTTCGTTCCAAAACTTACATATGCTCTTCGCTGTTCTCAGCTTTTTAAATTTCAAACGCTTTTAAAATCTGTAGACAATATTCTAAAAAATACATTATCTAAAATATTAAATTGCTCCTTTGTTGATGACAGGGTCTGGAATCAAGCCTCGCTTCCCATCTGTTATGGAGGCCTGGGCATACGCAAAATCTCGAGTGTGTCACTGCCAGCTTTTCTTTCGTCAGCCTACAGCACGGAAAACCTTTTCCTATCTGTTATTCGCCCTTCCTTAGGATCGGTTGAGGTGCCGTGCTTGACTGATGCTCGAAATGCTTGGTTAAGTGTTTGTCCGAGTACTAACCTGCCTACCTCGACCTTTTCTCAAAAACACTGGGATGAGCCTCTATGCAAAAATGTTCATTTACAACTTTTAGATTCTTGTAGTACCGAAAAAGATCGGTCTCGCCTCCTAGCTGTTTCTGAGAAGGAGTCAGGACACTGGTTGAAGGTAATACCTTCAAAAAACTTAGGAACCTTAATCGACAATACCACGCTTTCTCTCATAGTATCCCTTCGTCTGGGGGCCAGGACTAACCTTCTTCACCGTTGCCGCTGTGGTGATCTCGTCGATGTACTAGGTCACCACGGTTTATCCTGTTTACGTAGTGCGGGCCGCATGTCACGACATGCTGCCTTGAATGACGTCATTCGGCGGGCTCTTGTCGCCGCTGGCGTTCCTGCGGTCTTAGAGCCTGTAGGTATTGTGCGCAGCGACGGCAGGAGACCGGATGGTTTGACGCTCATTCCTTGGAAACTTGGAAGATCGCTGGTGTGGGATGCCACTTGTGTCGATACACTTGCTGTTTCCCATGTGCCGGCGACTTCCAAGTCAGCAGGTGCCGCGGCCAGCACTGCCGAGAACTTGAAGCGGCGTAAGTATGCGACTCTCTCTGAGAGTTTCATATTTACGCCCTTTGCAGTCGAAACTTTGGGTCCCTGGGGCCCCGAAGCCCATCGACTGGTTTCTGATATTTGTAAGAGACTGGTCGAGGCTTCGGGAGACCGCCGGGCTGGCAGCTTCTTCCGCCAACGAATCAGTTTGGCTATTCAAAGAGGCAATGCTGCCAGTCTGCTAGGTACCTTGAGCAATGACAGCTTTCTAAGCGGCAACTTTGAGGAAGTTTATTATTTAAGATAATGTGTAGTTTTAAGTTTGTAAATATTAACATATGTATGTACTTTTTGTTAATAAATCTGATTACAGAATAATTTTAAAATTACAAAACGCTTGCATTTGTACATATAAGCTAAACCATGGCTGAAACTAAAAATATGTAACAATAATTGTATTTAATAATTCGTCTTGTAATCCTGACCGACGAAATAAGACCGGATTTCGTTTTCCTTGAAAATGCAAAAAGAGATTTGACCGAACTGTAGTCTCGAAATGTATTATTTCGAAATGTATTAATAGTTCTTTCCATAGTTTTCGTCATTTTTAATCGATAGTATTACTGAGGGAACCTTCTAGCACTAAAGGACCCTTCAGTAACACTATAAACCACAAAATGCTCTAGAGTCCAGTGCGTAGTGTGATATTTATGGTACAGGCCTAGTGTTTACATTGAGGTCACACAGTTTGTAAATACACCAATTGGTTGACCAATAGTTAAGGCAATTTAAAAACATTTTTTTTACTAAATTGTCTGCTCACGAATCGAACCCGGGCCCATAGGTTTGAAAGTTATTATACTACACACTATACACCCGCCAATGGGTCAGGTGACCTCTGATTAAACATTAACATGAAAACAACCGTATAAAGTTTGTTGAATTATACAGAACGTATGTCGTAAAAGTATTTTAGGTGACATTATATGATATGTCGTCGGCACTATTCAATCACGTCATTGTGACGAGTTGAGAGGCTTAAACTTTCAACGAAGAAAGAGTATGATGCCGACGCATCCTCAGGGATTCGAGGCCTTCGTTGGAAATTTCAATGTTCACGAAATACTCGATATGCTAAGACAAAGCCAATATTGTTAAAAAGGGCCTTAAAAAAATCTGAGCTTGTTATTACGTCACATGTACGCAATATACTTTACAATTTAATTATACTTTGTACATTTACGCTAATACATTTTGTTAACATCAACCATAAGAAAATGTGAAAACCTTTTTTAAGAATTATTAGCCTGTATATTTAGACATTGAAATAAACATTTATTCACTTATTTATCAAAGATTTGTGCCATCAAGTAGAAAATTACTACGAAGCAAAGAAAATCTACTCTTCCGTATCTTCGTTCGTTCCGTTATCCGTATCCATATCCATATCCATATTCTATGAGGTAATAAAGTAAGAACTCGATTAGTATGAGATAATCTGCTTTTCGTTAAATCATTTAGTTCGTCAAAATTTAAATTTAATTAAATTTATTATAAATCTATACCTAACCACATTTTCACCTATATTTATTAGCTTTTCATATAATTATGAGTAAAAATAACCGGATCTTTATTGCCCAATGTCTCGAAACGTCTTCATAGTATGCGGTTCCTGGCAACGGACAGACAACCAAGGCACCCATTGCCGAGTATTTGTTAAGGTTGAATAGGAGCTGCATTAAATTGCATCAGCCACAGGTCCTCTCCCTAAATCGACACTTATTCCAGAAAAGCACGACAAACGGTCGAAATTAAAAACTACTACAATTTCAATCGGGAAGATGGATACCATCTATCAACATTATGAAATATTGTCATCAGCGAGTGTGCCTGCTGCTGGAAAACCGGATCTCGCCAGTGTGACATCGTCAGTGTTGTGTGTTGAAGACTGACAGCGACGATAATAAAAATTAAAAAGAGTGATGACTAAGTGAGGGTAAGCGCTGGGAACCTCACTCTATGAAGGTGACGCTTAGCTTCATAAGTCTGCCCGTAACGACGATCGGTGTAATTCGGTGGAAATATAAGGTTAAACATGGTATTGACGTATAGACCTTAAACTAAATATTAATAAGACATAGACATAGATGGATTATTTATAATTGTAAGATATATTGTAAGATACGTAAAAGTTGTGTTATTAAAATCAGTCTTATAGTTCAGAATTCAATGACGTTAGCCGTATATTAGGCTATTATCTGAAACCCTAGTCTTTGAAATAGCATAATTTGCATTAGTAGTTCAACAATAGTGGCTTTTCAGTGAAACATGAACAAACAGACAGCCAGAAATTCTGAAAATATTTATTTTAGAATTACCCCAGTATAGTATAATATATACTTGGAAGTAGGCCGTAATAAGCCCAGTAAAATACGATTTTAGAAAAAGTAATTCGTAGTATGACATTTCTTTTTATAATCGTAAAATATTATTAATTCCAAGATACTATATTTATGAATTCACCCAGATATAGGTACGGTTTATTTTATGGATTCGCAGTTTAATCTCAAAAAAAGAGAATTATGGATAAAGACTTTAAGCATCCGTGACCCTTCGATTCTAAATACGCCAACGTTGTCGCAAACTTGCAACCGATGATTCATCCTTGAATCGTCAGTTCTTTCATTGATCGTATCAACGATAAATTCCTCCGTTATTTCGATATTGTTACATCCGATGAAATTAGGCTGCGAATAGTAGGTATTCCAGTACATTTTTAAGGTTCTAAAGTTAAACATGTTTTTTAAAAAATAATCCGTTCACAAATATTCGTTGATTTGGTTGAGAAGAAATGTATATCAAAGGGAAAAAAAATTTTCACAAATCAAGAACTATTCAACTGATGTGTGTACTAGTTTATGATTTTTAACAATAAAAGTAGACATTCATTTATTTATTTGAAATATTTCCATGTATTTTTAGGTGCTTCCAGTGAATATTAAGTAACAACTAATTTGATTTTTCAATTAAAACAATAAAGCAGCTAAATAATAAAATTTTTGTATTTCGTCGTATAATATTTTCTTACATAAGTATTTTTACTGAACAGGCACGCTCTGTCGCTGTTTTATAATATCTAGTAATAGATAGTGTTATTAGATGTGAGATCATCTCAATAACATCAGAATACATAAAAATCTATCCCTTGCACAAACAGCGCATCTAAACCCTGAACAAAATATTTTGACGGATTTAAACGAAGAAAGAATGCCTCGCAGATCTCCCCTGATAGTTATTTGATATGATTTATTCATACGAGTACATCGCGCGCACACGACGTCAAATGGAAGTTTATTTAATAGGAAATACTTTTCAAAATCTATTTATAAAGCCATTATGGATGTTTTTTTAAAGCTGTTCCTGACTCACTTATTATGCTAACGAAACGAGGGTTGTGAGTTAAGGATTGATGGGTACCCAACAAACTATAATATTTTAAATCATATCTACGTTACTAACATTTAGATTTCAGTTTTCGCAAGCACAAATTAGATCTCAGAACTACAGGTTTTCTCCGTCTTCTTAGAATTTAGTGACGTTTGTAATATTTTTTACCAACAAAAAATAAACGTGTTAGTCGGAATAATATGTTATTGCTCAATATTGTAAAAGACAAGATATTTGTAAAAGAGAATAACAGAGGACTTTATAAAAAAGAACAAAATTTAACCCTCGAATTGTTTGATAAATATAAGTATGTATTCAGAAGACAACTTTTGGTAATTTGAACTAGACTTATAAGACAAAAGCTTCATATTTATATTACTAAACTACATTTATGTTTTATTAGCTTTTGCCCGCGACTTCACCCGCGTAGAACCAAAAACCTTAGCCTATGTCCTTCACCTGGATTTAATCTATCTCCATTCTAAATTTCATTAAAATCGGTCCAGCCAATTAGCAGTTATAGCCCACCAGACAGATAGATTTGTAAAACTTAAGAGTGTGGATAGTGTGCATTACATAATTAACAAATGGTTTCACGCAAAGACGTGTGCAAGGGGGGTCTTCTGAGCATAAACTGAAATTGAATCTTGAAGTTAAACTTCCTAAAAGGATTTATAAAATTCGTCACTCATTTTCAGCCTCATTTGAGTACTTGATTTCATGTAATAAATATAGCTTTTCTTCACTCATCTATAAACAGTACTATATACGGATTAGTGGAAAGTAGACGTCTTAAAATTACCTTCTATTGATCTTAAAACCAAGTATTAAAAGGTCATATAGATGACCCATTTACGTGATGCGAAAGCTCGTGTAACAGAACAAAGGACTGTTGATAAAGTATGCACAAAACGCCCCCGTAATCTGTGCGCAGGCTACGTTGAGTGGTGGATTGTAACCGCCCCGCCCATTACCGCAAGCAGCTTACAGTCCGTGACGTACTTGAGTATCGAACACATATTTATACAAGTACGCAATTTACATTATGTATAATTTACGCTAACTGATATTCAATCATTTACAAAACACGTCAATATTCATTCTAATTTATATTTTCTTCATTAGTTATAATAATGTATTGATAGTGTTCCATAAACCATTTATTACATTATTTAATGTTATACAATACTGGCTTTTGTTTATAACCTTCTGCTCTACTTAAAAAAAAACGAAAATTTTAATATTTATTTTTTGAATAAAAGAAGCGTAAAATCCTATATCAATCATTCGTACAAAAATATCTTTCATACATTTCATACAGTATAAATGCATTCTATTTTCCTATTGTTTTGAAAAAAAAACTTTTAATGTACTTACAGATTCTTGCAGATTTCAATTTTATTATTGACAAAGACAGACAGACAAAAACAGTTTGATAAAGACAGTTTGATTTTTAAGAAACAAGACGTATCTGAGGGTCGAACTTTTAGAGTATAAAAATGGCTCCAAGAAAACATCGTTATTTCAATCAAATAATTTTCGTATTTCCCAAATACTTTTCGTATGGTCTTTTGAGAGTAAGGGAGAGGCTGAGGGGTGACGGGAGGTCGGAACCCGTATGTGCCTGAGTGGCGCATGCATATTTGATGACTGTTTAATGTTCTAGCTTGTAAGCGGATTGTGGTGCCGCTAAATGGTGCCAGTCTCTTTGTTGCTTGTTTGATGAATTCGCTACTGAAGTACTGCTGTTATGTACGATCCAACACTTTACATTACATAACAGGTAAACGCGTTCATATTACATGTATAGAATTTTGCGACACGCAACGGTTGCCTATTTCTTGTTTACTGCAATACCACAACAAATATTTATTCATCTCAATTTACATTATCTTTAGAACTTTCGTGCTGATCTAAGGGAGAGAAAACGAAAAATATGGTAACTACTAACTATTTATGTTCCTGCGGACTGCGGAGATCATAATAATTTAATAAGCCAAGCTTACAAGGCATTTGTATAGGAGATGGATTTTCAACCGATCGCTATTAGATTCCTCTTTGCCTCTGTACTGTACGCCTTATTCCCTAGAGTTTTTATTTAGAAAATTTTTATTAGAATTTTCACATTTACATACCTACTCAAATAGTCCCTTATTTTACTTTGGTATTTATAACTTCTATACAACCACAATTTTCTCATAGGAAATATGAAATTAGCCGTGTCGCTCGTTCTCCGAAGAATGTTCCACTTTATTAGATTCCATAAGCTCTATTCATCGTTTTTCGCCCTCTCAGAGGGCACCTTTGACGACATCAGTACGTATCAGTGAATAATGCGATCGAATCTTTCGATCTCGTATTAGATGCGGTTGCAATGTGTCTGTGATGTGCTCCATCATAATAGGCTATGAGTATTAAAAGATTAGACACTGGTACTCAAAGTTTCTGCCCCTTACTTATAATTTTTAAATAACTAGGATAAATTTAAAGAAATTGACATTCTAACTTTAGCGTCACAGTATATTTATGAAAATATAATATATGTAAAAAAGAATATAACTGCATTCCTGAAGGTCTGTCATGTACATACATATAATACAAGAGGCAAGAATAAGCTTGCACCACATACTACTAGACTCCACAAGGTTAGAAACTCATTTGTGGGTGTCTGTATACACTTATACAATAGGATCCCTGATGACATACAGAACTTACCTTTGAGTAGATTCAAAAACACAGTCAAGCGAAAATTATGCTCTAAAGGTTATTATAAAATCTCGGATTATTTGAATGATAAGCATGCTTGGGATTAACCGCTCAGCCACCAAGCCGATTATTTCTTATAAGTATATAATAGAATAATGATGTAATAATGATTAAGACATGTTTATAAGAGCAACCTCTGTGTTTCTTGCACGTTCTTCACAGAAGGAATACTGCATTAAGAAGTGTGGTAGATTTATAAATTATTATATATCATGATCATAATTATATATCATAATTTTCGACGATTTCAAGTGTATTTTAAAAATACTTACGAAATAAAAAAATTTTTGACTTTTGACTTTGACTTAACCACGTTTTGTTGGGTTCAATTCCATTTTTATTATGCAGGTATTTCGAGTGAATATAACTAAAACAAAAAACAAACTGTAACAAAACATCTATAAAACATAATTCAGTAATATATTTCTATAAAGAATATATCAAACATTAGCACTTCTTTATTGTGAATGGGTATGCCCAAAAATTTATAAATATGGCAGTACCAAACGTAAAATTCAACAGAAAGTCCATATACCGTCGATGAAAACATTTCGTGCGATCGAACCGTTCTTCAGAGTGTTTGTTCATGTTAGATCGACTATCATTGCTAAACAAATATTTCCTGGTAGTCTCGTTCATTTTAATATAATTGTCTAATATTAATAAGCAGCTTAAGCAGGTTTAAGCAGGCTCGAATACGATCTTTTATTGAGTAAACTGCAATGAGATCATGCCGATAATGAAGAGTCTCCATCATCAGCATAACATAACTATTCCATAGAGATACTATTGTCCTGTAGTGAGTAAAAATGAATGAAAACAAGATCGACACACGCCGAATGGTTGCTCACTCTGCAGCAGTGAAAATGTAATTAATGAACAATAACCGTGTTAGTTCAAATGAAGTAAAAGTAATTTTCTAAATTTCTTTAGATTACATAACATTTTTGAATTATATGTAATCAAATATCAATATTTATTTATATTTATTTATATTGAATATACATATTAAATTGAATAATATTATCTTCATAATAATGACGCGTTATCGTTAGCATAAAAAAAGTAAAACAAAAGTGAAAATATTTTTATCTAAAGTTTGAGAACATGTATTAGCCAAAATATACTTATGAAGAAGAAATAGTTTATGCGATCACCTGTATGATGTCATTAAGAATTATACCGGATTGCGAATGGAATTATTATACGTACCTAACAGTAAAAAATAGCACGTAGGTATTAGTTGAGAAAAAATACTTACAAAAGTGTTTGTACTTTACGAAATGTTATATTCTTCTATATTTACTACTAAGTATTCTATTTGGTACTAGCTTTTACTTCACTGGTGATGTTTTTCTCCTATATATATCTATAATAAAATTAGTATCTCCTTCTCCTACATTTTTCCCCGCAATTCTGCCATCACGTTTAGCGCTTTCTTTCTAAGCCCGGTAGTCGGAGATAAAACCTAATTTGTCTCTTTAATTTTCCTATGAATCATTTAAAGTGTTAACTAGTGCACAATATACGGGTTAACGAGAAGTATATTACTGTGCATAATTTCAAGTTAAAATCGACCGTAATCGACAGACAGATGGACGCATGAATGATCTTATAAGGCTTCCATTTTTGCTCTTGATTTACGGAAGGCTAAAAATAAATCTTTGAAAAACTCAGTATGTACAACATATGTATATTGCACCATGAGAGCAGGTGCATTGTTTAATTAATAAAGTTGCTTTGAAATACGATTAAGTAACACCTGCTATTATTTTCAGAAATGTGTAATTTTCCCAACGACGCGTTTTCCCGAGCTTTACTGAATATCACCTGAATTGACAACGCAAAAGTTAAGCCTCAAATATTGTGGTTCCGTCCATTAAGCCCTCCTTTGTGCTAGGTAATCTCATAAGGCGAGGAACTCATTCTGTCGGCGACCAAGACATCTTCGGGGTTTATACAAGGATTTGTATGGGCATCTGTAATACTCACATTGTCGTAAAAATACTTCGATTGTATAAAATGTCTAAGAATTTCTTTTTTTTATATCTCACATGAATTCAATGAAAGTAGCTTCTACAGCGTAATTAGTCTTTGTGTTCATGCGTACATATATTTTCATACTATGTCCCTTACGAGGTAGACATAGATGTACCTTTTCTCTTTGAACAAAGTTCACTATTATACTCGCTCATTTTTGCCGAGGTACGCGAGCGGTTTTGACATTTCCATCTCCTAAGACTCCGGCTTTAACCGGAGCTTTAACCTTCATAAGTCTGTCTTAATATTTCTCGACTTCCGTTGCCATTCACTTCGTCTCTGCAATTTTTTTTATCGTTCTTCGTTCTTCCTAGTTTTTTAAATCATTGGCCATCAAGGTAGTCCTTAACGTTACGTATATAATTTCCTCCTTTTTTAAAATAATGGCTAAAATGGTAGTAACTTGTAGCATACATTAAGAGTATTAATGTATTATAAATTATGTACCTGTCATAAAAGATACGTTTATTTGGTTTCCCATCACTAGAAGTTAACCTTTAACCACCTAAGAGGCTTCCTAAATATAAAGTAGTAAAATAATACTAAACTGTTCATAAATATTCATATTAAATTCATATTACCACTCCATTACTAAACTTATTTCCTACCTATAAAACAAGTCGCCCCGTTCCATAATAGATACGCGCGCCTGTCGTCAACCAAGTCGTCTAGGCGAGAAAAGCGTTCGACGATTTTCATGGAATTTTTCCATTACCTGAACAAATTGCACGCCCGCTACTATAATGTACCTTGAACACACTTATTGAATGCTTATTATTTATTATTAAAGTTACAAAAAGTGTTTCAAAATGTGTGACAAAATGTATTTCTAATTTAATGTTTTTAGCAGGTAAGTATAATATGTTCAATTGCAAAGCATTATATATAGTAACATTAGAAAATACTGACCTAAGTCAATGAGCTGCTGATTTGATTGACCTAAGTCAATGAGCTGATTTGATGTACTACATACGACTAAAGTAATACTCAAATATTGAATCTATCGCGTTACATCCATATATATGTTTACATAAATATTTACTTGCCTAAATAGATCATGTTATTTAATTTATATAAGAATAATTATATTTGTTCCACCTATATCTCTATTGGAGTAGTCACATGGGTACATTGTTAGTATAACATTTTAGTACTTTAAGTTCGTTAAATATTATACTACTGTTATAACTCAAATTTATTAAAATTTGGATGAGATTTTTCTCCTCTGAGAGCTTAATATTTTCTCGTGATTCCCTTTCTGATAAGTAGGTATCATTTTCCTATTTCCCCGATATAGCGACTATGAGATATTTGTTAACTAATTGTACGTAAAAAAGATTTTGGAAAATCTAAGGAAAACTGTTTGTAACGTTTACAAGAAAGGAATATATCATTCCATTGTACGACCATCAATCATATTCAGAAAATAAGAATTTTGAAATTACAGTATGTATAAAAATCACATAAAGACCAAAATTCGAACATTTCCTTTGATTTAGCGTAGTTAAATCATATCAACACAGGAACGTCTTAAGTTGAAAAAATGTTATAAATAAATAAATGACTTATAAAAAAACGACTTTAAAAAAAACTTCTTATCCTTCAATAAAAAACACGCTTGAACTAAATGATAGTCGTTGCCCTCGTATGAAAAAGTCCATTAAGATTTTCATTTATGTAAAGACTGTCGCTTAATTTTCTCTTCAAAAATATTTTAGGTAAAAAAAATTAATTACATATTTTTTATACAATTTTTTTTAAATACTGTACCTACTTACGTATATCATTTTACGGCCACTTCATTTTGTTTTCGGTTTCAGTTTGATAAACATACGTGTGTGTGATCGTAAAATTCTCCAGTGAACGTGGTTAAATTTTCCTTTTGTGTCCAGCTACAGTAATATCCATTAACAAAGGAACCACATAATATAACGATGCGGTCCAGCAAAGTTTTGCATCTACACGCTTGAATGTCACTATTTTAATGGTTACACTTTCTTGATGTAGATGGACAGGAAAATTCTCGTAAACGCATTTTTCTGAGCATACTTTATAATAGTTAAGTACATCTACATGGCCCGTTGGAGTAGCGGTGGACCAACTGCTTTCCAAGATAGGGTCCGGGTTCGATCTCTGGTCAATTCGATTTAGAAAAACAAATTTCAATATTAGCTTGGAGTTTGGATGTCACTGGGGACTCACGCAATTCTTTGTATGGTAACTCATATTTCAAGCCTAGTGTTTACTTCGAGTTTACACAATTTGTCTAATTTTCTGGAGTATTTACATTATTACGTGATAGATAATTGCGTTCCGGGGTTACGAGACCATAGATAAACATACATACCTATCTACATTTTTGCGTAAACATTACTACAGTATCTAATATCTCGATGATCCTATGAACGAGAATCACGTAAAATAAAAGAATCTAAATAAATGATTTGCTAAATAATAAAGCAATCAAAACATTTTCAGACATTGCTTTGAAACGCAGGTTATGATTTTCAGTCCGTCAAGTAAACTGAATTGTATATTTATTACTCGCACAGTCGTTGATCACACTGAAAAACCTATGGGAAAAAAGTAAGATGTGCTTCTTGTGAAATGTCGCTAAAGCGGATAATCTCATAAACTGATAAAAATATAATTCTCTTCCATCTACCTACGTATTATTTTCGTCATTATTTCCCTTTAATCTGAACATAAAATGATAATTCTTTACTTTAAATTAAAAATAGATGCAATAGTATTCATGACTGCATTGTTCTGATCCAATTCCAATATATCTACTTCCTATTTTTCTGTATTTGAAATGCTCTTGTTACGTTTCTCACAATGTTATTGGCGGAAACAGTACGATCACCAAAAACGAAAATAATAATAATACGATAATAACGTTCTTGCCATTTTCAATGTAAAGTAGTGGTGTGTCGTCGACACACCACAAACATTTTTTATTTGCACATGTCTGATGAAAATAGCTGTCTTCTTATCTCTAATAGGTCCCTAACACTCCCCAGTAAAGGAAATCAGGCTTCACTGAAATTAATAAGGACATCTCGGAAGAACGCGAAAACTTCAGCTACACATGTTTATACCGATTTTTCGATTCTTCCACAATTTCCACAGTTTTAACTTTCCTTAACAATGAGTCCATAACACTTCACAATAAAGCGATAGTAGGCTTTACTGAAATGGAAAAGACTTTTAAGAAAAGCACTAAAAGTTCAATTACGCCTTTTTATTTAAATTTTCCAATTCTTTCAAAATTGTTCTTTAAAACTGGCAAAACGCAAAAATATAAAATCTAAATGTGAACTGCACTTCCCTCATTCCCCCAAAAAGTCTTGATCAAACTCATGAGTAAAAGGTTTTTTTTTTTGTTAGTTTTAAGGGCTAAGAACTTTAACTGACTAGGAATTATTCTGTACATTAAGTTTTAAATGAAATATACGGATTTATCAAAGGAAAATTAAAATAAAGAAATAATCGAAAAAGGAACAATAACATACTAACATTAAAAATGCTCAATACGAATTTTAGTAATTTAATGTGCAACAAAAACTTTCTTATAGTTTTTGTTAAAATTGTAATGAAATTAATGAGGTTATTAAAATTTCAAAACTTACCACCAAAATCCAGCGAAAAATGATAGAAAGTATAATTCGATAACATAGAAAAGATAAACCATATAAAATCATTATCGAAGAGCGTACATAAAGATTTTATTGTAATGTAGTTGAGTTTCAAATTTTCATCTGTTTTTCAGCAGAAAAGAGTAGATTATGTAACATACACAATACATATGTTTTATTGTCATGTTTTTGGAGCGAGCTGCAAATGAACATTCTAGTAATATACTTTGAACTCAGCACAACAACTGACTATTTTTTTTATTAAATTATAAACGGCAACTAATTTAATGCATGTAGATATAAATAGTTATGATACACAAAACGATAGCCTTTTCACCTTAATCATCAAATCTATACCATTTTCGTTTTAAAATACACTGTGTGCATCTTCATTTATGGCTGAATTTTGTTCCACAGAATCGAATGTATGAACATTCGATTTTACACACCAGCGGTCAAGTATTTATCAATTAATAGAAAATTTAATAGAGCTTCTGGAAGCGTCCACCTGGGGTCGTGATTGTGAATGCATTCCTGCAAAATTACCGTCACTTTAATATCGGATGCTATGGTTACGATACATTTAGCAAACTCTTCATGAGCTTTGTAACGAACGTCTCACATAGCGAGCAAATAAATAAAAAAATAAACTTAAATCACCCTTTCTGAAAAAGACCTAAAAGATTTTGTAACTCAACAATCACATAGGTGCTATCGATGGCCTTGTTCGGTCCAACATAAAGCTTAATATTCTTACTCGTAGTAGGTCATTGAGAATTACGAATTCGATTATTATTCAAGCAATCAATCACTGTGCCTCTTACGTGCGTGCATGTAATTGAAAGACTGAGTTCAATTGTACACACCCAATGTTTCAAAATTAATAAACAAACGAGACGTTTAGTGTGTTTTCTTTATACGCGTCACATAATAAACTTCGCAACCCATTTGGATAGAGTTTTTATAAAAAAGGTAAAAGCTCAAGCCGGGTTTCCAATATTGGTTTTTATTTTAATTTGATTAACTACCGAATAAATGGATAAATGTGAAGTCAGCAGCTCGAAAACGGACAGACGTCGAATTCAGTTAGTCTGTGATAGTAAGTAGTGGACACAGTTAGTATGCATAATGTATGTTACAAGTGCACATATTTACATTCCTGCAAAAATTGCTCAATAATTGTAACAAATGGTGCATACTTATAATAATTACTATTAATCAAGTGAAGAAATCGTTATCACACTTCTTGTTTCTAACGACCATGCGTTAAAAATAATCTTTAATGATAAACTGAAATTAAATGAAATCGGTGTATTAGTTGTTGCTCTTAGTAAGAAAGTGAACTTTTCGCATTTTACGATGTTTTTGCAAACTATTTTTAATATTGTAAATGTTTTTGCAAACTTTTGCAAACGTCGCCTTCGTAACCTTGTACGTATAGCGCCTACAAAAAATCCTTCCAGATTACTAAACCATCACAACTGTACAAAAATTATTATTTCAATAAAAATCAAAAAAATATCCTGTTTAAATGTGGCAAGACATCTACCATCTAAATCTAACACGACTGTAACGTCTTTTAATTAAATATTTATGTATTCCTATTAGAAACTCGACATAAGAAAACTGATATTAAATGAATAGGCGGTGATTCGTATGACCCTCTGAGTTCGACTAGCTAATCTAGTGCTGGGAGGGTTGGAGCGAGCAATATATAGAATATAAAAAGATAAAATCTTACGTCGTAACTGTAAATACAGATTTACAAAGATGTCACCTCTAAACCAAATGTTAAAATATTGATATATTCATAAATATGAAGTTACAAGAAACAGTTATAGATAACAGGAAAAACAGGCCAAGTGCGTGTCCGATCACGTACAGTGAAGGGTTCTATAGTCGAGATGTGCAATATTAATTTAATCGGCTGCAAAAATAAGCTCGTATTATCTATTACAATATTTCTCAAAGATCTTTTGAAAAACAGTTATTTATGTGATTGCTTAGCGTGTAACCGAAAATACTCAAAAACTACACGAAATATTCTATTCATACAAATTTTCGTTGAGTGTTCTTTAATTTTTACTAAGTATTTAAGATACCTTAATTTTTCTCAGAACTTTCCACCCCATACTTGAAAGTTAATTGCACACTTTTTGTGACTTTAGAAGCATACATATATCTCAGCAACTAGTGACTTAAACGAACAAGTCATTTTGAAACCTCTTTCATATAAGGATAGCCCAGAAGTTTATGTGCACTGGATTTTTTTTCATTTCTTAGTTACATGTATGGAAAGCCACATCGTATATTTTCTTAATGTCACCACCATCGTATAACGTTGAATTGAAACACCTACCTTTCAAACATCTGTGTCTTACGGTCAAACGGACAGGACAATAAGGATTCCGTTTTGTATTTCTTATTAGTAATCTCTCATTTCTAGCTGACTTCGAAAAAGGAGGAGGTTCTCAATTCGGTTGTATATATTATTTTTCGATCTGTCTTTTTAACTTCGAACTCCGCCATTTATGAACTGATTTGGATTTTTTTTTTATTTGAAAGGATATACTTCCAAATTGGTCCCATTTAAATTTCATTAGTATTGGAGCTTGGATTGCAGAGATACATCACATAAAATCAAATAGTGCTTAACGCTTATAACTTTATTTATTTATGTTGATGATTCTCTTATGTGTCATGGCGAATCTGAATTAGAAAAGAAGTTAACTATAGACCTGTTTGGATATTTATTTAAGCCAAGGTCACTTAAAAGGGAGAAATAAAAAAAAAGAATTAGAAATTAAATCGACTTCAAAAAAAAATCACTGAAAAGTACGAAATAACTATCGTTTACTAATCAAAACTTAAGTAAAAAAATAACTTTGTAAATAAGATACAAATACCTACATAATTAAATTTGACATCTATTAAAGTCGGTGTCAAATCAATGTGCAGTAACAGAAAGTCTATTAGTTTAGTAGGCTTGGCATCGACTTAAGTAATGGTCAAATTTAATTATATAGGTATTTGTTTCGTATTTATAAAGTTATATTAAACTAAATAAACTCTAGTACAAAAGTTTACAAGAGTTTTGACTAGTAAAGGATAGTTATTTTATAAATTTCAGTGATTTTTTTGCTTCCATGTGGGTCTGCGAAAGAAAGAAAAATATATAATGTTTAACTGCTGTCTTCCCACGCAGGTCATAAAAGTCGATCTAGGGATTATTAAGGAAATAGCGTCGGCGATGAGCTAACAACCTGTTAACATCTCGTTCCATTTCGTCATCAATAATCCCAAATATCTATTGTACAATCCGCACTCTGAATCAGAAGAGACATGAAGTTATGCAATTCTATCTCATGAAATGAATGCGTACAATTCATTGATACTGTACGAACACAATATTATTATACAACTGCGTAGCTGTATCTTAATTTTTTACATGTACTATGCAACTCAGCCACATCCTGCGCTCGAAATCTTTTTCATGGTCAATTTAAAATATAATACACTTGTCGGTCCAAATGGCCCTTGCAAATCTAATTTGCGCCTCCATGGATTACTAGTGGAGGTCTTAACATCATGTACTTTAAGATAAAATCACAGGGACCCATAGAGGTTTGCTGATTTACGAAATAACATCATATCGAAATGGAAAAACGTTTTGTTCATTGTTATAGATGTTGTTTTAACACTTTTGAGTTTCAACACTTAGTATTATTAATTTTTTTGAATGTTAGTGCAACAAGCTTGCAACGATCTTGATTTGAATAAAAGTTAATGGATAAGAATTTAATTCAAGTCTACTCCGTCAATATTTCAAGTATTGAAGTGGCGGCGAAAGAATAATAATAAAAATAATTTTGAAATTCGGAAAATAAAGACTATTTTATTTCAAGGTTAGTATACTTACTATGTTAATAGTTAATTTACATGTTTTTACTTCTACGTCTACGTAATTTAAAATATTTATAGCTTTAAGTATTATATCTTACACTACAAAGAAAACTACATCAATAAGTAATTATAGAAAAGCGAATAAGTACAAATAATGTTACTTAGATTTTATTTATTTATTAATATTGATATAAAAGTAATAATACAATTAATATAAAATGAATGCGCTAATTAGTGAATTAGTACACTTTTCGATTATCTTTTAGGATTCCGTAACTAAGAGAACGAAATTGTTTATTTATTATTGTTCGTCTAAGACAGAAATATTTTTAAATTATGTGTTTTTAAATCGCTGTTTACTTCACTGTATCCATAATTTTAATAGAAGTAAAGTAACACTAAAAATTCAAAATATTTTTATTTAAGGTAAGAACTGCATAGTAGAAAACCTTCACCTCCAATTTACAAATGAACGGACCTACATACCACAACAATAAGGATTTGTTATTTAACAACAGATCTCTATTAAATCTAAAATAAATTTTTGACTTTTCAAGAGGTTGTTTTTTTTTACTTTTAAATAAAAATATTTCGCGAAATAATACTTAATTACTTCTGGACAAAGCAGTGCATAGAAAGTTATTATTTTTAATTATTACGAAACCATCATACCAGGGTCGCCACGTAGTTAGAGCCTGATTATTTTATAAATGGGAACAATTTAACAAAGTATATTATAATTAACAACATTTTAATTCCGTAGTCTTTAATTTTATGATATCAAATGTATTATAAACAATTACTTAGGTAGCTGTTAATATATTATCAATTAATATAAACACGAGGTCAGGAGTACTAACATTACGATGTGGATCATGACTTGAAACAGTTTTCATATGATTCTTGAGTAAAATAGATAAAATACAATATATTTTTATTAAATTATTTAATTATAATATCTTAATATAAAAGTGACAATGAATCTAAAGATTTTATTTATTTTTTTAATTGGTTTTTTATACAGTTCATATGTGCAGGTGAGGCTATTATTACTAACTCTATCATTTTTGTAATATATATCTTATAATAATAACAAAGCATATTTAATACAGGTGTGCTAAGTGAAACAATATACTTAACAAATAGACTGTGCCAGTTTTATTTTAGAATACTAGGAGTCTTACTTTTCAATAATCATATAATTAAAATGAAATTGAAACTGTACATAATAAAATATAGGTAATATTAGTCCATTAACGTCCATTGAAAAAGTCAACCCAGACCGTCTTGTGCTCGCTGCACAAGCGAGATTCCGTAACCATTTATTGCATTTTATTAATTTAATTATGCAGTCGCAATAAGAGCTCTTTGATAGAGCTAGTTTCTGAAAATGAGTTAATTTTAATTGACTACATTACTACTTAATGATATACTAGTTAATCCTGAATTAACTTGTAGTCCATTCAGGAATGACTACATTCAATGTCTTTTCAAAAGTTTGCCTCATAAATTTATTATTTTAAAAATTTAATACATTTAAATTAAATAAATTTATTATTTATTAATAGAAAGGAAGTCGCTTTCATAACGAATTTGAGGCGACTTGTGTATTTTTGGTATTTCCAATAATAAGATACATGTGTAGAATAGAAACAATAACTTTATGTATCATTTATTTATTCAGTTTTTTTTTGGCATATTAGTAAGCGTCAATTTACATACGCGTTTTACAAATCTATATATTTAAATATATCTCAATAGATTACAAATAACACTCTTCGCTCTTATTATTGTCTTATCTCTAACGTAACATTGAAGATTAAAGCACAGATGTCTGTCTATTTATGTTTTAAAAGGTACAGTAAATTCCGAAATGCAAATATCTCTGACGCAATTGTGATCTAAATTTTTCCACAATACCTAGTTATTTACAAATTATCTAGATGATAACTAGAAAATACTCTCTGGATCGAAGTGTTAAAATAACGTAAATCAGAAGGATGCAATGAATATAGAGTAATATTATATCAATACTACACCATTCTATCAACATAAAGTGATACGAATATGTATTATGTATATTGCATATCCGATGCCCACTTTCAGTCGTCAGTTGTCTTTTGATAAAAACTGAAGTGATATTTGCGTCCACAAAAAGAAATTGCGTTTCTTTTGTTCATCTGCACAATGGTAAGAGTTACTGTAACTAAATCTAACAATACAACGAATGTTGTGTGTACACTGTACATGTTTTATCCCAATTTTATCCAAGTTACCCAATTTAAAGTAAAGAGCATGTACTTATATACCTACTTAAACATTACCCATATCCATATCTAACAAATGATAATTATAAGTTACACTTATAAATGTAATATGAAAGTAATGATGATGATATAGTAACTACTAACATAAAACTATTGTTTTTATTAAGAAAAACGAATAAATATGTGCACTCATTGTATCTATAAGTTCTTGTTGGCATTAAAATGACATTAGATTTGACATTAGTTATGCGTTTATAAAGATCGACAGTATGATTTCTATTAATTTCCTTAAAGTAAAATTAGTTAGCACAATTATTATTTATAACTATTTATATAGTGCATAATCAAATAGTTATTCATTTTATAGACAGAAAGTATAAATAATCGCCGTCGCGTATGCGTTATCGGAGCAGGAATATCAGGATTGTCTTCAGCACGATATCTAAAAGAAGAAAGTATCGATTTTATTGTGTTAGAAGCCACTCGATACGTTGGAGGTACATGGCGATATGATCCTAGAGTCGGTATTGATGAAAATGGATTACCTTTATATACAAGCATGTATATGCATTTAAGGTAAATACATAATATAACGTGTGCTATTTCAACTAGCAAAAGTACAGCTTTGTGAGGGCTAGCGGCACCTATTACTTCTGTAATTTCCGACAGATGGCGCTAGTGTGTAATAACGCTCTAATGAATAAAGTATTACACACCGCTGTTTCGTTATTTTTAAGCATTCATTTACGTTTTACAGAAATAATGATAATCAATACATCTAGACACGACTTTATACTACTATGTTAAATTCTTAATCCAGAGATGTGATAGTTTTTTCATAGTGTACCGAAAAAATGGACGAGTTCTGGCCTAGCAGTAGTGCTCGCTTCGCTCCTATATATAATATTTATCCTAATAATAAACAAATATGACCATTTAATATGCAAAATCAGCTCTGTTATGAATCTGCTTTTAAATTACATGATTTTTAAAATTAGGTATAATACATCGATTATTTCAGAACAAATTTACCAAAACCAGCCATGGAACTCAGAGGTTATCCATTACCCAAAGATCTACCTTCTTTTCCTAGTGGAGAAGCTTATCACAATTATTTAGAGAATTATGCAAAACATTTCAATTTGCTCAAACATATAAAGGTAAATAGTAGTAAAATTACTAATTCCGCAGATAGTACAACTGTTATATTTTTGTTCATTATAAGGGAAGAATATTATTTTCAGTTCCTTCATCTTGTAACTTCAGTAAGCAGGTTAGAAAACGTATGGAAAGTAAAATATGAGCACGTTACTACTGGCATATTATACGAAGACGAATTTGATTTCATATTTATAGGAAATGGTCATTTTAGCAAACCTAATTACCCGGATATACAAGGAGAACATCTTTTTAAAGGTAATTGTTATATGTATATCTGATTTTGTCAGTTTTCAATATAAATAATACATGTTACCTACGACTTGGCTATACCTTGTCTAGTTAAGATCTGAACTCTGATCCAGAAGAAGGGGATTTCGCAATTTCGTTCTCGAATTACTATAATTAAACTTAGAAGAAGCTATTGCTAAATAGCGAGAAAAAAATTAACTTCTTTTGATCTAGGTACCAAATGTACCCAGTACAAATGTAGGTATCAAAATATCTTATTTCCAGGAAATATAATACACAGTCATGACTATCGAATACCAGATTCTTATATTGGTCGTCGAGTCTTAATAGTGGGTGCAGGTCCATCTGGCATGGACATTGGTCTCGATGTAGCTTCTGTGAGTAAAAAGTTGATACATAGCCATCACTCCAAAGTGAACTTTAGGACACCATTCCCAGCTCACTACATTAAAAAACCGGATATAAAAGAGTTAAATGAAACTGGAGCTATATTTGTTGATGGAACTTACGAAGAGATTGACGACATTATATACTGCACAGGTAAATATACATTTTTGAAATATCGAGTGACATACGTAAATAAAATTATATTAACACGTGTTTCGCTTCTCAACGAAGCATCCTCAGATTCTGAACTGAATCAAGGATGCTTCGTTGAGAAGCAAAACACATGTCGATTATGTCGGTGGTTTTTGGAGTTTGAGCGGAAAATAACTAAAGATTGTAGGAATTTAACACAAGAAAATTATATTAAAGTAAAACGCAAAAATAGCAACGAATGGTTATGTAATGTATGAATGCGCTGTAAACACGATGAGAGTGCAAGTTTAACAATAAAATCAATTTTATGCTAGATTGCCATATTATAACTATTTGATAACGATCTAATTAAAAGATAGCTTTAGTAATCATAGCGACTTGTGCAGACTTTGTCCGGGTAGAATACGTAACATATAGCGTATGTCCATCTGAAATAATGTTCCTTGCAAATTGTGAAAGAATTTTTCTAAATAAGTGCAATAGTTCCGAAGATAATCTCCACATATAAATAAGCTTATAAAATCCGCTCTCTCTTTTTACAATTTTAGTTTGTATTATATTCAAAATTTTTAATTATGTTAATACAGTGTATAAAATACACCAGTTTTAAGAGCAATCTTTTAGTCTATTTATAAAAGTTTCATATACTTCTTGTATTCATTTCAGGATTTCAATACGACTATCCATTTTTAGATGAAACATGCGGATTAAATTTTAATCCTCAAAGCGTGATTCCGCTTTACAAATACGTAGTTAACATAAACCAGCCTACCATGATATTATTGGGTCTGGTCGTAAGGGCATGTATTGTTGTTGCTTTGGACGCTCAGGTACTAGAACATTTTTTATTATGTGCATTTCTAGAGAACGCTACAAAAAAGTATTCCAATATGTTAGAGCGCACTATCTCCATCTAGCGGAATAGTGTTTAAACATCAAACTACAGTTGTTACAATAAAAGAATTCGGTTTCATAGAATTTTATGGTCTTATTAGTGTTTCCGCTAGATGGAGATATACATTATTTACTTTTAATTAATCATGTAACATAAAATTTGATACTCAAAACAAAATAAAAATCTTCCGTACTGGAAAATATCATTTATGATCTTTGTAACCTAACAATGTAATTATTACATGTATTTTTTTAAATTTGTTTTAAAGTAACACAAACATTTTTAGGCACGTTACGCCACAGCATTAGTAAAAGGAAATTTTACTCTGCCTTCCAAAGAGGAAATGATGAAGGAGTGGCAGAAAAGGGCAGACGCGATACAGTCAAAAGGTCGTCCTATGGCTGACATACACTTCCTCGCCGAAAAAGAGGTAATTGATTATTCGATTTGCCTTATACAGAGTTGTCGGACGTATATATATATTTAGCCTTTTTGACCTTTAGCGGTACAAATGGCCTTAAACGGCCAAGATTCCAACATGATCGGCTTTAATTACATTTTTTGCGTGTAAACCAGGAAAGAGTGAGTGAGCCCGTATACCCCAACCCCGGGATTTTCCATTTTTATAAATGAACTTAAATTTAGTACTGTAAAGAAGTATTATAAGTACCTACATAATCGAAGTCAGACTCACTCAGACCTCTAACGATCGCCAGTGTGTTTTCGAAGGATGGAAGATGTAAGCTCGATGCGAAGAGACGGGTAGCAGCTGGCAATAAAGTTAACAGTGTTCTGTGCACATTATTCGCAGTTGAAATCTACCGAAATAGCTATCCATAATGGAGGATTTTGATTGGATGGAATTTTATTTTAGTACGATAGTGAAAGTAAAATAAATGCAGTTGAAATGCGATCTCTCCGAAATATTTGTGGTGTCACCCTCATTCATTAACAAAATAAGTAATGAAAAGATACACAGTATGGCAGAGTGTGATGACAGTGTAAAATTGTAAAAATGCGAAAAGTAATGCTCAGATGGTTCAAATACATAGAAGAATGAGTGATGAAACAATTGACAAAATAAACATAGAAAGCGAGAGAATGGTAGGAGAAGCTAAAGAGGACCAAAGCTGACTTAGATCCAATAAGAAGACTTTAGGTGACGTGAATGTCAAAAGCACTCGCATACCTTAGCGAAAATGTGTGATGGGAATGACGAGATGAGGAGACGAAAGAAGTATACATGACACTGCCATGCAATTCGCCCAAACGAAAATCACTCGACAATTCACCTCACTTCCCATTCGAACTCACTTGGCCTTCGAATGGAATTCTCTAAACCACTGGTTCCCAAACTTATTTTATCTACTGAGTCGAGAGCTCATGCAGTCGTTGTCTAAGATGCCTCCTAGCTAAATGAAATTACAAATCACCCCCCAGGCCTCTACACAACGCCCCCATTTTTTTTCTGGGTCTCTTACCGCCCCCCTTTAGGCCTGCAGCGCCCACAAGGGGGCGTTATCGCCCACTTTGGGAATGGCTGCTCTAAACCAAACGTACCTACTAGGAGTGAAGTGAAGTGATCTTGGATGCGAGTTTGTTAGGAATTGCTTAAGAGTAAACATCTCAGACGATATTTCGCTTAGGGTATTTTAACTTCTGAGATAATTACGTTAAATAAAACTTATTTTATGTAGATTTATTTAAATTAGATTGTTAAAAATTCATTTACGATAGTACGACTCGCCACCGCTCTCATCGAGGTGGCGCCAGTATCTCTGTCGAATAGGATTGCCACGTGAGGCTGTGTATGTATGTTTACATAAATGTAATCTATAAATTGTCCCCATAACATATTAGAATCGTCGCACTGTTTCTTTATTTTTTTCATACACTGTGACACTGTTATCATGGTAGCAGAGTTCAATTAGTTTATTTATTGTGTATATTTAAACTCAACGATTTCTTTTTATGACTTTTTCAGGACGACTACTACGCTAGTTTGACGGAAGAATCGGGTATAGAGAGAGTTCCACCGGTAATGTTTAAAATACGTGCAGTGGACACAGAGGCAAAGTTAGAAAACCTATATACATATAGGGATTATGAGTATACAATTATCGACAAAGAAAGTTTCACACGACGACTAGAGAACGAAGGCGCACATACCCACAGCAACCATAGTGGGTGTAAACCATAAACACCTGTTTTATATTTCTATTAATTGTGTTACTATTAATAATATTGCAATTATAATAACAGTCCTATATATATTTTTCTTAACATTATTTTAATTTTTTTTTTTAATGAATGAAAAGTAATTATAGGTTTAAGTCATTAGAAACAATTGCAGTCTTATCTTATTATTAACTATCTTATTTATTATCGTTTCAAAATTACCGATTACGACAAATGACACAGCTTTACAAAAGTAGTACTACCTTTTTAAATCATGCGCAAAATTTAGTGCAGGTACAAAGGCTTTGGCACGAGATCATTAGAGCTTGGCTCCATACAGGCTCACTGAGGTTATGAGAAAACAAGTATATTGGAGTCATTTGTTTCGCTGGCGTGTTCCATCCTCAGAGGTGAAATCATTCAATAATACTTAAATAATGATTGGAAATCATACCTGTCAGTTATTACAAACGTTCGCACTCTGTCGCAAAAGAATAAATTCGCTTAGGTCGGGTTATATGTTGTATATACAAACAGTAAGTAATAGAGACAAAGTAAAAATTGGGGTATTTTTTTTCTATATTGCAAAATAAATAATAATAAAAGAAGTAGTCCTAATTCTTTAATTATTGCACAGGCTGTAAGAGACAGCCATGAGATGGGATACATTACGAGGGACTTGTATAGGCGTTAAACGATGGGTTAGTAGCCTGTCAATTTATATATGACTATACTTTGCCAATTACCTTTTTTTTTTTAATTTAGTATTTCTTACTGAACAAAATAACATAGTATATATAGATACCACATATATACGCACATATAGAAATAATAAACAATATTTAAATAAAGAATCGTAGGTTTTTATAATTTTATTTTGTACTTAAACACTAAATTAAGTATAAATATAAGAGTTCCTACTAACACATAATTGGTAACAGTCAAATGAACTAATATAAATGTAATATTTATAGGTAATACATATAACATGTATCTATAACTCACTTGGGCACTAACATAATTTTACAATCGTTACATATTTTCGTGTTCTCCTAATACGTGTTCCTATACAAGTATGTTTACATACGTACATTGCTTCTGTTATTTAAATTCAAACATCATGCAATGAAACAAAACCCGTAACGAATTAAGTACACAAAACGTTGATGTCTTTTGTACTGAAAATGAAAAATTGCTAGTCATTTCGCGGTTTCATTGCTTCTGGTTACATTATCCTCTCTGAAAAATTAGCTTTTTTCGATGTTTATTTTAATGAGACTAATGTATACATTTAGAAGGCTTACTGGCATGCGAAATGTGTGCAAAGTAATTAAGAAGGAAAATCAGTATGTATCAGAACTTTGTCATGCCACCACATTTTACTTTAATTTCATAAATTACCTTTATTTTAATGCAATGAACCGGAAGTGTAAAATGCTCGATTAGAGCCAGTCATTCATCAAAGTTTTGCATCCGGTCCCGCCATTTTGTAATTTTCATAGGTACAGCCAATGAAAGCGCAGTCATCGGAATTAAAGCTATTTCAATATTATTTAATAAATAGTGTAAAACTTAACTCAATATGTAATGATAAAATATATTTACAACATGGATATTTTAAATACATTTTATTTTGGATGGATGTGCCCATGGAAATTAGAATGGTGCGATCGACTGCAAAATTCTAAAGACTACTGACAGATGTATCATGTATGTTCGAAATAAAAATACTAGATAGTTTTAACTTTTGTCAAGTATTATTTGATTTTAATACTGATTAGTCGTATGGATTGTATTACTTCTAATTGTAACAGTTAATTAGAATTTTATTAAGAAAAGTAAATAAAAAATAATAATAAAAATTAATAAAATGTAGTATCTGTACTGTATTGTGTATATACAATAGACATTTTGTTTTTCACATTATGTATTATTGCCTAGGTATGCCTAATAATTGTTCGTTCTTATTTAAAAATAAATCTCATTCCTAAATCTCATATTCGTTTCGTAAATTATTAAACAAAATTCCTACTCGTTCACTGATTATTTTTTAAATATTTATGGGACAAATATCGCCTCTGGGGTTATAAAATCTTTTGTAATGAAATTCATCGGTGATTTCATAATCATAATCTCGGTAATTTAGCAAATCTTCAAGTCTGTTTTTGGCATTGAAGTCCCTTATATCAGTCAACACGGGAGCAGCTCGAGTCACCCCTGCCTCTTGAGTTAGATTCGCAAAATACTGATCCTGAAAATTAATAATAAAATTAACTGTATAAATAAAACCTATCGCCAATTTTATTTCTACAAACTTTGTATTTGTAGTATATACCATACAACAACCTCGGGAAGTAAGATCTAATGAGATCCGAACTCCAAGTTAATTTAGGAAAGTCTGATTCCTAATTTGACCGGAAGCCTATTTGTGTAATTTCCATTAAATGAAGACACATACTAATTCAATTATTTTGGAGTTATACAAGTCAAAATCTACATTTTTACAATGAGACCTGAGTCTTATCAAATTTTATCTACCTATATTTAATTTAGGTACATTACAGAATTTAAAATATTAATTTTATATTCACTTTCAGGTAATGAAAGTTCATAATTTATAGGCACCAGCTGGTTATTTACAAACGTCGGAAACTCATCTTTCCGTATCCGACAGGAAACTTTTTGATGATTTTGTCTATACGCGATTCATAAATCCGAAATCGTATTATATTTATATTATATGTATATCATATTATATATAGTCTTATTCACAAATTCAAGCCTTCTGATTAAATTCATGCTTTTCGACGGTCGGCCTTTCTGCCACGGAAAGTTTCCGACGTTTGTGTATAACTCCCCAAGCCAGAAATTGCACATATAGAAATATAATGTTATGTGCTTATACCATAAAATCTTTTCGAAAACTCAGAATTAAATTATTATACAGTAAAGGCTTAAAATACATTACAAACAGTGAAGAAAATAAAATATCCAGTTATAGTATATTGTGCAGTACGCACATTTTTCGATATAGTTCATTTAAAAATCCGACCAACTGTCATCAGCTAATAAATTTATGTATTGCTATCTCTCCATGTGAAGAAATGTCTATGTAACACAAGGATACCGATTCATAAGTTTTTAAATTTTTTTAAATGGTAGGTAGTTTCAGAGATAAATAAAATTTGCAGCAATTTTTGCGACATTTTTCGAAAAAATGTTAAAGAAAAGCAACACAAAGTAAATTGCTATACAATTTTGAAATTGTGATGTAAATGAATAAAATTCTGATGTGTAGTTGTGATGAGCGATGAGATGACCAACAATAAAGTTATTTTTAATTATTATTTGAGCCCCCAAAACTCAACTTTTCAAGTTCTCATTTGTCTTTGAGCCATTAATTATTATAACTGTTCCAAACAGTTGTTTACGTTAAACTGTCTCTGTGAAAAGCGGCTGACAGATAGATGGACATCGAAGCGATTCCAAGTGTTCCTTCTTTCAATCTTGAAACGAAGCACTGTAAACATTTTTTAAACTACGAAAAGAAAAGTAAATTCCACTATTCTACTACATTTCTCATCATTTTGCACATACCATAAGGTTTCCAATGACATTGACATCAACAATTTTCAAATTCTTAGATCGCAAGGAATAAACGTGATCCAACCAGTTCTTGAGCATCTCCTCCTGGGTCGGTAACTGAAATTTACCAGCGGCTAGAGCTGCTGCGTATTGAGCCTGAAAAACAATAATTGATTTCAAATTTCTACACTTAATTCAATAACTAAACGCACTGGAATGCTTTGTTGAGAAAACTTATAACGAGATCTACTAACGCTTTAATAATAATGAAACTTAGGTCAAATGAAACCAGACAATAATTGAGTATCAAACTCTTACATTTTGTTGCACACACTTAAATCAAAAATTAATAAATAATTACATAACTCCAACTATCTAGGTGTCAAAAAAATTACTTAACAACTGAAAATGATTATTGATATGGCAAGTAGTCTCTGTAAAAACCTATTTATGCCTATTTTAAAGAATCAGAAAAGAGTATCTTCTGTCAATGTATATCTTTTGTCTTCTTTGAGTGGGTTTGATTTGAACATATATGTAATTTACACAATAAATAAAACACTTTAACATGTTGCTTAAAAAAGAAAATGATTTTGTAATACATATGTACATATATATCCTAACGCTGTATCCCTAACGGGGTAGTCAAAGAAGTCATGATTTTATATAATTTAATCTAATTTGATTTACTTTTGTTTTTTCAATTAACTTTATACGATTCTCCTGATTTTTCTTCTACGTATGCGCGAACTTTTCCAATAATTTTCTCTCTTTTCGATTCATGTAATCATGCAACTGTTGTCTCAATCCACATCTTTTAGGAAAATCTCGATAAGAAACTCATTCCACAGCTTAACTAATCTGAGGAGGCGTTCTTGACACCATACCGTAATTATACTGTGCATGCGTTACTTACATACCTGTGCATCTAAAACTCTGTTTATAACAACTTTTGGTATTCCAATGAACACCATACTCGGGTGTCTAATATTGACCATGTGCTGGTACAGTGGCAGAATGAATTTTGCTGAGGCAGTCACTCCACAGCTCTCGTCCAGAAATGGATGGTCGAAATCAAAACCTAAAAATAACCGCGTAATTTTATAATACTAGTTGCTGCCCACGACTTCATTCGTGTAGTATTTTATTTACTAAATTAAATAATTCAGAAACCCTCGCGAGCGTATGCAGATGATAGGATGAATAGTTTCGAAACGTATAGAGGACAAACATATAAACAAACATTAATTTTTATTTATAGATAGATGAATACGAGTATTAGTAGGTACTAACAAAAAAAAATTATGAATAATAGTATTAATAGGTACTAATACTCCTATTCATAATTTTTTTTTTGTTACAAAAGTTAACGGTTGGTTAATTTTTGTAACAAAAAAAAATTATAAAAGAAACTTCTTTTAAAACAGAGATTTACATCTTTCAGAGCAGTGGGACCTATTTATATTTCTAAATTTTCTGTATAGTTTACTTTATACACATTCCTCAAAATTACAATTGGATTTTTAAAAATTAGTTTTTAAAATAAACGAAAATAACTGTTATTTCGTCGGTCGCCCAGGTGGGCGACTGAACTTTACTTGGTGTTTTATAAAAAAAAAAAACTTCTGACCACATTGCAGAATTCGAACCCGTGCACTTCAACATGGTAGACCTACACCTAGCCACTGTGCTATTGAGAAGGTTAACTCTGTTGCAAATTGCAAAAACAGCACCCTCACATCAACATTTTATTTGATTTTATTGGCCTCACTTCCTAGGACAGGCTGTCTGAAGTTATGAAGTCTATGCTTTTATCATAATTTTTCATTTTATTTCATTATTATAGTGTGATATGTGTTTTTAATAGGTACTTATTGCAAATTGAACAGACATATTATTTCAAAATATTAAAAAAAAAACAAAAAGGTCTGAGCACATTTCAAGATTCAAACCCGCGCACTTCGGCGTGGTAGACCTACACTCAGCCACTGTGCTGTTGAGAAGGTAAACTCTACTGCGAAATTAAAACAGTTCAGAAGTTTTAAGTCTGTGATAGACGGAGAAAACGATTTTTTTCAGAATTCAGATCTAGCTAGATCGATTTTTCACCCCCCTCAACCTCTATATTGTAAATTTCATTGGAATCGCTTGAGCTGTTTTCGAGAAATCAAATACACATATATATATATATATACATACATGTATGTATACAAATATGTATACATAATATGTATACAAATATTGCTCGTTTAATATAATAGTGAAAGTATAGTCAGCATCTACATTCTTTTTTTATTCAATAAACACATGGTTAGCAAAAATGCTAATCATGTTTTCATTCCTAATTGCTAATCATGTGTTCATTCCTAAAAAGAATAAACAGATTTCGTACTTCCTGTACTTCAAAAGGAAAAACGTAAATTTTATAAGGTCACACACGTCGACACGTGTACGTCTGTTTGTCTACTCGTCTTTACATCTTTTACAGTTGAATTTCTCAGAAACCGTACTAAGTAGAGACTTGAAATCAAGCACAGCAATACGTCATATTAATGCACATAAAAATATGTGAAAAAGCACTGATTAACACATTCTTAATTAGACGACGACACTAAACAGACGTTCGAACTTGACTCTGCCATTTCTTCTCTAAAACTACTGGACTAAAAATTTCAAAGATTCAGATACGATGATAACATACTTGAATTTTATTGGAAAATTATAACGACAGTTTTAAAGAAATTAATTTCACAAAACCCCATTTATAAATACATAGATGCGGAATCCTCTGCACACAAATCAAATTCATACTATCGGATTTTTTTTTAATTATGGTAAACATACTATGTAAATGCATAGTTACGTTGCTGCAGTGATGTACTTTTTTTTTAGCCAAGCAGGAGGAATCTGCACGTAGATACTCTGCCCCTGAGGGCGAAACTGTCACAATCTTTCTCTCAGGGGAGTCTCATTGCTTAGGAGTCTCATTTTTGCAAATTACAAATTATATGTGATTACAATATACCTAAAATAGTTTATTTATACCTGTACAAAAAATAACATCATCCACTTCTTCGGAACTTCCATCTTGAAATATAACTCCAGTCGACGTGAATGACTTTATATCAGGCTTTTTTATATAATGTTTTGGAAAATTAGGCTGATTGTAGACTAAATGATGAGAGTGTATTAATTTTGAAGTATAGTTAACTAAATGTGTGGCCAAATCCAGTCCTGAGGGACCGGCACCTAACAGCAGCACTCGACGATTTTTGTAAAGTTCTGGTTCTTTGTAATCATGACTGTGAATCATGTTTCCTGTAAATAGTGTTTAAATATTAAGAATCTTTAACTACTGCAATATATTTTGTAACAAAGAAAGAAAGTTAAATTTTTATGAAACAACTTAACAACTGGCTATGATATAAAGAATAACCTAAAAGAAAGTAATCTATGTTTTAAATCTTTTTTATATATCGATTTAAGTTACTAGCTTTCACTGCTTCGTTTACATGATCCTGGGAAAATTATACCCTATATTTTAGCTAAAGGTACTACTTACATCTACTCTGTGGAAAATTCGAAGCTTCTTGCAAAACAAGATTATATACTTCAGCAGCTTTCGCGTCAAATAAAAACAAACAAACAAACGGGAACGTTTTGTTAACTACGACTACTCGTACTAGTTTTGCATAAGTGGCTATTAACTTAATTTTTTTTTAATACTTGACAGACGCGGGTTATTTTCACAATTTTATTACATACTATCAAACCCGGCCCGTTTCACTGGGCGTTAGTTGAAGTTAAAATAAATTAAACAGTTTTTATAATTATTTTGATACTGCAAAAAAAAAAAAAATTCTACTGATCCGATCGCTATCAAACTTTACGAAACACCCGCTAGGCCAATCTGAAGATTCCCTGAAAATTTCATCGAAATCGGTCCAGCGGTCCAGAGTCCATAAGGAACATACATACATACATACATCGCCTTTTATATATATAGACTAGCTGTACCATGCTTTGCTGTGACTCAGTAGGCATATTATGTATATTAGTTATATGTTATGTACATATAAAACTCGCCAATATTTGAACGTAACTCAAAATTTCAAGGCAATAGATGAATACAAAAATTATATTTTCTGAAGTTTAAGATTTAGAGCAAACGAACATTTATTTTTATTTGTATGGATAGATATTACTATGTATAAATATAATAAGTTAAATTCCATAAATCCTTTTAAATCTTCAATTACGATCGTTAATCATTTTTGTATTAATATACACTGTTTGTTACAATAATGTATATAATTATATTAAACAGAGTTAACCTTTAAACGCTTCCTGTCCCTCAAACTTCGGCCATCTTGGTTTGCTGTAATGTCCATTGGCGACGATTATGAAGTCGCATTGGTCTGTATAGTTGTTCCTAGTATCAATCCTTGTATATGTAACGTTCCAATGTCCCTTTATCCACTTAACTGACGTCACCAGGCTTCTAAACTGTAATGAATAAACAATAAAGTTTAGACACTTGGGTACAGCAAACTTGTAGTGTGTAGAATCTATCGCATTTACAACTGTAAAATTTTTAATAAATTTTCAAATGCATGTTCATTTCATTATGACAATACTACCTAAAAAAATGAGACATATGGACTATTTTTAAACGGTAGTGATGAGACATAATCATATGACTCATGCTGCGCTATATACGTATACTGTGTACGTATATACGTATACTATACATATACGTGGACTATATACGTATACTGTCTAATAATATTATTACGAGTACCTATGACAACATAAGCACTGATTCACAAAGTCGAGAAACATTTATTGAAAAGGTTATCGACACTTTTTTCTTATATTATCTGAATAGCAAAATACATCCTTAGGTATACGGATATACTTACACAATCAGGCCGTAAAAAAGGATGAACAAGTTTCCATAAAAGTTTCATGTATGACGTTCGCATCCAATAATAACTTGACTAATGACAATTGCTTTTGTCTTGAATATCCTTGTCGTCTTGGACGCAATAACGATCCAACTACCTGTGTTTTCCTTGTATTTCCTTAATCTTAGTAGGTATATGTGTATGAAGATATACAATAAATTCAAATATAACCGCCGCCGTAAGAGAATATGTGAAACATTTTTCTTGCTTTCAGAGCCTATTCCACAAGATATAATAAGAAAAATAAAAAAGTGTATGTGTATTCTCTTCTCCTCTCAGATATGTGAAATAAAACCCAATATTAAATTTAAAAATATCAAAAAATTTAAGAAGAAGCTTTCTAAGCGGCAACTTTGAGGAAGTCTATTATTTAAGATAATGTGTAGTTTTAAGTTTGTAAATATTAACGTATGTATGTACTTACTTTTTGTTAATGTAAATAAAGCCAAAGAAGAATGATTATGTAGGTAAAAGGAATTAGGAGTGTTTCATGTAATCGTGAAAAAATTGCATCGTGACCATAAATTAATCTTATTTTAGTAAAAATGCAGGAATGTAACCTACCCCCTCCTAAGGCCTCGCTCTTACGTAATAAATGTAATACGTAAAAATATTAGTAAATGTAGGTAAAAAAAATTATCCCTTGTAGTTGTCCTAATAATATTATATTGCGTAATGAATGTTGCAACATATTTGTATGTTAATCACGTATCGACTAACACGTTAGTCTGAGTCGCCTATAAATTAGACATTCTATAAACTTCGAAACTTAGTAACAATATCAGCAGTTGCATATTAATCTAATTTTGAAGTGTCTTTTGCCAAAGTAAAATTCAAATTCAAATAAATTTATTCAAATAAGCTCAATTGCATGATGTTTTTGAACTACGAATCTACCTTCGGTTCAAAAAAAAACCTACACATTGAGAAAAACCGACAAGGAACTCAGTCAAGTATAATTTTTTTTAATAAAATACGGTATACAGACACCCAGTAAATGCACGTGCATTAGAGAAGACTGTTTCCGGCTATTGTTTTGTCATTGATGAAATCGATTATTTCATAGTATGATTTTCTAATCAATGTACATATATATTATAACAAATCTGAATCTTTTTTCCGTTAATTGATTAACTTCTTGAAACTTTATTATAAAAACGAATGAGTTACCCAAAAGTCCCAAAACATTTGACTTTTGTAATGTAAGTTTTAGAATAACCGATTTATCACCACTTTCAAGCTTTCCATTTGTTACTGTCGCCTTTTTTTTAAACAGATCCGTATTTTTTTCTCGTAGACATTATATTTTCAAAGATATATAAGGACGGCAAGGTCTTACATCTTTAAAACGAACTCACAGCGACTCTCGTGCATTCATACTTTAAATGGCATCTATTGCTCTTTTTTGTTAAATAAAAAAGCATTTATATGCGCCACTGATCCCCACGGTGGAAGGCCATGGGACATTAGGCTATGGAATTATGTGAAATACACCAGCCTAGCCGTATCCACATCCGTCAACCGTTTAATGCGTTTAATGACATTTATCACGGAATCGAACTTAATAACTAAAGCTCTGATACAGTCCGCCCGCTATTATTAATTTATCTACTGTTAAACCAAGAAAAATAGCTGATTTAACTAATTCTAATTGTTTCCTATCCGTTCTAGTTTATCATAGATTCTGGGTACGTAACGTCTCGTGCTAACATAGTACCTATATGTAACTATATATGCATTGCGCAGTTAAGTAAAGATCAGTTATTGCGTCCTTCAGCATGCATTTTCCTCGTAAAAGACATCGTGCTAATTTCTCACTCGACGCTCATGCGAACTACCAAGAACGGACGAGTTAGCGTTTACGCTGTTATATTGTTAAAATACGAGTAAATTGCCTTTTAAGTAAATTTAAAAAAGTGCATTATAACGGCGAAACAACACTACATTTCGTGTGGTTTTAATTAAAAATTCGCCATTATTATTGGAATGACAATTTTTTTTTTGGTATAGGGACACTGGCTAGTATAGAGTATAGAGTCGCTTCAGCCAATGATCAGTTAATAAATCCAACCTATTCAATTTAATTGTGAATTTCAATTTCAGGTAGATTGGGAATATCTGTGTTATACACGAGACATCGATTAGGTATGTCACGTGGTATTTTTGGTGGATGAGCGCAATTTAGGACCTGAGAACACTATAGCTACTTATAGGATCACCGATTAGCGCTTTTGTGATTGTATCGATATTACATCGCCTCTTGGAAACTATGAGTATATTGGATCGCGGTATCAAGATCTTGCGTTTTTGTGATTCAAATTAAATAGCTGATGTTAAAAATAGCAAATATTTAGAGCCTTATTAAAATGAAAATAAAAGTAGAATAGTAAATTGCTTAATAGTAAATAGTAGAATCGAAAGTGTTGCTTGATGTTCATCTGTGCCCGGCCACGCGTTGCTGTGACTCAGTAGGTTTTTTTTATGGCGAAGGGGCAACTAGCGAGCGAGTCGCCTGATGAAGAGGTATTTTATTATTATTTGTAAGTTTGTATTAAGTTCATTCAAAAATCGCATAGAAAAAAGCACTCAGTTTTTGCCACATTTTCCAATTTTTCGGGCAATTTTTCAATTTTTCCGTCCATAAAAACCTTACTCGGACTATTGCGAACATATGAAAAAAAATATCTAAATCGGTCCAGCCATTCTCAAGGTTTGCGCTTAGCAACGTACAACATTTCGTTTTTATTTAGGTACTATATAGAAATTATTTATTATAATAACTTATAACTTAAGCAATGACAGCTTTCTAAGCGGCAACTTTGAGGAAGTTTATTATTTAAGATAATGTGTAGGTTTAAGTTTGTAAATATTAACATATGTATGTACTTTTTTGTTATACTTGTAAATAAAGTTAAGTATTTTAAATCTGTTATTGAAGACAATACTTAGTCACAGATTAGTATTAATTAGTTATTAACGTAATTTAAGTCAGTAAATATTAACGTTTACATATTTGTATATTTAATATTTTCAATAGTTTTTCCGTTAACTTACAGATTTGACAAATACTGAACTTTATTAATAACATTAAAGTACATACATATGTTAATATTTAGAAACTTGAAACTACACATTATCTTAAATAATAGACTTTATAACTATTGCGTTTATTATAATATCACAGGACGTTGTCATAAATGACTATCGAAATACTTCTAATGATAATAACAATTGTTACCAATTCTTGTAAAAAATAATTTAATACCCATTAGAAACCAGGTCAAGAATTAATATTTCTGCCACAAATAGATAAATATAGTTTTAAAGATTGTAATTGTTGTTATAGTTAGGAAATAAAATTAACACGTAAATGACAATTTTGAACTCATGACACAGAAAATTAACGTGATTAAGTGATCTCTTGTGATAAAAAAAAGCTATTCAATAGTAATTATTCATTGCAATTCTTTATTTCATACACACGCTATGTAGGAAAAACTTTTAAAAATCACGTTCACTTACCTGAATGTATTTTAAGAGATCGAATTTCTGAACAAATAACTTTAAGTATTTATAAAAACATGCCCCAGTTGGATATGATGGTGTTGTTTCTGGAAATGGAAACCCAGCAAACTCCATGGTCTGTCTTGGAGTATTTGTTCTGCAAATGAAACATTTACCAAATTTTCGTTATTATTGAATTAAATGTTTTAACTTCTCGCTTATTCTCATAATTTAACTAAAAAGTAGAAATTAAACTAAAAAGTAGAAAATAGAAATATATTACAATAAAGATGACCAAATCTCGAAGCAATAACGACTGGTTTTTCATTATCGAAATAATTTTACTAATTGATATATACAAGGAAGAAGACTGCTCATCGAAAATAATGTTGGGTAATTCTATTCACCATCAGTTTTACATTATGCGAAGGTATTAATGTAATCCAAAAACTTGTTTTCATCATTGCGATTACGGTATAATTTCGTAAGAGACCGGTCACTTGTCTCTTTAAAATATATTGCTTAATTATGTAATACGCATGGTTACACATTGTTGACCAGAAAATGGAATACAAATACAAAATTATATAATATTATGGGACATACACGACAAATATAACAAATAAAAGAACGAATTCAAAAAAACAAAAGGTGTGAAAAATATGAAACATTACAAAATGCATAAGTCTATTACAAAATAATGGTACATACAGGTAAGTATCACAAAAATAACCAGTGTCAATATCATATTATTATATTATGGTAGTATGTTGGTTTTTTAAATAATTTTTAAATAATTTTTTTAACGTAGATATGCAGATACGTTCAAAATATAAGCAAAAATATCGAACTATTTTTATTTTAAGATATCATTTTAGGCAAACTGATTCATTCTATCAGTCGTTGATTTAAATATCGATGAGGCTACACCACGGTAACTTACAAATGCCTAATGAGCTTTTATAGATACGCGTGCATTACACACATAATCTCGTTAGCATAACTATATACTATTCCCCCGAAGAGGTAGAGACACTCTCAAATTGAACCATTAGTCTATTATCATTTGTCCACAATTGCAAGATTAATTTTGATTACGTTTCTATATATCAAATTGTCAGTGCATTGATGTTTAAAAAAACTCAACCCTAGATAGTGGAAGTTGTTTGAAATCCTTTATTTACCTCTGACGATATCCATACAAAGATATAGATTACTCGAATTCTGAACTGTTTTATTAAAGGAAATGTTTAAATGGTAGACAAAAATAATTACCTGAGATATTTGTACATGCTGGTAAATAAAGGTAACCCATCTTCATCTGTACCCACGTGAGGATCAAATCTCCATGTGCCTCCTATATGCCTTGACGCTTCGTATACCGTGAAATTAACTCCGTATTGTTGCAAGTACCGAGCGGCAGCCAGACCGGAATATCCGGCGCCGATTAAGCACGTGTGCTTCGATGTGGTTGGCTGGAAAAAAGTAATCAGTTTACATGTGCTATAGAAATATGCCTGCTATCAATGATGTTATTGTCAGCTATCGACACGAGTGCATCGACATAGATATCTTTTATTGAAGTCATCGAGATTTAGCATAGCCATTGATAGTTTGTGATTTGATGATGAAGTGGAATATTTTGGAGCTCTTACAGACTTCTCTCATAACATTATGATTATTAAACGAAAACGCATGTAACATAAGTACTACTTACTATCTTAATTCTATTACCACATGTGCGTCGGTAGACGGATGTTATACTTTAACATGGATAAATATGTATATAATATAAATATTTGTATTGAACCTCTGCGATGCATTTGATTATTTTATAAAAGTGCGTACATGTACATAATTTTATTACCATTTCCCGTTCTATATTTCTGTGTTCATGAAAACTTAGAATAATAACATTAATATTTGACTGCATTATCAAACCACAGACAATTTCCCTTTTGGGGTAGTTAGAATATCAGCGTGCAGCAAAATCACACCTTGATGACACATCTAGCAACAAGTATAACATTTGCGTTTACAAATGGCAACGCAAAACCAGATAATGACAGGTTTCTATCCATCACCTATACAGGTTCCGTATAATCAACCCAATTCCTTGGTCAACCCTTGCGACCTGTGTGGAAAAAACAACTAGCACATTTTTCTTTTTTCTTCCTCTCTCAGACCAGCATGGAATCAATAAGAATAATTATCTAACTGCTTTAACCTTGCAGGTGTCTATATAAATGTACATGAAACCAGTGAAATCAAAAACATTATCGGATATATAAATAAATTCGTACATGGCATACATAGTAACATTGATTTTTCTCTATTACATAAATTTCTGAGCAAAACTTCTCATTTGTATGCAGCGATGTCAGGGACGTTTAACTCGATTTTCGCTTGCACAATGCAAATCGAATACACTAATCGCGTATATAGATAGGTTTGATTCAAATTACTTGAGGCAGGTATTGAAAACATTGATTCCAGTTCTTAATAAAAGTAGCCATTACTACACATGATCATGACTTAATGAAGTAACCTACGGCATTCAATTATTAGATGCAAAAGCTAATAAGAAGGTACAATATTACAATAATTATACTTGTGTATAATTATTGTATTTACATACTTATGATTCCCACACATGAAACACTTTGACGACATTTCTAGCAATAAATAAGTTTACATGGATTTTGGGTTTATTTGTACAAAGTGGAACATAACTAGAAACATGATCTATGGACCAATACACATAGGTATGTATTTGGATGCATAGAGACTGTCTTTTAATAATATAATATACTTAAGATACGAACATATATAAGTGCATTTGTTTATTTAAATTAAAAAGCAATTGACCCTTAGGGTTCCGTACTAAAAATGTGCCAACAGGACCCTATTACCAAGCCTACACCGTTTGATCACTTTTATAGTTTTCCGTTGAACGTTTTTATCACCACGATTTTACCGTCCACGATATAATAGGTAAGCAAAATGCTTCCCTATAATGTCATTAAAAAGACGCTTATTCAACATCCACGGCACTGATACATGCATACATTTTACTTCCCAATTGTACCGTGGACGGCAAACTCGTGGCGATAAAAACGTTCAACTGTACCTACATTATAAAAGCGGCCTTTGTCTGTTCGTCCGATCGTGCATCTATATTTTGTACGTAGATGTATGTATCTTTTAAACCGTAATAGGTAGCCGGTTGAAATTTTCACAGATTTTTTTTTGTTATGGCTGATATCGAATAATAAAAAAGAAATAAAAAGTGATAAATTATGGGTCGTGTTTTTGTACATACAAGAGTCGTGTTTTTTGCAGTTTTCTTGTTTTTCTCTATCATGAAAACATGTCGTAAATAGCTAATACCAGCGTTAAACTTAATGTACAACAAATAATAACAATCGGCTAAGTGCGAGTCGGGCTTGCGCTAAGGATTCCGAACTGAATCTGAAAGATAATTTTTTGTTACCGACCGAAAGGAGGAGGTTCTTATGTCGTCTAGTTTTTTTTTACTTCTTCGACATTCGTGTATCGATTTTGATGATTCTTTTTTAATTGAAAGGATATATGTAAAGTATTTCCATACATATTCAGTTAAGATTTGGTGATGGGGTACTGTTTAAACAAAATAACTTTTCAAAGGCTTATATATATTGATGACACTGTTATTTAATGTTCCGTTCAAGAATTGGAAAAAAGTTAATAGTTGAAGATCTGCTTTAGTAGGTACTCATTAAAACTCAAGTATAAAATAACTTCATAAATACGATACAAATACTACATAATTAAATTAGACAGTTGTGGCGCTAAATTAATAAACAAAAACAGAAAGTCTACAGGTCTGGCACCGACGTAAGTAACTGCCAAATTATAATCATATGTATTGGTTTATGGTTATTTTTTTACAATGAGTTTGTACTTTTCGGTGTTTTTCTTTTGAAGTCAATTTAATTTTTTTCTTTAAAAATGTTGATTTTTCTTAAAAAGTTATGATTAAATAAAGGATAATTATTATGTACTTTTCAGTGTTTTTATTTGAAGTCAGTTTATTGTTTTCAGTTTAAATACTTAAAAGAAATATATTGCGCGGTATCTGGTAGTACGGAACTATTGCAACTCACACTTGGCCGGTTCTTAATTTAGTTAAATGAATTTAGTTCAATTTAAGTTTCAGTCTAGCTTAGTTGACTGGTTACTTCAAGAAAATAGAAATGTGTCGATATAAGGCGAATGTTTACAAGCAGAATTCGATATTTATCTAAGACCATGAGCGAGAATACGAGCAGGAGTTGATATTTATCTAAATCCAAATGGACCTATAAAGGACACCAAGGGTAACATTATATATTTAAATAAATATTGGGAGAGCGGCTCTAGTTAGCCTTGGTTCATGGATTGTACGTAGCTCGTTTGCATTAAAATGTGAGGAAATGGACAGGTTGCTCCAAATAGCAGTAGTTTCAAAGTGTCAAGAATTTAATATTAACTATAACTAATATTATTGCCAGTAGAAAGTGCTCTACAACCAAACAAGTATTATATAATTTATTACATAGAAAAATTTAAATCAATAATCTTAATCGTTTAATATTTCGCATCACAGAAATAATCTATGTGAATAACTAAATACGGTTGATTACGATATCAATAACGAAATTGTGATATTATAAAATATTTAATTAGGTAATTTAGGTATACAAAAAATATCCAAAACCTGTTTTTATTGCAGTGTTGTCGATAGGTATATATATATATCGTGTTGGTTGTTTTAATAATCTACATTTTGCTGTTAAAAGTCTAAAATTATTAACTTTAAATAGGCTTCATTAAGTATGTAGGAGATAGGAGTACATAAGTACTCACTTACATGCGGTATAAGACATTGAATTTGAAACAACTATGAATATCTATGTAAGTACAAAGTTAATGTTAATTACTTAAAGGCCCACGTAGGATTAAGCTTATGTCAAATCATGGTCAAACCACAGATTAATTAGTTTACTAACGTAAAATCAAACGCAAAATTGTTTTAGTGTTTTAAATTAATGTCGCGATTTTTCTTTCTTAATTCTTTTTATTTTGTCTTAATTATTATTTTTATTTGAAAACAATAATTCTCAAGAAGACAGATGACATTGAATTATTTTTTAGTTATAATTCAATTAGATTTAATTGATTTTCATTTAAATGTTATTTTAATCTGACAATTAATTTTGTCAAATAGTGACAAAAATAATTAGTAAAAAGATCACTGTGCTAGGGGAATAACCACACATTAAATAAATATACAATAATGAAATGATCAAAGTGATACATCGTTAGAAAGCTATTACAACATTTAAAAGATTTACGATGTGATGAGCTATGACTAATGTGATGGCAGATAAAGCTTAGAGCAGTTACATAGGCCTGTTTACATCCGCGTATTTGCGAGTGAACACATAATATTTCCTAAAAAGTGAAAAAATTATATGAATTTCTTATAGTCACAATTTTTCTAAATGTACCTATATGAATTTATTGCGAAATAAAAATGCGAATATGAATTGTTCAGTCATAATAAAAACATAGTATTCATTAAATTTTATTAAATACTAGCCTTCGTCTGCGACTTCGTCGGCGTGGTGGTGACTTACAACAAAGAGAATAGCATAAAAACCTTCTCCATGAAAATCACATATGCATACATGCCAACTTTCATGATAATCGGTCAAACGGTGTTGAAATTTATAGCGATTACATAATATATTCAAACATAAATTTTTATAGACACAGATTATTCGTATTAACTAATAAGTATTAAAGTATAAAAAATTAGAACTTCACTTTTGTTTATAGTATATAAAAATTTATAGTCTAGTGTAAAGATGAGAATAACTAAGCACTGTTTGGAAACTGGATGCTGTTACTTTTTATGACACCAAAACATATTAAAGAAAAATTATGACTACCGTACATGGAATTTGAACAAAATAAAAATCTTTCAGCAAAATTTATTAACGATGTCATGGGCAACAGCACGACATGGTAGAAATAAAGAGTAATTTTCCCACAAATAATGATGGTGTTTACGATCCTGTATAATGTCTATGTATGTATATTCATATGTAGCATAATTCAATTTGCGACTGCATTCAACGCTCATTATTTTCGTCCATGACACGACTACTCAATGGAGCTTCGGTATTCGTGTCCATTGTTACACGGCAAAATGATAAAGATAAACATGAATTAAAAAATAAATTAAGATACTAGGCTACATTATTATTACTCATTTATAAAATTTAATTTCAATTTAATCAGTAGTATCTGTACAGTTTTTTTTTTTTGAACTTTACACATTAGCAATATTATGTATTATTTCATTAGAAACTTTAGTGAACTTGCCGTTTGCCAAACTTCAAAATTAACTAAGTAATGTATTATTAAAAAAATGTAATAAGATAATTTGTGATGTTAAATACCAATTATTCTCGCATTAATAAATATGTGTATAATGTACTTACATGTAAATAGACCTCGAGTTAAAGCACTCATAATGTCAGTTTACTAAGATGTAAGTAGTTAGATAAATAATTACGATCAGGAGCAGCGAACAATCAACATTGTCAGTGTTATTATAAAATGGGTACCTCACATTGAAAATGCCTAACATTGAAGAAGATATGTTACTAATTACAGAAAATATAAAATAAATTCAACTCCATGCGAAATACAATGTCAAATGGTCAAATCGCTATGCTAAAAATATTTCGATGTATAAATCGGATATTTTATTGTATTCTTTGCTTTACAGATCTCTCTTATGCACTTCTAAAACTTATTTCAAAATATAAAAATTGGTGAGCATTAGAAATATCAACCTGCTTTTTAACCTGCTCTCCTGTTACAGTTTTATTTTTGAATTTACTTTCTCGTCGCAATGGGCACATGCTCTATAGTATTATAAATACTTTAATACTTGAGTAACATATTTCCTGTACATGTAAACTGGACATGAACAACACAGACTAGTTGTAGGAAAAAGCTTTCTGTATCGCCTTAACCATAGCATTAGGTTCGACATTCCGTATTTGTGTATTGAGGTACGCGATGTGAAATCGCAATATATTATTTATTAATGTAAAATAATTATAATAAAAAGTACAAATACTTTCTTATTCTTTTTTTTAACCTATAAGGACGGATAATATTTGCGAATTATAACATTATATTTATCATAACATTGCCTAATTAAACACTTATTTAATCGATTGACGAAATGAACGCTATGTAGAAGACGATATCCAATATAACTTACACATAAAATATCTTTCTTTATGTGCAACTTAAGTATACTATTTGCTTAGAAACTGAAAAGAGTGATGTGGATTTTACTCTGATTACCTATTCTGTTAAATAAAAATTGTACGAGGATCCGAACTTTAAATAAAATTAATACACTTATTTATTCAACTGAATATAACAATATTTCAGTTAAACAAGTAGTTAAAATAATGTTACTACCGACCCTATATAATATTATGTCACATCACATTCCATAAACAAATTCATTTTCTAAAGTCTAAAGCGATCAAATGCGTGCCGAGCGGATCATACGTATGTGGAGTTCTGCATGTATAATAACAATGTGTACTAAATCACATATGTGTAATAAATATTATTTACTTCCTCCTCATTTCCTAACTGAAATATATTTAGGTTGCTCAAAAATAAATAATTTAAGTAAGTAAGTATTTGAAATTATTCATCGAAACATGTTTTCAAAATCGAAATCACTGCTTTAAAATTTATTCAATGATATCTCATACAATAAATTAAGTTCAAAATTTTGTTTAGTTTCCGTACAGTAATTAAAATCGGTACTTATAGTATTTAATTTCATGCAGATAAATCTATATCTAGAGAAAACATTGAAAGGTAGACGAAGTTGAAGAAAATAAATTACTATTTACAGCGTCCTAGTTTGTCTACGGAATCTTAAAGAATTGCATTCAATGAAATAAGAACAAGTTTGAAAATTATAATTACATGGTAGATTCGATTTTATTTTATTTTATCAAAGACAGGTAGATACTGAGCCCGATCATGCACCTCTATTTTTCTTAAAGCGATTCTTAAAAGGAAATAATGTGTAAACATGGTATAATCACAGGTTAATTAGTTACCAGCGTGTATATTGATAGAATTATTCATGATTTTGTACACAAATATCATAATGTTCTATTGCAATGTGTTTATATAATAAATACCGTAGAACGTACAACTCTAAAAATAAAATTCATAGGGTTCAAATGATAAAATCAAAACTGATTTAATAAATTACATTATCAGGTGTATATCTGATAACAATAACAGCAAACTTGTGTCTGTTATTTACTGTAATGGGACTTAGTGGGTTTTTTTATGTTAAAAATTCAGAAGAAAATGTTGAGAAGCGCAAAATAATATTTTTTTTGTACTTTCACTAAAACCGCTATTAGCGCGCAAACAATAAAAAACAGTGACTGACGGCGTTGTTAATAGAACTTATTTTTACTTAAAACCAATGCTCATTTTTTAAATGCTTTTCCTCTTTATAGTAGCAAATCCAAGATTGCGAAAGATAGTATCTACTTACTATTAAATTAAATAGTCTTTAAAATATATTCCGTTTAGCAAATCAAAGATTAAAACATGACATTATATGAATATTATGATTTTAATAATTTCAATTTAAATTAAAATGTTATTAAGTACTATAGGATCTATTTTACATTTTTTCTTCCATAACTCATTCCATTACTCGTAAATAAATATACGCACTTGAATAATTTAAAAATAGTCTCACATTTTTTGTAAAATTAACCCATAATTAATAAGTTTAATAAAAATTACCACAGATTGTCCATCAGTTGCTTCTATAATTAAATTTAACAAACATAAAACAAACACTGGTGGCCACAAAAAAGCCATGCTTGGTCGTTAGTTTAATTGATAGACTTCACATAAAAACACAACACAATTTTTTAATTATAGTTAAAACTGTACGTCAGTATGGTCTGACTCCATCGAGGAGACAAAACAAATGACTGGTGGTGTTACAGGTAGCATTGTGCAGAGCAAGAGTAGGGACCAGCTTGCTAACCTTGACCGTCAAGGCTTACTGATTCATATACATAGGTATTATTCGTTATTTTAAATCGATAAAAAATCTTAATTTGCAATTATAGTAGACAAATTATTTTTTTATCACAAGTTTGGTACTTTATTGAAATCTCAAAGTGTAGCTATAACTTTTTGCTAATGAACTAAACCCTACCGCTTTACCGCTTTTTGTTCACAATCGTAAGCTTGTGTAATCTAGATTCTAAGAATACATAAATATTCTGTGCCGACCGACATTAATGATATCCATTGCTCGGTCATCAGTTATCACGCAATATTGGATTTATTATGGTTATTTGGGTAGATTTCATTCGTATAGACCTTTTTAATTTTTATATTTTGAAACAGGTATATATTTTCAGTAGTGAACGCCAGAGTACGTCATAGTATAGGTAAAGCCTGAGAGTAAAGCTTCTTCTATGTTCTCACTGTAAGTAAGAAATTTTATAAAATCTGAATATTTGAAAGTGTTAAAAATGTATATCAGGAAAGTAAACCCATTCCGCCAAGAATTCAAAGCCTTCAAATAATTTCGCTCCTTCGATTGGTATGTAAAATGAATACAAGTATTCTAAAATTATAGAAATAAACCTGAATATCTCTAATCTCTCTGAATCTTTTTCAACGATTCTTTTTTTATTCGAAAAGGTAGGTTCAGAGCTGTTACCGTTTTTCCAGTAATTGATACACATTTAACAGTCCATATCTTGAAAACTACTAAACCATTTTTGATGAAAGTTGCACTGTACCTAATTTGAAAAATAATTAATCCAATGAAGAAATAATTATTGCTATTCTATTTCTGGTTCCTAAGAAATACGTGGACAAACATACATACATGCAAACGTACATACACATGAAATTTGGCACATCCGTTTAGAAACCTACAGACATGTACGAATATTGTGCAGCACAATATTCCATGCATACGGATCAAATTGATAACCTCTGTTTTTTAGTCAATTAAAAAAAGGAGACCGAGACCGAGCCAGCGAAAACAAATCTTTTCATTATTTCTAACACATGGATATCATAGAAGAACGAAAACTATATCTAGTATCTGAGATTGTTTACAGGACAAACTCGAAAGACATAATCTTCATCATCATCATCAAATGTCATCTCACGAAAAACACACATCTTGTTAACTTGCTTGTTATGCACTAATTAACAATTCCAAATATTCATTGAAGAATAAGAAAAAGCAAATTGGGAACCCGACATAATCATTCCTGCGTCTTATCTCCAAAACTCAATTTTGAAAATTCCAAATAAGTACAAGCTTTATATACTTATAGTTAACGAAAAAAATATAACGAAATTCTTATAGATCTCCAAAAATTAAACTTAGAAATCGTTTTCAAAATATTGTACAGAATCTTCTGCGTGATTAAATTTTTATTGATGTGAAACATGTTTATACACACGGGGATTGAAACTGATTATTTGGTAGCAAAACGGAAAGACACTTCTTGCATCCGCCTCATGTCTCGTCGTCGGGTCGTTCCGCATCTCTCTCCTAATAAGTATACACGAGTAATATTATGTAGGTTTACATATCGTTTCAGTTCTCTAATCTGCCTACTGCCTCTGACCTCTGGCTACCTTTACAGTATAAATATTGTTTCACGTCTGCCTTCTGCCAGACTATTATGCTATTGCCAGATTATTATGCTTTTTAGGGTTCTGTAATCAAATGGCAAAAAACAGGACCCTTAATTATAATTTCATACTGTCCGTCTGTAGGTACGTCTGTCCGCTTGTCCGTCTGTCAATCCGTTTGTCAATCCTATTCTATTTGTGTGAAATTTGGAAGATAGGCGTGTTCTATGAACCACTATACATAACGTAATAAAATTAAGAATGGCACTGACTTTTTATTAGTCAATATTTGTTGAGATATGCGCTTCTAAAGTCGTAAACATTCGCCTTTTAATTTTTCAACTAAGAAGTAGAAATTAAAAAGCGCTTTCAACGACGATTCGAATAAGATATGTTGTACAGTTTTTCAGATATGGGGATACTTTCGACTACACACTCAGTGACCGCGGAAATGACCTCGTTTTTCAATATCGTTAAACACGCTATGACCTATGACATACAAAATTATTTTTGGTGCCGATTAAATGAATATTGTGCATCCCGACTACGCAACCTTTCACTATGTATGGTCTGACACGAATTCGGCCGGTTTTTTATATTATTATTACATAACATAATATACCTATTATGGTCAGGATAAATAATAGCAGCGTATTGAATAAAAATATAAAAGATGGGATGAAACTCGATATTCTATAATATAAATTATATTGATTTTATAAAAAATATTTTTGACAAGACAGTAGACAACCATATCAAAAACCTTAAAAACCAATGATGTTATAATAAATGTAATAATCATTGTTAAAAAACTATAAGAATGGACGTATTCATAGATAATACATATAATATATTTGGTAACGTATTACTCTAACAGGAGCACAGAACACATAATTATACAGGACTAAACACTTGCGACATTTTATCAGTCTAACTAGTTGATCATAATATATTTATTACATCGGACAACTTCGAAATATCCACACATTTACCACTAATAGATGTCGCCTTTCACACGTCATGAATTGTTAGACTATGTAAGCCTATAGTAGAAAGGAATAGAAGAACACATACGTTCAGTCAAGAAAGTATCGGGAATGGATGATTTGTTTATGGTTCCAAATTCAATTTTTTGTTTTTTTTTTGTTGTTGTTAGATTGGCAAAACTATTTTCCATTTTGGCGCGGAGTTTGAGTTGCATCTGTTATTTAGATTAAATACAGTACTGTTTTTAGTCATATTGTTTATTGCGAATTTCATAAAGGACAAAAACATCGAACAAAGAGTTTGTCTTAAATTTTGCATCGCCAATGGAATTTCGTGTTCGGAGTTACTGAAAATATTACAGAAGGCTTACGGTGAATCGACTTCATCAAAAACACGTGCTTATGAGTGGTAGAAAGCTTTCAAAAGCGGTCGAGATGATGACATCTCGACTGAAATCAAATCAGTCATGTTGACTGATAGAAGATTCGCCTTGCTCTGGTAGGCCATCAACGTCTGCAACTGAAGTTAACATCGCAAAAGTGAAGGAAATAGTGACTGAAAATGCTCATTCAAGTTTGAGAGAGACAGCTGCCGAACTTTCTGTGTCTCTGGAGTCGATCTGTACCATTTTAAATAATCACTTGGGAATGAAACATGTTGCCGCTCGGCTAGTCCCAAAAGACCTGAATTTTCTTCAAAAACACAATCGCATAAGAGTCGCTGAGGACATGCTAGAACGAGTCAATTCCGACCCAATATTCATGAAACGCATTGTTACTGGTGACGAGACGTTGTTTTACGAGTTTGCCATGCAAACTAGTCAACAAGCTTTGGAGTGGCGCCTTCCAACTGAACCGAAACTGAAAAAACCACGCCAAAGTCGATCAAAAGTCAAAGTCATGTTGACTGTTTTCTTTAACTATCGCGGTGTTGTGTACTCGGAATTCTTGCCGGAAGGTCAAACGGTAAATAAAGAATATTATTTGGGCGTTATGCGGCGTTCAAGAGAGCAAATTCGACGAAAAAGGCCAGATTTGTGAAAAGAAAATTCTTGGATTTTGCACCACGATAATGCGCTTTCGTACAAGGCCATCATTGTGAACGAATTTTTAACCAAAAACTCAACAAATACGATCGAGCAACCACCTTATTCAACAGATATGGCTCCAGCCGACTTCTTTCTTTTTCCTAAACTCAAATTACCACTTCGTGGCACCCGTTTTCAATCGGTAGAAGACATAAAGGAGAATTCATGGCGAGCACTGAACTCAATTCCGGAAAAAATGTTTGAAAAATGTTTTGATGATTGGATTATTCGTTGGCGTAAGTGTATTGTTTCTGAAGGAGCATACTTTGAAGGTGATAAAATAAATTTGAATGAATAACTGACATTTCGTGTATTATTGATCTTTTCCCGGTACTTTCTTGACAGAGTAGTATGTTGTCTCTATCGGTATGCTCAGTGTTTGAAGACTGTTAAGCTGTTGCATTTGGTAAACATAAGAACCAAACACAAATCTTTGTTGGTTTGTGCTTTTAAGTTTTTTTTTATTATTTTAGAACTTTTCAAGTGAAAAATGAATACAATAATTTTTGCGAGATAGAGAGCAAAGACCGGCTTAACAAACGTAGTTCGTAAAAGCGAAAGACTAAAGTGGCCACATCAACACAATATCTGTTAGTAGTAGATCTGTGGAAATATCAAATATTTTTATTTAAAACGAGGGACAACATTGTAAGTGATACGATTTCTTTAACTCTTGATTATAGTATGTTCGTTCTTTCTCTTTATATCGTTTTGTTTCGTTTCATTTCGTTTCATTTCGTTCGTTTTTTTTTCCTTTCATATGTCAGATATTTTTCTTTTAGCTACATAATCTATACAAGAGTAAATACATATAAGTAAAACTGACTCCTTCATATTTACATGTTATTTATCATGGAAGTATTACTGGTACGTCCATGGTTTACCTATCTCATGGTCACCCTTTTCATGAAATCCAAAACTTTTAAATTTTAGCTTATATGTGAAAGTATATAGGCACCATACACTTATAGATAATTTTAAAACAAAATCGGTAATGAACAATAGCTGTCACATAAATTGACAGGGCTACCATAGTAACTATGAAGAATATTACTAGACCGTTTTGAACAATAATTTTCTGTTATAAATATTAATAAGTTTGTACGTCTATGGGTTTAATATAAAAATACGTACCTATATATTATGCCTAATATTACTATAAACCAATACCACAGCAAATTGTCTTTGGAATTGTGAAATAATTACTACCAAAGACACAGCTCTACCACTAGTAGATATTACCTCAATGTGACCACAAATTCAAATTCAACTTTATTCGCCTGTTATTACAGGTTGTATATACATATAGATTATAAACAATACAAAACAGTCTTCTATAATTTACAAGCGTACAGACAAAAAATTATATTATTACAATAAAATAGAAAATTTAAAATCATGCACTGTCCATCAAATACAGAATAGCATATTATATAGCATAATATTGCATCTATGGGCGTAGCCGGGGGGTGGGGGCGAGGGTGGGAATGCTCACCCTTGAAACTTCTTTGCCCACCCTAGAAAAATTGTCAGTATTGAAGAATTAGTTAATCCTAGACTTACCACGTGTCATACACACACGCGCAAAGAAGTGCGGCTATACGTAAGAAGCTGAATACCCCTTGTTGAAACCCGAATGTCGGCCACCGACGCACTGTGACGCCCGCGAAAGTCTCTGACACTTAGAATATAGTGGTAGGACTCTTATATACCATACGAATATGTGTGTCCGAGAATCGAAATGCGATCATTTTGACAAGTTTGAGAGTAGAGGGAACAGGCATGGTCAAATGTAAGTGTATGTTGCATGTTTAATGTCTTTTTATTCTCGTTTTTATAAATATCCACCATTCTAAATAAAAAACAAAGTACATCTTAGGATTCGCTTCGGAATTAGATATTTTTCCGCGGTAAAAAGTACCTTCTCCAGGATATTATTATATCTTCTTGCCAAACTTTATCAAATTGCATTTAAGCGTGAAAAGGTTATAGACGGACATACTAGAATTTCTTTTATATTTACTTATAATGTTAATATAGATTTAGCTAAAGGACTGGTTAGTTCAGCTTGACGGTTGCGCCCCCCTAGACTTAATCCCTAGCTACGTCAATGATTGCATCCCTTCACTAACAATGAAAAAGCACCGTCGCTTAATTGTAAATATCAACAATTAAATGTCAAATGTAAAAATAATATGTCAATAAATTGGAATATGTACATAATCTGTAGTAATATTTATAAACAATGAATTATATCAAAAATTCGTCTATTGATTAATATGTTTTCTCAATTAAATAATCATATATTTTGTTTTTGAATATTAGTATGTCATTGTGTTGTGTTATCATCGTGGGTAGTTTATTATAAATTTTACTTGCCACACACTCATTATATAATTCTGTCTTTCTTGGTCTAATGTATATTTTACCTAGGCATCCGCCTTCACGAACCATCGGAAATAAATTAGAGTTCCGTTTAACGAACATTGCAACCTCCATCATATATAATGACGGCATTGTAAGTAATTTTAGTTTTTTAAAATATTATTTGCAGCTATTAGTGACCTTGAGGTTACAGATCGCTCGTATACACCTTTTTTGTGTTCTGACTTTATCTACACTAACAGCGTTTCCCCAGAAAATAATCTCATACCTCAGCTTCGTAGCAACAAAGTCGTGATACGCAACCAATAAGGATTTATTATTTACTGTTTGGTTTAACCTCCGTAATGCGTATGAGAATTATGATATTTTATAACATACAAAGTCAATATGTGTCTGCCATTTCATATTATTATCAATAAATAATCCTGAAAATTTTATTGTTTTAGTTTCATATATCTTTTCTATTATGAATTAATTTAGTATTAAGTAGCCGGTGATTCCTTTGTCTAAAATTCATAATTTTTGTCTTATCCAGATTTTCAAGTCATTACTTTCTAACCATTCTCTTAACTCCTTAAGACTTGAAATTATCTCATTTTCGTTATTGTAAATTACAGTACAGTCATCAGCGAATAAAATCATGTGATTGTTTGAAGCATAAGGAAAATCATTTATATAAATAATAAAAGGTAAAGGTCCTAAAACACTGCCTTGAGGCACAACTTTTGTAATAAATTTTTCAGTAGACGAATAACCACTATAGTCTTTCTCGCTTTGACAGCCTGTGTTGTCATACAATCATTATACTTTAATTTTACATTAAACTTTTCAGGAAATATTTTTAGGTAATCCAGTGATCGTAACCGAGGTATATAATAACCAAGTTATCGCATTCTTCAAATCTTTATCATATTTTACGGTTATTTAATTGAAGCATTTTAAGATGTATGAGAATTTTAAGTCTGTATGAAATTTGTAAATGGTTTTGTGAAGTTGCTAAAAGATTACGCAAATTTTCCGATCACATCGACAATTTTTCAATTGAACATGATGTAGCCATTACTGCTATAAGCGAGAATATAAGTAAATAAGTGTGACAACCAAAACAGAAAGGCAATAAAAGAAACATTAAAAAAACCTTTGTATTCTTAGGAAACATGAAAATTAAAAAAACCACACATACAAGTTAAGCCTTTATTTTTTTAAATCATTTAGATGAACATTAATTATTATTAAGTCACACAGAGAAACTCCGACAAGAAACACAATCAGGTATAATTTTTTCAACATCATTTCACAATAGGTTTATTATGATTGAATATTCAGAAAGCCGATAAATGCATGTTCAGAGAAGATTATTTCCAGACTATCATTTTGTAATCAATGAATTAGTTTATTTTATGGTATGATTGTCTAATCAATGTACGTTTTATAACAATCTAAATCTATTTTCCGTTAATTGAGTAACTATCTGAAGAGATGTATTATAAAAACAAATGCAGTCAGTTATCAAAAACGAAAATGTTATCTTATGTAATTTACATAAATCATGCATAAATGTGGGCGTCCAAGCAAAAAGGGTCCAGTGGTCAGCATTTAGTTTCCGAGATATACGCAGTTTTGTAAAGTTGGGTGATAGGCATTTCGCGATTTTAATTGTTTATTAATTAATTTTCACTTATCTACAAGTTCATATAGTAAATGACTTTAAATGATGTAGAAACAAACAAGTAGAAGTGTGTTCTTTTTTCAATCAAACTTTAAAAATACTTTTTCTCAAAACAAGCTTTTTCAGAGCTTCAACTTTAAATTTCTGATAAAAAAAATGTGAGCCAGTTTTTGAATATTTCTTTAATCCTTATTGTCAATTGATTACTCTAAATTTCGAATCTAGTCTTAACTCACTACCCCACTACTGGATCCTTTTTGCTTGGACGCCCACAAATATTAAAAATATTTATATATATATATACATAGGTAAATTTTGGAATAACCAATTGTCACCAACCAACCAACAAACCAATGAGCTCGGGCTTCCATACCATTAATATCGCCTTCCTTTTTAAACAGGTCTATATTTTTACAAGCTTTTTTTAACCCCCGACGCAAAAGAAGGGGTGTTATAAGTTTGACGGGTCCGTGTGTCTGTGGCATCGTACCTCCGATAGACCGATTATGATGCTGTTTCTTTTGTTTGAAAGCAGGTTTTCTAGCGGTGGCTCTTAGACATGTTAACATCAGCTCGTTTTTAGTTTTTAAAGGGACGCGAGCATCTTCTATTAGTCTAATCGATGCAAAATTTAGTATACTGTGACTTCAATAATGTCACAATAACATAGTAACCTTGACCAGATGCTGCAGCATCATCTGAAGTCAGCAGGATATCCAACTCCTCACCACTTACAGTAGACAGTATCATGTTTAGACTCATTGGAATCGTCTCTATGAATAGGTTATAGATAGATAGATAGATAGTGATCAGGGACTGATGATGGAACAGACAACTATTCTCAGAATACTCAGATTTCGGCGAGGCATGATCTCGTGTCGCAATTTCGTATATCGTTCCAGAAAGTATTTGCGTGAATGTGGGGATAGAGTGTAGATCGTAGTATTTAACAACTCAAAAAAAAAGTAAAAAAGTAATATGTATCTTATAGCCCTTTAAATCTGTGAAAAGTTTCAATATAAATAGTAGTAGTAATATAGTCAAGCGTCGTCACGTCGGGGGACCGCTAAGTAAATAAAGTAATGAAAAGAGAATACAACTAAAAATGATAAAGTATGTATGAAATTCAGTAAACTTAGCGGTCCCTCGACGTGACGACACTTGGATATATTACTATTACTATTTATATTGAAACTTATCACAAATTTAGAGGGCTATGAGGTATATATTATTTTTTCACTATTTTTTCCTTGATGGCTGCCAACTGTGTCGTTCGATGCCATCAATAAATTTATTTTTTTGCTACAGTATTAGGGGATAATCTTAAATAAATAATATTTATATGTCGGAAAAGACACGGGCAATTCGTACTCTTGTGACTCAGCCATGAGAAATAGTACCTAATTTTACAAGAGGCGAACTACTCCATAAAATACCACGTTAAGAGAAAGTTAATGTGCAAATGACAGAAAACTCTTTGTAACAATTATTACGTATAAACGTGATAAAGCTCTCGATCTCGTGATTTCATATCTGGTTGCCTGAGAATAAAAAGTGAGAGTAAATGGGGTTACATCTGTAGGTTCTAAATTAAAGATTCGGTTCCTGAAGGATCAATTTTGGAACCGTTCCTATTTTAGGTTTACTTAATGATCTTCCATATATGCTTAAAGACCTATGTGAAATAATATAATTTGCTCATGATACATCATTGTTATTTAAGGTAAATAGAAAAGACAGATACTAGCGAACAGAATAGGACCATTGTGGATGTCTGGAGATGGTTCTCTGCTAATAATTTACTACTGAATGCACAAAAAACCAATTGTGACAAGTTTTCCCTATCCAATGTACCCAAAATTCATAATAGACTAGAACTGGATGGAAAACAATTAGAATTAGCGAAATCAGCTACTTTTCTTTTGGTTTAACAATAGACAATAAGTCACAGTGGGCGGACTATGTCTGGACATTAGCTAATAAGCTCAGTTCGCCATTATATGCTATTAGGCGCATTAGACAGTTGACAGATGTGGCTACGGCTAGTCTGGTGTATTTCGCATATTTCCATAGCCTTATGTCTAATGGTTTGCTACTGTAGGGGCTCAGCGGTGCATATGAAATCTATCTTTATTTTACTCAATTAACGGAAAAGAGATTTAAACTTATTAAACGCAAACTGATTGGAAAAGTATACTACAAAATTAGCGATTTCATTGAAGACACAACAATAGACTGGAAATAATTCTCTCTGCACATGCATTTATTGGTTTTATGGATATTGTACTTTTAAATAACTATTGTAGAATGTTGTTGAGAAAACGATACCTGACTGAGTTTCTTGTCGGTTCTTCTCAGTGTCCAGTTTTCGTTTCGAACCGAACTAAACGTTATAAATTAACATTAATAAGTAACGTTATAAATTATATGTCATCACTTAATTATAAATTTAATATAAAATTATGTGCGGAACATTTAATTATAGTAAATAACGCAATGGTTCGCGCAGGTGTGACTGCGTAACTCTGGTGCGCGTGCAAGATTAGTCGTTTAGAGGGTAATTAGCGATCTGATCTCATTATTGTTACTGCACCTCTGAAAACGAGAATACGCATAAACGCATACTCATACCGTTCCTAAGATAAATAACAAATAAAATTCAAAACTACAAGCTGCGTTGGAATCTCGCTGGGGTGAGTTCCTATTTGCGTATTGTAATTTAGTGCTTAAATTGTAAGCTGCTCTAACGCTATATTGTGAGATACCTATGTTAATTGAGCCACTGGACCTTTAGAATTCATGCACCTACCCACCGTGCCTACGCCTGGTCTGATGCCAATGTTCTGGGTTTCCAGGATTCCTTGTATAAGCTTGGAGCCTACGCCTGGTCTAGGCTAGGCTCGGGAATAACTGCGTGGTCTCTAATTGAGACTCAACCGACCTCCGGACCACGACGTGCTGTATTACACGGTGCACCGCAGGACAACCATACTGCTAAGGTCAGTGACTCCGTCCTATCTAATACCTAATCACCTTGTACGGCGTATAGCGAGTTGTCCATAAATAAAGTTGGTATCCAATCTACGCCAATTTTATTTAACCCACTCCCATATTGTGTTACTCTATTCTATTTACCGGTTTGCCCACATACTAACACGCGAACCGGGACATAGATTTGACGTTCAAAAAATACATTGCATTTGGGTTTACTTGAATAAATTCATTTAACTTTGACTTTTAAATAGGTAATTGGAAATTTAATAATGCAAACGATCCGTCGGAGAAATGCTATCACACCGGCCGCCGTAGTCCAACAGACTCTCAGCGCTGGCCCCGACGTTCCTTTAGCGCGTTATCTCTTCCAAACCGAAAGTCGCGCTTTGCCATAGTATAGTCAAATGAGTGCCTTATTATTTCCACCGACACGGCCTTCCTGACAACATGCACGTCCTCGTGCGTTATTCATCTCAAACTCAAGAAAAGCTACCGAGCTTTTCATTTCTCATTCGAAAAGAAATAAAACGAAATCTGCACGTCTCTGCAACAAACATCTCTTCATTCTATCACGAACACCCTAAACTTCTTCACAAACACCTTAAACAGCTTCATACAAGGTACGCCCAAATCACAATCACCCCGAACACGCTAACACAAGGTACCCAATGACGAACACCCTAAACACCCCCACACGAGTTACGTGTATAGCACTCGCTACAGATCTGCGCCTTGCAGTCTGTCAACAAGATGCTACATAACGTACTTTCATCACGTCACAAATTACGCGTAAAGTACTCGCTACAGATCTGCGCCACACACTGGGGACCAACGCGTATATAACATGAGGCAGGCCAGTGACTTGCAGCCAGTCAATGAGATGCTACATAACGTATCTTCAACATTTCACACGCCGAATGGTTCCACGACCACCACGTCACTCACGGGTTCCATCTCGCCCACCGACTCCTCTCTTTTCAACAACATCTTAGCCTCCCATATCACTATCTCCCGCCGACGCGGACTCATTTTATTCTAAAGCAGACTACATAGTGCTTTCATCATCACCATGAGTCCTTCACTCCCTTTAGGTACCTTATGCAAACTTTCGTGGGGTACTTTACATTTTCTTGTCTGGAATCATTAACGAGACTTCAAATTCTTAAAATTTCCACTTTTGATTGTGCTCGCTACTCACGAGTCGTCGCCTCAGGCACACTCGCACAGTGTTTCTAACGTGCACTATGCATTCAACACTCAACGGACACCTCCCCACTTCTCTAACACAGTTACTCCAGCCTCGCACAAACGTGCCAACACACTGTGCTAGCACAGTATGCTAGCATGTTTGCAAAAAGAGGCCCTCGCACGATACTCATTTTTAAAGTGCGTGCTGCCCAACTCTACTAACTACCGACCTAATCTAACTTGCTTATTTGACCCACTCCCCTAATCTATCTAACTGTTAAGAATATGGGCCAATTTAAACATAAAAACGGTAATATTTAATATAATTTATTTTTATAATAAACATGACACAATAATAGTTTTACGTGAGGAACAACGAAAAAAAACACAGAATACAATAAACAAAACTTAAACGGGTGCAGACTACAAAGTACAGACCACAGATAGCTAAAAGATTGGGTCGACAAAACAGGAGACAGAATTGCATACAAAACAAATAATACAATAGAAAAATATTTGAGTAGCAAATAAATAATGTCTCTTGTTTTCTTTAACACTAACTAGTAGCACCTATACGCTTCTCCGTGACAACGGAGTGAACCGACAGTGATGTCACGCAAGGACACCCTAAAAATAATAAAAGAAAACAATTTTATTTCAGACTTCATTTATTTCAGCGGAAGCTCCTCTTACTTAGACTTCTTAGACTACTTTAGACTTTAGACTACTTCGCATCATCGAAGAAGACGGATTCGCGAAGAGACCCAGAGTTAGAGTAATATTAGATCGGTATTTGAATAAGCCAATATCATCTTAAATAAAAATAAATATTTAATTGTGATTTGATTACTAGATAATGAAAAAAAAACATACTGTACACGAAACTACTATGACAGCTCCTTCCACGTTGATCGTTCTTCCGAGGGCCAACCCTTAGTCATTGGGCCAACCCTGCCGGCCTGTCAATGTATCAAGTAACCATCTTAGCAGTCTGTGCCTGTGTCAAGTCTAGTCTGTGTCAAGGAACTTTGTGCCTGTCAAAAACGCATTCTTTCTGTCAGCGGCCACAGACTTTTTCAGCGGCCAATTGGATCTTAACCATAGAGTAACCTTTATATTATGGAATACAGACGTCAGTTATTTTAGCTGCTAGCGACATCTAGTGCGGTATGTTCGAGTCATGTCACGTCACATGACACGTATATGAAGTACGTACACATTTGTAAATACGTATACATATAGTCTCACTATGCAGGCACTAGGTACTTATTGCAAGTTTGATTTTCTAACTGTGATTTACATGATAGACCACTGGCAAAATAAATAATCACATAAATCGCATTTTAGCAAATCAAACTCACAGAAAATAATAAAATTAACGAAATAAAACAATGTAATATCTTTTACTCCTTTTATAAAAGTACTATATTGACGAACGCCAGTACATACACATCTTAACGTTAATATTTACAAACTTGAAACTAAGCAATAACTGAAATAATATATTTCCTCAAAGTTGCCACTTAAAAAGAAAAAACACACTACAAACGACAAGTGACAAACAATATGGCGGTTCGCACATTCAGAACACAAATTTTTCAAAATGATGCTTGAGATAATATAAATAAAAAATTATTTTTCGGGAACTTGAAACTATTTATTTTAAGTTATTTTTTCAGTTTTTGTGTGATAGTTGTTTCATTTAACTTATAGAAATTGGTAAAGTTGTCAAAAAATAAAAGGCCCGTTTTGACATTTGTCATCGCGACGTAACTAGCGAAGTAACCATACGACTCGGTAGTCGATACTCACGATAAATCGGTTCAAGTTTGTATGAGTCTTTCATCGATTTGATTATGTATTGTAAAGTGCATTGCATAAAAGTTGTGATTAGAAAATTTTACTTAAACTTTAATATTGTAGGTATTTTGAAATGATACAATGGTACGAAAGGTCGATTTGTCTTTAATTAAATATTTTTAGTTACAATAACATTCACTCAATCACAACAAAAAAATTAAGCTGCTAAGCTCAGCTGCTAAAGCGAAAGTGATTGAATCTTCGTTCAATCATTTTCTTCGGATGAGGAGCCAAAATCGTCAGTTGAGCTATCGTCACCTGTAAATAGAATTATTTCATTTTCAATTATATTATCAATATTGACGTCTGTCAAAATCTTCTTTTATTATTTTTCGAGTTTTTTCTACCACTTTTGCCCAGTCTTCTTTAGTAATTTTGGCAAAATTACTAAAGAAAAAACCAAAATAGGACTATGTATAGGCCAGAGGGCCAGGTTGGCACGCCTGTTTGACCCTTCTTGGGCCAATATAGAAACGAAGGCTGGTTCTGATTAAAGAGAGAAAGGCGACACGAAGGCGTTGGCTATATATGCGCCACCACGACCAATTGAACCTCAGGAAAGGAGACACACTAACATGAGACTGTCTAGATGCTGGTTTCTAGTCGGTGAGTCCGGGGAGATCCGGTGAGTCCAGGGCGCTGCTCCAGATAAATAATCCAGATCCAGACGGGCTTCCAAAAGAAGCTTCTTTGGCAGCACTTAAAGTTATGGTATTAACGGCGGTGGACCCCCGCATAAGCACAGCACAAGCAAAAGTTCTCCACTTACACAATAAAGTTAGTTAGACGTAAGTAAATTAAAGCGTTCGTGCAATGTAAACACAATTATGGCAATATATATATACCAAGCGCTGAGAAGCAGCGACCTCGCGTCGGTTACAAAACATGAGTGCGAAACTGCAAAATGGTGCAGTTGGTGCAACAGCTTTCCGTGGACAGCTTCTTTCAGCAATGTCATCATTTTCTTGGTGGAGAAGGGCGGCTTTGTATTGTGGCCAGCTGCGTATCCTTTGACTTCGAGCCCAGATCAACTCAATAGCATTGTACTGACAATGGTACGGCGGCGTTCTTATCACTTTGTGTCCGTGCTGAAGTGCCAATTCATCAATTTTATATTTTAGTTTCGCAGCTTTATTTTCTTTTACCAGTTCCAGCAATTCAGCTTCCAACAATTTCATGTCAATTTCAACGCCTTGTCTTTGTAGCCATGCCACTAAATCAGCCTTTTTGTTTGCTTGAGTAGGTGCTTTATCTATTTGAACTGAATAGTAAGATGCATTGTCCATAATGATTATGCACTGTTCAGGGAGATTTGTTAACAAATTAGTAAACCACTCTGTGAATTTATTTGCGTCCATTTCTTCGTGATATTCTTTTGTACTTTTCAACTCCAATGAGGCATCATTCACAAAACCGGATGATCCGGCGTGGCAGATTATTAGGCGTCCACCTTTTCCCATTGGCACTTTTGAAAAAGATGCCTTCATATCGTCCGTCCACGACTGCGGCACGGTATGATTCGAGTTCAGCCAAGTCTCATTAATAAATATGACATTGTCCCAATTTGTGATTTTGTTCATCGCCCTCAAAAATTGATACTCTGTGTAAAATTAAATCACATCGTTCCATCATAATTTTCCTCTTGTCGGTTTTCTTATATTTGAATCCAATTTGCTTCATAATTGTTATTAAAGACGTGGAACTGCCACTAAACAGGCCACACTCTCGTAGTGATATCAGCAATTTACTCACAGTTGGGTATTCATTTCTTGTGTAATAAGCATACACGTGGTTTCGAGTAGCGTCTGCGTCAAATGTGTCAATACCTGTTACAGGCTTGCTTTTCTTCCTCTTTTTAGGCGTACGTAATACATTTTCTTCAGTACCAGAAGGCCTATACTTTTCCTTCAAAATAGTTCGAATAGTTTTTTTTGCTGATTCCAAGTGCTTATGCGACGCGATCTTACACTTGCGTTACGGGCAATAAAGGTCCACCATTAACTAATTCGCGTTCGAAGTATTCGGTTAACTTCACAACCAATTCGCGTGACTGGCTGTTGATTGTACGTCCTCTGTTGAACCAGTTCATACGATATGACAACAAACACCAAAATCGAGTCCAAATCACTATCTTTAAATCAAGATAAACGAGCGCACAGTCAACTTCACAAGATGGCGAACGAAAGACTGCGTAGTGCCCGCGTGGACGCTAAGTCACGTGCCACTTGGTCAGAGACAAGCCATTCTATAGAAACCAGTGTCGTCAATTCAAAATTGTTATTTACGGCTTTGAGCGCCAAGCTCATTCTTTTCAGTAAAGATCACTACACAATATTTAATTACTATTAAAATCGAATGAAGCTGGTGAAATCAGTAATTAATTGGTTACAATACTAGTATTTTCAAAAAAAAGACAGAACGTAACTGTTTTAGAGACGTTTCGTAATAATTAGAAATTGCATGCTACTGTAAGCGCAAAAAGAATACTCGCAATATTTTCCATTATATTATTTAAGGCGCCAAAAAAATGTATGTATTTTTTTAAAACACTGTAATTAATTATTATTTTATTGTTTCTTTTAGTTTCGTTCCAAGTTACATTCTAGGGTCTTTCTCAAATGTCAAAACGGGCCTTTTATTTTTTGACAACTATAGTCTGTGACTATCTCCTACAAATAGATTATACCGACATTAAACTATGCATTAGTAGTCTGTGTCATTAAACTTGGTCTGACTATCTCGGACGATATCATTATTTTCAAAATAAAATGTCTGTTGAAATAGATGATGAGTTTTCGGACTTCAAGGTAAAATTATATCGAGCAACAATGTGTCCATTGTATTATTTTCAGTGTCATTTAGAAAATAACACATTCAATATGTTGTAGTTTCAGCCACCGCCAATATTCGACGATTTAAACGAACGGGTGAAAGAATATCTTCTGAAACCTGAGAGATTATCCATACACCAATGGGAACGATCGCAGACACATTGGCACCACGAGCCCAATATTGATAATTTATTTAAAATTGATGATGATTGCATTAATGCTGATACTACACTTGAGGTAACTTACAGTAACCCAAAATGTACGTAAATGAAGTTATTTTTGTAGGTGGAGTTTATACTCTGATTATTTACTTGTCTAAATGGAACATAGTGAACAATAAACATCCACAAAAACGGCCGAAATTGCTGCTTATGTGTGTGTAATATCGGTATACTTATTCTCATAAAATTGTCAATATGTGCGTAACTAGGGATCACAGCAAATATAGCAGTATTTCCCTATTATTTTCCGTAACTTCTAGTAATTGAAACAAACTTAAAATGTACTTTTTATACATGTATATAATAAATTTAAACAATATGCAATTTATCTCATACTTGATGACGGGCTCGTTTCCACAATTGGACGTTATAATGCGCCTATTTACATAAAACCTGTATATTTGAGTAAATAATAGTTACGCCATATATTCTACAATATTGTAATTCAGTCATTTCAATTACAGGTTGTAAGAGATCTTTTAACAGGAGAAATAGTAGGATTGGAGGAAATAAGCATACCAGTAGAAGATGATGAAGACAGTTTATCAATGTCTCGGGCACCTCTGCCACCAAATCTCGCAACAAGAGGGACCACCACACAATATCCATTCCTACCAGCTGGTTTTGAGGAAGAGTTGCAGAAAATGTTGAATGAAGCAGACCAGTTTGGAGAAATCAATATTAATTTAGAGGATGATAAGCCAGGAAAATTTTTAGGAGAAGGTACATCAAACTTACAATAAACAAAAAAAATTACTTCACTAAAAAAAAAATTTAAAATTTTATTACACAGGCAGTCCTCATTTTTACGTCATGTTAGGTACCAGTAATAAAACGAAATGACGTAAAATGAGTCATATTTCATCATACATTTATAAATGTTAGGTTCTTATAAGTGAAACAGTACAATGTTTTCAAAATATCAATAACTTTTATTTATTAAAAAAATGACACGTTTATGAAACATAATGCATATACATTATACATACACAGGAATATGAAAATTGTTTTTTTTTTTTTTTCTAAAGCATTTGTTTTGTGTCTTTCTATTTTCGTTATTATAACATTTATAGGCGATAGAAATGTTATTATTAACTTCAAAGCTTCTTTCAAAGTTGGAATCATTTGGGCTTCAAATATTTGTGTTGCAGCTTGGATGTGATTGAAAGTGTAGATAAATTTTTTTCAAGTTGTTTAATTATGATGCTAGTCAACCGTCAATTGTGATGTAAAGCGAATCATAGAGACGTTTAAAACAAGGAATAGTGTCAAAATGTTGACTGACGTAAAACGAGAACTGCCTGTATGTATTTATTTCTACATACTTTCATACATGCCATAATGTAAAGCTGCACGCTTACTACATAACTTGCAGACAGCATGCGATAGCCAATATCGCGCGATATCTGCTGTCAAAACGAGAATTTGTGTAATGTAATTTGTATAGTAGCGCTAAATCGCGAAAAAGCATTTTATGGACATAATAATAGATACGCAATCGCAATCGTCATTTATGATACCAATTTTTTATTACAATTAGTCACGGTCGCGTAGTGATCGCGTGGCTGTCGCTGTCTGCAAATTTGTAGGTAATAACCCCGCCGTTCCCATTATGAGTAGACAGATCATTAAGGCATACCAAAACTGTACCTTGCTATCACTTTTGGCAGTATTTGACTTACAAAGTGAAACTGCGTAAATGACAAGTTGGTATCCTATTGCCTGCCATAACAAAAATTCTAAAAGAAGCCTAATCTCTTTGGCTAACTTTACAATCGGTGCAAGAAGATAAAATTCTATATATTTCTTTTTCTCTCAGACTGACATGGAAACCTATATTTCTACTATCATTATTTATTATATTTTTATTCCTTGTGATCCAGATATTCTAACTACTCCACCGGGTTGGAAAGAAGGTGGCGTTCTATTTGCGGAAGATGGAATCACTGTTCTCAATCACCCTAACAAAGAGAATGAAAAGAAGACTGAAGATAAAGAAGACATTGATATTAATATAAAAATAAATTTGGAGGAGATTGTTGAAAATAATGTACATTTAGTTGGTAATTATAAACTTTTCACATGTAAATGTGTCATGGAGTATGGTGTAGGTATACATGTATATGTACTAGATGAACAAAGTCCAAGAAATAAGTCTGTTATTCCTTAAAATTTTTTACTTCTGGCCGTTTTCACAGAAATAAGTCCTAATATAAATCTATTAATCTGTCCAGTTCATTACCAAACCTTATTTAAGTAAAAGTAATAAAATCACTAAATGTTGTACAGTTATAATTGTTTTTCTATTTAAGCATTACTCGAAAACATTTGATAGGCCTTAGTGATACATAAGATCTAGTCTTATGGAAAATATAAATTATAGTCCATATTCATTGGTTGCATAACACTGCAGGATACAGCTTGATCTTTTAATATTATAAATACCTATGCCCTTCAACATTATAAATAATCATGTCTTAATAAATCGTCGTTAAATTATGATCTATAGATCTAAATAGATTTGTTCATAATATAAATATTATACATGTGACAAAATAATATATTTTGTCACTTTTACCACAACATTATCTTCATCACAGTTTATGCATAATATCACTATGAAAACAAATTCTATACGAACATATTTGTTTGATTATAATTATATTTACAGATCTTTGGAAAGAAGATGAGGAAGCAGAACCAAAACGAAAACAGCCACCAAAGAAATTAGAAATTGAAACCGATACATATACTAATGACGACAATTTCCTTCAAGACACGATAATTGAACCACCTATAGAACTTCCAGAAATCCCCATATTAAATATCACTAGCTCCACAGTGAGAAATGTGTTGACGTCGACAGAATGGGCCGAAATGATAGATGTGTCTCTGCCAGTCCCGAATTTCAAAAAAAAAATAAAAGATATGGCACATACATATCCTTTCGAATTAGATAACTTCCAAAAACAGGTACATACAACTTTACTGTAGTACTATATTGTTCAGACAATAAGAAAACCCTATTTTCTTGAGTTTGGGTTCCCTTATCAAAGTCACAGCTCTAATCTGTAATATTAGATTCTAAGCTATTTTCAGACAAGACTATGATTTTAAAAACAAAAAGTTTTTATAACAGAGGTATATTTGGATTATGGATCTGAATCTCAATTTACACGCTTTTATTTATTATTAGGTTAAAAACAGTGAGCGTAAAAGAATTAGATGTGATATTTTATCAGTGAATTTATATCTGAACCGCATGAGAATTATTATATTTACTCCAGGCTATACTGAAACTGGAAGAAGGTCATCATGTGTTTGTTGCTGCACACACGTCGGCTGGTAAAACGGTCGTGGCTGAATATGCTATTGCTATGTCAAGGAGAAATTGCACAAGGTACAATAAGTATAGCTTTTTTTGTAAATAAATATAATTTTGTAAATAGAGATAAGCATAATTTTTTGTTTTTACTCGGCATTGTTGACCTCTACAACACAGGCTATTAAATTAATTGCATTATTATATAGGGCTAAAATTGTAGTTATAAGTACTGTTTGCATACAACCAGAACACGATCTAGTTATTTCACCCCTCTGACTCAATAACATTGCCCTTACAAATAATTTTCTCACTTTTCCATTGCCCACCAAAGCCGATCTGAGCATCCATCTCCGTTGCTGGCTGATATTAAAATTTGTAAAAGTTTTTCTTAAAACATAAACAAATAATGTAAAAAAAAAAAAACTAGAGGGAGATAACGTGTGGGCTCCGGCGCAACGAGTGTCAAAGACGGACGTAATCCCCACTCTGTACCCACTACTTTAAATGTGAATAACTCTTATATTGTTCATGATTACTAAACCTGTCATTTCATCAAATAGTTAAGAAATAGTCAACTGGTCCATTGTATACTTACAGAGCTGTCTACACATCACCCATTAAAGCATTGTCAAATCAGAAATATAATGATTTCAACAAGACATTTGGAGAAGTGGGTCTTTTGACCGGCGACTTACAGATCAACGCGACAGCGTCTTGTCTGGTTATGACTACAGAAATTCTTCGATCTATGTTATACTGTGGGTCGGATGTCACTAGGGATTTAGAGTTTGTCATTTTCGATGAAGTGCATTACATAAATAATGCTGAGGTGAGATATGTTTCATTGAAATAATGAAAGAAAACCGTAGAAATCCCTCTGTGCGCGAGTCAAGCTAGCATATGATCAGTTTTTACGGTATATATTTTGTCTATGGTCAGTCCATACCAGTAAAATTTAGACTCCATCAGCTAAAAATCATTCCTCTTTTGTTAATAAACTGTTTTTTCACAGCGGGGCTATGTATGGGAAGAAGTACTAATATTACTGCCAGCACACGTAAGCATAGTGATGTTGAGTGCGACTGTACCCAATACGTTGCAGTTCGCCGACTGGGTTGGACGAACGAAAAAAAGAAAAGTGTATGTAGTATCCACACCAAAGAGACCTGTGCCTCTCTGTCACTATCTATATACAGGTTATAAATCAGTTTATGTTGTATTTTATGTTATAATCATATTACAGTGCTCCTAATTATCTTTTGGTACTAAGAAGCTAAATTAATGAAGATAAATCGCCATTTATTGCATTAAATAATTTGATATTGTAGGTTCTGGAGGAAAGTCCAAGAATGAGAGATTCCTTGTTATAGACCAAGAAGGTAATTTCCAACTGAGAGGTTACAATGAAGCAGTAGCGGCAAAGAAAGCTAGAGAAAATGAATACAAAAAGAATTTTGGGCCAAAAGGTAATTATGATATATTAAGATATGTTCAGGTTGTAGATGGAGACAGATCCGATGAAGCGAGCGCCTCTTGTCTCAACTATCATTTGATAAGTTATCTTAACATTAGGAATGGCTTTGAACCTTGTTCTTAGGTAATTGGCGCAGTGTTCACGCGGCTATTTTGATTTCATAATATCATCAAATCCAAGGTAAAATTGATAGGGGACATATATACAAACAATCCTGAAACAAAAACGAATTGTAAACAAAAATGTGATTTGAAACCCCCACGTTCAACCTTAATTTATGAATAAGGTGTTAGCGACAGAAAGCCCTCGGTGTATCAGATTCATAATTTTTGTAGTAGACCTTATAAACTAGTACAAAAATTATGAACCTTATAGTAGTGACCTTAAAGTTCTTTTTGGTGTGTTCATCAGGTGGCAGGCAATATGCAAATCCAAAAGCAGAACAGACAATGTGGGTAGCATTTATTGATCATTTGAAACAATGTGATAAATTACCTGTCGTTGCATTTACGCTATCAAGAAATAGGTAAGTTAATTTTAATCATATTTTATTTATTTATTTTACACACACATCTGGGCTATTGCCTATTATTTACTCTATGAATTCAATAGACTTAAAGCTTGTTTCTGTAGATAAAATTACTTCCTAGTGTTCTTTTTCATTGATCGAATATGTAAAAATTTACATTTATTGAAAATGTAGGTAACAAGTGGATTAAACAACTAGACTTACCGCAGTAAATTGTAAGATGATACATTTCCTCTGCTCTGTGAATTAAATTCGATAGTGTTGTCTATAGTTAAAAATAGACATTATATCTGTTAGTGTGTTGAAGTTAGTGCAATAAGCTGTATGGGACTGAGGGCTGTGTTCTACAATTTGCAAGTATTCACAAGATAAAAATAACATTACATATCTATTGAAAATAACACTAAAAATTGTCACCTACCTACGACAATTTGCACAAAGTTAGTTAGCAAAAGCGGTGATTTTAAATTATTTATAGTTTACAAACAACAGACGTCTGCCGCTCGCATGTGCGATACAAGCTTGCGGTTAGTGCAGAGGTCGCCAGTAAATGAAGTTATTTTAACCTTTTTTGTGCCCTGATTTAGTAATTAAGTGTGTTAAGTTTGTTATGGTAAATAAATGATTATTATTTATTGTTATTTGTCAAACGACGCCAATTTCTCAGTGCAGGATTGGTGGAGTTGGCCACTGATCGTTTTCAAGCACCCAAACACATATTATAAGTCTTCAATTTTACTTGACGACTCGGTAGTCATTACTTAAAATTGAACGATCACCTACTAGATGGGTGATCTAGTTGCATCTACATTCATATTATATTTAGCATCGGAACGCTTAGGAAAGTAGGACTAAGAAACATTGTAATTTGTTACATTGTAATTTATTGTATGTATTGTATGTATGTACAATTGTACAACCGCCATTGTAATTTATTCTTATATGTATGTAGATGCAACTCACTCACCAGTGACTATCACTCGTTTAGTAGGTGATCATATGCAATGCCATTTAATCTCAGTTATTTTATGAAACATCGAAGCACCACTGTGTGGTGTGACCACTTTGTGAAAATCTAATTTCGTCATTTTTCAGGTGTGACCAAAATGCAGAGAATTTGATGTCAGTTGATTTGACCACCGGCAAAGAAAAAAGTCATATACGTAGCTTCTTCCAACGGTGCCTGCAACGACTTAAAGAACCTGACAGAAGACTACCTCAGGTAAATATTTGACAAAAATTAGTTACATATTTGACAAAAATTAGTTACATATGTGTATACTTGTATTTTTAACTAGACACCCGTTCAGCTTCGCCCGAGTCAGTTTAGTTTTTTACAGCGATAAACTAAAGTTTTTATGAGACCGCGCTAGCGACAAACTTCGAAAAATCTTTCTGGATCATTGTTCTTCATTTTCGAAAGTCACCCCAATACCAAATACTAACAACATCGTAATGATTTTCAGAATTAGTAAGCTTTATTGATCGTAAACGATATTCGACAGTTTAAACTCGTCTACACAGTTAAATTCTTATGATGAGAAAAGAGATTGGCTGACTTCTATATGGTTTGGGACCCACACAAATACGCTACGGACACTAATAAAACTACGTATCGACAGAGCAATTAATTATTAATAAATTTGTAAATAGGATCAATTTCTATAAGTTGGAAGTAAACACAACACGTCCTCGGTTACGTTATTATACACCTAATAGGTGAAGCTAATCAAATGCTACATGCTGTGAGCGAAATTTTTGTCTTTTTTGACGCTGATATTTGGGATTAAATAAAAGAGTAACTTTTATATAAACTTTGTGAACTATGTGGACCGCAGGGTTCTGTGCAATAGGCCTATGCAATAGATTTATTACACAGACTATACAAGTACAAAACCATGAATTGTACGTTGAGTGTTCTTGACATTGTCATCTATTAGAACTTTTAGGACGAACAATATTATGACATTACGATTAACGATAATTTTCGAATTCTTTTTTCCGTCGACCACCACACATATCACAATACACGTTATATACTATGTGACAATTAAATTGTGTTATTTTTTAGGTTATTAGATTACAGAGAGTTCTGGAAAACGGTATTGGGGTACACCACAGCGGTATATTACCACTGCTCAAAGAAATCGTCGAAATGTTATTTCAGTCTGGTCATGTAAGTATGCCTATTGAAACTTCATAAAAGTTATGAAAAAAACATGAACGCTTTTGAACTTTTTCTAAGAAATTAAAACTTTAAGAAGTTATCAAAAAACATAAACACTTGAACTTTTTCGAAGAAATTAATTTAAAAATATAGTATGCACCATGTCTCATTAAAATCAGTTTTGGTGAAAATACAAAAATACGAAATCCATTTCTTAGATACAAATCTGTATATATTATATACTATTAGTTAATAATGTTCAGCCACCAACATTACTATGCTTTTTAATAAAATATATTTGGTAATTGAAATCATTGCTACACAAATACGTCAGTAAAACAATACGAAAACGTAAGCACTCGCGTCGCAGTCGATTTTTTGATAATTCTTGATCGCTTTTGATGTGTTATCAATCAATTTTTGGCACTCGTATGTGTTTTTGTATGTATATCTAAATATGTGTATAGGATTTGTTATGTATTTGTATGAATGTATGATGAATGTGTATGTATTTACTTTTCGGTTACTTTATTGTGTCATCACTTAATTTCTCTGACAGTAAAACTCATGTTGACTTGTAGAGAATGCCATTAGGCATTGAGTCCGCCTATTATGAAGAATGAATAAATTATATGTGTACATATTAAACTGTGCTATTACGAAATGTGCTATTACTGTGTATATTACGAAATAATATTATGCTATGTGTGATTGAGAAAAGAAACTCAGTTTACTTGTACTGCCGTTACCTCGTTAGCACGATATCCTTGTTTGTTTATTGTGGTTTAGATATAAACATTTTTAGGTAAAAATTCTGTTTGCAACTGAAACATTTGCTATGGGAGTAAACATGCCTGCTCGTACCGTTGTGTTCGATGAAATCACGAAATTCGACGGCCTAGAAAATCGGTTCCTTGCGCCGGCGGAGTATATACAAATGGCCGGACGTGCTGGGAGACGAGGTTTGTTTCTATACGACTCTTAAAATTTTACATACATACATATTCACACTGTATCCCTATCGGGGTAGTCAGAGAGGACTAAGCGTCACGACTTCTTTCGCGTCCTCAAAATCCTTAAATTTTTACACGGTTACACAATTATATGAGATGCATTCAACGGCACTTCAAATTTGGTAAAAATATAGACAAAATGGCAGTAATACCCTTACCCGTCTCAACCTTCTTCTTTTTATCTTTTATCCTTTTTCTTCGGTTCGACTGTTCGGCTGAAGTCCCAGCAGCTGAAGTTTCTTTCCATTCGCTGCCAAAAGCAGACGGTCACATTTCGTGGGAAGGAGGCGATCCTGCAGCGCTTCAAGCCTTCTTGTTTACCATTTCGCCTACTTGCACTATAATGGTCTGCAACAATTTCTCCTGTGCCGTAACCGCTGGCTGGGGAGGCTTCAGTTTTTCTGAGGTGGACGCAGCAGGCCGATTGGCGAGTTTATCCACTTCTTCCGTTAGCTCCGTCACGTACGAACGGAGATCTGCTAACTCTGCATGCAGACGCTTATTTTCTGACTGTAGCCTGCGTGTCTCATCCGTTTAGACCACTCTAAAAGGGAGTCAGTAGCTGCCCGAAGTGATGTCACCACGTATTTAAGGGAGCGCACATATCTATACTTATATTTTTCGAGGTATTTGCCACCTTATACACGGCCGACAAAACATCTTCTACTTCTTCAGTAATACCCTCTTTTGTGAATACCTAATTGTGATCACTCGACGACTCACTTAAGGTTCGCGGCGCAGAGAGCAAACGCTGTTTGGAACGCGAATCCTCCTGCTCAGACTTCCTCTGCTTCTCCGCACCTTCCGCCTCCTCGGTCCTCTTCTTCAACTTAACCGGACTGAAACTACGACTGTCTGTCTAACGCGCCTCGTAACACTATCGATAGCAGTGTCGGGCTCACTATCAGGGTCCTACAGCTCCCAATCAACCAGAACAAGTTCTCCCCTCGTACTAATTTCCTCCACCTTACCTCCGATTTTCTCCTCTAAGCATTTCTCGTCGTTGTATATATTTTTGTTTTGAGGCTTATTCATGTCACAATCGTCGCCGTTTTACCAGGGACTCGGTTTATAGGTCGATATAGAGGTCAACCCCCGGGTGACGCCCGGGGGTTGACCTGCGTATATACTGTAGTATAGTAGTAGTATATACTGCGGAGGTCCCCATGTACCTGCAGCAGGTTTTTACGTGTTTTTTCACGGGTTTCTTTTAAGTTTTCCTTCTCTTGGGCCAGCAAGTTAAGGCAAGCCCGTCACCCGGTTTGCGCAGCCACGACGTACCCCCGTACGGCGTACCGCTTACGGCGGTGAGCGGTGTCCGTCGGTCGGGTTATTAGCCGCCGCCCAGTAACAACTCATTAATCAACGAGCAGTTACCGGTCGGCGCCAAGGGTGCACCACGAGGAGGTCGCCCCAACCCAGTACCCTGTAGTATAAATACCTAACCTAACCAAATAAAGTATTATAAATATGTCGTCGTGTTTGTATAAAGTTACAATAAAATTTGCAAAATTTTACCCAATGTGAAATAATCTAAACCTTAGCCTGCATTTGTCCTCACGATTTCCTCTAAGCATTCATTATCACCATTACACCACTTTAAAATTTCAGTGATTGTAGTTTTAACCAAAATTTCACTGTAAAAACTGTTAATTTTGAAGTTTACCATTTTTTTTAGCAAAGTCCATTAATTTTAAAGAAGATGTGATTTATATCAAAATTAGCAAATTTATAGAGAAAACCGCCAATTTTAAATATGAGATTTGTAGATAAAATTACAAATTCTTTGGCTCCATTATATATATATATATCTCTAATTATATTTGACAAAATATGTAGAGGGATATGAAATTAAAAAAATGGTTTTAAAAAATTAAATCTTTATTGGCAAGCATCGACTTTAAAAAAAGGAGCTTCTTAATTCGCCTGAATCTTTTTTTATGATTCTTTTTTCATTTGAAAGGGTATAAAGGGCCAAGGATAATCAAAAAGAAATTTAGTTGAGATCTGATGATGAAGTATTGCTTAAACAAATGAACTCCTCAACGGTTTATATCTTTTGATAATTCTTTTATTTAACGTTCTGCTCCATATTTATAAAAATTAATAGTTTAAAGAAACAGGCTTTTAACTACTACACTAAAAAATAATTATCAACTTTATTCTCTCTGTCTACTCCGCATTGTCCTAAGAGTAAGCCACATTTGTAATTACGTATATTTGAGTGTAAAAGCGTGAGGCGTTTATGGTTTAGAAACTGAAATATTACATTTTTTAAATTGTTGTATTGGTGGTCTGTGACCTATCATTACATTGCTTACATTTTACGTTAATAAAATACCTAATAATCTGAAGTGAATGTGGAGTGAAGGAATTCTAATATAATCCTTTAATCACCAACTAGGTCTGGATGACACGGGTACTGTGATAATACTGTGCAAAGAAGGCGTGCCAGATCTGGTGAAACTTAGAGCCGTGTTGATGGGCATACCACAGAAACTGTCCTCACAATTTAGACTTACATATGCTATGATACTCAGTCTACTGCGGTGAGTATACTTGTAATTTCTCTTTTTCAAACATTATAATAATAACTAGCTGTACCCCCGACTTCGTCTGCGCGGAAAATGTTTTCGTGGCTTTTCTGGTTAGATTATATGTACGTGTACATAGTATGTTTAATGATTGTTTTTGAAAAAAGTCTACGTCTAGCCTACGTCTGTCTCTGGGCACATACTATCTCTGTACCAAACATCGTAATTGGTTCGGCGGTTCAGCATTTCCCGTTCAAAGTTTCATTCCCCTTTTCACCCCCTTAGGGGTAGTTTTTCGATAAAAAAAAGTAGCCTGTGTCCGTTCCCAGGTGTCCAACTTTATCCATGCTACATCATAATCGTTCAGCAGTACAGTTCAGCGGTTTAGCATTTCCCGTACAAAGTTTAGTCTCCCTACCTCACGTCCCCCTTTTCACAGATTTTTGATTTAAAAAAGTAGTCTATGTATTTTTGATAAAAAAAGTTTTAACGCGGCACTAAATTTTATCATTACCAAGTTTTAGCGTTTCCTGTACAATGTTCCCCCTTTCTTGATCATCCCCCTTTTCACCCTCACAGAGGTAGATTTTTATAAAAAGTAGCCTATGTCCGGTCCCAGGTGTCAAATTATATCCATGCTACATCATAATCAGTTCATTGGTTTAACATTTCCCGTACAAAGATTTGCACCCCTCCCTCCCGTCCCCCATTTTACAGATTTTTGATAAAAAAAGTAGTCTATGTATTTATGATAAATAATGTCTTATCACCGCACCAAATTTTATCATTCCCTAGATTTAGCGTTCCCTATACAAAGTTTCATCCCCCTTTTCACTCTCTTAGGGGTAGATTTTCTTATAAAAAGTAACCTATGTCTTCTGATGTCAAACTATCTTCTTGCCAAATTTCATCATAATCGGTTCAGCGGTTAACCATTTCCCATACGAAATTTCACCCCCTTTTCATCCTTTTAGGGTTAGATTTTCTAAAAAGTAAGTAGCCTATCATGAACGCAATCTCAGGTTTTTATTACTTATTGATTTTAATTAAGATCGGTCAAACTGTTCTTCAGTTATAAAAGGACATACATACAGACAGACACATAGACAAAAATTTAAAAAATCGTAGAATCGAAGTCAGTGAGTCATAAAATGACTATCTATCACAAAATTTGACAGTAAAATTATAATTACAGATAGACTTATAGAGATTTATATAGCAGTATAGAAGATTTACCTTTTCCCACACAAAGTTTCATTCCCCTTTTCACACTCTTAAGGGTAGGTTTTTTTATAAAAAAAAGTATCCCATGTCCATTTTCTGATGTCAAACTATCGCCATGCTAAATTTCATCATTATCGGTTCAGGGGTTTACCGTTTCCCACACAAAGTTTCAACCCCCTTTTCACCCCTTTAGTGGTAGATTTTTTTAAAAATAAGTAGCCTATCATAAGCCCAATCACGTGTTCTTACTATGTACCGATTGTCATCAAGATCAGTCAAGCCGTTTTTTAGTTATAAAAGGACATACAGACAGACAGACAGATGTATGTATAGCTTTTGTAGGATCCGTCTTCTCTGCCCTAACTTAGAAACACTGGCTCGACAATGTATAGCTACAACGTCGCACTACGTCCACTCTCGCCGCTGGCTCTCATGATACTGACGTATCAACTTGTACATAAATGCACGTACCTACATACACTACAGTATGATTTCAACATTTCAAGAGATTATTTAGCTTGACTAATGTTGATACTGACTGATACAGTACACATGTATAAGAATCAACTTTTTACTTCAAAAGCAAAGTAATATCTATTATTATCATTGTAAAGTTTAGGTCAACTTTATGACATTTTTTTATCCTTACGTCTTTTTTTTTTTCTAATTCGGCAGAGTGGCTACTGTATCCGTAGAAGGAATGATGCAACGGTCCTTCCGCGAGTTCGACCAAATATGCAAAGCGGATGACTACCGTAAGAAACTCCAACAGGCAGAAAAGGAATATTCAGAGAAATGCAGTGCACCGCTCGCCTCACACTTGGCGCCGCTGGCTACGTTCTATGACACAGCTGCAGCATACATCGATGTGCTCAACGAAATCATGCCAATATTGCTCAGTCAACCTAAAATAATGAAGGAATTTGTGCCAGGAAAAGTACTCATTGTATCTGCAGGCCCTTATATCAATCAGTTGGCAATTTATTTGAACAGCAGTGGTAAATGTCAACATTCTTATAGTATAAAAAAGATGATTATAGTATAAAATTTGACGACCTCCGTGGCGCAACGGCTTAGCGCGTCGGAAAGTATACGGGGGTTGCGGGTTCGATTCCCGTCCTGAGTCTGGGTGTTTATGTATAATATGTATATATTTACAAAAGAAAAGTATATAAGTAGTATATCAGTTGTCTAGTACCCATAACACAAGCGCTATGCAGCTTACTTTGCGACTAGATGGCGCTGTGTGAAATGTCTGAGTATATTATTATATTATTATTATTATTATATAAAAGATGATTTGTTTTATAATTTAGACTGGGAAATTTAGTTTTAACTGCATTTTATACCAAATCGTTTTATAAGTTAACTGGGAATTTAACCTTATTACTCGACAACAGCAACGATAGTAATATACACTGAAATAATTTACAGGACCGCGCCAAACTCCGTATAAAGTTCTTCTGTTAAACATCGCCATTGAAGATACAAATCGATACAACTTTGAGATTGATGAGAATTGGTATAGAATGCTGAGTTTTTCGGCTATGTATGACGGCATAGGTAATATTTTTAAACATCTTTCTTACATTTTATGTTTGCGCATATTCATGTTAATCCCTGATATGGGTACTTCTATGAAAGTTGGGTAACTTTTAGACAAATTTAAATCATATACTTTTCATTATAAATCATGATTCTTTATTATGTTTTTCATGGACCATGTGTTGGTCAATACTGTGTATAAAAGGAACATCACTTTATTAAATATTTTTGAAGAAATTAAGTTTTTTTGACATTATGTTCCAAGGGACTGACGGATTCATCAAGAGAATGACATTACACAACAATTTTTACAGTAATGAATTACTTCATTAAACATAAACTAGTTTGATTATCAAATTTAAGTTATAATTGACATCACACCTAAATATAAATTAAAATTCTTTGTTTTCTACACCTAACTAACATTTTTTCTTATTTTCTCTACTTACAATTAATCAATAAAAGAGCCCAGCTTTACAACTTAATAGCGATCCGCTCCGGCTTCGCACTGGTACAGTGAATAAAATGTAGGCTTTATTAGACAGGTAATGTAGATTCCTATTTGTGAAAGAATTTTAGAAATCGGTTCACTACTTCCAGAGATTACCCTTGACATACAAACATACAATTTTACCACTTTGTAATATTAGTATAGATTAGATAGATGAAATCTATTCTTAAAAAAAAAACAGCCTTCTGTGATATAAATTATTGCTTTTGTAGTAACTACAGTGTTAAACTTGGTACTTACTACAAACTTATAAAATTGCGATAAAAGAAATGAAAATAATACCTACTCAGCCATAAAAATCAAAAAGAATATACATAAAATGTCTAACAATTAGTAACAAGATATTGCTACCTTTATTTAACATAAATTAATAATATATTGTATAGACTCAGGTGTTACTTTGCGGAAATCTATTTCATGTGATAAATTCCCAAAATCTTTAGCTATTTTCCGCTCAATCTCCAAAAACCACCAATCGATACGTGTTTCGCCTCTCAACGAAGCATCCTCAGGATATACCAGAGATAGGATTCAGACAGCTAACCAGCACCGAATTTTGCAAAGACGATAACAGGTTTTCGATGTTAGAAATATAACCACAAATGTTTTACGTCTTCTCCTGTTAATTTGCTCTTTTTCCGAGGTGCAGTCTTGTCCTTTAACAATAAGCACAATGTAATTAAGCAATATAATAAGTTGGCATTAATCTATTGTCGCACGGCATTAATGAGACTGTAGTCATCAGTCCCTTGTTGTTGCATCCGTATCTTGTCTTTTTTATAACCAAGGGACTACGAATTCTGTGTAATCCAAAAATATCTCTTGATTAGATTGAGGCACTTGTTATCCGATGATAAATACAATACGTTTCACAAATACATAAAAAAAAAATTTCATAAATATAAATACCAATAAATTACAAGGAAAATTACTCACCAAGGGACTGACTTGTTGATCGTCCCGACACACCTGTCCTCAACACAAACACGCCACTAAAAATGAATTCAAAATAACTGACACACAAGCAAGTATGTTAGCCACTAACTTCAGATGATTACTTTAACGCTGTTAAGAGACGCAGCCTCTTGACCTTGCAAAAAACTGCACATTTTCGAATTTTATACTTGACAAGAGCCTGATGCCCGAAGTTGAGTACACTAAATATTAGTAAATGAATAATAACATTTTCAAGACAAGGATCTTGAAAAATATTATTATTCATTTACTAATATTTGTAATTTGTCGTCAGTTTTCTCTAAGTACAATATCCTAGAATAATATCAGGTATAAAATAACAATGTAAGCCTAATAGTTTTATTAATATGATCCTCCATTTTTGTAAATATGTAATGGTGATACGACTGGGGACTGACGTTTATGACATGTAAACACATTTTTTTAAATAATTAGGATTGAATTTACAATATTTGTTATTATAACCTGTTAGAACTTTATTTTATCTACAGATTATAAGTTATAATATTTAAATATATCTAATAGTTATCTAAATAATATGTGAACACACCAAGTTACCCAACTTTTATAACACTACCCATATATCATATCAAAATATAATATGAGTCGTAGATATATATATATTTATAGAGAGAGGTCATCATAATATAGAGAAGTCATGGATATACAAGGTGGCGCAAAAGTTGGCACTCGATGTTTGGCTGTAAATTTTTATAAATGAAAAACTTTGGCTCTGCTTTTGGATTGTGTTTATTTCATGTCTTAATTTTTTTCCATTAAGTCGACAAAATGATATCAGCTAAGTAGCCACCGCCAGAATTGATACGGGCCCAATTTATAGCATTTTCCATTACTCTTGTCAGAACTTCTAGCGATAGGTTCTCGCATTCTTAACGGATATTCTCTTTGGGGGCTTCAAGAGTCTAAGGCTGAGGCTTGTTGACAGACTCGTGACTTCAAGAAACCCCACAAAAACTAATCTGTAACGGTTAAATCCGGCGATATTGCTGCCCAGTGCAAATTACCAAAACGAGAGATTAGGCGACCTGGAAATGGAGTCCTTAGAATTTCAGTTGTGGCTCGTGCAGTATGTGCCGTTGCTCCATCTTGTTGGAACCACGTGCTTCAGCCCCAATTCTACAATTGAGGAAGGAGAAAGTCGTTGAGCATGGCTCTGTAGCGCCCGCCGTAGTCGTTTGTCCCGCAGCGTTTACAAAAAAATAAGGCCTGATGACGTCTCCAACGTAAAGGACACACCATGCAGTAACTTTGAGCGGGTTTAATGGCTCTTCATGGATCATACACAGGTTTTCGGTGCTCCAGAAGCGATAATTCGGCTTATTCACATATCCATAGAGATGAAAATTTCTCTTCCTCGTGGTCGAGATTCAGGATCGCTTGAGCGTAGGTTACATTCGCTTGGCGGTAAACAACTAACAGCTAATGCATTGTCTGCACTTCGTAAAGCTTTCACCAAAATTATCTGTAAAGACCGTCGATTGATGCCCAATTGCGTGGCATGTCATCTGATCGATACTCTAGGGTACTCTGCGACATCTTCAGCCACAGCCGCGATATTCTCAACAGAACGGCTGCTCCAGGACCAGCCAGACCTGGCAGCATCTCCTGTTGTCCCATACTCTTCTAGGCGAGCGGCTAAACACCGTAGTGTTCGCCCGCCACCGACGAATTATTGGGCAAAAAACGCGAAACAACGATTCCGTGTTCTTGAGGAGTATAAGCGGTTCATGTGTTATTGACGTGTATTTTGTATCTATTTACTTCAGAAATGTCAAAGCAGAACTGACATTTGCCGCCATTTGCAAAAATTATAGCTTCTTCCGATAGGGTTATGATTTTTGCGCCACCTAGTATCAAAATATACTATAGATTAAGTACTTACAACCTCTTATTTTGCAGGTAAATGGCTATGGAAACTTTATAAGACTTGTAACACTGCAACCAATTCTGATTTGTTATGAGCATTACAAATCACTATTACACATACTTAAGCACTATTACAAATCATTATCAAGTTTCACCCAACGATTAGAAATAAAGAACTAGATTCACAATCTTCTGTTAAATCTAAGAAAAGTATTGTCTGAATTGATTTTTAATATCGTATGATACTATCGGTATTATTGTGTTATTCTAAAGTAGATCTTACCGTCAAAGCATAAGGTTGTAAAAGCTCGTAAAAGATACTTGCATGACAAAGAAACGAAATTTGTTAAAAATAAAATATTTAAAATTCAATGTTAAACAAATGTGCTCTGAAATACTCATTTGAATGCGCATTTGGATCGGACATTTTTGGAGCGTCGATTGTTCATTTTGGTTTTTATTTGTGATCGAACGTTTCCCCACAACTATAATCAACAGGATTCTTCATAAATAAGCATCACGACCTTTAATAAACAAAACAAATTTGTGCCATCACAACAGCGGCAGTACAACTAAACTATGCTTATTGTACACCGGAAGCACAGTTTACACAGTATACTATATCTCACATAATATATAATTTTTAATAAATCAGTTTGCAAGGAACCTGACAGCCGCGAAGTATCGCGGCTGTCAGGTTCATCCATAATTTTATTTATCACAGATCAAGTGCATGCATTTGGAGTGAAATATAATCCAAATTGACACCTTAGTTTTTATTTTAACCAACTGTACTAATGTTTGTTTAAAATGGGACATAATTAGACATGTCTATCAGTCTTATTCATAAAATACCTGTCTATATATTATCTATAATTTAAAAACATTTTGTTCATTGTTTCTCACATGCAATTACCAAGTGACATCATATTTCATTTACTATTTCAAATCTTATGTAGGTACTGAAGAAAGTACATTGGACCACACAATACTATGCATTGGACCAAAGAACATAATAGGCGTAACAAAAATAAATTTAAAAATTGATGCAAACATCATCATACAAGACTGGGAGAAGAGACAAATGCCCAGGTAACACCAACAGATTAAAACAATAAGTTAAACGGACAACATTTTAAAAGCATGAACTTAAGTCATAACTATTGCCATTAAGTAACATTGAACAAATAATTTTAATTTTATTAACAAGCGACTCTCCTTGATCTTTGAAATTGATTAATCTAGCTATTACGTTGCATTTTACAGCCACCGCCTTTATAAATTTTACTTCTGAATTGGGTATTTGACGGTATCGAAAATAATTAAAAAATGCTTAACACAAAATAGAAAGATAACCGAATAAAAAGGAATGAAAAAAAAAACTTCTCTTATTTGCTATTAATTATTAATTTTGTGAAAATTCGTCAACGATAAAGAAAATCAATGACATCACCGTTCATTCCCAAACACTACTCATATACATGAATAATTTTTTGATAGATGTTAATACTATGTAAATGATTTGACTACTTGTCAACTACCCATTTAACAAGTTGACTTTTTGCAATTGAAATCTACCACTGCGGGTTTTGTGCTGATTCACCCTTGCCAAAGAACCGGATGTTACCAACCGGCTCTTTAGAGTCTGATTAAGACACAGCTTATTTGGACACATCATACGCTCTTTTAAGCATAATGGAAAAAAACATGCTATAATTGACGTTAATAGGAAAGTAGACGCGTCATAGGGAGAGCACTAAAAATATGGTCCGATTTTATAGCGAGTGTCAGTTGTACAATTGTAAGACTTCAAGAAAAGATAGCTAGAAAGAAATTCCTTTCGTTCTTATATTGTCGTATTCCCAGGGTGCGCGACGCCCAGTGCCAACTATCAGAGGGTGTAATTTTATATTACTGACAGTAACCGACAGAACGAAAAGAAAATAAATATATAATTTCAATAAATTATCGATGATTAAGGCGATACATTATAAACAATAATAAAAAGTTTCATAATCCAAAAACATAGATTTCCCTTACTGACAACGACAATTCTCCCGCCCCAAATTATTTTATTAACTGCAATCGTTTTCGGTATTCCCACCGTATTGTGGGAGTTTTTGGCGGTATATTATGGCGAGCAGTTAGGTGTTTATTTTTATTATTTGCAAATTGTTTCTAGTGAATATTGTGATGTAAAAGTGGCATAGTTTTGCGTGCCAAATATCTACGCTGTTGTGCAAATATGTGAAATTGTTAAAATAAGTACTTATTTAGTAGTGTGATGTTGATGTAGTCTCCCTCAGCGGATCCTACTAGAAAGAGTGCCTCAATATATATCTCGCCAGAAACTCCAAGAAACATTAAAATGTATTACATCGACATTTTAATGAAATAATATCAAGAATTTATTTATTTATTACTGAAGAAATCGCCTGTGTGGGCATAGATCCCTTTGCCTTCCCTCTCAAGGGAGAATCTTACAAACAACCACCGTATTGTATTCGCACGATTCGCACCCAGCGAATGAGCAAATTGTAAGATTGCGCCATGCCAGAAGAGAAAACAAATGTAAGAGGCGGTCAGGTTCAAGGACGCCCCCGTGGGCTCCAGCTGCGCGGCGGCCGTGCAGGAGCTGGCGCGGCTGGCGCACGCCGCTCGCAGCGCGCCGCCCGAGCAGGCCAGCCTCACCGGCGCGCTCGCCATCACCAGCGGGGAGATACTGCACTCGCTGGACAGGAAGCGCAAACTTATGGTACGACCGCGACCTACGACTATTGCATCCGTACACCTAACACTTTAAAACCAACAATCATTTTAAGACTAATGGAATTATTTTGAGCTATTTTATTAATTTATGCTAGTAACTAATAACACCACTACACCGCATTTCCGAATGAAACAAATAATAATAATAATTATGCGCCAGACAATACACACCAATCATCCGATCTCAAACTACAGTATTCCCTGTGCTATGAAAACCAGACGACGACTACTGGTGGCGTCTCACAATATACCCAGATCCGAGACAATCTAGAAAAGTTCGTTTCCTAAATTGACCCGACCGGGAATCGAACCCAGAACCTTCCGCGCTTGGGTGTAACATCTAAACCACTGCGCGATCGAGGTCGTCCATGAGACTTTAAGATCAACAATCATATTAAAACTATAATGGAAAATTATTATTTTACGCTATTGTATTATTTTAGTTATTTTAAACACTATTTTATTATTTTACGCTAGTAACTAATTAACACCACCACTGCATTGTCGAATAAAACATGAAACTAAAACGAACTATCATTTTAGTTTTAGATTATAATGGAAAATAAAGTATTATTTTACGCTACTGATTAACACCACTACCATGGCATGCTTAGGGCTTCAGGATAGCGCAATCCCGACATATATATTCTTCATTGTTTTTGTAAAAGCAAAGGGAAGGCTAAAATATTATAGATTACTAATTAATCATGACTGACACAACCGGTGGAGAAGAGAAGAAAGAGATCTCTCCGCGCGTTATCTATCAACAAAACATTTTTTATAATATTTTGATATTAGAAACGTACAGGCATAAATAGTTTATCAGTTATTAACATATTAATGTCTCAATTCGTTGTTTATCCGAATTACTAAAAGCAATCACCGTATTCATGTGTTTTTGTGAATTCATGTTTTTTATGGCGCCAGTATAGTTTTTTAATCGCCATAACCAGAACGATTCTTTTCGTCATTTGATTAAAATATACAGGTCTAATAATAATAAGTAGTACCACCTACCTATAACTTGATGGGAGAACCGAGAGAACAAACAAAAATCCAATCAGTTTCGTAAACTGATATATGAAATGTGAATTACTAGTGTAGTAGTACTACAAACACATTGAGGAGTTAGTTTTGTACACTGATTTATTGTCTTTTATGAAATTTAGGTACTAGTCGAGTAATACACAAATCAGGCGTAGGTTTAAAAAAAACAATTAGTTGTTTTTCTGCGCAAAGTTCAAAAAATTTACATTTCTATGCCGATTAAAACTTGTAGACACTTTAAGTCCTCACAATGAACAACTTATTGGATTTTTTATTACAAATTAACTCATTTATGATGGAAATTAAAAAAATACTTATCATTGACGATCTCGATGGCGCAGTGGTTTAGACGTTGTACCCAAGCGCGGAAGGTTCCGGGTTCGATTCCCGGTCGGGTCAATTTAGGAAACGAACTTTTCTAGATTGTCTCGGGTCTGGGTGTACTGGGAGACGCCCCCAGTAGTTGTCGTCTGGTTCTCATAGTACAGGGAATACTTTAGTTTGAGATGAGATGATTGGTGTGTTTGTCTGGCGCATTATATTATTATATAAAAAACTCGTCCACCGGCTCAAACAAATAAATGTTAAGTAAAAACAATTAAGTTACATTCAATATTATGCGTATCGTATCCACAGAACATTATTACTATCGTATCCACAGAACATTATTACTATCGTATCCACAGAACATTATTACTATCGTATCTCTCAATCTGTACAAAGTTCAGTATGAAAGCCGGGCTTTTTGCTTCATACTAATTGCTACATAAAACTTAGTAAAAAAGCTACAGCTATGACGAATTTTGCCATTAGAGAGAAAGAGAGGTTGCAAGCCAACACGTGAGAGTGAGACGATTGATTACTCAGATTTTTACTCTGATTATGCCTGGAGACGCACTGGTTGGTCGCGATTTGGGGTCAAAACCTGTTTTATTTTTCTAAGTTACCAATACTTTCGTTTGACAAGTACTTCGCAGGAATTTTTAAAACTGAAATAATTTGAAGTTGACATTTATTACTCATTCTTGACTTATTAGTATTCTGTGTTCTTGACAGCTATCATTTTAAGATTATAATGAAAAATACAGTATTATTTTGCACTAACTAATTAACACCACTACACCGTATTACCGAATAAAACACATGAAACTTTAAAACCTTCAATCATTTAAGACTATAATGGACAATTACTTCACGCTATTTCATATGATACACTAATTTATTATTTTACGCTAGTTACGAATTAACACCCCTTGTAGCGCATTGTTGCATGAAATAAATTAAACTTTAATATCAACTGTAATTTACAAATACAGTATTATTTTACGTTAGTATAATATAGTATAACCCCTTGACCAGCGGTGACGGATGTAAACAGGCTAATTTTTCTTAATCTGACAAAGATTTGTAAGAACAATTCCCAACAGATTCCCACTGCGAAATAGTATTTAAAATATCTAAAAACACGGGAAATTAACGCGATTACCTTTTATTTTCCCTTGACGTTTTGCTGCAACAGCAAACAGCAACGTTGCTGCGACAGTTTACTTGAGACCACGGCTTTAACTTACTTACTTACTTTAACTTACTTTTCAACTCTAGCAGTAGGGAAAGTCCAATAAGTGTGAAAGTGGCAATTTTGTTATTCTACCAATCATGTCACAATCCGGTAGCGACATTTTTGTCTATTCCTCCATTGCTAGACTAGCCCCAATAGCTTAATTTTTCACATGAATTTGAATGCTTTTCTTTTTAGTTTTTATTTTATTCATTTCAACAACATAACTATCCATATTGTATTGTTTTCTGCTGACGTGAAATTGTACATTAACTTAGTAGCTGTAAGATTACACAAATGTTTAACTACTAGAGTAGTTAGAGTATTATAAAATATAAGTAAATAAAATAACACTGAAAAAAAGGAGAACTTTTGTTCAGTATAATGATAACAAGTAATGCAATATTATAACTGCTCACTTATAAGGTTTTATATGATAATGATTTCAGAGTGAATTGGAAACACAAAAGAAATTTACTGATATTGCCAATTTTAAAACAGAATTTGCCATTGTTTACGAACGCAAGCAAACCGAGAGAAAGCGAGATAAGTACAGACGTTTGCTCTCTTTCGAGAATTTAGCTCTCTATCCAGACTATCAAAGGCGTCTTATGGTACTTAGAGAACTGAATTACATAGACGAACATGATAGTGTAATTTTAAAAGGCAGAGTGGCTTGTGGTATGGGAACAAATGAGCTGATTATAGCGGAGCTGGTGTTCAGAAATGTGTTTACGGACAAAAATCCAGCAGAAATTGCAGCATTACTGAGTTGCTTCGTATTCCAAGCCAGAACTCAAATCGAACCTGTGTTAACAGAAAAATTGGCAGAAGGTGTGAAAGCTATAGAACAAATTGATAAGGATTTGACAGTAATAGAAACCAAATATATGGTTTGTATTCATGTTATTATATTTCACTTTATTCCTTTCATTCTTATGTATTCCTGTGCAGGCTGTAAGTTTCTTGGGTGAAAAATTTATCAAACTGCAAAGCAAAAATACTTATTACTTGTGTCATTGTGTATTTTGACATCTTAAATACTCTGCTACTCTGAATGGGATATAGTCTGAAATTATGTATGTATGTATTAATTATTGGAGAAATCCTAGAAATTTAATCCACTTAATTATGTCAATATAATGAAAACCATAAAAAATATTACAATGTAATTAAACATATTATGCATAGTGGATTGAGCTTCCTGCTTACTATATAAAAACTAAATAATATCAAAATGATGTCATACTTTCCTAAATAGTTTAATTATTTTTCTTAATCATTCAGGTTGGTCAGTTTGAAGGCCAACAAGAAAGACTGAACTTCGGCCTTGTAAGGGTTGTCTACGAATGGGCATTGGAAAAACCATTTGCAGAAATTATGGAACTCACTGATGTACAAGAAGGCATTATTGTTAGATGTATTCAGCAGCTTCATGAGGTGATGTCTTTTAAGTTCTTTTTACTTTTTCGCTTTATGATAGTAACTACTCACTTCATAACAGCTAATTATGACTAGCGTGACTTAAATGTGTATATTTTAGGATTCAATTAAACTTACAGGATACGTTTTTTGACTGTAGCACAGAATACCCTTTTATCAATGTAGATTACAAGCTATCACCTATCACCATGCTAAATTTTACGAAAAGACATCCAGTAGTTCCTGTGTGATGCATGTAATAATGGACAACTTTCTCAATAATGGTCTTTTTTGCCTCTGTTTTGAACATAGGTAACCCTTTAAGATGTTTTAGGTTTTCATTATGTGTCTGTAGTGTTTAAGCCCAAAACTATCCTATTAACTAATCTGTGCTAAATCTATTGAATTTTTTACAGTTTTTATTGGTATTATCAATAACAATTTTGATATTATATCAGGTTCTAATTGACGTAAAAGATGCTGCAGTGGCCATAGGTGATCCAAAACTGCAAGCGAAAATGATAGAAGCATCCACTGCTATCAAAAGGGATATCGTATTTGCAGCAAGTCTTTATACTACTCAACGAGAAAATGCAATACTGTAAATGTTTACATATTACAAGATTATTAATGTTATAAAATAGATAGTGCATGAAACAATGTCATGAAATTACTATTTAACAAATTTCTAGTTTATTACCACTATATTATAATATACTTGTTCAATCATTGTACTTCAAAGAAAATTATGCTGTGGTACGGTTCCTAATACTTCATAGTTCTTATGTATTAGAGTTTTAATGAAATATTTGAATGCTTTTAGCAATTTTGTAGATCTTCTAAAAACGAATTGTTTTTTGTAAAATATGTTTTATGTTTTAAATAGGTGTAAATATTTAAGAAAACTGTAAAACATACTTTTTTACCTAAAATACAAACAAATATGAACATCATAACATTGTTTTTCTAATCATTTTAATATATATCCTGTTAAAAGGAAACCACTTGCTCCATTCATCATCACTTCAGGATGAGTGCGGTCCTGTAATATTTGATATTTTCGCATCCAATTACAAGAAAGTCTAACAGCAGCCACATTACTCTGTGTTCTTAATGCCAAATATAAATGTTGCAAAGGTTCTGCAATTGTATGATAGATTACAAATGGCCGTCCAGGTTTTATACATGATACCAATTCGTTAAATAAATTTAAAGGATCCTCTTTACATGCTATAACTAAAGCATCCATTTTCTTATGTAATAGTTCTGCTGCAGCAATATTTTCAAAATGCCACTTCGGTTTTTTCGGTTCTGATTGCTTCAATACTTCAGATTCTTTTTCTATTGAACCATTATTACAATTTTGTTCAGTGGCATCTACTTTGGCAATTTTAGTTTTAAGTTCAACTTCGTCATCAGCTTTCCGTTTTAAAGTATTAAATGATATATCTTTTGTTTCTATAACAGTACTTGAATTTGTATCACAACCTTGATAATACTGTCTCAAGGCAGAATAAACATTAACTGATATGCATCTATTCAATTGTTCTTCATTAAAATTCATAGCCAGCAATGCATGTTTCTGTGACATATTTCCAGGGTGCATGTGAATCAACTTTCCATTAGTTTGGCTTCCTATTGCACATAATAAAGCTGAGGCTAATAAGCCATTCGAGCCAGAATCATATAATAAATAATTACCTTCAGACTGTATGTTGCTCATTGTAATAATTTGTGATAATGTATCTATACGTATGCTCTGTATCTTCCCTGGATCCAACCTGTACATTATTTCTGCTATCATGCGTAAATTTGGTTTCAAAACCTGAAGATAGTCAAAATATTTTTTCTCTTTTTTTCTTAAATATTTTTCTTGTGAAAATTCGGTTTTATTATGAAATGTATTTGAATGAGATATCAATGTTTCTACGATATCGGACGCCTTGTTGGCGTCTGTCTTGAGTTCCTCTATTTCAGTAGCTGTCAACTTCTGTGAGCGACCATCATCCAAGATATTTCTGTTATCAATTCCAGACGTTTTAACATCTATTTCGTCCTTCAAATCTACGACTTCATTTGTTAATTCTAAATAATACTCCCTGTTTTTTCTATTACTTTTAGGTATCATTTTAAACATCGAGAAATAAGGACAACCTTCTATACCTTTCAAAGTAACGTTATCTTTTCCTAAACTAATATTTGAATCTGATTTGTTTAGTTTATGAAGTTTCCTGTAGGTTTGCTTTTGTACAACAATATAATCTCCAACTTTTATGTTCATTTTTAATCAGGGGAAAATTAGATTTTAGGTCACTGAGTAAGTAATCACTATTTTATTTTAGGTTGGGTTGGAAATAAAAACAATGCTATTCTACTATGTAGTCACTGACAGTAGTAGTCACAGATTAAGTATATGTAGCAAACTACAGATGCGACAGTCACTGCCGTAATTGTTATGAGGCGTTTACACGTTTGGCAAGTCTCGACAAGTGACCACAAACAAACGTGTGAACGGGGTGTTTGGCTTGGCTTACATGAGCTTGTCACCGATCCGAGCTAGTGTCGGTTTTTGAACACAGATCAAAAGAAGCTTGCGACAAGCACTTGCGACGTATTTACACGTTGGCGCGTGTTTAGCGTCGCTCACGAGCTCGCCGAAAGGGTGTTTTTACGCTGCGCTATATACGACCGCGTATCGCGCATGAGTAGTTGGTCAAACGAGGAAACTATGGCCTTTCTTGAGGCATATCAAAGTGAACTGTGCATATGGAATCTGAAGGACGTAAACCAAAAGATAAAAAGAAAGTGGCAGACTCTTGGTTTCAACTTAGTCACGCATTAAAAAAGCCAGTTAAAGAACTGAAGGCGAAAAAAGAAATAGTAATGTAAACTTTTCGTAAACTCTTTAAAAAGAAAGAAGACACCATTCGTTCTGGTGCAGGTAGATAATTAGTTTATTACTTTCTCATTTTAGTTGCTACGGAAGTACGTAGGTGTTATAAATAGGAAATAAAATGTTCTTTCTCTTTTAAGGTACCAAAGACATATACCAACCCTGTTGGTACAAATGGTTGGTGGTTGGATACAAATTCATGGAATCATTTTTAATGCCAGTATATACCTGCAATTATACTTTGAATACTGAAACGGTAAGTAAAAAATCGAATTTAAATGAATAAAACCAGTATTTTATTAATATGGTTCATTTATTATTATCTTAATGGTTTAAGTTTAAGTGTAATTAAGGTGCACAGTTAAATCGGATATACCTAAGTTTAGATTTTATAGGTAGGTTGTTTTATAGAAATATTTAAGGAACCACCAGTAGGTGGTTAATATAAAAATACGAAGTAAATTCTTCTCTGATTTGTCGGGCATTCAGCGGTGATCTTCGTGGGATACTTGATAAAGTTTGCATAGCATTATATTCATTATTATGTTGAACCCAGAACCCAGTTGTTACCAGTGCCATTACTGTCATAGTCATATACGTCAAACGAGCCTGGAGGTTGTAACATTTTTTCGCTGTTGTATTTTCTTTTTAAGAGCAGAGGTTGTCAGAGAAAATAATTATAGAACTGGCAAGTTAAAAATTTAAATATGTTTTTTTTTGGAAGGATAGAACAGGATTTGAAAAATGAGAAAAAAAGAGAGCGAGGTGGTTTTTTAGAGAGAACAAGAGATTTTTTTCTCCTCAAAAAGAAGATATTTGATTTCTTTGTAAAAGTAAAATCTGTTAAGAATATTAACGAAGATGTTGGCAAAGTGAAAAAGAAAGAGGCTCGAACCAGAAAACTGATGTCGCCCAAACTTCCAAGGCAAATGGACCCCTCGACAAGAATAAGGGGGAGCAATGGCTTCAATCGGATAAAGAGCACATTAATCAAGGTGACGCACCAGTTTCATACGAGTTTATAGAAATTATATTTACAATGACGATGCTGATTGCAGAATTATATAAAGTCGACTTATAATTTTGGAGATAACATTCGAGAGTGAAGTATGGGACAATACAATCTAATTTAAGCCAGTGGTTTGTGTTTTTTTATCATAATGTGTAAATTATAAGGTGAAAGGTATTTATATCCGATTTTTGTAAACTACACCACACCATCACAACCACTTTGATATCTTTGTTTCTATTTTATTTACAAAATTAGTATTGATTTATTTGTTTCAAATTATATTACAATTTTCTTTTTAAAATAGAATTTTATTTAAAAAGATTTCCAATAAATTTCAAAATTTACTTTATCCATTCCCTTTTTGTGGCATCCGGGTGGGAATGGTATAAGGTGTATATCTATTTGAAGAGGTGTTACTCTTTTTTAGATAGTTATGTAGCAATATACAGGCCATGTACGGTATACAGTTCCATTGCATGCAAAGCTTGTCCCAAAATATTTAAGAACCTCTTTTGTGCCGCCACCACCTCCTCTAAATACAGAATAAAACTACGATAACATAACTTATGCAATTGTTGTTAGAGTTAGTTGCCAACCCTGTTGTTATATGAATATGTTTTAACAACCCTAACTTCTGTTGTCTTGGTAACGGACTTGTTTTATTCTTTAAATAAAAAACAGTCACATTTTTCATTCGTAAAAATCTTTTATTTATTGTTAATATTTTAACATGGTAGCAGAGCGTGAACATTGATTGAAAATAACTGTCAGAGTTTTTCAAGGCAAGATTTTTTTTTTCCGCAACTGGGGTAAGACTAATTTTTTCAATAGAAATGCAAAGTTTTAAAATTGATATTGGTCGCCTGGAAGGTACAAAGAACTGGCCGACTTGGAAATATAAGGCAACCTTGTTACTAAAAGGTATGCCGGGTGGCATAGATGCAATCCAAGGTAGTCTTGTGAAGCCTACGACGCCTGGAAGCACGGCTACTGCCGAGGAAATTTCCAAGTATAAGAATGCTCTAGATAAGTACAATGAAACTGATAGTTCTGCATTATTACTATTAACTGCAAATATGCCAGAAGAAACACTTCAAAAAATTATGAGATTTAACTCTTCCAAAGATGTTTGGGATGAATTACATCGATTATTTGATGGTTCTATTAAGGATAAGAGTTACGTCCAATGTATGGAGTTTTTTGGCTATCGTAAAGATTCGTCACATGACATTATCACACATATTTCCAAAATTAAAACCCTCTGGTCAGATTTGAAAAACGAATTATTAAGGGTAGATAAGACAGACTTACCAGATATATTACTGATATGCAAAATTCTAGAAACACTGCCTGAAAATTACTTTCCTTCCAAATCGAGCTGGATGTTGATGTCAAAGACCGATCGAACTATAAAAAATCTGACAACGCAGCTTTGTACGTATGAGCGCTCACTTTTTTCGCAAAATGAAGAACCAACTGAAGCCTTAGTAGTACAAAATAGTATTAAACCTAAACCAAGAAAAAAATGTGGATATTGTGGCAAATTTGGTCATAAGGTCAAACAATGTCGAATATGGAAAACTGACGGTCAACCACCTAAACCATCGACGTCAAATAATGGTAATATATCAAGTAATCTGAACTTAAAGCTAATGCAAGTTACGGAAAATGCAGATCTGAATGCAATGCAGAGGAACAATGATAACGAAAGCTGGTTTGTTGATAATGGAGCAACCAGCCATGTTACTTGTTGAAAAGACTACTTCTCTAGTTTTCAATATTTCAGTGAGACGCATTCAGTAACTACTGCCAATGGAGAAGCAGTTAGAGCATTTGGCAAAGGCACGGTTGACTTAAAATCAATTGTCAATGGGAAAGAATCCAGAATTAAACTCTGTGATGTATGGTATGTACCGTCTATTACGAGAAATCTGTTTTCAGTCTTGGCTGCTCAAGACAAGCTTAACAACAGTGTTTTTATGTCTGAGAGGGAAGAATGTTTACTAAAAGTTGATGGAACAATACATTTGATTGGCAAACGAGTCAAGAATGGAGGCCTGTATAAGCTGAATATTGAAATTATAAGAAATACATCTCCTGATTTGAACGTTTTGTTTTCAACAGATGACATTCTACAACTTTACCATGAACGGCTAGCCCATCAGAATAAAAAACATGTCAAAGAAGTTATTGAAAGAGAATTAGGATTAAAAGTTCGTTTAGATTCAGAATTATGTACTGGTTGTATTTATGGTAAACAACACAGACAAAAATTTGGAAAAAGAGAACGAGCAAAAACCGCCGGCGAAATTATACATGCTGATGTATGTGGTCCATTCCCTCCTTCTTTCAATAAATTTCGGTATTTTGTTTTATTTAAAGATGATTTCAGCAAATACAGACACGTTTACTGTATGAGACGCAAGTCTGAAGTTTACCAAAAGTTTCAGCAGATGTTACAAGAATGTAAAGTGGCTGGATATTCTGTAAAAGAATTCATTTGCGACAATGGAGGTGAATTTGATAATGCGATTGTCAAAAATATTATAGAAAGAGCTGGTATCAAACAAAGACTGACTATGCCGTACACGCCTCAACAAAATGGTTTAAGTAAACGAGAGAACAGAACCTTGGTAGAAGCCACTCGAACTGTGATGTATGCACATAAAGAATTACCCATCGCTACTTGGGCAGAACTGATAAATACTGCCGCATATGTTTTAAATAGAACTGGCTCAACACCAGAAAACGGCAAGTCGCCATTTGAATTATGGTTTAAAAAGAAACCATCTATTAAACATTTAAAGATTATTGGTTGCGAATGTTTCGTCCATGTCCCAAAACAAAAGAGAACAAAGCTATCCAAAAAGTCCGATAAATGTATTCTAATTTGTTATGATGGCGATGAAGGGTACCGCTTATTGAGTCAAAACAACAAACTCATAAGCTCAAGGGATGTCATATTCAATGAGACAGTTATGAAGTCCGTAGGCTTCGACGATTCTGTAAAAGAAAATACGTCAATAGAATTATATTTTCCAATTCCAATACCACCGATGTGTAATGCAAGGGAGGAAGAGCACGCGGAAAGCATTGACCAGCAAAGCTCAAATGTACCAATCGAGACTCCTGATGATGGATTAAGGTCAAGTGTGCCTCACACATCGTCTGATTTGGCTGGAGATCAAGTAGAAAGCCATGCGAACGTTCACAATTCACCAGAGTCTTATGAAGATGCTTCAGATACTAAGTTACAAGAAGACGCTGAAGACTTAGCAGAAATAGCTAGTAGAATGACACTGAGAGACAGAAGTCAACTACAGCCACCTGTCAGATTTGGAGATTATGCAATGATGTCAGATGGAAACATTAAACAAATTAATGAACCTAAAACATACATAGAAGCTATTAGTAATCCACAAAAAATCCAGTGGCTTAAAGCTATGGAAAATGAAATTAAGGCTCTAAAAGAAAACAAAACATGGATTCTTATTAATTTACCTAAAGGTAGGAAACCTATTTCCTACAAATGGGTTTATAAGATTAAAACTAATGCTGATGGATCGTTAGACAAATATAAAGCTAGATTAGTAGCAAGAGGCTATACACAGAAAAAAGGCACCGACTACGAAGAAACGTTTAGTCCAGTTGCAAAAATGACTACTATAAGATCTGTCTTAAGTATTGCTGCAAACGAAGGTTTAAAACTTACACAATTTGACGTTTCTACAGCCATTTTGAACGGTTCTTTAGATGAAGAAATCTACATGAAACAGCCAGAAGGTTATTGTGATGGATCAAATAAAGTATGTAGACTCAAACGAAGTTTGTATGGACTGAAACAGGCGCCTCGTTGCTGGAATAAGTGTATGGTTAATTTTTTGAAAGACATTGGATTCAAACAATGCGTTACAGATCCTTGTTTGTTCATTAGAAATCGATTGAATAACAAAATCATCCTTGCTCTATACGTTGATGATAGTTTAGTCGCAGCGACAAATCAGAAAGATTCTGACATTTTTATGACAGAGCTGAAACGACGATTTAAAATAACAACAAAAACTTGTTCGTATTTTCTAGGATTAGAAATAAAAAATCAAAGTGATTCAATCACAGAAACACTACGCACAGAAAGTGCTAGATCGGTTTGGTATGGGTGATTGCAAATCTGTCACAACACCTATATTAAAAGATGGACTACTAGATTCAGACAAAGAGTTGGTAGATCCAACGAAGTTTCCATACTTTCGTACTTAACAGTTGGAACGCGACCTGATTTAGCATATGCCGTAAGCGTAATATCTAGATCTTTAGAAAAACCTTCAAAAGATGATATCTTAAAATTAAAGCGAATCTTGCGTTATGTAAAAGGAACTTTGGATTCCGAAATTATATACAAGAAAGGATACAATACCGGTATTCTAGAGTGCTACAGTGATTGTGACCATAGTGGAGACAGTACTACTGGAAGGTCTACCTCAGGTATATTATGTCTTTACTCTGGAGGAGCGATATCATGGTCGAGCCGTCGCCAAACATGTGTTGCTATATCAAGCACTGAAGCCGAGCTAGTCGCAGCCAGCGAAGCCTGTCGTGAGATAGTCTGGCTAAAGAGACTATTCGAAGAAATCTGCACCTTAAAGGAGATACCTAAGTTGAAGGTGGACAATGATGCAGCTATTAAAATCTCTCATAATCCAGAACTGTATAGACGAACAAAACACATAGCTATTAGACATTTTTATGTGAGAGAACTGGTTACTGATGGAGAAATATCAGTGGAATATGTTTCTACAGAATTTCAACTAGCAGACCTATTTATAAAAGCGCTGCATAAGCCAAGAATTGTATTTATAGCAACTCTTATAGGATCGAAGCTGTAGGGTTGACAAAAAGGGAGGATGTTAGAGTTAGTTGACAACCCTGTTGTTATATGAATATGTTTTAACAACCCTAACTTCTGTTGTCTTGGTAACGGACTTGTTTTATTCTTTAAATAAAAAACAGTTTCACATTTTTCATTTGTAAAGATCTTTTATTTATTGTTAATATTTTAACAATTGTTCATCGACCTTCAGAAAACGATGACATCATAACTTTGCATTCAGTCCAACATAACTTCGAATATTCAAAACTCAAATATCAATATTACATCTGATCAGATAATCATCTCCCAATATTATTACTCCTCATCTTATCCTCATCTTAACTCAATATTATTACCGAAGCATTATTGAGTGCACTAAAAAACTAGCCGAGAATTAATAATTTTTCCATTTTTATTTTTATTTTTCAAGAATTACTAATTTCCAGTAATATAGTAACCTACCTAATAAAAAATCATGCGTAAAAAACTGGTAAAATATGAAATTTTTTTTATTTTACTACTTTACCTTAACTTCATCCTTTATAAATTCATTCAGAGCTTGGCAAACATCACGTACGACTTTTGATATGATCGGGGCGGATACCTTGAATAAATAATGTAAACTTCTGTATGACCCGCCAGATGCTAAAAATCGTAGTGTTATTGCAAGACCGTAATTAACCTGTATAACTTCTCTGAAATCTGTGTATTGTTTGGCTACTATTAGTGAAATTTTGCTCAATAGAAATTCAAAATCAGTGTAGCTCATACGGCAGAAGTTATGAAGTTATGAAAGTCCAGATGGTTCATACAAAAGCTCATTAAACTTATCTTCCATAAATTCTCTGTAACAAAAATACGTAAGTTGATTGATATAATGATATATAACGCCTCGCAATCGCATGATAAAAACAGTATAGAATAATTACATCAAACAACAGAGGAGAATAGGCATTTCAAGGTTGTCAACTAAAGCATGAAATCGAAGAAAACACAAGATAAACCAAACCTCAAATCGAAATAGAAAAGTAGGCAGAGTCTGAGTATGAGTCGGACTGATAGCACGCTGACAAGCAATTGACTTTTAAGGCTGATAGTCAAGACGGCAGAAGCGATTACAGCGCCAATACAACTCGTTTGGAGCTAAAACTGTCACAGGCCTGGTGGTAGTCACTACCTTTATTCCTCATGGCATGGCGCACAGATTAGCGCAATTGCCAATGTCACGTATTGTAATAGTATATGTAGAATCTTTATCTAAAACGTTAAAACTTCTCCATTAAAGTGATAGTAGATTTTACTCAAGCTTTACAGACTTCTTGGAAGAGCACGAAAACTTCAGCCATAATGGAAATGAATGAACACATATTTCGTCTCTAGCTGTATGCTCAGTGTTTGAATCACAGATTTATAAATGGAAGCAGATCAAACATAATTCCCTGACACATAGATACCGTGTAATAACACTGTCACTTTCATTGTAGTTTAAAATTGTATATCTTTATGCTTTTCTTTCATTTGTTGCAACACAATGGCACACATAGACAATTCCGAAATCGTGGCAGCCGCCATCTTCCGCTTAAGTCAAAATAAGCGGAGTATGGCGTCTGTTTATATTTCTAAGAGATCCCATTTCTACTGCATTTATCATACTTTCATTTCGGACATATTCAGGCCTCACTACTTATTATAAAGTTGTTGTTAGTATAAAGTTGGCACCAACACCGCATTGTGGATGGATATTTTGGCTGTGTTAGATATATTCACACTGCCTACTAATGCAGAAAGAGTAGCGTTCAGTTTATTGCCAGCTACTACCCATGTCTCCACGTCCAACTCACATCTTCCATCCCTCAAAAACGCGCCTCAGATACACAATATCAATCATTTGTTCTTTTTTTTCCATGAACCCAATTCTCAGATTTCATCTGTACCGCTTCCTTTTCAAACACCAGAACCTTAGTTTTGTTAACATTCATATTCCATCCTTTCACTTTACGTTCTTCTTTCATGCACGTAACTAGTGTCAGCACATCTGCTTCTGATGGTGCTATAAGCACAACATCGTCAGGGAACAATAGCCAGTTTACCACTGTACTATCATATACATACTACCATCACTTATCATACTACCTTTCAATCTCTGGGGACGACTATCCAAATACAGCAAGAACGGCCAGGCAGACATCACGCAGCCCTGTCTGACGCCAGAACAGACTTCGAACCCGGGCGAGATGTCACCATCTATCCTTACACAGGCTCTGTGGTCTCGATATAATGACATCACAGCCTGCAGTATGGCGTGTGGGTCTCACCTCATTCCATATTCATGCAGAAAACTCCACAATTTCTTTCGCACTACTCTGTCAAATGCTTTTTCTAGATCCACGAAAGCGCAGAAAAGTTTCTGACCTATGGCCAGAAACTGAGGACCCAGAAAATCTAAACCATATAACCCCTACTGTTCCTTAAATCACCTTGCGCCTTCCACAAATATTTTTCAGAAACTCCTTTCATACGTTCAGTCAATACCTAGGTATAGACTTCATTTGCTAAGCTGACTAAGCTGATTGCCTTATAGCACGCACGGTCTAAATGAGAATCTTTCCCTTTATAGAGAGGTACTATGACCGCGGTGCGCCAGTCCTCTGGAACCTCCCTCTTCTGCCAAAACAAAGGACGCACATTGCATAGGAGGTATCCCAGACCCTAGGACCAGCATACTTGATCGTCTTAACAGTCACCTCATCATTTCCCGCAGCCTTTTCACATTTCAAACTTCTATAACTTTCTTAATCTCTTCCATACTAATCCTCCAACATCCTCCAGTCCCTGACCCGAGTGTGGCAATTCATTAGAATCGCTCTCAGTATCAGAGACGGAGTCGCCACTCTCATATTCTTTATCATTATCTCTCAGTTAGTCTTCCATAGTATTCACTCTATCGCTGCATAACATCTTTTTTATTTGTTAGCAGGTGATTTTCCTTCGCACACATTTCATTCATTCTGCAAGGTGCTGGACCACTTCGGTACTTACGTAATTCTTTCCTAATAATATGGAATTTTCCTCGAAGTTTTTCAACATCTTGTTCTCGTCTAACGCCCTACACCTTTCACGCTTTTCTCTCACTAGTGGCTTTGTTTCTGCTTTCTGCAGCTTATATCTGTCTTTCATCAAATTTTTTAAAACATGCATCTAAAAAAAGGAGAAGGACATGTTATATATACCTAGTTACGTAATACTATATTACTGTAATCCACATACTTCATAACTAAATAGCAGTAAAAGACTTAAAGTCTTAAAAATGTGAGGCAATGGAAGCGTTTCCCAACCAACCGAAAAACGATCACAATAGTAATAATAAAGTCGTCCTACTGCGTTACGGACAATTTATCGGCGTCGTTGGCTGATTGTCCCTCAGACCGTTTTTTTTTTTAAAGTATGATGTTCTTTTCATCATAAAACATAGCTTATCTTTATTTCTCAGATTAAGGGAACGCCAACGGTTTACTTACCCTCTTTCTGCATGTTTTTTATTAACTTTTATTATTCAAGCGATTGGATGAAATTACAATTTTGAACATAAAGGCGCTTCGATAATGCGCTATATATATCATATTTTACATATATAGACATACACACATACATACATATACACATATATATACATACTTCCACAGGCATACACACATACGTACCCATCCATTCACATACCCGTAATATCTATGTATGCATAAAATAGTCATATTCCGTGTAATTGTCTTATCCTGTTTTTTAAGTCGAGTTCCGTGTATTTTTGTCCGATCTTTAATATATCACAGTGGACGGAGCATTTGCTCTAAGAGCGTGTCCTTTTTTATTGTTTGAGTTTCTAGATTTTTACTAATGTGCGTGGCTAGGGAAGGTCACAGTACAACGATATACACCTGAACATCATATTTTTATTTTTGAGAATATTAGTAGTCGAATTACTTAATATTTACGAGTATTTTGCAAATAGTTATTTCATGACCGACACATAAGCTGATACAAATTATACTGACAGTGCGAGGTTGCCATAGTTAGTATAGCTAACTGTTTTACTCGTGGTTACGCTCAATGAGATAGAAAGAGACATTAAAATTCGTTTCATGCGGGGTGGTAAGAGCGGCAACTTATGGCTCCGTCCGTTATGTTTCTTGGTCCGCAGATTATCCCAACTCCAACGTCTCCAACTTCCAACTAATTATATCATCGATAGGCATTATTTTAGTCTCAATGACATTAAAAAACACTAACATTTGTCAAGTCTCAAAATCGAGTTTTGTGAAATGGAACGCAAAATCGCAAAATCTTTGACTGACGATGACGACTGGTTTTGATTTCTCTGATTTTAGATTCTAATCGGATGACTTGTGTAAATTCGATGTTGATATGTTGATTACTAATTCTTAATGGTGAACAGCGGTAATTGTTACTGTGCTAATTAACATAAAGTAATGCTTTAGGATTTCAAGTTAATTAAAAGAACTTTCGTGAATGACACGTTAAATTTTTCGTTTGCTGTATATTATAAAATATATCGAGATGATTCAAGACGACGAATACGAAGAAGCAGTCCAAACACCGGAGCGGATAAAACTTCTGGGTTTTAAACCACAAAAAGAAATATTGACGAATCATATTCTGCCATACGCAGATGAACTTGATGATGAATCTGCCAGATTCTTGGAGCAGGTCAAGACCAATCTAGCGAAAGCCGTGTTGTTGCGTGAGATGAAACCAGCCTGCTGCGTTTGGTCTTCACGTCTTATGAAGTAAGATATTTTTTTAAATAATATTTAAAATTAATGTCATACATACATTATTTAGACTTTTTTCCTTTTATTTAAAATTTAGTTAGAGAATTTTCATATACCGTGATCAAAACATGTCATAAGTTTCTCATATTATGTTGCTTGTGGCATAGTGGTGCTTTTGGTGTTTCAAACTATCAGGGACGTTAAATCAATGGAGATAGTTGTGTAGTGTATGGTTGATTTAGTTCCATTCACATTGAATATCCATGCTTTAGAAAGCATGGAAATGTTTGATCACAATAGCTGACTATTATGACTCTGTCGCTAAGCTTTTTCACAGGCTGACTATAGATTGATAACTCATACTGATGATTGGCTATCACAAACCAGTAAGTCTATGAACAACACATTGAGTAATTTTAAAATGAAAACAAGAATATCAAAATCTCATTGGACTTGAGATGGTGTGCTATGATTTGGTTGGTCACATTGAGATTAAACATTGAATAATAGATTAATTTCAAAGTCTTCGTTAACATTAAGAATGTGCTGGGCTTCTTGGAGGAATTGAGGCGGCAGGAGTAGAGCCATTCCCATTGTGATGCAAAATTGGCACAATAGACGTTGAGTTGCAGAAATAAGCCCGTTGTCAAGTATCAATAGAGATCAACAGATAGGCGGGAAAATATGGTTGCCATTAAATAATATATTGCTAACCTATGGATATTTGCAGGTGCAATCATAACCATCAGTCTGCCTTACTGATCTGTATGGCTACCACACTACTTTCAGCAGTTTATACTGGGATTTCATAACTGATCTCATTCTGAAATCAATAATGTAGAGGCATATGCTCAGCAATGGGACCTATACCAGCTGTTATTTTAACATAAAATGCTTATAAGTATAAGTTTCTTATTTCAATATAAATATTGATAAAAAGTAGGTTTTTTAGGTTAATTCAATTAAGTCGCCATAGAAAATTACTGAAATCCTGAGGCCTTATGCTAACAGAACAATTGAAAGATAAGTATACTAACAAAACCAAGATAAGTGCAGATGTCTTGACTCTTAATTCTAGGACAAAGTGAAATGTGATGTAAAAATATCATAGCATCTCTACCCAGCAAAAGAGAATAGCAAAAGAGAATTGAATATAAGTTAACATTTCATATGTCTTGTTTGATCAACCTTTGGCAGATAACAGACTATTCAAGTACACTGGCTATTATCCAGAGCTTCCTGTAAACTACACCTGGCTGATGATTGTATAGATAAAACAATTTGTAATGCTATGATATTATTTGGAAAACATTTCTAAATAAATAATTAGTATGTAGGCACAAACAAAATTACTGTTTAAAATATTAATTATTATTTAGTTGCAAAAATTTTTTGGCCTTGACATTTCTACCCTAATCATAGATTTTGGGATATTGATATTTGATAAAAATCAACCTAAACTATTAAAAAATTGAATCTCAGATAAATAAAACAAAAATATCCTCATGTTATGTTCAAAGAGAACATATAGGTACATCATTATTTTAACTAGTAGTATTTTTTGGCTAATAAACTCGATTCAAAATTTTAGATTGTCATTTTCATATGTTCTGATATATTTATTGACGGAAAAGATTCAAATCAGGATAATTAACATGTCTTCACACTGTATCCCTAATGGAGTAGTCAGGATAATTGATGTGTTAAAAATAGTTTTTGAATTAAAATGAGGTTCTATTGTTGTATAAGTGTTATACGAATAAAATTATAGTACATATTATGTAGTACATCTAATGTTTTAAGCATTGTCTTAATATTTTTTATAATTTGTTATAGGTATATAAGGATTTATGGATTAAAGTTTGGAAAGGAAGACCACATTGCCCTGATAAAGCTGACATATGAATTAGCACTGATACCTGACCTCGAACCATGCAAAATCCATAAATTTGCCACTTTGTTCATGATGCTCGCAAAGTAAGTTTTATGCTAATGATTCTATACTAGAAGTGCTCACGGTTATTAGTCTATTATCCTGAATTGCTTGCAAAGTATATAATTAATTATTTATTTTTCAAATTAAATTCTACAAGGAATTCATATTCATAATGTTTAGATACAAGCTTACAGTAATAACATAACTCATAAGTTAGAAATAGCACAGAATAAAGTTAGTAAAATATTTGCATATTCTTCCTGCTTATAAAGATGTCTAACTACATATATTAACTCTGAACAATGACTACAACAATACTAATTTTACTAATTTTTGGCACGATGTCATGATTTGTTTGGCTGTTACATGTTATACATTTAATAATAATGTCTACATTAAATAAAGATGCAATATTTTACAGGAAACGGCACTTGATATCTCCTGAAGAGCTTACACTTCCTTGGCGTCCCCTATATGATATAGGGAGAAAGATATTTGACAAACATGCTACTCATATTGGAATGTATCATTATCTCACGTGAGTATTACCAGATTTTATAATATTATGTACTAATATTACATTTCTAATTACCTATTTCCATACAAGATGACAAATAAGGGTGCAACTGATACTGGTTTATCAACTACATTACTTTTGCTAATATTATGAACCTATGATATAATAATATGTATTTCACCTGTTAAGCTGATATGTGCTATGATTAGCACAAAAATACTAGAACTTGCAGATGAGTTCAGTACAATGAGTATTTTCTACAGTAGGTCACAAGCCATTTAGGAAATCACATGATGTTAAATAATTTGCAGAAACTATGATTTTTCATTGATATAGTCATTTACTCAAGTAATTACATAGTTTGAATTGCTTCGGTTTTTAGTGTAAAAATGATGGGATACTGATTTGTTTGTGTTTTTCTTAGTAACATATACAGTTCATATTCATAAATCCATCTGTTTATCGAAAACTTGTTTAGTGATCAGCTGAAATTTGAAACACTTGAAGTAAATAAGTAAAGCTCAAATACAGATAATATGATACTTTTCTCTTGTACTTTTAGGAAAACACTTAAAAATTACTTTGTCCATCGTTTAAAAAGTATTATGACATTTACAATAACATATAGAGGTTGAGGGGAAATTGTCTGGATTTTATTGTAATAGAGTTTTTTTATTAAAAAGCTGTACATCAGAAACTTTATGTTGCGGTCAATAACAACTAATAGTCTGAAATCTATGAAACACAACTGCACATAACGCATACTATCATCATCAAGAACCTAAACTAACTAAGCGCAAGTTTACATGACTTGCACTTCGTTGGTTTTTATTAATATTAGTTTCATATCAGCAGATCAGGGCACATCATTCCATCAAGGTAACGCTGACATTGGTTCCTTATTAGTTATTACATTGTGTTATAAAAACTTAGAGTTTAGTATTTCATTTTATAACTGTAAAATTTGTTATGTAATACATAGTATGTGTTATATAGTGTTATGTAACATGCATAACACTATATACAGCTTATATAGTGATATATGTGTTGCAGATCTATAGCGAAGTCTAACTTTTAATTAAAAAATCTAGGAATTTGAACAAAGCCTGAGTGGACAAAATGGAAATTGTAATACTTCCTTATCACAATCTTTACAAATTGTAATAAAAAACATTTTATAGTGACATAAAAATGTATAGTTCTGAAAATAATCTAATGTTAATACATAAAACAATATCATCTATACATATACGTAATATGTATTAGCATTTTCAGAGCTATATATATTTACAAGAAACTGTACATAATATGGAAATGTTTACCATACATATACAACATGTCCGAAAATTCAACGATAAGCCAACACCGGAGGATAGACCTGCCCATGACTACTCGGGAAAAAAAAGAAAAAAAGATACATCTAAATTTTTTTTTAAGTTATACAAAAAAATGAATTTCTTCAAAAATTGAGACCTTTTATGACATTTTTCACTACCATGACCACAATTTTTTAAATATTTCTGATTGTTTTTTTTTTATAGGCAACCTGAATAGCACTGCTATCTACCACAATTCTTAAAAAATCCAGAATACCTCTAGTTTTTTCACAAAAAAAAAAAGTATGAACACTAATATGGCGAGTTTTTTTATAAATTGACGCAACTAATCAAGATTCCAAAATGGTATAATACTCTATTAAAACCAGCCACAAAAAAATTATATCCATACTAGTTCATAACAAGAACCAAATTCCTTAAACTGTAGTTGTCAGTAATCACTTTTACCACGTGCCCAAAATGGGTTCTTGTTACAACTTCTAGGAATTTGAATGGGGCATACTCGTACATACCTTACAAATTAGAGAGAGATAGATAGTTAGAGATATTTACGTTAAAAAGAGACAACAATAGGGCAGGTAGAGAAGCTGTTATTATTCTCAGCAAGTCAGTTCAGTTCGCTCTGCTCCTTTGTTTACTGCGCACCGTTCCGTATTCAACTGACGTGGCTCTCGTACGTACTAACGACTTTTGGCTTGGCTTTTTGGACTGGAATCGATCTGCAAACGTATCTGACCTGGCATTATTTGGACTGGAAGTGATCTGCAAACTGAACTGACCTGGCATTATCTTGGATTACGATTGTGTGTTTTGTGATTTGTAGTTCTGGCGCATTTTGGACTGTTTAGCGTTTAACATGCCGCAACCATACACACCACAGGAATACGCTAATATGCACCTCATCTATGGAGAATGCCGATGCAATGCTAACGCTGCTAGCAGACTGTATCGAGAAAGATACCCAAATGCTCAAATATATCCTGATTATCGAGTGTTTCTTAATGTGCATCAAGCGTTTTCGGAGGGTCGTATGCCATCCAGTAGGAGAAACGCTGGAAGACCTAGATTGGATCGTGATGAGGAAGTTCTCAATGAGATAGAAAATGATTCGACTACTTCGGTACGTGCCATAGAAGAAGCTACAGGAATCCCGAAAAGTTCTGCACATCGAATTTTAAAACGTCATAGGCTTCACCCATATCACTACAGGCGTGTGCAGACGTTATTACCGCGGGACTATCCACTACGAGTCACATTTTGCCGTGTGATGCTGCAAAGGCACAGGGAAGATCCCGAATTCCTAGACAAAATTCTATGGTCGGATGAAACAACATGCAAGAAAGATGGGTATTAAATCTGCACAACCTACATAGTCGGAGCAATGAAAATCCGCACTTGATGAGACAAGACAGATCCCAATATCAATTCAAGGTTAACCTATGGACCGGCATATTAAACGTAAAAGTGATTGGGCCCTTTGAGTTACAAGGAAACTTAGATGGCAATAGTTATGTAAACTTTTTACAAAATGACTTGCCAGAATTGTTAGACGACGTGCCCTTAAGTGATCTCCAAAACATGTGGTTCCAAAATGATGGTTGTCCAGCACACTATGCCCGTCCTGTGCGAGAATATTTAAATCAAGAGTATCCAGGGCGTTGGATCGGGCGACTTGGTCTTATCTTATGGCCACCCCGTTCACCCGATTTGAACCCCCTGGACTTCTTCTATTGGGGTTGTCTTAAAGACAAGGTCTACGCAAAACCCATTGCGACATTGGACGAGAAATATCACTAAGGCTGCGGATTACATTAATAGCAGAAGATATGCAAGACAAATAAAACGATCATTTTTAAAGCGATGTCGTGCATGTATTAATGCTGGTGGCAAACAATTTGAACATTTGCTATAATGTTAATAACGTAATAAATTACACGTGAAATTGTTTGTACCATGTGTTTTGAAATATTAAACATTTTTCAAGAATTAATACTTTTTATTACCCGACCGTCATTAGGCCCCTGTTTAGAAATAATAGGCACATTTTTTTTTTGTAACTTGTTTTCCTAGAGTATTATACCATTTTGGAATCTTGATTAGTTGCGTCAATTTATAAAAAAACTTGCCATAATAGTGTTCATACTTTTTTTTTACACCACGATAAGTTAAAGTTGGTTAAAAGTAAAAATCTTCAAAAAATTAAGGGAATAAAATAAGTTCAATTAATTTTTGTTTAAGAATTGTGGTAGATAGCAGTGCTCTTCAGGTTGCCTATAAAAAAAACAATCAGAAATATTTAAAAAATTGTGGTCATGGTAGTGAAAAATGTCATAAAAGGTCTCAATTTTTGAAGAATTTCATTTTTTTTATAACTTAAAAAAAAAATTTAGATATACTTTTTTTTCTTCTTTTTCCCGAGTAGTCATGGGCAGGTCTATCCTCCGGTGTGGGCTTATCGTTGAATTTTTCGACATGTTGTATATACACAAAGTAATAGAAAACCCTATAAAGTAGGCGTTCATGAAGTTAGACAAAAACCTTTATGTTCAGGCCAAAGCGCTCAGTCAAAGAAGGAAGCAGCATGATCGATATGGTTCGCCAATTCCTCTCCGGTTCAGGCCTCAATGAAGCAATTGCATTGCTCGGACTCACCGGGCCTGTTGCTAATGAACTTCCAACGTAATCAAAACAATATTATGTGGGATAGCTTCTCTTCACATTACATCTGGTGTTAGTAGGGTTGGGCTCATCCATTTCACCTATGTAACAAATAACTTGCTTGAGTACGAATGGCGTTTTTTTAAAATTTGAGTTTTTTTTTGTAAGTAGATAGAATGAAATACAATAATGACAGTTCATTTGTATAAAACTATTTTTCTAAACATTTCAAAAAGTTATGACATTTGTCTGGAATGCTTACTGTTTGCCATTTTGAAAAACACTAAACGGCGGCCACTGATTAAATTTTGATAAATCGAAAGGTTTTAGTACAAACAAAAAACGTCAATTAAACTAAGGTTCTAAAGTATCGTTTTTCCAAGATTTTAGAGGTTAAAGACACAAATTTTTGTTCATTGTTTCAAGGAAATTTACAGGTGTTCATTACCACTAGAAATCATTTGGCCAGGTCGCTTTGAGTTCCTGTTACTTACATAAACTGACAATGCAATAACAATTTCGCAGTAATACTTTAAGACCCTACTTCGTTTCACAGTTTTTGTTTATGTTGAAACCCTCTATCGATCAAGGTTCAATCTTCGATTTTACCTTTTTTTAATGATGGACAATTAAGGTACATCAGTATACCAGAAAGGAGTAAATAAACTCAGTCTGAATATTGGCAAGTTTTTGTTACAGGCTATGTAAAGGATATTTGCTGTATTATGTATTATGTTAAACACACACATGCTCCATATGGTGTCAGGGTACATGTGAGGCTAATCTATTATTCTTAACTTGTAACGCCTACCTTTGTATTGCAGTTCCTTGGAGGGATCTTATGTATCCATGGTGAAATGCGCAAGACCGTAAGTACCTATATATCCTATCTACTGAATTAAAATAACAATATTTGATAAAATAATTCATTGAAGTACTTTTCGAATATACATGAGAGATGTATGTATTTTCATGCTGATCTGGGAGATCAAGAAAAAGTAGTAGTAGTAGAATGTACCAGTATTTTCCCTCACAGGTCGGTAAAAATGGATCAAGGGGCTTATTATGAGGAATTGGTAAAAGAGGTACACTACTGACTTATAAGTTATCACTGCCTGGTTTCCTTTATCATCTGAAATTCTAATAGTTATTGCTAGAACTGCTGTCAAGCCGTAATTCTGTCGTAAATTGGTGCTCTGTCCACCCTGGTTGGGAAATTACATATTTTGGTGTAAATAAACCTAATAAATCATTATAATAATTACATACATTCATACACACATCAAAAGTGTCTAGGGATCAAGTACATTTTTAACTATAAAAAATTATCCAATTAATATTTATCAAATCTAGTCTTCCAGACTGGCTTCTAACTTAAGATACTATGTTCAAGTTAACAACTTATTCCTATATTATGTAAAAATTAAGAAAAATTACAATTTTTACAAATTGTGGGAAATTAACCTAAGTTAATGTCGTCAATTAATTGGCAAAAAAAAGGCAAAAATGAGGATTTTTTAAATTTTTATTGTATAGATAAAAAATTAATAATCTGTGTTTCCACCATTGACACGAATTACATAATCATAGCGATTTGGCATGCTTAAAATCAGTTCATCAAAATCACTTTGAGGAATGGCCGCCCACATTCTTTCTAACAAGTCAAAAAGCTGTTGTGGGGTATGCACGGCATCCATACTCGGCAGTGCTCTTCTTTGAAGCATATCCCATGCGTGCTCAATTAGGTTGAGGTCTGGCAATTGAGCAGGCCACGGCAGAACGTTGATGCGAGCGTCGGCAAGAGCGCGTGTTACGACACTAGCCGTGTGTGGACGTGCATTGTCGTACATTAGTCGAAACGAATCATCCAACCGGCTTCGCAGAGGAATGATCACGTCTGAAACAATCCTCTCCGCATAAATCTGAGCATTGAGGTTGCCCCTGATCCAAATGAGATCGGTTCTTCCACCGATCCAAATACCGGCCCAAACCATTATTGTTCCCCCTCCATATGAATGAACTTCCTGACAAAATTTCAAACGTTCTTGAAGTCCAGAGGTCCTCCAAACTCGAGTACGTCTTGTATCCGGCCTCATACCGAAACGAGATTCATCGAAAAAGCAAACACAACGCCAGTCTTCTTCCTTCCAATTTCTGTGTTCGCGAGCCCATTGTAAACGGGCCCTACGATTGCAGGGTGCTATAGGCAGACCTCTCAGCGGCCTGCAGGAACGCAGACTCACTTCACGTAAACGACTTCGGATGGTTTGGTCGCTTATCAGCAAGCCTAAAGAGCTGTGGAGCCTCGTAGCCAACATCATGGCGGTCATAGTACGATTCCGTCGAGCAATATCTTGGATGTACCGGTCCTGTCTGCGAGTGGTGATGCGAGATCGTCCTCTATGTCGCTCGGCCACGCTGCCTGTGAAACGATAGCGTGTCCAAATACGGCTTATGACGCTCTGTGTAGCGCCAAGAGCGACAGCCACAGTACGTTGCCTGGAACCAGCTTACAACATTCCGACGGCTCTCATGATCTTTTCTCGTGTCAAATGATTTCGTCGCTCCATATCGATGCTATTTTTTTCAGTTCCGATGCAGAAATTGTAATGGTTTTGTAAAAACGCTATTACACACTTTTATAGGAATCCTAATTGACTTTAATTGAATTATAACTACAGTTCATTTTCTATTTTTAATCAAAATTTAAACAAAATTCTTTATTCAAATAGTGAAAATCACTAAAAAGAATCAATAACGAGCCAAAAACGTTAAAATAATAATCCTCAATTGCGGCGATACTCTAAAACTTACTTGATCCCTAGACACTTTTGATGTGTGTATGTCACAGTATACTCTGCTTTAATAATCATGTATGCACAGTTCGACAATTGCCATAATCTAATCGGAACTATAAAATTGCAAGATGCTAAAGAACTTTGTTTCTGAAATTGTTTGCATTTTTGGCACAAGCTCTATCATCACTCATTCAACGCGGTAGAAAAAGAGCGAAAATAACAGAGTGCAACGAACTTCAAAAGAATCTTTGCTGAATGTGAAATATTTAATATTTAGAACAAATAAATACTCAATTGACTGCGTCACGTAGTACATTGTCGATGTCTCATGTGTTACAAAATGCATTTTATGAAAAGTTATGTGGCTAGTTTTAACCGTGTTTAACAATGTTTTAACCGATTTCAAAAAGAAGGAGATGATTCTATGTTCGTCTGTATGTTTTTTTTGTATGTTCACCGATAATTACGTTAATTGGGGACCGATGTGGAAAATTATTTTTTGTTTGAAAGGGTATACTTCAGAAGTGGTCATTTTGGCATCGGAACTTGGACTTCGAAGATACACCGAATAATTCTAACTGCTTATAAGCTTTATTTATATTTATTATTCTCTAATGTTCTTGTTCTTCTACAGAATTAGAAAAGAAGTTAATTGTAGACCTTCACTAGATATTTAATTAGGCCAACGTCACTCAAAAGGGAAAAAAATTTAAGAAACACAAGTACAAAAATAGCTTTATAATATGATACAAATACCTACATAATTAAATACCTAGTTATTGAAGTCGGTGCCAAATTGATGTGCAACAACAGAAAGTCTATTAGTTAGGTAGTCTTCGGATCGATTTCAGAAACTGTTAAATTTAATTATATTGGTATTTGTATCGTATTTATAAAGTTATTTTTGTACTTGAGTTTTGACTATTAAAGGATAGTTGTTTTGGGGGCATTTAACGGCACTTCAAAATTGGTGAAAATATAGACAAAATCGCTATGAATTGCTAATAAAAAATATGTTATACTATAAAATGTTACTCCTTCATTAAAAAGCTTTAAAAAATTTAAGACGCAAATAAATAATTATTGCCCATAAAAAAAAATAAGCAATCATTTAAAATAATAGATTGTGCTATGAAAAATAACATTTTCTATGAACTAAATCACAAACTAAATAATTTGACAGGCTGTCATCCTGACAATGCCAACACGTCTGTCGCAGTGAATGGAGTTGGTGCAATTGCGCGACGTCTCTCTCTAACTCCTGCAAATAACTCGGAAATACACCTAATAGAATATATAAGATTGCTATATACTATTGCTACTTACCAACAGAACTCAAGTACAATTTAAAATTAACTTTATAAATACAATACACATATCTATATAATTAAATTTGACAGTTATTGAAGTCGGTGTCAAAGCAATGTGCAACAACAGAAAGTTTATTAGTTTGGTAGGCTTGGCGCCGACTTCAGCAACTGTCAAATTTAATTATATAGATGTGTATCGTATTTATAAAGTTAAGTTTAAATTATACTTGAGTTTTGATTAGTAAAGGATAGTTATTTTGTACTTTTCAGAGTTTTTTTTTTGAAGGCGGTTTAATTTTTTTTCTTAAAAAAATTTTGTTTCTCCCTTTTGAGTGATCTTGACCTAAATAAATATCTACGGCAGGTCTGCAATTAACTTCGTTCTAATTCTGGAGCGCAACGATATACAAGAGAATCATCAATATAAATAAAGGTTATAACCAGGTCTTATTGTTTAGTGTATCTTCGAAGTCCAAGCTCCAATACCGGTGAAATTTTAATGGGACCACCTCTGGAGACCTACCAAACAAAAAGAATTTTTGAAATTGGTTCATGGAAATGACGGAGTTATGAGGTAACAAACACAAAAAAAAAAACAGTCCAGTTGAGAACCTCCTCTTTTTTTTGAAGTCGGTTAAAAAATACCCCAGACGCACTGGAATTTTTTTTCATCCCTCGATTATAAGTGCCACCCCTTATTTAGTTTTTTTCGTAATTTCACTACACCAGCCTCTCCCAACCTTTTTTAAGAGCGGACCCCACAGCGTCACATTACCATGATCCACAGACCCCTAAAAACTGGCTTTCAATAGCAAACATACTTTTATTTGCAATACTCATATAGATCTATTATGATAAATAGACCCCACCCCACTCGCGATCTATTTGGCATCTATTTGGCGGCTTCGGCTTCCACTGCAGTTGGTAAACCCTGCACTACATTATTGTATAGCTGTTCATAGAATACGCATGCCTTCCTTGCTTCCTTTTATTTATGTAATGCCAATAGTCTCCGAAGTAAAATGGCTGTGACATATGGACAAGACAAAATTAGTATGGTTCTGTTTTTAGGGTTCCGTAGCCAAATGGCAAAAAATTGAATCCTTATAATTTCGTCTTTGTCCATCTGTCCATTTGTCTGTCTGTTCACTGTGTGTGGTCCGACACTCAGTACTTGGGTTTACAGATGACAAAGCAGAACCAGATAGTGACAGTTTATGCTTAGCTCATTGCCTGTACATGTTCCTTTTAATGAAGATAATCTCTTGGCCAACTACCTACACGGTATAAGAAGCTGGCACGTTGTATACGTTCTGTATGTTTATAGTACAAACGTATTCCTATACGATGGCATGTTCTGTATGTTAATCTTCCACACCAGCATTTATATTTTTTCTTATTTCAGATATTTCGATGTCAACGCAACCAAAGAAATCTTAGAAGAATTTTTGCCGCAAATACAACTATGGTCAACAGACAGTCATTTAATGGGTCAATTTATTATTTTTTTACCAGTCGGCCTGCCTCCAAAATATGCAGCACAGGGACATGAGCTTTGGTTTGATCAAATGATGACTCTCTGGGATACATGCTTCAATTCACAATGTGGAATTTCGGTACAGAGATAGAACAATTCGTTTTTGATATTATTTCACAAGTAAATACTTTTTTAGTTTAACTCATTGGCAATAATTTTCGAGCAATGGATCACTGTCTCTAAAACTTCCTAATGCCAATAGCTTAGTGAACAGAATATTTTACTTATAAAATATTTTTTATACATACATAGATTTGAGGAAGCGAAATAAGTACGTAAGGAGCGCGAAGCGTGGCGCTCCGTTCTCTCTGACTACTCTGTTAGAGATACAGCGTGAAGATATGTATATATGTACATATCTAAATCGCGTATTAAAATTGTCTAAAATCTTGTCTACAATCCACATTCATATTGAAATATCTTAAAATTAACTATGTTTTAGGATCTGATGATATTATTCGCTGGTTTAGCAAAAAGGAACCCTGGTACTATAAATTGGACGCCATATGTACCCAAATTGTTTGCCAGATTTTTACATGCTCTCAATTTGCCTGTTAGCTACAAAGACATGCAATATTCTAGGAATCATTCATTAGGTAAGATTAATTTTCCGCTTTTCTCTATCCATTGTTAGCGGTACAAACTGTGCCAAAACAACAGTACACTTCTTCAGTAAGAACTATAGCAACACATTAATTAATGTTTATTAAATTACTAATTAATATTTTAAATTGAAACAGACACCAAATGCATGGCATCATGGATCGTGTGGAGTATAAATCCTGATGGTGTGGTATTGAAACACCTTAAGAGCTTCCTAGCTGGCGTAGAAAGTTATCTCCACAGTGCTAACTCTGGGCGTTGGTCGTACAGACTTCGTGACCTACTTAGGAAACTTGCAAAAGAATTTCTTAATAGGTGAGTTATTTTATTTCAAATAAAAAATCGTAAGAATGTAAATACGAGGGCTGCTATTTATGTATCCGGAATATCAAAGTGAAACAAACATATAGCATTTATTATAGTTTTATTGCTTTTCAAAATATTTACCATGATGATCGATGCAGTGCAGTTTTGCATGCGTTGGAACCAATTTTCGTAGCACTTTTTCCATTCGGATTGAGGTATCTCCAAAACGTGCATTTTGAACGCATCAACAGCCTCTTCACGGCTCGAAAAACGTTGACCACGTCATTTATTCTTCACGGTTGGGAATAAATAGAAGTCGTTGGGGGCCAAGTCGGGGCTGTACGGCGGATGACCCGTTAATTCGATCTTTTGATCTTCCAAATACCGAATTGTTTCGGCCGATGTGTGGCAGCTAGCATTGTCATGATGAAGAAGGATTCTGCGTTGTCGGTTGTTCTTTCTTATTTCTTCAAAGACTTCTGGCAAACAAATGGTCGTGTACCATTCAGAATTAACCGTTTTACGATCCTCTAGTGGCACTGTAGCTACATGTCCATTTATACCAAAAAACAAGCGACCATTTGCTACAAAGTGCTTTTTGAACGAATGACTTTCGTTGGGTTCGGCTCATCTTGGAACACCCAAACCGTTGATTGTTGTTTAGTTTCAGGATCATACGCATATATCCAAGATTCATCACCTGTGTAGATATTATAGACAGCTTTTGACGCACCCTGATTGTACTTTTGTAACATTTTTTCACACCAATCGACACGAGCCCGTTCTTGTTCTCTCAAGTTCTTTCTCTCTCAATTCTCAAGTTGTGCGGAATCTAACGTGAACAAATTTTTTTTACAGCTAAATGTTCGTGTAATATTTTATATATACTCGTCATACTTATGTCCAGAGACGCCTCTATCTCGCGATATGTAACATGACGATCTTGCATTATTAGTTCCCACACAGCATCAATATTTTGAGGTACAACAACCGATTTAGGCCGACCTTCTTTAACTTCGTCCGTGGGCACAGACCGCCCACGATTAAACTCACTAAACCAGTGATACACCGTAGTTTTCGATGGTGCTTCGTCCCCAAAAGTCGAAGTCAGTTCATCGATGCACTGTTTTGGAGTTAGCCCTCGCCGAAAATCGTAATAAATCAGCACGAAAATTTAAAATTCACGACTTAAATCCATGGTGATAAAGACTCGCAATTTTCAAAATCACGCCACAAAGGATAAACAAATGACAGCTACATGAAACAAATTTTATTCTTCAGCCAAAGAGTTCCATTTTTAAATGTTATAATTCTTTTTTTATATTGTTCTGTAACTGGCCAGTTCCGGATACATAAATAGCAGCCCTCGTATATTCTTATACTATAGTTGTCATTTGACGACTTTGATGGCGTAGTGGTTTAGACAAACGCGGAAGATTCCGGGTTTCGATTCCCGTCTGGGTCAATGTAGGAAAATAATTTTTCTAGCCTGTCTCGGGTCTGGGTGTACTGGAAGACGCCCCTAGTAGTCGTCATCTGGTTCTCATAGCACAGGCAATGTCACAGTTTGAGATTAGATGATTGGTGTGTATTGTCTGACGCATTGTTATTATTATTTAATCATGCTATGGAAATATTATTTAAAAGTTGTCATTTGTAGGGTACGTCGAGAACGTGAGAAGCGGTATAAAGAAAGCTGGGAAAATCAATGTCCTGAATCCTATAAACTCAGAGATGAGGACATAACGGAATTTATTAACATCGTTTTAGAACCCACACTACAAGCTATATACTGCCGTGCTGGGTCACTCGACATATCTATCGCTTTGCAAAATTTGGCTACACTGAGGCCAGCAATTGTTATACCACCCCTACTGGACAAATTGAGAACGTCGCTGACATCATTGACGGAACCTCACAGAGTAACAGCGGCAATGTCAGCAGTAGCCGCTGTAGCGCGACCAATGCTCAGAGGGGCTGACTTAGATTATCCCGAAGGACCAACTCATGTTGTTCCTTTGCTAATGGCAGTGCTGCCCGGTCTCGATCCTAACGACATTAAAAAGACATTAATCACTCTACATTTTATTGTGATCTTCAGTTGGATGGTACCATACATAGATTGTAGCTCAGCTCATGAACATTGGCCAGATCTTACAGAAGAAGAACTGCTTACCTGTGAGTCCACAGCTCAATTTGAGGATTTTGTGTTGCTTTTTCTAGACAGATTGTTCATTATAATCGAATCTAGCGTAATAGAGCAAGCACGACTCGACACTAAGGAGCCGGACGGCCTTAAAAGTAGAACAGACGCGATAATAGAGACAGGAATATCGTCAGCGGCGACGGCTGTGTTAATGCAGTGCTCCCCAAAAATATTTAAGGAAGCGTTAAGAAAGTTCAAGTCGTTTGCTACACACACAACATTCGAAACCAGTGTATCTGGCAGCATGATAGGTATATTATTACGCGTTTTCGCCCGAGTAGACTCCGAATCTACATTAGCCGCATTCTTACCCAAACTTTGTGAAGAACTGAAGGAACTATTATCGACAGAGGAAGCTTTGCGTGAGGAGAACCCGCCTCGAGATTTAGTATATAGACTCGTCTTGCTAATGCAAGTGGTAGACTGCGATGGCACAGTGTTATTAAAATATATTCCTGATATATTGCCCGTGCTGGACAGAGCGCTTAAGCTCCACGCCAAATCCGCTATAATGCGAAGTTGTGACGTTCTCAGTCACATTTTCACGTCATTGTGTTACATAGATTTAAAAGAGTGGAGGAGCTCACCTAAGGATTATGCTACTGCTCCTGAAAAGTGGTTGCCAATTAGAGAATGGGGACATGGTTGTTTGTTAAAAGATGCTAACTTTAAATGGCACGTACCGAGTGAAGAAGAAGCGAAATGCGCTCAGACATTAGTAGACAGATATTTGAAACCTGAAATTATACGATTAAGGCAGTGGCTCACTGGGGAGAGATCAATGTGCCGTAAAAGACGACTTCGCAGCTTTTTCATCATGCATTCCGTGTTGTCTTGCAGTACATTTTTGCCCCAATCTGACGAAGAACCGGTTGTTTTGTAAGTACTATATTATATTATAATTCTACATATTATTATTAATAACAACTTTTACTCTGAGCTTTTAGAATTAGTCTTGCAATAACATTTAAAGAAATCTATAATTATTCCTTCGATCACAAATGTAAAACTGGATTCACAAATCTCCGTAGAATCTAAACAATTTCAAATTACTGACCAAATTGACATACTTATACATTTTTAAGATCATGTAGTATTATCGGTAATATTGTGTTAATTTAAAGTGGACCTTACTACCAAAGCAAAAAATTGTAAAAGCTGGTAAAAGATCCTTGCATGGCATTGAAACGAAGTTTGTTAAAAAAATATTTAAAATGCAATCTTACGTTTCGTGTTTAAAGTATAATTGACATAATATATTTGCATCGCTATTCATCATTTTCATTTGTTACGTGAAAGTGACAAGAATAAGACATTATATCGTCAAGCAATGTTTGAAAAATATGATTTCGAATTTAATAAAAAAGAGCTATGTAACGTTATTATTATAACGAAATAATGAACACGTTAATAAAATTATTAAATTTATTTACCGAAAATAAGAATAACCGTCTTATTTTAGCGTTCTAGATGTGTTGTTTTCGCAATTTTTGAAGGAGCACTTTGACATGTTTGCTGTTAGCGTTTTCGAATACTACTAAAACAAAAGTGCACTCAAATGCTCATTTGAGCGCACATTTGGTTCGGACGTTTTTGGAGCGTTGATTGTGTATCTAGTTTTTATACGTGATCGAAGAATTATTCACATTTTATAGACCTTAGAAATTATAGGTAGGTACAGAAAACCAAAGCAATTTAGCGTACGAATATGAGACCTAGCTTAAACTGCACCAACATAATATCGTAGTATATTAGCTGTTCTAAATATACATGGTAAATTTGCTGCTTCTTATTAATATGCATAATAGCGCTGTACTGAGTTTTCGTAAATTAAACAATTTTCTTACACTACAAATGTGCTGTAACACAACAAACCTTGAACGAAATTAATATAATATTGTTACACAGTTATGTGGGAGCGCACAGGAGCTGTTGTATTTTAATAATTCAAATATTATTTTTTTAGGCACGTGTGTTTTTAAATTTAAAATCGTACAAATTGATATTTTAATATAATTTCTAAGATTATTTTGTGATTTTGAGATGCTTAAATGACTGTTTTTTAAAGATTTCAATTTGCTAAATTATCATGATAAGATTTAATCCTAACATAAGCAGATCTCCACATGTCAATTTGTGTTTTCAATATTTTGATTTCACTCGATAGTGGTCGGATCAGAAAATGAACTTAATTTTATTTGGGTTTAAATGTCCTAGTTGACTACATGTCAGGTCAGTCGATGTTCTGAAATATCTAACAATTCTCCGAATTACTTCTTGCTTACTCTTCGCTTTTTTAGTAATATCTCTAGGGTACTCCTGTAATTACAATTATTAAAAGTTTTCGTAAAATTAACAGCATGGAATCCCAAGTGCCACCGACGAGTCTCCCTTTCACTAACGGAGTACGACACAAAATTACATTGGACGGCGAAAACATCCGTGTGGCTCTTACCCGGTTATTACTAGACGTGCAGGAGCGCATGCTTGAAGACAAGACTGATGACACGCTTGGCTTGGAAATGTTGGTCAATGTAAGCACCTTATCACTGTTACTCTGTATGTAAATGAAAGTTGTTCAGTGCAGATTTTTTTTTAGCTTATTGCGTGGGTAAAGCCTTAGAGCTTTATTTCATTAGCGATTTGCGAGCGTATTTTTAGCGATGCGATTCGTGAACGTGTACACTGCAAATTCACCGCATGTACTCAACAGAGCTCACAGCGATAACCCGATGGCAACGCTGTGTTATATGGACGCGATCGTACATCGCCTGCAAGTAGCTAGCGCAAACGCGGCGAAGTCTCTATGTACAGGTGACGAACGCGTTGCGCATCGCTTCGCGATACGTATCATGTATCGCACGGAAACAAGTGCAGTCAATCTGGTTAACTTTGACAGATCAATATATTTTTGTCGGTACTATGGATTTAGGTCATAGACAAGAATATTTTGTCTTTTAGTGATATTGAATTGCTAATCGTCCATAAATATTGGCAAATAGCTAAAACAATTATCAACGATACACAAAATTTGTGCATTTTTGTCTGTTAAAGTGTACCCCCATATGGGGTGCCGTGTATATAAATTATTGAAGCCGAAGTCGAAGTAGGAGGTGTAAACTCATACGGAAGTTCCGACCTTTCGGAGTCGGAGTCAAAGCTCCGTAACATCCCTATTTGTAATCTTTATAATATATGTATGTAATGTAATGATTTACTTTTTCCTTCAATCACGTGAAAATTACTGAACGTATTGGTATGGGATTAGGACCATTCGACGCGGAATCGTTCGTAAATGGTTTTGGGCTATTTGTTTTTTAAATTCTATAGACCCTTCACCATTTTTACTTCAAACAAAATTTTACTATTAGGCACATAATTTTCATTTACGCCTAGAGAAGCGTGTGGGTAACGGCTTGTAATTACTAAAAACGTTTTGTAGCATGTGCTATAAAACTTACCCAAAAAAAATTCAAATTGTATGAGTCCCACTGTCAATGTTACCTAACAAAATCAAAATTATCCAGTTTAACTGTACGTTATCGCTAGTGTGATAAGGGTCAGTGATCAGTGTTAAATTTAGTGATCGTATGGACCACCGAAATATACAAGACCACAATAAACCAGTCTTTTTTTCCTTTGTTGATTTCACTAAATAAGATGCGTGTTCTTACGATATTTGCGGATAAGTTGCTGTTCCGCGAACGGTATATAAAACACGTGACTCACCAATATGTTTCTAATTGTTTGTGGTGATGTTTTATTTACATAAGAAACACACACATACCGTTAGCAGAGGCCACGTTAAGGTGACGCAGTGACAAACAATAATTCAATATAAAATAGACCTTCTGCACCATACAAACAATGAAAAATATGAAAAAACAGTTATTTTGGTTTATATTAAAAACTACAATTAATTTAAAAAAAATCCAACTGCCATTTTGAAGTGTATTTACATTACTCTACACAGAAAATTTAGAGGCATAAATCGGTTCTGTTAGTCTGAAAAATGTAAATGTCTGTTTAAAAGACGTTTCTTTGATATATTTTTCTCTGTTACAAAAGTTAACCAATCGTGTATGGCAAGATGAAGTCAATGAAATGAAGAATCAGCTTACTAAAATTATTTTCATATGTTTTTTAATCACAGTAAAATTGAGATCCCTGCCGTTAAAATGTGTAATTGATCGCTTTAACACAATGAACCGGTCAGGTGTGGGAGCGCGTGGTGGTGATGAAGGGCGTGCGCGCCGGGCCCGGGCTGGAGGCGCGGCTGCGCTCGTACAGCGCGCTGGAGCGGGCGCTGGACGGGCGCGGGGGCGGCGCGGGCGGCGGGGCGGGCGGCGCGGCCGCGCGCCTGCGCATGCTGCTGGCGGACGCGGCGCGGCTGCAGGACGAGGCGCGCCTCGACCTGGCCTGCGAGGCCGGCATCACGCCCTCCGCGCTGCGGGCCATGCACGCCCTCTACGACCTGTCCGTCAACACTTACAGCACGGTAAGTGGCGCCGTGCGAACCAGTCTGCACCGACTAGGAGCCCTACACGCTTCACTCATTCCCACCTTAACCTGTCCATTCACTTTTTGGCGGGAACGGGAGAAATGAGGTTGTCATTTTATTTAAATTTTCTATTTCTTAAATTTTTAGGAGTTTTAAAATACAACAGTAATAGTATATTGTGTTTTAAAGTTTCGTGTAAGTGACAAGAATGGAAGAGATCTAAATAAGCATGTGTAGCTGAAGGTCTCGGCGCTCTTCCAAGAAGTCCTTTAAAACTTCAGTAAAGCCTACTATCACTTTACTCGAGGTGTTTTACGATAAGAAAAAACTAATTTGCTTGTGATTCTGCTTATTAATACGCGACATTGGCAAATGCGCTAATATGTGCGCCATGCCATAAAGAAAGAAAAAAAAACCTATCCATTCAAAAGGTACCTCGCAGGCCAGGACGAGGCGCACTTCGAGTTGGGGACTTACCACCATCTCTTAGGATTACTATTTTAATATTACTTGACTTGACTTACGGGGTAGTTAAGGTAAGTTGGACGGTTAAACATCGCGGTTCTTACGTATTTCTTTCACCTACTAATGATTATATCTAATGATAAAACTAATCACTAACCTACAGTCAGAATATCAAGCTTTTTAAATCAAGTAACATTAAAATAATAATGCTATAAGAGATAGTGATAAGCCACCTGGCCTGCGAGGCCGGTATCACCTTTACGTCCGTCAACAATAGATTTGAAGATTAGGCTGCACGTTTCTATTTTGTTCTTTATGTTGGGAAATCTGATTGTTTTAAAGTCTTCAGATTGGCTATTTTAGGTATTTTCTTTATCATTTGGAATATTTAGCTCTATGGAAGTCCCGACTCTTATTACGTAGTAATTTTACATTCTCTTTGATCACGAATGCTGTGATCAGCTGTGATGGCGTGATTGCTGACGGAAAGTACACTATCTTGAATTAGGATTTGGACCATAGTGTGAGGACGATGTGAAAGAATGGGAGGCAGAAAAAGGGTGAAAGGGAGAGAGAGGCGCGGAGTGGCCAATACTTGCTTCACTGCAGTGACGATTTTTGTTACTTTGGCTTATGGAAATTGGCAGATTATTTTTTCCCGTTATCCTTGAATTATTTCCTTCAAAATAAAAAAAAATTCGACCGCACTCGAGAATGTCGAGGTGACGTTTTTTTTTGCAAGTTTGTGACCCTCCCACTCCTCATTCCACTCAAATCATCAGATTATTGAAATGCACATTTTTCAGCATGTAATTAACTCATCATACCTTAATCTGACGCGCTCGAGTATTTTCAACAATCGATTTTTTTTTTACTATTCTGATGGGTTGCTCTACACGCCCGGCCCCATATAGAGAGCTTAGATTTGGTGGAGTTATTCAACAAGATGCAAGTCATCTCTCATATCTTAATTTGTCGCGCTTGAGTAAATCCCAATATCCCCTATTGGGCTCCCCTATTAGATATGAACGAAATAGCGACCGATCAGCTTATCTGACAATGAATGTGTGTCGTATATATGATACAAGTGAGCTTATTTTGTTTACCATTGCTGCTTGGTCACGGGGTCTGGAGTTATAAGTAGTATGTTTTTGTAATTGAAACTTTTACTTATTTTATATGCTCACAGAGTGAGTTATGATGTTGTTATCTAAAAGTTAAGTCGTGCCCCCTGGCTTTTAGATTTCTCGAATCTCCATTTAATCATTGCAAAAAACGTCATCATTCTCATTGTTTTCCTTATATTTTATTACAGATACGTATGTTAGCACAAATAGGCCTACACTGGATGCTAAGCCATTATCCTTACTCATACCGAGCATTAGTACCCAAGTTGACTGAACTATTGAGCAAAGGGGGCGAGGGAGATGAATGGCACGCACGACATAAAGGCGTCCTGTTCATGATGCTAGGGCCTCGCTCTGGACCGTTAATTGCTAAGCAAGACTGGGAAGTCATCAAAGCATTGTGGCCAGCTATACTCAAAGCACCTCTCAGTGAGAAACCCAGTATTCTCAGGTAAAGCTAAAACCTGTTAAATTAACAAACTTCTAAATTCAATGGAATTAATAAAATCAATAGAAGACAATACATAATATAGTCAAAAATATAAAAACCCGAGATTCTCATTTTAATCAAAATTTACTGTAAAATTTATAGAAAATATGGTCTTATTTTTTAAATTACTCGATAACATTTAGGTTTTTTTTAATCAGGTGGCAATTTCTTTGTGTTTTCCGAGAAAAAAAGGTCATAGAGAATGAGTATTTTTGAAACTACTATTTTATAATATATTGTTATAGACTGGAACAGGCGTTCAGCGACTCCCTTCACCGACATTTCCCAACAGTAAACACGCGTCTCACCATCTCTCAATCCGCTATCAATGCAGCGAAATATTTCTTCAGCGACGTACAATTATCTGAAGTAAACTTCGCGGAACTTCTGAGTAAAGCTGTAGAGAGGGAATTAATGAATTCAGATAGAACCGAAAAATTGTATACAGATTTGATCGAGGAATTAGTGAATATTGCTGAAACACCTAACATGTGAGTTTGAAATAAATCCTTACACTATATTTTTATAATTATGAAAAAAGTAGCTAACTAATCAAAAATCTATGTTTTATAGACAATGGCGTCGCCTCGAGCTTACTATGCAAATGCTGTCTTATTGCCCATCATTGCAAACTCCATACACACCTCGGGCAGTGAAGCTTATGGCACGTTCTCTTCTACATGATGATATAACTGTGCGGCGCACTGCGCAGAAACTCACGCATTTCTCATTGGTACAACGCAAACAAAAACTAAAAAAGAAATATATCGACCCATATGAAGTTGCTGGCGTACAGAAACCTGACACGCTTGTGCCAGGATACAGAAAAGATCTACAATGGGCGATCTGGTCACCAGACAATGCACCTACAACAGATGAAGAGTGGGAAAAACCATGGCTTAGAAAACCATGGTGCGGTTTCTATACGTGGCCGGAAAAAATAGAAATATCGGCACCGTCGAACGAACAAACTTACTTGGCTGACCTTCCTCCTGAAGATATGGAAGAGGGACAGAGGCATTTGTATGAGTTTTTCTGTGATAGTGATAACGTTGATAAATTGGTTTCCTTTTTGACAGTAGAAGAGAAGAAAGGGAAAGACAAGTTCAACGGAATCCGTTTTGCAATGTTCAGACTAGTATTCGCAGGATTCGGTGAACGTGTAGCAGAGAAATTCTTAGATCACGCATCTCGCTGTGCTGCAGATTCACAGGAAGCTCCTCAAAGATTTGCCGCCGAAATAGCCGCCGCTGCTCTGAAAGCTCCTCGTTACTGGCCAAGGGAGCGCGCTCTTAATTTTTATAGGAAAGCTCTCGACATTGTCAAAGCCGGTTTAACATCTGTAATACCCGAGACGATGGAAGACTGGGGGACCAGTATCGCAACTGGGGTCCAGAAACTAGACCCACGACGCGGCAGCGAGGTCTTGACAACTTTAATGCAACTGTGTGTTCCTGCACCGGCGGAAGGCGATTCTGACCCAGACCGACACACGTCGTTTGTGATGTGCGCTCGCTTGTATGCTCTGCAGGGTGTAATTGGGTCTCTGAATTGGCGCGTCGCACCGCTGGCCACCGAAATACTGAGGCGACTCGAAGCCGCCAATTTCATACAACATCCATTTCAAAATGTTCGCGAAACGGTCGGTAGTATGCTGATGACTCTGTTCAATACAGAATTAGTTTTTCCGGGCGGCGAAGACGGTGGGGCGCCGCGACTTGCTGAATTTCTGTCGAGTGTCCGCCCTCGATTGGCCGCACTTTATGACGAAAATGGTGATATAATTATAAAAACTGCGGCGTCTATGACTTCATGTGGTGGGGGTAGTGAAGCCACTGCTACAGCGTCCCCGGAGCCGGAAATGCGAGCACCACTCGTGGGGCAATTGGCGGTAGAAGTTGCTAGACTGTCTGCAGATGCTCCTGTCACTGATGACACACCACAGGTGAGCATAATAATAATAGTTTAACGTTATCATTATATTATAACGTTATCATTCTCATCATTCGACCAAAAAAAAGTGTTATAAATTTGAACCGAATTAAAAAAAGGAGGTTCTCAATTCGTAATTTATAATTTTAAAATCACATATCTCACCAACTATTGACTTAAATAAAAAAAGTCACCAAAAATTTTATATCATTTTCGAAGACTTATCTAAAGACATCCCACATATTTATGTGCATTGGAATATTTTTTCATCCCTCAGACAAGTACAGAGTGCCTTCCTTAATTTTTTTCTTAATTCACTTACACCATTGTAAAGTGATTCCAATAATAAATACACTACCTTCCAAATTTTATGTATGGTAGTGTCAATAATCTCCGAGAAAAATGGCTGTGACTTATGGACAGACAGATGGACAGGGCGAAATTACAAGGGTTAAATTTTTTACCATTTGGTTCCGGAACCCAAATAAATAAATAAAACAGGGTCTTTGAAACATTAGAGTCCGCTTTATACAATTTAAAGTTTTATTGCTGGGGATACACAGATTGAATACAAAACTAACAGAACAATACTGATTTATATGAGAGCGCAAGCGACGACATTATACGCGACTGGCGCAGCGTGGAGGGACGCTTATGTCCACAAACTATACTATATGGGCTATGCGGATATAACTATATAGGCATAGGGTATAACGGCGCACGATCGATTGCCACGGCGGTGGCGCTCAAACGAGACAGTAAAAATAATAAATGTACAGGCAGCGGATGGCGGTAGAGAGTCGTCAGAGAGCGAAGCTACGGTGTCTCGCAGCGGGGAGATGGTGCAGAAGCGGCTGGCGGCGCGGCTCGATAGTGCGCTGAGGCTGGCCGGGGACAGCGCGCCGCGCGGGCCCGCCGAACACGCGCGGGCAGTCAACTTGCTCACCACGGGTATGATTGTTGTCGCCGTTTGTACGATTCTCCCATGAGAAGGAAGGCTAAGGGATCTATGCCCATATAGCCAATGTCTTCAGTAACAAATAGATACTTTGTTCATATTACTTAGTTAAAATGTCGACGTAATACATTTTAATATTTCTTGGAGTTTCTGGCGACAAGTATATTGAGGCAGTCTTTCTAGTAGGATTTACTGATGCAGACTAAGCCATTAAAAAACTTAACGTCATACTACTATGCACTTATTTGAACAAATAGGGATTTTGCACAATAGCGTAGATACTTGCATTAATCTTTTTAGCATATTGTAGTCACAGAGTTAGTATATTATCATAGAGGTATTTATAAATAACTTCAGACATCATGCCCGAGCAGCAATGGTGAGGAAAATCAAATAAATCACTGGTGTATGTATATTATATTGATGCGTCTCACACCGCGCTGTCTGAAAAAAATTAATTTTTTTCGATATATCAATATTTTTAACAAATCATACAGAAACGAAAAATATTCGTGTCTTCATTTTAAAAGTTGTATATGTAGTTTTATATCCAGAAAAATATAAACAATTTTGATCCAAACAGAGCTTTAGCGCAATGACTTTCGTTTATTCGTTTATTTGTATCACTGTCGAATGTCAAAAGGTTGATATCTACATATATATTTTCACGCTGTATCCCTAACGGGGTAGTCAGCTTAGCTTGCGGTCCTTATTTCTTTCACCTTCTCAAATCTTATCATTCTCCTCACACATTTTCGCGTAAGTGTGCGAGTGCTTGTGACATTTCCGTCAGCCTTGGTCTTCCTTGCCTTCTGCTACCGCTCACAGTGGGTGTGTAGTGCGATGTTGTCATTAACCGGGCGTAGTGCTGCGCGGCTGCGTGGGCGTGACGCTGCGCGGCGTGAGCGGGGGCGCGGGCGGGGGCGGGGGCGGGGGCGCGGCGCAGCTGGCGCTGGCGGGCACGGCGTGCGCGCTGGCCGCGCGCGGCGCGCCGCAGCCGCACGACGAGCCGGCGCGCGCCGCCGACGGGTTCCTCGCCAGCCTCGCGCTCGCGCGCCACGGCGACGCCGCGTTCGACGGCGCGCTCGGCTCGCTCGAGGCGCTCGCGGCCGACCGCTCGTGGTGGGCGCGGCTCGCGTGCCTCGACTTCGCGCAGCCGCTGCTGTTCTACGGGCTGCCGTTCCTGTGCGACCGGCCGGACAGGGCCGTTACAGCTGAACGGTTCACACTCAAACTAATGCGGGATGCACGACTCGAGGTGAGACTGATAATCGAATTCTCAAGTATTCTCGAATCGAATAGTACCGAATTCCCGAAGAATTATCGGTGTAGCTGTTTAGATTACTATTTAAATTCGTCAATTTAAATGCACTGATGGACTATTCTACCGTTTCTTAGTACATTTTTAATAATCAGGAATATTGTAAAGAATAATATAATCATTGAGAAGGAATGAGTGATAATAAGAAGGATGAAGTGGAAACAAACTCTATATCTGTTACACCTAGCGCTGAGCACTACTCAGCTCAGCAATGATACAAGTTTGTGACATCACAGCTCTATATTCCTCTAGCTGATCTCTATTCCATCACTACTGAATTGTAAAAATGTTAAAATTCAGATAACTCTTGTATTTTCAATGATTTCCAAATAGCTCTTTCAGTCTGCTGTATTCATGATTTTAATTGTCTTAATGTATAAAATATACCAATAACAAAAACAGTTATCTAACTTCGTCTCCTAAATTAACATGTTCAATACTTATTTTTTCCTGTTTGTATATTTTGTAGTTTACTAAAATCGATTCTACTAATGAAAAATTAGTGTTCCAATTACTCAATAGAATGTAATGTACAGTGTTTTTTACTGGGACAGTATATAGGGGAACTGTCTTAGGAACCATTCGGTATTTTTTTTATTTAAAAATTTTTGCCTTTGTACTTTTGTACTGTACATTTTTTGGTTAAACTTGATATGTCTGTAAAAATGAGTAAAATTGACCATTTTATTTAATGCGGATCAGAGCGACTCAGTTTCATGAAAGCAACACTAATATATTTTTTCATATTAATACAGTGCGGAGAAATCTGAAATTTTTTCGTGAAAACAATTTAGGTGTGCCAAATATTACTCTGACACAGCAAATCGTAACAAATTAAATATCCGCATCGCTGCAAGGGAACTTGTCATGTACATCTCCAATATAATTAGCCATAAGAATTAGTATAAGACATGAGATGTAAACGGCAGCTCTATGGCGTTAACACGCCGCACAGTACTCATATAATATGTCGTCTACCGCATACTCCGCAGTATTATTTACCAATATAAGCCCGAGAAGGAGTATCGTAACATTAGGCATTATAAATTTTTTATTCAAGTGTCACTTCATAAAAATTAGTAAAATTGTCAATTTTAATGCAGATCAACTGTTTTATGTGAGCGTCATTTCATTGTATTGTTACAAAAAAAATCTGGACAGCAGAACTTGGTCAAAGTTCATAAAATATTTTTTCATACAATAGTAAAATCGAATGTACTAAATCCTAATCGACTTACTCTGGAACAATTCTTTCAGTGTTCCACAATTGAATTTCATATCGATATGTCCTAAACGAAATTAAAAAAAAAATTTGGAGACATGGAACACTTTTTTAGAATACAAAAGTTTTTGTCACTTTGAATGAATTTTTTCCTAGTAAATCGATTATAATTTAGCACATTGGATTCTATTGCACAAAAAATATTTTATTAAATTTGACTAACTTTTGCAGTCCGGACGTTTTTGTTCCGATACAAAAGAATGTTGTTTACATGATACGGAGTCGATCCGCATTAAAAAAAGAAATTGCCAATTTTACTAATTTTTATGGACAATTCACGCTTGACCAAAAAATGTATGATGCCTAAATTGCTTTCGCATAGTTCCTAAGACGGTTCCTTTGTATCTCTTGTATGAAACAGTCGATCCGCATTAAAAAGAAATTGCCAATTTTACTAATTTTTATGGACATCTCACGCTTGTCCAAAAAATGTATAATGCCGAAATTGTTTTCTCAAAAAACGACCGTCCGTCTCAAAAAAAGACAATTCCCCTGTATCTTTAGATTCGGATTTCCCTGTACTGTCCTAGTTAAAAAAACACTATCATAAGACCTTCATAATACGGAATAAAGCAACGACAAATAAAAGTATAGGGATATAGTCCAATCAAATAACGGTCGAAATCGAAATTTCGATAATAAAGGACTCGGCCCACTACACCGTACCGTACCATGACCGTAACCGTACCGGCACATGCCAAAAAATATTCTTTGTATGAATTAATATGAAACAATACCCACTGAACCGTTCCGCCACCGACCATGCACGTAACATACTGTGCGCGGACCGGCACCGAATTCACGTCGAGAATATTTTGCCGGTGCTGGTTCAGCACCGTTTGGCTCCGTGCGTGATATGCGACGTCGCCAAACCACTGCGCGCCGCCGGTGAAACCGTGTACAAACGGGTTGTAACGTAAGATGACCGAAACTGGTTGTGTACGCGTTGTTGCAATTCAGTTGAAAGTATTCTTTCAGTTCAACGAGACACGTCAATACAAACAGACGCTGCTAAAATGGAGGACGAATAAGTAATAGAATATGTACGCTAATACGAATTTATTTGCAATATTAAATTGAAATGTAGACATTCGAAAATACTGAGAAAATTTTTCTTCATCGAGTAAACCCCTAAATAATGTCAAATATTCTCCCTCAGTTTCTCGTTCTCTTAAAAAATCGTGAATCCAATAGCGTCAGGTCTTTTTTTGGGTTTCTCCTTCTTCCTTGTCCAAAATAATAGCTATCATTGCCAATTATCTAGCTGTTAGTTCAATAGCCGTATCACTTTTTTTTATGACACACTCGTCCACACAACACTGATACGTATGCGAGAATAAATATCCAATCTGCACATTACTTATGTTTATCAAACGGATATGTAATGGTCACATACGCATATGATACAGTCATTATACGGGTTGTATACGGGCATAAAACGCGGTCGATGCGTTACAGTGGGCATAGTAGTTCGTGTCGTGTTACTTTCCGTGTCTGATACGTCCATAGCACGGACATGGTACGGTACGGTGTAGTGGGCAGAGTCCTTAAGGCTGAATTTTTGATATAAGCACAGATTAATTAGTTACTAACGTAAAATATAACGTTCATAAGTGTTTTAAACATTCATGTAAAATTTCAAAAAAGAAGAGAACAGCGTTGTTGTTGCCAAATTACGCCATGACGGTAAGTCATAGACAAAAGAGTTGAGCACAAATTATAGAACGTAAAGTTTTACGTAAAATTTCTTCTGTCTTTTTGTCGTAAATGTCATATTAACAGTTGGAACTGCTTAAATGTTTATGGTACAAGTTGCTTGAGTGTCATCTTCGGGTTGCTCTATCAGGCGCAACATCCCACATAAAATAAAATGCTTATATGTCCCTCGCCACTGCACCTATCATGATAAGAAAAATACTGACAAAGCTAGATGTATAAGGATTTCACTTACGTAATTAGAAATACTTCGAACTCTGTAACGAATTTTTCCCAGCAGGTAGAACCACAGTACAAGTAAGCATACAGTATTCTATCTTCATACAAACGCTTCCAAACGACGCGCTCGAAATCTCGACATATCTCGACATACGACAGTCGCGAGCGCGCCGCGGTTGTCGAAGGACGGTTAGAGACGCTCCCGCGCATTTACTGAATAAATATTATGTCAATCAAGTTTACGAGCACAATGTTCAGTGCATGGATGTTTGAATACATCTATATCGAAACCAGAAATATTTCTCTGTTGCTAATTTGTAGGAAATATATTATCATAATGATCTAGTTAATTTATTGCTGATTTTTAATTATACCGCACATAAAAAAGCATTTTTTTTGTCCATTTCCACCATACTAACTCACAAACTTTTGAAACTAGATATAAAATACTAGTAAAATTATATAAATATAATTTGCAATAATATAAAATGAAAAGATAATATGACAATTTAATATAGTATCTATTATCAAATAAGTAACCCAAGAAAAACATTCAGTCCAAGTCGGTAGCCCTATTGCAAGTTTACGTACCAAACGACCGTAGGTAATTATCTCTAGGACACTGCCGAGATAGAATACTGTATGCTTACTTGTACTGTGGTAGAACTTAGCGAACTGATATATTTCTCCGAAAGACTGACATTTACACTGATTTCTCAAGAAATTTAATAAAAGTTTGTCAATTTAATCACTTCAAAATAAAATACACTTTGTTACCTTTTTATTAATACCAAAATTATATGTAAAACTTTTGTAAAACCCAAAAATTATTAGCAGTAGAAGCCGAAACATACGAGTAAAACGCGGAACATCAAAGAACTTGACGCGGGCGGCATCCTTTCATGTAGTCGACAAATGTCAAAATGATATCGAAATACGTCAAGTTGGCCGACCAAATAAGGTTGTTTTACGCTAACGGTTTTGTAAAATAAAGAAAAGGCTGAACTCTAACGAATGAATGTGTATTTCATTTATTATTGTTATTATTATTATCTGTAATTGTTTTTTTTAAAGTTTTGTATTATTATTAAACGAACATTCTATTCGTATTAGTGAAGTGTAATGTTGTAATAAATTGAAACGTAAAAACCTATGTTTATAAGAAAATCACGTATAATATGAAGCCAACTTAATTTTAATATTTTGTACAATTATTTTTAATTTTCGGCATATAATTTAATATAGTTAAACATTTTTCAGTTTTTTTTTAATTCTTTTATTCTTGATAAGCAAACGGAACTATGCCGTGAAACAAATAAAATAAATCTAATTGAAATACCAATTCACTTCACCTGTTCTCGCCAACAAGTCGTTTGTAAAATAAGAAAAATGAAAATATGACATTTGTGATTCGCGACGAAAATCTTGAAAGTTTTAATATTAAAAACCATTAATTGTAATGTCTTCCTAACTCAGGTGTCTTATTTAATTTACTACAGAAGTGGGTGGATGTTGGTGAGCGGTGTACTAAATTTATATAGGCCGCCTAGTACACTCCTTCAATCGAAATCAAGTAGGAAAGAGTAATTCACAAACAAACGTTCACAAACGCAGGTCTTTGTAGTACTCAAGTTTTTACTCTATAAAAGTAAACGGAATGTTGAAATATATATGTCAATCGAAAGCTCAATTCAGCAAGTAAAAACCACTTTGATATTATAACTGAATATATAATTACGGCATTTTAATCACCGAATAAATGAAAAATGCGCAGTTCGAGAAACTACAAAAGGAAACGAAAATTTTAACCAGAAAATACAATAATTATCTTCTGAAGGATGACATAAAAAAATTTAAAGATTATTTTGAAGCAAAAATGTAAATATTTTCCTGTGACAAGAAATAAAAAGTCTACAATGTTTAAAAAATGTTAAATAGCATTCCACACATTTGAGACTATAATTAAGGGTCGGAGTCCCAACGGCTCGTAGTCAAAAGTAGGCACAATTCCCCACAAGACGCTACGCATACAGGTACAGACTACACATGCACACATAGATAGTTCCACACAGTGGAACCACATTTGTCGCAATTTGTCGTAAAACTTTACGTTCTATAATTTGTGATCAGAACTCTTTTGTCTATGACTTACCGTTATAGAGTAATTTAGCAAACGACGCTTTTTTGACTTCTTTTCGTTTGTTTTTGGAGCGAAGCCGGGGGCTAGCCTGTTGAAATTGTACATGAATGTTTAAAACACTTTTATGAACATTATATCAAAAAATCAGCCTTATTATCGAAATTTCGATTTCAGCTCTTATTTCATTGGATTTAATAAGCCCAATTGAAATTGAAATACATTTTTACTAATCCATACCGACGAAATCACGGGCAAAAGTGCCCGTGATTTGCCCGAAAAGTGATTGTAATGCCAAAATAGAGATGTAAGTTGACGGTCATATTCGGTAAACGACAGTCACATACAAATAAGTGACCGACGCGGACTGCAGCCTAATTGTCTAACTCCACTCGTAATCGATATCAGTATTTTTAAGGCAATTGACGTTGTCAGTTGTATCCACCGAATTGTCTAACGCACCAAACATAATCGAAAGCACCCGCGAAAACGATTAAGTTTGTGACCGAATGACAGAGTTATCGATACCACGTGACACCATATTAAATTGAAAACTTTGCAATTGCGTAGTGATTTTGACACTCGTAATCGTATTAAATGATTTCGATGGCGATCAATTCATTATGGTTACAATATTGTTAACCATTATCACGAAACTTCAAAGTTAGTAGTGAATTTAATTATTAAAAATCTTATTTTACATAAGAATCTAATCATTAATTAACCCTTAAAGATAAAAAAAATAATTTAGGAACTTAAACTAAACACTTAATTAGTTGTTTAACATAAATTGTTTCCAACATTGATTACTGTAAGTTACTTTTTGTCATTACTTAGAAATAAAACAACAATTAAATATTTATTTTTATTTAAGATGATATGGGCTTATTCAAATAGCGATCTAATATAGTTCTGACTCTGGGCATCTACGCATAGTCGTCCTCCTCAATTATGTGATCCCAAGTAGGAGGAGCTTCTGCTGAACAAATGTCTGAAATAAAATTGTTTTCTTTTATAATTTCTCTTATAATAAGTCTATAAATGTAAATTATTTTAGGGTTGCGCTTTTTAATGACAAAAACGCTACGCTAATTTTGTCACGTTCGTTCGTCTGTTCCTCCATTAGTCAAGACTCATTTCTCACCTATTGATGACATTTTACAGGCAGACATCTTATATTATGCTTATAATGGAATAAAATTGCAAAAGTATATTAATTTATATGTGTCTGTTCAAATATGATACATCACAAATGTGGTGGTCGAGTGGCTCAATGGTTTCAATTCCCGCGTAAGTCGTGGTTTTAACTCCCTCTATAAGCATTTTGACCAATGAGTTTCTGATTAAAAATTTATATCGAAATAATGAATACACTTACAAACTCTGTCGTCGTATTACGCTCGGCGTTACTGGATCAAAATAGTCAATCTGCAAGAATATGTAAATCCATGTATACTTGAATATTGTTAATATTACCGTGGATGTGCGAATTACAGTTTCTTCTCTCGCTTCTACTAACACCTCCTGCGACAGCATTATTTCATCAAGCTACAAAATAATATTAATTTGTTGTTGTGTAAAATATTGTTAGTTTTACAATTTTTTATATCGGTTTTATTTTTTCAAATATATCTTAGGTGCAGAAGCTCTATTTTCTACTCTTGCTAATGCCAAAGAAACATTCGACATCCCCTGTGAAGGCATTTCATCAATCTGCAATATAGTATATCTGTATAACATAATATGTAGTATTGTAGTGTTGGTATTACAGCGATAAATAGCATTTTTAATATTATTTTCACCAATTTAATAGTACTGTTAATCGCATTCCCTAAGTTAATATTTAAATTGAAATTAGTTAAAGCGAACCTTCCATTTACAGATATTCGGACACTTTCAATACCAGACATTGTTATTTTACCAATTATAGATAATATTCGCTTTTCTAGCTAAGTGAGTGGTTTCTTTGGAAGATCACCAGTGCTAAGAGCATGCATGTGAAGGACACTTTTTTCTGATATTATATTTATATTATATATTTGAGGAAGCGAAAGAAGTATGTAAGGATCGCGACGCTTGGCGTTCCGTCCTCTCTGACTACCTCGTTGGGGATACGGCGTGAAGATATGTATGTATGTATATTTCAGATCATGCCCAAACTAAAGAAAATAATGAGACATGGCCATCGCTTACTTTTGAAATGTTAAGCAATAAAATATGGAAGGAATTTTTAGCGCAGTTAATGCTTTGTAATTAAATTCACAACTATACGAATATACATTACTTACTTTGCACCATTCTTCGCCTTTTTTTGTGACATCCAAACTTCCAACAGCATTTAACTTAGCAGCAATCACATTCCACATAATAGTAGCATCGCTCAAAGCTCCATGTGGAAACCAACCACGCTGTTTGGTTTTTCTCGATAGCTTCAACTTGCGAGCAAGCGATTTCTTGGTCGTTAACTTTATTTTTTGCTGACATTTTTAATAATTTAAGTACTGATTTAAAACAACGTAATTAAACTTTTAACGTATGAAAATAAATAAAAAATAGGTACTTTCAATTATTAAATTAGGTAGACATTTATAAATAATAAAGACGTCGAAATCTAAATATAACCACAGATTAATTAGTTTACTACCGTAAACAGATGGTCAGTGGCATAGAGACAAACTGTCCCACATTAAAACTGGCTACGCAACTGGCTAGAAAGTTTACATTTAAATTGAACTAGATGGCGGCATACTCTGAATACATTTGATACTGGTCACAGCTATGACTTTTTTCTGTCCTCTTCACAATAGATGTCTTTAGTCATTACATATTTCTATTACACGAAAGATGGCGATAATAATGAGGCGGTCAAGTAGATTAGTCGCAAACAATAATTCAAAGTGACAAAAACTTTTGTGTGCTGCGTAAGTGTTCCATGTTTGAATTTCGAGTATAACGCATCGACACGAATTCTACTATGGAACACTTTAAATTAATTCTTCTAAAGTGTTCCACATTTGAATTTCATGTAGGACGTATCGACATGAAATTCAGTTATGGAACACTTTAAATGAATTCTTCCCGAGTAAGTCGATTATGATTTAGTACATTAGCTTCTTCTATTGCACGAAAAAATTATTTATTCAATTTACTAACTTCTGTTATCCACATTTTTTCTTCCCATGCAACGAATTATGCTTAAATAAAACTGAGGCGATGTGCATTAAAAGAAAAATTGCCAATTGTACTCCAATTTTTATGGACATCTCGCACTTGCCTAAAAAGTTGCATAATGTCAATCGAGTGAGAAATCGAGTGAAAGTAAGATAAATGCAGTAGAAATGCGATCTCTTAGAAATATGTGCAGTGTCACTCTTGCGGACAAAATAAGCAATGAAGAGATACGCAGTATGACAGGGTTGCACGACAATGTTATTGTAAAAATATAAAAGAAAGGAATGCTAAGATGGTTCGGGCACATGGAAAGAATGAGTGATGAGACTGACGAAGAAAATCTATAGAGCAAAAGTGAGTGGTAAAAGAAGCCAAGGAAGACCAAGGCTGACTTATGAAGATCAAATAGCTAGAGTGTTAGCCGATGGAAGTGTCAAAAGCACTCGCATACCTAGCTAAAATGTGTGAGGAGAATGATGAGATTCGAGGAAGCGAAAGAAGTATGTAAGGACCGCGACGCTTGGCGCTCCGTCCTCTCTGACTACCCCGTTAGGGATGCAGCGCGAAGATATGTATATGTCGGTGGAAATAATAAAAGGCACTCATTTGACTATACTATGGCAAAGCGCGTCTTCCGATGACGCGCTAACGGAACGTCGGGGCCGGCGCTGAGAGTCTGTTAGACTACGGCGGCCGGTGCGATAGCATTTCTCCGACGGATCGTTTGCCATTATTAAATTTCCAATTACCTACGTAATAATTGTTACAAAGAGTTTTCTGTCGTTAGCACATTCACTTTGTCTTAAGTGTTGTATTTTATGGAGTAGTACGCCTCTTGTAAGATTAGGTACCTATTTCTCATGGCTGAGTTGCAAAAGCGCGAGTTGCCTCGTGTCTTTTCCGACATCAGAAGTGGGATTACGGGACCAGTGAGTCTGATTGAGGTGTAATCGCGAGTGAACAAAATGTTAAAGCCTATCCACATTATTAACGCCCTTACTCGCCCTTAACGCCCTTACGGGATGCAAGGATTACGTTAACTATTGAAACTACAGCCCGGTGAGTCGTAGCCATTTTATTCTGATTCTAGCGCCCAATGTTCTGTGTTTTGATTCTTGTTTTAGTATTACTGGCATTGCTGATTCAGGAGTGTATAGTACCGAGCAAATATCGTGGGAGGTTATAATTAAAGTTAGTGGTGTGAAAATTTTATTTCATGTGGAACCCGACGATTGTGAAGGTGTGATCTAATTAATAACCGTGAAACTCTAAAACCTTATTGTCGCTATGACCAAACTAAGTTTAAGCATTGCTAGCGCTTTTGAATTCTTCTTAAAGTAGGGTAACTAACTGTTTGAAACTGAATACGGATAGGGAATGAACCCGATGTTGCGAATGCGACGGAACACGTGGTAACGAATGTTGAATAGAACGCTGAAACGGTTACATTAGATTTGATAATAATGAATTAAAATTGATTAAATTTAACGTAGGTGGTTTTGTGTTGAAAAATAACGACGAGAGTAATCGAACCTAACACAATATTCAATTCGGGAGTCCATTTAAAGTTAGTTGCTTAAAGGTTACCGTTAAGTTTTGAAATCTTTGATTAGTAGTCAGATCTACAAGTACCTATGCTCATGAACGTTTTAATAAAATGTCACGAGGTAAAATTCTCAGTTAGATTCGTGCGATGTTAATGAGAGTAGAGGAGGTTATGTTATACCATGACTACTTTGGCCGCGATACACACACTAAGCGTAGTCGTAACCGCGCTCTGAATTATTGTCCAGAGCGCGTTGGGCGGCTGGTGATGTGAGGATGACCTGGGTGACATGTGTCACTACGTTTCAGGTAGCAACTGGGCCATAATTGTTGGTGTGTGTGTTCATGACTGATGGTTGATAAGTCTGTGTAAAAAGTTGTTAAAGATTACCAAAACCTTACTGCGCTTTCTTTTTTTTTCTCTCCTCATTCCGATTAATTATTGCAACGTGTGTCAGGTAGGCCAAACCTGTAATAACCTCAAACTGCAGTTGAATTTTGTTATGTTCACGGGAACACATGAAGTCCTGTGATATGTGTGTATGGCTATGTAGTAACGAGCGATAATTAAGCGAGAATTTATAATCGAATTGATTTTTTCATGTTACCGTCATTGTTAAAATCTGCTGCTTAATCTAGTAGTTTGTGAAAATGAGTCAATTAATATGGCGGCCGCGTGGAAAGAGTTGTTGTGGCAGCGATCATTCGTTTTCGGTTGTCTGACATCCTTGGCAAAGGTGTCCTTGCGTGACATCACTGTCTGTTCACTCCTTTTTCACGAAGAAGCGTGTAGATAGGTAGGTTAGGTACCCCGTGAACAGATAGATAGGTAAAGTATAGACTAGGGGAGTAGGTCAAATAAACTAGTTAAATTAGGTAGGTTAGGTACAATTGGGTTTATTATCCAATCAATTCTCAATACGCCGCACAACTACGTTTTCTGTAGTTACGAGGGAGTCACTTGCTTGAACGTTGCGTTTTAGTAGGCCTGTTGTGGAATGATGTTGAAAGAGTGGTGCCTGGCTGAGTTTCTTGTCGGTTCTTCAAGGTATTTGGATTTCCTTTTCGATTCGAGCCGGAGTGGATCTGGCGTTCGTGAACGCCTTGTGGCTGGGTTTGCTTAAGTGGATTAGGGTGACTTTGACTTAGTTGCAGTTAGAAATTCTGATTTAAAACTTACTAAGCGAATGAGGTGTACGATGAGTGTTCAAGGGTAAACTTTAAGAAATTGAAGTATCGTGTACCCCACAAGTTTGCATAAGGTACCTAAAGGGAGTGAAGGACTCATGGTAACGATAAAATCACTATGTAGTCTGCTTAAGAGTAAAGTAAGTTCGTGTCGGCTATGACGTTGTTGAGGAGAGAGGAGCACGAGAGTGACGCGGTGGTCGTGGGACCATTCGGCGTGTGAGATGTTGAAGGTACGTTATGTAGCATCTCGTTGACGATTGCAAGCCGCTGGCCTGCCTCGTGCTATATGCGCGTTGGTCCCCAGTGTGTGGCGCAGATCTGTAGAGAGTGCTATACGCGTAGTTTGAGACGACGTGATGAAGGTACGTTATGTAGCATCTTGTTGACAGACTGCAAGGCGCATGTCTGTAGCGAGTGTTATACGCGTAACTTGTGTGGGGGTGTTTAGGATGTTCGTCATTGGGTGCCTTTTGTTAGCGTGTTCGGGGTGTTTGTGATTGCGTACCTTGTATGAAGCTGTTTAGGATGTTTGTGAAGATGTTTAGGATGTTTGTGAAGATGTTTAGGATGTTTGTGAAGATGTTTAGGGTGTATGTGAAGATGTTTAGGGTGTATGTGAAGATGTTTAGGGTGTATGTGAAGATGTTTAGGGTGTATGTGAACATGTTTAGGGTGTATGTGAAGGTGTTTAGGGTGTATGTAAAAATGTTTAGGGTGTTTGTGAAGACGTTTAGGTTGTCTGTGATAGAATGAAGAGATGTTTGTTGCAGAGACATGCAGATTTCGTTTTATTTCTTTTCGAATGAGAATGAGATGAATAACGCACGAGGACGTGCGTGTTGTCAGGAAGGCCGTATCGGTGGAAATAATAAAAGGCACTCATTTGACTATACTATGGCAAAGCGCGTCTTCCGATGACGCGCTAACGGAACGTCGGGGCCGGCGCTGAGAGTCTGTTAGACTACGGCGGCCGGTGCGATAGCATTTCTCCGACGGATCGTTTGTCATTATTAAATTTCCAATTACCTACGTAATAATTGTTACAAAGAGTTTTCTGTCGTTAGCACATTCACTTTGTCTTAAGTGTTGTATTTTATGGAGTAGTACGCCTCTTGTAAGATTAGGTACCTATTTCTCATGGCTGAGTTGCAAAAGCGCGAGTTGCCTCGTGTCTTTTCCGACATATATAAGTAATATAATATATGCGTATTTTATTTTTGTCGTCTAGAGCAGAGCCAAACGTTCTAGTCCCGAGCGTATTTAAAATAATTATTTCTTTTTCTCTCTGGCGCGTGACTACTCACGTCGTCGTTATCAGCCACTAAATTTTTTCAAACATTATTTTCGTTTGACCTCTTTGATCGCGGAACCAGTACGGAATAATATTCGTGTTCCTTATTCAAACTCATTTCTGCTTCTATGAAAGTTTATTATGGAGACTTTTTGGCGGGAACGGGAGAAGTGAGGTTGTCATTTTATTTAAATTTTCTATTTTTTACATTTTTAGGAGTTTTAAAGTACAACAGTGATAGTATATTGTGTTTTAAAGTTCTGTGTAAGTAACAAGAATGGAGGAGATCTAAATAAACATCTGTAGCTGAAGTATTCGCGCTCTTCCAAGAAGTACTTTATAACTTCAGTAAAGTCTACTATCACTTTACTGGAGGAGTTTTGCGATAAGAAAAAACTAATTTACTTGTGATTCTACACTATGGATTACTTATTAATATGTGACATTGGCAAATACGCTAAACTGTGCGCCATGCCATAAAGGAAGAAAAAGAAAAGAAAAAGGGCGGAAAACTTCGTTTCCCTAACTTTCGACTCATATTTACTTGGTCAATGGTTAAATGCAATCTGCGAAGCCAAAACAAAGAGAAAAAAAAAGTTTATTATGTGAGAACACCTATTTCGAACTTATTTATCGAAGATCCAATCATTACGTAACGAATAGATGGAATAAACGGTAAATATTAGTCGTGAAGTATCATAGATAAATAGTTCGTTAGGTAGTTTTTTTATTTAGGTGCTTTCAGCACACCCTGATGTATTTCTTATTTCGTTTGTAATTTTACTGAATTAAAATATTTTGATTAAGTTATTTACTCTATAGTGCGCTACTCTATAGTGTGCTTCCTCTGTATCTTTGCGGCAGGAATAAATATTAATTGGTTTTTAAGTTTAAAGGCTATTATTTCAATAAACAAAAAAACGAAATATTTTATGTAAAGAAGAATTATTTTTAAATAACGTTATTATTTTTTAAAATCGATTTGATACCCCTTTTCACCCCTTTAGGGGTTGATATCTTACAATCTGCTAAATACATGTTTCATTGTTTACTCGAATGAATATGCATTTTTTTTTGTTTCCATATTCTTTGACACTCCTTTTCACCCCGTTATGAGTTGATTTATCAAAATTTGCTAAATCCGTGTTTCGTAATTTTTTTAATGGATTTTAACTTGATTTTATACAGAAAGTGTGTTTTTTATTTTTATAGTACTTAGTTTGACACCCCTTATCATCCCTTCGGAGGTTGATTTTTAAAAATCGACCAAATGCATATTCAATTATTTATTTATAGTTTCTGCATATTTTCAAAGTTTTACCACAGATTAATTAGTTTACTAGCGTAAAGTTTTACTTTGTTACACGTTTTTAACTTTTTTCATAAAAATGAAACCTGTTCAGAGGTTTTTCTAAATTGAAAAAATACACGTCCAAGTAATTATTGAATATTATAATATGGGTACACAAAGTTTTGGGTTCAGAATTTGGATTTAAATTATTTTATATACATCTGTGTAAATAAAATATTTAAAATCCATTTTACATCCTTTTAACCTTTTTAGGGATTGAACTTGTAATAACCCTTTCTACATCGTATAAGAATCTCATGTGTAATTTGTCTGTCAGCCATCTTTTCCTTTTATACATATAAGAAAATTAGATACATTTCACTATGGCGTTGTTTTGTTGACGAAAAAAAAATTATTTTTTTTCACAAGCTAGGTATTTCTTCTACAATGTTTGCAATAATTCTTGATTAAAAGTACTAAAGGGCTAACAAAAAAAACAAAGGAAGGTCTGACCGCATTGCAGGATCCGAACTCGCGATTTCGGCGTGGTAGAGCTACATTCTAGCCATTGTGCTATAGAGAAGGTAAACTGCTGCAAAAACAAAAAAGTTTCGAAGTTTTAGCTAGGTCGATTTTTTACCCTTCTCAAACTATATATTGTAAATTTCATCGAAATCGCTAGAGCCGTTTTCAAGAAAGCGATATCAAATATATATAATATACAAGGTATTACAAAAGTCCCCCTAATCCGTGAAAGGTATTTATTATAAGCATGTCAAGTAGAGAGTCCACCTCTCAGATTACAAGTCCTGTGATATTTTAATTTTGATAAAACTTAAATAATTTTAACGATAAATGAAAATATCGACTAAACTGACAGCATCACTATTTTGAGTTCATGACCCATATACAATCCCACGGAGTAGTAAATTACCTGCTAACTACCTCATTCGCTAGGCTACTAGGAGACTACGCCCACAGCTGTTAGATAGTTGTGTAGATAAGTATCTATTGTTAAATGCTATGTGCCGTTGGCACGCGCCTCTCACCCGCAACATAGTACACGTATACCTATCTTTAGCAATTAAATCGCGCGTTACTTAGTAGATAATAAAAAATAAAACCTACTTCGTCTAGGTATGCACATACCTAAGCAAAAATGTGTGAGGCGAATGATGAGATTAGAAGAAGCGAAAGAAGTATGTAAGAACCGCAAAGCCTGGCGCTCCGTCCTCTCTGACTACCTCGTTAGGGATACAGCGTGAAGAAATGTATGTGCAAAAGCTACTTAATAAATAATAGGTGCTGAAATACTGTACAGATATGCGTGACCGTTAACTCTCGCAAGCTGTGCTACGTCCCGAAGGCACGTGGCTCGCGCCTGCTACATAGTACATAAACATACCTACTGTTAACAATTATTTCGCGCGTTACTCAATAAATAAAATAAATAAAGATTACTTGATATTATAATAGGTGGTGAAATACTGTACAGATATGCGTGTATGCGTAAGAAAAGTAGGTACGTTCAGTGCGGCGCGAGCGTTGTTTTGTTGACGAAACAAATTATTTCTTTTCACAAGCTAGGTATTTCTTCTACAATGTTCGCTATAATTTTTAATTGAAGGTACTTAAAGAGCTAACAAAAATATTTCAGATATTCTTTGCAGTTTAAAATTTAGCGGGGGACATGCTTTGCTGAATTTTATATTTCCAAGTATTTCATTGAAATTTTTGAATACGATCTTCACGGTAATTATATAATTTTATAACTGGCATGTTAAAATTGCAATAAAAGAAATGTAATCTTTATAAAATAATGCCTGTGTCAAAAGTATGCGTTCGCACGAGAGCTAAAAAAAGCCTTGTGTAAAAAGTAAAAAGCGTCGGTGGCATATTTTGTTTAACCGCTTCGATCCTCAATGTTCATATGAGCCTTGTTAAAAAAATCACTTGTCTTAATATTTTGCTAGAGGCGGATGCACGATTTATATAGCTGAAATTCCCGTATTAGCTATTTATATATCCATCCATGTTTTTTAACTTTTATTATAAGTCCATGATAAGTGCGAAGTGATTTTATGACTTCCATGATAAGTGCGATCGCGCACGGAAAGTCAGAAAGTCTATCTAAATCGTTAAAAACAGCTCACGCTAAAGAGTTGAAAAGGATCCTGTGCGAACTACATCAAAACCTAACATTGATATTATTATTGATAACAATTATTTTCAAACTGTCAAAAAGTCATGAATGAATCAATAAAGTAGTACATACATGCATATTTTCACGCCGTATCCCTAACGGGGTGATCAGAGACGACGGAGCAATAAAGTAGTAATTTCTATAATTATGTAGGCAGGTAGGTAATAAAAAAATCGGGCAAGTGCGTGTCGGACTACGTAGTGAAGGATTGCGTAGTTGGAATGCACAATATTCATTTAATTGCCAGCAAATTTAAGTTTGTATTTCATAGCATTTCTCAATAATACTGTAAGAAACAAAATATTTTTGCGGTCGTTGAACGTTTAATCGAAAATTGTATTGAAACTAATTTTCGTAGAAAGTGCTTTTTAAGATCTACTCTCTCAAATTTTTTTCAGAATTTTCCACTCCATCCATAATTGAAGTTTGAGAGAAAGGGCACACTTTTAGGGTTCCGTAGCTAAATGGTAAAAAACGGAACCGTTATAATTTCATTTGGAAAATTGATTTGAATAAGGATATACATACATACATATCTTCACACCGTATCCCTAACGGGGTAGTCAGAGAGGGCGGAGCGCCAAGCGTCCCATTCCTTACATACTTCTTTCGCTTCCTCGAATCTCATAATTCTCCTTGAATTGAATTGAATAAGAATGTATCGTGCAGTTTTTGAGATATGGGGTATTCTCGGTTATGCGCTCAGTAACTGCAGAAATAACTTTGTCTTATAGTTCACTGTGAAACGTTATTAAATGGAAATTCGTTTTTACGGGAGATTAAATTAATATTGCGCATCCCGTCTGGAACCCTTCCCTGCGCGTGGTCCAACAAGCACTTAGCCGGTCTTACTATTTTAGAAGTGCGAATATCAGGAACTATTGACTTAGATAAGTCACTTCGAAACCACTATGTCATTAAACACCTATCTGAATATAAATCACACGCTAAGTGTGCTGGGATCTTTTTTTCATACTTCAGTTACATTTTCAAGATTTCGCTACAGCATTGTATAGCGGTTTGTGAAATATACCTATCTTTCCAAATTCTATCTATGTAGTGCCAATTATAGTCTCCGAGTAAAATGACTGAGATACGGACAGAATGAAATTATAAGGGTTTCGTTTTTTGCCATTTGGCTATGGAACCCTAAAAAAAGGAATCTGACCAACTATCGAAAATCAAAACTAGCGAGGTGTTAATGTTTAATGTAGATTACAAACAAATAGGAGAAGTGTTGCGCAGGAACTAAATTCAAAAACCTCGAAAGCATCGTTGGATAAAGTCCAAGTTTTTAGGCTTTGATTATATGATGTCGTTTGTTTTGTTTGCGAACCTATTGTTTAGATCTGTTAATTTAGATCATAAAAAAATAATTTCCGAAAATAGCGTTATCGCATATTTTTTTACGAAAATATTTCTCAAAAGATTTGAATTGTCTTCCAAAATAATTGCTAAAAACCCCAATCTAGCAACGCTGTTTGAAATGTAAAAAGGATAACAGGTCTATAACCTACCAAATAAAGAAGTTAGTGGTTTGATTTAATCCTTGATATTGAAGAACATCATCTTTTTTTGTAATGTAATGTCCTTCTGTCGCGAAATAGAATTGTTTTGACATATCTATATATCCCTTTTAGTTTTTAACTTTACCGAATTGAAAAGTCAGTGCGCTTTAGGTATCATCATGTAATTAGAGCATTATCCTAATTTTGTTGTATTATGAGGCCATCTGTCGTTGAGTAGAATAAAACACTTGCGTTGATACTCTCTAAACATTTTAACATAAATATAAAAGGTATTACTAGATGCCACTGACATTAAAATTTAATAAAAGGTTTTTCATTTTTATAATTGAAATTAACACATAAAATGTCCGTAAATCTAAAAGTATTCAGTTGTAAATACCAATACAAACTACATTTTTGGATACATTTGCAATTACAAAAGAATTACTTTATGTTCACATTCTACCGATACTGGTAGTGACATCTTTCATTGTTCTTAGTGTACCGTGAAATCTAATGTATGTCGCTGATACCACATGATATAACCATATAATGTCAACTGTCATTCAAAAAGAGGAATAAAATGAAGAGGTAAGTTTGCGCTTGAAAAATTAATAACATGAGTTAATTGACGATTTAGTTGTATAATACTTCATTCCTTCTTTATAAATAGTCTATAAAATTGAGGACGATGGCAATTAGCTGTTGTCCGTGTAACATACACAATTCCATTTATTTTTACCAAACGTAATCGCTTTGAACGTGATCGCCTTCAGTATCATTTTCGATTACGATTACAAGTAAAGTTAGACAATTAGGCCACAGATCGTTTAGATAAAAAGTCCATCTCGGTCATTTTGCCGGAAAACTAATACTTTTCGAGAAAAGTTGAATTTAAAAATATAATGTATGCAGTGTTTTTTTTAACTGGAATAATATAGAGAAATCGAATCCATAAAAGATACAAGAGAACTGTCTCCTAAGACAGTTCTCTTGTATCTTTTATGGATTCGATTTCTCTGTGATTCCTAAATCATTAGATCTTTTTTGTGAAAACAATTATTGGATAATGAATTTTTTGGTAAAGCGTGAGGTGTCCATAAAAATTAATAAAATTGTAATTTATTTTTATTTGTATCGATTCAGTTTCATGTAAGCATCATTTCATTGTATCGAAAAAAATCTGGATAGCAGAAGTTTGTCAAATTTAATAAAATATTTTTTATGCAATAGAATCCAATGCAGTAAGAAATTCAAACTTCAAAAATTCAGTGACAAAAACTGTTATCTATTAAAAAAGTGTTCCTATTGGGATTTCGTATAGGACGTATCGATATGAGATTCGGATATAGAACACTGAGTGAATTGTTCCCGAGTAAGTCGACTATGATTTAGTACATTAAATTCTTCTAGTGTATGAAAAAATATTTTATTAAATTTGACCAACTTCTGCTGTCCAAAACTGTCCAATACAGTGAAATGATGCTTACGTGAAACTGAGTCGATCCGCAGTAAGAAAAATTTGTCAATTTTAGTAATTTTTATGAACGTTTTACGCTTGACCAAAAAATGTAAAAAGTTTTAAAATATTTTCACAAAAAAAGACCGAATGGTTTCTAAGACAGTTCCCCTGTATCTCTTATGGCTTCTGTCCTAATTACAAAAAAATCTTGTGGATACTGTCCCAGTTAAAAAACAATGTGTAATAAAATAATATGTCATACGTATCTATGGACTGAAAATTATCCCACTCTATTTCTTCTAACACCTAACCGATCTTGAGTTAGCACTACCTAGGTATTCTCCTGTAGGTGTTTTTTTTAAATATGAGATCACACTGCATTCACTCCTGCCTATTGGTCTCGCAGATGGTGTTTGAAATAATGATCTTAATAAATCGTTACAATAGTTATGGATACGGGTCACTGATCAGCGTTTCAAATTTATAGATATTATATTAAAATACCTTATGAGAAATAATCCTGAGGATAAACAGTAAAAGTGCCTTTTATCAAGACATGGTGAATATTATATTTGAAACGATACAACTTCGGCCTTAATAATGTCGTGGATAATAATTATATCATAGTAAAAGTCTCTACTACATGGCAACAAGTCGTCTGGTCCTACGTGCCTTCAGGCAATTCGAAAGGCCATCGTAATATGTGTCTGTTTGTATGTGCGATTTTTGGACATTACCAAATTTTAAACATTGAAAGACGTTTTATGCTGATGATGTTGTGCTTATAGTATTGTCAGTAGCAGGATGGAACTAACAATATTATGAAAGATGAGTTTAAAGCGAAAGAAGTAGAATTTGAATGCAAACAAAACTAAAGTTCCGATTCTTGGTAAGATTTGAAGTGCGCAATACTTGATATGGATAACTGGAGAATGTCTAACACAAATGAATTAACTAAGGAATTTGTTGAGTTGGATGTATAGAAGCTTATCGAACGTTGCCAATGAATTCAACCATATTCTGCCCGCGTTAATTTGCAGTGTAAATACATATATCTATAAAGATGTGAAAATGGCCATCTACAAAAACGCAAGTTAACAGAACTACGAGTATATTTATGCGTGTACCGTCATGGATAGAAAATGCAATAAGGAAAAGAATTTTTGAGGGTTTAAGCAAGTAGAAAAAAATTATTCTTATAACAGTAACACCACAGATTAATTAGTTACTACCGTAAAGTAACACTATGATTACATATAGTTTCTGCCTGTAAAAACAAAAACGCATCTTTAAATAAAAAAGAAATAGAACTAAAATGGACGTTACCTTTCGTGCGTTACACATTTTTTGAAGTAGGTACGTTCATTGTAATAATTAGTATTGAATAACAAAATCTTGAAACATCATTTGAGATGCCATCCACATAGTGTTGCCGTTTAAGGGAAAAAATTGCTCGGTTACAGAAATGTTTAGAATAGACAATTCGAGTACGTGTACTAAATTTATCGTAACAAATTGCTGCACAAAGTTATATTCGAAATATATACTTTTTTGTATACGCGTTAATCCATATAAGTGAATTAATAGTAATACACGCAAAATGTTCAGGGATTTCAGTGATGTCTTTGGATTATAATTTCTTTTTCGCTTGTTACTACAAAAGCACATCTTTATTTACACGAGAAAAAAATGTTTGTGTTGTTTATGTAATCGGAATTGGTGATATAATGCGAGGGACAAACATGTGGTCTTAGTTTTTACGATGCTTGATTTACCCCGATTAAAGGGCAATTTTAATCATATGGTAAAGTGGCAATTAATTTTAGACATGGGGTATCCGGAAAATATAATTTTAGCAAATACATTTCTTCTAATTCGCGGTCTTTTGTTTGTTCGGTAAATTCTAAGGTATCGCATTACTATCTTCTATTTATATCAGTGAAATACATATTTAAAATACATAACATTGGTTATAATTATAAGTAAATCATATTAGAATTGAATTAATGACATTCTGTAAACGTTGTGTTATGTAAATAAGCCAAAATTAAATGTTTAATTTGATATAATTGAATGACGACAAAAGCGACCGTCACGCTTATTACTTGCAGTCAGCATGTGACAGCCAAATATCGCGCGATATCTGCTATCAATACGAAAATTTGTGTAATGTAGTTTGTACAGCAGCGCTAAATCTATCACGAAAAGTGCATTTTACGGTCATGGCGCAATAGACAAGCAATTGTCGTACATAATACCAATTTTTAATTACTAGGCATTTCTAAATAAAATCACCGGTCACACAATGATCGCGTGGCTGTCGCTGTCTGCACATTTTTACATAATAAGCCCGCGTATGTGACTGTCGCTTTGGAAAAGTGACCGTAACATTCCCGAAACGACGTCGAGTTTCATTCGTCGCTTTGATCAACTGAAATCTCTACGTCAAAAGCTAAAACGTGTATGTGTAATAAATAATTATATCCATTTTGTAATAGAAATAACATTATTATGTATTTGATATCCAACAGGTACGTCAATCTGCAGCAAAGCTCCTAACCGGTTTAATGCATTGTCGAGCACTACCGAACGAGGAGCGAACGTTACGCTCGCTAATGCGTAGTAGCCGTTCGAAGGAATTAGTAGAAAGACACTACGGCGTATTAGGTCTGTGTTCATATGTAGCTTCTCGACCGTACAGCTTAGGACCAAAGTTAGGTCTCGTGTTGGCGGAGTTATCTCGACATACAAGCGCGCCAGATCCTATCCCAGCCACTATTAGAACATCTTTAGCAGATTTTCGCCGCACGCACCAAGATGACTGGCCCCAACATCGCGAAGAACTTACAGAAGAGGAACTCGATTTACTTGCTGACTTAACGTCGCCGCCTTCATACTGTGCATAAATTAAAATCATTTAATGACAATGGCCCATGTAAACTGTCTATAATTACGAAGTAATGTCAAATATATTTAGAACTTGAAAAATGGTGATGGTTCGTAAAGAATATATGTATTTTTAATGAAATATATCCATATGGTGATGGATTTGGCCATTGACATTAACTTAATTTGGATCTTTAATTTTCTTTGAACTTATTTCAATTTTCCTAATTTTCAAATTTTTCTTGTATAACCGTTCTTCTTTTTAAACTACTGTACTTACAATTTGTATTCATTCCCCATCTTCTCATTTATATTAGCCCCCCGGGCCGATTGCCTTGCGGCACGCTTGAATTGTATATGTTATTTGTAAATATTATGTATAAAATAATGTGATACATTTCTAGGATACCAATAATAATTTTTAATGAGTAAATAGAGTTTTTTATTTGAAATAATTACAATTACCAATTACTTTTTATGGTTTTATTAAAAGTAACATTATGTCCTATATTAGTCGTTTGGTACTAGAAGTAAATTTAACATTACAATTTATGCTTCAACAATAATGTCTCACATATTTTTGTCTTCATACAAATTATTAATTCAGTACTCTTGAAAATTACCTCCTAAACATATAAAGAAATACTCAAATCATAATACCTATAATTAGTTATTATAATTTTTGGTCACAATGTAGCTATAATAAATACAAAATCAAAAACATTTTAGAAGAACATTTTTTATAATATCTACAATACAAATTTTTATCAGTGCAATTTACAAGTTTCATTTATATACAAGTTACTATTACCTCCTGTCATCCACACCTGAAAAAAACAAAAACTTTAAAACTTGAATATTAACTGCGAGTGCCACATTTTCATATTATTTATCATGAGATCTTCGTGAGATATCCATGTTTTGTTTATATGGATAAATAATTACTAATTTAAAATTTCAGATGGGTTTCATCTGAAATTTTAAATTATGCAATTATTCAAACAAATGAACTCAAAGTACAAAAGTATTTATATATAATCAGTGACGTGAACAGACAATTTCAATAGGGTAGACTAAAAAGAAAACACCGAATTCGTCATTCAAAGTTTGTGTGTACCTAAATGTTAATAAATTTTACATTATGTTATTTATTCATCGGAACTACTAGGAAAGATTTTTCAAAGGTAGCAAAACTGCTTCTTATAATTTTTGTAAAAAGACTATCTTGTAATATTTATATAACAAATTTGAAAAGTCATCACCTATATCAATCTTACTCAATAAAAATTAAACATAATTTCGTTTAAATCTGAATACCGATAAGCGCCATCTGTCATTTTTTATACCTATCTGTTAAATATTCTTTAAGTTAGGAAGAAAAAGTCACTGGAAATGGTTTAGAAGGTGCTAATAAAAAAAGAAATAGCTCGCTCGTGTTATTCATTCAAAGTTAGAATATTTTTTAATGAAGTTATATGTCACTTTTTGTAAGTGACCTAGATATTAAATGACTAAAAACGAGTGAATTTAATTATTGAACGTGCAAGCCCAATTCTACCAATAAAATACGAAAATGTTATACGGCTAAAATGTACTCCTATTATTAAGAAAATAATAAAAATGAACGTATTTTGAAATCGGGTGCATTAAGTGTTGTATCTGATATTAATAAGACATCAGGAAAAGGAGGAAAAGGAAAGGCACGCAGTTTTAACCAATAAGATTTCAGCGAAATGAAGGTGCATACAATAATAACTAATAAAATTAAAACGTTTGATAATTTTTTTGTGCGATGCTGGTATTGACTAGAGACTGCATCTTTTTTTAACTTGTGTGCGTGTTTTGGGATAAGTAAACATTCAAAATCACTACAGACGCATGCGTGTAATTATATGAAACACAACATTAGAAAATCTTTGCATGTGTGTAAATTCAGCCTAATGCGAATTGTCTCTCGGGCAAACGATAAAATAAGGCGAGCGCGGGAATTTTGAAAATGTTTTCGGTTGTGATTTATATCTTTTTTTTACATTATTTAATTAGCAAATTGCTAGGGTAGACAGTCTATTTGTCTCTATGGAGTGCACGCCACTGTATATAATATATATAGTATAATTCTACCCACCTAGCTACCTCATTAGGAACATTACAAAGATACATATGTATATATTTATTTAAGTATTCAGTTTTAGAGTATCATAGTTAAAATGGTAAAAAATGGAGCCTTTATAATTTCATCATATTATCTGTCCTTTGTTATAGCAAATCTATTGTTATTGTTAGCTGCTGAACTAAAACGGTGTATAGAGACACCATTCAAAACATTCTATGGTGTATGACAAACCAAAAATAAAAAAGAACTTTACTAACTGGGTCTACATTGTGTTAATACATAATATGGCTACCTTTTTTCCTGAAGGTTTAACCAGATTGCACCAATTGTGGTCACGGGCAAACTACCCATGACACATTTATTTATAATTGTATAATATCATGAGAATTTAAGAACTAATAATCAAATCTACATAACAAATACAGATATTTACTTGAAATTTTACTTTATCCAAAATTGCTAATGAACTCTTAAGTACAATGAATATGCGCTTTGATTGATTTACTTATGACCTTATGTCAGGATACTAACATTTTTAATTAGGTTGGTTTAATTCTGAGTCATAATATGCTGTATTATAAGTATAATTATATAAAAGAAATTTTGACTGCCTGGGAATCTGTTGAAAAACCCTGTGCATGGCAGGGCTAGTCATTGTGCTATGTGCGATACCTCATGCCCAATTTCTCCGAAGTCCCTAATACATAGTGAACCCCTAAAAAAGGATGGGGGTCCACTAATTATATAAAATTTAATTCTAAGTTGAGTTAGAAGTCTAATGTCCAATTACACCAGTCTCCTAATACTCGAAAACCCCTAAAGAAGGATAGGGGTTTGCTAACAATGAAATTTTCATCATCAGTGGACCTCGTATCTTTCTTGAACTGATGAAATCGGGCATTAGACTTCTAACCCAATTGCTAGAAGTAATCTTTGGCTAGAAAGGGCTTCAGAGAATGAAACTTAAAATCTTGAGTACTTGTAGTGTGCCATTAGAAATATATCATAGAATTACCAAAAGAATAAATAAACTAAATCAGCAGAAATCTGAAAGCTACCCTACTTTCATAAGCAATATCAATTCATACTCACTTTTACCATCACATGCTACAATTTTCACCTTATCAACTTTGGCAAGCTCCTGTACTTCTCTAAATTCTACATCGTTTAACATGAATGTCCATACATTATCACAAAACCTGAAATATTAATTGAAATTTGTTTTCATATAAACAAAATATCAAATTATATTTAGTTTAGTACACAAGATACCTATATGTATTAAGTTTGCCAGCCTTGAAGGTTAATCTTGACTTCACTCTGTTTGATAGAGCTTGATTAATAGATTTATCAAACTGAAGTAACACTTTTACGGCAAGTGCAGGCGTTATTTGCCCATACTGAAACACAATCATGTAAATAGTTAGTCGCAGTAAATAAACATCAACAGAAACTTTAGATAAAAAAAACAACCAACTTGTATTAATTCGTCGAGGCTTTCTTGCAGTGTATGGCCAATAGTAGTATTTCTATATAATTGATAAGACATTTTTAAGATTAAAAAAATATCTTTCCGTTATAAAAAATGCTAATAAATTAAATTTATAATTTAAAATTGTATAGACATTAGAATTAAGTACATAAAGGCAAATATCTATTTATTATTATTTATATTTCTTAAGGCATTGGTTACAAGACAATCAGCCTAATGACGTAACTTCTGGAGAAACATTAACTGTCCCTAATAAGTAGAATCCATGTAGAATCACAAGTAAATTAGTTTTTTCTTATCGTAAAATTCCTGCAGTAAAGTGATAATAGGCTTTACTGAAGTTTTATAGAACTTTATTTAGATCTCCTCCATTCTTTTCACTTACACAGAACTTTAAAACACAATATACTATCACTGTTGTACTTACAAACTCCTAAAAATGTGAAAAATAGAAAATCTATTAAAATAACAACCTTACTTCTCCCGTTCCCGCCAAAAAGTCATTATATCCGATGTTATCCGAAAAATATGTAGTTGCTTAACACTCCTCCAGTAAAGTGATAGTAGGCTTTACTGAAGTTAAAAAGGACTTCTTGGAAGAGCGCGAAAACTTCAGCTACACATGTTTATTTAGATCACCTCCATCCTTTTCACCTACACAGAACTTTAAAACACAATATACTATCACTGTTGTACTTTAAAACTCCTAAAAATGTAAAAAATAGAAAATAAAATGACAACCTCACTTCTCCCGTTCCCGCCAAAAAGTCCCACTAGATTTATTTTTTAATTTTTTTTTTATTAGAACACCTACAATGTACATACAATACATTTCAAACAAACATAGGTCAGTATAGTATAATCTAGTATATACATCAATTACAGGTGTACTCAGCATTCAATAGTTGGTACAAAATCGAGACGGCAATAAATTGACTATACCACATTATACAAAGAAAAGAAATATTTAATCAAGATAAAATATATAACCAAATATTAATAAACTAATTTGAAAGAAATGTTAGCTGGAGGACCCTGCGCTTGAATTTAGGGAGACTATCAAAAAATATATCGATTTTATTAGGTTGTAGTTTACACAAAGAATTATATGAGTTACACACACTTTATTTATCTACTATACAGTCAGAAGTACTCTGTGAATCACGGGCTGTGTTCATTGGTATGTTCCAATGACTAAGTTGGTACCTATGTTCATTGAAAAACTACAGCTATGAATGTAGTAATATACTTTGATACCGATATACACTAGAATTTGATTTGTACAAATTCCTTGAGGCATTGGCAACTAGTCCATCAGATTAATAACTTAATTGAAAAAAATGTTTTAATGTTTTGTACACAGACTACTATTTTTGTATTAATTTGTAATCAAGACAAAGATTATTTCTAAAAAAAATCGATTTTCAAATTGATTTTATAGCAAACCGGGACTCAACGTTACCACCCAGGGCCTCTCGCGGACGTCTGCCTGCGCGATTTAGGGAATAGGGCGCATGCGCGATGCTAGGTTGCAATGGTTTTGCTTCTGTGCCCCCCCCGGCCGCGTTAAGTCTTTAGTCCCGCGAAACTTTACTTGCTCTGTGGCTCTGTGGTCCCGCGCACACGCCCTAATGACTTACACCTTTGCACGTTGCGCGCTATTGTTTTTTGTACGACTCACGAACCCCTGTACTGTTAATGTTAATAATAATGTTACCTATTACGTATATAGATGTGATTGTGATTATCCATTAAAGACGATTTCTGTGTGTTTCTTAATACGGGTTATAATACTATGGGGCACACCCACCCCATAAATGGCGCCTCAACGTTTTAATAGCGTGTAAACCTAGTGTGTATAGTTTATAGGTACTTACGAACGAATTTACGAATTTCGTGTGTTGTGTATTGAACATTCCCGATCAAAATGAAGCTCTACCAAATGAAGCTAAGAAGTCATGCCGAGGAGAACGAGGATGATGCCGACAACACCATTAACCAGACGCCCCGAACCGAAACGCCGTATCACGTGATACCGCCTCCGCCCCTGCGCCCGTGTCGGATTAAGCAGGATGTTTGGGTTTTACCACGCGCCACACCGGCAGTTCCCAGATCGTCTACGGATAACCGACGCAATCCAGGCGAAGAGGCCACGCCACAGCGCCAACGGTCTACAGACGTGACCGGTGCTTAAGCTGCCTCCACCCCATACGGATACGGAGGCGAGATGACATTCAAGACGCAAACGAAGGCCTTTAAAAACCTCCTTCAGTCTGTAATGAAGGTGCCGCCGCAGGTCGGTACTGAAAGTACTCTGGCTCGATATAAGTCAACATTCAGCGGTGCACCGTCAGAATCAGTAGAGGCATTTATCGATGATGTAGATAGCTATGTGGATTGTTTTTACGTATCGGACTGTAACGTAGTAAAAGGACTTTCTATGTTGTTGGTTGGTAACGCTGCTGTTTGGTGGCAAGGCCTAAAAGATCCAACTATTTGTGTCGAGAATACGTGCACTTATCACTTATGTCGAGACAACCTAAACAAGATATAACAGTAAAAGCAAAATTAGATATTACCTACGGCCTTATGAATTTCAGAATTAGGAAAAGATTACGAAGAGGAATTTTCATCGTTTACTGAACTTCTACATCACGCTAGGAACATTGAAGACTCCATGGGGGAGTCGGAGAGGAGAGTAAACGCTGGAAACGTGCGCAATCGAGTATACCCTCCGCCCGCGTCCACCTCCGCTGCGCCGCCGGTTCTAGGGATGTGAAAAAATAATCGAGTTTCATTTTAATCGATTATTATTTCATTGTAATCGATTTTTTAAAATCGATTTTTCTTAATAGTAACCTATTTACAACACACACCCAGTGGTCTCGAACCTACCGATTTTTCGGTATTTCTACCGATATGGGCTTTGTTCTACCGAAATACAGAAATGCAACGATTTTTCCACGATTTCAGAGTATACATGAAAATTCTCCCGACTTTTCTACCGATTTTACACTTTAAATGGCAACCCTTTTCATTTATGTTTAATGTTATGGGGAAGTCCTGGATAGAGTAACTATATACCTAGTGCAGAATGTTCCTTATATTTTAGGGAATACCTTTGTCCTACAACTCGATGTTTTATGGGGCTTCCCGCTCGGGAATTTACCTGTCTACTCTATATAAACAGGAATTCAGTTTTATTTTTTTCATTCATATTCTGAACTTTGAAGAGAAAGTAAAAGATTATTAGTTAAAATGTCGTCTGACAAGGAGCCGAGTACAAGTGCGAGTGTCAGAAGAAAAAATATCTGCAATATTATAGAAAAGAATGGGAAGAAGAATTTTCAGGCTGGCTGCAAGATACTCGTAAAGGCGAAAGCTATGCCTATTGTAAGAGTTGTAATAAAGATATCAACATTACATCAGGAAAAGACGTTCTTAAGAAACATAGTTCTTCACAAGCACACTCAGTATCATCAAAGAATATAAAATCACAACCGAAGATATCAACATTTACTGGGACCAAAACTCGAAAATCTGATACATTGGTTAAGCCTAAGTCGGGTAAAAAAATTAATTATTTTTTACTAAGTACATGCTACTTCTTACATTGTTGTACCTATTAGGTATTTTGTTTTCTACTTATCGGTATATAGAAGCAGTGGTTATAGCTAGACCCTAATCGCTACTAGATATACCTACGTCATTTTAATTCTTTACTTAATTTTCAGGTGAAATAAGATTAGCATTGTTTGTTGCTGAACACAATCTACGGTTCACTATTATGGAGCACCTACCGAAAAGCTGATACAAGCCGTTTGTCCTGATTCAAAAATAGCAAGAGATAAAATGTTCTTCGACCAAAACTCACGACATAATTGATCATATTATAGGTAAAGAGAGTTTCGATAATTTATGTGAAGATCTGCAGCAAACTAAGTTTTCGCTTATTATTGACGAGTTCACTGATCTTAGTACAACCTAACACTTGTGCTTAGTTGTGGGATATGCGAAAATGAATCGTATCAAATAATGTTTTTTAGCTCTTATTCCATTAGACGAAGCTAATGCAGTAACCTTATTTGAACACATTGTAAACTTTTTTAGAAGCAATGATATTCCATATAAAAATAATCTAATAGGTTTTACATCTAATGGGGCAAACGTTATGATGGGACATAATAATTCTGTTGTAACATTGCTGCGAAATGAAATTCCCAACCTTTTTATACTTAAATGCGCCTGCCATTCGTTTCATCTTTGCGCGTCATATGCTTGTACCAAATTACCACGCTTTATAGAGGATCTTGTAAGGGACATTTGCAAGTACTTTTCTTCTAGTCCAAAAAGAGTGGCAGTTTAAAAACTTTCAAATGTTTTGTGAGTTAAAAGTACATAAAATACTTCGCCCCTCTCAAACACGCTGGTTATCAGTACATGCTGCAGTAAAGAGAATATTGAAACAACTTCCTGCTCTAAAACTATTTTTATAGACCAAATGTCTAATAATGATCATCTTTTAGCTGCAGAACATATATTATTACAGAAGCTCCAAGACCCCACTACGTTATTATTTTTGCAATTTTTAGATTTTGTATTTCCATTATTTACTGATTTAAACAAAGAAATGCAAGCGGAACATCCAAAAATTCATAATTTATATGAAAAAATAACTGGAACATTAAAAACAATTTTTGATTGTTTTTTAAAAAGAGAATATTTAACTGGCACTCCAATTGAGAATGTTGATTTTAAAAATCCTAGAAATTTTTTGAATATTGACGCCGAATACTATGGTGCTACTGCGTCTAATACACTACTAAGTAGTTCAGAAAATCTAAACCCAGATCAAGTAAATTTATGTAAATGCAGATGCCTAGATTTTTATATCGAAGCTTGTGCGCAAGTAACTAAGCGGTTTCCATTGAAAAATAATCCAATAAAAGGTTTAGACAATTGATCCAAAAAATGTTAAAAGTGGCAAAACCGCTTCGATAATTCCTATTAGTAGGCTCATTCCTAATATTGTTCAGACCAATGATTTTCAGGAAATTGATACAGTGGCGCATTTTAAGAAATTGTGAACATATCAAAACATTTCCTGATGATGTAGAATTATTTTGGGATAAAGTAAGTTTACTAAAGCGTGGTGATGAAACTCAGATGTTTCCTTATTTGTTGTCTAATTTTATCTTTAATATTTTATCACTTCCCCATTCATCCGCTAACGTTGAATGCATATTTTCGCATATTAATCTTTTGAAAACAAAACAGCGAAATAGGCTGTCTACTGATCATATAATTAGTCACTGGCCTATTACATTCAAAAAGACTTTTTTATGAAGCTAATTGTTTTGATTGTGAAATTACTTCGAAGATGACCGAGGCTATGGCCAAAGAATATTGGTGTAAAACATAATTATATTTGAGTGTGATTGATATAAATTAGTCTGTAAGTTTTATTTTCAATAAATAAACGAATTTGATTGTATAATGTATTTTTTTTGTCAACTACCGATTTTGCTACCAATCTCGCTCTTTGACGTTCGAGACCACTGCACATACCTATTTACAACACATGTACAGGTCTAAATACTTTAGTTATCAACTTAATCTATTTTGCCACTGTGCTACTCTACCTAACCATGTTCATTCGAATTCACTGGTTGAATAATCGAAGTACCGGGTTCGATTCCCCGATAATAACTTACAATGAAATTTTATCAACGATAGTGTCTGCTTTTTAATCCATCGTGTAGGTGTTTATTAATCTGGTGTTTTCAGTTATATACCTACCTATTTAAGTATTAAGTAAATTTTTCATTTCATTTTCATCGATTATTCCCGCGAGTCCTAGTTGCTTTATATTTATTTATTTCTTTACTTATTTGTAAACAGTTATTATTATTTTTCGTTGTATTTGTGTTGTTTATTTCAACTTTTTTGACATTACGAGACAGTACATCATGCCGATTGAGAACACAAGCCTTGTATGTTATAGTATAATTTGTAAATGCAATTAATGAAACATTTAACAATTAATAAATTGTAATTGCAAAATTTCACAATTACAATTTGAATTGTAATTGTAAGATTTCACAAACACAATTAATTGTTAACTGTCAAAACCCGCAATTACAGTTATTTATTTTGTGGTTCACAATTACAATTTTAATTGTTTCTACTATTAGGTACATTTTGCCTAACCCTGCAGACATACCATATAGTAAAAAATGGTTTGAATTTGATATATGTTAATTGTATTAAAAATATATTACTTTTTAATAATTTCGCATAAATAAATACATGAATTAGTATTAATAAGTACATTTTGCGCATTCTACTATTTAATGAAACAGTATATTCTATATTACGATTATTTTTTGTATGGAATACGAACCACCTTAATTAATAAAACAAGGTGACAGTCGAGTAGTTAGTTTTTATTGAAATAAAATTTTGGTTAGTATGTAGTTTTGCTTAGGTACGTAGAAAAATTAGTTAACAATTAAAATATAAAATAATACACTTTATTATTTTATAGGCACAGATTAATTAGTTACTAGCGTTTATAGGTATCTTCTTTAGAAGCATTAAATTTATCACAGTAGTCTCTAGCAGCATCACTGTTGCATCGATGAATATGGTCACTCGAATCTTGACTGGACTGGACTGAGCTCCGTTTTGACTGGAAAATTCCATAGTATTTTCTGGAAATAAAAACAATATAATAAGTAGGTACATATCATTCAGTACATACTTAGTTTAAGTATTTTCAAAATATATGATGACATAGAAAAATACGAAAATTATCTTGTAATGTCTTTTATTAACTAAGTATGTACATGTAAAATGGTAGCGACAAATAAATATAAGATTCTAAAATTTTAGTTATTCTAGTAAGACTCGGACAAAATAAAAAAAAGGTAAGTAGTAACGATCTTATTATATTATGTAAGTATATAAGATTTGCTGGTTAGCTGACCGAATCCTATCTCTGGTATATCCTGAGGATGCTTCGTTGAGAAGCGAAACACGTGTCGATTGGTGGTTTTTGGAGTTTGAGCGGAAAATTCACAGTAAAATATTGGTATAGATATATATATACTCATGCGAGAAAAAGGTACATTAATTTGGATAAAAATTGAAATTTTACTTTTTTGGAGTAGTCATGATCTTACCTATTAAGTTGATTGAATTATTTTGTCTTCCTTTATTTTTAAGCGTTGTTCGAGTCAGATTTCATAATCACAACCTATAAAATAAATTTATACATTAACTACATAAATATAGTCGGCGACACAAAAATCGCACCTCTTAAAAAATCTATTTCGATTTTATTAAACAACTAAATGAATGAAATAAATCTCACCTTTATGTTCTCTTTAAGGTGGCTTGGTATTATGCGCCTTTTAGTGTTTTCTTTGCATTGGAAAATTTTCTTCATAGCTTTGTTATCTTCTTCATCAATCTTCTTTACTCATTTGTCTTCATTTTCCTTTTATAAAACATACTTCTTTCATGTTCCTTTTCGAATATACTCTTATTCAACCTATTTTAATAATCCTTTCCTTATTTCTTTCTTTGTCTTTTATTAAATATCTCTTCGTTAACCTTCACTTTCTTTTTTATACTTATTATTTCAGTCGCTATGAGTCTTGTTTATCATCTTATGTAATTTACCAAGTTTTTTCTTTTTCGAAGCTGCTCCTCAGTCATTTTTTCGTCTTTTGTTGCTGTTCTTCATCTTCTTGTTCAGTTTTCACTCTTGTCTCGTATGTTATTTTTACTTTCTGCACTGTTGTGTTCACACTTCTAACAACTATTTAACAATTTTGATTTTCTATCATTCACTCTTTTTGATAAGTCATTATTAATTCTTCTCTTCTTCTCTCTAATTTATTCTTTGGTCTTTCTATCTTCGAGTTTTCTGTCATCTGCGTCTAGGCTGCAGTCTTCACTACCTTCTGCTTTTTTCTTTATTCTTGAATCTTCATCACTACCTATTCAGTTTTAATTATTCAAAATGTCCTTCATTTGCCGTTATCTTTTCAGTACTTTTGTTACCTTTTCAGGCTCGTTTTCATTCTTCACGTCTTTTTCATCATTCTTTTACATTTTTTCTTCATTTTTCACTTTCATTGCTCCTTTTTAGTCTTCATTCTTCTAAATCTTTTTTCTTTTCATTCTTCTTTTTTCTTATTCAATTTTCGGTCTTTATTATCTTGTTTCTTCTGCGCCTTAGTGTTCCTTTGCTCCTTTGTAAGTTTTGGTTCTTCAAAATCTTCTACATTTTTTCTTAAATCTTCGCTTTGCAGCGTTCTTATTTTCTTTAATCTTGCCCCGCCTTCGTTTTTCAAAATCTTCTGCTCTTTGTTCTTCACTGACCAATATTTCCTTCACTTCCCTTCGTCTTTTTCACTTATTTTTCCTCTCGTATCTTACATTTAATAACAATAAACTACTAACGGTTCTGTCAGCACCGTACAATCTATTATATTTTTTACTTTCTTTTAATTTTCCTTTTTTATAATCTTCGATCTTCAGTCTTTGTCGCGTTCACTTCTTTGTCTTCATTGCATTCTCCACAAGTTTACAGACTTCGTTCTTCAAAATCTTCTATTGAGTTTCATTGATCAATATTCTTTTAGCTTCCCGATGTCTCCATTTTTTTTTAGACTCGTATTTCACACTAAACAAAAAAAAACTAACAAAAAGTATTTTCTCTTCCTATTCGTTCTCTTCCGTCAAATGTATCCTCTTCCTCTTCAATCTTCTTTCTTCTCTTCGACTTCGATCTTCGTCGTATTAGCGCGTCCACTTTGTCTTCGTTGAATCCTCTTCGGTCTTCGTTCTTCGCGCACACTTTTTTTCGTTGCATTCTCTTCAGTCTTCATTTTTCAAAATCTTCTATCAATCTTCATTAATACTCTTTTCGCTTCTTGATGTCTCACATTTACTTTTAGTCCTGCGTATTTCACATTGAACAGTAAAAAACTAATAGAAAGAGTATTTTCTCTTCCTATTAGTTCTCTACCGTCTAATGTATCCTTTTCTTCTTCGATAATCTTCGTCTTCGATCTTGCCGTCTTCGTCGCGCCCTCTTTCTCTTCGTTGCGTTCTCTTCAGTCTTCGTTCTTCAAAATCTTCTATCAATTTTCACTGACCAATATTCTTTTCGCTTCCCGATGTTTCTATTTCCTTTTAATCCCGTATTTCACATTGAACAGTAAAAAACTAACAGAAAGAGTATTTTCTCTTCCTATTAGTTCTCTACCGTCTAGTGTATACTCTTCCTCTTCAATCTTCTTTCTTCAGAATCTTCGATCTTCACCGTCTTCATCGTGCACACTTTGTCTTCGTTGATTGTCTTCATACTTCGTTCTTCAAAATCTTCTATTGTTTTTTTAACTGGACAATATTCTTTTCGCTTCCCGATGTTTCCATTTCCTTTTAATCCCGTATTTCATACTGAATAGTAAAAAACTAACAGAAAGAGTATTTTCTCTTCCTAATAGTTCTCTACCGTCTAATGTATCCTCTTCCTCTTCAATCTTCTTTCTTCATAATCTTCGACTTTGATCTTCACCGTCTTCGTCTTGTCCACAATCTTCTATCTTCATAATCTTCGACTTCGATCTTCATCGTCTTCGTCTTGTGCACTTTGTCTTCGTTGCGTTATTTCCAGACTTCGTTCTTCAAAATCTTCTATCGATTTTCGCTGACCAATATTCTTTTCGCTTCTCGATGTCTCGCATTTACTTTTAGTTCCATATTTCACATTGAACAGTAAAAAACTAACAGAAAGAGTATTTTCTCTTCCTATTAGTTCTCTACCGTCTAATGTATCCTCTTCCTCTTCAATTTTCTTTCTTCATAATCTTTGACTTCAATCTTCACCGTCTTTGTCTTGTCCACAATCTTCTTTCTTCATAATCTTCGACTTCGATCTTCACCGTTTTCATCTTGTCCACTTTGTCTTCGTTGCATTATTTTCATTTCTTCGTTCTTCAAAATTTTCAATCACTTTCGACCAATACTCTTTTCACTTCCCGATGTCTCCATTTCCTTTTAGTATCGTATTTTGCATTGCACAGTAAAAACTAACAGAAAGAGTATTTTCTCTTTAGTTTAAGCTTCCTCTTCAGTCTTATTTCTTCATAATCCTCGACGTCGACTTTCGCAGTCTTTCGTCGTGCACACTTTGTCGCATTCTATTTAGTCTTAGTTTTTCATTATCTTCTACTCTTCTTAAATGTCGTCTTTCAAATCTTCCATCTTCTCTCTCAGACGCCTTTTTTGCCTCCTCCCTAATATTACAATCTTAGTATTAATTTACTCTTTATCTTTTACGTCACTTCTTTATACTAATTCTGGCACTGAGTTTTATTTCCATTCTTCATGTTCGTCTTTAGCACTATTCTTTGGCAGTTTTGATAAATTCTTTTTGCATTAATATTTCGCTGTTGACTATGCTATATTTTTTATTAGTTTTCGTCTCTGTCACATCTGTTTTGGTAGTCTTTTAGTTGTATAATTTTACATTCTCTGTTGTTTCTTTGCTACTTTTATGAAATTGTCATTTGGCTTGAACATTCTTTAGTAGTTTCATAGTTTGATCATATTATTTTATCCATTTATTTATTTCATAGCAAGTACTAACTACTAAGTACTACTAAGTCAGCAAATAATGAGTACATAATTTGATATTTATCGATATCCTGGAAAGCAAGTTATTAATAATCTGAAAAGAACTTTAAGTGGGGGTTACGGTTACCTACCTATTGTAGTCATGTTGGAGATTTTTTAATTAGGTATTATATTGTATAAGTTCCTACTAATGTATATGTATGCATATATTTTTCATTTTCGTTCTCATTATTACTTATTACCATTTTCGTTTTTGTTCTTATCTATTGTTATCATTAACAAATACCGATTTCCGCTTGATAATATTTATATTGCAATCTTTTTGATGACCTGAAAAGCTAGCTTTATGAAATCTGAAAATAAATCGTCTGTAAGCTTAAGTTATACGCACCTAGTTTTCCCAACATGATTTATTGTTTTTAATAGCCTAAGTATTAGTTTTTTGTATGACTCAGCTCAGTAAATTTGTATTTGACTTCATTTAACTTATATTTTTTTTTAAATTGTAGTTCCGGATACTAACTGCTGTTCTCATTATTACTTATTACCATTTTCGTTTTCGTTCTTTCCTATTGTTATCAATAACAAATACCGATTTCCAATTGATAATATTTATAGTTATTTTTTTGATGACCTGAAAAGCTAACTTTATCAATAATCTGAAAATAAATCGTCTGTAAGTTTAAGTTATACGCACCCAGTTTTCCCAACATTATTTATTGTTTTATCTCAAATCTATAATAGTCTATTAGTTTTTTTGTATGACTCAGCCAAGCAAATATTTGACTTTATTTAACTTCTAATTTTTTAAAATTATAGTTCCGGATTAACTGCTGTATAGCCTTCATTTAAAATATTTCTAGATGTTTCTGTTAGTTCTATTATTTTCTATGAATACAACTTACTTCTTGTTCTGAAAAAAAATACTGTAAAATTGCATATTGTAATACTACCTATACTTGTTTTATAAACACACCTACTTAAATGTTTTACAAAATTACAATCACTACAATATTTCCTGTACAATATTTATATATAATTTTTTACCTTTTCTTTCAGTGACTGCAAATAATGTTATCTACAATATTATAAAAAAGAAAAAAGAGATGGGTAGGTACCTACCAGTAATATCCTTTTCCTAAGGATGAAAACATTAATATATTTTTACTATACTACAATTTTAACTGCACTACAATTCTAAACTTTCTAGTAGTAGAATTACGTACCTCGCTGGAGTAATTTTATTTATTTTTCATAATTTTTATTTCCTTTAGTTTCTTATCCGTCTATATTAGGTTTATATCGTATTTGAATTATTATTCTGAATTTTACTACACACACATATATTTCTAATTTTCTGTACATTTTAAAGTGCAACACATAATTCTGTACACACGCATGACGTCAGATCTAGCTAAATAGTAAATATGCATCAAACAACAAAGGTAAGCACAATATTTCGACTAAGCATTTATAATTTTTTACCTTTTCTCTCAATGACTCTGTAAATAATGTTATCTAGGTACAATATTATAAAAAAGAAAAAAAGAGATGGGTAGGTACCTACCAGTGATATCCTTTTCCTAAGGATGAAAACATTAATATATTTTTACTAAACTACAATTTTAACTGCACTACAATTCTAAACTTTCTAGTAGCAGAGTTACGTACCTTGCTGGAGTAATTTTATTTATTTTTCATAATTTTTATTTCCTTTAGTTTCTTATCCGTCTATCTTAGGTTTATATGGTATTTGAATTATTATTCTGACTTTTACTATACACACATATATTTCTATTTTTCTGTACATTTTAAAGTGCAATGCATAATTCTGTACACACGCATGACGTCAGATCTAGCTAAATAGTAACTATGCATCAAACAACAAAGGTAAGCATAAAAGAGATACAATATAAACACGAATTAGAAAAATACATTAGCTGCAATTATACAAATAGTTTGTTTAGAATGAAACTCATTCCGACACCTTAATAAGCTGAAAGCTGTTTTGATGGTAGTATCATAATTTACATGGATGTTGTAAAGCTCCATAGCTTCTCTATCAGTTTCTAACTTTGTAATTTAGTCATCCACATGGTTATCACTATTCTACATTAACAATCCTGTTTGTAAAGAGCACAACACAAAAATAACAGACACATTGTTGAGTGCAAAGAATCATTCCAAAAAATACGGTATGGTATTCACATGCGCAGACATTTTGAAACTGCTATAAGTATTACTTAATCAACACTAACAAAACGTCTTGTAAATAACATGCCTGAAATTTGAAAGCAACCAAACAATGTTTGCACAAAACTTATATAAGGTAAAGAATTGACATACCAGTGGAGCCAACCAAAAATGAGAACTCACGCTATGATAGTTTCGCATCACAGGATACGAAATGTGACAAACTGGCACAGTTCGCAGAGCAGCAGTAGTCTCGATAGTGATAGGTCCCGCTCGATCGCACATTTCGATGATAGACTGAAGAGTAGCAGGGTACGATTAGTCCACAGACGGGTGACTATATGAAGTAGTTCTGTTAGCGCGGAGGTGGCTCCGCTGGAAGAGGTGATTCGCGGACAGGCAACATGCGCAGAACGAATCGTAGCTGGCATCTTGCACGCTGTCGGCACGAGACTGCTGGCAGAGTTGGTAGCACAGTAATTTCTTGCAGACTGTCAGTAGAATGGCGAGGTCGCGTGAAGCCGCCAGCACACTTGCGAAACCGCGGAAGGCGGCCGGCAGACCGGCGGGGCCGCAGAAGGCGGCCGGCAGACCGGCGGGGCCGCGGAAGGCGGCCGGCAGACCGGCGGGGCCGCGGAAGGCGGCCGGCCGACCGGCGGGGCCGCGGAAGGCGGCCGGCAGACCGGCGGGGCCGCGGAAGGCGGCCGGCAGACCGGCGGGGCCGCGGAAGGCGGCCGGCAGACCGGCGGGGCCGCGGAAGGCGGCCGGCAGACCGGCGGGGCCGCGTAAGGCGGCCGGCAGACCGGCGGGGCCGCGTAAGGCGGCCGGCAGACCGGCGGGGCCGCGGAAGGCGGCCGGCAGACCGGCGGGGCCGCGTAAGGCGGCCGGCAGACCGGAGGGGCCGCGTAAAGCGGCCGGCAGACCGGCGGGGCCGCGAAAGACAGCCAGCAGACTGGCGGAGTCGCGGAAGGCAGCCGGCAGACTGGAGATTGCAAAGTGGCGAGGCAGCGGCAGGTGTCTTGCAAACTGGCGAGGTCACAAGAGGCAGCTGTAGACTGCCGATCACGAACTGGCGAGGCTGTGGAAGGCGCCCTGCAGAGTGGCGAGGCCGTGGAAAGCGGCCTGCAGGCTGGCGAGGTAGCGAGAACGGGCCGGCAGACTGGCGAGGCAGCGAGAGCGGAACAGCAGACTGGCGAGGCCGCGTGAGATGGCCGGCAGACTGGTGAGACTCGAAAGGCTGGGAGAGTTGGTAGCACAGTAATTTCTTGCAGACTGTCAGTAGACTGGCGGGCCCGCAGAAGGCGACCGACAGACTGGCGGGCCCGCAGAAGGTGGCCGGCAGTCTGGCGGGCCCGCAGAAGGTGGCCGGCAGACTGGCGGGCCCGCAGAAGGCGGCCGGCAGACTGGCGGGCTCGCAGAAGGCGGCCGGCAGACTGGCGAGGCCGTGGAAGGCGGCCTGCAGAGTGGCGAGGCCGTCGAAAGCGGCCTGCAGACTGACGAGGCAGCGAGAGCAAGTCGGCAGACTGGTGAGACTCGAAAGGCGGCTGGCAGACTGACGATACCAAGGAAGCCATCCCGCAGAAAGGCAGCCCGTAGACTGGCTAGGACGCGAATCGCAGCCCGTAGACTGACGAGGGAGAGGATCGCGGCCTGTAGACTGACGGGGGTGCGGAAGGCGGCCTACAGACCGCCGACGGTGAGGAAGGCGGCTCGCAGGGGCGCAGAAGTGACGAGGGCGTACAGCGCGGCCCGCCGATTGGAGACCGCGCGGACGGTGGCTTGCAGATTGGAAATGGCACGGAAGGCGGCCTGTAGACTGACGGGGGTGCGGAAGGCGGCCCACAGACTGCTGACGGTGAAGAAGGCGGCTCGCAGGGGTGCAGAAATGATGAGGGCGTATAGCGCGGCCCGCCGACTGGAGGCCGCGCGGACGGTGGCTTGCAGACTGGAGATGGCACGGAAGGCGGCCCGTAGAGTGGCGAGGGCGCAGAATGCGACCCGTAGACTGGCGAGGGAGCTGAAGGCGACCCGTAGACTGGCGAGGGCGCGGAAGGCGACCCGTAGACTGGCGAGGGCGCGGAAGGCGACCCGTAGACTGGCGAGGGCGCGGAAGGCGACCCGTAGACTGGCGAGGGCGCGGAAGGCGACCCGTAGACTGGCGAGGGTGCGGAAGGCGACCCGTAGACTGGCGAGGGCGCGGAAGGCGACCCGTAGACTGGCGAGGGCGCCGAAGGCGACCCGTAGACTGGCGAGGGCGCGGAAGGCGACCCGTAGACTGGCGAGGGCACGGAAGGCGACCCGTAGACTGGCGAGGGCGCGGAAGGCGACCCGTAGACTGGCGAGGGCGCGGAAGGCGACCCGTAGACTGGCGAGGGCGCGGAAGGCGACCCGTAGACTGGCGAGGGCGCGGAAGGCGACCCGTAGACTGGCGAGGGCGCGGAAGGAGACCCGTAGACTGGTGAGGACGCGGAAGGCGACCCGTAGACTGGTGAGGACGCGGAAGGCGACCCGTAGACTGGTGAGGGCGAGGATCGCGGCCTGAAGATTGGCGAGGGCGAGGATCGCGGTCTGTAGACTGACGGGGGTGCGGAAGGTGGCCCGCAGACTGCCGACGGTGAAGAAGGCGGCTCACAGACTGGCAAAGGGCGCAGAAGTGACGAGAGCGTACAGTGCGGCCCGTTGATTCGAGGCCAGGCGGACGGTGGCTGGCGTCGCAAGCACGGAAGGCGGTCCGTAGACTGGCGAGGGCGCGGAGGCTGACTCGTAGACTCGCGAGGGCGCGGAAGGCGGTCCGTAGACTGGCAGAAGCGCGGAATGCAACACGTAGACTGACGAGGGCGTAGATTGAGACTTGCAGACTGACGAAGGAGGGAAAGACGGTTCGCAGCCTGCAGACTGACGAAGATGCGAATGGTGGCTCGTAGACTGCCGACGGTGTGGAAAGCGGTCCGTAGACTGCCAACGCTGAGGAAGTCGGCCCGCCGGACGGCGACCGCGCGGACGGTGGCTTGCAGACTGGAGAGTGCGTTGAAAGGTGGTTCGTAGACTGGCGAGAGCGTGGAAGGCGGCCCGTAGACTGGCGAAGGCGTGGAAGGCGGCCTGTAGACTAGCGAGGGCGCAGAAGGTGGTCCGTAGACTGGCGAGGGCGCGGAAGGCGGCCCGGGGCCCGGCGAAGGCGGCTTGTAGATCGGCGAGGTTGCAGATTACGGCCTGTAGAGTGACGGGGGTGCGGAAGGCGGCCCGCAGACTAGGAAAAGCGTGGAAGTGACGAGGGCGTGGAAGGCAGCCCGTCGACTAGCGACCGCGCAGACGGTGGCTTGCAGACTGGAGAGGGTGCGGAGGCGGTCCGTAGACTGGCGAGGGCGCAAAGGCAGCCCATAGACAGGTGCGGCCGCGGAAGGCGGCCTATAGACTGGCGAGGGCGCAGAAGACGGTCCATAGACTGGAAGGACGCGGAAGGCGGCCCGTAGCCTGGTTAAGGCGCGGAAGGCGGCTCGTAGACTGGCAAGGGTGTGAAAGGCGGACCGCAGACTGTTGACGGTGCTGAAGGCGGTCCGAAGATTGGCGAGGGCGCGGAAGCGTTCTGCAGACTGGCGAAGGCGCGGAGAGCGGTCTGCAGACTGACGAAGGCGTGAAAAGTAGCCCGTGGGCTGGAGACGGAAGGCGGTCCGCACAGTAGCAAGGCCGTGAAACGCGGCCTGCAGACTGGCGAGAGTAGAATGAGGCTCGCAGACTGGCAGGAGAGCAGAACGCGGACTGCAGACTGACGAGAGCGTAGAAAGCGGCCCGCAGACTGGTGATAGCGTGGATAGCGACGCGCAGACTGGCGATGGCACGTAGGGTGGCCTGCAGACTGATGAGGCCACGGAAGGCACCCAGCAAAGTGGTGTGTGCGGAAGGTCGACAGCTGAAGGCGGCCCGGCCCGTAGATTGGCAAGGCACAGAAGGCGGTCAGGCTCGTAGACTTTCAAGGCGCAGAAGGTAGCTCGGCTCGCAGACAGGCAAGACGTAGAAGATGGCTCGGCATGCAGACTGGCAAGGCGCAGATGGCGGCCCGACCGGCAGATCGTTAAGGCGCAGAAGGCGGCCCGACCCGCAGACTGACAAGGCCGCAGAAGGTAGCCCGGCCCGCAGACTGGCAAGACGCAGAAGGCGGACCGGCCAGCAACTGGCCAGCCGTAGAAGGCGGTCCGGCCTGCAGACCCACCAGGCGCAGAAGGCAGCCCGGCCCGCAGACCGACCAGGCGCAGAAAGGCCAGGCGCGCAGAAGGCGGCCCGGCCTGCGGATTGGATATGCGCAGAAAGCGGATCGGCTCGCTGCTGGCAAAGTGCAGAAGGCGGTTCAGCCCGTAAGCTGGCAGGGCGCAGAAGGCGGCCCTACCCGCAAACTGACAGGGCGCAGAAGGCGGCCCGGCTCTCAGACTGGCAAGGCGCAGAATGCGGTCTGGCTCGCAGAGTGCCAAGGCGCAGAAGGCAGTCCGGACCGCGACCGGTAAGATGCAGAAGGCGGTCCAGACCGCGACTAGCAAGGCGCAGAAGGCGGTCCAGCCCGCAGACTGGAAAGGCACAGGAAGACGGCCTGACCCACAGACTGACCAGGTGCAGAAGGCGACTTGGCCCGCAGACTGACCAGGCACAGAAGGCGGCCTGGCCCGCAGACTGACCAAGCGCAGATGGAGGTTCGGTCCGCAGACTAACTAGGAGCAGAAGGCGGCCCGGCCCGCAGACTGGCAAGGCGCAGATAGGCTTGCGGACTGGCAAGGCGCAAAAGGCAGCCCGGCCTTAGTCCGCATAACGCGCTTTGACCATGTCTCGCAGAAATGACATCAATTTTTTTGACTTCAGATTGGTAGGCGTAGTTCCGGTGATAGGGAACGTAGCTCGCAGTTTTATAGAGGTCTTCTCTAAACAAAATGAAAACAGAAGCTTATAGATGAACCCAGCCTCTTTCAGGGTTCTACTACGTTATTCCCAAATAAAAAAAGGAGTATAAATATCGACTATACAAGTTAGCATGTTGAGCAATTATTTTAAAGGATGAGTTAGATAGATTAGGTATTCCCAAAGTTAATGCTTTATTCCGATGTATCAAAAAACAATCATTTCTAACAAAAACTATTTCTTGTAAAATGTAATTTATCGTATTTCGTACCTTTAGTGGCGAAACCAAGTCGCTCCGATTAATGTGATGTCTAGCTTGGTGGTGAAGGTATATATATATATTCGTCTCGTCGATCTGACCCGCCGTGAATATAGCCTATAGTTAGGCAACGATGGACATAAATCGTGCGATCTGACTGGGAGAGCAGCGGCCTATGTGATGCGCTTGCAGGAGTGATGTAAGTCATTCTCGGTGACTGGACAGCAGTGTTCAAGATGATGAATTGCAGGTTTGCGCACTGATTGCAATGAGCTAATGCGGGGCAGCATCTGCTCGGGCGACAAGTCGCATGGGTAGCAGTGGTAAGAGTTGACGGTTTTGTCCGGAGCAGCAGTGGTAGGCATGATGAGTTGTATGAGGCAGGATTGAGATTCCACAGTGAAAATGCGCTTTGATTAAACAGATACAGTACAGTTTCTGCAAAGACCTTTTTATTTGTGACAGCTAAGAGGTGTGGCGATTGTTGCGGCTTCCGACAATAATTCACGGCTCTTCAGGTTGTATGATCGACAGCTTAATAATGGTGTACATTAGAATAATATACATATGTATTAAATACCATCGAGTATTTCCGGATTCGTTGTTATATACCTACTATCTCAATAAAATGGTTTTGCAAATATGGTAATCCCGCTTTAATGTCGTGTAACTTCGGCTATCGACTAATAGAAGCCGAAAGTTTAAAATCTGTAGGTATCGCATATAATGTTTTATGTGTATATATCTATATATATATATATATTTCATAGATTTCACACCATTGATCTCACAATGACTTACCTAAGAATTTTCCATTTACTTGCAATTGCATTGAGATTACATTTAATTCATAATTTTTTCCATGACGTTATTAAATCTCATATTGCCAGTGGAAGAGTTTTGGAACTCAATGTCTTATTATTATATTTATCCCTTTGAAGTCACAAACATGTTTCAATTATTTATTTTTTCACTTTTTAGCTGATACTGCATGAACTATGCACAAAATTGCAAATAGGGTTGCAACGTTCAAGTGTTTTGTTGTTACAATATTTTGATGATGAGATATAAACCTCTGATAATCTATTGTAAGCAGATAAAGTAAAATATGTATGATATGCCAAAGGTATTCATTGCAGTTTTACAATTATTCGATAAGTTTCAAACTTTACAGAATGGCATATTAATTCAAGTTGTTTGTTACCTTGCTAAAAACAGATAACACGATACATGGTACAAAAATACAGGTTGCGACGTAGGTGCTACTAAGTAAATGTTGTACTTTTTAAGACTTAAGTGAGATAGGTACACAAAATGATCTTTGATAGAGTAATAACGTACTAATACAATACCTTGAATTTAGCGTAAATTTAAATAATTGCATACTGCCTCGTCTCCAGACCAGCTCTCGAGTATTAAAGTCATGGAAAGTGAGAGGTTCGTAGGCGTCATTTATCGAACCCGAACAGAGATCAACATCGTTGTAAGTTTTTTATAAATCCCATGTTAAAGCCTTAATGTTTCACTAACTCGCAAGTAATAATGAGAACGTGCTGTTATTTACTGCTGAAGCTGTATACCTATGTATCTGAGGCTCCCAAAACTTTCCTTGCTAAACAGAATAAATGCCGCAGAGAGGAATACAAATTAATAGCCGACCTTTAATTAAAAAGTTAAAAAATTGCACTTACATGTGAAGATGGTAATTACCTTTGATAATTTTAAAAACATTTCAATGGATGTACCTTTGAAGGGTTTACTTGAAACCTCGTGTTAAAAAGACACTGCCTTTGCTCGTTGGTTTTTTAAAAGGTGCTCGGCTACAAGGTATCAATTATATGCACCGTTTATGTAATACGTGCTTTCGAATTTTTTAATCTACTAGATAACTTAAGAGAATCCAGTTTTTTTTTGTAGTTTACTAGCGTCCGTTAGCCGGCGTTTAAGAGTAGGTACGTTGGTCGCTTTGCAGAATACTAGTTTGGTCGATTTAGTGATTCAAAACCATTCCTTGCTAAAAAAAACAGCTTAAAGGAGAAAGATTAATTAGCAGGAGATATTATCTCCTGTAAGACAGTCATTTGTGTTGGTTGTTCCTACTCTACCATAAGTTCTAAAGAGTAACAATTAATTCGTAGTACCTTACATGTCATTTGGCGCAGATGTGAACTCCGTTTCTGCACCGTGGACAATGTGTTTCAAGTTAAGCGATCATAATATTTCAACTTACGTGCAGCTGCTTGATCTTAGTAGTTAATACAACTTGCGTAAGTTCAGAGGGATTCTAACATGAGGCATGTATCTTTGACGATTTTTTAAGTTTTACTTTTTTTCTTTTACAACGGCTCCACTATCTTCCGCTTCCTGTTTTATTAATAGTGGCAGGATTCCCGACGGATAAGCTATACTTCATAGAGTAGACGAAATTATGGCCTACAGTTGATCCAGACTGAATATTTTCCTTGCTGTACAGAACAGGACACGCAAAACGGATTAATTGGTAGGAGACTTAAGGTCTCCAAAAAGGTAAATTAATATCGTAGTTTTTCAAATTCAACCATACATGAAGGTAATGCATTCAAAAATAAAATAATAAGTACAACATGCAGTCAATGTGGAGGTACCTTACTGATATTGTGCAGCTGTGAAACTGGGAGTTCACTGTCGCTTTGCTCGTAGGTTTAATATTATATTTTTATCCACGTTGTGATAATCCCGACAGAAAATTCCGACAGAATCTAGCTAAGCAAGTGCGTATCCTTCGAAAATAATTCGTTAGATTATTCTTTGGACGTTAATGTTTCTTTCAATTAAAATAGCTTCCTTCGTGAAGGAGTCATAGCAGCAGCTCTAGACACCCGACGGCGGGACTGCTCTGCAGGAGACACGAAACTGGTATCGACCGGTTTTCTCGGGATCGTTCGTTTATCGTGTGTGTTCGTCGTACCTTGCTGGACAGAACAAGACACGAAAAAAGAATTGGCGTAAAGTTAAGACGTTGTTAGTCTACAATTCTTTTGATTTATAAAAAAAAATTGAGTGATTCTAGCACCTTACTAGTTCACATTTTAAGTGCGCAGAGAAATTTTGTTGCCTGTAGCTAAAAAAAATCATTAAGTTATTGCTTGGATGGTAATGTTTCTTTCAATTATAATAGCTTCCTTCCTGAAGGAGTCATAGCAGCAGCACCAGAGACCGACGGCGGGGCTGCTTTGCAGGAGACACGAGACTGGTATCTACTGGTTCTCTGGGAATCGTTCGTTTACCTTGCTGGACAGAACAAGACACGAAAAAAAAATTGGGGAAAGTTAATAGACGATATTTAGCTTATAATGGTTTCTCTTGAATTATAAAAAAAATTGAGTGATGTCTAGCACCTTACTAGTTCATATTTTGTGCGTGTAGAGATTTTGTCGACTGCCGTTCAAAAACAATTCGTTAAGTTATTATTTGGATGGTAATGTTTCTTTCAATTATAATATTCCTTCCTAAAGGAGTCATAGCAGCAGCAGCACCAGAGACCGACGGCGGGGCTGCTTTGCAGGAGACACGAGACTGGTATCTACTGGTTCTCTGGGAATCGTTAGTTTACCTTGCTGGACAGAACAAGACACGAAAAAAGAATTGGGGAAAGTTAACAGACGTTAATTAAGCTATAAATATGTTTCTCTTGAATTGTAAAAAAATTGAGTGATTCTAGCACCTTATAGTTCATATTTTATGTGTAGACATTTTGTTGACTGTCACTCAAAAAATTCAAAAAGTTATTGCGTGGATGGTAGTTTCTTTGAATTATAATAGCTTCCCTCCTGAAGGAGTCATAGCAGCAGCACCAGAGACCGACGGCGGAACTGTTTTGCAGGAGACACGAGACTGGCATCGACTGGTTCTATGGGAATCGTTAGTTTACCTTGCTAGAGGACAAGACACGAAAAAAATATTGGGAAAAGTTAATAAACGTTATTTAGCTTATAAATCTGTTTCTCTTGAATTATAAAAAAATTTGAGTAATGTCTAGCAACGTACTAGTTCATATTTTATGTGGGCAGAGAAATTTTGTTGCCTGTAGTTCAAAAAATTCAAAAAGTTATTGCTTGGATGGTAATGTTTCTTTCAATTATAATAGCTTCCTTCCTGAAGGAGTCATAACAGCAGCACCAGAGACCGGCGGCGGAACTGTTTTGCAGAAGACACGAGACTGGTATCGACTGGTTCTCTGGGAATCGTTCGTTTACCTTGCTGGACAGAACAAGACACGAAAAAAAAATTGGGGAAAGTTAATAGACGATATTTAGCTTATAATGGTTTCTCTTGAATTATAAAAAAAATTGAGTGATGTCTAGCACCTTACTAGTTCATATTTTGTGCGTGTAGAGATTTTGTCGACTGCCGTTCAAAAACAATTCGTTAAGTTATTATTTGGATGGTAATGTTTCTTTCAATTATAATAACTTTCTTCTTTCCTGAAGGAGTCATAGCAGCAGCTCTAGAGATCGACAGTGGGACCGCTTTGCAGAACACGAGACTGGTATAGACTGGTTCTCTGCGGATCGTTCGTTTACCTTGCTGGACAGAACAAGACACGAAAAAAGAATTGGGGAAAGTTAAGATGTTTAGTCTATAGTTAAGTTTCTCTTGAATTATAAAAAAATTGAGTGATTCTAGCACCTTATTAGGTCATACTTTATGTGCGCAGAGAAATTTTGTTGCCTGTAGCTCAAAAAATTCGTTTAAGTTATATTGCTTGGATGGTAATGTTTATTTTAATTATAATAGCTTCCTTCCTGAAGGAGTCATAGCAGCAGCAGCACCAGAAACCGACGGCAGGACTGCTTTACAGCAGACACGAGATTGGTGTTGACCGGTTCTCTAGGAATCGTTCATTTACCTTGCTGGACAGAACAAGACACGAAAAAAAATTGGGGAAAGTTAATAGACGTTATTTAGCCTATAATTATATTTCTCTTGAATTATAAAAAAATTTGAGTAGTCTAGCAACGTACTAATTCATATTTCATGTGCGCAGAGAAATTTTGTTGCCGGTAGTTAAAAAAATTCAAAAAGTGATTGCTTGGATGGTAATGTTTCTTTCAATTATAATAGCTTCCTTCCCGAAAGAGTCATAGCAGCAGCACCAGAGACCGGCGGCGGAACTGTTTTGCAGGAGACACGAGACTGGTTCTCTGGAAATCGTTCGTTTACCTTGCTGGACAGAACAAGACACGAAAAGAAAATCGGGGAAAGTTAATAGACGTTATTTAGCTTATAATTCAGTTTCTCTTGAATTATAAAAAAAATTTGAGTGATGTCTAGCACCTTACTAATTCATATTTTGTGCGTGTACAGATTTTGTTGACAGTCGCTCAAAAACAATTGGTTAAGTTATTATTTGGATGGTAATGTTTCTTTCAATTATAATTTTCTTCCTTCCTGAAGGAGTCATAGCAGCAGCTTTAGAGATCGACAGTGGGACTGCTTTGCAGAACACGAGACTGGGTATCGAGTGGTTCTCTGCGGGTCGTTCGAACTTTACCTTGCTGAACAGAACAAGACACGAAAACAAAAATTGGGGAAAATTAATCGACGCTATTTAGCCTATAATTATGTTTCTCTTGAATTATAAAAAAAACTGAGTAATGTTTAGCATCTTACTAGTTCATATTTGATGCGCAGAGAAATTGTTGACCGTCGCTGGTTATTAGCTCTCAGATTATAGACATTTGATATGTGCATTATTTCGACGAAAACAAAACACAGCACAGTATATCTTTGGTTTTATATTGATTAATCTACTGGATAAGCCTTCAGCTTGCTGCTTTGGCGGCCCAAGTATACTAGGTTTTCTCGTCAAAGACATCAGTGGTGACTGTAGAAGATTGCGAGGCATACAGGATGATTACGGTACACTTGGCTTCGAACTCGCTGTTCTTTGCTAGATAAGTAGCGTGGAATTGAAAATTTATTAGCTGGAGACATCAGTCTCTAAAACACAAGCTATTAATTTATGGGTACCTATAAGATCTAATGAAGCATAGTTACCTACCTCATCATGTTGGTATTTATACAGAAGACGCCGTCAGATTTAATGTAGACGCTATTACATAGGCCCAAATAAAGTTACTTTCTCTTTAGCTTTCTTTTTGTAAGACAGTGTTAATTCTGTCAGTGTGATATAAATACATCTTCCGAAGTATTCTAATTTATGCATTGCTGTATTTAAACAAGAAAGAACAGCCAAGTCGATAATGATAAGTCTACTAAATTGGATTCAGACTTATTTTTCCAGTATCATTTTTCATATCTCAAGTAGTAGGTATTCCATTCCAAAATTGTAAATTTATTCTCGTAACCAACTTTTTTTGACAACTTATTAAATACATAGTAAATTTTGTTTAATTTGTCCAATGTAGGGCATTAGAACTCTTAACCTAGCTAAGCTAAACAGACACTACGGAAAATATTGAGAGCAAAAATAGACAAAATAGCATAATTAATCATTATAACACCACTAACATAATTCAACAATTTCAAAATATACTTAATTGTAGTATAAAAGTGTATTACATTGTAGCTAATGTTTCACTGCTATACCTACCAACTTAAAGAAGTTAAAGCAACCATTGTCAGCAAGGAATATTACAGAGCATGCATACAAAATTAATTACCATGATTTAAGGCAGTATAGTGCTTTTTGAGAATGGTCTTATCCTTTACACTACCGGGATCCCGATTTCAGATTTTTCATTTAGTGCAGAGGCCGTTGTTGAGTATGGTCTATTATATAGGTACCTATTTATATTCAGCCAATAAGACCCGAAGCGCCGATTAGGTACATATTTAGATAGTAAGTCAGAACATTTTCTGTGCTTTCAGATCTCCGTTTCAAGGCGTTCGTGTCTAATTACACAGCCAAAACAGCAAATAATGGTAACAGCGATAAGTCTGTTGATAAATTTAGCAAAAAACAAAACATTGATCCAGCACAGCCCATAAAACAGAACAGTGAAAACCTATGATCAAACACTATTTTTATTCACATACCTAGCAGTTATTTTTTTTATTTAGTTAAGTATTAGATAATTCCATAGTTCATTCTTTAAACATAGGGTTGCCACCCATACTATACTACATAGTATCGTACGATATTTTAGTGAAATGTACTATATATTATAAAAAAATATATAGCACGAAAAATAGTGTATTATATCACTAATTCAATTGTCGCGTTTTTTGGTTTTGGCTCAGCATGCAGGTGCGTTCGTAAAAATTTCAGAACGAAACGCATTCTCGTTGTCAATACAATTTGTCGATAAACGCAGTCACATTTTTGAGGTTAATTAAACTTAAACGAGTTTATTTTCTGAGACAAAAACTCTCCTCAAAAAAAAACAGAAATGAATTTTTTCTTTTCTTCATAAATTGGCTTTTCAAAATTTCTTGGCTTTAAAAATATAAGAGCGAATGGGAGTGTGACTACCATTGGTGCAAAGAAGATGGTAAATGCTTCTCAAAAACACATACAAATAAACAAATTTATTTCTAATAATTTCCTTTCTTCTCCATTCCTGATACTTCCGCTTTTATATAAAAAGTTTTTTTTCTATCATGAATATGAAATGGCGAGAAGAAAAAGCATACCTATATTAATTTAATGAAAATGAAAATTTTTAATATGGATCCACATTGCTCAGATTCCCATAATTATTTTAAAAACAAAACCATGGTGGCCAAATCGAAAAGCAATAACAAATATATAGATCGCTACATGTAAAAGTAAATAATTATTAAAAAACTCGATGCATACCTACATTTTTTTTTAAATTTCCCAAAAGTATTATTTTTTGCAATTTTTTGAAAAAAGATACTATTATTCTTCCAGAAAAAAGTGGCAACCCTATTTAAACATCTAGTGTTTATTCACATGTACTGAATTCATAATTTGTAATAAAAATAATATGTTGGTTTTCATACCTTTGTCTTCACATTACATGTTACTCACACACACTTCTTGTTCCCTTTCTATTCATATAATTTTAATTAAGTATACTATACTGTAAATTTTAAATAGGTAATTTTTGACATCCATAATTAGCTCACGAAAAAATAAAAATAAGTCCTAAATGTATGTCTTTTATGTACGCTGAAATGATATATTTAATCTGAGGTCTCCATATTTAACTTTCAACATAATTGGCACTTAAGTGAGAATTTGTATTTAAGTAGGTACTTAGATTGTTGCATTTAAAAATTGTAAATTGATCTGAAATAGAAACATGGTAAGTACTCAAATATAGGTAGTGGCCTACATGCAAAAATTGAATCTTTTCCATCAAGTGACTTACCATTATAGGTATTATGTATATTTCTCTTACAACTTGTGGTTTAATGTTAGACTGTCATATGTATTTTACTATCAACATGATAATGTTGTAAAGGTTTACTTTTCACATTAATCGACCGCTTACCTACATCTCAATACCTTCTTAATTGTCCCTTTATATTGCATGGGAGTTCTTAGAATCAGCACTACTAATAAAACCTTCGAAAGCTTAGATGAACATTCGATTATCACATTACGGTCTTTAAGACTTATCTGTGTACGGACGGTCCACTCGCTAATCAACGGGAGCCAGGTTAGCCTTCTTCCAGAGAAAGGACTTCACCATGCTTTCTGCGAACAATTTCTTGTTCACCAGTCAGCCCCAGTAGTTAGCTGTGAATATCGTAATAGATATCAGTTTGTGTAACTCAGGTAAAACAGGTTCTACATTATTTGTCTAGTAAACTTTGTATACAAATGGGTTCAGCATGTAAGATTAAACTTGTAAGATAAACCAAGCAACAACTAATGTTATTTCAGAAGTAACAACTCACCATTTTATAATTTTCTCACATTTCACCACCTAAATATCATTAATTTTGTTGTTTACATGCCTATACCAACATTATCCTTAGATATTCGAATGTCCCGGATTTATATCAGCCCACTTGTTAATGCGATCGTCCCTTTGCTTTACATTGATTTTTTTGTCGCATAAGTTACCTTTCTTGGAAGATTTTGTGCAATCAGTATTTTAATTAACTCCAAAATAAAATGAATACATTTTACCTAAAAGTAAATGTCATTGCATACTTAGTGAATCTCAGGGTCATATCCAAATTACCAATAGAACATTCCATTCTCTAATTTAATAATAGATACATATTTCAGTGTTTCAGCAGATTGATCATTCCTGTTTAAAGATTATGTAAACACAAACATTCAAATATTTCATATTTATCATCCACAAATACAAGTCACTCACCATAGCTTATTTACAGAAAAACTATTTCTTGCGGTTGTAATTGGTTATCGTAGATTTGCAGCAGTGGCAAGTACTCGTGGTCTCGCAGCAATGTGTCAGGGCTCTGGGGTCTAAAGACAATGTTAAGCGCAAGGGTCCGGCATGACCCCTACATGAAGAACTAAATAATATGGCTGTCCTTCAGTTACCTAGTGTGGGCTGACAACCGGGACACGAGTGAGGACACGACTCATTCATGTGTAGCCGCAGCGTACCGCGGAGTAGGCTCAGTTTGTCGCAGTGACACGCAGCCGTCTCTGCATACTGCTGATTCATACATAGGTACCGCGCTGCAACTGACTCGTACCAGGTCGCGGCTTCGCCACGTTTCTCCGACGCGGTGGTGACTCATGGAATAATACATTTTTGGTGAAATATCATTTCAGTAACAATTAAGATTTTGGAAATAAAACTTTCTTTTTTAGAAATCTCTTTTTATTGTTATACTTAAACATATTACAGGTACAATCTTATTCAATATGAATAAATTTTAATTCCAATTTATTTCTAAAACAGATTAAAATTGAAATGAGCATTTTATTTACAATTAGGTATCACATTAAAAATAAATGGATGATACATTTACAAACCCATTTTGTGGTTACGCAGCGGACCACGCCCGTGGCAATCAAGATGGCAGCCGTCGGATGCAGACCCACGCGAAACGCAATGGGACTGTAATTTAGAAAAACATCCTACTTATATCACAGACAAAGAGTTATTTACATTACCTAGATTCTTTGGTATCGTCGTAGATGACATTATAAACTTCTCGGAATTGGTTTAAAATTATCTAACTTTTTAAAAAAATTGTCTAAGCCACTAAGATCATTCTTCCATAAATTATTGATTTTCTCTCGTTCCTCTCTTGCCATTTCTTCTTCTTTTACGCGTAGTCCGAGGTCAGCTTGCATTTGTGCCCATTTTCTGGCACGTTCTCTTTGTTTCGTAAGAAGCTCACTTTCAGCACGTGACAGAGAGTTACTCAAAATGGCGATTACTCTTAAATCACGATTTTTCTTCGCCTTTACGCAGCGCGATTTGCTTTTAACTTTACGAACCCATTTTGATAAGGATTCGGTTTTACTTTCACAAAAATCAACGACAGAATTTTCGGAACAATTGTAACCCATTGTTTACAACAATGGACAAAAACTTGTGGAATATTACACACCTGAATCCAAACAGGCCAACACAATGGAGAATTTCGGTTCACTTCACAAAACTATAAACATTTCGCACGATCGCTGGACGAGAAATGAGGGCGCTGACGTCATGCATGGGTATTTATACACGATGCTCCTCGAGGTAGCCCCACGCTCAAAATGGCGACGATGGTGACGAATAGTGACGAATCGATAGCCGAAGGACGCCGAAGATAGTCGAAAGCATACGATTCGCAAAAGGATGCTTTGAAAATTGACACGCATTATTTTATATAACAGCTAGGAAGGAGTTTCGATATTATTATTTTTAAACAATATAATATCTAATTAATTGGGTGCAAGATATGTCAGTTATGTTAATTTGAAGAATGACGTAAATATTTTTTTATAAAGTTAAATATTATTTTTTCAAAACCAAAAAATTATTAATATTTAAATGAAAAAACAAACAGTACATTGTTAATATTTAATGTGTAGATAAGTACCTATGTATAGTTTCATAAGTTTCTCCAGGAATTCATGATTGTTAATATCATAGTTAAGATATAATATCTATGGATCACGTTTAAAGCATATATATAATATGGATCATGTTTAAAATACAGAGTATATCGCATAGTTAACTGTGCGATATACAATTTAATATATTGTACAAACATACATATATACATACATATCTCCGCGCTATATCACCAAAGGGGTAGTCGCAGAGGACGTACATACGTATGTATAACAGTCACAAAATTAAAAAGTTATGCATGTAATAGTTAATATTGGCGAATTAAAAAGGACAATCTTTCGCCGCTCAAATGACTACGTTGTATTGAAAGGACATATTCTGATTTAGATGGCATCAATAATTTTACTAAAATATAAAACTTCGCCTGGAGAAATGTCAGTAAAATTTGTTCGCTACCTGTATAGTACCCGCATCAATAAATAAATAGTCTGTGAAATAAACGATTTATTATAAATAATGTTCGCTTGCGTGCTATCTCGCTCACATTATAGCTCCGTTTATATTAACAAACCATGCGATCATAAGATATGTTAATAAAAAATGTTACTGTTGAGTTTTATTGTTATTATTTTGAACTACGAAATGTACACAAACGCAGAAAGATCCCGAAAAACGTCATTGATGAATTACTGCAGAAGCACGAACATGAAATGGTCAGATTAGTTCTGAGTAATTGTGATCTCAATTCTAGCTAACGCGTATATAGAACATCATTAAACAACGAGTTGCGGATTTGTGTCGATGTCGACGTCATCGAACGTGGAACGTGGAAATAAAAATCGCAGAATTGACGGTGGAAACAATTACACCACATAAAGTATGGTATTTTTCTGAAGTCTTCTATCTATCAATGAAAGTTTTGCCAAAAGCGGTTCAGCCGTTTCAAGGAACAAGCAAACAGATAACGACGAACAGATGGGCGAACGAAATTTAAAAAAGTGTGTTTGGGTTTTGGTTACGTGCAAACGAGCACATTAGATTCAGAAAGTCTTTATTTCGAAATCACGAAGATTTTAATTTTATTTGTATGTATCTATAGGTAATTATATCTATAGATACACACATTAAAAAAGTCCTTGTTTTCAAAAGTTTCATTATTTTACTTAGTATTTCCTGACATCCCTCCTTAAAATATTATTACAGTTATTATTAAATGTAGAATAATTTTATGCACTGATTAACTTACATAATATTCTCAATATTTTTTATTGTATGTAGATACACTCCATATTTTTTCATTTATTCGGTTCCAATCGAGTGAAAACTATTCGTTCTTCTAGGATGTTGACTTGGATGGAAACGTAGGATGATGAGATATAATTAAAAGACGTGCTTTCGCTAACTAGTGAGTTTCTCAACTGACTTATTTTCTGACATTCAAAAATATCATGTTATTATGAAAGTAGCAACACTTTCAAAAAAACAGTGTTGCCATTTGTTAACAATTATGATTAGAACGATTAATCGAGAATATTGATAATAGCTAACGGGAATATGAAAATGTATACCAGAAGTTCAATTAATGTGGCTATCAAATTGTAAGTTTGATATTTCCGAACGTAGCGTTGGCACTGCAGAGGTGCGACATGAGAGGCAAATGGCGAATGCAAAGGGAGGTATGTTGCGCGAGGGGAGAGAGGATTGTACGTCAATAAAATGAGAAACAATGCCACCCAAAAATTCCTATAAAAATAAGTTATTTTTACCTATTACGTTCTATCTTCGTTCATCTATGTACTTTCTTTTACATGAAGACTAAGAAAAAGATATTTCACATACGAACAAATAGATACCTGGTACAATGATGTTATATTTTCTATTATAACATCATTGTCTACCCACCTAATATTTACATAGTTACACATAAGTACTACATAGGTCTTGTTCTAGATGGTTATAGAATTAATAAATCCTAGTCTAAAAACGATTAGGTAGGTACTTATTTTAGTTATTGCTCTAAAGTTGTTTAAGTTTTGAGATAAGCATCTAGTTAGGTAATTGGTAAAAGGTAAAAGGTAATTATGCTCTGTAAATAACCTACTTAACAAAAATGTCTCCTCCGGAGTGTTCTAGATTCTAGAACAAAAAAAACGATCAAGATGCGAATAAGCTGCATTCTGTTTTTTTTTGGTGCAAGTTATATTCCCTATAAATATATTCCCTTGCACGGTGTGCCTATTTATTCTTCGTAGGAATTTGCTATTTATTCTTCGTAGGAATTATTTAGGTATAAAACAACGAATTATACAATTTTGTTATGTGCCGTCATTCTACTTAAGCCTTTGATCATTATAATTTAAATCTAAATGGATAAGTAAGTGTAACCTGTAAATTTTTTGGATCTGAGTGATTCAGAAGATGTTTGTATATTTAGTCCATTGATGATTTAGTCATGTTAAAATTCTGTAATATACCTACTTAGCCATTAGGAGCCATTAGCATAGCTTATTATTGCAAATACATGATATAATGAGCCTGTATAATGGAAAAAACCATTAATTTGCAGTGAATCACGTTTTAATCACGGTTATTGATTCAATAATGCTGTCAAAGTAAAAACTTTCGAATGATTTCTTCCATAAAGTTTGATATCGTTTGTATAAATGGTTTATGCGACGGTACTGCGCACTGCGCAGTGCGCACAGAGATTTGTCGGCCATTGTATAACGTCATTACCTCGTTTGTAAGTACTTTGTGGTTCCCACCGTATATACTCACGCACCCTCGGTAGGTAGGTAAGTTTGTCTCGGTCGATACTCGAAACTCGATAGACTGAACAGCTGCTTTGTATTCATAACGAACTCTAACCGACCTTTTTATAACAGATATTGTATTTTTATGAATTATTGTCATTTCTTTGTGTTACTTTGTGGCACACAGGTACAAATTGTAGGGGACGATTTTTACATAGGAAATAATAACATAACTTCATGTTATGTTTAATGTACAAAAAAAATCTTACTTTTAGGTTTTAGTAATAAGTATTTGTACATCAACAAATTTTATACATCATCGGTTGTATAAAAAGTAAAATAAACATATTTCATGCTTATATCGTACCGTTTAGAAATCCTTATCATTGAGTCAAATCGATAGGTGCAGATTTATTAAGGCGACGCATTGATAAACAATAATTTAATCCAAAATAGACCTTCTGGTCTATGCAAAAGTGCGCGCGCTAGCTTACGAAAAAGTAGTTATTTTCGTTTATTTTAAAAACTATAATTAATTTTAAAAAATCCAACTGTCATTGTGAACAATATGTTTAGATTAAAATTATGCAGAAAATTTAGAAATATAAATCGGTCCCGTTACTCCAAAGAAATGTTTCTCTGTTTTAAGAGGTTTCTTTGATATTTTTTTTTGTGTTACAAAAGTTAACCAATCTTGTATCGCAACTGGCAAAGGGTTACCAAATATCACTTTCACACGTTTTGAAGTCACTTAGAAAAATTGAGATCCCTGCCGTCAAAATTTCCAACGCGTCGCCTTAATACTTATAACATACATAAAGATAAACCTTTACTACCTGACTACCCCGTTAGGGATACAGCGTGAAGATAGATATGTATGTATATGTATAAACCTTTACTTCACCTTTACTTTTATTTGGTTGAAATCTTTGCTTAACAGCTTTGAATGAATTACCAACATGGTAATGCAGGCTTAAAATTATGTAAATAGGCAGATTATAATTTAAAAACTATGATTATAAGATTATAACAAGGAATGTTTTGTGTTGGATCTAAAATCTGTAGTCTTGTAATCTTAAGTCGTTCTTACAGATATCTTTGAATATAAATATAAGAATACAATAGGTACATAAAACGACTGCGATGCTTCTTTTTCTTCGGGACTTTTGCGAGGATACTATATATATATGTATAATTTTATTTATTTCGTAATTTGACTACAATCACTACACCATTGCGTTTCATTGAATTCTGTGATATAAGTTGACATAATGACAGAACGAAATTACAAGGTTTTTAGTTTTTTTCCATTTGACTGAAACCCTAACAAATTAAAGCATGTACTGTGTAATATTTACGTAGGTGATAGTCAGTTAGTACTTTGGCTTAGCGTTTTTGTTACAGCCGAGCTTAGATTAAAAAAATACATAGATACATCTAAGCAGCCGAGCAACAATTTCGGAAATAGATTGTAACGCCGTTATTTTGCCACACCCTATCGAAGTACGCAGTCGCGGGCCCGCATGGGCTATACCTACATACATAATATTATGGTATAGAGGTAAGCGTAAAAAATCAATAGAATTATATAATTTAAAATATGACATGATATAATTTAAATTATATATTAAGTACCTATAAATTGGGATATACATATTAGCTCATTTTTGTGACAAAGATGACAGGTATCTCAAAATATGCAGTGATCAAAATTCGTTCTACAAAGATAAAAACGGTATGTCGCCAGCGTTACATTTCACTAGTCAACAAAAATCCACTTTTTGTATGTACTTTTTGTAATTACATTTAAAACAAGGTTGAGGAAGGTAGAATTAACATTAGAATATTTCGTATACGAATAGATTTATTGTAATAAGGTTTTTTTTTCATTTTTACAAAAATACGGTTTTCATGAACTAAATTAACTATGTATGCTATTATTACAATTATAGTGTTACATGTACATGTGTCTTATGATTTTCTTGGTATTTTGCTTTCGGGACATCTCGTCGTAATGTCCAATAATAATTCGCTGGCATACTGGGCTCCACTTGCCCTGATATCTATCGTTGTTCTATTGTAGAAATATTCCGGTGGAATCTTTCACCATGCTCATCGCAGACGCCGCCCAAATTTTTAGGAAAAAAGTCCAAACGAGAGTGCAGGGAGTGTATTTTTAAAGTTATGTGACAACCTAAAGCGTCATAGGAAGTTAAAAGATCCTTGACAATACTTTTATAGTCATTTAATCGATGATTTCCGAGAAAATTTGAAGTCATGAAGATACCCAAGCAAATTTTTCCAGATCAGAATTTTTCCTTAAAAAGTTCATTTTTCATTAATTTCCTAATTTGATGACCTATAAATATGTCCTCTTTCATTTTTGCTTTACTGATTTTGGGAAAATTTTCTTTTTTGTATAAGAATCCATCACCATCTCAATTCATTGCTTTCACGAAGTTTATAGTAAGGCCAAGTTATATGAAGAGGCAGCAAAAATACATTATCAGGTTGTACTAACGGAGCATATTTATTATTTTTTTTTGTCCTGATGTAAAAGATTCTCATTTGAGCCAGTCTTTCTTAACGTAATGATTTTTTTCTGTCCCTACTATCCCATTCACAAATAGAATAACAGAATTCAATATATCCAAGCTGTAATCCTAAAACAGGTGCAATAACTTTTAGATCTCCACAAATTTTCCATTCATGTTCGTTACATTGAATTTTATCCAAAATAAATCACTGCTGAATGAGAATGCTATGAAAGAGACGTATTTTCATACGTCTCTTTCATGTTAGCAGCGTGATCAATCGGTATGGACCACAAATGTAACAAAACTTTTCAGGTTCATTTTTACACTTTCTTTCCATAATTTAAGAATCACTTAACTCGGCAAACACAAAATACAAGCACTTTATTAAAATACAATATATCCAGAATTGAAAAGTTAAGGTACAGCGGTTAAAATTTAATTTTACGGGTAAGTAGCTGTAACACAAAAACTAGACCTGATCGAAACAAAATAAATACGGTGTTATAATGAGGGTAGGTAAGCATTGCAAAATTGGTAGTCACTTCTCTTGTTAAAAAAATTTGTTGACCAGTGTTTTAGCATACAATTCACTAATATGTAAGTATATAATATGTTTTCAGTTACTGACATAAGGATAATGAAAGATAAGCATAATTCTATTATATTTATTATACACAAACTATAAACTTAATATATACTATACATACATACATTATGTCTTCACGCCGTATTCCTAAAGGGGTAGTCAGAGAGAATGGAGCGCTAAGCGTCGCGGCCTCATCATTCTCCTCACACATCTTTGCCTAGGTATGCGAGTGCTTTTGACATTTCCGTCGGCTAACAACGGCTAGTTATTTGATCTGCATAAGTCAGTCTTGGTCTTCCTTGGCTTCTTTTACCACTCACTTAAACCATTACTTAGTATATAATAGCATATACTAAGTTTATGATATAAATAAATTAATATCTAGCATTTTTCTGAATTGTAAGTATTATTTTATAATATATCGTTCTCGTAGTCTCTCCTAATAGTCAAAACAGACTTATTTCAAATTGTTCTCCTGTAAAATTACCTTTTTTGGGTGTTGTTATCGATCATCGTTGGTACAAGCATTGAACAAGTGTGTAAATATAAGTTGCAACAAAATTACACTGATGTCATTTATAGTAATCAGTAGAGGCGCTAGGGCGATGCGAGCGGTGCGACCGCGCCGGGCGCCGTCATAGAGGGGGGGCCAAAATCAACTGAAATGTAACAACCGCACGCTTATTACGTAACTTGCAGACAGCATGCGACAGCCAATATCGCGCGATATCTGCTGTCAAAACGCGATTTTGTATATTGTAATTTGTATAGTGGCGCTAAATCAACCGCAAAAAGTGCATTTTTCGGTCATAGGATAATAGATACGCTATCGTCATACATGAAATCAATTTTTTATTACAATTAGTCACCGGTCGCGTCGTGATCGCGTGGCTGTCGCCGAGTCGCTGTCTGTAAATTTTTAGGTAATAACCCCGCCGGTCACCGTCACCGACTCGTTAGTGACCACAAAGTACTTTATAATATTTAGTGACCTACGAGAATGATCGAACGCGCAAATCGTATTGTTGTTAGGCTAAAATGCGATTGCCCAGGAGTTAAATTATTCCGACTTAATGAAAAATTTGCAACCGCAAAAGCTAGAAAGGTGGCCATCTAGGTTTTTAATCAAATTACTTGCTCTTTTGTTTTTTTCTAAAACTGATTACTGTCTGCAGAATAACAGTTTAAATAAAAGTTGTTAAACATAATATTAACTGTTATTATTTCTCATCTATATAATTTGGTCGGTCGGATACTGTTTATAGATATCAAAAATTACATTCACTTTGATCTGAATGTAAACTATGTAAAGCATAATCACGGGTAAGTAGCTGCATAGAAAGAGTACTAAAGTTTTATACTTAGAAGGACGCCATTTGATATCTCGCACCACCTAAAAATTTTGCTAGGGCCGCTTCTGATAGTAATAAATCTTGGCTCTTATTTTCCGTTTTGTCAAAGACATTGCATATACAAGTCCCAATTATTACGTATTAAACAAAATTAAGGTTCCATGCTGGTCAGATAGAAAAGAAATCTATGATGTTCCAGCTGCTCGTTTCCTACGTACTGGTCTTATATAACTATAACTTTTTATAAACAACCAGTATATAAGCGAGGAGCAAGCAACGTATTATGTACCTACCAGGTTTCGCTTTGCCAGGTAAAAGCTTTTATGTTATTGTTCTACAACGTTATTAAAGTTTGGTGTTTTAGTGACGGCCATGTGCAAAGCAAATGTTTCAAGTGGTCCGGGTCCCAGATCTCATTGTGGTGCCCCTGCGATTAAGCAGTCACCATGGAATTGGCAAATACAGAGGCTGGAATCTAGAAATAAACACTGAGATCGATACCCCTTACAGGAAAGGGACGAGGTAAAATTGGGCGGGTGGGACCCCCTTTTGATTGGCTATATTTCAACGCATGCGTCATGGAGCATATTCCAAAAATAGTACATTAGTCTCGGATCAAGTATTATAACGAATGGAGCAGTTGCTCTAAAATCATGTCCTTTGATAAAGTGTCCTTTTTTGTTGAAAGACTAGATTTTTACTAATGTGCGTGACTAGGGAACGTCACAGTATAACGATACACAGATACATATATTATAGTACCCAAAACATTTAAGATTTGCGAGTATTATGCGAATAATTATTTCATAACCGACTCATAAGCTGACACGAAACACGCTGACACTGCGAGGTTACCATCTTATTATTGCTAACTGTTTTGTTCGATGGTTATGCTCAATGGGACGCGAAAATTCGTTCGACACACGGTGGTAAGAGCGGCAACTTAAAGACTCCGTCCTTTATGTTTTTTGGTCCGATACATTAATAAGCAATAAAGGATGCACAAGAAGCTGAGTACTTTTCTGAAGTGGTTTTCGAAGGATTAGGCGCCCGTCAAGTCTTTTCAACTAAACTAGGTCGTTAATCCTATTGCTATTTCGGCTGAGATTTATACTACATAACTTTTCTTTAATTTGAAAATAGATGCCCACCCCAGTATGTTTTGGATTAGTGATTCAAAATTCTAGGCTGGACACTTGAAACTGTTTTTAAATGTTTTTTTATTTAAGTCGGGCGTTTTTTAAGCTTTTAAGTTTTATTTCATACTTTTTAAACACGTTGTGATCGACACTCTATCCCACATTCACACAAATACTTTCCCGCACGATAAACGAAATAGCGACATTAGTTGTATTTTTCTAATACACTTTCCTGCTCCAACATCAGACACTTGATCACCGTCTATCTATCTATAACCTATTCAATGAAACCATTCCAATGAGCCCAAACACGATACCTCTGCTGTAAATTGATGAGGATTTGGGTATCCTGCTGATTCCAGATGCTGTAGCATCAGGTTAAGGTTATCATATTATTGTAACATCATTGAAGTTACAGGATACTAAATTTAGAAATTAAAAAAAATGATCAGACCAGTAGAAGTTGCTCGCATCTCTTCAATAACTAGAAAAGTGCTGATGATCTTCAAACAGCTGAATAGATATTCTTGAATTATAATTAACACTCACGATCAAGTCATTTTTCAAAAAAAAAAAACTAAATCAAAATTGGTTCATCCGTTTAGATGCTACGATGCCACAAACACACACAGATTCACACGTTAAACTTATAACACCCCTCTTCTTGCGTCGGATTTGAAAATAAGTACGTCAAAGAAAACGTGATGCCAGGAAAACTTTTAAAGTTTTGTAGAGAAAAAACGTAATTTAAACTTGTTTTAATAATTAATATTACTTTTGTAATCAATCGAAATAAACACGATTCACGAACTTAAAAAAACAATTCAAGTAAACTACTTTCCGAAAATTAATGATCGATGTATACCTAGCTCGAAAAGTGAAGTTGAAATTACTTTTATTGCATAAGGTCAGCACCAAATATGTATACTATACTACTATATAAATTCGTGTGGTAGAATTCTCAGATTATTGTTAAAACGCGTGAAACATGGCATCACAGCGACAACGTACATAAAAACTGTAAATCGACTTATCAATTATGATGCTAATCGTGTTCACTGACTGTACATTGGGCATCGACTCGGCTTCTTCGGCCATCGCATCTCAGGGGCCTGGCCCCCTCTGGAAAATATCTCTAAATACGCCAATGCTAATTTAAACAATAATATTGTGTGTGGTACTTAAAAACTTCGCTAGCACTTACGGCGACGCATTGGAAATTTTGATGGCAGGGATCTCAATTTTTCTAAGTGACTACAAAACGTATGAAAGTGATATTTGGTAACCTGATTCTTCATTTCATTGGTGACCGATTTATGTTTCTAAATTTTCTGTATAATTTAATCTAAACATATTCTTTAAAATGAGTCGGAATTTTTAAAATTAATTATAGTTTTCAAAATAAACGAAAATAACTGCTTATTCGTAAGCTAGCGCACGTTTGCATACAGCAGGTCTATTTTAGATTAAATTATTGTTTATCAATGCGTCGCCTTAAGAATAGTTTAAAAAAAGAATAGCAATTTTCATTACTGTCGTGTTGGCAATTGCTGGCGTATTATTTCTTTGCGTACCTACTGAAAAGAGCCGTTTGATGTGACGTATTATTTGTTTAATAATGAACACAGATCTACTATTAGTACTCGTTCTTAGATAACGAAGCAATTTCCGAGCAAGTGAGAGAGAACATAATTTTTCGATTCAGAATACGCACACAGATTTTGATAGGCTAGCCAATCAAAAGTAGGGGTCGATTATAGCCCTTTCTTGTAAAAGGTATCGATCCCCTTGCCTTCGATATGTGTGTAGGTAAGGTTAGGATGTATGTATAAGGAGAAAGATTAAAGGTTATAACAACATAAAAATACTTTATTGCACTTCATACAGTGTATAATAGCGCGAAAAACAACTCAGTTTTGAGCTCTAATAGTTACAAGTACTAGATAATAATTAGATCAGTATTATTCATTCCATTATAAATGACACCAGAAGAAATTCTTTGTATGTTCTTGAATTATGCTGTGGCGTGAGATATAATCATTTTCTGAAACAAAAGAAAATATATAATACATAATATCATCATAATATACATAACTATTACGTTATTTTGTATCTTCAAATCGAATAGTGAAAACTATCGTATATACTGTAAGATGTAAGTCGCATTTCCATGTAACAGCAAAAGGTATCTCGAAAACTGTTCAACACTTAGAATTGTAGATTTCGTGAAACCGCAAGTGAGTGTAAGTCGTTATTTTTTTATAAATCATCATATTTATGGAGCTATCTATTTGTTTTAACTGAACACAAAATAAATATTAAAATGGATCATGGCTAATACGACATCAACTACTTAAGTTGGCTATTGTTGTTTGTAATGTAACAAGGCAATTGCTTTTTGTGGGTAATTTTGGTGAGTAAAAACTTACAAATTAATATATTGTTTTTGATACATCATTTCGTGTGGTATTTGGTTATGTTCAACAAATATCAGTTACACAACTCACTGTGTTTGTACAGGCAACATTATTTCTATTATCTTAAGCTTATTATGAAAAACATACTTTAAAGAGTTGTTAGTGTAAGTCGAAATTTCACCAACTTCCAATGGTAATTTTTTTTTGATGCCATACAATGATTCGATCTAGATAGACATGCAACTGAATTGATTTATGAAATTTAAACATTTGCCTTTTTTCACGGTTTTACGGTTTTCACGGAAGTTAATTACCGTGGCGACTCCTTGATTTATTGTCTCGGACCAAGAAACTTAATGGAGCCCTAATAAGTTGCCGCTCTTATTGCTGTGTGGGAAATGAATTTTCGTGTCTCTTTCTATCTCATTGAGTGTCCATGAGTAAAACAGTTAGCTACAGTACGTATAGCAACCTCGCACTGTCAGTTACCACGTATTTTTAACTTCGCACGGTCAGTAAAACGTGTCAGCTCATGACTGACTTCACATACATTACTGAAATAATTATTTGCAAATACTCGTAAATATCGAGTGTATTGGCTACAAGTATTTAAGACAATAAAAATATGTCGTGTTCAGCTGTATATTGTTGTACCACAGATTAATTAGTTCAATAACGTAGTACTCTTCCCTAGTCACGCACATTAGTAAAAGTCCAGAAAGTCGGTCAATAAAAACGGACAGGCTCTTACGGCAAATGCTCCATTCATTTTGATTTTTGGTCCGAGTAAGGAGGCGGAAGAAGTATCTAAGGATCGCAATACTTGGCGCTCCGCCTCCTGACTACCCCGTTAGGGATACAGCATGAGTATATGTATGTATGTATTTTTTTTACCGTACAAAATAAAAAATAAATACGTGGCCAAGCTCCGCCATCAAGTTGGCTTTTCTGTTTTTTAATAGGATATAAATATAATATGTGATACACGTCACACGACTATCTTGTTAAAAAATTACGAATTGGGGTTTTTAGAAGTTGACTAACGTGGTATTTGAGTGGTCCCTATCAAAGCGTAGTTTTTTAGGGTTCCGTAGCCAAATGCCATAAAACGGAACCCTTATAATTTCGTCCTGCCGTTTGTCTGTTTATCCGTAGGTCACAGCCATTTTACTCGGAGACTATTGGTATTCAAAGTCAAATCAATTTATTCAAGTAAACCCAATATTACAAGGTATTTTTGAACGTCAAATCTACTTTAGTTCGGTTCAAATAGAAAACCTGGACACTGAGAAGAACCGACAAGAAACTCAGCCAGGTATCATTTTTTCAACATCATTTTACAAAAGGTTTATTAAAATACAATATTCAAAGAGCCAGTAAATTTCCAGACTATTGTTTTATCTACAACGAAATATTTTATAGTATGATTGTCTAATCAATGTACGTTTTATAACTAATCTAAATATATTTTCTGTTAATTGAGTGACTTCTTGAGGAACTTTATTATAAAAACGAATGCAGTTACCCAAAATTGAAACATTTGACTTATGTAATTTAAATTTATGAATAACCAATTTATCACGACCTCGGGTTTCCATAGCACCAATATCGCCTTTCTTTATCAATAGATCTATATTTTTCCTCGTATACATAATAATTTTAAAGATGTATAAGGACGGCAAGGTGAGTACATCAATGTCTTTAAAACGATCTCTTAGTGATTCTCGTGTTCATACTGTAAATAGCACGTATCGCTCTTTTTTGTAAAATAAAAATCGAGTTAATATGCGCCGCTGATCCCACAGCAAAAGGCCATAGGACATTAGGCTATGAAAATATGCGAAGTACACCAACCTAGCCGTATCCGCATCTATCAATTGCCTAATGCGTCTAATAGCATATATCGCGGAACCCAGCTTACTAGCCAATGCCCGGACATGGTCCGCCCATTGCAATTTACTATCTACTGTTGAACCAAGAAAACTAGCAGACAACTAATTCTAATTGTTAACTGATTCTAATTGCTTCCCACCCAGTTCTATTTTATCGTGGATTCTGGGTACATTAGAAAGGGAAAATTTAATACATTTGGTTTTTTGTGCATTCAGTAGTAAATTATTAACAGCAAACCACTTCGAGACGTCTGCCAGGATCCCGTTCACCCAGGTAATAAATAAATTCTTTCTGTCCAGTTTACATAGCAATGAAGTGTCATCAGCAAATAATACTATTTCGCATAAGTTCCTGAGCAAGTGAAGATGTGTACCTAAATTGAAAACTAGGAAACCATTTTCCAATATTTTTGCTCAAAAACGTCTCTGCTGTTTGCGAAGACGATCCTAGACCATTAGTAATTTCTACGGGTACATTTGAAAAATAATTTTCAAAAGCATTAGCAACCTCAATTTTATTCGTAACAATTTTATTATCAATTGTATTGAACTTATCTTCGTTTTTTTTTTATTTTGTTTACCATGTATTATAAACATAAATGAAAGAAAGGTAAGTGTATGAACCCCTTTAATATAATAGTGTAGAATAACTTATCTAGGTAATATATGTAGCAGCGAAATATTAAAAAAAAAATTTAGGGGTGGCACTCCATTTGTGTAATTGTAAGATGAAAAATTTTTTGCACATATTTTTACGTATTAAGTACACATATTTTTAGTCAGGTCTACAAAAATCAATAATTAGTGAGATATGCGTTTCTAAAAAAGATAGTTAAAAAGTTGTACAAATTTTTCAACTATGAGATGAAAAATTTGAAATAATTAAGATAGTAGAACTTAAAAACACTCAACGAAACTTAGTTTGAATAAGATACGTTGCGTAGTTTTTGAGATACAGGGTTATACGCTCAGAGAGTGAAAGAGTGAATAACTTTGTTTTTTAGTGTCATTTAGAAACGTGAAACACAAATTTATTTTTACTGTCGACTGTCGAATGTCGTGTATGACTACGGAATCCTTCACTGTACTTGATCTGGCACACACTTGGCCGGTTTTTTATGATGGGTCTGTAGTAATAAAGGAACCTAAGTTTCGTTAAGACGTAAGTAATTAAGTAAGTGGGTTGATGCAACTCTATTATTAATTCAAAAGGCATAGTACCTTGACAGGGTGGAGAGCGTTGGTGATCTGTAGGCCGAGACTACGTATAGCCACCACGGGCGGTAGATCCACAGTGTATAGACGGTGTAATGCATCGATGGCCAGCTGTGTGGGAACATTGTGCCGCTGCCGCCGACTCTCGTACTGCTCCAGCCATCTGTGGTGCGCTGTAAAGTTCTCCTTTGTGAACGACAGAACTAAGTGAGCCGTTTCCTTTAAGTGACCGACTGAACTAGATTCGTCCTACTCCTCAAGTTATTTCAATATAGTTTGTTCGTTCACAAAGAGCGCTTCTGAATGAAGAGCGTTATTAATATGATTCATTCCTCACAGTAGCTCTCCGTAGTTCGTCGTTTACAGGGAGCAAGAATTACTCCTAAACTAAGAGATCAGTTCACAGGGATATGGCATGACAGAACAGAGAAGTGACCCATTTACAGAGTACCTTTAGTATTACAGATTTTTTTTTAATTAGGTCCTAATGGACAGCCCTGTAGTCTGAGCCAGAGAATAGGACTACGGTGTTCCTCTCCAGTCCCCAGTGAGGGGCTTTTAGGGTCACGACTGATCGGAGTGGGGGCTCCGATCGTCATCCATGCGACTGCCGTGAGAACGACAGCGCGTGTGGTTCGCGCTGTCGTTGCACTCCAGGGTGCCTGGGGGCTCTGCCCCCAAGAAGTGCTTCGGCACAGCGCGAGAGAGGCTCCGGCGCATTCCGTAGTCCCGATCCCGGTGTCCATCAACAATGCACCGAAGATGCACTACAGAAGTTTTGGTGGAAAAAAGCCCCTCGAAACCCACTCTCTCCCAGGAGGCTGGGTTTCAGTGTGCAGATTTCTCATGGGTAATAAAAAAAAATGGTAACTAATGGAATAACCTATGATATTTTAAAACGATTTCTGTATTATTCATTACGTTACAGCTATTTAATCATCAGCTTAACATTTAATTGAAGTGGTTATTAAGTTGATAGTATAGTCAGTAATTTTCTTGTTTCAAATAAGAAAACTGGATTTCTTCATTTAGTATGGATCTCAGATTAATTAGTTACTAACAAGTATGGTTAATCTATTTTATGAAGTGTTACCAAGCGAAAACTGAACGAATCAGTAAAAAACTTTAATATTTATCTGTAGATCAGAGAAAGAAGCAATACATTTCGTAAATTAAATTATTTACATGTCATATAAAACAATAAATATTAGTTATCTAATAATACTTCAAAAAATTACGTATTAATTATTATCATAATTATAGGTATTAAAGTGGGTACTTACATTACATAAATTTACTCATTGGATAATCATATTTTAATTAGAATCTGAATCAGGTTAAATGCGGTTTGTATATGACATTTCTTGTGAGTAGTTTTTGCACAGTTTGCCATGGCACACATAATATAGGTACCATGGCAAAAACATGATACAGCGTGAGGATATGTACTTTGACTTGAATTTCGTTACTTAATTCTTGGGGGCAGGTTGATTGATATGCGTTTGATACTCACTGACATCTGATCCTGAGTACAGAGCTTCTGACAGCAATTCCGTTAGATCCTTTACGTCGCCAAATCCTAGATTAACACCTTGACCGGCTAAGGGATGGACGCGATGTGCTGCATCTCTGTAAAATAGTATAATATTTAGGGTCTTACTAAACTAGACTTCTAGAGAGATTGTCACACTATGATTTTTAAAACAATACATTTGAAACAACCAAGCCACCATATAAAATTTGAGTTTTCAAAACAAATTAAAATACATGGTACAAAATATGGGCCATCCATAAATTACATCACACAAATTTTATGATTTTTGATCCCGCTCCTGTCCTTGCGACTGATGGTCACATTTGTGAAACCGCCTCCCCCCTAGTGTGACGTCACATATTTTTCAATTTTATATTTAGAAATAATTAAATTAAAATAGGAGTTGCAAAATTGTTTTTGTTTCCATTAAAAATAATCTTTAAATAGTCAACATAAAGTCAAATATTTTAAATAACTAATTAAAGACCGATAAACAATTAATTATGTTAATTTAAGTTTTTCGTTTGTACATAAAAATTTCGCGTTTTAATATTTTAGATTTTGACATGTGACATCACATAGCTTTTGACCCCCCTGCCCCTTGTCACACAATGTCACATTTCGTTGTCATCCAATAAAGGTGTGACGTAATTTATGGATGGCACCATACAATCATCATATAACCATTGAATTTTCATTTACTGTTATTATTAATTCTTTACTATTCAATTTTAGTCCGGTCAAATTAGCCAGAAAAATAGTGTTCAAATAACAAAAATTCCGACATAGCTGAATTTTGGTAGAAACCTTTGGTAAATTACAAATAAAATACCAAAAGTCCCCATCAATCCCATGTCTGTGAAAAAAGTTATTCAAGTTAAAAGGTTGAAATTTTCGGTTTTTTGAATTTTTCTCGTATACGGTAAGTTTTATCAAAAAAAATAGGGTCAGACTAAAATTGTAGATCATAAAACTATTTACAAAAATTGTACCTATACTTTGTTTTTAAGAGTCACCATTTTTGAGATATCGCGATTCTAAAAGTTGAAGGAGTTATATTCTATATAATATGCACGCATATACCACATATATATATGTCGGAAAAGATACGGGACAATTCGTGCTTTTGCAACTCAGCCATGAGAAATAGGTACCTAATCTTACAAGAGGCGAACTACTCCATAAAATACGTTAAGACAAAGTTAATGTGCAAAAGACAGAAAACTCTTTGTAACAATTATAACGTAGGTAATTGGAAATTTAATAATGGCAAACGATCCTTCGGAGAAATGCTATCGCACCGGCCGCCATAGTCTAACAGACTCAGCGCCGGCCCCGACGTTCCGTCAGCGCGTCATCGGAAGTCGCGCTTTGCCATAGTATAGTCAAATGAATGCCTTTGATTATTTCCACCGACACGGCCTTCCTGACAACACGCACGTCCTCGTGCGTTCTTCATCTCATTCTTATTCGAAAAGAAATAAAACGAAATCTGCACGTCTCTGCAACAAACATCTCTTCATTCTATCACAGACACCCTAAACGTCTTCACGAACACCCTAAACATTTTCACATACACCCTAAACATCTTCACATACACCCTAAACATCTTCACAATTACCCTAAACATCTTCACTTACACCTTAAACATTTTCACATACACCCTAAACATCTTCACATAGACTCTGAACATCTTCACATACACCCTAAACATCTTCACATACACCCTAAACATCTTCACATACACTCTAAACATCTTCACATACACCCTAAACATCTTCACATACACTCTGAACATCTTCACATACACCCTAAACATCTTCACATACACCCTAAACATCTTCACATACACCCTAAACATCTTCACATACACACTAAACATCTTCACCTTCTATCCTAATCATCCTAAATAGCTTCATACAAGGTACGTAATCACAAACACCCCGAACACGCTAACACAAGGCACCCAATGACGAATACCTTAAACACCCCCATACAAGTTACGCGTATAACACTCGCTACAGACCTGCGCCTTGCAGTCTGTCAACAATATTCTACTTAACGTACCTTCATCATGTCGTCACATACATTAAGTTTATAGCACTCGCTACAGATACGCGCCACACGCTGGGGACCAACGCGCATACAGCACGAGGCAGGCCAGCGGCTTGCAGCTAGTCAACGAGATGCTACATAACATACCTTCAACATCTCACACGCCGAATGGTCCCACGACCACCGCGTTACTCTCGGGCTCCATCTCGCCCACAGACTCCTCTCTCGTCAACAACACTATAGCCGACGCGAACTCGTTTTACTCTAAAGCAGACTAAATAGTGCTTTCATTGTCACCATGAGTCCTTCACTCCGTTTAGGTACCTTATGCAAACTTGTGGGGTATACGATACTTCAAATTCTTAAAGTTTACCCTTGAACACTCATCGTACACCTCATTCGCTTAGTAAGTTTTAAATCAGAATTTCCAGCTCCAACTAAGTCAAAGTGACCTTAATCCACTCAAGCAAACCCAGCCACAAGGCGTTCCCGAACGCCAGATCCACTCCGGCTCGAATCGAAAAGAAAACCCAGATACCGTGAAGAACCGACAAGAAACTCAGCCAGGCACCACTCTTTCAACATCATTCCACAACAGGCCTACCAAAACGCAACGTTCAGGCCAGTGACTCCCTCGTAACTACAGAAAACGTAGTTGTGCGGCGTATTGAGAATTGATTGAATAATAAACCCAACTGCCTACGTAATGTAACTAGTTTATTTGACCTACACCTCTAGTCTATACTTTACCTATCTATCTGTTCACGGGGTACCTAATCTATCTACCTACACGCTTCTTCGTGACACCGTAGTGAACCGACAGTGACGTCACGCAAGGACACCTTTGCCAAGGATATCAGACAACCGAAAACGAATGATCGTTGCCACATACAACAACTCTGTCCATACGGCCGCCATATTAATTGATTTATTTTCGCAAACTACTAGCATTACGCAGCAGATTTAAACAATGACAGTAACATAAAAAAATCAATTCGATTATAAAAATTAAGATTTTAGGAATTTATCACATAATTATGACAATGGCTTTTAGAAATGATCGAGAACTGGCTACAAAAAAAAATTCTGGTTTTTAGTGAAGGCTACACCCAACGGAGTTTATAGATTTAAAGTACATTTGTCTCCTTACTTCATTCTTGGGAAAACTGTTATCAAATTGAGACTCGGTGGGTTAGATATTTCTCGTTTAGTCACATATACACAAGATGAGTAAATACATATGTGTATGTAAAATTGACTTCTTAATATTAACATTTTAGCTATTTATCGTGGACGTATTTGCTTAGTACGACCACGGTTTACCTATCTTATGGTCACCCTTTGCATGAAATCCAAAACTAGCATATTTTAGTTTATCCGTGAAAGGATATATCACAAACACCATACAATTCGCTTTTATATGGTATTATGCAACATTTTATAAAAGGCACCATACAATTACTGAGAATTGTAAAACAAAATCGTTAATGAACAATGGCTGTCACGTAAATAACCAACGAATTTATTTTAAACTACAACTTGATAGGGTTACCATAGTAACCATGAAGAATATTACCAGACAATTTCGAACAATAATTTTCTGTTATAAATATTATTAAGTTTTTAAATCTATGGGTTGAAAATGAAGATACGTATCCAAATTATTACGACTAATATGATGTTAAGCTTATAGTCTGTCAAATTATCTATGAAATGGTGAAATAATTACTACCAAAGATCATATTTCTATCATATGGCAAGTGTTAGAAAGGGACAAATGACATCCCTTGTAGCTATCCCTCTTGGCTCGTTTTACCTCTATCTGTGTCGGTAGCCTAAATTGAGTCAAGCCATATGTTCTGTTTTTGCATTTATCATTTCTGATAGTCCGCAGTCCTGTTATAATGATACGTCCATGGTATTTACAGTGTGGCTATAAATAAAAATATAAATTAGAGACATTTAGCATAAACAGTAAGAACTACTTCGTCATACTAAGTACGAAATATACTTTGATAAGTTGACGTTTTAAAAATCTTTTTAAATTACCATGAAGGCTTGCATTAAATTAATTTGATTTTTACCACAAATAAATGCATAAACATCGATTTCAGTTATTTTTTTCAAAATATCTAAACATCAACGTTTTAGGGGACTTAATGTTAACATCGATGTTTTCACGCCTAGCATCAATGTTTCGATAACATCGATGAATATCGACATCACTAGTCGCGGGCAACATAGTAAACAAATAAAGATAAAAAAGTTCTTCAATTTTGTATCGCTTGAGAATAGGTCACTGTTTTACTTTCAACCATTTAGCAAAACTAGGCATAAATGATTCTCCCTCTTGCGATTGTGGAGCTGTAGTAGGAGACATAAACCATTTTCTTTTTTACTATCCTTTACATAATTCTCTTCCTTTATTTATAATCGTGACATTTTAATTAGTTATAATGACACTTTTGCATGTAATTTACCATGTATGTTATCCTTAACTAATAAAAAATATATAAAATCACTGCTGATTCATTTAAATTTCCACAATATCTCATCATTTTATATATGTGCATATATTGTCCTCTATTTTAACCGCGTTTATGAACTCCTGCTCGTTTTATTTACTGAATAATAATTCTACACATGAAGATGACAGAAGTAGAGTAATAAGTAGTACGGTTCTCTCTTAAGAGGGAAGATAAAGGGATCTTAGCCCATACAACCGATGTCTTCAGGGATAAATAAATAAATCCTTCCTATTATTTCATTGAAATAATATGAAGAATACGTTTTATAAATGTAGGTGTAATACATTTTAATTGTTTCTTTGAGTTTCTGGCGACAAATATAATGAGGCAGTCTTTCTAGTAGGATTCGCTAAGGCGGATTAAGCCACTAAAAAAAATCAATATCGCACTACTAAATAAGCACTTATTTCAATGATTCCACATAATGTACCACAGTGTAGACACTTTGGGACAGCAAACTACGCTAATTTTACATCACAAAATCCACTAGAAACAATTAGCGAATAATTAAAATAAACGCCCAACCGCTCGTCATAAAATCCCGCCAAAAACACATGAAGGTGGTAGGAGTGTTTCTACAACAAATACGATACGGGTTTTTTTTCTTTCTTTATGGCATGGCGCACAGTTGAGCGCATTTGCGAATGTCACGTATTAATAAGTATAATCACAAGTATATTAGTTTTTTCATATCATAAAACTCCTCCAGCAAAGTGATAGTACGCTTTACTGAAGTTATAAAGGACTTATGGAAGAGCGTGAGAACTTCAGTTACACATGTTTATTTAGACCTACTCCATTCTTTTCACTTATACAGAACTTTAAAATACAATAAACAATCACTATCACACTTTAAAACTCCCAAAAATGTAAAAAAATAGAAAATCGGAACAAAATGTCAACCTGACTTCTCTCGTTCCCGCCAAAAAGTCCACGATACGGGTTGTCAATATATAAAAAGATCGTACCCGACCAACGCCACCCCGGGGGCCACGTATCTAGCGCTGTGGCCGAAGCCGAGCGGGAAGGCTGCGCGGGAGTGCGGCGCGAGCGCGCGCACCGAGGGCGGCAACAGGCGCGCGGCGCCGTCGGGCAGGCCGGCCGCGCGCAGCCGCCGCGCCACCCACTCCGAGCACGCCGCCACGGCCGCGCTGCGAGCGTGCTGCTTCCACTGCCACCGCGCCGCGCACACACATGTCACTACGTTTGTTGTTGTTTGTAAGATTCTACCTTGAGAAGAAAGGTGAAGAGATCTACGCTCATATAGCCTATGTCTTCGGTAATAATAATTCGTCCTATCATTAAGTCCCCAACACTCCTCAATAGTGACACTAGCCTTTACTGGAGTTAAAAAGGATTCGCGAAAACTTCAGTTGGACATTTTAATTCAGACCTCCATTATTTTCAATTGCATTTAATTTTACCGCACAATATACTTTACTTTTGTACTTTAAAATTTCCAAAAATGCAAGAAATAGAAAATTTTAATAAAATGTCAACAGTTCTTCTCCCGTACCCGCCAAAAAATCCGTTTTTTGTTATTTACACGATTTTAGCATGGGAGGGAAGGCAAAGGGATCTATGCTCATACAGTCTAACCCTTCAGTAATAAATAGATAATTCTTCATATTATTTAATTAAAATGTCGCGTAATACATTTCAATGTATCTTGGAGTTTCCGGCGACAAATATATTACATATTATACATCTAGTGCTGTGCCGAAATTGAGGCGCGCGTGTGTTCTCGCTTATGCAGATACAAGCACGCAGCCACGGGTACGCCGTTACGAGCTTACGAGCATACAGATGTAAGTAAGCGGTTACAGATACACAGACGCGGGTATGTATTTACATAAATGTGAATACCCAGGCGCAAGCACGCTGACAATTCTGTGAATTGTGTGAATTCCACAATTCTACAGACTAATTACTTTTATGTAATACATAATTGATTGTATGTTAATACATATACAGTTACATATATATATATAGTATTCGTCAATGTATAATATATGTATATTCGTAACTATATATATATATATATATATAGTTGCACACATAACAGCATGACATAACGTTACGCTGTATTTTCCAAGAACTAGTCCTCATAAAACTAATCCTCATAATAGTATACTATGCTGTAATGGTTGTATGTTACGAACATACATTTCCACAAAAATATATATGTATATAAACAATACATATATCTTTCATGCAGTATCCTGTGTATCCGTAATGGTGAAGAGAAAAAAAGATTTTTTTTTAATATCTACCATCTTTATAAGATTTCTAATGTCCGTTGTTACTAAATAATGTGTTACTAGTTACTACCTAAGAAAGTTATTAATTTCATGTGGTAAGACTGCGACTTAGTACAAAAAAAACATAATAAAATATTTGTTAAAATTTGCTACATTTCAGCTAAAACATAATCCAAGAGGTATGATTATACATACATATCTTCACGCTGTATCCCTAACGGGGTAGTCAGCCCTTATGATTATTATATTATATAATATAAATTTATAACTAACCAGGGCATCATTGAGTGCATCGACAAATTGTTCATCAAGTAACTTCAGTAATTCCTTAGCGTGACCTTGTGACGTTGACCAAACGAGAGAGCTGCGTTGGGAATCAAGCGGCAGTAATGCCACAGGACCTGTAGGTAGAAACCGTTGCCATGCAGTGGTATTTTCGGTTTCCTGAAATATTCATTAATCATCATCATTATAAACGCACAAATAGATATGTCTGAATAGGATGCGTGTTCGCTAATTCGGTTTAGTGTTTCGAAATACATTGTCAGAAATGGTCCACGATAATGAGTACCCATAAAAACCATTATGTAAAACCTGCCAATTATCTAAAGAAGAAAAATTTCAAAAAAAATTAATTTAAAGTCGAAAGTCAATTATTTATTAAGGTGCGTGTAGTCGTCAAAGACCTTGAGCATCGCGCCGGAATCGAGCTGAGGGGGCGTGGCCAAATACTTTCCGCAACGAAGTCTGCGACGCGGCACTCCACAATAAAACAGCGCGTGCCTGAATCGCCGCCTAGTGGCAATTTTTGACATTAACATTTATTGACATTTTTATAAGCCTCATAAAATTACGATTTGTGAAATTTAGTTGTCAAATACAAAAAAATACATTGTTAAATACGAATAAAATAAAACATGTTTAAAAATTATAAATATTATATTATTAGTAACAAAAATGCTATTCATGACTTGGTAAGAACCATTCTAGTTTTAAACCCACGACATATCGTGAGTTCTCCGTATCAAACCATTACAGGGAACCTTACTCATAAAATTAAAACGCAACCGAATTGTATAATAATATGTAGACATTGCGTATTGTTGCTCACAGCACTTTAAATACACGATTTTGGAGGGTAAATTCAATGCGTTTTTGGCTCGGTTGATTATCATTCTCTTTTTTTTCGAGAATCATTTTTAGGTTGTAAGTTCAAATCTCGACTTGGTCGCTCCACAAATTTTCTTTTTCAACTTTGATTTCAACAGTTTTATTACCGGCCGTTGATAATGTTCTAAATCCATACTAATATCCGTATTAATGTAATATTATAAATGCGAGTCTCTCTGTCTGTCTGCTTGGTTTTCACGGCTAAACCGCCGGACAGATTTTGATAAAATTTGGCATGGAGATAGTTTTACTTTGTTTTTTAAAAACCTACCCCTAAAGGGGTGAAAAGGGAGATGAAACTTTGTATGGGAAATTATTAACCGCTGAACCGATTATGATATAATTTGGTACAGAGTTACACCTTTTCTATTCAAAAAACATAGTATTCTTTTTTATCAAATGAAATGGAATACGTAGGGGAAGGTTTCTGTATACGTGACGTCATCATAAATCCAATATGGCGGATGTTCTATACCAGGAAATAACTTTTTAGTTCAACACCAACAATATGGGTATCAAATGAAATGGAATACGCAGGGGAAGGTTTCTATGTATGTGTCGTCATCATAAATCCAATATGGCGGATGTTCCATAGCAGGAAAAAACTTTTTAGTTCAACACCAGCAATACGGGTATCAAATGAAATGGAATACGCAGGGGAAGGTTTCTGTATACGTGACGTCATCATAAATCCAATATGGCGGATGTTCCATAATGGCAAATAACTTTTTCGTTCAACACCAACAATATGGGTATCAAATGAAATGGAATACGCAGGGGAAGGTTTCTGTATATGTGACGTCATCATAAATACAATATGGCGGATGTTCCATAGCAGGAAATAACTTTTTAGTTCAACACCAACAATATGGGTATCAAATGAAATGGAATACGCAGGGGAAGGTTTCTGTATACGTGACGTCATCATAAATCCAATATGGCGGATGTTTCATAGCAGGAAATAACTTTATCGTTCAACACTAACAATATGGGTATCAAATGAAATGGAATACGCAGTGGAAGGTTTCTATATATGTGACATCATCGTAAATCCAATATGGCGGATGTTCCATAATAGGAAATAACTTTTTCCTTCAACACCAACAATATGGGTATCAAATGAAATTGTATACGCAGGGGAAGGTTTCTATATATGTTACGTCGTCATAAATCCAATATGGCGGATGTTCCATAATGGCAAATAACTTTTTCGTTCAACACCAACAATATGGGTATCAAATGAAATGGAATACGCAGGGGAAGGTAGATACAAATGTGACGTCACCATAAATCCAATATGGCGGATTTTCTATAATAGGATATAAATTTTTTGTTCGACACCAACAATATGGGTATTTTGGCATTCGTTTTGCGTTTTTATATTGCTTCATTTACTGCAGATGTAACATAATCTTTTTCATTATTTAAAAAAAAATAACTAATCGATTGAAAATAAACCATTGTGTACTTTATAAAATGTTTATACTTTCTCTTACACACACTCCGTTATTAAAACAAAACCAGAGCTGCCATTCTACTCAATGTGCGAAAACTATTACTTTTAAATATAAAATAGATTTTATTGTAGACTGATTTACTAAATTATATTATCGTTCCTACTATTTTATAGACTCAGGTTTTACTTTGCGGAAATTCATTTCATGTGATGAATTCGTAAAATCTTTAGTCATTTTCCGCTCAAACTCCAGAAACTACCAATCGACACGTGTTTCGCCTCTCAACGAAGCATCCTCAGGATATACCAAAGATCGGACTCAGTCAATTAACTAGCACCGAATCAACTTCGTGCTGCGTTGATTCGGTGCTAGTTAGCTGACTGAGTCCGATCTCTTGAATATCCTGAGGATGATTCGGTGAGAGGCTTTTGCATGCTGTTTATATCGATAAGTTAAAAAAAAAGTTAAAACCGTTAACTATAACTTTCATTTTTAGATAGTTTACCATTGTAAATATAATATGTTTTGTAGTAACCATTATTTTTACATTGCATATGATTAAAGAAAGAAATAATCAATTTATAGCTTAAAACTATTGACTATAAGTATATTAAATTATAATTTGAAATACTCACTCCGTTGCTGATTTTAATATTTCCCTTTCATATTGTTTCAATTTTTTTTCAGTTTATAATTAATTTAAAGAGTCATTATATTTTTTGTGTTAACTAAAGTCTAGCCTGTCTGACCACCCCGTTAGGGACATAGCGTGAGGATACGTATTTATATGTGTGCCTATGTATTGTATTTTATCAAGTTAGTATGTGTATAATGAATTGGATATATCGTATTATAGTGGATTATATTAGGTATACAACGGCAAATAGCATTTTTATCGCTATTTCTACCAATTTGAAAGTGCTTTCAAGTGTACCATAACTTTCGGTATTTACGCAAAATGACTACAACACCACTACAACTAGTCCTTACAACAAGCGGGACTTCCACCAAAGAACGAAGTTTGTTACGCATTGTTTGAAAAATTCAATTATTATTAAATGATTTCAACATATCTAGTAGTATATTATTACACAGACATTATATACTAGCTGTTCCCGCGACTGCGTCTGCGCGGAAAGTTTTCCGTGACTTCTCCGGGTTTCGGAGGATACCGGAGATACCTATATTTTTGAAGGTCTTAAAAAAAGTTATTTTCTATTGCGGAGCATCCGCCATGCCGAATTTATGATGACGTCAAATGTACAGAAACCCCTGTGTATTCCATTTCATTTGATACCTATGTTGTTGGAGGTCTTGAAAAAGTTATTTTCTATTACAGAACATCTGCCATATTGAATTTATAGTGACGTCACATATACAGAAACCTTCCCCTGCGTATTCCATTTCATTTGATACCCATATTGTTGGTGTTGAACAAAATAGCTATTTTCTATTATGGAGGAACATCAGCCATATTGGATTTTTGATGACGTCACATAAACAGAAACCTTCCCCTACGTATTTCCTTTCATTTGATATCCATATTGTAGGTGTTGAACAAAAAAATTATTTTCTATAATAGAACATCCGCCATCTTGGATTTATGGTGACGTCAAATGTACAGAAATCTTCTCCTGTGTATTCCATTTCATTTGATACCCATATTGTTGGTGTTGAATAAAAAAAATTTTTATTTGTGTGTATTAGAGTACACACGTAAGAAGTGAAACTTCTTTATGACATCATTTTTCGAAAACTGATCTACTATTTACAACTTTACAGAAATTGGTTAAATAAAGCTAAAAAATCTAAATTAGATAAAGCTTAAGCAAAAATAATAATCGCCATCTTGGATTCGAAAATAAACACAATTTTCGTAATCAGCACCCCGAGAAACCTATAATGTGACACCCATATGGATTTATCCAAAAAAGTCATTTTCGCCATCTTGGATTTGAAAATGAACGTCATTTTCGTAATCAGCACCCCGAAAAACCTAGAATTTGATACCCATATCGATTTATCTAAAAAAAACTGGGGTTAACCTGAAATAACCCCGAAAAATAAATACCATAATCACGCCCACGTGTTGGGGATGTATTAGAAAATAAAGATGGCGCGTAACGGAAAAATGTGACTTAGAAAGAAAAATGGCGCGTAACAGAAAAACGACGATTTTTTTTAAATTGCTAAAAAATTTTTCTCATACGTCGATAAAGAAGTTTCACTTCAAAAGTTATTTCACGCCTACAAAAAAACAGTGTTGCCATTTGTTAACGATTATGATTAGAACGATTAATCGAGAATATTGATAATAGTTAACACTATAATGGACCTTTCGCCATATTGGATTTATGATGACGTCACATATACAGAAACCTTTGTCTGCGTATTCCATTTCATTTGATACCGATATTTTTGGTGATGAACAAAAAATTTGTTTCCTATTGAGAAACATCCGCCATTTTGGATTTATGATGACGTCACATACATAAAAACCACGTTATTTTTTAAAAAACAAATTAGCCTACATTTGTTTTTGGGTACATACTAACTGTACCAAATTTGATCACAATCGGTTTAGCGGTTTAGTAATTCTCCTATAAAGTTTCATCCCCCTTTTCATCCATTTACGGGTAGATTTTTGTTAATAAAGAAGTTTATGTTTTTTTAATTGAAAAGGTTTATCTCTGTACCAAATTTCATCTTAATCAGTTCAGCGGTTTAGAATTTCCCATACAAAGTTACATTCCCCTTTTCACCCCTTTAGCGGTAGATTTTTTAAAAAAAGTAGACTATGTCCATTCCTTAGTGTCAAACTATCGCCATGTCAAATTTCATAAAAATCGATTCGACGCCTAAGTCAAAACGTACCAGACATACAGACAGACTTTCGCATTTGTAATATAAAGTATGGATTTAGAACATTATCAACGGCCGATAAAAAAACTGTTTTGAACTTAAAATTGAAAAAAAAATGTGGTGACCGAGTCGAGATTTGAACTCACAACATAATAATGATTTTCGAAAATGACACAAAACAGTAAACAAATGAGCTAAACACACGGATATACGGTGGCAAAATTTTGTATTTAAAGCGTTGTGAGCAACAATACACGACGCCTACGTAACATTACATAATTCGGACAATTATAATTTCAAAATTCAAGAGGAACAAGTGACCACAGGTCGATTTAGCAACACGCCTCAGCGATCACTGTCGAGTCGCATAGAAGTGAAAGAGAAGGAACAACGCGACATCGCTCAAAATGAAATGGCTTGAGAAAAAAACAATAAACCATGTATTTTCTTCTAAACTATTGATTTTATTGAAAATCTTACCTGATCGATGTGTTAATATTCATAAAAGACATATATTTGCCGAATTTTATTAGAATATGTTAACGACGAAAACAGCTTTTTTCCCCATAAATTCTGTTCAGAGGTTACTTTGGGATTTTTTTTTATCAAGAAAATTTACTTTAAATGCTATTTTTCCTGGCTGCTTGATTATAAATATCATGTAGATTCATATATATTTTTTTTAACAACTTTGATCGTGTGGTTATTGCTAAAAAATCACCGTAATGAGGCCTGTTTGCGGCACTACGCGCCTTAATATATTTCTAGAAACTTCGCTGTAATCCGTTTGTAATAGCCAAGTCGCTGTGAATAGGCGAATCAAAGCAATGTATTTGTGCACGTGTTTTCACACGTGTCCATGGCACGTGTGAAAAAAGACGCTTAAAAAACCGTATCGCAGACGTTATCGACGACGGAAACGTCATCGATTAAAGGAGACATATGGGAAGGGTACTACCTAAATTTCACCCTTATATTTTCCTATGAATATTTTTGTGTTAACCAAGAACTAGTCCGCTATCATCTACCAGGAATTTTTAAACAGGTTTTTAATAAGGGTTTTGCTACCAAACTGTTGTCTATCATAAGCAGTTCTATTTGCTTATTAGTTATTACACGTTACTTTTAAAAATAATGGGTAATAACTTAAAAATAACCCAAACAATAACCCGATGTCATCTACATAACGGTTACCGATTTAGCTCTAGAACGGACTGTATAGGTACCTAGTGCTGATTAGTGTAAAATATACGGATTAATAATTTTGTATGAAGCGTAGTTCCAGAGAAAAATGGCTGCGACGGACTCAACAGACGGCGTGAACTGTACTTATTAAAATTTGCGAAAGAAGTGACATCATATCAGGGAATTGGATTTGTTTCGAATCTTTTATTGATAGTACTAGATGAAAATAATCCATTAATGGTTATACTAGGTTTAATACGAATAAGTAGTTTTTATACTTTTATGTCAGAAAAAGATAAAACTGTACTCATTTTAATACTCAATGAACTTTTCAGATTAATTTATGTGTACATAGTAGTATGGTATCGACTAGGTACGGAAAAATGGTATAGCTTCATAATATAAGTAACAGTTTCTTCACATCTTTGCGTGGACATGGTAACGACTTAAAGTAAACTAATACTTACTTCGGCTAAGTATAGAGTGGCTACAACTCCCATTTGGTCGTAACTCCATGACACGTACTGAACGCCCATTGCTTGACGAACTGCAGAATTAGCTCCGTCGGCCCCAATCTGAAATAAACATACATCACATCTAACACAGTACTTACATAACTTGATTATTTCCTGGCAATATCTTACAAAAATAAATTATTTGACAGTTTCATAAACTATTATATATTCATAAAATTGCTGAAAGATAGGTTTATGTATCATGTGCATATATTGTGCATAATGTGCAATACTGTAAAAATACATTCATTTCATTGAAAAAATACTTAGAAGTTAGACGCTTTTGAACTCAAATAGTTGGCGTAAGCTATGTCTGTCAATTCTAGCACTGGAGCACTGGACAATGCAAAGGTCAAACGTCATTACGAGTTTGTGACGTCATAGTTCGATAGCGTCATAAAAGGTAATAACTGCTATATTTTGTTATGAAGTTCAAATGCTTTTAGAATTACGCTCTGAAATTGAAACATAAAAGGAACACTTATGGATTCACTTCGGTGTTTTGTCACAATCGCTTTCCTCAATTTGGTTAAACGTTAACAGCTGAAGTTTGGAATAGTTACCGTTATTGCCCAAAGACAGTTAAGTGTAAAAGTTGAGTTTTCGCCTATAGGAGCTTAAACAGAAAGGGGATGGGTTTAAAAACACTTTATTTTTGGTAAAGAAAAAAAAATAAAGAAATGTTATTAATAGCTATAAAAAATTAAAACTACTATACAATATTCATTAAAAATAAGACTAAAAAAATGTAAGCTGTAAAAAATTAATACAAAATAGTTATAATGTACTATAAATATACATAACCATATATATTTTCTTATAATTTCATACAAATCCATACACATAAATACAAATCCATATACATACATTTTCTTATAAATTCTGCTGTCATCCCGTGGAACATTCAACCTATAGAGCCGAAATATCAAACCATGTTATTCACCACTGCTCAGTGTATAGATACTAACAAATATCAACTCTCGCTCGCATTAAGCAGTAGCTTCTAGCTAAAAGTATGACTTACATAATGTTTTAAATTACAACCGGATGGCGATAGGTTGACAGCCCTTCACATCAGTTCTTTTGCGATCAACTTATCACACCTGTGATACCTGTATCACATTTTTTTTGTTTACTTATCTAGAGATGAGAAACTAATTCAGGTATCAAATTCCTTTTACAGTAGATGATGACTAATTCTGGCCATACTCTACAATGGTACATATACATCCGCCTGTAACTATTTTTTCGTTTCTATTGTTTCATATGTTTATTCATAAACGTTTAAAAAGTAGATAATTCATAAGAAAACTCAGTAAGATTGTATGAGGATGATGATCGCCGACCCATTGTTTTTGTTGGGTTTGTGTGTTTATCGTAACGCGTGAGTAAGGAGCAGTACAGTGTAACTGTTTTTCGACAGTCGCTTTAAGCTTTTTCCGATAGTATGACTTTCAGTGAATTTTCTTGTGAATTGAAGTGCTTTTGTGCATATTGTTTTACATTGCCAATAATGTGTAAAATTATATTGGAAACAAAATACTGTAGTCGTCTTTAGGAATAAAAAATACAAGACATCAGGAAAAGGTTACATTGTTACTGGAAAATCTGTTCCCTCTCCGCACCTATTTAGTGTGTCTATTTAACTGTAGACTGTTCATAATATAAAATAAAAACTAAAGTTATTTCAATCTGCGTATGTTATTATTTAAATTTCCTGGCATCATATTACGCAGTGAACTTCTTAGAAAAATCTCGCCAAATTATGAAAGCCCATCCGGCCATTCATTGAAATGGAACGAGGTGAAATTAGGCTAATGGGATAGGTGATCAGGTGTAATAAACATAGAATATAAAGTAAATAAAGTGTATTTATAAAATATAATTGTAATGTTATTGAAGAAATGATGTTGTGTGAAACTGTTCTGGAAGATATTCAACCGGTAAGTAAAAGCAACGAAAGATCAATAATTATTTATTAATTATCAACATTTTAACAATCTTTGATAAAAACAAAACATCTCCTTGTATATTTTGAACAAAATCTCTTCCGAGACTGTAATATTTTTTATTTACGCACTCTAGTTTGATTGAATAAAAAAAACACACTGTTACTTGTATGTTGTACCCAACTTTACAAAACTGCGTATATAGGAAACTAAATGCCGACCACTGGACCCTTTTTGCTTGGACGCCCACATATAGGCATAGGCTTACTACATCATTATAGTCTTTCTTAAAAGTTGAATCATTGAGAAATAACCACTACGTCAACACGCCAGGCTCTCAGTTAACCGATACTTTTTAACACTGATAAATATGTTGTAGAAGCCGTATAACGCGCGATATCCATCAAGCAGACACGTGTCTAAACAAATGTAGAGATAGACGTAACCCTAATAACGTAATCGTTTAACATAGGTACAAATATTTCTTTAAAACCAGGATATTAAATTTATACTGCTTTTATTGTTCAACAATTTAAAATCATACTTTTTTATTTGTCTAGAGGACCCGTGGTACTCCACAGCATTGTGTTGATAATATAACTCAAAAATAACGCTCTTATACATTATGATGAGTAATTGTAACCTAATCTAAGTTGAATACAAAAATTGAAAGTCAAGTCAAGAATGTTCACACCTAGTTTCCCTCCAACTCAACCAATTTAAGTGGGCAAAAGCTCGTTCCAGTGAGTGTTCTTAGACCAAAACGAATCGCGTACCTCAATTAGAACCGCAGATATAGAGAAAGGAACTATGAAAACATTAGAACTGTACAGGAGCAAATCGCGTTTGAGTATAACTTGAGAAGGGTGAAAGTTAAGTGATTTGCAATGCTTGATGTACAATGTACATACTTTTCATTAAAAAAAGATTAAGCAAATCGGTTGAACAGAACGGCCGAACGGACTCGTAATGGAATTCATAAATTTTTTTAGTACATAGATTTCAATAATAGCGAAACCAATAACAATATTATGACCATGAACAGAATCCAACTGCTGTATGTGTTAGGTATACATACACTTCTATATTCATATTCATATTATATATTCCAATATACATATACTTCTTAATGTAAATTCGTCAGGTAATCTCAATAAGAACAAATTAGCCGACTTCAAAATAAAAACGTTGAACATTATAAAACAAATTATCTTTTACTAATCAAAACGCAATTAAGAAATAACTTCTTAAATACGATACAAATCTTTTTATAATTTTGAGCTACTGGAGTCGCCGCCAAGCCTATCGAACTAGTACAATTTCTGTTGTTGCTTTTTTATAAGCATCGACTTCAATAACTGTTAAATTTAATTATACAGGTATTTGTATCGCAATTTTGAAGTTATATTTGTACTAGTAAAGGAAAATTATTTTGTTTTTATTTTTTAGGTTTCATCTTTTATCAAAAAAATATTTATTTTTCCATTTTAAGTGAGTTTGTCCAATATAAATATCTAGGTAGGTCTACAATTTTTTTCAACTTCTGGAATATAACATTGCATTAAATAAAAGGATCAACATAAACGCCGAAGAGTTCTTTTGTTTAAACAGTATACTCCATCATGAGACCACCCTAGACTTTTCAAATAAAAAAAGAATGATCCAAATCGGTGTACATAATAGCGGAGAAATCGGTGAATATATTATCTAATATAAAAATCAATGTTTGTCTGTTTGTTTGTTTATTCGTTATGGGCTGCCATACCGTTCATCCGATTGCGTTGAAATTTAGACTATTTTAACAATAAAAAACGCGGACGAAATTGCGGGTATCGGTAATAGTAGAGTATGTCATGGCGCAAGTATGACTTTACTTCACTGATTGTTAAGAAAACAAGCAATCTATTTGATAGTTATATGAGATTTACAGGAACATTGTGTACTTTGTTCATTCTCAATGTTTCGTATATAATCATGTGAAACGCGCAGAATAAAATTCATTTTTAGGGCAACTAAAAAGTATCTGTTGTGCTTAATTATTTGGTATATTTAATAGATGTTTTAATGAAAGTGAGTTGTGGTTGATGTGTCAGTCCTCTACCACTATATCGTCCTTTGTACTTGTGGCTACGTGTCATGTGCTTAAGCGGGTCTGAGTTATAACGGTCTAATATTGGAAGTTCAATACAACTGTTTGTAATTTCAGCTCACGGGGCAGGTGTTTCATCTCTCCGTTATGACAATTAATGTTTATGTTTCGAAAATAAGCTGCAGTTACGTGTTAATATCTATTTGATACTAATTCTTTACTATTTAAGGTTATATGATGTATGTTACGTTAACACATCTTTAGACAAAATGTACCTTAGAGTTTATATTAAGAATTAAAAATATCTCAGCTCTGTAAACTAACCATCATTTCATATTATATTACGTTACATTACAAAGAAAAACAACGAAGAGTAAACCGTGCTAGCATAAAGAATTCGGGATACATCATGTTTTATTATAGGTGGTTTGTTTGGAACTTTTAATACTATGTGGCATGAAATAGAAGGTGATAGGCAAAGAAAATAAATTAGATGTCTACGAATTGGGGTAATAGAAAATTCTTATAAAATAATCGCGTGGGAGGAGCGCGGCGACGTGACGCGTCGCAATCAAATATTGAGACATTCTTGGACACAAACACAAGTCATCTGAACAATAAAAAAGAAAAATTGAAAGTAAGTGTCATCAATACATCAACAATGAAGTAATAGTAATAGTTGGAAATTCTACTCATTATTTCATACAAAATTATTATAACTTTATATGAATGAAGTACATGGTAGACCGATATTATTCTTGAAGTATGATAGAGGCGTTGTCGGAGACATGCCAGAGTTGAGTTTTCAGTTTTCAGTGAAGCGCGCAACGTCGCTGGTGTACACTCCTGCGCATCGCGATGTCTTCCCACTCAAAGAACACCGCAAAAAAAAACGTCAAAAAGAAGGTCGATCTATTAAGTGTATTCGGATATGTGTCGTGTAAAAAGTCAATTCAAGAACTTGGAGTTGTGAAATATTTAAATATCTTAGTCTAATTATTTTCTCGTTAAAGTAAAATTTATTACAATTATGCACCTACTCTTTACAACGTTAATTCTTAACTGTGTAAAATACTTTTCACTTATTTTTTTTATTGGCTACGTTGTGCCGTATCGAGTATTAAATATTGAACAATGTGACTTTTAAAATGTACTTCGTGTGCATCAGTTACAGTAATTATTTATTTACCTATATATTCCGGCAATCTGTATTAGTCATTTTTGTTAACTATATGTAGGTTATACATAGATTTAATGATTTTAATAAGACATAGTGGATGAAAAATTAGTTATAAATCGTTTTGTTTTATAAAAGATTATTATAAACTATCGGGTTTAAAATATGTTAATAATGTTAATGTAACAAATAATGATCAAAAATTTGAAGTCGCTAGTTGAGCGTTCTGCAGGATTTGCCGCGATTTTGACCTTCTGAACCTTTTAGTTTGACATCCTATTTATCCAACTACGGCGAAGCATAAGGAGGATTTCATGATTTTAACAGCGTATGTAATTATTTATGTAGTCGAAAAAGCTCAAAGCCGAAACTAATAACCAATCTAAAGGGTATCAATGGATTCGTTATAACTATCAGCATGTTATAATGCTAGGTTGGTTTGTGAACAATTCAATATGACATCTATGGTACGACTTAAATGTCAAGGGCTAAAAAAATTCTTTACAGCCCATACAATATCATTGATTACACCCTATCATGATAGCCACTTATCAACCTTTAAGAAGGCATTTCAAAAATATTACGCCTGGGACAAAAGTGCTAATACTATCCACAATTATTTAAAGATTTCAATAAAATTATGTTATAAAATTAGAAACCGACTACATAGTCGGTTTCTAATTCAGAATATACATAGAATTTTATTATATAAGTACATACTTATATAATAAAATTTATAAAAGAGATGTTTCAGAATTGTATCGGGTTCTGCCCAATGATGTTATAATATAAAAGAAATATAACATCATTGGTTCTGGACATGATATTGTATAGTATAACATAATGTAGGTAATGTTGTACTGAACACTGTCTACCAATTAGATTCGGTGGTGTTTATTTGATTTCCTGATGTACAGAAAAAAAAGATGGCGTCTACCCAGTCCTGTGATGATGTTCACAGATAAAACGTCAGTAGAGATATACTTATGTTTTATTAAGATTGCAGCTATAGAAATATGAAAATACACGATGGAAAACGCATACAACTTTCCTTTTTTTTTTGTGAAATTGAACCGTCATAGAGCAGATATGCGCACCTGAATGGAAAATAACAACACAAGATTTTAGTTATTTATATTGTGACAGATAACATTTCTTTTTTTATTTCCTTAAGGTGTCAATGTCACAAATAAATTTAAAAAAAGAAGAAGAGTAGATTGCTTTTATAGTAGTTCGCAATTAGTTCCAAAAGTATTTTATTACTAGTGAAATCAGCAATAAATATATTAATTTATTTAAAATTAATATTTTGTTGGAATAATCAATTTCTCAGTATTTTTTCTTGATTCCTACGTACTCTGGACATGGTGATGGCCAGAAACGAAACAACTCTTTTCATTACACAACAAAAACTTTAAAGTAATATTTTGCAACTTCCTTGACTACATTGCTAGAGTTAGAGGCCATAAACAAGGGAAAGTATAATAGGCCTAATATAAGTATAACACAAATTACACTTTAATCATCTTCTTCAAAGTATTTTTTAAAAGTAGTCAAGTTTTAGTTACACATAATTTTTATCTTTTACCCCCGAACAACGTAATACAGCGGGAAAATGTTAGTCAGATGTTGGTTCCATAACATTTAATTTTTACCCCGTACGTGATTCATCGGGAAAGTTATAAACCAATGTGCAAAACATATTTGATCATCTCTTTGTTTAATATTATTATCCTTGTTACAGGTGTATCGAGAAGGCAGCTCACGATGGTATGTGGGAAACATGAGCCAACTAGCAGAGGATTCGGACGACCTGGAGGCCGGCTACATATCAAGCGATGAGTCCGCGCACGCCGCAGATTTAGCCGAAAGGCTGAGGGTTAAACCCTCCAGAGATATTTGGGAGCTTGGTAAGTTTGATAAATTTATTAATACTCGTAAAAATTCGGCATTATTATGCCATATTTACAGAAGTGAATTACTTTGTCATAAAAAAAAATTAAAGAGGAAATGCTGGTTGTAGGAATGTAGTGATCATTTTATTATTGACGTAGGGGCAATTTTTAAAATGTTTGTCTGTTTGTGCGCTTATAACGCAGAAACTACTGGACAGATTGTAATAACGCTTAGCATGCTATTAGCTTACATCCTGTGTCAACATCTAAGATAATTATTTTCCGGAAGATAAAAAGTGTTCCCGCCGAATTGCCGTAAAAGTTATTCTGTCCAACGAAATCCTGAAATCAATGTGAACTCACGTATTCAGTAGAGCTAGTAAGTTATAACTTATAATGTTAGGAACGTGCAGATAGAGAAGAAGGTGATAATGTGGCCCCTGCAGGTATATTAAGACCCTTGGATATTCATAATTGAGAAACACTCGATCTAGTATATTTTGCGAGCAACGCGGAGCTCCTGTGATAGTCATCGAATTAGTATCAAGAAATCTGTGAGAGATAGTTACGGTCTTTTGTTATTTGAATCAACCGAATCATGCAACTGCCAAACTTTAAAAACCGCTCTGCATTTTATTCAGTTTTTTGGAGGTGGTGGATTTGGATTGTGTTTGACAAAAGTTTTCCTACTATTGGTTTTTAAGATAATTATACAAAAACATCTGATAAATATCTGTATTATGGCTTGTTTATATATTCTTTAATACTTGTAATTTGGCCCCTTTGTATTGTTCGTATTATGGTCCCGGGGGTCATATAATATATATGACCGGTATATCACTTTAAACTTTTTTGCCATTCCCATCTTCGAAGAAAAGATAAACATAGGATGCCGATTAAATGAAAAAAGCAATCGAAGCTGTAAAGACAAATGTCATGGGCTATAAAAAATACTGTAAAAATGTTTTCTATGTAAAGATCCATGCTGAACGGATTAGTAAAGGACTCTCAAGAATCTTTAGTTACTTGTGCATAAACCTTCCACTTCGCTTCATAAAATGATTCTGAATATGACAACAATATCAATTCAGATAGAATACCTGAAAGCTTAGATACGAGCTGTATATTTAGGAGAAGAGGAGTGGATTCAGTGCCAGAGTTGCAATTTATGGACTCATACAGCCTGTGCAGGCCTTGAGGTCGAATATTGTATCTGTGATTTTTGCTGTTAAGTTATAATTAAAGACAATGTATTTAATATGCCATATAACCCTCACTTGATCTCAAGTTACCACATTTCTTATTATTTAGAATAAATAAGTTTTTGATTATTGTGGTCATTTCATTTATTTCATAGGAAGGGATGTATAGGCCGATGAATAAGGAGCACTGTAACTGTTATTTGATTTTTAAATCTAGTATTTTTTACATGAGGCCTCGAAAACAAAGTAGGGGACCACATTACCACCTTCTCTATTATTTAAAATTGTTCAAATTGAAAGAAACGCTTAGCATTTTAAATGTCTTACATATTACAAGATTACAATCGAGTAATTCCTTATATTGCAACTATAGCCTAATTACGTTAACGTTTAACGGATGTAACGTTTAGGTGAATTATGAAGTTGGAAATAAAAAATATGAAAATGATTGTTTGTATTCCACAGAGGAAATTCAGTATTCTTTAAGACAACTTCCGTGTGCTGAGGATATATCGACATTAGTGGAATCAGGACAGTATGATGAGGCCATTAACTTGGGTATGCAATTAGAAGGGACTGTAGGAATAAAAACTGGTGCGTTATGGGCTAGCTGGTTAGGAAGAAGTTGTCTGTTGTCGAGACTTTTGAAGCTCGGCGTGGATCCAAACAGCGCTGACGATGCCGGCAGGTAAATGTCTGCACATGTACATAATGTTAAGTCCCTTAGACTTCGGAATACGCAATTCATTGAGAGCCCTATGACGAACCGTAAGCACTTGAATTTAGGTATTGGCGCGCTCGAACACTTATATACTCGTATATGCGACATTTGTATCTTTATTTCAGTGTGAGTAACGAAGCGACTTCAATATAAAATATAATTTTGATATTTATCCAAATCAAGTTTCTATTTTTTTCTTTTTAAATTAATACATATACTATTTGTAATTGTATTAAGTGTTCTCGACACGATAAATACATGTAAAAGAAATACAATATCATTTCTTAACACAAATATTTAGTTACATATTGAATCACATTTACACCACCGCTTCTAGCAATGACCATTTAAGGATACCGATGACTTACAGATGGTAAAGCGGAATCATAATAGCGATGGGTTACTAGCCCACAGCCTATGCAATTTCTTTGAACACTATTTTCTTTCTCGATTTTTATTTTCTGTGAGGGAACATAAGCAGATGGCACATTCTATAATATGAGTAACAAAACAAAAATAAGTATACCTAATATATACACACATATCAGCTGTATCTATACATCTATGGATATATATATATATAAATAAAATTGAAGTGTCTGTCTATGATTTCGAAATGAAGGCTTTTTCTAATATATGGTTCATATATGGTTAATTGCACGTAACCAAAACCCAAACACGCTGTTACATAATTTTTGTATCTGTCGGTCTGTTTGTTAAGGCTAATCTTCGAAATGGCTGAACTGATTTTGACGAGACTTTCATTGGTAGGTGGAGAACTTTTGAAATAGTAATCTAGATTACTATTTGGTGTTTCTCTGCTATGAAAACTAGTCTAGACTAATTTTCATACCAGAAAAACACCAAATTTAACGCGGGTGAAACCGCAAGACGCAGATATTATGTAATAAATGTACTGATATTTAATGGGTGTGCCAACTTGCCCATTTTAATTAGATGTACTCTTGGTTAATAATCAGCTTTCAGAGTTGAGCGTCGCTAGTTTAATCCCTGAAGAAGCTCGATTTATAAAAATTACAACTTTTCAAAATTGACTTCTAATGAGGGTGTTATAGGGTATTCCCCGCCCTTAATCGTGTGGGACCCCACATCCCTGGTATAAGTCTAGCGTTTTGTTTGGAACATATAGTTATAATTGTATTTTCAGGACCTGTCTCCATCTTAGTTGTTTAGTAGGCAGTGAGGACTGTGTAAAGCTATTATTGGAATTCAAAGCGGATCCAAATAGATGGGACTCATCCGAAGAGACCAAAGCAACACCATTACATTGTGCTGCGAGCGCAAAAAGTCTAGCATGTGTGAAGGTAAACAGTATACAATCTAATAAAAAAAAAGGAGTTATTTCCTTTTATTTTGATTTGAACTGGAGAAAGAAATGATAATATTGACGCTAATTTTTTCAGGTGTTAATAGCCCACGGCGCTGACGTCAACGCTGGCATAAATGAACGATCTCCTCTACATTACGCAGTTCTTAGTGATGCGCCGGAAGTCGTCAGCAATTTATTGGAAGCAGGCGCCTGTCCTGATACTCCACAGGTACTTTAAATTGTAATTATTATCCAATATGTAGGGTATAAGCGTAATTTATTATGAATAATATCCAAAGTACATATGAATATGTAATGCATATAGAAATATAAATAACCTGACGACCATTGTATTATACTCCCATAGACGTGATCGCAGACTATTGGCACATGCTCGCTTTTAGTAAAAGTTTAAGTTAATGCGTGACAGTCTGAAAGTAGATAATCTCATAAAGAAACCTAAGTTATGTGATAAACGTTGACTGACGTTTCTTCATTCCTTTAAACTACACCCATATAATATTCACTAATTTTTGTTTCAAATAGCAGATCCAGATTTAACTAGATACCGCCATAGTTTCTATTCATTATTTCATTAAAAATATCCCTACATATTATACCTAAAATACACGTATAGTTTCGTTGAAAAAAGGGTTATTAGGTAATAACGTCAACGAGATCACGGCTTGCAGACTTTTTGGTATATAAAACCGGCGAATCTCGTTAAACCAACCAACTTACGACTAAAAAATTAAATAATAATCTTCTACAGGTGTTTACGGAAACTCCGCTACACGTGGCTGCATCGTTAGGATCAGCCATTTGTACGAAACTTTTATTAGACGCTGGAGCAGATGTTCGAGCTGCACTGGGTGCTGGTCGAGTTACTGCACTGCATCTTGCTGCCGAGGATGGTCACGCTGAATGTGCTCGTTTATTATTAGAACATGGAGCTCACATAGATTGGCCTAATTCTAGAGGACAGACTCCTCTTCACTTAGGTAAATCAAAGTCAGATTTTTTCTAATGATATAATATACATACCGACGTTATAATAATATCCAAGTAACTTCTGCTATCAGCATGTTATTGTAAGCCGTAATAAGATTATGTAACGTAAAATTCTTTTCTATAGGAAAAATCTGTGTCGTAAAATTTCATTAACTAGTATATTATGTATTTAAGTATATAAGAAGTTGTAGTATTATCAATTATAGTAAAAATATTTTATTACAGCGGCTTTAGCACAATCCGTAGAAGTGGTAGAGTTGCTAGTTGGGAGACGAGCTAACGTACGAGCACGAGATGCCGACGGCCGAACACCTCTCCATGGAGCCATTGTGAGAGGAGCTCGTCCTTGTGACGTAGCGCGAATTTTACTATCAGTGGGCGCGGATCCCAATACTCCAGACAACTTTGGCTACACCCCATTACACATAGCTGCTTTAAATGAGCTATCCGCTTGTGTTCTATTATTATTAGGTAAATGGCATAAATATTGCTTTCTTTAAACTCTTAAGAAATCATACAGTAAATAATAGTGTTTGTTCTCAGATTTAAAAAAAAACAATCCACCAAAAATATTGTTGTAAAAATGGATTTAAACAATTGGATCAAATCAATAGATCAATTTGAAATGTTGACCGTGAAAATTGATGAGATAATAATTGCGAAGTTTTTAGTTTTTGTATTATTATGTTTACAACAGCATTGAAATTTACCGCAAATGTCAACGTTTAGATTTTATTGTTATAATAAGCAGTTATGTAAAAGGCAACAATATTGTGTTTTGTTTCCATCATTATAGTAGAGTACACGTAGAATTATAATTCGAATTAATGCAGTAATTTCGCAACTGTTATGTCACTGTTTTTAAATGGGAACTTTGCTCCTTTAACTAACTTAGAGTTTTTGATGGGATAATTATCTTCGATGATGCTCTGGGAGAGAAAGAAAAACAGAACATGCCAGTTGTTAATCTTACTGCACAGGTGGTCAAGATCAAATGAAGGAAGAAGAAGGGATAGGGCTTAGATTAAAGGCTTTGAAAAAGATTGTATATGGTACGGGCTAGAAATTAGTCTCTACCTATTTTGATTTCTATCACGTCCAATTTACAATCTCTAAGTCAAAATGAAATATTTAATTTTTAGTTTAATTTTGCTGTGGTTTCTTTTATAAGTTTGTGCACACCAAAAGAGAAATGTCACGACGATTTGTAGGTATTATGTTTGACTACTCTCACTCTGTAACTGTTTATAGACTATGGTGGTGATGTAACACTTCGTACCAACGGAGGTGTGTCAGTGCTCTCGTTCATTGTTCGTCGTGTACCTGACGTGCTACCTCGATACCTATGCAAGTTTGACGACGCTATCCATGTCAGCGAGCATGAACTCGGCGACGTCGACTGCGAATTAACAATTGACTTCAGACCACTAGTGCCTTGTTTAACGCGTGGTGAAGCAGAATTATTACTTGCCTTTATTGAGGTGATATAATCTTAAAATTATAAATCATACTTTTCTAATATCCACACAACGTTAAGAACGGATTTGATTTATGTACAGGTGGGCCGCAAGGATATTCTAAAGCATCCTGTTGCAGAAACCTTTTTGTTCCTGAAGTGGCGACGCATTAGAAAGTTTTTTGTACTAAGTTTTATCTACCATGCCGTATTTATTTCACTTTACAGTCTTTATATTCTCCGTAAGTATTGTGATATTGGTGAAGGCTATATCTTTCGATATCATAATTTTAACTACTGTTTTTGTTTTTCAGAAATATATCTCTGCGAGGACGTGACTTGTCAAGTACCGACGTATCTTCGGCCAGTTCAGTATCTTATAATTCTTCTCAATTTATGTTTTTTATCAAAAGAGATTTTCCAGGCATTCCTCGATTGGTCAGCTTATATGAGGCAATGGGAAAATTGGTTACAATGGCTAATTATAATAGGAGTCTTACTTTGTACCGTATGTTTCAGATTATTTTTAATATTCATATAAGTAAGCATTGATTGAATAAAATTATTAAATGTCAATATTATTATTTTAGTTACCAAATTGGGATGCGGCCAATGGAGTGATACAGAATAATACATCGGGCTGGCAGCATGATGTTGCAGCAGTTACAATATTCTTTTGTTGGTTGGAATTAATGATGATTATTGGAAGATTCCCCACGTTTGGATTATATGTACAAATGTTTACTACAGGTTAGAGGTTTTGTGATATGGATATTTCTATTTTATTAATTAATAACATTATTAAAATAAGATTTGTCTTTACAGTGACTGTTAATTTTGCAACATTCCTGTTAGCCTACAGTTGCCTTCTCGTGGCTTTTGGACTAGCGTTTAGTGTGCTATTCAGCAATTACCCCGCCTTCCATTTGCCAGCTGGTTTAGTAAAGACAGTAATGATGATGTCTGGAGAACTTGAATATGAGGACATCTTTTATAGCAATTGTACAAATTCACAGATCCAATATCCATTGACAGCACATGGAATGTTTCTTATATTTGTAGTGCTTGTCACTGTGATATTAACTAATTTATTAGTTGGTTTGGCTGTTAGTGATATTCAGGTGCGTTGTTGTATTAGTCCTGTTTATTGTTAGTTAAAAAATGTTTGATATTAATAAGATAATTATGATAAAAATTGGTTTTTAGGCCTTACAAGAGAGTGCTGGATTAGATCGACTTGTTCGTCAGACTCAGTTAGTAGCACATCTTGAAAGCATGCTTTTCAGTCCTCTATTATCATGTGCACCGAAACAATTGCTCACAGTCTTGCGCTGTGGGGCTTTATTAACTACATCTCATATGAGAACGTTGAACATAAGGCCTAATGATCCCAGGGAGAATAGGGTAAGAAATTCGTCATCAGATTCATGATCAGACCACACACACACATTTGATCAGTAGCTCAACTATGAGTCAATGGAGTCAATACTCTGCATGGAATATACAGTCATAAATAATGTCATCTTATGAAGAATTGAGCAGTGCTCTGGCTGTGCCCCTAACGGTAACTACAGTAAACTACGAATTGTCACACAACACTTTGACGCGGTCGCTATCGAGTATCGACGCACGGTGGTTCCAGTCCATACAAGATGTTGGACATAGGACATTGTTGAATTTTCAAAGATAAATGGTACCACTGTGTTCCTCTAACTATAGACCATATATCATAATTATATGGTGCCTATAATTCTGACAATATGGTCTATATGATTGTCAAAGACTAACTTGGTATTGTAATAAAATTAATAGAGTTAAATTTTACAAAATACACTATTAGTCCAACTGAAAATCACATTCAAAATTATGCATATTTAATTCTTAGACTATGTTGTGTCACATTGAATTAATGATAAATCTCATTTTCTAGATTCCAAAGGAATTAATAGCTTCGGTTTATAAACTTGTAGCAAGCCGAAAAGACAATAAACGAAGTATACGTAAAAATAGTAATTATGAATGTCGAATTAGGAAATCTATAGATGATGCAGAGGATATCAAACCACATTTTGTTAAAAGAAAAAGTAATCTGTATGACAGATATTCATCTGAAAGTCAACATGTAGAAAGAAGAAAAAGAACTACTTCAGGTTCATTAGAGACCAGAGCCAGACCAATGTCATTAACAGTAGGTGCTATACAAGAGATATGTATGGTTGACATAAAAAATCAACTTGCAGACTTGACAAAGAAAATCAATAAGTTGGTGGAAGCAACAGACTGTAGATTAAATATAATTGAAAATAAACTTGATGAAATGCAGCCACTTTGACTATTTGTAATCATATAATATTTTGTTTAAATGTTTTTAGTTCTGATTGTTACCTTAGGCATATGCGCAAGCAGCACAGACAATAAGTTAACCAGGGCAAATCGTTTGTATTATGTACTTGTGCCTGTTTGCCTGTATACATTCATATACTAAAACCAGCGCTGTAAATGAACTGTTATTGCCTGTGTGAGGTGTATCTCCATATATGTCTAGATAAGTAACAAGTAAAATATGTTTCAATTAAATTTTTTGTCAAAACTATACTTTTAAATATCATAAAAATAAATTGCACCTTTTTAAAATTATTTCATTTAAAATTTCAATTTCATCAAACTTACAAGGCACTGAGGTGTTTTGTAGAATTCCAACTCAAATTATGAAATCTTACACTTTTTTCTGTCTACGGCTCAAAATTGCATACTTTGGTGCTAGTTACTTGACCGAATCTGATCTCTAGAAGATCCTAAGGATGCTTCTTTACGAAGAGAAACATATGTGAAGCTAAAATATAATACTTTATCACATTTTTATAGCGTATTAGTACTTTGGTGTTTATTATAATGCACAGTTACCCACCTGGTGGGTTATCTTCAGTGGAATATATATCGAAAGCCATGAAATCCTGACAGTAGTTATTCTGGTAATTACTAGGCCATAGTAGAGTACAACTCATCTTCTCATCTCATTTGTGAGAAGAAGCTTGTGTCTAGCAATATGCCATATTAAGCTGTTACAGTAAAATTATACTTACAAGCAAATCACAAGAGTAAATGTCACCATTTTCCATTTTCACTAAGCTCTCCTTCTGTGAGTCTGTCCTGGGCAGTTCATAGCCTGAAATCTTAGCGCCATAAACGATGTCCACATTTTTAACATCCGATGTCAGCTCTTTGTTAATGGCATGTAAAAGAAGATCATTTTCAACGATATATGCCAAATCATCATCTAGCATGTCACAGCTACTAAATGATATCAGTGCATCTGAACAGGCATCCCATACCTGAAACAATTGTAAATTTACGATATACATATACTACCTTCAATCTCTAATAAAAAACAAGATACACAATCAACGTCCCAAAAATGTCCGAACCTTTACACTAAAATGAGTATTTGAGTGCACAATTGTTATTATAGTAGCATGTATTTGAAAAATCGAATAGCAAACATGTCAGTGTTCCTTCAAAAATTGTAAAAACAACACTTCTAGAATACTAAAAGAGGGAGCTTCTTATTTTCAGCAACTAATATATTTCAATATTTCCTTGAAATAATGATATATAATAGCTCTTTTTTATTAAATTTGTAATCATATTTCTTTACAGACTTGACCTTAACACCATTAAGTATAAAATCATGAATAAGAAATTCAGAACCATACTACCACATTCATGTCCAATTTATTTGCCTTATACTTTTATTTCTGTTCTGATAAATAGTCAAATTTTTATTCTTATAAGTATTTGATTTTTTTAGTACATTTTTGAACTGAACATTAACATTATAAAAATTAAGATTTGCTGTACCTAATTATGAACTTTTGAACACTGTACATTGACCATAGTAACATTTTTCATAATTTAAAAAAAATATAGATTTCCTCCACTGGCCATGCCTTCATACAAAAGCATGGCTTGCCTTACTTAAATGCTCAGTCAAGAATAAATGAATAGGTATCAACTTCAAAGCTTATCAAATGGTTTTAAAAATTCTTTAGAATTATTTGTCAAATGAAAATGGCAATGAAAAACAGCTTGTCACTAAGTCCTAACCATTCAGTGGTGACAGCCTGCCGACAGACACAAACGACCTCTCAAGACATAGACTAATCAGTCATCTCACTCTCACATGATGGCTTGCACCCAAGCTTTTTAAGCTTGTTTAAGTCTGGCTTTCATATTGCACTTCGTGCAGATTAGTTGTAAAATGCACACAGTAAGTAAAACAGAAATGTAAAAAGCGCCCAATACGATTCTATAAGACTTTCTCTAAGACTTTTAAATAGGAAAAAAAAAAAGAACCTAACACTAGACAGAAAAGCATGCCGGAGTAATGACCTTAGCCTTCTAATTTAATGCCAGAAGTGGTCTTTGGATCGAAAGAATTTCTTAGTGATATTTTTCTTTTGAAATTAATAAAGAAAACATCAGTTGAAGGCATAGTTTTAGCTCCCAAAAATTAATGAAAAATATCTATGATTAATTATAAAAATGGGAAACAGTACATGATCTAATGCTTAGCTTAAGAGATATCAAGCTATCAAGCAATATTTATCACATACTAATTACAAATTTCAATCACATGTCGATTTATGTAACACTTACTTGCATATGTCTCACTGGTTGAACACGCGTATTTTCCACATGTTGCCAAACATCAAGTGAATTCATTAAAGTCTTTGTGTTCTGGTTTAAAGCAACAACTCTGTTATTGTACTCTGGTTTAAGTTCGAATTTCTGACTTGGACTTCCTTCTAATAGTAATACTTTTAGACTAGAAAGTAATGAGTTTTTACCTAGAAAACCAAGCTAATCATAACATTTTGACTAGGTATCTTAGATTCCCGGAGAATCTAATCTAACAGGAAGGAGAATCATTCTCTTTCGTGTCAAAATTAGTACACGGCAAAAATATGTACATTGAACGTAAACATAATTTTTTCAATTTGGTATTTACCCATAGCACACGCTAAAGTGCATCCAACCATTCCACCGCCGGCAATTATCACGTCGTATTTTCCTTTGAAATTGTAATTATTTTCATTTGTTATTGTACTCATTTCGCGGAAAGCAATAGGCTTTGCAATCCGATAGGTTTTCATTTCTTTAAGAAAAATGCCGCCATGTCGAAAACTTTTACTTAAAAAGACCATTTTCATTGTAATAAATAGTACCTTAGTACCTAATGTTTCAAGCGAAAACAAATAAATTAAAAACGAATATTATTACTGCAAAAACAGCAAAACTAATTAATTTTTTTTTTAATTTATATTTCTTAAGGCATTGATAACAAGACCATCAACCTAATGACGTAATTTCTAGAGAAATATAAACTGACCAAAACACTCACTAACACTCCTCCAGTAAAGTGATAGTAGGCTTTACTGAAGTTAAAAAGGACTTCTTGGAAAAGCGCGAAAACTTCAGCTACACATGTTTGCGATACTATCACTGGTGTACGTTAAAACTCCTAAAAATGTAAAAAATAGAAAATATAAATAAAATGACAATCACACTTCTCACGTTCCCGCCAAAAAGTCCAATGAATTAAAAGCAGTATTTTTTTTCTTTCTTTTTAACATGACGCACAGATTAGCGCATTTACCAATGTCACGTATTAAAAGTAGAATCACAAGTAAATTAGTTTTTTCTTATGGTAAAATTCCTCCAGTAAAGTGATAGTACGCTTTACTGGAGATATAAAGGACTTCTTGGAAGAGCGCGAGAACTTCAGCTACACATGTTTATTTAGACCTACTCCATTCTTTTCACTTATACAAGGTGTTACACGAGTTCTGGTAATGCTTAAAGCGCGATAGAATGTTACAAACACTGAAACGAAAAGTGCGATTATTTTTGTTTTAACTGTTAGGATTTCTGAAATAATTACTATCGAAGTTTTACAAAACAATCGACATAATTTCTTAAGAATCCCATCCCTAGTGATCAGCTGTTCGAATCTGTGGCTGTTCGTCAAATTCAAGGTCATCAACCTCAAAATCATAGATTATATTTTTTCAGACTGGGGACATTTGTAAGTAATTTCTGCCTAAGCTTTCGTGTGCAAGATGTAATTGCGCTATTTGTATTGAACAAACTATTTTGACTTTTTTAGTGTCTGTATGTGATGTTATGTCTGTGTCTTTTGCGTTGCAAGGCTAATAAACGAACACCTAACACTAAAAGATGTAATTAATTTTTTTTCGGCAAATTATCTTAATTACATTTAGAATATGAAAATTAAAGTACGGATTGTTACGCTTCGGCTTTTAACGATACCGCACTTGTTCCATAAGAACGCGTATTATCTAGCTGTTTCACACAGACCCATTTCCTGTAGTTTAATCTTTGTAAATACCAGGCAATTAGAATTTGGCTCTATTTTTTCAAAGCTTTTTATTTTTCTACACAGGTTCCGTGTAATAATTAAAATATGATACAATGGCTTGCTTGATATGGAACTTCGTTCACTACACCAGAAGATGTTTACCAGGAACACCTTTACAGTTTACGAAGAACAAAATAAACAATGCAAATAAGTAATTGAACTTTTTAAATTTCACTTTCATATCAATCAAACGCATCAATATCGAATTACGGAAGACAATAGTTTTCATTTCATTTCGGTTAAAATATTTATCGTATCTTATTAGCTTACGATAGAAATACCGTTGTTGTAGTTGTTTTCTTGAATGTGAGTAGAGTAGTGAATAGTGAATACCTACCAAACGCAGCAACGCAGCCATTTTTCGACAGGCGAGGTTGTGCGTAAAAGACAAAGGACGACACTTTGAACCTCTCCTCTAATTTTGAATTACTTAGAAATGTACCCACCGTTTTTGGTGTAGGTGGTTTGTCTATTTATGTAGTGACTTAAAACTTTCCTTCATTGATTTTCGAAAGTAATCAATAATACAAAGCAATTATCTTCTTTTTTACATATACCTTACTTTACTGTTTTGAAATTAGTAAATTCATTTCGCATTAAAATTATTTGAAAACGGGACCCTAATAGTATTATGGAGGGTTCGATATTCCGGCCTCTCAACAGCTAAATTGCACAATTGCAAAATTGCACAACCCACAGAGCACAGCTAAATTGCATGCTCTCCTGGTATTTGGCTTCCTAAATTAATTTTAAGGGTTCCGTACTATTTGCGTTGCAATCTATTAAACGACGAAAATCTATGAAAATTAATAATATTAACATTTGTGGAAGTTCCGCATGTCACGTTAACTGTATGAACCTTAAGTTCGGACAACGAATCAGGTGCAGCTGTCGTCTTAAGGCAATTTTGTGTCCATTTTATGACCTTTTCATGTAAGAAAGTAGGTCCATTCCACCATATTGATGACATACTAAGCTCATTCAATGTTTTACCACGCGACACTAAATCTGCCGGGTTGTTTATACTGTTTACGTGCAACCAAACCACATTACTAGTTAACTCATTAATTTCGACAACACGATTCTGTACAAAAGTTTTTAGCAAGCGAGGGGACATTCTCAACCAACCTAGTACAATAGTTGAATCTGTCCAACAAACTATATTATCAAATTTTAACTGAAGCGATTTTAATATTTTATCCATCAATTTAGCACCGACTAGCGCTCCACACAATTCAAGACGTGGAATACTAACCGGTTTGAGCGGTGCAACGCGGCTCTTCGAACACAATAATGTCACTGTGACGTCATTATTACTACTAAAGGTACGAACGTAAGCGCACGCTCCGTATGCAACTTCACTTGCGTCTGAAAATATATGCAGTTCAATTCTGACGGGATATTTTCTTATCACATGACGCGGTACTCGCATACTACTTAAGTTAGACAAAGAATTAATAAACTTCTCCCAACACAATACTACATCATTCGGTACTTCATCGTCCCAGTCTAGTTTACAGAGCCACAGTTTTTGTAAAAGTATTTTTGCTGTAATAATAATTGGACTTAAAAGACCGAGTGGATCATATATTTGCGATGCAATAGATAATATTAAACGCTTAGTAATTCTAGTCATGTTTTCGTTTAATTTTGACGTAAAATGGAATTGGTCACTTTTATTTAACCAACCTATACCTAAAGTTTTACTAGAACTATTTTCATCTAATGACAAATATTTCGTTTTATCTTTAGTTTTTACGAAATCACAAGCTATATCAGGCGAATTAAATATCCATTTGCGCAAAGGCATACAACCTGACATACACACATCGCTTATTTGTTTGCATAATTGTGATAATTTAGATTTACTGTCGTGTCCAATCAATAAATCATCGACATAGAAATTATATAATATTGCATGTGAAACCTCGGCATTTTCACACTCTAAACCCAATTGTCTAAGACATCGAATACTGAGGTAAGGCGCAGATGCCGTACCGTATGTAACAGTATTAAGCTGATACACACTGATAGGTTCCGATGGGGTTTCACGCCACAAAATTAACTGTAAATGTCTTTGATTTTCCTGTATTAATATCTGCCTGAACATTTTTTCAATATCAGCACACGCTACGTATTTGTACTGGCGAAAACGTAAAAGGATATCAAATAAATCGTTTTGTAACGCAGGGCCTGTCATTTGAATATCATTAAGCGATTTCCCCGACGACGTTTTCTGACTAGCATTAAAAACTACACGTAACTTAGTGGTCACATTGTCTTCTCGTAACACACCATGATGTGGCAAAAAATAATACGGAAAATTACTATTGAAATTCATGCGACTCATGTGTCCTAAGGCTAAATATTCCTGCATAAACGAAGTATACATTTGTTTATAAATTGGCGATCGCTCTAACTTACGTTCTAGTGAAAAGAAACTCTTTTTAGCTGCATTATAACTGTCACCGAGAGTGTCAACAGATTCTTTGAATGGAATACGAACAGAGAAACGACCTTCATTTACGCGTTTGGTTGTTTCCTTAAAGAGTTGTTCGCACTCTTGTTATTCGGTTGTAAAATACTGACTAGACTTAGAAATCTCTTCTATTTCCCAGAACTTTTTTAATTGTTCGTTTAAACTTGACGTCTGAGCGAAATTACAATGGACCTGTCTAATGCGCGAATTATCCGTATGAACCGGACCCGAAATTATCCACCCTAACTTGGTATTCTGCAAGTATGGTCCATTATTTAAGCGAATTCTACCCTCGAGTAACAAATCCCAAAAGTAGTCTGCACCGATTAATAAATCGACTTCCGAAGGTTTGCAAAATAATGGGTCCGCGAGAGTAATGTGCTCGGGGACGTTCACCTTGTTAATATCAATACCTACGGAAGGTAATGTAGTAGAGATATAAGGCAATACTAAACATTTAATGCGCGTGTTATAATCTCCGTTTAAAGATGCGATTTTTATTTCGCATGAGTGAGTACATTGCGTAACTGTATTTCCTACTCCTATAACTTGATAAGTGGACTATATCGATTTAATGTTTAATTTGTTACGAAATGATTCAGCAACAATACAATGCTGACTGCCACTATCCAATAACGCGCGTGCGTGATAGTGTTTATTATTGTCACCAGTAACCTCAACTAATGCTGTCGATAACAGAACCGGTTTTAAAGCGTGTGTATTGACAAATGAAGCGCTTTCGTAGCTTTGTTTATTAATATTATGCGATTGTGTAACAGTGTGTAAAGCGGTCGAAATATCAGAATGCTTAGGCGTTGACTGCGACACTTGATCGATAGCAGTAAATAAAGAATTATCCTGAGCATTTTCAATATGCAACAAGCTATTATGTTTGTTATTGCATTGTCTACATGAACCAAAATAGCATTCAGTAGCAGTATGTCCTACTCTTAAACAATTTCTGCAGAGCTTTTTATTCTCAACGAACTGTAATTTTTCTTTAGCCGATAAATTCAAAAATTTACTACATGAATAAAGTGAATGATTACCGCTGCACAAAACGCATTCGCGGGTACGTCTAGAATTAATTTTAGTTCGTTGTGTAGAAATAAAACTATGTACTTTTTGTTGAGGTTTTTTAAAATTATCTTGTGGAACCTTATGGCTAGAACTAAAAGAATGATTATGATTATGAGAATGATTAGCTTTTATCATTTCTAACATGTCGGCTTTATCTTTTAAAAATTTAATTAATGTATCTAAATTTATATTTTGATCTGAACTAACGCACATAGTGTTTTTAAATTGTTCCCATTCTTTTTCAACATTTGAATCTAATTTTGTAACAATTAAATAAATTATAAGCGTATCCCAATGGTCCGTTGGTTCACCTAACGTCCTTAAAGCACGTAGATTTTTTAAACACAGTATCAATTAATTTTCTAATTTGAGATGGGGACTCTTTAGTTAAAGCGTGAATTGAAAATAATGCTTTTACGTGATTGTGAACCAATAGTTTGCTATTGTTGTACCTATTTTCAATCAGATCCCATGCTATTTCATAAGTTTCTGATGAAAATTCCACAGATTTAATCACCTGTAAGGCATTGCCTACAAGCGAAGATCGTAAATAGTGATATTTTTGAATATTATCAAGCTGATTAGAACTGTGAATTATAGAAATGTAGGTATCTCTAAACTCGAGCCAGTTATCATAAGAGCCGTCAAAAGTGGGTAGTGTTATAGTTGATAACTTAACAAACGAACTCGAATTGACCTTGGATTCGTCACAAATTATATTCGTATTAATTATAGTACCATCTCCCACTAAACAATTTGCCGTAGCCATAACATTAAAATATGTATTTTCGAAACTTTCGCGACATTCTAGTTGTTTAGCGATTTCACTTTCCAATTCAGTTTCGAATGCAAACTCTTCTAATGAATTTTGAACAGTATTAAATTCGTGCAAAAGCTCTTTAGCTGCCTGTTGACGTAATTTTAACTCTGCTATCTGTTTTTTAGACAATTGAAATTTTTTGAAGCAATCTACAAATTTCACAAACAAAGTTAGCCTTCCCTTAAGTGTACCTCTTTTTTTATTTAGATCACGAACCAAAGCGTTATCTGTGGCCGAAATTTGAGGATTGTCTAATTTGTCTGAATTCATAATGGCAGTTTATGAAAAGGGGGTACTCACGTTATTCCTGCAACACAGCGCGAATTGTTGATGCGCAACGCCGCGTTGTTCTTCTATACCTATAAAGTTTTTAGACCGTTTTAGTACAAATTGAAATGAAGGGAAGAAGAAAGGAACGATATAGCCAGACCCTTATCCGTTGGCGACTCGATGACCTTGATTTTCTTGGTACTGCACTGGATGGCTTGCTTTATCTAGATGATTCGATTTATCTGGATGATTTATCTTGATGATGCGATTAATTTGAATGATTTATCTTGATGACTTGATTTATGAGGGTGATTGTCTAAATAATTTTTATATTTTGCGTTCTTGATATTTTCCGCTGATTCGTTTATTATGATGCTGCTGTTTTCTTTATTATGCGTTTATAAACCTGCTCTGGAGGACCAGATGTTTGGACTTCTTCCAAATTAAAATAAGGCGCAACAATTTTATGAAATTTATATATTTTTTGTTTTTACAAAAAATTCGTTACACGTTTAAAAATGAGAAATAATGTGCTACATAAACGAAGCTAGCGCAGAGAGAACAGAGGGCACTAGTGGCGCTCCGCTACTTATACACGGCTGAGACAGCGCCATCTATTGCCACGATTCCCTAACACTAATATTTACTTATGATTTCTTCTCGTTACTTTTATTTACAATTAAAAAGACGTACAATTTTTTCTTTCATAGATGACTGTTTATTCATGGCTATTATTTATTTCTAATATTTACTTATGATTTGTTCTTGTCGCTTTTATTTCCATCTAGCGACCCGCCCCGGCTTTGCACGGGTAGAATAAAAAAAAATACAGCCCATGTTACTCGCTGATAATGTAGCCTTCTAAGGTGAAAGAATTTTTGAAATCGGTTTAGTAGTTTTTGAGTTTATCCATTAACATACAAATAAACAAAGTTAACCTCTTTATAATATTAGTGTACATTAAAAAGACGTACAATGGCTGCTATCAAATAAAAGAAAATGAAGCACTCGATACGAAATATGAGTTTGAATCTTTGAAGATTCTATTTTTTTTTAATATTGTATCGAGTTTTTTAGTATTCGAGTTTTTTAGGTATTGTATCGTCTTTTATTTAAAAATCAGTTGCTTAACTCTAAAACGGCAAAAATTTTGTTTTTCCAAAAGATTTTTAAAATGTGTAGTTCCATTGTTAATACGGTTATAACGGGGTCATGGTACTCATCGTGTTAATTTTACATTACTGTTTTTAATCATTGAAATTCTAGTTCCGAACGCCTACTACGAAATCGAATGTAATTGATTAAATTATAAAAATTTAAAACGGGACACTAAAAATGATTAGTTCTCCCCTTTCTTATAATACATAAAAACTATAATACCAAATTGCACACAAAATGTGCAATAATTTCATTGGTTTGCTTCGACCAATCGCAACTGTTTGTCGGAATCTTTGACTGCCCGAAGGCGGAACTTATTATTTTAGTCAGAGCTCTGAGCTGTTTACGTAAACATCTAATTTCTATTTATTTTAATTGTGAGTGAAAATGTGATAGTACTAAAGGAGACTACTATGACATGATGCTGTGCTCGGAGTCATTAAAGGAAACTTGTGTGCCGCTTGTCGAATTTACGAATATCGGTTTTGCCTCAACAAATCAGAAGCAGATGGGAGGCTGCTTCTATGTTTTTTGAAATGTTTCGCAAGATGACACAACATTTGCATACCGCTGATAGTGTTCTCAGTTCTACTAGAGAAGGACTTTCTGTCACACAAATGTAGACTTCGAAGAATAGATAGATATTAGAACACTACAACTGAGCCCAGAAGTAATAAACGAAGCGCTGCCGCCATCCTCAGCACGAATCACATGACCGTATGGCGGATTCTAAACATCAATTTCAATATATCGGAGCGAACCGCTTTGTTTTGAACGGCGAGATAGACAGCTTTTGTGACTTAAAGAGTGCGTGTATTATTGTTTGTGTTAGTGCGATTAATCGAACGGCAACTTACGTGTTCTTTCGAAAGGGTGCCTAATTCCCTTGGATGGGTTAAAAGCGGCTGCATTGTGAGTCATCAAACTTTCAGTATGTATTTCACATTATTAACTATGTACATTTAGCGATAGGTTAGCGCGCGTTATAATTGCAAGCAATAGGTAGGTATGTATAGCAGGCTGCGGCGTGCCGTCGCCAAGCAGCACAGATTGCGAGAGCTACTAGACACGCATCTGTACAATATTTCAACGCCTATTATTTATTAAGTAGCTTTTATTTATTGTATTCGCGCGATAAAATACCTAAACAGTAGATACATTTGTACTTTGTAACGGGCGCGAGCCACTTGCCGTTGGAACGTACCACAACTTCCGAGAGCTAACAGATACGCATATCTGTACAGTATTTCAACACGTATTTTTATTAAGTAGCTTTTATTTATTTATTAAGTAACACATATCTGTACAGTATAACCACACCTATTATTTATTAAGTAGGTTTTGCACATACATATCTTCACGCTGTATCCCTAACGGGGTAGTCAGAGAGGTCGGAGCGCCAAGCTTTTCGATTCTTACATACTTCTTTCGCTTCCTCTAATCTCATCATTCTCCTCACACATTTTCCTTTAGGTATGCGCATACCTAGGCGAAGTATCTTTTTTTTTTTGTTTGTTAAGTAAGGTGCGATTTAATTGCTTACAGTAGGCCTAAATGTAGCGGCCGCGAGCCGCTTGCCGACGGCACATTGCATTTAACAATAGATATAGCTATTCCTATCTAGCTGTGGGCGTGGTCCGCTGGTAGCCTGGTAGATGCCTAGCAAAGGAGGTAGTTAGCTGGTAATTCACTAATCCCTAGGGTTGTACATATACAACCCTTGACCCATAGGTCATGAACTCAAAATAGTGATGCTGGCAGTTTAGTCGATATTTTCATTTATAATTAAAATTATTTAAATTTTATCAAAATAAAAATTAACTGGAGGACTTTTGTAACCTCATAGGTGGACTCTCTACATGCTACAATACCTTTCAAGGATTTGGTGGACTCGTGTAATACCTTGTATAGAACTTTAAAACACAATATACTATCACTTTTGTACTTTAAACCTCCCAGAAATGTAAAAAATAGGAAAATCTAAATAAAATGACAACCTCACATCTCCCGTTTTCGCAAAAAAGTTCAAAAAAGCAGTAATAGTAAACAACGTATTTTCATATTTCACTATGCTCTTTCAGCTTCAACGCTACAACAAATTGTCAAACTTAGAAAAGTAGTTTCCACCATACTTAAGAGATAGCTCTAATCTTTGCATGTTCATTTAGCTGATTTGAACTGGCAATTCTGGTTTCTTCGAACTAGCCAGTTAGCCACAGTCACAGATTTATAAATGGAAGCAGATCAAACATAATTCACTCACACATAGATACCGTGTAAGTAATAACATTGTCACTTTCATTGTAGTTTAAAATTGTATATCTTTATCCTTTTCTTTCAACACAATGGCACACATAGACAATTCCGAAACCGTGGCAGCCGCCATCTTCCGCTTAAGTCAAAATAAGCGGAATATGGCGTCTGTTTAATTGTGTAGTACGTCACATGTTCGATGATTAAATATTTCTTGATGTATAAACATTATTTTGGTTATTTAAAGTGCAAAAAATGGTACAAAAGCGTTGTACACCCAATAGTTCCAACGCCTCATACAGAAAAGCCCCGAAAATCACGTTCCATCGGTAAGTAAATCTGATGTTGCAAATTGTTTGATTACTGCATTCAGTTAGCTGATATTTTTGTATTTCGTGGCTCCGACACTTAAATATGTTGCAAACTATTATAATTAAAGTTTCATTATATTGTTTAAGGTTTTTTATATTTTTGTACCAAGTACTTAACCAATTTTGACATTACTAGTACTTGTACCTTAAAGAGGGCCGAATTTAGAGAAAACTGAGTCTCCAAATAAAATTAAATATTAACGGACAGGTACCTAAGGTTAAGTAACTATCTATTTCTTGCAACTATCTTTTGATTTTGATGTATACCTTGTTAATTTCGGGTTTCTAAAGGATGAAAATCTTCAAATTTTTTGGTTAAAGAACTACATAAAAGAAATACATAAGAAAGGCTACATAGAAAAAACTGGTAGATTAATTCTGGCAGTGTTTTGTGCTTAAAACATTTTGAACCTCATTTATTATGTAAAAGAGATACCCATAAAACCCTGTTGTTGTTTGACCATGAAATTTAACATACCTATTAAAAGTGAACATGCTATCGCTGGGCTGAACCTGGACCAGTGTTGTTTAGAAAAAAGCCAGTGCTGGAATCCATACTTCATAATTACAAAATTATTTTTAATTTATTTGTAAAATAATACAACTTTCTTGCTTCAGGTAATCGAAGATGGACTTTATTATGCATAAATTGTGTGGTCACATGAAAAGTGGTGAAAATAAATATGGATATCTCGAGGCGAATAATGATAAATAATACTTACGATTACTTGCAATGGTAATCCTTAGCGTATCTGACATTCTGCGCTAGTTACTTCTGGCACACATTGAAAAACAGTGAAATGATGTGTTTGATGCACATCTATAATGAGTTCTTAGATAATGTAATAAGAAAACAATCCGATTAATAAATAAAAGACTGAAAACATTCTTTGTTTTATTGTGTAAGCTACGAAGTATTTTAGGTTTTATTCTCAATGTGATCGATCACCCGTCGACTATCTCCCGATTTATTTTAATTTTTGAGTTTTATGCGTAGTTTAGAGAAAATAATAATCAAAGGACAAAGCATAGCGATGAAGAGTTATTTAATAATTTTATAAAACATTCACTGACGCTTATCTCCTTAGAAAAATAGTTAACTATAACACTCGTCTGATATAAAACTTGTTCTATTTTCTCATAACCAAGTCTCTAAAACTTACAGTAAAGCAATAGTAAGTAGGCTTTACTGGAGTTACAAAGGACTGTTAAACGAAATTCCTCCAACTCCTCTCACTCGCACACAACTTTAATGTACAATATACTACAATTTTTGCACTTAAAACTCCCAAAAGCACAAAAAATAGCATATCTGAATTTTGAATAAAATGCCAACTACGCTTCTTTTGTTCGCGCCAAAAAGTCTAAATTCAAAACTTTCACTTGCCTGATTATCAACTTTCCCGACCTTTAAAAATATATCGTTTATGTCATTAAACTTCATGTACCCACATAAATCGAACCGCAAGCAAGGTCATCACAATATACATGTGGCCCAAGACCATCAGCGAACAGCCGTCAGGTCTCATGTATCGAACGAACAATCATAATATTGTATCGTGGAGCCATTGGGAACACTCCAAATTACATCCTTCATGTGACAAAAACAATCTACAAAAAGAAGGAATATAATAAAGTAATAACCTCTAATACTAGTTTATCAATTAATTTTATCCTTATTTACATTAACAAAAAGTACATGCATACGTTAATATTTACAAACTTCACATTATCTTTATTTTATCCTTATTTTATCACATGAAAAATATAATTTGGAGTTTCCCAAGTAGTCCCGCTATAAGATAATACAGAATATAGATACCCACTCCTTAATGCGGCCCGGAGTTCTGTATGTGTGTGAGTAATATTTGTTAGTGTTAAATTTGCCACGCATTTTGAACCGATAGGTATAGTCTGCTTCCATTTAAAAGTCTGTGGCCACAGTTAGCTGGTGATCAGACATAGTAAGTATTACTAGTACATTTAATGTTATTAATATGAAATTGTATCACATGTTTAAAACTCATATCTCAAGATATTAAAGCCAAAACAAACAACGTTCTATAACTAAGAATAACAAAACGACAGAAAATGATTTTTCTTTTGTCTATATCCGTTAAAAGAAGTGTATGACGAGTTTGCCATTATACGTGTGCTTTGTACTTGTCGCTTTTTTCATTTGTGTTTTTCCATAGCTTTTTTTTATCTTATTTCGACTTTTGTTTTATTCTCCCCTTTACGACTTCCACTGAAAAGACACTGATTATCTCCGTCTTGTGTTCACTTGCGCTTCTTTAGTGGACTTTTGATTTGCTGTGTAAAATGGATACCGATTAATCAGTGGCGTCGTACTCGCATATTCAAATGGATACAAAGTGTTGTGTACCGAACTGCGGTGATTCGCGTAAATGTTTTTAAGTATCTAAGTGCTTAAATACAACTTAACTTGTAGTGCCAGATCATAAATAAGGAATCTAAGGAAAACTTCGATTGCGATGATGCAATTTGAAAAATGATTTATGAATATTTAAAAAAAATAAAAAAACTACGTTTGTGAGTGTACATTTTAATTCTTATTTAATGTATACAATTTAATCCTTCATGTTAATTCGGTACACCATTTTGTACATTAATACTTGCACGATTAATACTTATTTCAAATCAACAATTTAGTAACAGTAATTTTAGTTTACTTTTATGTTCTTAAAATGTCTTTTAATTTTATGGTATACTGAAACTAAAAAATGCAAAGCGGAAGGGAAGGCCAGAGTCATTTCACTTCATTAAAAGACTTGAATTGTAACTTCATTAAAAAAGTGTCAGAGCTGGTAAAATACTCTTGTAGCTGGACGCAGTGAAATAAGCCAAATTAAATACTGATACTGAACTGAGGATTTATATAATTTAATTTTTAACACAGAGCAAATAACACGTGTAGAGCAGACAGCACAGACAAGAGAGAGAGAAAGTATAGTGTGGACAGTATACAATTAAAAGCTACTTTATTGTTTAGTGTTGCCACATACATACATGTAAGCATGCACTAAATATATTTTACAAATACCACCCTCTTATAGATCATGGGTGTGAAATAACAGCATCTATTGCTGTTGTGTTTCGTTTGGTGAGTGAGTGCCGGTGGGCCATCACTCCTTCCCCCTCCTTTCTCTATTACCTTAAAGGCCGGCAACCCACAGTGATTCCCCGGACGTTGCGGGTGTCCATGGGCGTAGGTGGTCGCTCTTCATCAGGTGACTCGCTTGCTCGTTTGTTCCCTCTTTTATACAAAAAAAACTTTTAATATGAAGTTTTGGGCTTGATAGTAGTGTAGTCTAGCATGTTTAGATGTCACCACTAGCCATTTACGTTTTAGTGTTTATTTCATTTTTACCTTTTGAACTTTTGCACACTTAATGCACTCTGTGGAAAAGGAACAACAAAAAACTGACGATATAATATGATATCATGTAATATCAACACACCTACTATTATAGTGCGGTAAATAATGCATACATTAGTTCCCCCATTATCGTCAGAGGCGCTGTAAGCACAACGAAGCGGCTGATAACATTATATCTTTATATATTCAATATACTCTGTGGTAGTAAACATCACAGACTATAAAGCAATAAGCACTAAAACTCTCCGTACGCTGTGGTAACATTCTCTTTATACTCCATCTACGTCTTCTTCCTTCGGTGGTAACTTTCTAGCTTTCCACTTTTCAAGTATCGCAGCAAAAGTATTCAATCAAATTCGTTTGAAAATTTTTGAATTCTAAAATTTAAGTCTAAAATGGTTTGAATTCAGAAAAGCCAAGAAAGCTTTTTACAATAGATACTATGCATTTTTTTTTGACATTCAACATACCTAATTTATTTGAGTTGTAGTACCTTGTTTTGTGTGTTTACTTAATGCATACTAGTATTAAAGATTTTATTTATTAAGTGTTTTTTTTAAATGTCAGTGTACCTATTACACTTTAATTAATCATTAAAATCTCTCTTAAAATTTCAAAGTTCAACGTCACTACTCACTTAAGATACGTCCATGTAAATTACAAATTGACAAGGTTACCATAGTAACCATATGGAATATTACTAGAAAATTTCGAACAATAATTTTCCGTTTCATATTATATTCTTATATCAATAAATTTGTACGTATATGGGTTGAAAGTAAAGTTACGTATCCAAATTATCACGATTAATATGATATTAAGCGTATCGTAGGTCAAATTGTCTTTGGAACGGTGAAATAATTACCACCAAAGATCATATTATATGGCACGTTAGAAAGGGACAAATGACATCCCTTGTAGCCTTCCCTCTCGGCACGTTTTACCTCTGTGTCGGTAGTCTAAATTGTGTCTTAAATCTAACGTCTTACGTTCTGTTTTTGCATTTATCATTTTTTGATAGTCCACAGTCCTGTTAGTGATACGTCCATGCCCAATGACGATAACGTATATCCTATGTGGCGACTATGACATTTACATAACACATAGAGATGGGCTAGTTTGCAATTTGCAAATGGTTGATTCATTTGTCATATTTATTACAAAAAGGAATAATATGTTTAGAATTGTTGCCCATTTGTGTGTTTAAGCTTCAATATAAACCACCAAGAATTAAAAGAATTATAAACGTCATGATAAGTGTAAAAAATTGTATTTTTAAAGAACGCTTAAAAATAAGGAATAGGAGAATATTATTATTCTGTCTTACATTTCGAATGAATTGTGTCACTCACATATTAGAGTGAATAATAACAGAAAAGCTGTGTTATTAGAAAGCTAGGTGTTATATGCTAGACCAGCGAATGGTGAAAATTTAACGACATTTTGATTCGTTCTTGTTTGTTTACATTAAAGTCAAAAATGGAAAAAATACGATATAATGATATGTTTTAATAAGGTTACTCTGACACTAATATTTCAGACAACAAAAATCTAATTTCTTTTAGACTTCACTTTTAAATAAAGCTCTTTTGCTTTTTTTAAATAAAATATTCTAGTAAGAAAGATTATTAACTTTCCGATTTTTAATGATTCTGTCATCCCTATGGTAAAAATACCTTAAATAGTACCCTATTCAGTAGCTGCGATCGTGACTTTTTGGCGGGAACAGGAGAAGTGAGGTTGTCATTTTAATTAGACTTTCTATTTTTACTTTTTTCGGAGTTTTAAAGTACAAAAGTGACAGTATATTTTGTTTTAAAGTTCTGTGTAACTGAAAAGAATAGAGTAGGTCTAAATAAACATGTGTAGCTGAAGTTCTCGCGCTCTTCCACGAAGTTCTATAAAACTTCAGTAAAGCCTACTATTACTTCACTGGAAGAGTTTTATAATATACCGCGTTCTCACGGGGCGATTTTAGTTGATCAACTGCTAAATCGCTTGGTATTTGAACCGTCTGAACAGACTTTCAAGTAAATTGAAGCAACTAAATTAGATTCAACGAAATTTCACCGCCTTTCGACTTTTGCTGATTCAAGTCAGTAATTGAAAGCAAATTGACTCGTCTGAACTTGTTGCGTTCGACTCGCATTCAATAATGAATTTTGTTTGTGTTTTGTGGCACATGTTGTTATAATTGTTTTGAGTTTAAAATTCAGAATGGCACACTCTTCTACATCTAAAAAAGCTGTAAAATGGACAGACAGCATAATTTACCAACCTGTACCAACAGCATGAGTGCTTATGGAACAATAATTGTGAGCTGTATAAAAATAAAAATGCAAGAGAAACGGCAATCCGTGAAATAATTATTGGATTGGGCGTGGGTGGTGGATTAACAGAAGCGGATATTAAAAATAAAATTTAAAGTATTCGCACCATGTACAGAAGGGAATTAATGTTAATCTTTAAATCGAAAAAAAGTGGGGCTGGATATGATGATGTTTAGGAACCCATACTGAGTTGGTTTAACCAAGCTGATTTATTTTTAAAGGCTGTGACGATTGCAAGACAAAGCGATTCAAATTTAATAAGTATACTTTTATTTTCGTTATTTTACAATAAGAAACTACATTTCATTAATCATATTTAGTTGCCAGGATACTGCACCTCGACCGACAAAGTAATTTGCATATCTATCTCTGATCAAAGCAGCATTTCTAGTGTAGTTATGGCTACCAATTTGTGAAATATTCCTTCCTGACGTCATTGCCTGTATTTAAAGGTCGCCAAGAACCAGGAGTCATTTGAAAATTGACCAAATCTTCATTACCAACTGACCCGGGTAGAATATAATATTCATTCGTCAAATGCAACCAGTTATGCAGAGCACAAGTTGATTTTACTATATCGTTAACTTTCTCTATATCAACAGCTAATGGTCTTTCGAATATTCTAAATCTTGACACCAAAATACCAAAGGTATTTTCGACAATACGTCGAGCTCTATACAATCTGTAATTGAATATTTTTTTTTTCATTGTCAATGGAGGACCTGATCCTGAATAAGGTTACATAATATTATTTGAAAGTGTAAAGGCGTCATCTGCCACAAGTACTCCATTATTAGGAAAATGAAGGCGGTTATTGAAATCATACAGGGCTGAACATAGTGTTGATCTTGCAAAAACTGAAACATCATTTGCTCTGCCATAGGTACCAACATCAATATACCGAAAACAGTAATTGGCGTTAACATAAGCTAATAAAAAAACACTAAAAGAGCCTTTATAATTATAAAAACTTGATCCGCTGTTAGGAGGTCTTATTATATTTATGTGTTTCCCACCCAAAGCTCCACAACAATTAGGAAAGTTCCAACGTGTATTAAATTCGGTTTGTAGACGAGTCCATTCTTCTAGTGTTTCCGGTGTCTGTAATAAATATATTCTTTATTTGCAGGATGAAATAATCAATGATACTGAGGAAGATAATCTTGAAGCAAGAAATGGAGAAACACCTTTGTCAGAATCTTCCGATTCTGCGACTAGAAGATCTGGTGTAGAAGTTAGACCCATCTACACTAGAGTCACAATCACAAATATTTCAAGCACCTGTTCGTAAACGAAGATTAGATTCAATCAATGAAGCCATTAATAAATAAGATAAAATATCGAATGTATCCAACAAGATACAAACAGATGAGTTTGATCATTTTGGAAAATTTATCGCGGTTCAATTACGAAAGATGCCTGAATATGAAGCAATACTATGTGAGGAAGAAATACAGTGTTTTAAGACAGTATAGATTAAGACTAGTTTCTCATTCTCCAAATAATTCATCAATGCATCAATCATCTCCTGAATATTGTGTATCCACACCTTCACCAGTGGCGCTTCAATAAACTGATACAGAAAGCGAAATATATCAGTATTTCATTCCTTCTACTCATGAAAGTGACAACATTATTTTACAGGCAATGCAAAACAGCAAAATCGAACCTGGAGAAGGTTCTACATGAAAATCAATTGTAGGAATAAAATAAAATATTAAAAAATACACAACTTGTTTTTTTCAAAGACATACCTTTATATATTCCTTTAAACTTTCATAAATTTGTTGACATACATTTTGCAAAAATGAGGAGAAAGTATTTTTTGGCACTTTGTAAAGACTAGCCATACTAGCAAAAGAATCTCCAGTTGCTAAATATCTCAGTCATTTGTAATTTCATTTCGGCGGGGATAGCTTCTCGCATATTTGGGTCCTTTTTTTGTATAGCACTTTGTACTTTATAAAGCAGTTGTCTAAACTGAACTTCTTACATTCTTAGATGATTTTTATATCCTGAAGAATCCTCTAGAGCCAATTCTCTTATAAGCATATTTGAAGCTCCCAACTTTGGTCTTCTTAATATCCAATTACGAACCCAAAAGCGACGTTTCTTGCGATTTTTTTCTTTCATTAATAAGTACATCTCTAAGTTCTTCTCGTAAAGCTTCGAAAATAGACATTATTGTAGAAAGTCTAATGTCTTCATCCGTCATTTTTTGCCAATGTTGAATTAATTTTTTTAGAACCATGAGAACCGTGCAGTAATAATCGCTTTCAAGTTTTTGTTGAAGTGATGAAACTTGACCAACTAAAATCGGCCTGTGAGAACGCGGTAATAATGATATAGATTCTTCTAGATTCTACTTATTAATATAATACTTGACATTAGCAAATGCGCGCCATGTACGCCATGCCACGAAGATTTGATCGGAGGCTACTGCATTGAAATTCATCCAGTGATTTTTCTTCGAAGCTCTAACAAAAGCAAAAAATAATCTAAAAATGTTTGTTTTAGAATCAGACATGCCTAAAAAGCTTATCCCAGTTACTTTTTCAAAAATATCTTTATAGACACAGCTCCGTTATAGTGTTATAATAGTAAGTACAGAATATAGATATGATTATGTATGAATATATCTTGAATGTATCTATAGTTACCGGATTCCACAACAAACAGATTTTATATCGTGTATCTAAGTTACCTATCTACTTGTTAGTTTTTAAATATCAAAGTGAAACTCGTAATGAACCATCATTGCAGTATATTCGCAAATTCTTGTTTGAAACTCCCAGTTGACCCTATTACGAAAATGCCTAAAACAGCTTATGAAAGAAAAGAAAAAGTAGCAAATGAACAGCATTTCATTGATTCATCTTCTTCGACATGTTCAATATCCGCCGCTGATTTAGATGCAGAAAAATTAAAAGATTTTTATCGAAGTATTCCTGACTACAATGAAATCAATCATCTGCCTGAAGACGAATTTTATTCTACGCTCAAATCCTTGAGAGAAAAGAAAAAAATGATGTTGGGATTAGCAGTAGAAAACATTGACAACACAAGCGGTGATAAAATAGAGGAAAAAAACAAGACAACTTATAGTTTAGTCCATAATAGAGAAGAATCACATACAAATTGCTCTGTAAGTAGAAAGTTTTCCAAAGATAAAGACATTGTTAAAAAACATGAAGCCAAAAGAAACGAAGACTTAGTTTTAGCAACGAAGGCTATAAAACAGTATTCACGTAAATTAACAGGCGAAAATAATGTTAATGTTGATCAACTTAATATTTCTGATAAAAATTTACAACCAACTAATGATATATCCAATAAAATTTCGCACAAGAATGTGTTAAGAAGTGAAAGATCAAAAAGAGATTATTCGGCATGTTCTATATCTTGGAACGATGTTAAAATGGAGCGTAAAAATGAATATGATAAGAAATTCGATAAATTTTTCGAAAGAAAATCTTCTAGTCCTATAGATAGTAATGAGAACTTTAATGATGAGTTTAAAACTCAGAGTATGCCATCTAGTCCCTTCAGGGTGAAACGTAGCATGTCTCCTGCAAAGACATATAAGAGCGTTACTATGCCTAAACCTTTTAAGATGACAGAAAGGTACGTATGCATATTGTTACAATACTTATTCTTGGGTTTCTACATAATGGTAAATAATACTGAGGACTATGTGGTAGACGGTATATTTGTACGTAGTAAACTAATTAATCTGTGTTTGTACCGATTCGGCGTGTTGATGCCATAGCACTGTGCAGCGTGGTAACGTCACAGAGCTGTCGTTTACATTTCAAGTCTTATACTAATTATTACAGCTATTTATGTCGGATACGTACGTAACAATTTCCTTGTTCCTTAAAAACAACGATGCGGATATTTCATTTGTAGATCGCGCACAAGGTTTGCTGTGTCAGAGTAATATCTGGCACACATATACATAATACATAATGACGGTAGGTGTAGTGCACATGCACTTATATCCTATTTATTGCATTTTTGACTTTAATGTAAACAAACAGGTAACTTACCAAAATTTCGCTAAATTTTCACCGCTCGCTGGTCCAGCACATTACACGTAGCTCTCTAACTACACTGCTTTTCTGTTATAAACACGAAACTATGAAATATTACCAAATAACACTAAATATTATATTATCCAATATAGTACAGCCACAGATTAATTAGTTTACTAGCGTAAACAGATGGTCAGTGGCATAGAGACAAACTGTCCCACATTAAAACTGGCAACGCAACTGGCTAGAAAGTTTACATTTCAATTTAACTAGATGGCGGCATACTGTGAATACATTTGATACTGGTCACAGCTATGACTTTTTTCTGTCCTCTTAACAATAGAGGTCTTTAGTCATTACATATTTCTATTACATGAAAGATGGCGATAATAATGAGGCGGTCAAGTAGATAGTCGAAAACAATAATTCAAAGTGACAAAAACTTTTGTGTGCTACGTAAGTGTTCCATGTTTGAATTTCGAGTATGACGCATCGACATGAATTTTACTATGGAACACTTTAAATTAATTCTTCCCAAGTGTTCCACATTTGAATTTCATGTAGGACGTATCGACATGAAATTCAGTTATGGAACACTAAATAAATTCTTCCCGATTAAGTCGCTTATGACCATTGGGTTCTTCTATTGCATGAAAAAATTATTTATTGTAATTTAAATTTAATAAATTTGACTAACTTCTGTTATCCACATTTTTTCTTCCCATACAACGAAATGATGCTTAAATAAAACTGAGGCGATGTGCATTAAAAGAAAAATTGCCAATTGTACTCCAATTTTTATGGACATCTCGCATTTGATCAAAAAATTTCATAATGTCAATCGAGTGAGAAATCGAGTGAAAGTAAGATAAATGCAGTAGAAATGCTATCTCTTAGAAGTATGTGCGGTGTCACCCGTTCGGACAAAATAAGCAATGAAGAGATACGCAGTATGACAGGGTTACACGGCAATGTTGTTGTAAAAATAAAGAAAGGAATGCTAAGATGGTTCGGGCACATGGAAAGAATGAGTGATGAGACTGACGAAGAAAATCTATAGAGCAAAAGTGAGTGGTAAAAGAAGCCAAGGAAGACCAAGGCTGACTTATGAAGACTAAATAGCTAGAGTGTTAGCCGACGGAAGTGTCAAAAGCACTCGCATACCTAGCGAAAATGTGTGAGGAGAATGATGAGACTCGAGGAAGCGAAAGAAGTATGTAAGGACCGCGACGCTTGGCGCTCCATTCTCTCTGACTACCCCGTTGGGGATGCAGCATGAACGTATGTAATATAATTTATGCATATTTTATTTTTGTCGTCTATAGCAGAGCCAAACGTTCTAGTCCCGAGCGTATTTAAAAAATTTATTAAGAAAAACTTGTCTATGTCATAATTAATTTTTGTTGCTTTTATGTCATACATAATTTATAGTTACGTAAAAACTTAAAAATTATAAATTGAAATATAATTTTAGATTATACATAATGTTTGAAAAGTGTTAAATCTTTACGAATGAATTTTTAAAATTTGAGAACTTATTGGAAATGCCTTTTTTAGTAACTGTGTCATTCAATTATTCAATAACAGTCAATCCAAAATGTAAGCAATTTTATGTATTTTTCAAACAATTTAAAAAAAAAATACCTATTGATTTTTGCTATTACCGGTTATAAAACTTATTAGGACGTTAATTACTTATTTTACTGTCATCCTACTAATTCTTCAATCTTCTTTAAATACGATAACAGTCTAAAGCGCTTCCGTCCAAGTTTTTAGGCTTTGATTATATGATGTCGTTTGCTTTGTTTGCGAACCTATTGTTTAGATCTGTTAATTTAGATCATAAAAAAATAATTTCCGAAAATAGCGTTATCGCATATTTTTTTACGAAAATATTTCTCAAAAGATTTGAATTGTCTTCCAAAATAATTGCAAAAAACCCCAATCTGGCAACGCTGTTTGAAATGTAAAAAGGATAACTTAGGTCTATGACCTACCAAATAAAGAAGTTAGTGGTTTGATTTAATCCTTGATATTGAAGAACATCATCTTTTTTTGTAATGTAATGGCCCTCTGTCGCGAAATAGAATTGTTTTGACATATCTATATATCCCTTTTAGTTTTTAACTTTACCGAATTGAAAAGGCAGTGCACTTTAGGTATCATCATGTAATTAGAGCATTATCCTAATTTTGTTGTATTATGAGGCCATCTGTCGTTGAGTAGAGTAAAACACTTGCGTTGATACTCTCTAAACATTTTAACATAAATATAAAAGGTATTACTAGATGCTACTGACATTGAAATTTAATAAAAGGTTTTTCATTTTTATAATTGAAATTAACACATAAAATGTGCGTAAATCTGAAAGTATTCAGTTCTAAATAGCAATACAAACTATATTTTTGGATACATTTGCAATTATAAAAGAATTACTTTATGTTCACATTTTACCGATACTGGTAGTGACATCTTTCATTGTTTTTAGTGTATCATGAAATCTAATGTATGTCGCTGATACCACATGGTACAGCGTACAGCATTGATAAAATATATTAGTATGATTCTCCCATGAAGGAAGGAGGAGAAGTTGTAATGGGCTGAGCCTGTGTGTAAAAAAATATAGGCTCAGCTTTAAAGCGTCGACTACACGTATGCCAGTTCGATCCTGACAGTTTATTATTTTACGCTTATTATTTTACGAAAAAAAAAAAAGATTTTCAGTGATTGTACAATAGAAAAATGAAGTGCCGTGTGGTTGGATGCAAGTCGCATTCAGATGAATGCTGTGATACTCTAAAAAATATCACATTTCATGTATAAATATTAATTTATACAATATTACATCGACAGTTCTAGAAACTTTTCTTGTTCGTGTAGGTTTTTTCTATTCGTCGACAGATGTCAACTTAATCGCCCTTTAAAATCACATTTTGTACTCAGATATCGCTAAGCATATTAAAAACCTACCTGTTTACTCCTACATTGTTCAATTTTTAATTTAATTCATGAAATTGTTTGTAAAAAAGCTACATCGATTCATTTACACCGAGTGAAGTGACCTCTGTTGTGAAATAAAAATTCTTGCTAAAACTGACATTATCAGCAGGACCGCACGCAGGAGGTAGACATATTACAATAATACTAACGCATCTTTTTTGTTACGGATAATTTCTGTTGGGGAATAGAATAGAAGTTACTTTACAAAACATTATAAGGACCGCACTTTAGACGTATTAATACTAATACACTATTTTATAAAGAATAATTAAAGCCAAGGAAGACCAAGGCTGACTTACGAATATTTAATAGCCAGAGCTGTTAGCTGACGGAAATGTGAAAAATACTCGCATACCCAGGCGAAAATGTGTGATGAGTGATAACGAGTGATGAGATTTGAGGAAGCGAAAAAAGTATGTAACTCTGACTACCCTGTTAGGGATACAGCGTGAGGATAATATGTTGTTATTGTATAAAGGATAATTTTTATATGCTTTTCGTAAACTAATTCATTTAATAATAACTATTATTTGATAATGCACTCATATTTTGTATTTTGTAACAAAGTTATAACGTAATAAATAACTAACCGAAACTAAATTACGCATATACTGGTGTAGCAGTTTTATAGTAATGGGAACTGTTTACATAGACCATAGAATGAAATTGGTCTAATTCGAAATTTTGAGATTTTGTTTTGGCAAGTTCCGACATTGAATTCACATAGAATAATAAAATGGATTTTTCACAAATACATGTTTAAATATTGTCGCGAGATGTTGCTAATGGGATAGGCAAGTTTGTACTGTTATCTATTAAATTAAGTAGTAGGTATTTTTAAGTTTATTATTTTAATCCGAAATTCTATACTTACTAATAATAAATATGTAGCGACCTGGCGATGCTAAAAGTGCTGAATTGCATTTTAGTAGAATCTAAAGCAATTTGAGGAAATGAAAGAAGTATATAAGGACCGCGACGCTTGGTGCTCCGCCCTATCTGATCACCCCTTTAGGGATACGGCGTGAAGATATGTATGGATAAACCAATTCGAACGCGTGGCTCCGCCAGTCGCTTTCATACCATCGCCCTGCCATGCCACTTCGTGCTAGTTAAATTGTGTAAGAAGAAAATAAAAGTTCGACACCAATATGTAATTAATTTATTTGGATTTATAATAAATGAAGAGAATGGACACTAAGAAAATCCCTAAAAACACATTACAATTTCGTAAGAGCGTATCTAGACGGATTCCCCACTACAATCGCTTGTCAGGACTCATCTTTCGTGGCGCGATCTGTATTATCATTCTATTTAAATAAAGAGACAGTAACAGTTTCATGATGCGCATACAAACAAATGGACAAACGTTAATTTAAAAATTGCTATTCTAGACCCTTATTCGGTCCCCAACACGCACAATACATACGTACATATCTTCACGCTGTATCAAATGATATGTTATATTATGATAAAAAAATTTACAAATGTAAAACTACATCTCATCCGCTTTACTGCTCCATCATAATATACATTATGGATTTTTATCAATTTACTCTTAAATACAAATATAAGTGGTATGTCATAACTTAATGTGAAAATTTTTGAATCGTGCAATTTCAAGTTACCGATTAATCACTAAGTACGTCTCTGTATCAAGAATGTATTTTACTGATCTGGGGGCCTAGACAAGTGGCTCGTTTGTCGTAAACGTTAGTAGAATAGAATGACAAATACCGCGTGATTTGGAGTAAGGAATGTTAAATTGGTTGTCAAACGTTATTAACTTTCTTATATATAAAAAGAAACGCAAAATCGTTTGAAGACCGTCGTATGAAACGTAGCCAAATAGCACTTTTAACGAGCAATACAGCCAGCAAGCGTTTCGATTTTACGAAACGTTTGCCACTTGACTAGACGTTCTGGTGGTCAATAATAAAACTACTTGAAAAATGATAACACAAAGAGACTGCTACAACTCGCTAGATGGCGGCAGATTCGCAACATCCCCCTCCATTTATTCCGCGTCCCCCTCAACCCGCATGTTGTTACACTGGTTTGTATGAGGAAAATTCGTTACGGCGTCTCCTCTTCGTTTTTACTCCGTGGGTTCTCCCTTAGGAGGGAAGGTAAAGGGATCTTAGCCCATACAACCGTCGTCTTCAGTAATAAATAGATAAATTCTTCATGTTACTTCATCAAAATGTCGACTTAATACATTTTAGATGTTTCTTAGAGTTTCTTAGAGTTTCTGGCGACAAATATGTTGAGGCGGTCTTTCTAATAGGATCTGTTGAGTCTAAGCCACTAAAATCATTTCAACATCACTCTACTAAATAAGCACTTATTTCAACAATTTCACATAACAGCACAACAGCTTAGATACTTGGGACGTAAAACTACGCCAATTTTACACCACAATATCCACTAGAAAGCATTTGTAAATAATTAAAATAAACGCCCAACCTCTCCCCATAAAAATCCGCCAAAAACTCGCAATGAAAAAAATTTTGGTTATCTGTCGAGCATTTTGTTTTTAATTTGCATGTCACATAAAGATTCCTAGATCAAATTAAATTAGTTCATTCAGGTTTTCTCTGATATGTGAATGACACAATTCATTCTAAATGTAAGACAGATTAATAACAGAAGCCTTGATTATTTACTAATAATCAAAGAACAGAAGATTCTTTTTTTAAGTGTTTTTTAGGAATACAATTTTTTACACTTATCGTGACATTTTAATTGTTGGTGGTTTTTATTGAAGCACAAACGGACAAAAATTCTAAAAATTTTTTGTTTAACTATTAACTAATAAGTATGACAACTGAGTCAATCATTTGCGAACTAGACCATCTCTAAAATGAAAAAAATAGAATATATTATATTGGTTTTTATTTTGGTCTGGTTTAATGTATGAATCATATATGTAATAACCATAAAATACACCATAAATACACCGCTTCACGTCATTTCCCATTCTGAGTAGAAATAAGACTTCGTTAACAAGTGGCAAAATGAAATCAAGTAGTGACGGTTTGCTAGTTTACTTATTATAAAAAACTTGACTAGTTCAAGTTTCTTAAGTTAGACGATAAACAATTAGCACATTGTATAATTTTCACTCTTTCTGAGACCAGCACGGCAGGCAGACTGTTTTTTCGACTTTGGGCCTTTTTGCGATGCTCCGCTAGCCAAAAGACCGAATGTGCGAATAATATTTCATGTTTCATTCACTCTTTACAGGGACGAACAAGAACGTATGATACACGAATTACGTAGTATTCGTAAATCGTTTTCTGAAGATATGCTAAATCAAAAATGTCAGAAGAGACGTTTTAGAGCTAAGCCTGTTCCTATTGAATCCCGAATTCCTCTTTATGATAAAATACTGGAAGATCAAGCTATGAGGTTTTAATTCAACATGCACATGCATTCCGTAATTTAAATATGCTTTTTATTTAGTTTGATAATGAGTTTTTCTTTAGTCATTTTGTTAAAGGTTCAAAGTGTTTCTTTATACTACACCGTCTCGTATGAATATAATATACAATAATTTCGCTTGTTTATGTAGGGTCATGTAGATATAGATAATATCTAATTGGTAGACGAATATTTTATTTTTACTGCTTTATAGAAAAAATTGCTGTTGCTCGCGACTTCGTCTGTGTAGATTTCATATGTGTGTTAATGTCAGCCATGTGCACCGCTCGCCCGCCACAATGTTCAACCCTCCCTCCCCTCTGGAGTAGGATTTTTTTAAAGCGCACCTCCGGCCCGCAACACCGCGGCTTGCGTATAATAAGCTAAAAATGATCAAGTCAATAGATCAATAATGTTTTTCCCACTCAAACTTCGTCCCCCCTTTTCACCCCATTAGGAGCTGTTTATCGGAAATTCCCTTATAGGGCAATTCCTTAAATCTTTAGCTATTATGTCGACATAAGGGAATTTCCGATAATCAACTCCTAATGGGGTAAAAAAGGGGGACGAAGTTTGAGTAGGAAAAACATTATTTATCTATTGACTTGAGCATTTTTAGCTTATTATACGCAAGCCGCGGTGTTGCGGGCGGGAGGTGCACTTTTTAGGAATTCACCACATAAAATGAATTTTCGCAAAGTAACACCTGAGAATATACTCGTACAATAAGGAAATTCCCTTGTTATCTCATCACGACGTCACAAAAGAAAGCTATTGGTTTAGGCTGGGCAATGATGAATCAGTCAATCAGTCATCTTCTTTTATATACATAAATATGTATAAAAAAAATATGTATAAAAAATTTACATTTTCACACGCACGCGAACATATGTCTCCGGGTTGTAATTCCATTTACTACTAGTAAAAATGTCTAAATTCAACTTGGAAACGGCATTTAGTGATTTATCGAAGAAAGTTGCAGCGTTGACGACAAAAATTACAGTTCAATCAACGTTACTTGAAGCCCAAAATAAAAAAATTGAAGATCAACAACGGATGATAGATAGTCAAGTTACTATCATCAGTGAACAAACGAGGGTAATTACGGAACTGTCCATAAAAATGGACCAATTGGCACTTACGATGACAACCAAATCGAATGTAGCGAAGAGCGAGACAAAAGAGTCTACTGGGGTATCAGCCACGCAGAGAGGGAGCGAGATCGATGAAAATGTAAATATGGCTCAGCTATCGCAAGTAGAAATGAGTGCGCGGGCCCGTCGTGCAAGAAAGCGATCTATAGCTAAGGTTGCGTCCATACCGCATAAGCGGAGCGAGAGCGGGTGTCCCAATACTAATTTGGAAGAAAATAAATCCGAAGAATGGAAGTTGGTAATTAACCAAAAGAGAACAAAGAAGATTCCGCACAGCACAATACAGAAGGGAGAAAATGCGCAAATTTGTACATTTCAAGCTGTACAGAAAAAGAAATTTTTGCATGTATGGTCTCTTCATCCTGATACCACAGTAGACGCGATTGTGGAATATGTTGCAGAAATTTGTGATTCGAAGGATATTAAAGTTGAAAAGATTATTCCTAAAACTCAAAGAGACTATGCGTCATTTATGATTGGAGTGCCAGAATCACAGTTTGAGAAGGTGAACAAAAGTGATAGTTGGCCACTAAATGCACAATTTAATGAGTGGGTGTGGTTTCGAAGGTACCAAAAACCAAAGAGGGATACTTAAAAGTAAACATAAGCCCATACAAGTCTATTATCAGAATGTCCGGGGTTTGCGAACAAAAACTAAAACTTTCTGGTCTAGTTTACTAAATTCTACCTATGATATTTTTGCTATTACTGAGTCAGGATTAAATACTTCCATTTATGACGGAGAATTAATTCCACCACAGTTCAAGGTTTTACGATGCGATAGAATGGATGGACGTAAGCAAGGCGGAGTGTTGTTAGCTGCTTCGTCACGGTTTGAAATAAAACGCGTGTCCGTGGGTAATGTGGACGCTGCCTTATTCGAACTTGTTTGTGCTACCCTGCATCTCGGAAATAATTGTGTATTTTTATGTTGTGTTGTTTATATTCCACCAAAAACCGATGTAAATGAGTATATGCATTTATTTCATATTTTAGAAAATGTATGTGTTAAGTATGAAAATGTTTTGTTGATGGGTGAATTCAATTTGCCTTCTACCGCAGTAGAAGTTCAAAGTTATATGGAATATTTCAACGCTTTCTGTGGATTTCGGCAGGTAAATAATGTTTTTAATATTAATAATCGTACGTTGGACTTAGTGATGACTACGTTTTTGGCGGGTGACGTGGTGGTACAGGGGTCTGACGAACCTTTAGTAGATATTGACGTACAGCATCCCCCGTTATTAGCTATCATTAGCTTTAACTACCTACAAGAGCTACCTGACCAGAGCGGTACTCAAACGGATAATTTTGTAACTGACAGTAAGTTGAAATGGAACTTTGCTAAAACTAATTTCCCGATGTTATATTATAATTTTGAACTTTTGGACTGGGGTAATATATATGACATCAATAATTCAGAGGAAGCTTTGACATTTTTTTACAACGCCATCAACGAGACTATTAGCTACCATACCCCAATATTAAAACGAACAGTAGGCAGGAAAAAGTCTAAGCATATTTATCCGGATTGGTATACATCCGATTTAATAAGTGATATTAAACGAAAATGGAGATATCACAAATTGTATAAAACAACTAAATTACAGACTGATTATGAAATGTTTTCCCATTGTCGTTCTCTAGTCAAGAGTAAGACAGCGGCAGCTTATAAAACTTACCAAAATAGGCTGCAAATAAATATAAAAAATGATTCGAAATCCTTTTGGAATTTTAGTAGAAGCAAGCAATCCGTACGTAATAAAACTCGCATCACAAAAGACGGGCAAATGTTGAGTGATAAAGAGTCTGCGGAGTGTTTTGCTTCCTACTTCCATTCAGTGTATAGTGAGGTAAGGCCGGTATTGGATCCGGAGGCGGCGGAAAGGAGTGCGGGTGCGAGGGCGGGAGCGGCGCGCGTTCACGTCGGCCAACTCGGTCGACGCGAACTGCGAGCCGCGCTGAGCCATCTGAAGCCCAAGCAGTCCGTTGGCCCCGATGGGATTCCGCCGTACGTCATCAAAGACTGTCGCTCAGTATTTGAAGAACCTCTGCTGCATATATTTAATTTATGTCTAAGGGAAGGGCATTACCCCGATATGTGGAAAACCACTCGGGTTATCCCCGAACCTAAAGGTAGTTTAAGTCCAGAGGTTAGTGAATACCGGCCGGTAGCAGTGCTGTCGGCAGTTGCAAAAATATTTGAGTCTGCTTTGTATGAATGTATTTATACACAAGTTAAATCACAGCTCGCTGATGCGAAGCACGGTTTTCGGCCGTCTCGAAGTACGGGGAGTAACTTGCTGTCGTTTACGGCATACGTGGCACGTGCGGTAGACGCCGGACAGCAGGTGGATTCCGCATACTTTGATTTCCGGAAAGCATTCGATACCGTAGATAATGACATCCTCTTGATGAAATTTGCCGCAATTGGCTTCACTCCGCACTTATTAAAATTTTTTTCAAGCTATCTAAGGGATCGCAGGCAATACGTCGATCATGCGGGGCACGAATCGGAGCCTTACTTCACATTTTCGGGCGTAAGTCAGGGAAGTAATCTTGGACCTTTGGAGTTCATCATCATGGTTAACGACCTTCCACAGGTTGTAGAGGAGTCTAATTGTCTAATGTTCGCTGACGACCTCAAATTATTTCGGTCGGTTACAGACTTGTCAGACTGTGAGAAACTTCAGCGTGACATCAGTAGAGTAGTACAGTGGAGTTGCAGAAATAAACTGTACTTTAATGTTGCAAAATGCGCTATGATGACGTACAGTCGCGCAAGATCACCGCTGACCTACCAGTATAAGATGGCAGGTGAGGAGATGCCGCGGGTGTCGAGCGTACGAGATCTCGGTGTCGAGATGGTAGCCGAACTAAGATTTCGTAACCATATCATTGGCATTTGTAAGAAGTCCTTCCGAAATCTAGGTTTCATATTGAGACAATGCAAGGATTTCAACAATACAAATGTCATTAGAATTTTATATAATACACTCGTAAGGAGCCGTCTTGAAACTAGTGCCATAATTTGGAATCCACATGAAGCTAAATATGCTAATATGGTGGAAAAAATACAAAATAAATTTACTCGGTACCTATATTTTAAAGAGTACGGTGTCTATCCATATTACCCGTTGATGTATCCGAGTCTATTCGTAATGGGTATGGTCGGGTACAACAAGTTGGGTGTGAGAAGGGATCTCGCGCTCGTGACATACGTCATGAAGGTGCTGCGTGGTAAAGTGTACCACCCAGAGGTACTGGAGGAGTTGCAGCTGTGCGCGCCGGACAGGTATGTGCACGCGCGCCGCCGTCCGGACACTCTCTGCCTACCTATGTCTAGGACTAAGATTCGTAGCTTCGCCCCATTGTCGCGTGCTATTCGATTGATTAACATCGTATCGCGGGATATTGATGTGTTTCATTGCAGTCTGCCGAAATGCATAGAAATAACAAGAAAGCATCTTGAAAATGACAATTATATTTATTAATTAATTCAAACATATCAAATATTGTTACTCGTAGCATCGAATTGGTGTCTTCACTGTAATGATGTTATGTATGCATTTTTAAATAAATAAAAAAAAAAAAAAAAATGTATAGATTACTTTCTCTGTTTAAAACTACAGCTATAAATACCTACAAGTACACATATTATTATTATTTAGTATTTTCTGCCACGCTCATTGCTTATTCGTAAATTTGATTTATTTCCATATATTTTTTATTTTTTTATTTTTATCATTTTTTCTTTGCTATTAAACACTAATTATAGCCCTTCTGCTCTACATTCGCAATATCTACTGTCCGATAGGGTTAAATTATTTGCAGGCGAGCTATAACTAAGATCAACAGTGAAGCTGAACTGCGAGCACAAATGAAACCATTTAGTTTCACAAAAAAAGAAGAAAAAGGCATAACTGGAATATGTGAACGAGCTGCTCATGTTTTACCAAAACCTAAAAAGAAAAAACGATTTAAAGCGCAACCCGTACCTAAAAACCTGTTCTCTAACTACTTTTACGATAAAATGAAACAAGATGCGTTTTTTCGGTAAGGGAAGTTTACTTAAAATTACATTATATGTATGTCATATGGAATAATAATAGTTGTAGTATACATATATACAGAAGAAAGCATAGTTCGATGTAAGTTTACATTCAATAACTTTTTCAGTTCGATGAATAGGCGTATTAGAGCAGAAGAGTTATTAAGAAGTTCGAGTCTTCCAGGAACTATGGCAGTGCGTGATAGAAGTCGGTTATCAACTCCAGCTGCTCACAGTGATTTACCCATCGATCCATCACCAGTGGTACCATCTACTACATCATCTGATAAACATAGAATTACAAGACCCGTAAAAGAAAGGAAGAAAAAGGATAACATTTTGAAAGGAGACTTTATTACCACAAGTCCTAAACCGTTCCGATTTAATACAGCTGACCGGGCAGCTAAGAAAGTATGTGCATAATAATAATGTGATGGTTATATTCCTAGATCAAAATGTGCTAATAATAGTTATATTTTACTTTTTAGTTCCAAGAAGCACCAAATAAAATGTATCCGGAAAGTAAAAGTGAAGAAAGTGTTGGAAATTGTGGAACTCCACGAGCTAGAGCTTATTCTGCTCTAGATTTACGAAATGCTGCATCGGGTAGATCAAACTTAGCGGCACTCTTAAGGGCTGAAGTCGTCAGACGGAAATTCGAAATAGAAGCGGCGGGACGATTAGTAGAGCAGCGACGCAGGGTAGAAATGAAACAAAGGGACCGTTTGCTTCGATCTAAGCCAGCTTGGCATCTCGTTAAAAACAAGTAATAGAGGCTTGTATTAACTGCGAATTACAATCTATTTATAACCAAGGCGTTAATAATACTTAGTTTTTAAGTTTGTTTTCCATTATAAAAGTGAACATTTTCGAAGCCAAAAGACCTTTCTTGCCTCAGAGTGCGTTTAATATTCGTTTTTGAAAATATGAAGTTTAGTCTACCTACTTCTTAAGTCCCCGCCTACTATGTGTCCTCATCGGTAGTCTCTGTTTTATGGCGTTGCTCCAGTGAGAAGAATTATAATATGTTGGTTTGGTTACTGGCTATAATAATAATAATACTCCAGGCAATTACACAGATTGTGTGACCCCAAACTAAGCAGTAAGCTTATACTATGAGTACCACACAACGAACTCTGGGGGGCTCCCAGTAACATCCAGACTCCAAGCCCATTTAGAAAAGTTCGTTTCCTAAATTGACCTGACCGGGGATTAAACCCGGGACCCTATAGCTTGGAAAGCAGATGCATATGCCACTGCGCCAACGGGCCAGTCAAATACATACATTGGATATACAGTGTTTTTTTTAACTGGGACAGTATGGGGAAGTCCGAATCCATAAGAGATACAGAGGAACTGTCTAAGGAACCATTCGGTGTTTTCTTGTGATTTTTTGGTTGGACATGACTTGTCCATAAAGATTAGTAAAATTAAGTATTTTTTTTTTAATGCAGAAAGCCTCACAATCACGTAAGCGTCATTTACAGCAGCAATCTGGACAGCAGAAGTTGGCCAAATTTAATAAAATATTTCTTCATACAACGGAAGAATTCAATGTACTAAATTATAGTCTATTTACACGGGAACAATTCATTCAGTGTTCGGACTGAATAACTGAATTTTGTGTCGATACGTCTTACACGAAATTCAAATATGGAACACTTTTTAGCATATAAGTTATATTCATGAATTGTTTCCAAATAAATCAACTATAATTTAGTACATTAAACTATTCGAATGCTTGTTTGTTTTTCCTTAAATTTGACCAATTTGTGCTGTTCAGATTCTTTTTGGCCGATAAAATGAATTGACGTGAATTTGAATCGATCAGCATTAAAAAAAAGAAATAGTCAATTTAACTAACTTTGGACAACTCACGCCTAACCAAAAAAATTGATGATGCCAAAATTATTATAACAAAAGGGACTGAATGGTCTCTAAGGCCGGTTCCTTTGTATCTCCAATGGATTCGGATTTCCCCATGTATGTATGAAAAAATATTGTATTAAATTTGATTATTGTATGAATAAATATTGTATTAAATTTAACGAACTTTTGCTGTTCAGTTTTTTTTCCTACGATAGGTACAATGAATTGATGGTTACATAAAACAGTCGATCTGCATTAGAAAAAATTTGCCAATTTGACTAATTTTTATGGTCATCTCATGCTTGACCAAATATTCGATAATGTCAAAATTGTTGTCACTAAAAAAGATCGATTGGTTCTCAAGACAATTCCCTTGTGTCTCTTATGGATTCGGATTTCCCCATACTGTCTCAGTTAAAAAACACTATACTGGAGGTTTAATCCAAAACTGGAAGTTGTCTAGGGAGCGCAAGCTCTTATGTTCACCGTCTTCGTCTTTTATTTATGTAATTTACATGTTAATCTTATTTTCACATTTTGTAATAACTAATAATAACATTAAAATTCATGATTTACTTATTCCTAAGATTCAAATCTGATATTGCGTAATATTTCTTTAAATGGCCACTTTTATAATTTTCCGGTGAACGTTTTTATCGCCATGTTTTTACCGTTCACGATACAATGGAGAAGCAAAATGTATGCAGTTGTATGGAGACGCTTTTATATTTCTGTGCACGATAACGTCATGCAGTGGACGTTGAAAAAACGTCTTTATCACAACCTAATAGGGCAGCATTTTGCTTACCTATTGTATTTCGGATGGTAAAAACGTGGCGATAAAAACGTTCAACGGAAAGTGATAAAAGCGCCCAATGAAATATCGAATTGGTTATGTCGTTATGTATTTTTATTGTTTGATTTATATTATAATAATTGCTTACAGTCACGAAGAAGATATAGCCATGAGATTACAAACTCGTCGTGATGAGGAAAGAATGAGACGCGAGGAATTCCTTCATGAAATGGAATTAATGTACGGAAGAGTTCAACAGCAACCATTATTATTTGAAAGATATTACGCGCCACGTTCAAACTCTGCACCACTTGATACGATACAATTGTCACCGAGAAAAACTAAGAAGCGAAATCCAAAAAATAATAAATCGTATCATTTTAATACTACTAATTTGTCTAGAAAAGTATCTGTAAATGATACAGTAGAACCCTACAACGGCGATTTAATGAACTATTTGAATAGAATGGATAATGACAAATTACGAGTATATTCTGATTCAGAAGTTGCGATAGATGACAGTTTAGGTGGGCAATAGATTATTATGTAAAAACATTGTAAAAATTACAGTTTTATATTGATAATAAGTATTATTTTGTATGACTGTAGGTATATTGATCAAAGAATATGAATGTATATCTATATCAATGTATATCTATAATAAAATAAAATAAGTACCTAGATTTATGTGCAGACATTTGGTATTTATTGTCCACATTTTATTATACTAATTGTTCGAATTGACTATGAAATCTCTCATTTTTAATTAATCAGAAAAAATGAAAATTTGTTGGTAAAAAGGAAGAAGAGATTGCTGAAATACATGGTAATAATTTAAAACACTAATTTAAAGAAATAATTTCTACATATCAAAATCAATCTTGTTTCTTTTCCATCTCTTTAACTTTCCGTTTTTATGATGACAATGTTGAAACGCTCCTCAAATTGGTTACGGACAAATTCTTCTCTCATGGCGTGATATTTTGTATTATCCATTCCATATATGACGTAATTCTTGTGTAAATTCCTGGTTTGCCTTCTGAGCCGCAGGACTTAGAACCGTAACTTGTAATCCCGTAAAGGAACCAATTGATGAAATAGTTTTCTGACACTTGTTTGACCAAAGGACCACCTGAATCTCCCGAGCAGCTATCTTTACCCTTTCTCCCACCAGCACATATAATGTAAGGCGCGTTATCATTCGTGAAAGATGGTAATAATACTTGACATACAGGCATGGATATAGCCTTTAACCTTAATTTCCGTTTCACTGATGATGCTGCACCTAAAGTGAAATAAAAAAAATAAGTTTAATAAGTGCGATACAAATAAAACTAATAAACTGAAGAAACATAACTTGGTAAAATTTTTATGTCGTTTTTTTATTGTGTATAAATTAAAATTTATGAAACTGATTTCATTAGATCCTTCAGAAGGAAAAAGCTTAAGGCGCGTAGTGCCGCAAATAGACCTCGCTTCGGGAAATTTTTAGCAATAACCACGCAATCAAAGGTGTTGAAAAAAATATATGCGAATCTACATCATATTTATAATCAACCAGAAATTCAAAATGGCATTTAAAGTAAATTTTATTGACAAAAAAAATCCCAAAGTAACTTCTGAACAGAATTTATGGGGAAAAAATATGTTTTCGTCGTTAACATATTTAAATCAAATTCGGCAAATATATGTCTTTTATCAAAATAAACTGTTTGGACGATTTGGATTTTCGATTAATTCAATAGTTTAGAAAAAAATATATGGTTTATTGTTTTTTTCTCAAGCCATTTTATTAAGAGCGATGTCGCATTGTTACTACTCTTTCACTCTTATGCGACTCGACAGTGATCGCTGAGGCGTGTTGCTAAATAGACGTGCATCATTTGTTCCTCTTGAATTTCGAAATTATAATTGTCTCTTGTTTTGAAGCTAAGCTCTTTCACACACCTTTGGGATAAAACTTTACTAATAAAATTAAAATGCAACCGATTTGTGTAATATTATGTAGACATTGCGTATTGTAGCTCATAGCGCTTTAAATACAAAATTTTTGTATGTGACTTCAACGTGTCTTTGGCTCAAGTGACAACGATTCTCTTGTCGTTTTGAAAATCATTCTTATGTTGTAAGTTCAAATTTCGACTCGGTCGCTCTACATATACAAGGTGTTACACGAGTTCGGGTAATGCTTAAAGCGCGATAGAATGTTACAAACACTGAAACGAAAAGTGCGATTATTTTTGTTTTAACTGTTACGATTTCTGAAATAATTACTATCGAAGTTTTACATAACAATCGACATAATTTCTTAAGAATCCCATCCCTAGTGATCAGCTGTTCGTCAAGTTCAAGGTCATCAACCTCAAAATCATAGGTTATATTTTTTCAGACTGGGTACATTTGTAAGTAATTTCTGCCTAAGCTTTCGTGTGCAAGATGTAATTGCGCTATTTGTATTGAACAAACTATTTTGACTTTTTTAGTGTCTGTATGTGATGTTATGTCTGTGTCTTTTGCGTTGCAAGGCTAATAAACGAACACCTAACACTAATAGATGTAATTAAAGTTTTTTCGGCAAATTATCTTAATTACATTTAGAATATGAAAATTAAAGTACGGATTGTTACGCTTCGGCTTTTAACGATACCGCACTTATTCCATAGGAACGCGTATTATCTAGCTGTTTCACACAGACCCATCTCCTGTAGTTTAGTCTTTGTAAATACCAGGCAATTAGAATTTGGCGCTATATTTTCAAAGCTTTTTATTTTTTCTACATGGGTTCCGTATAATAATTAAAATATGATACAATGATTTGCTTGATATGGAACTTCGTTCGCTAGACCAGAAGATGTTTACCAGGAACGACCTTTACAGTTTACGAAGAACAAAATAAACAATGCAAATAAGTAATTGAACTCTCTTTGCTCAGTAACATCAATTAGGCATCCAAGTTACATTGCAGGATACTTTGTGACATTTTTAAATTTCACTTTCATATCAATCAAACGCATCAATATCGAATTTCGGAAGACAATAGTTTTCATTTCATTTCGGTTAAAATATTTATCGTACAAACGCATCAATATATTTGGATCATGACTCAAAATAGTGATGCCGGCAGTTTAGTCGATATTTTCATTTATTATTAAAATTATTTAAATTTTATCAAAATAAAAATATCACAGGACTTTTGTAACCTCATAGGTGGACTCTCTACTTGACATGCTACAATACCTTTCAGGGATTTGGTTGACTCGTGAACACCTTGTATATATATTTTTTCAATTTTAACTTCAAGACAATTTTTTTGCCGGTCGTCGATAATGTTCTAAATATAAATTTAGAAATTATTATATTAGAAATTAGATTAATAAATAATATATAATTATTATGAATAATAGATAATTATTACATTAGAAATTATTATATTATTATATTATAATATAATCTACGATATTACCAATTCATTAAAAATACAATATTTTCAATTCATTAAAAATAAATTCAATAAAAATTCATTAAAATCTTGAAAAAATATAATATATACATACATACATAAATACATATCCTCGCGCTCTATCCCTAACAGGGTGGTCAGAGAGGATTGAGTGGAGGATTGAGACTTCCGCCTCATTTCAATTATTTTCATCTTATTATTTTCCTTACGCACTTTAAGTCTAAGTATGCAGGTGATTTTGACATTTCAATCAGCTAACACAAAAAATATGACGCTCCAAAATAATTGTAAACTATGAAGATAAATTGAAACAATATGAAAGGGAAATATTTAAATTCGGAACGGAGTCAGTTATTAAAACTACAACTTAATACACTTAAAGTCAATAGTTTCCGCTATAAATTTATAATTTCTAAATTTAATCATAGGCAATATTAAAATAATGGTTTCCACAAAAGCGTATTATATTTACCATTAACTATCTAACGAGAATTTTATAATTATCAGTCTTAACAATTTTTTTTAACTTATCCATAAAAACCATGCAAAAGTCATTGTTGAGATGACAAGAAATTAGTATGCATAATATTATATAACATGGTTTTGTATTTTAATGGTACTTACAAATTATTATTTTAATATCGTTTCAATATTTCTTATAGTTTATTATTATTTAATTAATTATTAATTATATTTCTTCAAGATAGTGTATTACATATTACTAATGAAGTATTATCTAAACAAATATAATATCGTTTTTTGTGGTAGATAAAGAATAGTTAGAACAGTAATATAAATTAGTAATTCTGTCTACAAATTTATCATATTTAAAAGTAATAGTTTTCGCTATACTACACTATAATTAGTTTCGCTCTGATGCTCTTCTTTCTATATATATATATATATAGTAATAAACAGTTTAATATTCTCAACCTTACTTCTAAACTCATTGTTTTCCAAATCTTTGGTACATACGATATAAGATGACCTAGATGGCGCAGTGGTTTAGACGTTAAGCCAAGCGGGGAAGGTACCGGGTTCGATTCCCGGTCGGATCAAATTAGAAAATGAATTTTTCTAGATTGTGTCGGGTCTGGGTATACTGGGAGACGCCTTCGGTAGTCGTCGTCTGGTTCTCATAGCACAGGGAATACCCTAGTTTGAGATCAGATGATTGGTGTGTATCGTTTGGCGCATTATTATTATTTATACTTACCTAATTCTGTTTTGCCCCAACCAGCTACCATAAACTCGTCTTCAGGAACATAATCTTGCTTGGCAACGTAGTCTGTGTTTGGCAAGCAGACAGGACGTATAAAATCTGGCGATTCACAATGATGTATATAAATTTCGAATGTATAAAATACTATCGTTCGTTATGATTTGAAATGCATTATTCTACCTGTAAAATTGACAGACCGTTCCATTCGTAATAAAGCGATATCGTGTCCTATAACCGCTCTTTTGTAGTTTGGGTGGACGATTATTTTGTCAATTTTAACGTCAACTGGAGGATCGCTGCATATTCCATCGTAACAATCTTTTTCTGATTCCGCATCCCATTCGCCCAAACGAAGTTCTACTCTGAAAGGAAGAGGTTGTGTAGGCGTCTGTACGGTTAGCAATAACATAGGTAATATTGCTTGGTATATATTTGTTTCATTGCAATTATTATTAGAGTAAATAAGTGGTAAGTGCGAAGTTATTAGTTTATTTAGATATATTACACTATACCACAGACTATACCTAATATCATATTAGTCTGTGGTATATTAGTAATATGTAATGTATCTATCTACATATTGCATACTTACCTATGCTAAGATTGTATTATTTCGGACAGATATTTATTAAAACTTATTAAGTAAATTTACTATAGGTATTTACTAAACTACTTTTTTCCTTAATTAGGGAATTAGTAAATATACAGTGTTTTTTTAACTGGAGCAGTGTGGAGAAATTCGAATTTATTAGAGATACAGGAAAACTGCCTTAGGAACCATTTAGTCTTTTTTTGTGATAACAATTTTGGCATTATCAATTCTTTGGTCAAGAGTGAGATGTCCATAAAAATTAGTAAAATTGGTAAAAATTTTTTTAATGCGGATCAATTTATTTTCATGTTTCATTTCATTATATCGGAGGAAAAAAGTCTGGACTTTTGAGAAGCAGAAGTTGGTCAAATTTAATAAAATATTTTTTCATACAATTCAGTATGGGGAAATCCGAATCCTATGGAGATACAAAAAACGGTCTTAGGGGCCATTCGGTCCCTTTAGTGAAAAGAGTTTTGGAATTTTAAATTTTTTAGTCGAGCGTGAGTAGTCCATAAAAATCAGTAAAATTGACTATTTCTTTTTCTTAGCGACGAAAACTTTTGTGTGCTAAAAAAGTGGAAATGAAATTCAGTTGTGGAACACTGAATGAATTGTTCGATTTGACTATGATTTAGTACATTGGATTCTGCCGTTGCATGAAAAAAAATTTCGTTAAATATGACCAACTTCTGCTGTCCAGATTTTTTTCGTCTAACACAATGAAATGACGCTTTCGTGAAACTGAGTCGTCTGCATTAAAAAAAAGAAACAGTCAATTTTGCAAATTTTTATGGACAAATCACGTTTGATCAGAAAATTTATAACGCTAAATTTGTTTTTACAAAAAGACCAAATGGTCCCTAAAACGGTTCTTTTGTATTTTCTATGGACTCGGATTTCTCCTACTGTATTGTGTATAAAATATTTTATTAAATTTGATCAGCTTCTGCTGTCCAGATTTTTTCCTTCAATATAAAGAAATGATGATAAAACTGAGTCGATCCGCGTTAAAAAAAATTTTTGGCAATTTTACTAATTTTTATGGCCATCTCACCCTTGACCAAGAAGTTGATAATGCCAAAACTGTTGTCACAAAAAAAGACCGAATGGTTCTTAAGACAGTTCCCCTGTATCTCTTATGGATTCGGATTTCTCCATATTGTCCCAGTTAAAAAAACACTGTATGTTCAACCCATAACAGTAACAAAGAGTTTTCTGTCGTTAAAAAGTTCTTTGGAAGTTTTAATAGAATAATGAAATTTTTTCGAAGCTTAAAAAGCAATACCATACCTCCCATATCTACATAATATAAGTATTTCAATTGACATTTCAAATTCGCTGAGGTGTTAGTGTTGGATATATGGTACGTTCGAAAACCCAGATTATTTTTGTTTTTGTTTAAAAAATTTTAACCTAAGCAAAGCATATTGTACCTAATGAGTAATGACTGATGAATGATGACAATGATACAATTGAACTTGCTGAATATTGTGGCGGGAAGCTAGTTTGAGCAATGATTATCATTCCATTTTCATTGTTATTTTCTTTGATTTCCTTTTTGCATTTTTTGTATCTAGTTTGTAACATTTTTTTTAATACATTTGCTCAAAAAGTAGACTTTTCCATATGTGTTTAGCGTGCGGAAAGATACTCTTTTCCACACTACTGCTTATTGCTTTTTTGTCTCCTGCATATAACATCCAAATGCATTAAGATTTTTAATGAAAAAGTTTTTTGTACCAAATTTTTGTATGAAGATTATTTTACAGTGTAAATACTATTAATACATGAATTAAATTTAAAATATTTTTTTAATATATGCGTATAATGTAAATATATAAATAACGCAATTAAAATTATTTCGAATTTAGATAAATTATTTTTGAATTGGCTGAATGCATAGAAAGTGTTGCACTGCCATGTCCTCTAAAAAAAAAAAGAAACACTCCCGCGAAATTACATTTCTGCGTTTTTTTTATTTATTTAAATTTTTTTCGCAAATGTATTAAAAAACGTCGTTCGATGCACGTGCGGAATTGTTATTTCCACTCGTTCTTATTGTTCGTCCTTATTGTACTCGCGCCTTCGGCTTGGGTCAACAAACCGGGACTCGTGAAGAAATGACATACTTTCCACACGTATCGAAATGTACTATTTCAACACATTTGCTCAAAAAATGCATTTACGAAGCCTGTATATGTTGTTCGAAAGTTAAAAATTTCTCACCATACAATGGAATGTGCGGTAAAATAGGTACTCTCGCCTAAGTATCTGTTTTACCGACTGCAATGCTTAATTTACTAGGTACCTATGTTTGATAGTTAATTTGGTCATTTACATAAAGCATACTTATATTACTTGTATTTTGTTACAGGCTATATTAATTTTTGGTATTTAATTAATGGTAAAATTAGCCAACATAAATGGGAGCGATATCGAAAACCATGGGGACTTATTGCTTGTCAAGGTACTTGACACAAATTTTCTTTAAAAGTATTTTTTATCGAATTTACAGAAATGTATCAAAATATAATTAATCAAAAAATGTTTTATATTACATTAAAATAGCTTTAGCCGTTTTGTGAAAACCTCTATATGGGTCTTAGCGGTTTATTACTTTTAATATTTAAATCAGTTTTTGTCTGTTAAAATAGCCATATCCTGTTCAAATCGCCTTATGATTACTAAAACAAACATTTTTTTCTTTACAAGTATGTGATACAAAACATGGCTGAATCTAAAAAGAAATGTCGACAGTACAGTGTTGATTATTTGAAATTTGGTTTTCTTCATCAAAGGCAGACAAACGATTGTCCATATGCCTTTTATGCAATAAAGTTTTGAGCAAGGACTCTATGAAACCATCGAAGCTCGAAGATCATCTGAGAAGGTGTCATCCTGATAAAATAGGTAAAAGCTTAAAATATTTTCAAACATCGAAGAAAAAATCTGAAAAGTGACCCACCGTACACAGTATATCCGCTTCAACGTATCAAAGTAAGGATGATGGCTTGCGGGCATCATACAATATCCAATTACTTATAGCGATATCTGAAAAACCGCACATCATTGGAGAACAGTTAATTTTACCCGCTGTTGAAAAGGTTTTAACAACTGTTCTGCACAAACCTCCATTTGACGTACGCAAAAGAATTCCTTTGAGTAACAACACTGTACAAAGACGTATTGATGAAATGAGCTCTGATATTGAAAGCTTCTTGTGTAATTATCTGCTAACAACTCATTTTTATATTCAACTGGATGAGTCAACTTTACCTGGTAATCAAGCATTATTACGAGGGCTGCTATTTATGTATCCGGAATAACAAAGTGAAACAAACATATAGTTTATTGATTATAGTTTTATTGATTCACCATGATGACCGATGCACTTTTGCATGCGTTGGAACCAATTTTCGTAGCACTTTTTCCATTCGGATTGAGGTATCTCCAAAACATGCATTTTGAACGCATCAACAGCCTCTTCACGGCTCGAAAAACGTTGACCACGTAATTTATTCTTCACGGTTGGGAATAAATAGAAGTCGTTGGGGGCCAAGTAGGTGCTGTACGGCGGATGACCCGTTAATTCGATCTTTTGACCTTCCAAATACCGAGTTATTTCGGCCGATGTGTGGCAGCTAGCATTGTCATGATGAAGAAGGATTCTGTGTTGTCGGTTGTTCTTTCTTATTTCTTCAAAGACTTCTGGCAAAGAAATGGTCGTGTACCATTCAGAATTAACCGTTTTACGACCCTCTAGTGGCACTGTAGCTACATGTCCATTTATACCAAAAAAACAAGCAACCATTTTCTTCAAAGTGCTTTTTGAACGAATTACTTTTGTTGGGTTCGGCTCATCTCGGAACACCCAAACCGTTGATTGTTGTTTAGTTTTAGGATCATACGCATATATCCAAGATTCATCACCTGTGTAGATATTATAGACAGCTTTTGACGTACCTTGATTGTACTTTGTAACATTTTTTCACACCAATCGACACGAGCCCGTTTTTGGTCAATTCTCAAGTTGTGCGGAATCCAACGTGAACAAATTTTTTTTACAGCTAAATTTTCGTGTAATATTTTATATATACTCGTCATACTTATGCCCAGAGACGCCTCTATCTCGCGATATGTAACATGACGATCTTGCATTATTAGTTCCCGCACAGCATCAATATTTTGAGGTACAACAACCGATTTAGGGCGACTTTCTTTAACTTCGTCCGTGAGCACAGACCGCCCACGATTAAACTCACTAAACCAGTGATACACAGTAGTTTTCGATGGTGCTTCGTCCCCAAAAGTCGAAGTGAGTTGATCGATGCACTGTTTTTGAGTTAGCCCTCGCCGAAAATCGTAATAAATCATAGCACGAAAATTTTCACGACTTAAGTCCATGGCGATAAAGACTACTCTACTACTAAAGATTACTCTTAATTTTCAAAATGACGCCACAAAGGATAAACAATTGACAGCTACATGAAACAAATTGTATTCTTCAGCCAAAGAGTTCCATTTTTAAATGTTATAATTAATTTTTAATATTGTTCTGTAACTGGCCAGTTCCGGATACATAAATAGCAGCCCTCATATAGGCATATGTTCGGTTTGTTATGGACGAAGAAATCCATGAAGAGCTGCTACTCGCGAAAACTGTGGAGACGGACACTAAAGGCGAATCAATATTTAATGTCCGGAGTGATTTTTTTAAGGAAAAATCGATTCCATTTACAAACATTATTTCAGTGGCAGCAGATGGAGCTCCTGCCATGTTCGGGCGATATTGTGGGTTTATAAGCCATCTTAAAAGAATTATACCAGTAGTAACAGCAGTTCACTGTGTCATCCATCGACAACACCTGGTAGCGAAAAATTTGAGTGATAGATTGCACCAATCGCTTCAATTTGTGATTAAAGCAGTTAACAAAATAAGAAGCATTGCGTTGAATACCCGTTTATTTGCACAATTGTGCGAGGAAAATGATGAAGACTTCCAACGATTGCTCTTACATACTGAAGTATACTGGCTGTCGAAAGGTGCATATCTAACAAGATTTTACTCAGTTTTTGAATCAGTTGAGTTTCTGAAAGGTAAAGATCCGGATTTAAAAGAAAACCTGATCAAATTGAAAGCAGACATCGGATATTAGACAGCTTTGTTCAAAAAATTTAATTACATTAACTTGCAGTTACAAGGGGACAGCCTAAATTTAATAAAAACGAAGGCTTTTCTGGGAAAATTTAAATTTATGAAGCAAAATATTAGTCGGCGGGAATTCTCCCACTTTCCAAACTTGTCACAGACAGAATATCTTGATGAGGATATTCAGACATACGTTCAACATTTAAATACCCTGCATGATAACTTCAAAAATAGATTTGAAGATATTCTGACGATGGAAATACCATCATGGACCATAAATCCATTTGATGAAACAGAAGTGGCGAATGTGGTATTACAAGAGGAGCTACTCGAGCTTAGCACAAATGAGGACCTCAAGGTGAAATTTAAAAAAGCCTATCAAACATTTTGGCTGTAGGCAGAAATGCCCGAAAATTATACTGGGCGTGGGAAATTGCGAGAAAACTTTTGATATGGTTTCCCTCGTCATACCTTGTCGAAAAACGTTTTAATGTCGTTACAAACCTATTTACAAAAAAAGATTTAACATCATAGAAAGGGGAGATTTGCGGTTATTCCTTACAAAACTAAAGCCAAATATTGATAATTTGCTGTCAATCCATCAAGTACATCCCTACCATTAAAATTATGACTATTTTTTTTAAATCGTTGATTTGCATTCTTAAAGTTACGGTACGTCATCAATGTTTAATTTTAATTCTATTAAGTCTGCAATCTATATAATTTAAATAGAACAAGAAAATATTCTATTTTTCTTTTTATTTTTACCACTGAATTTAGGGTCGGAACTCAGCCGCGACGCAAATTTCCATCGTTAGATCTAATCTTCATATTTTTTGACGACTTTTGGGTATATGGTAGAAATGTAGCAGCAGGAGGTCCACCGAAACCTATAAAATTTTGAAAGTGGTCTACGAGAAAATAAAGTTTGGGAACTTTGGTTCTACTCCTTTGTAAAAACCAACTTACCGCACTAGTATCATAAATAACTATTGATATAGATAATATAACTAGTTATAGTTTCATTACACTGAATTTATATTTCTTGGAAATTTGTTTATATATTATATTTATTTACGAGGAAAACTTGCGCTTCGGTAGAATAGTACAGTAATATGATGTGTCGTATAAGTAGATAAAAACAGAGTCAATAAAAAGTTTCACCAATAGATATACATAAGTAATAGTAGTATAAGCAAATAGTGCGTACAGAAAAAACAAGGCTATAACTATAAAGAGTGATTTAATAGAGAGGAATTCCCGATAATTTGCGACAACAGCTAACGTGTTTGGTTACATGTAGACGCCACAATACGTGAGCACGATCACATACGAGGATACGACGTAGGTACGAGTGATACGAGTAATCATCGTATACGTGAAATATGACATATGTTTTAATTTTCACAACGACTCCAGTTCATATATTAATTTTTCGCTTATTAGTATTTCTACAAATAATTCTTTAACCGTCTCTCAGAGCTTTTAGGTAGTAGGTTTCCAAAGTATCAGAAGATAATAAGGCTTAGAACAACAGAATAGTAACGCTTAGAACCCGATAAAGCGCATGAAACTGAAGCTATTTACTTGGAGACATAAATGGAATGACTCTGTTTGCCCATTGTTTGCTGGGTAAATGATTATTATCGATCGCATTTGCCTCAATTAAAATAGTAAAAATTATGGTTTAAGCAGTGAAATGAGATTTTAACGCATCAGAAAAACATAAAGTTTCTAATATTGCATTCCATAAGTAAGTACGATAAGTAGGTATAATATTAAATTTTAATCGGTGTGCTGATTACGTAGGCACAAATTATGCAATCTTTTTTGCTTGAATTGTTCGGTTTCGCTTGCTAGTAAACATTTCTTCTGGCCGTTGTTATTCTAAGGGTATAGTTGACATTTTATCATTATCCGGGTAACGTCGGTTAGGTTAAATTAATCAGATATTGTAAGTATGTATAACACATTATGCGGAAAGCAGAATACAAAGTGTATGCAGGTAATGGGTGCGTGTAAGGTTATGCAAAATTTTTAATATGTTAAAATAGTAATGTTAAAAATAGTACTCACATGTTTTGGCCAACGACACAATGAGCTGCAGTTAATACATAACGGTCGGTAATTAAAGAAGCGCCACATCCATAAATATCTTTGAGGCCTGTAAGTACATTAAATGATGAATTAATTGCGGTTACAATTACGTCTAAAATCGATGTTCAGCGATATAATTCTTTACCACGCGGACCGATTTCGATGATTTTTTTATTTGAAAGTAGTCACATATAACTTTAGTTAGAAAAAAGTTTTTTAACAGCTCGCATATTTCGATGATCCTTTTTTTAAATGTTCCGTTCCAGAATTGGAAAAAGCTTAATTCCAGACGTACCCTACACATTTATTAGGACAATGTCACTCCAAGGAAAAGTACTTAAATAAGGTTTTAAGAAAAAAATTGTACCGACTTCAAAATAAAACTTAGATAAAATAGCTACATACAACAAATATAATAGCACAAAAATAGCATCAATACAACTATATAATACAACTATATAAATACGATTAGTCGGTGCCAAACCAATGAAGCTCAGCACCGACTTCAGTAACTGTCTAGGTATTTGTATGAATTTATGAAGTCATTTTTGTACTCTAGTTTTGATTAGTGAAGGATAATTATTTTGTAGTTTTCAGTGTTTTTATTTTGAAGTCAATTTCATTATTAAGTATCTTTTTTTGATTAATTTTTTTGTGCTTTAGAATTATAATTATTTTTCGTTATTTTACATTATTTTAAATCGGTACCTACTATATTGTTTAAGCGCCACATCCATAAACTTTCAATTTAATAATACGATTTCAATGAAATGATAACATTTTGTTACCTACCTGTTTCTTATAGCGACAAAAAGAAATTTATTGGAACCTAATTTTGGTATTTATTGGTATTTAACATTTATTGTTTGTTTGTTTTGTTTTTTTACAATTTTCAAGCGTGTTAAATGTAGATATTAATATTATATCCCGAAATATAATATGTATTTATGTATATGGCATGCAGCGGGGCATTTGCGTTCTAAACCGTAAACGTGGCTCCAGTTTCGTTTCCCGTTCATTGACATTATGAAGTTAACTTTTGTAAATTGGTTTGAAATTTGGGTTTTATTTACTAAGAACATACGGTATTTTTACGGTTTTATTTACCTACGGTATCAGTCCTGTACATAGGTTATGCAATTAAAGTAGGTACCTAATTGTCTATAGGTAAATAAGCATATGTCAGTGGAAATTAAAAGGCACTCATTTGACTATACTAAGGCAAAGTGCGACTTCCGGTTTGGAAGGGATAACGCGCTAACGGAATGTCGGGGCCGGCGCTGACAGTCTGTTGGACTACGGTGGCCGGTGCGATAGCATTTATCCGACGGATCGTTTGTAATTATTAAATTTCCAATTACCTACGTAATAATTGTTACAAAGAGTAGTTCGCCTCTTTATAAGATTAGGTACCTATTTCTCATAGTTGAGTCGCAAGAGCACGAATTGCCCTGTGTCTTTCCGACATACGTATATTTATTTTGTATAATTATTTAAATTGTCTTTTTGCTCTATTTCTCTATTATCTATACTGTTGTCTAGCGAAATGGTAGTTGACTGGTTTATTTGATACGATGAATTTCTATAATTTTTAACTCTCCTCCGCCCAAAGTTCCAAAACCACTAATGGATACGTGTTTTGCCTCACAATGAAGCATCTTCAGGACGTTACTAAAATCAGACTTGAATTCGGTACTGGTTAACTGACCGAATCTGAGGCGAAACATGTCGATTAGCGGCTATGCAAATTTGGGCAGATGATAGTTAAAAGTAACACCTCCACCAGTCTATAAAATATATGGTTTATTTAATGTAAATGTGTGTCTAATATACCATCGGGTCAGCTTTTATTATATTACGGAGAAAACAAACAAGCGGTCGACCTGATAGTAAGTTACAATGGCGGCTCTAACGCGATACGAACAGTGTGATCGCAATGGGCGCTATCACAGAGCGGGCACCGAAAACGAAACGAGAGATTGAACGTTTGCGCAAAAAATAAAACCCAAACACTACATTACTAATTAACATCATACTAATATTACTAATTAATATCATAACATACTATCTGCCTAAATTATTATTATTTAATTTATTAGGTAACCAATTAATCTGCGTTATTACTGTGTGAGCCAGTCTGCGTTATATGCAGAAACCATTTTGAAACAAATATTGTTTCTATTTCCCCGTTATTGTTTGTCACCCTCCCTACTGCTATATTAATCTCTCTGAGATCAGATGTACTGAAATACTGCTATTCTGACTTAGATACCATACTGTGCGAGGAGCGCAATAATGAAATGTTGCGCCAACTGAAAAATGTGCTAGGGTCGTTACTACAGTAGCGGCACGCTATGATGGATGTTTTGAAGTTTGTCCACTCATGAAGTTTCGTATAAATTAATAACTATGTTTGAAGGAGCAAATTACTGTTGTTTATTGTCTATAGTGACGTGCAGTTAGTCATAAAATTTATCGAATGTATAATTTTAGGACACGAAAATAATTTATTACATTGATTTCTAAACTATAATATTGATTATGGCCTAACTATATAATATGATCCCGTGAACAAATCCTTTCACGTTTTTACTAACAATAAATTAAAAATTAAAAAAATCCCCGACAAAAAAAACCTCCAAGAAATAAAAAAATAATATGTACCTCATATTCCTTTAAATTTGTGTTAAGTTTCAATATAAATAGTAGTAGTAATACATCCAAGCGTCGTCACATCGGTGGACCGCTAAGTAAATAAAGTAATAAATATAAGGTACATATTTTTTTTACTTCTTGGAGGTTTTTTTTGAGTCGGGGGTTTTTTAAATTTTTAATTTAAGTTTTATTTCATGTTTTTTAAACACTATGTGATCTACACTCTATCCCCACATTACGCAAATACTTTCTGGGACGATACAAGAAATTGCGACACGAGATCGTGCCAAGCCGAAATCTGAGTATTCTGACAATAGTTGTCTGATCCATCATTAGACCCTGATCACCATCTATGTATCTATCTAAAAGCTATTCATAGAGACCATTTCAATGAGCCTAAACATGATACATCTACTGTAAGTGGCGACAAGTTGGATATCCTGCTGACTTCAGATGATGCTGCAGCATCTGGTCAAGGTTACTATATTATTGTGACATTATTGAAGTCATAGTATACTAAATTTCGCATCGATTAGACTAATAGAAGATGTTCGCGTGCTTTTAAAAACTAAAAAGAGCTAATATTCTTCAAACGGCTGAACCGATTTTAATAAAACATGTCTAAGAACCACCGCTAGAAAAGCTGATTTCAAACAAAAAAACCACATCAAAATCGGTCCATTCGTTTAGGAGCTACGAGACAGACACGCAGACACATAGACACGTCAAACTTATAACACTTCTTTTGCGTCGGGGGTAAAAAGACAGCACCGTTTGACAGAATCCTTAATGAACTAAGTCAATTATATAAATTAATTATTATACTGATATTATTTCAATTATATTATACATATAAGTTGTAAGATTATAATTATTAGTGTACTTCTTTATCACACAAGTCGGCATTTATGTTTTTCGAAATGTGAAATTTAAAAAAATTAAATCTGATACGATTGTCACATATAGGATCGCTGGCCAACACAACTACTACTTCCGGCAAACTCGCGTCAATGTTCAATGCAAATTCGGCTAGACGTTGCTTCGAAAAGAACAAACTGTAAGTGCACTGCGATTGTGACGAGTTTTGACCTGGCCTTGGATTTCAGATATTGATACTGCATTACTTTTGACCCTTGCTCGTTAATTTGGACTGTTTACGCCTTTTGTTGTGGATTTCGTCGATATGGCCAACCGTACGCAGAGAATTGTTTTAAACAGTCTCACACGTAAGTTCGTTATACAACTTCGTAACTATTTCGAACGTGAGTCTGTAAATGGAGGGCCAATTTCACCTATTACGTCTGTGGTTGGATGCGTAGCTGATGTGCTTAATATTGGACAACGAACTGTTAGACGAATAACCATAGAATAATATAGCGAGTCTGGCACGGACGAAGATAAACTTCACACACCAAGAAAGAGAAAACGATCAAAGCCTGTCGTAGGCGTCGTTAGCTTTGATGCCGATGCCATCCGAAGACTTCTGTGCAGCAACTATTTACGGAAGGAATATCTAACGAGAAAAAAGTTCTCAATCACTAAAGGAAGCTGGATTATTCTCCGGTGGGGAAAGTTCGTTAAAGAAGAGTTTCGAAAACGTTGGATTTCGATACAAACAGTGTAACAAACGCTAAATATTGATGGAAAGATTCGATATCGTGATGGCAAGCTATACTTTTTTACGGGAAGTGAAAGAAATTGAAAATTAGCAAAATGTTGTGTTTTTGGATGAAACATGGCTTAATGTTAGCCATACTATAGGCCGTTCTTAGACCGATGACACTGCAGTATCTACGTCCAAAGTTCCTATTGGAAAAAGATCGCGGCTTATAATCCGTCACGCCAGAACCATCAACGGGTTTGTCGATGGTTCTCTCATGGCTTTTGCGTCAAAAACCACTAGGAAACTATCATGAAGAAATGAATGTAGAAAAGTTTACTGAATGTTTTAGCTCAGTGTTGTGTAGGCTCCCTGAACAATCTATTATAATTATGGATAACGCCCCATACCACTCGATGCAAATTGATAAGCCATCTGCCCAATTCCAAAAGAAAGTTGACATCGTTGCATGGATTAAAAAAACTGGCGTAGATGTAAACATAAATATGTTAAAAGCGGAATTAGTACGTCTTTTAAAAGAAAACAAATACGAGATCTGATACGACATTGACGAAATAGCTTTAGAACATGGGCACAGAGTTAAACCGTTACGGCCTTACCATTGTGAATACAATGCAATTGAATTGGCGTGGGCCTAAATTAAGGGGTATGCTGTAAGACGCAATACAGAACCCCCATTTAATACAACAAAAATGCTAAAGATATTAGAAGAAGCTTGTGAACATCTGACTAAAGGAGACTGGGGAAAGGTTGTGAATAGAACTGTTCAATTAATAAGGGAAGATTATGAAAGAGATGTGAAAATATATAATACATTAGAAACTGGACTTATAAATAATGTAGGTGATAATAGCAACGACGACAGTGAAAATCAGTGAAAATAGCAGTATGGACGAATCTGATTAAATTTGGCATTTTGTGGCACATTTTTTTTTTCTGTCTCTTTCTGTACGAATTTGTTTTGTGTGTGCAAATAAACTATGTATATTCATTTTCATTCCAATATTCAGTTCATTAAAATATATTAAGGAAACATTTATATTTTCGTTTTATTTAAAATTTTTAATCAGCTACAAGTAGTAACTGATTAAAATAATACTAGTTATAAATCCAAAAACTTATAGATACGACTTGCAATTGATTATATTTTTTTCGATAATAAATTGACATTTCACGTCACTATTGTAATGTGTCAAAAAGGCCATCATAGCGTGCTTCTACTGTAGATAACTAAACTGATACTTGATGATAGGCTTGTTTCCGCAAACCGACGTTTAAAAGCGCCTATTTTGCACCTACTTTACAATATCAAGGTTAAGAAAGCACAAGGTTATAAAGAGATATTGTGTCCGTTGCGCCAGAAATTTCGAGCATGAACTGTTGGTTGAACTACCCCGCACAAAGTTCTACCATCTGCAAATTTATTTTGGTGGTTTTATTTTTTGAAGATATTTGAAATATCTAAACGCGGCGTTGGCGCGGAGTATCTTACGTGTATTGTCTATGACCTTTAGTAATATTTTCCACTTCTTTGATATTTCAAAATAAATGCGTATAGATCACGTACTTCTTTTTATGTGTCTATTAACAATATAATATGCAACTTTTGCATCTTATTTAAAATATAATGTAAGTACGTTATAGTAAGTGTATTTATGGTGGTGTTACTGGGAACTCCCCCAGAGTTCGTAGTGTTGTACCTATAGTACAAGCTTACTGCTTAGTTTGGGGTCACACAATCTGTGTAATTGTCTGGAGTATTATTATTATTTGGCAATGAGTAAAACTTACTTGTTCTATATTTGATGCGCACTAACCACGGGAACTCATCAACATTCGCAATGTCACCTCCGAATATTCTGTCCGTTTCGGTGGACAAACCACAAACATTTCTATCAGGTAAAACATTTACAGGTTTCATCGTAGGAACTACCTCATTAGTATAATTTAATTCTTGCTGTGGCAGAAATTCTCGTTCAGTGTTTGCTATTGCCTCTTGTTTAGATGTTGCTTTATTAGATTTATCTATTTCTAGTGTTTGAGGTTTTAATGAGCTATTTGCTACTACAATATTGTCGGTTGTATACCTAAGGGTAATAGTGGCAGGAGTCGACGGGACAACAAAGGTAGGAGGGGAAGCAGAAGGGGCAGGAACAGTAGGGATAGTTTGTGCTGGTTTTATCACTGTAGACGGAATTTCCGTAGTCCTTATCTCTTCAGTTTTATTGAATGTTATAAGGTCAGCATTCGAGTTAATTGGACAGCATACCTTGAAAAGTGGTAAATAATCACGTTATTAGCCTGAAAATGGGCCTGTAATGTTAAATATATTTTTCTGGCTATATTGACTTCCTTGTATAGATTACTTATTGATTGCAGTACCTTTCCTTCAATTCCTTCGAATCCACAAAACATGTTCTTTAAAGATTTCATGTCATTTATCTGTATTAACATTAGAGCTTGAGGGCATGCAGTTAATAATATGCACATTCCATCGGTGTCGTTCCATTTACACGATCCCTCAAGATGTGCATCCTCTGGAAAATACATTAGGTATATATAGGCTTATTTATAAAATCATCACCACAGTTCAAATACTATAGCTGATTTTGGCAAATGCTTTTGTTATAATAAAATACAGAATGTATGATATAGGTACCTAAATTTATAAGCGTATTATCGAAATAGTTTGGAATCCTATGCATATAATAATAATGGCGACTAGTTAGTAACTCAATATTCAATATTTTAAATCTCAAGTCCTTGAAAATATAGCCATATAGGATGATTAAGAAATCACTGTTATCATTACCTAAGTTATAACTGAATCATTGGCACCTATAGTTAACTAAAACTATTCGTGATACCAATGACTTCAATCGATGCTAATGACATTAAATTTACATTGTAATAAAAAATAAGAAAAGAGGAGTAGGATAGAAAAAATATATGCATTAATAAGCCAACGAAAAAAGTAATTTTTAAGCTCGATGCAATGGTATTCAGATATTTATAAAATTCATAATAATAGCCTTCTTACATGATCACAAATAACTGAATAGAAAGGAAATATGGTGTTAGGTTATTACCGTATTTGCGTCTTTATATGACGGATTTAACAAAAAAAACGAGGAAAACCCAATGAATACGTGAGCTAGGTCGTTAACTATTATCATGGACAATTAACTTGACAAACTTATAATTGATATAACTAAGTATTTAGGAATAAAATTGTAATTAAAAACTTACGAGATTGTCCAGTAGTGGAGAGCAATAAAAGTATCCAAGTAATGAGACTGATAGTAAACATGTTTGTGACGCAATGCGAAGCGAGCTCAGGCGCGATATTGTTCGGCGGCGGCACTGCACTAACTGCCGTTCGAGTTTGTAGGCTCACCTCTATCCATACTACCATTGATATACGCGTCATCCGCATCCCGGTTTTGCTCAAGTTTTAAAAAAGATCCTTTTGTTTTGATGTGTCATTACGGTATAAAAGATGCAGTCTGTATTTAAAGAGCAAATAAATTCACACTGCACAGGTTTACAAACGATAGCCTTATGTAGGTAAATACTGGCTTATAATTGACCACATAATACATTATTGCAACTACTTAATTTAGACATTAATTGCAACTCGAAATATGTATAGGTACTAAATATAAGTTAGTCCGATTTTCAGTTTACTGGTATGGTAAAAGGTTGTTTATTTGGCCGCAAGTTGGGTTAAGCCCAATTGCACTTTGTATTTTTTTCTTCCTTACTAATACGCATTACGCATCACTTACATGCGTGTATAAAATATAATATAGATACAATATGAATGCGACTATGTACAATATTTATTATATTTTGATTTTGTCTTATTTTCTCGCTCTTGCACAGTTGAACTTTAACGTATAGTACTAACACTTTTGTACTTTAAACCTCCCAAAGTGTAAAAAATAGAACATCTGAATAAAATGTTCCGTTCACGCCAAAAAGTCTAGTACTTTATATTATGATTTATTCACCACAGCACCACTAATTGTAAGACAAAAGTCTTCTACATTTTCAGAAATCCTGAAACCTGTCTTAAAATTTATGCCTGCATGTTATGTAATTTTATAAGTACACACATATTACATCTAATTTTAAATGTCTCATTTCAAAACTTACAGAATTGTAACCATTGGCTCTTCATTTGTTAAAACAATAATTTCTTTTTGAAGATGAGTGTATATAATATGTACCCACTTAGAATCTCATTTCACAGTCAATTTTTTCTCAGGGATATACTAAGTATAACAAGTATTTATTATTCTTCCTAATAACCGTACAAACACAATATCTACAAATACATATAAATACCTGCAAATACACTCATCAAAAGTGTCTAGGGATCAAGTACGTTTTAGAGTATCGCCGCAATTGAGGATTATTATTTTAACTTTTTTTGGATCGTTATTGATTCTTTTTAGTGATTTTCACTATTTTTTTCACTATTTTCATTAAAAATAGAAAATGAAATGTCAATCAGGATTCCTATAAAAGTGTGTAATAGCGTTTTTACAAAACCATTACAATTTCTGCATCGGAACTGAAAAAAATTGCATCGATATGGAGCGACGACATCATTTGACACGAGAAGAGATCATGAGAGCCGTCGGAATGTTGCAAGCTGGTTCCAGGCAACGTACTGTGGCTGTCGCTCTTGGCACTACACAGAGCGTCATTAGCCGTATCTGGACACGTTATCGTATCACGGGCAGCGTGGCCGAGCGACATAGAGGACGATCTCGCATCACCACTCGCAGACAGGACCGGTACATCCAAAATATTGCTCGACGGAATCGTACTATGACCGCCATGATGTTGGCTACGAGGCTCCACAGCTCTTTAGGCTTGCTGATAAGCGACCAAACCATCCGAAATCGTTTACGTGTCTGCGTTCCCTAAGGCCGCTGAGCGTTCTGCCTATAGCACCCTGCAATCGTAGGGCCCGTTTACAATGGGCTCGCGAACACAGAAATTGGGAGGAAGAAGACTGGCGTTGTGTTTGCTTTTCCGATGAATCTCGTTTCGGTATGAGGCCGGATACAAGACGTACTCGAGTTTGGAGAACCTCTGGACGTCAAGAACGTTTGAAATTTTGTCAGGAAGTTCATTCCGAGGGGAGACAATAATGGTTTGGGCCGGTATTTGGATCGGTGGAAGAACCGATCTCATTTGGATCAGGGACAACCTCAATGCTCAGATTTATGCGGAGAGGATTGTTTCAGACGTGATCATCCCTCTGCGAAGCCGTTTGGATGATTCGTTTCGACATGCACGACAATGCACGTCCACACACGGCTAGAGTCGTAACACGCGCTCTTGCCGACGTTCGCATCAACGTTCTGCCGTGGCCTGCTCAATCGCCAGACCTCAACCCAATTGAGCACGCATGGGATATGCTTCAAAGAAGAGCTCTGCGGAGTATGGATGGCGTGCATACCCCACAACAACTTTTTGACTTGTTAGAAAATGTGGGCGGCATTCCTCAAAGTGATTTTGATGAACTGATTTTAAGCATGCCAAATCGCTGTGAATGTGTAATTTGTGTCAATGGTGGAAACACAGATTATTAATTTTTTTATCTTTACAATAAAAATTTAAGAAATCCTTATTTTTGCCTTTTTCTTGCCATTTAATTGACGACATTAACTTAGATTAATTTCCCACAATTTGCAGAAATTGTAATTTTTCTTAATTTTTACTAAATATAGGGATAAGTTGTTAACTTAAACATAGGAATTAAAGTAAGAAGCCAGTCTGGAAGACTAGATTTGATCAATATTAATTGGATAATTTTTTATAATTAAAAATGTACTTGATCCCTAGACACTTTTGATGTGTGTATTAGAAACCAGTACAAGCGATGGTACAGTACTATGTCACTCTCTGATTCCATTTTTCAAGGTGGGGTTTCTTGTGCGTTGATGCTTGATGCCTTGTCGAAACCAAATGGGAAATGGCGAGAAATTACATATTATGTGTAGGTATATGTATATTGTTGTTTGTTATTGATCACAGTTCATATATCACATATGATTTTATGAAACTTTCTGTTACGAAAATGGAAAAAGCATAGTTCTAGAACTACCCTAAATATTTATTTAGGACAAGTTCACAGAAAAAAAAAATACTTTTAGGAAAAAAATTAAACCGTCTTCAAAATAAAATCACTGAAAACTACAAAATAATTATTATCTATTACAAATAATAACTCAAGTATAAAAATAACTTCATAATTGCGATACAAATAATTATTTATTTATTATTTAACAGACTATGCCAAACTAATAAACAAAATGTCCACTAGTTTGGTATGCTTGGCACCAACGAATTCTGAATTTGTGGCTTGGCACCGACTTCCGATTTCAATAACAAATTGTTAAAATTAGTAGACAGGTATTTGCATCGTATTAATAGAGTTATTCTTGTACTTGGGTTCTGATTATTTAAGGGTAATCATTTAGTAGTATACAGTATCTTTATGTTGAAGTCGTTTTTTAGTATATTCGAAAATTATTTTAGGAACATTATGATATATTATGATCATCAGGCATCATCAATGTAATTGTAGTAATTACAAATGTAATTGTAATTATTTGTCTAACAAAATGTTGTAACAATTACATTTTACAAATATTGTTGATACAATTAAGTTTTGCTAAACATCATTACATGTCCATAACACCACCACCGTATTTGTTAAAGTAAATATACTACATTTCTTATATAAGTACCTATATATTATATTATGTGCTTTTATACATTTTTTAATTGAAAATATTGGTATTCCCCGAATTGTATTTTAATAATTACTTAGTTATTGGGCGTTGCTAGTCATTCGCTGATCGGACTAATAGAATAATTGCTAGTTGTCCGGTAATAGGATGAACAAAAATTAATCGTTCGATTATCGGATGAATAATATACAATTATTCTTCCAGTAATTGTATAAATTTGACTAAAACTGTGTACAAACTTTCCAATTTGTTAGAACCTAGGGATTAATGGAAAAATCGATTGATCGATCTCGAGTAGTGCGTCGATCCAGTGAATCAATGGCAGACACTCAAAAATTGAGTTTCCATTATGTTTTTGTATTGGTAAGAATAGCAACTATAAAAAAAAGAGAAAAGTTGGTTTTTAATAAATTATATATAGGTACATATATATATAGAACACTGCTGTCACCTTCTCACCTTAGCGCTTTCGGAGCTAGACTTAGCGCTTGTCTGAGTCACCTAGCTTTTATTTATCCCATGTAAAATTTAAAAAAATCGTCAATCGATTTTTGAGTAAGGTACCTGCGGGTAATAAGGCCAGTCGTCTAGGAAGGCCTATGTGAGTAAAATCGTATTTACAACGGGCGGTCACGCTCAGGGCAGCAGTCACAGACGTCTAACACAAGAAGATATCTTTATGAGTTTATGAGAAATACTCGAATAACATACTGTGATCTGATGAGTACATCAGAAATTTTTAATTTGGTTTTTCTTACATACATGGTCGATAACTATTAAGGCCTACCAAATTTAAAAATTGGTTTTGTTTCCTCCTACATCATGAATCAAAGTTTATTTGTTTCATAATATATTTTATATAACTGGAGGTTTTACGAATGTAAACAAGTAGTGTGTAATTTAATCCTAATTGCTCAATCGTTAGTTCTAGTGTCTACGACCACGATGCCTATCAAACGAGCATTTACTCAAATAGTTGGTTGTTATGCGGGGAAACTTATAGATGTTTCAATAATTTTTAATATAATTGCTGCGTAATGCAATATAATATTATTGATCTCAAGTATCAAATGTATAACGCGTAGTTTGAATATTTAAGTATATATTAAAGCTGTAGGCTTTGTACCCTACCATAGTAAAATAAGGCCTATACTGACAAGGTTTACGATAATGTTTAATTTTGTTTTTGTTTATGGTAAAAAACGCCATTTTCCTTTTATAGTTCAATTATAGTAATTGAACTTTTAGACTAATTATTAATAAAGTCTGTCGATTATATTGGTTATTTTTCATTTAATTTCAAATCTTATCCGATTATCGGATGATTAATTTATTTTTAATCGTCCGTTTAGCGGACGACTAGACACTTCGCTTAGTTATTAGTCACAGGAAGGAATTGCGAGATTTAACATGTGTTTATTTATTTAATTTTGTTATATAAGTACCTATTTATATGGACTCATTTACAATAAAAATTTATGTTGTTAATATACCTATAAATATAGAATAACATCCAAAAGCACCTAATCATAAAACTGCGGATATTCTGGAAATATGTGAAAATTTGCGGTGACAATAAGCTAATTTTTAGGGTTCCATAGAAAAAAAACAAGGAACCCTTACAGGTTTGAAGTCCGTCTGTCTGCCCGTCTGTCCGTGTTTTAACCCTAAGTAACTATGTGTGGTAGAGACATGCTGCATTGGCAGCACGAATTGGGCCAGCTCGCCCGGTGAATTACCATCCTCTCATAGAATATCGACGTGAAATAATAGCATCTATTGGTTGTGTTTCTAATCTGATTGTGAAACATTAAGGTTTAAAATTCTCATTTTTGTTAAAGTCCGTCTACCAGCTAAACCGTTGTTTTTAGATATGCGAAATGTATTTACGACATTAGTATACAGGTACGACGAACTTAAAAGAAAAACTATCACAGTTATATAGGCTCTACAAGTTAACGAGTAGGATCCTACCTAATAGTCGATTAACTTATAAAATCTACTCGGATAAGTAAAAATTTCGTAAACATTTCATAGAAAATGATTTAGATAGCATTTATTCAATAAGTTCAAACAAGGTGCATTATAATTTATAACTTTGTCATGTTATTATTTGCCATTAAAAATTTTATATTTGCATTTAGAGAGTCTGGAAGAACGTGTTGTTCAACCGCAAAATTAAGTTTGTTTTTGAATCTGATTAATATTTTTTTGATAAGTACATAACACAAATACATTATTACCACTGTATTGCGGTACGGAAGCATCGGTGTGCGAATCTGACTCGCACCTGGCCGATTTTTATTTTAACAACTGCTTAAAAAAAATTTGATTCTTATTATTCTAGAATATAATGTTTATTCGTTATACTTCACTACACAAATAGGTATATTTATCGCGTACAAAGTTGGCTTTCAAAAACAGTCTACTCCTTAACGTAATTCTACTTGATGATCATTATTAAGCAATTATGCAACAAAAAACTTGATAAATATTTTTGTTACATAATATGATCTAAGATCCATTTGAGAAAATGTGAAATAGATGAGTAGACTCCAGGTTTTTTAATTCCGCAGATTGCTGGGCCGAATGATACCACTCCCATCAAAAAGCTTTTAGGACCTTCGGGGGTATCGAAAACCTGAAAAATAACAAAAATAATTGATACCTAATTGCTCACAATATAAAAACAACTAGCTTATTTATAAATAATACAAATTATAGCCAGCTATTAAAATTACGTTTATGATTCGATACGTTAAGGTTATTTTGATTTTAAATAAAAATTTACATAAAATGTTAAATATTATATTGTTTTATTTTATTATTCTGACAAAACTGTTTATATTGTATTCTTTATGAGAAAAATAAGTGATAAAGAAGCAAGGTCAGCGAGTATGTTTCGTTATCACATAACTTAATAGCACTAGTTGTATGTCAATCATTAAAATTAGATATACGGTTATATAGGATAGGTGTGTGTCAATAATTTTAGCCAAAAAATATTTCATAATTTAATGAACAGAGTTGTTCAAGTTAGTGTTAAGCTTCGCTCACAGATCATCATTACGTTTATGTGTACACAGGAATTAGAATTCTATTGAATATTGATACTTTTATGTCATGGTCTGCTATTAAAATTACTCAATCGAAAGTACGATTACGGTCTGAAGAGAATGACAAATAACTCAAGCTTATCCCTGTTTATACATAATAACGCTTATAGCTAAAAGAGATGGTAAGATGCATAAGATGTAATTTAGTTTAAAAGACATTTACGTATTTATTTCAGACATAAATGATATATTTATCAAAAACTAATAAATAACAAACATAACCTAACGTTTACAATATTTCGATATTTTCCTTATTTTAGTAGTTATCCAGTAGACAAAGCTCTTTCGGTTGTCCAAAAAGGAAATTCGATTTTATAATATTATTCTTGCTCATAAAACGTACATTGCTCGGCACGGTTCTATACATACATATATCTTCACGCCGTATCTCTAACGGGGTAGTCAGAGTACGGAGCGCCAAGCGTCGCGGCACTTACATATTTTTTTCGCTTCCTCTAATCTCGTCAATCTCCTCACACATTATCGTCTAGGTACGCGAGTGCTTTTGACATTTCCGTCAGCTAACACTGGTTATTTGATCGTCGTAAGTCAGCCTTGGTCTTCCTTGGTTTCTTTTTCCACTCGCTTTCGCTCTGTAGATTGTCTTCGTCAGTCTTTCATCACTCATTCTTTCTATATATCTTTCATGGGTTTATAAATATATAGCGATCCGCCCCGGTTTCGCAAGGGTAGAAAATTTTTATAAAATAAAATACAGCCTATGTTACTCGCTGATAATGTACTCGTACTGGCGTGTAAATCCAACACGCTGTAACTCACGATACAGTGTTTTAGATTAGTAGTGCTTATTATGTTTCTCTTACTGTGTTTCATACTCCTATAATTTTATTATTCAGAATTTTTTCTTCTAAACGGAGTTATTACAAAAACATTGTATTGAAAGAACTTATGGGAACTGACACGGCAAAACACTTCTACTCTAGTTGCAGTGTCTTGTTATAACAGCGTCAGTGGTAGTTATACTAGATACAGTGTTTAGGTCACAAAGTACTTTATATATACTGTATAGGTCAAACGTGCGTCAAATGAATACGTTTCCATAGAAATTGAATTCCAAAGAAACTCAGCCAAAGATACCTTGCAAAAATCTATTTCGTGTGATGAATTTTTATAATATTTAGCTATCTTCCGCCCAAAATATAATTCAGTGCTTGTTAGCTGACCAAGTCTGATTTCTTAGAATTTCTTGAAAATGCTTCGCTGAGAAGCGAAACACGTGCCGATTAATAAGATTGAGATTTTGAAAGTCAAATTTAAGAAGTAATATGTAGTCCACTCCACAAGATTTATTTATAAATTCCTTTGAATTTTCATCAGCAAATAAAAGATTTATAATTCCTTTAAATTAATTTAACATCAAGTACAGTAAAAAAGGAACAACAACTTCTGGAGACAGACACATCAATTGCCTTACAAGTCTCAATTTCCACTAAAAAAAGTGGAGACGATTTTTCAAGTCATTCACGATACATAACAGCTTGAAAAACAGCTTAACAGAAAAACAAATCAGTCACCCCACAAATCAAGTTTCAATTTCCTTCAAAAAAACAAGAAACAGCAGTCCGGGCTAATGTATTAACGCAATACATTAGCCTGGACAGACACCAACCACCTCGCAAGTTGAGTTTCTATCTCCTGTGAAAATGTAACATGGAAGAAGGATGTATACACCTCTGCTTTGATCTCCAGAGCCATTTACACAATACATTAGTTACTTTACAAATTGAGATTCCATCTCTTCCAAAAAATGCAAAAAAGCAGTGCTACTGTACTGATAGCAACGATCTTCTGAATCGTTCGTGCGACGTAACAACCACCTCTCAAATCGAGTTTTCACTTCTTGCAATAAAAATAAGAAAAAGCTGTCTGTATCTGACTCCGCTGGCAGTGACGATCTCTCAAATCAGACATTGCCAAACATCGGCCAAAACAGACACATCGGCTACCTCGCCAGTGAAACCGCAATTTAAGCTAAAAATTATTATGCTCTAGTTTATTATTGTTTAAGTGATCTAATAGGTTTTAACAACGAATCACATAGTATTAGGTCTTTACCTATGAAATTGACGTTTATTATACAAAAAGTAAGAAGTAAGTATTTTTTTATATATATTTTTTTATTTCTATTAATCAAAGTATGCATCCATGCTATCGATGCGTCTCTGCCAGCGCAGTGGTAATTTTCAATGCCCTTCTTGAAGAAGTCAGGTGTATGGGAGGCAACAAACTCTTCAAAGGCATTTTGTTTTGCTTCTCGGGTATAGAACTTTTTTCCTGCTAAAAAGTTATCTAAATTTTGGAAAAAGTAGATGTCAATCGGCGCAAGATCTGGTGAGTACTGTGGATGACGCAAAACTTCCAACCCTAGCTCTTGTAGCTTAGAGACCGTCTGTTATGCTGTGTGAGGTCGAGCGTTGTTGTGCAGGAGAAGCGGGGACGTACAATTAACCAAGGCTGGCCGGAGATTTGCTATCTTCTTCATCATTGTGTCCAGTTCCTCGCAGTACACATCCGCAGTAATGCTCGTGCCATTTGATAAGAAGTTGTGACGAATTACACCGGCACTAGACCACCAAACTGTAACCATCACTTTTCTAGGAGTAAGTTTTCGTTTGAGGCATTGCCTAATTGCTGAACCAGGATTTTACCAACATGATGACCACTTACGATTGTCAAAAAGAATCCATTTTTCATCGCAAGTGACAATGCGGTTCAAAATAACTTAGTTTCTGTGTCTATTAAACAACGCGAGCCATACCTCAACGCGTTCGTCATGCTGGCGATCGTTCATTTCATGCGGCATCCACTTATCAAGCTTTTTTTACCTTTCCCATTTTACGCGAATGGACCAATATTGTGTTGATGCTAACATCAAAAGCTGCTGCTAACTCAGCAGTAGATTGAGTATTGTCAGCTTCCACTATCGCCTTTAATTCGTAGTTGTTGACTTTTATTTTCGGGCGACTATGGGGTTCAATTTTTAGATCAAAATTTCAATGTCGGAAGCGTTTAAACCAATAACGTGTTGTGCATTCGTTTGTAGTGTTCACTCCGTACACGTCGTTAATGATGCGACCCGTTTGTGCCGCATTGCTATCGCGACGGAACTCGTATTCTACAATTACTCGTATTTTTATCGTGTCCGTACTGATGAAAAAGATAAAAATGTAGTGAAAACAAAACACTAACCAATAAACAAATGACTGAATTTGAAAATAAAATTCCATATTTATAAAATGAAATTTATTTGAATTTAGAATTTATTGCCAGCCATACACAAATTACATTTCAAATGGCCAGTATTGTAGAACGGCAACTTCATAGGTAAAGACATATTATAACCAACAACAAAAATCCTAAAGCGTGTGCTGCATCAGATCCTCTAAGGTCTTTATTCGTGACGACCTCTTCTTTTAATATAAGAAAGACTAAAATGAAATACTTTATTCTGAACATTCTGATGTTTCCATCACATTTACAATATTTAAGCATGCATCGAATACAAAATATTTGCCTGAAGAAGTTAACTTTACTAAAGAGGTATAAAAGTATAAAGTGGAACTATTTTCATAATATGGTTAAACAGTTCAACTTACAAGAAGAACCAGTCCAAGAAGTATGTACAAAATGCAAAAGTCATGACATAGAACACAGCATTAACTCAGACCATGTAACTATAGTCATTATTAAGACTAATTCTAGACGAGATTCAAGGGTGATCTAAGAAAGGTATACTAAATCTGAAAGAAAATAGTCAGTTCACACTGTGTAGTGTTAGTTTCACATTAATTTTAATCACATAAATTACTCATGTGTGATATTTTGTAACATTTTAGTAACAAGAATGAGGGTAGAATGGGTTTCCTGCGTGTAATGGGGCTATATTAGCCTGATTTTATTCTTGAAAGAGTCCAGTTTGTCGTGCAGCCATCGAGCAGTCAAGTACACCGTAGTTGTGACGGAGAATTGATAGTGAGTTTATAGTGGTCAGTTATTCTGTTACATTTCATATTCAACAGTAGATAGATAAGCTTGTGCTTTTTAGGAAGCTGTATGTGCGTACTTTGGCATGAAGATGATACGACAAAGATTTAAACAATGCAGTATTTTGAACCTGAACAATGATGTCGTGCAAAACATAAAAATACGTAAAAACGTGACACTCGATATGATTATATTCAGCAATAATTGTGAAATGTCACACCCAAAAGATTTTTGAAATATAGAGGATTCAAAAATAAATACTACAGTTCGTAGGTGGAATTTAAGTACTTATAATAAATTGTTACGGTAGCAAAAATTCATAATTATCTAGTTAATTCAATACACTGCAATTTGAATTACAGTTTCCTGTTATAACAACGTTCAAACAAATCCTTAAGCCATGGCTTGACAGTACATAAAAGTTTATTGTTTATTGAAAATAGCAAAACACTACTAAATCTTAAACATTTTTTATCTCGAATTCAAGTTTTTTGAGATACAGTGTATTAGATTTACACGTCAGCGTAGCTTAAGATCAAGACAGTTATTTATACCAACCTGTACTTGATTTGGAGTAAAATTTGATTTCGTTTTGTGTTACAATTCCCCAAAAACAGATACGCAATGAACAACTACCTTCATAAGTGGTCCACCGGAATCTCCGCCACAGGCGTCTTTATTCTGTTGTGCGCCTGCGCATATTTCAGATTCAGATACCTTGAAGCCTTTGGCCATCGAATCGCAAGTTTGTGAGGATACTATTGGCAGCTTGAAAAATAATAATACAAAACAATAAAGTATAGACATATAACTTTCTCGTTTTATTTGTAAATTACAGAGCGAAATGAAAAATATGACTAAACGAGTTTTTAGTCTGTTATTTGTGTCGGTTTCCATTATTAACATATTAATGATATGGGTTTTTACTGTTATAACAATTCGGTATTTACTAATTTTCGATGACGTTTCTTCGGAAGGTTGTAAGTAATAATTGTGATAAATCGATTGGCAATTGGAATTTAAAGTGTGCAGGCAGTGTGCAATACAAAATAAAATTTACTTCCTCGAATTTAGGTACTTTTTATGAAGTTTAGAAATCTAATAAACTGAGGTACCTATTGCTTTCTCCCGCCGGCCCCATCTCCGTAGTTGGGAGTAATGATTACTGCCATGTACTTAACACATAGACAAACTAGCCTAATTAACCATGTAACCATGAATATTGAAAAGGAATGCAGGTCGAACAGGAATGTTGTGAGTGTTGTGAGCGTGTGTTATATAAATCGATATGTAGATTTCCGGAATTCTTAGAAAGGTAGACAAAGAAATCGGAGAATCACGGACTCTCTCATAGTTATTACCATGAACATTTCACTCTTCTTCATAGGTCGTTGCGACCAAATGCACGTCTGTGTTTTGTTTTTATGGTTTGTCTACCTTCATGTGGACATTTGCCGTGGTCATAACCGTGTAGTGAGTGGTAACGTTTTTATTCAACCAAGCTGCCACGATCACTACTGCCTCAGTAATGAAAATTAATATAACATAATATTTACTTATTTACTTACAAGAACCGTCTGTAACACATGAGCTCTTTCTTCTGTGGACATATTCATTTTGCCCCAGCCAGCTACTGTTATTAACTCTCCTAGGTGAATGTTACCCAGTTGATCCCTTCGAGGTAGGCAGATAGGCGCGACGTAATCTTCACAATAAAATCATAGTTATCTACAGTACTGAGGAGGGTAGGTACACTTACGTGTATTATTTCTACTCTTCAAAACGGAGATATAAATACGTTATGTTTTTTTTAATTAGCTCCAGAAGGAAATGACCTCTAAAGACTACCCCGTGAGGAATACAGATGAGGATATTATGTATGCATATATGTGGGCGTCCAAGCAAAAAGGGTCCAGGGGCCGGCATTTAGTTTCTGACATATATACGCAGTTTTGTAAAGTTGGGTGAAAAAATGGCATTTCGCGATTTTATTGATTATTAATTAATGCTCAATTATCTACAAGTTCATATAGTAAATGACTTTACATATGATGTTTCTAAGTAGAAACAAATAAGTAGAAGTGTGTTTTTTTCAATCAAACTTTAAAAATGCTTTTTCTCAAAACAAGCTTTTTCAGAGTTTCAATTTTAAATGTCTGATAAAAAAAAAATATGCTTTTTGTAAGTAAGTTTTTGTAAGTTTTTAAATATTTTTTTAATCCTTATTATTAATTGACTATTCTAAATTACGAATCTAGTCAACTCAATACCCCACTACTGGACCCTTTTTGCTTGGACGCCCACATATGTATTACTATTTTAATACTGGATCTGTTTTCAACAACAGAAGTCGCTCATCCTAATTTCCAATAATTCAGCGCTTTTAAGCTTTCTTTCTATTCTCTAAAATATTTTACTGAATTCTTCTATATATATTTAGACTATTATCTGTATATCGTGTCGTCCGCGTAGTTTGTAAATATCTATAACTCCCGTGGGAATCCGTTTAAGTTGCTAGTGACTTCATTCGCGTGAAAGTAAAAAATAGCCTATATGGTCGTCCCCAGGGTTTCTATCTCTATTGCACATCAAAATCGGGTCAGCAGTTTAACTCCCTTGAACGTAGACCTTAACACATTGAAGTGAAACACGTGTCTCATTATTTTTAATGAGCAATGTTGTACTCAATTTCACAGCCATATTCCGTTACATTCGAAAGCTTTATAAAAAGTTCAAATTCCTGCTTTTCCCATTTAAAATGTAAATTTCGAAAAATGATTTATTATAGGGCCCCTATATTACACAAACTATCATCGGACTAAATTTCCAACTTATACAGCAACAACAATCAGCGAGTCAGTGAGTGAATGATATTTCGCTTAAAGAAAATATATAGAAGGTAGGAATATACCCAAATATGTTCGATATAGATTAAAATTAACAATAATGTATGGAAAATTATATTAAACACAATAATATCAAAAGCCTAATCCAATTAGGATTTAAATAGAAATTTCAAACAGAAGGAAAAATGAGGTAATGTCCATAAAATTGTACTAAACATGTGAAATGTTAATGTCCTTAATTCCTGGATTTATTGAAATAAGAGGTTTAAAGTAAGTATTTACTTTAAATTCTAATTTGACTGGACTACATCTACAAGCTGGAACGATCTAAACGTCTAGGTTCCCAAACTTATTTTGTCTACTGAGTCGAGAGCTCATGCAGTCGTTGTCTAAGATGCCTCCTAGCTAAATGAAATTACAAATCACCCCCCAGGCCTCTACACAACGCCCCCATTTTTTTTCTGGATCTCTTGCCGCCCCCTTTAGGCCTGCAGCGCCCACAGGGGGGCGTTATCGCCCACTTTGGGAATGGGTGATTCTAAAGCGTGGCGATCTAGAGTGGACGGGCAAGCCGGGCAAATGCTCAAAATGCCAACACAAAGGGCAGAAAAACTGAGTGCGGCAAAAAAGGTGATAAGTTCAATCGTTAATGGTTGTTTATTCGTAATGTATTCGGTACAATTTGTAGTTCGTTAGTTATAACCCACGAAGGGTTCTATGTCGAAAGTGCCTCAAATAAAACCTTAGTTCCATTACCTTAGTCAGAGCTAAGTAGACTAAATAATTCTTTTCTAATTTTATTTTTTAAATTTTCTTACTACACGTTTATCGAATCATTTATTCTCAACTAGTATAATCTGTAGAGAAAATATGTCTTCAGATTCAAAAACGTTAAAATTACACCGGCTGTGAAATTACATGGTTTTATAACCTACTCTTATCTCATATAGGTAAGGTGCAATTCTATGTAAAAAGTATAGCGTATCAAATATTTTATATTCGCTCTGAATGGCTAAACAGATCGAGCCCTAGTCTCAACCAAGCTCTGTACTTAATTTGATAACCTATATGCTATATCATTCTCATTTTCAAAAAAGTGTTGCCTGCTCTTCTCTTTTAATATTCGTTCCGTACCTACTTTTAACATTCTTTCTACATAGGTATGTAATATGGACGAGTGCATGCCGAAGAACAAAATGCCATTTGCCAAAATACAAGTCCTCTTACCATTTAAGTGAACAGGTTCCACTAATTCTATTACAGCGATATCGTTATGGAAGATAGGATTATTGAAGTTTTGGTGACTTTTAACACTCTTCACTTTTCGATCTTGTACTGGTGGTGCGCATACTTTCAGTTGGCAGTCAGGGTTTGTGCGAGTGTCATGCTCTCCGAGACGAACGAGTACTCTAAGTGAATAAAAAATCATAAATAATATACTCATAACTTCAGGCCATATAAGGAATAAGTGTAGTATATCCAGTACTTGCAAAAGTTTCTATGATATATAGATAAATCATAAGTTAGAAACCCGTTAAGATTTCTTTATAAAAAGAGTCTACTTTTTAAGATATAAGTATATGTAATAAATACTCAAATCGACCCATTATCATCTAGATTTTAACAATGTAATTAAGAAAATTCTAACCACGCTTACAATTTATAGTCTTCAGCAGCCTGAACGCAGTGAGCTGCAGTCACGACATGGCGGTCGGTAATGATAGCTCCACCGCATAACCAATCAAGCTCCTTATTATCCACACCTAAATAAAGATAATGACAATATTCTAAATAGATGTTATGTTATTGGCACATAACTATCATCCTTCCCGCCTTCCCCTGTACACGACAATCATGGCATTCCATTACAGTTCCACAAGGGAATTATTGTTCACAAGTATATATATTTGCATTACTAAATATACATATACTAATAAGTACTAGGTACTTATATATATAAAAATTCACTTAAAAGCATTACTTTGGGTGCATTTAACATGATGTGGGATTGAATGTATTCTCTTTTACTTTGTTTTTGTTATACATTACGGGCGACCTAGCTTTACTCGGTGTCTTACAAAAAAAATAACAGAAAAAGTCTGACCACATTGCATGATTCGAACCCGCGTGTTCTAGTTTGGTAGAGCTACGCTCTAGCCAGTGTACTACTTAGAAGGTAAACTGTTGGGAAATCAGAAAAGTTTAGAGTTTAGAAGTTTTAGTGTGTAAAACATAAAGAAAAATAATTTTCTCCGAATTGGACCCTATCTAAATCTGGTTTCTTTCTCGCCATTTCTTAGAACAAAAACAAATGCGAGCACAACTGCTTTATAGCGTAGGTATCTGAGCACTGTAACCAAATAATCCAAACTACGTGTACAAAGACTAGGATTGTAAGGTACACAATACCTTGTGTGTTCATATTCCTACTCACTTCAATATAATTCTAAGAAGTAAATATGTACAATCGACCTACCTTCAAACTCAAATCAAACAAAATAATCACTATATCTGTGGGACACTTGTGAGTTGATAAGTTACTATTTTGGTTATCGTTAATAAATATTAGGGGGTCAACTGAGGAAGCGTGCTCGTCGCGACCCCTGCCAGCCCCTTTCAGGGCTGCAATTCCTCTTCTGTGCATACCATGCGGGACAACGGCAATGATAATGTTAGGGCGTCAATCCCGAAAGCGACGTACACCGGTCTGTCCCCGCTGGTGTATGCAGAGTGCAGTTCGGCGTTGAGGACCGCCACCCAACACGCTGTGCACCTAGCGGCGGGAAGTGGAGGGAGGAGTGCAGAATAGCTGCGTGGAATGTGAGAGGTGGGATTGAAGAGAAGATGAATGAAGTGATGGATATTATGGAAGAGAAAATATTGGATGTGATATGCTTTAGTGAAACCAAACGAAAGGGCAGTGAACTTGCAGACTTCCCCGGAGGGGGCATCGCTCTGTGGTCAGGGGTACCACATGGAGATAGAGGATGCCAGGGGGTGGGAGTTTTGCTGTCCTCTCGTTTGGTTAATTGTATGACTGAGTATAAATGTGTAAACCCTAGACTGCTCTGGGTGCGCCTCAAGATGGCGTTGACGAGAATTTTTATTTTGGCGGTGTATGTTCCAGTGTCCTCTGTCGGCTTGGGTGAGCTAGAGCAGTTTTGGGAGAATGTAAGAGAAGTTCTAGTGACAGTTGAAGAGAATGAGAGAGTTCTTGTGTGTGGAGACATGAGTGGATGGGTCGGGACAGTTCGAACTGGATTTGAGACTGTCCTAGGCAAATATGGAGATAGGAGAGTGAATGATGCTGGTAGGGTAATGTGAGGAGTGTATATGGAAAAGGATCTTTTTGTTGCTAATACCGTATTTAAGCACAAAAGGATTCATCAGTACACTTGGGAAACAAAGCATGAGAGAAGTATGATTGAATTATTCCTGGTGCATAACAGGCTCAAGAAGCAGGTTATGGACACAAGAGCGCATAGAGGAGCCGATCTGGGACCGGACCACTTTCTGGTGATAACCAGAATAAGGGGTCTATTTGCAGCATGGCGACATCGCGTAGTGTCCAAACCTGCAGCGGTTTGTCGCATCAGAAGCTGGAAAGTGCAATATGCGACCACCAGGAATGAATATGAAAGGGTAGTATCCGGTAAGCTTGACAATAGATTGAAAATGATGAGAGAGGATGTTGAAGAATGTTGGTAGAAACTTAGGGATAGTATGATTGAGGCTGCGAAAGAAGTGTGTGTAACGAATAAGATCAAGAACGGTAAAAAGCATGATATGTGGTGCGATGACCAGATGAAAGAGTCTGTGTACAAGAAGAAGAAAGCATGGCGAGACTACCTTGCTACTAAAAATGACTGTAGTATGAAGAATTTTATGAAAGATAGATATAAGCTGCAGAAAGCAGAAACGAAAGCACTAGTGAAAGAGAAGCGTCAAAGGTGTAGGGTGTTAGACGAAAACAAGATGTCGGACAACTTCGAAGAATATTCCAAATTATTTTTGGATTACAAAAATTAAATTTTGGAAGGAAGTGCGTAACTACCGAAGTGGCCTGGCAGCTTGCAGAATGAATAAAGTGCGTTCGAAAGAAAACAACTTGCTAACAGATAAAAAAGATGTTCTGCAATGATGGAGTGAATGCTATGGAGAACTGTATGAGAGTGGCGACTCCGTCTCTGATACTGAGAGCAATTCTAATGAATTGCCACACTCGAGACAGGGGCTGGAGGATGCTATTAGTATGAAAGAGATTGAGAAAGTGATAAGAAGTTTGAAATGTGGAAAGGCTGCGGGAATTGATGAGCTGACTGCTGAGATGATCGAGTATGGTGGTCCTAGGGTCTGCGATACCTTCTGTGCACTCTGCAACCTTTGTTTGCAGAAGGGGGAGGTTCCAGAGGACTGGCGCACCGCAGTCATAATACCTCTCTACAAAAAGAAAGGTTCTCATTTAGACTGCGCGTGCTACAGGGCCATCAGCTTGGTCAGCTTAGCAAGTAAAGTCTATACTAAGGTATTGACTGAACGTATGAAAGGCGTTTCAGAAAGATATTTGTGGGAGGCGCAAGGTGGTTTTAGGAACGTTAGAGGTTGTATGGATCAGATTTTCTCGCTTCGCGTTATCGGGAGGAAGTTTTTGGCTATGGGTCAGAAAGTTTTCTGCGCTTTCGTGGATCTAGAAAAAGCATTCAATGGAGTGTATGCGAAAGAAATTGTGGAGTCTTCTGCCTGAGTATGGCGTGGGGGGCTCCTTACTGCAGGCTGTGAGATCATTATATAGCGGCCACAGAGCCTGTGTAAGGATAGAGGGTGACAAGTCGCCCAGGTTCGATGTCTGTTCAGGCGTCAGACAAGGCTGCGTGATGTCTGCCTGGCTGTTCGTGCTGTATTTGGACAGTTGCCTCCAGAGAATGAAAGGTAGTATGAGTGGTATGATATGTGTTAACACAGGGGTAAACTGGCTATTGTGCGCTCACGATGCTGTGCTTGTAGCACCATCAGAAGCAGAGTTGCAGACACTAGTCACATGCATGAAAGAAGAATGTAAAGTAAAAGGATTGATTATGAATGTGAACAAAATTAAGATTCTGGTGTTTGAAAGGGAAGTGGTGCAAACGAAATGTGAGGTTTGGGTAAATGGAAAATGTCTAGAATAAGTGAATGAAATTGTGTATCTGGGGAGTGTATTTTTGAGGGATGGAAGATGTGAGTTGGATGTGGAGAGACGGGTAGCAGCTGGCAATAAAGTGAATGGTGCTCTGTCCGCATTAGTAGATAGCGTGAATATATCTAACACTGCTAAAACGGCCATCCACAATGCGGTGTTGGTGCCAACATTATTGTACGGTAGTGAGGCCTGGATATGCCCGAAATCGAGTGAACGTATGATAAATGCAGTAGAAATGCGATCTCTTAGAAAGATGTGCAGTGTCACCCTTGCGGACAGAATAAGCAATGAAGAGATACGCAGTATGACAGGGTCGCACGACAGTGTTATAGTAAAAATGAAGAAAGGAATGCTTAGACGAAGAAAATATACAGAGCGAAATTGAGTGGTAGAAGAAGCCAAGGAAGACCAAGGCTGACTTATGAAGAACAAATAGCCAGAGTGTTAACGGATGGAAATGTCAAAAGCTCTCGCATACCTAGGCGAAAATGTGTGAGGAGAATGATGAAATTTGAGGAAGCGAAAGAACTATGTAAGAACTACGACGCTTGGGGCTCTGTCGTCTCTACCCCGCCAGTGATACAGCGTGAAGATATGTATGTATGTATGTATTAAGTACATTATTAAAGTGATATGTGTTTTTAGTAGGTACTTGTTGCGAACTGAACTTAGACTTATATTATGTCAACTTAATAAAAAAAATCAAAAAAGGTCTGACCACATTGCAGGATTCGAACCCGCGCACTTCGGCGTGGTAGACCTACGCTCTAGCCATTGTGCTATTAAGGAGTAAACTCTGCTGCAAAATTAAAAAAGTTTAGAACTTTTAAATGCGTGAAAGACGGAGAAAACGATTTTTCCCAGAATGGAGACCTAGCTAGATCGATTTCTCGCCCCCTCAACCCCTATATCGTAAATTTCATCGAAATCACTAGAGCCGTTTTCGAGAAAGCGATATCAAATCTATATATATATAAATATTGTTCGTTTAAATATAATAGTGGATTAATATAATAGTGGATATACCTACGTATTATATATGCAAACTGAAACACCAATTATTTAATTTATGTAGATACCCTTTGATCGATCCCTTATTTTTGTCAGTGCAATATTTTTAAGTACTGTAACTAAGGCTAATGAAGTTTTTGTATAAATCTCGATGTTAAATTTACGCAATCAATATGAACGTAGATTGCTAAAATCGTCACTTTTTTAGCTTTGCAATTCGACTGATTTCTTGATATTATGAATCATCGAAAAAGAAATACGAGTGGATGACTAACCAGTATAACCCAGTCGCGCAATCCAAGGGAATTGCCCAAGTCCAGCATTAACTCCCCCTATGATGCGATCGGATGCACTGTCACCGCATTCGAAACTTTCAATTATTTTCCATGATGGGTGGTGCTCCCATTCTGTCCAATTTGCTAGTATATATAAAGGAGAGAGTTATTTAATAGAGATATAAATCTTTCTGACGACGAGATACATTAATTATATGAGCTTTATTTCGATGTACAATATAATGTATAAAGTGCAGTTGTTATTTAGCAATATTTATTTAATAATATAATATTTAACTAAATAGCAATATTCATAAGTCATAACATATTTATAACATATCAAGGACATTTTTGACGTCGAACCATGAACAATGCCAAGTAAAAATGTTTAATCGGTTACAATGTAATTATGTAATAAAAAGTTTATGGATACATTTTCAGAAAGCCTATTAGAAATATAATTATTTATTTTTTGTACAATAATAGAAATATTATTTGTTATTTGTACAATACGCGAAAGAAGCAGGCATAGTAAATAGATAAGAAGAAATTAAAACTACGTACAAAATAAATAATTGTCCTAAGTGGGTATGGGAATAGCAAACAGTGTTTGAGAATCCACTTTTCTTATGAATATAGACGTCATTACTCATCATTTATTTGACTGAAGCAATGTTTGTAATGGTGAACGATGAGTGGCAAAATGAACGTCTCATAGGTAACTGCATATGTATTTTTAATAATATTGTATATATGTAAATAATAATAATAATCAATAATTAAGTAGATAATCACGATAGTCACGATTTTACAATATTTACTTCTATAATTATATTGCAAAATTTAATACAATATCTCACCAGCGATAACGGAGTGCAGCATAATAATAAAAATACAGCTGCCCGACTGAAACATGTCCACCAATGTCGCTGCTTTTTTCTTCATTCTTTTCATGCTTTATTTCCGTTTACAAAAGTTGTCATTACATACGGTAGCGACGTATTAATACAAGCTCAAGACTGAAGGTTTCAATTATATTGTATTCAAAATGTATTACGTGGACGCAGCGTGGTGATATGATTAGTCTCGCATCAATCGGCGGACCGTTTACTGTATTTATTACATCAATATTCACTACAAATCACAACCTTAACATACATCTGGATTTACGACGATGTTAATTTCACTCTTCCATCTGAAAGACCATTAAAATTTCATGTGCGATTTTTACTTTTACGCATAGCGCAACGCAAGTGAAATAATTATCTCATGGAAATATTTCTAATTAATTACTGAAACCTGCGAATAATTAAACTTTAATTGCATTTATTTGAGTATTTTTAAATATACTAAAATCCATCCATTATCCTAATCCATTTTTCTGAATATTGTATGTTGTTATATAAATTTATTATTATCATCATTTATTATAAATATCTCTATGTATATATAATAATATGTATGTATATTTGTACTCAATTATGTATGTGTATTTATTTGTATGTACTGTGTATGTATATGTGTATTAGTATTATATAAAATTTGTATACTTACCCTATATTTATTATATACCACTTAGTTTATAATAAAATAATAAATAAGATTGTATGTAAAACACTGTTATATATATCTTATTGATATATCTTATTGTCAATGTTCTTGTACGTCTGTTATTTAATTTAATTAAGGAAAATAAAGGTCTAATTGTATTTGCATCTTATAGTCTTATTCTTGTTTGTAAATGACTATTTGTTTCTAAATAAATAAAATAAAAATAAATAAAGTAAATTCAACGAATTCGGAATGTAAACCTTACATAAAAATATAAGGAAGTTATAGATCAGAAATAAATTATTAAAAACCATTTCGTAAAAATACCATACAGAACCTTCTATTTTTTTTTTGCGAAAGGTAATGTAACACAGCGATTCCTAAAGTATGTTCCGTGTAAAAGACATAGGGTTCCGCGAGTGTTACTTTGGTCGCTAATCTTTGGAATACCTGAAAACGTTCTGGTGAAAGTTGGACATCTGGCAACACTACTTTGTACACAAGTAGAACTCGCCGCTCGACTAATTTTATTTTAAAACTAGCGACCCACCTGGCTTCGCACGGGTAGAAATTTTTTGGAAATAAAATACAGCCCATGTTACTCGCTGATAATGTAGCTTTCTTGCTGATAATGTAGCTCCTATAGGTTTTTGACATCGGTTGAGTAGTTTTTGAATTCATCCATTACAAACAAACAATCACATTTTTTCTCTTTATAATATTAGTATAGAAAACATTCAATTCGCTAACAAAAATATACTACAGGAACTTACAGCCTTATAGGTAGAGAAATAACATGTATTTACATCAATACAATTAGGTAAAATAATACTATGTACAGTCTATTATGTACAGTCAAGGAATTTGATTAACGTACCACGATAAGTCGAAAGTCCTCTGACATATGATAACATTAAGGTTCATTTTCTTTTCAAATCTAATTTGACAATATACATATATTACTATCTTTATCTATTTTATTGGTTTCTCTATTTTAGACATAATAGTGTGATGTCAACACGATGTCAATAATGAGTCATTCATTTATTTTTACTGCGAATTGCTTTGAATCATCATGGAATCTTCTTAAACTCGAGATTCTAATCTTTTGATTTCTGCTTTTGCTATTGGTAATTGTTATATATGCGCCCTATTTCTGAAACTCCGGTTGTTACGATTATATTACTTATTTAATTACTCAAACAATTTTTAACTTATTTTCTCTTTACTCTTCATCTCCACCCATGCTCTACTCTCCAAATGTCGGGAAGTAAATAATAACTTTTTGATCTGTTTAAATATGTTTATATTTATGCTGATAATTATTACGGTGTAGTGCATGATCACGGAGGACTTAACCCATGTTGGACCGTTTAGACATCTGACATGTTTCCTTATACATTCGACAACATTAAAACAATACTCAATCATTGGTAAAGATTATTTATTTAGGAACGTCTGTGCATCTTCTTAGAATACAAATGGATTCTCATTATACAAATGTGGGAAAACAGAAAACATAAGGACTGGACAAACCTTAGAGCGACATTACTAAGAAGTCTGGAAATTATACATAGCGTGGTACGTATATTTGTAATTTTAAGTAGTGCAAGATCTTACACTATTTAAAATCGGGTATATGCATCATTATTATCTATGACATCTTGAAGTCGGGCAGACACGGACCTGACTAAGCGAGAACAAATATCTGTACCACGCACTAAAATTCCCAGATTTCCTGGCAAATTCGCTCTAAGGCGTGTCGTGTCCTTTGTTGTCTTTTCTCCCACATTTGCACCATGAGACCCCATATATTTTCTATGGGGTTTAAATCCGGTGATTTACTGAGCCATGAAATTACACTAAATTCGGAATGTTGATCAAACCAATTAGTTGTGACTCTTGTGGTATGTGTTGGACAATTATCGTGTACAAAATGTGTATTAGCAACTTCTACTCGCGGATATACATTTGGCACAGTTGGCAACATAATTGCTTCCATTGTGGTAACATAATTTATAGCATTTGCTCGCGCAGAAAGCTGAGCAAGCTCACAGATGCCAGCGGAAGTCATCCAGTCCCATATGTTCACACTTATTCGGCCTGACGTCTTATTAGGAACAACATGATCTTCTGTATATCGTGTCCTATCATATCTCCATAACCTTAAACGACCATCTTGTGAAGAACAGAAAGATTTTTCATCTGTGAACATAACATCAGTCCTATCGAAATTTATATGTTGGCGTGCAACATTTAGCCTTCTAGCTTTGTTAGCCTCTGTCAGTTCTACTTTTTGGGCATTTTGTCGATGATGAGGGCCGACACCATGAAGATAATTTCGTATAGTCCAAAGGCAAACATCAAAGCGATCTGTAAAATACTGAGTTTGCGTAAAAGGATGTTCCTCGTAATGCCGCTGCATTTCTCTTACGTGCCCACCTGTCAGTAACCGAACGCCATGGTTGAAGCGACGACGGTCTTCTATGTTACCTTCTTCTGCGTGTCGGGTGATCCACAATCTCACAGTCGTTCTCTGACAATTGAACAAAAGAAGCACTTTCAATCAATCTTGAAAATATCTATTACAATCAAGTTCATTAATTTTTTTTAAATGTGTCACTTACCGATATATTTCATGAACGTGCTATTTTACGTAAACCGTGGCCTTGTTCATGTAGCACAATTATGCGGTTCCTCTGCTCCGTATAATTAATTCGCGGCATTTTGTTGATTAATATTTAATATTAATCTATATGAACAATTAGCAAACCAGTGACAATGTCACCCACTTGAAAACCGTCAACCTTAGTTTTTTTGTTATTTAAAGGACAAAAAAGTTTTTATGCAATGAAATGAAGTTTAAATACAATGTAATTTATAACTAACGCATCACTATCTAAAGTCAAATTTGCAAACTTATCATTTGCTTTGGTGTCATTTGCATTCTACAATCTACATCTGATTGTATAAATTAATATAAGCCTTGGCGCACCGTCCTCTCTGACTACCCCGTTAGGGATACAGCGTTAAGATATGTATGTAATATAAGCCTTATTGGTTTCATAGTACCAGGCAACAAATCTTTGAAGTGGTACGTGAATCAAATTCCTTGACTGTACCTACACATAATATACAAATGTCAATCATGCAATAGGATACTTGGATTATAGAGGATTATGCTGAGATAGATATATAAAGTTTATGTGGGTGTGGTTGTACATAATTGTACTTAGCATTAGTTAATATTTTATTCTAATCGCGGATGTATAATCTTTACATTGTTATTTGACAGAAGGATGTCAAAAATCGAAAATTTTGAAATCAAGAGAAATACTTAAATTCGTGTTTGTACCTAGTTTATTAATTAGTGATATAAAGGCTTCCTAATCAAACAAAACTGTTAGTTATTGATTTTATAACAACAGACAACTAAGCATATTTTTTAAAACGCTGATTCATTAGTCATTAGCGTGAAGGCGAGTAGCGCTGGTTTGAGAATATCGTGTTTTCCGCGGAACTAGTATGGTAATGACCGCGATCTCAGCGAATGTGGCTGGCGATTACTACGTCATTCGAACGACCCGATTCCTCAACGATGCTTCTTCGGAATAACACGAATTTTAAACACGGCACGTAGAAGGAAAATATACTACATATGTACAGATTCTAGTAATACAACAGCTGCTGATTATATTTATTTGTTGTGTGAATATAGCACATTTGTTTTGACCCGTCTTATCATTTGGATAACCCGTGTTAACATAGTTTATGTATAAATTGTCTTTTAATTATTGGAAGAATATTCGAAGAAAAATAATGCCCCTCATAGGTATATCTAAATGATCAAACGGTTGAAATTAATACTGTGTTAAATATCAAAGTGAGAGAGATGTGGACACGAGCGGTGTTATCACAAAATAAACGTTAAAAGTGTACCTAATGAGAACTGGTGCCATGTCAAAGATTGTGTTGTGTGTGTCATTGGTTTTGCCTCTGTTTCTGTCAGCAAATTGCAGTAAGTGTACTTTTATGTTAATTAACAGAACTATGTTCATTAAAGTCGTTACGGTTAGCGGTGATTTGAAAGCGTAAAATTGTAAATATTCAGTTAACATTTCAATTTTTTTTAAAATATCTAGTAGATACTCACTCGTATGTTTATTGATTGTACGGTATATATGACATATTAAAAGATAATAATTCATATTAAGTGAGGGTAATCACATGCGTAGCATAAAATACAGAAATCATTGATGCCTGTTGATAATACACATAACAATTATTAGAACAGCAAATGAATGAAATATGCGGGTATGTACCTTCCCTAAATACCGACATGTTATTGGGAAAAGTCGGGCACTCAAATAGAAAATAAAAACAGTAATTTTTGAGATTGCTGTCTCTTTTTTTCTTTTTAAATTATTTGATATGTATTTAAGGGACAAAACAGGTTGAGAGATGGGTAAATTTTGTATAATATGTGGTAATAGGTCACAAAAGTGACAACGAGTGACAGGGAGGGACAGAACCACCAGAACACATGGCTCATCACTTTTCTGATGTCACATACTAAATATAAAAACACATCAGGTTAGCTATGCAGATGAACAATAATTTTAAATAAAGATAATAATGGCTATGATAACAATAGAAAAGGGGGAGTCACAGTTACACGAATATCAAACCAAACGTAACATGAAAGAGAAGGGGTCATAAAATCACGTCTGTGACGTATCATAATTTATGGATGACCTCTATGACACCTAAATAGATGTACGAATAAAACATGCAGTGATTTAAAATGACATCATATTCCTTAATATAAAATTTTGTTATTTTATGTTATCAAGTACCTACTTCTTATACGTACTCAATAATATTAATACATAAAAAATTATGATATACATACCTATGTACAATAAATTTCCACATGTTAATGTATGTTTATGATTCGTTTTCGATAAAACGTAAATGGCGTCTATGAAACTGGATAACGCCCACATACAAATAACTAGTAATTAATTATTGTTAGTTGTTAGAATAGGTAGTTATACTTTATAAATATACTAAACATGATAGCTACATTTAAAGAAAATAATGTGTGAATTTCAAAGTAAAAAAAAGTTTTAAGAAAGAAGTTAACTGTAGACCTACCCTAGACAATTTAGGCCAAGGGTACTAAAAAGGGGGGAATAAAAAAAAATCGATTTAAAAAAAAACGCTAAAAGTACAAAATAACTAGCCTTTACTAATCTAGTGGACTTTCTGTTGTTGTGTTTTGGCACCGACTTCAATAACTGTCAAATTTAATTATACAGGTATTTGTATCGTTTTGTTTTGATTAGTACAGGATAGTTAATTTGTCCTTTTAGTGTTTCTTTGAAGTCGATTTATTTTTCTTCTTAAATTTTTTTTATCTCTCCCTTTTGAGTAACTTTGGCCTAAATTATTTAATGACATATAAGAGAATCTTCAATATAAGTAGTCAGCTTTATTTGGTGTCACATTTGGTGTTAGTAACAAACAAAAAAAATGTAATCGAATTGAGAAGCTCCTCCTTTTTTTGAAGTCGGTTAAAGAGGAACAAATGAGCTCTTGTTTATCTAAGATACTGTCGTTTTAAAATAAATCTAACGACTTACAAGTACATTACATATAATATGTTACATTATGTAAATATTATTATGGACCCTCCTGATATCCAGAACATAAGTACTTTATACTTCCAACACTTACTCCATTTTATCAGTTTGGTACTATTATTATACTAATTCCATTCACTCTACTCAGCCAGTAAAGAAGCTACCACGCATGGTACTTGATGAGATAATTTGAATTTAGTGTGAAACTCACGGAAACGTTTCCCCTGTTTACATTTAAACACAAAAAATTATGTTCTCGTTACACATAACGAATGTGAGGTTTGAACTACTACATAATCTACAATAATGTGGTCAATCTACACTTTTTTAAGAACTATATCTAGGTAAATGCTCTGAGATATTTGTAAGAGAGTATTAAAAAGTATTTTGTATGATCCATGAGGATGATTTGGCGATTGCTTTTTAGCAGTTGAGTGTTTAATAGAATACAAAGCCCGTTCATCTTCCAAACACCATACAATTTCACCTGAACGGAAATCATCTTTGGCATTGATACTAATTTTTCCTTATCTTTTCATTAAAATCGTTGCAATTTGATACATCTAAATACTAAATTCACCATATCATATGCGACTTTACGATTTTATAATTTACCGTTGTACGATTATAACATCATACCGTTGACGTTATCGTCGACGGAAATTTAAAAGCGTCTTCATACAATTTTGCTTCCCTATTATATAGCGACGGTAAAATCGTGGCGATGAAAACGTTCGACGTTAAATTACAAAAACCTCAAACAGTGTTAAATCGCCATTAGAAAAAGATACAACACGTTGTGGCAATAGCTCCTAAAGTTATCGAACTACTTTATACCACACAAGCTCCTGCTGGAATAATGGTCCCGTAAAAAATATTTTTCTGCGGAAATCATAGGGTTTCAGGAAGGCAGTACCTACCTACTCATGTAAACAACTCACAATTGGAAGAAGGTACTCTCATATCGTCGTCTAACAATAAATGCTGTAGGTATACATTCATAATATATCCCACTGCCACGGGGATCCCACCTTTTTCCACGGAAGTGAGAAACGGGGCTTTACTCCCCTAGCGCGGCCCCAGTGCCGATTGAAGACTGGTGACCAACCTACTGTCTAGTGTCTCTCAAATTGGTACCACGTAAAGCTATTGCGTGATTCCTCGTGTATTTATTGTAGTACGACTTCTTCTTGCAGAAATAGTGCCAATAGCAATAGTTTTCAGTATACTAATTATTGCTCGATAGAAACAGATTTGTGATATGTGATACCAAGTGATATCATTGCTCGTTTTGACAATAAATATCCTGTGAGATTCAATTATCACTTATTTGTTAGCTGCAATTAGTAATAAGCTAGCCGGCTAATAAATAACATCTTTGTGTACAATGTGCATGTACTTAAAAAATAATCTGTTTAATTGGTTATGAACCTTTGATAAATAAAGTAAATCACATGCGCCCATGAGGGGTTCATGAGGAATTGGACGACACCGGTTTATCGTTTATTTTATACTAGTGACTTGCTCCGGCGTCGCCAGAGTGGGACGTTGAATGTTTGCAACGCTTCATATGTTTTTTATTGAGATTTTAATTTAAAAATATCATCTAATGTTCTGACTTTTCCGGTGACTTTTCCCAAAATTTTCTTTCATACAAACCTTGTCTCGACAATTACGAACACAAGAATAAAAAATCAGCCAAATCTTTGATCTTTCATACATGGGGCAATTGATTCTTATTTATATAGATTTTTGGCATTTTCTAGTCCGCCATATATTTTTTGTGTGCAGTCAAGGTGTACAGTCGAGTCTTAGACTTTTACTTAGATCTAGTTTTTATTCCTGAATTTTTTCCTAGGTTTCTTATAACAATACTAGAGCGATTTTCCGATATAAGTACCACAATGATGAAATCATTGTATTTATGACTATTTCAGGGTTTAATGGAGACAGATGTGAAGTAGAAGGTACATCAGGGACATGCAAGGCATTGGAGCAATGTCAGCCACTTTTGGAGGAAATCAGATTAGCAGGCACACCGATGCCAATGCATATAAGAAGAAAACTACAAGCACTGACGTGTGGTTATGATACTTATGAGCCTATAGTACGTTTAATACTTTTTTATAGATGTACATAGTGATAAAATAAATAACCGACAATGTGCGTGTTGTCGGCCCACGCACAGAGAAAGGTTCCGTAATTAGGATGCACAATATTCGTTAAACGGCAGCAAAAATAAGTTTGTATTTCATAGCGTTACTCAATTACCTCGTGAAAAACAAAATTATTTCTGCGGTCGCTGAGCAAGTAACCAAAAATAAAAAAAAACGTTGCTTTTTAAGTTCTACCTACCTCTTTAGTCACTATGACAGCCCTTAATCCCAGTCCGAATCTGAAAACGGCGGGTATCCTGTTCGATGCGCAAAGCATGAATGTAAAAAATGGAGGACTAAATAAATCAATCGACTGCCATATCGCTAACATGATCACAGCTTCTTTAATGTAATAGGCGTGTGAATTTTCCTTTTTTCAATCTGTGGCGAAAAGATTAAAGCCAGCTTGTGATTATACTAGTATACACGTAGGTATTAAATCAGTATTGAATGACATTATCTCGTTATACTACATTCGTTAACATCTGGCGGGAAAATAAATCTGTTCAAAAAACCGTTCCACGTAGGCAGATGTAATGTAGGCAGATCTAGTAATACAGTGTATTATTAATGCGGATAGTCAGTTCGGTTTCAGATTACGTACCTATATGTACTAATTAAACAGTGTTTCTGAGTATTTTTGGCCGAGATTACTAATTTAAATATTGTTTTGAATTTCAGGTTTGTTGTTTAAAGCAGAACGATGATACATCAAGCTTTCCACATTGGTCTGATGTCACTTATGGTATGGGAGTACATAATGATAATAAAGAAACTAGGCCAGAAAAACCTAGTTCAGATGTGTTCAACCCTTTGGGATTCGACAACAAAGAATCCAATGTAGATAAACTGCAACCTACTGTATCTAATACGCCTCGACCCGATAATCAACCAAACAGACCTGATCTTCAAGATGGCAATAATAACAAGAGCGTTGATTCATTAAATAATGATAACGAAAACCCACCAGAAATAGGCAGACATAGAAATCTTCGACTCTTACCTACTGATTGCGGAATAATTGAAAGCGATCGTATTTGGGGTGGAAATAGAACGCGATTATTTGAAATGCCTTGGATGATTCTTATAGCATATCAATCAGGTATTTTGTTTACTAAATGAACCTCTATTCTTAGAAGTTTATAAGTAGGTAATATATTTTTCTAATTTTACTACCATTTTCATTATAGCTCGGGGAACAAAACTGAGTTGTGGTGGAACTTTAATCAATGAATGGTATGTTCTCACGGCAGCCCATTGTGTATCCTTTCTGGGAAATAGATTGAAGTTGGATAAAATAATACTCGGAGAATACGATGTTACAAAAGATCCCGACTGTGAGAGAGTAGAAGGAGAATTAGTTTGTGCACCTCGAGTTAGGGTAATTTCATTTATCAGCAAACCATCAAAAGTTAGTGTTTTCATTTCTTCTTAATTTTATTAATAGATATTTACACATATTATTTCTACGCAGAATGTATCAATAGATAGCGTGATACCGCATCCGGGCTACAGTCCTCAAAATTTATTCGATGATATCGCACTGGTGAGACTAGCAGAGCCTGCAGACTTTACACTAGGTTTGTAATTTAAACTTTCTCTTTATTGCCATAATTATGAGAAGTGTAGTTTATAATCCCAACTACGATTTAATATATTAAGTAGTTCTATTCGACCACACGTTGTTGTGACTCAGTAGGTATGTATATTATATTAATGTAGATATATTGGCTGTCTAATATTTGTTTAAGTAGAGAAAAACACTCGAGTATTCAAATGCAACGTTGTGACAAAATTTCGAAGTAATCGGTGAAGAACTTTTGGACTTTTGGATTTTGAACAACATTTTGTTTGACATTTTTACGTGTATAGAATAATGATTCCCACTATCTATTTACTACCAGAAACTTGCACGCTTTCAAAGTGTGTGTAATTGCGTTGTGAAATGGCATAAAGTGAAAATAATTACCACGTATAGCTCATTTTTACAGACAGTATGAAACCAATATGCTTGCCTACTACAACGGAACTTCAGACAGAAAATCTAGCCGGAATGCAAGCAGTTGTTGCTGGTTGGGGATCTACAGAAGATGGTATACAATCGTCTGTTCTTTTGAGTGTCGATTTGCCTGTGATCGCTAATAAAGATTGTCAGAGTATTTATAATGGGTGAGTATTATTTCGCAGATTTGATTAATATTTTTATTGACAACTTTTGTTGATGTCTTTTGAAACTATCCTATCCTTTACATTATTTTGAAACTATCCTAGAGCAATTTTAGGTGGACCGAAAATCTGTAGCGAAGGCTAAGTTAAAAGAAACCGGCCCACAGATACGCATTAACTAACACGCATTAGATTATGGTTCAGAAGTTATTTGGGTCAGAGTAAAAATTGAAAAATCAAAATTAGTGGAAAATACCCATTCTCCAGTTTTTTTCCGATTTCTGATTTTGGTTTACCAAAATACGTCTCTGTCAAATTTCAGCTAAAAATACGAAATAAATCGGCTGCGACATACGAACAAACAGACAGACGGATATGACGAAACTCAAAGATTTTGTTCCTGCTACTTTGGCTACGGATTCTTAAAAAAGGCTACATCAAACACAGTTCATAGTTTTGTTAGTGATTATTATCTCCTAATTACGAGTATTATGAAAACTATATGACGTTACCCTGTCCACATTGAAATAAATTCGTTTGTTAGAAACTATCCAGGCCACTTTTCTAATTTTTCTTTACTCAAAAATCTTATTCGGACTATTATGAATATTTTAGAAAGAGTTTATTAGCCTAATCGCTCCGGCCATTCTCGGGTGATGCGCTTACCAACATGTTACCAACGAACAGCATTTAACATCTTTTAATTAATTAGCATGAAAAAGCATATGTGTTTGGAAGGTGGTTTTTTTCTACTGAAGTCAAAGTAATCTGCTTCTAATGTATTGTTCCAAATAAGGTCGTTAAATTTACTTGTACCTACTTCAGTGGATGAGGATGAAAATTAGACAAGAGTGTTTTTTCTCTGTCTTTTTCTCAGAACAGACACTGCTGATTATTTGAATTAACTAGAAAATTACTGATCATTAGAGTACTAACACTACTAAGGTTCTATAAAGTTATAACGTAGTACGTAACGTAGTAAGTACACAGAAACAGTAGTCGAAAAAAGTAACAATGACAAAAGGTAATGCTTCTATTTAAGAGATTTCTTCCAGCGCACCTCGGTGATAGAGAAAACGAACGAGGGTAGGATGTGCTTAAAAATAAATATTAAATTTTTAGGTACATATTACATACATAAACATACAAATATAGGTACATAACAAATATAATATAATACATACATAACTATTATATTATGCACACATAATTACTACTATAACGCACACATAAGTATAGATAATACATATTACTATAAAAAAGTTATTATGCAAATGACAGTGTTCTTTTAAGAGCTTTTTGAAAGCTCTCAAAAGAACACTTTTCATACAACTTTCTCATGATCATTAATATTGTAAGGGTGGTATTGCACAAACTATTCACTCGATTTAAGGATTTGCCTACTCGCTCGCACCAACTATTATATAATTGGTGCAAGCGAGATGTCAGTTTTTTTTAGATTTGCACCTAAACCTAGATTTATGTAAGGCGGTTATATTTGTTTTATTTTTAAAAATTAAATATGTATTTTACTGAGTTATTGAATTGAACTATTAAGGTTGTATTGATTAGTCTATTAGTGTGTTAAAAATGCTATTGACTAACATATAAAGATAGTAAAGAGAGCGAAGTAAATTGTGGAACGGAACACTAAAAAACCTTTTCCATACACTTCACAATATTTTGGTTTTTAGGTTTGGTTTTCATTTCATACTTTTTTTGGTTTTCAGTTCCCCTCGAATTTATAACAGACAGATGTGTGCGGGCGGGGTTCAGGATAAAGATTCATGTGGTGGTGACTCGGGAGGACCCCTAATGTATGCTGGTCGAACACCAAATGGCGTTCGTTATGTTCAACGAGGAATTGTATCGTACGGTTCTAAGCGATGCGGCATTGGTGGTTTCCCAGGAGTATATACCAGAGTGGCTCATTATATGGACTGGATTTTGGATAACATTCGAAATTAGTTCTGTACTATTAAAATTGTGAATTTAAATTAGATTTGTTATGTGTATTAAGCGATACTAGTCCTCTAGTGACTGTCTAAGTTAACTGCGTAAGTTTTGTAGAAAGTTTGAAAAACTCGTACTCATTTGTGGATAAACAATGTATGTAGCTTATGATTTTTGTAAAATTACCTATGGTGCCATTAAATGTAGCAAAATAAAGAAAGTAAAATTGATAAGTATTTTCGATTACATTTCGAATTAGTTATGAAAGATCAAAAACTGCATAAATCAATTTTAAAAGAATGAAAAATATGTGGTAGAGCCCAAGTGGCGCCATATAGACGTTATAAAAATGTCTGTAGGTTAAAGAAAAATGAAGAAAAAATTGAACAGACTTAAAAAAAAAGCACTGAAAATTACGAAATAACTATCCTTTACTAATCAAAACTTGAGTACAAAAATAACTTTAATAACAAAATAACAGAACAGCTATTTAATAACAGAAATATTTAATTTTAAGATGCTATATTTACGAATCCACCTAAACTTAGGCCGTTCTCAATGACGGCTCTATACCCTACCCTTTTAATCTCTTTGATACACTAAATACATTTTTCAAAAATCTGCTATTAACGACATGTTTGACGTTGTTTATATTTTATTTTATTTGATTACATTCACAACAAAAATGTAATAGCTGTAATTTATGGTAGATTTTGCATTTTAAATCAAAATCAAGCTGTTGCAAACGAATGTCTACTTTACGCGTACACTTTAGAGTTGAACAGTACGAAACGATTAACAACAGAACTACGAACGGAATGACTGAGTAAGCAGTACGCGCGGGTGGTAGGGTCATGGTCACGGTACTGATTGGTACTGAGCGTTACGCCAGTGACGTAAGATACCATTTAGGTGCTATGCTGTTGTTGTAAGCTGGATATAAACATTCATTCTTATTACAATATAATTTTGTAATCTCATATTTAAAATTGATTTTTGTACAATATAATAAAATAATTACAACAAAGTCTATTAATAATGTGGTGGAATCTTGCGGCGTGTGTTCCACCGGAGCAGTGGACTGTATAATTTTCTTTCGTAGGCTTTAGCGGCGTGTTGTTTGAGGAAGACGTGACGTGTTAAGGGTTTGTTTTTAAAGAAACAATAAGTAAGTCGGAGTGAGCGCGCTTCGTACGGTCTCTTTTAATATCGCCGTCTCGCTCTCCCGGTCGGTTTCCAGGAGCCGTGTTTCGTGTACGGGTGACGGATGTGGAATGCGTGCAGCTTTTTTTTTTATTCTGACAGGCCAAAAAAATCTCCACGGACACTCAGCCGGACTCTACGCGGACTGAGTAGTGTCGGACTCGAATCGTCTAAAAAAACCCCTATTTGCTGTTACCCCTAGTGGCTTTTACAACGTTACTGGTCGCGTTGGGGCGAGCGCTAAAGGCGCCCTGCCAGATGGTCGATCGCCTGAGGGTTCCTCCAGCCGAGAGATACCTTGTACGGAGGGCGGACCTCGGGCTCAAGTCGTCGCCAAGGATTTAGTAAATGTTTAGAAACGATTAATTTTATCTTTCAATTAGCGCAATAACATAGCTAATACCGAATTTTTGCAATTCACCATATATAACGATGTCGTAAATTTACTGGGCTATAATAGTACTATCACAGATTAATTAGTTACTAAGTACTATCGTGGAAAGGGAATGTTCAGCAGGTTTGCCGTCAACTTTAATTGGCCGTATTATACAATCATGAGATAACACAATTGATGACGAATAGAAAGACACAAATTGTAGACGTTGAGATGGCAGCTCAAATTTTGAAATTCAAATTTGTATTCGTTTCAAGGTCCAACCTTGAACGGGTGTTTCCTCGTGTATGCAAGAATAAAAAAATAAGGCTATTTTTAAAATTATTTCTAAATAATGCAGTAACTAAAAATAATAAGAAATGAAAAGAATTAAATTTGGTTAATTTTCGATCACAAAAATAAAAATAAGGATAAAAAAAATAAAAACACCTTCATCAATCATATTAGAAACTACTCTCGATAGTAATGCAGTCGAAGCTTCATTTAGATCTAGGAAGCAGAATGTCTGTGATGTAAACTCATTGAATACGTAAAAACATATTGAACAAAGAATTAAACCTTTTGGGTTTTGAATGTTTTGTGCATTAGGTGGAATGCACGCACAGATTCCTAAACTTTATGAATTTGTTTAAAGTAAGAGTATATATATATATATATACTCTTACTTATATATATATATATATATATATATAAGGGTTTGTTTTTACATCTTTTTCTGTTTGTTTTTCATCCTATATATATATATATATGATATATATATATATATATATATATATGATGTCTTGTCGTGTCGTTGTCGGAAAAGACACGGGGCAATTCGTGCTTTTGTAACTCAGCCATGAGAAATAGGTACTTAATCTTACAAGAGGCGAACTACTCCATAAAATACAACATTAAGACAAAGTTAATGTGCAAACGACAGAAAACTCTTTGTAACAATTATTACGAAGGAAATTGTAAATTTAATAATGGCAAACGATCCGTCGGAGAAATGCTATCACACCGGCCGCCGTAGTCTAACAGACTCTCAGCGCCGGCCCCGACGTTCCGTTAGCGCGTCATCGGAAGTCGCGCTTTACCATAGTATAGTCAAATGAGTGCCTTTTATTATTTCCATTCTGACAACACGCACGTCCTCGTGTGTTCTTCATCTCATTCTCATTCGAAAAGAAATAAAACGAAATCTGCACGTCTCTGCAACAAACATCTCTTCATTCTATCACAGACACCCTAAACGTCTTCACAAACACCCTAAACATCTTCACATACACCCTAAACACCTTCATACAAGGTACGCAATCACAAACACCCCGAACACGCTAACACAAGGTACCCAATGACGAACACCCTAACCACCCCCATACAAGTTACGTGTATAACACTCGCTACAGACCTGCGCCTTGCAGTCTGTCAACAAGATGTGACTTAACGTACCTTCATCACGTCGTCACAAATTACGCGTATAGCACTCGCTACAGATCTGCGCCACACGCTGGGGACCAACGCGCATATAGCACGAGACAGGCCAGCGGCTTGCAGCTAGTCAACGAGGTGCTACATAACGTACCTTCGACATCTCACACGCCGAATGGTCCCATGACCACCGCGTCACTCCCGAGCTCCATCTCGCCCACCGACTCCTCTCTCGTCAACAACACTATAGTGACGCGAACTCGTTTTACTCTAAAGCAGACTACATATGCATTCATCGTCACCATGAATCTTTCACTCCCTTTAGGTACCTTATGCAAACTTGTGGGGTACACGATATTTCAAATTCTTAAAGTTTACCCTTGAACACTCATCGTACACCTCATTCGCTTAGTAAGTTTTAAATCAGAATTTCCAGCTCCAACTAAGTCAAAGTCGCCCTAATCCACTCAAGCAAACCCAGCCACAAGGCGTTCCCGAACGCCAGATCCACTCCTGCTCGAATCGAAAAGAAAACTCAGACACCGTGAAGAACCGATAAGAAACTCAGCCAGGCACCACTCCCTTAACATTTCACAACAGGCCTACCAAAACGCAACGTTCAGGCCAGTGACTCCCTCGTAACTACAGAAGACGTAGTTGTGCGGCGTATTGAGAATTGATTGGATAATAAACCCAACTGCCTACCTAATGCAACTAGTTTATTTGACCTACACCCCTAGCTTATACTTTACCTATCTATCTGTTCACGGGGTATCTAACCTACTTACCTACACGCTTCTTTGTGACAACGGAGTGAACCGACAGTGATGTCACGTAAGGACACCTTTGCCAAGTATGTCAGACAACCGAAAACGAATGATGGCTGCCACATACAACAACTCGTCCACGCGGCCGCCATATTAATAGACTCATTTTCACAAATTACTAGCATTAAGCAGCAGATTTTAACAATGACAGTAGCATAAAAAAATCAATTCGATTATAAATTCTGGCTTAATTATCGCTACTACATAGCCATATAGACGTATCATAGGACTTAATGTCTTCTCGTGAACATAACAAAATTCAACTGCAGTTTGAGGTTATTACAGATTTGGCCTACCTGACGCACATTGCAATAATTAATCGGAATGAGAAGAAAAAGCAGAAACCGCCGTATTTTTTAACAACTATTTACACAGACTTATCAACCATCAGTCATGAACACACACACACCAATAACCATGGCCCAGTTGCTACCAGAAACGTAGTGACACATGTCACCCAGGTCATCGTCACATCACCTGCCGCCAACGCGCTCTGGACAATAATTAAGAGCGCAGTTACGACTATGCTTAGTGTGTGTATCGCGGCCAAAGTAGTCATGGTATAACATAACCTCCTCCACTCTCATTAACATCGCACGAATCTAACTGAGAATTTTACCTCGTGACATTTTACGAAAACGTTCATGAGCGTAGGTACTTGTAGATCCGACTACTAATCAAAGATTTCAAAACTTAACGGTAACCTTCAAGCAACTAACTTTAAATGGACTCCCAAACGGAATATTGCGTTAGCTTCAATTACTCTCGTCGTTATTTTTCAACACAAAACCACCAACGTTAAATTTAATCAATTTCGATTGATTGCCATCAAATCTAATGCCATAAGTAGCGTTCTCATCAATATTCGTTGCCACGTGTTCCATCGCATTCGCAACATTGGGTTCATTCCCTAGCCGTATTCAGTTTCAAACACTTAGCTACCCTACTTTAAGAAGAATTCAAAAGCACTAGCAATGTTTAAACTTGTTTTGGTCATAGTGACAATAAGGTTTTAGAGTTTCACGGTTATTAATTAGATCACATCTTCACAATCGTCGGGCTCGGCATGAAACAAAATTTTCACACCACTAACTTTAATCATAACCTCCCACGATATTTGCTCAGTACTATACACTCCTGAATCACCAATGCTAGTAATACTAAAAATAGATTCAACACACAGAACATTGGGCGCTAGAATCAGAATAAAATGGCTACGACTCACCGGGCTGTAGTTTCAGTAGTTAACGTAATCCTTGCATCCCGCAAGCGTCCACATGTCCATCAGTAGCCGAATTCTCCTTTTACAAAAGACCGTGGATGCGACGAGTAAGGGCGTTAACAATGTGGATAGGCTTTAGCATTTTGTTCACTCACGATTACACCTCAATCAGACTCACTGGTCCCGTAATCCCACTTCTGATGTCGGAAAAGACACGGGGCAATTCGTGCTTTTGCAACTCAGCCATAAGAAATAGGTACCTAATCTTACAAGAGGCGAACTACCATAAAATACAATACAACACTTAAGAACAAAGTTAATGTGCAAACGACAGAAAACTCTTCATAACAATTATTACGTAGGTAATTGGAAATTTAGTAATGGCAAACGATCCGTCGGAGAAATGCTATGGCACCGGCCGCCGTAGCTTAACAGACTGTGCGCCGGCCCCAACGTTCCGTTAGCGCGTCATCGGAAGTCGCGCTTTGCCATAGTATAGTCAAATGAGTGCCTTTTATTATTTCCACCGACATATATATAAATGCTACTACTACTACTCTTAATACTACTACTCTACCACAATATATTTTATTTGATTAAATCTTAATCTTACTCTTATCATTTCAATCTTACTCATAAAATCATAAAAATAGATATAAAGATTAATGATGAAGTGAGAATAGTATCATGTTTAGTTGCAACAACTTAGGAATTTTGCAAAAAGATGTTTGAGCAGGTTTTTCCTAAAGATGGCCAGTGACTTGGAATGACGAACATGAGAAGGAAGGTCATTACACAAGTTTAATGTTGCTTGCATATGAGAAAATATACGAACGACCGACATTTACAATCAATATCGAGTGTATGCACAGTTGTTATCAATAACAGCTTGGAGTTCAAATGTTGGTCCCTCGCAAATTTTCCCATATGTATCTACAATGTTGCACGAGATCCTCCGTTCTCCTTTAATTACGGTGATCCCATCTCTGCACCATTAAACCTCATCAATTTTCTGTAGGGTTAAGATAAGGCGATTTAACTGGCCATGGAATTATAATGACAGGGTGTTGGAGGAACTAGGCATTGGTTATCCTTGCAGTGTGTGTTTTTCTGTTTTTGTGGATGTAGAACACTCTGGCCATTTTTTGCTATGGATACACAACTCGCAAAGTGGGCAGCATACTCTCATCCAACATGATGACGTAATTGATAGCACTTGCTCTAAGAGGTAGCTCATCGAGTTCTCCCACTTCATCAAAAGTCATCCGGCCCGACTCTATTACGTATAACGTTTTTTTCTTGGCAGCGTCTATGGTTATATCGCCTTACTTTGATTATTTACTTGCCAATAAATAATCAAAGCTGCCATAGATTCAGTGGACCGTGATCACTCATAACATTTTCATCAGCCTACCGATATGAATATTTCTTCCGATATGGCACTAATACTTCGCCCTCGTTGGTGCAGAGTAATGATTCTGTAACGGTCCTCAGTAAAAATTGCAGGAGGGGTTTTGCAAATGAAATATTTGAATTGAAAATTTTTCCTTACATTTTTACAGACATGATTGACCATTGAATTTTTTTTTTGGGTTATGAGAGGCGAAAAAATCCCCACGGATGGAATACTTAGCCGGATTCTACGCCGACTGAGTAGTGTTTGACTCGAACCAACTAAAAACCCCCCTCTTTGCTGTTAGCACTAGTGGCATTTACAGCGTCACCGGTCGTGTTGGGGCGAGCGCCTATGGTCGACTGCCTGAGGGTTCCTCCAACCGAGGGATATCTTGTATGGAGGGCGAACCTCGCGCTCAAGGTATCGCCAGGGGAGCTTTCCGCATCTTCGCGTATTCAGCCACTGATCAGTTACACGACACGATTCACATACGAGTAAGGGAGACCGGGGTCAAAAGTTACAATTTTCATTCGGTGCCATATTTCTGGAATATCAGACTAATAACGAGACAAATAATTATACAGATCAAAATAATAGTTATATGGGTATAAATTGATACTACATTTGGATGTCAGCAACGAATAGGAAAGCCATATCTTTCATCGATATCGATAAAAAAAGTTGGTACAATTGACCACTACACGTGGTCAATTCTACCATGAAATAAATATAAATGAAACCCTAATAATATTCATCTTCGTTATTATTAATTATTGTATTATATTTCTACATACCATACGAACTTACGTTTTTGTAACTTAAACAAGCTTCAAATACAAATAATTAAGTATAAGACACATTTTGTCTGACTTACAACCGTGACAAAACTTATTGTCTATACAAAGTTTTTGTAATTATAAATAAAATTAAGTAGATCAACTGAAAAAGAAGAGAAATAAAAGGAAAAGAATTTGTATGAAAAGTAAGCCATAGGATCAATGGTACCACCATTGATCCTATGGCACAACTGACCCCTGAATTCATATTTGTGCTTACATGAAGTAACAATCAAAATTATGGCACATATTTATAATTTTACTTCAGATATTGATATGTGAAGTTAGACGAATTTGTTGAAAACCGAAAAACTTGGTTTTACTGGTGTTACAGACAAGGAATCAAAAAACCGTTATTGTCAGTAGATATCCATAGTCAGTTCTCATTCTAAAATGCGCGTTAAATTAAAAATCTACTAAGTACTACACAACAAGTACGCATCATTGAATCGTTGATTCCTTGAATTTTCTTTAATCTTTCCAATTACATTGTGTACCCATTACAATTGGCAACATTAAAAAAAATCAAATAAAAATAATAATAGTGCTAATGAACCAAGTAAAACTGGATATAGATCATAGTAAGCTCGGGGTCATTAGTAACCAAGGGTCAATTGTAACGCTACAATCGTACCGGTAACATTTGCCACTATTGCCCTCAAGCGGCAAGTTTGAATTAATTATTAAAATAAAAACTGTTCTCGTGAGTGTAAACTTATTAATACCTGTACAACAGCATCTCAGAACTAAGATTATTCCTGGTGAAAATTGCAATCGTTTTCGATGAACACAGGAAAAACATAAATGAAGAGAAAATATGATAAATCGTATTTAATTTTGAGCGACAAAATAAAAAAAGATCCGCTGTGAGGTCGACATCGTTACCCCTTGAGCAGGACCTCACCGCTTGCACGTCTTGCGTCTGCGGAGAGAACGTGGGAGAGCATAATTGTAAGAAGTTGTTTAGAGCGTGCCATAAGTCGCAGCGGCGATAGGTGGTGGTGGCGGTGAGCGGGGAGGCGTGAGTGTGAAACAAATGTACTAAGTTATAGCGCGGATGACACGACTCAGAGCGGCGCGTGTGGCGAGTGCAACAGACAAATTTGGTATCGAGCGTCTTGTAAAATGTTATTAATATGTTGTGGGACGAAATAAATCAAAGTTTTTCCAGGGCAAGACGGTAGGTATCTCTCTGTTTCCATTATTGATTTAAGCTATCAACACATTTATTCTGAAAGTGGATGAATTTCCTTGCCGTAATTTTAAAATATCTTCAACAAAGAAGAAATTTGGTTCTAGACACGATCGTGTCACTCTTGATGAAGACATTCTGAATACGTACGATACAGTCGCAGTCGCCGCCGCCACTGCCGGTCGCAACACGTACACGCATCCGCAAGACGCACCAAGTCACAACTTGTTAGACGCCTAGTTGATCAAGTCTTCGCGCTTTTAGATATTGTATTTTGGGAGTTATAGCTATTGGTACTACTGCCCCGTGCTACTTTTGACCCCGGTCTCCCCTACATACAAGTATACCTAACATACCATATGTGATTGTATTGTGTATTTTATATTTTTATAAATATATTGTAGTCGTTCATTTCCTTGTAGTGATTTTTTTCTTTAGCAGACTGGCATCGCCTATTTACTTTACATTTACTTGGATTGTATTAAATGAGGTGTAAAAGTAGTTTCTTTATTCAGTGCTAAAATGTCACATTTGGTCACATCGATTTTAAAAAAGAAAATGACAGGTCTATTGATAGTCAGAGATTATATAACCTTTATGTTTTAATGGCAGTGTAGAATGCATTATGCATGCAATATTAATTCCACAAAGTGCTTATATTAAACAGTTGATTCACTGTCGTATGAGAGCATTAGGTACCTACATTGTTACGACATTCGTACACTACACAGCAGTCGAGAGTATTTATGTCATAATCGTTAGAGCTTTGATTATTTAAATCAAAGTACTTAATTGAGTTTTGAGTAATAATTTTAAATAACAATTTTTCAAGGGGAATGTGATGAGTAGTGGTTGTGGACGTCTCGGGTGTTCTGAGAGAAGGGGCGATAGTGAAAGAGATGGAGAACTGCAGACACAAAATGTGGGTGAGGCAAACGACGAAACTGCTCCAGTCGCACATATCACGGCCATGGCACTCCAAGCAAAAGTAAGGTTCGGTGTAAGCTAGCAGGCCGACTGCTTTAGTTTAAAAAAAAAGTACAAACTTTCGTAACTAACTCGTAACTAATTACTTCTTATTCCATTTTCTTCTTTCCTCTTCAACCTCTTCTTAGGTACTATATACTCTAAAGAACTTTAGAAGTAAATATCTTCACGCTGTTTTCCTTTCGGAGTGGACAACCCATTAAGGTGTAGTAAAATAACGTTTCGATCTACTTTTAGTAATAAGTGTTTTGACTTAGAGATGGTAAAGCGGAAACGGTTTGCTGGTCCTTAGCCACAGACGACTTTTACGATTTGCACGAGACGATTATATAACTGGTACATTCTATGTATTTCATTCTCTCTTCAGACGAGCATGGAGTAAATGTCGTTTTTCTAATGATGATGCGTAACTTATAACGATATGCGTATGTACATATAAGAGAATCAAGTTTTAACATATAAGAGAATCAAGTTTTATGTTTCGACATAATTTGAGTTTTCTTTAAAGTTTTTTAGAAGCTCATCGCATCGAGAGATCACAGTCTGCTAATAAAAACAAGAATCAGAGGCATTTTTTTTCTTTTCTAAACAAAAATAAAAACAGTCCCCTTATTCACAATGCTTCGAAAACTTTCCGTGGCGCAAAGGCCCGATCGTCGAAAACCATAAATTCAATCCGACGGATTGGAAAATGCTATTCACAAACTCTATCGGAATCTCATCGGAAAGACTACGAATCCGAAAGAAAATGCGTTTATGAAGCATGTTACAAAATGGTAGAAATCATTTTCGTTTTGGTAGAAAATATTAGTGTGGTTTAAACGAATGATATTTTGACAATCACAATGTATTTGGTAAAATATCATAAATAACAATTATGAAAAAGAAATGACTTAGTCTTTTTTAAGATTAAACATTTTTGTAAATTATTTTACTTACATTCGAAGAACTAAACGGGCTTTATAAATACGAATTATACTGTCTGTGCTTATTGTCTGTGTGTTCAACAAGTTCAAATAAATTATACTATATATAACTACAATAAAAAGTACAATAGCGTTTTTATTTTTGATTGTTGTTGTTTCTAAAAATACCTCAAATACTTCAAAGAACGTTTAGCTATGGATTGCGTAGCTAATAAAATATGTTATAAAAATATAAGGCAAATTAATTCTTGGGCATGTATTTAAAAAGGGCACGAAATTTGTCTAGAAGTCTAGATTACATACGCGCACGCAATTTGTTTAGATTTTTGACGACAGACGTCATCGATTATACACTATATACATAATATGAGAACCGTTATTCACAAAAGTCGGAAACTCGACTTTCCGTATCCGACAGGAAACTTTCCGACGATTTTGTCTAAACGCAATTCACAAATCCGAAACCTTTCCGAAACGAAATGATTTGACAGTTCATTTCGGAAAAAACCTTCAGATGCTTCCGACGACTTTTTAGTGTCGAAAAGTTTCCGAGACAACTAAATTAATAATTTTGCCAAACAATTTTTGTCAATTACTACTTAGATTGCGTTTAAATTATAAGGAAAGGATAACGCTAATAATTTATACCATGTTGGGGCACTTGCATCATCAAGACGTCGGTTCTCATATATTTATATAGTGTATAATCGATGACGTCTGTCGTCAAAAATCTAAACAAATTGCGTGCGCGTATGTAATCTAGACTTCTAGACAAATTTCGTGCCCTTTTTAAATATACGTGCCTAAGGATTAATTTCCCTTATATTTTTATAACATATTTTATTAGCTACGCAATCCATAGCTAAACGTTCTTTGAGGTATTTGAGGTATTTTTAGAAACAACAACAATCAAAAATAAAAACGCTATTGTACTTTTATTGTAGTTATATTAATTTTTACTAAGCGACATCTAGTATAATTTATTTGAACTTGTTGAACGCACAGACGATAAGCACAGACAGTATAATTCGTATTTATAAAGCCCGTTTAGTTCTTCGAATGTAAGTAAGATATTTACAAAAACTGTTTAAGCCTTAAAAATACTAATAAGTAATTTCTGTTTCATAATTATTATTTATGATATATTACCGAATACATTTTGATTGTCAAAATGTGATACGTTTAAACCACACTAATATTTTCTACCAAAACGAAAACGATTTCTACCATTTTGTAACATGGTTCATAAATGCATTTTCTTTTGGATTCGTAAAGTCCTTTCCGATGAGATTCCGATAGAGTTTGTGAATAGCATTTTCCAATCCGTCAGATTGAATTTATGCTTTCCGATGATCAAACTTTTCCGCCACGGAAAGTTTTCGAAGCGTTGTGAATAAGGGGGCAGGTGCCTCATTCTCAATTCTTTTTTTTACTGAGCTTAACATGAATTTATTTATTGCAAGTGCAACTATCAGAATTTAGATATGAGATTTTGCCGTTCAGTGAATATTTTTTATTTTTTTATCATTGCATTTGCCGCGATTGACCGCCCCTAATATCTATCCACTCTGAAGCCCAGCCTAGTCGGCTTTAAGGAAAGTTTATCTCTGCATTCGATTGTATGGAAAAAACCTACAGTGAGGATTTAGCTGCTTAAAAGTATAAATGCACCGTCTACACGATATAGTTTTATAAATTTATTTCAGATTATGGACAAAATGATGAAGGCATGGCTTGATGCTTTTAAATTCTGGAAGAAAGTACGTGAAGATCCGTTTTATTGGCAAATATTTAAAAGCACTATATTTTTCTCCCTTGGTCTAAAGTTTTTTGATGATTTAGCACGACATATAGCCAAACATTTTAAACCGAAACCTTGCGGAAGTATGGCTGTTTAATAATTTATATACGCATAATATAATTTTATATTTTATTTTTAAATGTGTTTTGTAGAAAATATTGTGCCTGACCTTTATTATTATAATAATTTATTATTGTATCTGCGTATTATAATTGTTTATTTTGTTTTTTAATTAAATCTATGCCTGTCCGATATTACGTTTTTATTATTATTCGAATTTCTAATATTTTCCGTTAGCGTCTCTGCTCATGGCATCTTATGTTATTAAAACTGTTATTAAATGTAAAGTACTCTAATGTTAAAATAATAAGATTGCCCGATATCTTAATACTTATACAGGCTACATTTGACTTGTGTTGCCTACGTATTTTGAAAAGTGGCATAAAAAGTAAATACAGGGGGGTTATTCATAAACGTTGGAAACTTTCAGTGGCGGAAAGGCCGATCGTCGAAAAGCATAAATTCAATCCGACGGCTTGGATTTGTGAATACGACTATTTATAATATTATATATATATATATATAATATAAATATAATAATATTTCGGATTCGTGAATCGCGTATAGACAAAATCATCGAAAAGTTTTCTGTCGGATATGGAAACTTGAGTTTCTGACGTTTGTGAATAAGGGGACAGATCGAAAATAATAAGTACGTAATTAGCTGTAATGTAGCGTACGTACGTAATAATAATTACATAATATTAATTATTATGAATATATTTTCCATATAACATCGCCGTTTTCAATAGATAAATATTTTACACTTGCATGTTACCTACGAAGATAAAATGTAGTACAGAAAAAAAAAGTGCACCTAAATATTCACTTCACTTGCTTTGCTACTAGCGCGTAGCTATCAGCTATACTGCCAGCAAAATAGTTATTACCATTATGCACATTGTGTAATTATCATGAATAAAATATCAATATGTAAGTAATTATTACTTGCTTTAATTTTAAACAGAATAGGACGGCTAAGATGTGTTTCGTAAAAATATTGTGTTTTGGTATTCGTCAATTATTAGACGCAGATCCCAAAAAAAGTGAAAATTACAATGAATTTTATCCTTAAGATGCTAATGTGTATTTAAGTAATTTTATTACATTATGTTGCTTAGATATATTACGTCTATTATGACTTAAATATTCCATTTATAAAACAGGTGAATGCTATATTATACATGTATAATTATCAACGACGTTTTCGTATGATATTTCCTTGAATTCTGTTGTAACAGAATTCCATTACAAAACATCTACAAGGAAACTACTTTGGATAGTATTACATATTACTCAAGTCGATTAAATGTTGAGTGTATTTTGCAGACAGGATGTTCCCTGTAGTTATAATAAACCGAAATGGTCATAATACACCTAATGTTGGTTGTATTATTAATCATAAATATAAAACCGACCACTTGCAAATTTGGACTCGCAGTCTCGCACCGAAGATTTCGTACCTTGAAATGAAACACAGGGAATTTGAAACAGTGGATCTACTCTGAAGTAGTCAATGCGTATGTACAATGTACATACAATGTACATACATACATGTACATTTACAATGTACATTTATAATGTAAAATGTACGTATTTACAATGTACATTTTGAACACTGCTTGCGCAGGTGACAGGACTGCATTATTAAATTTGTAAAAGATTTTTGCTGATTTCTAAAAGCTGTGCTAGTTAAGGGGCATTGTTTTAATTTTCCTGTAATATGTACATTTGTACATAAATCTCTATCTGTAACATTATAATTTTTTCGGATTGTTCGCTTTGCAAACTTTGAATGTAAAGGAAGAAAGAAATCTTGGAGAAATGGTATTTTTTTGATATTTTTCATCATAAGTTAAAAACTTATGGGTTGAGTTGTAATGGTTATTAATGTATGTTTATTCGTATTTTATGGGCTGCCATACCGTTCATACGATTGCGATGAAATTTGGTATAGAGATTTGGTATGGTTTCTAAAGGTTTTATTTTTATAGGTACTTTACCAGAAATTTCTGCGTATAATAAGTGAATGTGCGTCCGACAAGGCCGAGAAGCTCTCAGTCGATTTTTTAATTTTGTTATTGTTGGTCGGAAAAAGGCTTTTACACACCCAACGGTCACGTAATATGGGTGATATGGGTGTTTAAGTTATGCAATATCTACCTTGTTATGCAATATCTACTCCATCCATAAGAATACCTAATGCAATAAATATAAGGAAGGACATAGGAATTTCTAAATACAGATGATATGTAGATTGTAGAGGGATGCATTTAACGGCATTTCAAAATTGCTGAAATTATAGACAAAATTGCTATGAATTGCTAATAAAAAAATATAACGTCATGTAATAAAATGTTACTCTTTCATTAAATCGATATTGGCTTTAAAAATTTTAAGACGCTATAAAATAACTATTGTCAATAAAAAAAAGCAATCATTTAAAATAATTGTTTGTGCTATGTAAAATAACATTTTCTATAAACTAAATAAATAAACTGGACAAGCTGTCATCCTGACAATGTCGACACATCCGGCACAGTGAATGGAGTCAGAGGAGTATTATAATCCTTGATGGAGATAATGCAATTGCGCAACGTCTCTTCGTAACTCCTGGAAATAACTCGGAAATACACCTACAAATATATATAAGATTGCTATATACATATATCAACAGCAAACGATGAAAAGAGATGGAAAGATATAGAGATGTTACGAGATTAAATTTCTCGACTTCTACTATCTCTTTAGATTGCGGACTCCTGTTCTAATACCTGCGCTTGGAAATAAGTCGTAAATACACCACATCTAGTTAGTTTATACATCCCTCATTACAGATTGACATTGTAATATATTATATAGCAATGTTTTAAACACAAATATGTAACTTTGCAATACATAAATATATCAATAGCAAAATATGAAAATAGATGGAGGATTTTAAAGATGTTTCGAGATTAAATTTCTCGACGACTCAACTCTAGAGTGCGGACTCCTGTTTCGATACTGCTCCATGTATAAAGCGGCTTCCGATCTGGCGCTTCACCGGCCGTTGCCGCGGTACGCTCGCTTCGCTCGCTCGGCTCACGCGTTATAGTAAAAAGACCTAACCTAACTTACCAAAAAAGTGTTATAAATATATCGTCGTGTTTGCATAAAGTTTGCAAAATTTTACCCAATGTGAAACAATCTAAACCTTAGCCTGCATTTGTCCTCACGATTTCCTTCCAAGCATTCATTATCATCATTACACCGCATTAAAGTTTCAGTGATTAAAGTTGTAACCAAAATTTTAATGTGCGTGTTAATTTTGAAGTGTACAATTTTTTTGTAGCAAAGACCATTAATTTTAAAGAAGACGTGATTTATATCAGAAGTAGCAAAGTTTATAGAGAAAACCGTCATTTTTAAATATTGAGATTTGTAGATAAAATTACTAATTCTATAGCTCCATTATATATACATATATCCCTTAATTAATCTGTGGTAGAGGAATCGTTATATTATATATCCGTGCTTTTGTAACTACAATCCATTGTAAAAATTTTATGTACCTACATGATTATGTAAATTTTATATATGGTATAGTTAGATATACCATACCATAAATTATGTTAAATTATTACATGTCAATGACTAATGAATGAATAAAAAGACAATGTAAAAAACCAGGTTTTTTTTACGTTTACGGCGGTAATTGTGTAAATTTTCTCATAGCAGAATTATTTCAAAATTATTATTAGGATATGTGAACAAACAATACTCACTTATATAGGTCTGTGGTGGGAATATATGTCTATCCTTGTGTTTGTAATGTGAAGCTAGGGGCTTGCAGATTCCAGTTATTGACACATAGTAAGCCGTTTCAAATTATGAGAAGCAAACTAATGAAATACACAGCATTTAATTTTTCGGCCGTCGGCATGCTAGTATAGCTGGCGATTAACTGTCGCCTTACCACTAATTGTACATATTTTATAAAATTATGATTGCTTTTACGTTGTATTATTTTTTTAGTGAAATGTATCGATGGAGAGACGAAAAGACCACCTTTATCTGTTCGTGTCGAGATTAATATCCATAAACAATTTTAAAAATAGGCTGCAGATACAGATAAGTATCGGCACAAGTCATAAGCGCTGGCGTCGGTCGTGAGAGTTATCTTTTACATGTTCAAGTGAAATATTGTTTATTGTGTTAATACAAACTATCCAGACTATATGTTACAAAGACGTCCAAATTTAATTTTCTCGTTCAGTAGAGTTAAATCACTCTTATAAATCTTTAAATCCAAAATAACTCAGTAGTACAAATGATAAAATTTGAATCTCAGCATCAATATATCTTCAGTCTTCACTTCGATTGGGTTTGATTTGAACATAAGATGCATAGTAAAATACTTTTACGTGGTGATTGAAACAATAAATGATTAGACTAGAAAATAATAATTCCTTTCAACAATATAATAAAATATTTTTATAGTATTTTCCTTCTACGCATGCGCAAACTTTTCCAATCATTCTCTGTCTCTTTTTGATTCATCAAATAGTGCAACCGTTGTCTCATTACTTACCTCTTTTCATGCTTCAATCAATCTTAAATAAACCTTAGAAGCTATAATTCAAAGATACATACATATATACATATTTTCATGCTGTATCCCTCCCTAACGGGGTAGCCAGAGAGAAGATGGAGCGCCAAGCTTCGCGGTCCCTACATATACTTTTCTTTCGCTTCATCGAATACCATCATTCTCCTCACGCATTTTCGCCTAGGTATGCGATACTTTTGCCATTTCCGTCAGTTAACAGCAATTTGCTCATTGAATCATTCTTTTTGACGGTATATAAGCTGGATCTTTTTACCAATCACTCCTTAGTTACACATATCGATAGTGTTTTTGGTAACCTGGATCTTGAAAGCTCGATACCAAAGAAGTAGTTAGATATACTTACCTATGTATCTAGTCTCTCAAACCCTCTCAAAATGTTGAGACTTCTCTGTGCAAATTAAGATCAAATCGCAACGCGAAAATCAACCTGTCACTGCCGCCATATGGTACGGATGTATTTGATTATTCTGGCACGAATAAATTCACTTTGCTAATTACAGACATACCATATTAGTTGCAAATGTAGCTTAGCATGTTTGTTTCATCTTTGTACCAACTATCGGCATTTTCCGGCATACAAATTACATATTCCTTTTTTTTCATGACATGGGTATTTTCACCTTCGAAAAGAAACGAATTTTAATTAAATACGTGATTCTGGCGACTAAACAAAATTATAATAAAAACCAATTAAAGTTTGATTTGTCATCTCTACCTCGTTATTGACATACCTAATCAAAGCCAGAATAAGGCGTTTATCCCCACTGGCTTAAATATATAGAAATACAAATACTCGATTACCTACCATGAAAACATACAAGCCCCGATAAAATTCAACCACAATTTATTTAGTTTTTCTTTTTTTTCTGAGAAGGGAAAAGTCCCTATACCGGCACAGCCGGATTCTACGCCGATTGAGTAGTCTTGGACTCGAACCAACTAAAAAAACCCTCCTTGCTGTTAGTCTCTAGTGGCTTTTACAGCGTCACCGATCGCGCTGGGGCAAGCGCTAACGGCGCGGCGCCCGCCATAGTCGATAGTTTAAAGGTTTATCCAGCCGAGGGATACCTCGTGTGGAAGATGGACCTCAGCTCAGAGCGTTGCTACGGGAATCCGCATCTGCGAGCATATTAATAATGCTTCCTATTCAGGAATATGGACCGGCCTTAAGCGGACCGAGCTGGCAGAGTACCTAGATTAAAAAAAAAAATCAACATTATAAATGTAATAACGACCTGCTCCGGCTTCGCACAGGTAGCAGAGCCATTTTGGACAGTATTTTCGTAAAATCCACACCGCCACCCTTTCACCTTTACACCACGAAAGGAGTAAATATGCTAAATAACTTGATCGGACCTATAGTTTCGGAGGTCTTGTGATGAGTCAGTCAGTCAGTGAGTGGCATTTAGCTTATATACATATAGATAAAAGAAAATGGGCTATGGAAGAGCTTGAGTCGTATTATAACTGTGGGTAATTTCGAAAACAGTTGTTATACCTTATTTTACCTATTCTAAAAACAAAGATTTCGCTATGATGGGTAGTTCCAGAATACCGAAACAGAGTTTGCAGAAAATATTACGACCATATATACTTCATAATTTTATAAGTAACAAGCCGTTTTCCGCCCGCTTCGCTGGGCGTAAGTGAAAATTTTGTACGTAATAGTACATTATTGTTTGAAAAATGGTGAAGGGTCTATACAATTGAAAAAATGAATAGACTTAAACCATCTACAAACGATTCTGCATTGAATGGTCGCGGTCCCATGTCGATCCGTTCAGTAATTTTAACGTGATTGACGCACAAAGACAACATAACTTCATTATGTATATATAGATACTAGTTTAGACAGGCATTCCGTTTAAGGAAAATCCCTGCAGATAAGCAGCATTAATTAAAAGACATGTGTACCTCGTCCGAGTAACACGAATGTTTTATGCGTTTTCAAAAATATATTTTGTTGTGTTTGTGTTGATAACCTTAGGTGATCGGCCGCAAAGTCAGGGTCGGTTGTATAGACATCAGTCGAGCTTGCGTCGTCAATGGGACAACATAGTCTGTTCAGCAAAAATAACAGTATTTGCCCATTTTTTACTAAATAACTGAAATGAAGTTCGTTTGTGTGGTGATCAGTATTCTTGCCGGTTCAGTGCCTAGCGCATTCGGTCGTAAGTATTAACATCCTTGTTTTTATAACAAAGACGAAGCTACTTATTTGCGTTAAGAGATAAATTTAATATTGTAGAATTAACTGTATTTAAAAATCTTAACTACATCTTAACTAATAACCCGATGTAATTTTTTATGTTATCCACGTATTTCTTCATTGTTTTAAACATTATAATAATTTTATTATTAAACGAGAATACTACACTACCCTCACGGTAAAATAGTATTCATTTAAATCTAAATTAATAATAAATCGTAATAATAAAATAAACGCGCAAACTTAGTGTTTAGTTTACATTATTTACAAGCGAAATATGTAGAAGAAGCCAAACCAGTCAAGTCTGTGATTACGTATACAATTAGATTTATAAAGATAATAAAAACCCACAATTAGATAACTGTATAACGAATAATAATTAGGAAGACACTTAAGTTATCTTTTAAGTTGTTAGTGTGGTAACAAGTAAAAACTGAACAATTGTGTGAAGCAGAATTTATTTAAACTCTACTCGCGAATGACTAACAAAAGTACCTATGTATGATAAATCCGGTTTATTTTAAACGATCTATGATATTATGACCTTATGGCAGTCGATTAAAGAAAATAAAATCTATAAGAAAATAACATCTAAAAAAATTTATAGATTATGCCATAATAAATTAGCTAAAGTATAACTAAAACTAAAACATAGGTAGGTAGATACATATATAAATGTTTTTATATATTTCAAAAAGTATAGTGAGCTGCAACGGGAGAGCCATCACTCGAGACCAAAGTACTGACTACTGACTAGACTAGAATGATGCTTACATAGAAATAGAAGATAGGTAAGCAAAATTGATTAATTCATTATATGATATAAAAAAGATCAATTATTGATGATTAAGAAGAAAGTTTGAATAATAATTAAAATCTTTAAGAGCAAATATTTTAATATGAAGTAAATTCAGTCGCCTGTGTATGTGCAGCCCACAACACGTTTATTTTTTCTGTTATTTTTATTAATAGAGAAAAGTTTAGAACGCTTACACATTCGAAAGGGCTCGCGTCGCTTTATATTATTCATAGAATAAAAATCCTAACTACTTTCACTTTTATTTCTGTATGCGAGTCTCTTGACGTCAAGCTTCACGGACAACGTTTCAAACTAGACGGCGCCCCTGGCATCCTCACATTCACACATCATACCTTGGGGCGGCGCGGCTTATTTTCCTATTACGCAGGAGAAACCTGAACATACCTACCTATCTAGCTCCTGCGGGTGAGACAATAGGGCCTTTACCCACTAAAACTCCTGCGGTGGTTGTTTGTTGCGATGGGCTTCTAGATCTATACGGATCGCGCCGGGGCTCCTCTCGCGATGAAGCATTTCTCGAGGAGACGATGATAAAGTGCCCCCATACAACCTTACAGTGTTATAAAAGCGTAAACCGCATGCTGTCATCCTACTCGGGCTTGCATCAATGGATTGCATGGATGATGGATGGCCCAACGGTCCCTTAATCGCTTCTTACGACAAGCGGGGAACACCGTAGCCTTATTCTCTGATCGTTTTTTTAAATATGTAGCCTGATTATAAAAGTTAATAGTTCTTTAAATTATGCTATAGAAAAAAAGCAAGCCCATTTGTATCGATGAAAAAAGGAGAGTAAATTTTACATGTACATTTTTTTTGTTTACGATGTCTAAATATCTAACGTAGCGGATAAATATGAGGTAAGGGTTATTAAATGTTGGGTGTAAAGACTTCATTTTCGTACACACACGCAGGTATCCGGTACACTCGGAACAAATTCGGTTACAGCGGTTCTTAGTTTTCGTAGTCGTCCCTGAAAGTCCCCGCGTAATAGTCACCAAAGGTGAAGGTGGGACTTTTTGGCGGGAACGGGAGAAGTGAGGTTGTCATTTTATTTAGATTTTCTATTTTTTACATTTTTAGGAGTTTTAAAGTACAACAATAATAATATATTGTGTTTTAGTTTCGTGTAAGTGACAATAATGGAGGAGTTCTAAATAAACATGTGTAGCTGAAGTTCTCGAGCTCTTTCAAGAACTCCTTTTAAACTTCAGTAAAGCCTATCACTTTACTGGAGGTGTTTTACGATAAGAAAAAACTAATTTTCTTGTGAATCTACTTATTAATACGTGACATTGGCAAATGCGCTAATATGTGCGCCATGCTATAAAGAAAGAAAAAAAAAGGTGAAGGTGAACGGGCGAAATCCAAAATATTCGGAAAAGCTCTAGATATGATTATGATTATGGTAATCTAGACAAAACACCTAGAAATCACGAACTGATCTTAGAAATGATGTTAAAATATCATTTTTTTACAATTCCCAATTTGAAAACAGATAGCTCTAAAAAATAAAATCCCAAACATAGACAACTCTTAGATCGTAAACTTTCACTTTAGTTATTATAAAACGATCTCGAGAATTATATAACATACCACGACGCGTCCACTCACAACTAAGTTACAGTACTAATTTCGTTTATGGTTTCAGATAAGGAATAACTGTATTCCAAGAAAATTGTTTAATTTTCTTAGTACAGTGTGCAATCAATATGTACAGTGACATTTCGATTGAACCACACACGATACTGTCGAATGAATCCAAATTCATCCTGCATATCGCCATCGCGCGGACAAAATACGTAGTAGTCTTTGATTATTGTAATCAAAGGCGTTAGGTACTTTTCAAGTGATATAAGAGCGTACAATTTGGCACTGTGTGAATTTACCCTTAATTTAAATAGTTGATCATCAAATACACGGATATACAAAATGAAGTACAGCTCCACTAGATTCTTTATTACCGGCTTCTAACGGCTCCGAAATCTTGTTTGCTCACTATACCTACATTTTATATGATTGGCGGAAAACAGGCTCATAATATAGGTATAGTTTTATACCATTCGGCACTAAATCTGTACAACCCAATTTGCTTATTTTGCTTGCAAAGCACTCACTACGCTGTAAAACTAAAGAAATATATGACGTTGTGTACTGCTTATTGGGCTTAACTTAATTTTATCTAAGTTGACCCCCTCAATTTAAGCAATTGCCACTACCCGAAACTTGGACATGATAATGTTACGCGAATTGGCACGAGTACTACTAAACTATTCAAGGGAATTTGCGCGTTGGACCTTTATTTCCTTCTTCAGGACGGGGACGCGTTGTCGATGACCTTTGTCAAGCAGCCTCCGCCGCCGCGCAGCAGCGTGGCTGCAATAGAGTAGGAAGCCTTGCCTACTGCATTTTGCTCAAACCGAATGAATTTACAGGTTTGGTGTTCGTTGACATCTAGGAGAGACATGACCTCGGGTCTCACACTTATAGAAATAACGTCGAAGATATTTGATAATTCCTAGCAATAATCCCTATCTTTTTTGCAAGGCTCACGGTACTCGTTAAGGCCAATAAGAATCCCTTGCGCAATAGTGGAACTCGTCCAAACTCTTACACTGCCCTTGCGTGGATTGCTGGTTGGCGAAAGGTCTACGATTAGCTGTAGCACACGACGGTATAGCACCATTAGGCCACGTTATTTAGATCTGGCGCGTCCTCAATCGATTCCGAGCTCTCTTCGCCTAAATCAGCCGTGCAGGCCCTTTTTCTAAACGCGACGAAACTTTTCTATTTCTTTATTTATATTACGCCTTTGATTGTAACAACTACGATCTCTTATCAAATAAAAACAGAGAGTTATATAGTCACTAGTCAACTATTAATTGTTACAGAATAAGGTTACTTTTAATAGAATTATCAATAGTAATAATGCACACGCCCTGTCTAGACATTTAGTGTTATTGCCTCTTCTTTCCACTCTTCTCTGCTGCCATACATCGCGCCCTGCTCTTCTCTCCTCTACCGTACATCGCGCCTCCTCTCGCCTAATAGTTCCGTCGTAATTCTCTTCATCTCATCTTTGTTTCTCCGTTACTATTTTTTTACTAACATTTTGAACACCCTACAAAAACGATGCGTCCAACTATAGCTGGGCGAATCGTCTAACGTTTTGCATTAAACGGTGTAATAAGTAATTGTTGGTCACTACATGAAATGACAACTTTTCACGAAATGCCTGGGCACGTTGTGTTCTATTACAATTATTTGTATACTATATTTTACATATATAAAAAAATATGTTTCATTAAACTGCCACTTGTCGTTTGAAAAACTGACTTTGATTTGTTTCAGAGCGATGCAACGGTGGCGTGGAATGTATTCCACTGGAATCATGTACGGGTTTATATTCTCAGTTGCAGCAAGGAAACACACCACAATTGACCCGTTTGTTAAGAAGTTTGCATTGTGGCTTTGACTATGAAAAGCCTATGGTTTGTTATACTTATTTTACAACATTTGCTCCATGATTCCATCTCATATACTGGGGCACTCTAATTAAAACAAAGTAACTTTTGTATAGCGCACGATGTAATAAAAAATTTGTGACTGCCACGCTTGAATAAAATGAATGACAAGGGGAACTAAATAAGTAGGTACATACTTGTAGCATTTAGTTACTTTACCGCATTGCTGTATTATTTAATATTTTTTTATCTTGAGCTTTTCGTAAAGGAAAAATTATTTAAAAGGTACCATTCGCCTCTGGCGCCATAATCCAATTTGAATACCAAACAGTGCCTTTTAGCACATCCATTTATTTATTACTTCTAATAGTTACGACGATTCGACCTTCCATGCTGGTTTGAAAAATAAAGTCGCGCATGCCATGAAGTCGATAAGGGTTAGGGTATCAGGAACTGGTTTAATAGGCGATGGGTGCTCTTGCTATTTAGTTCCGTATTGCCAGCTGTCAAATCCAATTATTAATGGTGCCTGTCCACTATAAATCATGAGAAATGGCATTACATATGTGTTTATGTAAGAAGGTGTTTTGTATTGGTTATTCTGGTATGGACAGCAAAAATTATTATGACAAGTTTTTAACATATTTTCCAGATCTGTTGTCCACCGGAGTTTCAATTCCAGACGAATAATGTGGATCTGAATGCATTGCTACCAGATTCTCGTACGTGCGGTATTCAAAACAAGGACAGGATAGTAGGTGGCACACGAACAGAACTCGATGAACATCCATGGATGGTGTTACTACGATACGATAAACGTACGTCTTCGTCGTTACTAAATATCATAATACAGAATTTTATTCTTGAAAATGCTTTCGTTTTTTATGCTTTAAATATTAAATAATAGTTTTTTTGTTTCTTCTAACTAGAAGAGTTAACTTAATATTATATTAATTATTAATTAGAAGAAACGGAATTGGCAATAGGTACCTACCTACCTATTCCCAATTAACGTTTATAAAAAAAAATCATAATGTTATTTCTAATTTAACGACATATTAACAGCTAACAACAAGGGCTGGGGCTTTTACTGTGGCGGAGTACTCATTTCATCAAGATACGTTATGACAGCCGCTCATTGTGTTAAAAGACAAGATTCGTCATCTAATTGGAGATTGTAAGTGAATTAATTCTATTTAGCAGCGACTCGCGTCGTCGAGTTATGGTTGTAGGTTCTCTTTCTCTATTAAATAAAAAAAAATATATAAAATCCGATATTATTTTGGAATTCGGCACAGGGGGTTCGCCGCCTGCTGTTGATTCCATTTTTTAAGATTTGCTTTTTCTAACCCATGCAACACAGGCAAAGCATGTATTACAATGTTTTTTTTTACGAATACAGTTTTAGATATTATCAAGACGTTTATTTATACACTTGTTAGAACTGACAGCTTTGCGGACATCGTAATATGGTTCTATATGATAGCTTCTATATCGTTTTTAAGGTCACAAGTTCGTCTTGGAGAATGGAATACTTCGAGTACAAGGGATTGTCTTGATGGTGACTGTAGCGGCCCACCCCTTGATGTTCCCGTTGAAAGCGCAATTGCACACGAGGGCTATGATCCGTCAGAAGAGCTTCAACAAAACGATATAGCATTACTAAGACTTGCACATGAAGTTGAATATAATGGTGAGTAACTCATTATCGACGATAACTTGTGTGGTCCGTACTGTTGTGGCACTACCTCTGTCGCTGCTTCTCCACCGGAAAATGATTCGGCACAGCGCGAGAGGGATTCTGGTGTCAGGTGCGTTCCTTAGGAGATTTCGGAGACCCTCGATAATGCGGACGAGGACGACTAGGAGTTTTAGTGAGTAAAAACCCCATATAATCCAGTTTCACTTCGAAGGGGCTAGGTATCTGTGTCAAAAGAAAAGTACAGAAGGCCTATAACATTCTGTTATGAGTCGTTCGCGGATGCCATAATATTATGAATGATATGAGTGATGAGTGTTACAATAATGTGAGAATACACTCTCCACGCTCCTATTCGTAAATTTGTTCTGTAAGAAAGTGATTAAAGTATCTACATACGTTATATACATTTGCATACACAACTTGTAGGTAACAGATTGAAAAAATAATACCTTATATATCTAAAATACAGACTTTACGTAGCTGTAGTGACGTAATGGCTCGTATGTAGGTATTAGACTTTGTTGACCACTTTTAACTTCCAGTATTAATTTATTACAGATTTTATTAAGCCTATCTGTCTTCCTACAACAAATCAATTGAAACATTCCAACTTTGAGGGCTATGACATGGAAGTGGCTGGATGGGGGAAAACGGAAACGAGTAAGTTATACTAAATACCACCTCATTTTCTAAACTTTTTTAGGCGATAGATGAGTATATGAATGAGTATGCAATAATAGTTATACATATCTTCACGCTGTATCCCTAATGATGTAGTCAGAGAGAACGGAGCGCCAGGAGTCGCCAGCAGTCTTATATAGTTATATATATGTAATAATAAACAGTGAATAGCCCCTCTCACCTCTCTGTATTCGAGTAACCAATGGCCCTTAAAGTGACAATTGTAACTAATCAAACTAAGTATTGAAAAACCGTATAAAAATACCGGCAAAGTGCGTCGGTCCACTCACGGTGAAGGGTTCCTTAATCCATAGTTATAAATACTTATTTATGACTACCGTATTTTTTTTTTCATCCCAGGGAATACACATTTGTATATTTCATAGCGATTCTCAATGACACTGAAAAACAAAGTTATTTCTATTAAGAAATTAATATAATAGTGTGTGAGGAGAATGTGTGAGAAGAATGATGAGATTGGATTAAGCGAAATAAGTGTGTCAGGACCGCGACGCTTGGCGCTCCGTCCTCTCTGACTATCCCGTTAGGGATACAGCGTGAAGATATGTATGTATGTTGTATAATATCTCAAAAAACCACACTTGAACATACTTTATTCATTCAGCATATTTGAAGACTTTGCTAAAGATACCCCACAGTACTACAATTTTACCTTTTAATCTTTCAGTTATATTTAAGGAGTGCCACCCCTAATTTTAATTTTTCAAAATTTGTTTACTCCATTATATAGAGGTTCATGGAAATAGAGAACACCGACTAGCTTCCAGCTATTAAGTGATGAGTTCTTACGTTTCAAACTTGAACTTCCAATCCCATTCTCCCCTGTATCTTAAAATGGACTAAGTATAAGCTAGTTGTGTTAGAAAAGCAAGTAAAATTGCATGATAATAAATATCACTTCTTTATTTTCAGCTTCCGAATCCAATGTAAAACTTAAAGTCGTCGTCCCAGTCGTGAGTAACAGTGAGTGTTCCAAAGTGTTTTCAAAAGTTGGAAGACAAATCTCTAATAAACAGCTTTGTGCTGGTGGCGTCTCTGGTCGGGACTCATGTCGAGGGGACTCTGGAGGTCCTTTAATGGGGCGAGCATCTTCTGCCGATAATTGGATAGCTGTTGGTGTAGTGTCATACGGACCGTCTCCATGCGGCACCCCAGGTTGGCCTGGTGTGTATACGCGTGTTGGTGCATATGTGGACTGGATATTATCTAAACTGCGTCCTTAGTCATAATGAAATGAATTGGCTATTTGACTGTAACTGACAAATAGATTTAATATATAAGTAACCAATAAGGAAATAGTACTTTATTGAACACAACTGGGAAAAAAATATTCGAGTTTCTTTGTTATTCGCTAATAAACTCAAGTAGCGGGGTTAATGCTTCTATCGCTCCTAGTTCGTGACATCATAGTTCGATAACGTCTTATTCCTACTGCTGTAATTGTGAATTTTTGTTTTTGAGTAATAAATGTGGATTATTTTATATATTCTATATTTAAGTCTTAATGATTAATAATCATTGATTATAATAATAACCACTGACATGATACAAAATGTGCCATAATTTAAAAATTGTTTTTATAATTCCGATTAAAGATTTTTGTTACTGAGAGCTTGTTGTCTGTATACCTACTGATTCAGTACATTATGAATAAATAAATGAATTAAATTATACTTAAAAAACAGTTACAATGATCCATCCAACAGAGCGAGGGGAAAAAAGTAAAACTAGGTCTGCGACCTCCATATCGGAGGAAAATATAGTGGAAATACGTCCATAGATAAAAAAAAATCCATGCTGGGTAAGAAAGACAGAAAAATATAAAATGTGCTAACAGCTATATTAGTGGGATATAAAAGAAATAATGAAGTCTACTATAACTTGTATAAGCGGTAGGTTAACAACCTGTAGCTACTGATACAACTTTGCTATTTGTAAGGTCAAATAACTGCTAGAAGACATTTCAAGAAATTGCGAAGGCGTTGAGAAGCAGGTTTTGATTTGAATATTTTAATTGTCATTTTTTGACGGTTGGCGTTCCATCCTTTCTGACTACCCCGTTAGGGATATAGCGTGAAGATAATGTATATATTTATCTTTTCTTACTCCAATATAGGTGCATAATAAACTATGGATATATGCACTGTGTATTTCGGCGAAGTTTTTGGACAAATAGGGTAAGGAAATAAAACTTTATTTAGGTTTAAAAATATAGTGTATTATGTAAATAATAATAATTTATAGACGTACAATTAAAATGGGCTCTGTCTAGTTATAACTCACCTCCCCACCAGCACCTTACTATCACTTCACAACCTTGCCTCGTTAACATATTATGTAGTTTTGTGACAATAATAAACGTTTTACTATGACAAAGAGATTAAAAATGCATGAAACTTTATAAAAAAATATTAAAAAAATACTGTTTCGACCTTGGCACATAATATTAGTGTTTGTACTAAACTTAGCTATGCTCGTAATTAAAATATGTTTATATATAACTTACTTATGTATATTCAAAGTTGTAAAAATATAATTGGATAATACCAAAAAATAGAAATAGATTGATCAAAAATAAAAGTAAAATTGAGATTCTAAATCATGGAGCACTCAACCTATAGAGCCGAAATATTGGACCATTTACTCGCCACTGCTCAGTTTATTGACACTAACAAATATCAACTCTCTCGCATTAAAACAGTACATCACCAATAATGGAACTGTGTTCACATTTCCATATATTCCGAAATATATTTAGATACTTAAATAACGATTTCCTGTTCTATTCGGTGATGTGGCAAAAACAGCAAAAAGTCACTGTAAAACACACATCGACGGCCCCTAAGTACACTATCGACACTGAAAATGGCTACTTTCCAGGAGAGCCATTTGAAGATTTATTTTAAAATAACATTTTAATTAATAGCTTATACATTAGCAACGATTTCTCATTGATGGTATCATTTCAAGTTACTACATTACAAAGTCACGATAAAACATTAAGCATATGACATTTTTCAGTTTCGATAGTTTACTTCATAGAAGTGTGCCTAAAAACTCGTAATTAAAAATTACGTTAGTTTACATGGGAATTTTCTTTAACTCATTTATCGTAACTGGTAAATTCGATAGATTACATGGTATGAATGTATACATTCGACTGTATTTATTTTATTATATACGATATGATATTGGTAGGAAAATACATTTTACTGTTTTTATGTTATTATTTATTTCAATAGAAAAAAATTACCAAATTAAGATCGCTTACAAAATGTTAAAAAATAGTCAAAAACTTTAAAGCTCAAATTACGCAAGAATCAAATTACGCAAAAAATAGCTTTTTGTTAAAAATAGGTGAAGAAATAAGAATTGTCTAAAACTCTGACAAAATGTAATCAATAATGTAGCGTTTTAGAACTACAGTTAAAATTGTAAAATTAAATCAATTCAAAAAAAAATTAAAATCAATTTTTTGACAAAGCACGTAGATAGCTGTATTAGGTAATTTATTAATCCGAAATATCAACATCGTCAATTAAACTTTGCTTAAGATTCTGGAAAAATCTGTAACATTGTTTATATTGCCCCAGAATTACACAGATACATCAGGTTTTCGTATTTTATTTGTAAGGGTAGCACTTTGTAGGGTATCACTATAGAGATTCTTAATTTCAACACTTCTGTTCGCTCTGCTCCCTCTTCTTGTTTCTTGTAAAGTCTTCAAGCAGTGAGTGTCATCATTGAAATCATACTTAAAATACCTTAATCTCTCTTAAGAAGTTTCATTTTACATTCCAATCGCAGTGTTTCAGAATGTATATTTTCTCTAAGCTTAGTATGAAATTTCTCATAACATATCAGTATGCATGTTGCAAAACAGATCTTAATACTTACTTACCAAACTTCGTAATACTTTTTAATTTACCATTTCTACTTGTATATTGCTGACCGGAATTACATAAAATTTTCCTTTTCACATCTATTGATCGTTCCACACGTCTTATCCTTTTCTTTCCAATGTTAATTTTATGTGCAGCTTTTCTTTTTCTATTTTTAATCGTTTTAGGAGATTCACATTCTGATACACTTCAAACATTCTCAAAAACTGAATCAACAATGCAAGGCATTGGACTAGGAGTGACTTGAGTGACTTCAAAATTATGCTAAATTTGTGAGAAATTTGTGGGGTGGGTAAACAATCTGACTCAAGATCTATTAACGGTGATGGTATTAGCGTGTTGCCGTTACTGTCTAAGATGATCGAGCTCTCGCTGCTTGGATTTTCGGAAGGAAGTTTTATAGTTTCAGATAGAACTAGGTAAAAATGGTTCTCATGACAATTTGTCATCGATCATACTTTCCAAAACTGCGAATTCTGCTTCACCGAGATTGCAGTTCGGTAGCAGTGGCGAATCTGAAAAAAATAGTGAGACGGGGAAAATCGTAGATAAGAAAGAGTAAGTATCTAATGCGTCAATCAACTCTTTCGTGCATTCAGTAGATATTAGCTATTTTATAGTAAAGAGCAGTATTATAAGATACTCTGTGCAATAGTCGAACCCAAAATCTGCGGCAGGTCGCGGGTTGTTCTTTCGAGTTTCATGTAATGGTATATTTTACTTGACGAATTATTGAATCGATGAACTATATTTATGTGTGTATTTATTTACAAAAAATGTATCTAAATATACATATAAATACACGTATATACACAGAAATAATTGCAATAGTACCTAGGCATTCATAATTTAATCCGTTCTTTAGAACTCCAGCTGTGATTAGTTTGGAGCTAGGTAGCTATGTGAGTATGTCTCAATAATATGAATATGAAGTATTTATTATTCCTGTACTAAAAATCATTATTGCATAATTTATAAAATAAGTTATATTTGTATCAAAGTGGAACATTCGATAACTTGTACTGGTTTTGCATAATAAACTATTGAAAGTAATAGTTTCGATTAAAATAGTCTTGAAAATTGCGATGTAAACAACCGAAACTGTCAACTTCGATACAAATTGAACTCTAATGGGTTACGAATAAGATCGAAACAGGCAGTTTCAATACCTCACGCGGAAATCATTTTAAGTATTTATAAATTATAAACTAAAGAACTAAAAAAAAAGTAGGATTTCAAACATTATATGACAACTTATTATCACCTATCTTCGTAAATAGGCTACGTGGTATTATGTAATGTGTTGTAGAAACGTGGTAGAAACATTAAATACTCACTGTGTTTCAAATTTTTGTTTTGTACTTAAACGTCTTTTCCGTGTCTTGATTAACATTTGTCACTACATTTCCAACCGAATTTAATATACGCGAGCTTTTTGTATTATATTTAATTTAAGTAACCAAACTTTCACATTGGACATTCAAAAACAATGTAAAACAATATTATAATAAAAAAAAATACCATTTTTCAGCTGCGATAGTGTACTTAACGGCTGTCGACATAATCTCAATTCATTAGTAACAGTAAATATAAAATTTTCAAATTTTTTCACTCAATTGACATTCAACTCACTGGGCATTCAATTGACGTGCTTAATGATGTGTATCTATACATCTCGCTTTCACCGGCGCAACCTCTACTACGTTATCTCAGTCTATTCATTGGCACGTATAGGTTTTGTAATACTGTGTGTGTAGTTAACCAATCAGAGCGCAATAAGCGCAGCAGTGTTTAGACGTAAATTGATTTCGACTAAAATAAATGACAGTTCCTCTCTATAGGTTGAGTACTCCATGTTCTAAATGCAAGGATTACAATTTTTAACAATTATCAAATATAAAAAGAAACATACAGATATAAGAAAGCCATTATCAAGTTACTGGAAAGATTTGGAATGCTGTGTTAGGAATGCATTTTAAATAAATAACCAACAGCATATTTACAAAGCTCTAATCATTTTTAACTGATATATTTTATAGACAAGTAAAAAAGTAAAGTACCATGATAATAGCTTACATTCAGGTCCCAAAACATGAAAGTATAGTAACTAACAATTACCTACATAAAATATAATATACTTATAAGCAAAAAAAAACTTGCTTTAGTTAGTGATATGATGGATCATAACATACTTTTTTCACAGGTGTTTTAGATTTATTAACATGTATATCATTTTGAAGCTAAATGTTTATTTCTATAAATACAAGTTATGAGATAAAAAAAATTATTCAGTGAACTTGAAAGCCGAAAATAACACAAGGTGCACTGATTTTTTTGCTTGTAAATATTTGCTTAATAATATTACTTAAATTGTTTAAGATAACATGTGTTTTGTGTTGGAATTAATATACACGTTCCATAGCTAAGGCTTAATAGTAAATTAAAGGCTAAACAAATAAACAATTTTTACCATCACTCCAGTTCTAAAGTGGTCCTTCTGAACAGATTTTATCATGGAACATATAAATTATTTATTTTTTAAGATGCCGCCGCTATCTCCTGAGGAATGTTTTCTTGTTCAATGTCTTGTTCTTCATTATTTTCTTCTAAACCATCTTGAATGCTATCAGCTTGAGCTTCTTCATTCTCATTATTATCATAATCAGGCGACTGAAGCTCATTTGTGCCATTCAATTCCCCATTAAGCTGCATTCCATTTGTCATTATTTCATTTAGTTTTTTTCCAAAGTCTGGGTCTGTCTCTGTTACTCCTTTTACTAATCTGTCCCTCTCCTCTTCAGCCCATGTTGGGTACCATTCATTAAATAATTTTATCTACAAATACAATCAAAATCATTTTTATAATGTTAAAGTAATATACTACTGTAATTTAAAGTGGTACTAAGATTTCAATATAATCTACTAACATTTGGCTGTCAAAGTTAGGCAAAAATGCAAATCTATCATGGTTATCTTACAAATCAATATATTACATATTTTGTTTAAATTATTGGGTCCTTACATATGAAATTGGCGTTTTGTACGGGAGGAATATAAAGTCAATTTTTTTTTGTAAAATATATTTAATTAATCAAAGTATGCACCGTTGTTATCTATGCACTTTTGCAATCTCATAGGTAGTAGTCATTGATCCCTTTACTAAAAAAACCATGGGGGCGAGAATCAATAAACTCTTTGAAGGCGGTTTGGACTGCCGCATCTGAGTTGAATTTTTTTCTTTGTAAGAAGTTGTCCAAATTCCGGAAAAAATGGTAATCTGTTGGAGCGAGGTCCGGGGAGTACGGTTGATGTCGCAGACATTCCAATTGTAGCTCATCTAACTTAGTGGTTGTTTGTTGTGCAGTGTGTTGTCTTGCGTTGTCGTGAAGCAGCAGTGGCCTAGAGCGATTGACCAATCTCGGTTGTTTAGCAGCTAGTTCTTCCTTCATGGTTTGCAGTTGCTGACAATAGATATCTGCCGTAATCGTTTGGCCAGATTTTAGAAAGCTGTAGTGAACGACACCGGCGCTAGTCCACCAAACACTCACAAGTAACTTTTTCTGAGCCAATTTTCGTTTAGGGCAGGATTTAGATGGGTGTCCAGGGTTCAGCCATTGCGACGAGCGCTTCCGATTATCGTACAGTATCCACTTTTCATCACAAGTAATGATTCGATTTAAAATCTCTTCATTATTGTGTCGGTTGAGCAAAGTAACACAGCAGTCGATGCATGTTTGCAAGTTCGATTCACTCAATTCATGAGGTATCCATCGTTCAAGTTTTTTTTACTTTCCCGATTTGCTTCAAGTGGATTAATACAGTTTTGTCACTTACCCCGAAGCCTGCAGCTATCTCTGAAGTGCTTTGTGATGGATCCGCTTCCACAATAGCCTCTAATTCTTCATTTTCCACTTTGGTCTCCGGCCGTCCACGGAGTTGGTTCTGAAGGTCGAAATTTCCAGAACGAAAACGTTGAAACCAAAAACGTACCGTGCTTTCTTTTGCGACACCAGCGCCGTACACATCCTTAATCCTTCGAGCTGTTTCTGCAGCACTGGTGCCACGGTAGAACTCGTACTCGTAAATATACCGATATTTCATGTTTTCCATTGTGCGGTAATAAGCGACGCCAAAGAAAAAAATAATGAGGAAAAAAACAAATTAATGACTTTTTTCAAAACTCAAATGTACCAGCTAAATGAATTTATAAATTTGAATTTAGAATTCTTAACCAAAGAGGAGATATTTCAGATCAAAGTGGTCAGTACGACAAAACGCTAATTTCATATGTAAGGACCCAATATATAATTTTTATTATTCATTAAAATAGGTACTATATGAATCAAATAATATAATCTAAATTCTGGCCAGAGGTATAGTCACAGTGTGTAAATTTTAAGGTTGACCGGTTCAGTAGCTCGAAATAAAAAAAAAAGAAACTAACACATTGATGTTTCTAACATTTTGTTTTTTTTTACTATTAATAAAAACTAAATGTTTTAATTCATAGGAATAAAAACTAAAATTGATATCCTATGATTTGAAGTTAATTATTCAAACAATATTTCTACAAGGCTTTTCTTAAGTAAACACTTATATGTTAATATTCAAAAAGACATCCTACTAGCCATAATAATAATATTCCAGAGAATTACACAAACTCTGTGACCCAAAACTAAGCTCTAGATTTGTACTATGTAACCACATAATGAACTGAGGGAGCTCTCAGTAGCACCCACATTAAATGCCAATTTAATAAAAAAAATTGCAAGCCAAGCAAATAAAACAACAATTTCTTTTTGAGATTACCCTATAACCTATTTTTTTAGCATTTATAACTAAAAACAAGAAAAGAAATCTATAAAACTCACACGGCACTGGAATAAGCTAACAGGTTTATCTTGACAAGACAATGCAGCAAGGGTGGCTGCAAGTTGATCAGGTTTATCGCCTCGTGCTGCTGCTAATATGGGAAGAAAGTCATCTCTCTGCAGTTCACTGAATTCTTCAAACCACTGAAGAATGTATCTCAGTTGAGCTTCTGATGTTAGACCTGCAGCTGACATTCTGCGAGTGAATGGTCGATGTCCACCTAAAAAATAATAACTTTTTATTTATTTAAGTCACTATTACAAAATTAAATAAACTTATAAGGTTAGATATCATGCTATTGTTGGTCGAGGGCCCCATCAATCTCCATTAGTTCCTCAACTTTGCAAAATGATACATTGCAAATATTAAATGTGTAAAATGTTTATCCTTCTGTTTTGTTGTAGGTCTTGCCTATTTTTTTTACTTTTGGCATCCCTTAGCTAAAACATTGTAGTTTTGCTACTTCATCTTTCATGTTCTATTCTCTATTGTATATTCCAGACGGTTCAATAAAATAATTGGCCTATTTAATTTATATTTTGTCATAGGTATAAAGAAAGACTGTATCACTTAATTCAATACTGAAGCAGGCAAAAAAAAAATTAAGGCTTGCCTATAAATTCATACCGGCGTTCCATGCATTACATTACAGTAAACGGAACACCATTTTGCTAGAAAAAAGGTGTTTTTATTATTAATATTATATAAAGCGAAAGAAGTATGTAAGGACTCGATGCTTGGCGCTCCGCCCTCTCCGACTACCCCATTGGGGTTACGGCGTGAAGATATGTATGTATGTATTATAATAATTAAATTTATTTTCGTCTGAGAGATTCAGTGATTACACTTGCACATGTTTTCTTCTATTTCTCACATTATATTACATTCAAAGCTTCACTAATGAAGAACTGAAGAAGTCCTTTTTTCATGTCGATGCTATATTACCTACTAACTTAATTTTGGGTTACACTACAGAAACTTACTTTCAGGAAGAGATGTTAAACAAATGGCAGATTCTACTAGTACACTCATTGCTAAATTAATAAGGCGAAGAACGTCTAGCGGCGAAGAACGTCTGTTAACAGCGAGAGTCACAGAGAAACTAATAGAGTATAATTGTGAACATTAACTTAATACTTTCTAACATACTTGAATGCTAAGGCAAGGTGAACTACCCAAGCTAAAATTTCACCTTTCAACTTAGTTATATCATACATGACGATTTACTTTCTAACCGATAAATTAACATATTTTAGTCATAATTATGGCATAAAATTTACTTATGTAATATTTGTAATTAATTCAAATACAAACAACCAAAACTATTTCTGTATTGCACGTAAACAACAAAAAGTTCTTACCTTGCAGTTCGACAAAATAAGGATTATAAAGACGACGAAGCTACAACGATGCGAATACCGAATAGTATTACAAACAGTAATAACAAAAGCGAGAAACCGTGATTTATTAACAATTGGGAATGTAGTTTCGTCGTTAAATAGAGAAAATTGTAGCTTATTTGTAAACCACTTTCACAAGTAATTTTTTTTTTAGTTTTTTATACTAAGGTTCTCCCTTTGGAGGGAAGGTAAAGGCACTAGCCCATACAACCGATGTCTTCAGTAACAAAGAGATAAATTCGTCATAATACATTTTAATTGTTTCTTGGCGTTTTTAGCGACAAATATATTGAGGCAGTCTTTCTAGTAGGATCCGCTGTGGCAGACTAAGCCACTAAAAAAAACTCAGCATCACACTACTAAATAAGCACTTATTTCAACAATTTCACATAATGCACAACAACGTATACACTTTGAGACGGAAAATTATGCCAATTTTATATCACAATATTCACTAGGAACAATTTGCGAATAATTAAAATGAACACCCAACCACTCCCCATAAAAACCCGCCAAAAACTTTTTTTTTTAGTACGGCACGCTTATTATCTAACTTGCAGATAGCATGCGATAGCTAATATCGCGCGATATCTGCTGTCAAAACGAGAATTTGTGTAATGTTATTCGTATAGTGGCCCTAAATCTACCGCGAAAATTACATTTTACGGTCATAGAATAATAGATACGCAATCGACATACATGATACTAATTTTTTATTACAATTAATCCCCGGTCGCGCAGTGATCGCGTTGCTATTGCTGTCTGCAAATTTTTAGGTAATAACCCCGCGGTTCTCTCTTAGGAGCGAAGGTAAAGGGTTCTTTCTGTGCCCATATAACCGATGTCTTCAGTAGTAAATAGATAAGTTCTTCATATTCTGTCATTAAAACGTCGAAGTAATACATTATAATGTGTCTTGGAGTTTCTGGCGACAAATATATTGAGGGGGTCTTTCTAGTAGGTTCCACTGACTAGGCCACTGTAAAAGTCTCAACGTTACGCTTTAACACTTATTTCAACAATTCCATAATAATGCACAATAGTGTAGACAATGGGACGCAAAACTACACCAATTTTACATCACAATATTCGTCAGTAACAATTTGCAAATATTTAAAATCAACGCCCAACTCCTACCCATAAAATCCCACCAAAAACAATGACTAATGAAACTAAAGGACATGGCATGTTGATCTATAGCAGCCTTTCCCAAAGTGGGCGATAACGCCCCCTTGTGGGCGCTGCAGGCCTAAAGGGGCGGTAAGAGACCCAGAAAAAAAATCGGGGCGTTGTGTAGAGGCCTGGGGGGTGATTTGTAATTTCAATTAGCTAGGAGGCATCTTAGACAACGACTGCATGAGCTTTCGACTCTCAACTGCAACTTGTGAACATCAAGTAATATTAATTAAAAGATTGCTCAAACTCGCTTCGATATTTCTCTCCGCGTAGTTCATATATCTGTCCTGTTTTATTGAATATACAAAATAAAAATCATGTCAATCGGTCGTTCCGTTTCGATATGATAGTAGACACAAACAAACAAATAAAAAGGCAACAGACACACTCGCATTTTAATAGTTATTAGTACTCCCAGATAGGTAATTTTCGTAGATAATAGACCGCGGGCAGTCATGTTTTAACAAGTTTTTGTTAAATAAGCCGAATTGTGCATTCCTGTATCAATCGGCTGGTTCATAGAATACTTGTTCTGACTTGTTGAGTACGATTGAGCGTCGAATGAGATAAACGAGTTTATGCATGTTTGTTTTATTCCTGTCGGTGCGTGCTGCTTATGCAGTCCCATATAAACAACGTAATATTTATTTTATTTTCATTTGCGATTTCGCGCGCAATAGATGAGCAGTACTTAAGTTCAACACTTACGTATTTCTCAAAACAAAACAATGTCGGAAGTAAAAAAGAAGAGACGGCAATACTGTGCGGAATATATTAAATTCGGATTCATTGAAAATCCGACAAACCCATCGTCGCCTTTGTGTCTTCTATGTCTAAAAACATTTTCGAATGAAGCAATGAAGCCTTCAAGACTGCAAGATCATTTGAATAAAATGCATCCAGATAAGAAAGACAAGAATGTAGCATATTTTCAAGACCTAGAGAAGAAGCATAATACTCAGCCAAGTGTAGCAAAACTATTTTCGGCGGCTGCTAAGCAAGATGACGACGGACTTCGAGCTTCGTACAACATCTCTTTGTTAATTGCTCAAAAAGGCAAACCACATAACATCGGAGAAGAGTTAATTTTGCCAGCAATAAAGGAAGTAATAACTACTGTGCTTCATAAACCAGCCGCAGATATTATCCGAAAAATTCCTTTGAGTAATAATTCTGTGCAAAGACGAATTGATGAAATGGCTGAAAACATTGAAGGATCATTGTGTGATCACCTGAGGACAAGTCAAATCTCAATTCAGCTCGACGAGTCCACTTTACCAACTAATGAAGCATTGTTGCTGTCTTACGTGAGGTTTATTAAAGATGAGAAAATATATGAAGAACTATTATTTGCTAGAAATTTAGAGACCGATACAAAAGGCGAAACCATATTCAATACATTGGATAAGTTTTGTGATGAGAAAGAGATTCCCTTGAAAAATATTATATCAGTTGCTACGGATGGCGCTCCGGCTATGACAGGGTGCCATAAAGGCTTCATAGCGTACTTAAAAAATAAAATGCCAGATGTCCTTGCTTGTACATTGCGTTATTCATAGACAACATTTGGTTGCTAGAAACTTAAGTGAATGACTATTTCAATCCCTGCAATATGTCATCAAAGCAGTCAATAAAATCCGCAACAGCTCTTTGAAAGATAGATTATTTCATCAGCTTTGTGTTACTAATGACGAGGATTTCAACCGTTTGTTGTTTCATACTGAAGTTCGTTGGCTATCAAGAGGCAATTGTCTGACTCGATTTTATAACCTGTTTGACTCTGTTATAGAGTTCTTGGAAACTAAAGATACAGAATTGCACAACAAGCTCATTACATCAAAGAATGATATAGCTTACATGACAGACCTGTATAAATTGTTCAACGACATGAATCTCCAACTGCAAGGCGATGAACTAAATTTAATTAAAACAAAAAACGTCGTTGCTGCTTTCGCAGCCAAACTGCTTCTACACAAAAAGAATATCGGCAGACGTGAGTTTCACAATTTACCGAATTTATCAGTATCATGCAGTAACGACGAATTGTTTGCCTACTGCCAACATTTGGAAAACCTCCACATTGACTTCACCGAACGATACCAGGTCATTTTGAACTTGGAAATACCAAACTGGGTGTTGGATCCGTTTTCAAATGTCAACACAGCAATGTCACCTCAGCTGGAAGAAGAACTTATAGAATTGACAACAAACGAGGAAATGAAAATCAAGTTCAAAAATGGTTACCAAGAATTTTGGCTACAAAAACCGATCCCGCAATTGTACCCTGGATTGTGGTCAATCGTTCAGCGATTCTTGATAGCATTCCCATCGTCATATTTGTGTGAACGTGGATTTAGTGTTGTGGCAACACTGCTTACTAAAAAGAGAAATCGTTTGCATGTTACCAAACGTGGCGACTTGCGACTGTTCTTGAGTAAATTGGAACCTGATATCAACAAACTTACTAAACAGCATCAGACTCATCCTTCACATTAGTTTTTATCTAAGGATCGATTATATTTGTTTTATTTTGAATAAAAGATACTCTGTTTGAATACTATAAAGTTGCGTTTCAATAATTATTCTCATTGGCAGGTGTAGCCCGTAAGAGTTAACTTGAGACCAGGTGCCGTTGTGTATTACCTACTGCGCTCAGGTTTCAAGTTACCTCTTGCGAGTTATAGTAAAAGTCTCGTTTGGAATTAATGTTTAATCTCCACTAATATAGCTCACAATAATTCATTAATTTAATTTGAAGTTATAGTGGTTTTCCAGTAGGTGAAAAAATGGGGGCGCTAAAAAATAATTTATTCTCAAAGTGGGCAGTAGACAAAATAAGTTTGGGAACCCCTGATCTATAGCAAAATTTAGTTATATATATTCTAACGCAGCCATTCCCAAAGTGGGCGATAACGCCTCCTTGTGGGCGCTGCAGGCCTAAATGGGGGCGTTGTGTAGAGGCCTGGGGGGTGATTTGTAATTTCATTTAGCTAGGAGGCATCTTAGACAACGACTGCATGAGCTCTCGACTCAGTAGACAAAATAAGTTTGGGAACCAGTGTTCTAACGCATAACATTCAAACATAGCGTTGTCTCTTTTTGACTTACGGCTTCTTGTGTGTGTAAGAGAAAACAACAGTACTTTTCTCAAAAAGTAATTTTTTTATGTGACATCATTGTAATGTCAAAACGTGCCGGTCCGCCATTTATTGCGGCACGCTGACAAGTACACGAAATGTCAAAACATATCAATGGATTTAATATTTTTTAATGTTTCTGTGATTTTGTGCTGAACATTGGAACTGTTTTGTTAAAGGAGAAGCTAGCGTAATGCCACAATAATTTCCAAGTGTAGTGTGTTAGAATATAGCTAGAGGAAAAGCAATAATCAACGAAATCTATAATTGCACTGGTACGTAACAGAAATTCATTAATTTAGTCTGATGTCGTATATATTTCTATCGTAATTACTGTGTTTCTTAGTTTACTGTAATATAGTCATGTATATTTTTAGTTATTAGCAGTTTTTAATCATATAATATAGTAAATTACTTCATATCATTTTTGTTGTTATTGCAGTTAGGGCTGTTCATGTACCTATATTAAAAAAATATCGGTAAGTATAGGTATCATTTTTATATTTCGTAATTATCTCGTTCCAGATTACCATCATGTATTATTAGAGGAAAAGAGTGGCTTGATATAATCGGAAAAGGAAATTGAACCCATATGATGTATTTGTGATATATATTATGTTATGTGCATTTCGAAGAAACTTCTTTCGATAGAACATTAAGAAAATAATTTTATGTATGAAGCATTGCCCTCGCAAAGGTTATTGGGAATCAGAGAAAATATTTAGATTGGTAATTAATTACTTTTTAATTTCTTGACCATGTAAATCCTCTATTGTGAAAAAGTAACAAGAAAATATTAATTGTTTACAGAATGTGGCTGGATTTTTATTTAATGTTTCCGGGAGAGAAAAATCTCATAGTTCTAAATATCTGCTTCTGAATGATGTGAATCAAAACCACGGCGAGTTATTTTTGCGACCAATAAGAAATTGTAGTGGTTTTACTAATAATCCAGATGCAGTACAATTTAAAGAATCTGTTAAAAAACTTTAAAAGCAGAAATAAGAGACGAAGGTGTCGGAAACTATTTGATTCTTTTCTTGACGTACAAAAAAACGACAGCGACATGATGAGTACGATGACTGCTTAAATTCAAATCTCAGTATTCAAGTTTCATTCAGAAATTATTTAATAATAATTATGCTATTTAGTTATCTATATTTATTTATTTTGTGAATATGTTATTAAAAATTTTATGTACTTAATATGAATATTATTTTACAAACAATAATATTACTTATTTCTTTACAACGAAAAGAAATAAAATTTGTTTGTTTGTAAATACGGGATAACCTCTGGAAGTACTTAACTGAATTTAAGAATTCTTCGAATAATAGAAGTCCACAGTGTTCTATTCCTAATTGAAATATTATTCCCAATTACTGTGTGATAAGACCACTAATTTTTATTAAAATTAATTATTCTAGTATTTAATTTATCAAAGTGCTACAGTACGCCACGGCTATAGATTTGGTGGGTCCGTATGTATGTTTCTCATAGCACTTATTTTAATTTCACCATCACCTCTAGAAGAAGTAACGTTATGCATGTAAAGAAAAGAAAAGCATTAAATGGACTGTGCTGTTCTTTAACTACTTTGACCTATGTTCATTGATCTTCAACATTTATGAAAGCGCTTCATAAAAATATGGGTTTCTTTTAAAAAGCAATTTTATATCTGTAATAATCACGGACGTACTATTAAGAAAGTATTACAAATAGAAATACCTAAGTAATTTGTTTGTATGTAGGGTTCATTTAAAGTTCCATACAAAAATGATCGAAGGACAGACAGGGGCTGTCCTTGAAGGCGATCGTTGCTATTGTTACTAATAACACCTTAAAATCGCCATAAGCGCAGATTCTAATTATATGCCGACAGCATTGAACTACGCTGACTGCTATTTTCAGCTTGAACAATATTTCAGTACTTTTGTATAAATCTATGACATACAAAAAAAAAGCCCTCCTTTTTTCTGAAGATATCACACAAAATGATTTTTATTTCAATATTGATGCTGAAACAAAACTTATTTCAACAACTGACTTAACGACATCTACGTAGTAGATATTTGGGACATCACTAATCGGCAGCCATTGTTTGCGACACTCAAAGTTTAGGTGGCACGATTATTTTGTACTTGTTTCATGTCCTTTAATATCCTTAGTCATTGACCAAAAAGCTCTCAGTAGTAATAGTTTTTTTTTAATATTTCTTATGGCACTGGTAACAAGGCCATCAGCCTAAGGACGTAACTTCTGGAGAAACACTAAGTTCCCTGTTATTGTCAAAGTAAACATCACGCTCCCAATCTTCTCGCATAATTTTTCTGCATTTGTTGACTGCCTTCCTTCAATCTTCTGGCGTAACACATTCACATGCATTTTGCAATATTGTTAGCATTTTATTTGCCATGAAAGGGGGTGCTGTGTTATGTCTGTCTGCGTGACATAAAAAGAAAGACCCAATTATTGTAATGACAGATAATAATTAAATATGTTAAGATTTTTAAAATAAAATAACAAGAATAAAAAATAACAAACATTTGATCTGGACCCAGATCAGCTTAATCGCGTTGTACTGGCAATGATATGGTGATAAAAGGATGACTGTATGCCCTTTTTATTCAGCTATTTCATCCAAAATATACGTCGGAGGTCCGGGTTTATGAATGTTAACTAATCTTAATAATTTACGTGCGTAATTTAATAGTCAGTAATGATTTTTGAAATGAGGTACACATTTTAAATAAATAAATAACTTTTTAAATAAAAGTTTATTATTAAATTTTACGTAGTGTTAGATTATTTAATAATAATACTGAAACTAAATTCTGAAATTATAAATTTAATTATTGTTTTAGTTTATCTTATTTGCAAAATTGACAGTTTTATATTTTGTGGTTACGATGACTCGTCGTACATCACTATTCGTGCACTCCCCCAATAAAGTACAATGTTGTCGTAGGTTAAATTTACAAATTTACCGAAACAAAATTTATTAATACATGGGCGTGATTTCGTTGACAGCTGTCACAGGGCTCAAGCTATATTTTACGGATTTTAAGTACCTACATACTTAGTATGATATTTCCGAAATATACTGTATATTTTTTATTTAATAAAGAAACATTTCTGAAGTTCATGTTTTTTTTTATTCTATGAAGTCTGCTCAACGGATCACTCAATAACTTGTCTCGATTTTCAGTTTTAGTAAAGTCACTCATCGATGGCGATCTACGATTTATCCGTACAAAGTTCTTTTTGCTTGGACAAACCGTTGGTCACCATCGGTATAAAGTGTCTTGTCTTGAATGTGTAAGATATAGATATATCCATACTAATATCCATGCTATCCATCCATACTTCCATACTTCCATATCCATACTTCCATACTTATATTATAAATGCGAAAGTCTCTCGGTCTGTGTGTCTGTCTGCTTAGTTTTCATGGCTAAACCGCCAGACCGATTTTGATAAAATTTGGCATGGAGATAGTTGTACACCAGGAGACGGACATAGGGTACTTTATTTTTGAAAAATCTACCCATAAAGAGGTAAAAAGGGGATGAAACTTTGTATGGAAAATTTTAAACCACTGAACCGATTAAGATGTAATTTGGTACAGAGATACACCTTTTTTATTAAAAACATAGACTTCTTTTTTTATCGAAAATCTACCCCTAAGGAGGTGAAAAAGGGGATGAAATTTTATAGGGTAAACGCTAAACCGCTGAACCGATTAAGATGAAATTTAGTATAGAGATAAACCTTTTCTATTAAAAAACAAATATCTTTTTTTTTTCCAAAATCTACCCCTAAAGATGTGAAAGGGGGATGAAACGTTATAGAGGAAATGCTAAGCCGCTGAACCTATTGTGATGAAATTTGTTACAGAGATGTACCCGAAAACATGGTACAGTATGTAACCGAAAACAAACGTAGACTACTTTCTTTTTCAAAAAAACGACGTGGTTTTTTATGTATGTGACGTCATCATAAGTCCAATATGGCAGATGTTCCATAATAGAAAATAACTTTTTGGTTCAACTCCAACAATATTAGTATCTCGAGTAACCTCGGTAACAGGGTACTGCTAGTATCTGTACACCAAACATTGATATAGTTGTCAAAAAATAAAAGGCCCGTTTTGACATTTGTCATCGCGACGTAACTAGTGAAGTAACCATACGACTCGGTACTCGATACTCACGATAAATCGGTTCAAGTTTGTATGAGTATTTGATCGATTTGATTATGTATTGTAAAGTGCATTGCATTAAAGTTGTGATTAGCAAATTTAACTTACATTTTAATATTGTAGGTATTTTAAAATGATACAATGGCACGAAAGGTCAATTTGTCTTTAATTTAATATTTTTAGTTACAATAACATTCACTCAATCACGAAAAAATCAAGAAAAAGCGAAAGTGATTGAATCTTCATTCAATCATTTTTTCGGATAATGAGCCAAAATCGTCAGTTGAGCTATCGTAACCTGTAAATATAATTATTTCATTTTCAATTATATTATCAATATTGACGTCTCTGTCAAAATCTTCCTTTATTATTTTTCGAGTTTTTTCTAACACTTTTGCCCAGTCTTCTTTAGTAATTTTGGCACAAGCTTATTTCAGCAATGTCATCATTTTCTTAGTGGAGAATGGCGGCTTTGTATTGTGGCGAGTTGCGTATCCCTTGACTTGAGCCCAGATCAACTCAATGGCATTGTACTGACAATGGTACGGTGGCGTTCTTATCACTTTGTGTCCATGCTGAAGTGCCAATTCATCAATTTTATATTTTAGTTTCGCAGCTTTATTTTCTTTTACCAGTTCCAGCAATTCAGCTTTCAACAATTTCATGTCAGCTTCAACGCCTTGTCTTTGTAGCCATGCCACTAAATCAGCCTTTTTGTTTGCTTGAGTAGGTGCTTTATTTATTTGAACTGTAAGATGTATTGTCCATAATGATTGTGCTCTGTTCAGGGAGATTTGTTAACAAATTAGTAAAACACTGTGACTTTATTTGCGTCCATTTCTTCGTGATATTCTTTTGTACTTTTAGACTCGAATGCGAGTAAGGCATCATTCACACAACCTCCCCCAGCTGATCCCGCGTGGCAGATTATTAAGCGTCCACCTTTTCCCATTGGCACTTTTGAGCAAGATGCCTTGGTATCGTCCGTCCACGACTGCAGCATGGTATGATTCGAGTTCAGCCAAGTCTCATCAATGAATATGATATTGTCTCAATTTGTGATTTTGTTCATCGCCTTCAAAAATGATACTCTGTGCAAAATGAAATCATATCGTTCCATCATAATTTTCCTCTTGTCGGTTTTCTTGTATCTGAATCCAATTTGCTTCATAATTGTTATTAAAGACATGGAATTAAACAGGCCACACTCTCGTAGTGATATCAGCAATTTACTCACAGTTGCGTATTCATTTCTTGTGTAATAAGCATACACGTGGTTTCGAATAGCGTCTGCGTCAAATGTGTCAATACCTGTTACACGCATGCTTTTACACGCACGCACCGACGACAAAGACAGCGGCGGCGGCGGCGGCGGCGACGTTGAAGGGACGAGTTCTGCTGTAGAATTATCTTGGTTTTCATATGTCTCTGTCTCCAGGTGTTCGTCCGAGGATGGACCGGGTCGAACAAAAAACTTTTTAATAGAACATGTATTCTTTTTCAGAGACACTTCCTTCTCCAGCTTTCTTTTTCGACTTTGTGCACCAGAAAGTTTCTTTTTTCCATCTCCATCAGACATCTAAAATAAATAATAAACTAAGTATAGGCACCTAAAAGTACTATCAATGTAAATTAATATAGGCCCAGAGAAATAGTTGCAACTTGGACTAAGTATTATATATTATAATTATGACACATATCAATCAACGTCGCGGTACCTTCATTAGGCAATCAAACAGAATAAATAAATTAAATAAAAAAGTAGTTTGTTGTTCAAAGGTTAGGTAAAAGTAAGACCTAAATAAATACCTAAGTAAGTATACTAGTAGGTACAACATATTAAAGCACTTTAACTTACCGTTGTTTGTTCCGCGCTGCAGTAGGATAAACAAATGAAAAATCCTAGGTCGTGGGTATTTAACTTCGATATCACTATCTATCACTCGATAGCACCTCGATAGTTGTTTTTTTTTCATGGATTTCGCTGGCTATTTTTGATGACCTCTGACCTCGATGCTTGTCGCAATAATTGTGCAAGCTAATAACCAAATCTTACCTTTTATATAATTTATATCAAAAGAAAAGCCGATTTACTTCACATTTACATGTTTACTCAAAAATGATAGTTAATCCAATTGCATCAAGGCTTATTTCGCAAAACTACGCTGTAGCGGTAAAACAAAAAATGCGGCACGCGTACACAAGCCTTTGAAAATGACCGCCGCACGTCCCTGGGAATTTTAATTTGAACTTTATAGCATTCCAATACAGCCGAGTTAGCAATGATAGTCGGCGTATTGTCAAACAAATCAAAACAAACAGGTGCAACGCCGGCACGCGCCTTTGGTAGCGATGCTACATTACGCCAATATAATCTTTAACTATCTGTTTTAAGGTTAATTTCACGTTGAAACAAAAGTTATTGTGTAGAGTAGGAAAAGGAGTAGCTTGTGGTGGCGCGCCTTGCTTTGCTACCGCGCGCCCGGCGTCGGCCATAAACACAGGCGCAGGGTCTTTGAGAGCGCCGGCGCCGCGAGCGACGCATCTTTGGAGGTGTCGCACTAGAGGGCGCTCGGCGCCCCCTTAGACCCGGCGCCCGTGTGCGCCGCACACCCTGCACCATAGGTAAAGACGCCTCTGTGGCTGTCACTGTCTGCAAATTTTTAGATAATAACCCCGCTGAAGGAAACCTCAAATGCTTGCCGTTATTTAGTTGTGGCAATATTGCATTTTGTTTGTTAGTCAAACATTATACCCTCTTTGTAGCAAAGAACGTGGTGCAAGTTTGATATTTGGTAACTAGATAGTCAAACTAATGTACCACAAGTGTATACGCTAGCCATATGGTTGCCAAACACACTTAGTGCAATCTTATTTTAAGATACGTCAGACCTATCGCACGCCTGGTTCAAGTTTAAATTGTTATCTGGGATGGTTCTCCCGTAGACGGAGTGTATATTAGAGTACGAAGGACCGTGGCCACATGAGTAAAAAATGTACTATGTGTGAGAGAATAAAACAAAAAAAAGAGTTATGCATCGTATTCTAATCAACAACTCAATATATGCATTCCAATCCAATTATCTAATTATATTGCTTATATTATTATATTAACAACAATATACTATTAATATGGATCATTACATTATTACATACCAGCTGTATCCGGGACTTCGTTCGCGTCGAAAGTTTTTCCGTGACTTTTCCGGGTTGGTGTTTCTTTTTCACCTCTTTAAAAAAGTCTATCACTGTCCTAAACATTATAATTGGTTCACCGGTTTAGCATTTCCCATACCAAGTTTTATCCCCCTTTCTAGCCCGTTAGGGATAAATTTTTGATAAAAAGAGCAGCCTATATTCGTCTCCTGGTTTCAAACTCTCTCCGCTGTAAGTTTCATCAAAATCAGTCCGTTGGTTTAGCCGTGAAAACGTAACAGACAGACAGACATATTTTTGTATGAATGAAACTAATTATTAGTACGAAAGTATGGATATGGATTGTTCTGATCTAATACCTATCACCGGGAGCAGCTTCAAAAATGACATCCAAAATGATACATTTTACTAAAAGAATAATGTCCTTCATCTCGGATTTAAAAATCAACCTCATTTTCGTAATTTGTACCCCGTGAAACCTTAAAAATGACACCCACACTAATTTATTGAAAAAGTAATGTCCACCTTTTCAGGTTTGAAAATAGACGTCGTTTTGTGATCCGCGAAACCTCGAAAATGATACCCATGTCATTTCATTCAAAAAATGAAAATGTACCATCTGGAATTTGAATATACTCGTCTTTGTCATCATTAGCTTCCCGAGGAACCTCGAAAATATCACCCAATATTGCTTTATTCAAAAAATTAATTTCCGCCGAGTACCTACCCACTACCCAGCAAGTGTTGTAATGCCGCACGTCATATAGTACACAGAAATCTTCTCCTGTGTATTGCATTACATTCGATATGTACCTACCCATACTGCAGGAGGTCTTGAAAAAGTTACTTCCAATCGCGAAGCATCCGCCATATTGGATTAATGATGACGTCAAATATACATTAACCTCCTATGTATTCCATTTCGTGTCATACCTTCATCAAACAAACCCTGTGTACACGTGTGTATGAAAAGACTGAGATAACGTAATACAGATTGCACCAAGTGAAAGCGAGACGCATAAATATACGTCATCGAGCACAACAATTTGATAGTCCAGTTTAAATTAACCGGTGATGAAATGAATTTAATTTGAAAATTGTATGTATTGTATTGTATTGTATGTAATTTGATAATAATTTAAATAATTAATAAAGGGGTTCGAAGATTTTGGCATACTTTTCAGCTGCCATTTTGTTTTTTTTTTTCAAACTGGCGGCGCACAATAAAACCTCTATATATCAATTGGGGACACTTTTACAAACAAAAAATCAATTAGCTCCCTATGTCATAAAACGTCACGTTACAGAGTTATTTGCAGGAAAATACCGATGTATGAGAACTTCAATATGAGACCCCTGTCCAACCACTAGCCGTCTTCTTGGATAATATTATTTTATCCGATGATGATGAAGATTAACGAAACTGTATTTTAATGTTTTATACAGGGTGTATATGAAAACGGGACAGTTACTTTAAGGCTCTTTGGACCGGTAAAGTACGAGGATATGGGATTTTGCTGAGTTTTGGGTAGAGTTTTTGGGTTAACTAAGTAAATTATACAAAAACCGCAAGTTGAAATAAGTAGGCCATTCTTTCATCTATAATCGTATGGATTTAATTTTTTAAAATTCATAGTAGAACATACTGAAATTTTTTTTTTCTCAAAGAAGATTTTTCGCATATACGCAGTACGCGAATTTATTGATTTTCAAGGAGTCCGCAAGGGCTTTTTAATCAAATTACACACAAAATTTAAGTTGAAATATATAGTTCGTTCTTTCGATTACAATCTGATGAGAAAAATTTTTTAAAATTAATAGAAAAACATAGTGAAATAAATTTTTTTCTCTGAGATGAATCACCAAAGAACAAGAAATTACTAACTTTTGAGTGTTATGTTCGGGCTTAATAAGCAAAGTATACACAAACTAAAAATTACAGTAAATAGATCATTCTTTCGTCTATAGCCAGATATGTAGGAAGTTTTAAAATTCATAGCAGAACATAATGAAATTATTTTTTTTTTCTGACAAGAATCGCTACAGTACGATAATTTGCTGATTTTTGGGTACTACTTACGGGCTAACTAAGCAAATTACACCCAATCTGTAAGTCAAAATAAATTGTTCAGTCTTTTGTCTACAATCGTATGGATTTCAAATATTGAATATCATAGCGGAACATACGAATTTATTTTTTTTCTGAGAAGTATCCCCCGGTCATGGTAATTTTACTCGTAACTTTGGAGGACAAGCCAGCTATAATGAAAGAGCAGAAAAGTTTTCTATTATCACTAAAAATAAGTTTATTGTTATAACAACCATAAAAAAAATATATATTTTTCACATTCGATAAGAAAAGTAAAAAAAACAGGATTCATTGACTCGAATACTTTATGTAAAAGTTGATGTCACCGATGTGGCGCTTCAGTCGGGCTACGAGCCCTGTAGGGAGTGGACTTATACACCAATTTTATTCATAAAAAGTGTTGCCAGTGAAAAAAATAAATGTAATATCGATATATTAGTTCATGTGTCCAAAATTTTAATAATCGGTTAGTATTCAATTTAAGTATGACATAATGTAACTCATTTACTGTAATATAACGTAAATTGTCATAATTATGTTATTTAGAAAGAAAACGAATGCCTAAAAGTATATTAAAGTTAATGTAATGGCAATATGCCAATTTTATGCCAGTAAGTAAGTGTCAGTAAGTACCTAGTTATAATTATATCTATAATTTATATTTTTACCAAATTTTTGGCGGGAGTTTATGGGAGCGGTTGGGCGTTTATTTTAATTATTTGCAAATTGTTTACTAGTAAATATCGTGATGTAAAATTGATATAGTTTTGCGTCCCAAGTATCTACGCTGTTATGCATTATGCGAAATTGTTGAAATAAGTGCTTATTCTGTAGCGTGATGTTGGGATTTTTTTAGTGGTTTAGTCTGCTAAAGTCGATCCTACTATAAAGACTGCTTCGATATATTTGTCGCCAGAGAATGTAATAAACATTAAAATGTATTATGTCGACATTTGATATTTTAAGAAGAATATTTCATTTCATACTAAAGACGTCGGCTGTTATGTGCATAGATTCCTTTGCCTTCCCTCTCAAGGCATAATTGTACAAAAAATATATTTTCACCGCGCTTTCAAAATTTTTTTATCAATTTTGTAATTTTCTCAACTGCAAATACATCGTTATCATAATTTTTTCACTAATCGCTATTTATCATTAATTATACAAATAAAAAATCTCTCTTTATTTATGTTCAATTATTCTTCTGTAAAGATAGTATTCGTAAAAGTGATTGTTTAAAAACAATAACTTTGTATATTTCAGATGGGGAAAGTAAGGCAATTTAACAAAATTACCAAAAAGAGGCGTTTGCATTTACAAATCTGTATAGAAAATACACGCAATACAACACGAAAACACCATTCAGAAAGGTAGGTAATTATTATGTTACAGAAAAAATAGTATGCTAGTTACTAGTTAGGTATGAAACTGTTATAGTAAGTTTGAACCCATTGAACGTTTATAATGTATACTTGCCTATTTGAACTAACGAGAGCATCGATTATAACTTGTATAACAAAGTGATATTTAATTAATATTCATTTCAGACATTTCTCATAAGTCACAATTTAAACTTTAATTAATAGTTCCTAATGCATTAATGGTATTTTAGTGATTTTGTAAATGTCTCAGATCACCACTTATGTTACCACTGATTTATACTTATACCATTTGTGTGACCCCAAAATAAGCATACTTCATACTATGATGATGCACTCAGGCTACAAACTGGTAACTGGTAGTCTGGATGTTACTAAATACTCTTCCAGTAAGTAGACTCACAGTTTAACTCGTTTCATGAACAGAATTAATCTGAGCAGGACATTGAAAGAACAAATTAAGTGATCAGACTGGGAATCAAATAACTCGGATCCTAGGACCTCGGAATGAACACAGCTTTATATTCATGTATATTATATTAAGAACCATAAAAAACGCATAAGGCCTATTTATAGAAAAACTAATACATCCGAGAATCTGGTAGTAAACTAGTATCAGTAACAAATAATTATAACGTAGAACTGTTGTTCTATGAAATTTCTATGTAGGTACTTCATTAAAAATCACATCTATGACTTCACAAGTAAAGTTAACTGTCCCTAATTTATAATATGTAAACTAGGTGCCTAAATGAGAATTTATCAGAAATTGAATGCGAAGAGGACACAAAGTATAGTTTTAAATTTAAAAAATAGTAATCAAATCAATTAAATTTTTAAAAAATTGACAAATTTATATTATGTAAGTGAAAATTGTAACAAATATATTAATTTTATGTAACAATAACAAATAATTATAATGAAAAACTTGTTCCATGAGATATTTCTATGGAGGTATTTAATTAACAAATCACATTTGTTATAAATGAAATTAACTATTCCTAATTTATAATTTGTAAAGTAAGTACTTAAGTGAGAATTTATAAGATATTGTATGCGGAGAGGATATAAAGTATAAAGTTTTAAATTATAAAAATAGTTAATTATTATTAATGATTCAATTTTTAATAAATTGTTAAATTTATGTTATGTAAGTGAAAATTGTAATAAAGCCCATATATTAATTTTATGTATTGCAGTTCTATCAACCAGCATCTAACAAGTGGAATTGATCATTTCGAGTGCAACAGATTGAGACTGTATCTACAGTAAGTACTTACTACTTTATGTAATGTGTAGGATTTTGAAAATTTAGTACCTATGCCTACCCTAATATGATGCTTACCTATATGACAGTATTTGCCTAATACTTACCTAATATTTTTAATATTACAATAATGGGTTTTTTAACAAAAATATTGCAATTAGTTTGCAATGTAAAGAAATGTAGTCTATTCGAGGACGATGTAACCCAGTCTATTACATGAGTAATGGTAACCATTGTCCACTGTTACTATTACTACATGATATGTGAAAGATGTAATAAAAAATAATTATGTTTACATAGTCATGTTATCTGTAGTAAATACAATTAATATGAATAAATATATTATATAGTAGGTATGTATAAAAGAGCAATAAATAATGTGAAATAGCTTGCTTGTTTGAAGCCAATTGGCAGCAACTCATTTAGTCAATCACCAGCAAATGACATAACACATCTGATTCGTAAAGTAAACATTTCAAAATCTTATGAAATTTTAAATAAAACATATTTATAATTTAATTGATGATGATACTAGATAATTAATAGTTTTTCTGGCCAGTATTTAGGATTAAACACTTTTAGTAGCTAGTGCCCGTGGAAAAAACTGGACATGAAAAGTGGTATGTTACATTCGCAAATGAATTGATCTCGGATTTCATTCACTTCAATGATGATATTCACTGCTAGTTGGCAACATTTGCATTGCAATTTCGATATGAGATTATAGATACGTTCCGTAAAAAATTTCATAATTATTTCTTCCAATTGGAAAAAACATATAACGTTTGATTTTAAATGACGGTCACAGTCACACTTGACTGAAAAGTAACAATTGAACTATGAAGTCAGCATTATTCTTGTGTACAAAAAAGTTATGATTGAAACTCATTTGAACTAGATTTATCTATACCATTCCAATGTTCCAAATAAAATTACCATATTTAGTAAGTGATGTAGGGTGACCAACGTACAATGATAAATAATGGAAACTTTCTCTAATGTTATTACTGAAAGCAATAAATACTAATTTGTGTCGTTTTCCATATGGTAGTTACGGGAAAAATTTCTAAGCTTGTTTCTTATTGTTACAACTAATGTAAATTCTTTCTTAATGATCCGTTTCGAATCCATAACTTATTCAGAAATATATTTTATAGTAATAACAAATAGAATTGGTGTTTCCATTACATTAATCCGTCTATTAATGAAATAACGTGAGCGCATCTTTCATAAGTATTTAACTGTTAGTATCCATAACAAAACTTTTATCTTGAAAATACTGAATATTGCATCAATTTGTCTCACAGTTACATATTTCGAATAGTCAGATATATTTGTTTTTTAATTTCAGAGTTTGCCAGTAAGCAAAAACAATGCTTGCTAAAAGGCAAAAAGAATTGTAGACAGATTATTTTTTTCAACAAATTCAGGAAATTGCAGATCATGAATCTCTTCATGACTGTAAGCTTTCTTATTTAAATATTAATAGAGAAGTTAAATTTGGTCTTTACTCAAAATTTTATGTTAATTGTAAATTGTGCAACAAGGAGTTTAATTTGGAGACGTCTCGTAATTTAAAAGAAAAAGCGACTATTAACCATGAAGCAGTAGCTGGAATAATTTCTATTGGATGTGGTTTCTCTCATTTAAGATATTTTCTGGCAACCTTGGACATACCATTTTTCACTGTGAAATTATATCGTTCTCACCATGACACCATGTTCACCTGGTGGGAACAGACAACTGCACACAGCATGGCTCAAGCTGCTCGTGAGGAAGCTGAGTACGAGCACCGAAATTAATTGGCAATGTGTAAATTCAGTGTGGCGTAAATTAAGGCCGGAGGAATGGGATCTGCGTGTCATGAAGCGTTACTATCAATAACGCTGTACTGTTATTAAAAAGGTATTCGTAATTTATAATGCGTAACTTTTATCATATATTTTTGCTTTTATCTTCCCTAAAATTTCTACAATGTTCATTCCGTTAAATGATTATAATGTTCATTAGTATTGGTTTTTATTTTATAATAAACTTTTATGATTTTCTGATCTTCCTTTATACCATGTATTTCCAGCATATAGCAGACACCAGACTTCCCCGATGACAATTTGGTGGTGGTTTGAATGATATGTACATTGTATTAATAGAGAGTAAATGTTATAAATAAATGAATATTATCTCTTCATACTATGTTTTATCTCATAGTAATATGTAGTATAGAACAAGTAAAGAGACAAATGGAAGAAGGAGTACCTTCATGCCAGGGGATTATAATGTTCGTTATTACATCTTTTTATTTTATATTATATTAACTTTTATCTTTTATAATTTTTGATCTTCCTTTATTTTTTCCAGTATATTGTGTCCCTTCATACTATGTTTCATCTTCTATTAGCAGGTAGTATAGAACTAGTGAAGAGAAGAAGAGGGAAGAGGGAAGAAAGAAGAGGGAGTACATTAAAGTCAGAGAAGAGGAATGGATGTGAGGGTCATGAAGCATTATCATCAATAACGCTTGTTATTATATACATATATCATCAATACTTATGAATAATGGCAAACGGTATTATTATTATTATATGATGTATTAACTTTTATCTTTAATGATTTTTAAATCTTTCTTTATATTTTTCCACCATATTATGTCCCTTCACTCTGTTTTTATCTTCTTAATACACAGTTTTGGAGAAGAGGTGATGTATTTAGTCTATTCAGAAGACAGAAAGAAAATCGGTGGGTCATGAAATCTTGGTAATGAACGGGTCATTAGCAAGACTAATAACGTTAAACTGTGTAAATACTTGTATAATAAGATGCTAGTCGATGTTAGTATTATATATCAACTATCTCTTATTGTTTCCTATATTTTTAATCCCAACCCAAAAAGAGGGGTGTTATAAGTTTGAAGTGTGTCTGTTTGTGGCATCGTAGGGCCTAAACGGATGAACCGATTTTGATTTAATTTTTTTTGTTTGAAAGGTGACGTGATCGAGTGTCCTTGGCTATGATTTAAGAAAATCTGTTCAGCCGTTTGAAGAATATTAGTTCTTTTTTAGTTTTTGAAGGGACGCGAGCATCTTCTACTAGTCTGTTCGATACGAAATTTAGTATCTTATGACTTCAATAATGTCACAATGACATGGTAAACTTGACCTGATGCTGCAGCATCGTCTGAAGTCAGCAGGATACCCAACTCCTCGCCACTTATAGTAGAGATATCATGTTTAAGCTCATTGAAATGGTCTCTATGAATAGGGTATAGATAGATAGATGGTGATCAGGGTCTGATGATAGATCACACAACTATTCTCAGAATATTCAGATTTTGGCGAGGCACGATCCCATGTCGCAATTTCGTGTATCGTCCCGGGAAGTATTTGCGTGAATGTAGATCGTAGTATTAGTGTAGATTGTAGTGTTTAAAAATCATGAAATAAAACAAATTTAAAATTTAAAAACCCCTTATTCAATAAAGAAACTCCAAAAAGTAAAATAATAATGTGTACCTCATGGGCCTTATAATTTGTGATAAGTTTCGATATAAATAGTAGTAGTAATATATCCAAGCGTTGTCGCGTCGGGGGACCACTAAATAAATAAAGTAAAAACTTAGCAGTCCTCAGACTTGAAGACGCTTGGACATATTACTACTTCTATTTATATCGAAACTTATCATTAACCTAAAGGGCATTGAGGTACATATTATTTTCTTACTTTTTAAAGGTTTATTTTTGTCGGGAGCTTTTGATGTTTTTGATCTTCTTGTCCTTCATACAGTATAGTGTGTTGCAAAGGACAGATACATTATAGACTAAATAGGAGTGGAAATAACTTGTAACTCTTCGATATTATCAATACTTTATTTTGTTTTGTTAAGTTTATTGTTTTTGATATAGACAGAGTGAAGAGACGAAAAATGGAAGCAGAATTATCTTCGATTACAGTGAAGAGGTCCTGCAAGATGCGAAACGCCACTAACAGTAGAAACTTGGAATAAAATACAGAAGAATCCGTAATGAGTAAAATAATAATGGACACCCTACTATTATTAATGTATAGTTTAGTCAAAAGTGTACTAAGTTTTAACAAAATATTTTAAATAAAAACTAAGTTATAAACGTTACATTATTTGCGTTACATGTAATTATATAAGTGCAGTTTCCTCTTTACTTGTACATACAATTGTCATACATACTTTCCTGTATTTATTACCTAAATTTTAAAAAATATAAGAAACCGATTATAATCTAGTATTTTTTTCTCAAATTAAATTAATAGTAATAGATCCGACTGAGGTTGACCTTCCCTAATCAAGTTTCCTAATAAAATAAATATTTTATACAATATAATGTATAATAAACAAAACGAGCTAGGGTTGCCACCCCACATCCCTGCATTTTGAATTAAAAATTATTGAATTAATTTTTTTCAATAATTATTTATTGTTATGCAGTTTCTAACGAGTAAAAGATGGAAATAAAACTCCAAAGTAGGGTTGCAAACAAAGATAACCCTATACCATCGTGTTCCTAATATTATTATCTACATTTTCACATATAATTTTCATATGTAAGGAAACTCTATGAGAGTAAATTACTAATACACACTTACCTATTTACACTTATCAACCTTTAATTATTGCTTAGAAAAAGGTAGGCAACCCTACTTTGGCGTTTTATTTACATCTTTTACTCGTTAGAAACTGCACAACAACAATTATTGAAAAAAATTAATTAAACAATTTTTAATTCAAAATAGCTATGCAGGGATGTGGGGTGGCAACCCTAGCACGTTTTGTTTAATTATACATTATATTGTATAAAATATTTATTTTATTAGGAAACTCGATTAGGGAAGGTCAACCTCAGTCGGATCTTGGACTAATTGAATAATTATTACAGAATTAGAAATTACCGTATAAGTGACCTTCTTTTTTTACTAGGAAGTCTGATTTTAACTAGCTGCAAGTGTATAAAGTTGAAATCAACCTTGGTGCACGTCTGGTTCAAGTTTAAATTACTAGCTAGCTTACATAGATCTGCATGGATGGATGACCGAAGTCTCACTCCGTTCGCTCGCGACCCCAAAGGCCGGCCTCTTGTCTTTAGAATACCGTAGCCAAATTCTCTGGCCCAAGCCACAGGGTAGGTGTTCTTGTTATTGCCGCTGACTCCAAAACCATACTCTTACTCATACTAATAGAAACCTTGGTATTCACCAATATACCTACATGTCAATACCAAATAAGCCGAAGTCGAAATGGTCCGTAGGTACTAGACGGCGAATTGTTAACTCCACGGTATCATTAGGCTGTTGGTTATCATCCATTACCAAAGAACTTGTCGAAATCAGTAGAATGAGTTGGATTTCAATGGGTTTATTATGAGTCGTCTGACTAGTACTTGGGTTTCGTTATCTACTGCATCACACTCAGATCTCTGAATCACATCATCAAGTACAGTACAGTACATAGAATATAATATAAGTATATCCTTGCGCATCATCTGATCCTGGCCCTAGTCTCGTGACAGCAAACAGGTCAAAAAATCTTTACGATATGAGTAGGTATAACGCATTATTTTTTATTTTATTATATACAAATGAACACCTAATATAATATATGAGAATATGTGTAATATTTTTCAAACTACGTTTAATGTGTTTATTTCTAAACTAAATACGATTTCATCTCATAAATATTTCTGAACGTAATGCTTACGAAACATTCAATAGTATTATAACTTTATTTGCATGTGTGGGCTACGGGAATGGCGCGTGTGTGAGTGTGGGAGAAATCTGTGAAATTAGGTACTATGAACACGTTCGATAAGCAAACGCCATCTAGCGTACGAATGTTTCCCCTAAAAGGAGAGCCACAAGGCCTTAAATGGTTGAAAGGGCATAACTTTAGTATGTAGTTACAAAAAGAATTATCGAAAAAAACGTATCCGTTTAAGAGTTATGACCGTTTTAATTTTCAAGTGTTATCCCCACCATTTCTCGTAAAATTGGGTTGATCGTGTACAGTTACAGATTTTAAATCTTACCTTTTTTTTATTTTGTAATAATTTCAAAACCTGAAAACCCCCATTGGGATATACGCATTATTTTCGAAAATGGTTTTCAGGCTGTATTTCAGTAACGGATGAAATTATTACAAAATAAAAAAAAAACGTAAGATTTAAAATCTGTAACTGTACACGATCAACCCAATTTTACGAGAAATGGTGGGGATAACACTTGAAAATTAAAACGGTCATAACTCTTAAACGGATACGTTTTTTTCGATCATTCTTTTTGTAACTACATACTAAAGTTATGCCCTTTCATCCATTAAAGTAACTGTCCCGTTTTCATATACACCCTGTATAAGTATTATATTATATAGACTCAGGTGTTACTTTGTAGAAATCCATTTCATGTGATGAATTCCTAAAGTCTTTAGCTATTTTCCGCTCAAACTACAAAAACCACCAATCGACACGTGTTTCGCCTCTCAACGAAGCATCCTCAGGCTATATCAGAGATCGGAATCGGCCAGCTAGCCAGCATCGAATCCATTCGGTTCTGAATCGATTCTGAAAATAGCTAAAGGTTTTAGAAATTTTATAACATATAAGTAATATATAAATAGGTAATATAATACGTATATAAACTGTAAATAGGTAACTGTGTTAGATTTTATTGGCACAACCATGCTGTATATATTTATACCTATATAAGAATAATCTACAGTTTTGGTGGAGTAGTAGCTTTCGTGACTTGCTTCTCCTATGAGGCATCTTGTAACAATAACTATAAATGATGAGTTTGTAATATTGATTAATATTTTAAACATTTTAGTTCTATTTCAAAGACGAGAACGACTAAACAGTGTTGAAAATACTTACAGAGGATACCTACTTGCGAACTTTCTAAATATACTTAGTAAGTACTGTAGGTAAGCTCCGCATACAGTACATTAAATTCAGTTTCAGTAGGTACCTATATTAAAGACGCGATGTCACACTGTCCACTTTTGTTTGCTTATGGGCGCATGATGGTGCTAGTTTATTTCCATAATATTAAAGTGAATATAGTTGTTTTTGGTTCTTAAAAGTACACCATGATAATATATTGACAGCACAAAATGTTTATTCTATTTACTAATACTATTTAGAAAACATTATCCTTGTTTTGAGCTCCGCCGCAATCGGGTAAATATACTAATACTTATGTTAAAAGTTTAATCAATCTAGGAATTGCTATTTGAATACATTATAGTGAGTAGAAACATATAATGAATAATTTTTTCATAGTTATTGAAGTTCTCAAACATCGATCTTTTCCTACAAATAACTGTAACGTAACGTTTTAGGACATAGCGACCCTAGCAATTTTTTGTTTGTTTGGGTGTCCCTAATCGATATATATAGGTTTTATTGTGCGCCGCTATTTAAAAAAAAACAAAATGGCGATCGGGCGGTATGCTAGGCTCGGAATAAAAATCTTCGAACCCCTTTAACAATCTGGCACGAAATATTAACATCTTGTCAAAAGAATCGCTGTACCTTCTAGGTGCTCTCGTTTTAGATGACTCCATACCCTGCTTTATCAATGATCAAATGCAAAAATTTAGCCAGTCTTCAGACAAACTTTTCAAAATTAATTCCCACATGGCTCTCCTCATTGTCCGCTTTTGCCTTTTCGTTCAAAAATTTACATATGCTCTTCGCTGTTCTCAGCTTTTAAAATTTCAAACCCTTTTAAAATCTGTAGACAACATTCACAAAAATACATTATGTTAAATATTAAAATGCTCCTTTGTGGATGACAGGGTCTCGAATCAAGCCTCACTTCCTATCTGTTATGGACGCCTGGGCATACGCAAAATATCGAGTGTGTCACTGCCTGCTTTTCTTTCGTCAGACTACAGCACGGAAAGCCTTTTTCTATTTGTTATTCGCCCTTCCTTAGGATCGATTGAGGTGCTGTGCTTGACTGATGCTCAAAGTGTTTGCCGAGTACTAACCTGTCTACCTCGACCTTTTGTCTGAAACACTTGGATGAGCCTATATGCAAAAATGTTCATTTACAATTTTTAGATTCTCATAGTACCGAAAAAGATCGATCTCGCCTCCTGACTGGTTTCTGAGAAGAAGTCAGGACACTGGTTGCAGGTAAACTTTCAAAAAACTTAAGAACTTTAATCAACAATGATATGAATGAATGAATGATATATATATAATATAAATATAATAATATTTCGGATTCGTGAATCGCGTATAGACAAAATCGTCGCAAAGTTTCCTGTCGGATACGGAAACTTGAGTTTCCGACGTTTGTGAATAACCCCGCTGCAGTCTTAGAGCCTGCGATTATTGGCGATATAATTCATATCGCCAATAAAATCAGTAAGGCAGATAACAGTAAAAGCGATATGGAACACTATTAACATAGAAGTAAGTAAATAAAATAAGGAAAACAAAGACCTCTCACTCTGCATTAATAATAAAATAGTTGCGAACGAAAAACAGGTTGCTAATGTTTTCGTTAATTATTTTTCAAATGCACCTGTAGAAATTACTAGTGGTCTAGTATCCTGTACACTGCATGTGCACAGGCACTCTTAAGCCAAAATATAGTAAAGTGGTTCCCTGGTCTTCAGTTCAGGCGCACGTTTTCATTTGAGATAGAAAAAACTTTTAAACAATTAAAAAAAAAGAAATGTAAAGATTCGTGGAGGCTATCAGTTCATGTACTAGCTGGTACTAGTAACACCGATTTTAGTTAATATATTTAGTAAATGTGTTGATCAGGGTGTGTTTCTCGATTTGATAAAGCATAGTAAAATTAAACCAATATTTAAATCGGGTAGTGTAACGAGCCTATGGTAGTCCTATATAAAAATAGGCATATTTCAGGCTATAAATAAGCGCATATAATAATAGACTATATAAATATTATCCGTATGTACTACAATGAATAACCAAATTTTAAGTAACAAAAGGACGAGAGCTGTTGTTCTAAGCACCATGGGAAAGCGCGTGCAATTTAAAACGATTTACAATTTTTTGTTATATTCGACCGTCTCATAAACCATGCTTAAGCACTTACAAACGTCCAAGTAATCGAAAGACAAGTTTGGAGAAAACGAGAGATATCGCCACATGTGCAAGTTCTTTGTCTCCAACTATCGGTATGGTCATAAATTTAACAAGTTTATTAGGGGCTAAGTGTTTTGAGGAATATTAGAAATGTTTGACAAAAAATTGAAATACTACAAAAAAATAAATGCTTGCGAGTTTTGAAGAGAGAGCGAGGCGTTGGTTAAGGGGACTGGACTTTCAGCCACGGCGGAGGATGGACGTCCTAGTACCGCGATCTGGATATTTGCCTAATACTGTGCATAGAATTAAATAATACCAGTGATAGTGATACAGTGAAGTCGCATTACTAGAGGACCCCGGTGAGCCCGTTCTGATTTCCATGCTTTATATAATTACTATATATTTGTTACGAATTTAATTATATATAAATATGAATAATGTATATTAATTACAAATCTAAAACCTCCAATTCACTACAGGAGTTCTTTGAACCCTCCATGACAAAGCGAACCATGGTATATTCCTATCAGCCATCGAATGTATATTTGATTATTTATAATATTTATACAAACGCACTAACCTGCGCAGCGTCATAGTATCAGCTGTGATTTCCTTCGTTCCCTCCATAAATGAGGACGAATCATATTGTATGAACAACAAATCTAAACAGCAACTTGTTGACTACATTATTATATTATAATCGACAACAACCCATCAGAATTGTGGAACCAATATTTTGTCGCTGTTGCCCATGAGCTATGACCCGGGACGAGCTACGGAAACACTATCGCTATATGCGCAACGATATATTATACCTCATCAAGAAACCAACGACATTATCTACAGAACCGAGCCTCTCAGTGGTTTATACGACTTGTGCACGTGACACGATGAGTATCAGGTTTCACAATTCCTTAGAAACGCAACAAACAGTAAAACCTATGAATAACGGTATTTGACATTTATTGAATGGAACGTACAATGGTGGACTGCCACATGCACTCAACTGTTTTACACAGGGTCTCGCGACTCTAAACCATTACTGCACATTTGGTGACTTCAGCGTGCTCTGGTGGGCGATGCAACTCACTGGCGCTCATGACGGACCTACGATGATTAGAAACCCGGATCCCTGAGCGATACCTGCGGGTGCTCTTGTGTACGAAAGGTGTACAAAAGTCTAGGACGGAGGGGCGCCATGTGATTGTATCGTTATAAGACCCGGACCACGCTGGACCACTTCACCAAACATTAAACCATTCTGCCATCGGAGGCAGGCTATTAGGACACTTACACAATGCCTAGGTCAGGCTAGGGCCCCTAATACCGTCGGGTGGTGGAAGTTGAGCGAAGTGTATATTAGAGGGGCGCTGTGGTTTGTGCCTTGGCTCGTCAATTCCAATGCCGACTATAACTTAATATTATTAATAAATATCATAAGCATGACTTATTATCACGAATCATACAAGACTACTCTCCGAAGTCCCCACATGGCGTGCGGATGGATGAGTCAGCCTTTGATATGCACGGTCGGGTTGTAGGTGTGTTTGGGAGACCCGAATGCCCCCACGATATTAGGATATTATCACGGCTGGCAGAACTAGGTCTATCAGACGGGGCCTGATTCGCCTTGTTGTGCCAAGACTGTTAAATCTTATTGTTCATAGGAAACCTTATTATACGAGTACATATTTTATGGTATTGATAGTATATTGTGTACATGCTTGCATGATTAATAATAAGTATTATTAGAATTATATGCTGTCTTATTGGAATAATTATACGTCTCACTGTGTCTCTAGTAATTACTCATTCCTCATGAGCTAGAATAGACTTTAGTTGTGTGAACCGACTACCACGACTGACCGACAATTAGACGTGCCTAGAAGGGAGAACGGGATTCCTGGAAACTAAGATAAGACGCATGCTTTCTCCTCTCTCTCCTATAATTTATAATTATAAGTGTATACTATATTTCTTTGTGTTAATGATAGACGAAAAGCATTATTCCACAACATTAGGGTCCGTATTAGGGAAATAGACGATCACGCCATGGCCAAATTATATTAGACAAGATCTAGGTAGACCTAGGTATCCTAAGTTAGGACACTAAAGACTAAGGTAGTGATAGGAAGCTATGATGTAGGGGATTACAAATTAAATAGGTAGGTTGGGCGAGCGCGAATAGATGCGTGACGTCCGTGACGCACACCAACAAAAGGGTTGGTTGTATGTGTGGTTGGTGGGTGTCGTTACAGTAGCCAGTTAGGTCCTACAAACTACCGCCCGGGGTCGATATTGCCGGCGTTGAGTAAAATATTCGAAAAAATAATGCTCAACCTAATGCTGGCACATTTTAACATTTGCAGGATATTTCATGGTCAACAGTACGGTTACACGAGAGGGCGCTCAACAACACATGCGGGAGCAAGCTTGATCGAAAATGTACTAGAGGCTTGGCATGGGTCACGGGATTCCATTGGCGTGTTTTGTGATCTTTCCAAAGCTTTTGATTGTGTTTGTCACAAAACTTTAATTTACAATCTGAAATATTATGGAATAGGCGATAAAGCTCTCGATCTCGTGATTTCATATCTGGCTGACCGAGAACAAAAAGTGTGTGTAAATGGGGGTTACATCTGTCGGTTCTAAATTAAAGATGGGCGTCCCCCAAGGATCAATCTTAGGATCTTTCCTGTTTTTGGTTTATATGAATGATCTCCCATTTATACTTAAAGACCTATGTGATGTAATATTATTTGCTTATGACACATCAGTATTGTTTAAAGTAAATAGAAAAGACATAGATATTGGTGGACCTATAATAGGACCTTGGCAGATGTCTCGAGATGGTTCGCTGCTAATAATTTACTACTGAATGCACAAAAAACCTATCGTGTCAAGTTTTCCCTATCCAATGTACCCAGAATCCATTATAAACTAGAATTGGGTGGGAAACGATTAGAATTAACGAAATCAACTACTTTTCTTGGTTTAACAGTAGATAATAAGTTACAGTGAGCGGACCATATCGGGGTTTTGGCTAATAACTCAGTTCGGCAATATATGCTATTAGACGCATTAGACAGTTGATAGATGTGGGCACGGCTAGGCTGGTGTACTTCGCATATTTCCATAGTCTTATGGCCTAGTACTTTGAGGATCAACGGCGCATATGAATTCTATCTTTATATTACAAAAGAGGGCAATACGCGCCATCTATAGTATAAATGTACGAGTGTCGCTGAGAGACCGTTTTAAAGACATTGATGTAGGTACTCAGTACTCACATTACCCTTGTTATACATCTATGAAAACATAACATATACTAGAAAAAAATTAGATCTATTTTAAAAGAAAGGTGTTATTAATGGTATGGAAACTTGTGGTCGTGATCAGCTAGTTATTCCTAAATTTAAATTACAAAAGTCAAGTGGGTCATTTTAGGACAACTGTGTTCGTTTTTATAATAAAATTCCTTAAGAAATTACCTACTGAATTAACGGAAAAGCAATTTAAACTTGTTATTAAACGCACTAACTGACAAAGCATACTACAAAATTAGCGATTTCATTGAAAAAAAAAACAAATAGTCTGGAATTAATCTTCTCTGCACATGCATTTACTGACTTTATAAATACTGAATTTTAAATAACTATTGTAGAATGATGTCGAAAAAATAATACCTGACTGAGTTCCTTGTCGGTTCTTCTCAGTGTTCAGGTTTTCTTTTCGAAATGACTAAGGAAACTAAAGGACACGAAACAAGTACAAAATAAACGTGCATACCTAAACCTCGACTGTCGCAAATAATGGCTGCCGATTAGTGATGTCCCAAATGTCACTATGTAGATGTCGTTAGGTCAGTTGTTGAAAGAAGTTTTGTTTCAGCATGAGTATTGAAATGTAAGAAAGTCTATTGAAATGACAATTATTTTGCATGATGTCTTCAGAAAAAGGGAGGGTTTTTTGGATTTTACGACATATATTTACACAAAAGTTCTGAAATATTGTTCAAACTGAAAACAGAGTCAGCGTAGTTCGATGCTGTCGACATATAATTAGAATCTGCGCTTAAGGCGATTTTAAGGTGTTATTAGTAACAATAGCAACAGGCGCCTTCAAGGATAGAAAGGGCGAACCCTTTTTTATCCTTGAAGGGGCCTGTTCATTTTTGTATGGAACCTTAAATGAACCCTACGTATAAACAAATTACTTACCTCTTTTTATAATACTTAATAGTACGTCCATAATTATTACGGAAATAAAATGTTTTTTTAAAGGAAACCCATATTTTTATGGAACGCTTTGTTAAATGTTGAAGATCAATTAACGTAGGTCAAAGTAGTCGAAGAACAGCACATAGTACTATTAATGCTTTTGTTTTCTTTAGATGCAAAACGTTACTTCTTCTAGAGGTGATGATGGTGAAATTTTATCTAAATGCTATGGGAAACACATACGGACCCACCAAATCTATAGCCATAGCGTACTGTAGCACTTTGATAAACTAAATACTAGAATAATTAATTTTACTAAAAATTGGTGGTCTTACCACACAGTAATTGGGAATAACATTTCTATAGGAATAGAACACTGTGGACTTATCTTAGTCAAAGATTTCTCAAAGTCAGTTAAGTACTTCCAGAGATTATCCCCTACAAACAAACAAATTTAATTTCTTTACATTATGAAGAAATAGGTAATATTATACAGTTTATAATATTTTCTAGCGTAAAAAATCTACAACACACCGGCCTTTTGAATAAATATAAATCTTTTAAAAGTTAATGTAGTAAATTGCTAGGCACTATAAGGGTGACCAATGTCTGACTAGTCATATCTAATGTAACAATTATTTTTACTGGGTTTGAAAAATAAAACTGTTAGTTAATATTACTGTTTGTAAAATAATAATTATATTAAGTACATAAAATTTTTAATAACATATTCACAAAATAAATAAATCTAGCTAACTAAATAGCACAATTTTTATACTTTTTGAATGAAACTTTTGAACACTGAGATTTAAATTTAAGCAGTTATTGTACTCATCATGTAAATCGTTGTCGTTTTTTTGGTACGTGAAGAAAAAAACTTCTTTCTGTGAAATTATTTATTGTTTTCCCAGGATCCACCTACTAGAGCAAGTTAAAACGGTTATTTGTTCCATAGGAATAGTTTCCAACACCTTCGTCTCTTACTTCTGTCCTTAAAGTCTTTTAAAGTATTCTTCAAATTGTACCACATCTGAGTTATTAATAAAATCACTATAAGCTCTTTTGATCTCAAAAAATAACTTCATTCGCTTCATTCAGAAGCAGATATTTAGAACTAGGAGATTTTTTCTCTCGTAAACATTAAATCAAAATTCAACCACATTCTGTAATCAATTTACATTTTCATGTTACTTTTTCTCAATAGAGGATTTACATGGTCATGAAATTAAAAAGTAATTAATTAATTACCACTATTTAGTGGTTTTCTCTGATTCCCAATAATCTTATATCAATATTATATTTGGTCAAAGAATATAAAAAGTTATGTTACAGAACCGTCAATGTCATGCAGTGCCTATTAAACATTTGATTACGTTTATTTATTTGGTATATAAGATATAATATACGTATTTTTTAAAACGAATCAGAGGTTTTAGCAGCGAGTCTAATATCCCAATAATCCCACACAATAAAAAATATTTTACATGAAAATACCTAGTGTTTTATTTTTATCATTTTCAAATTTATAACAAACGTGTTTTATAAATGTATGTACTTAAATAATTCTGTTTCCAAATGTACATGACTCAAGAAAAATTAATTTTAAAAATCAAACATAAATCCTTTTCACTGTCTAAACCCATTAGGCATCAATCATATTTTTCGAAAATGTCTGTTCTGTGGCATTAATTACTAATATTCAATGAAGTAGTCACGTATTCGCTTAAAATGCAGTAAGAAAGTGAAATTGACCAATCACAATGGTTTTAGAGAACCATGTAATTTGTTAGTTTGAAATGCAATTGAAATCTTACATTGTATAGCGACGCAGTGCAATGTATATTTGTCTCACTTTTGCTTTTGCTTATGGTAATTGTCATGCTATCTTATTTACACTTCATAATTTTATTAGTGTGTATAAACCAATGACTAAGGAAACTAAAGGACATGCCATGATGATCTATAGCAACATTTAGTAATATATATTCTAACGCATGACATTCAAACGTAGTGTTGTCTCTTTTTGACTTACGGCTTCTTGCGTGTGTAAGAGAAAACAACAGTACTTTTCTCAAGGAGTAACTTTTTTATGTGACATCATTGTAATGTCAAAACGTGCCAGTCCGCCATTTTTTGCGACACGCTGACAAGTACACGAAGTGTCAAAACATATCAATGAATTTAATATTTTTTTAATGTTTCTGTGGTTTTGTGCTGGATATTGGAACTGTTTTGATAAAGGAGAAGCTAGCTAGCATAATGCCACAATAATTTCTAAGTGTAGTTTGTTAGGATGCGGCTCGAGAAAAAGCAATAATCGACGAAATCTATAATTGCACTGGTACGTATCAGAAATTCATTAATTTAGTCTGATGTCGTATATATTTCCATCGTAATTACTGTGTTTCTTAGTTTACTGTATTATAGTCATGTATATTTTTAGTTATTAGCAGTTTTTATTCATATAATATAGTAAATTACTTCATATCATTTTTGTTGTTATTGCGGTTAGAGATGTTCATGTACCTATATTAAAAAAATATCGATTAATACAGGTATCATGTTTATATGTCGTAATTATCTCGTTTCAGATTACCATCATGTATTATTAGAGAAAAAGAGTGGCTTGACTTAATCGGAAAAGAAAATTAAACCCATGTGATGTATTCATGATATATATTATGTTATTTGCATTTCGAAGAAACTTCTTTCGATAGAACATTAAGAAAATAATTTTATGTATGAAGCATTGCCCTCGCAAAGGTTATTGGGAATCAGAGAAGATATTTAGTGGTAATTAATTACTTTTTAATTCCTTGTCCATGTAAATCCTCTATTGTGAAAAAGTAACAGGAAAATAATTATTGTTTACAGAATGTGGCTGAATTTTTATTTGATGTTCCGGGAGAAAAAAATCTCATAGTTCTAAATATCTGCTTCTGAATGATCTGAATCAAAACCACGGCGAGTTATTTTTGCGACCAATAAGAACTTGTAGTGGTTTTACTAATAATCCAGATGCAGTACAATTTAAAGAATTTTTTAAAAAACTTGAACTTGAAATAACTTTAAAAAAAGGTGTCGGAAACTATTTCATTATTTTCTTGACGTACAAAAAACGACAGCGACATGATGAGTACGATGACTGCTTAAATTCAAATCAAAATTCAAAAGTTTCATTCAGAAATTATTTAATAAAAATTATGCTATTTAGTTATCTATATTTATTTATATTGTGAATATGTTATTAAAATTTTTATGTACTTAATATAAATATTATTTTACAAACAATAATGTTAACAAACATTTCTACTTTTCAAACCCAGTAAAAATATGTTACTATAGGTACAGGTACATTGGATATGACTAGTCAGACATTGGTCACCCTTGTAGTGCCTATCAATTTACTATCTAAACTTTTAAAATATTTATTCAAAAAGCCGGTATATTGTGGATTTTCTACGCTAGATAATATTATAAACTATAATATTACTTATTTCTTTACAACGAAAAGAAATAAAATTTGTTTGTTTGTATATAAGGGGTAACCTCTGGAAGTACTTAACTGAATTTGAGAATTCTTCGAATAATAGAAGTCCACAGTGTTCTATTCCTAATTGAAATATTATTCCCAATTACTGTGTGATAAGACCACTAATTTTTAGTAAAATTAATTATTCTAGTATTTAATTTATCAAAGTGCTACAGTACGCCATGGCTATAGATTTAGTCGGTCCGTATGTATGTTTCTCATAGCACTTATTTTAATTTCACCATCACCTTTAGAAGAAGTAACGTTATGCATGTAAAGAAAAGAAAAGCATTAAAAGGACTGTGCTGTTCTTCGACTACTGTGACCTATGTTCATTGATCTTCAACATTTATCAAAGCGCTTCATAAAAATATGGGTTTCTTTTAAAAAGCAATTTTATTTCTGTAATAATCATGGATGTACTATTAAGTGTTACAAAAAGAGATACCTAAATAATTTGTTTGTATGTAGGGTTCATTTAAAGTTCCATACAAAAATGATCGAAGGACAGAAAGGGGCTATACTTGGAGGTGCCTGTTGATATCGTTGCTAATAACACCTTAAAATCGCCTTAAGTGCAGATTCTAATTATATGCCGACAGCATCGAAGTACGCTAGATTCTACTCTGGGTGAGCCTGCTCCTTCGTTAACAACAGGAAAATATTGTGTAGTAGAGTTTAAACGAGGCCGTACGAGCTGCCAAGACATCCAAGACAAGACAAGACGACTCCAGAAATGGTGAAGAAAATCCACAAAGCGGTACTGGATGATCGTCGACTGAAAGTGTAGGCATTTCAAAAAGTGCGGTACATTGCATATTATCTGAAAATTTGGAAATGACAAAGCTGTGTGCTAGATGGGTGCCGGGTTTGCTCATACTCGAGCAAAAACAGAGTCGTGAAGATGTCAATTGGGTGTTTAGCAAAGTTTCACAGCAACAAAGCAGAATTTTTGCGCCGTTTCATAACCATGAATGAAACATGGGTCGATCACTTCACACCCGAGACAAAAGAACAATCAAAACAATGGACTGAAAAGGGAGAACCGGCTCCAAAGAAGGCGAAGACCGTTTCATCTGCAGGCAAGTTCATTGGGTCGGTTTTTTGGGATGCGCATGGGATAAATTTCATTGACTATCTTGAAAAAGGAAAAACTATCAACGGCGAGTATTATGCGAACTTATTGCAACGTTTGAGCAAAGAAATCAAGCAAAAACGGCCGCATTGGACTATGAAGAAAGTGTTGTTTCATCAAGACAATGCACCAGCTCATGAATCCGTTATTGTAATGGCCAAAATTAAGGAATTAAAGTATGAATTGCTACCTCATGCATCCTTATCGCCAGATTTAGCCCCCTCAGATTATTTTCTGTTCCCAAACTTGAAAAAATGACTCAGTGGTCAAAGATTTTCCTACGATGAAGAAGTGATGTCGACAGTTAATAGCTATTTTGAGCAGCGAGACAGTTCTTATTATAAAAAAGGTATCGAACTTATTGAACATCGCTGGGAAAAGTGTATAAAGCTGAAAGGAGATTATGTTGAAAATAATCATAATTTTATCCAAAGTTTTTATGTTTTCTTTGTTGGGTCGGGTACTTACGGGACCACCTTCGTATGTCATAAATTAACTTAATTTCCTTGCACTAAAGGGCAGTAGAATCACATTCTTTTAATTTCAAGTACGCGAAAATACTGCCTTCTGACTAGGGAGTGACAAATGAATTTTGCAGCTTATGGCAGCTACTGTAGGTACAATAATGCAAAGAAACCATGCAATTTTCATACGTCATATTACTTACGTTGGTAAATTCTAAAGCATTGTAATAAGTTTGACTGCAGTGTTCAATATTTTGACGTGAAAGTTCATCGTATCTAGTTAAATACCTAGCCATTTTTTAAATTTCCTTATGCATAGAATAGTTTTTTATACTGCATAGTGCTTGTATACTCGTTTACGCACACGCACAGTAATAGAGTTCCTAATTTTACGCAGGCAGTTTTGGCTCTATCAGGACACATTTCAAAAAACATGATTTCTGAAAATCGTATCGGTACGGCAACCCCGGGGCTGTACCAGTACGATTTTATACCCAACCTCACGAAGTGTTCACTTGTTGTGAAAGGCCTATCGAAAGTCGAGGCAAGTATCCACTTACAATGTTTTCAAAAAATGTAAAAAAAAATGAAATAAACTTACATTGACTACATGGTCAAAGTTTTTGTTTGAATTGCCAATTTACATATGTTTACATTTTTAATTTATATTGGTACATAGACAATTGAACCTACCTATGTTATTACAGGATTAATATTATTCTGTAAATTAATAGAAGTTCAGATTTACCTGACGTTTGAACAAGAGTTAGTATCCTGTAAGCACGGCTGTTATTCATATTTTTGATTAAAAGTCAGTTTTTCTTTCATTAACAATGTTATACTTGAAATTATATTTGTATATTGATGCGCGGGGAAGGAGAGGGGCATCGAACATGTCGTATCGTGCGTGTACCACTCCGCGGTAAATAATAACAAGTTCCACTTATTACTCTGCACAGAAAAGTGTTCGGAGGTAATCAGTAACATAGGTCTTTAATATTTATCACTTCGAAATAATAAGTAGACTTGTTATTAAGGAAAAACGTCGTTTTTATTTGTTGGAGAAATTAATGTTATTTGCCACTCGATGGAGAATTTTTTAAAGGTCACATATCATAAAAAATCGCTAATATGAAAAAAATTGACTTATTACTGTTTACCTCTCAGCTACAGATATGTTTTGACACTTCGTCTACTTGTCAGCGTGTCGCAAAAAATGGCGGACCGGCACGTTTTGACATTACGATGATGTCACATAAAAAAATTACTCTTTGAGAAAACTACTGTTGTTTTCTCTTACACACACAAGAAGCCATGAGTCAAAAAGAAACAACGCTACATTTAAATGTTATACGTTAGAATATATATTAAAATACTTTAATAACAATTAAAGGTTTGCTAAAATAATATTTTCAGTTTATAAAAGTGTCAAAAATAAATATTTACTTAAATTTTGAGATAAATAAATAACAGGCAGATTATATTTTAGAGTTGCTTTATTTACAAACAAAAATACGTTTATTTACAAACAGTAAGTAGGTACTCAAGTATAATTTAAAGTACATTTGGAAGAAACTTGTCAAAATATAATTATGTACCTATAAAAATAATACTTAATAATTAATGTAGTTTGTATGTATGGCTTATCGATATTTTTTATTTTACTCTCTGTTATCACAGTTGGTAAAAATGACATTTATACATCCTTGTGTATTTTATCAAGCCCTTAAAGTACCTAATAATACTTATCTACTCTACATCCATAAATCTCAAAAAATGGACCAGTTGAACTAAGTCTGTTTTCTAGAAACGCTATGAATATAATTTGTTGACATATGTTTACTAAGTGTTTACTGTTTAAATCATTTAAGTGTCTATATTATTAATGACTAGAATACCTTCTCCGTCATCGCGTCATTACATCGTCAGATATAAAATTATAATAAAACTGTATATTGACAATCATTTCAAACAAAAATATCTTTAGTTCAAAATTTTTTTAATTTATACTAATGAAAAGTAGTAACTTAATCTTAATAATTAGCTTGGACATAGGTACATCTATGTAATATATTTTGTATCCAGATATGCCATAAAATCTCTGGTATAAATGTTGAAAATACATACGAATTATTTTGAATTATGATGATTCTCGGACTATTATTTGTATACAAAGATAATAAATACTTCAATATTGTTTACTGGAATTGTACTGTCTTTGGAAGTATTACACTTTATTTATAAGAAATCAGCTGTTGCCCGCGTTTTCGTCCAAGCGGAATAAAAAAAAAAGTAACCTATGTCCTTCCCCATGGTTTAATCTATCTCCATTCTAAATTTCATCAAAATCGGTCCAGTGGTTTAGCCGTGAAAATGTAACAGATAAACAGCCAGAGGCACTCGCGTTTATAAGATGAAGTACGGAAATATGGATGTATGTATCATTGCCAGGATACAAACTGAGTTTTATAGGTTTTTTCATTTCAATTCATTAAATTTATTTGCACCCATAGCCATACCCATTATCACGAAAATAGATCTATTCTAATCTAATGTTATTATATCCCTAAAATTTGGTCCACATAAAAAAGTAAAAAACTGAAATGCATACTTGGAACAAAGTATTTGTGATATGCCGATATACAGCAATTGTTAGAAAACAATTTCTTATGTTTGATGGTGGTTACAAAATATAAAATAATAGTGTTATGAACTAATTATTTGTGTAGGAAAATAAAATTAGTGTGAATGTGAGTGACCGTGATCGTCGTCATCGCCGTGGGAGTGACTGTGCGAGTGACCAGCTGTAGAAAAAAAAACAGAATTAGGTACTTAATTCGATAGTATCAATAGGCATTAAATAATATAATAAATGTGGTCCGGGTCCAAGGTTATAAATAAATGGATAAAAAAGACTTAAATGCAAAATTTTCTCATTGCTATAGGCATATAGGCTTCCTATTTATAGCAAACGCTAGCGACGCGTAATATCTCGAAAGGCAGAAAAACTGTCCTGAAAAAGTTATAGAGGACTTGCTTGTGATTTCGTTTTACTTTACAAATTGAATCTCGCCGTTTTAAAGGTCGGTGCAGAGGTTTTTTGCCAAAGATATCCCAAACTTTTTGACTAAAGATTTGATTTATGCAGCTTTTAAAAGACGCTGAGGAGTTTAGTCGGACCAAAACTTCAGCAGATTTGCGGGAGTATTTACAAACGACGGAAACTCAAGTTTCCGTATTCGACAGAAAACTTTTCGATGATTTTGTCTATACGCGATTCACGAATTCGAAATATTATTATATTTATATTATATATATATCATATTATAAATAGTCGTATTCACAAATCCAAACCTTCGGATTGAATTTATGCTTTTCGACGATCGGCCTTTCCGCTACGGAAAGTTTCCGAAGTTTGTGAATAACCCCCCAGGGATCCCTATCAATATCATCCATCGATGGGGTATACCTACCATTGTACTATTAAACTACGAAGGTATTGTAATATGGATATTATTACTTTTAGATTTTGAATAGGTAAGTCTCTAACCTGTAGAATAGTTACAAAATAATTATTATAATTATTATTACAGTAACTATCTACTCAGTTAAATTACTGATATTTATTATATAATATCAATTGTATTATTTTAGAATACTTACTTAACAACTGCAGTCCGAACATTAGACAGAATCCTATTACAGCTGCGAGATACTGCCACATGCCTGTTCTGTCGCTTTTCCAAATTTCGAAGAAAATGACGTACAGTAGGGTTCCTGACGCAAGACCTTGTAGTACTACTGAATATACTCCAGCCGCAGTAGCTCCTTGACCTCCAACAAGAAGGAGACCAATCCCAATGCCCAAGGGAGAGACTATGGCGAACGTTGTAATGTATACAATCGAAAGCCACGTTTTGGTGCGGGTAGCGATCAACTCAACGCCGATACAGAAGGCAATGACAAGTTTGTGGGCCGAAACTGCTCCTAACATGTACCTAAAAAATAATTTTATATTTAAGTTTGTTATTGAACATTATTACTTACAAAGCACGATAATAATTATCAGTCTACTATACATTCTAAACACATTGTAAATAAGAAATAAAGTACTCTAAAAATATTGAGTTATACTTAAAATAGTGACATCTCTGTTAAAATAAATTAACTAAAAGTTAATTGCTATTGAGCACAAGATGGCGCTACAGATTACTAAGCTCACCAGACGTGTGACGATGTGGACTCCAGACCAACAGCTAGTCCCTCAAATAATTCGTGTATAGAAAGAGCCAGTACAATGAGCAAACCACGCAGAGCAGCCGTGACGTCATCTCCCGAATTCACAGGCATGTGGCTATGATGGTGAGAATGACCGTGGCTGTGTAGTTTTTCAGGATCCTGCAAATGAAACAGACATAGGTCATTCTTTTTTAATGTAATAAATATTAGGAGTTATTGTAATAATTATTTCTCGCATTTAGCGTATTGGCGTCCCTTGCCACCTAGCGCCTAGACCCTGGAGCGACCGCCCATCTCGCTCTATCCCTGGGCCGGCGCTCTATTATGGAACCCTAACATAAGAGCACTTTCGCACTACGTCCGATAAAAATCTGAGAAAACACGGATCTAGAAAACTGACTGAATTCGAATATCGCTTTGCATCCCAGAAAATACGAATGCCGTGTCGCTTGTACACCCACAATCCGAAAATAACGGCAAAGATAGCTTTTTAACAATACATCAACATTTAATTCGTTAGTATTTTAGATTTTAACCAGGGTCTGAGATAGAATGATTTTTTGAGTAAAATTTTCATGGTTTTGCCGTGATTTTTTCGTTACTAGTTGATAAACGAGTGAAGTAACTGAAGGAACTAGAACAAGTAAATAACAAGCCCAAGTTTACTTCGCCGTATTTTCTCGGATTAGGTTGGACAAAAGCGCATAGCATGTCCGACACCACTTGGAAGTTAATGGTACATCTCATTTTAACAGGAAAACAGGTCCTTATTTTAAAAGTAGTCTGTTTACCTTCTCTGTTTTTAACGAGTCCTGGTCGATGAGGTCAGCGGTTGAGTTAGAGACGCTCTTGTCGCCGCCATTGTCGGATCCCGTGGCTCGACTTCTACGCACACTGAGGTTCCGTACAAGCGGCGAGGCCTTTCCGTTTCTCTTCTCGCGGTGGTGGATGTACATGTGGACTAACTCTTCCACAAGGTACATAATGAAGAACCCGATACACGTTAACAGAGGTGTTAGCGAGAAGTCGAAATCACGCATACGGTCTACTCCTGAAAAAAAAATTTTAATAAGTTGTTTAAAAATAAATACAATACTAGAAAATTAAAAAATAATTAATATTTAATGTAAGAAGTACGTATTACTTCACGTGGATTTTAGAATATCTTTGGAACAGATGAGTTTTTCGTCTATACCGTGAAAAACCTTTTATTTTTCAGGACAAATATATCCTGGACCTAGATGTTGACCTAAGAAAACGTAAGCTATCAAACATCACGCTAAGTTTCATCAAAATCCGTTAAAAACCAGTTTCTACATAATGGGTGCATACTGCATAGACAGGCAGACAGATAATTAATTTTTTAAATTGCTCTTCCGATCACAATATCATAATACGAGTAGATACTGTTCACTAAGATTTTTTTATATTATTTATAAAGACAGATACATCACAATTCTAATAAGAATTGTAATATACCTACATACACATTTTTAATCGAAAACTGGAAACATTTTGTTCAATGTTTTTTCCTATTAATTGTTCATTATTCATTGCGAATAAGGGTTACCATATGCCAGTGGCCGGATTATTAAATACCTGGATTTTCAGATTTTTCAATAAAATGTTACTGTATTTCTGCATTATTTAATTTTTCTTTCAGAAAGTTAGAGAGATAATCACACAAACAATCGGTTTAGTATCATTAATTTAAAGTCACATAAAGTATACTGACATTACACTTATTACGTGACGAAGAATGTAATAACAGTCTAATTCTTTGATTTTTAGTTCGATTTGTTGTTGGTGGTTGGTGAGTGTGGTTGGGTGCTTGGTTTTTAGTTTAACTCTTAGGTTTTTAGCGCTACGTGCGTTTGTGCGTGCGATTGCGCAGTCGTTAATTAACTACGTTTGGGACATTTCGAGACTTTCCTATGGAGATCAGGCTTTTTATCAGGATTTTTTTAAGTTTTTCACCTAGTAACCTGGTCAGTAGCTATCCTTTACTAATCATAGCTCAAGTACAAAAATAGATAACTTAATAAATATGACACAAATAGGTTGCCTTTATAATTAAATTTGACAGTTACTGAAGTCGGTGTCAAGCCTACCAAACTAATAAACTGTTGCTGCACATTAATTTGGCACTGACTTCAATAACTGTCAAATTTATTATATAGGTATTTGTATCGCATTTAAGAATTTATTTTTGTGTTTGAATTTCAATTAGTAAAGAATAGTTATTTAGTACTTTTTAGTGTTTTCATATACACTTTTTTATTCTTCCCTCTTGAGTGACCTTGGACTAAATAAATATCTAGGGCAGGTCTACAATTAACTTCTTTTTATTAATTCTGGAGCCCAATGACATACAACAGAATCGTCATTATAAATAAAGCTTATAAGCAGTTAGCATTATTTGGTGTAACTTCGAAGTCCAAGCTCCAATACCAGTAAATTTTACAAAGGATCACCTCGGAAGTACAAAAATTTACAAGAAAACAATTTTCGAAATCGGTCCACAATTGACGAAGTTATCGGTGCACATACATAAAAATAGTACATACAGACGAACACAGAGCCTCCTCCTTTTTTGAAGTCAGTTAGAAATATAAGTAGAAGTATGTCAAGTATAAAATATCTTTTAGTTCAAACGACCTAGCATATTTTCATAAGTAAGAATGTCATGGTTATGTAGTTAACTTATTGCGGTTCCTTTCATGATATGTATTTCTTAACCGACTTCAAACAAAGGAGGAGGTTCTATGTTCGACTGTATGTATGTTTTAAACAAAAATGACCTACAATTAATAAAGTACATACATATGTTAATATTTACAAACTTAAAACTACACATTATCTTAAATAATAAACTTCCTCAAAGTTGCCGCTTAGAAAGCTGTCATTGCTTAAGGTACCCAGCAGACTGGCAGCATTGCCTCTTTGAATAGCCAAACTGATCCGTTGGCGGAAGAAGCTACCAGCCCGGCGGTCTTCCGAAGTCTCGACCAGTCTCTTACAAATATCAGAAACCAGTCGATGGGCTTCGGGGCCCCGGAGACTTGGAAGTCGCCGGCGCATGACAAACAGCAAATGTATCGACACAAGTGGCATCCCACACCAGCGATCTTCCAAGTTTCCAAGGAATGAGCGTCAAACCATCCGGTCTCCTGTCGTCGCTGCGCGCAATACCTACAGGCTCTAAGACTGCAGGAACGCCAGCGGCGACAAGAGCCCGCCGAATGAATGTATGTTTTTTTTTTATGTACGTTCACCGATAACTTGTCAACTGTGGACCGATTTCGAAATTTTTTGTTTGTTTGAAAGGTTCCGAAATGGTCTCATTTAAATTTCACCGGTACAACACGGTGAAACACTTATATTATATATATTTATATTGATGATTCTCTTGTATATCGTTGGGCTCCAGAATTAGAAAGAACTTAATTGTAGACTTGCCATAGATTCATTTAGACCAAGGACACTCAAAAGGGAGAAATATTTTTTTTTTTGTGTATAATAATATACATATGCTGTTAATACGTATAATATTACCGACTTGAATAAATAAAAACTAGGTAAATTTAGTGTGATGTGACGGTTTTTTTTTCTCTTCCCACAAAACGTGATAATTTTAAATTTTACTTTGAGGATAACATATATTTTGTACTTTTATACGTATTAAAAAAGTGATTTAAGATTTTTCCTGAAAGACAGCATTTAGGTGAGTCATTTCTTAGTGTGAGCATGTCCGAAAGTAGAAATTCCAAGGTGATTAACATGCAAGCATGCCGGCGCCAATGGTCTTGCATTTTTATTTTTATAACCAAAATTGTAATAAAAACTTCTTGTTCAGATAGATGTAAGCGGCAGAAAGCGGCCGACCTCGGAGTATGTCGCGCTGTTTCGAAATGTCGTACTTTCCATCGATCGAACTAAATGGCGGCTTATTCATTCTTTACATGTAGGTACTTCCCATTATTTTGGAAATTGCTGTATACCTTTTCCTTATCCTTCTAATTGTTAACACTAATTGTAAAGAAACATGCAATATACTGTACACAGTACAGTGTCATTCATAAGTTAGATTACAATAACATTAGAATTCTAATTCGACTGCCTATTGTACTCCCACGACAATTAAATTTAAATCTATTGATATTCTTAATTCTTAGTTTTCCCTTTTAAGTCTACTTATGCAGCCTAGAGCAAGAGTGAATTCGTTCTAATTGAATAACCAATTTTTTTGTTTCCTAAAGTTTCCAAAAATCACAGAACGTGGAACATATACATTGATCATTCAAATAATAAAACTTCTTTGAGAAAATATAATATTTTATAAGTAATAACCGATAATTTTTTAATATATTAAAAAACTCTACTCTACTAAAAGAGTAGAGTTTTCCACTACATAGATTCGCAATATATAAAATATATTGATCAATTCGTTTTGGATTTCCGTACAATGGGCCCGCTCAGCCTTCGTGCCCAAGGGCCTGTTAAGTATAAATCCGGAGTTGGTAGCAACAAAGTAAATTTTCGCAGATGCGGTTTTATATTTTTTATTTATACTTACCTACAAGGATGTAGGTATACTTACTTACAAAAAGATAATGAAAAAAAAAACAAAAACAAAATATATTAAAAAGCAAGTTTACATGTATTTTATTCATATCTATATGGATAACTTATTATTATATTTAACAAATTTATAATACGTAGATCTATTATTTGAAATAATATTAGTTTTAAGTTTGTAAATATTGACGTTAAGATATGTATGTACTCATTTATGTCAAAAAAGTAGTATAAAAGTAAAAAAAACCTAGATAAAATTAATTTTACATACATATCCTCACCTTATATCCCTAACGCTATATCGCTGATAGAATAGTCAGAGAGGATGGAGATCCAAGCTTCGCGGTCTTTAAATACTTCTTTCGCCTCTCCAAATCTCATCATTCTCCTCACACATTTTCACCTAGGTATGCGAGTACTTTTGAAGTGTTGACAATTAATTTTCGCCGATTACAATTTTTAATAACAATTTTCAATTACGAAACAATTTTTTTAAATAAAATCCGGTTTATATTTGATTTAATAATATAATTTTCCACTATTTTCGAGATTTCATACTTTGGTCAGAAACCTATTCAACATTGTTATAGTCATTATTTAATAAAACGACGAAGCTCGTGAATCACAAAACGTAATCACATTTGTGCAAATAAGTGACGCGTACGATGCTCAGTGATACGTAGCGACAAATGAATGAATGAATTAAATCCGTAATTGTTACGGAGCACAATGTTTTAAATACAATGGCCAGAAAAATAAAGTTATAAGTACACGTAGTTGGTAGTATGTATTTTCAGCTGTATTCTAAATGTAATTAGTACAAAAAATGCTAACAAAATATTTTAGTAAGTTTAGTGATATTTTTATAGAGATCTAGAGTAGCAATAAAAATAGGTAACACATACACCTATCCAACATTACTAATTTTGTACTTAGTTCCTCATTGGTCTAACCATGATAAGCATACCATAATATGCATACCATGGCATACCATAAACATTATTGTATAAACGTAGAGAATATGGTAACAGTAATTAAGAGAAGGAAAGAAAAGGAAGGAAAATTCCAAAAATGGGAAAATTAGTATGTATGTTAGTAGGTGGAAATATTGCTAAATGTTTAAAAGCTAAAGTCAGTTTTGTGTTTTTTTAATCATTAAAGAATGTGTATGTTTTTTATGCTTCCGGGAAATAATAATTAATTACTTAGTTGAAAGTACATATAATATTTGCTCGTGTCTTAGATGAAAAACGAGTTAGTCGGCGATGTTGTATTATGTTGTCATTACCTACGCAAATATTTCATTGTCGTAATTTTGCCACGTTCGGTCGTTCTCAACAGGGCCGGATTTAGAGGTCTGGAGGCCTCGGGGAAACAAAGGAGTGGAGGCCCCCAGGCTCCAAATTATTTTCCAAATAAAATGACCAATTTTTTCAGTCGAGTTTTTCAATAAATAATTTATTGTGAAACCAAGTAGATTCTTTTAGTATTTAACAAGTATATATATATACAACTTGAAAAAAAAAAGTAGTCGAGACACGGAATCGAATACCCAACTTCCGAGGTTGCGGGCAAGTACCACCCCACTCAGCCATTGAGCCATTGAGATACTCCCTCAAGATGGGTAGTAAATTGCAAGTGCTTATCAGGGCCATTTGAGATTTTGATATTTTACTGATTGCCTGATTGGAGTGGACAAATATAGGTCAATGATTTCTGTTAATATTTAAGAACAATATAATCATGTTTGTACAAAGTACTGTAGGTAAAGGTACAACAGTGTAAAAAAATATCAAAGGAAAAGATGGTTACTAGTGGTTACTAGTCGGAATTTGAAAGATTTTTTTTTGAAGTCTCTATTGTGGAGGCCCCTCTTTTGTGGAGGCCCCGGGGCTGTCGCCCCGGTTGCCCTCCCCTAAATCCGGTCTTGTTCTCAAATGAAAACAAATACTACTGATCCTTAAAACTAAGTATTGTTGTTATTCTACTACATTTCAATCTTTAAATCGTCAATCGCTCAAATTGTCCATATCTATCTTTTAACATAACGTAAACTTTAACATTACCTATACACTACATAATATTAAGGGTTATAATTAATACTACGATAATGTATTTAAATATAAATGTAATTAAATGTACTATTGTGTGTACCATTTCATATATATTTTTATTTATTCACCTTATTTATTATATTTTACAAAATACATTTTACAAATCGAAACGTGTTTCAGACATTAGTTTTACTATGATCCCCACATTAGCATTAGTTCGTTTTAAAGTTATATATACAGAAAAAATATGATATGTATTATACATATTGTGTAAATACATAAGAATATTGAGTTAATAATTTTATGGTTTCCGCTTATTGCTTCAGGTTAGTACTTAGGGCTACGGAGACTAAAATAGGTAGATATTGTAATTTACCTATACAAAAAATTCAAAAAATCTTCAAAGATTACGGGGTAAATCAGTACAGCGTTTTTGCTTAATATTTCCAATTTGCGACTAGTCTTAGGTCGATTTAATCAGTTACTTACTAAACGTACCTCTAAGTAAGTACTTAGGTATGTCGCGCGTCGTGCCATACTTAAGTAGTCCTGGCCTTGAGATATCTTTATTCACATTTTATCTTATATTACATACCTACCTTTGTACCGGAAAAGAATGTGTTCCTAAAAACTTTCTACTATTTAAGTGCTTCAATGGCGACTCGTTATTCAGTCGAAATCTACTTTTGCTAGTCTTACGTCAGTTTATTTGAAACCGTAATAATTTAATTATGGCTATGAACATTCTTGTCCGAAGTTAGATTATCAGACCTGGGAGGGAGGGCTAAAGCATTAACATGAAAAGACATATTTTTTTAGTGTGTGGCTATAAATAATCATTTTATAATTTATAATGTGAATTTTAGACCATATGGACTTCATTATTGTGCACTTATTAAGGTGGACATTTTTTTGGTATATTTTGTGGCGTCAATCTTATGCAATGTACATACCTAATCATTGCAGTTACTTGTTACCTTTTGTAAACTTACTGTGTGTGTTTACTAGATCGGTAAATGTGCTTCTACACGATAATACACGAATAATTTGGGGAAGCTAATTCGGCTTTCAGAGGAGCTTAGCTACCTTCAAGTCACCTCCTAACTTCGTCCATGTTAACATTAGTATTTGGGCGACCGAGCGATCAAAAAAAATCTAACCACATTGTTCAATTCGATCACGCGCACTTCGGCGCAGTAGACCTACTCTCTAGCCACTATGCTATTGAGAAGGTAAAAATATGTTGCGAAATTACCCACAATATTTCGGTTAGTAATCATATTTCGCAAGCAAGTTTTAACATGTATAAACATGGAGAAAACGATTTTTCCCAGAATTGAGACCTAGCTAGATCGATTTTTAGCCCCCATAAACGCTTATATTATAAATTTCATTGAAATCATTAGAGCCGTTTTTGAGAACACGATTAAAAATATACAGATTTTGCTCGTATAATAAGTATTTTGACTTGCGCTTTGTTGTCTAGTTTGATTTAACATTCTATTTTATTATGAATAAGGCTAAGCATTTAGTTTTGCCCGATCAGAATACATTTACTGTCACAGGTGCCTTATTCTAAATAATAATAATTATTATCATTATTTATTTAAAGAACTTTTATCTTTGTTTTTATGTGATTCATTCGATATCAATAAGGCGATAGGAATTATTGCGCTACAACTTTATTCTTTAATATTCATATTTCATAAAAATATTATTTCATGCTGGTCTGTGGGAAAAAGAAAACTATATAATATGCCAGCTGTTTATTATTTCACTAAGGTATACTAGAACGAGTATAACATATGAGTCGCGGCCAAAGGATAAAAGATTAGATGTTAGCAACATGTGATATTTGGTTCCGCTTTGCCATCTGTAAATCCTAATATTTAGAGTTAGAAGTGACATTACGGTGTTCTCTGTTGCTATGTGATAATGCCGTGACGTTATGCGCGCATATACCTGTGTAGGTATGTGTGATGCATATTTCATAGAAACCAAGAGCGATCCGATAAGCGCCTGAATTGTTAAGATAGACGATGAATGATTGAAATTCAGATTCAGTCAAGGCATCTATGTCATGTTTTACGTTCACATTACACAATCATGATGAATATTTCGAAATGTGAAATGTGAACTGAAACGTGAAATTGTGTGAAATGAAACGTTAATTGAAACATATCACAGAAGATACACAAGACCATACGTCATTTGTTCGATATTCCGCTCAGTCTGTTCAAGAGAAAAGCTTTAAACTATAACATTTTACAATGTATATAGATATTAGAAAGCTATCAAATAATATAAAAATAATTGTGATGATAATTATGTTTAAATTAAATTAACCTGGTTCAAACGTTTCCTTTCTATACTGAAATAATAATACCTTTCTAGCATCGAACAACTAGGTGTAGAGAACCTCTCTACCCTTACTACTTCTACTAGGTAGGTAGGTAATTAGGGATTACTATCTACTGCTTCTTTTATAATGCGTACTGTTAAGATTTGGGACACTTTTGGTGTCAGCGTTCCGATATTTATAATCTGGTCATTTTCAAGGCAAGAGTTACCTTACCTTGAGCGAGTAAGTACCTTTTGGGTGAATGTGATAACTTTAGATCTCGTCCTTGTTCTCAATCAGGCAAGACTGTAACTAAACCTAAGCCCGTAAAACATAATAAAGCATTTCATTTTTCATAATTCTATTGCGATTTTAAAACCGATAATATTTCCCTGTAATGAACTGACGAAAATAGTAAGTAAAAATAGTCACGTTCTATTCTAATAGAATATAAACGTTGATTGCATTATAAGAGCATACTAATCTTGTGATCTGGGCCGTATGGCACACAGATCAGTGTTTCTGTGAAATTAAATATGCGTAAATAATGTTTATTAATAAATAACGAGATCAAGAAACAAGTGAGAGGTGCGCGTCATCGCGGAAGTGGAGCGGTCGCGGTTCACGATTACTTAATCGGAAATTGGGAACTGAACCTCAATATCGACAATAGTTCGGAAGCAGTAATATTGAAATAGAAAGTAATACCTACTTGCTTACTTAAGGAGTATTTTAAGAATTTCCGTATTTATATGTACTGCATTCGTGTTGATCTATAAATAATGATAGTAAATAATCCACACAATCACACCCGGTCTAAGTCTAGACTTGCTCTTTAGATAATAAAACAGTAAACAGATGCGTCAACGAATGTAATTGTAAACACTGAGAAATCGTTAATTGTACTATTTGTGTATTACACAAACTATAGCAATCAGACCAAATTTCATGATTCTTGCTTTAGTATAGTTTTTGAGATTTCGTGATTAATAGTCATTCAATCAGTGAGTGAGTGAGTAAGTGAGTGAGTAAGTGAGTGATTGAGTGACTGGTATTTCGGTTTTATATTATAATAGTACTTACATTGATTAAAAGTATCAACTATCTATCGGTCTAATAATAATTTATTGTTCAAAGAACGGTCATGGTGATGGTATAGTTGCGCCAGAGGCTTTGATGTTTTCTACTTCGAATGATAATGGTTTACGGTGTCCGCCCGAAACTAATTTTTACTATCAAAGCCGAATATCGACTTTTTACTTTGGTTTTGGCCTAAACCGAACCAAATATACGCGACTCATCTCAGAGAAAAAAATATAATTATTTCGTGTTACGAATTTTAAAAATGAAATAGGCGTTGTGTCGTAGTCGATAGAATGAGCTATTGTTTGTAAGCTAAAGTATATAATAAAGCTAAAGTATGCATTTATTGTGTTAGCCTTAGGCAGTGTCTTAATAATGAGAAATTTTCTGTGTGCGTTTTAAAAGTTTCTGTTCATTTTAGCTAATTGAAAATAGAATGTTCCTCAGATTCACTAAAACAAGCCGCCACAATGTAGCCTCCACCATGTAAATGAAGAAGCGGTTGATAGAATGTCGATGCTTTAAAAATATTTTCTACTACACTGCATGGAGTAAGATGAAGACAATAGGAAAACTTACTTCATATTTCTTTCTATGCAACACGTTCCGTACTATTTTGTGCATTCATTCCTGTAACCTATGTATACACTTAGTAAAGACACACTACAAGTAAGCATACAGTATTCTATCTTCATACAAACACTGCCAAACGACGCGCTCGAAATCTCGGCATTTCTCGGCATACAACAGTCGCGAGTGCGCCGCGGTTGTCGTCGTACGGTGTGAGACGTTCCCGCGCATTTGCTGACTAAATATTATATCAATCAAGTTTACGAGCATAATGTTCAGTGTATGGATACATATATATCGAAACGAGAAATATTTCTCTGTTGCCAATTTGTAGGAAATATATTATCATAATGATCTAGTTAATTTATTGCTGATTTTTAATTATACTGCACACAAAATGCATTTTTTTGTCCATTTCCACCATACTAACTCACAAACTTTTGAAACTAGATATAAAATACTAGTAGAATTATATAAATAAAAACGTATTAAATTTGCGATAATATAAAATGAAAAGATAATATGACAATAGTACCTATTATCAAATACGTAACACAAGAAAAACATTCAGTCCAAGTCGGTAGCCCTAATGCGTGTTTACGTACCGAACGACCGTAGGTATCTCTAGGACACTGCCGAGGTAGAATACTGTTTGCTTACTTGTACTGTGGTAAAGAGGCAGGTAAACATATAAATACATATGTCGCAGCGGAACAAATCTAAACGCCTTCACTTAAAATATCATTTGATACTCCTGAAACTCTTGTATACTATACTCTAACTGTAAGCTATAACGCTTGTGTTGTTTAACAACATTTTCAGAAATATCCACCTAGAAACAGACGACAAAATAGCATGTTATAATAATATAAATTAAAAATAATGATTCTTTTGTTTTCTGTAGGCCACGTTGTTAGGAGCTGCATGTAGATCACGGTCATTTTGTCATCCCGCTATTATTACCCTCGAGGTTATCGCAGTCAAGGACGAGTATGAAAATATTCGAGAGGGAAAACAATATAAAATGTTCAGTGCTGCAAATTCAAAAAACTTCGTACTTAGTTGTTTAATGTTTATTTACATACATTCATTATATGTATGTATGTACCTATATTTTATTGCCTAAGAATGATTTTAGGCAATGACACATGTACATATAAGTAAATACATACCTGAGATATTTTCACTATATATTCTCTAATTAAAATATAGAGAAATCCATATTGTAATAACTAGCATAGTAACTAGTTCCTAGGTACCTACGTATCTAAGGTAGTATTTTTATGTATGCATTATTACAACTCAATTCTTGTTTCACTGCTTAAGCACCACTGAGTTGCTTATTAATATTTAAACAACATGATCTACGAAAAAACATCTAGATGTTTCTAATTTTTTACCAAGAACTATAGGAGGAAATAAAACTCTGATATTAACGAGTGGGTTTAAATAAATTGCCTGTCAATAAAAATGTCTAATATTCTACGTATTGTGAGATGCAACGTGAGCTGTCCAATGGCATAATAATAAATATTAATAAATATTGGTACGTACATACGTATAATTAGAATATTTGTATAAAGTAGTTTCTGCTTTTTTTTCTTCAAACGCAAGAAAATGTTACTTATTTCATAAGTTAACCAATATGTTAGTAAATAGATAATAGTTATCTAGCGCATTATATGTACATTCTGTCAAGAAAGTATCGGGAATGGATGATTTGTTTATGGTTCCAAATTCAATTTATTGTTTTTTTTTGTTGTTGTTAGATTGGCACAACTGTTTTCCATTTTGGCGCGGAGTTTGAGTTGCATCTGTTATTTAGATTAAATACAGTGCTGTTTTTAGTTATATCATTCTAGTGTATATTGCGAATTTCATAATGGACAAAAACATCGAACAAAGAGTTTGTCTTAAATTTTGCATCGCCAATGGAATTTCGTGTTCGGAGTCACTGAAAATGTTACAGAAGGCTTACTGTGAATCGACTTTATTAAAAACACGTGCTTATGAGTGGTACAAAGCGTTCAAAAGCGGTTGAGATGTGATGGAAGATTTGCCTCGCTCTGGTAGGCCATCAACGTCTGCAACTGAAGTTAACATCGCAAAAGTGAAGGAAATAGTGACTGAAAATGCTCATTCAACTTTGAGAGAGATAGCCGCCAAACTTTCTGTGTCTCACGAGTTCATCCGTATCGTTTTAAATAATCACTTGGGTATGAAACATGTTTCCGCTCGGCTAGTCCCGAAAGACCTGAATTTTCTTCAAAAACACAATCGCATAAGAGTCGCTGAGGACATACTAGAACGAGTCAATTCCAATCCAACATTCATGAAACGCATTGTTACTGGTGACGAGATGTGGGTTTACGAGTTTGACATGCAAACTAGTCAACAAGCTTCGGAGTGGCGCCTTCCAACTGAACCGAAACCGAAAAAACCACGCCAAAGTCGATCAAAAGTCAGTCATGTTGACTGTTTTCTTTAACTATCGCGGTGTTGTGCACTCGGAATTCTTGCCGGAAGGTCAAACGGTAAATAAAGAATATTATTTGGGCGTTATGCGGCGTTTAAGAGAGTAAATTCGACGAAAAAGGCCAGATTTGTAGAAAGAAAATTCTTGGATTTTGCACCACGATAATGCGCCTTCGCACAAGGCCATCATTGTGAACGAATTTTTAACCAAAAACTCAACAAATACCATCGAGCAACCACCTTATTCACCAGATATGACTCAAGCCGACTTCTTTCTTTCTCCTAAACTCAAATGAACAACTAACATTTCGTGTATTTGGATAAATAACTACTAACATTTCGTGTATTATTGATCTTTTCCAGATGGTTCGGGCACATGGAAAGAATGAGTGATGACAGACTGACGAAGAAAATCTACAGAGCGAAAGCGAGTGGTAAAAGAAGCCAAGGAAGACCAACGCTGACTAATGAAGATCAAATAGCCAGAGTGTTAGCAGACGGAAATGTCAAAAGCACTCGCATACCTAGGGGAAAATGTGTGAAGAGAATGATGAGTTTTGAGGAAGCGAAAGAGGTGTATAAGGACCGCGACTCCTGGCGCTCCGTCCTCTCTGACTACCCCGTTGGGGATACAGCGTGAAGATATGTTATATGTTATGTTATGTTATAAAGGTATATATGACTACTATAGGAGTTACACATAAATGCTCTCACTATAGCGAATTTTAATAGGTAGGTATCTATGCGTATATTTGTTTTTGACATTTTCTCAAACAACTTATAATCAGTCTCGGTCAGTTCTGTCTGGTAATGAACAACAAAAATTTTAAGTTACCACTTCTTATAATTATGTATGTACATGAATCAGTTTTGTCATTTGCATAAATAATGAAATGTACACAGAATCATTACCAACTGTTAGTAATGGAAGCGTGTCGAAAGTAAATTTTTAAACAATTTAACATATTTGTGTTTCAATTAGTTACATTTCAAAGTATGTATATACTTAAGTTATACATATTGTAAACATAATGGCGAAGTATTTACCTACTGAATCTATAAAGTAAAAACTTTGGCACGCCGCTATGATAACCTACCACTGGAATTACAAACAAATTAAGTAATTCATTCATTATTTATTGATCCTTCTTTTATTTCATTTAGTTGCTAGCCTTTGAATCCTGTCTTTCATAGAATTCGTTGCTATCTTTAGTACAGATAGTCATTTTTCGTTAACAGAAAATACAAGCTTTTACCAGCGACTTCTTCCGCGTGGTGGCGACTCACAACAAAGGCGATAACATGAAAATCATCTCCAAAAAATACATATACGTGCCAACTTTCATCGGTCGGTCATACGCTGTTGGGGTTTAGTGATTAAATACAAATATCCATTTTTATATATACAGATCTGAATTCGTCGTATACAGAAAATTTAAGAATGCAAAACAGTGAGTAAACGTGAGCTCACTAGCTTACAAAAAATGCGAAAAAACTGTTATTTTCGTTTATATTAAAATCTATAATTAATATTAAAAAATCCAACAGGCGTTTGGAAGAGTGTGTTTAGATTAATCCTACACAGTAAATTTAGAGCCATACCTAAATTGGCCCCGTTAGTCTGAAAAATGTAAATGTCTGTTTTAAAAGAGGATTCTTTGATATTTTTTTTCTGTTGCTTAAGTTAACCAATCGTGTAACGCAATGGGCAAAACGAAGTCAATGAAACCAATGAAATGAAGAATCAGGTAACCAAATGTCACTTTCATACGTTGAGATCCTTGTCGTCAAAATTTCCAATTCGTCGCCTCTCAAATTAACGACTACATTTTCAAAACACCAATGTTACTTATATTGTTTGCAATAGTGGCATCCTGTATCGAAGACATAATTTGAAGTTGTGGATTGTGAAACACAAGGATACAAGCGAACACCAATTATTTCACTCATGCAAAGTCGAGAATACAAACGCCTTTATAAAGATTCTTATTCGGTTCTATCTGCAAGTCACGTATGGTATGGTATGGTATGGATGTATGGTATTATGCTTATAGCTTAAGTATATTATTTCTTTCATTAGATTTAGGTAAAAATTACATATTATGTATGCAGGAAAGAAACGTTTTGTTAGGTTCCACAAGTTTATCACTGGCATTCATTCTGGCATCACAATATGCCAAAAAATCATATTCTATATATCGGGTAAAATGATCGCTTCAACTACAATTATTTATATTCGCGTATAGCTCATGATATAATCTCACCAATATAATAATTGATGATGTCACAGAATTTATTTGTACATACTATGTTATTATTTTTTTCCTGTACTCAATATAGACGCTACTTACTAGACATATTATTGACATGGGTACGAAAATGAAAACCTGTTAAAAATTAAATTACAATAATAGCCTTTGCACAAGATAAGAAAAAGTGCCTTCTATTCTAATAGCAGTTGATAACTTGATGTATGCAATAATGTGTATAGAAAACAAGTTTTTTATACTGTAACCTATTAGTATAGATCAATTGGACAGTACTTACGTAAACAAAATATACATGTATCCAAATATCTACATAGGCACATACATACATATTATTTAATAAATAACTATCAAGAAATTGTTTTATATTCATATTTGAAATAAGAACAGTATTACAAGATTATATTGTTTTATGATATGATATGAGGTAGGTACTAACCTTCATTTGTAATTTTGCCTAAAAAGAACTTCTAATAAAAACCAAGGTCGAGTTAATAATGCAGATGCAGCGTATTTATATTTAGTTATCTATATTTTCTACACATACTGAAATGTTTCTTATTTACATACATACATACATATCTTCACGCTGTATCACTAATGGGGTAGTCAGAGAGGATGAAGCGCCAAGCGTCGCGATACTTCGTTCGCTTCCGTTTCTTATTTAACTATATAAAGCCATTGAACACTTTAATGTTCTGTTCCATAGTTGGAAAAAGGAATATAATAAGGTATAGTAGTAAATCTTAAATAATACATACATTTTTTTAATAATTTTTAACTGGCTAGTTTGTCCATTAAGAGGAACATTACACTCAACACACAAAGATCTACAAAACTGAACATGGATGGTAGGTACGACGTACGAGTACATGTATATACATATGTATATTCGTAATATGATCATAGTATCTTGAGCATTATTAGAAATTTAAATAATAATTGTCCAGTTTCACAGGAAAATATTAAGGTAAGCTGAGGGAATAAACATATACCTACTTATAGCACGAAATACTGTCATAGGTCAAAGAAAAGGCGAACTGTGTTCAAAACCTGTTCTTGTGTCTATTACCAACCAGTCTATCCGTACCTTGATATTATTGTACATTTATACCTAGAAATGTTTAGTAATGATTCGAGTGAGAAAATGTTTGCTATATGCAAAAAGAATAATTATGCACTTGAGACATATTATTTTAACATAAGATGCGGATCTTCCCCATACTTACTTCTATATTAATTATCCAAATTATAGTAACTTTTGTTTACCCACATTTAAGCCATTATAATTTTTTTCTATTTTTAAGTACATACATTCTGTTAATTTTTTTTTATTTACGTTCTTAAGACACAAACAATCATGTAGGTAATTACCATAAATTTAAAACACATCAAAAGAATAACCATTAGATTGTAATTTTTGTGTAAAGCAATTAGGGTATAATTAAATTTATTTCGGAGATATCTACGCAAATATAGCGTACAAACAAAATGTTATTTTCTATTTTGAATAGGTACCACTTGAGTGTCGACTATAAAAAGAACTCCGAAACAAAAGGATGTGGTAATTTAAAATATTTTAAATAATTAATAATGACGTGTTTTAAAACATGTATATTATGTACTTACCGAATTTATTATGAATACCTAACTGTATTTCAATATACTAATATTACATTTAATTAATTATTCAAAAACAATGAATTAAATTAAACAAAAACTGAAAAGCCATATAAATACAATTCGCATGACATCAGTGACATTTAATAGTTATGTGCCAACATTCTAAATAGTTGCAGACAAAATTTTAATAGCAATGCGGAATTGATTATTATACAAATTGCTAATGCTTTATTAATAAAGCATAACAAATCTACCAAACCGAAAATAGCGAACAGCGAATAATGCATAGTTAGGTTAGATACGACGTAGATATTTGTACTGTGTATTTGTATGTATTGAGCTTAGAATCGCATGACAATGTTTCTATATTTGTGACAAAACTATAGTTTTTTAAAAGAAAATATTGTGCCCATTTAAACAATATTCCAAAATTAAATCGAGTTTTCATTTTAACCAGATAAATTGATGAAAAATCTTCGAAAAAACATTGACAAGCAGCAAAAAATATGTACTTATTATGTGAAAATATTTGTTTTCAATTAGGGATAAAATTAGATGCAAATAAAGTATGATTCATGGGACTTATTGATATATTGTACCTAGCTAGATGATGATACTATTTAATATCTATTGTTTACTTCCTGGCTTAACATTACATACAATATTGCGGCGTATGCGTAACACATTAATTGCGATATAAAAAGATAAATCCTATATATGTATTGGTAGTTGGTATTAATTTATTATTGTCTATATATTTTAACACTGCACTATCTTAAATTAATATATCTCTAATTATATCTATCATATACTAGATTTACTTAAGTAGGTATCCGTAAGTATAATCCTCGTAATGCGGATGTATTTATTAACTATGTAGAACACTATATACTAATAATAAAAAAAATATATAGTGAAATATTATACGGTTATTGATACAGTACAAATACAAATTACAGAATTATTATATTATTCGAGCAGTTGAAAGACGTAAAGATCGCGATTGTTGGTGTTCCATTCCCTCGGAATCGGACTACTTCGTTAGAAATACTATGAAGAAATATAACGTAAGGATATGCATGTATTGTACAAGTAAGGAAGTAAGCAAGTAACGAGTGAGTGTGAGATAAAAAAATGCACTACGTATGCTACGTCGACGAATAAAAACTTAAAAACCGTCAAGAGTGAGGTCGATTTGAATTTCGAACGCAGGGGCTTCGATATTTATAAAATGGTATAATCCTATAAAATCTTAAAAGGGAAACCAACATTGACTTATGAAGATCAAATATCCAAAGCGTTAGCTGACTGAAATTCTAAAAACACTCGCATATTACCTATGCAAAAGTGTGTGAGAAGAAAGATAAAATTTATGGAAGCGAAAGATGTAAGGATCACGATGCCTGGCCCACCATGCTCTCATACCCCCTAGGGATGTATTTTTTTACTTTTTTTGAAATTCAAGTCTAGTAGTTTTTAAATTAAGACGAGGCAATTCACTTGACAATGTGAATTTAGGGTCTCCACTTTGGTGGGTAGTCGAATTTAGATACGAATCATTTTATAAATAGGTATTTGGTCAAGAGAGTGTTCAACTGATGAGCATACGATATCCTTAAAATACTTTTGTAAAATTTTCTTAAGATCTTAATATTTATAAAGCTATCGTTCTGTAAGACTTTTGTTATTTTTTTAAATTTAAAGTACATGTAGTAGTTTTGAAGGTAAAGGAGAACGGGAGAATCGTTAAGTTCGAGTGACCACTTTGGTTCCCTTTTAATAATTCTTATACTACGTGTGATTTAATAAGACACTGCTATTTATACCAATAACTCCAAATTTTCACGTCTAGTGGTTCTTGAGAAAATCGATCGAGTCTGACAGACAAACAGACTATCTACGCGTGAGTGATCTCACAAAGGTCCGCTCTTTCTTTTGAGCTATTAAGAAATTTATTATAATATTTACTAATATTTAAGGTATTTTAGATATAAAAATAAAAATTTTGTACATAGTTTTATATTTTTTTTAAATGAGTTGAGTCATTTCTTTCTTCGACCGTGCTGTATCAGTCGCTTATCTTTCCGCACAGTCAATACAAGTACTTATTATAGGACTTATCATAGGACTTATTATTTAAGGAATAAAAAATAAGTGATGAGCTAACGGTTTGTCGTTATTCTAAAGTTCCATTTTGCTATCTGTAAGCCCAAACACGGGCATGAACGATGTCAAGGTTCGATTTTGTTGTGCCTCAATGTTCTGTTCACCCCGATTGGGAAATGCTATGACGTTATGTATATAATATATATATTTAGTGACGTCTATTGTGGTAAGTATGTAATGGCAATGTAGGTAAATTAGGTAAAAAAATGTACATAAAACCATATATATAACCATATATACACGGTACAGTCATTTTACATTCTATTGTCAACGTTATTAATAATTGATTTACATTAATCATCAAGGGAAGGAAAAATTCAGGAACGTATGATATAATCTTTGTATTTACCTAAGCAATAGAATGTGTGAAAAATGAAGCCGTTTAAAATAAACACAAATAAAAACATTACTATTGTCTCATTTAGCTAATTATTTATCTGTGTTTTTATTGATAATTGTATTTAAGTCTTCTTTACAGTGATATCAATTGGCTATCTAATCTAAAGTTGATGAGTTGTTGAACTACAATTCTTGTGTTGGTTTACTTCCTATGACTTTTCAAATAAGTATCTACTCTTTCGTAACGATAGATGCAACAAATTATTTATGTAATTTCAGGAAATTGTTTGGTATATCCGACTAAAGTAGATACAAATAGATCTCAGTATAGGCGATTGGTATTTAATAAAGATATTCGTTTTCTTCTTCATAATAAATTTGATACAGTTTGTGCCAAATAGCTCGACCCAAAGATGGCGTCGAGTATATTGTACACTTAAGCACCTGTCGTACATACAGACGCGCGCGCGCACGTAATATTTCACGCAAAATAGCTTTCAATTACATTAATAATGTAATATTATATTATTATCGGAGGTATTATAATATTCCTGCAGTTATTAATTTTCATTTTGAAGAGTTACGCCTGAAAATCGATCACTACGCAATGCGCAGGTTCAAGTTATTTAGAACGAGCTCCAAATAGGCTGGGTGACTGCTTTTAAATGTGGTATATTTTATACATTTTATTAAAATAATTAAACATTTTGAATACGATTCAGAAAAAATAATTGAATCGTTGACAGAAACTGAGTTATTGAGTTTTAAACTTCGTGAAAGGGGATGAGCTAAAGGGAGATAGCGTTACATAACTGTGGCGTCACAGAGTCGCAATGACATTGCACAGCGCTAGGAGTGACAAAGATGGAACTTATCCCCACTCTGTCCCCCCTACTGAAGTTTAAAAGCGAATAACTTGGTTTTCATTGTATTTCTAATATTTTTTTACAGTTTTTTTATGTTTATTAAACTTATTTTTAACAAAATCTAGCCTTTACCAATGTACTTTCTAAGTTACTATATAAAGAAAGGAAACGAAAAAGAATAACATAAATATGCCAGCTATTAAACTCCCTGCGCATCGGATAACTCGGCTAAGGGATAAGGTTTATTATGCAACTTATAGATAGATATAGATACTTGTATTTGCAAAGGGCTAGTCACCTCTCATTATTAGGTTGCGCTTTGCTGTTTGTATCTAAAGCCCAAACAGATATTGCCAGGAGTATCGTCAAGGTGCAGTTTAACTGAGCTTCGATGCTCACTGTGCTCTGATTAGGAAGTGGTGGAAGTGTTTATTGCTTAATAAATAACAATTGGTACACAAGTAAAGCGAATTAAATTCTGACCGCACCAGTGTCGTTTTCTTCAGCCTATTTAGTGGACGGATGCGTTAAATTATAGCGATGTTGGAATACTGACATTGCTAGTTTTCTCTATTACAAAAAATAAAACAATATAATTTTTTATCAAGATTGTAATGCCTTAATAGAGTCATGACCATTCATTGCAATATTTAATTACAATACGCAAGCGTGACTGTCTGACACGAGAGTTTAAGCTTTTTGTCTCAATTTCTAGGCGGCTAGATATAATTAAAGTGTGTCGTCACGTTTACAGCCTTGGCTGAGCCGTTTCACTTAAAGCACCTAAATGATTTCTCTGAGATCCGCCTATTAACATGGCGATTGTCATGATACCATGTTGAATGTTGATTGCGGTGCAATCCCGTAATCTTTACAACACATCCATTTAATAAAGTAATAAACGGACACAATGAATTTACTTGCATGTTCAAGTTATTTCATCATGTACAAAGTGTTTTATGATTATGATTTATTTCAGTCTTAGTTGAGATATTTCGTAAACGCCTTTATACATCGTAGTGATATCTAGAATATATAATATGTCATGAATACGTGTTTCGCACATTTCTTTAACAAAAAAAACAAATGTATCCTAAGCAACTTAAACGTAAACATGTAAATGAGTATATTTACCTATTTGTTAATTTTTTTCGGAGTTGATTCCTTAACAGCTATATAATTGATACTGGGTTATTTATAACAATGCTTATCATTTTTTTTATATTTCATCACAAATTAAGTATGAGATATTACCAAACTATAACTTAAGTATTATGTCACACGAATTTAACAGAATGTTATCAATTCGTGCATCATTCGCTGTTGAGTAATTAGATAATTTCGTCTCTTACAATGTAACAATGTATTGTTAACAGGAAAGTTGTTTTATGCAACTTTAGATGGTGTATAATTTTTAATATAACCTTATACATCCATGCTGGCCTGAGAGAGGAAGTAAAATATAATAATAATAATAATATACTCAGACATTTCACACAGCGCCATCTAGTCCCAAAGTAAGCAGCACAGCGATTGTGTTATGGGCACTAGACAACTGATATACTACTTATATACTTTTCTATTGTAAATAAATACATATTATACATAAACACCCAAACTCGGGGCGGGAATCGAACCCGCAACCCCCGTTTCCTTTTCCGTTGCGCCACGGAGGTGGTCGAATATAGTATATGCCAGCCGCTAATCTTCTCAGAACATGGCGGGCTTTTTGTAGAAAACTACGTCTAGTTTCGCTTTGACATTTGTAATCTACATGTACAAATAGGTAGATATGAGTAAAATTATAATTTTATTGTCCGTTAATGTTCTATTCCTCGCACATGGGAAAAGTGTAATGTTAGACAGGGGAACTCGTCCAACAAATAAAATCTGTTAGATTCTTCACGATATTAGGTAGGTACTATATGAATTTTTTTGTACTGTTTTTGTATAAATCTAATAAAAGGAATGTAGAAGATATATACATACATATAATACAGCGTCTAACACATAATAACTTGCAATAACTTAACGATTATTTTTGTTTAAATCGTTTAGAATACCATTTAGATTGGTTTCATTAATGGAACCATTCTATCGGTTATCACTTTTTACCTAACTGTGGAGGATAACTAACAATCTACTTTGTATATTTTTTCTGATGTCTTTGATTGGCTAAGCTCCATGTGAAATTTTATCAAAATCTGGCTGCGGAAAGCGCTCCAGCTAGAATTGCCAGAAAGGAAGACTAAAATATCTGGGCAAAATTTCAAGTCGGGATTTTGGGATTACTAAATATTACAAATCAAAAATTTTTATTGTTGTAATTATGATAAATGACAAAGAAACTTTTTGGCACATTAAGAGAAGTGATGAAGTGAGAGTAAAGTGACCTAGAAACCGCGCGGTGTTTTGAAATTTTTGTTTTACAAGAAGCTGTTTGTCGGGACATTTTGTATTTTGTCGGAAGTCTGGGCATCATATAAAATGTTGGGACAATCCAGACGAATCCCGACCATCTGGCGAAGCTAGCTCCAGCACACTGCGTATTCGCGTTTGTTATGCCTTTTATTTAGCGTCACCAGATGGAAAACCGAATTTTCTGGATAAAACTTTAAAATGTCGAGATTTTAGGGTTGTTGTCGTGAATAATTGAATATTATAATAATATTAACCCATGAGTTTTAAAACTTAAAAATCAGCAACATTTAACTTTCAATACAATATATAGAGCCTTAAGTCTTTACAATTCATTAATTATTAGGTATTTATTAAATACATATTGCGAGATCCATCAACGTAGGTGCCTAATTATTTACTTTCCACAATCAAATGTTATTACACACATACACACATTTGCAGTAATTATTTACTGCATCATTTCTTTTACACGTGATTCGTCCAAATTTTATCGTTTCACCTTTGTTTTTAGGCAAACGTTTGAATATTTCCTGAATTAAAAAAAAAATTCTTGATAATTTATCCTTAATGATTACTGTCGAAAGATTTTTTATTTTATCGGCAGTCGAGATATCATGTTATGAAAACTCTAGAGAATCCAGCCATTTCTGCCCACCTGGCAACCTTACCTCGACTAACGATCATAGTTGAGCCCACGTTTCCTCAAATTCGTCATCTAATTTATTTAAATAGGGGATTAAAATGTGAATATCCGTTTTATATTATTTTTATAGGACATTCTGCTTTCGATTCCATTTATGTAGATACATATTCGATGTTGTTGGCAAAGAAAGTGCAGTTCCGTTAAACGTCCCAATATTGCAAACGTGAGGAGAGTGTCAAAATGCAATCTTATGATCGTAGATGCATAAATTTAAAGCATTTTTAACTTTATCGCATTGAGTTAAGGGTGTTAAAATATAATAAATAGATTACAGGGTCTATTCGTGTTGTCTTGTGTGGAATTTCCTGATATGTCTACATAGAGTCACGTTTATGGCACCGTCTAAACGCTCATAAACATTGAATACTATGAATAACGTTAAACCAGTAAACTGCTAATGTCTTAGATCATGGACTAATGTAGATTAAGACAGTTAATATATCATTATCTACGTATAATTTCTGAATACATTACAAAATACCTATCTTGTCTCGGACGTTGAACTGTGTTTATAAAATAAGTCATTATCATACATTAACAAGATATCTGCACCAGTATTGGTATTGTTGTCAACGGCAAATAATTATTGGTAGACCTGAAGTGAATTCTTTTCAAAATATATATTTAATAAATACTTTGATTTTTGAATATAATTCAGTGGCAAATGCATATTTTTGGAACTACACAGATTGTAATTTGCTTATGTAGCAATATGTGCAATTGTGAAAGAACAATTCATCGTTATTTCTTATGACTATATTTAATAAAAACACATTATTATTACATAATCACATTATAACGTACTGCTTGAAATTTAATAAATAATAAGCACTTATACAATTATATAAGTATTAAAATAATATTATATATAAGATTTCAGATATTTTGTATATGTATGATATGTTTACTAGACACATTGTATCCTAACACTATTTTTAATACCTAAACAAGTGATTATTAATTATTCTATTAAAAGATATATTTAATATTTTATCAAAAACATAAATATCCATATAAATTATACGGTTAGGTATATTTGTATCCAAGATAACTTAAGTGAATAATTATTTTCTTTGTCTTTAGTTATCATTTTTCCTTTTTCCTTAGATATTATTATAGGTTGTATTATAATATTATGTGGATAACGGAACTTTGTTGCGGCGTTGTTACGAATTCCGTCAGTCGGATATCAATAGTTTGCCTTCTTGGTTTTTCTTATCTTTTTCCAAGATAACTTTGATCCAAAGTCATATTATTTATTCTATAAAGGAAACAGCATACTGTACCCACTGTCGATAAGCAGTTTACCTAATCTATGGATGTGTTCAAAAGCCAGTCTAAAAGAGGTTTTCCTGTCGCGTATTTTATCATGTCTAATACCACTTGGTAACTGGTTATTCATTATAATCTGTATTTTCACCATTAATATATTTTATTGATATTAGAACTTGAATTTTAATGTTTAGGTATTGATACATGTGATTTTCTGACACGTGAGCAACACATATTTTATTATGTTAACGACGATTATGTAACAGAACACCTGGTTTCATTTGGTTAAATTTTTGGGGACAGAAAATCGTTAAACATAGTATATGTACTTATAAACTTTTTTATTTGATAGATATCTGTTTTACGGGTTAAATAACATATATTCGTATAATAAAAAAATAGACTTAGTATAACATACTTTAAAAATAAAATCTTAACCAATATAACCCGCCTCTTGGTAAGCAGACATTCCATCATTTTTAATAGACTTCAAAAAAAGGAGAAGGTTCTATATGTTTGTCTGTGTGTATGTTTTTTTTATGTATGTTTACCGAAAACTTCGTCAATTGTGAACCGATTTCGAATTTTTTTTTGAGGTGGTCCCCATTTAAATTCCACCGGTATTGGAGCTTGGACTTTGAAGATACAGCAAATAACGTGTTCTGGTTTATTTAACCTTTATTTACATTGATGATTCTATTCTACATCGACTTCAGTAACTGACAAATTTAATTATATGGGATATGGATATGTGTATCGTACTTATAAAGTTATTTTTATTGTATTTGAGTTTTGATTAGTAAAAGATAGTTATTTTGTACTTTTCAGATTTTTTTTGAAGGCAGATAAGTTTTATTCTATAAATGTTTGTTGGAGAACGTTTCACAAAGTCATGACTTCAAAATATTTACGGCACTGTATTTAGCCAAATTATGATCTATCAGCTTACATACATATCTTCACGCCATCTCATCATTCTCCTCACACATTTTCGCCTAGGTATGCGAGTGCTTTTGACATTTCCGTCGGCTAACACTCTAGCTATTTAATCTTTATAAGTCAGCCTTGGTCTTCCTTGGCTTCTTTTACCACTCACTTTCGTTCTGTAGATTTTCTTCATCGGTCTTTCATCACTCATTCTTTCCATGTGTCCGAACCTCCTAAGCATTCCTTTCTTCAATTTTACAATAACACTCGCGCAATTCTGTTATACTGCGTATCTCTTCATTTATTACTCTACATCTACTTTATTTTGCCCACACTATATCTAAGATATCGTATTTCGCGTTTGTATTACTTTCATTAGATTTCGAGCACATTCAGGTTTCACTACCGTACAATAAATTTGGCACCAACACCGCATTGTAGATGGCCATTTGACTGAAATAGATATATTCACCCTACCTATTAATGCAGTCAAAGCATACTTTATTAGGAGTTGCTTCCGGTCTCTCGACTTCCAACTCACATGTCTGGGTGTTTATGCCTAATATGTATTTATTTACGTAAGAAAAGTATATAAGTAGTATATCAGTTGTCTAGTACCCATAACACAAGCGCTGTGCTGCTTACTTTGGGACTAGATCACACAGCGGTGAAATGTCTGAGTATATTATTTATTATTATCTTCCATCCCTAGAAAACGCATTCCCCAGATACTGACCCGTTTCTAGCATAACACTACGTATTATATAATTATTAATAATTAATACGTGGATGCTCGTCCAAGACAATTACGAAATGATTTTTTTATTGAAATTGATTGACCGGGAAATGAAGCAGGGACCTTGGGAAGGTATTATTGAATTTATGTATTGCAAATGTACTCTTACTTATTGCATTTTGTATAAGTACTTTTTCAGCATTTTCGAGGATGTGAGAATGACAGTCACAAAAGTTTTCATGCCTAACATATGTACGTACTAAGGTATGATAACAAGAAACGACAACTAAAGCAGGAAAATTGAAACCATATATCAATCAATATCTAGAATATATCAATAAAACCATTGGTTAGATGAGAAACAAGTATCTACTTATCGTGATGATTTTAGCATGAGCAAAAATAGTACCTACAATCTGCGATAAAACGAAGTCTTTTAAAGGTAGTGATTTGTAATCTATTTGTGATTGTGATGAATTCCTACAGTCTTTAGCTATTTTATTTAGCTAGCTCGAGGCTCGGTTGGTTTCAGTGCTGACCGAGTCTGATCTCTGGTATATCCTGAGGATGCTTCGTTGAGAGGCGAAACACGCGTCGATTGGTGGTTTTTGAAGTTTGAGTGGAAAATAGCTAAACATTGTAGGAATTTATCACATGAAATGGATTTCCGCAAAGTAACACCTGAGTCTATACAAAATCTATTTGTGATTTGTAACAATCTCAACGATATGTATTATTTCGCACCAATTGGAATTCGGTGTAGGCAGAGTTTGCAGGAACTACATAATCACACCTTGACGCCATTTATTCTAGCACTAAGTATTTAGGTTTACAAAAATATCAAAGCGGAACCGGATAAAGACAAAATTGCTAGCCCATCGCCTACATACGTAGGAAGACAGCGTGATAAACACGGCACATTTATTTTTTTCTGTCACTGACCAGCACTAATGTTTCCATTAATTAATATAATAACAGGAACATATGAAGAACAAGATCATCCAATCTACTTTGACATAATATGTCTCTTACAGACGCATGTCTGTGACGCATAGCTGTGGTAGATAAATTAATTATTTGTTATTTTAATTTTATTCCTATTCATTATCTAGCACAAAATGACACGTAGTATCGTATACCGTTAGCCGTATTATATATATAAATTATTGACATCATTAGCACCAGGTGATTTCCCATGCCACTCTTGTGAGACTAAGTCCATAACTCGACAACGCTAGTGAGCTCATCCACAAACAATAACTTTTCTTAAATGTTGTGTTTTAATTATTATAAGCGAAATTTAATAGATATATTTACGAATCTCTTTTACGCCAAATGTAAAAAATATAAAGTTATTTCTGTTTCACAATGTCTATTGACGATCAGTACACCTATACTATCAGTGCGATAAAAAAAAAATTCTATTTAATTTCAAAAAACGCATTCAAATATTTACCTAATATTGTAACATCAATAACTAATTTTTGTCAAATAGTTAACTACTTACACAAATAAAAATAATGTTTAAGTAAGAATTTTAGTAAAACTATATTTTTTTAACTGCGAATTCTAAATATTTAGGTTTTTTTAAGTAATTGTTGCAATGAATACAAAAACTCATACTGCAATCGGAAAAATTACACATGTGTTTTCAATTGTCCTCACGGATAGATTTTTTGATCGGTCGACAACTTATTGGATTCCGTAATATGTCAAATTGACAATGTTTGTTTTACATATCGTGTAAAACATTGGTTTCTATTTTAACTACAGACTGTACCGATTAAGTACATACATACTGCTCTCAAGTTGATATACATAAGTATGTTTGAACAATTACATTTAAGGCGACGCATTGATAATTTATTCTAAACAATAATAATTTATTCTAACAATAATTTATTCTAAAATAGACCTTCTGTTCTATGCAAACGTGCGCGCGCTAGCTTACGAAAAATACGAAAAAACAGTTATTTTCGTTTATTTTAAAAACTATAATTATTTTTAAATATCCAACTGTCATATTAAGAAATATGTTTAAAGTACAGTAAATTTAGAAATATAAATCGGTACCGTTGCTCCGAAAAATGTAAATCTCAGTCAGTCAAATGTTAATCAGTTTTAAAAGAGGTTTCTTTGATATTTTTTTTGAGGTACAAAAGTTAACCAACCGTGTGTCGCAACTTTCAAAAGGAAGGCAATGAAATGAAAAATCAGGATACCAAATATCACTGTCATACGTTTTGTAGTCACTTAGAAAAATTGAGATCCCTGGCGTCATAATTTCTAATGCGTCGCCTTAAGTTTCCATTTATGTCATTTTAAGTGAGACCGATTGCGCCTAGGTACTGATATCATATGCTACTGTGTTAAAATCATGGACGTACTAGTTAAAATTAAAAATTTTAAAAACCCCCGACTCAAAAACAACCTCCAAAATATAAAAAAAAAAATATGTACCTCATAGCCCATTAAATTTGTGATAAGTTTCAATAAAAATAGTAGTAGTAATATATCCAAGCGTCGTCATATCGGGAGACCTCTAAGTTGTATTGAAATTTCATACATACTTTATCATTTTTTAGTTGTATTCTCTTTTTATTACTTTATTTACTTAGTGGTCCCCCGACGTGACGACGCTTGGATTTATCACTACTACTATTTATATTGAAACATCAGAAATTTAAAGGGCTATGAGGTACATATTATTTTTTTACTTTTTGAAGGTTTTTTTGAGTCGAGGTTTTTTAAATTTTTAATTTAAGTTTTAATTCATGCTTTTTAAACACTACGATCTACATTCTATCCTCACATTCACGCAAATACTTTCCGGGACGATACACGAAATTGCGACACGAGATACATCATTAGACCTGATCACCATCTATCTATCTATAGCCTATACATAGAGACCATTTCAATGAGCCTAAACATGATACCTCTACTGCAAGTGGCGAGGAGTTGGATATCTTGTTGACTTTAGATGATGCTGCAGCATCTGGTCAAGGTTACTATGTTATTGTGACATTATTGAAATCACAGAGTGTACTAAATTTCGCATCGATTAGACTAATAAAAGATGCTCGCGTCTCTTTAAAAACTAAAAAAGAACTGATATTCTTCTTTTTGATAAAACATGTCTAAGAACCACCGCTGTTTTTAAACAAAAAAAACTGCATCATAATCGGTCCGATCGTATAGGAGCTACGATGCCACAGACAGACACACAGACACGTTTTATAATAACACCCCTTCTTTTGCGTCGGAAGTTAAAAGTACTATTGAAACACCACTAATGTCAAAAATATATTGACGTTCAACAAGCGGTCAACTGAGAAGCGAGTTGTCAAAGAATTAATCTAATTAGAAACGACAGTATATTTTTCACTTGTTCTGATGGAGATGAAGTGCAAGCTGTAATCTAAAAGCTTTCGGCTATAAGTGGGTAATGTGACATCGGCCTAAATGAAATACCTATCCTCTAGAGAATAAAGATGTGACCAATTACTCGACCTTCGATGTTCGGTCTGTATCGCATTTTGTATGAATGTTTCAAACATTTACGCTTTCACGAATGTAATTCTATCAATCTAACCAAATTTAAAATAATCAAGTTACATGGTTTATGATATATAACTAAAAGTCTGAGTTAAGCTGTTTCATATTTTTTACAATTGAACTGCCACTTAAATGTATACTCGCACATAAATGTAATAGCTGTAGTATAATGCTGTACATAGGTAACAAAACTAAAACTTAGAGGTTCAAAAAGAGTTATAAAAATATCGCATTCATAAGTACAGGAACACAACTATTACAGTTGTAATTCAATACGCGTGCATCACTCTTGTTCTGTGTTTCCCTTCATTGACTTGTTAATAAGTTAATTGTAATCGCTCGTCCGGTGCAGTGTGACGTCGTTATTACGTTATTTGTTATTTACTGTAATCAAATATATATAAATATCATGCTTTTCTTTTGTAGAATGTAATTATGTAGCCATATTTCTAAACGGTTATAAGGGATCTTCCAAGACAGGATTGAACCTTCAAGCACTTAAGGAGAAAGCGCATTACAAGTTTACACTGGGGCATATCGAAAGGGCAAAGGCAATGAACTACACGAGCGGTTAGTCTAGTTATATGAATAGTATAGTAGCCAGTACTAGGCAAATATGTAACCGTACGGCAACTATTCCTTTTGCCTTTTAATATTGTTTAAAAAATAATAAAGAGATCCTAATTATTAAAAATATTATGATTATTTGATGAAATTTAAAATAAGAATTCAGTATTATTTAAAAGACATTAACAGTAAACGGTTTTGATTGCGGGATGCATCATGAATCGATGCTTCGGCCACTGACACACATAGTTACCGGCTGCGCTTGCGCAATTATTAGATAATGTTCTCTCGACCGCGCGACCGTTCGCACATTCTAAATAATTAATAGGTAAGTATAAACTGAAATAATAGAACCTTGAAAACCATTTGAAGTATTTTATAACCAAAAATACTTTAATATTTAATTTTACGAAGAATTTTGTCGCAACGGTCTCTTCACGAATTTAATTTCATGGTCCATTTTTCTTGCTTCATAAGAAATATCTCGGGTTAATGTCAAACAATAAAAATATTTCGGAATTACTATAATATTATATTACATTTCAAACGAATAGCTGACAATACAGTAAATATTAGTCATTGCTTTTTTTCCTTAAGTAGATTATCATCGAGTTTTAGTGTAATTTTTAAAACGAAGACCCTGCTGCACCTATGGTGTTTTATAAATATTAGTTCGTTATTTATCTAATATATAAAAATCAATTTTTGTTTGTTCGTATTTTATATCCTGCCATACCGCTCATTCGATTGCGATGAAATTTGGTAGCTTGAACCTCGAAGAAGGACAGGCTATTTTAAAAATAAAAAATGCGGACGAATTCGCGGGCATTAGCTAGTATATAATAATTGTGTATAAAAGTAATGAAAACAATGTTTTACAACTTCTAAACAATCGTAGTCGATTATTATTATGATTCTAATTTCGAGTAATTATACGTTATATACGAACCTGTTACTAGTCTTTTCGTTGTTGAACATTCTACATTAATGTACTAATTGAATGTAAATCCGCAGTAACAAAATACCGTTTGAAGGTGAACCAGTGCAGTTGTAATGGACACCGGTAACATTTCACTGATCATTCTAAGTAAGGTACACAATATTTGGACATTTGTTTTAAATACTTTGTTCCTTTCAATGAATTTCTGTGAATAATTAAACCGTACATGATCTTTATTTATGTATTGAATGTGCTTATGTTATTTTTTTGTAGTCGACAATAATTAACCTCATATATAATTGTTATATTTATAGACGAAGGTGACTGGCGCGTATAATTCAGGGCTTCCTAGTTTAGGGACCACTTGTATCGATTGTTATTCAATTGAATTATATCAGCCATTTAATAGCAATTTGCAATTTTTTCTTTGTTGTTATATTTATTGTTGTAAATAAATGTACTTTTATTTTTACTCAAAAAAACATTTTACGTGGGAATATACTACGCCTTCCTCAAAAATTGTCTACACTCATTACATAAGACTTCAACGAAAACACGATATTGTAAGTTATACTTTATGATATTTTTTTACACACGTAATTATTTTAATAACCGTAGATTTATAAGTGAATAAATATTTCTAAATAGAAGATATGGAAACAGAAATAATAAGAGAAAAAAACTTTTACATTTTTTAAAATAAAATAATTGCAGCTAACAAGAATATATTAGATTAAAATAATATTAAGATACCCATGTTATACTTATAAATTCATTTGTTAAATTAATGGTTATATCATAAAATACAAAGGAACTCAAGATACTCACTCTGTAAGTACTCCACATTTTCTTGTACTTCAGGCATCAGATGAAGGAAGGTTGTGGACAATAAAACACCACCTCCAAATGATAACAGCGACATCACCACCTTGTTGCTAGACTTGAGGTTTCCAGCATCATCTGGAGTTACCCAGTTTAATCGTTTCGCCAACAATAAGGGAATTAAGCCGCAGATCATAGAGGCACAGAAGAGCACGGCCATTGAGACACCCTTGGCCAAAACAACCCCTTCGGTATCGTCATCAGCATCACCGTGTCTGGAGCTGAACATTACTTCCTCGACCGACATGTTTTTTATTTATTTAAATTGATTTTTTGGTTAAATTTTCTAAGTTTAGACTCTTCTGCGTTCAAGGCAGTAAAACCGAGTGGACAGCACGAAGGTCGTCTAACCTTATATACGAGCGTAAGATATCGCGATGTGCGCGTGCGCCGGCTAAGAGCGGCGCGTCTGTACTATGCGCGCATGGTGCTCGCAACCACACTTTGTTCCACTCCTGCACAGCCTGCGCGTGGAGCACTGCAAAGCCTTTAAAGTTGATACGCAGAACATAGACGCGATATTGCATAAAAAATTTAAAAAATATTTGGAATAGTGTACTGTATATTATATTATATTGTTATATGATTTATTTAATTACGTTTGTTAAATATTTAATTTTATGTAATAGGCTTTATAATTTACAAACGTTTATGAACATAGTATACACGTATGTATATATAAATATTATAACAGAGTAGTTCTATTCTTTGAGTTCTCGGTGGGTATTTAAACAATATGTATACATAGGAAGTATTTCTAATATCCAGAGGCGCTTCGAGCTGCATTGATGGTCAAGTTTCAAGCATGTAATGATGATATTGCAACTTTACAAAGTTGCAATATCTGATACAGTATCCATATAAAATGTCAATCATTATTATAAATATAACAATATAAATATAACAGTATAAATAAAAAGCATATGAATGGTTATTTCAATTTATTAAATCTAAGAAAATAATAGTAAACATATCGCTATTAACATTACATTTTGTTATGTAGGTACTTTCATCAGAGAGAAAGAATAAATTACGATGTCGTTGACAGATATGGGATATGGCATAGTTTGATAAGATTACCACATTTTCCTGTATGTAATTACCTACTTTAATAGTATTTCAAGTCTCTTTACAATGTTATTAAAGAAATGTTAGACAATCTATCCCAATACGTACATCTGAAACGAGGACATACCTACATATTATATAGGTAGTATGTCAGACTGATGTGGTTGAAATTGTTTGTTATGTATACTTCTAATTACCCTCACAAAATACGTGCATCTGTATATACTATGTAGTGGTCACTCAGCGTTCGAAATTCAACATAAGCGCATTTTTCCCTTGACTAACACTCCACAGACTCGAAACAGCTCACAGCTCACAAATCACACAAAATTTACAGCTCGAAACTCATTCAGTCAATTTGTTAGTAATTATTTTTTGGCAACAATCTCTTCTCTGTGCGACCGTTTGACTCTCGGTTTGACCATAAACTATTATTCATTGTACATTGACAGTATAATTGACATTGTCAATATCTTACTGCCGTCCGGCAGTAAGATTGAGGGTAAGGTCGAAGCGCCAGTATCCTTATGGGATGGTGACACAGAGGCTAAATCACTCAAGTTTATTTTGCCGTCCTATTGTACGGTATACCAGGCGGAGCTTCTGGCCTCGTGCAGGGCGGCTAAGATCGCCAGCAATTATAAAGGTCACACTTTCGGCATTTATAGCGACTCCAGGGCGGCATTACTGACGGTCGTCAACGACAACTTGGTCCATTCCCTTGCCGTGGAGATCAGGAAGGCGACTCGATCCTGCCGAAAGCGGGGTAAAAGCCTCCCTGTTCTGAGTAAAATTTAATGTGGGGTTTGAAGGCAACGAGCGTGCAGATGAGTTAGCCAAGGAGGCTGCCCTGCGGTCTAAAAAGAAGCCGGACTATGATCCCTTCCCTGTCTCGTTCGTCAGGAGCTGCATTCGTAAGTCTGCACTTGAGAAGTGGGACAGAAGGTATGGGAATTCTAAAACGGCATCTGTAACAAATATTTTCTATTCGAATGCGATTGCGGCGAACAGCATCGTGAGAAAGATAACGCCTAACAGTATATTAACGTAGAATATGTTCTCCGTATACCTGCTGTAAGGGGGATCCCTCGCACCCTTGTGAATCCGGAATTCCAGAGCATGTGCCACATATTATGTTCGAGTGTTCCATCTTCGCAAAAGAAAGGTACGATCTGGAACAGAAGCTTGACATAACACTGAACGCTGTCAATGTTCCCACATTGATGGCGAACAATCTAAGCTGAGCAGAATTATTACAATACTCTGAAAAAATAAGGAATAAGGTAATTATAAGAAATAAATCATAGCATAAGAAATATTGTGGCAAAATTGTATAATGTCTACTGTTTTTGAACTGTTTTTGACTTAAGAACGAAGTAGAAAAATAATAGTTTTTAATATACCTCTAGAGCAGGGTTTCCCAAACATTGGTTTGCTCTGGCCCGGTAATTTTCACATTCCCTCTTCGTGACTCACTCAAGGTTTTCAAACCGGTACATTAGGTAAAATAAAACACATTCATTGATAATAGAAGTACTTAAATGTATTACAATAATAAAAAATATTGTTTTACTTATAAATTTTAACTATAATTAATGGTTGTAATTGTAATGATGTCAAATTCAAAAGTCAAGTGGTTCATTTTTGGGCAACTGTGTTCGTTTTAATAATAAAATTCCTCAAGAAATTGCTTAATTAACGGAAAAGTGATTTAAACTTATTATTGGAAAAGTATACTAGTCTGGAAATAATCCTCTCTGCACATTTATTTACTGGCTTTATGAACATTGTATTCCAGTATTTACTGCGTTATGAATATTGTTATTCATAATACAGTCAGAGAGGACGCGACGCAAGGCGCTCCGTCCTCTCTGACTACCCCGTTAGGGATACGGCGTGAAGATATATATGCATGTATGTATGTATTCCAAATAAATATTTTAGAATGATGTTGAAAAAATGATACCTGACTGAGTTTCTTATCGGTTCTTCTCAATGTCCAGGTTTTCTTTTTAAATCGAACTAAAATAGATTTGACGTTTAAATACCTTGCCATTGATTTGACTTTGGCTTTGATTAAGCTTTTTAGGAGAAAAAACATTCTTCATTTATTGTCATAAAAAGTAAATAGGTACTCCCCAATAAAAGTCACAACATTTATCAAAGAAAATGCTTCGGATTTGTAGGGAGCGGGTTTTGGCCATGATATTTATTGTACAGTATCACATAATGTTGTCTACTAATAGTTTTTGGTCTTATCAATTTGAGTTCCTGGTAGTAAATTACTCAATTTCTAAAGTAAACGTCGACATAGAACAAAAAGATGGCGTCTGTTATAATCTAGGTTTGAATTGAGGCAACACTGTGGTAGATTGTGAACCCCGGAAAAATATATCTGTGATTGACATGCTTGCTAGTGTATCATTTCTCTTATCCTAGAAATAACAATAAATAAAGTAAAACATGGTGGCAGTGCTAACCAAAATAAATATATAAAAAAGTTCATCAGTAAAAAAGAATACTACATAGTGTTGATCAGATATCAATATTCAATAATGAGTATAAATCGACGACGAAAATCACTTCAACTTTAATGCCTCGGAAAATTTTTCATTTATTCTGGAGGAGTGGTGTAAATGGAAAAACAGGTTCCAGAGATACATGAGCCTAACAGGAAACGATACCAAGGAAGATAAAGACAAAATAAATTGTTTTTTATATTGCATGGGGGAAAAAGTATTACAATTTTACAAGAAGCAATGTTATCAAGATGTCTTGGATGGATTTAATAACTTCTTTACCCCGAAGAAAAATATCATATACGAAAGGTATAAATTTAATATGCGTGAACAGAAAACATCAGAAACTATTGACGATTTTGTTACGGACTTGTATGTATAGGCGGAAAATTGCGAGTATGGAATTTTGAAGGAGGAAATTATCAGAGACAGAATAGTAATTGGGATAAAAGATAAAAAGACAAGTGAACGGTTAAAGAACGACTTAACTTTAAAGGACGCAATAGTCATGTGCAAGCAAGCGGAAGTACAACAGGAAGAGAGTCCATTGATGTATGAGAAAAATCAAGAAAGCACAGCTCAGCTAAATAGGGTCAAGGCTAAACAAAAGTGCTGGTTCTGTGGCCAGGAACGACATCCCAGAAACAAATTCCCTGCTCAAAAAGTGACCTGTTTTAAGTTTAGTCGAATAGGCCATTTTTCTGTTTGTTGTAGCTCTCAGTCTATAAGACCAATGACGAGAGTGCAGGAAGATAGAGAAAAGGAACCGGGAGTTCTGTTACAGGTGGGTCTAGGCAAATCTGAAATTAAATATATTATAAAGATTGACATATTTAATGATAATAATGTACATATTAATGAAATAGATTTCTTGATTACACAGAAGCAGATATAACAGCTATTCTTGAAAATGTCATTAAGCGTAACATTCCGTTAGTGAAGTGCAGGGACACAGTGGTAGGACCTGATGGAACCAATTTGAATGTAGTAGGAATAGTAAATTTGAGGTTAGTATATAAAGAAAAAAGGTATATGGGTAGAGTGTACATCGTTAAAGGTTTGAAATGCGCTATTCTAGGCCGCCCAACAATTGAATCTATGAACATAGTTTCCTTATGTGCTGTACACATACCAGCCATTTCTGTAGTAAATATTGAAAGAAAATTCCCTAACATATTTAATGAATTAGGTGTATTTAAAGAAAAGTTTAAAATTAAGTTGGTAGACAATCCGCAACCATATATTCAGGCATCTCCTAGGAGTGTATCTATTCCCCTACTACCTAGAGTTAAAGAGGAGCTAGATAAACTGCAAAGATTAGGAATAATCAGTCCAATAGAAGAGCCGACAGATTTTGTGTCGCCAATTATTGCGGTTTTAAAGAATAATAAAGTTAGAATATGTGGAGACTATACTACATTGAATCAAAATATTAAACGACCAATGTATCCAATTCCAAAAATAGAGAATACACTGGAAACACTTAAGGGAGCAAAATATTTTTCTAGAATTGACGCCACATCTGGATTTCACCAGATTTTTCTCGATGAAGAGTCAAAAAAGCTGACAACTGTTATAACACCTTTTGGTAGGTATGTGTACAACAGGCTACCATTCGGACTAAATTGTGCACCAGAGTACTTTAGCATGAAATTTGCTAACTTGTTCAGAGATATGAAATTGACATATGGACGATATTCTTGTATATGAAGAAAGTATAGAAAAACATGACAATGTTTTAAGAGAGGTGTTAAAGATATTGCAAAAGGAAGGTATAACAATTAATAAAAATAAATGTGTTATTGGGGCTGAGGAAATTACGTATTTGGACCATATTATCACTTAAGAAGGTATCAAGCCAGATCCAGAGAGAATAGAATCAATGAAAGAATTTCAAACACATACCAACAAAAAGCAATTACTTCAGTTTCTAGGTATGGTTAACTTTGTGGGCAGGTTCATTCCTAGAAAATCTATAATTTTGGCACCGTTACACAGTCTACTTAAAGAGGACAACCTTTTTATATGGGGGGTTTCTCAAAAACAAGCGATAAAGAATAAATTACAAAATGCCCCTATTCTGGCACATTTTAATCCAAAATGTAATGTAATTGTGTCTGCTGATAGTAGTTCCTATGGTTTAGGTGCAGTATTAATGCAAGAAAATGAGGAGAAGGATAGGTCAGTGGTGGTTTATGTAAGTAGAACACTCACAGACACAGAAAAGCGTTATGCCCAGATAGAAAAAGAAGGTTTGGAGTTAGTATGGGCAGTTGAAAAGTTTAAGAGATTATACAGTAGGTAATTCATGTGACGTTAGAAACCGATCATAAACCCCTGTTGCAAATTTTAAAAATAAAACCATTGGATGATCTCAATGCACGGCTTTTACGTTTCAGATTAAAATTAATGCGTTTTGATTTTGACATTAAATACATACCAGGTAAAGATTTAACAGTAGCAGACACCCTTTCACGACACTCAATACCATATACAGAAAACAAAGTTAAGAAGGATTTTATTTTAAGGCATATGGGTATTGATGAGACTTCTACAAATGATTATTGAAAGCAAATTAGAAATGAACAAACTAAATCTGTTATTTGTGTTATATTAAAAGAGTATACCATAAATGGGTGGCCTGTAAAAAATAAAATAGACAAATCCTTAGTCAAGTATTATCAATACAGAAACAATTTTTCAGTACAAGAAGATCACAGAGAAGAAATGTTCATAGATCAAATACCAGATAGGCCATGGCAAAAAGTGGGTATGGATCTTTTTAAATTCTAAGAGATACGGTACTTAGTAATAATAGACTATTTTTCAAGATTTATAGAGGTATTAAAATTAAAAGATTTGACAGAATATACTGTTATAATTAGATGTAAGGAGGTTTTTTCACGATATGGTATTCCAGAAATAGTACGTTCAGATTGTGGCACACAATTTCAATCTAAATTTACTACATTTGCAAGACAGTATGAATTTCAGTTGATAAATAGTAGTCCTCATTACCCACAGAGCAATGGCCAAGCTGTCAGGTATAAAGATAGCAAAGGCACTTTTGTCAAAGAATGATATATATTTAGCACTACTGATATATAGGAATACTCCACTTGAAACAGGGTTCAGCCCTGCAGAGCTGATGTTTAATCGCAGGTTGAGAGATAATCTACCCATATTACCAAGTAAATTAAACAGTGGTGTAATGGTAGACGAGGAGCTTAAGAAATGTAGAGAAGAGAAGAAATATAAACATTCTTACTACTATAATAAGAGGCACAAAGCAACTAGTCTACATGAATTAAATGTAAATGACAAGATTTGGGTAACTGATCTAAAGTTATATGGCAAGACTGTAAAAAATGTCTTGAACCACGTTCCTACATTATACAAACTGAAAGACGTAATTTCAGACGTAACCGGTGGCATTTAATTCTGGTTCCTAACAACATTTCACTGACGGAGAGGTATAATCCACTGTCCACTGATGTTTCTATTGATGATCTTTCTACAAGTCTTTTTGAGGAATAATGAGAGTACAGATCAACAACAGAATGAGGTAGAAGTCGAGCAAAACCTATCTCAAAATGTAGAGGTTCAAGAGGAGGCAGAAAGAGAAAATAGAGTAAGTACCAAAAAGGCTTGTAAAAATACTCAAGTATCTAGATGATTATGTTACATATGATTAAATTTATTGAAGTTAGACTTGTATTTCTGTTAAACATAATTTATTGTTAATTACTACTTATTAATTTAATTTTGTTTATTATGAGACTTCTAGAAACTTGTTTCTGTTAAAAGGAAAGATGTTGTAATCTAGGTTTGAACTAAGGCAACTGTGGTAGATTGTGAACCCCGGAAAAATATATCTGTGATTGACATGCTTGCTGGTGTATCATTTCTCTTATCCTAGAAATAACAATAAATAAACTAAAACAGCGTCTACCATAAGTGTCTGCCAAATTGATCACGATAGACCATCGGTAGACTTACCGTGATGACTTAGGTGATGACGTTATGTTGACAGACGAACCGTCAGTACAGTGACGTTACTGATGTTTGATATTTAATTATTTTTTGAAAGCCGTTCGTTATTTGGATATATCTTTGCGAATGCAAATTTCGCCAGTGTCATGCAGTAATAAATAGAACCACAGAAAATACTGAAAATATTTAACGATTATAACCGATCTTGTTAAGCAAATTATTAATATTCCAACTATCGAAGTACGAAATTACTCGATATAAAAACTTCCTCATTTGGTAAATTTGAACAGTCGAGCAGATATCGCACACCTAAAGGAAAAAAGAACGAAAAGAACAACTTGAGATTAATACATGTTAGTTTTGTTCAGTTTGTGTGTGAGCGCGTTTCTCCCTTAAGAGGGAAGGCAAAGAGCATTTTAGCCCATATAACCATGTCTTCAGTAATAAATACATAAATTCTTCATGTTATTTCATTAAAATGTAGACGCAATACATTTTAATGTCTCTAGGAGTTTCTGGCGACAAATATATTGAGGCAGTCTTCCTAGTCGATTTCACTGAGGCGGACTAGGCTACTATAAAAGTTTCAACGTCACGCTACTAAATTAGCACTTATTTCAACAATTTCACATAATGCACAACAACTTAGACACTTTGAGACGGAAAAGTACGCCACTAGAAACAATTTGCGAATAATTAAAATAAACTCCCAACCGTTCCCCATAAAATCCCGCCAAAATCTCCAGTTCAGTTTAGTTTGTGACATAAGTCATTTCTTTTTTTTTTGTACGATTCTTCCTTAAGAGAGAAGGCAAAGGGATTTAGGCCCATACAGTCGTTGTCTTCAATAATAGACAGATATATTCTTGCTATTATTTCATTCAAATGTCTACGTAATACATTTTGATGTTTCCTAGGAGTTTCTGGCGACAAATATATTGAGGTAGTCTTTCTAGTAGGATTCACTGAGGCAGATTAAGCTTCTAATAAAATCTCGACACCACACTAGTAATTAAGCACTTATTTTAACAATTCCACATATTGCACAACAGCGTAGATACTTGGAATGCATTGGGATGGGATTAACTACATCAATTTTACATCACAATATCAAACAATTTGCAATTAATTAAAATGAACGCCCAACTAATCTCTATAAAATCTCGCATAAAACTCTTTTTTTTTAATTTCCTTAAAAAATAAGGTATAAATGTCATAAAGAAAAAAAGGATTTTATTACCAGTGAAATCAGCAATATATTAATCTTTGTTAGAATAACCTTGTTCTCAGTATTTTTCTTCATTTCTATGTATACTGTTCATACTGATGGCCAGAAATGAAATACCTCCTTTCCATACCCTAAGGCTTTGAAACTGGAGATGTACTGATTCATCATTGCTCAACCTTCCTTTTAAAGCGTGGAGACTGAATAAGAAGGGCTTTTCCAAAAATCAACCCCTAAAAGGATGAAAAGGGGTGGCAAAATTTGCATGGACAAAAAAATTCCTTTGTCTGTGCCTTGAAATTTAGCACAAAAAATACTCTTAGCCGTGCATAATAGGGGATGAACTGACTAACTTATAACTGTATAATTTGAAAATATAATTTGCCATGCTTCCGGTCGTACGAGTAAGTCTATTATCATCTGTAGATTATAACATACAATACTATTAACATTCATTATTAATTTTGTTATGTTACAATTTAGATGATTGTATCTTCTAAATTACGTAGTTCAAATTCCACGCGCACGAAGTCGCGGGCAAAAGCTAGTGTTATATAAAAAGGAATGTGAATGCTAAAAGTAGTCCTTTACAAAGTCAGTAAGTACGTTAGTAACAAGTAGGTAGCAACCAGTCACTGAGCATGCATATCTTAAGTACTTGTCATCTATTATCTACAATCTACATAATAATACATTACTGTAGTGTCTTCTCATCTCGTGTATTATTAATAGGATATTATTATGCAAGCTTACGCCTGTTTCTATATTTTATAGGTATTTCTGTATCAATAACAATATAATAAAATAAAATAAATAAAATAGCCTTTATTTCTACTTATTCCTACTCTACATTACTTTTTACATGTCTACATTACGTACTTATATATTCATGCGTGCGCGCGCGTACAACATATATACATACATACATACGCCTACATGCATGCATATGACATTCACACACCACACATACACAAATATTAAGATTCTTTCTCTTCTTTTGTTAAGTAGTCGCCTCTTCGGCGTAGGCCTCCCCCAGTCTCCTCCATTCTTCTCTGTCTCTAGCTTTCCTCATCCAAGTCGGCCCACATTTTTGTTTAAATACATCCTCCCAGCGTCTTTTGGGTCTTTCTATATTTCTTTGCCCGTCACGAGGTATCCATTCCATTACTTTCTTTGTCCATCGATCGTTTTCCATTCTACACACATGTCCTGCCCATTTCCATTTCAAATTTCTAACTACTTTTAATATATCTCTGGCTTTCGTCCTTTTCCTTATTTCCTCGCTCGATATTCTGTCCGATAATTTAATTCCTAACATGCTTCTCTCCATTCTTCTTTGTTGTGTTGCCAGTTTCGCTTCATCTTGTTTTCTCAATGCCCATGACTGACACCCGTATGTTATGCATGGAAGGATTTCTACCTCATATAATTTTCTTTTTATAGTTATGTTAATATCTTTATTTTTCATAATCTCTTTTAAGCTCCAATATTTTCTCCACGAAATAGCTATTCTTCTATGTACTTCTTTTCCTATTTGATCTTCAAATGAAATTGATTGGCCTAAGTATACGTACTCCTTCGCGAACTCCATCGTTTCTTCTTCTACTTTTACAATTTTCTCTTCTTCATTTGTTAGAATTTTTGTTTTCGAAACGTTTATTGACAGTCCCACTTTTCTGCTCTCCCTGGCCAGTTCCTGCATCATCATTTCCAATTGTACAGAATCCTCCGCAAACACCACCACATCGTCAGCAAAACACGAGTTAATCTTTCTCCATCTATCACTATGCCTCTCTTTTCCCAGTCCATGTTTCTGAATACCATCTCTAACACTGACGAAAATAGTTTTGGAGAAAGAGGATCAATAACAATACTATGGTGATATTAATATAAACAGCAATAATTATTTCATCATTACGCGCATAATATATTATATTCAATATTTTTATTGGTTAATAATTTATTATTAATAATTAATTAAATAATTATTAATTATTTTAATATAATAGTTTACACTCAGCGTACACAAGAAATAAATAATTAACGTTAATTACAAACTATCTTGTGAGTGTATCGTAACGTAGTGCCTATACAAAAATGTGTAAACTAAAATACAGCATAGCATAGCATTCAGCTGGATACATCTAAAAATATTGTCCCGAAATGGATCCGAAACCCGATCCAAGCCGCGTCAAACCAAGAATGTCTGGAGTGTGTCATGTTTTTCTCTCAATCCAAGCTCAATATTTTTTGTATTACATTATGACTTTATGATAATTTAGAAATATATTTTTTTTTCGCCAAAGAGCTTATTAATATTAGTATCCTTTAAAATCAAGTTATTATAGGGACCTTTCTGTAAATACTCAAAAAGGTTTCGAATTCAAGGAATTTAACTAAAACTACTTACATTATGTATGTTTCAAGTATATATGTATATAATAATATTTTATAGTTTTATTTTCTAGACTTAGAGTATGTGTATTATGTATAATATAGTTTACGTAAGTAATTACATACACAAATTAAATCGATTTAAAAAAGGATATTGAAAAGCATAAAATAATAATTATTAATTAAAACACTCAAGTACAAAAATAACTTGATAAATACAATACTATAATAAGTACCTATACTCGTACTTGCTTAATTTTTGACAGTTATCTATAATTATAAAAGGAAAAATATAAAAAAATTACTATTTTTAAATTTTAATATTATACATAGGTATATAATTAAAATATTAAAACTTTATATTTCTTGTTTTTCCTTTTATCTATACTGATCTATACTAATATTATAAAAAGGTTAACTTTGTTTGTATGTAATGGATAAACTCAAAACCTACTTAACCGATTCCAAAAATTCTTTCACCTATGGAAAGCTACATTGTTAACATAACATGGGCTGCATATTATTTAAAAAAAAATTCTAGAAGTGCGAAGCCAGGTCGGGTCGCTGTAATATTATAAAGAGGTAAACTTTTGTTGGTTTGTTTGTATGTAATAGATAAACTCAAAAACTACTTAACCGATTTCAAAAACTCTTTCACTTATGGGTAGAAAGCTACATTATCAGTGAGTAACATGGGCTATATTGTATTTTCAAAAAAAATTCTACTCATGCGAAGCTGGAGCGGGCCGCTAGTGGTTGATAAAAGGAAAAATGTAAATAATTTTTATAGTTAAAATATTTTAATCATATATTTGGTTCTTCTGTTTTTATTAATTGAACAAATAACACACAAATCCACTGTTACATAATAATAACTGTGAATTATAAGATTATAACTTATGTCTAGTGTGACAACATATCCCTAATGCGGGCTACCTTCTCACAACGAGAGGTCCACGTTGTCACGCATTGCTCCTGTCGCTTTCATCATTTAACTTTGAATAAAATTTGTTCAGTAAATTACATTTTTCAAGCCAGCAATAGCAGTATGAGCCCAAAGCTTATACGATGTACATTGTTCCCATTTTAAATTTGGAATCATTTAAAATATTAGATTTTGTGGTGTAATTTAATAAAATTCTCTATAATAAATGAATAAACTTGACAAGCTGTAAGTTGTCATCCTGAGAATGACGTCTGCTATGAAGTTTGAATAGATAAAAAAACGGAACGCAGAAGTCGTTTTTGAGTAGAAAAATATCGCTATCTATAACTGCGGTAGCTAAGTTGGAATTGTCGTGTCGCGTCAGGAGACATAACTATGTTTGTATTCACCTATGTTCTATTATTACTTTTTATTAGTACATAGTCCAATACTGGTGAAAATAAATGAGTAATAAAACCAAAGATCTCTAAAATTAAACACACAAAGCTAAAGTTATAACTCCAATAAAGCCTACTATCACTTTACTGGAGAAGTGTTAGGGAGAAGTGATAGGGACCTAAAAAAAGAAGTAACTTGGTAGGTTTGTGGGTATGTACCTATTTTTCCTGGGATATGTATAACGGAGCCATAGAAATAGTAATTCTATCTACAACTCACAGTAATTAAAATTAACGGTTTTCTCTATAAAATTGCAACTTTTGATGTGAATAAATGACATGTACTGTAATATTAATAGTCTCCGCAATAAATTTACTATTTTTATCCAGTATATAAGGATGCATATAATTTTACAAAAAAATTATGCAACATTTTACCCAATGTGAAGCAATCTGAACCTTAACCTGTATTTGTCTTCACAAATGCCTCCCAAGCACTTATTATTACCATTAGCTACACTACATTAAAATTTCAGTAATTAAAGTTCTAAACAAAATTGTATAGTGAAACTGTTAATTTTAAAGTTTACCTTATTTAGTGTTTAAAAATAGTAAATTGAATGCGGAGGCTATTAATTTTAAGGTACATCTCATTTATATTAAAAGTAACAAATTTATAGAGAAAATTTTAAATATCGTGAGTTGTAGATAAAATTATCATACTAGCCCCATTATATGTGTATATCCCGAATTTAAATAAATGTAACATTATTATAGAGGAGGTTTTCTCGTCTTCTAAGAAGTTTTTAAAACTTCGACAAAACCTATTATCATCCGTTCAAAAATCGGTTCAGAAAATGACAATATGGATTAAAAGAAGATATTAAGAAGAACATTCTCGTAAATTCTTTCGATATGACGCGAAGTTAACCATATTTGTGCGTAAAAGTTCTAAGCGAGTGTAGAAAAATTAGAAAATTTAAATAAACAAGTGGAACTGAATTTCTTACATTGTTCCAAGAAAATCCTATAAACTTTAGTACGTGGTACTACCTATTCGGTAGTTTCAGTAATAAAGCCTATTATCAGTCTGTTGAGGAATAGGGATAAGAAATAAGAATTATTTCATATCAGAAATGGCTATAGGATACAGTACATAGTCTGCTTTTGGGTTGGGTTAATGAGTAGAGCATATAAGGCGACGGTGAAAAGATGCCTCATCAGGCGGCACAGGAAGGGGCGGCAAATGGAGCCAAAATGAGCCGAAATTGGAAATATATTTAAATACATTATAGTTTACACACAAATGTAACAAATGTAAATGTACAACTACAAACGATTAACCATTTTTAAAAATTAGAGTAATTCATAATATCGTGACGTCAAAACCAAACAAAGCTTAGAAACAAGAGTCTACAATGGTTGCCATTTTAGATTACACATCACTTATAGATGAATTTGCAAAACCTAAAGTTATAACTTTAGTTAAGTTATAACCTAAAGTTATATCATTAGAAACGTATCTAGGCTCTAGAGTAACAGTGAAAATCAGCCTCTGTTTGTGTTATTATTAAAAATATTTTATTATACGACGTGCAGTTTTTTTCGCAATCTACATGTTATTTGAAAAAAAAGTATCTTCAAGTCAAGACGGCATTTCGAAGACTTGCATCACGCCAAGAAAATATACCGCACGGTCTTGGGTGTAAATTACTTACACTTAAAAATATATACACTTTATATCTACATATAAAGTATTAGATATTCTTACAAACATTCTAAGCAAGTATAATCTAATTCTAAATAGAAATATAAATAGAAAGTAGCAAATAGTGACGATGAATAGCTAGTTAATGACTTTTACTCTATTAATACCATAATACCTAATTCATTGGTATCTACCCACGTACAGTTGCACTATTAATACGATGACAAATACGTTTATCGTGCCAAATAAGCTCCAACGATCTTTTACAGTTTTTATTCTTGAAATTTTGTGTTCTGATTCGCTGTTTATCATTGACACATATTTTAAAATAGAACTGCGGATAAAATACTAAGTTTTAACATGTTGACTAGTTTTTCATTTAGTGCGATTAACCTCATTTTCATACATAAATCTAAAATAGGTCAGGCTCAGTTCCAAGCAGAGCATAATACAGCTCACAAAAATATTCTTTGGTCATTTAGTGCTTTACTATACAGATATTTTATAAGGGTCATAATCTATAAAGAAAGAAATAAATAAATGAAGAAGAATGATTACGAAGTCATTACTGCATACCATACATGGCATCCATCCTTTTACATAGGTAGTGCAGTACGTATTAGTTCTTAATAACTTATAGTAAGTATATGCAGTGGCGTATTTACTCTAAGCCGGGTAGAGATTATTTGCAACACAATGTGCAATGCAACACGCAATGCAACATTTTCCATACATTTTATTGCATTCGCGAACACACTAAAAACAACTGCTCGCACAGCACACACAACGAGCATTCGCGGCGCGGTCGTTGATTCCCACCGATTGTCGATTTTTCGACGAACGCACTGCGGCATTGACTTGCGCGGAGTGTGATTTGAACGGGGACCTGTGCCCCACGAGCAATCACCTACCTAGCGGTTCCATAGGGTGCTCGCGAACGACTGCCAGGAACTGTCGTTCCGGACCGTCCAAATTACGTCCGGTGCATTCATTGCATTACATGTTGTGTTGCAAATAATCTATACCCGACTCTAGCCTATGGGGGCCATGACCTGGAGCGACAAGCTGCAAATAGCCATCCTTAATATAGAAGTTGACTTAACAAAATCCGATGTAATATGACATTGTCACTGATCACTGGTGTCATTGACAAATTTGTCAACTAATTTGTGCATCGCAAAAATGTTAATCTATACTAATATTATAAAGAGGTAAACTTTGTTTGTTTGCATATAATGGATAAACTCATAAACTACTCAAACGGTTTCAAAAAATTTTTCTTCTATATGGAAAGCTACATTATCAGCGACTAACATAGGCTGTATTTTATTTAAAAAAAAATTTCTAGCCGTGCGAAGTCGGGGCAAGTCGCTAGTATTTAATAAATGACGTTCATTCTTTTGTATGACCTTTTTCATTATTAAAAGATTTTTTGCTTTTTTTTTGGTAGTTTAAGGGACGGCAAACCTTATAGGCCCAGGGAGCTAAGTCTTAAAATACGCCACCTAGTATATAATCTATATCTATATAAGGTTGTTTGATTTCCGTTCACAAAGATTGACAATTGAAACAAACTAGGCTTTGTTGCTTTGTAAATAAAGAAACGACATTCAAAGTTTATTCTATATGCCAATTCCTTTTTTAGATATTCGATACAATTTAACAATACATATGATTTTCTTAAACTACAAAGACTGTTCGTTATTACGTTTTTCTTAAATACCTTCCACTCTTTTATCTACTTCATCTACATTATAACAGTTTTACCGATAGTGCCGAGCGCGGCAAAATTCAAATCCAAAATTGTACAACTTCCTAACCTACACTGTTACACCCACATCATAACAGTTTTATCGACAGCGCGGAGCGCTGCAGAATTCAAATTAAAGAAACATTTTCCTTTACATCTATACTGATACAATAAAGAGGTAACCTTTGTTCGTTTGTATGTGACGGATAAACCCAAACTTAAATCGGTTGAATACAACTGATTTCAAAAACTATTTCACCTATAGAGAGCTACATTATCAGCGAGTAACAAGATTTCTATTTTATTTTAAAAAAAAATTTTGTCCACGCGAAGCCGGGACGAGTCGCTAATATGTTGTATACATAAACCAAGAACAGGTGATTAATGAAGTCATTATGTTCAATGCGCGGCTGGTTTGAATAATGATAACGACCAATAGAATCTAAGAACCAATTAGTGTCTTCAGTTTTAGAATTTTTGGAATTTCCACGAATTACACTTGAGATTTAAACGTTATTGTGTTGTGTTGTCTTGTTTTTAGATAAAAACATGTTATAGGCATGATTCCACGAATTATGCGTATTTATTTCTTCATACAATTATATTACATATAAATATATTATATAAACTACAGCCAAACTTAGATTTACGTACCTTAAAGTTACTATGGAGATTATGTTAGGTTAGGTACTTATTGAAAGCCTGAAAAAAATTAGCTCGGATGTGTGAATTCAGAATGTTTTATTGGTTTTTAGTGGAGCTATTTTATTTTGAGACATGGTTTTGTAACGAATTGTACAATGTTAATGTTTTTAAACTTTCACGACTTGTACACATCTTACAATATTTACTAATGGGTCTATGTCGCGGTTATACTTTACGGCTAATTACCTATTTTATCCCGACGTTTCGACCGGATTGCACCGATCGTGGTCACGGGCAGACTGATGAGGATGAATGACGTCTTCGTAGCGTGCGGTTTTTTGCAACTACCCACACTCATTCATTGCATTTCAACAATTAGCTAGCCACGTGAACTCCATACACCCTAACATCAGGTTCACATTTCAAATGGAGATATACAGATCGTTGCCCTTTCTTGATGTGAAAATAACAGTGCGAGATAATGGTACCTTGGCTCACACAGTATACAGAAAACTCACGCACACTGACAGGTATCTGCATGTTAATTCGCATCACCATCCGCGACACCTTCAATCCGTGGTAGCTTCACTGGTGAACAGAGCGTACGACCTATGTGACCCTGAACATTTAGATAGTGAACCCACACATGTTCAGGAGGTACTAAAGCAAAATGGATATTCCTTAAAGAAAAAGTTCCTCATAAAGCAAAAAGTATAAACGCGACATAGACCCGTTAGTAAATATTGTAAGATTTGTACAATGTTGACGCCAATTTAAATGTTTTTAACATTTTCTATATAATGTTTTATAACTCATGCGGGATAAACAGTATCTAAACACACATTTTTGCGTTTGATAAGTAGCTATTTTCTCATTTTACTGTATTTCACCAGGCGAGTCGGCCCTATTCGTGCTGCAATGCAGCATGGCTCTACCACTTTTACTGTACTTGTATTATGAGATTATACGATACTGGATTATGAGATTTATTTATGTAGGTAATATAGTCAATATAGTCGTTAGTCTGCCTCATGTTTGTCTGGAAATAAAGAGGTTAATATCTTGTCCGTATATTTTAGTTACATAAAAAACGTCTTTCCAAAGAACTTTAATTTTGACTTCATTGACATAAATCACTACATACATATCTTAACGTTAATACATATTATCAACTTAAAATTAAACATTATCTCAATTAATAGACTTTCTCCAAGTTGCCGCTTAGAAAGGTGTCATTGTTTAGGTTGTCCGGCACACTGGCAGCATTACCTTTTTGAATATCCAAATTGATACGTTGACGGACGAAGCTGCAGTCCGACAGTCTCTCGAAGCCTCTACCAGTTTCTTACAAATATCGAAAACATGGGGAGGGGCTTCGAGGACCCAGGGTCCCATAGTTTCGACTGCAAAGAGTGTAAATACGAAACTCTCAGAGAGAGTCGCATGTTCCTTGGCGTTGCTGGCCGCGGCACCTGCTGACTCTGAAGTCGCCGGTACATGAGAAACAGCAAGTGTATCGATACAAATGGCGTCCTGCACCAGGGATCTTCCAAGTTCCTAACGAATAAGCGTCAAACCGTCCGATCTTCTGCCGTCGCTGCGCGCAATACCAACAGAAGACTGTAGCAAGACTGTGTGCGGCCCGCACTAAGTAAGCAGGATAAACCGTGCTGACTTAGTACATCGACGAGATCAGCACAGCGGCAACGGTGAGGAAGGTTAGTCCTGGCCCCCCGACGAAGGGAAACTATAAGAGAAAGTGTTGTTTTGTCAATTAAGGTTCCCAAGTTTTTTGAAAGTATTACCTGTAACCAGTGTCCTAACTCCTTCTCAGATACAGTCAGGAGGAGAAACAGGTCTTTTTCGGTACCACAAAATCTAAAAGTTATAAATGAATATTTTTGAGGCTCATCCCAGCGTTTCTTACAAAAGCTCGAGGTACGCATGTCAATATTACTCGGACAAACCAGGCATTTCGAGCGTCAGTCAAGCACAACTTCTCAACCTATGCTAAAGAAGGGCGAATGACACATAAAAAGAAGTTTTCCGCGCTGTAGGCTGACGAAAGAAAAGCAAGCAGTGACACATTCGAGATTTCGCTTACGCCCAGGCCAGGCCAACGGATAGGAAGCAAGGTTTGATTCCAGACCTTGTCCTCAACAAAGGAGCAATTTAATGTATTAGATAATATATTTTTGAGAATACACAGACAGATATTAAAAGACTCCGAAATTTCAAATGCTAAGAACAACGAAAAGCATAATATGTAAATTTTGGAATTAATTTTGAAAAGTTTGTCTGAAGATCGACAAAATTTTAGTTTTTGATCATTTATAAAGCAGGGTACGGAGTCATCACCAACGGGAACACCTAAGAGATACAATGATTCTTTTAAAAAAACTAACATTTTGGTGCTGGATTTTTAAAATTATTTAATTTCCTTTCGTAATCAGAACAGGATCAAAAACAAAGACTACACATTTTATAGAAAAATTTAATTCTAAGCCAATATCTTTCCATCTTCGAATGAAGGTTTTAGTCATTTAAAACAGTAATTGCTTTACCTCCTATCGTTCTGTCGTCAAGGTACCAAATATTAAATTTAGAATTTAGATTACAAATGGCAGGATAGATAGCGAAACTGAAGACAGCTGGTCCGAGAGGATTACTTTGTTGACAGCCAACTTCGAATTGTAATTAACGATCTCTATGTATTAATTTTGAAGGACTGCTGTAAGATTGCCAGAGATAGGATTATATGTCCGAAGCATGCTGTTTTATTTGCGTCAACAAGGTGACTATCGACAGAAATAAATGCATCTTTATGTCTAATGTAAGGAGCACCTCATCTCCATCACGCACTAAGAACGCGCGCGCCGCATGCACAACCGCTTCACATCTTTTCTTTGAACCGAAGCCCAATTGCATAGAACAAAAATAACTTGAAACAGTAGAGAGAATCGGCAACAAATTTTGGAAGCGATGCGGCGTATAGTTGCACCTACTGCAATTGGCCTAACGCCACCGTCTTTTTTTTTGAGGGTACATATTTTGAGGGTATTTTCAGGGAGGTTTTTTTGAGGGTAGCACCATACAGAATTTCGATTATCTCCGGAGGCACCTTACCAGCCAGCGTAATGTTTATTAGAGCTGTTAAACTAGATATACTATATAATATATTATATATTCTTCTTTCATTTCTTTTCTGGCCAATCTGTATGCTACTCGAATTTGGTCTTTTTCGGAGTACTATATTTCGGGTAGAATTTCTTTTATACAAAGTACAAATTGACTACATTCTTTGGGGGACATTATACAACTTACTCGTATAATACTATGCTATGTATCATAGTTACATCTTAAATATATTATACATTTATTTACATGGATTTTATACAGTTAAAATTTATGAACACTTCATTAGTTAAAGTGTTTTGTTATTACGGGATATCCTATTGTTTCACATGATATAATAAATAACAATAAACGTTTATAATAGATATTTTACGTTTTGTACCCAAAATAGAAGCATAGAAATTATTTTCATCTATTTTTCACTTGGTAAACCGTTGTTATTGTCACGCTACAGTTATTAAGGTTCTAGTGGAAATTCGATAGTCGGTACCCACTTTGACGCACTTTCGAAGAGGCTTGAAGGCCAATCGAGACTGTGGCAGATTGCCGAGGAGAATTAACTAAACACAAAAATAAATCACGTCCGTCATAGTGGTGTACGTCTTTTCAATAAATTGCCTTATTTTTTCTCTTTTTAGTATTACGTATCATAACTATCGATCATAACGGATAAAAGCATTTGTTAAATTAACAGTTCTATATTTGTCTATTAGCTCCTCTGAACTACAGACATTTTTCTTGCATAGAGACTACATAGCATTGATTTGCAGAGTGAAAGAAACTAATACACACACATACATACATACATATCTTTACGTTACATATCCGTAATGGAGTAGTCAAAGTATGTACAATTTGGTAACTTTAATTTTTTTAAATACATATACTTACCTATTACGAGTACACGTGTACAAATTTTTAAAAATAAAAAAATAGATACATATATATAATAATTTGTTCGTCATCTAGCGAAGTAATAAAAAATATGCGATTTGTCTTGGTGTAAATGTTTCTGTAAAACTTCAAAAAATTCTCGAAAAAGTCTGATAACTTCTTAAATTGGATTAAAAAAAATTGCTAATGACGTTTGCAAATCTATTAACAATATACACATGTATAATTATTGTAATTATGTATAATTATCTATATTACCTACTATATTTTTTTAAACCAATGCCACATACAATTCTTCCATTAATTTCAGTTCGTGTAGGATTACAGACACCTCAATAATAGATATGTTTTATTCGAAATTTATAATCCATGTAAACAGCCAGCAAAATTCTTTTAAAGTATTGTTCAATAAAAGGCAAAATGCTTTATAAAAATCAACTATCGTAAAATTGAAAAATATTTATAGCTCGTTTATCAAGTTTAGGTAGAGGCAGTAACGAATAAACAAACATATAAACGTTCTCGATATACATATTTATTTTATATGATTAGATACGTGATATCATTGCGTCAATTGGTAACGACATAACGGCGGAATATATGTATATATATAGTATCTTTAATATGTACTTATGTAACTTTATTATAATACAAAAATAAAGTCACGAGCTAAGATAAGCAAGAGTCTAGGAATAATTACGTAATTTCCTTATCTGGAAATGGACGTAATTTATAGTTTATTAATTTCGGACTTCCCATTGTAAAAATGCCAAAAAATATTGATTTCATTTTTCAACGAGTCTCATGCCTGATTTCACCAACGCTATCTAAGTTTGCACGTAACTATGTACCCTCTAGATTTAAAAGATCCCTAAACCGGTTCTTAGATAATATTCGTTTTCACCAATGTAATGGTTCCCTAGTAATGTCAGACCACAGTTTTGTGATGTTTTATTGTTTCCATAGTGACTATACGTTTCCAAAAGGTTACCGATAAAACAAATAATATTGTTTCACTTCTAAGTTTGTATATATTATAATAAATTAATGTCCATATCGTTCAAAACTAACACACAAAAAAGTCACATAGTTCGAAAATCGATTTTCTAAATTTAGGGGATATCTTAACTACATAGGGACTTTCGTGAAACGCAAAATCATCATTAACAGACCCCTATCTTTTTTTAGGGGTACGTTAAGTATTAGGAGACTGGTGGAATCGGGCATCAAACTTGTACCTATCTCAATCATTAAAATACAATTCCTTAGTCACGGATCTGTATGGTTTCAAATGTCAAGTTGATATCCATTAAGCAGGCATTTTTTATGGAGTCACATGGTTGCTGTGATTTTTGGCCGTCTGTAAGCTCAAATATATTTATTGTAATGTAGTATTACATCATTGCTAAAAGTTGTGCCAATTTATGATTTTGTTGCGCTTTATTGCTTTGTGAACGACGTGAAATTATGTGTGTTACGCTATAAAACATAACACAACAGTAAATCATCATAATAATAATATAATTATAATTTTTAAAATTTCACTGAAAGATTAATTGTAATGATATAACCGCAGACCAATCTGAGGATATGTAAAACTTCGTTATAATTTATAATACACAGCACCGTTTATTTTTACTATTCTATTAAAGAATTATATCAAAGAAAAAGATGAAGTAGGTACTATTTATATAAAAATATAAATAAAATTGAAGCATCTGTCTGTAATTTCGAGATAAAGGCTTTTTAGGTTAAAGGTTAAGGTTATTTGCACGTAACCAAAACCCCGCGTCGTTTTTTTTTCAATTTTTGTTGTCTTTCTTTACTTTTTATACAGCAAAAATATAAAAAACGCAGAAGAAACCTCTAGGAGTCGAGGCACAATTAGTATAATATACGAAGAATATACTATATAAAATATTTTAATATATTGTAACATGTGAAGTAATCATGGATAGGGTGGGATATCGGACAGTATATAATTAATTACTTTTTAAATTAGATATATTATGTATGTAATGAGATAAGGTCATTTTAATTTTATATACGTTGTAAAAAATGTTAATTAGATATAATACGTATATTCCGGAACGTTATACATAACTAATCGATAAATAATCGTATATTGGTTATTAAAGTTTATACCGTCTACTTTATAAAAGATACACCATATCTGAATATAACGAAAACGAAGAGTCATATTAACATAAACTATTACATTTTGTAACACTTTATAACACTTTTTCAAAGAAAAGACGTCTTATTAATTTAATATATTATATTATCTACGTGAACAAATTCATAATCATGAATCATGACAGTATAATCCAGTGGCGAAATTAAAAGGTTTACCTTCATTCAATTTCCTATTTAACGTTAAATGATATTATAATGATTACACATTGTGTAGATTTACCTACAAAAAATGTGCATAAGTAATAAAATATCCTGCTATTCATACACCTGGAAAATCCACATAAATGCACATACCTATACACAAGCTGAATTAGAAATCTTTAGGTAAATAAAGTCCAACAGAGTTTATTTCACGATATACTTGTACATTATTACACAATATATACATAGAACATATAGCTGTGTTGCGTCTAATAGATTCTATTAGATATAGCAGTGAGAAGAAGCTTTGAATTACTATTATTGAATTATTTATTTGACCGTATTTGATTATGAACTATTTTAATGTCTGTCGACAAATTGTTTAAAGAGGGTAAGTATAAATAAGACGAAAGAAAACTGTAATATCATTCTATAATAATTATCAGGTTTTTAACAACTACAAAATATGATATTAGATACTAAAAGCTAAGAACAAAATGGATCAGTAAAATTACATTATTACACAATTACATAATAACATATTACATTACTTAGCACATAATAACAATATATTATAACCTTAGACAGCAACAATTGAAATTAAATATAGAAACAACAAATTACTTAACTTTGTCCAGTATCAGCTACTACCCCACAAAGTATTTATATCATGGCAGTTAGTCAAATCAGATACCTTTTACTTTAAAATTACTAATAAATCAAGTTTTTGACATAACTTCTTTATAATAGCGTATTAGAATTATAATAAGGTAATAAAAATAAGAAAATGTTAATAATAATAATCTTAAAAAAAAATAACCATTTGTTTAAAATATCAAAATCTATTACGGCCAGACTGACAGTACTTCGTCCTCGAAGTACTACTACTGAATATTATACACGTATTTTATTACTTAAGACTAGTAAACTAAACCTTACAATTAGTAAAGATTTTTATTTACATTAACAAAAAGTACATACATATGTTAATATTTACAAACTTAATTACTTACAACTTACAATTAATTTCTTATTTTATTTCATTGCTTTATTTCGCAGTTTTACACTAATAAACTATTGATTTATTGCATAAACCAGAGCATTAATGGCTCTTATAAATTTCTCACTTTTTTTTTTCATTCGTATCAACTGTACAAAGCTACTTGCATAGACATGAAGGTCCCTTTCAACCGTTGCTGTTGAGATAGACCAACACCAAACGAGTAGATAATCGACCAGCGATCACTTGCCAATTACATAGACATCCCAGTCACATTCACCCGCTGCCAGTGAGACCAACTGGCACCAAGTAAGCCTGTAACCTAGGCATGCTGATTCCTTTCACCCGCTGACGATGAGACTAATCAGCACCAAGTTACAGCTAATCAGCGGCTACCAAATTACAATTATCATTAGTCAAATACAATACCAAATTACCATTATGATTAACAATATTTCATAATCACATGGCATTTTCAACAGCCACATTTTCATCTGTCCATTCGCCAGGCCAAAAGCGTAATTTTTCTTTGGCAACAATAACATTTCTTAAGTTGCCAAGACTTTTTAGAGCATAACGATCATTTGAGAGAATTGAAAAGATTTCATAGGGACCCTTAAATTTTGGTTGCCTACATAACGTTCGACCTGCCCATTGCTTCTAGGCGTACCAGTGGCTATCATATGGTATTCGACATGTAATTCTCTAAAAAATGCTTGAATTTGATTAGAAGTAAAATTTGTCCCACGATCGGTAACAACCAATGATGGTGTACCAAATAATGTAATAGTTTCCCTTATTACAGGTATTAACTCTCTAGAATTTAAAGTTTTAAGTGGCTTCAGTAAACAAAACTTAGTGAAACCATCAACTATTAATAAGACATGTCTGAAGCCTTCAGTGGTTGTCAAGAAAGGCCCAGTGCTATCTAAATGTATTGTATGGAACGGTATAGCAGTTTTCTCAATTGGGTGTAGTAGTCCTTGTTTAGGGCCAGAGCAAACCTTTTTCTCTGTGCACACTAAACAATGAAAAATATATTTTTTAACAAAAGCTGCCATCCCGGGAAACCAAAAATACTGTCGAATCTTGTGTAAAACTTTATCAAACCCCACATGATAGTTTTCATCGTGAAACAGCTTCAATATACTTAATCTATATCCTTTTGGTACAAACAATTTCGGTTCAGTATCAAGATTAATTTTATAATGTAATAAATCATTTTTTATTAAGTATTGATTAGAATCTAAATCTCCTGCCTGTATCTGTGACATTAGTGACTGGGTCTCAGAATCATTCTGCTGAGCAATTTTTAACCACGACTGTGAACTAATATTGTCATCAGGGACCTCAATTAAATGAACTTCAGGCAAAAAACTTTTGCGTTTCTCATGAGAGGATTCAACGGGGTTGCGGCTAAGAAAATCAACATGACTAATGAACTTACCCTTTTTGTACTGAATATGTAACGCGTCTTCGGTGATGTAAACTTTGTATGTTCTATTCTTGGTAGGCATGAACTACTCAGGATATTGGGTTTCTTTAGGGCCACCCTGGAGAGGAATACAGAGTAAATTTTTATAAGGGCGCCTTCCCTGTATTGCTACAATCGATTTCAGTTGTGAAATAAATACACACTTTAATACAACCTTCACCAATTTATTAAAGAATTATAATTATCCCTAAATATAGATCTCATGAGCTCACTAAATGAAATCTTAAATGTTATATAGAAGAATTTTAAATGAGATTTTACATACAAAACAAAGAAATTACATCTGTATTGTAAATTACAAAAATGAGTACTGTAACCAATAATAAGTGTAACTGTTTCTTAATATTTGGTATAACTAAAACATTAAGATGAACTACAATAACAAAATATAAGGTTAGTTATGTAGATTTATTCTTGAATGTTAATAATTTTATATATGCTTGTACATTACCATCTAAGGAGATAATCATGTATATATATAGCCAGTCGAGTTGTCCCACCAATGGTCCATAAGAATATCCACGGTGTTCACTAAACCCTTAGTGACTGCACAATTAAGTTAGGTCTTCTGCAAGCCGAGTTGTCCCTCCAATGGTCTCAAAGAATTTCCATGAAGTCCACTATACTCGTAACTCACAAATAAATCTCAAAGAAAAGAGATTAAATTTGTATTAAGGTAATCCAACCTCATACTGCAATGCACCAACAAATGATCCAAGAAAGTAATCCATCTGATCATGTATCTTTAAAGAAAAATATCCAACTAGATGTGGAATGCACTGTCATTCCACGGTGTTTATGAAATTAAGTAGATAACATTAGTCCACTGGGTTTATGGAACTATGAGTACACCATTAGTACCTGGTGTTTATAGAATTAAACTTGGAATTAAGTATGGAAGTAAAATATACCATCAATCCTCTAATCCACGGTATTTATGTAAATAAGATATGGCATTTAGCCGGGAATTTAAACATGGAACTTAGCCTGGAATTTAGACATGGCACTTAACCTGGAATTTAAACATGGCACTTAGCCTGGAATTTAAACATGGCACTTAGCCTGGAACCCATGAGGTCTATCATGGGACTTTATAATATTTATAAAAAATGAAAAACAACTTCTTAATAACACTAGAAACATCCTAAATAAATAGGCATGTCTATTCTATTTCTATATGGGCATTTTTGTCTGCCACTTAACCACCACCAAAAGTGGATGGCTCCTTCCATGACGAATACTACACCTCGACATAATTTGTACCCTCTCTCTAATCGTCATTATTAATGTAACTGAAAACTACTCAGATTTCAGTCTGAGGTTTCCGACATAAGAAAGAGACAGTAAGTCTCTGAAAAGACATCGACCAATAGGAAGTGTCTGAAAATTTGTAAGTGACAACATCAAAATGTCAGATTGACAGATCCACAATAGAATTAGAAAGATCTAGATAAAAGTAACCACTGAAAAACAAGACGGAAGCAATGCCCATTTGCTCGAACATTCCATTTTACTTGATTTGTGAAACAGATATATATCAACACTCGTCTCTCTCTCATCGAATACAATCGATTATTAGGAATTACTCGTATTTAAATTTTTACAACAATTTATTTATCTCATCGTCAAAATGGGAAAGCAAACCTGGACAAATTATATTAATATCTAATAAAAGTATTATCACCTAAAATTGTTTTATTTTGTTTATAACTAAACTATATTTTTATACAAAAGCAAATCGATTATCGATTTATTACCACGATACTTATTACTATCGATGTTTCCAAACATTCAATGTTATTACTGAACGTAACGTAAGTAAATGTAGATTTTAACGAAAGTAATAATAATAATAATAATATACTCAGACATTTCACACAGCGCCATCTAGTCCCAAAGTAAGCAGCACAGCGCTTGTGTTATGGGTACTAGACAACTGATATACTACTTATATACTTTTTTTTTTGTAAATAAATACATATTATACATAAACACCCAGACTCGAGACGGGACGGGAAAGTACCAATGAACTTTATAATGAAACAACTAAATAATTAAAAGTTTAGTATATTATGTTCTGGTTTAAATAATATACACTTAAAGTGCAATATTTATTGATTTTACCTGAGAAGAAATGAAGTAGTACTACGTACTCGATTGCGAACAACTTTCCGAACGCGTTACTTATTAATCATTGTATCGTAGACAATTGTCATCTGTCACACACTAACCTCAACAAATATTACTGTGGAATGCAAATGAAATTTGTGATAGATTCTAATTTGTATGTAATTAACCGTAAGTATATATCTACGAAAAAAAAGTGTTACAAATATTAAATCTAAAATCTTGCATAAAAGTCCACCAACGGGCTACCCTAGGTGACAAGTCTTTCTTTGTCATTGTTGATTTTACCGCATTACAATCTGTAATGACGGTAAATTCAATACCAAGAAGGTAAACGCGAAAGTGTTTAAGAGCATTATAAATAGCCAGTGTTTCCAAGTCATAAGAGCAATACCTAGACTCTGCTGGACTTGTCCGTTTGCTATAATAAGCTACAACTCTGTTTACTTTATCCAGTTTTTCTAACAGTATTGCTCCGTAGCCTATGGAACTAGCATCTGTGTGTAGCTCCGTTGGAAGCTTAGGATCAAATATAGTCAATAAAGGTTTGGAAATGAGGTGATCAATTACGTATTTTCGAGCTGCATCTTGTTCGGGGCCCCACTCCCATTTTTGATTGCTTTTGGTCAGCTTAGTGACACAAGCTGTTCGTGAAGCGAAGTCGGGTATAAATTTGCGGAAATAACTGGATAGACCCATAAATTGTCGAACTTGTTTTATGTTCCTGGGCACAGGAGAATTAGCTAGAGCACTAACTTTAGATTTACTAGGTCTAACTCCATCACGAGATATGTGTCTACCCAGGTACTCTATGTTATCTACGAAAAATTTACATTTCTTAAGGTTAACTGTGAAACCAGAGGAATGCAGTGCAGAAATTGTTTGTTCCAAATAATCAAGTCCCTGTTCAATAGTATTAAACGGAATTAAAATGTCATCTATGTATACTAATAAAAAGTTCAAATGTCGTACTGCCTTAGAAATAGCTCTCTGGAACACAGACGGTCCATTGCAAATACCAAAAGGCATTTTGAGAAATTCGTAGTGTCCGTCAGGTGTTACAAATGCAGTGTATTTGGTAGAATTATTCGAGAGAACTATTTGATAAAAGCCATTTTTCATATCAATTGATATATAAAATTGAGAATGTCCTAATTTATCGATTTGATCCTCAATGAGTGGAAGAGGGTATCGGTCTTTTTCTATTAGTCTATTTAACGCTCTATAATCTATGCACAATCTATCACTTCCATCGCTTTTTTTAACTAGGATCATAGGGCTAGCAAATTGTGAATTTCTTTCTTTAATTATCTTTCTGTCTAATAAACCTTGTACTATTTCTTTTACCTTTTCCCTCTCTATTGGGGCCAACCGTTATAATAAATAACATCATCATTTTTTAATTTTATTTTAAGTTCGCCAGTCTTTACGTGACCAATGGCTTTTAAAACAGAGGTATATTTTTCAAAAATAGCTTTAATCTTATCCTGTAACTCGTAATTTAAATGTGTTACCGCCGCCGAAAGTTCCAAAAATGAATCTAAAATACAGTCTTTTTCTAATAAATTTATATCAAAACTAGATTTTGATAAACGTTTTCGCACTAGACGGGAACCCAAACAATCGGTCACAATCTCAATATCGGGGTGCTGAACAGCGTTTCTACCTATTAAAAGGTCATAACGACAATCACTGTCTCTAGCTACGTAAATATCTAGTTCGATACACAAATCCTCAAATTTTACTGGAGCTGAAATTTTTGCAAATACTTGTAAGCTACCTTCACCTATTCCACGAATAAGTAAATAACACGGGCTGAAATGGTTACTAAAAAGCTTTGCTACAGATTCTTTAATTATACTGCAATTAGCCCCAGTGTCGATAAGTGAATTTATTGTAACATCGTAAATAGATACCGTCGTTAATTTAAAATCGGATTTTCTAAAAAATTTACTTCTTTTTCAATCGTAGTAGTGTCATCAACATTTTTAGGTTTGTATCTACAAATAGAATCAAAATGTCCGGGCTTTTTGCAATATGTACAGAATTTTTTTACAAAATCACCCGGTCTTTGTTCTCGCAATTGCAAGTTATTTGTTTGAACGTTCGTCCGGATGTCCTTTTTAAAGCATTGCGTCTTAGTATGCCCCAATTTTCCACATGAATAGCATTTCATATCATTCGATCGGTTATCTATTTTAGGACGCTTAGAAAGGTTAGAATTAGAAGGATTCATGGAACCCCCACCGTTTTGCTCTAAAGGCCGTTTTTTAATTTTCGCATACGAAGTGAATAAGGCAATAAGCTCGGAGGTAGTCTTAACACTGCTGTTGAACGATGCCATTCTTACATTAACGTCAGATATATTACCACACACTAATTCAACTAACTGTAATTCAGTAAAAGCTATCTTAGTATTACGTAATAGTCTAATTTTTTCTCTAGCGTATTCACAATAGGAATCTGCAGTTTCGGAAGTATACAATACTGCTTTTTGTAGTTTTTCTGCGAGATTCTTTTTCTCGGGATACAAGGCCGTTAATTCTGTTCGTAGATTATCCCATGAACGACCCTCTACGGGATCCCAAGTCTCAAACCATAGTAGAGCAGACCCTTTAAGGGCCCTACCTGCTTTAGCAACAGTTGCGATGCTACTCCAGCCGAATTCCTTTGCGAGTGTCTCTATGTTGCTGCACCAGGAGTCAGCGCCCAGGTCCCTTGTGCTTGGGTCGAAAATCGGCAAAGCAACGTCGTCATCTTTTCGCCGGGTTCCGGAAACAGCATCTTTAATCGCCATAAGTAATTCTTGTAAAGCAGGGAGATCCATCTGGAATTCATCATAATATAACATATTAGAACACTGGACACAATCTCACTTCTGATAATAGATTCTATTAGATATAGCAGTGAGAAGAAGCTTTGAATTACTATTATTGAATTATTTATTTGACCGTGTTTGATTATGAACTATTTTAATGTCTGTCGACAAATTGTTTAAAGAGAGTAAGTATAAATAAGACGAAAGAAAACTGTAATATCATTCTATAATAATTATCAGGTTTTTAACAACTACAAAATAAGATATTAGTTACTAAAAGCTAAGAACAAAATGGATCAGTAAAATTACATTATTACACAATTACATAATAACATATTACATTACTTAGCACATAATAACAATATATTATAACCTTAGACAGCAACAATTGAAATTAAATATAGAAACAACAAATTACTTAACTTTGTCCAGTATCAGCTACTACCCCACAAAGTATTTATATCATGGCAGTTAGTCAAATCAGATACCTTTTACTTTAAAATTACTAATAAATCAAGTTTTTGACATAATTTCTTTATAACAGCGTATTAGAATTATAATAAGGTAATAAAAATAAGAAAATGTTAATAATAATAATAATCTTAGAAAAAAATAACCATTTGTTTAAATGATCAAAATCTATTACGTCCATACTCAGATATGGAATACTATTCTGGGGTTCTTCTTCACAACTACTAAAGGTATTTAGGCGCAAACACGCTGCGTTAGAGCAATTTGTAACTTAAAACGGATTGATTCATGTAAACCTTATTTTAAAAGTTTAAAAATATTAACTCGACCTTCCCTGTACATATATGAATCACTAGTATTTGTAAAATCAAATATCGACATGTTTCCAAGACAAATGGAGGATAGACGTGGAGGGGACTTGTACTTGGCGATTTCGAAGAAAAAATTGAAGCATGGTAGTAGATTTTGTCAGGCTCAAAAAATATACAATAAAATACCAAAGGTAATAAGAAACAATAATGATATATATTCTTTTAAAAATAATGTGAAAAAAATATTAACAGATAAGGCATATTATACTGATACTAATAATATTATTATTATACACTTAATGAGTTTCTAAACGACGGTAATTTATAAAAAATGACAATGAATTTGATGATTTGATGTAACACTTTTATTTTCTTTATAATATAATTTTAAATATAATGATGACCTATAGATAGAACAGAAATATGTATTATAATTTATAACGTCATTCATATCTGTGATTCACATGTTAAATAAATATTATTACATTTTATATTATCTTTTACATAACATACATAAATCTCATTTGAAATGGAAATATTAAAGACAAACTTCCAGTACATACAAAAGTATTTGTAATAATTGAATATTTATTCATGTTTTTATATAAGCCTTCAACTTTTTAGATTAGCAAGTAAAATCTATACCAAGATAATTAACGAACGAATGAGAGGCATTCCTGAAAGATATTTGATTGACGCTCAAGGTTTTAGGAATTAGATTTAGGTTTAATAAGATTAGTTTTAGGTTAGTTAGAATTAGTTTTCTCTCTGCGGATGATCGTGGGAAGATTTCTGGCTATAGTAGCTGTGATAGTAGATTAGCAAGGTTTCCGCGCTTTTATGAATCTAAAGAGCATTTGATGCAATAGTGCGAAATAAACTGTAAGGTTTCGGAGTATGGCGTGCAAGACCCATTACTGCGGTCTGTGCGGTCATTTTATCTTAACCATTTAGCTTATTTACGGGTAGATGGTGCCATGGCGCCCTGGTTCGTAGTTTATTCAAGAGTTAGACAGGGCTGCGTGATCTCAGCCTGGTTATTCGTGCTGTATTTAAACAGAATTACTTTCAAATATTAAAAGAACGCATCTTTGGCATAAGTAATATCTGGTATGTGATGAATTCCTAAAATCTTTAGCTAATTTCCGCACAGACTCCAAAAACTTCAAAGACTCCAAAAAATCGACACTTGTTTCGCCTCTCAACAAAGCATCCCCAGGGCACTCCAAGGCTCAAACTAGGGGGGGTTATTCACAAACGTCGGAAACTTTCCGTGGCGGAAAGGCCGATCGTCGAAAAGCATAAATTCAATCCGACAGCTTGGATTTGTTAATACGACTACATATAATATGATATATATATATATTATAAATAACAATTTAACCTCTCTGACTACCCCGTTGGGGATACAGCGTGAAGATATGTTATGTTATAAATAACAATTTCACATTTGTGAATCGCGTATAGACAAAATCATCGAAAAGTTTCCTGTCGGATACGGAAAGTTGAGTTTCCGACGTTTGTGAATAACCCCGCAGGTCAGCTAACCAGCACCGAATCAACAAATGAGACAGCTACACGAGTATTTATACTAATTGCCCTACCCACGACAAGAGAGTGAGTGACCAATCAGAACTCACCACTAATGGCCCTGCCTACTTAATTTGGAATGGAATCAGTATTATGTTGAATTTAACCTCAATTGTCAAATGTATGTGACTTTCGCTGATTGGCAACGCGTTTATCCCACTGTTTATCCCACGTATACTACGTCACAATGTTCATACTTCACCATACGAGCGTGTCCACACGCGGACGGCGAGTGAAACACTCGGTGACCACCTGTTACTCGCATGCTTTGCTAACGCGCTTGTCCCGCGTAGACCGCGCGTTGCCCGAGCGAGCTACGAGGCGATGTCGGTCGAGTGCCGGGTGGTTCCATTCAGCTGTGACGATAATCCAGTAACAGCCCTGTAGTCCGAGCCCGTGAATAACTCTGAGAATAAGATGATACCCGCCTGTCTTAAGAGGCGACCAAAGTGGCCTTCGTGGTCGCAGCCGATCGGAGTGGGGGCTCCGATCATCTTTCCACGGGAGCTCGTCCCGAGGAGGACGACAGCGCCGACCATACGCGCTGTCATCCTCGGGGTGCAGGGGGAGCCCCTGTAACTGCCGCCCCTGAGAATATGCTTAAGCGCATTTAGCGCGAAAGAGGCTCCGGTTGCGTTCCGTAGGAGATCTCGGAGCCCCTTGACAACGCGCCTAGGACAACCACCGTCAGGTTTTAATGCGTATTGTTAAATATGAAATGTAACAGAAGCACTGATCACTATGAACACGCTATCAATTCCTCATCACAACTATTATGTACTTGGCTATTCGACGGCTGCTCAACAACTGAGCTCTTACAAGGCCGAAATCAGGCCTTTATGCAGCCCCACTACACGCAGGTAATCCATTCTACCCTCGTTCTTGTTACTAAAATGTTACAAAATATCACACGTGGATACTTTGTGATTAAAATTAATGTGCTTTCTAATGGATCAGCATACCCTCAGATTTAAATAATGGAACACTAGTTTTCTCTTTTGCGAAATACCGTTTTATTTTTATCGTCAAATAAATTATTTCGAGAAACCCAGTTACAAAGTATTCTGAACGTCAGAAAATTCACCAATACTGTGGAAAGTTAATCTGAGAAAAACTGATGAGAAATCCAAACAAGTATCACTTTCAAACAATTAATTTAGCTGTGAAACTCACCTTTTAGTTCAACTGTGATACAAACCCTTTTATTGTCGCTGTAAGACACTTATTTTCGTTGTGGGATATACCCTTTTACTTAGGGGACATACCCTTTTATTTGCGGGACAGAATACACTCGCCTAGTAATGTTCATGTATGGCCATTGGCACAAATCAAGGTCACAACTGAAACACTGCAGTGGCACAACAAGCAGAACCATGTCATCATACAATCAGAATTTATCAGATACATATAATAATATTGGAAATTCATATCATTATCCAGTTACTTTATCTTGACATTGTATTGACATTACATTGAAACTACAATTTAAGATATTATGGTGTAAGACAAATAAACTCAATACAGTGATTACGTGTTAGGACACTTGTTACTGACGAACTAACGTCTATGAAATTTAATAACACGTAATGGTAAATAAATGAATTTGAACATTGAACAATATTAATAATACTAATACCAACAATTTTTTTTTCTTACACTGATAAACCTTCGTCACCATTGTCACTTTAAACAATGTGATGACAAGCAGAATAACCGCTCATTAGGCACGTAGTAAAATCCCACTTCTGATATGTTAAATATGAAATGTAACAGAAGCACTGATCACTATGAACACGCTGTCAATTCTTCATCGCAACTATTATGTACTTGGCTATTCGACGGCTGCTCGACAACTGACCCCTTACAAGACCAAAATCAGGCTTTTATGCAGCCCCACTACAGGTAATCCATTCTACACTCGTTCTTGTTACTAAAATGTTATAAAATATCACACGTGGGTACTTTAAGTGATTAAAATTAATAAAGAACTAACAGTATACACAGTGTAGAGAAGTCCCACTTATCCTCCCTGCCGCCCCCCGAGCGGGTCATGCATGCATAGAGCATTTCCTGATGTAATAAAAAAGTTAATCCAGTAAAGCCGTGGGTTTCTATTAGAATATATCCTCTTTGTTTTATGTAATCTGTGTTTCGTCTATACTGTCTCTGTTTGTATTCTCTGTGCGTATAATAAAAGATGGTGTCCTTCTGTAGTATTTTATTATTTCGATAGTGATTAACATATAAATTCTAACAGTTTCAGAGATAACAAAGTCGTAATAAATTTTCGTAATTGTTGTCTCTTGTAAATAATATTGAAAACAGAAAATCCTAGCATAAATACGTATATTTTCTGTTACAGTAATGGATGTCAATTATCAAAATTATATCAAAAAAAGATCAAAAAGAACAATACGAGACTATATGATCATTATTTTGTTCAATCATCAGATCATAAAAAATTACTTTTTCTTTACTAAACTCTTTTAGTTAAAAGATGGTCAACAGAGTATTTATTTACTTTATTTTCTTTTATAGTAAAACTAGCGACCTGAAATAGAAATTTTTTGATAATAAAGTACAGCCCATGTTTTTCGCTGATAACGTAGCTTTCAATAGGTGAAAGAATTTTTGAAATCGGTTGATTAGTTTTTGAGTTTATCCATTACATACAAACAAACAAAGTTTATCTCTTTATAATATTAGTGTAGATATACCTAAGTAGATACTGTTACAAGAACATATAATATATACATGTATATACAGGTAAATAGTGGTGATTCGCTCGAATATATTTTATAAAAAAAATATTAAGTGCTACAATAATTTTAAATGAACAGGTTTCAATTTGTCTTGAATTTAAATGTATGCCGTTTATTTTTAACAACTAGTCGAGGCCTGTGGTTCCTCTTGCTGTTACCTGTTTCATACTTCGACACTTCCCGAGTTCAGCAGCCTAGATTTACATAAAAACTTATAACATAACATAACATAACATAACTTCACGCTGTATCCCCAACGGGGTAGCCAGAGAGGACGGAGCGCCAGGAGTCGCGGTCCTTACACACCTCTTTCGCTTCCTCAAATCTCATCATTCTCCTCACACATTTTCGCCTAGGTATGCGAGTGCTTTTGACATTTCCGTCTGCTAACACTCTGGCTATTTGATCTTCATAAGTCAGCCTTGGTCTTCCTTGGCTTCTTTTACCACTCACTTTCGCTCTGTATATTTTCTTCGTCAGTCTTTCATCACTCATTCTTTCCATGTGCCCGAACCATCTAAGCATTCCTTTCTTCATTTTTACAATAACACTGTTGTGCAACCCTGTCATACTGCGTATCTCGTCATTGCTTATCCTGTCCGCAAGCGTGACACCGCACATATTTCTGAGAGACCGCATCTCCACAGCATTTATCATACTTTCACTCGATTTCGGGCATATCCAGGCCTCACTGCCGTACAACAAAGTTGGCACCAACACCGCATTGTGGATGGCCATTTTAGCAGTGTTAGATATATTCACACTACCCACTAATGCGGACAGAGCACCGTTCACTTTATTGCCAGCTGCTACCCGTCTCTCCACATCCAACTCACATCTTCCATCCCTCGAAAACGCACTCCCCAGGTACACAATTTCATTCACCTGTTCTAGACATTTTCCATTTACACTAATCACACATTTCGTTTGTACCGCTTCTCTTTCAAACACCAGAACCTTAGTTTTGTTCACATTCATTTTCAATCCTTTTACTTCACAATCTTCTTTCATACACGTGACTAGTGTCTGCAACTTTGCTTCTGATGGTGCTATTAGCACAGCATCGTCAGCGTACAATAGGCAGTTTACCATTGTGTCACCACATCCCATACCACTCATATTACCTTTCAATCTCTGGAGGCAACTGTCCAAATACAGCACGAATAGCCAGGCAGACATCACGCAGCCCTGTCTGACACCAGAACAGACTTCAAACCAGGGCGACATGTCACCGTCTATCCTTACACAGGCTCTGTGGTCTCGATATAATGACCTCACAGCCTGCAGTAAGGAGCCCTCCACGCCATATTCAGGCAGAAGACTCCACAATTTCTTCCGCACTACTCTATCGAATGCTTTCTCTAGATCCACGAAAGCGCAGAAAACTTTCTAACCTAAAGCCAGAAACCTTCCCACGATAACGCGAAGCGAGAAAATCTGATCCATACAACCCCTACCGTTCCTGAATCCACCTTGCGCCTCCCACAAATATCTTTCTGAAACGCCTTTCATACGTTCAGTCAATACTTTAGTATAGACTTTACTCGCTAAGCTGACCAAGCTGATGGCCCTATAGCACGCACAGTCTAGGTAGGAACCTTTCCCTTTATATAGAGGTACTATGACTGCCGTGCGCCAGTCCTCTGGAACCTCCCCCTTCTGCCAACAAAGGTTGCAGAGTGCACAGAAGGCATCCCAGACCCTAGGACCACCATACTTGATCATCTCAGCAATCACCTCATCAATTCCCGCAGCCTTTCCACATTTCAAACTTCTTATCACTTTCTCAATCTCTTTCATACTAATGGCATCCTCCAGTCCCTGGCCCGAGTGTGGCAATTCATTAGAATCGCTCTCAGTATCAGAGACGGAGTCGCCACTCTCATACAGTTCTCCATAGTATTCACTCCATCGCTGCAGAACATCCTTTTTATTTGTAAGCAGGTTGTTTTCTTTCGAACGCACTTTATTCATTCTGCAAGGTGCCGGACCACTTCGGATTTTACGTACTTCTTTCCAAAATAATTTGGAATTTTCCTCGAAGTTGTCCGACATCTTGTTTTCATCTAACACCCTACACCTTTCACGCTTCTCTTTCACTAGTGCCTTCGTTTCTGCTTTCTGCAGCTTATACCTGTCTTTCATCAAATTTTTCATACCACAGTCATTAGTAGCAAGGTAGTCTCGCCATGCTTTCTTTTTCTTATACACAGCCACTTTCACCTCATCATCCCACCACACATCACGCTTTTTGCCGTTCCCAATCTTATTCATTCCACACACTTCTTTCGCAGCCTCAACCATACTATCTCTAAGGTTCTGCCAGCATTCTTCAACATCCTCGCTCAACACTTTCAATCTATCATCAAGCTTACTGGATAATACCCTTTCATATTCATTCCTGGTGGTCGCATCCTGCAGTTTCCAGCTTTTAATGCGGCTAACCGCTGCAGGTTTGGACACTACGCGATGTCGCCATGCTGCGAACAGACCCCTTATTCTGGTTATCACCAGAAAGTGGTCTGTCCCGAGATCGGCTCCTCTATACGCTCTTGTGTCCATTACCTGCTTCTTAAGTCTGCTATCCACCAGGAATAAATCAATCATACTTCTCGCACCCTTTCTTTCCCACGTGTACTGATGGATCCTTTTGTGCCCAAACATGGTATTAGCCACAAAAAGATCCTTTTCCATACACAGTCCTAGCACAATCTTACCAGCATCATTTACTCTCTTATCTCCATATTTGCCTAGGACAGACTCAAATCCTGTTCGAGCTGTCCCGACCCATCCATTCATGTCTCCACACACAACAATTCTTTCGTTCTCTTCAACCGTCGCTAGAACTTCTCTAACATTTTCCCAGAACTGCTCTAGTTCAGCCAAACCGACAGAGGACACTGGGGCATATACTGCCAAAACAAAAATTCTTGTCAACCCAATCTTGAGGCGTACCCAGAGCAGTCTGGGATTTATAAATTCATACTCAGTCATACAATTAACCATACGAGAGGACAGTAAAACGCCTACCCCTTGACATCCCCTATCTCCTTGTGGTACCCCTGACCACAAAGCGATGCCTCCTCCGGGCAAGTCGGCAAGTTCACTGCCGCCTCGCTTGGTTTCACTCAAACATAGCACATCCAATCTTTTCTCTTCCATAATATCAATCACTTCATTCATCTTCTCCTCAATCCCACCTCTCACATTCCACGCAGCTACTCTGCACTCCTCCCTCCACTTCCCGCCGCTAGGTGCACAGCGTGTTGGGTGGCGGTCCCCAACGCCGAACTGCACTCTGCACACACCAGCGGGGACAGACCGGTGTACGTCGCTTCCGGGGGACGCCCTAACATTATAATTGCCGTTGTCCCGCATGGTATGCACAGAAGAGGAATTGCAGCCCTGAAAAGGGCTGGCAGGGGTCGCGACGAGCACGCTTCCTCAGTTGACCCCCAAATAATAAAAACTTATATATACGTATATACATATGTGTACACAAACTTTCGACATTTAAAGGTCTATATTTAAACGCCAATGTTTAGCGAAGTTATTAACTTATTGCGTGTTTCGTTTAATGTCAAATATTAATAGTAAGTGAATATTGTAATGAAATCAAAATACATTTTTTTTTAATTCTCCAGCGCATAAACCGTGACAACTGTTCAATTCAGAATGAGTCAGAAAATTACGAGGGCGAGTAATGGTAAACAATTTGCTACATAATAATAAGTAAACACTTTTACTGTTACATTTTACAATCGAAGCGAACAAATTAATAAAGAATACTTTTTATTCCTATGATAAGTAAGTTACAAAAGGCAGTCTAAAAATTGTTAAGTTTTATACCGCTGCCCGTGATTTCGTTCGCGTGGTCTTCAATATACTAAACTAGATAACTTAGAAACCTATACTGGCGTACGTAGAAAAACTCATTAAAGCTTCATTACTATCAAATGAATGATTCAGGAACGCATAGAGGACAAGAAATATTCATTTTCATGTATAAAATATTATAGTATAAGAAGAAGACTAACTGTTCCAGGCCACATGTTGCTTTGGCGCGCGTTGAACAAACGAATGTTTACATTCTTATTTTGTAGACACTAGGCTCGCGACTTCGTTCGTGATTTCATTTACCAAATTAAATAATTCAGAAACCTTAGCGGGTATACGCAGAGCAATTCATTAAAATTTCATCACAATCGGTTGAATGGTTTAGGAACGCAAAAAGAACATACATACAAACACACATTAATTTTATATATAAGACCAGCTGATGCCCGCAACTTCGTCGGCGTTTTTTGTTTTTAAAATAGACTATGTCCTACCTCAGGATTCAAGCAAGCCATACCAAATTTCAACGCAATCGGATGAACGATATGGCGGCGCATTAAATACAAACAAACAAACATTCATCTTTATGTATTAGATTAGTATATATAAAAACACGTGCGTATTCAAATGTAACGTTGTGTCAAAATTTCAAGTCAAATTATCGACTGTTTTTCGAGTTTTGCGAGCACAAACATATGGAGGCTGAATTTTTATGTACCTATTAGAAGATCCACAGACGTCCTGACCGAACGTTGTTAAAAATTAAAAAATCCTAGAACCCGATTGCAGCACCACCTACCGGGTCCCATTGTGAATCTAAACCATCTAGGAACTTAATCAAACACACAAAAAATTTCGTCAAAATCAGTCTAGCCGTTTAGGAGGAGTTCAGTGTCGTACACACGTACTGAAGAATTATATAAATAAAAAAAAGATGTAGAAAATAGATTTCTGTTTTGACTTACTTTTCCATTCCAATTTTTCATTCTTTTTCTAACTACCTATAGTGCCTAACAAACCATTCAACAGTAAACGAATTTATTCATAAATATTTGTTATTAGAGAATATTTTCAGTACAGTGAAATTTCACAAATTATGTGGACGTATCTGAGCTACATGTTATTATTTTTAACTCTACATTATGGGAAAAGGACTAATGCTTGTGACGGCAACCGGTCTTTTTATTCGATGATGGTTACAGACTGCATTATCGATTGAGGTAAAGTCTAAAAAGTTGTACACCATAACATTGTCTTAATAATTTAAGAACATTAAGTGGACATCGAGAATTTCTAATTTTTTATGTCTTATATTTTGGGTGAAAACTTGTTTCGTTGGGAATTACCTATAAAAAAATAATTTATTTTTGTAGTTATATCTTCAGTTACTAAGTATTATTATTTATCACAGCTGTATTATGTTAATCAGCAGCGCTCGTTATTTACCTTAGTGGCTGGTCTTCCTCGTGATTCATTCTTCGAAATGAAGTTTTCACTACTAAGTTGATAGTTTTCGTGTGGAAAACGTTTCTCTCTGAAAACTGACACTGTTTTAATTTTAATCAAAGTAGCCAGTGCGTTAAAATGGCAATTTCATAATTTAACCCCTATTATTACTACACTCGGAGTAAGGTAGTTTAACTATACATTCGTTATACCTCGGAATAAGCCTTTTATACACGACATAACCAATATGCCACGACATTACACACCGCGAATGAAAAAATAAGTTATAATTTCGGTTAGTCCTAAGACAAAACTAGCCCTAGTGTGAGATTAAATTTTACTCTAAGAGTAGCTTCGTATTAGACTAGCCACAACTTACTTCGTGTTTATTAATAAGGTTTCCTACTTATTTTAAGCTCACTCTGGTCTGAGATTAAGTCGATGTATAAACAACTGGACTATTCCAAGTGTACACAGTTGTTTACTATAGTACGACAGAATTCACTTTCTAGTTTTAACCCAATTTTAACCTTTAAGATTTAACTGAAAATAAACCAAATAAACTTTTTCTCATGATTCGGCTTAAATTCTATTGGTATCTGAGTAAAAAAATATTCGTAAATTCAGCTACTTAATAAGCGCCGTTTTAATGGCCAAATAAATATTTCAATTTCTTCGGGGACTTGGAACCAGTCAGCGAACTGGCCAATTATTTTGATTATACAGAACAGACAACATTATTTGTAATATATGCGCTCAGACCACCAATAAAATATTTTGGTCTGAGATCTAAATATGTATAGTAGATATCACGTAGATATAGATGGCTGAAGGTCTAAAACCGGTCGAGGCCACTGGTTTTTTGGCAAATTTTAAATCCTTTCCTCTTGAACATGTTGATTTCTCCTTGTATTATCTGTTTCCTTAAATAGCCCTTGTTATGATAATAATGTGATCCCATCTTTGTTTAAAAAAATTTCAGTTGTTAATGGACTTATTTATAGATTGACACTATGTCAAAAAAGGTAATAGGTATATTATGTATGCTACACTTCCACAGCCAAAAACCTGTTACAACATAATATTTATTAATTTATAATTTGCAACTACTCTCGTGATTTCATACTTCATGAACTAATCGTACGCGTAGAGGCTAATGTTATCACAATGAGATAAAAAAAATCTACGTAATTGGGAATAAAAAAGATTCGTGTATCTCCAAGCAACCAAATTTTACAGTAGTATTAGTAGGTATTTAATTTAAACTAAGACGGTTTTAAACGAAAAAATAATAAAAATGTATGTCGTAACGTGTGATAAATAAATAATCGATAGTTAACTAGCAACTAGATAACTTTTTGAAGGAATTGCTCTTTTGTAGGTAGGTTCGAGTATTTTACTTGTTTTCATAGGTTTTTTGTTAGAAAAAGTTTACGAATAATTTTGTTAATCTTAGTGCTTCTTAGTCTTTATTATTGATGACGAATACAAACATACAATTCAATGGGAATACATAAGTATTATTTATCTATCTGTATTAAATCAGATGATAATGTATTCAGTCTCATTACTTTCAGTAAATCTTAAATAATGTTTTAGCATTCTCATTGAAATAACCGTTGCATTGTATTATGAAACGTGACATGAATATTGTGGAAAATTTTTCCTCATGCTGTACATGTTTGAGTTTACTCCCTGCACCTTATACGTCACGGTGTGCAAATCTGAACACGCGGTGGGAATTCCCTAGTTTGTAATCGTGTGAAAGCAGTAAGCTTACCCTGCTGAGTACGTGTTTGAAATATTGTTTACCTACTATGCGTCATCCAGAGTCATCCTCCAACCAAATATATTTCAATTTACAACGACGACGTATAAAAAATGACGCAATTCATTGTTGTGGTTGATTGAATCGATTGTTATTTTCAATTAAATATATGTAGGTAACTTAGTAGCAACCTATTAGATGCACGCGTTTTATAAAATATTATAACGATATGATATTTTATTTTAAAATGATACCTGACTGAATTTTTTGTCGGCTCTTTTCGGTGTGCAAGTTTCCTTTTCGACACATATTTAAATTTTACGTACAAAATCACCTTGCAATTGGAATAGGATTACTTTAATAAAATTTTACTTGGAAATTATACATATGAAAGATTATTATTCAGTCGGCGGTTAGTTTATTTGGGGTATTTTTTACCTATTTATTTACAATATCTTCACGGATCGGACAAGATTTTCTTACATGTTGTATAGGTAATATTGATACAAATATTACTAAATTATCTTTTACAATTACTTATTTTATTTTATTAAACAATAGTTTCGCTTCGATGGCTATGCCTACGGAAATCACAAAATCGTAAGACCTTTAATACTAACATTTTTACTTGCTGCTGAAGCCAATTTTAAAGAAAGGCTCTTTGATGCAAGTACAATATTAGTAATTATTAATATATTACACAAGAACGTGAGCTTAATATTCAGATATTTATCACATAAGATTAATTACGCTTTGAGTTAGGTATCAACTTGTTATCGAATAATAAAATTTATTACGCAAAGGCTTTGCCCAAAAATATCTTTTAAATAAGGCATTCATTCCTTGATTAGAATATCAGTACTTACCTTTTTTAAATATACTTGAATAATGTAATTCATTTATTTTAAAGTAGGTGCTATTTCGAAATCTGATCACAGAATAGAAAAGTATAGTTTGTTTATGTAAAATATGATATATCTACATAAACAAACTAATATTATAGCCATAAACCGAGCGCTAAAATAAGTTTAAAAAACTAAAACCCGACTATGAAAAGACACGAAACAAGTCTGAGGACCCTTGTATCCAATCTTGTTTTAAGTAAACCATTTACCACCATGAAGGTCAAGAATTGTTACAATTATGTGCATCGCAATTAAGTTTTCGACTACAAGAAATTATAGTACCTAGATGATTCGTTCGATTAGTGTTTGCCCGGTGGTCGAAATTCGACTGTAAATATAAAATAAAGGCTTTTTCCTTTGACATACACTCCACAGACTCGAAGCAGCTCACAGCTCATAAATCACACATACATTGCCGTCATAATTTGTTAGTATGTCAGTCAAAATTTGTCAGTAATTATTTATTGGCAACATTTTAAAATTCGTTGGCGACAATCTCTACTCCGTGCGATTGTTTGATCCTCGGGCCAAGAATCAAAACAGGCGGAGTATTTGCTCTAAGAGCGTGTCCGTTTTTTGTTGACCTACTTTCTGGACTTTCACTAATGCACGAGACTAGGGAAGAGTCACAGTACAACAAATACACAGCTGAAATGACATATTTTTTTTTTTTTTTAATAAAGGTAGCCAAAACAATTAAGATTTACGAGTATTTTGCAAATAATTATTTCAGTAATGTACGTGAAGTAGGTCATGAGCTGACATGAATTACATTGACAGTGCGAGGTTGCCATATTTACTATAACTGTTTTATTCCTGGTTACACTCAGTTAGATAGTATAGAGAGACCAAAATTCGTTTGACACACGGTGATAAGAGCGGCAAATTATTATGATTCTGTCCATTATAATATGTATTTCTTGATCTGAGGTTTTACTACAAATCATTACGTGTTTAATATTGATGGTATAACGTATAACTGGCGGTATGAACGCAACCAATGAATGTTTTATTTTATTTTATGATATTTGTAACACATATTGTTACATATAAATTTTAGCTTTCCTCCTTCTCCATATAGGGTACAAAGTTTTCTGATTGTTATCTGTCACAGAGTAATGAGATGACACATTTTTTATATAATATCAGCGACCCCGGTGGGATATTGAATGTTTGCAACATACCAATTTTTTTTTATCGACATAAAAAAAAAACGCAAAATCTGACTTTTCCGTCTATTTTTCAAAAATTTTCTTTCATACAAATCTTGTACTTACAATTAGGAACACAATACAAACAAGAAATCAGCCAAATCGATCGAGTCGTTCTCAAGTGATGTTCTGTCATACATGTGGCAATTGGTTTTTATTTGTAGAGATAAATTATACTTGTGATTTTCAGATTTGATATAAAACTCGATACATTTTTGTTGACTAACGTATTATGCAAGTCATATCCACCATGGTAACTAATTAAGAACAGAAATATTTTGAAGCAAATAATATGTACTTGTAATGATTATTATTAATAAATATTTTAATTGTTTGAAACAGTTGAAAACCAAAAGTATTTTTCAAACAAATAAATGCTTAGATCTTATGAAAACTTTTGTATTGTTTTTTGTTAGAATAAAAATTAGAAATTTAGGTAAAAAGCGATTTATTGTAAGCTATCTACCCGCGACTACATCTACGCGGAACATTTTTTCACGGCTTTCCCGGATTAGTTTAGATTACATGTACATGTATTTATGTACAAAGATTATTATTGATAAAAGCCTACGCTTAGCCTTGTCTACGTCTGTCACCGGGCACATACTATCTCTGTACCCATCATAATTGGTCCAGCGGTTTAGCCTTTCCTATTCAAGGTCTATTTCCCCCTTTTCATCCCCTTAGGGGTAGGTTCTTAATAAAAATGTAGCCTATGTTCTTTGCCAGGTGTCAAACTATCTTCATGCCACATCGTAATCACCTTTTTCACCCCCTTAGGGGTAGGTTCTTAATAAAATTGTAGCCTATGTTCGTTGCCAGGCGTCTAACTATCTTCCTGCCACATCATAATCAATTCAGTGGTTTAGCAATTCCTATACAAAGTTTCATCCCCCTTTTCATCCCTTCAGGGGTAAATTTTTGATAAAAAATTTTTGATAAAAAGAAGTCGCCGCCCGCCCGCGCCGTCGCCGATGACGACGGTGTCGTCGCATTTAAAAAATTTACTATTTTTGGGGTAATCAGGTAATTCAAACGTATATATTTTAAACTACAATAAAATGTTTACTTGCCCGAATTATATAATTATGTTATTTTTGGGGCATATTATTGAAATAACTATAATTATCCCCCGTTTGGATCAGACATGGTTCTTTTACGTATGTAGGTCAAAGTCAAAGTCAAATCAATTTATTCAAGTAAACCCAAATGCAAGGTATTTTTGAACGTCAAATCTACTTTAGTTCGGTTCGAAAAAAAGACTTGAACACAGAAGAACCAATAAGAAACTCAGTCAGGCATCGATTCTTTTGGAATAAAGGAACACATGGAACACAACAACGCGGTGTCAGTCTGTCTGTCTATCACAGCCATTTCAGTCGGACGCTATTTGACGTAAATTGCTGAAATTTAAAACAGCTATTAAGTGGTGCCCCAAAGACAGTCGTTAACTGCAAAAGTTGGGTTTTTACCTTTTTTCACGTTTTTTTGACACGTTTTATAGATACTTAGCGATAAATTGTATAAGCAACTAAACATGTTTAGAAAATTTATGAATATAGATATAATACTCAATTCTACATAATTAGCAATTCATAATCATGGTAATTTACGGTAAATGATCGTAGTAAACTCTGTAAGTAAAGTTTAATTTATTATGTATTGTTTGCTTCAGATGATTGATTTCACATTTATAAAATATCATAAATCAGGAGCAATCGTAAGTATATAAAAAACAATCATAGTTATGCAGACGCTTAAAATTAGCTTAGATATATCCAGAATGATTCAACAATCAAAAATTTAAATTTCTACTGCGATGTTTAATTAAAGGTTGAGTACCTAAGCTCATGAAACTTTTGGTACACGACTATTTTATTTTCATAATTAATTTCTAAATTATAGAATTAATTTTAGTAGTTGTCTTAAGAATAGTACAGACAAAGTGTGAAATATATATATATATATATATATATATATATATATATATATATGAGTAAATGGAAAATGTCTAGAACAATTAAATGAAATTGTATATCAGGGGAGTGCGTTTTCGAAGGATGGAAGATGTGAGTTGGATGTGGAGAGACGGGTAGCAGCTGGCAATAAAGCGAATGGTGCTCTGTCCGCATTAGTAGACATTGTGAATGTATCTAACACTGCTAAAATGGCCATACACAATGCGATGTTGGTGCCAACTTTTTTTTACGGTAGTGAGGCCTGGATATGCCCGAAATTGAGTGAAAGTTAGATAAATGCAGTAGAACTGCGATCTCTTAGAAATATGTGCGGTGTCACCCTTGCGGACAAAATAAGCTATGAAGGGACACGCATTATGACAGGGTTGCACCACGAAGTTCTTATTGTAAAAATGAAGAAAGGAATGCTAAGATGGTTCGGGCGCATAGAAGAATGAATGACGAAGGACTGACGAAGGAAATCTACAGAGCGAAAGCGAGTGATAAAAGAGGCCAAGGAAGACCAAGGCTGACTTAGGAAGATCAAATAGCCAGAGTGTTAGTCAACGGAAATGTTAAAAGCACTCGAATACCTAGGCGAAAATGTGTGAGGAGAATGATGAGATTCGAGGAAGCGAAATAAGTATGTAAGGACCGCGACGCTTGGCGCTCCGTCCTCACTGACAACCCCGTTGGGGATACAGCGTGAAGATATGTACGTATGTATGTATGTCTTCAAAATATGTAAAAGCTTTGAATACCTACCTTCTCTATTTTATCTCGGAATATGTATTCTACTTATTGGATTACTTCGGTAATGGTATAACTGACGATAAAATATTATATTTTATATGATAGGAATATGCATCTGAATTGCAGATACAGTGGAATTGACCGCCTTTTTTTAACTGTGCGTGTGTGTGCTTGTTTATTATAACAGTACGTGTTCGGTTCCCACATACACGCTAACATTCGTAAGCTTGCCTGCAATTTTTCCATAGAATCAGATGTAACTTTGCTCACTGAACAAGTAATAAGAGGAATAGTGAAAGAATTTAGACGGGAGAGTGATAGAATTGAGGTCACATCATGATTCATGACAGTATTATATGTACTGAGGCGTATTTATAGCGGCGTGATGGAAGCCGCGGCAAGTGCGGACGTACGCCATACTGTCTTTTCATTTGTCGTTTTTTTAGCAGTAATAAAAGTCTAGCTTATGTCTTGCCTCCATCTCGACTTTTCGGTGACGTGTATTTATATATAATATTTCGTAGATTGTGATGCAGAAAGCATCTTTGATGTTCGTAGTAATTGCATCTTTTTCGTTTTTCAAAATTCAGACTTTATCTGCATAAATCCTAGACTTTCTATTCTGTTTTTCTATTGTACAATCCGTTTCTAAATTGTGTAGTATTTGTATAGCTTATGAAACCTAAATATCTATATAAAATGAAATGAAATAAAGCTTAACACAAAAAGATAAGGATTAGATATTATATTTAAAATATAAAGCAAAATAATACATATATTAAATAAAGAACAATAATAAATAATCGCTTCGGTCTGTTGATAACGAGTACTTATAATATACCTATGTATGTAACAAACAAGGTTGAGATAAATCGCTAGAATTTGCTATCAACCGCTATTAACGGATAATGGTGATAACGATAACATCGTATAACGCCGCTTGATGCCGTATAGCGGCCGTTACCGACTTGATCAGTTTATATAACAATGTACGTCAATAACGTTCTTATCTTGATATGACTGGAATATTTAGAAGTGTGTACCTACACCGTGTTTCAATAATTTTGATAAAACAATAATTGCCTACTAAATATATACGTACAAAATAACTTTATACTATTTCCCGTTCAGGATAAACAGAATAATGGTGTCATACTTCAAGTAATTTGTATTTATTTTGAACTTACAGATGGCGAAGCGGCGTTACAATGTGTCGTGCGATGCCACCATTGGGCCCTTTTATAATTTATCGTTGAGTGTTTTTATTGTCACGATTTTACCGTGCACAATAGGTAAGGAAAATGGTTCCCTATTGCGTCGCGAAAAAAGACGCTTTTTCAACATCTACGGCCTGATGTTACCGTCAACGGAAATTTAAAACTGTTTTCATGCAAATGCATACAATTTGCTTCTCTATTGTATCGTGGACGGTAAAATCGTTCAACGGAAAATTATAAAAGCGGCCATCGTGGTGGTCTATTGTACAATTAATCCTAATTAATGTAAAAACTAAGGCGTTGATAGACAGAACACACCAAAATTTGCAGTCTCGCGTTTCATACGGATGAGTTAACCTCTAGACTTACTAGTTCACCCGTTAGTGCTTTTATACCTCGCGATGAAAAAAGCCTATAACGTTTAATGAAGTCTTATCTGCTGAAGATGTCCCTAGTTACTTCGAACCTGTAAATCGGATCGGCATTAGTCATATTCAGACCTGAAGGCACGGAAGTGACAAGAAAACACGTCTGCGTTCGGTATTATAAGCTGAGCTTCTTACAATTTCAAAGCTTGTTATTGGATTAAGGGTAATATTAGTGACATCTTATCTATAACCACTCTAACTGAGGCATAAGGGAGGGAAACAAAATTCGGAATAGGACTAGGGTATATAACTGTAGAAAGGTCAAGTGGAGCCAGCTCAAGGAGGAGCTGGCCCAACTGTGTAAGGAAAGAGGGATCAATGCAGACGGAGTCAGGGGAATAGATAAGGTGGAAGATCTAGAAGAGGCAGTTAAAGAAATAACCAATACTGTAAAAGAGGTCTGCGATAAGAATATACCCAAGATTGGTATGGGGAAATGGACAGGGTTGCCTTGGTGGACCGGGGAACTCACCCGCCTCAAGAAAGATCTAAATAGGAAGAAGAGGCGTATTTCCTACGCGGAACCAGCACACAGGTCATGGGTGGTGGAGCAGTACCTGATAGCCAAGGATGCGTACCTGACCGAGGCAAGGATGGTCCGGACGTCCAGCTGGAAGGACTTGTGCACCAAACAAGAAAGGGAGAGCTTGTGGGACGGAATTTACAGAGTAATACGCAGCACGGCCAGAAAGGAAGAGGATATTCCCCTAGTCCAGAATGGAGTAGCTTTGGACGCTGTGCCAGACTCCTGGCGGAAACATTTTATCCGAAGGATGAAGCCGATGGAGAGGACGCAGAACACACAAGCATAAGGAAGTTAGCCGAAGAAATAAATAGAAGGACGGATAATGAAGTATCTGATCCACCGTTTACGAGGCATGAGCTCATGTGGGCTGCGTCCAGCTTCAGTCCGAAAAAAGCGTCGGGTCAGAATGGCTTCACAGCGGACATTCGCATGACAGCTATTGCTCTGTGTCCCGATTTGTTTGTGGAATTGTACAACAGGTGTCTAACACTTTCTTACTTTCCCATTGCGTGGAAGGAGACGTTAATTGTGGGGTGATAAGGAAGCCTGGCAGATCAGACTACACAGTCCAGAGACCTATTGGCCTATTGTCGATCTTCGGGAAAATCCTTGAGAAGATCTTGGTGAGTAGGATCCGCTGGCACGTCTTGCTGGACTTGAGTCCAATCACTCATCTTCAATCTTCACACCGCAGCGTAGTACTAAGGACTCCCTCTATACCATGACAGGGTACATCAGGGAACAGGTGAATGATAGGAAGATTGTTCTCCTGGTGTCCTTGGACATAGAGGGGGCCCTTCACAACGCGTGGTAGCCAGCCGTATGGTGCGGGCTCGCCAATACAAATTATCCGGCAAACTTAAGACGGCTAGTGGATTACTACCTGACGGACCGATCTGTCGGACTAAGGTATGCGCGTGGTATAAAACAGAAACTATGAAAGGGTGTGTGCAAGGATCGGTAGATCTAGCAGCGGACCAATGCCACGCTCCCACGAGTCTGGGAGTGGGGGATCAGAAACAAGCTCAATTTCGCGCCGCAAAAGACGCAGGCGATGATATTCACTAAAAAGCGAGTGTATGATCCACCGCTAGCCACCAGAATCCACTGGAGGTTGGGACCTGAGATAATCCGGACCGTGTACACGGCAGTGGTTGAACCAATTATTTTGTATGGAGCATGTGTGTGGGCGCGGGCGTCCGGCAGGGTGGGTGTTAGGAAGCGGCTGGAGTTGCTGCAGAAAGGGATAGCTTGTAAAGTCATTAAGGCATATCGGACGGTCTCTCTCAACTTGGCCCTGCTGCTGGGCGGGATGCTACCTTTGGATGTAAGAGTGAGGGAAGTTGCCCTCCTTTACGATACCAAAAAGGGTATTCTCGGTGGGTGGTTGAGGATCGAGATGTGGATAGACCAGTTCGGGTTACGGAGTTGCCGCATCCTGCGGCTTGGATTCAGCTAGGCTTTGTCTGTCTGCAGGACGGTCTTTTCAATCTCTTTCATATTAATGACACCTGAGAAGCACTTGACAAAGTCATCCAACAGGCTAAACTCCATATCTACAAGAACGGGAATAGAATGGATGACAAGGTAGTGGCGGCCCTAATCGTTTGGGAAGGGGGTGCCGAGATCAAAAACCAGAAATATAAATTAGACCGATGCTGCATTGTCTTCCAGGCGGACCTTATACCTCTTTCTCGGGCAGTAGAGTATGCCCTTCGCTGCGCCACGCCCAGCTGCAACATTTATTCTGCCTTCCGTTCTCGTTGGACGCCGTTGTAGGGCAGGAATTCCCACCATCCCCTAGCGGTCAAAATTCCAGACGGTATTGGTAAAATACAGGGCAGGGATATATCGTGTCGATTATTTTGGATCAAAGCCCATGCGGGAATGGAGGGAAACGAAAGAGACGACGTCCTAGCTAAGGAGGCAACCTTCAAAAAGACGAAGCGGGAGTCCGAAATGTGTTCTGTTTCATTCATCAAGAGACAGATTGGTCAGGAGTCTATTGATGAATGGAACAGGAGATACACAAGCGAGAAAACGGCCTCTGTCACTAAGGTTTACTTTCCTGATACCAGCGCTTTTTTAATAGTTAGAAAGATTGACATGGATCACATTCTGGTTCAGATCTTCACGGGACATGGCGGGTTCTCCGAGTATCTGCATCGATTTGGGTGCAAGGAGAGCCCGGCCTGCCCCTGTGATGACATGACGAGCGAGAGTGTGATCCATGTCATTACTGAATGTTCCTTATTGAATATTGAAGGCAGAGCAAAGATAGATATTGAAAATGAGATTAAATATACCGTAGTTGAGGCTAATTTACACAATATAATGACAGATAGCACTGTGCGTAATAAATTCTTGGAGTAATGTAAAAGAATCGCGTAGAAAGTAATAGAAAGAAACGAAACATAGCTGGAAATTGAATGTGATAGATTGTGACAATAGTATGTAAGAATGTGATATTAGTATAAAACAATAGTAAGAAAATGTAAACGCTGTTAGATGTAAGCTAAGCCATTAGGATAGATAAAAAGTCTATAGTAAAATGAAGACTGAATAATATACTCGTATAAGAAAATTGTATTAAATTTGGGCATAATTAACAACAAAACACTAAATAAAGAAACGAATAAAATTAGAGAGAAGGACAATTAACAACTGACTACAAAGACCCTGACTCAGGCATGTTTAGGCAAATTACCGACTCTCGGTCGGACATGCATCTATGGACATTATAATACTTTCGTTTAAGCGATTTAGACATTTTTGCATTTGCGACGATGTGAATAACGAATTAAAGACAAACAGAAGCGGTCGCGTGTTTGCGTCACGTGCGACTCCGACTGGTGCTATAATCATTAATAATAACAATAATAATACTCCAGCCAATTACACAAATTGAGTGACCCCAAACTAAGCAATAAACTTGTACTATGATAAGGGTAAAATAGGTACTCCAAATTATTATGGAAAGAAGTGCGTAAGTACCGAGGTGGTCCGGCACCTTGCAGAATGAATAAAGTGCGTTCGAAAGAAAACCACCTGCTAACAAATAAAAAATATGTTCTGCAGCGATGGAGTGAATACTATGGAGAACTGTATGAGAGTGGCGAGTCCGTCTCTGATACTGAGAATGATTCTAATGAATTGCTACACTTGGGTCAGGGACTGGAGGATGCCATTAATATGAAAGAGACTGAAAAAGTGGCAAGAAGTCTGAAACGTGGCAAGGCTGCGGGAAATGATGAGGTGACTGCTGAGATGATCAAGTATGGTGGTCCTAGGGTCTGGGATACCTTCAGTGCACTTTGCAACCGTTGTTGGCAGAGGGAGAAGGTGCCAGAGGCCGGGTGCACCGTAGTCATAGTACCTCTCTATAAAGGGAAAGGTTCTCGTTTAGACTGTGCGTGCTATAGGCCCATAAGCTTGGTCAGCTTAGCACGTAAAGTCTATACCAAGGTATTGACTGAACGTATGAAAGACGTTTCTGAAAATATTTGTGGGAGGTGCAAGGTGGTTTTAGGAACGGTAGGAGTTGCATGGATCAGATTTTCTCACTTTACGTTATCGTGGGGAAGGTTCTGGCCATAGGTCAAAAAGTTTTCTGCGCTTTCGTGGATCTTGAAAAAGCATTCGATAAAGTAGTGCGAAAGAAACTGTGGAGTCCTCCTCCTGAATATGGCGTGGAGGGCCCCTTATTGCAGGCTGTGAGGTCATTATATCGAAGCCACAGAGCAGAGGTAAACTGCTCATTGTTCACTGACGATGCTGTGCTTATAGCACCGTCAGAAGCAGAGTTGCAGTCACTAGTCACGTGCATGAAAGAAGAATGTGAAATAAAAGGATTGAATATGATCGTGAACAAAACTGAGGTTCTGGTGTTTGAAAGGGACGAAATGTGAGATTTGGCTGCATGGAAAATGACTAGAACAAGTGAATGAATTTGTGTATCCGGGGGAGTGCGTTTTCGAGGGATGGAAGATGTGAGTTGGATGTGGAGAGACGGGTAGCAGCCGGCAATAAAGTGAACGGTGCTCTGTCCGCATTAGTAGCCAGTGTGAATATATCTAACACAGCCAAAATGGCCATCCGCAATGTGATGTTGGTTCCAACTTTATTGTACGGTTGTAAGGTCGGAATATGCCCGAAATTGAGTGAAAGTTAGATAAATGTAGTGGAAATGCGATCTCTCAGAAATATGTGCGATGTCACCCTTGCGGACAGGATAACCAATGAAGAGATACGCAGTATGACAGGGTTGCACGACAGTGTTATTATAAAAATGAAGAAAGGAATGCTAAGATGGTTCGAGCACATGGAAAGAATGAGCGATGAAAGATTGACGAAGAACCTACAGAGTGAAAGCGAGTGGTAAAAGAAGCCAAGGAAGACCAAGGCTGACTATGAAGATTATATAGCCAGAGTGTTAGCCGACGGAAATATCAAAAGCACTCGCATACCTAGACGAAAATTTATGAGGAGAATGATTAGATATGAGGAAGCGAAATAAGTAAGTAAGGACGGTGACGCTTGGCACTCTGTCCTCTCAGACTACCCCATTGGGGATACAGCGTGAAGATATGTATGTATGTACTCCAAATGATGCCTTGTACCCTTCTGACTGTTATCAATCGTCAAGCAATCTACTCGATTCTTACCTCTTATTTACCTCCTCTCGAATCGACCACCAACTAGCTGCTTAGGCTCACAATCGTACGGCTTATTAGAAATTATATGTAAAGAAAGAACGATCTAAACTATCTCAAACCACAGTAACCACACAGGCACACAACAACCATATTGTCTAGATTAAATAAGGTCGACACATCACAAGAACAATAGATAATCATTATTAAACAATAATTAACCTTTATAACCGAGCGAGGAAAGGGTCGACCCGCGGGGTTATTACCTAAACATTTGCAGACAGCGACAGCCACGCGGTCGTTGCGCGATCGGTGACTAATTGTAATAAAAAAATATTATTGTGTATGACGATTGCGTGTCTATTGCGCCATGACCGTAAAATGCACGTTTCGCGGTAGATTTAGAGCCACATACAAATTGCATTACATAAATTCTCGTTTTGACAGCAGATATCGCGCGATATTTGGCTGTCGCATGCTGACTGCAAGTTAGATAATATTGGGTACTTACATATGAAATTAGCGTTTTGTCGTACTGACCACTTTGATCTGAAATATCTCCTCTTTGGTTAAGAATTCCAAATTCAAATTTATAAATTTATTTAGCTGGTACATTTGAGTTTTGAAAACAGTCATTCATTTGTTTTTTTCCTCATTATTTTTTTCTTGGCGTCGCTTATTACCGCACAATGGAAAACATGAAATATCGGTATATTTACGAGTACGAGTTCTACCGTGGCACCAGTGCTGCAGAAACAGCTCGAAAGATTAATGATGTGTACGGCGCTGGTGTCGCAAAAGAAAGCACGGTACGTTTTTGGTTTCAACGTTTTCTTTCTGGAAATTTCGATCTTCAGAACCAACCCCGTGGACGGCCGGAGACCAAAGTGGAAAATGAAGAATTAAGGGCTACCGTGGAAGCGGATCCATCACAAAGCACTTCAGAGATAGCTGCAGGCTTCAAGGTAAGTGACAAAACTGTATTAATCCACTTGAAGCAAATCGGGAAAGTAAAAAAACTTGAACGATGGGTACCTCATGAATTGAGTGAATCGAACTTGCAAACACGCGTCGACTGCTGTGTAACTTTGCTCAACCGACACAATAATGAATGGATTTTAAATCGAATCATTACTTGTGATGAAAAGTGGATACTGTACGATAATCGGAAGCGCTCGTCGCAATGGCTGAACCCTGGAGAACCAGCCAAATCCTACTCTAAACGAAAATTGACTCAGAAAAAGTTACTTGTGAGTGTTTGGTGGACTAGCGCCGGTGTCGTTCACTACAGCTTTCTAAAATCTGGCCAAACGATTACAGCAGATATCTTTTGTCAGCAACTGCAAACCATGAAGGAAGAACTAGCTGCTAAACAACCGAGATTGGTCAATCGCTCTAGGCCACTGCTGCTTCACGACAACGTAAGACCACACACTGCACAACAAACAACCACTAAGTTAGATGAGCTACAATTGGAATGTCTGCGACATCCACCGTACTCCCCGGACCTTGCTCCAACAGATTACCATTTTTTCTGGAATTTGGACAACTTCTTACAAGGAAAAAAATTCAACTCCGATGCGGCAGTCCAAACCGCCTTCAAAGAGTTTATTGATTCTCGCCCCCATGGTTTTTTTAGTAAAGGGATCAATGAACTACCTATGAGATGGCAAAAGTGCATAGATAACAACGGTACATACTTTGATTAATTAAATATATTTTACAAAAAAATTGACTTTATATTCCTCCCGTACAAAACGCCAATTTCATATGTAAGGACCCAATAATAAGCTGGCCGTAATCCGTAAGCTGCAAGTAATGTACTTTGAGTGTACGGTATACTGCAAGACAACATATTGTAAATATTTTATAATATTAGATAGCTTTGTACTGAACATGTACCTACTTAACCATTACTGAACATATTAATTCATTGTACGCTACTATATTTAGCTTGATATATCACGTTGTATTCATAACAGTTTTTTATTTATTTCATTTCGCGTGAATATTTAACTAGTGATCGCCAGTGGGTAAATTCAACCGTAAATATAAAATGAAAATTTTCCCTCGTCATACACTCCACAAGCTCGAAACGGCTAACAGCTCCCAAATAAGCTAAAATTCACAACTCAAAACTCATTCAAAATACTCCCTCACTCGGAGTAAAATATGTACATTTAAAATTTTGTTAGCAACAACAGGTAGCTCTAGTACTTAACTGTATTCAATCAGATCTATTCCGAAAAAGACGCAAAACATCCATAATAAATTTTACATAGCTTCGCGATTTTTACAGGCTACAGGAAGTTATTGAAAATTAAAACTATAAGCTTAAAAAGATCCCCTGGACAAATTAAAGCGTACCGCCGGCATAGACCATAACACGGGCGCAAGGTCTTTGAGAGCACCGCAAGCTCTTTGGAGGCACCGCGAGCAACGCTCGGCACCTTCTATGACCTTGAACCCGTGTGCGCCGCACAGCCTGCACCATAGATAAAGCCGACCTTGTGCGTTGCCTTTAAGAATGCAATGTAGAGGTACGAGGTGACCGGTTTAAAGTAGTCTAAACGGAAACCTTCGATACAATATGTCTCAAAGACTATAGAAAGACCCAAATCTTATAATATTAGCAAAGTTTTCGTATAATCACATACATTTTATTACTTTTTATATAAATTTTATAAAAATACCCTGAAAAGATTTATTATCACCAATTTATTCGCCACTAGTAACCCGCCCCGGCTTCACAAGGGTAGAAATTTTTTGGAAATAAAATACAGTCCATGTCACTCGCTGATAATGTCGCTTTCTATAGGTGAAAGTAGTTTTTGAGTTTATCCATTACAAACAATCAAATTTTTTCTCTTTATAATCATACAAGGTGTTACAAAAATACTCTATACTATTGAAAGGGGGTTTACGTACCCATGAAACTGAACAACTGTTTCCAACGAACATGGGTCAAAATATAAAAAAAATTTTTGGAACTCTCACACTAATTTCATCAGCTGAGCGTTCATTTTGTATGAGAATACCAACATTTTTTTTCATATTTCGACCTATGTTACTTAGGGAAAGTTTGTTCAGTTTCATGGGTACGTCAACCTCCTTTCGATAGTATAGGCTATTTTTGTAACACCTTGTAGATAGAACCTCAAATTTTAGAATAGCTAATAATTATGTTCATGAAAATAAAATATGATTTTGATTATTCTAGCAATATTTTCATAAAAATCCGGCCAAGTGTGAATCGTACTTGGGTACCAAGGATTCCGTTCCGCCATACGATGTTTTGTTTTATGTATTTACCATAGAAGTAATAATTGTGTTATTTACCGATAAAATGTAAGACGGGATTCAAAATCAATTTAACTTTGCAGTTGAAATACACATTCCCACTGCAAATGTAAGTTCGTATATGACGATTTACTACAAATTTACAATTTTCGAATTTTTTCCGTTACTCGTGCTATGAGACTTTATTTCATGCCAAATTTCATTATTTTTGGTCAATGGGCAGTATCCTATAAGTTTCGATTTGCTTGCGAGTATCAAAATATGAGGCGAATAAATGGCCATATTTTTTGATTGCTTTAAAGTTTAATTTTTTTACTGTTTCAAGGAACCACAGACTAACTTTACACGTTCCTGAGAAAAATAGTCTTGACAGACAGACAGACAGACAGACGGTTAACGAAATGCTCCTAAAAGGGTTCCTTTTTTCTTTTTGAAGCATGTAACCCTAAAACATGAAAATTACAATTTTTAAAATTTTTGCAGGTTTATCTCGTATTAACGCGTGTTACGTCACCGTAAGAACAAGCAGGTCTTGTTCTGACACCTGAAGAACGGACGTGTGTAACCAAGATAGCGATAAGTTATTAGTCTAAGAAGTAATTTTAATTTAGAATAAGACCTTTGTAACAATAACAAACTTTGATATAAAAATGTAAAGAAAGAAAAATAAATCTCCATCTCATCTCTCTCCATCTCGCTCCATCTCATCTCCAGCTTCGCATCAACAAAATAGTATTTTTAAAAATCTTTCCACCTGTGCCGCCGTCGTAACTCGCAGGCATGTTAAAAAAATCACTCAACTATTACAGAACATGCACAGAGGCTTTTTAACAGTCCTTGGGACATTCTGTCGATGGTTTCCATTTGGACCACTTGAAATCGGACATCTTCTGTATATTAATCTTAACTTTTAATATACATCATGGTTACGATTCAATAGACTTCTTAATCCAATCTGTAACGACAATATTATGTTTATCTTTATAATATTGCTGATTGTATCGTATCTAATTATTACATATATAGTACTTACATTGCTAATATACGGCACTACGGTGTGCCCTGTTAATATGTACACTGATATCAATCAATTGACGTTATTGTTTTGAAATAAAAATTGTAAAATAATTGCTACTTCACATTTAATAAATATTATCAAGTATCGCCTCAAAAAGTATAATAATGTATAGGTACTTTTTTCAAGTTGAACGCCCCGCCCCACCCGCAATTCCTGATAGGGGTCGCACATGGATCAGACCACATACACGCAGATAACCTACTACATTTGATTTATATAGAGTTACATCTACATATATTTATACATTCAAACATTTTAATATGGTAGTAATAGGTAGGTATTCATAGCAATGAATTCGTGCCTAATACATACATACATATCTTCACGCCGATCTTCTAATATCCAATAAAAACTAGTTTCTACAACCCGAACAGATTTTTTTATTTTTTTGGGTTGTTACGCGATTTCTTCGCCATTGATGATTGATGTGCACCGGTTTGATGTTTCTTTTTTTTATTTGAAAGGGTACAATATGTCCACTTGTCCAGGGTAGCCCCTTAGTTTAATAAGATCTGGTGATGGAGTAGGTACTGCTAGGCAAAACAACTTGTAAACGTGTTAAGTATATGTTTCGATGATCCTTTTATTTAGTGTTCTGCATTAGAATTGGAATAAAGCTTAGTTTTTGACCTAATCTAGATATTTATTTAGGCCAAAGTCACTCAAGGAAAAGATGTGCTTAATAGCACCAACAGAAGCAGAATTATGCTGACTCTGTTCACGTACATACATGAGAGAAGAATGTGATTGGCCATGAACGTGAACAAAATAAGTTTCTAGTGTTTGAAAGAGAATGTGTACAGACGAAGTGTGAAATATGGGTAGGTAAACGGAAAATGTTTAGAACAAATGAATGAATATGTATATCTGGGGAGAGTGTTTTCAAGGGTTGAAGATGTGAGTTGGAATGTGCAGAGACGGGTAGCAGATGGTTTTAAAGTTAAACGGTGCTCTGGCCACATTAGTAGACAGTGTGAATATGTATAGTTAACTCCACCAAAAAGATCATCCACAAAGTGGTTTTGGTGACGACTTCATTGTACGGTAATGAGGCTTGGATATGCTCGAAATCAAGTGAAAATAAGTTAAAAATGCAGTAGAAATGCGACTGCGACTGTCACTGCGGACAAATAAGCAATATGAGAATAAGAGATACGTAGTATAACAGGGTTATATTATCGTATAAAATGATGCGTTGATTAAGAACACACACTCGCATAGTCACTTTTACATTTAATTTCTCAATAATTAATAGCAAACTACAAACTATAACACGTTGTCACGAATATCCGACGACGAACAATCAACAGTTAGAGCCACAGAATGATATAGAATGATCAATATCTTGGCACGCATCGGCTTATATAGACTTGATGACGTCACTTCTCCCACGCCTTGGCGACAACAGATGTGACAGGCAGGATGTGATGTCAGCTAGGCAGCCCCGGTGACAGTGATGTTATATTGCTCCGGTACACTCGGCCATCCTGGGACGATTGCTCCCGCAATTGTAAACAAAACAAGTAGTAGTTCTCAAGAAGGAAGGTCAATGAGATTTTCAGTCTCTACCTAGGCTAGGCTAGTTATTTATAAAGGAATCTGCCGGAACAAGTTCTGTAAACTTATTATAGCCTTGTAAATCCCTCTAATCTCCGCATTCTACACCTATCGTTTTAATCTCTATATCAGGGTCAGAATAGACGTCTTTTAACTTGAATTTACTTTGAAAGTGTTGCAATCTGGCTCTTGCTTCCACAGCATATAAACCACTTTTTTTTTTTATTCAATACCTACTTGCGTTTACGACATGGTGTCTAGGCGGCAGGAAGTATTGGAAGGCTGAAAATAATAGGTTAGGCTGGCTGGATAACTGGCTGGCAGATCGGGGCTGGCAAGCCCGGCGGAACCAGCTAGCTCGGCTTGGCTGGTTGAGTTGGCTAAACCTGTGGGGCTGGCAAGCCCGGAGGAGCTGGCTAGCTCGACTTGGCTGGCTGGGTTGGCTAACCCGGCGGGGCTGGCAAGCCCGGCGGGGCTGGCAAGCCCGGCGGAGCTGGCTAGCTCGGCTTGGCTGGCTGGGTTGGCTAACCCGGCGGTGCTGACAAGCCCGGCGGAGCTGGCTAGCTCGGTTTGGCTGGCTGGGTTGGCTAACCCGGCGGGGCTGGCAAGCCCGGCGGAGCTGGCTAGCTCGGCTTGGCTGGCTGGGTTGGCTAACCCGACGGGGCTGGCAAGCCCAGCGGAGCTGGCTAGCTCGGCTTGGCTGGCTGGGTTGGCTAACCCGGCGGGGCTGGCAAGCCCGGCAGAGCTGGCTAGCTCAGCTTGGCTAGCTGGGTTGGCTAACCTGGCGGAGCTGGCTAGCTCGGCTTGGCTGGTGAGGCTGACTAACCTTTTTGCACTTATGCTTGCACACGAAATTTATAAAAATGCAAATCATAAAAGACATTATTAATAGCAAAATGACGTAATCTCATGCCGAGTTTGGAAAGCGGAGACACCATGTACTAGCTATGATGCCTCCTTTATGGCTCCCGTTTTCGCAGCTGGCCGGCAACAGTGGCAAAAGGAAGAGCTTGACCATAGCCTTTAAAATCCCGTGACCGCCGTGTCACATATGCTTGTTTGGCTGGCTTATGCTCGACTATATCGCCACCGCGTGGGCACAATGCGTAACAGTAGCTACTATAAATGCTTTCTCTCTAGCACAGTTTACTTTTGTCATATGCATCGTCCATTTGGCATTGTTAAAATTGGCAAAACGATATCAGGATTGTGACGGCATGTAATGCAATTACGCGCTACTTAAGCATAGCTTTTTTCTAATAATTCTAATTAATTCTAATTCTTTTCTTTAATATACATTTTATTGCTCCTGATTGGCGAAAAACAAGCTCATATGAAGACAATTTGATACGAATTTGTACTTAATCGGAACAGCCTAACTCGATTATTTTGCCTGCCAAACAATTATTACCCCGTAAGACTAAGGAAGTGCATTACGCTAAATACTGCTACGGGCAAGAACTAATTTTAACTAAATGTACCCCCAATTGTAACAATTGCAGTTACTTAGTAATCTAGGCTTCCACAAAAATAGTCCGAAGGTAAGCTTAACTTTCATCATGAGACAATGTAAGGGAAGTATAATTGGCGCAAGCATTTACCCAGCTTCAGTTCATATAGCACGCGTAGGACATTTCCCTCCTCCTAGAGGACAGGCTAGGACGCGTTGCTGATAACCTTGAAACAGCTTCCGCCGTCGCGCAGCTGCTTGGCAAGAATAGAGTAGAAAATCTTGTATCCTTTAATACGGCCTCGGTTTGTATATTTAGCGATGTCGTTGACAGTTAAAATTTCTGCCAAGAATCTAACTTTTTTTTCCTTAAAAGCGGATATGTCGCTATTCACTGGTTTCTTTGCCGCTACTTTCACGATAACCTTTTGAGTCTATGCGTACGCGTTTCTCGTTTCAAAGCTCACAGTTGTAGTTGTTACGACCACCAGGAGTGCCTCGTATAACTCGTCCGATTGCCTACACAACAAAGCTCCTCAATCTATTCTAAACTTTCTTCGCCAAAGTAAGACGTGCAGGCCCTTTTTATTTTTCTTCTTAATGCAGCCAAACCTTTCTTCATTGTTGTATGTTCATACCACTTCTGAATTGATGCGTTGATTAAGAACACACACTCGCGTAGTCACTTTTACATTTAATTTCTCAATAATTAATAGCAAACTACAAACTATAACACGTTGTCACGAATATCCGACGGTGAACAATCAACAGTTAGAGCCACAGAATGATATAGAATGATCAATATCTTGGCACGCATTGGCTTATATAGACTTGATGACGTCACTTCTCCCACGCCTTGGCGACAACAGATGTGATAGGCAAGATGTGATGTCAGCTAGGCAGACCCGGTGACAGTGACGTTATATTGCTTCGTTACAAAAAGAAGAAAAGAAAGGTTCGGTTTACAACGAAATTGAATGAGACAGTCAGACTGACTAAGAAAATCTACAGAGCGAAAATGAATGGTAGCAGAAACCAAGGAAGACCAAGGCTGACTTTATAAAGATCAAATAGTCAAAGGATTAGTTGACGGAAATGTCAAAAGACTCTCATATCTAGGCGAAAGTGTGTGAGGAGAATAATGAGATACAGCGTGAAGATGTGTTATGTTATAACTAAATACTAGATTAACATGGACATAATAGAAGTTACGAATATATGCCATTATGAATTTGGCTAATAAATCACCCATATAGGTAGTACTTGAAACTTATAGTTGTTAAATAATGAAACTGTTTTTTATCTTTTTAATTTCTTTATTACCCCTGCGATAATATTAATTTTATTATGAATAAATGTGAGACATAAAGATTATAATATAGTTATACTTATTATTAAAAAAAGATTACATATGCATGCTAATATAAAGTGCCTTTGTATTACCTAGTAATGTAACGAGTACTTAAGTGTTGATTATTTCAAGGTTGATTTATAGTTAAGGGACCCTGTGGAGCAGCCCTATAACAAAGTTTCTCGGAACCTGTTCAAACAACTCCGATTTTGATGAATTTCTTTTTAACTGTCGGCAATTAAAAATCCTTCAGCCTTTTATGTTTATAATTTCGACTTTTTGCCGGGAACGGGAGAAGTGAAGTGGGCATTTTATTTAAATTTTCTATTTTTTGCGTTTTTGTGAGTTTTGAGGTGCAAAAGTGATAGTGTGTTGTGCGTTAAAGTTCTGTGTAAGTGTTAGGATTTGGAAAATTTAATCCATTTTAACTCCAGTAAAGCCTACTATCACTTTGCTGAGGAGTGTTAGGGATTTAGTAAAAAGAAGACAGACATTTCACATAACATAAAGGCACTACTTTTTTACCGCAGTAATACGGTTTTTTCTGAAGGGGGAAGGTAAAGGGATCTTAGCCCATACAACCGATAGATCTTCAGTGATAAATTGATAAATTGTTGATATTATTTCAATAAAATGTTGGCATAACACATTTAATTGTTTGTTGGAGTTTCTGGCGACAAATGTGTGCTGAGGCAGTCTTTTTAGTAGGATCCGCTGAGGCGAACTCAGCCACTAAAAAACTCAACATCACACTACTTAATAAGCATTTATTTCAATAATTCCACATAATGCACAATAGCGTAGACATTTTGAGACGGAAAACTACACCAATTTTATATCACAAATTCGACTAGAAACAATTTGCGAATAACTAAAATAAGTGCCTTACTGCTGTTGGATATTGAGAGTGGATATTTCATATTATGGGTTGGCAACACCAGTTGTAAAAGAATATGGCGGTGCTTGTGTATAATTGTTGTTGTATTAAATTACATAATTTAAATAAAGAGTAGGTATAATTAAAAACTTAGTGTAGTATTAAATCAATTCATATTGAACAACTGCTCCCCATAAAATCCCGCCAAAAGCTCATTTTTGTACATGAAAATGGCAAAAATGTTTCTAATAAATATGAAACGAGTTGCCAGTATATAAAAGAAAAGAAAGAAGAATAACAAAAAAAGTACGTACATACGTTAATATTTACAAACTTAAAACTACACATTATCTTAAATAATAGACTTCCTCAAAGTTGCCGCTTAGAAAGCTGTAATTGCTTAAGGTACCAGCAGACTGGCAGCATTGCCTCTTTGAATAGCCAAACTGATTCGTTGGTGGAAGAAGCTGCCAGCCCGGCGGTCTCCCGAAGCCTCGAGCAGTCTCTTACAAATATCAGAAACCAGTCGATGGGCTTCGGGGCCCCAGGGACCCAAAGTTTCGGCTGCAAAGGGCGTAAATATGAAACTCTCAGAGAGAGTCGCATACTTACGCCGTTTCAAGTTTTCGGCAGTGCTGGCCGCGGCACCTGCTGACTTGGAAGTCGCCGGTACATGGGAAACAGCAAGTGTATCGACACAAGTGGCATCCCACACCAGCGATCTTCCAAGTTTCCAAGGAATGAACGTCAAACTGCGCGCAAAACCTACAAGCTCTAAGACTGCAGAAACGCCAGCGGCGAAAAGAGCCCGCCGAATGACGTCATTCAAGGCAGCATGTCGTGACATGCGGCCCGCACTAGGTAAACAGGATAAATCGTGGTGACCTAGTACATCGACGAGATCACCAGAGCGGCAACGGTGAGGAAGATTAGTCCTGGCCCCCAGACGAAGGGATACTATGAGAGAAAGTGTGGCATTGTCAATTAAGATTCCTAAGTTTTTTGAAGGTTTTACCTTCAACCAGTGTCCTGACTCCGTCTCAGAAACAGCCAGGAGGCGAGACCGATCTTCTTCGGTACTACCTACAAGAATCTAAAAGTTGTAAATGAACATTTTTGCATAGAGGCTCATCCCTGTGTTTCTGAGAAAAGGTCGAGGTAAGCAGGTTAGTACTAGGACAAACACTTAACCAAGCATTTCGAGCATCAGTCAAGCACGGCACCTCAACCGATCCTAAGGAAGGGCGAATAACAGATAGGAAAAGGTTTTCCGTGCTGTAAGCTGACGAAAAAAAAGCAGGCAGTGACACACTCGAGATTTTGCGTATACCCAGGCCTCCATAACAGATAGGAAGTGAGGCTTGATTCGAAACTCTGTCATCAACAAACGAGCAATTTAATATAATTGATAATGTATTTTTCAGAATGTTGTCTACAGATTTTAAAAGAGTTTGAAAGAAAAGCTGAGAACAGCGAAGAGATTTAATACAGTATGTAAGTACCTACATTTAAAGTGTGAGGTTATCATAAAATACAGAGAAAATAAAAGCAATTAGATAACATTAAATTCTTATTATTTCTTGTTACTTATATTATTAACAATGTACTGCTAATATTTACCTTTGATGTTGTAGACACCAAACCGAAACACCAAATGGAACTGAGCACCACAATTTCGTATCGTTCCCTCTATACGTTCCACAATGGCGTTCGTAACCAAAAGATACCCTCATATTTTATATGTTCTTTAAGAAACTGTTTTTAACAGTGTTGCTAGTTTCCGGAATTCATAGAGTCAAGCATGATACCAAATAGTGGTGACAACATCAAATATTTATTTAATTATTAGATTATTCATACATTAATTTGCAGAAAATATTTTATTGCAAATGCAATATTTTATTAATTAAAGCTTACAAAAAATAGGTTCCTATATTTTATTTTTAGTTTAATTTTTTCGACATTAATAGATATAAAAAAGAGCACTAAAACTTTTGATTTTTGAAATTTTATTGGCTATAGCGTCAATTTTTAAGCTATAAAGAACATCAAAATCAGAGTTATTCGAACCACTTCCGAAATAATGCACTTTGTAGCTATGACGCTCTTCTACAAGACTATAAATTGAATAAACAGCCTTAGTGAACAGTTAACCTTCTCTCTGTATTGTAGATATATCTGCATAAGTCTGCACTATTTATTTCGACACGTTTGTGTTTTCGTTAGGTACTCTTTTCCTTTTTACCTCAAAATTGAATAAAAATAGTCATACATAATTAAGTATTTTAATAAATTGTAGACTATGCGAATATCTGCGAATACGTACAAAACTTCACAGATATTTACGAATACGCCCGCAGATATGAACGTTATAAATGAAACAAAATATTAAATCCAACGTAAGTACTTGTTTAAGTACTTATTGATTACAATGTAATTTTTTGTCGTAAACAGAGTGAGTTTATCAATAATATTGTGTCTGATCGCTTTGAAATAAACTTTTTCATTTGATGCGATAATTGGCAATAATAATTAGATAGGTATGTACTTACCACAAAATCCGTTATAACGAAAGTGATAATATCGGCCTTATTATCGATTTAAGTATCGATACAAATGTAATCATTAGACTTATTTGTAATTACGACCTTCAATCTAAACCTTCGATACATGATCGATACGGATTTGATAGTATCTATTTGTTTTCACGTTGATTATCAAGATTGCGGTGTCCTTGTGCCCTGTAGAGGTCAATAAACTCAACAATGTTGCAGTGACAACATTGCAGTCTCGTAAAAAGTTTACGTTGATTTGAAGTCGTTGACAAAGAAAATTATACAGTTGTTAAAATGAAATATCGTATCGAAATTAAGAAATTTTGCAAGTTCGAACAGTAGTATAGTCTAAGTAGTAAGTAGCACTTACTCGTGAGTATGTTTTTCCTTCGTAACGCGAGAAATACCTTCGAAAGGTATCAGCTCTGCGAGAGAATAATTGGATTATATGTACTCTTGGCCACTAAAACATGGAACTCGCCTCAGGGCATATCAAGCAACTCGATCTCTAAACTCTAAAGCAGGGGTTCCCAAACTTATTTTGTCTACTGCCCACTTTGAGAATAAATTATTTTTTAGCGCCCCCATTTTTTCACCTACTGAAAAACCACTATAACTTCAAATTAATTTAATTAATTATTGTGAGCTATATTAGCGGAGATTAAACATTAATTCCAAACGAGACTTTTACTATAACCCGCAAGAGTTAACTTGAAACCTGAGCGCAGTAGGTAATACACAACGGCGCTCAGGTCTCAAGTTAACTCTTACGGGCTACACCTGCCAATGAGAATGATTATTGAAACGCAACTTTATAGTATTCAAACAGAGTATTTTTTTTTTCAGAATAAAACTAATATAATCGATCCTTATATAAAAACTAATGTGAAGGATGAATCTGATGCATTTTAATAAGTTTGTTGATATCAGGTTCCAATTTACTCAAGAACAGTCACAAGTCGCCACGTTTGGTAACATGCAAACTATTTCTCTTTTTAGTAAGCAGTGTTGCCACAGCACTAAATCCACGTTCATACAAATGTGACGATGGGAATGCTATCAAGAATCGCTGAACGATTGACCACAATCCAGGGTGCAATTGCGGGATCGGTTTTTGTAGCCAAAATTCTTGGTAACCATTTATGAACTTGATTTTTATTTCCTCGTTTGTTGTCAATTCTATAAATTCTTCTTCCAGCTGAGGTGACATTGCTGTGTTGACATTTGAAAACTGATCCAACACCCAGTCTGGTATTTCCAAATTCAAAATGTCCTGGTATCGTTCGGTGAAGTCAATGTGGAGGTTTTCCAAATGTTGGCAGTAGGCAAACAATTCGTCGTTAGGTCGTTACTGCATGATACTGATAAATTCGGAAAATTGTGAAATTCACGTCTGCCCATATTCTTTTTGTGTAGAAGCAGTTTGGCTGCGAAAGCAGCAACGACGTTTTTTGTTTTAATTAAATTTAGTTCAATATACTTCTTTGATGTAATGAGCTTGTTGTGCAAATCTATATCTTTAGTTTCCAAGAACTCTATAACAGAGTCAAACAGGTTGTAAAATCGAGTCAGACAATTGCCTCTTGATAGCCAACGAACTTCAGTATGAAACAACAAACGGTTGAAATCCTCGTCATTAGTAACACAAAGCTGATGAAATAATCTATCATTCAAAGAGCTGTTGCAGATTTTATTGACTGCTTTGATGACATATTGCAGTGATTGAAATAGTCGTTCACTTAAGTTTCTAGCAACCGAATGTTGTCTATGAATAACGAAATGTACAGCAAGGACATCTGGAATTTTATTTTTTAAGTACGCTATGAAGCCTTTATGGCACCCTGTCATAGCCGGAGCGCCATCCGTAGCAACTGATATAATATTTTTCAAGGGAATCTCTTTCTCATCACAAAACTTTTCCAATGTATTGAATATGGTTTCGCCTTTTGTATCGGTCTTCTAAATTTCTAGCAAAGAATAGTTCTTCACATATTTTCTCATCTTTAATAAACCTCACGTAAGACAGCAACAATGCTTCATTAGTTGGTAAAGTGGACTCATCGAGCCGAATTGAGAATTGACTTGTCCTCAGGTGATCACACAATGATCCTTCAATGTTTTCAGCCATTTCATCAATTCGTCTTTGCACAGAATTATCACTCAAAGGAATTTTTCGGATAATATCTGCGGCTGGTTTATGAAGCACAGTAGTTATTACTTCCTTTATTGCTGGCAAAATTAACTCTTCTCCGATGTTATGTGGTTTGCCTTTTTGAGCAATTAACAAAGAGATATTGTACGAAGCTCGAAGTCCGTCGTCATCTTACTTAGCAGCCGCCGAAAATAGTTTTGCTACACTTGGCTGAGTATTATGCTTCTTCTCTAGGTCTTGAAAATATGCTACATTCTTGTCTTTCTTATCTGAATGCATTTATTCAAATGATCTTGCAGTCTTGAAGGCTTCATTGCTTCATTCGAAAATGTTTTTAGACATAGAAGACACAAAGGCGACGATGGGTTTGTCGGATTTTCAATGAATCCGAATTTAATATATTCCGCACAGTATTGCCGTCTCTTCTTTTTTACTTCCGACATTGTTTTGTTTTGAGAAATACGTAAGTAAGTGTTGAACTTAAGTATTGCTCATCTATTGCGCGCGAAACCGCAAATGAAAATAAAATAAATATTACGTTGTTTAAATAAGATTGCATAAGCAGCACGCACCGACAGGAATAAAACAAACATGCATAAACTCGTTTATCTCATTCGACGCTCAATTGTACTCAACAAGTCAGAACAAATATTCTATGAACCAGCCGATTGATACAGGAATGCACAATTCGGGTTATTTAACAAAAACTTGTTAAAACATAATTGCCCGCGGTCTATTATCTACGAAAATTACCTATCTGGGAGTACTAATAACTATTAAAATGCGAAAGTGTGTCTGTTGCCTTTTTATTTGTTTGTTTGTGTCTACTTTCATTTCGAAATGGAACGACCGATTGACATGATTTTTATTTTGTATATTCAATAAAACAGGACAGATATATGAACTACGCGGAGAGAAATATCGAACCGAGTTTGAGCAATCTTTTAATTAATATTAGTTGATGTTCACAAGTTGTAGTTGAGAGTCGAGAGCTCATGCAGTCGTTGTCTAAGATGCCTCCTAACTAAATGAAATTACAAATCACCCCCCAGGCCTCTACACAACGCCCCCATTTTTTTTCTGGGTCTCTTACCGCCCCCCTTTAGGCCTACAGCGCCCACAAGGGGGCGTTATCGCCCACTTTGGGAAAGGCTGCTGTAAAGTGATCAATTGATCATTTACGGAACGCACCACAGCGTTGTGCTAAAGCGCGTCTCGAGCACAGAATAGGTAATGTCTCAGCGTACAACACGATGCGCCCAGTACCCTAGAACTGCTAGGGCAACCGAAACACTCACCACACGCGCTGGCTTTCCTTTTCGCCTGAAATATACGCCCACATCAATAATAATAATCTTTATCGAACACTGTAAAAATAGAAACAGTTCAATGAGTTCTATCTCTTGAAGTAGGACTGCCTGTATGTCAAGACACAGTCCCCTCACAATCATAATATGCTACTTAGTATAGACTAGACTATAAGCCTTCTTGGCTTATTAAAAGAAATGGGTAATAGCAAAATATACAAAGTACAATTTATCTTACAGTACATTATTTTAAATATAACAGAACAATAATATCTGAAATTCTAATATATGTCACATTTGTACATATGTATATAGTATATATATCACGTATGTATGTGCGTGCATGTTTGTGTGAGTGTGTGTGTTGTGTGTGTAAACGTAACGCTGTAAAAGCCACCAGGGCTAACAGCAAAGAGGGGTTTTGTTTAGTCGGTTTGATTCCGACACGCCCCAGTCGGCGTAGTCCGGCTGGGTAGTCCGCGGGGATTTAATTTCGCCTCTCAGAAACAAAAAAAAAAATGTGTGAATGTATGCGTATATTAAGTCACACAGTTCACCTCCATTGCGGCCGTTAGATTAAACTTTCGCAGTCATTATAATCCTTATCTTTTAACCAATGTCTAATCTCTGTTCTAAAATTATATGCTCATATGTATATAATAAGACAATACACACCAATCATCTGATCTCCAACTAGGGTATTCTGTGCTATGAGAATCAGATGACGACTATTGGGGGCGTCTCCCAGTACACCCAGACCCGAGACAATCTAGAAAAGTTCATTTTTCTAAATTAAGCCGACCGGGAATCTAACCCGGAACCTTCCGCTCTTAACGTCTATACCACTGCGCCATCGAGGTCGTCAAACTATCTCATGACTATTAATCATGTTATACAAACGTGGGGCCTGAAAATTGTAATGTCTTTTGGCTCTTCACTTGGCACGGGACATCTAATAGTTATTTTATTGAAAGGAAGATAAGGAGCAATCTCCTATGGTACCGTCTTAGACATTGGTATATATATGTATGACTTGCGAACACTTAAAAAGTCTATCTCTTTGTAGACCAAAGATCTAGGATGTCTAAGTGGTAAACGTAGCATCACCTTAAGAACTGCTCTTTGTGCCCTTTCAATGTCAATTAAGTATGTTTTGGGCGCTCCACTCCATGAATAAATGCAATAGTTTACTAAGCAATAATTACCTAGATTTGCGAACATTTAAAACGTCTATCTCTTTGTAGACCAAAGATCTAGTATGTCTAAGTGGTAAACGTAGCATCACCTTAAGAACTGCTCTTTGCGCCCTTTCAATGTCAATTAAGTATGTTTTGGGGCTCCACTCCATGAATAAATGCAATAGTTTACTAGGCAATGACCTAAAGCATTGTAAGGTATGTTTGCATTATTTGTTTTTCACTTGCAACCGTTCTGAGGTTTTTGAAACAAAAATTATTTCCTTATCTGTTTAGTAATATTTAAGATAGGAACACCCCAGTTTAATTTGCTATCAATTATCAACCTAAGTACCTGATCTCATCAACCCCTTCTAATTTTTCACATGCTCAAGACGCAAGTGTGTGTATACTTATTCCTGTTACACGGATAAACATGTATAGTTACTTTAATGTTATTTTTCGGATGGGATGCAAGAGTTTTACCGAAACATAATTATATTTCGTTTTGGCAATATTTAACGACAAAAGACAGTCCTCTAAACCAGGTTGTCAATTTGCACAGATCCTTTATTTATTTTATTTATTTATTATATTTATTTATTTTATTTATTTATTTTATTTATTTATTTTATTTATTCAGGAAACCTTACAGCCTAAAACGACTAAATCTAATTTACATATAAGTTTAAATCAAGGCCAATTATAAGATTTCACCTATAAATGTTATACAACATAGTAAATTGGACAGCACGTGGGAAATCAGAAGTGTAGATTGGAAACAATAACACCAAACTGGTAATTTAAAAATAAAATGATACCAATGAGAAAATAAACAGAAAAAATAAAATAAGACTATAATTATCATACAGTTAAGTTATAACAGCATTTGAGAATAGTGACCCACTAATTTTCGCCTTAACGATTCGTAGCTATCTATAAATACATCTATGTCGACCTGTGAAAGAAGTTTATTTGCCTTATGTGGAGAACGCCAGAGAAAGGAGTTTTGATGGTAGTTTCTCTTTACTAATGGTGTTACAAACAAATAATTTTTTTTTCGAGAAGAATAAGTTGGTACTTTAAAGCCTACTCTAGCCAAAAGTTCTGGACTATCAATGTCTGCTCTGATAATTTTTAAAAGGTAAATAAAGTCAGCAATATCTCGCCTTACACTCAAAGGCAGAAAGTGAAAATTTCTGCATTGCTTCCCGTAGCTATCGCCAGCATATTCCATTGAACAGTTCGTTTTCAGTTCTAGATATTTAATAAATTTTCCCTGTATACCTTCAATACGATTTACATAGCAATCGTAATGAGGACTCCACACTTGCGAGTAATATTCAAGGTGACTTCTAACATAACTGCAGTACAATATTTTTAAAGTCTTGACATTATTAAAACAAGTTGAAGTCCTCATAACGAAGCCCAAACTCTTAAGAGCTCTTGTAACGATAGAATTTAAGTGAATTCTGTGCGTTGCCTTAGTGTCCTGTTATCGGCACAATATGTATCAAAGCGATTGAGGTCCTCTTGAAGATAAACAGCGTCTTCATTACAGTCAATAGATTTCAATATTTTTATATCGTCGGCGAATAAATAAAATTTAGAATATTGGAAACACCTGTTTACGTCGTTTATGAATAACAAAAACAGAAGAGGCCCCAATAACGACCCCTGAGTAATTCCTGAGGGTACGACAATCCAAGAAGAGATGAACCCGTTCAGTACCACGGCTTGTGATCTACGATCAATATAAGAAGAAAACCATCTGAACAGATTCCCATGTATTCCCGCTAACTGGAGTTTCTTCAGGAGTATCATGTGATCTATTGTATCGAAAGCTTTGCTGTAATCAGTAAAGACACCATCAACCTGTTTACCCTTCGCTACTTCTTCAATAATATAATCATGAGTTAGAAGGAGATTAGAAGTGGTGGACCTACCTTGAATGAACCCATGCTGTTCAGGGATAAAAGATGATTTAAGAGCGTTATACGTTTGCGAATGCACTATTTTTTCTAAAACTTTAGATATTGTGCAAAGTTTCGATATTGGTCGGTAGTTCTCAATATTCGTTTTGGAGCCTTTTTTATGGATAGGTGTAACATATGCAGATTTCCAGATACACGGGACAATACCTTCGTTTATAGAACGCCGAAATATAATAGATAAGGGAAGAACTAGACTATGCGCACAATTGACTATAAAATGTGCTGGTATTTGATCAGGACCCGCGGATTTTTTAATGTCAAGACCTTTTAAGAGTCTTTCCAATTCTTCATTACCAATTTCTATTGATCCTATCCTCGAGTAACAATCCGGGTGAGTAGATATAGAGAATGAATCCTCAGGTGAATGCAGAAAAGAAGTTTGGAAAAAAAAGGAAAACAATTCACAAAGTCCTTCACAGTTATCTGTTTTTTGATTTTTATAAGTCATTGCTGACGGGAGAGAGAAATTATTGTTTTTGTTTTTTACATACGACCAAAAAGTGTTTGGGTTATTGATTATAGAATTTTCAACGTTATTAATTAGGAGTTAAAGCACTCGCTTTCGTATAGTTTAGCACGGTTACGCAGCAGTTCGAATGTTTTTTGATCGGCTTTGTTTCCATATATTTTAAATTTGCGTAAAAATTTTGATTTCTCTTTCAACATTTTTTTAAGAACACTGTTGAACCATGGAGGATATTTTCTGTTTGTTTATATAAGTTTATGCTGAATAAAAGTGTCTCTAAGTCTGTATAGTGTCTCGTAAAAGAAAGCAAGTGCATTGTCAAGCGTGTCCGATGACAGATGCTTGCACCAGTTAACTTTATCAAGTTCTTTACAAATGCTAACATAATCACCTGACTGATAGTAATATTTGATTCTAGATTTGATTGTACAAGCCTGAATCGTAGAATCGAGTTCATCGATAAATGATTTGTGATGTAAATCTTCAGGAACCAGTGATTCTAATGGACTGTAAACATAAAGTGATGTATTTGAAAAAGCTAGATCGAGAATTCTACCGTTAGCGTTTTTAAGGTAATTGTATTGTGCGAGGTTACATAAAGAAATAATATCAAGAAAATAATTTATAACTTCATTCGACGAACTGTTAAAAGGAAGGAATTCGAAACTGTCTTCATCACGAGTCCATGATATTGAGGGTAAATTAAAGTCACCTAGAACTATAAATAGGTCATCGGCGCAACTACTAACAATGCCCTGCAATTTGTCGGTAAATAGTTGTAGCTGTACATTGGCTGAATTGCCTTGATTTTGAGAACATAAATATAGGGAAGATATATGTATTTTATTAGCCCTCTGACGGTTTGACGGGTTAGGCAAAGACACTGTTACCCAAATATCTTCTGCGGCACTAGCCCATTCCGGACGCTCCAATGCCGGTAGATTACGATGGACTGCTATTAAAACACCGCCGCCGAGCGTTTCAGATGTTAGCTTATAATCCCGATCCCTCCTGAAAACTACATATCGATCATCAAAGAGCTCATCGCTCCTGACACTATCCAGTAGCCAGACCTATGTTATAACAACAACATCATAAGAGCTTAGTTGTAGATTTCTGTAAAACAAATTGGTTTTGGTACGTAAACCTCTAGCATTTTGGTAGTATAGTAACATATTCTTATACATTTTTAACAGTAAAATTAATAAAATGTTTAGATATAATATTATATTGTATTAGAGGGTAGAAGCAAAACAATAAAATTAGTACCAAGCCTAAATGTAGTGTGGAATCAAAGTAATGAGCATTGTCATAGCTAATGCTAAATCTCTTATAATCACAATAAAATGAAAACGATGTATTATACGTACCATCGTACCAAGCATAAAATAAAATAAGCAATGGCGAAAGTAAACGAGCATAAATAAAAATTATACGAAACACACAGCCCATGAATACAACATAACAGAAAATGAACTTTAGTAAGCATTTGAAAATATATTTGTACACAAGCGAAATAGTGTTTATAATTAGTAAGAGCAATTGATAGTACGTAAGCATGTTAGCCGTGAATAGGCGAAACGTTTTCACACAGTAAAGAAATGCGATGTTATGGAAAGTACAAGTTAAGTTACAGCTAAGCACAAGCGAAATAAAGCTCAAATTTGCTTGATATAATTGACAAATTGCAGGTAGATTATTAATGAACAATAGCAATAACACAGTACAAGTAAGCATACAGTATTCTATCTCGGCAGTGTCCTAGAGATAATTACCTACGGTCGTTTGGTACGTAAACTTGCAATAGGGCTACCGACTTGGACTGAATGTTTTTCTTGGGTTACTTATTTGATAATAGGTACTATATTAAATTGTCATATTATCTTTTCATTTTATATTATTGCAAATTTAATACGTTTTTATTTATATAATTTTACTAGTATTTTATATCTAGTTTCAAAAGTTTGTGAGTTAGTATGGTGGAAATGGACAAAAAAAATGCTTTTTTATGTGCAGTATAATTAAAAATCAGCAATAAATTAACTAGATCATTATGATAATATATTTCCTACAAATTAGCAACAGAGAAATATTTCTGGTTTCGATATAGATGTATTCAAACATCCATACACTGAACATTGTGCTCGTAAACTTGATTGACATAATATTTAGTCAATAAATGCGCAGGAGCGTCTAATACCGTCCGACGACAACCGCGGCGCGCTCGCGACTGTCGTATGTCGAGATATGTCGAGATTTCGAGCGCGTTGTTTGGGAGCGTTTGTATGAAGATGCATACTGTATGCTTACTTGTACTGTGGCAATAATGTGAGTAAGCGGCGAATTACCAGTGATGTGACGATTCTCAAACTTTGTTTTTTACAATGAAATAATAAAAATGTATAAAAATTACATAATTCTTCCCAGATCAGAATCCGATCTTACATATATGATAGGAGAAGAACTCTTCCAAACCATTATCCTGCATTGTTTCACCCAAACATACTGAAAATGATGTTCCTGAGCAAGTTTTTTTGTTTTTGAGAGAAGCATCTTATTACGGACAGTCAGATGGTCGTTCACGAATATTCTTGTATTTTGGCTAAATCCCAGATCCGAGGCAGAGAATCCCTTTAGACCACGAACAGCAGCAACAAAGTTCTCCTTAACATATCTGTTACTAAAACATGCTATAATGGATTTGGATGCATCTTTGTCACGTGTCGGAATCCTCGATACAAAGGGCAAACGCCCATTATCGAATGGTACTTTCGCCCTGGATGCAACTTTGGACAGTACTTGAAGAAGGTTTTCATCTTTGTTTTGTGGAATCCCTTTAATCTCTACGTTATTAAGACGCAATCTTAGCTACCTTATTTTCCAGTTTTGAGATATCCATAGATGCTTTCTCCATATTTAATAGTCTGTTTTCCAAAGACCGCATTTTAGTATCTATGTCATTTATCCAAGCATGGGTTGTTTCAAAGGACAGTTTGAGGTCACTGAAGTTGGACTTTAACTCCTGTATATCTGTCTTCAGTGAATCTAAGGCAGACATTTTATCGGATAGTTTCCTGATCTCGGCCATTAGTGGTTCTAACTCTGAAGACACTATCCTGGGAGAAGTACAACTACTAGGTGGGTTGGTACTAGGAGTACTACCAGTTTTACATGAACCACATCTCCAGTTAGCCTTCCTGTCTGGTCCCAACTTTCGATACCCTGCCTCGGTAACTCCAGAGCACGGGTAGTCAAACCATTGCTTACACATTGAACATTGAGGCCCCTCAGTAGTTTTATTTCCACATCCGCCACAAGAAAACATTATTGCAACTTTGTTGATGAAAATATGCGATACTTTGAAAAACACTGACTTTGGTGCAACGACTCAACAACCAACCGAGTGCTAAAGCGTCCAGCGACAGACTGTTCTGTAATTTTTCTGTAATTTTTCTTCAATTTTCCCAGTTAACAGGAGAAGTGAATCATCTGCAAAAATAATCAAGTCCACTCCATATATATCTATAAGACACATTTCATTAACATATATTAAAAATAGAGTAGGGCCCTGAGCGCTTCCTCAACGAATTCCATAGGTGCAACTAGCTAAGTCACTATGTTACCGACCTTTACTCACTGTGATCTACCGGATAGATAATTCTTGAAGTTTAGTGGGGATATCCCTTATACCGACGTTTTCTAGAAGAGTAATCAATTAGAACTGACACTGTATCGAAAGCTTTTTGTAGGTCCAGGAATATTCCGACAGCAAACAGGTGAAGATTTCATGTTCATGCAGGACAATGCTCGCGCACATACCGCAAGATCGGTGATGAACGTTTTCCGTGAACATACATATATCGCTGTCCTAGACTGGCCTCGACAATCGTGTGACATGAACCCTATAGAGAGCATGCAAGGGATTTGCTCGACACAATGATGTTTGAAAAGTTTGAAAAATTTACGCACAGAACAAGATATTTTTACATCTCTCTTGAACTTGGAGCAGGATTCCCCATGCCACTATAGACAGCCTGATTTTAAGCATATCGAAGCGATTGCAGAATCATAGTCAATGCGTTAAGAGGCCCAACTGACTTTTAAATGTCACTAGCAAAAAATTTTAAACTTAAATGAAATGAAAGCTCAATGAAATATAATGATAGGTTTGCAAATATCTATGTGATAATTTTCTTTCGATGTGAATTCAAAACACCTCAGCATCATTGTGTACCTACTCAATTTTCAGTCGGTAATCTCCGCATTATCTGCGACAATATAACATTATGTAATATAAAAATATTGCAATGTTTAAGACACTTTACAACACAATGTAAAAATATTACTTCATAATTTACTAATGCGACATCAATATCGGCCATGTGTAATTTAAAAAAAACAGCTGAAGTCCTTCAGGGTTACAGCTATCTTCATACTACTAGGTAAAGTTCAAACATTCGAATCGGTTTAGCGTTTTGCCGTGAAAACGTAACAAACAGCCAGACATGGACATTTGATGAACATTCAGCGGTTTGAAACATAACGAGAAAAATAGAAACATTCGCATTAAAACAATAGGTACACATGAAATACCAAAAAACCGTTTAACAAAAATAAAAACATAATATTTTGAAGCAATAAGAGTATAACAATTACAAATAATTAATCACAGATTTGAAAACAGTGCCATCTAACGTTAACAGAATATACTTTTGATAGTATTTTATTTCATCGTTAATAACAGTATTTCCTATTTAACAACAGATGTCTATAAGAATTGAACAAACTCAAAGAATAACATAAACATATTTTCATCGTATTTTGTTTTTCATTTATAGAGGCTTTCCTTTTTGCGATGAATTCTAACAATATTTAGCCAGCTTCACTATTACCTATACAAAATAATTGCATTATCCGTTATGCGCAGGACAAAATTAAAAAAGATCAATGCGCATATTCCTAACATTGCGCATTTCATAGCTAACCTCATCGAGCACCAAGTCTATCGACCTGCGTACGGAACTGTCAGTGCGAAAGTTTTCACTTCATTGTTGTTCTCTGTTTTGGATTGGTGAATAGTGGGTGTGTTGAGTGACTTCTATCGCATTTTGTTTTCTTTAGGTGCTAGTTATAAATAGAATTACAGGTAAGTCAAGTCAGTTGTTTCAATCTGTATTTAAACGTGTTTTATCGTAAAATGACGTAGGTAAATCGTAACAATTTTGCGGTGCAAAACGTTCCGTATTTTTGTCTACCTATCTAATTATTTTCCACGTTCCCTTTTTTTGTATTATCCTAAGGTATTAAATTATGAATTTATGAATATTAGCATTAACGATCTAAGCAAGCATTATCATTTGACTCGCTGATAGCAAATAGAATGATTATCTTTGTAATATTTTGATGATGTCATAACTTGTGATACATCACTGAATAGGCGAGTAAGATAAGAACCTAAACATCTGTGAATTTTGTCATTCACATCTATAATATTCTGTAACCAGTTGTCATTTTTATCAGAAAAACTGATGCAAGCGAAATACCAAAGGTAGGAGCACCATAACATCTACGATGTCTTTTAGTAACTTATATGCTTAACTACTTTTTAATTCTTCAAGTCGATTGTTTTTGCTAAAAAAAATTTAATATTTTCTATTACGGTAACATTTAGGTATTAGCAATTTGTTCTGGTGATATTTCAGACTTTTAATTATAAAAATTAATTACTGACAATTTTTAAGTACATCAAAAATAACTAGATTGTTCCTACCTAATCATTGGATTAATTAGACTAATAACAATGTTTCATTTTGTGTAATTTTGCCACGGCATGAATTAATACTTATATCTTCCATTGGGCATTATAAAACTTAATAAGGTCAAAGTTATTTTCCCTGTGTTTAAAAAAATTATTACCTTGGTAAACATGTCTGTGTCATTAACCTTTATTATTAGATGCATTTAAATTATCTTTAAAATTGGTGAAAAAGTAGACAAAATTACTATTAATTGCTATATTAAAATATGTGGTTGTACAATTAAATGTTACTCTTTTACTAAAAATATGTTATCTTAAAAAAATTTATAGACTATTTAATAATCATAGGCAATGGAAAAAAATGAATATAAAGAAAAATAAAAATAAATACTAGATTGTGCCATGAAATTTAATAAAATCTCTATAAAATAAATGATTAAATATGACAAGCTGTCATGCAAACAATGATGTTTGCCATGAATAAAGTTTACAAAATTACAAAAAAACCGAACATCAAATGTATGGTGTGAACTTTTTGAAGGGGTTCGAATTGAGCTGAATTCTTGAGTCTACTTTACTCTTCTTATTTAAGGTGTATTAAAAAATAATAATAATAATAAGACAATAAAAATTGTATACAATTTGATATTGCATCTGTATTTATCATCTCAAGCATTTATTATTACCATTACAGTATAGTTTATGTGATTAATGTTGTCAAGAAAATTTTATAGGTAGCGAAAAATTTTAATTTTGAAGTTAACTATAGTTACTGGATGAAAGTTTATTGCAAGAACTATTAATTTAAAAGTACACATGATATATTCAAAAGTAGCTAATTTTTATAGAGATCCATTAATTTTAGATATCATAAGTTACAAGGTACTATGGAGAACTGTATGAGAGTGGCGACTCCGTCTCTGATACCGAGAGTGATTCTAATGAATTGCCACACTCGGGCCAGGGACTGGAAGATGCCATTAGTATGAAAGAGATTGAGAAAGTGATAAGAAGTTTGAAATGTGGAAAGGCTGCGGGAATTGATGAGGTGACTGCTGAGATGATCAAGTATGGTGGTCCTAGGGTCTGGGATGCCTTCTGTGCACTCTGCAACCTTTGTTGGCAGAAGGGGGAGGTTCCAGAGGACTGGCGCACGGCAGTCATAGTACCTCTATATAAAGGGAAAGGTTCCTATCTAGACTGTGCGTGCTATAGGGCCATCAGCTTAGTCAGCTTAGCGAGTACAGTCTATACTAAGGTATTGATTGAACGTATGAAAGGCGTTTCAGAAAGATATTTGTGGGAGGTGCAAGATGGTTTCAGGAACGGCAGGGGTTGTATGGATCAGATTTTCTCGCTTCGCATTATCGTGGGAAGGTTTCTGGCTATAGGCCAGAAAGTTTTCTGCGCTTTTGTGGATCTAGAGAAAGCATTCGATAGATTAGTGCGGAAGAAATTGTGGAGTCTTCTGCCTGAATATGGCGTGGAGGGCTCCTTACTACGGGCTGTTAGGTCATTATATCGTGGCCACAGAGCCTCTGTAAGGATCGACGGTGACATGTCGCCCTGGTTTGAAGTCTGTTCTAGTGTCAGACAGGGCTGCATGATGTCTGCCTGGCTGTTCGTGCTGTATTTGGAAAGTTGCCTCCAGAGATTGAAAGGTGAGTGGTATGGGATGTGATGACACAGTGGTAAATTGTCTATTGTACGCTAACGATGCTGTGCTAATAGCACTATCAGAAACAGAGTTGCAGACACTAGTCACATGCATGAAAGAAGATTGTGAAGTAAAAGGATTGAAAATGAATGTGAATAAAACAGGTTCTGATGTTTGAAAGAGAAGCGGTACAAACGAAATGTGTGATTTGTGTAAATGGAAAATGTCTAGAACAAGTGAATGAAATTGTGTATCTGGGGAGTGCATTTTCGAGGGATGGAAGATGTGAGTTGGATGTGGAGAGACGGGTAGCAGCTGGTAATAAAGTGAACGGTGCTCTGTCCGCATTAGTGGGTAGTGTGAATATACCTAACACTGCTAAAATGGCCATCCACAATGCGGTGTTGGTGCCAACTTTGTTGTACGGTAATGAGGCCTGGATATGCCCGAAATCGAGTGAAAGTATGATAAATGCTGTGGAGATGCGGTCTCTCAGAAATATGTGCGGTGTCACGCTTGCGGACAGGATAAGTAATGATGAGATACGCAGTATGACAGGATTGCACAACAGTGTTATTGTAAAAATGAAGAAAGGAATGCTTAGATGGTTCGGGCACTTGGTAAGAATGAGTGATGAAAAACTGACGAAGAAAATCTACAGAGCGAAAGTGAGTGGTAAAAGAAGCCAAGGAAGACCAAGGCTGACTTATGAAGATCAAATAGCAAATGTTAGCAGACGGAAATGTCAAAAGCACTCGCATACTTAAGCGAAAATGTGTGAAGAGAATGATGAGATTTGAGGAAGCGAAAGTGGTGTGTAAGGACCGCGACTCCTGGCGTTCCGTCCTCTGACTACCCCGTTGGGGATACAGCGTGAAGTTACAGGGTAAATCATTAATTCTATGATTCAATTATATATACTCCCTTATAAATATCATGTTGTGACAGAATAATAACTAGGTACCTATCCATATTTATTTTATATGCACATTTAGTAATGGGTACCTATGTATTGAAGTGAAGTACATTATGTTAAAACTTTGAATAATAACTAGATGTTTATAGATAAAAGACTACTATCATCTGTAAAAGGATAAGTAGTAATTTAAATTATGTATCACTCCTAACATTAAACTGAGCAGTGAGCATGATAAGTTGAATATTTTAAAATTCCCATGGATGACTAATGAGTCATGACATCATACAATGATTCAAATAGTCTCAGGAAGTGCCTCACAAATTAATCTGATTTTCACGAAATAGTTACAATGTTTACATGCTGCATTCCTTTGAAGTATATGTATATTTAATATACAAGAAACTCAATGCTTTAGACACAAAATTATACTTAGTGTATAATTTATAATGTAAAATCCACATTATCAAACTTACATTTTCACATGCTTTGGCAAGAATAGTATTCCTCACATATTTCTATCACTTCCACAAACCAAATTCATATATTTTTATTAATTTTGATCTTCTTTTGACATTCCTGTCTGCAAATACTTTGGTTGTCTGATATTTTTTGTGTAAACCTTAAGTTTCTACGGTTTCTACTATCACTTCACATTTTCACTCAAAAACAAAATTTATAATAATACTTTTTCAGTAATTCTTCAAGTATTCTTTCTACATGCCTGAACTATTTAGGGATGCTTCCTTATTCTTTAGTGAATAATTATAAATTATGTATAACTGACATCTAAATTCGATACATTTTAAATAATTTTTAATGAATAAATATTATATATAATGAATAAAAAATTATTATTGAAGAATATTCTAAAAAATATATTATCTAAAATATTAAATTGCTCCTTTGTTGATGACAGGGTCTGGAATCAAGCCTCGCTTCCCATCTGTTATGGAGGCCTGGGCATACGCAAAATCTCGAGTGTCACTGCCAGCTTTTCTTTCGTCAGCCTACAGCACCTTATCCTATCTGTTATTCGCCCTTCCTTAGGATCGGTTGAGGTGCCGTGCTTGACTGATGCTCGAAATGCTTGGTTAAGTGTTTGTCCGAGTACTAACCTGCCTACCTCGACCTTTTCTCAAAAACACTGGGATGAGCCTCTATGCAAAAATGTTCATTTACAACTTTTAGAATCTTGTAGTACCGAAAAAGATCGGTCTCGCCTCCTAGCTGTTTCTGAGAAGGAGTCAGGACACTGGTTGAAGGTAATACCTTCAAAAAACTTAGGAACCTTAATCGACAATACCACGCTTTCTCTCATAGTATCCCTTCGTCTGGGGGCCAGGACTAACCTTCTTCACCGTTGCCGCTGTGGTGATCTCGTCGATGTACTAGGTCACCACGGTTTATCCTGTTTACATAGTGCGGGCCGCATGTCACGACATGCTGCCTTGAATGACGTTATTCGGCGGGCTCTTGTCGCCGCGGGCGTTCCTGCAGTCTTAGAGCCTGTAGGTATTGTGCGCAGCGACGGCAAGAGACCGGATGGTTTGACGCTCATTCCTTGGAAACTTGGAAGATCGCTGGTGTGGGATGCCACTTGTGTCGATACACTTGCTGTTTCCCATGTGCCGGCGACTTCCAAGTCAGCAGGTGCCGCGGCCAGCACTGCCGAGAACTTGAAACGGCGTAAGTATGCGACTCTCTCTGAGAGTTTCATATTTACGCCCTTTGCAATCGAAACTTTGGGTCCCTGGGGCCCCGAAGCCCATCGACTGGTTTCTGATATTTGTAAGAGACTGGTCGAGGCTTCGGGAGACCGCCGGGCTGGCAGCTTCTTCCGCCAACGAATCAGTTTGGCTATTCAAAGAGGCAATGCTGCCAGTCTGCTAGGTACCTTGAGCAATGACAGCTTTCTAATCGGCAACTTTGAGGAAGTTTATTATTTAAGATAATGTGTAGTTTTAAGTTTGTAAATATTAACATATGTATGTACTTTTTGAAGAATATGTTTTAAAAATGGGTAGACCTAAAATAATATAAATAACAAAGTGGTAAAGTAGGTACCTATCTTTCGAAAGACTAAGTTATTATTATCGTTAGCAAGCTTTATGTTGTTGTTATTATTTAAAATATTAAAGATTGTATATATTTTTAAAGGAACTCGAAATTCAATTATGTTGGAAAATAATTATAAAAACCAAAAGAATGCCGACTAAACATTTATAGAACTGTTATATCGTTACTAAAGGATCTACTCTGCGCAACTGTTTGATTCGTTCGAGGTTTAATCCAAGAAGATTACATTTGTATATGTATATTATGATCACAAATTACCATGACTTTGACATTGCAGCGTTTTTGACATTAATAGTATGAACTTAAAACTATGCCTAATCTCACACTCATCTGTGCGCGCAATATTTTTAAAAAAGCATCCCAAGTTTTCGTTTCACATATTAATATAACTTAACAACTTTTTTTATTAATGATACTAAAGCTCGTCAATAGCTACTAAACAAAAAAAAGAAAATCAGTTGACAAACAGAGAAGGAAAAGACACTAAACTGTTTCGTCTTTACCTATTTATATATAGATATCTGGTGTGATAACCTAATTCATATATATTGGTAATAATCTATAAAAAAAGGTAAAACATTGTATATAAACATGCACCAGTAAACCATAAATATAACATGTAAGTCCCTAATTTAAAACAAAATTTAACAACAAATCATCTTGTCAAGTTACCCCTCATTTCGGGTAAACGCATTGATACTGCAATACACCCACATTAGTTTTAGGGATACCAGTTGCCTTACACAGAGTTTTATTATTATGTTTTTCTTAAATATTTTTAAAGGTTACTTTCAATAAAATACATATGTCCGCATTTTTTCGTAACTAAATTATCCTAGAGCAGATTGTATTACTAGGTGAAATCAGCTTATTGTGCAAAATATTTTATTTGCAATTCCTTGATTCGTTGTCTTCACTCGTTTTGTATGGGAAGGTCGAAGATGCATTTGTTTTTTATCTAAGTTCAAAACACATAATTTAATACACAATAATTTAAAAAGTATAATACGAATAATTTAAAATAAGGTACATCAATAAACAGAAATATTCTTAGTTTAGCTAAATAAAAATACACCTTTTTATGAACTCTTCCCTGTTTGTAAGGTTTCTTTTCGTCTGTTTTTCAGTTTCTTTTTTCAATCCAATCCATTCCAAAAGCCAAAAAGAATATAAGTTGTCATTCAAATACAACTTCATATCACGGAACAGAGCTTGTTATTTCACAGTTCCCTTCGGAGCTGCTACGTTATTATTATTCGTTCTGTAAAAAATGTTCACTAGGAGATTTTGCACAATGTCTTTTGTAAAATTAGATAATACATACAGATCTTCACGCTGTATCCGCAACGGGGTAGTCACAGAGGATAGAGCTCCAAGCGTCGTGGTCCTTACATACTTCTTTCGCTTCCTCAAATCTCATCATTCTCCTCACACGTTTTCGCCTAGGTATGCGAGTGCTTTTGATATTTCCGTCGGCTAACACTCTGGCTATTTGATCTTCATAAGTCCAGCCTTTTTCTTCCTTGGCTAATTTTACCACTCGTTTTCGTTCTGTAGATTTTCTTCGTCAGTCTTTCATCACTCGTTCTTTCTATGTGCTCGAACCATCTAAACATTCTTTGCTTAATTTTTACAATAACACTGTCATGCAACCCTGTCATACTGCGTATCTCTTCAATGCTTATCCTGTCCACAAGGGTGACACAGCACATATTTCTAAGAAATCTCATTTCTACTGCATTTATCATACTTTCACTCGATTTCGGGCATATCCAGACCTCACTACCATTATAATAAAGTCGGACCCAACACCGCATTGTGGATGACCATTTTAGCTGTGATAGATATATTCACACTGCCTACTAATGCGGAGAGAGCACGGTTCACTTTATCGCCAGCTGCTACCCGTCTCTCTACATCCAACTCACATCGTCCATCCCTCGAAAACGCACTCCCCAGATACACAATTTCATTCACTTGTTCTAGACATTTTCCATTTACCCAAATCTCACATTTCGTCTGTACCGCTTCCCTTTCAAACACCAGAACCTTAGTTTTGTTCACATTCAAATTCAATCCTTTCACTTCACATTCTTCTTTCATGCACGTGACTAATGTCTGCAACTCTGTTTCTGATGGTGCTATAAGCACAGCATCGTCAGCGTACAATGAGCAGTTCACCACTGTATCATCACATATCATACCACTCATACTACCTTTTTAATGTCTGGAGGCAACTGTCCAAATACAGCACGAAAAGCCAGGCAGATATCACACAGCCCTGTCCGACGCCTGAACAGACTTCGAACCAGGCCGACATGTCTCCATCTATCTTTACACAAGCTCTGTGGCCTCGGTATAATGACCTCACAGCCTGCAGTAAGAGGCTTTCCACGCTATATCCAGGTAGAAGGCTTCACAGTTTCTTGCACACTACTCTATCGAATGCTTCTTCAAGATTCACGAAAGCGCAGCAAACTTTCTGACCTATGGTCAGAAACTTTCCCTCGATAACGCGGAGCGAGAAAATCTCTGCCGTTCCTAAAACAACCTTGCGCCTCCCACAAATATATTTCAGAAACACCTTTCATACGTTCAGTCAATACCTTGGTATAGACTTTATTTGCTAAGCTGGCCAAGCTGATGGCCCTATAGCACGCGAACCTTTCCCTTTATAGAGAAATACACCTCCCCCTTCTGCCAACAACGGTTACACAGTGCACAGATGGTATCCCAGACCCTAGGACCACCATACTCGATCATCTCAGGAGTCACCTTATCATTTCCCGCAGCCTTTTCACATTTCAGACTTATCACTTTTTCAATCTATTTCATACTAATGGCATCCTCCAGCCCCTGACCTGAGTGTGGCAATTCATTAGAATCCCTCTCAGTATCAGAGACGGAGTCGCCACTCTCATACAGTTCTCCATAATATTCACTCCATCGCTGCAGAACATCTTTTTTATTTGTTAGCATGTGGTTTTCTTTCGAACTCAGTTTATTCATTCTACAAGGTGCTGCCGGACCACTTAAGTACTAACGTACTTCTTTCCAAAATAATTTTGAATTTTCCTCGAGGTTGTTCGACATTATGTTTTCGTCTAAGATCCTACACCTTTCACGCTTCTCTTTCACTAGCGCCTTCATTTCTGCTTTCTGCAGCTTATATCTGTCTTTCATCAAATTGTTCATACCACAGTCATTTTTAGTAAGAAGGTAGTCTCGCCATGCTTTCTTCTTCTTATACACAAACTCTTTCACCTCATGATCCCACCACACATCACGCTTTTTACCCTTCCCATTCTTATTCGTTCCACACACTTCTTTCGCAGCCTTGATCATATTATTCCTAAGGTTCTGCCAACATTCTTCAATATCCTCGCTCATCACTTTTAATCTATCACCAACCTTACCGAATACTACCCTTTCATATTCATGACCTCCCACGACTTCCTGACTTCCTGCCGCATAGACTTAAATCAGAACAAACTAAAAGTTTTTCTACATACATACCTAGTTATTATTCCTTGATTGGAAATATTTGTCAGAGTTGCAGATCAGAATTTGTAAATAGTCAACATCGTTCATAATAATCTGTTCTCTGATATTTCGTGTATCTAATAATCTCATTCAGGTAACGCAAACATTTCACGACTTATTCTCGCCTAAGACAACACTTAAGTACAATGTTTATCCACTTGTATGACATCCCCTTTTCGCTGTTATACGATATGTATTTATAGGTGTAAGGACATTAATTTGGTATAACAACCTAAATATTTTGCTAAAAGTTTTCTAATGAAACGGCAATTTTAAAGTGTAGATTACGTAATTTTTAAACTAATTTAATAATAACAGTGTGTAAATAGACACTAAAATAATATAATAAGGTACAAGGAGACAACACAGCACGTTTCAGAAATCTTTTACCAAACCGAATATGGCTCTAATGTATTTGTTCATGCTCAATGTTAAGATATTAAGAAAATAAATTCAGTACATAGAGTAACTAAATAATCTATGTCAGTAGTTTCAAAGATTTCTAAATACATATTTTTTTATAAATTTCTGCTCTGTATCAGCAAACAGTGTTACTTCTTGTTGAAATAAATACACTAAATTTCCTGAGGAAGACTGGGTTACGTGGAATCTTTTGTTGAGAATGGACTCGGAAAGCAAATAAAAGAAAGTCTGATTATAATATTAGAATATTATATTAAAGTAAACGCGCACTCTGAACGAATGTCTATAACTTAGTAAGGTAACACAGAGACTAACCAATGAAATAGAACTATAATTTATTAGCTTATAAATATACTGCTTTTATATGGAATAGTAGGTGACTATTCGAGACAACGCTCCTCTGTAATATTTCATGGAACTAACATAAATTAAGAGTAATATAAATATTTAATGTTTGCATTCACAATAAAACGATTATAATATTTCAATCACTGCACGACACATGCAGTGATTGAAATATTATAAATAAATCTACATCCTTAACCATTATTCTCTCGCGAAAGAAGTCTCTTTAGGGTTAGGGATTAAAAGATGACCTAATTGACCTCCTCTTCAATAATAATTTATATTGACGTATAGTCTTGCCTTTGGCTTGCAGAAAAACAAACCTGTAAATAAATACTATACTATTTCAGATTAACTTATTTGTTTATCGTAAAGTTAATGTAAACAAATATACATCGGAGCTGAATGCCAATTTACTGGCATTAAAATAACACGACCGAAGAGCTTATGCGCCTATCAAAACAAACTCAGCGATTTATAAAAATTATCTTTTTTAGCATTGTTACGTTCATTTTTACTAAATGAAATACGAGTGTTACGAGATCGATACATCAATAATAAAAAAAGTGTTTACTAGTATCTACATTACACGAGTACATAACTTATTTAGAACGTTTTTCTTATAATTTTTTTTTGATGGTCTACACTAGCGGCAAAAAGAAATCGGCCAAAGGATAAGGCGTTTTTTTAAACTCGTGTAAGCGACGCGGACGGGCAAGAAAACTTACTATCTGGTTCCGTTTCGCCATCTAAAGATGTCTATAAGCCCAAGTACTTACTTCTAGAAATGGCGTCAAATGTGATTTACTCTGTACAATTCGAACGGTCCTGAAGTTTTGTGTGTAAGAGTAGTGAATACCTAACTCTAACATGGGGTCGAAAATTCTGAAACAATTAATGAACTTGAAAAGTACGTTTTTATAATTTCAATTCTGTTTTTTTCGAGGTGAGTCGAGTCAGCTTTATATTCAATTAGTTCTTTATATTCGATATGAAAAAAACGTGTTAGATGTTTTTGTTAATAATGAGAAAGCGTGAAGGTTGTTTGCATTTTGTTGTTCTTATCTTTCTATAGTATTATCACAGATTAATTAGTTACGGTATTGTGATCTTCAGTTTTGTATAACCTAAGTCTGGTTTCGCTAAAATGATTTCGAGGCAGTAAGCAAATCAACGTCAAATGTTATAAATATTTAATTTTAGACACGATAATAATATGTCTCCTACAATAAAGTGAACTTTCCTAAAATACGAATGGATGAGGTATAAACTATTATATTGTATTAATTTTTTTGATACCTATAATATTGTGTCATTTCAATCATTATTATATTTTTTTCAAATCAGTATTACTGTGAATGAAGTGATAATATTTGATTATAGTACATTTTATGCTTCATTGCGGTAAATATTATTTTTATCGCTGTTTATATCAATTTTGAAGTGCATTTTTGTTCTTGTTTCTGAGTTTGTTCAAGTTTTATTGAAAAGTACTAAATAGATTTCAATGTAGGTTACATTATTTAAGTACGAATAATACAATAAGAAAGCATAATAGGGCATATATCGTTGAGCTGTCTTCTTAATCTTCGTTGTATGATTTATAATTTAATTTTAAGTTATGAGAAATATTTTTGGAAATTCTGACATACAGAATTCTCAAAGGTGTAAAGGTTCGCGTTCATATCGAATGCATAGTTGTTTTCCTTTATTATTCCATATGTCAAAACTAAGATTACATTACAAGATTATATGTCCGTCTTTCTGCTACAGTCCATTTTCTCAGACACCATGCGTCCTAGAAATTTAACGAGGTAGTAAAATTGCCCGCAGAATGTGTGTGTGTGCAATAATTGACACTTCAAAATATTCATAACTAACTGACCCAACACACGTCTTGTCTAAACTTAAATTTTGTTTGTGATCGTAAAAATGTCATAAAAAAGCAGTTTCAATTTTTCTCAATCATTTTATCCAAAAACCTTGTTCGGACTATTATGGATATAAAAAAAAAATCCCAAATCGGTCCAGTCGTTCTGAAGTGCGCGTGCTCAGTTTCTAAATTACTTATTCTACATCGTAGATTTTCAGCAATAAATTTTACAAATCGAAGCTCCATACGCACTAGGCATTTAACTATTGTTTATTATTAATATTTCCATTACCTACATACCTAATATAGTACTTAATACAAAATGTTTATGCGCTCTATTATTAAATTTTTGACTAAGTTTGTTAAAACCCAAAGATATAATTTTCTGTTATTATATTCAACTAGCAAACCCGGCCCGTTTCACTGGGCGTTAGTTGAAGTTAAAAAAAATTGAACAGTTTTTATAATTATTTTGATACTGCAAAAAAAAAAAAAAACAAACAAAAAATCTACTGATCCGATCGCTACCAAACTTTACAGGAGCACCCGCTAGGCCAATCTGAAGATTCCCTGAAAATTTCATCGAAGTTGGTGCAGCCGTTTCGGAGTCCATAAGGAACATATATACATCGCCTTTTATATATATAGATTGATTTTTTGTATTTTGTATACATACAATTTAAATATCCAAGCGCGATAACGCTATAAATAATTTAATTAAGGCGTAAAAACGTATGTTGTGTTATGAAGGATATCCCTCATAATATCATCACTACATATAATTATGGACTTAAAGACATTTCCACTTTATTGATAGTAAACAGACTTTCAACTTCTTTTAGAACTTCTTAGAGAAGTTTGTAAACTTCTTTTACTGTTATTAAGTAAGATAGTGATTAGTACAGATGCACCGAAATCTGATTTCAAAATAATGAGGGTAATATTTCGTTCGTACCATTATGTGTATAATGATCACAGACGTATAATACTTTGACTAACTTTCATTATTCCCCGTTAGCCCTTGACCGTGCTGGTATCAATTGAACTGTGCAAGACAGGGGTGAGCGGGCGTTATAAACAAACATAATGAACCCCATTGAGTGTTATGAGTTTGCACGTAAACAGCGGGGCACGTCATATGGTATGACGTCAGCGACGCGCCATGTTCTTACATAAATGCTAAACTGTTAACGGGAAATTTTTTACAGCTAAAACAATCGATTCGTTAGCTCTAAACTTTTTGTAAGAAATGAAGTACAATAAAATTGACATTTGATTACCCTTTAATCTCAAATTTATCTTTTATTTTTATTTACGAGTTATCTTTAGTTGCTGTATTGGATACTAAACTACTTTTAAATTGCTTTTCTATTTTATTTTCTAATATTTCTAAATGAATTTTAAAGCCGCGGGCAACAGGACGAGTATTAAATAAATAAATGCGCCATACAATACACACCAATCATCAGTTCTGAAACTAGGGCATTCGCTATCCTATGAGAACCAGACGACGACTACTAGAGGTCTTTCCCAGACAAGTACACCCGGACCCGAGACAATTCAGAAAAATTCGTATCTTAAAATTAACCCGACCCGGGGAGTTATTCGCAAACGTCGAAAACTTTCCGTAGCGGAAAGGCCGATCGTCGAAAAGCATAAATTCAATTCGACGGCTTAGATTTGTGAATACGACTGTATATAATATGATATATATAATATAAATATAATATGATTTCGAATTCGTGAATATATAGGCGTATAGACAAAATCATCGAAAAGTTTTCTGTCGGATACGGAAAGTTGAGTTTCCAACGTTTGTGAATAATTCCGCTGGAATCTATTATGGAACCTTCTGCGATTAGATACAAGACCTAAATCACTGCACTGCGGCTTCGAAGTCGTCAAAAGTTATAAAAGTGTAATGCAACTGCAAAAACTTACAAATAACAAGAAATACCTACTAACTGTAATTTCTTAAATTAGTTTCCAAAGTCAGTCAAAGTATATTTAATAGGCCTCCAACTGTAATGAACTGATGAAGTTACAAGAAATTATCTATTTCATTTTGTTTGCAAGTTTTAGTTAAATATTTTAATACATACCTACTTATCCTTAGGCTGTATCTCTAACGGGGTAGTCAGAGAGGACATAGACTATATTATACTCGTTTCGCCTCTTCAATCTTCGTCATTCCTCTTACACACTTTCGCTTAACGACATTTCTGTCAGCTAAAACTCTGGCTATTTGATCGTCATCATTCATAAGTCACGTAAACATTTTAATATATTTATTTATTAGTTTTATAACATTTAATTTTTATACACAACATTATATCAACGGAAATGTTAAAAGCACTCGCATACCTAGGCGAAAATGTGTGCGGAGAATGATGAGATTTGAGGAAGTGAAAAAAGTATGAAAGGACCGCGACGCTTGGCGCTCCGTCCTCTCTATCCCGTTAGGGATACAGCGTGAAGATATGTATGTATTATATCAATTATTCATTTATATCTACATCAATGTATATATGTATATTATAGAAATATAATATTATTTAATTTCAATTATTTGGTTTGTTTTTATAACTTATCGTAGATAGAATTAAGTTTATTTATTTATTTAAACTTCATTGCACAAAAATGTACAAATAGCGGACTCAATGTCAAGTGGCATTCTCTACCAGTCACCATAAGGTTAAACGGAGAAAATATTGGTAGTGCATAATTGTATATGTATAAAAAATGAAAATGATAAATTTACCTAACCTAAATTACATTATTATCATAAAAGTAATAGGAAGAGTATAAAACTTAAATAATATATGTATGTATATACAACGTAAATATTTATAGATATTAATAAACATAATAATACAAAACATGAAATAAAATACAAAAAAATATAATAAAATATACAAAACATTAAATTCTACTGTACTAGACCTAATATGATAATGATAACATTATTACCTACAGTTGAAAAATAAAATATATTTTTGGTATTATGTACCTACATCATCTACAGGCACGTTTGTCAAAAATTAACAAATTGTTTGTGATTGTGTGCGTTTTTAGGGTTTCGTGGTGAAACAAGGAACCCTTGTAGTTTCTTCAAATCCGTCTGTCTGTCCATGGTTTAGCTCAGACTCTTGGTACTAATAATCTGTAATTTCATAATTTGGCATCTTAAAAAAATTTTTTTTGATTACTTCTCTTGAACGTAAGGCGGAGATGATTTTCTTTTACCCGTCTATTCCATTATGGAGTGTCATTTAAAGTGAATAAAAGGTCATTTATAAATATTGGGGGTACGTGCTTGGGCTTGGTCAGCTTAACAATTCTATATTAAGATGTTGACAGAACGTATGAAAGGCGTTTCAGAAAGATATTTGTGGGAGGCGCAAGGTGGTTTTAGGAACGGTAGAGGTTGTATGGATCAGATTTTCTCGCTTCGCGTTATCTTGGGGATCGTGGGGAATTTCTGGCTATAGATCAGAAAGTTTTCTGCGCTTTCGTTGATCTAGAAAAAGCATTCGATAGAGTAGTGCGAAAGAAATTGTGGAGTCTTCTGCCTGAATATGGCGTGGAGGGCTCCTTACTGCAGGCTGTGAGGTCATTATATCGAGACCACAGAGCCTGTGTAATGATAGACGATGACATGTCGCCCTAGTTCGAAGTCTGTTCTGGTGTCAGACAGGGCTGCGTGATGTCTGTCTGGCTATTCGTGCTGTATTTGGACAGTTGCCTCCAGAGATTGAAAGGTAATATGAGTGGTATGGGATGTGATGACACAGTGGTAAAGTGCCTATTGTACGCTGACGATGCTGTACTTATAGCACCATCAGAAGCAGAGTTGCAGACACTAGTCACGTGCATGAAAGAATAATGTAAAGTAAAAGGATTGAATTTGAATGTGAACAAAACTAAGGTTCTGGTGTTTGAAACGGAAGCGGTACAAACAAAATGTGAGATTTGTGTAAATGGAAAATGACTAGAACAAGTGAATGAAATTGTGTATCTGGGGAGTGCGTTATCTAGGAATGCAAGATGCGAGTTGGATGTGGAGACGGGTAGCAGCTGGCAATAAAGTGAACGGTGCTCTGTCTGCAATAGTAGGCAGTGTGAATATATCTAACACTGTTAAAATGGCCATCCACAATGCGGTGCTGGGTCAAACTTTATTGTACGGTAGTGAGACCTGGATATGCCCGAAATCGAGTGAAAGTATGATAAATGCAATAGAGATGCGATCTCTCAGAAATATGTGCGGTGTCACTCTTGCGAACAGAATAAACAATGAAGAGATACGCAGTATGACAGTGTTGCACGACAGTGTTATTGTAAAAATGAAGAAAGGAATGCTTAGATGGTTCGAGCACTTAGAAAGAATGAGTGATGAAAGACTGACGAAGATAATCTAGACCGAAAACGAATGGTAAAAGAAGCCAAGGAAGACATGTCATTTTTATTAGCTAACCGTTGCCTACCAGCTAAACCGTTGTTTTTAGATGTTTGAAAAATATTCAGAATGGCATATGTATACTCGTAAATGATAGCATATATAAATTTCGTGAAAATTTCATAAAAAATTAAAAAAAAATGACTTACATAAATGGTGTTTAGACAATAAGATAAAACTTGTGCATTATAACTTTGTAATGTTATTTGCCAGAACAAAGTTGGAGAGTGAACGTGAACAAATTAGATAACTGGCATACTTCTAAGAATTGCTAAAAATTATATTATTTTAAATAAATTTTATTGTGCTGTCCACGGGGGGAGGCTAAAATGGGCATCGCTCTTCGGTTCGAATTTGACTTACATTTTTTTTGTAAATACGTAACACAAATACATTTTATTGTGTTACGAAACTCTCGGTGCGCTAATCCGATTCGCGATTGACCGGATTCTTTTATAATTAAATACCAAATTACTAAGGAATAAGTGATTATTATTTATAATAGTATTGAAATGACATGAATACGTGGGAGTGATGCGACTATTACGACATATTTTTAACTGACTTCAAAAAAGGAGGAGGTTCTCATTTCGTCTGTATATTGTTTTTTTTTTTGTGTGTTTGTTACCTCATAACTCCGTCATTTATGAACCGAATTCGTAAATTCTTTTTTTATTTGGTAGGTAATGCTTCAGAGGTGGTCCCATTTAAATTTCACCGATATTGGAGCTTGGACTTCGAAGATACACTAAATAACGCGACCAGGTTATAACCTTTATTTATATTGATGATTCTCTTGTATATAGTTGCGCTCCGGAATTAGAACGAAGTTAATTGCAGACCTGCCCTAGATATTTATTTAGGTCAAGATCACTCAAAATGGAGAAATAAAAAGTTTTTATTAAAAAAACTAAACCGCCTTCAGAAAAAAACACTGAAAAGTATAAAATAACTATCCTTTACTAATCAAAACTCAAGTACATTTAAAATAACTTTATAAATACGATACACATACCTACATAATTAAATTTGACAGTTATTGAAGTCGGTGCCAAATCAATATGCAACTTACAATACAAATAAATTCAGTACATTTAAAATAACTTTATAAATACGATACACATACCTACATAATTAAATTTGACAGTTATTGAAGTCGGTGCCAAATCAATATGCAACTTACAATACAAATAAATTCAGTAACTGTCAAATTTAATTATATAGGTATGTGTATCGTATTTATAAGATTATTTTAATTGTACTCGAGTTTTGATTAGTTAAGGATAGTTATTTTATACTTTTCAGTGTTTTTTTTTGAGGGCGGTTTAATTTTTTTAATAAAATTTTTTATATTACCCTTTTACCTATATTAAATAATTCCTGGAAATCATTTTTACTATTGTTTTATTTTAACATTATTATTTAGTGTGATGAACTGATGAGTGATTTTTGTTATTGATTTTGTGATATTTAGTAAACATACTTATTATTTTATGGTGTGATTTATTGACTTTATACATATAAAACTCCAGATGTCATGTCCCAGCAGCAACAGTGAGGTAAATCAGATAAGCTGACCCACCTGTACATACGGCACACATTTATTATCAGATAAGCTGATAACCCTCCATTTCGTTAGAAAACAGCACACACATATCTACATCTAAATTAAATTTAATGACCACCGAAAAAAATATGAGACTCCAAGCTATCTTAATTAAAAATATACACTAAACGCCAAAAAAATGAAAAAAATGATAAAGTAAATCATTACCAAATAACGAGCAAATTTATATATGAACAGTCTTTTTAGTTATGTTAGGTTAGTATTTTTACCACAACGCGCGAGGTGAACGCGGCGAAGCGAGCGTACCGCGGCAGCAGCCGGCGAAGCACCAAATCAGAACCCACTTTATACAAGGAGGCCGCACTCTGAAGAGGTGACTGAAGTCGAGAAATTTAATCTTGAAGGAGTTCATTTAAACTTAATTCATTTAAATTCATTTCATTTAAATTTATTTGAGTAAACAATGATTTATCTAGACATCTAGAGTAATTTGCTTTTATAGAATAATAAGTTATAAATTTTTATGTGTATATTATTTTAATACATTTAATGGCATTTCAAAATTGGTGAAAATTCAGACAAAATTGCTATGAATTGCTATTAAAAAATATAATGTTATATAATTAAATGTTACTTCTTCATTAAAGATTTTAAGACGCTATAAAATAATTATTGTCAAAAAAAAAATCGATCATTTAAAATAAAAGATTGTGCTATGAAAAATAACATTTTCTATAAACTAAATAAATAAACTTGACAAGCTTTCATACTGACAATGCCGACATATCCGACGCAATAAATGGAGTTGATACATTGCGCGACGTCTATTCGTGACTCCTAGAAATAACTCGGAAATACACCTACTAGTTTTTATAACATTGCTATATCTACATATAGCAACAGCAAAAGATGAAAAGAGATGGAGGATTATAGAGATGTTTCGAGATTAAATTTCTCGACTTCAACTATCTCTTTAAAGTGTGGACTCCTGTTTCAATACTGCTCCATGTATAAAGCGGATTCCGATCTGTAAAAAAACCTAATCTAACTTAACCAAAAAAAAATGTATAAATATATCGTGGTGTTTGTATAAAATTACAAAAAAATTGCAAAATTTTACCCAATGTGAAATAATCTAAACCTTAGCCTGCATTGTCCTCACGATTTCTTCTCAGGCATTCATTATCACTATACTATATATATAATATAATAATATTATAAATGCGAAAGTCTCTCTGTGTGTCTGTCTGTCTGCTTGGTTTTCACGGCTAAACCGCCGGACCGATTTTAATAAAATTTAACATGGAGATAGTTTGACACCAGGGGGTGAACATAGGCTACTTTATTTTTCGAAAATCTACCCCTAAAGGGGTGAAAAGGGGGATGAAACTTTGTATAGGAAATTTTTAACCGCTGAACCAATTAAGATGTAATTTGGTACAGAGATACAACTTTTCTATTAAAAAAAATAGTTTTCTTTTTTTATCAAAAATCTACCCCTAAAGGGGTGAAAAGGGGGATGAAACTTTATAGGGGAAATGCTAAACCGCTGAACCGATTAAGACGAAATTTAGTACATAGATAAAACCTTATCTGTTAAAAAACATAGACTTCTTTTTTTCCAAAAGTCTACCCCTAAAGGAGTGAAAAGGGGGATGAAACTTTATAGGAGATACTAATGTTATAAATGCGAGTCTGTTTGTCTGCCTGTCTGTCTGCTTGATTTTTACGGCTAAACCGCCGAACCGATTCCGATAAAATGTGACATGGAGATAGTTTGGCACCAGGGAAGGAACATAGGTTACTTTATTTTTCAAAAATCTACCCCTAAAGGGGTGAAAAGGGGGATAAAACTTTGTATGGGAAATTTGCCGCTGAGCCGATTAAGATGTAATTTAGTAAAGAGATACGCCTTTTCCATTAAAAAACATAGTTTTCTTTTTTATCAAAAATCTACCCTTAAAGGGGTGAAAAAGGGGATGAAACTTTATAGGGGAACTTTATAATGCTAAACCCTAACAATATGGGTATCAAATGAAATGGAATAAGCAGGGGAAGGCGGATACATATGTGACATCACCATAAATCCAATATGGTGGATGTTATGATATTCATTTTCAAATCCAAGATGGCGAATATTACTTTTTTTGGATAAATCGATACGGGTATCAAATTCTAGGTTTCTCGGGGTGCTGATTACAAAAATGATTTTCACTTTCAAATCCAAGATGGCGTGTTGCGACTCGCGAATCCTCGGGGCAGTTCGGGTCTACGAAGAGGAGCGAAAGACGCGGGGCCCGAACAAACACTACTACTATCTGAACTTCCGAGACAGTCTCACGCGCACGGTGCATTGAATTCATTGTTATTATCTTTATAGTATTTATTATCTTTTGTAAAGCAATATAAACCAGCATATATTACAGTCCACTCTTCTTATTTTAAGTCCTTTAGGACCCTACATGGCGAATATTACTTTTTTGAATAAATCGATATGGGTGTCACATTATAGGTTTCTCGGGGTGCTGATTACGATAATTATGTTTATTTTCGAATTCAGGATGGCGATTATTATTTTTTTGGATAAATCGACATAGGTATCATATTCTAGGTTTCTCGGGGTGCTAATTACGAAAATGATGTTCATTTTCAAATACAAAATGGCAAATATTACTTTTTTTTTGATAAATCGATATGGGTATCAAATTCTAGGTTTTTCGGGGTGCTGATTACGAGAATGACTTCCATTTCAAATCCAAGATGGTGAATATTACTTTTTTTTTGATAAATCGATATGGGTATCAAATTCTAGGTTTTTTGGGGTGCTGATTACGAAAATGACTTTCATTTTCAAATCCAAGATGGCGAATATTACTTTTTTGGATAAATCGATATGGCTGTCAAATTATAAGTACCTCGGGGTGCTGATTATGAAAATGACGTTCGTTTTGTAATCCAAGATGGCGAATATTTTTTTTTTTTGATAGAGCTAAAAAGTATCCTGTTATAGGTTTCTCGAGATATTGTTCAATACCAAACAATATGGGTATCAAATGAAATGGAATACGCGAGGAAGGTTTTTGTATATGTGACGTCATCATAAATCTAATATAGCAGATGTTCCATTATAGAGAATAACTTTTTTTTAACACCAATAATATGAGTACCTCGGGTAACCTCAGTAACCTAAAGAGGTCAAGGAACATTTCTCCATACGGACGAAGTCGCGGGTACAGCTACTTTTACTATATGTCGTGATAAGTTAAATATAGGTAAGCCTTTTACTAACCTCACTTCGTAGTACCACAGGCTGTCTGGAATTATGTCAGTGGTATGATTGATATTCATTTTATTGATAAAACGGCTTCGTAAAAATCTATGTACACACTTATCTGCAATCAAAATTATTTATTATATTATTTATTATATTCGGTACAATTTCATAGTAAGTCTAAGTATGTCTCTTAATTTATAATTGTAAAGTTTAATTTATTTTTTGTCTCCTGTTTTAAGAATGAATTTTCTTTATGAAATGAACTAAAATAGGCTTATTATATACATTTTACGCTGGATTACATAATATTAAAAGCCATGAATTGTTGTTTAATATATTTTAAATACTTTAAAGTTGTTAAAAGTATTTAAAATTACCGAAGATGTCTGGACTCTGCACCTATTTAAATTATCTATTAATTTAAATAAACATTTACGCAACAATTAATTTAGCTAAATTACCTGCAATATGGTTGCAATCATTTGACCTACTAAGACCGCATCTTTGCGACATAATTCTTATTTTGGAAACAAATTCCAGTGCGCTTCTGTGCGCTTCTGTACGGCTCAATTCGTCTAAAACTTGACATGAACACGATCAATATCGTTATCTCTGTATCTGTGCCTGTATGATTAATTTTCCTGTTAATTACCGTGCTTTCGTTGTATCTGTATTTCGTTGCTATCGTTGTCGAGTAGCAATAATTAAATATAACAGTATTTAATTGTAATCGTCAGTCAATATTGTCTATATAAAATATAATCGTTGGTGTGTTTGTAATGTGCGTGATGTCTGCCTGGTGTCTAGTTATCTTGTTAATTCTGAGCGATGTATAACGCGGGTCAAACCGCTGGATTAATCTAATATATAAATAAATAATTATCACACTAGAATTACTTAATATATACATCATATACTTACCTACATGTTTGTACACATTTTGCAATACATATTGTACGCATCGTACGAACAGGTGTTTTACTTTCCAGATTTCTTTTGTCACTCGGTGCTGGATATATGACATTCTATGCTCTAAACTTCTTGAGAAATCTTCTATAGGAAGCAAAACACGTGTCAATCAATAAGAGTGACACTTTGGATGGAAGATAGCAAAAAATACATAAATTAATTTATGTATGTTTGAATACAATATTAATGCCGGAGTAACATGAGTTTACTGGAAAAAACCTACCACACATATATGGTATGTAGGTGTGAAACATTAAAGTTCATTGAACCCTAGGGCCATATAAGCAACCTGCATTGGTACTTATACAATAATAGAAATAGAACAAACAAAACGTAGTCGAGATAAACATATAAACAACACAATAATAGTGATGAATAATTTATGATGCCATTACTACGTTGAATCCGTTATACGTTGAATGTGACAAATTGGTTCTGAGAGGTCTTCATTGTGCACTGTTGGCATTTTAACCTAACATTATACTTGTCATATTATAACATTGTTAATCCTCCATTTTCAATGAAGAGTATCTACTATTACGAAACTAAAAAGAGCCGCGTCATTGAAGTTATTTTTGAAAAATAATTTATTAAGGCTTTGGTTTCTATGGAATAATTTTTGTATGTAATTATTTAGAATTTTTATCCAAATGTATTTCATGTCATCCCTTTATTGTTATTTAAAAGGTGGAAGTATTTTGTAAAAACACAAAGAAGTTCTATATTTTCAAATACAAAGCTGACCGCACATTGGCTACTATTACGTGAGCGATAGTTGCATAGCCTACAGTCCTACAGTAGCTTAAGTAATTTATTTAAATGCTCCATTACGCAAATCGCGCATTTCTTTTATCAACGTCTGCCTCCCTATATATGGGTTGCACAACACTATTTGATTTTATATACGCGTTTATCTAATATGTAGAAATCGAGCAACTGTTAAGATGGGATCGCTAGTCGCGTTTACCACTATTTGATCGCGCAATCCACCAATTGGTCAAGCGATACTAACCAATGTGCGGTCAGCCTAAGTAATACATATATTTGCATTAATGATTTGCAACGTTTTGTAGTTACATATCGTTAAAATTTTGAAGTACAGCTAGATCTTTTCACATCGACTCTCAAGACCAAGTGTTGTATAACAAATATATAATAACCAGTCATGGAAAAACCTGAGTTATTTTAGAAAGTTGACCCATTAGAAAATTTAATGCGTAGTAAACCTTTTGTTCTTATTGCACCTTGTAGTGCACTTGTAGGTTCATATTATTTATTCTTATTTAAATATGTTATTCTCAAAGACTAACTCTTTTTTTTTTTATAAAGTATTGAAGATGAAACAACATTAATCTGTACATTTCTGAATTCCCAAATTGTTAGGTTTAGAATGTTGGCAGAAATTGTTTTCGCTATCTGTTGTCCATCCACAGATACTTCTGTTTAATTGTAATGTAGTAAATTAACATTATAGCGGTATGTGTAGTAAAAGTATTAATCTTGTATGGGTTTAATCGAGGCGTGTGTTCTAAATGAGTTAAAAGTTAGAACTTGGAACGTTCCTATGTCCAAGCTGTGGGGGATGGGTAGGTTCTTCTAGCCGCGGGGGTGCGCGCGTCTATTGATTTTCCAAAGGCTGTACGCAACGACATGCTACATCGTCGACCATATCTCCGCAAATGCTAAGATTGCCGCTACCCGCAGATTTTTGGACATAGTAACATTCATCTTTTTTTATAATCCAAAAATAGGATTCTTTTCACGACTGTTTAGGAAATATCTATGTAATTAACGTCAGTTATTGACGTGCTTTAAAATGTCATTAATTTTACACATGTTTTTATTAGTTCTTACTTAATAATGACAGTTCTAGATAGTATTATGCAAACAGCAAAACAAGTTTTAACTTTTATTTGTATACAGTATAAGTGTTTGTAACTCGTAATTATGATATTTACTTATAATTGTGATTTATAATTAAGAAAATTCTAATTGAAAACATTATTCACATAGTTGTCATTTCAGTATAACTTTTAAAAAACAACCGTAGAAACCAAGTAACAAAAATTATATGTGATTCAATGTCACGATGTCATACATACCTACTAGATGGAGGGTAGAGATGGCAGTGACACTGACAGAATTAGAGGGATGTCCATGGGATGACTGATCACGCACCCTTAACTCCCACCGATAAGTGATACGATCCCTCCGCCAAATACATATAGTTAATCTTCAATAATTCGTGTTAATAAAAATAACGTGTTTTGCACTTTTTGCTACTATAACAGGATGTTATAGAAGTAATGAGTGCATAAACATTCGAATAAAAATAATAATAATGTACTCAGACATTTCACACAGCGCCATCTAGTCCCATACTAAGCAGAACAGCGCTTGTGTTATGGGTACTAGACAACTGATATACTACTTATATATATACTTTTCTTTTGTAAATATATACATATTATACATAAACACCCAGACTCGGGACGGGAATCGAACCCGCAACCCCCGTTTACTTTCCGACGCGCTTAACCGTTGCGCCACGGAAGTCGTCCGTCGAATATACCTAAGGAGGAGGTCGAATATACCTAAGTAATATTTTTTTCCGTTAGACAATCACATAAATTATATAGGTCCAAACTAAATACTATTGTCTACTAAATACTTTGGTCTGTAGATGCCACACAATGCAATGGAATAGTAAACCTGACTACGAAGTCACTTTACGCAGCACTCATTATGTGAAAATAAATATGAATTCGCTACTCATACTCATTCGTGAACGTCGATGAATACATTTTTACAGTAGGAATACCAAAACAATGAATATATCAATTTCCAGGCAACGGATTACACGCAATTATTATAACGCCTGACCGATAAGCAAATCCAAGACCCTCAGTTTAACAGTGAACGTACTTCTACTTTACCTTCATACTAATGGGTGAAAGTGTTTTAAATATACACAAAACGTAACATTGTAAAGAGAAAGAATGTATTTTTAAAGTTCGTTTATATGTGGCGGATAATCTCCGAAACCACTGCACTTTTTAGAAAAATTCTTTCACCGTTTGAAAGGTACATTATTCCAAATGGATATAGGCTATTTATTATATATTCAACCCAGGCGAAGTCGGAGCGAGTCACTAGTAGAATATAAATATAATAAAGTTATAATATAGTTAAAAACATTTTGCACTGCTTGGGTGTTATAGAATTTTAGAGGCAATTGTTACAAATACTTTAAGTTCTATCAATTCAAACGACAGATAACTAGAACACTTGTATTATAAAAACAAATGGAGGCAATCCTGAAAAGCCTTGCGGTCGTATTGGAGATACAAGAAACAGATAATATGCGGGTCGATCCTTGAACAGGGCACTTTTCCTCTTATAGAAGATTTACGAGTTTCGGGAATACATTTTCTCGTTATCCTTAAATTTACATTGGAATAACGCGGTCGTTATGGAAAAATCATCTGTATTTTCGTCTTCATTAACTCCTATTGTTATGTGGTAACGAATTCTGCTATGCTTTATAAAGAAAACATTGACATTCAAAAGTTCAACTTCGTTTCTTTTGCATAATGTTTGTACATAAATTGAAATTACCATAGAATTAGGTACGTATTTGTATTATAAAAATATGAAACTTAGCAAAACGAAACCGAAACTTGATTTATATTCAAAGGTCGACCGCGCAGCACGCCATTACATGTTCGCACTAAAGCTATTATATATTTCTTGCTTACTACTCGTTCAGCGGTTGTTTCGTTTTCACTATCTAATTCGTTTTTTATTCTTGTTTATACAAGTTGTTCGTTTTTTATTCTTGTTAATACAAGAATAAAAAACGAATTAGATAGTGAAAACGAAACAACCGCTGAACGAGTAGTAAGCAAGTTACTAATGTTACTAAAGTCTAAAGAGACAAATAGGTTCATGTTATAATTAACATGAACCTATTTGTTTCTTTACACTTTAATAATAAGTATTTGGTAGTAAACAGAGACCGGACAACTCGTTCCCGTACAAAAACCTTTCATCAGCATATCTCTAAATATTAAATTCCCAGTAAAGTTGCTCACCGAATCATGAGAAAAAGTTGTTAACGAAATGAAATAAAAATATATAAAAATCTTGTGAAGGAAAATGAAATACCTGTAGTGATTCCTTGAATTGATTACCAGAATTGAAGATCTTAAGCAACAAACAAGTGAAAGTATAATACAATAGGCCTTTGACTTTATATTCATAAATCCGTAATCGAGTTTTAGTTTTAATCGCTTTCATCTTTCAAGTACCACTGGTACTTAATTTTAAGTATAGGTAAGTATTTCATTTTAAAGATGAAGGAACGAATCTCATTAACTTTTTCTACAGACGTTATAGTTATTGATTGGATTTATCATAGGCACATATGTGTATACTGTACAGATACTGTACATATATAAATTATAAATATAATTATTATGAACTTGCGAGCTGTTGTATGTAATGTGTTTGAAAAAACTATAGTGTAACAACTATTTTCCTTATTGTTTAAAACAAATTAAATTGTGTAGTAATATACGTTCTACTTTTAATAAATGGATAACGTCTTACATATATCTAAATGTGTTATAGCCCTGTCATTACCAAACTGAGAATTCTGTGCTGAACGGTTGCGGATTAAAGGGGATGATATCCCCCACTTTTATTCAACGTTATTCAAGGTCGCACCGCCCTATCAGATGCTCTACGTGTACTGTTATTACGTTGAACCATTCTATTGTTCACTTTTATTAATTTTGTATTGTACTTGTGATTTGTGTTTAAGTTAACGTTATAGTTCGTTACTTTAAATTTTTATGTATTTTATAGTTTATTTAACTTCACTAACAAGAGATACGTGGAGTTATTGTATTAAGTTGTTCTGGTGGTTATTTCAAGAAATGTGGGAAAGGTTAAAAAATTCAGGGCTATCTTATTGTGTGTTCGTTCCACAACTATACGCACTGCCGACATAAATTGTTTTTTTTTTTACTTTTGTAATTGATAAATAAATAATAAATAAAAAAAATACAGTGATAAATACCTGCTGTATTTAGTTAGTTGAACACAATGGAAAAATCTGTAAGCTAACGTCGCTGAGAAATCTATCGTTTCTTTAGTAAAACCTTACCAACGCTACTGTATTATAATAAAACGATACTTCTTAGACAAAAGATTTTACGCATTAATATTATGCAGATAAAAAATTGTTAAGTATTTTTTCAAATTTTATTTTGTAGAAGTAATACAAAATATCCGTTATAAATATCAGTCGAACACATTATGATATTTAATTTAAACTTGCTGAATATTGAAAGCAATCATCGATTTATTCCATGAATGAGGCTTTTTACTCACTGTTGTTCATGCACGATAGTTCGATATTTTTGTAATGTTCTGTACTATTAATAATAATGAATAGCTATTAATTAAAATAATACATGCGAACGACGGCGCGGCGATGACACTCCAAAAGTCGGCTCATTAGCACCAACCAACCAGTAAAAGGAACTTTGCCTTCGCTGCCGTCACATCCGATAACGAACCTAAGGTTTTATAAGGTTTTGCTAAAGTTACCATATAAATTTCCAACTAACGAACTGTACAAAATTTCCAACACTCTTAGTGTAAGAAAGTTATTTATCTACTAGTGCTTACGTCGATTTCACAAACATAATACCTAAATTTGAGATAAATAACAAAAGACGTAATTTTTGTCCAGTTCCATTCGCTAAGAGTACCTTTGCACGAAGACACTATAACTATGTAACACCACGTATCCATAATACATTAAATAAAAAGATAAAAAACTTAAGTACCTATACCTCTCATCAATTTAAAGAAAAAATTAAGAATACTTTACGTTCATACGACTATGAAGGCACGAAAAACCTATTGCAAATTATAAAATAACCAAAAAAGTCAAACCTAAACATACAGTGTATTATATAATAGCTTACTACAAAATTAAATGCTATCGTACGTTATATACTTACTTAAAACATTTCAATACCCATCATACCCACACATACACAAACACACACGCACTGCACACACACACGCACGCACGCACACACACACACACACACACACACACACACACACACACACACACACACTGCGTACACTACTTATTCTACTGATTTTACTTATTTTATTAGACTACCTTTCTTTCACATCACTTAACAAAATATAATCTACACAATGCTAACGGGGTGGGAGCCTGGTGCTCTGTAATACAGGTTATGCCTAGTATAGACACCAGACTCTCACAAAGGAAACATGTTACAACCATTGAAACCGTGAATTTGTTAAATGATTATTGTTTAATTTGTGAGAGAAATAAAGTAAATTTTATTTTATTTTTACATATATACGTACATATCCTCACATTGTATCCCTAACGGGGTAGCCAGAGAGGACGAAGCGCCAAGTATAGTTGTTCTTACATACTTCTTTCGCCTCCTCAAATCTCATCATTCTCCTTACACACTTTCGCCTTGGTATGCAAGTGCTTTCAACATTTCCGTCAGCTAAAACTCTGGCTAATAGATCTTCATAAGTCAACATTGGTCATCCTTCTGCTAACCACTTATTTTCGCTCTGCAAATTTTCTTCGTCAGGTTTTCATAACTCATTCTTTTTGTGTGCCCGAATTAATTATTTTATAAGCATTTGGTGGTAATTTGGTACCCGAACTGTATAAGCATTTAAAATAATGACTTCATCTATACCAGCCATTCCCAAAGTGGGCGATAACGCCCCCCCGTGGGCGCTGCAGGCCTAAAGGGGGGCGGTAAGAGACCCAGAAAAAAAATGGGGGCGTTGTGTAGAGGCCTGGGGGGTGATTTGTAATTTCATTTAGCTAGGAGGCATCTTAGACGACTGCATGAGCTCTCGACTCAGTAGACAAAATAAGTTTGGGAACCAGTGATCTATACTAATGTTAGTGGATTTTGTACGTTTGTTTATGTGTGGAGGGTAATCTTCGAAACCACTGCACTTATTTGAATAATTCTTTTGCTATTTGAAAAAGGTACATTTATTCCAGATAGACATAGGCTTATATATTGTGTATTCAACCCGAGCGAAACTGGGGCGGACCGCTTGTTATTTAATAACATTATATACCTACGTAGCAATAATTTGCAGTTATTGAATGCAACAACGTGTAAGTTGTAAAAATACGAACTACCTTATTCTTATATGCAAATACTGATCTAATGAAACCGCAATAAATAATTATAATCATCAAATTCAAGGTTTCTGTTCTAGTATAGTATAATAAAATACATCTCACTATTTGTATTATTATCATTTTAAACCTGCAACAGGAGGAAGGAAGCCGAAAACAGCACACTTATCTAATAGTCTCCAAACAGTCTACGTCAATAATCGGGGGCCACACTATTAGCGTTAACTGTTAACTGTAAAACACTTATGTATATAATCATGTTAACAGTTTAAAGTGACGGAGTGATGAACAATAATTTAATCTAAAATAAATCTTCTGCCCCTTACAAATGTGCGCCCGCTAGCTTCGAAAAATGCGAAAAAACAGTTATTTGCGTTTATATTAAAAACTACAATTAATTTTAAAAAGTCCAACTGGGATTTTGAAGAGTGTGTTTAGATGAATCTACACACAAAATTTAGAAGCATAAATCTGTTTCGTTAGTCTGAAAAATGTAAATCTGTATTTTTAAAGAGGTTTGTTTGATATTTTTTTTCTGCTACAAAAGTTCGTGTATCGCAACTAAATCGTGTAACGCAACTGATAAAATAAAGTCAATGAATGAAGAATCAGGTTACCAAATATCACTTTCATACGTTTTATAATTATTTAGAAAAATTGAGATCTCTGCCGTCAATATTACCAATTCGTCGCCTTAACATGTGCTGCAAATAAAACAAACGAGGGAGTATCCTACTACATAATATTATTAATGTGAAAGTTTGCGAGGATGGATGAATGGATGTTTGTTACTCTTTCATGCAAAAACTACTGAACGGATTTTGATGAAACTTTACTGTAATATAGCTTATACATCAGAATAACACATAGGCTATAATTTATAAAGATAATGTGTAGTTTTAAGTTTGTAAATATTAACATATGTATGTACTTTTTGTTAATTAAATGTATTGTTTTTGTAAATTCTGTTCAATAAAGATATTGTGTGTTTTTGAACTTCGCGCGAACGAAGTCACAAGCAAAAGCTGGTATGGTGTAATATTACCCAGACTCGAAGTCAATTTTCGTTTCTTATGGACTCGGCCAAATATTGAAGTCTAAACACCTCAGCTTAGTTGGTGGAATATTATAAAGATTAACCTTTGCATGAATAAAATTAGCACTATCCAGAAATTTTTAGATATTTTCTTTTACAGTGTCCTCGTAAGTGCAACGAAATATATCTGATTGAAGTATTGTAAAGTTTTACAACCTTCACCGCAAACGTTATCACAAGAACGTCTATCGAACAATGGTTTTTTTCTTACTGCTAATTTCTTCATTGTTTCACCTTTCGGTTTAATAATAATTAACGAGGCTGTATGCTTCACTGGGCTTTATTTCGGAAGTGGTAAAACCGGAGAGATGTTTTTTATTCGTAGTGACTTATTTAAATCATTAGATGTTAAGCTAACTTTAGCAATCATACAGTTTTAGTAGGTACCACAACAACAACAAACAACAAACTTTGGTTAAATATCATCTTGTCAGCTAAAGATTTTAGTATTTCATCACATATAATTATAGCTTTTACGCATGGCTTCTCTCGTGTGGTACTGAACTGGCAAACGGTAGGTAGCCTTTATTTCGCCCGGCGGCATAGCCAATGCGTGATAACTGATATCGCATAAGAATTGAACAGATAGAAAGACCACTTATCATTTTTAGGTAATTTGGGTATAATAAATAATAATACACAATAATAAGTATAACAGGGGTTGCGTAAAACAAGTAACAAATGTGTGTGAAAACAATTAGCGGAATAATTATTCCAATTAAAACAAGGATTAGTGTATTGAATTCAGACGTGTTGATAAGTCTGCGTCATACCGCCACTAATTCCACAAGACGGTTAATTGCGAAAAGGTCACTTCAAGGTTTTACTCAAGGCTACGCATGTGAAGGTAGCAGTGTATTTACTAGCAAGTTATTTTTTTTTGTTATTTGATACAATTTAGGCTACACTAGTATATACGTATATCAGCAGTTAATTCTTGGTTTTACGAGTAACTAGACGCAAATTTTTATAAAAGTTCAACCTCTTTTCAACTTAAAAGTTCTTATTCGTCGGAATCTTTTTTTATGTATGTTCAGCGTTATTTCTTTACCACGTGGACCGATTTCGATTATTTTTATTTATTTGAAAGGATGTATGTTCAGAGTAGTCCCATAGAAGTTTAGTTAAGATTGCGATGATGATGTACTACTTAAGTAATGAACTCATAGGGGCTCACACATTTTGATGATCCTTTTATTCAGTTCTCCTTTCCAGAATGAAATAAAAGCTTAGTAGGTCTACTACAATGCTTTTATTACTACTACCTACTCTAAATATTAAAATAAATAACTTCTCTTAAAAATTAAACAGACTTCAAAATAAAATAATAAATAAAAAACCTTTTTAAAAACAATCTTCTATGTATGCCTAAACTATTGAACTAAAAGTAAAAATCTCTTTTAAACCAGCTTTTATTTAAATAAACTATTGATCTAAAAAGTAAGAGAATAATATTTAGCGTATGAAGATAAATAGGAAAGCTACAGAAGAACCTCATCCTGGCTTACTGATTCAAAGGCACCATAGGTAGTGACATATAAAACCTTTAAAAGTTGTAATATTTTCTTAAAAGTCGATAAAGCTCGAAGCATAAAAGCTAAAAGTGTGAAACGTCATTATACTTGAAGGAAAGCCTCCAAGGGTAGCGTTGAGTAGATGGGAAGTTCCTATGGGCACCTCCTGGCTTCATCCTTCAGACCCTGGACACCACTTAGGTCTATAATACTTGTCAAGAGAAATCCAATAAGGAGCCCAAACACCACAGGGTTATGTTGAGTAGTTAAGGTGTCCCTAAAGCCTCCCGGCCCCATCATGATAACATCTCTGTGGTACTATATTATTGCGTTGTCACCGAAGTTACATAATATATGTACGAACTAGTGTAATACCCATTTACAAGATTTGGCGACATACTAACCAGTGAAGTTAAATAAAAACTTGTAAAAACAAATAATCAAATACAAAAACTCAAAAAAAAAACTCAAATACAAAAACAACTTTGTAAATAAATAAAAATATCTATGTAATTAAATTTTCATTCCTTTTTTTAAAAAAACGACGATTGGTTCTTCGATAAGTGTGACCTTTTGGTTAGGTATTTTATGTTAAAGACTTTTTTTTTTCTCTTTGTTTTGGCTTCGCAGATTGCATTTAGCCATTGACCAAGTAAATATGAGTCGAAAGTTAGGGAAACGAAGTTTCCCGCTCTTTTCCTTTTCTTCTTTTTCCTTTATGGCACGGCGCACAGTTCAGCGTATTTGCCAATTTCACGTATTAATATATCACGTATTAATAATCCATAGTGTAGAATCACAAGTAAACCAGCTTTTTCCCATCATAAAACTCCTCCAGTAAAGTGATAGTAAGTTATAAAGGACTTCTTGGAAGAGCGCGAATACTTCAGCTAAACATGTTTATTTAGATCTCCTCCATTCTTGTCACTTACACAGAACTTTAAAACACAATATACTATCACTGTACTTTAAAACTCCTAAAAATGTAAAAAATAGAAAATCTAAATAAAATGATAACCTCACTTCTCCCGTTCCCGCCAAAAAGTCTGTTAAAGACTTTCACAGAAGGCAGAAATGAATTTGAATAAGGAACACGAATTCATCCTTAATGTTCTACGAGCAAAGACGTCAATAAATGAAAATATTGTATGAAAAATGTTACTGGCTGATGATTACCTGGGCGGCGGTAATCGCGCCTCTGAAAAAAAAAAAGAAATTAAAAATTTCTAAACACATGAATAAAGTCTAAGACAATCAATAATGTAAATTTTTTCGTATAAAATTGATCGAAAGAACGTAATAGCCACTTATTACAAGTAAGTAAGTGCATGATAAAATAATGTTTTAAATTCAAAATTTATGAAACTTATGTCTACTTTTTTACGTAAATTGGCACTAGAACATCGCTGCGGGTTTTGTGGCTTTTTTAAAGTTTCCTTTTTTTGAAAGTTAACGGATAATTTTCGTTTATTGTTGGAAAAAACACTTACAGGGAGGAAGATTCTCGTAGTATGCGTAATGTCACGCTCACGCCGCTATTTAACGCGAGAAGAGATGTTACGTGCTGCGGGTATGCTCGAAACTGGGCGTGCACGACGTGCTGTTGCTGCATCTGTTAACTCTAACCAATCGGTTATCGGAAAATTGTAGGAACCCTATCGGGTCACTGAAAGCACGGCTGAATGGCATCCTGGTAGATATTGAGTAACAACTCGGCAACAAGGCAGTTTTTTACAAAATATGGCCAGAAGAGAGCCTAAAACTACGGCTCAGCAACTCGTAGAAACGCTGCGATCTGAATACCAGGTGATTATCAGCACCCAAACTGCAAGTAGGAGATTACATGAGATCGGTTTCTAATCTCGTAAACCGTTGCGGATCCAAGCTCTTCGGAGTGGCAATCGAGCATGATGGTTACAGTGGGCACGTATTCACTTTCGATAGTCGGAAGATCAGTGGGCTCATGTCCTGTTTTCTGAGGAATCAAGGTTTGGTTTTCATCTTGATTCAAGAAGGATACGTGTTCGGCGTGCTGCAGGACGTTGTGAACAGCTTCGGTGTATTCAGGAAGCTCACCCTTGTCGAGGCGGAACAATAATAGTTTGGGCTGATATTCGAATTGGCGGAACAACTGACCTTGTTTTGATACGGGGTACCATGACTGCCGAAAAATACCGCCACGAGGTGGTTGAACCTATTATTGATCCACTCCGACAGCAAACAGGTGAAGATTTCGTGTTCATGCAGGATACTCGCGCACATTATGCAGGGCCGGTGATTAATGTTTTCCTTTAACATGATATCGCTGTCCTAGACTGGCCTCCGCAATGGTGCGACTTGAACTCTATAGAGCATGCATGCGATTTGCTTGGCAGAATGGGTTTGGAAGGGTTGCTTCAAAATTTACGCACAGAACAAGGAATTTTTGCATTTCTTTCGAACTTGGAGCAGGATTCCCCAGGTCACTATAGACAGCCTGATTTTAAGCATGCCGACACGATGCAGAGCCTTAGTTAATACATTAGAAGGTCCAACTAATTGTTAAATGCCACTACTGATAACTTAATCTTAACATGTTTAAATTACAATTTTATTTTTCGTATTTTGTTCGGTACATTTTTTTGAATTTTCGCGCAACTTTTTTTCTTTCATAATAAACTTTTATTTTTTTGTTCATTTGACTATAATTTTAATTACAAACGAGCTTAAAATTACGATTTAAATTATATAACAATGTTTATTAAAAAATTATAAGTAGGCATCAAAAGTGTACTTTTGAAATCAACACACATCAACAAACTTTGTTGATGTGTATACTTTTACATAATGGGAAAAAAATCCAATAATTTTTCTCATTGAGAGCAATGAAAAGTAGTGTAGCACTTGGTAGTAAAATTAATTTTTTACCTTGGGTAATCTACTTTGAATCCCTCGCTGCGCTCAGGATTTTAGTTTAGAATCCCTAGCTACCGGGATACAATTACTGCCCGACGATTACCTGAGCGGCGGTAACCGCGCCCCAGAAAAAAAAGAAATTAATAATAAAAATGTTTAAAAATTAATAATAAAATATTATAAAATTTTTAACCGACTTCAAAAAAGGAGGAGGTTCTATGTTCGTCTGTATGTATGTTTTTCTTTAATATAATATGTTCACCGATAACTTCGTCAATTGTAGGCCGATTTCGAAATTTCTGGTTTTGTTTCAAAGGGTATACTTCCGAGGTGGTCCCATTCAAATTTCACCGGTATTTGAGCTTGGACTTCGAAGATACAGCAAATAACACCAAGCAACGCGAACTGGTTATAACCATTATATTGATGATTCAATCAATCAATGTGCAACACAACAGCAGAAAATTTATTAGTTTTGTAGACTTGGCACCGACTTCACTAATTGTCAAATTTAATTATATAAGTATGTACATCGTATTTATAAAATTATTTTTATTGTACTTGAGTTTTGGTATTGTTATTTCGTACTTTTCGGTGTTTTTTTGAAGGCGGTTTAATTTCTTTTCTTAAAATTTTTACATAATGAAAATAAGATCCCTAGCTGCGCTCGGGATTCTACTCTATAATCCTTCGCTCCGCTCTAGTCTCAGCGCCTCGCTGTAAAAATAATATTGGTTGGTTCTTTAATTACGACTAAAATAAGTCTTTTCTTATAAAGACTTTCATGGAAGGCAGAAATGAGTTTGAATAAGGAACACGAATTGATTTTTAATGTTATGCGAGCAAAGAGGTCAAATGAAACTATTGTATGAAAAATATTACCGGCTGATGGTTACAGGAGCGGCGGTGGCCGCACGCCTGAATAAAAATTTAATTATTTTAAATTAAATTAAAAATTTTAAATTCTTTGTACTTGTACATATCGAATAGCGTCTCTCATTTTGTTTTTCACATCACACAAGTGTAATGTAGTCATTCGGTAGTAAAATTAATTTTTTACCTCGGGCGACGTACTTACATTTAACCCTTTGCTCCGCTCCGGACTTAAAATAGCGCCTCGCCGTAAAAATATTATTTTACTTTCTTGTTATACAATATACTATTGACAGTTATTAATTTAAGCCAAACGTAGTCATTTATAACGCTAAGCAAAATTGCTTCAGGTCTGTGGACTTCATCAGTGTCTGATTTTCTAAGTAATCGACCTTATTGTTTCAGGATGCCTGCATCTGCGCCAGCCGTAGAAAATGGCGCGCCGCGCAGCGAGCTCGAGCAGCTCCAGATGCGTGCTGGAGAAGTTACAGATGATGTTAGCATTGTCTTTATCTACCTTTAACAATAACTGTACCTGAGTCACAGAATCTAAAGACTGTACTTAAAAATAATATTTACAATGAGAGACAATGCACAAAGAAGAGAAATCCGACAAAATCATATTTAAATATAGATTTCTACACACAATACGTTTCATTTTATTATGTAACGGAAGTAAAATTGACACAGTCATCTTGAGTACTGCCCACTTGCACACATAGATTGATAGGTCGAATAGGTTGTTCGATATAAGACATTTGTAACCCCAATGGAAAAAATCGAGAATTGTAAGTTTAACGCTCTTGCTTGACCGTCGATCTGTGCGAATGGATGTCTTTGCAACTTTTTTCATTTGATGTAAATCGGTCTTGCCATCTTCGGAATTTTGGTCTCTGATTCCTATATTTGTGAAAGGATACTTTTTAGTGTATTATTATACACTATACTATACTTTATTTTGGCGGTTTTCTAACTTTTTTCATATAAAACTGTTTAGTCCAGGAAATCAATAGTGAAAAATACCAATCGTGCACGTTGGTAAGCCGGCAATTTTTTTTTTTATGTAAAGAACGAAACGGTATAGCATGAATTTAAATTAGTATTTTCGCATTAAAAACTTATTGGTTAAAATAAAGTCGGTAATCATTGTTTCTCTATGAATATCAATCTCAAATTCTTTTTTAAATCTTAGACCATATTTGGCGATAATGAACCTCAATAATCTTATCTTTAATAATGTCGACGTTAGTAGTTCTGATGGTACTAACTGGTAGCAACATAGTACTTTGGTGCATTGTATTGGTCAATTTCAAATTAAACTACATAATTATTACTTAGGGTAGTCAGATGGGAAAACCTAAATATCTCTATTAATTTGTAAAATGTCGATTTAATGGTTGTTATCAGGGGAACAACATATTAATTTGGGTGAAAACTTTATTATATATTAAAAAAAGGACTACTTTTAACATTCAGTATGACGTAAAAACTCAATATTATTCATTAAATAATCCTCTCTGACTACCCCGTTGGGGATACAGCGTGAAGATATGTATGTATGTAAATAATTAAAAATCGCGAGATCAAGCAACGTAAGCAACTTAATTATTTATTTTCCACGACCAAATATAATTATATCTTTGCAGTAATTATTTACTGAAAACTTTAATTTTTATTTTATTTGTCAAAAGGAGAATGGGTAATTGTGTATGGGGTCCGTTCTCAATGAAAAAAAATATTGTAGCACAATGAGCAATGACTGGAATTGTTCTCCTCGTGGAGTATTTTACCGAGACAGCATACTGGAATTAAATTGGAGAAAAAAAAAATTATAAAATCAAAGATTTTCCTTCGTGTACTAACATTTTAACTAAGATTGGACTTGCTAACAGAATCAGTGACCAGTTATTTATGGGATATACATGACTTCGAATAAATTGAAGTAATCGATGAAAGCAACAAGTGATTTTTCATAATGCAAATTTTTTTTTTTAAGACGCCATTACCCTTTCTCCTTTTATCGTTTTACTTGTCTTTGTGTTTAGGCAGATGTTCGAATATTTCCTGAAAGCAATAGTAATCGGTAGACATACAGCCACTGCCATCTCTTATATTCATTTAGTTTTGAAACTTTGTAATAATTATTGTCGGAAGATTTTTTATTTTGCCGGAAGCCGGGAGATCATATGAAATGTCGCGAGAATCCAGAGAAATAATTATGATAACCCTATTACCACTAAATATCGATAGAGCATCGGCTGAAAAAAAAATTATTAACTACGTAATTACTAAGAAAAACAGAAAATAAACACTAGTCTCCTTGAATTTGCACGTACTGTGCATTCGAATTCTCATTATTTAGTGTTCCGTTTTAAAATTAGAAAAACACCTTATGGAATCATTTCGATGTCCGTCTGTTTGTCTGTCTGTCACAGCCGTTTTTCTCGGAAACTGTTTGACGTCCACAGTTGAAAAGAACATATCTTGTGGGGTATCAAAGGGAAGCTCTTTAAACCACGAATTCAAAAACGTTCCTTCGAGGTGCCATTTCAACACTAAAAATACGTGTCTAAATTGTTTACTTACTTCCATATCCTTATCTCCAAGAGTATTACTCAAAACAATTTGAAAAAAATAATGAGAATTGAGAATATTATGGTGAATTGAAGAAAAATGATCAAGATTGAATTATTACACAAATTATTAGAACAATTTTTTTTTCGTTAGCAATTTCATTAAGTTGGCAGTATTTTTATAAACAAAAGCATAACAGACTTTTGACCTAGGATCAAGAATCATAATTCTGATTCTCCGAGCTTTCGACAAACCGACAAACCGCCATCCGACAAACGTTGGCGGTTGGGAACAACTAGCAGTACGGAACACTAATTGCGCAAGTACGACTTGCATTCGGCCAGTTTTTTTAATTATCGGTTTTAACACTTTTTTATTTTGAATTTCAGTCACTGGAATCAACACGACGTATGATGCAACTATGTGAGGAGGTGAGTTTACGTTTGTGTACACAATAATCTTAACTAATTATAGCAAAAATACGTCATATGTTATAAAGATATCTGATAAAACTGCCATAATATATATATTATGTTAGTGTCATGTAATATTGTCATAGAAATATGTATGTGTTTATCGCTAACAAACTATTTTCTCTTTATTAAATATTTTATGGCGGTTTAGGTGTTAAATATTTTATGGCAGTTTGGGTGTTAAAAATGGTATTTAATTTTAAAATGGGAGTGACATCTATAAAATGTCGAGAATACCTCCCAAAATCATTTTCATATTAATGTTAATAATAATGTCCCCACGTTTAACGACGATTTGTTGAGAATTTGATATGAAAGACGAATTAACCTCTACATACGCTTTCGAACATGTGAAAATTAATTTTCGACGTAACTGTTTTCGTTTTCATATCAATTTCCGAAAAGCATCATTGTATTTTTTGTGTTCTGATAAAATAACGATGTATTTAATTGTGATTTCATTTACAAGCGTGCGAGATTACCGGAGAGTTTATTTACTAGTCAGAAAATTGAAACGTGAAACACCTAATGTGGATTTATAGCCGTAGACGCGTTTTATTTGAAAGTTCACTTTATTTTCCCCTCATAGAACTTAAGTATTTATGTTGAGTTGTTTAGTTGGTTATGTCATTATTTGTGATTATCTGTGAGAGAGGTGTTCTCGATGCGAGGGAGTGAGGGGTATAGCGGAAGTGTCCTGGTAGCCCCAAGCTCGGTTTGATCTCCGACGCCCATCCCGACCCCCTAGGGCGCAGCCTCTGCTAACCTTGGCTGTTGTGTATCGATGTCGCTAAATATTTTACGTTTCATATTATGCGTTTACAATATATATGTAGATGTCCAATATCAAAATCCTCATATAATTTTCTTTTTATTTCCTGATATATATGAATATCTATATGTTAATAATATTATAAGTATATATAATAAAATATTGCTATGTATTACCAGACATACATTATATAGGTGTTGCATGATCCGTGCCTTACTGTGTCCAAATATGTTAGCGACCTCTATAGCCCTTTGTGTTGTTTGTAGTATTATATATTTATGTGATTAACTTTGTGGGCCTCCCACCCAGTCCACGGTGCTGACAGTTAATTAATAGTTATACGTGGTAGCAATTAGTATATCATATACATATATTATAAAATCACTGCGTCAAAGTGATTTCGTATAACAGAGGTTTTTATTCATTTTACATTTTTATAAATACTCTCACAGATGAAAAAGGGGTTAACCGTCAGCTCCTAAAAACGGCCTTCCTAGGTTTTAAAATCCAAAGCATGAAGCCCGTCGTCCTATTAATGAAATATATGTTCCATAGTCCAAAATACTTCTCACAATTTAGTATCCCTATAGTACGTATTTTACCTGTTAATGTGTGCTTTCCGGTTTCATTTAATAGTGTGTCCATTGTGCTTGGGCTTGCTTTCGAAATAAAACCCTTTTGAATACATAAACGCCAATTTCTCTGTAACTAATCTGCCCACAGGGGCGAGTCACAACTTTCAAAACGCACTTTCTACAATTGTTCTTTCTATCTGATAACGATTCCTTTATTCTTAGACGACACGAAATTTTATTCAACAACTAATTTGTTTTTCCATTAAAATATTTCTACTTTCAGTGCCTATCCACACACTAATGAACTATACCTAAATAAACTATCACCAGTGTATGTTTGCTCTGTCCTATTTTAGTTGAGTCTTTATTAGGTCTCTGTGTAGTGGCTGCTCTCTGTTGTCGACTGTAAATCTATTATGTTGTATGATTTTCATGCCTTCTCTGACATTCACATACTACCAAAATATGGGCGTGTACACACCCCCATACCTGCCACTGAACTCCAACAAAATTAAATATCGAGCTACACCTGTGTATAACAACTCTCACACTAAATACAAATCAATTTTATTATATAAGCGTCAGTTTATATTATGAAACAAGACTCATTTTTATTTGCTGACTAACAAAATTTTTATTTACCCAATACCTTTCGCATCATGTTTAGCAACGATTACTTACAACTATTTTATTATTTATGTCATTATACTATTAATGTTTTTATTATTTTTCATACAAACAGTAAAATTTCATGTTAAGATTTGTGTTTCTATTAATATAACATCAAAATATTACATCGTACAGACTCTGAACTGTCACAATACAACAGTTAAAAACAAGGGAAGACATTTTCATTTCTTTTATAAATCAATATAAGCCTTGGTTTATTACGAAATCAGCTTACAAAAGTGAAAAGGTCTTTCCTCATGTAACTTCTGAACTTCTCTGAGATTATAACTGTATAAGCGACAAATACTCGTGACACTTACTCTTACATGGTAAACTTATCTGATGCAGGCCCACTGGGTCCGCCCTACAACTGTCCACTCACTCCACTGTACCCCTCACAACTAACATGCTCTGTGACTTTTTGTTTCTGCGGCTGGTGTAGAGCAAGGAGGCCGGCATTCGTACTCTGGTCGCTCTAGATGACCAGGGAGGTGAGTGTTCTGAAACATTAATGCAACACCTACATTATTTACAACTTTATCTATTTTGCCTTTTCGCTAACCTTGTTGGAGCGTCGTAGGGTTTACAGCGGACCCGACGATGACCTCGTCGATGATGTAGAAGATTGAGGAGTATTGCACTGACTACTTATGTACTTATCTGTTTGAAACTTGGTCACTGCTAAGTTAATGCAAAGGTGCGGGCATTCTCGAACTGTTAAATTTTAATGAAGTTGAACTCACACACCTGAAGTACCACGGAAAACCCACATCTTTGTATATTTATTTTATTGGTTATATAGTTATACACCACTGCACAATTCGACAACGTGTGCTATATCCTACGACGTCGAGCAAGTCGAGCTAATTGACATTATACAAACGATATTATATTCGAATGTACTGATACTTTATACATTCTGCATTTCAGATGTTCCTACTTAACTCTAAAATTTACAAACTTTACTTGAATACTTGAATCAAATCACATAAAAACGTATCGAAATGAACGAGTGAAGTAAATTCGAAACGCTTCTCCTCAACGCACGACTCTTAACATCACACAGAATAATCATGAATCATATGAAACTGAGCACAGATGAAACTGAATCTGGTTTTACTTGCAAGCTTCACTGCATGCATGTGGTTGTTGACCGAGTAGTGTGTGTTAGCGGCGAGCGGGCGCGGGCGCCGCCGACGCCGCTGCGGCTGCGGCGGCGGCCGCGCCGCTCGCCCGCACGCCGCACGCGCCGCGCCCGGCGCCGCCCGCGCACGCGTCACGCCCCGCCGCACGCTCTCGCGCACGCGCACGCCGCACGCCGCACGCGCCGCTCGCCGCCCCGCGCGGCCGTGCGGGCCGTCCCTATCGGCTCACTGCACCCCGCCACCGCCACCGCCACCCACACACACCCCGATACTCTCCTCTACGATATATTGTTTTGATTTCTATTTTATGTATAGAGCGAGGACGCCGGGGGGCAAGCGCTTCATATGTTGAGTCACCAGGGCGGTAAGAGTTAAACTGAACACATGGGTAGTCGAAACGTGAGAACGTCTGTGTTGAATGTGCAATTAAATAAAGTAATCTCTTTGTTTTTGTTTTGACGTTTCTCTTGAATAACGACTTATCTCAGATCGATGTTGCGTGTGTTTCTATGTTTCGATGGGGATGATTTCTTAAAAGTAATAGTGTAAATAGAGCCAAATGGCCGTTCGTTGCTGATTGTCGCAAAAGACTGTTATTCTATCTTTTGCTGAAAATTTAATTTGAATGAGCTGCGCAATATGTTTAGTTCTTCCGTTGATATTGTCGATCGGAATGCTTTTTATAGGTATATTTATTTATCTTTCCGAATCTACTGTTCTTCTCTTAATTATACTGCGGTATTGAAATGAATGCGCGTTACCGACTGTGTCTGTTGGACGTATAGATTAAATGGTATACGCCTTCATCTACGTGGCTAGAAAGTACTGTTAATGTTAGAGCCGTAGGTCTGTTAATTGTTAGCTCGAGCGATGAGTCGCGCGAGGCCCGCGGCGACACGCCCGCGCCTGCGCCGTTCCGCTCGCTCCTTGCCACACTACATTATTAGTTTTTATTATTTATCTTCTTCTATTGATCAATACTATTTTGCTATTTTTCACGTTTCATGTAGGAATGGCTTTATGGATAACGCTCATTTGCTAAATTATCGATTTGTTTTTATACCACCATCGCCGGAGACACGATCGTTGCGGCGACGCGTCTCCGGCGACCGTTGTCGTTCATGTTGTATATTTTGTTTCACGTTTAGTTGTTACATTTTAAGTTGAGTTGAGTGAGTCGAGCGGCCGCGCCTCCGCGCCGCCGCGCGCTTCGCTCGCCCTCGCTGCATTCCTTTGGCGAGCTATAGTGACATCATTATTGTGTTGTAGAGTCACGAGGTGGGCATGAAAACCCTGGTCATGCTGGATGAACAGGGCGGTAAGCATCCAGTAGTAATTTTTTACATCACTCATATTTTAGTACAAGCTTTTGTCTGAAATGGCAGTTCAGATAATTTACTCGAGTTCTTTGAATGAATTTTAATTTAAATATGGATTGAAAATGTGCTAACAAATCATATATAATGGATAATATGTGAAGGTAAAACAATTTATCATGACCATATTTTAAACTTAGTAAATAATAAAATATTATATTGGGAAATCTCTCCTTTCCCATAGACTGCTTAGCACTGGGACGTTGAGATTAAACAATTATCTGATTAATTTATATAGTTCGAATTGTTTTCTTTCTTTTTCCTCACGCATTTAGCTATGCACGATTATCTAAATCTTGCTGTTTGCATGACTTTAGTATTTTCGAGATTTTATAATAATTATTAATGTTAGACACTAAAAGTGTGGTACTTATTGTAATCACTTAGTTTTAGCACATATACATCATTTTTGATCAAAGAAGGTAAAGATTTTAATATAGCATTAACCAGAAAAGTGTAAGACACTTAGTTAAATACATATCACACCAACAAAACATTCATGATGAATAAATAATAGGGGCTTTTTAACTAGAGTTTACCATATAAATAAAATACTTAAATAATTGTTTCATTGAAGTTGCATGTAAGTTAATTAGAGGAATATTAAAGAAGTCCAAACATTGTCTTACACTTAGCTCTGGTTATTGTCGAGAGCGTTGAGAATTTACAAAGTTATTAAATGATAAAAAGAATCAAGAAAACGCGATATTATTACGAAAACTATCGGTTAGGCGCTTTATACACATTATACCCGTGTAACATAAAATAGGCTATACTAAAGCACGCATTGGTGTGTGTGAACAGAACAACTGGACAGAGTCGAAGAGGGAATGGACCAGATCAACGCAGATATGCGCGAAGCAGAAAAAAATCTCTCAGGAATGGAGAAATGCTGCGGGATCTGTGTACTACCCTGTAACAAGTACGTGATATTTAATTTTCTCACAACTAAAGATGCCTTCTAGACCAGCCTTTCCCAAAGTGGGCGATAACGCCCCCTTGTGGGCGCTGCAGGCCTAAAGGGGGGCGGTAAGAGACCCAGAAAAAAAATGGGGGCGTTGTGTAGAGGCCTGGGGGGTGATTTGTAATTTCATTTAGCTAGGAGGCATCTTAGACAACGACTGCATGACTCAAAGTGGGCAGTAGACAAAACAAAATAAGTTTGGGAACCCCTGTAGACGATGTTTCATTACGTCACCTAGGAGAAACGCCAGACAAACTGAAAAAGTGGCTTCGTATCGATTGTAATGGCGTGACAATGTCATCGCTGTATATAATATCACTCTATCCACATCAATGGACGTCTTGTAGTCGATAAAAAAACAAAGTAATTTCGTTATTATTTGTGGTGGATTGTAATCGCAAAGCACAGGTATCGCTTATTAGCGATAATGAACGCAAGCAAATTCAAAAGCATTTAAAAGATAAAAGGTTTTAATAATACCGCCGCCGCATCTTTCAATTACCAATTATTTATTATCTAAAAATGGGGCGGAGATTTTCGTACTCTCGAGTGTCATGTCATGGCTATGTTTCTAATACCTAAGTAATATTTTTCTATTACCCGCTGTTGGGACCAGGCGCGGTCGCAGTATAAGAGCCAGAGCTTTGGGGGGTCACATTAATAGTAAAATAAGTTGATCAAATGAAAGTTTATTGCACAATAAAATTATGAGAAAAATTTAAAAAAGGTTTGTCTATTTGACGTCCATGATTTTATGGGGAGCCACCGCCACTAGCTGGAACACGAGTAGTTTCCATGTAAAGGATTGTGACACCACTTCTCACACTATTTGGGCTAATATGAGTAACATAACGAAACCAAATACTACGTTACTTTTTTTTCTTTTTCTGCCAAACCAGGATTACGTTCAGATGTGATTCCGTGAAAGAACATTCATTAAAAATGTCACAGTGGAAGTAAATGTCTTTCTGAACGCATTTAAGGAAAGGGGCATTTTTGAAAGTAACTCAACACGGAAGCATTCGAATATAAAACAACCATAATTTTATATTATTTACTTAAGATATTAATTTCACTCATTTTGTAAAACTTAAAAGTAAGACTAAATTAGTTTTAACTCGTAAGTACCCAATGATATTATAATACAAATTATAACATCATTGTAAGTACCTTAATAAAATGTATCATATTGTACTTTCTTGTACTTTAAAATTTAACGCAATGAACTCGCGTTGAAAAAAAAGTTCTGTTTAGCGTTGCTTTTCTTTCCTTACTTTCTAGATGTCCTAACACTTCGTTAGGCAATTTAATGAATAATATCAAGATAATATCCGTACTAATCCGTACCGTTCTAGAGAATGCGATTAACTGGGAAAAAGTGTTTAGATGTCAGAAATGCTGCATTCGTGCTATCTGCGGTTTGAGAAGATTCGATGACTGTCATACATACGTCAAAACGTTCAAAATTTAAACTATGCCCTCACTTTATATACTCGAAATATACCTTTTTATTAGACATCATCCAGAATTGTTTAAAACTATTCAAAGGGCCCGTAATAGATATTTTATGCTAAGTACAACAGTGCCTTATGCGAGAAGAGTGTGTTGACAATGGCTCCAAAAATTTATAACTAAATTCCTCAATATCTAAAAGAGTACAACAAATTACATGGAATTAGGCGCAAATTGTTTAACTTTCTTATAGACCATTCGTTTTATTCTGTTACTGATTTCTTATAGTATAAATTTTGATTCAATTGCCTAATTGACTAAATAATATTATGTAATAACTACTATAATTAAATATATTTATTATTTCTGACAAATTAAATTGAAATTTAAATAATTTATCATCACAGTAATGACAGAAATATATATCTGTATTAGTCTCAACTATTATAGGTTCATACTATATGTATATTTGTGTGCCAAATCGGCTGATCACAGCATGTACAAATGTTGTTGTTTTATATTCAACATCTGTATTATAATTACGCTAACGCTAAAGTATCACAAATAAAACATTTGATTTGATTTGATTAAAAATTTCAACTTTTAAAGAGTACAATGATTTTTTACAATCCCCGCTGTGCTTATTAGGAAACTGGTAAGTTTCAGGAACAATCCAACCAGCAGAAAGTCCAATATATCGTAAAATATACACAGCCTTAAGTCTTATGATTGTTATTTAAGAGTGTTTTCGTAACTGAGACTATAACATGTACACTATGTGACTGAAACGTTATAATATTTGGACACTATATAACAAAGATAACGACAAACGTACTCTCAATTATGATTTTGCTAGTTGTGAAGTTATTAATAAATTGACGTGTCGTCGATGGATTGCAGGGGTGCGTCGTTTAAAGAAGATGATGGAACGTGGAAGGGCAATGATGATGGTAAAGTGGTGAACAACCAGCCGCAGCGAGTGATGGATGAGCGTAACGGTATAGGACCACAAGCTGGATATATAGGCAGGTCAGTGTTTTATGTAACAGTATCAAAATTACTGCACAATTAATTTTATTTCACAAATGTCCATATGTGTCGATGCGACCGACACATTGGGGAGGCAGTTACGAATTCAATTGAAAGATCTGCCACAAATGTTCCTCTCCAAAATATATAGGTATTCTTTCCTCTAGCCAAGTGCGTTCCCTCGCTCGATAACCTCAAGCGTCGATTCAGGGAGCTCCCGGCACCATCAATCCAGAGTTGGCTGGACACAGCACTTTTAATGTAGGTTAACAGCAGTTGCATAATATTTGAACACATACGAGTATACGATTTAAATAAACTAAAATGTTCCTGGCACGAGTGATTAGGTGTCTTTAAGCAAACTCTTTTTTTTTATGGCTGATGGAAAGTGATCACTGTCGCCCATGGACACCCGCAACGTCCGGGGAATCACGAGTGCGTTGCCGACCTTTAAGGAAAGAGTAGACTCGTTTCTCGAAAGTCCCTAAGTCGTAACGGTCCGAGAATACTGCCGCTATAAACTGGTTCCATAAAATTGCCGTACGTAATAGAAAATGTCGTAACAAAAGGCACAGTTGTTCATCCATTCATCAAGGTGGTGGGGATGAAAGGACAGTCGATTACGTGACGTACAGTAATGGAATTCAGCAGGGGGCAGTACTCCGAACAATTCCTCAGAACATTCCCCATGATAAATGTGGTATGCTGTATATAAAATATGCTGAGGGATGCAACGTCCCTCCGCAGGGCCAGAGAGCCGAGCCGATCAGAGAGTACCGAATCCAACTCGGACCGCTCTACATTGTAAACGGTCAAAAGGAAGGAGTTGATACTGGAGCGCTCTAGCCCAAAGATAGGAACAGTATTCCATGTTAGGCATAACCTGTGCCTTGAAAAGTTGTAGGCGATGGGTCGGCGTGGCAATTTTCCTTTCTGTACAAAGCCAGAACGGAAGGGTGTGAAACTAATCGCGTATAGGTTGGAAATCACTTTTTTACAAGTCTTCCGATCTATACAAGAGTAGTACGCAAATACACGCGTATACTTCGTAGTGACCTAATTAACTAGCTTGTTCCATAATATACAGTGCCAGTACACATACGGACTAATCGTGTATAGATCGGAATAAGCGCGCCGAATTCTAGATTAGCAGTAAAAGATGAAAAGAGATGGAAGGATGTAGAGATGTTTCACGATTAAATTTCTCGGCTTCAACTATCTTCTTAGAGTGCGGACTCCTGTTTCAATACTACTCCATGTATAAAGTGGATTCCGATTTGGCGCTTCGCCGACCGCTACCGCGGCACGCTCGCTTCGCTCACTGGGCTCACAAGACACCTTTAAAAAAATATCGGCTGAATCTAACGTGGGGAACAGTGTGTACCGACCGCTTGTTAGACAATTTTAAGTCCCTGCTGTAGCCCTAAATTCGTCGGTACACACTGTTCCCCACGTTAGATTCAGCCGATATTTTTGTTATAGGTGTGTGACAAGAGCATGACATTAGAATAAATTTCGACTTGTTAGAAAATATCAAGTTTCAGGTGGCATGCTAAATTCAACCTACAGCCTCAGCAACACTTTCAAACCGGTCGAAACTTGCACCTCAGAACAAAACTTTTTGATATCTTTACGAATATCGCATTTTCGGCTTGTTAGCAAAAATTACGTTTTGTGTTATCATATAACACACTTTTCAACTCTCCCTCCTTAAACGGCGTACAAACGGTTTTGAAAAATCACGTGATCCGGGTTGCCGTCGTACACCGTGTAAGTGTCGTCTTGTTATTTTTCATTCAACCAAAAAGTCCATGGGCTTTTCGTCTATTAAGCTTCATTATTTTTAAAAAAAACATACACTCCAATCGGTTAATGCGTATATTTTTGTATTCTATCTTAATTGTTTTTTTTTTCACAACCAAATCAAGGGAGATCCTAAAATATAATGATACGATAATATAAACGATGCAACAAAAATATGTTACGCCATCTTGGTGGATGCGCCATATCTATTGCTTGTCCCTTTGGCAGTTGTCACAATATATATCAATAACTTTATCCCATAAGCGCCCTACAGACGTTATACCCACCAATTTGTCAGTACAATTAGCCAACTAATCCGATAAATTGTGTCTTTATTAAAAAAATGTTGTTCTTAATATAATAACCTAAAAAAAAATATTGTAGAATAACAAACGACGCGCGCGAAGATGAGATGGAAGAAAACATGGGACAAGTGAACACGATGATCGGCAACTTGCGCAACATGGCGCTCGACATGGGCTCTGAGCTCGAGAACCAGAACCGCCAGATTGATCGCATTAACCGCAAGGTAACCATCGCTGTTGCGATTGACTCCATGTATTATAATTGCTTTACTAACCTAAAATTTGCACGCGATTTCGTCGAAAAATGGCGTTTGAACTTTTCTATACCTTTGTTGTAATTTGTATTTGAAATTATATAAAGTATTAGCACGTACATAAAATAAACCTACACTTTTGTGGGTAGACGAAAATGCGTGCTTTTTAAATTGTTTTTATTAAATCACGATTGGCTGTTTATAAAAGCTGAACCGTCACAATTTGAGCTTTTTAGGGTTTCATTTTTAAAAATCGCTAAGTTTTATCAAAGTTCTTCAATCGTTAGTTTATTATAACGAGTGTACTAATATTTGTTACTTTTGAGGCGCAGTGAAATTTACAGCTAAATTTATCTGCGTCTTGTATTTCATGATCATGTTCACCACCTCTAAGTGTTGTTGCCTGTCAGCACTTTAGCAGTGGAAATAGAGCGTCTTTACCTTATCCATCCATATCTGCGATTAATCCTTCTTCCCTAGCTTTTTGGCCTTCGTTTAGGGTAGTCGCTTTATCGGCAAGAGAATGTCATTTTCTTCCTCTACACTCGCATGGTCTCTTCCATAACCTTTGTAGTGTATGCGGTTAGAAATAATCGGTGTTGTGGAATTTATATCTCCTTCTGTACCTTGACATGTCTTGACATGTCCACCGACTACTCCGGAACACATCTATCTATCCACACGTGTGATGTTAACCAGTTGACTAACGATCACTCATCAGGCTAACATATCTGATTTAGACTTCATTCAGTAACACTCATTCACCTCAAATGACGTGCATTTTTACAACAAATAGGAACTGTGATCTATCGCATGTTGAAATAAAAAAGTACATTAGCATGCAGTCGTGGTGTGACCTAACGACGGAAACAAAACGCGTGTGTCTGTATCGTAGGGCGCATCGAACGAAACGAGGATAACGCTGGCGAACCAGCGCGCACACGAGCTCCTCAAGTAAACGGCGGCGACACACCGACACCACACGACACACACACATGTATAAAGGTCTCGTGGTCGCTATTAGCGCTCTCCACCGGTTACAGACTACACTATGGAGGTATTATCCAAAGACTTCGCGAAGCGATTCATAAAGTCGGTTCTATTCCTTAAAGGAATTTGGTATAAACAAATTTTGGAACCGTTTATTGATTAATTGAACGCCCTATTTTTGGTTAATACCTCCATTCACATTACTGTTTTTACCCATTTTATAGATTTTTTATTTAATCATTTTATATTGATTTTCTCATATATTTTAATGGTTCTGCAACCGGCAATATTTCATTATTTCTAGCTAATTGAACTGATTTTTTTATATGCGAAATGGTTTGTATAGACATGGCTAACTCCAGATTCAGTGAGTCAAATGATCTGAAACTGCGCACAGAGCCAAAAAAATTCTTATTAATTCCTTCACATTCTTATCGACTCCGAAGACTTATTGATTGCATATAATTGCATAAATCCAGTATAGGCTTGGCTAACTCCAGATTCAGTGAGTCACATGACCCGAAACCGCGCACAGAGCCGAAACCCTTATTCATTCCTCCACATTCTTATCGACTTCGAAGAGTTTTTGATTCCAAATATTTGCGTGACTCCAGTCTGACTTGGATTGTGTTCGGCGCTGACACGTCCGCATCAGTGGTATTAAAAAGTGACACTACTGTACTAATTGCAAAAAAAAAATAGTTCTTACATAATATAAATATATCTTTTACTACACCGTTTTAAGGGTAAATACATTAGACAAACTTACTGCAAGGAATATTTAGAGGAGTCGGATCTGCGAGTGATTTGGATCAGTTCACTCCCCGGAGTCTGGAATACCCATGTCTAGTTTTCATCAACTGATGCTGTATAAAGTGAACATTGTTTGATTTTTTACTATTATTATATTTTTCTTTATTAAATGCGAGATGTTTATGCATTACGAGACATTTAAAAATATTAATTGCTAATGTTGTAGTTATGCTCATTTTATGCAGATTCTAATAGTTTCAACTTGATTAGTATTCCATTTATATAGTTATTTAAAAAAATATATAGGTATAAAATAGATAAAATAATATATTATGTAATTACCTAGAGAAGTATATTAGGTTTTTAAAATAATTATTTTGAGAAAATACATTTACCTGTGTTAATGTTTAAAAGAACAAAATATTAGCAATGCTATAATTTTGTATCTGTTACATATCTTTCTAAATGCTACAAAATTATAGAAAACTTATCTAAACTCTGTGTATGTATGTGCGGCTATAAAAGAAAAGAAAGTGAAGCAATATGACACTGAATGGTGCAAAACGGATATTGTGATAATTTTATATTAAAATGTGGTCAGTATGTTATAGTTGGCATAATTTCGAGGCAGTTTTTTTTTTAATTTAATATAAATGCAGATCTCATTAATAATAATCTTCATAGGAGCATATATAAATAATATATGTCACGTAAAAATCATGTAAAAATCACGTAAATTATTAAAATATAAGAACTGTTAATTAACTTTCTATCTGTGTTATTAAATACCTAGAATATCCTAATATTTGCTTCTATGAAATAATGAACGACAAAAAAGCGTATCTGAAATACATTAATAATACCTATAATAGATTAGTTATAATAACTACTAGACATTTTTATTTATTAATCGATGCTAAAATAAATCTTTTATTTCGATTTCGATGATGTTATTTGTTTTCCCATAATAAATATGTTAGGTATATTTTGTTTAGTCGATCAAAAGCATCAAAATTCTTAAATTATTACTCGTCCATTGGAATGCATTGATGTCTTTTAAGTATAATGCGAATTTGTTATTAATTATTATATTATACCTGTCAGGTATGAGGTTTTGTGATGAAAGAAAGGAGAATATTCTAAACAGAGATTACAATAGATAAATATAATAACGGTATAAATACCTGTATTTTCTATTTCGATATCTGAATATCAGTATTTTACTTCAGAAGTACCGGTATCCAATAGCAATTCCTGCGACGTTTCTCTCACATACTACCCTGTACGGGCTGTCGTTAGCTCCTCTCACACTTACGGTTACGGTTACCTGGTACCGATATTGGCATCCCTGTCACGCTGGTTCCTGTATAACTGGCACACATGTGAAATATCTGTATAATTTTATTGATATCGGTGCCGTGCCAATGTAATTGGAACCGGTTTCTGAAAATATCGGTATTCCAAGCCTTGATTTTACTACATTCGAGACGGATACAAAGTATAGACTCCACGAGACTAGCACACTTCAACACACACACAACGATACGTCGGTGATGACCGTGAGTATATTTTTGTCTTATTCACATTTCTTGGAAGCAATCCTTGTATTATATTTATGAATAAGCGGACTGCACATTGCGCTTTTATGTATTAGATTTTAGTTTATGCAAGTTTTAAGTTACAATGTTTATTTTTAAATACACAATAAAATTAAGGTACTGGTTAACAGATAGACTTTTGCGTTATTACAAAGGTGATTGACGCCTTTTACGTAGCTTGGAAGCAGCCTAACACATTAACAATTGCCTTTTAATCAATTCAGACGTTAAACATGTCTCATCTATCCTTTTTATTATTCTACGTTGTTGCATTTATTTTTTATGTTTGTAACGTTTTTTTAATGTTTCGTTTTTTTCTGACAAATGACATGACATTGTTTGAATTATAAAATACATAATATAATTCTTAAGCTATAGAAAAAAATTATTTAATTAAGAATATCAATTCAGTTATTATAATTTTATTTATTGGTCTACTTCAGAGTTCAGTGTCCCCGTATCCCCAGTTATTAACATTTTTACTATCATTACAAAAAGTTAATTTTTTGGTTTGATTGCACGCATCGTCTACTTAGATTTTTCTTTTTGTTATATTCTGTTTATTTATTTTATAAATAATTTAAAAAATCCTCAAATTACATTATTTTGTTACAAATACGCATTTCAATATCGTTAGACGATTCGTGCTACATCTCATTATATACATTTTTGTAGATTCTCATAGAATAAATCTCAGTTAAAGTAAACTGAACTCTATATAATCTGGCAGAAGAATCTACAATCTCCAATATTTTCTAGGGCGAGAGCAACGAGACACGCATAGCTGTGGCAAACCAGAGGGCGAACAAACTCTTGAAGTCTTAAACATTATACCAGCAAGGTGAAACGACGATTTCGACTATCGCTCATTTCTTGAGGCTCTTCATCTGTTATTAAAAATTAGATTATAATTTAATTTTCTGCTAAATGTGTCGCGTTAATATTCTCTTATGTGGTAAGATCGCAATAACATTTTTTCAATTTCTCCGCAAACCGTTTGCCAGAAATAAATGAAAATACATTTATTTTTTACGTTTCATTAAGTGTGTATTTATTATAGGTTTTCGTCTATTATGAATTGCATATAAATTGTTTTCAGATATCTACTGAATGCTCTTTGTATAATATTACATCGTAAATTATTTATAATATACGTAAAATTATTAAATCGTTATTGTACTAATACAAAAATTACAAACGTGTAGTTAAATTATATTTAAAAATAAATAAGGCGAGAGAATTTAAGCCTTCAATTTTTTTTCTTAACATAACATCTTCACGCTTCTAATTATCTTCACGCTGTATCTCCAACGGGGTAGTCAGAGAGGACGGAGCGCCAGGAATTTTTTCTTCCAATATAATAATGTTGATAAAAATGCTACTTTGGCCATGCCAACGTAGACTCGCTACAGTTATACTTATTATATATCTACAACAATATTCATATAAAATGCAATATTTGATCTAATTGATATTTAGTGGCTTAAGCGAATTGACTGTTAAACATTCCTAATCTAGATTTCAACTGTAATTACCTTAGTTACTTTACCTGTCCTGGTAATCTAAACGTCATATTTATATTTTGTATATGAGTCAATAACAATTTCAATGAAACTAAGTGGATTAGATACCTACATTATTATATTTGTTTTGTTTATTTCCTGTTAAAGCGTTTGTAGTTTAGTTTTTATAAATTAAAACTCAGCATCCAAGTACATCCATTGGTAATTTTTCTGGACACTGTTCTTGAATGGTGTCTTCATAAAACAATTAGGTCTTACTAGAATGCCGATATCGCTAATAAAAAAAAATTTATACTAGCAAGATAGAAAATGATAAATCTGTTCTTAAATTTCAACATTGGGATATTCTATTATTAACTGCAGTGTTATGCTATCAGTTGCTTTATACTATATAGTAAAATATCTTAATAAATATTAACATATGTATACTGTGCTATTTTAGAATATCAGGACGGTGTCTAATAACAATATCCTACTTTTACAACCTTATTTACAACGAATATTCGTAATTATATTTTTAGTAGGAATGCGAATTGATTCTTGCCAGTTTTGTTAATTTCGTTTTTTCTATGGAAGTAAAAGGTAGTGAAAATTAAAAACGAAATGCTTAAAAATATTGCTATAAATAGTTATTTATATCTACTTACGCGTTTGTGTGTGACACTTTTATTTTAGGTAACGTGCCAAAATCTCATTAAAATTATTTTTAAGGTCTCTAAATAGCCGTCAAATTGATTTTATGGAAAATTTTAATGTTGCTAATTATTTTAAAATACTCGAGCATACTACTAGGTGCACCTTATTAAGGAGCTAGGCTTCAAATTTCATTTGCACGTCACACAAAATATGGCTTTGAAAGGAAACTGAAACATTGTAGTATGATAATAATTGGAATATAGAGATTTCATGCCGAAGGTATTATTTTCAAAATTGTATTATTTATTTATAATTATTATAGTTATTTATACTAAAAATTCTTATAGTTTTATATAATTATTAATTAGTCTAGATTATAAAACAAATAGTGAGATATAGTGTTAGACATTATAATATTGCTATTTTTACAAGTCATTCAAACAAATAAACAATATGATTAGGTATAATACATGTTATGAAATTCCTACGCTTTTTTACTTTTTTAGATTAAGATAATGGTGCCTGAAATTATACTTTGATATATTTTGTGTAGTCACATAACTATTTGTTGCATTTGTAGTTTATAAGTTTAATATTTTGATAGCGATGTATCTTTAGTTCACTTTTATAATTATTTCATAAGTAGATATTTTATGTACTTTTCACGTGGAACATCTACTTCAGTAGCTTAACACCTCACTTAATTCATTGAAAGACTATGTCTGTATTAATTTATTATTATTAAAAAAATTAATTTAGTTATTTTGTTTTTTTTTTAACAAAGATCATTAATAATAAACCTATGAGTTTTGTACAATACCTGTGTATCATACTATTCAAAATAAGAGACGTTTATTAGAAACATTGAATCAGCCCGTCTTGACGTTATGGAGCAAATACGGCCATAATATAAAATGCAATAGTTTATCTATAGTTAAATGCTAAAAATTATACGGATTAAGGGTCATTCATTAATTACCTCACATTTCCGTGAGTGGGAGGGATATTGACAGTGTGACAGGATGTTACGTCACATGTATAATATTATGTACAGATGCGGAAAAAGACTACAAAAATAACCGTGTTGTTTTAATGAATTGTGAACTAAAGTTGCAAATAAAGAATGTGATTACGTAATACCGTAGCGGTAATCCATGTGAATGTAATTTATGGATGGGCCCTCATTATTAAACTATATTGTAAGTATGTTGAATAAACATGTACCGGCCTTAGAAGTAATAAGTTAAAGGTATAAAAGTGTTAAAGCCAAGGCTTAATAAATTATACTCGTGTATAGTGTTAAGAATTTTTCAGATTTATCTCTGTCTTTCTCTTCGTCTTAGTTTGTAAGTACGTATTAACTTATAATACGCATTAGTAGATAGTTAATCATACTTCTACATAATTAAAATGCCTAGATTTGTTCCTTATTACTGCATTTAATCAATTGTTGAAATGCCTTCTGATTAATTGATTCATTAATTAATCAATTAATCAGTTTTGAGTAACTTGTTCTAACAGAGTCCTTAAAATACTAAGTAGATAGTGTATATTGAGTTATAATTACATTACCGATTCGTTAAATTGTAACGATGTCTTATTTCACACGTCTCTCTTTACACCAGGCTTTACATAAGTATAAATATGGTTTCATATTTTCGTGATCTTGCAATTTTCTATTTGAAATAAATTTCATTATTTTTAACTGGAGTCCAGGTAAGCAACGTAGTTCTGATCTTATATTAATTTAACAATTATTAGCCACGATTTTACCTACATGTATAATACATGCATATATTGAATGAGTGCAGAATATCGTGATTTTCTTTTGCTGCTTGAAGTCTAAATTTTATGTTGAACTCCGGTTTTGCTTATCCGGTATCACCAAGTTATCCAATTTTCGTAAATTATCTTGATTTCTCTCGTTCGCTCTCTTTCTTTAATATGTAAAAGCAAAATGATATAAAAACCTAGCTTAAACATGCTCGTATCTTTCTAAAACGGTAAATATTGTGATAAAACTATCACAACATAAAAATATTATAACCAGTTTGAAAAATTATTCTGATCCTAGTTGATATCTAAATGTTAATATTTACAATTTTAAAACTAAGTATTTTAAATAATGTTGCTTCTTCCCATAATTACCTCATAGAAATCTGTTATTGTTTAGAGTGCCTAGCAGACTGGCAGCATTATCTCTTTGAATATCCAAACTGAGATTAGTTGGCGGAAGAATTTGCCAGTCAGACGTGCGCGACGGTCTCCCGAAGCCTCAACCAGACGCTTACAAATATCAGAAACCGGTCCGATGGGCTAATCTTAATTTTTTACCCAGATAGCACATAACCTTACTGCAATTTGCTGCATGATTGAATTTTCCTTGATTTTAAGTTTCCAAATTTAATATGACGAAGCATATTTTTAACATTTAATGATTAAATACTGCTATGTCAAATATGACAACAAAACTTGTGATAATACTTCTGAATCTTATAATTTTTAGTAGGCAAGTTTATTCATATTTTCGTATCTACTTTTGTGTATCATTAGACAATTGCCTTCAGGTACGACGACGAAGTGTCGTACTTTAACTCCAGTACGAAACACTATGTCAACATTGTATCTTTGGCACTTGATATGTAATTTAAACTTGCCTCAAGTTGCACGACATACATGACGCACGCCTGGCTCCGGTTTAAATTACTATCTGGCAGTACATTTTCTATCAGATAATACTTTAAACCAATTTTTAACCGACGTAATTCTTTATATATTAAGGCTGGCTCACAGGCGTTACGGAAAGGTTCAGTATGTTGAAGTGCAGCTAATAAAACTTGTGAAATATGAAACCGTGGAACGTCATACCGACTGCAGTGCAGTTACTGTCGATATGACGTCTCACACTGACTTTCATGCATTACAATTCCTGCATACTGCACGTACCACATACTGCACCTGTATTACGTATGACCCAGCTTTTATTGGTGTTTATCGAAGGTGTAAGTATACGATTGTCTTTCCAACGTTAGCGGTTTTTGTAAAGTTAGCAAGCATAAAAGGTTTAATTAGGTTTTAGTTCGTTAAAACTTCGAAGGTTCCGCGCACGGATGTGTATATAAGAGGGGTGTTTAGGGGGTCTAGACCCCGTCTTAGCTTACACTAATGCATACATACTTATCTTCACACTGTATCCCTAGGGGTAGTAGTGAGGATGGAGCGCCAAGCGTCACGGTCCTTATATACACTCATATTTACCATATATCCACTTTTGTTGTGCCACAAAGCAGTAATTGCATAATTGGATGGTATGTTTATATTTGGTATAAATATGGTAATTTCAATCGATTGATATTATTGGCGTTTAGAACTCTGCCTTTTTATGGTGCGAAGTCATGGGCAAAAACTCAGTAGTTCCCTTTGTTGATTGCTGGATTCCCTTCATGTGACAACCATAGCTACGTCTGTGGTTTCATGTACCCTTGCGATGGAATTTTCACCACTGTCAATTTGCTTGCCCAGGGATAATTCCTCTATAAATTACTAGAGATATAGGTAGCATTTTTAGGTTGAGAGTCGAGTCTGATCAAGAGACAATATATTCAATGGGTTTATACTTTCATACTGTTTATGTCTTGAGAATGTGGTCGTTCGTATTTGTTACCTAATTGATATTGGTTTCATCGAATGTGATTTGAATTCAACATTCGCATTTTTCATTTGTGTATGTTGAAAAAACCATGTCAACAATCTGCTAGAAATGTTAGTAATTATTTTTTTTGTACTTCAAATATTAATAATGGGGTAGATTCTGCATTTACAAATAATGTGTTGTTTTATAGGCGGAGAGTAATAGAGGTCGTGTAGAGGTTGCCAATCAACGAGCAGGCAAGCTTCTGAAATCTTAAAACACCACAACTATACACGGTAAGGTAGAATTGAACCACACAGTTAACTACATATATCAGGATACAATAACTAAAATAATACAACCATATTTATGAGAAAATTGACTAAAATATTGTCGCTTTTCATTACTTTCGCTACTCAGTAACAAAGTAATGTAAGTTTATAATGTACAATAATTTTATTTAATAAAATTATGAACTAAATGTATACTAGCGTTATATTTTTACTGATACGTATAAATTGGACAAAAATGTGTAGGTCATAATGTTGTGTCAGCTCACAAAAATATGATTGTATAGAACAAAAGCTTCCAAAGCTAGAACGATGTAACGTCAGAGTTACAAAGTGATTTCTGGACTTATGTCCTCAACCATCTGGTTGAGGATTTAAGACTGGATTTCAGTGGAAGTGGAAAGTGGTGGCAAACGTTAATATATGTACATTGTTGTAAGTAAAAGAGTGCCGGCCTTAAGTAATAATTATTAATGGTTTAGTGAAAAAGGAATGTCAAAAACGAGTTTGACAAATTATTATAGAAAACATTTTCAAAATTTTCCCATTTTCTCTCAATATTTGGTAGATATAAGTATCAATTGATAAAAAATATAGGTTGATATTAACGTATTAGAATTAATTATAATATATTATTGAATATAATATCATCTTGTGACTATAGATTTGTGTTTATTAATGTAAAAATCGCCCGCTTCATTATTTATAGCGTATTATACAATTACAAATTAAATATTACATCCTTATTTTTGTTTTAAGAATAGAGTGAGTTTATTGATAGTATAAAATGTTAAATAATAAAATTATCAATTTGTTAAATTACATTAGCGTTTTTTTTCACTATTAAATCCATTATGTTACACTCCGCCAGATATATAAGTACACTAACTCTTGCCCGCGACTTCGTTCGCGTAAATTTCAAAGACACATAATATCTTTATTAATTATATAGCCTATGTGTTATTCTGATGTATGAGCTATATTATTGTAGTTTCATGAAAAACCATTGAGTAGTTTTTTGCGTGAGAGAGTAACAAACATCCACACCGCACATCCTCTCAAACTTTCACATGTATAATTTATTTATTTATTTCTACAACTTTTACACAATCTTTACAGGATCTAGCCTAATGCGATAGTGTAAGTATTAGGTTACAAAAGTACATTAAAATTATGTATAACATATTACATATAGTGCCATCTTTGTGAATTCACTCAGAGGACAAACAAATAAGTCGATGTCTTCAGCTAACCTATTAAGAGTGCGTAGAGCTCTGGTCAACGGAGCTTTGCTGAGCAAATTGGTTCGCCCAGTTGGGACTACCAGCAGCCGCGGCCGACGACGACGCCACACGTACCTGTCGGGGACGCATGGACCAATCACTCCCAATAGTTCAATATTACTAACCTTGCCTCTAATAACCCCCAGTATATAGAATATGAGATGTAACTCCATCCATAGCTCGTTGTACCCTACCATACCCAGCACAAAGTAGGATACATCAAAGGGTACAAAGGATATACCCCGTAGTTCCTCATGTATAAATATCTAGTGAACTTATTCTGTATGCGCTCCAGCATGAGACTATATTTAGTTTCATGTGGGGCCCAGATGCCTGCGTTACATTCTAGATGACTTCTAACCAACGCGTTGTTTAAAGCGCTTATAGCCTTAATATTAGAGAAACCATTGGCCATACGAAGTATAAATCCCAGTTTTCTATAAGCTTTCTTACAGATACTAGTAATATGGTCTTGAAACCTAAGCTCAGATGTAAACTTTACGCCCAAGTCTTTTACTTCCGTTACCCTCTTGAGCGGCGTCTCATCTATCGTATAATCATACCGTACGGGATTTCGTACCCGGGAGAAACTGATCGTCATACATTTGGAACGGTTAAAGAAAAGTGTTCCGTTTACTCCATGACAGAACAAATATTAGTAGGATGTAGGATACATAAATTATATTATAAATACGGTAGGGTATTGATGTTGGAATTATTACCTCAGTAAAAGCCAGTTGGTTGAAGACTTAAGTTTAGGTAGTAAGACCTAAAAGTTTTTACTTCAACATAAGAATTTTTAGAATACTTTCAAAAGATATTAAATTTAATTCCTAATTCATTACAATAATACTACTATCTGAATCTGAAGGCTTTTAATATAATTATTAATACACTTCAGTCTAACTATAAATAATAAGCTATAATCCTTCCCTCAGACATCTGTGAAATATGTGAATATTAAATAAATATCGATGTATTTAAAAAACAGGTAATTCCAGTTCTAAATTTAACTTCATTAATAGAGGAATGAACATGAATTTAATCAATGATATTATGTACATTATTAGAAGAGGTAGATATAGTATGAATATGCGATAACTAAGACAGTTGAATTAAGACAATTGCTGTAATTTGATTTAGTCGATTGATAGCAGCAAGTGAGTGAGAGCATCTGTCATATTGGTCACATTTGTAAAATGTTAAGTTGTGTATTCAGGAACTGTAAAAATTACGGTTTAAAGATAAAAATGGATGGAGGAATTACATCCAAAAGTACATAAAAATTGTCATAATTTTCTCATTTTAAATATACCTATAGCGGACCTTTAACTATGTCCGATATGGTGTTGAAACACTCGCAACGGTCTGGCTGCTTGGGAAACATTTTCAACTTGCCCAAGAAATTGCAAAATTCAGCTTTATACTATTAACGTAAGTACAATTACAATTTATGAAAGTTTAAAAGTATCTATGGCGGAAGGTCGCCACCATACAATATGTCTGGCAATTTGTGAAATGATTTCTAATAAATATCCCGTAAAAAATATCAAAAAAACACGATTTATACTATGAGCAATTTTATACACCTTTGCTACCTATTCCATGTCAAAGTCACCGCGACCCTTCGATCACAAATAAATTCAACACACATACACAATCAACATTCACACAATCAACGCTCCAAAAATGTTCGAACCAAATGTGCACTCAAATGAGTATTTGAGTGCACTTCTGTTTTAGTAGTATTCGAAAACGCCAAGAGCGAACATGTCAAAGTGCTCCTTCAAAAATTGTAAAAACATCTAGAACGCAAAAAAAGCAGAAGATGCTTATTTTCGATTAATAATGTATAAATATTATTTACATGTTCATTATTTCGTTATAGTAATAACGTCACGTAGCTCTTTTTTATTAAATTCGTAATCATATTTTTAAATATTGCCTGACGATATATGGTTTTACCTTTATCCTTGTCACTTTCACGTAACAAATCAAAATGACGTTAATAGCAATGCAAATAAATTATGTGAATTATACTTTACGCGCGAGACGTAAAATTGCATTTTAAATATTTTTTAACAAACTTCGTTTCAACGTCATGCAAGAATCGTTTACACACTTTTATAACCTTATGGTTTGGTAGTAAGGTCTACTTTAGATTAATACAATATTACCAATAATACTATACGGATATTGAAAATATACTATACGTCAATTCGGACAATAATTTGTTTAGATTTTACAGGAGATTGTGAATCTAGTTCTTTATTTGTGATCGAAGCCGCGACCGATTGTTTCGGCGAATTTTTTAGCCTTTATAAAATGACGTAGGTCTGGACTATACAATTTTGACATTAATAAAAAAGGTGGCCATTTGTCATTGATTTTACGTTATGTAATGTTGATCTATGTTATCAATAATATTGTTCGCGATTTTCTCGAAAACTACTGGATGAATTAATACATAGATATCTTCACGCTGTATCCCTAACGGGGTAGTCAGAGAGCATTATGACGAATTAATAACACGTAATAATTTACACAAATCCTGTGACCCCGATTCAGGCTCGTTTCTTAATTTGAGCTGACCGGAGATCGAACCAGAGACCCAGGCTTAGAAGGCAGATGCTCTGCCACCACGCTAAGGGGACAGTCAATTGAAATGGAACTTTCTTTTAGCCGTTTTCAAAAAAGGACTTCTATTATATACTGTGTATATACCAACACAGTGTTATTTTAACTGGAACAATACGGGGAAATCCAAATTTATAAGAGACAGGGGAATCGACACGAAATTCAACTGAATTTCGTGTCGTAACACTGAATGAATTGTTCCCGAGTAAGTCGACTATTATTTAGTATATTGGGGTCTTCCATTGCATGAAAAAATTTTTTATTAAAGACCAAATTCTACTGTCCAGATTTTTGTTCCAATACAATGAAATCATACTTACCTACATGAATCTGCGTCGATCCGCATTAAAAAAAAATTACTAATTCTACTAACTTTTATGGACAACCCATGCTTGACCAAAAAATTTATAATGCCAAAATTGTTTTCACAAAAAGAGACCGAATGGTTCCTAAGACCGTTCCCCTTGTATCTACTGTGGGTTACCTTGTCATACTGTTCCAATTAAAAAAACATTGCGTAGTATGTACCAAAAACTATCATAAATCATAATATAATAAAACAATCGATTAAAATAGAAACCAAATAATCTTTAAAATGGAAATCGTGAAACTTGTCATATAGTCACGAAAAAAATAATTCAGAGTTGCTTACATTTCTAAATAAAATTATGTCGCAGTGGCATTTACCAGAGAAATTAAAAACCAGAGAAGGGTAACACCCACCTATCAAGCGTAAGTGTTAGGTTTGCTACAATATTTATTTGATAACTTTCTGATAAGATCTAATGAATTCGAAAGATCTTAAGATCTAAGACCTTAGTTCTAACTTATTCAGTTTTAAGAATTTATATGACGCAATAGCTATTGCATTCACTTTAACCTTATCTTTTATATCGAGTTGCGAAGAAACGTCACGATTAAAGTGATTAATAGGTTATTATGCATAGGTCATAATATGAGACTCGACAAAGTATGTGATATAATGTAACACTTCTGCGGTTGTTATGCATAATAATAGCACAGTGTAGGAAAAAAACTATACAAACAGTGCGCAAACGCCTTTGATATTGCGCAAAAGCCGACATCGCAAGACACTGCAAGAGTTGTTTCAATTCTTTTTGTCATTTAAATAAAAAACAATTATATTCTTAATTATTTACTTATTCTTTCTGCACTAAACAATGAGTACACTTGGCGGACTTAATGCCAAGTGGCATTATTTCTACCAATCAACCGATGGGTGTAGTATAAAAGTATTTGGTGTTAATTTTTCTTGAAAATTAATTTCGAGGTACATTTTCGAATGTCTAAAAGCAAGCTGTTAAAGAGGACGCATAGTTGGGGCAGTGAAAGATTTAGAAATAAACCTAGTGCGGTGAGATGGTGTGGCAAGTCGGAGATTGTTCGATGAACCAAGAATAATGCCCGATTTGGACTTTTTGGCGGGAACGGGAGAAGCGAGGTTGTCATTTTATTTCGATTTTCTAGTTTTTACATTTTTGGGAGTTCTAAATTAGGTACAAAAGTGATAGTATATTGTGTTTTAAAGTTCTGTGTAAGTGAAAAGAATGGAGTAGGTCTAAATAAACATGTTGTGGAGCTGAAGTTCTTGCACTCTTCCAAGAAGTCCTTTATAACTTCAGTAAAGCCTACTATCACTTTACTGGAGGAGTTTTACGATAAGAAGAAAAGCAATGTGCTTCATGTTGATTCTACTTATTAATACGTGACATTGGCAAATGCACTGATCTGTGCGTCATGTCATGAAGAAAGAAAAAAAAAATGCCCGATTCCACCAAAGTTCTCTAATACTTAGCGAACCCCTAAAAAGGGATAGGGGTCCGCTAACGATGATTTAATTTTGCGTTTCACGAAACGCTAGAAGCCCCTGTGTTGTTAAAAGATCCCCTTTTAGAAACTCAATTTTTGATCCCATAACACTGACGGTTTTGTGTGTTAAAACAATAATAACTGTTTTATTAATAAACTTTTGGGAACGAACAGTCACTATGGAAACAATAAAACATCACACAACTTATGTCTGATCTGATATTACTAGGGAACCGTTAGATTGGTGAAAATAAATGTTATCTAAGAACCAGTTCAGGGGTCCTTTTAAACAAGGGGGTACATAGATATGTGATTACTTAGCTAGCGTTGGTAATATCGGGCTTAAGAGAGTGAAATCGTTTAAAATAAAGGGTAGCGTCGGATTCGTAAAAAATAGAAAATAGAATACAACATAATAAGCGGACATTTCTATGTGAATGGAGGGTAGGTAAGCCATTTAAGTTGAACACAAATCGAGAGATGTGTCAAACTATCGAAGCCCAAATATAAATCGGATACAGTTATTCAACAAATGTTCGAGTTTGTTAAGAAGCTCTTGAGAGATGTCGAAGTAACATAGTCAAAGATAGGAGGGGAGGGACACAAGGGACTGCACAAGAAGAAGTTTAGTATTGAACGGAAGGAAGAACTTGAAGCGATAGAGAGAGGGAGAAGAGTATAAGTCACTTTCTGACTGCAGCATCTTGCGCATTCCAACTAAGACTGATATCAATCACCAGTCCAAAATCCTTTATGGCAGAAGAGAAGGGTATTGTACAATTATTGTAACGCAAAGAAGTGACACTTCTTGGTGACACGGTGATGTTGATCAATAATAGTCAATAATGCCACTCATAATTACGGTTGAAATGCTGACGGAAATGTGAAAAGCACTCGCATACCTAGGCGAAAATGTGTGAGAAGAATGATGAGATTTGAGGAAGCGAAACAAGTGCGTAAGGACCGCAAAGGTCTGCGCTCCGTCTTCTCTAATATGTAGATACAGTGTGAAGATTTGTATGAATGTATAATTGCGGGTGCAGGGTCGCTATGGTGTATGGTCGCAATGTCGTGGAAATAAGCGATAACGGCAGCTACTTACCAACTGCCCGTTTTTTACGACAAGTATTAAGTTTCTATTCTGTGTTTATCATACTTATTCTCCCGTCGCGATGTCAGATGTCCGCCTCCGCCGTGTAGGGTCCTAAAGGACTTAAAATAAAAGTGGACTGTAATTTTTGCTGATTTATATTGGATTACAAAAGATATATAATAAATACATTAAATAATTAATGCAATGCAATTAACTCCGTGCGCGTGAGATTCTTTCGGAAGGTCAATTAGAAGTGTTTGTTCGGGCCCCCGCGTCTTTCGCTCCTCGTCGTAGACCCGAACTGCCCCGAGTATTCGCGAGTCGCAACACGCCGTCTTTCGCTTAGTACCTATCATATTATCACAGAGGGTATCGAATTGATTTTCATCGCATCCTTTTCATCTGCTTCCACAATTTGGATTGCAGTATATAATATGTACCTACGTAGAATAAGTAGTTCAATTGATCCCACCTGTACAATATTGTCGTTATAAACTAAACTGATCGTTAACTAATATTTTGAAAAACCCAGTCGATGAACAACTCTAGAACTTGAAATAATTGTAAAATAATTCAAAGAATGTTTTCGATTGACATAAAAAAGTTATCCATATTTATTAATAATAAAACATAAAATATGTACAAAAACAGTGAATTCTCATTCTTTATAATCTAAGTCACAAATCGTTAAATGTGAATAATAATAAACACATCTGATTGTTTTTATTAAAATTAAATTGCTCTCTTCAGTCTGACTTTAAACCAATGTTTAAATCTAATTTCCAAAACAGGTAAATATCATCATTTACTTAAACAGTACATAATAAAATGCATAATAATTTTTGACATAAATAACTAGCCATAAAAATATTTTGCAATAAATATTTCATATAATTACAAGACTCGTTTTGTCTAAGATGATTAGATGACTCAAAAAATATTATTTACCTCTGGCAAATATGATTAAAATGGATTATAATGACTCGCTTTCTTCTTTCATTTGTTCTTTACTTTTTCATTACTTGCTTTTTTCAGGCAGCTGTGAAATAAATTTATGAAAAATTAATAATAAGAAGAAACGTTTAGAAAATACTATATTATTTTAATAGAATACATTTCCCATTCCGAAGAAACAGAGTATCACGATACACTAGTATATTAATTAGTATTCTGTGATCATGGCACAACCTCAGAATAATAACTAAAGTCAGATACAACAAAATCATACCTCGACACTATTTACTTTTAACATGCTTTTAACAGTAACGATTTGAAAGACAGATGACAAAACGAAACCGAAATTAGAAATAGTAGTCATTGTGTATAATATCATCGCTCGAACTAAATATCACACTTGACCGAGCATTTGTTCTAGAGCGTGTCTTTACGGTGTCCTTTTTTTGTGGAGAGAGTTTCTATAGATTTTACCTACTAATGTTCGTGACTAGGGAAGGGTCACAATACACACCTGAACATGACACATTTTTATTTATGTAAATACTAGTAAGCCAAACACTTAAGATTTACGAGTATTTTGCAAATAATTATTTCATGACCGACTCCTTAGCTGACACGAAGCACACTGACAGTGCGAGGTTGCCATACTCACTATAGCTATAATAATAATACTCCAGAGAATTACACAGATTGTGTGACCCCAAACTAAGCAGTAAGCTTGTACTATGGGTACCACACAACGAACTCCGGGTTCCCAGTAACACCCAGACTCCAAGCCAATTTAGAAAAGTTCTTTTCCTAAGTTGACCTGACAGGGAATCGAACCCGGGAAAACTTGGAAAGCAGATGCATATGCCACTGCGCCAACGGGCCAGCTAATTGTTTTACTCGTGGTTTATTCAATGGGGTAGAAAGAGAGGAAAATTTGTTTGACACATGGGGGTAAGAGCGGCGACTTATTATGGCTCCCTCCATTATATTTCTTGGTCCGAGTTTCATTGACTATAATAAGTACCGGCTCAAACCATAAAGCATAAACATGCTCAAACGCGGAAGTAAACTTCAACAGCTGAGTAATTTTTGGTCGGTTTAGAGAACTTAGTAAATAAAAATTACAAAAGATATTTTTTGATGTCATCGTGTGGGATGTCAAGTGAAATCATGAACTCAAAAATGTATAATACGTTATTTTATTTCATTTTTATACACTTTTTTTTAAAAGAAATCACCTTATTTCTAAAATTTAGGAAAACCACCTATCTATACAATATGTAGGATAAAAAAATCCTGTCTGATCCGTGATGGTAATATTATTAGGCGTCGAGATTCAGTTCTATTTACACGCCGCCGAGGATGATGGTGTCGTCACATTTTAGAAATTTGCTAGATTTTGGGGTAATTGAGTACTAAAAACGTGTATTTTAAATAACAATAAAAAATTTATTTTCATGAATAATGTGTTCTTGTTTTTTTTTTAGGTAATGTCTTTGGAATACCTATAATGCTCCTTATTCCTTAACTCGAAGTAGAATTAACTTACGAGTTGATTTAGATCAATAATTTAAGAATAAATTATGTAAGTAAAGCGTTAATATTATTACCAAGTTCAACGGCAGCTTCTAACGCGACCATCAGCGCGAACCCAATGACAGAACATACAAATTGTACTATTCCAGTACGGTCTTGTCGCCACACTTCGAAAAACACCACGTAGACAAGCGTGCCGCACGCCAGGCCCTGGAACATTGTTATTTTATAATTGCATTTTATTCCAATCATTTGTACAGTTTATACCTAAGGTACCTACTATGGATTATTAGGTTACCACGCAACAGGTACCTCGGCATTTCTACTCCTTCATTAACTCATGTCTTATAGTCTTAACTTCTAGGGCAATCAGGAGATGAAGTAACTTGGTGTTTCGAATAAATCCATTTATCATATTCTGTACAAAAACTTTATCTGGTGGACATAATGCGCGCTTCGGCACAGAAAGAACATTTTTCAACTTTACTATTGTATACATATGCAGGTAGGTATACATTCAGTCAAGAAAGTATCGGGAATGGGTAATTTGTTTATGGTTCCAAATTCAATTTTTTGTTTTTTTTTTTGTTGTTAGATTGGCACAACTGTTTTCCATTTTGGCGCGGAGTTCGAGTTGCATCTGTTATTTAGATTAAATACAATGCTGTTTTTAATTATATCATTCTAGTGTATATTGCGAATTTCATAATGGACAAAAACATCGAACAAAGAGTTTGTCTTAAATTTTGCATCGTCAATGGAATTTCGTGTTCGAAGTCACTGAAAATGTTACAGAAGGCTTACGGTGAATCGACTTTATCAAAAACACGTGCTTATGAGTGAGTGGTACAAAGCGTTGAAAATCGGTCGAGATGTGATGGAAGATTTGCCTCGCTCTGGTAGGCCATCAACGTCTGCAACTGAAGTTAACATCGCAAAAGTAAAGGAAATAGTGACTGAAAATGCTCATTCAACTTTGAAAGAGATAGTCGCCGAACTTTCTGTGTCTCACGAGTCAATAATCCGTATCATTTTAAATAATCACTTGGGTATGAAACATGTTGCCGCTCTGCTAGTCCCAAAAAACCTAAATTTTCTCCAAAAACTCAATCGCATAAGTCGCCGTGGACATTGCTAAACGAGTCAATTCCGATCCAACATTCATGAAACGCATTGTTACTGGTGACGAGACGTGGGTTTACGAGTTTGACATGCAAACTAGTCAACAAGCTTCGGAGTGGCGCCTTCCAACTGAACCGAAACCGAAAAAAATCGATCAAAAGTCAGTCATGTTGACTGTTTTCTTTAACTATCGCGGTGTTGTGCACTCGGAATTCTTGCCGGAAGGTCAAAAGGTAAATAAAGAATACTTATTATTTGGGCGTTATGCGGCGTTTAAGAGAGCAAATTCGACGAAAAAGGCCAGATTTGTAGAAAGAAAATTCTTGGATTTTGCACTACGATAATGCGCCTTCGCACAAGGCCATCATTGTGAACGAATTTTTGACCAAAAACTCAACAAATACCATCGAGCAACCACCTTATTCACCAGATATGGCTCCAGGCGACTTCTTTCTTTGTCCTAAACTTAAATTACCACTTCGTGGCACCCGTTTTCATTCGGTAGAAGACAAAGGAGAATTCGCCGCGAACACCGAACTCAATTCCGGAAAAAGGGTTTAAAAAATGTTTTCATGATTGGATTTTTCGTTGGCGTAAGTGTATCGTTTCTGAGGGGCATACTTTGAAGATGATAAAATAAATTTGGATGAATAACTAACATTTCGTGTATTATTGATCTTTTCCCGGTACTTTCTTGACAGAGTAGTATATAATGAAAGTTTTTTTCTTTGACCGCGATAAATTTGAAAACTACTGGACCGATCGGCATGGGACCAAGATCATTCGACGCGGAATTAGTTGTAGATGGTTTTAGGCTACTTATTTTTTGAACTTTTTTTTTTTGCTCAGCGAAGCGGGCGGGAAACGGCTTGTGTAACATAAGTGTATGCTTAATAAACTTAATATGCAATAGGTATTAGATTTTTAGATTTGTGACAATAAAGGCATATTTTTGGAGGGTACCTACAAGACATTATGTTCGTTCCCTGCTTCTACACCAAAATAAAAAAATAACGAGATTCGGTTTAATTTCATTTTGCCAGTCCTCTACCCCTCCCAGAAAGTAATCCAGTATTCGCCCTTAGAACGGGGTTACCAACCGTACTATAATATAAATAGTATTGTACTATATTTGGAGTCTGCGTACTAAATATACTGTTAAAGAAATATATAGTATGCAAAAATACTGTATTTCAGTTGCATGGATTTATCTTTATTCTTTGCAACACCGAAACTTATAAACAAATTCCACGCTTCAAAAGATTAACTTTTGAGTTTCGACTGATGTGATGTGCGAGTAAACGAACGCGCCTCTGTCTTGAAATGTAAAAGACAGAGGCGACACTTTTATTATACACAAAAAGTAGTTATAAAACGCAAGAAGTGCAAAAAATATGGTTTTTATAAAAATAAACTCGTATCTACTATCTAACAACACATACTATATTTTTGTCTACTTTTTACTCTTACCATAAAATACTTTTTTTTTAAGTGTAGGTAGGTACTATATTTTTTTTATAGCTTATTCTGAAAAATACTATATAATCGGCCGACGAAATGTTGGCAACCGTACCTTGGAACACAATAATAAAATTACTTGCCTGTAAAACGACTGAGTATAATCCAGCTTCAGCCGCCCCCGCTCCTCCCACCAACAAGGTCCCCATTCCTATACCCAACGCAGACACGAAAGAGAATGTGAAGATATAGAGTATTGACAACCACCTCTTAGTACCCGCGGACAACAATTCCACGCCGATACAGAAGGCTATAATGTATTTATGTGCAGACACTGCGCCGAACATATACCTGGAAATAAATTTTATATGCAAAATAAAAAGCGAATGAATTGTACAAAATCGCTCAAATACATTTTGCTATACAACTTTCAACCCTATTTCTTCACTCCTGCCTCACTCTCAACTCGTTCATTACCAAGGGATATAAACAATATTCAATTGTCGTCGACTACAACAAAATCTAGAAACCGTATCTCATTATATCTACATATATGAACGATTAAACCCTGAAATACTAATCATGTTCTACCTTAAATTAAACATTTCTCAATCCTGATTGATATGTTATGTTAAATATGAAATCTAACGGGAGCACTGATCACTATGAACATGTTATCAATTCTTCATCACAACTATTCGACGGCTTCTCAACAACTGAACTCTTACGAGACCAAAATCAGGCTTTTATGCAGCCCCACTACACGCAGGAAATCCATTCTACCCTCTTTCTTGTTACTAAAATGTTACATAATATCACATGTGACTTTTTGGCGGGTACGGGAGAAGTGAGGTTGTCATTTTATTTAGATTTTCTATTTTTTACATTTTTAGGAGTTTTAAAGTACAACAGTGATAGTATATTGTGTTTTAAAGTTCTGTGTAAGTGACACGAATGGAGATCTAAATAAACATGTGTAGCTGAAGTTTTCGCGCTCTTCCAAGAAGTCCTTTATAACATAACATAACATAACTTCACGCTGTATCCCCAACGGGGTAGCCAGAGAGAACGGAGCGCCAGGAGTCGCAGTCCTTACACACCTCTTTCGCTTCCTCAAATCTCATCATTCTCTTCACACATTTTCGCCTAGGTATGCGAGTGCTTTTGACATTTCAGTCTGCTAACACGTCCTTTATACCTTCAGTAAAGCCTAGTATCACTTTACTGGAGGAGTTTTACGATAAGAAAGAACTAATTTACTTGTGATTTTACTTATTCTGTGACTGTATGCTAGTTTGTGTTAATGCGTGACATTGGCAAATGCGCTAATCATCTACTGAATTGTTTTCTCATTTGCACAAATGCTCATATAAGTTCAAACACAAACGCGCGCTCATTTAGTATTAACCAGGAAGCAGATCCATGACTTGTGTCTAATCGTTTTAAAAAATATAGAATAAAATGCGTAAAAAATGCCAAATTGCGCTGTAAAGTGGTTTGGTAGCGACAGTCGTAAAAATAGTATCAAAAAAGACAAAATCATGTTTTATCGGTAAGTATAAAACTAATAATAAAAATAAGAAAAATGCAGAGCTCTAGTGATACTGGTTGCTGGTAGCTTTGAGTCTTGCGTCCTCACTTTTGCAAGGTGGCATGTGTAAATCTTTTCCATTAATTTTGAGAATTTATAATGACTACCATTCTTTGAAATTATAAACCTAGTTCCATATTATAATATCTTGTTTTTTTTCTACTATCGTTACAAACTTAATTAGGTAATTAAAATATTTATTACATACATTTTTGAATTATTGTTTTTAAATTGACAATTTAATTATTTAAAATTTTAAACCAATAAAAATAAATAAAAGCGGATACCCGTACTATTTTTTTTTTTTGTGAAAGTTTTTCTGTGTTTATTTAAAGATGCATGTTTCTTTTTTTCTAAAAATGCGAAAGTCTGTCTCTTTACAGATGAATGTTTCTTTGTACATTTGTTTTCTATGCGTTCCTATAGCATTTGTCTCATTGCGATGAAATTTTAGTGAGTTGCACGCCTGGGAGGTTTCTGTATATGTGACGTCATCATAAATCCAATATGGCGAATGCTTCGTGTTAGAAAGTAAAAGACCTCCAGCAATATAAGTATCAAATGAAATGGAATACACAGGGAACAGTTTGTATATGTGACGTCATCATAAATCCAATATGGCAGATACTCCATTGAAGGAAGTAATTTTTTTGTACAACACTAACAATATGGGTATCAAATGAAATGGAATAAGCAGGGGAAGGTTTCTGTATATGTGTCATCATCATAAATCCAATATGACGGATGCTCCGTAATAGGACGTAACTTTTTCAAGACTTCCAGCAATATGGGTGTCAAATGAAATGGAATAAGCAGGGGAAAGTTTCTGTATATGTGACATCATCATAAATCCAATATGGCGGATGCTCCGCAATAGGACGTAACTTTTTCAAGACTTTCAGCAATATGAGTGTCAAATAAAATGCAATAATTAGGAGAAGGTTTCTGTGTATATGAAATCATCATAAATCCAATATGGCGGATTCTACATGGTAGAAAGTAACAAAAATAAAAAGGCTACTTTTTATGAAAAATGTAGGTCTACGGGAGAGAAAGCGAAACACTAACCCGGAAAAGTCACGGTAACATTTTCCACGCCAACGAAGTCGCGAGTACGGCTAGCATATAAAAAATTAGTCTACAAAAAAATTTTTAAAATTAATAAAGGCGCACATTTAGGGTTCCGTAGCCAAATGACAAAAACGGACCCTTGTAATTTTATCTTGGTCCATCTGTCGATCAGCAAGTTACAGTCACGTCACTCAGAGAGTACTGTCATTATATTATACAGAAGTAGATTAGGTGTATAATATAACCCACTATACAACGGTGTAGTAAAATTTGCAAACAAATGCCTGTCTCTATAAAACTGTTATATAAATATATATATATAAATTGCGTGCTCTTTTTTACGACTTGAGGGTTTCGATTTTCTACAAAAAACATTCGTTAGATTTCCTCAAGTTAATAATAATACTAATAAAATGACCAAATTTTTAATTTTAATTCAAAGTAGTAGGTACTGAGTGCTGACCACAGTTGCTCACTTTTGGAATATTTTTCTATGCCTGGGAGTGGGTGCTATACCCTGTAATGCTTTAATTCCTAATGAAATAAAATAATTCAGTTTGTTAAAAATTTTACATCAAGAAAAACACGTACAACCCAAACGAATTTGACTTGTATTTCTAATCAAAATTTTTGATTTTTTTGTGTTACTATTTCAAAATAAAGAATCTTGTATTGATTACATATATATTATATTGTTACGAGCTGAGGGTAATAAGCTGCCGGTTAAAGGTGGAAAGAGTTTATTTTTCTTCGTACAAGTAGATGCCAAGAACACGCGAACTTAATTACGGCGGTTCCTAATCTTCGTAGTCGCCCTCGAAGTAGGTACTCGCGTAGTAGTCACCGAATATACACTCTTCACTCAATAACAACGTTCCCGAATCGCAGAGTTCTTCTATCCAAAGTCGTCGCAGTAGTCGTCGTAGTGGTCTATGTAATTCGCCTTGATGTCGCCTCGATGTATCGCTTCGATCGCTAGTTGAGAAACACTGACTCGGCGGCAGACACGGAGCTCTATTTATAGTCGGCTAAAACGAGGGTGGAACTTTCTAGTGAATTACGCTCGCTAACGGTAATTCGACATTGTTCTCGACGCCGCCTGTTTGCATGAGTCATGGGTACATGACACGTCATCGCTCGGGAATATTCGAGGTGCAACTTGGTTCTTCTTTCTTAATTTGACTTATACCATTCGATAGTAGGCCTTAAACCTAGCAATGCGTTTTTAGGTCATAACTCTGCAAAGCCTAGGTCTCGAGATATAAGAACTAAAAGTTACGTTTTTAGTTCCATTAAAAATCGACCTTATTCCTTACGCATAAGGTCCAACCGTAACAATATTATTGCTATTTTTAAAATAAGCTTATGAAAATAATTCTTGTACGTATCGATATATACAATATCTACGAGTACATCACTTTTTTGTCTAGTACGTGACGTTACCGTGCCGCCCGCTTACGTCGCATTCGCCTAACCTTGACAGAATAGTTTGCTTAGAAATTCGTGAACATTTCATGTCTCTAGGGGTAGATTGTCTGTGGGTTCGGTATAGCTCCAAGGTGGTCTCATTTAAATTTCACTTATATTGGAAGCTTGGACTTCGAAGAAAGAACGCTAATCTAAGCTAAGCTAATAAATAATAATTGATGATTCTTTTTTGTATATCATTTCGCTCCAGAATTAGAAAAGAAGTCAATTGTAGACCTACCCTAATATTTATTTAGGCCAAGGTCACTCAAACGGGAGAAATAAAAAACTAAAAAAAAAATTAAACTGGCTTCAAAAAAACACTGAAAAGTACAAAATAACTATCCTTTACTAATTAAAAGATATACATACTGATTTATGTCGACAAAGTATCAAAATCAAACTACAAAAATAACTTTACAAAAAATTATTAAATTTGCCTGTTATTGAAGTCGGTCCAAATAATGTGCAACATGGAGCACTCGACCTATAGAGATGAAATATCAAACAATCTTATTCACCACTGCTCAATTTATTTACATTAACAAATATCAACTCTCGCTCGCGTTAAGCAGTACGTAGCCAATACTAGAACTGTGTGTACTATTACTATTACTATATTATATTCCGACAGATATTTCAATATTTATGTAATGGCTTATATTCTATTCGATGGTGTGGGAAAAACAACATAAAGTCAAACTATAAAACAGAACGCAGTAACCGCAACGTAGTTTAGACGTAAATTGTTTTCATACATTGCCACTCTATAGGTTGAACGCTCCATAATATAACAACAGAGAGCCTACTAGTTTGGTAGGCTTGGCACCGACTTCAGTAACTGACAAATTTAATTTTAAAGTGTTAAATATGAAATGTAACAGAAACACTGATCACTATGAACACACTATCAATTCTTCATCACAACTATTATGTCCTTGACTATTCGACGACTGCTCGACAACTGACTCTTACAAGACCAAAATCAGGCTTTTATGCAGCCCCACTATACGCAGGAAATCCATTCTACCCTCTTTCTTGTTACTAAAATGTTACATAATATCACGTGTGGGTAATTTATGTGATTAAAATTAATGTGGAACTAACAATAGGTATTTGTAAAGTTATTTTTGTTCTTGAGTTTTCATTAGTAAAGGTTAGTTATTTTGTACTTTTCAGTGTTTTTTTTAAGTCGGTGTTAATTTTTTGTTTATTCAAGAATACCTTCAATGATCGACACGGCTTTGTTACTACTATAGTAAAAAAAAAACATAAAAATATATATAGGTTATTTTCTTAAAAACTGCCTTTTATTTTATGTTAAACTTTAAAATCTAACCTTAGTATATATCCAAAGGAGAGCTGTGAGTCTCTAACAGACCATGACAGGCAGACGTATGTATTTGACTGATGGACGACACAAACTTGGAAGTTTAAACTGATACTATGTTTTTAAACAGTAAATTAAAAATTATAAACGCATTTGCTTACTTATTTATTTTATAATATTCAATCTTTAAAATTCAATATTTTTTAATATCTGAATTTTATTGAAAAACAGAATTAGTATAGCCTGTGAAACTAGTAAAGGGAATAAATTTATTCTTCGGAATTTTACGGTTATTTTTAGTCTTGGAACTAAAATTAGAGGTGATCACGCTAGTAAACTTCGAAGTCATGAACTTGTGCCATTACCCAGCACTATAACTGATAGATACAGAGAAGCTCCCACCGCGTCTCCACTACTTAAATTTCAAATTAAATAGGTAACTTAAGTGTTATCTATAGTTCAAAATGTAAGTATAGATAAATATATCTACTTACATTTTGAACTAGGTAAATAAGAAACAGTAAAATGGCCTCTCGATTACATACTCGTATACCAAATTGTGATTTTTAAGAAAAATTAAAAATATTCTCTTACCAGACTTTACCAGCTGACGACTCGAGTCCCACAGCCAGACCTTCGAACAGTTCATGAATTGACAGCGCCAGCACGATTAACAGACCTCGTAACGCAGCAAGTATTGTATCGTCGGAGGTATCAACAGCTAAATGATTGTGGCTCTGGTTCTTAGCTACTTCTATCTCTTTTAACGCCACGGGGTTCTCAGAAGGGCCAGGTTCCGTGCTAGTCCTTCTAATGCTAAGTACTCGTGTAAAACTCGTGTTGGCAGTCTTGTTCTCTCTGCTGTTTATGTAAACGTGAACCAACTCTTCTACTAAGTACATCATGAAGAAACCGCTGCACATAATCAATGCGGCCAGGTATATCGGCATTTCTGGTAACTCTCCTGCCTCTGAAATTAATAAGATATTGGTTTAGTCATTCTTAAGGTTGTTTGTCTCATAAGGAAAAACGTAACTCTTTTGTAGTCAGTTATTACACGTCTATATGTCCATCTATCAAAGATGAAAACTTGTATGAGATCTAATATAAACACGAAAAGTACGTAGTCCGAGAGTAGTAGGTAGGTAGGTAGTAGGTAGGTAGGTAGTAGGTAGGTAGGTAGTAGGTAGGTAGGTAGTAGGTTGAAGTTTTGACACAACGTTACATTCGAATATGTACGCGCGTGTTTTATTTTATAATACAGTCGCAATACAGCACAGAGATCTAACCGCAGAAAACGATAATGAAGTATTGTGTTCAAGCAAACTGTTTTCGAGAAGAAAGTAGGTATTTATGGAGAAAAACAGGGAATGAAAATTACTCCATCCATATTCATTGGAAGATACATTTTTGTTAATTGATTTATGGTTGAAGACGATGGTTAACTGTATTCAATAGCCTTACAAAATCGTTGATAGATATTCTACTTATAAGTCCGCATTTATTTTACTTCCGTAACTTTTCTTGCTCTTGCTATCGTTGAGGTAAGTACATTTGTGTCCCAACGATCGTTTCTTCAAACCACCGAATGTATTTGTACATGTTTTGGACTAATCTTCGAATGCCAATGAACATGTGGGGCAGCTAAGACCGAATGTCGAATGGCGTTCGATGGATCGGTCTGTAGTCTATACGCCGGTGCGTATAGACTACAGGCCATCAAACGACGCGCGACAGTTTGCGATAGTGCGATGGTGCTAAACAACGCGCTTATCAACGAACAATATTTAATTTTTATTACAGCTAATAAATAATTGATTTATCACGAAGGTATTATTGTGAGAAATTGTTTTCTTATCGTAATATTTTTGTGACAATATCTTTGAATACTACTAAGCTATATGTGGCAAGATAATCTTTATAATCGGTCTTTGTAAACTGTATTACTTATTATAAAAAGATTACAATGATATGAACTATTGCCAAGAACTAATAATATTACAAACGTAGTATACCTACGTAAATGTTCATGCTGATTTTGATTAACGAATTTTTATTCTTGTAAAAAATATAACAAGTTAAATAAAACATCCTACCAGTGATGAATAAAGCTTATTCTTACGTTTTTAAGCTGAATTAATTTTAATGCGAGTCCCTTTTGGATGACACAGGATAAACACCTGGGTGAGAGATTGGGTCATGCGGAACTATTATCCACTAAAAGTCTTGCAGTGGCACAGAAGCCCCTTTTGCGCTGTTCCAAAGCATATCTTGGGAGAATACTTGCCTCCAGCTCTCTCACATAGCTACGACAGTGCGTTGTGCATGCAATACGTGCTATCACTCTCCTCGGGATAGCATGGATGGACGACTGGACACATTGAGAGGGCTGACCAAATATAATAATTATAGAGAATAAGTTAAAGATCGTTAATTACCTATATCCCTAACTGTACAATTCATATTTAAATAAATTGAAGGGTCTGTATTTTTAACGTGTGGAGATAATTTATTTTACAAATATCAGTGGTAAACATTTATTCCTCAAGTTAATTTGTAAGTGTTTTTGCTCTAATCTCTAAGTAACAGTATAGGTACCCTACTGTGATGGTAAAGGATATTCAAGATTTATTATACCACATTGCATGTTACGCTTGCAATTTATCTCAAACATGGATGAAACCTACATAATGTCGGACGTCATTTTTTGTTCGAGTTGGGCAAAAGTGAGCAAAGAATAAAGACCACGGGCGTATATAAGAGCGACAGAGGAAGAAACTGCCTCTAGACTTCTTTGACATTAAGTTTATCCCTTCAGACTAAAATTTAGTCTGAGATAAAATTGTGTTGCTGGGCTGAATGCGCTCATACCTCACCTGAAATTGCTGAATATATCCATGTTCAGGGCACAACAAAAACACCTTGATCCTGGGTACTTTTAGAAGAAAGCTTGTTTACCAGAGCTTACAAGTTGCCAAGCGGTACTCTTACAATTAGTTTTAAGACCATTTTTTTATTTGGCTGTTAAAACAAATATTATCTACGTTTGTAATACATAAAATATAAGTAAGTATTTATCGATCTTCGAGGTAGACCACAAAGTATAGGCGTCATTCTTAGAAAATTCCTCAAATAGCCACTTTTATTGTTTACTCGATACCTGAGACTAATATTTGCTATGATTAATTTGAACATGCTATATTAGTACAGGAAAGCTTTTTACTATAATTTTGATAGATATGTAACAATAAAAAAAATCTATGGAATCTAGTACCTACGTATAAGATTTGAATTTCCAGAACGCTAATTGTAGTTTTACTTATTCCGTTCCCTATTTATTATATACCTATGTATCTAATTTATTAATTCGTTAATACGAATGTCTGTCTGTATGTCCTTTTATAACTGAAGAACGGCTAGACTGATCTTGATGAAAATTAGTACTTAGTAAGAATATGTTATTGCGCATGTATAGGCTACTTATTCTTTAGAAAATCTACCCTTAAAGGAGTGAAAAGAGGGATGAAACTTTATATGGGAAATACTAATCCGATTATGATCAAATTTGGTATGAAGATAGTTTAACATCAGAGAGCGGACATAGGCTACTTTTTTATGAAAAATCTACCCCTAAAATGTGAAAAGGGGATGAAACTTTCTATGGGAATTGATAAATCTCGGTTATGATAAAATTTCATGCAGTGATAGATTTTTTTTATCAAAAAGACAGACTACCTTTTTATCAAAAATCTACCCCTAAAGAGGTGAAAAGGGGATGAAACTTTGTGTAGGAAATGCTAAATCGCTGTACTGATTATAATAAGGCATGATGATAGTTTGACATCTGGGGACGGGCATAGGCTACTTTTTTATCAAAAACCTGCCCTTAAAGGGATGAAAATGGGAATGAAACTGAATGGGAAATGCTAAACTGCTGAACTATAAATTTGGTACAGAGATAGTCCGTGCCCGGAGGCAGACGCAGGCTAAATGAAGGCTCTTTTTTCAAAAACAATCTTTGTACATATACTATACGTACATGTACATGTAATCTTACCTAATCCGGGAAAGCCACAAAAAAATTTACCGACCAGACGAAGTCGCGGGTACAGTTAGTAAATATGTTTGTAATTGCATTCTCGAAAACGGCTCTAACGATTTCTATGGAATTTACAGTATAGGGGTATACGGGAGTGAAATATCTATCTAGCTAGGTTCCAATTCTAGGAAAAATCGTTTTATCCGTGTTTTCACATACTTAAAACTTCTAAATTATAAGCTTCTAAACTTTTTAAATACTAACAGAGTTTACCTTCTCAATAGCACAGTGACTAGAGCGTAGGTCTACCACGCCGAAGTATGCGGGTTCGAATCCTGCGATGTGGTCAGACTCTTTTTAAATATGTATTTTGAAATAATATGTCCAAGTTCAGTTTGTAACAATTAACTACTAAAAAAAATATCACGAAGAACAATAATAAAAATAATAATAATGGAAAATAATGATACAAGCAGAGACTTTATAAGTTATAACTTCAGACAGCTTGTCCCGTCTACGAAGTGAGGCAAAAAAAAAAATGTAGATGTGTGAGTGCTGTTTTACAATCAATCGATCAGCTTATCTGATTTTAAATGTGTATCGTATGTACAGGTGATTCAGGTTATCCGATTTAGCTTACCGTTGCTGCTCGGACACGGCGTCTACTGGCTCTGGAGTTATCTATAAAGTTTATGGTTAAAAGCTACGGATAAAAGTCTAATATTCATTTTCTAGAATAACGATATGAAGATACTGTGTTATTTACAAGAATAGTATTATAAACAATAATATTATACGAGCAATATTTGTAATCGCGTTTTCGAAAACGGCTCTAACGATTTCGATGAAGTTTACAATGTAGGGATTTACGGGTGCAAAAAATCGATCTAGCCTAGGTCTCAATTCTGGGAAAGTTTGCTTACTCTATGTATTTAAATTTTTCACTTCTAAACTATTCTAATTTCGCAACAGAATTTACCTTCTCAATAGCACAGTGGCTAGAGCGTAATTCTATCATACGACGCCGAAGTGTTGTAAACTGCTCTAACATTTTGATAAAATTTACAATGTAGTGGTTTACGGGGGTGAAAAATTGCCCTAGCTAGGTCTCAATTCTGGCAAAATTCGTATTCTTCGTGTTTTCGCACACTTCAATAGCACAGTGGCTGGTCAGTAGGTCTACCACGCCGATGTGCGCAGGTTCGAATCCTGCAATGTGGTCAGACTTTCTTAGGTTTTTTTTTGACATATGTTGGGGTCCTAAAGGACTTAAAAGTGGACTGTAATTGTCTATGGTTTATATTGGACAGAAGACATATAATAAATACAATAAATTACAATAAGTCAGAAGTCTCGGAAGTTTTGTATGAGGTGTGATAGCTCCGGCCGCCACGTCTTTCGCTTCTCGTCGTAGACCAACTGCTCCGGGGATTCGCGAGTCACGACAGCATACAATCAACGTGAAAAGCTCAGTCACCCAGGTACTTAGATTAATACGATGTATTTGTTTTTTAAACTTGGTTCAAGAGTATGAAACTATAATATATTTGTAATTATTTCAGCGATAAACATTATCTTATTAGGTATCATATACGATGATTTAATTCTTTCCAAATAGCGGTTATAATACCTGTAATAAAATATTGTTTATAGTGAGTAGCATATAACGGGCAATATCACACCCAGATAGATAACAATAATATTGTAATTTTCATTTTTCTTTGTCTGCACTATCACAGATTAAATTGTCTGTTTAGCCTCTGATACGTGTTTTTTTTTTACAAATATTATTATTACGTATACAACGTAGGAAGAGAAAAATACACATAGGATAAGGGTTTCTAAACGAGAGTCATACTTTTGTATTGTGACATCTAAAACGTGATCCCAAAATATTTTAATAATTCAAGTAGGTCAGTACCTATATTATAACAGACTGGGCGCTTTTGTAATTTATAATAATAGGTAGGACATAATAGGTAAGCAAAACGCTTCACTATCGTATCGTAGAAAAAGTCACTTTTTCAACGTCCACTGCATGACATTGTCGTGGACGGAAAAAGTGTCTTCTGAACTGCATACATTTTGCTTCCCTATTACCGCAGGCGGTAAAATCGTGGTAATGAAAACGTTCTACGGCAAATTATAAAAGCCGCCAATAGCAGCGAATATGTAGGTACCAATATTGACTTAAAAATTTTCAAAGTAGGAATATACCTACGTCAAATACTCATTATTTGTTTATGACTTTATTTATGACCATGGTTTTTTTAGAATGAAATAAATGTAAGTAATTACACTGACTCAATCACATAATAATGATAAGAATGAAGTACTATTTGTTAAAATTAAAAAGAATAATCCAAACAAAGCTGCTAGTATAAAATGAGAAATGTGTGACGACAAAGCAAATTGTATACTTACAGATTAAAGTAGATTGATAGATATGTAGATACCATAAGGTACGTCTACTCTACTTCATGTAAAGCAGTGGTTCTTAAATTTGTGGTGAGGGACCATTTGAACATTTTTTGTCTTGCTATGGATCAGCAACAGTGTTAGACGTAATTTAAATTGCGATAAGATTCATTCTTATATAACATGCACAAAGTTATTCGAGATAAAAAGTAGGTACTTATTATAAAATTTTCGAAAATTTAATATTAAAGTATATTTTAGTGCGATTTTCAAGATGACACGCTGTTTACCATACAAACTACTGAGTCTTTATGGTTCAGTTTTGCTCAGAGCCAAATCCAAACGGGGCTGGTATCTAAGCGTTCATTTTTATTTATTATTGATTGATTGTTATTGATTGAAAAATTGAACCGCCTTAAAAAAAACATTGAAAAGCACAAAATAAGTATTCATTTATTAATCAAAACTAAAGTACAATAAATTTAATTTTATGAGGACGATACACATACTTGTATAATTTTTGTCAGTTACTGAAGTCGGTGCCAAGGTTACCAAACTAAGACTTTGGCCTAAATAAATATCTAGGGCAGGTCTACAATTAACTTCTTTCTAATTCTGGAGCGCAACGATATACAAGACTCATCAATATAAATAAAGATTATAACCAGGTCGGTTATTTGGTGTTATTAAGGGTATCTTCGAAGTCTGAAGGTGAAGTTTAAATGGATCCCATTTAAAATTAATGAAATTTAAATGGATACTCTTTCAAACAAAAAAAATCGAAAGAAGTTCACAATTAACGAAGTTATCGGTAAACATATATAATAAAAAACATACACACAGACGAACATAGAACCTCCTACTTTTTTTTGAAGTCGGTTAAAAATAGTTAGGTAACGCAGAAATTTCTCGAATTTTAGGGAAAGAAATAGTTTTTTGACTCCAGAAATTTTAAAGTTAAATCCTGTCTCTATCATAGCATTTACTGTCTTGTCGCATTTCAATCTAATTTCAATTAACTCATTCGGGATCCTCAGAAATGTTATTGCGGATGAGTTTACTATTATAGTTATTTTAACCGACTTCAAAAAAAGAAGGAGGTTCTCCATTCGTCTGTATGTTGTTTTTTTTTTGTATGTTTGTTACCTCATAACTCCGTCATTTATGAACCGATTTCGAAAATTCTTTTTGTGTTTGGTAGGTAATGCTTCATAGGTGGTCCCATTTAAATTTCACCGACATTGGAGCTTGGACTTCGAAGATACACTAGATAACACGACCTGGTTATAACCTTTATTTATATTGACGATTCTCTTGTATATCGTTGCGCTCCGGAATTAGAATGAAGTTAATTGCAGACCCGCCCTAGATATTTATTTAGGTCAAGACCACTCAAAAGGGAGAAATAAAAAAATTTTTATTAAAAAAAATTAAACCGCCTTCAAGAAAAACACTGAAAAGTATAAAATAACTATCCTTTACTAATCAAAACTCAAGTACAATTAAAATAACTTTATAAATAAGATACACATACGTATATAATTAAATTTGACAGTTATTGAAGTCGGTGCCAAATCAATGTGCAACAACATAAAGTTTATTAGTTTGGTGGGCTTGGCACCGACTTCAGTAACTGTCAAATTTAATTATATACGTATGTGTATCGTATTTATAAAGTTATTTTAATTGTACTTGAGTTTTGATTAGTAAAGGATAGTTATTTTATACTTTTCAGTGTCTTTTTTGAAGGCGGTTTAATTTTTTTTAATAAAATTTTTTTTGGATACGTGAGAATTCTATGATGACTTCGCGGAGCAGTGCGGATTCTTTCAAAGTAGTGTCCGCGGATCACCGAGGATAAACTAAGTTCGTTTGTAAACCATTTGTACTGATTCCTAAAAACTGTGCTAGTAAGAGACATAGTTTTATTTTTCAATAAAGTATTTTTTGCAATAAGTGTGCTCAATGCCCACTTTTATTGTATTATTCAAAACTGAATCGTTGCACAGTTTGCACTGAATGGCATGACATGATACCTGGCTGGGTTTCTTGTCGGTTCTTCTCAGTGTCCAGGTTTCCTTTTCTCTTCTTTTTGAATCGAAATACCTTGTAATTGGGTTTACTTGAATAAATTGATTTGACTTTAGCTGGTACCTACCTACTAGTTGTTTATTTCAAGTGCGTTTTCATGTAGGCGGTGTTTCACGAAAAGCCCAGCCAGGTGCATCTGTTCAATTTTATGATTTTACGATGTGTATGTATCATTTTTGACACATACATCATTGTGTTAGCCCGCGGCTTCACGTGCATTCGTTAAATACTTGACTGTAGCGCCACCTATCCGATACCAGCATAGCTAGGAATCATCGTCTAGACATAACAAAAATAATATTGTGGGAAATATGACTTCAAGTGATCAAGTCGTTCAGAAGTTACACGATAACAGTAACTGACATACGTACCAACGATTACATAGGTATCTTAATAATATATAACGTCTTAGTATTCTAGGTATCCTCGGACCCCTTACAGGAATTTGGCTCACAATTGACCTGTTTTCATCGTAGATTTATTTTTAAAATGATCATTTGTTTTGCATGAAACATTGACATAAGTTTCTGTACGGAGGTACTCGAGGTACCTAGGTGTTTTATGTGTAGGTATACAAGTTTACGCTAATAATTAATGAATCTTTGGTATAATTATAGTATAAAAATAAAACGTACCCGAATGTGTCTGACTGACGATTATGTAAATATTTGTAAATTTGAAGTAAACACCTGCGTTTTTACCTACGGCGGCGGACTACGGCAAAGGATAGAAAGGATAATGATTTTGACATCCTATACATCATGTAAATTATGTATACACATGTATGTATGTAAATGTATGCGCGAATGTAAATGTATGTTTGTATGTAAGTATTTATAATAAGATACGTAAATACATTTATTTACATGAACTTTTATACGTCTCCGAACATCACCTTTTAGAATCGCAATGCTAATTAATTACGTCTACTAACCACTATGTACCTACCCACTCAGACCAACTGTATAAATATTTTGGTTGCTTTGTTTTTAAATATTCATAAGACATTAACTGACTTTACCTTGCAGCAACTGTACATTTTCATCCACTTCAGGCAAGAGATGCATGAACGTTGTCGCGAACAGAACACCTCCTCCAAATGCCAGCAAACCCATAACCAACTGATTGGATGAGCGCATATTAGGACTTTTCGAGTTCACGAACCAATCAAATTTCAAAGAAATAATTAACGGTAAGCATCCAACGACCATGGACACACTGAATAAGCACACCATAGTTATTATTTTTGCTTTCAGTACTTCCTCTTGTCCATCAAGTGCAGTAATCGTGTCTGTTTCCATCATTATTAGGATGTCTAGTTTGATTCAGAGCAAGGTCAGTAAAAAATGGATGTGCGGGAATCGCGTAACGATGAATGAGAACGCGTGATGCGATGCGCGCGTCGCTCTGTTCAGCCGACTGAGTTTCCGCTACGACTGTAGGCGGCTCCTGATAACATCATTTATTAAATAATGATAAAGGTGACAGCAGATTGTTTGCTAACTATGACAGATACAAACTTTATTTGCAAATTCTTAACTTTACGGCTTTGGTGTTTTTGACCATGTATTCAGTTTAGAGCGCAGCAAAAATTTAAAAATTTGGAAATGGGTTATGAGGTATTATGACTAATGGTAATTAATCCATTCAAAATTCTAGATATTTTTTCATTTTCGTGGAAATTATATGTGCAATAAATATTCATATGCTATATCCCTAATGAGATTGACAGTTAAAAAATCTATGATTCAATATACATGTACGATCACAGAATAACTAGTAACTATTAATTATTAGGTTTTAGGCTGTTCAATTTTATGATTTAGTATTTTTAACCCCCGACGCAAAAAACTTAGGCAAAACTTAGGCAGTATTATTAACCCCCGACGCAAAAAGAGGGGTGTTATAAGGTTGACGTAGGTATGTATCTGCATGGGGCCGAGTGGTGTGGGTGACCCGCCACAGGGGGTGGACCAACAGGCGCTTATAGCTCCCATTAAGTGGAGCCTTAGCCTGCCATCCCAAGACCGCAGTGCGTAGACTTCATGTCTACATCCTTCTCGAGGTGACCCTGTTTCTACTGAACACTGCGGATCTAGACTGGAGAGTCGATAAACACTCCTGAGGGTGGTGCTTGCGGTGGTGCCCTCAGTACCGGGTCGGGGCCGATGAGGCTGTAGTGCCGAAAGGGCCTGGCCCGGACGGGGGGGGGATGTCCTCATTTATGGGGACAAGTTGTGTTCCCGTCCTCTGCGTGAGGGCGGGGGTCAGGTGTCGGGGTCACTTGCCCCTCTTTCAGGAAGGGTATTGTGGCCCCGGAGGTGGAAAGAAGGAAAACTTTTAAAAACCCGTGAGGATACACGTAAAAATCTGAGGTGGAGAGAAGGAAAACTCGAAATGAAACCCGTGAGAAAACACGTTAAAACCAGAGGTGGAGAGAAGGAAAACTCGAAATGAAACCCGTGTGACAACACGTTAAAATCAAAGGTGGGAAGAAGGAAAACTTGTAAAAACCCGTGAGTAAACACGTAAAAATCAGGTGGGCGTGCTGACGCCCCTGCCGTGGTGTAGGCGGGGTGCGGAAGCCGCCACTTCGGAGGCCTGGGGTGTCCTTCGGGGGAAGGCGCCTCGCCAATGGCCTCGGGATGGTGCGCGCGGTTGTTCCCGCGCGCCTCCCAGGAGAGCGGGCAGGTAAAACTGCCCGCAAACGGAGGAGGGCCCGGCTCAGGCTGGGCATAGCCGCCGGGGTCGCGGCAGAATGCCAACGCGCTCCCGTTGCCCCGGCATCAAGGCTCTCGAGGAACACCGTCAGGTTTTAGTGGGTAGACTCGGCCTAGCACCCTAATATCGAGGAGTCCCACATACCCCTCTGCCACCCCCCTATGGCAGGACGGGATGCATAAAGCATTTCCTGACGCAAAAAAAAAAAAAGGTATGTATCTGCATGTTATTCTGTGTCGTAGTTCCTAAACGGATAAACCGATTTTGATTTGTTTTTTTTGCTTAAAAGGTGACTTGAGTGTTTTTAGCCATGATTCAAGAAAATCTGTTCAGCCGTTTGAAGATTATCAGCTCTTTTCTAGTTGTCGAAGGGATGACAGCAACTACACTGGTCTGATCGATTCGATATTTTCTATCCCGTGATTTCAATGACATTACAATAATATGGTAACCTAGACTTGATGCTGTAGCACATCCGGATTCAGAAAAATACTCAACTCACCAGCTTACAGCACAGTTATCATCTTTGGTACCCGTGGAATGGTCTCAATGAAAAGATTATAGATAGATGGATAGATGGTGATCAGCGTTTGATCATGGAGCAGATAATTATTGTCAGAATACGCAATTTCGCTGAGGCTAGATCTTGTACCGCAATTTCGTGTATTATCCCGGAAAGTATTTGTGTGAATTTGGGGATAGTGTCGATAGTATCGTGTTTAAAAAGGGATGCATTTAAACTGTTTTCAAAATTGGTGACAATGTTCACAAAATTGCTATTAATCGCTATATAAAAATATAAAGTCATACAATTAAATGTTACTCCTTAATATCTTTAAAAAAATTATAAACGCTATAAAATAATTAGCATCTACAAAAAAATAAGGAATCACTTAAAATATTAGATCATGCTATGAAAAATAAAATTCTCTAGAAAATAAATGAATAAAATTGACAACCTGTTATTCCGACATGAAGTTTACGAACGTCTCGCGACGGTTCGAATTTGACTGGCGCTAAGAATTTTTATGTGATCTTTACTTGGATACTGTACTCCGAAGGGGTAGTTGAACACAAATTATATAACCTCGAGTAATCTTTGGTCACTAACGTTTCACTTCCATCTCTTTCTAACTCTTGGAAATATTTCGGAAATATACTAGTATATATAAAATTGCTATACATAGATATACCGACAGCAAAAAATGAAAAGAGACGGAGAGGAATAGAGATATTTCAAGATTAAACGCGACTTCAACTACTGCCACTGCTTCAGAGTGCACCTCCTATTTAAATACCGCTCCATGTATAAAGCGGATTCTAATCACTCTAATCTGGCGCTTCGACGGCCGCTGCCGCGGCACGCTCACTACGCCCGCTAAGCTCGCGCGTTGGTAAAAATATTAAGCTAACCTTACAAAAAAGTGTTCATATAGAAATTGCAAATTTAATATCGTAAACAATTTCTGAAGTGGCACTTTAAATCTTGAATACTTATTTCGAATGTCTTGTGTTATAAATATACCGTCATGAAGCATAATTTTACAAAAGAATTTTGTATTTTAACCAATGTGAAGCAATCTAAACTTTAGCCTGTATTTGTCTTCACAAATGCCTCCCAAGCATCTATTATTATAATTACACCACAACATTAAAATTTCAGTATTAAAGTTGTAATTTTATAGCGCAACTTTCAATTTTGAAGTTTACATTATTTTGTGGATAAAAATAGTAAATTTAATGCGGAGACTATTAATTTTAAAGTACATGTCATTAATATCAACAGTAGCAAATTTAACGAGAAAACTAAGGTTTACCAACTTTAAAGGTTGTGAGTTGCAGATAGAATTATTAATTCTATAGCTCTATTACATAGGTATATCTCGTTTGAAAAGCATGAAATAAAATATTTAAAAAGCAAACAAAAAAAGACCTCTAAAAAGTAAAACAAAAAAATTTTTCCTATTGGCCCTTTAAGTTTATGATAAGTTGTAATATAAATGAGATAGTAGTAGTAATATATCCAAGCGTCGTCGCGTCGGTATACCCCTAAGTAAATAAAGTAAAAACAGAAAACAACTAAAATTATAAAGTAGGTACCTATGAAATTTAAATACAAGTAATTACGCTTAGCAGTCCACCGACGCGACGACGCTTGGATATATAACTATTAGTATTATTATTGAAACTTATCATAAAGGGCCGATGGTTTATGGTCACGATTTGTGCGTTCACGATACAATAGGTAGGTAAGCAAAATGCTTCCCTATTGTGTGGTGGAAAAACACGATTTTTCAACCTCCACGGCATGACGTTACGTTACCGTGGACGGAAATTTAAATGCATCTTTAAAGAAGAATTAAAAATTAATAAAAATATTGTTTTTTAATTCAAATCAAAATTAGTGTAATTTTTCAAATTAATTTAAAATCTAGGGTACATCGAGGCAAGGGTCCTTAAATATTAAGACCCGGCAACACTGGTTACATTTCAACTTTCAAGTTTAGGCATGGTTTATGCTACTAATGAAGTTTCATTTCGTTATATTCTCTGGTTATAGTTAGTTTTAATATTCTAAAAAAATCTAAGGTTTTTGTTTCATAAGAGTAGGTACCTATAAAAATAATTTAATCTATCAACTGTTTATGAAAGAGTTATATGAAATGAATATGTTGGTTTATATGAAAGATAAAGAATAATTCTATGATCTCTTACCTTTATTTGGAAACTAATTTTTATTTCCTTAAAATATTTTGATCTGAAAATATAACTATAAAATAAATATTTAAATAAGAATGATGATATTTAAAACAAAATGCGCAAGAATCTCGTTAACGTAACAATATTCCTAATAACAACACTACTCATTTGGGTATATTGGACTTCTAATGTACGGACTAATGAAACTGTATTAGTTTTAAAAAAAATAAATACGCAACTACATAAACCCATTATTGAACCTTCTGCTGAAATTTGTGGGCGTAAGTTGCAAATAACATTTCTTACTTTCCCTAGTCAAATTCATACACATGATTATATTAAATAGATAAATCATAATTTTCAGAGTCAGTCTTACTGATAATAATTGTGACCTCATATGTAGGTCATGTTGAATTAAGAAGTGCACACAGAAGGGCAATGACACCAGATCTTCTTAAGTCATTAAACATAACACGGGTCTTTCTGTTGGCAAAGATACCAGAAACAGAGAAGTAAGCTACTTTTGAAACCTAATCTATTTTTTGATAAATGTTAGCTATTTTTAAGTACTATAAATATTACATACTTATACTTATTAATTATTGTAGTCTTAGGATATTCACCTTATGAAAAATTGCAGGTATATCACACAAGATGCCATTATTGATGAAAGCAACACATTTGGTGATATTATTCAAGGATCATTCACTGAAAATTATAGGAACTTGACATATAAGCACTTAATGGGTTTGCACTGGGCATCGGTGGTATGCAGTCACGTTCAAGTATCCTATATTCTCAAAGTCGATGATGACACTGTATTCAACCTGGATAAAACTTATGACTTGCTCTTAAAATTAAATAATGTTGAAAAAGATAAATTCCTTATGGGTTATATATTAAATAATACAAAACCGAGGAGAAATAAAGAAAACAAGTGGTATGTCACAAGGGATGAATATCTACGAAATGACTATCCACCTTATTTATCAGGCTGGTATTATCTTACCACACCCCAAGTTGCTGCTAAGTTATATGATGAAGCAGTACATCATCCTTATTTTTGGATAGATGATATTTATGTAACTGGTCTTTTGGCTGAGGCACTAAAATTAAAACTTAGACAACTGCCAGAGAATTACTGGTTAGAGTATTATGAGTTAGTTGAATGTTGCCTCAGGGATATGGTAAAAAAATTTATAAAATGTGAAAATGTTGTAGGACCAAATGGTGGAAGAAATAATTTAATAGTAGAATTTAATAACGCCCTTAAACACTGTAATATTTGGAAGAATTGTACAACAAGAACAAATTCACTTAAAAATGTTTGTGTGACATATAGGCAAAGAACTATCTTTAGTGATGGTGAAGCTGAATTGCAATATATAAAATTATAATCACACAAAATGAAAGAGGAAAGAACAGAGTCGTAGCATGAGTTCTGGAGCTAAAAATAATGTAGGACCTTTTTCACCGTCTATCCGTCACCGTGAGGCCATATGGTTAACAGTAAATCACATAGTACTGTCCCAATCATAGACTTAATAGATAATATGTCCGGTCCAGTGGTAAGTGTAACCACAGATTAATTAGTTTACTAACATAGTGTAACTTAAGAAGAAATATATTGGAATTAATAAAGCAAAAAAAAAAAGGATTTTTATGTTATTGATTTTTGAATTTATTTTATACTTGTATATTCACATATTTTAGAGAAATATAATTAAAAATTTTATGAAAATTATAGATATTAGATTACAACACTGTATTCATATTAAGTACATTAAACAATGAACTAGTCAACTTACTCAAACAGCTTACATATAAAAACCTATATGAGTCATCTTTCCCAAGACATTTTAATATGGCACAGCTCATTCCGCATTTTAATAGTCATTAATTTTTATATTAAGTTAATTGAGCAATAAACAATATAATCTAGAGAACATTTTCAATAAAATTGAGCTAATTAATTACTTTCTCAAGATACAAGCCAAGAATTTGCTATGGAACTTCCATTTATAACACTGTCTTTAAATCCCTTCATTACATATGAAGACTGAAACCATTTGACATCGTCAGTGGACTCAATTTCATTTATATCACTTTCATAGACTTGTGCAGAATTTATATCATGCTGTGAATTCACTAAATTCTTACTATCTTCACCAAATATCTGGAACTCATTGCAGCAAGCAACCTTCTCATGGGTTTTAGTTCTAAAGTCAATAATGACAATCTTAGAATTCCTTGGTATCCTAGATTCAATGGCAGGAGCAAAATTGTCAGAGTTTAATAAAAACTCTTGATTTTTTATCCTTTTCTTTATCAATACGTACATGTTGGTGGGAGGTAATTGGCTGAAGAATATTTGATTTAATTTCTCTGATGTTACTAAGGTCCTGAAAAAAAAATTTTGAATTGTAAAATATGATCAAGAACTTGTAACATAAGTCTAATGTACTGTTCTGATTTTATATTTACCTAGTTATATTGAGCAGAGGTAATGGTTGTTTATTCACTTAGTACAAATTAATATCTAAACCACTAAATCTATATCTAATTGTTACCAATTTTTATAGTATGAAAACAATAATTATTTAATTTAAAATACCAAATTGAACATGTATGCAAAGTCAATAAACATAATGAATAACTAACTGGATATTTCTTGTGTAAGCTTTGGTCCATGTGCATCACTATTTTAGTGATACATCCATAAATGAATATCTAATATCTATAGAACATCTGCTTACAAATAGCGATGTGCAGTGCAACTGTAAGCGTTATATAGTTCAATGTATGGTGCCCACGGGCTTTAAATTGTTTATTTTTTACTGGGAACACCTACGTTTTTCAGGACAAGAGCAAACAGGAGCGTAATGCGACACCCCTGGTTACTTTCCACGACCCTCCAGAGTGCGCCGTTTGGGAACCCCTATTCTAAACTGAATACAGATAATTTATTTTTGTATCTCTTATATTAAATCTGTATCTCCCAAGCTGCTCTAAGCAGAAGATAAAACATTCAAATTATAAAATATTTTCTGTATGTCTAAGACAATCGTGCAGCTATGCTTTACGATCACCTTAAGCCTCTAGCCTGACCACCAAGTTGTTTTTGGGTAGCAGTTTCAAATCAAATTTCAAAAACAAAGTTTCACTATATTCCACCAAACTTTTTTTTTGGAATTTGATTAATACCGTTAACATCAGCTATTTGGGTATATTTGTAAATTTTAAAATTATTTAAACAATTCTTATGATCATAAGTATTGAAATACAATATAGATATACTCTTTACCTAAAGACCTTGCACTGGATCTTCTGATCTGATGCAATAAAATTTGAGTGGCATTGAGGTTTATGGCACATTACAGGCAAAAATAGCCTGTACACTTCCTTACAAGTTACCATTGTAGAACCAAACGCAATGCACACTTCTTCTGGTCTAGACGATCCATTAATTTCTTGTAAAAGACTCTGCCAACAAAATTCAAGATGTAAAGTACTAAATATATAAAAAGGTTGTTACATGTATCTCATATCTAGAAGTTGACAAGTGCAGGAAACAAAAAATAGCACGTGGTATTTTGATTTACCTTTATAAGAAAATCCAAACTATCCAAAGCAGTTGAAGCTATATTATAGTATCGTTCAGATTGCAAACAATCGGTTTTTTGATTTTCACATAATCTTTTTTTTGTTACTACTTGCTTTAACCATTGGTATTTATATGGTATTTGTAGTCTTTGATAGGCAAGAAACTTCATTATTTCTACAACAATATGCCCACAAGATATTGAAGTCAACTGATCACCTATATTTAAATCTATTTTTATTACAGTTTTAGAATCCATTGTATTATATAATTTTTTAATACCTTATTTTAAAACGTAAAATAAGAAATAGTTCAAATACTTATTGTAAAAAGCCTGTATATAAATTATATAGTAAACACAATATACAATCCTAAACTAAACAAAAAAGTTAAAAATAACGATTTTAGTTGCCACAGTATATATAATTTTCTCTATGGTTGTCACCAGAGATGCCAACTTTATATAGAAAAAAATTCATTTTGCTGGGAATTCTAAAAAAAAAATAGTAGGCATTGAAATTTATTGAATAGTACTCACGTACAGTGCCATTTAAAAAAAAAAATTTTTTTTTGTACTATTACCCTTGAGAGGGGAGGCAAAGGAATCTATGCCCATAATAACGGATGTCTTCAGTACTTAATACTTTTCAAATTATTTCATCAAAATTGCGACGTAATACATTTTATTGTTTCTTGGAGTTTCTGGCGACAAATATTATGTTGATGCAGTCTTTCCAGTGGAATCGGAAGTTAATTTGGCACAACATTGGACATACAATTCTTCAAACTACAAAAAACAAGACACTGATATTTACATATCTACACAAAGACGAGGTGTTAATGTACACATTATTTATCTAACATTAGTACTAGAAATATGGAGAATGTTACAAACGGATATTATTTTCAGCAATAAACTTTATAAGAATTTCAACAAATGGGGTATTAATGAACGTTAGGAGGAAATTAAAATTGGTGGGGAGAGGGATAAAAGGAGGGAGCACGTTGTACAGAGAATAATTTAACTTCGGACAACTGAAAAAAATATGATCAACTGTACCTTCCTATAGTCCACATTCGCACAGAGAGTGATCCCGAACCCGAATTTTGGCCAAAAAAACTGGTGAGCAGATATGGCCAAGCCGCAATCGAATAATAGTGGAGGTAATGAGTTTACTAGCAGAGCGAACTTTAAAGAACCATGGTCTGACTGGTATGTCAGATTGAATATCTCCATACAGTTTGCTTTATACCTTGAGGAACCCCAAAGTTCTTTCCAACTCTTACGTAGTTCTATTTTGACCATGTTTCTAAGATCCCGAGGAAAAGAATCAGAATATGTTAAGCAACCTGTCCGAGTTGCTTCTTTAGCACTAGCATCTGCTACTTCGTTTCCTCTGATACCTGTGTGACCGGGTATCCAGGCTAAAACAATTTCAATGCCTTGGTTGGAGCATCTGCACAAACTCTCTCTAGTTTTTAAGGTAATATAGAAGTTGTCTTTAGCATGAAATGGTACTTTGTTTATATCCTGAAGGGCACTATACGAATCCGAAAAATAATTGTTTTATTTAGTTTATGGGCTTCTGCATACAATACCGCCTCATAAATGGCGATAGCTTCCCCTGAAAATACAGATGTAGAAGGAGGACATCGATAACTTAAAATAACACTATATTTCGGAAGCCAAACAGCAGCACCAACACAGCCATTATCGGTGAGCTTGGAGGCATCAGTGAACACAGTACACCACCCATTCCAATTTTTGTCCAAAATGAAATTAAACACCTTATTTGCATCTACAGAGTCTTTGTCTATACCAAAGTTTAGAACTATCTTTGGCTGATAGATGAGAGCTTGATAGTTAATTAAAAACAATGGGTTTTTCGTTAATTGAGACACTGGAGAATTATCTATGAATTTTTTAAAACTTTTAATAAGGCACGGAGGATTCTTATGAGACCAATATCTGGAAGTGGAAATTAAATGGGACAGATAGAACAATCTTGACAGCAATGGATGGTTAGAGAACTTAGAAAGGTTGAAGAGAAATCGGTCTGATAAATATTGTCTACGGAGGTAAAGAGGGGGGTCAACGCATTCTACTTGTAAGGCTTTCACTGGGGAAGACTTCATGGCACCTGTGACAATACGCAAGCTTTTTGCTTGTATTCTATCTAATTTAGCTAAAGCCATTTTATTACACGGTTCCAAAAGAAATGTACCATAGTCTAGATGGCTTCGTATGATAGAGTTATATAGGAGTTTTTGAGTAAATGGGTGGGAACCCCACCAAACTCTTGATAGAGATCTCAACACATTAATGTTACGTTCACATTTATCGCTAATATAATTTAAATGATGGATGCCAGATAGTTTGGTGTCAATATATACACCCAGGAATTTAATTTATTCTTTTTTTTTTTTTGAACTGGTATAATTTCCTCTCCAATAGCAACCTCAATATCAGGAGTACGCCTCTTCCTAGAAAAAACAACCACATTGCTTTTAGAGGGAGAAAGTGATAGTCCATGATCAGTGAGCCATACGTTCAGATAGTGAAGAGCTGAATTTAGGCGACATGAGGCATCTGAGAACGAAGGAGATGAAACATAAAGGGCTATATCATCTGCATACTGAAGGGCCTCACAGAAGCTATCAACAGATCTGTCCAAATCCTGAGTATATAAGCTGTACAAGAGAGGACTCAAGACAGAGCCCTGTGGCAATCCCTTCCAGATAGTTTTAGGTGGGGTTATGGCGTTCTGAGTACGGACAGTGATAGTACGGCACATGAGATTACTGCAAATGACGTTTACCAACCTCACAGGAATACTCAGCTGAAGCATTTTCTGCCTGAGTAGTGGAAGATGGACGTTGTCGTAAGCAGAAGTGACATCCAAAAAACCACCAATAACATGTTCCTCGCGGGAAAACGCGAGTCGGATGTCAGACGTTAAAATGCTTAAACTGTCCATAGTACCCTTTCCCTTTCTAAAACCAAATTGAGACTTAGAAAGGATATCTCTATTTTCCAACATCCATTCCAGTCTATTCTTGAGCAGGTGCTCAAGGATCTTACACAAGCATGAGGACAGAGCAATTGGGCGATAAGAAGAGGGATCCGAAGGATTTTTGGTTGGTTTCAGAATAGGGATGATGATATGATTTTTCCAAGGTTCAGGTATTAAGCTAGTTTCAAAAATAAGATTAATGATATTTAGGAAATATATTTTGGAAGCTTCCATAGATCTCTTGACAAAAGAATATGGTATACCATCAATTCCAGGGGAGGAGTCATATAAATGATCTAATACGCACTCTAATTCTGCAAAAGAAAAGGGGTCATCCATAGCATCCGAAGATCGAATCAGAAAAGGAACAGATGGAAAACAATCTTCAGAAAGTACATAAGGTGGGGCAAATCTATTAACAAATTCATTAAGCCAAGATGAGGTATCATTGGAGGACACATTATGAGGATCTGAATGGATACCACGAAATTTTTTTATATTTTTCCAAACTGTAGATGAAGAAGAACGAGGAGAAAGGGATTCACAAAAAGATTGCCAGCTCTGTCGTTTTTTTTGAGACAGGAGTTTTCTGATACGGGCACAAGCTTGTCGGTATTGCAAATAGATATATTTGTCTAGATTAAGAGAGTACTGAATCTCCGCCTCTTTACGCTCACGGATGCTAGAAGAACATTCTGCATCCCACCAAGGAGGAGAGCAAATTCTCTATCATCTATCATGAATATCCAGACACTCTAAAATGAGAGCCCGGTTTAAGCCACGTCTCCGCGATGGCAAAGACAGCAGGTTTATAATTATTAATAAGATGAATAATTTCATGTTTTTTATTGCGAATGCTTCTAGCATTCCATTGAAGAATATGGCAAACTTGATCCATTATTATTGATGATAGAAAATAGTGGGCGCAGTAGCTCTGTGACATTGTTCGGTAAGACATCGTTAAATTTCGATATAATGTTTACTAATGTAGAAACAAGAAGTTCAATCAAATTATCATTAGGGGACGAGTTAACGGAGTGTGGCATTGCGCAGCCATTTGGCAAAACTGAAGGTGGTGAAGAGACAATAGAGCTATGTGCTTGTACATCATAGGAATTGTAAAGCGATGATTTAGGGTGGCGTTCGACAAAAACAGTTTTCCTAGTAGATCTGCGGAGTGGTAGGGAATTATTAGATTGGGATTTATGATTGCTTACTAATGGGGTAAGGGGATTTGTGTCAGATTGGGTGCCCACAACAGTATCTGCGTAAGTCATACGCCTTACCGGGGGGTACCTTACTGCTGCTTCAGTGTATGAAATATTGTCTACAGCGATTAAAATTTTAATTGATTTCTGTCTTGAATATTCAGGGCATCTTTTATTTGTGGCGAAATGGGTTGCATTGCAAAACAAACAAGAGGAATCAGTTTCAGCAATAGGGCAACTATCTCCTGTGTGAGGTTGAGCACATTTATAGCAACGGGGCTTGGATCGGCATTGAGCTTTGACATGACCATAGCGGCAACAATCGTAACACTGAATGATTGGCAATTGATAGACTTCAACATTGATTGCTGTGTTGTAGCAATATATTTTATTGGGAAGGACCTGACCTTTAAATGTAATAACTACGGTCTGGGTTGGGACCCACTCTGCAACGCCATCTTTGATTGTCTTTCTATTGAGTCTACGTGCTTTGACTATTGGGCCGCAACCATTAGGACACTCTAAACCAGATACTAACTCTTCCATTGACCAGTCTAAAGGAATATATTTAACAATTCCCATACGCGAGATTTGAAACCGGGGTATTTTAGCCGAATATTTATTATCTGCTAACAGAGGGTTTTTTAAAAAATCGTTAGCCTGGTCAGCTGTTTTAAATTCCACTATCACTCTATTGCGGCCCGCCTGCTTAATACTATTAGTAGCAATACCAGGAAAGCGATGGTTGTGTAGAAATTGGGCAAACTTAAGTATACGGATGGTTGAACCAGCGGACTGATCGGGTTCTGATCTTGTAATGTGGACTATAAAAGGCCCCGTGTCTAATGCGCTGTAGTTGAAACCATTCTCTGTGTCAAAACTTGGACTCACGTAAACATGCTGAACTGACGCGGACGGTGGTATCTTTTTTTTTGATAAATCCACGGATGGATCCAGTGGGCAGTTACTTCGGCGTTTTTTTAATCTATTTTCAGCCATTTCCACGTCCACAGGAACGTTTTCGCAATTTAATGAGTCCAACCTTTGAGTTGGAGGCCCTCCACCCCAATCAAGCGGATCGTCATCTGAACTCAACATTTAAACACGTAAAAGGAAAACTACTTACTCAATAAACATACACACCCTTCACCAAAACACACAACACAGTTATAGGAGCTCAAAAGAAATATTAATAACAAAAAGGTTAATAATGTCAATTTGCACGTGCGTCTCAACCAAGACAAACCGAAGCAATCCTATTCTAATGAAACAACAATTACGTGAATGACCCTATGGCAGAGTGCAAGGGCACTATTTATTGGAAGTTTAACGCAAAATTTCATAAAATAAAAAATAAATGTAAAATAAAATTTTAATAGAAAATCAATTTAAAATTTTTAAATTGTTAATATATCAAATTAAAAATGGTGTTAACAAACAAAAAAAATCTATTGAAAACGTTAAAAGGACAATAATAAAGTACTCTGCATAGTTTTTGAAATAAAAAAAAAATTATTGAAATTGAATATTTTTTAATGGGTTTTTTTAAATAAAAAAAAATTTTCAAGGACAACAATTAAGTATATGAAATCTAAATATGTATATACATGGGCCGAAGTCCAACTTTTTGTTCAGGACGCCATACCGTGCGACGTTTTCTTGATTTTCTCGGAAGACAGCGGCCTGGATCTCTAGGCGGGCCAATGCCTCGCTTCGGCGTGTTTGTGAATGGGGGATTAATAATAAATTTCACTTTGCACCACAAATAAATAAATAACCGGCAATGCTACTAACAAGTAAAATGAAATATGACCCTCCAGTCTTGACCCAGAACATGGGTGGGGTGGGCATTGGGCTGTCGAGGGAGATAAAGATTCTGGGGCCCATCACAGATAATAAGCTCATATTTAGATCACATATTGACAATGTTCACCATAAAGCAATCAATATTTACAAACAGATCTCAAGAACCGCCAGAATCCATTCAGGGCTGGAACCCGGGGTAATCCGGACCATTTACACGGCAGTGATCGAACCTATAATAATGTATGGTTCATGTGTATGAACGCAGGTTACAAACAAAATAGGAGTTAGGAAGCGACTAGATGTGGTGCAGAGAAGAATTGTGCTCAAAATCATCAAAGCGTATCGTGCGGTCTCTTTCGACTCGGTGCTGTTGCTTGCCGGGACCTTGCCCCTTGATATAAGGGCGAGGGAACCCTCACTCTTGTATTAAATTACTTCCGGCGGGTGATAAGTGACCGGAATGACGAGAGGCAGATACAGTATAAAAACTTGCCGCACCCGGCTGATTAGACGGAGCTGAGGTTCGAGGGCCCGAGTAATTTCCCGATCTTGAGCTCAACATCTACACAGATGGGAACAAGATAGACGGCAAAGTAGAAGCGGCGTTCACAGTGTACAAAGGTGGTGCTGAAATTAAATACAAAAAATTGAAACTGGACGGCTGCTGCATCGCCTTTCAAGTTGAACTTCTGGCTATGTCAAGAGCAGCGGAGCACTTTCTTGGATGCACTGCATCTAGCTGCGGAATATTCTGCGATTCTTGGGCAGTACTGGAGGCGGTCGTGGGTGGTAACTCCCTCCATCCCCTAACGGTTAGAATAAGATCTGATGAAGAGTCGATTGACAAAAGGAACAGTAGGTACAAAAGTGAGCAAACGGTCTCTGTCACTAAGATATTCTTCCCTGATGCTGCCAACGTCTACCCGGTGGTGAAGAAGTTAGACATAGATTACATTCTTGTCCAGATCCTGACGGGGCACGGAGGGTTCTCTGAGTATCTATTTCGTTTTAGACGCAAAGAGAATCCAAAGTGCCCATGTAAAACGGGTATGGAGGAGAGTGTGATCCATGTACTGGTAGAGCACCTAATTCACAATTATGAAAGACACAAGTTAAAAGTGGAAATGGAGTGCAAATCGGTAATTAATACTATAGATTCTAGATAGAAAGAAAAAAGTAATAGAATGTATAGAATTAGAATTAGGAAATAAATGTTGTTAATGGTAAGAAATGAAAAAGTATTAGATGAACATATAAGTAATAGAATAAGGATAAATGTTATAAAAATAAATATAATTTTAGGTAAGAAATAAAAAATAAAGGATAGGAAAGTATGAAAGGAAGAATGAACCCAGGATAAATGAAAGAAAGATAAAAATGACATAAATAAGAATCATCTCTTTATGTATGTCAGGGAAAGCAGTATATTAAAAAAAAGCTGGAGCTTACTTGCAATGCACATAATCCCATATCTTTTTTGTATGTAAGACTTAAGTTTGTGTTGTTTTATTAAAATGGCGGTGCACGCTTTTGCTACTAATTCTCATTTGTATCGTAGCTTTAGCGGACCTATTTTATAGGTTACACATCGCGCCATAATTATTACGAGCGAATCTACTAAGTGTTACAAACACTGTCGTATGGTGCATAACTAGCACTCCTACACACAGTCTTATTAATATATCATGTTTCAATTACATTGTCATAAGTGCTTAGAACTCATGACTTGAGCTGGTCATATGAACTTATGGTTAATATAATTAGAATGTCTGTCGGAATGGTGAAATATTTCTCTGTGATATTTACTACTAAAGGTCGCCTTTCAAGCATTTACAAATGTTAGCAAGGGACAAATAGATTCCGTTCTGGCTATCTCTCTCTGCTCGTTTCATCTCTATCTACATCATCATGCCTAAATTGAGTCATCTGAGGCCATGAGTTTAGTTTTTGCATTCATCACTTTTGGTAGTCCGCAGTCCTGTTCGAGTAGTACGTCCATGGTACTATGTGATACACGGACGTGTGCACGGACGTATTAGTATAATTACAATGATATTGTCAATTGTACTACAACTCTATGGCCGTATTTTTGTGTCGTCAGGCAAGACCGCAAGAGGTTTGTACCAAGTGTTGTAATTTTACGAATATTACATTCTCTTTGGTTCCAAATTTGAATATTTGAATAAAAATACATGAAGCGTAATTTTCAGACCTAATATGTCAGTTTATGAAAAAATTAGAGCTTTTTATTTAATGAGAACATGTACCATTTATCATCCAGTTTACGATTTACAATATTTAAGAAACACTGTTTTTTCATTACTAATCGTTACTACGCTAAAGAAGTAAAGTTTGGCCCTGATGTAAGAGCCCTTATGTTGCAAGGTGTTGATATACTTGCAGATGCAGTCGCTGTTACAATGGGTCCTAAAGGACGTAATGTAATTTTAGAACAATCTTTTGGACCACCAAAAATTACTAAGGATGGAGTTACTGTGGCAAAAGGTATAGAACTTAAAGATAAATTTCAAAATATTGGTGCTAAACTTGTTCAAAATGTAGCAAGCAAAACCAACGAAGAAGCAGGAGATGGAACTACTACGGCTACAATTTTAGCGAGAGCTATAGCAAAAGAAGGATTCGAAAATATTTCCAGAGGAGCCAATCCAATTGAAATCCGAAAAGGGGTCATGTTGGCAGTAGAAGCTGTAAAGGAAAAGTTGAAAAACATATCAAAACCAGTTAAAAGTTCTGAAGAAATAGAGCAGGTAGCCACTATATCAGCGAATGGAGACAGATCTATTGGAAAACTAATTGCAGCCGCAATGAATAGAGTAGGGAAAGATGGCGTAATAACTGTTAAGGATGGTAAAACACTTCATGACGATTTGGAGGTGATAGAAGGTATGAAGTTTGAGCGAGGTTATATATCACCTTATTTTATTAATTCTACTAAAGGCCCTAAAGTAGAATACAATGACGCTTTGGTTCTATTTTCTGAAAAGAAGATATTTAACATTCAGCAAGTAGTACCGGCTCTCGAAATAGCTAATAGTCAAAAGAAGCCACTGGTTGTAATCGCAGAGGACGTCGACGGTGAACCGTTATCAGTCTTAGTAGTAAACAAGTTAAAAATAGGATTACCAGTAGTTGCAGTTAAAGCTCCAGGTTTTGGAGATTATAGAAAAAGCACTTTGATGGACATGGCTATAGCTACTGGAGGTGTGGTGTTTGAAGATGACGCTAATTTAATCAGACTTGAAGATTGCCTTCCGGAAAGTTTTGGAGAAGTCGAGGAGGTTGTAATTACAAAAGACTCTACTCTTTTATTAAAAGGTAAAGGCGACAAAAGTGCTACAAATCAACGAATTGAACAAATTAGATCAGAGTTAGAAGATTCAACTAACGACTATGATAAGGGAAGGCTTTTGGAACGTTTAGCAAGGTTACAATCTGGTATAGCAGTTTTACTCATCGGTGGAAGCAGCGAAGTAGAAGTAAACGAAAAAAAAGATCGTGTCAACGATGCTCTTAATGCTACACGAGCTGCAGTTGCTGAAGGAATAGTTCCTGGAGGAGGTTCCGCATTATTACGGTGTATACCCGATCTGAAAAATATAAAAGTCGCCAATTCTGATCAAGCTATTGGTATTGATATTGTTAAAAAAGCTTTACGTATGCCTTGTTTGACTATTGCTAGTAACGCTGGTTTTGATGGATCTGTTGTGGTATCTAAAGTGGAAGAAATGGGCTCTGATTTTGGTTATGATGCTTTGAATAACGAATATGTTAACATGATTGAAAAAGGTATTGTAGACCCAACCAAAGTAGTGAGAAGAGCCTTAATTGATGCCAGTGGAGTTGCATCTCTATTGACTACTGCTGAAGCAGTTATTTGCGATATTCCTAAAGATAAAGATAGATCAATTTCTTCAGGAATGGGTCGTGATTTGACAGGCGATTACTAATATTTATTTATTTATACATGTACACCTGATTGTCCTATTCTTGAAATCGACAATTTCTTCTGTTATTTACTACATATAAGTACTATAAAGTACTTACCTAATATGTTGTAAAATTAATAACATTGAATTGGTAACAGTGAACAAAAGTATTACTTACTGTTGTTTTGAATATTAAACTTACGAATAACATACCTCTGTAATATGGGATTTGCATTAAATGAATTCGATAACTAAATATTAATTTTGATTTCTACTTTTAGTGCAAATTAGATTATACAGCATTGTTTGGATTACACAACATTTGATGTCTCGGACAGTGTTTCGGAATAACCAGAATAAGCACTATTTAGTGTACTAGGAATTTAATAGGTAGCAGTAGGTAGCCAATGATATATAACATTATTGTAGGTAGCGCTGTAAATTCTGATCATCTGTTAATTCAATCATTTGTTATGGTTTTATTATAATAATATTTTGTCTATGGGTAAATATGGATAAATAATCAATTTCTTAATATTTAAGAACCAATAAATAATGCAACCGTCTGCCTAACACTAGAAATTCTTTATCCCCCCTTTCACTAAATTATTTACGTCCATTATTTTTCTCTTTATTCCCAGATAAATATCAAAATTAGGGTATGAAATCTTAATTTTAATTAAATTTTAAGCTTGAAAAATAACACAAAATTTTAAGTAAATAAGAAAAAAATTATTGTGATGGAATTTTTTTTATATTTTTTTCGGTTTTAGGACATCAAAATCTATAAGAAAATGTATAAAAACCTATGCAGTTTTTTACTTGCAGACCTGTGTAATTTTTGTTCAAAAGTTTAGAATCGTTGCAGAACATCATAAACATAGTATACAAGCGTAATAGATGAGCAAAAGGTGCGAGAGCAAATCGGTATTTATGGCAAAAGCTACGTGCAAAAAAGAGTCAGAAACAAAATGTTTGTAGAACCAGTTTCACACCTATTTAGTCTCCGTTAGTTTTCTGTCGAATTACAAGTCACTGGTATTTTGTAATTTTTTTTGCAATCGTCCTAAATATTATTGCAAAAACAACGATAATGTTAACGATATCGTGTTCTGTGTTATGGTGGCACTTCACATGTCTATTCGTATTAGTGTATTTATTCTATTTGCTCGAAAACGACCATAATTTATTTGTCTTTATTTCAAATAAATCATCTTCACGTAGTCTTCACAGGAGAAGTGAGGTTGACGTTTTGTTTAGATTTTCTATTTTTTACATTTTTGGGAGTTTTAAAATATAAAAGTGATAGTATATTGTATTTTAAATTTCTGTATAAGTGAAAAGAATGGAATAGGTCTAAATAAACATGTGTAGCTGAAGTTCTCGCGCTCTTTCAAGAAGTCCTTTATAATTTCAGTAGAGCCTACTATCACTTTACTGGAGGAGTTTTGCGATAAGAATAAAGTAACTAATTTACGTGTGATTTTATTTATTAATACGTGACATTGACAAATGTGCTCAACTGTGCGCAATGCCATAAAATAAAGAAACAAAAAAAAGATGTGTAGGGCATTTTAGCCTACTATTACTTTACTGGAGGAGTGCCAGGGAACTCTTCTTCTTCTTCTTTTAATATTATTGGCCTCTCGTTTATACGAATTCTGCCAGTGTCAAGTTATTCATGAGAGATTCACGCAAAAGTAATCACAAAATCAAAATCATCGCGGGCACATGCCAAACTTTATACTCTATGTCTTCCAGAAGGCTGAAAAAAAGGAAACACAAAACAAACATTTACCATCACCTAATAAAATAAATGTTAAAATTATGGACTGCTACATAGGAATTAGTAATGTATAATTATAGCTTAATGTTGTTAATAAAGATAAAATAGGCCAGGATCTTTACAAAAGGAGTAAATACATATGATAGCAAGGATTTGAAATCACTAGGTCGAGGTATATTTGAGGGAAGAACATCATAGAGAGAATAATTCATCTTTGGACATTCAAAGAATATATGTTCAAGTGTGCCTTCGTCTAGACCACACTCACATAATGAACTATCCTTGATTCTAAGTTTTGCGAGGTGAACAGGGATGCATACGTGTCCTAGTCGGAGGCGACAGATGGTCGATGTGACATGTTTATTAGCTTTGTGGTAGACAAAAAACCAAGGTTTATTAGTGATCGAGTCTTGAACCTCGGCATAAAATTTTCCTTTAAACGACTTAGATTCATGCCACCTGGAAGCCCAAGATGATCGAAATTGTGTCTTACCTATATGAGGTAAATCTTGTACATATGCCTTGTAATGAACAAGGCAACCTCTATTAATAGCGTCTTTTGCTAAAAGATCAGCAACCTCATTGTTCCGAATTCCACTATGACCTGGTATCCAGGCAAGAACAACACGGATTCCCTGACTGTGACAATGATATAGCGCAGTTTTTATATTTAAAATAACGGGTGATAGCTTGGAGTAAAATGAATTTGATAGAATGGCCTGTAAGCAACTTTTGGTGTCTGAAAATATTACAGAATTGTTTAATTTATGGGAATCAACATATTTAATTGCTTCCAGGATAGCTACAGCTTCTCCTGTAAAAACCGAAGATATAGAAGGTAATTTATAATTTAAAATTATTTTATATTTTGGGATCCACACTGCAGCTCCAGTGTAACCATCATTCAGTAATTTTGAGGCATCCGTAAACATAAGTATCCAGCCTTGCCATTCTTCAGAAATAATTTGGTTAAATTTATCATCAGCAAATGGACGATCTTTTTCAATGCCGAAGTTTAAAATAATCTCAGGCTGGAATATCAAAGCTTTATAAGGGGAATCGAAAAGAGGGTTAATATCACTCTGAAAGATTGGGAAATCAAGCTTACTAAATGTTGAATAACTTTTGAGAACGAAAGGAGGTTCCTTGTGAGTCCAGTAGTCCACCTTGGCTATTATTACTGATGGATTGTGATAATAAGTGCAATTTAGGTAACATTGGATGAGAGTTGGACTGAGAGGCTCTAAATATAAATTGATCAGAGAGCATCTGTCTTCTGAGGCATAATGGAGGTTCAACACACTCAATCTGTAACGCATTAATTGGTGAAGATTTCATTGCTCCAGTTATGATAGGTAGGCACTTGGACTGGATCTTGTCTATCATGCTAAGTGTGGTTTTATTGCAGGGTTCGAGTAAAAACATACCATAATCAAAGTGACTACGTATTAACGCGTTGTAGAGGAGTTTCTGTGTGAATGGGTGGGAGCCCCACCAAACACCAGATAATGAACGTAGAATGTTAATATTTCTTTCACATTTTTTACTAATATAAGTCAAATGTAAGCCAGGGAACGCAGTGTTTCTGCAGAAGTTACGTCACTAGGCTGACGGTCTTGTTACCAATGCCTTAAGAAATATAAAAAAAAATCTGTTATGGCGCGAATCTACATTGTCAATACTTATGTAGGCATTAGTTAGATACTTTGATAATATTTTTTAAGTTTTTAATTTATTTACTGCCTTTTTTACTTACCTATTTACGTTTACCTTTTGTTCTTACATTGTTAGTGTACTGCGATACAACATCAACAAGCAAGTAGCATTTAATCACTACCACAAAGTAATAATCCCTACGTTTTAGTGATAGTATAGAAAAATTATGTGTAAGTAAGACTACTATTTCTTTGATGTTGGAATGAGTATAACATTTATAATTTTTATTTATTCTGTATAATTTTTTTGTTTTGTTTTAGTCAATGCAAGATGTACGTAAATATTTTATCCAAAGCTTTTCTTCGTTGTTGTTATTGTATAATACCACGATAGTGACTACTTTAAAAATACCTTGAAAGATAGCTAGGTATTTTTAAACAAATTTATCGAAAGTGGAATATTATAAACTGATCATTCAAAGAACAATTGTTGAAGTTAGAAAAAAAATGGCTGATATAGGAAAACAACGTGAAGAATTCCTTGAAATAGTTAGTGATGATAGTGAATTTCCAAATAAACGTGTCAATAAACGTATTCGAAGATTTTCCAGTAATGATGGTGAAAATGATAATGTAGTTGCACACAAAGAAATGGAAATTAACATTTTATCACTTAACAGTAGTGAAACTTGTCCAAATGATATAACTAAACCTAAAAAGTCTAGATTACAAAATTATTTTGGTGTTAGTGATGATAACAGCTCAGGATCATGTAACGAAACCACTGAAGAAAATTCTATGAAAGAAAGTTCAAGTCGAGTTAAAATTAGGAGAAAGAAATTACAGGAAAAGTTTAAAAATCTTGGTTCACAAATAAAAGCTGGAGAGGTACTAAATTGTCAAAGAAGAAATGCTGATACTGATGAAGGTGAAAATAATTCTGAAAGTTCATGCAGTGAAGCATCTAATTCATCGATAGAGAAAATTAGGCAGGTAATTAACAAATGGATTGGACAACCGTATCTATTCCAGTTGATAGCAGGTATTAATACATACATATCTTCATGCTGTGTCCCTAACTGGGTACAGCTATAGCTCACATATTAATAATAATGTACATAACTTTTATAGGTGATAACTTTTATATTCTTTGTGCAGTTCATTATTATGTATTATAGGTTAGAACAGGTCGGTTATAAGATCATGGGGCCAATAGGGGAGTTAAGTATAGAGGACAAAATGATTCTTATTATAAGAAGGCAATGGCTACATAAGTTAATTTGTTTAATTAGTACTAAAAACTTTATATTTCTGAGTGTCCATTGTGGAAATTTGAGCTTATGTATAAAACCAACTGGTTGCTATTATGTTAAAGTAAGCAACTTCATATATATAGGATTGTTACTTAAAAAAAAAAAAATTCCTAGTCTTGCCATAAATATTTTGTTACAAGGAAAACATAGAATGGTTTAGGGACTCCAAATTACGGCGTTTAGAGCTTGCCATACTCTCTAAAAGAGACCATAAATCATAATTAAGTGGATTAAGATGAGGTTTAGATGATGGCCAGTCTTCAGCTCTGATGAAGTCATAAACTTTTCTTTCCAGCCACTCTTGTGTGGATTGAGCTCTATGACCCAATTCTGAGTTTTGCTGAAAAAACCATTCCTGGTTATGGATCATGGTCTTGTTAAGAGGCTTCACTATCTTCTTGAACATAAACTCGCTCAATCTGCATATTAAAATTTTGCTTGATAGTAAAAAAAATCTCGTCATTAAATAAAATTTTTCTTTGACCTCCCTTTACGTACTGCCTAAGAAGTGGTTTTGATTTTATCACCCCATTCATTTTTAAATCATCGGTTAAGTAATGACCAGTGCGTTTCATAAGCTGCAATTCCAAAGTCGTCTCATGAAATACACAACATGGTTCTGGGTGTTATATTCATTTCCCTAGATAAAATCTTTTGGGTTCTTTCCTTAACTGCTTTGATCACCTTTTTAGTATGAATATTACATATAGGGCCAGATCTTGTTTGTCACAAACAGAGAATGTTTCATATCTATCAATAGCCCAATACATAAACATTCGACTAATAGGAAGGAATGGAGAGTTTCAAAAATTGCATTTGGCTGCATACCTACTTTGTGTAATGCTATCACAGCAATTCAGGCCTAGACAAGTGGCTATATTAAACGATAGTAGGATAGAACGATAGTAGGATAGAACGATAAATATTGTGATCTAGCGTAATTAAAATTAAGCAGATTAATTTTAAATTGGTAGTCAAACTTTATTAACTTTCTATTAAATCAAACAAAAAGTAAAGTCGTGTGAAAACCGCCGTATAAACGTAGCCAAATGGCACTTTTGACGAGCAGTAACGCCAGCAAGCTTTTCGATTTTACGAAGTGTTTGCCACTTGTCTAGTCACCCCGTTCTCTTTATCATCCCACTCCATTTTAAGATCACAAGAATATTTAACAAAAACTAGTGTGAAAATGAGAAAACACTGAGTATTCACATGAGAATGTCAGGTTCCAAATTCAAATACATTATAATATTATTGCTTTTTTTTGTTATCGTAACAGCATTTATGACCACACTGTGTATACACTATTCATACTTTCAGAAAATCAAAGATAGATCCAGTTATTTGAAAACAACTCTGTGTGACTCGGACACTTCTGATGAAGAAGAAAGTTCACTTAAAAAGTTGACAGTTGTAAAAAAGAGGGAAAGAAAGTCAACAATATTAACTTCACCAAAACCTAAAAGAGTAAGTATAAAATTATCTCAAGAGTTAGTATAAATAATGATATAAAATATAATGAACTATTTAAGTTAAAAAATAATAATGAAAATGACATGAAATTTTACGTTTTATGTTAGAGACACCATTTTTTACAATTTACATTATGACATGAAATAAGACAAGAAACTTCTACATTTTTACATTAGAAATACACTACTTTTTACATTTTACATTATGACGAATTAAGACATAAGAAAGACATTTTACATTAGAGATACACCACTTTTTACATGAGATTGGCAGAAATGTTTCTAATATATCTGAAACCAGTTGTCAGTATACAAAAGAGAGGAAGCTGATCAAAACTGGTCTACGGAATTTCCTTATGATGCCGCGAAATACATTTTGATTAATAATAAGTTTAAAGCAGGACCTAGCAAAAAAATATATACTTGCAATATTGACCACTTATGATAATGGGCAACTTAGAATATAACACATCATCATAACTCCAATATTATATTGTAGGTGCCCCAAGACTTCCCTTGATATGCATATCAAATGAAAAAATGATTAGATGAAAAAATATTATATTATATTATTATTATATTATATTCTATTCCTTATATTCCGATTGTTGCGCACACACAACACACTTAAGGGCCCAACTGAAAATCAGTGCTTCGGTGACGCTTAGGCAGAACCGCACTATGCTGAGTTGGAAGTGCTATACAAAAACTAAATGTGTAATGCCAACATTACACATTTAATTTTTGTATGTATAAAACTTGTTTTTTCCTGAATATTGTATGTTGATCCTATTGTAAGTCATAAGTGTATATTGTCAGTGTGTGTCGAATAAAGTTTGTCTATTGTCTATTAGAAGAATATGCAATCGAAAAGTTTTAGCCGACTCACTACATATTATGTTTTATGAAAAATCCAAAAATGATGAATAAACAGCAATAATTACAAGATTTTAAAAACCCTTTAGATTTTTTTGATACATTAAAAATTAATGAAAGTTGCATTATTATTTTGATTATAGATGTCTGCTAAACAAGCAGAGGAGAATATGCAAAAGATCAAAAGTGAATCTAACCGTATGCTGCGTGAAAAAGAGATTTCCTTACCGTATCATAAGCCTAAGGCATTCACATTAAAAGATATAATGAGTAGAAGAATGCCAGGCGTGACTCCTGATGGAAAGGTGTTATCTATCAAAATGAATGATACGCAATTAAAACAATATGTGTAAGTGTAATCTATTACCTTATTAATTAAGCTTAAAATTAGTGATAAATTATTTTATGTAATAGCAGTGACGTCCACAGACAATTTCAATAATATCTTTCAAAACACCGAATTCGTCATTCAGTTTATGTGTAAATGTTAATATATTTTACGTCATGTTATTTATTAAGCGCTACTAGTATGAAAAATCTTTCAACGGTAACAGAACTGCTTCTTATAATTATTGTAAAAAGACTTGTAAAAAGATCTTATAATATAACAAATTTGGAAAGTGATTACCTATATCAATCTTACTCAATAATTATTAAACATAATTTCGTTTAAATCTGAATGCCGACGAGCGCCATCTGTTATTTTGTATACCTATTTGTTAAATATTCTTTAAGTAAGGAAGAAAAAGTCACTAGAAATTGTTTAGAGTGCGCTTGTAAAAAAAGAGATCGCTTGCTCGTGTTTTTTTTTATTTTTAAATGGCACCGTACGTGAGTACATTGCCAACGTCAAGTAAAGCCAGAAAACAATTCAGTAGATGATTAGCACATTTGCCAATGTCACGCATTAACACAAACTAGTATACAGTCACAGAATAAGTAAAATCACAAGTAAATTAGTTCTTTCTTATCGTAAAACTCCTCCAGTACCTAAAGTGATAGTAGGCTTTACTGAAGTTTTAAAGGACTTCTTGGAAGAGCGCGAAAACTTCAGCTACACATATTTATTTAGATCTCCTCCATTCTTGTCACTTACACAGAACTTTAAAACACAATATACCATCACTGTTGTACTTTAAAACTCCTAAAAATGTAAAGAATAGAAAATCTAAATAAAATGACAACCTCACTTCTCCCGTTCCCGCCAAAAAGTCCCTTGCTCGTGTTATTCATTCAATGAAATTTTGAACTTGCTAGCGCAATTGTAGCAATGAAATACGAAAATGTTATACGGCTAAAATAAATGTACTTGTGTTATTAAGAAATTAATAAAAATGAACGCATTTTGAAATCGGGTGCATTATGTGTTGTATCTGATATTAACCAATAAGATATCAGGAAAAGGACGGCACACAGTTTTAACCAATAAGACTTCAGCGAAATGAAGGTGCATACAATAATAACTAATAAAATTAAAACTATAGACGATTATTTTTTTCGATCCTGGTATTGGCTAGAGACTGCGTCTCTTTTTTAACTTGCGTGCTGCTTTTGGGATAAGTAAACATTTAAAACCACTACAGATACACTCGTGTAATTATACGAAACACAACCACAGATTAAACACAACGTTAGAAAATCTTTGCATATGTGTAAATTCAGCCTTTGATGCGAATTGTCTCTCGGGTGAACGTTAAAATAAGGCGAGCGCGGGAATTTTTAAAATGTTTTCGGTGGCGGTTTTTTTATTTTTCTTACATTAATTAATTAGCAAATTGCTAGGGTAGACAGAGTCTGTTTGTCTCTATGGAGTGCACGCCACTGTGTAATAGCCATTAGAATTTTTTCTTTGGTGGCTCAATTTGAAAATATTTATTGTAATAATTATTTATAAAGCTGTATAATTGTACATATCTAAATGTTAGTATTTTTACAAGTTGTATTCTAGTACTTTCAAAACGAGATTAACAAATGTTTGAAGATATAAATCTATATGCGAATTTACATACATAAATACATACATATCTTCACGCTGTATCCTCAACGGGGTAGTAAGAGAGGATGGAGTGCCAAGCGTCGCCGTCCTTACATACTTCTTTCGCTTCCTCAATTCTCATCATTCTCCTCACACATTTTCACCTAGGTATGCGAGTGCTTTGTTATAACATTAGTATTTCCAAACTTAAAACTAAGTATTACTTAAAATTACTACTACAACTTACTGTTTAAAAAGTGATTACTGTTTAGGTTAATTATCAGACTGGCAGTACTACTTTAAATTGCCAAGCTAATTCGCTGGGAGAAGAAGCTACCAAACCGACGGTCTCCTGAAGCCTCTACTACACTCTTAATTCTTTATTAAAAGACTTAGTTCGTTTCTATTATTATTTATATCTCAAGTTTTTATTTGTAATTTAGGTTGTATAACTTAATTTATTTTGTTCTTATATTTAGTAAAAAAGTTTTACTATTTCAGTGAGATGTTAGAACAAAGACAGAAAGAAATGATTAATTTATGTAAGAGTGATTCAGAAGAGGAATCTCAGGAAAACGATCTCATATTGGATTCTAATTCTGAAGTACATTCATTAAAAAATATCATTAATGAGGAATCTAAAGATAACATATTGGATAATATTCATGAAAATAAAAGTAATCTTAAAACACCAGATATTCATAGTTTTAGTATCAACAGTGAAAATAAAGATATTATGATTAATGAAATTAAACTGAAAAATTTAAATGACAATGGGACTGAGGAAGAGGGAAATACAAATAGAAATATTAATAATGTTAATTTAGATGTTAATGATGAAATGTTTGACGTTACAATGAGAAACCATAATATTGTTGAGAAAACATTAGAAAATCATGAAAAAGAAAGTCACAGAAAGAGTGACATTGGCACTGAAGGAGATAGTCAGTTAATCAATTTGCATTTTGGAACAGAAACAGAAAATGATTCTGTCAGTTTTCTAAATGTGGAAATAGGAGAAAAATTATTGTCAGAAATAAATGAAGAAAAAAGCAAAAATAATATAGAACATAATTTTTCAGATGAAGATATAAATATAGAAGACATCGATACAATTATTGAAAATGCTAGTATAATTAAAGGTACTTGTAATATGTATATCACAATCTTAAATTATCTTAATTTTTCTATTTTTTTATACCAATTGTAGATATTTTAATCGAATATTTATAATGTTACGTATATTTTGCAGATCCTGTAAATGATAGCACTTCTTCAGTCTCATTAGCAAATAATCAATCATTATTATTGAAACCAAAATTAACAGGAATTCCAGGCAGCGTTATAGATCTAGATGAGTCTGACCCAATACCACCTACAAGGTTATCTGGGGTTGAAATGCTTAAAAAGCGGTTTACATATTTTGCTAAGCTTAAAACACCTGAAGAGATGGAGCGGGAAAGAGAACATAGGCAATAACATGTTTTTATTAAAATTCATTTATTATTCCAAATCAAGATTTCTTAATTTGTCTAATAATTCATCTTTTTTCAGGATTAAACCAGGAATGTTGCATATAAAACTCAAACAAGAACTCGAGGAAAAAATTGCTGAACAACGTTCACTGGAATGGGCAAAACGATTGGAAGAGGAGAAACAGCAGCAAAAAGAATTTGATCTAGTAGGAGAGTCTGATGAAGAAGATAATATTGAAAAGGTCGAAGCTAATTTAGAAGAGGCGCCTGAGAAAGTAATTGATACAGAAAGTGATGATGAAGAAGATGAAGTGGAATATAATGTTGAAAAAGAAAAGCCAAGAAAGTATAATCCAATGATAGATGATGAAGCCGAAGAGTCAGATTGTGACAATGAATGTGATGCTCATGAGTTAGAGTCGCAAGAAATGGCCAGTGAAAACAATGAAAATGAAAACGAGGATTTAAATGTAGGTGAAAATGAAGAAAGCGATGAAGAATCTAGTGAAAGTGAATCTTCTGAAGAAGAAACTGGGGTATCTATTAATCCAAGAAAAGGCAGAATATTAAAAGCTTTTGAAGATTCAGATGAAGAAGATAGTCCAAATAAAACTGATCAGGTACCAGTTGTAGACAATCCTCATATACTCGTGAATGATGAAATGACTGTTAATATGGAAGAAATTCACAATGAACATCAAGAAATAATACAATCCCAAGGTGAGCATTACTACTTAAAGCGTATTTTATTACTTCTATGTAATATATTTACATACGAAAAAGAATTTAAGCGAAACTTTAAAATATAATGTTAATTTCAGATGATGAATTACAATTAGCGCAAATTAACAAATCTATTTCTGAAGATTTGTTTCCTACTAGTCAAGAGAGCACTGCAAAAACTCCTATTACATGTAGTGAAAATGTAGACAAAAGTACTATCTGTAGTAGTATTGTAGATTTAGGTACACAGACATTTTCAATACTGAGTTGTAATACAGAGTCTAAAGAACAAAATTATTATTTAAAATGTTCTGAGAGTTTTAATGCCAAACAAGATGTACAATTGTCTGGAAATGTAAGTATCTATCCAAGTTGTATTACATTTTAACTAGTTATATTATAACTTATTTGTTTTAGAAAACGAAGTTATTAATCTTATTGTTATATTATATTGGTTGATAACTAATTTTCAATGTTTTTTAAGGGTAAATTAAAGGATTTGGTGGGTATGTGTTCTGGGAGTTTTTCTCAAGACTTAGTAAATTCACAGAGTACTAGCTCGCAAACTTCAAACACTCAGGATCTTGGCGATGATGTTTTAGCTCTGTGTACTGGCAAATTCTATGATAATCCATTTGTTTCACAAATAGATGAAAATAATGTAGATAAATGTATACCTGATCAATGTAAATCTGATGATTACGTGTTGCGGGATGACAATAACAAAGGTTTCATTGAACTACAAGAACACAATGACAAACAAAATATGATTTTACATGATAGCAGAAAAGAACTTATTCATAATGATATTGTTGAAAAGTGTAATGAGAACCACAATAAATGCAATGAGATATGTAACAAAGAAAATGTTGATGATGACAAACAGAAGACTGAAGATGAAAATGTTCTTAAATCTATTCTTGAAGAGTTAACTGATCCTGAATTTGATTTACCTAAGCCTAATAAGTTTTTTGATGCAAATAATGAGAAAAAGCTTGGTGTTTCCAGTACTCAGGTAAAAAAGAAATTTATCATTGATTCCGATGATGAAGAAAAAGGTTCACTAGAAAAAAATTCTACAAATAAAAAAAAGAAATTTAAAAAGAAAAAACCTAAAAAGCGAGCACTGCAGATATCAGGTACTGTTCATATTGTTTTGAAAATAAAATTACTATGAAATCGACTAATTTTTATAGTAATACCTAAACTAATTAATCTGTGGTAATACGTACATATGTACATACATATTATACATACGCTGTACCCTTAACGGTGTAGTCAGAAAGGACGAAGCGCCAAGTATCGCGGTTCTTACATCTTTCGCCTTCTCAATCCTCATCATTCTTCTTACATGCTTTTGTCTAGGTATAAGAGTGCTTTTGACATTTCCGTCAGCTAACACTGGCTATTTGATCTTTCTTTTTATAGTCAGCCATGCTCTTTTTTGGCTTTTGCTACCACTCACTTCAGCTTTGTAGATTTTCTTCGTCAATCTTTCATCACTCGCTCTTTCTTTGCGCCTGAACCATCTAAGCATTCCTTTCTTCACTTTTACGATAACACTGTCGTTCAACCGTGTCATACTGGGTATTTCTTCATTGCTTATTTTGTCTGTAAGAGTGAAACCGTACATATTTCTAAGAGATCGCATTTCTACTGCATTTATCTTACTTTCACCTGAGTTCGGGCTTATCTAAGCTTTACTACCGTGCAATAAAGTCGGCGCCAACACCGCATTGGGGATGGCCATTTTGGCTGAGTTAGAAATATTCACAGTGGCTAGTAATTCGGCCAAAGGACAGTTTACTTTTATAACAATAAATATTTTAATTGCAGATGACGAAGAAGAAGAACTTGCAGTGTATGACAATGAAGTGTCTGATTTTGAAGATGATGCTCTTGAGCGAATAGTTGAATATGATTCAGAAGAAAATGAGGCAAGTTTCCCTAAATTTTGTGTAACTACTGACTCTATTTTAAAACGAAATATTAATTTTTTTTATTTATTATTGGATATTTTAAATTATTTTTTTAATTGACTTCAAAACAGAGGTTTTCAATTCACCTGTTTTTTTTCCATTTTTATGTATGTTATGAGCTTATGCCTTATGAGATAGCTCCATCATTTGTAGACATATTACGGTATCATATATAGTTTATTTTATCCATCTGTATGTCTGTATTTGTCACAGTAGTTTTTCGGAGGATATTTAACATAAACAGCTGAAATTTAGGACAGTTATAATAAGTGGTGGTGCATACATATATGTGAACTTCATAAGTTGAGTTTTGATATTTGGTACTTATTATTTTTATTTCTTTAAAATGTTTAATTATCTAAGAAAAACACATTTATAAATAAATGAATTGCTAAGCTGTAGGTGAAGACAACCGGAGTCAGCAAAAGGAGCATGTAACGACTGAGTGCATAGAGATATACATATGTATATATTACGACAATAACTTGTAAATCGCACTAAATTAGAGAATATTATAATTTGTTTTACAGGTGGAAGTAAAACCAGAGAACTTCAAAAAGAGGCCAAAAGTGTCAGGTTTCTTTGAACAAGAAGCTGAATTAACATCAGAAGACGAATGGATGGGGTCAGGCGACGAAGACGAGCGGGGGTTGGACCGGATGGAAAAAGAGGAGGGAGATGAAGACACTTTCCATCAAGGCCAACTACAGAGTGAACTGGGAAAAATACATATGTATGTATTATATCCTAATAATTATATCGCATTATATGAAAAACTTATTACTGTTTAACGACTCATGAGATGTTGCAATGGTTGTGAAGGCATAGTAATTATTATTACATACTCTATAGTAAAGGAGAAATGTTCACTGCAAAGTCGAGATATCGTCGAGGAACCACAGTCTGCACATATTTTATATATGTAAATAATAGTAAGGCCTTAGGCATTGAGCCTCTTCTTCTTTTTTTTCTGAAAAAATGGGATAAATTTAAATATCAATATGGCGACACTGGTTGCGAAGTCAAGAGTCGAGATTCTGGATCACGGTCCTTGACACGGCCTCAACTATGCAATACGTGAGAGTTTGTCAACTTTTGTTTTTATCGCTTACAAGTTTCAAATGCGTCATTTTGCCCTTTTATTTTTCAGGCGCGATATTTTAGATCAGGATAAGCGTGAAGTAAGGCTACTGCAGGAGTTATTATTTGAAGATGGCGATCTGGGTGGTGGACACCGACAACGAAAGTTCCGCTGGAAAAATGCTGGTTAGTTATTACTTTTTTTTTCTTTCTTTATGGAATGGCGCCTTCGATCATATATAAAAACAAGATACACAATCAACGCTCCAAATATGTCCTAACCAAATGTGCACTCGGACGAGTATTTGAGTGCACTTTTGTTTTAGTAGTATTCGAAAATGCTAACAGCAAACATGACAAATGTGCTCCTTTAAAAATTGTAAAAACGACACGTGTAGAACTCTAAAAAAGACGGCGATTCTTATTTTCGGTAAATAAATTAAATAACTTAATTACGTGTTCATTATTTCGTTATAATAATATTGTTACATAGCTCTTTTTTATTAGATTTTTAATCATATTTTTCAAAAATGGCCTGACAGTATATGTCTTATTCTTGTCACTTTTATGTAACAAATCAAAATGACGTAAATAGCAATGCAAATAAATTATGAGAATTATAATTTAGGCACGAAACGTAAGATTGCATTTTAAATATTTTTTTTAACATACTTCGTTTCAATGTCATGTTCAAGGATCTCTTACCAGCTTTTACAACCTTATGCATTGACGGTAAGGTCTACTTTAAATTATCACAATATTACGGATAGTACTGTACGATATTAGAAATGCGTATGTCAATTTGGACAATAATTTGTTTAGATTTTACAGCAGATTGTGCATCTAGTTTTTTATTTGTGATCGAAGCATGTCGCACAGTTTAGCGCATTTGCCATTGTCACGTATTAATAAGTAGAATAACAAGTAAATTAGTTTTTTCTTATCGTAAAACTCCTCCAGTAAAGTGATAGTAGGCTTTACTGAAGTTATAAAGGACTTCTTGGAAGAGCGCGAGAACTTCAGCTACACATGTTTATTTAGACCTACTCCATTCGTTTCACTTGTCAAGAACTTTAAAACACAATATGCTATCACTTTCTTACTTTAGAACATTTTGTGATCGAAGTTTAGAACTCCCAAAAATTTTAAAAATAGAAAATCTAAACAAATTGTCAACCTCACTTCTTCCGTCAAAAAGTCCTAGTTGTTACTTTATTGGAAATAAAAAACCGGCTAAGTGCGAATCGCACTCGCGCACCAAAGGTTCCGTGCCACCATACAATGTATTTGTATTATGTATGTACCAATAAAATATAAGTCAGATTCAAAAACAAACTTAACTTTGCAGTTGAAAGACACACTCCCATACTCTCCAACTGCAAATGTAAGTTTGTAATGGCAAATAACTACAAATTAATGATTTTCGGATTTTTTCCTTTACCTAGCTTCTTGCCAAGTTTCATGATTCAAGTCAATGAGTAGTACATATTTTGATTTACTTTAGAGTGTCAAAATAAGAAGCATAAATGGCCGTATTTTTTGATTGCGTTGACTTAGAAGCTTGTTTATTTAAGGGTTATTTAAAAAAAGATTATTTATAGGGACCGCAGACATAAGTATTTGATATGAATTTTAACTTGATACCTCCACGTATTTTTGTGGAAAAGGGTCTTGATAAACAGACAGATGGACAATGACGTAATCCTATAAGGGTTCCTTTTTTCCTTTTGAAGTATGGAACCCTAAAAACAATTAGTATGGGGGTATGTAAAGTCATTTACAAATATTTTATGTACTTATACTTTCTTTATTTGGTTCTATTCTGCCCCGAGCAAATATGCCGACTATCTTCTTGTTGCAACAGTTCAAAGGCTGAGCGACGTATTAGAAACCTGTGGGCCTAGAAAAGTGGCTCAATTATCGTAAACGCTAGTACAATAGTGGTAAAATAGAATGACATACCACGCGATTTAGCGTAACGAATTTTAAATTGGTAATAGAAACGTTATTAATTTTCTATTAAATTGACGGAAAATTAAAGTCGTGTGAAAACCGCCGTGTAAGACGTAGCCAAATGGCACTTTTGACAAGCAATAACGCCAGCAAGCGTTGCGATTGCACGCAACGTTTGCCGCTTGTCCAGCCGCTCTGTTATTGTATGATTGTGCGTTACAATCTATAACCCCAAGTACTGCTATTATTTTGTTGTGACTTAATGCTCTCTCTGTCTTGAATGGGAATTGGTGTGATGTTATGTATTAGTATGTATGATTAAATATACCACAACTACCAGTTGTTATATTCTATCAATAGTAATAATAACTCAAGTTATTACCAGTGTAAAATCTAATCATAACTTCTATTGCAATAGGTATAAATAGTGATTCATATTACATCACTAAATTATTAATTATATTTTCGTAATTTCTAGATGATGAAGAAGACATTGGAACTAAACCAGATAACATCACGGACACACAAGAAGAGGAATTTGAATCAGAAGAACAATGGAGGAAACAGAGACATGAGAGGGAGATGTTTTTAAGGCAAATGGTACATATGTATGACATTTATTATTAGAGTAGCGACTCGCCTCTGCTTCGCCCGTGTGGGGTGTTGAATGTTTGCAACACAATAAATTTTTATTATTGAGATTTTTTATACAAAAATATCATCCAAATTTCCGACTTTTCAAAATGGATTTTCCCAAAAATTTTTTTCAGCAATCAGCCATATCGGTCGAGCCGTCCTCAAGTGACGATCTTTCATATTTTTATTTATGTAGATCGTGATTATTTTTTCATTTTGTTTATTTTGTGTACTACCTTTCCACTATGTTCTAAAAAAGCAACTAATACTAAGTTACAGATCTCAGCATTCATTGTTATTTGATACTGATATTCTCTCCAATTCCACACCAATTCTCAAATGAGATTGCATCGCATGCGCAATCTGTACAGCAAGCAGAAGAACGTAATTATAGTGTGCGGAACTGTATACTTGCTACAATGTGTAATATGCATGTATTTTTATTACACTATTCATTGTAGGAAAATAATTACAAACTGAAAAATAATTAACAAAAAGTTATGATAGAAAAAACGATTTGTTGCAAGATGAAGTCTACTAAATTTTGCGTGTGGCAAGACCTTGTGCAGCGTCCATCCGTATCGCTACCACCATCTTACTCACTAATCCTGCTGCCAAACAGCAATGATCTGATTGTTGTGTTCGATATCGAGGGTATGACAGCCGGTGTAATTTTTGGCACAAAAGGCACAACATCTTAGTCGTCAGTGTTGCCAACGTATTTGCAATCAGAAATACTTTCTTAGCCTTGTTGTAAATGTCCATGGTCCACTGAGCCCATTTACCATCAGATGGAACTGTTTGGTAGTTCTTCTTTCCAGTAGTATAAAATTTTTTTTTATTGCATGCATTGTGGGATGTTATGAGGCCGGACTTTAGAAATTATCACAAACAAAACATTTTGTGAATGTTTACCTACTATTTACACAAGAAAACAATTTTTACCTGTCTTCACGCATTTAGCTAAGGCGACGCGTTTTGTATTTGGGTTCAGTTTTAATTAACTTTATAAATATAATTATTTGTAAAAATAAATAAAATGCATATTAAGATTTTTATTTATCATGTTTGAAAAATATATCTATTTGAGTCTTAAATTTCATGCATAGAGAATATTGCACTGCATTTACTGTGAAGTCACAGATTTTTTGCATTATCTGTTGATTACTGCATGGACTGCACACGCATTGCGCCAGCATTGGTTGTCGCCTAGCCTTTAAGTCCGAATATACAAAGCATACTGCAATATATTTTCTTTTTTTTTAGCAACAGAAAGAAAATGAAGAAGACACATTAAATACCTTGAACAGAACAACAATAATCAAGGCGAATCTCTGTTCTAAGACCATGTCAAGTTTACTAATGGAAGTGGACAGTTCTACAACGGAGAAAAATACCACTATGTCTGTGAAAAATGAGAGCACAGTTGTATTAGAAAAGAAAACGTCTAAAGATATTCCCAGCCCTAAGAAACCCTTCTCTGTATTCCAGGTAATGAGATTAAATTAGGATAGTTATAATTTTTTTAAAGTAATTAATTCAAAAATGTTCAGCTATGATTATAAATCTAGCGTTAACTTAATATTCCATTGCAATTCCGGACAAGTATGGTAGATGCAGAATTAAAAAAAAAGTATCGGGTTCAAAATATCTATTGAGTATTTAGTATTTTGTTTCACATTTATTTTCTGGTTTTGCGGGATATCAATTTATATCTGTACCAAATTTCAGCTTAGTAGATGTCTTTTCTTTCATTTCTTTCAACAATAAATTGAATTATCTTTAAAAATATATACAAAACTTGTAATGTACCTTCAGTGAGATATTCATAACAAACCGTATTTGACGACTATAATTTATAACCGCATCAGATCGTAGGTAATATTTATTATAGAACCACATTCAATTTCCATACAAAAAGACGAAATATTTTCCGAAATTGAGCATCTTTTTTATAAATTCTCTGGGTTTAGTAATACATTTAAAAAAAACTTGGAAGATCGCTGGTGTGGAACGCCACTCGTCTCAATACACTTGCTGTTTTCCATGTACCGGCGACTTCCAAGTCAGCAGGTGCCTCGGCCAGCACTGCCGAGAGCTTGAAGCGGCGTAAGTATGTGACTCTCTCTGAGAGTTTCATGTTTACGCCCTTTGCAGTCGAATCTTTGGGTCCCTGGGGCTCCGAAGCCCATCGACTGGTTTCTGATATTCGTAAGAGACTGGTCGAGACTTCGGGAGACCGCTGGGCTGGCAGCTTCTTCCGCCAACGAATCAGTTTGGCTATTCAAAGAGGTAATGCTGCCAGTTTGCTGGGCACCTTAAGCAATGACAACTTTCTAAGCGACAACTTTGAGGAAGTCTATTATTTAAGATAATCTGTAAATATTATAATGTTAGGATATGTCTCGAAAAAGTACATACTTTTAGTTATTAATAAAGTTATTATCTATAAAAAAGAAAGAAAGTTATTGAATAATTGTCTGACAACCAGATGCAAAGCTCAGCTCTCGCCATACACATTGTACAACATAGGCTATACATAGTTAGACTTTCAATTTGGCATTGTTTACGAATTTTATTTTATTTTTTAATACCGCTTAGACACAGGTCACGTATCTGCTTCTTGGTTACTACTAAAATATATAATTTTCTCTATGCTACTAAACGAGCACGCGCTTGTGTTTTTATACGATCATTTGTGCACATGGCCGACAGACAATGGCGCCATTCTATTACAAGTATAGGTTGTCTGTGTTTATGTCTGTCACGTATATTAATAGCTGTGACCAATGGAATAACACACTTAAAGAAGCGCCGCATGCTCGCTATAAATGCCATTACATTACCCATACAGTACTAGGTGACTGCACCGAAAATTACCCTCGGTGATCGTATCAAGGGTCTATTACTAATACTCAATACCTATACTGAAGCACTGTTAAAAATATAATTACGTCTATTGTGTGACTCTAAAGTAAGCGCTAGGGATCTAAATAACGAACTTAGATCGTAGGAGTTGTCGCTTGTTGTTTTGTAAAGTGTTTTATCCTAAATAATAATACTCAAGACAATTACACAAATTGTGTGGCGAACTAAGCACTAGGTAGGCTTATACTATCTGTCGGTACCACGCAATTATAGGAGAGTAGGAGAGCTCCCAGAAATCTCCAAGTCAATCGAGAATGAGTAACAGGCGAGAAATGGCAACTCTTATTAGGGTTCCTGTATTATAATTTCCTCTTTTCGCTTTCTATTATAGAAAAAATGTGGTACCTAATTCAAAATATTTTTTTTAAATTATAATATGAAATAGGTATAAAAGTGCACCAAATGAATGATTCGCCCGGGGCGCTTAGATGGTTAAGGCCGGCCCTAGCGCTTGCGCTAGGCTTGTACTGTACCCACACAAATAAGGGAGCACCCAGTAACACCTACACGGCTACACCCTAGACAATTTAATTTTTACTTAAATTTATTGAGTCCAAATTTAAACATTTTGTTTGCATAAACGTGTAATCGGCAGTTGTTACATAAGTTACATATTTAGTTGTTTATGCCATTTATGGCATGCAAAATAAAAAAAATAAAAAAATTATAATGTCAATATTTATGAAGTACTCCTGGACCTGATATATTATACTATTCTATGTCCTGGACTCAATTGTTACTATTGTGCAGTGCAACTCTAAATTTATTCCAAGTTAGGCTTAAGGTAAATGATTCTAAACACGAACAATCATTGTTGGACTGTTTCTAATCAAATATGTCAGTTTTAATGCCAAGGAATACCAGTCTGTTGGGATGTCTAGTATTACTATTTGTGGCATACAAATGCTATGGTTATGGCCTATGTTTTGACATGTTTGATTTTTGATGAGTTTTTACAAAATTACAAATTTAAAACATGTACAAGCAAGGAATATAATTTATACAGTATTTTTAGTTCTCGAAAAAAAAAAGCTTACAAATTGTCCAAAGATTCTCATCACACATCGCTCTCATCTCTTAGGTTTAATTCACATCGAAAGTGGCAGCGGCCTGGAGCGCCTGATATACGTGCGGTGGCACTAAAAATAAGCCTTTTGTCTGCACGTTTTTCACAATGCAAGTACTTGTTTCGCCAATGCTTTACTACAAGGAACTGTGCGTGTTGTCACACCGGCTTGCCACCATCAGAGCGCCATGAACATTCGCGCGGCTCTTTTGAGCCCAATCAAGGGATTCTGTGTATTGTAGTTGTAGTGTATGTAGGTGTTTCTTTTTTTTTGGTTTCTGAGAGGCAAAATGAAATCCCCACGGACACCCAGCAGGATTCTACGCCGACTGGATAGTGTCGGACGTAAACCGACTAAACAAAACCCCTCTTTGCTGTTAATTCTAGTGGCTTTTACAGCGTCACAGGTCGCGTTGGGGGTAGGTATGTGTATAGATTCTCTATTTATATACAAGTCGAGAGCTGACGTAGTGTGACGTTCTGTACGGTATATATTGTCGAGCCAGTGCTTCTAGGTTAGGACAAAGAAGGCAAACCCCACAGTATTAATGAGGATAAAAGTTAAAATGCTGTGTGAATTTTAGCATTAAAAGTGTTGCCACTCTCTGTGTGAATCGAGCCTTTATCTTGCTTTTATGCTATCAATAAGATGACGTAGGGACTTTTTGGCGGGAACGGGAGAAGTTAGGTTGACATTTTGTTTAGATTTTCTATTTTTTACATTTTTGGGAGTTTTTAAGTACAAAAGTGATAGTATATTGTGTTTTAAAGTTCTGTATAAGTGAAAAGAATAGAATAGGTCTAAATAAACATATGTAGCTGAAGTTCTCGCACTCTTCCAAGAAGTCCTTTATATCTTCAGTAAAGCCTCTCTATCTCTTTACTGGGGGAGTTTTACGTTATGAAAAACCTAATTTACTTGTGATTCTACTTATTAATACGTGACATTGGCAAATGCGCTAAACTGTGCGCCATGCCATAAAGAAAGACCGAAAAAAAAATGACGCAGTAATAGCCTAGTACTTTAATGATATGTATGTGCACGTGACAGATGAATTACCACGGGTCCATGCTATCGCGCGGGCGCGGCGCCCTCGCCCGGCTGGCCGCGCTGGCGACTCCTCTGGCGAGCGACTGCGATGACGCTCCAAAAGTCGGATCTTTAGCACAAACCAGTAAAAGGAACTTCGTCTTCGCTGCCGTCACACCCGATGACGAACCTAAGGTTTTTACTATATACATATAATATACCCATAATAATATACTCAGACATTTCACACAACACCATCTAGTCCCAAAGTAAGCAGCACAGCGCTTGTGTTATGGGTACTAGACAACTGATATACTACTTATATACTTTTCTTTTGTAAATAAATACATATTATACATAAACACCCAGACTCCGGGTGGGAATCGAACGCGCAACCCCCGTTTACTTTCCGACGCGCTTAGCCGTTGCGCCACGGAGGTCGTCATATATATATACATACATGCATACATACATACATATCCTCACGCTATATCCATAACGGGGTAGACAGAGAGGACGGAGCGACAAGACTAAGTAAGACCTACTTCTATCGCCTCCTCAAACCTCATCATTCTTACATACTATTTACTATAATAATAAATAAATACGCCAGACAATACACACCAAATGGTCTGGTCTCAAATTAGGGCATTCCCTGTGCTATGAGAATCAGACGACTACTGGAGGCGTTCCCAGTACACCCAGACCCGAAACAGTCTAGAAAAGTTCGTTTCCTAAATTGACCCGACCAGGAATCGAACCCGCAACTTTCTGCGCTTGGTTGCAACACCTAAACTATTTAAAGATGGAGATACTATGGCATATTATGTCTGATGTACACGAGTACAATTTTAATGATGAAAAATGTAAGTCGTAAGTAGTAAGCTGGTTTATAAAGGGACAGTATCTAATAATATGCTTTGGTGATGTGAGGCTAGTGAATGAAGTCAGGGTAATGGAATAGTGCTAGCAAATCTAGTAGCTAGCTTTGTGTGGACAGATTTTTAGCTAGTACGCTGATATTAGCTGCTATACAGTTACTGTCTCATTAACTAGGCTCCTGTCACTCAGGTAAGATTCATTCCAGCGATAGAACCAACAGCTTCACATGCTTTCAGACACAAACGGTTAATATGGATGGATGGTTAATCTGTGTTTAGATCATGCATTTAGTAGAAGACTGCGTAACATATGGTAGAAATATTATATTCTACGAGCAAATCTCATAAGTGATCTATAACAAAATTATTTCAAAATTATCATGTAATAATATTTTTTATGTTTTCAGGTAACCATCAAAAGAAAAGCTGAGGTCAAAGTAGGCACACCTAGACTTTTAAAAAAAATGAAACTAGACGAAAAGAAAAAAAATACTAAGAGCTTATTGGACCACATGGAGCTTTTATAAATGAGCAGCCAAAGTTTCATTGTTCGATTACTAGTTTTTACTTTAATGATACTTGCAATAAGAACACAGATGATGTTGAAGTATTTTTTCTTATGGAATAGTTTTAATACAAGTACTGAATGTAAATGAAAGTAATGAACTGTATTATAATGTAACACATGTCTCACGAGATGGGATAAAATTGTAAATACTTTGAACAGTGTAATAAAAAGTTTTAATTAATCCAGTGTTGTTTTTTGGACTAATCGGTTGAAATTGATCACCTTAAGAATACTTCTATAATATGTGACATCATTAAAATATTCCAATTATCCTGTAGAAATTGTGCGAACTTTTATAAACTTATGTACTATTATTGATGTACATAATAAGTACATCACAACAAAATGGTACATAACAAAAAATTGGTGTGCTCTCTGGCCCTTAGGAGTCATTATTAGTTCAATTTAAAAGGAATAGTTATTATAGTAATATTTAGAAATATTATACATAAATACATACAATACATATCTTCTCGCTGTATCCCTGACGGGGTGGTCAGAGAGGACGGAGCGGCAAGTTTCGCGGTCCTTATTAAAAACATTATAAGGCTAATAATACAAGGAACACTATTAAGCAACAAGGAGTGAAGGGGTAGTATGCAATATTAAATAAATATTATGCGGTTTTCACTTTCTTACAACTTTATGTACCACAAAAAACGGACGGTCGGGCTTTTTTTGAGCCAGAATAACTATTTATTTTATTTTTTGTATTCATATGTGTTCGGGTGTTAGAAATTTACAGAATAAAGATATATTTTTTGTTACCTGAAGAATACAATACATATATCATTTTGCTATCTTTTTTATAAGAATGGCGGTGACGTTGAACTTGGAAATTATAAGTGATTTTAATGAAGCATCATTTGATAATGCCTTATTAAAATCATTATTATCCATATCCATACTAATATTATAAATGCGAAAGTCTCTCTGTCTGTCTGTTCCGTTTTCACGGCTAAACCGCCGGACAGATTTTGATAAAATTTGGCATGGAGATAGTTTGACACCAGGGGGTGAACATAGGCTACTTTATTTTTTTTAAATCTACCCCTAAAGGGGTGAAAAGGGGGATGAAACTTTGTATGGGAAATTTTTAACCGCTGAACCGATTAAGATGTAATTTGGTACAGAGATACACCTTTTCTATTAAAAAAAAATAGTTTTCTTTTTTTATCAAAAATCTACCCCTAAAGGGGTGAAAAGGGGGATGAAACTTTATAGGGGAAATGCTAAACCGCTGAACTAAATTAAGACGAAATTTAGTACATAGATAAAACCTTTTCTGTTAAAAAACACAGACTTCTTTTTTTCCAAAAATCTACCCTTAAAGGAGTGAAAAGGGGGATGAAACTTTATAGGGGATACTAATACGAGTCTCTGTTTATTTGCCTGTCTGTCTGCTTGGTTTTTACGGCTAAACCGCCGGACCGATTCCGATAAAATTAGACATGGAGATAGTTTGACACCAAGTAATGAACATAGGCTACTTTATTTTTCAAAAATCTACCCCTAAAGGGGTGAAAAGGGGGATAAAACTTCGTATGGGAAATTTTTAACCGCTGAGCCGATTAAGATGTAATTTGGTACAGAAATACACCTTTTCCATTAAAAAAACATAGTTTTCTTTTTTATTAAAAATATACCCCTAAAGGGGTGAAAAAGGGAATGAAACTTTATAGGGGAACTTTATAATGATAAACCCTAACAATATGGGTATCAAATGAAATAGAATACGCAGGGGAAGGTAGATACATATGTGACGTCATAAATCCAATATGGCGAATGTTATGATATTCATTTTCAAATCCAAGATGGCGATTATTACTTTTTTTGGATAAATCGATACGGGTATCCAATTCTAGGTTTCTCGGGGTGCCGATTACGAAAAAGACGTTCATTTCGTAATCCAGGTACTTAGCAAATATTATTATTTTTTAAAAATCTACATGGGTGTCATGTTCTAGGTTTCTCGGGGTACTGATTACGAAAATGACGTTCATTTTCAAAACCAAGATGGCGAATATTACTTTTTTTGGATTAATCGATATGGGTGTCATATCCTAGGTTTATCGGGGTGCTAATTACGAAAATGACGTTCATTTTCAAATCCAAGATGGCGAATATTACTTTTTTGGATTAATCGATATGGGTGTCATATCCTAGGTTTCTCGCGGTGCTAATTACGAAAATGACGTTCATTTTCAAATCCAAGATGGCGAAAATGACTTTTTTGGATAAATCGATATGGGTGTCACATTATAGGTTTTTCGGGGTGCTGATTACGAAAATTATGTTTATTTTCGAATCCAAAATGGCGAATATTATTTTTTTGGTTAAATCGACATAGGTATCATATTCTAGGTTTCTCGGGGTGCAAATTACGAAAATGATGTTCATTTTCAAATCCAAGATGGCGAATATTACTTTTTTTGGATAAGTCGATATGGGTATCAAATTCTAAGTACCTCGGGGTGCTGATTACGAAAATGACGTTCATTTTGTAATCTAAGATGGTGAATATTTTTTTTTTTGATAGATATACATGGGTGTCATGTTCTAGGTTTCTCGGAGTATTGTTCAATACCAACAATATGGGTGTCAAATGAAGTGGGATACGCAGAGGAAGGTTTTTGTATATGTGACGGTATCATCAATCCAATATGGCGGATGTTCCATAATAGGAAATAACTTTTTCGTTCAACACCAACAACATGGGTATCAAATGAAATGGAATACGCAAGGGAAAATTCCCGGACATGTGACGTCATCATAAGTCCAATATGGCGGATGTTCCATAATAGGAAATAAGTTTTTCGTTCGACACCAACAATATGGGTATCAAATGAAATGAAATACACAGGGGAACGTTTCTGGACATGTGACGTCATCATAAATCCAATATGGCGGATGTTCCCTAATAGGAAATAATTTTTTTGTTCATTACCCACAATATGGGTATCAAATGAAATGGAATACGCAGGAGAAGGTTTTTGTATATGTGACGTCATCATAAATCCAATATGGCGGATGTTCCATAGAAGGAAATAACTTTTTCGTTCAAAACTAACAATATGGGTATCGAATGAAATGGAATACGCAGGTTTTTGTATATGTGACGTCATCATAAATCTAATATGGCAGATGTTCCATTATAGAGAATAACTTTTTTTTTAACACCAACAATATGAGTACCTCGGGTAACCTCAGTAACCTAAAGAGGTCAAGGAACATTTTTCCACGCGGACGAAGTCGCGGGTACAGCTAGTTATTATATATTTATTATTTAGAGAGGACGGATGCTTGGCGCTCCCTTCTCTCTGACTACCCCGTTGGGGGTACAGCTTGAAAATATGTATGTATTATTTGACAAAAAAGAATAAAGTCGCGAGTACAATAATAAAATAATGACGATTGCTGTCTCCTAACTTGTATCAACATTTTAGGCTCGATTGGCCCTTTTTATAATTTACCGTTGAACGATTTTATCGCTACGATTTTACCGTCCACGATACAATGGGCAGGCAAAATGTATTGCAGTTGTACGAAGACGCTTTTAAATTTCCGTCAACGATAACGTCCACGGTATGACGTATTGTGTCGTCGAAAAAGCGTCTTTTGCTCGACGCAATAGGGAATCATTTTGCTTACCTATTGTACCGCGTGTAAAATCGTGACGATATAATCGTATGATAAAACGGTAAATTATAAAAGCGCCCATTAAGCTTCTATCACATAAATCTCATTATTTTTGAAGATAAGAGGGTATGCTCGATTTTCATTTATTTTCTTTAATATCTTTATTCAGAAAAATATTGTAAAATTGTAAAAAAGTATTCGTATTCCCCTTCTATCATTTGTTATGTCACATGAAGCATTATACAAAATTTTTTAATTATAACCAAAACGTTTATTTACGTTGCACGTGCGTGATTGGGCCATCTAACTAAATTAATGCCTATATGTTATACCTACCAAATTTCAACTAATTTCGTGTAGTAGATTCGGAGAAAATAGACTGCGACAAACGTACAGACAAATACGCGAGTGATCCATTTTTCCATGGATTTACGGTACCGTAAAAAAATCAAAGTGAGTTGAAAATACATACCCTTTATTCCATTTTTGATTTTTATTTCTAATTTTAGCTTATTATCTTTATGCAAACAGCTCAGTACTACTTACTTTGCGTTAGTAAGTAATTACTCTGTGATATTACATAATTTTACGTTCTCTTTGATTATAAAGACTATGTAAAGACTGATGACGGAATAAATCAACTGTGAAATATGGACAGAGAAACAGATATAGTATAGACCTAGACAGACGGCGGGAAAGACGGACAGACAGATTTCTAGAAAGGTAGATGGACAGACAAACGTGATGAAATTAAGGATTGCATGAAGTTAATTACTTATTACATTCAAAATTAAATCTAATATATAAGAATATAGGTTCGATGAAAGTCTGAACGGAATAAAACTAACAAGAATTAAATTATCAAGAAGTTAATAACTCAATATTCTACTGATTTTTTCAAATCATGTCGGTATGTAGTCGGTGATAGCCGGCCAACACGTTATAAATCGCAATCGCCTCTGTTCACTCCCGTTGTAGAATGTTGCAATTTTGATTTGGATTTATTCGAATTCAACGTTAAGTTTGAATAAAATATCATTCAAAGTAAAGTAAACGAATTAATGCGATTTCGATATCTTTGCTGTGCATTGACGATGTTCATTATTCTGACCTCTGAAACACATGATACAAAAAAATGTTAACTGTGTAACAAGAACAGTTATGAGCTTGTTCTTAGGTTATGGGTGAATTTAAGTGAAATTCAGTCCTCTTGGTATAATAGTTACTATACTCTTTGATTCAGTCTTTGAATACGAAATCCTCGTCCATTTAGCCGCCTATAGGATTTTCTTGAGACTGCGCTTTTTTTTTCTGCTCTGTTTATTAAAATTTTCGACAACGACAATTTTTTCAAAATCTACGTGGACAAAATTACGCGCAAAAGCTATTACATATACAAAACTGATATTGTAATACAAAATACATACATACATCTTCGCACTGTAACCCTAACAGGGTAACGGATAATGTAATGTGAGTAATTATTTAGTTTTATCTAGTTTTTTATGTTTTTGAGTTTTTTTAATACTCTGTTAGGGATATACCGTGAGGATAAGTATTTATGTATTTAGTTTTAAAAGCTCTTAAACCGATTTAAACTTTACAAATTAATTACAATTAAAAACTAAACCGAAAAAATCTCAAAATCGGTTTTTGCTGTGGGTCACATTTGTTCATTTTTTCATGTTGCATGTACTGTAAACGTTTATATCCTTCCTTTTTTGTCCCTTTCTTTCTTTATGTTCATTTCAGTCTTCCTTACCCCTCGCCCGCGTTTGTGCGTGTTCTTCTCGTTCGTTGGTCGTTTCTCGTTCGATGCTTTTTGTGTGGTGTGGGGTAGCGTAGCGTGGAAAAATTTCTAGTCGGTTAATAATTAGAAATTTTTACAAAGGTGCACCTAATAGAGGTTGTTTTTTATTATCAAAATGTCTAATGAAAATAAGGAAATTAGCGAAGTCGTTAGGAAATGCAAAATTTTGCTTTTGGACATCGAGGGAACAACAACATCGATCAGCTTTGTTAAGGTAGGTCCGATCATTGGCCGGCCGGTGTTTTGTTTCAATATTTGCTTGTTAATAAATCTACTTTTAGCGTTTACTTATTAATATTATTTTCTTTGAAAAAACGTCTCTAAACTTTGCACTACATAGCATGTAAAACGGAAGCATTTCGGTTTCGCAATATGGAGGACGAAATCAAAATGGTACCCCTATTCATGGCGTTCTCATTGTCTGATAATTTCTTGGAAATTTCGTTTTATTAGAATAGAAAAATATACATATACTTTTCAGCTTAATAAAATGCTGATTTATATTAGACTACATTTACGTATATCTGCGTGCTTGCTCTAAATAAAGTTAACCGAATGTAATTAAATATTTTATGAATATTTCTGTCACAATTTATATGACAAATTTTGTACTAGAACACCTATAATATTAATGACGGGCGTTATCTTCGAAATTTTACAAAATTTCAAAGATACTGTGGAACGCCTACATTACCGGCGTGAACAGCTGTTCGAAGCAGCTGGCTCGTAAAAAATGTAGTACAGTTAACTGTATAAACTGAAGAGACGTCGAGTTCCTGTAGGCGGTCTTTGTCGCACTTAGATTAATAAGTGAAATCGCGACAGAGATGAAAAACGTCCATAGTGTTTTGTGCAATTTATCGGGTAATCGAAGTTTTGAAGAAAGATTGAATGGTTCTAAAATCTAAAAATTTGAATATAAATAGATGTAAGTTAGTTATATAAATAGTTATTTATGATTGAACCTGAATTTTAGTAGTGAGATATTGTAAAATACCGGAACTAATACAAAGTAGGTACCTTTCTATTTAATTAACATTTGAATTACACTAATAAGTGTAATACTCTTTTTTGAATATTCCAAGAACTGAGAAAACATTACCAAATTATTGTCATGATAATTTTTGGATTATGAATAAGTATTCAAAACTAGTGAATTATTAATATTATTTAGATTTAGACAGATTAAATTATGAATTGAAAATTTCTTTTCATAATTCAAATTAAAAAAAAAATTACATACAAATTTGCATTAAGCCATTCAGCAGGTAGAATATTTTGATTGACTTATTGGTGCAGTGGTTTTGTTCCTCTGCCTTCCAAGCCGATAATTCTGTGTTCAGTTCTCAGAACAATTTAGGAGAGAAACTTTTCTAAATTATCTGTGAGTCTGGGTGTTACTGCATGTTCTACTTGTTCTTCATGCGGTACCTTATAGTATTGGGCAGCACACACTTTAAAAATGAGTATCATGCGAGGGCCTCTTTTTGCAAACGTGCTAGCACAGTGTGTTAGCACGTTTGTGCGAGGCTGAAGTAACTGTGTTAGAGAAGTGGGAAGGTGTCCATTGAGTGTTGAATGCACGGTTCACGTCGCACACATTGTGCGAGTGTGCCTGAGGCGATGACTCGTGAGTAGCGAGCACAATCAAGAGGAAAATAAATTTTATACATCCCCTTGCTCACACGCAACAAGTACGAAAGAAACGTATGTATTATTTAAGTAGACCTACATTCACCAGCTTAAATTATCTATTCGTATAAAATTAATCATTATGTCCTTAGCCATAAATAATAAAAATTGGAATGATCATAACTCGCGACTCACAGCATCGCGGTTCGCGGCCGTTTCGATTGTGTAACTGTGCTAATGTGCTACCACAGTTTTATTCTACGAGGCCCTCCCTTTTCCAAAACTATGCTGGCACAATTGTGCTTACTCGCGTGCTGCTTACCCAACGCTAGTACCTTAGTGCAGAATTGTTTATTTGACATCACACAATTGGTGTAATAACTTTTTAAAGTATTTGCTGTTATTTTCCATCTTGAATAACAAGTGAATGTAGAATTTTTTTTTTAAATGTGTACAAACAGAAATTGTCCTTTGCCTTTTATCATATTTCAATAACAGTTAAATTTTCAAAGATTAAGAACAGAATTTCAATAAGGCACACAAGTTAGTCATGAAGTAAAACAAGGAACATAGTAACTGATACCATAAACAGAGAAGTACATCTGTGGTCTTTAATATACTGTTTAAGAAAATCAATAACTACAGTAAATATTATAAGAAAATAATTGTTTCACCTTAAATGCAGAGAAGTACATATCTATAAATAATCTAAAATATCATGCTAGGTATAAGAGAACCTACAGTGAATATTATACTGAAATGAAAAAAATAAAACAATAAAATGATACCAAAAAAAGAAATAGCCTATTGTTTAATCAATCGTAACCATTAAATTTTTTTATGCAACTTTTCTTTTTTGAATACCTACTTTTCAGTTTATCCTCCTAAAATCTATTATCTACATTAGACATTACTATTTTTATTTTTTATTTGATGTGAGTGGCTATGTATTCCACTTCAAACCAATCACTGCAACCAAACCATATTACAAAACATCACCAAGTCCCACTGCAATCAAAAATCGCAGAGTATTCCTTGGAGTGATGTACTGAACCTCTTCCATACTCTGAAAGTACTGGCCGAGGTAGGATCGACAAGTGTGTTTCAGTGGTCTCTTTAGTCACACAAAATTGCATAGGTGTTTCATCTGACTTGCCAGTACTGACACATTCCTGTGTTGGAAAGCCCCATATGTTAGCTATGTGCTAATTTAAGCAACAGTGCCAAGTAAGTGCCTTAACCAAGATACGCAAGTTGCTCCAGCTTATTGCTGTAATACTAGAAGCCATCTTGCGATTATATGCCTTTATTAGGGCTTTCGAACACTCCTGGCCTGGATATTCTCTCAATACTCAAGGCAAGGCAAGAGACTTTAAAACAGGATTTCCCCAAAATCAATTGGACCTGGCTTTTGGAAATTCCACAAAAAGGTTCTGGACCCAAAAATATGATTTTAGCTCCGGCGGCTCATGTGTTTTGTCGGCATTTTCATTGCTCAAGACGCCCATATGACCAGGGACCCATCTCAGAATCACTCTATTTTCGTTTTCCAGTGTTCAAAATAGTCATGCAGTTATTCGAGCCTCAGAAGTGATTATATTCGATGCTAAGGCCAAAAGAGCTGTCTGACTCGGAATGTATGGATATGGTATGAGTTGCAGTGTCTCTTGATGTTAATATTTGCACATTCAATAATGGCCAACATTTGAGCTTAGAATATGCAGCCATACCTCCCAAGATTCAGGCTCCTTTTGAAACTTGGGTGCTCTATGTAAATTCCATCCTGTTGTTCAATTTTTATCCATTGGTGCACCAAAGTAGACTGCCAGGTTTCCAGACATTTTTCCTTGGAGCCAGTTATCCATTATAAAGTGTTTTTCAAAAGTACACGTGGGAGCATCACCCCAGTTGCCATACTCAGGACCGGAATATTCATTACGAAGTCTCGAAAAGATCTCAGTTTCTGCGAAATAGGCATTTCGTTTTGTCCTGGTCGCATAATTCATAGACTCGCCTGGCCTCCTTTAACACTTGGTCAGTTATAACACCCAAATGCTTAACTTCAGTGGAAAAAGGTATCAATTTACTGTTTAGTCGTGGCAACCTATGAGGCATCGCTTCCTCATAAACAACACAATTACTGTTTTATCAGCATTGATCGATAACTTGTTCTCTCAACAACATTCACCAATAATGTCAAGGCCTCTTTGCATAACACACGAAATAGTGTTTAGGCTGAATCCTCGGACTATTGACTACCAGGTCATCTGCATATCCCTGAATATCAATCCTAGGGTCAGCCATTTTATGCAAGAGCTGGTCCACTGCGAGGGTCAAGAGAAGGGGTGATAGACCACCTTGCGGACATTCTCTCGTTATGGAAAATGTCAAAGCTGTTTAACAGGGCTAAATTGGCTCCTCTGTTAGAGACCATCGAACATACCCAGATGGGTTCATTCAATGCCATCCAACATCCACTTAGATAAGTGGTTGTAGGGTCTACCATCTTATCTTCAAGGCCACTAACTAAAGTACTGATAGGAGTATTGTCGAAAGCTCTGTCAATGTTTAAATCACACGATTATCTACTTCCATGTATGCGATGGGGGTTTTCAGTCCAATATGGAATCATACATTGTTAGAACGTAAATCCTCGAGCCGGTGCACCATGGGTAACTGCTAATTACTTTCTGATAATTACTGGACTCATGCTAGTAGTATTGGGCGAAATGATTATCTCCAATCTAAGGTGATATATGTACCATGCCGAGGGATGCGTGGCTTAGAGGGAGCTCAGTTGTGAACGGTTCTTCTCTGATACCCGGGGTGCCTCGGAGAGTATCTTTGCCCTTCATGTGGCATAGCATGCAGGGCTCTGCTGGTTGGGACGTTTTATGTCCCTAGCCACTCTTGGGACTTTATGGGTTTAGATACTACTATTGTTATTTATGGAATTTAGTTAAAGAAATATAGTGAAAATGTTTAGTTGTCCTCTTTCATTATTCGTAAATTTCAATATTTTGATTAAATCAATGAATATTCATATAATTTTTTTTAAAATATAATATAAATCTTATTTATCTTTTTGACAAAATAGTTTGAAATCGACTATATATACATTATACATACATATTTCATGCCGTTTTCCAATTGGGATGGACAGAGCATATAAATAAATACAACGAAATCTCATTGATGACAATTTAGCATTGTTTTTAGTTTACAGTTGGTAAAATAGAGCCATGTAGTGACTGGTTTCTAGCTCATCAACTATAAATCCAGTCCTTTAATGGATTTTTATAACCTGTGCATGTCCTTAATGAGGGAACATGAAAATCAATAAAATGAAAATAAAGTTTTCAGGCTGATGAATGCTAAAAGAAATGCAATATTATATTGAATTTATTCAGTATGTGTAGCATATATTCAGTAGTAATGTTTATGTAAAAATAAAAAATATAAATCGGTCCATAGTTTTGGCCTTAAAATGTCCCTGAATCTCAATAAAATGAGAATGGCTGGCTAGGTAGGCGCGCTATCCGGTTTGGACGGAGGCGATGGCGTCGCGCTAAGTTCGTTCACCCAGCGCCGTGTTGCCTCTTAGACAGCGCAGTTTCACCATTGTATCACTTTAAGCTTACTACACAATTTGTACCAGTCACCAATCCATTTTGTTTTTGTTTTAAATAAATAGATTCATTTAAATATAAAATATTTGGCTATCTCGTATCTTATCTATCTGCCTGTTTTATTTTAAGGAAAAACCTAATCAATGTACATACATACAAAACGTAACGCCATTTCTCATTCAGGGTATAAACTATAATAATAGAACTTCTAAATGATAGAGGTTGTAATCAGTGTCTGGAACAATGACCTTTAATCAACTTTTTATGAAAAGTTTCTAATATAAGTAGTAACATGGCAAAAATTATGTTTGTATACTACAAGCACAAGCACTTGTTCTGAGCCAAGATGATTTATTTAGGTAACTATATGTACTTGCTAATTGGTACATATATAGTACATATAGTTACTATATGTACTTACTAATTGGTAAACTTTGGTACGAAATTATTTGGTCTCTTAGAAATATATGCAGATATGACAGGGTTACATGACAGTGTTGTTGTAAAAATGAAGAAGGGAATGCTTAGATGTTTCGGGCACATAGAAAGAATGAGTAATGAAAGCTTGACCAAGAAAGTCTACAGAGTGAAAGTGAGTGGTAACAGAACCCAAGGACGACCAAAGCTGACTTACGAAGATCAAATAGCCAGAGTGTTAGCTGACGGAAATGTCAATAGCACTCGGATATCCAGGCGAAAATGTGTAAGGGGAATAATGAGATTTGAAGACGCGAAAGAAGGACCGCGACGCTTGGTGATCCATCCTCTCTGACTACTCCATTAGGGATACAGCGTGAAGATATGTATGTCGTATAATGTAAGCTATTATTTATCGAATAGCTAAATGATCAATCTGCCCTCATCCCTACTCTACCCTACCGCCCTCATCCTCAAAAAATGGTAGCAATACATAACTTCACACCCTTCCCTGTTCTGGGTGGACAGGGGATAAAAGTGCAAAGAAATAATTTCTTATGTCTCTTCTAGTATTAAGTATTAGACTTAATATGTGGTAAAGTGAAGTACATTATGTCAAGTTGCTAGATAATCACCTATAGATGTATCCTATTAAGCCCTGTCCTATCACTTGTGTTAGCTATTGTCAAAATTTGTGATTGAATGCTTGAGTCATAATCCTTAATAGACAGCAACACTGTTATTTCAGGGTGTTGCTGGAGTTAGTCTAGAATTACATGAGCTAATGAAAACACTTTACATTTCCACCCATGTCAATATCGTAGAAGAAGGAAAACTACTCATTTCTAGAACCTGAGTGATAGCAAAGAGAATAAGTGGACAAGTTTTTGACACAACAAATTTTTATTGATATTTTCGAATAACAAAAAAGTAATGTAAAAAATATATAACAAAAAGATCTTATAGCAAAAGAGTTTAACAATGAGATTACTTACATCAGTGTTAGCTATTGTCAAAATTTATTAATGATTAAATGTTGCATTTGAGAGTGTTACTAGTTCATAATTATTGAATGTAACATTTAATCATGAATATCGATAATAGCTAACATTTGTATGAAGTTTTACCATGAAGATAAACAACTGTTACATTCTGTTTATATTTTACACCAATAAGGTCTACAGCATGAAGGATCTCTATATATCAGGAATATTTTTATATTGCCTAGCTGTGTGGCTGGCGGGATTTCTCATCGAAGACATCTCAAAAACTGTCTGACTTTTCTCAAATGTTGCTTTGCTCATGCCTCTTTTTATCCTTTGTTCGCGGCGAGAAACAAGCTTAAACACCAATTTCCATATTTCTAATTCAGAAATGAGAAACTTCCATATGAACTTTCATCTCCTATTTGACTTTCTTAGGGGACGAATTTTTGAAAATCTTTTCTTAATTCTTGCCTACGTGATATAAGGAACTCTTGTGTAAAATTTCATGATTCTAAACCCACCGGTCTGTTTGTTGTCTGTTAGTATCAAGAGTTTTTTTAACTAGATGGAAGGATGGAGGAAGAAGGAAAAAATGTTTTATATTTGAAAATTCAAGTTCAATGAAAGAATCATGGTTTTAATTTAGCATTTCTAAGCCCAAAAATTTATTGCTTATGAGGCATGAGGATAAGTCTTGTGCTTTAAGTTCCTTCCGCTCTTAAAAGGAAATAGGGTGAAGACATTTATGTGTGTTTTGATTGTGAACTATTACACAATAATATCTAGTTTTTTAAAGTTAATTGTGTGTTGTTAATTTTTTATATTATTGTTCCAGGACAAGTTGTTTCCGTATGCTGAGGAAAATGTAAAGCAATTTCTTGAAACTCATTGGGAGAAAGAAGATATCAAAGAGGCTGTGACTACTCTGAGGAAGCAGGCTCTTGAGGACAAGGAGAACAGTGTCGAAGGAGTAGTTACCATTCCTGGAGAGGTAACAAATAACCAATTTCTGTGGATGTATTAACTTCTTAGCATTTGTTATCCTACGCATTCATTTTTGGCATTTATTTCAGTTGTCTACCATTTTTAAATTTTTTAAATTCTTGTACATTTTAAAGATTTTGTCAATTAACATATGAAATGATTAGATGTTGTTACCTGAGACTTCATTCATTTGGAATTTATGAAAAAGCAATGAAGAGATATGCAGTATGATAGGGTTGCACGATAGTGTTCGGCCACAGAGAATGAGTGATAAAAGACTGACGAAGAAAATTTACAGATCGAAACTGAGTAGTTAGTAGAAGCCAAGGAAGACCAATGCTGACTTATGAAGATCAAATAGCCAGAGTGTTGAGCGTTAGCTTACGAAAATGTCAAAAGCACTCGCATACCTGGGTGAAGGCGTGTAAGGAGAACGATGAGATTTGAGGAAGCGAATGAAGTATGTAAGGATCGCGAGGCTCGACGCTCCGTTCTCTAACTACCCCGTTAGGGATACAGCGTGAAGATGTGTGTGTGCGTAAATATGAAAAAGTAGCCTATTTCCTTCCCCAGGGTTCAAGCTACCAAATTTCATCATATTCGGTTCAGTGATTTAGCAATAAATACAATAAGATAAGACAATTTCGCATATATGGAATTTAGTTCAGTTTTTGTGTATCATATTTTAAGCTTGTTGTTTGTCCATCTGTATATTAAATATGTTAATTGCTTTATTTATTGTTTCGTGGTAATATTTTAGGATGCGTCAAAGGAAGATCAGATCGAAAGTCTGGTTAACAGTGTTAAATGGCAAATGTCAATTGACCGCAAAGCTGGTGCGCTGAAGCTGTTGCAAGGGCTTATATGGAAGCAAGGCTATGACAACGGAGACATTAAAGGCCAGTTAGTATCGTTATTTCATTATGTACATAACATCACACATTTCCCATTAAGAGTGCGTAAAATATCAAGACAGTGCAAAATCACACCTTCACATCACATTTAAGGGGAAGCGGAATAATAGCAGTTTTAATTAGCCCCTTTCTTTAGTCAACATTGTTAAGATAATGTTTAGTCAAGTGTTCTAACTCTAGAAGTTTATGAGTATCATTTGTAAGGCAAGGTCTTCCAAAAAGGTGTAAATGATATTCAGCTGGAAAAATATAAGTGTCTGCACATTCTAAAAATTGAAAGTTTGAAAGCAATACAGTCCTCAAAGAAAGTAGTTCAGTTTTTTCGAACAACAGTAGATTCCGAAAACAAAATAAAATTACATCTCTTTTTACCTTGAATTGTCGTGCTACTGGTCTGTCGTGCTAAACAGCTAGATGGAAGCTAACACAGGATCTAATATTGGTCAGGCTTCTATGAGGCCAAATATTGATCAGGCTTCTATAAGGTCTAATATTGATCAAGCTTATCCAGAACTACCTATTTTTGTCTCTTTTGTACCTATGTTCTAAGAATAAAGAAATACTAATGCATATGATTATTATAATATCCCACCTCATACACATGCTTTTGCATGTTTTATGTATTATCCTTAATTTCCAGTTCTTATTACATATCTAATAAACCACTTTGTATCTAAATTCCAGTGTTTATGATGATGTATCCCCAGCTCTAGAACAATGGCATTCTGTGGAGGATCAGAAGGTTTACATTTACTCATCGGGCTCTGTTCAAGCTCAGAAACTCCTGTTTGGTCAGTCGCTTGCTGGAGATTTGCTCAAATTAATTGATGGCCATTTTGATACTGCTGTTGGCCTAAAACAGGAAACTACTAGTTACAAAAATATCGTTGAGAAGATTGGATGTAAGCCTGAGGAGATATTATTCCTGACAGACATTGAAAAAGGTAGGAGTTATAGTTAAGGTGTTACTGAAAATTGTTCTATTCTCATTTTTTTTTGCAAAATAATATTTATCATTTTGGAAATATCTCATCGAAGACCTAAGAGTTAGATGTGTGTAGATATTATAAACCTATTGTTAGCTTATGGAACTATTAAAGATTATTGATGTTTGTTTGTGACTATAAGACTTCCTTCTAATAAAATAGTAATACAGATAATGAAAATTTCGTAGTTATAAGTCATAATTTTCCCATATTTGTCAAATGGATCACAGTGACTAAATGGTTCACATTTTCGCACATAAAATTTTACAATCATTCGACTTTTTTTATCATTTTTTTTAATTTTGACCTTTGATTTAGAACCATTAATTTCTAATTTAGAATAATCTAGTGCTTTTGAAAATCAAACCAGGAGTCAGCGAAAATGTCCAGCAATGGCATCTGTTATTGCCTATTTAAAGGCCCTTAGTGAGCTGAAAAGGATTGTTGTTCTGCAATATGCTGTAAGCCAGCATATTGCAGCATACGTATTGGCGAAGATAGGCTTTAGGGGTTCTGTGTATGTCTTAGTGGATAGGCTTACTGCCTAGATTTCAAACCTATAAAGTGTATAATAACTACTGCCATATAATAACTACGATAAAATTATATATGTTAGATACCTATAGGAATGGAACACCTAAAATTTTACTTAATTTCATAATGAATTAATTTGTGTTTAAACACTTTGTGCTACAGTTGAAAAGGGAAAAGGCAAAAAAGAGTGTGGTGTGCTTGAGTATTGATTTACGTAATCTCGTAGCAGTAGTGGGGAACAAGCCGTCGGTCAATCTTCTTGATGACGTCACGAACATGGTGCTCTGCTAGAGGGCACTAGTGTTCTTTTATTTATTCGTCGGTGTTGCTAACACATTTAGCAATAGCTGGAACAATGGCATATGCTTTCAGTTAACGACACCTAACAATAAAATTTTATTAATGGCCTCTTAATGATTCTTAGAGGCATAGTCGACAGTCGAAATTTTTAAACATAGCAATATTTTTTTTTACTAATAATTCATATTCCATTGGTCAGAGGCAGAAGCGGCTCGCACTGCTGGCCTGCACGTCGCTCTCGTGAGTCGTGAAGGAAACGCTCCCCTCTCGGCGGAGGCCACAAAGACTTTCCCCGTACTGCACAGCCTGGCGCAGCTGACAGTCACCAACAAACGCAAGCCCGACGCACAGGTGCCTCGATGATAATAACCACTTCGCACGCTTCCGCATGCACTGTTTTAATTATATTGTTTAGATTGGTAGACAGGTGAGTAATGTAGTGTAGAGGTTGTGGGTATGTTATGTATATTGTATTTAGTGGAGTCAATAGAACCTTTTGATATCACTTTGACATAGCTTAAACAAAATGTTATAAATGTATAATGGCGAAGAAATTATTTGTTATTAAAACAAAAAAAAATTAAATTGGACATTTAAGGGATCTGGATTAGATTTTAATTCTAATTATTGTAGTTATATCTGAATCCTTTCATTTCCAGCCCCATTTTTCTGTTTGCACTTGAAAATAAACTCTTTGGAAGCAAAGTTAGCTTTGTTTTCTGATGGCGGCAGTGTACATCTAAATTCATTGTACAGACAGGTGTTAATTTGCGGAAATCCATTTCATGTGATGAATATTTAGCTATTTTTCATCCGAAATTGACTCCCGAAATCGACGTGTTTCGCCTTTCAACGAAGCATCCTCCGGATATTAATTACTGAGTTCTAGTCTGATCTGGAATATCCTGAGGATGCTTCGTTGAGAAGCGAAACACGTGTCGATTGGTTTTTGAATTTCGAGCGGAAAATAGCTAAATATTATAAGAATTCATCACATACATCTAAATTCATTTTGTTTTCCTTTATAAAGCATTTAAACAGTATTAATTCAAATTCTTCTGTTTTCGAAGCATAATTATAATGCCAATAAGCATAAAATCCCAGTATTTCATATAGCAACAGAATCTTAATTCGATACTAGAAATACACTCAGCAGCACAAAAAGTAGCCAAACTCGAGTCTTGAATGATAAAATTAAATAATAAAATTAGTTTAATTTAACAAGACTTAGCAAAAAATTAAATTAAGGGCGGTTATCAATCAATATTATGAATGTTCATTGGTACTTTTAAAGAGAAATAAAAAGTAGGCACAAAGTTGTTTTTTCGATAACCGGCACTTAGGATTCACGTGATTGTCGGTTTTTTACTAAAAGCAAGGGTTAAAACTGGTTGAACATCTCTCTACTGTATGTTTCAGATTAAAAATTTAATATATTTATTAATCTGAAAAACCAGTTAAAAAGCAAGAAGCTTACCAAAGACGAAGTGTTGTTTAGCAGCATGGGACAAAGCATGCCCAGACCTTCCAGATGGAAATTGAAAGACATATTTGATGATTTCTGATGGAAATTGTTTTGAGAAATTGTGATAAATAAAGCAATGTTGCAAAATTTATCTATCTACCTACATATGTTTTCCAGACGTATCTTAATGTTATTACATTTAGCCCCATATTCCAGGACGATACTCCAGTGTGAATCTCTAATTGAGCACAGTTAGAAAGGAATGTCGCTATTTGCGATTTATTGCTTTCATTTACTATTTTCAAGCAGAGTTTTCACACTTTAGTATCATTCCGGAGTACAGGCTTTTAGTCGCAGCGACTACCGCTATGTTTTCCCTTGTCTGGTTAACAACACCGAGTAAGAGGCATCGTGGATCACTTGTGAAAATTAAAATGGGATTCATTTAATGGCACTTCAAATTTTGTGAAAATAGACAAAATAGCTATGAATTGCTTTTAAAAAATATGTTGTACAATAAAATGTTACTTCTTCATTAATAAGATATTAGCAAAAAAAAAATAAGTGATTCTATAAAATATTTATAGCCTGTGAAAAAAAATTGAACTTATTTAAATTAATAGCTTGTATTATTAAAACTGATGAAATCTATTTAAAATTAGAGGACAAACTTTTCAAACTGCCAAACTGACATTCTAAGTATAACACTTTCCATAAAATTTCGTTTCACGCATTATCATTCACTTATTCCTTTTTATTAGTCCAATAAATAGCATATGAGAACTAAGAACAAATAAATTAAAAAGAAAAAGTAAAAACTAACTTATAGAGATGGATCATATCCAATCTTCGTCTAGCTGGATACCATACTCCGAAGAGGTAGTTGAAGACAAATTATATAACCTCGAATAATCTTTGGTCACTAATGTTTCATTTTTGTCTCTTTCTAACTCTTGGAAATAATACGGAAATATACCTACTTACTAGTATATATAAGATTGCTGTACACTGTATGGTAGATAAGCCAACAGCAAAAAATAAAAAGAGATGGAGGATAGAGGATAGAGATGTTTTGAACATTAAATTTCTCGACTTCAACTATCTCCTCGGACTGCGGCCTACTTTTTGAATACCGCTCCATGTATGAAGCGGATTCTGATCCGGCGCTTCGCCGCTGACACTGCCGCGGCACGCTCGCTTCGTTTGTTCGGCTCGCGCGTTGTGATTAAAATACCTAACCTAATCTAACCTAAAAGAATGTTCATACAAAAATTACAAAATTAATATCTTAAAAAATTTAAACTTGGCAATTTAAATCTTGAATACTTGTATCGAATGTTTTAAATAATTTACAAAAGAATTTTATATAATTTTACCCAACGTGAAGCAATCTAAACTTTAACCTGTATTTGTCTTCATAAATGCCTCCCAAGCATTTATTATTACCATTACACTACATTAAATTTTCAGTGTTTAAAGTTGTAAACAACATTTTATAGTGAAACTGTTAATTTTGTATAAACAGTAAATTTATTGCGGAGACCATTAATTTTAGAGTACACGTCATTAATATGAACAATAGCTTTATAGAGAAAACCATTAACTTTAAAGATTGTAAGTTGTAAATAGAATTACTAATTCTGTAGGTTCAATATATGTATCCCAACTAAAATTACTATGAATTTGTTTAAGATATCAATAAACAGAGGAATGAAATGTCTAAAAATGTATTTGAACGCACCTCTATTCTTCAGGAACCATACTAAATTGAGATTAATTGTATTTACAAGTTAAACATACACTTCAATTCAGATTAAAACTGTAAACCTGTAATTAACAGAAATAAATAATAATTAATAGAAAATAGTCAAAAGTCAAATCAATTTATTGAAGTAAACCTAATTGAAAGGTATTTTTGGACGTCAAATCTACTTTAGTTCGAGGAGGGGGTCCCACCAAATGTCACTAAATCTCACCAAATTAGGGCTCCAAATTAAAAAAAAAACAGCTTACGTAATTAATGGATGCCCCCTTGTATACCAAATTTTATCACGGTCTTAAAGTTTTCAAATTGTAATATCGGCCAATTTGACGCCTAACGACCTTTAGGCCGAGAGTTCCGTGTTATGGTATCCTGCGTCAATAAGAAAGCCGCGCCCTCTTCTTAGGCGGGTTTGTTCGGTTGCTTTTATGTACTTTGACTAATTTTGTCTCAGTGTGTTCGTCAATACAAGGTTTGTAAGAATATTAGGAATGATAACAGAATATTTATTCAATCAAATAGTTTCGTGTGATCATCGCTACCAGCACTCTACTATTCCTTCGATCCGAAATTTATTTTTTACAAACATTATAGTGGAGGCTCCAACGTCTTCTGGTTATTTTCAGAATGATCTTACTATGCAATAATGCAAGAAGTTACTCCACAATAAACTAGTAAGTCGAGGGAAGTTCTTTTGGAGATTTAGGTATACAACTCAATTTTAAAATGTTTATTGGGTAATATTGACTGATCTCGCTATAAAATGCTCTAAGATAACTTATGAAAACATAAGTAGGTATTTAAACTTAAAAATATAGTTAACACCTTCTTAGGAAATGCCTTCTTAGTTGTATTTAATATTCCAATAATCGTTTTTGTAAAAGTTAAAGCTACGAGTATTTAACACATACGTCTTATTTTCTTAATATATAAGTTTAAAAACTGTAATATTTGAAAACATAGTAAAAATTGCAACTTTCTATAAGGAATAGATAATTAAATTTAAAAATTACTTAAAATTGTGTCCTTGTTTTTCCTTTTGAGTAATTTTTATAAAGTAAGTAGGTTTATATATTTCTTAAGGTATTCGTTTTATAAGCGTTTAAATTCTGAAATATATTAAGAAGTATTTTTATAGTAAGTACCAAATTAGTATCTCACTGAATACTACACTACACAATTATACACTATTATAATAACCATTTTGAAATAACAAATTGAACCTTTTTCTATAACTTTAAAATTAAACAATGTAACAGTATATATTTGTTTCCGGTGTCCATTATGAAATCTTAAATATCTAAATACAAAAATAAAAAGACATTAATTAAAAAGTGACTATTTACGACGATTTTTTTTGCAGCTGGGAATGAATGCATCTGGAAAGTATGGGACTTTCAATGTTGTCCGGAACAGTTTTTAACAGTTATTTTTTTATTTATTTTCCACTCTTAACAAACGCACGTATTTCCATACCGGACTATTTTTTCTTACACAATTTTGTTATTAGATATGCCAAAACACAAATACAACAAAATCCAGGTAACGAACGCGAGAGTAAATCGATAGAAATGGTAAGGAACACACTTGACGTGAACAATTAACGAATAACGAGTTGCGACTAATGTTTCGCATATATGCATTTTGTTTAGTTGCATTTTCTAAACGTGTAATTGGATAAACTGAAAAGCGGGCGTGGTTTTTGGCTAGCGGCACATGCAAAGGAACAATTTTAAAAAGTGGTCAGGATAGAGGTTGGCCGATAGTACATCTTGAAAAATTAATTTTTGAATACCGCTTACTTATTGGATCTCTTTATACATTACTGCAAGAGTAAAATTTAAGACACCTAGGTTTTTATCTCAAAATTTTAGAAATGTTAGAGCTTCTACTGATTTCATTGCCAATCTCTTTATGTTCTGACATTTTTGTTCTTTCATTTATGTAAACTTCATTGAACTCAATTTCATTAATCAGTTCTAAAGCTACAACTTCAGTGTAGGTCTCCATAAGCATAAGTTTTTGATTGTACAAAATAATTTCATAATTATACATTTCTATTCAAAAACATTTCTTAAATTTTTTTGCAAAAACTAATTGCATCATTCGAAACAACGGAACGTTCTTTCAAATGATGCAATTAGTTTGCGCTAATAGCGGGATTATGCAACTAAGTACATAGATCCTCATGCTATAGCCCATAAATTTACGTTCAAGGTCTATTGTTATATTGTTTACTTTTGCTATGTTGTTCCTGGTGGCCTAAATAAGTGGCTTAATTTCTAATAATAGCTAGTAGAATTGAATGACAAATACCACGTGATCTAGCGTAACGAATTTTAAGTTGGTAGTCAAACGTTATTATTTTTTTATTAAATCTAACGAAAAGTAAAGTCGTGTAACCCGCGTATAAAACGTACCCAAATGGCAATTTTGACAAGCAATAACGCCCATAAGCGTTCCGATTGTTCGAAGTTTTTACCACTTGTCCACCCGGGATGAGTTACCTTACTTCCTGGGATTTTTCCGAAGTAGAAACCTCTATTGATTCCACACTAATTTATATTGTATGTATGCTTGAGCTCGCACAGTCAATTTCAAAACAATCAAAACACCTTATCAACAAATGACGACAATAATAACTTTTATATTTTTGTAAGTTACATATCTTTCTAATTATGTTAAAATATTTTAAAACAGTTTAAACTTTATGGACATCAGATGTTAAAATATGTATGTATGGTTTGTCAGTCATTTGTGAACCATAATTGTGTCACTTTTTTTTAAAACTTGTTTTGATAAACTACTTTTGATGTCGATTGTACCAGTGCTTTTATTATTGTTCTGTTAAAAATTTGGCTTATATTAACTCGTTTATTTTTGTATTTGGGGAAGGTTTAAGAATTTGTGATTTAAATATATTAAGGACCAATAAACTAGATACAGATATAATGTGTTTTTATTTGTAAATAACTCTCATTTCTCTGTTTTATTTTATCTTTTCTTTATCTTATCAAAAAGTTGAACATGGCGTGTCACATAGTAAGTACAAGGATATGTTTTTTGGTATTTATCAGTTTGTTGTGTGGATAATTGCATTAGGCACTATGTTGTATGTTCTTTAATATTATACATTTTTTTCTTATTTTTGGTGTTGGTAATCATTGTTTATAATTCGACAAAAGTCATAAACTTGTGTTTACTTGTTACTTATTGTTGTTCGTTTACTTGTGTCCACATATCGTTGCTTTGGATGTCAATAGGTCTAAGCCACCATTTTGTCGAAATAAGGTTAAGTGTACTAACCTATCTTGAAAAATTGAAAGATTGTATTGGACAATAGGTTTAACTTCATCTGCTCCCAAGCATATTTATTTTCAAATTTAGCAATTAACCTACGCGAAAAAGTATTATGAATAATAAAGCGTTGGTGAATAGTATTAAGCCACATAATTCTTAAATAATTTTCGTTTAGCTTTTGATAAGATAAATTTCATATTCATAAATTTTCGAGAATATCCTGCAAAAATTATATCTACGTGAAACATTATTATTATATTATGATTACAGTGTAGGTGAATATTTCTAAGCCACATAATGCCGAAATTGTTTTAGTTTAGCTTTTGATAAGATAAATTTCGTGTTCATAAAATTTTCAAGAATTTCCTGCATAAATTATATCCATTTATAAGCAGTAGTAGCTTGAATACAAAAGTAAAATGTTCTTTACGCGCTGCAATATTTATGTACCATAAACTTCATTTACTCAAAATATTGTGTGGAATAAGTCCATTGGCCTCCAAAGCGACGATATATGTCAGTGTCCAGTTTTGTTTTAATTTACAGTGCTAACTGCATAGTTATTTTTAGTGCATTATCCATGTCTTATAATAATGAATAACAATTATCAAGAGAGCATAACTCAATAAAATTGTGTGAAGATCCCCTTATAATATGTTATTGTGTAATTCCAGGATGACCAACCGGCTAAAGTTCCTAAGACTGTTGCTGAAGACGATGTTAAAAGTAATGTAGAAGTCAAAGTACGTGATGCGACACCTACAACTGAAGCTGCAGAACCAGAAAAAATGGAAGTAGAAGAGGAGAAAAACACAGTTGAGGAATCCAAGACAGATGGTGAAGACAAAAAAGAAGAATTGCCTGCCCTCGTTGAGACTGTAGTTGAGAAGGCTACAGATGAGGTTGTAGATGTCCCTACCGTAGATGTACAGCCAGTAGTGACAGAGGAAAAAATTGAGGAGAGTACTAAAAAGACTGAGGCGATAGAAAAGATGGAAGTGGATGCAGGGTCAGATGAGTTAAAAAAGAAACCAGATGTTTTAAATAATGAGGAGAAAGTTCCTGTTACTGAGGAAACTCCACCTACCCCAACTGTCGTTACAGAAATCGAAGAGGTAAATACCGAAAAACAAACGCTAGAAGAAGTTGCGGAGATTATAGACGATCTTGAACCTGTTGTCAAGGAACCACCTGCTGTAGAAGATATCGATGAGTTGAAGAATGTCGGTGAAGTGTTAGAGAAAGAATGTGATGAAATTTTATCAAAGGTTCAAGATGTCACTAACTTAGATAACTTACCCATCAAACCTCTACTTAACCCCATTGCTGAGGAAACCATAGAATCTGAAAACACAGATTCTAATGACATCGTTGATCGAATATTAGACACAGAGTTAGAACTTGAAATGAAACCTTGTGAAGATATTGACTTAAATGCTGTTACTGAAATCGAAACTAATGCAAAAACAGAAGAATGCGTTAAAGATGACGTCGCAAAGACAGATATTTCAGAAGAAATAGTTAAAGAGAGTAATGTAAAGTCTGTAGATGTAAATAATATCACAGAGGAGAAAACCGAAGATTGTAGTCCTGTGGAAGAAAGTGTGAAACAGGATAAAGAACCACAAATTGAAACGGAAAGTAAAGATACAGATGTAAACGAAGAAGTTGCAGGAAGCACGACGACTGTGACGGAAACTCCCACAGATTCAAAAGAAAATAATATTACAGAAGAAACCAAACCAGAGAATGACAATGAACCTGTATCCGAACCCCAAGTCAACGGTAAAGCAACGAATGGCGATGTGGAAACGAGTAACATAAATGGTGATGCTAGTAAAGAAGAAGAATTGAGTTCCAGGTTATCTGTTGAAAATGGTAAAGAAGTCGAAAATGGTAAGGAGGTGAATGGATCAAGTGGCGAAACAGCTGAAGAAGGTCAGGGCGATAATAAAAAGGAAGCTGAAGTAGCAGAAATTAAGGTGAAGACCGTCGCCACCGAGGAGCCGCGTACCGACCCAATAGAACAGCCTACGGAAGCATAAAATATATCTGGTAAGATCGCTTTTCATGGAAAGAGACTAATAAAATATAATCTACACATGTTTTATGAAGACCGAAGAACCACTTGATTTCTAAATGTGGTTCCATTCATTTATTATTACTTGTTAAGGGTAACATTATATACACACTAAAGCAACCGGCGCGGGATGGGCGTCTATCCGCAAATCAATAACCCGACAGCTTTCTATTTAGTCGGAACAATTACATGTATCATCTATAAGGCATTAACAATTCATAAAAAATAAATTTGAACCATTACTAACTACGAAATCCAATCGAACTTATTTTTCGTACTGCCGGCACCGCTGCTGCTGTATTTATATTACCTTATCTAGCCGCCAGGTTAGGTCACAAGCTCCGCCGGGCATGCCGTGCTGATATGTAGTCCTTTAGAGTCTGAAGGAGTCTACATACTAATCACAACTATAACCAACCAGCACAACTTTAGGCACAAGTTGTGCTAATCGGTTATAGTTTCTGATATTATAAGTCAATATTTTTTTGTATTCAGTCTGAGTGCACTTTCATCAAGGTAACATTTGTAATGTTTTAAAGGTATAATTTAAAAAATTGCGTATCTAAAATTGTTTTATATTTGTTACCTAATTGAATGCAGGTGATCACAGATTGTATTTATGTTGGGAAAACAGTGTTTTAAGTCTGGGTGGACTCCTTGAAAAAAAAATTATAGATACATAATATTTAAAAAATATTGAATCTTTCCAGTGTGGAGAGGGCAGTGCAGAGAGTTGTAGCGGTGTCGGTCCACATCAGAATGACAAGACTGAGGTTGCTTCCACGCTAATTGACATCATTTTCTAGTTTATATGTGTACTAAAATTTTACTGTGTAATGGTGTGGAGATGATATGTGCACACCTCTGATTACCGAAGAGTCAATATGACTATCTGGTCATGAATAAAGCTAACGCGAAACAACATAGCATTACGTAGTGCAACTGAGTAACTTTGTTCTTTTGCTAAGATGTATAACACGATTTTTTTGTGATGAGTACAGTTAGCGACGAATTTCAGATACAATTGAAAGATATACCATAGAGCCAAGCGTCATTATAAATTATATATGATATAGAATATCCAAATACTGTGATACGATCGTATTGTCGGTATGGAAATGAAATGTCGTACAATGTTTGTTTTATCTGTATTTCTTTACAATTTCTGTAATTATGATGTGATTTTCACATTTATATGGTTGCAAGTTTCTCATTTTGAAATTAGATAAAACTTTAGAAATTGAACTATTGATTGGATAATGTAATGGTGTGGTTTTATACCGAGTTTATTTTCTAGAATGCTTAATGAGAGGTCAATTGATGTCTTTATACAGAAAGTGTGCACAATTCGTCACCGTTTAAGATAACTTTATTCGTAAGTTTTAACTGTATTGTGATTCTTAATTATCGTATGTATTATTCGGTTTTCCGTAAAGTTTTATCCACTGCCAACTACTCGAATCTTTCATTTGAAGTTGGATCATGATTCTTGTGATATTGAAACGAAATAAAGACTGACAGGTAATATCGGCTGTGTGGCTCGATGAGTTAGGAGTTAGTTTTGTGTTTGTGTCTATTTGTTTCCTATTTATACATCTCATATATTAAGTATTTAAAATTTATAAATTACGAATTTATCAGAAATATGAATGATTTTACTTTTCTGTTTTGTGTTGCGGTTATAATATTAAATTAACCGTCACGATGTTATATGCATAAGTCTGACTTTTTGTGAATTAGTTTAGATAATACTTTTTTATTTATAAAATTATTTCATATAAGCTTTGGCTTAAGTATAAGGATGAAAATGATATGAGTTACTTTGTAGTCCAACTTCAAATAAAAGAGCCATTCTCTTCGTCTAGACTGATTTTTGCTATTAATTTTAATGCCATTATGACACTCTTACTCGATCATTATAGTCCTACACTGGATCAACTGGATCTTTCGGATTTGTAACTTGATATAAGAGATCCAGCTAGATATATGTAGGAATGAGGAGATGAGAAAATTGTGTAATAAAACCATAAAACATTATTTAATTTCATACATTTTCTTTATAGAAAATGAACAAGTTATATCGAGCGCATGTGAAATGTATTGTCTGTCAACATTAATGACGTTGAAATATAATGGAGTAGAATTTTTAATCGGTATTTTATTTTTTTGGTAGTTTTTCCACTATAGTTTAGTAGGTATAAGTTTGCAAATCCAAGGTTTAATATGTATTTTTCCTCATTTGTAAATAGTCTGATTGACTTTTTGGCGGAAACGAGAGAAGTGAGGTTGTCATTTTATTTAGATTTTCTATTTTTTACATTTTTAGGTTTTAAAGTACGATAGTGATAGTATATTGTGTTTTAAATTTCTGTGTAAGTGAAAAGAATGAAGGAGATCTAAATAAATATGTGTAGCTGAAGTTCTCGAGGAGGAGTTTTACGATAAGAAAAAACTAATTTACTTGTAGACATGGATTCTACTTATTAATACGTGACATGGCCAAATACACCATGCCATAAAGAAAGAAAAAAAAAAGTCTGATTAATTAGTAAGTTTTTTACGAAAATTAACATATACTTAGTAAATAACTTTAAACCATTTTCTATTCTGGGTGGACTAGATCAGCACGTTACGTCATGTCAATAAATACTCTGCCTTACAGACGGTAAAAAGGAACCCAATAATGGTGGATTGCTATCCTGTCGCCTTCTACTGCTCTCAGTTCTTCACAATTATCTATTCTCTTAGCAGACTTCTACGACTTGGACATTATTGGCACTGACTGCTCCGTTGGCGCTGTGATATAGTATCTGTCTTCCAAGCCAGGGTCCCGGGTTCGATTCCCGGTCACGTCAATTTAGGAAGCAAACTTTTTTAAATTAGCTTTCGAGTTCGAGTGTTATTGAGAAGTCGCTTATTTCGTTGTGGTACCCGTAGTACGAGTCAAGTGCATAGTTTGGACTCGTACAATGTGCACAATTGTCTAGCAGCGTATCTCTAAAGTGGGTTCCGTGTAAAAAACACTAGGTTCACTAGTGTCGCTTTGTCGCTGAATCGCTAGAATATTTTGGCTGCTGTCATTTGTGGCAATCATAGATGGGCAATACAAGTGACAGAGAATGGTGTTGCATATGTTAGAGCGAGACAGATGAGACGTTCTATTCACATACACGTCATAATACACCAGCGTCAGTTACGAATGAAAATCCCGCTTATATTTGCAAAATCTCAGGTAATACAGCGTAATTTTGTAATCATTAGAGGGGGTTAATTATGGTTAAACGTGTGCAGAGCCCGGATACAACTCATCACAGAAAAAAACTTCCAAAATTATTCATTTTTTAGCATGTAAGTTCTTGTAACTGTATTGTGTATCAAATAAAATAATTAAATAAATTTCACATGCAAGTACTATTAAAATATTTTGTTGTTTAACTGCAATGTTTAAGAATTATCACAAAAGTTTTGGACTTGAATGGGTAGGAAAATTTATCTCAATTTGACGACCTTCTGCTCTGAATACTTACGAATTAATTTTAAAATAATAGCAAATTCGTGAATTTTGCTCTTCATAACCTCACTTTGATAGGGACTTGTTGATATGTACGTATGTAATCAATCAATTCACAAACACATATGCACTTACACGCACACTGGTGTATTTGCTTTTTGATCTCGCCGTAATCACTTCGTTCCCAATCTATACATAAATACCTACATTTGTAGTGGTAACATTATTTTTTGCTCAGAACTCTACCTAAGTATTTTGATAAACATGAAACCATTTTTACTATATAGTACGTCTTACACAATAAAATGTTCGATTTTAGACCTATTAATAGTTTTTATAGAAAGCAGTGAAATTCATACCATTAATTTTTGAAATATTTTTAATGAAGAATTTTTAGTCTTATTTTAAATTGCAATAGGTGTCTTTTGTTTGTTTTAGTTTACTATGGGGTTCTATACAATAAAAATGATTTTTTGAGTGACCGTTTGTCTGGAGTATTTTATACATAGGTACATAATATAATATGCCATATTCAGCATTGACGTAAAATATAAATATATGTGACGTATCTAAAAGAAATTAATATGCCCGTGATTAGAGTAAATAAAGCAATATGCGAATATCTTAGTCTATGACATTGAAAAAACAATTACTTTCGTGTTATTCTCGCTTCGCTTTATCGTGCGACTATGTACGGCAAAGCCGGAAAGAAATACAAGAGGTAAATAATTATTTCCACTACATACGAATCTATGCAATTTTATGCACAGACTATTGTAATATATTCAAAATGTATTTAAATTACTTGTAATAATGGAAAAGTTTTTCTTTACTGTAATAGTAGTAATATATTCAAAATGTATTTAAATTACTTGTAATAATGGAAAAGTTTTTCTTTACTGTTGTCAATCTCTATTGTTAGATGGCGCTAGTGTAAACAAAAAGTTGGAGGGTAACAGTAAAATCTTTCAAAATGGAATGTTATATTCGGCAATTCAATTGAATTTGCGATCTTATTAAAAGTCTATAACTCCTTTGTCAGATTATTTGATAGGTTGGGTTGTAACTAGTGAAGCAAATGCAACTCACGCGGGTAGTCGAACCGAGCGAGGTGATGTGGAGGTTATGAATACAAAAGGTAGAAACTCAACATTACGAACGGAGAACGGAACGCAACGGGCGTGAACCGGTACGCGCTGGTAGGGGTCTTATTCTCAAAGCCATTCAATTCATCTCGATAGACATAAGTAAACTGTAACTTTTAAAATATAACTTGCATTAAAAATGATACGTAACGTACACATAAGTTCACATAACACTAATCATTAATAGGACACTAAACATTTTTTTTAGAAACAAGAAACTACTACAAAAAAAACATTGTTTTCGTTATTACATCTACTTAATATTCCAGAACAATACTCAAATGTTAATCTCTGATTGAGCACGGTTAGAAAGGAATGCACCTACATGTCCTGAATAACGGCATCTCTTTCTCTTTCTATTCTCAAACACAGATTTACACTTCTGGAATACGGGCCCTAGAGTCAGTTTACACATTAGAATATCTTTTATCACGATCTGCCGCCCAGAAACCGAGATCTAAGAAGACCTTCAAGCTGAATTGCGTCTTTAGTGCATAAAGTTTAACTTAAAGTGATTTTAAATAGACATAACATATCGCAGCAGAGACGTAACTACATCTATCTGTATTATTATAAAACGGCAAACAATCGATGTCAAACATCTTTGACTTTTTATGTATTTATTTGTTTGTTTGAATCTCATCAAGAAATTGCTAATGAATTTTGATACAAATTCGTTATTTGCAAGATTAGGGTCTGTTACTTGCTTACTTACTTACTTACTTAGACTTGCCTGTGGATTTTTCTTATTACATGATTGTATATGGCGAATTCATATTTTTATTTTATCGTCGTATTCGAAGCACCTTCAATCAGACTTACCAGCCACCTATGGATATAGTTACACGAACAGGGTCCCAGTTACCTGTTGGAGTGTATTATCATTACGCTATCTTTGTTATAGGAGTGCAGAACGATTAAAATATATTAATTTAAAATCTGAATCTTTCAATAGGATATTACGTCCAAGAAAAGCGTAACAGAAGATAATAATGTCCCCATGAAAATGAATTTGAAAATTACAATCAACTTCTTTTCTACATTTTACTTTTCTATAATTGTAAATCAGACTAAATAAATGAGAATTGTTAAGACCTACCTACAATCTGTTTGATCTGAGCCTATAATGTACACTAAAATACGTATGTATTTAGAAAAACTTTTAGAATAGATGTTTGGATCTACTCAGAAACTCTAAGTATTTTAATTTTTTGATTTACTGTTCGGAAACTACTTAAAAACTACAAAACAGATAATAATTGGTTAGGGTAAATTAAAAACTGAAAATACATAAACATACATACATATCTTATTAGAAGCAATTTAATTTAAATTTAGAATAGAGAAATAAAAATTATTTATTAAGAGTCCACCTGTGCGGACTTTGGTGTGTTTAGTGACATGGAACTCGATATCTAAGAAGACTGAGAGTTAGGTATTTGGATACATACAATTTCAATTCTTTATCTTGAAATCCTTAAACGTGGAAACGTGATTGGATAAAAAAATCTCGATAAAAAAAATTCAAGAAAAAACCCTGTTTTGCACAAAGATTCAGTGGTATCTCCCAAATTCTACAGAATTTTAAAATGACTTACTAAAATGAATAGGTATTTATAATGTCTCAAATCTCTAAAACCAGTTTTTTAATTGGTAATGTAGTTTTCTTGCAAATTACAATTATGTCCAAAAACAAATTGTGCGCGCCAGCGGCGGCTGAGCAGTATAGGCGGTAACACCGACGCGCTTGGCAGGATGAGGTGCTGGTTATAGTTATGACAAGAAAAGCGTACCTGCAAAAATGCTGCACCAGACAACTACGACCGTTACCTCAGATGTTCGGAGGTGTGTGACGCGTCCTGTTGTGATCCTGGGCCTAGCAGCGCTTCTTCTCAGCCTTTCTTGTGCAGTGGTCTTCTTATTAAGTGGACTATATTTTAGCGTAATTCAATAAAGTGGAGCGGCGCGGAACCCAAACAATGTGGGTGTGGTCAAAGGTGACCACAGCCGTGGGGACGGTACTACGACCAACGCGCGGCGACGTCAGAGGTCGATCGACAATAAAAGTTGTGAATACTATTACTGCAATAGTTATCGATCGCTTAAAGGAAGAATTGGAAGATACAATGTTTGTACATTACGAAATATACGTTTCAAAAACTGTAAAAAAGACGTGTGTATTGTGTATGCGTTTAGGGCTTTTTTAATCCAAAATAAAAGTTTTTAAAATTTTTGTCTGTTTATCCATTTGAGCTGTTCGAGTATTTCGTGATGATCCGTGACATAACATGAATAATACAAACGTTGACGGCTATCGCACGGCTTATAATGACATGACTTTACAAAGAACTACTAAAGATGCAAAATGTCTCGGCAAGTGGAAAGAGTCCTTTTTATGGACTTTATAAACACTGTATACTGTATCAGTTACACGTGGAAAGGTAGAATGAAATGAGAAAGAGTGATTTGTTCCCGCGGTGGACAGCTGACTCAAAAAGCAGGTTATGGGCACGAGAGCACACAGAAAAGCGGATCTGGGAACGGACAACATTCTAGTGGTAACTAAAATAAGCAGTCTGTTTGCAGCATGGCGATGTCGCGTAGCGTCCAAACCTGCAGCGGTCTGTCGCATCAAGAGTTGGAAACTGCAAGCTGCGACCCCTAAGAATGAATATGAAAGAGTAGTATACGGTAAGCTTGGCGATAGGTTGAAAGTGACGAGCGAGAGTGTTGAAGAATGTTGGCAGAACCTTAGAGATAGTATGATCAAGGCCTTGATCATACAAGGCCGCGAAAGAAGTGTATGGAACGAATATGATTGGGGTGGTAAAAATCGTGATGTGTGGTGAGATGGTGAGGTGAAAGAGTCTGTACAAGAAGAAGAAAGCATGGCAAGACTACCTTGCTGCCAAAAATAGCTGTAGTATGAAGGATTTGATGAAAGAGAGGTATAAGTTGCAGAAAGTAGAAAAGAAGTACTAAGCAAAGAGAAGAGAGTGTAGGGTGTTAGACGAAAACAAGATGTCAGACAACTTCGAGGAAAATTACAAAACATTTTAGAAAGAAATACGTACGTACCGAAGTGGACCGACACCTTGCAGAATGATAAGGTGCGTTCGAAAGAACGTCATCGCTAACAGACAAAAAAGATGTTCTGCAAGGATAGAGTGATTATTATAAAGAACTGTGAGTGACGACTATGTTTCTGACACTGAGAGCGATCCTAACGATTCGCCACACTCGGGTCAGGAATTAGAGGAAGTTATTAGTAGGAAAGAGATTGAAAGAGCGATAAGAAGTCTAAAATGTAGAAAGGCTGTGGGAAAAGATGAGGTGACTGCTGAGATGATCAAGTATGGTGGTCCTAGAATCTGGGATACATTCTATAAACCATGCAATCTTTGCTGGTAGAATAACGAGGTTTCGGAGGACTGGCGCACCGCAGTCATAGTACCTCTCAATAAAGGGAAAGGTTCTCACTTAGACTGCGCGTGGTATAGTGCCATCAGCTTGGTCAGCTTAGCAAGTGAAGTCTATACCAAGGTATTGACTGAACGTACAGTATGAAAGGTATTTCTGAAAAATATTTGTGGGTGCACAAGGTGGTTTTAGGAACGGTAGGGTACTATATCGGTCCGATTTTTTTGCTCCGCGATAACCTTGTGGACCTTAAAAGATCCACGAAAGCAAGAATACAGCAAGAATAGCCAGGCAGACATCACGCAGCCCTGTCTGACGTCATTCGCTCTCTTATCTCCACACTTGCCTAGGACAGACTTAAATCCTGTTCGAACTGTCCCGACCCATCCATTCATCTCTCCACTCACTATAATTCTCTCATTCTCTTCAACCGTCGCTAGAACTTCCCTGACATTATTCTAAAACTACTCTAGCTCCTCCAAGCCGACAGAGGATACTGGGGCATACACCACCAAAACAACAACCCTCATCAACCCTGTTTTGAGATGCACCCAGAGCAGTCTCAGGTGTACACACGTATACTCAGTTACAGAATTACTTAAATGAGAGGACAGTAAGACCCTTACCCCCGGCATCCCCTTTCTTCTTGTGGTACCTCTGACCACAAAGCGATGCGTCCTCCAGGTAAATCGGCGAGTTCTGTGCCTTTTCGCTTGGTTTCACTAAACATAACACATCTAATCTTCTTTCTTCCATAATATCAATCACTCCATTCATATTCTCTTCATTCCCACCTCTAACATTCCATGCAGCTATTCTGCACTCCCCCTCCACTTCCTGCCACAAGGTGCACAGCGTTTTAGGTGGTAGTCCTAAACGCCGGACTGCACTCTGCTTACACCAACGGGAACAAACCAGTGTTCGTCGCTTTCGGGAGAAACCCTATCTCTATCACTAACGTTGTCCCGCATGGTGAGTGTGCACAGGAGAGGAATTGCAGTCCTGAAAAGGGTTGGCAGGGGTCAAGACGAGCACGCTTCTTCAATTGATTGGTTTGTAAATAAATAAGTAACAAAATAATGTCTTTGTTATTTTTATTATTTCCATAAAATACTATTTTTTTTAAATGTATACCATATTTTTTATAGCTTATTCTGAAAAATACTATAACTAGCCGAAAAAAATGTTGCCAAGTAAATCGAAAAATTGCACACGTTTTGCTACCGTTTATTTTGACCTAAGAATATTTAGCGAAAATAATAATTATGAACGTTTGAATAATGAGAATAGGTTTTCAATCAAAAATCAAAAAGAATCTTGACAGTTTATATCGCCCGATAGGTATACCTATTATTTTGCTTTTAATATTTAACATCAAGTCCATGCTCGAACACTGCAGCAGCGCAGTGTTCGCTTTCGTAGCTGACCAGTCGCTCTTCGTTCTTATCTGCTTTCTTGGTAATAATATGACTATGTGAACGTTCTAAGTTCTAACGAGATTTTCTTCGAAATCTACGCGGACAGTCTCGGGCGACATCTTAGTGTTTGATAACTAAATGGATATCTAACTAATTATTTATCAAACATCAACTATGACATGGATCTACCTACATTTGCAGATATTATTCACAAAGATCAATTATTTATTAGCCATAGTTATTAAACAAGAAACTCAAAAGTACCATTTATCTCTGCGAAAATGTGTGAAGAGAACGAAGAGGCTTTGATGAAGTGAAAGAGATATGTGAAAACTGCGTGTGGTTATGAAATTCGTAAGCATAGGCATTGTAATAAAAAGTAAATAATAACATAACGTGTAGCTCTAAAGATAGGGCCCGGACGCGAGTTGACGTCAGGGATTCTTGTGCACGCGCAGCTCACGGCTTTGTCGCTGTGAATCACGCGGCGATGTGTCACCGCGGTACCGACGCCCGCTCTGTCCGCGCTGTTTACGATCTACAGCGCCGACAGATAATAAAGAGTTCTCAGAACACGATGTTTTGCTCCTATAGTAGGTCTCTTGCTACACCGCTTATCATAAGATATTGAAATACGGGTAGTCAAATAACATTACAATTTCTACTATTTATATTACAAAATAAAAAATCTAGTGTTTGCAAATAAGGTTTTAACTCACCTACGTTTGCCTTTCTGCCTATCTAGTGAGTACTACCGTAATACTCAAATAAAAATGAGCGAATATTGTGTATGTAGCAACCGGTAAGCGCTGTCGTAGTCGGACAGGCCTGATTGGCTTGTATTTTTATGTAACTTGTTGTTACTTCGGCTGTCATTGCGCCACGTTTGCCGCTCGCTTGGATCGAATCTACGCCGCATTGTGAACGAATTATTGTGAGATATAGCGAATGAGTTTGAGGAAAACTTAGCTTCTGTCGAGGACATTGAAATGACTTAGCGTTCTCTAAAGAAGAGCGATACTACAATTGACGCAGAAATTTCTGAACTATTACACATTTTCAAATAATATTTGAGAACAAACATTTTATGAAATTGATAAGTCAACAAATGACTAAAGATTTTATTGTCACTTTAGAAGAAATTAAAAACCATCTCGCGCACTTGATTAGACAATGAAAAGTTTCGTTACTTCATGTAACTATGTACTTCGCAAACATATTTACGAAACCTACCTACTATTCTTAGAAGATTCTTTGGCATTAAAAGTCCGTTTCTTCAATACAACACATTCTACCTATCAGTAAAGGTAAATGTAAGCTATATAAAAATATAAAATGTATCAATAATAATGAAATCTAAGCAACGTAGGTAATATCTCACAAATCAACTGAATTTTAACGCTAACTACCGCGTTCGTTTTGTTTACGACTTCGACTGTATGGACATGAAAAAGATTTCAAAAAAGTCACTGCTGAGTAGGTACCATTTTAAAGTAATGATTTATCAACTCATTTACCTAGTAAAATTTCATCGAAGTCATTGAAGTCCGTTCAATTGTTTACGTGTATAAAAATGACAAAGGAATAAGTTAAATTTTAATACTTCTTTTATGGAAAAAGAAATGACACTACTTATTTTTAAATTATTTAGTACATGTAGTTAATTAATTTTAGAATTTGTGCTTGTGTTGCTTTCTTGTATTTGACTTTATTCAAGAGTTAATAATTCGTTAGGTATATTCGGGTGATATTTATAGTTTTCTATTACATTGCTATGATCAATACGAGTATCCACCTACTGGAGAGTGTACATTACTAGAACTAAGTACCTATTAATGTAACATTCAAGTATCAGCGTATTATTTAAAGTATCCCGATATTGTTTCTGCAAAAGTTTTTAGGTGTCAGATGTGGTGTCTGGTATTATATATGAACCGCGTATGAACCTTGTAAATATTTTTCATAAGTACAGAAAATACTTCTTTTCTGGAACAGAATTTCTATATTTTTGCTTGTCTCCTAAAAATAAAAGTGCTATGTACCAAAGTTTTAGTTATAATCTAAATCGTATTATACTAAGTAACAAGTGTAAAATTAGAATATTACAGCAGAAATAATTCAGAGCGTTTGTACAGTGTAGCATAAAAATACGCAGTATGCAGTAAGAGCTTTCGAACTTTGCCCGCGTACCCTTGGTAGAGCGAGTGCCCTGCCCTCGGCGAGCGACCCCAGCGCCCCCTGGCGCCCTTGCGTCCTTGCAAACACACCCTTGCGCGCGAACCTACCTATCCATTGTAACGACGTCGAGAGTTCTGCTGATTATACTTTTATATTGAATTTATCTTTGAGTCATAATATTTAATGTAATACATGCTAAATATGTATATTATACATCCCTACAGTGCATACAGCTAACGGACATGACTGAGTCTCGCAAGCCGAGACGAAAATATGTGAGGAGAATGATGAGATGTGGGAGGCGAAAGAAGTGTGTAAGGAGTGCGATGTTTAGCGCTCTATCCACTTTGACTACCCCGTCAGGGATACAGCGTGAGATTTGCATACATCTTTACATTGTACATACATACATATTATAATTATGTATGTACTTAAATGTAGTTACTTTTATGTATTAATTGACTCTTTGTAGTATAGTGGTTTATGCATCTGGCTTCCAAGCTCAGAAGCCCAGATTGGATTTCTAGTCATGTCAATTTATGAAACAAACTTTTAGAATTAAATTGTGTTCAAGTCTAGGTGATACTGTGTGTTCGTGCTCCCCTGGTTTTGTGTGATATCCAAACTTCAAGCCTCCTATATTTTATAACGTGTAACTAACTACACAACACTTTATATTTTTGTCAGTTACTTATTTAATATTAGTTAAAAAAATTAAACCGACTTAAAAAAATCATTGAAAAGTACGGAATAACTATCCTTTAATAATCAAAACTCAAATAAAAAATAACTTTATAAATACGATACAAATACCCATGTATTTAAATTTGACAGTTACTGAAGTCGGTGCCAAACCTATTAAACTAATAGACTTTCTGACTTTCTATTGTTGCACATTGATTTGGCACCGACTTCAATAACTGTCAAATTTAATGATATGGGCAGTCGTATCGTATTTATAAAGTTATTTTTGTACTTGAGTTTTGATTTTATTTATTAATAGATAGTGTTATTTCGTACTCTTCAGTGATTTTTTTTTAAGTCTGTTTAACTTTTTTAATAATTTTGTTTCATTTCTCCCTTTTGAGTGACCTTGGCCTAAATAAACATCTAGGAAGGTCTACAATTAACTTCTTTTCTTATTATGGAGCGCAATGACATACAAGAGAATCATCAATATAAATAAATAAAGGTTATTAGCAGTTCGCGTTATTTGGTCTTATTTGGTGTATCTTAAAAGTCCAATACCAGTGAAATTTAAATGCGACCAATCTGGAAGTATATCCTTTCAAATAAAAAAGAATGTTCTAAATCGGTTTATAAATGATGGAGGTAACAAACATTAAAAAAAATACAACCTAATTAAGAACCTCCTCCTTTATTTGAAGTCGGTTAAAAATAAAGCTATTCGTTTTTTTGTTTTTAATATTCGTTAACTTCTGACTGAAAGATGGTCGAAGATATTCTTAGTAATCGAAGTTTTTAAAAAAACTTGTGTGATACGGTTTCGTTTTGTTTTGACTCGCCCCGGCTTCGCACGGGTAGAAATTTTTTTAAATTAAAATACAGCCCATGTTACTCGCTGATAATGTAGCTTTCTATAGGGGATAGAATTTTTGAAATCGGTTGAGTAGTTCTTGAGTTTGTCCATTACATACAAACAAACAAAGTTTACCTCTTTGTAGTATTAGTATAGATATTGTACTGTAATATGTATAAATGTTATACCTATACTTAAATTACTTAGTATTTAGGGCATTTCTTGTGAATCTTCTGTGTCCAATGGATAAATTAAAGAAATAAATAAATTATTGACAAAACTGTAATTAAAAACCAAATTTTCAAAATATAGGCTTTCCATTACGGGATTTCAGAAGGGATAGACAGGTGTATTTGAAGTATAATATACGCCACGAAAGATGTGACGGTGAGACCTGAAGTACCACGTGATTTGACTGTTGTTGAGCAACTATAGTTGTATTATTTACTATTATACACTACTACGCAAGTTAAATAAAGTGGTGTTTCAAGTCTCATCTTTCGTGGCACGCAGATATTGTACCATGTTTATATTGGGAACATTTATCCGAACATATTATATCAGCTCTAAATTCCTCAGGTGATAATGTTCGGTCTATCTCAAACTAGTTTGAAATGACGTAATACTCTTTATGTTGAAGACCTAAAACATTAATTTGCTTTGTTTATAATTAGTTGGATATGTTTAGTAACAACGAACAAGTATGACTTTTGGAACAGTGTTGCTATAAGGTTATTCTTATGGAAGCAGTGCTGTCATCTATTCTAGTGTAAATGAATTAATATTTATTATTTATTCATACCCTCGGACCAAGACCTAACGGGATTCCATACCAGTGCGGATAGGAACAAATTTACAATGAGGAAATTATGAATATCCCGTTCTTGGCAATTTGTTTTTAATTATTCATAGTGACAAGTGTTAATTATCGTCAAATATCTCAATTAAGTACAAGTTTTATAAACGGGCCTGCTCTTCCAAATACATTTGTGCGCATTGTAATCGACATCATTATCGTCATCACCTGCTCATTTTCACGTTTCTATTCAGAAACTCCAACGCTCAATTTTCTTTATATTTTCCTTGCCGTAATAACTGATAAATTATACGGCTGCGTAAGATGGAAATTCATAGATGTTGGCTTTGAACTTTCGACCTATAGACAGCAAGTTGAGCATTTCGGTAATTTAACTATGGAAAAAAAAAGAAACAATAAATTAAGTGCAGGTAAATGAAATAGGAGAAACAATCCCTATAGCCTATTGTATTGATTTTCTAAAATTATTATTAATTATATTTAGTGGCTATACATTTTTAACCGACTTCAAAAAAGGATTAGGTTTACAATTTGTATGCATATCCATATTTTTTTTTTGTTCGAGCATAACTTCTTTGTTTATGAAGCGATTTTGGTGATTATTTTTCCATTGGATTCAGTATAGCTGTAATTTAATTTCATTTTAATTTCATTGGTATTGAACCTTGGACTTCGAAGATACACCAAATACTCCTGTAACAGTTTATTTATTTTGATGATTATTTTATATATTTCGTTATAGAATTGAAAAAAACTTAGTTGTAGATCTACTCTAAATATTTATTTGGGTATTTAATTTAGTTATTTATAACAAACTCAAAAGGGAAAAATAAATAACTTTTTAAGAAAAAAGTTAAACCGACTTCAATCAAAACAAAAACATTGAAAATTACAAAATAGTGCCTATCCTTTACTAATCAAAATTCAAGTATAAAACTATGTAATTAAGTTTGACAGTTATTGAAGTCGGTGCTCAATCAATAAGCAACAACAGAAAGTCTACTAGTTGGTAGGCATGACATTGACTTCAGTACCTGTAAATTTGAATAATATAGGTATATTTGTATCGCATTTGCGAAGTTATTTTTATAGTTATTTTGTAATTTTCAGTGTTTTTTAATAAAACGGGTTTCATAAATAAAACAATATCTAAAGGAAGTATTTATTTCAAAAACACTTAATTTAAAAACTGCTTTATGTAGTTTAACATATCTTGTATAATATTAATAACTGAATCATTAAATTTTACTTACTTTTTGGCTAATCGGACTGAAATAGGCTGAAAATATATTACCGACCCTCTGGGTCTCGTAGAATTAGATAATATGTTATGATCTTATGATACTGCCTTCTGGTGAATATTTCATATAGCATTATAAAAATGAAATTAATTGAAACTGGAACGCCGGGTTTCGGTATGGGATAAAACTTGATTACTATAGATACTAGATTTTTTTTTTGCTAAAATGACTAATTACATAATATAAATTAATAAGCGACTGTAATAGGAACTTCTATTCAATGTTCGGTTTTCGCAAGTTTTGGCGGAAAATTGGAGTTCGGCTAGTTTCGGTTTCGGCAACAAACCTGCCGAAACTATGACCGAAACCGGAATTAGGTTTACGTGTTTTAGTGTTGCCTTCGGTAGCGATCGGCATAGTGGGTCGTGTTACCTCATGCCGTACCTTCCACAGTAAAAGATATTTTCTTGAGCTGTAATACTATTAATTTATTAAATAACTGCCTCTATGAATACAAACACGTATTTGTTACAAGCTAGAAAAAACAGAAATTTAAAAAATTTGCAATAAAATTATTATAAAAGTAAGTTGTAGTTATGGTCGAAAAGGTAGAAATTCGGTTTCTGTTTCGGCTTCGATTGTAAAAACTAATTTCGGTCGGACTAGTTTGTAAAAGATCCGACAAAAAAACATAATTATTTGCAAAAAGTAGGTAGGTATATTTTGAGTTCGATTTTGCTTGATTTTACTTAGATGAAAAAGCGAAATTTTGGGCATACCGCTCTGTGTTTTGGAGGGACGTGTCCTAAGAGGACTGAAGAACGGGACGTCCCGGCAAAAGTGGTACATCTGGCAACACTAAGTCGGACACTAGTACGCATCATTCTGTGTTTAACCTAAGCTTACGTTGGGCTTAAACCCAGGGCTTTCAACCTGAAGGGTGCCTCGAAATGCTCAAATATATGTCCATTTACCTACGTATTTTAAGAAAAAACATTGCTTTCATACATAAATCTAAGTTCCATTAAAGAAACTGTAATTAGATTACTTTTTGCAGGTAAAACTAACCATACCTAATGACATGACCAATAAGGTCATTAAAGAAAATTAAAAATTTATCAAACTTGAACATAATAAATAAATTGAAACGATTTCCACCAAACATAACTGAGAACGTTACGTGCACTTTTCAAACAAAAAAACATAAAAATACAAACAGGCAACGGCATCAAACTGATGACGCCTTTCCTTTCCGCTGAGAGTTAAAAAGTATATTTTTTTGTTTTTATTTACAACTTACTTGCCTTTAAAAAGGTTCCCCAAACTATGTGTGTCCAAGGGTCCCTGCATGTCCTAAGACGGCCCCGAGTACGCATCAGAGTGTCATAATGTCCAGCTTTCTCATTCTAACCTCTTTTAATAATTCGTACAGCGACGGGTTAGATCCCACTGAGTCACAGTCAACAGCACTTTCTAATTTTTTAACTTGGCCTGATTTTCTAGTGATTATCACAAAACCTTTTGATTTGAATACCTCATACGCAAAATCGAAAGTAACCGAGTTAATATTTTTAATTATTTTTAAACAACCAATGACCTAATTGCACTGTCGAAATCAAAGAACCGAAACGGTTCTTTGATTTCAGTGATACCTTTATATTAGATACACTTTTTTACCTCCGACGGATAGAGGAGTTCTCTAAGTCTGACGTCAGTCTATATGTGTATGTATATTTACCTGTGACATCGTAGCTTTTGAACAAATGTAGAGTCAGTTTTATTCATTCTCGTTTCGAGGATGCATAGTACGATTATGTGTAGATAGATGCAGGTACCTACTACATTATGAGCTCAGCGGACATATCTTACGAAAAAGAGTTGTTACGTATGTTAGCTATTTTATCGTATGTAATTACATTCGTTACACCCATTTATAAATTTATTGAAGTACATATCGAATAGATAAATATTTTATTTTAAATATTTCAATTTTATACTCTGTATATTATATATTATAACTAGGAACTAGCGACCCGCGCCGGCTTAGTCCGAGCGGGATTCTGAATCTCAACAATAACGCCACCTACCGGTTCATCTATGGCTAAGAACCATCCAGGTGAACCCATAAGTACAAAAAGAAAATTACATTAAAATCGGTCGAGCCGTTTAGGAGAAGAAGAATGAAAAATACGCGCACACCGGAATTTTACAATAAGATATTCTTTATTTACATTTTATTTACGATAAGATAATCTTACCTAAAATAAAATTGCATAGTAAATTTCATTTTTAGTGTAAATATAATTAACGTACTGTTTCTGTGATTATCTGTTTATATTTATACAATAATATTCTGTTTATATGCATTAATTGTATAAATGCTTTTTTAATGTCTAACATACGAAAAATATTTCTTACCTAATACCACACTAATACGTTAATTAGGTAAGAAATATTTTTCATATCGTAATTCGTAATTTATGTAATTTTAATTTTAGATCTAATGCTTATTCGTAAAAAGCCTCATACAGAAAAATTCAGGGAATTCATATACGTATTTTATACATTGTGTTACAACTTATAATAGGTACATGATTTTATATATAAATTCTGCAAAGTAAAGAAAATCTAATACAATAAATATTTTACGCGCACATGGCCATTCAAAGGCGAAACTGTAATGTCATCTAGACATACCGTCAGTGCATCGTGCCATAAACAGAAGTCACTGCGCTTAATAAAATTCGCGGCGAAGTATAAATTTTTGACACCGAATTTGTGGCACTCTTCACAAGCGCGCATATCGGACACCCTTTACCATGAAACTCTCCTCTACGACATTATATCTTTCATTCATATAAAGATTGTTTTGTTACTTCAAATTTCAATCAGTTGCCGAGTTTTGTGGTAGGCAGGTAGCTGTTTTTCTGATGCGATCACAAACCGGTTGACCATCGGCGTAATGACGAGCTCTCGGCCGTGGTCGAACGACTCACAGAATTGATATAAGTAAATGTCGAATAATAACTGCTTTGCATTCGTAGAAAATATATCACTACGCTGAGGGACTTTTTTACAAGATTATGATGAAACTAAAAGGAGAATTGTACTACATTTACTGCTATTGTTATTATTAAAAAAATATTCGTGTTCCCTTCGAACATAAATATGATAACCGTACGTTATGGTACTACAAGACATTCATGGTACAAGAGCATCTTTGCCGCAAAAATGATAATCAACATAAGTATGTACTTGTCTATACTTTAAATAACGAATGTATTCTAGTTTAATTTATGTATAATAAAAACACATCAACAATATAACAGTCAACTGGTCCCTTGGTCATAGGTGCGGAGGTTAATGCATACGGCTTAAGCCGAGGGTTCCGGGTTTGTTTCCCGGTCAATTCGATTTAGAAAACGAACTTTTCTAAATTCGTTTTATTCTGGATACTTGTTTCGTTGAGTAACATCCATAGTCAGTACAAGATCAATACTTAGTTATAGGGTCAATTCCAAGTGTCTGGATAAAGCCGGACATGGTTAGATTTTCTAAATGCTTGTTCGGGCGAATTAGACGGTGTCCGGCCCGTTCAGTCTTTGTTAGGCTTTGTTTGTGTGGATTGCGTGCGTTTTCTTCATTTGTTTATGGTCTTGAGATTCAGGTGTTCGTTTCTTTTTATGCAAGTATTTAGTAATTAAAGGAAGTTATAAGGTGTTTCTTGGTAAAATTTTATATATCTAAAGTAAAGTCAAATATCAATTAAATAAAACTTAGGTACATAAAACATCCTCAGTTTTCACTTGGCTGGAAAATCCACCTCAGTGACTTACAACTGGCATGTCTTTTTGAAATTATTCCTAATATTACATAGATACTTACATACATAATATTATATATCTTTACGCTGTATCCTTCTGCTACCACTCACTTTCGCTATGTAGATTTTCTTCGTCAGTCTTTCTTCACTCATTCTTTCACTTATGTTATGTGTCTATTCATATTATTAATACCTAAAAGTAAATATTGTAAATATATTAATTAGTAAGCATCTACAGCTTTTGTTTTTATTACATAATGTTGACTATAGACGACGTTGTGAAAGTAAGGGGCACAAATTAAATATAGATTGCCTAAAATAGGTCGGGATGGCGAAGACTGAAGAAACCTACACTAAAATGGTCAAGGAAGGTTTTACATAGCTAGTTAGACTTAAGAAAAATAACAAAACCGGCCAAGATCAAGTCGTTTTTGCGTAATTAGTGTTCCGTACTCTCAGTTGTTAATTGTTACCAACCTAACCAACCGAAAAAAAAATCTTCCACGAAATCCTGATATTTTAATGAAATGGTTTTTTTTTTTTAAATTTTCTTCAATTTTTTGTACAACTTTGAGTAAATAGGCACAGCAGCTTACTAGGGTTTTAAAAAAAAATTTAAAACTGTAATACAAATACACTTCTTTTTGCTTTAATTTATTTGCATCTATAAATAAAATGTATATAATTACATAATTAAATGTATACTCGCAATAAAAATATAATTCAATGTATTCTCAATATTCGCGATTTGTTTTAGTTTTTCTGAGTTTCTGAGTGATGCTTTTAGAAACAGAGTAGAGATACAGAAATGTGTGCCAATATGAAAGAGTATTTTAGAAACTGTTTTAAAAAATAACTCATACTAACGTGTTATACATTCTTAAATTTATGGTTAGACTATTTCATATCTACGACCTCAAGAATTTTTTTTTCTTTCTCTTCAGCTCTCAAAACTAACTTCAATATGTTTAAAATCTAAACTCAAGTTTTGAAGTCCTTACTACAGTAGGGAATTTGCATGTAATTATTTTTTTAGCATTTCATAAAGATTAAGCCCTTGTGTAAATGTAATAAGAACAATAAAGTTTTAAATATGCATAAATAATTTAAAAAGTTCAATATAAATTATGAATTATAAAGTTCGCGCCAAAAACTTGAGTCACGTGACGTGACGTCCCTGCCGTTTATCGAGCGAGAGTATTTTCCGAGAAAAAACATGTCACCAAACTAAGATCACCAAACGATTGAGCGACAAAGTGACGTCACTACTTGATATTTGGTTTTTAAAATTACGTTCCGTTTTACTTAAGTAAAAAGTAATATAATTTGTAAATAAAAGTAATTATTATTTTTGAATTACCAGCGTTTATTAATTATATACGAACATTTTATAATTTTGATGAGTTTCCAATTCATACATTTCAGCTGTTTACGTAAAATAGTCACTGAAAAAGATGAATGTAACAGATACACCGATACACAGATGACTCCATAGCGATGTGTTCCGTTTTTTCAATTTTGGAACGAAACATTAATGTAGCAATGTTCCTGTTCGCGTTTGTTTTTCTATATATGTTCACTACATTTTACTACTGAGTGGATTTCAATGACGTTGTCATCATTGTTAGAGTCAATCTAGAGCTATAGATACACTACGTATGTTATGTAAAAATGACTAAATAATACAACTAATTTTCCGAAAAAAGACTGGCAGAAACAGCATCGCCACCACAAAGTTAAATAAAAATGAAATAAATCTTGAATAAAACTACAATATTTAGATAGATCGTAATCAAAATCAACGAATAAAAAAAAAATTAAAATGTCTGTCCACTTATGTGAAGAAGCCAGGGTCGATAGTACTAAAGTTTTATGTAGTTTTCTAGCTTAAATCATAAAATAAATTCAATTAAATCATAAAATAACTTATTTTTATATAACTTATAAAATAACTTATTTTATGATTTATTTTAGATTAATTTTATGCAAATAAAGAGACCTTTGGATTTCTTTGCGATTATCTATACAGTGAGTATGAAAGAAAGAATGTAGGAGTCATAAGTTAACGGTATCGCCGACGCTATGTGATTGTAATGCATATCAAGGTGATATGGTCTTGTATTCGATTCTAAGTTTTTTCTGTCTCGCATAATCAAAATTACCAGGTTTTAGCTATAAACGGACATACATTTTAAAATCGTGAAGCTTTCTCCTTTGATCTGTCTTCCTTTGAGCTTCTTCTCCAAGCTCTCCCAAGAGACTACATCATGGGATATTTAAAATGGCATCTTTAAGATGGGCGTGAAAGGTCTTTACAGGGTCAGCAACAATTTAGAGATATTCCTGGTGTTGCAGGCAACTGTAACCTTTTTTTAATAACGCAGGTGAAACCTGAACAACATAAATACCTCATACTGATGAAAATGCCATAAAGAAAGAAAAAAAAAGTCCAGTGAGTTTTACACCTACAACTGAGACGGAAAGCTCATAATTTTGAACAATAGTAACCGAGGCTCGGACTGCTCGGACATTGTGACGTGCCGGATGTAAACATACTAACTTTGCGTTGCGACATATCTATCCGACGACGGCAATTTGGACTTCAAGCGTAACATTCACTTGTCGTTTGATCAAATATATATCTACCTAGCACGGAACCTCTACTACACTTCCAACTAGCAAGATCATGGTTACGTGCCAGTGTTGAGAATTCTGACGTTTATTTGACAGCATTTAGCTGTCAAATAAACGTCAGAATTCGTCAAACGTGGAATAAAATTAGTTCTAAATAATATACTTATTAGATAAGCTTTTTGGATTTTTGAAATTTTTACCTATTTCTGTTTTTTTTTTAATAATTAATACTTTTTGGGAATGAGGGACAGTTATCCTTGCTTTCTTTTTTCTTATCAGTGAATATATAATAATGGTATTGATTTCAAATGCAATGGCTTTGATGATAAGAAGTGTACCCCGCAGATTATTCATCACCATCACGTCAACTTATCACGCCTTACTTCAATACCTTTAGGAATTATTTTAATGAAGACATAATAACAGAAAAAAATATAAAATAAAAAAAAAAATAGAAAAATTAAAAACAAAAAATACAGCAGTAAAATTTTGAAGAATGATCCATGGGTCTAATGTTCGTGCGTAGTTTGAGCTGACGGTTTTGAAAGTCGCGGGCAAAAAGCTTCAATACATGAGTATTAAGTATACATAAGTGAAAACGGAATCTTTATTTAGATATAGAATTAGATATACACTACAAAAAATTAGATATGAAACTAAAGGGCTTAAATATGATTTCCCTTGCTTATAAATTACAAGAAATTACAGTGTTTTCATAGAGCTAGCAGGTTTTTTTATTAAACGTGTAGTTTATTTTTAAATTTTCAACTTTTATTTGTAAAAAAATGTTTTAATTGAATAAAAATAATTTTGAGATTCGTGTTGTCGATAGGTCATACGTTTAATAATAGTAGAGTAAATATGAAAATTTTCAGGACAGCAATGCGAATTGTAAGACTTATATAGGTGTGCGTAATTTTATATTTTGATAGAATTTTGTGAAAATTTGTGATCAAAGTTGTTTGATATTTCGAAATAATTTTAATAGCATGTTATAAAAATAATTTTAACAGCATTCTGAGGGCCCATAAAAAATTTTTTTTCCAATATTGTCATAATTAGTATTTGGATTATCTATCTGCTATATCTATGTTAGTGTACATCATAAACAGCAACTAAATTAAAAGACGTTGATATACGAACAGACGGACGGACAATCTTGGAAAAGCATTCGACAGAGTAGTGCGAAAGAAATTGTAGAGTCTTCTACCTGAATATGGCGTGGAGGGCCCCTTACTGCAGGCTGTGAGGTCATTATATTGAGACCACAGAGCCTGCGTAAGGATAGATGGTGACTTGTCGCTTTGGTTCGAAGTCTGTTCAGGCGTTAGATAGGGCTGCGTGATGTCTGCCTGGCTATTCGTGCTGTATTTGGACAGTTACCTCCAGACATTGAAAGGTAGTTTGAGTGGTATAATAGGAATGTTATGGTACAGTGGTAAACTGTCTATTGTACGCTGCGGATGCTGTGTTTATAGCACCATCAGAACCAGAGTTGCAGACACTAGACTCGCGTGCATGAAAGAAAACTGTGAAGTGAAAAGATTGAATATAATTGTGAACAAAATTATGGTTCTGGTGTTTGAGGGAGAAGATGTACAGACAATGTGTAAAATATGGGTACCTATATGGAAAATGTCTAGAACAAGTGAATGAAATTGTATATCTGGGGATACGGGTATATATTATACATATATATAAATAGGCTCGTACGTAGCATAATACGTGCCTTCTCGTGTGAGAGCCAAACCCTGTGTGAACAGCGCTGCTATGACCAAGCTATGGAGCTCGGCTGGTAGATGTTGGTCTTGCCGCGCGTTGAGTTTGTGAGAGTGGGAGACGCCACATATATATAATACATACACACACACACACACACACACACACACAAGACCCTTTCACCAGGTGCCAATGATGATAACACTATTATATACGTAGTATACATGTATAATAGTATACGCATTTCTCTGCTCCAAAATCTAGCTGCTCCGAAATTTAAAAAAAATGCATTTGGTTTTTTTAAGTTTTCTCGGTTGCATTTTGGACTAGAGAGATAAAAAAAAAAGGATTTTGTAGGGAATTCCATCGCCTATAAGCTCATGTAAGTTTCATATTTCTCAAACCCTTCATTTTATAAAGGTCAACGGTGAAAGAGCTCAAGGGTGGTACTGATTTCGTACCAATGCTAACTTTTATAAGTCATATCTCGAAGAATTTTTAAACTACAATAAAAAAAAAAATTTTGGGAATGAAAATGCTAACTTTTTGTACTCTAGCAATTTTTACGTATATAGTTTATTTTCTGAGTTAATTTTGAAAAAGTCATTTTTTTAATATTGGGTCCTTACATATGAAATTAGCGTTTTGTCGTACTGACCACTTTGATCTGAAATATCTCCTCTTTGGTTAAGAATTCCAAATTCAAATTTATAAATTCATTTAGCTGGTACATTTGAGTTTTGAAAACAGTCATTCATTTGTTTCTTTCCTCATTATTTTTTTCTTTGGCGTCGCTTATTACCGCATAATGGAAAACATGAAATATCGGTATTTTTACGAGTACGAGTTCTACCGTGGCACCAGTGCTGCAGAAACAGTTCGAAGGATTAATGATGTGTACGGCGCTGGTGTCGCAAAAGAAAGCACGGTACGTTTTTGGTTTCAACGTTTTCGTTCTGGAAATTTCGACCTTCAGAACCAATCCCGTGGACGGCCGGAGATCAAAGTGGAAAATGAAGAATTAAAGGCTATTGTGGAAGCGGATCCATCACAAAGCACTTCAGAGATAGCTGCAGGCTTCGGGGTAAGTGACAAAACTGTATTAATCCACTTGAAGCAAATCGGGAAAGTAAAAAAACTTGAACAATGGGTACCTCATGAATTGAGTGAATCGAACTTGCAAACACGCGTCGACTGCTGTGTTACTTTGCTCAACCGACACAATAATGAAGAGATTTTAAATCGAATCATTACTTGTGATGCAAAGTGGATACTGTACTATAATCGGAAGCGCTCGTCGCAATGGCTGAACCCTGGAGAACCAGCCAAATCCTGCCCTAAACGAAAATTGACTCAGAAAAAGTTATTTGTGAGTGTTTGGTGGACTAGCGCCGGTGTCGTTCACTACAGCTTTCTAAAATCTGGCCAAACGATTATGGCAGATATCTATTGTCAGCAACTGCAAACCATGAAGGAAGAACTAACTGCTAAACAACAGAGATTGGTCAATCGCTCTAGGCCACTGCTGCTTCACGATAACGCAAGACCACACACTGCACAACAAACAACCACTAAGTTAGATGAGCTACAATTGGAATGTCTGCGACATCCACCGTACTCCCTGGACCTTGCTCCTAATGATTACCATTTTTTCCGGAATTTGGACAACTTCTTACAAGGAAAAAAATTCAACTCCGATGCGGCAGTCCAAACCGCCTTCAAAGAGTTTATTGATTCTCGCCCCCATGGTTTTTTTAGTAAAGGGATCAATGAACTAACTATGAGATGGCAAAAGTGCATAGATAACAACGGTACATACTTTGATTAATTAAATATATTTTACAAAAAAAAAATTGACTTTATATTCCTCCCGTACAAAACGTCAATTTCATATGTAAGGAACCAATATTTCAAAAATAGTTCACTTTGATGATATGTTTTTTCAAAAATAAGCATTATAAATAGGTCAAACTTTTGGATCATATTTATAATGCTAAGATAAAGTAATTTGTACATTTGTAACATTTAATTCCAATTAGGGTAGTAATGAGAAGCGTTTCATTGCTGATTTTTCTCGTAAAAATATAGAAACCAACTTTATTTTCGCCATAACTCCGTTAGTTTTTATGCTAGAGGACTTCAAAAAAACGCATTTTAAAGGTTTTTTAATGTACTTTAAAAAAGATTATTAGCACTTTCATCGTAAAACGTACCATTTTTTCGTAATTCAATGTTGAAATCTGTAAATTTTTCTTTAAAAAAAAAAAGAGGCCTACCTTAAATGAGCTATAACTTTGTTTGTATTGGGTCTACATTAAAAAATAAAAAACGAAATTCTTGGTTTTTCATAACCTACAATTTTGATCATCACGGTTTTTTTGATAAAATCAATAGTTCATGAGTTATATGTGAAAAATTTCGTGGAACATTTTTAGCTTAAAATCCATCCTTCTATTGATTCCTGGAGTTCTTTTTTTTAAAATTACCACCCCTTAGTTGGGGTGGTATTCACCCCCAGCGAAAAAGCACACCTTGGCATAGGGTAGATTTTGCTTCTTGGGGTATTCCCTACTTACTGTCAAAATTTCAGCAAAATCCATGTTTCTTGAAAGAATTCCTAGCCAAAAACCGTCATTTACTGTACTATAGGTAGACTTAAAACAGTGACCATTTTATGTACATCAATAACGAATATTTACTGTTATTTAATGAAATAGGTATTATGGGGCAGAGTTTATTGAAAGGAACTTTTATATAGGTGATGGATGGGCTAAGGACTTGTCGGTTTTGTACTGTTAACCGTAATCGACCTGGCGGGTTATTCACAAACGTCGGAAACTCAACTTTCCGTATCCGACAGGTAACTTTTCGATGATTTTGTCTATACGCGATTCACGAATCCGAAATCCTATTATATTTATATTATATGTATATCATATTATATACAGTCGTATTCACAAATCCAAGTCGTCGGATTGAATTTATGCTTTTCGACGATCGGTCTTTCCGCCTCGGAAAGTTTCCGACGTTTGTGAATAACCCCGCTGGTTTCACTTTACCACTTTCAAGCCCAAATCATTATCGCCAAAAGTGACTTTGTCGCGCCCAGATACTCTGTTCGTTTATGGTTCATCCCAAATGGGAATAGAATCGCGTTATGTACGAGTATATGTCATTTAATTAAAACTAAAATTAAAATCCCAGAACCAAAAATTGTCTATACCTATCTCCGTCGTCCATACCGTTTAAAACACATGGATTTAGGGACTTGGCCTTGTACAAGTCCATGTTATACTTCCATTTAAAAATAGTACCTTAAATGCAGTCCTCGCTCTATAAATCCGCTACATATACAATCTGCAGCTTTCACAAAAAAAAACAGTATATAAATCGGTTCTTCTGTACAAGAGCTATACTATGCTACCAACAAACACACGCATGACAGCAAACAACGACGTCAAACTCATAATAATTCCTTATAAAGCCGAAGTAAAAAATTACAGAAAACATTCTAAGTCTATCTTTAATATCTAACAGAAAATAGTCGTAAAAATGAAAATACTGTCAATATGAAAAGCACTTAATAATTCAATGCCTATTACACAATTTTTGGGTTTCGTGCCCTTGTACCGGGACTTAGTACACGCGGCAGGCCCCGTCCACAGCCGGGGCTCCCGGGAAACGAAGCAAACTGCCTGTTCCCGAAATATTGCGGACAACTTAGAAATTATTTTGGGCGAAAATTTTAATTTTATTTGACGTTTCGTTACTCCTGATTCCGTACCTGTTTAAATATTAATTTAAATAAGGTATTAAAGTTATGACTATTCCTTTATTGTATACATCTTAATTTTGATTTGAAGTTTTTAATTATTTATTATCTAAGTAGGTATTAAGTAGAAAAAAGTTTTGTTGAACATTTTGGAAACGTGTTAGCATGAAATAGTTACGATTTCAAACTTTTCATTCAATTACATTCAAGGTTTAATTGAAATAGTAATAAATCATCACTTTTAGCAACCAGCTTTTAATTACGATTTATAAGCATCCTATACGTCACGCTTTACGGCACCTATTTCTTAATAATTTTATTTACAAATATTCACAAGTTGGGATGTTTACATTATTTTTATGTAAGGAAAGTAAAGTTCCTTACGTAAAAATGATATAAAACAGCCATCATTGAAAAGAGCGGGAAAGGTTCAGCGGCAGCCATTTTAAAACATTGGTATGAGCTGCGTTCCATTGTGCAGATTGTGCGCAACGCTGCGCGCCGCTCGCCACGTGTGGAACACATCTGCCGAGCGGGTGACACGCACCCTCGATGAACACATTTCACATTCAAGGCGCTTACTAGATTATTATGCATATAGTAATTGTTCAGAAACTGTTAGGCACCTAGTATAGTAGTTACTAGGTTTATATAATACTAGGTTCATTTCTGAACAATTGAAGCAGTCAGTGGACAACACTAGAATTTACGTTAGTAACCTTGCTAGTAATTAACAAATAATTAATCAGTAAATAGATCTTAAAATTGTAATGTTGTCCACTGACAGTTTCAGTTCAGATCTTCTATAATGCTATCTTCATTTTCTTTATATTCAATTCAATATAGGTATACCTACTCATAGACTGTATTAATGATATTGATATCTCGGCTGAAGTATAGACAACTATCTCTAAATAAAGAAATTAAAAATTATTGCAATTACATACTTGCATTAGATTAGTTATTATTAAGAAGTGAAGTATTTAAAATTAACATGAAAAACAAGTAAAACGTTCTAATAAAACCGATATCAGTGTGTTGCGAGGAGCGCGTGCGCGCGTGCGCGGACGAGAGGGTCGCCCTCGGGCCTCCCCTTCCTATTACGCACTCTATTTAGGGGCTGCTACAAAGAACAACTCCGGCCTATCTATTTTGGTCTCACTTCGGTATATTGCCATAGACAAAGTTATTGGATTCTGAACGTTCTACCAGGCCCACGATAAAGTGTCAATCTTACGGTTGCGAAATAAAATTATAGACATATTCGTGGGAAGAATTAAATACATTAAAGTATTTAAATTGCTTTAAGATCATTTAATAGATATTTCAAGTTATTATTTGTTTTATTTATAAAACAAGTGATAGAAAGTCATGTCGCTATAATATTAATACTAATATTCAAGACTACAACACACATTGTGCGACTCCAAACTAAGGTACTGGGCTTTGTACTGTGGGTATCTAACGACGAACTGGGGGAGGTCCCAGTGACACCCAGACTACAATCCAATATTAGAAAAGCTCGTTTCCTAAATCGACCTAACCGAGTATCGAGCCCGGGATCCCGTCTCGGAAGGCCTGCCACCAGTCTGCCACCGCGCCAACGGGCCAGCCGATATTATATTAATACTCTGATCAACATTGATCATTTTTAAAATTTAGAAGACTATAATATGTATAATATTTTAAAAAGCGATAAGTTAGGAATACTGACCAACATACTCATAATAACCCAGCTGTGAATAACATTATAATTACTGTTTTTTAATCAATATTTTAGACGATTACACCAATTATGAAACCTTAAACTACCCTAAGCAAGCACTAGGCTTATATTATGAGTAACATGTATCTAGTTGCCTTCATTTCCAAGCTCCCAGTAACACTCACACTCGAAATCAATTTGAAAAATTCGATTTCTAATTTGACCTAACCAGGAATCGAACTCACAGACCTAGCTTGGAAGGAAAATATCCTATTAAATCGGCAACAGGCCAGTCGTTTAGTCTGTCGCAGTAAATTTAAATAGTATTACGGCTTATTTAACAATTAAGTTATTTCTATTGAAAAATTGATGCGATGGTTATTGTATCTTAATCGGTTAATTGATGGTGATGGTTAGTGCATTTCAACTAACTGGTTGACGAATTATTAATGCATTTTTACTGATCGGCTGATGAGATCTTTACCATATTTTAACTGCTGGTTGATGTGATAGTTATGGTGGATAATATTTTAACTGGCTTGTTGATGCAATTGTTAGTGCATTCCTACTAGCTGGTTGATCCAACGGTTAGTGCATTTCTACTAGCTGGTTGATGCGATCATTAGTGTATTTTAACTGACTGATCGATGTGATCGTTAGTATATTTTAATCGACTAGTTGATGCAGTGGTTCGGGCATGTTAACTGGTTGGCTGTTGTGACAGTAAATATATTTTTACTGGTTGGGTGAAGCTACAGTTAGTGTATTTTAACTGACTGGATGATGCGATGATTAGTGTATTTTAACTGGCTTGTTAATACGATGGTTATATACTGTTATTTGCTATTAATACCAGATTATTACCAACGACATAATTAACTCGTTAAAAACGCCTAATGTTGATTATAATAGCATTCATGTTATCGGATTAAGTCCTAGTCACACCTACATATGTGTAATGTCAATTTTATTTATTTTTAATTGACGTCAAAATAAGGAAGAGGTTCTCAATTTGTCAATTTTTTTTTTACTTTTTTTAATGTATGTTACGCAATATCTTCACCATTTGTATCCTGATTTTATGATTCTCTTTCCATTTGAAAGGGTATATGTCCAGGGCGGTCTCACAAAATTTTGATTAAGATCTAATGATGGAGTATTAAACAAAGGAACTTCTCAACGGCTCATGTAATTTAATGATACTTTTGTTTAATTTTCCGTTCCATAATTTAAAAAAAGCTTAGTCTCATTTCTATCCCAGATTTTATTTAGGATAAGATCACTCAAAAATAAAAATAAACAACTTTTTAAAATAAAAATTAAACCGTCTTCAAAATGAAGACATTGAAAGGTACAAAACAATTATCCTTTACGAATTAAAATACAAGTAAAATATTATTCGTAAATACTATACAAATACCTATGTATATAATTAAATTTGACAGTTACTGAAGTCGATGCCAAACCAATCAACAACAATAGAAAGTTAGTTTGGTAGGCTTCGGTGCTGTAATTTGAAGTCGGTTTAATTTTCTTCTTAAAAAGTTATTTTAATAATTTATTTATTTAGTTATTTTAATATTTAATAATTAATTATTAAGTTATTTTAATAACTTATTTCATTTATTACTAGCAAATCCGGCGCGTTTCACTGGGCGTTAGTTGAAGTTAAAATAAATGAAACAGTTTTTATAATTATTTTGATACTGCAAAGAAACAAAAAAAAATTCTACTCATCCGATCGCTACCAAACTTTACAGGATCACCCGCTAGGCCAATCTGAAGATGCCCTGAAAATTTCATCGAAATCGGTCCAGCCGTTTCGGAGTTCTTAAGGAACATACATACATACATTGCCTTTTATATATATAGATTATAATTTAAACCTTGGACCAAGAAATGTGAATTATTTATTTGCTAAATACTCGTAAATCTTGTTTTTATTATTTATTAAATTAAATTAGTATTAAAAAAAAATAAAAATATGTAATTTTCAGCTGCGTATTTATGTACCGTGACACTTCCCTTGTCACGCACATTAGTAAAAGTCTAAAACCCAGGCCAACAAAAAATAGACGCGCTCTTAGAGCGAATACTCCATCCATTTTCATTCTTGGTCCGAGATTTAAACGGTATTTTACCAGTATAGCCCTCGGAACGTGTCATTATTCGTCTATGTTATTGTGCATTTTATGAGTGTATACTGAGAACGTGTACGCTAGTGTGTGTGCGTGTATTATATAATATTTAATAATTAAGATTACATTATAAATGTATGTGACTTTATTAGGAAATCTTGTGCAGATATACATACATGCAACACATGTGTATGATCTTTTTTGGTTCGGTCAGAATAGGCGTCAATTTTTTGAAGATAAGCATAATATGTAAAATAAAACCTCTAATAAAATATGTAGTTAATATTAATAACAAAAGAGTACATACATATCCTAACTTTAATATTTACAAACTTCAAACTACACATTATCTTAAATAATACACTTCCTCAAAGTTGCTGCTTAGAAAATTTCATTTCTTATAGTGCCCAGCAGACTGGCCGCATTACCTCTTTGAATAGGCAAACTGATTCGTTGGCAGAAGAAGCTGCCAGCCCGGCGGTCTCCCGAAGCCTCGACCACTTTCTTACAAATATCAGAAACCAGTTGATGAGCTTCGGGGCCCTAGGGACCGAAAGTTTCGACTGCAAAGGGCGTAAATATGAAACTCTCAGAGAGAGTTGCATAGCTACACCACTTCAAGTTCTCGGCAGTTTCTAGCCGCGGCACCTGCTAATTTAGAAGTCGCCAGTACATGAGAAACAGCAAGTGTATCGACACAAGTGGCGTCCCACACCAGCGATCTTCCAAGTTTCCAAGAAATGAACGTCAAATCATCCGGTCGCCTGCCGTCGCTACAAAGGAGTCATTTAATATTTTAGATAATGTATTTTTGAGAATATTGTCTACAGATATTAAAAGGGTTTACAATTTAAAAATCTGAGAAAAGCGAAGAGCATATGTAAATTTTATAACGAAAAAGCAAAAGCGAACAATGAGGAGAGTCATGTGGAAATTAATTTTGAAAAGTTTGTGTGAAGATTAAACTTTTGTATTTGATCAATTATCGTTGATAAAGCAGGTAGTCAACTAAAACGTGAGCATCTAGTAGGTACAGCGATTCTTTTTTTTTCTTTTTTTTATGGCATGGCGCACAATTTAGCGCATTTGCCAGTGTCACATATTAATAAGTAGGATCATAAGTAAATTAGTTTTTTTATAACGTAAAACTCCTCCAGTAAAGTGATAGTAGGCTTTACTGAAGTTATAAAGGACTTCTTGGAAGAGCGCGAGAATTTCAGCTATACATGTTTATTTAGAGCTACTCCATTCTTTTCACTTACACAAGAACTTTAAAACACAATGTACTATCACTTTTATACTTTAAAACTCCCAAAAATGTAAAAAATAGAAAATCTAAATAAAATGACAACCTCACTTCTACCGTTCCCGCCAAAAAGTCCACTGCGATTCTTTTGACAAGACTTCAATATTTGGTGCCAGATTGTTAAACTTATTAATTATTTCATTTTTTTAAATAATCGGAACAGAATCGGAAACTAAGAGTTCACATTTAAAAAAATTAATTCTAGGCCAATATCTTTAAACCTTTGAATGAGGATTTTGAGGTCGTTTAAAACAGTGATTGCTTTACTCCTATTGTTCTGTCGTCAAGGTACCACAAATTAAATTTGGAATTTAAATTACGAATGGCAGAATTTTATATTTACAGATTTACAGTTCGTACAGAATACCTTGATTGACCTTGATACCTGTGACATCTGTCACAGAGTCTATGTCTATGTCTAGTGATAGAATATCAAGTTTGATGGGTATATTTAAAGTGTTAATCATATTTATTTTTATTTATAATGTGTTTTACCGTTGTAAAACAGAGATGACAATTGTTGCAAAATAAAATTATTATCTTTTTAATTATTAATTAGAAGATTTACAGTTCGTACAGAATAGCTTGATACCTGTGACATCTGTCACAGTCATGTCTACCGATAGAATATCAAGCTTGATGGGTATATTTTAAGTGTTAATCATATTTATTTTTATTTATAATGTATTTTGCCGTTGTAAAACAGAGACGGCAATTGTAAATAAAATTATTATCAGGAGCATTAGGACGCCTGTTCAAAGTTATATCGTTGGTATTGTTGACGGCAGTCGCAGGTATCAAGCTATTCTGTACGAACCTGTATGAACTATAAATTGTTATTTGGAGTTCTATTGGTTTGACCAAACCTCAAATTTTCATTAAGGTATTCAACGTACCGTAAATCACCTTTTCCAACCATTTTACACAAATGTACGTTGAAGCCAAGAGATTAATATGTCACTGCTTATAATGTCCGAATTATATGAACTAATTCAAAATGTATGAATATAAATATATTAGAATATTTTAAGTTTTCAAGATATTTATTATTAAACAAACTTGTTTTTGTATGTACAACATAGAACTTTTAATATAAATGTCCACATTTAATACTTTCTAGAAATGATTATAATGATATATGATAACTTAAAAACTTATTATGAGTATTACAGACGTAAAAAAAGGAGTTCACGTCGCCTATTCCATTGGTAAAGTATAACTAAGTGATGAAATAAAGATGTGACCGATGTATGCGTAACGCTCACAGAAATAATAAGCAAAAAGGACGCTTATGATTTTAGCACCATATATACATACGTGTGTATGTTTCTGTTTTCCGATTAACTTAACCGATTACAACGCTGAATTCATCTTGATTACGCGAGTGACGTAGGCTAGGTTGTCTTTTCAAAAATCCTACTAATATTATAAATGTGAAAGATTGTGAGGATGGATGTATGAATTTTGATGAAACTTTACAAGAATATAGCTTATACATCAGAATAACACATGGGCTATAATTTATACGAAAACTACGTCGCGGGCAAAAGTTAGTATTCAATAAGGCGTCTGTAGTACGAATCAAATACTAAATAGTAGACTGTATAACAAGGGAGTAAAATAATATTTTTATGGCGAGACGCTATTTTGAGTCCAGAGCGGAGCGAAGGATTCTAATGTAGAATCCTCAACGCAGCGAAGGATTCAATGTATGTTGCCCGAGATAAAAAAAATATTTTTTCTTCTTAGTGATACTCTCTACTTTTCATTTCCTTCTATGAGAAAAATGAATGAGAGACGCTATTCGATATGTAAAAGTACAAAGACATTTAGGATATGTATTTACTTTTTTGTTATAAATAAAAAAATTGTATATTTATAAATTTGTAATTTCATCTTTTTTGGCGCCCGGTTACCGCCACAACCAGGTAGAATCAATTCGTGTTCCTTGTTCAAACTTAATTCTGCTCTCTATAAAAGTCTTTAAGAGAAAAGACCTATTTTGGTCGCACTTATCGAAGAACCAATAATTGCTTTTCGAACAGATGGAATGAAAAAAATTTAACGGATCCCATCAAGATGGATATAAAGTATAGACGCAAAAATGGAAGAAGGTCATTTCAAAAATATATAACACATCAGGCAAAAATATTACATACAGCAATAAATTTCATAATGAAAAATAAAAATAGAAGTTCTAAAACTAATATCCAAATTCCAGCTGTGTATTTAATAAAAACCTGCAAAAAAATTGCTATAATTATAATTTTTTGAATTCATCCAGAATTGGAGGCCTTAAGCAAGCGACAATATAATAAAAGAGGTCTCCGATTCCAGCAATGAATTCAAAGATTTCAGTTATTGCATTTCGTTTAGATATTACACCTTATTTTTAGATAAAATTCAGCTAAATTAAATTAATAATAAAGTTATTTTTAATAGTCTGTCTTTCATTTAAATCTCAGTAAACCAGATAGCCTCAATCAGTTTCAATCTCAGTATTCTGTGCAATCTGCCATTATTCATGCATTTTTTATTTCCGAAAAACAAACTATTACAGAAAAACGCAAATTTTTCATAAAAATGTTTTTCACAAGTGTAGTTAAAAAATAAACAATAAATAAGTGAATATGATCTAATATTGTTTAGAAAAATGTTGTACAATATTTTCTTTATAGCGCTTGGGAAGAGCGTGTGTTTGCCATGTTAATTATTTTGTGTCACTAATTATTGGAAATTCGTGCAAAGTTTCCCGGAAGTGACCAGCCGCCCCGGCGGGTACCGGAAGTGGCCGGTAGGGATGGAGGCGAGCTGGTTGAAGTAGGGGGCAAAGGTCACCGGGCGTTCTAACGGCAGTGGATGTGACATGGCAATTGTTTATCAAATCTTTTAACTATGATGATTGTTATAGTACTAGGATTTGTTAAATATATAAATTCGTTATTATTTAGATATCCTGTAATTTGGAAAATGTTTAGAATTACTCTTATTTCGAATACTATTTTATTGATCAATGCAAGCAAGCAGTCTTCAAAATTATGTTCTAAAGTAATAATGTAATTATCATTTCTATCGGAATTTTTCTGACGTTCAACGTTTGTTTTGACTGGACTGTATTATGTATAGCAATAACAGAACCGTGTCCATACATTGAAAATAAAACATTTTTAATAATTGATAAATAAATAATTGATTAGGCGTCTTAGCCTTCTCTCATTAGTACGTGACATAAATATTCTTCGAATCTTCGCTTCTTTGTTTATTTATATGTTTGTTTATTCGAGTTTCACTGAAATATGAAAATTGTGAAAAGCGTCTGCTACCAATTAGTACTAAACTCCTTATATATGAATAAGATACAATGCAGATTGCAATGTTAGTAATATTAAGATCCCAATTACATCATTTTATCTCTATTATAATGAGTGTTACCTAATAAGATCGATACTAACTCGGTATTACACATTTTCAGGATAGTGTAGTCAAAACGACAAAGCTCGAGCCATTTTACTTGAATTGTGTTTGTCTGCCTGTTGTCACAGTTGTTCAATTGTCTTTACACCTATATACATACATACATATCTCACGCCGTATCCAGTAATCAGAGAGGACGGCGCCAAGCGTCGCGGTCTTTACGTACTTCTTTCGCTTCTTCAAATCTCATCATTCTCGTCACACATTTTCGCATAGATATGCGAGTGCTTTTGACATTTCTGTCGGCTATATATCAATAATAATAAGCCTTTTGATTTCTTAAACTACAGTAATAGAAAACACAAAAAAATATATAAATAATAATATAAAAGAAATGTTTTTACAATAATATCGTAGTTCAAGATCCCTTTTGGGTGAAGGCCTCCAGTATTTTGTAACATTTATAACGTTTTTAAAACAGTTTTTATTATTTATAAATCTCACACTATTTATAAATCTCATATACCCAGCTAAAATTTCCTACAGACAAACTAGTAACCCAAAGCGAAAAATGGAAAAAAAATTAATCAAATTTTTAACCTATTTTCTGTTGTTATATAACTAATAAGTTAATGCCTACCTGTCACAAACCTGACTAATTTTTTTACGCTTAATCCTTGAAGACAAAGTCATGGGTTAAAGCTAGCATTCACGCATACATAAAATAGCTCAAAAATTTATGATAACAGGATATTGAAATTTTGCTCTCGTTAAAGTCGTTGCTGTATCGATTTTTGTAATTTAATACGGAAAAGTCGGGGAATATTCTGACGTAGTTTAAAAAGGATGATACATTATTTTTTGGTTTCAATTAATTTGTTCAAAATTAAGCAAGTAAGATTATTTTCAACTAAATTAAACCTCAGAAAAACAGTATTAAAAATATTTGTAGCTTTTATTTAAGAGTCCGCCTGCTGACTTGGATCTCGATATCTAAGAAGGCTGAGAGCTAGATATCTATTTGGATACATACAACTTCAACTCCTTATCTTGAATTCCTTAAACGTGGAAACGCGATTAAATAAAAAAATCTCGATAAAAAAATCCAGCAAAAATTGTTTTGTAAAGATTCAGTTGCCTCTCCGAAATTCTACAGAATTTTAAAATGATTTTACTAAAATGGATTAGGTAAGCATTATGTCTCAAATCTCTAAAACCAGTTTTTTAATTGGTAATGTAGTTTTCTTACAAATTATAATTATGTGTAAAAACAAATGTGATCAAACCGCAACTGCCAAAATCAACTTTATTGTTATCACCATAGGACGCGGGGGTAAAGAACGAATTCGGTTGCACTGGGCTGCGTAGGTGGACTCTTAAATAAAGGAAATATGAGGAATAATCTGTAATTCACCGACAGATTAAAAGTCACCATTCTAGAACTTTCAAAACGAGATTAACAAATGTCTGAAGATATAAATCTATATGCGAATTTAAATACATAAATACATACATATCTTCACGCTGTATCCTTAACGGGGTAGTCAGAGAGGATGGAGCGCCAAGTTTCGCGGTCCTTACGCATTATACTTCTCTGGCTTCCTCTAATCTCATCATTCTCTTCACACATTTTCGCATAGGTATGCGAGTGCTTTTGACATTTCCGTCAGAGTGTCAACTCTGGCTATTTGATCTTCATAATAATGCCTTGGTCTTCCTTGGCTTCTTTTGCCACTCGTTTTCGCCCTGTAAATTTTCTTCGTCAGTCTTTCATCACTCATTTTTTCTATGTGCCCAAACCATCTGAGCATTCTTTCTTCATTTTTACAGTAACACTGTCGTGCAACCCTGCCATACTGCCTATCTCTTCATTTAACAATGCCTACAGATACGAAACCGGTTGCCTGGCCTTCTTCTATTGCCCCAGCGTTTTGGGAAACTAAGCATAAAAATTAGAAGGTGCTAGTTCGACTTACGCAGAGAGGATTAAGTACAATAATCATAAAGCGATAAATTTCTAAAATTTCTCGAGATCCATGAAAAGTTTTTTTATAAGACTTAGGACTTTCGTTATATTCTTACTGTAAACATTAAGCACGCTTCATAGTTTCGGTTCTCATTTCATTTTTTCGGTGCAATTTTATGATATGGTTTAAAGGGGGAAAAGTCAATTTTAGTTCTAGTACACAATTTGTTCTTTCTTTAATTCTCCTAATGTTTTCAAATATTATTAAGTGCTTAATGTCAAACTTCAAGTTTACGCCTCACGTAGGTACATACGTAGTTTTAGAAAAAATTGATTGTGAACTGTGATTGACTAAATATCGTATTAGATATATTATGATTTTACTTTTAAGATACGAAATCCTTAAAAAGACTATATTCTGTGAATTAGTTAAGACTTTTCGAAATAATAAAGTTATTGCAAAAATGAAGAAACCAATGCTTAGATGGATCGGGTATATGGAAAGAATGAGAGATGAAAAACTGACGAAGAAAATCTACAGAACGAAAGTGAGCGGTAGGAGAAGCCAAAAGAGACCAAGACTGACTATGAAGGCATTCGTATAATTAGGCAAAAGTATGAAAAGAGACTGATAAGATTCAAGGAGGTGAAAGAAGTATGTTAGGACGATACTTGCACTCCGTGTTCTGTAACTATGTGATACAATGTACGGATAAATGCATAAGTTTAAAGTTTATGTGATAAGATATATATATTCAATATATAAATAACCATGCGAGCTCGTTCGCACGCGGGGTTATTACTTATTAACTAAAAATTTGCGAACAGCGACAGCCACGCGATCATTGCACGACCAGTGACTAATTGTAATAAAAAATTGATACCATGTGTGACCATTGCGTGTCCATTGCGCTATGTCCGTAAAATGCACTTTTCACGGTAGATCTAGGTCGTTATGCAAATTACATTATACAAATTATAGTTTTGACAGCAGATAACGCGCGATATTTGGCTGTCGCACGGTGACTGCAAGTTAGGTAATAAGTGTGACGTTGATCAGACAGTATAAAACAAACAAAAAAGGGAATTGTAACTATTAAGATTTTTTATGTACATACGCACATATACAAGTGAAATTAATATAAAATATGTATTTAAACGATCATTACACTATCCTTTGAAACATCGATATGTAGGAACAATGTGGTACGCGGTAAGCTAGTCATACAATGATGTCCTATTGCACTGCTACGCTGGCCAACCAGTCGAATGACGGACTGCCCCTACCCACACTACTGCTGACTCATAAAAGAAACGGGAAAATAATATGCTTCAACTTAGTGACTACCAACTCGTTTTGCGCAAAGCAAAGAGAGCAGTCTAGGCACAAATCTTTTAATATTGAAAATGTTTTATTCGACTCTACAACTCATAAATTTAAAGAACGATATTGTATTTAATCATTACAGATTATGCAATATTGTTCATTTAGTTTCTGAAAAATCATCAAAGTTCCAATTGGGAGTTTGACTCGCGCTCGGAGAGCTCCGTATGATATTTATAAAATATTAAATTTCTAAACTTTAATATTCGCTGCGTTGGGAGACGAAACATGCGTTGATTAATAAGTTTAGAATTTTGGTAGAAGATAGCTAAATTAATAACTGTATAAATAATAAAATATAAATAAGAATTCATCATATGAAATGGATTTCCGCAAAGTAACATCTGAATCTGTGCAAAGACCTTATATTTTTCCTCTGAATTTTTGGTAAGAGGTATTTTTGAATGTCAAACATGTACTATATGTAATAATAATACATATTTATTATTACATATAAGATTAGATTATAAATAGTAGATATAAAACCTAACACATTCTGTGTATAGGAGAGCCATGTAGGTACATTTAGCATACATACATTTGATCAAAATATTAACCAATATTTAAATAACAAATAAATTAACAATAGTGGTTGATATTTCTAATAAGTAGCTTTTTAAGAATTTTTTGTTGTAATTATAGTCAGATAAAATTAAAATACGTTTAACTGTTTAAATACACACATTATATAATAGTACCTGGGCGACCGAGCTTTACTCGGTATCTAACAAAAAAAATAACAAAAAAAGTCTGACCACATTGCAGAATTCGAACCCACGTATTTCAGCTTGGTAGATCTACGCTCTAGGCACTGTATTACTAAGAAGGTAAACTCTGTTCCGAAATCAGAAGAATTTAGAGTTTAGAAGTTATAAGTGTGTGAAAACATAGAGAAAGCTAATTTTCTCAGAATTTGATCTTAGCTAGGTTGATTTTTGACCACCGTAAAGCTCTATATTGTAAAGTTTATAGAAATCGTTAGAGCCGTTTTCGAGAACACGATTATAAATATACAAATATTGCTAGTATAATACTACTCTTTTAAATAACATAGTATCTTAAAACAAAGGAAGTCCGTGAAATTTAACATTACATTCATTGTTCAGGAAAATAAATAATAGATTTTTCTCCATAACTTTTAAGCCGTAGACTTTATAAATAACTCCAAAGCCAGACGCCGTGTCCGAGCAGCAGCGGTGAGCTAAATCAGATAAGCTGACTCACCTGTATATATGACACACATTTATTATCAGATAAGCTGAGCGGTCGCCATTTCGTTAGAAAACAGCACCTACACATTTATATTTTATCTGATATTATTTACCTCACTTCGTAGTATGGGACAGGCTGTCTGAAGTTATGAAATCTATGCTTTTATCATTATTATTCATTTTATTTCCTTATTATAAGTACATTATTATAGTGATATGTGTTTTTAATACGTACTTGTTGCAAACTGAACTTAGACATATTATTAACACTTATTAAAAAAAAATAGGTTTGACCACATTGCAGGATTCAAACCCGCGCACTTCAGTATGGTAGACCTACGCTATAACCATTGTGCTATTGAGAATGTAAACTCTGCTGCAAAGTTAAAAAAGTTTAAGATTTTAGAAATTTTAAGTGTGAGAAAGACGAAGACGAAACGATTTTTCCCAGAATTGAGATCCAGCTAGATCAATTTCTCGCCCCCTTCAACCCCTATATTGTAAATTTTATTGAAATCGCTAGAGCCGTTTTCGTGAAACCAATATCCAATATATAATACAAATATAATATATAGACAAATATTGCTCGTTTATATAATAGTGGATGAATTAATAAGAAATTAGGAGGTTTGATTGGGTGGTCTGAGGGTTGTTCTTGACTGGTGTCTTATTGTTCGAATGCGATATTTATTAAGTAATATTTATTTAGTAATAAATAAGCTATAAGCACGCAATAATTTCGTTATTGCTTCTCACAATTATCGTTCATAACACATATTACAATCAGTTTATGTCATGGACACTACCTAAACGTAGGACTGTTCCTCGGCAGTCGGTGCACGTCTATCACAGACTCATTCCCCATATAGATTCTCTTTGTTCCTCGATCCTCCGCTGCGTAGTCGCACCAAAATTCTCAAAGCTGCACTGAGGAGGCGTTGCTTGCCTTCTGATGGACTTATATAATGAGTGATGACCATTCCGACAATATACAATATTAATTATGAGAATTTACTCATGAACCTTAATCATGCCACCATTTTTTTGAGACTTTTGATGCCGACTGTATTTATACATCTAATATTTTGTGATAAATGGTGGCGAAGAAGTGACGTGATAGATGTCTTATAAGACAAAGCACAACATGCAATGTAATATACCTCTATAAGAATACTTTGAAAAACGAAATCTTTTATACTTACTTGCTTACATTATATAACAGTGCATGCATATTACATCTCTATAATAAGATGAAATAAAAATGTAATATCTATTCTATTTACCTTCAAGTGTTCATATGATAATATAGTTTGTGGGAATAATGCAAAAAATAATGTACCCAAAATTGGCTGTGTCTCAGTTCATGTCGAGAAGTCTTTACATTATTGAAGAGTTCCAAGAATATCAGGGGACTTTTCTGATTCAAATATTTCTTAAGAAACTAGAAAAGGAGAGAGCAAACAAAAGCTATTGGAGGGGTTCATCCAATTAACAGTAAAGTTTAAAATTGTGGAATAAACTTTTATACTGTTACCAGTTGGTAATAAGATATCGGTTAAGGGTGCAAAGAGTATATTTTCCTTCGTACAAGCAGATTTCAAGAACACGGGAGTCGAAGTCTTCTATGAATTTCAAAGTCGTCGTAGTAGTCGTCGTAGTGGTCTTCGTAATTCGCCTCGATGTCGCCTCCATATATCGCTTCGATCGATAGTTAAAAAACTGACTCAGCGGCGGACACGGAGCTCTATTTATAGTCTGATAGAATGAGGGTGGAAACTTCTAGAGCAAACCCGAATGCTAGTAATAATGACACATAGAAATAAAGATGGTGGAACTTTCTAGTAATTACGCTCTCTGATTAGGTTCTAATTACGCTCGCTAACAGTAATTCGACATTGTTCTCGACGCCACCTGTTTGAGTGATAGTCTAATCAATCTACGGAAATGCTCCAGATAATTGAGGGCAAGAAACAAAAATATTATCGTGTAGAACAATAAATTCTAAAAAAAAATAGCGTTTTTTGTCCGGATTTTCAGTGGCGAACCTATCCTAAAAAATTTAAATATAAAAAGAAGAAAACTTGGCGAGACTAGCATGCTACTAAAAATGACTGTGGTATGAAGAATTTGATGAAAGACAGATTTAAGCTGCAAAAAGCAGAAACGAATAAGTTGATGCTGTCTTTTTGAAAGTTCCTTTTTGTGTAAACCTCAAAACATTTTTTTATCAGATAGTAAGTATTTAACAATTAACAACAATTTGTCGCCTCATTTTAAGCGTTCAATAAAGGAAAAAGGCTCAGGAATTTTTAGAAAAAAAAATGTTTCTCAGCTCAAAATTGTTACATGGTAATATTTTTTTTTAAATACCTTAAAAAACATAAACTATCATTAAATAGTAGTTTGGTTTCGATAAATGTTAAATTGAAAAAAATTACAGTGAAAAACCTAACCTCCAAATGTTGAATTTTTGTGGTTCAATTTTTTGTACTTAAAATTTAAAAAATCTAATTCTAAACAATTGCGCAAGATAGTACAACTCTTAACGAAGAAATAGAGCTCCAAAAAAATGATATACAATATCGGAGAGCTGTACACGAACAGTTTTACAAAAGCGCTTTTTTTTGCGTCTAATGAAATTTCCTTGAACGATTTTAAAAATTTCGCGGCAAAAAAAACTAGTTTTTAATAGCCAAAACCAACATTTTCACCAAGTAACAAGTTTCTAAGTTGCTTTGATAAAAAGTTATTAATAAATGAAAAAACGCGATTTTTAACGGTTTTTGCATTTTTCTCCACGTATAAGGTAAAAATCGATATTGCACAGGACATCGATCGAAAGATAGTTTTATTAGCTTCAACTTTTTGATTTAACTTTTTTGGATACCTCAACTTTTGTTTTATTAGCGAAAAACCGTTTTTTGAACTTTCGTAAATTTTTTAGTAAATTCTAGGTATCCGACTGTAAAATATTGAGCACTGATTAATAGTAAATTTCGATACAAGTGCGGAAAGTATGTCATTTCTTCACGAGTCCCGGCTTGTTGACTCAAGCCGAAGGCGCGGGCCAACAATAGGGACGAGTGGAAATGACAATTCCGCACGTGCATCGAACGACGTTCTTTAATACATTTGCGAAAAAAATATAAAAAAAAGTGTGTGTGTCAGCTCCGACGCACGACTGGAGTTTACTGGTTTTTTCCATATTTTATATATTTTTATTCACTTCACTGTATACAATAATATTAAATATCAATATTAATAGATATAAAAAAGTAGCATTTGCCATCTTCGATTTGAAAATGAACGTCATTTTCGTAATCAGTACCCCGAGAAACCTAGAACATGACACCCATGTAGATCTATCAAAAAAATAATATTCGCCATCTTGGATTACAAAATGAATGCCATTTTCGTAATCAGCACCCCGAGGTACTTAGAATTTGACAGCCATATCGACTTATCCAAAAAAGTAATATTCGCCATCTTGGATTTGAAGATGAACATCATTTTCGTAATTAGCATCCCGAGAAACCTAGAATATGATACCTATGTCGATTTATCCAAAAAAATAATAATCGCCATCTTGGATTCGAAAATAAACATAATTTTCGTAATTAGCACCCCGAGAAACCTATAATGTGACACCCATATCGATTTATCCAAAAAAGTAATATTCGCCATCTTGGATTTGAAAGTGAAAGTTATTTTCGTAATCAGCACCCCGAGAAACCTATATATATATATATATGTATATATATATATATATATATGTATATATATATATATATGTATATTCATCATTTGAAGACGCTGTAGAGTATATATTATATACCATATATTTTATATAGAAATAACATATAGGTATATTATACATATATACATAATACTTACATGCGTAAGCTGCTCCGCAGCATGCCCTAGGTACGTTTAATGACGTACACGACTGAAAAGTGAAAGGTGCGCACAATAGGTTGCGCACAAAAAACGTAACGAGGTCATTCGATGAGTAGATTTTACTCCTCATATTTTTTCCATACCGGGGGCCTTATATGAAAATCGATTCTTAAGGAGTAAGCTCCAATAAATAAAAAAAATGCTGAAATGTAATTTCGCAGGAGTATTAAGTTTCATTTTTTTTTTAGAGGACATGTCAGGGCAACGGTTTCTATGCATTCAGCTAATTCAATGACAATATTTTATCTAAATTTAAAATAATTTTAATTGCGTTATTTATTTATTTACATTACACGTATATATTAAAAGAAATATATTTTAAATTTAATTAATGTATTAATAGTATTTACGCTGTAAAATAGTCATGTAAAAATTTTGTACAGAAAACTTTTTAATAAAAACCTTCATGCATTTGGATGTTATATGCAGGAGGAAAACAAAAAGCACTAGTGCGGAAAAGAATAACTTTCCGCACGCTAAACACACATGGAAAAGTCTACTTTTTGAGCAAATGTATTAAAAAAGATTTTACTGCACGAGGTTGCAGAAATAATACCCGCGGGGTTATTACCTAAAAATTTGCAGACAGCGACAGCGACGCGATCACTACGCGACCAGTGATTAATAGTAATAAAAAATTAGTATCATGTATGACGATTGCGTATCTATTATTCTTAATGCACTTTTCGCAGTAGATTTAGCGCCACTATACAAATTACATTACACAAATTCTCGTTTTGACAGCAGATATCGCGCGATATTGGCTGTCGCATGCTGTCCGTAAGTTACATAATAAACGTGCCGGCTGTGTTTCTTTGCTGGTTCTTCCGAGCGCAGGTTCTTTTCGTCGGTGATAATATTTGATGTACAAAGTACTACTCTGTCAAGAAAGTACCGGGAAAAGATCAATAATACACGAAATGTTACTTATTCATCCAAATTTATTTTATCACCTTCAAAGTATGCTCCTTCAGAAACGATACACTTACGCCATAACGAATAATCCAATTATATTATCAAAACATTTTTTAAACGCTTTTTCCGGAATTGAGTTCAGTGCTCGCCGCGAATTCTCCTTTTTGTCTTCTACCGAATGAAAATGGGTGCCTCGAAGTGGTAATTTGAGTTTAGAAAAAAGAAAGAAGTCGGCTGGAGCCATATCTGGTGAGTAAGGTGGTTGCTCGATGCTATTTGTTGAGTTTTTGGTCAAAAATTCGTTCACAATGATGGCCTTGTGCGAAGGCGCATTTTCATGGTGCAAAATCCAAGAATTTTCTTTCCACAAATCTGGCCTTTTTCGTCGAATTTGCTCTCTTAAACGCCGCATAACGCCCAAATAATATTCTTTATTTACCGTTTGATCTTCCGGAAAGAATTCCGAGTGCACAACACCGCGATAGTTAAAGAAAACAGTCAACATGACTTTGACTTTTGATCGACTTTGGCGTGGTTTTTTCGGTTTCGGTTCAGTTGGAAGGCGCCACTCCGAAGCTTGTTGACTAGTTTGCATGTCAAACTTGTAAACCCACGTCTCGTCACCAGTAACAATGCGTTTCATGAATGTTGGGTCGGAATTGACTCGTTCTAGCATGTCCTCAGCGACTCTTATGCGATTGAGTTTTTGAAGAAAATTAAAGTCTTTTGGGACTATCCGAGCGGCAACATGTTTCATACCCAAGTTATTATTTAAAATGTTACGGATCGACTCGTGAGACACAGAAAGTTCGGCGGCTATCTATCTCAAACTTGAATGAGGATTTTCAGTCACTATTTCCTTCATTTTTGCGATGTTAACTTCAGTTGCAGACGTTGATGGCCTACCAGAGCGAGGCAAATCTTCCATCACATCTCGACCGCTTTTGAACGCTTTGTACCACTCATAAGCACGTGTTTTTGATAAAGTCGATTCACCGTAAGCCTTCTGTAACATTTTCAGTGACTTCGAACACGAAATTCCATTGGCGATGAAAAATTTAAGGCAAACTCTTTGTTCGATGTTTTTGTCCATTATGAAATTCGCAATATACACTAGAATGATATAACTAAAAACAGCACTGTATTTAATCTAAATAACAGATGCAACTCAAACTCCGCGCCAAAATGGAAAACAGTTGTGCCAATCTAACAAAAAATTGAATTTGGAACCATAAACAAATCATCCATTCCCGATACTTTCTTGACTGAATGTATCTCGTAATGGATTTTACGGTTTACGGTACATAACTTAAGGTTTCTTGGATATATCGGACAAGCTAGAAGCTTAATTTAATAAATTAACGTTAAACTTAAAAAAAATAAAATGGATCCAAAACTACTCGTTTATTGTTTCTCGTTTCTTTTTTGAGTTACAATTTACATCTCTGCGCCTTTCAGTTCAGTAGGTCTAAAGACGACGGAATAAATAACCAGTGACATATGAACAGACAGACGGCTTTTGCCATTTGAGTGCGGAACCCTAAAATCTTTTGGAAATAGGTTCATCCGTTCAGACACAGACGTAGACAGGTGTACAACATTATCAATTCTATAGCATTGTCTTTTTCGTTGGGGGTTATTAAAAATTATTTGTATTTGAATAGAAACACATTTTTGAAATTCGCATTGTATGTTGTAGGACTCACGAGTACAGTCAAGTCATACACGAGAAAGTAATGCCGATGACCCTATCATAGACCTTTATCACGTCACCGAAGGTTGCGATTATTATACTATCATAGCTGGCTATAAGTAATTGTTATGTTGAAATTCTTTGAAACAGATCTCTGTACGTATCTATTTTTATATTTCTTGCTCGTGAACTTTGACCTTCTAATGGTGGCCTTACACCCTCATGTTCACATTAGTGCGAGTATAACTACTATACTTTTAGAAGAAATCTTAACAAGAAGCCTTATACAAGTTAGTGTATTTTAATTAATTAATTAACCTATTTTTTTTTTGTAATATTAGCGTATTTAATTCTAACTTTAAAAGTTTTTTAAATTATATAAATAAGTCAAAGTAAGACTATTTCATGAAATTCAGCTACAAGCCAATTCGGAACTTCAAATCCTCACGCCTTCAAAGAAAAAACACTGAAAAGTATATTATATAATTAAATTTGACAGTTACCTATTGAAGTCAGTGCCAAATCAATGTGCAACAACAGAAAGTTTATTAGTGTGGTGGTACGCTTGTATATATCATATTATATCATATCCTATTCCATTGACGTCCAGAGAAGACTATCCTATACCATCGACCTCCTATATACATTTTCAGTGCAACGATTTCAGAACAGAAGTTCCCAACCCAGAAAAAAGAAACACTAATAAAATCCCCTCAGTGTTTGTTTGTCTGCCTGTTTATTATAGTACTTCTGACAATGAATTCGGAAATACTATGGAACTCGTATTTATTTCAAAATATGACACAACGCAAACTCCAATCAAGTGGGCTGGGGCTAAAAACTACAACAACGCTCTACTTAGTCTACCGTGCGCTCAGTGACAATCAGCCGTCGCATATAAAATTGGTTTGTTGACGTGAAAACTGGCGAAATGTAAATTAAAAATTACCTCCTGTGTGCCTAAATGGTGTAGAAGACAGAAAGAAGTCATGATATGATAACTTATCATATGTATTTAAAATAATTTTACGTATACAAGTAGTTAAGTAAAAATATTGTGATCTGTATTATGCAAATGGTAGCCAGCCAGTTTTTAGTGCGTAAGTTATATTTTTATTGTGTTTTTATGTTAGATATGAAAATGGAACAGAATTGGATGTTATAAATTTATTCCTGAAATATGAACCAAAAATGAGCTTCGGTGATTACAGTGGATTAAAGCAGTTCGCTTAGAAAGAAGAGAAGATGACTGGTTACCAACTAATGCTAATAGGGTGTGCTCTATCAGTCTGAAAATAAAGAAATCTATTCTTGTTACAGACGCATCGCATGTTATCTAATTGAAGACTGAAATCTTGCAGTGATTCTAAATCGATTTTCTCAAAAACTGTAGAACGAAGAGACATAATTCCAATTATTAAAAACAAACAAGCAGGAAAATTATATCGCAACACTATTTTAATAAAAAGTATTTTAAAAAAGTAGGTAATAATTACGAGCCCCTCTGTGCAGTTTGATAAAAAAAATTCTTTATTAAATTCTACCAAACACAGATAAAATAAATAAATTACACTTTAAAGTAACATAACATATTAAAAAATTATAAATAAAATGCAGATGAGCTCGTAAATAATGCCTTTTTTTACCTTTTTAAATAATTTTTAAATATTTTCTCATATGAGAGAATCAAAGTAAAAAAACTATTTAACTTCACGTAAATAAGGTTAATAAATATTATAAATAAGTTGCGCTGCGATGCGCAGTAATGCATAAAAACATTCTCGCATGCTAGCCCTTTCCCATGCTATCACGTGATCAGTGATCACGTGTGCCGGGCATCCAGTCATCGTTGACTTTGGAATGTAATACGAAACATTTTTAACGCCAGGCTACAGTTGAATTAAGATCGTGCGAGTTTAAAATAGAGTTGATTTTAAAAGTTGGCCGTTGAGTTTGCGACCTTTCATGTTCCGGAGTATTTTAATAAGACTCGCGGTACCGTGTTTTTCGGTCTAATTGTTCTGAATTACACTTCCATAGTATTTCCGAATTGGTTGACTTTTCATAACATAACATAACCTAACTTCACGCTGTATCCCCAACGGGGTAGTCAGAGAGGACGGAGCGCCAGGAGTCGCGGTCCTTACTCACCTCTTTCGCTTCCTCAAATCTCATCATTCTCCTCACACATTTTCGCCTAGGTATGCGAGTGCTTTTGACATTTCCGTCTGCTAACACTCTGGCTATTTGATCTTCATAAGTCAGCCTTGGTCTTCCTTGGCTTCTTTTACCACTCACTTTCGCTCTGTATATTTTCTTCGTCAGTCTTTCATCACTCATTCTTTCCATGTGCCCGAACCATCTAAGCATTCCTTTCTTCATTTTTACAATAACACTGTTGTGCGACCCTGTCATACTGCGTATCTCATCATTGCTTATCCTGTCAGCAAGCGTGACACCGCACATATTTCTGAGAGACCGCATCTCCACAGCATTTAACATACTTTCACTCGATTTTGGGCATATCCAGGCCTCACTACCGTACAACAAAGTTGGCACCAACACCGCATTGTGGATGGCCATTTTAGCAGTGTTAGATATATTCACACTACCCACTAATGCGGACAGAGCACCGTTCACTTTATTGCCAGCTGCTACCTGTCTCTCCACATCCAACTCACATCTTCCATTCCTCGAAAACGCTCTCCCCAGATACACAATTTCATTCACCAGTTGTAGACATTTTCCATTTACACAAATCACACATTTCGTTTGTACCGCTTCTCTTTCAAACACCAGAACCTTAGTTTTGTTCACATTCATTTTCAATCCTTTTACTTCACAATCTTCTTTCATGCACGTGACTAGTGTCTGTAACTCTGCTTCTGATGGTGCTATTAGCACAGCATCGTCAGCGTACAATAGGCAGTTTACCACTGTGTCACCACATTCCATACCACTCATATTACCTTTCAATCTCTGGAGGCAACTGTCCAAATACAGCACGAATAGCCAGGCTGACATCACGCAGCCCTGTCTGACACCAGAACAGACTTCAAACCAGGGCGACATGTCCCCGTCTATCCTTACACAGGCTCTGTGGTCTCGATATAATGACCTCACAGCCTGCAGTAAGGAGCCCTCCACGCCATATTCAGGCAGAAGACTCCACAATTTCTTCAGCACTACTCTATCGAATGCTTTTTCTAGATCCACGAAAGCGCAGAAAACTTTCCGACCTAAAGCCAGAAACCTCCCCACGATAACGCGAAGCGAGAAAATCTGATCCATACAACCCCCACCGTTCCTGAATCCACCTTGCGCCTCCCACAAATATCTTTCTGAAACGCCTTTCATACGTTCGGTCAATACTTTAGTATAGACTTTACTCGCTAAGCTGACCAAGCTGATGGCCCTATAGCACGCACAGTCTAGGTAGGAACATTTCCCTTTATATAGAGGTACTATGACTGCCGTGCGCCAGTCCTCTGGAACCTCCCCCTTCTGCCAAAAAAAGGTTGCAGAGTGCACAGAAGGCATCCCAGACCCTAGGACCACCATACTTGATCATCTCAGCAGTCACCTCATCAATTCCCGCAGCCTTTCCACATTTCAAACTTCTTATCACTTTCTCAATCTCTTTCATACTAATGGCATCCTCCAGTCCCTGGCCCGAGTGTGGCAATTCATTAGAATCGCTCTCAGTATCAGAGACGGAGTCGCCACTCTCATACAGTTCTCCATAGTATTAGGGTTGTTTTCTTTCGAACGCACTTTATTCATTCTGCAAGGTTGACTTTTCGCTAGATATTATACAACATAAACAGCTCAAAGAATAGTTATTGTTAGGGTAACCTAACCTAACCTAACCCATAGGTAGTGACCAATAATTAATTTGTAATTTCAACTTAATTTTAGTACAATATCATATCCCTAAATAAATCTAAGATAACGAATGAACATTTTTATTTATTTATTTGTTAATCCAGAACCGAAATCGGAATCTTTTGCCCTTTGCGTTTTCTTTTTAATAATATTTTCTATACATTATACCGTTGCTGTGTCAATATATTCAATTTCTAATAATTAATTTAAAATATAATTTGTTTTTTTTTTTAATTATAGCAATTTCGTTTTTCCCTTTGCTTGCTTATAACACAGTACAAGTAAGAATACAGTATTCTATCTCGGCAGGTCTTAGAGATAATTACCTACGGTCGCTCGGTACGTAAACACGCAATAGGGCTACCGACTTGGACTGAATGTTTTTCTTGGGTTACGTATTTGATAATAGGTACTATATTAAATTGTCATATTATCTTTTCATTTTATATTATTGCAAATTTAATAAATTTTTATTTATATAATTCTACTAGTATTTTATTTCTAGTTTCAAAAGTTTGTGAGTCAGTATGGTGGAAATAGACAAAAAAAAATGCATTTTATGTGCAGTATAATTAAAAATCACCAATAAATTAACTAGATCATTATGATAATATATTTCCTACAAATTAGCAACAGAGAAATATTTCCGGTTTCGATATAAATGTATTCAAACATCCATACACTGAACATTATGCTCGTAAACTTGATTGACATAATATTTCGTCAGTAAATGCGCGGGAGCGTCTAATACCGTCCGACGACAACCGCGGCTCACTCGCGACTGTTGTATGGCGAGAAATGTCGAGATTTCGAGCGCGTCGTTTGGGAGCGTTTGTATGAAGATAGAATACTGTATGCTTACTTGTACTGTGCTTATAACGACGAAAATCAGTTGTAATATTAAATATATTGCGTTATAGTTTATAAAAGCGAGCAAAGTGAGTTCAAGTAGTATGCAGTAGTATAGATCGATATATAGGTATTATAGGCACTTGTATTATACCCTCTTTAACTTAGACCCAAACGTAAATCTTTTTGTCTTCCATCTAAAAAAAATATTTTCAATACTTATGTATTACGGCTCTGTAGTTGTAATGTTTTAAATATAAATATATTACAATTATAAACAGGTATTATATTTATATTATGCTACACATGAAGTTCACATTTTCAATATTTGAGTTATGCGAACGGTAACGACGAAGATGAAATTTGAAATTAGCAGCGAATTTTAAGGACATGTGTTCATTGTTCAATATAGTCTCGAGATATTACCAAGATGAAAGGATGAAACTGAAATTATATTTTGTTTCTGAAACCTTCCGGTTGCGGAATTGTTAGACTAAAACGTATATTTCTTTGAAATATATTTTTGATATTAACTTATTTACACATGGCGCATGGCGCAGACGAATTACTTTATTTCCATGTAAAAACAAGCACCTAATAAAATGTCTTCACTTTGCATCATTTTATACATATATATTAATATGAAAAATATGTAACGATATTATTGTAATAAAATCAAACAGTATCCAAACAAAATTAACGTCATGCTTTTAACTTCAGTACCGAGTTAAAGTTAGGGATTAATTTATAATCACTGCGTAAATTACAATTGTTTTTTACAATTTTCTCTTGACAGGGAAGGTAAAGGGATCCATGCCCATGACAGCCGATGTCTACAATAGTAGATAGATATATTCTTCACATTATTTCGTAATGTCAACGTAATACATTTTAATGTTTCTTGGAGTTTCTGGCGACAAATATATTGAAGCAGTCTTTCTAGTACGATCCGCTGAGGCAGACTAAGCCACTAAGAAAATCACAACCACACACTACTAAATAAGCATTTCTTTAACAATTTCACGTAATGCACAACAGTGTAGACAATTAGGACGTAAAACTACGCCAATTTTACATCACAATATCCACTAGAAACAATTTGCGTCTAATTAAAATAAACGGCCAACCGCTCTTCCCAGAAAATCCCGCCAAAAGACCTTCAAAATTAGGTATAATGGAAAAATAGGTGCAAGTTACACAGACCGCGTATGAGTGTTCTGTACTGTTAGCAGTGTTACCAACCGCTAACCGCAAAATACAGTTTGTGAAAGACTTTCTCTTCTTATAAAATACCGCCAACCGCGAATTTCCGTGGAGCTTACTTTCTTAGTACAAAAAATTATTCATGACACAATATTTACCCTAATAATTTTCCTATATTGTACCTTATTCTCAATGTTCATGATCTTTTTCAAAATTTTTTAAGTGAGGTTTTCGCACAGACTAAACTAGCAGACCAAACGTCAATCAAACCTACAATCAATCATGTACAATCAAACAACATAGCAGTGTCTTTCGCAAAAACAAAAATTCGTATACTAATTTCTCTTCTTCGCCAGTGTTGGCATAACGTCATCATACATCAACAAAACGCAACTGTGGCAATCGTCATGACACAAAACAACTTTAAGGTCAAAATGGTATTCTCGATCCGAGTTACGACGTGAGTTTTTTTGAATATTTAGTAATTTGTTACTTAAACTTTTCGATAAAAAACTGTTAAATACGATAGTTAAGTGCTGTGCCTTGATGTGTGATAGTGCCACATACAAAGATATACCAGGAATAACTCCATCAGTAAGTGAATTCCTAATCTAGAATTCTTGCTATAAAGTATTTGTGTTTCAATTCGTTTTCTTTTCAAATAGTTCCTACATTGAAGTAATTTTACAAATTGTTTACTATGTCTTTTAGTATTACAAACCATGATTTAGTTTGACGAGGATATTTTATAATTACGAGCTGACTATTTGTAATTCCGAATATTGTTTGACATTTCTGGTGCTAGACAAATTTACAGGGGCTGAACTGAAGGCGCTAAGCTGAATTTACAGGGGGTGATTCCACAAATTATTGAAAAACAATGAAGAACATGAATATATGTGGGGATTGCCCTATTCTGAACAGTGCCGTAAATAGGGCGGTGCCACCGGTGCCCAGGCACAGGGCGTAGACTCTGGGAGGCGCAAGAATGGCCAGACCAGGCAGGACTATTATTTTTTCGGTTTGCTCCTGATAAGTTCCCGCTGCGCCCCTAGTGCTCGATTCCAACACATACGTACCTACATGCCAGTATCATCAAAAACGTCTATTAAATTAGACAAAACATCGCGCTCATTTTTTTGACAGCGCACGAGCGTATTTGTGTTTAGTGTTTATCGGAGTCAAGCGACCGGCCGGCTACACGGTCGGTCGGAGACTAAGCGGTTTGCCGCGGCCTGTGCAGATAGGTGTCCGCGGGTGTGTGTGAACAATAGAACACATTGCTAATTATCCAGCTGAAGAACTAAAAAAACATGCCGCCGATTTGAGTATCAAATATTCAGCAGATATTAATACTACTGAATTTTGGGCTGAAATAGACACTTTAAAGAGTCAAGTTGAAACGACTATATTATTTGATAAATGTGACCGTAGTTCAAGTCTGGGTCTTCTTAAAGCTATAGTCGAACTAGATTTAAAGGAGATGTTTCCCAATGTTGTAGTCGCTATAAAGATTTTTTTAACAATGCCAGTGAATGTAGCTTCCTGCGAAAGATCATTCAGTAAGCTCAAATTAATAAAAACTTACTTGCGCTCGACGATTGGCCAAGAAAGGTTGACCGGCCTAGCGATTTTGTCGATTCAACGCGACATAGGACGGTGCCTGTCGTATGAAAAGGTTATCAACGATTTCGCAATGAAGAAAGCGTGAAAAGTAAATCTTTAAAAAAGTATATGACTTGCTTTAATAAATCTTTACTATCTGAACTCATTCATTTGTGGTCTCATTCATTTGTGTATTGTCTAGTTGTGAATAATCTTGCAAAAATTTTCGAATAAATGTTTTTTCACCAATTCATACTTAAACGCAATTTATATTATGCTACCTTCCTTATTCAAAACTCTACCATACCAAGTACTTAAAATTAAATTAATTTACAGTTTACTGAAACTTTGCAGGGTGTTATTTTATTATAGAAGTATGAATACCATAGTGGCCCAAAAATTAAATCTTAAGCATCAGGGTGGGCAACGCATTTGCACTAGTGAACTTGCTCAAAACTCAAAGTTTTAGTGAGTGAGACACAGTGGGTGGTATAATAGGCGAAGGGTCCACTTAACATCAGATGGCTCGTCTGCTTGTTTGCCCACATCAGTTCATTAAAAAAATAGATTTTTCTTCCAAAATATTACATAATTGGTCCACCAACACCAAGTTCCTTCTGCTTTATTTTATCACTCTGAATGAAATAAAGGGCATACACATAGCATTGCTCTAGGGTACCTATAATATCAAAAAAAAAAACAAGGCCGCAGTTATAGAAGCTCGCACAGGGCGCAGAAAAGACTATTTACGACACTGATTCTAAAGCCCTAGGCATGCCAGTGATAAATAAAAAACTTGTAATAATTTGCAGTTGTTTTATTTTTTTCCCGTAAGTACCCTAATACATCCCTGATAATGTGTGTGAGTGCATTTTTTATGTGTGCAAAGCTGCCATGCATTTTGAGCAGCAATATTCAGTCTACTAGTTTATAAAAAGTTTGTGGGTTTTCGAGATATGTAAGGATCGGAGGACAGAGGAAAGCAAATATGATAGCCGAAAATCAGTTTGTGTATATATGTATGTGTTCATGTATGTATGTGTGTATATGTGTATGTATATGGGTGTATATGTGTGTGTGTGAGCCTTTATTATTATTTTATTTTGTCTTATTTAAAGGGTTTATCCAAATATAATGTTATATGTACCTATTACAACTGTGTGAAAATTATGATTGTCGTTACTGTAGTCTTATTTACCTTTTATATTAGTTACCTATTAGCATGTCTTATGTTTTATTATTGTAGTAGAGTTCTTGTTAATAAGAATTTTGTTCGAATTAATGGCTGTCCAATAACCATGACTCACTCTTAGCTCTGCTGAAAAACGGCGAAGCTACTTCCTACAGAAGGGGCAGCTTATGCTAACGGGGAGTTCTTTTTGTCGCCATGTGGCTAATAGTGCTGTGGCTTACTTATTGTACCCCTTTTATTTTAATTATTGGCCTATGCATTTTATGTCGACAAATAAATATATTTCTTTCTTTCTTAGTCGAAAGTGCTAGAAAAAAATTAATTCAAAATGACATTGGATCTTTCTTCTAATTAAGCCGGCTATTTTACACGATACACGATCTGTTTTAACTCACTGTACCAACAAAAATCTCATACATCGTCTAATTTGTAATCAAGATATCATACTATTGAGTTATACTTGATTTTGGATATTAAAACCATGAAAATAATGTTCAATGGATGGGTGAGACCTCGGACCAAGAAACAATGGATGAAGCCATTATAAGTTAAATCACCGTGTGTCAAACGAATTTCCGTGTCTCTCTTTATATCTCATAATCTCATTGAACGTAACCATGAGTAAAAAAGTTAGCTATAGTAAGTATGGCAACTTCGCACTGTCGGTGTAATTCGTGTCAGCTCATGATTGACTTCACGTACATCACTGAAATAATTATTTGCAAAACACTTGTAAATCTTAAGTGTTTCAGCTACCAGTATTCACAGAAATAAAAATATGTCATGGTCAGCTATGTATTGATACACTGTGACCCTTCACGCACATTAGTAAAAGTCTAGAAATGAGGTCAAAACAGACACGCTCTTAGAGCAAATGTTCCGTCCGTTATAATCTCGGTCCGAGGGTGAGACGTTTCAGCAATCATAATTTTGTGAATAGAAAATGCATTTTTTCAACTATTTAATATCTGTAACCGATGCTCGCGGAGCCTAAGGGACGGTCTACCCTTTAAGATTGTTTCTACTTTTGGGAACGCTCGCCTTAACGTTTGTCTTTGGGCCACTGCTCACGATAATTGTTGCAATCTACTGCTTATGTCAAACAGTCTCTGAGAAAAATGGCTGTAACAGACAGTCAGAAGAATACCGAGGTGCTTCTAAAAGTGTTCCTTTTTAGAGTTCCGTAACTCAATAGGAAAAAACGGAATCCTAACAGGATCACTTCGTTGTCTGCGTAGCCGTGTATCCGTGTGTTCATGTGTCCGTTTGTCCGACCAGTCAAGATCTCAAGAACGAGTATCTCAAGCTTTTAAGTCAACGCAATCAAGAGATACGGCCATTAATGTACTCAAACAAAAATCTACGGAGTTCTTTCCGTTGACCTAGAAATGAAAGTTGGTAAGAAGCAAGGACTTAATTACATAATAAAAAGGGAAAATTCAAAAAATGCGAATTTGTAAATATAGCACACCTTATTACAAACTTACGTTTGCAGTTGAGTTGGCGCGTTTAAGTTTGGGTTTAAGTTTGCTTTTGTATCCAATTTATATTTTTTTTGGTAAATAGACAAGACGGTAAACAATATGGAATTTTTATGGAGTTTTTTTGGTAAACAATATGGAATTTTTGTTGCGCTAGTCCGCTTCGCACTTCGCCGGTTTTTGCAATTTTGTAGCGGAACCGTAAAAAATGTGAGTCGAAATCATGTGATTATCGATTGACTCTTTCCAGATTTTGAGTTAAAATTTTCGAGATCATGAGAAAGGACGAGGAAACTTTAGATGTTTGTCTACTGCTGCTGTATTCACAGTTTTAAAAATTTCAGAGAACATAATATAATATACCGGCCAAAGTGTTAGCAGACGGAAATGTGAAAAGCACTCGGATACCTAGGGGAAAATGTGAGAGGAGAATGATGAGATTTGAGGAAGTGAATGAAATATGTAAGGACCGCGAAGCTTGGGGCTCCGTCCTGTCTGACTACCCCGTTAGGAAAACAGCGTGAAGATATGTATGTATTATATAATACCTTACCTATAGTTTATAAGAAAAATGTAATGAAAATCCTAAATCGTATCGTACACAATGTAATCGTACGTACGTATACGAGTCCAACTTGCAATTCACCAATTTTTTTTAAATAAAATGGATGTCGTAAAAGTAGTTTATGTCAATGACTACAATATATGTATATTAATATGTCTTGTCTGAAATGAAACATTATATCTAATTTACCTTTTTGGTAAATTAGATGAAAACGGACTTTACACGGACTTTTACTTTTTGTTAAAATTGAATTTTAAAGGCCGATGTGGTCTGGAAAATATTAATATGACGTGTCAGGTACTCTAGTGAATAGTTTTGCATTTGTTGTTCCTGTTAGACATAGTAGAAAAGCTATTGGACTTAACTGAAATATGTAATTGTAACTACCTACATTATTTGCACACATATCTTTACACCATTTCACTTTTAAGGTGGACAGAGCATCAAAGTGTAAAAAAGACCTTGATATTCTTGATGCCATTTTTAGTGACTTCGCACATGAGATAAATAAACGTATCGCTTGAGACTACGACGTGTACTCCGCACTTTGTACGAGAGCATTACGAGCGCGTACATGTCTAACATGTTCGAGGCGACGCGGCGTCGTTGCATAATCGTCGCTTCTAGTCTTGTATTCCCCATTATGACAGTCGACAGTTGTCGTAAAGCAAGAGTAAAAACAATTTGTATTTTATTTCAGTGTATACGGTTTTATGATATCTATTAATAGCACTAATATACTTTTAACCATGATATTTGTTGTCATCTGAAAGTTCTCGTACACCAATAAATAGTCTTTTTACGTAATATGTTGTATAAAATCTTATTTTATATAAAGATCAGGTCAGGTCATAATAATTAATAAATTGAGAAGCTTTCACGGTAAACCGCTGGACAGATTTTATTACATTTCGTTTAGAGATAGATTAAGCCCTAGGAAAGGATATTGGCTACTTTTTTTAATTCCACTCGGACGAAGTTGCAGGCAACACCTAGTAGTTTAGACGACGCGATCACGCGTACAATACGATACGCCACGACTCGTGTGCGAAGCCCCTTATGTAATTAGGTAGTTGACAACTAATCAAATCAGTTACTTTTTATCATCTGTTGAAAACGTGACTTTTTATTTTTTTTTTGTTTCTGAGAAGGGAAAAGATCCCCACGGACACTCAGCCGGACTCTACGCCGACTGAGTATATTGTCGGACTAGAACCGACTAAAGAAACCCTTTTCTTTGCTGTTAGTCCTAGTGGCTTTTACAGCGTCACCAGCCTTGTTGGGGCGAGCGCAGAAGGCGCATTGCCAGATGGTCGACCGCCTGAGAGTTCCTCCAGCCGAGGGATTTTTTGTATGGATGGCGAACCTTGGGCTAACGGCGTCGCCAGGGGAGTTTCCGCGCCTAATTTTGTACAAAGCGTTCGAAAATTTTAACGGTGACGTCATAGTTTTTCACTACGGTTAACGATTTTTTTTTAATTAATGATTATGATTGAAAAAGGAGGCGGTCTCTTTTTTATTCGTTTTCATTCGTGCTAAGCATTTTAGAATTTATTTTAGATACTGTCTAATAACCAGGTTTCTGTCTAATGCACAGGTTTTAAAGAAATATCGTTGTATGAAAATGACAAGAGAAACTATGTAGGGACTTATTGGTAGTTTCATTACCTCTACAATAGTATATTGGCGTAATATAATGATACTAATTATAATATAGACTAATGATAACTACACGATAGCGAAAAATAAAGAAAATTCATAGTTAGGTGTACAAAATTCTAACTACTGGGAAATTGTTTCAATGTGCTGATATAAATTAGGACGAACGGAACAGCGAGTGCAATCTCAAAATAGACGGGAGATTTGAGCTTTTTCTGTACATGTTTTCTTCTCGGCATGATTTTTGTACTGAATTTAGAAGTAGGTTTTATTAGTATTAATTTATTAAGTATAATGAAATGTAAGTTGTACACCTTTTTGTTAGCTATTACCTGTGACAAATAATATTATTTAAATAATAATATTATTATACGTGTGATCTTATTCCACCGACAACTTTTGAATTAAGTATTAATTATTTGTATAAGTATTCATAACTCCTTTGTTTATAGCTTAAATTATAATAATTTAAAAAATTGTTTAATTAGTATAACCATTATTTTTCAAATGATATAAATTAATAAGTTTCAATACTTTGGAGGTTTGAGAATTTCGAGAGGTTAAAGTATCAAAGTATTCAATTCATCAAATTCAATCAAGTACTTACCTACTAACTTTTGTACTATCTGTTAATAGTTAATTAAACGAAAAACCCACGGGTTATTCACTCATTAACTGTTTTTTACGCTAAACTGTTTTTTTAACGTTAGGTATTCTTAACCTTTAAACACAATTTAAGAACTAACTGTATCTTTAATTTATTGATGAAAAATTAACGATTATGAATCAACTTAATCGAGACGATGAATCGAAGAAAACCTTGTTGTTTAGAAGCTAATAAATGCTTGGAAATCAAAATAGAAGACGGAAAATAGGAAAGTCGTGATGTTTTTACCTTGAGAGCGTCGGCGGCACCATCGATCGGGGGAGTTGCTACTGCAGACTGGTCCTTATTTCATTATTTACGTATTTTGATGTCTTTTCAGTTAAAATAAATACTAGTGTTTATGTACAATCTTAGTCTTAAATTAGAAATAAGAATTTAGTTATTTTCTTATAGTGTGTAAATATTGTTTTCTTGTCTAACTAGTTAATAGTTCTTGAGAGTGATATGTTTTATAAATTAAATTAAAATAATAATATTAGAAAATAATTAAAAATATTAGAGATAACTCACAGGATGGAGTGGAGATAAGTCAGAGGAAGACGCTGCCGAAGTATGAAATTACATATTCGTTTGCGCAGTTTAGCAATTTATAAAAATATACTTCCAGTATTTAATTTTATTAAAGGATTAAATAATTATAAATTGGTTCGGTAGGTATTACACATTCACTTTCTTCGAAAAGAGCTTTGTGCTTATTCTTTTCTAAGCACTCGTGATTTCGTAGAAAAGAATTTGGAGTTGACATTTTTCATTATGTAAGCAAATACATAATGTACAGACGCAAAGGTATATGCTTAGTTTGTTAAGAGTTAACACGTCAGTTCTGTTGGATTACCGACAATGTCAATATTGTTAGGAAAATAATTGATATATATTTTCTGTAAGTCGATAATATAATCTTCCTACGGTTAAGTCGGCGTGTCTGAAATACTTACAATTTTGTAAATGATTTGAATAAAGTCCGATTGCGACATTTTGTCGTGATGTTTCGTTTGTAATTTAATGAACAAGGGTCGTAAGACCCATGCGCTTGGAAAAGCATTATCACAGAAATCAAGCAAGTATATAGTATACATGTAGCAAGTACATAGCGGTGGATTAAGTCGTTTTCTACAAAATTTGTAAAAAAAAAGGAAATTATATTTTTTTTTTTAAAAAAAAACATTTAAGTTGTATACAAAGGGCATAAATGGCAAAATGTCCGTTGACATCGGGCTCGTTACTAGACATTTTTTAAACATTTTACACTTGAACAGTGTGTTGCTATTATCTTCTATTTATATTTTTTGTAATTGTGACCATGATTATAGTTTCATTCCAAAATTGAAAAAAAAACCGGGCAATCCACACGTTTATGTGCGCTGGAACTTTTTTCGTCCCTGAATTACATAGTACATGGAGTACCGTTCCTAATTTAATTTTTTCGTAATTTCACTACAAATTTGATAACGGCTTATAGAAGCATCACCTTCTAAATTTTTTTATACCGTAATAGTCAGAGGAAAATGGCTGTGTGACATACGGACAGAGAGACAGAGGGACAGAACGAAATTATAAGGGTTCAATTTTTCGCTGTTTGGCTACGGAATCTTAAAAACGAACACTTATGGAACCTTGATGTCTGTCGCGTGGCTGTCACTGTTATTTTTTTCATGAACCAAATACAGATGCTGTCACTTTAAAAATGAAGGTTCGACTTATGTGAGATTAGTACAGGAAGAAAAAACGATTTAATGGATATCAAATGAAAACGCATTTAATTTCTAATTCAAAAAATGTTTGCCGCCGTAAGGTGATCAGCATGACTCGGTGGGCACCTCACTATCATCGAGTTTAGATGATGGTGATGATGATGGATAGTCTCGAGCAAATAAAAAAACGAAAACGATCTGTCTGTTATTTATATCTCGATTAGGTATTACACAATCACAATTGCATCACGAGGAATAGATACGTCCGATCTGTGAGAGCTTCATTCGCTGAATGCTCGTCCACTCCAACGGCTGTATCCAAGTACGTACTCGATTGTGACGTCACGCTTGTGTTCGATCTCCGACATGTATTGTGATAAATTTTTAACCTTCGAAATTACACTTAAAAATAGCTATCACCTTGTCTTCAAAAAAATAAAAAAAAAAATCATGACTATTAATAATATGTATACTTAGGTGTAAATCGTAATCCTCAGGATCGCATTATGTTTTTATATAGAAATATGGATATACAACAAATTTGTTTAGCGATTGACGGTTGGTAACAACTTTTTTTTGGTTACGCAGGAGAGACCTGCACGTAGGGAGCCAGAGACCTGGGAGTGCAACGGGGTTATGTGGGGCTTATATCCACCAAAACTGCGGTGGTCCGGAATCGCCTTTAGAATATACCGGCACGCTTATTACGTAATTTGCAGTCAGCATGCGACAGCCAATATCGTGCGATATCTGCTGTCAAAACGAGAATTTGTGTAATCCAATTTGTATAATGGCACTAAATCTACCGCGAAAAGTGTATTTTACGGTCATAGAATAATAGATACGCAATCGTCATGCACGATACTAACTTTTATCATAATTAATTACCGATCGCGCAGTGTTCGCGTAGCTTTCGCTGTCTGAAAATTTTTAGGTAATAACCTCGCGAAACCCGTTTCGCACTGTGCCGTAGCACTTCTCAGGGGCAGTAACAGAGCCTCCTCTGTACCATCGCATTGCTATGACAGCGCGGACTACACGTGCTGGTGTCCCCCTCGGGTCGCATGAATGAACGACCGGCGGGGTTATTACCTAAAAATTTGCAGACAGCGACAGCCATGCGAACACTGCGCGACCGGTGACTAACTGTAATAAAAAATGTAGTATCATGTATGGCGATTGCGTATCTGTTATTCTATGACCGTAAAATGCACTTTTCGCGGTAGATTTAGCGCCACTATACAAATTACATTACACTAATTCTCGTTTTGACAGCAGATATCGCGCGATATTGGCTGTCGCATGCTGACTGCAAGTTACGTAATTAGCGTGCCGAGCTCCCGTTCCTGTCGACCGTGAGCCTTAAGACCCCTTTAGTTGCCTCTTATGACAGGCGGGTAACAACCCGGACTTTCTCTAGCTCGGAAACAACCTTAGACCAAAAGAATAAGTAAAATTATGAAACACTATTTGCGCAAGAGTAATATGCGTGTATGCATTATGAGCATCTATACAAATAAAAATAAAGCGTCTGTCTGCGATTTCGAAAAAAGGCCTATTTTTAAGCTCAAATAGTTGTTTGCCCGTATTCAAAAATCAAGCACGCGTTTTTTAAATCTCCGAAATGGCTGAACCGATTTCGACGGGTATGTCATTGGCAGATAGAAGAAATATAAGTGAAACTGCGAGGCACAGCTAGTAGTTTAATAAAATCGGATTTGAACGTGTTGAAATTTTGTGATCATTCAGTTACAACCTTGTGTTTGGTTTAAATTTAATTTAAACTAAATTTAGTTTAAATTTAAAATTGAATGATACATACATATATATTCACGCTTCACGCTGTATCCCTAACGGGGTAGTAAGAGAGGAAAGAACGCCAAGCTTCGCGGTCCTTACATACTTCCTTCGCCTCCTCGAATCTCATCATTCTTCTGACACATTTTCGCCTATGTGATTAATTATTAGTGATATATAATACACATACATATTATAATGTTTTCACCACAATTCGACATTTTTAAACAAAAACTGAAGTTATAAATTGATTACCTATGTAGTTGTTTTTATTTTGTAGATACCTAGTTGTTTTTAATAAACACACTTCTCATGAAGTCCAGGTTCAGGTTTTCTTTTCTCTTCGATTCGATTGGGTTTACTTGAATAAATTGATTTGACTTTGACTTTGACTTTGAAGTTGATTGACTGGCCCGTTGGCGCAGTGGCATATGCATCTGCTTTCCAAAGCTAGGGTCCCGGGTTCGACGATCCTCGGTCAGGTCAATTTAGGAAACGAACTTTTCTAAATTGGCTTGGAGTCTGGGTGTTACTGGGAATTCCCCCAGATTCGTTGTGTGGTACCCATAGTACAAGCTTGCTGCTTAGTTTGGGGTCACACAATCTGTGTAATTGTCTGGAGTATTTAAATTTTAAAAGAAGTTTATTTTTAGATCACATTTACCACTACAAATCATTTAAAGATTTCGGTTTTATTTTTATTATAAAACGTTGGTCAAACACGATTTCGACTCGCGAACAGAGGGTTCCGTTCAATGTGATATTTATAAAATGGTACATTTAAAATTTCTGAAAAACTTCGTATCAAAAAAAAATTCGTTGTATTTTTCCTGTAAACTTTAAGTAGGTCCATTGTCTGGAATTTTTACGAATCTTGCGAATTTTTGTTAACTACTCAAAAATATTTAGTTAATTAGGTCGTTAAATAGTTTATTAGTTTAAAATATGTGGCTTATAAGATATATTTCAAATTTGTATGTCACATAGGTAGGTTATGAGAAAATCGACTGTAAAAGACGGACAGATGTATATACGGACGCAGAGTGATCGTATAAATGTTCCGTTTTTTCTTACAAGGTATAGTGTGGGTAATGGGTATAGTATCCTAAAAGTGTGATAAGATATATAATTTATGTGTAAGTTAACTGGTTAGAATTTCTGGGGTTTCTAAATGGAGTCGGTATAAAATACCAATTTAAATAGAAGTCGTTGATAAATTAGAAACATGTTTCGTATCTCGTTAAACCGTTACGAAGTATTAGCGAATAACAGACTTGAATCACTGGGATGACTTTTGCCTACTATACATTTAACATTGTCCATATAAAGCATCGTACATTCGAAATATAAAATAATTATGTATTAAACATTTATTCTAGACCTTCAGTTCGTTCTCGTGTTACTAAAAAACGTTCATTATTAATGGCGGATAGGCTCGATGCCATGCGCACTGTTAAATTCTTACTTTTATTGATGTAATTTGCTAGTAAGTATTAATAGAAATTTAATATTCATTGAATAGTTTATTTATTTATTATTTCATTATATGTCGTGTTGAGGAAGCAATGTACGTCATGTATTGCGTTAGTGACAAATGTTTCGATCATGTCTGAGGCTCGTGTAAGGCATTATATAGTGATATCGCACGTAGCGGTTGTTTTTCCATTATCTTTTGGGTTTTTCGGTCGGTAGTTCCCTGCGACAATGAGTAAACTTTATATTTCGAAATATTTTAGAGGGTATTACTTAGTTTATATGCATATAACATTAACCCACGACCACATATAACTGAGGGTTTAGAAATAACTAACTAATTAATAACTAAACATTTGGTATATGTCTGCGTATTGGATTATTAACTGTGACAGGTAAGGAGGTCATCGCTGCTTGAAAACCTAACTTTAAGTTACCCTACCTTAAGCATATCCCTTTAATATTAATTAAACTAATAATGCGTAAAATCTGTTATTTATCTCTTATAGCACCAACTGTAAAGCGAGAAGTGTATTTTTAAGAAAGTGGAACCATTTCTCTTTTTGGCAACGCGAGACAGTCCTTCAAAGGTATAAGGCCCCCGGGGAATGACTCCCATGTTCCCCATCCCTGGGGGATATATGGGGCTTTTCTTATTAATACTCCCATGTCGATCATCCTCGGCACATGGTTTGGGGTCCAGAGATCTTCGGTAGAATGTACTGAAAGCTAGGTAAATGGGCGAATTTTAAGCCTTATTTTGTTTCCCAGGCTACATTGTATTGTGTCGTCGAATCACTTGGTAACAGTACCATTTTACCTACTTCGAATGGTTAGTGCAGATCATTGTGTTATATATTGGTGCATTGTATTTTATATGAGACTAACTGAACCCCGTCACGGTACACAGCGGCTATTTCTTTAAAATTGAAAATGGCAAACCACTTTCTAAACTTTTCTAGAATCTAATGTGTCGTCAAATATAGCCCATTTTGATTGATTCTGTGATATTCGAGCCTATAAGTGACACATAGACTAGCATCGACTTTTATATACAGACCAGACAGACGTTGTCCGTCCGAAAAAAAAATCCTAGAACCCGATTGCAACGCTACCTACCAAGTCCAATTGTGAATCTAAACCATACAGGGACACACTGAAACACACCCAAAGAAATTCAGTGTCATGTACACGTATAGAAGAATGATATGTATAAAGACATAACTAGCAACAAGCCCCGGCTTCGCAGGGGTGGATCCATAAGCAGTAGAGGAACTAAGCTATCATTTAACACTGACTGTCCAAAGATTTGCGTAACATTCGTTCTTTTGGATTTAAATTTTTTTTACAACTACTTTAATATCTCTTTTTACCACTGCACTTTAAATATTTATATGGTAATTTCTGCACACAAAGTTTCGACTTCATACAATATATTCATTTTAATTTTTTTTAATTTCTATTTCGTGATAAGTCAGTTAGTGAATAAGTGGTTTTTCGCATATACATAACATTATGCACTGATAATCAAACTAAATGAATACATAGATTTAAGTAGATATAATGTAAACGAAAATTTAATCCAAATATTTTTTCTTTTCTTCTTCTTTTCTTTTTTTGTCGTTTTTTTCGAAATTGCAGATAAAAATCAGTTATTTTACATTTGAAATAAAGGCCAAATAACATAACATATAAATTAAATCGACAGACGTCTAATATCCGATTTCACCAACACTATCTAAGTCGTCATGTAACTACCATATGTGGGGTACATATGGTAGTTTACTAAATTAAAACGACCCCTAAACCGATTCTTAGATAACATTCGTTTTCACCTAACGGTTCTTTAGTAATGTCAGACATTTATATATGACAGTTATATGTGTTTTCTATTGTTTCCACGGCTACTATTAAAACTAACACACAAAACTGTCACATAGTGTCATAGGTTCGAAAATCGAATTTTTAAATTTAGGGGATGTTTTAACTACATAGGAGCTCTTAACGCGATTCGCGAAACGCAAAATCATTTTAGGCGGACCCCTATTCTTTTTTAGGGGTTCGCTAAGTATTGTGTGACTTTGGTGAAATCGGGCTAAGGGATTCCCATTACTAACTTTAAAAAATCAGCCAAGAGTGTACTCAACGTGCATTAACTTACTGTTTAGTAGCCGTTTCGGAAACAGTAAATGTTATATTTTTTTAAAAATGCATTCGAAAAACATTTCTGATTTGAAACTTACGTGTGTATCTGTGTCAAATTTCATCTCAGTAGATGTAAAGATGATGGACAGATAGACGACGAAAGTAAAGGCTCCGTTATTCCCGGTTATGCTTCGGAACCCCAAAAAAAACTGACCATAACTAAAAAGAGAACCCATTATTAAAGGATTAATTTATTTTAAACGAAAAAGCAGCTCTATTTTATAATAATTTAATTTATTTTAACTTTAGACACTTAGTTAAGTATTACGTTACGCTTGTAGTACGCTTGCAGCGCTGATTGCAAGAGACCCTCGATAAAGTACTCCTTGGTCTTGATTTTGTACATTAATTTTTTGGAACAACCGTGTCATGGATACCATTGAAACCTTTTAAAATTTGGAATATTTAACTCTTTATAAATCGCTGAAATCTTTTGTCGAGGCAGAGAAGTGGGGTTTCGCCGAGAGAAAGCGCAGAGTAGATAATATAGCGAATGGAACATATTTTTGATTTTTATCTTTATATACATATAATTCTCCTGTACGTGTGTATGTCACTGAAATGTTCCTAAACGGCTTGACCGATTTTTATGAAATTTTTTGTATGTTTGAATATAGGTTTTTGGATGGTCTAGATTTACAGTTGGACCAGGTAGAGGGTGCTGCAATCGGGTTCTAGGAATTTTTTATATTTCGGACAGGACAACGTCTCTCGGGTCCGCTAGCTATTCTATAAACTTTTTATTTTTCCGACACTGAAAATTTTAAATTCTTTAGTTGCAGACGATGTTATATTTGGATATTATTTTAGAGTATACAATATGCAAGCTGATACGTATGTATATAATATAAAGAAATATATAAGTTATTATTATGTATTGTACATTAATTATTATTATATAATGGTGAAAATAAAAAAAATCTGACTTTTCATGTAAAATGAAAACTGTCTATGGTTTTATTTATTGATCCAAGGTTAATAAACTATCGAGCTTATAGAGACAATTTACTTTTACCGCACGCGTAACACGAGTAGCTAAAACGTTGAGAAATCAGTTACATAATTAAGTTTTTGAATGAAGCTTAGTGCGTAAGTTGTTACTCGGTGTTTGACGTACTTAATTTATTTTCGTAGCAGAAATTTAAAGACATCATTTTTTGTAAAAGCAACAGATAAAGAAAATTGCTCCATAGAGAGATTTCAAGTCCAGTCAAAATACATTTTTTACACAAGTTATACTATTTAAATCTCGAGAAAAATAATATTGACTTTATAAGTAAATGAAATGGGCTATTGTAAAAACTGTAATAATGCTGTACTTTAAATACGAAATATTTTTATATATGTAAGTTAATATTTTCATATAAACTGATACCTCTATGTTGGTGCTTGTTGTACATAGTTTACAGTACTTGTAACAACGTAATAACGTAAAACACATAAACTCGATATTGTTACACAGTGTCAGGCAATTGGAAAACCTGTAAGAGCGTAGGCACAGTTCGCAGCGAAAGCCACTAGCCGCCGGCACCGCCCGCCGACCTTCGCCTGAGTTCTTGTTGCGGACACAACGCTAAAAATGCCATGAGTTCTGTTGGATACTTAGGAATTATTATTATAATAATTTTACTCGATAGAGATTATCAATATAATATCAAAATATGTAATTCATGTAGTGTTTATCAATAATTCTACAAAATGAACATTTGAAGTTCCTAATTAAGTTATATCAACTCTTCGTGTAAATTCATTTCAGTTCTTTTTCTTCTTCTTCTTTAACTTTTAATAGCTATTAATAGCTAGGAAAAGAATGACATTGACTGTTTACCACATTAATTTCTTATTTTATTTATGAAATGCTAGCACTATGGAATCTGTGTGTAACGTAAATTTTTTTTCAAATTGGGAGCGTGTATCATTTTGTAGTTCTATAGGCCAAGCAACGTTCCTGGAATCTCTTGTTGCTATTTATATATAGATGTTGTTTGTCTCGAATTTAGATATTTGTTTTCGTAATTAATATTTTTAATGATTAAACAAACATTCTACATAAGTAGAAATGTGAATATAATTAACTAAAAAGAGTATTTATTTCTTATAAGAACTAATATATTTTTGTCTCACATATATACAAACTATTATGGTGTCTCTACAATAAGAAGCAAGCGTAGTTTCGGCTTTAACGCTCTCTTGCGCCGACTCACGTAGGCACCGGCGCCGCTCGTTTTCTGAAACCAACTTTAATAGTATACGATTCTTTAGCACACTTCAGTCCGCTGTTGTCTTTTCAGACATTTTGTGTGAAGATAGTTTAGGTGAATGAAGTAAATTGAAAAGAAATACAACGCTATTAGTCGACCAATGTACTAATGTACGTATCTACAAAAGATACGTATTATATGTGTCACATGAAATCATGCAAACTATAGATTTTTATCACGATAAGGGTCTTTGGTAAATTGTGTCATGCGTTAGAGAGGCTGGAAGTAGAGTGACAGAGGGCAGAGAGAGTCACAATCTCTGACATTTATCTATCTGCGATATGAAAATAATTATTTGGCGTTACAGATTGTACATTTCCAGGGGAATGGGGGTAGATCATTTGAATGTGTCTTTAATAGAGGGGGTACGGGATAGAAAAACCACTTGCACATGACGTAATTTATAGAGGACCCCATAGTGAGCTAAGTTATTGTCTAAGCCGAACTTTCTGTCACTGTTGAGTATAGGTGATCCGCATCTCACAAAAAATGGAAGCATGAAGAAAACTACACTCGTTTATGTAGAGATATATAAAACACAAATTTTCCGCGCGCGATCTTGCTCGTGTATACATAAGATTTCTAGTTTTTTGTATTAGAAGAAATTCAGCCCAATCTATAAAAACAAACTCTTATCTCCTTACTTCTTACTGCATAAAAATCATGTTTTCCCATACAAATTTGTGCACCCTTTTTCACTGCTTTGTATGTTGAATTTTGAAAATCGTCAAAATACGTGTTTCAGTCATTATGTCAATGAGTATTAATAGAAAATTTCAAAGAAATATGACCAGAAAAATTAAACATTCTGCGCAAAGATAATTAGGTAGCGCATATATTTCTCTTTCTCTTTTAAACCCTCTAGTTTAAAAGTGAAAGAGAAATATATAAGCAAATGTGTATTTGTAAAAATTACAAAAAATAACTAAATAGATCGAAATTTTACACAAAAAATTGTAATAAAAATATATTTAAAATTATTTATGATTGTATTCCGTGAACTAAATCTTAGTCACTCTATCGATTTAACTCAATTATTCAGTATTATTAGAGTAACATAAAAAGCTTTTTTCATAATTTTTCACTTTTTCTTTTTCTAAAATTATAAAAAAAAATTAAATTTAATTATGTGCAAATTCGACTCGTGACCAGAGTGTTCCGTATATACAAAATAGTTTTGTGAAACTATTTTCTGTAGATCTGTAAGACGTAGAGCTTTCTTCATAATCTTAATTTTTCTCTAAACTTTAAGTAAGGCCGTGTATTACTGTAATATATACTACATTTTTTTATAAATTTTTGATTCACTTAGCACATAGTTTCCGAATGAAGAAGAGTAGGGATAGAGAACCCGAATGATGTATTCTTATCTATTCATAAGTGATTATTTTAAAGTATTGACAAGTAGTAATCTTCATTTCCGTTCAATTGAATTCATGAAGATAGACTCTTGGACTGATAAATATATAATATAATAAATAACAATACTGAAAAACTTGGCGAAAATACTTTTGTACCTACATTTGAAAAAAATTTAGAATAATACCACATTAATATATGCAAACTTATAATATATTTCAATCCGTAACTTGACAACCAGAGGGTCTTGAATTCGTTTCTCGGCCTAATCTATTAAGTAAATGAACTTATCTAAACCGTTTTAGAGAACAATTTAGATAAAGAGTGAGTGAAGTGAACAGAAGTGTAGAGAGAGGTGCTATCGGCTGCATCTCAGTTCGTTATGGGGCACACATATGGTGCTTGGTTCAGGGGTACATATCTGATTTAGCTATCGGTATAGTGGTAGCGGAAGCCAAGAAGGACCAAGGCTGATTTAAGACCATCAAGTAGACTATTAGCTGATGAAAATAAAAGCATTCGCATACCTTGCCAAAAGTATGTGAGCAGAATGATAATTGAAATGAGATTTCAAGAGGTAAAAGAAGTATGTATGGAGTACAATGCTTAGCACTCCATCCTCTCTGTCTACACTGTTAGGGGTATCATGAAGATATGTACGCGTATCATCAAACTTCATATCGCGCAACCATGATAGTACAGTTTCTAATATAATGGCCTGTTATATTGTGGCCCGTTGAGTGGCTAGTTGACGTGGTGGCAGTCTTAGAGTATCTGCGTTCTAAGCCGGGGTCCCGGGTTTGATCCCTGATCAGATCAATTTAGAAAACGAATTTTTTAAATTGAGCTTTCCCAGATTGTTGTGTAATACCAGGACCTACTCTCAGTAAAAGTTTAGTCCGTTTAGGGTTGCACAATTTGTGTAATTGTCTAGAGTTAATTCTCTTTTTCTTTCAGAGTCAGTTCTCTTTTTCTTTTTCTAGGAGACAAGCAACATGTAAAGATTATATTATTGAGGCTATTACATAACTTTATCACAGCGACTATTGTATATTTTTGGGTTCCGTAAAAGAAATAGCGATACCCTTACAAGATCACTCGTGGTCCTGTATGTTGGTCACGGTAGATTTTCTCAGAAAATATACATACATACATATCCTCACGCTGTATCGCTAACGGGGTAGTCAGAGAGGACGGAACGCCAAGCGTCGCGGTCTTTACACATTTCTTTCGCTTCCTCAAATTTCATCATTCTCCTCACACATTTTCGCCTAGGTATGCGAGTGCTTTTGACACTTCCTCAGAAAATAAGTGACATATATTCGTACATACGTACATACTCATACCTAACATAATAACTTAATAAATAAATAAATATTTCATTTTTTTAATCACTTTTTACAGAGGTATAATTGATTAACTTGGCTTATTGAAGACTTCGTATTAATACTCTTTATTAAAAATAATATTTAGCATTATTTAAAATTAAAAGCCTAAACGGCTAAAAGGAGATTTTTGTCTATGGTAATATTTAGGTAAGTCATTATTTATATACGTATACGCTCTAGTTATAAATATAGAATAAAAATAAATATTGAATAACAGGCGATAGTATATTATTAGATATCTGTGTGTGTAATTTTGAGGCCTCAGGCTCCATTGATTTTGCGTTACGTGGCGCTGATAGCTATAACAAGTATATAAATATATATGTAACAACACGTGCCGTAAGCTAACGAGAATTTTCAGACAATACATTATTACAGTACTAGAAAATAATATGACTGCAAATAATAAATACTCAACAGCAAAAGATCGAATATCGGACATTATATGTGTTATAACTGTTACCATTAGATTAGATTAGAGTGTAATTTTATATAATTTGCTTTGAAAATAATTTACATTTAGAAGGATCGGTTTAGAAAACAGGCAAGTAAAGGTGTTTTGTACTCTCATTAAATTTGTATATGGACCCAAAAGCTTTTGAAAAAAAAAATTATAATACCTCCTATGCAGTTAGAAGTACGCTCAAACTTTTTTTTCATTGTGTGTCTTTCCATAGGTCTTGCAATAAATATGTTTTTGAACCTTATAGTTGTAACTCTTCAGTCAGGAGATATTTCTCTTCAAAATTCTTATGAGAGCGTCCCTTCTCTAATATCTAAAGTATTGATGAATAAAATCTGAAAAAATCTTTAATTTAACTTCGAGCATTTTAGTTAATACTTTCAACGGAAAGTAAAGCGAATATTGTAGCAAAATTAGAAATAATTATTTTTCGGACACAAACTTTGACATGATGACATAGTTCTTATAGCGACACAATAGATATTTTAAATAAACAGTTATCGTACCGACCGTTGGCCGGTTTTTGGGTATCATTTTATTTGTACTGCCCAAAAGAGTTGCTAGTAGCGACCAAAACAATAATATTTATGCTTTGGAGTTTGATACCATTACTAAGATTAAAGAACACTGTGATCAGACAATTCGAGATTTAGTGGTATCCATATTGAGCGTCTCCGTGCTTCGGAAGGCATTAAGTAGTTGACCTCCACTATTGGTATATAGTTGTAATTATTGTAAACAAGATCAACGGCCTTACGGAAGTAGATGAACAACTAACTAGCCTTTTAAACGCACCGAAGCATGCTATCGTCCTCATCGGAATTGCTGGATGGACCATTGGAGCCTCCACTTCGAACTGCCCTTTAGTCGCCTGTTACATCAGGCGGGGAATACCACCTTATCATCGGGCCCGGCCTACAAAGCTAATCAACTGACTGGTCTACTTCCACCACTATTTCTTTACACTCTACATTGAACCTGCGTATAGGTGGTACGAACCTTAGAGCACGGTACGACCTATCTCTTTCGCCACTTATTTCTAATTAGAATAAGCTTACTTCTGCTTTGCTTCGCTTTAAGATATGATGTTGTTGCTCCTCAAGTGGGAGATCATATGAAATTTTGTATATATGAGCGAGTCATTGTTTTCTTTTTTGTATCTGCTTTCCTTTTTTTGTAGAAATCTGTCTGCTGACTACTAACTATAATTAGCTAGATCAGACACAACATGGAAAAGTGAATTCCAAAGTATTGTAGGATGCATCTATAAAACCTAGCTATATTTATACACCAATACTTGGCAGGTATAGTTACCGACTTAGATCATATTTAAACTCGGACCAATTTTATTTTGATATTATTATTAGCTGTGCCTAACGATTTCACCCGTGTTCTTAGCATTTTCTGGTATAAAAAGTAGCCTAATTACTTATCGAAAAGTTATCTACCTCCCAATGAAAGTTCCGTCAAAATTGGTTCAGTTTCGGAGATTTGCCCGGGATAAAGAAACAGAGAGACAAAAATTCTCACTTCGATTTTATTTATAATGTGTAGATGTATACATTATCTGTTATCTGCGATGGTAGGTATTCATATTAAGAGTTAAAGTTTTTGGTATAAGTATCGTTACAGTCGAGTGGCTGGACCAACGATATCTTTATAGTACTAAATTGAATGTTTATCATCGCAATGTTCCACAGAACTGAGGTTCGAAAACCACATTTAACGCACTTGCACTATGACGCTTTTGCAGTAAACAACGTAGCGTATTTCACTTAATTTCGTACTAACAACGATTAATCAATATTCAATTTCAATGATTTTACATTTGTATAAGTAATACTTTTATAGTAAGAAATAAAGAAAATTAATACTCAATTTAATATTAGATTGCATTAATACGCCAAATGAAAACGTCGTGGACAAATCTATTGTCTCCAATTCGGAGCAACGAAACAATAGCACTGTCTAGCTTTTACTAATGGCGAAGCGCCACGCGTTAGAAAGATACAGCTGCTTCCCACGTCACGCTCTGCCAGCGCGTGGGGCCATGATCATCGTTTTATTTACTTTTCTAGTGTTACGTATAATTCGATGGGCTGGACTGACTTTTATGCACATTTGCCACTAATAACTTGAGTCCAAGTTTGTTACTTATTGATTTAATTTTCTTTTAACTTTTTGTAGAAGTTTTGAAAGAAAAAATTAATTTGAAATATTAATTTATTATTATGTAATACGGCTGCTTATGACAAAACAAAGTATTATATATCCTTTGATACAGATTGTCTGCTTTTTGATGGCATAAAAATTAAATATGTAGTTAAAAATACAAATAATCCATAATTTTACAGCAGCAAGCTTAAGGCTTAACTATTTAAATTCGATTTAAGGAACTGACATCTCGCTTGCACCAGTTATTTAAAAGTAGGTGCAAGCGAGATGTAGGCCCTTGCATGGGGTAAATCTGGTTCGCTATCACCATCACACTCGCTAATCTTGCCGCGAGCATTGCTTTACTGCTGTTTCGTGGTTGACGTTAAGACGGCCGTTGAAAGTGGCACAAGAATCAGAACATCTTAGTCATCACAGTCGCCAACGCATTCGCAATCTGAGGTGCTTTCTCAATATTAATATTGTATTTAAATCTGTCGGTTCAATACACTTACCGTCAGGTTGTGGACTGCATGTCTACATGGTCGTTTGTCTTCTCCGTAGAGTAACTAAAACTTTAACTTTAATAACTGATTTTGATTTTTATTAAAAACTCGCAACCCACCCCAGCTTTGCCTCGGTGGGATGTTGGGTGGGAACAATGTTTTTAAATTGAGATTATCATACAAAAACACCATCCCAATTTCCGACCTTATCTGTGAATTTTCCAAAAAATTTATTTCGTGTAAACATTGTCCTAACAATTATAAACAAAAAAATCAGCCAAATCGATAGAGCCGTTGTCAAGTGATGCTCCGTCATACATGTGGCAATTAATTTTTATTTATATAGATAACATACAACCTATGTCCGCTCTTAAGGTCCATTCTAAATATTGGTGAAAGCGTTTTTGAAATCAGATGAGTAGTTTCCTTCTACATCCAATCTTACAAACTTTGCCTCTTTACAATATTAAATAATAAATGATATATATACTTTAGATAACTTATTTGTGTCATGGGGTAGCTGAACAGTTCTCTCAGATTTAATCTATGTAGGTATATGTAGTTACACATCAAGGGACTAGGAAGTACTTTGAAATCATTTCTAGCGATAAATATTCCAAAAAAGTAAGCAAAACCAGTGACAGAAATTTTTAGTAATAACAACTTATCTATCTTGTCCTGGGGTAGACGCATAATTTTCTCAGATTTAATTTACGTAGGTGCATATAGTTACACCACTTCCTATTAAGAATGGTCAGAGCATGAAAGAACAAAAGCGTATTTTGAGATCATTTCCAGCGATACATATTACAGAATACAAAGTGGGATCAGTGACGGTTGGTACTCCATCACTAATACTGTAGTTCTTTAAAATAATATCTGTTCCTTGCCGACTATTATGACCTGTTCGGGAAGATTGTAGTCCCCATATTCTTTGTTTTTCTTCCTAATACCATTATGGATAAAATAAAATTGTATCGCGTATTTCATTATTTTTTAAATGATAAACTTCCTCAAAGTTGCCGCTTAGAAAGCTGTCATTGCTTAAGGTACCCAGCCTACCATATATATATACCAGCCCAGACTGGCAGCATTGCCTCTTTGAATAGCCAAACTGATTCGTTGGCGGAAGAAGCTGCCAGCCTGGCGGTCTCCCGAAGCCTCCACCAGTCTCTTATAAATATCAGAAACCAGTCGATGGGTTTTTAAATTTTTGTCTTATTGGTTTATTTTGAAGGGATATTGAACTATAAAGCCAGGAAACCTAGAAAGCGCTATAATTATTAAATGAAATTTATAATAGTACTACGCTTGTGAAAGATCTTTTTCATTTTCATTAATTAGTCGAAGGAAATTTTTGAAGACTTATGAATAAAGCACATTTATTTTATTAATTTTAGTATTTAAAAATACTTGTCTCAAATACAAAGTTAGTTGTAGTTATTATACAAATATTCATAGTTAAGATTTGATTTTCTTTTCTACATAGTTACAATAAGTTCAATAGATAACAACGGCGTATACAGAACTGTATTTTATACAATTCGACTGTAAATATTAATGACATACAACTCACCTTCATATATATGCCAGCGTAATTACTAAGGACGGAGACACTGCATAGATACCACTAGATTACCCATCCACAATGAGATTGTGCATAATGTTACTGAACCTCATTTTATGAGTTGAAATACGAATCTACGATGCACCACTTTACAAGCTTAAAATTACTATCAGAACTATACGAAATGGCCTCAATTCACGTCCAGTCAATGAATCACGTGTTCATATCCTAAAGTTAAGTGCATCTGCACTTACCCATCGTATCATAAGTGCAGATGGACTTAACTTTAGTATGTATAAATTGCACTGGTGTCTTGTCACCTATATAGTATACATATGTAGGTGCCAGTACATCGGTGTTATTCTATTAGAGTTCCTAGAGCTCCCTTCATGTACTAAGAGCGACCACCGCGGGTGTTTCATGGGTAAAACCCCCATAGATCCCGACTTTACTCTCGATGAGCCGCTTTTAAAAATTTTCCTGCATCACAAAAAACAAAGAAATTACGAATAGCAAAAACTTCTTACATTATCGACATTATAAAAATACATGAGATAAGGAGGTCGTACCTACCTAATTTAGATACGTTATTTAAATAATAATTTATGTAAGTCATTGTATGTAGAGGTGAGGGGAATTGCGTTCAGGAACTGCATAGTATCGGTCACTGTAACGATTTCTATTCTGAACGCGTGTTTATAGTTAGTATTAGGATTCCCGCGCGATTCGAAAACATAAGATACAGCTGTGTGGTGTAGTACTTTTAGCGAAATTTAAAATTAGTAATAAACAATGTGCGAGTGTAAAGGTCGTAACTAGTAACACCGAGAAGGGTCAGTATGGGAACTGTGAAACTGTAAGAGACAGAGAAATATGTTCTAACAAACCATCTCGTTGATTTTAGAGTAAAAAAAACCGGTTTCAAAGATTTTCAAGAAAACTAATACACAAATGTCAAGTTATTTTATTGCGGTAATTGATGCCATTGGTTATTTTTAGGGTTAAATGTGTATTTCCAAATTCCAACAGGATGCAGCACCGGCTCACGACAGTCGAATAGCCACAGACTTTTTAAATTATAGCTTCCAACAACAGTGGATTGATACAAACGGTGAAGATCTTACAGCAACCCTAGACATCATTTTTACACAAATTCATCACTTAAAAATATAAAACACAACAACAAAATCGCTATATAAAAGAGTTCATTGTATTCAAAAGAAAATAGTTGTCGTTTTCAACGTTTACTTACGTAAATAGAATTACATAAAATTTAATATTACATGTAGACACAGGTTTTTGTAAGAAGATTAACCTATTCTTTACAACTTACACTATCAATTACAGCAATACAATTGAAGAAAAAAAAATTAAACCGCCTAAAAAAAAAACACTGAAAAATATAAAATAACTATACTTTACTAATCAAAACTCAAGTACAATTAAAATAACTTTATAAATACGATACACATACGTAATATAATTAAATTTGAAAGTTACTGAAGTCGGTGCCAAGCCCACCAAACTAATAGGTTCATAAATGACGGAGTTATGAGGTAACAAACATACAAAAAAAAACAAAAAAACAATCAATATACAGACGAATTGAGAACCTACTTCTTTTTTTGAAGTTGGTTAAAAATGACTGGGTTCGATTCCCGATTTGTGTATGAGTTCTTGAAAATTTTTGAATGCAGTTTCTCTTTACTTTAACATCGACGACATGGTTCCTTAGAAGATATTTCTCTATCTTTTATAGTTTTACAGTTCCCAATACTGATCTTTCTCGATGTCACACCTGGTATTAATCATTTAGTAGTAGCTAGCAATTTTATTTTTATACTTTATTTATTTATATATACAGTTTCACGCTATTTTTCATTCAGCATGGATATGGATAGCATCAAGGCGAAACAAAATTATGCGTTAACACCGCTTTTAAATTGTATAGATAAACGTAATTTGGACTTATGGATAGAAAAGCTGAACTGCATGGACAGTCAGGGCTGTCTCATGCCATGCAGGAGCCTTTGGGCACACTCAGTATGAAAGCTCTTTAGAATAGAGATTTTACTAACAAGCAATCCCTTATGAAAGTTATGAATGACGCAAAAGAGCTGTCTGTGTGTAAGCAGCGTATTAATTTTAATTTAATACGTACATACATACTTACTTGCGGAGTGCAATATTAGATACTTATGTGACAGCATCGACAGCCATTTTTTCTGTTTTATTTGAGGAAGATGTGATCGACGAGTGTCTTTCCGGCAAATGGAACCATTTATGGATCCAAACAAATTGCTTACTGTTTTACTCGTGGTCATGCTCGATGAAATGGTAAGAAGACTCGAAAATTCGCTCGACACACGATGGTAGTAGCGGCACTAAATTTACATGCATGTGAAAATCAATGTCTAATCAATTTATTAAAGCATTTAAAGTCAATTACAAGGTGTTTTTGAACGTCAAATCTAACGAAAACTCGCACACTGAGAAGAACCGACAAGAAACTCGGTCAGGTATAATTTTTTCAACTCACTACAACGTAATAGATTTATACAATATTCAGAAAGCCAGCAAATGTATGTGCAGAGAAGATTATTTCCAGACTAATGTTTCTTGCGAAGTGTATAGTTTTATATTGGCTGAAATTTTGAAAGCAGTATCGGAAATAAGTGCGAAATGGCAAAGCCGATAGTACCCAATTTAGTCCAACTTTAATTTTCATGAATATTTTAACACGTAAACTAGTATAAAATACGAACTATGCAATATTTCTGGTCTGTACATCGAATGAATTCTGTAAAAGCGACTGTGACTACAAGGCCGAGTCGTGATTATAGTGTAAGGGTTCCGTTTTTGTTTCAAGTTACGGAACTGCAAAAAGCAAATATTTTGCCCTTCATGAACACGAATAGCTTTCTAATTAATCTCCAAACAATCACGCCCGTTGTATAACTTACAGCAATAAGATCGTTTTATGGGTAGCATGCAACGAACTGGGGAAGTACCCAGTAATACCGAGACTTCAAATCAATTTAGAGGTCAAGTCAAATTCGTTTTATATATTGACCGGGCTCTGAAGCGAACTAGTGACCCTTTAGAAGCTCTATTATCTTCTACATCAAGTTGCCAATTGCGAGTTATATTTATATGTATACATATTAGGGTGCTTCATTTGAAACGAACATTTTTTTTTTCGCTTACACATTATAATTTGGTTACTTACATCAAAAAAAAAACCCCCTCCAAAGAGGGGCCCTTAATTTTAATTTTAAGTACTTACTTTCGATCGTTGAATTTTTCCCATTTAAATAAAATGTAAATTTTTTTTTTTTTAAATTGTTATAGCTCAATTTGATTTCATACTTTTTCATTGCGATTACTTTAAAGGATCTTTAAAAATGTCCAGTGTTATTTTATTGTAACTTGAACCGTCTCGTCGGTGTCGACCTCGAAATTACTATTTTTATGGAAATGGTCATAATTTCTTTATTATTAACGAAACGGCTGAAGTTACAATAAAAAAGTCGAGGGAAAATTTGTAGGTAATTAAATTTCCTAGAAAAAATGTCTTATAAAATATTTCGCTAAAGTGCGCGGTTCAGAAGATATTTTCAGTTTAGTAGATTGAAAACTGAAAAATTGATTAAATTTTAACTCTTATTGTATTATTTTTTAAGTTTAGCTCACTATTGAATGTTAAGGCCTATATTTGATAAAATTGACCTTATGAAATATTTTTTCTTGAAAAAAAAAAACTCAATAATTAATAAAAGAGATCTATAATTTTTTCGTTAATTTTTTACCTTCAAAAGTAAAATTTTACATGTGAATTTCCGGTATTAATTGACTGTGATACATCTTTAATTTTTTTTAAAACATTTTATCTTTAAGTATAAACCAGTGCACCACATTTTCTTAAAAAAAACATATAATAATAATTATTATTAATGTTATAAGTTAAGCAATCCAATAAATGTAGGCCTTAACTTATTCGATAATGAGCTAAACTTAAAAAATAACACAATAAGAGTTAAAATTTAATAAATTTTTCGGTTTTCAATCTACTAAACTGAAAATATCTTCTGAACCGCGCACTTTAACGAAATATTCAATTAGACATTTTTTCTAGGAAATTTAGTTTCCTTTTATTACTACTATTTAATTAACTTTTTTATTGTAACTTCAGCAGTTTCGTCAATAATAAAGAAATTATGACAATTTTCATAAAAATAGCACTTTCGAGGCCGACACCGACGAGACGGTTCAAGTTACAATAAAATAACACTGGAAATTTTTAAAGAGCCTTTAAAACACTATAGATTGCGACTAATCGCAATGAACAAGTATGAAATCAAATTGAGCTATAACAATTTAAAAAAAAATAATTTACATGTTATTTAAATGGGAAAAATTCAACGATCGAAAGGAAGTACTTAAAATTAAAATTAAGGGCCTATCTTTGGAGAGGATTTTTTTTTGATGTAAGTAACCAAATTATAATGTGTCAGCGAAAAAATAAAATGTTAGTTTCAAATGAAGCACCCTAATACATATACATATAAAATTAAGTGTCTGTCTGTGATTTCGAAATAAAGGCTTTTTGCACGTAACCAAAATCCAAACACGCTTTTTTAAAATTACTGTCTGTCTGTTTGCTTGTTCGGACTAACTCTGAAACGGCAGCACTGATTGTGACAGGATTTTCATTGGCGAGCAGCGTAATTTTCAGAGGAATCTAAGCTACTTTTTACACTGGAAAAGTATCTAATCTGATGCGAGTGAAACTGTGTAGTAGAGCTGTAATAAGTATATACTTATCATATTCTCTTCTAAGCAACAACATCACAAGAAACACAACCGAAAAAAACTAATTTATCATTAATAGAATAAAATCTACAGAGCGAAAGCGAGTGGTCAAAGAAGCCAAGAAAGAGCAAGGCTGACTTACGAAAATCAAATAGCCAGAATGATAGCCGGCGGAAATGTCTAAAGCACTCGCATACTTAGGCGAAAATGTGCGAGGAGAATGATGAGATTTGAGTAAGCGAAAGAAGTATGTAAGGACCGCGACGCTTAGCGCCCTGTCCTGTCTGACTACCCCGTTAGGGATACAGCGTGAAGATATGTATGTATGTATCTAAAATAAGTATGTATCTAGATGTTCATATCATTTTAAATATATGAAGTAGGTATAATTCAAAGAGCGAAATCGGTTATACAGTAGAGGGTATTTCGGAGTTTACTGTGATCACTGATTGACATTAACATGACACCAGATGTTTATCTTCTTCTTCTTCTTTGTGTTATCTTCTTCAGGTTATGCTATTTATCCCGGATACACCTATGTGGCGGTACTTGTCAAAATAAGTTAGAACCCTTCAGTGGCGTAGTGTGGCTTTCTCCCACCCGAGCCGTAGGCCAAATTTGCCGCCCCCAAAATTAGATATTAATTCCAAAATGCTCTTTTCGGCCTTTTTTAAGGTGTATAATACGAGGTACAAATATGGTTCTTAGTTTAAGATAATATATATTACTAATTAGTATGAAACTTTAGCCGTCGCCACAATGTGCCGCTCGGAACGGCCTCCTCCTTCTCTGCTATGCTACGCTACTGGAGTCCTTTCGCCTTGTAGCCCAGATCAGAGGTTAAAGCTACGATATCCACACCTGTTGTATGAAGTGAGCAAAATTTTAGACTGATTAGAGTACAGTACGCATAGAAGGCGGCTCCAGCAGTGTTGGGCATAGTGTAATAGTAAAATCAATTATTATTGTTTGCCTAATAAATGTTTCTAGAATTTCATTTCACAATTACAATTTTTAATAGTACCTAATTATTTTAATTTTTAATAGTAATAATTACATTTTGCCTAACACGGCTCTGGTCGTTCATTCCATGTGACACCGAGGAGGACGACTCATGTGATGTGCGCTGTCGTATAGTCAGGAGATCTTTTCCCCTCTAAACATGCTTTGGCCTAGTGCATGATGGCAAAAGGCAACGCACCGAGACCCCGCGGGTTATTACCTAAAAATTTGCAGACAGTGACAGCCACGCGATCACTGCGCGGCCGGTGACTAATTGTAATAAAAAATTGATATCATGTTTGACGATTGCGTGTTCATTGCGCCATGACCGTAAAATGCACTTTAAAATGAAGGGATTAGGGGCCTTATAGATGGCTTCCATACCCTTAGATTAGGCTGGCCTAACATATCCTCACCAAACCACACTGACCCCAGGCTCAAATAACAAGCCTCTTGCAAAATCAAGTGAACCAAAATACAGGGGAAAAAAATTACACTGGATCTATATGATACAATATGCGCATTACCTATGATATTATACATAAGAAGAAAGAGAAGACTATGAATGAAATGACCATATTTATCTTTGTCTGAGCATTGTGGTGATTGGTTGTTTTGATTGCAGCTGAAAATATGTGTATGGTATGTGTGAAAAGAGTCAATTCATTCGCTTTATCTTTCTATCGAGAGGATGCATTTTTAGTTGTCCTTTCTACTCTATTAGAAATATATCTCTGTGGCAATACGTCTAGTTTCTTTGCTCCATTTGTGAGAAGAACTCTATCCTCACCAGTGGTGTGTATATGAACTGTCACAGTATTCACAGTACTATTCCCAATAATGTGACTTATATAGGCTGCTATATAGTCATATACTTACAGTATAATAATTACAAAATGTAGAGTTTTGTGAAATAAATACTTTATAATTTAAGAGATAGAGCTTTTTGCAGAGATAGAGCAATTGTTCATTATTAATAAGTTGTCAAACATAGAACATTAAACATGTGATTTAATAATTACATTACTATTTTTATTTATTGTAATGGAATTTCTATTATAAACAATATAAAAGGACTGCATAGTGACTCGTTTAGTAAGATTATTCCTGTCATAAGGGTTTCTATTGACGCACGAATCGTGGCGCCCCCTTGCGTGATACTTTAACCACCATAATGTTGTCTATCTAGTTTTCAGTTTTGCTGGGTCGCGCTAATGGTATGTTATGCAAATGTATCAAAATTGTAACTGAGCAGCAAAAGACATCGTAGAAGTATTATAAGCCATGATGATAATGTAAGTGTTAAAGAATTATACACATAACTATTAGAGTATATACATAATTGTTACTTTATATAGAAATAAATAATAACCAAAAGTCCATAACTTAACCATTCGCTGTAAGTTGTCTAAATTTTGTATTCTCTTACACTTTATTTATTAAAATTATTCTGTAAAATTTGGAATCCATTGCTAAATATGTTTAATACGCATACGTATCACCTACTTTAATTATTTTTAAGCCTATAGTAGGCACAAATATTCTAGGTTACTATATGTCTAAATACTAACTATATCTCTAAGTAGTAAGTACATAGACTGGTGATTTAGTATTACGCCGAAATCTGAATTACATTGATTTGGCCTAAGGTCTTTGCGTTGTAAAATAAAAAGTTTTGTAAATGAATTGTATAACATTGACGTGTGACTAAAACAGCGTGGAAAATCGAATTCTATCAAACGTTGCAAAACTACAGACTGCCATCGGAAGCGCGACATCTATGAGCGCCTCCGTAAACTTCAGCGAACTGAAATGCGTTTACAATCTTTATTATCGGCAGCCATAATACTACAATTTAGTTCTTGCCCTACAAAAAGCGTTTCTCCTTTCATAATAATAAGAATACGTCGAGTCGGTCGGTTGGCGCGCTCGCTCGCTCGATACACACGGACGAGGCGCGGCGTAGCAGTGTGTGTGGGCGCGGCTGTGTGCGTGGGACGCGCCCCGCGCGCGCCTCGCTTCGACGAACGTAGCTTTCTGTTCACTTATATAACGACATACATATATACCACGGTAAATAATATACACTGTGAATAGCGAGCTATGTGCTGCCACCTAGCGGCCGCCCGAATCCACGTGGACTCAGAGTAGCGAACGGAGTTTTCAGATTTCCATTTTTGCTATGATAGGGTCAAAAACACTTTTTTTTTTAATTTCAGAACTTGATGTGTCGTTGAAGTCTTTTTATTATGCCTGAAATGACATCAGCGTATTTTTATACTCTTGAACTTGTAGAACTATTGTAATATTTAAGTGATTTTGAGTGTGCAATACAAACCGCTTTAATTTCTAGAATTGAACACAATTTGAAAGACGTTTCTAAAAATGACTACATAGCTCTCTTTATTTTATTATAACCTTACTTCAACCTAAATATCTATTTAAAGAAATATGTCTAATGTTTATCGATGATAGAGTTGATATTAACATTATTATAGTTATAATGCAGTTTCAACGTTTGTAATTTTTTAATAATGTTTTTTAGTTAGTTACTCATGTATTATTATATATCAATATACAATATTTTCGGATTGCAGATCGATTATTTTACATAATTTGCATTATGACCTTATTATGTAGAGTCGATATCACAAAATGCTGAGATTCGTAGGTGAGTGAATTATTAGTTACATTCAAATACTATTCATGTCTGCTTTATCTACATTTAAATAATGAAAATAACTAAATTTCTTGTCGGTCCTTCTCAGTTTACAAGTTTTCTTTTCGAATCGAAGGTAGGTTTGACGTCCAAAAACACCTTGCAATTGGGTTTACTTAAGTAAATTAATTCGACTTTGACTAAATAGATTATTTTTAATAATATAAAAAAAAAATATTTTTTCAAATTATTATGAAAGGGATGTGAAAAATCTACTTAATGCAAGATTATGAAATAACCAAAAAGTTTACAAATAACATTATTGTTATTGGTATATTGAAATATGGATTTTGTAATATATAGTTATATAACGTATATATTATGTACTATACATAGATGTATAATATTTATATTATGAAGGACATAATAGAAAAATGTATGTACATCAAAATTAATAAAAACAGAAACGAAGGAATCGACATTACTCTGTGTAAGATACACGCGCCATCGATGCCGGTCGCTGTCGAACGAAGCTACTGCTTTCGTGGCGATTACGGCTCGAGTCGGTTCGACTTGCTTGAGTTCGGCCTCTTGCCGAGCCGGCTCGAGCTGACTCGAGCTACTTGTTGGAACTCGCTGCGGGAAAATTTCACAAGCGGCCATCCGTAACGGCGTCGACCTACCCGCGGCGCCGACCGACTTGTCTTTCCAATGGTGCGATCAGCGCTCAGTTTTTGAATATAACGTTAATGCGTCAGCCATGTTGTAAATTCATCTTTGACAGGTATTTAACGTTATGTAATAATTGTTTTATTATTGTTGCTTACGAGTGTACTTTATTCTTCGTTTGATAATTAGAAACATATAGGTGTTAAGGAGATATCGTCAATTTATCGTGGTAGCATTCAATTAATCCTTAGCTTTTGATGTTTTTTTTGAGATAGGCAGGTCTGAATTCTATTTATTGAAACAGTACAATTCATTTTTTTTTTGTGACGACTATACAGAGAAAAGATCTCTTATATCAGTACATTTATTTTAACAAAACATTATATTAGTACGAGAACTTCAAATTTTTCATATTTTTCATCCGAAACTACTATAACTTTACGCACGCATGTAAATGCGGTTTTTTTCTAATGTAATTCATCAATAACGCTGACTCTACCATGACCCCGCAGCTAGTCAATGCGCTAGCCATGGACTTGTTTCGCGATTGGCACGAAGGCACCCTGTAAAATGATTCTATGCGATTTTAGAAGCTAACGGGACGACTTAGAGTGTAATTTTTATTGTTATCACAACCAATAATGATAAGACCTGCGACTTTAACATATGAAGACGTTCGTGTTTACAGTCTGTGTGACTGTGTCATAGCAGGCGCTGTTCATTATCAGTCAATACAAATAATTTCGAGACGTCTCAAGAACTAATTCGTTTGTGAAAATATACCTAAAATATTATATATTTACATAAAAATATCGAATAATATGTTTCTTTGCGATGACAAATAATGTAGCCGTGTTGACGAAAAGGCAATATTTCAAAATACCTATTTCGGAATTTCAGGCCCGAAATCAACTTCATAACAATTAACGATACGACCCCCGCCTCTAAATTCCTCGCCCCGAGCGTGCCCGCTATACGTGGCGATACGACGCCTTCGCATAGATAGAATAGAGAGCGGTTTCGGAACGCACCCGTACACAGGCTGTATTTGTGTGCTTGTGTTGGTTCTTGTAAATGTGTGTGTCTGCCTGCACGTGTACACGCACACAGTCTCACAGCCGGTGAGCGCTGTTCACCGCACTCTGTGAGCGCAAACAACCATCTATAAGGCCACGCTATAGTTGACAGAGGGCCGCGCCGCGCCACAGGCCGGTTATAATTCTTTTATTTATGTTTCCATGCGAAAATATTAATGAGTACCTACCTACGAGTAGTAATATTAAATTTCATTTACTTATAAAGTTAAGTTATTTTTGGTATACTATTTTTTTACAGAGTACTAATTATAATATTGCAATTATTGAACTAGGTACATTAAAAAGTTAGGTCATCGAAAATATTAAGTACATATAATATAATAAAAATATTAAATTTTACTTATATCAAAAATGTTAATACAAATTATTACAAGAGTATTAATAAAAAATGAAATTCAAGAAAGTCAGTTATTAAAAAATTAAAATTCACTGTATTGTACTACTCAGATTTACGTACATAGCGGAAGTCTATTTTACTTACATAGATAATAATGATGTTTATAATAATTAATTATTGAAATTTAAAGAAGATAATAAAACATGTGAAAATGAGGATAATCGTTAAAAACGCGTACTTATTTTTGTTATTATATTTTTTTAAATATACGCGCTACACTACATTCACTTATATACAAGTAAATTTTGTAGGTGATGGACTAGCAACTTGTTACTATATTATAAACCAGCTACCCGTTCCGACTTCGCCTGGGTTGAATAGCTTATATTCATTTGGAATAATGTACCTTTCAAACGGTGAAAGAATTGTTCAAATAGGTGCAGTGGTTCCGGAGAATACACTCCGCATATAAACGTACAAAGTCCGCTCTCTCTATAATGTTAGTATAGATTTGTAATTAATATGTGAGCTTATATACTTATCAAATTACCTAAGAGTAGCTCCACTTATCAGAAATATATCACAGAAATTTTGAAAATCACAGGTCTCAGCCTCGAATATATTTATTTGGTAATTCCAGCTTAATCCATACACTACTGGACTTAAAATATGAATTTAGTTCGATTCGATTTAACAGTTTGAGTGCTAAGAAATGATGATCTTTTAATACACCAGACAGAAAAGTTGACAGAAATTACTATGATATCTTGTTAAACTTAGAAAAAATTAAAAATAAAATTACTAATATTTAACTTCTTATTCCTGTTTAGCTACGTAATATCACCGAAAATACTCGTGAATTAGATTAAACTCGTTAAACTATGGAATGGATTCCCATATTATTCTCTCATTGGCGGACATATGTTAAGCTTCGTACCATATTCATTCGAGGTAGAAAAAGCATCAATGTAAAAAAAGCAAATCTTGACATTACTTCTGGCAAAGATTATTTGACTAGCAGATAGCAATATGAACGCAGATAGTGAAACGTTGCTATTGGCCAGTTATGGCCTTTACGGGAAGATAAGCAGATGACATATTCTATATTTTTCTTTCCCTTTTTATACCGGCATGAAAGTATGGAAACAAATTAGCATTATTTTTAAAATAGTTCTATACTGTTTAATGAGTCCAAATGAATTTAACAATTACTATACGTGCATTAATCCCACACTTGAGAATTATTTTATCTTATTTCACAATCGAATGGTTCAGTTGAAAATAAAAGTACGATTAAGTGAATATTTTTAATAAATTAATTGTTGATTGATTTGGGTGTATACGCTTAAAAAAAATGTTTTTAAAAACAAACTTACGCAATTGTATTGTCACCAGCTCAAACGTGCGCAAAATATCAGCTCAATCGATTAGGTCAAATTGGTTTAAAATTTGGTAGCAAAATTTGACTCACACGTATTATCGAGTTGAATAAAAGCTTGTAATAATATAAAATTATTTTTATACATTAAATAATATTATTAAAAAAACTTATGAAGGAATGAATCGTAACTTATTATAGTGATCTAGTGCTAAAGAAGCAATTTTTAATTTTTTTTACTTGACCTATTTTTTTCTTAAACCTGAAGTCTGAGACAAACTCCATACAGCGTCAAGGAAAGCTTGCCTTACACTTTATATTTTACCAAAGGAAAATATTCAATAACTCTTTCTACCATTTTAAAAAACGGAAATTAAAGTTGCCATACAAACTAAATCGCCAAACTGTCAACCAGCTTGAGGCGCGGCGCGGCCGGTATATTTCCGACATAATACCGCTGCGTCGAGCGATTACTACTATATATTCTATATACATTTAATAGCTATACAGGCGCGCATAGAACTGGCCGTACTTATGTGAGCACTGTGGAGCGTGCGCTTTCAACGCTGGAGCGCTACACAGCATAGAACCGTTTAATAATATAGAACGGAAAAGCGCTGTAACGCTGATCTGTCATGGGTCCGGCTTATTATTATCGTAGATTGGCGTCGGCGCAACTACACGGCGTTAGAAGGACGTTCCGTTTTAAATATCAGGTTTTATTATTATGAAGAGCGGCGCAGCGGCGTGCGGACGGTGCGGCGGACGGTTGCGTGCGATAACATTTGACATTCGTAATTGGTGGAGCGCGGACGGAGCGCGAGGCCGGGTGCGGACATTCCGCTGCACGCGGACAAAGAGGTCGCGCGTTGCGTCAGGCCTCCGGCGCGGCGGCTCGCACCAGCAGCGTTTGACAATCGCCGTCTCCGCCGCGCCGCCCGCATTTCACACACTGCCGAAATATGCGCTAGCCTTGTCGACTCTTACCAAACAGATACCTACCTACATTACACTACTGATTCACCACAACGCCTTTTACAAGTTTTTCGTATATGAACTAAATTCATTAGGTATCTTAATGCTGTATATACAGCATAACGATTAATATTATACAGTGTATAATATGTAATTAACCGAGCACTTATAAATCAGTATGTTATATAAAATCTTATTGTCTTTCGAGTAGAAAAAATATACTTAAATGATTTTTCTAGACTCTACCTAAAAGTAACTAGTCTTTACTTCTTTAGCTGATATTAAGATTATTAAATTTTTGAAAAAAATAATAATGTTAATATAATTATTGACATATAGTTGGTACTGATAATAATAAACAGAAAATGTAAGATAAAGGAACGTGTTTACGTTTTCCTATTTATTCCCTATTCTAAAGTTTATTTACAAAATTCGAAATTCCCGGATACCGTCTAATGAGTCCCAAATTCAGACGAACAGAATAAATGCACGATGTTCAACTTTATTACTAGCGTGATAGAGTCGATATGGGTGGGATTAGAGGTCGTATACGTCAGGCGATGTCAAAGAGCAGAGCCAGAGAGAGATAAAGCGCTGGAGGAAAACATCGAGCGCCACGATAGTCTGTACAAAAGTCGCGAAATTATAACGAGATGAACCTCCTCTTTAATGGCGAGCTTCTAACTACGCAGACTTCGCTTGTTTGGTATACCTACGACACACAGTTTAGTTTTTATTAAATGCCTTACTGTGAAGTTTTTAATTGACAACCGCTTTAAGTTATATTTTAACCTGAATTAAAAAGTAAATATTTACTAAATTATCGACATGAGGAAAAAAAAAATTTAAATTAAGAATTCTTGGTGATATCCTCATAAAATATAACCTAACTGATGAAATATTGTCTAAATCTAAACTAAGTCAATGTTTTCTCAGAGGAAAATCGCAAAACACACTCAGCGGATGAATCTTTTGTAAGGAATCGTATTATAATATTAGTCAAAATAGTTTATTTAAATGTGTCGCAATATTAATTCATATTAGACTACTTCCATATATACTTTTCTATATTGTAATTCTATATTGTAAGCTTGTCATCTAAAATATCGACTTTTCAGTGCATAGACAAATGACTATATGTAAAAAATACTAATTGCAAGTAAATATTTTTCGAAATAAAATGTTACATTCTATGTGTTTTATCCCGATACAAAACTGATACCGCGCCTCTCGAGTGCACTGCGCCATCGATAATTATTACTTATTCATTGTATACATGTACGTATACATCATGTATGGCACATTTCATAATTTAAAACATACATGTTACAAATACTTTTATATTACATAATTAGTGGTAATATGTATTGCAATTATAATACGCTTTCATGTTGATCTGAGAAAGAAAGAAAATTTATAATTATATTACCTGCTTATGTATTGCCGCGCAGGTCGTAAAAGTTAGCCAAGGGATAAAGTGTATTATGAGGAACCAATGTAGATGACGAGCCAGCAACCTATCCTGTCTATAAATCCAAATACTTATTGTTAGAAATGGCTTCAAAATGTGATCCTGTTTCACCTTGACGCTCTGTCCATCCAGAGAAAGACGTGGCGTGAATACAGGACAAGAAATAGCGCGAAGGTTATGTAAGTATTGTGAATACTTATTTGTTTATTTACACTTGAAATTTATTCAGAAACGTATGCAACATTCGGTTCGGTTCCTGCAATTTTCTTCAATGGTGAATTGTACTCTAAACAAGGTATAATTGATTAAATTTCGTGGAATTAATTAAGAGTACCTATCATCACGAGTATTTTGTGTAAGTTGTACAAAGTTTCTTCATTACAATAAGTAGATACTAAATAGAAACAAAGTCAGTTATTTGTATATAATACTCGTGAGCTGCGAAGAGACACTAATAAAGTCTAATCAACTGATGGTGACGACTGACGACATATGGGAATAAATACGAACGATACGAGCCACATACGCCACTTGACCATTGTGACTAATTACGCGAGCTCAAATACTAACGCTCATTATTAATCATTTAAAAAATTTACCACACGGCCAGTGTCAAAACATAGAATAAAAATGTATGAAATTTTTTAATGTGACAGTACATGTATAGTTCTAGAATGTATTTTACACGATAGTTTTGTTTTCAAACGAAATCACTAGACTATAATTATTGCCGTCAAGACAAGGTCATGCGTACAGTAATAGCTTATACGAGTCCCAATATTAGGCACAGGCTTCTTTTCACAAATGGAATGAGAAGGAGACGAACCGTACGTACTAATCTATGCGGGCCCATGGTTTGGTAGAAGTAGTTAGATAACTAACGTCAACATACTTTCAGTTTTTAAGCCATTAAAATGTCAAGACTTGGTCAGTTACTCGCTTAGTTAGCTGACCAAATTCGAGCTCAGAAGTTTCCTGAGGATGCTTCGTTGTGAAGCAAAACATGTCTCGATCAATAATTTATTTATTTATTTACTCAAAATTCACAGCTTTTAAGAATTTCAGTAATACAATATCGAGTACCAAAATACAGCCATTAACGGATTAAATAATTTAATAAGGATAAAACTTTGCACGGACTATAATTAAAAAATGTATGTACTTAATTACTTGGCAGAATAACCATCTACATATAGAAATAGCCGGAATTCAAGAAGTACACGGGAATACCCATCTAATAAATGATCGGACACAGCGTTACTTAGCCTCAGTGATCGTGTCAAACAACGAAACACTAAAATGCTTCAAATGGCTCCAAAGGTCATGCTTAGTTAGAGATATTAATTGTTAATGGTGTAGAGCTATCGATATTAATAGTCACAAAAATGTAATAGGAACCCGCAAACCATTTTTATTCTGGTAAAAATCCTGTAATCAAGTCATGACGTCATGAAGGCGGTGCAATATCTAGTGAACGTACAATTTCCTATAACAATAGCGATGACGCACCATAAAGCCGCTCGTGACAGGAAAATGACACTTATAATTACTGCATGTAGAGATTAAAACACTGTGAAGTGGTTACAAATACTTACAGTTGCTGTAAATTGTATATAACTCTACTACTTACTTTAGGTAATGAAAATTTCTTAACTCTTGGTAAAATATGTCATAGATTTTGTCATTCTAAAATTACATATACAAAAATAAAATAAAAAAATAAATATTTTTGACTCTATTTCAGCTGTAAATTTGAATGTACTAGGTAAAAAATATATTATCGCATTATTTAAAACTTTAATATTGAAATAAGTAATATACGAATTGTCAACAACTCCCGCTATGAGGAAAAGAATGAGTTAACTTGATTGTTTCTTAACGTTATCGCGATAAGGTCTAATATTGTTTATATATAAAATAATGTGACGTTTAGTGGCGCCATCTTGGAACATCTAAATAAGCAGTTTGGTAAGCAAGTGTTAATAATTTTGTAGTGTATCTATAACAGTCTATACAACGAATATACGGTTATCATTACAAGGCAAAACTTCACTTCTTCTCTTTGTGAATTTCAAGAAACGAAGGATTCCTTCTCAATGTAATCTGAAAAAATCGTTCTTGGTAATTCTGTTCTTCTAATTTTCTTTCTTTTAACTTTTTTATTTAAAAATCTAATATAAAAATAACACATAAAATTTACATTCTGTTTCAATTGAAATGTATATGTGTACCTATTAGAAGTTACCTAGTACCTAGTTACCTAACCTACCTACCTAGATAGTCGTACCCAGTTTTAGATTCAATTCCCAGTCAATTTATAAAGAAACGACCCGGAGCATGTCGGTCATACGTTAACTTAGGGTTCCGTAATAATTTCAGAAGTAGAGATTAAATAAAAAAAATTGATCAAAAATATGATTATTTATTTTTTGTTTTTGATTTTCGGGTTTGGGTTACCAATTTAAATCTATGTACTAAATTTCAGAATTGTTGGTGTAAAGACGACGATATACGTAGGTAAGGCAGTGTTTTTCAATGTTCCCGAATATCCCTTCAAAAAAATTCTGGCAAAACCTGAACCATAATAAAACTGTCAGAGATTTCAAAGACGACGTATAATATTTAATTTTATTTCCATTGAACATATACTAATCGAAAAATCGAGCGCACTCTGCAAAGTAGTGTGGTCAATTATAAATTCTGCAGAGAAGGAGACGTCGGAGGGGACAAATTATTAAATAATAAACAGATATATATACCGTATAGCTTTCTCACTGAAATGGTTCTGTTTATTACAGTGTAGAACCTACAGTCTTTGTTTTTAGTTTCACCTAGCTTGCAACCGTAACCTCCCGAGTAAGACTGCGAACCCCCTGGGGGTCGCGACCTACACGTTGAAAAACACAGCTCTAAGGTGTCATATAGCAGTAATCGCTAGTTCTTTATGTGGTATAAGAGAAGTAAAGCGACGGCGTTTATTAAACGTGACCGTCACTTTTATCACTAACGAGAGACGAAAAGTATCGAAAAGTGACGGTCGTTATCGAATGCGACCGTCATGGACATTTCTATCATCGTCATCTATAGTTGTGCAAGCTTAATGCTAATAATAATTTTGAGGCATTACACTTGACGTGTCTAGTATTAACCTGTATAACATTTTTTTTTATTTATAAGTATGTAACCATAACTATCCTAGATAAATATTATGTAGATCGTAACTATATTCTACTAGGTAATGCTAAAATATTTGTAGTTGTATTTTGCGCTACCTAATTGGGCTGATAATAATAATTAGTTTCTATTCAAACAATTATGGTAATGAATTTTTTAATGATGCCCTTTATGAGAAAACTCGTTAAGAAACATATCTTATCTTAAGATCTTTTAATGATATTAAGTATATCTACAGTTGACTTGCATCTACTCATGACACAAAAGAAAGCATGACCAAAATTATGTACACTAATTAAAGTGAAAATTAAATAAATCTTCAACTCTGAAATCCTGAACTCGTTATGTCGTCAGGAAAAGTCAATTTAGAGGCCACTTACTTTTGCAAACGAAAGCATCCCACCACTGGCTCCGTTTCTGTTTACCGGTGCCTTTCTTCAACTCATTATGAATTTGACTGTTCGAGTGCGTAGACGCATGAGTCGTTTAGAAGCTCGCCAGCGCTTCATTTCTACTCATAACTAGAATTTTGATTGTAGTGCATAAGTAAAATAATTGACTCGATTGAAGTAAATTCACCTGTATATACGATACATTAGGAAGAGAGTAGCAAATTGATGAAAATTATTTCGATTTATATGAATGTTGAATTTGATATACTATTATACTATGCTATGCTGATATACTGCTTAGCTACAAGTTACATTCTGTAAACTGTTAGGAGGCTTCTTTTATTTTACGAGAGAAGTTCCACGTGTGACATTTTAAAGTTAAAACAACAGTGACGCAAATTATTGTCTGTTCGTTTCTTCTGATGAATATCTTAATGCCTGACCTAGAATAGATGTACGTAATGTACATGTGATTAAGTAGAATTTAAGAAACGGCTTGATCCCTTAATACTACACAGCTTGCGGAGATCAAAACTTTAAATAAATTTAGGTATGGCAGAGAAGATATGTATGAATTGAACCGTTAACACTTTTACGAAACGACAGTGTTGCTAGGATAAAATTCGACTTACTCGAAACAGTTCACAACTCGAAACTCATTCAGTCAATCTGTCAGTAATTATTTGTTGGCAACATTTTAATTTTCTTTGGCGACAATCTCTACTCTGTGTGATTATTTGACCCTCGGACCGAGAAACATATTGGACGGAGCCTTACTAAGTTGCCGCTTTTATCGCCGTGTGTCAAACGAATCTTAAGTGTTTTGACTACTCGTATTAAAAAAAATCTTCAATGCCATGTTCATATCATGTTCAGCTGTGTATTGTTGTACTGTGACACTTCTCTTATTACGCACATTAGTAAAACTCCAGTAAGTCGGTCAACAAAAAACGGACGGTTTGCTCTAAAAAAGCAAACGCTCCGTCCGCTTTCATTCTTGGTCCGAAGTGTGACCTGAGGTTTGACCACAAACTATTGTGTGTTTGATATTGGCAGTATGAGTAATGAACATTTTATTTCGTTTACATAATTTAATGCATTTGTAACATATTAGACATAAATTTTAGCTTTCCGCACTCCTTCTCCACATAGGTAAAGTTTAACTACTCCTTTTCATGCTCCTCCGTGCGCGCAATGTGTTAAAAAAGGTGTACAAAGTTTTCCTTCACGTATTAATATACAGATGGGCTTAGATTTATGCAGTGTGCAATTATGTTTTAAAAATCATGCTTCTGACGTGAATTACAATATTTGTATTCGATCCAGCATCGAATTTCGTATGAAATAAATTTAAAACCCACCAAGTCTGTCGGACAACGTAACGGTGACGAGTTTCGTAGTCGGGATGAAAATTCGTGGTTAAAATTCACAGTTAATAATAAAAATAATTATTTTATTGTTTACAATATTCATTGGCGCTCCGTCCTCTCTGACTACCCCATTAGGGATACAGCGTGAAGATATGTATGTATGTACAATATTCATTTTATTGGCAACAAAAGTTAGTAGGTATGTATATCACTATATTTCTCAAAGACACTGAAAACCAGTTATTTCTGCAGTCGCTTACAGCATTTCATCGAATATATCCCAAATATCGAAAACTGTTCAACAAATCCTATGCAAAGTAATATTGGTGAAAAGTGTTTTTTAAGTAATAATACCTGTCATTTTTTCATAATTTTCCATTTCACAGAGAACAGTTAGAAATTCGGGACACTTATTACGACTTTAGAAGAGCATATCTCAATAACTATTGACTTAAATAATAAAGTAATTTTGGAAACTCGATATTATTTTCGAAGATTTATCTAAAGATACCCCACACGCTTTTGTGCATTGGAATTTTTTTCATCCTTCAGTTACATGTATGGAGTACCACTCCTAATTTTTTTTCCTAATTTTACTACTCCGTTACATAACGGTTAATGGAATACCAAATTTCATCTAAACAGTGCCTATATACTATGGTATAGTCTTCGAGTATAATGGCTGTAAGCTGTGACATACGGACAGTGACGGACAAACGGACAGGACGACATTATAACGATTCAGTTTTTTCCATTTGGTTACGGAACCTATAAATTGTAGGTATTTGTGCATCTAGTATTGTACACTGTTAGTTGTTACCAACCGCCAAACGCTCTGTCGTAGAGTTTTCTCTTTATCTATAATAGCTGTTACCCACGACCTAGTGCGCGTGGAAAACTGAATAACATACAGCCTATGTCCACGCTGAAGATCCATATTAACTATGAGTGAAATAATTTTATGAAATCGGAAGGAGATTACCTCCTACCTCCTACGTCCAAACTTACAAACTTTACCCCCTTTATAATATTAGTTTAGATTTAACACAGTCAAAATGGCTGTGTTAAATCCACAATGCGGTGTTGGTGCCAATTTTATTGTACTATAGTGAAGCCTGGATATGGCCGAAATCGACTGAAAGTACGATGAATGCAGTAGAAATGCGATCTCTTAGAAATAAGTACGGTGTTACCCTTGCGTACAGGATAAGCAATGAAGAGATACGTAGTATGACAGGGTTGTACGACGGTGTTATCGTAAAAATGAAGAAAAAAATGCTTAGATGGTTCGGGCACATGGAAAGAATGAGTGACGAAAGACTAACGAGGAAAATTTACAGAGCGAAAGCGAGTGGCAAAAAAAGCCAAGGAAGATCAAGGCTGACTTACTAAGATCAAATCGCCAGAGTGTGAACTGACGGAAATGTGAAAAGCACCCGCATACCTAGACGAAAATGTGTGAAGAGAATGATGAGATTTGAGGAAGCGAAAGGAGTATGTAAGAACCGCGAAGCTTGGCCCTAGGTCCTCTCTGACTACCCCGTTAGGGATACAGCGTAAAGATATGTGTGTACGTATGACTACCCCTAAAGAGAAATAGCATGAGAATACATACATAGATATCTTCACGCTGTATCCGTAAGGGATAGTCAGGACGGAGCGCCAAGCGTCGCGGTCCGCATGAGGAATGATGAGAAGCATGAGAATAATTATGTAAATATATATTGTGAGTTAACTCGGGACCTCTTACCTAGGTACCATGCATATTTTTAACTATTTTATATATAAGATAGCGTATAAATATACGCTTAAGGATTATTTTATACTCCACATTACTTACTTTGAATGTTCTCTCCAGCTAGCGCCTAGTGTCAGACTGCTGGAGATGGCGTGAAGAAATCACAGGTAATTGGATTTCTTTCAGAGTATGTAAAGATATTACTAATATTAATTTCAAAATTATTTATGAATTTTAGAAATAGGTAAGGAAAACAAGGGTCCTTCTCATAACAACGCAAAGGTAAACTGATTGGTGTTGCAAAATAATAAATAACCCTAGACACTATATATAGACATCTACAATTACTAACACCCAGTTGCAAGAAAGATCATTAAATTTAAAATGTCCCTTTAATAATTATGCTATTTTTATTGACAATGTCGAAATGTAACGGTGTTATTTAAAAAAAAAAACTTGGAAATAAAAGCACTGTAAAAAAATACTACGACACTAAGGATACAAATCACTATAAAACATTTAATGAGCGTTCAAAAATGGTATTAATGTTAATCTAAAAACAAGTAATTCCATACAAAGGGAGCATTTTAGTGTATTATCTAGTAAGTATTTTAATGTCGTAGTATTTTTTTAAACCAGACAACATTTTTTTAAACGTAATCTCTAAATTAGATTATTTTTTGTGTTTGTTATGACTTGTAATTTTAGATCGTAAAGCAGTTTTTAAAATTGTTTTAGCTAAGTTTAAGTGTCAGCTACTAAATTAAATTTCAATGACAGTCATTCAATACATTTTTTTTTTAATTTGAATTTTAATGCCAGATTCAGGGTAATTAACGAAAAGCCTTAAAATTTATAAATCTCGAAAACTATTGTATGCGGCCATTCATATGTGGTGTCAAATTTGTCGCATTTTAGCACTCCTATCACGTCCTGCCACGATTACGAAGACTTACCAATAACCTTTATATATATATAGACGAATCGAGAATGCCCTCCTTTTTTTAAACTCTGTTTAAAATATATATTTACTCTAATTGTGAACTTATTTTTTTCTCAAAACTTTTTATGACTTACGGTCATGACTCATGACGTCAGATATACATTATTAGTAAAATATACTTACGTACGCGTTACCAAACAGATCAAATGCTAAAACATATTTTTTAGTTATTTTCTTTAAAACTGTCAGTTATCATAATCACCTACATAATGTTAACTGAAAAAAAATTACATTCCGTTTAACATAGTTAAAAAGTAAGGTATATTGCAAAAAACTTACATCGTATGAATAATCTTTCAGTAAAGTACTTTTTCCAGCTTTTATTAATTAATTATGAACATTATAATTATCTCAACATAATACTGATGTAGATTCTGTTATTGGACTACAACATTTCATACATATTTGTTATTTTAAAGCAAAAACGCAGACTTAATAATTGCGAAGTTATCCGATATTTCGCTGTGACGTTCGTATAATGAGTCTTGATCTTACATAGTATGTACATATGTAGGTAGGAAACAGTTTTCAAATGAGTTAGCGTACGTCAATGTGGGCAAGTAAAATGACACTGAATGAAGAGTCAGCTCTGCCGCCAAACTGCAGTCGGCGCAAAATGCAGTACTGCCGTACTGCGCACTTATGCAACTTGTATGTTGTTTCGCACTGCAAGCGGTTTGAAAAAACACTGATTGCAGCGCTAGTTCTATATTTAGATTACTCAATATTAAAACTTTAAGCCTCTATGGCTTTGGATGTGATAGATTGGACCATTTTGTGATGTGACGGAAGTATAGTCATGAAGTACATTCCACCTTTAGCTTTTGATCAATTTAGAGACACAGTTTCTACACTGTGAATAAATCTGATAAGTATTGGAAAATAATAAAAGAAAGAATAATCAGTATTCGTAGCTCATTAGAAGGCAAGCCTACCAGACTAGTAGACTTTCTGTTGTTGTTCATTAATTTGACACCGACTTCAGTAACTGAAAAATTTGGTCATATCGGTATTTGTATCGTATATATGAGATTATGTTTGTGCTTTTGATTAATAAAGGAACACTATTTTCTAGTTTTCAGTGTTTTTATTTTGAAGTCTATTTAATTTTTTTAAGCCATTTCTAACTCTGGCACGGAAGATTGAATTAAAGGATCATCAAAGTATGTGAGCCGTAGAGAAATTATTTTCCGGTGGTCAGATGATTAAGACAATAAAATCGCGACGCCACTTCTTGGAGGGAGTAATTGGACTTACAAATAACAAAACGAATCCTACAGCTACAGGTAGCTAGCCCGTTGCCTAGTCGCCTTTAAGACTTCTATGTAATAAGTCCTAATACTTGGGCTATTTTACGACATGCGCAGGAATATAAGCATAAGACATTCGGTATATTATTCTCCATCAGACCGGCACTTAGCATCCTCTTCTTATACTGCCTATAATACACAAATAACATAATCAGCTGTAAATCTTCCAAAAATAGATAGGTAATGTTAATCTCTACTACATTACAAAGAGAAACAATTTGATTGTTTGTTTGTAATGGATAAACTCAAAAACAACTCAACCGATTTCAAAAATTCTCTCACCTATAGAAAGCTACATTACCAGCGAGTAACATGGGCTATATTTTATTTTCAAAAAAATGTCTATCCTTGCGAAATCGAGTCGGGTCGCTAGTATTTTATATAACCATGTGCTCTGAATATAAGACCATATGAAACAAATACATATTTAATGAATTATTTCATATTTAATGCACCGGCTATTGTAATTTGTAATCTTATTCAATTGTATATTATTTATTTAAATTACGTAGAATTATAATAAAGTTTATAAAAAAAAAATACTATCTTTGGTTTCAACTTCCATCTGTATGTAATATAATAGTATAAACTGCGATTCACAGGAAAACCAAATTATAATTTTTGCTTGTAATCTCTGTCGCTTTAAAATTTCTATAGATTTCATTAATTTATAAAGATATTTTAGTAAATTGTAGCCTTTATCATTGGTACTCGAGTGAAATGTTCATCGCTGAACAAAGTTGACAAGACAACTGTTTAAAACTGCCGCCGAATGAATTTTCCCGTTGCTCGCCCGATATGCGAACAACGTTATCGATCGACGCAATCCACATTGCTGCAATGCAAGTTATATTATTACCCGCGACGTGAACTGCACACGAAATGGAACGCGTTTGCTGAAGGCTCTATTGTCGAAAGGTGATTTGTAAAACGTAACACAGTAAGGGCGTAGTTGCTTGACAGCCAAGTAGCGCACTCTTGTGAGAGATGAACGAACAGATAAATCTAGTGTTTCTTGATGTTTCGTATCAATTCCTTTTCGGTATGCATTGCTGTGTCAATTGAGTTTCAACGGTAAAAGCGACTCGTATAACTGGTAATGTATTACATGTATTTAGGAATAATCAAATACTATGTAATCGCTAGGCGTGCGTGATACGAGACGCAGGGTCGCAGCTAGTGTGGCCTCGCGGCCCTCTCGCCCGCAAATCGTTGAAATCAAAACTTTCACGCTACGAGAGCGCTACGAAGTTTTACTGCTACGAACTTCCTGCTACGCGGCTGTAGCGCGCCGCACTCAAAACTTTGTTCAGAAAGCTTTTTTATTTGTCACTTTTTGTTATCAGCCGAATGAAAAGTTTAGATCTTTAATGTTTTGCTAACGCATCCTAACGGATCCATCTACATACTGCTGCTATGCTATGTGTTATTCTTTGCATTATGACTTCAATACAATATCATCGCATAGATTTCCGACTGGGCTGCTCGTTATCTGACAAACGAAAGTTATTTTTATATAACGAATATTTAATATAACATTTAATGAGATCGAAGTTGATAATCACGAATTCTGAATGTTTCATAGCTGAAACGTGGTAGCTTAGGGGTGTTGGATGAAGGCAAGCCTGCGGTGCGGCATTGTACCGGGCAGGCAGAGTTGGGTTTTGTTGTTCGTAGAAACGAGTCAAGTCGCAGGTGGGCGCTGCGGCGGGGCCCGAGCGCGGGCGAACGCGGCCGAGTGGCAGCCGTCGGGCCGGAATGACGTATCCGCCAGCCGCGCTCCCTCAGTCAGCGCTCGGCCTCCATCTACATCGCTTGTCAGTGACGCCGTGCTTTAATTGACAGTTTGTTATCGTGAACGTGTGATGTTTTTGTATCGGAACTATGGTGTATCCCCATGAAAATGTGGAGTGATTTTCAAGTGAGTACAACTAGATTTAAGTACTATTTATAGTGTTATGTAACAGTTTCATAACTTTTATTGAATTTGTAATTTAAACTTTTTTAATTAGTTTTTGACTAAGTTTTAGACGTATAATCTGAGATAAATAGTTTTCAGAATCCGATATCTGGTTAACACTATCTATGTCTTGCGATTGTGTTGTAAAGTTTCGAAAATGTATTTCTAACTTTCTATTTCAAAATTTGCAGTATTTTTAGTCATTTGAACTCCCATTTAAATTATAATTAAACTTTAGATATTTACTGCCTACCTTCTATTGTCGTTATAACTAAATCGTTATTTAAAATTTAAATTTAATGTAGGTTTCTTCTGCTATTTGTTATTTTTTACTACTACTGAAAATGTCCTCTATTATTTGCCATTGTCGTTTGCTACTTAGATAATGTTTTTTTTTGCTCATAATGTATTTTTTACTTATTTTTGCTCATGTTATGATTTAAAAACATTTAATCGTGATGTATCAATGTTGCAATGTCTCAAACATTTAATGTTAAATTTTCCCTATGTCATTAAGTAATCATTGATGAACTTTCCAATTTTCGAATTTTTTTCTGTAATTTGCATATCATAATATTATCACGCGCCTTTTTTCAAATCTGACAGCTCGTCTCGTTTCCGGCGATCTGTCAAACTCGCATGTGATAGAAGGGCGCATTCCGAGTTTTAAATCAAAGCGCGCTATTCACGATAACTGCGCTATGCTCGAGGCGAACGAGAACTCGTCAGAAATACGTAGTTATATCCGCCTCGTTCTAGCATATTGCGTTGTCTCTGTCTGTCGGGTGTTTTTGTGTCGGAGCGGGTTTTTTGTCCGCACGGCGGCAGCCTCGGCGCCGCTCGCTCGACTCGATTCCACTGAACATTAATTATCGTAGTTGGCTCGCCAGAACGCAGTTTACTTTCTATAAAGCTGCGATATTTACGCTAATAATCTTATTATAATTTAATTTTAAAAGCTATTATTGTTTTTCAATATTGCTCTTTTGGATACGACAGACGTTAATTTTGGTAATTTCATAAGGGATCATTGTGACGTTGGTGGGTTTTCCTGCGCACACGGGTGAGGGGTGCGTAGCCATGGTGACGGCTGGGGCGCCCCGCCTACGACCGCCCCCTGGTTCTACCACTGTACTTATTGTGATTTACTTTTCGACGGTGATAGTCAACGGCGACGCTACTCCTAAAGAATTCTACTTTTTCCTTAGAAAGCTTCCTTTCTGTTGCTCTTGATGGAAGTACTTTAAGTTACATTTTAGAACACATCAAAACTAAACAAAGTAGAATAATATACTCCGTCCATTCGTGGTATCGATTCGCTCGTGTTATAGTTGTCATAGAAATAGACACCTTTGTATTTTATAAATAAACAATTCTTATACCTATTACTATTTGTCATTGTTAGAATATACACATTACACTTATTATTTATCAACAGAGCATTCTGATTTATCAGCAATTACGATAAGATAGTCAAAAATACTTCATCAAAGACTCGCTATTATTTTTTTGTTCAATTTTGGACGATAATCGAATTACCTTAAATTATTTCAAGACTCAACAGATATCAATGCGCATTTTTATTTAAAATTGATTACTTATTTGTTATTGTAAAACTTATAGAATGTTGCTAAGAATTGTAACTGATAATTTTTTTATGACAAAAACTGGTAGTAGAGGTAATAGTCATTTTTTCGTTAGCTGAAAATAATAAGTCGTTAAATAAAAAGAATTTGTAATAAATATTTTCTTATAAATTTGTAGGAAAGTTAAGATTTTATACGTATATATCTTCACGTTGTATCCTCTCAATGGGGTAGTCAGAGAGGACGGAGCGCCAAGCGTCGCGGTTCTTACATACTTCTTTCGCTTCCTCAAATCTCATCATTCTCGTCACACATTTTCGCCTAGGTATGCTTTTGACATTTCCATTTTAGATTTTATAACAGAATTAAAGTGGCATAGCAACACACTTTTAAAGGAAAATGTACCCAATTCAGTTAGCAGGTTCAAATTTGTTTGTTCTCAGTTCCTATATGACATAACGTAAATTTTTGACTTTATCGTATTACATCTCAGAAACTGATAAGGTATTGTTCAGACCTTTAAGCGGATTTCAAAGACGCTGACATTTTCCGTCATATATAATTATCAATAGAGAAAGGGCTACTTGTAGGGATTATTTTACAAATAGAATGAGTCTCACACTTATGGGTCTTATATAATGGGTCTTATACTTACTCTCATACTTAATTCAAATACCTAACCGAGACGATAAAGTCTAAAGCGTCTAACCTAGTCGCTAAAGTGCGATTCTCAGTATCGGAATAATAAAAGTTATTCTAAATTATATGTGATTTGCACTTATACTAAATCTGCTATAGGCCAACTAGTGGTTGTCGCTAATCCTTTATATACACGTGGTGGTCTCCTACACGTATTCGTTTTTTTTGTCATGCTGTATTTCCTAAGGGGGAATACCAATAGAGGGAATGAGGAGGTTTAAAGAAGGGAAGGCGAGTAAGGATCGCCATGCTTGGTGTTCCATCCTATTTACCTATCCCATTAATTTTTTGGACTTAGAAAGAGTAAAATTTACCTTATTACATTATATTATACTATCAAAAGTATGGATATGACATAAAATACCGGCGATTTTTTATTCGATTGTTTAGTAAAAGCTGTTAAATTGCTTTATTTTTGAGAGAAATATGGACTGAGAATCATAATTATTGTTTTATTAACCTATTTTTGTAACCAGTTTCTTGTCATTAATTTTTATAAGTGTAACATAGATTTTATAAAGATTTTGCATAAAAGTATTAGAATCATCCTCGTACGGAATCCTAGTAATGTACTTACATCCGTTAACTAAGGTACCGTACCGAGACATCCCAGGAACTTCCGATAGTACTCGCACCTTTAATTCTGATCACTGCTTATTAGCCATGCTGGCTCTTTAAATTTTCCTTCAGAAACCTCCTAATATGTTACTAGACACACTTTAACAAGGTGATAATTTCGAGATATAATATTTCAGTCTAACTGATGAAAGCATATTTGTCACAAAAATTAACGCGGATATAACAAGTTCTTTGAAATTAGTATAAATTATTTAGAAGAAGATATATTTCATAGGTATTTTTAGCTGATTAGCTAACAACAATCTAAAATTCTTTTATCCAACTGCATACAGTATACCTATAATGTTACTTAAAGTATGTTACTAAAAGTAAGCGCAGTTTTTTAGGTTGTGAAAAGGAGTAATCTAATCAATAAATAAAGCTCAAATCGTGTGACTGAAAAATATACATTAAACTTGTACTATTTATGACACATAACGTATTGAGGAAGTACTCAGTAACACCTACACTAAGCCTAGTAAAAAAAATTGTTTTCTAAATTGCCGGTAATTGAACCCTGGAAGCTACATGCATTAACCTCCGCACCAGTAGGCCAGACAAAACTATACCAAACTAAATCATGAATATTATGCTATAATTTAGTTTACATGTAACTTGTACTCGAATGTAGTTATAACGATGAACATATGCGGGTAAGAAGGGGTTCAATTGAGATTGTGGGCGAAGAGGTCGCAATGTACGGCGACTACTTGTTGCAGTCACGTGCATCCACCGGTAAACGGGAAACTATGCACAAAGTGCAAGAACAACAAGTAAACAATATATTTGGTTTTCATACAAATACATAACTAAATAGTCTGTATGCCAATGGTATGAAATGTCGTAAATAAATCTAGAAATAGGAGTTAGTTCTTCATACATTGCCTCTCTTAATATAAGCTTAAAATCAAGTGTTATACTATAACACTTGATGACAATGTAGCTATCATAGCACAATTCATAAGTAATTTCACTGACAAATATGTACCTGCAAATATTAAACTTGCAAAAATATAAAAATAATTTTTAAATAAATTAGTAATTTTGTTAACAACATTTGCGAAATATATAATATAATTTCACAAATGTAAAAACAGTTTTGTTAAATTTTGCGTCTAAGGCCATAAGCGTCACCATACTTACGAGACAACTTTTACATTTAAATAGTGCTTAATTTTACAATTACACTTATGTGTAAACAACGTCCCATAAACTAAACATTACTAAACTATACACACACTAAACTACAGTTTACATTATAACTCTTAACTTAGGTAATTATATTTTCTAAGGACATTTAAATTTTATGAACGTTTGAGTGTTATTAAAGCTAAAAATATTTACTTTTTTAAGTATAAATAACATTACGAGATTAATAATGCTGTTGTCATAATCATAAATGATCTATAAAACTGAAAATTGATTCAAAAATGTAATATTTATTTAGTGGCAAAGTAAAATTTATTTTATAAGAGGAACCTTTAAATCTGCATAATTATACATCGTCATTGCGATAACTCTATTTTAGAACATGACATGAATATTTTTGTAGTGAGCTTGAAAAATATGTATAAGTAATAAAAAGTCTTTGTATCGGGGTATAATCTTTAGTCACGATGACGCCGCGTTTTTGATACCCAGGATAATGAAATTCATTATGTGGCTCTTTCGATTTTTCCTTGACCATGACCTTCATATTTTTAAAATTTTTTTTCTTAATAGAATCTTATCTGTCTGTGCCGATATATAACATATCGCGTGTATTTAAATACTTTGCAGTTAGCATAATAATAGTTCCAACAATAATAGTTACATCTCTGTTCATCGACACTACATAACGTTTGAATATGTTTAATGAAGTAGCGTGATGCTGCTTGACTCCTTACGCATCTCGTAATGACCGTTTTTATTATACGTATGTTGTAAAATTCGCTCTCACGTTGGTAAACAAACAATAGAGCACGTGGAGTAAAAGTAATAATAAACACATAAACAAATGAATGAATTAGCCATAGTATAGCATTAGAGACAACGTCATCGACGAAGACTCGCATAATAATCGCTTATGCAAACGAACCTAATTATGTAAAGCTTTATGAATGTGTTTTGACACACGCTAACGACCAATTATATGCCCATTGTGTGACTCAATGAACTTGAACGACACTAAATAATATAGGGCATCGACACTGCTCGATGAATGGACGAACGGTAACACCTGTTTAGAAAAAAATGCGTTGCTTTAGCCAATGTCAGGTGTATGGAGCGCCGAATTCAATACGTCAGTTATAATCATTTCGAGCACCACCGTATTGTATTACTTCGTTCGACATTGTTTGTATTTTTTTGCGCATATTTTTATTGTTGATGGAACGTCCACGGCACCGTTTACGATTTATTGGCACGTGCTCAACTTTTTTTCGGTAGTCTTACTAATGTCGAGATTAATATTTAAAGAAAAACTTAATCTAATTTCCTCACGTTTTCAAGAAAGACATCTTCCTCTCCAAAACATGTTTTTGCTGTACAAATAATTTAAAACAGACACGGTTTTTATTTTACGTAACATGTATTTTTCGGCTAATTCGATATTTTCCATGTGTACTGTCTAGAAAACGAGGATAGGTATTAATAAAATCGCTACTCGTTCGCAAAAATGTCTCCTGCAAGCTCTAAATATATTTCCCATGGCCTGAATGCCGCGCGACCCAATTACGTATGTCTGGCAATAAAACAATATACAAGTCGTTGAACCCTATTTCATGTAGGTACCTACTGCCTGTATAAACACTGCATCTGGGAAAACAGAAACACCGCTGCCGAGACGCGACGCCGCCAATAATTTATGTAAATTCACGTCATTGTATAAAAGCGATGTTTTTTATTGCTCTCTCAGATTTTTGACGGTCAAGTTCATATTCCGACAAAAGTTAAATCTTCTTTATACGTATAGATCGGTAGTACGTATTGAAAAATTTACATGCACAAAAATATCGATTACAAAGTAAAGTTTACATGTGTTTTTATGGTTGACACTAAATACATTTTTTTAATTCGTGAATAAAATTCAGTGAAATGACTCAACTATTCGTATTTGTCTTTGTACGATACGAACTATAGATATCTCGTTCACTCGTCTTGTTTGAACGAACTTTATGGTTTGAGTGTTCGTTGGTACGGTATGTCTATTATTACAATTTTTACTACCGGAGAATTATTCTGATCGTGTTTGTTTACGTTACGAATAAAATTAATTATGATAATACCGTCTACTACTATTACTATAAATCCATTTCGTAGGTAGTTACCATTAATCATTTTGTGAATGAATGCTATTATTACCGCAACCGGTCAACGATATCAGAATGATGTAAACGTCATTTTATAATCATAAGCTCATAAATAAACATGGTGACGTATTTACGGACGATCACTCGGAAGTTCGCCGGAACGTAGGCGCGTGCGCAGACGGTATGTAAACTCTGTAATTACGTAACAATGTTTTGACATTCAACAACGACACATTTAGCGCGGACATTAAGTGGATCAATGAACTTGAGTCTGTTGTTATGTTACGCAACCATCGGCATTTGAGTGAGATTAATGCGCGGATTATGGCACGCGATACGTTTCAATTTCATTCATGATTCAAGATAATACCGTGCTCGTTCCGCTCGTTTGTTTGTTCGTCGCCTGTCGGCCGTCTCATTTACCTTACACTCGATCCGCCGCATTTTATCGAAAGCCATATCCGCAGTTGATCGTGACTGGTTAACAAAACATTTGGTATTAATCGGCTGCCTTGCATCGGCGTACAATGCTATTTCAAAACAGACTAGTAAACCCCAGTCGATGCTTATGAGGGAACTTGCGACTGTCCATAGTTAAGTAATATATTGCTTAAACGCCAGCCACGCCCACTACTCTCCGCCTCTCCGTTCTCGAATATTCCACATCTGATTTCGTCAATCAGATCACTTCAATCACACCATCCATCACCATCCACCACCATCAGGTTAATCGCACTATCCGGAACCCCGCAAAATTTTTCATTATAAAATTGTTCAAAGCATCATCTAGGTATACTGTTCAGTGTTTGACACTGACAAAAGTTCTTATGCTTTTTATTACAGTTGTACAAGATTTAAGTATTTGTACAAGAAGTTGAGGATGCAATGCTTTGCAAACATGTGTAGAGTTGCTAGTTCAAGGAAGATCTTACTACTAGCTACAACTTTGAGGACAAGACGGCGGGGTGAAGGGAGTACATCTTCACCCATTGACGGTTGAAGCTCCCCGCGACACTTTCACTGCTCCGTTATTGCAGTAACTACGCGCCTACTGCACCGTCAGGGGAGAGGGACGCCACCCTATTGCATTCACCCCTACACGCGCAGGGCTCTCCGTTTTAAAGGGGCATAGTAGGCTTTTGAAATTTAAGAATACAATTTTCTTTGACATTATAAATCTTGTTTTTGTTCACCTCACGTCATTTAAGACGTTAAGAGTTCAAAATGTATTCCGATGTTATACTATAAACTAAATTAGACTTGATATCTATAAAGTATACGTGTAATGTTAATGAACAATGAAAGTAAATAGAGTAAATACAGTATACGATTTGTGTTTCGACTTTAGACAGTTCGGTATGCGATTTTAGCGAATCTATCAGCGATCGTATCTGAAGTCTAGACGGTTGCTCGGACAGGCGGCACGAAGTGGGACAATGTCAGCTGTGAGGGCTCGCTATCATTTGCGTAGACACGTGTGCCGCTGTGACAAGTGCCCGTGACGGAAGTTTGTAAACATCACTGGCCTTGCTCCCGGCTTGCAGTCCAACTAACAGTCGATAGTCACGCACTAAACTATATCGATACGCTTATCGACTCTATCTATGAATGAAAACAATAATAACTCATCTTTTGTTCGATTAATATCACAGCAGTAGAACAGTTTTACCGATTAAAATTGTACACCTTTTATCAGTTATTACCGAGATAATAGTAATTAAATCGAAACCATATGTGACTGCCAATTCGAAGACACGAATTACACTGGTTGACAATAATATCACGTATAACATTAACTGACCTCTTGATTGTATTAGAGACAGTGTGAGATAGCAAAACGGTGATCAGACGTTATCTACATTCGCGAGTGACGTTTAACGGCGAGCGAGCGCGTGGAGACGTCTAGTTGTCGATGTAGGTTGCGAGCAGCCCGCGACTAGGTATCGCTGATTGATGGCCGATAGAATCACTCGACATTGAACCCGTCCCGACCGACTCACGGGTTCGGCAACAGTAAATATATCTAGTGCGGACTTCCGCCGTGACGTGGCGCCTGTGACGTCCCACTCCATTCTGACGTAACGCCTACGTAATACCTACATTTACATTCTTTTGTTTACACTATAAAACTTGTATTATTGTTTTGGGGTCGTCGCCTTATCTCTTTATTGCTTTATGGTTCGTTTGCGTTTATGGGCTACCTGTTCGAGACTTCTCCAAACTTTTTATTACTGTTTATATGTTGTACTAGATTAGATAGAAGTGTTAAGAACAAAAAATGATGGTTTTATAATGTTCACTGATGACTACGTTACACTCTCGTAGTATCACCTGTTCCTACATTATCTTTGTTTTATTACTAGCCTGTTCCCGCAGCTTCCATGCATCGTATCAAAATTCAAAACAATATACTGAGCTGAGATCGAATGCCTAAGTTTCCGTGACCGATATGTCGAATTTAATTTAATTAAAACAAAGAAAGTGACAAAAATTCGATTAATTAAATTATAATTTTAAGCAACTATCGTGCAAATCGAAAACAGAAGCCGAAACACACTGCGAAGTCCACTCGGTAGTTCACACTTTCAGGTCTAATTCTAGAACTATCATAAAATTTTAATTCTTATCATTAGACAAAATATTTTAAACTTCGAAGACAAAAAGAATTCGGCTTTTGTACTAGTTCGGATTCGTCAAATAACGTAGTATTTTGTTACCTTACAGCAACTGACCATCTTTATATTCAGAGCTATAACATATTGTACCATCTATCCATGGAGGTGGTCTCATTTATACAAATTGAGTAGTGGAAAGTAGATATTTATATATAAATGATATAATTCTAGTTAAAATTCAACTGCGTTCATGTTGAAATATTGGCATAATCGTTATCAAAAAAGTATTAATTTGCTGTTTTTTGTAATTGGTTAAAAAAATACATTAATTTATGTACATTTAGGAAGATATTCATAGCATTTTAATACTATACTTATAAAAAGATACTTAACAAGGAAATTATTTGGAAAATAAAAAAAATATATAAAGAAATTATTGTCGAAAACATGCTGCAATTTAATACAGTTCTCGAATACATTTTATTCTAAGTCTGTCAAGGGGCGAGATGTTCTTTGCATTGTAGATGATATGGTATCCTTAATGTAATTTGACTCGTAGTTAACTGATTTTTACTAAATTTAATAAAGCTTAAATACGGAATATTCTTATTGTTTGAAGTAAGCAATAAATATGTTTTAATGTCATTGCTACCTTTACATTGTATTGCCAGTACCTACCTATTTGTTTGATGTTATCGTATTGGTTTTTAATAAATGTTCTAAACACTATTGCAAAAGTATCGGCTAGACTTTGTGGTGGTTGACATTAACTGAACTAGAGCTCCGAGGACTAATCTCCTAAGTGCGTAGTCGGAAGAGGATAGAGCGGGCGGGTGGTTCATTAAAAATTCATTCTTATTTCGAAGCGAAGCGCTCGTAATCAGCCGCAAAGGGGGTTGAAAACGGGCTGACACGTTTTGCTGGTTTCTTGTTTTCCTCTGTCATCAATTTATGTGATATAATGACACTAACAACAATAACAATTTAATAATACTACGAGTATGAATGAATTAATATTATTTGTGAAAATTTTAAATTAGCAAACCACGAGGCACTTATGTTAGTCTTTATGTTTATCAGGTCAATAACTTTTCTCTTTTTTAAATAAAATGTGCTCTAAACTTTTCTCTATAATTGGATAATTACAGTAATGTAGTGCGGGTGTGTGGGTTTTAACATTTTTCCCTGTCGGGCGGTGTCGGGAGTCATCCCCCTCCCTCACTCCACAATGTCTGTAAGCACCGCTACTACGGTTCACAGACAATATTTTATTCCAACTCGACTCAATCTTCACAGTTTTCACACTATCTATGGAGATAGAGGATTCATTTTGAACTTTGATTTTAATTTAAAGAAAGTATTTCCTCGTAGCTCTTATTTAAAACCAAAGCCTTAGGCTGTTGGAATTGCATAAATTTTATCAGTTTCTTGTTGAATATATGTATAATGAAAACACCATATCAAAATGACATTTAACTGTTTTCCCTTCGAGTTTCCTTAGTATGGCCTTAAACGTGTAGAGCCCGCCTTCGCACACCCCCTTTGTTCCTAATCTCCCCGCAGTCCCCCCGACGGCACGGGTCGTGACGTCACCACTCATAGCTTTTTTGGCAATGAAAAAAAATGATAAAGCTTTTTCACTTTGTACCTAAACTCTAGCATCTAGACATAAAAAAAAATGCTTGCATTTTTTAAGTCTATGCTATATTGGCTTTATAGGATCTGGTAAAATTACAAAAGTTATAAAATGTTACTGTTTGTCTTCAGCTATTGTAGTCTGTAATTTATATTAAAGAACTTACATACATAATTGTGTATCTAAATTCTTTTTTATTTAAAGAAAGTACATATTTACGAATACAAATTTAATTATGGAAGATAAAAGTTCACGGTAGTGAATAAATTATTGGCATGTCATCAATATCTTTAATTGACATATGAATGATATAATCGAGCGTAACGTAAACATTGAGCTACAAGATTATTATTTTTATGAATAACGGACTTAAACAGGTTTGTGAATGGGCGCGTGCGGGGTGCGTTGAGTATCGGTTGGGTGCACATCAATCAGAGATCAGCTGATAGGTCGTTTTCTTTCTCATCTGGCACTTTATATAATTAATCAGTCGCCGCGGGAGGCGCGGAGGCGCGGCACATTGGTCGCGACTAGCCACTATTGCTATTTGTCGGTCTCGCTGTAGAGCCCAATTTATCGATACTGAATGAGTTGCGTTTGACGATAGTTTTGTCTGGTCTTTAATCGCAACTTAAATTTTAAATATGTAGTCTTAACTTTCGATATTTACTTGGAATGTGACATGAACATAACCATTAACCAGTAAACTAGTTTAACGAATCGTTGCATTGTTTAACTGTTTACCAAGCAATGCTATAATCAATAGCAATCTTTATTTGCACTTCTTTCTCGGTGACTATTACTGTTTTTTTATTTTATTATGAGTTTCGGTTAGTTGTTATGATCGCGTGGGCACGAGCCGAGTTATGTCATGTACCGCTAACAATGGCGATTTTTGCTCGTAACCGATTGACAATCGCAACAGACCGCAATAAAGAATCGTGTTTGCGAGACTCGTCCTTTGTTCGGTAATCCGCACATTCACCTAAGCAGGTGCCGCTTTATGGTGCATTATTTTTATTATTCATTTGACTTGGCGTTAAAAGAATAAATGTTTCAACCTCGTCTACTAGAGCCCGCATTTAGTGAGCGCCCATATAACCAATTATCAGGAGATTGGGGAACGATCGTAATCCTCGATCTAGCTCGTTTTTTATGTTTATTTACTCGATTGTTATATTTTACTGCTAACTAAAGCTAAGAATTTTTCACGGTGTTGAGTAAGCGAACGTGTCGAGAGAGGCCGCGGCGTATCACAACTCGATGTCGTATTTCTCATACAGAACGTTGTGTTGCAACCAGCGTGTAGTAAGACAGTATCGAGTCCAGAGAACGGCGCTGTCACGTCGGCTTCCAACAGCCGCATGTGCACGAGTGTGTGTGACGTCAACACACTTTCTCCATACTTTCGTCGCTGCTGCTGCGCTAAAAAACGGAGTGACTAGACGACGACAATTAATACATAGCCACATTTATATACGATGAGACGTCGCACGCACAGTGTGGAACGATACGAAATTGTTTGTTTCGAATCCATGGACTCCCAATAGATGTCATAGCAGGGACGTGCACTGTTCTACGGATCACCTTTGTTTTTATGTTCGAATATTATGCTTACAAAATTTTGTATTATTTTACTCTCTTCATTCGTCAGTAATTTTTGCTAAAGTGAAGCGCAAACATTCGGCATGTCAATATCGCGCTTCTATCGCACCTGATACGGAGTTCAGTGTCCGCTAATTTTAAAATAGTTTAATAACAGTAATTTGCACTTTAATTCACACTAAAACATTGAACAAGTAAAATCCATTTGTTGCCATCGCGCGCCTGTCTAATTAAGCTCTGTCATGGACTCTTCGAAGGCTTTATTACGAGCCGCCTCCAAACTTAGATCGTGCTATCAACACATTTGGTATTCAATCGGAATATAGCTGTAGTCGTAGTGTGGATTTTATTTTGGGGTATTAAGGTTGATATTGCGAGGGTGGCGGCTATACAGTTCAGTTGGTGTGACAATTACGGCGATGCGGCCCGCGCCGCCCCGCGCCGCCGCAATCGATAGGCCTAGCGCGCAGGAGGTGCGGTGTGCGGCGGGCCGCGTAGCGAGGGGAAGGACGGGACGCGCGGAGAGGAGGAGCTCATTACTTATGCAAAAGAGCAGCAGAGCGACCATGCCACCACCAGCTCTTTGTTGGTGCTGCGTGGTCCCCACACACTTCTCGCTAACTACTAACGCCGTCGCCACTAATATTGACCTCAAACTGTTATCGATTAATCGGCCGGCATATAGAACAAACAAACCGAAGTCAGAACTTCGAAACGAGCATTTATACTACGACAATTCTGTAGCGATATCGAGGGATTCAAAGTTCTCTTTCACAAGAGTATTACAAAGCGCGCAGGAAAGTTGGAAAGGGTCCTAATCTGCAAGTTGGCAATAGGCTAACGGAGCCCATTACTGAATTCGAAGCCCGCGGGCCGGTCTTTGTGCGCTCCCTCCGGTACGGCCCTTCGTTCGTTACTGCTGCCGGGAAGGGTCACCCCTGACTTTTGTCTCATCGCTTGCTATTCAATCCGAGAGACAGTATGTAACGCGGTAATATTTTATTCGTAGAATTCAAACAAGTTTTAGGTTTTTTCTATAAAATACTTATACTTATTTTATAATATATATTAAAATTAAAATAAATTATGATTTAATAAATGAGACCATTGAGACTATTCGTAATGAAGACCAGACACATAACATGGACATGTGTACAGCAAAGGAATCCATATTAAAATTAAATGTTTCAACGATCTCAGTGAAACATCCAATCATGTTGTGTCAACGGGCTTCCGCAATAAAGTTTGCGCGCGAAAACTCATTCCCGCGCTTTATAACCTGTAAGTTTTCTTGCGGGGGCCGGGCGTGGATGGACTATGTAAGGTTCCCTCCCTTCCCCTTTTTGTACATAATGTAATCGGGAGAAGAACCCAACACTGCGGGCGCGCGCTCATCCGCGGATGCACGTCGAAACGAATTTTACAATATGACTTTCACTCTACGAAATTACAAAATTTTATACATTCATTTATTTATCAATTTCTTTTCCTTTCAAAGTTTATTTTATATTCTGCTTACTTAATTTGATATTTAGAAATTACCGTTCGCACTTGGTTAAATAATCAACAAATGTTTAGGAGTCACTTCAATCAATATATACCAGCTTCAGTGCAAATACTTCCATGAGGTTTGTTCAGTACAACTCTTTCACGTAAAATAAAAACACATGGATAACGTTGTTACACACATGATATTGTAATGTTATACATAAAGGAAAGAGATTAAACAACAAAAGTATTTGCAAATATAATCCAAAAATAGTTACTAGGACGGAGATGTCCAATTAGGAATGATCGTAAGTCAGATTTATAACGAATCACCGATCACGATCGATAGCTATCAACAGAATTCGAAGTTAACAAAAAATGAATTCTAAGAAAATGTATCGTGCAATATAACAGTGCAAGTTGTGGTATCGCATCTTATCACAGCGTTTGTTATCAGTACTCAAGGTGACGGCCCGGCGTAACGCCGGCCGATTGCGCGCTACCAGATATCACTATGATTTCAATAAATTTCATAATTATCATTTACAATTTCTGGAATAACATTTGAAATGCTTGAATATTGAATTACATTTGTAGAGTTGTCTTTAACATTATTAAAAAACTTTTATACTGGATGTTCATTTGAAGAAACTGAAAGGACCAAGTAACAGTTAAGCGATGAACGTTGCGCGGGAAACCCGGTAGCAATTATGTTTAATAACAGCGAAGGCCACGTGCTCGTTGACGTTAACAAAGTTTTCCGATGCAGAGAAAACTTTGTGACATGTGAGTGGTGGATATGTACAATATGTGCTTCTCCCCCCCCCCCCCCACCCCCTCCCGCGCCGTCGCCGCCGCCGTCGTGACTCAGCGGCGCCCGTGCACGACGTCGCCCCGTCTGCCCCCATGGAAAATTTATACCCACCCTCTATACAAGAATATCACCTCAGCGAGCTGAAATCTACCTTATCTATTTAATATACAGTACATTTCTCTTTGTTTCGAGTTATCAAGACAAAGGAACGACGTTGATTTCGCTGAAAATGAACCTTAACGTTGAAGGGATATAGTTTGTAATTTATGTTCCTGTTTAACTCACGTGTTCCGAAATAAAAGTGACGTCACAGGGTTCATAGGTAATATGGATTAGCAATAAAATTTCTATATTGAAATGTGTTGTTGCGCTGAAATTGACTTACTGTCATATTTAGTTCTGGCAACATTTTCAATAAACGGGTATGCGCTAAGAGTGAATTTTTTAACGTTAGTAATTTAGCGTTTTGAAGTTAAGTGTAAACGCGATAAATAAGCATATAGGTAAGTACAATGCAATTTGATCATGGGTTCCAATAGAAAAACATTAGTTAGTATCACAGTGACAATAATGGCTAGCTCACTGCCGTCTCCCTTAATTCCCTGACTGGCACGAGATGGCGCGTCTCGAGAGCGTGTGCTCTTCTCATCTCCTTAATTCGTCCTTCGCCGCAACCCCCTTAATTCTCCCTGCGAACCGTGCTGCCAGGGTGTACTCCTGCTCCCTTAGTTAACCCATCGCCCCCCTTATTTATGCCCGGCGCGTGGAGGCGGGCGGCCGGGAGCGCTATATCGACGTCCGTACGCCGCGTCCATGTGCTGGTGAATTAAGAGCGAGTCGGCTTTCATTTTACTAAAGCTTCCACGCTCGTGTGCTCGCTTTTCAGTCCGACTTTTCTATTCTGTCTCTTACCCCGAACAATTTTCAACTCTAAGACGAGAGCGTAGAGTCGTAAACTCTCGAGCTGACTCATTCGCCTTCCGTATTTTATAACTTCAGAGGGCGAGGGAGGCAGAGTTTTTGTGAGTGGAAGGACTTTTTTGACGTACGTTTTTTATCTTTTACTCGGTTAGGGTTCGCTAAGATAACGATGTCTCACAGAGGGAGAAAAGCGCTCACATCAGTATACTGTGAATACATGCAATACTATTTCAAAAATGCACTAAATTTTGTTTAACAAAAATTAAACTACTGAGGTGATGTCCTCAGGAAAAATAGTCACCATGAAGTTAGTGTTTACTGCATGATCGTGCTTTTTGAATTTACTGTTTAACTGTTACTGCTAAAACTATCTTTCTAAGTTCATGCTGTAAAGGGAGTTAAGTGGGTGGCTAAGTCTCCATATAACGTCTTCAGAGAAAGTGAAATTTAGTACAAGTTCGGAGAAATACAACTGTACCCCCTTTCATCCCCTGAAATCGTCTTCAGAGGGTGGCAGTCGGTGAACGCGGCTTATAACAATTAAATTTATTCGCTCGCGGGTTTTCTATTTTGTAGATACACGCAACAAAAACGAGTCAAAGTATTTAAAAAATATCGAATTATTGTATTACGTATTATGAAATACTGAAATATATTTGCATTTTGTGTTAGTTTTTAATGAATAGTATAAAGTAATGTTTTTTAAATCAACATTGTTTTTATACAGAAGTCCTTAAGTTTTTGGCTTTTTATTCAGTCAAAAAGTCTTATTTTGAAAAAAAAAATCTTTATTGATTGGCCTGTTGGTTTGATAGCAGAGCATCTACCATCCAAGCTGGGACTTCGGTTCGATTCCCGTTCTGGTCAGTTTAGGAAACAAACTTTCTAAATTCGCTTGTAGTCTGAGTGTCGCTAGGAGCTGTCCTAGTTCGTTATGTGGTACCCATAGTACATGCTTACTGCTTAGTTCGGGGTTAAACAGTCTGGAGTATATTATTATTTTTTTTATATCAAATTCAAGATCAGCTCAAACCATTACACATATACTGTATTGAGGAATAAAAATTATCTTGTTATAGATTTTGAGAGTATTTCTTTCCTATATTAAGTAGATATTGCATTGATAATAAATCAATTTGTATTTGTTACGGTGCTCATTAAAGATAATAAATATCATTAACGTAGATTTTAATAAATTGTAAAGTAACAAAGTAGCAACCTACATCAGTACCAATAATGTACAGTATAAAAACCTTATTTGGGTAACTAAGGGTTTGGGTGGTAGAGCGCATGATTTAGTATTTATTGAAAATTTCTTGCAACCATAGTATGTTACGATTTGCATTAGTGATGACTAGTTGTGGTGATTATCTCACGTGTTCATATGAAAAATCGCAAGTGGCTGTATAACGGTTGAACGACCCTTGCGAAGGTGTCGCTTTCGGGCAGGTTATTTAGTGCGGGTGAGGCAGGCAGGGTGGGCCAGATGGAGGCGGCCCGGCCACAGCCCCGGGTCGCCCGGCAACGGCAACTGGGTCATTCCGGGCCCACCGCCCACCAATTATGTACACGCTTGTTACCGGACACGCGTTTTTCAATCACATCCATATTTAATTGGGCATCACATCACTGAGCTGAAAATATGTTTGACCAACCATGTTTTACAAGTGTGTAGATGTTTTATCAGGCACATTACGTGCGGTCGCGGAAATTCGTTTGTTTAATTAATTGTGGCTACACAGCTTACAATTTTGTTCTATTACGTTTCGATTACATATAAATGTATAATGGGTTTGGATGTTCCACTAGCTTAATATTAAAACTCGTATTTTTTAATTTACAAATCGAAGGAGACCTCGTCATGAAGCTGAAATCTCTTAAGCGGTCCGCCGGGAAATGACGTCTTCCGGAATTCCTTGCAAGGCGGAACTTATGACCTAACTTGTTGCATTGATGCACTGCGGCCGCGGGGGTGGCGCGGCTTGCGGCCGGGGAGCGGAGGGCGTCTTCATAGTGAATGGGCGCGAGATGTCGTGGCCAGCCGCCACGTGCGCGTATGGAGATCCCGCCATTGATAACTGCGACCTCATCCTTATCGCCTATCAATACATTCCGCACCGATATTAGAGTCGCGTGAGCGACACGCACTTGCCAACACTATTCTAAACGTATGTGTGATTTACAGTAGGTGTAATACTGAAGATTAAACTATATAAGTATTGTATTTCCGTGATGAAAATAATATTAGTGAGACCCGAGTTAAAATTTCTTTCAACATGTTTTGAGAGGCAAGACAAAGTTTGAGTTTTTTCAAAATATAGATTACATATAAATAACATAATACCTATTGCGTTTCAATTTTATTTTCAAACGTTTTTTTTATTAAAAATTTTAGCAATGAGTTCAATTATATAAACTAGTGTACTTATTGACATTCAAATTGTATTCGTGTGCACTCGTATAAAATACGAATCTATAGACTGATGAGTTAAGACGAAGTGCAGTTTTTCAACAAGAAAGTGTAATATAAGAAGCAATTCAGTCAGTTATTTTGCACCAAGATATGTTCACTTGTGCGTAGGAGTAATCTTTACCTGCTTAATTAGCACGGGCGCGCGCGTGCAAGTGCAGCCGTGACATTGGCAATCGTTCTAGTGTCACATCGAACGGTATGCGAACAAAACCATCTCCAAGTGGTAATAATAATAGTGTCGAAGCGATGAATGAACACATTAGCGAACGGCGCTGGCGGCACAACCGGCGCCGAGTCATTACGCGCCCCCATTAATCACTGCAACAATCGACCGATATCTCGCTATTTACAAACGCGGGAGCACGTGTTTGCCGCTCGTACTACGCAGAGTGTATTGACCCATTTAGATAGCTCGACCTTCGCGCGGCCATTGTGAGCGAAAAACATAAAAATAAGTTTTATTGCGGCGTCGTTATGCGTACCGCTGCGGCGCGGGCCCGTCACCCGCGCCGCCGGGCCGACACGACAGCTGATCGCTACGTGACATTTTTATTTTATTCGCTCTCTTCCGGGGATTCTCCGAGATACGTGCCAGTGACGTCATAATCTGCCCGCCGTGCGCCCGCGGCCCCTGATTTATTATCTCAAAACGTGCAGTGTAAACTCTACCCCGTCGATAGAAGTGATTTATGTACGTACTGTTGGTCTAACAATGTCAGTGTTAAGCGCTGTATGAGTATCTTAAACCGGTTCCTGTGAATGTCCTACCGATAAATGTAATTCGGTTTAAGTTTACTGCACTTTTAAGTAAACCATTGATAGCGATGTCTCATTCCGTACCCTTATTCTACCGCGAGACGAACGGCCATCACCAGGTTATTTTATTGATGGTTGTTTATCTTCGAAAAGTATTTTTAGCAAGAGGTTTTTAAATATTAGTAAAATTATGTATGTATATGTAACTTTTAATTTTAAATCTGTAAATCGGTTTTTTGCGATATATTAATTAGGCATATACATTAGAGATGGGCTGAATGTTGTGCAATCATTTGGTATTCAGTATACTCGGCACATTTTCTATGTTCGTATTCAGTTGAATATTCGGCTAAATTACCGACAAGTTACCAAATATCGGAATTTATTTTAAAATGATCTTTCTGGCTTTAATAAGTTTTAAGACATTGAAATTGAAAGAACTCGCTATTTTTAAGACTTTTTCGAAGTTCAAAAGCAGTAGAAGCTAGGGTTAAATTTTACATGGCTAGACATATAGACATATACAAGGTTATTTCGAAAGGATGGATAAATGCGAACGAGTGTAAAAGTACCCATAACAACGGAAAATTTGCATTCTACAACTTCGCCAAATGTCAATAGTTCTAGTGTAACACCTCAAAGTTTAAAAAGAAATAAAGGTGAGGCAACCCTAATATCAGCGTTTTTACGTCACTACTAAATCTTTAGAATATGGGACATAATGAAAGGGTTGTACACTTTTTTCTATTAAATGAATGTTTTATTTTTGTATGCAAAAAAATAAACGTATCCCATAATTATTACACCTGCAATATAACAGTTAACAGTGGCACGTTGAAACCCCGGCGGACTTATACCCCCTTTCACAATAACTCTTTATATACAAATCTTCATGCTACAGCCTAACGAGTAGTCAGAGAGGATGGAGGTACACGCATCGCTGTATACTTCTTCCGCCTCCTCAAATCACATCGTTCTCTTCACATACTTTATAGTCAAAGTCAAAGTCAAATCAATTTATTCAAGTAAACCCAATTACAAGGTATGTTTGAACGTCAAATCTACTTTAGTTATAAGTAATAATAAGTATAAGAGTGCTTTGACATTTCCGCCTGCTAACTCCCTGCATATATATCTTGTTAATATAAGATAGTGTAATGAATTGTCTCAGTATCCTATCTTATTGATATAGCATTCAAATCATTTGGCTCGGAGATATTTTCGCTGTGTTTTTCCTTTATACTTTGTTTTGTAAGGACTGTAAAGGGGTCCTTCTGTTCAGACAACTAATTCGGTCGATATCTTTGAAGTGATTGATTCTACGGAAAATTATTTTGGTCTTTTTCGAGTTTTGTACCTCAGAAGAGAAATAACGACCAGGTATAAATGTTACTTACGCAATTGGTGATTCAGTAGTTTTGTAAGTTTAGCTTTTACAACCGCTAACTGAAAAACAAAGTTTGTTAAGGAGTATTCCCATTATGTAAATATTACTGCCAAGCGGAAAATAAAATTTGAACTTTGCGTGTAAAGGAGGATAGTTGTGTTAAAAAAGTATCTCTGACTGAATGTGTTAAGTACCTATACATTTTTAAATTCGCGACCTCAAACATCTTTTTTAATTTTAAACTACCCCTAAATATGAAAACTTAACCTTTGAAACTCAAATCCGTCTTTGGGTTACGACTTGCAATAACTGTTCCAAATATCAGCTGATTACGTGAAATAGTCTCCGAGAAAAATAGCTGTGGCGGACAGACAGACAGATACCAAAGCGTTTCTTTTTGTTCAATTTTGAATCGAAACACTGAGTAAAGAAGCCGTTTTAAGATCACTTACGTCTCTGGCTGTTCAATGTTCACTGTTACAGCCGCTTTAACAAAAAAAATGCAACTTACAAAGAACCTAAAAAATGATAAGCCTCTAATATTACAAGAAAAATATGGCAGTCCTAGATTTATACAAAAATAAACCTGAGGAAATTAATTTTACAAATTTTTCATTTTAAGAACATTGTTCTGTGTGCGAGTTAAACTTACATTTGACCAGATTTTTGTTTATTTTAGTAGGCTACAACAAGCCACGTGCGGACATCTATGAAGATGCGTGATACAGTAAAGTGCGCGTAAAATCATGTAAATGATTTAGCCGAATATTTATTAGTTCGGCAATTTTTTAACTGAGCATTCAGCTGAATATTCATTTTCGGTAAAACCCTTATTCGGCCATCACTGAGATCTGAAGAGAAAAACATAGGATAGGAGAACTTCATAAATTGTTTCTAAACAACTAAACGTTGTTTGATGAACCGATTTATTAACTCCAACAAAACAGTTACTACAAACATTGGGATCTACTTAACTACACAATATTATTGTAGATATATGCTACAGTTAGGTACATCGAGAGAAATACGATTCTCTGCAAGGTGCCTTAACGCCGCCGACATTCCATGCATATAGGCGAAGCGAGGCGTTCGGAGAATCATGTGCGTCATCTCTCAGCTCAGCTACCGACAAAAACCACAATTTTCCCTTTCATTACATCGGCTATGAGATGTTCATCATAATAAACGCATAACACCAGGTCTTGCACGCGTCCGCGACTGTAAACAATGCGTTTCGGGAATTCCCTCTTTTTATGCGGGAACGCATTCCTGAGGGATTCCTTTTGTTTGCTTTTAACCGACTTATTTCTTCGTTTTTCTTTGTCGCCACCTCAAAAAGCGCTGACGAATCCCTTGCATAACGAATAACGGTATTATGCATAATTTAAAGAGATTTTATGATTGAACGCTTTTTTATCTAGTAATGTTTACAATCATCCACTTGTACTATGTACATACATAGTATATATACTACATCTCTTAAGAATAAAAAATGTATTGTTTAAATAAAAGTTTATATGTATGTACATACATAGAATAAATAATGTCATTATTGAATAATGTTGGTACTTACTTACTCACTAATAAGTTTTATGATAGTTTAATTAAATATCGACTTTCTCGTTAGATTTTCTTTATAGGAAATCTACTATTTAAAAGAGAATACAGGAATTCTGAAATTATCCATAGTTCGACACTGGGCAGTAGCCAGAGGCGTGAAATAAAAAGCTCGAAGAAGCACGACACGAAGCTGCGCGAGCGACGGGCCACCAAACAGGATGTGGGACTGGTTCTGTTACACACACACACACACACACACACGGCCCCGTGTGCCCATAAAACGGTGCGCACACAGAAACTCGCGGCCTCGCTGAGTCGCCGTTCTCTGCCGAGTCGACACTCACGGAAATGTGCGTTCCACCAACGACCGGCGCGGCTCTCTACTGGCTTCATGTCTGCTTTGATCGAATATTCAGTTTTTTTTATAACACAACGTATAACTGACAGTACTTTTTATTCATTTTACTAATTTTTGAAATATAATTTATACTAAAATGCTGTCTTAACTCTTCACATCTATAATACCGTTTAAATATATTATTAATTATGTTTACGAAGTTAAATTAAACGATGTCTATAGTGTATACAAATATATTAATATTTTTTACAAGAATGGTATTTAAAATCAACTGAAAATAAATTAAATTGTCGTGCTCAGATCAGCACGTGCTCTATTGTATGAAAAGGACTGTTTTATAATGGTGTTATACATAGCTAATCGGTCATTTGATCTTTCGCTTTTAGATTACTTTATTGCGGAACGAAAGAATGTTGCTTCTTTATGTTATTATAAAAATTTAAGAATGAAACGAAAAAAAGAAACAATTCGTGCATAATTGTACAGGGATGACTAGTTAATGGTCTTAAATACATACTATTTATGTAGTAATGGTAAATAATTTAAATAAAAAGGTAATTTGACTAATGACTAAATAGATTCAGTCGTTCAAACAAATAAATTTGACTTTGATTTTAAACATTATTACTTTAATTGAAACAACAATAGTTTTGATACTAATTATGTACATATTTAATGGTTTTCACTTATGTAAGTGTGGTTCGAAAATAACTGGTCGGTAATGATGACGTAAGTGCTATCTGTGCTTTGCTATTATAACAGTAGTACTAGCAAATTCTCATCCCTAAAACACGTATGCATGTACATACACTACTGTAACCGTATTATACTGTGCTACATTACACCCCACGCTATCTACCCTTTTTATAGTTCTCTATAATATAACGTTCGTTGGTGCCGAGCGTAGGTAGCTGTAGAGCTAACGCTGTAGAGCTGACGGCGATGTTATTATGTCGCGATGTTGTGTGCGGCGTGTATAGCGACAGGCACGCACACATAGACATCGCCGCTAGCGCCCCTGCCCGCACTCTCCTCACTTGTACCCCGCTCTCGTCGGTTCGACGTGGCTGCGCGCAGTGGCTATGAGGCAATGCCGCGCCGTCATCTATTCGGTCCCCACAATGCCATAGAAAGTCCGTTCGACGCGCCTCACCGACTGAACTTTTCCTACCTTCACAAGAGGAGCGATTATTGCACCGTTACGTCTCGACTCGTCGTAGAATTATACGACATCGTAGGCACAGCAGCATTGCATAGCAAAACTCTTTATGATAGTAATTTTGAATAAGCAGTAACTCCTCGCCTCGACGCTATACAGCGAGCGGTAAAGGTTATAAAACGCTGCATATTCGACAGAGACTACCGATAAAATAAACGTCAGACGTTTTCAAGTTTCGAGCGGAGAGAACGAACGACGCGCTGCGCATCAGAAAAAGAACTTTACGACAAGATTAGAAAGAGCGAACGGAACGGCAACGTCGCACAGCCGCGTTCCACAGAACGGTGCGGCAACGTTACGCGCCAACGTCATTTACTAAATTTATTTTCATGAGCGTGAGCGCTCAGGCTGGCGACAACATCGACTCTACCGCTCGTCGCCCCGTGATATCGACGGAACGAATAACATTTTCTTACTATGAATATTAGATTAATTTGCTAATTATAGTTATAATTTTTTTACAAACATATTTATAGAATCGTACTGCAAACTCGTGGATATCATGGAGTTGTTAGTGGCACGTTTTTCACGTTGTGATAAAGCGGTGACGCAAAGCAGGCAAGCGGCCGAGTTAATGATTATTTGCAGCGTTGCGATGAGTGTCCGCTGAGTCAACGCTGCCGGCGCTGCGCCTCGACGACACGACGCTTTGTTTCTTATTGCTCTACCTACTTTAATATCCTCGAATATCTGTTCCATGATATTCAAATTCAAAGCGACCAACTAACAATAGACTATTGCTTAATTTAATAGATATATATGTTGTGTTCGAAACATATAAAATTCGCATTTAATTTTCAAAGTTGTAAAGAAAATGTAAAGAAAATGTTGTAATACGCAGTACATGAATGTAGGTGCTAGTGAATCCTAGAATTATTGGAAAGGCGCGTGAGCATCTAATTGTATAGTGGCAGGTGCAGAAGCATCTGCTGTACGCTTGGACTTTGCCTTTAAATATTTTTTTATTCGTTACAAAATATCGCTACACTTGGTATATATACGTTGCTTGATACCACAGTAAATGATGTAGAGACAGCTAAATAAACTAGCCATGTATGCAAAAAAGTCTTTTTTAACTACTAAAAATACTTGAACATAGAAATATCGCAGCAAAAGTCAACGTGCCCCTGATGCTTTGCGAGTCCGTCACTTTCTGTAGGTAGAGTCGCTTTGCAGCTGCTAACATGATAGCTTGTTTTTCAAGTTTTAAATAGAGATAAGTTTATCTCATTCTTAATACTTAAGTGCTTGTTTTTTAGTACTACTTATTTTTTTATACTCATTTAATAACGGACTGTGAGCGTAAATAAAAAGTAATTTATAAGTAGAGAACGAAATCCATTACTTATACCTACTTACAAAAAAGTTGACTAGTGATAACATTGAAATTGTTAAAGATATACTAGGTAATTTACAAACCTTCCCAGATTTTCAAAGCATTTTGCATTTTCATTGTAAAGAATGTGCTTTATCAGTTGGGATGACAAATCCCGCATGGTCTGTAAAGAGCACGGTTCTTTACCTGGCATAAACCCTCAGCAGGGGCTGCACCCTAGGAACGCATTGTGTCTCTAAAAAAAGTGAAAAGGGTCGCAGTACAAAGCGCAGCTTGGTCTCAAACCAGGTATATCTTATACGCTGGCCGTATGACGCACTGCTGTTGTAGTTTTTTCTTCTGCGTACTGCGTCTACACAAAATGCAGGTATAATAAAGTTTCGCCCGAAAAGATAGATAATAATATTTAGGATTTCGTTTTAATTTCTTTCATTTTCATTAGCCTCTTATAGTCTGCATATCAGTATATGTAATTGTGTAATTCATGTGACAAAATATTATGAATACTGTATATTTTGTTTCTATTTGCGACCATAACCTCTATACAGTGAAACAAACTTTATTTTCCATAATTTTTCCGATTAACATAAATGAGAACAGCGCTTACGGTACTTTGATCGGTCGCGTCGGCGGGAGGCAGTACGGCAGCCGAGTATTTTGGGGCCAGCCCACACAGCGCCATTGTACTCGATGCTTACCTACATATTCACCGCCAATATTTATAATGCGTTATAACTTATAAGTATGTGGATAAACTAAATCTGGATTTCAGTATAGTGTTAATTAGATATCGAATTCTTTAATTAAATAGTACAATGATTAATCTACTGCAAAAGTACATCGTTAGATATGTTTCTGGATCTTGCATCTTTGAGATAAGAACACAGCGCTTAATTCAGCGCTTAGTGGTGTTCTGTGATAGTGTTTGAACAATAGTTGGCAGCGGACAGTGGAGTCGGTTGACCTCGTGCTGGCCTCGACTCATAAAGCTACGATACGACACAAATGAATCATTAACGAAACGGTTGTTGTGTTTTGCAGGGCTCGGGCGGCGGGTGCGGCGCCAAACGGCGCGCCGGCTCCCCGTGCGAGGGCGGCGGCAAAGTCGCACGCTGGGAGGACTCAATAGCTCGACTAGAGGCGGTGGCCGCCGGTGCTGGCGGCGGGGCGGAATGCTGGCGCGAGGAGGAGGAGCGGCGCGCGTGCCGCCGGCGCTGGTGCGGCGGCTGGTGCGGCGCGCACGACACCATCCGCGCCGAAAACGGCAAGTCGTACTTGGAGCTGGGCGGCGCCGCGGCACGCGCCTGCTGCGACGGCCGCGCCGCTGGCCGCTGCGCTTCGCGCCGCTGCTATCGCGAACGGCGGCTCAAGATGATGAACCTGTGCGCGCTGAAGTTGGCGCGCTTCCGGCAGACGGCCGACCCGTCGCTGCGGCGCTCCGTGCTCGTGTGCAACACGCTGCGCGGGATCGAGCGCGAGATGGAGCGCGAGAGCGCGGAGGAGGCGCCGTTCGAGGCGGCGTGCGGCGGCGGCGGCGGCGGCGGCGGCGGCGCGGCGCGCTGCGAGCTGCTGGGCGCGCGCGACCCGGCCGCCGGGCGCGCCACGCCCTTCCCCGCGCCGCCGCCGCCCGACCGCGACAGCGGCTACGGCGACGAGGAGCGCGCCATCGACTGGGGCTCGGTGCTGAGCCTGTCGTCGCGCTCCGCGCTCGACCCCCCCGAGGACACGTGGCCGGACGACTGGGGCTGGAGCGAGGACAGCTTCGTGCGGCTGCTGGTGCCCACGAGTTAGTGCACGGCGCGCGGGCCCGCCCCGCCCGCGCCCCCCTGAGCGCCTGTGATACGTCCGCGCCGCTCGCGCCCCGAGCGCCCCGAGCGCCCCGAGCGGCGGCCGCGGCGCGGTGAGGCGGCGCCGCGCGGCCGCGCCCGCGCCCGAGCGGCGGCCGCGCGGCACTTCTAGTCGGGGGCGCCCGCCGCCGGCGCCCGGCCCTCGGTGCGACGCCGACGCGACGCCATACGCAGTCAGTAGTTAGTATTATGTAATCGCTAAAGGGAAGGTGCTAGCTTCGGACGTGACGCAGGACAGAATGCGAGCCGAGTTATTTTTGATAGTTTTATTTCTTTAAGTGAATTCCGGACCGAAACTGAAGTGACTTAGCTAATGACGTTATTATCGTTTAAATTAAAACTCAGGTGTTTAAAATTTTTGTTGAAATTATTGTATTATTAGATAGAACGCTACATATATAATTTATTATTTCGTTGAAAGAGTGAAGTTTGAAATTATTTCTGTCTTGATATTTTCAATCTGAAATATCCGAACAACGAGTGTAAAAATAAATGAATTGGTGAGTTTCTGTAAGAGGTCCCGTTCGTGACACTGTGGTCCTTTTGCTGCTTTTTCTTTATCTGCTACATCTCTTACAAAGCCTTCTTTTTACTTACCATCTTTGCATTTCTACCTACGACTTTTTTCATTTATACATACAACTTCTACATCAAACCACATTCCTCACGAACTAGATCTCTTTCGTAAAACATTGTGTGGACATGTGCCGATCATTTGTGTAATCGGGAAATAATATTTTAAAATACTATAAATACACGAGGAACAATAATGAACAAACGGAAACAATATGTACTTAATATTTGTAAAGATCTTTTAGTTACACATCCACGGTTTAGCAGTGGCAGTGTTGTAACTGGATGTCAATTAAATAGCCTTACCAGCTGTGGACTAGGGAGGTTCCATAACACCTACAACATCAAGTGTTTGGATAATCAGAATTTGTTTACAGTAATATTAAAAATCATTAAAAGTCAGATTTATATTTGTACTTAAACATCCTATGTATTGGAATTGTAATACCTTTGTCTATTGTTTGAATGCCTTCTAATAAATACACTATTTTAGTATTATGGTTCTTCACAACCACATATTTTTCTACTTATTCTAATAGTTTAATACAGTTCCTAATACAAAGCATTAGTAATGAAAATAAATGGCTATACGAAAATGCAATAACTTGCGGGTTTTCAAATGTAGTTTTTACCAAATATAATAATAATTATGTCGTCTATTAGGAGGCATTCCAGATTTTTAATTTAAGCAACCCAGAAATGATTCAGAAATATTGAAATTTCGTTTATTAACCAACCCGTCATATTTAAGTAGAGACAGAAATTATAGAGCACTTCACCGTCGAATACATTTAAATAAAAAACGTGTCGACGGTGTAATACTTATTAATATATATATAATAGTAATGGCGGGTTGTGTGATTGTGCGTAGTCGGCTCAACTCAACGCGGCGAGGCTCGCGGGCACCGCGCGTGAAATGGAATTCGCCTAATGAATCCCGTGTCATCAGGATATGTGGTCAGCCCAGCTCAGCAAAATTCACATTGTTTAACAATTGACCTGTCCTTTTTATTGACTGAATTCGCGTAGTTTTCTATTGCTGTTTAATTTTGCCGCTGGTAACGGAATAGCTATCCCGTTGATCACACTCCTTATGACGAACGACGTCGATTCTTGGTGTTCGCACTTGTCATGGAATTGGGACTACATGGACCAAGCATACCTAACACGACTTTTAATAGAGCAAAGTACAAATTTCAATAAAGTAATATGCATTAGTGCTCCGGCGCAAGATTGTCCACCGTTGTCAATTACTCAAATATTTGAATTGTGATTCGGTAGCTAATGAGAGAAACTCTATGTTCTTAAATTTAGTGTACATATTATAATACGGAGTTGGGCATTATGGCGCGGTGACTCGCTGCCGTTGTAAATAAATATGTAAAGTAATAATTTTATTAAATATCGATGTCGATTGTCGGGTAGCGGCCACCACTGGCTGCGTGCGACACTGTGTCGCACACCGTGTTGTATCATACGACTTCTATTCTGTCCAATACACTCAACAAGTACAGATTTACAAGTTACATTATAATGCAATTTAACATAGTTATCACGAAATTTTATTGTCGGTGCAGTTAAGGAACAATTTCTAGATATAATTATATTTGGCCCTAAGAAGTGGCTAATTAATTAATGTTCAGCTCAATATGTTTTAATTTTTATGAGTTATCATTTCATTGTATGTTTTTGTTGAACATGTCCGTATGGTTGTGATGGTTTACTTAAGTAAGTTAGCGACTTATCGACAAACTGCTCTGTTTGACACATTTATATATTACACAGAACATAATACATATTTTATATTAACAGTCTTCGTATCTCTCCAATTACTGTTTCGTATTTCTGTCGCATACTCCGACACATCAGTCAGCATTAAATATACTGGTCATGTAGAAATATGCCCTCTATCAAAGTCAAAACGTTCCTGAAATACGATGCCTATAGGCCTTGTTAAATAAATATTGCATTTAAAATTACAGATTGTTTTTTCTACATGTTCAGTCTATTTTGTTAACTTTACTTTGGTTTGAAAGTACTTAACGTAATTAGTTTATTATGACTGATTAAAATCCTGCCCTCAGTTCTTTCAAATTGTATTTGTCGTCTGCTCTAATTAACGGTGTTTACTATGTGATTATGAGTATCGTCGATATGTATGCTACAGAAAAATGACACTTAACCGATTGCTTGTAATAAACATTGCCTAATGTTTTTCTTCCTGTCATTTTCTATAAGTGAGCCACCAGGTGCACATATGTATATTATATTTACCGTATCGTTCACCATTGAATAAAACTGAATTGTGCACGGTCAGTTTCGTTGTTTTTAATTCGAGCAAATTATGTAATGAGCAGTGAGCACTACTTTGAAAATACTCCTAACTTTATTTTGTTTATATATTACTATAACTTGATACCTGTGAACTGCCATCGTAAGCCCTTTGAGCAAGCAATGTATCTACCTGCAGAAACGTTGTGACCTACAGCAATAACTAATTGTTATGATACTGCACACGCATGTCGCATCCGTCTCGCACTCGTCACGGATGATTCAAAGAAGCATCCGCGACAAAAACATACGTAATTTTCTAATTACATTATGTATGTGTAAGCCCTAGTGTTTTTATTGCCATTGGTTACCAAAAATGACAGGATTTTATTGATACAATGTGTATATTTTAGAAAGAATACTCACATTAGATAATTGTGAAGCAAATTTTGAATATACTTATGTATCGCACATCGAATTGTTGAAATGTTCCTCATGTTGAAAGTTATTCAAAATTGTTTCTCTGTTTTCTAATGTAACATTATTATAATTGTAATATATTATTGTTTAAGATACTGTTGTGTCGAAAATAACAAGAACAGGAATAATTTTGTGAAACAATGGCACAAAGAATAAACATAAATATTATATATATTATAAAAACAGAAATGTGGCTATAAGAGCAATTTTTATAATAAATATTTACTGTTGAAGAATCTCAGACTTTTATTTGGCATTTGAAATTTCAAAGTGATAGGTGTTTATTAACTTTAAAAGTATTCATGAACTAATCAATTCTTTCGCATATTGCGAAACTCTTGTTTCATTATCATTGGCTGTCTGAATCCCATGAAGAGTTCTCTTATGTTTCCACATATCACCAGATCGTCTGTAAAAACAACATAAAACAATAAACACTTCAGAGATATTGTTTGTCCACAAACTAAGCACGACTTGCATTACGGGATCTGTGGGTACCATGCAACGAACTGGGGGAGTACTCTGTAACACTAGACTTCTAAAAAACTGAGAATAGTTTATTTACTAAATTGAGCTGGCTGGAAATAAACTGCAGAATTGATATTCTAATTTCTAACCATCGCACCAACGAGTCATATCAAATATCAATATTAATTTATATTTTCTATAGTCACTGCAAATCTACATACATAAAAATGAAATGTTGTATGTTGCTAAACGTAAAACTTGAGAACGGCTGGACCCATTTGACGCATTTTTTTTACATGTTCGTAATAGTCCGATTAAGGTGTTTATGGAAAGAAAATTGGAAAAGTTGCCCGAAAATTGGATATTTGGAAAAAATTGAAGGCACTTTCTTCTATGGGTTTTTTTTATTAATTCAAGGCCATAACTCACGAATAAATATAATACTCACTGAGCCACAGCAATGCGTGGCCGGCGGGGTTATTACCTAAAAATTTGCAGATAGCGACAGCCACGCGATCCTTGCGCGACCGATGACTAATTGTAATAAAACACTGATACTATGTATGACGATTGCGCGTCTATTGCGCCATGACTGTAAAATATACATTTCGCGGTAGATTTAGCGCCACTTTACAAATTACACAAATTCTCGTTATGACAGCAGAAATCGCGCGATATTTGGCTGTTAATAAGTGTGCGGGCTCAATTACTAATAAATATATAAAAGTCCCTATATTTTAACTATTAATTTCTTAAAAGGGACTTTAATATTTATGTCCACTTATTGTTCATGCATATAATATAACGTCAGTGACGCAGTTTATATTTGGTTTAAAGCTTTACAGGAGAAAAATTACGCATTCAGTGACCAGTCAGCGCAAAACTTAGTACTTGCATTTTTATGGCATCGGCTCAAAGTTTTCGTTTCGACGTAAGTATGTAGCGGGCCTCTCTCTTGGTTGCGAACTTCGTTATATAAACAGTTCTTACCTGAACGCCGTGCCGCAAATATCACATTCGTGAGGCTTCTCGCCAGTGTGGATCAGAGTATGAACGGTGCGAGCATACGGTCTCCTAAATGCTGCTCCGCAAATATCACAGCGATAAGGCCTGCGAATATTTTGATAGATATACTGATTCTTTTTTTAAATATTATGTAAGAGAATGTAGAGCTGAAATACTAAAAAGGTCAAAGTATGTACGTCTATATTTTTACATCATATGATAAAGCTAGATAATGGTAAAATATAAAAAAAGTTTTTTGAATGTTGTACTTGGTTTAAATATATAGGTACCTACCTATATATATATATACAAAATATCACGGTATTTCCCATTTGGAGTTAGTTGACAAGGCACAACAAAATCACACTTGTCAAGGTGTGGATCTCTTTTGCTAATAAGTATTATTACAAATGTGAAACCGGATAGTCCATCCCATTATTCATATATCGTTTATTTGTTTTAATAAAACCTATCTCTTAGATGATCTATGGGAGAATATAAGCCTAGGACCTGGGGGGTTATTCACAAACGTCGGAAACGCAACTTTCCGTATCCGACAGAAAACTTTTCGATGATTTTGTCTATATGCGCTTCACAAATCCGAAATCGTATTACATTTATATTATATATATATCATATCATACGTAGTCGTATTCACAAATCTAAGCCCTCGGATTGAATATATGCTTTTCGACGATCGGCCTTTCCGCCACGGAAAGTTTCCGACGTATGTGAATAACCCCCCAGGAATCAAAATTCGCAAATTCTGTTTCTCATTCTCTTCTAACTTAGAAGCAAAAAAATGATAGAAAACAAGGCAGTAACTTGTGCAAAAAAGTATGTATCATTAAAAGACAGAAAATTAGACACAACGGACGACGGAATGTGGAATTGATGGGAATCATTTGAAACTAATAGCGCCATCTGTAGGCCAATTATATCATAATTTCAATTTTTAACTTACGTAGAGGCGCTTGTGAACTTTTTCGTAAATAATTAGTTTATTTTAGTTACATCCTTTTTACTAAGTAAGTGAGTACTTAGTTTTACGTCTTAGGTTGAAAAAATAAGTTAGACATTTCTGTTTGTGTTAACACAGTTCTGACTTATTTATAGAGAAATCAGCAACTTCTCTACCTCTAGTCTCTATCATATCTCTCTACTACTTCATTTTTGTCGTAGGTAGGTCAGAAAATGTGTAGGTATATAAATATCGTTAATCTTATAATAAATATTACTACACGTAAAAAGTTACGGCATAATAAAACTGTAAACAATAGAAAGAAAAGTTTAACATTTTGTAAAATATTTATCTCAGAAAAAAAAGCATGATAAAATATTTTTGCATAATAAAACTATAAATAATGAAAAAAAAAAGTTTGTAAAATATTTATTCACAAAAAACAAAAATAACACATCCGAAATCTCTTTAGCAAGTTTAAAGTTCGTCATTTTTAGGAATGGTTTCTGAGATTAGTTACGTTAGCTTGTAATCATTGACGTTTACAAATATTTGATTGTGTTACAAATAAAGGTTGAAATACATTGGTCTGATATAATAAACCTATCGCACTATATACTGTAGTGATCGTACTATAAATAATGAAAAAAAAATTTAAAATGTAGTATTTCGTAAAACATTTGTCTCGGAAAAAACAAAAATGATACTCTTAATCTCTTTAGTAGTTTTATTAATTCATCATTTTTTGGACAAGTTTCTGAAGTTATGTTAACTTGTAATCATTCACATTTACAATATTAGATTGTATTAATACCAATAAAGGTTCATATACACTAATAAATATAACACACCTATCTCACAATGTTCAATGTATGTAACATGACTACGTGTTATGCATAAATATCATAATATGCTGATGTAACGTACAGGACCGTAGGAAGCGCCGGGGCATAAAAAAGTTAGACTTTATTTATTCTTTATTTACTTTGAGGCCAGGCCAAACGATCGAAAGGCCCTTTGTAAAACTCAATGTTTTTATACGTAGGTACTCGCATAATTTATCAAATGCTGTGAATATTGCGTAGGTACTTATGATTTTTAAAGTTGAAAGTACATCACGCTTTATCCCTAACGGGGTAATCAGAGAGGATGGAGCGCCAAGCGTCGCGTTCTTTACATACTTCTTTCACTTTCTCAAATCTCATCATTCTCCTCACACATTTTCGCCTAGGTATGTGAGTGCTTTTGACATTTCCGTTACAAAGTATCAAAGTTTATTCTTATTATTGTATGTTTTGTATGCCCTTGAGGTACATGTTATCTTCGACTAGTCTGTTTCTGCCTTGCGGTTACCTCTGATCTGTATGAATGCGTGCGTGTTCGCGCAAGCGTGCAGCCGCCGTAAACGTCTTCGGGCACGAGGTGCACGCGAAGGGCCGTTCGCCCGTGTGCGTTCGGCGGTGGTCGTCTCGCTCCACCTGCCGTCCGGGGCGACACATGCAAGGGAAAAATATGGGAATATCCACATACAAACCTACAGTGGCGTATCAAGTACAATATACATATTACACATTTTATACTTCGGTGACTATAAGCTTAAATGTTTCATATTTTGTCGATTATGAAGGAAAGTCTGACCCGTAGGTATAATCGTTGATAGTCTACCTTCTAAGTCGAGGCTCTTAAGTTCGATTCTTAACCAGCTCATTTTAGGAAACTTTTCTAAATCTAATCCTGGAATTAAGTTCAAATTAATTGAAAGTTATCCTAGACTCGATTTGGGGTCAGGTTACACTCGATCGGAGCCGAGACTAGTAGTCCATTTTAGAGATTACTCCGAGAGTACGATAGCGCATGTTGTACATGTGCATGCGCATGCACTGCGAGGGTGCTGGGGGACTGCTTTCTCTCTCGAGAAGTGCCTCAGCACAACGCTAGGGGGCTCTGTCGTTACGGAAGAGTGCGAAAGTGTACCCGCGGCTCCGACACTATGGCGTCTCGAGGTACACCGTCAGGTTTTAGGGGGTAGATACGATTCTTGTGGACTCCATAACCCCTCCGCTTGTTCCGAGTGGTACGGGAATGCATAAAGAATTTTCCGACTTTAAATAAAGGGGGGCTCTGGTTCATTCTATGGGAAATTCAGAGCTGATGGCACGACGACAAGTGCTGCCGGACGGAAGCACTAAAAAACTATATAGTTGTGGAAGCCTAAGACGAGACTCAATGGGAAACCTTAGGAGAGGCCTGTATACAGTAGTGCAGGAATATTGGCTGGTGACAATGATGACGAGATGTGACATTTTAAAGAAGTCGATTCCGAACCTATATCCAGCTACACAAACCTACATTCACTTGTGTCTGCAAGCTGCAAATCTGTATGGAAGCAGAGGTAGATATGTATAGGTAAGCAGACAGAGCAAAACAGAGGTTAGTCAAAACTTACCTTGACTTTAAAAGCCTTCGGACACAAGTCACAGGGATATGGCCTTTCCCCAGTGTGCATTCTCATGTGTATAGCCAAATGACCGGATTGGTTGAAGCGTCGTCCGCAAATTCTACACGGGTAACCCTGAATAAAGTATGTACATCACATCAGCCAATTTCGTTTAGGAATACATTACATAAAAATATTTTCTTTTTTGACAAAAACTGTTTTGTGTCAAACTTGATGACTGATATTTATTTACGTTTGTATAGAATAAAAAAACAATGCGGATAAAAAAAACTTTTGCCATTGATACGGGTACGTACCTGTATATCTACCTATATATCTACCTTTAATAGGACATAATGTACACAAAGCGTATGTATGTAGATTTACTGAGCTTAGAATGACATGAAGTATTATATACAATTGTACATATATATGAACACTTAAAGTAACCTCTCTAGGTAACTAACTTCATTTTTTGTACTTACATTTCAATTATGTTCTTTGTGTATGTATGTCTGATATGAAATAAATATTTTATTTATTTATTTTATTACATTTAATCTTTTTATTTTTTATTAGATTTTATCAAAAATCTATGCATGACAGTATTGCGATTATCGACTTTTTTTAAATTCTTCGAAACTCTTAGTTTTCTTTGTATAGTTGGCTACAATAGACGAGGTCAGGCGGGTATTAGTGGATGATCTAAGCCAATTAGCTACCTTGCTTGTAAACAAAATTTATTTTTAAATAATCCTAATAAATCTAGTCCTATAAGCTCTTATCTTAATTTATCTCTTCTTAAATTGTCTTAATATTCGTAATTGCTAATAATAATGCAAATATTTATCGCTAGTAATATGATTTTATATTTATTTAATAATCTCTATACATACAGGTAGAGTATCTAGAATCTAGTGTCATATAAGAGAAGTCGCAGCGTTTATCACCGTCGAATTCTACAATGAAGATTGATATTAAAGATACGACTGATTGTGTTCTAATAAGCTCGCATGCAATTCTAACACGAAGTGGAAATTATTAATTTTTAATAAGTACAATAAATTGTAGCTCAAATTACTAATTCTGTTATTTATTTATTACATAAATTTATTTCTTATTATAACTCGAAAATGACGAATTTAAGTAATACATATTTGAACTTACATTTTTTTATGATTGCTTTGATAAGATTTTTTCTAATAGCAAATAAAATATGAACTATATTACACTACTTGTTTAGCTTACAGGTTTAGTGACTCTGTGCATTTTCTTATGTGTGTGTAGTGCACACATGCTACCCAGAACCTTATCGCATTCTTCACAAACGTATGCCATTAGAGGGGCGCCTGGCGGTCGGTCCTCGCCGCGCTTGTGACGATATAGCTCTCTATGAAAAAATATTTTTTTCACTTTTTTGTACAGGATGCAGTATTGGAAATCATAAATCAATAATTTTCTTAAAGTAAGTACAATATTACATGAATATGTCGGCCCAAGCAATAAGGTATATTATGACGTCTAGATTTTTTTTATTTCAAACTTAATAAAAGGTTATTGCTGACATAGTGTGAAGTTGACTCATTAATTGAAAGACAATGTTTTATTATTTTCGGATATTACGAAGACGTATGATATTTACTGAGAGTTAGGTCGTGACGTTATCGCGGCATAGCATCTTAGATCCAGGTTGTATATCCCGAGAACAATTGGTTTGGTTTTCGCCAAATATTGCTAAAAACATTCATGAAAATTGTAACTTTCAAATAAAAAAATTGCATGTAACTCGAATTATCCATCGAGAACTACGATACCTGAGATACACACACAGACAGACAATGGCGTCAAAATTATAACTTTTTGAGTTATAATGTACCTAGAATACTGTAAGTATTATAATGTAGTTCAGTATAGTATATTATTTAAAACCCAATGTAAAAATGTCGGGCGTTAAGAAAAAACCACAAATTAACGTGCTATAGGTAAAATTTGCATTGATTTGATACCCCACACAAGGACAACCAAAAAAATGTTTATTTTAATTTATCTGCAAAACTATCTCTCAAAGTAGGAACTCAACTTTTGAAGTTCACATCAGTGTTTGGGCCACTACTCAATGTAACTGTTTTTTTGTTTCTGCTGGGCATCCTAAGCAACGACAACTTTATAAACGTCAACCTTAAGGAAGTCTGTTATTTAAGGTAATACTTAGTTTGAAGTTTGTTAATAATAAGGATTAGGGATGTACATACCTACATTGTACTAGGCCTAGGTGTTACTAGACTAGGCGCTAACTTAGGAATAATTCCTAAACGTCTTAAAAACGTGTGAGAGTCTAGATTTAGGTTTACATATGGTTAGGAATGCAAAGATATATCAGACAACCAATAAATATCGATATATCGACGCCCAAAAATACCGATATTTATTGATATCGGAGATATCGATACATCGATATCGAAAGAAACTCAAAATATCGAAACGAAATATCGAAATAGCATGCCCAAAATTGAATACAAAATAACTGGGCTTGAAGTTTTTTTTAATAAATGTATGATACAACAATATTAAACTCGTTTTTTATTTCATAATTTTATTTAACAATTTTTTGCAGATAAGAAATTAATCGATGATATAACTAAAAGAACTCTTTGGATTTTTTTACGATTTAAAAAAAAAAGAAATATCGATGTATCTGCTTTCTAGACCGATATATTATCGATTTAAATCGATATATATCGTTATCGCATATCAATATTTTCTATACATTTTGCATCGCTACTTATAGTCATGGAAGGTATTAAAAATGAGAAGTATCGTGGTGGAACTCTAACCTCGAGAAGTTTGGAATAATAAAACGTACTAAAAGGATTCGCTAATGAGAGGCCTATAGTAAATCCTTAACTGAATGCAATGTGTACATACATTTTTCAGCACTGTTATTTTGCTATCGCAATAATAATCTGTGAGAAATCGGCTGTGACAGATTACATTATACTTCAATGTGACAGACACAGACAGACAGACGGATACCGCCATGATTCCATCTGTTCCGTCTTTCGATTTTTGGAACGGAACACTAAACATATTTCAATTGAATAAAATGTAGGGGTCATAAGCTTTTAATTATTTACCTTGCCGTAACAAAGAGTTGGTTGCAAGATCCACAGTTCCACATTTTATTATTGTTAGATGAATATGCGCGTCGATCTCTTTTAAACTTTTTGCACTCAATTGCGTGCACCTTCAACTCTTCAGTGGACTTATATTGTTTCCCACATGTGTCACAAGTGATATATATTTCTGGACATTCTTTTTCAGTCATGTCATCGGCAGTGGAGTTCATCTTAAAGTAAATAAGCATTTTTCATTATTTATTTATCTGTATTGAAACAATTGGTCGAGTGTAAGTGTGTGAGTGTTCAACTCGCACACAGAGTTCCATTTATACGACATTTATAAAACCCAACTACATATTTTAAAAAACTTGCAAACATAATAAAACAAGGCGATTCCGGGGTAGTTTGCCATAAGGGAGAGATAGTCAATCAAATTATTTCATAGTACTCCCTGTCAGATGTCACTTGCTATCGCTTAGTTCCCTATTCGCGTCGCGTCGTGATTACGGGTTAGTGCATTACCAACTTTTAATTTGAATTAGAAATTAGAATGTATATATTTTTTAATTAAACCTTCAAAGTTTAATCAGAAGTAAAATGTATTATTATATCTTTTGAATTTTAATTTTGATGAACCTATAGACTTTATAAATAACTCCAGACGCCGCGGCCGTCTGAGCTACAACGATGAGGCAAATCAGATAAGCTGGCGGCTCACTTGTACCTACGGTACCATTTATTATCAGATGAGCTGATAAGCCGCCATTTCTTTAGAAAACAGCACCCACACATCTACATTTTATTTGATTTTGTTCGCCTCACTTTGTAGTACTGGTCAGGCTGTCTGGAATTATGGAGTCTATGGAGGAGAGTAAAAAAATGGCCCACTACCCCGGACTTACCCTAACTGTAATTTATTGAAAACCATGCCAAAGTCCTCCGACTCCGGCATGATTGGCATTGTTTAGTATTTATAACTAAACTTATACATTTTTATATATTGATATTCTGTGATTCAGTCTCTGTCTAACCGGCTAACTGTCAAGTAGTGTTTAAAGTGTAAATATGGTTTTCTCTATGGTGTAAATAAAATTAATTTGAAACAAAAGACTTTGGTTGGATTTGAACGTGCGAGTGATCCCAAACCGCAAATTATAAATAACAGGCATAACAAATATTATTATAAATATAAATACTTAATGTTTCATGTTATTGTTGGCAAAAGTAATTGCTATGACATCTATATGTATGTATTTAATATTTATACATACTTTAAATAAAACTAAAATTCGAAGTGTCATCATTTCGAAATACATCATTTCGAAATAAAGGTTTTTTCTTATTTACTTACTTGCTTATGTGGTTATTTGTACGTAATTAAAACCCAAACACGCTTTTTTAAATTTTTGTCTGTCTGTCTGTCCATCAGTTTGTTTGTCCTGCTTAATCTCTGAAACGGCGAAACCGATTCTGACGAGAATTTCATTGGCAGGTGAATTTAATGCGAGTGAAAGAGCGAGAGCACAGCTAGTTATCAACATAAAATAGTGCGAAATAAAGAATTCATGTTTAGAGAGCATTCATTCGTATTTCTTTAACTTTCTGATAAATACTTTATCATAGTTTAATTTACAATTTTTTAACGCATGATAATAATTAATTCGTATCAGATGAAAACAAACTAATAAAAATGAGATGACAATGTAAGAACGTACGATGGTTTGTTATTTTTAAAGTTTTTTCTTGACAATTTATTATACTGACCGATAAATCAGTGAAACTCTTCGTACTGTCAGGTATGGAACAAGTGAGTTTGTGTTGATCGAGGGCCTCCCCATTTGCGAACAAACCGCTACAGTAGTCGCAAACGTACATTGTGAGCAGTTTGCGGCACGTAACATTTTTTTTTCCATTGCCATTATTGCCACAGCACAACAGTTCTAAAAAAAAATATAGGAACCAGACTTTAATTACTGATTAAATCTCGGGTGGTAAATTAAAGATTAACATGTCGTATTTTTGGATCACTTCTTTCTACAAAATTTTACAGTTGATTTCGTCTTTTTGTTAACTCTGTTGGCACGCTCTGGAGAAAAAATGCATTACCAGCGCTGAAAATAAGCAGCTGGTATATTACATGTATATTTTTGCTTTTCTCCCAGACCAGATTGAAAGCAAAAATAACGTGTTTGTTATAAAACGCTATTCAAGTAAAATGTAGAAAAAAAAAACAAATCTTTCTCTTGAAAAAAAATGTTGATAAATATTTACCACTAGGCTCTACTTCTAAAGCTGTTGAGAGGACACGTTCACAAATAGAGCATACAAGCCAATCTGGTTCAAAATCCAGATTGTTGTTATCGGTAGCATCTTCTGGAATATGTAAAGAATTATATTTTTATTCTAAGTACAGTTTGTCAACTTTTACGACTACAGCTGTACATTACATTGCTTATACATTCTGTTTTTCTTTCTCTTTCATACCCATGAAGTCGTAGGTATGTAACAATCCCATGGACGATACGATAAATTTTTTGTTACTAAAAAAAATGAAATTTTGGAAATTATAAGTGCTGATATTCAATTGTGTAGTTTAGTAAAAGTAATAAAATCAAGCAAGACCTTCTAACTCAAATTTTCTAAATTTCCCTTCATGCAACAATAGAACAAAAAACATATCAGTATTAGTTAAATTGAATGTACAGTATTATACCCTTAGTATACCTATTTAATATTGTCTTGTATACAGAAACTGAAATTAATTCGGTATATTAATTACTTATATGAAATTATTCTTGAATAAAACGATGCACATTCTTATAAATTCTCAGAATAAATTCAACAATGTGGTCGACACGTAAATACCACTGCAATCATCGACCTACATACATTGTAATATATCACAAAGGGCAGTTAAGGTAGATACGCATTTTCAGGACACATTTAAAACATAATTATTAATTAGAACAAAATGTTACAAATTTCAAATATTTCAAATTTCAGAAGTATTAACAAAATATGACAGGAGGCCTCGTGGTCCATTATGAGTATGTATAAATATTATATGAAAGTTGTTCACCCTTTTTCTTTTGGATTAGGTTATTATTATCTGTCGATGAACTAGACTTAGTTTTCTGTGTATCGTTACAAGCATGAATGCAGATTGTATGGTCAAGCAGATCACTTTCAGTAGTAAATATGTCGTGGCAGACGGTACATGAATGAATAGCTAATAAATCGGGTCCATTAGTTTCTGCATCCTGAAATATATGAAAACATTAATATACATTAAATATCAAACCATTTATACTAAGTAATAACTAATATAAAAGTATTATGTTTTTGATTTCGACATCAAAGACGCTATCACAATCTCAAATCATAATGATTAGACTTATTAGTAATAATGTGGCTAATTCACCTTGTTTTCTACTGAAGATTGTTGAAGTGGTAACAAGAATTGATTCACTGTGTTTTCATCTAACAAAGTTGGTTCATAATCGAATAAATTATCCGATTGGACAATATAGAGATCTGTATTTTGTATAATATTATTACTATTACTTGTAAATATGTTTTCAATATTAAAATATCGACCAGTATCATTAGATTGAAGCATTAGTTGGCTTTCTACGTTGGAAATCATTTGTTCCGTCATTTCAGCCAAATCTCTACCGGGGTTAATTAAAGGTACATTGGAAGCGGTATCATTAGTAAAAAGAAGTTCATCTGCAGTGTAATGATCTGTTAGATTTTCTGTTAATTCTTTATATGGGAAATCGGGTGGATCAAACATCATTTTTTTTATCTGAAATAATAGATAAGTTGTAAGATTAATTAATAAAAACAGGCCGTGTATTTGTACAGTTAGTGTAACTATGGTATTGTCAGTTGTTACTTGTATCGAAAAGCAAAATTTGATGTAAAGCAAAAAGAGGGGTATTTTAAGTGTGAAGCCTTTGTTTGCCTGTGTATCTGTTTGCTTGTCTGTTGTGTTGAGGCTCTCAAATAGATGCACTAATTTTCATGCGGTTATTTTTTGGTTCGAAAGCTGAAGTTTTATTTGGTGAAAATCGGTCCTGCCATGCTCAGAATATTCAGCTGTGAATTTTAATGTATAGGAAATAGGAATCTTAGGCACTTTGCATCTAAAAACATCGACTTTGATCTTTGTTAGCAACTGAAGGTCTGATGAAGACCAACATGAGATTGGTATTATTAAAGATATATAGGTATCTATTACTTATTTTTTAACTAACTTTAAAAGCTGCTAAATAAAAATTAAGGGTCGAAAAAAGTTCAATATTTTATATGAAAGTTAAATTAATAATTTAAAAATCCTCCGACACAAAAATAATTAGCAGTACCTATACGAGTATAATGCTATAAATAATCTTATTTCACTATAATCTGAACTCTGAAAGATTCATAAGTACTTTAACCTAGTGAGCTTAACAAATTAATTAATCACATCACATCGGGAGCGGTTATAAAAACCATAAACATAGTGTAGGTATACTGAGATAAATTTTTGAAAAAAACAGAAGAACAATAAACAATAGATGAAATCTTAGCGGTTCTCAACGTAACCCCACTGTTAAAGTCCGAGAATTTCAGAAGGTAGATAATAGTGAAAATAACTATTTATTATTTTGTAAGGGTACCAACTCACTAATTTATTTATTGTGTCGGGAGATTTTAAATTTAACTTATATAAAAAATATTGAACGATCCCCTTAATTTTCTTCGATCTACAAATTCTTATGTCCATAATATTTTCAAATGTTTCTGAGTAATAAGACTATGCAGATAATGGGCAGCAATCATTGAGCTTTTTTCGAAAAGGCGTTAAAAATGGCTAAACACAGAGACAGTCTGACACAGCGAGATGATTTGCGGGTCTGGAAAGCTACCACCATCGTACTAGTTAATCCTGCCACCAAACATCAGTGCTTGCACTGTCGTGTTCCCTTGTATAGGGTGAGACAGCCGAAGAAATTGCTGGCACATGAGGCACGTCACAACCTCGCAATCTTCAGGGTTGCAAACGTATTTGCAATCTGAAATGTTTTCTAATCTTGACATATTAAATGTCCATGGGCTTCAATCTACCTATCTATCATCAGGTGGACTGATAGCTTATTTGTCTTTCTCGTGATATAAAAATAAAAAAATGGCACCAAAAATGCTACTGTGCTACGTGTTTCTAATTTTGGTACTGAACACTAGAAATTCGTTCTAATTTCGATACATAGTGTATATTGTTATACATAGTGTATATATAAACACTGATTTTATATAACGCACATAGCGCATAGTGTATGTATAATGTATATAATGAACTGATATTGTTTTAATTTCATTTACTTAGTTTTGCAATTAGGTACGTAGTTTTAACATATTTGTTCCTATTGTTATTGACTCCTGGCGCTCCGTCCTCTCTGGCTACCCCGTTGGGGATACAGCGTGAAGTTATGTTATGTTATGTTATGTTATGTTCCTATTATTTATATACATACGTATCTATATGTATAAGTATCTATATATATTTATAACCATATTCGCACACACCTGTATGCGAAAAAAAAAACAGCCCAAAAACATAACAAAGCCTACGGTCAAGCTTCAAAGTCAAAGTCGAATCAATTTATTCAAGTAAACACCCAATTGCATGATATTTTTGAACATCAACGTGAGTACAGAATCAAGGTGAGTACAGTATTGTCTTTAAAATAATAATTCAGCGACTTTCGTGTGTTCATACTGTAGATGGCACGTATTGCTCTCTTTTGTAAAATAAAGATAGACTTCATATGCGCCGCTGATCCCCACAGTAGCAGGCCATAATACACAAGGCTATGGAAATTTGCAAAGTACACCAACCAAGCCGTAACCACATCTATCAACTGTCTAATAGCTTATTATTGCCAAACCGAGGTTATTAGCTAAAATCCCGATATTTTCCGCCCACTGAAACTTTATTATCTACTGTTAAATGAAGAAAAGTAGCTGATTTCGCTAATTCTAATTGTTTCCCACGCAGTTCCAGACTTTTATAGATTATGGGTACATTGGACAGGGAAAACATGACACAATTCGTTTTTTATGCATTCAGTAGTAAATAATTAGCAGCGAGCCATTTCTAAACATCCGCCAAGGTCGTATTCTGTCCGCTATCTACCTATCTATATCTTTGTAAAAAAACATATCTGGCATATTTAATGCAATCATAATTAAGTTTCCCTCAGCATAGGTAATATCACCTTAAGGCGACGTATTGGAAATTTTACGGCAGGGATTTCAATTTTTCTAAGTGACTACAAAACGTATGAAAGTGATATTTGGTAACCTGATTTTTCATTTCATTAACTTTTTACAGTTGCGATACACGATTGGTTATTTTTTGTAACACAAAAAAAATCAAAGAAACTTCTTTTCAAACAGAGATTTAAAAGAGGTTTCTTTGAGTAATGGGACCGATTTATGATTCTAAATTTTCTGTATAGTTTAATCTAAACATATTCTTTACTAATGATAGTTGGATTTTTTTAAATTAATTATAGTTTTTAAAATAAACGAAAATAACTGCTTATTCGTATTTTTCGTAAGCCAGCGCGCGCACAACTACTACTTTTTACTACTACTACCCCGTCAGAGATACAGCGTGAAGATAAGTATGCATGTATGTGTGTACGTGTGTATGTGTGTATGGACGTATGTATGCATATGTGAATGTGTGTATATGTGTATGTATGTATGTATGTACTATACATTTTCGAGTTTGTAAAAGTGTTTCGCTTGGAATGTCGAATAATTATCTACCTGAAAAATATCATGGGTCTTTTATGAAATGCTAGGCACATTCACATCATGAACATAACCATGATCGGATGGCGACACGAAATAAACCAATATAATTTTAGGTAAGTATTACTTATAATTATATTGGACATTCTATTGAACATTAGAAGACTATACTTAATTGAAGACTTGGAAGTTGGATATGACTTTCATTAGACTCACTGAGCTAAATTAACAAAGATAAGATAGATATTTAAAAATGTAGTTTTTTAGACAAGGCGGGTTATTCACAAACGTCGGAAACTCAACTTTCCGTATCCGACAGGAAACTTTTCGATTATTTTGTCTATATGCGATTCACAAATCCGAAATCGTATTATATTTATATTATATATATATCATATTATATACCAAGTATTTACAAATCCAAGCCATCGGATTGAATTTATGCTTTTCGACGATCGACGGAAAGCATAAATTCAACGACGACGACTTTCCGCCGCGGAAAGTTTCCGACGTCTGTGAATAACCCCCCTGGTTGTACAATATAATAATCTCTAATAAAATTAAATAAACAAACATTACTTTAAAAAAAATCAAGACTACATTAGGTACTTAAATGTGTCTAAAACCTTAAAAACTAAGATTTCTCTTACCCAATCTCTTATTCTACCTATCTTAGACAATGCTGATGCCTGCTATTTGGATGCCTCAGAGGAGCGCTTGCAAAACTTATATAATACGATTTATTCTCGGACTGAAGAAATTTGATCATGTGTCTCATTTTCGCAAAGATCTCAAGTGGCTCCTATTCGTTTTCGCAGGAATACTCGAGTAATATATCTCCTCTTCAATATTCTTCATAACCAGTCTTCTCCAACCTACTTACGGGAGCGGTTCTCTTTTGCACGCCCTCTAGATGCTCCCTGCAGAGCACATCTCAGAACTCTTCTAAAGTTCCCGTCCCATAAATCTGTTTTCTTTTCCCATTCCTTCTCTGTTCATGCTGTTAGATTGTGGAATTCGCTGCCACGTGATATTCGAGACGTCAGTTCTATCTCCGTTTTTAAAAAACGATTAAAAAAATATTATTTGTCACTGCCCTGATTTTCCATATTGTATTTATATAGGTATGTATATATATTTATTCATTTGTATATGTACACGGCTTTGAGTTTTGTATGTAAGTTTGTTTATATGTACATACATGTTTGCGTATGTGTATGTGTCCGTGTGTATATATATATATTAGTGATGTGCCGGATTGTTAAAAATGTATATCCGCGGATACGGATCCGAATACGGATATTTGGCGTCAAGATTCGCAGATACGGATACGAATACGGATCTTAACTTTCTTACTCCATCAGTGTCGGTGCGCGTGACCTTGAAACAATAGTTGACGCCACTTGACGCTTTGCGTGACAGGACATTTTCGACTTATATAGAATTTAATCTATGTATTGAAAATTAATAAGGTAAAAGATCCGTAAAAGATCCGCCAAAAAAGTAACGGATACGGATCTTTCCTCTCCTTCGGATATCCGCAGATACGGATACGGATATCAGACACATCACTGATATATATGTCGGAAAAGACACGGGGCAATTCGTGCTTTTGCAACTCAGCCATGAGAAATAGGTACCTAATCTTACAAGAGGCGAACTACTCCATAAAATACAACGTTAAGACAAAGTTAATGTGCAAACGACAGAAAACTCTTTGTAACAATGATTACGTAGGTAATTGGAAATTTAATAATGGCAAAAGATCCGTCGGAGAAATGCTATCGCACCGGCCGCCGTACGCCGTACGGCGATGCAGACTCTCAGCGCCGGCCCCGACATTCCGTTAGCGCGTCATCGGAAGTGGCGCTTTGCCATTGTATAGTCAAATGAGTGCCTTTTATTACTTCCACCGACATATTACTCTGTCAAGAAAGTACCGGGAAAAGATCAATAATACACGAAATGTTAGTTATTCATCCAAATTTATTTTATCACCTTCAAAGTATGCTCCTTCAGAAACGATACACTTACGCCAACGAATAATCCAATCATCTAAACATTTTTTAAACGCTTTTTCTGGAATTGAGTTCAGTGCTCGCCGCGAATTCTCCTTTTTGTCTTCTACCGAATGAAAATGGGTGCCACGAAGTGGTAATTTGAGTTCAGGAAAAAGAAAGAAGTCGGCTGGAGCCATATCTGGTAAATAAGGTGGTTGCTCGATGGCATTTGTTTAGTTTTTGGTCAAAAATTCTTTCACAATGATGGCCTTGTGCGAAGGCGCATTATCGTGGTGTAAAATCCAAGAACTTTCTTTCCACAAATCTGGCCTTTTTCGTCGAATTTGCTCTCTTAAACGCCGCATGACGCCCAAATAATATTTTTTATTTGCCGTTTGACCTTCCGGCAAGAATTCCGAGTGCACAACACCGCGATAGTTAAAGAAAACAGTCAACATGACTTTGACTTTTGATGGACTTTGGCGTAGTTTTTTCGGTTTCGGTTCAGTTGGAAGGCGCCACTCCGAAGCTTGTTGACTAGTCTGCATGTCAAACTCTAAAATCCACGTCTCGTCACCAGGAACAATGCGTTTCATGAATGTTGGGTCGGAATTGATTCGTTCTAGCATGTCCTCAGCGACTCTTATGCGATTGTGTTTTTGAAGAAAATTCAGGTCTTTTGGGCTAGCCGAGCGGCAACATGTTTCATACCCAAATGATTATTTAAAATGGTACGGATCGACTCGTGAGACACAGAAAGTTCGACGGCTATCTCTCTCAAGCTTGTCACTATTTCCTTCACTTTTGCGATGTTAACTTTAGTTGCAGACGTTAATGGCCTACCAGAGCGAGGCAAATCTTCCATCACATCTCGACCGCTATTCAACGCTTTGTACCACTCATAAGCACGTGTTTTTGATAAAGTCGATTCACCGTAAGCCTTCTGTAACATTTTCAGTGACTCCGAACACGAAATTCCATTGGCGATGCAAAATTTAAGACAAACTCTTTGTTCGATGTTTTTGTCCATTATGAAATTCGCAATATACACTAGAATTATATAACTAAAAACAGCACTGTATTTAATCTAAATAACAGATGCAACTTAAACTCCGCGCAAAAATGGAAAACAGTTGTGTCAATCTAACAACAACAAAAAAAACAAAAAATTGAATTTGGAACCATAAACAAATAATCCATTCCCGATACTTTCTTGACTGAATATATATATATTCAGTTTGAAATATATATATACAGGGTGTATATGAAAACGGGACAGTTACTTTAATGGATGAAAGGGCATAACTTTAGTATGTAGTTACAAAAAGAATTATCGAAAAAAACGTATCTGTTTAAGAGTTGTGACCGTTTTAATTTTCAAGTGTTATCCCCACCATTTCTCGTAAAATTGGGTTGATCGTGTACAGTTACAGATTTTAAATCTTACGTTGGACTTTTTGGCGGGAACGGCAGAAGTGAGGTTGTCATTTTATTTAGATTTTCTATTTTTTACATTTTTAGGAGTTTTAAAGTACAACAGTGATAGTGTATTGTGTTTTAAAGTTCTGCGTAAGTGACAAGAATGGAGGAGATCTAAATAAACATGTGTAGCTGAAGTTTTCGCGCTCTTCCAAGAAGTCCTTTATAACTTCAGTAAAGCCTACTATCACTTTACTGGAGGAGTTTTTACGATAGGAAGGAACTAATTTACTTGTGATTCTACATGGATTCTACTTATTCTGTCTGTATACTAGTTTGTGATATTGCGTGACATTGGCAAATGCGCTAATTATCTACTGAATTGTTTTCTCGCTTTACTTGACGTTGGCAATGTACTCACGTACGGTGCCATTTAAAAAAAAAAAATCTTACGTTTTTTTTATTTTGTAATAATTTCATCCGTTACTGAAATACAGCCTGAAAACCCCCATTGGGGTATACGCATTATTTTCGAAAATGGTTTTCAGGCTGTATTTCAGTAACTGTACTGTGTTTCACTACTGAAATACAGCCTGAAAACCCCCATTGGGGTAGGTATACGTATTATTTTCGAAAATGGTTTTCAGGCTGTATTTCAGTAACGGATGAAATTATTACAAAATAAAAAAATACGTAAGATTTAAAATCTGTAACTGTACACGATCAACCAAATTTTACGAGAAATGGTGGGGATAACACTTGAAAATTAAAACGGTCATAACTCTTAAACGGATACGTTTTTTTCGATAATTCCTTTTGTAACTACATACTATAGTTATGCCCTTTCATCCATTAAAGTAACTGTCCCGTTTTCACATACACCTGTATATAACTGTTATGTCTCCCATCGCAGATCTACTAAAGAGATTTCATTATGAAATAAGGAGTGCCTTTGTATAATATTTTCTTGTCGTGTTTTCTTTTTTTTTGTATTTTGTGTACATAAATAGTTAAATAAATAAATAAAATAAATAAATGCTTAAAAATAGTTTAGGAGATAATTCATTATAATTCGTACATTTCAAATATTGTACAAGATTGGAAGTCGGAATACGACAGAATCACAGACACAGATTCAGTGTTTCCACTTTAATGATTTCCTTTCCCCACGCCTCAATTGAGATTTCCATTCTCAGGACTTTTTTCCCCTCAAAAATTATTCTGCTATAGTTTTGGCACTAGTAGTAAAAATCTGCTCAACGGTCACTTATTATTGAGTCACACTGTATTAAGGTTTGAAAAAAAAAATGTTGACGACACAAATTCATTCAACTGCCAATTTTGGTAAACTATTTTATGTCACTGTCTTTTTCGAATGCTGCCGTAAAACGGCTATTTAGTGATTTAAAAAATATTAAAACAGATAAACGCAACCGGCTCGATAATGAAACAATGACTAAGTAATGAAACAGTTGGATCAATCCTGTGCGTAAAATCTGGCTTGAAAAGAACTGAACAACCTTTGTACAACTGATGAAAAATCAGTTTGGAATACCACACCTCAAGTTTGTACAGGCCAATGCAACTGCAAGCGAATCCAAAAAAATTAGACTAAGCATGAATAAAGTATAATTCAACATTCGTATTTTTATTTATAGCCTGACCAGAAATATATAAAACCTGCATTGGTGTCGCCACTGTATCTTTTTTATGGTAACACATAGTATAGTCCATATAGAAATTAGTTCCGAAATTTTCCGCAATATGGCGAGGTTTTTTTTATTTCTTTGATTAGGCTTTACCCATGATTTCCCTCGATTTCCCCTTGTCATCTCTTTCTTCTGTTTCTTCCCCTCTGGACCCTAATTTCCCCTCAGAAGGGAAATTTCTCCTCATTGTGGAAGCACTGCACAGATTAGGTTTGTATCACAGAATCAAACAGATGTACTACGCACAGAACGAAAGACCGATTACAGATAATAACATTTTTCACAGTTTGCTTCTAAGGTTGGTATTGATTGTGTGGTTGTGTTGGCTGCAAAAAGGTTACTTGGCTAGTACGTCCATGCTTGGCTGTCATCTGTTGATATCGAGTGTTTACGACTAGGACCATGAAACATACTGGACAGCTTTTTCTATAAAAGCATTTCCGTTTTTTCGTTGACGTGAGATCCGACTTGTAGGAAAGTGCGTGACTAGGGACGGGTCACTACAATACAAAATCTTATTGATACCATTACATGAAGCTATCTACAAGTAGTAACTATAACTCGTCAAGTCATTATTAAAAGGATGGATTTCCTGCGTGTAGTGGGGCTGCATAAAAGCCTGATTTTGGTCTTGTAAGAGTTCAGTTGAGAAGCCGTCGAATAATCAAGTACACAATAATTGTGATGAAGATTTGATAACGTGTTCATAGTGATCTGTGCTTCCGTTACATTTCAAATTTAACACTACGTACTGACACAGTTTTGCAATATTTAGTAAATATTTATTGGGTAAACAAACAAGTACAGAAAATAATATGTGATTTGAAATTTAAAAGAAATGACGCCATTTTAAAACATTTTATCGCGAGATATCCTAGGGATAACGTTCGGTGAGTAGAGTTTTAACTAACTTAATCAGTTCGATTTCACAATTTGTCAATTTTGATTTTGAGAATAACTTTTATTCAATAAAAATCGTGTGGAGAAAAGTACATTTTTGAATGTGCTTTTATTTTTAGGTGTAAAAATGTGTGAAAATGACAAAACGAGGACATGATATGTGTACCAATCGAAAACCTACACGAATTAAAATTTGTATACGGAGAAAATTTTATTAATAAAAATTTGAAGAGAAAAAATGAGATTCATTGCTGAACAAGTATCGTAAGTAAGTTAAAATATTTTAATTAAATATTTTATAAAAGTTAATTGTCTCTACAGGTTTGAGGAAAAAATATGTAGCAAAAACAACGTTGAAAGCCAGCAGTTTAGTCCTAAAAGGAAGAAAAACTAGTCAGGAAGCTATCAAAATGGCAAAGTGAAGAAGAAAGGTTTTTAAAGCAAAGGAGTACCCCTTCCAGGCGTGATGTCATGCTTGTATGGTTTTGTATTTGTTCACCAGTGCGATATAAAACTCGGAATATTTTTGTGTAGCAATAGATGCCGCCACGAAATTTTGAAATAAATATTTCATTTAATATCGATTTTTATTGAATACACAGAGACTGGTGTCACTAGTTTTGTTTAAGTGGTGCTTAAATGAAACTAGCAGAAACGTTATTTTTATCGATTATTAGTTTGTACTGCACGTTGCGCTAATTATAATCGATATTGATAGAATTGAATATTAGGCGGCAAATCTCTATTTAGTTCTATATGTTGGTGAAACTGATTGCTTTTGAAGTCGTCCCAATTTCTAATGTGGTTTATTGGTATCTTTTTTTTACATTTTACATTCTTTTTATGTAATAGGTTACTCTATGTCTTTGGCATAATACGTGATCTGTGGTGACTTGTGTTGTTGTTGTTGTGTCTTGTACACGCATTGTCTTAATTTTTTGTGTGAATTAGTGTTAATAACTTTGTAAAAATGAAAACAGAGGTTGTACCTCCACCAGATAAATCAAAAATTCCTCTACCTACGCTCTCACAAATTAACGCTGATAGAATTACTCAGGTTAGTAACTTAGGTTATGTTTCTCAATATTATTTTTCTAAATTTTAGTTATTATCACTTCAAATAGTAGTTTAATTAACTAAAATATAATTTGTAAATGTATTTTTGAAATCATCTTTAATGTCGTTTTATTTTCGGAATAATGTTTAACATTTCGATTAAATAATTTAAAACTTCGTGTCTTGTCGGTTCTTCTCTATACGGCTTTTTTCTTAATCGATGGCAGATATGAGTTCAAAATTAACTTATTTATTCATTTGGATAAAAGAACAAAGAAATCTAAGTAAAAAATAGAAACGCAAAAATCAAATTACCAATTTGTTTTGTCTTAAAGAACTTGAATATTGAACATTTGAATGTAATAGTAATTTGCCTCAAAATAGAATAAAAGATTATGTTGTAATGAAAATCTCTATTAATTATTCTATTTTTTGTCAGTGCATATGAAAATATTACTTAGTATACACACTTTAGGGCATTATTAGTCATTCAGTAAAAGAAATCAAATAACTTAGTCAGTATGCTAGTTAAAAAAAGATTTTATAAAAAATAGTCAATAAAAATTTGGTTTTAATTTTAACGACCCGGTACCACTATTTTCCAAGTGAAATATGTTACTGTATGTTTATATTTTTTTAATTTTTTAACTAATTATTACATACAACCAGTTCTTGTCATTGTGGAAGATGTTAAAAATATTAGTTAACTATTGAATATTGGCTGACACATTTCCTTATAACAAGTATCTAACTCGAAAAGCATCAGTATTATGGTTGAAGCTTTACTATGCATTTAATTTATTTACAAGTAGCCAACTGGTATTTATATATTGCATGATTAAGCTATTAAACTAAATCTATGTAACTTTCCATATAGAATTCTTAAACAAATCAATATGGTTGCATTTTACAGCTTGCAAATCAGTATTGGTCTCCACAAACAAAAGAAAGCCACCTACCATATGATGCTGCTATTGTGGAATCCATATACCAAGCAGAAATACTTGGATCAAAGTGAGTATTCACAATTTTTATTATAAAATACAAATTATATAGTTTTATTTTTAAAATTCAAGGCTAGGCCTAACTGATTTTAACAAATGAAATATTCAGGGTCAGTGACCTCATAGATTGGGAGTAATGACCTTTTTATTTTTTCAAATTTGCCAGTTGTATTGGTGTATAGCTGTGTTTCCAGTATTTTATATTTTTTAATTCTTAAAATTTATTTTGAATGATGTATGTTAATTGTACAACTGAAATTAGAAATTAAGAAATAGTTTTATAATTTTATAATTATAAATAATAGAGACAGAATTACAAGTTTATTTAAAATTTTCTGTTAAAATAGTTACAAAAATGGGAGTACTAATGTAATTATGTTTTTATTGAATATTTACAAACAAATCTGTCAAAAGTTATTTTGTATTAGTTAATTACATTAAATACAAAATAATGTAGTGACATTCTTATTAAATAACTATAAGTATTGTAGTTATATACTAACTTGATTTCCTTTTGTTTAATTTATATAGTAATATAAAGTTATGTTTAGTTTTGCAGTACGTCGGATCATGATGTTGGAGTTCTCGCAGTATTTAGAAAACTACCTGTGGCCACATTATCAGGCAGGAGAAGCATCTCATGCACACATGATGTCTATCATTGTTATGATTAATGAGAAATTTCGTGAGCGAGTGCCAGCTTGGCAGGTAAAATATGATTAAAACCGTTTTATTATTTATTAATTTTGTTAATCAGAAACAAAAATTGCACTTTTGCGGACAAGATAAACAGTGAAGAGATACGCAATATGAAAAGGTTGGACGATAGTGTTATTGTAAATATGAAGAAAGAAATGCTTAGATGGTTTGAGCAAGCTGAAAGAATGAGTTATGAAATGTTAACAAAGAAAATTTACAGAGTGAAAATTAGTGGTAGCAGAAACCAAAGAAGACCATGGCTAACTTATGTAGATCAAATAGCTATAGTGATAGTTGACTGAAATGTCAAAGGCATATCTACACAAAAGTGTGCGCAGACTGATGAGATTTGGTATGGTTAGGGATATAGCGTGAGGATATGTATGTATAAACAAAAATCTAATCATCTTTCTATGTATGATGATATGACTATCCCAAAGGCGCGGTGGTTAACGCACCTGCCTTCCAAGCTAAAGATTCTGAATTTGATTCTCAGACTGATCAATTAAGGATAAATTGTCTTGTAGTCTGGATGTTCTGCATGCTCTCCCAGTTTGTTATATGACTGTACAAGCTTAGCGCTTAATTATTTGAGATCACACAATTGTTGTAATTGTCTGGACTGTTTGTTTTATTTATCTGAATGGTGTTTTTATTAATAGTACATAGGCAGAAACTATAAGTCATCTATGAAAAATGTACTCTATATAACTTGATTTGCCATATTAATAATTTTTAATAATACATTTGTACAAACATACATACATACGTTAGAGATACGCTGTATCTGTAACAGTGTAGTCACGAGAGGACAGAGCGCCAATACTAATGAACTAATTGATTCATTGGTCAGAGATTTAGTGTGTAATTTTGATTTCCATTCCTGATAAAATCAAGGAACTATATTAACTAGTGTTTCTGGACATCTTTTAGAAATTCTAGTTTGTAATATAAATAGTAATTCATTATTTTCATTATTATTTCAGGCATTCCTCAAACAACCTAAGCATTTCCCAGCTTTCTTTGAGCAAGTATTGCATGCTTCAATCACAGATGATAAGAGACATAGAAATATGAAAGAACAGACGGCACTGCTGCTTTTTCTCAACCACTGTTTTGGTAGTATGGAAGTCCAGCTCTGCCGGGACCAAGTTAAGCGGCTAGTGTCACTTAGTATGTGGATAAGTCTACAGGAAGGTAAGCATACTTCTTATATGAAGTTAAGTTACATGTTTCTTTCACCACATAATCAAAACATGTGTTATATGTACATAATATGGATGTAGTACAATAAGAGGTACATCTAATAATTTAAGTTTATTGTTGCAGTCACTGTTGGAGTATAAGTAGATAATTAACAATAACAAAATAAAATATAACAAATTCTGTTTTTAATTTCTCTGTATATGTTGTATTCATATTTTTCAATTAACTCTGTATAAGAACCACTGAGAGTAGCTTTTAGCAATACTTTTAAAGTTTATGAAAGCCGCCGATTGTTGTCCCGTGTCTCTGATTTTTGCTGTTTTGACAATGACGCAATTAATTTAATATGGGAGCATGTGTCAAGTCATACGTAACATAGTTTCTTCTTCAAAATCCGTTTTGCTACTGGCTCCTGTACAAAGAGAGCAGACGACTGTTGTTACCTCTGCCGTTAGCGCGGACGGCGGCGGATAAAGGGTTGCGACAGCTGCAATTGTCTCTGTCGATGGCAACGTGCCGCTCCTATATATGACCTTTTACAGCCTTTTTAAGATGCATCCCAATTACTTGCTATAAGTCACTCACAAGCTGTAAAATCATCAACAGCTAAAGAAAAAACGTTTTTACAAAAGTATAAAACACATTTTCATATTTTAGGTCGAAGAAATCAAGAATTCAAAGCTGTTCCAAAATGGCGGAAATACTGGCGGGCTATTCAAAAGAAGGACAAACCCGAATTACTTGAAAAACTGAACTGGGAGCGTCATTATTTACAACGATTGATGATTAAGTTCATGAGCGTATTGGAGGAAATTCCAGAAAGTGGGGAAGTGGATCCTAATACAATAAGGTAATGTTTCTTAGATTACTTAAATTATTACAAGCGTAAAAAGCCGATCCTTATGACATAGCATGTTCTGACTTACTGTAGAATCCACTAATACTAGAAATAGGAAAGAATAACAAATTTATTTTGTAATCCACATCCGCAGGTTTTTGTAGATCATCATAAATTGAAATTATCAGGCAGTAGGTACCGTTACAATACCGTTTTCACATAATAACTTCTGGGAGTGAATTAGGTAGTGACAGTACAGGGAAAAGTTTTGGAAATTGTACTTCTTATAGTGAGTTAAATGAAATAGATCAGAAACTAATTTCAGCAGGCAACGGAAGTTACGTCATCGATGTAACACACCCTGAAATTAGGAACGAAAGATGGGCGCGTTGATCTAATTCTAATACAACATGAAATTTGGAACGAAAAAAAGTTTACATTGGTTGTTTGTATGATTCTCCCTTGAAAGGGAAGACAAAGAGATCTATACCCAAATAGCCGATGTCTTCGGTAATAAATAGATAATTATGTTCTCCATATTATTTGATTAAAATGTCGACGTAATACATTTTAATGTATCTTGAAGTATCTGGCTAAAAACATATTAAGGCAGCCTATTGAATAGGTTCCGCTGAGGTAGACTAAGCCACAAATCTCAACATGACACTAATAAATAAGCACTTATTTTCACAATTCCAATTATTACAGCAGCACAAAACTACGCCAATTTTACATCACAATATCCACTAGAAAACAATTTGCAAATAATTAAAATTAACGCCCAACTACTCACAATAAAATGCCGCCAAAAACTCGAGTTTATTTTTTTATATGACCAGTTTTAATTTTAATTTCATTCATTTCAAATGGCTAGTATTCATTTTCTGTTCAAACCAAGCAAGTAAAATAACTTCTTTCGCGCGTATACGCGCGCTTTTTTTCTCAGATTTAAAACTTAGTAAGTATAAATCCTTTTTAATATAAACAATAAAACACATACATACATATCTTCAGGCCATATCCCTAACGGGGTAGTCAGAGAAGAATGAGCGCCAAGCGTCGCATTCCTTACATACTTCGTTCGCTTCCTCAAATCTCATCATTCTCCTCACACATTTTGGCCTAGGTATGCGATTGCTTTTGACATTTCCGTCAGCTAATACTCTGGCTATTTGATATTTCGTAAGTCACCCTTGGTCTTCGTTGGCTTCTTTTACCACTCGCATTCACTTTGTAGATTTTCTTCGTCAGTCTTTTATCACTTATTCTTAACCCGAACCATCCATCGAACGATATTTCGGAATTTCATCTAGGGGCTAAAATTTCGCAATGTTATTTTTTTCACTAAATAGATTCCAGTGAGGTATTTTAGGTCATTGCTTATGACCAGAAATCGGAAATTAAGGAGCATAAATACCTAAACTTCATTTGCAAAATGATATAGAGTTGCTAAAGCGGGTCCCTAAAATTGATTTACGAGGACCCCAGTTTGATTGGAGAATAGAGTGGAGTGGAATAGAATATCATTTTATTTCTCTCAAAGTTTGGTACATACATTTGGTCAAATTAATAAAAATCGCAAAGGCTCAAACAAGTTACCATAATGTAGCGTGTAGAATATTACTCTTACACACATAAAAAGATGCTGCGTGGCACCGCAACGCAATGCGTGAATTTATATGAAGAAAAAAAGAACGCCACTTTTGGCGGTGCGTTGTTATTTCTATGGAGGCGCGCCGTCCATTTTTGCGTCTCGTCACCGCAACGCTTTTATGTGCGTGAGCTCTACTAATTACAAAAGTTTTATTAATACCATTGTCATATACATGGTTAAAATTGTTGTATTGAATTTCTAAATTCTTTCAAATCACTGATTCGGTGCTGGTTAGCTGACGGAGTCTGATCTCTGGAATATCTTGAGGATGCTTCGTTGAGAGGCGAAACACGTGTCGATTGGTGGTTTTTGAAGTTTGAGCGGAAAATAGCTAAATATCGTAGGAATTCATCACATGAAATGGATTTCCGCAAAGTAACACCGGAGTCCACCTGTCTATACAACACTAAAATTATTGAAAATATCTCTAAAAACGCTAATTTTCATTATAAAAAATGTAACTCCTTATAACAAAATATTACAACTTCATAACTTGAAAAAATATATCATAATTCTATATAATTTCTGATAATTATACATATGTTTATGTAGTATCCACTAGAGCGAAACTCAATCGATCGTTAGTTTGTGTAAAATATAAAATTTATAAAAACTACAGAAATATTGGGTTCCAGATAAAGTTCGTATGTAAAAAATCTCATAAATCCTTTTTTCCTCAGGTATTGTGAACGTTTTCTCGAGCTGATGATCGATTTGGAAGCTTTACTGCCTACGCGTCGATTCTTTAACACAGTGATGGACGACTGTCACCTCGTCGTGCGATGTCAGCTGTCAGCTCTCTCACGTCTACCAGAAGGGCAGTTGTTTTCACAAGTAAGTTTGTTTTCTTAATTAGGACGAAAACTACGGAAATATGCTCAGATTATGTTTGTTACAGATAGTGGCTGAAAGTTTAAAAAATTATTTTAATTAATTTAAGGGTCCGCCTATGGAGACTGGTGTGTTCGGTGACACCTGGATCTCGATATCTAAGAAGACTGAGAGTTAGATATTTGGAAACATACGACTTAAACTCTTTATCTGGAAATCCTTAAATGTGGAAACATGATTGGATAAAAAATCTCGATAAAAAAAATTTCAGAATAAACTATTTTGCACAAAGATTCAGTTGCATCTTCGAAATTCTACAGAATTTGAAAATGATTTTTACTAAAATGGATAGATACTAAAATGGATAGATAGATAGTACATATCTCAAATCGCTAAAAACCGGTATATTTGGTAATGTAGTTTTCTTGCAAATTACAATTATGTGCAAAAACAAATGTTGAGATTTCTCCGCGCTAAACTACATAATATGTCAAACCACAACTGCGAAAATTTACTTTATTGTTATCGCTATATACGGTATATAGGGCGCGGGGGTAATGAACGAATTCGGTTGCGCTGGACTACATAGGCGGAGTCTTAAATGAAAGTAACAGTTGTGTTAGGAATAGTGATGTGCCGGATATCCGTATCCTTATCCGCGGATATCCGAGGGAGAAGAAAGATCCGGATCCGTATCCGTTACTTTTTTGGCGGATCTTTTACCTCATTAATTTTCAATACATAGATTAAATTCTATATAAGTCGAAATATGTCCTGTCACGCAAAACGTCAAGTGGCGTCAACTATCGTTTCAAGGTCACGCGCACCGACACCGATCGAGTAAGAAAGTTAATATCCGTATCCGTATATACACATTTTTAGCGATCCGGCATATCACTAGTTAGGAATATCGTCCAAGATGACTTTCTGTCTCAACTCATAACATAATGATCAGCTGGTTATGAAGCTTACTGGAGTTTCTACCAGGATGGAATATAAAACAGAAAATCTGAAGTTTTCAATCCGAATCTAGTATTTCTTTGCCTTCAATTATTATTTGTTACTAAAATAAATTCCTTTTTTTCTTAGTCAAAGATTTTTTGTCTTCGCGATTGACTTTATTAAGTACTAGCGAATTGTCTCTGCTTACCGCGGAGAGTTCATTATGAAACATGAATATTTCTCTACTAAAAAGTTTAAATTATACATATAAACCTTGCTCGTTAATCTAAATGATGGTGAAAGCTTACTCTATTTCCACTTAGATATAAGTTTAGATGTCATATGCACACAGACAAAAGCAGATTCTAACTTCGCTTTGTACTATACTAGCTTTAACCAGCCACCCGTTGCTGTGGCTCCGTAGGTATTATATCATTATTCATGAGTTCATATAAAATTCCCATAGAAGAAAGCACTTTCAACCTTTCGAGAATTTTTCCTTTTTCCAGGCAAAATTTCCAATTTTTCTTTCCCTAAAAACCTTTTTCGGGCTATTAAAAATGTTTAGAAAAATATCCAAAGTGGTCCAACCATTTTCAAGTGATGCACTTGCTTACCAACAAACAGTGTTTAAATTTTATTTATGTATATAAATTTAGAGTGAATAGAAGTAGGTACCTGTTAAACCCATTAAATTATGAAACTAATAAAAAGGGAAATATTATGTAAATGAGCAATAGATATATTTTATTCAAACTACAACCCACAACTGATGATGATAATGACTGATGTATGTATGACAAGATTAAGAAAACAATAGATGGGAATTAATTAAAGAAACAACATAATAATATTAACTAATAAAATGTATTGGAATAATATTAAACATGTAAAATTAAAAATTAGATACTTATGCTACTATACAATACTGTAAAAAGTATTCATTGGAAATTATATCGGAATAAATTCATGTTGTTATTAAAGCATTCACATTTGAAAAAATTATGTTAAACATTTGTTAGTAGTAGAGAGCAAAATATTTGTAAATTCACTAACCCCCTTAGCTGCTTATAAAATCGTCAAAATGTTGTAGAGGACGGACGAAGGCACATTACAATCATAATTTTCATTTTACATAATACATTTACAGTCTTTTTTTTAACATCAACATTACGAAATGCAAGAGATTCATTTGTCTTTGACATCACATTAGTTCGTCATATTTTACGTTAGTAACTAATTAATCTGTGGTCATATTATAAAATATGCCACCAGTTAAAATTATACTAATCAAGTGCCAATCAGTACTAAAAGTGCAATTTCTTAAATAACTTTAAGTATATTTTGTGAGCACACAAGTTCAAATCACATTGCTACTTCATTCATTCATTTTTCTACTACTTTTTCGCAAAAAATCTAAGGCACACGTTTCACTACAATTAATACATTCGATATTATTACATCACAGGAAATATTAACTTAAATTCTAATCTAAAATCTACCATGTGCTTGTATGCGCTTCAATCTATTTGTGTCAATATTTTTCAATAGGTTTAGCAACATTGTTCAGTTAATTTTATCTTTAGTAATTATTGCCATTCATTTGTGTCATTTCATCTCCCCACTCACCAGTAGGCACAGGTTCTGCATAACAACAAGATTTTCTCAATAAAAATGTCACATGCGATTGTCGTACCACACAAACATAGAAAATTAGAATAGCTTGTAACAAATTGACCACTATATGTGCGTAAATTAAGCCATCAAAATTGAGCCATGAGAGCAGGAGGAACAACCAGGCTGTTGTCATTATCAGGAATAGTTGTAAAAACAGGTCGAAACTGAAAGAAATAATTATCAATAAATTAATATTTGTTTGAAATAATATTATGATTTTTAATAAATTAAAATCAGGTGTTTTCTATGATTTACAATAACATTGTTTTTATTGACAGCACTAATAAGCCAAATATTGACATAAATCTTACCATCCTTTCAATTTGTAGTGGATCCGTCCATATATATTCATTCTTTTTATCACTCTTAATGTTGTGGTATAGAAAAATATGTTAAAGATTATAGTGAATGCCACTGGAGTAAAGAAAATTGCAATGCCCAGCCACCCTGAAAAATTTCTTTCTTTCAACTTTCATTTTCACATGATAATATAACAAATAATGTTTTATGAAAAGGTTTGCTCATACATACCAATAGTTTCCTGTTCAATATCGTCTACAATGATAGACGAAGAAAAGTGGTTCTGCATTTTTCGATTGGGGTTGATGCCAGTGTCTAAAAGAAAATGTGCACATATTGCCATAGCTGCCATTACTATAACAGCAAACCACACTACGCACGAGTAGTAACAATATTTACGCACATCAGTCACTCTTAAAAAGACATTTCTAGATCTGTAAAACGAAGAATTTTCGTGTGAATTCTAATAGACAAAAACTTATTTAATAATGGAAATATGTATCAATTATACTTGAATGTCTTCCAAATATAGAATCCAAAACTGTTTAACCAAAAGAAGGCAGCTAGCAAACTAATGTACAAAATAATATCTGAAACAAAAAAATTCGAAATTATTAGATTATTATTGTTAATTTTAATTTATTATAAAATACAAATTACATAATATGAGTTGTCACTATGACAACTGCATTAGTAAAAAACTGTCGTCGCAGTGAACAGTGGGCCCCCAAGTATAGATACCACACAGTTATGTTCATGTTCAAAATTAATTTACATGTATGCTTTAAATACAAATTGTTTACAAATACTCACCAGTAATCATAAAACTAACATGATTATTAAATTCTGTAAATATTCTCACTAAATCTGCTGCTTGACTTATAATCAAGCATAAAGTGATAGTTGTTATTATATTTCCTGCCAAGTCTCTTAATGTTGGCAATACAAAATATATTATTGCCACTAACAGATATAAAATCATTGCAATGGCATGGAATAATGGGTTGAGTATTTTCTTCATGAGCAAGCTAGTGTCTTTCCAATTTATTTTAACTTCTGGTATACACACTAAGGCATATTCACCAGTAATATTTAAGTTTGTCATGATTATCTGAAAATACAATGGCTTGAAAATTTCTGTGCAAAATCTTTAACCATAAAATCTAGATTTAAAGTTCTAGGAGATTAAAACATGCAATGGCACAATATTTTCTGAAATAAGTTGCTTTTTAATAAATTCTAGATATAAAATGTTTTTTTTTTTTTGAAAAATCATTGTATGTATAATTTATAAATTTTATGTGAGTCGGATCCCACCTTATCCATACAATATTTGTTTTGATCATGAATATAGGATGCTGGCTCCTTCACCGTTGGAATAGATATTGGTTCATGTATACTAAATGTATTAGTTAATAAAGGATCTTCTTTCATGTTGTCTGTGCTGTGTTCATGATGAATCAAATGCCGTAAACGTCCATCTGTTAGTAAATTAAGCCTAAAAAACAGAAAGAATTTATTAAATTTGACATTAGATTAACCTCATGGCAAGCTGCCAATTTAAAACATGAATATACAGATGTATAAATACAAATTGGAAAATAAATTAAACAGCTACAAAATAGAAACATTGAGAAATATAAAATAATCAATAATGATAATGAATAATACTTTATTCAAGCACAAAAATAACTATAAATTTGATACACATACCTATATAATTTTTGGCAGTCACTGAAGTCAGTGCCATCATGCCTACCAAATTAATAGACAATATGTACCATTACCGTAAATAATTAGTACCAAACTGTTAGACCTTTTGTTCATTGGTTTTAGCATCAACTTCAGTAGCTGTCAAAGTTATACCTACAGGTAACATTTACTATGTTATTTTTGTACCAAAGTTTTAATTTGTAAAGGATAATTATTTTGTGCTTTCAGTAATTTTAGTTTTGAAATGTGTTTCAATTTCTACTTAAAAAGTTATTTATTTTTCCCTTTTGAGTGTCCTTGTTCTAAATAATTGTCTAAGGTAGGTTAACTAAGCTTTTTTCCAGTTCTGGAAAGAAACCTATGGGTTAACAAAATCTATATTTACGCCATTCAGAAGTTCTTTTGTTTAGAAGTTAAGGCAGTATTCTAGCATCAGATTTAACAAAATTTCTTTGGGACCACCCTGGACATAATACCCTTTCAAATTAAATAGAATCATTCATGAGAACCAGTATACAATTGATGAAGCTATAACATACATTTTAAAAAAGTAAAAAATAATATAGAGGAATTGAGAATCATTTTTTTTGAAGTTAAGTTACTATAGAAGCATTCAAATTAAAATAGCTCGTTCACAAAAATATAGCCCTCAAAAATAATATAGATGAACTTTTTTTAAGTTGGTTAAAGAAGGATACTCCATGTCATATAAGTTACTATTAGAGCAATCAAATTAAGATAGCTCATTCACAATAGCCCTCACACACACATTGACATTACAATTCACAATACACTAATCAGCCACCACATTTTACTAGAGTTCCCAGCCTTCACTCAAACCTTTATATCTACTGAGCACATTCAGTGCTATACTAAAGGAATCCGTCTTAGCATTCCGTAAGTAAAATAGTTTTAAATAGAACCATTATAGTTTTGTCATTTTCATTTGTCTGCATATCTTAGCTAAATTTGTGTACTGATTGTGTATTGATACATGTTGATACTGAATGTGTGTACTGGTCTAAAATTTGACACATGTATATTGGCAGTCTAATTCAAAAAAGAAAAATAAAAAATAAATAACTCTTTCTTTCTTAACTTTTACTTTGCCTAAAATTGGTATGGAAACTTTAGTTCATGTGTGGCTAACATAGTCTTAACCAGCTTTTTTTATAATTAACCTCTACTTACTCATCTTCAGATTTTTCTAGATAAAATATTGGTCTTTGTTGTCTAGTCTCACAGTCTGGTATGCCATAAACAAATTGGAAGTATTTTACTTTAGTGTCTTTCCCATCTTCTGTTTTAAACTTTGGTACCCAAGCACCTGCAAATTTCAATAATGAAGTGAAACAACTGTTGTGGGTGTATTGAGTTTTATAAAATAGAGCACTTTGCTACTTTCATTACTTACTTTGATTATAGATGTTATCTAGTCTACATATAGAGTCTACCATGAGTTCATTATGTTCACAGCATTTGTTTATTTTAACTGCATTTTGCTTTTCCGATAACTCATTGAGATCTGTATCACTAACTTCAGCCCTTAGTATATGCGGCGTCGATAAAATGAACGGAATGGTTATTATTACGAACAAAGTATCCATTTTTCCGTTATATATGTAGTAAAAGCTATCATTACAGACAATTGTTGTATTTATAAGTTAGTTTTATAATACTTTAACGAAGTTACATGTTTAAAAAGATAACAATATCTGCAATACCTTGGAGCAAAACTACATTTCCGTTATGACATTGACAGTTGACGATGACGACAGATTGCAAAACGTAAAGCTTTGGCGGCAGTAAATGACAGTTCAGGGTGCGTTCCGTTTTGTTGTTTAGTTGTAATATTATAGGGCTATTTCTTAATTTTTTTCTAACGAGGCGAGGCAGAGCTTTATTATTATTTACATTTTAGGGAAGTAGCAGAGGTAAGCAAGTACATACAACAACGATCTTATCTCACTCACCCAGCGATAAATTTTTATAAATAACAGTAAAAATGTTAAATTAAAAATTAAACCGCCTTAAAAAAAAATCCGAAAAGTACAAAATAACTGTCCTTTACTAATCAAAACTCAAGTACAATAAAAATAACTTTCTAAGTACGATACACATACATATGTAATTAAATCTGTCAGTTACCGAAGTCGGAGTAATCACGTAACAAACATACAAAAAAAAATACAGTCGAATTGAAAACCTCTCCTTTTTTTGAAGTCAGTAAAAAATTGAAAAATTTGTGACAAAGCGAAATGTGCCTTCTACATCTGGTAAAACGGTGAAGAAAAAGACCGGTTATACAACGACACATATTTACAATATGGATTTATTGCATTGGATGACAAGCCACAATGTGTTGTTTGTTTTCAAGTCCTATCCGCGGAAAGCATGAAGCCTTCAAAATGACTCCAGCATCTGGAAACAAGACACCCGTCTTTACAAAGCAAATCGTTAGAATTTTTCGAGCGTAAGTTACTTGTTTTGAAAAATTAACAAATTGCTATAAAAAATCCAGTCGTAACGAGACTGCAGTACTTCATGCATCCTACTTAGTAGCACTGCGAGTCACGAGAGAATCTAAGCCCCATACTATTGCGGAAAGACTCATTTTACCCGCTGCCATTGATATGGTCTATATGATGAGGAAGTCCGGAAGAAGCTAAAAGATGACAAACTATACCCTTTTTAAATGATACAATATCGAGACGTATTCGTGAAATAGCCATCGATATTCACAACCAAATAATTGAAAAGTTAAATTAAGTGAATTTTTTGCAATTCAGTTTGACGAGTCAACAGACGTGTCGAACTTGCCGCAATTTTTATGTTTTGTCCGATATGAATGCGAGGAGTCTATTAAAGAAAATATGCTTTTTTACAAATCAACTCCTGGTCGAGTATCTAAGGACTTTTTAAGGTATTCATTAGCAACACAAAACGAAAACTTGGACTGAAATAAATGCAGTACTGATGGCGCGAAAGTGATAACAGTTCCGTGATAGTAAAATTTAAAAGACGTAATGCCGCATGTGGAATGGACGGCACTGCTTTCTTTACAGACATGCGCTTACCGCAAAAAAGATGCCAAACAATTTACAAAATGTTTTATCACAAGCTGTTAAAATTGTTAATTTTCATAAAAGCCGACCGTTGCAAACTAGATTTCGATTTCAAATTCAAATATTTATTTGCGTAACATGTGTAGTTTAACAAAGTTTTTAATGATAACATACATAAATACATTGATTCCTCACATATTTACCAAATTATTGGCATGCAAAATTTAGAAAGAAAATAATAATAATAAACTTAGAAGAATAACAAAATTTAAATGTCAATATTTATCGCTTAAGTACTCTTGGACGGAATAATAACATTTAGTAAGCAACCATTCATGCAGCACGACCCGAAATTTATTATGGTGGCACTTCACATGGCTATTTGTGTTCGCTATTGGGTGTTTGTTGTATTTGGAAAAATATATGACGTACTTGCAAACATGCAAATACAGGCAAATACGACCATCCATACATGGCAGCCAAATAACAAACACACAAACATTTGGCAGCAGAAGGAAATGTGTTCACCAAAACTATGGACGTGTTTTAACTTGCAGCGGGATTTTATTATTTAAATGCATGTAATTATTACATGCAGTGCGTGAAAAAATATAAAGTAGTGAAAAGACCATGGAGAGCAAGGCGCTGGTGGATGCTGACTATGCTTAAAAATTTGCATATTCAATAATTTTTGTTCGCGCTCACAACACAACAACACAGACACAAAATACTGCACGTCCATACAGATCCACGGCGCGTGCGCTTTTGAATATGGCCATTGTGTAGACGGTTTATTTGCGTATTTGCCTATTTGACCCCTTTGATGTGCGTCGAGAAACCGACAAGCGCACGGTAACGCGTATTTGGTATTGGCCATATTTGTCAAATAGGCAAATAAGGCCAATACTTTGTCAAATATACTGTCCACACGTGGTAATTGTTTGCCAAATATGCCAAATACGCAAATACAAATAGCCATGTGAAGTGCCACCTTTAGATGTTAGACGTTTGATGTTGTCCGGTAAATGGTTATATTATATGCGAATAATCATTGACGTACAGTTTTTATCACATATATCAGTTTTTATGCTAGGGCGTACTAGTCCATTGGGATATCTTACATTAGTTCTACAGTTAGATTTTTTCGTTTGAAATAAATTTGGATATGCTTTTATAAAATTTCATGTTTCATATATGTATAAAGAATTTCACTTTCCATACTGAAGTGAGCTGGCTGTTCATTTTTAGAATCTTTACAAGTTAAATAATCTCTATTACTGTTGGCTTATTTAAGTGACATATTACCACCACATTTGAATGACTTGAATACGAGTTTACAAGGCCGTAACAAAAACGTTTTACTTATGAGCTTATGACAGATAAAGTCAATGCCTTTATGAAGAAGCTTAATATTTGGATTATACGCCTTGAAAAACGAATTTTTTTTTTATTATACTAACAAAAATTTTTCGGACGATATTAAAAAAACAACTTCTGATTATACATACATATCTTTAAGCTGTATCCCTAACGGGTTAGTCAGAGAGAGAAAATACTCGTAATGAATAAAAATAAGAACACTATATCTAAATAATAACTTTATTAATAAACAACATGCTATAAGATCGACTTTTTTTACTTTACAGGAACATAAAAGTATTTAAATCTATTACACTAGTTAATTTCACGTTATTTACACGTGCTAAAATCTGAAGCTTACAATTATTATTTTATATACACGCTTTATATTTTTTGTACATATCGCACGTTTAATTAAAATATTCAGGAATTAGGGATGGAGATACGTACAGTAATCATGGGTAACTTTAAGTTTGTGTAACATTGAATAAAAGTTATTGTCAAACAATTTTAATCTGATATGTCTTTAACTGACACTTAAATAACAGCAATATTCAAAGAAAAATAGAACCGTAGAGTCTATATAATAGTATAACCTTTAGTACAACATTGACAATATTTAAAGAAAAAGTGCCTTCTTTTTCAACTCTGATCCTTAAAAATATTCAGTGTTACCGAGCAGATACCTGTGAAAGCCATTGTTCCAACAACACCATTGTACTTAGTATAATGCACTAGCGTACAAAACATACAATTTATTCTTCAGAGTTAAATCGTATTCAACCCAAAAATACTAGCCACTTTGGATGACACTTTAAACATTATTTGCTATCAGTTTGGTGCGAGATAATAGACTTAAGTGCCCATCTATACACTGGATTAGGAAAATAGTAATGTTTATGTATATTTTAAACTTATTAAAATAATACGAAGCTAACGCTACAAAGATCTATGATGTACAAAATGATAAGATTGAAGCATCTGTGATTTCGAAATAAAGACTTTTTCTTAAGTTCATATATATGGTAGTTGCTAAAACCCAGCGTTTTTCAATTCTTTGTTTGTCCGTTTGTTTATCCGAGCTAATATCCATAATGTTTCCACCGATTTTGACGGGACTTTCATGGATAGGGCCTTCGGATTTTTCATAAAATAATCTAGGCTACTTTTTATCCTGAAAAACTTCCAAATTTAACGCGGATGAGACGGAGCACGGCTGGTTTTTAATTACTTATCAGAGAAATGTAATTCAAATTCGAGATAACCCAGACAACTGTATGTTTACAAAATGTAGTTAATATATTTTTTTAAATATTTTAATTGAGGTCATTTTATTACACAATGAATTACAAATATTACTTATCAAGGAAATTAAAATATACTAAAATAATTGTTTCTTAGGTAGGATGTAAATTGTAAATACATAACTGGTTTGTTGATGCCACTTTAATAATAATAATTCACACAAGTAATTAAAACGTGCGGTAGTACGTAAATATATACTCGTACATACATTATATTATTTACAATAAATTAAAATATGGCACTTCATGTTTGAGTATAATTTAAACAATTTTGAAATAAATTTAATTGCTTTTTTATTTTGTTACTGGACACTTGACAGCTTGTAACATATATAAATGCAAGAAAACTATAAATTATGAGTTGTTACGTTCAAAGTTGCATTATGTATCTACATATATTACATATCTTTACATTTTTTATTAACTGCGCTCGAAAAAATATAATAAAATCCCTAGCATAAGCATTCTAAATTATGATTTCAAACTTAGTGTGTAATAAAAAAAATTAAACTTCTATATTATTTTGTGCCCTTGTTAAATAAAATATTTTATTTTTTGCATTTAATCCTTATGTGATTTTTTTAAATAAAAATTGTATTAAAACAGCCAACAATACATAGATAAGTTACACCTTTTTTTTGTCTGCTTAGAAATTTACCTACCTGACCTACTGTTTAAGTTAATATATTATTATAGTAGAAATAGTGATACCATAAAATTATTGTCATGCATTGATCTAATTTTTAAGTTAACGTCTATGGATTTAGATTTATTTATGTTTTATTTGTGATAATTACCAGTAATGTTGAATAGTAATCGTAATATACGGACTATATAATAATACGGACGAATAATACGGACTATAGAATTAAATTCTCTATTAATTCGTTAAATGCAGGGACTTGTATAAAGTATACAATCGATAGAATTATAAAAATAATATGTTGCTATTCTATTTATTAACGTAAAAATATGTATATTTTTTTTTCATTATGTAGTAAGAACCCGACTTAAGATGTCTTACATAATTTAATATACATTTGAAGAGATTCTTTTCTTTCAACTTTGGTTTACTCTTATGTATACATAAGGTCGCTAGACATTAGGTTTTAGTCGGACATGCTTAGCTTTTCACGATTTTGGCCGACGAAAATTGTATATGTCTGACTGACTGGTTTTCGTTATTTTTGTGCACTAAATCGGAACTTAAATTATGTGATGGCTTTACATAAACAATAAAAACGCTTATGAAACTTATAAATAATAAAACACTTCAAAATATCTGTAGCATTTATGTTAATAATTAATCAGAATTAGGTACCTTTTTTTTTGACTAAATGTCCTACGAAATTTAATACATATCTAACTTTTGTCTTTAGTGTCTGGCAACCCTATACCCTACATACATGTAAGTACTTAAAATTAAAAAAAACCTTATAATTTTAGTTTTATTTCCTCAGGAATACTTTCATTAAAAAGTAACCACGAAATAGATTTAATTATTATCTTCAATAATACGAAGTGTTCAATAACAATAAATAAAATTCATTGATATCATTAATTTAAAACGGTTTGTGTACATTAACATATTGGTGTACACTTATCATTTACCTTCAATAATGTCATACAGACAATCTCGTATACATAAACAATAGACAGCATACTAACAGGTATATATATAAATTGTGTAGAAAGTGTTATTTCTTAAACCTTATCTTTTTTTCTTAGTTAACAGGGAAAGTGTATGATACACAATTTGACACAAATTTTTCAGAAAATACGAGGATATAATTTATTTTTGCTTTTAATACTAATGGAAGCCCATATAACTCATTGGGGTTATATCCGCTATAAACATATTCCAACGAAATTGATAAAATGTAATGCGTTATACAACACCTGTGATTAGCCCGGTGTTAATTTAGTCTTACTTCTATATTTTCATCAGGCAACATGTGTTGGTCATCGGAATTATCGTGAGGGCTAAGTTTTGATGCTAACGGGCGTGTGACGAACAAGCAACAACTTGCTTCTGCCAGTCCATTTACTGCGCGACGCCTCAGAACCACCAGTAGTATAAATATTACTACACCTTGTAGACAGTTAAACGTATCCATAATTTTCCTGAAATTGACATAAATTCGTAGATAAATCACTAGTATGAACAATGAACATTATATATGGTAAATAGGCGGACCGTTTTTTTCTTACCATATTACGAGGGCTTCTCCATGCGCGAAACTGGCAATTTCAAATATCCAAGAAAGACCCATCACGAGAAACAATTTGAGACTCAAAAGGAACCTGTAAACACCTCCAGTTTTATTTTACATCATATAAAATACATACATAAATATCTTCATGCTGTAACTCTACGGGAATAAGTAATAGTTGTAATTATGTAAGAGTTATTTCTGTAGAGGCATACCTATGTTTAAGACTATTTAATCTGTTCACTTCATAATTTCTCGTGTGCTGCCATAAATTATACGATGACAAAATAAAGCAAATTACATTAGCAGTGATAAGTAATGAGATTGGTCCATAGAAGAAAATCCATGTTTCTGTTCTACCTAAAATTAAAAATTTATAATTTTGTCGGATATTAATGTAGTAAATACAACATTAAAACAATACAGCTCAATAATACTTATTAGTAGAATTTATCTTAGGTACCTTTAAACCAGCAACTATTTTTTCCGAACCCAGGTTTCCAATGATTACCCTCTATAAAATTGGTAATAAGAGCAATAATCAACAACAAAATTGTACCTCCCCAAGCGTAACAACTATACCAAAAGAATTGTTCTCTTTCTGTTCTCTTCAAGTAGCTGGCGTCTCTGAAAATTAAGCAAAATAAAAGTTTTGTTAAACATTTTATGATGCAGCGAGACTTTTGGCTTCATTAATTATTTCGAAGTAAAATTCAGGAGTAGAAAACGGTTAGTAAAGTCAGTAAAAGTAAATTTTTTTGACCAAGGTCAGTAAGTCCGTTTTAAAAAAAATGCTCAGTAAAGTCAGTATTTTGAAAAAGTATCAGGGTCCATTCTACCATAAAAGTGGTGCGATTTCTATAAATTAAGGTGACAAAAATGTGATTTAGTCACATCTATCATCAACACCAGTTCTTTATTTTTAATTTTTTTTAGGGCTTTCCCTTGCCCATCATTTCTGTTCCTCTTATATTTTGAGGCTGTAATAAGGAAAAAGGCAACACCTTCTGGTGGAGCGCATTTCAATTTCATTTACCCACTTTCCGCTGGCAACTTTTTAAAAAAATTTTAAGAAAAAAGTAAACATACTTCAATTTGTTTTGATTAGTAAATCAAAACTCAAGTACAAATCAAACAAAAAAGGAATCCGCCACAAATGATGAAGTTATCGGTGAAAATATTGATAAAAAAAAATATACAAACGAACTGACTTCCAAAAAAGGAGGAGTTTCTATCTCTTCCTTTTTTAAAGTCGGTTAAGAATAATAGATTGTTGTTCAAGGTGATATTGTAATAAGTTAATTTGTTATAAAAAGCGATACAGGTAAGGCTATGGGGATGCTGAAAGCCATACACAAAAATATGTTTCTTATTAACAATCATGGAGAATGTTTGTTAATAAGAAATACTATTACTAACTATATGTTAACAGTAACAATCTAACATGTATATTTCGATGTTAAATTGACCGACGAAAAGTCATTATTCTAGAAATTAGGTGAGTAAATGGTCAGTATTTTAGAGTATTTCAGTCAATAAAATCAGTATTTTATACCATTGAATCAGTTTCCATCCCTGAAAATTGCAATATAACTGTACATATATAAAATGATGAGAAATAACATATTGAAACCGTGACAATAAAAAACTTACAGTACGGTACGGAGTACATTAATGCATATGACGTTCATCCAGAAAAAGGTGGCAATCATCCAGAAGTATACAAGGAACCCTGTTGATAAAAAGAAAAGGCATTTTATGTATGAATAAATCGAGGATTTATTTAAACAAAACCCTATTTTTGTATGAATTTAATACCTGTCAGTGTACATATTTCGGAACGGAACCCGTGATTCAGTTGTAATGTGCCTAAGCATAGGAATCCTAAGGCCAGACTGATGGACATGCACATGTAGCAAAGACCTTGTAAATCCCTGAAATTACAAAACAAGGAATGGAAAATAAATGCACTGTTATCTGCTTATTAAAGATAGACAAGCAAAGTTTTTAGACCATTTCACTAACCTTAATTGTTTCACGTACATGTAGACTGCTATAGTAACGACAAGAAATAGAGACGAAATGAGCGTTAGTATGCCACTGACTTCAATGTCATCGTCGCTGTTCTTCGACAGCTCTTCGAAACACACTACCGCTACAGGCATTAAACCTTGATCAAGGTCACTAATGTTTATGTACATTTTACCAACACAATACCTGGAATGAAATAATAAATATGTTTATATTGATTACACTTTATAATATTCACAAACTCTTTGATATATAATAATATTATACTCTTTGCACACGGTCAAATGTGCAAATTTTTAGTGTTTCAACCAAATTAGTAACAATAAGCTTAACTAATTCTACTAACTGTTTAGGATCTTCAGCAAAAACAAAACCAGGTGTGTCTTCGGTAGAGAGTTTATCATTTGTAAGGATAATATTTTTTAAGAGCATATGGCCAAGTGTACAGTTGATGTTGATTCTTCTAGTATTATTGCCGCAATAGCCACCTGATCTAATAATTTCGTTGTTTTGACAACACTGGAACGCAGATATAACAGCGCAGCAACTAATTACCACCAATATGATTAGTTCCTATAAAAAGAAAGTCAAAAGTTAAAAAACGAAAGCCAAAGGTTATAAGCTTAGTGAAGCTCAAGCAATGGCTTATAGTGACACCTTTCTTTCTTATTAATGTTTCTACCATTAAAACATGATTCATATTAAATAATTTTTAACAATATAACTGCGAACTATAAATAATGACTTTATAATCTTAGAACCTTTACGGCTAAAATCAGTATTTATACAATACTCATACATATATAATGTACACTCATACATACACGTGTTATTGCATTCTTATAAATGTAATGATGTCTTACTGGTTGTTTATTTTATTTTTTGTTATTGAATAATTCCTACCCTTAATCGAAGTTTCATCTTTATGTTTAAGATGAACTATAAAAGTGTGGAAGTCCAATTACTTATTATTTTAGTAAATTCCATGTTGAATGATTATTTTAGTGAATTCCATGTTGAATGTGAACAAAATAATACAAGTCGCTAACTCCTGTCACATACCCAATCGCTTTCATTTATAGCAATGGCATTAACCTTTGCCAGTAAATATAATTGTCATTATTTTTTGTAACATCATTATCTTTACGATACAATACTCTCTGCACTTGGTTGGATCTATATAATTACAAATTTCAACGATTATATTTATCGCATTACAACAAGTTGATTAATCTCATTGTTATTACGTTACATCTAACATGAATTAATATTTTGTGTATATTGTCTCTATATTCTCTAAAAAATCACATTCAGCTTTGTTTAATTCTGAAAACAAAAGTGAAAATCACCAGATATGTGTTGATGCAGTACTCCTACCTATGTAATATTGTAAGTGGGTCCTTTATTGATCTGTTTCACGCGTATGGCAGATGCTCTTAATTTAAATTTGCCGTGAATAAACTATATTATCGTCACAATAAAATATGCAATTTATTATCAGTTTTATTAGGTCTTTAGTTCAGATGCACGGTGTTAATGTACTATTATATGTTTTCGACTTTGTATAACTAACTTTATATGGATTACATTAATATCCATTTCAAAAATGAATTAAAACTATTCTAAGGTAAAAGTCATGGCTATTCAGTAATTTCAAATAAACGCAAACTTCAGTGCCACTTTTTTCTCTACAGTACTACTTCAAATAAACTCTACTTGAAAAAAAAATGAAAGGTTTATTTGAAGCAAGGATGAATCCAGGAAAGAATCGTGAGAGACAGTTTCTTACTATAACATGATTTTTCTAAGAATTTTCTAAGATTTTCCCGTTTAGTTCACTGAATATTTTTACGTTGTTATTATTTAATTATTGTATATTAATATAAATGTAAAAAAAAAGATGTCAAATGTCATATATGGTTCATTTTGATTCTGACTCTACAATTTATTTATTTAACCGTCATCTTGGATAAGGAAAATTTTAAGTATTTGTACTCGAAGGACTAAAACACTGATTTAGTAGAATGGAACATGTTTTTTCCATCACTTTTCCCGGTTTTTAAGGCTTTTCACGTAAATATACATACTATGTATGTGTCAATTCTGTTTAAATGTAAACACCAATAATATGTAAATGTTTTATTTCATTAATCCTATGTTAAGTGTACCAACAGAAGTAATCGTTTAGTTTGTAATTCATTGGAAAGTAATTTACTCGGTATGAGAAAAAATGTCCTATCTGTACTTTATTAATAGAAAATACAATCTCCTCCTTGTTACTCAGAACTCTGCACACACGGTATACCTAATTGCAAATGTAGGTCGGATAACAATCAATGATCAGTAATGATATTACTCGTAAGTAGGGTAATTTATTTATAGAATGCCAATGCTAAGGTCTTCGTTTCATATTTAATCAAGCTTCTGGGTCACGGAATTTAACCTGTTTTAACACCCTTTTAAAAGTAGCAGGTAATCGGAAACATGTTTTGTTCTTTACATAGCTTATACTATATTACTTTATACTATTTTACTAATATTAGATACCCGTTCTGGCTTTGCACGGGTGAGTACTCTAAAACCTTGTCGCGGTCTATTAATCTTTTCGCAAAATGTTTTTAAATAAATTTAAAAAATGTTAAGATACTGATTTCTATTTATGTTAAAGAGTACTGTACATGTACTTATTATTAGTTCATAAGTACTAAGTTTCAGATAAAGGGGCCAAAAGAACTGGAACATCTAAAGAATTGATTTTTAAAAACAGTACCTTTATGCAAATTATTTTCATTAAACAGTCCTATATTTGTAATTATAATTTTTACGTCTGTAATATTATCAGAGGTTTAAAATTTCCGTACAACAATTTTCCAAAAGTTCTTTCCTTTTCTTTCATAGTTCTAGGTTCAGCTATTTCGGCTCAGCCATCATGAATCATTTAGAACACTTTATTTTACTACTTACTATATCTAGTGGAAATATTAAGTTTTTTACCGGAAAATATATATATTACATACATACACATATGTATATACATATATTATATATACTAAATGCGCTTTTGCTTATCGACATGTTTTTTATTCGTCACAAATCAATCACTTTGCTGCGAATTTATAACGCTCATCGACTTGTTTGTTTACAACGTTTGTTCAAAACAATTCTTCGAAATCTCAGATATTCTGTTTGACAAATAGGGGAAATCCTTTTGACTAACGTACTATAACTGATTAATGATAATAATCTGTCTCATTAATTGATAACTATAATTTTCGTTTGTTTTTTGTTCATCAAAGTTACTACTGTTATTACTATTAGCTCCTCAGTGATCTTTAAGGATCTCTTGTAATTTATTCCACAGTGTTATTTATTAACCTGGGGGCTCGCAGTAAAATATAGAGGGAGTCACACTAAAAAAACAAATTCTATTAAAAAGTAATCCTTGAACAATCCGTACTTCCCTATCGAAATTATAAAAAGGAATCACTTGCTAGTATCTCGCAAGCGGAGCCGGGCAACATCTGTCAGAAATATTTTAAGAATTAGTCTATCGTAAATAGGTAAACGCTAAATTATTGTAGTTATCTATTTATATGTATACAGAATTGGATACTCATAAAGTTTTGTGCTTATCACAGGTCATATTGTACAAATTAATGTAACATCTCAGACACAAAAGGTTATAATTCATACGGTTAGCGGTCACCAACATCAAATAGAACGTAATGTGATAAAATAACTCTCTAAAAGATAAGTCTTTATTATGGAATAACAATATATATATATATATATATGTTGAATTACACGCTATTATGTATGTGGTGTAAATATTAAAAGTAAGTAGGTAAGCTTTCAAGTAGAATTTGCTGTATCAGTTATTTTACAAAAATAAAATTGTTGGCTAAATTGCTCACGAATCGTTTACATCTTTTTTACGAATTATTATTTTTTATATTTTTCTAATTCATTAGACATCATCATTATAATATACATCAAATATATTATTACTCTAATATACTCTAGTTTACGCTGCTGCTTGTAATTTGCACTCATTAATATTTTTGAGAAAATGTTACTAAGTATTTATTATACAATCACTGCTGCATGATGTTTGTCCATGAACCTGTTTGAAGTAATTAATATCGTGGTAGTTATTTTCATAAAACTGGTTTTCGCAAACAGTTTAGAACTCTTTCTATCCTTCTCTTTCTATCAAAGAAAAACTATAAATTATAATTTAGTACTATTCTGGTCTGAGAGAGAGTATAATGTAGATGTTCCAGCTGTCTTTTCGCTTAGATCGTAATAGTTGAGTGAGGAATATGACTTATTATAAGGAATTTGTTTGAACAATGAACCTAATAATCTGTAACTGTCATTTTTGATTCCACTTCGCCTTCTGTACTGTACAGATGGCAAAGTATTTCGGTGTACACACTACTACAGCCAAATACTTATTGACTTATGTCAAGATATAATTTTATTATGCCTTGATATTCTCTCCATCCTTATATTTTGTAGTCTTATAGATTATGGATGTTTTATTTTTTTCTTTGTGGTATTCGGCATATCTGTCGGTATGTCTGCCGATTCATTCCGTCATCTTTACATCTACTGAACGATATTTTGTTATCAGTTTACGTTTTGGGTTATCATTATATATATACAATTTTATAACACAAAACTGGAAATAAGAAGTAAAAAATTAAATAATGGTTATTGGGGACTAATTTCTATTTTTTTTTTATTTAACTTTTAGTTAGCATATTCGAGACGCTCTTAGCCAATATTATTTATTTCACCTGTATAAATTAATGTGTTTTACCCCGTTAGGGATACGGCGTGAAGATATGTATGTATGTATTTGTGTAAATACATTAGAAACCATAAAGACTAATAGATTCAATTTTTATCTACTCGCATTAGCCCAATTTTGTTTGGCCAGTTTTCATAGAACAGGCTTTCTTATTGTATGTATTTTACCTTCACGGTATTCGGACACAGCACAAATATACTTAATAGTAATAACTTCATAGAAGCTGGCGAACGCGGTTTGTATGTTGCGTGCTAATACACATGTGCCATGTTACGCACACAATAGCAATATTAGCATGATTAAGACTGCGCTAATAGCACCGTTGCACGTTGCTCAGCTACGATTAGTCTGCACCGCCCGGCTACCGCCAATCGTCACAAATAAACACGATATACACATCCGTGTGCATTGTTTTTTACTGTATATTATAAAAGTAAACGAGATGCGGACAGGGAGGGCAGGGACAATCCTATGTATCCGACCTAAGATAGGCAATTCAGTCATACGCGGGGCGGGTGTCGGCCTTCTTCATTGTATATAAATTGTCTGAGGTGAAATCTCTATTTGCTCGTTTGAATTGTATCATTTTTAACGAGTGTGATAGCATATCTATGATTTGCATGAAATTAATAAACATTACGTTATATACAACATTACGTGATGTTCCATACCAATAAGATTGCCATGAAGGCCTAAAGTATGAAGTTCTTAAATTGCCGAAGAAAGCTCTCAATGTGATATAGAGCGATGCCGAGCCGCGTCCAAACAACCCGAAGCTATACGAATATCGACAGTTTCTCTCACTCTCGCTACATTATATTGCGTCATTTCATCTCATTTGTCGCTGGTATATAAAATACACAACGTGTTGATGTGATATTGAGTAGTGTTTATGTGTGTACGGTCCATCTGTAGCTCTATAAAACATACTATGTTCTAGCATGCCATATCTAGTCTTTTATTGAATCAAAGTTACATTCCGTGATGGTTTCTAATGGCTAATATCACATCAGCAAATCAGTGGTCAACATATAAGTACAGTAAAGTAGTTATTTCTTTATGAATCAAATTGTACGTGGTAATATGTTTATCAATACCGTTTGGTAGGAAGTTGGAAATAATTATAACGTTTACGAGTAGAGGAAGTATTGTGAATGAGTGTACAGTAATTATTACATACTCACTGGACACCATTAATTAGAAAATTACGCTTGTTTTCATATTGGTTTCTCTGAATAGTTTGTTTAATAGTTTTTTTATTATTAATCTACAGATAATGGGATCAATGAAGATTAGAGACACGAATGTTCATGGCCTTCAACTTTACACTTTTGTTGTACCTAACAACAATATCTGCTTTTTTAAAATAACTAAATATTAAATTTTTATTCTCAAAATCGACCCAAGCCCCCAAAAAATATTATTTTTTACTTGGCTTTATAACGCGTAATTTATTTTATATTTATTTTAAAAGAAGTTGAAACAGATCTAGTCACCGATTTTTATTATTAGTATTCTGTATTAAAATTGGCAAATATTTCACAATTAATTTTTATATTATAACAAACTATACTCTGGGATTTATCTGTGTAAAGTTTTACTTGCTCTCAGAACGATATTATAATACAATATATACGATAGTATGCTTTACTGAAGTTAAAGTTATCTATAGAGCGAAAGTGAGTGGTAAACGATGCCAAGGAAGACCAAGGCTGACTTACGAAGATCAAATAGATCGAGATCGATAGAGAAATGTCAAAAGCACTCGTATACTTAGGCGAAAATGTGTGAGGAGAATGATGAGATTTGAGGATGCGAAAGAAGTATGTAAGGAGCGCGACGCTTGGCGCTCCGTCCTCTTGACTACCCCGTTAGGGATACGGCGTGAAGATATATATGTATGTATAAAGGACTTCTTGGAAGAGTGCGAGAACTTCAGCTACACATGTTTATTTAGTCCTACTCCATTCTTTTCACTTATACAGAACTTTAAGATACAATATACTGTCACTTTTGTACATTAAAACTCCCAAAAATGTAAAAAATAGAGAATTTAAATAAAATGGCAACCTCACTTCTCCCGGTCCCGCCAAAAAGTCAATTTACATTTTTATTAAGATATAGGGTGGCTTGCACCAACTATTTAAACTCGATAAAAACACGCGTAATCGAATGCTACGTTGTGTCAAAACTTCAAACCAATCGACCACGGACCAACTATTTTTGAGTTTTCCGACCACAAACATACGGAAGTTGGAATATATAACACATTTCGTCGGTCCGCTTATCACACCTAGTGTCTACTATTGTAGACCGATACACGTTGAGTTTTTTTTCAGTTTCAATCATTATGTACAAAAATAAAAAAAAATTTTTAGCGTAATACCTATAAATTCAAATGAAAAAAAAAAAGAAACGAACTACGAATACTTGGAGTAGTATATCAATTTTTAAGTCTCATTACGAGATAATTACTTGCACGTGACATTCCAAAATAAAAGTACAACCAGTATTATTTAAAAAAAATTGCGAGAACTAATTTCGATGAATTCTTTAAAATTAAAGGAAGTCAAATTTGTTCAGTTGTTCTGTTGTTTAAAAATGAGTATGAAAGGGGAATCATTTTTTAAGTAACTGCGGAACCCCAGTTTATGCGGTTACCAGTTACATGTATTACACCGGACGCTTTATAATTTAGGAATAATACATAATTTTAAAGTTAAAATCAATTAAAAAATAGTACCTATTGTTAATAATGTAATTTTATATTTTTGTAACTCTGGTATTAAAATACTATTTATAAACGCGTAGGTACCTATTTTTTTATTACATATTTAGTGATGTTTCGTTTTTTTTATCTCCATATACGTATGTATGTTTACGCAAAATTAATGTGTTTTTAATTATGACTGTGCCGCTGTTGTAGTAATGCAGATAAAATATGCGATATTCATTACTATTTTAGTCTGCTTTCGCAAAAAGGAACTGTCTTTTATTTTTTAGTGACAGTTTATAGTTAGCTGCTTTGAGGGTGGTAATATTTAGCTATGTTTAACTGATACTGAATTTGGTACTTGGTTGAGAACTTAAATCTCATTTAAACACTTGCGAAAACAGTTTATATAATGAAGAACAATTTTTAATTTAGTTCATATACTTTATGTAAACGTACGTATTAAAGATATCCTTTGCATTCAAATTGACACGGTAAATATGTTATCCTAAAACAGTAATAATAATTTTAGATAACTTTGTAATAAAGTCAAAATTATTAGAAATTGTATGTCTTAGTTAAATATAGACGTTATATGTGTTAAATACATTATATGTTTATCAAACTACGACGAGGGTATAATTAAAATTACGTATTTATTTATAAATCATAACCAATGACTTCGGAATTTGTTGATATTATATTTTAAAGCGTGCTTTCTAATTCTGGGCTAGATCATAATAATTAGGAAGGTATGAATTTTTTGCAATTAGGCAAAATCATATTCATGTTGCGTTACGTCTGTTCTTAATACCTGACCATAGGTTAGGTGATATTTATTTTATTTATTGATCTTTGCACGTAAATTTGCTCAATTCTTTGTTTCTGAGTAATTGTAATTGTCATTACACTAGAAAATGAGCATTGGAAACACTACAAACGTTGGCAAATGTATTAACACTATTTGAATGAACAAAAAATGGAATTCATCTATGATAACGACGATTCATTGTAATTATTTAATTAAAAACACAATTAAAGAACCAGCAATTTACATGTAAAATAACGAATACGTTATAATTTTGACGACATTACAGTAAAAATAATTGCAGTCTAAACCTACCTGCAAGTATAATAAAAGAAATAAATGTGTGAAAAATGTTCACTATAAATCAATTATAACATTTAAATGTGTAAATGTTAACTATATAATCAATTATAACATTTAAATGTGTAAATGTATTCCAAATTTTTGTAAAAATTTTATTTTAAAGGTATCTAGTGAAATTTCTCTTACCTTCATTTTTTTCAAACTGAAACTATTAACTGTTATCCAACATACACGGAGTTAACTGACGAACTGTCGAATGGGCGTTCATTAAACAATGTTATCGATATATAAATATTGTAGTTAGGTGAACTAAACTCGATCTGACATCGATGTAAGTAGCTATGTAGATAATGATGCGTGTGAACTGAACGACTCTAGAGTGGTCACTGAACACTGACCGAACTCGTCTATGCAAAACTTGATTAAAGACATTTGTTTTGGACATATTATAGTGATGGAAAACAGTAACCATACAATCTGGCGGTGATAAAGTGCATTATGTCTGTAGGGGCACTTACAGATTGAGTATTCTAATTAAATCGTAATAATTAGCATTGTCAAGCTATTTAATTATTTACTATTATGTATAATATCCTACGTGATAGGGAATACTACATTTCAATTAGATAATTCTCGGGCAATGACTTCAGGCAATTACATTCTTTTCATTTTATTTGCAAAGTTTAAAAAATTCGTTGTCGGTTATTTTTTTAAATATTTCTCTGTTTTGGTAGCGGATTGGCTCCCTTAACGCCGCCAGAACTTTATTTAGTGTTACTCACGAAACAGAATCATATTTTTTCCTGAATTGTACAATAAAATATCGCTCATAATTTACTATTCATTTAGTCGTTTAAAAGACCTACTGAAAGAATATGTTTCAAACTGGTTTCGAGCATCATTAATTTATCAGTTTCACTTTAATCGATTGTATGCCAGCGAATAATATTGTATCATAATGATCGAATAATACTTACATCGCTTGTAGCCGGTTGCATCAAATTCTATAAATCGCAATATATTTAATTTTACCCTCAAAACTACCCTCAAAAATAGAATTGTATATATACTACATGTTTGTTTTTCTATCAAGAGTATCTATGTACATGCGTTTTCTAATAAGAATGCTATTACCTAATCATATGATTCAATTCAGTCCAGATTCAGTGCATAACTGCAGTTTGCTATATTATTTTTTTTGGTATTTCGTTTTAAAATTAGAATAACACCCACGAAATCACCTCGGCGTATATCTATATGTCTGTCACAGACTTTCTCAGAAACCGTTTAACGTAAACGCCTGAAAGGTACAGTTATGGTAGTTGGGAGACCCTAAAACAGATCAATAATTTGCACTAGTTTTTACTAGGCTGGTTATCTGTGCTTAATTAGAAAGTTGAAATGAGATTACTTTTGTGGTGTGATGTAAAGAACTTATGTACATACATGCCTACTTAACCTCAGGCTGTACTCCTGACGTAGTTTGTGAGGATGGACTATCAGCATCGCGATCCTTGCATACTTCTTTCACCTCCTCAAATCGCATCATTCTCCTCGCACAGTTTCACTTTAGCCTTTGTGAGTGTTGACATAGCCGTCAACTAACACTGACTATTTGATCTTCATAACTCATTCATAAGTCAGCTTTGATCTTTCTTCGCATCTGCTATCACTCACTTTCGCTTTGTTTGGCAAACATTGTTGCCGAAAATGGCGCGTAAATAAGCGCATAACATGAAAGTTGCTTCACTTCACTAGCTACACATTTGCAGTAGGTACATTGCTTTTCAGCAAAAGTACGAGTGACACAGTTGCTTGTAAATATTTATTATTTTTCCAAGGGTTAACACCAAAATTTTTTAATGAGTTCCATTCGAGTTTATTGAGCCGTTCCCGTAACTGGTCAAGACAAATAGACAGACGGAAATTGAAAAAATAAAATAAAAAAGGACACATCTTGATTTTTTCTACATTGGTGTCTTCGATCACAAATAGAAAACATTGATGCCGTCGGAATATACATGAATTTTAAAATGCAGCTATTTCGAAAGCACAGGCAGGTTTGATATTTTATAGGCATCGTAAAAGCACAAGCAAGCAAAATATAGTACTACTGCTATACAAAATAAGTAAGGCTAGTATTAAAGACAACGTAGATGTACATATTAGGTCCTTACCTATGAAATTGCCGATTTTTAACACTGGCTAGTGTGAAGAGCAACATTTTGTATTCTACTTAGAATTCCAAATTCAAATTAACTTTATTATAGCTATGAGATTTGTTTTAAAAAATCAGTTGTTCATTTGTTTTTCCGCTATTCGCTTTTTTTTATATCGCTGTTTGTGTGACCATGGAATACTCGAAATTGCGCGTTATTTTCGAATACCAGTTCCATCGTGGTACCAACGCAGCGTAGACGGCACGCAATGTCAACGACGTGTATAGACCAGGTAAGTGCAAGTGAATGCACGGTGTATTTTTGGTTTGATCTGCTTTCTGTTCTGGAAATTTTGATCTCAACAATGTACCACATGGCCCACCGGAAACGAAAATTGATAACGATGAATTGAAAGCCATAGTGGAAGCAGATTCATCTCACGCCGGAATTAGTAGCGTTCAACGGAAGTGATAAAATGATATTGATTCATTTACGTGAGATTGGAAAGATAAAAGCTTAGAAAATGGGAAAACGTCCTTCGCACTGGTTGGACACAGAGGAGGCAACCAAACCATGTCCGTGTTGGCATTTTTCATTACAGCTTCTTGAAACCTGGTACCTCAATTACTGCAGAGATGTACTGTGAAGAATTGCAAATGATGATGGACAAGATTGCTGTCAAACAACCGAGACTTATTGCTCTAGTCCACTCCTTCACGACACCGCTCGTTCACACAACGCACAATGGACAGTCTCTAATTTACAAGAGTTATACGACTGGAAACTTCGTCACCCACCATGCTCACCAGACCTTGCTCCGACTGATTTCCATTTTTTTTTTTTCGGAATTTAGATAACTTTTTACAAAGGAAAGATTTTAAATCAGATGAGGCGGTGAAACGCCTTCAAAGAGTTCATCGATTCCCGTCCCCAGGATTTCCAGTGAACTTAAATTATCATAAAATGGCAAAAGCGCATCGACAATTATAATGGCTAATATTTCATTAATTAAATATATAATTAGCCTAAAAAAAATAGTTTAATATTTTTCTATACGATACGGCAGTTTCATAATAGGTAAGGTCCTAATTCTTAGATGGAGTATGAAGCACAGTGTTGGCGACACCTTGTAAATAAATCCGTATTAGATCCGGATATATAACGTTCAAAATATATAAGAATAATTAGACAAAAAATACATATGTAGGCATCTAATTACATGTATAAAAGTTACCCATAACGTAAATATTCTCTGTTCATTAAATTTATACATAAATTTACGTACACCACTTACGTACAGAAATTGGTTCATAGCCTTTAACAGTGATCAGCAACTAAACATTTCGACCATATAAATCTACATAACCAAGGATCTTTATACCCAGAACTAAAAACCTTTTATTTATAGGTTTGAATTTTCGTTGTCAAAACGTAAAACAATGTAAGTTAAGTTTTGACAACGAAAATTCGGTCAGAGCTCCGAACCAATAAAAAATAAAATAAAGCTACTGCTCTATATTCAAAGATTAAAACTCAAAGTACACCATTTTGTTGTCTTACAATGTTTAAAACCCACACCGTTTTTTCTTTTTTGTAGTATGATTATAGTCTTCATGTTGTGTCACATTATGTGCTCTTTTTTGACAATGGTACACTAAGAACAATGAAAGATGTCACTACCGGTATCGGTAGAATGTGATTATAAAGTAATTTTCTTCTAATTACAAATTTATTCAAAAATATAGTTTTTATTGCTATTTAGAATTGAATATTTTTAGAATAATGCGCATTTTATGTGTTAATTTCAATTATAAACATGAAAAACCTTTTATTAAATTTCAATATCAGTGGCATCTAGTAGTACCTTTTATATTTACGTTAAAATGTTGAGAGTATCAACGCAAGTGTTTTATTGTACTCGACGACAGATGGCCGAGATAATACAATACAACAAAATTAGGATAATGCTCTAATTACATTGATGATACCTAAAGCGCACTGACTTTTCAATTCGGTAAAGTTAAAAACTGAAAGGGATATATAGATATGTCAGAACAATTCTATTTTGCGGCAGAGGGCCATTACATTACACCAAAAGATGATGGTCTTCAATATCAAGGATTAAAACAAACCACTAATTTCTTTATTTGGTAGGTTATAGACCTAGTTAGTCAAATTGAATAAATTTTTTCATGCAATAGAAAAACCCAATGTACTAAATCATAATCGACTTAGTCGGGAAGAATTCATTTAAAGTGTTCCATAACTGAATTTCATGTCGATACGTCCTACATGAAATTCAAATGTGGAACACTTGGGAAGAATTAATTTAAAGTGTTCCAAAGTAGAATTCGTGTCGATGTGTCATACTCGAAATTCAAACATGGAACACTTACGTAGCACACAAAAGTTTTTGTCACTTTGAATTATTGTTTTCGACTAATCTACTTGACTGCCTCATTATTATCGCCATTTTTCGTGTAATAGAAATATGTAATGACTAAAGACATCTATTGTGAAGAGGACAGAAAAAAGTCATAGCTGTGACCAGTATCAAATGTATTCAGAGTATGCCGCCATCTAGTTCAATTTAAATGTAAACCTACTAGCCAGTCGCGTTGCCAGTTTTTAATGTGGGACAGTTTGTCTCTATGCCACTGACCATCTGTTTACGGTAGTAAACTAATTAATCTGTGCTTATACGCGTTTCTCAGAAAATGCGTATCCTTAAGTATAATGATAACTAAGTATCTAAGTATTATATATTTATATCACATCGAAAATATTTTTAATAAATTCGTAACAAATTAATATTACTTGTGTATTGTGTAAAAATGTTAGTTTTTTCATTGGATGAAAGAAAATACATAAAAAATTTGGAAATAAATTATTTATTATTAAAATTTACCGGAGATGCGTTGCAGAGACGCACATTCGAATACCCGCGTGATTCTTTTCTAGTTTCGCTCGCAATGAAAATTCCTAAGTTTAGCCAAATCTGCCGAACGTGTAACAATGATATTGAACTTTATTTACAATAGCAATTAGCAAATTTAGTTTACTACGTAGGTATTCATAATTCTGATTCAACAAAATGACGGACGCCGCACGGGTGGCCGCGGTTTCACCGCGAAATCGATCAATTTGATAACTCGAGAAAAGCTCAACTCTATCATTGGTATATTGAAGTTACCCGCGCTACTATAATTTATTTTTTTACTTCATGATTTGTTTAGTGCACCTCCATAAAAGTAATCCTGCTGGCACACATGGATGGAATTAAACTTGTACCTTTTGTAACATTGACGAAACATTGTACCTACTTAATAAAATTAAACAAATCAAATATAAAAATTGTATAATAAATTAAACTTTATTTACCAATATTTTAAAATATTTATTATAAAAATTTAATAATAATATACTCTAGAAAATGACATAAATTGCGTGACCCGAAACTTAGCACTAGATTTGTACTTTAGATACCACAGAACGAACTGGGGGAGCTCCAACACGCAGACTCCAAGCCAATTTAGAACAGTTCGTGGTATGAACTCGGGGTTTATGTATGTGTATGTATAACGAGAAATTAACATTATCCGTCTTATTCCATTATAAGACAGTTTGAATTTGGTCTAAACTTAAACCTTAGTCCAAACTATGGTCTATGACAATTTCTTATTAGTTATTAGTTACAAACCAAAGTATGAACTATACTATGTACGTAGTCCAGCACTAAATCTGGTTTAAAGATAAATTGTATGATATTGTTAAAGTGAAATGTTCGTGTTTATTCATTTATATTCGTTACGTGTAAACTGCTTTTCTAAATGTGGTCTCTAAAATGGATGTGGATATGATAGATGTATTGAAGATAAAGATTTAGTAGATATATCACGGGTTTGGTGCCAACTTTGTTGTACGGTAGTGAGGCCTGGATATGCCCAAAATCGAGTGAAAGTATGTTAAATGCTGTGGAGATGCGGTCTCTCAGAAATATGTGCGGTGTCACGCTTGCTGACAGGATAAGCAATGATGAGATATGCAGTATGACAGGGTCGCACAACAGTGTTATTGTAAAAATGAAGAAAGGAATGCTTAGATGGTTCGGGCACATGGAAAGAATGAGTGATGAAAGACTGACGAAGAAAATATACAGAGCGAAAGTGAGTGGTAAAAGAAGCCAAGGAAGACCAAGGCTGACTTATGAAGATCAAATAGCCAGAGTGTTAGCAGACGGAAATGTCAAAAGCACTCGCATACCTAGGCGAAAATGTGTGAGGAGAATGATGAGATTTGAGGAAGCGAAAGAGGTGTGTAAGGACCGCGACTCCTGGCGCTCCGTCCTCTCTGACTACCCCGTTGGGGATACAGCGTGAAGTTATGTTATGTTATCACGGGTTTCAAATCAGGTGTATCTTGTGTGTTAGCATGAGCCTATTTAGGGAACTCGATAACGATTAATTCAAATGTAAATATCGTTTCGTTTGGAGAAACGTTTTGGATAAAATATTGTTCGTTATACTTTGTCGCTTCGATTATGGCGCTGTACAGATATGGTTCGTTTCAACTTTCACAACAGCATACAACAGCACAACGTAAGGTACCTGTGGGTAATAAGGCCTGTCGTCTAATAAGGCCTATGTGAGTAAAATCGTATTTACAATGAGCGCTCCCGCTCAAGGCAACACTCACAGACGCCTAACACACGAAGATATCTTTATGAGTTTACAAACGCGAAATACACCTCTTCCCGTCTCCAGGATTGTATCATACATTGCGAGAGACGACCGCGCGGTACGAATAATAAAAAGCGGTCCAAGTCAATCGCAAGTATTGATTGTCATGCTTCACTTATCTGTATAAATTTGCAGTGCACAGTTCTTAATCATTTTAAGATTTTTTTATAATAAATACTTGAATGACGTACTGTGATTCAAATATTTTTAATTTAGTTTCTCTTACAGACATGGTCGACATCTATTAAGGCCTACCTAATTTATACATAGATTTTGTTTTCCTCCTACACCATGAATCAAATTTTATTTGTTTCATAATGTATTTTATATAGATTTCGTGGTATTACGAATGTAAACAAGTGTGTGTAACTTAATGCTAATTGAACAATCGTTAGTTTTAGTGTCTACGACCACGACGCTTATAGAACGTGCGTTTACTCATATAAACGGTTGTTATGGGGAGAAAATTACAGATTTTTTAATAATTTTTAATGTAAATGCTGCGTTTATGCAATTATTGATCTCAAGTATTAAATGTATAACGCGTAGTTTGATTATTTAAGTGTATTAGACCTGTTTATTACCCCACCATAGCAAAAGAAGGCCTATTGGCAAGGTTTTCAATAATATTTAATTTTGTTTTTGTTTATGGTAAAAAATGTCATTTTCCCTTTATATTTTATAGTAATTGAATTTTTAGACCTAATTATTATTAAAGTCTGTTGATTATATTGGTTATTTTTCATTTAATTTCAAATCTTCCTTAGCTAGCCTTAATACCCGCAGGCACTTTAGTTATTATATTTTAATAAAAATAATTTATAGTCGCGGTAAAGTAATGCACTAGGTAGGTATACGTAACTATTACATAATAAATCTTTGACCTAAACATTTTTATTAGTTCTTAGTTCAAAATAAATAGTTGTAATTATTGTAATTTGAGAACTGCTTTCTAGATATAGCAGGAAATGAAACGTTGCGAATGAACCTTTATTTATCTAATTTGCTATGCTTAGGCATAGTTTTAAATAGTCTTCGGTTAAGCTCGTTTTAAAACTGGTTGTATAAATGTAATAAGACGGTATGTGTTTAAATTCTCGACGTGAAATGTATGCTATAAAAGATTTCTATACTACCAAATAGTATTTATTAAATGAAATATGTACCCACCAGGGTTATTTTAAAATTATGGTTCAATATTGTTACAATTTTTGTCTAGCATATAATTATGTAGATCATCCTAGTTTAGAAAACAGTACTCATCATTTCGTTGTTTAGTGTTCAGTAAATTAATACCGTACAAATAGAAGTTTTCCACATTATTAATTAATATTATTAATATAATAATATAACTATTAGTAATATAAAGCATATATTGATATTATCGTACGCTGAGATCCTGAGACTACGTTTTCAACAAAAACTTTATCTTATTCCTAGTTACATGTAGGTACCCTTTTATGAATTAGTACTTAATGTTGTTATTGTTAGGTACTTAATATTGTTTCCTATGATATTAACTATATGTATTTTCCTAATTACTAGACACTGGATCTAGTTTTTTATGTGATTATAAGATGAATACATGTATATCCATATATCTGCATATATGTATTAATTATGTTTACTGAAAATAAAACATTAAATATTTCTTAGCCACAGGAATAATACTGCATGCAATGAGTGTTTATGGGCGTATGAGGCATAGATGTAGGCTGCATATTTTTGGTAATGACAATTTTATTCTATATTCATACTTTTATTATGTCGCAGTACCCAAACGAATCTGTCTGCCATATTCTTGTAATATTAACTAGGTATTCGCTATTTTTTTAATGGCATTGTTGTACTTTAAACCCAATAATGAATAATTAATAACACCAGTAATCAATAATAATAATTTTCAACAATTGTAATTGACAATATCTTTGTCTATACCAATATTATATAAAGAGAAAAATTTCGATTGTTTGTAATGGATAAAATCAAAAATTACTCAACAGATGTCAAAAATTCTTTCACTTAAAGAAAGCTAAATTATGAGGGAGTAATATGGACTGTATTTTATTTTCGAAATAATATCCAACCACGCGAAGCCGGAACGGGTCGCTAATATCTAATAAATTAACCTTCTGATTTAATGACGTTTTAGTAGTTTAGTAGTAATTGTGAATCAGTCTCGATTACATATTCAGTTTTTCCAAGGCTGATGTGAATATGCCACTTTAGTAAAAACTTAATTATACATCAGATAATTTCTATCAGTAAAATACAGTAAAGTTAAAGCGTTTTCTAATAAAATCACCGTAAAATTAATTATATCTTCTTAGGCAAATATAAATGGCTCAGTAGGTACAATGAGTATATGTGATTTTAGTCAAACATTATGTTAAATGTATTATTTCGTTTCTTCGAGAGGGATGGTTGTATGTTCAATAATTCTGTCCTCCTCGTCGTCATATGCTGCCAAATATTTTTCGGCGACATTTGAAAAACAAAACAGTAGGCCACGTTTGTGTAACGCCTTGATGACTCGTTGACGTAATACAATAAGAATGAGAAAGATCAGAGGACCTTCTAGAGCGTTGAACAAGTCCAGCAAGTCCCTGAAATAATGCATATTTTAAATAATATTATATGTATTCTAATTTAATAACTAACAGCTATTGTACAGGCTACAGCTTGTTATATAGAAATCAATTTTATAGTAACAACAAACTTTTCAATGGTGTTGGCAGCTAGGCCCTTTGAATAGGGTTCTTAGGTAGTTGTTATTACATACAGCTCTAAATAATTTAATAACATTTCGAAAATATTGCCACCAACCATTATTACAATGGTTTGTAGAACAATTTTTTGGGTATTTTCGCATTAATAGTTTAGAAAAAAGAGGAATGATGCCATATTATTAAAGCGAATGTCTCTTTACTGATAGGTTAAATTTACACAAAACATTTTGTCACGGGATAGGAGATCTATTCGACACCTTCCTTATTCAACTCTTTTTGAGAGTTCCGCTTAATAATTAGATAAACCAAACACTTGTGAAATCATGTCGGGTGTTTGTTTGTATGTTTGCCATTATCAAAATTGTATCATGTTAGATAAATACTTTTTAAATAGAAACTTTGCTTTGCGTTTGGCGGTTGGTAGCAAAAGCAACGGTACGGAACCAATTGCGTAATTACGACTCGCATATTTTGGGTTTTTCGTGATCAATTTACGTATTAAAGATTAAAATCATAATATTGTCTTTCTCGAAGAGTATGAACTATGTTGTTCAACATTTAATTAGTATTTTTTTCAACTTTTTAACTATAGTCCTTAGTCTACCGTGAATATATCAACTTTCATTTGTTTATCTAAATAATTAAAATACCTGCAACCATCTAGTTGCGAAATCCCATTTTATAGTGTGAAAATAAAATAGGTACATGTATTCTAAAATTATAGTGTACATAATTATCATATCTAAATATCTGAACTAACCATTTCTCATACTTCAATAACACAACGTGTTGAAGTCTTCAACACTGTTATCGTTAACCAAACAGTGATAAAAAGAAGTCAAAATACGGTCAAATGACGTCACGTCATCTTAGTCATAAGTCATGAAAGTGCTATTGTATTGTACACTTCCCGTGTACTGACCTCGTTTTTATGGCTATGTTCTACATAAAAGCTTAGATATACCATGTATACTATATGTCTAAAACCTTTTCACTTTGTAAGGGGTCAACTAAAGAATTTTGTTTTTTAAGATGCTATTCGAATATTTACAAGAATGGATGATAATAACCCCAAAGAGCATTTCTTATCAATACTCTACTTAAAATATGTATTTAATAAGAATATTATTAAGGGTGACTTGCACCAACTATTTAAACTCGATTTAAGGATTTGGCATCTCGCTCACATCAACTATTTAATAGTTGGAGCAAGCGAGAAGCAAATTGGTGCAAGCTACCCTAAGACTATTTAAAGAATATTAAACTTGAAAACAATCAATAGTACGTACGTTGATACGTACGTTAAAACGTTAGTTTTTACTGACTACGGCGAAGCAAAAAGGGGAGTTATGACTTCAGCAGCGTATACAATATATACATAACACTGGCTATTTGATCTTCACAAGTTAGCCTTGGTCTTCCTTGGCTTCTGTTACGACTCACTTTCGCTCTGTAGATTTCGTCGTTAATCTTTCATAACTCATTCATTTTGTGCCCGAATCATCTAAGTCTAAGCATTCATTTTTACGTTAACACTGTGTCATTTTTTAATATTTATATTGAATGATAATAGTTATGTGAGAATATAATATTTTAAAATATTTTTGTTATTACAATTTTAACTTCGATATTTTGTAATTTATATGTGTATATTAAATTAATATATGAAAATCAATACCAACCAAATAAAGTGACGCTTCGCAACAGAACTTATCATTTCGAATATCCAAGGTAATCCCATGACTATGAATGTTTTGAGTGTCATCGTAAACCTGAAATATGAGATTGAAATTTTAATGGGTATCTATAAATTAAAATGACATTAAGGACGGATCTTGATGCAATATTCTATAGGATTTTCCAAGAATTGTGTACAGTATGGTATAGAAAACACTATATATCTACAGAAATATATATAAATATGCTACGATATATGATATCTGCTAGGGTAATTTTCAATGTTAGTTAAAATGTATAAAAAACAAGCTTTTGCCCGAGACTTCGTCCGCATGGCGGCGATTTATAACAAAGGGGATAGCATAAAGACCGTCTCCATGAAAAAATACATATATGCCAACTTTCATGGTAATCGATCAAACGATATTGGAGTTTTGCGATTATATATATGTAATATAAACATCCATATTTATATACAGATTATATGCGCATTAACGACAAGCGAAAACACTGGTTGATTAAAATGTATAAAATCGTGAAGTATGAGTTTGACTCGTATAGAAAGAGTACGATTTTTACAAAACGTTAAATTTCTAAACATATTTATCATAGAAGTTTACCATTTTATGGTTGATTAAAATGTAAAAAATCGCGTTCACGATTTTTTTTCTTTTAATCAACCAGTGTTTTTCACTTCAGTCACTAATGCGTATTTATAAATTTTAACTGACATTGAGAACGATCGTAGCATACCATTCTATTGTGATTATATATCGAGTTAACAATAATAAAAAGCTCAATTACAGCACACACTTACTTAAATCGTAAAGCTTTTATATGTGTCGAAGAAAATGATTGTTTCCAGAGTAAAATCGATGTGTAGATGAAGATAAAAATATTTGTCACAATTAAAATAGACATCACACTGTACATGTAGTACCACTGGCTAGCACGACCTGAAATCGATATTTTTAAAACATTACCAAATCATTAGAACATTACCAAATCATTCATATTCATTGCATGTTCGTATTGGATTTTATTGTTTGTTACACTGTAAAATTCTAATCTACATTCAATTTATTCAAAGATACTATGTAACTGAGATTTTTAACTCTATTTTCACCACTATCAGAATTTGGATAGTAACATACTCTTATAGAATAACGAATTCAGTTAACGCCTATAACGTCAAATTCATTCAATTATGACAATAGTGTCTTTTTTTTAAATACATTTGAATAAGTTAAAAAGAATTTGAAAATTGAAAGAAAATCGTAATTCGTTTGGTAAAAGACGTGCCGTGCCATGTTACCATAGGTTACTACTATGTTTAGATAATCGTGACGTGACCTATAATTTAGTCACCTTTTTTCGTTTTGATATTTCATTTTGATTTTGATGCTGACTGTAGGTAGGTACTACAAGCAGACGTGTAGATATTTGAATTGTAATTTAACGAAGCTCTTACTAAAAAACCAGCAATGATGAAGGCCTATTCCGGGCTTCCGATGTTTACCAGGATGGTAGTTGACTATCGCCATCGCTATTGTTAGGATAGCGGAAGTTCCCCATGTGTACAGTGCGTACCATATAAACTCCTTCCATTCGTAGTTATTGAGTGTAGGTCGTCTGAAATAATAAACAGTTTTGCAACAATATTCACACAATGTTATCATTATTGCTTTTCGCTACCCGTTGGTATGTGGCTAATTACATTTACTTTCCAAGTCAAGGGTCTCGGGTTCGATATCCAGGTAGGTCATTTTTAAACAACCTTTTCTAACTTGTTTTACAATCTGAGTGTTACTCTGTGTTCCGGACTCCCAGTTCATTGAGTGGTACCTAGTAGCCTATTAATAGTAGCCTAGGGCTTAGTTTGGTCTGACACAATGTAACTGTCTGAAAATTATTTATTATTATTACTTAATATAAGAAGTTCTACAAAAGTCTGCTGACAAATTTATTGTTTTTGTTGGAACGATGAATTTTAATTAAAAGTTTACTGTGATTCGAATTGTTGCTATTTAGGTATAATAAAAACTTTGTTTACCTCAAATTTAGTAGAATTTGTACAGATATCGCGTTCATCCAAAAAAATGCAGCTATTATAAAGAAGTACGTTAAAAATGCTGAAAATAAAAAGATTTATTCATTTTACATCTTCAACTTTTAAGATATCGTTCTAAGAGTAAATAATCAAAGCGTTCTATGTTCTTTTTTGCTCAGAGACCTGATTGCTGAAATACCGAAGGCATAGAAAATATCAAAGGAAATCGTTTGATAAATATTTCATTGCATTCTAAAGCCCAAAGACATTGTCTTGCGAGGCCAAAGTTCTATTTGTCTATCTGACTTCGCTCCGACAGCAATGGATTTTTAATTTATATTATCTTTTTTAATTTACTTCCAATGCCATCAGAGAAACCTTATGTGAAACTATATTAAACTATACGGTTAAAGAATAAACGTAAGTTGAACTCGCTTTCGCTTTCCTTTTCGCCTATTTACAGAGGGTTCAACTTAGATCTCTGCTTCTGAACGAACAGTGGGATCACAATCAAACATACACAAATTTTTTGGTTTTGTACCCTAAGGGTGCCAACGAGACTATAACTAAACCTAAGCCATCTGTCCATCCGTCCGTCTGTCCCAGTTTTAAAGGGCTGTATCTTTTGAATCGTAATAAATAACCGGTTGAAATTTTCACAGAATATGTTATGGAGGATATCCCAGAAAATAATAAAAAAAAAATTAAAGTATGCCATTAAGGGCAGATACTTACGTGTTTTTTAATGTTTTGTTACTTTCAATGTACAGATACGGAGCATTTACAGTTTTGTTATATTGTAAGTCGTTTCATTTCAAAGAACCGTATATATATGACTACACTTAGTATTATTTATTAAATATATTATTAATTATTAAATTCCACTGTCAGTTATTAACATACACATGTTAAAATTCATAAAATATATACCTCTAATAGCACATATGTTTAAATCTGTATATTCCAGGAGTTTCAAACTGGCTAATAGTGCTAATCCCAAAGCCATACTAATACAATAGTTTATTATACTTTTTCCCTGTAAATCTCTGAAACAAAATTTTATTTTCAGATCATTGAAACAAGGGATAAACAAGATTTAATGTCTCTATAAACAATTAATAACAAACAAAATTAGTAGTTCTCGACGACACACACTATCTGTTATGTTGATTAGCGATAAGAACTTGTTGGTCAAAAGCTGCGGTTTCAATATTACTTCGATAATTATCGTTATATTCTTTAAATACGCCAGCAACAGTATGGATTAAATAATACTAGTTTGTTAAGTCTTCCAAATAAGTAAAAACGTTATCTGAAAAATTGTCAACTACTTATAATTTCCATTGAGGGCGCCTTAAACCACCCATCTACATACATATATCAAACCTTACACAATTCTGGTGTAAGCCTCCTTTAATCTTCTCCATTCAATTACCTTATAATGTTGCCTTTCTTTCTCACCTGTTGTCTGCTGATTTGTCTCTATACTCCTCGGTTTCTACTCCAAGAACTTGCATTACGATATGACTTTAATTTTTAGTACATGATCAGCCTACTACCATTTGAAAAATCTTAAATATCGTTATTTTTATATCGTATTGTATTGTTATTTGGGACGGTTTATATGAAAATTCGTATTTAGATAATGTTTTATTTCCGAGTTTATTTTGTATCTATAGGGTTATTTGTAATACTGTGGTTACCTGAAAAAACTCGGTTTCATGGAAAATAACCTTTTTTTTTCCAAAAATTCTGGGTATTGAGGTCAATTAGATTGCTAAAAAAAGGTACTCAAGCTAGACCTATCAAATCTATAACATATGCGTACACGATACATAGTTTCAAGTTTAGGCGGGTACTGCTCTGCTTTTTATTTATCCTCTCATCGTAAGTATGGTGATACTCAAAGTTCACAAAACCAACCTGAGTTCTGGGAGAACTGCATAAATTACAGCACATAAAGCGAAAAACACGGCGGAGACAGCCATACAATATCCAACGATCTCGTCATCTATAAAAACTTGTTCTTCCTCCTCCGAACATATTACGGCAACAAATCTATTTTCATCAATAGAAGTTTCGTTGCCCACACAAAATCTGTAAATATTTATAATACCTGTACACCATAATATACTGCAAAATAAACTTGTCTGTACTATCTATATCTATTCTAATATTATAAAGAGGTAAACTTCGCTGTTTCTATGTAATGGATAAACTCGAGAACTGCTCAACAGATTTCAAAAATTCTTTCACTTATAGAGAGCTACATTATCAGCGAGTAACATTTTCAAAAAAATGTATACCCGTGCAAAGCCGGGGCTGGTCGCTAATTGGAAAACAAATATAGTGCATTGGGGAAACGATTGAAAGTAATTCAGTTAGTTACAAAACTTTACTGAGTGATACTTTACAGATTGAGTTCTTCATAAAAATCACGCCAGTAAAATCTGAAATATTACTTATATATTATAATTCTTAGAAAACATTACAATATTTTACTTCTACATTGCACATGTCGTGTTCATTGTAGAAGATTAATTTAGTCGTGGCGACATGCCGCGTAGTTGCAACGCTACTCACAGGCGACTGGCCAGTCGCAACAATCGACTATTTGTAGCATCTACGTCTATTGTGCACGTATATACAAGAAAGCTTCTGAATTCAGTCTTTTGGCTTGGTGGCCCAGACTAAAATTGCCTATGTTTTGGTCGCCGAGAGACCGTGTCCCTATCGAACAGCAACAGTCCGTAAATTACCTTTACGGTATTCGCAAGAAGAGTATTCGAAGTTATTCCTTCTTTCCTAAGAGTTATAGATCCATAAACTTGAAGTTAGTAAAAAAATTAATGTACCTACCACGCTTTTAAAATGGACGAACGAGTATAAAATAATTTTAAATGGCTACAAAAATATATGTAAGATTTAAAACGAAAAACGTCGGACACATGCAACAGATAATTTGATGCCTGAATGGTAATTTGCTTAGGCCACAAACAATTACGTTGTACTACAAATTATATGAACTGGTGTGTGAGAGATTTACTATACTCTACACTTCTTACTGTTAAATATTGCATTTTTTTTTAAATATAGTAATATATTTCTGGTTCTTAGTAACTTATTTGGGTGAATTTGGGTCAATTTTTAACATTTTAACGAGTTTGTGACAGACACACTTAGCACTATGGTTTCGAATGAACAGACAGACAAGAAAACGAATTAATATTGCAATGTCATCCAATTCAAAGTTACTTTTAAAGTTTTGAACTGACTTCATGATGAGCTAGATAATATAATAGCTCATCTTGAAGTTAGTTTAAAATCAATAGCAAAATTTGAAATTTTGAAATTTGAGATAACGTGGTAAAATACTATATTTATGCATAATACTGTTAAAATCCATATTTTGTATTTTAATTTATGTATTTTGTTCTGTATGCACTTGTAAGGTGTTTCCATCCCATTATTCACGCTCCATAATTTAGTCTCATATATACCCTATTTCATTGCTCTGTACTTTATAATATTATAAACAGAGAGAGCTGATTTTGTAAGTTTGTTTATATGTGGAGAGTAATCTCATTATTCCAGATGGACATAGGCTATATATACTAGTATTATGTATTAACCTGGGCGAAGTAGGGACGGGCCGCTAGTAGCTATATAATTTATTTGGAATTGTGAGTCGACGAAGTTTGAATTTAAGGCGACGCATTGATAAACAATAATTTAATCTAAAATAGACCTTCTGTTCTATACAAACGTGCGCGCGCTAGCTTACGAAAAATACGAAAAAACAGTTATTTTCGTTTATTTTAAAAACTATAATTCATTTTAAATCCAACTCTCATTTTGAGGAACATGTTTAAAGTAAACTATACAGAAAATTTAGAAATATAAATCGGCCCCGATGCTCCGAAAAATGTAAATCTCTGTTCTAAAAGAGGTTCCTTGGATATTTTTTTTGTGTTACAAAAGTTAACCAACCGGTATCTCAACTGTCAAAATGAAGTCAATGAAATGAAGAATCAAGATACCAAATATCACTATCATATGTTTTGGAGTCACTTAGGAAAATTGAGATCCCTGGCGTCAAAATTTCCAATGCGTCGCCTTAATATTATCATTAGCTACTTGATAGTAGATAGTTGATAGTAGATTGGTACTGAAGACGACGACGGAACGCCGAATCCCACTTTCCCGCCATTTCACTTTCGATCTGTTTATGTCCAATTTGGTTAGCATTTACATTTGTATAAAACTTATTCTACTTAACACTAATTTACGCTGTTGATATTCGACACTACAATGTAATTAACGTTAGGGGCGCTATACAAATCTTCATATATATTTTTTTTACAATGTCGATACCATGGTAGAGTCACAGAAATGCTACTTACAAGCCGGCAGCTAATGGTTCTGTATACACATCTAAGATTACTTCTAGCTCGCCCCATTCGTTAACTGTAAAATTTAACTCAGAATCTGCAATGACATCGGCCTTACATTTTAACCATATAGATTCTGTTTTGTTATGCGTGGAATCGAAGCAACTGTGTTCGCTCGCTTCGAATTTTATAAGACTTTGATTTCGTGCACAACAGTAAGAGTTTTCAGGAATAGCTGAAGTCCTTTGAATGATTATAAATAAAAATAACAACATTGTGTACCACTTGCTATAATCTAAATGTTCCTTCATATTTAAGTTTTGATGTTTACAATGTAAATTTAAACAAAATGTAATTTTAAATTAATTTCATAGTGTATTTAATGTCACGTAGATTTTACAACCATTTATTAATATTTCATTATTTTAAAGACATCCAAAACTGAATCCGGTGTATTGTAATTAAATTTTATACAATTTTAACAAAATTGATACTATATTTGGTACACTTCACATATTTTAGACCCGAATGCTTGGTTTTGTTATACATGATATGTTATCGCAGTTGTTTGTTTTTTCATAAACTGATCCGACACGACCTCGGACGATCTAAACCCGAATACAAGTTCGTTACTGGCGAGCGTTTACTATACTGAGAGCTGAGATCTAAGTACGGCTTGAGCGAACGCGAAACGCATGTGAACGCCAACAGTAGTGTTGGTAATGTGTAACCTCTGTTACGTCTCAGTTCCGATTCAGACATGTTCCTTTCGATCTAAATCATTCAGTTCGAATTCTGTTACTGCGACCCATGAACCTAAAGTAGATATAAAAATAAAATGTGAAACGTAACTTAGACATGGACCGGGTATATAAATACTAGATATTTCGATACTACACGGTATGTTCTTACAACATCATCCCGAGTATTGTTTATTGTATTTTTTTATGAGTTGAATGGAGCTGCTTATACTTAGTGATATTTGGCTGTTTAATTTTTTTAGATTTTAGTCGTTTATTTGAGTAAGTATACAATATAATCTATTACTTGAATACAAGGTTAGTGAATTACATCATTATGTATATAAATTGTTAACTTGTTAACTGTATTTTACTTAATATTAGGTAATCACGAAGCGTAAATAATAATAATAAATATATAATATGATAATAAAAATATTGTTAAAGTGAGCCTAATTAATTGATAAGAGACCATTTATATCATATATCGGTTCAATGTATATAATATCTTAAACGATGTAAAATATATTCAATAAATGATTTTATAATAATTGTATTAATCTGTACCTATGAAGTAAATATTAAGTGTGTCAAGAATATTCATTTTTAATTTTAATGAAGAGGTCGCAGCTCGCGGGGCTATGAATTATAGCTGGATTATTTTATTATACCAATTTAATTGTAAACTACACTTTTGTTTTTTGAATGAATAAAACAATAATTTAAATGTATTGTTTATAAATCGAATAGACACACGCACTGACGTATATTTTAAGAACATGGAGTTCTTCAAAAAGAGCGAGACAAAGTTCTTACGGGGCGACAACGCGTAAGTGATGCCTCTGGTATTGCATGCGTCCATATAGGCTACTTGTAACCGCTTACCATCAGGCGAGCCGTATATTTGTTTGCCGCCGTTGTGGTATAAAAAAAAATTTGTAATGACATGAAAACAAATATTTCTTTATATTTTAGGATCAACCTTGAGTAACCTTGTGCAAGTATAAAATAAACGTGAATATATTCAATGTCAATTCCACCGCGTCAGTGAATCGGAACTGGAATGGAACAGACATTTTATAGAGCGAGTCTAAAAGGTCATTTACCTAGCCAGTAAATCAACAGATTCAAGCAAGACCACTTAAGACGCCAGACGCTAAATATTTCGATTTACCTATATTTATAATTGCAAAACGACCTTCCTCCCAACGCCGCATGGCGTCAAAGAGTAAGAGCGCGCGTTGTAAAGCCGGTCCCAGACATGTGTACGGATAATATACGGTCAAATAATTTACACACTCCATATTTGTATATGTGCACATACTAGACACTACATATAAACATGTTATGTGTGAAGTAAATATGAGTTGAATCTTTTCCGAATTAATTAGAAATAGTTATTTCCAAATTATCGAGAACCCAGTACACACCACTTAGCTGGATCTTTAGCTCTTCTAATCCTACAACTGCCAGCTACCTTGCGTAGATCGTTGCTCCATATTGTGATATGCAAACTATAATTTATTATTAAATACATAGCTAATCGAACTTCACTATGCGTTTTAAGTTGAGATCTATTAATTTCTTTCCCCAAACACCCCTTAATCCGTGATTTTAATTGAAATCGTTAAACATTTATAGGATTTGTTGCGTAATTTTTAATAAAACACTTTAATGTCGTGTATAACAATTTAACCCTGATGAACAAACATTTTAAGAAACGGCCTATATTTATGCTCGATATGCTAGATAGAATGGTAAGCTCAAAAGACGGCAGTGGAACCGAAGTGTTATAATAATACTATAATATCTTAATTTATTCTCTTGTTCTGTTTCATTCTATTCTGTTGTTCATTTTTCTGTTTTAAAATATTCCTGTGACACTTCGGTTTTATTAATACCTTTTGAAAAATAATATTGGACATACATGTAGGCCATATTTCTGTATGTACCTACATATGTATTCTGTATTTATTCATTACTTCCCTGGGTTCGATACTCTATTAATATTTGCAATTAATTCTTCGTAGCTTCTTCAAATGCTGAAATTCTACGCCCGATTTGAAATCAACGATGAAACAGGTGATCCGATGACTGATCGGGATATGACTCTGCTGCATTACTCTAGGATCACTTCGTTACAAGTAAGTACAATATCTAGTAGTATCTATATTGACTCGAATTCATTTCTTTCATGAATTTTAATTCACAATTACACATACATTAACTTTTATATATACAAAGTCGAATGTTACTATATCTCTCCCACTTTTGAAAGGTGACCAACTCAAAGAAGAAATTTCCATTCAACAACCATCTGCTACCTTGTCCTGTAATCACGCACGCCATATTGGGCTCATGAGGAACGTTAAACCATAAAAGTTTTCGCATACAGAAAACCATGACCCAGAATAAGGTCGTTAACCTTTAGATTGTGTCGTCTCGGAAAGCCTGGTGTGCGACGTCTACCGGCTTTCGATTTCCCGTTTTCCCGCTTTGTCTCCAGTTCGCGATAACTTTTTTACATTTATTGCCTTTATAACTGCTTAATTTTATTACTTATAAGTAAAAAATATCAACACATTTGATTTAACGACATACTGTGAGATCGTCTGCCTACAGCTGCGCAGCCAATTAAATTCGATTTCTATCATTATAATGTATATTACAGAAAGCGGCCTTCGTAAAGTTTCCAGACTTGCGTTTATTTGCTTTGGCGAATGTGGCCAGTGTGGATACCAGAGAATCCTTGCAGAAACATTTCGGCAATTTGAGGTAGGTATGAAGTAAAGACTAAGGAAAATAAAAAAGCAAACGAATTTTTCCAGCTGAGATTCAAACGGTTATTCATTACCTAATATCCTCTATAAGCTTAGCATTTTTATCAAATTCCTAGTAATATCATAGAATAAAATGTTATATTTCTGTGATGGTGTCAACGTCATTAGAAGCAATTCAGCTGAGTATAAATATCCCAAATTAGAAAATTATTCATCGCTCAGCTATGTTAACTATTCGCTCCAGTTTACTTAGTAAATTAAACATTTTCAGGAATAGGAAATGAATTAGTGTTGTTGAGAAGTGTACATAACAATGTACCTACACTGATAAACTAATATTAGGCATACTTAATTTTGAAACGTATTTAGTGAACTGACTGATGCTTTTACGTAGGTATGTACCTCAGTACATATAATTTGTGTACAAGTTTTCTCTGCCACACTTTATCAGTAGCGTGTGCTGTGATATGTCCAGGAAAACTAGAACAATCTTTGTTGTCTTCTAACGCTTTTCGCGTTTGATTACAATTGAAAATCCCATTTAATAGGAAATATCAAAATCGTTTATAAAAATATTTATGTTAACTCTAAACCTCAATATCATTTTCTTCGCCAGTAAATGCATTTTTAAAAATCTTAAATATCTTAACTCCAAAATAATGAAATGTATTTATGTACTTTATGTCGCTAAAATGGTTACTCGCATACCTAGGCGAAAATCTGTGAGGATAATGATGAGATTTGAGGAAGCGAAAGAAGTATGTATGGACTCCTATGTATAGAAGTATGTAAGCTTGGCACTCCGTCCTCTCTGACTACCCCGTTGAGGATACAGTGTGAAGATATGGAGGGTAAAAGTTGGCTAATTGGTGATACATGGCAAATATGGTGTTAATTTTAGTTTTTTCTGTGTCATCTGTTCAGACTGCCAAGAAGCCGCCTTCGTGACGGGTGTTGCGCAATGTGTGTACGTAAATATCGCAATATTACTAAAAACGTACTACTATTGTAATCTTCTTTGATTATCTAATGAGTTTTGTCGATTTTATTGAGATTAAGAAGTAATAACTATTGCATCTTTTCGTATTATAAACACATAATTTGCATTTAGGTATGTTGACCTATGAGCTTATTATGTATTTGGTGGTTTTTCTTACAAAACCGCCTCTGCGGGCCGTCGACTAAGAAAAATAAAGGCTGACAAGCGGCGGAATTACTATGTCTCGACCTACAGAGCAGCCTTTTCAAAGGTGAAAAACAATAATGGTCAGTTTATAGGGCGTCCAAGGAGTGTACTATGGTCTACCTTAAATAGACACATGAAAACGAAGACTGTTCATAGTGCGATGTTTCAGTCTACAAGTCGTAAATAATTCTTGAGCAAAGGCATCTAGACTTCATTTCTGCTGTCTGCTTACTCCAGCCTACGAGCATGCTTTCCAGCCATCGATTGTGATGAATGGCTTCTGGAAAACTGCCATTTTTCCATTTGACCGTAGTGCCGTTCCCAATGAAAGCATTGCTCCGTCGCTAGTACGATTAAGAGTTTTGAAGTCACCTAATCCAGTGGCAGCTTTTGGATATGCTGAAAAGATAGACGTAGTACTAATTCGTTTGCCTTCAGTTCTTTTACCGTGCTTTCTATCCCTGAAGCCCCGCAGTCTTAGTAGTGTTCAAAGACAAAAACAATCCACAAGTTCGATACCTAACGCCTATCGCTGCTCCCAACATAGAAACTCTCCAAGAGAACATTGATCATAATCTTGCAGCATCTAGCACCAGTGTGGAGCCGGAAGCTTCAACCTCTCCCTTTACCCTCCTCTCTCCTCTCCTCGCCCTTTTACATCTATGCCTGGACCATCGAAAGTGAGATCAGTCAGCACTAGGAGAACAAAAAGAAACGCACGAAAAAAAGTACTACGTGTGAACTTTGTGGAGTTCATTATTCTCAAGATGTAGCCCTCAGAAACGGAATTGCTTGGATAGATTGTATGAGTTGTGGAAAATGGTATCACCAGGACTGTACAGGCAACTGACTCGCCACGGTTTCTGTGTGATAATTGTGACCGTATTGATTTTGCAGGCAGTGATGACATTACAAGATCACCAGAATCGACTATCATCATATTGCCACATATGATATCATTTTATTGCCCTCATATCATTATATTACTCAGTCAACTAGATACAGTTAAATTGATTTTACATTAATGTTTAAAATACTTATAACTAGTGTGCAGATTAATGCAATAAGAGAAAAGTCTGATTCTTGCTGAGAATAAGGGAAATGTTTATTTCTGCGAAATGAAGGAATTGTATTTCTTATAATCACCATATAGCCAATATTTAATTGACCTTGATAAAATGTTCATTGCAATCCATCATTTTGTCATTTTCATAGAAAACTACATTATTACTGAAAACCGAAGTTCTACGGAAAAATTGTTTTAATTTTTTTTCCAAAATAGATGCCGTGGTTACTTGTGGCACATTTAAACCACCGTAGTTAAGATTTCTTCTAAACATTCTCGGAAAAACTCACCTGCATCGCGTTATGTGGAATATTTATATATAGTCTGTAAAAATTCCATTTAGTTTTACTTAGAACTAACAAGAATCTATGAATCAAATAAAATGGATAGTATTGTCTGCTGTCGGCTATGCCTGGTTATATTTTTATCGTCCCTTACCCAAAGGGTGTAGACGAGACCCTGTTTCCAAGCTTACGCCGTCTACCCTTCCGTCTGTCTGTCCGTCTAACCATGTGTTCTACCTTTAAATGGCTATTACATCTTGAGCCGTGAAAGGTAGCCGGTGAAATTCACAGAATGTGTTATTCCTTATTATGGCGGATATTCTAACATATGATAATAAAAAAAAAAATATAATAATAGAGCCCGGAAATTCAGGCTTATAATTTAGATTTATGTTAGCAAATAAATTTATACTTTCTATATTAACTTTATTGCAACATATGCAGAAGGTTTATGACCGTCAATCTCCAATGAAGAAAATTTTCCAAGCACATGATAGCATAATATGATATTCGTTTTTCATAACTCGAAACTATGCACGTAGTATTTCGTTATTTGTTTTTATTAAGACTACTTGATTTAATTTCGATCGACTTAGGCAGACGATGAACGAGAATTATGATGTCCTTTTCCAGCTTACAATGTATACGTCGTGTGCCACAAGTCGGTGGTAACTACTATTTTTAAACCTGTGGGTATACATTTTAAATAACGTTAAACTGACATCGAAATCAACATTATTTCATAATTATTGGACGCATGATTTTTAATTATAACTCGGGTACTTAGACTTCGAATTCAATACAGTATCGCAATAATTAAATAGTTTTTGAAATAGTAACTTCCTTCAATGACTAAACGAGGATGATCAAACGTGACAAACAAGAGACTGCTGAATATGTTATTATAATACTAAATGTGTTTGCATAAGCACCGCTGGGAAAGCTGTAATCACGAAGACCATCGCCCAGGACGCGACAAAATAATGCGATATTAATCGGAAGAATTATTAAGACATTTTATTTGTTGTAAGGGGAATGGTAGCAAATATACATATACTCGTATATGTCTGAGACAAATTGTTTTATCTTTCATCACAATACTACTCGTTATAAATGAAGTCACTAAAAGTAAACTGTAGCACGAATATAAATAAAACGATTTTCCTATCCATATTTAATAACTTAGTCGTTACATAATATAACGTCTGATCCGTGTATTTGCCAATTAAAAGAAAATTAGATCAGTTTTTATGACCTTTTAGAAAATAAATCAGAAATTATAACTGATGTCTTGGTTTTGCAATTAAATTAATATTTTAATACTTATCGCTGACACCATCCAGATAATGAAATTATTTAATTTACCCAATAGTACGAAAACATACATGTATATAGATATCTATTTAATTCTATCTACATCTGATTTTACTCGCTTTCTTGCAAATAAATATTATTATTATTATTATATCGTCTGTCCTCATGATCTCAATTTATTAAATTAATTTCGTTTTAACAAGACTACGCTCTTACGAAGATATAGTTAATTGACGTTCAAAAATTTTATCGTTTCGTGTTAATGACGAATGATGTAAAACAGACTTAAAGAAAATGCTCTGTAGTAGGTATTTGTACCTCAATTACTTTAAGTTTTGATTGTGGAAATAAAGTATGGAAATAAATTTAAAAAACTTTTAGTAGGTACTACCGATTACTTTGTCTACAGAAACCATTAATAAGACATTTTAGGATTCCATAGTTAAATGTCAAAAAACGAAACTTATAATTTTGTTCAGTCTGACTGTCCAACTGTCCGTCTAGCTCTCCGTCCGACTGTCTTGTCTACCTATATGTCACAGCCATTTTTGTCATAGACTATTGGCACTGTATACCTAAATGAAATTTGGAAGGTAGGTATGTGTATTGTGTGTGTGTGTCTTTTAACGACCATAGAATAGTGTAGGGAAATTTTGATAAAAAATTTAGGGGTGAGACAAAAACATTCCAGTGCACAAGCATGTGGGGTTATCTATGAATATGGATATGGACGTTTATATTTTTTTCAATTTGGTTACGGAACCCTAAATAATATGAAAAGCTTTTTGATTCATATTGCTGGCTCGTTTTATTACTTTTTCCAAATCTAAGTTTCGATTAGTAACAGAAGAAATGTTAATTTATAAGTAGATCACTCGAAATTTACAGAAAAAAGAACTAAAGCATGAACTCAGTCTAACATTTTTTTTAATAGTGATAAAGCTCTTCGGGCCATAGCAACTCATTTGAATCTTGTTCCAACGGAAGGAAAGGAAGACGAAGCATCGTGGCATCGATTAGATAAAAATTTTCTGAAGGAATTATTGGTAAGAGTTTTTATGAATTTTTGAAATTTTTGAAATTATGCAATACTTAACTACAGATTTTTTTTATGTATTTACGCTATTTTAGACGTTTAATGTTATATATACACAATAAAGACATACATTTACATCATTATTTACCGTTCGGGGTGAGCAAAGTGTTGAAATATAACAAAAAAACATCTTGGAAGTTGCACTACTTTTAGTATTACATAATAAATTATGTAAGTATTTTGACTTACAGATAGTAAAGCGGAAATGGTAATTTGTTTAATATCCCATAGCGTGTACGAATTATGTTTAATCGGCTGTTGTTTTTTTATCTTATGAAAAAACACTGAACAAATCGTTTGGAGCTTTACCATTATTAAGATTAATTTTACATGGTAATTTAGTAAATCAAAATCTTAAAAAACAGTGCATTGAGCACCTAAAAATCACAAAATGAACTTAGAGATGATATTAAAATATATTTTGTACAATTCCAAACTTTAAAACATACGTGTTAAAAAAATAATATCTCGACTATCAAACCACGACACATGCACTCGCAACTGAGTAACTGTAGTAATTTCGTTCAGTTACTAATAATTGAACTGCAAGCTAATTGTTTAATTTACTTAAACTCGAGTATATCAATATACATTGTAATGTATATTGATATGAACCACCCACATAATTTTGTCGAATGAATTCAAATTCACTCTATGTATTTTTGTATCTCGCTCCGAGCCGCATGAAAGTGACGTTTACATTAAACGGGAATATAAAGACTTAATAATCTAATTAACACCAGAACCGCACTCATATTAACAAGGACATAAACCTTATCCTCCTGCGGTGCAAATGTACCCCTTTGAATTAAGCGCATTATTTAAACAAATTTAAATTTTTATTAAAAATAAGAAATATAATAGTTTAATATGACACACTTCAAATTACAACAATACAGTATTAAGAAAATTAACTTCGAATACAATTTATTTATTTATGACAAACTTTTTTTTCGTGCTCATTGTATAAAAACGATTTGCATATTGAACATTGATTTTGCGATTTTCGGTCTTTCGACCTTCGAAGCCTCGGACATAAAAAAAAAATCTCGTTTTTGAATTTCGGAGGGCAGGCATATCAGATGCCCTTTTTTACTTAACTTTAGTAGCTCATTAATAAACATTTGAATTAAAATCTATTAAAGATATTATTTTTGAGATTTTTATGAGCTTTTATTTAACTCGTCTAATTAGTACATGTGTAAGTCGAATTTTGCTACCGAGTTAAACCAGTTCCACCTAACCGACTGAGATGAAATTTGCATACATTTTTGGGTCTGTTAACAATACTATAGTCTAGTAAAAATTTGCTTACGAAAAAGCTATAATTTTTATAATATTTTTTTTTTAAATAAATGAACGGTTGTGTACGAATTTTACGTAGGTACATACATACCTACTCATATGTTCCCCTCTTTCAAGACACGTCATTGTCAAGCGTGGATAGTTTTTTGTTAATCAGATACCGTGAATCTAGTCACGTTTCCCGTGTATAGTATTTTAGATTACACAAAAAAACTAAGCTCATGTAAGTAACAATGTGGACTCTTATGTTCACATTGTTAACATTTCGCTGTTAAATTATTATAAAAATAAATAATGGTTGAAACAAACTCAATTTACAAATCATAGGTCTGACTGATCTACAGACATACATACAGACCCGTTGACGCAGTATTTAGAATTTCCCTTCCAAGTCAAGAGTCCCGGGTTCGGACTCTGGATGCTCTCACAGTTCGTTGAGTATATGTACTATATATTATATAGTATAAGCCTTGTGCTTACTTTGGTGTCATACAATTGGTATAATTTTTATGTAATTTAATAATATTAAATTCTTCGGCGTCTTAAAAAAATAGATAAATTGTTATTTAAATTTATATTTTTGTAAATACTTAGTTGTATGGATATTCACATAAATATATGTGGACATAAATATTCTAATTACGATATTGACTCCACTGCTAATTATGAAATATATTTTTTAGATATCTCGTCATGAGCGACGTATCTCGCAACTCGAAGAACTCAACTCTATGCCATTATATCCCACCGAAGAGGTGATATGGGATGAAAATGTTGTGCCTACTGAGATATATAGCGGCGAAAATTGTTTGGCCTTGCCCAAACTCAACCTTCAGTTTCTAACGTTACACGATTATTTGTTAAGAAACTTCAATTTGTTTCGATTGGAAAGTACTTGTGAGTTTGAAAAATTGACTAACTAATTATTATATAGACTCAGGCATTACTTTATTAAAATCTATCTCAGTAATTAATTTATATACATAATTATGTTTTTAATTATTTTATATAAGGCAAGCAGACACTTCAGTTATTTGTATAGACATTTTATATCACACGATGCTAAGTAGTCTTAGCGAGTCTTAGATTTGGAATTTCCTGAGGATGCTTCACTGAAACGAAAGATAGCTAAAAATAACGAATATATAAAAATCAATGTTTGTTTGTTCGTTCGTATTTTATGGACTGCCATTCCATTTATCCGATTGCGATGAAATTTGGTACAGAGATAGCTCGAATCCTGAGGAATTTAAAAATAAAAAACGCGGACGAAATCGCGGTATCAGCTGGTATTAATATAAAAACGAAAGATTATCCATATGTTTTTTTCTTTCAAGTAAAAACTACTGATCCAATTCAATCTTAAGGGGGCTGCATCACTGAAACGAAACCATAGATAAACTGCTAGTTTGCTCTAGAATTGAGAAGTATAGTCTTTATAATTATTTTTTGTTTTAAAGTGAATACTCATTATATTTTTATGAACGTTAATTGTATGTGCTGTAACAAAATATTTGTTTCAGATGAAATACGACAAGATATAGAGGACGCTGTGTACAGATTAGCTCCGTGGTTAGTCTTTAATACTTATGTCATTTTTATTTATATATAAAAGTAGCTAACCCTACAGGCATTGTCCCGTCATAATTTAAATAAATAATAATCTAAGGAAAAAAGCGTTTCCCAAATTTTTACATTTTCCGTGCAACTTTTCCAATTTTTCTTTCCCTAAAACCTTATTCGGATTATTACGAATATTTTAAAAAAATTAGGCAAATGGGTCCAGCCGTTCTAAAGTAATTCACTTACCAAGTAATAGCATTTAATTTTTTTTATAATGATTATGATATATACAACTCCATTTGAATATAATTTACATTATGTATAACGTTATTTAATTATTGTAATAATGATTTTACTGAATTTAATGAAAATATAAAATATGCATACATAATGTCACACTAATTCTGATATGATGTGGACAGTACATCAAGGTGCAACATCTTGATATCACTTTTGGTAATATTTTTGAGCTTACACATGCCAAAACAAACCAAAATACAGTTACAATTTTAGTAAACTAATTAATCTGTGGTTACAAGATTAATCGCTTATCGCTTATACGGATTATTTACAATAAGCTTTATTACTTGGAGAGAAGGCAAGCAGCTGTCATTTTTTATATCTCAGATTAATAAACTTAATATTATTCAACGAAATATCTAAAGCTCGAAAAATAATTACAAAAAAAAGCTTAGACTTTACTGTTGTTGCATTATTTCCTTTTGCGCCTGTTTTGCTAAAACACGGGAATTGAAAATTTAAATACAGTTTTTATCATAGAAGGTTTTTTTGTATAATGCCGTTTCACAGATGACTAAAAAAAGATGACAAAAATGATAAAATTGGTACGAGAGCCTTTCAACTGAGCGAAGTTAGAACGAATCGTTGTATATAAAAGTTCTAAAATTTTTAGCGTACTTTACGTTAAAGTTTGTTGACAGGCGTTCAGAAGATGGTAGCGTGTTCTTTGGTGGCTGGGCTCGCATGGCCCATCCTATTCAGAGCTTCGCTGTCGTAGAAGTCGCCAAGCCCAATATAGGGGAGAAGGCTCCGTCTAGAGTTCGAGCTGACGTCACAGTTGTGCTCAGCGTGAGGAATGAAATCAAGCATGAATGGGAAAATCTAAGAAAACATGATGTTTGTTTCCTCATAACCGTGAGACCTACTCAGGGAATAGGTGAGTATCGATTGATTTAAGTTACTAATACATTCTAAATTTGTCTTTTTTAAAACGAAATGTAAAACATACATATTTCATGATATAAAATTGGTCTAAATTCTGATTCTAATTCTGATTCTGATTTGTAAACAAAGTTCCATGCAAAATTAAAAAAATAGTAAATTTCAAATCTTAATAACTTGGACTCTTGTTATATTTTTCCTGTAAATTTTAGGGGAGGCCCTGACAATTCTAAAATTCGTGAACCTAAAAACTGATCATGAAGTAATACAAGGCTACTTATGGTACAGTGGTCAGTCCATCTACCTTCCTGTTAGAATTTAACAATAATAAAGTCTGTAATATTATGTTGTTTATTGAATGAAAACTACTTTCATTACTGTGGGCGAAAGAAACAATATTGTCATATGCATTTCTCTGCGCTTGCGATTTCTTATATGTTTGTTATAAAATATGAACACGATAATAATTGTATAAAAATTGTCACTAGCTATACCCTGCGCTTTCATCCGCGTTAACTTTGGTATTTTTCTAAAATAAAAAGGAACCTAGATTACTCTGTGAAAAGTTCTCCAAGTCTAAGGAAGCGCTGAGCAAAATCGGTTCAAATGTTTCTGATATTAGTACAGATAAACAAAGAGATACAAAGAAAAATTTAGAAAATGCGTGCTTTTTGGGTTTAGGTGCAATCCAGCGTTCTTAGCAAATAACCATATGAGCTTAAGAAAAAGTGTTTATTTCGAAATCACAGACAGACACTGATTTTATTTATTCATGTACATTATTATTAAAACCCAAGAGTGCACAAAACAATGGTTTCAATGCTTAATGTGGGGTACATTTGTAGAGAAATCGCAGCCCATTTAATGTAAATGGACGTTGGAAGTCATATTTACAGGGGAGTCATTTTATTTTGTTTGCCTCGCTATTGAATTTGGGCGACGTGAAGTGTATCATTATCTATGATAAAATTATTTCATCATGTCATGCAGGCACAAAGTACGACTACAGGAAGAGCATGGTCGAACAAGCTGGGATAGTGTATGTACGGGGGTGTGAGGTGGAGGGAATGTTGGACGCGGCTGGCAGGGTCATTGAGGAGGGACCCGAGCCACGGCCTGAAATGGAAGGCGATAAAAGAACGTTCCGCTTGCTGCTCGATCCTAACCAATACCGGCTTGATCTGGACCGCGCCAGCAAAGGGAACGAGGTAGGAAGTATTACATTTTTCGAATTTCGTCCAAAACTTTAATAACTAATGCTCTCTGTCATCCGAATAGATAATGAGATAATATTATTGCCAACTGAAATATTTTAAATAAACATTATTAATTAATTAATAATAATAATTAATAACAAAAATAAACATCTACTTGTGTGAGGAGAGTGATGAGATTTGAGGTACTATAGCGAAAGAAGTATATATGTATAAGAACCGCGAAGCTTGGCGCTCCGCTCTCTGACTACCCCGTTAGGAATACAGCGTGACTTGTATTTTCTAGAATTAATCTTGTCTTTAATCCGATGCTACCCGTACGAGAAATTAAAATAATTTGTTTCTAAGCCTCTTTGCGATGTAGTTTTAGGGTTCTGTAACCAAAATAGTAAAAACGGAACTCTTACTCGTTTGTCGTTTAGTCATGTCTGTCTATCCGTCTGTATGTCACAGCTGATTTTTTCCTTCATCTTTACACTTAGCGAGTTGAACAGAGACATAATCCAAACCAGATGTAACAAATAAGCCAAACAATGGATCTTTTGAACTCAATAATTCATTTATTTTTTTTATTTTGTCCGACATTCTACAACCGCTTGGAAAGAAACCAGCAAGAAAATGCGGTATAATTATACTTCATTTATTATCTTTTTACAACGAAGCTTTTTTACAATATTTGTACAAGGACAGCGAAACGCATACCATCTTTAAAAATCGTTGTTTATTATTTTATTTCTATCTAGTAATACTGTGTTTAGAATCATTAAAATAGCTTTTGATAAATTTCATTATTGATACAATGTTTGGCCAATCTGAAAATAATATACTCTATGCACAGATTTTAATGTAATTTCAAGTATTTGTAACTCTCTTTTCAATAATGTGTTGTTTTCATACAAAGGATGTGTATGAAACATTCAACATAGTGATGAGACGAAAACCCAAGGAGAACAACTTCAAGGCTGTCCTGGAGACCATTCGGGAGCTGATGAACACAGAGTGCGTTGTGCCTGAATGGTTGCATGATATCGTGCTAGGGTACGGGGATCCAGGCCAGGCGCATTACACTAGGTATGTAAATAAAAGGTTCTTTCTTTTGGTTCTACACGGTCTACGGACTCAGGCGTAGCGTATTGGCTCGTCGGTATTCGATACGATCACTAATGAGGTTAAGTATCCTTTGGTAAGAATACTTGTTGCTGCCTCGTCACCAGCAATTACGTCGCCGTTCATAACCTCTAACATTTCTCATACAAAATTTATTTTGTGACAGATGATAAAAAGTAACTAATTTGACTGATTGTCAATTACCCAATTTAGACACCAGTGGCGTGACGATCGCGCAGCTGTCTACAAATTTTTACGTGACTGATAACTGGGGGCCTAAAAAAAGCTCAATATTCGTAAACGCTAATAGAATAGAATGACAAATACCACGTAATCTAGCGTATCAAATTTTCAATCGGTAGTCAAACGTTATTAACTTTGTATATAAATCAAACCTTACGTGAAGTCGTGTGACAACCGCCGTATAAAAGTAGCCAAGCAACACTTTTGATGAGCAATAATACCAGCAACCATTTTGATTGTCCGCAACGTTTGCCACTTGTCTAGCAGCTCTGATAATCCAATCGTTCTCTTTCATATTATTATAATGGCATATTATATTATGTAACGCGACTGTACAAGATTGAGATATTTTCTCTTATTTACTGTTTCTCTTTATAATTTTCTCTTTGTCAACAAATCGATATGATTTTATTAGATAGCTGTATTTATTTTAGTACGTAATTACATCATTGTCCTTGAAGATGTCATGGTTAATGAACTGAATTAGTACATTCGATATGGTGATATCATCATAGGTATACTGTTCTCTATTGAAGTAACATCTAGTTAGACAACATCATAACATGACTTCACATCTAAAAACCGGATAAGTGCGAATTGTCACATTTATCGATGATATCCTCGTTTATTAATTGTTTTTACATATTTTATAACTACGTCTTATTTCCCATCTGCGACGGTCGGAGCATCAAGGCGCAGCAAAATCACACTCAACGTCATCTCTAGTCAGGGCTGCATTCCGTCCGGGTTTCTCCGGATTCGCTCTAGTTTGGAGGGCGTCCGAGTGTCCGAGGGCCACGGAAGGGATTTTTGTAGTCCGGGAAAAACATGATTAATTGGATGATAATAATTAAAAACAACCTTAGTTAAAAATTTACTCTTAAATCTGTTTTTTCTAAAGTAGTGTCTCAGATTTCTAACCCATTGCCATACTTATTCCTAAGTGCTATGTCCTATCTCTTGGCCGACTTTTAACACCCGCAAAGTACCTAAGCTTCTGGCATATTTTATATTTTTCTGCTTAAATATCAATATAATAGGTACTTCTAATAAGTTGTTATTTCGTAAACATAAAATTCCCTTAATAAAGTTTTATTGTCCATTGTATCAGTGCATATATTACCTGTATAGGTGTATACCACCTATAAATTCAATGCTTTGCGCAGTCACTTTAGTTGGCGCCATAGCACTCGTATTATACCTACAGATTGAGATATATGCATGGCGTCATTTGCTACAGTGCCAACATAATTTATGATCCAAATTGATTTCCGCCTTTACGAACTACGGTTTGTTTTCTGTCGTAACTTTGATATTAATTCATATTCATATAGTTCAGTCAAACTGCGGAACTCTGACTATTCATTCATGGTATGGCATTCAAATAATGTTAATATTTACGTCAGTATGTTGTCATTAATTGAAGAGATTTATGAAGGTTGATTTATCAATTCGTCATATTGATTCTTGGAATATCACTCCCACTTAATTATTGATACTTTATAGAGTGAATACTAACTTCTTCGCATTACACAATGTATTATGCATATGCATTTATACTTGCAATACATTTATATATTAGTACAAAGTGTAATTCGAAAAAATGTAGTGTAACGAATCAAAGTTACATAAACCAACAGAACACTTCCATTATACGACCTACTTTAATTATACGATAGGATAGCGATTTACATGAGTATGTATACTTAAAGCTTTTATCTTATTAAGACGCTTTTATTAGCTTCACCTGTATGTATGTTTGTAACGGAATCTTTGAACGAGATTTTCACCCACTTCAAAACGTCAGATTAAAGTGATTTGCACAGTTATCATCAAGGACCGATGACAATTTGATTGAAAAATTTTGAAAAATTTTTTTTGATTTGTTTTGATTAATTGAAAATAAGCGTTCTAACCTGTGGAAGCTTCCTATTGTATTCAGTCTCACGATATGGATTTTGGTTAATTTTTAGTCAACGAAATAGAAAAAATTATGGTTTAAAAAATTAAAAAAACACGCTTTGAAGGGAAACCGAACTAAAAAGTATAAAATAATGTTTATCTATTAAGACTTTGTTCATTAGTTCCAAAATTCCTCTAAATATAATTAAATGCTTTTACTAAGTTTAAAATAAGAATAATATCATTTGTTAAAAATATTTTATTGGTAGCTATTGATGGAAGTGGAGTGATTAAAAAATATAGTAAGAAGCACCCCACGCTTTTTACAATAAAATCATTTTTTTATCAATCACTTCATTCTTATTTTAAACTTTTTTGTTGAATTTAATTGTATTGATTTAGTGGAATTTTTATTACTACACACATCAAAAAAGTCTAAGCGACACGCATCATTTACAGAAACTGCATGTTTTATTAATTGATACTTTATTTTATCTTAGAAAAGTAGATTGGCATACAATCTTTTTTGTTCTCGGAAACATATACTGCCTAATTTTAAAATAGAACATTTTCGGTTGTGTTTTGTTTTTATTAAAATAAAAGCTAATTATTTTTTCCCGATTTCATGCATTTTCGTTGTTTGATAAATTTGGTATTTATCGTACTTTTATCATTTTTGAAAAAATTGAGTGGTGATTCATTTTTTATGTTATGGAGCAACGCCATTTGACTGCTGATGAAATGCAGAGAGCTGTAGGGATGCTACGAGTGGGAAGAAATCAGTCCCATGTGTCTCGGCATTTTGATGTCAATAGGAGCGTGATTTGTCGTCTTTGACAGCGTTACGTTAATACAGGGGATCCTGCTGAGCAGCACCCAGGACGTGGAAGGAGTACAACTGCTCGACAGGACCATACATACAACTGACTGCAAGACGTCAGCCGATGTTAACCGCCCGGGACATAGGTTTAAAGCTACAATTCTCAAGCGGTGTTGTTGTTAGCCACCAAATCGTGAGAAATAGGCTGCATGAATACGGCCTACGAGCACGACGCCCAATTAGGTGCCCACCTATACGCCATGGGAATCCCGCCCGTCGAAATGAATGTTGTAGGGAACACTTGACATGGACCTAGGAGCAATGGGATATTTTTTTTTTTTGTGATGAGTCCCGGTTTGGATTTAGGCCTGATACGAGAAGGGTAAGAGTGTATCGTCGTCGCGGAAATGTTGAACGGCTAGGATTCGTCCAGGAAGTGCACCCTTACAGTGGCTCCACAATGCTGGTATGGGCGGGTATTATGAAGAACAGACGAACTGAGCTCGTTTTTGTAGATAGCAATATGAACGCTGAAAATTACGTTGAAGATGTCCTCGGGTCTTATATTCACCCATTTGCCCAAAGTCTTGGCTTACATTTCACGCTGATGCATGACAATGCGCGTTCGCACACAACTCGGTGGACCAGAGAGTACTTGGCAATGGAAAACATCCGGGTATTGCCGTTGCCTGCACAATCGCCAGACCTCAATCCCATAAAGCACGCATGGGACATGCTTCAGAGACGTGTTCTAGAGAACCTGGACGGAGTGTCGACAACGCAGGATCAGATAAACAATCTCATAAATTCAATGAAAAATTGCTGCCGACAAGTTTTAAACAACAGAGGCGGTCACACTTTGTATTGAATTACCAAATAATTAAAAAAATGTCGTTATTTAATTTTGTAAAACATGAAAAGTTTAATTTCGTTTTAACTTAACTTAACCCCCATTGGGGTATACGCATTATTTTCGAAAATGGTTTTCAGGCTGTATTTCAGTAACGGATGAAATTATTACAAAATAAAACAAAACGTAAGATTTAAAATCTGTAACTGTACACGACCAACCCAATTTTACGAGAAATGGTGGGGATAACACTTGAAAATTAAAACGGTCATAACTCTTAAACGGATACGTTTTTTTCGATAATTCTTTTTGTAACTACATACTAAAGTTATGCCCTTTCATCCATTAAAGTAACTGTCCCGTTTTCATATACACCCTGTATATATATATATATGAGTGAATATATAAAAGTTGGGTAACTTTTAGAGTTATTTTGTTTATTACACTTTTTGCATTAAATTTTTACAAATTTGGGTATTTAAGACAGATAATCTCATGAATATATTGATCTAAATCGGGCCAGTTACTTTTTTTAGTAGATTTTGAGATATTTCGATTTTTCTAAAATGAACTGCCAGGGGACTGACGAGGGGTAACATAGTACTGATTAAATACACAATTTCGTAAGAAAAATATGACATTTATTTACATTTTGAGCTAATTTCTTAGAATCTAATAATGGCACATATAAGTATTAGGTAAATCACAGGCGTAACTAAATGGTAATAGGAGTAACTATTACTATGTAATACTGTGCGAATGAACTAGCTCAGTCTTCAACACAGCCTTTTGATATTTTTAATTCTTATATTAACATATATTACTTTGAGGTAGTTTTTCTTAACAGTACTAATACAATTTGTAAGAAATCAATGTATAAAACAAAAAAATAAGACTCAAAGCCTCAAAACAATTCTCATAAAATTATAATAACCAAAAAATAATCAAAAAGGAGATCTTTTTCTCAACAAAAATAAATTTTAAAATACTTAGTTTAACACAACACAAAATTACATCTTTAAAACATCAGTCTTTTCCCTAAATTGATAAAATTCCTTGTTCCCTTTTGTAACAAGGTTTGGTACAGGTAATTTTTTTATTATTTAAGCCTATCCGAACATTTGACTCATGTCTTTCATCCGATTTAAACAGAGTGCCATTATGGTTATAAATTTTGAGGAAAGTCACACTCAATTCACCGTCTTCGTCATCAACAGAAGAGCAGATAGCTGTGTGACGATATTCTGTTTTTTTGTGACATATTTGACGAAGACAATCACCACTGCTACAGCGACTTTGTTGTTGTGCTAAAGCATAGTTGCTAACTCCTGGTGTTGATAGATTGCAATACAATTTAGGGTGGCTATTAATGTCTTTCTTGTATGTGGAGAGTGGAATATCATCTTCAGAGTCTGTGAATACGGTAGAGGTATTTACGTGTAGAAGAAAATATCTTGTCGTGATGAATAGATTCTAGCCGGTAATGATCACATCCATCAGGGTCACAGAAACGACTTAGTGACTTCATTATAACATTGTTTGTAATAATGTGACTTCATTATAACAGTACCGGTCACCTGGTGCAGCAATAGCGTCCCCTTAAAAGCGACAAATTCAGACGACTCATTGTTAATGAAACTTCATTTTCTCGATTTCGCAGCTTTCAATCACATCCACTTTTATACCAGGACATCTCTCACGAATGACAGCAAAAAATTCTTTCAAGTTAGTTATATCACCTACTGTAGCAATCACTTGATCCACTGTTCGCTTACAAGTGGCCCCTACGCCATCGGGTGCCCCCTTTCCATGGCCAGCTTCATGATAGTTCCAGCTATAACTCATAATATTAGGGTATGTCTTGCAGTTTACAGTCCAATACATAAACCATAGATTTCTTCTTGTATTGAGCTATAGGATCGTCAGTAAGAATATTTGATTTGTGTTGAATATTTGACGGTAGTAATGCTAGCACAGGTTCTTGTTGCTCTTTGGTCTTCGTTAATCATAGGTCTATTTTCTTCAGGAACTATTGGTCGTATTTCATCGTCAGTAGTTGTAGGTCTATTCTGGCATATAAAATTATGAGTCGTTTGGTTTAACAGGTGTTTTCTTTGCTTGTACTTTGATGAACATTCTTTCCATTTTTTTTGTTATTCTTCGCTCCCATTTCTTTAACTGTTTTTCTTTGTCCTTTCTCCTATTTTTTTAAGTACTGTAACCTTTGTTTTTCTTGTATTCGGCTAATTTAATTGGTTTTCTTTTAATTCTGACAATGCGATCTTTTGGCTTCTCTTTTCTTTTTTAATATATCTTCTCTTGACAAATTTTGTTTTTTTTAGGAAGCGGAATGTTGTTTTAGACTGAAACAAATAAAAAAAGGCTTACACACGGTAACAGTTCAGAGAAATGTCACCTAAACAAAAAAAACATCAGTACCCTGGAAACACGTCAGTCCTCTGGTGGAATATTAGACAAGGGACTGACGCCAAAGTACTGATGAAAAGGACATAAATTTACGGTTATACTTGGAACTAATGTTTCTTTTGGTATTTTCAAATGTAAACCTACATTTTAACAAAACACAGTTGACTGTGTATAAATTAAAATAAAATACAGGTATAAATAGAAATAATAACTTACCACAGTACTGACATTTTGACTGGACCAACACATGTTTACGCTATAACAGCGACTCTTGCACTTGCACTGTAATGACGGCCGTTAAATGGCGCGGTCTGCAGCTAATGTCACTACAAACATTAAAAATCTAACATGGATTTGACCTTGAGTCGGCCTTTTTTTGGGAATTTGTAGAACGCACAGCGGACTGACGATTGAAACTGAACACAAAGATTTTATTTATTTTTTTAAATAAAAGTGACAATATTCCTCGAAGAAATTTGTGACATTCATTGTTAATTACATTACAGATTATACTTAAATAATAAGTTTTCATAAATAAATGGTAACATTTAATAAACAGCTATTTGATTGCACGTTTTTGAGATTGTGACATGCCAACGTACTGACGTTTTGAGGATTTCTTGTGTTGTTTTACCAACTTGTTTTTAAAATAAATAGCTGAAATTGAGTGAACAAATAAAGTTCTATTAATCATTTTAAATTGTAGTGAAATAATAAGAAAATGTAATAAAACGCCATATTTATTGACTGAAGACATCGAGTTACCCAATTTTTGTAGAATCACCCATATAATGAAAGTTTTTTTTCTTTGACCGCGATAAACTTGAAAACTACTGGACCGATCGGCATGGGACCATGACCATTCGACGCGGAATTAGTTGTAGATGGTTATAGGCTACTTATTTCAGGTAGGAGCAAACTTTCTATTGCTAAGGATAAATACTGACACCATTATTTTAGCTATATATAGATCACCATCGATATATTGCACTGATAATTTTATTAATTCTATAGATAATATTCTGAGACATGTAAAAGTAAAAAACGTCATTTTGATTGGTGATATGAATATAGATATAAAGCCAGGAAATAGTGACAAAAAATGGCTTGCCATATCTGAACATTACTGCAGAATTGGGCTTGTTGCCCGGTCATACTTTCCCCACACGGTTACAGAACTGCCTTGATCATATCATGATGAAAACCATTTACTCCGCCAAGGTATTTGTCATAGATTCCACGGTGACAGATCATGCATCCGTATTACTACATCTCACAAGTAGCCATACCTACTCTATAGGTATTGCCCCAGTTCTAAAAACAGACTATTTGGCAGCTCTTAAATTTATTGAGATGACAGATTTTTCATTTATAACAACTTCCTCTAATGCTAATGAGGCAGCTTCAAAATTCGTGGAATTATTATCTTTGGCAGTGACATCTAATACTAAAGTGATCGTGATTACTCGAAGGAAAAAGACACTAAAGCCATGGATTACCCCTGGGTTGCTAAAGTGTATTAGGCATAGAGACAAACTCCATCAATCACTTAAAAAAAGACCTAATAACGAAATTCTGATCATAACTTATAAAAGGTATAGAAATTTCTGTAACTCACTACTGAGAAAACTAAGAAGGGAATACGACAAAAGTCTTCTAGCTAATGCCAGAAATAATAAGCAGATATGGACAGCCATTAAGTCTATAGCTAATATTAAGAATAATAAAAGTTCATCCGATGAGTTATTGGGTAAAGGTAGTTTTAAAGAAAATGCCCAGCAAATTGATATTATAAATAACCACTTCGCAAAAGTTGGACCGAACCTAGCCAAAGAAATTTTAAATTCTATGGAAAGCAATAGCTGTAGAAGGGAAGTAAGGCATGACTTTAAATATACTAGTATCTCAAATTCTATTGTTCTGCTCCCCCCTGATGAAGCAGAGATAGAGTCACTGATTATAAATCTTAAAAATGATTCTGCCGTCGGCTGGGACTCTATTCCTAATAAGTTCCTTAAAATGACCAAAACTGTTATAACTCCGCCACTCACTAAACTCCTACAACTTTGCCTAAATCAAGGAATCTTTCCTAAAGTTTTCAAACGCTCTCTTATTACTCCAGTATATAAGAGTGGAGATCGAGATAGGGTTGCCAATTACAGGCCAATCTCTGTACTCCCGGCTCTATCCAAAATATTAGAAAAGCTTTTAAATAATCGGCTTATGAAATTTTTAGAGCAACATAATCTCTTGTCGCCTTGTCAGTACGGTTTTAGGTCGGGAAAAAGCACGGAAGATGCAGTTAGAGATTTCTCAAATTGCGTCACAAACAGCCTTGACAAAAAACAGAAATGTTTAGGTGTCTTTCTCGACCTAGCTAAGGCATTCGACACTGTCTCGATTCCAATTCTGATAAATAAACTGGAACGAATCGGCATACGAGGCCTTCCCCTTGCAATATTTAAAGACTTCCTGTGTGAACGTTTTCAAAAAGTCAAAATAGGGAATGTGATTAGTTCGGATATGGCAACTACTTTCGGTGTCCCACAAGGCAGCATTCTCGGCCCGAGTCTCTTTCTCATCTACATAAATGACCTTTGTCAAATAAAACTCGATAAAGGAAAAATTTTTACGTACGCGGATGATACGGCACTTGTTTTTAGTGGAGAGACTTGGGACGAAGTTCGCCAAAATGCTGAAGAGGGCTTACATAAGATTTCCTGTTCGTTAAGACAAAACTTACTTACTCTCAATCATTCCAAAACATCTTTTATTAAATTTCACCTACCTAGAGCGCAATTAGACTCTTTTGAACTCACTGTACACTCTTGCAATATGAAGGATCAATCGTGTCTATGTCTTCCGATCACTATGTCAAAGACAATTAAGTACCTTGGAGTATTAATGGACGAGAACTTGAACTGGTATTCTCAAATAGAGGCAGTCGCGACGCGAATTAGAAAACTTGTATGGGTATTCAGAAATTTGAGATATGTCGCGGATTTCTCTTTGCTGCGTAATATATATTTCGCTTTAGGCCGCTCGGTGCTCACATATTGTTTGGGGGTGTGGGGCGGAGCCTGTAAGACTCGAATGATGCAGCTTGAAAGAGCGCAACGATCGTTACTGAAAACAATAACATTCAGTCCATGCCGGTTCCCTACCATACAATTGTATGAAAAATGCCGAGTTTTGACCGTAAGACAATTACATATCTTTAAACTGGTTACAAACCAACATCGACGTACGCCTTTTGATCCCGAATTATACATAAATAAGCGTATAACGCCAAATGTCATTGAACATGTCACAAAACGTACAGCGTTAGCTAGAAGACAGGAGGGCTATCTTTCAGTGTATTTGTACAATAAAATAAATAAAATGATCAATTTTTACCCATTGTCTTTTCACGAATGTCAGTACAAAGTCCGAAATTGGCTGCTTTCATTATCTTACACAGAAACAGAAGAATTATATAATACATAAATAATCGCATACATTAATAATAGCACCCATGAACCCACACATACGCGCACGCACGCACGCACGCACGCACGCACGCACACACACACACACACACACACACACACACACACACACACACACACACACTCACTCACTCACTCACACACACTCAGACACACACACACTCTCTCACACACACACACACACACACATACATAATACGTACTTTTATATTTTATTTGTTGTTTTAGTTGGTATCTGCATGTCAATCAAATTAGTTTTAATTAGTGTTTGTAATTACTAAAACTAATAGTATTATTTATATAACATAGTTACTTACCCCTACGCCTAACACGTACGTAATTGAATTGTGATAAGTTTTGGAGAAGATACTGACTCCTGAGATACAGGTTATACACCTAGTTCAGGAGACAGAGACTTTATGAATTTGTAAAATATGTATGAATAAAGAATTTATTATTATTATTATTATTATTATTTTTTGAACTTTATACACCCTTCACCATTTTTCAAACAAAAATGTACTATTACCTACAAAATTTTCACTTACGCCCAGCGAAGCGGACGGAACACTTCTTGTTATTTATAAAAGAAATATAAAAATATTACAATAGTAAAAATCGTTCAAAGTTCAAAATCCTAAATGTTGCTTAGATTTTTTAATGTGTGTATTAAAGAAAATCTTAATAAATAAACATTACTTTTTAGTTCGGTTTCCCTTTAAAGCGTGTTTTTTTAGATTTTTTAAGCTATAATTTTTTTATTAATTAATTAAATGTGATTAAAATTTTTTTAATAAGTACTCCATACAATTACACAGATTGAGTGACCACAAACTAAGCAGTAAGCTTGTACTATGGAATGGTATGTGGTACCACACAACGAACTCTGGGGGAGTTCCCAGTAACACCCAGACTCCATGCCAATTTAGAAAAGTTCGTTTCCCAAATTGACCTGACCGGGGTCGAACTCGGGACCCTAGCTTGATTATTAAAAATTAGTAATAATAATAACAAAAAGAAGAAAAAAGTTCTAGGTTATCGACGTGGTTGTAAACGATGGATATATGGATGAAAAGACGTGCTTTTACTGGCTCTTGTAATTCTCGACTGCCCATTTTTTAAAACTGCTGTTCAAAAATTCCAACTGTTAAATCACGAATAATATTACCGAACATTCACAAATAACAGTGTTGCCATCTGTTAATTATCATGATTGTTACATTTGTTCTCTAATATTAACAATAGCTAACAATATAATAAAAAATACTATGCGGAACATTATAATTAACATACATCATTCTGCTTGTGTTTACTCAGAATGCCAAACGAGATACCAACGTTGGATTTCAACGATACCTTCTTGGATATGGAACATTTGAGGAACAGTTTCCCCGGATATGAAATAAAAGTCAAAACCGACGATCCACGGAAACTAGTAAGACCATTCAAGTAAGTAAACATTCTGTACCTAATATTATTGTTACATTTAAACATATTTTATACTTATATGTTACGTGTCATGTAGATTATGTACCTGTTAATTAACATTACAGCGATCGGCGAGACAGCTGCGCCAAATGTAAAATAGATAATCATACAGCTTCTAAAACTCTAATGCGACAAGTTTAAAGTAAATTCAGCGAACCGTTCACCACAAAACAAATTTTAGATTTTTTAAATAATACATTATTTACAACAAAAAGAATAATGTCAATATATTCAGTTATATCTATACTATCTATACCCTAGTTTCTCAACCTGAGAATCGCGACCCTTGAGGGGTCGCGTTTGTTATTAAAGGGGGTCGCAGTTTGTTAAAAAAAATAAGACCTATATACAAAAGATTCTTTTATTAAAGGAATGAATTTTAGTGTAGTGTTATAAAATTAAATAATACCATATAATAACAACATGAAAAAAGAAACTTATAGCTTACTTTCTTTAATTAAAATGATTAATTAATTAATATGTGAGGAGAATGATGAAGTTTGAGGATTCCGTTAGGGATACGGCGTGAAGATATGTATGTATGAATTAATTAAAGCGATGGTTGGCTTCGTTTCTGACTTAAAAGTATTTCTATACGTGGATCATCTTTGCAAACACTCATAAGTAAATTATTTTCGAGGGATAACAGACGATTTCTGTATTTAGTTTTCAAAGCCAATATAGACGAGAAACCTTTTTCGCACAAGTAAGAAGTAGCAAAGGGTATCAATGTTTTCAATACTTCCGTTACTAGGCTTCCGTACTCACATCATCGTGCAAGCTAAAATGTATCTAAATCTTGACATAAAAATTCCATTTATAAAGTTTTAATAGCCGATTCTGTCACCATTGTGACGGTTCGTAACTTGGCAGCTGCAACAATATTTTCATCAAACGGATTGAGAACCCATCTTTTCGAGAAGTCATTGTTGTCATCTGGAAAATATTCTAGTAACTGAATCTTTAATTCACCTAAATGCGTTTTCATGCCCTCCAACAGGCGGTCAGTAACTGAATTTTCTAAATTCCCGTTTTTGTTAATATAATCAAAAGTTGCAGTAAATGCATCAAAATTTCGTTTTTTAAGGTGTATAATCCAAATACTAATATTCTTGATAAAGGCATTGACTTTATCTGTCATAAGTAAAATGTTTTTGTTACTGCCTTGTGAACTCGTATTTAAATCATTCCAATATGAAAATATGTCAGTCAAGTAAGCCAACGGTAATAAAGGTTCTTTATCTTATAAAAATTCTAAAATTGAACTGTTTTTATCTGTAAAAAAAAGATTTTTAATTCATCTCGCAATTCAAAAAGCCTTGTTAAAACCTTTCCTCGCGACAGCCATCTCACTTCAATATAGAAAAGCCGTGAATTGTTCTTGACACCCATTTCTTCGCAGACTGTGGAAAAAGCATGAAAGCAATAAAATTATTATTATATTAGTTTGCAACAGTCGGCTTTTAATAAAATTAACAATTTTAACAGCTTGTGATAAAACATTTTGTAAATTGTTCGGCATCTTTTTTGCGGCAAGCGCGTGTCTGTGAAGAAAGCAGTGCGTCCATTCCACGTGCGGCATAATGTCTTTTAATTTTACTATCACGGCACTGTTCTTCCCCGTTATCATCAGTACACAGCGCAATGCATTTATTCCAGTTCAAGTTTTCACTTTGTATTGCTTCAATGAATACATTAAAAAGTTCTTCGCCAGATGCTCGACCAGGAATTGATTTGCAAAAAAGCATATTTTCTTTAATAGCCTCCTCGCGTTCATATCAGACAAAACATAAAAATTGCGCCAAGTTCGACACGTCTGTTGAGTCGTCAAACTGAATGGCAAAAAATTCACTTAATTTAACTTTTTCAATTATTTAACTAACTATATATACCTAATTAAAAATGCACATAACACATTTCAAATGCACAAAACATTTTAATTGTGTAAAGTTTTCACGATATTCACATTCACAATCTGTTTTAGATTGTCATTATCTTTTTTAATAAGGCAAAGGTAATATTTTTTGTACATTCATTAGTATGTACGTACACAATTTCACGCTTTTTTCCATACGGGGTTGATAGAATATCGAAGCACAACGAAATCATACCTTGACGGCACTTCTGTAAGTGAGTAAAGATGTAAGGATTACAGATGGCAGAGAAACCTTATAGTGACTGATCCATCACTTTATACCCCTGATCCACTTGGTCGACGGCTGAAAAGATTTTCAATTGGCAAATTCTATATTTTTTTTTCTCCCCAGACCAACAATACATTTATATTCTAAAACAAATATTTTTGAAAACTACATCTCAGTTTGATATGAATTGAATTAACAAAATTTTGACCTATTTCACTAATAACCGCCACTCC